>OX422215.1:286056900-295171900 GCA_949130495.1 Sambucus nigra | reverse complement strand
CATTATGCCCTTAGAGTTGTCTATTTGTTTTTCTGACACAAATTCATTTGATAAAATTAAAAAAACGTATTTTCAATAAAAAAAATTAAATAAAAAACTATTTTTAGTAAGAACATGTTTTAAAAATTAAAAAAGAATGTTTTTAACTTCTTATCTGTTTTTATAAAAACATTTTAACAGTTTAAAAACCTTATCTGTTTTTTAAATTAAAAAACTGTTTATAAAAAGTAAATTAATAGTTTTATATAAAATAAATATTGTTTTTATAAAAATAAATTGGTTTAGCTATTAAAAACATAATTTTATTTTTATTTTTTTAACAAAATAAACATTTCAAAAGTTTTTTTGTTTTATAAAAACATAAAATAAACAAAAACTAAAAATTTGTATTTTGAATAATTTTTTTTAATGAAAACGACTTTTAAAAAGAAAATATTTTTAGAAAATTGCTTTCAACTTTTTCAACTATTTTAAGAAACCATTTCAACGGTTTAAGAAAAACTTCTTATCTGTTATTTGTTTATTAAAAACTGTTTATAAATGTAAAAAAAATGTTTTATATAACAAACTCTTTTTACAAAAATAAATTTATCCTTTTGTAATAAGATATTAAAAAAAAGTTTTCTAAATAATTAAAACAGTTTAATTTTGCAAAAAAAAGATTTTATTTTAGATAAAACAATTTTTTATGTTTATAAATAGTTTAAATTAATAAAAAACCAATAAGAAGGTTTTCTAAACAATTGATTTTTTTTATAACAGTTAAAAAGTTAAAAACAATTTTTTAAAACTTTTTTTTTATTAATAGTTACTATTAAATTTTTTTGTATTCAAAATAAGGATTATTTTATTTTTACTTACAAAACAGTTTTTAATTTTTTTTTTTTTTGTAAAAAGACTTAGAAATATGCAATTTTTTTAATAGTTAAACCAGTTTATTTTTGTAAAAACACCTTTTATTTTACATAAAACACTTTTTATTTTACATAAAACTATTTTTTTAAAACTTTTTTTATAATTAGTTTTTAATAAAAAGAACAAGTAAATAGGTAAAATGTTTTTTTTTAAGTTACAAAAATTAAAAAATAATTTTCTATTAAAAAGCAAATTTAAGTGTATTTTGAAGTGGAGGCAAAAAATGAACAAATTTAAGTGCATATTGGTCATTTCATACTTAAATGGAGTGGGGAAGGATGAGAAAAGGTGTAGGAATAACCATTCCATATATTTAATAGATCCCTTTTTATTCTATTTTCCATTTAGTTAGGTGTAGTGTGAGTCTTAGTGAGACACTCTTTCAATCCCGTTGAATACGTCTAATGTACAACGAATACATCGTTTTCCAAATAGTTAATTTTTTTAAAAATAATTTTTAAACTGTTTTTTAATTAAAAATAGTTATTATTAAAATATTTTTTTTATTCAAAATAAATATTTTTTATTTTCATATACATACAATTTTTTTTTAAATTGAAAAAAGTTGTTTTTTAAAAGTTAAACCAATTTATTTTTGTAAAAACAAGTTTTATTTTATATATAACTATATTTACTTTTTATAAGCAGTTTTTTAATAAATAAACAGGTTTTTTAAAGGGGCATATACCAAATAGTTCTTTGAACTTATTTTAATACATGTTTAGTCCAAGGCTTTTTATTTTGCACAAAAAATGCCTTCACCATGCCAAAAAAGTTTTACCATGAAGTTGGCGCGGACCTTTAAAAATAAAAGAATAAAGGATTTTTTGGTACAAAATAAAAGGCTTTGACTAAATGTGTATTAAAAAATGTTGGAAGGACTTTTTGCTATTTGATCCTTTTTAATAGTTCAAATGTTTTTATAAAAACTTAAAAATTGTTTTTGATCTAAAATACAGATTTTTAGTTTTTATCAAATGAACAAATTTAAGGGCATAATGGTCATTTCATTCTTAAATGGAGTGGGGGAAGATGAGAAAGGCGTGGGAACGACCATTCCCTATATTTAATGGATCCTTTTTTATTTCATTTTTCATTTAATTAGATGTGGTGTGAAACTGAGTAATAAACTCTTTTAACCCAGTTGGATACGTTGAATGTACAACGAATACATAGTTTTGTATGAACCTTACATATCCCTTCCCCCTCCAAACGTTGCATACAATGGAATCTGATAGGGGTGGACGCCTATTGGGACGAACTGGGGCGGCTGCCCAAGTTAGAAAGAGGAGCCATATGGTTTTTCAACTATAGGAGAATTCCACACGATAAAAAAATTGAGTTGGGTTCAATTAGTTTTTGGATTTTGAATGGCTTTATATGATGACAATTCACTCTGATTTATTAGTTGGTTATCTCATTCAACCTTTTAATTTTTGTAAAAATTGAATGGAATCTTCATCAACCTGTTTGTGTTCCATCAAGTGTGCTTAGATTGAATTTTAATGGTATCAGGTCAGTTAACTCATTTTCATACTTTATATTAAGCAAAACTCATTTGTTATCACTATTAAAATTTCGTTATTGTGAATATTTATTAAGTATCATTTATTTCTTAAAATTAATTAGGTATTCTTAATAATGATTGAGAGTAATTGTTTAGGAATTATAAAACTATAACCATATAATCTGAGACAGGAAAATATTATGCAAATTAAAAATCTAAATTTAAAAGAATATAATAAGCCGAATTAGAAATCACTTATGACACCCAGTGGTCAACGATTTACTGGGGAATAAGCCTCAACGCCTCACACGGCAACACGACAACCCATTACGGGACAAATACCAGTCCATATCAAAACCAGATTTTTATTTCTCCTTATTATTATTATTTAAATTATGTTTTTAATGTGAATAGTAAATTACTATTCATGCCGGTGAACAATAACTTACTATTTAGATGAATAGTAATTTACTGTTCCGACATAAATCTCAGACCATTATTATTACTAATCTAAACATTAACATTTGTATTATGGAATTAAACACCATAGATACACACACTTCACAGGAGTTCATGAAGAACTCCTCTTTGATTGAATTTGATGTTCAAAAGGATTTGAACAAATGGACTATTCCTAAAGTCCAGCCTAAAATCATTTATTACACTAACTGGTATAATTTTCGTAGCAAGTACGCTATAAAGACTATGGAACAAACCATTAGTCTGAACGAGCAAGATAAGTCTATCGAACTCTTTAAATGGGATGATCTTAAAGATCATATAAAAGATAAAAATTATCATTTTATTCATCTTGGTTTAATACAAATTACTTTTAAACCTTTTACCATTTCTGGCTTGAACGTCTGTTTGCAAGCTACTCTACGTGATTTTAGGTGTACTAATTTTAGACAGTATTTGATGGGAGCTATTGAAACTAGTCTTTGTAATGGACCTGTTTATTTTGATATCTTTCCAAACATAACTTTGTGTTTATATGATATTCACCTTTGTAAAGCTTTAAGTCTTAGACTTCAAACCAAAGGTTATAATTTTCTTCCGGGATCGAAAACTATTGGGATTATTTATAGGATTTATTATAAGGTTATGAATAATATGGCTCCGAATATTAAACAATTTAGTCCTATTGGTAAAACTATGTTAATTGACACACACCTTATAGATTCTAATGTTCACACACCTATAACTATAAGTTGGGACGAAATTGATTTCCCAGAGACTTGGGCTATAAAAAATGCCGTTCCTCCCTAAACTCGTCAAAATGAAGATATTGGGGATATAATTGAGGATAAAGATGGAGATGTTTTCTTGAATTTCAGGAAATTTTATAGGTGTCAATCCTCTAGGAGTCATCCCTCTAGAGCCCCTTTTGTTACCTAAAAGTGAATTTTATAAAAATGAATTTTATAAATGGGTTGAATATAACCAACTGGTTACTTCTTTTGTGGTTCAGTTTCAAATGTTTTCTAAAGATAAACATCTTTTTATTCTTGAAACTAAGAATAAACAAATTCTTAAAACTGATGATAAACATTTGAAAAAATGGCATACTGTGAATAACCAAATTATATCTGTTGTTCACCCTCCTACTGAACCCCTTTCCTTAGATGTTGGAAGCACCGGCCAAAGTGGTAGTTCACCTAGGTTAGAAGACAATGCCTTCCTTAACCTTGAAACTGAAGAGAGACTCATCACCCATAAGACTATGTTGAATCCACTTTATAAATAAGGTAATTATACCAACCTTACCCTTAACACAATAGGAAAACAACTCAATAGGATTGAGAACCTTCAGGCGCACCTTACCATTAAGAAACCTAAAGACTTTGAGAAGAGTCTTAACCAACCTTTAGTTCTACCTCCTATAGATGTTAAGGTTTTAAAATGGGTAATAAAACTGATTTTATGTCCCAACTCAAAGAGATTGAGAATAATCTCAAAGGGTT
The DNA here is from genome assembly GCA_949130495.1 of Sambucus nigra. Lineage (NCBI taxonomy): Eukaryota > Viridiplantae > Streptophyta > Magnoliopsida > Dipsacales > Adoxaceae > Sambucus > Sambucus nigra. The sequence goes on along the minus strand of OX422215.1, from coordinate 295,167,514 downwards.
AAAACTTAACACCTTATCCCCCTTAGATTCTGATTCAGAATTAGACTTACCCCTGAAAGAAGTTCATAATTTTGAAAATTCTTTCAAAAATTCTGAAAACCAAGCCAATAAAATTACTTACGGTAATAATATTGACTACGTTAGTCCTGTTAGAAATTACTACCATAGACTAACTCCTCAAGATCTTCTTTTCGAAGAAAACACTGTGATGAATCTACAGACCACCTTTCATGGCAAATCCATTTACGATTGGAATATTGATGGAAAATCTGAAGCCCAAATCTATGAAATGATACATCAGATGTCCATGTATTCCACCATATGTAAACAAAATGATGCCTCTGATCAAAGTACTACTCAGATGATCATTGCTGGATTTACTGGAACTCTTCGTGGTTAGTGGGGAAATATCCTCACAGATAATCAAAAGAATGATATCGTTAATGCCGTAAAAATTATAAAAGATGAACATATGCAAGACAGAGGAATCTAGGATGTTGTTTACACCTTAATGCTTGCTATTGTTCATAATTTTGTTGTCAGTAGTGATTACAGTTCGGAACGTAATAGAGAATTATTACAATCGCTACGATGAACTTATACTCTTAGACGAAAGGAGGTTGAAAGCATATATCCTATACAAGGGTACCGTCACCGTATTACGCGATCATTTAATAAAAATGTCATGGATCGTGGTGTCCAAGAAGTAAAACTTTCCCTAAAGGAAATTGTAGAACCTGTTTGGGATCTAAGAGGGAAATTCAAGCCTAATTGGAATGGCCCCTACATCATAAAGAAAATCATGTCTGGTGGCACTACTATGCTCGTAGTCTTCGATGGAGAAGAAATGATGCGCTCAGTCAACTTGGATCATCTCAAGAAATTTTACCCCTAGTCCGAACTCTCATCGCGCTATGACACTTCTTACCCCCTTAATTCTTAAAAGAAAAACTCTTCCATCATCTTGACTCAGAAATACGTAGGACCCGATCCCCTCTTAAGAAATCACCCATTTTCAAAAAAGAGAAGCTCATAATTTTCACTCCACATAAGTATGTAGGCATATTATAAGATACACATAGGCACAGTCATTTCTTTATCATAAAATGATATTCTTTTCTCCCTCCGAGAACGATGATCTCTCTCATCATTTAAACAAATAAAACGACTGTGTATGCATTAGCGATCGATATAGATAGTTCAAACAAAATAATTCTTTAAGGACACAATAAAATACGTTGAAATTATTTATTTTTATATTAAAAAGCAGAGGTAAAACTATTACATAAGATATCAGTAATGAAAAATAACCCATTCCTCACAAAAAAATAAAAAAAAAAACACCCCACTACAAGCTTCACAAAGATCGGAATATCTCAAAACCTAAACAACCTTCTCACAAGCTTCACATTACAACACCACCCCATATCATACCCAAAACCCGCCTTCATCTACCGAATGAACCCTCTTCATTATTATTGCCTGTCCCATAAAGGCCCTAAGATTTCCAATCTCGGTTGTGATTCTGTATCCGCTCCTTACAACGATGGCCTTAATCATCTTGGATGAGACCACGACACCTTCCTCCAAAGTGTTAAACATCACAAGCCATCTCTAATCAGTCTTCTCAGTAAGAATCTTTGTAACCACCAACTTATATAGACACTTCAGATAATCCTAGATATGAACCCAACCTCCCTAATAGGCTGAGACAGATGGGTAGACGGTAAACGATGCTACCATAAAGGCCCTAATATCATTCTCGGTGACTCAGTCTGGTCCTCCATAGGAAAGAAGTTTATTATGCACGAATGAATGATTTTCTGCCATCCCACTTGGAACAAAATCCACCATGGAAGATAGAAAGAGGTCTGGAAAAGGCTCACCAATTGAACATATCAGTAATCACCCAATTTTAAGATAGACTGAAGATTAACCACCATTGTAAGAACCAACGAAGACTCCCAGACCCATGCTCTAGAAGCTAATTCACCCAATTCTCCATCGATGGGCCAAAACTGAAGAAAGATCGAGAAATAAAGTTTGGAATGCCCGACAGAGGGTAATCAGGAGGGGCCACCAACCATAATATCTCACATAACCACATGAATAGCATAATAAGTCTCCCCCGTAAGAAATTATCCTGACCCTTCTTTCCAGGCATCCAGTTTGTTCAAAGTCTCTTTTAGTATAACAACAGTTAGAGTACAGTGATATGACATCCACAAAAATATCTTGGACATCTAAGGGTTAGCAGTCATGTAACTGGTCACTATAATCGGCCTAGCAGTCAATCCCAGGGACACAACACTAGTGAATCCATTATCAGTACAATCTCTTCAATACACCAATTCAACACAATGCAACAAAAGCAGCTAGCTCCACTTGACATCAAGAATTCTACCTACTCATCCATAAACCAACCAAACCATCAGCGGTTCTAGAAAATATGAACACTAAGAATGAAAGAAGGGCCACTAAAGAATAAAAAGATAAACTAAAAAGATGACAAGTAGGCCCGGGATATATCGGTCATACCCTATTTTGGGAAACCCTCATTTTCTCTTTTAACCCTTTTTATTTTGAAATGGTTCCCTTCAATGGGAAGCTCTTCTTAGCCCTGCCTCCAAGGCTTTCCTCTATTTAAATATACTAAAAACATATTCAAAAATTCCAAAATAACACATTTTCTCAAAATAAAACCTCAACAAAAAATTAGCGTGTATGTAGAGTAAGACACTAAATCAAGATAATCAAACAAAAGATGCATCTTTTTTGCCTTTTTGAGTCTCTTTTCATGTACAAAGAAAAGACACTAAATTAACCATACAATATTGTTGATGTAAAAAATTAGATCACTCTAATTATTCAATCACAGATAAATAAATGAGACAAAGAATTTTAAAGTGGTTCAGCCTTATAAGAATGGCCTACGTCCACTGTTTTGGTATTGCTATTTGTATGGGAATTCTCGATTACAACTTATCTCAAGAAATTCCGGTCTGGCGTCCCTTTACAATGAGGATTGTACAATGTATTTATAGCCCTGAGGCTGTAATGTGAAAGGGTAATACATTAAATGATATACATATGAAAGGGTAATACATTTAATGCCCTCTTTGCGTGCGCGTCCAAATGATAAGAATTTAATGAGCAGTTAAACTGTTGGTATCCTGCTTCGAGGTGCAGCTCGGACCGCCATGAGTTGCTCGGACAGCCTAAGCTTCTCGGTATTTAAGAGTTCCTCGGAGAGGCATTATTCCTCGAAGCTTGTGAGTTCCTCGGGGAACTAGTCTTCCTCGTCGTAGTCTTATTCCTCGGAGCAAGTGGGTTCCTCGGAAGTGTTTGTTGTTGCCATGTAGATAGCCACGTGTCTTCATATGATTGGTCCATGTCAGCAGATTAATTTTGGTATCAACAGAAGCCCCCAATGTTTCATAGTTCAAAATTTGAGGAGTATGGAACATTCTTTCTCGAAATATGGTAGCTTTAAATAGTCTTCCTGATTTTTAGGAGCGTTTCCCTTGTATTTATTTCTCCTTCCCAATTCGTAGAATCATGCTTTTTTGGAATTTTTTGCGTGCTTCGATTCCCGCGTTACTTTTCGTCTTCTTAGCCGCTGTTGTCCGTTTCGATTCCCATGCCACTTTTCCTCTTTTTAGCCGCTGTTGTCCGCTTTGATTCCCGCGCTACTTTTCATCTTTTAAGCCGCCGGTAACGCAATCATCCTTTTTAATAATCATTACTTCACCATTTCCCAAGGCAAGGTATTTAAACTACACAGACGCTCCCATCGTCTTCTACCTTTCAAATTTTTATCTTCGAGTTTTACGTCGTCTCTTCTTACTCTCTTGTGCATTCATCTTTTCCGTCGTTCGTTGTCAACAACTTTACTCTTTTTCTGTAAGATCTTCTTCTTTCTTCTTCATTTCTTTTATTCATCATCATGGTTTACTCTATTGAGTCTCTTGAAAAGTTTCGCTCTGATTTTTCCATTCCTTCTTGGGTTGTCTTGGAAGAGCTTTCTGAGCCTTCTAATTACTTCCATTTGGCTGAGGGACATTGGTTCCCAAGTCTCTTTTTTGCCGAGTGTGGATTTTCTTTTCCACCAAATTCCTTGTGTCTGGAATTCTGTTAGTATTTTGACGTTGTTCCTGCACTAATAGCCCCCAACACATGGAGAATAGTTAATGGGGTGCATAGGTTAAATCAAGTGCATGGAACTCGTATAGGAATTCAAGAAATCATGTACTGCTATAGATGGGCAGTCAATGAAAATATTTATTATTTAAAAACTAGATTTTTAAACAGAGCCTTAGTAGTTAATCTCCCTGATGCCAATAGGGATTATTTTGAACATGGGGTTGTCATAAAAAATTGGCAACACCCTCCATTGACTGGAGATGAGGTTTAACAGGGTCCCAGATGCCCTCCTTATGGCAATGGGATAGGTTATTTTTATTTCATTTTATTTTGAAATTATGCTTCTTTTGTGTTTGATAAAATGTGCCACTGATAACAATGTTTATTTATTTGCAGTTGATAGCAAGAGAAAGTGCCCCAAAGAGGCAGATGTCAATATAAGGCATTTGAAACTTATCTGGAGTCTGCATCAAAGTGTTGCCGACGAGCACATTAGATCAGCTTCGTATCTGCTCCAGTACAAGAGCTACATCACTTCCTTCACTGCTCGTCCAATGATAAGTGAATCAGAGCCAGTTCCAGCTTCCACAAGCTCATCGCCTGAATCCCATATTTCTTTAAGTGAAAGGATAAAGAAAAGAAGAACTCCTGCTCTGTTTGATAAAACTGCCTCAGGTTCTGGGGAGGTAAAAAGGAGTAGGATTGATGTCCCAAGGGAGGGGACGAAGAAGACTGATGCAGCTCCTTCAGCTGTTCCTGTCAAGGTTGCCGAGAAGCCCGCAGTGGCTCCGAGCAGGTCTGCTGCTCCTGGAGAGGTGATTGTGATATCACCGACCAAGGATTCTTCCTTGGTTGAATCTGTACATGTTCCCCCGAGGAGGCTAAAGAAAATCTCCTCGGTCAATTTGGCTGACACCACTACTCAGCCCCCAGCTGCTGGGACTGGAGTTCCATCTTTTGTTCCCCCGAGCTCTGCCATGAGCTCGGTAAAGTCCTCGACTATTCTCAAGGTACAAGGTACTGAAGAAAGCCTTACTCGGGACATGGTCACATCACTAGCTGCTCGTCATCTTGCTTCTGTAAGTCTTCTTACTTTTAATTTTTCATATTTCCTTTGTCATTTCTGTTTCTAACTTGCTTTCTGTTTATTTTCACAGTTGACGAGTTGCTTTAACATAATCCTGAAGAAGGATGAGGCAATTAAAGCTTCATGTTCCTCGTCCAGCGTGGAGGGAGCTTTGGAGGAAGCTAAAAAATCTCTGGCAGATTCTCGCCAGACATATGCCACTGATAAGGCTGTCTGGGAGAAGAAGCTTACCTCCACCGAGCAGGATAAAGCTCGAGCTGTTGAAGCCTCCAAAGAGTTGGAGAAGAAAAATAATGCCTTGGAGAAGGAAAATAAAGAGCTCGAAGAGAAGCTCAAAGCTGCTGGAGAGTTGGAGAATAAACTCAAAGTTGCCGAGGAGGAGTTGGCTAAGCTTCAGGAAGTAGGTCGGCAGAAGGAGGAGGTAGAAAATAAGTTGAAGGCTGCTGAGAACCTGCTGTCCGAGAAGCTCTCCTCGGAGAAACTGAAGAGGAAAGCCGCCGTGAAGAAGTCCTTCAGCTCTGGCTGGGACAAGGGGTGGAATGAGGGGTTGGATGCCATGGTATCTCAAGTGGACTATGGCAGTCTAAAGTACTTTAGGGATGGATGGGTCGCTGCCCTTCAGGAAATGAAGGTCGACGAGTCTTTCGAGCTCTTCCAGAAACATATCCCTAGTCCCCCTCCAACTCCAGAAGAATTAGAAGAGGACGAATCTACCTCTGAAGAGTCTTCTTTGGTGATGGGAGATCATGCTCTAGCCATCCAGCCTGCTACTGAGGAAAATCAGTAAGTCATTTCCTCCTCCGAGCAACCGCCTACTCTCCCCGAGCAACTATCTCTTCCCTCCGAGCAAACTACCTCTTCATCCCAGCCTCCCGAGAAGGTTTTGGGAGATAAGGAAAAGGTTTAGTGTTGTTCGAGTTTTCTTTTTATTTTGTTTCTCTTTATCAAATGTAACTCAGAAGATGTAACTCTGAATTATGATCTAATAAAACTTGAACTTTTTTCCATACTGTTGTTCATCTTATATTCATACTCCGCTTGTTTCTTTTATTGATGATTGCTCTTTCTCTTCTCTGCCAGTTTCTGGCCAGGATGGAACTGCTGTCTGCCCATGATACAAAGTTGTTGCAGCAATGTAATGAATACTTTAAGGCTGGCCATACAGACTTGAGTGCTGCACAAGTTGTCGACATCCTTGGACATGATGCTTCAGAACAGGCAGTTGAAGCATATCAGTACTTGAAGTGTCTACTTGACCGAGCAGTGACCAATAATGTGGCTTACTATGAAATGATCGAGGATCTCGAGTCCACCCTTGAAGACCTTCAGAATCAATACAAGGAATCAACTGCCTTGTTGCATGAGGGGTACGAAAAGAAGTACAAGCTGATCATGGCTGACAAGGGCTACGAGAAGCTTTTTACTGTGTATGATCTGAGGGAGAGAAATTTGAAGGGTGAGGTAGAGGAATGCAGACAGATTGCCAAGTTGCTGGAGCAAGAGAACAACAACTTGAAAAAAGAGCTATCACAATTGAAGTCTGTAGCCTCCACTTCCAGTGCATTGATCCCAGTGACCGACGAGGGATTCTCGTTCTTAGAGGTTGAGAATGCCAAGCTGAGGGACGAGTTGGAGACTTTGAAGAGTTCAGGCACCTCTACATCTTCTCGTGGTCGAGCAAGAACTCCTCGGGGACGAGCAAGAGCAGCTCGGGTTCTTGTTGAGGAACAAAGAACTCAATCTGCGTTAGAGAACCAGGCTTTCCAATTAATGGCGAAGAACCAAGCTTTATCTGATATGTCAAAGAAGATTAGGGACTTGGAGAAACAACTCTCTGCGCAGAAGTCAGTCTTGGAGAATAAGGAGCTTTTCATCAAGAATCTCCACGAGCAGCTAGAAAGGCTAACATATCAATTCCAGAAACAGCCCAGGGAGTTTTGGATGGCTGGATACAACGAAGAATTATTCCACTTGGATGATCGTATCCAGAATGCCAACAATGAGGGCTACAAGCAAGGCTGGCTGAATGCCTTAGGTGTGTTGAAGCTCGAACAAGGTCATTATCTGTGGGATTACCATGATCCCAGCTTGCTCGACTTGCCTGTACCACCATACAATTTGGAGATGGAGTGGATCCCTGCTCGGGCCATTCCTCGGAACTTAATTTCAAAGTATCTCGGTGACTACAATCTTCACTCTCAAATCGAGGTATCTCGTCCTGAGCATCTCTTAGATCGTCCATCCGTGATGAATGTCAGGATGCTGAAGGATCTTAACTTTATCAATTCTCCTCAGTCTTTAAATGATCCGCCTGCTGGCGAGGAACCTGTGTCAAAAGCAGAGGGGAAGAGACCAGTAGAATAAGAATTTTTGATGTAATAGTTAGTATACATGTCAATGTAACTGTAATTTCCTTATCAATGTAATTTATTTTGAATTCAATGAAAGACTTTCATTTTTGTTTGCAAATCTTGATTGCTATTGTCTTGTATTTATCAAACACTTGTTAAAAAGAAAACAATATTGTGTTGTTTGTCGACCAACTCAGTAACAATTAAAAAGTTACAAGTATCAATATTGTTGCTCGATCACTTAATAATAAAGTAATGAGTATAAGAATGTTGTTTAAAATGTTTCCAACCAACCAAGGTTGTTAGATTCTCCATGTCGACCAACTACAGTTAGTGGGTTTTTATCCCCGACCAGCTATAGTTAGTCTTTTTGAAATAATTTTACCCATAAAATGTTTCCAACCAACCAAGATCGGTAAATTTTTCTTGTCGATTATCGACAGATGGTGGGTTTTCTTTGTCGACCAACTACAGTTGGTGGGTTTTTATCCCCGACCAGCCATAGTTAGCAACTTTTGCACTTTCTTGAATAATCTTACCTCCCGACCAACATAAGTTGGCATTTGCGAGAATATTTTGTTTCCTAGCCAAACATGTTGGCATTTTTAGGAATATTTCGTTTCCTAGCCAAACAGGTTGGCATTTTTAGGAATATTTCGTTTCCTAACCAAACAGGTTGGCATTTTTAGGAATATTTCGTTTCCTAGCCAAACAGGTTGGCATTTTTAGGAATATTTCGTTTCCTAACCAACCGAAGTTGGAATTTTTAGGAATATTTTGTTTCCTAACCAACCGAGGTTGGCATTTTTAGGAATATTTTATTTCCTAACCAACCGAGGTTGGCGTTTTTAGGAATATTTTATTTCCTAACCAACCGAGGTTGGCGTTTTTAGGAATATTTTGCTGCTGAGTAGTCTGAGTTTTGCCGAGTAGTGTGTAGCACTAGTATTCCCCGAAAAATTCTCAATAAAAGGAGAGACTTTAGCAGAATATCTTTGTATTCATACTGATGGAACTGTGTTACATATACATCACTGATAATACTTGCGTAGGTGCTCTGCGTTCCATGCATTCTTGAACTCCTCCCCCTTTAGAGTTGCTATTCGGTAAGTTCCTGGTCGAACAACTTCTGTAACTCGGTATGGTCCATGCCAGTTTGCTTCCAGCTTATTGTGCTTTTGAATTACTTTCTTCAGCACATAGTCTCCTTCTTTCAAGTCGCACCTCTTCACCCTTTTGTTGTAGAACAAAGTTGTTCGCTGCTGGTAAGCAGCATTTCTAATGGCTGCTTCTTCTCTAACTTCCTCGAGCATGTCTAAATCCAGTCTTCTCATTAAGTCGCTGATAGGGGAATTAAAATTTAGTACCCTGTGTGTTGGGAGGCCCAACTCGGCAGGTATAACAGCTTCACTTCCAAACGCCAGCATGTATGGTGATTCTCCAGTTGCTACTCTGGGAGTAGTTCGGTAAGCCCAAAGTACTGATTGTAACTCGTTGATCCAGTTTGCTTTTGCATCATCCAATCTTTTCTTCAAGCCATTTAGCAGCGTCCTGTTTGTCACTTTAGTTTGCCCATTGCTTTGAGGATGGCCTGTAGCTGAGTGGACCTTCAAAATATTTGATTGATGATAATAGGCGGCAAACTCCTCGTTATCAAATTGTGTTCCATGGTCTGTGATGAAGGCATGAGGTAGACCATATCGACAAATGATGTTCTTCCAAACAAATTGGTACACCTTCTCGTACGTCATGTCAATGAGGGGCTCAGCTTCTACCCATTTAGTAAAATAATCCACTGCGACGACGAGGTACTTGAACCTTCCTCGGGTCGTTGGCAGTGGCCCAACCAAGTCAATTCCCCACATGGAAAATGGCCAAGGGGAAGTTATGGGTGTCAACAATGCTTGTGGAGTTCTTCGAATGGAGGAAAAGCGCTGGCACTTATCACACTTCTTGGCGTAGGTTATACAATCATCCCTCATCGTCGGCCAGTAGTATCCTTGCGTTATTACCCTTTGTAAAAGCGTCCGACCTTCTACATGTGCTCCACAAGACCCTTCGTGGATCTCTTCAATTAATTCTTTCACCTCGGAGGGGTGTACACATCTCTGCAAACCTGCCATAATTCCTCGTCTATATAAAACACCATTAGTTAATACATACCGAGCAACTTTAAACTTCAATTTTTTGGCAGCGAGCTTATCATTTGGCAATTCTCCCTCCTCGATATACGCTCTGATGGAATCCATCCAAGATGGTCCTAAATCAAGGGTGATAAAGTTCATTGTCAGATCTTCATCTATGCACCGACCAGCTAACACTTCAATTGGGATTGTTCGTCGTAGCTCGGTGCGAGTAGCTGATGCTAGTCGAGCTAGGGCGTCTGCTCTCGCATTCTCCATACTTGGTATTCTGACCAGCTGAATAGCGGCAAATTCTGACACCGGCTCCTTTGTCTTTGCATGATATCTGATCATCAATTCTCCTCTAACTGCATATACTCCCATCATTTGATTTATGATCAATTGAGAATCACTGAAAACAATGACCTGTTGCGCCTCCATAATTTTTGCTAAACCAAGTCCTGCAATCATGGCCTCATATTCAGCCTCATTGTTGGATGCTTTGAATTGGAAATGCAAGGCGTATTCCATATCGACCTCATCCGGAGTGCTCAAAACTATCCCCGCGCCGCATCCTACAGTGCAAGATGAGTGTAACACCCCGCCTAATAAGATACCGGGCGATCACTCCAATATTAAATTAAAACAGGAGTCTCATATGGATCATTCTTAGCATCCCTGTCGAAAATCCATTTAATTACTAATAACCTATTAGGCCGGTGTCAAAATTTTAACTTTACTACTCTTTTTAACAGCAATAAATAAAACATCCACACAGTTTATGCGTAAATGAAACTGAAGTGAAATAAAATAACCGAACACTCGGTCAAAATATACAACCATATCGAATGCTGTACTGAAAGAATAACTAAATGCAATTGAGCCATTGGCTCGAATGTTTGTACAATACCTCCTATCTAGAGTACAAGGATGGAAGCGTCTACTGAAAATCCTGCACGCATCCACAGCTGCTGCAGCTGACGTCTGACTCGAAAGAATTTCCATCCTGGCGTCCCTGTGTCTGGACACCTATATATATATAGTATATAGAAAGAAAGGAGAGTAGATAAACGGGCCAGAGCCCGAATTTTGAAAATATTTTGCAAGTGCATAAATGCTTTATTTTTAGAAAAATAGTTTTATCTCATATAGAAAGAAAGGAGAGTAGATAAACGAGGGAAGACTTTAAAATCCATTAAATTGGAACGTTGATCCCTCGGCTATAATGGGGACCAGTGGAGGGGACGACCCCACCACTGTCCTCAAGAAAGACGAGGGAAGACATTAAAATCCATTAAATTGGAAAGTTGATCCCTCTGCTAGGGACCAGTGGAGGGGACGACCCCACTACTGTCCCTAAAAAAGACGAGGGAAGACATTAAAATCCATTAAATTGGAAAGTTGATCCCTCGGCTATAATGGGGACCAGTGGAAGGGACGACCCCACCACTGTCCTCAAAAAAGATGAGGGAAAACTTTAAAATCCATTAAATTGGTAAGTTGATCCCTCGGCTATAATGGGGACCAGTGGAGGGGACGACCCCACCACTATCCTCAAGAAAGACGAGGGAAGACATTAAAATCCATTAAATTGGAAAGTTGATCCCTCGGCTATAATGGGGACCAGTTGAGGGGACGACCCCACCACTGTCCTCAAAAAGGACGAGGGAAGAATTTAAAATCCATTAAATTGGAAAGTTGATCCCTCGGCTATAATGGGGACCAGTGGAGGGGACGACCCCACCACTGTCCCCAAAAAAGACGAGGGAAGACATTAAAATCCATTAAATTGGAAAGTTGATCCCTCGGCTATAATGGGGACCAGTGGAGGGGACGACCCCACCACTGTCCTCAAGAAAGACGAGGGAAGACATTAAAATCCATTAAATTGGAAAGTTGATCCCTCGGCTATAATGGGGACCAGTGGAGGGGACGACCCCACCACTGTCCTCAAAAAGGACGAGGGAAGACTTTAAAATCCATTAAATTGGAAAGTTGATTCCCTCGGCTATAATGGGAACCAGTGGAGGGGACGACCCCACCACTGTCCTCAAAAAGGATGAGGGAAGAATTTAAAATCCATTAAATTGGTAATTGAATCCCTCGGCTATAATGGGGACCAGTGGAGGGGATGACCCCACCACTGTCCTCAAGAAAGACGAGGGTAGACTTAATTTAAAAATCATTAATTTGGTTACTTGAACCCTCGGCTATAATGAGGCCACATGAGGGGACGACCCCACAGTGGTCCTCAAAAAAGACGAGGGAGGGGTTAGTAGCATCAACAAGGAGCAAACCATAATAGAATTAAATATGTAAGACAACAATTATGGAAGGGAAGAGACAATGGTATTAATAAAACATAAAATATCAAGTGTTTTACAAGGCCATTGAACAAAAATACACTTGAAGGGTATGGGCTACAGGCAGCCACCCTATGGGACGACATCAGAGGGCAGGGCCTCAACATCTATTGTAATGGTCTCCTCAGTTACCAGCACTGGATGATCTTCAGATGTACCGACCCCCTCGATTTGGACTTGGGACTCCACTTGGTTAAGGGCCTCGGCAATTAGGGGGTCGTCCAGTTGAACACCCTCCAGTGAGGGACGAACAGAGGAGACGACATCGCCGAATTTGAGGACGAACCATCGGCAGGCCGTCCTGATCCCCCTTTCAAGGTACTCAAGGACGAAGCCCTGAAATTCATCTGAAGTCTTATAAGCCTCAACAGCATCGGCCTCAGCTTTCTTGATGGCTGCTTCCAGATCAGTCTTACGCTGGGCCTCCAGGTTGATCAGAGCCTCATCCCTATCCTTGATGATCAAGTCCTTGGCTTGCAGATCGACATCGTGCTGCCTCATCAGCTCATCTAGGACCCTAGCATGCTCGGTCCTAGCACTCTCAAGCTCAACCCTCGCAGTATCAAGCTCAGTCTTTGCAGTATCAAGCTCTGTCTGCAAGACAGCCTCATGCTGAATAGCCCTTTCGGCCTCATGGAACTTCATCTGATTCTCGGCCATCCATTTAGTGGCTGAGGTAAGGGCACAAACAGACTGCACGAAAAATGAACAGATATCAAGAGGGGCCGAGGGAACAGTTAGAATGAAATTAAGGAGATGGGTCAAGACCAATACCTGAGCAAGGGAGTGCAGACCATAGTCGTACACTTTAGCAGGAGGCATCTTTGCTAAGAACTCGAAGTCAGAGGCCGACGGTGCAGAGAACATCGAGGCCTTGGCAGCCCTTAAGTTGGTGATCAGTGACGAAGGGTCGGCCCTCAGATGGGCCAGATTTTGAGACCAGAAGGCCCCCATGCTGGACGAAGAGGTCGTCCCCTCAGAGGCGTCGACTCTGGCCCTCGTCCGAGAATCAGGCCGAGGCTCAACTGGGCCCTCAGGCTCTTTCCTTTTGTTACCGTCAGTGGTCGGCTCCACCACGGTCGGCCCAGCGGCCTTTGTCTTCCTCGGAGCCTGCTGAGGCTCCTTCCCCTTCTTCTTGGCCAATCCAGACAGTAAGCTGGGAGTTGTCATTTCCCAAAGATAGTCGGGTGTACCTGCAGGACGATCTGATAAGAGGAAGACATGTCAGAAGAGTTCAGAGATAAAGAGAGAACACTTCAAAAATAAGTAAAGAAGGGAAAATGTTCAGTATAACTCACATAGTTCTGTCAGAGGGCCGACCCTCAGACCAGCTTCTTTAAGGAATCGAGGGGTCATCAAGTCTTAGAATTTTGCAAGCTCACCCTCTCTCCCTCGTCCTCTCAGATAGTCTACTATATCCTTCTCCTCCAAACTAAGTCCAGGGTCTAACCTGGCCTTCATGGAGGGGTTAGACCACTTCCTGGGGACCCTCGGACTATCGGCCACGGGCTCCCACTCCCCAGAGATAAAGAAAAACCTCTTCTTCCAATCATGGTTTGAGGTTTGTGCCATATGAAGGAGTTTCTTCTCAGACCTCCTTGCCCCTAGATGATAGTATTCGGGCTGTTTAGATGAAGAGGTGATGTTGTAACAGGCCAAGAATACGTCGGACGAGGGCTCATCAGTGAAAGCATTTTTCCACAAGGAAATGTAACCCAGGATCGTCCTCTAAGAGAGATTTTGAAAATCTCTTAAATACTTTGGTAATGAGTGGACCCATTTACCAAAGAAAGTTATAATTAGGGCACAAGTCCCCAAGCGCACTGCGCAATCGCCCTGCCTTGGAAACTGGAACAGCAATGAGTATCTGCACAGGTGTCACTCACCTAACTGATCACACGTGTCTCAATTTCAGCAAATATCCCTCAGCCATCTCAATGACACCTATGGCTAAGGGCTGGGGGGTGATTGATATACCCGTTTATACCCTCATCCTGGATGAGGATTACCTCCAATACGGACGACCCTACGAGGGGCCGACCCTTCACCAGGCCCCAGCTGCCATCACCAGGTCTAGAAGACCCTACGAGGAGCCGACCTTCTACCAGGCTCTAGACGACCCTACGAGGGGCCGACCCTCCACCAGGCTTCAGACGACCCTACGAGGGGCCGACCCTTCCCCAGGCTCCGGATGACCCTACAAGGGTACGACAGTACGAGGCCAGAATCAAGCCAGACTCACTACCGTAAGAAACTTTGCCCTCGGCCTCGGCTCATAGGCCGAGGGTGACATCATGACAGCGCGTGGTTTGGGACACGCGTAGAACAGTGCGCGTCAGGCTCATATGACACGTGGCAGACGGTTATAACCGAATCACACCCTCACGTGAGGGAATACTATGTCATCATTTGGCATCTACAGGTGTCAACAGGGGATTGGCTAGATCATTATTCACATGCACCATGCTTACTTGGGGGGTACACTACACCCCCCAAGACCTATATATACTTGTCATCTACAACCCTACAGGGGATCGATCCATGAACAGTAGCCCTAGCTAAAACTCTGATTGTACACACACAGTAGAGAGAGAGATAGGGTTATGTGCATTGTATCCAAGGCCATTAGTGCCCATACTTAGTGGATCACACACTCACAGTGGATGTAGGCCAAATTGGCTAAACCACTATACATCATTGTCTTATTTCCTCTTATACTCATCCCCTTCTACACACTTGCATACTTATACACTCATACATCTCTATGGAAGCCATGGCTGCTACTGCTTGAGCTCACTATCACTTATCCGGTGGTGCTGAATCACAGCATCATCAGTTTGGCGCCGTCTGTGGGAAACGAGAAGACACCTCTTCCTTTGTACAGCTTGACCTCACTGGGCACTCTGGTGGTGAACTAACACTCCCCCTGAGAGGAGGTGTTTCACCATTGAAAGAGACCCACTAAGGTTCTCAAGCTCTCCATTATTTTCTTCAGTTCAACTTTTCATAGCTCAAGCACATGGCACCTGAGATGCCACCGCCACCACTTCTCCCGCCGGATGAGGGGGGAAGACCCAGTTCCAGTCAGCCTCCACCCCAGTCTGAGATGGCTGATGTGGCGGCAGCCCTAAAGTCTCTGGCGGCAAGCCAGCGGATGATGCAGGAGCAGTTCACAGCTCTAAGCCAGAACATACTGAGAGCACCAGGGGTTTCACCCGAGATGATTACTCCGGCAGCAGCTCCAGGGCAGCATGAGGCCAGGGGACCACCCCAGGCACCACGCAAAGACCTACCACCCCCTCAGTGGCGTAGGGATGTTGCTGACCCCCGGCGTTTACGCCTGGGGAGGCAAGGAAACCTTTGCCCTGAGGACAGGTATGACGATATGGAGGGAGAGGAGGCCCCAATTGAATGCTGGGAACCGTATGAGGTCTCCAACAACACTGTGCGACCTCTCCAGGATAGTAGAGGAAAGGGCGTGAGACCAAACCCTGATGATCGCCCGAGAGGCTCTGCTTTTGATCGTTTGAGCAGAGGGTCGACCTTTGAGAGGCTAGGCCCAGTAAATGACCTGCGGGATAAGTTGTCCAGGTTAAGAAGTGATGTGAGGTCCAGGCAGGAGGCAGCAGATGGCCGACCCCAGGGGCGGGATGACGGCCAAAGGGAAGTGAACAGCCGACACAGGCCTGCTGCAGCAGAACCCTCCGTCCACCTTCAAGAGGCGGCTGGGGATAACATAGGCCGCGCCGACCCTGTGAGGCCCTGGAATGACTCAATCCAGCGGCTAGAGGATAAGATAGGTGATATATTGAAGAGCCGAGACCCTCTTCAGAGGGGATACACCATAGGCTCACCCTTTGTGGCAAAGATAGTCAACTTCCCCACGCCATCAAAATTCAAGCCACCTATGGTCACCCCAAGGTATGACGGGAGTACCAACCCAGTCCACCATGTGGAGATGTATCAGTCGGCGACAGACATATACTCTATCTCAGATGAGATGAGGTTTCGTGCCTTCTCTGGTACCTTGACAGGGGCCGCGCATGTCTGGTACACGTCTCTTCCAAAAAATTCCATCGAAAACTTTAAGCAGATGGCCGACCTGTTCATCCATAATTTTTGCTTCGGGGTGAGGCCATAGAAGAAGACCACCCACCTGCTCTATGTCAAGCAGGGGAAGAGTGAGAGTCTGAGGGACTATATAGCCAGATTCAATAAGGAGAAGCTGGAGGTGGAAGACTATGAGGAGAGCATAGCTATGACAGCCCTGATTGGAGGACTCCAAAAGGGGAAGCTGTTATGGAAGTTCGATGAAGACCCTCCGAGGACGATGGCCGAGCTCTTATCGACAGCAGGAAAGGTGATGAACGCCGAAGAGGCGATGGCCGCAAAAAATGAAGACGAGAAGGGAGGTACTGGTGGGGGTAAGTACCCTAAGAAGAACAAAGAGGGGAAGAAGAGGTCCACGGACGACAAGTTCGCTGGTTACACCCCTCTGACGGTCAACTGTGAGCGAATTCTCAATGAGATAAAGAGTGACCGATCCCTGAAGTGTCCTGAGAAGCTAAGGGCAGCACCTGGCAAGAGAAATAAGAACCTGTGGTGTGAATTTCATCAAGACCACGGTCACGTGACAGATACATTCTTTGCTCTGAAAGATGAGATTGAGAATATGCTGAAAGAAGGGAAGCTCAGAAAATACGTCGACAGAGGCGCCTTCAAGAGGGGACGACCCCAGAAAGAAGCGAGTCGATGTATGTAGAGAGGGTCCTCAAAAAAGAGGGGACGACCCTTCTGATGATGAGGACGACCCTGACCTCCCACCAAGAGATGATCAGGGCCCCGTCAAGAGGCTTAATACGATCTCGCTCGGAGTGGGAATGATCTCTGGGGGTCTGGAAGGAGGAGGATCGGAAGTTGCAGATAAGAAGGCTCACGTAGCAGAAGCCAGGGCAGTGACGAAGACTGTCCACTCGACATCTCTGGAGGCCAAGCCAGAAAAGAGGAAGAAGGTGGACATGGACACACTGATAGTAGGGTTCTCACCAATGGACTTCAAAGGCCTCTTAGCCCCGCATGATGACCCGCTCGTCATCACGACCAGGGTGCATGGGTGCGAGGTGCCGAGGATCCTGGTGGATGGGGGCTCTTCTGCAGATGTGATGTTTTGGCCATGCTTCAAAACTTTGGGTCTTAGCCGTGCTAGACTTGTCCCCTACCATCATCTGTTGATTGGGTTCAGTGGGGAAAAGGTTCATCCCCTTGGGGTATATGAGGCCGATGTGAGGATGGGGGACGAGTGGTCGAGATGGCTCACAAAGAGGGTCAGTTTCTTTGTGATGGACGAGCAGGTGTTCTTCGCCTACAACATCATACTAGGGTGCGTGGCCCTCAAGGGGTTTGAAGCCGTGACGTCTACGGTCCACCAGATGATCAAATTTCCTACCCCTTAGGGGGTAGGGGAAGTTCAGGGAGACCAGACGACAGCGCGAGAGTGTTACTACAACTCCGCTGAAGAAAGGGAGGCACACAAGAGGGTTACAACCACTTACAATATTGATACCTTAGACCCCAAGGATGAAACGAAGCTGAAAAAAGGAGAGGCTGCGGAAGAGGTGATCCATCATCCTCGATGAGGATGACACGGAAAAAACCTTCCAAGTTGGAAAGTCTCTGAAGCCCAACATCAAGGAGGACCTCATTAAACTGTTGAGGAGAAGGCGAAGTGTCTTCGCCTGGAGTCATGTAGATATGCCAGGGATTGACCCTGAAATCATGTGCCACAAGCTCAATGTGGTAGAGGGAGTGAAGCCGGTGAAGCAGAAGAGGAGGATTTACTCCAGAGAGAAGTACGAGGTCATCAGGGATGAGGTCAAAAAGCTAGAGGACGCTGAATTTATCAGAGAGGTCATCTACCCTGAGTGGCTGTCCAACGTAGTCATTGTCCCAAAGGCCAACGGGAAGTGGCGGATGTGTGTGGACTTCACAGACCTCAACAAGCACTGCCCCAAAGACAGCTTCCCTCTCCCCCGCATTGACCAGATGGTAGACGCTACTGCAGGCCACGAGCTCATTAGTTTTATGGATGCCTAATTAGGGTACAACCAGATCTTCATGAACCCTGAAGACTCGGAGAGGACTGCCTTCATCACTAACAAGGGTACATACTGCTATAGGGTCATGCCCTTCGGTCTAAAAAATGCGGGGGCAACGTACCAGCGCCTCGTAAATAAAATGTTCGAAGACCAAATTGGGAAGTCTATGGAGGTCTACGTGGATGACATGCTGACCAAGAGTTTGAAAGCAGAGGATCATGTGGCAGACCTGGAGAGGACCTTTAATACGATGGACAAGTACCAGATGAAGCTTAATCCGGCCAAGTGTGTCTTCGGGGTCGGAGCGGGGAAATTCTTGGGGTTCATTGTCAATCAAAGAGGCATCGAGGCCAATCCTGAAAAGATAAAGGCCCTTATTGAGATGAAGACCCCCAAGTCCATTAAAGACGTTCAGAGGCTCACAGGGAGAGTGGCTGCCTTGAACAGATTTGTGTCAAGGGCTACAGACAGGTGTCTACCATTCTTCAAGATCCTCAGGAAGGCCTTTGAATGGAGTGAAGAGTGTGATGAGGCTTTGAAGGAGCTAAAATCATACTTAGGGTCTCCCTTGCTGATGTCACGACCCGTGCAGGGTGAACGACTTTACGTGTACCTCGCCGTCTCAGAGTCTGCCATCAGCGCAGCCATTGTGAGAGACGAGGATGGTATACAGAAGCCTGTATATTTTAACAGCAAGGCACTCCAGGGGGCAGAGCAAAGATACCCGAGGATAGAAAAGTTGGCCTACGCCTTGATCCATGCCTCAAGGAAGATGAAACCGTACTTCCAGTCCCATACTATGGTCATCCTTACTGACTCTCCTCTTAGGCAGGTCCTACACAAGCCTGAAAAATCAGGAAGGCTAATGACCTGGGCTATGGAGCTGGGGGAGTTCGATATTGTGTATCAGCCTAAGACAACCATTAAGGGGCAGGCATTGGCAGATTTCGTGGCTGAATTTACTTGGGAGAGTGACGTGGCCGAGGGTGAGGGTCTAAGCTAGACAGATACCCAGCAAGGTAGGCTCACCGACCCTCCTGCAGATAAGGCTGAGACAAGCACCGCTAGAAGAAAGGTGGCTGAAAATGAAGAGGGAAGATACCTTTTTAGACAAGGGTCACTCATCGAGGGAAATTTCTCGGAGGAACATGCTGTGTGGAGTCTCTTCGTCGACGGGTCCTCTTGCGAAGGCGGGAGAGGAGCTGGATTGATAGTATTAGCACCCGACGGCACAGACATCGAGTACGCCTTGAGGTTCAATTTCAAAGCCTCCAACAATGAGGCTGAGTATGAGGCCTTGATAGCTGGCCTTTCCTTGGCCAAATCTCTTAGTGTCGGCCAAATTTTGGTTCACAGTGATTCAAGGCTGGTGGTGAATCAGATACTAGGAGCCCATGAGGCCAAAGACGAGAGGATGGCTAGGTATCTTGAGAAGGTGAGGTCATTGCTGAAAAACTTTAAAGAAGTGAAATTCAAGAGGATACCTAGGCTCGACAATGGCCGTGCTGACGCCCTTGCAAGGTTGGCCTCAGTTACTAGGACAGACATAAGGAGGACAGTCCCGGTAGAAATCTTGCTTCGACCAACTATCGAAGACGTCGAGGGAACACTTGGCATTTGCATGAATGTTTCTTAAGAACCTTCATGGATGGATCCTCTGATCAGATACATTAAAGGGGGAGAGATGCCAGAAGCAGGCCAAGAGAGGAAGAAGCTGAGATACAGGGCTGCAAAGTTCACTGTCATCGGAGACACGCTGTACAAAAAGGGGTTTCTGCTCCCCTTACTTAGGTGTGTGCATCCCTCAGAAGTCCCTTCTATTTTGCAAGATGTGCATGAAGGGTCGTGCTCAAGCCACATTGGGGGTAGATCCTTGGCAAAGAGGGTGATCACCCAAGGCTACTGGTGGCCGACCTTGGGGAAAGATGCTGCCGCATATGTTAAGAAGTGTGATAAATGCCAAAGATTTTCTACCATCCCTCACCAACCTCATCAGCCCCTTACCTCCATTAAATCCCCATGGACGTTTGCAGTGTGGGGGATCGACCTAGTAGGACCCTTGCCTAGGGCCATCAATAACTATCGATTCCTCATCGTAGCCATTGATTATTTCTCAAAATGGGTGGAGGCGGAGCCAATGGTGACAATCACAGAGCAGAAGACCTTCCAGTTCATCTGGAAAAACATCATATGCAGATACGGTCTCCCCAACACCCTCATCTCGGATAACGGGACTCAGTTCAAGAATGCCTCTCTACAGAAATACTGTGAGAGGGTAAGTATCAAACAATTTTTCTCCACACCAGGCCGACCTCAGGCCAATGGGCAAACCGAAGTTACGAATAGGACAATCCTAGACGGAATTAAGAAGAGGCTTGAGGAGGCAAAAGGAAGATGGGTCGAGGAGTTATATGCCGTGCTGTGGGCATACAGGACGACAGTGAGGACCTCAACCGGGGAGACCCCATTCATGCTAGCTTATGGATCAGAAGCAGTCATCCCCACCGAAGTCGAGTTTCCCACTCATAGGGTCCAAATGTACGACCCCCAGGGAAATACGGAAGAGAGGAGACTTGACTTAGACTTAATTGGGGAAAGAAGGGAGGATGCTGAGATAAGGCAGGCCACCTACCAACAGAGGATCGCAAGGTTCTACAATCAAAGGGTGAAACAGAGGCCCATCGCAGTGGGGGACTTGGTCCTCAAGAAGACTTGGCAAAAGCGAAACAAGCTTCACCCTAATTGGCATGGCCCATATAGGGTCATCGATGAAGTCATCCCTGGGACCTACAGGCTAGAAAACCTAGAGTGGGAACCTTTTTCAAACCCCTGGAATGCAGATCATTTGAAGAAATACTATCAGTAGTGTTGTAAGGTCTTGAAAGGCCATAATTGTAATGAGAGTTGCTCCAACAGAACACTCGGAATATTAATGAGAAATATCAATGTTTCCCTCATCCTGTTGTCAGTCCTAGCACGCATGGAAACATCTACAGAAATCCATTAATTTTGAAAGTTGATCCCTCGGCTATAATGGGGACCAGTGGAGGGGACGACCCCACCACTGTCCTCAAGAAAGACGAGGGAAGACATTAAAATCCATTAAATTGGAAAGTTGATCCCTCGGCTATAATGGGGACCAGTGGAGGGGACGACCCCACTACTGTCCCCAAAAAAGACGAGGGAAGACATTAAAATCCATTAAATTGGAAAGTTGATCCCTTGGATATAATGGGGACCAGTGGAGGGGACGACCCCACCACTGTCCTCAAAAAAGACGAGGGAAGACTTTAAAATCCATTAAATTGGTAAGTTGATCCCTCGGCTATAATGGGGACCAGTGGAGGGGACGACCCCACCACTGTCCTCAAGAAAGACGAGGGAAGACATTAAAATCCATTAAATTGGAAAGTTGATCCCTCGGCTATAATGGGGACCAGTGGAGGGGACGACCCCACCACTGTCCTCAAAAAGGACGAGGGAAGACTTTAAAATCCATTAAATTGGAAAGTTGATCCCTCGGCTATAATGGGGACCAGTGGAGGGGACGACCCCACCAGTGTCCCCAAAAAAGACGAGGGAAGACATTAAAATCCATTAAATTGGAAAGTTGATCCCTCGGCTATAATGGGGACCAGTGGAGGGGACGACCCCACCACTGTCCTCAAGAAAGACGAGGGAAGACATTAAAATCCATTAAATTGGAAAGTTGATCCCTCGGCTATAATGGGGACCAGTGGAGGGGACGACCCCACCACTGTCCTCAAAAAGGACGAGGGAAGACTTTAAAATCCATTAAATTGGAAAGTTGATCCCTCGGCTATAATGGGGACCAGTGGAGGGGACGACCCCACCACTGCCCTCAAAAAGGACGAGGGAAGATTTTAAAATCCATTAAATTGGTAAGTGAATCCCTCGGCTATAATGGGGACCAGTGGAGGGGATGACCCCACCACTGTCCTCAAGAAAGACGAGGGTAGACTTAATTTAAAAATCATTAATTTGGTTACTTGAACCCTCGGCTATAATGAGGCCACATGAGGGGACGACCCCACAGTGGTCCTCAAAAAAGAAGAGGGAGGAGTTAGTAGCATCAACAAGGAGCAAACCATAATAGAATTAAATATGTAAGACAACAATTATGGAAGGGAAGAGACAATGGTATTAATAAAACATAAAATATCAAGTGTTTTACAAGGCCATTGAACAAAAATACACTTGAAGGGTATGGGCTACAGGCAGCCACCCTATGGGACGACATCAAAGGGCAGGGCCTCAACATCTATTGGAATGGTCTCCTCAGTTACTAGCACTGGATGATCTTCAGATGTACCGACCCCCTCGATTTGGACTTGGGACTCCACTTGGTTAAGGGCCTCGGCAATTAGGGGGTCGTCCAGTTGAACACCCTCCAGTGAGGGACGAACAGAGGAGACGACATCGCCGAATTTGAGGACGACCCATCGGCAGGCCGTCCTGATCCCCCTTTCAAGGTACTCAAGGCCGAAGCCTTGAAATTCATCTGAAGTCTTATAAGCCTCAACAGCATCGGCCTCAGCTTTCTTGATGGCTGCTTCCAGATCAGTCTTACGCTGGGCCTCCAGGTTGATCAGAGCCTCATCCCTATCCTTGATGATTAAGTCCTTGGCTTGCAGATCGACATCGTGCTGCCTCATCAGCTCATCTAGGACCCTAGCATGCTCGGTCCTAGCACTCTCAAGCTCAGCCCTCGCAGTATCAAGCTCAGTCTTTGCAGTATCAAGCTCTGTCTGCAAGACAGCCTCATGCTGAATAGCCCTTTCGGCCTCATGGAACTTCATCTGATTCTCGGCCATCCATTTGGTGGCTGAGGTAAGGGCACAAACAGACTGCACG
Source organism: Sambucus nigra (assembly GCA_949130495.1). Lineage (NCBI taxonomy): Eukaryota > Viridiplantae > Streptophyta > Magnoliopsida > Dipsacales > Adoxaceae > Sambucus > Sambucus nigra. The sequence continues at coordinate 295,144,477 of OX422215.1, read as the reverse complement.
AAAAATGAACAGATATCAAGAGGGGCCGAGGGAACAGTTAGAATGAAATTAAGGAGATGGGTCAAGACCAATACCTGAGCAAGGGAGTGCAGACCATAGTCGTACACTTTAGCAGGAGGCATCTTTGCTAAGAACTCAAAGTCAGAGGCCGACGGTGCAGAGAACATCGAGGCCTTGGCAGCCCTTAAGTTGGTGATCAGTGACGAAGGGTCGGCCCTCAGATGGGCCAGATTTTGAGACCAGAAGGCCCCCATGCTGGACGAAGAGGTCGTCCCCTCAGAGGCGTCGACTCTGGCCCTCGTCCGAGAATCAGGCCGAGGCTCAACTGGGCCCTCAGGCTCCTTCCTTTTGTTACTGTCAGTGGTCGGCTCCACCACTGTCGGCATAGCGGCCTTTGTCTTCCTCGGAGCCTGCTGAGGCTCCTTCCCCTTCTTCTTGGCCAATCCAGACAGTAAGCTGGGAGCTGTCATTTCCTAAAGATAGTCGGGTGTACCTGCAGGACGATCTGATAAGAGGACGACATGTCAGAAGAGTTCAGAGATAAAGAGAGAACACTTCAAAAATAAGTAAAGAAGGGAAAATGTTCAGTATAACTCACATAGTTCTGTCAGAGGGCCGACCCTCAGACCAGCTTCTTTAAGGAATCGAGGGGTCATCAAGTCTTCGAATTTTTCAAGCTCACCCTCTCTCCCTCGTCCTCTCAGATAGTCTACTATATCCTTCTCCTCCAGACTAAGTCCAGGGTCTGACCTGGCCTTCATGGAGGGGTTAGACCACTTCCTGGGGACCCTCGGACTATCGGCCACGGGCTCCCACTCCCCGGAGATAAAGAAAAACCTCTTACTCCAATCATGGTTGGAGGTTTGTGCCACATGGAGGAGTTTCTTCTCAGACCTCCTTGCCCCTAGATGATAGTATCCGGGCTGTTTAGATGAAGAGGTGATGTTGTAACAGGCCAAGAATACGTCGGACGAGGACTCATCAGTGAAAGCATTTTTCCACAAGGAAATGTAGCCCAGGATCGTCCTCCAAGAGTTGGGTGGAAGTTGAGAGGGGGAGACGCCCAGAGCCGACAGAATATCTACAATGGCAGGGTGGAAGGGAAGTCTGACACCTACCTTGAACATTTTCTCATAAACTGCAACCTCTCCCTCTTGATAGTCAAAAACCCTCTCAGTATCAGAGGGAACCCTCATAGTTACCCCAGAGGGCACTCCATAAATATGCCTCCATATCAGAAGGTCTCTATCCCCAACGGAGGAGATAAAGGACGAGGCGTGGGAGGTGTCAACCTCATCATCTGTATCATCGTTCTCGTCCTCATCTCCTTCCCCCTCATCACCTGCAGGAGGACCCTGGGGAAAAGCCACTTGGAAGGCATTGGGGGATAGGGTTGTCACAGGGACAACCTCAGAGGGGATCGTACCTTCGGCCTCTCGGGGAGGGCTAAGGTCAGACGTGTCCCTTCTACCGGACATTCCAGCACCAGTTGGCGAGGAAGCTCTCTCGTCCATTTCACTTGATTTGGGTGTCTCGTCCGGACGAGATGACGACCCATAAGACTCAGAGGGTTCAGATGGTCTTATGGTGGCAAGAGGAATGGGAAAGATGGGTCGTACCCAATTAGGGTCGGCCCCTCGTCTCCTCCCTTCCTCTTCCTCTATTCGTCTGATCTCGTTAAAGAGCTTCTCTCTCAAGGACGAGAATTCAGACACTAAGTTGTAAAGCCTTCTAAGCATTAAAGGGAAGACCCTACACTTAGAGAAATTACACTAGACTTGGCTAATTCAACTACAAACACTTGGGGGATTGACCAGGTTTGACTTCTGGATTAAACCAAAGGACTAAAAAGTTTTTGTCAAGAACGTTCAAGAACCTTTAACCGGAGAAGGCACCGGAAAAAGCTATGGGGAACTCGAAGAAAATGCAACTCTATGGCCCTAAAAAACAAACGGAATTGAAGACAAAGGAAAGCGCTTAATGAAGGAGAGTACCTGATGACGAGGGTGGATAACGCTGCTGAGACCTGACGAATCGAAAGCTGCAGGTGGCAAAGCTTACTGGTTCTAGAGAGAGAAAGGGTCTGGGCGCGAAAAAGAAGAAGAAGGAAGAGAGAGAGTTTGAAAATCTCTTAAATACTTTGGTAATGAGTGGACCCATTTACCAAAGAAAGTTATAATTAGGGCACAAGTCCCCAAGCGCACTGCGCAACCGCCCTGCCTTGGAAACTGGAACAGCAATGAGTATTTGCACAGGTGTCACTCACCTAACTGATCACACGTGTCTCAATTTCAACAAATATCCCTCAGCCATCTCAATGACACCTATGGCTAAGGGCTGGGGGGTGATTGATATACCCGTTTATACCCTCAGCCTGGATGAGGATTACCTCCAATACGGACGACCCTACGAGGGGCCGACCCTTCACCAGGCCCCAACTGGCCACCACCAGGTCCATACGACCCTACGAGGAGCCGACCTTCCACTAGGCTCTAGACGACCCTACAAGGGGCCAACCCTCCACCAGGCTTCAGACGACCCTACGAGGGGTCGACCCTTCCCCAGGCTCCGGACGACCCTACGAGGGTACGACAGTACGAGGCCAGAATCAAGCCAGACTCACTACCGGAAGAAACTTTGCCCTCGGCCTCGGCTCATAGGCCGAGGGTGACATCATGACAGCGCGTGGTTTGGGACACGCGTGGAACAGTGCGCGTCAGGCTCATATGACACGTGGCAGACCGTTATAACCGAATCACACCCTCACGTGAGGGAATATTATGTCATCATTTGGCTTCTACAGGTGTCAACAGGGGATTGGCTAGATCATTATTCACATGCACCATGCTTACTTGGGGGGTACACTACACCCCCCAAGACCTATATATACTTGTCATCTACAACCCTACAGGGGATCGATCCATGAACAGTAGCCCTAGCTAAAACTCTGATTGTACACACACAGTAGAGAGAGAGATAGGGTTATGTGCATTGTATCCAAGGCCATTAGTGCCCATACTTAGTGGATCACACACTCACAGTGGATGTAGGCCAAATTGGCTAAACCACTATACATCATTGTCTTATTTCCTCTTATACTCATCCCCTTCTACACACTTGCATACTTATACACTCATACATCTCTATGGCAGCCATGGCTGCTACTGCTTGAGCTCACTATCACTTATCCGGTGGTGCTGAATCACAGCATCATCACATATTTTATTAATTATGAAAAACATTTCTCTTTCTATTTTGAAAATATTCAGTTTTATATTTTCAAAATCATTTCCATCATAACATATATATATACCTAAATCACACAGTATATACATATCCTATATATTCTTCGTAGAATATATATAAACGGCCATAGTGGCCTATAGCATCTAGCGATGACCAATAATCCCAAAGATTCCCTCCAGGAATCATAATCATGTATTCATATACGCATGAAACTAAACCCAAATATTTCTTAATTTAATAATCACTATATACATCAATCCCATCTAAGGATTTATTGGATATCTCCAATGATACCCTTCACTCTAAGTGAAATCAACACATACCTATATTCCCAGTTTATCCTAATTATCTCCTAGGATACACTTAACGATAATCGATATAATTATGCTTTCTATAAGCATAATTATATAGGCCTCTATGCCTACGAGAAATATCCTCGGGATTTATCTCACCCGAACAACCTTAAATTCAACGAGTTAAGGATTTCATTTCCTTGAACCCCAAAGACTATACCTAGTCCAATTAATCATTTAGAAGTCCCCAATATAATTTAGGAACCCTAATCCATCGATTTCTGCAAATATTCTATTTTCCTCGAAAATATAGATTAAGGGTTATATACTAAAAACCCTTACTTTACCCTCCTAAAATGCCTTAATTTATGGACCATAAAGTCCTAAAAGGTCCTTTAGGTTATCACCTAATTAACCTCAAAATAAGGTGAAATGGAATCTATCCCATCCAAATCATCCTAGAGAAATTATCCAATTTCAGCAGGGGTTGATCGATCGACCCATGGTCGTCGATCGATCGAAGGCTTCGATCGATCGAGCCCCAATGATCGATCGATCGATCATGTCGGGCAGCTTCTTCTCCGAGATGCTGTTTCGGCCATGGAAGCTTCCCCCAAGCTTCCATCTCTTCACCCAACGGCCTACAACTTCTACCAACAACAAATACCCTTATAATACGGGTCCTAAACGTCCTAGAACCCGGAATCAACCAATATTTTTGGTTAATTTCTAAATTTCTCCAATTTACCAATTTTAGGGGTTTATTCGTTTTAACTCCCAAAAACTCGTTTTATCCACGAATACCCAATCCAAAATCATTAGGGTTTGTTATACCAACAATGATATGAGATATTTATGCTTAAAAACAAATAAAGCAAGTAAACACTTGCCTCGTGGATAAAATTCGACGTCCTCGAGCCGAATCCCGCGGAGGCCGACCGGAATCTACCCATTTTTTCTTCTTTTCTTCCCTCTCTTCTTTCTCTTTTCTCTTCTCTTTTCTCCCCCTCTCCCTCCTTTTATAAGGAGAAAAAGGTTTAACCCCTTTAAAACCCAAAAACGACCCGTTTACCCAATTACGAGCCTATTTAACTCCAAAATTACCCGGAACTCCATTTCGACAATCGGACACTCTTTTCCTACTATCTCGGACATTCCGAGACTCATGGCGCAGTCGAAATTTCCATCCGAGGTACTTGACCGCAAATCACTATTCTAACCCAAAATAATTAAATGCGGGTTTTCAACACCAAATCTTACATCTTTTGTCGCTATACTCCACGGAGACATATAAATAAAATATTTCGACCCATATGGTCCCAAAATAATTTACAGCACCCATCGAAAATCATTCAATCCTCGAAAATCCCAAAAATTACTATTTAGGAAAATTCCCCAAATTCCAATTTATATCCAATTATGGAATTTAATGGTCTCCAAAAGGGCGGGTTGTTACATACTCCCCCCCTTACAATGGAATTTCGTCCTCGAAATTCAGATACGACCTACACCACCAATCTTAGGATCACTCCAAATCCTAATACCTCAAGGGAAACGATACTAACCTAATGGTTCCCAATCATACATTATGCGGCTACCGCCTCATAAAGTGACTCTAATACGTCACATAATACCCATCATCTATAATGCCTATCGGCATGAATTTCAACCTTATATACTACGCCCATTCTATTCCAGGCGGTATATAAAACCATCCTACCAAGGTGCCCATACACCTTTCCAACTTGTGCACATCTGCACATCCGTAGTGAACGTCTAACACGTAACACTCTCTCCCAATAAGGGTCTCCTTTCCTCGGTGTAATACTCACCTATGGGTTCTTCCAACCCGCGAATTTTCAATCCTCCTAACCTCGGCCCACTAACACTGACGAACTTACGTCCTAAATAATACTAAAGTCTATGCGATATCCTACATACGCGAAACTACTATAATCCTAAATATGTCCCTAGTGCCCAAGGCCTCTCTCAACTCCCGACAATTGCTTGGTTTCATGCGTGGGACGTCTCGCCAAGGCAAAATCCAAACAAGGAACCCTCGCGTTACACTACTCCCTCGCGTAGTCGGTCATCGAGATATAGCGACCCAAGGCACATAAGCGGGACTTCCTAAATCCTACAAGGCTAGCCTATGAACGCATTCCTACTATCTTATCCTTCCGCCCATACAGAAGGAAACCTAATCAATTGAAGTGCCCACTTTCTGTAAAAAGTGTCACGAACATAATACCCAAATTGTATCTCCTCAAAATTTGCCTTTTCATTAAGGCTGGTTATTATCCTCAAATCAATTTCTAAGTCCAACCTCACCCTCCCACTTGTGGTGAGGGGATCACTTTAGTGCTTTTCCATAGCACAATATCTCCAAAAGTATATCAATATCATGTGGCTCATAGCCTATAGTGGTTCATCCACACTATAAGACCTTTCCACAAAATCAACATCCTTGCACCCCATAACAGCTCCCCACTCCCGACGCCGTTAAGAGTCATGTGTGGAGTGTCTCGCAAAGCGAAATCCAAACAAGGAACCCCTCCACACATTAACCCTTGACTTCGTTGGTCATGGAGTTCCATCATTTCAACATGCAACCGGGATATCCCTATCCCCTAATCCAAAAAAAGATGGTTTGAACTCCTATCTCTAACTAAGAGTCATACCACCCTGCGCTCGCACTCATTTTTAAGTCCTTGCGCAAATAGTAATGAGCTTTATGTTCAGCTCAACGAAAATCCGGCGGCCTTAAATCATATATATAAGGTCTCCATAAATCCAATTCACGATAAGGAAACCTCTACTCATCGAAGTTTCTTATCCCATACCAAATAAGGTGAACTCAACCTATATCTAGGTGAGACACCGCAACAATAACCCGTTCCCTCCAGGAACCATGGACACGATAGACTTGTCATTTTTTTAGCCTGCTATCGCTCCAAAAATACACCATAATGTATTTAACTCATCATAATACTATACTCGTATAAACATATAGAACGAGTATCCCAAACCAGATATATATATATGTATATACACAATATATCAACACCCGCATCTATGGCGAATGAAGGAAAATAAAACTCCTCTATTGCGGACAACACATAAGCATGCATGATATAATGTTATCGAGACCGCCATAAAACTCAAGATACACACACGAGTCTAGGGCTAACTAATACCGCGACTTTATCTAGCCACGCCAAATATTCCTCCTCAATTGAGGTAAAACTCATAACAACAACTTAATTTTAACTAATTTTCCCGGGTGGATTTCCAACCATGGGGTCCTCGAACATACCCATTCTTTAGTGAGCCCATCCTTCTTGGAAAGGACTCAATATTCATTGCACCTAACTCGCTTAGGTACAAGGTTCACTTCTCCATAATACTCTTTATTCACCGTCGGCCTCTGGCTGAACCTTAGGCGAATAATTCCCAAAATAGCATTCTTCTCATCCTGCTGATTCATGGGGACTCACGGTTAGAACTGTCCGTAAGATCCCTTTCGAACCCTCAATTTCCATGAGGAATTCGACTTTAGTACCACTCTCCACTTCAGCGGTACTGCGGTACTCATAACTACTTATTATTTAGTAGTCGCCACCGAAATTCTTAACAATTTCCATAGGGAGAGTGACCTCTACTAAGGTCCTCATCCCAACCATCTACCAGCTGCTCCAGCTAAGCCTCACCTCCTGCTTCCATCCAATCTCCGCACATGATTCTCAAACGAGCGCGCAAAAGATTTCTATAATCTCATAATATAGCGGGAGAACGAAATCTCACAAGAGAAATCAACAATCCTATTCCTGAGGCTCTATAACAAATCGAGAGCAACGCTGAAAGCGTAGTACGTCCGCACAGATTCCTAAGGACACTAGAACCTGATGCTCTGATACCATCTGTAACACCCCGCCTAATAAGATACTGGGAGATCACTCCAATATTAAATTAAAACAGGAGTCTCATATGGATCATTCTTAGCATCACTGTCGAAAATCCATTTAATTACTAATAACCTATTAGGCCGGTGTTAAAATTTTAACTTTACTACTCTTTTTAACAATAATAAATAAAACATCCACACAGTTTATGCGTAAATGAAACTAAAGTGAAATAAAATAACCGAACACTCGGTCAAAATATACAACCATATCGAATGCTGTACTGAAAGAATAACTAAATGCAATTGAGCCATTGGCTCGAATGTTTGTACAATACCTCCTATCTAGAGTACAAGGATGGAAGCGTCTATTGAAAATCCTGCACGCATCCACAGCTGCTGCAGCTGACGTCTGACTCGAAAGAATTTCCATCCAGGCGTCCCTGTGTCTGGACACCTATATATATAGTATATAGAAAGAAAGGAGAGTAGATAAACGGGTCAGAGCCCGAATTTTGAAAATATTTTGCAAGTTCATAAATGCTTTATTTTTAGAAAAATAGTTTTATCTCATATTTAAATTGGTATCGCACTCCCATGAGATACCCCTCACCTCTCCACTAACAGTGCACTCCTAGCGCATCCCTCTAGACATCCTAGTCAAGCTATCCAGCTAAATTAGTATATCCCAAACCCACTATCAAATCCTAGATAGTCCAAGCAATGTACTAAGAGCTAAACTTCACCCCAGTCTCAACGCTATGCCATGTTCGTGCATGGGGTGTCTCGCAAAGCGAAATCCAAACAAGGAACCCCCCCGATACACTACTATGCGACAAGGTCGATCGTCGGGATCCGCCAGTCCCTTAATACAGAAAGATATATATAAATATATATATACCATAAACATTTATAATATTAGAGCACTAAGGATTAAACTTCTCCCCAGTCTCAACACAATGCCATATTCGTGCGTGGGGTGTCTCGCAAAGCGAAATCCAAACAAGGAACCCCCCCCGATATACTACTATGCGGCAAGGTCGATCGTCGGGATCCATTAGACCCTCGGCACTCGATTGATCCATTTATATATACATATACATATTTTACCATAACCATCCGGATCTATCTCCCGGAATGAGAATCCATATACAAAGTATTTATCAATACTTATCATTTTTATCTCAAAACCTTCCATTTCCCTTCCATATCCAGGAAATGTATTTAAAAGCCAATTCATTATCATGAATTGCTTTAACAAATCATATCTCTTTTTAAATCCAGTTTTATTATCATAAAAATGCTTTACCTTTTTAAATCATCCCATTTCCCTTTTTATATTTAGGAAATGTATTCAAAGCCATTTTCATTATCATAAAAATGCTTTGATCATAACATATGCTTCCACATCCCTTCTTCCATCCGGGAAGTGTTACCGAAGCCAAACCTTTATCCCATTTCCCTTCCTATATCCAAGAAATGTAATTAAAGCCAATCCATTATCATGAATTGCTTTAATATAACGCGTTCTAAGACCGCCCGTCCGGATTTCTCCACTGTGCGCGCCCCTAAATGGATATCATCTTCCAGGGCCTATCATAAGACAACCTGGGATCCTACATCGCAAGACGTCGGGAAGCGGCCATGTGCCTGCGGGATAGTCAAGACCACACCCGGAATCTCCTAACCAGCGCAGAAAAATATATATCAACAAATGCTCACATGGCCTAAAGGACTATATCCACCCTGCGTTAATTTGTCAGGGGGCTTCACCATACGCACGCAACTTCCCTTATGATAGCGATTTAGAGAGGTGTGTATTCCATATTTTATTAATTATGAAAAACATTTCTCTTTCCATTTTGAAAATATTCATTTTTATATTTTCAAAATCATTTCCATTATAACATATATATATACCTAAATCACACAGTATATACATATCCTATATATTCTTCCTAGAATATATATAAACGGCCATAGTGGCCTATAGCATCTAGCGATGACCAATAATCCCAAAGATTCCCTCCAGGAATCATAATCATGTATTCATATACGCATGAAACTAAACCCAAATATTTCTTAATTCAATAATCACTATATACATCAATCCCATCTAAGGATTTATTGGATATCTCCAATGATACCCTTCACTCTAAGTGAAATCAACACATACCTATATTCCCAGTTTATCCTAATTATCTCCTAGGATACACTTAACGATAATCGATATAATTATGCTTTCTATAAGCATAATTATATAGGCCTCTATGCCTACAAGAAATATCCTCAGGATTTATCTCACCCGAACAACCTTAAATTCAACGAGTTAAGGATTTCATTTCCTTGAACCCCAAAGACTATACCTAGTCCAATTAATCATTTAGAAGTCCCCAATATAATTTAGGAACCCTAATCCATCAATTTCTGCAAATATTCTATTTTCCTCGAAAATATAGATTAAGGGTTATATACTAAAAACCCTTACTTTACCCTCCTAAATTGCCTTAATTTATGGACCATAAAGTCCTAAAAGGTCCTTTAGGTTATCACCTAATTAACCTCAAAATAAGGTGAAATGGAATCTATCCCATCCAAATCATCCTAGAGAAATTATCCAATTTCAGCAGGGGTCGATCGATCGACCCATGGCCGTCGATCGATCGAAGGCTTCGATCGATCGAGCCCCAATGATCGATCGATCGATCATGTCGGGCAGCTTCTTCTCCGAGATGCTGTTTCGGCCATGGAAGCTTCCCCCAAGCTTCCATCTCTTCACCCAACGGCCTACAACTTCTACCAACAACAAATACCCTTATAATACGGGTCCTAAACGTCCTAGAACCCGGAATCACCCAATATTTTTGGTTAATTTCTAAATTTCTCCAATTTACCAATTTTAGGGGTTTATTCGTTTTAACTCCCAAAAACTCGTTTTATCCACGAATACCCAATCCAAAATCATTAGGGTTTGTTATACCAACAATGATATGAGATATTTATGCTTAAAAACAAATAAATCAAGTAAACACTTGCCTCGTGGATAAAATCCGACGTCCTCGAGCCGAATCCCGCGGAGGCCGACCGGAATCTCCCCCTTTTGCTTCTTTTCTTCCCTCTCTTCTTTCTCTTTTCTCTTCTCTTTTCTCCCCCTCTCCCTCCTTTTATAAGGAGAAAAAGGTTTAACTCCTTTAAAACCCAAAAATGACTCGTTTACCCAATTACGAGCCTATTTAACTCCAAAATTACCCGGAACTCCATTTCGACAATCGAACACTCTTTTCCTACTATCTCGGACATTCCGAGACTCATGGCGCAGTCGAAATTTCCATCCGAGGTACTTGACCGAAAATCACTATTCTAACCCAAAATAATTAAATGTGGGTTTTCAACACCAAATCTTACATCTTTTGTCGCTATACTCCACGGCGACATATAAATAAAATATTTTGACCTATATGGTCCCAAAATAATTTACAGCACCCATCGAAATCATTCAATCCTCGAAAATCCCAAACATTACTATTTAGGAAAATTCCCCAAATTCCAATTTATATCCAATTATGGAATTTAATGGTCTCCAAAAGGGAGGGTTGTTACAATGAGCCATCTACATATAATCTCCATATAGGTAACTCGTCTTCAAATTTCTGATCAGTTAGAGTTCCTCGGTGAAATATTTTTTGCTTCATTTCCTCCTCGGATTTTTCTCGCTCTTCGTCGATCATTTCTTCTTGCCCTTTTACCAACCGGAGTTGGTTTAAGCCCGAAGTCAATGATCTTATAATATCCACTTGCCCTTTTATCAACCGGAGTTGGTCTGAGCCAGTGTCTGTTGATCCTGTAACATCCACAGGTTGATCAGCGAGCAACTCTTGTTTATCATCCGGAGTCCTCACAAATATCTTTGCATCGCATTCCGTAACATCCACACGCCCTTTTACCAATCGAAATTCGTCTGAGCCTGTGTTTGTTGATCCTGTAACATCCACAGGCTGATCAGCGAGCAACTTTTGTTCCTCGGGGCTATCAGGATAGGTGAACTCCGCTATAAAATCTGCTATAGCCTGCTCTTTAAGCGATGATCTGGGTTCATAGATTATATCATATTCACCAAGCTCTATTTCCCAGTACATCAATCTTCCTGACTTTTGTGGCTTATGCAGGGCTTGCCTCAATGGCATATCAGTATATACTACTATGGTATGAGCCTAGAAATATGGCCTCATTCTCCTACTTGCCTCAATCAGCGCCAGTGATAATTTCTCCAGCCTCGGATATCTAATCTCTGCTCCTCGAAAGGCCTTACTTGTGTAGTAAATTGGCTTTTGTACTCCATTCTCCACTCTGATCAACGCTGAGCTAATTGCATTCTCGAACACAGCAAGGTACAAGTATAATTTTTCTCCCATCACTTGCCTGGACAACAATGGAGGTGCTCCCAAGTATCTCTTTAAGTCTTGAAAAGCCTTCTCACATTCATCATTCCACTCAAAAGTCTTTCTGAGTGTCTTGAAGAATGGGAGACATCTATCAGTTGCTCGTGACACAAATCTGTTGAGTGCCGCTACTCGTCCTGTGAGACTTTGTACTTCCTTCTTCGTCGTTGGAGATCGCAGCCCTAATAGAGCTTTGATCTTTTCAGGATTTGCTTCAATGCCTCGTTGATTGACAATGTACTCGAGAAACATGCCTTCTCGTACTCCAAAGATGCACTTCGTCGGGTTCAGCTTCATTTGATATTTATCTAGTTGATCAAAAGTCTGACTTAAGTCAACTTGATGATCGACAGCTTTCTTGCTTTTCGTCAGCATATCGTCAACATAGACTTCCATATTGTCACTGATTTGTTCAGCAAAGACCTTGTTCATCAGCCTCTGATATGTCGCACTTGCATTTTTCAAACCAAAAGGCATAACGTTATAACAATAAGTTTCCCGAGGGGTAATGAAAGAAGTACTTTCCCTGTCTTCAGGTTTCATTTTAATTTGATTGTAGCCAGGATAAGCGTCCATGAAGCTCAGCAACTCATGTCCCGAGGTAGCATCCACTAATTGATCGATTCGGGGGAATGGAAAATGATTTTTTGGGCATTCTTTGTTGAGGTCGGTGAAGTCCACACACATCCTCCACTTGTTGTTCTTCTTTTTTACCATTACTACATTGGCTAACCAATCTGGATATTTAACATCTTCAATGAAACAAGCTTTCTGGAGCTTCTCGACTTCCTCCTGTATGGCTTGATTCTTCTCGGGACTGAATACTCTTCTTCTCTGCTTCACAGGCTTGATCTCCTTATTCACATTGAGCTCGTGACATAAGAAATTTGGGTCTTCCCTGGCATATCTTCATGACTCCACGCAAAAGTTTGACTTCTGCTTCTAAGGAAAATTATCAATTCCTGTTTTAATGAGGCTTCTAACAATGAACCTATTTGAGTAGTTCGCTCAGGGTGCTCGTCGTCCAGAATGATGTTTTCAGTAGCTTCCACCACTTGGCCCTTCACGAGTTGCGACTCATCTCGAGGATCCAATGTTTCGATTTCTGCACCTTCATCCACTTGATAGGTAGTACTCTTTTTCTTTGATTCTTCCAATTCTTCTTGCTCGGCGGATGAATAATAGCATTCCCGATCTACTTTCTGATCACCTTTCACAACTCCTACTCCAAAGTTTGTTGGAAATTTTAGGCACTGATGCACTGTAGATGGTACAACCTCGAACTTCTTCAATCCTACTCTTCCCATGATGATATTGTACGATGAATGGACGTTCTTATCCATCACGAAGAAATGTATTCTTTCTGTTCGACAAGCAGGCCACGTACTAATGAATATATCCAACTTGATCGTCCCAAGTGGAAATACTTTCTCGCCAGTAAAACTAATGAGGGGTCTGTGGTAAGGCTCCAGTTGAGATAACTTTAGATTTAAACTATCAAAGCACGAATAGAACATGATGTCTGCCGAGCTACCATTGTCGACCAGTACTCTTGAAATCATGACTTCCTTCATTCTCATTTTGATCACCAACGGGTCATCATGAGGATATAAAACACCTGCAAGGTCATTTTTTGAAAAACCGATAACCAATTTCTCCTTGTTCACCTTTCTCAAACGATCTTCCTCAGCTAGATTTATTCACTGAATGTACGAGCAAGCTTGAGCCTCACCGAGGTAAACTTTTCTTTCTGCAGTAAGGTCTCCTCCTCCTGCATCTTCTCCTGTAATAACATTACAATCAAATGATCCAAAGCGTATTGAAAATGCCTCTCGTTCTGGCTGCCTTGGTTTCTTGGGAAGATCGGGGTCATCTTCTGGATCAACTTCATGGTTTCTCTTCTTGTTCTCCTCTGATCGACGAGGGGATCTAGACCTCTCTCTATTTCGGTAGTTGTTTCTTCTTTCGCCTCCCCGATCAACATATTTTGCTAGCTTTCCTCGTCGGATGAGTGTTTCAATCTCATTCTGAAGAGCTATGCAATTTTTGGTCATATGGCCATGATCCTTGTGGAACTCGCAATATTTTTCCCTATTCCTCATGTCAGGGTCTGCCTTCATTTTCTTTGGCCAGTTTAACTCCTCGCTGTTCTTAATTTCTTCCAGGACGTGGTTGATATTTACCTTCAAAGGTGTGTAATTATCAAATTTCCTCAAGACCTCCCATGAAGACCTATTTTTGGATTATTTGTCACCACCACTGTTCTTATGTTCTTTCTTCTTAGTTTTATCACCTTCCACCTTAGTTTCTTTGGCATCCATATTCTTATTCGCAGACATGGCCTCCTCGGCATTCATAATCTTGGACGCTTTTCCCATCAGGTCCGACATGGTTCGAGGTGGATCTTTGGCCATAGTGTAGTATAACTTGTTTGGCAGTAGTCCACTAATCAAAGCGGTAATCGCTATTTTCTCCTCATAATCAATGACTTCAAGTTTCTCGTTATTAAAACGAGTTATATAATCTCTGGTACTCTCACCAGCTTTTTGTCTAACACTTAACAAATGAGCTACTCGTTTCACTGGCTTTGCTCCAAAGCAAAAATTCCCAATGAATAGCTCGGCCAGTTGAAGAAAAGTTAAAATCTTACCCCGAGGAAGACTATTATACCATATTTGAGCAGATCCGGTAAGTTTTCCCGAGAATGCTCTGCATCTCATCTCATCTGGGACAGCATAGATGTCGGCTGCAGCTTGGTATTGTTCTATATGAAGGACAGGATCAGTCTTTCCATCATACTTGGGAGTCACAACAGGTGCTTTGAACTTTGATGGTGTTGGAAAATCAACAATGTCATGGACAAAAGGTGTTCCTCGAACAAAGGTTCATTGTAGAGGATTCTTGGCCTTAGCCATTTCCCCTAATCTATCCTCCAGCCTCTGAATAGATCCTTTCTATGCATCATTTCCTTCCTCGGGCTTATTGGTTCGAGCAACTGATCGCGTTGAAGTGGCTTCCTGGGATTTATCTTGACGAGCAGCTTGTCGGTCATAGGATCTATCTTGACGAGCAACTGGTCGAGACTGGGAAAATCTTTCCCTTAAATCTGATGGTCGTCGAAAGTTCCTCGACGCTGCATTAAGAGGTCTTTTGTTCCTCCTAGGGCCTAATCGATCAAAAGGAGAAACTCTACTTAATCTTTCCAATGCGCTGGTCCTTTCTGGGGAGAGGGTGACACGTTGTTCAGTATCCGTGGCTCGCACAGACGAAGTTCACCCAGGTTGATAAGAGAAATCATCATATTCCTCATTGCGATGTGAGTTAGTATGCCTAGTACGCGAAGAAGGCGCACGGGTATTTCTTTGAATGCTTCGTGGTCCAGAATGGGCTGATGCACCGCCGTGGAGGGTTTTGATGAGTTGTTGCATTGTTTCTTGCATGACGGTCTGGCCCTGAGCCAGATATGCCATTATTCCATTCAGATCTGGAACAATTGGTGGAGTAGAAGGATTTGGAGGGGTTCCAGCGTTTCGATTGTTGGATTCAGGAATATTCGCCATTGGTAATGGAATATTTTTTATGAAAAACGATATTATCAGTCGTTTCCCACAGACGACGCCAATCTGTTGATGTAAAAAATTAGATCACTCTAATTATTCAATCACAGATAAATAAATGAGACAAAGAATTTTAAAGTGGTTCAGCCTTATAAGAATGGCCTACGTCCACTGTTTTGGTATTGCTGTTTGTATGGGAATTCTCGATTACAAGTTATCTCAAGAAATTCCGGTCTGGGGTCCCTTTACAATGAGGATTGTACAATGTATTTATAGCCCTGAGGCTGTAATGTGAAAGGGTAATACATTAAATGATATACATATGAAAGGGTAATACATTTAATGCCCTCTTTGCGTGCGCGTCCAAATGATAAGCATTTAATGAGCAGTTAAACTGTTGGTATCCTGCTTCGAGGTGCAGCTCGGACCGCCATGAGTTGCTCGGACCGCCTAAGCTTCTCGGTATTTAAGAGTTCCTCGGAGAGGCATTGTTCCTCAGAGCTTGTGAGTTCCTCGGGGAACTAGTCTTCCTCATCGTAGTCTTGTTCCTCGGAGCAAGTGGGTTCCTCGAAAGTATTTGTTGTTGCCATGTAGATAGCCACGTGTCTTCATATGATTGGTCCATGTCAGCAGATTAATTTTGGTATCAACAAACATGGTCAATTCGAAGTCCTCTAGGTACCAGACATACTCAAACTCATGCCCCAATGACCTGCGTATATGGGCATGCATTACCGTAATTCTTGAAGCCCTCAAAGATAAAAGTTAAGGGTTAATGTCACCCATTACCCAGTAAGATCAGGAAACCACTTTCATGCCTCTCACCACCAGCATAGTCCATAACAAGATAAAAAACAAAATACATCACTATTTACAAAACCATCATCACTAATATACTCCCAGCAAAACCAAAATCCAAGTGCATCTGTACTCGCAATACCAACCCCCCCCCCCCCCTTGGATTCAGAATTGAAGAATGCTCCCCATGAGTAACTCTTTAGGTTCATAGAATTGACCTCAACCCTCTAAATCGGTCGCCTCAACTAAGCCCGTAGAATCGACCCAACCCTATGATTCGATCATCTCAACTCAATCTGTAGGATTGACCTCTACCCTCTGAATCGCTCATCACAACTCTTAGTTTCATAGAATCGACCTCGACCTTTGAATCGGTCATTTTAACTCCTTAGGTTCGCATAATCGACCTCGACTCTCTGAATCGATTGCCTCAACTAGGGTCGTATAATTGACCTCGGCACTCTGAATCAGTCATGTCAACTATTTAGGTTTGTAGAATCAACCTCGACCCTCTAAATTAGTCGCCTTAACTCTTACGTCCATAGAATCAACCTCGACCCTTTGAATCGGTCATCTCAACTCCTTAGGTTCGTATAATTGACCTTCGCCCTTTGAATCGATTACCTTCACTCATGTGGTTCATGGAATTAACCTAGGTCCACATAATCGACCTCGACCCTATGAATCGATCATCTCAACTCTTTAGGTTCGCAAAATCAACCTCAACTGTCCTAATCAGTCACCTCAACTTTTGAGGTCCACAAAGATAATCCCAATCTTTCGAATCTATCATCTCAACTCTTTAGGTCTACATAAATGACCTCGACCCTCCAAATTAGTCACCTTAACTCCTTAAGTCTGCAAAATCGACCTTAACCCTTTAATTAACCATCTTCAAACCCCCAGCAGGGTTCTAGATCATCCTCAACCTTTAAACATTAATAAGGAGTCTATCTTTTGATGGCCTCTACTTATTCTAAGCTCGCCCATCAAGGGGCTCTATAGACACCCCATCCTGGTACCCTATAAACATCTCCTTAAGTCCATAACATTTCTCCTTCCATCATAAGGCTGTAGGTCCTAATTCAAATCTTGATCCATAGCCATTAAAGGATTTTGAGACCTATTTGATCTCAGTCAACCCTCTAACTTGAGCGATGATCATTGGACTCTCATAGGGCTCTGAATTTTCTTTCCAATGGTCCATATCGTGTGTGAATTGGCCTTGTGATTCGTGCGTACTCACCTTTTATTCTAAACCCTAATTCAGAGGCCACCGTGTGCTTTTGAGCTCAGTTTGATCTCGATCAGCTCTCTAACTTGAACGAATCTCATTGAAACCTCAATAGGGATCTGAATCCCTTTTCCAACGTTCCATATCGTGCACAAATGGCCTCACGATTTGCATGTGCTCACCTTTTACTTCGAACCCTAATCTAGAGACCACCGAGCGCTCTCGAGCCCCATTTAACCTTGATTATCCCTCCAGCCTGAAAAAAATCTCATCTACTCCCATACGGATCTAAATCCCCTTTTTCAGTGAGCCATACCGTGTATGAATCGTCCTCACAGTGTACATACTTACCTTTTTACTTCGAACTCTGATTCAGAGGCCACCTAGTATTCTCGAGTCCCGTTTGACTTTAGTCAAACCTCTAAATTGAGCAAAGAGAAAACTCATAGGGCTCTGAATCCCCTTTTTAATGGTCCATACCGTGCATGAATAAACCTCGGGGTTCACGCATGATCGTTTTTATACTCCGAGGCCTAATCAGAGAACACCGAGCATTTTCGTTCCCCGTTTAACCTCAACTAACCTTCCAAAATGAGTTAAGCTCATTGAAATATCATAGTCATCTGAATATCCTTTCCAACATTCCATACCGTGCATGAATCCGCGTCACGGTTTGTATGTACTTGCCTTTTTTCTCAAAGAACCCCCAATCTAGAGGCCGTTGGGTGCTTCTGAGCCCCTCTCGGGAGTGGATAAATGGATTCTTACAGGGATCTGAATACCCTTTCCAACGGATTCAACCATGCACGATTAGGACTTACAATTTTCATGTTATGTCCGTTTTTACAAGAGTTCTTTCCGGATGGCCTATAGTCACCCCAGACCCCCTGCCTATCGGCAGCATGTACTTTTCTTCGCCAGCAAGGCAGGGGCATGTCGATAGACAACCATGGCCTATGCCGATCGAAATCCTCACAAAACCCTTATTTTTTACTATTATATAGACCATGACCTCATTCCGAAGGGTCCCTTTCTGAAGTAAAAACATTCTCCTAGAAATCAGTGCGCCGAAATACCATTTTTCCAAATATTCTCTTCATTTTCTTACATCATGCTCATCCATCTTTCACACACTTTATACTCTTAACTCACCATCATCCAACCACCTAAAAATCATACTCTACTACTATAAAATCAGAATTTAAGTCCCACAGAATGTCTACTCTCATCCTTTTACAACACCTTTAATAAGTATTAGTAATATACACTCACTTCCTCATAGTTATTTATGATTTGACGAACGCTCATAATATATTTTTATATTATTCTCTTGTACACTCCTTAGAATGATTCCAACTCGTCTTTCCCATGACATGAGGGGATGATTTCTTTTTCTCATCATTCACACCACACACATGTACACACGTATCACATTTTGGAAAAAAGAAGAATATTATAATAGTACATGAGAGACCGAAAGGTAGGAATGGGTGCCTAACACCTTCCCATTTCTTAAGTTAGTCCCCGGACCCCCGACTTACTTGGTTTCATATGAATTAGTATTTCTTTTGATGCCATTCTCTCGGGATGGCTACATTCTTTTGCCTGTTTTGAGAAAATAGGTTGGTGATTCCATTTTTACTTTTTTCTCCCTTTTGACGATGGTCGATTTATATCCGTGACAACCTACGAAGATCAGTGTGAGTGGAGAAAATGGGTTTCCTTATTCTCCAATCCTCGCATGCACGGAGAGAGAAATTTCTCCATTTTCTCTCCCCTCTAATTTTGGTTCCATCCCACGCCGGAGAAATCCGACTCGGATGGCCACACTCGGCATTACCCCTTTATTGTAAGAACGCATTGTGCGCTATTGGTTAGATGCCACTCAAAGTGTTGCATGCTCAGTTACTTTTTTTACCATATTAAGATCTTGTCTTCCCATTATATTACTTTTTGGCGGGTTAGAGTTAAGCACCTTAGGACTTGGTAAGCCTATCTTAGTGGGCACCATATACTCAATGCCAAATGCCAGCATGAAGGGGGTTTCTATAATGGTTGTATTCGGTTTAGTTCTTTAGTCCTAAATCACACTATGCATCTCATTAATCCAGTTCCCTTTGGCATCATCCATCCTTCTTTTCATTCTGTCAAGTAGGGTTATGTTAGTGATCTTTATATACCTATTGCATTAGAATGGGCACGCGTAGAATGCAGCTTCTTAATCCATAATCGGATGCATTAGTCCTTGAATTGATTTTTCAAATTGTGTGCCATAGTTTGTGATGAATGCGTACAGCATCCCATATCGACAAATGATTTTCTTCCAACCTTCTCATACAGTATCTTATTTAGTGGCTCAACTTCCACCCATTTAGTGAAGTAATATACTGTAACAACCAAGTATTTGAATCTGACCACTGTTTTCGATAACGGGTCGATCGTATCAATCCCCCATATGGAGAAAGGCCATAAAGATGTGATTGGAGCCATAGTTTCCCAAAGTCTTCTGTGAATCATCGTAGACTATTGACATTTATTCTACTTTCTATCATAATTGGCACAGTCCTCTTTCATAGTTGATCAATGATATACCTAAATGGCAAATCACTTTACCAATGATCTGCCTACTAAATGGGCTCCGCATGAGCAGTCATGGACCTCCCTAATTAGGTCAGGCACCTCAATAGGATAAACAAACCATAGTAGGTACATAACAAATCCTCTTCTAAATAGAACTCCACCTTCTAAAATATATCTTGTCTCTTTGTTGAGAAGTTCTCATAACTCATTGGGATCTTCTAGTACTGCGTTGATCTCCAAATATGCTCAAATGGGATCCTTCCAAGATGGTCCTATGTTCAAATCCATTACGAGGATGCACTATTATTTTATGTTTTATTGCGATAAGATCTTTATAAGAATAGCTCTTATGAGGCCGACCTTGTTATTGACGCCAGACGAGTTAGTGAATCTCCTTGGGTATTTTTAACTCTATTCTTACCATCTGTATAGTCGAGAACCTAGGCATAAATGCTTTAACCTTTGATAAATATTTTTCCATAGAGTCCTCTCTAGCTTTATAGACTCCCAACACTTGATTCACAACTACTTTAGAATATATGTTCTCTCATAACTGTTCAGCACCCTGTAACGATGCTAGTCCTAGTCCTATTACAAGGGATTCATATTTTGCCTCACTATTTGCCCCACCATATGTTATAATGATCAATCCTTCTCCATTGCCATTGGCACATGATGATCCATCACTAAAACTATTCCACACCATAGGTTATTTTTCAAAGGTACCTTTAATCAAAGACCCATTATTGGGCCAATGATTATGGTCTGTCACTAATCTGCTCGACTGGATTTTTTGTTGATTGCTCAGCTGGATTCTTCTCATAATTATCAAAGTTATAAAATTTTCCACAGTTTGGCCCTTAGTCATTATTCTTAGCTCATCGAAAATGTCATACCTTCCTAGTTTTACGGTCCAAGCCATCAGAATGCTAGATTTTTCAGGATTGTGGACATCTTGTTGAGGAGGTAGGTCTATATTCATGATGATGGGATGAGACTAAAAGAATGGTTTCATTCTTCGAGAAGCCTCAATCAAAGCTAACGATAATTTCTCCAGCCTAAGGTACCGAATTTTAGATCCACGATAAGCCTTGATAGTGTGATATACCATTTTTGTACTACATCCTCTAATCGTACCAATGGCAAACTCACTGCTAACTCAGAAACTACCAAATATAAGTAAAGCCTCTCACCTAAAATCGACCTTGACAATAAAGGTGTCTATTCGAGATAAATATTCAACTCTATGTATCACGCCTGTCATTCATCTTGAAGGACTTTTTGAGCAACTTGAAGAATGGAAGAAATCAATCAGTTGTCCTTGAAATGAACTTGTTCAGAGCAGTTACTCGTTCCATCAAGATTTGGATCTCCTTTTTGATATTGGGAGGTTTCATATTAATCAACGACGAGATCTTATTAGGGCAGGCCTTTATGCCCCTCTGATTAATAATGAAGCTAAGGAACTTTCCTTCTCTTACTTCAAAAATGCATTTTGCTGAGTTCAGCTTCATTTGGTACTTTTTTAGATAATTAAATGTTTTGTCGATGTCGTCACTGACATGACCGGTTGCTTTCCTTCTCTTTATCATCATATCATCCACATAAGCCTCCATGGTTTTTTGAATTTGTTCTTCAAAGACCTTGTCACTAACCTTATATATATTGCTCTAGTATATTTTAGTCCAAAAAGCATAATGATTTAGCATTATATACCTCGACCGATGATGAATGAAGTTTTCTCCCTATCTTGAGGTTTCATCCTTCTCTAGTTGTACCTCGAATAAGCATCCATAAAGTTGAAGAACACATGCTCAATGGTGCAATTGACCAATTTATCAATTCGAAGCAAAGTATAATGATGCTTTGGGAAAGAACTGTTGAGGTCATTAAAGTTTATGCACATGCGCCATTTGTCGTTCTTCTTGTTGATCATGAAAATATAGCTAATATAGGTACTTTGTATCCTTAATAAAGTTAGCTTTCTTCAGTTTATCTTCATCCTCTTGAATAGCCATGTTTTTCTCTTGATAGAATATACGACATTTCTACTTGATGGGCTTCACGTCTTTCACAATACTGAGTTCATAGTATAGGACAATTGGATCTATTTTAAACATGTCCTCGTGCCTCCAGATGAAAACGTTGTTTCTATGCCTTAGAAAATATGATAATTCCTTATTCAGAGCTAGAATTCAATGACGAGTCGATTTGGGTTGTTCTTTTAAGATGCTTGTCATCCAGAATTACTGGCTCAATCTGCTTAACAACCTAGCTTGTGACTAGGTTATCTTAATCTTGGGTATCTAATTTCTCCATCTGATAAGTATTGGTTAATTTCTTCTATTAATCATATTTTGCAGATGTGAAGTAATATTCATGTGCTTCTACCTGATTCCCTTTCATTACTCTAACACCATAGCTTGTAAGTAACTTCAAACATTGATGGACAATGAAATAAACAACCTCAAACTTCTTCAATCTGAACTTATTGAATATATGTTATATTCCAAGATTACATTTTTGTTAAGGACTAAAAATTGCATCACCTCGATTCGAAAGGTCATCCATGTGCCGATCATGACTTCTAACTCAATTATTTTCAAAGGGTACACCTTCTCCCCTAAAAACCTAATAAGAGGCATATGATAGGCCTCTAATTTTCTGTTTACTAACTTTAACTTCTTGAAATAGTCACATTACATAACATTTGTGATACTTCCATTATCCACTAAGATTCTTGCTACTTTCCTTTCATGGACCATTATGGTGACGACGAGAAGGTCGTCGTATGGGTATAATACACAAAATAGATCATCTTTTGAAAAAATAACAATAAGCTGATGTTTGTTCACCATTTAAGGGCGAATCTCTAAGGCCTCGTCCAGATTCACGTCTCTAACATTCTCACAAGCTTTCGCCTTGTTGAGATAAGCTTTCATCTTTGCTAGTCCATCACCACCAACAATATCTCCTCGAGCTAAAAAATGAAATCCCAGTGATATCATGCCAATACCTTGCACCGCCTCCTTGGGATTCTTAGGTAGATTTGGATCAGATTTATCATTAGAGTCCTCGTCTCGATCGTATTTCTTCTCATTCGCACCCTTACAAGGAGATGTAAATCATCTCCTGGGCTTGTGTTCATCATTAGTCTTATCTTTCGGGCCAGACTTGTCCACATACTTTGTCAGTTTGCCATGTCGAATCAAGGCACCAATCTCATTCTTTAATAACACTTATTTGTTAATGTTGTGCCCATGATCCTTATGGAATTTACAATACTTGATATTATCCCTTCTATTTTGAGGGAACTTAAATTTTCCCGGCCACTTGAGCTCACTGCTTCCTCGTATCTTAGTGAGGATGTGGTGGAAACCCATGGTGAGCAGAGTGTACTCGTCATATCTTTTTAGCTTGTTAGATTTCTTGGAGTCCTTGGACCTAACCTTCATGTCCGATATTTTGACAACATCAAACTTAGCATGGATAGACTCTTTTATCGTAATCCCTTAATCATTATTCATAATCTTTCCCACCTTATCCAGAAGCTCGGTCATTATGCTGGGTGATTCTTTAGCCAGTGCCTAGCACAACTTTCCAGGTAGTCATTCACTCATTATGGTTTTGATTGTGATATTTCCATTATAATCTACTACCTCAAGATTTTTAATATCGAAATGCGTGATGAACTCTCTTATTTTTTACACGCCTGTTGGATAATGCTTAATAAGTGAGTCATCGTATTTCCTATCTTCATGCCGAAGTATAAAGTATTCACAAAGATATTATCTAACTTCTTGAAGTTTGAAATTTTCCCCCTAGGGAGACTATTGTACCATATTTGGGTCGACATAGTGAGAGTACTAGAATATATATCAAAAGCAGCTTAATACTGCCCCACGTGCAACATTGGATCATAATTCCCATAATATTTAGGAGTAATAATAGGTGCCTTGGACTTTGTGGGTGTTGGATAACCCATTACTAAATCTATAAATGGGAGTCCTTGAATATAAAGCCTAAGTAAAGGGTTCTTTGTTTTAATGATTTCTTCAGTCGATCTTCCAGGTGCTGACTAGACCCTTTATGAGGTTGTTCCTCTAGTTCGGCTTTCACAATCTTCTATGTACCTCCTCAGATTTTGGTTGAGCTCTATTTCTTAAGGGAAGTCTACATGACCCTAGTCTCCTTCACACACTTTTCCTTGACTGGATGAGCACTTAACCCTCCTGCTCTCATATCTCATTGAGTCGTTTTCGTACTCCTTTGGCTTTCTAGGTTCCCTCTACTCGCATGTCATGTAGCTCTTGGGCCTACTCGATCAAAAGTAAAACCTCTTTTTAGCCTTTCCAAAACACTTAGATGCTCCATTAAGTATGTTTGATCATCATCATATTTGATTGATCGGACGGTGGATGTTTCTCCAGACGTGTAGGATTTATCATTTCGATCAGATCCTGAGTATTTGGATTTGTTCCCCTTGCCAAGTGATCATAAATCTAACCTCCTATGGTTATTTTCTCCCATTCTATAGTACGCCTACCTGTTATTCCTGTATTGGGCTGGAGGTGGCATTTCACGCCTCGTTTTAGATTCTTCCCCAACAACTATGGCAATTGGGTTCACCTTAGGACTGTTATGTTTGGTTGTAATGCTTTGAGTCAATTTGTTCATGTTCTCCTACATATCTTCATGGATTATAGCCAGAATCTAAAAGATCCCATATAAGTTTCTCATATCTACATGTGTAGAGGGTGGAATCCCCTCTCCAATACGACTACTTTCAAAGTTTTTAAGCATTTCTAATAAAAAATTAAAGAAAAACAGATTATCGTAGCAGCAAAAGCAGAGTATCGCAAACGTTGTAATAGAAATTGAAGGAAAAGTGAATCTAAATCAGGAAAATGCAAATCTAATGGAGAACTCAAGGAATTAAAGAGAATCAAATGAAAATCTCTAATAAGCAGGCTGAACCCATTAAAACATGGCTGAATCGGAGTGTGATTTATGGTTTACTATAAATGGTGTTCCTCGAGTTTTAAAATGTGAGAATGGTGGGAAATGATAATGGATAGATTTTTCCCATAGACGACGCTAATTTTTTATTACATAAAATCAGTGTACCGACTTATCTTAGCTTAAGTATACAAATTATAAGCAAATAAAAAATAAATATATATAAATTACTGAAATACTAAACTACTGAAAACATAAGGGAGATGAGAGAAGAAGATTAAGAACCATATTTATGTGGTAAAGCCCAAAGCGGTGCCTACATCCATAGGTGCAATGTTTATTGTATTGAATTACTAGACAAAAGTCATGAATGAATACAATAGTGAAGCTCTCAAGTTCTCTCTAAAATTAGACAACATAAAAGTAAGGAAAAGTATCTTGAATCCTACAAAAGTGTGTGTGTGTGTGTGTGTGTTCTATTTATAGGATGCTAGAAGAAATAAATAAGAGTGCCACGTCGCTTACCTTTTTAGGTTAGGCAAGTACACGCCTTATATTTAAGGTAATGAATATACATGAAGTTAATTATTGGCACGTGGGTGAATATTTTCATATCTCCTCTACATGTGTGCACTGTTGACTGATAGTACAAATATAGCACCCTACCGTGGAAGGTATTCTGCACTGCACATGCTTATATGCCGCAGCCTATCTCAACATAGGACGCGACCCTGCTGAACTCGGGGTGCGGCCCTACCGAATATAGGGGCGCGACCCTACTCATCATAGGGCGCGGCCCCTCTCAACACACCACGGAACCACCCAGTACAGGACGCGGAACCTTTGTCTCTAGCCTATTGCAGGATGCAACACTCACGTTGCTTGCCTTACAGGCTGCATCCTACCTGTTATAGCAACTCCAGATTTTATAAGCACGTGGACATATTTACTATAAATAGAGGACCAGACCTCGAAACAAAGAGAGACCTATTTTTCCATACACCTG
The DNA here is from genome assembly GCA_949130495.1 of Sambucus nigra. Classification (NCBI taxonomy): domain Eukaryota; kingdom Viridiplantae; phylum Streptophyta; class Magnoliopsida; order Dipsacales; family Adoxaceae; genus Sambucus; species Sambucus nigra. Next base: position 295,118,464 of record OX422215.1, on the reverse strand, counting down.
GGGCAGACTCTACGGTACATACTCTCTATACAACCTCTACTTACAACTTGGGGGTCACCTGTCGACATCTTGGTCATCTCTCCAGCACACCGAAATCCTCAACACCATCATGTACTATCTTTTATTCTCATATTTGTACGCATCTTTAGGCATAATTACATTTTACAATGCAACGCATATAATGAGAACGGAGCAACACAGTGGACGTAGGCCTATTTTAGAGGCTGAACCACTCTATATCTTATTTTCTCACTATTTACTTGCTTTGTTTATTTACTACACACTTTACTCTTGACTTGTTGATACGATAACAATAAGTGGACGATTTCTCGTATCATTAATTTGGCGCCGCCTGTGGGAACCGAGATATTTCAATCTTGTTTCTCTGTGTTTTGGGTTCTTAAACACCTTATTATACACATGGGGATCCTTGGGATCATTATCTCATGGGTGGATTCCGGTTATTGAACTCAGTTTTACATTTACACCCTTGAATGGGTATTTCGTATATTCAGATCTGTTCTGGTCTCCCTTTGATGACTTTAGATCTATTTTACATACCCCTGTGATATCATTCCATCTAGATAATGCTGAAAAGCATGATGGGATTTAGACCCTAAAAGGTGAATGATTAGGGAAGGATTGTGTTTACTCCCTTTTTGCTGTTCTTTGCCTATGATCTAGGGTTTATCACTAGAATTGTGCTTATTTGTGAATCGAGAGGTTATTCTTTCAATGGATAGACCCTAGTAGGTACGCTCTCCACGAGTTTCAAGAGAAAAACTCAATTTCTGAGATTCAATTTTGGGATTGTCCCTTCACTGCCTGCGTAGGGATACGACGTGGTAGTTCAACTACCTTACATGTCACAGCCTCTACTGGGGCAGTTGTATTACAGAAGCTTCAAAACATCATGGAACGGACTCAGGTGGTCTCTAGCTCAACCTTAGTGAACACCATACAAAGGCCACGGCAGTGCACCTATGTGCCATACTGGACGCGACCTTAATAAAATGCCATGCAGTAGTTCAAACGTTGCATCCCCATTTCCTAGTTGGTTACTCCAATACTTATGATATTACTCACTTCTGTTAGCTTTGTCTCAGATTATATATACTTTGTAAAGACTAACAAAAGCAAAAATAGAGGGAGAATCCATCCAGAGCACAGATGTCAAAGATGAGATTGTGCAGCTGTACAATCACCTCAACCACCTCTACGACAGTTATGCCTCACTCCAGACCCAGGTCAACTATTTGATTCAGAGGGTCCTAATGCTAGAGGTCATGGCCTCACCTTGTGGGGGAGCGGCACCCAGGAGAATCGCTTCAACTGCCTTTGATGTCGTGGCAGTTCAAGAAGACCTAGTCGCGAAATGAATCAGCAGGTGCCAGAAAAGGAGAAAGGAGAAGGCAGAGAAGAAATCTGAGGCCTACACTCCATTGTCCTTCCCAATTGAAGAGATATTTGAATGCATCAGAGAGGACAAGTTGTTGCGGTGGCCAAAAAAAGCTGAGAGCTCCACCCCACAGGAGGAACAAAGCTACCTGGTGCAGATTCCATCAGGACCATGGCTATGACACTGAGAAATGATATGCTCTAAAGGATGAAATTAAAAGGTTGATTGGGCAAGGAATGTTGCAGAGGTTCCTCAAAGATTTTTAGGCGATGAAGTCTAGTCTCATCGACCGCATGCTCATTTTTCATGCTTATCTCTTACATTCCATCTGTCTCTACTTTACAGTGACAACTTTTCTTTTGCTGTTTTAAATTAAACTTTGTACTGGCCTCACAAAGTCATATAGATATATATATATGAATAGTTATATGAAATCAAGTCCACTTTTATAGTGTCATATCTTAATTCTCATTTCCATGAAATGTTATCTTATAAAGAACATTTTTGTCTTAAACAGATCTCGATTTGAGACAATATGTTATATCGGGAATGATAATATCTAAATGGGCTGCAATGCCTGACAAGATGCCTGATTGCCCGAGAGATGAAGATAACTAAAAATGGCGAAAGACGCCTAGTGGCTTAATAACATAACCCAGCCTGGGGGGCTTGAAAGTATCCTGTATGTTAGCTGTGGGTGGCTTAATAACATAACCCAGCCTGGGGAGGCATGAAAGTATCCCGTATATCTACAAAGGCCCATGTTGAGATGAAAGGGCTAAAAGAGAACAATATCCCTATCAATACAGCTGCAGCCATCAAAGCGACTAAGAGTTGATACAGTAATGACTTGGATTTAGATCCAAGTAAAGCTATAACAGAAGGAATTCAAGTATTAAAATGTGACATCCCTGTCAATATGGCTACGACCATGAAGTAAATTCATTCAAAAGCGATAGTAGAGACAGGATCATCAAACTGCCGTAGCCCTGATCAAGGGGCAGCCCTTCCAGTCATAAGAAAAAGGAAAAAGGGTCGCAGCCCATGTACAGAGGCCATACGCATTAATCCGCAGCCTATGCCCTGTACGTTTGAAGGAGCCATAGCATTATTTATGAGGATGTAACCATTAACAGATTAAAGGACACTGAAAGGTGACGCGGATGTCCAAGAAGAGACTGCAGCCTATGTGAAGAAACCATGTATATTATGGTGCCGCAAACTTAATCTATTCTATAAGTTTGTTCAATCAATAAAGCATTTTCAAATATAAAATAAGTTGTGTTCAAGCAATTAAAAGTGTATAAAAAAGCATTCATTAAAGCATTGAAGCAAGCAAAGTAGAAGAACAAAAAACAACAAGCAAATTAGGCAAAAATAATTAATAAAAGGTGGCCGCAACCTTGGTAATATCAGTTAGATTACGGAAAAGAGGGTCGCAACCACTATAGAGAATTGAAGAAAATTTAAATAGGGTCGCAGCCCTAAGATTCGACATTATCGGGTTCATCCCCTTATTCCCCCTCCGCGGCCGTCATTATCTCTTCATCTGCGACAGCTGCCTCAGCCTCGACCTTCAATTTGGCTTTCTTTTCAGCCGCGACCTTGAGCTCAGATATGCATTCTTGATGCTCAACATCACTAAGTTTCCAGGCAAGAACCTTCTCCTTAATCTCAGGGAAGTTCTTTATGATTTTATGCCTTAGCTCCTGGTAGCCGCGGAGGTAGGCCCTATTATTTATGAGGAAGAAATCTTTGGAGCCCTTAAATGACTCCACCGTACTGTCAATGGCCAGCTGAAGGGCTTCTCCATGATATGCTTCTAGTTTCTTCATTATCGTGGCATGGGCTTCAATATCACGTGGAGCCTTGGCTTCTAACTCCTCATACCTCCCTTGTAGGAGACGTAGCTTGTTATTGGAAGACTCTGCGGCTTCTACGATCTGTGACTGGGAGACCTTGAGAGATTCTGTGGCCTGATTGAAATTAGCCTCAGCTTCTTCTCTGGCCTTTATTTCAGCTTGTAAGTTCATCTGGGCCTCTTGAAGAGCCGCGACGCAGACTACTTCCCAGCTTCAAAAGAGGAATTTCCTATTTTTTCTAGGTCAACGGCATGTACCCTATTTCTAGCCTCTTGTAGTTTGTAGAGCACCTCGTACTACCTCTTTTGAGCTATGACGTCCACGACCTGAAAAGAAAAAGTTAAAAGCAGGATAACAAATGTAAAATCAAAATTGAGAAAACACTAGCACTTACCCTCAAAAGACTATAGAGGCCGCAATCCTCCAGATCATCGTGGTCTTCATCGACTAACCTGTCAATATTCACGGCATCAAGGGCCCTCTTCATCCTTCACTCAGCCTTTGTGATAGTATCACATGAGGACTCAGGGTCAGGCTGTCTTAATTGTGGCCGCGATCGACCATCAGGACCAGTTTCGGCGTGGCAATGAGGAGGTGCTAAGTTTACATTAACCGCAACTACAGGTGGCGGAGGAGGAGAAGCTGGCTGGATGGGAGCATCAGACGTGGACATCAAACCCACTGCGACCAAATTAGCTCCGATGTCGTCGTCGAACTCGATTTGGGGCTTAGGCATAGCAAGGTTAGTTTTTTTCTCACCGAGATTTGGGGTCACGGTAGGAAGATTCTGATCGCTGGAGGGGGCCGTGGTTGGCGCCTTGATCTTGGACCTCTTCCTTTTCCTGCTCCTCCCAATGTTATTTAGAATGACTGCGTCCTCATCCATTTTCTCTAGTTGGGCGGCCAACAGTTCCCTATCAACTTCCTCATCTGAGAGAAAAAGCGAAGTAAGTAATTGGTTGCAACATAAGTTCCCGCGAACAAAGAATGATGATCAGGGTATTACCTCCCGCGGCCATCTCTTTTGGAATGGACTTGTTGGAAAATAAACATGCTTCGAATACAGTTACAGATGTTATAACGACACTGAACTTCTTTTCTTCAGCAGGAATAGCCGTGGCCTTAGCAACTCTTTTCTCTTGCCTCCCGTTCAGTTGCAAGTTATCGAGAACTGCAAAAAACATTTCAAAGGTTAGTAGAGATTAATAATCAACTATAAAGAGGGGACGGGGAAATAATCAAATTACCAAGTTTGGAGGGACAACCCCATTACCGTGGCATTCGAAACGACTTCTCCCTCGCATTATCCTCTGGGTGAATCTCCCAGCCTTCTCTGGAGATGTAGAAATACTCCCCCTTCCAATTCTTTACAGGAAATTCTGTAAGCGGATGCCAATGATAGAGCTAGGCCAATGCCAATGATAAAGACAAGCCTAAGATGCTTCCCAGGGCACTACTAACCGAAACTCCCCTGGACCCATCCTCTTTGATTCTGATTGTGGGGCATTCAATGCACGTAGACCAGAAAGAAGAGGCTTTCCCGTGGGCTCCTTGCTAAACCCAGCCATTTTAGACTAAGACAGATCATTAGAGCTTTGTTCTCTGTCTTTGGCTTTAGGTTTGTATCTGCATCCTTTGCCGGGAAGTCAGCCTAATACTGATAGGTCCGTGGATTTGATCAAGCGAGCTATCATGCTTTTTCTGGCTTCTGGCCTACACAGATCAGGTTGTTTGTGCAATAACTCTTGAGTGATTTTCATATTCTCACTAGTGACTCTTCCCGGGATGAAACTACTCTGTGTAGGGGCTATGAGCTTAGGCAAGAAAGGTCGAAGTCTATCCACCAGCACCTTCGAATAGCAGTATTCATCTAACTTCACGAATTTTTCCTTGGTATGGTAGAAGTGAAAGAACTCTGCGAGAGTGATGTCTTTTTTGAATTGATTCTCCCAAAGCACGACCGCGGAAAGGATGGCCCTCCATCCATTGGGATCTAACTGGGCTGGTGCTAGTTTCATGGTTTGAAAAATACGTCTAATGGGAACAAGAATTAGTATCCGCAGCCCGTAAACAAAGGCATACAATGGAAAGAAGACCCCATCGTCAGAAAGTGTCGTGCACAGTCATTGGTTTGCGACAGGTGCTTAGCACATCAAGTTTTCTGGAAACTAAAAGGCCTCAGCTACCTGGTCAACCCAGTCTTGGGTCATGATGCTGCGGATATTAAGCGCAACTAGAGGTCTCTCATCCCTCCCGGATGAACCATCTGGGTTATCCCTAACTTTCGCGGCATCATCTCCTACACCCAATGGATGATTACTTGAATTGGCTTCCTCTTCCATTGTCGTGGACTCAAAATCCTTCTTACAGGAAGAGTCCGAGAAGTCTGAGTCTAGTACTACACAGTTGGGACAATTATTCAATTGGCAAGGCCCTATTGACTTCAAAGGAGGCATGAAATGAAGGTTAGAGGGAGAAGCCCCGAAGTTTTTCGTCCAAAAACCTCCCAGAAATTCATCTGGGTCAAAGTTCATATGGCTACAGCAGTACCTGAAAAGAAGAGTCCGCAGTTAAGCGCCGCAGCCAGTATGGTTTGAAAAAGACTTTAAGAAGCCACGACAAGATTAGTTATATGAATAGTGAATTGAAATGATCGACAAGACTGGCTAAATGAGAAGTGTGGGGTTTAAGAGCCCTAAAAGATAATTATCTCCACAGCATATTGGTTTGATGGGGGTTATTTCTTGATCGTAGTTACTAATGGGCTAAAACATTACTGACCCTATTCATTAAACCTAAGGTAATGCCCTCAGAGTCTACCGGCTGCAGCCATCCCCTAAATCAGTAAGGGAGCTTACAGTGCCGCAGCTACTCACTCAAATAGTTTGGAACTCCATCTTCGTAAATTCAAATGTCAAACCCTAGAATATGAAGGCCCTCTCTCAAGAAATCATGGAGCAAGTGCAGCGAACCTTTACTTCCTTTACAAATTGAAGCAGTCACGAATATGGGGGTTTAACTGCCGCGGATTATGAATTGAAACCCAAGGGATTATTCAGAGTCTTTCGACCGCAACCATCACCAAAATTACTAAAGGTGTATTCTACCACATCGCGGACTCTCACTCAAACAGTTTAGTGTCTAAATGTTGATTCATTTAAGGATCGAAGACCCAGAATGTGAAGTGTGTGCTTAAAGAACATCAAGAACATCGAAGAACAGTTGATTTCAATATGATTCGACACAAACGCAGTTTATACGATCTGGGTAGTGGAGGAATAGTTATTTGATTTCGTATTATGAAGGTCGAATTAAGGAAATTTTGCAACAATTACAATTATTTATCATGGATATATATTCGATTCATGGAAGTTGACAGATTATCCAAACAAAGCCTTAGATTCCTATCAGACAATTATTATTTTTTTATGAAGTTCAAAAATTCCAAAGCTCATGTGTTCGACTATTAAAGAAGAAGTACGAACTACAAAAGCTATTCAAAAAGAATGATTGGTTGAAAAATTACCTGGAAATGAAGAAGATGGCAATGATCAGTCTCAAATCGCCTTGAACCACCACACACGGCCTTAAAAGATCGCCAAAAAATACAAGAGAATGGACGAACAGAGTTCAGCTTTCGATTTGCTCTAAATGTTTTGGAAAACGTAATGAAGTCCACGACCTGAACAATTTATATAAAAGAGCACGAAAGATGAATCGTCGCCTTATAAGTACCGCGACACCGAAGAAGACTGAACTAAGCCGCAGTCCCAATCAAACTCTCTTGGCACTACGACTTGGGGGCTTATTGATAGTACAAATATAGCACCCTACCGCGGAAGGTATTCTGCACTGTACATGCTTACATGTCGCGGACTATCTCAACATAGGGTGCGACCCTTCTAAACTCGGGGTGCGGACCTACCGAATATAGGGGCGCGACCCTCCTCATCACAGGGCGCGACCCCTCTCAAAACGCCGTGGAACCACCCAGGACACGGTACCTTTGTCTCTAGCTTATTACAGGATGCAACACTAACGTTGCTTACCTTGCAGGCCGCATCCCTACCTATTATAGCAACTCCAGATTTTATATACGTCACGTGATCAGGGCACGTGGGCATATCTACTATAAATAGAGGACCAGACCTCGAAACAAAAAGAGACCTATTTTTCCATACACCCGGGGTAGACTCTACGGTACATACTCTTTATACAACCTCTACTTACAACTTGGGGGTCACCTATCGACATCGCAGTTATCTCTCCGACACACCGGAATCCTCAACACCATCATGTACTCTCGTTTATTCTCATATTTATACTCCTCTTAAGGCATGATTACATTGTACAATGCAACGCATATAATGAGAACGGAGCAACACAGTGGACATAGGCTTATTTTAGAGGCTGAACCACTTTATATCTTGTTTTCTCTCTATTTACTTGCTTTTTTTATTTACTACACACTTTACTCTTGACTTGATGATATGATAATAACAAGTGGATGATTTTTCGTATCATCACTGACATCATCCAATCACACGATACATTCATGCTATAACGGTGTTAATTAATAGTGTTGGGTGATTTCTCATTAATGGGGTTATATGACCTGCTTAGACTACCTAGGCCGACTAGATTGCTAGTTGAGCTGATCTTATTTTTATAGGCGATGAGTTTAGGTGTCCTCTTTTGATTGGTTCACGAGACGTCCCATATATATGGTATAACACTATGATTTATACTCGAATAGATATCGATTAATTTGATAATCAAATCAAATATTTATTTGCAAATAAACTTATTGAAGAAATAATAATTCCACATTCTAGTCCTGCATTCATGGTCAGAAACCATGGTGGGCACAAAAGAGGGAAAACTCAAATGTCATTATTTATAAACGTCTAAATGAACAAATATAATTTGATGGATATTTTATTCCATGAAAGCTAATTAATATTTCTACTAAGGCTCATCAGTTCTATTGTGAACAAAACTTTAAGTTCATAGTTACAGATGGGTCGCTATTTGGGTCGGATTCCTCGGGCGCGGGCCGGCCCAGAAATTAGAAGGGAGAGAAAATCAAAGAAATATCTCTTTCCATGCATGCGAAGATTCGAGAATAAGGGAATCCACTTTACGCCACTCGTGCTTGTCTTTGTAGGCAACCACGTATATAAATCGTCCATCATCAAAAGGGGAGAAAAACATAAAAATGGAGTCGCCAACCTATATTTCTCAAAGTAGACAAAAGAAATGTGTTCGTCCCTAGAGAACGGCATCAAAAGACATACTGATGTGTAAAAAACTAAAGGAGTCGAGGGTTCGAGGACTAAGTTACGGAATGTGAATGTGTTAGGTACCCATTCCGCCTTTATCTCTTTTGAGCTATGATAATATTCTCCTTTTCCCCAAAATGTGATACGAATGTACATGTGTGCGGTACGAATAATGAGAGAAAGAAATCATCTGACACGCGTCATGAGAAAGATGGATGTGACACCGCGCCTAATTAAATACCGGGCGATCACTCCTTTATTAAATTAAAATCAAGGTGAACAGTTGGTTCATTCTTAGCATCACTGTCGAAAAATAACTTTTCCAATTTAAACACCCTAAATAATTAAGCTAAGTGTCAAAACCATTTTAGACATTACTTTCCAAATTTTATTTTATATAAACCAACATTTAAAACTTTACGAAATTCATAATTAGAGAATCACACAACAACTATACTGGAACAAACAATCCAATAATTAAACATCTATCAAAGTAACTCCAACATTAAAACTTAAAGGAAAAACATCCTGACAGTAATAAATCCCAAAGAGTAAAATACTGGAAATAAATGAATTACAATGTCCACTAAACAACTGAATAATGGAAAGGGCGACACATGCCCAACTGGATAAATAGTGCTAGAAGTGGAATCAAGAAATGAGGTCGTCTAAGCAAGAGGCCTGCAACTCCCACCTAAGTTGCAGCGTGTTCCTTCCAAAGGATCCAATGCAAGATGCCCCTGTGGCTGGGCACTTGTAATACATACATAGATATACAAGAGAGAAAAGAAAATAGAAACGGGTGAGAGCCTGATTGTAAAAATGATTTAAAATTTGTTTTAGCAAGTATTTAAAATGTTTACAGGCCAATGAAACAACATATTAGTGCGACACTCCCTTAAGAAATTCTCACCTCTATTCTAATGTGCACACCTATCGCACTAACCTTCCCAACGGTTTAACTCATCTTATTTTAGGTTACTCGTAAGATGTAAATTGAACAATTCAGCTGTTTAAGAAGTAAATTCCATTTAATACCAAAGCTATCATTTTAACTTTATTTGTTAATAAAGTTTCGCAGTAATATACTATACTTTCAAAACACGTATTCCTCAATTGAAATCATTATTCATATCTTACTTACCATAAACACAGTAGGAAATTCTCAAATTTCAGAATTTAATATATATATTAAATACTCATATAATATATATATTCTAACAGCACCCCACATAAAAATTATGGTGCGGGCATACTCTGCTATCCAGTCCCCGTATCACTCGTACTAAGGGAAATACAAGTTCGGAATCACTCTCGAACTGTATTAACACAAACACAATAATATTGAGGCGAAGCATAGAGTCCTGGTCTCTAAGAGGTCAGCACATGCCCCCACGTCTCTTAGGCCGTCTGGCTATCGATCCGTTTAGCATGTACCAAAGGATCTCTATCTTCTATGGTACGAGTCAATATCCCCCATAAAGGTCCCATCGAGATAAGACTGTCCCAGCGCGGTAACCTCAGGGATTGCAAGTAGCGTGGGCATGGTTTTCACACGTATATAGTATATGCATAAACACAGACATATAAATATTCTACTATTACCACATCAAATTTTGGTACATCTCATAACCCAAAATTATGATATATATATATCCTTATTTCTCGTTATTTAGTTATCACGTATAACGGTTCGTTCCTTACTTTAATTTGTGGGATTTCCCAACTTATCAAGTGACACTCGTGAATTCCTATACTCCCAAGTGTAATTTCGGTAGGTACTCATTTATTCTTCCACGTAACTACCTTACGCGTCTCCCCCTTTAATACATAGATCGATCTTCCCTTATATGTAAACATCTCCAAAAATGTGAATCTCACTCTACATTAAAGGTTTCATATTTTTACTGTGTCCTACTGGTCTTCTACACCTCCCAAAATATTTTAATAAGGATGCCCAAGTATTATTTCTCATTTAAATTGAATTTAACTATTTAGAGGGGAAAATAAGAGTCTGCCCGGAGGGGTCGATCGATCGATGGCAGGAGCTCGATCGATCGATGCGTCGATCGATCGACACTCTTGGTTCGATCGATCGATCAAATAGGTATGGCGAATTCTGAAGATTAACAGTTACGGGTTATATCATACAACATCAACCAAATCCAAATTTTTAACTCCCAAACTCCCAGAAATTCGTACTACAAACATTATGAACTCAAATTAAACATCTTCTACGTAAGGCATGCAAATTTTTATCAATAACCATGGATTAATAGGCCAAAACTTATAAAAATCTCATGAACCCTAGAAATTTATTTAACTTTGTTCTAATCAGTCTTTTTCCAGAATTTATACTCCTAATCCATCATAAATCTGTGGTTATACCTCTACATATGAAGGGGATTTCCATATTTTCATTCATATCATTACTACATGCAATTTTCATATCTCCAACATGGGTTTTCTTCTATGAAACTCATCATAATCAACCCTAGAATAACATGAGTGATTCATTAACAAAATTAAGCAAGATAAATACTTGCCTGTAGATTTTAGGGTTCTGATTTATGGACAAATTTGGTGCGATTGCGTTCCCCATCGCGCGATCTACGCGTTGGTGGTGGTGGCGGTGCAACCGGATGAATTTTTGGCCTTGGATTGCTTGGAAAGTTTTCTACCTTCCTCTCTAATGGTCGTTCTAAGGTTGTGAGTCTGCTAACCCTAAAAGACCATTCCAAATGGCTGATATATCCTAATAAATTTCGTGGGTTTAATTACCCAAAATTACAAAATGTCCAAAATGCCCTCTCGGGGTACTAATTAAGCCTAAAAACTCCCCGAGGCCCAAACTAAACTCCCGGGTACACTTTTCTGACTATCTCGACCCTTCCCGACACTTTGGCGCACTCAAAACGACCATAAAAATGACTTATAATTTATTTATTTTTATTAATCAATATTTAGTCCCGACGCGACACGGGCGCGTCCCGACTCAAATTTTCAAAATTGTCATTTTATTCACTCGTAACATTTAATAGTACGAATATTATATTACTTTACTCAATAGTAATATTCAACAAGTTTCCAATGATTACTAACTCTCGTCACGTTAGTAATTAAAAATATTAAATTTTTGGATTTATATTAAATTAATAACTCATATTAAATTTAATAAATCCCCAAATTTAAAAAGCATAAAAATACGGGGTATTACAACGGAGCGAAATCATTCTAAGGAGTGTACAAAATAATAACATAAAGATATAATGTGAGTGTCCATCAAATCACAAATCAATATGAATAAGTGAATGTGTATATCGAGCGAGAACACTAATATGTAGTAGTATTCGTATTCACAATACTACTAAACGCAAGAAAACATAAAATGAACAAATGAGAAAATAGGACTCAAATCCCAAGATTGTCTCGGGACTCCTACGTTGCCCAAAGGGCGTCAAAGTCCAAATAGTTCGATAACACACAAGGATGGGATTTAACCCATCAATCTTAGTTTGTTTTTAAAAATGTGCACAAGTGTGGGGAGTGTGGGAAATGAGGAAATTCTAGTTAACGGTTTATAGAAAAAAAAACTCTTTTTTCTTATGATTGTGTGTACTAAATAATAAAAAGTGAGATCAGTTTTGAAGTGAATGAATGAAATAAAACATATATGAAAAGTGGAAAGAAAAGTAAATAACTAATACTAATTGAATGAGTTATAAATGGATAAGAGTAGACTTTCTAAAAGAATCTAATTATGATTTTGTAATAGTAGGGGCTAATTTTTAGGTGGTTGGATGGTGGTGAGGTACGAATGAAAAGTTTTGTGAAAGATGTATGAGAGTGATGTAAGAAAATGGAGAGAATGTTTGGAACAATGAAATTTAGGCGCACTGATTTAGAGTGAATATTCTGACTTCAGAAAGGAACCCTTGGGAATGAGGTCATGGACTCCTTAATAATAAAAAATATTAGGATTTTCAGGGGTGCCAATCGGAATAGACCATGGCCTACCTATAAGCACATCCATCCTTTCTGACAAACAAAAGCACACTGTGTCGAGAGACAGGGGGTTTGGGGCGCTTATAGGCAGTTCGTGACGGACTTTTTCAAAAAATTGAACATAAAATACTAATCGTAACTCCAAATTGTGCATGAATGGGATCATTGGAAAGGATATTTAGAGTCCTATATAAATCCATTGGGCCGCTTCAGGGTTCGAGAGTTTACCAAAGTCAAATTGGACTCAAAATCACATAACGATCTCTAGATGAGGGGTTCTCGGAGTAGTAAGGCAAGTACGCACGAATCGTGAGGCCAATTCGTGCATGGTATGGACCATTGGAAAAGGGATTCAGAGACCTATGAGATTTTAATGATCCTTTATCCGGTTAGAGAGTAAACTAAGGTCAGATGGGGATCGAAAGTGCCCAGTGGCCTCTAGACTAGGTCGCATAGTAAAAAGGCAAGTACGTGTGAACCGTGAGGTCGATTTGCGCACAGTATTGATTATTAAAATGGGTATTTAGAGACCTATGAAGTTTTAATGATATTCACTTAAGTTGGAGAGTTGATTGAGGTCAAACGTGGTTCGGGAGCACTCGATGGCTTTTGGATTAGGGTTTGGAGTAAAAAGGTCAGTACACATGAACTGTGAGACTGATTTACTCACAGTGTGGATCGTTGGAAAGCATATCCAGAGCCTTACGAGAGTTAAATGATATTTGCTCAGATTGGAGAGTTGAATAGGTTCAAACGGTCTCGTGAGCACTCGGTGGCCTCTGGATCAGGGTTCAGAGTAGGACCTAAGGTCTTATGGTGGGTGGAGAAGTGTTGGGTACCTAAAGGTATTTAGGGAGTACCAGGATAGGGTGTCTACAAAACCCTCAAAGTGGAGCATAAAATAAGAGGAGTCCATCAAAATATAGACACCTCATCGATGTTTAAGGGTTGAGAACCCTGTTGGGGGATTTCAAGATGATCGATTAAACGGTTGAGGTCAGTTTTGCAGACGTAAAAAGTTAAGGTGACTGATTCAGAGGGTGGAGGTTGATTACGTGGATCTAAAGAGTTAAAATGATTTATTCAAAAGACCAGGGTCTATTCTCTAGACTTAAAGACAACACGACAAATTCAGCAGTTCGAGGTCGATTCTGCGAACCTAGGTTTTTCTGTGGACCTAAAGGGTTGAAATGAACAATTCAAAGGGTCGAGGTCGATTCTAAATACCTAAAGAGTTAAAATGATTGATTCATAGGCTCAAGGTTGATTCCGTGGACCTAAAGAGGTGAGACACCCAACTCAATGAGTTGAGGTCACTTCTGTGAACCTAGGTTTATTTTGTGGACCTTAAGCAATTGGGATGACCGATCAAGAGGATCGAGGTCAATTTTGTAGACCTATGTGTATTTTGTGGTCCTAAAGGTCTAAAAGAATTGGTTCAAAGGGTTGAGATCAATATTACGTACCTAGGTATACTCTGTGGACCTAAAGGGTTAAATGAATGATTTATAGGGTAGAGGTCAATTCTGCGAACCCAGGTCTCTTATGTGGAACTAAAGAGTCATTTACGGGAATCTTCCTTAAATTTTGATTCCGTGGGGGAGAGATTTAATATTATGAGTGCATGCACACTTGGATTTTAGTTTCGTTTGGTGAGAGGTTAATATTACGAGTGCAGGTGCACTTGAATTTTGGTTTCGACTGGGAGAACCTTATAAGTGTTGATGTATTTTGTTTTTTATCCCACTGGGGATTGATGAGAACTTTGTAAGTAGTTAGATGATTTTTACTAAGTTTTCTTGAAGCTGTGATGTATTTGATCTTGCGGGGACTTTTTGGGAATTTTTTATGAATTTTCAGGCAATTTTTGGATTTTTCTAGAATTTTTATAGCGAAATTTTGGGTGGATTACTGATAGACATAGCCATGGAGGTTCCTATCGGCATATGGCACAGAATCCTGGACTTTTTAGGGGAGGGAAAAGGTCACTACCAATAGGCAGGTCCCATGGACCCGTAGTCCCTTATAAAAAAAAGGGGGCAACCCTCCTCATTTTTTCACGCCTTCATTCGAGTGAATATCTTAATTCCTCTCTTTAAAAATCAATCTTGGGTCTGTTTTCTCATAATAACTCGTGAAAGGAACCTCAGACAACAACTGAATGGCAATCGATGATAGGGAGGGGTTGGAATGTCATATTGCTTGACCGCTGGTATTGAAGAATGAGAATGTTCATGACTACTTTAAGCCTATTGTTGATGAGAGGGTTTAGCCGTGGGAGAAGGCATATAATCGTTCTGCGAGGGCGAAGAGCCCTAATTGATATTTATGCATTCGTTCTTTGTTTCATTTTCTCTTTTTCGTTTTCTTCTTATCGCTGGGATGATGAAGGGTTTTTTTAGTTTTTTTGCAGGTTGACATAACTTCATCTATCATTCGCTCTTGTGGGTCAACTGGGATGAAGGAAGTGTGGGAACACCTTTCAACGATTATTTGGTTGATAATAGAGGCTACTGGATTCGGCCCTTTGGTAGGGGCTTTGGATGAGACATCACGTTCAACAGCGGTACTGTACGCATTATGCGAGAGGTGGTAGGATATAACCCAAAAATTCCATTTGGGAGTTAAGAATATGGCAGTCACTCCTCTAGATATTCATCAAATTACTGGGTTGGAGTGAGAGGGCCAGCAGATAGTGGTGGATCGTACTTTGCATGTTTTTGAGGTGGACGTGTGGGCTGCCTCATCATAAGGAAGATTGTGTTAGTGGATTCTATTCGCATATCAGTGCTGAAGGAGACTCTGTTGTCTAGTCGGATTGATGAGATCGACGGGAGAAAAGTGATTCAAATGGACCACTTATTTATCTTGCTTTTGTTGGGGGATTTATGGTGGCGATGAGCGACGATGTCATCCACTTGTGGTTTTTTCTATTTTTAGGGATCAACTCGAAGATCCACCTACATGACTGGGGGAGCATTTAGTTGGCATTCGTATATACTTCTTTGGATGCTTTCAGTTGGTGTTGCTGATAGACTTTCATAGAGCCCATGTATGTTTTGGAGGTAATATTTAGATTCTGTAATTTCTTATTTTCTTCTTGTCTTTCTATTTTCATTATTTGTGACATATGTACTGCCTTTTGAAGATGTGGCTTTATAAATTGATCCGAAACAACATCGTATTGATATACTTTAAGGCAAGTGGGCCAGGTAATTTCTCCAGGACGTATAAGTGGAGGAAGTCGAACAAGCGATAGAACCAATCCTTATTTTTGAAAGATGTACGGGCACTGTTGAACGTCCTGATGATCCATGGGGTTAGGCTTCTGCTTCGATATTTTCTGAGGATTTAATACTTTATTTTCACTTTTGTGGCTTATTGACTCTTTCTTGGTAAACGTATGACCTTCTACCCTAGGCATTTATCTTCGAGGGTTTCAAGGATCACGGGCATGCGTGCCTAGATGAGGAGGTTATTGGCGCACGAGGTGGAGGTCCAACCGTCGATACCCTGGAGTATATGAGGCCATTGAAGGATATATTCGATGAGGCAAGGGCGGCGGAAATGGAGGGCGAGCCCTATATACATTACACTTACATAAAGGCATGCCATGACTACCCAGGCTTTATGGCCAGTTGGTTGATGTCATCGTGTATATATGATGTGGAGAATATGCCTTCACCTGTAAAGGGATATGGGAATAGTACTACTATACCAGTGGCGACGGCCGTAGCACGAGGGGATGTGTTATGGCGGGAGTGGAGGAGTTTCCTTTTCATCATATTCGAGTGTGTAGTGGGGAGGTGGTAATTGTGCCTCATTGCCCTCATACAAAGTTAAAACTTTGCAGGTCTTCTTAAGGAGGCTTTTCTGAGAGATGTACGACCTTTTTTTATTTCATACTTCTTCATTTTCATTACTGTTTTGTTTACCTTTGGTGGTTTGGTTCTTTTGCAGACTATACACATATTGACGACCTAAATGTAGGACGTTCGGGGCTGGATGGTGTCAGTGTCCGCCTATGTGAGGAAGTCGACCAGTTCCTACCTGGTGCCACCAGCTACATCTCAGTAGAGCTCCAATTTCGAGAGTAGCGGGTTTATCACTCATCGACGACGGATGCTTATTCACCAGGGAACCTAACGCGGAGGTTTTAATGAGTTTTTTGGGGGGTTCAGGCTGCATCTCGATTTATCATTTCTTTTTCTTTTTTTGTTCTTCTGTACCTGAAAAAACAATGTGATTATTTTTTACAAATAAATATAAAAGTTGCATTTTTTGTTTGATTATCTATATTTAGTGGCTTAATCTACATGCACTTTAATTTTTTGTTGAGGTTTCATTTATTACAAAGATAAGATAGGATAAAACAGAAAAATAGAAGAAAGACTTGAAAAAGAACTTTCACCAACATGTTGATTTTTTATAAATAAAAATATTTATTTTGGCAATGATATATATAAGAGAGGAAAGTAGGGAATTTCTAAAGATAGGGGTGTCGATCGGCATACCCCTTGGCCTACTTATTGGCATAAAAGTCAAGTCAAAATCATTTCCTTAGCTTTGATTACACTTCCAGTGTACTTATGAGTTCTTGGGATCAGAAGGTCTGACAACAACTCGAATCGCTTGATGTTTGTGGGTATAAAAGGGGATTTTGATGAGGGTTTTCATCATAAAAACTCAAACTTCTTTCTTTTGTAATATTTATACTTTTTCTAAAATGATCCTTCTGATGTTTGAAAGTTTCTCGGATTATCTCGGAGGCTTAGAGACCACATGCCTCTATAATGTTAATTATGAAGCTTTAAACCTATGACACGTCTCCTTATGGTGTAATCGTCATATAGATTGGAAAATTCTGGAAGAGGCGGTGCAACTCTGGTATCCTGAAGAGCATGTCTTTCAATTCGGACTGAATGGAGTGTATCCCACTTATGAAGAGTTTTATGCTATATTTTAATTCAACCCAAGTTTTGCAGTAGTCGTACCGAATTTGTCTTGTTCCGAGCAGAGTTACCCCACATCTCTCCCTCGACTGCACGATTATTAGTGCATGGAGTGAGTATCGTCCTCCCGGTAATACTGAACTCGGTATGCTAGAGAGAATTTACTAATGATGACTTTGTTGGGAGTGTTGTCCTGGGATTGTCTATCGAGATTATTTTGGTGATAAGCGACATCACGGCTGATCCTCATGTAGCCACGATAGTATTGTGGATGTCTTGACATTGTGGTCTAGCTATTGTTATACTGGTAGAGACCTTTAATCGACCGAACGTTGGGAATGAGGGTCGAGATAAATTGTTGCAAGGGAGACCTGTTATCTTGTTCATGTGGTTGTCTGGAAGAATGCACATGGCACCTCCTCCTGAGTACCCTCTGTTTGGCATTTTTAATTTCTTTTTTTAGCCTTTCTTTATTTTTGTCCGATCAACAGAGTAGTGGGTGAATTAGCTAATAGAGCATGGGGCCACGATTCTCACTAGTTTTTACCATGATAGGGAAATTTACAACTCATCTTGTAATTGGGTGATTACGGGTACATGTAGTTGGTGGGCATTCACAACACCTCTTTCTACCTTCCATGGAGAATTCTCCGCTAAGCGATATGGGAAAAAATCATTCCTTCGTGCATAACAAGCTTATTTCCCATTGAGGACTCAACTGAATCGTGGAGAATGATATTCGGGCCTTTGTGGTAGTGATGACGACCGTTTACCCGTTTGTCTCAATATATTGGGGAGGGTGGGTCCATATCTAGAGATTATTCGAAGTGGGTGTGGAAACGGGTGGTTGCAAAGATTCTTACTGAGGAGTCTGGTCAGAGATGGCTTCTGATGTTCGACACTTTGGAGGAAGGTGTCGTGGTCTCGTTTAAGCTGATTAAGTCCTACCATTACACGAAGCAGATTCGAATTCGCAACTAGGAATGGGATTCTTAGGGCCCTTCGAGGACAGGCAATGATGATGAAGCGAGTTCGTCAAGAAAATGAGGGCAAGGTCTTAAGTATGAGAGGGGGTGGTATGGTAATAGGAAGATTGTGGGGAGGTTATATAGGTTTTGAGGCATTTGTGAGAAGGTTGTTTTAGGTTTGGAGGTGTTCAATTTTTTGAGAAGCTGGTAATGATGTGGGTTTTTCGGGTTTTGATGTTTTTATGAGGTTTGTAAGGGAGTGGACAATTTTTCATTCCATTACTGGTATCTCAAGCTTTTAATAAAAATAATGATCTCATCATATTTTATTGTGTCTTTATTGAATTCTTTTGTTTGAACTATCAATATCAATCAGCATACATGTTCCTTTTGTTTATTTAAATGATGAGGGAGACCATCATCCTTGGAGAGAGAAAAAAATAGCATTTTATGAGAAACAAAGGACTGCGCCCATGTGTGTCTTATGGGATGCCTACGTACCTTTGTGGGGTTTGAAAATTGTGAAATTCTCTTTTTTTAAAGGGATTATTTCTGAGAGGACCAGATCCTACGTAGATATGAGTATAGCGGAAGGAATATTTGTTTTTAGAATAAAAGGGAAGTGAGAAGAGTCATAGCGCAACGAGAGTTCAGACTAGGGGTAAAAAATTTTGAGATTGTCCAAGTTGACTAGGAGCGCCATTTCTTCTCCATCGAGGCCTGTAAGAATAGTGGAACCACCTGACAGGATTTTCTTTACGATAGAAGGGGCACTCCAATTGGGCTTGGATTTTCCTCTCAGATCCTAGACTGGTTCTAAAATATCCTTGAGGGAAAGATCTCCTTCTTGGACACCACGCTCCTTATCCTTGATCTTTTTATTGAATGATCGTCTAATATGGCGACGGTACCCTTGTATATGATATAGATTAGCCTCCTTTCATTTAAGAGTATAAGTTCATCGTAGAAGCCTCGATGCCAATATTCTTCATCGACCTGACATTAGAACATAAACCATAGAAAAGGTATTTCAGGTTCAATAGGGAGCACCACCTCCATGCCATATAACAAAGAGTAAGGAGTAAGGAGTAGCCCCATTGGGTATTCTGATGGAGGTACGATATCCTCAGAGGGAATATAGGATCCGATCAACTCAGTCTCTGAGGCTTTTGGTCATCTTGTTACTGAAGGTCTTGAGGCTTTTATTAATGGCTTTGATAGCGCCATTGGTTTACAGTTGATAAGGAGAGGTCTTTTGCCTTTGAATTCCATACTCGTCAATTAATTCTATGACCTCAGTTTCGAAATGGAGCCCCTTTTTTTATACTAACTCCTGGGAACTCTGTAGCGGCAGATGATGTTCTTTTTTATGAACTTGTCTACTTTCTTCGCATTCAGTACCGCATATGACTCGATTTCGACCCATTTTATTAACTAGTCAATGTCGATCAAGATGAATTATTGCCCTTTTAAAGCTTTTTGAGTGACTTTCTTGATGATGTATATGCCTCAAGTGGATAAGGTCCAGGGAGAATTCATGTTGTACAGCTCCCAAGTGGGAAGTGCTGAAGTATGGCAAATTGCTGGCATTTGAGGCATCTTCGAACGTAGGTCACACAATCTTAAACTATGGTGGTCCAGTTATATCCTTGATATATGATCTTATTAGCAAGCATATGACCATTCATATTGGGGCCACATTCCCCAATATGGATCTATCTTATGCATCATGTCTTCGATCCCATCCCCTGTTATGTAATATAAATGGGTCCCATCAAAATTCTTTTTGAAGAGTACTTTGTCGAAAATGATGTACTGAGCAACCAGCTTACGAAAGGTCACACGGTCTTTCTTTATAGTGTATTGGGTATACCTACCATGTTTGAGGAGGTGCCAATGTTGTTATACCACAATCCTTCCATATCTTGATATTCTCCTATAGTGAGTTGATATGGTAGTAATAAAATGGTGCTGCATATTTCTTTACTAGAAAGGGGGTCATTGTTATCCCCTCAGGTATGTAGACCATAGAAACTAAGGTCGCCAGTGCATCAGTTATACTATTCCTCAAGCGAAGAAGGTGATGGAAGGAGAGATCCTTGAATTGGGAGGTGAGATCTTCTAGGTGAACGTGGAAGGGTGGGTGATTTTCATTTTTGACTTTGAGGGATAACTCTAACTAGATTTTCCTTAGTTTTTACTTGATAGATTTACTCTACAGGAACGTAGGGATATCATGTTGTGTTATCTCTAGTTCAATGGTAGGCATGTCATCATAATACCATGTGAAGACGTCCATAAACTCTTTTAAAAGCTCTTCAAAATGCGATCGGTCATGCTTGTTGAGGGTGGACCCTATCCTAATCTTATGAGGATGGTTACTAAAATTGAGATTAATAATGACAGTCTTATTATCATTAGTTTGTACGTGGTTATGTTGTTTATTTTTTTCCCTTATTGAGACCAGTTAAGAATTGTTCATTCATTAAATCATTGTTATCAATAGTTTAATTAGAATCAATACAATTAATGTAAGGCACAACAAGATACTTGAAATCAACATTTATTTAATTGAAAATGCTTCTAGCGAATACATCGGTGAAGGCCTCATCAAAGGAGGCCACTTTCATAATTACATAAAAAATAGGAGAAAAATAATAGACCCAAGTATCTTTTGGAGAGTATGAACAACGGGGTTCAGGTTTACTAGTGCAGGCTAGACAGGAGTGGCATGCCAATTGAGGAAGGGTGCATCAACAATGGTGATCTTCTTGGATGGATCAGACAACTCGAATTTTTGGTGGATCATGCAGAGATCTATCCCCAGTGTTTGTAGGTCAAGTAACTCATCGGTATCATTTCCCCATGAATTTTCACTGCATTCCACGACATTGGCTATTATTTTATCTACCTCATGCTTTTTACTTTCATCCCAAGCGTATTCATCTTTGAAGAATATCTATAAATATGGTTTCATTTTTTTTTGTGGGGTCATACCACAGTTCGTGGAATCAAAAAAAGAGAAAATGCTCACTTCCTTATTCATTATTTGGGTTGTCAAAGTTGTCACCCCAGCCAGTGGAAACTAAATCATCTTTCCACGAGAAACTACTACACTCAATAGCCTCTATGGATTCATCATACAGATCTTCCAATTCAAAAGGGAAGTGATGGAATAAAGGAACCTATCTCCCTTAGAGTTTTAGAATTGTGATCAATTCGGAGGAAATTAATATCTCTCTCTTCTAGAGGAATATATCTGACATGACCTACACAATATCGTCTAGGCTGAAGTCTTCCCCGAGTACAATCCATTCATCGAATTCTCGAACCTGCCTCCGGGATTCCATAAACAAATCACTAATCTTCTCACAATAAATGATCATTTCTAAGGGGAATTTCAATTCGAACTTTAGAAGTTGATATAGAATCGCAGGTAGTTCCATGCCTCCCCTTTATGAGGGGTTACGAATGGCAATGTAGGCTCAAGTGAGGAGTGATAGAGATTGATCGGTAGGGCTTTATGGTAAAGGAGAATGTAAGGACATATTTTTAGAGGTTTTGGTGAGATAATAGGTAAATTGGGTGTTTCAATGGGCTTGATTCTGGTTAAAGGGTCAAATTTTGGATCTCCTTCTAAAAGGATCCCAGTTATGTGCACTGGGAGAGGATTACATGTGGTACTGGGTTTAGGATTGGATGGTGGGACAATGATACCCCTGTCTATGAGACAATGGATAACATTATTGAGATGGAAGAATTGACCAGTGATGTGCCCAGCGATTTGGTGGAAATTGCAATGGGCATCATGTTTGAAGTATCTAGGAAGAGGATTGGGTAACGATCGGGGTTCCAAAGGTTTAATGAGATTTCAAGCAAGTAGGGCTCGATAAACCTTTGACAGAGGAGAATTAAGTTCAATATACTCCTTTTTGGCAGATTTAGATGACTTTCAGGTGTCCAAGAAGTGGCAGGTTGGGATATGTTGTTGATGATTGAGAGTAAGGTGCTTATCGGCTTATCATACTTTAGCAGCGCGAACTGCCCAGTCAGCCATTTGGGTTCAGGCTCTACTTTTTTATTTGTAACTCCTTTAATTTCTACATCTGCCTCTTAGAGGGCTCTAAAGTAAGGGTAGTACTGACCTCCCATTGAGGCTAAAATATAAGGTAAGTAATATTTCTTCACTATACTCACTTGTACTTCCTTTGACTGTCTGTTACTTATGGTTGCTACTTTCTCTCTCCACTTTTCAATGAAGCTACTAACTGATTCCCCTTGTATTCTATTTCAGTAGCTATAAGTCTTTACGAGTGACTTCTAACTCTTCAATATACTTATAATGTCATTAACTTTCTAGTTACATCTTCCCATATGCGGATTATGGACTCTTCGAGGGACGGGAACCACCTGACGGCACCTTCCTTGAGGGTTTGCTAGAACATTTGGTCCATTACTTCATTTGACATCCCGAGGAGAGTAATGGTATGATGATAGCTATGTAGATGCATAATCGGAGGCTCGCTGCCTCCGAACTTCTCAATATCTGACATTTTGAATTTTTTTAATAATCGGGCCTTGGGATAGGGAGACATGTGGGTGTAGTCCATGTCATTCCTTGAGATCTTGACCTAATCGAATATCTTAGACATCAGCCTAAGGTCCTTTTTAACCTTGTTCAGTTCTTCATTGGGATCTACTTGCATTGGTAGATTAGTCCCTCGAAGGGAAAGATTCAGTATCGGTAGCTGAGCTAGTGGCCGCCCATTAGCAGGTGGGCATGTGGGGCATGGTACTACTCATATGTAACCCATACTAGTTCAGGAGTTGGCGTACCCATATCACAAGGAAAGAGGATTTCAGGCTCGGTAGCCTCAGGATTTTGAACCTAGTTTCCTTGTATTCTCTGGACTTTTGATTGGAGGTTGTCAATCTTAGCACAGAGCTACGTATGGATGGTCATCAAATCTTGTTGGGGGTTTGCATCTTGTTCAATGTTTTCCATAAATAACCTTCATAGGGATAACACCAACTCAATAGAAGCAGCAGAGTAGGCATGTTAATGGGTAGGGTCTAAGCCCGAACCCGATCTGAACTCGAGACTTATAATAGGATCTGAGCATATTTTTTTGAACCCAAAATCCGAAGACCCAAATACCCATTTATTACACGGATGGATCTAGATCCTATATAAAGTCTGGACCCGATGACCCGACTTGCCTTGTACATTATTATTTCTTTTATATATACTATAAATTTATAAATATATCTTTAACAATATAATATGTAAGTATTATATATAAAAATATATATCTATGTGTATAGTAAATATAAGTAATATGTGTTTTCTTTGTACTAGTCATATACTGTAATACATTACAAAATATTTTAATCTAAGATTAAAAAAATAAAGAAGGGGGATAAAGTGAAAATAAATATAAAATAGGCCAGACCTGAACCCGATCTGACCCGATCTGATATGGATTCGGGTTTGGAACCAATATTGTAGATCTGATTAAGACCCGATTTGAATCTGAATACTATTAAGTGCCTACTAAATGGATATGGATATCCCTAGATCTAGCCTGGACCTGACCCGTTGACATACCTATAGTAGAGGAAGTAGTGGAGCTTCGGGGTGGTTTGATGGAAAACCGGAGCCAAAAGGGAGACAGGCCAAAAATCAGGGTAGAAGAAAAACAATTTTTATTTTAGAGGAAAGAGGACTATTTTTAGTATTTTATTTCTCTTTCTTAAAAAGGGAGAAAATATTTTTGGTATTTTTGGGGGGAAAAAGGGTAAGAAGGAAAAACCTCAGCATGGTAATTATTATTGGGTTCCACTTGTATTACGTATTGCCTAAAATGCAAAAAAAAAAAAATTGGGCATGATCCGAGTCTGGGTAAAAGATAGGTTACATGATTCAAGATATGGTTTGACTTGTTTCTAGACTTATGGATAGGGTCCTGTTTTAAAAATGGGCAAAATAGCATGAAAATTCGAGCGATAAGGCGAACTGAAATTTTAGTAGAGTTTTACGTTGTAACCGACAAACTAAGCATGAGTGTCCAAGGCAGATGCCTTTATGTGGTTCATGCAATAGTTAGATTATTGAAAACGTTCCCTCATTGGCATGACTTCCATGATATACCTCTTCTTTGTAAGGGAAATCATTCATCAGTACGTATGGAAAAGTCATTTGATATCCCTGAGTGTACATGAATTTCTTCACGACATACCTTATGGAGATGTTACTGTGAGATCGAATTCGATATACTCGACGTACGTGAACGAGTTCCCTGTTATATACCTCATGTCATAAGTTCGATCAAGCGATACGATGCGAGGTAACCGTTAGATATATATCAAAGGTACGAGGCCAATGGAATGTGAGAATCATACCAATTAAGTTAACAACACCCTACAGAAGTAGCACCATCACGAAGTGACACCCCAATACGGGCCAATTTTTTGACAATATTGCAATGCTCAAGTGACTTAGTGTGCAGGAATGCATGTGTCTTAATCAGTATTTTAAGGAGAGTTTTACATACGCTAAATAAAAGAAATACTATCACTATATGGGAGAATATACAAATAGCATAGGATAAAGGTGATAAACATGGAGAGTAAAGCTAGTAAGTACGTACAAGAAGCATGGAGACTATACAAGCATTGTGATAAATACAGTATGTGAAGCATGTGATATGCATAAGTGACTGGGAAATAAGTGCAAGGTAAGAATGTGATATATGAATGTCAGTGAAGAAAATATGTGCATATATACAAGTAAGAGAAAGGTGAAAATGCGTGCTAGTGTGACGAATCATGGATATCTACAAGGGTATGTGAAACATGTGAGTAATCA
The DNA here is from genome assembly GCA_949130495.1 of Sambucus nigra. Classification (NCBI taxonomy): domain Eukaryota; kingdom Viridiplantae; phylum Streptophyta; class Magnoliopsida; order Dipsacales; family Adoxaceae; genus Sambucus; species Sambucus nigra. The sequence continues at coordinate 295,093,128 of OX422215.1, read as the reverse complement.
TGAAGCTATATACGAGTCAAAATAATGTGAGAGTGTGTGGTAGTATGAATAATCATGGATAATCTATAAGTGATATGGATCACGTGATATATATGAGTGAGTAAAGAGTGATGCGTGTGATAAGGAGATGGTATATGCATGTGATGAGAAAAGAGTATGGTAGAAATAAGCATCATGATAAGAACGAGGCATATATACAAGATGTAAGTATGAGAAAAAGAAGAACTTACAAGTGGAGGCATATGTAGACATGTAGAAAAGGAAGAAATCAAAAGAAAAAACACCCATGTGAAATAAAGTCTAGTCCTCTACAAAAAAAATCCCCAACAGAGTCGCCACTGTGGCCATCAGGGTCGAATTTCTCCAGTACGGGCCATCCTCGAAATTGGAGGGGAGAGAAAATCAAAGAAATGTCTCTCTTCTCACATGCAAGTATTCAAGGGTAAAGGAATCCTATTTTTTCCACTCGCTTTAGTCTTCGCGGACTGCAATGGATATAAATTAATCGCCCTTAAAAGGGGAGGAAACGTAGAAATGGAGTCACTGACCTATTTTTCTCAAAGCAGGTAAAAAATATAGCCGTCTCGAGAGAACGGCATTCAAATACATATTGATGCATGCGAAACAAAATAAGTCTAGGGAATAAGTTATGGAATGGGAAGGTGTTAGGCACTCATTCCGACCTTTCGATCTCGCATAGGCTATGATAATATTCTTCTTTTATCTAAAATGTGATACGTCTATACATGCGTGCGGTGTGAATTATAAGAGAGAGAAATCATCCGACTCACGTTATGGAAAATACGGAGCGGAATTATTCTAAGGAGTGGACAAAACAATAACATAAAGATATAATGTGAGTGTCCATTAAATCAAATATCTCTATGAAGAAGTGAATGTGTATATCAAGGGGGAACACTAATATGTACTGCGCGTATTCGCAATACTACTAAATGATTAAAAAAAATATAAAATGATTAAATGGGAAAATAGGACTCGTATTCCAAGGTTAGATCGGGACACCTACGTATTCCAATGGGCATCAAAGTCCACGTAGTTCGATAACACACAAGGGTGGGGTTTAACCCATAAATCCTAAGTTAGAACTTCCTTTAGTTTATTTTTAGAAAATGTGCACAAGTGTATCGAGTGTGGAAAATGAGGAAATTCTAGTTTAGAGTTTATGAAAAACCTTATTTTTAGCTTTTTATATTTTATAAAAATATGATTTGTGTACACTAAATAATATAAAGCGGGATTAGTTTTGAAGTGAAGGAATAAAATAAAAGATATATCAAAAGTGGAAAGAAAAGTTAATAACTAATACTAATTGAATGAGTTGTATATGGAAAAGACTAGACCTTCTAGAAGACCTTAATTCTGATTTTGTAATAGTAGGGGGTTTATTTCTAGGTAGTTGAGTTGTGGTGAGGTAAGACTAAAAAATATGGTGAAAGATGGATGAGAGTGATGTAAGGAAATTGAGAGAATGTTTTGAAAAATGGAATTTCGGCGCACTAATTTCGAGAAGAATGTCCTGACTCTAGAATTGGACCCTTGGTAATAAGATCATGATCCCCTTAAACAGTAAAAAATTAGGGTTTCAGAAGGTGCCAATTGGCCTAGCCCTATCCTACTTATCAGCACAACCCTGCCTTTCTCTCTAAGAAAAGTATACCCTACCTATAGGCAGAAGGTATGGGTGCCTTTAGGCAGTCAGAATGATTTTTTTTAGAAAAATGGGCATAAAATACAAACTGTAAGTCTAAATCATACAGTATGAGACCATTGGAAAGTTTATTCAAAGCCCTATAAGAATTGATTGAGATGCTTCCAGTTTTTTAGCGTTGGCCAACGTCATACAGGGTTCGAAAGCACTCGGCGGCCTCTGGATGGGGGGTTCTCGGAGTAAAAAGGCAAGTACGTGTGAATCATGAAGTCAATTCGTGAGAGAGTGCGCTTGCGTTCAAATAAGGAATTATTTAATTAAACACAATTTTTATCAATTAAATACTAAACATGCATCTATATGTGATTGAATAAGATGATAACACATGCAAGAACATTCAAACACATACATGTGAGGAAAAATCCCCCAAAGGGGAAAAACCTTTTATTTTCACTATAATATTGTAAGGAACGATTACACGGATTACAGTAAAAATAAAGTGACACAGAAATACCTGCGGGCGTCGGTTCTGTAATCGGTGGATGGAACATTCCCTTTCCAGGAGGGAAATGAAGAAGAAGGATGGTCTTCTCCACAAGGGTATGAACAAACATGAGGTTGTGTTTTTGGGTTGCAAATGGATTCACAAAGGTTTGGAAAAGTTGTGTGAATCAAAACCTAAGTCTTAGGACTCAAAAAGGTGAAGACTTGAGGTATTTGGGCTCTCAAATTCGTCTATCAAAGTCTTACAAAATAGCTCTCCCGAAGTTGGTATTTATAGGGAAACAAATGAAGAGTTTCACATTTTTAAAACTCTAAAATTCTATCCAGTGTACAGGGACCTCGAACCGGTTCAGGTACCTTACGAACCGGTTCGGCCCCTCGGTTCGAGGACAATCGCTGGTCAAGGAGCTTTAAACACTTAGAAAAAGTCCAAGTATTTTTCTTGGACTTATCTCCATTTTCAATAGTCCATAACTTGATCACCGTAGCTCGGATTGAGGTGTCGTTTCTTCCAGTATATTTGTTGTGGAAAGATCTTCAACTTTCTAGTTGATCGGTCCTCTGGACGGTGGTTATAAGATTACCAAATTACCCTTGAACTTCCCTATCAGGCCTTATTTCACTGTTTTGACTTCTCTTGCGTACCACTTGCATTACGAGCCTAAAATCATTGAACGTGAAGTCGTTGAGGTAGATGAGGGACACATGATGGAGATAATGAATACTTGATTCCTGGAATTCGGATTGAGGCCGTCGTGTGAGATCGTGTAGAGACGTGCCAAATGTAGCGGCATATGACATATACAAATGAAACATTTCGGACATGATAAAATTGTAATTACAATTCGCATATGGTATGGATTGTTAGAAAGGGTATTTAAAGACCTATGATATTTTAATGAGGTTTTCTCATGTTGAAGAGTTTATCGAGATCAAACGGGGCTCAGAATTGCTAGTGGACTTTGAATTAGGTCTCAGAGTAAAAAAGGCGAGTACGTGCAGACCTTGAGGTCAATTCAAGGATGGTATGGACCATTGATCCCTATAAGGCTTCAATGAGCTTCACTCAATTTAGATAGTTAACAGAGGTCAAATAGGGCTTGGGAGTGCCTGATGACCTCTAGATTAGGGTTTAGAGTAAAAATGCTAGTATGCTCGAACCGTAGGGACAATTCGCACACATTATAGACAATTGGAAAGGGTATTCATAGCTCTATGTGATTGCAATGATATAACCTTAAATTGGAGAGTTGGCAAAGGTTCAAAGGGGCTTGAAAGTGCCCGATGACCTCTAGATCAGGGTTCATAGTAGAACCTAGGATCTTATGGTGGGAGGTATTTAGGGGGTACTATAATGGGGCCTCTACAAGATGGAATAAGGATTTTATGTTAGATATTCCTTCAGATTATTAAATTTCTTTGAAACAATAGGTAGAATTAGTTGAGATTCTAAAAAATCTCAAGGAAAAAATAACTTAGATGTTCTATATGAACTTCTAAGTGATCCAGAAGAATATGAAACAACTCAACTACATCCTAATATTTAAAGTTCGATTGACAGTCTCTCACTAGATTGAATTGGAGAAACTAACCTCATCAACATGATGAAGGTTGAAGAGAAACATTATTTTCTGATCATCATTGGACGACTGCAGTACCATCCAACACATGATAGGTGGTTCGAAAAATACATATGAACATACGAACAAAATATACATCGGGATTTAATTAGTACCAAACAGTCTACTTTATTATAGTGTACCTTTTTGTCATTTTCCTTTTTATCAAACGTGAACAAATAAATTTTACTTTATGTTTGCAAGAGCAAAATTTATAATTGCTCATTTTTATTTAATTTGGCTTATCCCGTTATACCCCACTGCAACTTCATGACTACTTTCACGTATTCGAAGAGAAGAAGTTGATGAATTTTGGAAGATTGGAGATCTTTCATCATAACCACATTTAGAAGAGTTATAAGGTGGTTTGATAAAGACTTTAGTTATCCAGGGGTTAATTTTAAAAGAGTTTGCATTTCAAGTTTTCAAAATATTTCAAAAGAATTTTTTAAATCTCACTAACTCATTTGAATGAGATGGATATGTCGTTCAAATGAGTTGTATCGTATCGTTAGAACGAGGTTCTCACGTTCGAATGAGATCTGAAACATAGCCTTTTGCGTATGCCCTGGAATATCGTTCGAAGTTTCGTTAGAAACTATTCGAATAAAAAAGGGTACGTCATTCGAACAAGCTGGTAGTTCATTCGAATGAATACATGTGTTTTGGTAATTTAAAATAAATCTTTTCAAATCTCTAATGCATATCTCTTTGCAACAACTTTCCCTATAAATAGAGTTGTGGGATTAGACTTTTGTATAATCCATTTTAGAGATCTTTTTGTGATCAAACTCTATATTTTTTTCATCCAATCCCCTTGGATTTTTTAGGATCATTTTTCCAAATCAAGAAGAATGAATTCCAAGTTCAAAAGCCCTTGTACAGATTTTTTTCTACTGTTGAATTATGGAGTTGAGGCTCTACTTACGAAGAAGAAAGTAATTGTAATTATCGGGTCTAATCGATGGATACCGAGGCAAGAGATGGTTGTTATGGGCAGTATTGGACTATACCATTTTCTGCTAAAGACTTGAAGGTAGCTACACATTATACTTAGTGGATCTCTAAGGCCCAGTTTGGTTGAGTAAATTCTTTGATTATGTAAATTGGTTCATTGTGAATTAGTGAATTATAAATGAGTGAATTTGAAATGAGTTAAATCCAATTTTACACAATGTTTGGTAATTTGAAATTGATGTTAAGGTTCTATGAAAAAAAGATTAAAAAAAATCAAGAGAGAGTGGGTGAGGGAAAGAGAGAGAGAGAGAGAGGAGGAGGGGGAAGGGAAGAGGGAAAGGGGACATGCACTTTATGTGACTCCTATTTCAAATGAATTCATTTCAACTTTTTTGTGAAATGATCCAATTTCAGATTTTGCACATGAGCTAAAATGGAGCAATTAATGAATCCTTTCATTAATGAAACCAAACACAATTAATGGGTCAATTTGTAAATGGATAAATTTATTAATGATCCAATTTACAATTTTGGGACAACCAAACGGGGCCTAAGTAAATTGCAAGTCGTATAGTGTCAGTCAATTCTGAAACAATGCTGAAATCAAAGGTTTTACCTGACATTCCAATTTTTGCAATATTCGATCCGATATTTTTCAATTTCTGAACGTACATAGGATTTTTCGATTTCCAATTTTTTTGAAAAAATCGGATCGAAAATTGGAAATAATTCTGAATTTTCGATTTTCTAATTTTTTCGATCTGATTTTTTCAAAACTACGCCGATCCGAATTTTTAGAATTATTTTTGATATTTTTCACTTTTTTTAAACATTCTCATGTGTCCCACATCGACTAGTAGAGGAAGAGAGGTCCAAAAAGTCATCTATAAAAGGATATTATCCATCTATCCTCTACACAAATGAAAAAAAAATGATGAAATCCTTATGTATTTACATGTTGGGCTAAACTTTTTCTTGATTTCTTTAAAATGAGAATTTCGAGTAATCGAAAATCCTATATTTATTTTTTTGAAATTTTGGAATTTTCGAAATTTTTAGATTTTAGTGTACTTTTTGAATTTCTGATTTTTTCAAATTTTTTTAATTATTTTTTCGAATTCGAAATTTTTTTTATTTAAAAAAAAGGGGATCGAAAATCGAAATAATTATTTCATTTTCAAAAAAATCAGAATTTTTTTCAAAGGGTCATTTTTCGATCCGATCCGGTCGAAACACAGCCCTAAGATTCTTCCTCAAATTCTTCTTATGCTTCTTTGGTTTGGAATTTAACTTCTGAAATTATATTCGATGCTCACTAAATTGAATCAAGATAAAATTTAGTAAAAGGTGAATTTTTGTGTTTGGCCTAATATACAAGTAATTCGTATAACCAGTGTTACTTTCTCAAATTGGTATCCGAGCTAGTTGCTATAAAATATTATGTGTTCTTTTTTACGGCATTTTTTTGGATATCATTTTTTCCCAAATTGGTGATCTTTAAATTTGGATTTTTATGGATACTTTTTATAGTAGGCTACCTGTTTTCGATGGGTGTAATTATGCTTATTGAAAAGCTCGAATGAGATCGACTTTGAAAGCGATTGCCGAGCGTGTATGGCTTGTTTGTGAAAGAGGGTGGACACCACCCACTGTGACCAATGGAGATGCCATAGGTCCTTAACAGATCATCTAATAGGCGGATGATGAACTAAAATGGAGTAATTTTAACTCACTCGATTTAAATGTTATCTTTGGAGCCGTCACACCTGACGAGTTATGTCGAATGATGATGGGCACCATGTCTAAGGAAACGTGAGATATCCTTCAACTCACTCACGAGGGTACCAACTCCGTCAAAGCTTATAAGATTCAAAATCTCACCGCACATTTTAGAACAATTACCGTGAATGAGTCTGACACTTTTGATGAATTCTAAGCATATTTGTTTGATATAATCAACTCTAATTTTAATTTAGGTGAGAGAATTGTTGAGACGCACATTATGAAAAAGATTTTGAGATCCCTGCCATCCCGTTTTATCCCTATGGTCATTGTCCTTAATTATTTAGGAATTTTAGATACGCTTAGGTCAGAAGAACTTGTAGGTGACCTTCAAACTTATAAAATCGATATGTTCCCCAAAACTTAAACGAAATGGGAAATAAGAATAGCTCTAAAAGCCCAGTCCAAAAAGAAAAAGGAAAAGGTCTTTGAATCTGACTCTGAGTTTGATTTTGAGGTTGATGATCTTGCCATCTTCGTGAAAAATTTCCAAAGATTTCTCAAATTTAATAAATAAAATTCTTTCAATGAAAAGAGTTTTGAGAAAAAAAATGTGAATGAGGGCAAGAATGTCTATGAGAAAAATGAAGTGAGATGCTATGAGTGTTAGTTCAAAGGTCACAAAGCATGAGTGTGCCACCAAGACAAAGAGATAGAGCAATGGCAAAGATGCATACAAAGCCACTCTTAGTGATAGTGATGTTGAGTCGGTGAATTTTAAGGATGGATCACCACATGAATTATGTCTTGTATTCATGGTCAGTCAAGTTATTACTTCAATTTTACCCCACGCTAATGATTAAGTTGATAAATATAACGACCTCGCCAGCGAGTCTAGTCATTCTGGAGAGACTGAAAATGATGAGGAGATTTTGAGTGAGGAAAAAGGTGGACTTTAATGTGACTTCCATGAACGTTACGCCGAGACCTTAAAAATGAAAAGGCATAATAAAGATCTGTCTCTTAGGGTGTTTTATTTAGAAAAGGATATAAATGTTTTAAGAAAGTGTAAGGCATCGGTGAGTCAACTCGAGAAGTTGAAAGTTTCTCTATGTGAGCAATTTATTGAGGTTGGTAAGGAGAAAACTGATGTAGATACTCCATCCCGGTCCCCCCTAAATACCCCCGTTGGTCCCTAAAACTTCTCCTCCCACCATAAGACCATAGGTCCTAATCTAAACCCGGATTTAAATACCACTAGGTGCACTCAAGCCTCGTTTGACCTCTATCAACTCCCCAACCTGAGCGAAGATTATTGAAAACTCATAGAGATCTGAATCCCCTTTCTAACGGTCCATATTGTGCGCGAATCGGCCTCACGGTTAGAACGCACTCACCTTTTTACTCTAAACCCTGATCCAAAGGCCATCGGGCGATCTCGAGCCCTATTTTACCTTGGTCAACTCCCCAACCTGAGCAAAGCTCATTGAAATCTCATAGGACTCTGTATCCCCTTTCCAACGGTACATATCGTGCATGAATTGTCCTCACGTTTCACACATACTTGCCTTTTCACTCTGAAAAACCCCGTTTAGAGGCCAATGGGTGCTTTTGATACCCGTTTCACTTTGTTCAACTCGTGAACCAAGGAGTGTCTGAATGGATTCTAATAGGGTCTGAATAATCTTTACAATGGTTCCATTCGTGCATGATTCGGACTTATGATTTGCATTTTATGCCTATTTTTTTTAAAAAGTCTATTTCAGACTGCCTATAGACACCCCAGTCCCCTGCCTCTTTGCCAGCAAGGCAGGGGTATATCGATAGGTAGGCTATGGGCCATGTCGATCGTCACCCCTCTGAAATTTCTTTTTTCCAAACATTCTCTTCATTTTTTTACATCATTCTCATCCACCTTTCACCAAACTTTTTATCCTTACATCACTATCACCCAACCACCTAAAAATCATCCTATACTATTCCAAAATCATAATTAAAGTTCTCTAGAAGGTCTAATCTTATCCATCTACAAATCATTCAATTAGTAGTAGTTATTTAATTTTCTTTCCGCTTTAGATTTATCTTGTATTTCATTTCTTCATTTCAAAACTAATCTCACTTTTTATTATTTAGTATACACAAAACATATCTTCATACAATATAAAAAGCCAAAAAGAGGGTTTTCCTATAAGTCCAAACTAGAATTTCCTCATTTTTTCACTCCTTACACGTGCACATTTTCCAAAATAAAATTAAAGCGCTAATTTAGGATTTATGAGTTAAAACCCACCCTTGTGCACTATCGAACTACGTGAACTTTGATGCCTTTTAGGTTACATAGGCATCCTGAGACTATCTTAGGAATCGAATCATATTTTCTCATTTATTCATTTTATGCTTTCTTGTGTTTAGTAGTATTGCGAATACGCTTCACTTCTTCATATTTATTTGTTATATGATGGACATTCACATTATATTTTTATGTTAATCTTTTGTATACTCCTTAGAATGATTCTGTTTCGTCCTTCCCATGAATTGAGTCAGGTGATTTCTTTCTCCCATTATTCACATCGCATACATGTACCACATTATGGAGAAAAGGAGAACATTATCATAGACCATGAGAAATGAAAAGGGTAGAATGTGTACCTAACACCTTCCCATTCCGTAACTTAGTCCATGTACCCTCGACTCATTTTGTTTCATACGCATCAGTATGTCTTTTGATGCCGCTCTCTCGGGAAGGATACATTTTTTCGCCTATTTTGAGAAAAATAGGTTGGCGAATCCATTTCTACATTTTTCACCTCCTTGATGATAGTCGATTCATATCTGTAGCAGCATGTGAAGATTAGCACAAGTGTCGAAAATAAAATTCTTTTATCCTCGAATCCTCGCATGTGCAGAGAGAGAGATTTCTTCAGTTTTCTCCCCTATCCAATTTTGGGGCCAGCCCGCGTCGGAGGAATCTGACCCGTCTATTGGGGACTTTTTTTAGAGGACTGGACTCTATTTCACATGGGTTTTGTTTCCTTTGCTATCCTCTCTCTCTACTTTTATACATGTGTACATATTCCTCCACGTATATGTTCTTCTTACTCTCATACTTAAATGTTATATATATGGCTTATTCATATTATGATGTTTATATATCTACCATGGTCTTTCTCATCACATGTATATATCATCTTATTATCACAGGTTTCACCCTTCACTAACTTGTACATATTCACCACATCTCACATTTTTGTATATAATCACCATGTTCCACTCTTACTCACATGTTTTATACACCACTTGTAGATATCCATGTTTAGTCACACTAGAACACACTCTCACATTCTTCTCACTGGTATATAGCTTCATAATTACTCACATGTTCCACACGCCACTTGTAGATATTCGTGCTTAGTCTCACTAGCACACACTTCGATATTTATCTCACTTGTATATATTTGAATACTTTCTCCGCTCACACATATTCAAATGTCACTCTCTCATTTTGCACATATTTCTCACTCACTTGTATATTCACATGTCTCACATTTTGTATCTATCTCCATGCTTGGTATAGTCTCCATGCTCTATGTACATACTTGCTAGTTTTACTTTCCATATTTATCCCCCTTATCCCATGCTACTTGTATATTTTATGCTCTCCCTCATAGTGGTAGTATTACTCTTACTTAGCATACATAAAACTTTCCATTAAACACTAATTAAGACTCATGCATTCTTGTACACTACGTCACTTGAGCATTGCAATATTGACTAAAATTTTGTCCTGTACTAGCGATCACTTCGTGATGGGTGTTGGTCCTGTGGGACGCGGTTAACCTAAGAATTATGACTCCCATCTTCCATTATCCTCGTACCTTTGACATATATCAAACGGTTCCACTTGCAATGTATCGCTTGACCGAAATCACAAGTACCATCTCCACGAGGTATATTGTGCGGTAATTCACGTGCACTCAGGTATATCAAATGGCTAGTCCACATGTACTGATGAATGATTGCCCTTATAGGCAAAAGATATATCATGAACTTCGTGCCAAAGTGGGGAATCTTTCCACTAATCCACCAATTGCATCAACCTCATATAGGCATCTGACCTAGGACACTCACACCTAGTCTGTCGATTCCAATTCGAAACCTATTGAAATTTTGGGTCACCTTACCACCCGGATTTTTGCTCTATTTCGCCCGTTTTTAAAATAAAACCCTATTCGTGAGGCTGCAAACAAGTCAAACCGTATCTTTCATCATGTACCCTATCTTTTTCCAAGACTCTGGTCATGTTCGATATTTTTCTTGCATCGTAGGCACAACATAATATAAGTGGAACTTAATAATAATAATAATAATAATAATCGTGCTAAGGATTTTCCTTTTTTCCTGTTTTCAAAAAATACCAAAAATAACTTCTCCCTTTTCTGAAAGAAAAATGTAAATACCAAAAATATTTTCTCCCTTTTCAAAAAGAAAAACATATATACCAAAAATACTCATCTTTCACTTAAAATAAACCAAAAATCAGTTTCCTCTCACGTGCGATCACGTACCTAATTTTTGGACTAGCTCCCTATTAGCTCTGGTCTTCCGCAGACCACCCCTAATATCCTCTACTTCCTTTGTTTCTTCTACAAAGTTTCAGTTAACCCTACGAAGGTTATTTGACGCGATCACAAATGTGTCTAGAATGCGTGCTATTTAGGCTCAAGTGCAAGCCTGTCACTCAAGTAATAATCCGATAAGTCGGGTATCGATCCTCCGGGAAATAAGACGAATGGAGTCGTAACGACGTTGGAAAGACGAAGGTAACCTAACTTTGACTTCTAAACAAAACAAAAAGATGATTTGGATTGTGAAGTGACTACAACTAGATGAAATTTTGAAAATGATTAACTAATGAAATTATGAACAAATCAAATGCAATAACTTCCAATTAACTAAAAGATGAATAACGATTTAACTAAAACTTTAACTATAAGATAAAAAAGATAGGGAGGGTTACGATCCCCCACACCCTAGTAATTCACTTTGTAGGATACTAGATTCATAATTAAAGCTTTAAATGAATCCGGCTTTTTAATGCTCCAAAGTATTACATATATGAGGGATCGTAGCCCGCACAGTACGTAAGCAAAGGTTGAATTAAAACCCGAACATTAACGCTCCTAAGTATTACATATATGAGGGATCGTAGCCCGCACACTATGTAAGCAAAGGATGAATTAAAGAGGTATCGTATTAACCTAAGATTATACGACACAATTCACATAAGATTTTAATTCCAACTTTTATTTCCAGTATCATGAATTACATCGGGTGAGGTTCATGCACCCCGACCCTTGAAAACTTGGCCAGTCATATTAAAACTAGAAGAAAACATGTGTTGAATGAAAGAAACCATTTTTACTAACAACTGAATATGAAGAAGAATGAAATTACTCACTAAGAAATTATCTACTAAAAATATGAAAGCAAGAATTGAAATAAAATTACTTGAATTGCAAAACTGGAATCAAAACTAGGGTTTCTTGTTGTTTCTCCTCTAAGCTAATTACAAAGTTTTTCTCCAACGGATTAGAAGCCTCCCTCTTATCTGGGAGTTATTTTAAATTTATAACCTACGAAAATTACAAGAGTTGGATGAATGAAAAACTCTATCAAGAAGAAGATCGGCTCAAATCTCGAACACATGATCGATCCGATCAGGACATACTGGACTCATCCGGTTGACAACCGAATTGATTCGTTTTTCAAATAAACGGATTGGTCCGCTAGACAGGTCGCTATGCGGTGATTTTGAAGGCCGGACTGATCCATTTTTTTAGGATACCGGATTGGTCCGGTAGACGTATTCTTATTCAGTAATTTTGAGGGCCGGACTGATCCCTTTTTTGGGATACCAGATTGGTCTGAATTGGCATCTCAATTTCTCTTGAATATCTCTTCAAAATCTCTTGATTATCTCACATCTTCGAGTCTTCATTACTTCTTCTCCAGAACTCGGATTGGGATGTCATTTCTTCCTACGTGTTCATAAACTCGAGATCTTCGACTTTTATTTTGGGTCCTCAACCTGATTCGTGGTGAAAATTATGCTTTTGCCCTTTTGATTCGTCCTCTTTCTTTTCTCTTGCTTCTCCTAGTTTCTTTCTTTCTTTCATGTATTAAATAACTGTAAAATTAATAAGAAATACACGAAACTCGGGATACTGGTTAGACGAAATCGTTAGCACAGATATGAGATAAACTAATTCATTTTACGTTGTCCGAGGTAATAAAAGTCTCTAAATTAAGGGGTAAATTTGGAAGAATTTATGCCTAATCAAACCCCCCTAACTTAGAACTTTGATCGTCCCGAGCAATGTAAAAGATTCAAAACATGATCCACTCTAAAAAAATGGGATAGAATACCACTTTCGTTGTCAAGCGATTGCATTTAGCGTATGCAATAAACCTTTAAACCCCTTGGTCACCCTAGTCGAACGAGTTGTGTCTCGTGGGGGTTTGCGGTGAATATACACACAAAACTCGACTTAAAGAAAATTCAAAATGCGCAAAAATTGTATAACTCAAACTTTTCCAGAAAATAGTCATCATCAATTCATGTTCAAGAGTCTCAAGTCATAGTGCGTGTATGCGGAGCCATAAATTTAATCGCAAATTTCCACCGAATGATCATTACGTTACTTATCCGAAAATTCGTTTTGATTTCAAAATCTCACAGGATGCTCTCACAAATGAATCTCTCGGAAGGGTAGCTATTTTCTATCAGTATGCGTGATTTATAAGAGTAAATGCATTGGAACTAAGTTCACGCACACAAATAACAAGACCGAATTTTATGGTAAAGGGATCTCATCATCGGATTACGGTTATAAGAAAACGGGAACATTGTCTCTAATTCATATTTATAATCTCTTTTACTATATTTTCGTGTTTTAGCTCTCCACGTGGTACCCAATTTCGCAATTTGGACTCTGTTAGGACTTTTTCAGGTTGAAGGTGTATTGGGTAAAATGGGAATGATTGGGAAAATTTCTCATGTACAAATTTTCTTATGATGTCCGTTAGTGCTTTTCTTGCTATTTTTGTTGAGCATATCTATTCTTTTCTTGCCCCTTTTTATGCACTTTCCGGACTTAATTTCTGGGATTATTAACTTTCACAATTCCGGGCCAATTGGGGTTTTTTGGGATGTCAAACAAAAGGAAAAAACTTATTCGACTCAATTTTGGTTTACAAAAGGAATAATTTTTCGCTACTTTTCTGGTTAATATTTTTGGGTGTCAAATGAGGGCCTACTTCATTGTTCGAAATACTAATTACGTTACCATATGCGTCTCAAGATTAATTTAGTTAGAGATTTATTTGACAAGTTTTTCAAGGCAATATCACACACATTTTTCATAACTGGTCAAAATGAAAGATTTGATATCCTTGACGACTTATTAGAATGCTGAAAAGAACTTTGAGTTAATAATTAACTCAGATTGATTTATAAATTCACAAAAATGAAGGCTTGAATATCACCGGGATTGTTAATCTCCATATTTATTCGCTAAGTCGTCTGCGTTCGCTCAATTTCCATCTTAGGTCAATTTCGGCTTTGTGTATTATGTTTTTACAATTTGAGACTTTAAATCGAATTTTAATGATATTTTTGAAAATTTTGAATTCCAATTTTTATTTATTTTGAAGAAAAATATTTTTGGATTTTTCAAAATTTTACGATTTTTTAAAAATTTATGGGCATTTTTGAAAATTTGTGAAGTTTTGGAAAGATACACTTGTGACCCCCCCAACTTAGACTTTTGCATTGTCCTCAAGCAAAAAGGACGAAAATCTAACTCGAAGTGAATTAAAAGTGCGAATAAATAAAACGAACAAATATGGAAAATGCAGAATTTTATATAACGGATCATCATATGTTACAAACGGAAAGGAAATCAACCAACCAACATGTGTAAATAACCACTAATGACACAGCCAACAAAACAGAAAAATAGCACACAATAGAAATAGGCTTCACTGGGGCGGTGGATTGGAGCTTCCGGGTGCGCTGGGGTCATACGGGTCATAAAAGAAGCTGGGAGGGATCCACCGAAGTTGAGTTCGTACATGTGAGTTTGGAGATGATGCATCATGCTCGTATCCCTTCGGTAGGCCGCTTGATCCCTATTGTATTGTGTGATGAATCCGTCAACCCAGACTTCGACCGCTGAAAGATGCCGATTAATTTTTGCGTTGGCGGGTGAAAAATCAGAATCGTCAACACTGTCATAATCTGCGTCACCCTCCCCCATCAAAATGTCCTCCTCCTCTTCGTCGCTGCTCTCGTCATCACCGCTCTCTTCCTCCTCTTCATCATTATCCTCCTCCTCGGTATCACTAGCCTCTTCTGCCATTCGGGCTTGGATGCGGGCTTGTTGTCTTTCCTGTTTGGTCCAGATAGTGGACGCTAAAAGGGTTGGTAGGCACGGGAAACCTCGCGAGGGTGCAATGCCGGCGTCGGCTAACATGGATGTGATGAGCCGGGGAAAGGGGAGAGGGGTGACACCCTTTTTATTCGTGGCGGCAAAGAATATATCCTTGTAAATGCACGCAGCCAGGTTAATGGGGGTGTTGTGGTCGAAGAGGTGGTAGACGAGGATGGCTTGACGCGGGCGCATCGCCGACTGATTATCTGTGGGGAGAATGTTAGAACACACTATTTTGAAAGTGAGGCTCGCTTTGTCGCTTAGCTAGCCTACCGGGTAGGTTTCGGTATTCCAATTAGCAGTGGGATCGATGCGAGACATGCACACGTCTTTTTCAAGCGGGGCGAGAGGGTTTGGGTATATGTATTGAGGTGGGGATGGGACATCTTTGGCAACCAACTTCTGGGACAGAAGTTCCAAAGAGAAAGGAACGCGGACGCCGCCAATGTAATCTGCAGCCGTGTAGTGGCCAGGTTTAAAAAGGGAGCCATATAAGGTGCGTACCGCATTGGGTTAGACCGCTTCATGAGGTTCGTTGAGGAAACGACACCAACCCCGGGCCATGAAAAGAACGGTGACAAAATTAGGCATGTCATTACAAATGACTTGGCACTCTATTTGGAGTTTGCGAGGTTGGCCAAAGAAATGTTCACACCACCGTTGTTCTTGATGGGGGTGATAGTCGACGGCGAGAATTGTGATGGAATCGTATTTTTGGGGAGGTGGTTGATTGGCCATGGTTATGGGATTGAGTAATAGTGTTAGGCAGAATAAGTGAAGGAGAGGAGGAAAGTGAGTAGTGGTGGTGGAAATGGGGTGGGGAAGGTGTAGGATTTATAGGTGGTGAGAGGAGAGGGTATGGGAGAATTTGGAGGGAAAAGGGGGAAGGATTTGGGAGGGAAAAAGGTTGTTGGTAAGGGGGGACGAAAATGGAGGGAATTGGAGGGATTGGGGGAAAGGGGGTGAACCTAGGGAAAGCCAAGAGTTGCAAACACTGGACCGATCCGGGCCTGTATTTTTTTATTTTGATATTTGCCAAATCGGACCAATCTGGGTGCCCAGGACCGGATTGGTCCGATCCCCAGAATGGATCTAGTACACCTATGTGCTGGTATTCTCTTCTACTACGACTTTCGGCTTCTCCTACTTACGAACCAACACCTGTGTGACATGATTACCTCTCTCCTCAGTATTGTGGCTCTAAAATTCTCGCCTCATAAAGCATACTGGTGCTCGAATTCCTCTCCTCTTGTGATGTTATCATACGGACTCCACTATCTTAACCTACGTGCAGCTACTATATAGAAGAATTCACCCCATACACGTCGGGGGTGCAACGACCTCTCAATTCAAGCTCACTAGACCCCGTAAATGGGGTCTGACAACCAAATTATGTCGATCTCTTCTTCGCACGCCTCAACATATAGCTTTAAGTGTTGTCCATTGACTTTGAACGCATTACCCCCTTTAGGATCTTCTAATTCTATTGCTCCATGGGGGATGCTCTTCACAACGAATGGGCCTGTCCATCAAGATCGCAATTTATCCAGAAATAGATGAAGTTGGGAGTTATAGAGGAGTACCTTTTGTCCCGGTTGAAACTCTTTTCGTCGAATAATCTTGTCATGTGCGAGTTTCATTCGGTCTTTTGAAATCTTGGCATTCTCATACGCATAATTGTGTATCCCCTATAACTCATTTAGTTGAAACTTGCAAGCTTCACCGACTTTGTCCATATCGTAATTTAACCTCTTAACTGCCCAATACACTTTATGCTCTAATTCGACGGAAAGATGGCAAGGTTTTCCATACACAAAGCGGAATGGGTACATTCTGAGTGGGTTCTTCTATGAGGTACGGTAGGCCCATAGAAAATCATTCAATCGAAGGAACCAATCTTTCTGATTGGGATTGACGGTCTTCTCTAGTATGTGCTTAATTTCACGATTTGCCAATTTGGCTTGTCCATTCGTTTGTGGGTGATATGTTGTTCCCACCTTGTGAATGACACCATACTTTTCATGAGTTTTTCAAATGGCTTGTTGCAAAAGTGTGTGTCGTTATCACTGATTATCGCTTTAGGTGCACCAAAGCGAGAAAGTATGTGTTCGTGTAAGAACTTTATCACTAGTTTATTGTCATTAGTCTTGGTAGCTATAGCTTCCACCTATTTAAAAACATAGTCTATCGCAACTAGGATGTATAGGTATCCAAAGGATGGGGGAAAATGGCCCATGAAGTCAATACCCCAACAATCGAAAATCTCAATGATGAGAATCGGGGTTAATGGCATCATGTCTCGTCGGGTAATCGCTCCAATCCATTGACACTTATCGCAA
This sequence comes from Sambucus nigra, assembly GCA_949130495.1. Classification (NCBI taxonomy): domain Eukaryota; kingdom Viridiplantae; phylum Streptophyta; class Magnoliopsida; order Dipsacales; family Adoxaceae; genus Sambucus; species Sambucus nigra. Next base: position 295,075,826 of record OX422215.1, on the reverse strand, counting down.
GATTTGCGGTAATTGTTAACATCCCGAAACATTGTGGTCCAGTACAAACTGCATTGGAGAATTTTAGCGATTGCCTTTTTCACGAAAAAATGGCCTTTCGAATGACAGAATTGGATGACTTTTGGAATTTCGTCATCCGGTACGCATCGTCGGATGATTTGATCGGCACAATATTTAAAAAGGAATGGGTCATCGTAGAAAAACATACGCGACCAAGTGATGAACCTCTTTTTATCTTGTGGTGTCCAATCGGGAGGAACGGCTCCCGTGACAAGATAGTTCACTATATTCGCAAATCAGGGCAAAGAAGAGGTGGCAAAGAGTTACTCATCCGAAAAATACTCATCTATGGGTGTAGGATCACTAGGTTCATTGGACGAAAGTTGTGATAAGTGATCGGCAACGACGTGTTCTACTCCTTTTTTGACTTTAATGGAGAGATTAAACTCTTGTAGGAGTAGGATCCACCTTATGAGACACGGCTTTGTGTCTTTCTTCGTAATTAGATATTTTAAATCCGCGTGGTCGGTGAAACAAGTGATGGGAGAACCGATAAGATAGGACCAAAACTTGTCAAGCGCAAATACTACCACTAGCAACTCCTTCTCCGTGGTGAAGTAATTGAGTTGTGGTCCGATAAGGGTCCGGCTAGCGTAGTAGATGACATGAGCCTTTTTGTCTTTTCTTTGGACCAAAATAGCCCCTATCGCATATTCGATAGCATCACACGTAAGCTCGAATGGTAAGGACCAATTCGGAGCTTGCATGATGGGAGCGGACACAAGCATGTTTTTCAATTTTTCAAAAGAGCGTTGGCATGCTTCTGTCCACTCAAATGGGGTGTCCTTCAAAAGAAGATTGCTTAAGGGTCTAGTGGTGGCGCTAAAGTCCTTAATGAACCTTCGATAAAACCCCGCGTGGCCCAAGAAGGAGTGCACGTCTTTCAGCGATTTAGGTGGGGGTAGGTCAGCTATGACATCTATTTTTTCTCGATCAACTTCTATCCCTTTGGATGACACGATGTAGCCAAGAACTATACCCTCGATTACCATGAAATGGCATTTTTCCCAATTCAGCACTAAGTTCTTCTCCACATATAGGGGTAGTACTTTCTCAAGATTGGCTAAACATAGGTCGAATGAGGTGCCAAAAACACTAAAGTCGTCCATAAACACCTCTAGCCCTCTCCCAACCATGTCACTGAATAAGCTCAACATGCACCTTTGAAAGGTCACCGGTGCATTACACAAGCCAAATGGCATACGTTTATAGGCAAACATTCCAAAGGGGCAAGTGAAGGCTATTTTCTCTTGATCAAGTACATCCACCTCAATTTGGTTATATCCAGAATAACCATCTAGGAAGAAATAATAAGGGTGACCCGCTAGTCTTTTAAGCATTTGATCGATAAATGGCAAAGGAAAATGGTCTTTCCGAGTTCCCGCATTGAGTTTACGATAATCAATGCAAGCGTGCCACCCAGTGGTGGTACGTTGGGGAACTAACTCTCCTTTAGCATTTTCAATCACAGTCATGCCCTACTTCTTCGGGACGACTTGAACGGGGATCACCCACTTGCTATCCAATATTGGGTAGATAATCCTGGCATCCAACAGCTTTATGATTTCAGTCCTCACCACATATTTCATTGTGGGGCTTAGCCGTCTTTGCATTTCTCTTGAAGGCTTAACGTCCTCCTCGAGGTGAATCTTATGGGTGCAAATTAAAGGGCTTATTCCCTTTAAATCAGCTATACACCAACCAAAAGCACTTTGGTGCTTCCTCAAAATCTTTAATAGTTTACCCTCCTGCTCTTCATCTAAGCTAGAGGAGACAATAACAGGAAATGTCCCACTTTTACCTAGGAAAGAATATTTAACATTGGAGGGTAGTTTCTTCAACTCGAGAGTCGAGAATGTGTCGCTAGAGGGCACCATGCGTGCTTCCCTTGGCGGTAACTCATCGAATTGAGAAACCCAATTAGCATCGCTCGCGTCCTCGTCTGACGCTCTCTCATCGAGTAAGCCTCTCAACTATCTCCCTCTCAAACTCGGTGTAAGCTCCCTCACTCTCATGACTAGAAGCTAGGCAAGCTTCTAAGGCGTCTCCACAGTATTTTCCTCAAAGTGTTCTTCTACAATCTCCTCAAATAAACTCACCGCATAAAGATCATCTTCTTTCCCTGCTTGTTGGGCTATGTTGAAGACGTTTGTTTCTAAAGTCATATTCCCAAAAGTGAGTTGCATCTGCCCATTTCTAGTATTGATAATTGCATTGTCCATGGCTAAAATTGGGCGTCCAAGGATGATGGGAACATGATTTTTCGAGGAGAGTGAGGGATCCGTGTCCCAAATGACAAAATCTACGGGGAAGTAGAAAGTGTCCACTTGGACTATCACATCCTCAACTATACCCCTTGGTATCTTCATGGTTCGATCCTCTAACTGGAGAGTGATCCTTGTGGGCTTGAGATCGCCCAAATCAAGTTTCCTATAAATCGAATATGGGATGATATTAACACTTGCCCCTAAATCGAGTAATGCTTTTTTGAATTTGTTCTCTCCAATAGTGCAGGAAATGGTGGGGGCACCGGGATCTTTATACTTAAGTGGGAGATCATTAAGAAGGACTGAGCTCACATTTTGTGCTAGAAACACGTTCTTCTTTACCTTCATCCTCCTCTTCACTGTCAATAAGTCTTTTATGACTTTTGCATAGGATGGGATTTTCCTTATTGCATCGAGGAAAGGTAAGCTTAGTTTCACATTCTTAAGCACTTCTAGCACTTCTTCACTTATGGTCCCTTTATGGGTAGGAACCAATCTTTGAGGGAATGGCGCAGCAGAGGGGGGTTTTACAACTACCTCGGGCTCACTAGTGTTTTCCTTTTCACTCTCGTTCAAGGAGATATCTTCGGCCTCTTTCATGTCAGGAAAATTCTCCTTGTCTTTTGAAATGTCGTGTGCGGGAGGTGATAAATCAACGACTCTCCCACTACGAAGAGTGGTTACAGCTTGGCAATGCTCATGGATGCTCAATGCGAATTGTATCTTGGAGATGTTTGCATTTATTTCGAAGAACAAGCGTTCATATCTAGCATTGTTTTCACCTTGAGAATTTATGAATGGGTTCATTGTATCCTCGAGGCTCCTCCGCGGTGGAGCTACATACAGAGCTGGAGGTGGTGGTGCTTATTGATATTAAAGAGGTGGAGGAGGTGGTACAACCTGTGAATGTGGGTTCATTGCATCTTTTGGGTGTCCATAGTTGAATCCAGGATGGTTCCTCCACGAAGGGTTGTAAGAATTCCTATGTGGGGCATTAAAATTCCCCTTGAATCCTCCTATAGCATCCACATGCTCAGTGTGCATGGCCTTCTAGGTAGAAATCGTCGAGCATGACTTTGTGGAGTGGCCCGCCTCATAGATAGAACACACTTTGTCTTTCGAACCATGGCTGGATTCGGAGATTTTGTTCAACCGACCATCAAACCACTCTTTCATAACTCTCTAAAACTGATCGAATCGATGGTCTATTAAGGTATTGCTATCCAAGTGGTATAGACAGGATGTAATTTGATTGATAGATGGTTGTCTAGGTCAAGCTTGGTTTGGATTAGATGTGTCCCATGCTTGAGTAGTCTCTACGACATACTTAAGATGGGCCTCGGCATCGCATGAGTTTAAATTCCAAAAGGTTCTTTCACACATTGTTTGCACAAGTTGTTTGGAAGATATTGTCAATCCATTATGGAAGAAAGATATCACTAAGTGTGTGTAAAAACCATGGTGAGGGCATGCGCTTACTAACTCTTGGAAACGTTCCCAACATCTGTCAAAAGACTCATTATCGTGTTGTCGAAAAGGTTGGATTTAAATCTTGGCAAAGTTGGTCTTGTGATGCGGATAGAATTTTGAGACAAACTTAGACTGCATATCTCTCCAGGAAGTGACGGAGTTCGGGGGTAGAGACCATAGCCTGGTCTTGGCTTTATCCTTTAAGGAAAAAGGAAAAATATTTAGGTGAACGACATCTTGCGTGCAAGTTTGATCACCAAATGTGTCACATGCCTCTTCGAATTCACGAATACGCAGGTATGGTTTCTCTGAATCCATGCCATGAAACGTAGGGAGAATCTGTATCATCCCATTGTGAAAGTGGAACTGACCAGCAGTATACGGAAGTAAAATGCAACCAGGGCAGTCCGCTCAGGAAAGAGTAAGTCTTGCATAGGACGATAAGGGAGATCTCCCTCTCCAATACTGAAACTCGTTGCGTCAGACATTGCACTCGCACTCTCTTCAAATGACTATGTGTACTCACTAGGTATCCTAGAAGTGTGACTCGAAGTTTGACTCGGGGAGTAGCTACTGATAGAGTGCTCGAGAGTAGGAATTGGAAACCAGAATTGTGGAACGCGAGGTGTGTGGGGGATTTCAGAGTTGTACTCAACTATTGGATTTTCGTGGATTCTGGTTGGAGTATTGTGAGGAGTCTGAGCGTGTTCAGGATTTTTCATTAAAGGCGTTTTGAGAGATGAATTTTTTTTTCATGTTTTTGGATTTTCTAGGTCAAAGTTTTAGATTGACTTGATCTAACCTAAGTCTACCAAAATCCCCGACAACGGCGCCAAAACCTTAACACGGCCACAAATGTGTCTAGAATGCATGCTATTTAGGCTCAAGTGCAAGCCTGTCGCTCAAGTAATAATGTGATAAGTCGGGTATCGATCCTCAGGGAAATAAGACGAACAGAGTTGTAACAACGTTGGAAAGCCTAAGGTAACCTAACTTTGACTTCTGAAAAGAATGAAAAGATGATTTGGATTGTAAAATGACTACAACTAGATGCAATTTTGAAAATGATTAACTAATGAAATTATGAATAAATGAAATGCAATTACTTCTAATTAACAAAAAGATGAATAACGATTTAACTAAAACTTTAACTATAAGATGAGAAAGATAGGGCGGGTTACAATCCCCCATTCACTTCGTAGGATACTAGATTCAGAATTAAAGCTTTAAATGAATTCGGCTTTTTAATGCTCCTAAGTATTACTTATATGAGGGATCGTAGCCCGCGCAGTATTTAAGCAAATGTTGAATTAAAACCCGAACTTTAACACTCCTAAGTATTACATATATGAGGGATCGTAGCCCGCACACTATGTAAACAAAGGATGAATTAAAGCGGTATCGTATTAACCTAAGATTATACGACACAATTCACCTAAGATTTTAATTCCATCTTCTATTTCCACTATCATGAATTACATCAGGTGAGGTTCATGCACCCTGACCCTTGAAAACTTAGCCGGTTATATTGAAACTGGAAAAAAACATGTGTTGAATGAAAGAAACTATTTTTACTAACAACTGAATATGAAGAAGAATAAAATTACTCACTAAGAAATTAGCTACTGCAAATATGAAAGCAAGAATTGAAATAAAATTACTTGAATTGCAAAACTGGAATCAAAACTAGGGTTTCTTGTTGTTTCTCCTCTAAGCTAATTACAAAGTTTTTCTCCAACGGATTAGAAGCCTCCCTCTTACCTGGGAGTTATTTTAAATTTATAACCTACGAAAATTACAAGAGTTGGATGAATGAAAAACTCTATCAAGAAGAAGATCATCTCAAATCTCGAACACCGGATCGATCTGGTCAGGACATACCGGACTGGTCCGGTTGACAATCGGATTGATCCGTTTTTCAAACAAACCAAATTGCTCCACTAGACAGGTCGTTATGCAGTGATTTTGAAGGCCGAACTGATCCGTTTTTTGGGATACCGAATTGGTCTGGTAAACGTATTCTTATTCAGTGATTTTGAGGGTCGGACAGATCCATTTTTTTGGGATACCGGATTGGTCCGGATTGGCATCTCAATTTCTCTTGAATATCTCTTCAAAATCTCTTGATTATCTCACATCTTCGAGTCTTCATAACTTCTTCTCCATAACTCGAATTGGGACGATGTATCTTCCTACGCGTTGATAAACTCGAGATCTTCAACTTTTATTTTGGGTCCTCAACTTGATTCCTGGTGGAAGTTACGCTTTTGCCCTTTTGATTCATCATCTTTCTTTTCTCTTGCTTCTTCTGGTTTCTTTCTTTCTTTCATGTATTAAATATCTATAAAATTAATAAGAAATACACGAAACTCGGGATACTTGTTAGACGAAATCGTTAGCACAGATATGTGATAAACTAATTCATTTTACGTTGTCCGGGGTAATAAAAGTCTTTAAATTAAGGGGTAAATTTGGAAGAATTTATGCCTAATCATTATTCATAGGTTACACAAGAGTATCAGCATACCCCGGGTGGCCCACCTACTAATGGGATGCCGCCTGCTCAGCTGCCTATAACGAATCTTGCCCAATCAGGGACTAATCTACTAGTGCCATTGGATCCCAAAGACGAAGAACTGAACAAGGTCAAGGATGAACTTACGTTACTATCTAAAAGATTTGACAAGGTTAATATCTCAGGGAACTATATGGACTACACCCACATGTCTCCATATCCCAAGGCCCGATTACCAGAGAAATTTAAAATGCCATGCATTGAGAAGTTCAAAGGCAGCGAGCCTCCAATTAGGCTCCTACACAGTAAGCATCATGCCGTGACTCTCCTCAGGGAGTCGGAGGAAGTAATGGCCCAAATATTCCAGAAAATCCTCAAGAAAGATGCCCTTAGATGGTTTATGTCCCTCTAAGAGTTCGAAACCGCAGTTAAGAAGATATATCCAGAGAGCTCATTACATTGTATAAGTATAATGAAGAGTTCGAAGTCACTCATCGGGAATTAGATCTACTCAAACGAAATTTGGGGAAATTAGTTAGTTACTTCCTCGAAAGGTGGAGAGAGAAATCAGCTACCATAACAATCTGATATGAGAGGTCAGTTCTACCCTCACTTCAGAGCCCTCTGGGAGGTTGGGGTAGAAATTAAAGAAGGGGTCGCAAGTTATAAATCAGAATTTGAACGAAAATATGACTGGGCAGTTCGGACAACGAAAGTATGACAAGTTATCAAGAACCTCATTTTCAACCATTAATAACATATCCTAACTTTCCACTTCTTGGATACCTGAAAGTCTTCCTAAACCAGCCAAAAAGAGGTACACTAAACTTTATGCTCCTCTGTCAAAAGTGTATCAAGACCTTCTCTCTCGAAACCTCATTAAACCTTTGGAACCCCGACTGTTTCCAGATCTTCTTCCTAGAAACTTCAAGCATGATGCCCATTGCGACTTTCACCAAATCGATGGTCACACCATTAATCAATGATTCCATATCAAGAATATTATCCAGAGTCTCATAGCCAGGGGTATCATTTCCCCACCAACCAATTCCAAGCCCAATAAAATTTAGTATCCTCTCCTAGCACAGAGAACTGGGGTAAATGCCATCCTTTAAGAATGAGATCTATAATTCGACCCTTCAACCACAAATAATCAAGCCCATTAAAACACCCAATCCACCTACCATCTCACCTAAACCACTAAAAATATGTCCTTCCTTCTTCCGACATCCTGCAAATTTTAGCGACCAAGCTCTATCACTCCTTACCATAGCTTGTATTGTCATTTGTACCCATTTAGAAGTGGGCGGCATGGAACTATCTGCAGTTCTAAATTAATTTTAAAAGTTTGGGCTAAAACTACCCTTAGAGATGACCATTGACTAAGAGAAGATCAATGACCTATTTATGGAAGCCTGAAGGTGGGATCGAAAATCTGCTGAATGGGTCATACTCACAAAAGAGTTCAACCTAGACAACATTGTGGAGGTCGTGTAAGTTATGTTACACCATAAGCACGAGATATGCACTATATCCGAGTTTTTCATGATTCTAAAACACCAAGGGCACCTTATCCTTTCATTATGTCACTTCCCTACTGAATGGGAAGATCTGTATAATAAAGTCGTGGAGGTTGTTGAATGTATTAATTTCTCATGGAAAGACGATATTGTTGCCACCGGGTGGGGTGAGAACTTTGACAATCCAAATAATGAATCGAAAGGTAAAGATTTCCCCTTTTGGGATTCTCAAATCGTGGTACAACCCTGTAGAGAAAAATATGAAACTGGGGCTGCAGATATTCTTTAGAGATGAAGTAGCTTGGGATGAGGTTCAAAAGTATGAGATAGAGCCTCTAAAAGACCAAACCGTGGAAAGCACTAAAAATACGAAGGACAATGACACGGATGAGTCATTAAAATTGCATTCATTAGCGTTGAATCTATGCATGGTCCACCAGAAAGTTGAATTATTTGACTTATCCTAAAAGGTCACCATTGCTGATGTACCCCTCCTCATTTGGCATGCCATTCCTATCTGGCTTGCTCAAGTCAATCTGAACCCTGTTGTTCATCCTATCAAAGAAAAAACCGAGCCTACTTCCTATTTTTTTATGTAATTATGAACGAGGCCTCTTTTGATGAGGTTCTCACCGTTGTATTTTTGAAAAGATTTTAATGAAATAAATGATTATTTAGAGTGTCTTGCTATGCCTTACATTAATTGTCTTAATTCTAATCAAACTATTAATGAAGATGATTTAATAAATGAACAATTCTTAACTGATCTCAATAAAGATAAAATTAAACAACATAACCTCGTTCAAATTAATGATGACAAAACTATTGTTATTAATCTGGATTCTAGTATAAGTGATGGTAGACCATTGATGGTTGAGGTACGATTAAATCATGTCTATTTTTGGTAGTACCTTGGAGGTAATGCTATGTATTTTGTTTATAGGTATATGTCATGATATGACCTTTAAAGATAATGTCGAAGTTAGGTTGATCAGTGCTAGGTGGTGCACCTGGGAAACTTAGAACACAATGATGTTCATTATGGTTTTTAGAGATAGCACTTGGGATGAAGTGTTAGGCTTCACTATAGCATCTGCGTGTGCTACCTGTATGGTTAGTAATGACCTTGATAAGGGAAATCATTAGGCGTGAGTAATGATTGAAAGTTTGAGATGCCGTTAGGATCGTGATGACTTGGGATGTATGGTAATAGTCCTAATAAGGGAAGCCTAGCATTTCAATTTCCCGAAGAAATTGGTTTTTTATTTTGTCCGTCCAGCATGGATGGATAATTCGTAATTAGAACTCGTCAGGATTAAGAGGCCAAGCCAGAGTACGTGGCAAGACTAAGGTGCTTAACAAGTATCGGTAAGAGTTAGAGACTTAAAGTGTACGTTGTGGGTTCACATTTCGTGTGGGACGATTCATTATCGGAATTTGATTATTTCCTTTTGGCATGGCAGTCGCCTGATTCGTTGCATTCTTGTGTCTCCTTTGATCCCGATAATAGGAAGGTGTTGATCGGTTTTGATTTGGGTGTGGCGCTGTGTAAGCTCAATAGTGATGTGGATTAGGCTTGTTGTGGCTGATGCGTCACGGTATGTGAGTGCACTCTTCTTCGAATGCACCCTTATTCTACACCAGTCTGTGTGTGCATGTGGTCTCGCGTTCGTGCACTAGTTTTTATATGTTACTTGATTACTTTAGGATAATATATTTGTAAGCTAACCGATATAGCTAGTTACGACTTGGTCATGCATCTCGAGGTTCTGACTTAAGGATATTACGAATGTTGAAAATTGATACAACGTGAGGTGGTATTCGTGATACGCTCCATTAAGAGTTGTACGGGTCGGGAATGTGATTTCTAGTGTATGATTGCACGAGTATGACTCTTGGATAGCATAATGATCTCGTAGGAGATATCGGTCGGATAGACCTGCGTGATGATGTGATTATCTGAGAAATCATTGATGAGTATGATTATAAGTATTGAGATTGCATCAGCCTAGGCTAGGCATGTTTCGAGAATTAATTGAGGAAACATAGGTTGTGAATCCTAACGTAGACATGTTAATGAGTTCATTGGCGATATTACGATACTTGATGGGTATCGACCATCTCGAGGTTTAGTCTAAATAAACATGTTTGACATGCTTGAGGATTTGTAATAAGACCTTAGGGTTATCGTGATTGGATTAGCAATGATAATTAATGAAGTTGAAATCCTAAGGTTTAGACCATAATGTTGGGGATACCCTAGGAGGTGAAGCTGGTCATAGGTAACTGGGTTGAGAATTGTTACGAGCCAAGAATTTTTAGGACGAAATTCCTTAAACAGGGAAGTTTGTAATATCCTACCCCGATCAGTTAATTAAATTATATATACATTTAATATAAAGAGGAACTAATTATAATTATAAGAATTTGAGGGTAACAAATTGGATTAAATAAAGAGAATTATTGGTTATAGAATTCCTATTATTTCATTTGAATAAAATTAGGTACCTTTTTAAAAGACATAGAAATTGTTGGGGCAAATGTGCAAAATCTAGAAAGATAGGATTTTATAAGGGAAATTCGGTCGTTCAAAGGGTCATACAAACGATTAGCCTTTATCGTTCGAATGACGACCATTGTCGTTCGAACGACCCCCCTGACGGAATCATATATTCCTCTGTTTTAAGTGTTGTCAACATACCAACCCATAGATTTGTTGTGATGTCGATCTATGGAACCTCTAGGGCCTGATATGGATGTATTGTGGAGTAAGAACCTTTCCATTTATACCTAGGAAGCACATGTCTTGGTTATAAGTAAAAGGGAGAACCGTAAAGAGAAGCAAAAAAAAATACCAAACCCATCAGACTTGTAGGTCATTTTCTCTCAAGCTTGGAGCGTCCATGGAAGAGGACATGTTGCCTTATGCGATAACTACACACAACCCCACCACTTCTAAAGGTTGTAACCATAAGTTCTAGGGGCATTCCACCCCATACACCAACATGGAAACCCTAGGTGTTCTTGGAGGAGTATTAGGGATGATGTTCTTGACGTTTAAAGGGTACTTGAAGATGGAGTTTGAAGAGGGTCATTTCAAGATTTCATGGAGCTTATTTGGGAGGGCTTTAAAGACCCCCTTGAGGCCACCTTTGGAGGTGGGGGGTCCTCCATCTTCATCACCATCTCCACCATTTTAGAAGCGCATTAAGGTGGGAATACTGACTCTGATCTAAGTTTTAAATGTAATATAAATTCAGCATGCTTATTTACATATATTAGGCTAAATATATGTAGGATTGATGTTAGTTTGCATTTGAGTGTTAGTTAATAGTCATCTCATCATTTGTATGAAAATGGGTTTCAAAAGGATGATTTAAAATGGGTTTTGAAACATGAAAATTTTCAGAATATATTCAATTAACATTTTATGAGATAAAATGTGTCACAATGATGTTTTAAAATAAAATTAAAAAAAAAATAATAATAATGGACGTTTTTTGGAATAAAAATATAAGAGAATATCATTCTTGTTAAAGATAAAGGAATCATGCTTATTTTAAAATTTCTTGGAATAAAGAGTGGTTTTAAGAGAATGGTGTGTTTTCTAGAGGTTTGGGGTTAAATTTTTTATGGAATAAAATATTTGAAATGATGGTAATCTTATCAAAATATTTATGAAATGAGTATTGCTAAGCTTCTTGCAAAAAATGGAGAATTATAAAATAAATGGGCATTTGTTAAGTTTAAAGAAATTAAAAATGCCCTTATAACTTAAAATGCATGTCTGTTGCAAATGGTATAAATTTCTAAATTGAATTGTATGTTTAAACCATTTAATAGGGTTTTAGGAATTAAAGTCCACTTTCTCATGCATATAAACTTGTAGTATTTTGATAATAAATATATGAACAAGTTTAGAGAAAGTCTTATTGAGTTTAACATGAAATAAGACAAGGTTAAAATACTAGTCTTCAAAGTGTGTGAAATATGGACTAAAAGATGTATTGATAAAAATAAGACTACGCATGTATTGAATAAGACTACGCATGTATTGATAAAAATAAAGGTATTTTCTTATAAAAGTAGTCTTAAGTGTAAATGGACTTCATGAATAAAGAAGTAAAGAAATGTGTGTTTGGGAACGTATTGACAAAAATGTTCATTAAGTGTTAATGGGTAAAAATGGTAAAGTTAGTATGTAACTTAATATTATTGTAAAGGATTAACACCTATGGAACTAATTAAGAATTTATGGTGTAAAGGTGTTTCCAATTAAATAGAATATTACTCAAAGTGTAAAAAGGTGTTAAAGGTTTAAAACATTTAAGAAGTTAGTGTGGATGACTTAATTGTATTTTTTGAGAAATTAACACTTGTAAAAATGGAGAAAAATATGATTTTGGAAACAAATAGGTAAAATGATAATTTTTACTTAAAGTGCAACATTTTTATGGAATAAAAATATTGAAAAGGGTGTTACACAATGTGGTCCTGAATAAATATGATTTTTGGAATAAATCAAGGTTTAAGTGTAAAGGACACGAAATGATAAATTTTCAAAGTGTAACACAAGATGGGGCGGTAAAGTCCCGGATTTTGACTTCGGTCGGGTAAAAAAGAAAGTAGAATAAAATGGACATTTGTAAAATATTAAAACACATAAACGGAACTCGAATGACACGGAGATAAAGCAAGAAGGTCCTGAAGCGCTTGAATGAAAAGCCCTAAATCACTGCCCAGAGTATATGGTGCGCATAGCCGGCGGTGTGGAGCCCGTGGAAATATGCGTTATAGGAAGATTCCGAGAAAAGATAAAGAAAATATGAAACATGTCAAGAAACGGCTTGTGTGGTAAAAATGTGTTAATACATCCTAAGTTGAGTAAATGTAATAAATGTTTTGGTAAAGGTGAAATCGGCAAGTAAATGCGTAAATCTATTAAAGCCCATAAGATAAGGTAAAAAAAGTAAAGTAAGTGGGTAAATGGGTGATTAAGCAATTATATTGTTAACCCCATAATTTGCATAAGTATGTATTGAATAGGCTTTCAAATGACAATTGAGTATTTTCTAACAAGGTGAATGCGTGTGTTGAAATGGTGTTTTTCAATGAAAATCCTAAAGTATATTTAAATGATAAAAGGGTAATCCAATAAAGGAATGGGTTCGGGTAAATCAAAGCAATGGTTTCAAGTGTTGAATCGGGTGTGTTTAATAAAGCGAGAAATGCTAAGTATGAGTAAAGGAAGCATTTATAAGATTAAGGTAAATTAATCTGGATAAGTAAGGTTTTCAGAAGTAAAACGGTTAATGCATTGGAATATGTATTTTTCAAAGGTATATATATATATTCACATGCATGTGATCGTAGTATGTGAGTATCCTTTATGTTGTTCGTTTCTATACTACTTATATATTCTCCCTAGGCATAAGCCCACACCCTCGTTTTGTTACGGCATGTTGGGTGTTGTTTCGTATTTTGAGGGCGTTATACAAGTAAGTGTACTTTATTTGTTTTATGTTAGCAACTTGTTTTACTTGGACTTCGGGGTGCTCCCTATGGGTCCACACGTAGTTTATCTTGAAACTTAAATCGCATGCTAACAAGTGAAATGTTAACTAAAATAAAACTGGACTAGCAACATTATTTAGGTTGTTTCATAGTACTTCACACTTAATGCTCGGGTCGGACCACATTGACTCACGAGGAACCCATACATACAGGTTGGGGTGTTACAGAAACAATAATTAGTATATGGGTTTTATAAAAATGTAATAGTTGAACAAAATATTAGTGCCATAGAATTATAGCAACTTGATAATCAAAAACTTGTCTTAACAGACTTATATGAACAAACCTATAAAGTATAACAAGTTGACATGAATAACACATTAGAAAGTAGAACAAGCTCACATGAGTAGTATATGAAGTAACCATGGTTAGAGATTACCAAGGCTCTCATACTAATTGCACAAGTGCAACTATTATTGCTTGATATAATTTACAAGGATAAGAGGTGAACAATAATTGAGGGAGAAAACAAAGGAAAGAAATGAAAAGACAGAAGAAGTGAGGAAAACGTGGGAGAAAAAGGGAGAGGGAAGTTGGAATAGTAAAATGGTTGTAGATATGATGTCCCATTTTGGCCACTGATATAACTTATTTATACACAAACTTGGAATCCTCCGGCTCTAGACACTAAAAAGAAATTAAATTATGTTAAATTTACAAATAATAAAAGTGATATAAAGAAAAGATGATTTGTTTACTTTTGACGAAAAAGAAAAATAGCAAGAAAGTACACTTTAATAAAGCAAACTTTTTGGTAAAGCTGATAATTTACCTCCAAATATTTTTTTGGCCGTATCTTCATTTTGTCTTTTTCTGAACCACCTATCGTATATTGGATGGTACTGTAGTCATCCAATGGTGATCAGAAAATACTACTTCTCTTTAACCTTCCATCATGTTGATAAGGATGGCTTCTCCAACTGAATCCAATGAGAGACTAAAGTAACCATAGTTAGAGATTATCAAGGGTCTGATACCAATTACACGAGTACAACTATTATTGCTTGATATAATTTACAAGGATGAGAGATGTACAGTGATTGAGGAAGAAAACAAAAGAAAGAAAGGAAAAGTAAGAAAGAATGGAGAAAAACGTGGGAGAGAAAAGGAGAGGGTAGTTGAAATAGTAAAATGGTTGGAGATATGATGTCCCCTTTAGGCCACTAATACAACCTATTTATACACAGATTTGGAATCCTCTCGACTCCGGACATCAAAAGAAATTACATTATGTTTAATTTACGGATAAGGAAAGTGATATAAAGTAAAGATTATTTGTTTACTTTTGACAAAAAAGGAAAATATCAAGAAAGATCACTTTAATAAAGCAGATTTTTTGGTAAAGTTGTTAATTTACATCCAAATATTTTTTTGAGTCGTATCTTCAATTGTCTTTTTCTGAACTATCTGTCGTATGTTGGATGGTACTGCAATTGTTCAATGGTGATCAGAAAATACTACTTCTATTCAACCTTCCATCATGTTGATGAGGTTGGCTTCTCCAACTGAATACTGGACTTTGAACGTTAGGATGCAGTTGAATTGTTTCATATTCTGCTGCGTCACTTCTTCCATATGTTACCATGAACTTGAAGTTTCGTTCACGATAGAATTGACGAGCCTTATTTAAAATATTAGATAGACTATTTTTCGAGTACTGATTTGTACTTAGATAATCAATTGGTTAGTTAGATAATCAATTGGTTAGTCATTACACTTATTTTAGCCAAATTCATCAAATTCATAATTCTCGATTGCTCTTAGATGCCAAATTTGATCTGATTGGAAGAATCTCTCTATCCCTCCATGCAATGGTACTGTTTATATGAAAAGTTAAATATCTAGCTTTTTTTTTTATTTTAGTCACATGATAGCTTGTTTTGTTCATCATAGTTAAATGAAAAAAATTAGTTGGTAAGATACTCGAGAATAGTTTGTTTACTAATTCCCATCCAATTGCGTCTACAAATCACGTTTTGTCTTCTGCAAATACAGTTTCAATATATCATCAAAGGAGTTGAGACCATAATCCAATTTGATTAAAAGACTTCTTAATTTAATTTTTTTGAAAAAAATTCTAATTAAAATAAATGTGTGGATAAAAGTTATTTTGCTTTTTCGAATAAATAAATTCTACAAATAGTATTAAAAAATTTATCATAAAAATCGTTTTCCAACACGTATCCAAATGCTGCAAGTGTTACTTTTTTTCTAAACAGAAATTCTCATTTTCTTAAAAAAAAAAAAAAAATGAAAACTATGATTTTTAAATTTATGAAGTGACCCCTGGAGGTTTTAAATAATGCCAAAAGATTAGTCAAGGCTAGATCACTCCCTGGAGGTTTTAAATCAAGCTAATCGCCCCAGCTTTGTTTCTCAAGCAATGAATTCAATAATCCAGCATCATCTGCGATACGCTTAATATAGCTTCTCTCTCATCTACAATAAACTTTTGCCATCAAAACAGAAACGTGCAAATCAGAACAAGCATCCAAACAGTACAACTAGGAACATAATCAGGTCAGGCCATAAAAAGTTGAACCTTAAACCAATGTTATCATAAATTATACAAGTCTCCAACCAAATTCCGAAGAATAGTAGAGCCCTAAGTCTTCACGTTAAGAGTTGCCCATATTCAGCCAGATCGAAATATATAGAACAAGCAAAGGTGGCGGTAACAAGTCCCCTAAACAACTGTATATTCAGTTATAAATCAACAGTAGAATCCTGCATGAGCACCACCAAGGTTATTCAAATCTGCCACCTCAGGATCATTTTCTAATTGCTTTCCATTTAATTCTGCTCCCTGATATGGCACATCTGAGGGGTTGTGACCACTGCTGTGACAATGGCCATGGCCATGGCCATGCCGATGATGACTCTTTTTGTGCCTCTCTCTTCTGCCCGATTCTTCTTCGTTGTCATCAGATGACTTTCCTAAAGAATGGCTCTTCCTATCAAAACGACGGTCATCAGAATCCAAGGACGACTTGGACTCATGACTGTGAGATCGTCGATGATGATGATGGTGCTTCATGCAACTCCTTTCTACCTCATCCTCGTCACATGAACTATCTAATCTTCTGTGAGAGTTGTGATGCTTTCCACGGCGGCTTCGTTTTCTAATTGCACCACCCCCCTCATCATCACTTGATGAATCTCTAACACTCGATCGACGCTTGTGGTGCTTTTTGTGACCTTTTTTTCTATAGAAACCCTCATCCTCGTCACTGGAAGAATCTGAATCACTAGAATCATGATGCCTATGCTTCTTGGGGTGCTTCCCCCTTTTTTCTCCCCTCTTCTCTTTGTCATCTGAATCAGAGTGGTGGCCGTGTTTTCTATGTTTCTTGTGGGTTTTCCTTTTGGTCAATTTTCTACCTTCCGTGCTGCTCCGACTATCACTGTCACTATCAGAAGATCCAGAAGAGATGGATCTCCTCCTCTTATGCTTTGCAGGTTTAACCTTCTTCTGTTTGGCTTCGGCATCAGCTTTTGCCTTGGCGGCCGCTTCAAGCTTTTGTTCCCATTTCAAGGGCGCTTCTTTCTTCTCAAGAACTCTCTTCTTCTTCTCCTCAACCAACTGGATAAATTTCTTGCAGTCCATTTATATGTAAAAAACAACTCAACAATACCTGCATTTTGATATGATGATGACCAGAAGTACATCTCAAATAAGAGAAGGAAAACAATGTTAGTTCTTCCATCATCAGCATCTCTCCACATTCACAGAGAAAATAAATAAATAATGAGATAGCATAACTAGCAGAATTTTCACAACTTGACCATTGCGTCCCAGGTTAATGATAAAACTACTGAGTACTGTATTTCAACTAATTATTTTCTTTTGGATAAATCGCAAGAACCCCTCGCAACTACAGCGACAGTAGTAAATGCATCCACGAACTATAAAGTATGCAAAAAAACTTTTTGAATTCTTCAGTAATTCCCCCCTAACATATTAGTAACACAGCGATTTTTTATTTTTTTTCATATTTTAGGGTGTTAATGCGAGGTGAGGGGAGTATTTGGAATCTGACTGATACGTTAGGGAGCCTTCATTTCATCCTTTTCTTGTTAACAATTTTAAAAGGGAAGTAAAATCCAGTAATGATAAGCAAAAACTTGTTTCAGACGTGGTTCAATAATAGTAACCAATCAGTATAAATTCTAGAAAAATTCTGGAATCCCCCCCACCCCACCTTTCTTAATTTGTAACAATTTTGTATCTGCCTCTCATTCATCCATGTTCTCTGACCCTGAATGTCATTACGAATCACTAACTGACTACCAATCCAACTCGACTATATGAATATAATTAACCAAAAAAAATCATATTTAATGAGCAAGATAATGTTACTGCACTATAATGTTAATGCAATATGCAATATAATCACCCCCAAAAAGTTTCCATTAAAACTACAATCTTCCTGGCACTCCTCCATGTTCCTGATCCTTTATTTGGTAAGGAGTCAATATAGTTTATGTATATTACGGACAAGTTTACACGAGTTCATTCTTTCTTTCCCCCCAACTAACAAATGAGACATCGTAATTCTAATTGACCATGTGGATACAAATTCACAAAACATCAATTTACATCATGCATGTGATGCACTAAATGAGGGTGTGCTTGTATATATATTACGGACATGTTTAAACATGGATTCTTTCTTTCACCCAACCAAGAAATGGGACGTCTCCCCACTACCTAAAGTATACAAAGGAGAACCTATGGTTTTAAGTATTTCACACATGAAGGCAATGCAATGAATTTCATTTCTTAATAGGAGGTTAAAACTCATGAACAATTTGGCTACTTCTGGTACGCCTCACAGAACTTGTAATACCTAAATTGACTATGGACTTTCAAAGTTTATTTGCATGGACTTGCAGAAGACAAAGCTTACAAAATTTATTTGCATGGACTTGCAGAAGACAAAGCGACCAGCCTTTATATTTAGAAGCAAAGGAACAGTATGCTGATGAATATACGAGTCCAATTGCATTCTTGCAAGGTGCAAGTCCCCAGTTATTGCTGGCACGTGTAATTTCAAAGAATAATTTAGCTTTAAAACAAATCCAATTGATGAAGATTACAGAAGTCCTAACAACTTGGGTTCAGCTATATAAACAAAGATTACAGAAGTCCTAACAACTTGGGTTCAGCTACATAAACAACTTCATATTTGTTGACCCTTTTTAAACGAGGATCATGGTCCTCCTATTAGCTGAAGCATTAAAGTAATAAGTTAGTCATCTTGAGCCCACAGTTTTTAATGGTTCAACCAACACCCAATAGGGTGACAGTCACTTGAACCTCTTTTAAGGAGGATTATGAACTCCATATAAATCCACGTTTTCCATTCATTTCTCCCTAGAACCTAAGAAGCGCGGATAAGGACATGCTGACAGGGCAAATCGAAAAATATATTGGTCACACTGACACGTCAATAAATGAATATACTTTACAAATGTATATAGAGAAAAATAATATCATGAAAAGAAAAGAAGGGAAAAAAGAACATGTTTAAATAATTATTAAAAGAATGAATTAATATCTCAAAGTAGACCGTGAAAATAAAGGTTTTTAAAGATAATAACTTTCGTTGAGAACTATTCTAGCATGTCGGACATGTTAGTTTTATACTACCTCCATTCCACATTAATAGCCGCTATGAAATGATGGTTTTCAAGGTTTTAATCAATCAATGGCCAAGATCAAGCTCAATCACTATCATTATTTTGGTTCGTTGATCCAAATTAGGAAAGCGATTATTAATTTGAGACAATTTAAAAAGGAAAGTAGGACTATTAATTTGGGACGGAAAGATTATTTAAATTATGAACAAGTGAAAACGAATGTCAGCCACGTGCAGAGTGCCGTGTCCGATACGTGTAAAAAACGAAATGGTGCCTTCTTAGAAGTGTCTATGCTTCATAGCCTGGAACTATATACCCTACTAAGCAATCAATAATTTAACAGTTATTAAAATTGTTTAAACAGAAATATACAAACATGTAAATAAAAGGGTCTTAGTTTACCACCATTTTTATGAGCAGTTTTGCAAGAGACTCCCATTCAAAAAAAAAATTGCAATAGGCCCCCTTTCTATTAACTTGACTTCCATCTCGTTAGTAAAACCTCATAATAGTTTGGCTAAGTTTAATTAAAATGATTATACTAATTAATAAGTTTGACTAAGTTATTATGTTGGTGAATTTTTATGCATATAAAAATATATTATACTATTGTTGAAAGTATCATGGCCATATCGTATCCTAGTTTTTTGACATTTGTCGTATCCCCGTACCATAACTGTATCGTATCATAACGATAACTCTTGCTTCTTAATACGTACCCCTAGCTTCACAATTGAGATCCTAAATCACTCTTGCTTACTGAGTTACGGAAGCACTCGTGTAAAAAACCCAAAAAAGAAACAACTAAAAAATGCCTAAGTTAAATAAGAGCTAAAACAAAAAGATTGAAACTTTCGGATCCCCTACAAATACGCGTGCACATCTGCATTACACACCTTAGTTGGCTAGGGTCCAAAAATTAAGTGAATGCTTAGAATTTTATCACCCTCTTTTCCGATTAATTCTAATCTCGCTCTCTCTCTCTCCATTTACTCCTCTCCAAACCTCCACCCTCTCCATGGCATGGACTTTCTAAAATTGCGAAAATAAAGCAAATTATTGTAACATTTCATTTCGTCCCCTCTTATTTGAGAATTTATATTTTTCCTACTAACTTCTAAAAATTACAAACGAATCCAAAATGGTCCTCGTTTAGAAGCAGGTTTTTTGTTACAATACATATAGAAGTGCACAGAGATGCAGAAGTTGAACACTACTTTCCATTAAACAACTAGGGCATAGTCAGTCAAATGAAGTCCAGTCATGTACTGCACAAAAAATTTAGAATCTGTAGATTTCCATCCATCAACATAATTTTTAGATCTGTAACACAACCTTCATCTGTAGTATTTCCTACCAATTGCTCCAACACTTTATTTTCTAGTTTTAACTATGTCAAGAACTCCACTAACAATTTTACTACCAAAAAATTTAACCTCAACTTCAATGAGCCATAGAAACACACTTCTTAAGATGTGCTCATAAAATCCCTAAAGTACCGTTAAAATAATGCCGGAAATTTCAAATATATCACACATATGGAACAGGATATGGAAATTTTGGTTCGGCTTTCTTACCTTATATGAATGAGCAGCAATTACAAAATAGATACTTCCTTACAAGCCCAATCTTACAAAGCTCTCCTCTCACAAAAAAATCAACAAAACCTGCAATGATTTAGAGAGAAAACTGAGTCATAGCTTATCTCCAAGTAAAAGAATAGAAAATTACAATCATCCTATTATACCCACAATTTTTCCTAGAAAAATCGAACTCTAAAAAGATTTTCCAAAATTATCCAGAAAATCAGAAGTCCCAAATCGATTCAAAAATCTAGGACTCCTCCGAGTGATACTTGCAATTGTGATCGATTAGGTACATTCTTTAAAAGAAGAACCTTTTGCCACATGTGTGAGCTGTACAGGATGGAAACAGAAGCTATTAGTTGGTTAGTTGCTGATGTCATAAGTAGTTAGACGATCAGCTGCTGTAGTCGGTTAGTTAACTTTCAGTTTGGTGTGTTAGCTGTCATTTGGTTGGGTAGTTAATCAAGATGTATTTTCAGCCATTCAATTGTAACTGTGAATAGTTAGGCTCTACAATAAAAAGTAGGAGCTGAGTTGTAATAAGTAATAATGAAAAGAAATACAAACTTCTTTTTTTGCAAATTCTCTTTCTTTTCATTCATTCTTCTCCTTTCTTTTCTATTTTCTTCCAATTCTCAGTAACAAACAGGTCACAACACTTCCGAGTTGTAACAAATCGGGTATCAGAGCAGGAAACTTCCTATTAATGGTTCAAAGTCAAGGCCGATACCGCGACGATATGGCCGAGTTGACTAGGTATCGGTGCCCACCGATCCGATTCCGAGTTACGAGTTGAGTTTTCAATTATTGATGTGAATCGACCCTATATCGGTAATTTCTCAGTAGGATTGGTGATATAGCTGTATAATCAGTCCATATCGACGATATCGCAGTAGAATCGGCCCATATCGGCGATATCGCGATGGAATCGGCCCATATCGACAATATATCGACCGAGATGGTATAAGTTACTAAGAATCAATCTCTCTCTCTCTCTCTCTCTCCAGTGTTGTGTTGGTAAGCGTGGTTTTTTGTGGGGGTTACGAAATGCTAATTGTTTTTTAATTTAGTGTGTTGTGTGCGTGGGTTATTTGGTCATCGTGTGTGGGTTTAATTTAGTGCGTTGTATATGTGCCTGTTTTTTTTTTTTTACAGAATGCAAATGATCCAAATGTTATTTGTTATTATTTTTTATAATAATGTTCCCAATGTTATATATTAATATGTTATTATTTATAAAAAAAACGTAAATGTTATTCTTTTACAAACAAATATACCACTGTAATTATTCTAAAAATAATATTTGCATCCTCTAAACATTTGTAAAAATAATGTTTGCATCCTTCATGTAAAAATAACATTTACAACACAAGTAAAAAAAATATTTACATCCTCTTTGTAAAAAAATAACATTTACATTCCTTCTATAGAAAAAAACATTTGCATCATTTTTTGCAAGAAAATAACATTTGAATCCTTATTGTAAAAAAATGTAGTGTTTTGTCAAAATCACTATTTGTAAAAAAATAACAATACTAAAAAAGAAACATTTCTATCCTTTTTAGAAAAATATAACATACTTAAAAAACACATTTGTATCCTCTTACTAAAAATAATACTAAGAATATAATAGTTGTATCCTCTTTGTTAAAAAAAAAACTATCCTCTTACTAAAAAGTAACATTTGTTTTTCTTTGTAAAAACATAATATTTGTGTCCTCCTTGGAAAAAAAAATATTGATTTATTATGGAACATTGAATCAGGCTAGTTCGCAGCACGTCAATATAATTAATTGTACAATGTTATGCATATTAAAGGATAGTTTTAAACTTCTCTGTTTGGTCCACATTGTTAATCGTATTTTTTTAAAATTTTCTAGATTTTTTTCGGAATTTTTTGCGCTCTCTAAATAGTGTATCTTTGCGTATCGCCCGATACCGTGACCGATACCGCGACCGAGTTGGAAATCGAGTGGCCGATACCGGGACCGATGCCGAGACTTTGAACCATGCCTATTATTCACTTCACCCATGGCTCATTCAACCAGGTACAAACAACCAAAGAAACATGACGTAAAATGAAATCCGTCAAAGACACAAAATACACACTCGAGATAGAAAAGTACTACTCAAAATTAGAATTGATCATTTATGAGGGGGGAAGGGAAATTTATAGGGAAGTGTAGAAGGATATATAATAATGTCACCACTAAGAGCGAAATGGACCTAAGCCCACCCCTTTACAATATACCTAAAAAAGACTATTCTAGATCCCACCCACTAGCCCTATAATACAAATAAAATGTAATAAAAATAAACAACAACTAATAAAAAGAAAATACAATGAAATGAAAAATGCAAGAAAAATACTAAAATAAACCCTAATTTCCATCACTCGCCTCCACTTGAAAAAGCTCATCCCGAGCGTAGGAGGTGAACAGCAACAAGGCAAAGCAACTATCAATGGGTGCCTACCTGCTACCAAGAAGTCCGTGGAGAATAGGCATACGACCCAACCACAACCGACCAACAAGATCTCGGTTTTGGAGTCCCGTGACGAGCCTGCTAAAGTCGTGAAAACATCCTCCGAAAGCGTATCAAATGCCACAAAAAATGGGTTCACATCACCCAAGATCACCCCCACATCTACTGATCCAACCCTATAAAAATAACCATCCCCATTCCCAATGATTGGGATGAAATCTCCCAAATCAAACGTCTTCGGCGCACGAAAATGTGTACGAGTCACCCAACCATCCTCGACAAAAATATCAAAAAAATCACTAATATACATTTCGTCATTTTGATATTTCTTGCAGTCAGCCGTCTTGGGAGGGGATCTTTTATCCTCGATTTGACCCGATTGGGTGCGTGAAGAAGAATGATTGGGTGGAGCAATCAATCTTGTACTCGCTTCCGATGATCAAGGATTGAGCCTTGAGGGTCAATTGAGTGGAAATGTAATTTTTTGAACTTTAGGGGATGAAAAATGATTTTCAAAAAATTTCGGGGTAGCTTTGAAATTTTTGAAACCTTCATGGACTGAAATGTATTTTTTTTTTATTTTGGATCGGGTTTGGTGGGGTTTGGGCACTTACGTGAGGTTTTTAGATGAGAAGACAGCGTGGGTAGGTTTTCTTTCTCGGGGAGAAGGTTTGAAGCTGAGATCAAACAGTATTTGGAAAGTGGGTCACGTAAAATGGGCGAACAAATCTAGGGTTCCTCGTGTCGGGAGTGGTCATGTGGTTAAATCCATACGGTTCGATGGTTGTTTTGCCCAAGCGGTAGTCGTGGTGGTCCGTTAGGGAGGGGAAGAGGGTCTGACCTAGCTAATAGGGGCTGCCGATGGCGGCTACCCTGGCAATGGAGTGATTTGGTACAGCGGGTTGGAGTTTTAGGAAGTAGGGGGCTGAAATGTGTTGGTAGTGGTGGCTAGGACTAGGGTTTAGTTGGTTGGCTCCAAAAGCTATGGTTTGGGGGTGATTTTCGGGACTGAAAATTTCAGATATAGAGTTTGTGAAGCAGTGGGTGGAACATTGATTGTTTCGAAACATAGATGTCAAGTTTTCTTTTGTTGAATATGGCTAGGGCTCCTTTAAATTGGGTAATAAGTTGCTCGCCTCGGGTGGATATCCTCGTTGTCATCGAGTTGCTTTGTTTTTTATAGTATTTTTTGTGTTTTTTTTACATCACCCAATTGACATAAAATGAAAGCCGTCAAAGGCACAAAAGATACACACTCATAAAAGTATTACTCAATCAGAATTGATGGAGAAGAGGGTATTTATAGGGAAGTGGGGAAGGATCTGAGGATCTCGAATGATGTCACCACTTAAGGGGAAATAGGCCTAAGCCTACCCCTTTACAATATACCTAAAATGACTATTCTAGATTCCACCCACTACCCCTGTAATACAACAAAAACGTAACAAAAATAAACGATGGAAATACAATGAAATGAAAAAAAATTGTGTTCTAAAAGCGCCCCTAGGCTTGAGAGAAACGCATCGCCTACGCCTTATTCTTGGTAAAAGGCTTAAGGCGCATTATTTTTCAAAACAAAAGTGCCTTAGTGAAATGATATCGCCATTTAAAGGCTTTTTTTTACAAATCGAACCAATATCTCGTCAACAATCAAAATACATTTTATATATTGATCATGGAGCACGAATATGAGAAAGGTGGCTACCAAGCACACGGATATATTTTCAAAATTCAAGGTATGTATTATTTTACTATATTATTAGCCTTGGAATAATTAAAATAATAAAAAAGGAAAAATGCCTTTTTACGTTTAGGCTTCGCCTAGGCTCCTAAGGCTTGACCTCTACGCCTCGTGCTTTTTAGAACCTTGAAAAAAATGCAAGAAAATATAAATATAAACACTAATTTCCATCAAAACATGCGAGAGGATGACCAATGTGGAAGCAAAATTAGTGGGGGTGGAAGTATTTATGAAGAACATGGATTTACACGTGCAAGAAATTTAATCATAAATGAGGGGATTCATGTCAAAGTAAAGGGGAGGGAAGAGACAATTCCAGATCAATCAATCAAACAGTTCTGAGTTAGAAATTGTGGCGGAGTAGAAAGTGGGAAACAAAATGGATTTTTCGAAAACGAACCTCAAGATACCAAAAGTTGATTTCCCTCGCTTTGATGGTACAAACCCACGTGATTGGATCAGAAATTGTAACAAATTCTTTCAATTTAACCAACTTGATGAAAAATTGAAAGTAGGGTATGCCTCGCTATATATGGGGAGGAGGGCGGATGCATGTATCCAAGACTACCAACAGGGCAAAAGAGTAATTGATTGGGATACATTGGTGGTTGCAACATGCAACAAATTTGAAGTCTTTGGCACAAGGTGATGTTGTTATTGAGTTCAATAAACTCGGAAAACAGCTACAGTGGAGGAGCACCAATGCAAATTTGAAGAGTTGAAGGCAATTCTGGTAACTACGATTTTAATGTGTTACTTCATTTCCGATTTTAATGTGTTACTTCATTTCCAGTTTCACAAGGCAATTCTGGTAACGCCTTTTTACCCCGAACACTCTAGATCATGTGATGTTACCAATGTTTTAAATCGCGGTCGCGTAGGGTGTCGCGTTCTGGCGCCAAAGTAGCGTCGCGCTAATCGCGTCGCGCATCGCGCGAGCAATTCATGCATTCCCGCTTTTTAATTAAAAAACTTATAAATAAAATATAAATAAATAACATTTTAAAATGAAATTTGTAAGAAAGTAACATTTTAAACTGAAATTGGTAAAAAAAAAAAAGTTATATTTTAAATTGATTTTTTTAAAGTTACTTTTTAACTTGACAATTAAAAAAATAATAATAACATTTTAAACAGAATTCTAAAAATAAGTAACATTCAAAGCTAAAAACAATAAAATAAATAAAATTCTAATATGAAATTTGTAAAATAAGTAAAAGTTTAAACTTAAAATTATAATATAATAACATTTTAAACAGAAATTTATAAAACAAGTAGTATTTTAAATTGAAAAATAAAAAATAAAAAAAATAAAATGTTAATAATAACAACATTTTAAACAGAAATTTGAAAAATAAGTAACATTTAAAGCTGAAAATTATAAAATAAATAATAATTTAATCGGTTATTTATGACACATGTATTTTAAACTGACAATTATTAAAAATAAAACATTTTGAACTGAGATTTGAAAAATTAGTAACATTTAAAACTGAAAATTATAAAATAAAAAACATTATTTACTGAAAAATGTAAAATAAGCAAACGTTCAAGTAAACCGAGAGTTTGGAATAGAAAATATTAAATAAAAGTAACCTTTTAAGCTAAACTTATTAAAATAAGCAAATAACATAAGTGAGACCTTCATAAATAAGTAAATTGCGGGTTTGGAACAAAGAATACCTCACACAAACAAAGTCCGAACGTGAAATAAGATAACACTTTTTCCCCCTCCTTAACTAAACTGAGATTTCTAAAAAAATATGAATAGCGTTGTTGTTGCGCAAAATAGTGCACGCTTTTTGAGCATCCCGTAATACATTGACCGCAACGTTGCGTTTTTGGCCCGCAAAAAGCAATAGCGCGCTATTGCGTTCGCAATAGCGGGCTTTTTAAAACATTGGATGTTACTAGCCAAAAAACAAGAAAAAATCCTTAAAAATCACAAATTGTTACACCCACCTGAATAGATTTCTTCAAGCTCCAGAAATTCGTCCCAAATACCACTAATATCATCAACAATCCTCCAAACTTATGAAATTCCAATTCCCAGAAACCCATCAATCAATTAGACCTTAACAAAACCTACAAACCTAACACAACACAACCCTAACCAAAATTGTCATCTCCGAGAAGGAAATGTAAGTCGTAAGATCTAAAGGTTTGTGTTACTACTGTGATGAGGTATATAAACATGGGCACAAATGTCCTGCAAGACAATTATTCATTATAAGCATGGTTCAAAGTCAAAGATGATACCGTGACGATACAACCGTGTTGACTAGGTTTCAGAACCCACCGATCTGATTCCGAGTTACGAGTTGAGTTTCCGATTATTGGTGTGAATCGACCATGTATCAGTAAAATTTCTCGGTAGTATCGGCTTATATCGGTGATATCGCGATAGAATCGAACCATATCGGCGATATCACGGTAGTATCGACCCATATTGGTAATATATTGATCGAGATGGAATAAGTTACTAAGCACCGATCTCTCTATCTCAACTTCTAACTCACTCAATTGAGCCTCGATTTTGCTTTCACATCACGATCGGAGCGATCGTTGTTAATTCGATACAGGGCATGTGATGTTTTGTAGCGCAAATCGGATTTTTTGGTTGAATCTCTCATTTCTTTTCTTGTACTGTTACTAAAGGGGCTATCTCTTTTTGTATTTACTTAATTTGTATTAAAATAAATCATTATTAATCTATTATTAAAGTGTATGATTATATGTATTATATATATATCCTTAACTAGTAATAGGTACTGTTATAACATTCACGAAGAATATATTACTAAATATATATTGATTTAGACAATGTTATGCATATTAAATGATGATTCAGTATAAACAATTAGACAATGTTATGCATACTAAATAATGACTTTGTACTTGTCTAATTGAGCTATAATATTATTCTTATTTTTCAAAACTTTTCTATATTTTTTTCAAAATTTTCCGAGTTCTCTAAATAGTATATAGTTACGCATCGCCCGAGACCGATACCGAGTCAAAAATTGGACGTCCGAGTTATAGACTGAAACCGCGACTTTGAACCATGATTATAGATGGAAATGATACGAAAAGAGTATTGAAAATATAATTGTACAGATAGAGGAAACATTACAGATAAAGAGGAACAAGACGTGGAAATATCATTGCATGTCTTATCTGGTCATGTAAGCCATAATACTATCAAAATAAATGGAAGATGCATAAAGAAATTTTGAACATTTTACTTGATACTTGGAGTACTCACTGCTTCCTTGACAAAGAAAGTAAGTTGTAAGATAGAAAACATTACATATGGACAATGTTTAAAAAGGCGCAAGAGGCCTCGAGGCGCGCCTCGAGGCGAGGCGCTGAAAAAACGCCTCGAGGCTTAAGCCTCAGGGCTGAATTTGAGGCTTACGCCTCAATGCGCCTCGAGGCTTACGCCTCGATGCGCCTCACGCCTTTTTCCTGAGGCGCGGAAAAAAAAAAAAAAAATCTTTCATTACAAAGTCTGTTTTTTTATAGGTTAAAATTATTCATTTTTCTAAAATTGCACCTAACTTAAAAAAATGTTGTTTTAATCTACTAACTCTTATTCTTTTTTTATTTTAGTTTAGTTTTAAAGTTGCACTTAATTTTGTTTTTCTTTACTAATTTGTTTGAAATAAGTGTATAAATTTGTTTGAGACTATATTTTGTTACAAATATATAGTTTGTTTGAAATAAATGTACAAAATTAACTTCAATATGACTTTTTTTTAAAAGGTTTATATTTTTTGGTTTTCAACTTATATTAATATGTTTTAACTTAGGTTAATATGTTTTATTATTTTTTTAATAAAGTTGCTATTTTTTTAATCTTAGCTTGAAAATCAATGTTTTTTTAATAAATTTGATTGTTAAGTTGCATTGATTAATTTATTGTCATAATATAAAAGAACCAATATGTGAATGAAGCTAAAAAAATGATTTTGCCAATACGATTTTGCATTGATTAATTTATTGTCATATTTAAAATAACCAATATGTTCAAATTGATTTTCTTTTTCTAAAAAGTTATATTGGGGGGAACAAAAAAATGTCAAACTATGTGAGAAAGCCCTCAAGGATGTTTTTTTTGTAGTTTTATTTTATATTTCTTTGTTATTTTATTTTTATGGTTTTATTAGTATTTTTTTAATATTATTTTGCTCTTTTTTTTTCTTTTCGGTGAGGCTTACGCCTCAAGCGCCTCGAGGCTTACGCCTCGCCTCGCCGCGACTAAAACGCCTCGCCTCGCCTTTCGCCTTTTTAAACATTGCATATGGAGACAAGTTGGTGTGTAATTCAAAGTGTTCACAATTCAAATGGAGAATGGGGGGGTCACAAGTTTAATACTGATTTGAGAATACTTCAGCTAAGGGAGTTGTGACATGGTGCTAAGGGCAGATTGGATAAGAAAAAACGATCCAATCACAATTGACTTTGAAGAGCAAGTGGTTAGTTTGAAAAGAAATGGGAATACAGTGGAGCTAAAACGAAACAAAGAAGTGGCTAAGCTTCACTCCATGACTAGGAAAGCCTTGATAAATATGCTTTAGAAACCTGCTACGGTTTTTCTTGGACAATTGTTCGCAACCAATGCCGTCGAAAAGCAACTAAGTGAGATGCCATCAGAAATTAAAGCCTTAATAGGAATCTTACAAACTAGTGTTTAAAGCCCTAAAGAATCTACAAACAAGAAAGCAACTGGATCATGCAATAGCCCTTAAGATAGGAGCAGAGTCCACTAATCAAAAACCCTACCGGTATCTGTATTTTCAGAAAGCTAAAATAGAGAAATTAGTCAAATAAATGCTAGAGGCAGGTACTATCCAATCTTCACACAACCTTTTTGCTTCACCCGTTTTGCTAGTAAAGAAAAAAGATGATAGTTAAAGATTTTGCATTGATTATAGGAAATTAAATGAAATTAGTGTCAAAGATAAATTTCCAATTCTTATTATAGAAGAATTGTTGCATGAATTGAATGGGGTTAGTCGGTTTTCCCAAATTGACCTAAGGTTAGGATACCACCAAATTAGGGTAAAGGGACATTTTCAAAATAGTATTTTAAACCCATCATGGCCACTTAGAATTTCAACTAATGTCTTTTGGACTAATAAATGCAACCGCAACTTTTCAAGCTTTGATGAATGAGATTTTCAAGCCATTACTAAGACAATTTGTCCTAGTCTTATTTGATGATATACTTGTTTACAGTAATTCTTTGGAGGTCCATGTTAAGCATTTACAACATGTGCTAGACATGCTTCAAAGCAATCAACTGTTGGCGAAGCAATCTAAGTGTGTCTTTGCAAAAGAAAGATTTGAGTATCTGGGGCATATTATCACCACCGGAGATGGGGTATCCACTAAACCTAGCAAAAGTAGAGGTCATGCTAAATTTGCCTATACCAACAAAAGAGAAAGGATTAAGAGGTTTTCTTGGACTTACAGGGTTTACATAAAAATTTATAAAGAATTATGGAAGCATAAGCAGGCCATTAACTGACTTGCTTAAGAAAGAGGCCTTTTTGTAGAATTCTGAAGATGCAATAGCCTTCCAAAGATTGAAAGAAGCCATGTTAAAGGCTCCAAGATTGAAAGAAGCCATGTTAAAGGCTCCACTGCTTGTAACTCCAAACTTTCAATTGCCATTTATAGCAGAGATTAATGCTTGTTCAAATGGAATTGGGGTTGTGTTACTCAAGCAAATCCTTAGGCTCTCGGAGTATGCTAGCAATAATCAAGGCACCAAAGTTTGAGGTACTTCATGCATCAAAGAGTTACTACTTTAATGCAACAGAAGTGGTTAATCAAAATGTTAGATCTTGATTATGATATCAAATACAAGGGGGCAAAAAACCCTATGGTTGCTTGCAACATGAGGTAGGAGCACATTGCAGAGCCATTACTTTCGTGACCCCATAATCAATCAATTGATTGCTCAAGTAATTCTCACTAGAGGATGCCCTAATGAGTGTTATTTCCAATAATGTATGCTAAGATGAAGAGGTAAGATATGGGTAGGAAGGAAGTACAGGAGAACTGTGAATATAACTGTTTAAAATATTACATGAACCTGCAGTTGGTGGTCATTCTGGCATGGAGGCAACTCATCAACAAATCCAATTGAATTTTTACCGGCCTAGCATGAAGAGATATATAGTGCAAGGGACAAGTTCTTGTGATATTTGTCAAAAGAATAAAGTGGAGCATGTTCATTATCTGTACTAGTCCTTTCCCAAGCTTGGACACATATGGCAATGGACATTATTTAACGTCCGCCAGAATTTGAAGGATGCGACTTTATTATGGTAATTGTGGATCGCTTAACAAAATATGCATATTTTTAGCTTGAAAACACCCGTGCACAGCTGTTGGTGTTGCTTAAATGTTCTTTGATCATGTATACAAGCTCCATGGCACTCTCAAACTCAATTGTCCTTGATAGGGACAAAGCACTTACTAGTCAAATTTGGCAAGAGCTATTCAAGTTAATTGGCACCAAGTTATATTTAAGCATTGCTTATCACCCTCAATCTGATGGCCAAACTAAGTGGTGTTAATCTATGAAGCACGAACACTTCTCCGGAGGTGACATACCTGTGTCGGACACTCCGGACACTCCGACACGCACACAACACTTCGCGGACACGTGTCACACTCCACGTGGCGTGTCAAACTTATTTAATATTTTAAAGAAGGCGAACAATTCTCATACACAACTAACGCACTCCGCGGACACGGCTGGGCGCCAAAAACTAATTAACTTTAATAAATTTTAGTGTCATCGTGTAAAAAGTAAATCTTTTTGAAATTTATACATAGTAAAAAGAAAAGTTAAAAATGAATGGAGTTAGTCTCTGAATCGATTTCAATGCATACTTTTAATTTACGATTTAACTGTTATTATGAAATATTTAACCATGTTAATTTTTATAAATTAGTTTGACAACTACATATATATATATATATATATACAAAACCGATCAGAAGCAGACTCAAATAACGGAATTTAAAATGTACTTCTCAAAAACGTCATTTTGCATTAAAATGAAGAAGAATAAAAATATGCTCATGTTAATGCAAAACAATGTCGTTTATAGGATCCGTTAAAAATTTTCCTATTTGAACTCTCTCTCTCTCTCTCTCTCTATATATATATATATACATAATTTTAAAGATATTTATTTTTCATCGTGCCTCCGCTATGTCATGTCCCAGTTTTTTTAAATTTGACGTATCAGCGTGTCTGTGTCTGTGTCGTGTCGGGTACGACACTCGTAGCCGTTTCTGTGCTTCAAAGGAGTTAATAAATGTTTGGAAACTTTTCTGAGGTGCATTAGTAATAGACCAAAGAAATGGAGTCCGTGGTCAAGTGCAACTGAGTGGTGGTATAACTCTTCTTTTCATACTAGTTTGAGCATCACTCCCTTTCAAGCTTCATATGAATATCCCCCACCCTAGTTGTCTATTCCTACTTATATTGACACTCATGTGACTGATGTGGAATATTGGGGCAAGGAGAGGCAATTGATGACAGCCTTATTACGTGAATTATTAATGGCCCAGAATAGGATCAAACAGTATGTTGATAAAGGAAGGTCTGGGAGAGAATTTCAAGTGGGTAACTATGTCTATTTATGGTTGCAACCTTATAGACCACAATAACACTGAGGAAGAATTTGGAGGTACCCATGAGGTATTTGTAAGGGTGGCAATTCGGGTTAGTCGTGTCAATTTCGGGTCGCATTGATTTTTATTTGAGTATAAGTTTTGGGTACTTTTAAATCTACACAAGCTAATCGTGTCAAGTTCGGGTTAATACCATAAACGGGTTATCGTGTCAAAAATTGCCAGCTCTAGGTATTTGGGTCCTTATGAGGTGCTCGCAAGAGTGGGTAAAGAGGCCTATAGACTTAACTTACCCCCAACTTCAAGGGTGCATCATGCATTCCACGATTCGCAACTTAAGAAGAAAGTAGGACAAGCAACTATTGTGCCTTCTCACTTGCCTTTGGTGGGAAATGAGGGCAAATTTCGTGTGGAACCAGTGGCTAGATTGGGAAGGATGCTCATAGCTCAAATCTTGGTCCATTGGTCCAGCTCTATTGCAGAGGATGCCTCATGGGAAGATTGGGACTTCATTGCTGCTACCTTTCCTCAATTTAATCCTCAAGGGCAAGAATTTACTTGTGGGGGGAAATTATCACGTGCATGAGCTGTAGAGGATGGAAATGGAAACAGAAGCCATTAGTTGGTTAGTTACTGAAGTCATAAGCAGTTAGATGTTGCTGTAGTTGGTTAGTTAGCTTTCAATTTAGTGTGTTAGCAGTCCAAGTTAATCAAGATGTATTTCCAGCCATTCACTTGTAGCTGTTAGGCTCTGCCATAAATAGTATGAGCTAAGTTGTAATAAGTATCTATGAAAAGAAATACAAACAGATCACAACACTTCCACCAGTTGTGCCACTTTTTCTTAAAAACAGGATGTTTAAGGATCATTTTAACATCAATCCATAAAAGAACAATAAAAAACTGTCTTAGATGTCTTAGAAGTATCTTAAAAAAGAAAAAGAAATCATATGGAAGAGCTAACATATAATGTTTGCAAGAAATAATATAAACCCTAGCCTAACAACTCTTCAGAAACGAAGAAAAAAAAAAGGAAACAATTAACAGTTGAATCAAAATGTTTAAAAACGTATCAAAACGACATCATGTGGATACAAATTATATATATACCCCCGAAACCTTTCACTTTGGCTTTGGATGGAAAATCGATTAGTGTAAGAAAGTTTAGGGAAATAAATTCGCAAACGGACGCTTGATATATGTAATTAAGAAACCCTGGAAAAATCGGACAGAGAGAATTGACTAGGATCCAAAATAACATACCCAAAGATAGAAAGAGGCGGCGTTGCAGAAGAACAGAACATATCCATCGGGTATGGCTCGACTTTTTGTAGAAGACTCAAAACTACGCGTCTCTGGAATCTTCGGCACCAAGTTTTCTTTAGAGTTAATTTGACGCTCAAACTATTGATTTGGTATCAATTGATTATTGAACCCTAAATATTTTGTTTGTGCTAATTTAGCTTAAAAGTGTTATTTGATCTTTTAAATTTAAATTTGAATTATTCAAATTTAAGAAGAATTTAATAGTATTTATTTTTTTAACTGATTAAAAAGTTAATGAGTATATATGTATCTATATAAAGTTGTAGTCTGAAATCATTCTGAGCTGAAATGTGACAATTGATTTAATGAAGCACCAATAAAATCTATATAAAGTTGTAGTCTGAAATCGTTGTGAACTAACACGGGACAATTGATTTAATGAAGCACCAATTAAATCTATTTGGGACATTTTTCCTTCTATTATTTACTTTACACAAAGCGTCTCTTATCTTTCTTGTTCTCATTTACTCATTTCCTCTTTCTCTCACCCTTCCATTGCACCTTCTCTCTCTCTCTCTCTCTCCACCCCTTCTTCTTCTTCTTCTTCTTCTTCTTTTTCAGTCCTATTTATCTTTCCTGTATAAACCATTTAAAAGCTCCACCCGTCCCTTTAAATCTCTTTTCTTTATATCTCACTCTGGAATCGTATTTTTCCACAGCACTTAATTCGTTCGGGAAAAAAAAGGTACGAACATTTTTACGCTATAAGGTCCTAATTGTCAACCTCAAATATCTATAAGTCTTAAACACGTTAAATTTATTTTTAGGTACACTATTACAGGTTTGTTTCCGCATATTTTGAGCTCTATGTTACTGATTCTTACAAATCCGATGTATCTTTTTTACATCTCTTTTTGTGTTTGCTTTGTTCACTATTTGGATTTATATTTTATGATTACAATTTTATATGCATGTAATAAAATCCATGACATGGGTAATTTAGATGATAATTTTTATTTTATTTTTGGGACGGGGTTAATGAAGGACCTTAATTGATGCAAAGTCACTGTGGCATTTATATGTTTGAGATATAAAAGGCATAACATGTGGGTTAAAATTTATTTTGTGTGAAATCAATAGTCTTGGAAAAGAAAAACATGTGACTTTCACCTATGACTGTTATAAAAGAAAAATATTCCCTCCACACAAATAATAATCAGATTGGTCATTGAGTTAGAAAACAAAACAAATAAACGAAACCAAATTATTATGACCAGTAAAAGATAATTTCAATTACAAAAACGTGATATATTTTTTTAAACAATGATTTCATTGTTATTATTTATTGTTTAAATATATATTGTGCACTTGGAGTATTTTTATCTAGCTAGAAGGACGAAACATGAATTTTCATATTTAATTTTTGGTCTTTATAGTAAAAGCTCGATAAATGAATACTCCCGAGATTGAGAAAAATTATTATCCTAACAACATTATTTATTTATCGATAAAATGATAATTTATCGGTAAATAAAATATTTTTAATAACGGAGGTTTGGTGAATGGCAAATAAAATTGTTTCACCTCTTCTTACGCATTTGTGTGATCGTTTGAATGATGTTAAGGACGTTCCAGGAGGTAGCAAAATCTGGAGAAAGATACAAATGAATTTGGGGGTAATCAAAATCGTTGTCGAAGATGTGAATAATTCATTAGGGAAAGTAATGGTGATGAAGCGCTTTTCGGCCGGTGTGATATATTCACCTATTAAATAAATATGTACTAATATATTCTCTCTCATTACATTTATCGATTTACAATATTTTTTATTTTGGTTTTGTTCTTATTCATAATCAATCCAGCTGAGGAGAAGTTATAACAAACTAATAATGTGCTTTTGATGTTCGACAATTGAAGGTAAAGATGTTGATTTCGGTATTAATTTTTTTTTATGTATTCTTAATTAATGGTTTTAGTTTAAGGTTTGTTGCTATTGTGTAATGCATTTTTCGTTTTGATTATGCATTGTTTGTGTGCTTTTGATATTAATTTAAAATTCAATCTCCTTTAATTCTTAGAGTATAATGTGTAAAACATGCTATAACAACAAAAGAATAAAGTTTAGATAAATTCGACCAGGCATCGCTTGGCCTGCATGCTAGTTTTTGTTTCGGAGTATTAGAAGTATTATTGTTGTAGTTAATGTCAAAATCAATGTATTAAATGCTCCCTAAATTATAATACGTCCACATAGAGTTTATTTTATCACCCATTTATTTATTAAATACCATGCACCAAATGTTTCCTCAAATTTAACCACTGCACATGACCGTCTATCTTATCAATCATTTATTTAGTATTTATGTAAGACTTGTTGAGATTTATCATTATCTATCTTTACTTTTGTTGGATTTTAGCCTGTGGTTTATTCGGTCAGGTTGTTATTTAGATATGAATGGTTGATTTCAGTTAATTGTGCTTGTTTAAATTATTTTGTTTCCGCATGAGTATTTCATTAAATTAATGAAAGATAAAACTTGGCACCAATCTAATTTCTCACTTAGGTGGTTAGTAATTAAAAAGTCAATAGTGATGTCAAGAATGAACCAACTGATAAATTTGTTCTAATTTAATTTAGGATTGATCACCCGGGGTTTAATTAGGTGGGGTGTCATAGGACAATTCAAGAAAATTCTCCAATTCCAAAGTTCCCAACCATTTCCTTTTACCCATTACACCTTAAAACCTGAAAAAGTCCTAACTGAGTCTAAATTGCAAAATTGATTACCGTGTGGAGAGTTAAGGTATAAAAGAGATTCAAAGTGTGGAGGAGAAGAAGTATTTCCCGTATCCTTGTACCCGTATTCTAATGATGAGATCTTTTTACCCCACAAATTTTCGTCTTTTGAATTTCATGTGCGTAAACTCGTGTTCATTTGCATTTACTCCTTATATCACGTATACCGAGAGAAGATAGTCACATTTTCGAGTGATTTATTTGAGAGAGCACCCAGTGAGAATTTGAATCAAAACGAATTTTTGGATAAGTAACGTAATGGTCAACCGGTAGAAATTCGAGGTTAAATTTTTGGCTTCGCGCACACACACATAGTGATTTAAGACTCTTAAATTGAATTGATAATGAGTATTTCTGAAAAGTTTGAATTATTCAATTTTTGATTATTTTGAGTTTCTTTAAGTCAAATTTTATGGGTATATTCACTGCAAACCCTCACGAGACACAACTCGTCATACTTGGATGACCTAGGGGTTTAAAGACTTGTTGCATATGCTCAATGAAATCGCTTGCCCGCAAAAGTTGTAATTTATCGAAATAAAATGAAATTTTTTAGAGTTGACCCATAGTCACAAAGTTTTAAGTTAAGGGGGGTTGATTAGGCTCAAATTCTTTCGAATTTATCCCCATAATTTAAAGACTTTTATCATCTCAAATAACGTAAAATGAGTGTAATTATCGCATTTCTTTGAAACTAACTCCTTTTAACAAGTACATCCAGTTTCGTGTATTTCTCATAAGTTTTGCAGGTATTTAAAGCATTGAGGAGGAAAGAAACTGGAAAAATGGAGAAATAAATTGAAGAAGGAAAGTCTAGGGGAAATTTTGTAAATTTGTAGCCTGTAATACCCCGTATTTTTATGCTATATTAATTTGGGGATTTATTAAATTTAATGTGAATTAAATTTTTATAAAAATCCGAAAATCAATTATGTTATAATTATTAACGTGATGAGAGATTAGTAATTATGGAAAAAATTTGTTGAATATTACTAATGAGCAAAGTAATATATGATAGTGGTCATATTAAATGTCACGAGTGAATAAAATGGCAATTTTAGAAATTTTAGTCGGGACGCGTCCGTGTCGCGTCGGGACTGAATATTGATAAATAAAAGTGAATATTTTATAAGTTGTTCGTATGGTCATTTTGAGTGTTCCAACGCGTCCGGAAGGGTCGAGATAGTCAGAAAAGTATACCCGGGGGTTTGATTTGGGTCTCGGGGCGTTTTTAGGCCTAATTAGTACCCCGGGAGGGCATTTTAGTCATTTTGTATTTTTGAGTAATTAAACCCACGAAAATTGAAGGGGTTATATCAGATGTTTAGGTTATCTCCTAGGGTTAGATAACTCAAAACACTAGAACGGCCATTGGAGAGGAGAGGAGAGAGCTCTCAAGGCATTCCAAGGCTCAAAACTCACCCGTTTGCACCGCCGCCACCGCCAAAGCGTAGATCGCGAGACGGGGAACGCAACCACACCAATTTCGGCACCAAACCAGACTTCTGAAAATCACAGGCAAGTGTTTATCTTTCTTATTTCGTTGATGCATCTTTCATATTGGTTAAAGAATGATTAGGATGAATTGTATGGAAGAAAAACCCAATTTGAGATAGGAAACTGCATGTAGTGATGACTTAAATGATATTCTGAAAACCCTTTGTCATGTAGAGGAGCAAACCACAAAATTATGATGTTTATAAGAAGGAAATTCTGGAAAAGTCTTGTTAGAACCATGTTTAAGAGATTTTTGGGGTTCTTGATAATTATATAAATTTTCGGGCTGTTAATCCATGTTTAGTGATAGAAATCTACATGCTTTACGTTGGAAATGTCTGGTATGATGATATAATGTTAGTAGTATAAATTTTGGGACGATTGGGATTGAAAAATATGGATTTGGTGAAGGTTAGAAGATGAAACCCGTAACTGCAAATCTGCAGATTTCGCAGACCTGCTTGATCGATCGATCGAGCCCCAGACCTCGATCGATCGACCCCTCCTGGCAGACTCATGTTTTCCCTTCTTAATTAGTTGAAATTCACTTTAATGAGGAATAATTCATGGACACCCTAATAAATATGTTTTGTGAGATAAAGAGGACCGATAGGGTTTATGAATAGGTTTTGGGAACTTTAAGGTTAGACGAGAGTTGTATCCTTGGGAGATTTCATATATAAGAAACGATAAAACTACGTATTTAAAATGAGAAGATTACCTAAAATAGTTACGAAAGAGAATAGATGAATACCTACTGATTTTTTATAGGTGGGAGGATAAAACATGAGAGTTATGTGGTAAGTTGGAATAATACCGAATCAAGGTTAGAAACGAACTATTACATGTGATAACAAATAATGAGATATGAGAAATAATATCGTAATTATGGGATTTGAGAATATACCCAATATTGATATGGTAATATTAGTATAGTTATATGATTGTGTGTGCATATGCTATCTATGTGTGAAAAACATGCCCACGTTACTTGCTATCCCTGAGGTTACCGCGTTGGGACGAATCTTATCCTGTGTGCCTTATGGGGGATATTGACTCGTACCCTAGGAGATAGATATCCTTGGTACAGGCTATCAATTTGATAGTTCAGACGGTCCTAAGAGACGCGGGTATGTGCCATCCTCTTAGAGACTTGGAATCTATTCTTCGCCTCAATATTGTTGTGTATGTGTTAATACAATTCGAGAGTGATTCCGAATTTGTATTCCCCTTAATACGAGTGATACGGGGATTGGATAGTAGAGTATGCCCGCACCATAGTTTTTATGTGGGGTGCTGTTATGATATATATATATTATACGAGTAGTTAATATATATATGAAATTCTGAAATATGAAACTGCCTATTGTGATTTGATATGTAGGACATGGTTGATGACTCAAATTATAAGTACTTGTTTTGAGAAAGTATAACATGACACTAGAAAACTTTATTGATTAATAAAGTTAAAATGAGAACTTTGGTTACAAATTGAAATCTTACGTTTTAAATACTTGTGTTGTTCAGTTGTAAATCCTACGAATAACCTAAGGTAAGTTAGATCATTGGGGAAAGATAGTGTGGTATATGACGAGATAGACCATTGGGAAGGTTAGTGCGATAGGTGTGCACATTAGAAGAGAGGTGAGAATTTCTCAAGAGAGTGTCGCACTAATATGTTGTTGCATTAGCCTGTAATCAATTTAAATACTTGTTAAACGAATTTTTAAATCATATACACTATCGGGCTCTGACCCGTTTCTATTTCTCTTTCTCTCTTGTATATATATGAATATATTACAGGTGCCCAGCCACAGGGGCGTCTTGTTTAGGATCCCTTGGAAGGAACGTGCTGCAGCTTAGGTGGGAGACGATTTCATTTACTTGATTCCACTTCTATCATTCTCTTTATTGGGCATGTGTCGCCCTTTCCACTATTTATCTGTTTTATTGGGACATTTGTATTTCAGTTATTTCCAGTACTGTTACTTTGAGATTTATTCAGCATGTATGTTTTACTTTAAGTTTTAAATGCTGGGATTTAGTTGTTGAATGTTTAAATTAATTGGATTATATGTTCCAGGATTATTGTGGTGTGATTCTTTAAATATTGAATTGTTGTAGATAATTAAATCTTTATTTTCAAAAATAAAATTTGGAAAGTAATGTTTAAAATGGTTTTGACACTTAGCTTAATTAAATAGAGTGTTAACTTTAGAAAAGTTATTTTTATGACAGTGATGCTAAGAATGAACCAACTGTTCACCTTGATTTTAATTAAATAAAGGAGTGATCGCCCGGTATTTAATTAGGCGGGGTGTCACATGTGGTATCAGAGCATCAGGTTCTAGTGTCCTTTAGGATCTGTGCGGCTTATTATGCTTTCAGCGTTGCTTTCTTTGATATAGAGCCCTATTTCTAGGATTGTTGTATTTCTGCTTTTACGTTACGTCTTCAGCTATTTGAGATTTGATAATGACTGTAGACTAATAAACTTCTTCACGTTTCAGATGCCTCCGAGACGTGCACCGAAGGATAGGCGTGCCCAGGCCGAGCAGCCAGCAGCTCCGGCACAAGGCACTATGAATGCTAATGAAGTAGCCGCCATTGTTGCTTAGGAGGTGAATGCCGCGCTAGCGGTGGTTCAACAGGCTCCACCCCAGATTCAGGCAGTGGCGCCAGTACCAGCACAACTTCCATCTTCATGGGAGAGGGTTAGGGATGCTTTTCAGAAGGCGCATCCCCCTGAGTTCTCTGGTAGCTCAGATATCGTCACAGACAGCCAATGAAAGAAAGACATCCAGCAGCGTCTTCGTATGTATGAGTGCACCGACGTGCAAAGACAGTT
The DNA here is from genome assembly GCA_949130495.1 of Sambucus nigra. Taxonomy (NCBI): domain Eukaryota; kingdom Viridiplantae; phylum Streptophyta; class Magnoliopsida; order Dipsacales; family Adoxaceae; genus Sambucus; species Sambucus nigra. Next base: position 295,034,899 of record OX422215.1, on the reverse strand, counting down.
ATTGGCTTCCTTTAAGCTGGTGGGGCCGCTTTGCAGTGGTGGGAGTCCACTACCACCTTGGAGGAGAGGGACACGATCCCTATTCAATCGTTCTGGGAGCGGTTTGAACGCAAGTACTTTCCACCCGCCGTGCAGACTGAGATGAGGCAGAAATTACTGAATTTGAAACAGGAGAACTCTACCGTTGCTGAGTATGAGGAGGAGTTCACGAGACTTCTCACCATAGTGCCATATGATGCACCTATTGAGAGTAAGAAGATTATGTTGTTTGTGGACGGGTTAGCTTGGAGAATCCGTCAGCATCTTATAGGGAATTTATCTCTGAGTACTTTCATTGATGTACTCAATGCTGCGTTACTACATTGTCAGGATCATCGCTTCCATCTGCAGGGAAGCAGGAGAGCAGGAGAGTCCAGCCAGCAGGGCAGGACCGGGGGTAGTAGTGCTAGTGGGGCACCATCTCATGGACAGACTCGTCAGCACGAGCAGAGTTCCCATCAGGGGGACCCTGCTAAGCGATTCCGTTCAGGTGATTCCAGGCAGGGATTTGGGAGTTATAGGCAGGGTCAGCAGGGCCAGCCTAATCAGTAGGGCCAGCAAGGCCAACACCGACAGCAGGGTCAGCAGCAGGGCCAGTGGCGTAGTGGTAATGGCCAGCAGGGCCGTGGTCAGCAGAGTCAGAGGGGAGACAACTTCAAAGGCCGATGTTTTGGGTGTGGTAAACACGACCATAGGCGCCAGGATTGTCCGGAGGGAGATAGGGCCCCACAACAACAGGGTGCCCGTAATGAGGCGCAAAGACCACTTTTTTCACCTGCCTTCCCAGCTTCAACCCAGGTGTCAGCCCTACCAGCCATTCCAACAGCTCCAGTGCAGCAGGGGCAGTTACAGTACGGACGTGTCTATAACGTCCACCAGGCAGCAGCTCCACAGGCACCACCCGCGATTGAGGGTATGTTTCCTATCCATGGTACTATGGGTCGGGTTTTGTTTGATACTGGGGCGACGCATTATTTTATAACTACGCATTTTGCGAAGGTCTTAGGGTTGTTAGCCACAGCAGAGAGCACGGTGACGCGTGTAGACTCACCACTGGGGAGTGGGTCGCTTATCTTCTTTATATGCCGGGGAGTGGGGGTAGAGATTGGTAGTTTGGTATTACCTGCAGACATGTTAGTCTTAGATATGAATGAGAATGATGTTATTATCGGTATGGATTGGCTCACAGCTTATAGAGCCATGATTGATTGCTTCGGTGGGAGCATTATTTTTTCCATTCCGGGGCAAGAGATGTTTGTAGTGGCGATGCCTCGCCCCGAGGGAGGCTCGACCGCTCATTTGTATTATATAGAGGAGGATACCTCTAAGGAGGTTGTGATTCCGTTAGACTCGATTCCAGTTGTTCGTGAGTATTCCGATGTGTTTCAGGAGATACCAGGCCTACCCCCCAGTCGAGAGATAGACTTTGTCATAGATTTATTGCCAGATACGAGACCTATAGCACGCGCTCCATACCGTATGGCTCCGGCGGAGATGCGAGAGTTACGAGATTAATAGAGCAGATATTAGGTCAGGGCTTCATTCGCAGGAGTACCTCACCTTGGGGCGCCCCAATCTTATTTGTGAAGAAGAGAGATGGTTCACTGAGGTTATGTGTGGACTACCGGGAGTTGAACAAGGTCACGATACGGAATAAGTATCCGTTGCCTCGAATCGATGATCTGTTCGACCAGCTGAGGGGAACAACTTTCTTTTCGAAGATAGATTTGAGGTCGGGGTACCATTAGCTACGTATTAGGGAGCAGGATGTTTCAAAGACTGCCTTCTTGACGAGATATGGGTCTTATGAGTTCAGAGTGATGCCATTCGGCCTCACAAATGCTTCAGCCGTGTTCATGGACTTAATGAACCGAGTATTCAGAGAGTTCTTGGATCAGTTTGTCATCGTCTTCATAGATGACATTTTGATATATTCACACTCCGAGGAGGAGCATGCCGAGCATTTGAGGCAAGTTCTTCAGACTTTACGAGAGCATTAGTTGTATGCTAAGTACGAGAAGTGTGGATTCTGGTTGAGAGAAGTACAGTTCTTGGGGCATGTTGTTTCTGAGCAGGGGATAGCAGTTGACCCGAGTAAAGTGTCAGCGGTGAGGGAGTGGGGACAGCCCACGACACCGACGGAATTGCATAGTTTCTTGGGGTTAGCCGGATACTACAGGAGATTCATTCGGGGATTCTCCAAAATAGCGGGTCCATTGACGAACCTGACTCGCAAAGGGGTACCATATGTTTGGGATGATGCTTGTCAATTAGCTTTCGACGAGCTGAAAGACAAGCTTACTTCAGCACCAGTCCTTGCTTTACCGAAGCCGGGTGTGGAGTACCTGGTTTACACCGATGCCTCTTTACGGGGACTTGGGGGAGTACTTCAGCAGGAAGAGAAGGCTATAGCTTTTGCCTCCCGCAAGCTTAAGTCGCATGAGAAGAATTACCCCACCCACGACCTGGAATTAGTAGCGGTCGTTTTTTCACTGCAGATATGGAGACACTATTTATTGGGGGAGAAGTTCCATTTGTTCACAGACCACAAATCACTGTAGTACCTGTTCACTCAGCGAGAGCTGAATATGCATCAGCGCAGATGGTTAGAGTTTGTGAAGGACTATCAGTTTGACATACAGTATCATCCGGGGAAAGCCAACGTAGTTGCTGATGCGTTGAGCTGTAGATCGGTAAATGAGGTAGCGGACGTCTGGAAAGCGAAGTGGAAGGAGTTGGGTCACCAGGACGCAGTAGCCCGTTCCTTCATATCTGTTATGACAGTCACACCCGGGATTGTTACGAGGGTAATACAGGCCCAAACCACAGACCCGTTTTGCCAGGAGCAGATTATATGACTTTTAGCCGAGGGTGCTGAGTCCTATTTTGTTAGTTCTGATGGGGGTTTGAGGTTTAATGGGAGGTTAGTGGTTCCAGAAAGGACAGAATTGCGTCATGCAGTGATGACCCAATCTCACGGGTCCCGATTTGCGGTACATCCTGGAGGAGATAAGATGTACCAGGATATGAGGAGGCAATACTGGTGGAGTGGGATGAAGAAGGACATTGCTGAGTTCGTATTCAAGTGTTCTACTTGCCAGCTGGTGAAGGTGGACCATCAGAAACCGTCAGGATTGCTTCAGCCATTGGAAGTACCCGCGTGGAAGTGGGAGAGTATTTCCATGGATTTTATTACAGGGTTGCCTACATCACAACGGGGCCACAACTCTATCTGGGTGATTGTAGACCGTTTGACCAAGGTGGCTCATTTTCTGTCGGTGCGGACAGATTATACCACAGGTCATTATGCTCAGTTGTTCATTTATGAGATTGTCAGATTGCATGGGGTGCCCCTGAATATTGTGTCAGATAGAGACAAGATTTTCGTGTCGCGTTTTTGGGAAAGCTTTCAGGAGGCTATGGGTACTGAGTTGAGGTTGAGTTCAGCTTATCACCCACAGACAGATGGACAAACAGAGCGTACTAATCAGATGTTGGAGGATATGCTACGCATGTGTGTTCTTGATTTCGGAGGAGGTTGGGAGCCACATCTTCCACTGGTAGAGTTTGCTTATAATAACTCTTATCAGTTTACGATTGGCATGGCTCCATTTGAGGCTTTGTATGGCAGGCCTTGTCGTTCACCAACTTGTTGGCTCGAGGTGGGGGATAACAAGTTGCTAGGACCAGAGGTGATTCAGGAAACCTCCGCGAGGATTGAGATGATCAGGAGTCGCATTCGAGTAGCCCAGGATAGGCAAAAGAGCTACGCCGATGCGAAACGGTTCTTTCGAGAGTTTAATGTGGGGGACCAAGTGTTACTGCGTGTATCTCCTATGAAGGGAGTGATGAGGTTCGGGAAGAAGGAGAAATTGGCTCCGAGGTACGTGGGACCATTTCCCATCATCGAGAGAATTGGGCAAGTTGCATACAGGTTAGGACTGCCAGAGCCTTTACATCGCATTCACGATGTATTCCACATCTCGTCGTTGAGACGGTATCTTCGGGATGATATGGCCCATACTCACATCGCGATAGATGAGATAGACTTACAGCCTGACAGCTCTTACGAGGAGAGACCGGTGGCTATCCTAGACTATAGTGAGAGGAGATTGAGGTCGAAGATAGTTCCACTTGTACGGGTCCAGTGGGAACATCATAATGTGGAGGAATCCACTTGGGAGTGCGAGGCCGATATGCGCGAGAGATATCCAGATTTGTTCTTACCAGGTATGCCTTATTTTCCGAATTTCGGGACGAAATTCTGTTATTAGGGGGGAAGTATGTAATACCCCGTATTTTTATGCTATATTAATTTGGGGATTTATTAAATTTAATGTGAATTAAATTTTTATAAAAATTCGGAAATTAATTATGTTATAATTATTAACGTGATGAGAGTTAGTAATTATGGGAAAAATTTGTTGAATATTACTAATGAGCAAAGTAATATATGATAGTGGTCATATTAAATGTCACGAGTGAATAAAATGACAATTTTAGAAATTTAAGTCGGGACGCGCCCGTGTCGCGTCGGGACTAAATATTGATAAATAAAAGTGAATATTTTATAAGTTGTTCGTATGGTCATTTTGAGTGCGCCAACGCGTCCGGAAGGGTCGAGATAGTCAGAAAAGTATACCCGAGGGTTTGATTTGGGTCTCGGGACGTTTTTAGGCCTAATTAGTACCCCGGGAGGGCATTTTAGTCATTTTGTATTTTTGAGTAATTAAACCCACGAAAATTGAAGGGGTTATATCAGATGTTTAGGTTATCTCCTAGGGTTAGATAACTCAAAACACTAGAACGGCCATTGGAGAGGAGAGGAGAGAGCTCTCAAGGCATTCCAAGGCTTAAAACTCACCCGTTTGCACCGCCGCCACCGCCAAAGCGTAGATCGCGAGACGGGGAACGCAACCACACCAATTTCGGCACCAAACCAGACTTCTGAAAATCCCAGGCAAGTGTTTATCTTGCTTATTTCGTTGATGCATCTTTCATATTGGTTTAGGAATGATTAGGATGAATTGTATGGAAGAAAAACCCAATTTGAGATAGGAAATTGCATGTAGTGATGACTTAAATGATCAACTGGAAACCCTTTGTCATGTAGAGGAGCAAACCACGGAATTATGAAGTTTATAAGAAGGAAATTCTGGAAAATTGTTGTTAGAACCATGTTTAAGAGATTTCTGGGGTTCTTGATAATTATGTAAATTTTCGGGCTGTTAATCCATGTTTAGTGATAGAAATCTACATGCTTTACGTTGGAAATATCTGGTATGATGATATAATGTTGGTAGTATAAATTTTGGGATGATTGGGATTGAAAAATATGGATTTGGTGAAGGTTAGAAGATGAAACCCGTAACTGCAAATCTGCAGATTTCGCAGACCTGCTTGATCAATCGATCGAGCCCCAGACCTCGATCGATCGACCCCTCCTGGCAGACTCATGTTTTCCCTTCTTAATTAGTTGAAATTCACTTTAATGAGGAATAATTCATGGACACCCTAATAAAAATGTTTTGTGAGATAAAGAGGACCAGTAGGGTATATGAATAAGTTTTGGGACCTTTAAGGTTAGACGAGAGTTGTATCCTTGGGAGATTTCATATATAAGAAACGATAAAACTACGTATTTAAAGTGAGAAGATTACGTAAAATAGTTACGAAAGAGAATAGATGAATACCTACTGAATTTTTATAGGTGGGAGGATAAAACCATGAGAGTTATGTGGTAAGTTGGAATAATACCGAATCAAGGTTAGAAACGAACTATTACATGTGATGACAAATAATGAGATATGAGAAATAATGTCGTAATTATGGGATTTGAGAATATACCCAATATTGATATGGTAATATTAGTATAGTTATATGATTGTGTGTGCATATGCTATCTATGTGTGAAAAACATGCCCACGCTACTTGCTATCCCTGAGGTTACCGCGCTGGGACGAATCTTATCCTGTGTGCCTTATGGGGATATTGACTCGTACCCTAGGAGATAGATATCCTTGGTACAGGCTATCAATTTGATAGTTCAGACGGTCCTAAGAGACGCGGGTATGTGCCATCCTCTTAGAGACTTGGAATCTATTATTCGCCTCAATATTGTTGTGTATGTGTTAATACAATTCGAGAGTGATTCTGAATTTGTATTCCCCTTAATACGAGTGATACGGGGATTGGATAGTAGAGTATGCCCGCACTATAGTTTTTATGTGGGGTGCTGTTATGATATATATATATATATATATTATACGAGTAGTTAATATATATATATATGAAATTCTGAAATCTGAAACTGCCTACTGTGATTTGATATGTAGGACATGGTTGATGACTCAAATTATAAGTACTTGTTTTGAGAAAGTATAATATGACACTAGAAAACTTTATTGATTAATAAAGTTAAAATGAGAACTTTGGTTACAAATTGAAATCTTACATTTTAAATACTTGTGTTGTTCAGTTGTAAATCCTACGAATAACTCCAGGTAAGTTAGATCATTGGGGAAAGATAGTGTGGTATATGACGAGATAGACCATTGAGAAGGTTAGTGCGATAGGTGTACACATTAGAAGAGAGGTGAGAATTTCTCAAGAGAGTGTCGCACTAATATGTTGTTGCATTAGCCTGTAATCAATTTAAATACTTGCTAAACGAATTTTTAAATCATATACACTATCGGGCTCTGACCCGTTTCTATTTCTCTTTCTCTCTTTTATATATATGAATATATTACAGGTGCCCAGCCACAGTGGCGTCTTGTTTAGGATCCCTTGGAAGGAACGTGCTGCAGCTTAGGTGGGAGTTGCAGGCCACTTGTTTAGACGATTTCATTTACTTGATTCCACTTCTATCATTCTCCTTATTGGGCATGTGTCGCCCTTTCCACTATTTATCTGTTTTATTGGGACATTTGTATTTCAGTTATTTCTAGTACTGTTACTTTGGGATTTATTCAGCATGTATGTTTTACTTTAAGTTTTAAATGCTGGGATTTAGTCGTTGAATGTTTAAATTAATTGGATTATATATTCCAGGATTATTATGGTGTGATTCTTTAAATATTGAATTGTTGTAGATAATTAAATCTTTATTTTCAAAAATAAAATTTGGAAAGTAATGTTTAAAATGGTTTTGACACTTAGCTTAATTAAATAGGGTGTTAAATTTGGAAAAGTTATTTTTACGACAGTGATGCTAAGAATGAACCAACAGTTCACCTTGATTTTAATTTAATAAAGAAGTGATCGCCCGGTATTTAATTAGGCGGGGTGTCACATAGCCTTAATCCGGAATCGAGGAGAGTTGAAGAGAATTCAATTTCAAGAGCATTGGAAGAAACGACAAGTTAATCCGAGCTACGGTGAAAAAGTTACGAATATTTGAAGTTGAGAAGGAACAAGAAAAATATCCCTGAATGAAAAAGGCAGGAGGTCCGGACCGCCCAGAAAAGGGTCCGAACCGGTTCCCAAAAAGTTATGCATGAAAAAGCTAGGCGATCTGGACCTTTTCCAGAAAATGATCCATACCGCCTTGGTAAAAAATGCCTTTGTCAAGAAATAGGGGGCGATCCGGACCTTTTTCCCCAAAAGGATCGGACCGTCTTAAGCTAAGGAACTCCGTTTAAAATAAGGTGGCGATCCGGACCGTCTCCCCCAATGGGTCCGGACCGCATTGAATTTTCATAAATTTTTCTATTCTCTCTCAGAGTTTTTTGTGGGTCAAACTCTTGTAAATTTCAGAGCTATTTATTCAGATTAGTTACAAAATAGTAGGAGTTCAATTTTTTAGTCTAGCTAATTAGGAGTAGTGGGTTTTTGTAGTAAAAAACCCTAGTTTTTCATAAGAAGATTTTGCTGTAAGGATTTGAATTTAATTTCTATAATTCAAGTAACATATATTCCTTTGATTTTCAATTGCTTAGTAGTTTAATTGTTGATTTGAATTTACAATTCTCTTTTCATTTAGTTTCTTTAGAGTTAATGTTCTATTTCTTAAAAACCCCGTTTTTCTCTAAGTTAACCATGTCTAGCTAATTTTCTAAGAGTTGGGGTGCATGAACCCCACTCGATGTAATTCATGATAATGGGAAGTAAACTTTTGAATTAAAATCTTAGATGAATCGTGTTGCGTAACTGTTGCAACCGTCGTAGGACTTTTGATCTCGTTTGCCCTAGGTAACCGGGATGCTTTAGAGTGCGACACGCGTATCGGTTAATGCAACACCGATTTGTTCTTGCCTTTGATTTCATATGGTACGGGTTACGATCCCTCATATATGGAATACTTATGATTAATAAAGACTGGGTTCATTTAAAATCTTAATTCCGAATCTAGTATCATATGAAGTGAATTGCTAGGGTGTGGGGGATTGTGATCCAATCTCTTGTTCTCATCTCATAGTTAAACTTTTAGTCCATTTATCATCAGCATTTTGTTTAAGTAACATAGTTGCATATTGTTAGTTCTTAGTTTCATTAGTAGTTACTCTAAAATTTGCATCTAGTCGTAGTTGTTTCATCCCCCAAATCATCTTTTCGTTTCTTTTAGAGTCAAAGCTAGGATTTCTTCAATTTTCTAACGTCGTTACAAATTCGTTCGTCCTTTTTCCCGAATGATCGATACCCGACTTACAGGGATTATTACTTGAGCGACATGCTTGCACTTGAGCCTACATAGCACGCACATTAGACACATTTGTGGTCGCGTCATATATGCTAGTTTACAATATTTCTTTTTGGGCGCCATTTTGACTACAAATATTAGTTCACAGGCAAATTCTGTTTTTACGGGCCAAAAGGCCATTTTGCCCCCATTTAATATACTTATCCACTATATATATCTATACATCACACACACACACACACACACACACACACACACACACACACAGATATATATATATATATATATATATATATATATATATATATATATATATATATATATATATATATATAATAAGGAGTAAAAATTATTGCACTATTCCATAAGATGATAACTTAATTAGGGGTCGTGATTATGCCAACAAGGCACTAGATGGAAGGTGAGATCACAATTCACACCATAAGCTCTACAACTCACCATATCTCATTATATACTCTGTATTATATTTACAATTTTAACCCGCTAAAATATACTTCCCCCTACTTTTCTTCATAAATTTTTCATTCTAATTCAAACAAAGAGGGCATTTTGGTAACACACTAAAAAGTATTTTGGTGCTCACACACACAATGATTTTCTCTCTCTCTTAGCCATCAACCACCTACCCTCAATCAACGTCATACCCACTCATAGCCTCATTCCCACTCAAGTTCATCACGATCTCTCTCTCTCTCAAGTTCTTCACCGAATTCTCTTATTCTTCTTCTTTAGGTGCGGAGTTCCTCTATTTTGTGAAGATTTATGGAGTTTATTGTTCTAAACTCTGAGTTATAATTGTGTTTATGTTATTTTACCATACATTTTAACTCAGTCTCTCTTTTAAACCATTTTGTTGTTTGTTGATTTAGGGTATGTTTTTTCATATGAAGATGCTTTCTAACTGCCTCATTATTGTTTATGCTTTCTAATTACTTCATATGAACCCAATACCCTTTTACCCTTCTCTTTCTAACTACTTCATTATTTTTTCCTCTAGGTACATATTTGGGTATGTAACTTACATGGGTGTATAAATGGTATTCAAGAATCCAATAATGGAAATTCTTTATTTCAATTTGTAATTTTTTTCATGTCAGATAGGATGATTCTTTGAGCTCTGAGTTGGTAGCGGACTAAGACAATAGTTTTGGTGATGGATATTGTGTTAATTGTAGTTCTTAGTTAAGCAAGTTTCTAATGTTTATGGATTTTGAAGCAAATTTTAGCACCAATCTTACACGATTATTGAAAATTCCCTAAACATACCATAACTTATTTGAAATAAAAAATATTTTGCTCTCCTCAAACTCTAATAACAATAGATACACACTTATGTTGCAGAAAGTTACTCTGCGTACTGATTTAGAAGATAATAAAAATTATATTATTTTGAGGGTATAACATGTGTTATTGGTGCGAAAGAGTCTCGAATGCTATCTACTATATAAATAATTTTTCATATATGGAATTAATATTGAGAATGAACATATGATATCCTTAAGCTTTTCTCTTATTCAGTCCTTGCAATGATTGTATTATTTTGAGGGTATATTTTGAGGGTATAACATGTTTTGCAGGCAACTGAAATATCATTACATCAACCCACCAAACCCTATACCTTTCGTAATGTACATGAGTTGCATGATGCTAGAATTTAGTTCAAGCAGAGCTCCTTTAACAATTTATCTAACGTCAGCTATGTCCCTGGTAAGCTCTGTGTGTACCTTGAGATTTCCCGAATAACGGTCGATGACTCCACAGAGTCCAAGTTCTTGAACCTGGTAGCCTTTGAGATTCTTGATTCTCTAACATAATGCCTTTGGAGTTATGAATATGAATGAGGTCTCATTGTTCCTATTTTTAGGTGGTATGAATGGGAACATGATGCCTTTGGAGTTTTGAATACAGGTATATTTTTAATGTGGTATGAATAGGAACGAGGTCTCATTGATCCATTGGAAGTTTTTATTATGCTTATAATATGTTAGTCCCTTATTACACAATAAAATTTTAGTACGTGATAGCTTATTAGACTATTCACATCTTACGTGGATGCCTATCGAGAAAACAAAAACTGTGTTCATTAGTGTGCATATGGTTTATTAATATTGTTGTTTATGTGTTTAGTACCCTATTTTCAAAGATACTTCATATTTTCAGGGTTGGGGTGCTGACCAGGAAGGGTTTTGGTATTTATTTTTGAATGTTTCTCCATGATACTCATTTTGTTGCTTACTCTGTATTTCTGAATGTTTCTTCTACTTTACTTGCAGGACATAATTCAAACCAACTATGAATGTTTCTTCTACTTTGCTTGCTGGACATAATTCAAACCAAATATCAATGTTTCTTTTCATTTATTCACTTATGTTATTGAACCTTTTGGTATTAGGTTGGATGATTGAATGATTGTACTTAGTCCTTAGTCCTATTACACTGGTATTGTAAGTATATCGTTAATTTTAGTAGTTTGTTCTGTACTGATAGCAGTTTCACACTCCCATTTTGAATCTTTAGAAATACATCATGTGAAAAATAAAATTGTTAGTAAAATTTGGTTGTTTGTTATTATAATTATATTTTTAGTACACATAATCGAACTAGGTGCAATATAGGCACCACTACACCAAATCTTCCCATTTGTCAAGGTCATTGACCTTGACAAATTCACCTTGTCAAGGTCAATGACCGTGACATTTCGAGGCGAGACAACTTTTTTTGTCACGGTCGTGTCACGGTCATTGACCTTGACAAAAAACTCGCGTTTTGTGTCACGGTCGTGTCAAGGTCAATGACCGTGACACGTTTGTCACGGTTTAGAACCGTGACAAAGCCGTGACCCTTTTTAAAAAATTGTCACGGTCAATGACCGTGACACGTCTGTGTCAATTTTGTCACGGACGTGTCACGGTCAATGACCGTGACAATTCTGGGCAGAATTAAAAAAAAACTGCTAGGCAGTATGGCCACTGCCACTGCCCAGCAGTATATTTGTACATGTTATAGCAACGTTGTACATGTTCCAAACATCATATATCCGAACAAACTAAAGATAATGCAAATATATATTCAAATAAGAAACTATTTAAAAAGAAACAACATCACCATCATTTTATCTTAAATCTACAAACTATTTGCATGGAAAAGAGATTTTGTACCGCAATGCTCGGGAACACCTCCTTATCCTTCCCTTCTCGTCCGAATAGCCACATAAGTATAGAGCATATGTGGCCTACCCTTAGGGCCACTCCCTGTCCCCTGAATTGAAATAAAGTAAAATTAGTATCCGCCCCTCAAATATAGATAAATATAAATCGTAATTGAAATCGAAATCGAAATTGACATATAAATATAAATACATTACCTGTAGTGTCACTCAAATAGCTAACTTGAGCTCATATGGCACCTCCTTCCAACTAATGTACCCCGGACAATCGTGTCAATTATAATTCTCTTCATATCTAAACACTAAGAAATACCATAATCCTATGGAGGTATGCGTTCCAAACTCCTTCCAACCGTTGTGTAGCCAAAAATCAGCAGTTGAAGTTGTCAACTCCACCTTTGAATGGGGTATGGAAAGTGGAATTGACAACTTCAACCGGTGATGTTTGGCTACATAACGGTTGGGAGGAATTTGCAGAGCATCGCTCCATAGGATTATGACATTTCTTAGTGTTCGGATAGACGAAGAGATTCAGTCTCCTCTCCACAAATAGGACACCCGAAATAACTATGTACTAATCACCTATTAAAGGTAAGAAGCGTATATTCATGGATTAGTATAAACAAAACTTAGATGTAGTTGGAATATTTATGTATTAATCTCCTCTCCACACACGCACACTACACAAGAGTGAAAATGATAAAGTGCAGATCAAGTAAAAGCATTAAAAATGGATGTTTCGGTACAAATTGAAATATTTATTACAAATTGAAAAATTGTTTCAAATTCGGGTTATCATAAAAAATGGATTGATATTCGGTAGGAGCAGCCAAGTCATCCACACTACTATTTAGACGCCTTGGCGCGTGTTGGACAATTTACCACGGCTCGTTGTTGATATACTCCGAGTAAAACACTTGCTTAACCTTTTGAAATGCACAAACAAACGGCTCATCGCTCACGTGGTCGTTGCTCTTCAACTTGGACAAGTCAACCATGATCAAATTGGTGACATGATCAACTTTAAAAGCATTTTTATCCTCAACTCTTACCCATTCACAGTAAAATACAACCTCTTTGAAGCTTATATAATCCAATTCAAATATATTTTGGATTACACCATAGTAAGTCATTTCAGCTTCAACGAGCTTTTTATCTTTTGCGCTCGCTCGAAAGAAAGTAAGAGCCTTGTATGAAATTCCCGAGTTCTGTACATTTGTACTTTCCTCGTACACTTTAGCGCCGAAAATGTAACCGTTCAATCGATATTTTTTGTACTCTTGTGCCACGAACAAGGGTCCAGTGGCTAGACGAGCAAGCCTTGATGTCGCATCACCCATCTTTAGGAGCTGAGAATATAGATAAATTAATTATATTAGTGGTAAAATTTGAGTGTAATTTAACGTTATATAACGACTGTTTTCATTGTAATTACCTCTTGTGTCAACCATAGCCTAAATTCGCTGTCTGATTGTACCACTGTTTTTCGTCTTTTATTGTTCTCACAGGCTTCATATTTACTGCATATTACAAAATTAATCATGTATAAAATAATCTAAAAGTAATGTTAAACATTAAAATATTCGAAACTTACTTTTTCCATTCTTCGACATCTTCATGTGTGTCAAATAGATAACGAGCTACTTGTTCATGTTGCAAACTCGTTAATTTCACTCGTTTTCCCATCACATTACCACCATCATCGAGGAATTCATCAGTGTCATCAGCGCTGGTAGAGTCAGTCATATATTCCCGAGTATATATTGATGACTCCACGGTGATGTATTCCTCTGCAATTGATCCTGCAATATATCGCGTATTCTTGACGTAGTCTTTAAAAACTTTCATCAATCTTTCAAACGGATACATCCACCGATATCTAACTGGACCACAAAGAAGTGCCTCGTCGCATAGGTGTACCAACAAGTGAACACTTATGTCAAAGAATGCTGGGGGAAAGTACTTCTCCAATACACAAATCGCTTCGTTCACAGCCAATTTTGCGGCCACTATGTGTTCTCGATTCACTACCTTCTCACACAAGAGGGAGAAGGTAATACTAATTTGCATAATAGCCCTACGCAAATCCTTGTGCTTGGAGAAACAATGCTTAAACAATAGAGGAACCAATTGCATGATCACATGCCAATCGTAAGACTTACACTTATGTAAATCATGAGTAACATAATTCACAATCATTTGCAAGTTGGACAAAAAAGTAGATGGGCCCTTCAAATTATATATTGTGTCTAGAAGCACCTTCCTTTCCTCACTCGTCAAAGTAAACGCACCAGGGGGAATTATTGTCCTTCCCCTACTATCTTCTTTCGACCATAGTTGTGGTTTAAGTTTTAACGTTTTAAGGTATTTTCGTGCATTTTCTCCATCTTTCGAATGACTCCCCCCAAGGCAAGTACCCACAATATGTTCAGCGAAGTTCTTCTCTGCATGCATCACATCCAATACATGGCGCACCGGGTTTTTCTTCCAATAAGGCAAGTCAAATAAAATTGACCTCCGAGACCATGCCTTTCTTATCTCAATTTCATTCCCAGTTGGGGTCTTCTTATGCTTGACATTCTTAAATTCGGTATTCTTACCTGGCATATTTGGGCCACATTCAGAAGATTTACTTTCAATTTCTGAACCCAAAAGTTGTCTCGGCGGTAGCCTATGTTCAACTCCGCCCAATAAAAAATTGAAAGCTTTCTCAAATCTGAAACTATGAGCTGGGGGTAAAAACCTCCTGTGGCAATGGTATACATTTTTTAAGCTGGAGGATAGACGAAGAGATTCAGTCTCCTCTCCACAAATAGGACACCCCAAATAACCATGTACTACACATCCGGATAATGTCCCATAAGCTGGAAAATCATGAATTGCCCACATCAACATAGCTTTCAGCGTAAACTCTTCTTTTCTAAAAGAGTCAAATGATTGCACACCCTCTTCCCACAACTCGTTTAATTCTTCTACCAAAGGAGCCAGGTATATATCAATGTCTTCACTTGGTGCCTTTGGCCCAGGTATCAATAAAGCCATCATCGAAAATTCAGGTCTCATACACTGTGAAGGAGGGAGGTTGAGTGGGGCTAGGATCACTGGCCATACACTCTGATTGGTGCTTAGATTTCCAAATGGATTGAAACCATCTGTTGATATAGCCAAACGAATGTTGCGTTGTTCTCGAGCAAAATCGGGATACTCATAATTCATCCTCCGCCAGGCAGTAGAATCAATAGGATGACGCATGATATTACCCCCTACTTCTGCCCTAGCATGCCAAGTCATTGCCTCTGCAATCCATGGTACTGTGAAAAATCGCTTTAATCTAGGCCCAACGGGAAAATATTTCAATACTTTTTGAGGCACTTTTGAGCTTGTGCCTTCCTTACTAGTAGATTGGACATATATAGGTTCATCGCATACCGGACAACGATCGAGATTTTCATACTCCTTTCGGTATAGTATGCAGTCATACACACAAGCATGAATCGATTTATACTTCATTCCCAAACCTTTCAAACTGTTCTTCATAACAGTATAGCTATTTGGAAGTGTATTCACCTTGGGTAATAAGCCCTTCGCCCATTTCAGAATTCCCGTCACGCTATTGCCAGACAAATCGTACTGCGTCTTCAAACTGTGCAAACCAACCATGGCATGTAAAGTTGTTTGATCTTTCTCACAGCCAGAGTATAACGGTTGGGTCGCCTTAAATTTTAAACTTTGGTAGTCATCGTCAAGTTTTATCGTGTTATCTTCACGAGCACTTGAATCTTCTACATCATCAGTAGCCTCATTCTCCTCAGCTTCATAAACTCCGTACGCATCATCAACTAAATCCCGTAACATATTATGATCTACGTCGTCCCCTTCTTCATCTATTCTACTTGTTGAAGGATGTTGTGAAGGTTGGTCAGGGACAAAAGGAACTTTCAATTCACCGTGAAAACTCCAAAATCGATAACTATCTTGCATACCCGATCTTAACAAATGTAGTTCAACTGTTTTCCACTCAAACACCTTACCATTCTTACACCTAGCACACGGACACGGAAACTCTTCATCATTACGACATCTCTTTGCATATTTCACAAATTCGTTAGCATCTCTGCGAAACACATCCCCCATTCTATTAGTCTCACCCATCCACTCTTTGTATTTCGGATATCCCATCACAGCTACCACAACTAAACACCTATTAAAGGTAAACAAAACTTAGATTTATAGTATGTTTTATTTAATTATCCCATCATTTAATTATCCTAATAAAGGGTATGTGGTCCTATCCCATTCAAGAATGCATTTTTCTGTAATATACTTAACAGCTCATGCACATTGTTACGATTTGAAAAAAATTCGACAGCATATCCCCTTAGTTCTCCAAGTACACGACGTAGATTGGCAGGTGTGAGTGTTATTTCAATTGGTCAATTAAAATAACAGTCACACTTGTCAATCTAGTATGTACCCAGAGAACATTAAGATACGACTGCAGAACTTCCTCCAAAAGTAACAACTTTAAGCCAATAAGAATATTATACAGAAATTATACAGTCTCAAACTGTCCAAACGGGACAATTCGAGAGATCTCATTACAGGGGTAATGACTCTCGAACGGGTTTAAGGGTTATTGAATGCGTACGCATAAGAACTAGAATGCTAGTATCTATGCGCACTATATTTAATTTCAAGTATGTTTCATATAATGGGTTAATTCAAATACAAAAATAAATTCGTGGGATAATTCAAATACAAAAATAAATTCATGGGATAATTCAAATACAAAAATAAATTCATGTATTGACCACATACACACACACACACACACACACTATCTAAGCTGTTCTATAGGTATAAAAATAATTATTATCCAATTATTATCCAACTATTATCAATTATTTATTTTGAATGTAAATAATATTCAAAACCCCACCCACCCCCACCCCCACCCCCTCCCGATGTTTATTATCCAATTATTATCCAACTATTATCAATTATTTATAAAATTGATGTCTACTTTTAGTGTTGTGTATATATGTTAGTCCTCGGCTTTTTTTATTGAACTTTTAGTTATTTAGTGTATTGTAGATTGATGAGGCCACACAATGAACTATTATTTCGCCTTTTACTAAAGAATATCATGTGCTCACAAATAGGCGGCATACGCCCATTTTTTTAATTGTTTATACCCCCTCCCCCACCACACACCACCTGATGATGCTTAAACCCCTTTTGATAGACGGCTCTCTTAGTGTTTTTTTTTGTCTATACTATCAAGTGTTCAACTAGTTTGGAGAGTTGTACCAAACAATATTAGTTGAGATCCAACTTCAGATTAATTCAAGACATAAGACCCTAAAGGGAATCCTATCTGCAACAAGATTCTAGTTAGTAAAGAAGACATAACAGAATATGGTGGAATCCACTACACTACACACCCATTCCCACACTTAAAAACCATTTAATAATATTTAAAAAATTCAAAACCATTTAATAATATTTAAGCACTAAAATTAATTTAATTTAATTTAACCTAGGAATTAATCAGATATTTTTATCCTATGTTTACTAATGCTAAAATTATGAAAAATGATATTTTGAGATAATAATGTGTGAAAATTTGTTTTATGATTTTTTTCTTAACTGAAAATTATTTAGGGGTATTTTTAATTGAATATATACACATTTTTAACTCTTTAAAAATTACATTTTAATCCTTTCTAAATCTTAGGGAGAGTTTGGGTTGTGTTTTTCGGCCATAACACCACACACACCCACCACCACCCCCTCCCCCACCACACACCACCACACACACACACACACACCACCCTACCCCACCCCCTGCCCCCCTCCACCACCCCCTCCCCCCTCCCCCAAAACACACCACACACCGCACCCCACCCCACCCTGCCCCCTCCACCACCCCCTCCACCACCCTGCCCCACCGTCCACACACGCACACACATACACACACATATATATATACACATACACACATAAATATACAGACAAATATATATATAAATGGAAGAGAGAGAGAGAGAGAAATTGGACCTGAGAGAGAGAGAGAGAGAGAGAGAGAGCAGCGTCGAGAGAGAGAAAGAGGGAGGGAACGGTGGGAGGGAAAAAAGAATGGGGAAAGGGTTTTTGCTGGAAAAGTTATCACGGTCGTGTCGATGTCATTGACCGTGACAAGAATTTTCACGGTCATTGACCGTGATAACTTTTCCAGTCACGGACTTGTCACGGTCAATGACTGTGACAATTAGTTGTCACGGTCGTGTCAAGGTCAATGACCGTGACATAAAACGCGTGTTTTTTTGTCACGGTCAATGACCTTGACAAGGCTGGCCGGCTGAAAGGTGACAATTTGCCCATTTTGGTGTAGTGCACGATAAGTACGCTACAGATAAATATTCTAGGGGTAATTTGTTTTTCAATTCTACTGTTTTAAATCAACAACAAATTAATAGTTCTTATATGCTTCTAGGCTTTTGGTTCTAATATCTAAATACGTATAGGTGGATAGAAGACAATCAATTCATATTTTCTTTTGATAATAAGCATGTACGACCAAAAAACGGTTCTTCCATTGCGCCAATACATAACCTCTGCCTACAGCATCATTGAAATATGCAATTTGCAGGTATTAATTTTTAATTTTTAGTTCTGAATTGCAAACATGAATTTGTGTTGAAATATGTTACTTGGTGTTTCACTTATGGAATTATATGTTTACTTCGCATTTGCATTGCAATATTTTGATTTTTGTGTTATTATTTTTATACATTTTAACGTTTTTGTAGCATAAGTGGGAGAAATGGCCTACCTCTGCGGATTAAGCAACCAAGTTCCTTACTATGATTATGCTCTTGATTTGATCCTTGATGTGGGAACATAACGAATTAGTTGAATCAGCAGCGGTGATTCTTTACGGTCTTATCCATGTTCGATACGTATTAAAAACTAGAGGAATGGCAGCTATATTGGAGAAGTACGAAAATGCTGAGTTCGGGAGATGCGCAAGAGTGTACTGCTCCGGACAACCCTCCCTTCTTCTTGGCCAGTCAGACATTCCTCGATAAAGAACAGTAAATATACACTGCCTTAAGTGTGAAGACATGTATACTCCTCGATCCCGGTTTCAAGATAACCTTAATGGAGCCTATTTCGGATCCACATTTCCTCATCTGTTCCCGATGACTTATGGGCACCTCAAACCACAAAAGCCTTCATAGAGCCATGTTTCAAGAGTTTTTAGTTTCAAGGTCCACAAGCCGTGATTGTTGGCATTGTGTTATTGATATCTTTCTTCCTTATAATAGGAGGTAAAATGATTTTGATAATACAATTAGAATTACTAAGTCTCATAAGATATGTCATCACATCACAAACCAAGTGCACTTTTTTTATTGATCGGAATAAGGGGGAATGCCTTTCGTGATGCATATGGTCTTGGAAAAAAATGTGTTGTTTCTTTAAAACTTAATGTATTTTTGTATGGCATCGTTTGGTATAACCTATGTTCTTTCATACTAGGTTCATTCAATGTTGATTACAATGTGTTTTATGCTATGTTTTTTTGTATTGCAGGAAATGAGAGATGAATTTTATGTGTTGCTGCAATAGGTACAAGTTGCTGCAATATAAAGGATTTTCATGTGCTAATGCAGTCTTCATAGTTTAATTGGCATGAATAGGTAAGAGTTATTTTAAAGAGGTAAACCTATGAGAGTACTAATTTGATCAAGAATGAATATGTTTTACAATTTACGATGCTATAATGAATCTTACAACTGGTCACTACTATACCAACTCTCATACTTAATTTCTGACAGGTGATGGGTTAAAAAGTCTTTGTCCATATGAATTTTGAAGAAATAAATGGTGAGTCTCTTACATTGGCGGGAAAATACTAATTTGGTGATTCTTTAAAACTCAATCCAAATATTTCTTATTCTTTTAGATACATAATCGAGTGAGCAGATCATTTAAGTGAAAAAGACCACTTTCAACTCCATCCAAAAACAAGCAATGGAGAAACAATAACAGGGATGTTGAAGAGAAGTCATGTACAAAGCTCTATCATATCGTATTCTATTGAGGTACTATGCACTGTAATATTTGCTTTTTGATTAGGTAATATTCTATTGAGGTGCTATGCATTGAAACAATCAGGTATAAATATATATTATTTGTGTACGAGTCCTAAATAGAATCTGAACAGTAATAGTAATATATATGATGTAGCACACAAATAGGAAAGAGTTTGCCACAACACTTGAATGCTAAGAATGCTTAAGAGTTTCCCTATTGTGCAAAATGGGGCTATAAGCGTAATAGTGATCTGTATAGAAATGTTTTCACATTAATTAGAGATCTGTATAGAAATGTTATGTTCCGTGTTTGAAAAGGATGGGCATTGTGTACGATAGTAATAGCAGTATGATCGATCAGTGACACCGTTGACATAGCAGTATGAAAAGGATAATCATAGAAGTATAATCGGTTACACCGTTGACACCAAAATTAAAACCAACTGATATATTTTGATCATATGAATCATAACTAGAATCATCTGCAACATCGGTGACACTGACCCTACTATTACAAATGAGTTTATCTCGCTCAATCAATCCCACAACAGGCGACATTAACTGTATGTTATCATTTCATTCTTTTCTTTTTTAGATATTTTTCTTCTTTAAATTTTTATGTGGGTTGAATGAGATACTGCAGTTAGTAGGATGCGGTCTTAGAGATTAGTGGTCTTCAATGAGAAATGTTAATCGATTATGTTTGTTTACATTTCATACAAAAAATAAGTTCTCTTTTACTTTAGCCACTACATACCTGAGATGATTATTTGGTGAAAAAGTGAGATCATCGATATAATTTGTTTCATTCACTATATACATGAGATGATTATTTGGTCTAAAAGTGAGATCATCTATATAGATTATTACAATTATTTTTTTTATCAACGCTTTTTTGTATTCCTGTCAATTATAACATCGAAGTTTTATTTTTTAGAGCACCTTTATTGTGATGTCCAACATTCTGCTGTATTAATAATGGTTTCACATTGAACTCTTCTTATCATTTTGATTCCGAGTGTTGAAGATATACATTGTTACGATGTATTTGTTTATGAAATCAATATGAAACGAATAGAAAAAGTGTAGTTAGTTACTTAATTTGTGTGCTTTCAGGTTATTTTTGTCCCTTTATGCATTTAAAATATCATTCTTTTGTGTTTTTAGGGTGTTCGATTATACATGTTCTTCCTAGCTACGCTTTCTCTCATAATTTGGAAACAAGCCTATTTTCTTTGCAAAAACTCATGCTTTTTTATACTTTTAACTTTGCACTCAGGGTGAAACAATATATGAATCTTGACAAACTGTGATATTAGTCTGATCCTGATGTGTTTTCATTTGAGTTTGTAATCCAAGACCAATCAAATTGGAATTTTATTTTCTGATATGAAAACAATGTTGCAAGTCAAATCAACATTTAGATCTATTTAGGATTAATTTCAATTTGGGGCCATTCCCATTTCCATCTCAAGTTCTGCTTTGGGCAATTCCCATTATATTTTTAAGTTGAAATTCTACTATTTACACCACACTTGAATTTCTTTTAATTTGACTATTTTTATAGCCAATGCAGGATAATCAAACAGTCTGCGTGGAAGTGTTTGAATCACAATGTTAGGTGAAAATTATTGGTTGAGTTTTATTTATGTAATTAGACTTAATTATTACACAATTTTAAAAATGCAGAGTATCTGAACAATACCGAGATTGAAGAGAAGAATAAGACAATTGTTGAATTGGAGATGAAAGTCAATGATTCATATCAGAAACTGGAATATCTAGAGGAATCTTTATTTCATTCAAAGCCACAAGAAGAGCAACTTGAAGCTTTGTTGAAATCAAACAAGTTGATAGAAGTTAAGTTAAGGATCAATTTGAAAACAAGAGGAGGCGCTTGGAAGTTAAAGTCGAAGAGCTTGAGTTCCACAAATGCAGGGAATCTGAAAGGGACGAATTGGAATATTTTTTTGTTATTCCTAACCATAATAATTTGGTATAGTTTGTTATGAGGTTTATTCAAGTTATGATTATAGGTTATGAATGTAATTTAAGGTTTTCTCTATATTTTGTTCTTAAGATTGAAACTGGTAATGAAAAGTTAATGTAATTTAAGGTTTGCTCTGTATTTATACATTGAGGATATATTTATGATTTAATACACTTAATGGAATTATGTTGCTTGGGGATATATTAAACTTTAAGGAATCTTCATGGATCACATATATTTATACTTTGAGTTTTGTGACCCTTTAATTTTCCCCCACACGCCACACTTTGAGGATCCTTAGTTCAAATGTTCACACAGGGGTTTGGTAGTTTTATTTGTGTTACAGATACTTTAGTTTTTGTGGGCAGGTGTGTTGTGGTGGAAAATGAAGGAACACATTAAGGTATTAATTAATGTGTCTAAGTAGTGTGATCTTTTTTTTTTTCAACTCTGCAAATCAAAGATGGATAGTAAGGTAGAAACTTTTTGAAGAGCCAAGAAAAAAGTTAATCAATACATGTATTCATAAAAGAAATTACAGTATCCCACTTCCCTATTTTAATATTCTAAAATATCACCTAAATGAAAAAACTCTGACCCATATATAGCATCAAGTCAATCTCCCAATTGTAAACACCTAAACAAGTTTAATTTAAGAAACCATGCTCAATAAAAGTCCCCCAAAAAATACCCCATAGTAACAACCCGGTCATTAAAAAGCCGGCCGTGCAAACAATGTGCCGCCTTGGAAGAATCTTCTGCTTTTCTAAGCTACACTAGAACACAAACAGGTTCTCAAACATTCCCTTCATCTGAAACATTATCTTCACCTTTCGTAAGAGGAACATCCAACTTTATTTTCAACGTCATATCTGTCTTAGAAGAATCCACATCTAATTTTCCATTATCTTCCTCTGCATTATCTTCCATCTCAAGATCACCTATTTATGTAACATCAGCTACTTTTTGGTCACGAGTCTCTGATTTCTCCATCAAAGTGTTCAGCTTCTCAAAATAAGAGGCTTGGCATGGTTCGGGATTCCATAGGATGGCGAGTTTCCAATGTTTTCCATCGATGACGAAGTATCTGGAATTACTTGAACTACAGTTAGCACTTGCCCTCCGAACATCAAACCATTCAGAACTGAACATGCCTCGGGAGTAACATATTGGTCAACATACTCAAGAGAAGCACATGGTTCATTAAAATATGCATTAATATCAAAGCAATAAGACTTCAAAGGACCAAAAGTACTAGCAATCTCCATAAGTATTTCTGATGAAATTACCTTTGAAATCACTCTCTCAATTTAGATATTTTTCTCTTAGTTGTCAGTTCTTTCTCTCCCAAAGTCCATTGTGAGTAATGGATGGCCAAAAATAGCAAGGCATACTTTATAACATTTATCTAAGTTTGAAAATCCAACGGATATATGGACAAGAAAATTTAATTTGGCCTACAAATGCATGAACATTTAATTCAGGTACGTTTCTCTGACACAATATATGTTTTCCGATGTGACTTATATTTTGCTACATTTTGAAGCTTTATTTTATTTCACCTTACTATTTGGATTAGATTATTTTAATGTTGTTGGCCTATTTGTTATTTATTAATAGTAAGGTGGATAGTCCTATAAACAAAGGGGATTGTGACCAATTTTTTTAAATTACACTTCGTTTTGTTGGGGAACGAAATTTTTGTCGTTTCGCGATTACGTATTTTGAAATTTTTTGTCGTGCTTTTAGGCACGGGCATTCCACTAGTATATATATATACATTAAAATGTATATTTATTTATCAAATAAGTTAAAAATTATTTTATAGAAATAAACAATTACACAAAAAAATTATTTTTTAATTATCAGTGATAGTACAAGTATAGCACCCTGCCGTGGCAGTACTTCTATAAACGCAACCAAGACATATACGCCGCGGCCTGTAACCTAGGCGCGGCCAGAACTCCTGTAGGGTGCGGCCTCCCCATAATATGCCACAGATCACCCCTAATGACCTCAGGTTCCGCGGATCTCCTTCAATAGCGCAGCGCTGCTGCTATAGGCACGTGCCCTCATCCACATCTACTGCAGACTTGGTGTACGCCACGTGCTCAGGGCACGTGATTCAACACACAGACCTCCTATAAATAAGGGTCCACACCTCGAGATAAAGGGGAGAGGAGATCGGTTCCAGACACACCCGATACACTCTAATACAAATTCCCTCTACACAACCCCAACACACGATTTGGAGGCCATATATCTGCACACCAGAATCCCCAGTCATCATGTATTCTCCTTTATTCTTATACTTGTACGCCTCTTTGGGCACTATTATATTGTACAATGCAACGCACATAATGAGAACGGAGCGACACAGTGGACGTAGGCCTATTTTAAAGGCTGAACCACTCTATATCTTATCTTCTCCCTGTTTACTTGCTTTACTTGTTATTTACACACATTCTCTTGACTTGCTGATACGAGAACGCCCTATGGCCGATTTCTCGTATCATCAATCTAGCTCCGTCTATGGGAAGCGAGACATTTCAATCTTGTTTCTCTGCGTATATGAGTCCTTCAAACACCTTATTCGATCCCGATGGGTCCTTTGGATCATCTCCTCGCGGGCCGGTTACTGGTTATTGGACTCCACATCATATTCATACCCATAGGCGGGTATTTCTTATATCCAGATATATTAAATCTTATGGCTTTAAATCCATCTTGCATACCCCTGTGATATCATTCTATCTGGCTAGAATCGAAAGGCATGACAGGCTTTTGCCTCAAAAAGATGAATGATTAGGGAGGGATTGTATCTACTCCTTCTTTGCTGTTCTTGGCCGATGATCTAGGGTTATCATTGAAACTGCGCCTTGTGTGCATCGAGAGGTTATTTACTCATGAACAAACCCTAGTAGGAGCACGATCAGTCGGGGTCTAGTTTTACCATGGTGTATCATAGGCCGTGGCAGCGCATCTTATTGCGCGCCTTATAGTCGCGGCCACGGTGTCATGTAACAGTGGCTGCGGCCTCCATTTCCTACTTGGTTCAATATCTCTGGGATTGCTCACTTTTATCAGTTTGTTCTCAGATTATATATATACATTGTAAAGACTAACAAAACCAGTGATGGAGGGAGAATCCAATCGGAGTGCAGAAGCCAAGGATGAGATTGTGCAACTATACAATCACCTTAATCACCTCTATGACAGCCACGCCTCACTTCAGACCCAGGTCAATTTTCTCACTCAGAGGGTGCTAATGCTGGAGGCCGCGGCATCTAAAAACATAGGCACGGAAGTGGAGGGATTAGCAAAACCAGCCATGCCCGCCGCGGTAGTAAATAAAGCCGCGGAATCAACCGTCAGAGGTCAAAAAATGTAGAAAAAGTCAGGTGCCTATACTCAGTTGAGCCTCCCAATTGAAGAGATCTTGGAAGTCATCAAAGGGGATAAGATTTTGAGGTGGCCGGAAAAAATGAGAGCTCCACCCCACAAAAGGAACAAAGCTACCTGGTGTAAATTCCATCAGGACCATGACCACGACACAGAGCAATGTTATGCTCTGAAGGATGAAATTGAGAGGCTAATCGGGCAGGGGATGCTGCAGCGATTCCTGAAGAATGCATAGGGGATCCGGTCAGACCCAGCCAAGGCTGCCTACCACATCTCATCCTTAGTCTATCTATTTCAACTATTTCTGTTTATGTTTTATGAAGCTCACTGTAGCCTTAAATACTCAAGACTTTATATTTTATTAACAAAGTCATTGGCAGCATACATATATAAGTATATGAACTAGCAAGTTTAGCTATATCTGATATTTTTCTTGGTTTCATAACCTGATACCTCACAAAAAGACTTGTTGTCTCAAACAGATTTCAAAGGAAATATAACAAAATTATCTTGAAGGATTATTCTACTTCAGAACGCGCTCTTGCATGGGATACGACCTTCGTTAGCTCTAAGGTTTCCCTCGCAATGTGTAGCTACATCTTATCACATGATGGCTATACACGCGGAGACATCTGAGGATCCAAGGAGCTTTTACCAACCACCAGGGCCTACAACGCCACTTCTCTGCCCTCGAGGTGCGACGTAAGCCACGGGGGCTTATAACGCCAACTCTTAGCTTTTGGGGCTCGTCCTCGAGTCAGGGATGGCTTTATATGTATTATTAGCTGTGGGTGGCTTAACAACATAACCCAGCCTGGAGAGGCTTGATAGTGTCTCGCATATTAGCTGTGGGTGGCTTAACAACATAACCCAGCCTGGAGAGGCTTGATAGTGTCTCGCATATTAGCTGTAGGTGGCTTAACAACGTAACCCAGCCTGGAGAGGCTTGATAGTGTCTCGCATATTAGCTGTGGGTGGCTTAACAACGTAAATCAGCCTGGAGAGGCTTGATAGTGTCTCGCATATTAGCTGTGGGTGGCTTAACAACGTAACCCAGCCTGGAGAGGCTTGATAGTGTCTCGCATATTAGCTGTGGGTGGCTTAACAACGTAACCCAGCCTGAAGAAGCTTGATAGTGTCTCGCATATTAGCTGTGGGTGGCTTAACAACATAACCCAGCCTGGGGAAGCTTCATAGTGTCCCAAGATCGACTAAAGGAAGGCCATGAAGGACAATCGAATCAGCTATTGGAGGCTCGGTCATCATGATCATGAGGCGTGTCAAACCCACAGAAGGGTGGCCTCAGTTTCCCAGGGACAAGGTTCTGCAGCCCCATTATCTTGTCAGCAGTCAAATAGATGCCGTGGCATCCTCATCCACCACAACCCTAGTGCTGGATGGCAACCTGCCACAGCTAAATGAAAAAAGCGATCGAGTTGCTCGTTCAAATCACCGCGGCATCTACAGAAAATTGAAGAAATCAAGACGCGGCCTCAAACTTCATTGGCACCGCGGCCTGGGGTCACAGCCTAAGTTGGTGTAGGGTAAAGCAAAAAAGGGCCAAGGTGACAAGGGAACCGCGGATGATTAACAAGAAAAAGATTGCATCGAATTATGCAAAGATGCCGCGGACCTAGTTACAAGTTCTACAAGTTCTTTCAATACAGAAAGCAGGTTACAAATATGAGAGGCAGTAACATACAACCATTCATTATAGCAGGAGAGTAAAATATGCAATGCAGAAAAGAAAAGAACATTAAGCAGTGACAAGAATATGGCCGCAGCCTTTGTATTAATAAATTTGGATTACAAAAATCGGGGCCGCAGCCACAGCAAAGTTCAAAATTACAAATGCAACAGAAATTTAAAATATAAGAAGCCGCGTCATCATCATCGTCAGCCTCATCATCGCCCGCGGCAGTCTCTGTCTCCCTCTTAGCCTCTGCCTCTGCTTGGGTAATCATCCTTGCTCTCTCTTCAGCCACGACCCTCAGCTCGGTAATGCACTCCTGATGTTCTGCATCACTTAGTTTCCAAGCGAGGACCGCCTCCTTGGCATCAGGGAAATTTTTAATAATTCTCTGCCGCAGCTCATGATAATCGCGGAGGTATGCCCTGTTATTGGTAAGGAAGAAATCCTTGGAGCCTTTGAAGGACTCCACGGCATGATCTATGGCTAGCTGGAGGGCGTCGCCATGATCTTCTCCCATCTTTTTTATGGCCGCGGCATGGGCTTCGTCTTTCTGAGCAGATTTGGCTTTAAGCTCTTGGTATTTTTGCTGGAGGAGGGCAAGCTTAGAGGTTGCAATCTCTGCAACACAGGCGGCTTCGGCTGTTTGGTCCTGCAACGACTTCAGAGATTCCACGGCCTGGTTGAAATTCTCTTTCGCTTCCTCTCTGGCCTTGTTGGCCCTCTTTAGGTCCATATGGGCTGCCTGGAGGGCCGCAGCAGAGGACGCTTTCCCGGCCTCAAAGGAAGGGGTTCGGGCAGACAGTAGGTCCGCGACATGTGCACTATTCTCGGCCTCTTTCAGCCTGTACAGTTCCTCGTACTTTCTTTTTTGGACTACAATCACGTCCGCCGCCTGTGTATGAAATAAGAGATGTTAGCAAAATTACAGAAAAATATGAGGTACAAAAATTAAATGATTAGTACGTACCCTGAGAAGGCTGTGGAGGCCACAATCCTCCAAGTCTTCGTGATCCTCCCCAACAAGTCTGTCGAGGTCCGCGGTATCCAAGGCTCGCTTCATTCTCCGGGCAGCCTTCGTCGTAGTGTCCCGGGAGGAATTTGGGTCAGGCTGCCTTAGTTGAGGCCTTGGCCTACCGTCTGGCCCGGACTCTCCGCGGAATTGGGGAGGCGACAAATTTGCATTGACGGCCACGACATTTGGTGGAGGAGGAGAAGGCGGTTGAAGGGGAATTTCCGCTGACATCAGTCCTGCCGCGGCCAAATTTTCCCCTATGTCATCATCAAAGTGTTCATGATGCACAGGGGTTTCGTCATGAACCACTTGATCCGCAGCAGGATCTGTGGTTTTATCACCAGCAGAGGCCGCGGCCTGTACCTTGGCCCTAGACCGCTTCCTTTTTCTGCTTCTCGCGGTGTTATTCAGGACGACCGCGTCCTCATCCATCTCTGCCAGCTGCGCAACCAGCAGCTCCCTATCAACCTCTTCACCTGAAAAAGAATGGCATGAGTTCAACAAGTTCAAAGAGAATAAAACGACCGCGGAATGAAAACAATGGCACAAGTTAATTACCTTCTGCGCCCATCTGTTGAGGAATTGATTTGCTGGGGAAGAATTTCGCCTCAAATATAGCGGCCGATGTTACAAGTATGCTGAACTTCTTATGTTCAGCAGGAAATTCCGCGGCCTCTGCAACTCTTTTTTCCTGCCGCGGGTTCAAGTGCAGATTGTCAAGAGCTGCAGAAAGAAAATACAATTCAAGTTAGTAGAGGTCAAGAGAAATTAAAAGACGCGACTATAATCTTATACCTAGTTTTGAGGGTGAACCCCATTGCCGCGACATTTTATATGATCTCTCTCTCTCATTCTCCTCTGGGTGCATCTCCCAGCCTTCACCGGAGATGTAAAAGTATTTCCCCTTCCAGTTTTTCACACTGGTCGGTCTCCCAGTGTATAGGGTCTCGTCCCTGCCGCGACTAGAAAAGTAATAGTAGCCCGCGAACTTTACTGAGTTCTCCTTTGGGCAGTAGAAGTGAAAGAACTCCGCGGGAGTAATGTCCTTTTTGAACAACTTCTCCCAAAGGACAACTGCAGCAAGAACAGCTCTCCAACCGTTGGGGTCTAACTGAGCTGGAGCCAGTTTTATCGTCTGGAAAATGCGACGGATGGGAACAGGAACAGGCAGACGCAGCCCGTAGATGAACGCGTGCAAAGGGAAGCAAATCCCATCGTCAGAAAGTGCCGTGCAAGGTCTTTGGTTCGCGGTAGGGGCTGAACATGTCAAGTTTTTCGGAAACTCGAAGGCCTCAGCAACCTGCTCAACCCATTCTTGGGTCATCGAGCCGCGGATGTCAAGCGCGACCAATGGTTTTGCAGTCCTCCCTGATGTACTTCTAGGCTTATTTCTAGTTGCCGCGGCAATATCTCCTTCTCCCATGGGATGAGTACTTGAGTTGGCTTCCTCTTCCATCGACTGAGATGGGGAATCCTTCCCAGACTCAAAATTCGCGGAGGTTGAGTCGATTATCACGCAATTCGGGCAATCTTTCAGTTTGCAGGGCCCAACTGATCTCAGAGGCGGCACGTAAGTAAGTTCTGGGGGAGAAGTCCCAAAATGCTTTGCCCAAAAGCCTCTAAGGAACTCGTCTGGGTCAAAGCTCATATGGCTGCAGCAGTACTTGAAAAGCAGAATTCGCAGTTAGGCGCCGCAATCAGTATGACTTGTAAGACTTCAAGAAGCCGCAGAAGGTTATTTTTTAAGTCTTGCAAGCTGGAATTACGTCCCTAATACGGTTATTAATGAGTGAACTCTATTGCTTATGGGACCAAACGGTCCCAACTTTGATTTTATGGAACGTGCGCTGCCGCGAAAATGTAATAGAATTGCCTTAAGGCATCACCGACCGTGGCCATTCCTAATTTTCCAGACAATTCGATATGCTCTAGTAGCAACTACAGTTGTTTTACATGGATGTCTTGGGATTCATGAAAGTTTCAAGGCTGTTCCGAGATGGTCAAGGGGAATTAAGGTAAGTAGATGCCGCATATGAGGACTTAAGGGGCCGCGACCATTTAGCACATTTTGACGCAAAAATTGCAAGTTCAGACGATTATCATAATCCTATTGTGCCGCGGCCTCTATCCTAAACAGTTGATTAACCAAATTTTAACTATCCTAAGATGAAATTCATAGAATGTGGAGGTTTCAGCTATGAATATCAAGAACAGTGGTATGAATGCTATATGCTGCATATGTGGGAAAAAGCAAAACAAACAAGTAAAACCCTAGATTTCTAGCAATTGGACCAAGAAAGGCATAAACAGTGAAGAAAATTGGGAATAGTGGTTGAAAAATCACCTGGAAATGAAGAGAACCGCGAAGAACAGCTACAGACCACCTTGAACTGCCACATACCGCCTCGGAGGGTCGCCGGAATATGCAGAAAGAAACGCGCAGAGTTTCGCTCTCGATTTGCTCTCAAAAGATTTGGAAACGTAATGAAGTCCACGGCCAGAAACAATTTATATAAGGGGGCGCGGAAGACGAATCGTCGCTTTGGAAGCACCGCGGCATCTTGGCTACTAAGCCGCAGTCCCAATATGTCTCCCTTGACACTACGGCTTGGGGGCTTATTGATAGTACAAGTATAGCACCCTGTCGTGGCAGTACTTCTATAAACGCATCCAAGACATATACTTCGCGGCCTGTAACCCACCTGAGGCGCGGCCAGAACTCTTGTAGGGTGCGGCCTCCCCATAATATGCCGCGGATCACCCCTAATGACCTCAGGTTCCGCGGATCTCCTTCAATAGCGCAGCGCTGCTGCTCTAGGCGCGTGCCCTCATCCACATCTACTGCAGACTTGGTGTACGCCACGTGCTCAGGGCACGTGATTCAACACACAGACCTCCTATAAATAAGGGTCCACACCTCGAGATAAAGGGGATAGGAGATCGGTTCCAGACACACCCGAGACACTCTAATACAAATTCCCTCTACACAACCCCAACACACGATTTGGAGGCCATATATCTGCACACCAGAATCCCCAGTCATCATGTATTCTCCTTTATTCTTATACTTGTACGCCTCTTTAGGCACTATTATATTGTACAATGCAACGCACATAATGAGAACGTAGCGACACAGTGGACGTAGGCCTATTTTAAAGGCTGAACCACTCTATATCTTATCTTCTCCCTGTTTACTTGCTTTACTTGTTATTTACACACATTCTCTTGACTTGCTGGTATGAGAACGCCCTATGGCCGATTTCTCGTATCATCAATCAGTTTTTTAACCTTTTATGTAAAATATTTTTTTTACAAACAACTACTTTTTTAATAACAGTTTTCTTAAATAATCCTTTTTTAAATAACTGTTTTTATAGAAAAAATCTTATTTATTTATTTTTAAAATAACTATTTTTTTAATTAACTATTTTTTAGAGAAACTGTTCTTATTTTATTTTTTTATAAATTTAAAACACTAAAAAAACTTGTATTGATTAAAAAAACATTAAAAACCCATTTTAAATAAAAGTCAGTCTTAATTAATAGTTTTAATTAAAAATAAACTTTTTAAGTAAAAAAAACTCACAGTTTTAAATAACTTTTTTAAAAATAAAACGTGGTCAATAACATTTTTTTTAATTACGATTATTTTATTCCAGTTATAAAACGCGTTAAAATGTTTTAATTAAAAAATTGTTTAAATACTTTTTTTAAAATATTTTTTAAAATTGTATTAACGTGTATCAAAACTAGGTTTTTGATTAAAACATGTTTTAAAAATAATTAATTTTTTTAAATATTTTTATTAAAAATAAGTTTAAAAATAGGTTAATTTTTGAAACACTTAAAAAAAAGTTATTTTTAAAACAGTTACAAAATATTTATTTTTAAAATAGTTAAAAACTTTATTTTAAAACATTTATTTTTAATAACAGTAATTGAAATGTTAAAAAAATTGTTTAAAAGAGTTAATTTTATTAATTTTTTTTATTCAAAAAAATTACAAAACAATTTTCTAATAAAAAAAATTACAAAACAGTTAAAAATACAATTATTTTGAAAAAAATTATTCTAAAAGAAGTTATTTAAAAAAAGATTATATTAAAAACATTTAACCTTTTTTTGAAATAATAATTTTTTTAATAATAATTTTTTTAAATAACTATTTTTTTAAAATAACTTTTTTTAAATAACTTAACTACTATTTTTTTAAATTACTATTTTTAATTAATTGTTTTTTATAACGACATTTTTTCTTCAAAAATTATGTTTTTATATACAAAGAAAACGGTTATTTTAAAAACAAAATTATTTAGAAATAAAATTATTCTTATGATTTGAAAAAAATGTTATTGAAAACTTGAATTATGTAAGGAAAATTATTTTTCAGAAATAGGTTAGATTTAAAAAAACATTATTTAAAACTGTTGATTAAAAAACAAATTTATTTTATAATTTTTATTTATAACAAAAGAATAACCCAACTCCTAAATACGAACAATTAGTGTACCTCAAATTGAGAAAAAAATATATTTTTTGTAGGGTTTACTTTGCGGTGAGTCCCCGTCATTGCGTGGTATATAAATATATCATACTAACATAAATTTGGCAGCTAATTGACATAAATAGAAATGAAAAGCCAAATTCAATAAATTAAAATAAAAAATAAATTTAGTTACAAAGAATTTAGAGGCATATACCAAATATTCTCTTGAACTTTTTTTAATTCATGTTTAGTTTAAGTCTTTTTATTTTGTATCAAAAAATCCTTCAACGTGTCAAATTTTTTTTTGAATACAAAATAAAAATTTTAAATTAAATATATATTAAAAAATGTTTAAGAAAATCTTTGGTATTTGATCCAAGAACCCACGAAACATGAAAAAAAGGAAAACCCCCCAACCAACTACATAAATGAGAAATTTAATGACAAGTAACGGCATAAAATGAAATTAATATCTCATACGCAGCTGACACCAAACCAAAGCAAAACCCTAGCATGCAGCAACAACAACAGACTAGCCCCAGAGATTCCCCGAAACCCTAATCCCTCCTAAAAATGCTCCAATAATCTCCACATTACCTAATTCCACCTCTGCCTATATAATAAAAAAGATTATAAAATCCCTCTCTTACGCAAACTCTGTTTCTCCATACAAGCATGTCTCTAGATCGAAGAAACGAATCTACAGGTGTTGTTAATGTTAATGGCAAAGAAAACGGTGTAATTACGCCGAGCTTGCCTTCGTACTCGACTCACCGTCTTCGGTTGCATCCAAACACAGACCATAAACCGGACAGCTACGAAGATCTTCAATTGGACTTTAGTCCTCTGCTTTTTAGCTCTCTGGAGAGATATTTGCATCCCAATTTATTGAATGTTTCAAGGGACACAAAGGTTCACTACATGCGGGAGATTCTGCTGCGATATTCGCCAGAAGGCGAGCGCACTCGAGTGAGTATTTATTTCTTAAGATGATTTGTTCCATTTTGGCTATATTGTTTAGGTTACCTTAACTTTGTTGTTTGACCTAAATCTCAACCATTTTTAGATGTTGTGTAGGCGCTGTTGGGATTAATTGTTTGGCTGGGGTTTGAATTATTTTTTATGTGGGCGTTACATTGGGATTCATAATGTGATGGTTTGAATATAGGTGCATTTTTGTTTGAGAGCTTCACAATAGTAAATATATAATCTGATACATGTCTTTCAAATGGAATCTCCTGGAGCAAAAATGTTTTCTGATGGACAGACCTATTTACATGGTAAATGGGATCTGATGGATAAAACCCTCTTTTTTATTTTTGGTAACTGGTATTGACCTGCCAGAAAATGGGCATGGTTACTTGTAGAAAACTATTTCAAAAATATTTGAAGTTTACGTTTTCCTATTTCAAATTTTCATTTTCAATAGAAAATTTAGAAAACTAGGGAAACACGTTCGTTTGTAAGACATAAACCGTTAGTCTCAAATGTGATTTATAGCAATTTTGAAAGTCAACATATAATTATAGAAAGTTTGAGGGCGAAAATTTATTTTACAGAAAATGTGGTTGCCAAATTCTAATCTACAGAAAGTTTATGGGCCAGAATGTAAATAACAGAAATTTCAGTGGCCAAAATGTACTGTAAAGAAAGTGTTGGGCATGTCATTTTTTCCTGTAAAATTTAGGTGTAATTTTGTGAAGTTTTGAGGTTCAAAATATAATTTACGAAAAATCAGGGGTCTTAATGGTAATTTTCAAAGATAAATGATGTTTTAAAAATTGGTTGAAAACATGTTAATTATTACTCTATCCTATATCCTATATATAAATATATTATATTAACATTAATTTGTAATGTAAAATTTGACCACATTCATTGTGACTTATAATTTTGCCTAAAACAATATTTTTGAGTTCAAATCATATGATGTCATTCGAGTAATTGACTGATGGAATCCATCGAAATGAAAATGAAAATTCAATAAATTAAAAAAAATAATAAATTCAGTCACAGGGAATTAATAAGGACCAACCCACACGATAAGAAAAAAAGAGAAGAAAAAAAAAACTAACTAACTCCATAAATGAGAAATTTAATAGCAAGTAACGACATAAAATTAAATTAATATCTCCATACGCAAATGTCATTCAGCTGACACCAAACTAAACCCTAGCATGCAACAACGACAAACCAACACCGGAGATTCCCCAAAACTCTAATCCCTCCTAAAAATGCTCCAATAATCTCCACATTACCTAATTATCTCCCTCTCCCTCCCCCCCTCCCCATGGTTCAAAGTCAAGGCCGATACCGCGACGATACGACCGAGTTGACTAGGTATCGGTGCCCACCGGTCCGATTCCGAGTTACGATTTGAGTTTTCAATTATTGATGTGAATCGACTCTATATTGGTAATTTGTCGGTAGCATCGGTGATATAGCGGTATAATCGGCCTATATCGGCGATATAGCGGTATAATCGGCCCATATTGGTGATATCACAATAGTATTGACCCATATGAGTGATATATCAGCCGAGATGATATAAGTTACTAAGAATCAATCCCTCTCTCTCTCTCTCTCTCTCCAGTGTTGTGTTGGTAAGCATGGTTTTTTGGGGGGATTACGAAATGCTAATTGTTTTTTTAATTTAGTATGCTATGTGTGGGGGTTATTTGGTCATCCTGTGGGTTTAATTTAGTTCGTTGAATATGTGCCAGTTTTTTTTTTAAAGAATGCAAATGATCCAAATGTTATTTGTTATTATTTTTTATAATAATGTTCCCAATGTAATATTTTAATATGGTATTATTTATAAAAAAAACGTAAATGTTATTCTTTTACAAACAAATATACAACTGTAATTATTGTAAAAATAATATTTGTATCCTCTAAACATTTGTAAAAATAATACTTGCATCCTTTATGTAAAAATAACATTTACAACACAAGTAAAAAAAATATTTGCATCCTCTTTGTAAAAAAATAACATTTCCATCAATTTAAAAAAAAACATTTGCTACTGAACAAAAAAAAAACATTTACATTCCTTTTATAAAAAGATAACATTTTCATCATTTTTTGTAAGAAAATAACATTTGCATCCTTTTTGTAAAAAACGATTGTAAAAAAAATGTAATGTTTTGTCAAAATCACTATTTGAATCATCTTTGTAAAAAAATAACAATACTAAAAAGAAACATTTCTATCCGTTTTAGAAAAATATATAATAACTTAAAAAACATATTTGTATCTTCTTACTAAAAATAATACTAAGAATATAATAGTTGTATCCTCTTTGTAAAAAAAAAATTATCCTCATACTAAAAAAGTAACATTTGTTTTTCTTTGTAAAAACATAATATTTGTATCCTCCATGAAAAAAAACATTGATTTATTATGGAACATTAAATCTGGCAAGTTCACAGCACGTCAATATAATCAATTGTACAATGTTATGCATATTAAAGAATAGTTTTAAACTTATCTGATTGATCCACATTGTTTAGTCGTATTTTTTTTTTTCAATTTTTTAGATTTTTTTCGGATTTTTTTGCGCTCTCAAAATAGTGTATCTTTATGTATCGCTCGATACCGTGACCGATACCGCGACCGAGTTGAAAATCGAGTGGCCGATAGCGGGACAAATACCGAGACTTTGAACCATGACACCAACTCTGTGCCCCCTACAGTCCAAACCAAATCTTAGACCATTATATACCAATAAACCCAACCCAATTTATTTACCCATAAACCCAGTTCAATTCTTTTTCCCCTTTAACCGGGTCTCTTTCACAAGCTAAGCCTAATTCTTTAATTTTCAGCCCAACCCATTTTCTATTTCAGTCCCCACATTAAATCACAGACAGACACAGAGCCGTTTCATTTCTCCCTGGGACTTCACTGCAGCAGACTCTTGAGCCCAAAAAAAAAACGAAAAAAAAGGAGTGAAAAAAAAGAAGAGAGATTTTCTTTTCCAGGTGGTTAGTTGGAGAAAAATTTAGGGAAGATTTTTGGGCATTCTGCACCAATTTATTTGGCACCCATCTTGGTCATTTGGAGCACTAACTTTGCATTGTCTCAACTTCTACAAAAGTCATTTGGCATCCTTCTATCATCTCCATTGGAGCTCATGTTCTCATATTCTTGTTAAGGTATGCATACTCCTTTGAAATAAATTGTGACCATTAAAATTTTCATTGATTAATTAGTAGCATTTGCAAAGGTTCCTTAAATTTGAATTCATTGTTTTTAATACCAAAAAAATAAATAAATTAAAATTCATTTCCCTAATTTATTTTCAATATGACTTCTTGAGTTTTTTTCACTCGTCGAGAGTCGGCCATGAGTATATTTGATCCGTATGGTTACACCACCCCACCCACCCGACATGAGCAATACTGCATAGGGTCAACCATGCGTATATATGATCCCTATGCTTACCTCACACCATCCACTCCACATGAACAATGCCATACTTTTTCCTCCCATCATCACTATCTAGATGATCATAACTATGTTTTTCCCACCCCATCCACTCCCTATACTTCTTACGAGTCAACACACGTGACTAACTCAGTTCGAGTACCTCCTACTTTTGATGGTGACCCCAATGTGTTGTTAGAATGGTTAGAGGAGATTTTTTTTCTTGGTTAGGTGGGACTGAATCTCAATTCTCTTATATTGCCAAAAACAATTAGTGGGGTCCGCCAAGCGTCATTGACAATCATTTAGCAAGGTAGCTACATTTGGAACAAACCATCTATTACCACACGGACTGAAATGAAACTCAATTTAAAGATGAGATATTTACCCACATTTTATCGAGAACCTTTATATGCCCAATGGGATGCACTTGTACAAGACTCTTGTAGCGTGTCTCATTATTTTTCACAATTTAAATCTCCCATGAATTATGTGACATGAGGGAGAACACGAAGGATACCATTGACAAATTTAGCACGGGGTTGGATTCTTATATAATAGTGAATTTTGTGAAACTTAAAGTTAAACGGTCCAATCCTAATACTTTGGAGCAAGCCTATTTTGATGCCTTAGAGGTTAAAAACTCCTACAAGTGGTGTAACGGTAAGGAAATGCCTTCTCAAGTTAGTGAGATGTAACTCATCCTCGAAACAAGACATTCGGAACCTTCAACAGGGTTAAGCTAGATTACGCGACTTTCTCGATGGGATTTGTACAAATATGACCTCGAACACTCCTCGACTATTATCTGAATCTCGTAAAGAAGAGACTAACATCGTAGTAGTAGGCCTATCCATTCAGATCTTAGTGGTGAGATTCATGCAATCTCGAGCAAGAATGAGTACATTCTAGAGACACTATTTTCATCTAGTCAACAACTCAACACCTCCACTTATAAGTATCATGACTACGTAAATAATATTCATGTTGTGTCAACACGTTTTTCTCACCCTAAACAAGTCAAAAAGTCAAAGTTAATGGCTGAGTTATCACCCCTTGTGGCAAATTAGCGAGCACCATGTTGACTTGGTATGCGTTTACAATGTCAGTATTGACAAATATTCTCAGTATACTAAGGAAGGATCTTTGCATAGTATCACAACTTCAACATCCTTTCCCGTACTTATTAAAGATGCCTCTTTGCTTAATGATAAAGATTTGATTGATACAATTGTTAACCCGCCCTCTTTGGAGACCATGGAGTTTGTCCCTTCACCTAGATCTTTTCCTTTTAAGACAAATTCTCTTGATGATGTTCTCACCTATTTTAGTCATCAAGGTTTTATTGTTACTCCTTTGTTACCCGAGTCACAAAATTCATCTCCATCCAAATATTTCGAAATAACATTTAATGGACTTCTTCTTGCTATTCTTGAGTATGGACCTAATGCATATTTTATTGATTTATCATTGAATTTAAATGTTGGTCCAATTATTTTTAAGGTGGCCATGCTACTTTATCTATATATTTTGAAGTCTCCTATTGTGATGACAGGTGTTTGCATAGATGGATATCCTACTTGCCTAGCACCAGTGCTAGTTGATTCCTTTTCGTCTTTGACATCCTTATGCGTGGACCGTATTGCACTTTTTGGGTCCATCGGATACATGACCTTGCCCTATCTGAATTTTTAGTGTTGATTCACCAGCTCTATGGGAGTCTTCTTGTCATCTTCGCACGTGGAGTCGAGTTTTTTTCAGCAAGGGGGAATTGATAGGGAACGAAAAGGGACTGGAAGAGGATTTATTTGATATTTTAGTTATTTATTTATTATATTTAAGATATTAGGATATTTATTAGTATTTGTCTCCTAGTAATTATCCTTTATTATTTACTTTTAGTAATTGTCTTTTAGTAGTTATCTCTTAGTAGGAATCTTAGTCTATAAATATTATTGTAACCTTCATTATTGAGGGTAGACTTGAATGATGAAATATTGAGTATTATCGAGTGTTGAGTTGATAATTAGTTGTGTAGTTTTAATTTTCTTTCTTCTCTGATTGCTCATTCTTGGTGCATTTTCTGTTCTGTTTCCTCAATATCGTGTAGGCAAATTTCTTAATAATTTGTCAGGCACCACCTTCATATTTTTTCTTCTTTCATAGATATTGAAAGCTCCTTCTTGGTTTGCATTGCATAGGAACTCTTTTGTTGAGTGTAGCTAATCATTCAAATGGACCATTACATTTTACAGTATATGTTTCGGAACTTTATGCCTTATTAGGGTATTTTGTAACGCCTCGATCCGGATTTATGGGTTACCCGCGAGTCAACCCGGTCCGACCCGAGCGTTAGGTGTGAAGTGCAATGGAACAACCCAGATAATGTTGCTAGTCCAGATTTATTTTAATTAATATTTCACTTGTTTAGCATGCGATTCCAGTTTCAAGATGAACTACGTATGAGATCCATGGGAGCACTCCAAAGTCCAAGTAAACAGAGCTGCTAACGTAAAACAAATAAAGATCACTTAACTGTACAGCGCCCTCAAAATACGAACCCGCACCCAACTTGCTGTAACAAAGTGAGAGTGTGAGCCTATGCCCAGTGGGAATATACAAGCAACATAGAAACGAACGACAAAGAAGACTCAACACATTATAACTACATATACATGCAACTTTGTTATATATATATATATATACACACACTTTAACGCATGAGACCACTTTTATACATAAACGTTATTCATCCGGGTAAATTTACCTTAATCAAAATACTTCCTTTACTCGTACTTAATATTTCTCACATTATTTAACACACCGGGTTCAACACTTGAAACCACTACACTTGATTACCCAACCACATTCCCTTATCGGACTTACCCTCTTATTATTTTAAACACACTTTAATATTTCCATTGAAAATCACCATTTCAACCCGCGCATTCATCATATTAGAAAACACTTTATTTGTCATTTGAAAGCCATTTTCAATACATTCTTAAATTATGGGTTTAACCACTTAGGTTACTTAATTACCCATTTATCCACATACATTATCCTTTTTATCTAAGCTTATAGGCATTAATAGATTTACGCATTTACTTTTCTATTTCACCTTTACTGGAACATTTATTACATCCATTCAAGTTAGGTTGCATTAACACATTTTGCCATACAACCCATTTCTTGATGTTTCCCACATTCCATCATCTTTTATGGGAGTCTTCCTATACCGCATACTTCCACGGCCTCCACACCGCCGGCTATGCGCACCATATGCTCTGCCCAGTGATTTAGGGCTTTTCACCCAAGGGCTCCAGACCCTTCTTGCTTATTTTCGGGTTGCATCCGAGTCTTTATTAATGTGTTAAACATTTTACACATGTCCACATTATTCCCCATTTATCGTCCGAAGCCAAAAGCCCAGACTTAACCGTCCGTTTTTCCATTAACACTTTCGAGTTCTTTATTCCCACATACGTTGATTTAATACCAAAATCATTCACGCTTTAGGACTTAAATCATTATTCAACCCACACTAGTGTAAAAACATTCCTTTGGCATTTTTATTCCATAAAAATGTTCCACTTCAAGTAAATTACCAATTTACCCTTCGTTGCCAAAACTTAGTATTTAGTCCTTTATCAAGTGTTATTTTCCCAAAAAATGGTTATTAAGTTTCCCACTTAACATCCAAGACACCCTTAATCATTTTAACACTCGTTCAATATCACACTTTTACCCAAACTTTCACACTTGTCAATTTAACACCTTTAATACGTAAAATAGCACATTTTATGTGTTACACTCCCATTTTCTTGGCATTCTTTATTAAAGAACCCAACCGCACTTTGAAGACTAAAATTTTCATTTGCCTTATTTCATGTTTAAATCCAATAAGACTT
This sequence comes from Sambucus nigra, assembly GCA_949130495.1. Lineage (NCBI taxonomy): Eukaryota > Viridiplantae > Streptophyta > Magnoliopsida > Dipsacales > Adoxaceae > Sambucus > Sambucus nigra. The sequence goes on along the minus strand of OX422215.1, from coordinate 294,994,008 downwards.
TCTTTAAACTTGTTTATATGTTTATTAGCAAAATACTACAAGTTTATATGCATGAGAAAGAGGACTTTAAATCCTAAAATCCAACTAAATGGGTTAGACGTACATTTCATTCTAGAAATTTACACCATTTGCAACAAACATTCTTTTGCAAATCATAGAGACATTTTTAATTTCTTTAAGCTCAACAATTGACCATGTTTCACAAAACCTCCATTTTGCAAGAAACTTAGAAATGTCCGTTTCATAAACATTTTGGCAAGATTAGCACCTTTTTAAATATTTATTCCATAAAATATTTTACATCAAATTTCTAGGAAAACATCTTTTTGAATACAAATCCGCCTTTTAAATTCAAGAAACTAGGTATTCTTCATTTATCGTTAACAAGAATGATATTTCTATAAGATATTTCCTTTTTACTGGAAACTCACAAAGTAATATTTCCCTACATTTTTATTCCATAAAATGTTTATTATTTCCTATAAAATCATTTCAACACATTTTATTGCATAAAATGTTGAATAATTATATTATGAAATTATCTATGTTTTCAAGGCCCATTTTAAATCGTCCTTTTGTAGCTCATTTTCATAGAAATACTAAGATGGTTACTAATCAACACATTGATGCAAACAAGCATTCATTCTACACATATTTAATCTAATATATGTAAATAACATGTTGAACTTATACTACACTAAAAACTCTATTCTAGGTCAAAGTTTTAGATTGACTTGATCTAACCTAAGTCTACCAAAATCCCCGACAACGGCGCCAAAACCTTAACACGGCCACAAATGTGTCTAGAATGCATGCTATTTAGGCTCAAGTGCAAGCCTGTCGCTCAAGTAATAATGTGATAAGTCGGGTATCGATCCTCAGGGAAATAAGACGAACAGAGTTGTAACAACGTTGGAAAGCCTAAGGTAACCTAACTTTGACTTCTGAAAAGAATGAAAAGATGATTTGGATTGTAAAATGACTACAACTAGATGCAATTTTGAAAATGATTAACTAATGAAATTATGAATAAATGAAATGCAATTACTTCTAATTAACAAAAAGATGAATAACGATTTAACTAAAACTTTAACTATAAGATGAGAAAGATAGGGCGGGTTACAATCCCCCATTCACTTCGTAGGATACTAGATTCAGAATTAAAGCTTTAAATGAATTCGGCTTTTTAATGCTCCTAAGTATTACTTATATGAGGGATCGTAGCCCGCGCAGTATTTAAGCAAATGTTGAATTAAAACCCGAACTTTAACACTCCTAAGTATTACATATATGAGGGATCGTAGCCCGCACACTATGTAAACAAAGGATGAATTAAAGCGGTATCGTATTAACCTAAGATTATACGACACAATTCACCTAAGATTTTAATTCCATCTTCTATTTCCACTATCATGAATTACATCAGGTGAGGTTCATGCACCCTGACCCTTGAAAACTTAGCCGGTTATATTGAAACTGGAAAAAAACATGTGTTGAATGAAAGAAACTATTTTTACTAACAACTGAATATGAAGAAGAATAAAATTACTCACTAAGAAATTAGCTACTGCAAATATGAAAGCAAGAATTGAAATAAAATTACTTGAATTGCAAAACTGGAATCAAAACTAGGGTTTCTTGTTGTTTCTCCTCTAAGCTAATTACAAAGTTTTTCTCCAACGGATTAGAAGCCTCCCTCTTACCTGGGAGTTATTTTAAATTTATAACCTACGAAAATTACAAGAGTTGGATGAATGAAAAACTCTATCAAGAAGAAGATCATCTCAAATCTCGAACACCGGATCGATCTGGTCAGGACATACCGGACTGGTCCGGTTGACAATCGGATTGATCCGTTTTTCAAACAAACCAAATTGCTCCACTAGACAGGTCGTTATGCAGTGATTTTGAAGGCCGAACTGATCCGTTTTTTGGGATACCGAATTGGTCTGGTAAACGTATTCTTATTCAGTGATTTTGAGGGTCGGACAGATCCATTTTTTTGGGATACCGGATTGGTCCGGATTGGCATCTCAATTTCTCTTGAATATCTCTTCAAAATCTCTTGATTATCTCACATCTTCGAGTCTTCATAACTTCTTCTCCATAACTCGAATTGGGACGATGTATCTTCCTACGCGTTGATAAACTCGAGATCTTCAACTTTTATTTTGGGTCCTCAACTTGATTCCTGGTGGAAGTTACGCTTTTGCCCTTTTGATTCATCATCTTTCTTTTCTCTTGCTTCTTCTGGTTTCTTTCTTTCTTTCATGTATTAAATATCTATAAAATTAATAAGAAATACACGAAACTCGGGATACTTGTTAGACGAAATCGTTAGCACAGATATGTGATAAACTAATTCATTTTACGTTGTCCGGGGTAATAAAAGTCTTTAAATTAAGGGGTAAATTTGGAAGAATTTATGCCTAATCATTATTCATAGGTTACACAAGAGTATCAGCATACCCCGGGTGGCCCACCTACTAATGGGATGCCGCCTGCTCAGCTGCCTATAACGAATCTTGCCCAATCAGGGACTAATCTACTAGTGCCATTGGATCCCAAAGACGAAGAACTGAACAAGGTCAAGGATGAACTTACGTTACTATCTAAAAGATTTGACAAGGTTAATATCTCAGGGAACTATATGGACTACACCCACATGTCTCCATATCCCAAGGCCCGATTACCAGAGAAATTTAAAATGCCATGCATTGAGAAGTTCAAAGGCAGCGAGCCTCCAATTAGGCTCCTACACAGTAAGCATCATGCCGTGACTCTCCTCAGGGAGTCGGAGGAAGTAATGGCCCAAATATTCCAGAAAATCCTCAAGAAAGATGCCCTTAGATGGTTTATGTCCCTCTAAGAGTTCGAAACCGCAGTTAAGAAGATATATCCAGAGAGCTCATTACATTGTATAAGTATAATGAAGAGTTCGAAGTCACTCATCGGGAATTAGATCTACTCAAACGAAATTTGGGGAAATTAGTTAGTTACTTCCTCGAAAGGTGGAGAGAGAAATCAGCTACCATAACAATCTGATATGAGAGGTCAGTTCTACCCTCACTTCAGAGCCCTCTGGGAGGTTGGGGTAGAAATTAAAGAAGGGGTCGCAAGTTATAAATCAGAATTTGAACGAAAATATGACTGGGCAGTTCGGACAACGAAAGTATGACAAGTTATCAAGAACCTCATTTTCAACCATTAATAACATATCCTAACTTTCCACTTCTTGGATACCTGAAAGTCTTCCTAAACCAGCCAAAAAGAGGTACACTAAACTTTATGCTCCTCTGTCAAAAGTGTATCAAGACCTTCTCTCTCGAAACCTCATTAAACCTTTGGAACCCCGACTGTTTCCAGATCTTCTTCCTAGAAACTTCAAGCATGATGCCCATTGCGACTTTCACCAAATCGATGGTCACACCATTAATCAATGATTCCATATCAAGAATATTATCCAGAGTCTCATAGCCAGGGGTATCATTTCCCCACCAACCAATTCCAAGCCCAATAAAATTTAGTATCCTCTCCTAGCACAGAGAACTGGGGTAAATGCCATCCTTTAAGAATGAGATCTATAATTCGACCCTTCAACCACAAATAATCAAGCCCATTAAAACACCCAATCCACCTACCATCTCACCTAAACCACTAAAAATATGTCCTTCCTTCTTCCGACATCCTGCAAATTTTAGCGACCAAGCTCTATCACTCCTTACCATAGCTTGTATTGTCATTTGTACCCATTTAGGAGTGGGCGGCATGGAACTATCTGCAGTTCTAAATTAATTTTAAAAGTTTGGGCTAAAACTACCCTTAGAGATGACCATTGACTAAGAGAAGATCAATGACCTATTTATGGAAGCCTGAAGGTGGGATCGAAAATCTGCTGAATGGGTCATACTCACAAAAGAGTTCAACCTAGACAACATTGTGGAGGTCGTGTAAGTTATGTTACACCATAAGCACGAGATATGCACTATATCCGAGTTTTTCATGATTCTAAAACACCAAGGGCACCTTATCCTTTCATTATGTCACTTCCCTACTGAATGGGAAGATCTGTATAATAAAGTCGTGGAGGTTGTTGAATGTATTAATTTCTCATGGAAAGACGATATTGTTGCCACCGGGTGGGGTGAGAACTTTGACAATCCAAATAATGAATCGAAAGGTAAAGATTTCCCCTTTTGGGATTCTCAAATCGTGGTACAACCCTGTAGAGAAAAATATGAAACTGGGGCTGCAGATATTCTTTAGAGATGAAGTAGCTTGGGATGAGGTTCAAAAGTATGAGATAGAGCCTCTAAAAGACCAAACCGTGGAAAGCACTAAAAATACGAAGGACAATGACACGGATGAGTCATTAAAATTGCATTCATTAGCGTTGAATCTATGCATGGTCCACCAGAAAGTTGAATTATTTGACTTATCCTAAAAGGTCACCATTGCTGATGTACCCCTCCTCATTTGGCATGCCATTCCTATCTGGCTTGCTCAAGTCAATCTGAACCCTGTTGTTCATCCTATCAAAGAAAAAACCGAGCCTACTTCCTATTTTTTTATGTAATTATGAACGAGGCCTCTTTTGATGAGGTTCTCACCGTTGTATTTTTGAAAAGATTTTAATGAAATAAATGATTATTTAGAGTGTCTTGCTATGCCTTACATTAATTGTCTTAATTCTAATCAAACTATTAATGAAGATGATTTAATAAATGAACAATTCTTAACTGATCTCAATAAAGATAAAATTAAACAACATAACCTCGTTCAAATTAATGATGACAAAACTATTGTTATTAATCTGGATTCTAGTATAAGTGATGGTAGACCATTGATGGTTGAGGTACGATTAAATCATGTCTATTTTTGGTAGTACCTTGGAGGTAATGCTATGTATTTTGTTTATAGGTATATGTCATGATATGACCTTTAAAGATAATGTCGAAGTTAGGTTGATCAGTGCTAGGTGGTGCACCTGGGAAACTTAGAACACAATGATGTTCATTATGGTTTTTAGAGATAGCACTTGGGATGAAGTGTTAGGCTTCACTATAGCATCTGCGTGTGCTACCTGTATGGTTAGTAATGACCTTGATAAGGGAAATCATTAGGCGTGAGTAATGATTGAAAGTTTGAGATGCCGTTAGGATCGTGATGACTTGGGATGTATGGTAATAGTCCTAATAAGGGAAGCCTAGCATTTCAATTTCCCGAAGAAATTGGTTTTTTATTTTGTCCGTCCAGCATGGATGGATAATTCGTAATTAGAACTCGTCAGGATTAAGAGGCCAAGCCAGAGTACGTGGCAAGACTAAGGTGCTTAACAAGTATCGGTAAGAGTTAGAGACTTAAAGTGTACGTTGTGGGTTCACATTTCGTGTGGGACGATTCATTATCGGAATTTGATTATTTCCTTTTGGCATGGCAGTCGCCTGATTCGTTGCATTCTTGTGTCTCCTTTGATCCCGATAATAGGAAGGTGTTGATCGGTTTTGATTTGGGTGTGGCGCTGTGTAAGCTCAATAGTGATGTGGATTAGGCTTGTTGTGGCTGATGCGTCACGGTATGTGAGTGCACTCTTCTTCGAATGCACCCTTATTCTACACCAGTCTGTGTGTGCATGTGGTCTCGCGTTCGTGCACTAGTTTTTATATGTTACTTGATTACTTTAGGATAATATATTTGTAAGCTAACCGATATAGCTAGTTACGACTTGGTCATGCATCTCGAGGTTCTGACTTAAGGATATTACGAATGTTGAAAATTGATACAACGTGAGGTGGTATTCGTGATACGCTCCATTAAGAGTTGTACGGGTCGGGAATGTGATTTCTAGTGTATGATTGCACGAGTATGACTCTTGGATAGCATAATGATCTCGTAGGAGATATCGGTCGGATAGACCTGCGTGATGATGTGATTATCTGAGAAATCATTGATGAGTATGATTATAAGTATTGAGATTGCATCAGCCTAGGCTAGGCATGTTTCGAGAATTAATTGAGGAAACATAGGTTGTGAATCCTAACGTAGACATGTTAATGAGTTCATTGGCGATATTACGATACTTGATGGGTATCGACCATCTCGAGGTTTAGTCTAAATAAACATGTTTGACATGCTTGAGGATTTGTAATAAGACCTTAGGGTTATCGTGATTGGATTAGCAATGATAATTAATGAAGTTGAAATCCTAAGGTTTAGACCATAATGTTGGGGATACCCTAGGAGGTGAAGCTGGTCATAGGTAACTGGGTTGAGAATTGTTACGAGCCAAGAATTTTTAGGACGAAATTCCTTAAACAGGGAAGTTTGTAATATCCTACCCCGATCAGTTAATTAAATTATATATACATTTAATATAAAGAGGAACTAATTATAATTATAAGAATTTGAGGGTAACAAATTGGATTAAATAAAGAGAATTATTGGTTATAGAATTCCTATTATTTCATTTGAATAAAATTAGGTACCTTTTTAAAAGACATAGAAATTGTTGGGGCAAATGTGCAAAATCTAGAAAGATAGGATTTTATAAGGGAAATTCGGTCGTTCAAAGGGTCATACAAACGATTAGCCTTTATCGTTCGAATGACGACCATTGTCGTTCGAACGACCCCCCTGACGGAATCATATATTCCTCTGTTTTAAGTGTTGTCAACATACCAACCCATAGATTTGTTGTGATGTCGATCTATGGAACCTCTAGGGCCTGATATGGATGTATTGTGGAGTAAGAACCTTTCCATTTATACCTAGGAAGCACATGTCTTGGTTATAAGTAAAAGGGAGAACCGTAAAGAGAAGCAAAAAAAAATACCAAACCCATCAGACTTGTAGGTCATTTTCTCTCAAGCTTGGAGCGTCCATGGAAGAGGACATGTTGCCTTATGCGATAACTACACACAACCCCACCACTTCTAAAGGTTGTAACCATAAGTTCTAGGGGCATTCCACCCCATACACCAACATGGAAACCCTAGGTGTTCTTGGAGGAGTATTAGGGATGATGTTCTTGACGTTTAAAGGGTACTTGAAGATGGAGTTTGAAGAGGGTCATTTCAAGATTTCATGGAGCTTATTTGGGAGGGCTTTAAAGACCCCCTTGAGGCCACCTTTGGAGGTGGGGGGTCCTCCATCTTCATCACCATCTCCACCATTTTAGAAGCGCATTAAGGTGGGAATACTGACTCTGATCTAAGTTTTAAATGTAATATAAATTCAGCATGCTTATTTACATATATTAGGCTAAATATATGTAGGATTGATGTTAGTTTGCATTTGAGTGTTAGTTAATAGTCATCTCATCATTTGTATGAAAATGGGTTTCAAAAGGATGATTTAAAATGGGTTTTGAAACATGAAAATTTTCAGAATATATTCAATTAACATTTTATGAGATAAAATGTGTCACAATGATGTTTTAAAATAAAATTAAAAAAAAAATAATAATAATGGACGTTTTTTGGAATAAAAATATAAGAGAATATCATTCTTGTTAAAGATAAAGGAATCATGCTTATTTTAAAATTTCTTGGAATAAAGAGTGGTTTTAAGAGAATGGTGTGTTTTCTAGAGGTTTGGGGTTAAATTTTTTATGGAATAAAATATTTGAAATGATGGTAATCTTATCAAAATATTTATGAAATGAGTATTGCTAAGCTTCTTGCAAAAAATGGAGAATTATAAAATAAATGGGCATTTGTTAAGTTTAAAGAAATTAAAAATGCCCTTATAACTTAAAATGCATGTCTGTTGCAAATGGTATAAATTTCTAAATTGAATTGTATGTTTAAACCATTTAATAGGGTTTTAGGAATTAAAGTCCACTTTCTCATGCATATAAACTTGTAGTATTTTGATAATAAATATATGAACAAGTTTAGAGAAAGTCTTATTGAGTTTAACATGAAATAAGACAAGGTTAAAATACTAGTCTTCAAAGTGTGTGAAATATGGACTAAAAGATGTATTGATAAAAATAAGACTACGCATGTATTGAATAAGACTACGCATGTATTGATAAAAATAAAGGTATTTTCTTATAAAAGTAGTCTTAAGTGTAAATGGACTTCTTGAATAAAGAAGTAAAGAAATGTGTGTTTGGGAACGTATTGACAAAAATGTTCATTAAGTGTTCATGGGTAAAAATGGTAAAGTTAGTATGTAACTTAATATTATTGTAAAGGATTAACACCTATGGAACTAATTAAGAATTTATGGTGTAAAGGTGTTTCCAATTAAATAGAATATTACTCAAAGTGTAAAAAGGTGTTAAAGGTTTAAAACATTTAAGAAGTTAGTGTGGATGACTTAATTGTATTTTTTGAGAAATTAACACTTGTAAAAATGGAGAAAAATATGATTTTGGAAACAAATAGGTAAAATGATAATTTTTACTTAAAGTGCAACATTTTTATGGAATAAAAATATTGAAAAGGGTGTTACACAATGTGGTCCTGAATAAATATGATTTTTGGAATAAATCAAGGTTTAAGTGTAAAGGACACGAAATGATAAATTTTCAAAGTGTAACACAAGATGGGGCGGTAAAGTCCCGGATTTTGACTTCGGTCGGGTAAAAAAGAAAGTAGAATAAAATGGACATTTGTAAAATATTAAAACACATAAACGGAACTCGAATGACACGGAGATAAAGCAAGAAGGTCCTGAAGCGCTTGAATGAAAAGCCCTAAATCACTGCCCAGAGTATATGGTGCGCATAGCCGGCGGTGTGGAGCCCGTGGAAATATGCGTTATAGGAAGATTCCGAGAAAAGATAAAGAAAATATGAAACATGTCAAGAAACGGCTTGTGTGGTAAAAATGTGTTAATACATCCTAAGTTGAGTAAATGTAATAAATGTTTTGGTAAAGGTGAAATCGGCAAGTAAATGCGTAAATCTATTAAAGCCCATAAGATAAGGTAAAAAAAGTAAAGTAAGTGGGTAAATGGGTGATTAAGCAATTATATTGTTAACCCCATAATTTGCATAAGTATGTATTGAATAGGCTTTCAAATGACAATTGAGTATTTTCTAACAAGGTGAATGCGTGTGTTGAAATGGTGTTTTTCAATGAAAATCCTAAAGTATATTTAAATGATAAAAGGGTAATCCAATAAAGGAATGGGTTCGGGTAAATCAAAGCAATGGTTTCAAGTGTTGAATCGGGTGTGTTTAATAAAGCGAGAAATGCTAAGTATGAGTAAAGGAAGCATTTATAAGATTAAGGTAAATTAATCTGGATAAGTAAGGTTTTCAGAAGTAAAACGGTTAATGCATTGGAATATGTATTTTTCAAAGGTATATATATATATTCACATGCATGTGATCGTAGTATGTGAGTATCCTTTATGTTGTTCGTTTCTATACTACTTATATATTCTCCCTAGGCATAAGCCCACACCCTCGTTTTGTTACGGCATGTTGGGTGTTGTTTCGTATTTTGAGGGCGTTATACAAGTAAGTGTACTTTATTTGTTTTATGTTAGCAACTTGTTTTACTTGGACTTCGGGGTGCTCCCTATGGGTCCACACGTAGTTTATCTTGAAACTTAAATCGCATGCTAACAAGTGAAATGTTAACTAAAATAAAACTGGACTAGCAACATTATTTAGGTTGTTTCATAGTACTTCACACTTAATGCTCGGGTCGGACCACATTGACTCACGAGGAACCCATACATACAGGTTGGGGTGTTACAGAAACAATAATTAGTATATGGGTTTTATAAAAATGTAATAGTTGAACAAAATATTAGTGCCATAGAATTATAGCAACTTGATAATCAAAAACTTGTCTTAACAGACTTATATGAACAAACCTATAAAGTATAACAAGTTGACATGAATAACACATTAGAAAGTAGAACAAGCTCACATGAGTAGTATATGAAGTAACCATGGTTAGAGATTACCAAGGCTCTCATACTAATTGCACAAGTGCAACTATTATTGCTTGATATAATTTACAAGGATAAGAGGTGAACAATAATTGAGGGAGAAAACAAAGGAAAGAAATGAAAAGACAGAAGAAGTGAGGAAAACGTGGGAGAAAAAGGGAGAGGGAAGTTGGAATAGTAAAATGGTTGTAGATATGATGTCCCATTTTGGCCACTGATATAACTTATTTATACACAAACTTGGAATCCTCCGGCTCTAGACACTAAAAAGAAATTAAATTATGTTAAATTTACAAATAATAAAAGTGATATAAAGAAAAGATGATTTGTTTACTTTTGACGAAAAAGAAAAATAGCAAGAAAGTACACTTTAATAAAGCAAACTTTTTGGTAAAGCTGATAATTTACCTCCAAATATTTTTTTGGCCGTATCTTCATTTTGTCTTTTTCTGAACCACCTATCGTATATTGGATGGTACTGTAGTCATCCAATGGTGATCAGAAAATACTACTTCTCTTTAACCTTCCATCATGTTGATAAGGATGGCTTCTCCAACTGAATCCAATGAGAGACTAAAGTAACCATAGTTAGAGATTATCAAGGGTCTGATACCAATTACACGAGTACAACTATTATTGCTTGATATAATTTACAAGGATGAGAGATGTACAGTGATTGAGGAAGAAAACAAAAGAAAGAAAGGAAAAGTAAGAAAGAATGGAGAAAAACGTGGGAGAGAAAAGGAGAGGGTAGTTGAAATAGTAAAATGGTTGGAGATATGATGTCCCCTTTAGGCCACTAATACAACCTATTTATACACAGATTTGGAATCCTCTCGACTCCGGACATCAAAAGAAATTACATTATGTTTAATTTACGGATAAGGAAAGTGATATAAAGTAAAGATTATTTGTTTACTTTTGACAAAAAAGGAAAATATCAAGAAAGATCACTTTAATAAAGCAGATTTTTTGGTAAAGTTGTTAATTTACATCCAAATATTTTTTTGAGTCGTATCTTCAATTGTCTTTTTCTGAACTATCTGTCGTATGTTGGATGGTACTGCAATTGTTCAATGGTGATCAGAAAATACTACTTCTATTCAACCTTCCATCATGTTGATGAGGTTGGCTTCTCCAACTGAATACTGGACTTTGAACGTTAGGATGCAGTTGAATTGTTTCATATTCTGCTGCGTCACTTCTTCCATATGTTACCATGAACTTGAAGTTTCGTTCACGATAGAATTGACGAGCCTTATTTAAAATATTAGATAGACTATTTTTCGAGTACTGATTTGTACTTAGATAATCAATTGGTTAGTTAGATAATCAATTGGTTAGTCATTACACTTATTTTAGCCAAATTCATCAAATTCATAATTCTCGATTGCTCTTAGATGCCAAATTTGATCTGATTGGAAGAATCTCTCTATCCCTCCATGCAATGGTACTGTTTATATGAAAAGTTAAATATCTAGCTTTTTTTTTTATTTTAGTCACATGATAGCTTGTTTTGTTCATCATAGTTAAATGAAAAAAATTAGTTGGTAAGATACTCGAGAATAGTTTGTTTACTAATTCCCATCCAATTGCGTCTACAAATCACGTTTTGTCTTCTGCAAATACAGTTTCAATATATCATCAAAGGAGTTGAGACCATAATCCAATTTGATTAAAAGACTTCTTAATTTAATTTTTTTGAAAAAAATTCTAATTAAAATAAATGTGTGGATAAAAGTTATTTTGCTTTTTCGAATAAATAAATTCTACAAATAGTATTAAAAAATTTATCATAAAAATCGTTTTCCAACACGTATCCAAATGCTGCAAGTGTTACTTTTTTTCTAAACAGAAATTCTCATTTTCTTAAAAAAAAAAAAAAAATGAAAACTATGATTTTTAAATTTATGAAGTGACCCCTGGAGGTTTTAAATAATGCCAAAAGATTAGTCAAGGCTAGATCACTCCCTGGAGGTTTTAAATCAAGCTAATCGCCCCAGCTTTGTTTCTCAAGCAATGAATTCAATAATCCAGCATCATCTGCGATACGCTTAATATAGCTTCTCTCTCATCTACAATAAACTTTTGCCATCAAAACAGAAACGTGCAAATCAGAACAAGCATCCAAACAGTACAACTAGGAACATAATCAGGTCAGGCCATAAAAAGTTGAACCTTAAACCAATGTTATCATAAATTATACAAGTCTCCAACCAAATTCCGAAGAATAGTAGAGCCCTAAGTCTTCACGTTAAGAGTTGCCCATATTCAGCCAGATCGAAATATATAGAACAAGCAAAGGTGGCGGTAACAAGTCCCCTAAACAACTGTATATTCAGTTATAAATCAACAGTAGAATCCTGCATGAGCACCACCAAGGTTATTCAAATCTGCCACCTCAGGATCATTTTCTAATTGCTTTCCATTTAATTCTGCTCCCTGATATGGCACATCTGAGGGGTTGTGACCACTGCTGTGACAATGGCCATGGCCATGGCCATGCCGATGATGACTCTTTTTGTGCCTCTCTCTTCTGCCCGATTCTTCTTCGTTGTCATCAGATGACTTTCCTAAAGAATGGCTCTTCCTATCAAAACGACGGTCATCAGAATCCAAGGACGACTTGGACTCATGACTGTGAGATCGTCGATGATGATGATGGTGCTTCATGCAACTCCTTTCTACCTCATCCTCGTCACATGAACTATCTAATCTTCTGTGAGAGTTGTGATGCTTTCCACGGCGGCTTCGTTTTCTAATTGCACCACCCCCCTCATCATCACTTGATGAATCTCTAACACTCGATCGACGCTTGTGGTGCTTTTTGTGACCTTTTTTTCTATAGAAACCCTCATCCTCGTCACTGGAAGAATCTGAATCACTAGAATCATGATGCCTATGCTTCTTGGGGTGCTTCCCCCTTTTTTCTCCCCTCTTCTCTTTGTCATCTGAATCAGAGTGGTGGCCGTGTTTTCTATGTTTCTTGTGGGTTTTCCTTTTGGTCAATTTTCTACCTTCCGTGCTGCTCCGACTATCACTGTCACTATCAGAAGATCCAGAAGAGATGGATCTCCTCCTCTTATGCTTTGCAGGTTTAACCTTCTTCTGTTTGGCTTCGGCATCAGCTTTTGCCTTGGCGGCCGCTTCAAGCTTTTGTTCCCATTTCAAGGGCGCTTCTTTCTTCTCAAGAACTCTCTTCTTCTTCTCCTCAACCAACTGGATAAATTTCTTGCAGTCCATTTATATGTAAAAAACAACTCAACAATACCTGCATTTTGATATGATGATGACCAGAAGTACATCTCAAATAAGAGAAGGAAAACAATGTTAGTTCTTCCATCATCAGCATCTCTCCACATTCACAGAGAAAATAAATAAATAATGAGATAGCATAACTAGCAGAATTTTCACAACTTGACCATTGCGTCCCAGGTTAATGATAAAACTACTGAGTACTGTATTTCAACTAATTATTTTCTTTTGGATAAATCGCAAGAACCCCTCGCAACTACAGCGACAGTAGTAAATGCATCCACGAACTATAAAGTATGCAAAAAAACTTTTTGAATTCTTCAGTAATTCCCCCCTAACATATTAGTAACACAGCGATTTTTTATTTTTTTTCATATTTTAGGGTGTTAATGCGAGGTGAGGGGAGTATTTGGAATCTGACTGATACGTTAGGGAGCCTTCATTTCATCCTTTTCTTGTTAACAATTTTAAAAGGGAAGTAAAATCCAGTAATGATAAGCAAAAACTTGTTTCAGACGTGGTTCAATAATAGTAACCAATCAGTATAAATTCTAGAAAAATTCTGGAATCCCCCCCACCCCACCTTTCTTAATTTGTAACAATTTTGTATCTGCCTCTCATTCATCCATGTTCTCTGACCCTGAATGTCATTACGAATCACTAACTGACTACCAATCCAACTCGACTATATGAATATAATTAACCAAAAAAAATCATATTTAATGAGCAAGATAATGTTACTGCACTATAATGTTAATGCAATATGCAATATAATCACCCCCAAAAAGTTTCCATTAAAACTACAATCTTCCTGGCACTCCTCCATGTTCCTGATCCTTTATTTGGTAAGGAGTCAATATAGTTTATGTATATTACGGACAAGTTTACACGAGTTCATTCTTTCTTTCCCCCCAACTAACAAATGAGACATCGTAATTCTAATTGACCATGTGGATACAAATTCACAAAACATCAATTTACATCATGCATGTGATGCACTAAATGAGGGTGTGCTTGTATATATATTACGGACATGTTTAAACATGGATTCTTTCTTTCACCCAACCAAGAAATGGGACGTCTCCCCACTACCTAAAGTATACAAAGGAGAACCTATGGTTTTAAGTATTTCACACATGAAGGCAATGCAATGAATTTCATTTCTTAATAGGAGGTTAAAACTCATGAACAATTTGGCTACTTCTGGTACGCCTCACAGAACTTGTAATACCTAAATTGACTATGGACTTTCAAAGTTTATTTGCATGGACTTGCAGAAGACAAAGCTTACAAAATTTATTTGCATGGACTTGCAGAAGACAAAGCGACCAGCCTTTATATTTAGAAGCAAAGGAACAGTATGCTGATGAATATACGAGTCCAATTGCATTCTTGCAAGGTGCAAGTCCCCAGTTATTGCTGGCACGTGTAATTTCAAAGAATAATTTAGCTTTAAAACAAATCCAATTGATGAAGATTACAGAAGTCCTAACAACTTGGGTTCAGCTATATAAACAAAGATTACAGAAGTCCTAACAACTTGGGTTCAGCTACATAAACAACTTCATATTTGTTGACCCTTTTTAAACGAGGATCATGGTCCTCCTATTAGCTGAAGCATTAAAGTAATAAGTTAGTCATCTTGAGCCCACAGTTTTTAATGGTTCAACCAACACCCAATAGGGTGACAGTCACTTGAACCTCTTTTAAGGAGGATTATGAACTCCATATAAATCCACGTTTTCCATTCATTTCTCCCTAGAACCTAAGAAGCGCGGATAAGGACATGCTGACAGGGCAAATCGAAAAATATATTGGTCACACTGACACGTCAATAAATGAATATACTTTACAAATGTATATAGAGAAAAATAATATCATGAAAAGAAAAGAAGGGAAAAAAGAACATGTTTAAATAATTATTAAAAGAATGAATTAATATCTCAAAGTAGACCGTGAAAATAAAGGTTTTTAAAGATAATAACTTTCGTTGAGAACTATTCTAGCATGTCGGACATGTTAGTTTTATACTACCTCCATTCCACATTAATAGCCGCTATGAAATGATGGTTTTCAAGGTTTTAATCAATCAATGGCCAAGATCAAGCTCAATCACTATCATTATTTTGGTTCGTTGATCCAAATTAGGAAAGCGATTATTAATTTGAGACAATTTAAAAAGGAAAGTAGGACTATTAATTTGGGACGGAAAGATTATTTAAATTATGAACAAGTGAAAACGAATGTCAGCCACGTGCAGAGTGCCGTGTCCGATACGTGTAAAAAACGAAATGGTGCCTTCTTAGAAGTGTCTATGCTTCATAGCCTGGAACTATATACCCTACTAAGCAATCAATAATTTAACAGTTATTAAAATTGTTTAAACAGAAATATACAAACATGTAAATAAAAGGGTCTTAGTTTACCACCATTTTTATGAGCAGTTTTGCAAGAGACTCCCATTCAAAAAAAAAATTGCAATAGGCCCCCTTTCTATTAACTTGACTTCCATCTCGTTAGTAAAACCTCATAATAGTTTGGCTAAGTTTAATTAAAATGATTATACTAATTAATAAGTTTGACTAAGTTATTATGTTGGTGAATTTTTATGCATATAAAAATATATTATACTATTGTTGAAAGTATCATGGCCATATCGTATCCTAGTTTTTTGACATTTGTCGTATCCCCGTACCATAACTGTATCGTATCATAACGATAACTCTTGCTTCTTAATACGTACCCCTAGCTTCACAATTGAGATCCTAAATCACTCTTGCTTACTGAGTTACGGAAGCACTCGTGTAAAAAACCCAAAAAAGAAACAACTAAAAAATGCCTAAGTTAAATAAGAGCTAAAACAAAAAGATTGAAACTTTCGGATCCCCTACAAATACGCGTGCACATCTGCATTACACACCTTAGTTGGCTAGGGTCCAAAAATTAAGTGAATGCTTAGAATTTTATCACCCTCTTTTCCGATTAATTCTAATCTCGCTCTCTCTCTCTCCATTTACTCCTCTCCAAACCTCCACCCTCTCCATGGCATGGACTTTCTAAAATTGCGAAAATAAAGCAAATTATTGTAACATTTCATTTCGTCCCCTCTTATTTGAGAATTTATATTTTTCCTACTAACTTCTAAAAATTACAAACGAATCCAAAATGGTCCTCGTTTAGAAGCAGGTTTTTTGTTACAATACATATAGAAGTGCACAGAGATGCAGAAGTTGAACACTACTTTCCATTAAACAACTAGGGCATAGTCAGTCAAATGAAGTCCAGTCATGTACTGCACAAAAAATTTAGAATCTGTAGATTTCCATCCATCAACATAATTTTTAGATCTGTAACACAACCTTCATCTGTAGTATTTCCTACCAATTGCTCCAACACTTTATTTTCTAGTTTTAACTATGTCAAGAACTCCACTAACAATTTTACTACCAAAAAATTTAACCTCAACTTCAATGAGCCATAGAAACACACTTCTTAAGATGTGCTCATAAAATCCCTAAAGTACCGTTAAAATAATGCCGGAAATTTCAAATATATCACACATATGGAACAGGATATGGAAATTTTGGTTCGGCTTTCTTACCTTATATGAATGAGCAGCAATTACAAAATAGATACTTCCTTACAAGCCCAATCTTACAAAGCTCTCCTCTCACAAAAAAATCAACAAAACCTGCAATGATTTAGAGAGAAAACTGAGTCATAGCTTATCTCCAAGTAAAAGAATAGAAAATTACAATCATCCTATTATACCCACAATTTTTCCTAGAAAAATCGAACTCTAAAAAGATTTTCCAAAATTATCCAGAAAATCAGAAGTCCCAAATCGATTCAAAAATCTAGGACTCCTCCGAGTGATACTTGCAATTGTGATCGATTAGGTACATTCTTTAAAAGAAGAACCTTTTGCCACATGTGTGAGCTGTACAGGATGGAAACAGAAGCTATTAGTTGGTTAGTTGCTGATGTCATAAGTAGTTAGACGATCAGCTGCTGTAGTCGGTTAGTTAACTTTCAGTTTGGTGTGTTAGCTGTCATTTGGTTGGGTAGTTAATCAAGATGTATTTTCAGCCATTCAATTGTAACTGTGAATAGTTAGGCTCTACAATAAAAAGTAGGAGCTGAGTTGTAATAAGTAATAATGAAAAGAAATACAAACTTCTTTTTTTGCAAATTCTCTTTCTTTTCATTCATTCTTCTCCTTTCTTTTCTATTTTCTTCCAATTCTCAGTAACAAACAGGTCACAACACTTCCGAGTTGTAACAAATCGGGTATCAGAGCAGGAAACTTCCTATTAATGGTTCAAAGTCAAGGCCGATACCGCGACGATATGGCCGAGTTGACTAGGTATCGGTGCCCACCGATCCGATTCCGAGTTACGAGTTGAGTTTTCAATTATTGATGTGAATCGACCCTATATCGGTAATTTCTCAGTAGGATTGGTGATATAGCTGTATAATCAGTCCATATCGACGATATCGCAGTAGAATCGGCCCATATCGGCGATATCGCGATGGAATCGGCCCATATCGACAATATATCGACCGAGATGGTATAAGTTACTAAGAATCAATCTCTCTCTCTCTCTCTCTCTCCAGTGTTGTGTTGGTAAGCGTGGTTTTTTGTGGGGGTTACGAAATGCTAATTGTTTTTTAATTTAGTGTGTTGTGTGCGTGGGTTATTTGGTCATCGTGTGTGGGTTTAATTTAGTGCGTTGTATATGTGCCTGTTTTTTTTTTTTTACAGAATGCAAATGATCCAAATGTTATTTGTTATTATTTTTTATAATAATGTTCCCAATGTTATATATTAATATGTTATTATTTATAAAAAAAACGTAAATGTTATTCTTTTACAAACAAATATACCACTGTAATTATTCTAAAAATAATATTTGCATCCTCTAAACATTTGTAAAAATAATGTTTGCATCCTTTATGTAAAAATAACATTTACAACACAAGTAAAAAAAATATTTACATCCTCTTTGTAAAAAAATAACATTTACATTCCTT
Source organism: Sambucus nigra (assembly GCA_949130495.1). Lineage (NCBI taxonomy): Eukaryota > Viridiplantae > Streptophyta > Magnoliopsida > Dipsacales > Adoxaceae > Sambucus > Sambucus nigra. The sequence continues at coordinate 294,975,804 of OX422215.1, read as the reverse complement.
CTATAGAAAAAAACATTTGCATCATTTTTTGCAAGAAAATAACATTTGAATCCTTATTGTAAAAAAATGTAGTGTTTTGTCAAAATCACTATTTGTAAAAAAATAACAATACTAAAAAAGAAACATTTCTATCCTTTTTAGAAAAATATAACATACTTAAAAAACACATTTGTATCCTCTTACTAAAAATAATACTAAGAATATAATAGTTGTATCCTCTTTGTTAAAAAAAAAACTATCCTCTTACTAAAAAGTAACATTTGTTTTTCTTTGTAAAAACATAATATTTGTGTCCTCCTTGGAAAAAAAAATATTGATTTATTATGGAACATTGAATCAGGCTAGTTCGCAGCACGTCAATATAATTAATTGTACAATGTTATGCATATTAAAGGATAGTTTTAAACTTCTCTGTTTGGTCCACATTGTTAATCGTATTTTTTTAAAATTTTCTAGATTTTTTTCGGAATTTTTTGCGCTCTCTAAATAGTGTATCTTTGCGTATCGCCCGATACCGTGACCGATACCGCGACCGAGTTGGAAATCGAGTGGCCGATACCGGGACCGATGCCGAGACTTTGAACCATGCCTATTATTCACTTCACCCATGGCTCATTCAACCAGGTACAAACAACCAAAGAAACATGACGTAAAATGAAATCCGTCAAAGACACAAAATACACACTCGAGATAGAAAAGTACTACTCAAAATTAGAATTGATCATTTATGAGGGGGGAAGGGAAATTTATAGGGAAGTGTAGAAGGATATATAATAATGTCACCACTAAGAGCGAAATGGACCTAAGCCCACCCCTTTACAATATACCTAAAAAAGACTATTCTAGATCCCACCCACTAGCCCTATAATACAAATAAAATGTAATAAAAATAAACAACAACTAATAAAAAGAAAATACAATGAAATGAAAAATGCAAGAAAAATACTAAAATAAACCCTAATTTCCATCACTCGCCTCCACTTGAAAAAGCTCATCCCGAGCGTAGGAGGTGAACAGCAACAAGGCAAAGCAACTATCAATGGGTGCCTACCTGCTACCAAGAAGTCCGTGGAGAATAGGCATACGACCCAACCACAACCGACCAACAAGATCTCGGTTTTGGAGTCCCGTGACGAGCCTGCTAAAGTCGTGAAAACATCCTCCGAAAGCGTATCAAATGCCACAAAAAATGGGTTCACATCACCCAAGATCACCCCCACATCTACTGATCCAACCCTATAAAAATAACCATCCCCATTCCCAATGATTGGGATGAAATCTCCCAAATCAAACGTCTTCGGCGCACGAAAATGTGTACGAGTCACCCAACCATCCTCGACAAAAATATCAAAAAAATCACTAATATACATTTCGTCATTTTGATATTTCTTGCAGTCAGCCGTCTTGGGAGGGGATCTTTTATCCTCGATTTGACCCGATTGGGTGCGTGAAGAAGAATGATTGGGTGGAGCAATCAATCTTGTACTCGCTTCCGATGATCAAGGATTGAGCCTTGAGGGTCAATTGAGTGGAAATGTAATTTTTTGAACTTTAGGGGATGAAAAATGATTTTCAAAAAATTTCGGGGTAGCTTTGAAATTTTTGAAACCTTCATGGACTGAAATGTATTTTTTTTTTATTTTGGATCGGGTTTGGTGGGGTTTGGGCACTTACGTGAGGTTTTTAGATGAGAAGACAGCGTGGGTAGGTTTTCTTTCTCGGGGAGAAGGTTTGAAGCTGAGATCAAACAGTATTTGGAAAGTGGGTCACGTAAAATGGGCGAACAAATCTAGGGTTCCTCGTGTCGGGAGTGGTCATGTGGTTAAATCCATACGGTTCGATGGTTGTTTTGCCCAAGCGGTAGTCGTGGTGGTCCGTTAGGGAGGGGAAGAGGGTCTGACCTAGCTAATAGGGGCTGCCGATGGCGGCTACCCTGGCAATGGAGTGATTTGGTACAGCGGGTTGGAGTTTTAGGAAGTAGGGGGCTGAAATGTGTTGGTAGTGGTGGCTAGGACTAGGGTTTAGTTGGTTGGCTCCAAAAGCTATGGTTTGGGGGTGATTTTCGGGACTGAAAATTTCAGATATAGAGTTTGTGAAGCAGTGGGTGGAACATTGATTGTTTCGAAACATAGATGTCAAGTTTTCTTTTGTTGAATATGGCTAGGGCTCCTTTAAATTGGGTAATAAGTTGCTCGCCTCGGGTGGATATCCTCGTTGTCATCGAGTTGCTTTGTTTTTTATAGTATTTTTTGTGTTTTTTTTACATCACCCAATTGACATAAAATGAAAGCCGTCAAAGGCACAAAAGATACACACTCATAAAAGTATTACTCAATCAGAATTGATGGAGAAGAGGGTATTTATAGGGAAGTGGGGAAGGATCTGAGGATCTCGAATGATGTCACCACTTAAGGGGAAATAGGCCTAAGCCTACCCCTTTACAATATACCTAAAATGACTATTCTAGATTCCACCCACTACCCCTGTAATACAACAAAAACGTAACAAAAATAAACGATGGAAATACAATGAAATGAAAAAAAATTGTGTTCTAAAAGCGCCCCTAGGCTTGAGAGAAACGCATCGCCTACGCCTTATTCTTGGTAAAAGGCTTAAGGCGCATTATTTTTCAAAACAAAAGTGCCTTAGTGAAATGATATCGCCATTTAAAGGCTTTTTTTTACAAATCGAACCAATATCTCGTCAACAATCAAAATACATTTTATATATTGATCATGGAGCACGAATATGAGAAAGGTGGCTACCAAGCACACGGATATATTTTCAAAATTCAAGGTATGTATTATTTTACTATATTATTAGCCTTGGAATAATTAAAATAATAAAAAAGGAAAAATGCCTTTTTACGTTTAGGCTTCGCCTAGGCTCCTAAGGCTTGACCTCTACGCCTCGTGCTTTTTAGAACCTTGAAAAAAATGCAAGAAAATATAAATATAAACACTAATTTCCATCAAAACATGCGAGAGGATGACCAATGTGGAAGCAAAATTAGTGGGGGTGGAAGTATTTATGAAGAACATGGATTTACACGTGCAAGAAATTTAATCATAAATGAGGGGATTCATGTCAAAGTAAAGGGGAGGGAAGAGACAATTCCAGATCAATCAATCAAACAGTTCTGAGTTAGAAATTGTGGCGGAGTAGAAAGTGGGAAACAAAATGGATTTTTCGAAAACGAACCTCAAGATACCAAAAGTTGATTTCCCTCGCTTTGATGGTACAAACCCACGTGATTGGATCAGAAATTGTAACAAATTCTTTCAATTTAACCAACTTGATGAAAAATTGAAAGTAGGGTATGCCTCGCTATATATGGGGAGGAGGGCGGATGCATGTATCCAAGACTACCAACAGGGCAAAAGAGTAATTGATTGGGATACATTGGTGGTTGCAACATGCAACAAATTTGAAGTCTTTGGCACAAGGTGATGTTGTTATTGAGTTCAATAAACTCGGAAAACAGCTACAGTGGAGGAGCACCAATGCAAATTTGAAGAGTTGAAGGCAATTCTGGTAACTACGATTTTAATGTGTTACTTCATTTCCGATTTTAATGTGTTACTTCATTTCCAGTTTCACAAGGCAATTCTGGTAACGCCTTTTTACCCCGAACACTCTAGATCATGTGATGTTACCAATGTTTTAAATCGCGGTCGCGTAGGGTGTCGCGTTCTGGCGCCAAAGTAGCGTCGCGCTAATCGCGTCGCGCATCGCGCGAGCAATTCATGCATTCCCGCTTTTTAATTAAAAAACTTATAAATAAAATATAAATAAATAACATTTTAAAATGAAATTTGTAAGAAAGTAACATTTTAAACTGAAATTGGTAAAAAAAAAAAAGTTATATTTTAAATTGATTTTTTTAAAGTTACTTTTTAACTTGACAATTAAAAAAATAATAATAACATTTTAAACAGAATTCTAAAAATAAGTAACATTCAAAGCTAAAAACAATAAAATAAATAAAATTCTAATATGAAATTTGTAAAATAAGTAAAAGTTTAAACTTAAAATTATAATATAATAACATTTTAAACAGAAATTTATAAAACAAGTAGTATTTTAAATTGAAAAATAAAAAATAAAAAAAATAAAATGTTAATAATAACAACATTTTAAACAGAAATTTGAAAAATAAGTAACATTTAAAGCTGAAAATTATAAAATAAATAATAATTTAATCGGTTATTTATGACACATGTATTTTAAACTGACAATTATTAAAAATAAAACATTTTGAACTGAGATTTGAAAAATTAGTAACATTTAAAACTGAAAATTATAAAATAAAAAACATTATTTACTGAAAAATGTAAAATAAGCAAACGTTCAAGTAAACCGAGAGTTTGGAATAGAAAATATTAAATAAAAGTAACCTTTTAAGCTAAACTTATTAAAATAAGCAAATAACATAAGTGAGACCTTCATAAATAAGTAAATTGCGGGTTTGGAACAAAGAATACCTCACACAAACAAAGTCCGAACGTGAAATAAGATAACACTTTTTCCCCCTCCTTAACTAAACTGAGATTTCTAAAAAAATATGAATAGCGTTGTTGTTGCGCAAAATAGTGCACGCTTTTTGAGCATCCCGTAATACATTGACCGCAACGTTGCGTTTTTGGCCCGCAAAAAGCAATAGCGCGCTATTGCGTTCGCAATAGCGGGCTTTTTAAAACATTGGATGTTACTAGCCAAAAAACAAGAAAAAATCCTTAAAAATCACAAATTGTTACACCCACCTGAATAGATTTCTTCAAGCTCCAGAAATTCGTCCCAAATACCACTAATATCATCAACAATCCTCCAAACTTATGAAATTCCAATTCCCAGAAACCCATCAATCAATTAGACCTTAACAAAACCTACAAACCTAACACAACACAACCCTAACCAAAATTGTCATCTCCGAGAAGGAAATGTAAGTCGTAAGATCTAAAGGTTTGTGTTACTACTGTGATGAGGTATATAAACATGGGCACAAATGTCCTGCAAGACAATTATTCATTATAAGCATGGTTCAAAGTCAAAGATGATACCGTGACGATACAACCGTGTTGACTAGGTTTCAGAACCCACCGATCTGATTCCGAGTTACGAGTTGAGTTTCCGATTATTGGTGTGAATCGACCATGTATCAGTAAAATTTCTCGGTAGTATCGGCTTATATCGGTGATATCGCGATAGAATCGAACCATATCGGCGATATCACGGTAGTATCGACCCATATTGGTAATATATTGATCGAGATGGAATAAGTTACTAAGCACCGATCTCTCTATCTCAACTTCTAACTCACTCAATTGAGCCTCGATTTTGCTTTCACATCACGATCGGAGCGATCGTTGTTAATTCGATACAGGGCATGTGATGTTTTGTAGCGCAAATCGGATTTTTTGGTTGAATCTCTCATTTCTTTTCTTGTACTGTTACTAAAGGGGCTATCTCTTTTTGTATTTACTTAATTTGTATTAAAATAAATCATTATTAATCTATTATTAAAGTGTATGATTATATGTATTATATATATATCCTTAACTAGTAATAGGTACTGTTATAACATTCACGAAGAATATATTACTAAATATATATTGATTTAGACAATGTTATGCATATTAAATGATGATTCAGTATAAACAATTAGACAATGTTATGCATACTAAATAATGACTTTGTACTTGTCTAATTGAGCTATAATATTATTCTTATTTTTCAAAACTTTTCTATATTTTTTTCAAAATTTTCCGAGTTCTCTAAATAGTATATAGTTACGCATCGCCCGAGACCGATACCGAGTCAAAAATTGGACGTCCGAGTTATAGACTGAAACCGCGACTTTGAACCATGATTATAGATGGAAATGATACGAAAAGAGTATTGAAAATATAATTGTACAGATAGAGGAAACATTACAGATAAAGAGGAACAAGACGTGGAAATATCATTGCATGTCTTATCTGGTCATGTAAGCCATAATACTATCAAAATAAATGGAAGATGCATAAAGAAATTTTGAACATTTTACTTGATACTTGGAGTACTCACTGCTTCCTTGACAAAGAAAGTAAGTTGTAAGATAGAAAACATTACATATGGACAATGTTTAAAAAGGCGCAAGAGGCCTCGAGGCGCGCCTCGAGGCGAGGCGCTGAAAAAACGCCTCGAGGCTTAAGCCTCAGGGCTGAATTTGAGGCTTACGCCTCAATGCGCCTCGAGGCTTACGCCTCGATGCGCCTCACGCCTTTTTCCTGAGGCGCGGAAAAAAAAAAAAAAAATCTTTCATTACAAAGTCTGTTTTTTTATAGGTTAAAATTATTCATTTTTCTAAAATTGCACCTAACTTAAAAAAATGTTGTTTTAATCTACTAACTCTTATTCTTTTTTTATTTTAGTTTAGTTTTAAAGTTGCACTTAATTTTGTTTTTCTTTACTAATTTGTTTGAAATAAGTGTATAAATTTGTTTGAGACTATATTTTGTTACAAATATATAGTTTGTTTGAAATAAATGTACAAAATTAACTTCAATATGACTTTTTTTTAAAAGGTTTATATTTTTTGGTTTTCAACTTATATTAATATGTTTTAACTTAGGTTAATATGTTTTATTATTTTTTTAATAAAGTTGCTATTTTTTTAATCTTAGCTTGAAAATCAATGTTTTTTTAATAAATTTGATTGTTAAGTTGCATTGATTAATTTATTGTCATAATATAAAAGAACCAATATGTGAATGAAGCTAAAAAAATGATTTTGCCAATACGATTTTGCATTGATTAATTTATTGTCATATTTAAAATAACCAATATGTTCAAATTGATTTTCTTTTTCTAAAAAGTTATATTGGGGGGAACAAAAAAATGTCAAACTATGTGAGAAAGCCCTCAAGGATGTTTTTTTTGTAGTTTTATTTTATATTTCTTTGTTATTTTATTTTTATGGTTTTATTAGTATTTTTTTAATATTATTTTGCTCTTTTTTTTTCTTTTCGGTGAGGCTTACGCCTCAAGCGCCTCGAGGCTTACGCCTCGCCTCGCCGCGACTAAAACGCCTCGCCTCGCCTTTCGCCTTTTTAAACATTGCATATGGAGACAAGTTGGTGTGTAATTCAAAGTGTTCACAATTCAAATGGAGAATGGGGGGGTCACAAGTTTAATACTGATTTGAGAATACTTCAGCTAAGGGAGTTGTGACATGGTGCTAAGGGCAGATTGGATAAGAAAAAACGATCCAATCACAATTGACTTTGAAGAGCAAGTGGTTAGTTTGAAAAGAAATGGGAATACAGTGGAGCTAAAACGAAACAAAGAAGTGGCTAAGCTTCACTCCATGACTAGGAAAGCCTTGATAAATATGCTTTAGAAACCTGCTACGGTTTTTCTTGGACAATTGTTCGCAACCAATGCCGTCGAAAAGCAACTAAGTGAGATGCCATCAGAAATTAAAGCCTTAATAGGAATCTTACAAACTAGTGTTTAAAGCCCTAAAGAATCTACAAACAAGAAAGCAACTGGATCATGCAATAGCCCTTAAGATAGGAGCAGAGTCCACTAATCAAAAACCCTACCGGTATCTGTATTTTCAGAAAGCTAAAATAGAGAAATTAGTCAAATAAATGCTAGAGGCAGGTACTATCCAATCTTCACACAACCTTTTTGCTTCACCCGTTTTGCTAGTAAAGAAAAAAGATGATAGTTAAAGATTTTGCATTGATTATAGGAAATTAAATGAAATTAGTGTCAAAGATAAATTTCCAATTCTTATTATAGAAGAATTGTTGCATGAATTGAATGGGGTTAGTCGGTTTTCCCAAATTGACCTAAGGTTAGGATACCACCAAATTAGGGTAAAGGGACATTTTCAAAATAGTATTTTAAACCCATCATGGCCACTTAGAATTTCAACTAATGTCTTTTGGACTAATAAATGCAACCGCAACTTTTCAAGCTTTGATGAATGAGATTTTCAAGCCATTACTAAGACAATTTGTCCTAGTCTTATTTGATGATATACTTGTTTACAGTAATTCTTTGGAGGTCCATGTTAAGCATTTACAACATGTGCTAGACATGCTTCAAAGCAATCAACTGTTGGCGAAGCAATCTAAGTGTGTCTTTGCAAAAGAAAGATTTGAGTATCTGGGGCATATTATCACCACCGGAGATGGGGTATCCACTAAACCTAGCAAAAGTAGAGGTCATGCTAAATTTGCCTATACCAACAAAAGAGAAAGGATTAAGAGGTTTTCTTGGACTTACAGGGTTTACATAAAAATTTATAAAGAATTATGGAAGCATAAGCAGGCCATTAACTGACTTGCTTAAGAAAGAGGCCTTTTTGTAGAATTCTGAAGATGCAATAGCCTTCCAAAGATTGAAAGAAGCCATGTTAAAGGCTCCAAGATTGAAAGAAGCCATGTTAAAGGCTCCACTGCTTGTAACTCCAAACTTTCAATTGCCATTTATAGCAGAGATTAATGCTTGTTCAAATGGAATTGGGGTTGTGTTACTCAAGCAAATCCTTAGGCTCTCGGAGTATGCTAGCAATAATCAAGGCACCAAAGTTTGAGGTACTTCATGCATCAAAGAGTTACTACTTTAATGCAACAGAAGTGGTTAATCAAAATGTTAGATCTTGATTATGATATCAAATACAAGGGGGCAAAAAACCCTATGGTTGCTTGCAACATGAGGTAGGAGCACATTGCAGAGCCATTACTTTCGTGACCCCATAATCAATCAATTGATTGCTCAAGTAATTCTCACTAGAGGATGCCCTAATGAGTGTTATTTCCAATAATGTATGCTAAGATGAAGAGGTAAGATATGGGTAGGAAGGAAGTACAGGAGAACTGTGAATATAACTGTTTAAAATATTACATGAACCTGCAGTTGGTGGTCATTCTGGCATGGAGGCAACTCATCAACAAATCCAATTGAATTTTTACCGGCCTAGCATGAAGAGATATATAGTGCAAGGGACAAGTTCTTGTGATATTTGTCAAAAGAATAAAGTGGAGCATGTTCATTATCTGTACTAGTCCTTTCCCAAGCTTGGACACATATGGCAATGGACATTATTTAACGTCCGCCAGAATTTGAAGGATGCGACTTTATTATGGTAATTGTGGATCGCTTAACAAAATATGCATATTTTTAGCTTGAAAACACCCGTGCACAGCTGTTGGTGTTGCTTAAATGTTCTTTGATCATGTATACAAGCTCCATGGCACTCTCAAACTCAATTGTCCTTGATAGGGACAAAGCACTTACTAGTCAAATTTGGCAAGAGCTATTCAAGTTAATTGGCACCAAGTTATATTTAAGCATTGCTTATCACCCTCAATCTGATGGCCAAACTAAGTGGTGTTAATCTATGAAGCACGAACACTTCTCCGGAGGTGACATACCTGTGTCGGACACTCCGGACACTCCGACACGCACACAACACTTCGCGGACACGTGTCACACTCCACGTGGCGTGTCAAACTTATTTAATATTTTAAAGAAGGCGAACAATTCTCATACACAACTAACGCACTCCGCGGACACGGCTGGGCGCCAAAAACTAATTAACTTTAATAAATTTTAGTGTCATCGTGTAAAAAGTAAATCTTTTTGAAATTTATACATAGTAAAAAGAAAAGTTAAAAATGAATGGAGTTAGTCTCTGAATCGATTTCAATGCATACTTTTAATTTACGATTTAACTGTTATTATGAAATATTTAACCATGTTAATTTTTATAAATTAGTTTGACAACTACATATATATATATATATATATACAAAACCGATCAGAAGCAGACTCAAATAACGGAATTTAAAATGTACTTCTCAAAAACGTCATTTTGCATTAAAATGAAGAAGAATAAAAATATGCTCATGTTAATGCAAAACAATGTCGTTTATAGGATCCGTTAAAAATTTTCCTATTTGAACTCTCTCTCTCTCTCTCTCTCTATATATATATATATACATAATTTTAAAGATATTTATTTTTCATCGTGCCTCCGCTATGTCATGTCCCAGTTTTTTTAAATTTGACGTATCAGCGTGTCTGTGTCTGTGTCGTGTCGGGTACGACACTCGTAGCCGTTTCTGTGCTTCAAAGGAGTTAATAAATGTTTGGAAACTTTTCTGAGGTGCATTAGTAATAGACCAAAGAAATGGAGTCCGTGGTCAAGTGCAACTGAGTGGTGGTATAACTCTTCTTTTCATACTAGTTTGAGCATCACTCCCTTTCAAGCTTCATATGAATATCCCCCACCCTAGTTGTCTATTCCTACTTATATTGACACTCATGTGACTGATGTGGAATATTGGGGCAAGGAGAGGCAATTGATGACAGCCTTATTACGTGAATTATTAATGGCCCAGAATAGGATCAAACAGTATGTTGATAAAGGAAGGTCTGGGAGAGAATTTCAAGTGGGTAACTATGTCTATTTATGGTTGCAACCTTATAGACCACAATAACACTGAGGAAGAATTTGGAGGTACCCATGAGGTATTTGTAAGGGTGGCAATTCGGGTTAGTCGTGTCAATTTCGGGTCGCATTGATTTTTATTTGAGTATAAGTTTTGGGTACTTTTAAATCTACACAAGCTAATCGTGTCAAGTTCGGGTTAATACCATAAACGGGTTATCGTGTCAAAAATTGCCAGCTCTAGGTATTTGGGTCCTTATGAGGTGCTCGCAAGAGTGGGTAAAGAGGCCTATAGACTTAACTTACCCCCAACTTCAAGGGTGCATCATGCATTCCACGATTCGCAACTTAAGAAGAAAGTAGGACAAGCAACTATTGTGCCTTCTCACTTGCCTTTGGTGGGAAATGAGGGCAAATTTCGTGTGGAACCAGTGGCTAGATTGGGAAGGATGCTCATAGCTCAAATCTTGGTCCATTGGTCCAGCTCTATTGCAGAGGATGCCTCATGGGAAGATTGGGACTTCATTGCTGCTACCTTTCCTCAATTTAATCCTCAAGGGCAAGAATTTACTTGTGGGGGGAAATTATCACGTGCATGAGCTGTAGAGGATGGAAATGGAAACAGAAGCCATTAGTTGGTTAGTTACTGAAGTCATAAGCAGTTAGATGTTGCTGTAGTTGGTTAGTTAGCTTTCAATTTAGTGTGTTAGCAGTCCAAGTTAATCAAGATGTATTTCCAGCCATTCACTTGTAGCTGTTAGGCTCTGCCATAAATAGTATGAGCTAAGTTGTAATAAGTATCTATGAAAAGAAATACAAACAGATCACAACACTTCCACCAGTTGTGCCACTTTTTCTTAAAAACAGGATGTTTAAGGATCATTTTAACATCAATCCATAAAAGAACAATAAAAAACTGTCTTAGATGTCTTAGAAGTATCTTAAAAAAGAAAAAGAAATCATATGGAAGAGCTAACATATAATGTTTGCAAGAAATAATATAAACCCTAGCCTAACAACTCTTCAGAAACGAAGAAAAAAAAAAGGAAACAATTAACAGTTGAATCAAAATGTTTAAAAACGTATCAAAACGACATCATGTGGATACAAATTATATATATACCCCCGAAACCTTTCACTTTGGCTTTGGATGGAAAATCGATTAGTGTAAGAAAGTTTAGGGAAATAAATTCGCAAACGGACGCTTGATATATGTAATTAAGAAACCCTGGAAAAATCGGACAGAGAGAATTGACTAGGATCCAAAATAACATACCCAAAGATAGAAAGAGGCGGCGTTGCAGAAGAACAGAACATATCCATCGGGTATGGCTCGACTTTTTGTAGAAGACTCAAAACTACGCGTCTCTGGAATCTTCGGCACCAAGTTTTCTTTAGAGTTAATTTGACGCTCAAACTATTGATTTGGTATCAATTGATTATTGAACCCTAAATATTTTGTTTGTGCTAATTTAGCTTAAAAGTGTTATTTGATCTTTTAAATTTAAATTTGAATTATTCAAATTTAAGAAGAATTTAATAGTATTTATTTTTTTAACTGATTAAAAAGTTAATGAGTATATATGTATCTATATAAAGTTGTAGTCTGAAATCATTCTGAGCTGAAATGTGACAATTGATTTAATGAAGCACCAATAAAATCTATATAAAGTTGTAGTCTGAAATCGTTGTGAACTAACACGGGACAATTGATTTAATGAAGCACCAATTAAATCTATTTGGGACATTTTTCCTTCTATTATTTACTTTACACAAAGCGTCTCTTATCTTTCTTGTTCTCATTTACTCATTTCCTCTTTCTCTCACCCTTCCATTGCACCTTCTCTCTCTCTCTCTCTCTCCACCCCTTCTTCTTCTTCTTCTTCTTCTTCTTTTTCAGTCCTATTTATCTTTCCTGTATAAACCATTTAAAAGCTCCACCCGTCCCTTTAAATCTCTTTTCTTTATATCTCACTCTGGAATCGTATTTTTCCACAGCACTTAATTCGTTCGGGAAAAAAAAGGTACGAACATTTTTACGCTATAAGGTCCTAATTGTCAACCTCAAATATCTATAAGTCTTAAACACGTTAAATTTATTTTTAGGTACACTATTACAGGTTTGTTTCCGCATATTTTGAGCTCTATGTTACTGATTCTTACAAATCCGATGTATCTTTTTTACATCTCTTTTTGTGTTTGCTTTGTTCACTATTTGGATTTATATTTTATGATTACAATTTTATATGCATGTAATAAAATCCATGACATGGGTAATTTAGATGATAATTTTTATTTTATTTTTGGGACGGGGTTAATGAAGGACCTTAATTGATGCAAAGTCACTGTGGCATTTATATGTTTGAGATATAAAAGGCATAACATGTGGGTTAAAATTTATTTTGTGTGAAATCAATAGTCTTGGAAAAGAAAAACATGTGACTTTCACCTATGACTGTTATAAAAGAAAAATATTCCCTCCACACAAATAATAATCAGATTGGTCATTGAGTTAGAAAACAAAACAAATAAACGAAACCAAATTATTATGACCAGTAAAAGATAATTTCAATTACAAAAACGTGATATATTTTTTTAAACAATGATTTCATTGTTATTATTTATTGTTTAAATATATATTGTGCACTTGGAGTATTTTTATCTAGCTAGAAGGACGAAACATGAATTTTCATATTTAATTTTTGGTCTTTATAGTAAAAGCTCGATAAATGAATACTCCCGAGATTGAGAAAAATTATTATCCTAACAACATTATTTATTTATCGATAAAATGATAATTTATCGGTAAATAAAATATTTTTAATAACGGAGGTTTGGTGAATGGCAAATAAAATTGTTTCACCTCTTCTTACGCATTTGTGTGATCGTTTGAATGATGTTAAGGACGTTCCAGGAGGTAGCAAAATCTGGAGAAAGATACAAATGAATTTGGGGGTAATCAAAATCGTTGTCGAAGATGTGAATAATTCATTAGGGAAAGTAATGGTGATGAAGCGCTTTTCGGCCGGTGTGATATATTCACCTATTAAATAAATATGTACTAATATATTCTCTCTCATTACATTTATCGATTTACAATATTTTTTATTTTGGTTTTGTTCTTATTCATAATCAATCCAGCTGAGGAGAAGTTATAACAAACTAATAATGTGCTTTTGATGTTCGACAATTGAAGGTAAAGATGTTGATTTCGGTATTAATTTTTTTTTATGTATTCTTAATTAATGGTTTTAGTTTAAGGTTTGTTGCTATTGTGTAATGCATTTTTCGTTTTGATTATGCATTGTTTGTGTGCTTTTGATATTAATTTAAAATTCAATCTCCTTTAATTCTTAGAGTATAATGTGTAAAACATGCTATAACAACAAAAGAATAAAGTTTAGATAAATTCGACCAGGCATCGCTTGGCCTGCATGCTAGTTTTTGTTTCGGAGTATTAGAAGTATTATTGTTGTAGTTAATGTCAAAATCAATGTATTAAATGCTCCCTAAATTATAATACGTCCACATAGAGTTTATTTTATCACCCATTTATTTATTAAATACCATGCACCAAATGTTTCCTCAAATTTAACCACTGCACATGACCGTCTATCTTATCAATCATTTATTTAGTATTTATGTAAGACTTGTTGAGATTTATCATTATCTATCTTTACTTTTGTTGGATTTTAGCCTGTGGTTTATTCGGTCAGGTTGTTATTTAGATATGAATGGTTGATTTCAGTTAATTGTGCTTGTTTAAATTATTTTGTTTCCGCATGAGTATTTCATTAAATTAATGAAAGATAAAACTTGGCACCAATCTAATTTCTCACTTAGGTGGTTAGTAATTAAAAAGTCAATAGTGATGTCAAGAATGAACCAACTGATAAATTTGTTCTAATTTAATTTAGGATTGATCACCCGGGGTTTAATTAGGTGGGGTGTCATAGGACAATTCAAGAAAATTCTCCAATTCCAAAGTTCCCAACCATTTCCTTTTACCCATTACACCTTAAAACCTGAAAAAGTCCTAACTGAGTCTAAATTGCAAAATTGATTACCGTGTGGAGAGTTAAGGTATAAAAGAGATTCAAAGTGTGGAGGAGAAGAAGTATTTCCCGTATCCTTGTACCCGTATTCTAATGATGAGATCTTTTTACCCCACAAATTTTCGTCTTTTGAATTTCATGTGCGTAAACTCGTGTTCATTTGCATTTACTCCTTATATCACGTATACCGAGAGAAGATAGTCACATTTTCGAGTGATTTATTTGAGAGAGCACCCAGTGAGAATTTGAATCAAAACGAATTTTTGGATAAGTAACGTAATGGTCAACCGGTAGAAATTCGAGGTTAAATTTTTGGCTTCGCGCACACACACATAGTGATTTAAGACTCTTAAATTGAATTGATAATGAGTATTTCTGAAAAGTTTGAATTATTCAATTTTTGATTATTTTGAGTTTCTTTAAGTCAAATTTTATGGGTATATTCACTGCAAACCCTCACGAGACACAACTCGTCATACTTGGATGACCTAGGGGTTTAAAGACTTGTTGCATATGCTCAATGAAATCGCTTGCCCGCAAAAGTTGTAATTTATCGAAATAAAATGAAATTTTTTAGAGTTGACCCATAGTCACAAAGTTTTAAGTTAAGGGGGGTTGATTAGGCTCAAATTCTTTCGAATTTATCCCCATAATTTAAAGACTTTTATCATCTCAAATAACGTAAAATGAGTGTAATTATCGCATTTCTTTGAAACTAACTCCTTTTAACAAGTACATCCAGTTTCGTGTATTTCTCATAAGTTTTGCAGGTATTTAAAGCATTGAGGAGGAAAGAAACTGGAAAAATGGAGAAATAAATTGAAGAAGGAAAGTCTAGGGGAAATTTTGTAAATTTGTAGCCTGTAATACCCCGTATTTTTATGCTATATTAATTTGGGGATTTATTAAATTTAATGTGAATTAAATTTTTATAAAAATCCGAAAATCAATTATGTTATAATTATTAACGTGATGAGAGATTAGTAATTATGGAAAAAATTTGTTGAATATTACTAATGAGCAAAGTAATATATGATAGTGGTCATATTAAATGTCACGAGTGAATAAAATGGCAATTTTAGAAATTTTAGTCGGGACGCGTCCGTGTCGCGTCGGGACTGAATATTGATAAATAAAAGTGAATATTTTATAAGTTGTTCGTATGGTCATTTTGAGTGTTCCAACGCGTCCGGAAGGGTCGAGATAGTCAGAAAAGTATACCCGGGGGTTTGATTTGGGTCTCGGGGCGTTTTTAGGCCTAATTAGTACCCCGGGAGGGCATTTTAGTCATTTTGTATTTTTGAGTAATTAAACCCACGAAAATTGAAGGGGTTATATCAGATGTTTAGGTTATCTCCTAGGGTTAGATAACTCAAAACACTAGAACGGCCATTGGAGAGGAGAGGAGAGAGCTCTCAAGGCATTCCAAGGCTCAAAACTCACCCGTTTGCACCGCCGCCACCGCCAAAGCGTAGATCGCGAGACGGGGAACGCAACCACACCAATTTCGGCACCAAACCAGACTTCTGAAAATCACAGGCAAGTGTTTATCTTTCTTATTTCGTTGATGCATCTTTCATATTGGTTTAAGAATGATTAGGATGAATTGTATGGAAGAAAAACCCAATTTGAGATAGGAAACTGCATGTAGTGATGACTTAAATGATATTCTGAAAACCCTTTGTCATGTAGAGGAGCAAACCACAAAATTATGATGTTTATAAGAAGGAAATTCTGGAAAAGTCTTGTTAGAACCATGTTTAAGAGATTTTTGGGGTTCTTGATAATTATATAAATTTTCGGGCTGTTAATCCATGTTTAGTGATAGAAATCTACATGCTTTACGTTGGAAATGTCTGGTATGATGATATAATGTTAGTAGTATAAATTTTGGGACGATTGGGATTGAAAAATATGGATTTGGTGAAGGTTAGAAGATGAAACCCGTAACTGCAAATCTGCAGATTTCGCAGACCTGCTTGATCGATCGATCGAGCCCCAGACCTCGATCGATCGACCCCTCCTGGCAGACTCATGTTTTCCCTTCTTAATTAGTTGAAATTCACTTTAATGAGGAATAATTCATGGACACCCTAATAAATATGTTTTGTGAGATAAAGAGGACCGGTAGGGTTTATGAATAGGTTTTGGGAACTTTAAGGTTAGACGAGAGTTGTATCCTTGGGAGATTTCATATATAAGAAACGATAAAACTACGTATTTAAAATGAGAAGATTACCTAAAATAGTTACGAAAGAGAATAGATGAATACCTACTGATTTTTTATAGGTGGGAGGATAAAACATGAGAGTTATGTGGTAAGTTGGAATAATACCGAATCAAGGTTAGAAACGAACTATTACATGTGATAACAAATAATGAGATATGAGAAATAATATCGTAATTATGGGATTTGAGAATATACCCAATATTGATATGGTAATATTAGTATAGTTATATGATTGTGTGTGCATATGCTATCTATGTGTGAAAAACATGCCCACGTTACTTGCTATCCCTGAGGTTACCGCGTTGGGACGAATCTTATCCTGTGTGCCTTATGGGGGATATTGACTCGTACCCTAGGAGATAGATATCCTTGGTACAGGCTATCAATTTGATAGTTCAGACGGTCCTAAGAGACGCGGGTATGTGCCATCCTCTTAGAGACTTGGAATCTATTCTTCGCCTCAATATTGTTGTGTATGTGTTAATACAATTCGAGAGTGATTCCGAATTTGTATTCCCCTTAATACGAGTGATACGGGGATTGGATAGTAGAGTATGCCCGCACCATAGTTTTTATGTGGGGTGCTGTTATGATATATATATATTATACGAGTAGTTAATATATATATGAAATTCTGAAATATGAAACTGCCTATTGTGATTTGATATGTAGGACATGGTTGATGACTCAAATTATAAGTACTTGTTTTGAGAAAGTATAACATGACACTAGAAAACTTTATTGATTAATAAAGTTAAAATGAGAACTTTGGTTACAAATTGAAATCTTACGTTTTAAATACTTGTGTTGTTCAGTTGTAAATCCTACGAATAACCTAAGGTAAGTTAGATCATTGGGGAAAGATAGTGTGGTATATGACGAGATAGACCATTGGGAAGGTTAGTGCGATAGGTGTGCACATTAGAAGAGAGGTGAGAATTTCTCAAGAGAGTGTCGCACTAATATGTTGTTGCATTAGCCTGTAATCAATTTAAATACTTGTTAAACGAATTTTTAAATCATATACACTATCGGGCTCTGACCCGTTTCTATTTCTCTTTCTCTCTTGTATATATATGAATATATTACAGGTGCCCAGCCACAGGGGCGTCTTGTTTAGGATCCCTTGGAAGGAACGTGCTGCAGCTTAGGTGGGAGACGATTTCATTTACTTGATTCCACTTCTATCATTCTCTTTATTGGGCATGTGTCGCCCTTTCCACTATTTATCTGTTTTATTGGGACATTTGTATTTCAGTTATTTCCAGTACTGTTACTTTGAGATTTATTCAGCATGTATGTTTTACTTTAAGTTTTAAATGCTGGGATTTAGTTGTTGAATGTTTAAATTAATTGGATTATATGTTCCAGGATTATTGTGGTGTGATTCTTTAAATATTGAATTGTTGTAGATAATTAAATCTTTATTTTCAAAAATAAAATTTGGAAAGTAATGTTTAAAATGGTTTTGACACTTAGCTTAATTAAATAGAGTGTTAACTTTAGAAAAGTTATTTTTATGACAGTGATGCTAAGAATGAACCAACTGTTCACCTTGATTTTAATTAAATAAAGGAGTGATCGCCCGGTATTTAATTAGGCGGGGTGTCACATGTGGTATCAGAGCATCAGGTTCTAGTGTCCTTTAGGATCTGTGCGGCTTATTATGCTTTCAGCGTTGCTTTCTTTGATATAGAGCCCTATTTCTAGGATTGTTGTATTTCTGCTTTTACGTTACGTCTTCAGCTATTTGAGATTTGATAATGACTGTAGACTAATAAACTTCTTCACGTTTCAGATGCCTCCGAGACGTGCACCGAAGGATAGGCGTGCCCAGGCCGAGCAGCCAGCAGCTCCGGCACAAGGCACTATGAATGCTAATGAAGTAGCCGCCATTGTTGCTTAGGAGGTGAATGCCGCGCTAGCGGTGGTTCAACAGGCTCCACCCCAGATTCAGGCAGTGGCGCCAGTACCAGCACAACTTCCATCTTCATGGGAGAGGGTTAGGGATGCTTTTCAGAAGGCGCATCCCCCTGAGTTCTCTGGTAGCTCAGATATCGTCACAGACAGCCAATGAAAGAAAGACATCCAGCAGCGTCTTCGTATGTATGAGTGCACCGACGTGCAAAGACAGTTATTGGCTTCCTTTAAGCTGGTGGGGCCGCTTTGCAGTGGTGGGAGTCCACTACCACCTTGGAGGAGAGGGACACGATCCCTATTCAATCGTTCTGGGAGCGGTTTGAACGCAAGTACTTTCCACCCGCCGTGCAGACTGAGATGAGGCAGAAATTACTGAATTTGAAACAGGAGAACTCTACCGTTGCTGAGTATGAGGAGGAGTTCACGAGACTTCTCACCATAGTGCCATATGATGCACCTATTGAGAGTAAGAAGATTATGTTGTTTGTGGACGGGTTAGCTTGGAGAATCCGTCAGCATCTTATAGGGAATTTATCTCTGAGTACTTTCATTGATGTACTCAATGCTGCGTTACTACATTGTCAGGATCATCGCTTCCATCTGCAGGGAAGCAGGAGAGCAGGAGAGTCCAGCCAGCAGGGCAGGACCGGGGGTAGTAGTGCTAGTGGGGCACCATCTCATGGACAGACTCGTCAGCACGAGCAGAGTTCCCATCAGGGGGACCCTGCTAAGCGATTCCGTTCAGGTGATTCCAGGCAGGGATTTGGGAGTTATAGGCAGGGTCAGCAGGGCCAGCCTAATCAGTAGGGCCAGCAAGGCCAACACCGACAGCAGGGTCAGCAGCAGGGCCAGTGGCGTAGTGGTAATGGCCAGCAGGGCCGTGGTCAGCAGAGTCAGAGGGGAGACAACTTCAAAGGCCGATGTTTTGGGTGTGGTAAACACGACCATAGGCGCCAGGATTGTCCGGAGGGAGATAGGGCCCCACAACAACAGGGTGCCCGTAATGAGGCGCAAAGACCACTTTTTTCACTTGCCTTCCCAGCTTCAACCCAGGTGTCAGCCCTACCAGCCATTCCAACAGCTCCAGTGCAGCAGGGGCAGTTACAGTACGGACGTGTCTATAACGTCCACCAGGCAGCAGCTCCACAGGCACCACCCGCGATTGAGGGTATGTTTCCTATCCATGGTACTATGGGTCGGGTTTTGTTTGATACTGGGGCGACGCATTATTTTATAACTACGCATTTTGCGAAGGTCTTAGGGTTGTTAGCCACAGCAGAGAGCACGGTGACGTGTGTAGACTCACCACTGGGGAGTGGGTCGCTTATCTTCTTTATATGCCGGGGAGTGGGGGTAGAGATTGGTAGTTTGGTATTACCTGCAGACATGTTAGTCTTAGATATGAATGAGAATGATGTTATTATCGGTATGGATTGGCTCACAGCTTATAGAGCCATGATTGATTGCTTCGGTGGGAGCATTATTTTTTCCATTCCGGGGCAAGAGATGTTTGTAGTGGCGATGCCTCGCCCCGAGGGAGGCTCGACCGCTCATTTGTATTATATAGAGGAGGATACCTCTAAGGAGGTTGTGATTCCGTTAGACTCGATTCCAGTTGTTCGTGAGTATTCCGATGTGTTTCAGGAGATACCAGGCCTACCCCCCAGTCGAGAGATAGACTTTGTCATAGATTTATTGCCAGATACGAGACCTATAGCACGCGCTCCATACCGTATGGCTCCGGCGGAGATGCGAGAGTTACGAGATTAATAGAGCAGATATTAGGTCAGGGCTTCATTCGCAGGAGTACCTCACCTTGGGGCGCCCCAATCTTATTTGTGAAGAAGAGAGATGGTTCACTGAGGTTATGTGTGGACTACCGGGAGTTGAACAAGGTCACGATACGGAATAAGTATCCGTTGCCTCGAATCGATGATCTGTTCGACCAGCTGAGGGGAACAACTTTCTTTTCGAAGATAGATTTGAGGTCGGGGTACCATTAGCTACGTATTAGGGAGCAGGATGTTTCAAAGACTGCCTTCTTGACGAGATATGGGTCTTATGAGTTCAGAGTGATGCCATTCGGCCTCACAAATGCTTCAGCCGTGTTCATGGACTTAATGAACCGAGTATTCAGAGAGTTCTTGGATCAGTTTGTCATCGTCTTCATAGATGACATTTTGATATATTCACACTCCGAGGAGGAGCATGCCGAGCATTTGAGGCAAGTTCTTCAGACTTTACGAGAGCATTAGTTGTATGCTAAGTACGAGAAGTGTGGATTCTGGTTGAGAGAAGTACAGTTCTTGGGGCATGTTGTTTCTGAGCAGGGGATAGCAGTTGACCCGAGTAAAGTGTCAGCGGTGAGGGAGTGGGGACAGCCCACGACACCGACGGAATTGCATAGTTTCTTGGGGTTAGCCGGATACTACAGGAGATTCATTCGGGGATTCTCCAAAATAGCGGGTCCATTGACGAACCTGACTCGCAAAGGGGTACCATATGTTTGGGATGATGCTTGTCAATTAGCTTTCGACGAGCTGAAAGACAAGCTTACTTCAGCACCAGTCCTTGCTTTACCGAAGCCGGGTGTGGAGTACCTGGTTTACACCGATGCCTCTTTACGGGGACTTGGGGGAGTACTTCAGCAGGAAGAGAAGGCTATAGCTTTTGCCTCCCGCAAGCTTAAGTCGCATGAGAAGAATTACCCCACCCACGACCTGGAATTAGTAGCGGTCGTTTTTTCACTGCAGATATGGAGACACTATTTATTGGGGGAGAAGTTCCATTTGTTCACAGACCACAAATCACTGTAGTACCTGTTCACTCAGCGAGAGCTGAATATGCATCAGCGCAGATGGTTAGAGTTTGTGAAGGACTATCAGTTTGACATACAGTATCATCCGGGGAAAGCCAACGTAGTTGCTGATGCGTTGAGCTGTAGATCGGTAAATGAGGTAGCGGACGTCTGGAAAGCGAAGTGGAAGGAGTTGGGTCACCAGGACGCAGTAGCCCGTTCCTTCATATCTGTTATGACAGTCACACCCGGGATTGTTACGAGGGTAATACAGGCCCAAACCACAGACCCGTTTTGCCAGGAGCAGATTATATGACTTTTAGCCGAGGGTGCTGAGTCCTATTTTGTTAGTTCTGATGGGGGTTTGAGGTTTAATGGGAGGTTAGTGGTTCCAGAAAGGACAGAATTGCGTCATGCAGTGATGACCCAATCTCACGGGTCCCGATTTGCGGTACATCCTGGAGGAGATAAGATGTACCAGGATATGAGGAGGCAATACTGGTGGAGTGGGATGAAGAAGGACATTGCTGAGTTCGTATTCAAGTGTTCTACTTGCCAGCTGGTGAAGGTGGACCATCAGAAACCGTCAGGATTGCTTCAGCCATTGGAAGTACCCGCGTGGAAGTGGGAGAGTATTTCCATGGATTTTATTACAGGGTTGCCTACATCACAACGGGGCCACAACTCTATCTGGGTGATTGTAGACCGTTTGACCAAGGTGGCTCATTTTCTGTCGGTGCGGACAGATTATACCACAGGTCATTATGCTCAGTTGTTCATTTATGAGATTGTCAGATTGCATGGGGTGCCCCTGAATATTGTGTCAGATAGAGACAAGATTTTCGTGTCGCGTTTTTGGGAAAGCTTTCAGGAGGCTATGGGTACTGAGTTGAGGTTGAGTTCAGCTTATCACCCACAGACAGATGGACAAACAGAGCGTACTAATCAGATGTTGGAGGATATGCTACGCATGTGTGTTCTTGATTTCGGAGGAGGTTGGGAGCCACATCTTCCACTGGTAGAGTTTGCTTATAATAACTCTTATCAGTTTACGATTGGCATGGCTCCATTTGAGGCTTTGTATGGCAGGCCTTGTCGTTCACCAACTTGTTGGCTCGAGGTGGGGGATAACAAGTTGCTAGGACCAGAGGTGATTCAGGAAACCTCCGCGAGGATTGAGATGATCAGGAGTCGCATTCGAGTAGCCCAGGATAGGCAAAAGAGCTACGCCGATGCGAAACGGTTCTTTCGAGAGTTTAATGTGGGGGACCAAGTGTTACTGCGTGTATCTCCTATGAAGGGAGTGATGAGGTTCGGGAAGAAGGAGGAATTGGCTCCGAGGTACGTGGGACCATTTCCCATCATCGAGAGAATTGGGCAAGTTGCATACAGGTTAGGACTGCCAGAGCCTTTACATCGCATTCACGATGTATTCCACATCTCGTCGTTGAGACGGTATCTTCGGGATGATATGGCCCATACTCACATCGCGATAGATGAGATAGACTTACAGCCTGACAGCTCTTACGAGGAGAGACCGGTGGCTATCCTAGACTATAGTGAGAGGAGATTGAGGTCGAAGATAGTTCCACTTGTACGGGTCCAGTGGGAACATCATAATGTGGAGGAATCCACTTGGGAGTGCGAGGCCGATATGCGCGAGAGATATCCAGATTTGTTCTTACCAGGTATGCCTTATTTTCCGAATTTCGGGACGAAATTCTGTTATTAGGGGGGAAGTATGTAATACCCCGTATTTTTATGCTATATTAATTTGGGGATTTATTAAATTTAATGTGAATTAAATTTTTATAAAAATTCGGAAATTAATTATGTTATAATTATTAACGTGATGAGAGTTAGTAATTATGGGAAAAATTTGTTGAATATTACTAATGAGCAAAGTAATATATGATAGTGGTCATATTAAATGTCACGAGTGAATAAAATGACAATTTTAGAAATTTAAGTCGGGACGCGCCCGTGTCGCGTCGGGACTAAATATTGATAAATAAAAGTGAATATTTTATAAGTTGTTCGTATGGTCATTTTGAGTGCGCCAACGCGTCCGGAAGGGTCGAGATAGTCAGAAAAGTATACCCGAGGGTTTGATTTGGGTCTCGGGACGTTTTTAGGCCTAATTAGTACCCCGGGAGGGCATTTTAGTCATTTTGTATTTTTGAGTAATTAAACCCACGAAAATTGAAGGGGTTATATCAGATGTTTAGGTTATCTCCTAGGGTTAGATAACTCAAAACACTAGAACGGCCATTGGAGAGGAGAGGAGAGAGCTCTCAAGGCATTCCAAGGCTTAAAACTCACCCGTTTGCACCGCCGCCACCGCCAAAGCGTAGATCGCGAGACGGGGAACGCAACCACACCAATTTCGGCACCAAACCAGACTTCTGAAAATCCCAGGCAAGTGTTTATCTTGCTTATTTCGTTGATGCATCTTTCATATTGGTTTAGGAATGATTAGGATGAATTGTATGGAAGAAAAACCCAATTTGAGATAGGAAATTGCATGTAGTGATGACTTAAATGATCAACTGGAAACCCTTTGTCATGTAGAGGAGCAAACCACGGAATTATGAAGTTTATAAGAAGGAAATTCTGGAAAATTGTTGTTAGAACCATGTTTAAGAGATTTCTGGGGTTCTTGATAATTATGTAAATTTTCGGGCTGTTAATCCATGTTTAGTGATAGAAATCTACATGCTTTACGTTGGAAATATCTGGTATGATGATATAATGTTGGTAGTATAAATTTTGGGATGATTGGGATTGAAAAATATGGATTTGGTGAAGGTTAGAAGATGAAACCCGTAACTGCAAATCTGCAGATTTCGCAGACCTGCTTGATCAATCGATCGAGCCCCAGACCTCGATCGATCGACCCCTCCTGGCAGACTCATGTTTTCCCTTCTTAATTAGTTGAAATTCACTTTAATGAGGAATAATTCATGGACACCCTAATAAAAATGTTTTGTGAGATAAAGAGGACCAGTAGGGTATATGAATAAGTTTTGGGACCTTTAAGGTTAGACGAGAGTTGTATCCTTGGGAGATTTCATATATAAGAAACGATAAAACTACGTATTTAAAGTGAGAAGATTACGTAAAATAGTTACGAAAGAGAATAGATGAATACCTACTGAATTTTTATAGGTGGGAGGATAAAACCATGAGAGTTATGTGGTAAGTTGGAATAATACCGAATCAAGGTTAGAAACGAACTATTACATGTGATGACAAATAATGAGATATGAGAAATAATGTCGTAATTATGGGATTTGAGAATATACCCAATATTGATATGGTAATATTAGTATAGTTATATGATTGTGTGTGCATATGCTATCTATGTGTGAAAAACATGCCCACGCTACTTGCTATCCCTGAGGTTACCGCGCTGGGACGAATCTTATCCTGTGTGCCTTATGGGGATATTGACTCGTACCCTAGGAGATAGATATCCTTGGTACAGGCTATCAATTTGATAGTTCAGACGGTCCTAAGAGACGCGGGTATGTGCCATCCTCTTAGAGACTTGGAATCTATTATTCGCCTCAATATTGTTGTGTATGTGTTAATACAATTCGAGAGTGATTCTGAATTTGTATTCCCCTTAATACGAGTGATACGGGGATTGGATAGTAGAGTATGCCCGCACTATAGTTTTTATGTGGGGTGCTGTTATGATATATATATATATATATATTATACGAGTAGTTAATATATATATATATGAAATTCTGAAATCTGAAACTGCCTACTGTGATTTGATATGTAGGACATGGTTGATGACTCAAATTATAAGTACTTGTTTTGAGAAAGTATAATATGACACTAGAAAACTTTATTGATTAATAAAGTTAAAATGAGAACTTTGGTTACAAATTGAAATCTTACATTTTAAATACTTGTGTTGTTCAGTTGTAAATCCTACGAATAACTCCAGGTAAGTTAGATCATTGGGGAAAGATAGTGTGGTATATGACGAGATAGACCATTGAGAAGGTTAGTGCGATAGGTGTACACATTAGAAGAGAGGTGAGAATTTCTCAAGAGAGTGTCGCACTAATATGTTGTTGCATTAGCCTGTAATCAATTTAAATACTTGCTAAACGAATTTTTAAATCATATACACTATCGGGCTCTGACCCGTTTCTATTTCTCTTTCTCTCTTTTATATATATGAATATATTACAGGTGCCCAGCCACAGTGGCGTCTTGTTTAGGATCCCTTGGAAGGAACGTGCTGCAGCTTAGGTGGGAGTTGCAGGCCACTTGTTTAGACGATTTCATTTACTTGATTCCACTTCTATCATTCTCCTTATTGGGCATGTGTCGCCCTTTCCACTATTTATCTGTTTTATTGGGACATTTGTATTTCAGTTATTTCTAGTACTGTTACTTTGGGATTTATTCAGCATGTATGTTTTACTTTAAGTTTTAAATGCTGGGATTTAGTCGTTGAATGTTTAAATTAATTGGATTATATATTCCAGGATTATTATGGTGTGATTCTTTAAATATTGAATTGTTGTAGATAATTAAATCTTTATTTTCAAAAATAAAATTTGGAAAGTAATGTTTAAAATGGTTTTGACACTTAGCTTAATTAAATAGGGTGTTAAATTTGGAAAAGTTATTTTTACGACAGTGATGCTAAGAATGAACCAACAGTTCACCTTGATTTTAATTTAATAAAGAAGTGATCGCCCGGTATTTAATTAGGCGGGGTGTCACATAGCCTTAATCCGGAATCGAGGAGAGTTGAAGAGAATTCAATTTCAAGAGCATTGGAAGAAACGACAAGTTAATCCGAGCTACGGTGAAAAAGTTACGAATATTTGAAGTTGAGAAGGAACAAGAAAAATATCCCTGAATGAAAAAGGCAGGAGGTCCGGACCGCCCAGAAAAGGGTCCGAACCGGTTCCCAAAAAGTTATGCATGAAAAAGCTAGGCGATCTGGACCTTTTCCAGAAAATGATCCATACCGCCTTGGTAAAAAATGCCTTTGTCAAGAAATAGGGGGCGATCCGGACCTTTTTCCCCAAAAGGATCGGACCGTCTTAAGCTAAGGAACTCCGTTTAAAATAAGGTGGCGATCCGGACCGTCTCCCCCAATGGGTCCGGACCGCATTGAATTTTCATAAATTTTTCTATTCTCTCTCAGAGTTTTTTGTGGGTCAAACTCTTGTAAATTTCAGAGCTATTTATTCAGATTAGTTACAAAATAGTAGGAGTTCAATTTTTTAGTCTAGCTAATTAGGAGTAGTGGGTTTTTGTAGTAAAAAACCCTAGTTTTTCATAAGAAGATTTTGCTGTAAGGATTTGAATTTAATTTCTATAATTCAAGTAACATATATTCCTTTGATTTTCAATTGCTTAGTAGTTTAATTGTTGATTTGAATTTACAATTCTCTTTTCATTTAGTTTCTTTAGAGTTAATGTTCTATTTCTTAAAAACCCCGTTTTTCTCTAAGTTAACCATGTCTAGCTAATTTTCTAAGAGTTGGGGTGCATGAACCCCACTCGATGTAATTCATGATAATGGGAAGTAAACTTTTGAATTAAAATCTTAGATGAATCGTGTTACGTAACTGTTGCAACCGTCGTAGGACTTTTGATCTCGTTTGCCCTAGGTAACCGGGATGCTTTAGAGTGCGACACGCGTATCGGTTAATGCAACACCGATTTGTTCTTGCCTTTGATTTCATATGGTACGGGTTACGATCCCTCATATATGGAATACTTATGATTAATAAAGACTGGGTTCATTTAAAATCTTAATTCCGAATCTAGTATCATATGAAGTGAATTGCTAGGGTGTGGGGGATTGTGATCCAATCTCTTGTTCTCATCTCATAGTTAAACTTTTAGTCCATTTATCATCAGCATTTTGTTTAAGTAACATAGTTGCATATTGTTAGTTCTTAGTTTCATTAGTAGTTACTCTAAAATTTGCATCTAGTCGTAGTTGTTTCATCCCCCAAATCATCTTTTCGTTTCTTTTAGAGTCAAAGCTAGGATTTCTTCAATTTTCTAACGTCGTTACAAATTCGTTCGTCCTTTTTCCCGAATGATCGATACCCGACTTACAGGGATTATTACTTGAGCGACATGCTTGCACTTGAGCCTACATAGCACGCACATTAGACACATTTGTGGTCGCGTCATATATGCTAGTTTACAATATTTCTTTTTGGGCGCCATTTTGACTACAAATATTAGTTCACAGGCAAATTCTGTTTTTACGGGCCAAAAGGCCATTTTGCCCCCATTTAATATACTTATCCACTATATATATCTATACATCACACACACACACACACACACACACACACACACACACACAGATATATATATATATATATATATATATATATATATATATATATATATATATATATATATATATATATATATATATATATATATATATATATAATAAGGAGTAAAAATTATTGCACTATTCCATAAGATGATAACTTAATTAGGGGTCGTGATTATGCCAACAAGGCACTAGATGGAAGGTGAGATCACAATTCACACCATAAGCTCTACAACTCACCATATCTCATTATATACTCTGTATTATATTTACAATTTTAACCCGCTAAAATATACTTCCCCCTACTTTTCTTCATAAATTTTTCATTCTAATTCAAACAAAGAGGGCATTTTGGTAACACACTAAAAAGTATTTTGGTGCTCACACACACAATGATTTTCTCTCTCTCTTAGCCATCAACCACCTACCCTCAATCAACGTCATACCCACTCACAGCCTCATTCCCACTCAAGTTCATCACGATCTCTCTCTCTCTCAAGTTCTTCACCGAATTCTCTTATTCTTCTTCTTTAGGTGCGGAGTTCCTCTATTTTGTGAAGATTTATGGAGTTTATTGTTCTAAACTCTGAGTTATAATTGTGTTTATGTTATTTTACCATACATTTTAACTCAGTCTCTCTTTTAAACCATTTTGTTGTTTGTTGATTTAGGGTATGTTTTTTCATATGAAGATGCTTTCTAACTGCCTCATTATTGTTTATGCTTTCTAATTACTTCATATGAACCCAATACCCTTTTACCCTTCTCTTTCTAACTACTTCATTATTTTTTCCTCTAGGTACATATTTGGGTATGTAACTTACATGGGTGTATAAATGGTATTCAAGAATCCAATAATGGAAATTCTTTATTTCAATTTGTAATTTTTTTCATGTCAGATAGGATGATTCTTTGAGCTCTGAGTTGGTAGCGGACTAAGACAATAGTTTTGGTGATGGATATTGTGTTAATTGTAGTTCTTAGTTAAGCAAGTTTCTAATGTTTATGGATTTTGAAGCAAATTTTAGCACCAATCTTACACGATTATTGAAAATTCCCTAAACATACCATAACTTATTTGAAATAAAAAATATTTTGCTCTCCTCAAACTCTAATAACAATAGATACACACTTATGTTGCAGAAAGTTACTCTGCGTACTGATTTAGAAGATAATAAAAATTATATTATTTTGAGGGTATAACATGTGTTATTGGTGCGAAAGAGTCTCGAATGCTATCTACTATATAAATAATTTTTCATATATGGAATTAATATTGAGAATGAACATATGATATCCTTAAGCTTTTCTCTTATTCAGTCCTTGCAATGATTGTATTATTTTGAGGGTATATTTTGAGGGTATAACATGTTTTGCAGGCAACTGAAATATCATTACATCAACCCACCAAACCCTATACCTTTCGTAATGTACATGAGTTGCATGATGCTAGAATTTAGTTCAAGCAGAGCTCCTTTAACAATTTATCTAACGTCAGCTATGTCCCTGGTAAGCTCTGTGTGTACCTTGAGATTTCCCGAATAACGGTCGATGACTCCACAGAGTCCAAGTTCTTGAACCTGGTAGCCTTTGAGATTCTTGATTCTCTAACATAATGCCTTTGGAGTTATGAATATGAATGAGGTCTCATTGTTCCTATTTTTAGGTGGTATGAATGGGAACATGATGCCTTTGGAGTTTTGAATACAGGTATATTTTTAATGTGGTATGAATAGGAACGAGGTCTCATTGATCCATTGGAAGTTTTTATTATGCTTATAATATGTTAGTCCCTTATTACACAATAAAATTTTAGTACGTGATAGCTTATTAGACTATTCACATCTTACGTGGATGCCTATCGAGAAAACAAAAACTGTGTTCATTAGTGTGCATATGGTTTATTAATATTGTTGTTTATGTGTTTAGTACCCTATTTTCAAAGATACTTCATATTTTCAGGGTTGGGGTGCTGACCAGGAAGGGTTTTGGTATTTATTTTTGAATGTTTCTCCATGATACTCATTTTGTTGCTTACTCTGTATTTCTGAATGTTTCTTCTACTTTACTTGCAGGACATAATTCAAACCAACTATGAATGTTTCTTCTACTTTGCTTGCTGGACATAATTCAAACCAAATATCAATGTTTCTTTTCATTTATTCACTTATGTTATTGAACCTTTTGGTATTAGGTTGGATGATTGAATGATTGTACTTAGTCCTTAGTCCTATTACACTGGTATTGTAAGTATATCGTTAATTTTAGTAGTTTGTTCTGTACTGATAGCAGTTTCACACTCCCATTTTGAATCTTTAGAAATACATCATGTGAAAAATAAAATTGTTAGTAAAATTTGGTTGTTTGTTATTATAATTATATTTTTAGTACACATAATCGAACTAGGTGCAATATAGGCACCACTACACCAAATCTTCCCATTTGTCAAGGTCATTGACCTTGACAAATTCACCTTGTCAAGGTCAATGACCGTGACATTTCGAGGCGAGACAACTTTTTTTGTCACGGTCGTGTCACGGTCATTGACCTTGACAAAAAACTCGCGTTTTGTGTCACGGTCGTGTCAAGGTCAATGACCGTGACACGTTTGTCACGGTTTAGAACCGTGACAAAGCCGTGACCCTTTTTAAAAAATTGTCACGGTCAATGACCGTGACACGTCTGTGTCAATTTTGTCACGGACGTGTCACGGTCAATGACCGTGACAATTCTGGGCAGAATTAAAAAAAAACTGCTAGGCAGTATGGCCACTGCCACTGCCCAGCAGTATATTTGTACATGTTATAGCAACGTTGTACATGTTCCAAACATCATATATCCGAACAAACTAAAGATAATGCAAATATATATTCAAATAAGAAACTATTTAAAAAGAAACAACATCACCATCATTTTATCTTAAATCTACAAACTATTTGCATGGAAAAGAGATTTTGTACCGCAATGCTCGGGAACACCTCCTTATCCTTCCCTTCTCGTCCGAATAGCCACATAAGTATAGAGCATATGTGGCCTACCCTTAGGGCCACTCCCTGTCCCCTGAATTGAAATAAAGTAAAATTAGTATCCGCCCCTCAAATATAGATAAATATAAATCGTAATTGAAATCGAAATCGAAATTGACATATAAATATAAATACATTACCTGTAGTGTCACTCAAATAGCTAACTTGAGCTCATATGGCACCTCCTTCCAACTAATGTACCCCGGACAATCGTGTCAATTATAATTCTCTTCATATCTAAACACTAAGAAATACCATAATCCTATGGAGGTATGCGTTCCAAACTCCTTCCAACCGTTGTGTAGCCAAAAATCAGCAGTTGAAGTTGTCAACTCCACCTTTGAATGGGGTATGGAAAGTGGAATTGACAACTTCAACCGGTGATGTTTGGCTACATAACGGTTGGGAGGAATTTGCAGAGCATCGCTCCATAGGATTATGACATTTCTTAGTGTTCGGATAGACGAAGAGATTCAGTCTCCTCTCCACAAATAGGACACCCGAAATAACTATGTACTAATCACCTATTAAAGGTAAGAAGCGTATATTCATGGATTAGTATAAACAAAACTTAGATGTAGTTGGAATATTTATGTATTAATCTCCTCTCCACACACGCACACTACACAAGAGTGAAAATGATAAAGTGCAGATCAAGTAAAAGCATTAAAAATGGATGTTTCGGTACAAATTGAAATATTTATTACAAATTGAAAAATTGTTTCAAATTCGGGTTATCATAAAAAATGGATTGATATTCGGTAGGAGCAGCCAAGTCATCCACACTACTATTTAGACGCCTTGGCGCGTGTTGGACAATTTACCACGGCTCGTTGTTGATATACTCCGAGTAAAACACTTGCTTAACCTTTTGAAATGCACAAACAAACGGCTCATCGCTCACGTGGTCGTTGCTCTTCAACTTGGACAAGTCAACCATGATCAAATTGGTGACATGATCAACTTTAAAAGCATTTTTATCCTCAACTCTTACCCATTCACAGTAAAATACAACCTCTTTGAAGCTTATATAATCCAATTCAAATATATTTTGGATTACACCATAGTAAGTCATTTCAGCTTCAACGAGCTTTTTATCTTTTGCGCTCGCTCGAAAGAAAGTAAGAGCCTTGTATGAAATTCCCGAGTTCTGTACATTTGTACTTTCCTCGTACACTTTAGCGCCGAAAATGTAACCGTTCAATCGATATTTTTTGTACTCTTGTGCCACGAACAAGGGTCCAGTGGCTAGACGAGCAAGCCTTGATGTCGCATCACCCATCTTTAGGAGCTGAGAATATAGATAAATTAATTATATTAGTGGTAAAATTTGAGTGTAATTTAACGTTATATAACGACTGTTTTCATTGTAATTACCTCTTGTGTCAACCATAGCCTAAATTCGCTGTCTGATTGTACCACTGTTTTTCGTCTTTTATTGTTCTCACAGGCTTCATATTTACTGCATATTACAAAATTAATCATGTATAAAATAATCTAAAAGTAATGTTAAACATTAAAATATTCGAAACTTACTTTTTCCATTCTTCGACATCTTCATGTGTGTCAAATAGATAACGAGCTACTTGTTCATGTTGCAAACTCGTTAATTTCACTCGTTTTCCCATCACATTACCACCATCATCGAGGAATTCATCAGTGTCATCAGCGCTGGTAGAGTCAGTCATATATTCCCGAGTATATATTGATGACTCCACGGTGATGTATTCCTCTGCAATTGATCCTGCAATATATCGCGTATTCTTGACGTAGTCTTTAAAAACTTTCATCAATCTTTCAAACGGATACATCCACCGATATCTAACTGGACCACAAAGAAGTGCCTCGTCGCATAGGTGTACCAACAAGTGAACACTTATGTCAAAGAATGCTGGGGGAAAGTACTTCTCCAATACACAAATCGCTTCGTTCACAGCCAATTTTGCGGCCACTATGTGTTCTCGATTCACTACCTTCTCACACAAGAGGGAGAAGGTAATACTAATTTGCATAATAGCCCTACGCAAATCCTTGTGCTTGGAGAAACAATGCTTAAACAATAGAGGAACCAATTGCATGATCACATGCCAATCGTAAGACTTACACTTATGTAAATCATGAGTAACATAATTCACAATCATTTGCAAGTTGGACAAAAAAGTAGATGGGCCCTTCAAATTATATATTGTGTCTAGAAGCACCTTCCTTTCCTCACTCGTCAAAGTAAACGCACCAGGGGGAATTATTGTCCTTCCCCTACTATCTTCTTTCGACCATAGTTGTGGTTTAAGTTTTAACGTTTTAAGGTATTTTCGTGCATTTTCTCCATCTTTCGAATGACTCCCCCCAAGGCAAGTACCCACAATATGTTCAGCGAAGTTCTTCTCTGCATGCATCACATCCAATACATGGCGCACCGGGTTTTTCTTCCAATAAGGCAAGTCAAATAAAATTGACCTCCGAGACCATGCCTTTCTTATCTCAATTTCATTCCCAGTTGGGGTCTTCTTATGCTTGACATTCTTAAATTCGGTATTCTTACCTGGCATATTTGGGCCACATTCAGAAGATTTACTTTCAATTTCTGAACCCAAAAGTTGTCTCGGCGGTAGCCTATGTTCAACTCCGCCCAATAAAAAATTGAAAGCTTTCTCAAATCTGAAACTATGAGCTGGGGGTAAAAACCTCCTGTGGCAATGGTATACATTTTTTAAGCTGGAGGATAGACGAAGAGATTCAGTCTCCTCTCCACAAATAGGACACCCCAAATAACCATGTACTACACATCCGGATAATGTCCCATAAGCTGGAAAATCATGAATTGCCCACATCAACATAGCTTTCAGCGTAAACTCTTCTTTTCTAAAAGAGTCAAATGATTGCACACCCTCTTCCCACAACTCGTTTAATTCTTCTACCAAAGGAGCCAGGTATATATCAATGTCTTCACTTGGTGCCTTTGGCCCAGGTATCAATAAAGCCATCATCGAAAATTCAGGTCTCATACACTGTGAAGGAGGGAGGTTGAGTGGGGCTAGGATCACTGGCCATACACTCTGATTGGTGCTTAGATTTCCAAATGGATTGAAACCATCTGTTGATATAGCCAAACGAATGTTGCGTTGTTCTCGAGCAAAATCGGGATACTCATAATTCATCCTCCGCCAGGCAGTAGAATCAATAGGATGACGCATGATATTACCCCCTACTTCTGCCCTAGCATGCCAAGTCATTGCCTCTGCAATCCATGGTACTGTGAAAAATCGCTTTAATCTAGGCCCAACGGGAAAATATTTCAATACTTTTTGAGGCACTTTTGAGCTTGTGCCTTCCTTACTAGTAGATTGGACATATATAGGTTCATCGCATACCGGACAACGATCGAGATTTTCATACTCCTTTCGGTATAGTATGCAGTCATACACACAAGCATGAATCGATTTATACTTCATTCCCAAACCTTTCAAACTGTTCTTCATAACAGTATAGCTATTTGGAAGTGTATTCACCTTGGGTAATAAGCCCTTCGCCCATTTCAGAATTCCCGTCACGCTATTGCCAGACAAATCGTACTGCGTCTTCAAACTGTGCAAACCAACCATGGCATGTAAAGTTGTTTGATCTTTCTCACAGCCAGAGTATAACGGTTGGGTCGCCTTAAATTTTAAACTTTGGTAGTCATCGTCAAGTTTTATCGTGTTATCTTCACGAGCACTTGAATCTTCTACATCATCAGTAGCCTCATTCTCCTCAGCTTCATAAACTCCGTACGCATCATCAACTAAATCCCGTAACATATTATGATCTACGTCGTCCCCTTCTTCATCTATTCTACTTGTTGAAGGATGTTGTGAAGGTTGGTCAGGGACAAAAGGAACTTTCAATTCACCGTGAAAACTCCAAAATCGATAACTATCTTGCATACCCGATCTTAACAAATGTAGTTCAACTGTTTTCCACTCAAACACCTTACCATTCTTACACCTAGCACACGGACACGGAAACTCTTCATCATTACGACATCTCTTTGCATATTTCACAAATTCGTTAGCATCTCTGCGAAACACATCCCCCATTCTATTAGTCTCACCCATCCACTCTTTGTATTTCGGATATCCCATCACAGCTACCACAACTAAACACCTATTAAAGGTAAACAAAACTTAGATTTATAGTATGTTTTATTTAATTATCCCATCATTTAATTATCCTAATAAAGGGTATGTGGTCCTATCCCATTCAAGAATGCATTTTTCTGTAATATACTTAACAGCTCATGCACATTGTTACGATTTGAAAAAAATTCGACAGCATATCCCCTTAGTTCTCCAAGTACACGATGTAGATTGGCAGGTGTGAGTGTTATTTCAATTGGTCAATTAAAATAACAGTCACACTTGTCAATCTAGTATGTACCCAGAGAACATTAAGATACGACTGCAGAACTTCCTCCAAAAGTAACAACTTTAAGCCAATAAGAATATTATACAGAAATTATACAGTCTCAAACTGTCCAAACGGGACAATTCGAGAGATCTCATTACAGGGGTAATGACTCTCGAACGGGTTTAAGGGTTATTGAATGCGTACGCATAAGAACTAGAATGCTAGTATCTATGCGCACTATATTTAATTTCAAGTATGTTTCATATAATGGGTTAATTCAAATACAAAAATAAATTCGTGGGATAATTCAAATACAAAAATAAATTCATGGGATAATTCAAATACAAAAATAAATTCATGTATTGACCACATACACACACACACACACACACTATCTAAGCTGTTCTATAGGTATAAAAATAATTATTATCCAATTATTATCCAACTATTATCAATTATTTATTTTGAATGTAAATAATATTCAAAACCCCACCCACCCCCACCCCCACCCCCTCCCGATGTTTATTATCCAATTATTATCCAACTATTATCAATTATTTATAAAATTGATGTCTACTTTTAGTGTTGTGTATATATGTTAGTCCTCGGCTTTTTTTATTGAACTTTTAGTTATTTAGTGTATTGTAGATTGATGAGGCCACACAATGAACTATTATTTCGCCTTTTACTAAAGAATATCATGTGCTCACAAATAGGCGGCATACGCCCATTTTTTTAATTGTTTATACCCCCTCCCCCACCACACACCACCTGATGATGCTTAAACCCCTTTTGATAGACGGCTCTCTTAGTGTTTTTTTTTGTCTATACTATCAAGTGTTCAACTAGTTTGGAGAGTTGTACCAAACAATATTAGTTGAGATCCAACTTCAGATTAATTCAAGACATAAGACCCTAAAGGGAATCCTATCTGCAACAAGATTCTAGTTAGTAAAGAAGACATAACAGAATATGGTGGAATCCACTACACTACACACCCATTCCCACACTTAAAAACCATTTAATAATATTTAAAAAATTCAAAACCATTTAATAATATTTAAGCACTAAAATTAATTTAATTTAATTTAACCTAGGAATTAATCAGATATTTTTATCCTATGTTTACTAATGCTAAAATTATGAAAAATGATATTTTGAGATAATAATGTGTGAAAATTTGTTTTATGATTTTTTTCTTAACTGAAAATTATTTAGGGGTATTTTTAATTGAATATATACACATTTTTAACTCTTTAAAAATTACATTTTAATCCTTTCTAAATCTTAGGGAGAGTTTGGGTTGTGTTTTTCGGCCATAACACCACACACACCCACCACCACCCCCTCCCCCACCACACACCACCACACACACACACACACACCACCCTACCCCACCCCCTGCCCCCCTCCACCACCCCCTCCCCCCTCCCCCAAAACACACCACACACCGCACCCCACCCCACCCTGCCCCCTCCACCACCCCCTCCACCACCCTGCCCCACCGTCCACACACGCACACACATACACACACATATATATATACACATACACACATAAATATACAGACAAATATATATATAAATGGAAGAGAGAGAGAGAGAGAAATTGGACCTGAGAGAGAGAGAGAGAGAGAGAGAGAGCAGCGTCGAGAGAGAGAAAGAGGGAGGGAACGGTGGGAGGGAAAAAAGAATGGGGAAAGGGTTTTTGCTGGAAAAGTTATCACGGTCGTGTCGATGTCATTGACCGTGACAAGAATTTTCACGGTCATTGACCGTGATAACTTTTCCAGTCACGGACTTGTCACGGTCAATGACTGTGACAATTAGTTGTCACGGTCGTGTCAAGGTCAATGACCGTGACATAAAACGCGTGTTTTTTTGTCACGGTCAATGACCTTGACAAGGCTGGCCGGCTGAAAGGTGACAATTTGCCCATTTTGGTGTAGTGCACGATAAGTACGCTACAGATAAATATTCTAGGGGTAATTTGTTTTTCAATTCTACTGTTTTAAATCAACAACAAATTAATAGTTCTTATATGCTTCTAGGCTTTTGGTTCTAATATCTAAATACGTATAGGTGGATAGAAGACAATCAATTCATATTTTCTTTTGATAATAAGCATGTACGACCAAAAAACGGTTCTTCCATTGCGCCAATACATAACCTCTGCCTACAGCATCATTGAAATATGCAATTTGCAGGTATTAATTTTTAATTTTTAGTTCTGAATTGCAAACATGAATTTGTGTTGAAATATGTTACTTGGTGTTTCACTTATGGAATTATATGTTTACTTCGCATTTGCATTGCAATATTTTGATTTTTGTGTTATTATTTTTATACATTTTAACGTTTTTGTAGCATAAGTGGGAGAAATGGCCTACCTCTGCGGATTAAGCAACCAAGTTCCTTACTATGATTATGCTCTTGATTTGATCCTTGATGTGGGAACATAACGAATTAGTTGAATCAGCAGCGGTGATTCTTTACGGTCTTATCCATGTTCGATACGTATTAAAAACTAGAGGAATGGCAGCTATATTGGAGAAGTACGAAAATGCTGAGTTCGGGAGATGCGCAAGAGTGTACTGCTCCGGACAACCCTCCCTTCTTCTTGGCCAGTCAGACATTCCTCGATAAAGAACAGTAAATATACACTGCCTTAAGTGTGAAGACATGTATACTCCTCGATCCCGGTTTCAAGATAACCTTAATGGAGCCTATTTCGGATCCACATTTCCTCATCTGTTCCCGATGACTTATGGGCACCTCAAACCACAAAAGCCTTCATAGAGCCATGTTTCAAGAGTTTTTAGTTTCAAGGTCCACAAGCCGTGATTGTTGGCATTGTGTTATTGATATCTTTCTTCCTTATAATAGGAGGTAAAATGATTTTGATAATACAATTAGAATTACTAAGTCTCATAAGATATGTCATCACATCACAAACCAAGTGCACTTTTTTTATTGATCGGAATAAGGGGGAATGCCTTTCGTGATGCATATGGTCTTGGAAAAAAATGTGTTGTTTCTTTAAAACTTAATGTATTTTTGTATGGCATCGTTTGGTATAACCTATGTTCTTTCATACTAGGTTCATTCAATGTTGATTACAATGTGTTTTATGCTATGTTTTTTTGTATTGCAGGAAATGAGAGATGAATTTTATGTGTTGCTGCAATAGGTACAAGTTGCTGCAATATAAAGGATTTTCATGTGCTAATGCAGTCTTCATAGTTTAATTGGCATGAATAGGTAAGAGTTATTTTAAAGAGGTAAACCTATGAGAGTACTAATTTGATCAAGAATGAATATGTTTTACAATTTACGATGCTATAATGAATCTTACAACTGGTCACTACTATACCAACTCTCATACTTAATTTCTGACAGGTGATGGGTTAAAAAGTCTTTGTCCATATGAATTTTGAAGAAATAAATGGTGAGTCTCTTACATTGGCGGGAAAATACTAATTTGGTGATTCTTTAAAACTCAATCCAAATATTTCTTATTCTTTTAGATACATAATCGAGTGAGCAGATCATTTAAGTGAAAAAGACCACTTTCAACTCCATCCAAAAACAAGCAATGGAGAAACAATAACAGGGATGTTGAAGAGAAGTCATGTACAAAGCTCTATCATATCGTATTCTATTGAGGTACTATGCACTGTAATATTTGCTTTTTGATTAGGTAATATTCTATTGAGGTGCTATGCATTGAAACAATCAGGTATAAATATATATTATTTGTGTACGAGTCCTAAATAGAATCTGAACAGTAATAGTAATATATATGATGTAGCACACAAATAGGAAAGAGTTTGCCACAACACTTGAATGCTAAGAATGCTTAAGAGTTTCCCTATTGTGCAAAATGGGGCTATAAGCGTAATAGTGATCTGTATAGAAATGTTTTCACATTAATTAGAGATCTGTATAGAAATGTTATGTTCCGTGTTTGAAAAGGATGGGCATTGTGTACGATAGTAATAGCAGTATGATCGATCAGTGACACCGTTGACATAGCAGTATGAAAAGGATAATCATAGAAGTATAATCGGTTACACCGTTGACACCAAAATTAAAACCAACTGATATATTTTGATCATATGAATCATAACTAGAATCATCTGCAACATCGGTGACACTGACCCTACTATTACAAATGAGTTTATCTCGCTCAATCAATCCCACAACAGGCGACATTAACTGTATGTTATCATTTCATTCTTTTCTTTTTTAGATATTTTTCTTCTTTAAATTTTTATGTGGGTTGAATGAGATACTGCAGTTAGTAGGATGCGGTCTTAGAGATTAGTGGTCTTCAATGAGAAATGTTAATCGATTATGTTTGTTTACATTTCATACAAAAAATAAGTTCTCTTTTACTTTAGCCACTACATACCTGAGATGATTATTTGGTGAAAAAGTGAGATCATCGATATAATTTGTTTCATTCACTATATACATGAGATGATTATTTGGTCTAAAAGTGAGATCATCTATATAGATTATTACAATTATTTTTTTTATCAACGCTTTTTTGTATTCCTGTCAATTATAACATCGAAGTTTTATTTTTTAGAGCACCTTTATTGTGATGTCCAACATTCTGCTGTATTAATAATGGTTTCACATTGAACTCTTCTTATCATTTTGATTCCGAGTGTTGAAGATATACATTGTTACGATGTATTTGTTTATGAAATCAATATGAAACGAATAGAAAAAGTGTAGTTAGTTACTTAATTTGTGTGCTTTCAGGTTATTTTTGTCCCTTTATGCATTTAAAATATCATTCTTTTGTGTTTTTAGGGTGTTCGATTATACATGTTCTTCCTAGCTACGCTTTCTCTCATAATTTGGAAACAAGCCTATTTTCTTTGCAAAAACTCATGCTTTTTTATACTTTTAACTTTGCACTCAGGGTGAAACAATATATGAATCTTGACAAACTGTGATATTAGTCTGATCCTGATGTGTTTTCATTTGAGTTTGTAATCCAAGACCAATCAAATTGGAATTTTATTTTCTGATATGAAAACAATGTTGCAAGTCAAATCAACATTTAGATCTATTTAGGATTAATTTCAATTTGGGGCCATTCCCATTTCCATCTCAAGTTCTGCTTTGGGCAATTCCCATTATATTTTTAAGTTGAAATTCTACTATTTACACCACACTTGAATTTCTTTTAATTTGACTATTTTTATAGCCAATGCAGGATAATCAAACAGTCTGCGTGGAAGTGTTTGAATCACAATGTTAGGTGAAAATTATTGGTTGAGTTTTATTTATGTAATTAGACTTAATTATTACACAATTTTAAAAATGCAGAGTATCTGAACAATACCGAGATTGAAGAGAAGAATAAGACAATTGTTGAATTGGAGATGAAAGTCAATGATTCATATCAGAAACTGGAATATCTAGAGGAATCTTTATTTCATTCAAAGCCACAAGAAGAGCAACTTGAAGCTTTGTTGAAATCAAACAAGTTGATAGAAGTTAAGTTAAGGATCAATTTGAAAACAAGAGGAGGCGCTTGGAAGTTAAAGTCGAAGAGCTTGAGTTCCACAAATGCAGGGAATCTGAAAGGGACGAATTGGAATATTTTTTTGTTATTCCTAACCATAATAATTTGGTATAGTTTGTTATGAGGTTTATTCAAGTTATGATTATAGGTTATGAATGTAATTTAAGGTTTTCTCTATATTTTGTTCTTAAGATTGAAACTGGTAATGAAAAGTTAATGTAATTTAAGGTTTGCTCTGTATTTATACATTGAGGATATATTTATGATTTAATACACTTAATGGAATTATGTTGCTTGGGGATATATTAAACTTTAAGGAATCTTCATGGATCACATATATTTATACTTTGAGTTTTGTGACCCTTTTATTTTCCCCCACACGCCACACTTTGAGGATCCTTAGTTCAAATGTTCACACAGGGGTTTGGTAGTTTTATTTGTGTTACAGATACTTTAGTTTTTGTGGGCAGGTGTGTTGTGGTGGAAAATGAAGGAACACATTAAGGTATTAATTAATGTGTCTAAGTAGTGTGATCTTTTTTTTTTTCAACTCTGCAAATCAAAGATGGATAGTAAGGTAGAAACTTTTTGAAGAGCCAAGAAAAAAGTTAATCAATACATGTATTCATAAAAGAAATTACAGTATCCCACTTCCCTATTTTAATATTCTAAAATATCACCTAAATGAAAAAACTCTGACCCATATATAGCATCAAGTCAATCTCCCAATTGTAAACACCTAAACAAGTTTAATTTAAGAAACCATGCTCAATAAAAGTCCCCCAAAAAATACCCCATAGTAACAACCCGGTCATTAAAAAGCCGGCCGTGCAAACAATGTGCCGCCTTGGAAGAATCTTCTGCTTTTCTAAGCTACACTAGAACACAAACAGGTTCTCAAACATTCCCTTCATCTGAAACATTATCTTCACCTTTCGTAAGAGGAACATCCAACTCTATTTTCAACGTCATATCTGTCTTAGAAGAATCCACATCTAATTTTCCATTATCTTCCTCTGCATTATCTTCCATCTCAAGATCACCTATTTATGTAACATCAGCTACTTTTTGGTCACGAGTCTCTGATTTCTCCATCAAAGTGTTCAGCTTCTCAAAATAAGAGGCTTGGCATGGTTCGGGATTCCATAGGATGGCGAGTTTCCAATGTTTTCCATCGATGACGAAGTATCTGGAATTACTTGAACTACAGTTAGCACTTGCCCTCCGAACATCAAACCATTCAGAACTGAACATGCCTCGGGAGTAACATATTGGTCAACATACTCAAGAGAAGCACATGGTTCATTAAAATATGCATTAATATCAAAGCAATAAGACTTCAAAGGACCAAAAGTACTAGCAATCTCCATAAGTATTTCTGATGAAATTACCTTTGAAATCACTCTCTCAATTTAGATATTTTTCTCTTAGTTGTCAGTTCTTTCTCTCCCAAAGTCCATTGTGAGTAATGGATGGCCAAAAATAGCAAGGCATACTTTATAACATTTATCTAAGTTTGAAAATCCAACGGATATATGGACAAGAAAATTTAATTTGGCCTACAAATGCATGAACATTTAATTCAGGTACGTTTCTCTGACACAATATATGTTTTCCGATGTGACTTATATTTTGCTACATTTTGAAGCTTTATTTTATTTCACCTTACTATTTGGATTAGATTATTTTAATGTTGTTGGCCTATTTGTTATTTATTAATAGTAAGGTGGATAGTCCTATAAACAAAGGGGATTGTGACCAATTTTTTTAAATTACACTTCGTTTTGTTGGGGAACGAAATTTTTGTCGTTTCGCGATTACGTATTTTGAAATTTTTTGTCGTGCTTTTAGGCACGGGCATTCCACTAGTATATATATATACATTAAAATGTATATTTATTTATCAAATAAGTTAAAAATTATTTTATAGAAATAAACAATTACACAAAAAAATTATTTTTTAATTATCAGTGATAGTACAAGTATAGCACCCTGCCGTGGCAGTACTTCTATAAACGCAACCAAGACATATACGCCGCGGCCTGTAACCTAGGCGCGGCCAGAACTCCTGTAGGGTGCGGCCTCCCCATAATATGCCACAGATCACCCCTAATGACCTCAGGTTCCGCGGATCTCCTTCAATAGCGCAGCGCTGCTGCTATAGGCACGTGCCCTCATCCACATCTACTGCAGACTTGGTGTACGCCACGTGCTCAGGGCACGTGATTCAACACACAGACCTCCTATAAATAAGGGTCCACACCTCGAGATAAAGGGGAGAGGAGATCGGTTCCAGACACACCCGATACACTCTAATACAAATTCCCTCTACACAACCCCAACACACGATTTGGAGGCCATATATCTGCACACCAGAATCCCCAGTCATCATGTATTCTCCTTTATTCTTATACTTGTACGCCTCTTTGGGCACTATTATATTGTACAATGCAACGCACATAATGAGAACGGAGCGACACAGTGGACGTAGGCCTATTTTAAAGGCTGAACCACTCTATATCTTATCTTCTCCCTGTTTACTTGCTTTACTTGTTATTTACACACATTCTCTTGACTTGCTGATACGAGAACGCCCTATGGCCGATTTCTCGTATCATCAATCTAGCTCCGTCTATGGGAAGCGAGACATTTCAATCTTGTTTCTCTGCGTATATGAGTCCTTCAAACACCTTATTCGATCCCGATGGGTCCTTTGGATCATCTCCTCGCGGGCCGGTTACTGGTTATTGGACTCCAC
Organism: Sambucus nigra; assembly: GCA_949130495.1. Classification (NCBI taxonomy): domain Eukaryota; kingdom Viridiplantae; phylum Streptophyta; class Magnoliopsida; order Dipsacales; family Adoxaceae; genus Sambucus; species Sambucus nigra. The sequence continues at coordinate 294,932,301 of OX422215.1, read as the reverse complement.
ATCATATTCATACCCATAGGCGGGTATTTCTTATATCCAGATATATTAAATCTTATGGCTTTAAATCCATCTTGCATACCCCTGTGATATCATTCTATCTGGCTAGAATCGAAAGGCATGACAGGCTTTTGCCTCAAAAAGATGAATGATTAGGGAGGGATTGTATCTACTCCTTCTTTGCTGTTCTTGGCCGATGATCTAGGGTTATCATTGAAACTGCGCCTTGTGTGCATCGAGAGGTTATTTACTCATGAACAAACCCTAGTAGGAGCACGATCAGTCGGGGTCTAGTTTTACCATGGTGTATCATAGGCCGTGGCAGCGCATCTTATTGCGCGCCTTATAGTCGCGGCCACGGTGTCATGTAACAGTGGCTGCGGCCTCCATTTCCTACTTGGTTCAATATCTCTGGGATTGCTCACTTTTATCAGTTTGTTCTCAGATTATATATATACATTGTAAAGACTAACAAAACCAGTGATGGAGGGAGAATCCAATCGGAGTGCAGAAGCCAAGGATGAGATTGTGCAACTATACAATCACCTTAATCACCTCTATGACAGCCACGCCTCACTTCAGACCCAGGTCAATTTTCTCACTCAGAGGGTGCTAATGCTGGAGGCCGCGGCATCTAAAAACATAGGCACGGAAGTGGAGGGATTAGCAAAACCAGCCATGCCCGCCGCGGTAGTAAATGAAGCCGCGGAATCAACCGTCAGAGGTCAAAAAATGTAGAAAAAGTCAGGTGCCTATACTCAGTTGAGCCTCCCAATTGAAGAGATCTTGGAAGTCATCAAAGGGGATAAGATTTTGAGGTGGCCGGAAAAAATGAGAGCTCCACCCCACAAAAGGAACAAAGCTACCTGGTGTAAATTCCATCAGGACCATGACCACGACACAGAGCAATGTTATGCTCTGAAGGATGAAATTGAGAGGCTAATCGGGCAGGGGATGCTGCAGCGATTCCTGAAGAATGCATAGGGGATCCGGTCAGACCCAGCCAAGGCTGCCTACCACATCTCATCCTTAGTCTATCTATTTCAACTATTTCTGTTTATGTTTTATGAAGCTCACTGTAGCCTTAAATACTCAAGACTTTATATTTTATTAACAAAGTCATTGGCAGCATACATATATAAGTATATGAACTAGCAAGTTTAGCTATATCTGATATTTTTCTTGGTTTCATAACCTGATACCTCACAAAAAGACTTGTTGTCTCAAACAGATTTCAAAGGAAATATAACAAAATTATCTTGAAGGATTATTCTACTTCAGAACGCGCTCTTGCATGGGATACGACCTTCGTTAGCTCTAAGGTTTCCCTCGCAATGTGTAGCTACATCTTATCACATGATGGCTATACACGCGGAGACATCTGAGGATCCAAGGAGCTTTTACCAACCACCAGGGCCTACAACGCCACTTCTCTGCCCTCGAGGTGCGACGTAAGCCACGGGGGCTTATAACGCCAACTCTTAGCTTTTGGGGCTCGTCCTCGAGTCAGGGATGGCTTTATATGTATTATTAGCTGTGGGTGGCTTAACAACATAACCCAGCCTGGAGAGGCTTGATAGTGTCTCGCATATTAGCTGTGGGTGGCTTAACAACATAACCCAGCCTGGAGAGGCTTGATAGTGTCTCGCATATTAGCTGTAGGTGGCTTAACAACGTAACCCAGCCTGGAGAGGCTTGATAGTGTCTCGCATATTAGCTGTGGGTGGCTTAACAACGTAAATCAGCCTGGAGAGGCTTGATAGTGTCTCGCATATTAGCTGTGGGTGGCTTAACAACGTAACCCAGCCTGGAGAGGCTTGATAGTGTCTCGCATATTAGCTGTGGGTGGCTTAACAACGTAACCCAGCCTGAAGAAGCTTGATAGTGTCTCGCATATTAGCTGTGGGTGGCTTAACAACATAACCCAGCCTGGGGAAGCTTCATAGTGTCCCAAGATCGACTAAAGGAAGGCCATGAAGGACAATCGAATCAGCTATTGGAGGCTCGGTCATCATGATCATGAGGCGTGTCAAACCCACAGAAGGGTGGCCTCAGTTTCCCAGGAACAAGGTTCTGCAGCCCCATTATCTTGTCAGCAGTCAAATAGATGCCGTGGCATCCTCATCCACCACAACCCTAGTGCTGGATGGCAACCTGCCACAGCTAAATGAAAAAAGCGATCGAGTTGCTCGTTCAAATCACCGCGGCATCTACAGAAAATTGAAGAAATCAAGACGCGGCCTCAAACTTCATTGGCACCGCGGCCTGGGGTCACAGCCTAAGTTGGTGTAGGGTAAAGCAAAAAAGGGCCAAGGTGACAAGGGAACCGCGGATGATTAACAAGAAAAAGATTGCATCGAATTATGCAAAGATGCCGCGGACCTAGTTACAAGTTCTACAAGTTCTTTCAATACAGAAAGCAGGTTACAAATATGAGAGGCAGTAACATACAACCATTCATTATAGCAGGAGAGTAAAATATGCAATGCAGAAAAGAAAAGAACATTAAGCAGTGACAAGAATATGGCCGCAGCCTTTGTATTAATAAATTTGGATTACAAAAATCGGGGCCGCAGCCACAGCAAAGTTCAAAATTACAAATGCAACAGAAATTTAAAATATAAGAAGCCGCGTCATCATCATCGTCAGCCTCATCATCGCCCGCGGCAGTCTCTGTCTCCCTCTTAGCCTCTGCCTCTGCTTGGGTAATCATCCTTGCTCTCTCTTCAGCCACGACCCTCAGCTCGGTAATGCACTCCTGATGTTCTGCATCACTTAGTTTCCAAGCGAGGACCGCCTCCTTGGCATCAGGGAAATTTTTAATAATTCTCTGCCGCAGCTCATGATAATCGCGGAGGTATGCCCTGTTATTGGTAAGGAAAAAATCCTTGGAGCCTTTGAAGGACTCCACGGCATGATCTATGGCTAGCTGGAGGGCGTCGCCATGATCTTCTCCCATCTTTTTTATGGCCGCGGCATGGGCTTCGTCTTTCTGAGCAGATTTGGCTTTAAGCTCTTGGTATTTTTGCTGGAGGAGGGCAAGCTTAGAGGTTGCAATCTCTGCAACACAGGCGGCTTCGGCTGTTTGGTCCTGCAACGACTTCAGAGATTCCGCGGCCTGGTTGAAATTCTCTTTCGCTTCCTCTCTGGCCTTGTTGGCCCTCTTTAGGTCCATATGGGCTGCCTGGAGGGCCGCAGCAGAGGACGCTTTCCCGGCCTCAAAGGAAGGGGTTCGGGCAGACAGTAGGTCCGCGACATGTGCACTATTCTCGGCCTCTTTCAGCCTGTACAGTTCCTCGTACTTTCTTTTTTGGACTACAATCACGTCCGCCGCCTGTGTATGAAATAAGAGATGTTAGCAAAATTACAGAAAAATATGAGGTACAAAAATTAAATGATTAGTACGTACCCTGAGAAGGCTGTGGAGGCCACAATCCTCCAAGTCTTCGTGATCCTCCCCAACAAGTCTGTCGAGGTCCGCGGTATCCAAGGCTCGCTTCATTCTCCGGGCAGCCTTCGTCGTAGTGTCCCGGGAGGAATTTGGGTCAGGCTGCCTTAGTTGAGGCCTTGGCCTACCGTCTGGCCCGGACTCTCCGCGGAATTGGGGAGGCGACAAATTTGCATTGACGGCCACGACATTTGGTGGAGGAGGAGAAGGCGGTTGAAGGGGAATTTCCGCTGACATCAGTCCTGCCGCGGCCAAATTTTCCCCTATGTCATCATCAAAGTGTTCATGATGCACAGGGGTTTCGTCATGAACCACTTGATCCGCAGCAGGATCTGTGGTTTTATCACCAGCAGAGGCCGCGGCCTGTACCTTGGCCCTAGACCGCTTCCTTTTTCTGCTTCTCGCGGTGTTATTCAGGACGACCGCGTCCTCATCCATCTCTGCCAGCTGCGCAACCAGCAGCTCCCTATCAACCTCTTCACCTGAAAAAGAATGGCATGAGTTCAACAAGTTCAAAGAGAATAAAACGACCGCGGAATGAAAACAATGGCACAAGTTAATTACCTTCTGCGCCCATCTGTTGAGGAATTGATTTGCTGGGGAAGAATTTCGCCTCAAATATAGCGGCCGATGTTACAAGTATGCTGAACTTCTTATGTTCAGCAGGAAATTCCGCGGCCTCTGCAACTCTTTTTTCCTGCCGCGGGTTCAAGTGCAGATTGTCAAGAGCTGCAGAAAGAAAATACAATTCAAGTTAGTAGAGGTCAAGAGAAATTAAAAGACGCGACTATAATCTTATACCTAGTTTTGAGGGTGAACCCCATTGCCGCGACATTTTATATGATCTCTCTCTCTCATTCTCCTCTGGGTGCATCTCCCAGCCTTCACCGGAGATGTAAAAGTATTTCCCCTTCCAGTTTTTCACACTGGTCGGTCTCCCAGTGTATAGGGTCTCGTCCCTGCCGCGACTAGAAAAGTAATAGTAGCCCGCGAACTTTACTGAGTTCTCCTTTGGGCAGTAGAAGTGAAAGAACTCCGCGGGAGTAATGTCCTTTTTGAACAACTTCTCCCAAAGGACAACTGCAGCAAGAACAGCTCTCCAACCGTTGGGGTCTAACTGAGCTGGAGCCAGTTTTATCGTCTGGAAAATGCGACGGATGGGAACAGGAACAGGCAGACGCAGCCCGTAGATGAACGCGTGCAAAGGGAAGCAAATCCCATCGTCAGAAAGTGCCGTGCAAGGTCTTTGGTTCGCGGTAGGGGCTGAACATGTCAAGTTTTTCGGAAACTCGAAGGCCTCAGCAACCTGCTCAACCCATTCTTGGGTCATCGAGCCGCGGATGTCAAGCGCGACCAATGGTTTTGCAGTCCTCCCTGATGTACTTCTAGGCTTATTTCTAGTTGCCGCGGCAATATCTCCTTCTCCCATGGGATGAGTACTTGAGTTGGCTTCCTCTTCCATCGACTGAGATGGGGAATCCTTCCCAGACGCAAAATTCGCGGAGGTTGAGTCGATTATCACGCAATTCGGGCAATCTTTCAGTTTGCAGGGCCCAACTGATCTCAGAGGCGGCACGTAAGTAAGTTCTGGGGGAGAAGTCCCAAAATGCTTTGCCCAAAAGCCTCTAAGGAACTCGTCTGGGTCAAAGCTCATATGGCTGCAGCAGTACTTGAAAAGCAGAATTCGCAGTTAGGCGCCGCAATCAGTATGACTTGTAAGACTTCAAGAAGCCGCAGAAGGTTATTTTTTAAGTCTTGCAAGCTGGAATTACGTCCCTAATACGGTTATTAATGAGTGAACTCTATTGCTTATGGGACCAAACGGTCCCAACTTTGATTTTATGGAACGTGCGCTGCCGCGAAAATGTAATAGAATTGCCTTAAGGCATCACCGACCGTGGCCATTCCTAATTTTCCAGACAATTCGATATGCTCTAGTAGCAACTACAGTTGTTTTACATGGATGTCTTGGGATTCATGAAAGTTTCAAGGCTGTTCCGAGATGGTCAAGGGGAATTAAGGTAAGTAGATGCCGCAGATGAGGACTTAAGGGGCCGCGACCATTTAGCACATTTTGACGCAAAAATTGCAAGTTCAGACGATTATCATAATCCTATTGTGCCGCGGCCTCTATCCTAAACAGTTGATTAACCAAATTTTAACTATCCTAAGATGAAATTCATAGAATGTGGAGGTTTCAGCTATGAATATCAAGAACAGTGGTATGAATGCTATATGCTGCATATGTGGGAAAAAGCAAAACAAACAAGTAAAACCCTAGATTTCTAGCAATTGGACCAAGAAAGGCATAAACAGTGAAGAAAATTGGGAATAGTGGTTGAAAAATCACCTGGAAATGAAGAGAACCGCGAAGAACAGCTACAGACCACCTTGAACTGCCACATACCGCCTCGGAGGGTCGCCGGAATATGCAGAAAGAAACGCGCAGAGTTTCGCTCTCGATTTGCTCTCAAAAGATTTGGAAACGTAATGAAGTCCACGGCCAGAAACAATTTATATAAGGGGGCGCGGAAGACGAATCGTCGCTTTGGAAGCACCGCGGCATCTTGGCTACTAAGCCGCAGTCCCAATATGTCTCCCTTGACACTACGGCTTGGGGGCTTATTGATAGTACAAGTATAGCACCCTGTCGTGGCAGTACTTCTATAAACGCATCCAAGACATATACTTCGCGGCCTGTAACCCACCTGAGGCGCGGCCAGAACTCTTGTAGGGTGCGGCCTCCCCATAATATGCCGCGGATCACCCCTAATGACCTCAGGTTCCGCGGATCTCCTTCAATAGCGCAGCGCTGCTGCTCTAGGCGCGTGCCCTCATCCACATCTACTGCAGACTTGGTGTACGCCACGTGCTCAGGGCACGTGATTCAACACACAGACCTCCTATAAATAAGGGTCCACACCTCGAGATAAAGGGGATAGGAGATCGGTTCCAGACACACCCGAGACACTCTAATACAAATTCCCTCTACACAACCCCAACACACGATTTGGAGGCCATATATCTGCACACCAGAATCCCCAGTCATCATGTATTCTCCTTTATTCTTATACTTGTACGCCTCTTTAGGCACTATTATATTGTACAATGCAACGCACATAATGAGAACGTAGCGACACAGTGGACGTAGGCCTATTTTAAAGGCTGAACCACTCTATATCTTATCTTCTCCCTGTTTACTTGCTTTACTTGTTATTTACACACATTCTCTTGACTTGCTGGTATGAGAACGCCCTATGGCCGATTTCTCGTATCATCAATCAGTTTTTTAACCTTTTATGTAAAATATTTTTTTTACAAACAACTACTTTTTTAATAACAGTTTTCTTAAATAATCCTTTTTTAAATAACTGTTTTTATAGAAAAAATCTTATTTATTTATTTTTAAAATAACTATTTTTTTAATTAACTATTTTTTAGAGAAACTGTTCTTATTTTATTTTTTTATAAATTTAAAACACTAAAAAAACTTGTATTGATTAAAAAAACATTAAAAACCCATTTTAAATAAAAGTCAGTCTTAATTAATTGTTTTAATTAAAAATAAACTTTTTAAGTAAAAAAAACTCACAGTTTTAAATAACTTTTTTAAAAATAAAACGTGGTCAATAACATTTTTTTTAATTACGATTATTTTATTCCAGTTATAAAACGCGTTAAAATGTTTTAATTAAAAAATTGTTTAAATACTTTTTTTAAAATATTTTTTAAAATTGTATTAACGTGTATCAAAACTAGGTTTTTGATTAAAACATGTTTTAAAAATAATTAATTTTTTTAAATATTTTTATTAAAAATAAGTTTAAAAATAGGTTAATTTTTGAAACACTTAAAAAAAAGTTATTTTTAAAACAGTTACAAAATATTTATTTTTAAAATAGTTAAAAACTTTATTTTAAAACATTTATTTTTAATAACAGTAATTGAAATGTTAAAAAAATTGTTTAAAAGAGTTAATTTTATTAATTTTTTTTATTCAAAAAAATTACAAAACAATTTTCTAATAAAAAAAATTACAAAACAGTTAAAAATACAATTATTTTGAAAAAAATTATTCTAAAAGAAGTTATTTAAAAAAAGATTATATTAAAAACATTTAACCTTTTTTTGAAATAATAATTTTTTTAATAATAATTTTTTTAAATAACTATTTTTTTAAAATAACTTTTTTTAAATAACTTAACTACTATTTTTTTAAATTACTATTTTTAATTAATTGTTTTTTATAACGACATTTTTTCTTCAAAAATTATGTTTTTATATACAAAGAAAACGGTTATTTTAAAAACAAAATTATTTAGAAATAAAATTATTCTTATGATTTGAAAAAAATGTTATTGAAAACTTGAATTATGTAAGGAAAATTATTTTTCAGAAATAGGTTAGATTTAAAAAAACATTATTTAAAACTGTTGATTAAAAAACAAATTTATTTTATAATTTTTATTTATAACAAAAGAATAACCCAACTCCTAAATACGAACAATTAGTGTACCTCAAATTGAGAAAAAAATATATTTTTTGTAGGGTTTACTTTGCGGTGAGTCCCCGTCATTGCGTGGTATATAAATATATCATACTAACATAAATTTGGCAGCTAATTGACATAAATAGAAATGAAAAGCCAAATTCAATAAATTAAAATAAAAAATAAATTTAGTTACAAAGAATTTAGAGGCATATACCAAATATTCTCTTGAACTTTTTTTAATTCATGTTTAGTTTAAGTCTTTTTATTTTGTATCAAAAAATCCTTCAACGTGTCAAATTTTTTTTTGAATACAAAATAAAAATTTTAAATTAAATATATATTAAAAAATGTTTAAGAAAATCTTTGGTATTTGATCCAAGAACCCACGAAACATGAAAAAAAGGAAAACCCCCCAACCAACTACATAAATGAGAAATTTAATGACAAGTAACGGCATAAAATGAAATTAATATCTCATACGCAGCTGACACCAAACCAAAGCAAAACCCTAGCATGCAGCAACAACAACAGACTAGCCCCAGAGATTCCCCGAAACCCTAATCCCTCCTAAAAATGCTCCAATAATCTCCACATTACCTAATTCCACCTCTGCCTATATAATAAAAAAGATTATAAAATCCCTCTCTTACGCAAACTCTGTTTCTCCATACAAGCATGTCTCTAGATCGAAGAAACGAATCTACAGGTGTTGTTAATGTTAATGGCAAAGAAAACGGTGTAATTACGCCGAGCTTGCCTTCGTACTCGACTCACCGTCTTCGGTTGCATCCAAACACAGACCATAAACCGGACAGCTACGAAGATCTTCAATTGGACTTTAGTCCTCTGCTTTTTAGCTCTCTGGAGAGATATTTGCATCCCAATTTATTGAATGTTTCAAGGGACACAAAGGTTCACTACATGCGGGAGATTCTGCTGCGATATTCGCCAGAAGGCGAGCGCACTCGAGTGAGTATTTATTTCTTAAGATGATTTGTTCCATTTTGGCTATATTGTTTAGGTTACCTTAACTTTGTTGTTTGACCTAAATCTCAACCATTTTTAGATGTTGTGTAGGCGCTGTTGGGATTAATTGTTTGGCTGGGGTTTGAATTATTTTTTATGTGGGCGTTACATTGGGATTCATAATGTGATGGTTTGAATATAGGTGCATTTTTGTTTGAGAGCTTCACAATAGTAAATATATAATCTGATACATGTCTTTCAAATGGAATCTCCTGGAGCAAAAATGTTTTCTGATGGACAGACCTATTTACATGGTAAATGGGATCTGATGGATAAAACCCTCTTTTTTATTTTTGGTAACTGGTATTGACCTGCCAGAAAATGGGCATGGTTACTTGTAGAAAACTATTTCAAAAATATTTGAAGTTTACGTTTTCCTATTTCAAATTTTCATTTTCAATAGAAAATTTAGAAAACTAGGGAAACACGTTCGTTTGTAAGACATAAACCGTTAGTCTCAAATGTGATTTATAGCAATTTTGAAAGTCAACATATAATTATAGAAAGTTTGAGGGCGAAAATTTATTTTACAGAAAATGTGGTTGCCAAATTCTAATCTACAGAAAGTTTATGGGCCAGAATGTAAATAACAGAAATTTCAGTGGCCAAAATGTACTGTAAAGAAAGTGTTGGGCATGTCATTTTTTCCTGTAAAATTTAGGTGTAATTTTGTGAAGTTTTGAGGTTCAAAATATAATTTACGAAAAATCAGGGGTCTTAATGGTAATTTTCAAAGATAAATGATGTTTTAAAAATTGGTTGAAAACATGTTAATTATTACTCTATCCTATATCCTATATATAAATATATTATATTAACATTAATTTGTAATGTAAAATTTGACCACATTCATTGTGACTTATAATTTTGCCTAAAACAATATTTTTGAGTTCAAATCATATGATGTCATTCGAGTAATTGACTGATGGAATCCATCGAAATGAAAATGAAAATTCAATAAATTAAAAAAAATAATAAATTCAGTCACAGGGAATTAATAAGGACCAACCCACACGATAAGAAAAAAAGAGAAGAAAAAAAAAACTAACTAACTCCATAAATGAGAAATTTAATAGCAAGTAACGACATAAAATTAAATTAATATCTCCATACGCAAATGTCATTCAGCTGACACCAAACTAAACCCTAGCATGCAACAACGACAAACCAACACCGGAGATTCCCCAAAACTCTAATCCCTCCTAAAAATGCTCCAATAATCTCCACATTACCTAATTATCTCCCTCTCCCTCCCCCCCTCCCCATGGTTCAAAGTCAAGGCCGATACCGCGACGATACGACCGAGTTGACTAGGTATCGGTGCCCACCGGTCCGATTCCGAGTTACGATTTGAGTTTTCAATTATTGATGTGAATCGACTCTATATTGGTAATTTGTCGGTAGCATCGGTGATATAGCGGTATAATCGGCCTATATCGGCGATATAGCGGTATAATCGGCCCATATTGGTGATATCACAATAGTATTGACCCATATGAGTGATATATCAGCCGAGATGATATAAGTTACTAAGAATCAATCCCTCTCTCTCTCTCTCTCTCTCCAGTGTTGTGTTGGTAAGCATGGTTTTTTGGGGGGATTACGAAATGCTAATTGTTTTTTTAATTTAGTATGCTATGTGTGGGGGTTATTTGGTCATCCTGTGGGTTTAATTTAGTTCGTTGAATATGTGCCAGTTTTTTTTTTAAAGAATGCAAATGATCCAAATGTTATTTGTTATTATTTTTTATAATAATGTTCCCAATGTAATATTTTAATATGGTATTATTTATAAAAAAAACGTAAATGTTATTCTTTTACAAACAAATATACAACTGTAATTATTGTAAAAATAATATTTGTATCCTCTAAACATTTGTAAAAATAATACTTGCATCCTTTATGTAAAAATAACATTTACAACACAAGTAAAAAAAATATTTGCATCCTCTTTGTAAAAAAATAACATTTCCATCAATTTAAAAAAAAACATTTGCTACTGAACAAAAAAAAAACATTTACATTCCTTTTATAAAAAGATAACATTTTCATCATTTTTTGTAAGAAAATAACATTTGCATCCTTTTTGTAAAAAACGATTGTAAAAAAAATGTAATGTTTTGTCAAAATCACTATTTGAATCATCTTTGTAAAAAAATAACAATACTAAAAAGAAACATTTCTATCCGTTTTAGAAAAATATATAATAACTTAAAAAACATATTTGTATCTTCTTACTAAAAATAATACTAAGAATATAATAGTTGTATCCTCTTTGTAAAAAAAAAATTATCCTCATACTAAAAAAGTAACATTTGTTTTTCTTTGTAAAAACATAATATTTGTATCCTCCATGAAAAAAAACATTGATTTATTATGGAACATTAAATCTGGCAAGTTCACAGCACGTCAATATAATCAATTGTACAATGTTATGCATATTAAAGAATAGTTTTAAACTTATCTGATTGGTCCACATTGTTTAGTCGTATTTTTTTTTTTCAATTTTTTAGATTTTTTTCGGATTTTTTTGCGCTCTCAAAATAGTGTATCTTTATGTATCGCTCGATACCGTGACCGATACCGCGACCGAGTTGAAAATCGAGTGGCCGATAGCGGGACAAATACCGAGACTTTGAACCATGACACCAACTCTGTGCCCCCTACAGTCCAAACCAAATCTTAGACCATTATATACCAATAAACCCAACCCAATTTATTTACCCATAAACCCAGTTCAATTCTTTTTCCCCTTTAACCGGGTCTCTTTCACAAGCTAAGCCTAATTCTTTAATTTTCAGCCCAACCCATTTTCTATTTCAGTCCCCACATTAAATCACAGACAGACACAGAGCCGTTTCATTTCTCCCTGGGACTTCACTGCAGCAGACTCTTGAGCCCAAAAAAAAAACGAAAAAAAAGGAGTGAAAAAAAAGAAGAGAGATTTTCTTTTCCAGGTGGTTAGTTGGAGAAAAATTTAGGGAAGATTTTTGGGCATTCTGCACCAATTTATTTGGCACCCATCTTGGTCATTTGGAGCACTAACTTTGCATTGTCTCAACTTCTACAAAAGTCATTTGGCATCCTTCTATCATCTCCATTGGAGCTCATGTTCTCATATTCTTGTTAAGGTATGCATACTCCTTTGAAATAAATTGTGACCATTAAAATTTTCATTGATTAATTAGTAGCATTTGCAAAGGTTCCTTAAATTTGAATTCATTGTTTTTAATACCAAAAAAATAAATAAATTAAAATTCATTTCCCTAATTTATTTTCAATATGACTTCTTGAGTTTTTTTCACTCGTCGAGAGTCGGCCATGAGTATATTTGATCCGTATGGTTACACCACCCCACCCACCCGACATGAGCAATACTGCATAGGGTCAACCATGCGTATATATGATCCCTATGCTTACCTCACACCATCCACTCCACATGAACAATGCCATACTTTTTCCTCCCATCATCACTATCTAGATGATCATAACTATGTTTTTCCCACCCCATCCACTCCCTATACTTCTTACGAGTCAACACACGTGACTAACTCAGTTCGAGTACCTCCTACTTTTGATGGTGACCCCAATGTGTTGTTAGAATGGTTAGAGGAGATTTTTTTTCTTGGTTAGGTGGGACTGAATCTCAATTCTCTTATATTGCCAAAAACAATTAGTGGGGTCCGCCAAGCGTCATTGACAATCATTTAGCAAGGTAGCTACATTTGGAACAAACCATCTATTACCACACGGACTGAAATGAAACTCAATTTAAAGATGAGATATTTACCCACATTTTATCGAGAACCTTTATATGCCCAATGGGATGCACTTGTACAAGACTCTTGTAGCGTGTCTCATTATTTTTCACAATTTAAATCTCCCATGAATTATGTGACATGAGGGAGAACACGAAGGATACCATTGACAAATTTAGCACGGGGTTGGATTCTTATATAATAGTGAATTTTGTGAAACTTAAAGTTAAACGGTCCAATCCTAATACTTTGGAGCAAGCCTATTTTGATGCCTTAGAGGTTAAAAACTCCTACAAGTGGTGTAACGGTAAGGAAATGCCTTCTCAAGTTAGTGAGATGTAACTCATCCTCGAAACAAGACATTCGGAACCTTCAACAGGGTTAAGCTAGATTACGCGACTTTCTCGATGGGATTTGTACAAATATGACCTCGAACACTCCTCGACTATTATCTGAATCTCGTAAAGAAGAGACTAACATCGTAGTAGTAGGCCTATCCATTCAGATCTTAGTGGTGAGATTCATGCAATCTCGAGCAAGAATGAGTACATTCTAGAGACACTATTTTCATCTAGTCAACAACTCAACACCTCCACTTATAAGTATCATGACTACGTAAATAATATTCATGTTGTGTCAACACGTTTTTCTCACCCTAAACAAGTCAAAAAGTCAAAGTTAATGGCTGAGTTATCACCCCTTGTGGCAAATTAGCGAGCACCATGTTGACTTGGTATGCGTTTACAATGTCAGTATTGACAAATATTCTCAGTATACTAAGGAAGGATCTTTGCATAGTATCACAACTTCAACATCCTTTCCCGTACTTATTAAAGATGCCTCTTTGCTTAATGATAAAGATTTGATTGATACAATTGTTAACCCGCCCTCTTTGGAGACCATGGAGTTTGTCCCTTCACCTAGATCTTTTCCTTTTAAGACAAATTCTCTTGATGATGTTCTCACCTATTTTAGTCATCAAGGTTTTATTGTTACTCCTTTGTTACCCGAGTCACAAAATTCATCTCCATCCAAATATTTCGAAATAACATTTAATGGACTTCTTCTTGCTATTCTTGAGTATGGACCTAATGCATATTTTATTGATTTATCATTGAATTTAAATGTTGGTCCAATTATTTTTAAGGTGGCCATGCTACTTTATCTATATATTTTGAAGTCTCCTATTGTGATGACAGGTGTTTGCATAGATGGATATCCTACTTGCCTAGCACCAGTGCTAGTTGATTCCTTTTCGTCTTTGACATCCTTATGCGTGGACCGTATTGCACTTTTTGGGTCCATCGGATACATGACCTTGCCCTATCTGAATTTTTAGTGTTGATTCACCAGCTCTATGGGAGTCTTCTTGTCATCTTCGCACGTGGAGTCGAGTTTTTTTCAGCAAGGGGGAATTGATAGGGAACGAAAAGGGACTGGAAGAGGATTTATTTGATATTTTAGTTATTTATTTATTATATTTAAGATATTAGGATATTTATTAGTATTTGTCTCCTAGTAATTATCCTTTATTATTTACTTTTAGTAATTGTCTTTTAGTAGTTATCTCTTAGTAGGAATCTTAGTCTATAAATATTATTGTAACCTTCATTATTGAGGGTAGACTTGAATGATGAAATATTGAGTATTATCGAGTGTTGAGTTGATAATTAGTTGTGTAGTTTTAATTTTCTTTCTTCTCTGATTGCTCATTCTTGGTGCATTTTCTGTTCTGTTTCCTCAATATCGTGTAGGCAAATTTCTTAATAATTTGTCAGGCACCACCTTCATATTTTTTCTTCTTTCATAGATATTGAAAGCTCCTTCTTGGTTTGCATTGCATAGGAACTCTTTTGTTGAGTGTAGCTAATCATTCAAATGGACCATTACATTTTACAGTATATGTTTCGGAACTTTATGCCTTATTAGGGTATTTTGTAACGCCTCGATCCGGATTTATGGGTTACCCGCGAGTCAACCCGGTCCGACCCGAGCGTTAGGTGTGAAGTGCAATGGAACAACCCAGATAATGTTGCTAGTCCAGATTTATTTTAATTAATATTTCACTTGTTTAGCATGCGATTCCAGTTTCAAGATGAACTACGTATGAGATCCATGGGAGCACTCCAAAGTCCAAGTAAACAGAGCTGCTAACGTAAAACAAATAAAGATCACTTAACTGTACAGCGCCCTCAAAATACGAACCCGCACCCAACTTGCTGTAACAAAGTGAGAGTGTGAGCCTATGCCCAGTGGGAATATACAAGCAACATAGAAACGAACGACAAAGAAGACTCAACACATTATAACTACATATACATGCAACTTTGTTATATATATATATATATACACACACTTTAACGCATGAGACCACTTTTATACATAAACGTTATTCATCCGGGTAAATTTACCTTAATCAAAATACTTCCTTTACTCGTACTTAATATTTCTCACATTATTTAACACACCGGGTTCAACACTTGAAACCACTACACTTGATTACCCAACCACATTCCCTTATCGGACTTACCCTCTTATTATTTTAAACACACTTTAATATTTCCATTGAAAATCACCATTTCAACCCGCGCATTCATCATATTAGAAAACACTTTATTTGTCATTTGAAAGCCATTTTCAATACATTCTTAAATTATGGGTTTAACCACTTAGGTTACTTAATTACCCATTTATCCACATACATTATCCTTTTTATCTAAGCTTATAGGCATTAATAGATTTACGCATTTACTTTTCTATTTCACCTTTACTGGAACATTTATTACATCCATTCAAGTTAGGTTGCATTAACACATTTTGCCATACAACCCATTTCTTGATGTTTCCCACATTCCATCATCTTTTATGGGAGTCTTCCTATACCGCATACTTCCACGGCCTCCACACCGCCGGCTATGCGCACCATATGCTCTGCCCAGTGATTTAGGGCTTTTCACCCAAGGGCTCCAGACCCTTCTTGCTTATTTTCGGGTTGCATCCGAGTCTTTATTAATGTGTTAAACATTTTACACATGTCCACATTATTCCCCATTTATCGTCCGAAGCCAAAAGCCCAGACTTAACCGTCCGTTTTTCCATTAACACTTTCGAGTTCTTTATTCCCACATACGTTGATTTAATACCAAAATCATTCACGCTTTAGGACTTAAATCATTATTCAACCCACACTAGTGTAAAAACATTCCTTTGGCATTTTTATTCCATAAAAATGTTCCACTTCAAGTAAATTACCAATTTACCCTTCGTTGCCAAAACTTAGTATTTAGTCCTTTATCAAGTGTTATTTTCCCAAAAAATGGTTATTAAGTTTCCCACTTAACATCCAAGACACCCTTAATCATTTTAACACTCGTTCAATATCACACTTTTACCCAAACTTTCACACTTGTCAATTTAACACCTTTAATACGTAAAATAGCACATTTTATGTGTTACACTCCCATTTTCTTGGCATTCTTTATTAAAGAACCCAACCGCACTTTGAAGACTAAAATTTTCATTTGCCTTATTTCATGTTTAAATCCAATAAGACTTTCTTTAAACTTGTTTATATGTTTATTAGCAAAATACTACAAGTTTATATGCATGAGAAAGAGGACTTTAAATCCTAAAATCCAACTAAATGGGTTAGACGTACATTTCATTCTAGAAATTTACACCATTTGCAACAAACATTCTTTTGCAAATCATAGAGACATTTTTAATTTCTTTAAGCTCAACAATTGACCATGTTTCACAAAACCTCCATTTTGCAAGAAACTTAGAAATGTCCGTTTCATAAACATTTTGGCAAGATTAGCACCTTTTTAAATATTTATTCCATAAAATATTTTACATCAAATTTCTAGGAAAACATCTTTTTGAATACAAATCCGCCTTTTAAATTCAAGAAACTAGGTATTCTTCATTTATCGTTAACAAGAATGATATTTCTATAAGATATTTCCTTTTTACTGGAAACTCACAAAGTAATATTTCCCTACATTTTTATTCCATAAAATGTTTATTATTTCCTATAAAATCATTTCAACACATTTTATTGCATAAAATGTTGAATAATTATATTATGAAATTATCTATGTTTTCAAGGCCCATTTTAAATCGTCCTTTTGTAGCTCATTTTCATAGAAATACTAAGATGGTTACTAATCAACACATTGATGCAAACAAGCATCTATTCTACACATATTTAATCTAATATATGTAAATAACATGTTGAACTTATACTACACTAAAAACTTATATCAAGTTAGTTTTTCCCACCTTAATGAGCTCTAAAAATGGTGGAGAGGTTGAAGAAGATGGAGGACCCCCCACTTTCAAAGGTGGCCTCAAGGGGGTCTCTAAATGCCCTCTCAAATTTGCCTCCGTTGTCACTCCAAGAATGCTCCAAATGAAGCTCCACAAATCTTCTTCTCTCTCCTCAAAATACCCCCTTCAAGCACCCATCAAAACATCAAGAACATCCTCTTCTACATTACAGGGAGTTTCTTGGTGTATTTGGGAGCTTAGATATAGTCTACAATGGAGGAGTAAAAGGCTCAGGAGTGTGGGAGGAGGTGGATATCAGCTAGGACAGGAGGTTTTGCTCCCATGGAAGCTCACGCTAGAGAGAGAGAGTTTAGAAATCTGAAATCTGATGGATTGTTTCCCTCACACTTAGATGATTTCCTTTCTTATAACCCAAACAATTGAGATGTTTACCAAATGAGGAAACTTTATCACCTCTTAAGACTTCCCATATCAGGTGCTGGATCATCCAAGGGTTGACAGCACATAAATCCAAGGGTTGGTATCAAGACAGCACTATGGCAGGTCTGTGTGGTTGATTTACACAGTTCACGCCTCTCTCTCTCTCTGATATTAAATTAACGACCCATAAGTCTCATAACACACCAAGAATTCCATCCCTACAGACATAGATTTTAAACCCACGATCAAGAGTTTGACAGCGCATTGGCAGGCGTCATTCGAACGACTTTTCTCGTTGTTCAAATGAGATTCCCTTCTCGTTCGAACAACAACCATTGTCGTTTGAACAATCAACTTTCAGCTTTCGCAGATTTGCCCCAATTAGCTTCCCAAAATCTTAGAAGAGGCATATATAGTTTAATTAATTTATAACCAATAATTCTATAATTCATATATAATCCATAATCCAATAATTCTCTTTATTTAATCCAATTTATTACCCATAAATTCCTATAATTATAATTTGTTCCTCCTCATATAAAACTTATATATAATTTAATTAATTTATTGGGGCGTGATATTACAGTATTAATTTCGATTATACATCTGGTTAAGAATTCTAAAGCCCAATGTAAATGATTGTACATGGTGGCAGGAATGGGGCCACCGTAGGCCTAGTGGGGGCTCAAGTCCCCTCATTTTTTAAAACAGAATATGTATATAATACTAAAAACACTTGGGGGCCAACTGAAATTGTTTCCTAATATAATAGCTCCAAACTCAATATCGTAACTTTGAGTCTATAGGTTAACTTTGAAAGGTAATGACTGTCGAACATTTGAGTAATTATTTGTTAAATAACTTTAAAAATTCTTTATTTGAGTACTTATTTGTTGGAAAACTAAACAAATAACCTCAATAAGTTCAGGTATTTGTCATTAATTGTTAAAAAACTAAAAAGTAACCTTAAAAAATTCAGTTACTTGAGAAATTGTTTGAGAAGCGGTTGCTCTTATGAGTATGGGTAGGTTGGGTTGATAATATTCTGCTATCCTACATTTTATAACCATAGCTAGATGCCTCATAGGTTTAATACTTGGTATAAGCTTGTTTGTAAGGTTTATAATATGTTAATATCGATAACCTAACAGGACACTGAACTCTAGCCTCAACACCAATACCATCGGGGTTCCCCAACGGGGCCTTAAGGGGGCCCTTGAACCTTGCTCGACTCAAGCTGTTATCATCAACGGTGGTACCTAATAGATGAATGATGTGATTTTTTGAGTGGTTGATGCTGCATGCCCTCTTGCAGGGTTTTCTTGCTTGATGGTTGTGTGTGAGGCTCGTGGTTGTATCCATTAATATGAGGCGGTATACCCATTTTACAGGTCTATACCAGATAAGTTATTCTCCATGTTAGGTGCTTGAAGCCGCTTTACAGTTTTAGAATATTAGACAGAATCTTAGACCATCTTCAAGGCATTGGAGCATTGTGCTCCACCAAAATGCTCTAATGCTATTTTGCTCATTGAGCAATATGAATGATAAAATATAATAAAACCCCCTCCCGTTGCAATCCAAATGCTGCAGGAAGGGTAAAACATAAATAAAGATTGAAAAAGAATGCTGAAAAACACTACAAGACAAACTTTCCCACAGCAATCCAATTCTGCCCAAGAGGTTTCTTTAGCACATCCGGAAGGGCAAATTTGAGAACATTTTGCTCCCAAAATTGCAAGTTTTTCTGAGAAATGCTATTTTGCTCCATGCTCTGCAGAACCAAAATTACTAAATGGTCAAGCAAAATAGTACCTTGGGGAAGGTCTTAGTAGCTTTTCTGATATATGTTTGCAAGTAGCCAAATATTATATTTGAGCAACATGCAAATTTGAAACTTAATGTTATAGACTATTTTGTTGTTAGTCCAAGTTGTCTTGTGCAATTTTGTGCATCGTTAGTTAGCTTGACACGTTATGGAAACCAATAAAAGAAAGGAAATAGACAGGTTTTCATATCTGAATTAAACATTTGGAATTATAGAATTTTGATTTCTATGATTATGTTGGATGTATTGGAACCTGGAATTTATATATGTTTGATTTATTAGATCTGTGCATTGTCGTCT
The DNA here is from genome assembly GCA_949130495.1 of Sambucus nigra. Classification (NCBI taxonomy): domain Eukaryota; kingdom Viridiplantae; phylum Streptophyta; class Magnoliopsida; order Dipsacales; family Adoxaceae; genus Sambucus; species Sambucus nigra. The sequence goes on along the minus strand of OX422215.1, from coordinate 294,912,739 downwards.
CCAATAGAGAACGACTTCAATTTTGGAAGAATTTTGAAATAGAGTAACCATGTAGCTTGATATTTTTTCCAACATTTAAATTGACAATGAAATTGTTCTCTAATCTATTTTTTTCATCTCACCATCCCAAAATCTTTAAAACATTGTCTTTCCCCACCCTACTCAAAGTAGTCTTTGTCCTTGCATGTTGGTTACTTGTACACATCTGCTGCCTCCTTGATACGACAATGAAGATGGACATCGTGATATCTTCACTGACATACCCCTCTATCATTGATAAGAAACTGTCTTGTATTATATTTTTTCCGCCCAAACAATCCTGAGAGTTTTCACTACTTCAAATTAACAGGTCCAGAAGCATAGAGAATACAGGCAGAAGATTATATCCAACTATCAGGTATGTTTCATGGTGAATTTTCTATTGAACTCCATAGACCCCCCCCCCCTCCTCTTTTTTCCTCCTCCTTCCCTAAAAAAGAAATCGTGGTGACATTTCAATTGGACAATCTTATGCTTTGAGTTGCTAATTGAAATGAAATTACACTATTACCCAGAAGTTGGTTAATAACTGTCCTTGTACTAAAATATTAATAATCGTTTTTTCATATTTAACACTTCTATTACTGTTGATACCTTAAAGCCCATTACTTTGCACTCGACCTCCCCTTTTTGAAGGTAAACATTTAAAATAAATGGAGGAACCAAACCAGAAGGGCTTTAGAAACAGACGTCACCATTACATTAGACTGCAGTAACATTTAAATGATGCCACAATAGGTGTCTTGCATACAACCTTTTGTCCCAAAAAAGTACAAACGAGAAAACATTAGAGTGTGTACATATGTGTAAACGTGGTCTATGTATATAATGCAAAACTATATTATGCATAGGCAGAACCATTTATTGCTATAAAATTATACCTCAAAAAGGATAAATAGCTTGGTCTTGAATCATGAGGCTTTACTATTGACATTCTTAGACCTGATGATGCCTAATTACAAAAAGTACATGGATGTTATGAACAAATGTTCTAGGAGATGAGAGTTTCTCTTAACCTCACACGATCAGTTCAGCTTTTCCCACTCTTCCCATTAAATCATGCTCATATATGTAATATCTTCCATTTAGTTAGCTACCTTCTCTTTTCAGCCTCTACACAGCGAGCTATATACTATGGATGCTGCAAACTTCTTTACTCCGTCCTTTCTCAAGGCAATCAATGTGAACACAGAGGAGAGCTTTAGAAATATTATGTCTGAACCCTCCTCTACAGGAGTTTTTACATTTGAAATGCTGCAGCCACGTTTCTGTGAAATGTTGCTTACTGAGGTATTATCTAGCTTCGACCTTGTCATCTGGCGGGCTAAGTGCATTTTTTTTTCCTTGTAGTTTAGCTTTTATGTTTTCTTATCAGGTTCTGATTGCTTAGGTAGAAAACTTCGAAAAGTGGGTCCATGAAACAAAATTCAGAATCATGCGACCAAACACAATGAATAAATACGGTGCTGTTCTTGATGACTTTGGACTGGAGACCATGCTCGACAAATTGATGGAAGATTTCATACGCCCTATATCTAAAGGTAGCATATTTCTGTTCATCACAAGAGCACTAGAGCAAGATAAAAAAAAATTTGAACTACACGAAATATCTGAATGACTAGTTATGGACCACATGTTTTCTGAATCCTCTTTTCCTATGTTAATCTGATTTGCAATCTTGTCACAGTTTTCTTTCCGGAAGTTGGGGGATCCACACTTGATTCTCATCATGGTTTTGTGGTTGAGTATGGAATGGATAGAGATGTTGACCTGGGTGCGTCGTCCTTTTGTTCCCCTTTGCCTCATTTTTTTTATTCATTTCTTTCTGTTGCCATTAAGTTTTGCATATTATTATTTTTTTCATGTTTATATCTGTTCTACTTTTGTCATGTACTGTAAGATTATAACATTTTTTCAGTGGAAAGTAGATGAAGTTCCCTTGGTTGTCGTGGGTTCTTACCTCACGACCTGGAGGTAAAATCTTTTCTGAACGACCTTCTTACAACAAAAGATATTTCTTTTAGTCTCGCTTGTCATTAGATCTGTTATCTTTAATCTTTACTTGCTCCCCAGGCTAAAGATAAAAAAAAGAACTTCTTTGAAATAGACAGAAGGGCATACAAGCTAATAAGAGGACAAGGGACTTCTCTAGATGCGTTAAAAATCCAAAACACAAATAACAATTCAATTTAAGGACTAAAAGCGCCCTTCAATCTGTCTGAATATCAGTTATAGGGATCCCATAATAGATTTGGCTGCCCAAGTCGAAGAGAAGCCTACAACTTCTAAACACCACTCCCTACTTCAATAAATCGAAAGGAAAAATACGATCTTGAAAATCCTTACGTCCAATGTTTAAAAAGGCGCGAGGCAGAGGCGAGGCATAAGCCTCACCAAAAAATGAAAAAAAGAGAAAAATAATATTAAAAAATACTAATAAAACCACAAAGAATAATGTAACAAAGAAATATTAATAAAATAATAAAAAACATCTTCGAGGCCTTTCTCACATAAACATTTTTTTGTGACCATGAAATGACTAAAAAAAAAGAAATTTGACAAAATCAATTTTACACATATTGGCTATTTTACAATATGACTATGAATTAATCAATGCAAAATCATTTTTTTTCATTTACATATTGATAATTTTATATATGACCAAAATAATCAATGCAAAATCAAATTGACAAAATCATTTTTTTTTTAGTTTCATTCACATATTTTTTTTATAATATGACAATAAATTAATCAATGCGAAATCAAATTAATAAATCATTTTTTAGTTTCATTGGTAATTTTATAATATGACAATAAATTAATCAATGCTAAATCAAATTGGCATAATCAATTTTTTAGTTTCAAATCACATTGGTTAATTTATAATATGACAATAAATTAATCAATGCAAAATCATTTTTTTTTAGTTTCATTCACATATTGATTATTTTATAATATGACAATAAATTAATCAATGCAAAAATCTAATTAATAAATTCTTTTTTTTAGTTTCATTTAAATATTAGTACTTGTATAATATGATGATAAATTAATAAATGCAAAGTCAAATTGGCAAAATCATTTTTTAAAATTTTATAATGTCACTACAGAGACTTAGAATTATTTTTTAAAATATGTTGGACTAAAAATTAAATGGAATATTTTTTTAGGGACTAAATATGATGTGAATCAAGAAGCTTGCGGACATTTTTGTCATTTTAGGATTTTAGGGCATTTTTGTTATTTTCTTATATTTTCTATATTTGGTTGTATTTCTCTTTTAGTAATTGTTTGTTTGGTATTTAGGGAAGGAAGTAGTAAAGGCTAATAGGGGTATATTTGTAATTAGATCATTGCTTGGAGCCTACGCTACTTCCCCCTATAAATACCCCTTTTGTAGCCTCATTCGAGATATTCTATCATTTGAAATTTTAAGAGAGAGAGTTGAGACGAGAGTTATCTTCATCTTATTATCCATTTGACGCTCATTTACGTTAATTGGTATCAGAACCTTGTTGCCTCTATCCGTTGTTGTTGTTGTTGTAAAAAACACAAAAAAATCGTGAACCTTGTATCGATCGATTCGAGGGGTTTTGAACCATTTCTTAGCACGACTTGACGCTCTTGAGGCTCGCTTTCCTCCACCCGACGGACCATGATCAGTCCTCACCGCGTTCCCACCACCACCCAAAATCCTAACCCTAACCCTAGTCGCCAAGATGTTTCAACCAATGCTTTCGCCACTATCCCCACCCCAAAGACATCACCACCACCCGTAGCCACGACAAACCCCCCACAAAACCACCATATTCTGGCCGGAACAGATCAGCCCCCTGGAGGTACCGCCGGAACCCCAATAACCCACTAGATGACTGACTGCAAGCGGAAAGAAAATTAAGGCCGGACAGCCCCTGTTGCTGTCCGTCGAGTCCCTTACCCCCACCAAGAAGCCCGATCATCTCCATCCTCCGGTCAAAGCCCCCGATTCAACCACAAACTCATCTCCGACCATTTATTTTCCCCAAGAAACCCTAATTTCTAACCCTCACAACAAGCCTAGTTCAAACCCTCTACAAGATCCACCGAAAACCCTCTACAAGACCAAGATCATGGCCGAAAAGGGATTGATATTAAAGTTCACAGCCCTAGGCTTGTCTTCGACTTTGGAGTGACGGGATTTCTAATGGCGGGTTGGGAGATCATCCATGGAGGACATTGCACCAGCTAGGTTTCCTCCCATCCCTCTCGTAAAGAAGAAAATAAGAGTTGGAGAATTTTCACTCAAGTCCCCAAAACTTTTGAAAGCTCGAGGACGAGTTTGGTTTTAAGAGGGGGAGAATGATGTGAATCAAGAAGCTTGAGGTCATTTTAGGATTTTATGGCATTTTTATTATTTTCTTTTATTTGGTTGTATTTCTCTTTTAGTAATTGTTTGCTTGATATTTAGGGAAGGAAGTAGTAAAGGCTAATTAGATCATTGCTTGGAGCCTAAGCTACACCCCCCTATAAATACCCCTTTTGTAGCCACATTTGAGGTATTCTATCATTTGAGATTTGAAGAGAGAGAGTTGAGACGAGAGTTATCTTCATCTTATTTCCCATTTGACGCTCATTTACGTCAAAATTTTAATTAACCCTAAAATTAATTACTTGATACAAATATATATCTTATAACAGAGCAGAGCATATATTCATTTAGAAAAAATAAAAAATAAAAAAGAACAAAGCATATATCCTATTTTTTATTTTTTTATAAAAGAATGGAGCTGTATCTCTGAAGAAGCTAGCTTATACATCCATCTCAAAAAAGAAAAAAAGAAGTATTTATTTGATAAAACCCTAAGAAAAACCCTCTAAAAGGATCTTTTAAAAGTACACATTTGTTAGTCTTTCAAAACCCATCTAACCAAAAAAAAAAAAAAAAACCTCAGTGAACATAAAAATAACCCATCAACCACAAAAAAAAATATCGAACAAAACAGAACCCATCGAAATCGATGACAGAGAGAGATTGATAGGGAGAAAGGGTGAATGAGATAGAGTAAAAGCTAACCTGGAGAAGATGCCTCAGCTGCCGAAACAGATTAGAATGCTTTCATCTTTTTAATCTTATTTTTTTATATCACACTAAAACATGATCGCCTTGCCTCATAGCCTCGCCTTATGGCGGTGCACCTTGATTCTGTGAGGCGTAAGCCTCAATTTTAGCACCCGAGGCTTATGCCTCGAGGCGATATTTTGCTGATTCGCCTCGAGTGATTTTTAAAACATTGCTTACGTCACATTCCATCGAAATGCCCCAAACAACCGCCTATGAAGCATGGACACGTAATACGTGTTTCGACACGTGATACGCGACACGTGATTGATTCAAAAACTAGGATACGACACGTTATGATACTTATAATATATAATATATATTTAAATATATATTAATGAAATGAAAGAGATTTTCTCCATAAAATACATTATTAGAGTATTCTTAACATGAAATTAAAAAAATGGACCATACAAAACAAAATTCAAACACACTTTGACCTTAAGAATCATTAATAAAGCACAATCACCTTCACTTGAGTCAAAATTGACTCGTGGCTACCTTGAGAGTGTACGTGCTTCATAGGTGTCGGAGACGTTGTTGGACACGACACGTTGGCTTCTGGGAGAGTGTTCGGCTTCATAGACAACCGCAATACTAAGGTGATATATATATATATATATATATATATATATATAGTTAAGAACCTTAAGGTAATATTTATGTAGATCAATGTATATTTTCTTATTCAATTGAAGACTCAGGCCATCGTATGTTCATGAGGTTTTGATTGGGTATATTTTCTTTCTTGCCTTCCTTTCTTCATAGTCAATTAGTTAAAATGCACTTACAGATCCAAGCTATGTTGTTGGCCATTTTCATACAGTACCATGTTTTGGTTTAGAATCTTTCCAAGTTATTTTTCCTTAATTTTTCTTTTGTTTCCTGTTCTTTGTTTGTTATTGTTACTATTAAATTCGTACTATATATTTTTGGTAAACTTCTAGGTCCTATAATTAGCATGTCCAATAGTGCTATTGTGTGGATTAATGTGGAGGATAATAAACTCAATAATTTGGGGTGCCTTGCCGGGCATGGTCTTAAAGTAATTGGGTATGCCTTTGGAGGAGAAATCTAAGATCTTTTCCATTTTGGGAAAAAAGTTTAAAAAGATTTGATGGTTGGACAAAAAGGTTGTTTTCTATGAGGGGAAGATCAACTACTGTCAATTTGGTTTTTCAATTCAAAATTCTCCTGAAGATATCAAAAAAGTATTGAGAAATGCATGAGAATTTTTTTTTTTTGTTAAGGTGGTGGGGAACTCGTGAATTAGGCAATATTTGTAGGACTAAGAAAATGTAGTTTGGGTGTGGTTATTCAAGTAAGAAGAAATGTAGCTCTTTTGGAAAATGATTGTGGAAATTCCTGTTGGAACAAAATCTTCTCTGGGCTTCAATCATTAGGGGAGCATGTATGAGATTCATGACAATGGTTGGGATGCTAGAGTGGCCAAGAGTCGCTTTTTATAACCCCAGAGTCTCTCTTTGTAACCCTGACGATGCATTTCACTTTGTTTGGACTCTTTCCTTGGATAGACCTGTCTTAAAGTTGGTAATGGTAAGACAGTTAGGTCCTGAGAAGATACTTGGGCAGGAGGTTCTGGTTTTCATGATTGATTCACAAAACTCTATCGTGTTTCATCTAATTATAAAAGGGTCATTGATTAATTTCTTTCCGGGAATTCTCCTTTAAGTTTTTCATGGGATATTACTTTGAGACGTAATCTGAATGTTTGAGAAATTATTGGATTCTCATTTCGGATGTTAGAGGGGATTAACATCTTAAGGAATTCTTTTGATAAGAGGGAAGTATGGGTGGGGAATTCTTCCGGGACGTTCTCGTGCCAAATTTATCTTGATATTCTTATTGATTCTCCATGCCTCCTTCCTCTTTTTGGTCGATATAAAATTGTTGGGAAAGGAGATGGGCCTTCAAAAGTCAAGTTTTTTCATGACTGGCACTCCATGAAAAGGTGAATACAAATGATCTGATTCAATTAAAGAGGTCGAGAACATGTTTATCCCCGTTTTGGTATATTCTGTGCAAGGAAAATGCTGAAAATACCAATCACATTCTTACTTCATTGTGAGGTGAGCTTAATGAATCTTAATGTGGTTGGGGTTGTCCCTTCATCTTGGCATCTGTTTTGGAGCATGAAATTTCTTTTGAGGGGGATGGTAAAAAGGTTAAAGCTCTTTGGAGATGTATGGTGTTATCCATAGCTTGGAACATATGGAAGGAAAGAGACAATAGAGTATTTGAAGGAAAGGAGATGGCTAAAGAAGATCTATAAGGAAACATAAAATTAATGCTTCTTTACGGGCGTCAACTTCAGGTACTATATGGGAGTTTCCACTTTCTCCATTTTTAACAAATGAGCTACATGTATTATTTAACTGGAATGATGCATTTGGCTGGTTACTAGGGGGTGATGAGATAGTTAATACTTTGAGCAAGATTTATTACCTGGGCTGGTTGCAGAGCAGGGGCAACCAATGTTACCAGGTTCGTGGTTCGCATTGGTACGCGGTAGGGGTACGAGGTACGCTACCCCAGTACGTGGTACGGTGGGTATACTTAGTCAGGACGCTATTTCGGATCATAAATCATTTGAAATGTATATTATGTTCATTGTTTGTACTTAATGTATAATATGTAGTATCAAGTTGAGTAGTGTGATACAATAATAATAAACATTGTGAAATAAATTGTCTAATAAATTTTTGTAGTTTCACATGTACTAATATCAACATGACTTGTAAATTTAAAGTTTATGTTGGTTAAGAAATGAAGTACTAATGTAAAAAAAATAATATGTTTTGTGATACATTTTGCACTATATTTTATACATTTTGTACACTGAAAAGAAATCACATTAATTTTATTTATTATATTTTAGTAATTTGTACATTAACAAGTTGTCACATTAAACCCCCAAGAGACACCACGGAGAACTTAATTATTGAGAAACAAGTAAAGGTCCATTTACGTTAAGAAATGCAATCCATAGTAGTTACTACATTTTAAAAAAATATTATTTTTGTACATTGTACAGTCTAAACAAACACATTTAACTAGGGGTGCAACTGGTACGGTATGGTCGGTAACGTCCCCTTACCAATACCAAAACCACATTCTATATGGTAAAACTGTACCGTACCAATTTACCGACCGGTACATCAAAACAAAAACCAAAACCAAACCGACCGGTTTTTCGATTTTTTCGGGTTTTTTTGGTTTCGGTAATTTCGATTTCAGTTCGTTTTTTTCCCGATAAATACTAGAATTTCAAATCGGTTTATGCATTCAGTAAATCTAGTATATATTTCTAGCTGCTACAATTTCTAGCATTTCTAGCTATTACAATTTCTAGCATTTCTAGTTTTTTGGAACAATTAGAAACATACACAAAGAGGTACAATTTCTAGCATTTGGAACAATAGATTTAAATAGATACGAGACCAAACTAACCAATTTGCTTTTGTCGGCGCCGGAGGAGCGTGAGACGAGATGAGGGAGCTGGTTCCTGAGGAGAGTGAGCCAAGATGATGAGCCTCAAAAAATGAGGGAGTTGTTACCTCAAAAAATATTCGCCAGAAAGTCAAAATCATCCACACCTCCAACACTGAAAAAACAAACCTTCGCCGGAAAAGCCAACTCACCGGAAAAGCCAACTCGTCAAGAAAAAAACTCACCGAAAAACACAGAGGGAACTTAGATCCGAATACAGCTGGCGCCGAAAAAATTGTCACCGAAAACCCGTTCTTAAAACGAAGTAACCACGCCAAATCGAAAGCCAAATATCAAAACAAAAAAAAAGTGATCTCAAATAAAAGTCTCCAAAAAATTATTTCTCAAAATCAACCCAAGGTTGAAGAAGAAAAAAACTGAGAGAGAGAGAGCTCAAACAAAAATGACGGCCACACTTTTTGAGAGAGAAATAGGTTAAAAAAATGAAATGGAAACCCTAAAAAAAGATCTCTACACAAACCACAATATAAAGCCCAAATGAAATAAGCGCAAAACGAAAATATAGCCAACAAAACAAACGGCTCTTTTTATTTTAACAAAATGCTGCCTAATTCATTTTGTGTTAAATGTTTGATTAATTAAACAAAATATATGTTTAATTAACATGATTATTTAAGACTTAAACCAAATGCTCAAATAAATAAATTTAAATTCAAAGAGAATATAAAAACTCACTCATGAGAAATAAAATAAATAGAAGTAGTATGATATCCAAAATAATTTGACACTGCACAAAAAGTTTGGTACGGTATTTCGGTACGGTAATTTTGGTACGATATCGGTATGGTAAATTCGGTAAATCGGTTTTTTGTATCTAAAAACCAAAACCAACCAAATTTTTGACGGTATTTTCGGTTTCGGTAAAATCGGTTTTCGGTATTTCATAATATGAAACCAAAACCATTTTTTTCTGGAGCAAAACGGTACGGTACGGTAAAAACCCGTACCGGTTGCACCCCTACATTTAACCATCAGAGTCCTTATATCATACGCCCTTTAAGACATCTTTTACTCCCGTCAGTCTGTTCACTTTTCAAGACAAGACTTAACCATTAGTTTTTTCACTTCTCAAAGCAACCATTAATTATAGCAGAGCCCATCAGTCTCTTCAAGTAACTTTAAACTCATTATTTTTGTACAACTCAACATTTAGCGCTCTCATTCAAAAAAAGTAAATAAAACGGAGCTCTTCCCTTTATGTGAAAAAACGAAAAAATTCCCTCTCTTCCTCTCTTCAAGCCTACCGGCGACAAGCGGCTAACCATCAACAATGACGGCCAAGGCCACGAAACTACACCGGCGGTGAGAAAACAAGGAAGGGAGAAGTGAAATTTTTTTTTTTTCTTTCTTGTTCTACACCCGTCTTTCCAGTCATTTTGTAAATTGGTTTCCTACACCCGTCTTTCCAGTCATTTTGTAAATTGGTTTCTTTCTTTCAACCACAGCTGAAAGTTCTGTTTCATTTAGCGTTTTGGATCACAAATGCACCCCGTTTCGGGTCGAGCGTTCCGGCTCGTGGGACGACAGGGGGCAGCGAATTAGGTAATAACTATGGGGGCAACAGCTGATCAAGACTGGTTTCATTGCTATCTTCTTTATGTCCTTTCTGGCCCACCACCCTAATCTACTGTTTATCCTTAATAAAAGTCCTTTGTTCCCATTAAAAATAATAAAAATTGATATTCTATTTCTAAACTCTTGTTTCCAATGCCTCAAATGCTATGACATGGATATTATAGCACTACATATGATCTTAAGATCTCAACAGCTTTACATTTGTAGGTTTTCATGTGGATGATTCAGAAGTCACTTTGAATGTTTGCTTGGGTAAGAAATTTTCTGGTGGAGAATTGTTCTTCCGAGGAGTGCGGTGTGATAAACATGTAAATACAGAAACTCAGTCAGAGGTATGGGTCAATTATTTCACCAGAAGGTTATTGTTTTTACGGCTCTCGTTTTATTTTTCCAGAAATCTACAGTTTTTACCTTGTATTATGTTTCTTAATAACATTCCCAGTGTCGAAAAATCAAAGTTCAATTAATTTTCTCTTTTTATAAAAATATTTGATAAGTAGTGTTAGGCGATAACCAATGTTGCAATGACATCCATAAAAGTTGCTGATGTTTGAAAAAATATTACAATAACGTTGAAGTACACGTGGCGTCATTTGCAATCATCTATTAAGTTTATCCTGAAGCTCATCATCATTTTCATCCTACAAACTAACACTGCAACACCAAGCCGTATTGCAAAAATAAATCATATTCCACTCAATCCATAGTCAGCCCAAGCAAATCATCCCATGTTTTCTTTTCTTTTTTATCAGAAACTGAAACAGAAACAGATTGCATTAATTTAATTACCTTACAAGAGCGATGAGGATCAGCAGTCCACACATTACGGAGACAGTATTAAGAAACAGAAAATCAGAATATATATACAATAGCAGGAAACAACAGGAAACTGCCTCTGGTTCTCCCAAAGTCTAAACAATAGCATTTTTCCAACTTAGGTTGATCGAAAATAGAGATATTGGTTTTGATGAAGCAGGCCTAAAGAGGCAATGAACTTGATCCTTTCCCAAGTCCATTCCCTGCCTTCCTCCTTCTTCGAAGTTCTAATATTCTGCTCCATCCACACACTAATATATAGCTAGGACAACACATCTCCGGGGGCACAATACTTTCGAAGACGTGAACATGAGCTTATAAAAACAGAAGTTCTGGTATCATTGACTTCTATCATCTAGTTGAGTTTGATAGAATAATAATGTGGCTGTCATTTGGGCTACTTTCACAAGTTTTGTATAAAATTGAAGTTTCAAAATTGTATGTTTTTAAAATTAAAGTTTTCAATTTATCATTCTTCCTCACGAAAATTGGATACTTCTGAATGCTTGGAAGAATGATGTGGGGCCATACATAACTCAACTCAACTCAGCTCAACATTTTGTTCTGTTTAGCACATATCCGTCATAATTAAAAAAAATTAATCTGAAATTTGAAAATTTTGCATAAATTATAGGGTTATCTGGATTTTGCACTCATTACTTGTGCCCGTTTGGACCAAAAATTCAGATCTCAAAACTGCCAAAAAAATGAGAGGTAAAGTTTATGCACATCCACACACATATATGTATACATTTTCAGATCTGAAAATGAAACAAAAAGCAAGCAGAAATAAATATATGAAGCTCAGAAATACACACACGCGCGCGTATATACTTTGAAATGGAAAAAAACGAGAACAAAACTGAGAAAAATACAAGGGTTGGGTGGAGATGAGAGAGAGGATCTGATAGAAAGGATGGGAGAGAATGAAAAATTTGAAGACGTGAAAAATCTGAAGATGAGAGAGATCTGAAGTGAAAATTCTGAAGATGAGATGGGTTCTTGATTTTTTTCCTTTCTTGTTATTAAGGGTAGTTTATTAACTTACCACTTAACTAACGGTGAAAATAACTCGACGGGCGGAATTCGCTTAAATTGATGGACAATGGTGCAATTTTATTATTATTATTATTATTATTATTATTATTATTATTATTATTATTACTATTTTATTGTGTTGTGTGTGTTTTTGTATTGGGCGGGGGGCTAATCCCTATACTGGCATAACTAACGGGCACTAAAATTAAAATAACCCCAAATTATATTTGAAAGGTAGTAATTTACCTAATTTTAATTTATTATAGTACTTTAGCAGACATAATTCCTGCAGATTATCACATTTGGTGGTTGGAAGACTTATCTGGAGTTTGTAATGGTACATTAATAGGAAATCTTGGATTACTCCCATGTTGCGGGACATGCAGTTATTCATCGTGGTCGCCACCGTCATGGTGCTAGAGCCACCACATCTGGCCATAGGATCAATTTACTGCTATGGTGCAGAAGGTATCTCTAAGTCTCTAACCTTCTCTTTTTTTTTTTTTTTACTTTGTGCAACTAATTCCGTTTATGAATTGTTTTATTGAAAGGAAATGTCCTCTGAATATAGAATTAGCAATGTTAGACAGTCATTTATGATTTTTACATTTTTCACTAATTTATTTGTCGTATCTGCTCATTGATATTTCTAGCAATTGAATTTCCAAAAGTTCTAAGATTTTTTATTTAAAATTTCTTACCCTTATGTCCCGGGAAATATATTTGGGGGTGTACATGTGACAACCCTGCTTTTTATATCAAATTTGGTTAGCTACGCCCAATTAAAGTAAAGTGGAGCGTCAATAAGTTGGCATTAGAAACAGAATTTAAATAAATGCTGTAAAGTAAACATGTACACTTTCATACGTGTAACCAAATCACATCATAACAACTATAACAAGTGAAACCAACTCATAACTATTAACTGCAATAATCCATCAGTAATCTCAAACTGAAAATATAAAATACCAATACATGCGGCCCAACACAAAACGGGAAAGAGTAATACAATAATTCTCTCAAATCCCAAGTATAAACAAAGTGATATTAATCTCTGATACCACCCTTAAGAAAAGGGAAACAAACGACATAAATTAAAATAGAATAACTCCACGGCTACAGGAATCCTAAGATTGATATGATCTCATCAAGCTCCATAGTCTATTGTCCAGCGGGACGAGGACGGAGAGGACCAAGAAGCAAGATAGACAGAACGTCAAAGCAAGAAAACAAGCTATAAGATTATAAGATGTACTTATAATGAAAGCACACTAGTCATTACTCGTCTCCAATAAGTAAGTTGTCTGGATTCATTTCCCAAACGATGTTCCTAGGTTGTGACAACCCAACCCAGCCCAAGTGTAGGGAGTCTTAATTAAATAGCCTGATTAATTACTAATAATCCATTTAGATGTTCCTACTTGGAATAATTCTTTTCATTTAAAAACACTTAACAATGGTAAAGTTTCTTATATCCAGTCCCTTAACAGTAGGATATTTTCTTCAAGTATAATATCAATTGCATCGATTCGGGATATTACTTTAAGATACAAGCATAATATCTCACACAACAAATCATATCTGGTCACTGCCGTTACCCGGGGGAACAAGTCGTAATACTAGGCCTATACACGAATATTCCCCAATATTACGTGGCAAGGGCAATCATACTAAGTCCTAAATCACAGTGCATTCCAAGGTCTTTCTATCTGACCCGCATTACAACCATGTGTTCGGTTCCGGCGGTTTATCTCCCGACACGACACTCGAGCGGAACCTAACCGGATCAATCACAACAAATCGCATTCAACATGTGCCTACGTCGACCGAAGGACTAGTCTAGCGTATACTCGACAATATACATGTAAAACAATTTCACGCTTACGTATATATACAATCGTATCAAGTCTCTTACTCGAATTATACAATAGTCATTGTTTACGATATAATATAATTTACATCATTAATTTACTAATTCAACATAAAATCATTTCAAGGTAATATATCCCTAATAACCATAAGTATGTGATCAAGTTAGAATATTAGGCACAACACCACAATTATCTTACTAACAACATGAAAAACATTAGCACTCTTATTTCAACAACTTTCTGCCCAGAATTGTAAAACGCCGATTTGAGACTTTTTCGATCCGTTTTTGAAAAACTTAAAACTACAAAATTCTTCAGAATATGATTTTCTACAGGAACTCGCGAGCACACTTCCCTTTCCTGCTTAAAACACACCCAAAACTAACCTATAACATTCGCCCCTGTTTTGGACAGCTTTCTGAGCAGAACTTTAAGACGCAAATTTCAGGATTTTACGATCTGTTTTTGAAAAAACTTAAAACTACAAAGTTGTTCAGAATATAATTTTCTACAAGACTCACGGATGAATCATCTATTTTCGGAACCAAAATAGCTTAAAACAATTTTTAATATGACGATTTACTCAATTTCATAGATTTCTCAAATTCAAGAGATTGTTCTATAATCAATCCCTATAATGATGTTATTGCATTTGAATCTACATGGAGGGTGATCCTAATACATTGCATATCATTTTTAACATCAATTTCATATTAATTTAGGGATCTAAATACATGTTCATGTTATTGCATTTGAATCTACATGGAGGGTGATCCTAATACATTGCATATCATTTTTAACATCAATTTCATATTAATTTAGGGATCTAAATACATGTTCATGTGAAATTTCATTATAGATACATATTATACACATAGGTTATTAACTTACCGTGGATTGTATGGAGAAGTTGAATCCTCTTGAAATCCTCTTAGCTTTCTTCTCTTCTTACTCTCCCTCTCTACCAAACCCTAGACCCCTTTTGTGAAATGAGAAAATGAAGACTTCTGCTCTTATTTTCTATTTATACCTAGGGTTAGTTTATTTACAAAAATGCCATTGCCCCAAATTTAACCCTCTCGATCCTTTTACATGTTAATACGCTTCTAATATATAAGTCGCACATTCGTAACTCAATGAATTCATTATAACTTTTCATTTGCAAACATTTCGAATATATATACTGGCATAGTTTTTTTTTCTTCAATTAGTTCAATTTCAATTCAATAAAAAATGCGGGGTATTACATTCTCCCCCTCTACGAACGGGATTTCGTCCTCGAAATCCAAAATAAAACAAATCAATTCAAGCCAAGTAAGGTAGTTTCGCACGTACCTTCCATGAAGAGATATGGGTGACTAATTCGCAAGTCATCCTCTCTCTCCTAAGTGGTCTCAGACTCATCAGGATTCCTCCACATAACACGAACAAGAGGAATGAGTTTTGACCTCAACTGTTCACGACGATCTAGGATCCTGACCGGCCTCTCCTCGCAGCTCCCATCGGGCTGCAGCTCAACCCCGTCTAAATCTATGTGTAGGTGTGAGTCCTCGGGACGTAAGAACTTCCTCAACTTGGATACATAAAAAACATCGTGTACCCGCTGGAGTTGGTCGATTAGGGCTAAACGGTAGGAAACTAACCCCACCCTGTCCAATACTGTAAACGGACCCACGTATCGCGGTGAAAGCTTCCCTTTGTCACCAAAGGAACAACGCCTCTCATGGGTGAGACCCTCGACATCACTTGGTCCCCAACGGTGAACTCTAACTTCCTCTGCCTTATGTCAGCATAAGTTTTCTGACGATCTTGCGCGGTCTTCATCCGTGCACGAATAAAGTCGACCTTCTCCGAGGTCGCACTAACAATATCCGGACTCAACATCCTGTGCTCTCCGAACTCCAACCAACATGTAGGGGATCGACAAGGCCTGCCGTATAAAGCCTCGTATGGTGCCATGCCAGTAGTCTGCTGATAACTATTATTGTATGCGAACTCCACCAGTGGCAAATGTGTATCCCAACCACCTTTGAAGTCCCGCACACAAACTCGTAACATGTCCTCCAAAATTTTGTTTACCCGCTCCGTCTGACCATCAAACTGAGGGTGGAATGCAGTACCCAAACTCTGAACTCCCATCGCCTCCTGAAGACCGCCCCAAAAGTGCGAGATGAAGACACTGCCACAGTCGGACATGATATCACGCGGTACCCCGTGCAACTTCACAATCTCGTTAATAAACACCATGGCGTACTGTGCTGCCGTATAATCCGTCCTCACTGGAAGGAAATGAGCCACCTTTGTCAGTCTGCCGATGATGACCCAAATCGAATCATGATCGCGCTGCGATCTTGGCAACCCAACAATGAAATCTATGGAGATACTTTCCCATTTCTAACTGTACAACCGAACTCTCACCACGAAGCCTAACATAACTGAACTACTAAGCTGATCCATAAATCAATACCCCCAAGTCCAGACTTGCTAAGTTTCGTGCGTGGAGTGTCTCGCAAGAAAAATGCAAACAAGGAACCCCTCCGATACACTACTGTCAGCTTGTCGAGATAAGGAAGTTGTCAACTCAAAACCCCTAGTGATACGAGAATCATCTAACTCCAAAAACCACTTATCTCTGGACTCAACGGTTCATCACACAACAAATAATCCAACTTCGCTACAGATGTCACTATTCATCAATCATGCCTCGATACTCAACTCAGAATTGACTAACAATGTTGCCCCAACTACACTGTGAGTCGCGATCCCAGACATCAGATACCACATCGAACAATGATCCACTAATGTTTCACATGTGCATAAGCATACAACTTCTATGCACTTATGAATATTGTTCCATCTTTTGAAGTCTGGAGTTAGGTAAATAATATCAACAAGGTTCATACTTTCTCGAACAAGACAACACCAACAAAGTTGCATTCTGGGCGATCAACGATCCCTCACCCAAAGGTTTCGAACTAACCCAAGATGCAATATGCCCCCTTGTACACCCCCACTTCTCACGGTTTGGTCGCTTTAACCCAAGGCGACAGACCCTCGCTAGATTCGACTTACCGCTCTTTTGTTAAAAACACGTATAGGAATTCAACCTATCCGACAGGATTTTCCTTAGACCGTGAGTATATTAGAGTTTTCTCATCGAACATGAAATGAGCTTGGTTCTTCAAACCACGAATAAGGCTTGTACATTTGCCAAGCAACGAGATAAGACCCAAAATTCCCACTTATCATACCAAATCAAAATGCCGGATTTGGCACACTCACCATCCGGATACTTATCTTCCAGCACCCCAACGCTACCTGATCTTTATGAAGAACGGCGTGCTATCCAACATGTCAAAGGTCGTAAATACAAGGTAGCGGGTACCTTCGTGTACCGTGACCCAAATTAATACTCAGTACGCCACACATAACTGAAGTAAAAATTAAATATCTTACGAACCCATTCGCGGATGTTTGCCCAGGAGTACACACCCTCCTTACAAAACTTCTCAACAACGGTCGACGCACTCTCTTGTTGTCCCCCTACAGTGGAGATTATTATCACAACTGTTTCAATGAATGGGTCCAACATTTGGAATCCCAAAATGTCTCAATCCTTGCCATTAATGACGACACTCACTTGGCAACAGTATCATTAATCACGCGAAAACTGACCGAACCATCAAGACCATTCTATGACTATTCACTAGTCTAGACATCACCAAAATCGAACATCTTACACTTGGTTTCGGAACGCGTCTTTAATCACACACATTCTAAGTAAACATCATGTTACTAACTACTCACTCGTGCTCTAATTCACATTAATACATAACGAGGGCCACAACATAGCCACATTCCCATATCTGATGGATTCAAAATCAAGCACCACCATTATCACGGAGCAACAAATTAGTACCCCCAATCACCGGGTGATAACATAAAACCAAACTCATGGATGTATCACCAACTCAAGCGATCACACTCGCATAAAATGAAACGCCTATTGAACACTCCCTCGTGATGTTCTCACTCGACAACTTGTCCCTCGAGATTCGCTACTCACCGTAGAGTTCACAACTAGTAACTCCAGCTCAAGTCCATCCCTTAGCACACCCAGATTCTCGTCCCGCTCTTGGCAGCTTTTAATAAATATACCGGTGCTACAAAGCAAGATAACCACATCTTATCGAACACCCATTCTAATCTAGGGCTTTACGAAGAACACTCGTTGCCAAATATGGAAAGAAAACTCCCTCGAAAATTTTGGACTACTCCAATGTTAATCCTTGTATGACCTTGCGATACGGACTTCCTCATCCCTAGTGACCATGGCCAAGACATCGCAACATTACTGATACATTCTCACGAACTTGTTCGGGATAACTCGCCGAAACATTCCACTCTGAACATGCGAGTACCCAACCCACTGGCATATCTTGTACATGACCGACCACACACCTAATCGGCCTTAAGTTCATTCCATTACGGATTTTATCCGATCAGAACACTATGACACCACTATGCCACCCCAATACGACATCTATCGCTTGTGTGGACAACGTGAAGTTTTACATGCCTACCAAACTTCCCTGATACCAACACAATATTTTAAGGATAATCACGTATCCATTCCAGATTCAAGCTCATGAATCTCCCATTGATGATGAATCTAGTTCGTGCTTTTCACAAGTACGATAACACTCTTGCGTACACCAAAATTGGACCCCTCAGGTCATTCTTTGAGGGGGTGGGACACACTGATTTGGAGTAGTCCTCTCTCAAATCACAACCCTTCCTTTTCTTGTTCGTGAGTAATAATATACTCTTATTACCTCAAGACTTACTTCGTTAACCATTCACTGATTAATACGTCATCGAATGCCTCAACAGTTTGTCCATCATGGGTGGAGCGCGATAATTCCTTCTCAGGAAAATGTGACAACAACAACGGGACCACATCATTTTGTGGTATGCCCCCACATTGGAAACAACTTCAGACAACTACACACGCAAGTGGTACCATAAACTCAGTGGTACTACAGGGTGGGCTATAACTTATACCCACTTCTTTACAACCATAAGAGCGATGATATTCAAAGTTGATAATGCACAACAAATATACGGGTGTTTCTTTCCCCTAAAGCACCAAAAGTCAACTAACTCATTGAGTTCAACATCGGTGCTCTCACGTACTGGTGGGCGATGAAACTACGATAGTTGCACGTGAATCGCGGTCTCCTAAAATGCTTGGACCCTATGCCCTCCCAGGGTCAACGTCTCATCAAATCACCATCTTAAAAGATAGTAAATGAACACGTATCCTAAAAAAATTATTCAAGTGGAGCACTAGTCATAATTACAACAAGTACTCATCCACGAACCTCACGCGTAGTATCCTGTGGTTGATCGGAGATTCACCTCATGCGTGGGACGTCTCGCGAATGAAATCCAAACAAGGAACCCTCCTTATACACAAGGCTAGCTCCGAATCGCCTGTTGAAATCGTAGCGTGAAGATCTTCCAAGTCATCGAATACAAGACCTAATCATAAGGCTCTACGTATCAAGGAAACGATGTGCGGAAAACGTAACGGACGCACTCAGATCCCTAAAGGCTCTAAAACTGTGCTCTGATACCAACTGTGGCAACCCTGCTTTTTATATCTAATTCGGTTAGTTACGCCCAATTAAATTAAAGCGGAGCGTCCATGTGTTGGTATTAGAAACATAATTTAAATAAATGCAGTAAAGTAAACACGTACACTTTCATACGTGTAACCAAATCACATCATAACAACTATAACAAGTGAAACCAACTCATAACTATTAACTGCAATAATCCATCAGTAATCTCAAACTGAAAATATAAAATGCCAATACATGCGTCCCGATACAAAACGGGAAAGAGTAATACAATAATTCTCTCAAATCCCAAGTATAAACAAAGTGATATTAATCTCTGATACCACCCTTAAGAAAAGGGAAACAGACGACATAAATTAAAATAGAATAACTCCACGGCTACAGGAATCCTAAGATTGATATGATCTCATCAAGCTCCATAGTCTATTGTCCAGCGGGACGAGGACCTGTCATATATTATATATATAGGAGAGGACCAAGAAGCAAGATAGACAGAACATCAAAGCAAGAAAACAAGCTATAAGATTATAAGATGTACTTATAATGAAAGCACACTAGTCATTACTCGTCTCCAATAAGTAAGTTGTCTGGATTCATTTCCCAAACGATGTTCCCCAACCCAACCCAAGTGTAGGGAGTCTTAATTAAATAGCGTGATTAATTACTAATAATCCATTTAAGATGTTCCTACTTGGAATAATTCTTTTCATTTAAAAACACTTAACAGTGGTAAAATTTCTTTTATCCAGTCCCTTAACAGTAGGATATTTTCTTCAAGTATAATATCAATTGCATCGATTTGGGATATTACTTTAAGATACAAGCATAATATCTCACACAACAAATCATATCTGGTCACTGCCGTTACCCGGGGGAACAAGTCGTAACACTAGGCCTATACACGAATATTCCCCAATATTACGTGGCAAGGGCAATCATACTAAGTCCTAAATCACAGTGCATTCCAAGGTCTTTCTATCTGACCCGCATTACAACCATGTGTTCGGTTCCGGCGGTTTATCTCCCGACACGACACTCGAGCGGAACCTAACCGGATCAATCACAACAAATCGCATTCAACCTGTGCCTACGTCGACCGGAGGACTAGTCTAACGTATACTCGACAATATACATGTAAAACAATTTCACGCTTATGTATATATACAATCGTATCAAGTCTCTTACTCGAATTATACAATAGTCATTGTTTACGATATAATATAATTTACATCATTAATTTACTAATTCAACATAAAATCATTTCAAGGTTATATATCCCTAATAACCATAAGTATGTGATCAAGTTAGAATATTAGGCACAACACCATAATTATCTTACTAACAACATGAAAAACATTAGCACTCTTATTTCAACAACTTTCTGCCCAGAATTGTAAAACGCTGATTTGAGGCTTTTTTCGATCCGTTTTTGAAAAAACTTAAAACTACAAAGTTGTTCAGAATATGATTTTCTACAGGAACACGCGAGCACACTTCCCTTTCCTGCTTAAAACAGACCCAAAACTAACCTATAACATTCGCCCCTGTTGTCGACAACTTTTTGAGCAAAATTGTAAAACACAGATTTCAGGATTTTACGATCCGTTTTTGAAACAACTTAAAACTACAAAGTTGTTCAGAACATGATTTTCTACAAGGCAGCGCAGACGAAACATCCATTTTCCGAACCAAAATAGCTCAAAACAGTTTTTAATATGACGATTTTCTCAATTTCATAGATTTCTCAAATTCAAGCGGTTGTTCTACAACTCAATCGCTATAATGATGTTATTGCATTTGAATCTACATGGAGGGTGATCCTAATACATTGCATATCATTCTTAACATCAATTAGGTTATTAACTTGCTTTGGATTGTATGGAGAAGTTGAATCCTCTTGAAATCCTCCCTTCTCTTCTTACTCTCGCTGTCTCTACCAAACCGTAGACCCCTATTGTGAAATGAGAAAATGAAGACTTCTGCTCTTATTTTCTATTTATACCTAGGGTTAGTTTATTTACAAAAATGCCATTTCCCCAAATTTAACCCTCTCGATCCTTTTACGCGTTAATTCGCTTCTAATATTTAAGTCACACATTTGTAACTCAATGAATTCATTTTAACTTTTCATTTCCAAACACTTCGAATATATATACCGGCATAGTTTTTTTTTTCTTCAATTAGTTCAATTTCAATTCAATAAAAAATGCAAGGTATTACAGTACACATGAGCAAACATCAATGGATTTTTTTCATGTTTCTCTTAGAGTGCATTTGTGATGTGAATGGATAGTATATGGTGCAAAAATTGTAAGATGTGAGTTGTACCCTTTAATTTCCTTATTTTTATTTGTGTTAGTCTAATGTACATGGCCTTTTTGTAGAACACTAAATAGTAATTGAGAGATGTTTTCTTGCATTTGAGAGTTAATTTATATGCGACATTGACTGTATTACATCAGTTTGAATACTAAGTTAGACAAAGATTGAATACATCTCGTTTGTAAGAGTTTGTAAAAGTGTGGAAAAATATGGGTGGCTTGTTGAGACAGTTCTTTTATTTTTTCCCGGTTTCCATGAAATCTGTAGTAAGGGATGGGATCTACGATAAACCTTAATTAAATTGATAACTCGGGTAATAATGAACAAATGAATTAATAATTTGGGATAAAGGCATAAGGCCCCTCGAGAAAACCTTTCGATGAGTTCTTTTGATAGACCTAGACCCTTTGTGTGAATTACAAATATATACCAAGTGATTGCAACGGATGAAACCAAACATTGCTTCCTCAAGCAAGCATGAGATAACCACCTGCTATCCCTTCGCTTGAACCAACTTTGGCTGTCGACATGCCCAAACCTTCAGAACCCTATCAAAACCTAGTTGCAACCCAAACAGACTTTCAAAAACTTCAAATCCTATCCACTGCAAACCCAAACCATACGAAAACCATCCAACCTTTGCAAAGCCTAGGCAACACAAAGCCTAGGGCTGCGACATCCCAAACTCCCCCAACTCTCTCCACCACCCCCCGTCAACTTCCTATTAAGATTACAACCCCACCCCACTGTACGTAGAACCCTTGGCCTAGCCCTCCATCCGTGGAAAGCCAATTTTCCAAACCCTTATCGAGACAAATTAAAGCTGCCTAACAGTCGCTGAAACAGCACACCTCCACAAGGGCTCACCATCACGATCAAAGTACCCTCACCGACTTCGTCGGGAAAAAAATGCATCCACATCCAAGGTTGATGTGCATTTGATGAAGGGTCGGCCCCCTTGGAAGCATCCCCGGGTACTAGTTGACAATCGTTCGACTTTTTTTGCTCCATTTCGTCCGAGTCAATGGGTTTACGACAGGGGATACCGAGTTTGCGAGTGGATTCAATGCCCACTCTCTCCAGTGGGTCCACAATTTTGGAAATCCTTCGATATCCCAATTGAGATAATGATGGCTAAATTCAACACTAGGCAGCCGAGTGCAATGCGTTCCGATTACATGCCTCTTCAACTCCCGAATATGGACGACATATTCTAGAATGCACATAACCCTATGTTGTTCCATTGGAAAATCGTATTTGTTTCATTTATGGAAAGGAAGGGAACCTCAAAATTGATTGTCGAGCTCGCATCTATCCATACGTTCCCCAATATAGGGGGAATTTCCAGCAAGCTCGTGCTTTCCTTACGGGCGGAAACCATGTGCATTGGGGACTTATGATATGCACTCAATACGTGCGGTGAGGACCTTCGCATGCTCTGGCGGTTTCTCCATCTCTTTCTCACATTCTGAAACTAAAACCGACTTTCGCTTTTTGCTGGGACAATTTGAAGCTCGATGCCCGAACACCTATAGCACTTAAAGTGGATCCTTGGAGTAGTGGTAACCGTAGTGGTAGTAGGTGCTGCAGTTTCTGTAACAAGTGGTTTCGTGGCTGTCCCACTCCTTGCCATAATTGCTCTTGTTTTGAAGTAGTTCTCCACCTTTTGTGCATACTCGACTGCTTGGTTCAAAGAACTAATTTGACGCAACTCGAGACAGAACTGATATTTAAGCCGGAGCTCCTTCCTTAATATAACGGCCGATTTGCTGTTCCGTGCTCTCCTTATTCTAGTCCAGGTGCAAAGCAATTGAAATTGTTTTGCATACTCCTTTACGGACATGCAACCCAGCTTTACTTGAAACACGTGCAAATAGGTCTCTTTCATAATTCTCGCGGATTAAGGCAGCCATCATCTCAGCCTTCATGTGTTCCTAGGATGTCATCGGGTCTAAATCATTCGTGGCCCTATCTTGCACCAACAGATCCCACCACACTAAGGCATACCCCTCTAATTTTGCAGCCACATTTAACACAACTATAGCCCCGATATTCCTTTAGGTCAAGGAAATGCTCCACACGTTTGAACCAATCTATAAATGCATCGGGATCCATTTTTCCATCAAACATGCTCACATCGATCCGAACATCATCGTGCATACCTTTTCCAAACAACCTAATTAAAGTATTAAGGTTGTCCTCCGTTAGTCCCCCACCCCGTAACCCAATCATCGGGTCCTTATTATAGCCCGTTTAGATCCTTTGTGGTTGTCGTGAGGCTGCTTAACGTGGTTGTTTAGGGGGCTGATTTTTTGGGCTTGTGTCATGTGGTCTCCTCCTTTGCCGTTTTAATATGACAGTTGTTATTCATGTGTCCTTTATTCCCATAACCATGACACACGTTCGTGAGGTGAAATGTAGAGGGGTTGACCTCGATACCTTACATGGTAGTGCAAACCGTCACGATAAGTCTCCATTCGTTTGATTGGCCTTTCATCAGCATATAACGAACGTCGGGTGAATTGAATACCATCTTCTTCGTTAGTCTCTTCTCCGTCCACCCTCAATTTTAGCGGGCCGGGCGGAATTGCTTAGACCCATTATGACACGTCCTTTTTGGACCCTTTGTAACTACACGCCATTGATTGCGGAGCTGAAGGAATAGAACTTGCTTTGTCCCGACGTTTGTCAAATTTTTGAGGATCACCTCCTTCTCCGAGTGCCAACGATTGTATTACCAAGGCTTTTTCCACTCGGACTCATTTCGAAGTCTTCATTTTTGCATCAAACACATCAACGGACTCCTTTACGTTGTTCCGAAAGTCCACAGGCTGTTTGGACTGTTTTTTGTTCCAAATTTGCACGGGCCTCTTCAAAAATTTCGTAAAAAATCCCCTCGGAAGGCCCATGGGGCTGCGTTGCATTGTTGGCCAGTTGGGCACACCACTCGGTGTGGTAGCCGAGGGACTGCGGCTCTGTCCTGACCTCCCCTCGCTCGTAATCACCCTCGCGGGGGCCCCACATTGCACGTGGAGGCTGTCGCCGCTGCTTCCGCCCAATGTCGGCACCCCCTTGCTAATTGCGGCTTCGCTTTGATGGGTGTGGTGGGTCACCGTGTTGCTGATGTTGGCCATCCACCGACTTCTATTCTTTTGAATTTTTCGTTGATGTGACTTCGCTATTGCTAGATACTTTCGACTCGAGCCGCCATGTTAGATAACATCTATTGGACGTCATCTAGGGCAGATTCTTGGGCCTTGGATTGTTTCGTTGCTTTGGGAGGCATCTTAGCGTTTTAATTGACACATACTAGGGTTTGATAATCAAGAGCGAACGTAGATCTGATACCAATTTGATTTATAATGCAACGGAAATATAAAAAATAAACAGGCCAATTAAATCTCTAAGAACTCAAAATATCATTAATGGCAAAAGTGACTACAAGTCCTATAGCTTTATTTATAGACCGATTCATCGGGTACTTGCATCGGTGTGACAATATAGAATAAAGATGGGGATGAAAGAAATTCAATCTCAAGAGATGAGTTATCATCGCTTGAAGATTGAGTTTCGAAGGAAATAGGATCATTTTCAATGAAACTTTCTTCTTTGAGAATCAAATAAGAAACCATTTCATTGCAAATGGATACTATGCCCATTTCTTCCTCTACCTAAGACTTGGGGACCAAGTCTCCTAGTTAAGCTAGGAGTCTTTTTCGACTTAAATGACTAACTAAAAGATAATTACTAATAATTAAATAAATAAGCATGCTGAATTAAAAAAAAAAGAATCTCCCAGGAGGGGGAGGAGGGGGACTCTGTGCCGCACGTCAGAGAGTCATCTACCAACCTCTCATCCATACATGGGCCGAGATGAAAGAGTATGGTATCTGAGTTTCTTCCATTCTCATACGAGTGGGACCTTTTTGCCCGAATCCAAGCCTTGTGACAATCCTACTCTAGTGTAAGTGAGCACAAAAACGTTCCGCTTGATGTGCACCCGGGCCGCTTTGAAAGAGACCGAAGAGAATAAAGTTGGCTGATATATTAATGGTTTGCAAGCTCTTATAAAGCATGAACTAACCTTGCGAGAGATTCCAACTTTTCAAATGGCCATTGAGTATGCTATGCGAGTGGAATCTCATCTCCGAGAAGACAAACCCACAAACCCACTTCCAACATGGCTGCCCCACCCAAAGTCAGTGAAATTCAGCCCTTCCCCCTTAGATAAAGTGTTTTGAATGCGGCCAATTGGGCCATATGATGTTAGATTGCCCTCCTAAGCGTAAGAATAAACTGGTTTTGGTTGCAACGAAGGATTATGGAGAGGAAGAGACTACTGAGGCGCCGCGGAAGATCCTTAATGCACTCGTCACCCGGATTGGCCCCGATAACAAAGGAGAATAGCTATGAATACAGGGTTGAACTCTTTTTCCGAAAGGGAGGTGATGTTGATAAGGGTCCATTTGCTAATTCACTTACTATTGTACTGTTGTATTCATCAAAATATATACATGCAAGTGTTTTGATTCAGAGATGTTATTAGTAAATCGTATATATTTTACTTTTCCTACCTATCAAATACAAAAAGAATCATAAGGTAGTTTCTCTATTTTTTTTGTTTTTTTGTTGTGTGGAGAATTATTTTTATAATTCCTTGCACTTGTCCATCATTCCTACCAAAGAAGCATTAACTACTTGTCTACAATCATCATCCTTCGTAAACTTCTCTCCTTTTTCTTTAATAAATCTGTTGTTACTCTCTCTCTTTCTCTGCCATCAGTGAAGTTTGACAGTCTTCTTTCTATCTACAGTTCTGTCTTTAGAGAGCTGAGGAAATATCAAAAAGATTTCTCTAATTGGTGTGCAGAGTGTCTACGTGAGAAGGAAGAGAGACAGCGCCAGTCTGTTGCTGCTACTAAACTGGTATGTTATGTCTAATAGGTAAAGAATAACTTTGTGGTCAATTTCTCAAGTGTGTCGTGAGGTTGGGGTAGAAAAAAATCCATATTATGAGTTTGGGGTCCAAAAGTGTCGCACATTTTTTTTGGCATTTTGAGGATTTATGACACTACAGATTCTATGTTGAAAATTTTTGGGCCAAACGTCAAAATACGCTGACAAATGAACCTCAAAGAACCCTAAAAGAAAACTGAGAGGATCTTAATAGGTGACTGCTTTGATTTGTTCTTGGTATTCTTTTTCCAGGAATTACTGAAAAGGGAAGGAGAAGCAGCTTCGTAGAAGGCACAGGTGTTTGTGATGTTGTAATAAAGCACAACTCTCATAGGTAAAACATTGATTGAATCAATATTTGGGGTTGGTAATATATCAGGGGTGCAGGAAGGGTGTTGACAGCTTCAATCATGTCGAAGAAGTGCAGTGTTGTCATGTTTATCAACCATCCTGAAATTCATATATGTCTACCATTGGTGATGGATAATCATTTTTTGTAGTTTGTATTATTTTTCTTTCATTCAATGCAGTAGTAGCCTTAATTTTTGGATGTGCACCAATTTATTTTTGCTATATTATGTTTAACCTACATTATTTTCACCTTGTATCCTTAAAATTGTTATAGAGAGGCTTTTTGATGAGTATTTATGATAATTTTGGTTGTCGACGTCCAAGCAGAAGCAGTGAAAATAGTTGGGGGACAAACTCTAGCAAAATAAATGGAAGACAAAGGGAGAACCCCTTTTCATACCTTAAAAACAGCTTTGATGCCAACATATTTTGCCTCTTAAATATTTGAAAACATTAGAATTGCTTGTAAATTTGGAGAAATGTAGTTACCTAAAGCGGTGATATCAATGAAGTTATGGTTTACAGTCACTTTATTGTGTTTAGATAATGATTGGGTCCAAAGAGTAATACTTCGCCGTTTGTCAGTAACATTATACACCACCTTCAGTAGCAGTTCAGTAGTTCAACTTCTGTACTGTTGCTTTTGGATGGTTAGATTTGGGTTTCGAACTCTAGTAGTGTTGATTATTAGAACTTTTTAAATTCTTCTTCTTTAAATGATTAGATACAAGTTCATACAAAAGAAAAGGTACAATCAAATTCATTAGCAAGGCAATTTTTTTTGGGTACTCCTCTCTCTTTTTCAACTAAATCTGTTGAGTTTTTAAGTGGTGGTTGCCAAAGGCAACACGCAAATTACCCAGGGCAATGACCTTAGTTATGGGGTAAAAAATGAGGGAAAAACATTTGAACTTAAAACCCTTTTTCAGAGTAAACTGAAGAAGTTCTTGGGTTCGTGTATGCAAAGCTCTTATTGATGCTCTTATTGAAGAACTTAAACCCTTTATCAGAGTAAATGCATGACATGAACTTAAAACCCTTTATCAGAGCAATTCATTGTCAAATGCATGACAAGAACTCGATAACCACTTGGGTTCGTGTATGCGAAGCTCTTATTGATGTTCAAAGACTCACACTTTGTCCTTAGACACCGAATGTGAGTTTTTAAGCATCACAGTGTTGAAAAGCTCGCCCGGTCATTGAAGAGACGCAATCGTCCCCCCTCCACTACACGAAGGCCCTAATGATGACTCTTTCATTTAAAAATTTCCTGATCATGTGGCACATGTTGAGGTACTATCCCATTTTACTTTTACATTGTAATAATATCTTTTTAACAATACCCTAAAAGCTTGAAATTTGTAGGAGGAACATGGTATTCTACAAATACAACACCACCGGAACAAGTTGAATGGTTGGGATCGTGGAGAGTGCCAAGTGGAGTTTATGGTAGAATTATGGGATCCGGGTGAATGAACCTCGTGAAGTACACACTGATACATCGATAAAGTAGTGATGTCCGACTTTATCCAGCGAAAACATCCTAAAACAACTTCACTTCACCTCTCGTTCGATGAAATGACAACACCCTGGGCGATGTCCTCCAAATCCTCCAAATCTCGATCTAGGGGCCTTTCATATTTTGGGTGAATGGGGGGTGCTTCAATCTATTCTCAGGGTCGATGCACACAAGTTGGTGGTTGATTGTCTAGGCGTGAGTTTGAAGGATATTGAAGAAGACATGGGTGATTCACATTCAATCAAGTTGGGATTGATTTTGCGCAAGTGCAAGGGGAAAACGAAAAAAAGAATGCCATTGAGTTGGATTTTGACTAGTGCACTAACGGCTACATTTTACAGATGTTTGTTGGGTGTGACTCCCCGCCTATTTAAATAATGGGTGACCAACCCTCTACTAAAATAAAATAGGAATCTCAGACTGACTCATTCTTAGCATCACTTTTGAAAACCAAATTAATTACTAATAACCTATTAAGCCCGATATCAAAATTTTAAAACTTATTAACTTGCCAAAATAAAACTTCCATTCGCACAATAAACCATTCCATAAATTAAATATCCATTCAGCACGATAATAAACTGAATGCAGAATAAATGTAATAATAAAAAAAATCGAATCACCCTCGGTAAAAATTCCAGCACATTTATCCATTTGAACTGAAATGAAATAGAGTCTAAATAAAATAACACTGTGTGATAATGGGCGACATGCCCGAATATACAACTGAACTAAAATTCTATTTAGAAATCAAAGATATATGCGTCTAGGCGATCCCTGCAGGGATCCACAGCTGCTGCAACATCGTCTAACCGGAAGGAATGATAATGCTTAGCGACCCTGTGGCTGGGCACCTAAAAGATTTTGATACAGGCCAGAGCCCAAAAACTATTTGAAAATATTTTGCAAGTGTTTAAAATACAATAATAAATATGCAATGTAAACCAGTGTCGCACTTCCATGAGATAATCCTCGTCCCTCATCTATAGTGCGCGCCTAACGCATGTATTTTAAACACCCTAGTTATGCTACCCTGCTTAACTAGTACCAACACTTATCTTAGTCCCATATGCTACACTTCTAGCCAAACCGTGTCGCATGTATTTACACTTCGCTTTAATTCCCATTAGCTAACACATACGCTAGAACAATTTAATTCTCATCATTAACTGATTCATATAACTTCACACTAGTTGTTAATTTAATGATCACACATTCATTTTATTTGCATGTATATAGTTAAAAACGCTTATATACTTCTATACATATCACATCTCGTACACACACACACACACACACACACACACGCGTATAACCTCATTCGCAGAGATGAGACCTTGCGGATGCATTCTCTAGCATGCTATCGGCTCCAGGTACATCATATAGCACTCCTGGGACAACGGGTCATAATCTCGCCACCAAACCCAAATCGTAAATACATAACCGGAGGCGGTCATAGTCTTACATCTGTGGGTCATAACCATACCACATTACCCTACTAGACTCTTAACTCACATACAATGGTCATGCGACATACCTATGACCTGGGGAACTAATCTGACACCGGCTAGTCAGCGCCAGGGTGGACCGTCCACTACGCGCAACCTCCAACGATAACATCCATAAAGCAGGTATGTTTCACATGTATCGATCGCACAGATTTATCCGTATTGTTGTATGTAAAAATTATACTTCCACATGGACCAATAATGAGTACACACCTATCATCCAACGTGGCCGACCAACCTACTTGATCAACTTCATAGACACTTAGTCAGCTGGAATACCGACCAACTCCAGAAGGCCAACCACCAGGAATATCAATAGTTACTCGGAAAGGATGCTAACCAGCACTGAATTTCAAAAGTTTTACTTATTGTACACAAATGTAAATGCCTGGCAATATAAAGGTGCTCTATCGTTAGGATTTCTGCACCCCTATAAATACAAACTAATCCCTTAGCTCAATGGACAACTCGAATAACTCATATGCACAACATACTAACCTACTGTAAACCCTACTAAATAACAACAATAATGGACGTAGGCTATTTTACAGCTAAACCACTCTAAAATCCTTGCCCCCAGTGCGACAGATTTACAAGGAATTCTACTCAACCTAGCTAGAGGTCAAGAAGCCATGCAGGAGACTGTTAAGCAGTTGACTCACACCATGCAATCTAAGTCCTCTAATTCCAGAAGGGATATTCTACCACCACCACCACCACCACCACCACCATTTAGGCATGAAAGGAGTTATCATTCTCGTTCTTCTCACGATAGGTCATATCGTCCTGGTGCAGTTTCTTCATTCCGGTCAATTGATTACTATGATGGTGGATCTTTTTCCAAAGAAAGACCAAGTGTCTTGGAAAGGCTCAACAGGGAGTCTGCCTTTGATCGACTAGGACCCCAAGCAACTAGAGGACATCATAGGAAGCAAGATCGCCGTCGTGAATACGAGAAGGTTACACAAGATCTAAGGCTAGTATGAGGGGCTCTATGCGTGCCGAGCAGACCTCTCAGGAGGAGAGTTTAGCACATAGGCACATCAAGGCTGCTAAATCTACCTCGGCCAAGTCTAAACCGGAGGAGCATTCGTGGAAGGGATGCATGCAACAGTTGGAAGATCGGTTAGGAGAAATGGCCAAAACAAAGAATCCATTGCAAAGGAGTTTCATCAAAGGATCGTCTTTCATCCAAGCAATTGTGGGTTACTCCACACCCTTTAAGTTCAAGCCACCAGTGGTTACTCCCAAGTATGATGGAAAAACTGATCCAGTCTTCTATATAGAGCAATACCAAGTTGTTACCGACATTTACTCAGTGCCCGACGAAGTGAGATGCAGATCTTTTTCCAGTTCTATTATAGGGCCAACTGAAATTTGGTATAATAATCTCCCCAAGGGTAAAATCTCTAGTTTTCATTAGTTACCTGAGTTGTTCATTGATAACTTTTGCTTTGGGGCTAAGACGATCAAGAGTGTCACTCATCTCTTGACCGTGCAACAAAATCCAGGAGAAAGCTTTAGAGAATATATTACTCTCTTTAACAACGAAAAACTAGAGGTGGTAGATTACGAAGAGAAAACAACCATTGCAGCACTTATAAGTGGGTTGCTCGCTAAAGATCTTTACTATGCTTTAGCGAAGAATCCACCCAAAACCATGACAGAACTAATGGCTAAAGCTTAAAAAATTATGAATGACGAGGAAACTATGGCAACCAAGGAAACTCCCGAGTCTTACGGAGAAGGGCGAAAAAATAATTCTAATTCTTTAAAAAAGGATTAAAAATATAAGAAGTTGGATTGGATAAAAAAGTGTGACCTAGAGGAGATAAAAGGAAACAGAGATTTGAATTAGCCCGAAAAGTTGAAAACACCCTCAACAAGAGGGATAAGTTCAAATACTATGATTTCCATAGGATCATGAGGACAATACCAACAATTACAATGCGCTGAAGAATGAGATTGAAAATCTTATTCAGAGAGGAACATTGAGCAGGTTTGTTGATTGGAATGACAACAAAAATGATCGAAAGAGATCTGAATTCTTAGCCCGAGCAAGGACTGACAACAAAAGAGCAATAAATGATGATTTTGAAGAAGATATAAACTTGCCAAAGAAGTTTGATGAAATATAAGTTCAGGTCGACATGGTATTCTTTGGGTGCCATTTCATTGTAGGTCGCTAGAGGAGGAGATTCCATAGCAGAAAGGAAAGCTTATTTGAATGAAGTCAAAGCCTGCCCAATTGTCAGACAAATTGATATGGATGAATCCAGTGATAATCGGCCGAGGAAAGTTAAAAAAAAATACGCTAGTGATTGGGTTTTCCAAGAATGATCTGAGCGGAGTTCTTTATCCTCATGATGATCCGTTGATTATCACATGCATAATTCATCATGGCAGAGTTGCAAGGATCTTTGTTGATAATGGGAGATCGGTTGATGTAATGTTATACGAATGTTTTGACAGCCTAGGGTTGAAGATCAGGAAGCTAGAACCATATAATAGACCTCTTATCGAATTTACAGGAGAACAAGTATATCCATTGGGAATCATCAAACTAGAAGTCTTGGTCAATACCTGGCTAATGAGCAGGAGAGAGAATTATTTTATTTGAATTAGATAAGAATGTCTCGTCATCTTACAACATCATCCTAGGAAGAGTGGAAATCAAGCAGTTAGAGGCCGTGCCATCTATAGTGCACCAATGCATGAAGTTTCTAACGAACAATGGAGTCGACATAGTAAATGGTAGTTAGAAAGTTACCAGAGTATGTTATTATACATCGGCCGACCAGCAAGATATGTAACTGAAGAATACCACCACTTTCCACACTGATAATTTGGATCCCCGAGAAGAAGAACAATTGGTAAGGGACAAGTTATGGAAGAAACATGAGCTGTTGTGTTAGACGATGGGAAAATAGAAAGAACCACTCAGATCGGTTCTAAATTATCTCCTCATCTAAAATAGGAATTACTCACTTTCCTTAGATAAATGACAAATGTTTTCGCCTGGAGGCATGAAGATATGCCAGGAATTGATCCAAATTTCATGTTTCATGAGCTCAATATTTATCCAAGCACTAAGACGATGAAACAAATGCGAAGAGTATTCAGGCTTGAGAAGATTACAACAATCTAGGAAGAAGTAGAAAAGTTACAACGATCAGAGTTCATTGAAGATGTCAAGTGTCCAAGTTGGTTGGCTAATGCGGTGATAGTCAAGAAGAAACATGACAAGTGGCGCATGTGTGTGGAATTCACATATTTCAATAAGTTATGTCCAAAAGATCATTTCCCTTTGCCAAGGATCGATTAATTGGTCGATGCCACATCAAGTCATGAACTACTCAGCTTTATGGATGCTTATTATAGTTACAACCAGATTAAGATGAAGCCCCAAGATAAGGAAAACACTTCCTTCATTACCAGTCGAGGAACTTATTGTTATAATGTTATACCTTTTGGGTTGAAAAACGCTGGAGCTACCTATCAGAGACTAGTGAATAAGGTTTTTGAGGATTAGATCGCCAAAATATGGAGGTTTATATAGATGACATACTCACCAAGAGCAAACATTCTGCCGACCACATAGCAGACTTGGCTTAAACCTTTCATCAATTGGAGAAGCACCAAATTAATCTCAATCTAACCAAATGCACCTTCAGAGTATAGGAAGGGATGTTCCTAGGGTACATTGTTAATCAAAGGGGAATAAAATCCAACCTTGACAAGATTAAAGCCTTACCTGAAATGCAGGCCCCGACCAACCAAAAAGAAGTTCAAAAGCTAACAGGAAGAGTAGCCGCATTGAATCGTTTTGTCTTTCGAGCAACTGACAAGTGTCTTCCATTATTCAAGGTGCTTAGAAAGACCTTTGAGTGGAATAAAGAATGTGAAAAGACCTTCCTAGATCTAAAGAAGTATTTAGATTCTCCCTCACGCCTTTCCTGACCAGTTCTCAGAGAAAAATTATATTTATATTTGGATGTTTCATAGTCAGCTGTTAATTCGGCTTTGATCCGACTTAATAATGGGGTTCAAAGGTCAGTGTATTACACCAGCGAAGCATTCATAGGAAAATAAATCAGGTACCTTGCTTGGAGAAGTTAACCCTAGCTCTTATTGAAGCATTTACGCATAAGGCCATATTTCCAAGCCCACACTATTGTTGTCTATATTGATTTGCCTCTGTGACGAGCGATGCACAAACCTGAAAAGTTTGGAAGGTTAATGTCTTAGGCAGTTGAATTGGGAGAATATGAAATTTTTTATGAACCCAGAGTTGCCATAAAAGGCCAACTAGTGGCAGACTTTATTGCTGAATTTACACATACAGAGGAGCAACATAATCCACGTTTGCCTGCCGAGCAGACTTCTACGAAAGATAGATTAGCCTAAAAGCAAACAAAGATTGTGGCCGACCAACCTGAGTCGTCGACTGCTCAAGAAAAATTGCAACAAAGCAAGAAGGTATTCAAAAATGGAGTTCTAGTAGAAGAAGAGTTCTATGAGGACATCCCAACTTGGCAGTTATTTGTAGAAGGATCCTCATGTGCTACTGGAAGTGGAACATGCCTCATCATCAACACTTAGGATCACTTTGATGTGGAATATGCCCTGATCTTCCAATTCAAGGCCTCCAACAATGAGGCCAAATACGAAGCTTTGATCATAGGACTAAAATTGGCTTCATCACTAGGCGCTGATCGTGTATTGGTATATAGTGATTCTCAATCGATTGTTAATCAAATGCAACAAATTTATGGTGTAAAAGGAGAAGCTATGATGAGATATCACAAAAAAATGATGGGTGTTATTTCACTGATCACTTCAGTCAAAATAATAAGGATTCCCAGACTTGAGAATGCCCGAGCAGATGCTGTTGCTCAACTTGCTTCAGCAACTCCAACAGAACTTAGGCGAACAATCCCAGTGGAGATTCTTTCCCACAGAAGCATTGATGGGATGGAAATCAACGTTATGTCTGTGGAATTAGGTACCTCATGGATGGACCTAATAAGAGAATACATTGAAAGAGGAACATTGCCGTCTGACCTAAAGGAAGCAAAGAAGATGAGGTACAAAGCAACTAATTATGTGCTCGAAAAAGGTGTCCTATACATGCGAGAATACACTATTTCCCTACTTCATTGTGTTCATCCCAATAAGGTGAATGATTTGATTAAAGAGGTGCATGAGGGTTCATGTGGTGCACATGCAGCTGGAAGGTCTCTAAGACAAAGAATAGCAATGCAAGGTTACTATTGGCCGATGATGAAAGAAGATTATGTTGCTTTCACTAAGAAATGTGATAAATGATAGAAGTTTGCTACCACACACAGAAGACCAGGAGCAAGCCTAACACCCATAACTTCTCCATGGCCTTTCTCTATATGGGGAATTGACTTGGTCGGAACATTACCTACCACGAAGGGAAGATTCAAGTACCTGGTCATAGCCGTTGATTATTTTACCAAATGGGTGGAGGTTGAGCCCCTGAACGACATGCCTTATCAAAGAGTGTTCCAGTTCATATGGAAGCATATCATTTGTAGATATGGCTTGCCTTATGCCTTTATCACAGACCATGGCACTCAGTTTGATAATGAATAATTTAAAGATTATTGTATTCAATAAGGCATCCAGAAGCTTCATTGAGCACCTGGTCATCCACAATGCAATGATCAGACATAAATCACCAACAAAACTTTGCTATATGGGTTAAAGAAAAGGTTGGATAAAGATAAAGGCAACTGAATTAATGATCTCTATAACGTCCTTTGGGCATACAGGACTACTCCAAGAACAGCAGCAAGAGAAACTCCATATATGCTAGCTTTTGGCACCGAGGCAGTATTTTTTGTGGAAATAGGTCTGCCAACTCACAGGGTATTGAACTTTGATTCACCCAAGAGTGAACTCATGAGACGAATAGATATGGACATAAAAGAAGAAGTCAAGAAGATGCTGCTATTCATATGGCTACCTATCAACAAAGGACTACAAAGTTTTATAATCTAAGGGTCAAGTCGACTAACCTGAAGTAAGAAGACCTGGTACTTAATAAAGTAATCTGGAAGAACAATAAGATGGAGCCTAATTGGCATGGCCCATACTGTATCTCGAAAATTATCCGACCATGAACCTATCGATTGGAGACTTTAGAAAGGAAAGAATTCAAGAATCCTTAGAACGCAGACCATCTGCGCAAGTATTATCAGTAATTCAGTTTAAAAATTCTATCCTTAATGTAATTGATTATTCAAATTAATGAAATTTCTGTGTTTCTCCACTATAAATCATTTTTGTGTTTTGTTTTTCGGAGTATGGTGTCTACACCTAATTAATATGAGAAATTTTAATTCAGAATAGTTTTCAAAAAGTTCCTCGTCAAAAAGGGCATGGTTCAAACTTTTCCAAACTTTTCAAAAAGTCCCTCGCCGAAATGGGCACGCTTTAAACTTTTCCAAACTTCAGCAAAGTTTTCAAAAAGTTCCTCACCAACAGAGCATGGTTCAAACTTTTTCAAAATTTTCCAATTTCACAAAAGTAAACTTCATGTATGATTTGTCCTCGGCAAGTCACGAATAAGAAGTCAGTAAAATTTCTTAATTAGAACTTTTACCCGACCGGGTTAAAATACTGGAATAATTATATATTGCTAATACACTTGGTCGCCATTGATAAATAATGCTACAACTTAGTAAAATATAGCTATTTATACTTTTATCTAAGTGCATTAGTCGAATCTAAATCCGTATACATGATTCAAATATGAATCAAATATTACATATTTGAGCAGGTTATTCAATCTATAAGCTGATTAACTAATCTTTATACAATTTACCTAGTCGTTAAAAAAGATTAATAACAACCATAATCTTGAATAAAGAGAATTCAAATTGACTCCATTTCATTGATAAAAATGTATTAAAAATGAGAGAGCAGATTCCTGTACAAGAAATATAATTTATTATTATTCTGCTGGATGCTTTCCTTGTGCCTTGTCCATTCCTGCAGGAGGATCATAAAGAGTATATGTAGAGTTGATTGTGTTTAAATCCCTTAACATCTGCCTATTGGTGCTTCTCATCCTATCAATTAAATGAGGAATGCGAGCTATCTCAAGCTCATCATGAAGGTTATAATCCCCTAAATATTTAATTATCAGACATTAGGGAGTAGAATTAGGAGGAATACATTTAGTGTCCAATTTGAATGGAGGCTTGTCACAATCCAAGAGACCTGGGTGATTCCAATGCCATAAATCAATGTTTTGATCAAACTTCAACAAAATTAGCAAGTTGGCCCATCCCTATTTGTAGCCTTTATGATTGCTCAGAGCAAATGATCGTCCATGTTGGCTAAGGCTTCATTATAGCCCTCCATCCAAAATTTTTGGGGCTGTTTATGAAATTGAAATGTTAACCTCTTCGCCTGATTTTGGAGTTTCTTAAGGACACTATCTTTGGATTTTAGTTGTACAGCTTGGTCAGTAATCTTTGGCTTTTAGCTGGGCAGCTTGATTGGCAATATCATAGTTTTTTGGCTTTCAACTGGGCAACTTAGTCGGCAACAGTTTTATAGTTCTTTCTTCCTCAATGGTTGGTCGAATAATTGTCCTTTGCCTAGGCTTAGCCTTTTTCTTTTGTAAAGCGTACATTTCTTCCAACAGTTTTGCATTTTCATTCTCTAAGAAGGAAGCACCCTCATCGGTACTAGTAGATGTTCATCTCTTCAAGATTTCCAGTTCATCCCTTAAAGAATTATTCTCTTTTTCTAACATTGCAGCAATGGACCCAGCATTCTTCAAATCCTGTTTTAAGGAAAGCTCCTTCTTATTTAAGGAAAAAGTGATATCTCTCAATTTGATTTCAAAACCCCAATCTTAACTTAAAGCTTTATACTTTGCCTCATAGTCAGGATAAAGTAAGGCCAAGGATAATTTGTGATCTTGTTGCAATTGCTCAATCATTTCATAATATGCTGCATTGTTAGCCATAACTTTGTCTAGTGGGCAATGAAGATGGACATATGACTCCTACTCTTGGTTGGATACATCTGGGCTGAGCAACTCATTTAAGTTTTCTTTAGACATGGGAATATGACCAACCTCCAGGAGATTTTTACTTGGTCTGAGCAGGTCATTTTAAATAGAAATTATAGCCTTTTTCCTAGCATCAAACTGGAAAGTTATAAATATATGAGTTTGTGGAAATTCGAAAGATCAAACAAGACAAGAAGTAAAGCGACACAGTTCAAAGAAAAACTACAAGTCATTCTAAGGTATAGATAACAATTGAAGATAAAAACTTGTTCTTTCATTAATCGATAAATGAATTACAAAAGGGGATACATCTTCAAGAAATAGAGGATAAATAAAAATAAAAAACTTGTTAGACCTTCTCATTGTCCTGGGCTTAATTTTAGCTAGCAGCAGGTTGGTCGACACTGACACTTGGAACCATAGAAGATTCTTCAGATCCATCCTCATCATCAAACTCCTCATCCAACTTAGGAGGAGTTCCAGGATCATGTCTTGCGAAGAGTTTAAAGCTTTCTTCAGTGCCGACCACCTTCAAAGTGAAAGACATCTTCTTAGAGTATTCAATTTGAGTAGAGGCAGTAACAAGGTCTTTCTCCCATCCCTTATCAAAAGCGACTTTGGCTTTGTCCTTCAAGGAGGCAACTTGAAAAGTCAGACCAACTGCCTTATCTTCAGCAATTTGAGCTCGACCAATAACTTCTGCAAGTTTATCTTCAGCAGCCTTGGCTTTATTTTCAGCACTGCCTAGCTTCTCCTCAGCAGCTTTAGCCTTTTTTTCAGCGGCCTTTAGTTTGTTCTCAACTGTAGTGGCCCTCTCAATGGCCTTATTCAAACTGTCATTGGCCTTCTTTAAATCTGCCTTCCAAGATTTTTGCTTTGTTACCAAAGCTTCTAGAAAAGAAACCAAGGACTTCCTCAATCTTTCAAATGCTTCTTTAACTTTATTAGGAGAAGTTCTCAACTAGTCGTCCTTCTCCATCCTTTGGTTGAAGTCAATAAAAAACTATAAAGAAAATAAACACCAAATAGTTAGTAGAAGTTCAAAAGCATAAAGTAAAGGAGGGAAAAGTTACCAAGACCTATTATCACTGGCCTTAGACTTCTTTTCAACTGGCTTTCCAGTATCAATAACCTTCTTTGGTTGAGGCAATATTGGTCCTCCCATCAAACCGAGCATTTTCTTCTTCGTCATGTCTGTGGAAGGAAAAAGGGTAATCTCATAAATGTTAAAAGACTCAAAAGAGAAAGAATTTCCTCCCTGAGTGAAATCAACACCTGCAGACTGGGTAGCTGAAGAAGTTGGCACTGAATCTTCTTCAAGGATAACAATAATTTATGGCAGAACAAGAGTAGGCCGGGAAACAAAAAAAGTAATGGAACTTTTATATTCCAACTTCAAGGAAGCAGCTCGGGGGTGTTCTTCACCAATTTTTTTTAATCCCCAAAGGAACTTAAGATCGTCAATATTAATATCTCCTTCCTTTGGGCACTTTTTCTTACTTTCCTCTACATAAAAAAGAAACAACAGAGTTAGTTGGCATATATCATAAATGCAAATCAAAAGAGGAAAGATAATTAATAGAGTGATAACCTATGCCTCTTCCTAATAGGGGACATCTGGGACCAGTATAAGCCACCCCAGTTTGGAGGGGGCATATTGCCAGTTCTTGATAATAAGATCATAATCCTAATAATCCCTATTGAAATTAGGTTAAATTACTACTAAATCCCTATTCACTACACCAAAAATAGCATTTTGGCACACCCTAATATTAAAAATCTGGCACAGTTTAAAACCGTGCCAGATTTTGGCACGGTTTAATGGTAATTTGGCACACTTTAAAACAGTGCCAAAATTTGGCACTGTTTTAAAGTGTGCCAAAATTGAGTACACTTACTAAAATATATAATATTCCCCCCCAAAAAACATTACACAAGTGCCAATCCCGCTCTCTCTCGTTCCCACTCGGCGCTCACATTTCCCGCTCCCTCTCTCTTAGCTATCTAGGTCGGAGCTCACTCTCTTGCCCTCTAGGTCAGATGTCGTCGGCCATTATCTTTCTCTAGGTCGACGGTCGGATCACTGCGTTGTTCTCTCACTCCACTCATCCCAATCAGGTATTTGTTTAAAGCATCACTACAAAAAAAAGGGCATATGACGACGTTTTTTTTTGCAACGCTTATAAAAATGTCGGGATATAATATATATGCCGACGTTTATTTCACAACGTGGGTTATTTATGGATGTTTTGTATAGGTGTCGAAATATTAATGGTGTTTTAGTAGAAACGTCGGAAAAGAACGATGTTTTCTAAAAAAACGTGGGATATTTCCCATCGTTTTTAAATAAAAATGTCGGGTCCCTGAATTATTTTTGACCGCGCAGCTGCTCCCTCTAATTTTTCGTTTCCCTCCAACAAACCGCTACTTTCCCTCAATTGTATTCGCATATGCCGGGTCTATGTTTTTTGATGTTGCCCTAAGGTTGAATTCAACGCTATTTCTTGAAGTTTCCCTCAATTGTATTCACATACGGGTCTCTGTTTTTTGATGTTGAATTGCTGAATACGACCGCTGCTTCTCAGGTAAATCTTCTAATCTTCGTCATTATCGATTTTATCTTGAATCAAAATTGAGACATATGGCTCTGATGAAAAATCTGAATGAAATTTTGAATTGCCCCTGCTTCATTTTAATTAAAAAATCTATGTAAATCATTGATTACCATAAAAAAAAGCTCAGATGGTATCAATTTGTGATTCACATGGTATCCTAACATGCTTTTTTAATTTTAATTAAAAAAATCTAAGAAATCAATTCTAAGAAATCGCCCCTGTTTCATTTTAATCAAATTTCCATGGAAGAGACGTGAGTGAGAAAGACAAAGACGTGAATTTTATGTGTGCGTGTGTGTATGTGCGCGTGTAAGAGAAGTGAGTGATAAAGACAGAGACGAAATCAAGAGGGTAGGGGAGGGGCAACAGCCATGGCAGGGGGTGGAGGGGAGGCAGAGAGCTATGGCCGTAAAAGTAACCTCATAATTTCTATCAATCATTGATTACCATAATTATTATTTTTTACTTTTTAAACATATAAATGAGGTTAAATATCAAAATACTCTTATAAAGTGACACGTGATCGACACATGACCCTTTTTCCCGTCCAAAATTAACGGTACAAGTTTACTTGAAGTCATGTTGGAAGTTCAAAGGATTAGGTATAAAAACTGAAAGTTCGGTTGGTGAAGTGATAAGGAGGGTAAAGTTCAAGGACCCAAGTGTAATTAACCATTACAAAATTATTCCCATTCAATTTTCTGAATATTTATTTAAACTGAAAAGGAAAATAAAAGGTCTGAAAACAATTATATTTTCATTTTAATTAAAAAACTCTGATGGTATCATTAAAAAAGCTCTGTTTCTTCTCATGAAAATCACTCTACCGCCTATTACCATAAAAAAGTCTACGTGGTCAAAGTATAACTTTCAACAACAAATTAAGGAATCCACATGTACGTACAGACCTTCAATGATAACCAAATACCTAATTCTGTCCAACATAACAAGTAGAATGAAGACAACTTAGATAAATTATTTTTGAGTCAACTAATAATAAAATTAAATTTCAACAATCAAAGATATGGGTATGGTATATTGAGTTTGATAGTATAAAATTATGTTTCTTATATTATCGTGTTCTTTGCTGAAGCAAACGTGACCTGGATATCAATAGGCGTATCAAACCGGTTATCTCGAGCTCTTTCTAATATCGGCCTTCAGAGATCCTCTCTCGTTCAGGTATCATTTTCACTTCTACGACTACATCCAATGAAATAGTAATGAATACATAATATCAAAAGCATCTTTAACATGTGCATTGACTAATAATACATCAATGCAAATTGGAAGGCGAATAAATGATATCAAAAGCAGTCAAAAGTTAAAAAATGTGTAAGATTTCTTATTTGTAATGGAAAATAAGTTTTTTAGGCCACCAAGGTGAGTTTTATCGGAGCGATTGAATTAATTTCAAATGTTGGATTATGTTTGTTGTGGGGACGAAGTGATATTTCAGTAGATAATCTTGTTGTCGTAAGTCGTGTCCAATTTTGTAAATTTTATATATTTCTGTTGCATTTGACAAGTTGTGTAATCTTTTATTTTTTGCATCTTATTATGTGTTTTAAAACAAATTAAAAAAAATATTAAGTAGACCATTTTTTTTGCTCTCTACTTTTTATATTTGACAACCTTAGACCACGATGTTTGGTAAGAAACAAAAGTCATGTTGCATGTTACTTTTTTGTTACCTTTGTTTTGAACTTGCCAATTGACAAAATTTTGTTGGGTTTACTTATTCATTTCATCAGGTTAATCGATTCATACTGATGGATAAGATTTGGATTAATATAACACATAGAGGTCATCCTTTGTATGAGAAAGGAGCATAAGAATGCGTTAAGTTTGCCTCTGATAATAAACCGAATGCTGAAAGAATATTATGTCCATGTAAGAAATGCCGCAATATGCTATATGTGAAGAAATATGATGTTGTAGAACATATATTGCTAAATCGGTTTTTAAATAGCTACACATGTTGGACTTATCATGGGGAATCTGCAGCATCTTCGGTTCCTTCTCCTGATTCGGTTATTGGTGATGAAATGCGAGAGATGATACATGATGCTTTTGGAATTCCTCCTACAAGCCCACTTAACTTTATGGGTGGTGGTGATGTGCATCAACATATGGATGTCCCCGATGAAGAGACCAATAAATTCTTCAATTTGATAAAAGAATCTGAAAGAGAGTTGTACCCAGATTGTAAGAAGTATACAACTCTCTCGTTTCTTATCCGATTATTGCATTTAAAGTGCCTTGGTGGGTGGAGTGACAAGACATTCACAATGTTGCTTGAATTATTAAAAGATTCATTTCCTGATGGTGAAACATTGCCAAAGTCTTTTTACGAAGCAAGGAAGTTGATTGTAAACTTAGGGCTAGATTATAAGAAGATACATGCATGCCCTAACGATTGCATGCTCTATTGGAATGAGACAGAACGAGAGAATGAATGCCGGAAGTGTCATAACCCAAGGTACAAACAAGTAAATGGTCAATCAGATGCTGATGCCATTATAAATCAAAAAATTCCTGCAAAGGTAGTACGATACTTCCCTTTAATACCAAGACTTCAAAGTCTCTTTATGTCATCAAAGACAATGTCACAGATGAGATGGCATGCTGATCAGCGTGTTGATGATGAAAATGTAAGGCATCCAGCTGATTCTCTTGCTTGGAAAACATTTGATGGTATTTATACAGATTTTGCACCAGAACCGCGGAATGTTAGGCTTGGATTATCCAGTGATGGGTTCAGCCCATTCAGGAGCATGAGTATTGTCCATAGCACGTGGCCCGCAATTGTAATAATATATAACTTGCCTCCATGGTTGTGTATGAAACAACCATATATGATATTACCAATAATTATTGATGGTCCTCGCAGCCCTGGAAATGACATTGATGTTTATTTGCGCCTTTTAATTGATGAATTAAAGGAATTATGGGTTGGGGTAAACACTTATAATGCAGCCAGTAATCAGATGTTTGAAATGCGTGCATCGTTGTTACTGACAATTAGTGATTTTCCAGCTTATGAAAATTTATCGGGGTGGATCACAAAAGGTAGATTGGCGTGTCCCTGTTGTCATAAATACACTCGATCCCTTTGGTTGTTTAAGGGAGGTAAGCATTGCTACTTGGGTCATCGTCGATGGTTGCCTGAAGGGCATACATTTAGAACAAATAAAAACTCCTTTGATGGTACAGTTGAGTTGGGTACAAAGCTCACCCGATTATCTGGAGCTGAAGCATATGATGAGGTAAAAAAATTCAATAATAATTTTGGGAAGGATCCTGAGGTAGGAGGTAAGAGGAAAATGGTTGATGAAAGAGATGAAACCTTAACACATAATTGGAAGAAAAAAAGTATATTTTTTGAGTTAGATTATTGGAAGGACAATTTGTTACACCACAATCTTGATATAATGCATATTGAGAAGAATGTGTGTGATAATGTGCTTTGGACATTATTAAATGTTGATGGAAAGGGGAAGGATAACTTAAAATCTCGTCATGACTTGGAAGATATAGGTATTCGTAAGCCGTTGCATCCTCAGAAACAGGCGAACAACAAATATTATTTTCCACCTACATGTTTCACCTTGGACATTAAGGGTAAAGACATAGTTTGTAAAATGTTGAAGGAGGTGAAAGTCCCAGATGGTTATGCTTCGAACATATCGCGTTGTGTTAACCTTAAAAACGTACGATATCGGGACTCAAGAGTCATGACAACCATATCTTAATGCAAGAACTACTTCCCATTTCCTTAAGAAATGTGTTGCCTAAGAATGTGCTTGGACCATTAGTTGAGCTAAGTAACTTCTTTAGAAATATGTACTCGAAAGTGATGAATGTAACCAACTTAGATCGTGTTCAATCTCGCATTGAGCTCACACTATGCCAACTTGAGAGGATCTTTCCACCTTCATTTTTTGATGTCATGGAGCATTTGGTTATTCATTTAGCAGAAGAGGCGAAGATTGGAGGACCGCCGCAATACCTATCGATGTATCCTATTG
Source organism: Sambucus nigra (assembly GCA_949130495.1). NCBI lineage: Eukaryota > Viridiplantae > Streptophyta > Magnoliopsida > Dipsacales > Adoxaceae > Sambucus > Sambucus nigra. The sequence continues at coordinate 294,867,768 of OX422215.1, read as the reverse complement.
AGAGGTGTGGTATTATTTGATATATATATTTTTTTAAAATATTTTTCATGGTAGTTTTTTCTTACTAATTGAAATTTCCCTCACGATAGATACTTGTTCACATTGGAGAATTATGTGAAGACCCGCAGTCATCCAGAGGGTTCAATTGCACAAGGATATTGGGTAGAAGAATGCTTGACATTTTGCTCAAGGTACCTACGCGATGATGTTGAGACGAAGTCTAATCACCCAACAAGGAATGACGATGGTAGTTCTTTTGATCACTTTTGTGGTCGTAAATTAGGAAAAGCGAAGGGATTTGTGCTTGATGACATTACATATGTACAGGCACATTGATATGTGCTTGTCAACACAGATGCAATTGCTCCGTTTCGAGAGTAGGTATCTTCTTGAAGAAAATTCTTTCATTTTTAGCCATGTAAAGAATAATGTAATGATTATTTTTAATGCAGTATTCATCGTGCATCAATTAGGAGTGTTTCTTGTCTCAGACCACATGTTGTGGACCTTATTCATAACGAAATATTTCATTTGTGGTTTAAGAATCATGTAAGTAAAATGTACATTAGAAACAATGTTTTACATTTACATGTATTATTACATAACTATGGCATGTAAAATATTTTTTTTGTAATAAAATAGGTGAGGAAGTTAGTCTAGGCAAAGAACATAGATGTATCACAAGAAATTCAGATTTTAGCTACGGGTCCCCTAAAAAAGGCAAAAAGATTCACTGGATATATTATCAATGGCGTTAGGTATCACACTAAGGCTCGTGAGAGGAGAAGAGCCATGCAAAATAGTGGAGTCATGTTAAATGCAACGACTGAAAGTTACGCAAGTGCAAGAGACATAAATCCCGTATCTGGAGATGTCAATTTTTATGGAGTTTTGACGGATATCATTGAGATGCATTATTCAAAAGACAATAAGTTCGTGTTGTTCAAGTGTGACTGGGTTGACAATAGTAGAGGTCTCATTGAGGAAGATGACTTTGGATTCACGCTTGTAAACTTCAACCATTTGTTGTATCCTAAGCATAAAAAAACCGATGAACCATTCATACTAGCATCTCAGGCAAAGCAAGTATTTTATGTACAAGACCTAGTGGAGAAAGATTGGCATATTGTTGTTAAAACAAAGCCTTGAGACTTTTTTGATGTGTTTGGGCAACAATTAACAAGAGAGAGCACTATGAATGATGAAACAGAGGCATGGATTGATCAACGTTTGGACGATGCAACATTGACAAGTGGTGATGATGTTAGTTGGGTTAGACAAGGTGTGGATGGAGCATTAGTTGATGAGGAAACCACGGGGCAAATGTATGAAGATGAATAGAAATATTGATTAGCTAGGCATTTGAATATGCATTAAGAACTTGTGTGGATTTATTTTTCTTAGTCCATTTTCTTATTTTTTTCCATAGACTGCTTACAATGGTATAATGTGTTAACTAGTATTGATTTTATTAAAGTTCTTTGAATTATGAATAGTTTATACGGCTCAAAATTACAATGGTATAATGGTTTGGTTGACATGGGATTTATTGGATTAAAATTTACTTGGTGTGATCAAAGATCAAATAATGATATGATATTAGAGAGATTAGACAGAGGTCTTTCCATTCAAATAGGCACTGACCTGGTTCCTAAGGCTTTTAAGTAATTGATTTTCTGTTTTAATTAACGAGGCTCCTAAAGGATTCTTTAACTCTTTTAGAGGTATTAGGTAGGGGGGTCCAATATCTCTTATCCTATTCATATTAACAACTGATTTTGAGTAGAGGTTTGGCTAGATTAATTAACTCAAATTCTATCAAGCATTATTATCACTTGAGTGGATTTCCTCTAATTTCTAATCTCTCTTTTATCTTCATGTTGCATTAACATTCTTCAACGATCTATTTAACTACCTTTCGTACCATGGGACCTTGCGTATGGTCAAGGACTGCTGCATTAGGAACATGTTCTTACTTGCTTCTCTAGAATGCCTCATATTTATTAATATCCTGCTTTAGCTTGTCCATTAAAAGAACAATAATATTGAAGTTTGTGCTTTTAGTTTGTTATAAGTTGCTTTGTGATAACTTATTTATATGTTCATGTTGCGTTAACATTCTTGAACAATCATAAATATACACAAAACAAACTGGGCAAGCATATGGGTAGGGTAATTGCCCTCTCTGTGAACAAAGTTGTAGGAATAATATTCCAAAAGCCTTCTAACTTGGATCAAGTGAACAATAGTTTCATGTTTTTTGGCATATAAAATATAAAGTGTTAGCATTAATTTGTCGCTGGATTAAGTTTTGAGTTGTTAGAGTAAGTATCTTTGAACAGGTCATCCGGTGCAACTAACTCAGATATTATTGCTGTTAGATATTGTTACTGTTAGCAATAGTCAGGTGTAACAACTTGAGAAATATTAGGATTTGACCTGCTCAAACAGTGCATTCAAAATGCAACCATCTTGTATATATTGCTCAGGCCGAAATATACACACTGTGAAAAGTAGAAGAGTGAATACAATTCCAATTTCTTATCTATTGTTCTGCAATTCCTTACTCTTAGTTTCTGCTCTATTATGGTATCAGAGCCTCATGGCTAATTCTTCAGCAACTTCAAACCTTACTCCCTCTTTAAATTCTTCTTCTCACTTATCTGCCAACTCTCTAAACAATGCTCATCATGTCAAGGACTAAATTAAACTCACCAATGAACACTACATTAAATAACTAACTAACCAACTCTTTTTAACTGTATTGTGTAACAATTGTTTTGTCAAAATGGAAAATTTTGACCCATCAAGCAGATCTCCCACTCTGCTATGAGCATATGAGGGTCGGTTGATTTTTTATTTTAGGGTGTGTTTGATCAGTATTGCATTTTTTCAATCAGGGATAATACCTTTTTTGTACACATTTGTAACTTTTGTGGTGCTTGATTGCAAATGTTTTTATGGTAACTTTAGTCTTAAATGTGACACATGCTTCATTTCCTCATTTTTAATGGAAAATATTTCTCCCCCACCCCCATGGAAAACTGGAAAAGTAGGGTGTGTTTGATTGGAGCGGGTGGAAGAAATTTCCAAGGAAAAATTTCAGTGGAAAAATTTTCTTACCTCCCCACCAAGAAACCATGGAAAATGTAAAAATTTGCATTATCAAGTTGTACTTTAGGACAACGTGGAAAACATTTCCAAGGTAAAGTTAGGCAATCACGCCCCAAAAGTTAGGAATTTTGAAATCTTCCATTTTTTCAATCTAACACACCCTTTGAAATGATTACGTGAGAAATTTGTCCAAGGGTGTGTTAGATTGAAAAAATGGAAGATTTCAAAATTCCTAACTTTTGGTGCCTGATTGCCTAAATTTACGTTGGAAATATTTTCCACGTTGTCCTAAAGTACAACATGATAATGCATATTTACAACTTGATAATGCAAATTTGTACATTTTCCATGGTTTCTTTGGTGGGGAGGTAAGAAAATTTTTCCACTGAAATTTTTCCTTGGAAATTTCTTCCACCCGCTCCAATCAAACACACCCTACTTTTCCAGTTTTCCATAGGGGTGGGGGAGAAATATTTTCCATTAAAAATAAGGAAATGAAGCATGTGTCACATTTAAGACTAAAGTTACCATAAAAATATTTGCAATCAAGCACCACAAAAGTTACAAATGTGTACAAAAAAGGTATTATCCCTGATTAAAAAAATGCAATACTGATCAAACACACCCTAAAATAAAAAATCAACCGACCCTCATATGCTCATAGCAAAGTGGGAGATCTACTTGATGGGTCAAAATTTTCCATTTTGACAAAACAATTGTTACACAATACAGTTAAAAAAAGTTGGTTAGTTAGTTATTTAATGTAGTGTTCATTGGTGAGTTTAACAGAGGTTCTCGTGGTGGTCGTTTCTTTCGAGAATTGCTCTACAATTCCTTACTCTTAGTTTCTGCTCTATTATGAGATGTAGGGAGGAGTTCGTCCACACCCTCCAAACACAATGCTTTACCTTGTCTGATTTTCTTACACCTTGTTTTAGAGTTCCCTGAAACGGTGTCGTGGAATAAACCATTAGCAGCTTTTAAAAGTTAGTTGCTCAAATTCCTTCCACTGGATTCTTCTTTCTTGTTTCTATCTTTGGTCCCGAATTCCATTATTCCTAGTGCGGTCACTCACGTTACACATAATTTACACAATCATTGGAGATGTAATAGTAGAGAAAAAATACAGAAAAACATAAGTGAAACAAAAGTAATACTATAAACTTCATATTTCCCCCTAAGATCCAAATACAAATTAAAATAAAAGAATAAAGATTATTAAAAAAACATGAGAAAAGATAAAAACAAACCAACCTTGTTCTTGCAAGATGATCTGATATGAAGTTGAGGTGAACTCTTAATTGAAATATAACTCTTTGCAACCATCCACACTCTATTAACAGGTTTCTTGGTCACAATTTTTTGAATTACGATAATAGGTGAATGGGAGAATATTTCAGCCATTGATTTGATATTACAAGTTAGAAGAAGAATGATTGGAATTATAAGGAGTATAATATATAGTTGTAAATTTGTCCTTTGAGTTAACATGCTTTGTTTTTAACGGTACAAATGATAGGTGATGCCTTGTCATGATTCATGTATGTAATGTAAATTGACAACTAAAAATAAAAAGTAATTTTGTGATGTTGATGCATTGAAAATTTACAAGTTAGATTCACCCAGGTTAAAATAATAAATTTACAGACATTCTGAATTCGCCCCTATATTTTAACAAAAATTCTGACTAAACTCACTATTTAGGTTGTCATTATTTGACTTCAGCAATCATTTGTTTCATTTCAAACTTCAACCGCCAATTTGACTTTTAACAATCCAAAAAGAGTCGCAAAAAGTGAGAAAAAAGCATCACTAAAAGATAATATTCAACATTAATGCATCTAAAAGAAACAGGTCTTGGTACTACCTTTAGATGACTAATAAGATCTGAATGGAAAATAAATTTTTATAAAGGTTTGAATGGTTGAACATAAATCATAATCATTTTACAATTTTTCCCATTTTGTATGCTGTATTTAATCTCTTTTGTTATGTAAATTGGGGTATTATACTGTTGTTCCTCCACTCATTTGGCATTGCAACATTAACTGTTTTTTCTCATGTTGTTTCATTCAGTACGATGACGATCAATAGGTCTCATACCCAACACATTAGAGGAGCTATGCCAACCCCTGAGCAACAATAAGAACATGTAGGAGTCAACCCTGCCATGCCTGAACCGCCATCGAATTAGCCACCTATTACACCATTGATCCCTCCGTTGTCGGGTAGCAACGAACAACAAGAAGTTACAGGTATGGTTTTTAGTTGACTTATTTATATTTGTAATTGATGAAAAGTATTATTCTTGACATTTAAGTAATTCATGAATGATTTTTTTGGTTAATCCTACTTAACACTTAGATCCGAGCTCCGGTCAAGAGGAGGAGCATAGACGAGTTCGAGGCCCCACTTTAATGCATAGCGGGTGGGGTAAAGATGGTGGCATTTTAGAAATTGAGGTGAATGAGCTTGGGCAACCCATTGAAGAACCCGCGTCTAGACTTGCTTCAAATTTAAGGGTTCTAGCACGCAATGGCCAACTAGCACCATTGACCTGCTTTGATTGGAGACAAGTACCCGAAGAGGTTAAGAACATGATTTGGATTCATATCAAGGTACAATGTTAATAAAATGAAAATAGGGGTCCTAATTTGAATATGTGAATATATATTTTCATGTTTATCTCTCTAACACGTTGATGTAATGTAGGAGAATACAAATGCCACGGAAGAGATGGGAAAATTTATGATGCAATCCGTCGAAAGAAAGTGGAAAGAGTGGAAGGCCACTACAAAGCTCCAAGGTTATACTAAGTATAGAACTAATGAGGAACTCTTGGAAAATCGTCCCCAACGAGTCGAGGAAAATCAGTGGAAAACGCTCGTCTATAACCGGGACTTCGCCAAAGCACATGTATGTACTAGTTGTTTAGTCTAGTCATGAATTACGTGTACACACTATGCTTATATCGCCTATAAATAACATCATGAAATGAATTAATTTATTAAAAATATCAATATTAGGATTTAATCAAAATTTGTTATGACTAACTATATTTCCATTGTATTAGGCCAAAAGTGCGAAGAACAAAGCCATCCGTTCACATTTGCAAACGTCGCACACATGTGGTAGAAAATCTCATGCTCAAGTTAAACACGCGGTAATTCATTGTTATACTTACTAATTCAAGTAAATTTTTTTTATACTTACTAATTCATTGTTATTATTGTATTGTATTGTTATGTTATGCTTTGACACTTATTATATTGTACTTGTAGATGACTAAAGCGATGGGATTCAAACCAACTCGTAGGATGGTGTACAAGGAGACGCATGTAACCAAAGGGAAGGGGCCTGTTAATGAAGAAGATGCCCGAGCGATTGTATGTATCTTTTGTGCTGTGATATTTTTTTTAGATAACTATACATAGCCTCTTCGTTAATAGTTTTTATATAACTAAGCTCATGTTAAAGTTAGGAATACATACTAGCTCATGGAGAATTACTTTTGACGCAGTTCAAGTCCTTAATTCCACATATTAGGAAGTCCCCGAGTATATTATGGTAGATAATGGAAGGAGTGATGAGGGCCCATCCCAATTCATGGTACACTACAAGAAAAATTAACCAATAATACTAAATACGTTCAATTTTCATATTTAACGTTTAAGATAATTAAGAAAATCTAGTAAGAACTTTATGCTTCACTACTTCACAAAATATATTTATAATATTGTATACTCATTATGACAATTAATTATTTGAACTATTCCACATCAAAATCAAGTCAAACACTTCAATTACATAAATCGTTCACAAAAAAATAAGTACAAATGAAATAGATATGAGACGGTTGATCCTTTACACTTCATGAATGTCTTTTGATACTCATGTATTATTACGGGCTATGCGATTAGATAACTCCTCAAATCTTTCAAAAAAGTCATCCATTCATTCTTTCATTGTAGCGTTCTCCCTTCGAATTTCATGTGCTTCTCTTCTCCCCTCTCCTTATCAGCTTCCCTTCTCGCCTCATCAACTTCTCTCATGACCTTAGCAACTTGTCTATCCCTCTCATTATCTTTCTCATTTTCAAGTTGCTTGGTCTTAGAACCAACCCCTCGCCCATGTACATATCCAGAACAATACCCTAAAACATTTTGAAATGTTTCTGCATCATCCATCTTTACACTAACTTCAGATTGATTTGCAAGTAATTCTTTCACCTCTTCCTATTAACAGTTGTAAACAATGTATAATTTAAGATAATGTTATTATAAAAAAAAATTATAGTAGAAAAAACTTGAAAACATCTTACATATATACTTCCAGCCTTTGGAGTAACCCGATTGTCCTTTCTTTTTCTCCAATGAGTCGTATACCACACCTTTGTCAAAAGCACGGGATCTCCAGTTTCCATGTCACCCTATACAAATTTTAAGATAAATAAAATATCATAACCAATAACAAAGAAAAATTAAATAACTACCAAACATAATGTTTTCAAGGTACTTTAGACAACTTTTGAACCACAGAATGAAAACTTTCACTTTCCTCCTGAGTTGAGTCACATCATTTGGATAATTACCCATATTTGCTTCGTGACCAATTTAGATGATTTAATATGCACCATTGACATATATGAAGACCAATTTAGTTTACAACAATGGAAATCTTATAGCACAATAGGGTGAAGCAGAGGTTATATTCATGGTTTATAACGATCATAGGCAATTGTACAAAATAATGATCATAGGCATCAGAAGTAATGGAACCTAGTTTAAATAACAAGGTTGTTTAAGAGGCAAATCCAAAAGAATGTGAGATAACAGACATGTTCAACACTAAAATAGACCAAGTAGCAGACCAAGAAATTGAAGTGGAAGATTCCGAAGAAATATAACAGTTTATTCCCATTATCAAGACTCAGACCAAGAATGATCAAGGTAATATGGTTTTCCAACAAGGTCACCAAGTTTCAGATCATCGATCACTTGTTTGCAAACCACATACTACAAATATTAACATCATCATGACCAGATTACTCAATTGAACAAAATAAACAAGGACAGGACAAGCATACTTCCTCAGCATTTCGATTATGTTTCCACAAGTCACTGGCGATACCACCAATGTAACTGCATTTTTCTATGAACATGAGATACTCATCAATAAATACTGATGACACTACTAGATATACATAAAAGATAATTATTGTACAAGAAATATGACAAAAGTACTACCATAACCCATGCATGAAATTCTGTGCTTGATAGCAAGTGCACATAGAAGAATGACAAAATTATCTATTCTAACTTAGATACTACTGGAAAAATTGTCTCCTCAGCGAGGCACCAACTTAGATACTATCACAAGAAAGAATAAACTCATACAAATGTTTGTATTATGATTCTTACTTGTTCATATATATTAGATACTACCACAAGTAAGAATAAACTCAAACACAAAAGTTAATCTACTCGAAACACAGTTGTGTTTGACAGAAATGAACAACAATATGTATTTTGTATGTAGCCCCCTTACATTAGAGTAAAAGGTCCTACATGTTGTCTTGTATTTAGGATATTTCACCCAGTTTTTCTCAATTTAGAGCCTGAGTAGCCAATGTCCAACAGACCAACATCACTGATAGTCTTAAAAGTTATTAATAACAATTAAATTAATAGTGTTACTCCTGCCTTTTCTTCAGAGGATAAGATAATATTGCAATCCTGTGTGAAACTCATGAGTTTATCTCCATTTATGTCTCGTTACCCATCTAATCCAGTCGGATCTATATATGTAAAGCGGAACTCCCTTTTCAAACACACAAATTGAGAAAAATAAGAAAAAGGGAGTTTTTTTTTGCAATGGCGTGTAGGGCTTGGATCGACGTGTTCATGATTTTATTTGTGAGTGGGATCTCAGCTTCTGAAAATGAGGAGGTGGTGGAGGCCCCATCTAAGGAGTTTGTTCTCATTTTAGATCACTCTAACTTCGTTGAAAATGTTACCAAACATAACTTCATTGTCGTCGAGTTTTACGCTGCTTCGCGTGGTAACTGTAAGAAACTTGCGCCAGAGTATGAGAAAGATGCATCCATATTGAGTAGTCATGATCCTCTAGTAATTCTAGCGCAAGTTGATGTCATAGAGGAGAAAAATAGAGTTCTTTCTGATATTTGGGTGGACAATGAGGAGAGAAGACTATGGAAAAGAATAATGACATGTTTGTCATACACAAGAGACTTGGTCGTTGAGAAAAATGACATGTTTGTCATATTCTCTGGTATTTGGGTGGACAATGAGGAGAGAAGATTATGGGAAAGCTACAGACTATCCTATATGGCTACGAGACTGTAGCAGTGGTTCCTTCTCTGTTTGTCTTCATGGGAAATTTATGTTCTCATCTGTGCAACCTTTCTTTTAATTCCTTCTTAAGTCTCAGGCTACAATTTAGAAAATTGGGGGAAATGATTGGCTGCCGTCAACGGTTAAAAGAAAATAACACATTCTTGTTTATTCTTGTCCCTGATGACGCAGGTCCTTCAACAGTTATCCCTAAATGTCCTTTGCCAAAATATATTATTGAAAAGCTTTGAAAGCACATTCCAAATGCCATATTTTTTAGTAACCCGTGCAGAATCAAGTTTTATACCCAAGAAATAGTATTTTTCCTCCAGGATCTGCTTTATAGAATGCGTAGATCACGTCTGAAGCCTCATTCGACGGAAGAAATAATACTTCCTTTTGAACACCTTATTGCTACCGTAACACATCAAAGTCATCTATCATCTTTATGGATCTATAGGAAAATTCTCATGTATATCATGTTGTATTTTTACCATACTTCTTAGGAATAGTTATCATATTGAGATTTTCATTGGGAACAATTGGCGCGATTATTGTGCTGTTTAGTTTAAGTCCGAATAATCAACCGATTGGGTCGCTTACATTATTGTCTACTAATATTAGTGTTTTATCAAAAAATCTTTTTTCATACTACATAAATAAGTAAAAAACCAAGAATGTAAACATATAGTTATTCGGACAATAACCAACACAATGCCAAATAGCTATTCAGACAAATGCCTATAGTATAGAAAACAAAACTTAGGATGCGTTCATGGATGAAGGTGATCCTTGGTGAGTTATATTAATGAATTAACACTCATTTTCTCTATTTAATACTAAACAAAGATTTTTTAGATTAGGGGTTAAAGTTTCAATTATCATTTTGTCATAAAAAAAAGAGAAAAATGACTTTAGTTGCACTATGCCAATAAGTCGTACCATTAAGTTATCTCACCTTATAGATATCTTGAGCAACTATTGGCCATCGAGTTTCATTAACATCCATCCCTAATATTATTTTTACCCAGGTTCTATCTGCATTCTATAATTACAGTCCTGCTTAGTTTAAAACCTGCAAATATTAAGAGATTGTAACCATAATTATACCCTTAACTTTATTTAAATAGCGAGGTCAGTAAACAATATACACCATGGCATATTTTATAATATCCCCAGTAAGAGTGTGATAAGATTACAAGTACGTCATATGTGGCACGCTACAGTGTCCAGTACATGGTACATTATCTCCTTCCCTAACAGCTAGTCTTAGTGTCAAGTTCTCTTCCTTAGGCTCCCTAACCTTCTTCCTCGACTGCATAACCATTAAACCACACATTTCAAAAATAAAACAACTTGTCATTTCATATTTCTAACAACAATAACATTAAAATTTAATATTATAAAAAATTGCTAGCTTAATTATTGACTAGAACAGTTCTACAAGGGACATCCTTACTGTGTTATGACCAGATATTTACTGTGCTAATCTAACATCATTTCACCAATGAAATTTATGAAACCTAACTATTAAACAAATTTAATCTAACCCCAGTTAACATGTAACAAAATACAAATATTTAACATATGTATTTAGTGTTTTGGGGTGTAAACCTATAGCAGAGCCTAAATCAGTCATATAGGGTTCACAAAATTATCTTCATGCCCAAATAATAATCAAGTATCCAAATAATCTTAGTTTTGCAAATAATGGGAAAAATAACAAATCTTACCTACAATACCACATCTGATTTGGCAAGTATATGCAGCAAATACCACATCTAATTTGCCAACAAGTTATATGCAGCAAATACCAAAAAATTATAATTTGAAGTTTGTATAAGAACCGGGGTTGATTTTTGCAGCAAGACATGGATGATCTAGAATTAAAACATCCAGAGACAGCGGAGACCGGTGTTGCGCGGGATAATATATTTGGGTAAGTTATGGGACCCGAAAGACATGGGCGTGTGCGCACATTTGGACTCGGTGTCTCTCCGAGTATGATATTTGGACCATCATATAAGCAATCCCAATCTGAGTTGAGAGATATTGAGACACGACATCAGCAAGAACTAGAGAGGATGCGACGTGAGATGGATGTTGAACATGAGAGGATGCGACGTGAGATAGAGGCAGAATATGAGAGGAAACAATCTGAAATGAAAGAGAAATTGGAAGCTCAGATGCAAGAAAATATAATTACTATGGAATCTCGGATGAATGAACGGGTGGAAGCTCATATACGGGATTTTTATGGAGTCTCGTATGCATTCTATGAGTGATTTTATCCAATCTACGCGAGATGTTTCTTTAGGCGCTGCACAGGTCAACTTTTATTAATCATTGGATGTATGAGTACAATTTCTTAATTTTATGCATTAAATCTAATATTTTGTATATTCTAATTGCTAGGTTCCTGTCAACGCCAATGTTGATCCTGTAGCATCACCACAGTTGCAACCGTTAACATCTGAGGTTCAATCGCAACGTCGATCGCAATCCTCAATGAAGGCACCACCACAAATCATATCGTGAACTCAACTTCGTAACTATTATGGGGTTAGTATTTTTTCCTCTAAAATTATTCATGACACATTTTAAAGCAAGAGCGTTAATATTTTCATTGTTTGATGCATATAAGATCCATTTTATATATGTGATAGTTATACTCGTTTCAATGGCAATTCGTTGAAATTGGCGGAAGGGATTTATTTTTGGTTTAATTTGGTGGTTGTTGCTGTTGTTGAGTTAATTTTAAATGTTAAAACAAGTTGGTTTTCTTGAATAAACAAAGGAAACTCTGCCGATTTTTTTTTGGAAATAGTAAGCGTGTTAAACATGCTTTGTTTCTATATAACTATTTACTTTATCAACATCCATATGTTTTTATAACTTCACTTATTCGAATGCATAAAAAAAAAATATATATTACAGTAGCCAACAACGAAAAAAAGTAATTTACAAACTATTATGTTTATTTTTATAAATCTTATAATAATTGGTTGATCACAATTTGTCATAAAAAATGTTAAAACTTTAGGGATCCCTTTTGAAAATTAATCTTTTAACTTGGAAATAAAAAATGTTAGCAGACCTAGATTGTGTGGCGTACGGTTTTTATTTGGGCCGGGTCGCAAACTTCAAAAGCTATATGGGAATATTATTTGCTAGCGTATTACATTATTTTGGTTCTTTTACATTTGAAAATATATTTTAAAGTTATATACATCACTATTTCTCAGTTTGATCGTACAAGTTGTTGTAAGTTTTCATTATTACTCCATAAGTTGTTGATTTGAAAACATTGAAGCTAATTACTATCCCTCTTCCAATTATTTTTTTGTTCAAATTTTAGGAGCGGATGAAGAAGGCAAAAAATACCAACTAATTGAAAAGTTTGAATGGGGAAGTAAGTCTTTAATCACCTTTCATTTTTCTTTTGTGCATCACTTTTACATTTACTTATTTACTTTTTAATACTTATTTTCTTTCTTTTTATAGGTGGTTTTGTCACGCCCATGGTCGCGGAGACATCGTATTGACTGTTTTGAATATTACTCTAGCATTTTTTGGTTGATAAAATATGTTTCGTATTTTGTTTGGAATATTTGGGTACAAATTTTTGGCTTATTAGTAGACAACTTTGGGATGTTTGAAGATACACTTTCTTTTTTGTTTTGGGATGATTAGATATTATTATATATCGTTTTTCTTTGGTTGGTTGGAAATTTCTTTGAGGGATCCATTATAATATTAATGATGTTCACTTGGATATTATACGACACTTAAATATTTACGCTTTATAAAAAAATGTCAGCTAACATTCCCGACGCTTTTAGGTAAACGTTGCAAAAAATTGACGTTTTTTTAAAAAAAGTCGCATTTATACCACAAAGCAAGGAAAATTACTGATGGTTTATAAACGTAGCTACAAGCGTCGAGAAATGTTTACCCGACGTTTTTAACAAACGACGCTTTTTCCCAACTGTCGATACACCGACGTTTTTTTGAAAACGTTGCCTAAACGTCGGGATTGCTTTTCCCCACGTTTTTAGAGTTTATTCCGACGTTTAAAAAACGTCGTTAAATCCAAGTTTTCTTGTAATCTGTATTTTTTTTAACCTAAGATAGGTATAAGATTTGATCCTAGAGTTTATGATATGCGTGAGATGATTCGTATTTGCTTTTTAGGGTTTTATATATACATTTTTAAATATATATATTTTTTTAATGTGTGAGTTTTGGGTGCAAATTGAATGTTGATAATGAAAAAAAATAAATCATTGGTTTTTAGATGGACCTTGGAATCTTTTAGTGGTAAATTATATTTTTATGTTCTTACCCTTTTAATTAAAATGCTTATTTGATATGATTCGTATAGGTTACGTAGTTTTAAGAAAATTTAAGTGCTAAGTATTCAATAATAATGTAAAAATAACAAATTGAAAAGTAGACACCCCACTAATTAAATGGATAAATGAGATTATGTGTTGAAAATTTAAGAAAAAGAAAAAAAAAATTTAAATAGTAAGTTGACATTAATACTAAACATTCAATAATGATGTTACACATGTTAAAAAAACTTAGACCCATTCAAGAGGTCTCACTATGACTGTGGTGAGAACTCTTGAATTGTCCCATTTTTGGACAGTTTGGAAATGCAAAAGTTTGTATTGTACATAATGTTTATGCATGTCCTATTTTGAAAAATTCGGTGGCATCTCTTTATGTTCTTTGAGTGCATACTAGATTGATGTAGTATTTTGTGTTTTCTTGGTTGAAAAACTTAAGTAACACATGAACACTCCCAATTTAAGTTGTGTACTTGAAGAACTGTAGAGAGATGCTGGCGAAATTTTCCAGAGTAGGACATGACATGAGACATTATGAACAATAAAAAATATTCATTTTCGAATGGGATGGACCCTTAACCTGTAGAGGAGATGGAGGAAATATAGGAGCCCAAATGTATACATATTTACACTTGAATAAACTTAAATATATTTACAGTAAACATTAATATTATAATGTGTGTTCTTTAAACTTACCAGGATGTCATCAGGAATCAACAAAGAGTGGATAAATGAGAAAAATATCGAGACCGATACATATAGAGATGGGGTGTTACAGTTTCTACATTATGTGCGTAGTAATAGTTCGAATGCTAAATATTCATGTCCCTGTAGACGTTGTCGAAATGGGAAAGTACATGTTGTTATAGATGATATATTCATTCATTTAATGACATATGGTATGGACATGAACTATACCAAATGGCATTTTTATGGTGAGACATTAGTTTTTGATCAAGACCAACCACCACCGCAATCTGTGATACCGACAGAACACGCTGATGTGCACAATATACCAATTTTGAATGATCTTGTGAATGATGCTTGTGAGATGTTTATAGGTGAAGCGGAACCTAGTGAACCTAATTCTGTAGGCAGTGATGAAGCCCCCCCAACTTTTGAGGTTCCCAATGATTCTCACACACATAAATACAAAGGCAAGAAGTATGATCATTTACATCAACTCGAGTAGGATCCATTGCACCCAGTTACTGGTTCTTCGCGTCATACCACTATGTATGCTCTTATAAAGTTGAATGATTTGAAAACACAATTCAATTTATCGGATGGTGCTACAGGTGGAATTCTTAGATTGTTAAATGAACTACTTCCTGAAGAGAATAACTTGACAACTAGTTATATAGAAATGAAAAACACCGTTAGAGATCTCGGTATGGATTATGTTAAGTATGACGTATGCATTAACAACTGTATGCTATTTTGGAAAGAGCATGAAAAATCTACTAGATGTATAAAATGTGGTTCTTTACGCTACAAGTTTACTTGTCTAGACGAGGACGGTGTAGAAATTCAGAATACTATTGGAAAAAAAGTACTTTAGGGTTCCTAAGAAGGTAATGCGACATTTCTTTAATCCCTAGGCTAAAACGGTTGTATACCATAAAATGGATAGCAAAGAAAATGACTTGGCATGCTCGTGCAAGCTCTTGTATGGAATTCTTGCGTCATCCCCGAGATTCAGCAAAATGGGTAAATTCAAACATTTTGTGGAGAGATTTTGCAAAAGATCTGCGGAATATTCGACTTGCAATAGCAACTGATGGTTTCAACCCGAATAACATGTTTGGTCGTAAGTATAGTTATTGGCCAGTGATAACTCAACCTCTCAACCCTCCTCCATCAATGTGTATGAAAAGTGAGTTTTCAATGTTGTCTGTATTGATTCCCGGACCAAAGTCACCATCAAGTAATATTGATGTCTTCCTCCAATCGTTGGTTGATGAGTTAAATATCTTATGGTCTGGAGTTGAGGCTTGGGATGCGTACAAAAATGAGAAATTTCAGTTAAAAGCCATGTTGATGTGGGGTATACATGATTTTTCCAGCTTATGGGAGGTTATCAGGTTGTTCAACTCAAGGTTACAATGGGTGTCCCGTTTGTTCTACAAATACACCTTCTCAATATCTTTCTAAGTCAACGAAATGTTGTTACCAACGATCTCGTATGTTCTTTCCTAAAGACCATCCTTACAGGTTTGACACATCAAAGAAAACATTTAATGGTAAAATAAAGGATGCTATGGATCCAAGAAAGTTAACAAGTGTAGAAGTTGAGCATATAGTGTCACTTATCGCTCGAGAAGGTGTTCAAAGAGAGGGAGAGGGAGATAAAAAGGGAAAGGCAAAGGGAAAGGGTAAGGGTAAGGGGAAGAGGAAGGAGAAGGAGGATGTCGTAATGGAAGACGATGATTATCCAAGTGTGGGTGACGATGAGAATCTAGCGGGTACCGAGGGTTTTTCAAGGAGGTCAATTTTCTTTGACTTAGAGTACTGGAAGGATCATGTTATTAGACATAATTTAGATGTTATGCATGTTGAAAAGAATGTCACAGAGACTCTTTTAGGTACAATACTCTCGGTGAAAGGTTCATCAAATAAAGATACGTTCAAAGCCTGTGAAGACTTGAAAATTCATTTGAATCTTAAAAGGAAATTATGGATGAAAGATGTTGAAGGCAGTAACAAAAGGCTTATGCCAAAGGCACCTTTCGCATTAGGAAAGGAAGAGACATAAGCCTTTTTTCGTACACTAAAAACATTAAAGGTACCGATTGGATTTTCATCAAATTTCAGAAATAATGTTAACCTCGATCCACCTGGATTTACCAATCTCAAGTCCCACGATTATCACGTCATTATGCAACGGTTGCTTCCTGCGTTGCTTATGCATTCATTTCCGAATGATAAGCCTTTGTTTAAAGCTATACAGCGGATAAGCATATTTTTTAACGTGTTGTGTGCCAAAGAGATATTTAGGGAACATCTTTTGAAGGCTAAAAATGCATTGGTAGAGGAACTTTGTGTCTTTGAAGTTTATTTTCCACCTGCCTTTTTTGAGGTGATGATCCACCTCATGCACCATTTAGCCGATGAAGCTTTGACAGCTGGGCCACCAAGATATCGGGCGATGTGGTTGTTTGAAAGAGAAATGGGAAGATATAAAAAGTGATCACGAAATAAGAGGTACATTGAAGGGAGCATTGCTAATGCATATTTGTTACATGAAGCTTCTTTGTATGCCAGGGAGTACATATCAAAAAGAGGTGAAGGAACTCATAAGAGGAATCTTGAGGATTTTCTTGATGATGAGTTTGATGACTCGGAATGCCAACGACCATTGGGTAAAAGTAAAGAATTGATCTTAAATAATGTACAATATGAGCAAGTGCGAAGATGGGTTTTATCTCAATGCGACGGTGTTGATGAATGGAGAAGGTACATACTTAAATAATGTGCGATATAAGGACTTAGCAAGGACACATGTTCCCATTTCTTATACGAGTTGGAAACAAGTGGATGTGCAATATAAGAACTCAGTTTGGTCATTATTAATGGTATACTATTCCTTTCTATTCCAAATAATGTAATAGTTAGTAAATTCAATTATGTGATGTTTTAATTTTATTTCTTCATATATTGTAGAAAGAGTTCCCAGATGTGCGCGAAAGTCAGAAGCAATTTTTTATGAAAAAAGCGAACGATGCTTGGAAAAAGTTCAAGTCAAAGCTAAGGGTTAATTTGAAGGACGGTGATGTTGGAAAGTGGAAGGAGAAAGTTCCACGAAATGTCAAATCTGAGAACTGGGAGGTGTTTTGCAATAATGAAGCTTTAGAGGTTCAAAAAACTTTGCGAAGAAAGAACAAAGAGGCTAAACAAAATTGTGTGAGAAAGATAACTCATAACACAGGTCGTCATAGTTATGCTCGAGCTTAAGAGAATTGGAGAAAGAAGCATGGGCGTGCACCCACTCGTGATGAATTGTGGTTGGCAACTCATATAGTCAAAGGAGGTGGTTATGCCCCTCATGATAAAATATTTGAGGTAATTTAAATTTTTTAATGTTCGTTTTGTCAAAAAAAAGTATCGTATCATCAAACCTAATGTTAATATATTTTTGTACAGGACCAAATTCAATTTCTTCTGGTTGTATACAAAGCGAGTGGTCAGGAGGAGACCTTGGATGCCGGCCCTATTTTTGAGGTTTTTGGAAAAGATACGCGAGGATGTGTTCATTGTGTTGGGTCCACAATTTCGAGAACCGCTATATTAGGGTCGGCATTTGCTAGAGAAATGCTTGAAGAGGTGAAAGAGGACACCAAAAATTGGAAGGATCATGTTGATCACCTAAGGAGTGACATAGAGGGGATAAAGTCCTCATTGTCAGAATTCATTACTGACTTCAAAACCGGGAAATTTTCATGTGTTGGACACAACGTTCAGGAGTTACCTACTTTAGGCACCGCGGCTCCTTCGTGTTCTCTTTCCTCCCCTGCATTCGAGGTTCCAAATTTCACCTCTCTAATTGAATGCAAAATACTATCCCATACACGTGAACTTGTTAGTTATGGGAGGAAAACGCAACCAGGAGACGTCTCGACCGTTCACTTCCATGCGTTGAGAAAGAATGAAGTGCGAGTTTTACTCGATGACATCAAAGTGCCCGAGTATCCAGTTTGGGGTGGAAAACAAGCTCATTGCGAGAACTTGGAAGATGTTGGTAAAAATGAAATTATGTATTGGCTCGACGACCTTTGTCCTCCCATTGGTGACATCGACGAATGATGTAATTGAGTTAACTTTTGTAACTTTTGTGGTAATGTGTTTGATGAACATGGAGCTCTTACATCGTTAATTTTGGTGCTAATTAGGTATTGCATCCACTTTTGTAGTCGCAAGTGTAAAAGTAACTATCACTTCTGAAAATATAACAACTATCTTTGTTTTTTGTTTGTTTGCCTATTATATTTGCTTTTGTGGTGTTGGGATAAAATATTATTATCACATCCTTTGTTTCTTTGCATCAAATATTTTTGTCATGGATGATTATAGCTTCAGTAAAATGAGCATTAAGGACTCAATTATGGATCACTTAAAGAAAGGTTAGTTTAATTTATGTTAGACGCTAACATCTATATTTTCCAATTTAACATTTAGTTATTAATTTTTAATTTTATTTCTTGTGAGGTACATATACGGTTAGGAAGGATGCGGAAAATGAGTAGTATGCTAATTGAGGTTCCTGAAGAAGCAGAGATATGGGAGGCTATATCAACAATTAATGAGGGAAGTGCTCCTGGACTTGATGGGAGGCTATTCTCTCATTCTTCCAGGGAGATGAACTTCCTAAAAGCTGGACTAACACTTTGATCACTCTCATTCCAAATGGTAACCTCCGATCTATATGTGCTCACTTTAGACCTATTAGCTTATGTAATCACCTATTAATTATGTTGCGTAACTTCCACATGTTCTATATTGTTGCAGTATAGAGGACATACCTGAGCATAATACCTTCAACACAAGTGTTCATGCTGATATGGAGGGAAGTGCTCCATAGGGAATACTTGGAGATATTAGTCTGGATTCGTGGTGTTTTTGTGAGTTGTGCTCAACGTGCGCATTAAGATCTATTTTTTATGCTTACAAGTGACTAAACAAGTTTTAAACATTTTTTGTTGTTGTTTTTGACATTGAGCAGGTAATGAACGAGATGACCGATGGTGGTGTAGACTATTGTTTTGAATGCGTTGGTTTGACATCCTTGGTGCATGAAGCATATGCTTCTTTTCGAAAGGTCTCACCTCCTCCCTCTAAGCAGTGTGTGTATATATATATATTATACTTATCAGTGTTGGAGTTTTGCATAATTTCTGGTTGCCTTGAATGAAATGCTAATAGGGTTAAAAGAAGAGAAGGAGAAAAAAATTACAGAATTGAAAACAGGTATAAACACACTGATTAGACTCTCTTTCAATTTCAGCTTTACTAATTAAGATTCATCCATTAATATTTGTGTGTATGTATATATCTTTATGTCGGTTCTTCTTTATGATGATCAGAGAAATTGCATTTATGATCCGCCTCTTCTTAGCGCATCGAGACCGAGGCCCAAGATTGGGAATCAGAAACTCAGGTATTTAAGCAATTGTTCTCCCATTCAATATGTTGTATATATGAAAAAAAATATGCTATTGTGAGCATATAGGCAACATATATGCTGCTGCGTGCATATATGCTACTGCATATATGCAACTATATGCATATATGTTGCATATATGCTGCTGCGAGCATATATGCTACTGCATATATGCATACAGCTACTGCATATATGCATATAGCTACTGCATACCAGTGGCATATATGCTGCATATATGCATACAGTTATTGCATGTATGTTGCATATATGCTTCTACGTGCATATATGCTACTGCATATATGCATACAGCTACTGCATATATACTACATATATGCTACTGTATGCATATATGCTACTGTATGCTGAAAATTAATATAGTGACTATTAATTTGGGACAGAGGTAGTAATTTTTTAATTTCCGAATGGGAATAGGTGTGAATCAGAGACAAATATGGGCGACACCAATAACCGATTCGAGTCTAATTTGGATTTGACGACCCTATAAAAAAATGGTTCTTCATAAAATTTATATGGAAAACTAAATCCCAAGAATGGTGAAAAGCATAAACAAAGCATAATTTAAAAAAAAAAAATCCAAACATCCTGCGAAAAGATAATTCTTTTTCCACATCCCAAACTTTAAGCCTAACACGTCTAAGGACAAAATTTAAACCTTGAGAGATTGACCAACAATAAACCACGAAAATCTAATACCAGGTTTAAGCTTAGATCTCTCTTCCAGCTTTGAGAAGTTTTCTTTAGCCTTGGTAAGCTCAGAAACAGCAGCAGGAATTTCCGATTTACTTGCTTTAGCAGATTTTAACTGACCAACAATATCTCCCTTGTCCTTGAAAATAAGCTTTGCTCCTTTCAAATTAGATTATGATGGAGGAGGATTCTTAATTAATTCTTTCTCTAATTTTTCTGCGTCATTAATCAATGTTGTAACTTGGAACATTTCACCCGACCCCTCACAATCTCTTTTTAGTAAGTGTGCAGTTTGATACACTTCCACCCATTTACATAAGAATTAATTGTAGTGTGTTTGATAGCCAACATTTTCCACTATAAACGTGAAATATTTCAGACGTATGGTTAAAAGTGAATTGGGGTGTATAAATGTTGAAAGAGCGAATATAATACATATTGTGTTGGTTCTGGGACGAAGATGGACATAATCTCTTAAAAATTCCAAAGTCAATTTGGTCTTAGGCAAAGGGTACTTAGCCGGATCTCCAGTCCCAACTTGGAGAATTTTCAGAGCCTTAAGTTCAATCCTCTGGGTTTTCCTTGAGGGGGTACTTGTAGCAGACCCTCCACGGCTATTTTTCTTCTTCCTAATCCTCGTTGAATGAGTAGGCCACATCCTTAAAAAATTTAGAGATTACATAGGTGATAAAAATCGTTGAAGATTACAATAATTTCAAAACATGTAGATTAGGCTTAAAAATAAGCCGTTGAAGGGTGAAAATCCAAATCAGCCACCAAACGACCCCGTAAGAGGCACGAACACCTCACACGGGACCAATGTAACTAGTAGGAACTGACCGCGTAGTCCCGGGTCTTTCGGTTTGTGAATATGATGATAATTTACAAAAATCAACACTTAAATTTAAAAATAAGCCGTTAAAGGATGAAAACCCAAACCAACCCCCAAACGACCCCGTAAGAGGCACGAACACCTCGCACGGGACCAATGTAACTTGTAGAAACTGACCACGTAGTCCCGAGTCTCCCGGTTTGTGAATATGATGATAATTTGCAAAAATCAACACTTAAACTTAAAAACAAGCCGTTAAATGGTGAAAACCCAAACCATCCCCCAAACGAGCCCGTAGGAGGCACGAACACCTCGTACGGGACCAATGTAACTTGTAGAAACTAACCGTGTAGTCCCGGATCTCTCGGTTTGAGAGTATGACGATAATTAGCAAAAATCACACTTAACTTAAAAATAAGCCGTTAAAGGGTGAAAACCCAAATCAGCCCCCAAACCACCCTATAGGAGGCATGAACACCTCGCACGGGACCAATGTAACTAGTAGGAACTGACCGCGTAGTCCCGGGTCTCCTGGTTTATAAATATGATGATAATTTGCAAAAATCAACACTTAAACTTAAAAACAAGCCGTTAAAGGGTGAAAACCCAAATCAGCCCCCAAATGACCCCGTAAGACGCAGGAACACCTGGTATGGGACCAATGTAACTTGTAGGAACTGACCGCGTACTCCCGAGTCTCCCAGTTTGTGAATATGACGATAATTTAGAAAAATAACACTTAGACTTAAAAATAAGTCGTTAAAGGGTGAAAACCCAAACTAGCCCCCAAACGACCCCGTAGGAGGCACGAACCCCTCGCACAGGACCAATGTAACATGTAGGAACTGACCGCGTAGTCCCGGGTCTCTCGGTTTGAGAGTATGGCGATAATTTGTAAAAATACCCCTTAGACTTAAAAAGATGCTGTTAAAGGGTGAAAACTCAAACCAGCCCCCCAACGACCCCGCAGGAGGCATGAACACCTCGCACGGGACCAATGTAATTTGTAGAAACTGACCGCATAGTCCTGGGTCTACCGGTTTGAGAGTATGATGGTAATTTGTAAAAATCACACTTAGACTTAAAAACAAGCCGTTAAAGGGTGAAAACCCAAACCAGCCCCCAACGACCCCGTAGGAGGCACGAACACCTCGCACGGGACCAATGTAATTTGTAGGAACTGACCGCGTAGTCCTGGGTCTCTCGGTTTGAGAGTATGACGATGATTTGCAAAAATCACACTTAGACTAAAAAACAAGCCGTTAAAGGGTGAAAACCCAAACCAGCCCCCAAACGACCCCGTAGGAGGCACAAACACCTCACACGGGACCAATGTAACTTGTAGGAACTGACCGCGTAGTCCCGGGTCTCTCGATTTGAGAGTATGATGATAATTTTCAAAAATCACACTTAGACTTAAAAATAAGTCGTTAAAGGGTTAAAGCCTAAACCATCCCCCCCAACGACCCCGTAGGAGGCACGAACACCTCGCACGGGACCAATGTAACTTGTAGGACCTCATCGCGTAGTCCCAGGTCTCCCGGTTTGAGAGTATGACGATAATTTATAAAAATCACACTTAGACTTAAAAACAAGCCGTTAAAGGGTGAAAACCCAAACCAGCCCCCCAACGACCCCGTAGGAGGCACGAACACCTCGCATGAGACCAATGTAACTTGTAGGAACTGACCACGTCGTCCCGGGTCTCCCGGTTTGAGAGTATGACGATAATTTGCAAAAATCACACTTAGACTTAAAAATAAGCCGTTAAAGGGTAAAAACCCAAACCAGCCACCCAACGACCCCGTAGGAGGCACGAACACCTCGCACGGGACCAATGTAACTTGTAGGAACTGACCGCATAGTCCCGGGTCTCTCGGTTTGAGAGTATGACGATAATTTGCAAAAATCACACTTAGACTTAAAAACAAGCCGTTAAAGGGTGAAAACCCAAACCAACCCCCAAACGACCCCGTAAGAGGCACGACACCTGGCACGAGACCAATGTAACTTGTAGGAACTGACCGCGTAGTCCCGGGTCTCTCGATTTGTGAATATGACGATAATTTGCAAAAATCACACTTAGACTTAAAAACAAGCCGTTAAAGGGTGAAAACCCAAACCAGTCCCCAAACGACCCCGTAGGAGGCACGAACACCTCACACGGGACCAATGTAACTTGTAGGAACTGACCGCGTAGTCCCCAGTCCCCCGATTTATGAGTATGACGATAATTTGCAAAAATCAAACCTAGACTTAAAAACAAGACGTTAAAGGGTAAAAACCCAAACCAGCCCCCCAACGATCCCGTAGGAGGCACGAACACCTCGCACGGGACCAATGTAACTTGTAGGAACTGACCGCGTAGTCCCGGGTCTCCTGGTTTGAGAGTATGACGATAATTTGCAAAAATCACACTTAGACTTAAAAACAAGCCGTTAAAGGGTGAAAACCCAAACCAGCCCCCAAACGACCCCGTAGGAGGCACGAACACCTCGCACGGGACCAATGTAACTTGTAGAAACTGACCACGTAGTCCTGGGTCTCCCGATTTGAGAGTATGATGATAATTTGCAAAAATCACACTTAGACTTAAAAGCAAGCCGTTAAAGGGTGAATAACCAAATCAGCCCCCAAACGACCCCGTAGGAGGCACGAACACCTCGCACGGGATCAATGTAACTTGTAGGAACTGACCGCGTAGTCCCGGGTCTCCCAGTTTGTGAATATGACAATAATTTCCACTCATATATGTAATTTTTTAGTTTGAGTAATTTTTTTTTTGTAAATTATTGGGTTACTAATATCGTATCTTTTTTGTATCGTATTTTTTTTGCAGGATAACAGTTTATCGTTGGCATTTATTCACATGGAACACACAGAGAACTCAATGGTTTACAACAAGGGGTTTATTCATGATTCTATTTTTTTGTGTCATGGCCGTGCTGTCTTTTGTTGTTTTATTGTTGACTTTTATGGTCGTGCGGGCTTTTGTAAGTTAATTGTTATATTTTGTGGCTGTGCGAGCTTTATGTTAGGCAGGTTTTGGAATGTCTAGAAAATAGAGGAAACTCTGCCCAATTTTTTTTGGTCATGTGAACTGTTAAAGACTTGTAATATTTTGAAGTTTGTATGTACATTAGTTTATTAACAACGTGCAATACTATTAATTTGTGAATTTTGTGCTTTCAAATAATTATTTTTTTTTGTTAAAAAATTTGGCACAGTTCAAAACCGTGGCAAAAGTGTATCATATTTTGGCATGGTTTTGAATTGTGCCAATTTTTTTTAAACTGTCCTGAATCTGGCACAGTTAAAAACTATGCCAAAAGTGTGCCAGAAATATCAAATTCTGGCACGGTTTAAAAGTGTGCCAGAAGTGTTCCTGTTCGGCTGAATCTGGCACAGTTAAAAACTGTGCCAAAAGTGTGCCAGAAATATCAAATTCTGGCACGATTTAAAAGTGTGCCGGAAGTGTTCCTGTTTGGCCAAATCTGGCACACTTTTGAGCCGTGTCAGAAAAAATTACCATTTTGGAACACTTAATTCTGGCACATTTCAAAACCGTGCCAGATTTGATCTCGTACAGTTTTAAACCGTGCCAGATTCCTGTATTTGGTGTAGTGATTGTCTTACCCAGTCTTCAAATAATAGGCACTCTTTCCAACAGTTATCCACTTGTACCAAAAAATCAACTCCAAAATCCCAATATAGGTTCCATGAAGCTCGTTTAACCTATGTACCCCATTCATAGCCCTCCAAGTGTTGAGTGCTACTCTAATAGGTACTATGTCGAAATATTAACAAAATTGAAGAAAATAGCAACAAATAATCGCACAAAGAAAAACTCGAAAGCAAAGAGATAACTGAAGTTCAAAAAATTTGACGTAGAAGGAAAGGAGGGAAACACTATACCTATTTATAGGTTGCGTCGAGAAATGGGAATGAAATGATTAATTGAACGAACCATATAGCTACAGCCCGCTGCATGCTTTTCGAAGCATCAAAAGACGACGGTGTCCTTTGGCGGTTTAAAAAAGTTTGAATTATTTACAAAAATGCCATCGTTAAACAGTGCAAGCAATTTTTTTTTACAAGTATGAGAGGTCGACTGCCTACCAAACACCCAAAACATAGTGCCGAGCAGCTTCCTGGGTTAAATACTCCACATTTTCACTAGAGCATCAAGCATAGGGCATTAGGGGCTTTTGTTGTATGTAAAAATTATACTCCCATGCGGATCAATGATGAGCACACACCTGTCATCCAACGTGGCTGACCAGCCTACTTGATCAGCTTTATAGACACTTAGTCAACTGAAATGCCGACTAACTCTAGAACGCCAACCAACAGGAACATCAACAGTTACTCAAAAATGATGCCAACCAACACTGATTTCCAAGAGTTTTTCTTATTGTACACAGATGTACATGCCTGGAAGTATAAATGCGCTCCATCTTTAGGGTTTTGGCAGCTCTATAAATACAAACTAATACCTTAGCTCATGGGACAACTCGAATCACTCATATCTACACCATAGTAAGCTATTGTAAACCCTTCTAAATAACAACAACAACGGGTGTAGGCTATTTTACAGCTAAACCACTATAAAATCCTTATCTCTTGTGTGTGTAGTTTGAGTTATTTCTCTTATCTTTATGTGTGATTATAAAATTGGAGTTAGTCCATTTTTAGTCTCACACACACACACACACACACATATATATATATATATAACCGGCTAAGCATAAGTCACTTGTAGCACTAGCCTATAAATCCCGAGCCTACCCCCCGAATACATAAGTAGTCACATACTTATAATTAGTTCACAAATATTATTATTATTATTATTATTATTATTATTATTATTATTATTATTATTATTATTATTATTATTATTATTATTATTATTATTATTATTATCATTATTATTATTATTTTGGACACTAAGCTATTATACTCCAGCCCGTATCCCAATTTTATCAGAAATCCCCAACCGATTTCATTAATTAATTTTTGAGTGTCGTTCACCCTAAACACCCATATTTTCATACCCTGAATTTTATTCTCGAGCAACTCAAGGTAATATAATTTCCTATGCATTTTTTAGAAGTCCTAAATCTCATTTATGGACCCCAATCGATTCACGAAGGACACAAAATAACAAGCCTTGACTGAACAGGTCGTCCGAACCAGTTCGCCCCTGGTTCTAGCTTCGGTAGGGTTGTTACATTTTTGACGAGTTTTCTCAACTTTTTGTACACTAATGGACACCCATTTTCATTCAACCTAACATAACATTATCCTTTCAATTATAAATGTAAAGATGCACATTTTTACGTCCCAATTTATCCGATAACAAATTAGTACATGGGATTCGACATAATCAACAGGAAATCAATTACATTATTGATTCAATTTCAAGATTCTTTTAATTCTCCCAAGAATCACTCAAGATCACATCTTCTCTTTGAATCAATCTTAGATTTTATTCAATATCACATCTTTTATGTATAAATCAACCTCATATATTATATGGAATTATAATTAAAGCAACTTCTATAATATCATTCCCCCAAATCCCATTTTTATTATGTGAATTGATAAGCACCTAAAAGTGTATATTTTATACCCCGAATTGAAATAGTTTAGTCAATCGTGTTAATAAAAAATGACCTTACTTTCATATTTTATCATTTTGCAAGTCAATATGCCGTCGTGGTACAAATAGTGCTAAATCCAGTCAATTGTGACATAATAGCGGTTAAAAGCACGCATAGAAGAAATCAAAGAGTCCATGAAGACAGAAGTCCCTATTTGAGCTTGCCCATATGAGTTCCTTTACCCTAGACTCAGTCACAAATAAAAACCTAAACCGATCCCAATCAATTACCCGAGCCTCGTGTGTGCTGAGTTGTACTTTTACTAATTTTTAGGTTTTTATTTTGAGTCATTTTTATTTTTATAATATATTTTAAATTAGTTTAGGATTTATTTGCTATTTTTATTTATTTCTTTTTAATTAGTGTAATTTTAATTTGATTTTTATTAGTTTTTAGTTTTTTTTTTTATCTTTCTTCTATATTTGATTAGGAATAGTTTTTTTAAGGAAGTTATTTTTAGTTTTAGTTTTTATTTTATTTTTAGGATAAGTTTTTATAGGATTTTTTTTAGTTTTATTAGATTTTTATTTTTTTATTTTTATTAGATTTTTATTTTTTTAATTTTTTTTATTCGTTTTATTTTATATAGAGTCATTTTAGTTTAATAGGTTTATTATTTTTATTTTTATTTTCTTTTAGTTGGTTTTTTAATTTTATTTTGAGTTAGGATTTTATTTTAAGTTTTGTTAATTTTAATTTCTTAATTAGATAGTTTTATTTATTTATTTTTAGAGGGGTACAAAATTAACACATACACTTATCCTACATCACAGACATACTATCCTAATCACTCACCCTCACTCTATTCCGATGTACACTCACCACACCTTATCCCCCCTACCATCTTCAACCTCCCACCAAATCCATTTTTTCTCTCCTTACTCACCACCATTAACATACTTCCTTTCCTTTCTCTCACCTCCATAACCAAAATACAAACCCACCTACCTTCTTCCATACCCAATCATAAAAAACCATAAAAAAACCCCAAAACCCATTTCACTAAACTCCCTCCCATATCAACATCTTCCCACGAACCCCCTACCTGGGTATAATCTCCGAATTGAACTTGCCTTACCCATGCCGGCCAACACGAAACCCGAAACCTTTCAAAAACCAGTCCCCTTGCCAACCTCCCAACTGCCCCAATTCAACCCAAAACGGAGAACTCGCCTCCGACCCGGGCGCCCACCAAACGACCCATGAACCTATCCGAATCTGCTAGCTTGGCGACGTGCCCATGCCAAACTCGATTTATATCCCCTGTTCAAACCTGAGTCTAACCCGTTGCAAACCAAGTTCTTTTTAACCTATTTCCCATTCCAAGCCTTATTCGATTTTTTTTTCTCCTTCCAATTCCAAACCAAAAAAACCCACGTGAGTTAAAATGAAAATACCTCCAAATAATATCTTTGACTTGCCCAACTCAAAATCCCAAATATCTCTCAAGCCAATTTTGTGGGTTACATTATAAAATAGAAGAAGGCAACTCATCTGAAAAGGGAGGACTCTTATTTTTTTAGAAGAGACGAGAGGAGACTGCAGAGAGAGAGAGAAACACTGCATATTATGTACAATTTAGAACATAAAAAAATTCAAAAAATACAAAAAAATTAGTTTAGCATTAGAATAGATTTTTAGGTTTAGTTTTTATTTTTATTGTGTAATCAAGTGATAAATTTGTGAAGACATTGGGACAGACTTTCATGAATGCGTTTCAAGGACTCAATTCGAAATGAGACTTTCGCGTATCGTATTTCTTGCTCTTCTCTTTAAATTATTGTTCCATGCTTGTCACTGTGATTGATTATTTAATTATGCTTGGCTAGTCACCCCATTCAAGTGGTGGGATGAACTGCGTAGGATGTTAAATTAATTAATTAATTTCATTGATTGCTATATTTCTAGGTTAATTAATTTAGAATTGCCACAAATTAATTTATGTAACGAGAGTTAGTAAATTAATTTTAAAAATTAATGTTTGATTTTTGAAGTTGGATTGATACCTGTACTTACCGCGATACGAGTTGTTTAAACAAGTTCTGTACGTATTTAAGGGATTTTTGAGATTGACTTTTGAAGACAATGACACCACACGCTAAAACTCTCTTATCAAATGGCTCCATTGCCTCTTTCTTGACGTGCAGACAAAGTTGAAGACTTGCATTTCAATTCTAGTTGTATTTCTTATTTTTTTTAAATTTATTCTCCCTCCTCCTTAGACTGGTTGTATAGGATTTTGAAGCTTTGTATTTATTTGGGTGCATTTTGACACCGATTTATTGTAATAATTATTCATAAAAATCAAAAAGCGAAAAGGAAAACTGGACAAGGTGGAGAGAGCATGTCCAAAGGTGAGGATTTAGAAGCCTCTCTACTTTGGATCAGTAGGACTCTTGGGGATGGCTGAAGTTAGGCGAGATCCCCCCCGGTCAACTCAACTCGGTCTTCACCCCACATGTGTAATAACCGTGGGATGTACATTTCTTTATCCATCGCGAATCTCCTGTAAGCGAGTTCAATTTTTATGTGCTTAATTGCTCCTGTGTGCTATTAATTTTCACATCGCACTTAATTTGAATGGTTTGGTGACCCGGTCATTGAAACGAGAAGGGCTTTCATCACCCGACTCACTCTCTTATCCATTGTGTTCTACCCTACCCATCATTAAATTTAAAATCAATCAACTAGCTAGCCCAGTAGGACCACATTTTCGCCCCAGGCGATCATAAAGCTAAATTCCGTGATTTTTATCGCCCACGGACTTACTTAAAATTTGACTACCCCTTTCACTAATTTTTAAGATAATAATTGGCTACGTGCTCGTAAGGATTTTTTCTTTACTCGTGTGTGTCCAATTCAATTCTTTCGGTAGTCGGTTTTAGTTAGTTCGTCCAAATCAAGAGCCCATTTTCTTCCCTTTTTCGAAAAATCCCAAAAATATTTTCCTCTTTTTTCAAAATATTTCCAAAAATCCCAAAATGATTTTCTTTCTTTTTTCCATATTCCAAATGCCAAAAATATTTTCCTTTTCTTATTTTTCAGAATCACAAAAAGATTTTCTTTTATTTTGAAAAATATTTAAAAATTAAAAAATATTCCTCTCGTCATGGCCGAAGAACGTCCTTTACAGGAATATTTTGGCCATTTCCCATTCTCTCGAAGCTTGTTTTATGTTGAGCCTAAATCTAACCTCCATACATTACTTTGTTGATTTAACTCTCAAACAACCACCATTGATACTCATGTGTAGTCCACGCACACATCTCATATTTCACCGCCTCCGGTGATGAGTGTCGACACATCCCATGCTTCACCGTGCACACACTGCTTTCTTATTGATCACTTGTCCCATGCGTGTCCATTTATTTTCTCTCCATCTGAACCCACCTTGGCCCAAATGTATCCATATGACATTGTTTCGAAACTCACCTTGGCTTATTCTCACGATGTATCCACTGTCGAGGCGTATGAATACCCAAGCTATTAGTGGAGGCCTGATTTCCCTCCCATGCAATATGAATCCCAACCTTATATGGCGGATCCTCACATGTTCCAATAGTCACCATGGCTATTAAGTGAACCCCACTGAGATCAGTCACCATACTATGCTCCTCATGCTGAGCAACCTTTTATCTCTCAAGGAGATACTTCTCCCGTGAATGAATAACTTGATCCCGCTCCACACACTTCCGATGAGTATTCTCCCTATCTTGGTGTCTATAGTGAGTTGTGTCCACCTCAACCACCGTCGCCACCCACCAAAACTTCACCGCCACCATGCCCATCCGCTCTCAAGAGATTCTTGCATAAGTTCTTCCTCGAACAAGAGCACACTCTTAAATCTCAAAATGAAGCCTTTCAATGGATTGAACAAAGGTTTAATGCATTTGAGTGTGCGCAAGAGCCGGATTCCACCCCAAGTCAACCCATTTTCCCCCACGTGGAGCGACGATTAGTCGTCTTATGCCACTAATTTTGAGTGTGACCAACCCTATCATCCCAAGAATCTCGAAGTCGGAGACCACCGAGTGGTCCGGGCCCCACATTGACAATTGTGTTGACTTCTCCATTAACTGTGAGACTGATACTACACCGCCCTATCCACTCTAACCCACCATTGAGGTTCGCCTTTCCCCTTCCATAGAATCCCTATTTATGCCCGAGTCTACACCTTTTGATCCTTTCCCGAGTGTTCCTGAGGCACCCATTATTTAAGTTAGCTCCGACTGCGAGTGCTTCCCTTTATCCTGAGCTTGAATCCGAGATGGTTTCTACCTCTATGGATATGGATCTGTCCCGCCATGCTTGGCTCCTGTTGAGTCATATATTAATGTTGATTCTTCTATCTCGAATTCGGATGCCTCGTTCGATTTTTCCACCACTTCGGATGGTGCTTCTCGGGTGGATAAGTTGATCACTTCATTATTTACTTTCACACCTCCTCCTACGAGTGTCCTTGAGGATCATTCCGAGCCTCATAAGGAGTGTGTCTCTCCTACTCTTAAGTTAGATCATCTTCTACTGCCCTTTGTCCCACCCGATCCACCCACTTTCCCTACCACCCCACCACTTGGTTCGGACCTTGATATTATACCTCACTTGTTCACATCTAAGCATTTAGGTCCTCAACTACACCCACCCTCCACCTTAGTGCTCTACGAGCCCACTCTTGCAATTTTCTTCCACCCCGATATCTATGAGAGTATTTGTGGTACTCTAATCTTTCGTGACATCGAGCTTGTTCTTTCAAGCTCGCCCTTATCATGTCGTAGTGATTTTTATTTTCTCCATCTCATTGATGTGTCACGACGTGACCATTATCCTCATCCATTTATGGAATGATCGTTCACTTTCTTTGAGGCCCAACCCATAACTATTGCTGAATCGTTTTGCCTCCCTATCCAATTGGAGCACCATTCTTATAGGGCCCTTATTGGCCTCACCTTTCGGCTCAATAAGGCCCCTGACAGGTTCCTTTTCACTCTCACCCTTGCCTTTCTTCCATATACCTTTCTACCTACCCACCCGTGGTCCACCGATGATTTGCATTATGTAAAGCATTTTGCTATACAAGTGCATTGACCATTTTAGCCTGTATCCCATAAGATTGATGCTTCAGTCTTGTTTGGGGGTGAGTATCATCCCCCCATTTTTCTGCCGCCCCGTGCTTTCATAGTTCTTATCCTTATGGTGAGAATGGTTCGGTCTGCCTGAAGACGTTAAACTTAGCACTACCGGGAGGCAACCCGTCATTTATTGTTTCTGAGTATGAGTCTTATCCTGTTTGAGGGTGGTGTTTCACACCACCCAATGATGTTCATATGTTTTCTAGACTTGTACATATTTTTGTGTTGCATATGTTCTTCATGTTTCATCTCTTCTCCATCACGCGATACAGTTTCATTAGCGGTTCATTATGGTAATATCTTTCCTCCCTTGTGCTTTTCATTTTTTATATGTAGTTTTAAACATCGAGGACGATGTTCTTTTTTGTTTGGGGGTGGGAAATTTATCAAAATCGTACCTCTTTTGAAAAATTTTCAGAAACAAACCATTTTAAATTCCTTTGTGCAGTTAAAAATAAATTTTTATGACATGAATTGTCTATCATCCCTCTTTGAGAAATATCGGAATACACGTGTTTGACCCCAAAATTACACTTTTTACCATAAAATTAAATAATACCTCTTAAACTGTACGTGCACTATGAATTTTTTGACTCAGCAATTTGTACTATCACGTTTACAATCAAAAGTTGAGGAATAATTATATTCTCAAGAGGGCCTTAAAAGATCACTAGTGGCGACATACACCCATGAGATTTGAGTTTTTCATCTTTTTGAGGGTTTTTATGTATCTCCGAGTCA
This sequence comes from Sambucus nigra, assembly GCA_949130495.1. Lineage (NCBI taxonomy): Eukaryota > Viridiplantae > Streptophyta > Magnoliopsida > Dipsacales > Adoxaceae > Sambucus > Sambucus nigra. Next base: position 294,834,716 of record OX422215.1, on the reverse strand, counting down.
CGAGTTGACTCAAATTTCTTTGGTTAATACACTTAGTCGTTGCACGATTTGAGTTAGGATTGACATTAGATTTGGCTGCACAATCGGTACTTGATTTGTGTCCTCCATGGAAAGCAGGTGAATTCGAGATTCGGAGGAAGTGAGGGGACTGACAAGGCTCTAAGGTGGTTCTACTGAAAATCGAAGCCAATAAGGAGCCAGACCAAGGGTATGCGATTGACCAGAGAAAGAGAAAAATCGAATTTATTTTTAAAGAGAAAAGGGAAAAAATGTTATTTTGAAAAGGAAGGAAAATGTTTTTGACATTTTGGAAAAGATGAAGGCAAAATGTTTTGGACAAAGGGGAGGAAAAATATTTTTGGTATGAGAAAGGGGAAATTGTTTTGGGTATTTTTTTTCTATAAAGAAGAAAGAAATGTTTTTGATATATTATCTGGAAAATAGGGAAAAGACGAGAGATGGGTCTCAGCGTGATTAATATGTTTATTATATTCTCACTTTTATTAGGTTTACCTACATGAAAAAAACAAATATCAGACGGGACCCGAGCCTGGAAAAATTGGGTTTAAAAAATACATGAAAATATGGTTAGACTTATTACTGGGCTCAAGGGCAGGGTTCCATTTTAAAAATTGTGCAAAAATTTGGGCGGCATCCCGACCCGTCATTTCATCAGAGTTTTGGGTAGAAACCCGTGATTAAATATGAGTGTCCTAGGTCTGATGCTTGTATGAGGGTATGCATTTGTTGAGTTAATTGGAAAGGGTTCACTGCTTTGGCATGACTTCCACAATATACATCTTGCTTTGAGGGCAATCGGTACGTGTGGACAAGCCATTTGATATACGTGAGTGTACATGAATTGCCTCACTATATACCTCATGGGGATAGTACGTGTGAGAGAAAATTCGATATACTCGACGTATGTGAATGAGTTCCCTGCGATATACCTCCCGTTATAACTTCAGTCAAACGGTACGATGCAGGGAGAACCATTCGATATACGTCGAAGGTACTTGGCCAATGGAAGGTGAAAGTTATATCGCTTAGGCTAACTGCGACCTTCCAGACTAGCGCCCATCGCTAAGTGACCCTCCAATTACAGAACAAAATTTGGTCAATAGCAATGCTCTTTGGTGATCTGGAGTGGAAAAATGCATGATTCTTTGATAAGTATCTTATGGAGAGAGTATCTTTATTGATGAGCATCATGCCAAGCAGGGGATCATGTACGAGTATATAAATTAAATCTATACTAAGCATGGATATGTGAGATTGAGTGATGTTCGAATATCCACAAGTGAGTGTGTGGTAGTGAGCTTAAGCATGGATCATCTACAAGTGGTGTGTGATAAGTGTGAGTGTGTGTTAGTGACACCTAAGCATGGATTTCTAAGTCATATGTGCAACATGTGCATATAAGTGATCCTAGGTGCACATGGTGTGAAGTGTACATGGAGAATTTCTATGAGTGTGTGAGTGAGTAGTGATATAAGTTTGAGGTACATAAGTGCAAGAAATAATATAAGAAAAAAAGGGAACATTCATGTAGGTGCATATGCACACAAGGAAATAAAACACCCATGAAAATAGAGTCTAGACCTCTTATGAATATCCCCAGTGGAGTCGCCACTGTGGCCATCTCGATCCGATCTTGGGCGAATCGGAGAGGTCTCGCATTCTGCTCGGGGATGCTTCGTCCGTTGTCGGTGTGGGGTAAATGTAAGGAGATAGAGTCGTCAGTCCATTTTGCTCAAAACAGACAAAAGAACATGTTGCCACCTCAAGAGGACGGCATTAAAGATAAACTTATGCATACGAAACCAATAGTTAGGAGGGTTCAGGGGATAAGTTACAGGATGGGAAGGTGTTAGGCACCCATCCCACCCTTTCGGTGTCTCATGGGCTTGTGTTATTATTTTCCTTTATTTCTCCCTGAAATGGAGATATGAATCACTCAACTCATATCATGGAAAAGATAGAGTGAAATCATCCAGAGGAAAGTTCCCAAAGATAATATATATATAAATAGATAGATAGATAGAGAGAGAGAGAGAAAATATGATTTATGCGCTTATCATGATATTGACCACTATGAAGAATTGACAATATATGTCGGATGGAGCTCTAACAAAGAATTACGAAGATATAATAATACAAGAATATGATGAAATATAGGAATAGAGATTTTATGAAAATTGGAAAATTAAAAGTTGGACTCGAGTCTCGGGTTTTAATTTGAAACACCTACATAGCCATAAAGTCATCAAAGTCAACGTAGTTCACATGCGGCGTGAGGTTGGGGTTTTATCCCATAGATTAGAACGAGATTTTATTATAAAAGTGTGTGTGGAAAAAAGCGTTTTAGTTTTGAAAAAGTGTGAAAGATGAATTTGTTCGAAATTTATGGGTATAACCCTCTTTTTGTTGATTTTGGATTTTTTGTAGAAAATAAAGTATGTGCAATATACTAGTAAAAATGTAGAGATTATTATGTAATAATTAAGGTAAGAACTAGATTATGAATCAAATATAACCAATGCAAGAACAAGAAATTTAAAGAGATAAGGGAAGGAATTGGACCTTATTTGAAGAATGAGAGCTTGCCCTTGATCTTGGATGAACTCCCTTGATGCTTGATATGAATATTGAATGAGATCTTGCCAAATTGGGTATGAAAGGGATAGGAATCTTAACTTGGATAAAATTTCACATAAGGAAACTTCGTTGATTGAGAGAATGTTGCTAAGATCAGAGATGCTGATGGATTTAAGATGTCGGTATGCTTTTGAGTAAGGTCATGCTCTCCTTTTATAGGGTCAGGTGTTGCAATCGACATAGCCCTAGTCCTTCCAATTGGTAGGTGACCCTAGGCACACTTCCGATAGGAAGGGTCTGGACCTGCCAATTGGCAGTCTCATGCATATTTCCCTGGAAAAATAATCGTATAACGTAATGAATTGATCCGAATCACACACGGGTAATACCATTAGAAATTTAATTCAGATACCTTCAGAAGTCCTTCGAACTATTCCCAAATTCGGGGGTTGACTTCTGGTCAAATATGGCTCGAAAGCGCACATTGGTCCTTTAGACGGGAGACCGTCGGACAAAAATAGATCGTTCGTCTGAACGGTAAGTCATAATTACACATGGGTCGAATCATTGGAAAGGTTAGGAGATGTAATTCGACATTCCAAAGAGTTTTTTAGGTTTGGATAGTTAACCTTGGTCAACCGGGTCCTAGAAGCGCTCGTTGACCTGTCGGAGTAAAACGGGTCGTTCGTCCGTACTGTAAATCAGAATTGTGTACGGGGTGGACCGTTGGAAAGTTTATTCAGTGAAATTAAAATATTCATTCATTCTCAGTCGATATGAAGAGTTGACTTTGGTCAAACGGAGTGCGGGAGCGCCCGATGGCCTCCAGATCAGTTTTTAGGGGAAAACGGATCGTTTGTCCGAATGATTATGCCATTTCGTGCATGTGGTGGACCGTTGGAAAGGGGTTTCAGTGCCTTCCAAAGATTCAAAGATATTTTTCTCTGACGATGAAGTTGATTGGGGTCAAATCGGGCCCGAGAGCGCCAGATGGCCTCCAAATCGATTTTTGATAATAAAATGGTTCGTTCGTCCAAACAGTTATGCCGATTCATGCACACCATTGAAAACGGTATTCAGTTCCCTTCATAGGTTCAAAGATATTTTTCTCTGATGATAGGGTTAATCGAATTCAAACGGGGCCCGAGAGTACCCGATGGCCTCTAGACAGGTACTTGGAGCATGACCTATGAGTTGTGGTGAATTGGGGAGGTTCTAGGGACCTAAAGAGAGACTTGGGGGTCCTTGAATGTTGTGTCTATAGATACATGTTGGTATCTTCAGATTATTTTAGCTGGCTATATACTCATGTTTATCTAGATATGCTTCATGTGATTATTTCATTCTAGATATGAGGACATTGGTGTATTTTTTCACACATTGTCTATTCGGGATAAAAAAGAGGAGAAATGGTATGTGATGTAGGGGGAGTTTGTTTGATGAGAACATGTGTTCTTTTTACATTCCAAATTGGTATTATGTTTTGATCATATGTTTATATATTGGTATCATGTTGTCTTGCACAAATAGGTATCATGTTTTGCTCTTTAATAAATAGTTTGTTTTACATAATATATCATTTATTCCTCCATACTTCATTGGGTATTTGTCTGTTTCTTGTGTGTAGGTATTCTTCACCGATGCAAGATTTCGAGACTACATCATATTCAGACAGCTCATGCTTGTCGGACTTGCATATACTAGTCCTTGTCCAGCAATTTTTGATTTTGGGTTTTATGAGATAGGATTTAGGTATCATACGTATTGACGGCCCGACTCAGTATTCATTGTTTTGGTTTTGTCTCTGAATAGTTAAAGGGGGAGATTTTTAAGTACAAAATTTCTAATTGAGTTCATTTGTATGCAATTGACTTAATTACGAACAAAACTTGTTTGAGTCATAGATAGATTTTTATCTTTTCACGATTCTCACATAAGTCTATGACGTGTTGATTGAAGACGTAGCAGTCAAGATTCAAAGATATGTCATGTCGTGTATATTGGTGCATGTTTCACGTCTTCATATCACATTATATTCCGAGATACTCTCGGGTATAACGCATAATATTTATGGGACTCAGAAAATGTTTTAAGGATGTTATTTTGTTTAAAAATGATTTTAAAATGTTAAAAAGGTTTTAACTTCATTTATTTTGAGATAAACACTATTTAGAGTCGTATGAATTCTCTCCTTGTATTAAGAGACTTCAAAGGACATGAACATTTGTTCAAACAAAATTTCATTGTCATTAGAACGACGTCGACAAGTCGTTCAAACGACATGTCTATATCGTTCGAACGACATGGAAATATAACTTCGAATGACCTATTGACTTAAGTTTTTTATTTAAGGCATTTTTCTCTCAGAAATTCAAAGTGTGCAGAACCAAAATACAGTTTAGAACAGTTTCGTTTTTCTACACAAGTTTTCTAAGGATTTCAAAGCTAAAACCATCCTTATAGTTTTCAAGATCCAAGCTTTCATACATATGCTATAGAGATCTTGTTTGCACCATTGGTTTGTTCATCCATATTAAACAAGTTTGTTTGTTAGAGTTTTGCAGTTAAGAAACGATGAAGGCCAAACGGTTGCTAAAGCTGCATGATGGATACCGAGGCACTCATGGACGCGTGTGATGTGGATGACTATTGTGGAAGGATTTCTGTATGGGCAATGTGGAGGAGCAGTTAAAGAGAAGAAGAGCGTCAAGGCTTGTGGGAATCGATTCGTTGTGTAAGTTTATCTGTCTTCCTTTGTAATTACCATATCATAGTGATTGTCTGGCTTGGGCCATCCGAGGTTTTTTCCCTTAATGGTTTCGTCTTACATCCGGCATTGTGGATTTTACTTTAATTCACTTGTTTTAATCACCTAGATGCATGTTTAGGATTAAACAAGATAAAATTGGGCTTAAGTAAAATTGGTTCACAATTAAAATTTGCAAAAAGGTTTTTGAAAGAAAATTTATTTTCAACTAAAGCAAACATTGAAAAAGGGGCCTACATAGTAATTGTTTTGATATATCACATACTAATTTATGGCTAGGTGGTTTAAATATTTGTTTAAATTTTTGGTTCATTGTAAAAAGATTAACAGCTCTGTTATTTAAATGTATAAATTTTTTATATGTATTATGGATTATTTTTACAGTATTATTTAATTTATCCATGAATTTCTTCTTATGCTTAATTTACTAACTTTATTAATATATAATTTATCCATTTTCTTTTTAAGTCATTAGTATGTTATATCTCAGCCACTATTATAGAAACACTTGTTCATGGTGGTTTTTAATTCATGTTGAAGTTTTGAATTTCACATCTCTAGAGTTTTCATGTTATTTCTATTACTTATATCTGTTTAGAGGCATGTATACTTAATATGCTAGAACTGAGATTATTCTTGATTTGTAATGAGTTGACTCTTGATATGAAATTTCATGTTAATTTGGTAGGACTTGCAATGCTTGATGTTGTCTCACAGTGAAAACTTCCTCGGACCCTTGGAATATGAAGATAATTGTACACAATTAGTGTTTACCGAATAGATGTTCATTCGATATTATTGTTATAATTGTGATAGGAAAATTACATTCTATGATGGTTAAGTTGATTACGACAAAGTATTTCAATGATATATGTTAGAAGAAATTTATTTTACAGAATTAAGTTTGTGCATCACATGCTAATTTATATATTTACTGATGTATTAGTGATATTTCCACGGACGGACTATGCATATTATTGTTACGGACTATTACTATTATCATTGGAGTAAGGTGGATAGTCCTATAAACACAGTAAAATGTGTCTAAACCTTTTAAATTATTTGTGTTATATAGAAAATATTTTTTACTTAAATTATACACGACTTAATTCAATGAAAATAGTGTGAAATTATATTGTAAAACATGGAAATAATAACCAAAGTGACATATTATAAAATTACTGTATCAAACTAATTGGTCAATGTCAAATGATCTAATATTTTATTGACACCACGTGCACCCTTGGTAATAACAACGAGGCATGTCATTACCCTTTATGATTAAATTAACATTAAACTACAAAACACTTTTTAGAGCCAATAATTTTTCTTATATATGACTGAAGTGGGTCACACAAAATCTACCAATTTACTATCATAAATATCTGCAATGCTTTTACAACCGTGCCATCGACATGGGTAAACCCTAGTGTGCGTGTTTTTTTTATGTGTGTGTGTGTGTGTGTGTGTGTGTGTGTGTGTGTGTATTATAAAGTATGTATGTATTGGATGTCCACTAATATTCCACAATTATTAAGGGGTCTTTTGGGATATCTTATTTTGTACTATAAATAATGGTCATACTCTTTGAGTATTCACATAACAATGAAATGAAATTCTTTCTCCCTCTAAATTCATTCTCGGTTCCTTTTATTTTACCGCATTATCAGCACGAAACTCCAATATTTTTTTTATTTCATCACTTTGGAAAAGGACGATAGAAATAGCAACATTCTTGGGAAGAGGCAATTATTTTCTTTAAGCTGATCGAAAATATTGAGTGACACATTAAGTTAAACAATCACAAATCTGGTATTGATTCTTTTTTTGTAAGTACTTTTGATCGTAAGTTGTCTTTTCCTACATAAAGGAGAATTGTCTTGCTTCCATTATTTTGATTGTTTTGATTTATTAAAGAATTCAAGTATTCTTCTTTTTTTGGTAAACTAAGAATTCGAGTATCCGCTATTGACTTTATTGATGTCTTCATCGAACAATCAAATTGTCTCATTGAATTCATTGTGGTTTCTTATGGCATCTCATAAATTAACAAACATATTTTCATATTAAATAAATCGAAAACTATATACAAAATGCTATATGAACATAATCTATTACTTCAATTCATGATATATTTTTTTCACCCATAAGTAAGATAAAGCATATTTTTCTTTTATACATTTATTTTAATTGAAAAAAATACTTACTTTTTAAGCCATTGTTCTTAGTATAGCATTGCACGATGTCGATTTTGACAATTGATTACTTATATTTTTCTTAATTATATATATATTTGAACCTATTTTTTCCAACGCAAATTTTTGGGTAACTTAAATGAGAAAATAAAATGTGGTGTTTATTTTTTATTATCATGTTGAGATTAATCTCTATAAATTTGATTCTACTAATATGGAACTTGTATTTTTAGTTCTTGTTTTAATCTCAAAATTTTCACATTAGAACGCTACAATTTGTGAATACCTAAATAAAATTAGAACCTAATTTTTATGACTCCAATGTTTGTTTATAATTTACAATAAAATAAAAATTTAGAATCAAATGTTCAATATTTTATTATAAGGACCCGAAGTTCCTAATTATCATTCAAAGTTGGTACCCGAAATTTCCTTTGTACTTAAATTGAAAATTTTCATTTGTAATTACTATTTTAATTTGGGACTTGAAGTTCCCATTTAATAATTTAAAATAGGCACATGAAGTTCTCAATTGCTATTCAAATTTATTTATAATTTGGACTAGAAGCTTCAATAATTTTGTCATCAAATATGAAGTTTTGATTATTTTAAGGGTGGGGATATTTAATGTCCCATAATAATTATTTATAGTTTGGACTTGAAGTTATAAATAATTTACCGCCTATCAAACTTTAAGTTTGGATACAATTGGTTAGGAAGTTCAAAGTCGCTAAATATTTGATGTTATGATATGAAGTTGCTCTAATTATTTACAATTGAGACGTGCAGTTCTCTAATGATGATTCAAATATGAAAATTGAGCTTTTCTCTATTTAAATTTTGGAACAAGAGTTTTTAAATTATTTTGGACCTAAAGTGTCAAAGAAAATATATCACAATCAAATCTGAAGTTTTGATTGTCAAATTTAAAGTGTATAGACCAAGAGTCCCCAAGTATATTTGTGATATGAAGATCCGTAATCATTATTATGATCGGAAGTTTATAAATTATTATTTGTAATTGGGATATAATTTTTTTTAGTTACTATTGAAATATGAGGCCTGGAGCTCTCATGTTGTTTAAAATTATTTGGACCTGAAGTTTAAAAAAAACATACCATAAATAAAAACTCGAGGTTTTGATTATTCATGGGGTATGAATTTTAAAAGTTCTCAAATAATGATTTACAATTTGGCCCTGAAGTTCCACATATATATATATATATATACTGAAATTAATTTTAAAATAAACTGAATATTAAAATATGACTTTTTCACTTCTTATCTTTTTATTTTTTTTATTAATTGAAATACATTTTTACATACTTTTTTAATAGTTAAATGTCCCTTAAACAATCCTATTAATGGTTTCATCATTTAACCGTCGTCTCTTTTGGCCTTTCGCTTTATTTGAGTATTAAATTTATCATTTTAGTGGTATTTAATTTTAATTTATTTTCACATTATAATAATTTAATTTACATAGAAGTCTTGGGCATGTTTGGAGACTGTGAAAATAAGTCGCTCATTTTTAAATGGTCAATTGTGTTATCAACGATCTCTCTCTCTCTCTCTCTCTCTCTCTCTCTCTCTCTCTGTATATATATATATATATATATATATATATATATATATATATTGACACTTTTTTGAAAAATTGTCCAACATTTTACCTCTAAGCAAACATGCAACCGAAAATTCTCAGTACTAGTGATCCACAACATATCCTCAACTGCTTATTTATTTTATTTATTACACGATTTTGAAAAAAAAAGATCAATATTAGGCCAATCTGAAGTTTTGGCATATGCTAAAGGTTTATTCTCTAGTTTTATATTAGAAGGCTAAAGTTTATTATTTATGAACAGAAAGACTCTAGCATTTAATAAGAATATGAAATTTTGATTAATCAATTATGAACTCAAAGTTCTAAACTTTGATTTGTCATTTTTTCTCCTCTAAATATACATCTTGATATGAGATTTGTAAAGTTAAGCTATTTTATTCTTAATGCATAATAATTAAATTATGACTTGTGTTGATCCGAAGTCATTAAAATGCAAGATTTTATACATATATTTCTTCAATTTTTTTTCATAAACAATCAATATAAAATTCTTTTGAGATTTTTTTTACTTTAATACATCACTAATCTTTGATTTTCTACTTTAATATAACTTTGTTAGTTTATCTGAGTTTAGTACATTTTTCATCGCTAAATGTGAAAATTTTATCACTAAAAGTGATATTTGGTGACATTAAGCGACGAAAAATATCATTTAGCGGCAAAAAATATACTAAAACCTAATAAATTGATGAAGTTGTATTAAAGTCAAAAATTGAAGATTAGAAATGTATTAAGGTACAAAAAAACTTAAGGTTATTAAGTATTCAAAGATTAATTGTTACAAAAATTCAAATTTTTGTTATCCATCCCATTATCTGAATATCTGATAATTATTTGATACGGGATATTTTAAATACTTCCATTGGTTTAAGGTTGGTCACTAATGACCGTAACATTAGTTATTATTATTCATTTATGTATTTAGACTCACATTGACTTCAAAATCTATATTGAATGTTGTAATTGACAATTGTGAACTGTCATTATATAATGAAATTCGTCTAGAAGCTAATGAATAGCTCACTCTATTTTGAAAAATCAGAAGTTTTTTTTGACTTGGTATGTAATATAGTAAAGGTTTCCACTGTAGTTAAACCTAAGGCTCTAGAAGCACATATGTGATGTTTTTATTTGGTACCCTCCCATACACATGTGATGAGTTATATAAAAATAATTTCAGATGAAATTTGCTTAGTTTTATGGGCATCAATATATATGGGTACCACATTGAAATAAATAATGAAAGTAATTTTGCATTACTTTTACTGTTGGAAGTCATAAGCTCACACTAGCAAACAATCATTTCATTATTCATGTGGTTATACTTTATAATATTTATTGTTGTAGAATTTCACTTTTTCATGAGCTTGAAGTTCTATAGTTAAATTAGGTGATATTATACAACAACTATTTTGATCATCTCATCTTCATAAGACTTTACAATTACAAATAATATCCTATTACAATTACAAGTGCATAATCCGTGGCATAAGGTTTTTTATAGAAACCGAAGATTGATTATATTCAAACATATCATCTCATTATGGCCATATATACTTTTTAGATATCTGACCAACTTAGAATTTTTTTGAAATATATTATATGAGATTTGTGAATATTATAACTACTTACTTATACGGGACTTAAACAAAGAATACATATAAAAATCCTATAAGGATTTTCTTTGTCTGAAGCAAAACGAAGGAGTATGCACTCAGTTCGAATAAGATGTTCATTTTAGACCAGGCAATCCAAATGGATGCAATTATAACCGTCTTAGAAAATAATTGTCTAAAGATAGGTATGAAAACAATCATATATGACAATGCGTCATTATACAATATTGTTAAAAGTATATGGTCTTGAAGACCTCAATTGAAATATAAAATATTCAATTAAGACATTCAAAATTGAATGACCATGGGGTAATTAGTTATTGTCTCGGCCTGAAGATTGAGAATAATTTTGGTTAAACAATAATCCATTAATTACATAGATTGGAAAGTTCAGCAATGCTTTAGCATCTGTTAAGCACACCATTGTGTTTATCCATAGTCTTTGTTCTTTAGATATTAAAATATCCATATCATTCTAAAGAGGATGACATATATAAAATTGGTCTGAAAGTACCATATTTGCATTTTATTATTGCATTATTAAATTTGGTCCAGAAATACCATACTTGTACGTTATTAATATATTGCGTTACATAAATGTTGATACTGGACAAAATAGTTGCAGTCAATCTCTTGACAAGAAATAATTAACATTGACTTGCAAAGCATGAAACTAATATTTAAATCTAACAATCCATGTTTAGTTAGTTATATAGATGCAAGTTATCTCTGTGATCCTCACAAGGAACAATCAAATCACTTATGACTTGCCCCCAACAACATATGTTACTACTACCACCTATGAAGTCAATGACGCATGTATATCTTAAATAAAAGAGGCTACATATAGGGGGATATGACCAACACATTTCAGTTTATCTATATACATTAACTACTGAAGAGTTATATAACACATAAACTCCAAAAGAGTTATGATATTGAAGTTAACCATAAAGTGGCATGTTTACCCCTATATACCAAAGTCTTATGGAATTCGAACTTCTGACGAAAATGAGATGAAGTAACATACCATAAAATCTAGTCACCAAGTTAAAGCAACATTTCAAAAGGTTGTGTATGAGATAATCATGCATTAACCCAATCATCAGATAAATGTCATAATAAGGGGGTATCTAATCGGGGGTCATTTTATTAGGGGGATAATCTAATAACATGATACCTATGGACATATGTGTGTTGTAATTTTTTTCTTTTAACTAGGTTTTTTCCATTAGGTTTTTTCGTTAAAGGTTTACAATGAGGCAACACTAAGCACGTCCAACACTGATTCAATGATCATAAAAGTTGTACTTTTTTTTTTCACCTTAGTTTTTTTCCACTTGGTCTTTCCTTTATAATCTTTTATTGAGGCAACAATTATTGAATAGTAGAAATAGTGTACAGCCAAGGGGGACTATTATAAAATATGTCTTTAGTGGATGTCCACTCGCATTTAACAATTATTAAAGGATCTATTGAGATACTTTATTTTGTACTATAAAAAGGGGTCATACCCTCTGAGTATTCACATAACAATAAAATGAAAGGCTTTCTCCCTCTAAATTATTTTTATGTCCCTTTTATTTTACAACACACACACATACACACACACGTACACAAATATATATACATATAAGCATGGTTATAGGGGAAAGTGAAAAATATATGGCATGATTAGGGGAATGCACTCAATTGGTATTGAGATTTTTGTTTTTTATGAGACTGAGAGGATAAAATATTGCATTATTTATTTATTTGAGAGAGATTCTTGAGAGGTTGATGTTGTAACACCTAGTTTCTCACTGTGAAATATTCTTCTTCCTACATGTGGACGTAGCAATATTAAGTGAACCACATTATATTTATTGTGTCATTCGTACATATTTTTTCATGTTTACTTGTTGCACCTATTTCATATTTTTCATATCAATTACCTAGTTGTTGTCCAAACGTATGGATCCAATGACTATATTTTTATTGCAAAAGATAAGGGTTAGTTAGGGTTAAATATTCATTCTCCCAATAATAGTGGAAATCATTAACCTCATATCATGCATCATATCTATGATATTAAAATAACAAAACAAATAAGGTGTCGGGTCAGATTTCTTGTAATTATTTGACATGAAAGGGCAGGTGCTACAAAGAGAACAAAATTCATATAAAGTTCAACCTAAGTAATTAAAGATCGAAAAACGCTCTGAAGAAAAATTATTTCACAAATTCATATGTTAGCATATAATTGGTAATAGAATGGGTACTATAAGTATATAATTAAATTTTATAAATTACGCACTTTTAGGACTTTAAATAATATTAGTTATGGATATAGGAAATTCAAAGTTATATTTGTGTATTTTTTTAAAAAATACCAATTTTACCCTGTGACACCCAACTTAAATTAAAACGGGTGGCTAGTCCTATACCAAGATAAAACATGAATCTCAAGTGGATCATCCTCAACATCACTGTCGCACAGACTAAAATCCAACTAACCACCCAGTAATAAAATAAACGGATGCCAAAAAAAATTTAATCAACAAACAAAGTACTACAAACAAATATAAATAACGACTACAAAACACTAAAATGCTTATACGAGTAAAACAAAACATATACCCGAATATGCTGTCGGGTCACAGACAATACAACATCCAAGATAAGAACATAAAGGAGCGACAAATATACAACCCCTGAGTACATATAACCGAATTACAAAATGGATCCTAATCTAGATTTACAAGGATAGGAAGCGGCTATGGCAAAATCCTGTAACATTCTGCATCTGTTACAGCTCCAAGAACCTTGGATAGAATAGGCATCATTGGCGTCCTTACAGAGGGACACCAAAAATAACAATATATGTATAGCAAGAGAAAATATATAAACGGGTCAGAGCTCGAGGTTTGAAAATAATTTTAGCAATTGAATTAAAATGCATAATAATTATGAATGCACAAATTTCATAATTAAAGTGATATCGCACTCACTTTTGGGATTCAACCTCACCCCTCATCTATAGCGCACACCTAACGTATGAATATGAACCTCAACTAAGCCACCCAATACATTCTAGGGATAAATCCTCGTAAATCTACGCCTAAGCCTCATTCGCGTATCCCACTATCACTAACATAACCGTCTATTTATTTCTTCTATCTTCTCCTAAGTTTACGCCCCAAACTTATCAAATAATATAACACAATTATATTTACCGGTTTTAATCTTTAACCTTCATAAGCTATTAGCATAAGATATCCCACATCATCATTAATGCCAGTAATATACCCCAACTATTTTACCTATACCTAAGAACTAAGGACCAAAAATCTCAACACGCCTAACGCTAATTTTTATGCGTGGCACGTCTCGCAAAGTGAAATCTAAATAAGGACCCCCCCGATACACTACCACCTAACATTGTCGGTCGTGGGAATCTGTTAGGCCCTCGGTCCAAAGTACACCCCCAAATTACTTCCCGTCAATAGGCATAAGAGTATACTCATCCACTCTCATGCTATAAAAGACATAACTTACATCTTTATAACTTTTTCTAGTTATAATAATAGGATATCACACACTAACTATAAAGCTTGTATAATAGTACACGCACACATTTACATAACTTATCATTCTTTAGCAAGTGCACAAACATTCACACATAATATGTATACTAATAATCTCTAAAATGCTATCAACTTCCAAGGAGTCGATCACATGTACCTGGTTTACCAATAATCAAAATAGCTCACACCAAACTTGGTAAAAACCTAATTTTAACGAATGGGAAGGGGCCATAGTTCTTCCCCAAAAATGAGAATGAAGCATACCCACTACGTCTCACCCCAAATAAGAATCACACAATATAAATAATGGATGTTATGACCTGGGGACTACACTCTCCCTGCTCCTCAAGCCAGGGGGATTCACCCACATCACACAACTTCCCTTGATAGCACTATAGGGGTATGAAGCACATAATATATATATCATACACACCAGATATATACATTCGATCACATCATATATATACAAACCATCACTCAAGGTATATACATTCACGCCACACACACAAACACACACACACACACACACACACACACATATATATATATATATATATATATATTATCTCACGTCCACATCTATAAAAGTAATGAATCCAGCTATATGTATATAACTCTCATTATACTAACCGATACACTTTCGCATACCTTCCCAATTCATTTTTATTATACGACCCCTCACTTGAAATTTACTAGTCCATCACACCTATGATATGAATAATCGCCCAATTTAATCGATACTAAGAACACACTATAACCCCTCTCTCACCCAGTCCCTATTCGATGTTAGGTAAATCCCTACTAATCAGAGAATTTAAGAAAGGATCCGACATGTTGAACTCCCAATTATACCTCCATAATAACCCGTAACCATCCTCAAAAGAATCCTCATTTCTTGGAGGATTTTCCAAAACAAAACAATACAATTTACCCTTATATATATCTCTATTATATCCCCTATAGTGGCCTCTCTTTTATATCCAATTATGAACCCTCAAAATATTATCTAAACATGCTTACTACACTATAATAGAGGGTCCCTAGGTCCTAAAACCAATTGAAGAGGGGTAAAACAAAATCTGGCAAAATACAGTGACCTGACCGGACCGAAGGTCCTAAAAAATGAATCGGTCTGGTTCCTAAAATTTGACAGAATGCTTTTAATGACCGGATCGATTCGGTACCTCATAAAAATAAATCGGTTTGGTTCCTAAAATTCAATGTAAAACCTTTAATAGCCGAACCGATCCAGTGTCTCCTAAAATAAAACTGGTTTGGTTCTGTACAAATTTGATCCTACGAGATTTATACCCAAAACCTTACTTCTACTCTTTGTAAAAACTACTCTACATCTCTAAAACCCAATTTTTATTTTACTCCAACAATATCCAAACATCCAAAATCCAGCCCATAAATTATCCCCACCATTTTCATCGTCTAAACCATAAATATAACCCTAAATACAAGATTTACTCATCAAATTTTAGGGTTTAACCATAAAAACTCAAAATAAACTAAATCACCAACAAGAATTATGAGATAACTCACACACACAATTGTTT
Organism: Sambucus nigra; assembly: GCA_949130495.1. Classification (NCBI taxonomy): domain Eukaryota; kingdom Viridiplantae; phylum Streptophyta; class Magnoliopsida; order Dipsacales; family Adoxaceae; genus Sambucus; species Sambucus nigra. The sequence goes on along the minus strand of OX422215.1, from coordinate 294,818,785 downwards.
AGCAAGTTTAATCACTTGCCTCAAAGTTGTAGAGGTTGAATCGTCCTTGAATCTGTGTATTTGGGCCGAAAATCTCCAAAGCTCCAAGCTTTCTCCCCTTCTCTTCTCTTCCTCTCTCTTTTTCAAGGGTTTTCTCTTTATTACAATTAAGATTGGCTTGTCTCGTAAGCCTAATAAGCCTATTTCTATTAGTACCCAACTTAAATGATAATACACACTTAAAATGACTCGTTTTCTCCAATTCGAGTCAAACTAGGTAAAAAATACTCCGAAACCCAAATAAAACTCCGGGGAATTCATTTTTACTATCTCGACCCATCCCGGATCTACCGCGCACTCTAAATTTTTCATCCGAGACTCCTAATAATATTCTCACATTTAAAATTGCCAATTTCTCCCCATTTTAAATAAATTCTATTTCTCTTCAGAATATGAAAATTCTCAGCTTTCAAATTTTACGAGGTATGACATTCTCCCCTCCTTATAAAAATTTTGTCCTCGAAATTTGAACTAGTCCATAAATACAAATATCCAATTTACCTCCACGCTCGCTACACTGATCTCTACCACTTCCAAATAGTGAATTTCTCAAAACATTATACAACTAGGGCGCCCATACACCCTATAACGGTGATGAATTGTTCAATCATTATTCGGATCCACTAGACTTAAGTTGTAACATAACTTCCACTCATCGTTACAATTATATGCCTGAAACAACCAAGGCACCAACCCAAAAACAAATCTCAGTCCCAAACGCGACAAGGATACGCTACTCCCAACAATTAATCCACTAAATCATACCAAAAATAATAATAATTTGAAAATGTCTGAAGATCTAACCTTTCTCAATTCCCGACATTCGCTACTTTCATACGGGGGAGGTCTCGCAAGTGAAATCCAAATAAGGAACCCTCCCATTACACTACTGTGTAGCTCTGTCGGGGATGGAGATCAGTCAGACCAGGACTAAAGTTTAAAAAAAAATTAAAACAATTTATATGGCTTCATAGGCCTAAGATATATAGTATAGAAAATAATTTTATGAATACAGACACACACAATTTAAATAATATGCCCAAGACACAAGGCGACAATCAATACTATGTTCTCACCAACGTTAAGTTCTCTAGTGGCAGATGACCACGATCTAATACTCTTCGCTCAACAATGAACCCACTAAACCCTAAATCTCATCAGTAAAAACCCATTACATCATCTCAAAATATCACCACAAGATAAACTCGTTTACAACTGGGACATAGCAATGACATGCCTTTTGCCAAACCATAAAAATCATAGTCTTACCGTAACTCCTCAACAGTTGTACTCCGAAAAAATCATAACTCTACTAACTCATCTTAAAACAACATATTCTCCGAAAAGATACCATTTAAGTGCTACACTTACCCTCCTCAAAGTAATGATATATATACATCTTGGTTATAACATCCAACACTTGAATAAATTCGTTCCATTCGCAAATTATAAAGATAACGATCTTACATATAACTCTCCCAAGCTGAAAAAAACCCTCTACTCACTGGTGAATATATATATATATATTCTAAAATTTCACATCATCGTCAACCCGCCAGACGTAGAAAATATCCACCCTACTCTCATCACTCTCTAAAGTGGACCTCTCACAAGTAACGCAAACATCTAGAATACATACCGTCTCTCACGCACTCGACTCCAATGTTCCCCGATACTCAATGATACCACATATACTATGGTTATACAACCAACCACCCATTTAATTCAACTAACTCAAAAAAAAATCCCGTCGAGCAAAACAAACATCTATAAGTAAATGAAATACTCGCGAAACAATTATTACCCAACCCACGAATTCAGAGATAAGAAACGTACTAGAATAGGATATCGGAGGTTGTGGCACTCGCGATAACATCGCATTTTGAACATGGTATTCTCCCCCATATAACATCAGTTACTGTGAAGGCGGGATAACTAGAACAAGTGGAGGAGGTGGTAAAGGTGCTTGCAGATCCTGTTGGACCCCCGGTGCCAGTGCCATGTTCAAATATGGGCACTCTTTCTTCCTATGACCAACCTCCCTACACTGAAAACATCGCCCAAAAATGTTCCCGATTTATGGCTCTGACAACCACGGCCCTGTTGGCCTCCCCCGTTGTTTCCCCGGCCTACTAGGTCTTGCGAAACATTCTGGTATTACTGCTTTCCTTGGAAGTTCTACCTAAATTTTCCTGAACGTTATCTCTTAACTGCCTTCTCCAGGCGAGAATCTTGCTTCCTGTGACGTTTACTACATTGCTGAGACAACTGTGCTCCACCTGCACCCTTTCCTCCTAACCTACTAGACTGACCCGAATCTTCAAACCTAACACTCCCCGTCAGCTGAGGACGATGAGATAAAGCAGTGGTCATGGACGCATTGACTGCCTGAGCCACAATATTAGCGACATCGGTTGCAATCATCGTCCCCTGAGGCAATTGGGGTTCCACAATCCTAGCCTCAACATTTTTCTTAGAAGGACAACCCTTTCTAGGAGACATCAGAAATGAGAACAAACTATATTAGCACACAGTTCAAGAATTACATATCGTAGAAGATTGTAAATGAAATATGAACACAACAGTCTTAATACTAGGGCTCTATATCAAGAAAGCTTATGAAAGAACGTAGAAAAAATGAACAGATCCTAAGACACTAGAACCCGATGCTCTGATACCACCGGTGACACCCCCGCTTAAATTAATAACGGATGGCTAGCCATATACCAAGATAAATCAGGAATTTCAAGTGGATCATCCTCAGCATCATTGTTGCTGCAGACTAAAATCCAACTAACCACCCAGTAATAAAATAAACGGATGCCAAAAAAAAAATTAAATCAACAAATAAAGAACTAAAAACCAATATATATAACGACTACAAAACATGACAATGTTTACACGAGTACAACAAAATATATACCCAAATATGCTGTCGGGTCAAAGACAATACAACATCCAAGATAAGAACATAAAAGAGCTACAAATATACAACCCCTGAGTACATATAATCGATATACAAAATAGATCCTAATGTATATTTACAAGAATAGGAAGCGTCTACAACAAAATCCTGTAACATTCCGCATCTGCTACAGCTCCAAGAACCCTGGATAGAATAGGCATCATTGGCGTCCTTGCGAAAGGCCACCTAAAATAACAATATATGTATAGAAAGAGAAAATATATAAATGGGTCAGATCCCGAGGGTTGAAAATAATTTTAGCAAGTGAATTAAAATGCATAATAATTATGAATGCACAAATTTCCTAATTAAAGTGATGTCGCACTCACTTTTAGGATTCAACCTCACCCCTCATCTATAGTGCACCTAACGTATGAATATGAACCTCAACTAACCCACCCAAAAAATTCTAGGGATAAATCCTCGTAAATCTATGCCTAAGCCTCATTTGTGTAGCCCACTATCTCTAACATAACTGTCTATTTATTTCTTCTACCAGCTCTTCAGTTTACGACCCAAACTTATCCAATAGTACAACTCAATTATATTTACCGGTTCTAATATTTAACCTTCACAAGTTATTAGCATAAGATATCCCACGTCATCATTAATGATGGTAATAAACCCCAACTATTTCACCTATACCTAATAACTAAGGACCAAACGACTCCCCACGCCCAACGTTACTCTAAGTTTCATGCGTGGGACATCATACAAAGCGAAATCCAAGCAAGGAACCCCCCGATACACTACCACCTAACACTGTTGGTCGTGGGAATCCTTTAGGCACTCGGTCCAAAGTAAACTCCCAAATTACTTCCCTTTTATAGGCATAAGAGTACACTCATCCACTCTCATGCTACAAAATACATAACATACATCTTTATAACTTTCTCTAGTTATAATAATAGGATATTACACACCAATTGTAAAAGCTCGTATAATATTACACGCATGCATTTACATAGCTTATCATTCTTTAGCAAGTACACAAACATTCACACATAATATGTATCCGAATAATCTTTAAAATGCTATCAACTTCCAAGGAGTCGCTCACGTGTCCCTGGGTTACCAATAGTCAGAGTAGCTCATACCAAACTTGGTAAAAACCTAATCTTAACGAATGGGAAACGATCGTAGTTCCTCCTCGGAAATGAGAATGAAGCATACCCACTACGTCTCACCCCTAATAATAATCACACATTATAAATAATGGATGCTATGACTTGCGGACTATACTCTCCCTGCTCCTCAAGCTAGGTGGATTCACCCACATCGCACAACTTCCCTATATAGCACAAGAGGGGTATGAAGCACATAATATATATATATATATATATATATATATATATATATATATATATATATATATATATATACATACTATCTAATGTTCGCATGTATAAAAGTAATGAATCCAACTATATGTATATAAATCTCATTATACTAACCGATACACTTTCGCATACCTTCCCAATTCATTTCTATTATACGATCCCTCACTTGAAATTTACTAGTCCATCACACCTATGATATGAATAATAACCCAATTTAATCGATACTAACAACACACTATAACCCCTCACTCACCTAGTCCCTATTCGATGTTAGGTAAATTCCTTCTACTCGGAGAATTTAAGAAAGGATCCGGTATGTTGAGCTCCCAATTATACCTCCATAATAACCCGTAACCATCCTCAAAAGAATCCTCATTCCTTGGAGGATTTTCCAAAAGAATACAATACAATTGTCCCTTATATATATCTCTATTATAGCCACCATAGTGGCCTCTCTTTTATATCCAATTATGAACCCTCAAAATATCATCTAAACATGCTTACTACACTATAATAGAGGGTCCCTAGGTACTAAAACCAATTGAAGAGGGGTAAAACAAGACCTGGCAAAATACAGTGATCGGACCCGATTGAAGGTCCTAAAAAATGAACCGGCCTGGTTCTTAAATTTAACAGAACCCTTTTAATGATCAGGCCGACTCGGTACCTCATAAAAATGAATCGATCTAGTTCCTAAAATTCCACAGAAAACCTTTAATAGCCGGACCGATCCGATGTCTCCTAAAAATAAACCGGTCCGAATTTGTACAAATTTGATCCTACGAGATTTATAACCAAAACTTTACTTCTACTCTTTGCAAAAACTACTTTACATCTCTAAAATCCAATTTTTATTTTACTCCAACAATATACAAACATCCAAAACCCAACCCATAAATTATCCCCACCATTTTCATCATCTAAACCACAAATAGAACCCTAAAGACAAGATTTAGTCATCAAATTTTAGGGTTTAACCATAAAAACTCAAAATAAACAAAATCACCAATAAGAATTTTGAGATAACTCACACACACAATTATTTAGCAAGTTTAATCATTTGCCTCAAAGTTGTAGAGGTTAAATCATCCTTGAATCCGTATATTTGGGCCGAAAATCTCCAAAGCTTCAAGCTTTCTCCTCTTCTCTTCTCTCCCTCTCTCTTTTTCTAGGGTTTTCTCTTTCTTACAAATGAGATTGGCTTGTCTTGTAAGCATAATAAGCCCATTTCTAATAATACCCAACTTAAATGATAATACACACTCAAAATGACTCATTTTCTCCAATTCGAGTCAAAATAGGTCCACAGTACTCCGGAACCCAAATAAAACCCCCGGGCAGTCATTTTGACTATCTCGACCCATCCCGGATCAATCGCGCACTCTAAAGTTTTCATCCGAGACTCCTAATAATATTCTCCCATTTAAAATTTCTAATTTCTCCCAATTTAAATAAATTATATTTCTCTTCAAAATATTGAGATTCTCAACCTTCAAAATTTACGGGGTATGCCATACCCTTAACTAAAAAATGTCCATATTATGGTTTTTAAACAATCAATTTTTATTTTACAAATATGGTCCTTATTATTATTTTAGGACAATCAACTTATTTTATCATTAATAAAAAATAAAATATGCATTTTTGGACATGTAATAACGTTGGCTTTTGATAAAGGACATTCAACATTTTTTTAAATTAATCCCTATTTTTTGTAATTCGATTTTATTTTTAATAAAATACCAATTCTACCTTATATTAAAGACTGTAAAGCAATATTTGTCTTCCAACCATGAGACCTTTACGTCTTCGATTGTCATATTTTTTTGCCTTCGGTCATCGAAGGACTTCCATCACTGATACTTCAATTGAGAAACAGTAAATATAAATTTGGAATATAAAAAATACAAAAAACGTAACTGATTTTTCAATTTCTCAGACACCACAAATTTTATTTCACCCTTTGGCATCGTACCTTCATGATAATCCCCAAATTTTAATTTATAATGTAAAGTCTTTTGAATCTCAAAAATAAAAATCATTTCAACACTTTTTATCTCCTTATCTGGACACCTCCTATTCACAATAATAATAGTTTTTGCATGGCACAACCTTCTTATATTTTTCATTTGAATGAGATGACATCGACTAAACTAAGTTGTTACATATGGGAAAGGAAACAAATAAAATGAATCCAAACACAACAAATATTATAAGGTCGTAATGGAAACTTCTCCGACTCGCCTTTTTTTTGGGCATGGAACTTTTGATGTATTTTGTTAATGGATGACAAATGAAGGTGTGGGTGAGATGAATATATTTATATGAATATTTAATATACAAAACATTTGCTATCAACTTTTTAAAGGAGAAGGGGGTTTATTTACCAACTGATTTCGTATAAGAGATATGAATACGAGAGTCATCTAATAAGTCTGGAACATTGATAGTTATAGGTTTGAGTGATGATGAGTCTCCGATTTGATTATGTTTATTTACCAAATATTTGAAGCGTTGTCAGATCTAATGGATCTTAAACATATCATTCTGAACTTTATCGGTGTTTCGTTGTTTCAAACAAGGAGAGGTGGGGCTGAAGAGGAGGTCTCCGCTGGAGAGAGTCAATGCTGGAGGTTACTTCAACCGAAAGGTAGTGTCGGAGGTTGTTATCACCAAAAAGAGTTCTGCGAATTGATGTCTCTTGATTTTCTAAAGTGAATTGAGGGAATGGGGTAATCGAAGATATCTTTCATGATGATGATTAAAATATAAGAGGTATTTTGGGGAGTGAAATATTCTAAGGACTATTTTTATAAAAATAATGTTTTGTGTCCTATTTGTATAATAGGATTGTTGATAACTTATTTTTTCACAAAAGCCATAAAAAAATTTAAAATGAAACTTTATTGTGATTTTAGGGCTCTCAGCTTTTCTTTTATAAAAATGGTACTTATTTATTTTATCCTAAATATATTTTTAAAATAGTGTTTTCATAAGTTTTTTTTTCTTTTCAAATCTAGTTCCTATTTTTTTTGCTTAAAATGGGGTGTTTTATTAACAAATATACTGTGATATAGTTTATTGAAACACTGGACAATGGATGTCGTCATATTTTCCATCATTAAAATACAACCACTGATGCTATTTTGTCAAAATACAAAATTAAATGTGCAGTGTCATTTCTTTTTCAGTCGTTTTAATGTATCAATACTCGATTTTTCTTTTTCATAAGAAAATGATTATGCTGAATACTCAATTTATTAAAATTATAATGCGGAATAAGTTTGTTGTATTAATACTTCAAATTTAATTTCGCAGTGAGAAAAGTACAAATATAATTTTTCAAACAAACGAGGCAATAATAAGAGGATAAAGAGTGGTTAAATGATATTACATTTAAAACATCAAATAAAAATTGAAAATATAAAAATTTGACTTTGCAAAATTAATTTTGCACTCTGGCGAAGTAGTAGTGGTGACAAAAGTTTTGACTACATAAGGCTTAGTGACATTCTAGTTCAATGTTTGAAAATAAAACAAGATTCATTATTTTTTTTAAATAAAACACCTCATTCTTAGTTTAAAAAAATAAGGGATAATTTTTTCTAAAAAGGAAAAAATACAAATTTAACCATGCAATTTTGGGTGAATTTTTATTTTGAACCCGATGTTCTAAAGGTTACAATATTAACCCTAAAGTTTAGAAATTGATTCAACAATGTCCACCGTTACATGTTGTTAAGATTTGTAACAGATGTGCTGATTTGACAGCCCACATAGATTTTTTATCAATTATAATGACCAATCAAACACTGATATGTGGATTACAAAAATAATTAATAAAAACTAAAATTTAAAATTTTCACATATAGATGAAATAAAAAAATATTAATGTATTAATTATTTGAAAAAAATAATTCAATATACCCATTTAAACTAAAATAATAAATCATAAAATTCAATAAATCTCCACCCACCACCGACCGCCTCACACCCACCACCGACCAGTTGCCGCCCACCACCCACCTTATTTCACCTCATACATACACAAATATAAACAAACACACACACACACATACACATATACACATACAAAAAATACAGACTCATACATACACAAGCTATACATTAGCCTTGCATGTACAAACATGCCCAAACACCCATACTTATACATACATACCCACTATACACACACATATTCATCCAGAATACACACATAATACCTACATACATATCCACATATATACACGATTTATGTGTGTATATATATAGGGCAGGATCAAGTGCGAATCAAGTCCATGCAGACTGGGTACGAACTAATTTATTTAAATACTAAAAAAATAGTTGTGAGTTGATTTTTTTTTTTTTTGGGGGGGGGGGGGGGTATTTAAACATTTCAGGGTACCTCTAAAACATTAGCGTAAAATGAACTTTCTTTACTAATTTAAACAAATCGGCCAAAATCTGTCAGTTTTAAAGTAGTTTAAAATTGACATATTTTACGCGATTTAAAATAACAAAACAATTCATTTTGAGCTATTTTTTTAGGCATGATCGAAAATGTTTAAACACCCCTTAAAAATCAACTCAAAATAATTTTGTTTGGTATTTTAAAAAATCTGGTCCACATGGAGCAGTCCTTAAGTTCGTTCGCATTGGGTCCACTCAGTATGCACACACACACACACATGAATCGTTGTATATATACATCGATCCATGTAGATATACATAAATCGCGTGTATATATACATGGTTATACATATAGGGAGAACGAGTGAAATATGTTGGTAATAAAAAGTGTGAGATTTGTCGGAGAGGGAGCAGACGACTAAGAGGCGGGGATGGCGATGTTATTGGGAGGGGGAGGTGTGGGGAGGGCAGGAACGAGTGGAGATATAAGAGAGGTGAATGTTTTGGTTCTTATTTCTTTATATTTTTTTATTTATGTTATTTCATTTTTATTCTTAAAATATATTATTTAAGAGGTTCTACGTGTCAAACTCTTATTGGACCGCATAATTTTTTTACCACGTAAGCAATTGAGTCAGCATATCTGTTACAATTCTTAACGACAAATGTAACGGTGGGTCTAATTGAATCGATTTTAAAAATTCAAGGTCAACATTTCAACTTTTGAAACATCATGTCCAAAATCGAAAATCACCCCAAACTTCAGAGTTAAATTTGTATTTGTCCAAAAAAATGATAAATTATTTTTTCTAAGTAAAATTTTAATCGAGGAAAAGTAAATAGGGACAACTTTTATTAAAAAGAATAATTGTTTTAAAACTATTGCATTTTAAGATGGTAAAATGATTTTTTTTATATTGAATAGTTTTAGGGACAAATTTTATAACAAAATTATTGTGTCCAAGAAATATAATAAAAATATTAACAAATTATTCCCTTACAAAAATAAATAACTTTAATTAAGAAAAATTGTGACACCCCGCCCAATTAAATACCGAGTGATAAGTCATTTATTAAAATTAAAACAGAATATACAGTTGGTTCATTCTTAGCATCATTGTCGATACGCATTAATTACTAATCACCTAATAATTAAATAAGTTGGTGTCAAATTTTTAACCTTTTAATTAACATACAACAATTCGAACTATATAATAAACTACATTTAATCCAAAAGATAAATAATGAATCTTTGAATAATCAAATGAGACTGGATAAAATGCTCCAGCCTAAATCCCAACACAATAAATCTCTGAATAAAAATGAATCCATCAAAGTGAAATAACTGAAGTATAAGGTCTCGGAGATAAATAATAACTAAGAATGGGCTGTAACAACTCGCGTAATTTTTGGGGTATTTTCAAAATAAAGAGGAAAAATAAATTTGAGATAAAATTATTTTTATTGCTCAAATATGTTGGTTATTATTTTTAAAGGCGAGAATTTCAAACGGTTTTGAAATCGGAATTAAAATGGAGATTTAATTGAATTTTTATTATAAAGAAGAGTCCTCAAATATAAAACTCTCTAAGAGTCCTCGGAGCGTAAAACTAAAAAAAAATATTTAAAATATTGAACGGTCCGATCGGGCTTGAATTTTTTTTACAGCTTTCTCTCGTCTTCTAATTCTCTGTAAAATTTCATCCAATTCCAACGGTCCGATCGTCCGGAATAAATTTTTTAGTGTTTGTATCTGATTAGAACTCTTTTCTTAATCAAACTCTTAATCCTTTATATATCAACTAATTCGTGGCTTGGCTTTTCAAATCACTTTTTCTCAAACTTTTCAACTAGAAGACCTTTCCAAAATTACTCCCCTTCATCTACAAACCGTAGCCCTAAACTTATTCAAGATTTCAACCTTAGATTAGAAGGCTTATTTGGTGTTTTCTCGAGTATGGGCTAGAACGAGATTTGATTATTTTCGCGAGAAGAACGTGATGGCGTGATTAGATTTTGAGGCTGAAATTATGTGATGATTCATGTTGGTTCTTTTTGGTGGTTTAAGGTATGGGGTCACGAGTGTTTCTCTCTTTGGTTTCATGTGATTATTGACTCATATTTGAATTGTTAAATTCTTTTGAAAATCTGAAAATATTTGTTGGAATCTGATTTTGATTCATGTGGTATCATATTTGTTGTTGAGCATGTTGTCATGAGATTTCAATATGGCACTGAGGTTGGGCACCCGACAATATTCCTTTTTCCGGATATGCTAAAAAAATGCATAGGCACGGTACGGTGGTGAGGCCTGGTGACCCAGTTAATGTGTTGTTGAGAAATTATATTGATATAATTTCTTATGAGATTCACTTTGATTTGAATATTCGTATTGTTACGTTTTATTCACCACTAATATTTGTTGAGCATCTTTCCTGTCGTATTGTGTACTTCACCATATTTTCTTTTAGTGGCAAGTTAACACGAATTTTGGGGCGTTATGGAGATTGATTTTAGTGAGGATTATTTTGGGAAGATTTTTAATACAAGATGAGAAGATTGCATTTATTTTGATGTATAGAGCACTTGGAGATTTATTTGTTTTCGAGATAGTTAGATTGTTGTAATTATTTCGAGAGAATTGTTGTATTTATTTGAAGAGATTGAGATTAGTTGATTCTCTCATATTTTCTACTATGGGATTTAGATGCTCTATACCTTGTTATATTGTGGAATTGATTTAGTTTATCGTAGTAGCGCTCCGTTCGCTCTCCCCGGGCGGGCGGGGTGTTACATGGGAGACATGCCCTGACTGAAATACTGCATCAAGAAACTGAATGAATAAGAGTGGAAGCGTTTAATATCGAGGACCTGCAACTTCCACAACAGCTGCAGCACGTCAAGCGGTAGTGAACTCCTAAGCTGGACGTCCCTGTGGCTGGACACCTAAAACAACATTCACAAGGAAAAATAAATTTGGAAGAAACGGGTCAGATCCCGAGTAGAAATAGTTTAAAATATTTTAGCAAGTATTTAAAATGCTTAAAGGCACATATTATATACATGTTAGTTTCCCGGCTCTCATTTGAGAAGTCTCACCTCTCAACTAGTGTGCACGCCTAACGTACTTCTAGACAATTGTAGTTACTGCTATCACATAACCAGTTTGGATACGTTAGCCGTTTTAAACAATTACTCATAGTGTCCACCTGTATTTCTCACATAATACATTATCGAATATTTTCATATCTTTTAACTCAAGTAAGAATTTTTCCAATTAACAGTTAAGTGTTCCCATACTACAATTATATTAGATTTATCTATCTTTTTGATCTACTGAGTCCCCACAGTAGAATATATCATAAGTATATATATATATATATATATATATTTATATTCATCACTCTATTATATATAGTAACACGACACTCCTAGGCTCAACTGCAGTGCATGCATACTCTACTATCAAGTCCCGATACTTCTCCTACTAAATAAAGGACTATCAGTCCAGAATCACTTTTGAACCTTAAATAAAAACACGTATACGTTGGAGGCGAACAGAGTCCTAGGGATTTGGGCTACGCACATACCTAGCATCTCCCAATGACCGTTCACACCATTGTTCACATAAATGGCGCTCAACCGTAAAGTCTATGCTCTAAGGCACGAGTCTAAGATCCCCTAAAATGGCACATTGTGATAAGACCGCCCATGATGTGAGAACCTCCCGTGATAGCTAGTATCGTAGGTATGCCCATTACACATAAATAATCACAGATTAGGTATTCACACAACCTATGTTTCTAAATTCAAAATAGGTACATATCCCACCTATAATATATCTAGTACGTAGTCTATATGACTCTCGGATAGCCTAAGTATTGTTAATATACTGTTATCCCTCGTATCGTGTATACCCAAATGTTTATCCCTTCTCGAAACGTCATCCATTTTATTACAACTTAATTCAGTAGCTAACTCACTCATATCCTATTGGTCTAAGTCATGGTTTCTTCAGTCCCTCGAGATATTATAGAATTCACCGCATTAGGTCTTAAACTCACAATTAGAATAAATCAATTGTAGTCCTTAAATCCCTCTCAAATGACTAACTCTCAAACTCCATGTTGGCCTACTAGTATTAGGTTTTATTCTCTTTATAATCAAAATTTATCTGAAAAGTTAATTTGGTCACTTCCCACGAGTTCTAAGCAAAAGGGAAAAAAGTTGGCCAAATCTGGGAAGAGGAATCAATTCGGCCTTGGACCAAATCGATTCGGCTAAGGAGCCGAATCGATTATCCCCTACAGGTCTTCATCTTCTTCGTTAAGCATATATGGATTTCCCGATTTTTAATCATCAAAACCTCCATTAACCATTCCCAAACTCCCAACCAATTATTCTAGAGATTATACCAACATACATGAGTGATTTTTAACGTACAAGAATCATCATAACATTAAACAACATCATTAAATTAGATTAAATTAAAATGACTTCTAAAGAACCCTAGTTCTTCAATTTTTTTTCAAGAACTTGACTTGACCAAATTTTCTTCACATATTAATAGTTCTAATTCATCAATTTCTTTTTACCTACATCAAGTAATTAAATCTAACATGATTTTAAATCAAGAACCTCAATTTCATTCCCAAAAATTTATCAAAACTCTAAATATTCATGGGTTTAATCATCTTATACTAACATGGATATCATATATGCTCAGAATTTAGCAACATTAATACTTACCTTAATATGAAGGTCTGATCCTTTGTAGAAGAATGGTATGGGTGCGTTCCTCTTCGTCCGATCTACGCAATGGTGGTGTTTGTGGTGCAAGGGGTGCAACTATGGTTGTTCTAGCCTTTGGAACCTCCTCTCTTCATCCTCATATGGACTCTTTGCAATTATATAACTTATAACCCTATAAGACTTTTCTTCTCATATGATAATAACCTCTTAAATTCTTAGGTTTATCTCCTCCAAAAATACAAATGACTAAAATCCCCCTCCGGCATGCCGGTTTGGCCTAAAAGTGCCCCGTGACCCAAACCAAACCCCCGGGTAGACTTTTCTAACTATTTAGAACCTTTCGGACTCAATGGCACACTCAAAATGACCATTTGGATGACTTAAAAATAAATTGATTTTTATTTCATTAAATTGAGTCCCGACACGGCTGACGCGCACTTCCAGACTAAATTATTGTAACTTGTCGTATTTTTCACTTGCGATAACTTTAACATATTCATAATTATTTATTACTTGTCCACTAAGTAATATTCCATATAATTCACGTAAGCAAATATTAATCCTTCTCACACTAATTAATATTTATTTTTATTTTGGATTAATTTTCCATTTTAAATTAAATTAATCCCATAATGAAAATCATTAATAATACGGGGTGTTACAAACTTCCCCTCTTATAACGTAATTTCATCCCGAAATTTGAAAAATCAAATAAACTTGGAGTAAACAAGTCTTAATATTTGTCACGCATCTGATCCTCGTGCTCTCAAGTTGACTCATTGGCATTGTGATGCCCCCACTGAACACATACTAGCGGGACTACCTTCGATCTCAACCTCCTCTCACATTGATCTAGGATAGCGACTGGCCTCTCCTCGTAGGAAGCATCAGGATGTAAATCAATCTCCTCTAACGCAATATGATTATAAGTTAACTCATCTCGGAGATACCTCCTCAATGAAGAAATATGGAACACATCATGGATCCTATGCAAGTACTCTAAAAACCCAAGTCTATATGCCACTGACCCAATCCTCTCGATGATACGAAATGGTCCAACGTACCTTGACTCTAATTTCCCTTTCTTCCCGAATCTTATTATCCCCTTCATAGGAGATACACGCAGTAATACCTGGTCCCACACTAAGCTCCCAGAAGAATCTCTTGGCATCGACGTAGTTCTTTGGTCTGTCCTGAGCTACCCGTATGCGACTCCAAATCATCTCAATCTTGGGTGAAATATCCTGAATCAACTCCGATCCGAGTAGCTTGTTGTCCCCCACCTCTAGCCAATAGGCAGGAGAACATAAAGGCCTACAGTATAATGCCTCAAATGGAGCTATGCTAATAGTAAACTGATAATAGTTATTATACGTGAACTCCACCAGTGGAAGATACCGCTCCCAACCTCCTCCAAAATCAAGGCTATACATATGTAGCATATCCTTTAACATTTGATTGGTCCTCTGTGTCTGCCCATCCATCCACGGGTGATAAGTAGTACTCAACCGCAACTCAGTACCCATAGATTCCTAGAAGCTCTCCTAAAATTGAGACACGAATATCTTGTCCCTGGCAGACACAATGTCTGAAGGTACTCTATGAAATCTCACTATCTCGACAATAAAAATCTGGGCATACTGTCCCGAAGTATAATCAGTCCCAACTGAAAGAAAGTGAGCTACCTTGGTTAATTGATCCACTATTACCCATTCACAATCGTGACCTCTCTGTGAAGTAGGCAACACAGTAATGAAATCTATGTAAATGCTCTCCTATTTCCACATAGGGATCTATAACGGATTTAGCAATGACGCTGGCCTCTGGTGGTCCATCTTTACTAGCTAGCAGGTGGCACACTTAGAGAAAAACTTGACAATGTCTCTCTTCATCCTACTCCACCATTTACCTCATATGCTCGTACATCTTATCCCCGCCAGGATGTACTGCAAATAGGGATCTGTGTGACTCTGACATCATCGCGTGTCATAAGTCTTCCCCCTCCAGAATAATCAGCCTTCTGTTAAAGCGCAAGCCTCCATTTGAACTCAATGTGTAAGACTCTGCTCCCCCAGCTAAGAGTTGTCTGATCCACTCCTGACAAAATAGATCTACTGATTATGCCTAAACCACCCTAGTGACAATCTCGGGTGTAACGGTCATAATTGATATGAACGATTAGGCACCGGAATCCTGAAGTCCTAACTCGTTCCACTTTGCCGTCCATGCCTCAACCACCTCGCCTGCTAGCCTACGACTTAATTTGTCTGCCACTACGTTAGCCTTCCCCGGGTGATATTGCATATCGAACTGATAATCCTTCACAAATTCAAACCACCTACACTAGCACATATTCAGCTCTCTCTGAGTGAACAAGTCCTGCACTGACTTATGATCTGTGAATAGGCAAAATTTCTCCCCCAACAACTAATTTCTCCAAGTCCGAAGCGCAAACATGACTGCTGCTAACTCCAAGTCGTAGGTGGGGTAATTCCTCTTGTGAGTCTTAAGCTTGTGGGAAGTTTAGGCTATAGCCTGATCTTCCTACTGAAGTACACATCCCAGTCCCTATAGAGATGCATCAGTACAAACGAGATACTCCCACTACACCAAATCTGCACTATTGTCACAGTCATTGACCTTGACAAGTTGGACTTGTCAAGGTCAATGACCGTGACAATTCTGGATGAGACAACTTTTTTTGTCACGAACGTGTCACGGTCTATGACCGTGACAAGTTTGTAAGAATTGTCACGGCCGTGTCACGGTTCAGGACCGTGACACGTTTAGTCACGATTATTAACCGTGACAAAGTCTTATCACCTTTTAAAAAAATTGTCACGGTCATTGACTGTGACAAGTTCGTGACAACTTATGTCACAGGCTTGTCACGGTCAATGACCGTGACAATTCTGGGCAAAATTGAAAAAAAATCTGTTGGGCAGTATGGCCACTACCACTTCCCAGCAATATATTTGTACCTGTTATATCAACGTTGTACCTATTCAAATTTCATATATTCAAATAAACTAGAGATAACGCAAATATACATTCAAAATAGAAACTATTTAAGAAGAAACAACATCACCATCAATTATCTCGTCCGAATAGCCACATAAGTATCGAGCATATGTGGCCTACCTTCAGGGCCACTCCATGTCCCCTGAATTAAAATAAAGTAAAATTAGTATCCGCTTCGCAAATATAGATAAATATAAATCGAAATTGACATATAAATATAAATACATTACCTGTAGTGTCACCCAAACAGCTAACTTGAGCTCATATGGCACCTCCTTCCAACTAATGTACCCCGGGAAATCGTGTCAAATATAATTCCATTCATATCTGAACACTAAGAAATGTCATAATCCTATGGATTTATGCGCTGCAAATTCCTTCCAACAGTTGTGTAGCCAAAAATCAGCAGTTGAAGTTGTCAATTCCACCTTTCAATGGTCTCCCATGTTTTGCTAGAGGTTCCAAGTGATGGGGTATGGAAAGTGGAATTGACAACTTCAACTGGTAATGTTTGGCTACATAACGGTTGGGAGGAATTTGCAGAGCATAACTCCATAGGATTATGGCATTTCTTAGTGTTCGGATAGACGAAGAGATTCAGTCTCCTCTCCACAAATAGGGCACCCCAAATAACTATGTACTAATCACCTATTAAAGGTAAGAAGCGTATATTCATGAATTAGTATAAACAAAACTTAGATGTAGTTGGAATATTTATGTATTAATCTCCTCTCCACACACGCACACCACACAAGAGTAAAAATGATAAAGTGCAAATCAATTAAAAGCATTAAAATGGATGTTTCAGTACAAATTGAAATATTTATTACAAATTGAAAAATTGTATCAAATTCGGGTTATCATAAAAAATGGATTGATATTCGGTAGGAGCAGCCAAGTCATCCACACTACTATTTAGACGCCTTGGAGCATGTTGGACAATTGACCACGGCTCGTTGTTGATATACTCCGAATAAAACACTTGCTTAACCTTTTGAAATGCATAAACAAATGGCTCATCGCTCACGTGGTGGTTGCTCTTCAACTTGGACAAGTCAACCATGATATAATTGGTGACAGGATAAACTTTACAAGCATTTTTATCCTCAACTCTTACCCAGTCACAGTAAAATACAACCTCTTTGAAGCTTATATAATCCAAAACAAATATATTTTGGATTACACCATAGTAAGTCATTTCAGCTTCAACGAGGTTTTTATCTTTTGCGCTCGCTCGAAAGATAGTAAGAGCTTTGTATGAAATTCCCGAGTTCTGTACATTTGTACTTTTCTCGTACACTTTAGCGCCGAAAATGTAACCGTTCAATCGATACTTTTTGTACTCTTGTACCACGTATAAGGGTCCAGTGGCTAGACGAGCAAGCCTTGATGTCGCATCACCCATCTTTAGGAGCTGAGAATATAGATAAATTAATTATATTAGTGGTAAAATTTTAGTGTAATGTAACGTTATATAACGACTGTTTTCATTATAATTACCTCTTGTGTCAACCACAGCCTAAATTCATTGTCTGATTGTACCATTGTTTTTCATCTTTTATTGTTCTCAGAGGCTTCATATTTTCTCCATATTACAAAATTAATCATGTATAAAATAATTTAAAATAATGTTAAACATTATAATAATCAAAACTTACTTTTTCTATTCTTCGACATCTTTATGTGTGTCAAATAGATAACGAGCTACTTGTTCATATTGCAAACTCGTTAATTTCACTCGTTTTCCCATCACATGACCACCATCATCAAAGAATTCATCAGTGTCATCAACGCTGGTCGAGTCAGGCCTATATTCCCGAGTATATATTGATGACTCCACGGTGATATATTCCTCTGCAATTGATCTTGCAATGTATTGCGTATTCTTGACGTAATCTTTAAAAACTTTCATCAATCTTTCAACCGGATACATCCACCGATATCTAACTGGACCACAAAGAAATGCCTCGTCACATAGGTGTACCAACAAGTGAACACTTATGTCAAAGAATGCTGGGGGAAAGTACTTCTCCAATACACAAATCGCTTCGATCACAACCAATTTTGTGGCCACTATGTGTTCTCGATTCACTACCTTCTCACACAAGAGGGAGAAGGTAATACTAATTTACATAATATCCCTACGCAAATCCTTGTGCTTGGAGAAACAGTGCTTAAATAATAGAGGAACCAATTGCATGATCACATGCCAATCATGGGACTTACACTTATGTAAATCATGAGTAGCATAATTCACAATCCTTTGCAAGTTGGACGAAAAAGTAGATGGGCCCTTCAAATTATATATTGTGTCTAGAAGTACCTTCCTTTTCCCACTCGTCAAAGTAAACGCACCAGGGGGAATTATTGTCCTTCCCCTACTATCCTCTTTCAACCATAGTTGTGGCTTAAGTTTTAACGATTTAAGGTCTTTTCGTGCATTTTCTCCATCCTTCGAATGACTCCCCTCAAGGCAAGTACCCACCATATGTTCAACGAAGTTCTTCTCTTCATGCATCACATCCAATACATGGCGCACCGGGTTATTCTTCCAATAAGGAAAGTCAAATAAAATTTACCTTCGAGACCATGCCTTTCTTATCTCAGTTTCATTCCTAGTTGGGGTCTTCTTATGCTTGACATTCTTAAATTTGGGATTTTTACCTGGCATATTAGGGCCACATTCAGAATATTTACTTTCAATTTCTGAACTCGAAAGTTGTCTCGGCGGTAGCCTATGTTCAACTCCGCTCAATAAAAAATTGGAACCTTTCTCAGATCTGAAACTATGAGCTGGGGGTAAAAACCTCCTGTGGCGATGGTATATAATTTTTAAGCTAGAGGATAGACGAATAGATTCAGTCTTCTCTCCACAAATAGGACATCCCAAATAACCATGTACTACACAACCGTATAATGTCCCATAAGCTGGAAAATCATGAATTGCCCACATCAACATAGCTTTCAGCGTAAACACTTATTTTCTAAAAGAGTCAAATGATTGCACACCCTCTTCCCACAACTCATTTAATTCTTCTACCAAAGGATCCAGGTAAACGTCAATGTCATCACTTGGTGCCTTTGGCCCAAGTATTAACAAAGCCATCATCGAAAATTCAGGTCTCATACACTATGAAGGAGGGAGGTTGAGTGGGGCTAGGATTACTGGCCATACACTCTGATTGGTGCTTAGATTTCTAAATGGATTGAAACCCTCTGTTGATATAGCCAAACGAATGTTGCGTTGTTCTCGAGAAAAATCGGGATACTCAAAATTCATCCTCCGTCAGGCAGTAGAATCAATAGGATGACGCATGATATTACCCCTACTTCTGCCCTAGCATGCCAAGTCATTTCATCTGCAATCCATGGTACTGTGAAAAATTGTTTTAATCTAGGCTCAACGGGAAAATATTTCAATACTTTTTGAGGCACTTTTGAGCTTGTGCCTTCCTTACTAGTAGATTGGACGTATCTAGGTTCATCGCATACCGGACAACGATCGAGATTTTCATACTCCTTTCGGTATAGTATGCAGTCATACACACAAGCATGAATCGATTTATACTTCATTCCCAAACCTTTCAAACTGTTCTTCATAACAGGATAGCTATTTGGAAGTGTATTCACCTTGGGTAATAAGCCCTTCACCTATTTTAAAATTCCCGTCACGCTATTGCCAGACAAACCGTACTGCGTCTTCAAACTGTGCAAACCAACCATGGCATGTAAAGTTGTTTGATCTTTCTCACAGCCAGAGTATAACGATTGGGTCACCTTAAATTTTAAACTATGGTAGTCATCGTCAAGTTTTATCGTGTTATCTTCACGAGCACTTGAATCTTCTACATCATCAGTAACCTCATTCTCCTCTGCTTCATAAACTCCGAACGCATCCTCAACTAATTCCTCTAACATATTATGATTTACGTCATCCCCTTCTACATCTATTCTACTTGTTGAAGGTTGTTGTGAAGGTTGGTCAGGGACAAAAGGAACTTTCAATTCACCATGAAAACTCCAAAATCGATAACTATCTTGCATACCTGATCTTAACAAATGTAGTTCAACTGTTTTCCACTCAAACACCTTACCATTATTACACCTAGCACACGGACACGGAAACTCTTCATCATTATGACATCTCTTTGCATATTTCACAAATTCGTTAGCACCTCTGCGAAACACATCCCCCATTCTATTAGTCTCACCCATCCACTCTTTGTATTTTGGATATCCCATCACAGGTACCATAACTAAACACCTATTAAAGGTAAACAAAACTTAGATTTATAGTATGTTTTATTTAATTATCTCATCATTTAATTATCCTATTAAAGGGTGAGTGGTCCTATCCCATTCAAGACCGCATTTTTCTGTAATATACTTAACAGCTCATGCACATTGTTACGATTTGAAAAAAATTCGATAGAATATCCCCGTAGTTCTCCAAGTACACGACGTAGATTGGTAGGTGTGAGTGTTATTTTAATTGATCAATTGAAATAACAGTCACACTTGTCAATCTAGTATGTACCCAGAGGACATTAAGATACGACTGCAGAACTTCCTCCAAAAGTAACAACTTTAAGCCAATAAGAATATTATACAGTCTCAAACTGTCCAAACGGGACAATTTGAGAGATCTCATTACAGGGGTAATGACTCTCGAACTGGTCTAAGGGCTATTGAATGCGTACGCATAAGAACTATAAGGCTAGTATCTATGCGCACTATATTTAATTTCAAGTATGTTTCATTTAATTATCATACTATATATATATTGTTCGATATACAAAGTAATTTTAAAAAAAGTTGAAAAATTCCACCCCCATATGGACAATAATCCAGTGGTCATGCCACTTTTAAAACTAACCAACCAAACATTTACTAAACAAAATAATCCAACAACAATGTCAACAACAAATGTGTATCCCGTACTCCTTCTAATTCATCTACTCAATTAATTCATTTCATCACTTAAACTAACAATTAATGTATAGAATTATTAATTTACTAATTTACACTGAGGGGCAATCCTACTTTCATATGAAATGGGCACTAATTATTAATTTACTTTTATCTAAAACTGTTTCATTTATTAATTATATTTTAGTGGATGTAATTATAGAATCTATGGATGGATTCAATTTAATTTTACTATGTGAATGTTTTTATCTACAATGAGTTAACCTTGAAACAATATATATATTATCTCATAGAATCATCAAAACACGATATTACGAAAATTACAATAGTACCTTCACTTACCCCCTCCCCACCCCCACCCACACCCCCCCACAAACAAATTGACAAATTCATGGGTTATTTCCAACATATAAACATCATATACACCTAACAAACATACACAAAGATATATTCACGAGTTAGTTTCAACTAAAGTGCAAAAAATTCAAGAACCCATATATATACAAATACAAAAATAAATAACTCGTGAATTTGTCAATTTGTTTGACAAATTCATGGGTTAATTCAAATACAAAAATAAATTCATGGGTTAATTCAAGGGTTAATTCAAATACAAAAATACAAATTCATGGGTTAATTCAAATACACACACACCCCCACCCCCACCCCCACCTCCCTCCACACCCCCCACTCACCACATACACCCCCACCCCCACCCACCACATACACACACACACACACAATGGCCCCCACCCTGCCCCACCTCCCTCCACACCCCCACCCACCACACATATACACACACACACACAACAGCCCCCCTGCCCCACCCTCTACCCCCACCCTGCCCCACCCCCCACACACGCACACACACACACATGCACATATATACACACACACATATATATATACACACAAACATATATATAAATGGAAGAGAGAGAGAGAGAAATAAACCTGAAAGTAGAGAGAGAGAGAGAGAGAGAGAGCAGCGTAGAGAGAGAGAGGGAGGGAACGACGGGAGGGAAAAAAAGAAGGGGCAACGGTTTTTGCTGTAGAAGTTGTCACGGTCGTGTCAAGGTCAATGACCGTGACAAAAAACGCGTGTTTTTTGTCACGATCAATGACCTTGACAAGGGTGGCCGACTGAAAGTTGACAATTTTGTCATTTTGGTATAGTGTCCACTCCCGGCCTGGAAGTGAGAAAACTGGTGCCGACGTCAACTTGTCCTTCAGCTCATCGAATATCAACTAACAAGTATCATCCTAGATGAACAGTTCCCCGTTGCAAGTCAAGTTTGTAAACGAACCCACAATCTTCGAGAATCCTCGAATAAACCTTCTATAATACCCGGCTAATCCCAAGAAACTGAGTATCTCTGTCGGTGTCGGGGGTTGTCCCCACTCCCTCACTACTGACACCTTACTAGGATCCACCGATATCCCCCTGTCAGATACAATATGCTCCAAGAACTGTACCTCACTCAACCAGAATCCACATTTATCATACTTAGCATACAATTGATGCTCACGTAGTGTCTGGAAAACCCAACGCAAATGCTCGAAATACTCTTCCTCAGTCTCGGAATAAATCAGAATGTCATTTATAAAGACAATGACAAAATGATCTGAGAAAAATATGAACACCCTATTCATTAAGTCCATGAACACAACTGGTGCGTTGGTCAGCCCGAATGGCATAACCTAAAACTCGTAAGATCCATATCTCGTTAGAAATGCAGTCTTAGACACATCCTGATCTTTGATACGCAATTGATGGTACCCTAACCTCAAGTCTATCTTAGAGAAGTAGGCAACACCTTTCAATTGATCAAATAAGTCATCGATTCTGGACAACGGATATTTATTCCGTATCGTGACTTTATTTAACTCTAGGTAGTTAACACATAGTCTCAACGACCCATCTCTCTTCTTTATAAATAGCACTGGAGAACCCTAAGGCGAGGTACTCCTATGGATAAATCCTTGTCCCAATAGCGTTCAATCTGATATCATAACTCCCTCATTTCTACAAGAGCCATACGATATGGCACGTGGGCTATTATCCGAGTGCCCGATGTCAAGTCTATCATAAAGTCTATCTCCATGCTAAGTGGTAATCCCGATATCTCCTAGAACACATCAGCGAACTCATAAACAACGATAATTGAATCTAGGGGAATCACCACCTCCTTAGATGTCTCCTCCTCTATATAATATAAGTGGGTGGATGAGCTTACCTCGAGATGAGGCATCGCCACCAAAAATATCTCATGATCCGATATAGTGAACACAATACTCCTACTATAACAGTCAATCATGGCCCTATACGTGGCTAGCCAATCCATGACAATAATGGAATCATACTCTGACATATCTAACACAAGCATATCGATAGGTAAAATAAGTCTCCCAATCTCTATGCTAATACCCCGACAGATAAAGAAAATAAGAGTGCCATTTCCCAATGGCGAGTCTACACACGTAACTGTACTATCTCCCGTGTCTAATAGCCCTAGGGCTCATGCAAATCTAGTGGAAGTATATGAGTGTGAAGCCCCTATGTCAAATAAAATACTTCCCAAAGTCCCCTGGATAGAAAACATACCCTCGATTGCGGGCGGTGCTTGGGGAACTGCTACCTGGTGGATGTTATTTACATGCCCATACTGTAACTGCACCTGCTGAAGTGGGGCTATAGGAATGGCAGGTAGTGCCTAGCATCTGTGGTGGAGCTGGAAGGGCTGCGAGAAAGATAGGTCTTTGGGGCTCTTGGTGAGCACCCTGTTGCTGTGGAAATTGCCCTTATTGGGGAAATCCTGATGTTTGTGGCCATTCTTGCCACATATGAAACATTGGCCTGTGAAATTTCCTCCTCTCTGACCTTGCTAGTCATTACCACCCCTTGTGACACCCCGACTAATTAAATACCGGGTAGCTACTCCTTTATTAAATAAATACAATGCCAAGTTGGTCCAGTTAATAGCATCACTGTCGAAAATATTTAATGATTACTAACCACCTAGTATTTAAAAAGTAAGTTGTCAAATTTTAAATTAAATCTGATTAACATGCAATGAATGAATTTATGAAAGAATAACATAACCATTCTCAATAAAGTCTCAATAGTGTAACAAACAAGTAATAAAGAGTCTGGAGGAAATGCTCCTCACAACAATCCCACAATTACAATAACAAAACAAGTCTGAATCCTGAATTAATTACATGCCAAAAGTCTGAATAACTGAAATCT
Source organism: Sambucus nigra (assembly GCA_949130495.1). Lineage (NCBI taxonomy): Eukaryota > Viridiplantae > Streptophyta > Magnoliopsida > Dipsacales > Adoxaceae > Sambucus > Sambucus nigra. The sequence continues at coordinate 294,794,079 of OX422215.1, read as the reverse complement.
GAAATGTAAAGTGTCTCTAAAAGAAATGGGCGACATGCCCTAAAAATGATGAATCTGAATATGGAATCAAGACAAGAAAAGGAGGCGTCTACTGTCAAGGCCCTGTAACTTCCACAACAGTTACAGCTCGTCACCTGTATAGAATTCCTATGCATGGTGTCCTTGTGGCTGGGCACCTAAAATGGTTTTTACAAAAGATAGATTTGAAAGCAAACGGGTCAGAGCCCGAATGTGGAGAGTATTTTAAAAACAGCAAGTGCTTTAATAACATTTAAAACAATGAATGCAAAATACATGTTAGGACGTGCTCTCACATGAAATACTCACCTCTCGTCTAACTGTGCACTCCTAACGTTCCTATACCCATTCATGTGTTATTTATCTCTAACTAGACCGTCATAAGTTCTAACCCAATGTAACACCCCACCCGCCCGGGGAGAGCGAGCGGAGCGCTACTCATCGATAAAACTAAACTAATCCACAAATAACAAGGTATAGAGCATCTAAATCCCACAATAAAATAAGAAACCACTATTCTCATCTTCAAATTAATACAACAAATCTCTCGAAATAATTACAACAATCAAACTATCTCGAAAATAAAATAAATCTCCAAATGCTCTATACATCAAAATAAATACAAGTCTTCTCATCTCTTGTATTAAAAATTCTTCCCAAATAATCCTCGCTAAAATCATCCTAATTGGTCCATAGCACTCAAACCCGTGCTCACCTGCCAACTAAGAAAAAGATGGGGAAGTACACAATACGACATGAATATGCTCAACAAAGATTAGCGGTGAATAGAACGTCACAATACGAATAAGAATATTCAAATCAAATGCGAATCTCACAAGCAATTATATCACTATAATTTCTCAACAACACATTAACCGGGTCACCAAGCCTCACCACCGTACCGCGCCTATTCATTTTTTTTAGCATATCCGGAAAAAGAAATATTGGCGGGTGCCCAACTTCCGTGCCATATTAAAATCTCATGACAACATGCTCAACACCAAATATAATACCACATGAATCGAAATTAGATTCCAACAAATATTTCTAGATTTCCAAATGAATTTATCAATTCAAATATGAGTCAATAATCACAAGAAAACAACGAGAATAACACTCGCGAGATTATGGAGCATATTGTGTAAAACCCCATACCTTAAACCACCAAAAAGAACCAACATGAATCATCACATAATTTCAGCCTCAAAATCTAATCACACCATCACGTTCTTCTCGCAAAAATAATCAAATCTCTTTCTAGCCCAAACTCGAGAAAACACCAAATAAGCTTTCTAATCTAAGGTTGAAATCTTGAATAGGTTTGGGGCTATGGTTTGTAGATGAAAGGGAGTAATTTTGGAGAGGTCTTCTAGTTGAAAAGTTTGAGAAAAACTGATTTGAAAAGCCAACATATTTGAGCAATAAAAATAATTTTATCTCAAAATTTAATTTTTCCTCTTTATTTTGAAAATACCCCAAAATTACGCGGGTTGTTACACCCAACTACTCGATTCACGATATGAATTCCCGATGTTATCACTTAAATAAATAGCTTTACTTAAACTCGGATTCTCAATTATTAGTATTTCCGTTTACAGGAGGTTATCCCCTTATTTATCTTCTCAACGAGTTACTATAAATTATTCTCATAATTAAACATAACAATTCCTTTTCATTTAACCGTATATTATTCACATCATAAATATACAATATAAGAACCCCGAGACTAAGATGCGGTGCACACATACTCTGCTATCCATCCCGGTACATCACGTACATAAGGATTACATATTCCGAATCTCTCAGGAATTGTTAGAATAAGCACAACACACAAAAATGGAGGCGAACATAATTCAACATATCTATGGGTCACGTACATACCTACGCTCCATAGTCAGCTGACTTAATAACTCACAATTAAGTCATTCCCTTGAACTATGTCCTCTAGGTACCACTCTAAATCCGGGCACACAGGGATTAGATGGCCCTAAGCGAACGTAAACCTCCCGTGATAGCAAGTATGGTAGGTATGTCATACACATAAATCATATACTAAGCATTCACACATCTTAGATGTCTCAATGTTAATAAAGGTACATTCTACATCCTTATACCATTATTCCAATTTTATACATTTTAAGTCTTCCGATAATATAAAATGTAGACTGTCGACACATCTCACGTCATAGTTTCTTGTACTTAAAACCTATCTCAAAGGGATTATTAAGTTTCCTATTATTGCCCCATATAACATCGTTATTCTTAAGGTCCTTACTTCTGCCCCAAACCTCATTTCATCAATTTATTCAAATTTACTCTTTTAACCCTAATCTTATCTCACTCATCGAGCTTCATTAGCTTTTAGAATAATTCCTCAAATTGAATTCTAATTAAGGTCCAAATTTTATAACCATACCTACTGGTATTCCTTAAGTCTAAGGATATTCATAAAGTCTCCAATAATATTTTCTAAGGGTTAACATCATTAAAATTTAACTAGGGAAATTTTACTCATTCTGGGAAGGTCGATCGATCGACCTTGAACCTCGATCGATCGATGGTGGTCGATCGATCGACTGATGAATGTCGATCGATCGATCGCACCAGGTAGGCTACGGACTGCTTCGTTTTGCAGTCCTCAAATCGTCCCAAAACTCCATTATAATGCATGAAACTCTAATTTAACGTTATAATATCATCATACAACCATTCTACAACATTGTTAACATTCTAAAACCAATAATTCATCAACCAAGGGCTTTATTTGGATCAAAATTTCATCAAGAACTCTAGTTTTCTATTTCTTTCAAGAACATTAATAAATCTCTTCTTAAATCCGTTTTTAGATCATCAAGGGTTATATTTTGAATTCATAATTCGTCCAGAATATGTCTGCATGCAATTCCTAACATAGTTCATAGTTTTAATCCTCAAATTCATGGGTCTATATCAATCTTCCAATACAAAATTCGATAATTACCTAAACAAGGAAGAACACATTCATGGAATTACTTGTAACTAAATCACTTGCCTTATGTTCCAGATTTGTTGTTGGTTGAAGATGGTTGAATTCCTCTCTCTCTCTGCAGAATTCTCCTCTCTCTCTCTCTCTCTCTCCAAGCTCTTCTCACAAGATGACAATGGAAGTGGGGGTTGGTTTTTGGCAAGTTACAAATAGTTTCTTAACTTCTCCTGTAGCCCATTAAGTCATTTAGTGTTGTTAGTGGGTTTAGTGGATAAAGAATAAGTCATATTTTACTTCTAATTTTCGCGGGTTTTAATTCCCAAAATTCCGAAATTACCAAACTACCCTTTTGAGTTACCGGTATGACCCAATAATGCCCCGGGGCCCAAACTTAACCCCCGGCTAGTGTTTTCTGACTATCTCGACCCTTCCGGACACGTTGGCGCACTCAAAATGACTATTTGGTCCAAAGAAAAATAATTTATTTTTAAATCTCATAAATTCATTCTTGACGCGACTGACACGCGCGTTCCAAAATTGTCGTATTTCAGCCTCGCGACAATTTTAATATTTTCAATATTCATGTATTGCCATATATACACATTATAATCAAATACCAACTCACATATCGTTAGTATTTTATCCGGATTAATTCTCAATTAATTCACATTTAATTTAATAAATCCCATAAATAAATATCGATAAAAATGCGGGGTATTACACCCCTCTCTTGGCCCTGATGGCTCTGTTGGAAATGTTACTGGCACTGATGGCCCTCTTACCCATGATGGTCATGATGGCCATGTAATTATCCACCTTGACCCTGTCTGAAACCTACGGATCGGAAATTCTTAGCAGGATATCCCTGTTGGGAACTCTGCTCACTTTGCCTGGATTAAATCTGAGCTGATGGCGCCCCGTTGGCATTGTCACCCCTTATCCTGCCCTGCTGGCTCGACTCTCCAGCTTGCTTACTTCCCTTAACATGGAAGCGGTCGTCCTGGTAATGTAGTAACACGACATTTAACACATCGATGTAGGTTTTCAAGGAAAGATTACCCAGCAGATGTTGTCTGATCCTCCAAGTAAAACTATTAGTAAATTGTTGTATCCTCTTCTCCTCAGTAGGTACCTCTCTTGGCACCAGGTTAGTCAACCACGTAAACTCTTTCTCGTACTCTGTAACAGTCCTCCCCTCCTGGGTAAGGTCCAATAATTTCTTCCTCATCTCAGTCTGGGTGTGAAAAACGTCGCTAATGCCGTTTAATACAAGATTAAACTGTATAAGTGACTCCGAAATGTTTGTTGGAGAAACCCTTTTCTTTTGAAAATAAAAATTATAAACAAGATGTGTTTACAAAGAAACTTATGTACGAGAGTAATTAAGACTGTGTAATCAGTTTTTTAAAACTAAGGGAGTTTCAAAAATTCAGCACACTTATAGAATGAGATAAGTAGATGAAGATAATCAACACACAGTTTTTAACGTGGTAAAACCTCTCCCAACAGAGGAAACATCCACGGTGACTTCTAAGTCACAAAAGTAAAAATACACTAATAACAAATAATAGTTACAAACAATACAACATTCAAGCACACAAATCAACCTATTCTAAGTTTAGGAATATACCCCACTTGGTGTCCTTCTAACTTCTCATAGATCTGATTTGTTGATGATGTTCTTCCAGTTTGCTAACTTCCTTTGCTTTAGCTTCCTTATGTCGACTCAATGATCTCTGATCTTATACACAACACTTCCAGTGTAGTAGTGTGTTATGTGTTTGTGAAGCGATTCCTATTCACATGCATGAACTCACACACACTTAGATTTACAGGCAGTCCTAGTAAATTACATATAAAGTCTATATGCAGTGATTTTAGTTTATTTCTTTCTCACAGAACTTCAACCCTTTTTGACCTTTATTCTATCCCAGATTCCACGGATATCTCGCTTTTAAAATCGGTCAAGATCTTAATCAATCTCTTTTTGAAAACATTTGTGAGATTGAAAATCTCCAAGTGTGAATCCAACTAGGTCAAGGTTAAGTTTCGTAAAAACAGAAACTATAAAACATTTTCAAAATCAAATCAGTAAAGATTTTCTTAAATCATGTAGAAAATATGCAGATCTAGTGAAAATGTAACATGCAGAGTATAAATCTAACATTTCTATGGAAAAAGAAACAAGATCTTCACTCTAAAGTTTAAGTTGTGAACAAGATCAAAGCCAAGGAGGTTACAGCTTCAAAAGAACAAACCACTCTCTCTCTCAAACACTCAGGATGTGTTTGGGGTTAAGTGTATACGAAGGTTTGTTTCAGAAAGATGAAGTGTTTAGGGTTAGGGTTTTGTTTTGGGCTAACAGAGTTTCCTTTCTCTCTCTTATCTCTTTTCTTTTCTCTCTTCTCTCTCACTTCTCTCTATTCTCTCTCACTTCTCTCTTATTTTTTTTTCTCTCAGAAAGACGAATGCCCAAAAGTCTTCTAAGGCTGAGAAGTGGAGGGTATTTATAGGGCTGAGGGAAGGTTCTGGATGTTCGAGGGAAATCAAGGGCTGAGATCAAGTCTTGCAGAGTTTGACTTGATCCAAGGGTTATAAAATAGCGGTGATTAAAAGGATTGTGATTGGTTCATATGGGTAGCACCGGGATTAACTAAGAACACATGCAGACCCTCGATTAGGAATGATCCAACGATCATCAATCACTCATCCAACCCTCTCACAAAAGAAACACAAATAGGTACACCCGGAGGATGACAAGTATTGGCTTGTGAGTGGCTCTCACACGCGTGTCTAAAATAATTACAAAGCATCACCCTGAAGTCTCTAGCGCTTTTATATTCTACCCAAATAAACAATGCAATGAAAACTGAAGTTTCCAAAATAGAATATTAACCCTATAAATTTTAAAATCCCATTTTATTAATAAAAACATTTAATTCAAAAATGTTTAAAAATGTTTAAAAAGGTTTAAAAATAATTTAAAAATTCCCAAAAAATTATTAAAGCTCCAATTCAAGGGGAATTAAACACACACTCAATTTTAAGCAATATGAACACATGTATGCACTTCTAATTGTGTGTAATGTGATTCAATTTATACCTTCATGGATCATTGAAGAGGATTAGAGAGATAAGTTCTGAGGCTTTTTGGATTCTAGGATGGACAACAAATTTTGTCACTATTTCCAAACTAGTTGAACACTTATACAGTATAGACTTAAGTAAGTCAAAGGTATAAGGTGCTTCAATCTCCCCCTTTGGAAATATGAGACAAAATCTCCTTTGAGTTAGCTGAAAACTCGTAGGGAACCAAAAAATAAAACCTAGTCCTATACAAAAGATACTATCTACCCATTTCCTAGAAAGTCAAAAATTACATAACTCAACTATTTACAAATTTTTACACTAGAAAAGGTAGACAATCAGTAGAAGAGATTCCTGCAAATATACACACTAAGATCAAGCAGTTTAGATGAAATGTGAACAAAATATTGAACTCATAAAACTCAAATTTCTCCCCCATTTTGTCTCAAATGGACAAAGGGTAAAACTTAAAGTCTTAAGAGTTTAATCAGCACATACCATGCCTATAAAATTTCGCAAATACAGAAATCTGTTATAGTCTAAAGGTTTAGTGAACATGTCTGCAAGTTGCAGAGCAGTAGGCAGGTAATGAATTTCTAATTCCTTAGTTTTAATAAGTTCGCGTATAAAATGATGCCTTATTTTAATATGCTTAGTTCGCGAGTGTTGAACTGGGTTTTTAGATATGTTAATGGCGCTTTGATTGTCACAATACAATTGTAATTGATCTTCTTTAATCCCATAATCGCTTAACATCTGTTTTATCCATAATAATTGAGCATAGCAACTTCCTGCTACTATATATTCAGACTCAGCCGTAGATAAAGATGTGCAATTCTGTTTTTTGCTACTCCAACCAACTAAATTATTGCCGACATAATAACAGGCACCTGATGTAATTTTACTATCATCAGTACAACCGGCCCAATCAGCATCAGTATACCCTATGATGGTGCTACTGGTATCCTTAGTGTACCTAAGTCCAAGATTAAGAGTGCCTTTTATGTACTTTATTATACGTTTTACACACAATAAATGGCTCTCTTTAGGGTTATTCTGGTAACGAGCACACAGACATACAACATACATTATGTCTGGTCGTGAGGCAGTTAGATAGAGTAGGCTACCAATCATACTACGATAGAGTGTGGAATCAACTGACTTACCATTTTCATCTTTGCTTAATTTAACGGTGGTACTCATAGGCGTTTTGGCGACTTTAGCATTCTCTAAGCCAAATTTCTTAACAAGGTCTAAGGCATACTTAGTTTGAGAAACAAATAGTCCATCAGAATTCTGTTTCACTTGAAATCCTAAGAAAAGTTGTAGCTCCCCCATAAGGGACATGTGAAATTCCTTGTGCATAATAGCAGAAAAAGATTTAACTTCAGAGTTTGAAGTTGACCCGAAAATGATGTCGTCTACATATACTTGGGCTATAATAATGTTTTTGTCAAAATGTTTGACAAAGAGAGTCTGGTCATTTCCTCCTCTCTTAAAACCCTTATCAAACAAAAAGTTGGAAAGGCATTCATACCAAGCTCTAGGAGCTTGTTTTAAGCCATACAGAGCCTTTTTTAGACGAAAGACATGATTAGGGTATTTAGGGTCAATGAACCCTTTGGGTTGTTCTACATACGTTTCTTCGGACAGAATTCCATTTAGGAAAGCAGATTTGACGTCCATTTGATAAAGTGTGAATTTTAAGTGACACGCTATGTCGAAAAGAAGTCGAACAGATTCAAGACGAGTGACAGGGGAAAATGTCTCGCTGAAATCTATCCCTTCTATTTGAGAGTAGCCTTGAGCAACTAGTCTAGCTTTGTTTCTAAGGATTACCCCATTTTCATCAGATTTGTTCTTAAAAATTTAACGTGTTCCAATAACATTTTTGTTTTGAGGCCGAGGTACAAGATACCAGACATCGTGAATGATGAATTGTAAAAGTTCTTCCTGCATAGCAGAAATCCAGTGTGTGTCATTCAATGCTTCATTAACATTTTTCGGTTCCACAAGGGAGACGAAACATGCATAATTAGCATAATTTCTTAACTGGGATCTAGTACGAACTGGCTCATTAGGATTACCGACCACGTTGTCAATGGGATGATCTTTAGAGACCCAGCCAGGTACTTCTGGACTCTCTATAGGTAATGAGTCATCTATTTTTGGTGAATCAGTTTTGAAATCATTTTCAGATTCAACCACAATAGGTGATTCAGATATCTTATTTTCGACAATAGTGTCGCTTACAATTACATTTATCGATTCCATAAGAGCCTTAGTACGCAGATTGTATATACGATAAGCACGACTGTTTGGAGAGTATCCTAAGAAGATGGCTTTATCACCACGAGTTTCGAATTTGGACAGATGTTCTCTATCTTTACAGACATAACACTGACTTCCGAAGGTTCTTAGGTATTTCAGATTAGGCTTCTTACCATACCACAACTCATAAGGGGTTTGTTTAGAGTTTTTCCTAAGGTAAACCCTATTAGTGATATGACAGGCAGTTCTAATAGATTCTACCCAGAAGTATTTAGGTAGAGATTTGGCATGCAACATGACACGTGCCATCTCTTGAAGAGTTCGGTTTTTCCTTTCAGCAATACCATTCTGCTGAGGAGTTTTAGGGGCACTAAATTAATGTTTGTAACCGTTGTAGTCACAATATTCAACTATTCCCGTGTCTATGAACTCTCCCCCTCTATCACTACGAATGCGATTGACTTGTGTGTCCTTCTCATTTTCAATTCTTAGTAAAATTTTCAAAAAATTCTGAAACGTGTCAGATTTTTGTTTCAAGAAGGCAACCCAAGTGAATCGTGTGAAATCATCAACCATGACAAGGATATAACTGTGTCCACAAAGACTAACAGTTCTAGAGGGACCAATAAGGTCCATATGGATGAGATCTAAAGGTCTAGAGGTGAGAATGTCTTTAACCTTTTTATGCGAAGTTTTAACTATTTTTCCTTCCTGGCAATGACCACAGACAACGCTTGAAATAGGTTTAATTTTAGGAATTCCTCTAACAATCTCTTGACTAGACAATCTACCAAGGATATCATAACTTAGGTGACCCATACGATTATGCCAGATCTCATTGTCATCCATTCTGACAATGTTACAGGTTTCAGAACTAGTCTTGACAGTATAACAATTGTCAGGTGTTCTAAATCCTGTAATAACGCATTCACCTTTATCATTTAGAATTTTACAATTGTTCTTTGAAAAGGTGACTGTATGGTCAGAGTCACAAAATTGTGATATACTTAGGAGGTTGGCTTTAAGGCCTTTAACTAATAGAACATTTTCAAGAACTGTCATTCCTTCTTCTTTTAGGGTTCCTTTACCTATGATCTGGGATGAAACACCGTCACCAAAAACTACTTTCCCACCAGCAAATCTGGTTTTATTTAAAAGTTTGGTTTCATCTCCTGTCATATGTTTGGAACATCCTGAATCTAAATACCAATCAGATGAAGTGTGTTCAACTTTTAAAGCAGTGATGACAATGTTACACTTCATTTGGGGTAAAAGATCATCTTTTCTAACCCAAATAGCTCTAGTTTTAAGTTTGCGCAAGTTTGCCCTCATTTGATAAAATTTTTTAGACAGAGCTTTTTGTCGAAAAACATTTGGAGCAGCAAACTGATTATTGGGAAAAATTTGAGCTTTTGGTTTAGGAAAGTTTCTGGGAGCCTTTCTCTTAAATGAACTCTTAGTTTTGGTCTTTCTATTTCTGTAGTTAGAGTTCTTATCAGGATGTCTTGGAAGGACATAATTGTTACGATTTTGCCTAGAATAGTTAAAGTTCTTGTAGACAGAAGTGTTGTACACAGGGGTGTTTAGACGCCTAGCATAACAACCTTCAAAGGAATGACCATAAATCTCACAGTAGGAGCAATATTGATTGCTTGAGGGATGAATTTCCTTAGGAAAACTTCTAAATATGGGCTTAACATCATTTTGTTCAGAAGTCCTATTCCTAGGAGGTATGGTCTTATAGGTAGAATCAGCCTTTCTGATCAAAGGACAAACGTATTTAGTCTTAAGTGCAGTCTCAGCCTTAGAATTACTAGACTCTCCAATGTCTTTCTGTTGTTGCTTTTGATCAAATTCCTTTTTAATAAAATGAAAGTCTGGACATGTTTCAATTGGTCTTTTTCCCCCAGACACAAACTTAATAGGTTCAAGATTTGTAGTTTGTGGTTTGTTCTTAGGGCAAAATCCAATACCGGTTCTATCATCAGAATTGGTCTTGGAGTCAACAACAAAGTCAGTAAAACAATTTGAATTGTTTTCAAACTTAGAATTTTTTTTTAAAAACAGTAGCTGTCTTTGTTTTTGCTTCCTCCAGTTCTAATAATGTTCCCTTATATTTCATTTCAAGGGTTTCATTAGTTTTAGTCAACTCTTTTAATTTTTGATCAAAAGTTTCAATTTCAGATTGATGAGTCAGACACTGGTTAGTGTACTCTTCAGCATTCAACTTCACAATAAGACTTAAATCATCTAATTTCTTAGTCAGGTCTCTAATGGTCTTCTCCAGTCTAGTGCCTTTTTTAAGAGTTTTAGCATACAAGGTATGGATATCAGGGAGGTCATCTGTGTCTGAGTCGCTAAGTGAAGTGTGTGTAGTGACCCCTAACGATTCAGTTTTAGTACTCACGCATCCATTTACATCGTCGTTATCGAGATCACTTTGACTCACACACACGGTAGTAGAACTAGCAACATTTTCAGACAATAAAGCATCTAGGCCAATCAAAGCAGTATTCACACAAGTAGAAGTAGGAGCATCATTATCACACACAGGTATATCATCATTGTAAATGATCTTGGCATAAAAAGACATGCAAGGGTCAAGTACATTAGATGACTCAAGTTCCTCTTCATCAGAGTCACTTGAATCATTCCAAGTTTTACAGACATTGGCTCTATTGTGTGTGTTAGATTTATTTAGATTAACTCTGCAATCGTGAGCAATGTGACCTAATTTCCCACATCTAAAACATTCAATCTTTTTAAGGTCTCTAGTGGGTCTGGAATTGTTGTCCTTAGGATGTTTTTCAAGACCTCTCTTATGAGGTTTGGGATTAGACAGGGTAGGATAATTAGGCTTGCCTTGTTTAGTTGCCTGTTTGTTTCAAAATTTGACAATTTTCTTAAATTGTTTAGACATCAAGGCAATCTAATTATCTAGTTTGTCTATATTTCACTCCTCATCAGAGTCAGAGTTGGTCAAATTAGACTCAAGTTTGGGTATCTTAGAGGCAAAACTCAAGTTAGAGTTGGGCTGCTTTCTTTGAGAATGATTTAATTGTTTCTTAAAGTCTAATTCCATTTCCACAGTCCTAAGTTTTCTACTGAGTAACTCAGGGGTAAGGTTTTGATCATTCATTTCCTCAATAGCATACCTCTTACTGTCAAATTTTTGTGGTAATGACCTTAGGATTTTAGAAACAATTTCATTTCTATCATAAGCAATACCATTAGCATGCAACTTAGTGACTATATCAGTCAAGTTCATGTAAAAATCATCAAAAGACTCAGAATCAGACATGATCAAAGAGTTGTACTGCTGGATAAGCATTTGGGTTTTAACAGCTTTAACTCTTGAGTCTCCTTCATGGGCAGTGATTAATGTGTCCCAAGCTTCCTTAGAAGTGGCACAAGATGAGATTCTCTTGAACTCATACTCATTAATAGACATAAAAATGGCATTCTTGCCTTTATTGTTATTTCGAGAAATAGTTTTTTCTTCTTGGGTAAACTCACTTAAGATTTTCTTTACCCTCTCATCACTTCCTTCAGTGGCTAGTTTAGTAGGATAAGTGTATCCATTTTCAATAATGTCCCAGACATCATCTCCTAAAGTCCCTTGGATGAAGGCAACCATTCTTACTTTCCAGTAAGCAAAGTTGTTTCCATCAAAGAGTGGAGGTCTGGACAGATTACCAAACCTTTCATTCTTCTCGTCCATAGTTAGGTTTTTCAGAAAACGATTTCAGAAACACAAGATCTTTTGAAATAAAAGTTAACAGGGCTCTGATACCAATTGAAAAACGTCGCTAATGCCGTTTAATACAAGATTAAACTGTATAAGCAACTCCGAAATGTTTGTTGGAGAAACCCTTTTCTTTTGAAAATAAAAAATTATAAACAAGATGTGTTTACAAAGAAACTTATGTACGAGAGTAATTAAGACTGTGTAATCAGTTTTTTAAAACTAAGGCAGTTTCAAAAATTCAGCACACTTATAGAATGAGATGAGTAGATGAAGATAATCAACACACAGTTTTTAACGTGGTAAAACCTCTCCCAACAGAGGAAACATCCACGGTGACTTCTAAGTCACAAAAGTAAAAATCCATTAATAACAAATAATAGTTACAAACAATACAACATGCAAGCACACAAATCAACCTATTCTAAGTTTAGGAATATACCCCACTTGGTGTCCTTCTAACTTCTCATAGATCTGATTTGTTGATAATGTTTTTCCAGTTTGCTAACTTCCTTTGCTTTAGCTTCCTTATGTCGACTCAATGATCTCTGATCTTATACACAACACTTCCAGTGTAGTAGTGTGTTATGTGTTTGTGAAGTGATTCCTATTCACATGCATGAACTCACACACACTTAGATTACAGATAGTCCTAGTAAATTACATATAAAGTCTATATGCAGTGATTTTAGTTTATTTTCTTTCTCACAGAACTTCAACCCTTTTTGACCTTTATTCTATCCCAGATTCCACGGATATCTCGCTTTTAAAATCGGTCAAGATCTTAATCAATCTCTTTTTGAAAACATTTGTGAGATTGAAAATCTCCAAGTGTGAATCCAACTAGGTCAAGGTTAAGTTTTGTAAAAACAGAAACTATAAAACATTTTCAAAATCAAATCAGTAACGATTTTCTTAAATCAAGTAGAAAATATGCAGATCTAGTGAAAATGTAACATGCAGAGTATAGATCTAACGTTTCTATGGAAAAAGAAACAAGATCTTCACTCTAAAGTTTAAGTTGTGAACAAGATCAAAGCCAAGGAGGTTACAGCTTCAAAAGAACAAACCACTCTCTCTCAAACACTCAGGATGTGTTTGGGGTTAAGTGTATACGAAGGTTTGTTTCAGAAAGATGAAGTGTTTAGGGTTAGGGTTTTGTTTTGGGCTAACAGAGTTTTTTTTCTCTCTCTTTTCTCTTTTCTTTTCTCTCTTCTCTCTCACTTCTCTCTTATTTTTTTTCTCTCAGAAAGACGAATGCCCAAAAGTCTTCTAAGGCTGAGAAGTGGAGGGTATTTGTAGGGCTGAGGGAAGGTTCTGGATGTTCGAGGGAAATCAAGGGCTGAGATCAAGTCTTGCAGAGTTTGACTTGATCCAAGGGTTATAAAACAGCGGTGATTAAAAGGATTGTGATTGGTTCATATGGGTAGCACCGGGATTAACTAAGAACACATGCAGACCCTCGATTAGGAATGATCCAACGATCAGCAATCACTCATCCAACCCTCTCACAAAAGAAACACAAATAGGTACACCCGGAGGATGACAAGTGTTGGCTTGTGAGTGGCTCTCACACGCGTGTCTAAAATAATTACAAAGCATCACCCTGAAGTCTCTAGCGCTTTTATATTCTACCCAAATAAACAATGCAATGAAAACTGAAGTTTCCAAAATAGAATATTAACCCCACAAATTTTAAAATCCCATTTTATTAATAAAAACATTTAATTCAAAAATGTTTAAAAAGGTTTAAAAATAATTTAAAAATTCCCAAAAAATTATTAAAGCTCCAATTCAAGGGGAATTAAACACACACTCAATTTTAAGCTATATGAACACATGTATGCACTTCTAATTGTGTGTAGTGTGATTCAATTTATACCTTCATGGATCATTGAAGAGGATTAGAGAGATAAGTTCTGAGGCTTTTTGGATTCTAGGATGGACAACCAATTTTGTCACTATTTCCAAACTAGTTGAACACTTATACAGTATAGACTTAAGTAAGTCAAAGGTATAAGGTGCTTCAGGGTGGCGGATGGAAAGTATTTGCGATCAAATTGCCCCCAAAGCTCCTGTATCATCATGTTATCTCGCTGCTCAGTGGTGGTAACAGACTCCCACCACTGTAATGCCTCCCCAACTAGCTTAAACGTAGCTAGAATCTATCTCTGTACCTCCGTGAACTCATACATCCTCAGGTGCCTCTGAATGTCCTTCTTCCATTGGCTAGTGACTACCACATCCGAACTCCCCTGAAACTCTGGAGGGTGTGCTTTATGGAAAACATCTTTAACTCTCTCCCAAGCAAAAAGGGAATGCATGAGGTTGGCCTAGTGCCACACCCAGTGGCTGAAGTGGCACTTGTGGTACCTTCTGGGCAACTGTAGTCAGCGCTGCATTAACTACCAGGGCAACGATGGCAGCAACCTCGGTAGAAGTCCTGGTACCCTGGGCCTGAGCTGGTTATGGCTCTGGCTGGGCATTCCTAGTGGCCCGTGGTGCACGTCTAGGAGGCATCTGAAATAAGAAAGAATTTTATAAGTCCATAGTTAATAAATCTCAATATAGTTGAAGACGTAAACACATAATCGTGAATGCAACAATCCTAATAATAGGGCTCTACATCAAAGAACGCTACATCAAAGATCCTAAAGACTCTAGAACCTGATGCTCTGATACCACCCGTAACACCCCACCCAATTAAATATTGGGTGATCAGTCCTTTATTAAAATTAAAACAAAATATACAGTTGGTTCATTCTTAGCATCACTGTCGAAACACATTAATTACTAATCACCTAATAATTAAATAAGTTTGTGTCAAATTTTAAACATTTTAATTAACATACAACGATTCAAACTAAATAATAAACTACATTTAATCCAAAAGATAAATAATGAATATCTGAATAATCAAATAAGACTGGATAAAATGCTCCAGCCTAAATCCCAACACAATAAATCTCTGAATAAAACTGAATCCATCAAACTGAAATAACTGAAGTACAAGGTCTCGGAGATAAATAATAACTAAGAATGGGCGACATGCCCTGACTGAAATACTGCATCAAGAAACTGAATGAATAAGAGTGGAGGCGTCTAATATCGAGGACCTGCAACTTTCACAACAGCTGCAGCACGTCAAGCGGAAGTGAACTCCTAAGCTGGACGTCCCTGTAGCTGGACACCTAAAATAACATTCACAAGGAAAAATAAATTTGGAAGAAACGGGTCAGAGCCCGAGTAGAAAATAGTTTAAAATATTTTAGCAAGTATTTAAAATGCTTAAAGGCACATATTATATACATGTTAGTTTTTCGGCTCTCATTTGAGAAGTCTCACCTCTCAACTAGTGTGCACGCCTGACATACTTCTAGATAATTGTAGTTACTGCTATCACACAACTAGTTTGAATACGTTAGCCTTTTTAAACAATTACTCGTAGTGTCCACCTGTATTTCTCACGTAATATATTATCGAATAATTTCATATCTTTTAACTCAAGTAAGAATTTTCCCAATTAATAGTTAGGTGTTTCCATACTTCAATTATTTTAGATTTCTCTATCTTTTTTATCTACTAAGTCCACACAGTAGAATATATCATAAGTATATATATATTCATCACTCTAATATATATAGTAATACGGCACCCCTATGCTCAGCTGTGGTGCATGCATATTATTCTATCAAGTTTCGGTACATCTCGTACGAAATAAAGGACTATCGGTTCATAATCACTCTTGGACCTTAAATACAAACATAGTCCTAAGCCTTTGGGCTATGCACATACCTAGCGTATCCAAATGACCGGTAACACCATTGTTTACACAAATGGCGCTCAACCCTAAGTTCTATGCTCTAAGGTACGAGTCTAAGATCCCCCAAAATGGCACATCAGGATAAGACCGCCCACGATGCAAGAACCTCCTGTGATATCTAGTATCGTAGGTATGTCCATTACACATAAATAATCACACATTAGGTATTCACACAACCTATGTTTCTAAATTCAGTATAGGTATATATCCCACCTATAATATATATCATACGTAGTCTATATAACTCTCTAATAGCGTACATATTATTAATATACAGTTATCCCTCGTCTCGTGTATACAAGAATGTTTCTCACTTCTTGAAACGTCATTCATTTTATTACAACTTAATTCATTAGCTAACTCACTCATATCCTACTAGTCTAAGTTATGGTTTCTCCGGTCCCTCGAGATATTATAGAATTCATCGCATTAGGTTGTAAACTCACAATTAGAATAAATCAACTTTATTCCTTAAATTCCTCTCATATGACTAAGTCTTAAACTCCATATTGGCCTACTGGTATTAGATTTTATTCTCTTTATAATCAAAATTTATCTCAAAAGTCAATTCGATCGTTTCCCACAAGTTCTAAGAAAAAGGGAAAAAAGTTGGCCAAATCTGGGAAGCCGAATTGATTCGGCCTTGGACCGAATTGATTCGCCTTCCGAATCGATTCGTCCGAGGAGACGAATCGATTCGCCCCTACAGATCTTCATCTTCTTCGGTATTCACATACGGGGTTCACCATTTTTAATAATCAAAACCTCCATTAATCATTCCCAAACTCCCAACCAATTATTCTAGACATTATACCAACATACATGAGTGATTTCTAACGTACAATAATCATCATAACATTAAAGAACATCATTAAATTGGATTAAATAAAAAATGACTTCTAAAGTACCCTAATTCTTCAGTTTTTCTTCAAGACCTTGACTTAACCCAGATTTATTCACATATTAATAGTTCTACTGCATCAATTTCGTTTTACCTACATCAAGTAATTAAATCTAACATGATTCTGAATCAAGAACCTCAATTTCATTCCTAAAAATTTATCAAAACTCTACATATTCGCGGGTTTAATTATCCTATACTAACATGGATATCATATACGCTCAGAATTTAGCAAGATTGAACACTTGCCTTAATATGAAGGTCTGATCCTTTGTAGAAGAATGGTATGGGTGCGTTTCTGTTCCTCCGATCTACGCAACGGTGGTGTTTGTGATGCAAGGGGTACAACTATGGTGGTTCTAGCGTTTGGAACCTCCTCTCTTCTTCCTCCTATGGCCTCTCTGCAATTCTATAACCTCTAACCCTATAAGACTTCTCTTGTCAGATGATAATAACCTCTTAAATTCATAGGTTTATTTCCTCCAAAAATACAAATGACTAAAACACCCCTCCGGGATGCCGGTTTCACCTAAAAGTGCCCCGCGACCCAAACTAAACCAGTTGTTAGATTTTTTTGACTATCTCGAACCTTACGGACTCAATGGCGCACTCGAAATGATCATTTGGACTACTTAAAAATAAATTACTTTTTATTTTATTAAATTGAGTCCGGACATGACTGACACGCGCGTTACGACTAAATTATTGTAACTTGTGGTATTTTTCACTCGCGACAACTTTAACATATTTGTAATCATTTATTACTTGTTTACTAAGTAATATTCCATATAATTCATGTAAACAAATATTAATTATTGTTTCGCTAATTAATATTTATTTTTATTCCGGATTAATTTCTCATTTTAAATTAAATTAATCCCATAATTAAAATCATTAAAAATACGGGGTATTACAACAATTAGAATATGAACTATTTTTATAAAAGAAAAGTTGATTGTCCTATAAATAAAGGTGATAAAAAAGTAATTGTATTTTAAGATGGTAGGACATTTTTGGTATTGAATAATTTTAGGGGCTAATTTTATAATAAATTTGTTGGGTGTTTTATCAACATAATGAAAATGTTAACAAATAATTTTTTTATATTATTGTAAATTTTATTAATAAAAAATTTTGATATATAAATTTGTGAATATTTGCTTCTTTCTAAATTCTATCCGTGGCTGGCATTATTGTTACATAATTTGCTTAAGGAAAATGAAATTGGGACCACTTGTTGAATTTAATAGACCGAGGAAGAGTATGTGGTCGGTGGATATGCAAATCTTTCTTCAACATATTTTGCTTGTATTTGTCAATTGTTTAATAATTGTTGTTTTTTTTAATTACCCCAAATCACGTCAAATCTTATGTTCACATTGTCGGTTTCCCATAAGCCTAATCTTCCACTGGTCTATTTGCGAAAAATATATAAATAAATAAAAATCTTCGACAAGCCAAAGCCAAACGCGCCTTCTTTTAGTTACAGTTCACCAACATAACACGTCTTCAGGATTATAGTCGGTACAAACAATGAATCATATAATTTGTTGATTCAAACTTGATCTATTCATGTCACATTCAGGGGAGCAAAATCAATACATATTTTTTTTTATTTGAACTGTAACTTAAAACTGTTTTGGACTTTTATAATCATTGCCACCCATAATGCAGCAAAGTCTATTTTTTTTTTGTTCTTTTAAAACAGACGACGTTTTATAGTCTGAAACTCTCAAGTTGATTGATCTCAAGAGTTTAGGTCTACCGAAAACAGATTTTTTCACGTGAAAAAGGTTGCAAGTTGAAGTAATTAAATCATGATTGATTCCTTTTTAATTTCTTGCTTTTGCTACCGCCTGGCGGATATGATTTATGAAACCTTTCTACGCCTAAAAGTGGTTTTGTATCGATCCGTAGAAGTTCACTTAATTCGTCGCATGGTTTAGGGTGGCAAATTAATATTTATTGTTTGAAAGTCAAATATTTTTTCAAAAAATACTTTTTAAAACTATCCTCCTAAAAATATTGAATATATGTTATGTAAATGTGTCATTGTTCTCTTATAAATATTGTTCGATTGGTAAATTTATAATCTTACCTAAATTTATATATTATTTAAAAAAAAACGATCAATAATTCTGGATGGATTAGACCATGAAATTACAACTATTAAATTAGTTCTACTTTATGATTTGAATATATATTAGTAAAAACTTACGTTAGTCCCTCACGCTAATATTTTTGCAAATTGGGTAGATATTTTATCTTTTGGACCATGAAGATATTTTACAAAATGGGGCACAAACTTAACACTAAAGTTTTAAGAAGGGGGGTGGCTAAAGCTTCGAAAATACAAATTTTTAACTCAGATGACCATGTTTTGAGGACTTGGAAGTAATCACACACACACACACACACACACACACACACACACACATGTGTGTGTGTGTGTATATATATATATAATCATTAAATGTATTTAATGATAATTAGGGAATATACATCTTAAATATATTTAATTTTAAAAAGTATTATCCTCGTTATAAAGTCATTTGTATAAGTCAATAGAGATGATTTTACTTGCACTCAAGAGGACATGTCCACTAGGTCCATTTTTTTTTGGGTAAATGAGTATGGGGGTGGTTATTTAAATAAAAATGAAGATAAAAATAGAAATCATAAAAATATTAATAATTTTTTTTCATATGTTGTAGGGAAGTAACGTTGTATTAAGTTAGTTTGTGGTGCATAAAAATTTCAAATTTTAAGGTGCATTAAATACATCCAAATTTAGATGGATTGGTCATCCCCCTTGTTATCGTGGCAACTCCATCTAACCGACATTTGTGGAAATGAAACTTATTAATTATATCTTCCCTTGTTTAATAGTGATTTTTTTCAAAATTTATATGCATTGTTTGGCTTTCTTTCGCATGACTAGGTCAAAAATCTAATGGTTTGGACAATAGAGTGGGATATGATAAATTATCACATCTTAATGGGATAAAATAATCTCACCTCATAGGTGACATCCCACGTTTATTACAACAATATGCTTACTTTGGATAACTTATCACATTTGAAACCATATATTTCTTCTAGCATATAATTTGAGATGTGATAAAATTATTCAATCTCACTTCTTATCTCACACATCAAATAGAGCGAAACATGCAAGAGTTCAACTTTATTATCTTGATGATCCTCTCATATGATTGGTGCGAACATTAAAAACTGTAGGACCCATTGTAACTGCTAAATTATTATTTTAATGTTTACACCAATCATGTGAAAGCGCCACAAAGACCTATACTCTTAAAGAAGATCAACAAATTTGAACTCAACATGCAATCGCAAGGCCCTAATATTTTCTAGCCTATCACATAATTGCTCGCATTATTCGCATCCTAATTGAATGTGGGATCATAATTTTATAATTGACTATTGTTTCTTTGTTCGCTCTGTAAATGAATTTATTTTCTTAATGTTATCAGTATGGTGATAGTAGATTTACTCAAGAGGATCCTCATATATTATCACATATTATAATAGGTACATTCACTTGTCCCCTAAAGTTTACCCTCATTTTCACTTCACCACTCGAACTTTCATTTTTTTGGACCTAACCCCCTTAACTTTTAAAACGACTGTAAGCAATCCTTAACACTTATATCATTAAGTTTTTAAACAAAAACTGGGTCATGTGCATTACAAATAAGGGAATATGATGATTATGAGATATATTATCTCTAAAGATATATATTATATTATTTTATGGTTGTCCTCATATTTCTTACCACCATAGTGATAACATTAAGATGCTTCATTAATTACTTTCACATGTTACTTTAATGGCATTGGATTATTAACTAAAATAATTATATAATTACTCAAATTTTGATAGTATGTTTTGGAAAATTAGTAACATACCTCTGATAATTTGGTAATATGCCCCTCAGATTTATTAGAATTATGATTTTGAAAATTATAATTGGGTCAACTTCTAACCTTAATTAAGGTGGGACTAACTTGTCCTTAGAAACAATTATGGGTTATAATGTGTTGTACTCCATGAGCATATTGAGGTGGTATATTCATATATTTGAATCATAAGTTATTGTCTAATATATCATCTTATAACTTGGAAAATTGGATGAAGCGTAAAGAAAAAAGTTTTGTCCCACATAGAAAGTTTATGAGATATGAATAGTGTTTATATATGTGGGTGAATTGTCCAAATAGTTTGAATTACCAAGGATGAGTGGTTATTGTCCGGCATCACATGATTAAGGTTGGCATATCAAGATAAGAATGTGGAAGAGTCCCATTATCTAGAATCTCGAAGAAGTTAATCTTTGCCATATCACGATTGTATCATGAACTCCAAGAGACCTGCATGGCATAACCTCCTGACATTCTCTATAAATGTAACCCTTACCCACGTGAAAAGGGTCATGTAATTCTTGTTATTGGGAATTTAGTAATAAGAAAGAAAGAAACACTTCGTCGACATAGGCTATTATCGAACCACGTAAACACTGGCATTGTGTGATTGTGATTGCGTGAATTATTCATTTTTTGGGTTCTGCTTGTTTGGAATTATTCATTGTGGAATTTTTACACCTACAATTGACGTCGTCTATGGGAATCGATTTTTTTTTCGAGCCAATTAGAACCAGTAAATAGCCATGTCTCACACGCATAATGCACCTCTTTCATCTAACGAAAACCACCATAATGGGCCTCATTCTCCCAGGTTGAGATCAGAAATCCACCCCAATAAGAGTCGTGACGTTGCCCATGCATGTTATCGCCCCTAGGAGAAACCATCTGAGCATATAAACGAAGGGCTTAGGCTTACTAAGATATCACGATTAGTCAATGCATATGAAGAGTGGCTCCGTCAATAAGAGGAGGTCATACACCTTCAGAAAGAGGAAAACAAACATTTACAACGATGTTTGGAAAGAATGGAGTGAGAGCTCCATGAAGTTAAGGGCCATCAATCGATAACAATATAATTCGAAGAGAATGTAACATCAACCTAATTTTTGCCAACTATTATGGCACGTAAACCCTCTGTATGGTTCACTACTAGCAGGATTAGGTAAATGTTACCAATCCCTGGAAATAAATCTATAACCCCAATATCCTTTGTTAGAGTCAGGAAGATTAATGCCCCAAACCCTATATGCCTTTATTCCCTTTCAATAAAAGACGATCTCGTTTGTTTTTTTAGCACGAATAGTAATACCGAATTTATGGTATCCCTATTTGAGTACTGTATAATTCGTTTATCCCGTGAACCCCATTTCACAATCCTTTATGTGCTTGGGGAGCACTGGATAGGAACCACTTTGAAAAACTCACAAAACTCCAAAAAGATTTGATTAGGGGGAAAGCTTATACCACCCTCATAAACTGAGATAGTATGGATCCAATGACCACCCTCAATATTATAGCAATCGACGGGTACAATAGTACACTCTACTCTTATCCAATTAGGAATTGGATATCTCTCCCTAAATTTTCCTAAAGTTATATCATTTATGACAACAACCATTTTCTCTCAACTCAGAAAGAAAAGGCAATGAAAAATGTGAGGAAAATCAGAGGATAATTGCAAAGAAAATAGAATATATGAAAAAGAAGAAGACTTACAAGTGAAGAAAGTTGCAGAAACTTCTGGTTGCCTTGAATAGTTACAGTGATGGGACAAATGGCGGTAAAAAACTTTTGAGATGGCTTGGTTTGAATTCCATGGTGTCTTGTCATTTAAATCATAGTCCAAGACAACAGTTGACATAATCGCTTTAGGTTTTAGACTTTCCATGGACTTTTTACCAGCATACCCTTAACTAATCTGGAAAATTACTGTGACACCCCGCCTAATAAAATACCGGGCGATCACTCCTATATCAAATTAAAACATGAGTCTCATATGGTTCTTTCTTAGCATCACTGTCGAAAACCAATTTAATTACTAATATCCTATTAAGCCAGCGTCAAATTTTTTTTATTAACTAATCTTTTTAACCAAACCATTCAAATAAAACAATTACAACAGTTTATATGCAATAACTGAAATGAAATAAATTAACCGAACACTCAGTACAAAATAGTACAACCAAATCGAATGCCACATAAAAGGCGGTAAAAGAATAAATGAGTACAGTTGGGCCTTTGGCCCGAATGTTTCTATAATACCTCCTATCTAGATCTCAATGATAGAAGCGTCTACAATAAACCTGCTTGCATCCACAGCTGCTGCAGCAGACGTCTGACTCCAAGGGATCATCATCCAAGCGTCCATGTGACGGGACACCTATATATATATATATATATATATATATATATATATATATATATATATATATATATAGATGTGGCAAGAGAGGGGAAAATAGAGAGACGGGTCAGAGCCCGAGTTTTGAAAATATTTTAGCAAGTGCTTAAAATCCATATCTTAAAATATGAAATTTCTCATATTTAAACTGGTATCGCACTCAAATGAGAAACACCTCACCCCTATTCTAATAGTGCACAATTATCGCATATCTTTTAAATGACCTAGTTAAGCTACCCTGCCTAACTAATGTATTTGCCCATCTCCTAATAATTCACAATAATAGGAGTCCTAATTCATAATAATTATAGTAACTATCTCGTATATATATTTAGTTCTCGCTAGAACGTATTATTCATAATCACATAAATCCGAATATTCATTTACTGGAAGGAGTATCACACTTCATTCATTCTTTTACCTTTTTATACAAGGTTACGTTATATGATATCTTATCTCATATATAATCAGTATACTATACGCAACAAGTATAATAATCCATCCACCGAGATATAATATAAGGAGCTTAGTCATTCTCATTTACTAACGTGGATTATCGCAAGTACACATATATGTTAATCTCAATACATATATCCATATCTCGCACCCATAGGCTAAATTGCGGTGCACACATACTCTGCTATCAAATCCCAATAGATCCCGTACTGAAGGATCACGCGTTCCACATAACTCAGTAATCGTATCAATACAAATCACACATATTGGAGGCAAACATAGTTCCAAGCCGATGGGCTATGCACATACCTACGCACCCATATGACCGTCATCACTATCATTCTCTCAGATAGCCTGTAGCTAGGTTCTATGTTCTGAGGTACCAAATCTAAATCCCCCCGAAGGCAACACAGGATAAGATTGTCCTCTTTCGAACGCCAACCTCCCGTGATAGCAAGTATGGTAGGTATGTCATACACATAATAAACAATAATATAGGTACACATTCCACCTATATAAATATAACCTCAGTGAGGTATTCACACAACCATATAATAACGATTGGTATTTATCTCACCAATATATAATCCACATAGGTATTCATTTAACCCATATATATAATAATATCAGGGCATACACACAACCCATATAATAAATCCCAAACGTAGTATTTTTATTTCTCGAATATCCTATGCATTTAATCAATCCTTAATATATTATTTTCTAGCTTTTCTCACAGCATGATGATAATACCAACATCACCGATATATTTATTCGTCTCATATTATATATACTTTAACGACATCGTATATATAATATATATCTCTTCTCAATATACTATGAATATAATTTCCAAACTCTTATAGCGATAGCTAATAGCCTCGAATATTTCCATATGTAATAAAATAAGCAGTCACGTACTTAAAATACTACCCTAATACGTACTCTCTCATTTAATATTCAAATCACACCTAAATCTCTTCATAAGTATTTGCATATAAAATTTTGAATATTCCAATTCGTAATAATTAAATAGCATACGCATTACTTATCTTTATTCCGTAGGTATCTCATCACCTATAATAATTGTTGTCCATAGACATATAGGACAATTGCTCAATTCTCTGTATTACGTATCCTAAATTTCATCCTAGTCACCTCGTAGGATATTACTTAACCAAAGTCGGTATATAAATACCTTTTCTACGCGTACATTTACTTATATAAAATTGCCCACCTAAATAACTCTTTACGTATTATTCCTCACGAACACCCCTATTTGGGTAAACCTTGGATTTTACTTTCAACTAACCCAATGTACACGCCTTACTAAAAAATTTTATTTAGAAGTCCCCACGCTATTTTTAGGAACCCCAAATATTTATCTCCAAACAATTCTAGCGTTTATTTTTCCAATTTCCGGTTTGATTTCGGAGTTAATGATTTAAACCTCGGAACTGCTTTCTTAGAAAATCATATCAAATCGAAAAAAAATCAGAAAAATACGCGGTCAATGCCCACTCGACCGTATCGAAAATATCTACAACTTTTATGTTTTGACCAAGAGCCGAATTGGCTCTCTTCCTAGCCGAAACAATTCGGAAGTGACGCTGGTCACTATTCACCTTCTTCTCCAAAAAATCCAAACCTCCATTAAAGCACCTCCAAGCTTTTTATCTCCTCTCTCATCATCATCCAACATTAAAAAACCATAAATACACACCTAAAAAGGGTTATAATCATCCTAGAACCCATAACCAACCATTAATTTTAGTTAATTCTTAAGTTTCTCAAATTGGGCGTAAACCGAGTTTTATCCGTTTAATCTTCCAAAAACCCATTTGATTTACGCAAATTTCAACCCAAGAATCTTTATAGTTTTATACCGACTATATTATGATAAATAAACACACTAAATCATAAAGCAAGTTAAACACTTGCCTCGTGGATTAAATCGGACGACCCCGAGTCGAATCCCGCGAAGTTTTGGTCGGAAATCGCTTTTCTTCCTTTTTCTCTTCTCTTCCTTCTCTCCTCTTTCTCTCTCTTAAATATGATTTTGGGGAAGAAATGAGGGCTTACTTCTTAATAAATCCAAAATTGGGTATATACCCAATTGTAAAATGACTCGTGTACTCATTTACGAGTCCCCACTAGTCCAAAAATCCCCGAAAACTAAACACTACCCCAGATACTCTATTTTGACTATCTCGGCCTTTCCGAACCCAACGGCACAGTCGAAATCTCCATCTGAGTCACTTAACTAAAATTCATTAATTAAACCCAACACGTTCAATACGCGTGTTTTTCCAATTAAAATATTTTCCTTTATCGCTTTACCCAACTGCGACATATAATAAAAATAATCCACTCATATACTTAGTCTCGTAAGAAAATATAATCCGAGTAAATATTTATCCGACACTTGAAAACTAATATTTACTATTCATTTAATAATATTAAATTTATTTAATTTCACTCATAAATTCCAGAATTACTATTCATAGAAATTCCTCAAATTACCAAATTACGTCCACAGTGAAATTTAAAAAAAAAATCTAGAATTACTATTTATAGAAATTTCTCAAATTACCAAATTACATCCACAATGAAATTTAAATACCTTTAATAATACAAGGTATTACAATTACGAGTGCTCCCTTCCAAGACCCAACATGCATAATAGATAAAATCTTCATTTCAAAATTATTTTCAAGTGTTGACAGCCTTCACCATCTTAGTATGCGAGTAACCACCTCAGTCGATCGATATCTTTCTCGACATCAATCAAATCTCTCCGTCCTATTCAAGTCGCAAAACTTTGGGAAGAATTATTCAAAGCGTTCAAATAACTCGGAATGAGTGGCACTCGCCCGCCATTGGGTGATTAGGATTGAGAACTCAAGAGAAGAACGAATGAGAGTCCCATTAGCTAGAATCTCGAAGAAGATCGTCTCTACCATATCACGATTGTATCAGGAACTCCGAGAGACATACATGACACAATCCCCTAATGTCATTTGTAAATGTAATCCTTACCCCCAGAAAAAAGGGCATATAAATCTTATGATTGGGAATGAGTAAAAAGAAAGAAAGAAACACTCCGTGGACGTAGGTCATTGCCGAACCACATAAGTACTGGCGTTGTGTGATTGTGATTGTGTGACTTATTCATTCTCTTTAATTCTAGTTGTTTGGAATTATAGATTGTGGGATTTTTATACCTATAATATACACCCAAAATTACTTAAGGGTCTGGGGCCCTTAGGTTTCCAAATAATTTAAAGGGTGGAGAATATACAAGTTATGTTTCACACGCCGACTTGGTGCCTTGGGTCCTGAAGGATATCTTTATTATCCAAACTTTGAAGGGTTTTTTCCTTACAAAAATATTTGTTGGGTTATCGAACCAAGTTTGTTTGACCCGTTTTATTAGTGGATTATTTGGACATATAATTAACTATCTTTACAGTCAAATGATCACCACATTTCTCAATTTTTATGTACCTTTGACACTATCTTCTGAAACCTATTTATATGTTTGTTTTAGTGTGGACCGAGTCACTTTGTTCGTTTATTCATTATATAAACTAGTGAGTGTGCCTCTTCGATGGGAGAGTTCTATCATTAGTATAGTTCACAAGTTCTTGCAATGAGAGAATTTTGTTTATCCTTACAGGCAATGTCAAGAGTCCTTGAAGATTCGTAGGAGAATTGATATTGATTCAACACAATGTCTAACACTTACCTCAATTTAAATTCTAGAAATAAATTTGTAGCGATCACTTTAAGGATGTTTTGGTTTATATTATATATTATGCTCGAAATTATTTCTGTTGTAGTTTAGGTTAAGTGGACTATGATATTTATGCAATAAATTATTTAGTGAAATTATTAATTATTTTCCAAAAAATGATTTAGTGAAATGCCTCATAATATTAGTAACATGCCATCAAAATGATTAATAATTTTGTTGTAAGTTTCAATATTATTTTGAGTTGTCGTAATATACCTTGTTGAGAATTTTAAATGGGTACATTAAAAAAAGGGAGGGGCTATTAGCACTTCAAAAATTCTTTAGGCACTCCATCTTAAAATAAAATTTCAACTTTGCCCTTTAGCTTTTTTAATATATATACAACTTGTGTATAATTGGATTTTATGTTTTCTCAAAAAATTTAATATATATATATATTAAAATTAATAAATAGAATTTTTTTTTAACCAAATAAGAACATCACCAAATTGAAATATGAAATTGCACGAATTTTTTATTACTTGACACGAATACGATCTAAGTAAAAGCGACGCGACATAATTGTTTTTTATCAAATGCAAACATGACCAAATGAAAATTGGATTCAACACGATTTTTTTTAACTTAACACGAACACAATCCAAATAAAAGAGACACGACATTACACGAAATATTATTTTCATTTATTTACAAAAGTATGAACACGATCGAATAATAAAAGGATCAAATACCAAAAAGTCTCTCAAATATTTTTTAATACACATTTAGTCCAAGCCTTTTATTTTGTATAAAAAAATTCCTTATTCTCTTATCTTTAAAGGTCCGCGTCAGCGGCACGGTAAAACTTTTTTGGCATGGTGAAGGACTTATTGGTGCAAAATAAAAAGGCTTGGACTAAACGTGTATTAAAAAAAGTTCGAGAGACTATTTGGTATATGCCTCATAAAAAAATAATTTTGTATTGTGTGTCATTTTAATTTGGTCGTGTTTATATTTTTGTAAAAAAAAACATTTCACAACACGACCAAATTAAAATCATGTGAATTTTTTTTTTACAAAAACATAAACACGACCAAATTAAAATGTCACACAATACGAAATCACTTTTTTTACCATAATGGACAAGTTAAAGCGACACAACATGATTTTTTTTATCAAACCCAAACCCAATGTGATGAAATTACTTGTGGACATGTTTGTATACTCTCTGTATATACGCTTAGTCCATTTTATTTTGGGAAAGTAGTTTTTTTCTGTAAATTAATTTTTTTAACAATTTTAAAAAAAAATATTTTCTGTAAACTATAATTTTTTTTTTTGCATTTGATGAAATTAAATATTTTCAGGAAGGATAAAAAAAATATAGTAAAAAATATTCGCAAAAGAAAGAGAGATTTGAATCAATCTTCGAGTCGAACCAACTTTTTTTTGTGGGACTTCTTTGTCCCCTTGGTTATTTTAAAAAATCGTTAAAAAATTAATTTACAAAAAAAACATACTTTCCCAAAATAAAATGGACGAATCCGTATGCAGAGAGTATACAAATATGTCCATAAGTAATTCCATTACATCGAGTTTGGATTTGTTAAACAAAATCATGTTGTGTCGATTTAACTTGCCCATTTTGGTAAAAAAATAATAATTTTGTATTGTGTGACATTTTAATTTAGACGTGCTTCTGTTTTTGTAAAAAAATTCACAACATGATTTTAATTTGGCCGTGTTGTAAAAAATTCACAACATGATTATAATTTGGTCGTGTTGTGAAATCTTTTTTTTTTACAACACGTTCAAATTAAAATGCCACACGATACAAAATTAGTTTTTTTATTCGTCCGTGTTTCTGTTTTTGTAAATAAATGAAAATAATATTTCGTGTAATATCGTGTCTCTTTTATTTGGATTGTGTTCGTGTTAAGTTAAAAAAATATTTCGTGTTGTATCCAATTTTCATTGGGTCGTATTTGCATTTGATAAAAAAAATTATATCATATCGCTTTTACTTGAATCGTATTTATGTCGAGTAATAAAAAAATCGTGTCATTTCATATTTTAATTTGGTGATGTTCTTATTTGGTTAAAAAAAAAGAATTTGTATGTATTAATTTTAATATATATATATATATATATATATATATATATATATATATATATATAAATTTTTGAACTTTTGTTAAAAACCAAGAAAGCATAAAATCCAATTATACACAAGTTATATATATATTAAAAAAATTAAAGGGCAAAGTTAGAAAAAAAAAAAAAAGAATAGTGATAAGGAAGGAATATAAGAACATAGGTCTAGTATATGTAGTTGAAATAAGAGCCTCATATTCTCATTCCCTTTCACATAGTTGGCAGGCATAAGTCTTCTTCCATCTAAACTAGAGTAGCACAAACTAAACACACCATCCTTCCTTTTGGAACAACAAAATTTAGAAAGATGGGTCTCGAGAGCCATCTTAGCGACATCTCAACCCAATCTATCCCAATCCTTGTCGTAGTAATTCTCGCTAACTTTGTAGCTTATCTTCGTTCCCTAATCTTAACCATCCTTCAATCAATGGGTCTCTCTCGATTCGATCAAAACGACGCCGTGTTGGACGCCGTCGGCTCAGGGTTGGCCGGTCTAATCGTCCTCGCTGACCAGCTGAACTTGAACCGGGTTTTCTCTTACCAATACAGCAATAATAATACAGATGCGGTCTCAGACTGTGTGGTTTGTCTGAACCAATTGGGTAACGGTGAACCGGTGCGCAAGTTAGCATGCAGCCACGTGTTCCATAAAGATTGCTTTGATGGGTGGCTGGATCACCTCAATTTCAACTGCCCTTTGTGTCGATCTCCTATTGTATCTGATGAGCGCGTGGCATTCACCAAGAGGCGCGTGGGTGGGGATCTCTTAACTTGGTTCTCTTTATAAATATAAAAGTTACATATTTTTTTATTTTCTTTTTCTCATGTATTTTTGAAAGAGCTCTAGGGAAGGGTTCTTTTTCATTGCTGTAAATTCGTTTTCCTATTATGTTCGTGTTTAATGAGGGGAGACTAGCACCGTGTTGCCACTAATTCTATATACTGCCTCGTTTCCATTGTGTTTATTGTAAATTGATGTAAAGTGTTTTACAAAAAAAATCATAACGTAAAAGGTCTGCTCAAATCATTTTTACAAAGTAAAAGGATAAAAACTGTAATTATTTTATTAAACTTGTCTTCGAAGCCTCAATGAAAGCGGCATAGCCTTAAAAAACAACATAAAACCAAGACAATGGATGGAGCCATTGTTAAAATGAAATTTATGTACCTTCTTTTAAGGATAAAGTAGTCGTTGGTGCATAATTAGGCATAATATTTGAATTTGGGCAATTGTGAAGCCCAAGTGTAGCATGAGGATTACCAAGTCGTTGGATAAGCATGATCACAAGTAAAATCAGAACATAAGCACGCGCTAGAAAGAGGAAATGAAGATACACTAAGAGACGACTAATGCATGTTTTATTATAAATAGAGATGATCAACCTCCTTGACAGTTCGTTTGGGAGCTCTATTTTGGAGAGAAAAAAAAAAGAAGAAGAGAAATTATGGTTTCTTTTAATCGTTTGGGAGTTTACAAAGAAGAAAAAAATGTTGTTTTCTCATTTTTCGTCGTTTGGGAGTTTAAAATAAGAGAAAAGAAAAGAAATTAAAAAAAAAAAATTCCCTTCCTTTCTCTCCGAAACTTTTCTTCTAAATCGGAAAGAAATTGAGAGAAATGAAAGTTCTATATAGAATGCATCTTATTTCCCTTAAAAAAATTATTTTCCTTCCAAGTCTCAAACACTTGAAAAGAAAATTATTTTATTTTCCTTCCTAAATCTTTTCCCCTTTCTTCTTTTATTTTCTCTCTTATAAATTTTTCTTGCTTTTCTTTTCTCTCCCAGTAAAACTTTCCTTTACTTTCCTTCTTCTAAAAAACTCTCAAACAAGCTGTAGAGGTGCATTGAGCGCATGGACTGAAAATTTGTGTAATTGCAAACTTGACACTATTAATAAAAGCTAAACCACTTACGTAACATAGACAACTTGACAAACCATGTACATTAAATGTTCTTTGTGTGTGTGTGTATGTGATATACTTGTTTAAATTTATTATTTGGATTGTGAGAGTGGTATACTTGGGGTATGGATTCTTTCTTGTGTACAATTGATGTCGTGGGTAGGGAACGAGTTTTCACCAATCTAAGTTTTGAGCATAGAATAAGATTCTCACTATTGATTCATGGCAAGCATCCATGTTGACAACCATGGTTCACAAAACATTAATGAGAATGGGGTTGTGTCCCCACCAAGGCATCACATCCACTTGTTGTCAATTTGACAAAACTTCTTACCCCAATTCCCCCTACTGGCACAGGATGAGCATTCTGGCAAAGTGCAGGGGCACCATCACCACAATCAAGTTCTTAGGCTAATCGATGCCTATGGGGAACTCCTTTGCAAACACGAGCATCACAGTTAGTGTGGGGATGAAGAAAACAAGGGGCTCCAGCGATACCTTGAGAGGATTAAGCACGAGCGCAGAAATAAAAAGCACAATCACCACGAGATTTTCGAATTCGTAGACCTCAACAAAGTAAGATTTGGAACATAAGTTGCAATGCTTAAAGGGACAATGACAAATGGGGCAAGAGGATAATCAGTACCGATGCCATACGGGATGTTGCCACGACTCCCATGGGGAGATAAGTTAAGAGCTTAGGAAGTCTGATAAGAAGCAAGGGAATAGTAGAGAAGAAATCAAGGCATTACTTGAGGAGAAATTCTAAGTGTACCAAATTGAAACCGCCTTAAAATCGCATTATGTGTTGTGATTGGT
The DNA here is from genome assembly GCA_949130495.1 of Sambucus nigra. Classification (NCBI taxonomy): domain Eukaryota; kingdom Viridiplantae; phylum Streptophyta; class Magnoliopsida; order Dipsacales; family Adoxaceae; genus Sambucus; species Sambucus nigra. The sequence goes on along the minus strand of OX422215.1, from coordinate 294,761,858 downwards.
TAATTCATGGTTTGAGAAATTTTCTGGAGGTTTAGTAAAGAGTTTAAAGAAGTTATTAAAGTCATTCATGATGATATATATCAACAAGTAGTGATGCTCTATAAACTGTGCTTGATTCAAGCCTAAATCAATCGCAACAAGTGGTAATTAAGTCCGTGATCGATTTCCTCATGGATACAAAAAGTGTAAAAGATTATTTATATGATTGGGTTAATTAAGTATGGAAAAACAATTTAAGACAATTATGTAAGTATTCAATAATTAAATAAAAATAAATATTAGTGAGAGAGAGTTACTTAAATGATTACATTTAATAGGGAAGAAAGATTAGGTATCATTTACCCACCTTATATTAACAAAATGAATCAAGGTGGACTGTTCAAATCACATTTATATTGAAATAAATTTTCTTATGTTACCCAAGGGGTGTTAGGTCCGTGGGGATTAGCATGCTTTTTTAAACCACTAGGATCGGAAGTTGATTTTCTATCTCTTATTAGAAATCTACAAGTGGTTATTGAGTGAAAATTTTGCTACAATATGTATAAGGGATCTTTTAATTTTTCTTTGGTAAAACCAAGAGATTCCAGTTTTTCTATTTCATAAAACCTATACCACTTTTGTCATGAGATTTTTTTTTAAAAATTTTTACAGAATAATTCAATCCTTTTTATATAAATTATAATTTATGAAAAAAAATCTCTAGTCATTCTACTTCATTTTTTAATCTTGAATTTTCTCTTTCATGAGGGATTATTTTGAAAAAACTTTTGTTTTTCATAGTAGGTTGCATTATTCTCAAAATTGGTATTTTTTGTGTAATTCTTGCAACACTTTGCCTTGGTCTACACAAAGATTATGATGGTGAGATGAGAAGATCATCTATAATGAAAAGATCATCTATAAAAAAAAATATATATTTTCAACCAAATTTGGTATAAATGATATCCATAATGAGAATATCATTTACAAAAAAATTTATACTTGGAAGAGGGTGAGATGATTGTTGTGGGCCAAATTATTCATGCCACGTGGACCTATGATATTGGGACACCTGTCCTCATGAGTATACTCTTCAGTGCTTTATTTATACTTGGTCGGCTCTAGAACTACTTGGTCGGTGTACCGCCTGACCAACTTAAGAAGATGAACTATCGGGAAGAAGAAAGGTCTTTCACATGGAAATTGTCAAGAAACATTCCACACATGCCTTAGAAGATCAATAGTCGCATTCATTATATATGGGTATAAATGCCTGGATGTATAAAGGCATTCCGCCTCTTGGTAAGGGACAAGTCTAGCACACATAACCAAGATTATCCAGAATTTTGTGTAACTACCTTTAATCGTAATACCATAATAGTGGATGTAGGCTTTCCATAAGCTGAACCACTTTAAAAATCTTTGCTATTCTTTATTATTTACATTTACATTACTCAACTAATTATCTGTGATTACAAAATTGGTAATTTCTAGCTAAGAAAAAGTCTCTACCAATTTTGGACATCAACAAATTGGCGCCGTCTGTGGAAAATAACTCTTGGTAATCGTTCTCTACCCATCCTATTCACTTGTTCCCCTAGATAGTTTTCTAAGGGATGATGATCGTTCCTGAGATCAGCCTTGTAGCTACAGGTGATGCTCCAGATCCATCTGTTCCTCCTAGTGTCGCAGACATTTAAGGAATCTTACTCAATCTTACCAAAGGGAAGGAAGCTATGCAAGAATCAGTTAAGAAGTTTACTGGAATATTGTAAGACAAGTCCACTATTACACCATCTCGGAGGGACATGCCACCTCCTCCCAACAGAAATAAGAGAAGTATCTATTCTAGGTTCTCCCGTAACAGATCATACCGCCCAGGGACAACATCGTCAATCTGGTCTACTGATTACTATGATGGTTAGTCTTTCACCTATGTACGACCGAGCGTGTTACAACATTTGAGCAAGGCTTATACTTTTGATCATCTTAGTCCCCGAGCAACCAGAGGTCATCACAGAGAACCAATCTGATTTCACGAGCATAGGGAAGGGCCAGTTAGGTTCAGGGCTAGCATCAGAGGATCTGCGCGTGCCAAGTTGACTTCTTAGGAAGAGATCTCAGCAAAGATGCACATCAAGGCCACCAAAGATGCCTCAGCCAAATCCAAAAAGGAAGAGCACTTTTGGAAGGGATCCATACAGATATTAGAAGACCATTTGGGAGAAATGGATAAGACCAAGAATCCTTTGCAGAGGAGTTTTGTGAAAGGCTCTCCTTTCATTCGGGCTATTGTGGATTACCCCACACATTCCAAATTCAATCCGCCTATGGTCAAGCCTAAGTATGATGGTAAAATTAATCTTGTCCTTCACGTCAAACAATACTAGGCTTCCACTGATATCTATTTGTTCCTGGCGAGATGAGATGCAGAGCTTTTTCAAGTACAATCACTGGTCCAGCTCAGATCTGGTAAAATAATTTACCCCAAGGATAGATTGCCAATTTTCATTAGCTCGCCGAAGTATTCATCAATAATTTTTGCTTTGGAGTAAAGTCAATCAAGAGAGTAGACCATTTACTAAGTGTCCGCCAGTGACCAGGAGAAACTACCCGAGAATATATCACTCATTTCAATAATGAGAAGCTGAAGGTAGTTGATTATGAAGAGAAAATGCTCATTATAACTTTAATGAGCGGGTTGCTTCCTAAAAAGTTATATTATGCGTTGACAAAGGAACCTCCGAAAACCATAACTGAATTAATGGAAAAATCTGGGAAGATCATGAACGTCGAAGAGGCTATGTCTGCTAAGCAAACCCCCGGGATAAAATCTGAGGGCTAAAAGAGCTCTGAGAAGAAGGAGCAAAAGGATAAGAAATTCAAGAAGCCTAAAAAGTATGAGGAATAGACTCATCTCACTATAGGTGTGCATTACATTATGGAGGAAATTAGGGTCAGTAAAGGCTTGAAATGGACCAAGAAGCTAAAATCACAGCCCAACCAGAGAGATAAGTCCCAATATTGTGACTTTCATAAAGATCATGGACATACCACTGATAGCTGTATTTCCTTGAAGAGTGAAATTGAATCTCTCATCCACTGAGGAAAATTGGTTAATTTTTTTAAATGAACTGAAGGTTGGGACACTAGAAGATGGTTAGAATCCCCTTACAAAAATAAAGACAATAGGAAAAGAGGCTGAGGTGATGATTCTGAAGATGACCCCGACTTGTCGAAGAAAACCCGAGAGCCTGAACTTGAGATATGCATGGTATCTTTTGGTTGTCATTTATTACAGGAGGGGATGCTGGAGATGAAGATGAAGTAGCCGAGAGAAAGTCTTATTTAAATGATGCCAAAGCTTGCTCTTACATTAAGTAAGTTAATTTACCAAACGAAGTAAGCTAGCCATTAGCTTCTCTAAGAATGACTTGTCGGGAATTTTATACCCTCATGACAACCCTCTAATCGTTACCTTCCAGGTACATCACGCCAGGATAGCGAGAATTTTCATGGATAATGGTAGCTCAGCAGACGTCATGCTCTACAATTGTTTTCATAGCCTGGGGCTGAGAGATAGCAAACTGAAACCTTACTATCGGCCTTTAATCGGATTTTCTGAATAAAAGGTGTATCCTTTGAGGACTGTCAAACTAAAAGTATTAATCGGCACTTGGACAACAAGTAGAACAGAGAAGATTTTCTTCTTCGTCCCGGACAAAAATGTTCCATTAGCTTATAATATGATCCTCGACAAAGTTGGATTAAACAAGTTCGAAGCAGAGGTATCCACAGTTCATCAGTGTATGAAGTTCTCCACTCACTATGGAGTTGGCGTGGTAAAGGGTAATTAGATGGAGGGCAGAGAGTGCTACCATACCTCTGCCGACCAGCAAGAAGTTCAGAAGAACACCACTGCCTACCAGATCGACAGTTTGGACCCCCATGAAGTAGGTGATTTAGTTAAGCACTACACTAAAAACAATAATGTGGCACGATTTAAAACTGTGCCATATAAAATCTAGCACGGTTTTGAACTGTGCCAGAATCAGATGTTCCAAAATGGTCATTTTTTTTGGCATGGTTTAAAAGTGTGCCAAATTTGGCCGAATAGGAATACTTCTGGCACACTTTTAAACCGTGCCAAAATTTGATATTTTTGGCACATTTTTGGCACAGTTTATAACTGTGCTAGATTGATTACATTTGGGTACACTTTTGACACAGTCCAAAATCGTGCCAAAATTTGATATACTTTTGACACAGTTTTAAACTGTGCTAAATTTTTCGATAAAAGAAAAGAATTAATTATTTGAAAACAAAAAAATTCACAAATTGTAAATTGCGCACGTTGTTGATAATCTAATATACATACAAACTTCAAAATATTACAAGTCTTAATAGTTCACAAACCAAAATAATTGGGCAGAGTTCCCTCTATTTTTTGGACATTCTTAAACCTGATAATCTAAAACATGCATAATGTAAAGTTTGCAAGACCATAAAATATAACAATAAAATTACAAAATCCCGCGAGATCATAAAAGTTAACAATAAAATTACAAAAGCCTGCACGACCATAACAAAAAAAAAATAGAATCCTGAATATTGACGACATTAGATAAATAATCCCCTTGTCATAAACCATTGATTTCTTCGTGTGTTCCGCATTGATAAAATCTAACGATAAAATGTTATCCTGGAAAAAAATAGGATACAAAAAATATGATAATAGTAACCATGTAGTTTAAAAAAAAATCTTATTCAGGCTGAAAAATTGCATTTACGAGTTACAATTATTATTATATTCTCAATTCTGAAGTCTTGTGACTACGTGGTCATCTCCTACGAGTTACATTAGTCCCATGCGAGGTGTTAGTGCCTCTTACGGGAACATTTGAAGAATGGTTTGAGTTTTCACCCTCAAATGGCATGTTTTCAATAATAATCTAAATATTTTTAAATTATCGTCATATGCTAAAATCGGGAGACCCGTGACTACACGGTCAGTTCTTAAAAGTTAGATTGGTCCCGTACGAGGTGTTCATGCCTCTTATGAGGCCGTTTGGGGGGCTCGTTTGTGTTTTCACCTTTTAACGGCTTGTTTTTAAGCCTAATATATGTAGAAACGCTACAGCGAAAATATTGCGACTTCTCAAATAAAATCCAATTTTAATTAATCCCAAATTTTAGTTAAACCCTAAAACATGCATCTAAATGATTTATCCAATAAAATAAAGCATGCAGGATAAAACAAACAATTTCAGAAAAAATCCCCCAAAGGGGCAAAACCTTTTATTTCAGTATAATTTGTAAGAAAACGGCTTACACGGATTACAATGAAATAGGGTGACATACAAAATACCCGCAGGTGTCGATTTCGATGTCTCGGTTGGAACTTTCCCTTTTCAGGAGGACATCAGTGAAGAAGAAGACGGCTCCTCCACAAGTTACGAACGGAATTTTCCCTTTCCAGGAGGGTAGCAATGAAGAAGAAAAACGACTTCTCCACAAGAGTGAACTTTATAAGGACTCCCTCCATAATAGCATGCAACTGTCAATTGTAGAGATCTCCCCACAAAGAATAAACAGGGCAAAAGTTGTGTTCTTGAAAACCAAAACAATTCACTAAGGCATATGGGAGTTTTGTGAATTGAAAACAAAAAGGGATTAAAACCCTAAAGGAAGAAGCCAAAAGGGATTATGCTTTTACAGTTTTTCTGTTCGTCAAAACACTGTGACTTCTCAATGAAAACGGAACTAGAGAATGAGATTTTATAGAAAATTGCGCCGCCTCGAAAACAGAGCTCGTTCGAACGAGATCAGTAAGTCGCTCGAACGGAGGACAAATGTCGTTCGAACGAGATCTAACGAGATGCTATGTCGTTTGAACGATAATTACAGGTCGTTCGAATGACCTATCAAATGAGATTCTACGCGATTCTGTAGAAAATTTCGATACGAACGCGTGGCCGTCAGTTTCGTGTCATTCTGATTTTTTATGAATTAGTTATGATTTTTCTACAAAAAGGTGTCCGAAAACAAAATCTTTAGAAAAATATTTTGTAAAAATATCCCAAAAGCTCTAAGTGAAAAGTTAAGGTATTTAAAAGATAACCTTACCAAAGTAAACTTCGTGGAGTCTTGAATGATGAAGAACTTGAGTAATTCGGATCCGTCTTTGATGTAGATGTCTCTTGAATGTTCTTCGACGGTGTAGCGGTATATGACATAATAAATTGATAACGGCCCTATGAAAATATGTCCTTACAATTTAGATATTTTTAAATTATAGTCATATTCTGAAACTAGGAGTCACACGACTACGCGGTCAGTTCCTACGAGTTACATTGGTCCCGTGCAAGGTGTTAGTGCCTCTTATGTGGCCGTTTGAGGGCTGGTTTAGGTTTTCACCCTATAACGGAATGTGTTTAAGCCTAATCTAGATATTTTCAAATTATCATCATATTCACATACCAATAGACCTATGACTACGAGGTCAGTTCCTACAAGTTACATCGGTCCTGTGCGAGGTGTTCATGCCTCTTACGGGGCCGTTAGGGACTGGTTTGGGTTTTCACCCTTTTAACGACTTGTTTTTAACCCTAATCTAGATATTTTTAAATTATCATCATATTCTCAAACCGGAGACCTGTGACTATGCGATTAGTTCCTACAAGTTACATTGGTCCCATGAGAGGTGTCCATGCCTCTCAGGGGGCCATTTAGGGGTTGGTTTGAATTTTCACCCTTTAACGACTAGTTTTTAAGCGTAATCTGAATTTTTTCAAATTATCGTCATATTCTCAAACTAGGAGTCACACGACTACGCAGTCAGTTTCTATGAGTTACATTGGTCCTATGTGAGGTGTTAGTGCCTCTTACGGGGCTATTTGGATGCTAATTTGGATTTTCACCCTCTAACGACATGTTTTTAAGCCTAATATAGATATTTTCAAATTATCGTCATATTCTTAAATTGGGAGACCCATGACTATGCAGTCAGTTCCTACGAGTTACATTGGTCCCCTGCAAGGTCTTAGTGCCTCTTACAGGGCCGTTTGAGGACTGGTTTGGGTTTTCACCATTTTAACGACTTGTTTTTAAGCTTAATATGGATGTTTTCAAATTATCGTCATATTCTCAAAGTACGAGATCCGTGACTATGCGGTCGATTTCTATAAGTTACATTGGTCCTGACGAGGTGCCCATGGCTCTTATGGGTCCGTTTGGAGGTTGGTTTGGGTTTTCACCCTTTTAACATCTTGTTTGTGAATAATAGTGACAATTAAACACACTTTCTTGTTTTCGCAAAGTGCCTGACTTTGGTGTGTCCATAGCTGTGTGTGATCCATGCATCAACACTTCACATCCAGTGAAGTGTCTGTGCTTCCTAGTTGAACATTCAACATGTATAACTGAAAGTGAATGTAGTCCTCCCCTAATTGTTCTTGTGTACTCTTAAATTTTATTTTATTAGTTAAAACTCATACCAATATAAAATATGTATCTAGATCAAACCTAAAAGTTTGAGTTGAAACCTAAACCGTCAATTCGAATCATTAACCATTGCACCAAAGCATATTCAACTACCCTACTAATAAGTAATAACTACCACCCTCGACAGTAATGTGGCCTAATAAAATATAGAGATAGAAACGGAAAGGAAAGTGATCAACCTTCGTGTATGCACGCATTGAAATCAAAATCGTACTTGGCTAAGAAGTCAATTGAGGTTAATTGACACATGAACTCGTAGTACGGTCCATCAATAAAAATTCTTGCCGAGAAAATATAATAAAAGTTGTACCTCTTAACGGATATCATAATCATAAGATTCAGTGGTAGCACGAATAAAAGGAGCACATACATATTTTAATAATGAGAAGAATAAAAACTTATAGGTAAGCTATGAAGGACTACTTAGAAGCATCCCAACGAAGGGACATACGTGATACCAGAATGAAGGAAAACTAAACATAATAACTATTCAATATCTATAATGAACATTACAATTCAGTATACATGTCTTGTCTTATGAGTTGTGGCTAAGTATAATAACTATGCGAAATAATTATTGGTAACATTTAAGAAGTATTAATACATGTACTATCTAAGAAGTATTGATATTAAATTGTCGTTGATTAGGCATGCGGTTTGCATGAAGTGCATGATGGTGGTGCCCATAAGGCTTTCATTTTTTCGGCGGTGCCCACGAGGTTTTCATTTTTGAGATTGTGCAAATGAAATCTCATAGTTAAGTGCTTGTGAGTGTTTAATTAAATGATGATGGGTTTAATGTCATTCATTTTGAGGTAATGAACTTGGGAGGTAGTGTATTCCTTCTTATTTTTTAATGGAAGTTTTATCTTCCCTTTCACATAATTACATAGTCAAATGAGCACTAAGGGTCCATTTGGTTGCCAATAATTACCATGGCAAATGCCAAAAAGTTGACAAATATGAAAATTTGCGCACTTTTTGGCTGTTTGGTTGTATAATTTGCAGTGAAATTATTTGTCAGTGTACAACACCCTTTATGCATAAAGTGTTGGCAAACTTTGCTTACCTATTTGAGTGATAAATATTTACCAACAAATTTACTGACTTCTTAAACGGTTATAATGTTTAAAAAACAATTTAAAAACTATTTTAAATGATTAAAAAAACTGTTATGAATATTTAAAAACTGTTTTGTAATGTTTTAAATAATGTTTTTAATATTATAAAAAAATTAATAAAATGTTTTACAAATTTTTTAAAAACTATCTTATAAATATATTGTAAAAACTGTTTTTAACATTTTTAAAAACTGTTTTGAATACATTTTAAAAACTGTTTTAAAGTTTTAAAAAACAATTTTAAAAACTGTTTTAAATAGTTAAAAAACTGTTATGAATACTTAAAAACTGTTTTTTAATGTTTTGAAAACAATTTTAAATATTATAAAAAATTATTAAGAAAATGTTTTACAATTTTTTTTAAAAACCGTTTTATAAAAATGTTGTAAAAAATGTCTTTAACATTTAAGAAAACTGTTTTAAAGTTTTAAAAAATAATGTAAAATACTATTTGTTGGAAAACAGCTGTTTTACATCTGTTGGTTACAAAAGTTGAAATAGCAGAATTCCTTCCTGTCCCACATCGGTGGGTTGAAGGAAATGGGGTGTGTTAATATACTCTTTTTTTAGACTAAAGGTTCAGCCCTTTGGGCATTCAATGTTTTGTGGGTATGTGGGGCAGACCCAATGGGCCAAGTCACACACACACGCGCGCGCGCCGCCGCCGTCGTCTGTCCGGCCCGGCCCGTGTCTGGGTCCTGGGCTTGGGCTCATTAAGAATTAATTTTTTGGACAAATAAATTAACGAATTTGGGCTTTAAAAATTAATTTTTAACGGTAATTAATTCTGAAAAATTAAAACGTGTTTTATTCCGTGTTGATTTCTTCAACCGAGTTGCCCACTATTTCCAGATTTTTCTCCACGTTGTTTACCAACGTCTCTTTTCTTTTTGCCCCATAAAAGAGGTTGTAGCCTCCGTTTTTAAAACACAGTTATCTCTAACAGTTTTCAACACAGAATTTCCTCTACAGTTCTGAAAAAATTTCCTTCTCCCAGAATAATTAATCTCGTTCGTTGTACAGATTAATTATAGAATCGAGCAATTAATACAAAATGGGTGTATACAGACCGAATTGATTCTTGTGCTTTATCAAATCTGTATTTTAATTTTGGAGGTTGTTTTATCCTGGGGGTGGCGGGGCTTCGAGACTGTCAGCACACTTTGGGCAGAGCCGCGAAACACCTTAAAGAGAGCGACATTGTCCGCGACTCAGCCGTGTTCTTGACTGTCCAGTTGGGGATTTCTTAGATTTTTCTGCCCCAGATTTATTTGCTCCAAAATTGGGTAATTTCGTTCCTAATTTTAATTCTGCATTTAATTATTTATTGCTGCAGCAACAATTTTAAGGTGTTCTAAATTCTGCCATGGACGAAATTAACTCAAATAACCTAAATAAGCCTTTCAAATATGAAGGCACTTAGAGCAAAAAATTGCTATTTTATTTAACTAAGAAAAAAGTCGCATCATGTGTTCAATTTGACAAACCCGTAGTAAATAATCCACCTACTGTTGAGGAAAGCAAAACAATTAGAAATTGGGATGAAAATAATTTTTTGTGCAAGAACTATATTCTGAATGCTCTAAGTGACGAACTTTATGACTATTATGCCAATTATAAAACTGCGAAAGATGTTTGGGACGGACTTTTAAAAAAATATGACACGGAGGAGGCGGGTGCTAAAAAATATGCCGTCAGCCGTCATTTGAAATTTCAAATGACGGATGACAAATCTGTTGTTGCTCAAACCCATGATTTGCAAATGATTGCCCGTGAAATTATTTTTGAGGGCATGGCCTTAGATGAGCAATTTCATGTGGCTGTAATTATTGATAAATTGCCTCCACTGTTCAAAGAGTTTAAAAATATTTTGAGGCATAACTCTAAAGAATTTTCACTAGAGTCATTAATTACTAAATTGAGAATAGAGGAGGAATCCCGAAAACAGGGCTATAAAGATGAAATTCTTGTTGTATCTAACAACAAAAATCAGAAAAAGAACCACACTCCAGTTGTTTTAAAGGCAAATGGAAAAAATATGAAAAATCAGAAAAAGAGCCACAACCAGAATTTTAAAAATCAGATTTAGACTCAGAATAAGTATAAGAACCCTGGAAATGGACAGTCTAGCAACTCGGTACAGTTTCTCTGTTTCAAGTGTGGCAAGCCTGGCCATATGGCTAGCAAATGTCGCAATGTGCCACAAGCACAAGCGAATTTGACCGAAGAGGACCTATGTGCTATGATTTCAGAAATCAACATGGTTAGCGGTGCCGAAGGGTGGTGGTTGGATACTGGCGCTTCCCGCCATATCTGTTATGACCGTAGTCTGTTTAAGACTTATTCTGAGACTGCAGATAAGAAGGTGTTGTTGGTGATTCTCACTCCACTGAGGTTGCTGGTACTGGAAATGTGGAATTGAAGTTCACTTCGGGAAAGACTGTTATCCTCAAAGATGTTCTTCACACTCCCGAGATAAGGAAAAATTTGGTTTCGGGTTATCTTCTCAACAAAGCTGGCTTTACTCAAACTATTGGTGCTGATTTATTTACTTTGACCAAAAATGGAATTTTTGTAGGCAAGGGTTATGCCACTGATGGGATGTTTAAATTGAATGTTGATGCAATGAATAAAATTTCTCCTTCTGCTTATATTGCTTGTTCATTTAATATTTGGCATGCTAGGCTTTGTCATGTTAATAAACGACTTGTTAAAAATATGAGCACTTTAGGATTAATCCCCGAATTATCATTAAATGATTTTGAAAAATGTGAATGGTGTAGTCAAGCAAAAATCACTAAGACACCACATAAATTTGTTTTTAGAGAATCTGAACCACTTGATTTAATTCATTCAGATATTTGTGAATTGGATGGTGTCACAACTAGAAATGGCAAACGTTATTTTATAACTTTTATTGATGATTGTTCCGATTATTCATTTGTGTATTTAATGAAAAATAAAAGTGAAGCGTTTGACATGTTTAAAATTTTCCTTAATGAAATTGAAAATCAATTTAATCGGAAAATAAAAAGGTTACGTAGTGATAGAGGCACCGAATATGATTCTGGACCATTTATTGAATTTTATAAAACCCACGGTATTATTCATGAAAAAACTGCCCCTTATTCGCCCGAAATGAACGGTAAAGCTGAAAGAAAAAATAGGACATTAACTGAATTAGTTGTTGCTATTTTATTAAATTCAGGGGCTGCCTCACATTGGTGGGGTTAAATTATTTTGACTGTGTGTCACGTGCTTAATAGAATTCCTAAGACTAAAATGAAAATATCTCCTTATGAAATTTGGAAAAATATTAAGCCCAACGTGTCATACTTTAGAACGTGGGGGTGCTTAGCCTATGTACGTATACCCGACCCTAAAAGGTCTAAATTGGCAAGTAGAGCATATGAGTGCGTTTTTATAGGCTATGCTATTAATAGCAAAGCATACCGATTTTATGACTTGAAAAATCAAGTAATTATTGAATCAAATGACGCCGATTTTTATGAAGATAAATTTCCTTTTAAATTGAGGAATAGTGGGGGCGAGTCATCCACTAATATTTCTTTAAATAAAAATAAAGAAAATAATGAATCCATTTTAGAGCTTCGAAAAAGTAAAAGGGCTCGTGTAGAAAAAGATTTTGGTCCCGACTTTTATGCTTACACTTTAGAGGAGGATCCTAACACTATTCAAGAAGCCTTATCTTCTTTAGATGCCGATTTATGGCAAGAGGCTATTAATGATGAAATGGATTCTTTGGAAACAAATAAAACTTGGCATTTAGTGGACCTTCCTCCTGGATGTAAAACAATTGGGTGTAAATGGATTCTTAAAAAGAAATTAAAACCTGATGGCACTGTTGAAAAATATAAGGCACGCCTTGTTGCTAAAGGTTTTAGACAAAGAGAAAATGTAGACTTTTTTGATACATTTTCACCCGTGACTAGAATAACGTCTATACGTGTACTATTTGCTATAGCTGCCTTAAATGATTTAATTGTACACCAAATGGATGTTAAAACTGCATTTTTAAACGGAGAATTAGAAGAAGAGATTGATATGGATCAAACTGAAGGTTTTATTGTACACGGTCAAGAAAATAAAGTGTGTAAATTAGATAAATCTCTTTATGGACTCAAACAGGCACCTAAACAATGGCATGATAAATTTGATAGCCTAGTCATCTCTAATGGGTTTAAAATTAATGAAAGTGACAAATGCATTTATTATAAATATGTTGAGAACATTTTCACTATGACATGTCTTTATGTTGATGACTTGCTTATATTTGGTTCCAATATTCATGCCGTAGAAAATGTTAAATCATTATTATGTGCCAACTTTGATATGAAGGATTTGGGTGAAGCTAGTGTAATATTAGGAATTAATATTACTAGGTCAGAAAATGGACTTTCTTTGGATCAATCTCATTACATTGAGAAAGTTCTAAAGAAATATAATTACTTTGACTGTAAACCTGCTAGTACTCCATTTGACCCTAGTGTAAAGTTATTTTAGAACACTGGCGACAGTGTAAACCAAAATGCTTATGCAAGCATTATTGGTAGCTTACGTTATGCTAAAGATTGCACTAGACCTGACATAGCTTATGTTGTGGGAGTACTATGTAGATTTACTAGTAGACCTAGTATGGAGCATTGGCATGCTATTGAGAGGGTCATGCGGTACCTTAAAAGGACGATGAACCTCGGATTACACTATAATAAGCATCCCACTGTCCTTGAAGGATTTAGTGATGCAGATTGGAACACCCTATCTGATGATTCTAAGGCTACTAGTGGATATATATTTAGCATCGCTGGTGGTGCAGTTTCTTGGAAATCTAAGAAACAAACTATTTTGGCTCAATCCACTATGGAGTCTGAGATGATAGCGCTAGCTACTGCTAGTGAAGAGGCAGGTTGGTTAAGAAACCTCCTGTCAGATATCCCATTATGGGAAAGACCGATTCCAGCCGTTTTGATTCATTGTGATAGTACCGCGGCTATTGCAAAAGTTGAGAACTGTTATTATAATGGTAAGAAACGACAAATACGTCGTAAGCATAGTACTGTTAGAGAATTTATCTCTACGGGTGCTGTGAGGGCGGATCATATACGGTCTGAACAGAACTTAGCTGATCCTTTGACGAAAGGACTAGCTAGGGAGAAGGTGTGGAACACCACGAAAGGGATGGGACTAAATCCCTTGGATAAATGAGTCATTTGTGATGGTAACCCAACATATAGACTGGAGATTCCAAAAAATATTTTCAAAGGGTAATAACAAGTCACAAGTGATATGGGTTGAATCATGCGATTATTAATTAAAATAGAACGGGGTTTTACTCCGAGTCCATCCCTAAGGAGCATGATATCCTGAAGTGAGTTAAGGATGAGTTATGATAACTCTTAATGAGATCTATAGCTTTATTTTGAGTGAGGTACTTAGCTACAGGAGTATTCTTGATAGACTCACCTATGTGAATGTGGAAGTGTGGCAGCTTCCTATGGATATTTTGGGCAAATTCCTAGAGCGTTCACTATACTGGGATAGAAGCACATGGCCGTAACGTGCTAGCTATTAGACTTACACCCAAGTAGGGTTGTGTGTGGGATGTTATCAGAGATAGAGTTCAAAACTACGGTTACTCTAGTATATTCTAAATCATCTTTACTACGTAAAGGTTCAAGTCGAAAGACACCTTTGCTTATGCACAATTCTATAAATTATTGCTCGATAAAAATATTTTCAAATTTTGCAAGTGGGGGATTGTTGGAAAACAGCTGTTTTACAACTGTTGGTTACAAAAGTTGAAATAGCAGAATTCCTTCTTGTCCCACATCGGTGGGTTGAAGGAAATGGGGTGTGTTAATATACTCTTTTTTTAAACTAAAGGTTCAGCCCTTTGGGCATTCAATGTTTTGTGGGATGTGGGGCAGACCCAATGGGCCAAGTCACACACGCGCGGGCGCCGCCGCCGCCGTCCGTCCGACCCGGCCCGTGTCCGGGTCCTGGGCTTGGGCTCATTAAGAATTAATTTTTTGGACAAATAAATTAACGAATTTGAGCTTTAAAAATTAATTTTTAACGGTAATTAATTCCGAAAAATTAAAACGTGTTTTATTCCGTGTTGATTTCTTCAACCGAGTTGCCCACTATTTCCAGATTTTTCTTCACGTTGTTTACCAACGTCTCTTTTCTTTTTGCCCCATAAAAGAGGTTGTAGCCTCCGTTTTTAAAACACAGTTATCTCTAACAGTTTTCAACACATAATTTCCTCTACAGTTCTGAAAAAATTTCCTTCTCCTAGAATAATTAATCTCGTTCGTTGTACAGATTAATTATAGAATCGAGCAATTAATACAAAATGGGTGTATACAGACCGGATTGATTCTTGTGCTTTATCAAATCCGTATTTTAATTTTGGAGGCTGTTTTATCCTGAGGGTGGCGGGGCTTCGAGACTGTCAGCACACTTTGGGCAGAGCCGCGAAACACCTTATAGAGAGCGACATTGTCCGCGACTCAGCCGTGTTCTTGACTGTCCAGTCCGGGATTTTTTTATATTTTTCTGCCACAGATTTATTTGCTTCAAAATTGGGTAATTTCGTTCCTAATTTTAATTTTGCATTTAATTATTTATTGCTGCAGCAACACTATTTTAATTAGTTTAAAAACTGTTTTAATAATGTTTTATAAAAACTGTTTTAGAAATATTTTAAAAACTGTTTTATAAAACTGTTTTAAAAAATATTTAAATAAACCAATTGGATTGACTCTAATTTCGCGTAATGGTTGTTTGATAGCCTCATGTGAAAAAACTAGGTAAAATTTGCCAACTTTTCCCACTTTTGAATCAAACGGACCCTAAATGCTCTCAAATGAGGAAAAAACATTCAGAAAATGAAACCACACAAGACATTAGTAGATTTCTAATCATTTTCTAAAAGGTTGATGAGCTAAAAATTAATGAGTAAGTTGATACTGAAATACAGATACAACCATTGAAAACATAAAATGAAAGTAATTAAGGGTCAGGGGCATTCCAAATTTAATCGGATTGGATCGAATAATGAAACTGAATCTAATAGAAAATCACATGCAATATATGAACCAAATTGAAATAATGAAACATTGTTTTTTTAAAGAAGTAAAGAAGAAGAAATGTGTACCATAAACTAAGGGAATTGTATTGAGAAATAATGGTGGAAACTAAGTGCATGATCAATATAGATACAATTTGAGTTCTAAAGATGGGTTGCAGAGGCATATTGTTAACGCCAATATACTTCACAATAATCCTTACCACTTACTGCTTGCAGTCCTAATCCATTTGATATCTATTACGGGTTATGATTTGTGTATTAATGTTAATTGAATGGAAATGGTCAGCCCATCCTAAGGAAAATTTAAGTTACCAGAGTCAACATCAACAATAGGTGGAAACCCCTCTCCTTCATATAATTCAACCAAAAATCAATAACCCATTTGACAATCGACACATTGCAAACCTAAGGTCAATCGCGTTGTTCATGTTAAGTTACATATAAGTTATTTATTTTTAGGATTTTAATTTTGTAGTTTGACTATTTTTGGTTAGTTGCAAACCTAAGGTTAGTCATATTATTTCTATTAAAATAGATTGAACTCAATTTTAAGTCAACAGAGTTACATGATTTCATCCATTTTGTTGGCCATATGCACATTTGTTGATGAATTTTTGTCATAAAATAAAAACTCTGCCTAAACATAAACATAAACCAATTCCTTTAGGATATCTTCTTCGAGCTAACGCAATCGGTCTCATGCTTATGATTGATCAGGTATTCATATATATATAAATTTATATAGGCTTGTCATCGGATTGAACTAGTTTAAGATCAATATAAAAAATCAATTAATAAGAGAATTATTAGAGACCCGATTAGATTCAGATCATAGTTTTGTGGATTCTTTGTTATCTTTAAGTGGATTTAGTTTTGTGGTTCAAGCATAGTTTTCTTTTCACTCTCCAATGTACATTTCATTCTTACTATATTTGATGATTATATAAATTTTAAAATGTAACAAACAAATGAGAGTGTATTTGAACAAATGCACATATCATATATACCCTTCTTCTGCCTACAGATTTTTAATTTTTCTAAATTGAGTTTATTTACATGACATTTGTGTAGGATTAACCTTGGCAAAACAAAAAAGTATATCAAATGTGATAAAGATGCTAACTGTAATTTTCAAGTTTGTTGTGGATGCCTCTGCTATGGATCTTGTTTCTTCTCACAATCAAGAAAGATGCTTGAAATTTACACTTGAATACACACAATTCATAAGCTCGAATTTAAGGCAACATTACCATAACCAGCTGCAGTTTATGAAGGACGACTTAAAAGAGATATTTCTGTGTCTAAAGAGCTCATTCACCTATTCAGCCAAGTTACTCAATCTACTATTAAAAAGCTCATATGAGACTTCACCGCCTCCACCAGAAGCTCATAATATCGCCAATAACTTCAGTTGAAGAATACCTAGGGTCTGTATATGCAGCACATATTATTTTTGCAGCAAAACAATGGCTTCCAAATTTGGTTCTTACTTCGGGGTTTAAGCACTTTCTGAAACAGACTCCGGGAGACAGACATGTGATTTTGCATCTGATTACGGTAAACAAGGTTTTCCATCATGGCCGTCGATTTTAGCCGGATTGAGTTATGTGAATCAAGTTAACTTATATTGCCTCTGATGACAATGATGATGAGAAATTTTCTTCATTTAAAAAGCTTATGGTGATGACGATTCAGTTGTTAAGAGCAAACCAAAGGGTGTTAGATGTAGTTGGGGTGATTTTTTGACCGGTTTGGTAGTTGGGCGGCTGGAAAGGAAGGACTTCAAGTTGGTATTGGAACTTATGCACTTTGTATGTGAGAAATTAGTGAGGGTATGAGCAGCGGGGGATTCAGGATTTTTAGTCAATTGGGGCGAAAGTTTCGAGTGGTGCCGGGGATTCGGGGCCCGAGACGAATTTTTTTTGGGTTATTTCGAGTTTTATACAAATTATAACTTTATTTAGAGTTTTATACAAATTATAGTTCATCCAAATAGACTACAAATTATATGTTTCAAGTTTATTTTGAGTTTTTTTTGGGATAAATGTTTGGGACATAAATTACAGAAATTTGACATTTTTTCCCAAAGTACAGAAATTATAGAGATTATTTGGAGAGATTACAATAATTTGACATTTTTTGGAGAAATTGTATGAAAAATATATACCCTTATTTCTGTACAATTTCTCAAAAAATAATACATACATAAAAATCATACATTCAATCAAAACCCTCTATTTTACACAATCAAAATCTTGACATTTTTCCCCAAATTATAGAAATTATAGAGATTATTTAGAGAAATTACATAAATTTGACATTTTTTGGAGAAATTGTATAAAAAATAAATACACTTATTTCTGTATAATTTCTCAAAAAACAATACATACAAAAAAAATTATGCATTCAATTCAATCAAAACCCTATATTTCACACAATCAAAATCTTACACAAAAATTATACATTCAATCAAAATCATACATACAATCAAAAATATTACACAAAAATCAGATTAAGGGACAAAAAATACCTCAGGCGGGTCAGGCAGCTGGGTGGCTGGTGGCGTGGCTAGCGTGGCGCGGCAGGTGATGGTGTGGCTGGTGGTGGCTGAGCTTGAGAGAAGAGAAGAGAAGAAATGAGGTTAGGGAACTTAGGGCCGGCTGTTAAAACTCACAACTTGAGTTTTAAGTAATTACAATTTTATACCCTAAGGTTTGAAAATACTAATAGTTAAACCTTAAAGTATAAACCTTCTCCTAAAAAACCTTAAATTTTTTTTTTTTTGGGCAAAAACTGAACCGGGGCTAAAGCCCCCCTTCGTCCTTACCTTCGTCCGCCCCTGGGTATGGGGAGAACTTAATTTGATGTTGGAATGTCTTCAAGAGATCTATCCTCAAATAGAGAGAGAAGCTAAGGGTTTACAATATTGATGATGATAGAAGACAAAAATTAGAGTGCAATAGCTATGCTTCAACCTGTGTGGATGCGTTATATATATGAAACTAGGAGGGAGCCAATGGAGGAAGAGTAGAGGGAGATTTTTGTAGGGAGTATGTACGTATACGGAAGAAGTTAAGTGCATCAAAGTGTAAAGGGTACGCTCCATAAGTTGAAAAAAATGTCCCTTGCTTTTCATTGTCTTTTTACCTAAATAAGGAATGGACAATCTTTGTAGAATTCAAAGAACTTTGATCGAATTTTTTATTATATGTACTAGTGTTTTTCAATGTGCTTGATATTGGTTGCCGACCTTAGATGGTGCAACAGATGTTCTTCTTAGTATTTGGACCATAATACGTCAAAGAGCTGGGTAAAAAAGAAAGGGGCATATATCAAATAGTCCCTAATTTTTTTAATACACATTTAGTGCAAGCGTTTTTATTTTGCACCAAAAAGTCCTTTACCATGACAAAAATGATTTACCATGCCGCTGGCGGGACTTTTTGGTACAAAATAAAAGGCTTGGACTAAATGCGTATTAAAAAATGTTTGAGGGACTTTTTGGTATTTTATCCAAAAAGAAAAGGAAAATACCAATACCAATAATATTAACGAGAATCAGCAATAAGAGATATGATAAAAGTTATCACAGATTAACAATATAAAATATTCCTAGAACCTAGTTATATCCAACAGATCATGGGATAAGAGGCTTAGGGTAATTTAAACCATCTCAAATCTCATCAAATGCAACATTAAACATAAATGAACTTCCTTATCCAGAGCCTTACCAGTTAATATGTTTGTAAACCCATAGATGGAACACTCATAGATGGAGGGTTTGGATTGGAACTCGGTGGATAACCATTGCATGCTTCCACACTTAGTATGAGGTTATGCCACTGCTCACATGACAATGTTGCTGGCCACATTCTTCTTGCTCTAGTCATGGTTGGAATCCTTTGCCTCATTGCAGCTGGTTCTCATTTTTGGTAGATCACACTTGTGTTGGTCACACTCTTCTTGCTTGGAGGCTCATCGAGTTGCATAGATCACACTAGTTTGGATTAGAACTTTGGGGATAACCATTGCCTGTGCAATTATGGGATGTTTCTGGGTAATTATGTTATTGTGTGGTGGCAAATGTGTTCTAGTAAAATTTAAAGAATAAAAAGGAACATGGGACATTAAGATTAACTCCTAAGGTATTGGTCCTATTAAATTAATATGAAGATAACTCAATGCGATCCTTTCATTGTTGACAAGATGATAAGTTGCTTTATCTAATATTAGATGAAGACTTATCTATAACGAGTATCACTCCAAACCCATGTTATTTTAGATATCAATTCATTTAGAGAATAGTAAAAATTGCATAAAAAAAGATAAGAAAAAAGTTTTACCACATTAGCCTCTCGAAGAACCTAGTCCACGGATGATGCTCGTTTCCATGTAACAGGTTGTTAACCATTTGCTTTCAGGAACTGACCATAACACTACACCAAATCTGCCCATTTGTCAAGGTCATTGACCTTGACAAATTCACCTTGTCAAGGTCAATGACCGTGACATTTCGAGGCGAGACAACTTTTTTTGTCACGGTCATTGACCTTGACAAAAAACTCGAGTTTTGTGTCACGGTCGTGTCAAGGTCAATGACCATGACACGTTTGTCACAGTTATAAACCGTGACTTAACCGTGACCCCAATTGTCACGGTCAATGACCGTGACACGTCCGTGACAACTTTTACCGCGGACTTGTCACGATCAATGATCGTGACAATTCTGGGCAGAATTTAAAAAAAATCTGCTGGGCAGTATGGCCACTGCCACTGCCTAGCAGTATATTTGTACATGTTATAGCAACGTTGTACTTGTTCCAAACATCATATATCCAACACAAACTAAAGATAATGCAAATATATATTCATGACGATATAATCCAAATATTTAAAGTAAAAATAATATACATGACGATATAATCCAAATTTAATTAAAATGGACAAACTTAAAAATAATGTTACTACACTTGGATAAAACTGAGGAGGTGAGTAGGCCACATGACATACGAATTGACGCACCCACTAATATACGTCGTGCCGCATTGTTCGCGACACCACAATAGGGAGTTCTCCTTCCCGGGTATGACATGCGTGACGAGCACCCTGGACTCCATCTCTTGAAGCACACGTCCATGGACTATTCCACCCTCGACGATATTCGGGTCCCTCAACCCCCGCCCTATCCGCTGGCCATCAAATACGTCCAATATGAACACGCTCGGCCAACCAATTGTCGACAATGGTCTGTTGGAGGGCGTCAAATAGGGAAGTGGATCGTCGAAGTACGAACGTGTCGGTGATGAAGCAGCGAGGTCCACATCCTCGTCATCCTGCGCTTCGTCCTCCCGCACCTCCTCCTCCACCGCCTTCTCCTTCCCTTTCCCTTTCCCTTTACGGTCTCCACCCAACGTACGCTTCATGAATGCGTACATATCTTGGACCGTCGTCTCCAAACGGGACAACTTCGCGTCGTGTGAATCCACCGTTCGAGACAACCCGGTGTCGCTCATCTCCAATCCGATGATCCTAGATTTGGCCACCCACGAGATCACTCCCCTTGTCCTCCCTTTGCGATCAGAGCCAAGCACTTGGCTGAGTGCGTCTGTGGACAAAGATGCCTTGTCGGCATCAGACTGCGACGCATGCACTTCCTTAAGATTTATCTGAAACGACAAAAAGCACTTGATTAGTAAAATAAGTAAACTAAAAAATTATAACGTAATTAACAATAATTAAACTGTCGGATTACTTACAATCGTGGCCGCGACGCTCGGGGACACCTCCTTGTCCTTCCCCTTCTTCGTCCGAAGAACCACATAAGTATCGAGCCTATGTGGCTAACCCCCTGGCCCACTCCCTACCCCCTGAAATAAAATAGAGTAAAGTAAAATTAGTATCGGCCCCGTAAAGTAAAATAATATCCAATAATATATTTCTGTAGTTATAGATAAATTAAATCTTACCTGCATCCTATGCTCCACCTCAGCGTAAGAGGCCCGGCCGGAGTAGTGCACGTCCGTCTTTTTAGCCCGATTTTCCCTCCCCGATTGGCGAGATGTCAATTGTCGATCCTCGCTCTCATTGTCAATGAACTTTTGCCATTGTGCCAATGAGATCGACTCCTTGGGCGGGACGGATCCGCGCCATTGTAAAATGGACTCTCGTGTTTTTCCAAAGTACCGTGTCCGCATATTTTTCTTCCACGTCTTGTGTTGCTCCATCAACTGCTCCAAGACGGAATCGCGTAGCTTTGGATCCAAGTTGAATTATTCCTGTCCAACAAATACAATGTTAGTTGCGAATAAATATAAATATAAATATAAATTGAAATATTCATATAAATATTACCTGTAGTGCCGCCCAAACAGCTAACTTGAGCTCATACGGCACCTCCTTCCAAGTCATAAACCCCGGGCCGATGACCGTCTTTAGCAGCTCGAGGGATCTCGCTAAAAGCTCCGACTTGTTTTCGACGATAATCCCAAATTTTCCATATTTGGGGAGCCTAGAGGCGGAGGAGCCCTCGTCTCCTCCGCTACCACCGAACCCATACGACATCATCATAAACATCATCATCATCTTCGCCTTAACATCTGAAGGAGACATTTTTGCTGTAAAAAAAATGTTATTAGTACAGATAAAAAAAAATGTTAATAGTACACATTTCGTTTTACCTAATTGAATTAATTGAATTAATAGTACAGATGAAAAAATGTTCCATCTATATTATAACGTATGTGTAAGTTCCGTCAATACCATTTCGTTTCAATTTTGTAATATTATGTTTTTTCCAAATATTTAAAGAGTTATTAAATGGGTGCCCCACACCCACCCCCACCCACCGCCACACACACACGCACACCTACGCACCTACGCACACACACACACACACACACACACACACCCACCCCACCCCTACATATATGTTAGTTGATGCCATTATATTTTTACCCAAGAGGGTATCGAAAACATAATGTGGGGAATCATAATATACCGTAATCAACTTTAATAATAAGAACACATTCTTTCGAGTGATTTATAAATAATTAAATTTGAGTGCAATCATGATTATTTAGTGGAATGAATCGTGATTAAATAAATAAAGGATATAAATTAGACGGTTATAAATTGGAATTTCCTAGTATTTACTTTGAATCCAGTTTATTTATTTATCTTTGGTCCCTAGTATAGTCATTGCCCAAGTAGTAGGTGCGAAACTCTATAAAACCCTAGTTTAGCTAAAGCCCGTGAATTATACCTATATATATTGTGTAAGCGAGGATTTTAGCATAAGAATCAATTGTGGAGGGTTAGAGAGGGAGTGAAAAAAATTATACCTATTCACACACACACACATACCCCACCCCACCAAGGGCGGACCTAGGTGGTCCCAAGAGTGGGCGGCCGCCCACCCCTTGTTTTCGGAAATTTTTGTACAGGTATGCGCAAAAAAAATAATATTGGGGCCTATGTGTAAACTCTAGGATCGGAAGGTGTATCTGTTTGTTAGTGTTTTAAAGCTAAGGGGCAGAGTATGTAATTTATTATACTTAAATAGAAAAACACGGAAGAAACATTTTACCAAAACCCTAAACATTTTACACGCTCTCTCTCATCTCCTCGCCTCTCACTTGTTGTCATCACTGATTGTTCAAACGTTACCACAAGGGCGGACCATCATGGATTGTTCTAGAACATCCATTAATTGTGCAACCCAGAAGAGGAGAAGGTTTGATATAACAGTTTTATAGAAATCAAGATGAGTCTTCAATTTGGTATGTGCGAATGATGAAATTTTAATCTTTGATGTTTTTAGAGAACTAATCTAAATGGTAGAAGTACCAGGAAGAGAATGTTTTTCAGGTAAGTTATTTGTTAAGTATATAAAACTTTTTTATTCAAATGTTTAATTTTTTTAAATTAAATGTTAAAAAGTATTTTTGTATTCCTTCAAAGGTTTAAATCATTCAATGTTAGGAGTATTTTTGTGTTCATTTGTAAATATTTAGGGAACTAACACTATTCAATGTTAGGAGTATTTTTTTCTCAAATCTTTAAATGTTAGAAATATTTAGTGGTATGTTAGAAATTAGGGGTATTGTATTTTTGTGTTCAATATTTAGGGGTATCATATTTAGGGGCAATGTTAGATACATTTAGGAGAATTTTCAAATTTCAGTGTTATTTTTTCAGTTAATTTTCAATATTGAAGTATAATTTTCTTATAATTTCAATGTTAATCCTAAAAAAATTGCCTTTGGGGCTACCGCCCCTGAACCCCTACATTGCTCGAAAAATTTCGCACCCCTTACTAAAAATCCTGGGTCCGCCACTGCACTCCCCCCACCCCCTACCCCCCTCCACCACCCCCTCCCCCACCACACACCACCACACACACACACACCCCACCCTACCCCACCCCCTGCCCCCCTCCACCACCCCCTCCCCCCTCCCCCAAAACACACCACCACACACACACACACACCGCACCCCACCCCACCCCACCCCCTGCCCCCCTCCACCACCCCTTCCCCCACCCTTCCCCACCCCGCCACCTGCCCCCCTCCACCACCCCCTCCCCCACCCTGCCCCACCCCGCCCCACCTCCCACACACGCACACACATACACACATATATATATACACATACACACATAAATATACACACAAATATATATATAAATGGAAGAGAGAGAGAGAGAGAGAAATTGGACCTGAAAGTAGAGAGAGAGAGAGAGCAGCGTCGAGAGAGAGAGAGAGAGGGAGGGAACGGTGGGAGGGAAAAAAGAAGGGGGAAAGGGTTTTTGCTGGAAAAGTTGTCACGGTCGTGTCAAGGTCATTGACTGTGACAAGCCCGTGACAATTAAATTTGTCACGGCCTTGTCACGGTCAATGACCGTGACAATTAGTTGTCACGGTCGTGTCAAGGTCAATGACCGTGACATAAAACGCGTGTTTTTTTGTTACGGTCAATGACCTTGACAAGGCTGGCCAGCTGAAAGGTGACAATTTTGCCCATTTTGGTGTAGTGTAAGCTGCAACAGGTAAACATAATTAATTGCAAATACTAAGAAACTGATTAATATTAACAGATGACCAAGACATGATTATAACGAACTTCTCTTGATGAGTGGCTTGGTACAAGTCATATTAAATTAGATTCATTTTGAACCCTTTAACCTGCAGAGAAAATAATTACTTCATCAACATAACAAATCTACACTTTGACATCTTTAAAATTAATTGTAATCCAGTCTACGATACACTGTTTTCAAAGTGAAAATGGGATAAAAGTTGCACAAGAAGTGTGTAACTAGTTATTACCTCATCGATTTATTTCAATATATGCTTAAAGGATCATTTCCCATACGCTTACAAGTAAAATGATGTATAACTGTTGGAACATGCTTGTTTATTACCTTAGTGTTGATACCGAAATTAGTCTGCTGATATGGCTCAATTAAGTGAAGACACGTGTCAATCTGCATGGCACTAACAAACATTTCTGAACAACACCTTGACTTCGAGGAACTCAACTTCCCCGACCAGATCAAATACTCCGAGCAGTAGGTACTCTCCGAGGAACTTTATTGCACCGAGCAACTCATGGATACCGAGATACTTAGGTGGTCCGAGCAGCTTACACTACACCAAAATGGCCAAATTGTCACCTTTCAGCCGACCACCCTTGTCAAGGTCATTGACCGTGACACAAATCTCTCGTTTTGTGTCACGGTCATTGACCTTGACACGACCGTGATACATAATTATCACAGTCAAAGACCGTGACAAGGCCGTGACAAATTTACTTGTCACGGCCTTGTTACGGTCTACGACCGTGACAATTCTGTGTCACGGTCGTGTCAATGTTAATGACCGTGACACAAAATGCGAGATTTGCGTCACGGTCAATGACCTTAACACGACCGTGACAACTTTGCAGCAAAAAAAGCCCTAGGATTCTTTTTTCCCACCTCTTTTGGTTTTCCCCCTCTCTCTCTCTCTCATCCGCGATTTCTGCTCTCTCTCTCTCTAAGGTATATTTTTTTCCTCTCTTTCTCTTTCATTTTTATATGTATGTGTATGTGTATGTGTGTATATATATGTGTGCATATGTATATGTGTATGTGTATGTGTGTATATATATGTGTAAATGTTAGTGATAGTTAGAATGGTGTAAATGTTAATGATAGTTAAAATTGTGTAAATGTTAGAAAAGTTCTAGAATTCATATGTTAAATTTAATTATATAAATATTTAAATTGATAATAATTTTATTCATGAAATTAATTCAATTAGGTAAAACCTTAGATAATTTTTTAACAGAATTTGATAATATTAAATAAAGTTTAGTAAATTCACAAAATGTTGCCAATTGTATGTTTTTAGGAATATCATTAGTTACTGTCGTCCCCAACTATGTAGAATCCATACACATGCATGTTGTTAGAAAGACTTAAATTTAATTCTCACTTTAATTTGTAGAATCTCTGTACTTGGTTGGATTTATCCCTTCATGATAATGAAATTTATGCTCCAATTATAATTATCTCATGTCATAATTTTATTGATAAACAATAAATGTAGTTGTCACGATCGTGGTGGGGGTGGGGTGGGGGGGTGGGGTGTGTGTGTGTGTGCATAGGTGTGTGTATGGTGGTGTGTGGTGTGGGAGGGGGTAGTATGGGTGGGGGTCGTGGTGGGGGGTGGGGGTGGGGTGTGTGTGTGTGTGCGTGGCGGGGGGAGGGGGGAAAGGGGTGTGGTGGGGGTGGGGTGTGGAGGGGCAATTTTAACAATTGTATATCTTTAATTAAGAAATTGTATAGCTTTAATTGTAATTTTAATTGTATAGTTTTAGATGAAAGTAAATTAATAATTAGTGCCAATTTCATATGAAAGTAGGATTGTCCCTCATTGTAAATTAGTAAATTAATAATTATATACTTTAATTGTTAGTTTAATTGATGAAATGTTGGGTTGGTTAGTTTTAAAAGTGGCATGACGTGTGCGTGTGTGTGGTGGGGGTGGGGTAGGGGTGTGTGTATGTGTACTATTAACATTTTTTTTTATCTGTACTAATAACATTTTTTTACAGCAAAAATGTCTCCTTCAGATATTAAGGCGAAGATGATGATGCTGTTTATGATGATGTCGTCTGGGCTCGGTGGTAGCGGAGGAGACGAGGGCTCCTCTGCCCCTAGGCTCCCCAAATATGGAAAATTTGGGATTACCGTCGAGAACAAGTCGGAGCTATTAGCGAGATCCCTCGAGCTGCTAAAGACGGTCATCGGCCCGGGGTTTATGAGTTGGAAGGAGGTGCCATATGAGCTCAAGTTAGCTGTTTGGGCGGCACTACAGGTAATATATTTATATTTATATTTATATGAATATTTCAATTTCAATTTCAATTTCAATTTCAAATTCAATTTCAATTTCGATTTCGATTTCATATTTATATTTATATTTATATTTATATTTATATTTATATTTATATTTATATTTATATTTATATTTATATTTATATTTATATTCATATTCATATTTATTCGCCACTAACATTGTATTCATTGGACAGGAACAATTCAACTTGGATCCAAAGCTACGCGATCCCGTCTTGGAGAATATTAGGGAGCAACTCAAGTCGTGGGAAAAAAATATACGGGCACGGTACTTTGGGAAAACAAGAGAGTCGATTATCCAATGGCGTGAATTCGTCCCGCCCAAGGAGCCGATCTCATTGGCACAATGGCAGAAGTTCATTGACAATGAGATCGAGGATCGACAATTGGCATCTCGCCAATCGGGGAGGGAAAATCGGGCAAAAAAGACGGACGTGCACTACTCCGACTGGACCTCTTACGCCGAGGTGGAGCATAGGATGCAGGTAAGATTTAATTTTTCTACAACTACAGAAATATATTATTCTTCATTATTTTACTTTGCGGGGCCGATACTAATTTTACTTTACTTTATTTTATTTCAGGGGGTAGGGAGTGGGCCGGGGGTAAGCCACATAGGCTCGATACTTATGTGGCTCTTCGGACGAAGAAGGGGAAGGACAAGGAGGTGTCCCCGAGCGTCGCGGCCACGATTATAAGTAATTCGACAGTTTAATTTTTGTTAATTACGTTATAATTTTTTAGTTTACTTATTTTACTAATCATGTGCTTTTTATCGTTTCAGGCAAAGCTTAAGGAAGTGCATGAGTCGCAGTCTGATACCGACAAGGCATCTTTGTCCACAGACGCACTCAGCCAAGTGCTTGGCTC
The DNA here is from genome assembly GCA_949130495.1 of Sambucus nigra. Taxonomy (NCBI): domain Eukaryota; kingdom Viridiplantae; phylum Streptophyta; class Magnoliopsida; order Dipsacales; family Adoxaceae; genus Sambucus; species Sambucus nigra. The sequence continues at coordinate 294,733,867 of OX422215.1, read as the reverse complement.
TTTTTGCAAGGGGAGGACAAGGGGAGTGAGCTCGCTGGTGGCCAAATCTAGGATCATCGGATTGGAGACGAGCGACACCGGGTTGGCTCGAACGGTGGATTCACACGAAGCGAAGATGTCCCGTTTGAAGGCGATGATCCAAGATATGTGCGCATTCATGAAGCGTACGTTGGGTGGAGACCGTAAAGGGAAAGGGAAAGGGAAAGGGAAGGAGAAGGCGGTGGAGGAGGAGGTACGGGAGGACGAGGCGCAGGATGACGAGTATGTGGACCTCGCTGCTTCATCACCGACACGTTCGTACTTCGACGATCCACTTCCCTATTTGACGCCCTCCAACAGACCATTGTCGACAATTGGTTGGCCGAGCGTGTTCATATTGGACGTATTTGATGGCCAGCGGATAGGGTGGGGGTTGAGGAACCCGAATATCGTCGAGGGTGAAATAGTTCATGGACGTGCGCTTCAAGAGATGGAGTCCAGGGTGCTCGTCACGCATGTCATACCCGGGAAGGAGAACTCCCTATTGTGGTTGCGCGAACAATGCGGCACGACGTATATTAGTGGGTGCGTCAATTCGTATGTCGTGTGGCCTACTCACCTCCTCAGTTTTACCCAAGACATGTAGTAACATTATTTTTAAGTTTGTCCATTTTAATTATATTTGGATTATATCGTTATGTATATTATTTCTATTTTGAATATTTGGATTATATCGTCATGAATATATATTTGCATTATCTTTAGTTTGTTTGGATATATGATGTTTGGAACAGGTACGACGCTGCTATAACAGGTACAAATATACTGCTGGGCAGTGGCAGTGGCCATACTACCCAACAGATTTTTTTTAAATTCTGCCTAGAATTGTCACGGTCAATGACCGTGATAAAAGGTTGTCACAGACGTGTCACGACGATTGATTGTGATAATTTTTTTAAAAAAGGGTCACGGCTTTGTCACGGTTATAAACCGTGATAAACGTGTCACGGTCATTGACCGCGACACGACCGCGACACAAAACGCGAGTTTTGTGTCAAGGTCAATGACCGTGACACGACCGTGACAAAAAAAGTTGTCTCGCCTCGAAATGTCACGGTCATTGACCTTGACAAGTTGGATTTGTCAAGGTCAATGACCTTGACAAATGGGCAGATTTGGTGTAGTGTTAGGCGGTCCGAGCTGCACCTCGATCAGAGCATTTATTACCAGACAATTAAGAGAATTAAATGCGCATTAAATGTTGGTTGTTATCATACAGATGTATACGCTTATTAGACAGCTTTGTATTACCCTTTCACATATACAACCTCATGGCTATAAATACATTGTATCATCCTCATTGTAAGGGACCGGAATTTTTTGAGAAAAATCCTACCTCGAGAATTCCAAACAAACAGTCAGCAATAACAAAAACAGTGGACGTAGGCCATTCTTTTAAGGCTGAACCACTTTAAAAATTATTTTCTCTTATTTATTTTATCCGTGATTGAATAATTAGAGATAATCTAATTTTTCACATCAACCGATTGGCGCCGTCTGTGGGAAAACGACTGTAATTATCGTTTTTCACCAAAAATAATTCATTATCAATGGCTGACAATCCTGAATCCAGCAATCGAAATGCTGGAAACCCCCCAAATCCATCTGCTCCTCCAAATGTCCAAGATCTAGCTGGAATTATGGCTAGTTTGGCTCAAGGCCAGACAGCCATATAAGAAACTATGCGACAACTCATGCAAACTATCCAGGGTGGAGCGTCAACCCATTCAGGACAACGAAGTGTTCAAAGAAATACTCATTTACTTTCTTCATGCATCAGACAAAGCGATTCATATCGCATTGAGAAATATAATGATTTTTCTTATCAACCGGGTCGAACTTCATCAGTACGAGCCACATATACTGAACGAAACATCACTCTCTCTCCAGAAAAGATTAGTACATTGGAAAGACTAAGTAGGATCTCTCCTTTTGATCGATTGGGCCCTAGGAAGAATAAAAGTCCTCCTAAGGCTATGTCGAGAAACTTTCGACGACCATTTGATCTAAGAGAGGGTTCTGCCCAATCACAACCTGTTGCTCGATAAGATAGATCCCAGGAGGTGAAATCAACACAATCAGTTGCTCGAACCAATAGGCCCGATGAGGGAAATGATGTGTGGAAAGGCTCTATTCAGTGGTTGGAGGATAGATTAGGGGAAATGGCTAAGGCCAAGAATCCTCTACAAAGAACTTTTGTCCAAGGGACACCTTTTGTCCAGGAAGTTGTGGATTTTCCCACACCATCAAAGTTCAAAGCACCTGTTGTGATTCCTAAATATGATGGAAAAACCGACCCTGTCATTCATATAGAGCAATACCAAGCTGCTGCCGACATCTATGTTGTGCCAGATGAGATGAGATGCAGGGCATTCTCGGGAACTCTTACAGGATCTGCTCAAATATGGTACAATAATCTTCCTCGGGGTAAGATTTCAACTTTCTTTCAACTGGCCGAGCTCTTCATTGGAAACTTATATTTTGGAGCAAAACCGGTTAAACGAGTAGCACACTTGTTAAGTGTTAGACAAAAAGCATATATGAACTGATGGCAAAACCATATATGAACTGATGGCAAAAGCGGCCAAGATCATGAATGCTGTGGAGGCTATGGCTGCGAAGAAGAACATAGACACCAAAGAGTCCAAGGTGGAGGTTGATAAGGCTAAAAAGAAAGAGCATAAGAACAATGGTGGTGACAAGCAGTCAAAAACAAAGCCATCATGGGAGGTATTGAAGAAATTTAAAAATTATACTCCTTTGAAGGTAGACATCAACCACGTTTTAGAAGAAATCAAGAACAACGAGGAGCTAAACTGGCCAGAGAAAATGAAGTCAGACCCTAACAGGAGGAATAAGGCCAAATATTGCGAGTTCCACAAAGATCATGGCCACACGACCAAAAATTGCATAGCTCTTCAGAATGAGATCGAAGCACTCATCAGACGAGGAAAACTGGCAAAGTATGTTGATCGTAGAAATGAAAGAAGAAGCAGCGACCGAGCAAGAGAGAGGTCTAGATCTCCTCGTCGAGAAGAGGAGAACAAGAAAAGAGACCATGAAGATGATTCAGAAGACGGCCCCGATCTCCCTAAAAGACCAAGGCAGCCAAAACGTGAGGTATTTTCAATACGTTTTGGATAATTTGATTATAATGTTATTATAGGTGGAGATGCAGGAGGTGGAGACCTTACTGCAGAAAGAAAAGCTTACCTCAATGAGGCTCAATCCTGTTCATATATTCAACGAATAAACTTGGCTGAAGATGATCGCCCGAGGAAGGTCAACAAAGAAAAACTGGTAATCCGTTTCTCAAAGAACGACCTTGCAGGTGTACTGTATCCTCATGATGACCCATTGGTGATCAAAATGAGAATGAAGGAAGTGATGATCTCGAGAGTACTGGTTGATAATGGTAGCTCGGTTGATATTATGTTCTACTCGTGCTTCGGTATCTTAAATCTAAAGTTGTCTCAGTTGGAGCCTTATCACAAACCCCTCCTCGGTTTTGCTGGTGAGAAAGTTTTTCCACTTGGGACGATCAAGTTGGATATGTTCATTGGTACATGGCCTGCTTGTCGAACAGAAAGAGTTCGCTTATTCGTGATGGATAAGAATGCCCGATCAGCCTACAATATCATCATGGGAAGGGTATGATTGAAGAAGTTCGAAGCAGTACCATCTACGGTAAATCAATGCCTGAAATTTCCAACCAATTTTGGAGTAGGAGTTGTAAAGGGTGACCAAAAAGTAGCTCGGGAATGTTACTACTCATCTGCCGAGCAGGAAGAGCTGGAGGAATCTAGTAAAAAGACTACTACCTACCAAGTGGATGAAGGTGCAGAGATTGAAACATTGGATCCTAGAGACGAGTCGCGACTTGTGAAAGGTCAAGTGGTGGAAGCTACTGAAAACATCATTCTAGACGACGAGAATCCAGAACGAACAACTCAGATAGGTTCGTCGTTAGATGCCTCACTAAAATAGGAATTGATAGTTTTCCTAAAAAGCAGAAAATAAACTTTTTCTTGGAGTCATGAGGATATGTCCGGAATAGACCCAAATTTCTTATGTCATGAGCTCAATGTGAAAAAGGAGATCAAGCCAGTGAAGCAGAGAAGAAGAGTGTTCAGCCCTGAGAAGAACCAAGCTATACAGGAGGAGGTCGAGAAGCTCCAGAAAGCTTGTTTTATTGAAGATGTTAAATACCCAGAAATGTGGTGATGGTGAAAAAGAAGAATAACAAATGGAGGATGTGTGTAGACTTCACCGACCTCAACAAGGCATGCCCATAGGATCATTTTCCCTTGCCCCGAATTGATCAATTAGTGGATACTACCTCAGGACACGAGCTGCTGAGCTTCATGGATGCTTATTCTGGTTACAATCAGATTAAAATGAAACCTGAAGACAAGGAGAGTACCTCTTTCATTACCCCTAGGGGAACTTATTGTTATAATGTCATGCCTTCTGGTTTGAAAAATGCAGGTGCAACATATCAGTGGCTGATGAACAAGGTGTTTGCAGAGCAAATCAGTTGCAATATGGAAGCTTATGTTGATGATATGCTGATAAAGAGCAAGAGAGCTGCTGACCATCTAGTTAACTTAGGCCAGACCTTTGATCAATTAGATAAGTATCAAATGAAGTTGAACCCGACCAAGTGCATATTCGGAGTACGAGAAGGCATGTTTCTCGAGTATATCATCAATCAACGAGGCATTGAAGCAAACCCTGAAAAGATCAAAGCTCTATTGGGACTACGATCTCCAACGACGAAAAAAGAAGTGCAAAGTCTTACAGGGCAAGTAGTAGCACTTAACAGATTTGTATCGCGAGCAACTGATAGATGCCTCCCATTCTTCCAAACGCTCCGAAAGACTTTCGAATGGAATGAAAAATGCGAGAAAGCTTTTCAAGAATTGAAGAAATATTTGGGAGCACCTCCACTATTGTCTAGGCCAGTAATGGGAGAAAGATTGTACTTATATCTGGCAGTTTCAGAAAATGCAGTTAGCTCGACATTAATAAGAGTAGAGGATGGAGTACAAAAACCAATTTATTACACTAGTAAGGCCTTCCGAGGAGCAGAGATTAGATATCCAAAACTGGAAAAGTTGGCACTGGCGCTGATCGAAGTGAGTAGAAGAATGAAGCCATACTTCCAGGCTCATACCATAGTCGTATATACCGATATGCCGTTGAGGCAAGCTCTCCATAAACCAGAAAAATCAGGGAGATTGATGTATTGGGCAATAGACCTCGGTGAATATGATATAATTTATGAGCCTAGATCATCACTAAAAGGGCAAGCTGTAGCAAATTTTATAGCAGAGTTCACTTATCCTGATACCCTCGAAGAGCAAAAGCTGAACACCGACCAACCTATGGATGTTACAGGATCATAAAATTTAAACCCCGATCAACTTAAGTTGGTCGGAGAGCAAGAGAAGATGGTCGATGAGAAGCGAGGTGTAGTAGAAATGGAGATAAAGGAGCAACAAATGTTTCACCAAGGAACTCTGTCCAATCAAAAATTTGAAGACGAGGTACCTATATGGAACCTATATGTGGATGGCTCATCTTGCACTACAGGCTGTGGGGCAGGGATTATTTTAAACAGCTCGGATGAGGTCGATATGGAATATGCTCTGCGCTTCCAATTCAAAGCTTCTAATAATGAGGCTGAATATGAAGCTATGATTGCAGGCCTTAACCTGGCAAAAACCATGGGGGTAGAGCAAGTTATTGTATTCAGTGACTCGCAGTTGATCGTAAATCAAATACTGGGAGTATATGCCGCTAAAGGAGAATTAATGATCAGGTATCATGCAAAAGCGATGAAAATTTTATCAAGTCTAATGGAAGTGCAAATAATTAGAATACCAAGATTGGAGAATTCCAGAACAGATGCCTTAGCTCGTTTAGCATCAGCCATACGCACCGAGCTACGGAGAACAATCCCAATTGAAGTCTTGGCTAGTCGGAGCATAAATAAAGATCTGACGATGAACTTTATTACCCTCGATTTAGGGCCATCTTGGATGAATCCTATTAGGGCATATATTGAAGAAGGGTATTTGCCAACTGATAAACTCCCAGCCAAGAAACTAAAGTTTAAAGCTGCTCATTATGTATTGACTAATGGTGTTCTATATCGACGAGGAATTATAGCTGGCTTGCAGAGATGTGTACATGCCGTCGAGGTGAAAGACTTGATCGAAGAAGTCCATGAAGGGTCTTGTGGAGACCATGTAGCAGGTCGAACACTTCTGCAAAGGATAATGACGCAGGGATACTATTGGACGACAATGAGGGCTGATTGCATAGCCAATGCAAAAAAATGTGACAAATGTCAACGCTTCTCCACTATTCGAAGAACTCCCCAAGCATTGTTGACACCCATTACTTCCCCTTGGACATTTGCCATGTGGGGAATTGACTTGGTTGGGCCACTTCCAACGACCAGAGGAAGATTTAAATATCTCGTCGTCGCAGTGGATTACTTTACTAAGTGGGTGGAAGCCGAGCCTCTTGTCGACATGACGTATGAAAAAGTGTACCAATTCATTTGGAAAAATATCATCTATAGATATGGTCTTCCCCATGCATTCATCACCGACCATGGAACACAATTTGATAATGAGGAGTTCGCTGCATATTGTCATCAGTCGAACATACTAAAAACCCACTCTTCACCAGGCCATCCCAAAGCAATGGATAAACTGAAGTGACAAACAGAACGCTGCTAAATGGTTTGAAGAAAAGATTAAATGACGCGAAAGCAAACTGGATCAACGAGCTACATTCAGTACTATGGGCTTATCCTACTACTCCCCGAGCAGTAACAGGAGAATCTCCATACATGCTGGCATTTGGAAGTGAAGCTGTTATACTTGCTGAGTTGGGCCTCCCAACACACAGAGTACTGAATTTCAATTCCCCTGTCAGCGACTTGATGAGAAGGTTAGACTTGGACATGCTCGAGGAAGTCAGAGAAAAAGCAACCATTAGGAATGTTGCTTACCAGCAACGAACAACTTTGTTCTACAACAAGAGAGTGAAGAAATGCGACCTGAAAGAAGGGGACTATGTGCTGAAGAAAGTAATTCAAAAACACAATAAACTGGAAACTAACTGGCATGGCCCTACAGAGTAACAGAGGTTGTTCGACCACGGATATATAGAATTGAAACTTTAGAAGGGGAGGAGTTTAAGAATGCATGGAATGCAGAGCATCTTCGTAAATATTATCAGTAGTCTCATCTCTATGTAATGCAGTTTTCTTCGATATGAATAAAGTTTCTTCGTAAATATTATCAGTAGTCTCATCTCTATGTAATCAGTAGTCTCTCTTTTTGTTGAAATTTTTTGGAGTACTAGTGCTGCACACTAAGCATCAATCCCAGAAATACCAACTCCGGTTGGTTGGGAATAAAAATTTCCGAAAAATACCAACTCCGGTTGGTTGGGAACAAAAATTTCCCAGAAATACCAACTCCGGTTGGTTGGGAATAAAAATTTCCCAGAAATACCAACTCTGGTTGGTTGGGAAGAAAATCCACCAACTATAAATTGGTTGGGAATAAAAATTTCCCAGAAATACCAACTCCGATTGGTTGGGAAGAAAATCCACAAACTATAAGTTGGTCGGGAATAAAAATTTCCCAAAAATACCAACTCCGGTTGGTTGGGAACAAAAATTTCCCAAAAATACCAACTCCAAAAATTTCCCAGAAATACCAACTCCGGTTGGTTGGGAAGAAAATCCACCAACTATAAGTTGGTCGGGAATAAAAATTTCCAAGAAATACCAACTCCGGTTGGTTGGCAACAAAAATTTCCCAGAAATACCAACTCCTGTTGGTTGGGAAGAAAATCCACCAACTATAAGTTGACCGGGAATAAAAATTTCCCAGAAATACCAACTCCGGTTGGTTGGGAACAAAAATTTCCCAGAAATACCAACTCTGGTTGGTTGGGAAGAAAATCCACCAACTATAAGTTGGTCGGGAATAAACATTCCCTAGAAATACCAACTCCAGTTGGTTGGGAACAAAAATTTCCCAGAAATACCAACTCTGGTTTGTTGGGAAGAAAATCCACCAACTATAAGTTGGCCGGGAATAAAAATTTCCCAGAAATACCAACTCCGGTTGGTTGGGAAGAAAATCCACCAACTAAGGTTGGTCGAGAATAAAAAAATTACCAACTAAGGTTGGTCGAGAATGAAAGACACCAACTCCGGTTGGTTAGAAACAGTTGGTTATGGCATTTTAAATAGTTGGTCAAAAAAATGAAATATCATCAACTCTGGTTGGTCGACAAATGATTATCATCATTTAAGATAGTCAACAATAAATTTTCACCAACTTTAGTTGATCAGCAATTTAAAGTAACACAAAATATTTCTATCTTTTTAACAGATATATGTGCACATTCATGTTTTACAAAATATTTCCAAGACAATCGAAATTGCAAGTAAAACTAGAAGTCTTTCATTAAATCTAGAGCAAAATACATCGAGAATGAAATACATATTAATTATTACATCAAGATTCCTATTCTATTGGTTTCTTCCCCTCTGCTTTTGAAACAGGTTCCTCGCCAGCAGGAGGATCGTCTAAAGCATAAGGGGAATTTATGAAATTAAGGTCTTTGAGCATCCTGACGTTCATCACAGATGGACGATCGAGTAGATGCTCCGATCGAGATATCTCAACATTGGAATGGAGACTATAGTCGCCAAGATATTTGGAAATCAAACACTGAGGGATTGCCCGAGCAGGAATTCAGCTCATGTCGAGTTTGAATGGTGGCACTGGCAGGTCGAGCAATCCAGGATTATAGTAATCCCACAGATAGTGACTTTGTTCCAATTATAGCACACCCAAGGCATTTAACCATCCTTGCTTATACCCCTCGTTGTTCGACTGCTGAATCCGGTCATCGAGGTGATATAGGGCTTCATTATAGCCAGCCATCCAAAATTCTCTAGGTTGCTTGTGGAATTGATAAGTCAATCTTTCCGGCTGCTCGTGTAGATTTTTTACGAAAATTTCTTTATTCTCCAAGGCAGACTTTTGTGCAGAGAGCTGCTCATCCAAATTCATAATTTTCTTGGACATCTCTGCTAATGCTTGATTCTTTTCCCTTAGCTGAAAGGATTGATTCTCCAAAGTTGATTGAGTTCTTTGCTCTTCAATAGTAAGCCGAGCAGCTCTTTCTCATCCCCGAGAACCTCTTGCTCGACCGCGAGAAGAAGTAAAGGCTCCAGTTCTCTTTAAAGTCTCCAATTCATCTCTCAAATTGTCATTTTCAACCTCTAAGAAAGAGAATCCCTCATCGTTTACAGGAACCAAGGGGTTCGAGGAAGATGCTGCAGACTTTAACTGAGATATCTCTCCTCGCAGGTTATTATTTTCTTGCTCCATCAACTTAGCTATCTACCTGTGCTCTTCGGCCTCGGTCTTCAAAGTTCTCTCCCTCACATCATAGGCATCAATCAATCTATCATATCCTTTATCAGCACTTAGTTGCTGATACTTCTTCTCATATCCCTAGTGCAAAAGGGCTGTAGACTCCTTGTATTGTTGTTGAAGCTCCTCGAGAGTGCCCTGGAGGTCTTCAATCATTTCATAATACACTACATTGTTAGCCACTGCCCGATCGAGCAGACACTTTAAATACTGGTAGGCTTCAACTTCTTGCTCTGAAGCATCTTCACCGAGGATATCAACGATTTGAGCTTCAGTCATATCTGTATGACCAGCTTGTAAGTACTCATTGCATTATCTCAATAATTTTGTATCATGAGCTGACAAGATTTCTAGCCATAAACTAATAAAAGGAAGAGATAGCAAGAATCAATAAGAGTGCAAACAAAGCAAGAAGAAGAGAATCAACAGTATGAATAATCAAAATCTCAAATTTTATTTCACCATAAAAAGGAAGTACATAGTTCAGAGTTACAATTGACAAAAATAAACAAAGAGAAAAATACGAACAACTCTACACCTTCTCCTTGTCTCCCAAAACTTTCTCGAGAGGCTGGGACGAGGAGGTAGGTTGCTCGGATGGCACAGAGGGTTTCTCGGTAGGTGCTGGAAGCTGCTCGCAGAAGGACTGGACAACTGGGGGATAAGAAATTTGATCTCCCATCACTATGGAGGATTCCTCAGAGGCAGCTTCATCCTCTTCTTCTTCCCCAGGAGTTGGAGGGGGGCCAGGGATGTGTCGCTGAAATAGGTCAGAATTTTCATCAACATTCATCTCTCTTAAAGCAGTGACCCAGCCATCCCTAAAGTACTTGAGGCTGCCATATTCCATTTGTGAAATCATAGCAGCCAAACCCTTATTCCACCCCTTATCCCAGCCAGCGCTGAAGGATTTCTTAATAACTTTTCTTCTTTTCTCTCTCTCCGAGGAGGCCTTTTCCTTAAGAAGCTCCTCGACAGCCTTCAATTTATTCTTCATTTCTTCCTTCTAACGACCAACGTCACGAAGTCTACTTAGCTCTTCCTTTGCAGATTTGAGCTTGTTTTCAAACTCTTCAGCATGTTGGAGTTTCTCCTCGAGCTCTTTGTTCTTCTCCTCCTCCAAGTCTTTTATTTTCTTCTCCAACCCCTTGAAGACTTCAACAACCTGATCCCTCTCCTGCTCAGTGGAGTTAAGCCGCTTCTCCCAAGCAGCTTTATCATCAAGATACTTCTGACGAGAATCTTTTAAAGACTGTGTCAAACCTACAAAAACCTCCTCTACACCACTAGAGGAGATGGACACCTTGATGTCTTCATCCTTCTTCAGAATTGAATTGAAACAAGTTACCAACTGGAAAAAGAAAAAAACTATAAGTCAGTGCATGCACATAACATGGAAAAGTGAAAGTTTAGATTAACAATACTTACTGAGGCAATGTGCTGAGATGCAAAGTGGTAACCCTATCCCGAGAAAGATTTTCTTCAATACCTTGGATCTTGGGAATGATCCAAGACTTCACCGAGCTCATGGCAGAGCTCGGAACAACAAAAGTGGGAACACCACTTCCAGTAGTTGGGGGCTGAGAGATGGATTCAGCCAAATTGACCGAGGAGCTCTTCTTCAGCTTCCTCGTGAGAATAGGAACATTCTCAACCAAGGATGTCTTCTTGGTCGGTGATATAACTACAACCTCGCTTGGAGTAGCGACCTTGCTCGGAGTCACTAGGGGCTTCTCGGCAACCTTCATAGTAGCAGCCGGAGGGGGTGCATCGATTTTCCTTGTCCCTTCTTCTGGGACATCATGCTGGCTTTTCTTTACTTCTCCAGCAATAGAGGTAGATTTCTCGAAGAGGGCAGTAGCTCTTCTTCTCTCCATCCTGTCACTAAGAGGAATGTGTGACTCAGGAGAAGAACCTTCAGAAGCTGGTGCTAGTTCTACTTCACCTATCACTGGACGAGCAGTAAAAGATAAGGTGTAACTCTTATACTGCAGCAAGTATGAAGCTGATCTGATGTTTTAAGTTAACTTCTGTCTCTTTTGGAGACCTTCTTTTACTGTCAACTGCAAATAAATGAAAATTAAAATATCAGTGACACATTTTATCAAACACAAAGAAAGCATAATTTCAAAAATAAAGTAAAGTAAAAACAACCTATCCCATTGCCATAGGGAGGGCATCTGGGACCCTGATACACATCATTTCCAGTTAGTGGAGCATATTGCCAATTTTTTTATAACAACACCATGCTCGAAATAATCCCTATTGGCATCTGGGAGATTGACCACTAAAGCCCTATTTAAAAACCTAGTTTTCAAGTAAAAAGTATTGTCGCTGACAACCCATCTATTAAAAAACATAATTTCTGGAATTCCTATACGAGTTCCATGAATCTGATTTAATCTATGAACTCCATTAACTATTCTCCATGTATTGGGCGCTATTTTTGCAGTAACCACGTCAAAATATTGACAGAATTCCAGACGCAAAGGGTTTGGGGGAAAATAAAAGTCAAATTCAGCTATAAAGAGACTGGGGAACCAATGTCCCTCAGCCCAACGAAAATAATCTGAAGGTTCAGAAAGTTCCTCCAAAATAACCCATGAAGGAATAGAGAAATCAGAACGAAACTTATCAAGCGACTCAACAAGGTAAACCATGGTGAATAAAGGAAATAAAAGAGAAGGAAGAAGATCTTACAGAAAAAGGATGGATATGTTGACAACGAACGATGAAAAAGATGAACGCACAAGAGAGAGAGGAAATGGAAAACTCAAAGATACAGATTTGAAAAAGTAAAAGACGATAATATTTTCTGCAACGCTTAAATACCTTATCTTGGGAAGGAGTAAAAATAATGATTACAAAGAGAGACGTTTGCGCTACCGGCGGCTAAAAGGACAAAAAGGGCACGGAGATCGACGCAGTTAGAAAATTTCGAAAAGTCTGATTCAATGAATTCAAAAAGAAAAATAAATGCAAAGAAAATGCTCCTAAAATTCAGGATAACCATTTAATCCCACCATATTTCGAGAAGAATGTTCCACACTCCTCAATCTCGAACTGTGACACATTGGGGGCTTCTGTTGATACCAAAATTAGTCTACTGACATGGCTCAATTAAGTGAAGACATGTGTCAATCTGCATGGCACTAACAAAAATTTTTGAACAACACCTTGACTTCGAGGAACTCAACTTCCCCGACCAGCTCAAATACTCCGAGCAGTAGGTACTCTTCGAGGAACTTTATTGCACCGAGCAACTCATGGATACCGAGATACTTAGGCGGTCCGAGCAGCTTAGGCGGTCCGAGCTGCACCTCGATCAGAGCATTTATTACTAGACAATTAAGATGATTAAATGCGCATTAAATGCTGGTTATTATCATACAGATGTATACGCTTATTGGACAACTATGTATTACCATTTCACATGTACAGCCTCATGGCTATAAATACCTCGAGAATTCCAAATAAACAGTCAGCAATAACAAAAACAGTGGACGTAGGCCATTCTTTTAAGGCTGAACCACTTTAAAAATTCTTTTGTCTTATTTATTTTATCTGTGATTGAATAATTAGAGATAATCTAATTTTTTACATCAACACTTAGAATTGTTATTGAACAGCTCAGGCTTTTGGCCTTTCGATGAATTTTAGAAGACCAAGAGTCTTGTCATATATTAAATGATGAGATGAAATAGTAAGAGATCACCATCATTCTATCATAAGAAGATTCAATACGACCAACTCCAGTTACACCAACAGTTTGTCCTTTAAGCAAGTTTCCCACAAACCTAAAAGATAATGGAATCCATATCATAATATTGTACTAGGACATTTAGACAATTAATAAAGTGAACATCATGGTAATTAACACTGGTCATACAGATGAGGAAGCCACCCATCATATAAGCCACACCTCATTTACTCATTTGCTTCAACAATTCTTTTAGCTACAGCTAAAGAAAGCGAAGGTGCTAACTCTGTTGCTGTTTCTGTCAGTACGCCCTAGAAAAATTGTAGCATCGATCTCAATAAATATATTTCTGCTTTGATCACTTAATGTTATAATTACAAATGTTTTTCCAGGAAGAATATTCATGAAATGCATAGTTGTTTGTAATGTAAAGGAACAAAGCGCTCATGTTTTAGATGATAGGGGTTGGCCTAAAATACTACATGCTAACATCAACATGCTCTTGGATTTATGACATTATAATATTTTAGCTAGGAAGAAACAAACTAACATGTCAAAAAATTGAATCATTACTTGTGTATAATCTGATTAAGAATCGCACTATAGTTATATGCCTAAGGTTTTCATTGACATAACACTCATCCCTAGCCTTCACTCTCCATGGTGAATCTCAGCACACCATATCAATTCTATACGAGAATAAGTAGACCATTAGCTAATAAAAACTCCCCCAACATATCACACTAGACGCAAGTAACTCCCTCAACCATTCATATATGTTGCAAATATCTAGTGTCAATAAAAAGGTTTACCGCGACACTACTGATACAAAATGAGTAATTGCAATTTAGGGGGTTATTTGCAACACCAAAGGTATTAAGAATGAAAACGATAATATTAGGGGTTCTTGCATATTGATAAGTACATTATTTTGCATAAATTATGTTCAAATCTAGACCTTGTTAGGCCCTTTGTATCATAAATAATGAGCTTTTTGAGTCATTTTCGTAAAATAAAAGAAAAATGCAAGTTTAAATAAAATTTGAGTTAAAAATAAAATTTTATGAAGGGGTGAAATCATAATTTTCCAAAATTTACGGTCCTTAAAAATATTTTTAAATGTTTATCTAGGAAAAATAAAGTTCTCTCTGAAATTTGATTGAATTTCGGATTAAAACAAGCAATTTATGAATTTCGGAGACTAAAATGCAAAGAGGGGTAATTCTGTAGTTTTTTAAATATTTATGTCCCTAAATTTGAATTAATTATTTTTATTTTGTATTTTTACAGGTACCCCAAAAATTTGGATAACAAAGGAGTCGATGCGCAAAAATTGCTAGGATATGTCGCAACGCGACACGACACGACACGGTTGACACAACTGTACTAAATATTTTTTATTAAATCTCTCGAGTGTCCGTTGAGTTCGTACCATAGCTTTTCGAAAAGGTCTTGATAAGACTCACAACTTTGAAGTTTGGACAAAAATAAGATTTTGAAGTTTTGGAGGTCAAAAATGCTATTAAAGATGGTGCTGTGAATAATGACATTAATAATGTCAAAATTGGGGATAATTATTTTCAAAAATGACTTCTCAATTATCTCCAACTCTTCCCAGGAGTCTAAGAGATAATTATCAGCTCAACTATAACTAATCAAGAGATTTTCCCTCCAACCCTAATGCCTCACCCTAACCCTATAAATAGGATCCTTGCGCTCATTATTTTGGGAGAATAAAATTAGAGAGAGTTTTGAGACATAGTTTTCGGTTCCTTTATTTTGAGAGTTTTATTTATATTTGAGGGTCAATAATTGTACATTTGTGGGAGGATTTTTGTCAAGAGTATTTGTGAAACACAATATTTGTAAATTTGTTTTATTAATGAAAATTAGTATTCGTTCTTTAAATTTTATTATATCCTCAATTATGCTAGCTTAATTTCTTTACCAAGACTAGGTGAAATTTATCATGTTTGGCCAATATTTTGTGTGATTTAAATTCGTCTTTGTTCCTAATATGTGCTAAAGGTTTTAAAAATTCGAAATTCAATTAAAATGATACGAGAGTATGTTTTAAACCTTCGACTTTGTTTTAAAAAAAATTATATTTTTGTCTTTTTAGTGTGAGTACTTTTTGATGGATTATGCTTGCACTCGGTTGTTTTGATACTCCATGCTTAAAGACTATACTTAAAAATTTAAAAGTGAATTTTTTAAGGGAATAGGGATTTTAACCCTCTAAATTTAGAGACGTAAAATTTTAGTGTGAATTTTAACCGTGTTATTTTTCGAATTAAATGCGACGAGAGTCGGTTTAATTTGAGTTATAAAATTGGAAATGAAGAGTTTAAATTATTGCATAATATTAGTTAAACGTGATAAATGGACCCAACGTCCTAGTTTTCACGCTCACTTGATTATACCTCTCACAATCACATTTTTTTTTATTTGTGTCAGCTTATTTTAATATTACATCCCATCTCTAAGCCCATTTCGTCTAGTTGGACAGTCACAATTATTTTGAACGAAAAAAGTGATAAATCTCTGTGGGTTCGATTGGTACTTACACTCGCTAATCTAAATTAGCCCGTGCACTTGCGATATTTTATAAAATTGACAACAAGTTTTTGGCTCCGTTGTCGAGGATTTATTCGAATTTAAAAAAAAAGTTAGTGACTTTCGGACTAGTTTTTCTTACTTTTCTCATTTTTGGGAGTTAAAAAAAAGAATAAAAAGAAAAAAAATCTGAAAAATGAAAAAAATGAGCAACTAATATTTCTGTCTTTTTAGTGAAAAAAAGAAAAAAAAAATCAAATTTAAGCATTGTTTTCTAGGAAATAGTAGATTTAGAACTAGTTTAAAAACAAAAATACAAAAAATTGAAAAAAACTCAAAAATAATTTTTTTCGCTCAAAATTTCAAGATTCGTTTCTCAAAACGAAGACTCTAAAAAAATTTCAAAAAAATAATTTTTATTCCCAGTAGTAATTCTATTTTTTCGAGATTAAAAAAAAATGCTTCATAAGTGTGCTTTATTTTTTATGTGTTAAATACCCCACTAGTGCGTGTGTCGTGTTCATTTTTTTCTTTTCTTTTCTTTAATTTTTTTTTGTCACACTTTACGTTTGATGTAGTGTCTTTTTTTTTCAGAAGCACATTAAAAAAAATAATAATAAAAAATGAAAAGAAGTGAAGAAAAATTCGAAAAAGTGTTCAACATTGCGCGAACGTGAAGAAAAAAATTGTGCAATCTTCCCACAAGCACAATGAACTCTTGGTGACGACTGAAACGTAGGCGGCGTTTCCCTCCGATCGACATTAACTTAAACTTTGGTTCGATGTAAACAAGTGATCGTAAAAAGTCTATGTTGGAGGTACGTTTTTGTGTGCTCCTACGTGGTTTAATTTTGCATTTAATTAGCACGTTCCATAATTGACTTAAGGGCAAAACTCGTGTGAAAGATAAGGTGGGGATTTCATCACACTTCCTTGCCCCGAAAATCACTAAATGACCAAGTATTTGCATATCCCATGCCATCACATTTAATTTAAAATTAAGTAGACATTGGCCTTACGATATCACATAGCTTATAGGAAACCTCTTAACGACGCTAGAATTAAATGCTACTCCAACGCGAACTTGCCAAATCAATTCCATTTCACCTTGTCGAGGATTTGTGATTTTTAATGTGTCTTCGTACCAACCACCTACCTGGAGGAAAAAGTGATATTTGAGGTGATAACCGTAGTTGGCCGTCTTTTAAACTCCACCTTGTCAAAGTGTAGGAGCTGTCTAATTTGGGAGATTAATTCAGAGACCCCTGTGTGATCAATTAATCTTGGGAAAACTAGAGTTAAAAATTCAAAATTTCCCTCACCTAAATTAGATAATTCAATTTGTTGTGTGTTAGCTAGGAAGTACATGGTTTGAGTCAAATATTTATTAATTTTTAAAAAAATATAAAAGAGAAAATTCGAGTGAGCTCAGTGTATGCGAAGTTAGTTTCGAGATCATACCGGTCGTTTGTTGAGTGTAGAGTCTAGCATTCCCCATACTTACATAGGTAGATTTTCGATATTCACCAAGATGAGAGATGAGTTAGATCCACGTGACCTTAAATATTACCTTTATCCGACTAGGTCTAGTCAACCTTCGTGCATACGTCTTCCCGATCACATTGCGAATAATTTCCTATTCCATCATGAAAAAATCCAAATGTTACCCGTGTTTCGAGGTACCAACAAAAAAGATCCCTACCTTCATATTCGGGAATTCGAGGAGATTTTTGGGACCATTAAGTATCAACAACTCACCGATGAGATTGTCAAACAAAAATATTCCCATTCTCATTGAAAGACAAAGCCAAGAGTTGGTTTAACTCGTTAACACCCAAATCCATCACCACTTGGAACCAAATAAGTGTCTCCTTCCTGCAAAAATTCTTTCCCAACCAAAAGACGACGTCGATACGTCACGCCATCAACACATTTAGCTAAAAGCAAGGAGAAGCCTTATGGATGTATTTAGAGAGATTCGAGGACTTTCTACTGCAATGTCCGCACCATGGGATTAAGATGGGACACGAATTCCAAATTTTGTATGAGGGGTTTGATTGTCATACTCTAACCATGCTCGAGTCACTCTGTAACGTTAATTTTTTCAAGAAAAGTGAGCTCAACGCATATATGTTCCTAGAAGCCATAGCAAAAAAGTCCCAGCGATGGGCACCCAATAGAGAATCTAGGTCCACCACGTCCAATAAGGGTTTTGCTCACCAAGTCGAACAAAGTTATGATTTAAATGCCAAAGTGGCCACATTAGCCAGGCGTTTAGAAGATTTAGAGACGAGCAAAGAGGGCAATCAAGCCTCACCTACGGTCGTACAACATAGAGGTTCCCTTATGTGTATAGTTTACGACGCATTCGACTACTTAGTAAAAAATTATCCCGCCCTTCCGACCCACAAGCCACGTACCAAGAAAGTCAATGCCCTCTAACAAAATCGGCTAAAGGATGACCCATATTCCAATGTGTACAGTTTGGGGTGGTGAGACCATTTCAAATTTTCATGGTCCAGGGTCAATACCAAGAAAGTGGAGGTCAATCTTCTAGTTACCCACCTCCAGGTTTCCAAAAGATTTCCCCCGGACCATCATATCCTTCATCCAAAAAAATCCAAGCTTTAGAGTAAACAATGAATTTTCTCGCTCAAAGTACCCTTCAATTCCAGCAGTCAACTCAAAGTCTCTTCCAATCCACCCAACAGAGCTTGCATGCAAACACTCAATCCATAGCCAAACTCGAGGTTCAAGTGAGCCAATTAGCGAATGCGTTGAGTGAGAGAAATAAGGGAACATTATCGAGTCAACCTGAACCCAATCCTAAAGGTTACTTCCCTAAAGGTCAATATTTTGTGTAAGATAATGTTGGTTGATCATAAACCCAAGAGGATGTCAAAGCAATCATCACGCTTAAGTCTGGTAAGGAATTCGAAAAGAATGTCTCACCACCCATAGAGAGTGAATCCGAGAAACTTAAGGAGCAGGAAGATCCACATGTGGATCCAAATTCCCCTCCCCCCCACTTATCTTCCGAGCCATCTGTAGAGACCTATGTTCCCAAAGATCCATTTTCCCAATGATGGGTGACCCAAAAGAAGAATGCGCGAGTTGATAAGATGTTGGAAGTGTTCAAGAAAGTACAAAGCAATATCCCACTGCTTAACGCTATACAATAAGTCCCATCCTACTCCAAATTTCTGAAGGACCTTTGTACCTTCAAGAGAAACGCCAACTTGCCTAAGAAATCTTTTATCCCCGAGGAATCTAGCTCTATCATTTCCTATAGAACTCCCATCAAGTACAAGGATCCCGGGATGCCGACGATCTCTATTAATATATGGGAGAATCACTTTGAGAAATCTCACTTAGACTTAAGAGCTAGGGTGAACCTTTTTCTGTACAACGTGTACGAGAAACTAGGTTTGGGGGAGTTAAAGACCACTAAGATGACATTATCCTTAGTCAATCGATCCATTAAGATACCTAGAGGTGTTGTAGGGGATGTCCTGATTAAAGTGGGTGAGTTTATCTTTCCGATAGACTTTGTGGTTTTAGACACGCAACACGTACTAAACTCATCCACACAAATCCCTATCATCCTCGATCGACCCTTTTTGGCCACCTCCGATGTTGTCATTCGATGTACTAGTGGGTAAGTGAACCTATAATTTGGAAACATGACCATGGATTTGAATGTGTTTAATTTAGAAAGGTCATCGTCTGATGATGGAGAGACTGAAGTTAAGTATGTTCAAAAAGTGAACGACGTCACTACCCCACGGGAGAGTTACATAACCGATATACGTGCTTGGCCACCTAATTTGTCTCTAGATATGAGTCTTGAAGATTTTGAGAAAGAATTTGGTTCGATTGATGATGATCTTACTATTGAAGTCCAATCGTTATTAGAGTCATTTTGTTACTTAGAGGAGGGAGACTCGAAAAATATGATAGAACAATTCCTTCTCTGTAAAAACAATCCCTATCCATTTAAGAGTATGCTGGCACGTGACGTTTTATCTAGTAGTGATGAGATTGAAAAAATCATTCGAGCTTTTCCACCTGGTGACACATGTTTTTTCATTCCACATTGTCCTTTTTCACCACGTCCATCTGTGTCATTTGAGTCTTTGGATGAGATTAAGGAACTGAGTAGAGGATCTTCCGATTTAGAGCCCGATTTATTCATTCTTGAGTTTGAGGGAAACCTAGAATTAGCGTGTCATTCGAAATTTCATTATGATAGTATTTGCGAGGCTGACCATCTATGTTATAATGTGATTGCGCATCTAGTTAATTTCACTCACCACAATCATTATGTGCTTTCATGTGTATACTTTGTCGATTAGGTTGACTCTCAATTATTTAGACTGTTGATTTATGATGAAAGGAATGTGAGATTGGTTGGAAGTTGGTAACACAAGTGGAAATTCACGGGTAATATCCTCCTTTTACTTATGTACTTTATTTGCTTTGTCCACATTTCTAGTTTGAGCATACATTGACGATAATGCAAAATTTAGGTTTGGGGATAAGAATGGTATTTTTGAAAAAAAAATCACAAAATTTTCAAAAATCCAAAAAGATTTTCAATATAATTGAGTTTTGAAACGATTTCTTAATATAGAATTAATTCATGGATCTCTCAACTTATTAAATTTTTTACACATTAGCCGTATAATATGATTGAAAATGGATATTGAGGCGAAAGTTAATATGCTTAACGAATAAATGTGGAGATTTTAACCCGGTGAGATATTGTGCCATTTATCATTTCCCAGATATTTAAATCAATCCGAGTTAAAATAAAAACTTTTTTTCAGTGATAAATTTATTGATGATCTTGAATTCTTTGTTTTGTTCGATTACTGAAAACAAAAAGTCAAAATGTGAATCTTAAGCACTCGAAGTGTTAGTAAGTCATCTTGAGACACAAATTAACTTAACGAAACTTGAGAAATGAGATTACGCCATCATTTGCAAGCCCAAAATTAAGCCTAAACTCCAACCCTTTTACATTATTTCGTTGCAAGCCCATGTGAGAAAAAAAAATTCCTTTTTGTTGAAAACCTATTATCCTACCTAACTCCAACTGGGAGTCTAAAGCCCATAAAAAGAAGCCATACCCATTTTCTGAGAATATTAGGATAAAAGTACGGTAGGAAAAATGCCATAAATGAAAAAAAAAAGAATTTCGCAAAAGAATGATGTGGAAAAAGAAAAGAAAGAAGAAAAAATGCCTAAAAGTCAAACTACTAAAAAACCTCTATATTCTTAGAAGTTTTGAACTCCAAAATCCATTCTTTCTAGCCAAAATCCGTGCCTATAATACAACAAAAGAAAGTCGTAATCGATCTCAAGTGAACTTAGTGATAGTGTGGAGATAAGATGAATATGATCTATTGTGCGATTCAACTTTTTCAATAAATAATCGATGTTCCATTTGTGAGATCATAATCATCCAATATAAAAAAGAACATTTTTGATCATGTATATGTGAAAGTTGTTCACTTAAATTTACTCTTTTATTCATATATACCGAGAGAAAATAACCCATTTCCAAGTGTTCGATTGTGAGTGCATCCCGTGAGATTTTGAAATCAAAACAAACTTTCGAATAAGAAATGTAACGATCAAATATTTTGAAATGGACGGTCATGTTGTCTATGCACACACACACGATAAGTTGAGATAGAAAAATGAAGTTCTATTATATTTATAAAGTTTACATTCAAACTTAATTTTATTACTTTTGAGTCTTTTGTATTGAGTCATGTTTTTGAGTTTTGTGGGTATATTCACTACAAATCCTCACGAGACAAAACTCATCCACTAGGGTAACCTAGAGGTTTAACGACTTGTTTCACATGCTAAGTGCAATCGTGATTCCTATAAAAGTGAGTTAGATTTTAAAATTTTGATTTTTGCTCGAGGACTAGCAAAGTTTAGGTTTGGGGGTATTTGATGAGTGCATCATTTTACATGAATTATGTCCAAATCTAGACCTTTTTAGGCCCTTTGTATCATAAATAATGAACTTTTTGAGTCATTTTCATAAAAGAAAAGAAAAATACAAGTTTGAATAAAATTTGAGTTAAAAATATAATTTTAGTAACCTTAAGGGGTGAAATCATAATTTTCCAAACTTTATGGGCCTGAAAATAATTTTTAAATATTTATCTAGGATAAATAAAGTTCTCTCTGAAATTTGGTTGAACTCCGGATTAAAACGAGCAATTTATGAATTTCGGGGCTGAAATGTAAAGAGGGGTAATTTTGTAATTTTTTAAATATTTGTATCCCTAAATTTGAATTAATTATTTTTATTTTGCTTTTTACAGGTACCCCAAAAATTTGGACAATAAAGGAGTCGATGAGCAAAAATTGCTAGGATATGTCGTAACGCAACACGACATGACATAATTGACACTGCTGTACTAAATACTTTTTATAAAATCGTTTGAGTATCTGTTGATACAATGCCATAGCTTTTCGGAAAGGTCTTGATAGGACTCACTAGTTTGAAGTTCGGACAAAAATGAGATTTTGAAGTTTTGGGGGTCAAAAATGTGATCAAAGATGGTGCTGTGAATAGTGATGTGAATAGTCCCAAACTTGGGGATAATTATTTAAAAAAAATGACTTCTCAAATATCTCCAACTCTTCTCACGACTCCAAGAGATAATTATCAGCTCAACTATAACCAATCAAAAAGAGTTTCGCTCCAACCCTAATGCCTCGCCCTAACCCTATAAATAGGGTCCTTGCGCTCATTATTTTGGGAGAAAAAAATTAGAGAGAGTTTTTGATTCCATTATTTTGAGAGTTTTATTTATATATGAGGGCCAATAATTGTATCTTCGTGGGAGGAGTTTTGTCAAGAGTATCTGTGAGACACAATATTTGTAAGTTTATTTTATTAATGAAATTAGTATTCGTTCTTGCAATTTTATTATGTCCTCAATTATGCTAGCTTAATTTCTTTACTAGGACTAGGTGAAATTTATCATGTTTGGCTAATATTTTGTGTGATTTAAATTTGTCTTTGTTCCCAATATGTGCTAAAGGTTTTAAAAATTCGGTATTCAATTAAAACGACACGAGAGTATGTTTTAAACCTTTAGCTTTTAAAAAAAATTATATTTTTATTTTTTTTAGTGTGAGTAATTTTTGATGGATTATGCTTGCACTCGATTGTTTTGATAGTCCATGCTTAAAGACTATACTTAAAAATTTAAAAGTGAACTTTTTAAGGGAATAGGGATTTTAGCCGCCTAATTTAGAGACGTAAAATTTCAATGTCAACTTTAACCGTGTTATTTTCCGAATTAAATGCGACGAGAGCCGGTTTAATTTGAGGTATAAAAGTGGAAATGACGAGTTTGAATTATTGCATAATATTAGTTAAACGTGATAAATGGATCAAACGTCCTAATTTTCACACTCACTTGATTATTTCTCTCGTAGTCACATTTTTTATTTATGTTAGCTTAGTTTGATATTGCATCGTATCTCTAAGCCCATTTCGTCTAGTTGGACAGTCACAATTATTTTGAAGGAACAAATAGAAAAATATATGTGGACTCGACCCATGCTTACACTCGCTATTCTACAATAGCCCGTGCACTTGTGGTATTTTATAAAATTGACAACACATATCACCCATTTTGAATTTTGCAATTAAATATTATCTTCATATTATACAATTTTCTTGATTTACTATAAACATGAATGATTGTTTGGATCACTTAAATTCCCAAAGTGTCAAAAGTTGATAAAAACCTAATCTAAGCTCAATTTTCAAGTTAAAGAATACAATCATAGAGAAACAGGATCAAGATAAATCAAAGCAATTTTTATTCGACATGAATATAAGGAATTTTTATTTATCAAAGTAAAACAATGGTAAACATGTTTGTACCTGAACAAATCTTTTCCTTTTCTTCGAACCTTGTCTCTTCGCAGAAGTTTCTGTTAGTGATTGGTAGTCACTACCACCACCGCTGAATTCGTTTTCATCAAACTCATTAATTTAAAAAGAAAAACCTCAAATCTGGCATTGCAATGACACATTAATTTGTTCTTAAATAGCTAAACTTATTCACATGGATAATTTAACCTAATTTAAGGTGATCGTAATTGGCACAACATTAGGGGATCATTCGTATGAGTTTTAGGATTTACTTTATATAATAAATCTCTTCATTTATAATTTGATTCACAGGATAGTAGTTATTTTCCTAACCAACAAATTTTATGTGAAAGTTTACAGATCTGAAAATAGATCAACCCTAGCACTAAAAATAAATGCAATATAGAACAAAAGAAAATTTTCATTTCAAAATACAAAAATTCCAAAGTATTCATCTTGACACGACAGTGCACCATATACATGAAATGATATTGTACTAAAGACCGTTACCCATATAAGTCTCATAACATATATATAACACATAGAAAGAGAAATAACACGATATAAAATATAAAAATAGAAATTAGGAATAGGGTCAGGTCGTAACTTTGACAGGGAGATTAATTTTGCTCCAAGGTTGCATTTGGGGAATGTTGAGTTGTACCATTGACACCAAAAACCTCTTATGGCTCTTAAACTGGAGCAAAGCTCCTAAAATAAAGATTCGCAGATTCAGATTAAGGGATGGGAATGAAAGAGGGTGATGGAGGAAGAGCATGAGGTGGGCTATGGTGGAGGCAGGGGCAATGGGCTATGCAGAAGCAAAGGCAGGCAAAGATGATTTGGGGGGAGCGAGAGGTTTTCGTTTCTCAAATCTTGGAGAGAGATCGGGACTAGGAAAGGAGGGAATAAGATGTGGGAAGATGAAAGAAGGAAAAATAAAACCTATGATTAGAATTTTTTTAGGGTATTTATATTTTAGTTAAGTGTATTCAATTTTGGCACATTTATAAATAGTGCCATATTTTTAATATCAAGGTGTGACAAATTGCTATTTTTGGTGTAGTGAAAGGGCAAGTTGTGGGGGCCACAAAAACCATTGTACTAGACGATGAAAAGCCACAAAGAACCACTCGGATTGGCTCAAGATTAACACTCTCCATCAAATAGGAATTAATCGCATTCCTTAGAGAAAGGAAGAACGTGTTTGCTTGGAGCCATGGGAATATGCCTGGAATTAATCCTAACTTCATATGAACAAACTTAATATCGTCAAAGATGCTAAGCCGATCGAGCAAAAATATAGGGTATTTAGTCCCGAGAAAAATGTGGCTATCCAGGAAGAAGTAGAACAATTGCTGAAAGCCCATTTCATTGAAGATGTCAAGTATCCTAGTTAGTTGGCCAAATTAGTAATTGTCAAAAATAAGAATAACAAATGGCAAATGTGTGTAGATTTTATTGACCTTAATAAAGTATGCCCAAAAGAGCAATTCTCTTTACGAAGGATTGATCAGTTGGTAGATGCAACAACAAGTCACCAGTTGTTCAGCTTCATGGATGCCTACTCTGGTTACATGTAGATCAAATTGAAAACTAAGGATAAAAAAAGCACATCTTTCATCACCAACCAAGGTATCTACTACTACAACGTTATGCCTTTGGGTTTAAAAGTGCTGGAGCAACATACCAGAGGCTAGTGAATAAGGTTTTTGAAGAACAAATTGGGAAGAACATGGAATTATATGTGGATGAAATGCTTACCAAGATCAAGGTAGCTGCCAGACACATCAAAAAACTGAGTCAGACGTTTGAACAACTAGAAAAATATTAAATAAAGCTAAATCCAACAAAGTGTGTGTTCGATGCACAAGAAGGAACGTTCCTTAATTTTATTGTGAATCAAATGGGCATTAAAGCTAAAATAAGTCAAATAAAGGTACTGAATGAGATGCAACCTCCAACATGTGAGATAGATGTGCAAAAATTTACTGAAAGAGTTGCCGCCCTCAATCGATTTGTGTCCAGAGCTACTGATAAGTGCCTACTATTCCTCAAAGTACTCAAGAAAACATTTGAATGGAATCAAAAAAATGAAAAAATGCCTTTTAGGAGTTGAAGTGGTACTTGGGATCTCCATCATTGCTCTCCTGAATAATTTTGGGAGAAAAATTATATCTATATTTGGCTGTTTCAGAATCCGCTATTAGCTCGGTGCTAGTCAAATTGGAAGATGGATTTCAAAAGCCACTGTATTACACAAACAAAGCATTCAGTGGAGCCGAAGTCAGGTATCCCATCCTGGAAAAACCTTTGCTCTTATTAAGGCTTCAAGGAGGATGTAGCCATATTTTCAAGCACACACCATTGTGGTTTACACAGATTTACCCCTGCACCAGGCACTTCACAAACCAGAGAAATTAAGGTGATTAATGTCCTGGGTAGTTAAGATGGGGGAATAAGAAATCCTTTATGAGCTAAGGACAACATTGAAGGGACAAGCCGTAGCTAACTATATTGCAGAATTCACGTATCCATAGGCAATCACTACTCCAAGTTTTCCTGCTGAGCACACTTCCTTGGAAGCAAACTCCGCTCCAAAGCAAACTGAAAAGATCATCGACCAACCTGAAATGCCAGCTACCCAAGAGATGGATCAAAGTTACAATGAACAGAGCAAGAAAATATTCCAATAAGACGTAATGTCTGAGGAAATCTTCAATGACGACATTCCAGTTTAGAAGTCATATATAAATGAATCCTTATATGCTACTGGAAGTGGAGCTAGAGAAGGTTTAATAATAAATACTCTGAACGACATTAATGTGGAGTATGCATTTCGTTTTTAGTTTCAAGACTCCAATAATGAAGCAGAGAACGAAGCATTGATCAAAGGTTTAGAGTTATCGTTAAGAGATGAGCAGATTATGGTGCATATTAATTCTTGGCTCATTGTTAACTAGGTGCTTCAAATATACAGAGTCAAGGGGGATCTTATGTTCAAGTATCAGTCTAAAACTATGGGAGTCATCTCCAAGTTTATCGCAGTAAAAATAGCGAGAATTTCAAGGATAGAGAACGCCTGAGCAGATGAACTTGCTCAGTTAGCCTCATCAACCATGATATAACTCAGGCGAACCATCCCTGTGTAAATTCTTGCATACAGAACTGTAGATGTGGCGGCTATAATCAGTCTCATTACAATGGATTTAGGACCTCCATGGATGGATCCTATCATAAATTTACATTGGCAAAGGTATACTACCCACTGATCCAAAAGAAGCCAGGAAATTAAGGATTAAGACAATCAGTTATGTGTTAGAGTGTGGAGTCCTATAAAAAAGAGGATACGCAATTACTTCGATGTGTCCATCCAGCCGAGGTACCAGACTTGATCAAAAAAGTACATGAAGGTTCCTATGGGGCTCATTTAGTATGCAAGATATCTATGAAGGGATACTTCTGTACGACTATAAGAGCATATTATATTTACTTTGCAAAAAAGTGTGATAAAAGTCGGAAGTTCGCCACAATTCACAGAAGATCGGAGGCTACCTTAACTCCTATTACTCCCCCTTGGCCTTTTGCTATTTGGGGAATTTATTTGGTTGTCCCATTTCCGAGGATCAAAAGAAGGTTTAAATACCTGGTGGTAGCAGTGGATTACTTCACTAAAGGGGTGAGGGCTGAGCCGTTGGTTGAAATGTCTTATGAAAGAGTTTTTCAATTCATATGGAAACATATATTATATGCAGGTATAAAATACTATATAACTTCATCACTGATCATGGCACTCAGTTTGATAATGAGGAATTTAAAGAGTACTGTGTTTAGTCTAAGATCCAAAAACTTCACTCTTCTCCTCGACACCCACATTGTAATGGCCAAACAGAGGTTACCAACAAAATCATACATGATGGGTTGATAAAGAGGCTGGATGATGCTAAGGGAAACTAGATAAATGAACTACACAGTGTTCTTTATGCATATAGAACTACAAGAGGTTGGATAATTCTAAGTGAAACTATATAATTGAACTGCACAGTGTTGTTTGGGCATATAGAACTACGCCGAGAATAGCCATCGGTGAGACTCCTTACATGCTTACTTTTGGAATCGAAGCTATGGTACCAACTGAGATAGGTCTATCGACTCACAGGGTGTTGAACTTTAATTCTCCAAAAAGTTATCTCATGAGGAGATTGGATTTAGACATGGTTGAAGAAATTAGGGAGGATGTTGCACTTCTAATGTCTGCTTACTATAACAGGAGTGTCAAGCCGACCAACTCGAAAGAAGGAAACTATGTCCTTAAAAAGGTAATCCAGAAGGGAAATAACTTGGAACCAAACTGGAACGGTCCTTAAAGTATCTCGACAGTCACCCGACTAGGAACTTATCGTCTAGAAACACTTGAAGGGGAAGAATTTAAGAATTTATGGAACATCGATCACTTCAGGAAATATTATCATTAATTTTGATTTGATGTAATATGTAAAATATGACAGTGTGATAATTGATTAAAATTGCAAATTTCTAATTTGGCACACTTATTTAAGTAGAGTCTATTTTTAAACCAAATTAATTCAGCCCCTAAACATGCAACTACGTGTGTGCGTGTGTCAAACCATAAATAAATAAAGCATGCGATACAAATTTCATGAAAAATCTCCAAAGGGAAAAACCTTTTTATTTCTAGGACTCTGATAATTTTACAAGACCATTGACTCACATACCATCTTGCTTTCGCCCACAAGAGTAACGCACGATGTCTTCATCAAACTTCCAAAGCAACGGCTAGCAATAACTCATCAATGGTTCACACGTAGCTATACCACCAAGACGCGCAGTCCAGATATGCAGTTTAAAATCTTCACAAGGATTCCCTCCATAATAGCACGCAGTTGTCGGTTGCAGAGCTCTCCCCACAAAGAATGAATAAAAAGTAAAGTGTGTTCTTGAATACCAAACCAATTCACCAAAGCATATGGGATTTTCGCGAATTTAAAACAAAAGGGATAAAAACCCTAAAAGAAGAAGTCAAAAATAATTTTACAGAATTGCAGTTTTCTGTCTTTCAAAATGCTAGGACTTCTTAATGAAAACGAAACCATTTAATGAGTATTTATAGAAAATCGCACCGCCTCGGTCGTTCGAACGAAATGGAGGTCTCTCTCGAACGAGATACACGTGTCATTCAAGCGACATCGCGCGACAATGCAATGTCGTTCGAATGACAGAGGAAAGTCGTTTGAACGACTGGAACATCATAAAATATTATTTTAATATCCTCTCCAACACTTAGAAAAAAATACTCATTCTCAAATTTGGACGAAAAAAAGTCCGCTCTAACACTTTGAAAATATTTGTAAAAATATCCCAAAGCTCTAAGTGCAAAGTTAACGTATTTAAAAAATAACCTTACCAAAGTAAGCTTTGCGGAGGCTTTTTGATGAAAAACCTTGATATATTCGGATCTGTCTTGATGTAGATTTCTCTTGAACTACTTTAACGGTTGTAACGGTATACGACATAATTAATTATGACGGACATTTATAGAAATATGTCCTTACATATCTCCTCATATGTCTATGCCGGAACATACATAAAAACACCCGAATTATCAAATACCAAAATGCCTATACAAATCTACCCTCCCATAAATCTCAAAACTAAAAGGGTACAAATTTGCAAGTTCTCAAACTTTTCTTCAAAAATATTCATCTAATCTCAAAACTTTTCTCATCAGGGTGTGCAACATAATGATCATCAATATTTGTACCTACACGTATGAGATAAAGAAAAAACTTTCGTGATGTATCGAGTTTGAAATGATATAAGAATAAATCATTAATAAATCAAGTCTCCCCTATAATCCAAAAACTCTCCCATAACATGATAATTCTTTCTCCCCCATTTTATGATGTCCCCAAATAGACAGATAAGAAGAAACAATCAAAACATGGAGTGTCACGATAAAAGCATAGCAAACATGGATCAAACTATGCATGCAAAGGAGTATGTCGAAAGATTCCATAAAATATTTTTGGATTTTTCAATTTTTTCAAAGAAAAAAATAATGTTACAAAAATCACACCATGGATTTAACTAAAACAATCAAGTCATGGAAATGGAATGAATGGATGTGAACACATTCGATAGGTAAATAAATTCAACATATCATATGTGCACGATGAATTCGTGTACCCCTAGTGAATGAACATCAAAAGTATCCTTAGGTGTAAAAATTATTAAATTTAGATGACATCGTCTTAGGCAAATCAACAAATCAAAGTCAAAGTGATTTCCACACCAATAACGTCCAAAACTATGTAGCGCTTTTCCAAGACTTTCAAGGACGTACAAACACGTTTTAATTCTCCATCCAAACTCCCTCATATATATTTTCTTTTCGAGGTGATCTAAATTCTCCAACATCGGAGAATTAGTGAATAAACCTAATGGACCCTTTTTGGCATGAATTTCTTTTTATTACCTTTAAATTTTTTCGGGCTCTTTTAAACCTCTTTGGACCCCGGCTAATAAAATTCCTCAATTTGTTAGGTTTGATATAACGGTGGCTTAGTATTCGCAAAGGTCAAATGTGAACCTTTCGCAGCCATTCCCCATTTTCAAACAAAGCACACAAACTCACAAACGGTTCTTAATTGCACAACATTCTTATCAACTTTTTTCGCGCTTGGTTCGTTTTAAAAACAGGATTGAAGTGAAAACACCCAATCAACACGTGATAAGACAAGCACAATAATCAAACAAATTCGTGCACGTGTGCATTCAAGGAAATCATGAGTCAAACATGTAGGAAGTAACACTAACTTCATCTTAATGACTCCACATATTATAAAGCACAAAGATGACATGATATATTGTCTCAAAACATTTTCAAATAGTCACATGGATAAATGGAATGAAATTGTGACTTGGTCATCCTCAGTGTTCATCCATAAAAGGTGCAAACAAAATACAAAAATCCTTTTGAATTTTCTCACAAATTTTATCAAAATAAAATCTTTTAGTATTTTTCAAAACTTTTCTAAAAAAATAACATACAAAAATGATACATACTAGAAATAGGCAAATAATGTCATCATGGAAAACATCCTATGCTAGTAAACAAGTCAAATCTCACTCGTTAGGTGTGGAGGGGTTTTCCAAAGGTGGTGCCAACTTATGAAAAACCTCCATCAAATTTTGTGACGTTTTGACAAAAAACTTAACTTGCTCACCTAAATGTGCAAACTCTCTCATGTAGTCTTCAGGAGCATGTAAAGTATTATGTGTGGGAGCATGTGTGGCAGAAACACGTGTAGAAGCAAAACGTCACACATAACCCAACTTAAAATAAAATTCCCTAAGGTGACCTCTCCTCTTACAATGGGAACAAACATAAATCGGCCTAAGAACACTGTAAGGACATATTTTCATAGGTCCGTTATCAATTTATTATGTCATATATCGCTACACCGTCGAAGAGCATTCAAGAGACATCTACATCAAAGATGGATTCAAATTACTCAAGTTCTTCATCATTTAAGACTCCGCGAAGTTTACTTTGGTAAGGTTATGTTTTAAATACCTTAACTTTTCACTTAGAGCTTTTGGGATATTTTTACAAAATATTTTCTAAGTGTTGGAGCGGACTTTTACGTCAAATATTGAGAATGAGTATTTTTTTAAGTTTTGAAGCGGACCTCGATTTTGACGCCCAGATCGTTCGCGCGAGATAAGCATCTCGTTCGAACGAGATTGGAAGTCGCGCGATGTCGTTTGAATGACGTGCGTCCTTCGTTCGATCGACATACGCTTCTCGTTTGAACGAGCTATGTTTTCAAGGCGACGTATTTTTCTATAAATACTCATTATTTGGTAATGTTTTCATTAAGAAGTCATAGCGTTTTGACGAACAGAAATACTGCGAAAGTAAAATCCTTTTTTAGATTCTTCCTTTAGGGTTTTAATGCCTTTTTGGTTTTCAATTCACAAAACTCCCATATACTTTTGTGAATTGTTGGGTGTTTTAGAACAACCTTGCTTTTGTTTAACCTCTGTGGAGAAGGGATCTCCATATTTGATAAGTGGATATCGAGCGTAGTCATTCTGCGTGTGGACGAGCCGAAGACGCCGAACCGACGCCTAGAGGGTATTTCGCTGTCTCTCGTATCTTTGAAGATTTGCTGAAGGCATCGTGCATTACACACTTGTGGGCGATTATCAGGTTGTATGTAAGTCAAAGGTCTTGTGAATTCTTCAAAGTTCTAGAAATAAAAGGTTTTGCCCCTTTGGGGGATTTTTCCTGAATATTTGTGTCACATGCTTTATTTATTTATGGTTGACACATGCACTTTTAGATGCATGTTTAGGGGCTGAATTAATAGACTCTAATTAAATAAGTGTGCCAAATTAGATATTTATGAATTTAATCAATTATCACACAGTCACATTTTTTCAAATTGGTATTAGAGCGAGTTACGCTAATTTATCGCGCGATCCAGATTTTTTTTTCAAGGGTTTACTTTCTGATACAATTTGTCTACTCCCGTTTATAAATTGGTATCAGAGCAGGTTACGCTAACTTGTCGCGTATTCCTATTTTCCGCAAAATTGTGTGATATTGATTTTTTTAAAAACCAGTTTTGTGAAAAATCGCAATTTTTTATTGGAACACCCATTTAATGAGGAGCCTATTTTTGAAAAGATTCATGACTGTGCTGAAAATTTAAAAAGTTTGAATTTGAAACTTTGCAAAAGAATTAAAGTTTTGGAAAAAGAAAATTCTCGTTTTGAATCCGCGATGGATCTTTTGCAAACGGTTCAAAATCAACTAGATTTTTATTGTGAAAAATTTGTTTCCTTGGATCATGACTTTCTTGCCTCAAAATTGTCCAAGAAGGAGAGTGATGATAAGGTCCTATTTTTAGAAGAAGAATTGGAGGACCTTAAAAATTCAATGGTTTATGTTTGTGCCAAACAAGATAAAATATTTTAGTCAATGAGTTTGTGGCACGTGAAGAGACTCTTAGGGAAAATTTTGCCTTAATTGAGGGAGAGAGAGATACCCTTTTAGGAATTGTTGAGAATTTAAAAAAGGCATCCCTTAAATTGGTAGAGTCTAATTCTTTGCTCGAGTAAAAAATTTTGAAGTTAAAAAATGATTTGACAGACTAGAGTAGGTTTGATAGTGATGGTAATGGCTCATCGTGTTCTCATGCTTCTAATGCCAATGCCAAAGCCAAAACCATTATTTGTTTTAAAGGGTCAACTAATTCCAAGGATGTTAGAAAAGATCACACTTTAGGTGTCATTCCACCCGTTTACACATGTTCATATTGTGGTAGGAAAGGTCACCTTAGGAGATTTTGTTTTGATCTTGGAAGAGGTTCTAGGAATATGAAGTCTAGTATTTTGTTGGTTCCCAAAATCCCGTGTCGACGTGTCACACCCGTTGGGGTTAGGAAATCACTTTTGGATACGCTAGATTTTAGAATAGTTGATTCTCACTTGCTTGCACATGATTCTTCTCTTGCCATATCATATAGATGATTGTGTTTGCATGTTTGTCATACACTAGTTGTGGTTTCATGATATATATTTGCTAGTGTAATGACATGTACTTTTTGTATATAATTTTTGTTTTGAATTTTTTTTGAAAAATACAAAAAGATTTTCTATGTTTTGAGTGTCCATTCATATATTTTTTTTGGTCAAATTTGAAAATCCCAAAAGATTTTTGTATTTTGTTTGCACCTTTTATGGATAAACACTTAGGATGACCGAGTCACAACATCATTCCATTATTTTCATGTGACTATTTGATAGTGTTCTGAGACAATAGGTCAATTCATCCTTGTGCTTTATAATGTTTGGAGTCATTAAGATGTAATTAAGTGTTACTACCTACATGTTTGACTCATGATTTCCTTTATTGCACAGGTGCACGGATTTTTTTGATTATTGTGCTTGTCTTATCCCATGTTAATTGGGTGTTTTCACTTCAATCCTGTCCTTAAAACGAACCAAGCACGATAAAACTTGATAAAAAGTTGTGCATATAAGAACCGTTTTGTGAGTTTGTGTGCTTTGTTTGAAAACGGGGAAGGGCTGCGAAAGGTTCATTTGGCCTTTGCGAATATTAAGACACCGTTAAATTGGACCTAAAAAATGCAGGAATTTTATTATCCGGGGTCCAAAGAGGTTTAAAAGAGCTCGAAAAAATTTAAAGGCAATAAAAAGAAATTCATGCCAATTATGGGCCATTTAGGTTTTTGCACCAATTCTCCGAAGTTTGAGAATTTAGATTACCTCTAAAAGAAAATATATATGAGGGAGTTTGGTTGGAGATTTATAACGGGTTTGCACGTCCTTAAAAGTCTTGAGAATGCGCTAAATAGTTTTGGACATTATTGGTGTGGAAATCATATGACTTTGATTTGTTGATTTGTATAAGACGATGTCATTTAAATTCAACAAATTTTTACACCTAAGGATACTTTTAATGTTCATTCGTTAGGGGTACACATATGCATCGTGCACATATGATTGATTGAGTTTATTTTCCTATCGAATGTGTTCACACCAATTCATTCCATTTCCATGACTTGGTTGTTTTAGTTTAAATCCATGGTGTGATTTTTTGTATCATATTCTTCAAAGTGGTATCTTATTTTTTTATGAAAAATTGAAAAATCCAAAAATAGTTTGTGAGATTTTTGAGATATCCCTTTGCATACGCGTAGTTTGATCCATGTTTGCTATGCATTTTTTTCGTGACCCTCCATGTTTTGATTATTTCTTCTTATCTGTCTATTTGGGGACATCATAAAAAGGAGGAGAAAGAATTATCATGTTATGGAGGAGTTTTTGCATTATGGGGGATATTTGATTATTAATGCTTTATTCTTATATCATTTCAAACTCGATGCGTTACGAAGGTATTTTGTTTTTTCTCATGTGTGTAGGTACAAAGATTGAAGATCATGATTTTGCACACCCTGATGAGAAAAGCTTTAAGATTTGACGAAGATGATTGAAGAACAGTTTTGAGGTCTTGCAAATTTATTCATGGGAGGGTAGATTTGTATAGGCAATTTGATTTTTGATAATTAGGATTTTTTTTATATATGTACCGTCATAA
Source organism: Sambucus nigra (assembly GCA_949130495.1). Lineage (NCBI taxonomy): Eukaryota > Viridiplantae > Streptophyta > Magnoliopsida > Dipsacales > Adoxaceae > Sambucus > Sambucus nigra. The sequence goes on along the minus strand of OX422215.1, from coordinate 294,699,023 downwards.
ACATAGGGGGAGATTTGTAAGGACATATTTTCATAGGTCCGTTATCAATTTATTATGTCATATACCGCCACACCGTTGAAGAGCATTCAAGAGACATATACATCAAAGACGGATCCGAATTACTCATGTTCTTCATCATTCAAGACTCCGTGAAGTTTACTTTGGTAAGGTTATGTTTTAAATACCTTAACTTTTCACTTAGAGCTTTTGGGATATTTTTACAAAATATTTTCTAAGTATTGAAGCGGACTTTTACGTCAAATATTGAGATTGAGTATTTTTTTAAGTTTTGAAGTGGACCTCAATTTTGACGCCCAGGTCGTTCGCGCGAGATAAACATCTCGTTTGAACGAGATTAGAAGTCGCGCGATGTCGTTTGAACGACATGCGTCCTTCGTTCGAGCGACATACGCTTCTCGTTCGAACGAGCTCTGTTTTCGAGGCGGCGCATTTTTCTATAAATACTCATTATTTGATAATGTTTTCATTAAGAAGTCACAGCGTTTTGACGAACAGAAATACTGCGAAAGAAGAATCCTTTTATGGCTTCTTCCTTTAGGGTTTTAATCCCTTTTTGGTTTTCAATTCACAAAACTCCCATATTCTTTAGTGAGTTGTTTGATGTTTAATAACAACCTTGCTTTTTTCACCCTCTGTGGAGAAGGGATCTCCATATTTGATCGGTGGATACCGAGCGTAGTCATTCTGCGTGTGGACGAGCTAAAGACGACGAACCGACGCCTGGAGGGTATTTCGCTGTCTCCCGTATCTTTGAAGATTTGCTGAAGGCACCGTGCATTACACACTTGTGGGCGATTATCAGGTTGTATGTAAGTCAAAGGTCTTGTGAATTCTTCAAAGTGTTATAAAAGGTTTTTACCCGAAAGGGTTTTTTTCCTATATCGGTCGTCTTTATTTTCCATGCATGGTTTGAAAGATTTATCTTACTTAGATGCATGTTTAGGGGCTGAATTAATAGACTCTAATTAAATAAGTGTGCCAAATTAGATATTTGCGAATTTAATCAATTATCACACAGTCACGTTTTCTCAAACACCTTTCTCAAAAACTCTAGGACGCGCTCTCCTAATAATAATGGGACGCCTAGGTGGGTTAGGGTGAGACTCACGTGAATCTAAAGTGGGAACCAGCTCGGGTACTACTTGGGAAGTAGAAACACCGTCATGACTTATTCCTAAACTCTCACCACTACCTAAAATAGGATTGAGAACAATCTTTACAACCTTTTTATATGTGTTCTCTAAAGGGACTTTAACCTCCCGATCACGTTTGAGATCACTCTTAAGTTGGGATACACGTGTCGTCAGACTAGACACCGTATTGGTCAAATCATACTTCTCCCTACCTAAAGCAATCAACTGCTCACTCAAACTCACTTTCACCTTCTCAAGTTGACTTGCTTTGGCCTCAAACTCTCCCAAAATCTCAATCTCTCTCTCTAAAATTTTCACCTTGAGACTTAAATCTTTATTCAATTTTGTTGTCTTTAAAGTCTCAACATACAAATCTCTACAAGCAATTTGGAGCTCACTTTCATCTCCACTTTCACACTCACCTTCACCCTCACTCGAAACACTCAAATCCTCCTCCTCGGGGGTATCACGAGAACTAATCCCCTCACCTCCATCCAAACTGGGTGTGTTAACCCGACTAGCTAAAAACACGACACACATACCATGCTCTTTTTCATCACCCGAATCAAAAACCTCTATATCGCTATCACAAAGTGTGGCAGGTATAGCCACTTTCTTTCCCTCTATCCTAAGTCTAGTGGCAAACTCATACGAATTATGACCTTTACCCCCACGCTCAAAACACGTCAAACTTTCTAAATTTTCCTCACTCTCCTTTTCTTTTTTCTCTCTCCTTCTCTTTCTTACCTCTTTCTTTGGCCTTTTTATTTTTCTCGAAAAATCTCTTATTGGAAGAATTATTTTTGTTCATGTTGAGAAATTTTTAAATTTTTTTTGCAAACAAGGTCATATCTTTAAAATCAAAATCTTTTTCAGAATCGAATTCACAAACTTTTTCTTTCTTTTTCTTAAAATGAGTCTTTAAGGCAGCGCCTTTATCCTTAGACTTAATGGTTTGGGGAAACATGTCAATATCATAGGTTTGAAGGTCTCCTACAAGTTCTTCCAACTTAAGTGATTTCAAATTTCCCAAAGAGTTCAAAACAGTGACTTTAGGAATAAAGCATTTTGGGAGAGATCTCAAAATCTTTTTAACGACACGTGTGTTATAAATCACCTCACCCATATTAAAACTGGTGTTTATAATTTCCGATAAACGTGAATAAAAATCATCAAAGCATTCAGACTCAAACACGGTGATAGTCTCAAATTGGGTGGCCAAATTTTGTAATTTTGATTCTTTAACCGCGTTCGCACCCTCATGTGTCAATTTCAAAACATCCCAAGCCTCTTTAGACGTGGTACACGTCATAATTCGATGAAACTCATCAAGAGTGACAGCTCCAGAAATAGCATTCAGTCCACGGGAATTAAAATTCGACATATTAAAATTATTTTCAGTCCAATCTGACTCAGGTTTTAAAGATGTGATATTTTCAATGGTGACAGTGGGAGGATTCAATCTATTTCTGCAAAGCAACCAAAAATGCTCGTCAAGGGCTTTTAAACTAGATTTCATGCGAGCTTTCCAATAGGCATAATTTTTTCCATAGAAAATAGGCACCTTATTAAATGAATGTTCCATTGGAAAAATTGAGATTTTTCGCAAAATTGATTTTAAAAAAATCAATATCAAATTTTTTTTGTGGAAAATAAAAATACGCGATAAATTAGCTCAATCTCCTCTAATACCAATTTGACGACATGAGAAGTCAAATTGTATCAAAAAAATAAATCCTTGAAAAATCAGAATCACGCGATAAATTAGCGTACCCCGCTCTGATACCAATTTGTAAAATATGACAGTATGATAATTGATTAAAATCACAAATTTCTAATTTGGCACACTTATTTAATTAGAGTTTATTTTTAAACCATGCAACTACGTGTGTGCGTGTGCCAAACCATAAATAAATAAAGCATGCGACACAAATTTCAGAAAAAATCCCTGAAGGGAAAAATCTTTTTATTTCTAGGACTCTGACAAGTTTACAAGACCATTGACTTACATACTATCTTGCTTTCGACTACGAGAGTAACGTATGGTGTCTTCGTCAAACTTACAAAGCAACGACTAGAAATAACTCAGCAATGGTTTGCACAAAACTATACCACCAGGACGCGCAGTCTAAAATCTTCACAAGGAGTCTCTCCATAATAGCACGCAGCTTTCAGCAGCAAAGCTCTCCCCACAAAGAATGAACAAAAGTAAAATGTGTTCTTGAACACCAAAATAATTCACCAAAGCGTATGGGATTTTTGTGAATCGAAAACAAAAGGGATAAAAACCCTAAAATAAGAAGTCAAAAAGAATTCTGCAGAGTCACAGTTTTCTGTCTTTCAAAATGCTGAGACTTCTTAATGAAAACAAAACCATTTAATGAGTATTAATAGGCAATCGCACCGCCTCAGTCATTCGAACGAAATAGAGGTCTCTCTCGAATGAGATGCACGTGTCGTTCAATCTACATCACACGACAATGCAATGTCATTCGAATGACAGGGCAAAGTCTTTTGAACGACTGGAACGTCGAAAATATTATTTTAATATCAGCTTCAGCACTTAGAAAAAATACTCATTCTCAAATTTTGATGAAAAAAAGTCCGCTCTAACACTTAGAAAATATATTGTAAAAATATCCCAAAGCTCTAAGTGCAAAGTTAAGATATTTAAAATAAAACCTTACCAAAGTAAACTTTGCGAAGGCTTTTTGACGAAGAATCTTGATATATTCGGATCCGTCTTGATGTAGATTTCTCTTGAACTTCTTTGACGGTTGTAACGGTATACGCCATAATTAATTGTGATGGACATTTATAAAAATAAGTCCTTACAATGTAATCCTTCCATCCATTTTAATAGAGTCATGATTTCCTACCAATTATGCTTCCTGTCTATGTTTCTTTTTTTGAAATACGGCGATGATATACATACACATCCCCCCTTGAAAACTAATATAATTTTCCAAATTCCAAATTCAAATATTCCAACTTAAAAAAAAATTTAGAAATTTTTTAGACTTCATGTATGACTTTGTCTTTGATAGGTTACGAATAATAAGTCCCATTAAACCCAATAAACTTTTCCAACTTCAAAACAAAAAATTCTTTTAGACTTTAAGTACGACTTTGTCCTTGACAGGTCACGAACAAGAAGTCCTCTAAACTTCATGTATGACTTAAAGTAAAAAAAAAGGAGTTTTATTCGACCAAGTTAGATTCAGAAAAAACCTACATTCGCAATACAATTGGTCGCCAATGGTAACTAATGCAATAACTTAGTTCTAAAAACGTTTTACCTAAGTGCATTAGTAGAACCTAAGGACCTATAACTCAGTTTATAACTTGACCAAACAAGTCAATGAAGTAGGTTAGTTAGTTCAATAGTCGATACACTAAATTTTTTTTTTAATTATGGATCAAAGACTAAAGTACATAGATAAACATGTATGCTAAAAAATAGTCTTTTTATTCCATCAAACTTTCATACAATAAGATTCAAGAAAGAAAGACAAATTATTTTTTTGGGGAGTTTTCCTTCAGCCTTATCCATCCCAGCAGGAGGATCATCAGTTGTAGTTTTATATTCTCCCAACCTATTATGCCCTCCAATGCTCGACCGGTCCAACAGATGGGGAGGGGGGGATGTACTCATCTTCACACTAAAGCCCATTGTCCCCTAAGTATTTTCTCATTAAGCTCTAGGGAATGATGTTGGTTGGAATCCATTCGACATCAATCTTGAATGGAAGGTTAGGATAATCCAACATGCTTGGATCATGTCAATGCCATAAATAACTCTTATCATCTACCTTCATCAACCTCAGCACATTCAACCAAACCCATTTGTATCAATCCCGATGAGCTTGCTCCAAATGATCACCCAGTCGTCATTACCATCCATCCATGCAACTTTGGGTTACTTAGGGACGTGAAAATTTAGTCGACCCACCCCGTCTTGGATCTTCTTGATGGTTTTATCATTCTTTTTTAACAATGATGCTTGGTCGGCCAAGGTCTTTTAAGTTCTTTCTCCATCCTCAGTTGGTCGAGCAACAACTACTTATTTAAAGCGCTGGCTAGATTTTGTCTTCTTCCTCTTCTTCTTCTTCTTCTTCTTCTTCTTCTTCTTCTTCTTCTTCTTCTTCTTCTTCTTCTTCTTCTTCTTCTTCTTCTTCTTCTTCTTCTTCTTCTCCTTCTCCTTCTCCTTCTTCTTCTTCTTCTGCTTCTCCTTCTCCTTCTTCTTCTCCTTCTTCTTCTCCTTCTCCTTCTTCTTCTTCTTCTTCTTCTTCTTCTTCTTCTTCTTCTTCTTCTTCTTCTTCTTCTTCTTCTTCTTCTTCTTCTTCTTCTTCTTCTTCTTCTTCTTCTTCTTCTTCTTCTTCTCCTTCTTCTCCTTCTTCTTCTTCTTCTTCTTCTTCTTCTTCTTCTTTTTCAAGCTTTCTAGATTCTCCAATAGTTTGGTGTTCTCAAGCTCTAGAAAAGAAACACCTTCATTCGACACAACCTCAACTAACTTTTTCAAGATCTCCAACTCATTCCTTAAATGGTTATTCTCATGTTCGAGAAGAGTGGAAACATACTTAACGCTTTCCATTTCCCTGTTCAACATGAAGGCTTTCTTCCTGAAGGTGGATGTGATCTCTTATATCTTCTTATCAAAACCCCAACCTGAACTCAGTGCCTCGTATTTGGCTTCATAGTTTAAATACAGCAGAGCCCAAGAAAGATTATGATCCTCCTAAATCTTCTCAATCATCCAATAATATGTTGCCTTATTTACCACAACCTTATCAAAGAGACAATGCAAGCGTACATAGGCCTCTTTTACTTGGTCGGATGCATTTTTATCGAGCAACCCTTCCAATTCAGTTTCAGTTAGGCTTACATAGCCAGCTTCTAGAAAGCTTTTGCTACACCTTAATAAGTCAATTTCAGTAGAGATAATTACATTTTTCATGGAAGTAAACTAAAGAGAAACAATATCAGAATAGTAAGTCTAACAAAGTAGAGTAAATAAGAATAATTAAAGGTATAAACTAACAAGTTGACCAAAAGAAAATTTTCATTCAACACCAAACAAATGTGTTACAAAGGATTGTTTCATTATAAATTTTAAAAAGAAGAAGAAATAAGATAAACATGAAATAAAGAGAGACACAAGAGTAGGTCATGAGGCTAAAATATATTTACACCTTCTTGGTGTCCTTGGTCGATGTCTTTGGGAGAAGGGATACGTTCCCAGTTACATGTGCTAGGGATGATTCCCCTGTCCTCCTTTCATCATCATTTTCTTCATCCAATTTGGGAGAGAAGCCGTGATCATACGTTTGGAATAGGTTAAATTCATCTGCAGTGCTGACCTCGTTCAAGGTAGAGGTCCATCCATCTTTAAAGGATACCTTCTTCTTATACTCAATCTGGACAGTAGTTGCAGCGAATGCCTTGCCCAACCCCTTCCTTGTCTTTTTTGTATTAGGCCTTCAACTCCAAAAATTTCTTCTTTTCATTAACTACCTCCCAAGCGAAGCTGGATGCCTTGTCCTTGACAACCTTCATTTTTTCCTCGACAAGCTTTAGTTTGTCGTCGATAGTCTTTATTTTGTCTTCTCTTGTAGTTGCCTTATCTTCAGTAACCTTTCACTTTTCTTTCCATTTTTTTCCCTCTCTCAAAATATTCCTCAAAATATTTTAAAGATTTTTACAATCCTTTAAAGGCCTCCTCTATATCAGTTGATGATGACCTCAACCGCTTATCTCTGGTCATCAACTGGTCATAGTCGACTAAAAACTACAAGACAAGACAACAATAGTAAAGTTATTGCATATAAATAAAGAAATTATGGGGAGAAGACCAAGGATTAAAAAGTTTACGAAAGTTAAGTTTTGATTTGCCCTCTATAACAAATGAGCTCTTGATAAAGGGTATGCAGCTGACCTATCTGCTGGAAGGACTCCAACACCAATCAATCCTCGAGCAACTCCAGGATTTACTGCCATAGAGGTAGATTCAGCGACAGAAGAACTCTTTTGGGCCAATTCCTGTTGGGAAATTGGTTCTCTCTTTAACCTCTCGGATTGAGGCTATGTGGTTTTAGCCTACTCCATATTGAGAACTAGAGGTCTCATATCAGTTGCAGTGGTCGTTTTGGATGGAGGAGGAGACAGACTAGTTAATAAGTTTGGTACTCTTCTTTTTCCCATCTCTACAGTGGGGGAAGTCTGAATAGCAGTGATATCGAATGATTTGAAGGAGGATGATGTCCATCTAAGCATCAATTACTTATCATTTCTAAATGACTTAGCAACCAATTATGTAGAAACAAGTTCCTCATTCAAATTGATGGGATTATGGGAACCACTTCAAGTGGTCGAGCAACAAAAGATATAATGGAGCTTTTATACTCCAACAAGACAAAAGCTGCTCTGGGGTGATCTTCTCTTACTCTTTGATGAAAAAAATACAGGAACTTCAATTCATCCAACCTCACATCACCTTCCTTAGGACACTTCTTTTTACTTTCCTCTATAAAAATAAAAAGTGCAGTTAGTCAACATATCATCAAACAATTAGTAAGCATGCAAGAAAAATAAAATTCAAGGTACTAAAATGACCTATGCCACACCCTTCCTGGGGGAATTTGGAACCAGTGTATTTTACCCCCTTAGGAAGGGGGTATATTCCTAGTTCTTCACCATTGCACCATAGCCCCAATAGTCTTTATTTGAATCGGGCAGATTAAGAACTAACTCGCTATTGGCATGGCTAGTCTTTAGATAAAAAGTGTTATCCCTTATTGTTCCCCATTTGTAACAGTACACCAGCTCACGAACCCCAATATGGGTCCCATGGATTTCATTTAAATGATATACCCCATTTACCACCCTCCACGTGGTGGGGGCTACTTTAGTAGGAACCATATCAAAATGTTGTAAGAATTAAAGGATTAAGTGGTTTGGAGTGAAAATTATTCCACACTCTGCAATAAATAAGGTGAGGATCCAATGGCCTTCATCAAGTGACAATAAGTCCACAGGACCCTCCACCAATTGCAAGATTACTCAATTGGGAATTTTTTGTCTTTCCCTAAACTTTGCTAAGGAGTTCTTATCCACAATGTACACCATTATATAAATGAAATAAAAAGAAGGGGTGTAAAAGAAAAAAGGCTTACAAAATTTACTATAGGACATTAAGAAAGAAACGTCAAAGGGAAAGCTCAAAGAAATAGAGATTGCTTACATGCAAAGGTTGGAAGTGAGGGAAAATGAGGGAAAAACTTTCATCCTTTTATAGCTTACCTCGAACGTTTTAAAGTAATGATTAACTGAACCAACGATTGAACTCTTGATGACCGCGTGGTTCCCAAAGACGCTAAAGGACCAGCGTACCCATTGGCAGTTCACTATCAAATTATTCACAAAAATGCCACCGCCTCATAAACTACTGAAAAATTTACAAGTCCAGGAAGTCGGCTGCCAATCACTATCATGCCTGAGCGCCAAGCAAATTTCTTGAACTAATCCTACACCCTTTTAACACAACATCAAGCTGTAATACCCTGTATTTTTATGCTATATTAATTTGGGGGTTTTGTTAAATTTAATGAGAGTGAATTATTTAATAAAAAATCCGGAAATTAATTATGTTATAATTATTAACATGACGAGAGTTAGTAATTGTATAAAAATTGTCGAATATTACTAATGAGCATAGTAATATATGATATGGGTTATATTAAAGGTCACAAGTGAATGAAATGTCAATTTTGAGAATTTTAGTCGGGACGCGCCCGTGTCGCGTCGAGACTAATTATTGAGATATAAAAGTAAATATTTTATAAGTTGTTTGTATGGACGTTTTGAGTGCGCCAACGCGTCCGGAAGGGTCGAGATAGTCAGAAAAGTGTACCCGGGAGTTTAGTTTGGGTCTCAGGATGTTTTTAGGCTTAATTAGTGACCCGGGAGGGCATTTTGGTCATTTTACAATATAGGGTAATTAAACCCACGAATTTCAGCCATCCTTAGCAGCCATTTAGGTCAGCCTTTTAGGGTTAGAACATTCAGAACCCTCGAACGGCCATTGGAGAAGAGAGGAGAGAGCTCTCAAGGTGATTCAAGGCCAAAAAACACCACCATTTGCACCACCGTCACCACCAACGCGTAGATCGCGAGGAGGTGAACGCAACCACACCAATATCAGCAGGAAACAAGACCTTTGAAATCCCAGGCAAGTGTTTAACTTGCGTATTTTCATTGGTGCAATATTCATATTAGTGTAGGAATGATTAGGAGTGTAATCTATGGAAGAAAACCCCAATTTTGATAGGGATTTGCATGTAGAAAACATTATAACCATATTCTGGAAATATTATGTGAAGTAGATGATTAACCCACGAATTTTTGATGATATGTTAGAAGGAAATTCTGGAGAAAACTGATTAGAACAAAAGTTAAGAAAACATTAGGGTTCTTGATGTTTAAATGAGATTTTGGGTTGTTTAACCATGTTTAATGATTGATATACGCATGCTTAACGTTAAAAACATCTGGAAATATGTTATTATGTTTGTAGTAGGAGTTTTGGGACGATTAGTGTTGGGAAATATTGATTTGGGTGAAGAATTTTGGTAAATCCCGTAACTGCACTTCTGCAGGATTTCGCAGACCTGCTTGATCGATCAATCGAGCCTAGAGCTTCGATCGATCGAAGGTTCGATCGATCGAGCCCCAGACCTCGATCGATTGACACTTCCTGGCAGACTCTTATTCCCCTTATTGAATTAATTGAACATGATTCATCGTGAAATAATTTTTGGGCTTTATGAATAAAATATTTTGGGATATAGGAGAGACCAGTAGGACATATGATTAAGTGTGAGAACTTTATTATGAGACGATAATTGTATCTTAGGGACAATTATTTAAAGAACGAGGAAACTACGTAATTTAAGTGAGAGATTACATCAAATACTTACGATAGTGAATAGACGTTTACCTACAGATTTTGCTACTTGAATGGATAGAATCCACGAGTGTCACGTAACTAGTGAGAAAACCCTTCGAGTTAAGGTTAGAGACGAAACCTCATACGTAATCATAATAATGGGAAATTAAGGATAAATGTTGTGACCGGGTAACGGGAGGAACCTATATTAATATGATGAATGGGTATATTTATATGATTGTGTGTACATATATTATATACATGTGAAAAACGTACCCGCGCTACTTGCTATCCCTGAGGTTACCGCGCTGGGACGATCTTATCCTGTGTTGCTTTATGGGGGATATTGATTCGTACCCTAGAAGATAGAGATCCTAGGTACGGGCTATCAGATTGATAGTCGGACGGTCCTAAGAGACGTGTGGGTATGTACTGACCTCTTGGACTTGGAATCTATGCTTCGCCTCAACGTTGTTTTGTATATGTTAATACAGTTCGAGAGTGATTCCGAACTTGTATTTCCATTTGTGTGAGCGATATGGGGATTGGATAGCAGAGTATGCCCGCACCATAGTTTAGTTGGGGTGCTGTTATATTTATATATATATATTATACGAATAGTAAATATATATATGAGGTTATAAACTTTAAACTGCCTACTGTGATTTGATAAGTAGAATATGGATGTTGACACAATAATGAATACTTGTTTTGTGAAAGTATGAGATGACACTGGGAAACTTTATAATTTAATGAAGCTAAAACGGGAGGAGTGCTACAAATTGAAAGTAACCTTTTTAAAATGCTGACATTGTTCGGTTTTGAAAACTTATGAGTAAGTTAAGATAAACTAAATTATTTGGGAAGGTTAGTACGATAGGCGTGCACATTAGAAGAGAGGTGAGGATTCCTCAAGAGAGTGTCGAACTAATATGTTGTTGCATTGGCCTGTATCAAATTAAATTACTTGCTAAACAAATTTTAAATCATACACACTTTCGGGCTCTGACCCGTTTCTTCTCTCTCTCTCTCTCTCTCTCTCTCTCTCTCTCTCTCTCTCTCTCTTGTATATATATATGTATTATAGGTGCCCAGCCACAGGGGCGTCTTGCTTAGGATCTCTTGGAAGGAACGCGCTGCAGGTTAGGTGGGAGTTGCAGGTCTCTTGATTAGACGACTTCGTTCATTCAGATCCACTCTTAGCATTTTCATTCTGATGGGCATGTGTAGCCCTTTCCATTATTTCTTTATTCTGGGACATTGTTATTCCATTTATATCATAGTTTCATTATTATGGGATTTTATTCAGGATGAACGTATTACTTTATATCTTCGCATGTTGACATTCGTTGATGGATGTTTTATATTAATTAGATTTTGTTCCAGGTTTATTGTGGTGTGAATCTTATTTATTGAAACTCTGTTAATAAATAAACAAATCTTTTTCTTTAAATAAAATTTGGAAAGTAATATTTAAACATGGTTTTGACACTTAGCTTAATTATCTAGGATGTTAAATTGGAAAATTTATTTTTACGACAGTGATGCTAAGAATGAACCAAACTGTTCACCTTGATTTAATTTAATAAAGGAGTGATCACCCGGTATTTAATTAGGCGGGGTGTCACAGGTGGTATCAGAGCATCAGGTTCTAGTGTCCTTAGGATTTGTACGGATTATTTCGCTTTCAGCTCAACGTTTTTGCTATAGAGCCCTATTTTTAGGATTGTTGTATTCCTGCTTTTACGTTTAAGTCTTCAGCTATTTGAGATCCGATGATAACTGCAAACTAATAAATTTTATTCACGTTTCAGATGCCTCCGAGACGTGCTCCGAGAGATAGGCGTGCCCAGGCCGAGCAGCCAGCAGCTCCGGCACCAGGCACAATGAATGCTAATGAAGTAGCCGCCATAGTTGCTCAGGCAATGAATGCCGCGATACCAGTGATTCAGCAGGCTCCACCCCAGGTTCAGGCAGTGGCGCCAGTACCAGCACAACTTCCATCTGCATGGGAGAGGGTTCGGGATGCTTTTCAGAAAGCACATCCCCCTGAGTTTTCGGGTAGCTCTGATATTGTCACGGTCAGCCAATGGAAAAAGACATCCAACGACATCTTCGCTTGTATGAGTGTACCGAGGTACAAAAGCACTTATTGGCTTCCTTTAAGCTGGTGGGAGCCGCGTTGCAGTGGTGGGAGTCCACTATTACTTTGGAGGAGAGGGACACGATCCCTATTCAGATGTTCTGGGAGCGGTTTGACCGCAAGTACTTTCCACCCGCAGTGCAGACTGAGATGAGGTGAAAACTACTAAATCTGAAGAAAGATAATCTTACTGTAGAAGAGTATGAGGAGGAGTTCACGAGACTTCTCACCATTGTGCCAGATGAGGCACCTACTAAGGGCAAGAAGATTTTGTTGTTTGTCGACGGGTTGGCTTGGAGGATCCGTCAGCACCTTATTTGGAACTTGTCCCTGAGTACGTTCACTGATGTACTCAATGCAGCGTTACTACATTGCCAGGATCACCGCTTCCATCTTCAGGGGAGCAAGAGAGCAGGAGAGTCCTGCCAGCAGGGCAGGACCGGGGGTAACGGTGCCGGTGGGGCACCATCTCAAGGACAGACTCGTCAGCACGAGCAGAGTTCCCATCAGGGGGACCCTGCTAAGCGATTCCATTCGGGTGATTCCAGGCAGGGAAATGGGGGTTATAGGCAGGGCCAGCCTAATCAGCAGGGTCAGCACCGACAGCAGGGTCAACAACAGGGCCAGCAGGGCCAACAGCGTGCACATCAGGGGCAACAGGGCCAATGGCGTGGAGGTAACGGCCAGTAGGGACAGAGGAGAGGTGATTTCAGAGGCTGGTGTTTTGTGTGCAGAAAGCACGGCCATAAGCGTCAGGATTGCCCAGAAGGCGATAGGGCCCCACAGCAGCAGGGAGCCCGTAATGAGCCACAGAGGCCACTTTTTCCACCTGCCCTTCCAGCTCCAGCCCAAGCGCTAGCCCTACTAGCCATTCCAGCAGCTCCAGTGCAGCAGGGGCAGTTACAGTATGGACGTGTCTATAACGTCCACCAAGCAACAGCTCCACAGGCACCACCCGCGATTGAGGGTACGTTTCCTATCCATGGTACTATGGGTCGGGTTTTATTTGATACGGGGGCCACGCATTGTTTCATAGCTATGCATTTTGCGAAGGCCTTAGGGTTGTTAGCCACATAAGAGAGCACAGTGACGTGTGTAGACTCACCATTGGGGAGTGGGTCACTTATTTTCTTTATATGCCGAGGAGTGGGGATAGAGATCGGTAGTCTGGTATTACCTGCAGACATGTTAGTTTTAGACATGCATGAGCACGATGTGATTATCGGTATGGATTGGCTCGCAGCTTATAGAGCCATTATTGATTGCTTCGGTGGGAACATTGTTTTTGCCATTCCGGGGTAGGAGATGTTTGTAGTGGCGATGCCTCGCCCAGAGGGAGGCTCGACCGCTCATTTGTATTATATAGAGGAGGATACCTCTAAGGAGGTTGTGATCCCTTTGGATTCGATCCCAGCTGTTAGGGAGTATTCCAATGTATTTCAGGAAATACCAGGCCTACCCCCCAGTCGAGAGATAGACTTTGTTATAGACTTATTGCCAGATACGAGACCTATAGCATGCGCACCATACCGTATGGCTCTGGCAGAGATGCGAGAGCTACGAGATCAGATCGAGCAGCTGTTAGGTCAGGGCTTCATTCGCATAAGTACCTCACCTTGGGGCGCTCCAGTTTTGTTTGTGAAGAAGAGGGATGGTTCACTGAGGTTGTGTGTGGACTACCGGGAATTGAACAAGGTCACGATACGGAATAAGTATCCGTTGCCTCGAATCGATGATCTATTCGACCAGTTGAGGGGAGCGAATTTCTTTTCGAAGATAGATCTGAGGTCGGGGTACCATCAGTTACGTATTAGGGAGCAGGATGTTTCAAAGACTGCATTCTTGACGAGATATGGGTCTTATGAGTTCAGAGTGATGCCGTTTGGCCTCACTAATGCTCCAGCCGTGTTCATGGACTTAATGAATCGAGTGTTCAGAGAGTTCTTGGATCAGTTTGTCATTGTCTTCATAGATGACATCTTGATATATTCCCATTTCGAGGAGGAGCATGCCGAGCACTTGAGGCAGGTTCTTCAGACTCTGCGAGAGCATCAGTTGTATGCTAAGTACGAGAAGTGTGGATTCTGGTTGCGAGAGGTACAGTTCTTGGGCCATGTTGTTTCTCAGCAAGGGATAGCAGTTGACCCGAGTAAGGTATCAACAGTGAGGGAGTGGGGACAACCCACGACACCGATAGAGGTACGTAGTTTCTTGGGGTTAGCCGGATACTACAAGAGATTTATTCGGGGATTCTCCAAGATAGCGGGTCCGTTGACGAATTTGACTCGCAAAGGGATACCGTATGTTTGGAATGATGCTTGTCAATTAGCTTTCGACGAGCTGAAAGATAAGCTTACTTCAACACCAGTCCTTGCCTTACCGAAACCGGGTGTGGAGTACCTGGTTTACACTGATGCGTCTTTACGGGGACTTGGAGGAGTACTCCAGCAGGAGGAGAAGGCTATAGCTTTTGCTTCCCGCAAGATTAAGCCGCATGAGAAGAATTACCCCACCCACGACCTGGAGTTAGCAGCGGTCGTCTTTGCATTGAGAATTTGGAGGCACTATCTATTGGGAGAGAAATTTCGTTTGTTCACAGACCATAAATCACTGCAGTACCTGTTCACTCAGCGAGAGCTGAATATGCGTCAGCGCAGGTGGTTAGAGTTTGTGAAAGATTACCAGTTCGATATACAGTATCATTCGGGGAAGGCCAACGTAGTTGCTGATGCGTTGAGCCGTAGACCGGTAGAAGATGTAGCGGACATCTGGAAAGCAAAGTGGAAAGAGCTGGGTCACCAAGACGCCGTAGCACGTTCTTTCATATCCGTGATGTCAGTCACACCCGAGATTGTTATGAGGGTGATACAGGCACAGACCACAGACCCGTTTTGCCAGGAGCAGATTGTGCGAGTTTTAGCCGAGGGTGCTGAGTCCTATTCTGTTAGTTCTGATGGAGGTTTGCGGTTTAATGGGAGATTAGTGGTTCCAGAAGGAGCGGAGCTACGACATGAAGTGATGACTCATTCTCATGGGTCCCGATTTGCAGTACATCCAGGAGGCGATAAGATGTACCAGGACATGAGACGACAGTACTGGTGGAGTGGGATGAAGAAGGACATCGCCGAGTTTGTGTCCAAGTGTTCCACCTGCTAGTTGGTGAAGGTGGACCACCAGAAATCGTCACGATTGCTTCAACCATTGGAAGTACCCGCGTGGAAGTGGGAGAGTATTTCCATGGACTTCATTACAGGGTTGCCTACATCACAGAGGGGCCACGATTCTATCTGGGTGATTGTAGACCGTTTGACCAAGGTGGCTCATTTTCTGCCGGTGCGGACAGATTATACCACGGGTCAGTATGCTCAGTTCTTCATCGGGGGGATTGTAAGATTACACGGGGTGCCCCTGAATATTGTGTCCGATAGAGACAAGATTTTCGTGTCGCGTTTTTAGGAAAGCTTTCAGGAGGCTATGGGTACTGAGTTGAGGTTGAGTTCAGCTTATCACCCACAGACAGATGGACAGGCAGAGCGTACTAATCATATGTTAGAGTATATGCTACGCATGTGCGTTCTCAATTTTGGAGGAGGTTGGGAACCACACCTTCCACTGGTAGAGTTTGCTTATAATAACTCTTATCATTTCACGATTGGTATGGCCCCATTTGAGGCTTTGTATGGAAGGCCTTGTCGTTCCCCAACCTGTTGGCTTGAGGTGGGGGATAACAAGTTTCTAGGACCAGAGGTAATTCAGGAGACCTCTGCGAGGATTGAGATGATCAGGGGTCGCATTCGAGTAGCCCAGGACAGACAAAAGAGCTATGCCGATGCGAAACGGTTCTTCAGGGAGTTTAATGTGGGGGACCAAGTGTTACTGCGTGTGTCTCCTATGAAAGGAGTGATGAGGTTCGGGAAGAAGGGAAAGTTGGCTCCGAGGTACGTGGGACCATTTCCCATCATTGAGAGGATTGGTCCAGTTGCATACAGATTGGGACTGCCGGAACATTTACATCGCATTCACGATGTATTTCACATCTCGTCGTTGAGACGTTACCTTCGAGATGATATGGCCCATACTCACATCGCAATAGAGGAGGTCGACTTACAGCCTGATAGCTCCTACGAGGAGAGACCGGTGGCTATCCTAGACTTTAGTGAGAGGAGATTGAGGTCGAAGATAGTTCCACTTGTGCGGGTCCAGTGGGAACACCATAATATGGAGGAATCCACTTGGGAGCGTGAGGCAGATATGCGCGAGAGATATCCAGATTTGTTCTTATCAGGTATACCTTAATTTTCAAATTTCGGGACGAAATTCCGTTATTAGGGGGGAAGTATGTAATACCCCGTATTTTTATGCTATAGTAATTTGGGGGTTTTGTTAAATTTAATGAGAGTGAATTATTTAATAAAAAATCCGGAAATTAATTATGTTATAATTATTAACGTGACGAGAGTTAGTAATTGTATAAAAATTGTCGAATATTACTAATGAGCATAGTAATATATGATATGGGTTATATTAAAGGTCACAAGTGAATGAAATGTCAATTTTGAGAATTTTAGTCGGGATGCGCCCGTGTCGCGTCGGGACTAATTATTGAAATATAAAAGTAAATATTTTATAAGTTGTTCGTATGGTCATTTTGAGTGCGCCAACGCGTCCGGAAGGGTCGAGATAGTCAGAAAAGTGTACCCGGGAGTTTAGTTTGGGTCTCGGGATGTTTTTAGGCTTAATTAGTGACCCGGGAGGGCATTTTGGTCATTTTACAATATAGGGTAATTAAACCCACGAATTTCAGCCATCCTTAGCTGCCATTTAGGTCAGCCTTTTAGGGTTAGAACATTCAGAACCCTAGAACAGCCATTGGAGAAGAGAGGAGAGAGCTCTCAAGGTGATTCAAGGCCAAAAAACACCACCATTTGCACCACCGTCACCACCAACGCGTAGATCGCGAGGAGGAGAACGGAACCACACCAATATCAGAAGGAAACCAGACCTCTGAAATCCCAGGCAAGTGTTTAACTTGCGTATTTTCGTTGGTGCAATATTCATATTAGTGTAGGAATGATTAGGAGTGTAATCTATGGAAGAAAACCCCAATTTTGATAGGGATTTGCATGTAGAAAACATTATAACCATATTCTGGAAATATTATGTGAAGTAGATGATTAACCCACGAATTTTTGATGATATGTTAGAAGGAAATTCTGTAGAAAACCGATTAGAACAAAAGTTAAGAAAACATTAGGGTTCTTGATGTTTAAATGAGATTTTGGGTTGTTTAACCATGTTTAATGATGGATATACGCATTCTTAACGTTAAAAACATCTGGAAATATGTTATTATGTTTGTAGTAGGAGTTTTGGGATGATTAGTGTTGGGAAATATTGATTTGGGTGAAGAATTTTGGTAAATCCCGTAACTGCACTTCTGCAGGATTTTGCAGACCTGCTTGATCAATCAATCGAGCCTAGAGCTTCGATCGATCGAAGGATCGATCGATCGAGCCCCAGACCTCGATCGATCGACCCTTCCTGGCAAACTCTTATTCCCCTTATTGAATTAATTGAACATGATTCATCGTGAAATAATTTTTGGGCTTTATGAATAAAATATTTTGTGATATAGGAGAGACCAGTAGGACATATGATTAAGTGTGAGAACTTTATTATGAGACGATAATTGTATCTTAGGGACAATTATTTAAAGAACGAGGAAACTACGTAATTCAAGTGAGAGATTACATCAAATACTTACGATAGTGAATAGACGTTTACCTACAGATTTTGCTACTTGGATGGATAGAATCCACGAGTGTCACGTAACTAGTGAGAAAACCCTTCGAGTTAAGGTTAGAGACGAAACCTCATACGAAATCATAATAATGGGAAATTAAGGATAAATGTTGTGACCGGGTAACGGGAGGAACCTATATTAATATGATGAATGGGTATATTTATATGATTGTGTGTACATATATTATATACATCTGAAAAACGTACCCGCGCTACTTGCTATCCCTGAGGTTACCGCGCTGGGACGATCTTATCCTGTGTTGCTTTATGGGGGGATATTGATTCGTACCCTAGAAGATAGAGATCCTAGGTACGGGCTATCAGATTGATAGTCGGACGGTCCTAAGAGACGTGTGGGTATGTACTGACCTCTTGGACTTAGAATCTATGCTTCGCCTCAACGTTGTTTTGTATATGTTAATACAGTTCGAGAGTGATTCCGAACTTGTATTTCCCTTTGTGTGAGCGATATGGGGATTGGATAGCAGAGTATGCCCGCACCATAGTTTAGTTGGGGTGCTGTTATATTTATATATATATATTATACGAATAGTAAAGTTTCCCAGTGTCATCTCATACTTTCACAAAACAAGTATTTATTATTGCGTCAACAACCATATTCTACTTATCAAATCACAGTAGGCAGTTTAAAGTTTATAACCTCATATATATATTAACTACTCGTATAATATATATATATATATATATATATATATATATATATATATATATATATATATATATATATATATATATATATATATATATATATATTATACGAGTAGTTAATATATATATGAGGTTATAAACTTTAAACTGCCTACTGTGATTTGATAAGTAGAATATGGTTGTTGACGCAATAATAAATACTTGTTTTGTGAAAGTATGAGATGACACTGGGAAACTTTATAATTTAATGAAGCTAAAACGGGAGGAGTGCTACAAATTGAAAGTAACCTTTTTAAAACGCTGATATTGTTCGGTTTTGAAAACTTATGAGTAAGTTAAGATAAACTAAATTATTTGGGAAGGTTAGTACGATAGGCGTGCACATTAGAAGAGAGGTGAGGATTCCTCAAGAGAGTGTCGAACTAATATGTTGTTGCATTGGCCTGTATCAAATTAAATTACTTGCTAAACAAATTTTAAATCATACACACTTTCGGGCTCTGACCCGTTTCTTCTCTCTCTCTTGTATATATATATGTATTACAGGTGCCCAGCCACAAGGGCGTCTTGCTTAGGATCTCTTGGAAGGAACGCGCTGCAGCTTAGGTGGGAGTTGCAGGTCTCTTGATTAGACGACTTCGTTCATTCAGATCCACTCTTATCATTTTCATTCTGATGGGCATGTGTAGCCCTTTCCATTATTTCTTTATTCTGGGACATTGTTATTCCATTTATATCATAGTTTCGTTATTATGGGATTTTATTCAGGATGAACGTATTACTTTATATCTTCGCATGTTGACATTCGTTGATGGATGTTTTATATTAATTGGATTTTGTTCCAGGTTTATTGTGGTGTGAATCTTATTTATTGAAACTCTCTTAATAAATAAACAAATCTTTTTCTTTAAATAAAATTTGGAAAGTAATGTTTAAAAATGGTTTTGACACTTTGCTTAATTATCTAGGGTGTTAAATTGAAAAGTTTATTTTTACGACAGTGATGCTAAAAATGAACCAAACTGTTCACCTTGATTTAATTTAATAAAGGAGTGATCACCCGGTATTTAATTAGGCGGGGTGTCACACAAGCATGGAGCATTGAGGGCTATTATCGTGGGCCAAATTATTCATGCCACATGGACCTATGATATTAGGACACTTGTCCTCATAAGTATACTCCTCAGCGCTTTATTTGTACTTGGTCGGCTCCATAACTACTTGGTTAGTGTACCGGTCGATCAACTTAAGAAGATGAACCATCAAGAAGAAGAAAGGTCATTCATATGGGAATCATCAAAAGACATTCCACATGTGCGTTAAAACATCAATAGTCTCATTTATTATATACCGGGGTAAATGCGTGTATGTATAATAGTATTCCGCCTCTTGGTTTCCGCGACCATTATAAATATCTTATTTCCCTTAGCTCAAGGGAAATATCTAGCACACATAAGCAAGGCTAATCAGAATTCTATGTAACTACCTTCAATCGTAATACCATAAGAGTGGACATAAACTTTTCTTAGGCCGAACCACTTTAAAAATCTTTGTTGTTCTTTATTATTTTCATTTACATTATTCAACTAATTATCTTTGATTACGAAATTGGTAATTTCTAGCTAAGATAAAGTCTCTACCAATTTTGGACATCAACAATGATGATCACAAGTTTTAACGTTAAAAAATGCTTGTATTCATCCAATTTTCAAGTTGTATTTTTTATTTAAATTTTTTGTGGGTGATCTCCACATTATTTTAAAAATGGGTATCCATATAGTTAGAAGGTATGTTTTGGATATATATATATAGTCGGCCTCCTGTGCGGTATGAGTATGAGGTATGCTTACATATGCACTATGTTTTAAAAAAATCCAAAAAAATATTTTTATTTTATTTTTTTATATGGTTTTAAACATTTAGGAGGAACCCTAAAAATGTAGTTCAAAATGATTTTTTTTTATAATTGTAAAAAATGGGTCAAGTTTAGGTAGTTTTTTTAAGCAGCTTAAAACTTGTCAAATATTGACCCATTTTATTAAATTATCAAAAAATATCGTTTTGAACTATCTTTTTTAGGAGTCCCATGAAATGTTTAAAACCAGTAAGAAAATAAAACATTTTTTGAAATTATATATATATATATATATATATATATATATATATATATAACTTTATTTGTGTGAATTTAAGATTGTTTAAATAACTTTAATTGGGCAAAAACCTTCATAATTAAATGTTATATGGTGAAATGTGGTTGGTAGTAAATAAATGAATGGTGTATTGAACAAGTTAGGCCTAAAAATGATCTCAATAATAGTTGGCTCGTCGAATCCGTCAAAACGATGATCAAACTCTAATAAGTATGGGAAAAATTGGGCCTGAGCTGAGCTGGGCTACAACCCAGTTAAAAAAAAAATCTAGTAACTATATAAAGTCCAGACCAAACTATCTTAATGTAACACCCTGTTTATTTAATGATTTTTAAATGTGGGATTAATTAAATTAAATATGGAAAATTTATTAAAAATTAATCCATATTAAAATAAATATTAACTAGGGAGACAAGGGTTAGTATTTATTGATGTGAATTATATTGATTATTACCTAGTGGATAAAGTAATATATGATTATGAATATATTAAAATTATTACGAGTGAAAAACATGACACTTACAATAATTTAGTCAGGACGCGCGTGTCAGTCGTTTTGGGACTCAATTTAATGAAATAAAAAGTAATCTATTTTTAAGTCATCCAAATGGTCTTTTAAAGTGCGCCATTGAGTGTGGAAGGTTCGAGATAGTCAGAAAATACTTCCCGGGGGTTTAGTTTGGATTCTGGAGCACTCTTAGGTCAAACCGGCATACCGGAGGGGTATTTTAGTCATTCATATTTTTGAAGGATATAAACCTACGAATTTAAGAAGTTATTATCATCTGAGAAGAGAATTCTTCTAAGGTTATAAGTTATAGAATTACAGAGAGGCCATAGGAGGAAGAAGAGAGGAGGTTCCAGGGGCAAGAACCACCATAGTTACACCCCTTGCACCACAAGCACCATCGTTGCGTAGATCGGAGGAAGAGGAATGCACCCATACCATTTTTCTATAAGGGATCGAACCTTTATATTAAGAAAAGTGTTTAATCTTGCTAAATTTTGAGCATATATGATATCCATGGAGAGTGTTGATAAATTTTTGGGAATGAAATTGAGGTTCTTGATTTAGAATCATGTTAGCTCTAATTCCTTGGTGTAGGTAAAATGAAATTGATGAATTAGAGCTATTAATATGTGAAGAAATCTGGGTTAAGTCAAGTTCATGAAGAATAATTGAAGAACTAGGGTTCTTTAGAAGTCAATTTGATATAATCCAATTTAATGATGTTCTTTGGTGTTATGATGATTCTTGTACGTTAGAAATCACTCATGTATGTTGGTATACTGTTTAGAATAATTGGTTGGGAATTTGTGAATGATTAATGGAGGTTTTGATGATTAAAAATGGTGAAGCCCGTAACAATTTAACGAAGAAGACGAAGACCTGTAGAGGGCTAATCGATTCGGCTCCTTGGCCGAATTGATTCAGCTGCCCAAATTTGGCCACTTTCTCTTTTATTAGAATCGATGGGAAACGTTTGGAATTCACTTGATAATTTAATTTCTAAATATAATGGGGATTATATTGAAGTACCAGTAGTCTAAGGTTGGGTTTTAGGCTTGTTCATAAGAGAGGTATTTAAGGGCTAAGTTTAATTAGACTCAATTGAGAGAAAAACCTAATTTCAGGGATAATTAAAGTGACGAGAATTCGAGGAAAATGATGACTTAAACCAGTAGGATATGAGTGAGTTACTTACTGATATTATGTTAGAGAATAATGAACGCACTTCGAGTGGTGAGAGATACTCGGGAACATACGATAAAAAGTAAAATTGTTATTTACTAATACGTGGGATATTCGGGATATAAATATACTATGTATGGGACTTATGATATAACACGTGCGCATGCCTATACCGAGGATATAAATATATATAAGTGACGTGAATACCTATTGTATGATTTCTTATGTGTATGGCATACCTACACTGCTTGCTATCGCGGGAGGTTTCGAAAAGGGGACAGTCTTATCTTGATGATTCATTAGGGGGATTTTAGATTGGTACCTCAAAACATTGAATTTGGTTTGATCACCATTTTTATGAATAATAGTGTGGACGGTCATTTGGATGCATAGGTATATGTATAGCCCAAAGGCCTAGAACCGTGTTCGCCTTCATTTGTGTGTGAATTGTATTTTATGGTTTGAGGGTGATCCCGTACCGATTGTCCTTATTTAATACAAGATGTATCGGGACTTGATAGCAGAGTATGCACGCACCACAGCTGATCCTAGGGGTGCCATATTAGTACATATAATAGGGTGATGAATATACATACTTGTGTTTTATTCTACTGTGTAGACTTAGTGGATAAGAAAGATAAGGAAATCTAAAGTAACTTAAGTTTTTGAACTATTAACTGTTAATTGGGAAATTCTTACTTGAGTTAAAAGATATGGAAATATTCGATAATGTATTATGTGAGAAATATAGGAGTACACCATGAGTAATAGTTCAAAAAGGATAACGTATTTGAGCTAGTTAGGCATATTAGCGGTAACTAGAATTGTCTAGAAGTACAGTAGGCAGGCACGCTAGTTAAGAGGTGAGACTTCTCAAGTGAGAGCCTAGAACACATATATATAATATATGCTTTTAAGAATTTTAAATACTTGCTAAAATGTTTTAAACTGTTTTTACTCGGGCTCTAACCCGTTTCTTCCAAATCT
The DNA here is from genome assembly GCA_949130495.1 of Sambucus nigra. NCBI lineage: Eukaryota > Viridiplantae > Streptophyta > Magnoliopsida > Dipsacales > Adoxaceae > Sambucus > Sambucus nigra. The sequence continues at coordinate 294,675,478 of OX422215.1, read as the reverse complement.
ATTTTCTTTGTGCTAATTGTTTTAGGTGTCCAGCCACAGGGACGCCAGGCTTAGGAGTTCTATGTGATTTGACATGCAACAGTTGCATTGGAATTCGTGAGTCCTCGATATTAGCCACTCCCACTCCTATCCATCTATCTTCCTTATGCAGATATTTCAGTCAGGGCATGTTTCCCACTCTAGACATTATGTATTTCAGATACATTGTATTTCATTCATCTCCAGTGTTGGGCTTGGTTTTATTCTGGGTTACCGTATTTGATTTTTCAGATGGGAGTGTTTATTCCAGTTACTTTCACTTATTCAGTTATTTTGATATTCCATTATGTTAGTTTTATTTAAATGGTGAATGTGGTTTAGAATTCTTATATCCTTGCATGTTAATAAAGATTACAATTCTGACATCCGCTTAATTAACTAATAAGTGATTAGTAATTGAAAAGTTTTTCTACACTGATGATAACAATAAATCAAATGAGAAACCTGTTTTAATTTAATAAAGGAATGATCACCCGATATTTAATTAGGCGGGGTGTCACAGATGATATCAGAGCATCAGGTTCTAGTGTCCTAAGGATCTGTGTGGCTTACTACAAATTTCCGCTTAGCGTTCTTTGAAATAGAGCTCTATTATTAGGACTATTGCATTCTTTATTGTGTATTTACGTCTTCAGCTATTTTGAAATTATTTTTTACTGATGACTTATAAAAATTCTTTCTAATTTCAGACGCCTCCCCGACGTGCACAGCGAGTTCTGAGAGATTTCTTGTCAGAGCCTCAGCCAGCTCCGGCCCAGGGTACCATGGATAATGCAGAGGTTGCCACTATCATTGCATAGGCGGTTAATTCAGCATTAGTAGAAGTACAGCAAGCCCCCCCCCCCAGGTGCAAGCAGCGGCACCAGGCCAGGCACATGTGTTCCCTTCTGCTTGGGAGCGAGTTAGGTATGCCTTTCAGAAGGCATGTCCTCCAGAGTTTTTGAGGAGTTTCGATGTTGTTGTGGCTAGCCAATGGAAGATATATATTCAGAAGCGCCTAAGGATGTATGAGTGCATGGAGGTTCAGAAATAGATTCTAACTACGTGCTAGTTGGGGTGGAATTACGGTGGTGGGAGTCCACTACCACCATTGAGGAGTGAGATAGCATGACCATACAAAGGTTTTGGGGGTGGTTTGATCGTAAATAACTCCCATCCGCTATCCAGACTGAGATGAGGTAAAAATTATTTGATCTCACCCAGGAGGGGAGGACGGCTACAGAGCACGAGGAGGAGTTTACGAGGTTGACTAACCTAGTGCTAGGAGAGGTACCTACTGAGGAGAAAATGATTCAACTATTTACTGATGGTCTCACTTGGAAGATCCGACAACACATGTTTTGTAAACTTTCCTTGAAGACCTATAACAATGTGTTAAATGCTTATTTGTTACATTGTCAGGACCACCGTTTCCATGTTAAGAAAGCATGCGAGTAGGAGAGTCCATCCAGCAGGGCAGGACCGGGTGAGGCAGAGCCAGTGGGGTGCCATCAGCTTAGAGTCAGTTCAGGCCGGGTGAGCAGAGTTCTCAATAGGGGGATTCTACTAAGAGTTTGTGATCCAGAGGTTTCAGACAGGGTCAGGGAGGATACCAACATATCCATTAGGGCAAACACGGGCAGCAGGGCCACCAGAGCCAATAATATTTCCAACAGGGCCATCAGGGCCAAGGGAGGGGTAGTAACAGCCTGCAGGGACAAAGAGGTGGAAATTTTAAAAGTCGATGTTTCATATGTGACAAGAATGGCCACAAATGTCAGGATTTTTCCTACAAGGGCAAGTTTCCTCAACAACAGGGTGCTCACCAGGCCAAACTCCCTCCAAGTGCCAGCTCAGATGCCAGCTTTCCCTGCTATACTAGTTGTTCTAGTAGCCCCACCTTAGTAGAGGAAATTGCACTATGGGCGTGTATATAATGTCCAATAGGCAGCCTTTCCTCATACCCCATCTGTAGTTGAGGGTATGTTCTATATCCCCGGTACTTTCGGGCATATTTTATTTGATACTGGGCCTCACAATAATTCGTATCCACTAGGTTTGCATGGACCACGGGGTTACTATATACAATAGATAGTACTGTTACATGTGTGGACTCATCATTGGGTAATGGGACACTAATTTTGTTTAGCTATCGGGGCGTGAGTTTTGAGATTGGGAGTCTTATTTTACCTACTGATATGCTTGTATTAGACATGTCAAAGTATGAATCCATTATTAGCATGGATTGGCTAGTCGCATATCGGGCCATGATTGATTGCTATAGTAGGAGCATTGTGTTTGCTATCGGGCCATGAGATGTTTTTAGTAGTGATGCCTCATTCGAAGGGTGGTTCTTCCACCCATTTATACTACATAGAGGAGAAGACCTCTAAGGAGGTGGTGATTCCCCTATATTTAATTTTGGTCATTGGTGAGTTCTCTAATGTATTTCAGAAGATACCGGGAATACCACCTAGTAGAGAGATTGAGTTTGTGATAGACTTAGTGCTAGGCACTCGGCCGATAGATCGTGCTCCTTACTGTATGGATCCTACAGAGATGAGGGAGCTAAGGTATCAGATCGAGTAACTTTTGGTGCAGGGCTTCTTTCGTAGGAGTACCTCGCCTTGGGTTTCCCTAGTGCTATTTGTAAAGAAGAGAGATAGGTCGTTGCGATTACGTGTTGATTATCAGGAGTTAAACAAAGTCACGATACGGAATAAGTATCTGTTGCCCAAAATTGATGACTTATTTGATCAGTTGAGAGGATATTCTTACTTCTCTAAGATAGACTTGAGGTTGGGGTATCATCAGTTGCGTATTCGGGAGCAGGATGTGTCTAAGAGTTCCTTTTTGACGAAATATGGATCCTATGAGTTTTAGGTTATGCCATTCGGGATAACCAATGCTCCAGCTGTGTTCATGGACTTGATGAATAGGGTATTCAGAGAGTTCTTAGATCAGTTTGTCTTTGTCTTCATAGATCACATCCTAATTTATTCCCAGATTGAGGAGGAGCATGCCGAGCATCTGAAATGGGTTTTGTAGACACCACGTGAGCATCAATTGTATGCTAAATATGAGAAATGTGGATTATAGCTGTGAGAAGTGCAATTTGTGGGGCACATTGTATCTGACAGGGGGATATAAGTGGACCCAAGTAAGGTATCAATGGTTAGGGAGTGGGGACAACTCACGAAACCAATGGAGGTACATAGTTTCTTAGGTTTGGCGGGATATTATCGGTGGTTTATTTGAGGGCTTTCGAGGGAATTGAGGACTTAAACTAGTAGGATATGAGTGAGTTATCTACTAATATTATGTTAGAGAATAATAAACGCAGTTCGAGTTGTGAAAGATATTTGGGAACATATGATAAAAATAAAATTGTGATTTACTAATACGTGGGATATTCGGGATATAAATATACTATGTATAGGACTTATCATATAAGACATACGTATGCCTATACCGATGATATAAATATATATAGATGGTGAATACCTACTGTATGATTTCTTATAGGTATGGAAAACTTACGCTGCTTGCTATCACGAGAGGTTTCGAAAATGGGACAGTCTTATCCTGATGAGCCATTGGGGGATTTTAGATTGGTACCTCAGAACATAGAACTTTGGTTTGATCACCATTTGTGTGAACAATGGTGTGAACAATCATTTCGGTGAGTAGGTATGTGCGTAGCCCAAAGGCCTAGAACTATGTTCACCTCCATTTGTGTGTGAATTGTATTTTATGGTTCGAGGGTGATTTCGAACCAATTGTCCATATTTAGTACAAGATATGCCAGGACTTGATAGCAGAGTATGCATGCACCGCAACTAAGCCTAGGGGTGCATATATATATATATACACACTCCTATTTTATTCTACTGCGTGGACTTAGTAGATAAGAAAGATAAGGAAATATAAAGTAACTTAAGTTTGTGAACACTTAACTGTTAATTGGAAAATTCTTACTTGAGTTACAAGATATGGAAATATTCAATAATGTATTATGTGAGAAATATGGGAGGACACCATGACTTATAGTTTAAAAAGGCTAACGTATTCGAACTAGTTAGGCGTAGTAGTGGTAACTAGAATTGTCTAGAAGTACAGTAGGCATGCACGCTAGTTGAGAGGGGAGAGTTCTCAAATGAGATTCGTGAACTAACATGTATATAATATGTGCTTTTAAGCATTTTAAATACTTGCTAAAATGTTTTAAACTGTTTTTACTCAGGCTCTGATCCGTTTCTTCCAAATCTATTTTCTTTGTGCTAATTATTTTAGGTATCCAGCCACAGAGACGTCGAGCATAGGAGTTCCATGTGATTTAATGTGCTGCAACTGCGGTGGAAGTTACAGGTCCTCGATATTAGAAGCTTCCACTCCTATCCATCTATCTTGCATATGCATATATTTCAATCAGGGCATGTTGCCCACTCTAGACATTATTTATTTTAGAGATATTGTATCTTGTTCATCTCCAGTGTTGGGAGTTGGTTTTATTTTTGATTACCGTATTTGAGATTTCATACTGGAGTGTTTATTCCTGTTAATTTCATTTATTCAGTTATTTTGATATTCCATTATGTTGGTTTTATTTTAATGGTGAATGTGGTTTAGAATTCCTATATTCTTGCATGTTAATAACACTTAAAATTTTGACATCGGCTTAATTAACTAATAGGTGATTAGTAATTAAAATATTTTTTGATAGTGATGCTAAGAATGAACCAAATGAGAAACCTGTTTTAATTTAATGAAGGATTGGTCACCCGGTATTTAATTAGGCGGGATGTCACACTAAAGTAGCCCATCCCAAATTTTAAACTTAGCCCACCCATTTTCTTATAGTTAGTAAGAAACAAAAGAACCCTACTTATAAGCCAACCATTCCTGCTACCAAACCCCAAACAATTAGGCTTTCTCATCAAATAAACATATTTAACTTCTAACCAAATCAACCCCAATAATCCCCCAAGAAGAAACCTCCCTTCCCCTGTGTACCTACTGACAACAAAACAAAAGACAACAACCTTCTCCACTCTGGCCAGCGCTACTCACTCAGGTATGTTCTTTTTTTTCCCCCTTTCTTGTTGTTTTTCGTTACCTTATTTTCCCCTTTATTCCTTATTTTTTTCCTTTCAAGATGAGATTAGTGGCTTTTTTTTCTTAAGTATCAAGTTTATGCATTTAATTAATTAATTTATGAATTTATTTTAACTAAAAACGTGTTATATAGTTTAAAAAATATCATTTAAATTAGTTTTTAATTAAAAGAGTTTTTTTAATTAAAGTAGCTTTTTAATGTAAAAAATTGGAATAAAAAGGTTTTTTTTACTATTTTAAATAAAAAATAGTTAATTGAAGAAAATTGTTCTTTAAAAAAATAACTATTGAAAAAATATTTAAAAAAAAGGTCTTTAAAAAAAGTAATTCAAAAGAATCGTTATTAAAAAAATAGTTATTTGTAAAAACTTAGTTTATAAAAAAAAAAGTTTTTAAGAAATTTGTTATTTTAAAAAATAGTTAATTAAAAAAAATTATAATTTTTATCTATAAAAAATGTTTTATCCTATATTTCAAATGCATTATATATATAATGAATAAAGGACTCCACTACTCCACGGACTCCACTACTCCACGGAAAATTTTATCTACATACTATGGCTGCTACAGCGAGCGCACCCACTAAATTCGACTTACTCGCGAATTCTAGTGAAAAATAATTTTATACCGTGACACCCTAACTGTCACCCAAAACATACCCCATGCCCATAAGATAAAAATATAATTACCTCCATACTCTAGCTGCAATGGCTGATCCTTGGGTTTCTGAGCAGCTTCCCCCTGCCTGAACGCACCCATGACTTGTTGTAGTGACTGTACATCCAGGACCTCGTCCTATAGTTGACCCCTGCCTCGCTTTGGACAATATTTATTCATGTGTCCCTCTTCCCCACAAACGAAACACCTCCTAATAAATTTACCCTGACACTGATCCCTTCCTTGCTCGCCTTGTCAGAAGTCCTGGCCATTCTGTCCATGGCCCCCAGATCTAAATTGCTTGGCCTAATTCCCCTGTCGAAAATCCTGCCCCTGATGTCCCCCTATCTGTTGCTGGGATACCCCACTAGTACTGTTCCCTCCTGCTTTATCCGACTGGATGGTTTCCACTCCCCTCCTGCTTCCTTTCACGTGAAAGCGATATTCCTGACAGTACATGAGTGCTGCATTAACGACATCTGTATAAGCTACTAATGTGGGATTACCAATCAAATGTTGTCTGATCCTCCAGACTAACCCATCCATGAACTTTGCTTTCTTTCTTTCTTCATCGATTACCTCATCCGATAAAAAATTTGCCAAACGAGTGAATTCTTCCTCGTAATCGGCCACTGAACGGTCCCCCTGAGTCTCCTCTCTGAATTTTCTCCTCATTTCGGTCTCCATTGGTGGCGAAAAATACTTGCAGTCGAACCGCGCCCAAAACTCTCCAATAACTAATGTATCTCTTTCCTCAACTGTGGTGATCGACTCCCACCACTATAGCGCTGCTCCCACTAACCAAAAAGTGGTCAGCATTTGCTTTTGCACCTCATTGCAATCTACCATACGTAGGTGATGCTGGATATTTCTCTTCCACTGACACGCTAGCACCACATCTGAACCCCCTAGAAACTCTGGTGGATGCCCTTTTTTAAAACCTCTTGTACTTGCTGCCACCCCGATGGCCCCGGGTGGGCCTGAACATCTGGTACTACTAACGCCTGTGGTTAATCTCGTGGAAAGTACCTTTCCATTGCGATCATTACTGCTTCAACTTCCTGCACCACTAATTCAGTTACCTATGCTGCCGAAATCATCTCTAGAAGTTGTTGCGGTAACTCTGACTCCTGATGAGCCTCCCTAGTCTCATCCGCCCTTGCTGCCCTAGCTGCTCTCTCTCTTCTGGGTGGCATCTGAAATGAGAATCGAATCGTATGAGTTCACCATCAAATATAAAGTAATTGGCAGAAGAACATAAATACGCATACGTATAAGAATACAACAATCCTATGATAGGGCTCTATATCAAAGGATGCTAAGCTGAAACGTGAAAAGCGGCATAGATCCTAAGGACACTAGAACCTGATGCTCTAATACCATCTGTGACACCCCGCCTAATAAAATACCGGGTGATCAGTCCTATACCAAATTAAAACAGGAATCCCAGTTGGTTCATCCTTAACATCGCTGTCGAAAACCTTTTTAAAACTTACTAACCACCAAGTATTCCAAAAATTTGGTGCCAAATTTTATCTTTTTAATTAAACAACCAATAACATGCGGAAAGATAATATAAGTCATACACCATGACTGAATTAAATCAACTGAATAAATAATAAACTACATGCCGAATAAACCATCGGTCACCAAAGTAAATAGTCCAACAACAAATATCCAACAATTGAATAGATAAATCTGAAAACTACAACTGAAAATTCTGGGCGACATGCCCTAAGTAAAATGAAATTGATAGATGATTCCTACTCTAGGAAATAATGAATGATGCGTCTAATCCATGCTCCTGCTAACATCCACATATGCCGCAACTCCGTGTCCCTGGAATAGAATATCAATCCTGGAATCCCTGTGGCTGGACACCTAGAAGGTTTTGAAAATAGTTTTATAGCAAGGGTTAGAACCCAAAACATTTTGAAAATATTTAGCAAGTGAGTTAACTACAGTAAATAAAATGTATGAATGCGCTTCATATTTAAGTTAGTGTCGCACTCTCTTGAGGACATACTCACCCTTCCACTAATGTGCACACCTAAGGGTTACCTTAACCCCACCTAGTTATACTACCCCGTCCAACTAGTCCTGGTGTAATCTCCCCTTGACATACTACTCTAACCCGAGTATAATAATTAATAGGTTATAATTTATCTCACCAATTAACTTAATTAATTCCTTTTAAATAATATCATATAACCATGACACAAGTTATATAAACTAAATACATTACACACTGTATTATGACCCGCATATAATATTACATCTTATTATATAGTACCTTTACTAAAACATCTACACATAATTCATATGTATATCCATCCCTCCGAGTATACCCTCACCGGATGATTCCCTCTAAGGTGCTATCTCACTAGGTGTGCTCACATAACCTAGTTACCTAAGTTGGAATCGCTCACCAACCTGGCCCAAAAATATAAACGTAGTGGAGGCAGTCAAATTCCTTCCCTAAAAGTGAGATAAGCCCCTCACCCATATACCGGACGCTATGACCTGGGGATATACTCACCCTCTCAAGCTAGGGGATTCACCCACATCGCGCAACCACCCTTGATAGCACTAGAGTATATAAATTAAATAAATATCTAGTCACTAATATTTAACTGCACACACAATATATAAACACACACACACACATATATATATATATATATATATATATATATATATATATATATATATATATATATATATATATATATATATATATACTATCACCACATCGTATATATATAATATAAACCTCGGCATTATCGTGTACTCGAAAACTCGTAACACTATACTGAAATTTCCCGAGTCTCTGGCCCGACTCAACTTAATTAATTTTCTCACTTATTAATTTACAATCGTCCCGAGTCTATGGTCCGACTCTAATTTATTTAATTCACACATCAATTAATATAATATTTCCCCCGAGTCTATGGTCCGACTCTAATATAATATTTGCTCGAGTCTATGATTCGACTCTAATTTAATTAATTTACACATTAATTAATTTTTACCTCGGTGACACCCACCCAATATACCCGAACTCGCTCACTCGATCCGTATCTCACTATTTTGGAATTCAATTTCTTAAAGTTATCCATAAAGTGCCCCACTTAAATCCTCCAAAATCCCAATTACTTTTCCCCATAATTGCTAGGAATAGGTGCCTCCAATTTATTTATCACTAATTAAAGCATAGGAATTAAATTAAATATAAATTTCCCTTTATGTATAAAACTGGGCGAACTGTCAAAAATCTGGGACCATTGATCGATCGATCCTTTTCATCGATCGAGCATGTATTCTTTTTCTCCGATTCTGTTTCAGCCATTAACGAAAATTCAAGTTTTCTTATCTCAATTTCCAGTCCCAATACATCATATTCATCATCTTTTTACCTCTATTATGATCTCTAATCATCGTTTAAACCTTTTAGCATTATTTATTTTCACAAATCTTCACCCACTCAAGAACATAAATTCTTATGGTAAAATCCCAATCGTCATTCACAAATCTGATCCCAAAATCCCAATAAATTCATCCCTAATACTGGTGTTCTGTTTTGGTTCTAATGTCAATCAATACTGAATACTTCTATAACATTAATTGGACTGTCAAATTACTCAACCGGTTAAATTTCATAAAAATCCATTTCATGTAATAGCCAACCCAAAAACGAATTTAGGTTTTACACCTCTCATAATATGAATTGATTATCATCAAGAATAATTGCAACAATTAACTACTTGCCTCTAATTGTTCGTATAGTCTGATCCATTGGTGTAAAGAAAGTGTTGATGAAGAACACCCAATTTGTCCCTCGATTTGACTCCAAAAGATCCCCAATTGGATCTTTATTAACTTCCTATGTTTCTCTCTCAAAGCCCTAAGTTTAGAATTTTTAATTGTCGTTCAACACTTCCCCAATTAGGCTTAAAACCCCTAATCCCGTTTTTGGCCACATGGGCCTAATTAAAATAGCCCGAATCACCCCATGTGGTCCCGGCTATGCCCAAAAATTCACCAATCTATCCAGAGGTGGGGCCAACTGGAAAGTTATAGAGATTTCAATTACAAGAACACAGGAAAAAATGTCACCTCAATCCTAGCTATGGTGAAGAAGTTATGCTCATTCGAAGTTGAGGAGAAAATGAAGAGAAATTGAGTCAGAAAAAACGGATCGATCCGTTTTCTACCATAAAAGGATCTATCCGGTCTCAGGCAGACCAATTCGGTTGGAATTTAAAAAGGATCGATCCGGCCTCTAGAATTCACTGCATGAGGAATATTTAGAGGATCGATCCGGTTGAAATAAAAAAATGGATCGATCCGGTCATCAGGCATCCGAAAATTTTAGGCAGATCGATCCGGGGTTCGAAATTTGTAATTATCCTGTTCAAGCTAGAGTCTTGCATGACTCCAACTCTTGTGAATTTCGTAGTGTATATATTTCAATGTCCTCCCAGACATTAAAGGGGGGGCTTCTAATCAGTTTTTAGAGGAGCTTTTTACTTAGTTTGAGGAGAGAACAATAAAAAAAAAACTAGTTTTCATTTAAAGAGTTTGCTGTAAGGATTTTATTCAAGCTTCTGCAATTCAAGTAAATTCATTCCATTCTTATTTTCATGATTGCTTTATTTAATTGATTATTTAATAACTTCATTCTTCTTAATTCTATGTTTCTAGTTAAGAGGTGTTCTTTTATTAAATTCATGCTTTCTTCGTATTTTACTATGTTCGGCTAATTTTCTAAGGGCTGGGATGCATGAATCCAACCCAGTGTTCTTAATGAATGCGTAAAATTTAATTTTGAATTAAATAACTGAGTTAATCATGTTGTATGGTGATCACAACTATTGTAGGACTTTTGATCTCGTTTGCCCTAAGTAACCAAGATGCTTAAGAGTACAACGCGCGTGTAACTACGATGACACTGCTTTACTAGTCTCTTGATTATGTATGGTGCGGTCTACGATCCCTCATATATGTAATGCTTGGGAGTACTAAAGACTGAGTTTACTCAGATATTTCAATCCCGAATTAGGTTTTAACACTGATAAATGAACTAAGGTTGGAGGAGTGTATCTTGACTCGTTTTTCTCACTTGCACTTGTGATTACAGTTTTTAATTTTCTTAATTTAGTCAAAAAGCTTTGAATTTATTTCTAATTTCTGTAGTTAATTTTCTTATTATTTCTGCTTATAGTTAATCCATCTCCCATAATTACCTTTTTATTTCTTTTAGAGTCTAAGTTAGGGTTCTCAATCTTTCCAACATCGTTACGACTTCGTTTGTCTTTTTTCCCTGTGGAGACAATCCCGACTTATCGGGTTTATTACTAACGTGACAGGCTTGCAGTTGAGCCTATATCAGCATGAACACTAGATAAACATTTTTGGTTGCGTCAATCAAGTTCAACTAGCTTTAATTGCGACGACAAAAGGAGAGCCTAGTGTTTGGCAATACTTCTCCCACTTGACTTGTATTGTGAATCTTGTTGCTTCTTCTCTAAAACATTTATCGGAGTTAAAATTTTCACAGAAGAATGACATCGAGCGTATGTTGGCCAATGGTGAACAATAATCTGGTAAAGGGGCTAATCTAATTGGTACTTTTCATGGACCTGGAGCTACTCATTAGTGCACACATTATGATTCGGTGAGGGACTTGATGGATATGTATGATGAAAGTTGTAAAGTTACTAAGAAACTTAAAATGAGTGCAGCAAGTCCACAAATACATGGGCAAGCTCACAGTGTGTTCAAATCTATGAGGGAGTATGAATCCATATTTATTATGTTCTTAATGTACGAAATCACGGGGATCACTAACGTGCTCTGCCAAGCCTTGCAACGGAAAACTCAAGACATTTTAAATGCTATGAAGTTAGTCGCTACAATAAAAGATCTTCTTCAAAAATTGCGACATGATGGTTGGGGAAATCTTCTTGAGACCATGATATCATTTTGTATTAAACATTTGATTCCTATACAAGATATGAGTTTTCGTTTTGAAGAGGGTACAGGTCGTCAACGTCAGAAGCGGGATCACATTCCAATTGAACACTACTATCACTATGATGTCTTTAAATTTTTAGTTAACAAAATTTATAACAACCCCTATTTTCTCACGTAAATGTTGCCCAAACACAGTACGCTGAATATGGGGCTTGTTATACAATCTATATCATTCTTAGCATCATCCATAATAAACATTCATATAATGAACCACATTTGAATTAAACTGGATTAAATTAAATAACAGGAAGTAATAATGAAACCAACATCCACGTACAACCAAATAAAAACCAAAATGAATCAATATTGTATCGGCTAATAAATAAAATCACTCAGGGCGTACTCCCTCACAATAATCCGAAATAAATAAAGATCTGAATAAGTAGTAACCTAATCTAGACTCAATAAGATGATCTTCAAGAAGCAACACGTGATAGCAAGTTTGTGTAACACCCTGCTCAATTAAATACCGGGTGATCAGTCCTATACCTAATTAAAATAAAATTTACAGTTGGTTCATTCTTAGCATCACAATCGAAAAACATTTTTAATCACCTAATATCTAAATAAGCAGGTGTTAAAACTATTCAAATTTCAATATAAATAAAAATTCCACTTTTAAAACATAAACCATTTAACACAATCCATCCACACAATGAATAATAACTGAGTAATATCAAAACTGAATTATATGCAACCGCAATAAAACTCTCCAGTTTAAATAAATATCTCAATACAATAATCCCATCAAAATAAAATGTAAGAAAACCGACATAAGAATTTAATCTGTCTGAGATAGAGAAGAAACACCTAGAATCCTCTTGGGAAACATACCCTAAATGAAAGATCAACTACAGATTATGAATCAATGAATATGAAAGCGTCTAAATAAAGTCAAAGACTCCATAACATCCATAGCTCGTAAAAAATTTCAATCCTCTATGGTTGGCATCCCTGTGGCTAAACACCTGATATAGTAGATACAAGACAGAAGAGAATATGTAAGAAAACGGGTCAGAGCCCAATTGTAAAAATAGTTTAGAAAACATCAAGTGAATAAATGATATATCCAACAATTATTACATACATGTTAGATTTTCGGACTCTCTCTTGAGATCCTCACCACTCATCTAAAGTGCACACCTAACGTACCATAAAATCTTACTAGTTACTATTCCCATGATAACTAGTTCATATCAGTGCCACCCATATCTTTCCCACGTATTTCTCTCTCAATACAGGTGATACATACATATCCAATTTCTCTATAACATGGATAAGCCCTTTTTCAATTCAATAATTAAGTATTCACCTACTTAAAATATTTTAGATTTTATTATCTTTCATGTCTACTTAATTCACACAATAAACACTATCAAAAGTATATATACACATTCACTTTATTATATATATACTAAACTTCACCCCGAGGCTCAACTGCGGTGCATGCGTACTCTGCTATCATGTCCCAGTGCATCTCGTCATTGCATAAAGGACCATAGGTTTGGTATGTCCCATGAACCATAATTAACAAATCTTAAACAGTGGAGGCGAACATAGTCCTAAGCCTTTAGGCTACGCACATACCTATGCATCCAAAAGACCATTCAATACCATTGTTCTCACTAATGAAAATCCAACCTAAGTCCTATGTTCTAAGCAAACAAGTCAAAAATCACCCTTAAGTCTCATCAGGATATGACTACCCTTTACGCGTAAACCTCCCGTCGATAGCAACTAGGCTAGGTATGTCATACACATAACTTAAATAAGCAATATATATACACATCAACCTATATAAAATTCGGTATGAACTCGACCAATATCATATTAGGATTTCATCCTACCCCAAGTACTCGTCGTATTTTTTGAATACCACCCGTGCTCGTTAATCACGATTATCATCGTATATTTATTATGTAGTTATCACTCAAATGATCCCAAGTATATGTGTGTATATATATCACCAATATTAACTCGTACTTGAGCATGACGATTATTCATCTCTTAATCATATTTTTATTATGTAGATATCTCTCACATAATTTTATTCCTCAATTTACATATAATTTCCCAACATTAACCAAAGTCCCTCACTCCTTGTTAATGTACCAAAATTATTCGAAACCCAATATGGGCTAAAAATACAATTTTTTTAAATTGTTCTGGGCTAAAACAGAAATTATGGAATCTCTTCAGAAACCCAAAAATCTCATTCAAACGAGATGGCATCTCATCCGAACGATAGGCTATCTCATTCGAAAGAGAACAACGTCATTCCAGTTCGTCTTTAACCTGAGTTTTCTGCATTTTTTTAAGTTCTTACACCCAAACCCTTCTGGATTATATTCTACCCAAAACCCAGATTTGCTAACAGTGTTCTAACTTGTTCAAGGGTGATTTTCACACAAGAATAACATCAAATTCATATGTTCATAACGGTATTATCATCAAACCCATTAAATCCTTAAAATTCCAATTTATCTAAATCCACCATTTTTATACTTCTTAAAAACCTAGAATTTAGAATTATCATTTCATAACTAAATCATCAAATTTCCATATTCAACGTGAGTAGAATTTATCTACATGCAATACCTAACATCATTTTCATATCATCAATAAAAAAAATCCTCTACATGTAAAACCTATCCATTTTCATGTTCATAGTCTCTTCATGTATATCACTTTTCATGTTCGTAGTCTTTACATATATAAATATCCAACTGCATGAATTTGCCTATCCATTAAACTTGATTTATCAATCATTTTAATCCCAAATTAATAAGTTCATCAATCAAAAAAAGAAATCCTATTCTAACATGGATAATATAAGCACCAAAATAGAGAAAGAATCTCACTTGCCTTATGTATAGGTCTGAACCTTTGAGGAAGACAAGTGTTTGGAACCTCTTCTTCCTTTTTCCAGTGACTATCCGGTGGTGGTTCAAGGTATAGAGATGGTGGTTGTCCCCTTAGTTTGTCCTAGATGAGTCTTCCTATTGAAGCAACTCTTCCTCTCCTCAAGATAACCTTTCACTTTCTCTGTAAGGCTTTTAACTCTCTCTCAAAAGACCTCACTTTGTGTTTTGATGAAATGAATCTTATGTACATCTAAACTCACATATATAATAAGTCTCCAAGGTTATCTAAAAGACAAAAAATGTAGGTACTATTCATCTCCCAAGCAAAATGAATAAAATGTCCTTTCGGGGTATCTTTTCATCTTCTAATTGATCCGAGACCCAAAACAAATCCCCGGGTAGATTTTCTGCCTATTTCGTCCCTTACGAACTCAACAGTGCACTCGGAATAATCATTCGAATGACTTAAAAATAAATCTCATTTTATTTCCCAACTTTAGTCCAGACACGGCTCATAAGCGCGTCCCGACTTAATTTCCATTATTGTTGTATTTGTAGCTCCCGATAATAATTATTATTTTCACATATTAATTTTATATCACTAAGTAATATTCAAAATCATATATTTGAAAACATATATTACTTTAATCTCTAGTAATATTAAATCTGGATTAATCCCAAATAATTTTTTTTTTATAATTAATTCCAATTAATCCCCATTTATTTATCCCATTAACTTTTAATTAATCTCATATTAGAAGTCATTAAAATTACGGGGTATTACATACTTCCCCCCTTATTACGAAATTTTGTCCCGAAATTCGAAAAATAAAAGTGTACCCGGTAAAAATAACTCCGGGTATTTGTCGGACATCTCATCCTCGCGCTCCCGAGTAGACTCCTCAATGTTATGGTGCACCCACTAGACACGCACCAACGGTACTACTTTCGATCTCAATCGTGTCTCGCTATGGTCTAAGACCGCTGCTGGTCTCTCCTTGTAAGAACTATCTGGATGCAAATCGATCTCCTCTAATGCAACATGAGTGTGAGCCAACTCATCTCGGAGATATCACCTCAGCGAAGAAATATAGAACACATCATGTATCCTATGCAAGTGCTCCGGTAACCCTAATCTATAAGCAGCTGGTCCAACTCTCTCAATTATAGGAAATGGTCCTATATATCTGGGCGCCAATTTCTCGTTCTTCCTAAATCTCCTTATCCCCTTCATAGGTGGTACCAGCAATAAAACTTGGTCCCCCACACTGAATTCCAAAAAGAACCGTTTTGCATCAGCTTAGCTTTTCTACCTATCTTGGGCTACTCGAATACGACTCTGAATCATTTCAATCCTGGCAAACATGTCCTGAATTACCTCTGGCCCAAGTATCTTGTTGTCCCTTACCTCTAACCAACATGCAGGAGAACAACAAGGTCTACCATAAAGTGCCTCAAACGGTTCCATACCAATACTGAACTGATATGAGTTATTATACACAAACTCCACTACTGGAAGGTAGGTATCCCAACCTCCCCCAAAGTCCAGGATACACATACGTAGCATATCTTATAACATCTTATTCATACGTTATGTCTGTCCATATGTCTGAGGGTGATAGGTCGTACTCAAATGCACCTCGGTATCCATGGCCTCATGAAAACTCTCCCAAAATCGGGATACAAAAATCTTATCTCGATCGAACATAATATCAAGTGGTACACCATGTAACCTCACTATCTCGGATATAAAAATTTGGGTGTACTGTCCTATAGAGTAATCACTCTGAACTGCCAAAAAGTGAGCTACCTTAGTCAACCGATCCACAATCACCCATATGGAATCATGACCACTCTGAGAAGTAGGTAACCCTGTGATGAAGTCCATATAAATGCTCTCTCATTTCCACATCGGGATTTCTAATGGCTGAAGAAACCTAATAGGCTTCTGATGATCCACTTTCACTAACTGACAAGTGGCACACTTAGAGACGAACTTAGCAATGTCTCTTTTCATCCCGCTCCACCAATACTGTTGTCGTATATCTTGGTACATCTTATCCCCTCGGGGATGTACTGGAAATCTGGATCCATGCGACTCTATTGTCACCGCATGCCGCAAATCCACACCTTCTAGAATAATCAATCTACTGTTGAAATGCAAGCCCCCATTTGAACTCACTGAGTAAGACTCTGCTGCCCCGGCTGAAAGTTATCGAATTTTCTCCTGACAAAACGGATTTGTTGCCTGAGCCTGAACTACCCTTGTCACAATCTGAGGAGTGACAATCATGACTGACATAAATGATTGGGAAACTCTATCCTGATGTCCCAGTTCCATCTATTTCTCCTTCCACACCGCAGCCAACTCACCTACCGACCTTCTACTCAACGCGTCCACTACCACGTTAGCCTTCTCCGAGTGGTAATATATCTCAAACTGATAATCCTTCATGAACTCAAGCCACCTGCATTGACGCATGTTCAACTCCCACTGAGTGAACAAATACTTAAGTGACTTATGATTCGTGAATAGGCAAAATTTCTCTCCCAATAAATAATGTCTTCATATCCGAAGAGTAAACACGACTACTGCAAGCTCCAAGTCATGGGTGGGGTAATTATTCTCATGAGGCTTAAGGTTTATAGAGGCATAAGCTATATCATTCTCTTCCATTTGTAATACTCCATCGATCCCCTGTAATGATGCGTCAGTGTAAACCAAGTACTCCACTCCTGGCTTGGGCAGTGCTAGTAGGGGTGTTGAAGTCAACTTATCTTTCAGCTCATCGAATGCTATCTGACACGCATCATTCCAAATAAATGGTACGCCCTTACGGGTTAGATTTGTCATCGGACCTGCAATCTTTAAGATAAAACATCTGTAATAATCGACCAATCCAAGAAACTACGCACCTCAGTCGATGTCGTGGATTGTCCCCACTCTCTCACTGCTAAAACCTTGCTAGGATCCACCGATATTCCCATTTCAGACACAATATGCCCAAGAAACTGAACTTCTCGAAGCCAAAACCCACACTTCTCGTATTTCGCATACAACTGATGCTCACGTAGTGTCTGTAGTACCTGTCGCAAATGCTCGGCATGCTCCTCCTCAACCTGAGAATAAATTAGGATGTTATCTATGAAAACAATGATAAACTGGTCTAAGAACTCTTTAAACACCCTATTAATCAAGTCTATGAATACTGCCGACGCATTAGTCAGCCCAAATGGCATAACTCGAAACTCATATGATCCGTATCTGGTCAAGAAGGCAGTATTTGAAACGTCCCGCTCCCTAATACGTAGCTTATGATAGCTAGACCTTAAGACTATCTTCGAGAAATAGGCTGCTCCTCTCAACTGATCAAAAAAGTCATCGATTCTCGACAACGGATACTTTTTTCGTATCGTGACTTTGTTAAGTTCTCGATAGTCCACGCACAACCGTAAAGAACCATCTCACTTATTTACAAACAACACCGGGGCACCCCAAGGCGACGTACTCCTGCGGATGAACCCATGCCCAAAAAGCTGTTCTATTTGGTCCCTAAGCTCCCTTATCTTTGTTAGAGCCATACGGTAAGGCGCACGAGCAATAGACCGAGTTCCTGGCACTAAATCAATCACAAATTTAATCTCCCTACTGGGAGGTAATCCCAGTATCTCCTGAAATACATCCGCAAACTCACAAACTACCGGTATCAAATGAAGGGATATTACTACTCCCGTAGAGGTCTCTTCCACTATATAATACAAATGAGTAGACAACCCTCCCTCAGAACGAGGCATCGCCACAAGGAACATCTCATGTCCCGTAATAGTAAAAATAATACACCGTTTATAATAGTAAATCATGAACCTATATGCAACAAGCCAATCCATGCCGATAATCACATCATACTCGAACATGTCCAATATAAGTAAATTCATCGGTAAAATCAGACTCCCAATCTCTATACTCACTCTATGACATATAAAGAAAATAGGCATCCCATTACCCATTGACGAGTCTACATAAGTAACAGTGCTGTCGGCCATGTCTAATAACCCTGTGGCCCGTGAAAATATAGTGGCTACAAATGAATATGAGGCCCCCGTGTCAAACGGAATGTGCCCCATAGCCCCATAGATATAAAATATTCCCAAAATTACGGGTGGTGGCTGCTAAACCATTGCCTGATGGATGTAATACACACACCCGTACTGTCCCTGATGTGCTGGAGCTGTTAGAATGGAAGCTAATGGTGGCACCTGAGATGGTGCTGGGAGAGAGGCTGATGGAAGTACTGGTCTCTGTGGCTCCTGGCGAGCTCCCTGCTGACGAAATTTTTCCTTATTAGGACACTCCTATCTCTTGTGTCCAGTCTTGTCACACATGAAACATGTGCCAGTAAACTTTACCCCATTTTGTACCTGTTGTCCCCGGCCCTACTGGACGTTACCACCTCTCCCTTGGCCTGCTGGCCCTGTTGCTGACCCTGATGGCACTACTGCCCCTGCTTGTTACCCCCTTGTCTAAAACAAAATCCTCTATATCATAAACATTTAGCATAGTCCCCTGGCTGGGAAACCTTCTCTCCCTGGCACTGCTGACTCTGACCTGGTTGTGTCCCCCTAGAACTGCCCCCTCCAGTCTTGCCCTGCTGGCTCGACTCAATCCCCCACTTACCACCTTTAGCATGTAAGAGGTTATCCCGACCGTGAAGCATCACAGCATTAAGAACATCTGCGTAAGTATGTAATGAAAGATTGCCTAATAAGTGCTGGACTATCTTCCAATTCCGACCATTTGTGAACATCTGAATTCTCTTTTCTTCACTAGGTACCTCTCCTCGAATCAAATTAGTCAGCCGAGTAAATTCCTCCTCATATTCTGCCACTGTCCTCCCTTCCTGGGTTAGTCGAGTAATATTCACCTCATCTCAGTCTGAATGGAGGAGAGAGTATTTACGGTCAAACCGCACCAAGAAGTCCTGGATAGTCATAATGTCTCTCTCCTCGGCGGTGGTAATAGATTCCCACCACTGTAGAGCTTCCCCGACTAGCTTAAATATACCTAGTATCTGATGCTAAACCTCCGTGCATTCAAACATTCTCAAGTGCCTATAGATGTCCTTTTTCTATTGGCTATCAATCACGATATCATAACCTCCTTGAAACTCGGGTGTATGCGCCTCCTGAAAAACATCCTTAACACGTTCCCAAGCAGTAGGAAACACCTGTCCTTGTGCGGGTGGCATAGCTGGAGCCTGTTGAACAACAACTAAAGATGCATTGACTGCCTGAGAAACAATGGCTGCAACTTATGCAACATTCATTGTTCCCTTAACTGAGGCAGGCTGAGGTGCACGTCGAGGAGGCATCTGGAATGAGAGAAAAGTTTCATCAATATTCAATTTAAATTTCAAAGAATAGCTGAAGATCGTATATGCACAAATAAGGATATAACAGTCCTAATAATAGGGCTCTATATCAAAGAACGCTAAGATGAAAACATAATAAACCGTTTAGATCCTAAAAGACTCTAGAACCTCATGCTCTGATACCAGCTATAACACCCCGCTCAATTAAATACCGGGTGATCAGTCCTATACCCAATTAAAACAGAATTTACAGTTGGTTCATTCTTAGTATCACTGTCAAAAAACATTTTTAATCACCTAATATCTAAATAAGCAGGTGTTAAAACTATTAAAATTTTAATATAAATAAAATTTCAACTTTTAAAACATAAACCAATCAACACAATTTATCCACACAGTGAATAATAACTGAGCAATATTGAAACTGAATTAAATGCAACTGGAATAAAACTCTCCAGTTTAAATATCTCAATACCATAATCCCATCAAAATAAAATTAACAAAATCTACATAAGAATTTAATCTATTTGAGATAGAGAAGAATTAACTAGAATCTTCTTGGACAACATTCCCTAAATGAAAGATCAACTATAGAGTATTAATCAATGAATATGAAGGTATTTAACAAAGTCCAAGACTCCATAACATCCATAGCTCGTCAAACATCTCAATCCCCCATGGTTGGCGTCCCTGCGACTAGACACCTGATATAGTAGATACAAGAGATAAGAGAATATGCAAGAAAACGGGTCAGAGCTCGATTGTAAAAATAGTTTAGAAAACAGTAAGTGAATAAATTCTATATTCAACAATTATTATATATATGTTACATTTTCAGACTCTGTCTTGAGATCTTCACCTCTCATCTAGAGGGCACACCTAATGTACCTTAAAATCTTACGAGTTACTATTCCCATGTTAACTAGTTCATATCAGTGCCGCCCATATCTTTCCCACGTATTTCTCTCTCAATACAGGTGATACATATATATCCAATTTCTCTATAACATGGATAAGCCATTTTTCAATTCAACAATTAAGTAGTCACATACTTAAAATCTTTCAGATTTTATTATCTTTCATGTCTACTTAATTCACACAGTAAACACTATCATAAGTATATATACACATTCACTATATTATATATATATATATATACTAAACTGCACCACGAGTCTCAGCTACGGTGCATGCGTACTCTGCTATCATGTCCCAATAAATCTCTCCACTGTATAAAGGACCATAGGTACGGTATGTCCCACGAACCATAATTAACAAATCATAAAGAGTGGAGGCGAACATAGTCCTAAGACTTTAGGCTACGCACATACCTACGAACCCAAAAGACTGTTCAATAACATTGTTCTCACTAATGCCAACCCAACCTAAGTCCTATGTTCTGAGGTAACAATTCAAAGATCCCCCCATAAGGCTCATCAGGATATGACTGCCCTCTACGCGTAAACCTCCCGTTGATAGCTAGTAGGCTAGGTATGTCATGCACATAAATTAAACAAGCAATAGGTATACACATCAACCTATGTAAAATTTGGTGCGCACTCCACCAATATCATATTAGGATTTCACCCTACCCCAATTTCGCATCATATTTCTCGAATACCACCCGTACTTGTTATTCACGATTATCATCGTATATTTATTATGTAGTTACTACTCACATAATCCCAAGTACCCATATATATATATGTAGATATCTCTCACATAATTTTATTCCTTAATTTACATATAATTTTCCAACATTAACCCAAGTCCCTCACTCCTTGTTAATGTACCAAAATTATTCAGAATCTATTATGGGCTAAAAATAATTTTTTTCCAAAAACTTCTGGGCTAAAACAAAAATTTTGGAATCTCGTCAGAAACAAAAAAATCTCGTTCAAACGAGATGGCATCTCATTCGAACGACAACCTATCTCGTTCAAACGAGAACAACGCCCTTCCAGTTCGTCTTCAATATCTATTTTCTGCGTTTTTGTTCAAGTTCTTACACCCAAATACTTCTAGATTTTATTCTTGCCAAAACCCAGATTTCCTAATAGTGTTCTAACATGTTCATGGGTGATTTTCACAGAATAATAACATCAAATTCATATGTTCATAAGGGTATTATCATAAAACCCATTAAATCCTTAAAATTCCAATTTATCAAAATCCTCCATTTTTATACCTTTTAAAAACCCAGAATTTATAATTATCATTTCATAACTAAATCATCAAATTTCCATATTCAACATGGGTAGAATTCATCTACATGCAATACCTAACTTCATTTTCATATCAATAAATAAGTAAATCCTCTACCTGTAAAACCTATCTATTTTCATGTTCATAGTCTCTACATGTATATCCATTTTCAAGTTCATAGTCTCTACATATATAAATCTCCAACTACATGAATTTGCCTATCCATTAAACCTTATTTATCAATCATTTTAATCCCGAATTCATAAGTTCATCAATCCAAAAAAGAAATCCTATTCTAACATGGATAATATAAGCACCAAAATAAAGCAAGAATTACACTTGCCTTATGTATAGGTCTGGACCTTTGATGAAGACAAGTGTTTGGCACCTCTTCTTCCTTTTTTCAACAACTATTCGATGGTGGTGCAAGGTGTAGAGATGGTGGTTGTCCCCTTAGTCTGCCCTTGATGACTCTTCCTTTCCAAGCAACTCTTCATCTCTTCAAGATTACCTTTCGCTTTCTCTCTAAGGCTTTTCACTCTCTCTCAAAAGATCTCACTTTGTTTTTTGATGAAATGAATCTTAAATACATCTAAACTCACATATATAATAAGTATCCAAGGTTAGATAAAAGACAAAAAACCTAGGTACTATTCATCTTCTAAGCAAAATGACTAAAATGTCCCTTCGCGGTGTCTTTTCATCTTCCAATTGACCCGAAACCCAAAACAAATCCCCGGGTAGACTTTTCTGCCTATTTCTACCCTTTAGGACTCAACGGAGCACTCTAAATAATCATCCGAATGAATTAAAAATAAATCTCATTTTATTTCCCAACTTTAGTCCCGACACGACTCATAAGCGTGTCCTGACTTAATTTCCATTATTGTCGTATTTGTAGTTCTCGATAATAATTATTATTTTCACATATTACTTTTATATCACTAAGTAATATTCCATATCATATATTACTTTAATCTCTAGTAATATTAAATTCGAATTAATCCCAATTATTTTTTTTCATAATTAATTCCAAGTAATCCCCATTGATATAGCCCATTAACTTTTAATTAATCTCATATTAAAAGTCATTAAAATTACGGGGTATTACAGTCTGATATTCCTTCAATCCCGTTATCCCTGTCTAAGCAAAGTCGGGGGGGAGGGGGATATTTGAAATTTTGGGTCAGCGCCCTACCAAATTTAAAGTGCAAAAATAAAGTCAATTCAAACTAAGTAACTTCCATCATCACACACTTGTGTAAAATATCTTAACCCTCCACTAAGTGTCATATTTCGCGCATAACCGAACAAGTCCCAAGTAATAACTACTAACTTTGCCAATATGATAAAGATGCATTAAGTAATAAGAAACAGACCGAAACATAATCATTTATCTTTATATTACCATTTCACCAAAGTATCTCAGTCATATTTCTCTTAAAAGTGACAAAACATCTATTATGCACATTACATGGTATTGGGTCTGTAAATTATTATCTACATTCTAAGACAATTAGATAAATCTCATTTAATTTGTATAATCCTACATAAATATTCCCTTTCGTATATGCTGCACTTAAAGGCATCTACTAGTAGTGTCTCGTTCGTTCTCTATTGGTAAGTCCAAAGGAATCCCTTATCCAATCAGACAAAACAAAATACATACAAGTGGGGCGGTCCCTACGCAGTACACAAGTTCATAACCCATACCCAGTGGTGACAAAGGATCCCAACATCTACACCTACCTCTTGTAAGTGGCGTTGTTACGTAGTACCTATAATAATGACCTACACAACGTCTATCCCACCTGTGCCGGCGAGTACTATGGTCCTGAACGCTCGTATCCCCAATTGATCGACCGTCCATGAACATAGGTATGTTCATACAGTAAATATAAGTACATATTATTCTCATATACTATGCATAGGTAATTACTCTATAATCCCCCTAAAATATCCAAAATAATTACCCAAAACTAATTACACCTTTATAATTGACCATCTTGTTACTTATTAATTTCTCCCTCTTTATAAGAATATCTAACCATTTAGTTAAGTATAGTTCCCCATTTGATATATGTGCCACAAACACATTTTTAATAAAAATCCTTGTTGACCTAAACACTGTCCCACCAACTCGAATGGTTTCTTAAAAATATCCCAGATCAAATCTCGAATCCCTCTCAACCTGCCCCAGGGGCCGAATCAATTCAGGTCTGGATCCGAATCAATTCACAGGGCGGGTGAATTGATTCACCTAGGAGGTCCAATCGATTCGGATCTGGGCAGAAGTCCCGATCTGGTACATTTTCTTAACACATAAATCCTTATTTCCTCCACATCTCCCATTCCAATTGTTTATACATTTATATAAATGTTAAAATAGGTCTTTAGGACTTAGTTTATAATCTTAGGTTAACTATGTACATAAATTGGCATTGATTTAAATCCCCCCAACCCTAGAATTTAACCCATTAATAAGTCTACATAAATCATATCTTTCTCATCAAATCCCATCATGTTCTATCATTATACAAGGGTCTCAATTATCAAGATTTTTAGATTTCTAAACATGAATACAAATCCTCTACATATGAATAAATATTTGAAATTTCATCAAGGCTTTAATGCATGAATTTCATCATTTAAATCAACCTAACCCCATCCTAATTTTTGGATTCAACTAACTTAATTCAGATTTGTATTATCTACACTCATGTGATTTAATCATATCTTTTTATCATCAATTTCCTATGAAATCCAAAATCTACATGGAAGAAAACTTCAATGATTTAAGATGTAATTTGGACATTTAAATTTAAGCAAGGGAATGCTTTCATGATTATTGTGGTTTGATGATTTCCTTCTTGAATCCTTTGCCTCCTCTCCTTTTTGGCCTTTGTTCTCTTCTCCCTTGAGATGTGGATACTAGGTTTAGGTTTTAATTATGTTTGAGGAGTTATTAACCCTACTCTTAAACTTTTAATAGTCCCAAATTTCGAGTTAAGACTTATATCCCATTTTGAACTCCCAAATAGGCCCGAACCTATAATTAAACTAGCCAAATAACCTCTCAACTCATTTACCTATACCCCAAGACCATTTCTAAAAGTCTGAAACATCTAAACGAGCCCATAAAGCCTCCCGAAATGTCCCCAAATTATTTTTATTCCACATAGACATTTTTAATGTATTTAAATGACACATACCCATAAATTCGTTATCGTACGATTTATTTTCACGGGTGAACTCATCACGCAAAATTGAGTCATGTAATTATATAAATATGAATAAACATATGTTTTTAATTTAAATCTTACCCATTTAAATTTAAACTCATCCGATTTAACTTATTCCTAAGATTAATCCAAAATTATTAAATTTATTTTTGTCATAATATTTTAGTCCGAAAACACAGGGTATTACAGTCTCCGCCCATAATAATGGAATTACGTCCTCATAATTCACTAATTGTAACTTTACATTTTAATCGACAAAATTTTGTAAGTTTTACACCCAATTACACCATACTCATATCGCATGAGATAAAAGAAAATGCCCATTTATGCCTATCATAGCATCATTGGGGTGTCCATATATTACCACTACATGCATATGTACGCACAAATATCAAATATTGATGACATCTATATAGCCAACCCGACCCATATATGCCATGCATATCCAAAAATCAAGGTATATCTCCACATATGTACAACGTAAAAAGATGAAAATAAACATATTAGGATCCAACTTCTCTCAACTCCTGACTTTTCCAATTTTATTCGTGGGATGTCTCACAGGCGAAATCCAAACAAGGAACCTCGCCGATATACTACTACACGACTTAGTCAGTTATTGAGATATGGCGGCCCAATACTTAAAAATAAAAATATTTTTTTATGCTAATTACATAAATTCTAGTTTACGATCCTTCTCAACAAAGGTTTCCTTACTTATAAGGGATACACTAAATCCTTATAGATTTATCCGTTTGATCATACCAAGGACAATAGCCAAAATGTCCTAGGATCCAAGATCTCTCAACTCCCAATATTTGCTACTTTTGTGCGTGGGACATCTCACAAACGAAATCCAAATAAGGAACCCTCCTGATACATTACTACATAGCTTTGTCGGTCGCTGAGAACTGTTAGTCCGGGATTTGCATCTATTAATGTGTTTAATCAATTAATAAGGCTCCACTTGCCTACTTATTCCTGTAAAAGCTACTACCGCCTATTTCCAATGATATCGTCATTGTAATAACATTATATATGATCGTACACCTCATCATGTGAGCAGGACTACCACTAGTCCTAACATTCCCAAAAGAATCAAATATTCCTAAAATACGGACTCTTTCCACTTTACGTACTCTTAACATAAATAAGAAGGTTTCATCGCTGGATAATTATCTCATTTATTTATCCCTAAAACATAACACTATTTTCATGTGGTCCGTGTTCATATCCTAAATCGAACACTCATGTTTTCGCTATTTTTTTAGAAATTCTTAGCAAAACAAATCCTGAGACTTCACATCGCGGTGCCCGCTCTCGACAAAGAAACTCTTCTGGGTGCTTGTAGATCCAGCAACGAAAGTCCCCACGCCCAAAAGACCCCTCACCATAGATAACTTATGATCTTTGTGAACCTTAGTGGGTTCTAAGATACTACCCTTAGAAAATCACCATTGGACATCTATTTTTATGTAAACTTCACTCATCATCGGTGCATCGCCACTTCCTCGGCTTTGACACGAAAGTCATATAGTTCCCTCTTAAGAACACTAAATTATATGAAATCATCGTGTAAACCTCCAGTCCTTATCCCCATCCATTTTACCATATTTAGACTCAAGGTATTACAATTCCCGTAATATTTCCCAAAGAGATGGTGAACACCATTGTCTAACTAGTCACACTACATTCAACTATTAACTTTAAATAGTCCCGTAACATCAACATAAGCACTATAATTTTTTTGCCAATACATCCCTCTGATACTATCGTACTCTGACATTGCTTATGAAAGTAAGGTTGCCGCAACCCTAAGTATTACTAAGATCAATCCTTATACCTCTAGACACAAAGTACTATAGATGCCTACCCCTCAACTCACGAATGAAATAACGTAAGGTGCTTTGATAAAACGGAGTCTACCCTCCCCAATGTACTAACAAAATATTATTTACTACGGAGCATTACACACTAGTATTAAATGAAGCATGTCTTACAAGATTAAAATTTTGGGATCATACCATCAACTGCCTATGCTAGTGCTGGTCCCTCTTGGTGTGACGTGATACACAAGCCTGTGTTGTAGCTGCAGCTAGTGTCCCTACGGTGGTGCTGGTAGCATTGGTAAAGCTGGAACTATCGCTACTAGCTGAACCTGTATTGGTTTACACTTTCCCTAAGGTGAGGGAACTTCTTGGAGAAATATCCCTTCTCACCACAAACATTACAATTTCCCTAGAACTGATGCTTATCTGGCTGTCGCCACTGTTGACCCTATTCTTACTGCTCTTGCATGGTGGCCTCTCTGCTATTGGCCCTTCCCCTGTTTTCCTTGTGTGTTCCGATCATCGAAACATCTAAATCTCTTATGATGATATGAAGATTGAGGACCTCAAAATTGCTGAGCCTCCTAAATGTTACTCCCATTTTCCTTACCTTATTGGTTTGGCGATTCAGAGTGGTGTCTCTTCTCCCCTTTCTTTTTCTGGAATGCCCTATGATCCTGACAATGCCGTAAGGCGACATTCACCATCTGGTTATATGTAGTGAAAGTCGAATTCCTCAATAGTGACTGTGTGATGTGTTAGGTTATCCCTGACACGAACTTCTCCATCTTCCTAAGTTCTGTATTTACCTCTTCCTTAGAAAAATAGGAAAGAGGAGTAAACTCTTTCTTATATTCTGCCACAGTGCAATCCTCCTGCTTGAGGTCCATGAGTTTCCTTTGCATTAATGATTGCATCGCCTAAGGAAAGTACTTCCCCTCAAATTTCTCCCAGAACTCATCAATGGTCAATCTATCTCTGTACCTCCGAAGTGATGAACTCCCACCATCGAAGCGCTGTCCCTACAAGTCGAAATGAGGCCAACATCTTCCTCTCAAGTGGAATCACTACACCATTCATAAATATTACTGAATATCTCTCTTCCAACTGCTCACCACTAAAATATCTGAACTGTCTGAAAACTCTGGAGGTTGTCCCTTTACAAAGGCCTCCCTAGCTCTGTCCCAGACTAACTCTGGCGCCAAGGCTACTGTTGCCACCTACTGTGGTGGTGACTGCTGCTGAGTTTGTGGTGGTGGAAAGTGTTGGAGCATGGATGCCATCGCCTAAGACATGATGGTAGTGATATCTGTCGGAGTTATAATAGGTGGCCTGGTGGGGCCTGGGGTGGCTGATGTGGGTTCGGATGAGCCTCCTCATCAGTAATGGGTACAACTACATGCCTAGGTTTACGCCTCCATCCATTTGCCATCTAGAAGAAAACAAGGTTCGAATTATTACAAATCACAAGATTATAAGGAACCCTAAGCATATGCTCTACTTATCAAAGAACGGAATGTAGAACATGATGAGCGCAACACATATCCTAAGGATACTAGAACCTAGATGCTCTTATACCAACTGTAACAACCCCCATTTTCTCATGTAAAGGTTGGCTAGGCACAGTATGCTGAAGATAGGGCTTATTAAACAATCTATATCATTCTTAGAATCAACCATAATAAGCATTCATATAATGAACCACATTTAAATTAAACTAGAATAAATTAAATAACAGGAAGTAATAATGAAATCAACATCCACGACCAACCATATAAAAACCAACATGAATAACTATTGTATCGACTAATAAATAAAATGACTCTAGGCTTATGCCCTTACAATAATTCGAAATACATAAGACAGGAAGAAGTAGCAACTCGAGCTATATTCAATAAGATTGTCTTTAGGAACCAACATGTGACAGCAAGTCTAATATTCCTTCAGTCCCACTATCCCTATCTAAGTAAGCATGGGGTGGGGGTGGGTGGGTGGGGGGAATAGTTTAAATTTTGGGTTAGCGCCCTAAAGTTGCAAGAATTAACTTACTAAATTTAAAGTGAAAAAATGAAGTTAATTTAAAGTAAGTAACTTCCATCGTTAGTCATTTGTGTCAAGTATCTCACCCCTCCACTAAGTGTGATATTTTACGTATAACAGAACAACTCCTATATAATAGATACTAACTGTGCCAACATGATATAAGATGCATTAAGTAATAACCAACATACTGAAATATAATCATTTATCTTCATATTACCATTTCCCCAAAGTATCCCGATCATTTTACTCATAAAAGTGACGAAAACATCTCTTATGCACATTATATAGTATTGGGCCTTTAAATTATTGTCTACATTATTTAACAACTAGATAAATCTCATTTAATTTGTAAAATCATACATATATATGTCCTTTCATATATGTGACACTTAAAGGCATCTACCAGTAGTGTCTCGTTCGTGATCTATCGGTAAGTCCGAAGGAATCCCTTATCCAATCAAACAAAACAAAACACACACAAATGGGGCTGTCCCTACATTGTACACCAGTTCATGGCCCATACCCACTGTGATAAAGGATCCCAGCATCTACACTTACCTCTCATAAGTGGCGATGCTACGTAGTACCTATAATAACGATTTACTCAACGTCTAGTCCACCTGTGCCGACGAGTGGTACGATTACGAACACGCATAGCCCCAACCGATAGGATTGTCCACGAACATAGGTATGTTCACACCATAAAAATAAGTACATATTATTCTCATATATCCCCCGTGATATCCCAAATAATTACCCATACATAATTACACCTTTATAATTGACCATCAATTTACTTATTAATTTCTTCCTCTTTATAAGAATATCTAACAATTTAGTTAAGTATAGTTCCCTATTTAATATCTGTGCCACAAACGCTGTGGCCATCTTAGGAAATATTCGAGGGGAAGGGGTTGGAGGATCCCTCGAAAGATAGCGGTCTCGCGCCCTTTTTAGTGGCGCTTTGACCAACGTCGGTGGGGGTAAATGTAAAGAGATGGAGTCGGCAGCCTATTTTTCACAAAATAGGCAAAAGAACATGTGGCCACTTCGAGAGAGCGGCATCAAGGACAAACTAATGCATAGGAAACCAATAGATCGAAGGTTCGGGGTCTAAGTTATAGAATGGGAAGGTGTTAGGCACCCATACCGCCCTTTCGGTCTCTCATGGGCTAGTGTTATTGTTTTCCTTTATTTCTCTGTGAAGTGTGTGCGTGTGTGTATATAATGGAGATAGGAATCGTTCAACTCATACCATGGGAAAGGTAGAGTGAGGTCTACTATAGGAATGTTCCCAAAATAATATATATTGAAAATACGATTAGTGCGTTTATCGTGATATTAATCGTTATTATAAAACGATAATACGTGTTGGATGAAATGCAAACAAGCATACTATATAATGCAAGAATATGATAAATGTGGAAATGGGAGATTTTAGGAAAATTGGGGAATTTGTGAAATTGAGAAAATTAGAAAATTATAATTTGGGAAGTTGAAAAATTAGAAAATCGAAAAAATTTGAAAAATTGGACTCGAGTCTTGGGCTTTAATCCGAAATGCCTACGAAACCTATAAAGGCATCAAAGTCCACGTAGTTCGAATGCGACATGGGGGTGGGGTTTATCCCATAGATCAGGAATGGAATTTTATTATAGATGTGTGTGTTTAGAAAATGTATTTTTTGGTTTTGAAAAAGTATAATGAATAGTTCCGTTCAGAATTTATGGGCGTAACTCTCTTTTTGTTTGTTTTTTTGTTTATAAAAATTAAAGTATGTGAAATATACTAATAAAAATGTAGATATTAATGTATATGAACTAAAGTAGGAACTAGATTATTAATCTAATGAAATTTATGAAAAAATAAAGAATTTAAAGAGAGAGGGAAGGAATTGGACCTTCTTTGAAGCTTGATCTTTGATCTTGGATGAACTCCCTTGAATGTGAGATGAGTGTGGGATGAGAGATAATATGATTTTGTAAAATTGGGTATGAAAAGGAGGGGAATGTAAGCTTGAATGGAACTTCACATGGGGAACTGCGTTGATTTCAAGAGAATGTTGCTAAGATCACTGATGCTGATGGATCTCTGGTGTTGGTGTCTTTGGAGTAATGTCATTCCCTCCTTTTATAGGTTCAGGGGGTTACTGATCGGCACTGACCTTGTCCTTCCTATCGACAGGTGACCCTAGACACACTGCCGATAGGCAGGGATATGGACCTGCCAATTGGCAGTCTCGTGCAGATTTTCTGAAAAAAATGGCCGTAGAACGTAATCCGTTGATCCGAATCACGCACATAGTATACCGTTAGAAAGGTAATTCATATACCTTCAAGAGTCCTTTGGTCCTCTCCCGAGTTCGGGAGTTGACTTTGGATCAAATATGGATCGAAAGCACACGTCGGTCCTTTTGACGGGAGATCGTCGGACGGAAACAGATCGTTTGTCCGCATGGTAAGTTAGAATTGCGCACAAGGCAGACCGTTGGAAAGTTTAGGAAATGTAATTAGACATTACAAAGAGTTTTTCTTGGTTCAAAAAGTTGAGCTTGGTCAACTCGGGCTGAAAAGTTCCGGTGAACTCTTGGAGTAAAACAGATCGTTCATCCGTACAGTAGGTCAGAATCATGCACGGGGCCGACCGTTAGAAAGGGTAGTTAGTTTCCTTTATAGATTAATTTATTATCGTTTGAGACAATAGGTTGACCTTAGTCAAATGGAGCCCGGAAGCGACCGATGGCCTCTAGATCGATTTTCAGGTGAAAACTGATCGTTCGTTCGAACGATTATGCTGTTTTGCGCACGGAGTGGACCGTTGAAAATAGGTTTCACTTCCATTCGAAGATTCAAAGATCTTTCACTCTGACGACAAAGTTAGTTGGGGTTAAATCAGGGCTCGGGAGTGCTCAATGGCCTCTGAATGGATTTTCGATAGTAAAATGGTCCATTCGTCCGAACCATTATGTCGATTCGGGAATGGGGAAGACCGTTAGAAATGGGATTCAGATCCCTTCAAAGATTCAAAGAGCTTTCGCTCTAACGATAGAGTTCACTGGAGTCAAACGGGTCCTGGGAGCGCCACATGGTCTCTAGATCGGTACTCAAAGTGCGACTTAGGTTTTACTGTGAAATGGGTAGGTGCTAGGGACCTAAGGAGAGACTTAGGAGGTCCTAGAATGTGGTGTCTACAAATGCATTTTTTTGATAAAATCCTCGTTGACCCAAACACCATCCCACCAACTCGCATGGTTTCCTAAATATATCTCGGATCAAATCCCTACTCCACATCAACATGCCCCAAGGGCCGAATCAATTCGGGCCTAGAGCCGAATCTATTCTTAGGGTGGACAAATCGATTTTCCAAGGAGGCTGAATCAATTCGGATCTGTGCGGAAGCCCAGATCTACTACATTTTCCTAACATGCAAATCCTTATTTACTCCCCATATTCCATCCCAATGGTTTATAGATTTATATAAACATTAAAGTAGGTCTTTAGTACTTAGTTTATCATCTTATGTTAATTATTTACATAATTGGCATTGATTTCAATCCCCAAAACCCCAAAATTTAACCCATTAACAAGTCTATATAAATAAGATCTTTCTAACATTTTCCCATCATGTTCTATCATTATACAAGGGTCTTAATTATCAAGATTTTCAGATTTTTAAACATGAATACAAATCCTCTACATATGAATAAATCTTTTGAATTTCATTAAGGTTATAATGCATGAATTTAAACATTTAAATCAACCTAACCCTATCCTAATTTATAGATTCAACTAATAATCATATCATATTATCATTAATTTTTTATTAAATCAAGAATCTACCTGGAAGAAAACTTCAATGATTTAAGAACTAATTTGGACACTTAAATTTATGTTGGGAATCCGTTGTTATTTTGCTTTTATTTTTCATTTTATTTCTATTTTCTATTTTTAGTTCTTTTTAGGCATTTTCTTTCATTAATTAGTCTCCAAGCATGTTTGAGACAAATTAGACATTCTTTTGTTATTAGTTGGTCATTTTAGTCATTTTAGCTAATTACTTGATTAACAAGAAATTATTTCTACATAATACCCCATGTAATCTCATTTGTACTTACTTTTCCCATTCTTGAAATATAAAAAGACTTTTGATTATCTCTCTAAAAATGGGGCTTAGTATTTCTTTCTAGCCATTGACGTGTAAGACAAATCAAATTGATTTCAGAGTGTCTAACGTCCCGACCCGAATTCAGGGGTTACCCGCGAGTCAACCCGGTCCGACCCGGGCATTAGGTGTGAAGTGCAATGAAACAACCTAAATAATGTTGCTAGTCGAGTTTTATTTTAATTAACATTTCACTTGTTAGCATGCGATTCCAATTTCAAAATAAACTACGTGAGGGACCCATAGGGAACACCCCGAAGTCCAAGTAAGCAGAACTACTAATGCAAATATAAATAAACTATACTTATCTGTAAAATGCCCTCAAATACGAAACCGCTCCCAACTTGCCATAACAAAGTGGGGACGTGAGCTTATGCCTAGTGGGATTTATACAACAGTATACAAACGAACGGTGGAAAGGAATACTCACACGCTACAACTACATGTATGCGAAAATGTGTATATATCTATATACGTATACCTTTAAAATACACATGCTAATGCCTTAACCATATTATTTACGAAAACCTTATATGCCCAAATTAATAAACCTTAATCTTATTAAAGGTTTTCATTATTCTCATTTAGAAATACCCACCTCATTTAACATACTCGGTACAACACTTGAAACCACTACACTTGATTTGATTTGACTCCGTTCCTTTACCAAAATTTTAGCCTTTTGTTCATTTAACGTAATTTAGTATTTATATTGAAAGTCACCATTTCAACACACGTATTCATCTTGTTAGAAAATACTTACTTAGCTTTCGAAAATCCATTTTACAACACATTCTTGTTCATACTTACCTATCTTATGGACATTAGTAGATTTACATATTAACTTGTCCATTTCACCTTTACTGGAACATTTATTACATTCATTCAAGTTAGGTTGTTTTAACATGTTTATCGGATAACCCATTTCTAAACGTGTTCCATGTTTCATTTAATATTCTCGGAGTCTTTCTATACTTCATACTTACATGGGATCTACACCGATGGCTATGCGCACTATATGCTCTGGATAGTGGTTTAGGACTTTTCACCCTAGGGCTTCGGGCCCTTCTTGCTTTATTTTTGTGTCATCCTATTACCTTTAATATTTTACAAATGTTCACATTATCTCATTTCCCTTTTACCCGTCCGAAGCCAAAACCTGGTACTTTACCGCCCCAATTTGTGTTACACTTGAAAGTTTATCACTTTGTGTCCTTTATACTTTAATCTTTACTTTTTTTTCCCAAAAATCATATTCATTTAGGACCACCTTGTGTAACACCCATTTCAATATTTTTATTTCATAAAAATGTTCCACTTCAAGTAAAATTATCATTTTACCCATTTATTTTCAATTCATACTTTTACACCATTTTCACAAGTGTTATTTTCACCAAAATACTATTAAGTTACTCATACCAACTTCTTAAGTGTTTTAACCCTTTAACACCTTTTTACACTTGAAGAATTCTTTTACTTGATTGGAAACACTTCAACACCATTACTTCCTTTTTATTCCATAAGTATTAATATTTCATAATATTAGCAAGTTATACTCACTAACCATTCCACGTTTGCCCACTAACACTTAATTAGTATTTTTTTTATCAATATTCAAATTCTTTACTTCTTTATTCAAGAAATACACTTATACTTAAGACTACTTCTATAAGAAAATTCTCATTTCCTTTATTTAACACGTAGTCTTTTAACTTCATACCCACTATGTCTTTTAGTCCCAATTACATATACTTTGACGACAAAAAGTTCCAAAGTTTATTATCTCATGTTTAACACAACAAACTCTTAGTTAAACTTGTTCACATATTTATCATCAAAATATTAGAAGTTTATGTGCATAGAAAGTGGACTTTAAAAACTAAAATACTACCAAATGGATTAAATGTTCATTTCACAAAATAGGACATTTCATCAATTTCTTCAAACTTGACAAATGAGCATTTACTCATAAAGTCTCCATTTTGCAAGGAACTTTAAAAATATTTATCTCATAAATATTTTGACACCATTACATCATTCCACATTTTTATTTCATAAAAAATGTCAATTTATTTCTTTTCACTAGAAATACACAAAGATTGACATTTCTTACATTTTATTCCATAAAAATGTATATTATCTCTTTTACTAGAAAACACATAAAACTAATATTTTCTTACATTTTTATTCTATAAAAGGTATATTATCTCTTTTACTAGAAAATACTGAAAACTAATATTTTCTTACATTTTTATTCCATAAAAATGCCCATTATTTATATTCTGAAATTTATTTGTTTCAAGACGCATTTTAAATCATCTTATTAATACCCATTCCATACAAATGTGAAGATTATTAATAATTAACACTACGATGCAAGCCAATACCCTACACACATATATTTAATCTAATATATGTAAATAACAAGCTGAAAATATACTACCCATTAAACTTGAATCCAAGTTAGTCTACCCACCTTAAATGAAGCTCAACAATGGTGGAAATGGTGTAGAAGATGGAGAACCCCCACCTCCAAAGGTGGGCTATCAAAGTCCACTGAAACTTGACTCCATTGTTGCTCCATGAGAGCTCAAGATGATTGTTCAATGAGTTTGCTTCTTCCTTCTCACGAAACCCTCTTTAATACCCATCAAACACCAAGAGCTCAACAATGGTAGAAATTGTGTAGAATATGGAGAACCCACCACCTCCAAAGGTGGCCTCAAGGGGATATCTAAAAGTCCATCAAAGATTGACTCCATTTTTTCTCCATTGGATCTCAAGATGATTGTTCCACGAGTTTGTTTCTTCCTTCTCAAGAAACCCTCTTCAATGCCCATCAAACACCAAGAACTTCATCTTATTCCTTTGGAAAGTTGTCTAAGCGTTTCTACAAGGGTTTGGGAGTTTCAGTGTGGTCTCTAATGGAGGTAAATGGGGATGGGAGTGGTAGGAAAAGGTGAGAATAGTTCTGGGAATATGGGTGTTCTTCCATGGAACTTTAAGGTAGAGAGAAGGAAAGGGTGTAAATCTGATGATGTGTGGAGGAAAAATGGCCCTCCACGGTTCTCTCTCTCTTTCTTATAACAAAACTATGAGGATTTATGGTTTAAAAAAGAAAGATTTACATCCCCAAACAACCCCATATCAAGTATAATTAATCCTACGGTTCACAACACATGAAAATCAATGGATATAAAGAATACATCATATAAAATGTCATCCCACCTAGCCCATATCTGAGACCCCCGATCGACCGGCCAGTGGACCCTGGTCCATTGGGCCCTGGGGAAAAATGTCCTCTTATTTACCCTATGATATTTTTATATATATATTCAACACCTCAAATGTTTGGTCAAATCATTTTTCATTCCCAACCAAGACTCCTAAAGTCCCTCTTGTTGTGTCATATACCGTCACAATGTTTCCTTAAATTAACCATGTCCGTGTCATGTCCGTTCCTCGACCAATTCATGTCGTACTCTACCAATATATTAAATATAATCATTGGAACCTAAATGTCCCTCCATACGGGCCAAGAAATGGTAGATTTTCCTTTTTATCTATATGTGCGACGTGTCACCTCTATGTGCGATTCACAATTTTTCCTTGTGCATTTGTTTCTCCAATATTTTCCTGGATAGACTATTAAAATTATAATAAAAAAATATTTATTTATTGGGCGGGGTATTACAAAGAGGGTGTCTCTCCAAACAATGGTGTTATTGTGTACCTATCTTATGGACATTAATAGGTTTACACATTAACTTGTCCATTTCACCTTTACTGGAACATTTATTACATTCATTCAAGTTAGGTTATTTTAACACGTTTATCACACAACCCATTTGTTGACGTGTTCCATGTTTCATTTAACATTCTTGGAATCTTCCTATACCGCATACTTACACGGGCTCTACACCGACGATTATGCGCACCATATGCTCTGGTCAGTAGTTTAGGGCTTCTTACCCAAGGGCTCGGGGCCTTATTGCTTTATCCCGGTGTCATCTGAGTACCGTTAAGGTGTTTTAAGATTTTACAAAAGTCCTCATTATCTTCTTCACCTTTTACCCGGTCGAAGTCAAAATCTAGGACTTTACCGCCCAATTTGTGTTACACTTGAAAATTTATCACTTTGTGTCCTTTATACTTTAATCTTGACTTTTATTCCCCCAAATCATATTCATTTAGGACCACCTTGTGTAACACCCTTTCCAATATTTTTATTTCATAAAAATATTCCACTTAAAGTAAAATTATCATTTTACCCATTTATTTCCAAATCATACTTTTACTCCATTTTCACAAGTGTTATTTTCACCAAAACACTATTAAGTTAATTATACCAACTTCTTAAGTATTTTAACCCTTTAACACCTTTTTGCACTTGAAAAAATCTTTTACTTAATTGGAAACACTTCTACACCTTTACTTCCTTTTTATTCCAGAAGTGTTAATATTTCACAATATTAGCAAGTTAACTAACCATTCCACGTTTGCCGATTAACACTTAATTATTGCTTTTTAACAACATTCAAATTCTTTATTTTTTTTATCAAGAAATACACTTATACTTAAGACTGCTTTGATAAGAAAATTCTCATTTTCTTTATTTAACACGTAGTTTTTTAACTTCATACCCACTCTGTCTTTTAGTCACAATTACACATACTTTGAAGACTAAAAGTTCCAACTTTTATTATGTCATGTTTAACCCAATAAACTATTCTTTAAACTTGTTCACATATTTATCATCAAATATTACAAGTTTATGTGCATAGAAAGTGAACTTTAAATACTAAAATCCTACCAAAATATTACAAGTTTATGTGCATAGAAAGTGAACTTTAAATACTAAAATCCTACCAAAATGGATTAAACGTGCATTTCATGAAATAAGACATTTCATCAATTTCTTCAAACTTGGGAAATGTCCATTTATTCATAAAGTCTCCATTTTGCAATAAACTTATTTATTTCTTTTTACCATAAATACACCAAGAATGAAATTTCTTACATTTTATTCCGTAAAAATGTATATTATCTCTTTTACTAGAAAACACATAAAACTAATATTTTCTTACATTTTTATTCTATAAAAATGTATATTATCTCTTTTACTAGAAAATACACAAAACTAATATTTTCTTACATTTTTATTCCATAAAAATGCCTTATTTATATTCTGAAATTTATTTATTCCAAGACCCATTTTAAATCATCTTTTTGATACCCATTCCATACAAACGTCAAGATGATTAATAATCAACACAAGGATCCAAGCCAATACCCTTCACACATAAATTTAATCTAATATATGTAAATAACATGGTGAAATTATACTACACATTAAAATTGAATCCAAGTTAGTCTACCCACCTCAAATAAAGCTCAACAATGGTGGAAATGTTGTAAAAGATGGAGGACCATTCACCTCCAAAGGTGGCCTCAAGGGGATCTCGAAAATCCCACCAAATCTTGACTCCATTATTAATCCATGAGATCTCAATATGATTGTTCCACGAGTTTGATTCTTCCTTCTCAAGAAACCCTCTTCAATATCCACCAAACACCAAGAGCTCAACAATGGTGGAAATTGAGTAGAAGATGGAGGACCCCCCCTCCAAAGGTGGCTCCAAGGGGATCTCTAAAAGTCCATCAAAGATTGACTCCATTGTTTTTCCATGAGAGATTAAGATAATTGTTCCACGAGTTTGCACTTTGCACCCTCACTCACATTTTCATCCATTTTCTGATTTCTACAATTATTTATGCCTAGCAATGATGGTATTTTACATTAAAATTTTGTCATGTAGGTCATTATGATGACTAAACCTTTTTCCACCGATATGACCAACCAATATGGTTCTGAGAGTTTTTCTGTAAAGATGAATGGGATTTGTACCCAAAACATTTTATGCAAAGCCCATTGGTCCTTATTGAGCGTGCATTAAAGTTGAATGACTATCCTCATGTCATTCGTGTTTATTTGATAAAATTTATTAGGAGGACCAAATTTCTGAAGAGATGGTGAGGAATGAGAACATCGTTTATGCTACTATGGTCCATAAGACGGACACTTACGAGGCATTCATTAGAGGGAGACTCATCCCTACCACTTTATCCATCTGTGCCAGCCACATGCTTGGGGTGTCTAACCTTGAGACTTATGACTACCATGTACCAGATTCTAATCCCTACATGGATACAACTACATTGATGGAGCATTTGGCATCAGGATAAAGATGGACATTGAAAACCTTCAAGATGATAATCATTCCTTATGTTCACCTCATACTCCATCTCGTCATCGTCAATTTCATATTTCTCACGTCCAAGAGGTCGACCATGTGGTATAGGCATGTCTTATTCCTATACGTGCTTCCAGGGGAATGACTTAAGATTAGCCTTTCTCATCTTGTGTTTGACCATATGGATACAAAGTCCTATTAACTCCAGGCCCTTACTTTACTACCTTATGCATGCTTGGTGACGAAGACTTTCTTGGCTTTCGGGTGCCCCGTCCTCGAGAGTGATCAAATGTGAAAGCTGACCAAGATAATAGATGAGATGTCGATTAATAAATGATTAGGAGACAAATTCAAGAGGCACCGGAGAATGAGGGGAGAGGCTGAGGCTGAAGTGGACACATATGATGAGGAGGAGGAGGAGTGCCTACAAGAAACCCTTTTCAATACCCATCAAACACCAAGGAATTCATCTTCTTCTTTGAGCAAGTTGTCCAAGAGTTTTTACAAGGGTTTGGGAGTTTGAGTGTGTTCTCTAATGGAAGTAAATGGGCATGGGAGTGGTAGGGAAAGGTGATAATGGTTTTGGGCAGATGGGTGTTCTTCCATGGAAGTTTAAGGTAGAAAGAAGGAGAGGGAATAAATCTGTTGATGTGTGGAGGAAAAATGGCCCTCCACGGTTATCTCTTTCTTTCTTATAACAAAAATATGAGACTTTGTGGTTTAAAAAAGAAAGATTTACATAAAAAAAAACATATTAAGTATAATTAAGCCTACGGTTGACAACTCATGCAGAGCAATGGACACAAAGAAGGCAACATATACAATGTCATCCCGCCTAGCCCATATCTGAGAGCCCCGATCGACCGGGCCTTGGGGAAAAATGTACTTTTTTTACCCTATGATATTTTTATATATATCTTTAGCACCTCAAATGTTTGGTCAAATAATTTTCCACTCCCCATTAAGACTCCTAAAACATTTACGCAAGGTCCCTCTTGTTGTGTCGTATACCGTTACAATGTTACCTTAAATTAACCATGTTCGTGCCTCGGCCAATTCATGTCTTACTCTACCAATATATTAAGTAGAATAATTTGAACCTAAATGTCCCTCCATGCGGGTCATGCAACCTGAGATTTTCCTTTTAATCAATACGTTCGACGTGCCACCTTTATGTACAATTCGCCCTTTATCCTTGTGCATTTGTTTCTCCAATATTTTCCCGAATATACTATTCAAATAATAATAAAAAAATATTTATTTCTCGAGTGTGGTATTACAGAGCGGGTGTCGATCCAAACATTGTGTTAGTGAGTATCCGTGTGTGTAGATTATCAAAATCGTACACTACTCTCTCGATGACTCAAAAGAAATCCAAACAACGATAGTGGGGCATTCAAAAATTGAGGAAAAACGATGAACAATGGAAAAAAATATTCAAGATCTCACTAAGAACGTTGACCTTCACTTCCGCCTCATCACCATAAAACCCACCCCCACCCCGAAAACCCAAATTTTGAACCATAATTTCCCTCCAAACCGAAATCCATTCCATAAACCCTCTATTTAAGATTTAAGACAACCCACTTCTAGAGTTTCACCTACAATTTTACAATCCAATCCATGATTTACAAACCATAGCCTCAAACCCTAAAAAATTCCTCCATCACCACCCCAAACCCTATAACCCCCCACCTATTTTTCAAACCACAAACATAAAAAAAATTACGTTTCCACCCTTATTAACTCCCGGAGCTCAATTCAAGATTATCGACGGCTAGTTAAAGATTGGTTTCTCACTCAATAATTCTCCCCCCCCCCCCCTCCCCCCCCCCCTCCCCCCCCC
Organism: Sambucus nigra; assembly: GCA_949130495.1. Lineage (NCBI taxonomy): Eukaryota > Viridiplantae > Streptophyta > Magnoliopsida > Dipsacales > Adoxaceae > Sambucus > Sambucus nigra. The sequence goes on along the minus strand of OX422215.1, from coordinate 294,633,839 downwards.
CCCCATTCATTCAATCGGGTCAAATCAACGATAAAAACACCCTTCCCAAGCCGGTTAAGAAAGATCACAATGACAAAATTGGTTTATGTATTGGGAATTTTTTGACAATTTTATCGAGGATGTTTGGGTGACTTGCACGCACTTTCACGAGCCGAAAACATTTGATTTGAGAGATTTCTTCCCAATCTTTGGATGAGGGGATCATGATTTGATGAGGATGGATCGGGGGTTGTCTCTATCGGGGATGAGGTGGTGAACTTGGGTGATGTGATTAATCGTGGGTATGTGGACCATTTTTTGTAATTTTTAATATACACGCTTGGTCGATATTTTTCGTGGCATAGCAATGAGGGGGATCTTCATGGGAATCTCAGGTCGATTTGGTCATCCATGTTTGGATTGTGTTCCTATTCTCCCTGAATTTATTGCAAGCCAATACAAAGGATGTGTCTGAGGACGTCTTTTCTTTATAGTGGATAACCCTCTGATGTTTGCTTTTCTTTTTTGTTGTTCATCTCCTATGCACGAGATCGATCTTTTCGAAGTCGGGGAGAGTGATGTGAATAAGTTGTTATTTTTCTTTTATTTTTATTTTCGATTTTTAGTTCTTTTTAGGCATTTTCTTTCCTTAATTAGTCTCTAAGAATGTTTAGGACTAATTAGGCATTCTTTTGTTATTAGTTGCTCCTTTTAGTCATTATTGATGTAAAAAACTAGATTTGATCTAATTAATTAGTCACGGATAAATATGAATAAAGAAATAAGACAAAGGGTTTTTAAAGTGGTTCAGACTTAAGGAAATGACATACGTCGACTGTCTTGTATTGCTAGGTGTTTTTGCCTTAATCTTGATTATCTTTTTTCTATGATCGCTTACCCGTTACGAGGGTATTACAATGTATTTATAGCCTTTGAGCTGCCCATGTGAACAGACAATATGTCGTTATTAGATAGGCGCATGTATCGGTACATAATAAGAATATTCATTAAATCTATTCTGGTCGTTTGGTCTTCCCAGATAGTTGCTCAGTATTCTGAGTAGCTCGTCATGTCAAGTTGCTCGGTATATACAATTATGCCATGTTGGATGACTAATTTTTGTATCAACAAAGCCACTAATATTTCATAGTTGAGATTGGATGCGAGAGTGTGTAATATGATGCCCAAAAGTATCTCGGGCACACTTTCCCCCATTTTCCAAAGCAGCGTATATAAAGGCTATAAAAATAGATTATTGTCTACCTTATGCCATCTAGATTCTCAAATTTTATGTCTTATAACTTTTCTTCTTACGATCGTCTTCTCATTTCATATGCCTTAGTTGATTTCTTGACTTTTCTGTAAGAATTTCTTCCTTCTTTCTTCTTTCTGCGATTTAGCCATCATGGTTTACCTTATCAAATCGTTGGATAAGTTTAGATCTGATTTTGGGATTCCTTCTTGGGTTATTTTGGAAGAACCTCCTTGCCCTTCTGATTTATTTTCTCTGGCTGAGGGACATTGGTTTCCTTCTGTTTTTGTAGTAGAATGTGGTTTTTCTTTCCCGCCTAATCCCTTGTGTTTGGATTTTTTCCAAGATTTCAATATTGTTCCTGCAAGGATGGTTCCAAATACATGGAGGGTAGTTAATGGCATACATAGGTTGAATCAAATTCATGGAACTCGTCTAGGGATTCCTGAAATTTTGTACTGTTATAAATGAGTTACTAACGATACCACCTTTTATTTTAAAACTAGGTATTCTAACAGAGCTTTAGTGGTCAATCTACCTGATGCTAATAGGGATTATTTTGAACATGGGGTTGTGATGAAAAATTAGCAACACCCCCCGTTAAAAGGGAAAGACGTGTACCAAGGTCCCAGATGTCCACTTTATGGCAATGGGATATGTTGTTTTTATTTTTCAATTTATCTCTGTTTTTGTTTGATAAAATGCGTCACTGACATTTATTTTTTGTATGTTGCAGTTGACAGTAAGATAAAGTTCCCAAAAGAGAGTGATATTAATATAAAAGATTTGAAATTTATCTAGGGATTGCATCAAGCAATAGCTGGGGAACACGTGAGGTCTGCTTCCTATTTGCTACGATATAAGAACACCACTTTTTTTTTTATTGCTCGACCTCTTGTTCCTCCGTTGGTGATTGACCTTGATCAGGCTCCAACATCTTCTTCATTTGTTGAGGAATCTTCCTCTGACTTGGGTACTTTTATTACTGACCTGATGATAAAGAAAAGGAGAATGCCTGATCTCTTTGCCAAGGTTGCCCCTAGTGCTGATGGGGCGAAGAAGAGCAAAGATGATGTCCCAGCTGAAGGGACTAAGAAAAGTGATGTTACTCTATCTGGTGGAGCAGTCACAACTTCCAAGGATATCAGCAAGAAGCCCCCTGTTGCTCCTAAAGAGGCAGCACCTTTGGTTGAAGGGGTTGTCCTTATTCAAGAAGAGGCAACACCTTTGATTAAATTTGCTCCTTTGAAAAGATTGAGAAGGGGTTTTGCTGAGAAGACCGTGGATGCTGCTACCCAACCTTCTGGTGTTGAGGTATCTTCTTTGAGAGTTACTACTCCAAATCTCATTGCTCCTGGCTTGGATAAAAATTTGATCAGGTCTAGGACTCTTCCTGACTATCGAGCTGCTGAGACTTCTACTCCTTGGGAGAAGGTTACTGACTTGGTAGCCCAACATCTTGCATCAGTAAGTGTCATCATACTTACCATTTTACCTCTTTGTACAATGCTTATATTCCAACTTGGGCTTCTTTTCTCTTGCAGTTTTTGGTGTACTTGAATAATATCCTGGAGAAGGATGAGGATATCAAGGCTCCAACTCCATCTAGTGGAGTGGAAGAAGCCTTTGTTGGGTTGTCAAAATATTTGGTGGAGTCCCAGCAGAAGTACGAGGAGGACAGAGCTGCTTGGGAAAATAGAATCAAGTCTGTTAAAACAGCTTGACAGAAAGTTAAAAAAGCTGCCAATGAGGCTGATATAGCTCACAGAGAGGCCAATACAGCTCGACAATAAGCTGTAAATGTTTCCAGGGAGGCAGAGGAGAAATACAAGGTTGCCGTTTTCCGCTAAGTGGAAGTTGAGGGCAAGCTTAAAGATGCTGAACGGCGTAAGAGAGACCTTGAGGAGAAAGTGAAGTTTGTCGAAGAGCTTCTTAGGGAAAATACTTCCTTGGAGAGGGTGAAGAAAAGAGTTGCTGTGAAGAAGGCCTTTAGCTCTGGCTGGGACAAAGGGTGGAATAAAGCTATAACTGTTGCCTCTACCCATATGGAGTATGCAAGTGTAAATTTCTTCATGGATGGATGGACTGCCACTTTGAAAGAGTTGAATGTTGTTGAGGATTCTGAGTTATTTCAAAGACACATTCATGGCCCTCCTCTTACTATTGAAGAAGAAGATGAAGATGGATATGATGAATCTTCTTTGTTAGTTATAGAACAAACACTTGCTTCTAATATCCCTCAGTCCTCCGAATAAGTTCAACAAATAACACCCTCTGCTGAGCAACGTCAACTGCCTACCGAGCAACTAATTCCTTCCTCAAAGTCGACTGATGATGTTGTAGGGAATAAGGAGAATGTGTAAAGTTATTCGGCTCATTACTTGTTTTGTTTTTCTATTTTCCCTTTCGTTGTACCTTTGGTTGTACCCTCTTCTCTTATGATTAATACAATGGACTTTGTTATTTATTCTGAGCTTCTCCTTCACTTATTTAGTATAGTTGTGCAGTTGTTGATCTATTTTTACTTTTTCTTGCTAGTTTATTGTCAGGATAGAACTGTTGTCAGCACATGATATAAAGTTGATGAAGAAGTGTACTGACTACTTCAAAACTGGTCATGCAGATTTCACTGAGGCAAAGATAGTCGATATTCTTGGATCTCATGCCTGTGAATGAGCAATCGATGCTTACCAATATTTAAAATGTTTTCTTGATCGGACTGTGACAAATAATGTGCCTTACTACAAAATGATTGAAGATATTCAAGGGATGATCGAAGAACTTCAGCTTCAGCACAAGGAAGCCACTAGTCTTCTGTATGAGGGTTATAAGAAGAAGTACCAACAGTTGAGTGCTGATCGGGGTTATGACAAATTTGTTTCAGCCCATAACAAGAGAGAGAGTGTGTTAAAACTTGAGATTGAGGAGCATAGAAATATTGCTAAGCTGCTGGAGGAGGAAAATATTGCTTTAAGGGAAGAACTGAATCAGCTACAATTTGTTGCTTTGTTTGGAACTCTAATCCCAATTAATGATGAAGGTTTTTCATTTTTAGAGACTGAGAACGCCTCTTTGAGGGGAAGAGTTAGAAACTTTAAAATGTTCCAAACCTACATCTTCTTCGTGGGGTAGAGCAAGATTTGGTCGGAGACGCATTGAAGAAACTATGACTCAACAGGCCTTAGAGAATCAAGTTGTTCAACTGAAGGCAAAAAATAGAGTTTTAGTTGAGATGTCCCAAAAAATTCAAACTCTTACCGAGCAACTGTCCAACCAGAGTTTTGCGTTGGAGAGTAAAGAAAACTTGGTGAAGCGGCTTCATCAACATGTTGAATGATTGACTTATCAATTCTATAAGCAGCCCAAAGAGTTTTGGATGGGGGATATAATGAAGCTTTATGTCATCTCGATGCCAGGTTAAAATAAGCCAACAATGAAGGATATAAGCAGGGTTGGTTGAACGCCTTAACTGTGATGAAGGTCGAACGAGGAACAGAGCTGTAGGATTGGTATAAGCCCAGATTACTTGATCTGTCAGTGCCTCCTTTTAAACTAAATGTTAGATGGATTCCAGCTCGCTCGATTCCTCAATGTTTGATTTCCAAATACCTTGGTGACTACAATCTTCATGAAGATTTTAAGATATCCCGACCTCAACATCTGCTTGACCGACCTAGCTCGAGCAACACCAGAATACTGCAAGATTTGAATTTTATCAACTCTTCTTTTACTCTAGACGATCCTCCAGCTGGAATGGAGCCTGTACCTAAATCTAAAGGAAAGAAACCAATATAATAGGCTATTCGTATTTCGTTAGTGATTGTTTAATGAAGAAAAACCAACTTTTTGTAATTTTATTTTCTTGGAAATAAACTGATTGTATGATATTTATCTTGTCAATCTTTATAAGATCAACTATAAGAATGTTGTACTTTTCTGAGTATATATCTGTAAAGGAACAATTTGTCATTTATTGATTTGATTGCCTAGACAATGGAACTTTGTCCCATATGTTTGCCTAGTTGTAGTGACTTATCACACATAAGTGCCTAAGCAATGGAATTATCTTTATCCCATGTTCCTGCTTAGTTCTAGCTATCATTTATGTAAATAATTACCTTGGTTTGGTTCCTAGGCAATGGATATTTTACACATCTTTTTGCCTAGTTTAGATGCCACTTGGGCCACCTGTAATCAAACAGGTCCTGCCTTGCTCGATTGTTGTACCAACATTGTTGTTTGTGTTGATGTTGACCAACTTGAGTTGGGGATTACTGATGTTGACAAACTTTATTGGTTTTATTGCTGATGCCGGCCAACTTTCTTTGCATTATTGCTGATGACGACCAACTTTGTTGGTGTTATTGTTGATGCTGATCAACTTTGTTGGTGTTTGTGTTGATGCCAACCAACTTATAGTTGAGAATTTTTTTTGTTACTGAGTTAGGTTAGTGTGTAGCACTAGTACTCCAAAAAAAACACAAACGAATATTGAGAAATTAGCATTTTCATTTATTCTGAAACAACGGGGTTCATGTGTAGTTACATTACTGGTAATACTTTCCCAGGTGCTCTGCATTCCAAGGATTCTTGAATTCTTCTCCTTCTAGAGTTTCTATTCTGTAAGTGCCAGGTCGAACAATAACTGTGACACGATAGGTCCCGTGCCAACTGGCTTCTAATTTATTATGCTTTTGAATTACCTTCTTGAGCACATAATCTCCCTCATTGAGATCACATTTCTTTACCCTTTTATTTCAGAACATGGCGGTCCTTTGTTGATAAGCTGCATTTCAAATTTTTGCGTCTTCTCTGACTTCTTCGAGCATGTCCAAGTCCAAACGTATCATCAAATCGCTTACCGGAGAATTGAAATCAAGAACCCTATGAGTAGGTAGTCCTAACTCAGCAGGTATCACTACTCCACTTCCAAAAGCTAACATGTAAGGAGATTTCCTAGCTGTTGTTCGGGGCATTGTCCGGTAAGCCCATAGCACTGAGTGCAACTCATTTATCCATTTTCCCTTGGCATCATCCAACCTTTTCTTCAACCCAATCAATAGAGTTTTGTTCGTCACCTCTGTTTTCCCGTTACTTTGGGAATGACCCGGAACTGAATGGATCTTTAGAATATTAGACTGTAGGCAGTACGCAGCGGACTCCTCATTGTTAAATTGGGTACAATGATCAGTGATGAAATCATGTGTCAGACCATATTTGCAAATAATATTTTTCCTAATGAAGTGATAAACTCTTTCATAGGCCATATCAATGAGAGCTTCATCTTCCACCCATTTCGTGAAATAATCCACAGCGACCACACAATATTTGAATCGTCCTCTTATAGTTGGCAGAGGCCCGACTAAATCTATTCCCCACATGGAAAATGGCCAAGGGGAAGTGATTAGTGTTAACAGTGCCTGAGGAGTTCTTCGTATAGCAGAAAATCGTTGGCACTTATTGCATTTCTTGGCATAATTCGTATAATCAGTGCGCATTATTGGCCAGTAGTACCCCTACGTATTTATTCTCTATAAGAGAGTTCTTCCTGCCACGTGAGCTCCACAAGATCCTTCATGAATTTCTTCTATCAGATCTGTAACTTCTACTGGGTGAACACATCTTTGCAAAAAAGCTATCACACCTCTTCTGTATAGAACGCCGTTGTTTAAAATGTATCTAGTAGCTTCAAACTTCAACCTTTTAGCTGCAAGTTGGTCAGCTGGTAACGTGCCTTCTTCGATATAAGCTGTGATGGGATCCATCCAGGAAGGTCCCATATCCGAAGCGATAAAATTCACCATTAAATCTTCATCAATACTTCTGCTTACCAGTATCTCAATTGGAATTGTTCTTCGTAGCTCGGTGTGCGTAGCTGAAGTTAATCGAGCAAGTGCATCTGCTCTCGCATTCTCCAGTCTTGGTATTCTGATCACTTGGACGGCGGTCAAAGATGATACAATCTCCATGGTTTTAGCCAAATACCTCGTCATGAACTCCCCTTTCGCTACGTAAAGATTAAGCATCTGATTTACCACTAATTGCGAGTCATTGAACACCATAACTTGCTCTGCATTCAATGACTTAGCTAAGCCGAGGCCCACAATTACAGCTTCATACTAAGCTTCATTGTTGGACGCTTTGAATTAAAAATGCAGAGCATATTCTATATCTAACCCATCTGGACTATTAAGAATAATTCTAGCTCTGCAACCTGTTGCGCGCGAGGAAGCATTAGACCACATGAGGAGGTACGCAAATTATACTACCTTAAAGGTGGATATAACCCACATTCTGGAAGAAATCAAGAACAACGAGGAACTAAACTGGCCACGAAAATTGAAGTCAAGCCCTGAAAGAAGGAACCAATCTAAGTACTGCGAGTTCCATAAAGATCATGATCACACGACCAAGCAGTGTATAGCTATCCAAAATGAGATAGAAACACTCATTAGACGAGGAAAGCTGAACAAGTACGTTGATCGCTAGAATGGTAGCAGGACCAACAATAGAACTCGGCAGAGGACCAAGTCTCCTTGCCGACTAAAAGACGATAAGAAAACGTACCATGAAGATGACCCCGATCTCCCAAAAAGGCTAAGGCAACCCGAGCATGAGGTTTTTTCAATTCGTTTTGGTTCATTCGATTGTAACATGATTACAGGTGGAGATGCAAGAGGGGGTGATCATACCGCTGAGCACAAGCTTGTTCTTATATACAGCGAATAAATCTAGCAAAAGAGGACCTCCTCAGGAAAGCGGTCATATAAAAAAGCTAATCAAGATTAAGGCAAAACACCCAGCAATACAAGATAGCGGACGTAGGTCATTTCCTTAAGGCTGAACCACTTTAAAAATCCTTTGTCTTATTTCTTTATGCATATTTATCTGTGATTAATTAATTAGATCAAATCTAGTTTTTTACATCAATAGTCATTTTAGCTAATTACTTGATTAACAAGTAATTTTTTCCATATAAATACCCTATGTAATCTCATTTATACTTACGTTTTCTATTCTTGAAATATAAGACAACTTTTGATTCTTTCTCTAAAATTAGGATTTGGTATTTCTTTCTAGCCATTGACGTGTACTATACGTCAATTTAAGCAAGGGAATTCTTATTTGATTATAGTGGTTTGGTGATTTCCTCTTGAATTCTTTGCCTCCTCTCCTTTCTGGCCTTTGTTCTCTTCTCCATTGCGGTTTGGCTGCTAGGTTTAGGTTTTAGTAATGTGTGGAGAGTTATTAACCCTACTATTAAACTTATATTAGTCCTCAATTTCGAGTTAAGCCTTATATCCCATTTTGAACCCCCAAATGGGCCCAAACCCATAATTAAACTAGCCCAATAACCTCCCAACTCATATACCTATAACCCAGGACCATTTATAATAGTTTAAAACACCTAAACGAGCCCATAAAGTCTCACGAAATAGTAGATACCAATACCAAGATGGTATCTACCAATACCGAATGGGTGTAAGCGGTACGGTTTGGTCGGTAAATAGTAGATACTAATACCAAAATCAAACTCTAGATGGTACAATCAAACCGTACCAGTTTACCACCCGGTACACCAAAATCAATACCAAAACCAAACCGACTGGTATTTCGTTTTTTTTCTGGTTTCGATAAATTCTGATTTTTTCTGGTTTCTTCTGGTTTCGGTAAATTCTGATTTTTTCTGGTTTTTGGTTTCGATTTTTTCTGGTTTCCGTAAACAACACTAAAAGTCCCAAAAAAACCAAAAACAAAATCAACCAACTTTTTTAAATATTAAAACCAAAACCAATTTTTTTTTCTTGTTTTTGTAAATTCGGTACGGTACGATAATTTCGGTACGATTTTTTCTAGTTTCAGTAAATTCAGTACGGTATGATAATTTCGGTACGGTAATTTCGGTAAATCGATTTTTTAAATATTAAAACCAAAACCAACCAACTTTTTTGCGGTAATTTCAGTTTCGGTAAGACTGGTTTCTGGTATTTTAATATATGAAACCAAAACTATTTTTTTTCAGACCAAAACGGTACGGTACGGTAAAGACTCGTACCGCTTCCACCCCTAAGAAAAATTGATGACTATTATTTGGTTGATAGATTGATTCATCTCCTCACTCTTCCTGTTTCCATGGCGACTACTGAAAAGGTTTTTTTAGGTATGAAACATGTTCAAACATCAGTTCACAACTCAATAGGGGATGAATGTTTTGTTGATTGTTTGTCTATCTTCCTGGAACGGGACTTCACTTTGAGTATTAATTTAGACTCCGTAATCGATGAATTTGAATCGTTAAAGACTCGTCGGGCAAAATTTTGATAGATTTTTTGTAATTAATTAATGTAAATATGTAATATAGGGGAACAATTTCGATAAAACTTCTTTATTTTATCGTGAATACATTCTATTATTGAACTAAGATATACCATGATTTTTTTCTTATTTTTATAATTTTATTTTATATTCTTTTTTTAGGACTTTGACTTATTGTTAATCCACTCTTTCGAGTAAACTTAGTTTTGCCCATGCCAATAAGTAAAATTTATGATTGCATTTCTTCCGATATGCTGCTCTTATTCAGTTCAAATGACTTGTCTATAATCAATCCAAGTTGCATCGAACAATATACGAACTCTATTGCTTTGGTTTTTGATTTTTACACTTTTACTATTTACGTATTAATTAGCTTCAATTTGGTACTCTATTCGAAAAAGTCTCTATTACTTGGATAATGAAGTGACACTTCTTTATTGTGGTTGTTATTAGTACAGTAAAAGTTGGAAGTGCCCAACCTAGAAAATGCAGGCCATTTAGCACTTATCTTGTAAATTGAAAAATGGCAAAGTAGGTAAGCATATTTGACATAAAAAGAATGAAAAATGTCAGCCACAATTTTTTTTAGTACAAATGTGAAAATTGGCAATAATTATAACTTTCATGAATCTGATGATACAATAAGAAATGCATCTATACAATCAATCAATATCACTTTGTAAGACATCTCTAAGGTAAGTAATATTAGCAAAATGATACTTTTGTTCTCCCAATTTATGATTTTCACTCTCCATACCAAGTGGGAAACTAATATTTTATGTCTTCTAACAATTTTTAACATTTTTATAATATTTTTTATTTATTTTTTAACATTGGCACGAAGTTAAATTCCCGCGTGATTGAAAATAGGATTGACCCATTTTTGATAAGAATCCTAATAACATATCCCTAAGGGCATACATTAAGAATTCAAAAATTGCAGGGACAGAATTCTGACATACATTTAATAGAGTACATATACACATATAGAACTCTAATGCTTACTATTTTAAGTCTTATACATTTTCTTTTCAGAATATTTTAAGCATTGTCTTGAAGATGCTTTAAGACTTGTTAAAAGGTATTGGCCCCATCATTACTAGAAAAAAGATTTAACCCTATATTTCAATCAGTGACGAAACTATGTTGGGGCCAAAGGGGGCCATGGCCCCCCTAAGCTTTTGAATTTTTTTAGCTACGATTGACCAAAAAAAAAGGACAGAAAAATTTTCCTCCTATCTCTCTGCCATACGGTTACTTTCTTGGACTCCAACTTCTACTCCTACACTTACTCCTATTCCCACTCCTACACGACTTCCCACTCCCCATGAATAAAACCAATTTAAGTTTGATTTTATATCATTCTCTTTTTCTTAATATCCGCCTCTTCTACAATCTACAAAAACTTTGTAAGTTTTTTATTCTCTCTTTTCCAAGTGCATTATTTATTTATCCAAGAAAATTGATGTAACTAATATTTCATAAAAGTACAAATCATATGGATTTTTTTTATATAATTTGGCAATTGAAACTGTATATTGTTTTCTTAAAATCTGATGAAAACAATTACGATTTTTGCTTTTTCATCATTCAATCCCTTAATTATGGTAAAAAAAAATTCTTATTATTTTTAACATACCTATATGTTTATTCTAATTGTAAATATAAATTTTGAATGCAAATTTAATTTTAATTACAGATTTTTGAAGGTTTAACGAAGCTTAGGACTAGAGTTGAATAATGAAGCAAAAAGTGATCATTATCAAGGTAAACAACTAAACTCCATAAATTTAATTTATATTTTCCACAATATCATTTTTATTCATTTGAGAGTTTACTCAATTGTCCAATTTTACTGATTGAATATGTTTATATCAATGTTTATATACATTATATTTTTAAAATTATTTTTATAGATTCCTGGCCCCCCAAAGATTAAATTCTGGTTTCGTTCCTGATTTCAATGTAAAAAGTTATTTTTTTATTTCCTATTTTTCTATATGGGTGTGTTTGATCTGGGTTAGTGAAAACAATTTGAATGCATACTAACGAACCATGGTCAAAACATGCATGTGGGGTCGTAACGTAGGAAACCTAGAAAAAAGTGGAACAATTCATGTTTACCCTCACAATTTGACAGATAATGCTATCAAATTACACTATTTCTTTCAAGGTGAAAACATAAGACGAATAAGCATCACTCTGCCGGGAGGTACGTTGCCAACTTTGAATAATTCATTGACCAACAAATATTAAAAAAAAAAATCAGAGATGGTAGAAAGAAAAAAGAAAGTAAAATAGATTATCTTTATCTAATTCATCACAAAGAAATTACATGATTGGTGTAAGTGATGCATGCCCAGCAGCATTACAAGCATTCCATACCCACACCCTATTAAACCCCCAAGTATGCATCTCTTACATCCCATGTTTCACCAAAACAAAAACAAAACAGAAAGGGCCAAAAAAAAAAAGCGCAATCACTGAAGGTGATTAAACAAGGAATTAGAAAGACTTGTAAGTTAAACTAAACTCGGACCGTTTACCCTCAATTCCCCGCAATGCAATATTACCGCTCTCCCAATTCTGCCCTTCCAAGAAAAGCTAGCTAGAACGTGGGGACAGCGAAATTGCAAAGCTCTGTTTGATGTTTTTCTTCCATAAGCTTCTACACATACGAAACTACCCTCCTCCTCCGCCGCCGCCAACCACTTCCTCTACAGCTCCGGTGGCCACCGCTAATCATATTATGAACTTCGATAGTTAGAAGAGAAAGAAATGCCAATGCTAAAAATAAGAGAATAGAGAGAGAGAGAGAGAGAGAGAGAGAATGTAGGTGTGAGAGAGGGGACATGATGATGGGTCGTATATAAAGGCGAGATTGAAGGTTTTTGGTTGAATGTGAGTGGAATTTATTATATATACAGATATGGAAAAATACTGCTAGTAGGTGTGGTAGTGTTGAAAAACTCACAGTCCAAGTAGTGAAGGGCATGTTTGTGGGAAACGCAAAAAAAATACCCCACTAACTCGGTTTCCGAGGCCCTTGGGAGTTTTCATATTATTCTCATTCTCATTCTCATGGACGAGAAGAAAAGTGACACCACACTTAATGGGGTTTTGTTTGTCTCCGTGTGTGAACATGCCTTTATTCACATATGTATGCCTGATTTTATTGTTAAATTCAATTTTAGTATCATTTTTTATTTTTTTGTGCTTTTCACAGCATTTATTTATGTCCATTTGTTTTTGCATTTTACACCAAGGTAACATTTGTTAATACTTAATACACATTTTGGATTAGAAGAAATGAAATTTTACCTTGGAATATGTTTCACACTAGGGTATAGGCCCTTACCTCTAACGAACAATCTTGTTTGTTTTTTTTAACAAAACAGAAAGAATCATTATTAAAGTAGAAGTACATCGTGCAAAACGGTTGAAGACGGCAAAAGTAACCAAATAATCAACACAGCTATGAGCTTCTATATAATGAAGGATCCTTGTGAATCTGTTTCAAGTTCAGTATTTTTAAAACTTGTAGTAACAGCCAGATAGAAACCCATTTTGATGATCCAAAGCTCCAGCGTAACTGAGGATGTATGTCCAATATCTTCCGTAAATACCACAAGAAACTGACCGTTATGATTCCTGATAATTCTTCGCATTGCAGCTTGCCCACTAATATGGGAGCTAGCGTCATCAGTATTATTTTTTATAAAATCAATCTTTGCACTTTAATAGAGATATATTGGATGATACAATAAACCCTCGAATACTCAGATAAATGGATATGGTATGGACCGTGGTGGGTAAGGAATTTTGTTTAATCTCTGGCACCCATTTTGGATCGCGGGAGTAATTTTGGTGGAGTCCACACTATTCACCCCAAGACAAAAGTCTTCGATCTTCACCAACTTTTTGGTTTTATTACCTTATTATTGAGTCACCCGAATGTACGCTCACACAGCCTTACAAGTTGTGAGAGATTTAGTCTTTAGAGGCAAAAGATAGCCTGGAAAATTGACTGATCCACCAATCTTTGCAGGTTCGTTTCAAAAGCAAATGCTTTATTTTATTTTTTAAAACGGAAAGCCTAACATCAAATTTTACTTGAACAAACCTAAATGCCACTAAAGAATTGCATCAATAATGTGCGATTATAATAAAATATTTTTTTTATCCCAAATTAAAAGATCATTGTTCATTTTTGAGTGGTCTCAAATTAAAAATTTACTTTCATCTTTTGAACATAGTCAATTAACTAAAATTTTCGATAATAAACTAGTGTTGATTTTGACCATTGATTGATTGTATCCTTAATTTATAAAAAAAGAAGACGGGGATTCCTAATTTGAGACATAGGTAGTACAATACATCGGACATTAATGTACATTACTTTATATTACTTATCACATTATTTTGTGCAATATTAGCACTAATTATTTAGTGCACAGAAAATAGCACGAATATTATAATATTATTTTTAGATACACTAATAAGATGATTTAAGTTGTTAATAAAACATGAAATATTTGAGGGTTTTTTATGGATTTTCATCCTAGTTTACTTTTTAGTGAATCACCCTCAATTGCAGAGTTTTTATACGATAGAAGAGGTTGAACATTCAAAATTGTATCATTATCATTTAACAAGATTCATACAAAGTTTAGAATTGGTTTTGATATTTTAATTACTGTTGTATAAGCACTCAAGCAGTTTTAAGAACTAAGACACTAATGAGTTTGCGGTGTGTATTGAATGTTGTCAAAGTAAAAATGATATAAGAATTTGGACAATTTCAATTAACAAAGAATGGTATGGATGTTAGCTTGTCGTATTTGAAATCGAGAACTTAAACAGCCTGTTTCAATCCATTTGAACAAGATTACCCAATGCAATTGAAGTTCGGTAAAGTTGTCTACCATTCAACTTTCACAAACGAGGTGCACGATTTTTTTAAAATAAAAAAATCAGTAGTCATATTGTCAAAGTAATCCAATAAATATGAAATAATTAAATGAAAAAGACATACTTTGTAAAATGAAGTGGGGTAAGCTGCCTGAGATTTCAAGAAATAATTGGACACTTTCTTTCAAAGTTCTTTTGGAAAGGATAAGAGAGGTTGAGCACGAAAACACCCTTTTAGGTTTTGACGAAGGAAGAAGCTATAATAAATCACTTTACCCCTGAATAGTCCATTACATAATAAAGCAAAGTTAAAGGTTGAATTTCAAGCAAATAAGTCAGCGATTATATATATATAATAACGCTCATGTGCGGACTCGTCTGCATTTTAAAAATACGAATCGGACATGTGTCACCTAACGGTTCGTCTAAAAATTATCACTTAAATTATAAGCACACTCTCTCTCTTTTCTGAGCACATGTCCGCTCCGCATTCTTAAAATGCGGACTAATCCGCATAAGAGCGTGATTGTGTGTATAAATATATATATATATATATATATATAGAGAGAGAGAGAGAGAGAGAGAGAGAGAGAGAGAGACCTGAATGAGCTCTATTTTTTAAAATAGTAAAAAAATTCATTTTGAGTTGAAATTGACAAAGTTATTTTTAAGGTGTTAAAAACTGACAAAGTTTGATCGATTTTTTTAAAATAGTAAAAAAATTCATTTTGAGCTGATTATTTTTTTCATACTGAAATGTTTAAAAATCATAGAAAAAAATCAACTCCAAAACAATTTTTTTACTATTTTAAAAAAATCAATCAAACTTTGTCAGTTTTTAACACCTTAAAAACAACTTAAAAAATGACACAGTTTGATTAATTTTTTTAAAATAGCAAAAAAATTCATTCTGAGCTGATTATATTTTTATGGTCCTACTGAAATGTTTAAAAATTATAAATAAAAAAAGCAACTAAAAAATATTTTTTTACTATTTTAAAAAAATGATCCTCATTCAGGGTTCTCAAACGGGGCCCTTACTTGATCATTTCCCAATATATATATATATATATATATATATATATATATATATATATATATATATATATATAGAGAGAGAGAGAGAGAGAGAGAGAGAGAGAGGGGAGAAAAAAGGGGACCATTTTTCAAAAATAACAAAAAAAATTATTTTGAATTAATTTTTTTATTACGATGTTTAAACATTTGAACACATCTACAAAAAAATCAATTCAAAATAATATTTTTTTCTATTTTAAAAAAATCGATTAATATATTTAAATTTTTAAGAGCTCAAAAACTGACATATATTTGATCGATTTTTTTAAAACTAGTTGTGCCCACGTGCGTTGCACGTGTGACCGTTTTCAGATATTAATCTTTCACTGCAAATCTGTGAAGGACAAAGTAATAAAAAATACTTGCAACATATTATGTAGAATCTGTTTTGTTAGAATATAACATAAAGTACCAAGTACGAAGCATCAATCATTACTCAAAAAATCAAATATCCATTCAACTATAAACTATACAAGATATTCTTGTGAATACTCTAAATCTATCACAAATGAACTCAAAACTCCCTACTCAAAAGCAGGAAGAAATACACACAAACATGTATGTATGTATAATCCGAATAAATATATCACAATAAAATTAGCTTGAAATGATTTATAGGGAAATATCATTAAAAAAAAGAAGTTAAAAAACTTCAGCAAGCAAATTCTAAATCGCAGTTATTGAAAGATGCATTTTATAAAAACAGTGTGTAATCCTAAAAACTAAAAATTTAATGCTTAAATATGTTGTTTTTGACGTTTGTTAGGATTCAAATGTTCTTCTTCCTCTTTAATTTTATGAGCGGCGAACACGGATGACATTATTCGAAGAACCTTTGTACAACATTCTTGTTCCGTTACATAATCCAATTGATGGATTTATATTGCGTAGAAGAATGATTGGTGGACAATTATGTTTAAGTTTCAATGCGGGTGGTGGCAATCCATTCGGTATCAAATAATTTAAAAATTCTTCTTGGTAATAGTTGTGCGTGTCATCCACAGCTTCATCAAATCTATTTAATGTCTTCAAATATCCGAGGAACATATCAATCATTACATCATTGAGTGAGTCTACGTGCTCGTTTGTTGTTACAAGAATTGTTCGATCTGTCAAGAAGTTTGGTGAGTTAGCATTTATATTTAATGATGGGAAGATAACGTCAATGAGACACTGTTCGGGGCTCTCATCATGTGTTGATGCTTCCGTCCCATTGTCAATCCTTAGAAGGAAATCGCTAAGTGAGGAATTGATACCCAAATATTTAATTACTTAATCATCACTATGAAGTTAAATAGGGCATTAGTTCTTTTTAGTCATTACATTTACAAAATATGATGGATGGATTATCAGTCTTAACATATCAATACAACAACTTTCAAAGATAAATTACGTGAGACAGAGAAACTATATTCATGTTCATTGAATAGAAATTACAAAATAACAAAGAGAATCCATCCGGTTAATAAGTATGGCCAAACTTAAGTTTCCAAGAAATCAAAACAATTTACTCAACAATAAGATGAATTCAAAACAACAATTGTAAATTAATTTTAAAAAATTACAAAAAATTCTGGTACTTGAATAAGTGCAATCTATTCCATAAGTATCCATAAACCATGAACTAAATAACACTATGAACTAAATAACACTCTGTACTAAATATTAAGAGCAAGGAAGAACAAACTGAAATTCTTTGAACACTATGTATCTAAAGATGCTAAAGATACAGTTTAGAGTGTGTGTTTGAGTTGACAAAGATAATTCCACCAAGGTATGTAATTGCAGCTTCAGTTAGGTAATTTGAACTCATTTTGCTCACATATTTGGTTGTTCTTGGAAGTTATATTTTTCTTAGTTAGGGAGTTACAATCGGAACCGACGTAAGACTTAATAAGAAGAATATATGTATGTAGAGAGACAAAATGAATACAATGAATCATACAGTGTGAAAAAATTCCAACACAGAGGAATTTCAAAAATAATCTTTTTACTATTTAACAAAATGGTCCGCGCCAGTGGTACGCATAGACGGGGATAATTTTTTTAGTATCTTGGTACGCGTCAGCGGTATTATAAAATATTTTAAATAAAATATACAAAAAAAACAATTTTAAATAATTTTTTAAGTGCCTAAAGATTTTATTTAAAAAAAAATAAAGTAAAATCCAAACATGGGAGTGTTTTAAGAAAATTGTTACAAAAATTCTAATAGTTACAAAAATTGTTACAAAAATTCTAATAGTTACAAATATTATTTTATAAAAATAAAAAGTCAGTAGTTTCAAAACAGTAACTATTAGAATCTTAATTTTTTTAAAATAAAATCTCTAGGCACTTAAGAAATTGCTTAAAACAGTTTATTCAAAAATGTTTTTTATATACATTTTATTTAAAATGTTTTATAATACCCGACCAAAATAAAATTAACACGACATGGCACGACGCACCTCAAAATCTTAATTTTACGTAAAATAAATATGAAACATATGAAAGTGACATGGCACGACACAAAATCCTTTTTTTTATGAAATGCAAACACGGCCCACTTGTCGTGTTGAATTTTAAGTGAATTGTATTAGTATTTGATAAAAAATGAGATTTCGTGTTGTGTCATATTACTTTTATAAGTGAATATAAGATTTTGAGCCATGTCGTGTCATTTTTATTTTGGTTGGATTCGTGTTTGGTTAAAAAAATAACATATATTGTGGTGTGGCACTTTTACTTTGGTCGTGTTCGTGTTTTGTAAAAAAATAATATCTCATGTTATGTCGAGTCACTTTTATTAGGATTGTATTCATGTTTGGTTAAAAAAAAATTTGTCGTGTCGTGTTGTGTCGAGTTGCTTTTATTTGAGTCGTGTTCGATTTTAAAAACAGTTTTCAATTTAAAAAACAGTTTTTTATTTGTTAATTTTTTTTTCCAATTTTATGTAAAAAAATACTTTTTTTGAAAAAAAAAAACAGTTTTTAAATCTATCTTAAAAAAAACTTCTATAAAAGTATTAGAACAGTTTTTTTTAAATAAAAAAGGGTTTTTAAAACTATCTTAACAGTTTTTTTTAACAGTTTTTATAAAAAACAGTTATTTTTTAATTTTAAAAAATAAAAAAACATTTTAAAAAACAATTTAAATTACTGTTTTTTATTGAAAAAAAATTAACAAATAAAAAAATATTTGTTTGATCTTTAGAGCAAAGGGCAAGTTTGTCTTTTAAAAAGTATTTGGAGTGTTTTAAGAATTTTTAGAATCTTTAAGAAATATACATGAATACAAATATGTCCAACTGGGAAATACATATGAATACATAAAAAACAATAATCTAAAATGTGTGAACTTGGTAATTCCTTAATTTAAAAAATATATATAATTTTTCTGAAATTAACATTGAATTTAGAATTATTATAAAACATGAATTGAACAACAAGAAAATTAGAAATACACAATCTGAGTACAAAAGAGAGACAACATTCATGAATGAGATAGATATAATTACAAAAATTATGTATTTGCTTTTAAATTAACAAATGCATACTTTTGATGGGAAATGAAAAATGAGTAAAAAATTAGAGAGAAAATTAGGAGTATTGACCTTGCTTTTTGGACAAGAAACGACACCAACGAAAAAACTATGCAATATGAATCTGATGGGAAGATGAAGGAACTTGAGTAGCTGACTTTTGATTTCTAGTGTTTCAAGATGAATGTATTTGCAAATTTTGTTAGATGAATGTATTAGGAGAGAGAACGTATCAAGTTAAGATTCATGTAATGATTTTAATTTAATGAATGTGTAGAACTAATATTAAGGGTATGATAGGAAATGTTAATTTAATGAGGGTAGTTTAATACTTTGAGATTTGAAGAGGAACTTCCCTCTTTTTAAGTAGTAGAGATAGAGATAGTAAAAAAAAATATTTTGTGCTAATTTTTTTTAAATTCATTAAATATTTAAATAATGTACAAAAAAATCAAATCAAAACAATTTTTTTCGCTCTATATTTGTGTTATGTTGGAAATATATATATATATTAGACTTCTCTTCTGATTTTAGCCCTCCTTTACGTGGATTATACTGTGCTCTTATTGACCACCATTAGAGTTGGTGGACCGTCTCAATCACTTATTCAATTCTTTATCATCTTTGGCACCATCGTCTCGTTACTAACAAATTGGCCTATTCCTAAGTAAGGAATGGGCCATTATAAATTTAAATTAAAAATGACATTTTATTTGTTAAAATTATTGCAAAAATGAAAGCTATTATTTCTGTTGGTTCTACCACCAAAAGTGCTAATAGGAGCTTGTGTTATAAAATTGACAACTTAACACAACACACATCATAAATAAATATACACTTTATCTTGTATTAAACAACCCGAATAAGTGTCTTGTTTAATTTCTAGAGTTATCCAAATTTTACTTTTCACATACTATTGTAGTTAAAACCTTGTTAGAAAATCCTGCGGTTACAAAAAAAGTGTACTACAATGCATAGTATCATTATTTACTATGTGAATTTTAATGAACAGGGCAAACTCCTTTTGGCTGGACGCGGAGTTGGTCTCATTCTCATAGGGTGCTTAAAAGAATTACGAATTATAGAGGTTGTACTTGCTAACGATTGTCATAATATTATTGAGTTGTTCATTATTGTCATCCTGTAGTTCACAGCAAAACCAGCAGTCCGCTGCTGTCATCATTTATAGCACACAACTAATTAAACTGTTCAAGTGGACCCAATATCTTGGGCTTAAATCATTTTTCTTTTCCTTTCCCAATTTAACAATGGTCCGCTCAGTGTTACAACAATATAACGCTCCGACGTAAGAAGATTCACAGAATCACAATGCTTACCATAAAATGAGAATTGAGTTGTGCTTGCACATGTGTTGAAAATAGAGGAGTACACAAATCAGTGCCAACATAAACAGAACGTAAGGATAATCCAAAAGGAAAAAAAAAAAAGACGAAAAAGAAAAACAGAAATTCTGAGATGGCATACATTGTGCCATTTGAGACGCTCGCAATTAGAAGCTAACCCGCGGTATACATACACTTGTTGTTTTGAATTAGTAGTCCTTGTTATTAGTCAAAGATATTAACAAAATATAATTACTTTCAATATATATCCTCTTAAAACTAATTAGTATCATTAAAGGATTAAATACCAAAAAGTTCCTCAAATATTTTTTAATACACATTTAGTTCAAGCGTTTAATTTTGTTTAAAAAAGTCTCTTATTTTCTTATCTTTAAAGACTTTTTGGTGCAAAATAAAAAAACTTGGACTGTGCATATATTAAAAGAGATTCAAGGAACTATTTGATATATGCGTCATCTTTAAATGTAAGAATTTGAACATTGCCAACTAATAGAATTATTCAAATAAATAACTTTGTAATCTCACCTAAGTGTGTGTGTGTGTATATATATATATATATATATATATATATATATATAAAATAAAGTAAGAAACTTATGTATGTCATAAGCTTCAACTATGATGTCATCTATTTAAGTTTTTTTTGCACTTCCTATTTTACCCCTCTTTCATTTGAGTTCCTCCTCTTTTCTTACACTCAAATTATTGTCCACTTTTCATCCAAATTCAAAAAAAAGGTTAAAGTGGTAACTGACCTTATCCTCTCATTTCACACATACCTCGGTTACTCTCTCATATCACATAAACCACAATATTCACGCCTCTCAGCCTCTAAGCTCTCTCACGTCGCTCGCTTTCTCTCACACATCTCTCTCTCTCCGTACGATTTCTCATTCCGATGTGGTTCACCGATAGTGTTTTTCACAGGTATGCCCCTCTTTGTTCCCATATATATGATTTGGTATTCTTTCTCTTTGTTTCAAGAGCAACCGGTTCTGATTTGGTAAACACAGGGCTCAAGAAATCTGTTGGTAAACACAACATTCTCCGGCAACGATCTCCGACGTTACCGTCTCAGTCAACGATCTCAAAGGTTACGATCTTCTGCAACGATCTATGGCAACGACCTCTAAACAACGATCTATGGCTTTGGAAAATAATGATCTCAGGTAACGATCTCTGGATCTACCATCTCCATCAACAATCTCAGAGGCTACGAAGGTAATTTTTTTTAAGCTGTACAAAGGTAATTTTTAAGTTGTACACTTTTTACGCTTTTTTTAAGCGGTACCAAGGGGTTTGTGGACCTTGCGATTTTCCTTTTTTGCAGTTTTTTCCATTGATTTTTTAGATTTTAAAGGTTTGATATTTTTAAACTAAACTCTCAACTCCTAGGTATGATTTATTTGTTAAGGAACATATTGGGTGGGTTTGAACACATGATGGGGTTTGAACATCATGGGTGGATTTGTCACAAATATGTTTTTAGTTTTTGATATCCATTTACTTTTACAGTCGATCCTCAACTTCCTAAATTTTAAGATTTGGCATATTCATAGCTGTGTGGTAGGTGTTTGATCAAATGCCTCAATGGAGGTTCTAATTTTTGGCCACTTGGCTTTATTTGCTGTGAAAATAATATAAGGAGAATTATTGAACTTTTAGTTGAATAAATCTAATTTTAATTTTTATGAATATGTTTTGAGTTGATTTACATGCTACTATTGCTTTAGAGTTGCAATCTCCATACACCCCAAGCACGTCCAATGCACCATCTTTTGGAGTATCATTTTGTTTTATTTTGACACGAACGTTGAACTACAATTTTTTGGTTTTAGTTCAACACAATAGCAATTGAAATATATATGTTTTATGTGTGCCCAGTTAACATTGGCAACACATTCTTTTTACATGTTTATCCAGTTTACATTTCAATATTGACACATTAAGTGTTTATCCAGTTTATATTTTTTATTTTGATGATTTTTATACGAATCTTGTTTTGTAGGTACACATGCATCGGGTATTTTTACTAACCACTTATGCATTCAATTACCTATTTGTTAAAATTTCTACCAGTATCATGTTTATTTATACCAATGCCTCACAAACTACTGTTCCCCATTCATTTCATTGTAAATTAGAGTTTTGACAATAACTCAGCAAAGGGCGTGAGTCATCAATGGAAACTTTTTTTGGTTGCTTAAGTTTTTTTGACAAGCTTGCCATGTGTAAAAGCAGATGCCCTTATTTTTTCATTCATGCTCTGTGTGAATGATTGTAGACTTCATGTACAGACATTTGGGGTTTCTAGGAGCAAACCATGTTGAATAACGCCATTTCATCAAACCCGAGTAAGAACAAGCATTTTTTTCTTATATGAATCAATATTACATTACAATGTGAAGTTGACTCATTTGTGATTTATAGGCTTTGTATGAGTCAATTTAGATGGTTCACGGTGTGAAGTTGACTCATTTGTGATTTATGGTTTTGATTTAGATTGATTCCTTTGTTTGTACACAATGTATGCTAAAGAAATGAATAGCATTACCCATTAGGTGCACTACAAATAGAGATAATCATAAATATTCTTTAATACCTTTATTTTAGTTGAAGCATTTATACACTTTGTTTTTATTTTACTCATTTGTTATCGGTTCAAATCAATTGGTAAAGATGTGAATATGCTAATTTCGATTTGAATCAATTTTAGCCCTGTGAATGACTTCGTTTGAATTTTAATTATTTTTTTATCAGTGTTAGTTTGGATTTCATTATGTTAACCCTGTTTACACTGATGGATTTGGCTCCATTAATGTAAAAAATATAATATTTAAAAGCACGATGCATCTCGGGCTCCTTTTGCAGGTTTGTCAAAAACAACCATCCCTGGATTCGAAGCAAGCTGAGCTCAAGATAATTTTTTAGCAACCGGTCAATCGTGTCGCATACCTGCTTAGATAAATGATTAGATAATTGGTGCATACATGATTACAAAAATATATAGTTGATATACCACATTATCTAAGCAGGTATATTAATTCCTGAGTCTGCTTTGTGATCATAAATGGTACTATTTTGGGATTTTCATTATACTACTTTGCTAAACTTAGTTTTGGAATTAATATCTTTCAAAAACGGAGATGGTGCATGTTCGATCGATTGTGATGCGATAGACGCGCAACTAAATAACGACGCGTATTGGCCCAGCTGTTATATGCTCCAATACTGATAATATATATAACATTGCATCTGTTATACATATATTATATACAACAACTTTGTTGGTATATAGAATATGTATAACAGTAGCTGCTGTTATACATATTATATATAACAATTGTTCAAATACAAGATTTGTAAGTGTTCATATACAAGATTAGTAAGTGGTCATATACGTGATTCAGACACATTTGATTTAGTTTAACCTTTGTGCCTCTATCATCTCTACCAGCTTTGGTTTAGTATATCTTTGATAAAAGCAAGAATACAATTTTCATTATTATTTGGTCTAAACTTTAAGTTTTTTTGTGATGAGTTCAGGAATTTAAAGCGACTTTTATCTCCAATTATCTTGAAACCCCTGCTTGATGACAGACGAAGCCACCATTGGAAGATAAAGTAGCGACAATCCATTCGACTCTTGCAATTCACCCCAAACAGCATTAGTTGGAGTCTTTGAGCTACTTCAACCATATCTACTTCCAGTAATGGATGTGGTTATGTGGTTTATTGAAATATAGTGACTAAATACATTTTGTAGACTAAATTTGTACCTTCTCAACGTGGATATTTTGTAGACTAATACATTTATGACATTTATGTCTTTATGTGGTGTTTTGGATGGACTATTATTATTGTTGTTACGGGCTATTAAGTTTGTTGGAATTTTTTTATTTCTTAAATAGGGTGAATAGTCAGTAAAACAAAAGAAATTTTGCCCAAATTTTTTAAATTATTTACGTGTGTTGTAAAATAAATTATATAGCTCAGATTTACACGATTCAACACTTTCAAGATTTGTACTTATAATATATCAACCATTTATTATTTACTGTATACACGGATTTTTATCATTTCGTGATTATGACTTTGGAAAATTTTCGTCGTTTAACGTAATTTGGAAAATTTTCTCCGTTTCACCATAACGTAATTTGGAAATTTTTTGCCCTTTCCCGAATATCATCGTGCCTTCAGGCACGGGCATACCCTAGTATATATATATATATATATATAGATAGATATATTTATAGGTTGTAAAATTCTACTAAGAATGATTCCAAACAAGGATAGCCGAACATGAAATGAATATCATGCAATCACACAAGACATGGTATATGCGGTTCAGCAATATGCCTACGTCCACGAGATGTTTTTCTCTGGTATTATTAATCAGTTGGCAATAATAAGAATTATATGTCTCGCTTTCTAGGGGTGAATGTTTCATTTATAGGGAATGTGAAAAGGATGAATTATGCAGGACTCTGAGACTCCCAAATATAGCTGTGATGTAATCGAATAGATCTGGATCCAAGAACATAGCTTATCGTGTCCTCCCCTTGTTCTCGTCTTCAATCTGTGATCCTTATCCAAGCTGCCGAATAGGTTTTAGTTGTTTTTCTTTGGTCAGAATAATTTCACTCTCCCCCCCCCAGAAAAAAAAAGCTTTGTAGCTTGGTATGGGTGGAGAGGTTTTATCGCGAGTAACTTCTAGCATTGGTCGGCAATGATGTTTGGTGGACAATTGAAGATAATGTTGTAGAGCACTAACACTCACAAAAAAATTTAAGGAAATTTCGTTGTGGTATGACCGTTAGACTTGAAGGATACACTCGTAATTTGGCCCAGTTAAGGGTACGCTGATAAAAAGCGCGTGAAAAGACCAAAGAATGGCGTGCGTCTGCCAAACCTAACCTTGGGTCTTGTTTCA
The DNA here is from genome assembly GCA_949130495.1 of Sambucus nigra. NCBI lineage: Eukaryota > Viridiplantae > Streptophyta > Magnoliopsida > Dipsacales > Adoxaceae > Sambucus > Sambucus nigra. The sequence goes on along the minus strand of OX422215.1, from coordinate 294,608,484 downwards.
AATGATGAGTTGCGTCGAAAGTTGAAACAAACAGTTCAAATCTTTCTTTCTACCGCCATTTCGCATTTTTATCTCCATTATTCAAGATGTCGCGACTTCTATGTGCTCTCCTTCATCTGTAAGTCATCTTTCTTTCCATTTTTTCTGCAACGATCATCTATTCTTCTTTATTGCTCCGTATATATATTGTGATTTTTCAGCGTGAGTTTGAGAAAATGGTATATGTGGTGAATGATAAAACTTTAGGAGAGTTTAGGAAAAAGTTTTCGATCCCAAAGTGTGGTGGTTAGATGCATTAAAGAGCCATACAGGTTTTATAATATAAAAGGGGGCACTAGATGCATACCTAATCTTTGGCTTTTTCTAGAGTTCTACGAATACTCCAGAGTGGTGCCTTCTCAGTATACCGCAAACACATAGAGGATTGTGAATGGGGTTCACAGAATTAATGTGTTATATAAAACTCGAATTGGGATTTTCAAAATCATGTATTTTTATTCATGAGTCAAAACGAATGATAATAACTCTTACTTGAAGGCAAGGCCAGAGGATATAGTTCTCGTGATTAACCTTCTTGAATCCAATAAGGGCTTTGGACTCATGGTTTCATTGCTGGGCAATGGAAACATCCACCCATTCCTAAGGGTGATGAGCCTTATAGAGGTTTTATATGCCCTAATAGGGGGCACAAGACAAGTCAACTATGACTTTGAATTGTATTTTGTTGTTATTGATTGGTTGTTGCATGAAATGCCTATTGATTTTTCTTCGTTTTTTGTGTGGAGGATTCAAAGAAAAAGGAACATATCGCTTATCACATTAATTGGGTCGACCTTGTTAAAGTTTAGAATTTGAAGAGGCCTTTGCATGCTGGTGCCGAGCACCCTTGATTGGTCTCCTTGTTGCTCGAGTACGCCAATAAAACCACCATTTTCATTGCTCTACATGTGGACACAATCACTAAGATTTCAATCCTTTAGAGCAGTGAAGAGTCATCAAGCGAATCCACTTTGGGCTCCTTTGATCCCATAGATGTTGACGATATCCCGATTGTTATCCCGACCAATGCAACTAAAGAAATGTCCCCAAGGAAGAAAGCCCTTACTCCGGTAGTCCGACCTCTCCATTTTTCCAAAGTCTCATAATTCCAAAAGGATGGAGGTTGGAGGGCTAACCAATTTTATCAATCTTTCGGATTCTCCCAGAGAAATCAAGTCTCAAAATAAGATCAAGATTAGTGTTGGCCTTTCTGCTGATGTCGTTATTCCCACCAAAAAGGTGGATACCCCCAATATAGGAAAAGGTCACCAAATTATGTCAGTGGACAAAAAACCTTATTTGACCCCTACGCTACTGAAGGGGGCTGTTCTAGGGTTAGATAAGGAGTCGGTCGGTAGACTGACTGTCGATTATAGCTTGTTTCTCACGTGGGGCAAGTGTTATCTCTGGTATTTCTTTGGATCTCTAATATAATTAATTACTTAGAGTTTTTCTTATTGTGCTAACCTATAACCGTCCTTTCCTTGCAATTTATGGCAGCCTTTATCGATATCCTAGACAGAATGGGTAACCATTCTAAATCCAAAGATGAACTTGAGAAATCATTGGCAAAAGTATCAATAGACTTTTAATGCTGAAAATTGAAGAAGTCCATCTACTTGGCGATAACCAAGTTGAAGTCGAAGAATGAGCAGCTAAAAAGGATACTAATGAGAATGATAAGAATTGTCCCGAAGCATTGACGGCCAAAGACCAGGCCTACGACTAATGATTTTTAGATGGCTTTGTCCTGGCTAACAAGTAATTGGCTTACATTCATAAGTCAAACTTTAAGAAGGGTTGGGATTCAACCTTTACTAAGACTGAGGTCCCCTTGAGTCTGAAATTTATGAGGAGAACGATCCAAGTTCTCCACCAAAGAAGACGAAGAGGGCGAAGCCTCAGGCAGTGGAGTGGTAAAGGATGGGGTAACTAAGGGATAGTGGATGCCAACCAGGGCAAGACTCTTACCAATCACGAGCAGGTGAAGGAAAAGGAGGGGAAATCTAGTTAGGTTTATCTTAGGTTTCTTTGTTCCTTGTATTTCCCTATCTTTTGATCTATTGTAAGTACATGCCCCATCTTCTAAATTTTTAATGAAAATCCAAATTCTAAATTTGTCATTACTTGTCCAATTGTTGATTGTTTGTGGATGTTGTTAGTTATCATTCTTGTACATGAATGCTTTTATTTTCATCCTTGTATATTGAAAACAGATTGATGGTGGTGTCAATAATTTCAAAAACTAATGATTTAGATTTAATACTTGGTCGGGATGCCAGAAACCAAGATCATCGAGCATCCATTTTTGTTCGGTAAGTTATTCACAATATGATAAGTGCCTAAGACAAACAGGTTTGTCTAGTTGCTTTATTGATAGTCGATGTAAAAGGCGTTACTGATATGGGTGAGCTACTGGACATGGAGAATAATGGTCTAAGGGTAAAGCTTAACAAGGTAGAGGAAACCCGTAAAGAAGATCAAGCAATTAAGAACAACCAGCACAATAGGCTAATAAGGTTAAGGTATCAATTTCTTCATGTCCCTCATTAAGTTTGGGCATTAAGTTGTAATAAAGACTGGATTGATGCCCTACCGCACCTGAATGAAGCTAGAGATGTTGCCTGCAAATATGGGTGTCTTAACACTCTGGCGATTATGAAGGTACCCAAGGATTCCGAACTATGCCATTTGTATGGGGTAAATTGTCCCCATATTTAGTTTCCTCCCATTGGGAGAGAAGAATCATGGATCCCTACCAATGCCATTGTAATTCAATTGATATAGAGTTTTATCCATTATCATGATAGTGACGATGAAGTTCGACTAAACTTAGAAAACGATGGTCGTCGTGCTATAATATCCCTCGACCTAGGTGGTTGGAGATAGGAAAATGGTAGCATATATGTAAATTTTTGTTAGGTGTCAATCGAGTTACTTTGCAAAAACCTTGAATATATATAAAATGATCATTTTTTATATTTTCCCATGTTTTATTCATAGCATGTTTTTATTGTTTGTCTTACCTTTTAAAGAGTGACGTGACATAGTCTTAAGCCTAGCTCAAACTGTGACGAAAATGCACTTGTTCATACATCCATCTACCCGTTCAGGATTTTAGGCAACCAAAGTAGGTGTGACACCTCGCCTAATTAAATACCGGGTGATCAGTCCTGTATTAATTTAAAAGAGGTTTCTCATCTGGTTCATTCTTAGCATCACTATCGAAAACTTTTTAAAACTTACTAACGACCTAGTATTCAAAAAACTGATGTCAATTTTTTAACTTTTTATTAAACAATAACAACATGTAAAAACAAATAATTTAAACCATTCATAAAATCAATGAGTCTAAATCAATACTACATAATAAATCAAAGACTTGCAGAATAAACCATAGTCTAAAAATCCCAAATCCAAAATAATAATCCAACATAATAATAATTTGAATATAAAGTCTGACTGAAATAAAATAGCTGGGTTAACATGCCCAAATGAAATACTGAGTTGCATCCTACTCTAGAAATGAAATGACTGAAGCGACTAAGTCCAAATCCTTCAACATCCACACCTGGTGCAGTTACGCATCCCTGGAACATTTCATCAAGTTTGGCGTCCCTATGGTTGGACACCTAAAAGGTTTTAAAAATATTTTTTTACAAGTACGGCTCAGAGTCCAAATCCTTTTGAAAATATTTTTCAAGTGAATTAAAATGCAATAATTAAAATGCATGATTGCTCTTCATATTTAAGTTAGTGTCACACTCACTTGAGATCTTACTCAACCCTTAACTATTGTACACACCTAATGCTTCTTCCTAATCCTCCTAGTTACACTACCCCGTCTAACTAGCCTTGTCCTGAAACTCCTTGACACTCTACTCTAGCCCGAGTAATTTTCACTTTTACCTCATAAGTTATTTATCACATTAACTTAATCAATCATTTTTAAATGTACTATATAACAGTCTCAATAGTTATATACAAATAATCCCTTTTTACTTTATGTAATTTTCTCGTATATAAATAACTGCACTCTTATATACGTACATACTTAATACAATTTCACTTCTTGTATTCCACCCAAATATAAATACCTATACATTATATATGTAACAAATATTACAACATTCACACACATGCCATATATATAACCATCCTTCCGAGTAGGCACTCACCGAATGTTCTCTAAAATGCGATCACCCTAGGTATACTCATCCACCTGAACACCCCGACTCGGTCAGCTCCCCGAATTAGTGAAACAAAAATAAACGTAGCGGAGGGGGTCATATTACCTTCACCGAAAGTGAAACGGAATCATACCCAAAGTGGTTCACCTCTGAAAAATAAATCATACAATAATATCCGGGACGACTATGACTTCGGGACTATTCTCACCCTGCATTCACTAACTAGTGGATTCACCCACATCGCACAACCTCTTATGATAGCACTAGAGGGGTATGTCTTCCAATAAATATTTTTCACAGCAATGTTTATAAATCGTGCACACACACACACACACACACACACACACACACATATATATATATAATTTAAACCTAGCTAATCCGTGCCTAATTCCCATAGCACTAGCCTAAAATATCTGAGTCGATTTCCCGAATCTAAACTTTAATTAATTTTATCAACATGGTGTCACTCCACCAAAATACCCGGATACATTCCCTCAGTCCGTGATTTACACCTTAGAAATTTGCTCCAAGTCCTATAATGTAAATTTTTGTCCCTATTTCCTCTACATAATTAATTATACTAAACTCCACTTTTAAAACTCATAATTATAATTAACCCAAAATTCTCTACTGAAATTATTAAACTCCAAAACTCTTTCCTCCGACCCAAACAAAAAGCAGACCAAACTGGGTCTGACCCACCTACGTCGTTCGAACGACCCACCATGTCGTTCGAACGATGTGGTAGTGTCGCGCGAACGAAGAAACTAATCGCTCGAGCGACCTCTGGATATTTCTATCTCTTCACTTTCTTCTCTAGTTCGTCGTCTGCTATTGATGAAGGCTCACCTTCTTTCCTAAATTTCTATCTTCTGCAAACCTTTGCAAACACAACTATTCCTAATGGTTTCATGTCCCAAAATTCAATAACAGCAACGCCACTGACTTTAAACATTCCCATAGATTTCAGTACATAAACTTATCTCCATGATAATAAATTTATATGTGTCTAAAATCCAATCAAGTCGTATGATTCATTTAGATTGAAGACTAGATTTTCCCTTTCTATAAGTTCTTAACACTCAAACCAATTTTCCACATATTTAAACTCCCAAATCAAATTTTCAATTATCAACACAGTACATAAGTTTGTCTCCCAAAATAAACTTGACAGATTAATCCTTCTAAATGTCAAATCTACACGCAACTTGAATTCAATTAAAAACCTAATTTGTATGTCAACCCAACCCAAATATACCAAATTTTATCACACCCACTATGATATGAATTGATTATCACAAATTTACATTGAAACAAATTAACCACTTTCATGTAAATGATTTGAAGAGTCTGATTCCTTTGATGAAGATGATGGATTTGACTCACCAAAGTTAGCCCTATTTTCTTCTCTGCAGAACTAGGTTTTATTTTTTAGTTGGGCCTACCTCAATCTTTCTAATTTGGGTTTTATAATATTTTCCTTCCAGAGTTGTATCTACCCCAAACTCTTAAATTTAGATTTTCTAATACAAATCCCAAAATTAGACTTGTGGTCTAATTTAAAATGGACCAAACACCCCCATGTGGACCCGATTATGCCTAAAAATACCTCGAGACCCCTTTACTACCCTTGGGTACTCTTTTTCGACTTATCTCGACCTCTCCAGAATCAACCATGCACTTAGAATTATCATCCGAATTACTTTATGGCATTCTCCAATTTCGACCTCAAAATAGGACACATGTGAAATCTAAAAATGATCCGAATTAATTAAATTTTAATTTACCAATTTAAATAAATCCTAAAATTTAAATAAATTCTCCAAATCATAAATTTAAGTTTCTCCAAATTAAAATAAGTTCTATTTCACCCAAAAATAATTAATTTCAATGTCCTCGAAATTACAGGGTGTTACAGTAGGGACAATTAGTGCCTAGGGATCCCCCGTAGGTCTTTTCCTTACATGAGAAATTCTTGATGCTTTCGTGTTGGTTCATGACGAAAACATGTAACCTTGAAGTTTTGATTAAGTACAATCTTATTAAGGCATTCATTTTAACGATCAAAGTTTGATCGGGTGCTTAAATCGACGATCAGAATTAGATTGGATATGTGGTCATTTGGGATCCGATGAGGGATTCGCCCCAAAAAGAAAAAAGATCGGCTAGTGGGGATCAAGGAACAAAATATTCGGTCCGCCACTTATGCGATATTCATGGACTCCCATGGACATAAATTGGTCATCGTCAAATGGGTAAAAATATAGAAAATGGAGTCGCCAACCTATTTTTCTCAAAAAAGCAAATGATGTAGTTGTCCTCAAATAAGTGACATCAAAGACAAACTTCAAAACCAAATAGATCACGAGTTTAGGGACTAAGATACGAAATGGGAAGGTGTTGCGCATCCATTCTCCCCTTTCGATCTCTCATAGGCTATGATAATATTCCCATTTTTTCCAAAATGTAATTTGTGTGTATAATGTGTCTGGAGTTAAATAAGTGAAAAAAGAAATCTTCATACCCACATCATGGAAAGTACGTGGATGAGTCATTCTGAAGAGTATAAATGAAAGGAAAGACAATAATCTAAAAGGTAGCCGAAACATGAATAGAACATCGGATCACAATCCATTGCAAAGAATGGAATGCGCATATCTAATGGGTCCCCTAAAAATATAATAAAGAGAAAAGGCTAAGTTATATGCAATACACCGGATCACAATCCATTATGAGAAAATGGATATGAATTTCTTATGGTATTGCAAAAATGAAAGAGAATAAAAATATAATATAATATGAGCAATACATCGGATCATAATTCACTATGAGGAGGTCAATATGCATTTCTGAAGGGGCTACTAAGAACATATAAACTATTTTATGTTATATATATATATATATATGTGTGTGTGTGTGTGTGTGTGAATATAATACTAATATAAGTGAGTATGAATGAATTAAGAAAAGCAAACTTAGATCCTGAGGAAAACTCGGGATGCCTACGTATTCGAAAATGGCCTCAAAATCAACGTGGTTCGATAAGGATGAAATTTAACTCATGAATTCAAAACTAGAATTTTATTATTTTGGTTTATTGAAAAACGTGCAGAAGGTGAGGTAAGTATTGTAAAAATTGAAGGAAAGTTCTAATTTAGGGTTTAGGGATCAAATCCCCTTTTTGGTTTTTTTAATTTATAAAGATAGACTTGGTGAATATATAAATAGTAAAAAGCTAATTAAGGTTAGGAGATGACAACTAGATTTGAACAATATACCAGTAAGTAAAAAATTAAATAATAGCACTAAAATATCAAGTTTGAATGTATAAGAATTAAACCTTCTTGAATTCTGACTTCGAAAGTGATGTAAGTTAAGTTTAATGGTAGTATAAATGTGGTAAAGTGGGTAAGAAAAGTGAGGTGCATGGATGATGTAATGGAATGGTGGAGGAATACTTTGAAAGGGGTGTGTAAAAGGATACATCCCGATTTCAAGAAAATGAGGTCTTAGGATCTGGAAAAGAAGGTCTTTGACATTGAAGTCATGGCCTCGTTAAATAGGAAAATTTTAAGGGAGGGTGTCTGTCGTTCGACATAGGTCTAGGTCTGACCATGATCATACCCCCTAACTTATGGGCTAAATAAAGTACCCATATACCGATAAGAAGAGGGCCAAAGGTGCCAATATACAGTCAGCAATGGAGTTTTTTGAAAAAATGGGCATAAAATATAAATCGCAAGTCCGATTCCTGCACGAACGAGACCGTTAAGAAGAGGATTCAAATCTTATCAATAATGCATTGTTAAACTCTCAGGTAAAAGAGTTGACCAAAGTAAAAGGGAGCTCGAAAGCGCCCGTTGGCCTCTAGATTAAGGTTTCGGGCACAAAAGGTAGGTAAATGCAAATCATATGGTATATTCGTGCACGGTATGGATTGCTGGAATGGGTATTCAGAGAAATATGAAAGTTCATTGAGATACTCTTGATTCCAGGAGTTAACCAAAGTCAAATGGGGCCCGAAAGCATTCAATGGCCTCTAGTTTTGAGTTTCAAATAGAAAAGGAAAGTAAATGTGAACTATATAGAAGATTCGTGCACGACATGGATGGTTAGAAAGGGTATTTAGAACTCTATGAATGTTCATTAACATACTCTCGGTTTTTAGAGTTAACCAAACTGAAAATGGAGCCCGAAAGAATCTGGTAGCCTCTAGTTTAGGGTTTCTTAGGGAAAAGGAAAGTAAATGCGAACCATAAGGTAGATTCGACGATGGTATATATCATTGAAAAGGGTATTTAGGTCCCTATGAAAGTGCATTTGGTTACTATCGATTTCGAGAGTTGACTAAAGTCAAACAGAGTCCAGAAGCATCCGGTAGCCTTTAGTTTAAGATTTAAAATGAAAGATTGGGGTCCAAGGGTTGACGGAATTGTGTTTGGGACCTATGAAGGGCCTAAGGAGTGTTATAATGGGGGTACTAGAATTAGGTGTCTACAGATCCCCTGGAAAGGCAAGTTTAGGATAAGAGAAGTTCATCGAAAGATAGATATCCTAAAAAAGGTGAGTATTGGGGATAAAGGTCTAATTCTGAGGAATTAGGGAGGGTAAGCAACCGATTCAGATGGTTAAGGCCAATTTTGCAGGCTTAAAGACTGAAAGCGACCTGATTCAAAGGGTCGAGGCCAATTTTGTGGGCCTAGGTCAATTCAGCGGACCTAAGAAGTATGAGTGACTGATTTAGAGGCTTGGGGCCAATTATGTGGGCCTAGGTCAATTATACGAACCTAAAGAGTGGAAGAAACCAATTCAGAGGGTCGAAGCTAATTCTACAGGCCTAAGTATATTCTATGGAAATAAAGAGTGGAAGCGACCAATTCAGAGAGTTGAGGCCAATTTTACAGGCCTAGGTCAATTATGTAGAACTAAAGAGTGAAAGAGACCAATTCAGTGGGTCAAGGCCAATTCTGTGAGCCTAAGTTAATTTTGCTGACCTAAAGAGTGGAAGAGACCGATTCAGAGGTTTGAGGCCAATTATGTGGCCCTAGGTCAATTATGCAGACCTAAAGAGTGAAAGCGACCTGATTTAGAGGGTCGAGGACAATTCTGTAGGCCTAGGATAATTCTGCGGACTTAAATAGTGAAGTTTACTTGATTTAGAGAGTCGAGGCCAATTATCCGGGATTAGGTTAATACTACAAACCTAAAGAGTGAAAGAGACCTCATTCAGACGGTCAAGGTTAATTCTGTGGGCCTAGGTTAATTCTTCGAACCTAAAGGGTGGAAGCGACCTAATTCAGAGGGTCGAGCCTAATTTTATAGACCTAAAGGGTGGAAGTGACCTGAATTAGAGTGTTGAGGCCAATTCTGCAAACATAAAGGGTGGAAGTGACTGATTCATAGGGTCGATGCCAATTATACGGACATAAAGAGTGGAAGCAATTAATTCAGAAGGTCAAGTCCAATTTGGCGAGCCTAGGTCATTTTTGCAGACCTAAAGGGTGACCGATTCAGTGGGTCAAGGTTAATTTTGCAGCCCTAAGTCAATTTTGTAGACCTAAAGAGTGTGAGCGATCTACTTAGAGGGTCGAGGCTAATTATGTGGGCCTAGGTCAATTCTAAGGACTTAAAGAATGGAAGCAACTGATTCAAAGGTTTGAGGCTAATTCTATGGGCATAGGTCAATTCTACGGACCTAAAGAGTGTAAGTGATCAATTAAGAGGGTCGATGCTAATTCTTTAGGCCTAGTTCAATTTTGCAGACCTAAAGAGTGAAAGCGATCGAATCTAAGGGTCAATACCAATTGTGCAGGCCTAAAGAGTGGAGGCGACCAATTCAGAGGGTCGAGGTCAATTATGTGGGCTTAAGTTAATTTTGCAGACCTAAAGGGTGGAAACGATCGATTCAGAGGATCTAGGATTATTATGTGGGCCTAGGTCAATTCTACAAACCTAAAAAGTAAAAGAGATGGATTCAGAGGGTCGAGGCTAATTATATAAGTCTGATCAATTCTGCAAACCTAAAGAGTGAAAGTGACCGATTCAGAGCATCGAGGCCAATTACAGGCCTAGGTCAATATTGCGGATGTAAAGAGTAAAAGTGATCAATTCAGAGGGTCAAGGCCAATTCTGCGGGTTTATGTTAATTCTACATACTTAAAGGGTGTCAGAACAGATACACAATGTATTTTTATAACTTTGGTGATTTGTTAACGTTGGTGCATTTTGATTCTTAATTTCAAAATTTTCTCAAATTTTCTGAAATCTTTGAAGATTTTTGTGTTTTTTGAAATTGGACGATTTTTATGAAATAGAGTGTATTTTTTATAAATTCTGAGGTCTTTGACTTTTTCGAGAATTTGGGGATTTTTTGTAAATTTTACGACCAATTTTTGGATTTTTTTTGGCATTTTTGTGATAAAATTTAGTTGGGTTGTCGATAGGCAAGGGTGTGCCTATCGATATGGCACATAATACGAAAGTTTTTTGAGCATACCAAGGGGATATATCTATAGGAATAGCCAGGGGACTGGAAATCAACATACCCCTTAGTTACTTATAAAAAATGGAGTGATCTCCTCATTTTTTCACACATTCGAAATGAATCTCTTTTCTTTCTCTATCTCTATAGAGAATAACGTTAGGCGCTTTTCCTTTTAAAGATTCATGGAATAAATGGTGAACAACCCTTTTATTAACATCGACGATTGGGATGGCATCGAGTGGTGCCGAGTGGGTTTGGTCAACTATTTTATGGGATTTGGGAGAGCGTTGGTGAGACATCACCCACACGTTCCATCTGGGCATGGGTGAGATAATAGTCACTTCGATAAACATGCATCAACTAATGGGGTTGGAGTATGAGTGTTAGTAGATCGTGGTGGATAGGACACTGCGCATTTCTAAGGTTGCGATCCGACTTGCCCTAGAGGACTTTAGGAAGATTATTTCTGAAAAATCCATGAGGATATCGGTGCTGAAGGACACCTTGATGGAACGTTAGATAGACATCACGGACGGTCTACAGGTGGGACAGGTAGCCCGCAGGTTCATTCTGCTTATGTTGGGAGGCTTAACGGTGGAACAGAGTGGTGATGTTTTTCACCTATAGCTCTTGCCCGTTCTTCGTGTAATCTTCGAGATTCACTTTTATGATTTAGGGATGTTCACGCAGGCATCCCTTGATGATTCTCTGAATACTTTCATCCGACGATGCCGACAGATTTTCACGGGGCCTGTTTACCTTTTAGAGGTAGCCTTCATTTTTTTCATTTTCTTCTTGATCATTATTTTTTAAGATTTTCTTTATTGAGAGATATTGTGTTGTTTTTTGCAAACGTGATTTTATGAGGTGGTAGGTCATAACAAGGGTTGGAGTCTTTAAATGTGAGCGATGTGAGGGAGTTTTCGAGGATGCATTGGTGGAGTAAATCAAACAGGGTATCAAAGGAGTTTTTAACCTCAAAGGATGTGAGGGCGGTGTTAAATTCCCTTATGAGCGAGCAGGTTAGACTTTTGTTTTCTTTTTTGGATCTGTATTTTTATTATGTTTTTGCAAATTTTTACAAGCTGACTTTATTTTGGGATTGTTGATGTTTTAGCCTTGGCGTTTATCCTCGGGGGAGCAGGGATGATGAGCGTATATGCACTGATGTGGAGGTTGTCGGCGTATGAGTTTGGGTATGTCTGGTTCCTAGAATAGAGGGTGGTGAGATGAGGTCCCACCATCGGAACCTCCTACCTATATGAGGAAAGTGGGGGAGTTATCAGATGAGTAAAGGGTGGCAATAATGGATGGCAAACCCTATAATCTCTACATCGATATGACAGTGGGGTGTATTATCTAAACTTCGCCACTATTTGGTTGATGCCACCGTCCATATACGACATAGTGGGTGTGCCTCCACCATCGGTAGGGACTATAGGTAATAACAATGCACTAGGTTCTTCAATGCAGGCATCAGGGAGAGGTGCAATGGCAGTTGAGATAATTCCCATCCAGCATTTCTCTGCTCCTTATCATATATAGATGGGTGGAGGCCTCGTGGTATCAGTTCCTTGTCGTCCTCAAGTAACGATAAATGGATTCCCTTCTTTTTTTGAGGAGGTTATTCTAAGAGAGGTATAACCTTGTCTTTTGAGTCTTGCTCTTGGATTATGATATTTATCTTTGTTACTGAGTTGCTTATTTTTGTTTGAATGTTCTCTTGCAGGTCGTGTGTGTGTGTCGACGTCTTAGTTGCATGACATCTTAGATTGAATGGCTTCAATCACGTGAGGAAAATGACTCGAACTTGTGTGGCACCGTTGGCGATTATTGACAATCATGAGGAGGGCTCTGGTTCCGAGAGCAGAGGGCCCACTGCTCACATTTTATTCCTGAAAAAAATATAAAAACAATACAAATATATATAAAATTATTCATTTTCCTTGTTGTTTATCTTGAATTAGTGGCTTAATCTACATGCACTTGTGACGTTTCATTAAGGATTTTATTTAATGATGAAAAGTATGAAAGGGTTATTAAATATAATTTTTTTAAAATTTTAAAAAGAAATGTTTGAGAAACCCTCGTTGCCAAAGGTTAATTTAAAGAAGGACTTATTTAAAAATCAAGGAGGTAAAAAGGGAAAGGGATCTTTCCAAAATAGGGGATGTGACGATCGGCATACCCCAGCAACTATGGTTTTTTTTCAACAATGATTTTCCTCTATCTGTATTCCTTGGTACTTAGGAACTATTGTTACATCACCATATTGTTTGCTTTGTCTTTTGTGGGAGATTCCAAGTATAAAAGGGGCCTTTTAGGTGGAGTTTTAAGCCAATACTTTAACTTATTTTCTTTTTTCTTTGTTCCTTTAAGCTTCCTTGCTCTTTGAGATGGTCATTCTGATTGAAGCCTTTGAAACATATCTTGAGGATTTGGAGGCTATGTGCCTATGCAACGTTAATTATGAGGCATTCAACCTGCAGCGGACTACTTTTTGGCGTTACCATCCAATTGAGTAGAATTTTTTGGAGGCGGCTTTGCAGTTTTGGTACCTTGGAGAGAATATGTTCCATCTTGGCCTGGATGAGGTGTGTCCTACCTACGAAGAATTTTCTGGCATGCTGGGTGTCTACCTAAGCATTTTTACCACTATGCCTGACCTGTCCCATTCTCATCAGGTGTCATTGGCTGAACTGTTTCGTGTATCTCCTTCTGCTACCTGATCGTTGGTGGTAAGTGAGGTATCAATATTTCGACGATGATGAATTTGATGTATCAGAGAGGGTATAATAATAACGGCTTTGTTAGGACCACGACTTTTGGATTGGCTACTAGGATACGTTTCATGATAGGAGATATAACTGTTGATCCCTAGGTTACTTTCATTGTGTGGTGGATATCTTATCACCGTAATCCTATCGCTACCATATTGGCGAAGGTACTAAATGGGCTTGAAGACTAGAAGGAAGGTCGGGCAAACTTTTTATATAACAACCCTATGCTGATATTCATGTGGTTTGTAGAGTGACTTCATTTTATGGCCTCTACGGAGTACCCATTGAAGGGTGTTTGAATTTCTTTTCACGTCATTTTGAGAGTTTAAGCTCTTATACGAGGAACTGGATTAACTGGCTCGTGGAGTATGAGGCCAGGCACCTTCCCTGGTTTATTCCATGGTGGGAAACTTTGTAACTTGTCTTTAAATTAGATGAATATAGATATTCTCGGCTGGTAGGTCTTCACCAAACTTATTTTTACTTCCCTTGGAGAACTCTGCATCATGTGGGCTAGGAGCAAATTTTCCCTTTGTGCATAACCAAATTCTTTCATGTGGACGATTTGGCTAAATAACTGAGGATGACCTTGGGGCCTTTGTGTCAGCTGAAACGGACTAGTCCCCAGCCTTTAAAATAAACTGATTCTTTAAAGTCAATTTCCTTGTTAACTCGATGCGGAAGCGTAAAAGGTAATGGTTCAATAAAACGACTTACCAAATTTTAATTTCTTTTTCAAATTAAATTAATTCATTAACTCATTTTCACTTAAACACAATTAATTAATCCAAGTCCTAGAATTTACCTAAGTCATATTTATCAATATTTCCAAATTAGGCCAAACTAGTTTTAACAATAGACTAGAATTAAATAAAAAATTTCCCAAATTTAATTAGCACCCAATTAAATTAAGTGTGACAATTAAAACTATTTTTATCTTGAATTATCCTAAGCATGCATTCTATGTTATTATGCAAGATAAAAGTAAATCAATCACACTACGCTGCGATGTACGAGGAAAACCCAAGACGGGAAACAACCTCGAACGGCCCTAGCCTCAAATCCACTAAGTATGGAATTTACAATTACAAGACAAAAGACTTACATCACACGACTCGATCCCTCTCAAGCCTCGACGCTCCTTCTTCTAAACACCTCCACCTAGCGAATAACCCCGGATCTCCACCGCGGTCTCGAAATCCATCGATCGGACTTTATGTGGTCACCGTCACCCGAACTAGGAGCCTTTCTCCAAGTGGGTAAATCACGAAAAACTCTTCTTCTTTTGGGGATTTAGAAGCAAACCCAAACTTCTCTTCAAACGGTAGAGATGGTAAACCGGTGCCAAAACTCCAAGAAAGATGTATATATATATATATATATATATATATATATATATATATATATATATGAACTTGGATAAATAAAACTATGGGTGTAAACTAGAGTGGTAAATGATTTTCTCTTTTAAAATTAACACTCAAAACAATGAACTTTTTCTAAAAACAAATTTTCTCTCAAAACACTCTCTAAAGGTTGATAGGATATGAAAAAGTTAAGTTGGAAAAAGTTGTTCCCGCACATTATAAGTTCTGAAAAAGTTAGTGGAGAAACAAGTGGGAAACATGGGTAAAAACTGCTAAAAACTGCCAGAAATTTTTCCCGCCTGAAATCTCGTTCGAACGACATTTCTTTCGAATGACATTCTCGTTAGAACGAGTCTTCTAACGAATTTCCAGTATGAACTCGTTAGAAGCTCGTTGGAAATCTCGGTAGAACGACCATCTCGTTCGAACGATATTTCGAACGAAGTTCCAGTATGCCATAATGGGAAGTCGTTGGCAATCTCGTTCGAACGACTTGTGGTTCTAATGACTTGTGGTTCGAACGACTTGTGGTTCGAGCGGCAATCTCGTTCGAACGAACTCATAGAATGTTCAAAAATTCTTTTTGAGCCCAGAAACTTTTATATACTTTATATATAAGTTTTAATAGAAAACATTCTGAAAACAAAACACAGTTTTAAAAACCTAACACCCAATATAAACCGTTCCAAGCTCCTATATATATATGTAATGCATTCATACCTTGGGAGCATGGAACCACTATTGATGACGTAGAAATAAGGCACTTAAACTATACATTTTGTTGAAGCTTTATACACTTGGACGCTACGTCTTCAACAAACATATCATAGGCTTGAAAGATGATCAATATACTCTATCCTATGACTCAAACGTTTTTGTTCAGAATTGAGCCAAAATAACAAAGGACTCAATTGGAAATTTGTGTGCTTACAAATCTCCCCCTTTAGCTATTCCAGGAAAAAAATCAACAAAAATCCTATAGGATCGTCAAGATCTACTAAAATAATAAAAGTCCCACCCAAAATAAAATTACAAAGCTTGACTCAAACAACCCAAAGGATCAACAATCTTTGCCATTGAAAGTTGCCGCTTTATAAAATAATTCCTGCACACTTAAGCAAACATATTACACGCATAGGGAATATCAAAATATTTAATGCAAAGTAAAGTAATTACTCCTCCCAAACTAATTCTCTCCCTTTATCAAGTATGATCAACTTTGAAAGACGTCTTCCCCTAAGATAAATCTCCCTCAAACTAAGATACGATAATAATAGGAATAGATACCAGTTCTCCCCTATCATTCTCCCCCTTTTTGTTCGGGAATAGACAAAGGCGTAAAGAATACAAAATTGACTTATCTCCCCCAAATAAAGTATATACACCCTCTAAATTAATCAACTGATAAATAGAATGGGATAACAAGCTAAACAAGTAATTGTGCATATAGTGATGAGAACGTTAAAGAATATGGGCAACAAAAATTCAACTAATCCAAAAAAAAATCTTAGGCCAACTAGGATGCAATAAAATGATACCAATATGATATATAAATTATTAATCATATGATATCAACAAAGAATGCAATAAGATGGATACCAAGTATGAATTAAAGCATATATGGATTAGAAATCAAAGCAAAGACTAAACAAAAATATCAAATATATGTATACATAATATATACCAAAGAGATTCAAGTACACATAGATAGATATAAACACACAAATGACAAACAAAAAATATAATAGGAGTCTTTCACACTCGTATGGCAAAAATGTGTCATATGAAAACGGAAGTGTTGGGGTGTGAACTAGTAACGATTAAATTTAGACCCGATCACTTAAAACATGTTCACAGAGTTCTCAATTGATTGCAAACTTCATCACATTTGAATATAACCTCATGTGACAATATAAATTGAACTCAGTGAACAAACATACACAATGCATAAAAGCCTAGAGTTTTGATGATTCTACAAACCAAATAGAGTCATGAAAATAAAGACCACTAGGATAAACATACATTGTGCAAACCGTTGATATACCATCTAATCTCCCTCAATAAGTATATATATTCCTTTTATATTGAATGAAAATATCAATTAAACATAGGCCTTAGCAATTATTTTTCTTTTAGTGCCATTTTTCTATTTTTAGGCCTTTGGACCACGTATTTCTTTTAGGTCCATTTAAAATGGTGGCTTACAATCGCAAAAGGATAATAAATCCTTTTGGAGCCCTTCCCCGTGCACATTTATATATCATTTTTTATATCTCACAAACTCACGTGCAATGAATTTTGACATGCACTAGTCCTCCTATGATATAAATATGTATATGACTAGAGTGGTAGGAGAACATCTCACAAAGCTCAAATATAACATGTGACATTAAAATTTCAAAAGAGCTCGTGCATGTGTGAATAGAGGCATATAAAAATAGAATCCATTTAAACAATACAAAAATCCAACTACTCCATATAAACATGGTAAAGAACATTTTAAGGATTGATAATCTAAACCAAAAGTTCTAGCCACATGGAAGCGTAAAAGACGGGATTCAAACACAAGTATATGCCATATAAAGTGTGTCAAACTAAAATACACACAAAATAAAGTCTTTTTGAATTTTTAAATTTTTTAACCAAAAGTAAAATATATACTCAAAAGTTAAACAAAAATAATATGTATTTTTCATTAAGCCTAAATTACCAAACAAGTAAAAACACAAATGATAAGAAAAAATCTTTTTGTATTTTTCAT
The DNA here is from genome assembly GCA_949130495.1 of Sambucus nigra. Lineage (NCBI taxonomy): Eukaryota > Viridiplantae > Streptophyta > Magnoliopsida > Dipsacales > Adoxaceae > Sambucus > Sambucus nigra. The sequence continues at coordinate 294,590,860 of OX422215.1, read as the reverse complement.
TTAATGCAAACAAAAATGAAAGAGATATAATACAAAAGTTAAACCAAAAATCATTATTCTAGCATGAGATATGTGATGAAGCAATGACTAGAAAATGATTAAATAAGCATACATTTAGCATGATAATATAGCATGAAGTAGAAAAGCTAAAGTATGCAAGCACTAACACATTCATCCTTTATATTTAGAAAGGGAGGAAGCATGTGAATGTAAATGAGAATCAAAAACCCTATTTTGCAAGGCAACCAAGTCGGATTTCACTACACCAAAATGGGCAAATTGTCACCTTTCAGCCGGCCAGCCTTGTCAAGGTCATTGACCGTGACAAAAAAACACGCGTTTTATGTCACGGTCATTGACCTTGACACGACCGTGACAACGAATTGTCACGGTCAATGACCATGACAAGCCCGTGACAATTCAATTTGTCACGATCTTGTCACGGTCATTGACCGTGACAATTATTTAAATTCTTGTCACGGTCAATGACCTTGACATGACCGTGACAATATTCGCAGCAAAAACCCTATCCCCCTTCTTTTTTCCCTCCCGCGCCGTTCCCTCCATTTCTCTCTCTCTCTCTCTCGACGTTGTTCTCTCTCTCTCTCTCTACTTTCAGGTCCATTTTCTCTCTCTCTCTCTCTCTCTCTCTCTTTCATTTATATATATATTTGTGTGTATATTTGTGTGTATGTGTATATATATATGTGTGTATGTGTGTGCGTGGAGGGGGGCAGGGGTGGGGCGGGGTGGGGCAGGGTGGGGGTGGGGATGGGGACGGTGGAGGGGGGCAGGGGGTGGGGCAGGGTGGGGGAGGGGGTGGTGGAGGGTGGGGTGGGGTGTGTGTGTGTGTGTGTGTGTGTGGTGGTGTGTGGTGGGGGAGGGGGTGGGGTGGGGTTGGGGTGTGTGTGTGTGTGTGTGTGTGTGGTGGTGTGTGGTGGGGGAGGGGGTGGTGGAGGGGTGGGGCAGGGGGTGGTTAGGGGTGGGGTGTGTGTGTGTGTGTGTGGTGGTGTGTGGTGGTGGAGGGGGGCAGGGGTGGGGTGGGGTGGCAATTTTTGACACGACACGATACCCGACACGAACTCGACACGAACTCGGATGATAAATTATTTATGTGTTGCAAGAATTTGAAATTAATTAAATTAAGTTATTGTAGGCCTATGAGTGCAGTGTTTGGTCATCTGACACGATTAGTTAAATGGGTCGGGTTAGGGTTGACTAATACTTAACACGAACCCGACATGACACGACCCGAACACGACACGACGCACACGAATTGCCACCCCTAGTGGGAATTGATATCCAAGACATGTATTTGAATTGATATCTATTTATTTGAATTGATAGAATTGTTTCTAGGATAATAATCCTACTATAAGATAATTGCTCAAAATAAATATTAAATAATAATTACTAAGATATCAATTCAAATAAAGTCTTAATAACCTAACCAAAAGAAATAAAATAAAATATCAAATAAATTATCATCCACCTCATAGACATTCCCTACCAATCATTTTAAGATAATTTTATCCTTATAAAGATAATAGATTATGTAATTTTAGGACTTAAAATAATATTGATTATGGATATAGGACAACAAACATTTTGTTTCCATTTTTAGTCCCTATTTTCAAATTAAAGGGACACGTGGCATGTTATGAACGGTTAACGTTTTATGAATATGGGTCCACGCCAGCGGTTTTATTAAAAAATAGGGACTAAAATCATAAATAAAATGTTTGTTGTCCTATTTTCAAAATACATATTACAATAAATCCTAAATTTACAAACCCCTAAAGATAAATACCTTTGATTGCAAAGCATGCACTTGTATTATTTCGACGTGTAATTTGGAAATGCTTGTTTTTCTTTCTAGAGACCCGTGTCGTCAAAACTTGGTAGTGTTCGAGTGTGTTTTTATCACTAAATTATTATTTCACTAACAAATACTCCTTATATCCTAGATTAAGAGTCCATATTTAATTTTTGTACTTACTAATAATACACTTAATCAATGGCTAGGATTAACCCTTATTCACTATTATGAAATTTGGTTAATTGATTATTTTAAAAAAAAAGCAAAAGTAGACTAACATATATACACAACACAAAAAGTAGACATCAATTTTATAAATAATTGATATTTTCATTCAAAATATGTGTGTGTGCGTGTGTGTGTGTGTGTGCGTGTGGCGGGGGTGGGGTGGGTAGGGGTGGTGTGTGTGTGTGTGTCTGCGTGTGGCGGGGGTGGTATTGACAGAACTTACACATACGTTATAATATAGACGAAACATTTTTTTATTTGTACTAATAACATTTTTTTTATCTGTACTAATAACATTTTTTTTACAGCAAAAATGTCTCCTTCAGATGTTAGGGCGAAGATGATGATGCTGTTTATGATGATGTCGTCGTCTGGGTTCGGTGGTAGTGGAGGCGACGAGGGCTCCTCCGCCCCTAGGCTCCCCAAATATGGAAAATTTGGGATTACCGTCGAAAACAAGTCGGAGCTTTTAGCGAGATCCCTCGAGCTGCTAAAGACGGTCATCGGCCCGGGGTTTATGAGTTGGAAGGAGGTGCCGTATGAGCTCAAGTTAGCTGTTTGGGCGGCACTACAGGTAATATTTATATGAATATTTCAATTTCAATTTCAATTTATATTTATATTTATATTTATATTTATATTTATATTTATATTTATATTTATATTTATATTTATTCGCAACTAACATTGTATTTGTTGGACAGGAACAATTCAACTTGGATCCAAAGCTACGCGATTCCGTCTTCGAGCAGTTGAGGGAGCAACACAAGACGTGGAAAAAAAATATGCGGACACGGTACTTTGGAAAAACACGAGAGACCATTTTACAATGGCGCGGATCCGTCCCGCCCAAGGAGCCGATCTCATTGGCACAATGGCAAAAGTTCATTGACAATGAGATCGAGGATCGACAATTGGCATCTCGCCAATCGGGGAGGGAAAATCGGGCTAAAAAGACGGACGTGCACTACTCCGGCCGGACCTCTTACGCTGAGGTGGAGCATAGGATGAAGGTAATATTTAATTTATCTATAACTACAGAAATATATTATTGGATATTATTTTACTTTGCGGGGCCGATACTAATTTTACTTTACTTTATTTTATTTCAGGGGGTAGGGAGTGGGCCAGGGGGTAAGCCACATAGGCTCGATACTTATGTGGCTCTTCGGACGAAGAAGGGGAAGGACAAGGAGGTGTCCCCGAGCGTCGCGGCCACGATTGTAAGTAATCCGACAGTTTAATTATTGTTAATTACGTTATAATTTTTTAGTTTACTTATTTTACTAATCATGTGCTTTTTGTCGTTTCAGGCAAAGCTTAAGGAAGTGCATGAGTCGCAGTCTGATGCCGACAAGGCATCTTTGTCCACAGACGCACTCAGCCAAGTGCTTGGCTCTGATCGCAAGGGGAGGACAAGGGGAGTGAGCTCGCGGGTGGCCAAATCTAGGATCATCGGATTGGAGACGAGCGACACCGGGTTGGCTCGAACGGTGGATTCACACGACGCGAAGCTATCCCGTTTGGAGGCGACGGTCCAAGATATGTATGCATTCATGAAGCGTACGTTGGGTGGAGACCGTAAAGAGAAAGGTAAAGGGAAAGGGAAGGAGAAGGCGGTGGAGGAGGAGGTGCGGGAGGACGAGGAGGTGCGGGAGGACGAGGCGCAGGATGACGAGGATGTGGACCTCGCTGCTTCATCACCGACACGTTCGTACTTCGACGATCCACTTCCCTATTTGACTCCCTCCAACAGACCATTATCGACGATTGGTTGGCCGAGCGTGTTCACATTGGACATATTTGATGGCCAGCGGATAGGGCGGGGGTTGAGGGACCCGGATATCATCGAGGGTGGAATAGTCCATGGACGTGTGCTTCAAGGGATGGAGTCCAGGGTGCTCGTCACGCATGTCATACCCGGGAAGGAGAACTCCCTACTGTGGTTGCGTGAACAATGCGGCACGACATATATTAGTGGGTGCGTCAATTCGTATGTCGTGTGGCCTACTCACCTCCTCAGTTTTATACAAGACATGTAGTAACATTATTTTCAAGTTTGTCCATTTTAATTATATTTGGATTATATCGTCATGTATATTATTTTTACTTTGAAAATTTGGATTATACTGTCATGAATATATATTTGCATTATCTTTAGTTTGTGTTGGATATATGATGTTTGGAACAGGTACAACGTTGTTATAACAGGTACAAATATACTGCTGGGCAGTGGCGGTGGCCATACTGCCCAGCAGATTTTTTTTAAATTCTGCCCAGAATTGTCACGGTCATTGACTGTGACAAGTCCTTGACAACATTTGTCACGGGCTTGTCACAGGCAATGACCGTGACAATTTTTTTAAAAAGGATCGCGGCTTAGTCACGGTTTTAAACCGTGACAAACGTGTCAAGGTCAATGACCGTGACACGACCGTGACAAAAAAAGTTGTCTCGCCTCGAAATGTCACGGTCATTGACCTTGACAAGGGTGATTTGTCAGGGTCAATGACCTTGACAAATGGGCAGATTTGGTGTAGTGTTTCCTAACCCAAATTAATGACGAATGACTATCTTGGGGTGTAGGAACTTTAACTACCGTAGTTACTTTACTATGGGATTTTCTAAGAATTCGTTTAAGATCAAAACAAAATTTCCTAAGATGACATTTTCGACCACAATGTGTATAAGTAAAATTACGTCGAAATTTGGTACCTAAGAAATGATCTCTAAAGACTTTCCTAGTTGATTATCCTAAAACGTTGGTTTTGGATTTATGAGTAGATACATTACAAGAATTGAAGCCTAACCCACACATGTCATTTTTAATTTGGACCGTTCCTAAGATTTTATCTAATTTTTTCGAATGGCACTCCAAATCAAGTTTGACATTACTAGAGTCTTTTAATTTATTTTGCAATTCTAAAATGTTAGACTCTAATAAAACATTTCGCTCTTCAAAAGCAAGAATCTCCTTTTTTAAGGATTCCATTAAACCCCTAAGGCTATCTTTCTCGCCTTCTACATATTCAAGCTTCTCTTGAAGAGTCCTCTCACATGTCCTAAGGTCTTCTACCAACATACTATCATCAATGACCTTGACATGCTCTTTTAAACTAGCTTCTAACTTCAAATTAGCGCTTTTTAATTTAATTGATTCTGCATATAATTCTTGAAAAGCATTTTGAAGTTCACTCACATTAACCTCTTCTTCATTTTCACACTCTCTTTCTTCTTCACTCTCACTACCATAAAATATAGGAGATTCGTAAACTTTGACCTCGGAAGTGTCATGTGTTTGAATATCTTCAAGAGAAGATTCATTATCGATGCTCACATGACTAGCCATAAAAGCCACAAAGTTGGGCTTAGTGGGGGAATGGGGTCCCTCTTCCTTATCACTATCACTAAGGGTCGCATTATATAAAATGGGTCGTTTACCCCTCTTTCCGTAGTTTAGTGGGGCACTCAGAAGCTCTATGGCCATAACCCTCACAACCAAAACACCTATTAGACTCGTCCCTATTTAAATTTTCATTAATAGGTTTAGGGATCCTCTAGGCTTTGTCATGCTTAGAAGTTTCAAATTTCTTAAAATCATTTTTAAATTTATCTTTGTTAAATTAAGAAATTTTCTAAATTTCCGAGCAAACAAGGCCATATCTTCCGAGCCACTATCACTCTAGCTCTCTACTACTTGTTTGACCTTTTTTAGGGCTTTTAAAGCAACACCATTTTCTATTTTCTTTTCAGTTTTATAGGGAAACATGTCTAGTTCATAGGTTTGTTAATCACCTACAAGCTCTTCTAACTTCGTAGAGGCTAAAGTTGGTAAAGAATTTAAAACCGTCACTTTTGGAATAAATCTATCGGGTAGGGACCTTAAAATTTTCTTTACAACTCGGTTGTCGTGTATTTTCTCTCCCAAAGTAAAAGATGAATTGACAATATCAGAAAGTCTAGCATAAAATTCATCAAAATTTTCATTATCGTTCATTTTGATGGTTTCAAATTAAGTGGTGAGATTTTGGAGTTTAGAAGCTTTAACGACACTAGTTACTTCATGAGTGAATTGTAAAATATCGCATGCTTCTTTAGCGGTTTCACACGTCATAATACGTCGAAATTCATCCGGTGTGATAGCTCTAAACAAGGCATTTAAACTTCGGGAATTAAAGTTTGAAAGTTTAAATTCACCCTCACTCCATCTATCGACAGGTTTGGGTAAACGTTCATTTTCTGCTAAATAAGTTGGTGGAGACCACCCATTAACAACAGACATCCAAACCCTTTCATCAATAGATTTTAGTGTCGATCTCATACGCGCTTTCCAATACGCGTAATTAGAACCAACGAAAATAGGAAATTTTGAAAATGGGGAAAATTCCATTTTAGCCAAAAATTATTTAAAGGATCTTTAACGAAATAATTTATGGCTTTGGCTCTGATACCAATTTGAAAGGGACTAGGCCGCAGCCTTTAAAATAAACTGATTCTTTAAAGTCAATTTCCTTGTTAACTCGATGCGGAAGCGTAAAAGGTGATGGTTCAATAAAACGACTTACCAAATTTTAATTTCTTTTGCAAATTAAAATTAAACCAAGTGAAATTAAATTAATTCATTAACTCATTTTCACTTAAACACAATTAATTAATCCAAGTCCTAGAATTTGCCTAAGTCATATTTATCAATATTTCCAAATTAGACCAAACCAGTTTTAACAATAGACTAGAATTAAATAAACAATTACCCAAATTTAATTAGTGCCCAATTAAATTAAGTGTGACAATTATACCATTTTTATCTTGATAAGCTTGCATTCTAAGTTATTATGCAAGATAAAAGTAAATCAATCACACTCCGCCGCGACGTACGAGAAAAAACCCAAGACGGGAAACAACCTCGGACGGCCCTAGCCTCAAATCCACTAAGTATGGAATTTACAATTACAAGATAAAAGACTTACATCACACGACTCGATCCCTCTCAAGCCTCGACGCTCCTTCTTGTAAACACCTCCACCTAGCGAATAACCCCGGAGCTCCACCGCGATCTCGGAATCCACCGATCGGACTTTATGTGGTCACCGTCACCCGAACTAGGAGCCTTTCTCCAAGTGGGTAAATCACGAAAAACTCTTATTCTTTTTGGGATTTAGAAGAAAACCCAAACTTCTCTTCAAACGGTAGAGATGGTAAACCGGTGCCAAAACTCCAAGAAAGATGTATATATATATATATTTATATATATATATATATATATATGAACTTGAATAAACAAAACTATGGGTGTAAACTAGAGTGGTAAATGATTTTCTCTTTTAAAATTAACACTCAAAACAATGAACTTTTTCTAAATACAATTTTCCTCCCCAAACATTCTCTAGAGGTTGGTAGGATATGAAAAAGTTAAGTTTGAAAAAGTTGTTCCCGCACATTATAAGTTCTGAAAAAGTTAGTGGAGAAACAAGTGGGAAACATGGGTAAAAACTGCCAGAAATTTTTCCCGCCTGAAATCTCGTTCGAACAAGTCTTCTAACGAAGTTCTAGTATGAACTCGTTAGAAGCTCGTTGGAAATCTCGTTAGAACGACCATCTTGTTCGAACGACATTTCGAACGAAGTTCCAGCATGCCATAATGGGAAGTCATTGGCAATCTCGTTCGAACGAACTCACAGAATGTTCAAAAATTCTTTTTGAGCCCAGAAACTTTTATATACTTTATATATAAGTTTTAATAGAAAACATTCTGAAAACAAAACACAGTTTTAAAAACCTAACACCCAATATAAACCGTTCCAAGCTCCTATATATATATATATATATATATATATATATATATATATATATATATATATATATATATGTAATGCATTCATACCTTGGGAGCATGGAACCACTATTAATGACGTAGAAACGAGGCACTTAAACTCGATATTTTGATGAAGCTTTATACACTTGGCCGCTACGTCTTTAACAAATACGTCATAGGCTTGAAAGATGATCAATATACTCTATCCTATGACTCAAACGTTTTTGTTCGGAATTGAGCCAAAACAACAAAGGACTCAATTGGAAATTTGTGTCCTTACATCAGCGTCATCGATGTCCATCCCAATCAACTAGGGAGTCTGGAGTAATATCTGGGGATTATGAAAGGTGGTTATGGGCTAATATGGTCACGAAGGTTTGTGTTGAGGAGACTGGACATAGGTGGCTCACAATGTTTAAAATTAGGGAGGAAGGCATTGTGATTTCATCCAAGATGATCAAGGCTTATCGCCTCATGAAGCACATAAGGAAGTGCCACTAAGATTGGGATTTTTGGTTTCCTTCAAGAAATAGTGATGATGAGGAAGGGCCTTCTGGTAGTTAACGAGAGTTCATGAGGATTTGTTGGTATGGATGTATGCTAGTGTTTGTATTTAGGTATGGATTTGGTAAGCTGATGTTGTTGTAGGTGGATAGCATGAAGAGAATATGATTTAAGGGTAAAATTTCTTGAGATAATCCGTGTTAACTGTGCATACCATTTCTTCTCCATTAAGGTCTGTGAGCATAGCGACGCCTCCTGTTGATAGGGGGGCCCCACTCAAATTGGTTTTGAACTTCCCTCTTGAGTCCCAGATGGGCTCTACTATCTCCTTGAAAGCAAAGTCAACTTCTCGTACACCGCGGTCTTTATCCTTCTTATTGAACGATCATGTAATGCGATGGTGGTATTTTTATATATGATATAAATCCTTTAATCTTTTTTTATCCAAGAATGAAAGTTTGTCATAATGACTTTATTGCCAATCAACTTCTCCAACTTGTCTTTTGAGCATAGATCACTGGGAGGGCATCTCAAATTCAACAGGAAGGACCTCCTTTATGCCATATACTAAGGATTAGGGGGTATCCCCAGTTAGTGTACTGTCAGATGTGCAGTAGACCCAGAGTGCATAAGGGATTTGATCAACCCAATAACGATAACTTTCAATCATCTTGGTAATTTTGGTCTTCAATCTTTTGTTAGATGCTTTGACAGCCCCATAGGTTTACAGTTGGTAGGGAGAATATTTGTTCCTCTTAACCCCTTACTCTTTGACCACTTCTGTAACTTCTACCTCAAAGTGGAGCCTATTATTTGATACCAGTTCGTGAGGGACCCTATAGTAACAAATTATAGTCTTCCTCTTGAACTTGGATACTTTTTTTGCGTTCAACACAACGTCTGACTCAACTTTAACCCATTTGGTGAAATAATTAATGGTGACTAAGATTAATCCGTGCCCATTATATGCTTTGGGAGTGACTTTCCCAATGATCTCAATGCTCAAAATTAAAAAGAGCCAAGGTGAAGTCTTGTTGTATAACTCTCGGGATGGCAGGTGCTGATGGTTAGTAAATTCTTGGCATTTGAGGCACCTTCCAACATAATCAGCACAATATTGAACCATAGTAGTCATGTAGTACCCTTGATGAATGATATTCTTGGCAACCATATGACCATTCATTATCTTATTGTAAATGATGTAGTGAGTTGGAAGCCTGCGAATAGTTACATGATCTATTTTATCAGCCCTTTGAGGGTATCAATCATTCTTGAGGAGGCACCAAATGACGTTATTCCACAACTTGAATTTATCTAAGTCCTCCTCTATTTTGAGCTCGATGTGGTAATAGTGAGTTGGCAGAGTTTGTTTCTGAACTTGGAAGTGGGCCATTGTTATTCCTTCGTCACATTAAGCATGGAGGCCAAGGTTTCCAATGCAGTGACAAAGATATTTCTAGAGAAAGAAACGTAGTGGAAGGTGATATCTTTAAATTGGGAGGCAAGTTCTTTGAGGTCAATGTGAAAAGGCAGGAGATTCTCGCCTTTGACGTTCCATTTTTGAAGAACTTTCCTTATGACGATAGTCGAATATCCATAAACATAGAGGTACTGGATTCCTTTCTTGAGAGCAAAGTTGAGGCCCACAGTGCAAGCTTCATATTTTGTCATGTTGGTGGTGTAAGGGAAATCTAGTTTAATTGGAATAGGACTGTGAGAATCATCCGGGGCATTCAAGAGTATCCCAATATCGTATACTTTCTTGTTAACATCTCCGTCAAACAACATTTTCCATTGGAGATCTTCTTAAGGAGTACAGAGAATATCTTCATTTGAGAACTCAAAAATCCACACGTAAGCTTTCTTGAATGGGATTATCGATAAGGTAATAAAAGATGACTCTTCCGTTCATATCTTTCTATGTGAAATAGGATATGAAAAATTCGAATAACAAAAGTAGCCTGCGGACCATTTGTATTGATAAGATAGGATTTTCCAGCTGATATTTCATGGGATCGATTCGAGATACTAACTTTAAGGGGAACGCAACCATGTAGTGTTGGAGCTTCTAGGTGACCCAAACAAAAGCAACACAAGCCTTATTTAGTGCAATGTAGTTTAATTCGTACCATGCTAATTTTTAACTCGCATATTAGACGACTCTCTCCTTATATGAATCCTCAATGGATTGGGCTAGCATATCCCCTATTACGGTATTCATGATAGTGAGGTATGAAAGGAGGGGAACATCGGGCTACGGTGGCGTGAGCACCGGAGTTTGGGTGAGATACTTCTTGATCTTATCGAAGGCATGCTGGCATAACTTATTCCATAATTTAGTTTAATATTTTATGAGGAGTTTAAATATGGGATCATAAGTAGATTTGATTTAGTTAACAAATTTGCAGATATATTGGAGCTTGAACACGAAATCCCAAACTTCTTTCTCTGTCCAAGGAGGTTAAATTTCGAGGATAGATTTCAGATTGGTAGGTTCTACCTAGATTCCTATCTCGGTAAACATAAAGCTAAGGAGCTTACTACAATAACCCGCATAATTTTGGGGTATTTTCAATTAATTTCAACACTATAGAGGAAAATAAAGTTTTTGATTTAATTATTTTCTTGCTACAAAATGTTGAGAATTATTTTTGAGGACGAGATTTTTAATCAGTTTCAAAATCGGAGTTAAAACGGATTTTAAGTGATTTTTAAAGATTATCCCTTGGTTTCATTTTTAAGTCGACAAATTGAAAATGCCTAAGGGATCGATTGATCGACTCCTGGGGATCGATCGATCGACTCCCGGGGATCGATCGATCTACCTCAACTATTTTCATGCGAAGCAAGTTTTTGAAGAGTTATTTTTTTGTTTATCTTCCTATTCTTTTACCTTATAAAAAGGGATCGTGGGAGACCTTTTTTAAACTATCTTTTTCCACACAAATATGAAGTAGCCTTTTCATATATTCCTCTCTTTTTCATGTACACATAGCCCCTTTATATTATCATATTCAACCTTAGTTTTTTGAAGTGTTCTTGGGCTGTTTTGATGTTGGAGCTTGGAGATGATTTCTAGATCCTTGTGAAATGATTCTTAATGGTTTAATCTGAGTTTTTGGGAAGATTCGTTTTGGTTTCTTATGATGGTTTAAGGTGTGGGGTTTTACACAATATGCCCTTAAATCTCTCAAGAGTTATTCCCTTTCATTTCATGTAATTATTGAACTCATATTTGAATTGATAAATTCATTTGGAATCTAAAAATTATTATTGGAATCTGATTTTGATTGATGTGATATTATATTTTTTTTTAGTATGTTGTCATGAGATTTTAATATGGCATAAAGGTTCGGCACCCGCCAAGATTCCAATTTCCGGCTACTTGATAAAGTGTGGGCGCGGTATGGTGAGGCTTGGTGACCCGAATAAGGTGTTATCGAGAAGTTATAATGATAAAATTCTTGTGAGATTTGCGTTTGATTTGAATATTCGTACTCGTATTGTTACGTTTTATTCACCGCTAATATTTATTGAGCATCTTTTTTGTCATATTGTGTACTTCCCCATATATTTTTCTTAGTGGTAGGTTAGCGCGGTTTTGGACGCTATGGACTAATTGGAGATTGATCTCTATCTTGGATATATTGGAAAGAATATTCGAGAGTACAAAATGAGAATATTTGTATTTATATTGTTGTATAGAGCATTGACAATTTATTTTATTTCGAGTTTGAGAGTTTTATTATTTAGAAAGATATTTGTTCTATTTAATTTGAGAATTAAGATTAGTGGATTCTTTTATTTCATATTGTGGGATTTATTTAAATGCTCTACACCTTGTTGATTGTGAATTTGGCTAGTTTTATCGAGTATCGCTCCGCTCTCCCGGGGGGGTGTTACAAATGGAATCTGAGATTAGGTATACGCAACCCTCGAGGCTTAGGTTTTGGGTTCGGTGTGTGATTAGCAATTTTTGGAGATAAAGTATTATCGGTGATATTCCTGTTAGGCTCCGGGATTAGATGTGTGGAATTTATTTTTAGGAGACGATATTATTTTTGAAGATTGTTGTAGTGGCCTGATTTTGAAAGTTAGGTTTTCGGTGAATTTCGAGGGCGAAATTCCATTGTTAGTGGGGAAGGTAACAACCCGCGTAATTTTGGGGTATTTTAAATTAATATCAACAATATAGAGGAAAATAAATTTTTTGATTTAATTATTTTTCTTGCTAAAAAATGATGAGAATTATTTTTGAAGACGAGATTTTCAATCAGTTTCAAAATCGAAGTTAAAACGAATTTTTAAATAATTTTTAAATATTATCCTTTGGATTCATTTTTTAAGTCGGCAGATTCAAAATCCCTGAAGGATCGATTGATCGACTCCCGGGGATCGATTGTTCGACCTCAACTGTTTTCATGCGCAACAAGTGTTTGAAGATTTTTTTTGGTTTATCTTCCTATTCTTTTGCCTTATAAAAATGGGTCGTGGGAGACCTTTTCTAAACTATCTTTTGCAACACAAATGTGCAGTAGCCTTTTCATAAACTCCTCTCTTTTTTATATACACATAGCCCCTTTATATTATCATATTCAACCTTAGTTTTTGGAGGTGTTCTTGGGACTGTTTTGATGTTGGAGTTCGGAGATGATTTGTGGATCCTTGTGAAATGATTCTTGATGGTTTAATCTGAGTTTTTGGGAAGATTCATGTTGGTTTCTTATGATAGTTTAAGGTGTGGGGTTTTACACAATATGCTCTTAAATCTCTCGAGAGTTATTCCCTTTGATTTCATGTAATTATTGAACTCATATTTGATTTTCTAAATTCATTTGGAATCTGAAAAATATTATCAGAATCTGATTTTGATTCATGTGATATTATATTTGCGTTGAGCATGTTTTCATGAGATTTTAATATGGCACAAAGGTTGGGCACCCGTCAAAATTCTAATTTCATCTACTTGATAAAGTATGGGCGCGGTATAGTAAGGCCTGGTGACCCGGATAATGTGTTGTTGAGAAATTACATTGATAAAATGCTTGTGAGATTTTCATTTGATTTGAATATTCGTACTCGTATTGTTACGCTTTATTCACCGATAATATTAGTTGAGCATCTATCCTGTCGTATTGTGTACTTCCCCATATTTGTTTCTTAGTGGCAGGTTAGCACGGTATTGGGCGATATGGACTAATTAGAGATTGATCTTTAGCTTGGATATATTGGGAAGGATATTCTAGAGTAAAAAATGAGAAGATTTGTATTTATTTTGTTGTATAGAGCATTGGTGGTTTATTTTATTTCGAGCTAGATAGTTTTATTATTTCGAGAGACATTTGTTGTATTTAATTTGAGAATTGAGATTAGTGGATTGTTTTATTTTATATTGTGGGATTTATTTAGATGCTCTATACCTTGTAGATTGTGGATTTGGTTAGTTTTATCGAGTATCGCTTCGCTCTCCCAGGCGGGGTGTTATAAATGGTATCAGAGCTTAGGTATACGGGTAACCCTCGGGGCTTGGGTTTTGGGTTCATTGCGTGATAAGAATTTTTCGGAGAAAAATTATTTTTGGTGATATTCATGTTAGGCTCCGGGATTAGATGTGAGGAATTTAGTTTTGGGAGATGAGATTATTTTTGGAGATTGTTGTAGTGGCCTGATTTTGAGAGTTAGGCTTTCGGTGAATTTTGAGCGCGAAATTTCATTGTTAGTGGGGAAGTGTAACAACCAGCATAATTTTTGGGCATTTGAAATTAATTTCAACAATATAGAAGAAAATTAAGTTTTTGATTTAATTATTTTTCTTGCTCAAATATATTGTGAATCATTTTTGAAGACGAGATTTTCAATCGGTTTGAAAATCGGAGTTAAAACGGATTTTTAGATGATTTTTAAAGATTTTCCCTCGGTTTCATTTTTAAGTCGGCGGATTCAAAATCCCTAAGGGATCGATCGATCGACTTCCGGGGATTGATCGATCGACCTCGGTTGTTTTCGTGCACAACATGTTTTTGAAGAGTTTTGGTTTTGTTTATCTTCCTATTCTTTTGCCTTATAAAAATGGGTCATGGGAGACCATTTCTAAACTATCTTTTTCCCCACAAATATGCAGTAGCATTTTCATATATTCCTCTCTTTTTTATGTTCACATAGCCCCTTTATATTATCATATTCAACATTAGTTTTTGGAGGTGTTCTTGGGATTGTTTTGATTTTGGAGCTTGAAGATGATTTGTGGATCCTTGTGAAATGATTCTTGATGGTTTAATTTGAGTTTTTGGGAAGATTCATGTTGGTTTCTTATGATGGTTTAAGGTGTGGGGTTTTACACAATATGCTCTTAAATCTCTCGGGAGTTATTCCCTTTGATTTCATGTAATTATTGAAGTCATATTTAAATTGCTAAAATTATTTGGAATTTGGAAATTATTATTGGAATCTGATTTTGATTCATGTGATATTTTATTTGTGTTGAGCATGTTTTAATGAGATTTTACTATGGCACAAAGGTTGGGCACCCACCAAGATTCCAATTTTCGACTGCTTGATAAAGTATGGGTGCAGTATGGTGAGGCCTGGTGACCCGAATAATGTGTTGTTCAGAAATTATATTCATAAAATTCTTGTGAGATTTACATTTGATTTGAATATTCGTACTCGTATTGTTACGCTTTATTCACCGCTAATATTTTCTGAGCATCTTTCCTATTGTATTGTGTACTTTACCATATTTTTTTCTTAGTAGCAGGTTAGCGCAGTTTTGGGCACTATGGACTAATTAAAGATTGATCTTTAGCATGGATATATTGGGAAGAATATTCGAGAGTACAAAATGAGAAGATTTGTATTTATTTTGTTTTAACATGCTTTAGCGATTTATTTTATTTAGAGTTAGATAGTTGTATTATTTCAATAGATATTTGTTGTATTTAATTTGAGAATTGAGATTAGTGGAGTCTTTTATTTTATATTGTGGGATTTATTTACATGATATATACCATGTTCATTATTGATTTGGTAGTTTTATCAAGTATCGCTCCGCTCTCCCGGGCGGGGTGTTACAAATGGTATCAGAGCTTAGGTATACGGTTACACTCGGGGCTTGGATTTTGGGTTCGTTGCGTGATTAGAAATTTTTGGAGATAAAGAATTTTCGGTGATATTCGTGTTAGGCTCCAAGATTAGATGTGAGGAATTTATTTTTGGGAGACGAGATTATTTTTGGAGATTGTTGTAGTGGCCTGATTTTGAGAGTTAGGTGTTCGGCGAATTTCGAGGGCGTAATTCCATTATTAGTGCGGACGTGTAACGACTGGCGTAATTTGGGGTATTATAAATTAATTTCAACAGTATAGAGGAAAATAAAGTTTTGATTTAATTATTTTTCTTGCTCAAAAAGGTTGAGAATTATTTTTGAAGACGAGATTTTCAATCGTTTTCAAAATCGGAGTTAACACGAATTTTAAATGATTTTTTAAAGATTATACCTTCGATTCATTTTTAAGTCAACGGATTCAAAATCCCTGAGGGATCGATCGATCGATCGACCTCAACTGTTTTCATGCGCAGTACCTATTTGAAGAGTTTTTTTTTGTCTTTCTTTTCTTTTGCCTTTTAAAAAGGGGTCGTGGGAGACCTTTTCTAAACTATCTTTTTCCACACAAATATGCAGTAACCTTTTCATATATTCCTCTTTTTTTATATACACATAGCCCCTTTATATTATCATATTCAACCTTAGTTTTTGGAGATGTTCTTGGTGTTGTTTTGATGTTGGAGCTTGGATTTGATTTGTGGATCCTTGTGAAATGATTATTAATGGTTTAATCTGAGTTTGTGTGAAGATTCATGTTGGCTTCTTATGATGGTTTAAGGATTGAGGTTTGACACAATATGGCCTTAAATCTATCAAGAGTAATTCCCTTTGATTTCGTGTAATTATTGAACTCATATTTGAATTTCTAAATTCATTTGGAATCTGAAAATTATTATTGGAATCTGATTTTGATTCATGTGATATTATATTTGTGTTGAGCATATTTTCATGAGATTTTAATATGGCACAAAGGTTGGGCACCCAACAAGATTTCAATTTTCGTCTACTTGATAAAGTATAGGTGCGGTATAGTGAGGCCTGGTGACCCGGATAATGTGTTGTTGAGATATTATATTAATAGAATGCTTGTGAGATTTGCATTTGATTTGAATATTTGTACTCGTATTGTTAAGCTTTATTCACCGGTAAAATTTGTTGAGCGTCTTTCCTGTCGTATTGTGTACTTCCCCATATTTTTCCCTTAGTGGCATGTTAACGCGGTTTTGGGCGCTATGGAGTAATTGGAGATTGATCTTTAGCATGGATATATTGGGAAGAAAATTCGAGAGTACAAAATGAGAAGATTTGTATTTATTTTGTTGTACAGAGCATCGGCGATATATTTTATTTCGAGTAAGATAGTTGTATTATTTTGATAGACATTTGTTATATTTAATTTGGGAATTGAGATTAGTTCATTCTTTTGTTTTATATTGTGGGATTTATTTAGATGCTCTATACTTTGTTGATTATGAATTTGGTTAGTTTTATCGAGTATCGCTCTTCTCTCCCAGGTGGGGTGTTATAAATGGTATCAAAGCTTAGGTATACGGCAACCCATGGGGGTTTTGGGTTCATTACGTGATTAGAAATTTTTGGAGATAAAGTATTTTTGATCATATTCGTGTTAGGCTCCGGGATTAGATGTGAGGAATTTATTTTTGGGAGACGAGATTATTTTTGGAGATTGTTGTAGTGGCTTGATTTTTGAAAGCTAGGCTTTCGGGAATTTCCAGGGCGAAATTTCATCGTTAGTGGGGAAGTGTAATAACTAGTGAAATTTTGGGGTTTTTTAAATTAATTTCAACAATATAGAGGAAAATAAAGTTTTTGATTTAATTATTTTTCTTGCTCAAAAATGTTGTGAATTGTTTTTATGACGAGATTTTCAATCGGAGTTAAAATGGATTTTTAAATGATTTTTAAATATTTTCCCTTGTTTAATTTTTAAGTCGACAGATTCAAAATCCCTGAAGGATCGATCGATCAACTTTCGGGGATCGATCGATCGACCTTATCTTTTTTCGTGTGCAGCAAGTTTTTGAAGAGTTTTTTTTGTTTATCCTCCTATTCTTTTGCTGTATAAAAGGTGTCGTGGGAGACCTTTTCTGAACTATCTTTTTCCACACAAATATGCAGTAGCCTTTTCGTATATTCCTCTCTTTTTTATATACACATATCCCCTTTATATTATCATATTCGACCTTATTTTTTGGAGGTTTTTTTAGGGCCATTTTGATATTGGATCTTGGATATGATTTGTGGATCCTTGTGAAATGATTCTTGATGGTTTAATCTGAGTTTCTGGGAAGAATCATGTTGGTTTCTTATGATGGTTTAATGTGTGGGGTTTTACACAATATGCTCTTAAATCTTTCAAGAGTTATTCCCTTTGATTTGATGTAATTATTGAACTCATATTTGAATTGCTAAATTCATTTGGAATTTTAAAATTTATTATTGGAATCTTATTTTGATTCATGTGATATTATATTTGTGTTCAGCATATTGTCATGAGATTTAAATATGGCACAAATATTGGGCACCCGCCAAGATTCCAATTTTCGACTACTTGATAAAGTATGGGCGCGGTATGGTGAGGCCTGGTGACCTGGATAATGTGTTGTTGAGAAATTATATTGATAAAATGCTTGTGAGATTTGCATTTGATTTGAATATTCGTACTCGTATTGTTACGCTGTATTCACCGCTAATATTTGTTGAGCATTATTCCTGTCGTATTGTGTACTTCCCCATATTTTTTTCTTAGTGGCAGGTTAGCGTGATTTTGGGCATTATGGACTAATTGAAGATTGATCTTTAGCTTGGATATATTGGTAAGAATATTAGAGAGTACAAAATGAGAAGGTTTGTATTTATTTCGTTATATAGAGCATTGGCGGTTTATTTTATTTCGAGTTAGATAATTTTATAATTTCGAAAATATTTTTTGTACTTAATTTGAGAATTGAGATATGTGGATTCTTTTATTTTATATTGTGGAATTTATTTAGATGCTTTATACCTTGTTGATTGTGGATTTTGTTAGTTTTATCGAGTATCGCTCCTCTTTCTCAGGCGGGGGTGTTATAAATGGTATCAGAGCTTAGGTATACGGCAACTCTCGGGGCTTGAGTTTTGGGTTCGGTGTGTGATTAGCAATTTTTTGAGATAAAGTATTTTCGATGATATTCATGTTAGCCTCCGGAATCAGATGTGAGGAATTTATTTTTGGGAGACGAGATTATTTTTGGAGATTGTTGTAGTGGCCTGATTTTGAGAGTTAGGTTTTCGGCGAATTTCGAGGACGAAATTCCATTGTTAGTGGGGAAGTGTAATAACCCGCCTAATATTGGGGTATTTTAAATTAATTTCAACAGTATAGAGGAAAATAAATTTTTTGATTTAATTATTTTTCTTGCTCAAAAATGTTGAGAATTATTTTTGAAGACGAGATTTTCAATTGGTTTCAAAATTGGATTTAAAATAGATTTTTAAATGTTTTAACTCCAATTTTGAAACCAATTTTTAAGTCGGCATATTCAAAATCCCCGAGGGATCGATCGATCAACCTCAACTGTTTTCGTGTGCAGCAACTTTTTAAAGAGTTATTTTTTGGTTTATCTTCCTATTCTTTTACCTTATAAAAAGGGGCCGTGGGGGACCTTTTCTAAACTATCTTTTGCCACAAAAATATGCAGTAGCCTTTTCATATATTCCTCTCGTTTTTATATACACATAGCCCCTTTATAGTATCATATTCAACCTTAGTCTTTGGAGGTGTTCTTGGGGCTATTTTGATGTTTGAGCTTGGAGATGATTTGTGGATCCTTGTGAAATAATTCTTGATGGTTTAATCTGAGTTTCTGGGAAGATTCATGTTGGTTTCTTATGATGGCTTAATGTATGGGGTTTTACCCAATATGCTCTTAAATCTCTCGAGAGTTATTCCCTTTAATTTCATGTAATTATTGAACTCATATTTGAATTGCTAAATTTATTTGGAATGTGAAAATTATTTTTGGAATCTGATTTTGATTCATGTGATATTATATTTGTGTTGAGCATGTTGTCATGAGATTTTAATATGGCACAAAGGTTGGGTACGCGCCAAGATTCCAATTTTCGGCTACATGATAAAGTATGGTGAGGCCTGGTGACCCGGATAATGTGTTGTTGAGAAATTTCATTGATAAAATGCTTGTGAGATTTTCATTTGATTTGAATATTAGTACTTGTATTGTTACGCTTTATTCATCGCTAATATTTGCTGAGCATATTTCCTATCGTATTTCATACTTCCCCATATTTTTTCTTAGTGGTAGGTTAGCGCTGTTTTGGGCGCTATGGATTAATTGAAGATTGATCTTGAGCTTGGATATATTGGGAAGAATATTCTAAAGTAAAAAATGTGAAGATTTGTGTTTATTTTGTTGTATAGAGCATTTACGATTTATTTTATATTGAGTTATATAGTTGCATTATTTCGAGAGACATTTGTTGTATTTAATTTGAGATTAGTGGCTTGTTTTATTTTTATATTGTGGGATTTATGTAGATGCTCTATACCTTGTTGATTGTGGATTTGATTAGTTTTATCGAGTATCGCCCCGCTCTTCTGGGCGGGGTGTTACAAATGGTATCAGAGCTTAAGTATAGGGCAACCCTCGGGGCTTGGGTTTTGGGTTCGTTGCATGATTAACAATATTTGGAGATAAAGTATTTTCGGTGATATTCGTGTTAGGCTCCGAGATTAGATGTGAGGAATTTATTTTTGGGAGACGAGATTATTTTTTATAGATTATTATAGTGGCCTGATTTTCAGAGTTAGGCTTTCGACGAATTTCGAAGGCGAAATTCCATTGTTAGTGGAGAAGTGTAACAACCCGCGTAATTTTGGGGTATTTTAAATTAATTTTAACAATATAGAGGAAAATAAAGTTTTTGATTTAATTATTTTTCTTGCTAAAAAATGTTGAGAATTATTTTTGAAGATGATATTTTCAATCGATTTCAAAATCAGAGTTAAAATGGATTTTTAAATGATTTTTAAATATTATCCCTTGGTTTATTTTTAAGTCGACGGATTCAAAATCCCTGAGGGATCGATTGATCGACTCCAGGGGATCGATCGATTGATCTCAACTGCTTTCGTGCGCAGCAAGTTTTTGAAGAGTTTTTTTTTGTTTATCTTCCTTTTCTTTTGCCATATAAAAATTGGTCGTGGGAGACCCTTTCTAAACTATCTTTTGCCACACAAATATGCAGTAGCCGTTTCACATATTCTTGTCTTTTTTATATACACATATCCCCTTTATATATTCATATTCAATCTTAGTTTTTGGAGGTGTTCTTGGGGCTGTTTTGATGTTGGAGCTTGGAGATGATTTGTGGATCCTTGTGAAATGATTCTTGATGGTTTAGCCTGAGTTTTTGGGAAGATCCATATTGGTTTCTTATGATGGTTTAATGTGTGGGTTTTTACACAATATGCTTTTAAATCTCTCGAGAGTTATTCCCTTTTATTTCATGTAATTATTGAACTCATATTTGAATTGTTAAATTCATTTGGAATCTGAAAATTATTTTTGGAATCTAATTTTGATTCATGTGATATTATATTTGTATTGAGCATATTGTCATGAGATTTTAATATGGCACAAAGATTGGGCACCCTCCGAGATTCCAATTTTTGGCTACTTGATAAAGTATGGGCGCGGCATGGTGAGGTTGGTAACTCGGATAATGTGTTGTTGAGAAATTATGTTGATAAAATGCTTGTGAGATTTTCATTTGATTTGAATATTTGTATTCGTATTGTTACGCTGTATTCACTGCTAATATTTTTTGAGCATCTTTCCTGTCGTATTGTGTACTTACCCATATTTTTTTCTTAGTGGCAGGTTGGCACGATTTTCGGCGCTATGAACTAATTGGAGATTGATATTTAGCTTGGATATATTGGGAAGAATATTCGAGATTACAAAATGAGAAGATTTGTATTTATTTTGTTGTATAGATCATTGGCGGTTTATTTTATTTCGAGTTAGATAGTTGTATTATTTCGAGAGAAAATTGTTATATTTAATTTGAGAATTGAGATTAGTGGATTCTTTTTTTTTATATTGCGGTTTTTTTTTTAGATTCTCTATTTCTTGTTGATTGTGGATTTTGTTAGTTTTATCGAGAATCGCTCTGCTTTCCCGGGCCGGGTGTTATAAATGGTATCAGAGCTTAGGTATACAGCAACCCTCGGGGCTTGGGTTTTGGGTTCGTTGCGTGATTAGAAATTTTTGGAGATATAAGTAATTTCGGTGATATTCGTGTTAGGATCCGGGATTAGATGTGAAGAATTTATTTTTGGGAGACGAGATTATTTTTGGAGATTTTTGTAGTGGCCTCATTTTGAGAGTTTGACTTTCGACAAATTTCGAGAGCGAAATTCAATTGTTAGTGGGGAAGTGTAACAACTCGCGTAATTTTGGGGTATTTTAAATTAATTTCTACAATATAGAGGAAAATAAAGTTTTTGATTTATTTATTTTTCTTGCTAAAAAACGTTGAGAATTATTTTCGAAGACGAGTTTTTCAATTGGTTTCAAAATTGGTGTTAAAATAGATTTTTAAATATTATCCCTTGGTTACATTTTTAAGTCGGCATATTCAAAATCCCTGAGGGATCGATCGATCGACTCTCGGGGATCGATCGTTCGACCTCAATTGTTTTCAAGCGCAATAAGTTTTTGAAGATTTTTTTTTTGTTTATCTTCCTACTCTTTTACCTTATAAAAAGGAGTCGTGGGAGACCTTTTCTAAACTATCTTTTTCCTCAAAAATATGGAGTATCCTTTTCATATATTCCTTTTGTTTTTATATAAACATAGCCCCTTTTTAGTATCATATTCAACCTTAGTTTTTGGAGGTGTTCTTGGGGTTATTTTGATATTGGAGCTTGGAGACGATTTGTGGATCCTTGTGAAATGATTCTTGATGGTTTAATCTGAG
This sequence comes from Sambucus nigra, assembly GCA_949130495.1. Lineage (NCBI taxonomy): Eukaryota > Viridiplantae > Streptophyta > Magnoliopsida > Dipsacales > Adoxaceae > Sambucus > Sambucus nigra. The sequence continues at coordinate 294,568,387 of OX422215.1, read as the reverse complement.
TTTTGGGAAGATTCATGTTGGTTTCTTATGATGGTTTAATGTGTGGGGTATTACACAATATGCTCTTAAATCTCTCGAGAGTTATTCCCTTTGATTTCATATAATTATTGAACTCATATTTGAATTGTTAAATTCATTTGGAATGTGAAAATTATTATTGGAATCTGATTTTGATTAATGTTATATTATATTTGTGTTGAGCACGTTGTCATGAGATTTTAATATGCCACAAACGTTGGGCACCCGCCAAGATTCCAATTTTCGGCTACTTGATAAAGTATGGGCGCGGTATGGTGAGGCCTGGTGACCCGGATGATGTGTTGTTGAGAAATTTTATTGATAAAATTCTTGTGAGATTTGCATTTGATTTGAATATTCGTACTCGTATTGTTACGCTTTATTCACCGCTAATATTTGTTGAGCATCTTTCCTGTCGTATTCTGTACTTCCCCATATTTTTTTCTTAGTAGAAGGTTAGCGCGGTTTTGTGCGCTATGGAGTAATTGGAGATTGATCTTTAGCTTGGATATATTGGGAAGAATATTCTTAAGTACAAATTGAGAAGATTTGTGTTTATTTTGTTGTATAGAGCATTGGTAATTTATTTTATTTTGAGTTAGATAGTTGTATTATTTCGAGAGAGATTTATTGTATTGAATTTGAGAATTGAGATTAGTGGCTTCTTTTATTTTATATTGTGGGATTTATTTAGATGCTCTATACCTTGATGATTGTGGATTTGGTTAGTTTTATCGAGTATCGCTCCGCTCTCCTGGGCGGAGTGTTACAAATGGTATCAGAGATAAGGTATGCGACAACCCTCGGGGCTTGGGTTTTGGGTTCGTTGCGTGATTTGAAAATTTTGGAGATAAAGTATTTTTTGGTGATATTCATGTTAGGCTCCGGGATTAGATGTGAGGAATTTATTTTTATGAGACTAGATTATTTTTGGAGATTGTTGTAGTGGCTTGATTTTGAGAGTTAGGCTTTCGACGAATTTTGAGGGCGAAATTCCATTATTAGTGGGTAAATGTAACAACCCGCGTAGTTTTTGGGTATTTTAAATTAATTTCAACAATATATAGGAAAATAAAGTTTTTGATTTAATTATTTTTCTTCCCAAAAATGTTCAGAATTATTTTTGAAGATGAGATTTTCAATCGGCTTCAAAATCGGAGTTAAAACAGATTTTTAAATGATTTTTAGATATTATCCCTTGGTTTCATTTTTAAGTAGGTAGATTCAAAATCCTTGAGGGATCGATCGAGCGATCGACGCCCAGGGATCAATCGATCGACTCAACTATTTTCGGGCGCAGCAAGTTTTTGAAGATTTTTTTTTTGTTTATCTTCCGATTCTTTTGCCTTATAAAAAGGGGTCGTGGGAGTCCTTTTCTCAACTATCTTTTGCCACACAAATATGCATTAGCCTTTTCATATATTCCTCTCTTTTTTATATACATATAGCCCCTTTATATTATCATATTCAACCTTTATTTTTGGAGGTGTTCTTGGGGTTTTTTTTTATGTTGGAGCTTGGAGATGATTTGTGGATCCTTGTGAAATGATTCTTGATGGTTTAATATGATTTTTTGGGAAGATTCATGTTGGTTTCTTATGATGGTTTAAGGTGTGGGGTTTTACACAATATGTTCTTAAATCTCTCGAGAGTTATTCCCTTTGATTTCATGTAATTATTGAACTCATATTTGATTTTCTAAATTCATTTGGAATCTGAAAAATATTATCAGAATCTGATTTTGATTCATGTGATATTATATTTGCGTTGAGCATGTTTTCATGAGATTTTGATATGGCACAAAGGTTGGGCACCCGTCAAGATTCTAATTTCATCTGGTTGATAAAGTATGGGCGCGGTATAGTAAGGCCTGGTGACCCGGATTTCTGGGAATATTCAAGTTGGTTTCTTATAATGGTTTAATGTGTGGGATTTTACACAACATGCTCTTAAACCTCTCGAGAGTTATTACCTTTGATTTTATGTAATTATTAAAGTCATATTTGAATTGCTAAATTCATTTGGAATTTGAAAATTATTATTGGAATCTGATTTTGATTCATGTGACATTATATTTTGTGTTGAGCATATTGTCATGTGATTTTAATATGGCATAAAGGTTGGGCACCAACCAAGATTCCAATTTCCAACTTCTTGATAAAGTATGGGCGCGGTTTGGTGAGGCCTGGTGACCCGGATAATGTGATGTTGAGAAATTATATTGATAAAATGCTTGTGAGATTTGCATTTGATTATATTTTTCGTACTCCTATTGTTACGCTTTATTCACTGCTAATCTTTGTTGTGCATCTTTCCTGTCGTATTGTGTACTTCCCCATATTTTTTTTCTTAGTGACAGGTTAGCGCGATTTTGGGCGCTATGAACTAATTGGAGCTTGATTTTTAGATTGGATACATTGGGAAGAATGTTCGAGGGTAGAAAATGAGAAGATTTGTATTTATTTTGTTTTATAGATCATTGACGATTTATTTTATTTCGAGTTAGATAGTTTTATTATTTCGAGAGACATTTGTTGTATTTAATTTTAGAATTGATATTAGTGCATTCTTTTATTTTATATTGTGGGATTTATTTAGATGCTCTATACCTTGTTGATTGTGAATTTGGTTACTTTTATCGAGTATCGCTCTGCTCTCCCGGGTGGGGTGTACACTTGCCTTCCGTGATGTTGAATATGCATTTATGTGGATTGAGACGCATCTGGTATGGTGAGAGTCGTTCAAAGAATTTTCTTAAGGCAGGGATGTGACCTTCCCAAGGTTTGAACTTGACAATAATGTCATCGACATAGACCTCAACCTCTTTGTGGATAATATAATGCAAAATGGTTACAGCTGCTCTTTGGTAGGTAGCCCCAACATTTTTTAGAGTAAAAGTCATGACGGTGTTGTAAAGAATACCCCAAGGGGTAGTGAAAGCAGTCTTATCTTAGTGATAAGGATGCATCTTGATCTAGTTGTACTAGGAAAAACCATCAACGAATGACTTGAGGGGATGATTGGCAGTGTTATTAATGATCATGTCAATGTTGGGCAGGTGGTAATTGTCTTTTGGGGATGCTTTGTTTAGATCCTGATAGTCGATGTACATGTAGACTTTTCCACCTAACTTTGGCATATAGACAATATGGTGAGACATATCGGATACTCGACTACGCGAATAAAATCCACGTTTAGCTGTTTGATGACTTTATCTTTGACCTTGAGAGAGCACTTGGGGAAAAAAATTTCTAAATTTTATTTTGACATGATTATACTCTAGGTAAGTAGGGATATCATGTTGCATAATTTCGGGGTCGATTCCGGTAATGTCATTATAAGATCATGCGAAGATGTCTACAAATTCTTTCAGGAGAAACTCAAACTACGACCGCTCATGATCATCAAGTGTTGTCCATATCCTAATCTCGCACGAATTATTACTATAGCAAAGGTTAATAACAACAGTCTCATCATCATTAGTTTCAATGTAGTTATGTTTTTTATTTTATTTTTCTTATTGAGACCAGTTAAGAAATTTTCATTTATTAGACCATCTTCATCAATTATTTGATTAGATCAATGCAATTAATATAAGGCACAATAAGATAGTCAACATCTTCATCCATTTCATTATAAACATTTTCTAGAAAGACATAAATGAGAACCTCATCAAAGGAGGTTCCGTTTATATTCATATCAACAACAAAAAAAGGAGGGATATGATCAGGTTCACTTTTTAGGAGGTAAACAAGAGGGTTTTTGCTCGTTAAAGATTGGTTGGCATGGACACTATTTCCAGTTGAGAAGTGGTTTATTATAAGGGACAATCTTTGTAGACGGCTCGGATGGCTTGAATTTATTGTGGATTATGTAGAAATCCATCCCTAATGTGTGGAAGCCGAACGATTTATCGCCGCTACTATTCTCAGAGCTTTTTATGTTATTGGTGCTCTCAATGTTAGAGGGACTTATGTATGAAGTCTTGATGATTAAAGGCTTTACCTCATGTTTTGTCCCTTCTGTCCAAATGATCTTATATTCAAAGAAGATTTCAAATTATGGTTTCAAATTCTCCTCGAAAGAGTCATACCACGATTCAGGGAAGTCACAGTTTGGGAAGTCTTCGCCTTCTTTTTTATAAAACATTTGTTCAAGGAATCACTAGAAATTACATTTAACACTCGCTTTAGGTACGACTATCAAAGAGCCATGAATTCATTCAAGGATTTTTGATACCCCTGTAAAGACATTTTTATCATGTCCGAAATATTCATTTATGTATGTTGTACGCCGCTACATTTGATACGTCTCTACACGATCTCACACAACAGCCTCAATCCGAATTTCGGGAATCAATCATTCAATATGTCCATCATGTGTCCCACATTTGCCTCAACAACTTCACGTTCCATGATTTTAGGGACTTTATGCAAGTGGTACACAAGAGAAGTCAAAACAGTGAAAGAAGGTAAGATATGGAAGTTCATGGGAATTTTGACAATTTTATAGGCACCGTCTGGAGGTCCGGTCAACTGGAAAGTTGAAGAGCTCGCCACAACAAAGATACTGGAAGAAATGTCACCTCAATCCGAGATACGGTGAAGAAGTTATGGTCCTTTGAAAATGGAGAAAAATTTGAGAAAAACCTTGGAAAAATGCTAAGTGTTTAAGCCCCAAGTTCCAGAGAATTTTTGCGAACCGAAGGCCAAACCGGTTCAAGGTACCTGATGCTGGCAAGTGTTTCAAAATCGTGAAACTCTTTTTGGCTTTATTATAAAATCCAACTTCGGGGGGAGTTATTTCACAAGACTTGGAGAGACGATTTTGAGAGTTTTAATTGATCTAGTCTTCACCTTTTTATGTCCCAAGACTCATGTTTTGATTCACACATCCTTGCCAAACTTTTGTGAATCCTTTTGTAACCCAATAACACAACCTTGTGTTTGTTCAACCTTTGTGGAGAAGCCGTCTTTCTTCTTCATTGCTGCTCACCTGGAGTTCCTGAGGGAGATTCCAGCAGCCGACTACAGAACCGACACTTGCGGGTATTTCTCTGTTACTGTATTTTCATTGTAATCCGTGTAACCGTATCTTACAAAATTATAGTGAAAATAAAATGGTTTTTCCCCTTTGGGAGATTTTTCCTCACATGTGTGTGTTTGAATGTTGTATGATTTCATCTTCTTCAATCACACCAAGATGCATGTTTAGGATTTAATTGGGAAAAACTGAGTTTAATTAAATAATTTCTTTATTTAAATGCATGCGCACTCTTTCAAATTGGTATCAGAGCCAATTACACAATTATACCGTGTAATTTTCCGTAAAATTTTTCTAAGATATCAATTTTCTGAAAAATTCATTTTTGAAAAAGAGCGTGTTCATAATGGAGAAGTTATATAATAGAATGCCAGTTTTTTACGGGACAAACTATGCATACTGGAAAGCCCGCATGAGATCTGCATTAAAAGCCATTGATGAACGTGTCTGGATTTTGGTTGAAAGAGGGTGGACTCCTCCCTCTGTCACTGTTAATAACGTGACAAGTTTAAAACCTGACACTACTTGGACTAAAGAAGAATTTAAATGGTCATCTTTTAATTCTAAGGGTTTAAGTGCTATTTCTGGATCTGTCACACCTGATGAGTTCAAACGCATAATGACGTGCACCACGTCAAAAGAGGCATGGGATTGTTTGCAACTTACCCATGAAGGAACTAATGCTGTGAAAGAGTCTTAACTGCAAAATTTAACAACTCAATTTGAAACAATCACCATGCTTAAGTCTGAATGTTTTGATGAATTTTATGCTAGACTGTCTGATATTGTTAACACTAGCTTTAATCTTGGTGAACACATTCCTAATGCTAGAGTTGTTAAAAAGATTCTTAGATCACTGTCTAAGCATTTTATCCCTAAAGTCACTGTGTTAAATTCTATGGGTAATTTAAACACGTTTAAATTGGAGGAACTTGTAGGAGACTTATAAACGTATGAAATTGATATGTTTCCTAAATCTGCTAAGTCTAAAGATAAGGGCATTACACTTAATGCCCAGGAGAGAAAGAGTGAGGGGTCGGCAAGAAAGAGGGGAGAGTCATCTAGAAAAAGAGAGATAGATACGTCAGATTCTGAGTGTGACTTTGATTTAGATGATTTGGCCCTGTTTGCTAAAAATTTCAAGAAAATTCTCAAATTCAAGAAAAATGGTAATTTCAAAGATAAAAAGAAGTTTGAGAAAAATAAGTTTGAAAAGAAAAATGAAAAATATTTTAAAGATACTTCTAAGAAAGAGAGTGAGAGATGCTTTGAGTGTGACGGTAGGGGTCATAGAGCCTTTGAATGTGCTACTAGGCTGAATAGAGAAAATGGCAAAGCTATCCTTAATGCTACCCTTAGTGACGACAGTTATGTTGAGTCGGTGGAATCTGGACACGAGTCACCGCATGAGTGTAACTTCACCGCATTCATGGCTGGTCATGTGAGTTCTTCTAGTGCTCCTCACGACGATGAGGATTCTACTTCACAGGGACACCTCGATAGTGAGAATGATGTGAGTGAGGGGGAGGATGATGCAAGTGAGAGCGAGAGTAATCTTCAATGCGCCTACGTCGAGTTATATAATGAGTCATTTAAAACTAAAAAGCATAACAAAGTGTTACTTCTTAGGATCACTGCTCTAGAGGAATATTTAGAAAAATAGAGAGAGAGAGAGTCCTCCACCTGCACCACCTTGAGAGAGAGAGAGTTTGCCTGTGATGAGAAAGAGAGTTTGTTTAGGGAAAGAGAGAGTTGTTTTGAGAAAGAGAAAGGGGACTTGACTAAACAAGTGGCTAGTCTTACAAGTGAGCTCCATTCCTCCCTAGAGACCCGGAAGAAACTTGAATCCCTTGTTGCCCAGCTTACTCATGATCTTGAGAGAGCACGGTAAGTCAAGGTTCAAATCGAGGACAGATCTGGGAAGATGGGAAAGATGCTCCTCGGTCCCGCTTTAGGTTTTGGTGATAGGCAAGGAATAGGTTATGATGATGCCTCCACGTCCCAAATTGCACCTGGACCAGTTCCTGAGTTTACTATGACTCCATATGGCCATCGTCAAAGACCACGAAGGAGAGTTCGACCAAGAAAAGCAAACACAGGTCCGCCTAAGACTACGTTCTTCTGTACATACTGCAAAAGAAAATGCCACCTCAGGGAGTTTTTCTATAGTTTGGGTCGGACACGACGTACTACTTCTCCACCACATCATACTCATGATTTTGACAGTCTGAGAGAGCGTGTTGAGTTTTTAACTGCCACATCACAGAGTTTGATGGAGGAATTCCGACGGATGTCTTTGTCGTCAGTGAATACTTCTCACTTCCCGGCTAAAACCAACAACAACAAGGGTAAACAAAAGGTTACCACTTCTTGGGTACCTAAGAAAGATAAAAAAGCCCTTGTTATTCATGTTGCTCTCAAAGCACATAATACCTCACAGTGGTATTTTGATAGTGGATGCTCCAGACATATGACAGGTGATGTATTATTTTTTACTTACCTTAAGGATCATAAGGATGTTAGAGTCACCTTTGGAGATGGGAGCAAGTCTAGCATTATAGGACGAGGTACAGTAGAGTTACCAGGATTTCCTAAGCTAGAAAATGTTTTGTACGTCAAAGGTTTGAAAGCAAACCTTCTCAACATTAGTCAGCTATGCGACGCTGACTTTTCAGTAAAGTTTGATCGGGATGCATATAATGTCTACAATCAAGCCGATAAACTTTTAGTGCGAGGGGTGAGGACCGAGGATAATTGCTATGGGATTGTTTCCACATCCTCACTTATCTACCACAGCGCCACGATCACTCCTATGGATCTGTGGCACCAATGACTAGGTCATGTGAACGTTAGAGAGTTGACTCGCTTAGTTAAAAAGGACCTAGTACGTGGCTTACCATCACTTGGAAAGCCGACTTCCACGGTTTGTGGACCCTTTCAGTTGGGAGAGCAAATCCATAGCCCCCATAGGAAGTTGTATTCCATTACCACCTCCCATGTACTTGAGTTGATTCACATGGATCTTATGGGTCCTAGTCGTACTGAGAGTCTGGGTGGTAAGAGGTATATCCTCGTGATGGTGGATGATTTCTCCAGATATTCGATTGTAGGTTTTTTAGAGAGAAATACGATGCTGTAGAATTTTTAACGACCAAGTGTCGTGTCCTACAAAACCAACACGGAGTCACTATTAACAGGATACGTAGTCACAACGGCACAGAAATTAAGGAATCAAAGGTAGATCTTTACTGTGATAGCCTTAGGATCAAACATGAGTTTTCTGTTGTGAAGACTCCTCGGAAAAATGGGATTGTTGAGAGAAAGAATAGGATGATCCAGGACACGACACTTGGTCGTTAAAAATTCTACAGCAGGCACAGAAATTAAGGAATCAAAGGTAGATCTTTACTGTGATAGCCTTAGGATCAAACATGAGTTTTCTGTTGTGAAGACTCCTCAGAAAAATGGGATTGTTGAGAGAAAGAATAGGATGATCCAGGAAATGGGTAGATCTATGCTTCTAGGTCGTAGAGTTTCTTATAGATTTTGGGCAGAAGCAGTGTCTACTGCATGCCACATGGTGAATAGGGTTTACCTGCGTCCACACACAATTAAGACGCCTTATGAATTGTGGACTGGCAAGAAACCCAACCTTGCATATTTTCGTATTTTGGGGAGTAAATGCTACATCCTACGGGATAGAGAGCAATTAGGGAAGTTTGACTCCCGTAGAGATGAGGGAATATTGCTAGGATATTCATCAAATAGTAGAGCGTACTAGGTTTTTAACCTGAAGAGCTCTAAGGTTATGGAGTCAATAAATGTCACCGTGCAAGAAGGCGACCCTTCGACATTTATTGATTCTAGACTTCAGTGTGAGGATGAGGACTTTTCTGGTAGCGATTTACTTATCCCTCACCCACACCATGTGCATCCTACTTCTGTGTTAGCGGACACACCTGCTTGGGTTCGCAAGAGTCATGATCCCTCTGCCATTATTAGCGATCCCACTTTAGGGGTCAAGACTCGTGCTCAGCTAGAAAACGTTGTTATCCATCTTTGCTACACGTCCAAAGTCGATCCCAAGAATCACAAAGAAGCACTCAAGGATGAACACTGGATATCTTCTATGCAAGATGAGTTGCTTCAATTTAAAAATAACAATGTCTGAGAACTTGTCCCCCTACCTAGTGAGTCTAATGTGATAGGTACCAGGTGGATTTTCAAGAATAAAATGGATGAAAATGGTACCATAATACGAAATAAGGCTAGGTTGGTCGCTCAAGGCTACACACAGATAGAGGGTGTAGACTTTGGGGAGACATTTTCTCCTGTTGTGAGGCTTGAGTCCGTCCTCTTATTACTTGGCATCGCATATCATCTGCGCTTCAAGTTATATCAGATGGATGTCAAGAGTACCGTTCTAAATGGCATTCTACAGGAGGAAGTTTATGTGGAATAACTAAAAGGGTTTGAAGACCCTAAGTACCCAGAGCACGTCTACTATCCGGGTAAAGTCTTGTATGGTTTGAAGCAAGCACCCCGTGCTTGGTACGAGTGGATTACTTCCTGTCTCTTAGCCCATGGCTTCAAGAGAGGGGGAGTTGATATGACATTGTTCGTCAGGAGAGATGACGGTGCAATTTTGGTTGCCCAGGTCTATAGAGACGACATAGTCTTTGGATCCACGTGCTCCTAGCATGCTCACCACTTTGAGGAGGAGATGAAAAGTGAGTTTGAGATGAGCATGGCGGGTGAGCTTACTTTCTTCCGTGCTCTCCAGGTTCATCAGCTAGAGGATGGGATGTTAATCTCCCAATCCAAATATGCTAGAGACCTAGTGAAGAAATTTGGTTTAGACTCCGCTAAACATGCATGTACACCTATGAGTACTTCTATCAATCTTAGTAAAGACATTTCAGGCAAGGACGTAGAGCAAACCTTGTATCGGAGTATCATAGGTAGTCTTCTCTGCTTGACTACTAGTCATCCCTACATAGCCTTTAGTGTTGGAGTCTGTGCGCGATATCAGGCATCCCCGAAAGAGTCACACTTACTTGACCTAAAATGTAATATCAAATACGTGAGTGGGACTCTCTCATACGGTATTTAGTTTTCCTTTGATACCAATAACCGTATGTTCGCCTATTCGGATGCCGATGGGGCGGGGGATATAGATGGTTGTAAGAGCACTTCTGGTGGGTGTTTCTATTTTGGTTCTGCTCTTGTCACCTGGCTGAGCAAGAAGCAAAACTCCATATCTTTGTCCACTGCGGGGGATGAGTACATCGCCGTCGGGAGCTGTTGCACGCAAATCTTGTGGATGAAGCAAATGCTGGAGGATTATGGTATATCACAGGACACCATGATCATCTCCTATAATAACACTAGCGCGATACACATATTTCGCAATCCAGTCCAACATTCGCGCACAAAGCACATCAGGATACGCGAGCACTTTATACGTCAGTTAGTTGAGGAGAAAGTCGTATCCCTGAGTTTCGTTCCCACCGACCGTCAATTAGCCAATATTTTCATGAAACCTTTAGATGCCCTTAGATTTGAGAGTCTTAGGAAGTCTTTGGGGATTTGGTCAGTTGACTGAGGGGTTGGTTCATGTCTAGGGTAGGATGCTTTTTCATGTTCATATCATATGCTTCCTATTGCTAGTTTGTATCATGTGTATTATTACTTTTGCTTTTTTATATTTTTTGAAAAATCTAAAAATATTTTCTTTTTATAAATTTTTTAGAAAAGCACAAAAAGATTTTTGTATTTTATTTTCACCTTTTATGGATGAGCATTTAAGATAGCCGAGTCACAAATTTCATTCCATTTTTCCATGTGACTGTTTGATAGTGATTTGAGACGCTACATCATTTCATCCATGTGTTTTACATCGGTTAGAGTCTTTGAGATGTGATTAGTGATATCTTTCTACATGTTTAACTCCTATCTCCTTTATTGCACACATGGACGACTATATTTGATTATTGTACTTATCAATCACATATTGGCTTGAGTGTTTCCATCTCAATTCTGTCTATACAACGTACAATATGCGATAAAACTTAACACGATTGGATTGCATGTTAAAATCGTTTGGTGAAACTGTGTGTTTATTTGAAAACGGGGAAGGGCTGGGAAAGGTTCATTTAGCCTTTGCGAATACTAAGCCACCGTTAAAAAGGACCTAAAAAATTGAGGAATTTTATTATCCGGGGTCCAAAGAGGTTAAAAGAGCCCGAAAAATTTAAAGACAATAAAAAGCAATTCATGCCAAATATGGGCCAATAGGTTTCACCATCAATTCTCCAAAGTTTGAGAATTTAGATTAGCTCTATTCAAAATATAAATCTGAAGGTGTTTGGTTGGAAAGTTTATACGGGTTTGCACTTCCTTGAAAGTCCTGAAAAAGCATGAAATCTCTTTGGACGTTATTGGTGTTGAAATCTCTTTGAGCTTTGATTTGTTGATTTGATTGAGTCAATGTCTCATATTTCCAACTTTTTACACCAAAGGAAGATTTTTGAGTTCATTCGTTAGGAGTATCCAATATTCATCGTGCACATATGTCATGTTTGTATTCATTGATTTTTCTATCGAATTTTATCACACCCATACATTTACGCTATCATCGACTTGGTTGTTTTGTGTTCTTTCATGGTGTGATTCTTTGTTTATATATTTTGGGTGAAAAATTTTGAAAAATTCAAAAATAGAAGTTTTTTTTACCTTGTGACACACTCCAATTGCATTTATTTCTGATTCTCATATTTGTCTATTTGAGGACATAATAAAAAGGGGGAGAAGAATTATCATATTATGGGGGAGTTTTTGAGATTTGGGTATGCTTTCATCATAAATTGGTATCCATGTCTATCTCATTTCAAACTCGATATGTCACTTGGTATTTGCTTTATCTCATGTGTGTAGGCACTTCATTGATGAGAATATGTTGCACACCCTGATGAGAAAAGTTTTGAAGATCAAAAGATGAAGACTTATTCATTTGTACCTTTCCAGTTTTGGGTTCATGAGAGGGTAGATTTGTATAGGCAATTTGTCATTTGATAATTCGGATTTTTTATGTATGTATCGGCATAGACATAGGGGGAGATTTGTAAGGACATTTTTATCATGTCCGGAATATTAATTTATGTATGTCGTACGTCGCTACATTTGGTACATCTCTACACGATCTCACACGACGGCCTCAATCCAAATTTCGGGAATCAAGCATTCAACATCTCCATCATGTGTCCCATATCTGCCTCAACGACTTCACGTTCCATGATTTTAGGGACTTTATGCAAGTGGTACGCAAGAGAAGTCAAAACAGTGAAAGAAGGAAAGATATGGAAGTTTAAGGGCATCTTGGTAATTTTATAGACACCGTCCGGAGGTCCGATCAACTGGAAAGTTGAAGAGATGGCCACAATGAAGATACTGGAAGAAATGACACCTCAATTCGAGCTACGGTGATGAAGCTATGGTCCTTTGAAAATGGAGAAAAATCCGAGAAAACCTTTGAAATATGCTAAGTGTTTAAGCCCCAAGTTCCAACGAATTTTGCGAACCGAAAGCCAAACCGGTTCGAGGTACCTGACGCTGGCAAGTGTTTTAAAATTGTGAAACTCTTTTTGGTTTCCTTATAAAATCCAACTTCGGGGGAGTTATTTCACAAGACTTGGAGAGACGATTTTGAGAGTTCTAATTTCTCTAATCTTCACCTTTTTGAGTCCCGAGACTCATGTTTTGATTCACACATCCTTGCCAAACCTTTGTGAATCCTTTTGTAACCTAAGAACACAACCTTGTGTTTGTTCAACCTTTGTGGGGAAGCCGTATTTCTTCTTTATTGCTGCTCACCTGGAGTTCCTGAGGGAGATTCCAACTGCCGACTATAGAACTGATGCCTGTGGGTATTTCTGTGTCACTATATTTTCATTGTAATCCGTGTAACCATAGCTTACAAAATTATAGTGAAAATAAAATGGTTTTGCTCCTTTGGGGGATTTTTCCTCACATGTGTGTGTTTGAATGTTCTTGCATGATTTCATCTTCTTCAATCACACCTAGATGCATGTTTAGGATTTAATTGGGAAAAACTGAGTTTAATTAAATAATTTCTTTATTTAAACTCATGCGCACTCTTTCAACCCCAAACTATGTGGAGGTAAGGCTTCTTTTAGGACTAATGGTTCGAGGATCCCCTATTATCGGCGACTGAATCCTATTTCGGGCGTGAAATGCATATTCCTAAACATATGGATTACATTAACATTGTCCTGCGGAATATGCTCTGGAGACTCTCTCTCTTTGAAGTTATCCCCATTTGGGATAGAAAGCGAATCAATATTGAAACCTAAGAGTAATATGTCATTTTCTCCATGTCAAATTTCCAAAACAGGGTTACTTATGCTAATACCATTGAAATTAGTGTCATCTCCGATGATGGTGATGAGTTGGTTATTCACAAAGAACTTTAACTTTTGATGGAGGTAAGGGTCCACTCCCCTGATGTTATGAATACAAAGGCATCCTAGAAGTAAATAGAAATATGTTTGTATATCAATGACTTTGAACTCAATTTAGGGCCATATGGGACCAGCCCCTAGTATGAGTTTTATTGAACCCATGACCTCCCGACGAGTGTTATTGTAGGTGCTCACAGTGATGAAAGTTGGAGTGAGATCACTTTTTTTATCCCCAAACAATTGAGAGTCCTCAATGGGTAAACGTTCATAGCAGGTCCGTTATGAACAAGTACCAACAGAATCGTATTTCCCATAACCTCCACTAAAATATTAAGGTAATAGTTATGATCAAGATGAATCTTAGTAATTTCTTCATCATCAAAAGGGACGAGCCTCATCGTGGTGAGAGTCCCGACCACGTGGACTACTTCTTCAGGGGTAAGAGGAGGAAGAACTATAGGTCTGGTGAGGAGCTTGATCAAAGTATTTCTATAAAACTAGGAAGGTATGAAAATACCCTAGAAAATAATGTTGGCTTGGGTTTTCTTAAGCTATTTAAGGACTTTAATCTCTTCAATTAACATTTTTGGCATTGGGAGTTCTTCGAAAACTCTTTTCTCTTTATCTATATGCCTACTCGCTGAGGTAAGAATCGAATATGTGTAATATCAGTCTGATCGGGTCATATGATTTACAAACATTGGCAATAACAAAAACCCTATGTCTTCATCTACTTCTGGTATGATAAATATTTTATTGATTCCTGGTAGTAGATCCTCAAAAGAAACCATCCCATAGTATGATGCAATTATTCTGATATTCCCATTATCAGGTTCATCATCTAAATCATATGAGGGGTTTGAGTCATTACCCCACCCAATGGAACTAATATTGTCTTTACTCGAGAAATTGATGCATTCCACGACTTCAACTTCTTTATCGTGCAAATATTCCAACTCAACGAAAAAGTGTTGGTAATAGGGAACCATGTATCCATTAAGTCTTAGGATGGTAACTAGTTTGGAAGTTGTATATATCTCTTTCTCCTTAACGAACTCATCTGACAAGGCTTGCACAATATTATCTAGGCTGGATTCTTCTCTTGGCACAAACTAATCATTTTATTATCAGGCCCACTCCCGGGCTTTCATATAGACGTTGCTAATTCTTTCATAACTAACTACATCTCAAAATCTTCGAATTTATCCAAAACAGTTGGTAGCTCCATGCTCCCCATTTTAAGCTGGTTCAGATGGATATATAAGACCTTATCATGAGGGATAGGGTAGGGTCTAGGGGATTTTCAGGGTGCATAAGGAAAGAAGTACATATTTTAGGGGGTTTAAGAGAACTGGCAGATGGAGTAGGTGTATTGATGGTTTAAATTCTAGTGGGAGGATTAAAATCTAGGGTTTCATATAGAAGAATGGCATCTACACCTGTATGGTGTGTTAGCAAGGGGTTTTGAGTAGTATTGGGCTTAGGATTGACTGGAGGAGAGATGACCCCTTTATCAATGAGTCTTTCAATGACATTTTTAGGTGAAAACACTGGTTAGTGGTATGCCCGATGATCTGATGGAAATCACAACAAGCGTCATGCTTAAAGTTCCTTGGAAGTGGGTTTGGCAATAGACAAGGGTCCAAAGGATTGATGAGGTTCCTTGATAATATATTTTGACACACTTTCGTGAGAGGATCATGGATCTTGGTGGATTCCTTTCCAGCTGTAGCTTGATGATCTTCTGGCACCCATGATGTAACAAACTGAGAAATGATGTTGATGGTTGAAACAGTGGCATTAGCTGGTTTACGAGGAGTGAACTACCTCGTTGGCTTTTTCGACTCGGACTCGACTTTATGATTCTAGACACTCTCTGTGATTTCTAACTCTTCCTTTTAGAGGGCTCTAATGTATGGGTAGTGTTAGACTCCCATTGAGGTTTGAACATGTGGCAGAAAATTCTTCTTCACGATACTTACATGTTCCTCCTCGAAAGGTCGGTTTTTCATGGTAGCGATCTTTTCTCTCCACTTACTGATAAAGTTGTTAACTCACTCTCTAGGATTCTACTTAAGTAGATCTAGGTCTCGGATTAACTCTTCATTTTATTTATATTGGGCCATGAACTCTTGGGTCCCATCCTCCTAACTGCGAATTCTGATTCCTCTAATGACAAGAACCATCGAGTGGCGATTTCATTAAAAGATTATTGAAACATCTGGTCCATTATCTCCTTGGTGACCCTCAATAGGCTCATGGTGCGGTGATAGCAATGAATATGCACGAGGGGAGGTTCGCTACCTCAAAACTTTTCGATTTCGAGCACTTTGAACTTTTTTAAAAATTGAGCCTTCGAGTAGGGAGACATATGGGTGTAATCCACATAGTTTCCGGAAATCTTGACTTGGTCAAACTTTTTAGATATAAATTTATGAGTTCTTCCTTAACCTTATTCAATTCTTCTTCTTTAGGATTAACCAAAATAGGTATCGATAAGTTAGCCCCTGGCTTGGCAATGCTCGATATTGGCAACTGATATGGTGGTAGCCCATTAATAGGTAGGACACACGGGGCATGAGGAACATGTTGATACTCATCCTAAGCCCATATTTGTTCTGGTTCTTATAGTCTTATATCTTGAGGGAAGGAAACATTAGGTTCAGCAAACCTCGAGCATTTGATCCCTGTTTCATTGTATCTTTTGGAAATCTTCTTGAAGACTATCGATCTTAGCACTGAGTTGAGAAAGTAATGATATCAAGTTGACTTGGAAATTATTCTTCTAATATGGGTTTTTGGTAACGAATCTCCAATAGGATCTCTCACTTTTATCATAAGACGGTGAGGGTGTGGAACTCTAGGGTGGATTGATAGCAGATCTGAGCCAATAGGGAGCCAGACCAAACTAGGGTATGCGATCACACTTAAGAGGGAAAAAATTATTTTTAATTTTTTGTGGGAAAAGGATATTTAGTTTTGGGTGTTTTTAAGAAAAGGAGATTTTTTTAGGTATTTTGATAGAGGGGTGAACATATTTTGGTATTTTTTAAAAGATAAGGAAATAGTTTTTTGGTATTTTTGAAAAGAAAAGGAAATATTTTTTTGGTATTTTTGAAAAGAGAAGGAAGGAAAATCTCATACTGTAGTTTTAATTATTAGGTTTCACTTGTATTTTGTTCCGCCTAGGGTGAAAGTGAAATGTCAGACAGTACCTGAGTCTAGGAAAGGATTGGATACGTGATGCAAGACACGATTTGACTTATTTTCAAACTCATAGATAGGCTCTTATTTCACAAACACGAAAAATAACTCAAACTTTAGGCGGTAAGATGACCCGAAACTTCGATAAAGATTTGCTTTGAAATTGGTAAACTAGGTATGAGTGTCCTAGGGTAGACACTTATATGAGGTTTATGCATTAGATGTCAGTGTAAAGGTTCCAATATTTGGCATAACTTTCGCGATATACCTCTTGCCTATAAGGGCACTCATTCATTGGTACATGTGGAGAAGTAATTTGATATACCTGAGTGTACAAGAATTGTCTCATGATATACCTCATGGTGATGGTACGTGTGAGAGCAAATTCGATATACTCGACATATGTGAATGAGTTCCATGTTATATACCTTCGGTTGTGATTTCGGTCAAGTAGTATGATGCTTGGGGGAGGGTGAGTCTTTCAATATACAATGAAGGTACTAGGGCAATGCAAGGTGGGAATCACATTGCTTAGGTTAACCGAGCTTTGCAAAATCGGCAACCCATCACGAAGCGACCCGTAGTGTGGAACAAATCGTGGTCAAGTTGTAATGCTCACGTGATGTAATGCGAAAAATGCATGAGTCTTGATGAGTATTTTTATACAGAGTTTTATATATGCTAAGGGGAGTAGGTACTACTACTAAGCATGAAGTAAAAAATGTAAATATAAACGGATGGCATATGAAAAAGAGCTAAGTATACAGGGGAAGTAAAGCCAATAATAATGTACAAGTAACATGAATCACGAAGAATATACAAAGCATGATGATGTATACTAGGTGTGAGAGATGTGAATATACACAAGTGAGAGAGATACATGTGAAAAGTGATAGGGGCATGCAAACATGTATCGTGAAAGTGTGTAAGTGAGGATACGGTGGATATACACAAGTCGTATCTGAAGCATGTGAGTAAGAAGAATGTACAAGTGGAGATATATATACACATGTAGAAAAATATAGAAGAGGGGGAAATGGGAAGACAAAACCCTTATAAATAAAGTCTAGACCTCTAAAAGTAAAAATCCCTAGTAGAGTAGCCATTGTGGCCATCTGGAATCTGATAAGGGGTTCTCCCTGATAAAAGAAAAAATATTGGTGGGCATGGATCAAGGAAGAAAATCCTATATTAGCCACTTAGGCGATGTTTGAGGCTCCCACAGACATAAATTGTTAATTGTAAAAGGGGTGAAAATATAGAAAATGGATTCACCAGCCCATTTTACTCAAAACAAGCAAACGATGTAGCCGTTCCCAAAGAAACGACATCAAAAACAAATTAGTGCATACAAAACCAAATAGATCATGGGTCCAGGGACTAAGTTTATGGAATGGAAAGGTGTTAGGCACCCATTCCAGCCTTTAGGCCTCTCATGGGCTATGGTAATATTCCCCTTTTTCTCTAATACGAAATTTGTGTTTAGAATGTGTGCAGAGTGAAATAGGTGAGAAAATAAATCGGCATACCCATGTTATGGAAAAGACATGGATGAGTCATTCTCAGGACTATAAAAAAGGAAAGAAAATAATCTAAAATGTAGTTTAAATGTGAGCAACACACCCAATCACAATCCATCGAAAAGAATGAAATATGCATGTGTAACGAGACTGCTAAAATATAATAAAGAGAAAATGATACATTATATTCAATAACTAGATCATAATCCACTATGAAAAATGGATATGCATCTCTGATGAGATTGTAAAAATGTAGTCTAAATGTGAGCAACACACCGAATCACAATCCATCGCAAAGAATGAAATATGCATGTGTGACGGGACTGCTAAAATATAATAAAGAGAGAATGATACACTATATTCAATAACTGGATCATAATCCAATATGAAAAAATGGATATGCATCTTTGATGAGATTGCGAATACGAAAAAGAATAAAACAAATGAAAATATAATACAGTGCGAGCAACACACTGGATCATGATTCATTAAGAAGAAGTGAATATGCATGCGTGTGTGTATGTGTGTGAAAATATATGTATATATATATGATACTAATGAAAGTGAGTATGAATAAAGTAAGAAAAGAGGACTTGAATCTCGAGAAAAACTCAGGACGCCTACGTAGTCGGAAATGGCATCAAAGTTTGAGAGTGCACCAGCAATCAATCGACAAACTTGTTTGATTAAATTCCAATTTTAGTCCAAAAAATTCTAACTCTTGCAACTAATTGTGATTGAGGAATAAAATAAATTCAAGCATGCACATAATCACAAATATAAGGAAAAATCCCTAAAAGGGGTAAAACCTTCTTTATTTCACACTATATTGTAACACTTACAAATACAGAGAAATACATCTTGACACACGAATACCTACAGGTGCCAGTTCGTCGTCGTCGGTAAGAGATCCCGCAGGAGCTCCAAGTCAGCAATGGAGAACAACCTTCTTTCCCACAAGAATACCCCAGATGAGTAGAACAATCAATCTAGGGTTTATAAATATTCACATATGTATTTGGAAAGTATTTGTGAATCAAAAAGGAAAAAACCTTAAAAGATGAAGTCTGAAAAACTCAGAAGTTCTTCAAAATCGGAGGTGCAAAAGACTTGAGAAAACGTGAATGCAGAAACCTATTTTTATAGAAAAATTAAGGTGGTGGCTCTCTCGAACAAGATGCACTGTCGTTCGAACGAGATAGCCATCTCTCTCCAACGAGATGCCTATGTCACTTGAGTGACAGGCACATATCGATTGATGCCTTCGCGCAACATTGAGTGTCACTTGAATGACCCAAGCGTCAAAAAGTCCGCCTCTTGACTTAGAAAAAAAATGTTTTCTCAAAGAAAAATATTTTAGGTACTAAAAACAGTTTATAAAAAATTCCCAAATAAATATGTAAACCTTAAAAACTCCAAATTAGATATTTTACCATAATCTTGACTGGAGTAGTGGAAATATTGAAGATGCACATTGCATGATGAGGTTGCGCTACGCACGTATGAAGATGATGGGTTCGTGAAACTTAGGATTCAGATCAAGGCCGTCATGGATGATCGTGATGACGTGTCGAATGTAACGGTATCAGACATACTAACTGAGATCTAGGACACTCAGTAAATTCATAGATTCTAAAATGGACATTTATAAAATCACGTCCTTACAAATCGCCCCCTATGTCTATGCCGATACATACATAAAAACTATCCCAATTATGCTACCTAAACTTAAACAAATGACATACAATTTAATATCCATATTAAACCCAAAAACTGGAAATACTAAGTGACGTGTCTTAAAAAAGATTTCAAACATCTTCAAATCTTCAATCTTTCATTTTCACCATTAGGGTGTGTAAAAAAATGCCCTTAATTTTGTATCTACATACATGAGACAAGAAACAATACCCGTGACGCGCAACAATTTGAAATATAACGATAGAATCAAATCATTATTAAAAACAAACAAAAATTCTTGTATAGTAGCCTGCTTCTTGGCTCTTTCTGTTTTTCATCCAATTTTTTTATCTTTTTTGTTCATATGTCTTTCATTACCGAAATGATTAATTTTATTGTAAAGTTACATTAAAAGGAGATATCATTTCTCTAAGCATTGATAATATTTTCTCTTCTTATATTAGATTCAGGTGCTACTTTTTTGGTGGTTTAGAACAATATTTCGTAGATGTAAAACAAAATGTTCATCATTCACTCTTAGAGAAGTAGGATATATAAATGTTAGATGTGGATCTATGGAGGACAATTAGGTGAACATGTACTATTTTGCTTGCTTCCATTCGTTTCTTTGAAAGTAGGTTACCTGATTTGTTACTGATGAAATTCTCTTAAAATTGATTTGTTATCTAAAGATGATGATGGTCATATGTTTTTGCTCGAATTCGAGTTGCGTTGAAAGGTCGAATGCTTGGTTTTGTATTATGTTTATTGGAGTAAATGTTCTCTTGATATTTTCTGTCGTGAATATAGGATAAATTTCATTTATCTTTATAAAGAAAATGATGCTACCTGTCTTCGTTTATGTAAATTTGTGATGATATTTTTGTCTTGAATGTGAGGATAAATTTCATTTATCTTATAAAAAAATTGCTGCTACTTGTTTTTGTTTATGTAAATTTATTGTAAGTATTGCAATAGTTCCACTGGCACGGGCATGTACTAGAATAAGTAGGTGTTGTAGTTGGAGGTAAACATTAATAAGATTCATGTGTTCACTGTGAGAAAGATGTTCACAATGCATGCCTGAATCAAATTGCAATAATCTATCACATTATTAGGTCTTTACTTCCTTTTCTTATATTGATATTTGTAGCAAAACATTATTGGATACATTTGTCTCTTGTTGAATGAGAATTAACTATTGATCACTGGGGTAATGGCCGATGATCATTGCGTTGCAACTTAGGTTTTTTTCCGCTATGTATACTCTCTATTTCAGAAATCAATTACACGGGGGTTGAAATCTATGTAACTGTTTATTCTTCTTATCACAAAGGTTGAAATCTAAGCATTACGCAAGCCTATACAATGTTTCTTATGAAATCTATAGAGGTAATTTCTTTTATTTATGGTTTTTGGTTATTTGAGTTAATTTCAGGTCCTTATGTTTGTGCTATGGGTAAAGATCAATTTCACTTTGTTTAAATGTTTGTTTGGGATTTACAAAGTTAAATTTATTTTTCTATTCATGAACAGGGGATTCCTAGTTTGGTTGCACTTTGTACCTGGAATTAAGTTGCGAACTGATAATGAACCATTCAAGGTTTGTTACCACACAGAAATCCATTGACTAACATCAGTTGGTCCTAAAATTTGTTACCGCTATGTGTCACACCCCACAAAATTCGACAGACGGGGTGGCCAACCACCGCCGTCGAACTACACCACGCGTGAAATAAATAAATACCAGTCTTAGCATGAAACATATATGAAACAATGGATTAATCAATCCATAAGATAAATATTTTAATCCATCCCAAATGATGATAATAACTGAACGATAAAAGATCCATCACATGCTAAAACTGCAATTTAAATCCACACTCCAATAATAAATTTTATTAAAAAGCGAAAGGAACCAACTGAAATCCTCTAACAACTTTGGAACCGAATGGCCCAATAAAACTCAAAAGATGTCTCATAATTAAATACGACTGAAAAGAAAAGTCTAACTAAACAATGCAATAAAACGAATAAACTTTAGCTGCACCTCCAAACGATAACTCCGATAGTCCTATGAAGCTTCTCCAAAACTTATCCTGAAAAAGTTAGTCAACGCACGAGGTTAGAGACCCGAGCATGAATACACACTACTCTCTTCAAATAGGATCCTTGAATCTAGACAGTAGCATTATACATTATAAATATCATAATAGAATATTTTAATTAAGCGGGATAATTAAACGCGATAAATATAAGCTCTAACTACCCGTAGAGATACCCAATTAAAAAGACACACCAATATGATTTTAAATTACCAAGTCCCACGAAGTTAATTTAATTAAATTAGCCAACTTTTATTATTGTTCTCAGTTTTTATTATGACAGTCCTTCCGTCCCAGGTGGTAATCCACCAAAGTGTCACACTTCCCCTTGTCAATCGTCCTCTGACCCGTTTAAACTGTCGGCCCCGATACATGACAAAGTTACACACACGATACGACATAAATCATCCCCTGACCCATTTAAACTTTCGACCTTGACACATTATGTCGCCACAAATTTTAATACCCGTTTTTATCTTAGGCATCAATTCTCAATTTCTCAATTTCTCAATATATATATTACCCCACCTTTTTATCGATGTGAGATCCTCCAAATGCCCCTTAGTCCCATACCTAAGAGTTCCCAAGTTACCAATACGTCCTAACCTATGTATAGGATACATTTCTAACATAAACCTCAACCTAGCCTCATGCCTAGGTTAGAGTAATGACGATAAAGTGACAAAAATCAGCCCACCCCCAAAATGATAAACACGCGATGATCTACCCTCGCTAGTCCCATACCGAGAAGGCATCCTAAAATATAGGAAGAGCAAAAAAAAATACCCAACAAAACGTCGTCACAATAGGCAATTAAATATTACCAACAAGTCACATGAATAAGTACAATTAATCAAAGTACCAAACTATGCATAATAGACCAATTCTATTAAATCTTAATTTCACCAAAAATTGATCTCAATTAATTATTTTAATAAAAACACTGAATTTCATCATTAATATGACATACTCCCAAATTTCATTATCGTAACGTAACTTACATGAGTTATATGCCCCCAAATTCATTTAATTCAAAACTAGGATTTTTTCTACATGCAACCTACACCAATAAATTCCAAAATTCACTCATGAATCCTACGTACCCGAGGGTTATGAATGTTATTCATATTAAGAGATTTTATAAAAACAACCCCAAGTTTTATGTGTCAACTTTCTCTAATTATATTGCTAATTGCTTTTAATAAAAACATGAGATTAAGGTTTAGGCAATACTTAAAATCTATAATACCAAAGGAAAAGAACAGAGTATTCATGCCTGTGATTTAGATGAAGAAAATCTGGTAGCATGGTTGGATTCCTCTCTAAAAATTAACAAAGAAGTGTTCTTGAATAAACTTTATTAAACCTCAATTAAGCCTTCCAAAACTTGATTATGTTGGAGGTTGATGATTATGGAGGAGAGAAAAAACTTTTGAAAGAGTTCTCTGGTGAAAAACTTGAGAAAAAGTGATTATGAGAAGTCCCCCTACGGATGATAAGACTTATATACTAATTAGGAATCCTAATCCCAAACCAACTCTATAAATTAATTATCGACTTATGCCCAAACTGAAATCGTCGATCGATTGACTAAAGGAGTCGATCGATCGATCAGGTCGGCTGACAGGTCCCCCATGAAAAATGCATATAAGTAAAAATAATTAAAAACTCATTTTAAATTCGACTTCAATTCCACTTGAAGTTTTATTTCTCTAAAATCATAACCCATATATTTATTTAATAAAAATTATTAAATCTAAAAAAAAAAATCTCGAATATTCCAATTAATTAATAAAAATACGGGGTGTTACATACTTCCCCACTAGCAAAGAGTTTCGTCCTCGAAATTAGACGAAGCATATACATTAATGCGTAAATCTCGCAAAATAAAATAAGGCTCGCATATGCCTACTCCGTAGAATATCACAATTAGGCACCCATACACCTAATCTACTCAAACATAATCCTTAACAAAAATACAATATATTAATCTCTAATACTAACGTATTAGAGGTATAATATATATATATATATATATATATATATAGAGAGAGAGAGAGAGAGGGGATCAAGTGAGGTCCCCGAGTTTGAGGTCCCTAAATGAGGTCCATTTTTTTAAAATAGTAAAACAAATATTTCGGGGCTGATTTTTTTTGTATGGTTCTTAAACATTTCAGTAGGACCATAAAAAAATAATCAGCTCAAAATAAATTTTTTTACTATTTTAAAAAAATCGGTCAAACTTTGTCAGATTTTAACACCTTAAAAACAACTTAAAAATTGACACAGTTTGACCGATTTTTTTAAAATAGCAAAAAAATTCATTTTGAGCTGATTATTTTTTTATGGTCCTACTGAAATGTTTAAGAACCATACAAAAAAAATCAGCCCCAAAATATTTGTTTTACTATTTTAAAAAAATGGACCTCATTCAAGGACCTCAAATTGGGACCTCTCTCTCTCTCTCTCTCTCTCTCTCTCTCTCTCTCTCTATATATATATATATATATATATATATATATATATATATATATAAGGTTGATAAATTCTTTATTAATTCAGAATAGTATTTTAAAAATTTAGGCAAATTATTTTTTATATTTATATATAAATTTTACAAAATTTATAATTATTTATCAAAGTATCCAAAATACTAGTTATAAATCATATAAACTATATAATTTTTAGTTGTCAAAAAATCAGTGATGAATGCATTTGATTCAGATGAGATCTATTAAGAAATTAACAAGAGATTTTCTTAAAAGTATAATTTGAGAGTTCACACACGGTTACTCAACAAAATAATGAAGAAGAAAGGGACTATCAAATTTTCAGCTAGGAGTGACAATTTTAGACATGACACGACAACACAACACGAATTGACCTGACATTAACACGGCTTCTCGTGTTCGTGTTGTGTTCGTATTTTGTAACACGAAGTCGTGTCGTGTTTGTATAAAAAATTTAACACAAAATTGACCCAAATAGCACGATATTAATGACACGAAAACGCGACTTTATAACACAATTTGTACACGGTGTAAACAGGAAGCCCACTTGGTGTTTAATCAAAATCCTAAAATACATCCCCTCTTTTCATTTTCCCTCCCACACAATCCCGTACTTAGCCGTTTTCTCTCAAAACAAAAGATAAAACAAAACCCTCTCATCTCCATCTTTTTCTCTCTTCCACCATCTCATCTCCATCTATCCTCCCCCATCCCCTCCTCTCCCCCCCCTCCCCCCTCACCTAATTTGGAAAAAAAGGCCCGATCGAAAAAAAGAAGGTTCGACCAGTTCAACGGCACCGGCCGAAAAGAAAAAGGGGTCCAATCATCTTTTTTCATTTCAGTCGAAAAATGAAAGTGTTCAAATGGAAAAAAAGAGGATCCGATTGAAAACAACGGTTCGAATCGAGTTTATAGTTTACATCAGATTTGAGTTTAGTTTTCTTTTCTCATATTGATCTAAGTTTGTAGTTTGAAAATAAAAAAAGCAACGCACCGATTGATCTGAGTTTGGTTAGTTTGATTTTTTTCAGATTGTTTGTTGATGATAGATAATTAAAGTGGAAATAAGATTTGTAGTTTGAATAAGATTTGATCCATGAAATCGGATTATCATACTAATTGTTTGTAATTTTTCTCCAAGAACTTCTCAGATTATTTGTTAAATATCATGCTTGATCTGATATTGTACTTTGAATGAGATTTGACATTAGTTGGGTGAGAGAGTAAGAATAATATTTGTCAAAAAAATAGAGCTTTTTCGATCGTATTTTCATGTCTAATTGGATGGCAAAAAATTAATTATATTGCAATTGTCGTGTCCTGTCTTTTTAAATCATAATTGTGATAACTATAAAAAAATATATAATTTCATGTCGTATTGTATTTATATTCATGTTTTAAAACATGATTGAATAATACCATTTGGCACCCTTACATTCAGCTTTAAAAAAAAAACGAATGAAGAATAAATAAATAAAAGTGTGAGGTTCCTCCTCTCTGCTCACTGGCCGTTGCTGGTTCATTGTGTCCAGCTGCATTGTTGATTTGATATTTGTTTTTGATTACATCACCCTACGTCATTAAGCAACTTATAATAAACTCAGCTAGTTGCCTACCAGACGAACAGTATCACACACAGCCGATTTTGGTCACCCACTTAATTTATGAGGACGTGTGAACACGCGCCCCAACACGTGCAGGGAAGTTAGAAAAACAAGAGAAATAAAATCAATGATTAGATACTCAACGGCCAAACCTACGCCTCATGTCTCGTTGGGAAAACCAAAAGTAAACAAAAGCTCTGCCACAGTCCACTCACTGTCCGGCTATGGGTGGACAAAGAACGGCGCGTGAGTCCCGAGAGTACAAATCTCTCCAAAAAGTGGGACCTATGCCGTTTAAAGCCGTCCAATCTGGCCTTATACGGCGAAACTCCCCAATTTATTACTCATATTTATTGAGACACTGAAGGGTCTTATCAACGGTCTTTCTCCAGTATTTCATTGATTGATATGTGCTAGGCTGGTCAACTGATATATTATAAATAGAGTGGTGACATTGGTATCAAATAATTCACCTAAATTTCTTTTGAATAGTATTAATGAGTTGTGCTTTTGACGGGATTCATATCATAAGGTATAACACTTAAAGTTATTTGGAGAATGATTCGGGAGAATCGTTTGGGACACATAGCATTTTCCTTATAAATATATATAAAATAATGATTTTGTGCGAATTAGTCCGCAATTTAAGAATGCGGATCGGACACGTGTCACCTAACGGTGCCCCTAAAAATTATAGTTTAAATTATAGGGACACTCTCTCTCTTTTTTGGGCTCATCATCAGGTGACACGTGTTCGGTCCGCATTCTTAAAATGCGGATTAATCCACACAAGAACAGAACTGTATATATATATATATATATATAGCGCACAACTAAAAACACTCCTCAAAGTCTTAAAACACTCCAATTTTTTGTTAATGTGACAACATTACCGTTATACACATAAATAGATCTATTATTACAAATAAACACTTCAAATCCCTCTCTCACTTATACACATAAATAAAAAATAAAATCTACTTTTAACTTGCGAAACAAAAAAAATGTTTATTAACAGTTTTTTCTTAAAAAGAGTTTTGTTAAAAAAAAACGCTTTTTATTAAAAATGAAAGTAGAAAACGTTATTAAATTCCTTCCCACGTAATCATTTTTGGCATCGAAACATTGTTAAAAACGTTTTTTTTTTCATTAAAACTGTTTTTTAAAATATTTTGTTTATTTTTCGTTAAAAATGTTATTTTTTGCTAAAAATTGTTTTTTTAATGAACAACTGGTTTTTAAAAAAATTTACTTTTTGCTAAAAAACTATTTTCGTTGGTGGCAATTCGTGTATTTGGGTCGTGTTTTGGGTCGACACGACATGACACGTCAAGGGTTTTTCGAACACGACACGACACGACACGAATTCATATTTTTTTTAGTTGACACGTACACGACCCAAATTAAAAACGACAAAACATAACACGAATAACACGATTTCTTAAATTTCACACCTAAAAAACACGATTAACACGAAAAGACACGATAACACGACTCATAATTTTGATACGAACACGACACGATTTCGTGTGAAAAAAAACCCGACACGAACACGACATATCGTGTCAATCTCGGATCATTCCGTGTTGTTTCTAAAATTGTCACCTCTAGCCGTTGGCTCGGGCAATTTTTTAATATCAAACATCCTCAATAATTTTTTAATTAAATAATTATAAAAACTGGTTTATTATAAAGTTAAATAAAAGTAGATGTTTTTTTATTAAATAATATTGGACATTTAAAAATATATATATATTGTAAAACAGTTTTTTTTTAAATCATTATTTTTTGAAAATGGACATATTTTAAAAAAACAGTTGGATATAACTTATTTAAAAAATGATAGTTATATTTATTAACGAGTGTTGTATGTTCAACAATTAATCAGGGTTACAATTGTTTCTCAAATTATATTTTTAAAAATTATTTTTTAATAACTAATTTGTGGTGAGATTTTTTTTGGTTAAAAAATATTTTATATATATATTAGATTAATGATTGGTTAGTACTGGTTGCGCGAATCCACATCCTTTAATGGACGTGGATCCGCACCAGCGGCACTAACCAATCGGTATTAAAAAATTATAACAAAATATATATATTTTAATACCGATTGATTAGTGTCGCTGGCGTGGATTCATATCTATTAAATGGTGTGAGTCAACACCAACAGCACTAACCAATCATTAATCTAAGATATATAAAAAATATTTCTTAATCATAAAAAATCTTACCACAAATTAGTTTTAAAAAAAATAATTTCTAAAAATATAATTTAAGAAAGAATTGTAACCATGGTTAATTGTTGAACATACAACATTTGCAAATAAATATAACTATCATTTTTTTAAATAACGAAAATGTTTTTTTTAAATCTATTATACCCATCTATTTTTTTAAAATATGTCCATTTTAAACTTTTTGTCCTCTTTTTGCTGTCAAGTAGCGTAGTGTACAACACTAGTATTCCTCGAAAAACTTTCAAACAGTAGGAGAAGAAAATGGTGAAAACATCATCGTTTTATTCATATTGATGGAACCGTTGTACATTTTACATCATTGATAATACTTGCGAAGGTGTTCAGCATTCCAAGCATTCTTGAATTCTTCTCCTTCTAGAGTTGCTATTCAGTAAGTTCCTGGTCGAACAACTTCTGTAACTCGGTAAGGTCCATGCCAGTTTGCTTCCAGTTTATTGTGCTTCTGAATGACCTTATTTAGCACATAATCTCCCTCTTTTAAGTCACATTTCTTCACCCTTTTGTTGTAGAACAGAGCTGTGCGTTGTTGGTAAGCAGCATTCCGAATGGCTGCCTCTTCTCTGACTTCCTCGAGCATATCCAAATCCAGTCTTCTCATCAAGTCACTGATCGGAGAATTGATGTTCAGCACTCTGTGTGTTGGGAGACCTAACTCGGCAGGTATTACAGCCTCACTTCCAAATGCCAACATGTATGGTGATTCTCCAGTCGCTGCTCGGGGAGTTGTTCGGTAAGCCCACAATACTGATTGTAGCTCGTTAATCCAGTTAGCTTTAGCTTCACTTAACCTTTTCTTCAAACCGTTTAGCAGTGTTCTATTCGTCACTTCAGTCTGTCCATTGCTTTGAGGATGGCCTGGTGCTGAATGGACCTTCAAAATGTTCGACTGATGACAATAAGCAGCAAATTCCTCGTTATCAAATTGGGTTCCATGGTCTGTGATGAAGGCATGAGGGAGACCATATCGACATATGATATTCTTCCAAACGAACTGGTATACCTTCTCGTATGTCATGTCGATGAGGGGTTCAGCTTCTACCCACTTAGTAAAATAGTCTACTGCGACGACGAGGTACTTAAATCTTCCTCGGGTGATCGGCAATGGTCCCACCAAATCAATTCCCCACATGGAGAATGGCCAAGGGGAAGTTATGGGTGTCAACAATGCTTGTGGAGTTCGTCGGATAGAGGAAAAACGTTGGCACTTGTCACATTTCTTAGCATAGGTTATACAATCAGCCCTCATCGTTGGCCAATAGTATCCTTGAGTCATTACCCTTTGTAAAAGCATTCGACCTGCTACATGAGCTCCACAAGACCCTTCATGGATTTCTTCAATCAATTCTTTCACCTCAGAGGGATGTACACATCTCTGCAAACCTGCCATAATTCCTCGTCTATACAAAATACCATTAGTCAACACATACCGAGCAGCTTTATACTTCAGTTTCTTGGCAGCGAGTTTGTCCTCCGGCAATCCTCCCTCTTCAATATATGTCCTGATGGGATCCATCCAAGATGGTCCTAAATCAAGGGTTATTACATTCATTGTCAGGTCTTCATCTATGCTCCTACCTTCTAATACTTCAATCGGTATGGTTCTTCGCAACTCGGTACGAGTAGCTGATGCTAGTCGGGCTAGTGCGTCTGCTTGTACATTCTCCATCCTCGGTATTCTCACTAACCGAATGGCATCAAATTCTGTCAACAACTTTATCACCTTTGCGTGATATTTGATCATTAACTCTCCTTTAACCGCATATATTCCTGTCATCTGATTTACAATTAGTTGAGAATCACTGAATACCATCACTTGTTGTGCTTCCATAACTTTTGCTAAGTTTAACCCCGCTATCATGGCTTCATATTCAGCTTCATTATTAGAGGCTTTGAATTGGAATCGTAAAGCATATTCCATGTCAATCTCATCTGGGGTACTTAAAACAATTCCTGCGCCGCAACCTGCTGTGCAAGATGAGCCATCCACATATAATCTCCATATGGGTAACCCATCTTCAAATTCCTTATTTGACAGGGTTCCTCGGTGAAATATTTGTTGCTTCTTTTCATCCTCCCCTAGCACTTTTCGCTCCTCGTTGACCATCTCTTCTCGTTCTTCGACCATCCGGAGCTGGTTTGAATTTGAAGCTGATGATCTTTCTACATCCATAGGCCCTTTTACCAACCGGAGTTGGTCTGGACTTATGTCTGTTGATCCTGTAACATCCACAGGTTGGTCAGCGAGCAGTTTTGTTCCTCAGGGGTATCAGGATATGTAAATTCTGCTATAAAATCTGCTACAGCTTGCCCTTTCAATGATGCTCTGGGCTCATACACAATATCATATTCACCGAGTTCTATCGCCCAGTACATCAGTCTTCCTGATTTTTCTGGCTTGTGAAGGGCTTGTCTCAATGGCATGTCGGTATAGACAATGATGGTATGGGCCTGGAAATATGGCCTCATTCTTCTACTTGCTTCAATTAATGCCAATGCCAATTTTTCTAACTTTGGGTACCTGATCTCTGCACCTCGGAAAGCCTTACTTGTGTAATAAATTGGTTTCTGGACTCCATTCTCCAATCTGATCAATGCCGAGCTAACTGCATTCTCTGATACTGCTAGATATAAGTACAACTTCTCTCCTGTTATTGGCCTAGACAACAATGGAGGTGCTCCCAAATACTTTTTCAAGTCTTGAAAAGCCTTTTCACATTCATCAGTCCACTCAAAAGTTTTTCGAAGTGTTTTGAAGAATGGGAGGCATTTGTTAGTTGCTCGAGATACAAATCTGTTGAGCGCTGCAACTCGTCCTGTAAGACTCTGCACTTCTTTCTTTGTTGTTGGAGATCGCAACCCTAAAAGATCTTTGATCTTATCTGGATTTTCTTCAATGCCCCGCTGGTTGACAATGTATCCGAGAAACATTCCTTCTCGTACTCCAAATGTGCACTTCGTCGGGTTGAGTTTCATCTGGTATTTATCCAGTTGATCAAATGTCTGAGCTAAGTCAACTAAATGATTTGCAGCTTTCTTGCTTTTTGTCAGCATATCATCGACATAGACTTCCATGTTGCAACTGATTTGTTCGGTGAAGACCTTGTTCATCAGCCGCTGGTATGTCGCTCCTGCATTTTTCAAACCGAAAGGCATAATATTATAGCAATAAGTTCCCCTAGGGGTAATAAAAGAAGTACTTTCCCTGTCTTCAGGTTTCATCTTGATCTGGTTGTAACCAGAATACGCATCCATGAAGCTGAGCAGCTCATGTCCCGAGGTAGCATCCACTAGTTGGTCAATTCTGGGAAATGGAAAATGATCTTTTGGGCTTGCCTTATTGAGATCAGTGAAATCAACACACATTCTCCATTTATTGTTCTTCTTCTTTACCATCACCACGTTTGGATATTTCACATCTTCAATGAATTGGGCTTTCTGGAGTTTCTCGACCTCCTCTTGTATGGCTTGATTCTTCTCGGGGCTAAATACCCTTCTTCTCTGCTTTACGGGCTTGATCTCCTTATTCACATTGAGTTCGTGACATAAGAAGTTTGGATCTATTCCTGGCATGTCCTCATGACTCCATGCGAAAGTTTTCTTCCTGTTTCTCAAGAACATTATCAACTCTTGTTTTATTGAAGCATCCAACTACGAACCTATCTGGGTTACTCGTTCAGGGTGTTCCTCGTCCAGAATAACATTTTCTGTAGATTCTACCACCTGTCCTTTTACAAGTTGGGATTCATCCCTTGGATCAAGAGTTTCAATTTTTGTACCTTCCTCTACCTGGTAGGTAATAGTTTTTTTCCTTGATTCCTCAAACTCCTCTTGCTCGGCAGACGAATAATAGCATTCCCGAGCTACTTTTTGATCACCTTTTACAACTCCTACTCCGAAGTTTGTTGGGAATTTTAAGCATTGATGCACTGTAGATGGAACTGCTTCGAACTTCTTCAAACCAACTCTTCCCATGATGATGTTGTAGGCTGACTGCACATTCTTATCCATCACGAAGAAGCGTATTCTTTCTGTTCGACAAGCGGGCCAAGTTCCAATGAATATGTCCAACTTGATCGTCCCAAGTGGAAAAACTTTCTCGCCAGCAAAACCCAGAAGGGGTCTGTGATAAGGTTCCAATTGAGATAATTGCAAATTCAAGCTATCAAAACATGAATAGTACATGATGTCTGTCGAACTACCATTGTCCACCAACACCCTTGAAATCACCACATCTTTCATCCTCATTTTGATCACCAAGGGATCGTCGTGAGGGTAAAGAACACCTGCCAAATCGTTTTTTGAAAAACCAATAACCAGCTTCTCTTTATTTACCTTCCTCGGACGATCTTCCTCGGAAAGATTTATTCATTGAATATATGAGCAGGCTTGGGCCTCTCCGAGATAGGTCTTTCTTTCTGCAGTAAGGTCTCCCCCTCCAGCATCTCCTCCTGTTATAACATTACAATCAATTGACCCAAAACGTATGGAAAATACCTCTCGTTCAGGCTGTCTTGGCTTCTTTGGAAGATCGGGGTCTTCATCTGGATCATCTTCATGATTTCTTTTCTTTTTCTCCTCCGTCCGACGAGGAGATCTGGAACGATCTCTGGTTCTATCATCATTTTTCCTTTCACCTCTGCGATCTACATACTTTGACAACTTTCCTCTTCGGATGAGCATTTCAATCTCGTTCTGAAGGGCTATGCAATTTTTGGTCGTATGGCCATGATCTTTATGGAACTCGCAATATTTGGACCTATTCCTCAGATCAGGATTGGTCCTCAGTTTATCTGGCCACTTGATTTCTTCGTTATTCTTGATTTCTTCTAAAACATGATTAATACCCATCTTCAATGGAGTATAATTATCATATTTCTTCAGGACTTCCCATGACGTCCTATTATTCTTGGAGTGCTTGTCACCACCATTACCTTTTTGCTCTTTCTTCTTAGATTTGTCAACCTCCGCCTTGGTTTCTTTATCCATATTCTTCTTCGCAGCCATAGCCTCCTCGGTATTCATGATTTTGGCCGCTTTTGCCATCAACTCCAACATAGTTTTAGGTGGATCTTTGGCCAAAGTATAATATAACTTGTTAGGCAACAATCCACTCATCAAAGCAGTGATCGCTGTCTTTTCTTCGTAATCTATGACTTCCAACTTCTCGTTATTGAAACGAGTTATGTAATCTCTAGTACTTTCACCAGACTTTTGTCTAACACTTAACAAGTGTGCTACTCGTTTTACTGGCTTTGCTCCAAAATAGAAATTGCCAATAAACAACTCGGCTAACTGAATAAAAGTCGAAATCTTACTCCGAGGAAGATTATTGTACCATATCTGTGCAGATCCGGTAAGAGTTCCCGAAAACGCTCTACACCTCATCTCGTCGGGGACAGCATATATGTCGGCAGTAGCTTGGTATTGCTCTATATGAAGAACATGATCTGTCTTTCCATCATATTTAGGTGTCACTACAGGTGCTTTAAATTTCGATGGTGTAGGAAAATTCACAATGGCCTGCACAAAAGGTGTCCCTTGAACAAAAGTTCTTTGTAAGGGATTCCTTTCTTTAACCATTTCTCCAAGTCTATCCTCCAATTGTTGAATGGAACCCTTCCATGCTTCATTTCCTTCCTCGGGCTTCTTAGTCCGAGCAATTGATTGTTCTGACGTAGCTTCCTGAGATCTATCTCGACGAGTAACTGGTTTTGATTGCGCTGATCCTTCTCTCAAACCTGATGGTGGTCGAAAGCTTCTCGATGGGGCTCTAGGTGGACTCATATTTCTCCTTGGTCCTAACCGACTGAAAGGAGATGCCCTGCTTAATCTTTCCAGGGCGCTAGTTCTCTCCGGAGAGAGAGTGATATGTTGTTCTGTATCCGTAGCCCGTATCGATGAAGTTCGCCCAGGTTGATAAGAAGAATCATTAGATTCTTCATTACGATATGACCCAGTACGCCTGGATCGCGATTTCCCACGATCACTCCTTTGCCTTGAATGGGTAGGTGCACCGCCGTGAAGAGTTTGAATGAGTTGCCTCATTGTTTCTTGCATGGCGATTTGTCCTTCAGCCAGATTAGTCATAATTCCAGCCAGATCTGGAGGTGCAGATGGATTCGGAGGATTTCCAACATTTCCAGCAATTCGATTACTGGATTCTGGATTATCTGCCATTGATGATAAATGATTTTTGGTGAAAAACGATAGTAACAGTCGTTTCCCACAGACGGCGCCAATCTGTTGATGTAAAAAATTAGATTACCCTAATTATTCAATCACAGATAAATAAAATGAACAAAGATTTTTAAAGTGGTTCAGCCTTGTAAGAATGGCCTACGTCCACTGTTATGTTATTGCTGAGTGTTTGGGAATTCTCGATTATCAGTTCAATCCAGAAATTTCGGTCTCTTTGAATGAGGATGATACAAGGTATTTATAGCCCTTAGGCTGTACATGAATGGGTCGATACATTAAATGAGAATACATATGAAAAGGTAATACATTTAATGGAGCGTGTGCGTCAAGATGATGAACATTCAATGAATAGTTGAACTGTTGACATTCTGGCAATTAATACTATGACCGAGATGCAGCTCGGACCGCCTTAGTTGCTCGTTGTTCATGAGTTCCTCGGAGTGCTAGAGTACCTCGGAGTGTTGCAGTTCCTCGGTATATCCTCGTTGCTCGGGGAGAACATGAGTTGGTCGAGGAAATGAACTTCCTCGTTGTTATTGTACCACGTAGACTGACAAGTGTCTTCGTATGATTCGTTCACATCAACATATTAATTTTGGTATCAACAGAAGCCCCCAATGTTAGAAGAATCAGAGGTTAATATTAAGCATCTGAAACATTGGGGGCTTCTGTTGATACCAAAATTAATATGCTGATGTGAACGAATCATACGAAGACACTTGTCAGTCTACGTGGTACAATAACAACGAGGAAGTTCATTTCCTCGACCAACTCATGTTCTCCCCGAGCAACGAGGATATACCGAGGAACTGTAACACTCCGAGGAACTCATGAACAACGAGCAACTAAGGCGGTCTGAGCTGCATCTCGGTCGTAGTATTAATTGCCAGAATGTCAACAGTTCAACTATTCATTGAATGTTCATCATCTTGACGCACACGCTCCATTAAATGTATTACCCTTTCATATGTATTCTCATTTAATGTATCGACCCATTCATGTACAGCCTAAGGGCTATAAATACCTTGTATCATCCTCATTCAAAGGGACCGGAATTTCTGGATTGAACTGATAATCGAGAATTCCCAAACACTCAGCAATAACATAACAGTGGACGTAGGCCATTCTTACAAGGCTGAACCACTTTAAAAATCTTTGTTCATTTTATTTATCTGTGATTGAATAATTAGGGTAGAATAATTAGGGTAATCTAATTTTTTACATCAACAATAATGATTTTTAAAAAAAGCTGTTTTACAATTTATTTTTATAAAAATTTCCAATTTTATTTAATTAAACAAGGTTTATTTTTTTTAACATTATAATAAAACAATTTTTATAATTATTTAATTAAAAAAATATTGAGAATGTTTGGAATTTGGTTGATATTAAGGAGAAGGGTAATTTTGTCTTTTAAAATTTTTTTGGAGTGTTTTAAGAATTTAAGGAGTGCCATTAGTCACACCCTATATATATATATATATATATATATATATATATATATATATATATATATATATATATATATATATATATATAATGATGCTCTTGTGTGGATTAGTCCGTATTTTAAAAATGCGAACTGAACATGTCTCACCTTGGGGTGCGCCTAGAAATTATCGTCTAAATTATAGGTACACTCTCTCTCTTTTCTGGATTCACCGCCAGGTGACATATGTCCGGTCCGCACTCTTAAAATACGGATTAATTCGTACAAGAGCAGAATTATATATATATATATATATATATATATATATATATATATATATATATATATATATATATATATATAGAGAGAGAGAGAGAGAGAGAGAGAGAGAGAGAGATGTTGGAAAAATTCCAATATTTATTGATATTTTATTTTTTAGTTGTTAATATTTTATTACATTATTGGTGTTTTATTTTAAACATAGTTTGAGTTTTATTTTAGAAGGTAGAAACATGAGCAAATGAGTGTGAAAGATGTGGGAGTGCTCAAAATCTCATATTGTCCCACATTGGAAGAATACTACAAAAAGTAGTGGTATATCAACTAAAGGACAACTAAGATTCTTAGTTGACAAGTCAAATAAAAGGCTATGATCCTATGCATCGCGGTGGAGCTTAAGCACCACCAATCGCGACACGCGGCGCGCAATGCGCGCAATTGAGCTACTTAGGGCGCATTGCGCGCTTCGACGCGCACTTGGCACGTGCGCATCGTCGCTTGGAGCATGAGAGCCTAAACTTTTGACAAGGTAAAACATATCAACAGTTATGATTAAACGATCCGATCAAAGGGTTTAAAATCCGAAACAACTTGATCTAAACCGTTAGATGAACTCGTAGTGTTTCGTGTAGGGGATGTCCATTCGCTTATGATGGGACGCCTAATCTGAACCATTAGATCGCAGTTGTTCCAAACAGGCACGATCCAGCGGTTACTGAGTCACTCCATGAAGAGCTGTCACTGTTGAAGAACAGTCACAGAAATGGCTATAAAAAGAGTTCCAGGCCTCTGTTTTGGACACCGAAAATTGCTAGTTTCTCCTCTCTCCGCCCTCTATATTTTGGCATTATCAAGTTATAAATTCAGAGTGTTTTCGATTTGATCAAACAGTTCATAGTTTGAATCAAACAACTGTTCATACACTGTATTGTATCTTGAAGGCAGATTCTATAAAACCCATAGTGTACTCGGTTCTGTCTCAACCGAATTGGGAGAAATTTTGACTAAAAGAAAGCATTCCAAGAACTTGCCTTGCAGAAATTAGTTAATATATTTCGTTCTTTCCATACCAAAACTCCAACAGTTTTAGGCAAAAATATTATTCTTATTACTCCACTCAAATGGAAGGAACTGTGGCACAATCTATCCAAGTCATGACTCAAGACTTAATCCGACTCGACCGTTTTGATGGCAGAAATTTCACCCGTTGGCAAGAGAAAGTTATGTTCTTCCTCACATCACTAAAACTTTCATACATTCTAGATGATAACCTTGAACAAATTCCCGATCCCACACCCGAAGACACCGAAGAAATAAAACAAAAATGTGTGAAGAGGAAAGAAGAAGAATTTATGTGTCAAGGACACATCCTCAATGCTTTGTCTCAAACTGTTTACAGCGCTCATCGAATGATTCCGACGGCAAAAGGAATTATGGAAGGCTTTGGAGACAAAGTATCAAAACGAGGAAGCGAGCAACCGTAAGTTTCTAATTTTAAACTATATGAATTTTAGAATGAGTAATGATAAATTTGTCATTGCACAAGCCCATGAACTCCAACAAATTGTTGGTGACCTTAAAGCCGCTAGTATTAATCTTCAAGATGAATTTCAGGTAGGGGTGAATCTTTCAAAACTTTCATCCTCTTGGAATGGCTTTAAGAAGAAAATTAATCATGATGAAAAGACTTATACTGTAGAATCCCTTCTTCGTTACCTTCGTATTGAAGATGATACTCGTATTCGAGAAAAGAAGGATAAACAAGGTGAGGATCATTCAAAAGCTAATATGGTTGATGATAAAAAATCCAAGATTACTAAAGACTCAAAATTTAAAGCAAAGAATGATTCAAAATTCAAGAACCAAGGTGCAAATAAGAAAAAGAAGGGAAAATGTTTCTTCTGTAACAAACCGGGCTATTATTCTCGAGAATGTCGTCTTAAAAAGAAGGCATTTAAGGAAAAACAAGGGTCGAAGGAAACCAACAATGTTGAAGATCTTATTACTACTGTATGCGAAGCAAATTCAATTGATAATGAAAGTGGATAGTGGTTGGATACCGGCGCAACGGTCCACATATGCAAAGATCGTTCTTCATTCAAAACATATCAAAAAAATGATGGAAAAGAAGTAAAGATGGCAAATAATCTTCGCACCACTGTAGTTGGGAAAGGCATAGTGGAATTGAAGCAAACTTCTGAAAAGACACTTACGCTAATTGATATACTTCATGTACCTGATATGTGTAAAAATCTTGTGTCTGGGGACCTTCTCAATAAGAGAGGTTTCAAACTAGTGTATGAGTCTGATAAGTTTGTTTTGTCTAAGAATGGCCAATTTATTGGCAAAGGGTACTCTTGTAAAGGCATGATCAAAATTAATGTAATCAATGATATTAGTTCTGCTTATATGGTTGAGTCTATTTCTTTATGGCATAGTAGATTAGGTCATGTGAATTATAGAAGTATAAAAATATGACTAATCTCGGCTTAATCTCGGATTGTAAATTTGATAACCTTTCTAAAAGTGAAATTTGTGCTTAATCGAAGATAACTAGAAAGTCGTTTAAATCTGTTGAGAGGAAATCCGAAATGCTTGATCTTATTCATAGTGATGCATGTGATATGAAGAGTAATATGACTCGTGGTGGAAATAAATATTTCTTAACTTTCATTGATGATTACTCTAAGTATGCATATACATATTTACTTAAAAGTAAAGATGAAGTTTTCGAGAAATTCTTAATTTTTAAAGCAGAAGTTGAAACTCAACAAAATCAAAAAATTAAAGTCCTACGATCCGATAGGGGTGGTGAATATTACCCGAGTGAGTTTATACAATTTTGTAATACTCATGGGATAATCCATCAAGTTATGGCACCATATACGCCACAACAAAATGGAATGACGGAAAGGAAAAATAGGACTTTAGTGAAAATGATAAATTCAATGTTAATCAGTTCTGGTTTACCTTTGTCGATGTGGGGAGAAGCGATTTTATCCGCATGTTATATTTTAAATAGAGTTCCATTGAAAAACAAGGATATTACACCATATGAATTATGGTTTAATCGTAAGCCCAATCTTAGACGTCTTAAAGTTTGGGGATGTCTTGCTTATGTAAGAAAACCCGAACCTAAAAGACCTAAACTAGGAAATAGGACTTACAAATGTGTTTTTATTGGATACTCTAGTAACAGTACGACTTATAGATTTTTAAACCTTGAAACTCAAGAAATCATTGAGTCGGTAGATGTGCAATTCTTTTAACTTCCAACAAAGTTTAGTACTTTGAATCAAGGTTTAGAAAATAATAATCCGACTGTTGACTCCTCAAATTTAAAAGAAAATTCACAACCTATATCTTCTTCGGAAATAACGAATGACGTTGAACCACGAAGGAGTAAAAGACAAAGAATTGAAAAAATATTTGGGCCTAACTTTGTTATTTATTTAGTTGAAGGGGATTTAAATGAGACTAAGAACAAAACTAAATTTGTTCTTAATGTAGAAGATGAACCGACCACATTTCATGAAGCGCTAACATCTAGGGATGCTGTCTTTTGAAAAGAAGCAATAAATGATGAAATGAACTCAATTTAGTCAAATCAAACTTGGTTCCGATCTTCCCCCCGGGGCTAAACCTATTGGGTGCAAATGGATATTTAAAAGAAAATTAAATCCGGATGGTTCTATAAATAAATTTAAGGCAAGACTGGTTACTAAAGGCTATAAGCAAAAACATGGAATTGATTACTTTGATACATATGCTCCTGTTGCTCGAATCACTTCCATTAGGATATTGATATCTCTTGCTTCTATTCACAATTTAGTTATTCATCAAATGGATGTTAAAACTGCATTTTAAATGGTGATTTAGAAGAAGAGATTTACATGGAACAACCCGAAGGGTTTGTTTTGCCTCGCCAAGAAAAGAAAGTGTGTAAATTGGTTAATCTCTTTATGGCCTTAAACAAGCTCCTATGCAATGGCATGAGAAGTTTAATAATATTGTTATATCCCATGGATATAAAGTTAATGATGCCGACAAATGTATATATAGTAAATTTGAAAATGGTGTTGGTGTTATTATTTGCTTATATGTGGATGACATGTTAATATTTGGGTCTAATCTCAAATATGTTGAAGAAGCCAAAAGGTTTCTTTCATCAAAATTTGATATGAAAGATCTTGGAGAAGCTGATGTGATTTTAGGAATAAAAATTGTGAGAAAGGATAATACTTTAGTGTTATCTCAATCTCATTATATAGAAAAATTTCTTAAAAGATATAATCATTTCGAACTTAAGCCAGCTGCTACACCAATGGATCCTAGCATCAAATTAATGAAAAATACTGGGCGTGCTATGGACCAACTTAAATATGCTAGTATTATTGGGAGTCTAATGTATGTCATGCATTGCACTAGACCAGACATTGCTTACACTACACCAAAATGGGCAAATTGTCACCTTTCAGCCGGCCAGCCTTGTCAAGGTCATTGACCGTGACAAAAAAACACGCGTTTTATGTCACGGTCATTGACCTTGACACGACCATGACAACGAATTGTCACGGTCATTGACCGTGACAAGCCCGTGACAATTCAATTTGTCACGGCCTTGTCACGGTCATTGACCGTGACAATTATTTAAATTCTTGTCACGGTCAAAGACCTTGACACGACCGTGACAATATTCTCAGCAAAAACCCTACCCCCCTTCTTTTTTCCCTCCCGCGCCGTTCCCTCCATTTCTCTCTCTCTCTCTCTCGACGTTGTTCTCTCTCTCTCTCTCTCTCTCTACTTTCAGGTCCATTTTCTCTCTCTCTCTCTCTCTCTCTTTCTCTCTCTCTTTCATTTATATATATATTTGTGTGTATATTTGTGTGTATGTGTATATATATATGTGTGTATGTGTGTGCGTGGAGGGGGGCAGGGGGTGGGGGGTGGGGCAGGGTGGGGGAGGGGGTGGTGGAGGGTGGGGTGGGGTGTGTGTGTGTGTGTGGTGGTGTGTGGTGGGGGAGGGGGTGGGGTGTGTGTGTGTGTGTGTGGTGGTGTGTGGTGGTGTGTGGTGGGGGAGGGGGTGGTTAGGGGTGGGGTGTGTGTGTGTGTGTGGTGGTGTGTGGTGGGGGAGGGGGTGGGGTGTGTGTGTGTGTGTGTGGTGGTGTGTGGTGGGGGAGGGGGTGGGGGAGGGGTGGGGCAGGGGGTGGTTAGGGGTGGGGTGTGTGTGTGTGTGTGGTGGTGTGTGGTGGGGGAGGGGGTGGGGTGGGGTGGGGTGTGTGTGTGCGTGTGTGTGGTGGTGTGTGGTGGTGGAGGGGGGCAGGGGTGGGGTGGGGTGGCAATTTTTGACACGACACGATACCCGACACGAACTCGACACGAACTCGGATGATAAATTATTTATGTGTTGCAAGAATTTGAAATTAATTAAATTAAGTTATTGTAGGCGTATGAGTGCTATGATTGGTTAAGAGAGAAGAAAAAAATTATTTTATATTTTACTTAATGGGTTATGCGGGTTAACCCGAACACGACACGATAATAAATAGGTCGGGTTAGTGTTTGCTCATCTGACACGATTAGTTAAATGGGTCGGGTTAGGGTTGACTAATACTTAACACGAACCCGACATGACACGACCCGAACACGACACGAGGCACACGAATCACCCCTAGTGGGAATTGATATCCAAGACATGTATTTGAATTGATATCTATTTATTTGAATTGATAGAATTGTTTCTAGGATAATAATCCTACTATAAGATAATTGCTCAAAATAAATATTAAATAATAATTACTAAGATATCAATTCAAATAAAGTCTTAATAACCTAACCAAAAGAAATAAAATAAAATATCAAATAAATTATCATCCACCTCATAGACATTCCCTACCAATCATTTTAAGATAATTTTATCCTTATAAAGATAATAGATTATGTAATTTTAGGACTTAAAATAATATTGATTATGGATATAGGACAACAAACATTTTGTTTCCATTTTTTGTCCCTATTTTCAAATTAAAGGGACACGTGGCATGTTATGATTGGTTAACGTTTTATGAATATGGGTCCGCGCCAGCGGTTTTATTAAAAAATAGGGACTAAAATCATAAATAAAATGTTTGTTGTCCTATTTTCAAAATACATATTACAATAAATCCTAAATTTACAAACCCCTAAAGATAAATACCTTTGATTGCAAAGCATGCACTTGTATTATTTCGACGTGTAATTTGGAAATGCTTGTTTTTCTTTCTAGAGACCCGTGTCGTCAAAACTTGGTAGTGTTCGAGTGTGTTTTTATCACTAAATTATTATTTCACTAACAAATACTCCTTATATCCTAGATTAAGAGTCCATATTTAATTTTTGTACTTACTAATAATACACTTAATCAATGGCTAGGATTAACCCTTATTCACTATTATGAAATTTGGTTAATTGATTATTTAAAAAAAAAAGCAAAAGTAGACTAACATATATACACAACACTAAAAGTAGACATCAATTTTATAAATAATTGATATTTTCATTCAAAATATGTGTGTGTGTGTGTGTGTGTGCGTGTGTGTGTGTGCGTGTGGCGCGGGTGGGGTGGGGTGGGTAGGGGTGGTGTGTGTGTGTGTGTGTGTGTGTGTGTGTGTGTGTGCGTGTGGCGGGGGTGGTATTGACGGAACTTACACATACGTTAGAATATAGACGAAACATTTTTTTATCTGTACTAATAACATTTTTTTTATCTGTACTAATAACATTTTTTTTACAGCAAAAATGTCTCCTTCAGATGTTAGGGCGAAGATGATGATGCTGTTTATGATGATGTCGTCGTCTGGGTTCGGTGGTAGCGGAGGCGACGAGGGCTCCTCCGCCCCTAGGCTCCCAAAATATGGAAAATTTGGGATTACCGTCGAAAACAAGTCGGAGTTTTTAGCGAGATCCCTCGAGCTGCTAAAGACGGTCAGCGGCCCGGGGTTTATGAGTTGGAAGGAGGTGCCGTATGAGCTCAAGTTAGCTGTTTGGGCGGCACTACAGGTAATATTTATATGAATATTTCAATTTCAATTTCAATTTATATTTATATTTATATTTATATTTATATTTATTCGCAACTAACATTGTATTTGTTGGACAGGAACAATTCAACTTGGATCCAAAGCTACGCGATTCCGTCTTCGAGCAGTTGAGGGAGCAACACAAGACGTGGAAAAAAAATATGCGGACACGGTACTTTGGAAAAACATGAGAGACCATTTTACAATGGCGCGGATCCGTCCCGCCCAAGGAGCCGATCTCATTGGCACAATGGCAAAAGTTCATTGACAATGAGATCGAGGATCGACAATTGGCATCTCGCCAATCGGGGAGGGAAAATCGGGCTAAAAAGACGGACGTGCACTACTCCTGCCGGACCTCTTACGCTGAGGTGGAGCATA
This sequence comes from Sambucus nigra, assembly GCA_949130495.1. Lineage (NCBI taxonomy): Eukaryota > Viridiplantae > Streptophyta > Magnoliopsida > Dipsacales > Adoxaceae > Sambucus > Sambucus nigra. Next base: position 294,524,620 of record OX422215.1, on the reverse strand, counting down.
GGATGAAGGTAATATTTAATTTATCTATAACTACAGAAATATATAATTGGATATTATTTTACTTTGCGGGGCCGATACTAATTTTACTTTACTTTATTTTATTTCAGGGGGTAGGGAGTGGGCTAGGGGGTAAGCCACATAGGCTCGATACTTATGTGGCTCTTCGGACGAAGAAGGGGAAGGACAAGGAGGTGTCCCCGAGCGTCGCGGCCACGATTGTAAGTAATCCGACAGTTTAATTATTGTTAATTACGTTATAATTTTTTAGTTTACTTATTTTACTAATCATGTGCTTTTTGTCGTTTCAGGCAAAGCTTAAGGAAGTGCATGAGTCGCAGTCTGATGCCGACAAGGCATCTTTGTCCACAGACGCACTCAGCCAAGTGCTTGGCTCTGATCGCAAGGGGAGGACAAGGGGAGTGAGCTCGCGGGTGGCCAAATCTAGGATCATCGGATTGGAGACGAGCGACACCGGGTTGGCTCGAACGGTGGATTCACACGACGCGAAGCTGTCCCGTTTGGAGGCGACGGTCCAAGATATGTACGCATTCATGAAGCGTACGTTGGGTGGAGACCGTAAAGAGAAAGGGAAAGGGAAAGGGAAGGAGAAGGCGGTGGAGGAGGAGGTGCGGGAGGAGGAGGAGGTGCGGGAGGACGAGGCGCAGGATGACGAGGATGTGGACCTCGCTGCTTCATCACCGACACGTTCGTACGTCGACGATCCACTTCCCTATTTGACGCCCTCCAACAGACCATTATCGACAATTGGTTGGCCGAGCGTGTTCATATTGGACATATTTGATGGCCAGCGGATAGGGCGGGGATTGAGGGACCCGAACATCGTCGAGGGTGGACTAGTCCATGGACGTGTGCTTCAAGAGATGGAGTCCAGGGTGCTCGTCACGCATGTCATACCCGGGAAGGAGAACTCCCTATTGTGGTTGCGCGAACAATGCGGCACGACGTATATTAGTGGGTGCGTCAATTCGTATGTCGTGTGGCCTACTCACCTCCTCAGTTTTATCTAAGACATGTAGTAACATTATTTTTAAGTTTGTCCATTTTAATTATATTTGGATTATATCGTCATGTATATTATTTTTACTTTGAAGATTTGGATTATACTGTCATGAATATATATTTGCATTATCTTTAGTTTGTGTTGGATATATGATGTTTGGAACAGGTACAACGTTGCTATAACAGGTACAAATATACTGCTGGGCAGTGGCGGTGGCCATACTGCCCAGCAGATTTTTTTTAAATTCTGCCCAGAATTGTCACGGTCATTGACCGTGACAAAACCGTGACAACATTTGTCACGGGCTTGTCACGGTCATTGACCATGACAATTTTTTTTAAAAAGGGTCACGGATTTGTCATGGTTATAAACCGTGACAAACGTGTCACGGTCATTGACCTTGACACGACCGTGACACAAAATGCGAGTTTTGTGTCAAGGTCAATGACCGTGACACGACCGTGACAAAAAAAGTTGGCTCGCCTCCAAATGTCACGGTCATTGACCTTGACAAGGTGAATTTGTCAAGGTCAATGACCTTGACAAATGGGCAGATTTGGTGTAGTGTTATGCATTGAGTGTATTGTGTATATTTACAAGTAATCCAGGACAAGAGCACTGGAATGTAATTTCTAGGGTGCTTAGATACCTGAAGATGACTTTGGATTATGGCTTACATTATGTAGGATATCCATCTGTTTTAGAAGGATATAGTGATTCAAGTTGGAATAATCTTGAATCAAAATCCAAGTCAACTACTGGTTGGATTTTTATGCTAGGAGGAGCAACTATCTCTTAGGAATCCAAGAAACAAATATGTGTATCAGATTCAACAATGCAATCTGAATTTATAGCCCTGGAAGATGCATGTAAAGAAGCAGAATGGCTTAGAAATGTGTTGTATGATATTCCTTTATGGAAAAATCCATCACCTTCTATTATGATAAGTTGTGATAATCAAGCCATAATTTATAAAGTTTCGAACAAAACTTACAACGAAAAATATAGACACATTAGTCTAAGGCATCAAATTATAAGAAAATTACTCAAGGAAGGAGTAATTACAGTCGACTATATTAAAACAAACAAGAATTTAGCAGATCCTCTGACTAAAGTTCTTGTTAGGGAGATGATATATATCACCTCAAAAGGAATGGGACTAAGGTCTATTAAATAACACAACTATATTTAATGGGAACCCAACTCATATCTTGAAAATATAGATAGAGTTCAATGTGGTACAAACAAGTTAAATTATAGTTATGGAACACTAGGAATTTTATACAAAAAGTTCCATTCCTATGTGCCTAGTGTTGGTTTTCTGCATGTTAGAGGATGAAGGTTACTTCTTAATAAATCAAATAAGTGTGACTCGCAGAATTACTAAAGTTGATTTACCTATACGAGTGTCGAAAGTATGGCCGCTTTCTATGGAATCAAGACCGATCCTAAAGCGCTCGTGAAATCAGGATTAGCACAAGACCATAAAAGTGCATGCTAGAAGAACACTTATAAACTCAGAAATCGGTATGTGTGATAGTTCCGGCTAGTCTCAAAAGGTCCTTGGTTCAAGATACGTTTACCACAGCACCTTGATGAAGCTTTGAATTATTTTCACTATATGGAAGTTCAAGTCCGAACGACACTTCTCATTTATGTACTAGATTTTAGCGATAATGCCAAAAATTATTTATTGTCTTTTTTCTTTGCTCTCTTGTGTATATTGAAATTGGTGGGGGGATGTTGGATAAATTCCAATATTTATTGATATTTTATTTTTTAGTTGTTAATATTTTATTATATTATTGGTGTTTTATTTTAAACATAGTTTAGGTTTTATTTTAGAAGGTAGAAACATGAGCAAATGGGTGTGAATGATATGGGAGTGCTCAAAATCTCATATTGTCCCACATTGGAAGAATACTACAAAAAGTAGTGGTATATCAACTAAAGGACAACTAAGATTCTTAGTTGACAAGTCAAATAAGAGGCTATGATCCTACACATCGCGTTGGTGCTTAAGTACCACCAATCGCGATACGCGGCGTGTGAAAGGGCGATTGGGCGACTTAGGGCGCATTGCGCGCTTTGACGCTCACTTGGCACTTCGCACGTGCCCATCGTCGCTTGGAGCGTGGGAGCCTAAAGTTTTGACGAGGTAAAATAGATAAACGGTTGTGATTAAACGATCTGATCAAAGGGTTTAAAATCCGAAACGACTTGATCTAAACCGTTAGATAAACTCGTAGCATTTCATGTAGGGGATGTCCATTCGCTTACGATGGGATGCCTAATCTGAACCGTTAAATCGCAGTTGTTCCAAACTGGCACGATCCAACGGTTACTGAGTCACTCCATGAAGAGCTGTGACTGTTGAAGAACATTCACATAAATGGCTATAAAAAGAGTTCCAGGCCTCTGTTTTGGACACCGAAAATTGCTAGTTTCTCCTCTCTCCGTCCTCTATATTTTGGCATTATCAAGTTACAAATTCAAAGTGTTATCGGTTTGATCAAACAGTACATAGTTTGAATCAAACAACTGTTCATACATTGCATTATATCCTAAAGGCAGATTCTATAAAACCCATAGTGTACTCGCGGTTCTGTCTCAACTGAATTGGGTGAAATTTTGACTAAAAGAAAGCGTTCCAAGAACGTGCCTTGCAGAAATTAATTAATATATTTCGTTCTTTCCATATCAAAACTCCAACAAGATAGAGTAGAGAGAGAAAGAAGTGTGTGATAGTAACTAGTAAAAGCTGCCATAATTTGAAACAGGAACATCACGCAAGTTCTTCATTGGATTCCTTAATGGTGGTTGCCACCTTTTGTTATTTTTTGTTTTTCTTACCTTTTTAAGTTCTTTCAATTTATTTGAATTGTTATACTCGGACTTTTGAATTATAATTAATCAAATTGATCCTTTTAACATTTGATCATATTTATATCCATCACATGTATATTTGTTTAAAAATAGTTAAAAATGTATTTTGACATATTTTTTTGAATATGAGTTGATTGGAAGGTTAATTTCAAGAGAAAAATAAAAAATTTGAAAAAATATTTCTTAGTGCGTAGAACTAAGTATGATGTATACATCATGATGTAGGTGAATCTTCCTCTCTTTCCTTCTTAGAGAGAGAGTGGGGCTCAGGTACATCATCAAATATATATCACTCATGCATCATTAATGAAACGACACAACACACTAAATGAAACGACACCTACAACAAACACAATACCCTACATCACTTTAACCCAAAAAATAACCTTCACTCTCTCTCTCCCTTCGTACCTGCTGCGACTCACACTCTCTCTCTTAGTTTCATTTGTTGGCAGCGCTCACTTGACATTCAAACGTCAGCAACCTGAATTTATTCACCTGGTAAGTAACTCGTTTTACATTTTTGTAAGGCTATTTAATTTCTCAATGTTTATTTTTGTAAACCTAATTTCGCCCGACTCATCTTCTTCACCTATGCGTTCAATAATATCTGGGGGGCTGAAAAAACCTAATTTATTGTGTTAATTTGTTTGATTTTCTCATTTGATTCCTATTTTCTCATTTGATTTTTTCCAAGAAAAACTTAAATTAAAATTAATGTACAGTGTAATTAATTTCTATTTTCTCATTTGATTTTTTTTCTCCAGAAAATGGAGTCTTCTTCTGTTGGAAATAATAAAGAACTTTGGAAATGGGATAATATGCAAATTAAATTTGAATTTGAGGATAGTGGGAGTGTGAAAATTGACATGGTTCAAGAAGTTGATTCCGAACAAGATAATTTATTCAACCCTCCTGTACAATTGAAAAAACACTAAAGATTGGGCAGCAGTTTGAATGTTGGGATGATGTTTGGAACTTCTACAATGAATATGCTAAAATTTCAGGATTTAGTGTTCGTAATTCCATAGGTAATATGTGCTGGGAGATGAATGATATCATTAGGAAGTCATATGTATGTTTCAAAGAAGGGAAGAGTACACTTGTAGCGAAATCGGAGACATCTAGACGCCGAGGGGCCATTAGAGAAAATTGTAAAGATAAGCTTGTGGTGTTGTGTTCGAATGATAATAAGTTTTTGGTTATTATATTTGTTGAGGGTCATAGTCACCCATTGACTACTCCAACAAAAACTCATTTTTTACGTTCACATCGAGGTGTTTCGAATGCCCAAAAATGCTTAACTCAATAACTTGGTGTAGTTAACTTACCAATGCATTAACTATATAACCTATTGGGGTTATAAGCAGGTGGATTTGAGAATGTTAGCTTCACTAAAAAATATTTGTACAACCAAGGCCGGAATAAACTTAGTGAGTTAATTGGTCGTGATGGTGACATGTTATTAGAGTTTTGGAATTTAGAGCAATAAAAGAACCCATCCTTTTATTTTAAAATTGAGTCGGATGATGATAATAGAATCAAGCATTGTTTTTGGGCGGATGCCATATCCATACAGGCTTATGGTTGTTATGGTGATGTGGTGGTGTTTGACACATCATCAGTTGTGTTCATGGCACATTTTGATGAAGTTTTCGAAAAAAATAGATAGGGTGACGTATAACACGTATCGGGGGGAGATTTCCGATTGCATATGAAAATCGAAGATAAGGGAAGAGTTTGATTCGAAATGGCTTGAGCTTATGACAAGAAGCGGTTTAAGTGAAAATAAGTGGCTTAATTCATGTATGAAATTCGTTCAAAATGGGTTCCAGCGTACGTGAATCATATCTTCTCTTCAGATATGTCGAGTTGCTAAACAGCGAAAAGTGCACACTCTTTTTCAAGAAATATGTTTCGAAGAAAAATTCCCTTGTTGAATTTATGATCCAATTTAGTAGGGGTATTATGCATCAACGTCATAAAGAGTCATTTTGTGATCACAAAGACTACAATGAGAAGTCTAAATTGAGACTTATGCACTTTGTGTTGGTGCAAATGGTGGACATTTATACGAGAGAAATCTTCCACAAGTTTCAAAATGAGATGTGGGAAATTTTGAATTGTAAGTTTGATTTTAAGATTGAGGAGGGTTATAAAAATGTATTTGAGGTTCGAAAGACAATTGGTGAAACCAACGTGTGGGATTAATAAGTTACAACCGGAGTTTGGATTTCGTATCTTGTATTTGCAAGTTGTTTGACAACGCGGGTATTCCATGTTAACACATGCTTGCATATTTGGTTAAGTTTTTTTTATATTCACAGTTTACCAAGAAAGTACATTTTAAGTAGGTGGATCAAACGAGCCAAAAAGTTAATCATTAGGGTATCTAGTGGGACGGTGATAACATGCGACAAATCGTACTTCCTCTAACTTAGTCGACTAATCTAAATATCTTTAGATGTGGTGGTGAGGGACCTTACTAGTCCAGAAGCTATAAATTTTGTTGATGATTCTTCAGATGTGGCATGTGAAAAGATATATTTACTTGTTGATCGTGTGCAACCATCAATACCATTGGTTCAAGGTCCTAGTGGTGGAGTTTCGGTAAACATGAGTAACAATTTCAAACACACCTATAATGAACCGTAACAAGTAAGGGATAAATGATGTGGTAAGCGACTAAAAGGTGGAAAGGAGAAAGCATTGAAAAGGGCAAAAAAGTTGAAGGAGCGAAGTTGTAATGGGTGTGTATTGGTAGGCCAATCTTATGACAAAAGAAATTTCCCGATATTGAATAACATGTAATATTTTTTTTTGTTTGAGTGTTATTAATATCAACTACCATTGTATAAAAAATAACTCGCTTTTTAATTGCTCATGTAGGGATAAGGATCGTAATCCGGAAGCAAATTCTGTTACAAGTTTGTCTGAGGAGATGTCAATGTCTTAGCATAGTTCTTTTTTTGTATCAGATGTTGTTAAATGTATTTTGTTTTTGTATCAAATGTTGTTGAATGTTCATGGTTATCCCAAATTATTATCTTGTATCAACTATTTTTGTATCAACTGTTATTTTGATATCAGATGTTGTATCAACTGTTATTTTGATATCAGGTCGTAACAATTATTTTGTTAAACTATTAAACTGTTATTTTGTCATGAGATTGGCCTTGAAACTGTTAAACTGTTATTTTGTCGTAACAATAATGCACTTTAACAGTTATTTTGTATTAACGCACATGAAACTATTATTTTGTTCAAAAGCTAGTAACACTCTTGCACTATTATTTTTTTTTAAAAGTTACTGACACACATGAAACTGTTAAACTGTTATTTTGTTCAAATGTTAAACTTTAACAATAATGGACTTTAATAGCATTGCACTTTAACATCATTGCACTTTAATAGCAATGCATTTTGATGTTGTATGTAACACTCTTTAACAGCAATGCACTTTAACAACAATGCACTTGAAAATGTTATTTTGTTCAATGCATAACAATGCACTTGAAAGTTAGTAACACTCTATTACAACAAAAATCTTTAATAGCAAAACTTTAATGCACTTGAAATTTAGAAATGACCTTTAGTGCACTTGAAATTTCAATGAACTTTAATTATGTAAACTCTTTAAACAGGTGTAGGAGTAAATATCCATCCATCAATTACAAATTTCAAACAATCATCCATTATAAATTTCCATCCATTAAGGGCAAAATCAGATAACAAATTTCAAACACCCATCCATTACAAATTTCAAATATTCCTTAGAAATTGCCATAAAAATTAATTGACAAATACATGAGAAATGAACAACACCCTACAAACAGACATTTAATTTCCAATCTACACTTGTTGAATTCAGTTCGTAATGTTGCCAATTTCATCTCCAACGCATTTATATTTGTCCCTCGAATGTTGTTGAATTCGCATCGTAATATTGCCAGTTCCATCTCCAACAAATTGATCTTTGTCGCCAACTCGTGATTAGCATTATTCACGGACTTTTTATCGCCCAACCATTGAAAAAAATTACACGAACCATCTTGGTTATTTGGATAACACACAAAATGCCTTCCGAGATTTGGGCCTGTCTTCGATGTGCGAATAATTGTATCGACACCACAAGAACATTTCAATTTTAAATAATTTGAAGCACTACTGGTTGACATTTCTGCAAAATAAATCATAATAATAAATTTGATTGAATTTTAACAATCATACCGTATTAAAAATAAAACAAATTGAACTCAGATAGCAATTAGTAAGGTATTTGTGATGTATGATAACAATAATTGAACTTAGGTAGCAATTAGTAAGGAAAACCTTAAGTTCGGAACACAAATTGAACGTGGGTACATACTCTGGCGGGGCCACTAGAATGTTCCTTTGATGGAGAGTCTCAGCTTCATTGACGGTTTGTAGGGGATGAGACAAATGCCAATTGGAGCTCACTGGTTGATCAAGAAAAGGGTTTCTCATGTACCCATTACCCATTGTCATATCTTTTTGTCCACAAATAACACAAACATATTACGACATTAACATAAAGAAATTAAGATTCATGGTTCTTGTAGTTAAATTAATCAAGATTGATCACCTGAGGATATTATGCGTCGCTTGGTTGTAGAGAGAAATGGAGACGAAGAATGGTTTCATTTTATAGTGAGAGAATGAATAGCAGGGAAGGTGTAAGGTGTAAGGTGGCGACTTCACGCTTAGGATATATTAATTAACGACTATCATGTTTCACTTCTTTGAGTTGCCCTCGGCTGATTGGAATTCTTGCCTAATGTCATGAGGGCACGTTGGTCATTGTATATTTGCGTTTCCTTTTTTTTTTGCCATTTCTATAAAAATAATTCTAACCGTCAATACTTTTAAAAATAGGAAATTTGTAAATAACTCTCTTCATTTTTTATTTACTAGTTGTGTCCACGTGCGTTGCACGTGTGATCAATATGCGAAGTTATGCCGAGAGAGATGGTTTGAGGGGACACATCCTTTACAAAAAAAGTGTAGTAAAATATATATAAGCATATTTTCTAATTTTGACATATTACCAATACATTATTTTAGAATCTAAAAAGGATGTATTGAAATAAAAAATCATACAAAATTAATTTTTTTTACGTTTGTTATATTTTTATATAAAATTATTCGAAATATTTTTTAAAAGATTTCACTACAGGTCGAAAAAATATTCTCAATATTTATTTATTTGTTTTTTAAAATATTATTCAATATTTTGGAGTGAGTAAATTTTTTTTTATTTTTTTTAAATTATTTTTGTCTATAATCCTAATACATTATCATATTTGTCAAATTTGTGTGTATTATATATCTCAAAGGATAACAAATTAAATAATTTTATATCACTTTGTTTTTATTATAATTAACTTCTGGACAAACAATAAGTTATTAAATTTTCTCAATAAAGCACGTAGTTTAGTGTTTTTGCTTTTTTGAATAAAATTTATTTGGTGTTACTTAATTTTCATACAAAATGAAATATATAACTTCATTTCAATATTTGTATTTGAAATCAAACCTTTTGGGCTCCTTCTTCAAATGGGTCGAATGAATTATACCAAAAGGATTATAAACTGGAGATGTAAGTAACTCTCACATTGATAGAAGAATTTGAGAAAGATGTTATAAGGTCAACTCTAAAGTTTAAGGTATTTTTTAATATATACTATAGTTAAAACTTCACAATTACTAAAATTTAAGAACATAAAAATTTAACTGTTTACATATACTTGATCCTCTAACGGGCATGGTTTTCTTGAAAAAATACTATTTATCCCAAACTAATGGTCACTTTTTAAAATTAGTTCATTGATTTTGTTCCAAAAAGAAAAATAAAATCTTGATTAGAACAAATCAAATAAAACATATCACTATTAATTTGGGACGGTGGATGTACAAAATTTGTTGTACTAAACAATAAAATTCAAATCTTCTGAATTTACTAAAGAAATATATTAGAGTGTATTAACTTAATTTGTGGGTTAAGTTAACATTTCTCATAATATAATCCTTGAAAGCAATTGTACCCAAAATTTTAAGGTTCATAAGGAAGAGGGAAAAAATGTCAATTAGATGAAGTTAAAAATTGACTAATGATTTCTTTATAGAAATAACACTCAAACATTCAATGTAGAAAAATTTAACCAACAAATCTTTAAATATAAAGGAATAACAACCTTTAATATAAATAAGCCATTGAAGTAACATTGACATCCAAAATAAATCTAATCAGTTAAAAGTTAAAAGTATCAAAGGGTATTCCACAAACATATAACTTATATAAAAAAATAACTTATAAAGCAATGCAATTTACAATAAACAATATGTGGGAGATTCATGGAGAGAAGAACCACCCTAAAGATTCAAACCTTATTAGCCATTTTCACTCCCTCTCTCTATATATATGAACATACACATCAATAACGCTGCCTTCCCACTTCAACTCATTCATCTTTTCCAAACGTCGACGATCCTACACCACCATCGAAAAGTCCGAAACACCTCTGACCTAAAACTCCATCGCTTACCTAATTTTCGGATCCACATGCGACTTGGGTTAAATCCTCCACCACCTGAGCATGGGTAGATCTAAGAGGAGAGTAAGGTGGGCAACTTCCCACCTTATTAGGAAGAAACAATAGATATATTATATAATATGACAGAATTTAAAGAAATCTTCACACCTTATTATTTTAAAAAAGTAACTATATATTACAATTTAACTTTTCCAAGTAGAGATGTTATGTGTAATAAAATTTGGAATTACTTATCAGTCTTAATCCAGAGGTGCAAATAACTTACTGCGTGTCTTCATAGGGAGAGAGGTATAATCTCTCTATATTTTCCTCCTCTCCTCTTGTGTTTCTCTCTTTAGATTTGAATTCCTCATTTCTTTTTGAAAATCCACCAACGAAGCTTTAAATTCTCTCACAATGGATTTAGTTATACTTTCGAAGCCTATATCCCAAAGCCCACACCGTACATCATTAGTACTCATATTTGAAAATTATTTCATCAATTCATATTTGCAAATTCTTTCACCTCATTTGAAACACTCTAGTCCGTAGTCAGCTAAATTGACTAATCAATTACATCCTCATGAATCTCCACCTAGAATGGAGGAGACGAAGCTACCTAAACAATATCAAATTGAACAAAAACTACAATAATACAATCACAAATCGAAAGAGGATTACAACATTGCTAAATTTGCCTCAAGTTAGACGCACTAAATTCAATAGAAGCAATAATTCATATATTAAACTTTAACTCCCAAAATTTGGGCTAAAACTCAAATACCCCAAAACTATCACTCCTAGATCGAGAACAAAAATTACCAAATATCCAACATATGTATATATAGATATAGATGGAGACAAAAGATGTGTGTGTGTGTGTAATTAAAGATTTAGGGAAAATATTTTTTTTAGTAAAGACAAAGATGGATTTTTGGTAAATGTGTAATTTGGGGGTATTAATATGTATATTTTAACAATCTTAGACTTCTATAAGAAAACTGATAGTTATGTCAATTGGTTGGAGCTCAGAAAAGTCGACACTGAAATTCACAAGTAATCTTCTAATCTTTGATTTAGCGAAAAATGCACCATTCTCACTGAGAATTAAAGCATGTAGAGAATAACACCAAATTGTCCAAACCCATAGGCTTTAATGAACTATAGCCATTATAAAAGTAACATGCATTGATTCCAAGTCGAATCTTGTATTTTCATTTCCTTCCTCAATCACAGGCCTCCAATGTATCCTAAATGACATATTGGGTAGAATACGTTTCAGTTTTATAGCATAAAACAATCATTCATTTATTAAAATATTTACTAAGAACAATAAACATCATTTTTTGCTTTCAAAAAAGTGTCAAATAAAGAAAAATAGTAAATGATTTAAAAAATACACCATTCCAAATCTAATCACTTCGATTGAACTCGACAGTCATACCTACCAAAATACATAATGGGACATAGTACCACATTAATAACCCATGTAGTTACCCAAAATGAAGAAACTGCTTAAAGATTAATCATTCTGGTGAATGTGTAAAAACTCTTACATATCATGTGGTAGATAATATATTATGAAATAAAGACACCCACCAATCCATAAAAGGAGGAGGATAAGGGGAAAAAACTCTAAGCAGTGCTCAATAAACTCATAAAGCATATATTATTCTGTAAACCTAAGAAAAAAAATCTTATCCTATTAAGCAATATAACTTAAATTTTTTCAATGTTAAATGCAGACAAATAATGAGTGGAATTAGAAATCTGATGTCTTACTTAATTCATTAAATAGGGTAAATAAGTAAAATGATAAAATTTAGAATATATTACCTTTGACATCATAGATCACTCTTTGCATTCATAATGGGACCACTGTTATAACTCGGCCTAATTGCTAAATGTGAAATAAAACGTCTATACATATTGTCCTAAAATGACAAATTTTAGAGAAGAGACCATAGCATGTATTTCAGGTGGCACAAATAACACAGGGTATTTATTTTACACAAAATCAAAACTCTTACAATTGAACAAACCAACAAAATACAATTTCAACCCACTGGAAGACCAAAAAGTAGAAGATTAAAAATTCATTCCTCCACCACCTTTACAATTTCAACTCCCTGGGAGACAAAAATGTATGAGATAAGAAAAACCTTCCCACACTCACCTCCTTTTTTACTGGACAAAGCAGGGGTTGCACCTTATACAGACAAAGTGTATAATTTCATAAACAAAGTCCTAAATTTCCATATTCTATAATGATTTAAACTATTTACCTATAGGAAAATTTAAAGCCTTAAATGTTCAATATACAATTTATCATCAACACAAATCCTTAAATTACAAAAACAAAGTTACATAAATCGGTATAAGAAAGCAGTAAAAAAGGGCTATAATGGAGGGAACTTAGAAGATTACAATCTGTCCTAAACATCCAAATATATAAAGGAACATGACCTTTACCTTAATTCTCTATTATTTTAAATGTTCATTTTAGTGTTGTTTATCAAAAAATGAAAATTACTAAAAAAAATTGCCTCGGGGGTCACTCGACAATTTGGCTCCACCTGACAAAAAATCCCGGATCCACCATTGTGATAGTACATGTATAATATATGTAGTACAATAATGTAAAGTACACTATGTATACTAGCACATTTCACTGTGTTAATATTAAAAGGACATCACCCATCCATTTTAAAATATTTGGTGATTAACCATTGAATGACCCAACTCAATTGCGCTCCATCCTCCCATTTTAGTCACCCTTTTTTTCAAAAAACTAAACTTAAACATTTTTTAACGCTGTTTTTACTTTTGTAGTACATTTACATGATTTTTTGGTAAATTTTTAGGGTAGTTCCAGAAACCATCTGAGAAACCGAATAGGTTCGGTGTGTGATAATTGATTTAAATTAAATTCGCAAGTTTCCAAGAACCCTTATTTAATTAGCATCTACTTTTAAACCAAATAAAATCAACCCTTAACATGCATCTAAATCAACCTATAAAATATAAATCATGCGACACAAAGTTAAGGAAAAATCCCCGAAGGGCAAAACCTTTTATTTCTAGAACTTTAAAGAATTTACAAGACCATTGACTTAAATACAACCTGATAATCACCCACAAGTGTAACGCACGGTGTCTTCGGTAAACCTTCAAAACAACGGCTAGAAACAGTGTGACACAGAAATACCCGCAGGTGTCGGTTCCTATGTCGGCGGCTGGAATTTTCCCTTTCCAGGAGGGCAGCAATGAAGAAGAGAATGGCTTCTCCACAAGGGCTGAACAAACCAAAGTTGTGTTCTTGGGTTACCAAAAAGATTCATAAAGGATTGGCAATTTGTGTGAATCAAAAACCTAGAGTCTTGGGCTCAATAGGTGAAGACTTAGAGTTTTTGTACTCTGAAAATCGTCTTGGAAGTCTTAAAAAAATACACCAACGAAGTAGGTATATATATAGAAAATAAGAGCTGGTGACTTAAAATCTCACGGAACTGCTCGAGTTTATCCCAGGCGGACCGGTCCGGCTTGGAGGCGGATCGATCCGGTTGACCGGATCGGTTCTTTTATTCCAGGCTTCATCGGTTCGCTTGCGGTCCGGGGTATACTGGCTTGCAGCAAGCGGATCGGTCCGGTTATCCAAATCGGTTCTTTTATAGCAGGCGGATCGGTCCGGGTCTGTCAGACTATGATCCCTCTTCTTCTTTTGATATTCGGATCCGTTGATGAATGTATGAATCTTGAATTTCTTCAATGGTGTAACGGCGTACGACATATAAATTGTTAATGGACAAAAATGTCCTTACAAATCTCCCTCTATGTCTATGCCGGTACATACATAAAAACAAACATCCGAATTATCAAACAATGAAAAATGCCTATACAAATCTACCCTTCCATGAACCCCAAACTGGAAAGATACAATTGAATAAGACTACATCGTTTGCTCTTCAACTCTTTCAGGAATCTCAACACTTTTCTCATCAGGGTGTGCAATCCACGGATAATCCATGTAGTACCTACACACATGAGACAAAGCAAAATACCAAGTGACATATTGAGTTTGAAATGAGATAAACATATATACCAATTTATGAGCAAACTCAAACTTTCAAATCTCTGCCATAATAAGATAATTCTTTCTCCCCCTTTTTATGATGTCCCCAAATAGACAAATAAGAAGAATGAATCAATCAAGCAAAATCGGGGTGTCACGGTATACAAATCAAGGCATCAATCAAATTGCAAACGTGCTCTTGCAAGGAGATGCTAAAAAAAAATTCACAAATTATTTTTGAATTTTTCAAAATTTTCATACAAAGATAGGATACCAATATGAACAAAAATGATACAAAAATCACACCATGGATTTAGACTCAAACAACCAAGTCATGGAAATGGAATGAATGGGTGTGAACACATTCGATAGGAAAATCAACTCAATCAATCATATGTGAACGATGCATACGTGTACTCCTAACGAATGAACATCAAAGGTATCCTTAGGTGTAAAGGTTTGTTGAATTTAGATGACATCGTCTTAAGCAAATCAACAAATCAAAGTCAAATGATTTCCACACCAATAACGTCCAAAACTATATAGCGCATTTTCAAGAATTTCAATGACGTGCAAACCCGTTTTAAATTCTCCAACCAAACTCCCTCATATATATTTTCTTTTAGAGGTGATCTAAATTCTCAAACTTTGGAGAATTGGTGCAAAAACCTAAATAGCCCCTTTTTGGCATGAATATCTTTTTATTGCCTTTCATTTTTTTTTCTTCGGGCTCTTTTAACCTCTTTGGACCTCGGATATTAAAATTCCTCCATTTTTTAGGTCCCTTTTAACGGTGGCTTTTGTGCAAAGGATAGATAATTACCTTTCGCAGCCCCTCCCCGTTATCAAACAAAGCACACAAACTCACAAAACGGTTTTTATATGCACAATTTCCTTATCAAAATTTATCAAGCTTGGTACATTTTAAGGACAGGATTGAAGTGAAAACACCCAACCAACATGTGATAAGACAAGCACAATAATCAAACAAATCCGTGCATGTGTGCAATAAAAGAAACATGAGTCAAACATGTAGGAAGTAACGCTTAATTACATCTTAATGACTCCAAACATTATAAAGCACATGGATGAATTGACCTATTGTCTCAAAACAATATCAAATAGTCACATGAAAAAAATGGAATGATGTTGTGACTTGGTCATCCAAAGTGTTCATCCATAAACGGTGCAAACAAAAAACAAAAATCTTTTTGTATTTTTAAAAATTTTGTCAAAACAAAAATATATACAAAAAGTACACATGTCATAACACTAGCAAACAAGTATAAATCATGAAACCACAACTAGTGTATGACAAACATGCAAACACAATCATCTATATGATATGGCAAGTGAAGAATCATGTGCAAGTAACCGGGAATCAACTTGTCTAAAATCTAGTGCCTCTAAAAGTGATTTTCTAACCCAAATAGATGTGAAACATCGTGTGGGGGCTTTGGAAACCACGGGAACACTAGACATAAACTTCCTAGGACTTTTTCCAAGATCAAAACAAAAACGCCTAAGGTGACCTTTCCTACCACAATACGAACATGTGTAAACGGGTGGAATGACACCTATGGATTGACCTTTTCTAATGTCCTTGGGATTAATTGACCCTCTAAAACAAATAATGGTTTTGGCTTTAGCACTAGAAGCATGAGAACAAGATGAGCCATTACCATCACAATCAAATCTACTTGAATCGTTTAAATCATTTTTCAACTTCAAAATATTTGATTCAAGCAACAAATTAGACTCTTCCAAATTAAGGGATTTCTTTTTCAAATTTTCAATCAAACTTAACAGTTTATCACGCTCCCCCTCAATTAAAACAAACTTATCCCTAAGAGTCTTTTCACGTGCCGTAAAATCATTGATTAATTTTTTATCCTCGACGACACAAACGGGAACCCTAGAATTTTTTGAGTCCTCTAATTCCTTCTCTAAAACTAGGACTCTCTCATCACTCTTCTTTTTGGCAATTTTTAAAGAATCAAAATCAGTACACAAATTACCAAAAGTGCTCACGACAAATATCACTTTGAGTTTGAAACGCTTGCAAATATTCAATCTTACTTTTAAAGAGATAATTTTCTTTTTCCAAAACTTTAATTATTTTGCAAAGTTTCAAATTCAAACTTTTTAATTTTTCAGCACGGTCGTGAACTTTTTCAAAAATAAGCTCCTCATTAAATGGGCGTTCCATTGAAAAATTGTGATTTTTCTCAAAACTGATTTAAAAAAAAAATCAATATCACACGCTTTTGCGGAAAATAGGATCACGCGATAAATTAGCGTAACCTGCTCTGATACCAATTTGAGAAATCGAAAAGGTTCGGTGTGTGATAATTGATTTAAATTAAATTCGCAAGTTTCCAAGAACCCTTATTTATTTTTCGTCTACTTTTAAACCAAATAAAATCAACCCTTAAACATGCATCTAAATCAACCCATCAAATATAAAGCATGCGACACAAAGTTAAGGAAAAATCCCCGAAGGGCAAAACCTTTTATTTCTAGAACTTTAAAGAATTTACAAGACCATTGACTTATATACAACCTGATAATTGCCCACAAGTGTAACGCACGGTGTCTTCGGTAAACCTTCAAAGCAACGGCTAGAAACAGTGTGACGCAGAAATACCCGCAGGTGTCGGTTCCTATGTCGGCGGCTGGAATTTTCCCTTTCCAGGAGGGCAGCAATGAAGAAGAGAACAGCTTCTCCACAAGGGTTGAACAAACCAAAGTTGTGTTCTTGGGTTACCAAAAAGATTCACAAAGGATTGGCAATTTGTGTGAATCAAAAACCTAGAGTCTTGGGCTCAATAGGTGAAGACTTAGAGTTTTTGTACTCTGAAAATCGTCTTGGAAGTCTTAAAAAAATACACCAACGAAGTAGGTATATATATAGAAAATAAGAGCTGGTGACTTAAAATCTCACGGAACTGCTCGAGTTTATCCCAGGCGGACCGGTCCGTCTTGGAGGCGGATCGGTCCGGTTGATCGGATCGGTTCTTTTATTCCAGGCTTCATCGGTTCGCTTGCGGTCCGGGGTATACTGGCCTGCAACAAGCGGATCGGTCCGGTAGAGGGCGGACCGGTCCGGTTATCCGGATCGGTTCTTTTATAGCAGGCGGATCGGTCCGGGTCTGTCAGACTATGATTCCTCTTCTTCTTTTGATATTCGGATCCGTTGATGAATGTATGAATCTTGAATTTCTTCAACGGTGTGATGGCGTACGACATACAAATTGTTAATGGACAAAAATGTCCTTACCCCATCTTATACAAATGATAACACCACACGAAATTTATGCCCCCGCTCGTCAGAAATTCCAATTACATCAGTTTCTAGTTGACATAATTACAAAATGGATTTTGATGTAATAAGAAATAACACGAGCCAAAAGGTATTTTAACCCATAGCATTCAGAATTTCAAATTGCATCATTATCTTATTGGAATCGAAAAGATAACATTATCATTTCGAAGTATTCGTGTTGTTGGACAATAATAAGGCCTCAGAAAGAAGAATTGAACTAAGGGTCTGTTTGATACAAAAGTGGGAAAATGGAGAGCATGACAAATTTTTCCATAATAAAATTTGCCATGTCAAATTTTGTGAGGGCAAATCCTATAATTTTCCATATAAGGTTGTTTGATAGGATTAATTTTCTAGGTGGCAAAAGTGGGTTGTTTGATAGCATTAATGGAAAATAAAAATAAAAAACAATTTAGAACAAACAAATAGTTTATGAATAAAAAACAATTTATAAATAAAAAATAGTTTTTAATAAAATAAAAAGCTTTAAAAAAAGTTTTAACGAAATAAACAATTATTTAGAAAAACAGTTTTTAACTATAAAAACACTTTGAAAAAAAAAACAGTTTAGAACAATTTTTTTTAAAAGAAAAACAGTTGTAACAAAAAAAACAGTTTTTAACAAAAAAAAAACAGTTTCAATGAAAAAAACACTTTTTAACAAAATAAAAACGATTTAAACAAACAAACAAACAGTTTAAAAAAAACGATTTTAACAAAATAAAAACATTTTTTAACGGAAAAATTGTTTTTAACAAAAAAAAATTACGGGAAAAAAATGTTTTTTTCAAAAAAAAAAGTTTTTAACAAGCAAAAAATAGTTTTTTTAATATTTTTAAAAAGGATGGCAAATTTGTGGGGAAGTTTTGCTTTGCTATATAGGTAAGCAAATTTTGCCAACAAAAGTGGAAAAATAATGGCAAATTTTTTTGTGAACATGAGTTTCCATGATAAATAATGGTCATCAAACACAAAATAGTGGGCAAATTTGTGATTTGCCACTATTTGCCACATTTTGCATGACAAATGTGGCCTATCAAATGAACCCTAAGACTATCAGTAACCAAAAAAGACTTTAAGACAGGCCAAGAATACTAGCTTCGCGCACACACACACCTCCCCCCAAAAAGAGAAAAAATATCGCTGTGATATAACAAATTCATGCCCATATTTAACGTAAAGAAATACAGAGAAGCTAACACATGAATTTTATTCCCAACATAAGTTTGTTCGTTTTTATTCCCTTCATCATCACGAACATTTTGATTCTTTCAGCTGAGTACCATATGTATCAAATCAACGAACCAGATTAACTGATCTGAGCTTGACGAAGCTCCTCGATGCCATGGGCAAAGTGGCAGTAGTTACCATATGGGCACAACTCAGTCTTGTAGCGTGAGTGGCGACAAAAACGGTGAAGCTCCTCGATGCCATGGGCAAAGTGGCAGTGGTCACCATATGGGCAGGCCCTGTCTGCTGCCATTTGTTGCACAACTCAGTCTTGTAGCGTGGGTGGCGACAAAAACGACGAAGCTCCTCGAGGCCATGGGCAAAGTGGCAGTGGTCACCATATGGGCAGCCCCTATCTGCTGCCATTTGTTGCACAGCTCAGTCTTGAACACCCTTTTCTTCAACATTCATATAACTTGTCATACCACCGGTTAAACACCATTTATATGAATTATCTAGTCCAATTTTTCAAATAAAAAAAAGAAAAATTATTCAAATAAATAAGGGTAGAGCTATTGGTGCTCCACCCATTTCTTCTGGCACTCCAAAACTTTCGATACTTACAAATTTATACTCATTCCTTTTATGCCTCTTCAAATAGAATTAAACATCCATCTCCTTCTCATTTAAGAATTGTTTTTTTTTTCTACAAACATTACTAAACATATGCATAAATATCAACATTTCAACAAAAATATTCTAGCAAAAATTTATGAAACTAAATATTTTCGAAAAGCTTAAAAAAATAGCAAAAGTAAAAAAAAAATCTAAACAAATAAAAAAAGCAGTAAAAGTAAAAAAGAACATCAACAAATATTCCCAACAAATAAAAAAATTGCTAAAGTAAAAAGAAAAAAAGAAAAATCAACAAACAATCCCATTTATCAAGCATATGAGTTTTCAAGTAAATGAAAAAAAAACTATTTTCCCAAAATAAAATGGGTGGAAAACAATTTTTCTTGTTGAAAATCATTTTATTATGTAGAATTTATTAAAAGAATTTTAATGAGTGTTAATTGAGTATATTAACAGTAATTTCAAAAGATATATATATTGCGTGAAATGTTTTTATTTTTTATAAAACTATTTTATTTAATGGTTAAATAAAAAACTGTTTATAAAATAATTTTTTTAATAAAAAAACAGATAACAATTGTTTTTAAACAATTGAAATGCTTTTTGAAAATATTTATGAAATAATTTTTTTTATAAAGAAAAGCTTTAAAAACCCGCTAAGGGAGCGAAATCCATATACAAGGAGTATACAAATATGTCCATAAGTAATTCCATTACAGGATTTTTTTTACCAAATGAAAATACGATTTTACAAAATACAAGCAAAATTTCACAACATGATTTTACTTCGATCGTGTTTGCGCTTGGCAAAAAAAATTGTGTAATGGAATTACTTATGGATATGTTTGTATCCTCCTTGCATATGGGTTTCGCTTCCTTAGTGGCCTTTTAATGCTTTTATTTATCCAAAAAAATTATTTTCATAAATACTTTAAAAAACATTTCAATTGTTTAAAAAAAGTTGTTAAATGTTTTTTTATTAAAAAAATTATTTTATAAATAGTTTTTTTATTTAACTAGTAAATAAAATAGTTTTATATAAAATAAAAACATTTCACACCATATAAATATACTAGCGGATACCCGTGTCGAGGGAACAGTGATAAATTTGCTCTCGTGAAAAAAAAATTAAAGAAAAAATATAAATATAAATTAAAAAAAATAAAAAAATATAAATATAAATTGAAAAAATAAAAAAATATTTTAAAAATATAAATTAAAATGTTAGAGATTGAGTGCACGTATGTCCCTAAGAATTTTAGAGAGATAGAGGATGCTCATTGAATTCATGTCTTGTTGCTGTCCCAAGGGGGCCTCATTTTCCCTCCAAGCAAATTGTTTTTGCATTTCTTTGGTTATTTCAACATCGTTCATGTGCAGTTCTCACCAAATGTTTGGAAGATGGTTAATGGTGTCCATAGGATAAACCAACTCTATGGCACTAAATTAGGGCTCGCTGAAATATGCTTCTGCTATTCTTTCTCGCGAACGAGTTCTGGTCTTCTTTACCTCAAGGCCAGGAGTACTGACAGGGTATTGGTAGTAAATCTACCTGATTCCCACGAGGATTACTGGCAAGAGGGTTTTCTTGCTAGAAATTGTCAATTCCCTCCCCATACCGAAGAGTCGAGGTCTAATAGGTTCACGATCCCCTTTTATGGGGAGGAGTTCATAAGTAGGCTAAATTTTTGTTATGCTCTTCGATCTTTTTGTTAATGTATGATTTCTATGATATTCTTCTCTCTTATTTTTAGCGAGGACAAAGAATTTGGAACTTACTCTTAGTGAAGTTCGAGCTGCCGAGCTGATCAAAGCTTGGAACATCAGGGAACCTTTGGTTGATAGAGAACATCCTCGGCCAACTGCTTTTCTTCTGGAGTATAAGAATATTCGGTCTATTTCCATCACACGACCTGTAGATAGAATCCCTGAGTTGGACATCACTGAAGAAGTTATTGTAGACCCCATTCAGTTGGACGAGGAAGGGGGCAGCTATGAAGGTGATAATAGGGGAGGTACTGAAGTTGGTTCTAGTGAGGCGAGCTCTAGTAGTGAAGGATCTTGTAGCTTGGAAGAGGTCTCAGAGGCTCAGGAGTCTTCAAGTACATCTAGTAGTTCCAGCGAGGAAGATATGACTCCCCCCAGGAGGAATCTGATCCGTGATGACGACGATGATGATGATGATGATGATGATGTGCTTCTTACTCAGCGGTCGAAGAAGCAAAAGTCCGGTAGTGGGGATGTTGCTGTCGGTTCTCAGTCTGTTGCCCATAAGCAGGAGAAGAAGAGGAATGAGGAGGAGCTTTTGAAAGAGAAAGAGAGAAAAAGAGAGGAAGAGAGGAAAAAGGTGGAGGAAAGAAGGAAGGTGGAGGATAGGAAGAGGGCTGAGAGGGAGAAGAAGGAGAGGGAAGAGGGAAGAGGAGAGATGAGATGAGAACGAAGGCCGATCATAATCTGGTGCCCGTGTCCGCTTTACCTGAGGGGGACTCTTTTCCCTCTCTCCCCAATTGGCTCCTGCATTGCTCGAAAGAGCAATTTTACCTACTGATCGTCAGAAGACGATGGGGACTGACCAGTTGGATCTAGAGGCGAGCTAGAGGCTAGCCTTGGTAAGTCTTCTTTTCTTCTTTACGTTTATAGTTTTAAGTCTGATGTTTCTCCATTCTTGCAACATTCTGCTTAACGTATCTTCTTCTTTGCAGTTTGTGACTGATTTTGTCATCCTCTACCATACTCGTGATGAGCTGGTAAGGGCAAAGGTCGATCTGGAAAGGAGAAATGCTGAGATGCAGGGGAGGAATGTTGAGCTGGAGGTCAGCTTGAGGGCTGCCAACGAGGCCCAGAAGTCCTCCGATCTCACCCTTGTTGTTGCCAATAGAGCGAAGGAGGCGCGATAAAGGAGCTGAATGAGCTAAGGAAGTCCTACGACCTGGTCTACGCGAACAAGCTGTCCGTGGTCGAGGAAAATAAGGTGCTGGTAGAGAAGCTGAAGAAGATGGAGTTTGAGGTAGCCAACATTAAGGAGAGTTCATAAAATTTCGGGTGGGCTGTTGTATATGAGGATGCTGGTGCTTAGATAGGATACATCAACCATCTGAACTTCAAGAAGGGCTGGAACAAGGCTCTTCTAGCTGCCAGGGTGGATATTGACTCACCCTTATTTGACGAGCATGATCCAGGCCCAAATCCTGTTGTAGATGATGTGCCTGCCCCATCCATTGAAGGTGTAGTCCCTATCTCCCATACGTTTCCTGTTGGTGCTCTTCCTGCTTAGAGAACATAAGTTGTTCCATCTGAGGGAACTTCCTCTGCTGCTGCTGATAAGGGAAAGCAACTGACAACCTCTGAACAAACTGAGGATGCTAGCTAGCCTGCTCCTAGGATTTCCTCTGTATCTTTTTCTTTATTTGTACTGCTCTTTTTTAATTACCTACTTGAACCCCTTTATTTGAATGAAATGAAAGTACTTTCTTTTCTGCGCACTGATTCTTCTACTTTTTACTGCTTGTATGGCTTGTAGTCAATTGATGTAGAGGAGTATATACTTGCTACTTCTCAACTGAGAAGGATTCTTGGTCCTAATGTGAGCGATCAAGTTTGCCAAACCTTCGTAAGGATTTGCAAGTTGTTGCGATCGAGGAATAAGAGCTTTATATACCAGTCTAAGCTCATCGCCAAACAGAAAGACATACTTCAGGAGATGGAAGAGGTTGGTGCCTCTATCCAAGAAGAAGTGGACACTCTGAGAGGTAAACTCCTCGATGCCACTGAGATTAACCAAGTAGAAGAAGTTTTGCAATAGGAGAATGAGACCTTGAGGAGGGAAGTGTTGCACCTCAGGGAGCATGCACCAAGTGTCGCACCCCAAATTTTATGGGGCGCCTCTTCATCAGCTGTTCCATGAGCTGGCACAGGGCCGAGCACTGCTCCCAAGTTTCGTGAGGTTCTACCCTATCGGTTGGTTGGCGAGCTGGCACAAACGCAGGGGGTCTAACTAAGGAGATGGACGAGCTTTGAGAAGATATTCATCGAGCATACGTGATTGCTGCTGGGCTTCAAAAAGATGTCACACGACTGAGGCATTTGTTCAAGAAAGGTCCTCGATGAGTATGGGCTGACGGTTATGAACAAGGTTGGATAGATGCTCCGACGAGGCTGATAGAGTTTGAAGAACTATATTTTATTAGGGGATGGTTGAGCACCCTTAGGGAGCTGCAAGTTCCAAGGAACTCAGTACTCTGGTACCGTCACGATATCTCTCCAACTTTGAGGCATAATCCTTTCAGGAGGGACGACCAGTGAATCCCTATCGATGCTATCCCCAGGCAGCTGTTAGATCCAGATACGAATGAGGTCGAGGAGGAATTGGCTCCTCATCCGGATGATGGCCGAAGAGCACAAGTGGTTAATTATATTGTTCAGAGGCCTCAGCCTCATTAATATTTTACCGGATGTAACTCATTGTACATGTAATGAAGTAATGTAATCTTTATGTCTTGGTCGATTTTGACGACTAAACATGCGTTGTATGTCTTTTACTTCATTTATTTCCTACTTGATTATCTTGGGCCCTTTGTAGCCGACTAGGTTTTTAGGGTTTTTTCTTTAAGTGAGTATCCTCCGAGTCCAGTATACTTTTTGGGATACCATTCTTCCTTACTTTACCTTTTAGGTCATGCCGTCACACTACCTTAGGCCTAAGTGTGGCAATGGCGAGGACACACCTGGTGTTGGATGTTCTATTCGATTAGGTTTTCTGAACCCAACACAGTTTGGTGACCAATTCGATTTGGTCAAGCTGCCTAAGGGTCCCCTGCAGGGCTTCATATATTTCCAGGGCAATGCTAGGAGGTCGTTCGTATTTCATAACAAAAACCTGAGGAGGGTGAGACCCTGCTTTTATGCTTTGAGTAAGGTGCCTATCACTTGGGAAAGATGTGCAAGTTATGAAGTTCCTAACAAAGAATTAATACTTCATAAAGTGCCATTGCCAAATAGTCTTTTATTAATCAAAATAAAAAATGAGTTGCCATTTCAAATAATGTAATAAAAGATAACTGAAGGAAAACTAGAAATAGAATTTTTTCAGATTGGCTGCATTCCGAGCTCAAGGTATCTCTCTGCCCTCCAGAGTTTCTAAGTGATAGGCTCCTTGTAGATCATCTCTTATTACCTTGAATGGTCCTTCCCAGTTTGGTCCTAACTTGCCATCTGATGGTTTTATCGCGCTGTCAAGAACTTTCTTTAGGACGTAGTCCCTAACCTAGAATGCCCTTGGATTGACCTTCTTGTTATAGTATTTCGCGAGCTGTTGCTGATAGCTCGCCGCCTCACTAAGGCTAGTCCTCTGCGTTCGTCAGCTAGGTCAAGTTCAGCGAGTAATGCTGCATCATTTTAGCCTTGGTAGACAATTGCTTCCTTTCCATACGTTAGTGAGAATGGGGTTTCCCCAGTTGCTCGCCTTGGGGTAGTGCGATATGCCCACAAAATATGTGGCAGCTCACTTACCCATGTGCCCTTGGCTCGCTCTAGTCGTTTTTTCAACCCATCGATCACTGTTTTATTGGAAGCTTTGGCTTGTCTGTTGTTATGGGGGTAGGCCACTGAGCTGAAATAGTGCCTGATTCCGTGTTCTCTGCAGAAGTTCTGGAAAGGGCCACTCTCGAACTGTGTTTCATTGTCAGTGATGATGGTTCTGGGGATTATAAAATGGGTAATTATATTCTTCCATATAAACCTCATCATATCTTCATCTCGGATATTTGTCAGTGGCTCTGCCTCGATCCATTTGGTGAAGTAATCTGTTGCGACCAATAGATACTTGCGATTGCTGACGGCGGTAGGAAGAGTTCCTACAATATCCATCCCCCACTAGGCGAAAGTCCATGGGCTAGTAAGCGATCTTAGGTCGCTGGTAGGTTGGTGGACCATAGGAGCATGTAGTTGACATTTCTCGCATTTGCGAGCATACACTGCCGAATTTCTTTGCATATATGGCCACTAGTAGCATTCTTTCATTTCTCGAAAAGCTAGTGGCCTCCCTCCAATATGGCTTCCATAGATTCCTTCGTGAAGCTCGTGTAGAACTTTCTCGACGTCCTTCGAGTGAACACAATGAAGGTAAGGGCCGGTGAATGACCTCTTGTATAGTTTTCCCTCAGGAGATAAGTGAAAGCGAGAAACTTTGACTCTTATCTGATGAATGGCCTTCTTATCGTTTGGAAGTGCACCATCTTTCAAATAGTCCCTCAAAGGGTCCATCCAAGTGGGTGCTGACTCGATCTGGAGCATATGTTCCATGTTTGGCATCTTATCGCCCTAGTTAATGCTCGGATGGGTGAGGAAGTCGATGGGTATCATCCTCTTTAAGTCAAAATCGATTGATGAACTTAGGGCTGCCAGGGCATTAACATGGTTGTTCTATCCTCTGGGAAACTGTTGGACACTGACTTCCTCAAAGCTGGACATTATCTTCTTTTCCAAGGCAATGTAGGATGCCATTCTTTCGTCTCTTGCGTTGAAGTCCCCAATTATCTGATTAGAGACCAGTTGCGAGTTTTCGAACACCTGCAACTGTTTTACCCCCAGCGCCTGTGCCTTCTTTAAACCGACTATCAGAGCTTCGTATTCTGCCTCGTTATTGGAGACTTCAAATCCCATCCCGATCCCTTGATCGAGGATTGCGTCTTTTGGAGTAACGAGCACAATGCCTACTCCTGCCCCCTTTGAGTTGCAGGCTCCATCAATAAACAGTCGCCAAATTCCTACTGATGGGTGATCTTCCATTTGCTTCATGGGTTAAAGCTGGTTACAAGGCTGTTCGCCTATGAATTCTGTGATGAAATCGGCGAGGACCTGCCCCTTGATTGCATTCCTGGGTTAAAATTGGATGTCATATCATTCGAGCTTGACTGACCATTTAGATAGTTTGCCAGACAGATCCGTTTTTCGTAGGACTGCTTTAAGGGGGTGTGATGTGAGGACGATGATAGTATGAGCTTCGAACTAGTGCTTCAGCTTCCTTGAAGCTATCACTAGTGCAAAAGCAAGCTTCTCTAGTGGTAGGTAGCGCTGCTCGGCGTCCAATAGGGTCTTGCTCGCATAGTAAACTAGGTGTTGGACTCCTACTTTTTTGCACACCAGTGCAGATCTAACAGCGTGACTGGAGACGGCGAGGTATAAGTACATGGGATCATCTTCTTGAGGTATAACGAGCAGAGGCGGTGAGCTAAGGTAAGACTTGAGCTATTCCAATGATTGCAATCAATCTTGATTCCATTATACTATCTTGTTTCCTTTTTAGAGCTGGAAGAATGGCTTGCACTTCTCA
This sequence comes from Sambucus nigra, assembly GCA_949130495.1. Classification (NCBI taxonomy): domain Eukaryota; kingdom Viridiplantae; phylum Streptophyta; class Magnoliopsida; order Dipsacales; family Adoxaceae; genus Sambucus; species Sambucus nigra. The sequence continues at coordinate 294,497,626 of OX422215.1, read as the reverse complement.
GAGGACTTTGAGATGAAAATATTCAAAGAAGTTAGCATGCCCGTGAGCTTCTGTATGTCTCGTATTGTGTGAGGGGGCTGTACCCTGTTGATCGCTTCAATCTGTCTGGGTTGGCCTCAATGCCTCTCTCGCTAACCAAATACCAGAGGAATTTTCTTGATTGGACACCGAAAGAACATTTGCTCGCATTGAGTTTCATTCGGTATTTACTGAGGATCTCAAAGGTATTTGATAGGTCTGAGAGATGGTCCTATTTTCTCTTACTCTTGATGAGCATATCGTCGATGTAGACCTCCATGGTATCTCCCATTTGATCTCTAAACATCTTGGTGACTAGCCTCTGATAAGTTGCTCCTGCATTCTTGAGCCCAAAGGGCATAACTTTATAATAGTATAAGTCGATGGTGGTAATGAACCTGGTCTTGTCCTGGTCTGGTGCATATAGAGGAATCTGGTGATACCTCGAATATGCGTCTAGAAAACTCATTCTCTCATGAGCTGCTGTAGCGTCAACCAATTGGTTAATCTTTGGGAGGGGGAAACTGTCCTTAGGGCATGCCCTATTTAGGTCAGTGAAGTCTATACAAACTCTCCATTTTCCATTGCTCTTTGGAACTACTACTGGGTTAGAAATTCATTTAGGGAATTGAACTTCCCGTATGGATCTTGTATCCAACAGCTTCTCTACTTCCTTTTCTACATCCTTAGCCTTCTCGGGTGCGATTCACCGTGCTTTCTGCGCGATAGGCCTGAAAGTGGGGTCGACATGTAACCGATGGCAAACCACATTGGGATCAATGCCAGGCAGCTCGTATGGTTTCCACGCGAAAATGTTTAGGTTGCCTCTCAGTAGCACTGTCAATTCTTTCTTCTCTTGATCTGTAAGAGAAGTCCCAATCAAGAAACTCCTGTCTTTCTTGCTTCCACCGGCTGTTATATCCTACAGGTTTTCCACGACTCGCTCAGAGGGGAGGATTTTGGTCTCCTCCACTCCGGGCCTTCCATATCTTAACTTCTATTTTGAAGGTATCAAACCTTCTTGCTCCTCGACCTTCTCTTTGTCCTTTTCGACCTTGTTCTCTAGTTTCGGGCGGATGGCTACTATGAAGCATCTTCTTACCATCGCCTGATCTTCGTGAATCTCCATTACTCCTCGCTCAGTCACGTACTTGAGTTTCTGATGGTAGGTCGAAGGGACTGCCTTCATTGCATGTAGTCACCCCCTGCCGAGGATAGCCTGATATGGCGAGTCGATGTTGACCACCAAAAACCCGATCATCTTGGAGACACTTCATGCTCTTACCGATAGCACGATCTTTCCCAATGGAATAATTACTTTTCCAGTGAAGACAATTAAAGGGACAGTGGCTTCTTTCAAGTCGTAAATGCTTAACTTCAATTTCCTGAATAGGTTGAGATACATTACCTCAGATGAGCTTCCCTGGTCAACGAGCAACTTATCGATGTTATAGTTGGCTATCCTGAGCGTAATAATCAAGGTGTCATGATGTGGGGTCTTACCCCCACCAGATATTCATCTGTGAACACTATATGTTTGCTATAGTCGACGTCATCTGCTCACCGACGCTTTCCTGATTGTGTCTTTGCTGGATCAATCTGAAAAGCTTGCATTATTTTCATAAGCTTTTTCACTTCCATTCGGGCTGAATTCCTTTGAATTTGCTTCATATCAGATGCCCCATGAATAAATGAAAATTCATGGCCAACATCATCTTCGAGTACGTTGTTGGGTTTTGTTTCTCTATTGGCAGTGACTTTCTCTGCCTTCTTCTCCACAAACTCGTTCAGGTGCCCAGTCTGGGCCAGTTCTTCGAGGTGAGACTTAAGAGCCTTGCAATGCTCAGTCTTATGTCCTCCCTCCATATGAAAAGCGCATCTCAGCGCGTTGTTTCTCTTTGAGAGATCTCCTCCCATCTTTCTGGGACACTTAACAAATGGCTCGTCTTTGATTTTCGCCAGGATCTTGTAGATTGGTTCTTTGAAGACAATGTTCACTGCCTAAAATGCTTTCGAAGCATCGTTCTTGCCTCCGTTCTTGGATCTATTCTTCCCCCCATTATTTTCCCCTTTCTTCTAGTTCTCGACCTTATCGTTGCCCTTGGTAGCGAGCTTAGTTCGACCGTTCTCCCCTATATTGAGGCAAGTCACATCCTCCACTTTGGCGTATTTCTCGATGCGAGCCATTAGGTCATCTATGGTTGTGGCCTTCTTCTTCATCAGGGATTGGTGCAGAAGGAAAGAGCTGGGTAGGCCAATCTTAAAATAGGCTACTGCTACCTGCTCTGAGCATTCCTTGACCTCATTGAACAACTCCCAGTATCTCCTTGCATAGTCCCGCAGGCTCTCTTGGGCATCTTCTTCATTGTTAGCAAAACATCCATCCTCTTCGGATGGGAGCTGCTGGTAATGAAGCAAGCCGTGAAGAGCTCATCCAGGGATTCAAAGCTCCTGATGGACCTATAGGGGAGCCTCTCGAACCATTTTTGGGCCACATCATGGAGGCTTGAGGGAAATATCCGGCACATCAGTGCATCTCTGTGGCTTCAGAGAGTCATTGCTTTCCTGTACTGCATAACGTGATCGATAGGGTCAGTTTTTTACTCATAAATCTAGAATCTCGAGATTGCGAACTTCTTGGGGTCTTCTTCTTCTTCTATCTCCCTTGAGAAAGGGGATTTCATCTGGGTCCTGAGAGCTCACCGAGCAAGCTTTCTGGTTGATCTGGCACCCCGATGTGCTGGGTGCTGGTCCATTTGTCTTTGGACAAAATTTCATATATCCTCATCACCTTAAGCCGGGCTTCTGTAATGGTGAGTTGGTCGTTGTTGCTCGATCAATTCATCATCTGAATCGAGCTTCTCACTTCTTTGGGATCCGCATCTAGGGCTCCTTCCTCGACTGCGAGACTTGCTCGCCTGAGGGCTAGGAGTGCGATATGGACATCGCCTAGTGCTGTAATAGAGTTCTTTCTCCATCCTCTCTAATATCCTTTTGAGGTGAGCATTCTCATCATCTCTCTTGCGAGCGGTCTCTCCTTGTTCTTGGAGCCTTGCCTCATAGGCATCGATCAATCGGGAGATTTGTGTGGACTTCGCTGGGCCCTAACTTTCTTCTGAGGCTTACCGCTCAGGGAGAGATCTCTGGTTTGAAAGCCGAACTTCAGATCTGATCCTGCGTGGGGCAGGCTATTCTTGGATATCCCCTGGTTGAGGGGCATTGCTACTGTGACCAGACATTCTAGCTTCTTTGTTGGTAAGGGCTTTCTTAAAGGAAGACAAACGTTCCCACAGACGACGCCAATTGTGGTGACAAGTATATTCAACAGAAATAAATGAGAAAAGCGCAATCACCCAGGCAAATAAAGAAGATAACGAATGCAAATCACATAACAAAGTATATACATGGTTCAGCAAGAATGCCTACGTCCACGGTGGTGCTCTCAGTATTATTTCTATATACTCCGGGGAGTGTTTTACAAAGAATAAAATGCGTGTCCTTTGCCCCAGACTTACTGTTTGTTATATACATGTTTGTTCTTGGGGAGTGGGGGTGTTGGACTCCCCCACGTACATCTTCTACTTTTAGAATATCTCCTTACGATATTTTAGAAGTAGACTAAGTCACAAGCGAATTCAGTTGAGATGCGAGGAGCCCGAACTTTGGGCCGTTTCTATTGGGCTACTCGTCTGGGCCCGTGATGACAAATTGAGGTACCCATAATATCTTTTCTTCTTAGTGATGCCTTGCACTTAATGTTTATTGTTTCTACTTCTTGGTAAACATTGGGTGATTAGTCCTTTATTAAATTAAAACATGTTTCTCATCTGGTTCATTCTTAGCATCACTGTCGAAAACTTTTTAATTACTAACCACCTAAGTGAAAATTTATGCGTTTGATAAATTTTAACTTCATTTAAACATACAATAACATGGGGAATAATATATAAATCAAATACCAACATAAGAGTCTGAATATAACAACAAAGATCACATCAACCAAAAACAAACCAATAACAAACTCCAAAAATGAAAGTACTGAGGGACAACCTATTTGTACTGAAATCTGAAATCCTACACTAGATCAGAAAGTGAAAGAGGCATCTAACCAAAGCCCTGCAACATCCCCCTATGCCGCAGCTACAAAGTCCCTGGAATGAAGTCACGCTTGGCGTCCCTATGGCTGGACACCTAAAAATTTTTGAAAAATATTTTACATAGAAAGAGTTAGTACTCAAAACGTTTTGAAAATATTTAACAAGTAATTTATTGCAGTAAAGATTAGTTATTGATTACACATGTTAAGTTTATGAACACTCCCTTGAGTTCCCTCACCTCTCATCTATAGTGCATGCCTAGCGTTCCATACTAGCCTATTTAGCTACACTACCCAAGCTATTTAGACTATTTTAGTCGTCTGAACTTACCTACACGTCTAAGTTCCCGTACCTCCCATACAATACCAAATTTTATTATCACTCCCCATATGTGAGTTAATTCCCGTGTAACATTTCACATATATTAATTCCTAATTTTGAAAGTTAAGTCTGACCACTTAATCTTATTCATTAGATGTTCACTATCTAATATTATATGTTTCCAATTAAGTTTTCTCCACTTAATTTAATTTTTAGATGTATACACGTTATCTAACTATCTAATACTTTTCCCTAGTAGATTGTTCATATAGTATATATTTCACACACAATATAGACTATAAGGATCATTGGCCCGACCTAATCATCGACTCCAATTCTCCCAATTTATATTTTTAGATGTATGCACGTCATCTAAATATCTACTATCTCACTCAAGTAGATTATTAATATAGTGTATATTCACTCACAATATACACTATACGGATTATTGGCCCGGTCTTATCATCAACTCCAATTCTCCTTTCATTTACATTGCCCCGGTCTAATCATCGACTCCAATGGTAAATGTTATATAAAAGTATTGGCCCGGTATAATCATCGACTCCAATACTATATAAGTACTGTAGGTATTTCACACAACCTAAGTACATAATTTATAGGTACTCACACAACCTAATCGTTCACATTAGTACGTAGTATATTTCTCTAATACTCACCGTACAATTTATTTTACGATTTCTCTCGTTATCGCATCTTCTCGAGTATTCTCCCAACTCTAAGGACCAAGTTAACCCCTTTGTATTTTCAGTAGCTAAACCTAACTTACTCTACTGGTATACTTATCGTCCATCCGAAGTTCCCGTAAATTATTATTTCACTATCCGATAATTTACGACATAAATTTATCCCAATTGATTTTCGTCTTACTTCCATTGCTAAGACAAATCTAGAAATACTAATCAGGCCTGCTGTAGTATTAATAATTCCCCCCAAATCCCTTAGTAAGGTTCTAAAAGTTTACATGATAATCAATTAGAAGAACTAAGTCAAATAGGGGAAAAACAAAATTTCTAGGAACCTGACCAAATACCGGACTAATCCCTTTTTTTAAAACCGGATCGATCCTCTTTTTATCATACCGATCCCTTTTTTTAAACCATATCGATCCTTTTTTTTACCAGACCGATCCCTTTTTATCGGACCGATCCCATTTTTTTAAACCGGCTCGATCCCCTTTTCTTCAATTCACCAGTCTCGTCCGTTTATGCATTTTTTGCCCATGATCTAGTACCAACCTCCATTACTCTACACCAAGGTTTCAACTAAACATTCCTAACCATTTCTACATGCATTAGGACAGATTCTAATGTAATTCTTTTCTCAAAACATTACAATAATCATGCAAGAAGGGATTTATTATTTCTATCCTCTAAAACCCTAAGTTTTCATATTCATCCATGATTGTTCCTCAGTACCCAGATTTATTTCGTGGAATACAACCCATATCTTCCAATAACAATATATTTATAGTTTTCAAATCATTCTACATGCAATTTCCTACCCAACATGCATTTAATTAAAGTTTTCTTCTCAAGAATTCATCAATACCATCATATGATTGAAACCCCAATTACATGGGTATTATATCTTCAATTAATTGCAATAAACACTTGCCTTATTCACTATAGGGTCTAATTTCGTGGGTGAGGATGATGATTTGATGTTTCCCTCTTCAAATCTTCACTCCTTAGGTGCTTCGTATGCAAGAACTCTTTCAAACCTTCAAGAATCCTCCTTAGACTTTTAGGAATAGTTCCTCTCTTCCTTTTAATGGCCTCTGTAAGCTTTTTGTGTTAAGAACCCTAGCCCCCCCATTTATAATCATTAGATATAAGGCTCTAATTTTCGCAGGTCCTTTAACCTCTATTTTTAAAATGACCAAATTAACCTTTAAAAGTGCTGGTTTGGTCCAAAATCGACCCGTGACTCAATTAACATCCCCGTGTATACTATTTTGACTAATTCTCCCCTTCCGGACTCATCCGTGACCTCTAAATTATCATTCGAATCACCTGAAATATATTCTGATTTCCCACCCCACCGTAGTCTAATGCGCGACTCTCGATGAGATAACATAAAATACGCCCATATCAGTCGCTATGACGTATATCATATTTAACCGTCAATATTTATTATTCACTCTTAGTAAATTTAAATCATATATTAATCAGTATCTATCTCTCGATTAATATTGGAATACCACGATTATTATTCGATCACTTAATAATCATAATTAAATTTGATCTAATTAAATTACTTCACTCACGTAATTTAAATACTAAATCACATTAAATTACTCAACTCGTGTAATTTAAATATAAACTAATATTAAATTACTCTACTCACGTAATTTAAATTAAACATATTTTCCAATATAATTACTCAATTAATTAAATCCTAAATACGCAGAAATACGAGGTATTACAATCTATTTGTCTATTTCGAATAAAAACAATGGTGGAGAGAAAATTAAAATGGAGGGTTTTTTATGAGTTTAAATTATGAGGGAGTATTTATTCATGAATTATAATTTGTTTCAAACTCGATGCATCACGAAGGTATATGTTTTTTTGTCTCATGTGTGTAGCTACTCAAAGATGAATATAAGGACACACGAATGAAGACATAATGAGGTAACAAGATGAAGTTTGAAGACAAAGAATCCTATGTCTTTCCGTTCTACGGTTGGGAAGGGTATTACTATCTTTATAATAGGAGGTTTTGATTTTAATTTCGTGTTCGGTCATTTTGCTTGTTTTGTACCAAAATAGCCAAAGAGGGAGATTTGTAAGAACAATTTTTCTATCATTGTTCATAGAATTGATTTAGGCTAGATTAACGTATCTTGTTACAAATTATCACGCACCGTGAAGATGAACTGAACTCAAGCATCTCCAAGTTTGAATATTTCACCGCATCCCAAACGATATAAAATAACTTAGAGCTTAAATTAATTCTTGGAATTATATTTGGGGTGTTTAATTTTATAAAAAGACGAACAAGACTATTTTGTTTTCGAAAATATGTTTTTTAGATATCTATAGGTGGAGTTTAAAAAATAAAGTTTTTGACATCTCCGTCGTTGAAACGACAAGGATCTGTCGTTGAAACGACAAGGCTCTGTCATTCAAACGACATCCTACTATCGCTCAAACGACATTGGAAGTCATTCTAACATCATGCCATTGTTGTATAAACGACATCCCCCATGTCATTCGAACGACTCGAACTCAATATTTTTTTATAAATACCTGTTTTATGATTCAGTTGATTAAGAATTTTGCCAACTACGTTTCTGCATATCAGCAGCAAAATTTCTTTAAGTTTTGTGTTCCCCAAACACTATTTTAATTAACAAAAAGCATCATTGAATATTGTTCTTTTGAATTAATTGAGAGCCCTAGAAAGTTTTGTATCTCTTACATACACCACTACACTACACCAAAACTGCCAACTTATCTCGATCAAAAACCTTGAGAAGTTTGGGGGTGACAAATGACGTTGTCACGATCAAAGATCGTGACAAGTGCATTAGAGTTGTCACGGACTTGTCACGGTCTTTGACCTTGACAAGCTTGTCGCGGTCAAAAACCTTAACAAGTCCGTGACAAAAACATATACTTGTTACGGTTTTGGATCGTGACAAGTCCGTGACAAATAAAAAATTATCACGAACTTTGACCGTGACAAGTTTTTTTGACTTGTCACGATCAAAGTCTATGACAATTCTGGGAAGAATTTAAAAAAAAAAACTGCTGGGCAATATGGCCAGTGCCACTATCCAACAATATATTTGTACATGTTATAGCAAAATTGTGCCTGTCCAAATAGCATATATAGAGAGAGAAACTAAACAAAAATATAAATATTCATAGCCAACATGTAAATATCAATAACCAAATACAAATATCCATATTCAAACCAATATGTACCAAATAAAAAAATACAAATATAATCCAATATCCAAATAAAAAAAGTATAAATAATGTCATGGCATAGGGTCTTGAGCAGGTCGGGGGAGGAAGGAAGGCCACACGACATATGCATTAGCACACCCCCTCAATTAGCCGAACGCCGCATTGTTTGCGCAACCACAAAGGTGAGTTCTCCTTTTTGGCCAAAATATGCGAGACGAGAACCCTTGCCTCAATGTCTTAGAGTGGATGTCCACGAAACCACCATATTCGAGAGGAAGTCTGAGTCCCTCAACCGCCTCCCTATCGGCTCCCCACTATATATGTCGAGTAAAAACACGCTCGGCCAATCGATTATTGACATAGGCCATTCGACAAGGGTCAAGATGGGAAATGGATCATATGGGGGCGAGTCTGCGCATATCGGTGATGAAGCAGTGAGGTCTTGATCTAACTCTACATCCTTCTCCTTCTCCTTTCCCTTTACCTTTCCCTTGCACTTGCCCTTTACCTTGGTGGACCCCACTAACGCTTCATGAAGGCGTACATATCTAGAACTGTCGCCTCCAACCTTGATAGCTTATCGTCATGGGTGTCCAATTTATGAGCCAACCTAGTGTTGATCATCTCCATTTCGATGATCCTCTACTTCCCCACCCGCGAGCTCACCCCCTAGACCTCCCCTTGTGACCTGCCCATAGAACTTGGTTAAGTGCGTCCGTAGCCAAAATTTCTTTGTCGGCATCAGACTGCGACTCATGCCCTTCCTTGAGCTTTGCCTGAAACGATAAAAAGTACATGATTAGTTAATTAAGTAAATAAAAAATTATAACGTAATTAAAATAATTAAAATTTTATAATTTACAATCTTGGCTGGGACGCTCGAGGACACCTCCTTGTCCTTACCCTTCTTCGTCTGAATTGCAACATAGGCATCGAGCCTATGTGGCCTACCCCTAGGGACACTCCCCGTCTCCTGAAATAAAATAATGCAAAATTAGTAAATAAAACAAAGTAATGCTAAATTAGAATAACACAAAACTAAAATTAAAGAAAAATAAAAACTTACCATTATATGCTCCACCTGGGTGTAAGACGTCCGCCCGAAGTAGTGCACGTCCAAATTTTTCGCCCAGTTTTCCCTCCCCGATTGATGAGATGACAATTGTTGCTCATCGATTTCATTGTCGACAAACTTTTGCCACTTTGCCAATGAGACCCGATCCTTTGTGGGGAGGGGTTTGCGTACTCTCAGAATGGACTCCCGGGTCTTCCTAAAGTACCGTGCCCGCATATTTTTCTTTCACATCTTATATTGATCCCTTAACGGTTCCAACTTGGAGTCGCGGACATGTGAGGGTAGGCCGAATTGATCCTGTGAAACAAATACAAACAAAAAAGAAAGTAAGTGTTAGTTGCTTATAAATATAAATAAAAATTTAAATATATATACAAATATAAGTTTAAATATAAATATAAATAAAAATATAAATACACTACCTGTAGTTCACCCCAGATGCCCATCTTGAGCCATTAGGCACGACCCTCCAATCAGTGTACCCCAAGTTGACGATCGCCTTCAGTAACTCTAGGGATCTAGCCAATAATGTCGTCTTATTCTCGATGACGGACCCTAATTTTCCCCATTTTGAGGGCCTAGTGGCCGAGGAGCCCTCGTCGCCTCCTCTACCGTGATGGGATGAAGACATTTTCTGCAAAAATTATTATTATTAGTACAAACATGTATATGGACTTTAAATTAATGCCCAAATCCGATAATAATAATGTAGTAGAAGAATACAAGTTAACGACCTTATTAATCTAAATATGATTTCAATATCGAGTCATTTCATGGACTTTGAATTAATGTGTAAATTGATTAAAATATTAATTAATATATTCACTAATCATAAAATCAATTTTGATTCAAATCCGATAATAACAAAACACTAAAAGAATACAAGTTAATGACATTATAAATCTAAATATTATTTCAATATCCGATCATGTCATGGGCCTTAAATTAATGCTTAAATTGATTAAAATTCCAATTAACATATTCACTAACCATAAAATCAATTTTGATTAAAATCCAATAATAACAAATCACTAGAAGAATACACCGATAGGAGTACTAATAAGTGAACACTTATGTCAAAGAATGATGGGGGAAAGTACTTCTCCAACATATATATTGCTTCGGTCACCGCTAATTTTGCGTCCACTATGTGATCTCAATTGACTACATTCTCACATAAAAGTTAGAAGCATATACTAATTTTCATAATAGCCCTCTGCAAATCCTTGTTCTTGGATAAACAATGCTTAAACAATTGAGGAACCAATTGCATGACCGCATGCCAATCGTGGGACTTTAATTTATGCTTGACATTCTAGACCATGCCTTTCTTATTTCAGTTTCATTCTCAGTTGGGGTCTTCCACATTCTTAAATTTAGGATATTTACCTGGCATATTAGGACCACAATCAAAAGATTTACTTTCAATTTTCGAACCTGAATTTTTTCTTGGTGGTAGGCTATGTTCAACCCCACTTGGTAAAAAATTGGAATCTTTCTCAATTGTAAAACTATGAGCAGGTTTGTGTGTGTGTGTGGGGGGGGGGGGGGTAAAACCTCCTATGACGTTGGTATACATTATTTTATGTAGCAAGGAAATGAAGAGATTCAGTCTCCTCTTAAAAAATAGGACACCCCAAATAACCATGTACTACACAACCGGATAATGTGCCATAAGCTGAAAAATCATGAATTGCCCACTTCAACATAACTTTCAGCGTAAAATCTTCTTTTCTAAAAGAGTCAAATGATTTCACACCCTCTTCCCACATCACATTTATTTTTTCTACCAAAGGAGCCAGGTAGACATCGATGTCCTCACTTGGTGCGTTTGGCCAATGTATCAACAAACATAGCATCGAAAATTCTGGTATCATACATTGTGAAGGAAAGAGGTTGACTCAGGCTAGGATCACTGGCATACACTCTGATTGGTGCTTGGATTTCCAAATGGATTGAAACCATTCGTTGATATTGCCAAACAAATGTTATGCTGTTCTCGAGCAAAATCGGGATACTCAAAACCCAATTTTTCCAAGTTATAGAATCAATAGGATGACGCGTGAGATTATCCCCTCCTTCTGCCCTATCATGCCAAGTCATTGCTCTTCTATCCATGGTACTATGAAAACCCTCTTTAATCTAGGCCCAACGGTAAAATATTTCAACTCCTTTTGAGGCACTTTTGAGTTTGTGCCTTTATTGCAAGTAGATTGGACATATCTAGGTTCATTGCATACCACACACCCATCGAGATTTTCACACTCCTTTTGGCATAGTATGCAATCATACACACAAGCATGAATTGATTTATACTTCATTACCAAACCTTTCATATTATTTTTTTGTAATAGGATAGTTGTTTAGAAGTGTATTCTGCTTGGGTAGAAAGTCCTTTACCCAATTCAAAATTATTGTCACGCTATTGCCAAATAAACCATATTGGGTCTTCGAACTATACAAACCAACTATGACATGTAAAGTTATTTGATCTTTATCACAACCATAATATAACGGTTGGGTCGCCTTAAATTTTAAACTTTGGTAGTCATCATCAAAGTTTATCCCAATATCTTCATGATAACCTAAACCTTGTGCATCGTCAGTGACCTCGTTCTCTTCCACTTCATGAACTCCATATGCGTCATCAACTAAATCCTCTAGAATATTATGATCTACATTGTCATCCTCCCCTTGTACATCTATCCTACTTTTTGAAGGTTATTGTGAAGGTTGCTTAGGGATAAAAGGAACTTTCAATTCCCCATGAAAAATCCAAAATCGATACCTATCTTGCGTACCCCATCTTAACAAATGTAGTTCAATTGTTTTCCACTTAAACACCTTACCACTCTTACACTTAAGCACACGAACACGAGAACTCTTCAAAATTATGACATCTCTTTGCATATTTCATAAATTCATTAGCATCTCTGCAAAACACATCCCCTAATATATTTGTCTCATCCATCCACTCTTTGTATTTAGGATATCCCATCATAGCTACTACAAACAATCACCTATTATGGGTAAGAAGCATATATTCGTGGATTAATATAAACAAAAGTGTGAACATTTAGTTCCCATTAAATAATTACTACAAGATTATTATCTCATCGTTCGGTGTTGTATTATAAAAACAATATGAGTCCTATTACCTCCACCTCCTCTAAAGGGTGGGTGGTCCTATCCCATTCAAGACCACATATTTCTGTAATATACTTCACAACTCATGCACATTGTTCCAATTTAAGGAAAATTTGGCAGCATATCCCCACATTTCTCCAAGTACACGATATAATTTTGCAAGTGTAAGTGATATTTCAATTTATCAATTAAAATAACACTTAACATTGCATCATCTAGTATGTACCCAAAGAATATTAAGATACGACATCAGAACTTCCCCCAAAAGTAACAAGTTTAATCCACTAAAAATATTATTATACAGAAACTATGCAGTCCCAAATTGTCCAAACGGGACAATTCGAGAGATCTCATTACAGGGGTAATCACTCTCGAATGGGTCTAAGGGCTATTGAATGCGTACACATAAGAACTAGAAGGCTAGTATCTATGCGCACTTAATGTAAGGCCTGTAGTATGTTTCATATAATTATGTCTTATTTATATTCGATAATAATGTTTATAGTGATGATTTATACATAGATTTGTTTCCTTTCGCATTGCCAAATTTCAGATTTACACAACACTATACTCAATTTCCGTTTTACACCCAATTTCAATTTTATTCACATTTACACAACAATATTCCCAATTTCATATTTATACCCAATTTTAATTTCATATTTACACAACAAAGGGGTCCAATTTCAGATTTACACAACATTATACCCAATTTCCGTTTTATACCCAATTTCAGTTTTAATTTCACATTTACACAATAATATTCCCAATTTTAGATGCCCAACCAATTTTAATTTCATATTCACACAACAAAGGGGTTCAATATTTACACAACAAAGGGGTCCAATGTCATATTTACAGAATAAAGGGGTCCAATTCAGATTTATGCTAAATTAATCACACACACACACATGTATATATATACATACACACAAAGGAAAGAGAAAGAGAGAAAAAATGTACTTGAAGTCTATATTGATAGAGCAGTAGTGCAGAGAGAGAGAGAGAAAAAGGAGGGAAATGAAACGGGAAAAAAAGTGGTAGTAGGGCTTTTTAGTTAACAGAGTTGTCACACACATGTCAAGGTCTTTGACCGTGATAATTCCGTGACAACTGTACTTATCATGATCAATTATCGTTGTCACGGACTTGTCATGGTCATTGATCATGATAAAAAATGCATATTTTTTTTATCACGGTCAATGACCGTAACAAGGCTGGCCAGCTCAAAGGTGACAATTTAGCCTTTTTGGTGTAGTGCACATTAGTGGAGAGGAAGTCCATTACTGACTTGTGATACTTGTGGGAATTCACTTATGAAGACGAAGGCTGAGGCTGATGGAGGGTTGTGGTCCATTATGGTTCTCGAGGGAATCATTACTGATTTTCAGCTGCGGTCTATGTGAGTTTTCTGTGGAAGATTCATTGCAGATTTCTGTATGTAATTTGTATCTTGTGATTTACCTTATATAGTGAAATAAAGGTTTTTACCCGAAAGAGGTTTTTTCCTGAAACTTAGCCTTGTCATATTTGTGTGTTTTTATTTATTTGTTTATCACCATAGATCCATTCTTAGGATAAAAAGATATAATAAATTTAAAATTTTCTTCCGTATCTAATATTGGTATTGCAATTTTTGTTTGAAACCACCCTGTGATTATTTGTCCTTCTCAATAACGAACAAATAAACTCAACTTACTATATATAGTAAGTGGATTAAACAAAGAAAAGAAAATAAAAATGAACAGTATCTGAAAATATGATTGGATCGATCGATCGACCAAAAGGATCGATCGATCGATGAAGCTAAAACTGCCCTATTGGCTTCCAATCCTTCACAAAATCAAGAGGATCAATCAATTGATGGTTCTAAAATTAGTATACTGTTATCGATTTTTACCATACGATTATCGATTTGTGGCAAGACTTATACGATTTGATCGATATATATCTATTTTTGGGCACTTTCTCTTCTTTTCAAAGACTAAGGGCCTTTAGGAAAATGGTTATAACTCGATCATATGACAATGAAATGACGTGTTTCTTATGGCCACGCAAACTAAGTCAGCGAACGACACTTCCATGGAATTCCTCTAACCGCAACACAAAGTTTGAAATTATAAAATTGCCCTCAAAGTTGTATCATGTGATGAAACTTTCCCAAAACACAACCAATTATTCTGCTAAGCATTCCAGTACCTACATAAGCTCAAATGACCATTACAAAGTACACACACAAAACACACACACATACACACACACACACACACACACACACACACACACACACACACACACACACACACACACACATATATATATATATATATATATATATATATATATATATATATATAAAATAAAGGTTAACCAATATATGAGCGTAAGTATAGGAATTAACTCACATAATTATCCTAGAATGCATGAATATAAAGGGCGCTAATATAAAATATTCATGACTAATCAATGTCTTCATGACCACCATTTAAATTTTTATGCAGTTCAAGCTCTAGCTTAGTTAACAATGGAGCCATATATGTGTAGGAATGTAAATGATAAGAATGAGATGAGAGAAGGGAGAAGACAAATAATATAAGTGGTTCAGCTAATTAGGCCTACTCCACTGTGAAAGTATGTGATGTATGTATAGAAATAAGGCACTAATGGCCATGGAAATAGAACTCTCAACTTTCTCTCTATACTGTGTGTTTGGACAGAGTTTCAGCTAGGATTTTTAATATTCGATCTTATTAAATGAAGAATAAGAAGAAGAAGAAGAAGAATAAGAAGAAGAAGAAGAAGGAGAAGAAGAAGAATTAAAAAAGGAAGAAGGCTTATATAGGTTTGGGGGTGTACAGTGCACCCCTCAAGCATGCAACATACGTGCATGAGGTAATTAACCCAATGAAAGATCAACTCCTATCTAGAACATGTATAATCCATGATGATGAAATATTCCCCCACGTGGGTTGAAGATTTATTTTGACAATATGGTCCACGTGGACTGATGGTGCCTAAGTCATGGGTGCCATATGAAATATTAATGTCAGCTCTAACGGTCTTGGCCAAGATGAGATTGAAGAAGGTTGTCCACAGAAGCATGTAACTATGAGGCTGAGAAGATCTCCTCAAGGTAGTCAACATGACCCCAGTTTGTCGCTATAGTATGAGTTCGACACATGGCAAAGACAAAACGTAAGAGACAATGATGAACTGGGGAGCGAGCCTGGCTATGTAACTGTAAATGCTAAGGAAGAGGTCTTAGAGGTCGACACGGCTAACGATGGGCGTATGCAGCGTTGTCACATGGGCAGGTGAATCTGAAGGGTGTTGAACTGGGCTGATAAGATGGGTCGAGACTAGTCTAAGACGAGACCATACTTATGTATATCAATCACCCCTTAGCCCTTAGTCTCTAATATGAGTGGAAGGCTGAGGGGTATTATCAGTTGGCACCTTGATGAGGAGGAGACACCCTAGTGTCATATTGCAATGAGAACTTATACTAACTTAGCTGAGGTTGAAGGGGTGTTTTCAATGTCCCGTGAATAGATGTTAGTTGAGGGTTCTTGGTGAGACACACATCATTCATTGTATAGGTTGGCTTGTTATCCAGGAGTGGCGACTGCAGGACTTCCTATGGCTTCGCACCCTAATGATTCCCTCATGGGGAGACGCGCATAATTATTAGCACGTTTAAATACCAAAAAAATGAGTTTTCGCTTTCTCTTACCCAAAACCATTCCCGCCTTGAGTTTTTCTATAATTTTTTAAACCCAACTTCTCTCTCTTCAAACTAGCATTTGTAGGCGAGTTTTAGGCTTCCTTAAACTCCTAATATCTTTGTCTTTCTCAGGTAACCCTTTAACTTCGATTTTCTTTCTGTTACAATCTTTGTTCTGCTCTAGTTCTGCATTCTTAATTTTTTGGTAATACTTTGAATTTTTTGACGACCTGCTTAGGGTTGTTCTAGGTCTTAGATTGTGGTTTGGTTGGGTATTTAAGGTGGTAGGGAGTGAGACTAGGTCTCTTTTAGGATTAGTGAGGCTTTTTGTAATCGGTTGGGTTTCCCGATGACATTCCGATCATCTTCTCCGACGGACCCCTATAACTGTTCTTGATAAAAACGTGTTAAAAATGCTTAATCTTCTTCATTTGATCTTTTAGTCAAACCCATTCAAACTTTTTAAGTTTTCTTGAATGTATAACTATTTGTACGAGGCAACAAGATGCTTCCCACACTTGAGAGATATGATCCTTAGGGAGATTCATGAAGCTGAGGCTGAGGCTGAGGCTGAGGCTGAGGCTGAGGCTAAACTTAGAGCCGAGGCCGAACCTACACTTCCAATCAATCCAACCCCACTTGTCGTAATTCGTCCACCTTTGCACCTTCCCTACCCTTCATATTCGTTCGATCCAAGATTCATTCAAATTAGGAGAAACAGTATGTCAGACAACTCGCATTAGGGGTCTCAGTCTCTGTCTTCCTCTACGGGGTACAACCCTTATGTCTCCAAACATCCAAGAAAGCAAATTCTTTCGATGAGGCCATAGGAGTTCGATCGTATGATCTTAAATATTTGAGTGTAGTCGAGTTTTACAATAGTGACCCATTTATCCACGAGATCTCTGCGATGGATGAGCTGAGAGTTGAGGTCGCATACCCCCAACCACCTATGGTTGTCCTTCTATCGACCATTCTTGGTGACTAATTTGCCATCAGGTATCCAAGTGGAGTCTCGAATGTTAAAATTGAAGACGACTATGAAGACGAGGATGAGGATCCACTTAACACATATTGTTCCCAAACCTTCAGGAGTACTGTTAAGGAAATCGATCTTCATACATAGAGACACTTATACGGAATTAAGTTTGCAATCAATATGAGAGTAACAGACGAGGATGAGAGGGATTTAAATGGATGAGACGGTGAAGTCCCAGTCTACGAACAAATGTTTACCATCGGCTTTAGGCTACCTATCTGCCTAAATATCATAACCATTCTTGATAAGAACCCAAATGTGTACATTTTATACCCCGAATAGACGTATTTTAGTTGCTAATTCTTGGCAAATTGGTTCTTATATGCTTAAATGTTTAATGCGCAGGCTTGATTATAGTTGCGGTGTCAAAGTGTTATTTCAAGGAAAATTGCATCAAGAATTGAGCAAATACCCTGTCCCGTAACCTTACCCGAGCCTAAACCAGTTCCTAAACCTACCCCGAAACCCGTGTGATTTTAGTTTATGCCTTTTTAATTTTTTTTAGGTTTTTAGTTTGAGTCGTTTTTATTTTTAGGATTTATTTAGGATTTTTAGAATTTATTTGCATTTTTTCTGTTTATTTTTATTTAGTATAGTTTTATTTTTATTTTTAATCTTTATTAGTTTTTAATTGCAATTTTTATCTTTTATTATGCTAGATTTTATATTTTTCGAACTTTAGGTTTTATTTTTACTTCTTTTGTAGTTTTTATTTTTATTATTTAAGTTTTATTTTTAATAGATTTTATTTATTTTTAGAGCCTTTTTTTTTATGTTAGTGCGTCGAGTATTTGTTTTCCTTTATTTTTTTGTTTGTTAGTTTATTATTATTTTTGTTTTGTTTTGTTCTGTTTTATTTTATTAATTTTTATTTGAGTCGTATTTAGTTTTTAGAGTTTTAATTGTGTGTAGTGTTATTTTTATTTTTTTTAGTGAATTTTATTTTTAGTTTAGTTTAGTTTTTATTTTTATTTTACTTGTTTTTATTTTATTAGATTTATTTTTTTATTTTATTTTAATGGGATCACAAATTAAACACACACACCAAATAACCCCAAACTAACACACACACACTCCTACACCACACGCACACCTAAACTAAGACTCACCCACACCCACCATCCCATACACCCTCACTACACCCAATCCTCTCCACCATCATCTTCTCCAACACACCCATTCCCTTTCTCTCTCTTCTAACCTCCATTACACCACCCTACACCCTCACACACACACACTAATTCCCAAACCTCTTCATCACTATTCATGCTCTTTCACACCCACTTCCTCTATCATCTCTCATACCCTCCCTTAACACACCAAAGCTCAAACTTAACACATACCACCTCTCTCTCCTCCCATATCGCCACCACAACCAAATGCGACCCATGGCTCCGGACCCGAGACCTGCCAACCCGCCACCCGAACCCACCTACGCACCAACCCATTTTAACCCCCAAGCCCTTACACGTTTTTTTCCACCTTCCAAACCAAAGACTTAAACAAATGCCAACTAAACAATAACCCCCCATGCTTAATAACCCATTTAGCCCCTTTTAACCCATTTCCCATATTACCCCCAACTACCACTTTTAAACTCAATACCGAAAATACCCTCATAACATATCAGATTTTTACCTCACCCAAATGACCCTTGCCCTAATGTGTCCATTATAAAAGCAAAGAAAAGACCTATTTGAGATATCTTCAATTTTTGGTTTTAAACATGAGATAGTTTTTGTTCCAACACTCTATGGAGAGTGTTTGTAATTTTATCAAATATCTCAATATAGGGTGTAAAGGGATAGATTATTTCACATGAACGAATTTTTATGTACAAATTCATAGTGAGAGTTTGTATTTTTAGCAAATATTTCTCATTATTTAATGGTGCATTGAGAGTTTATTTGGAGGGAGAAATACTTAGATGCAAATCTTTGCTGGGATTTTTTGTATTTTTAGCATTTAATTCAAACTTTGATGAGTATTTAGGAGTTCACCCATTTGTACATATTGTATATAATTTTATCTTTTTCATTTTAGTATTTAATTTTTTTTTCTCTCTTTGAGATGTTACTTATTGGAAAAAAAAATGTAAATATTTTTTTAGTTAGATTTTTATATTTCATTAATTTATTTCTGCATTTTCTTTTAGTTAATTAGTTTAGAGTAACTGTTATATTCTTTTTGAACTCATAGTATATCACTCCATTTTAATTTAACCAAAAAAATATTTATCTCATTAACATTTTCTTCTTAGTTAGTTTACTTTAAAAAAAAATGATAACACTTTGTTAAATAAAAATTCTTTTAAAAAGTCAAAATACCAAAAAAAAAATAATAACGTGAAAATGATTTTGCAAATATCTTCACATTTAGTTCTTCACTCATGAAAGGTGGATTGATACCCCTACTTATCCTATGCATATTTTTATTTATTTGTAGTTTGAAGGAATTTTGATTGGAAAGGATTTGCAACAACGACACTTACACTAAGAGCAAATTTTTCTAGTTATCAAATGGCATCGTTGCCGGCTTTTTAAGCATTGCACTTAGCTAAGATTTTTGACGATAGACTTTTCACGAAGTGCTGTTGCCGAATATTCGAGTTACGGAGCATTTTAAAGACTTGTACATTTGTTTATTTGTATTTATTCTTTATTTTTATTAGATTGTTTGTATTAGGATTATTGAGGTCTTGTACGTTTATTCGTGGTGCTCTGGACACCAATCATTTGTAATAATTAAATTTAAAAAAAGAAAAGAAAAAGGGAAACGGGACAAGGTAGAGAGAGAGCGCCCTTGGAGTGAAATTTTAAAGCCTCTCTACTTTGCGTCAGTAGGACTCCCTGGGACGACTGATGTTAGGCGAGCTTCCCCCCGGTCGACTCAACTCGATCTTCACCCTATGTGTATAACATCCGTAGGAGGTAGATTTCTTTATCACTCGCGAATCTCCTGCAAACGAGTCCATTTATTGTTTGACTATTTTCTCCTATGTGATTTATATTTATGCATAGTCTTACTTTGAATGGTTTGATGAATTAATGAACTTAAGACGTAGACCCGGTCATCACCCAACTCATTCACTTAATTCCACTTGCTTGTTATCCCGTGCCATCACTTCATTAAAATCAATCAACTAGCAAGCCAAGTAGGAGCACAATTTTCCAACGGTGCCATATAAGATTCCGTTCTTTTTCTCGCCCGCGGAGTAATTAAAATTTGACTACCCATTCACCTGATTAAAGATAAAAATTGGTGACGTGCTAATTAGGATTTTTTCTTTGCTTGTACGTGTCTAATTCCAATTCCTTTGGTAGTCGGTTTTGTGTGCGCCATTCTAGTGTGTTTCATACCGAGTCCACTTCTATCCCTTTTTCAAAAAATTCAAAAATATTTTTCATATTTTTTTCTCCACAAAAATCCAAAAATATTTTCTTCCTTTATTTTTACAAAAATCCAAAAATATTTTCTTTCCTTTTCAAAAAATAAAAATTAAAAAGCCAAAAAAAAAAATATTTGGAGAAACCTTTTTCTCCCCTATCCGCCCTGTCATGGCCGAAGGAAATCCTTTATGGAACAACTTTGGTGATTTCCCATATTCGCAGTGCACCTATTGCTTTCATGTCGGTCACTTGTCCCATGAGTGTCCATATCTTCCTTATCCATCCAAACCCACCATAGAACCTATGTATCCGTATGACACTGTTTCAGAACCCATCCCGACCTATTGTCATGATATATCAAATCCCGAGTGGTGTGAGCAACTAAATTATTCGTGGCGGATTGATCACCCTCTCACGCAATATAAACCCCAACCCGTTGTTCAGGTTTCTCACACGTTCCAACAGTCGTCATGGCAACCTTGTGCACCCCATCCCGATCAGTTTCCTCACTACACACCACATGATTATCATCCTTTTGTCCATCATGAAGGAACTTCTCCCATGTATGACACACTTAACCCCGCTCCCCACACTTTCTATGAGTATTCTCTATTTTGTCATGATACTAGTGTGTTGTGTTCACCTCACCCATCCACCATTGTCCCACCACAACAATCCTCCACATTCGCTCTCGAGGCACTCTTGCACAAGTTCATCGTCGAGCAAGAGCAAGCCACTCAAATTCAAAATGAATCCCTCCAATGGCTTGAACAAAGATTAACTGAATTTGAGTGTGCGAGCGAGTCGGATTCCACCCCAAGTCAACCCATTGTTGCCCCCACGTGGAGGGATGATGAGTCATCTTATGCCACTGATTTTGAGTGTGACCAACCCTACCATCCCGAGAATCTAGAAGTGAAAACCATTCCATGGTCCGAGCCCCAAGTTGACAATTGTGTTGACATACCCATCTTTATTGAGATTGATCCATACCCTAATAATCCAAAAGAACCTAACGTCGAGGTTCATCCTTCCCATCTATATCCAAAAGAACCCACATTTGAGGTTCGCATTCCCATTGAATCCAAAAATACGCCCGAGTGTATACCCGTTGCACCCAATGAGTGTGTCCTCGCGACACCCATTCCTTATAGGTTAGCTCCGGCTATGAGTGTTCCCCAATGCACCGAGATTGAATTGGAGATGGTTGCCACCTCCCTTACTATGGATCCTCTCCAATAATGTTTGGCTCACTTTGAGTCTGATATTGATATTGATTCATATATCTTGGATCTTAATGCCTCGTTAAACCCTTTCACCATTACGGATGGTGGCACATTGGTGGAGAAGTTGACCACTCCCTCTTTAGATACCACACTCCCTCTTCAGGAGGATATTGAGGATCATTCTGTCCCTCCAAATGATTATGTATCCCCTACTCTAGAGTTGAATCATATTCCTCCACCATTTATCGCACCTGATCCACCATTTATACCACCCGGCCGTCCCATTGTTCCTCCCTCCCCACCACCTTGTTTGGACCTAGTCATTATACCTCCACAGTTCACATATGTTTATCTAGGTCCTTACTTGCATCCTTCACCCATCGTCCATCCCACCATCCATGAGAGTATATATGGTGATACTCTCCATTTTCGTGACATCGAGCTTGTTACTCCAAGCCCCCCACTTCCTTGTGGTGTTGATTTTTCTACTCGTTAGCTCCCTGGTGTGTCACGGCGCGACCATTATCACAGTCCATTTATAGAACGGTCGTGTGAATTTTATGAGGCACAAACCATTCCACTTTCCCCACCATTTTGCCTCCTCATCCATCTTGAGCATCACGCTTATAGGGCCCTTGTTTCCCTCACCTTCTAGCTAAATAAGGCTCGAGACCGATACCTCTTCACCTTCACCTTTACCCTAATCCCCACCCGCCCATGGTCCACCGAGGCTTTGCATCGTGTGATGCACTTTGCCATACAAGTGCATTGACCATTTTAGCCTCTATCCAACAAGACTGACGCTTCAGTCTTATTTGGGGGTGATTATCATAACCCAATTTTTCTATCGCCTCATGATTTCATAGATCTTATCTTTAGGGGGATAATGGTTCGGTCTGGCTGAAGACGTTAAACTTAGATCTACCTGGAGGCAGCCCACATTTCTTTTATGAATCTCATCCTATTTGGGAATAGTGTTTCAGATCACCCACTGATATACCATGTTTATTGACTCATACACATTTTTCTTCTCATCATTTATTCAGGTTTCATTTTGGCTTCATCTGCCCATTTCAGTAGTGACTGATTCTGGTAATATCTTTCCTACCTTATGCTCTCTGTTTTAAAAATCATTTTACTTAACATCGAGGATGATGCTCCTTTTTATTTTGGGGTGGGGAATTTTATCAAAATCGTACCTCTTTTGAAAATTTTTGATTTTTAAACCTGATTTTTAAAATTTCGTGCAGTTTCTTTCATCTCACTCATTGACATGAATTTTCTATCATCCATCTTTTTAAGTCTAGGAATTAAGCTAGAGGATTTATATTTTTCTAAAATAGCTTATGTAGTTCATAAACAAGGCATTTTGCACCATGAATTTCTAGACTAAAAAAAATTGTGCACTTATCAAGTCACTACGGTTTAGAGTTTAAGAATATTATAATTCCCCAAAAAACCTTAAGGGTCACTAGTAGAGACTTTAGCTTGTGATATTTGTGCCTTTCACGCTTTCAGAGTGTTTTACACAATCTCCGAGTCACAAGTTGATTCAACTTCTTTTGGATCTGCACTAAATCGTTGTATGATCTCATTATTCTTAATTTTTGGCTTGATCACTGAGAATGACATCACTTTCGAGTTGTAAGAAACATGTTTCTTGAAGCTTGTCCTCAATACCAAATTTTCATCCATACACCTATTCATTTCACCCATTACTTTACCATATTCTTCCATATTCCTACATATTCCCCTCACCTATCCATCCATATATCATCTTTCATTTTCAAGAAAAGAGTGTTTATTCCAAATGTTAAATGTCTTCATTATTGGTTTGAAAATAGAGATAAAAACAAAAAAAAGGTAAAAAATAGAAAAAAAAAGAATACAGAGAAAAAGAAAAGAAAATTCGAAAAAAAAGAGAAAAGAAAAGAAAAGAAAAAGAGAGTATGTAGTTAGGAGATTAATCCTTGTTAAATAAAGACATTTGTTCTTCAAGTATAGAACACTGTTCTCACATATCCATCCAACATCCATACATCATCATACCTACCTATCATATCCTTCTCATCCCATTTCATTTCCCCTCACCCATATACATCCATATTTTCCCCTAGGTGTTCGAACAAATGAAAGTCAGCGTGGTGAATAACTCGACGTTCTCACTATAGTGATTAGTATTCTTTCATGAGATCATTTTTCTTTCAAATGTTCGTTCTTTCTTATATGTGTGTGAGACGTTTGAACTTGATTACATTTACTCACCTCCTTATACACAAAAGCGATACACTTACCCTAATCTTGAGAGTTAGTTGAGAGAGCTATATCCAGTGAGATTTGAAGTTGAAGCGTTGATTCTGATAAGGCAATCTAGGAATTACCCTCATGATACTCGATCCGTTTTGACTGATTCACACACACACGTTGAGTTCAACGAAGGATGTGCCTTGAGTACTTACTTATCTAAACTTTTTACACATTCTAACTTGTATTTCTCAAAACATTTACCTCGTGATGGATTGTGTGATTATTCTACGTCTAATAAGAGATTGACTGCCTTTCAATAAATATTTTTAAATAAATAATTTTGTGGGTATATTCCCTACAAACCTTCACGAGACACAACTCGTCCTGTAGGGCAACCTATAGGTTTAAAGGCTTGCTGTACATGCTAAGTGCAATCGTAAGTACCCGTGAAAGTGGTACACTTTTGGTTTCTTATCTTTTTCTTTCTCTCTATCTTATTGCTCGAGGACTAGCAACGCTCTGTTTGAGGTTGGTGTGATAAGCACCCAAAAGTGTACATTTTATACCCCGAATAGACATATTTTAGTTGCTAATTCTCGACAATAATGGTCTTATGTGCGTAAATGTTCAATGTGCAGGTTGATTGCCGTTTGCGAAGTCAAATGCTTAATTTAAGGCAAATGTGAATCAAATGGAGCTAATTCCCTATTCCCGTAACCAAACCCGAGCCTAAACCTAGCCCAAACCATTATTCCAAGCCTCTGTGTGTTTAGTTTGTGCATTTTTTTT
This sequence comes from Sambucus nigra, assembly GCA_949130495.1. Taxonomy (NCBI): domain Eukaryota; kingdom Viridiplantae; phylum Streptophyta; class Magnoliopsida; order Dipsacales; family Adoxaceae; genus Sambucus; species Sambucus nigra. The sequence goes on along the minus strand of OX422215.1, from coordinate 294,472,616 downwards.
TATATTTTTAGTTTGAGTCATTTTTATTTTTAGGATTTATTTATGATTTATTTAGAATTTCTAGGTTTAATTTTCTATTTTTATACTTTATTTGTATCAGTGTAATTTTACTTTATTTTGATCAGTTTTTATTTTATTTTATTAGGATTAGTTTTTTTTTTAGGATTTCATTTATTTTTAGATTTATTAGATTTTACATTTTTTAGGATTTTAGTTTTTAGTTTAATAGATTTCTATTTTTATTTTTATTTCTTTTTAGTTTCATTTTTTTATTTTGAGTATTTATTTTATTTTTAGAATAGGATTTATTTTTAGATTTTTAATTTTATTAGTTTCATTATTTTAGTTTTAATTTATTTTTTTTGGGGTCCAAATAACATACACACACTCACACCCACCTACCATATACTCACATACACACAAACACCTCCCTAACCCTCACCTAACTCATCCTACACCTCACCACACACAACACTACCCCAATCTATCATCAACCTCCAACACATTCTCTCTCCTCACTAACCTCCATTACCAACTCAACCCTTATACCATTTACCCCATACCCGCTGCAAACTCGTGTTCACCCCATAGCTGACAAACCCTTGCCGACCCTTGCTCCATATCCCGAGACCACCTTCCAACTCTGCTCAACCCTATTCCTCTACCCTTTAACCCCATACCGGTTGATCCCTTAATCCGTCCTGCTCGTAGCCCCATTCCGGACACCCAACTCCGGCAGAACAGCCCCCGTAGCCGGTGACCAACCCAGCCGACCTCCACGAACCCGACAACCCGCCGGCGGCCAAACCCGAATCATTAACTCCTCAGACCCGCTACCCGACCTACTTAGCCCTTAACCCAATATCTAGTCAAAACCAAATCGTGTCCCTACCTGCTTTTATCCAAGACCCATTAACCATAAAACCCAACTACAACAAGTAACCATTTCCCAAGTCAAACCTCACAACAAACAAACAAACAAAAAAAAAACCTGCATGTGTTTTCATCCCTTATCTCATTTTATTTACCATTTCATGCCAAACCTTCTATTTTCAAAACCCAAGCTTCTGCCATTTTTCCAAAATAAAAATCACATGTTCTGAACACTTTGACCCCTATTTTTCCTCAATTACCCTCACTCCTAGACCCACTTGCATTTTATAAAGAAGACTCTTCATTTTCAGCAAAGGAGGCCAATACAAACTGTAGACAGAGAGTTTAGTTTTAGTTTAGGAGCTCTATTTTTTGGAGCTCATTTTTGGTGTAGTATTGTACAAATTTTTTATTTCTTCTTTTATTATTTTTTAGAGTGGCTTGAGTGAGCCAGATTATATTTGTGAGATACAAATTGTGAGTTGAGTGACATTTTGTGTCCTGTGAAATTCATATTTGTGAATGCTATTATTGTTCAAGTTTGGGAAGATGATATCAAACTCAAGGAGAGTTGGTTTATTTATTTTCTTTCTCACTCTATTTTATTTTGTATGCCTTATATTATTTCATTATTCCATTTTATATTTAATAATATCATAATGAGAGGCTAAATACCCCATTCAAGGGGTGAGATCGAACCCTTAACTTAATTATTTTTAATTTTTTGGTTTGTTTATTTACCATGCCCCTTTGAATATTAATATCAAAATTTTACAATTTATATTTACGCCTCGAGAGAGAGTGAATTATTTTCGAGACAAAATCACAAATTCATGTTATATTATTTATTCATTAATTAAACTAGAGATAGGCAATTTTTGAATGGTATTATAGTTTGAATTTATCTACTTTAGCAATATAATTTTCTATGATTTTAAATACTTTAAGTGAATTTTCCCTAGCGGGTGATTTATTAGAAAATGTTTAAATCTAATTTTTATGAGTATGTGAAATTTAAATAATAATCTTTTAAAAGGACTATATGTAACTTCACATTTGCAACGAGAGTTGATTTGTGAATTTATATATGTTTTAGGGTATTTCAAATAGACAAACTAATCAATAAAAATAATTAGGTTAAGTGGTGAAGTTTAATCCCTTGAATTATCTCATAATTATTTTCTCCTCACATTTAGCTGACTTTATCATTTTCTTTATTTATTAGTGTAGTTTTAATTTTTAATTCATAGTTAGTAGTATAAATATCCCTTAAAATTTAAAAAAAAAATCATACATTGTCTTCACTTTGCTCTTGTCCTCATTAAGGAGCGCGGATTGACCCCTTACTTGCTAATATACATTTTTAGTGTGTTTGTAGGTACCAAAAGGGATTTTTGATTGACCGTCTTCACCCCACAACGACATTATAAACAAAAAATTAGTTATGAAATGGCGCCATTGTTGCTTTCTTGACGATGGAAACTCATGTGAAGACTTATATTTTATTTTCAGTTGTAGTTGCTATATATTTTTTTTAGATTGGTTGTATTAGTTTATTGATGCCTTGTATATTTTTTTGTGATGCTTTAGACACCAATTATTTGTAATAATTAATAAAAGCAAAAAAGCAAAAGAGAAGCCGAACAAGGTAGAGAGAGAGCGTCCAAGGGCGAAGGAAAATTGAATCCTCTCTACTTTGGGTCGGTAGGACTCCCGGGGACGACTGAAGTTAGGCTAGTTTTCCCCCGTCGACTCAACTCGATCTTCACCCCACGTGTGTAAAAGTCATGGTAGGTACATTTCTTTATCACTCGCGCCTCTCCTGTTAGCGAGTCCATTTATTGTGTGACTATTTGCTCCTACTTGATGTTATTTTATGCATAGTCTTACTTTGAATGGTTTGATAAATTAATTGGACTTAAGACCTCGACCCGGTCATTAAAACGCGTTGGGATTTCATCTCGATTTTTTTATCCCTTTACAAAATAAATAAATCAAAATAAATCAAAACTCCAAAATATTTTTCATTATAAAAAAAAATATTTTGAAAAAAAAATCCAAAATATTTTTCATTCTTTTTCTTATCAAAAAAATATTTTGAAAAGAAAAAAATATATCTCTCCGACGTGGTGCCATTTCATTCTTGGTTGATTTCGGTATACTCTTTCGTTTCTCGTGCTTTAAAAAGTTCAAAATATGTTTTTAGACATCGGGGACGATGTTCTTTTTTGTTTGGGGTGGGGTATTTAACAAAATCGTACCTATTTTGAAAATTTTGTCAGAAACAAGTTATATTTTTCACTTTTGACACGTTTTTCTTATTTTTGATGTGATTTATCTATTATCCATCATTAAAGTCTAGAATACTCTATGTTGAACTTAAAGTCAATTTTCAAATTTATAAGCTCAATAAATACTTTATAAGGCATATTGCACCCTAAATTCCTAGTCTCAATACTTCTTGTGCACTTATCATGTCATTACAGTCTAAAGTTGAAGAGTGAATTTTTTTTTTAAAAACCTTAAAAATCATTTGTGAAAACTTACAACCCGTGAGATTTGAGCTTTTCATCATTTTTGAGGAATTTTTATGCAATCTCTGAGTCACAAGTTGACTCAAATTCCTTTGGTTACTGTACTCTAAGTCGTTGCATGATCTTATTATCCTTCAAATTTTGGCATAATCACTGAGAATGACATCAATTTTGAATTGTAAGAAACATGTGTCTTCTAGTTGTCTCGAACATTAATCCTTTACCCATTTTTCATGTCCCACCATCCATTTTCCATATTACCACATTTTTCATACCATCCATCTATCATTATACCATCATCACCCTTGATTTTTGAGAATAGAGTGTTTGAAATTATATATGTAAAATGTCTTCATTCGTGCTCTAAAAGACGAATTGTATTGCAAAAAAAAATATATAGAAAAAAGAAAAGAAAGAAAAAGAAAAAAAAAGAGTCTGAAGTTAGTTTTTATGTAATAAAGACATTTGTTCTTCAAGTATAGTACACTATTCTCAATCTTATCGCATCCATCACGCAACCATCATCCATCATATCTCTATCCTACCTATACCATCATATCCTTCTCATCTCATTTCATTCCCCCTTCACCCATACACATCCATATTTTCCCTAGGTTTTTGGACAAATGAAAGTTAACGTGGTGAATAACTCGATGCTCTCATTATAGTGACTAGCATTCTTTCATGAGATCATTTTTATTTTTAATTGTCTATTCTTTCTTATATGTGTGTGAGACATTTGGCCTTGCTTAAATTTACTCACATCCTCACACACAAGAGAGATACACTTACTCAAATCTTGAGAGATCATTTTTAGAGAGATATATCCGGTGAGATTTGAAAGTTGAAACAATTGATTCTAAAAGGAAATCTATGAATTACTCTTATGATGCTTGAAACCGTTTTGAGTGATTCACACTACACATGTTGAGTTCTAGAAAAGATTTGCCGTGGGTCTTAAATACGTTAAAATTTTTCATATACTTCTAGTTCAATGTTAGTATTCCTTAAATGATGGACTGTATGATATTTTTATGTCGACGAAGAGATTAACTATGTTTATAATAAATAAATAAATAAGTTTTGAATTTTGTGAGTGTATTTTCTACAAACCCTCACGAGACACAACTCGTCCTGTATGGCAACCTATAGGTTTAAAGGCTTATTGCACATACTAAGTGCAATCACTTGTACCCGCGAAAGTGGAACATTTTTGGTTTCTAATCTTTTTCTTTCTCTCTATCTTTTTGCTCGAGGACTGACAATGTTCTGTTTGGGGGTGGTGTGATAAGCACCCAAAGTGTACATTTTATACCCCGAATAGACGTATTTTAGTTGCAAAATCTCGACAAATTGGTTCTTATATGCTTAAATGTTTAATGTGCAGACTTGATTGCAGTTGCAGTGTCAAAAGTGTCATTTCAAGGCAAATTGCATCAAGAATTGAGCTAATACCCTGTCCCGTAACCTTACTCGAGCCTAAACCAGTTCCAAAACCTACCCCAAAGCCCGTGTGTGTTTAGTTTATGCCCTTTTAATTTTTGTAGATTTTTAGTTTGAGTCGTTTTTATTTTTAGGATTTCTTTAGGATTTCTAGAATTTATTTGCATATTTTTCTATTTATTTTTATTTAGTACAGTTTTATTTTGATTTTTAATTTTTATTAGTTTTTAATTGTAGTCTTTATCTTTAGTTTTTCTAGATTTTATATTTTTAGGACTTTAGGTTTTATTTTTACTTCTTTTGTAGTTTTTATTTTTATTATATAAGTTTTATTTTTAATAGATTTTATTTATTTTTAGAGGATTTATTTTTTATGTTAGTGCGTCGAGTATTTGTTTTCCGTTATTTTTTTGTTTGTTAGTTTATTATTATTTTTGTTTTGTTTTGTTTTATTTTATTTTATTAATTTTTATCTGAGTCGTGTTTAGTTTTTAGAGTTTGTATTGTGTGTAGTTTTATTTTTATTTTTTTAGTGAGTTTTATTTTTATTTTTAGTTTTAGTTTAGTTTAGTTTTTATTTTTATTTTACTTGTTTTTATTTTATTAGATTTATTTTTTTATTTTATTTTAATGGGGTCACAAATTAAACAAACACACCAAATAACCCCAAACTAACACACACACTCCTACACCACACGCACACCTAAACTAAGACTCATCCACACCCACCATCCCATACACTCTCACTACACCCAATCCTCCCCACCATCATCTTCTCCAACACACCCATTCCCTTTCTCTCTCTTCTAACCTCCATTACACCACCCTACACCCTCACACACACACACTAATTCCCAAACCTCTCTATCACTATTCATCCTCTTTCACACCCACTTTCTCTATCATCTCTCATACCCTCCATTAACACACCAAAGCTCAAACTTAACACATACCACCTCTCTCTCCTCTCCTATCACTACCGCAACCAAATGCAACCCATGGCTCTGGACCCGAGACCTGCTAACCTGCAACCCGAACCCACCTACGAACCAACCCATTTTAACCCCCAAGCCCTTACACGTTTTTTTCCACCTTCCAAACCAAAGACTTAAACAAATGACAACTAAACAATAACCCCACATGCTTAATAACCCATTTCCCATATTACCCCCAACTACCACTTTTAAACCCAATACCCAAAATACCTTCATAACATATCAGATTTTTACCTCACCCAAATGCCCCTTGCCCAAATGTCTCCATTATAAAAGCAAAGAGAAAGCCCATTTGAGATATCTTCAATTTTTGGTTTTAAACATGAGACAGTTTTTGCTCCAACACTGTATGGAGAGTGTTTGTATTTTTAACAAATATCTCAATATAGGGTGTTGTGGGATACATTATTTCACATGAATGAATTTTTATGCACAAATTTATAGTGAGAGAGTTTGTATTTTTAGCAAATGTTTCTCATTATTTAATGGTGCATTAAGAGTTCATTTGGAGGGAGAAATACTTAGATGCAAATCTTTGTTGGTATTTTTTGTATTTTTAGCATTTAATTCAAAATTTGATGAGTACTTAGGAGTTCACCCATTTGTACATATTATAGATAATCTTATCTTTTTCTTTTTAGTATTAATTTTTTTCTCTCTCTTTGAGATTGTTACTTATTGAAAAAAAAATTGTAAATATTTTTTTTAGTTAGATTTTTATATTTCATTAATTTATTTTCTGCATTTTCTTTTAGTTAATTAGTTTAGAATAGCTTTAATATTCTTTTTGAACTCATAGTATATCACTCCATTTTAATTTAAACAAAAAAATATTTATCTCATTAGCATTTTCTTCTTAGTTAGTTTACTTTAAAAAAAAATCATAACACTTTATTAAATAAAAATTCTTTTAAAAAGTAAAAATACAAAAAAAAAAAAAAATAATGTGAAAATGATTTTGCAAATATCTTCACATTTAGTTCTTCACTCATGAAAGGTGGATTGATATCCTTACTTATCCTATGCATATTTTTATGTATTTGTAGGTTGAAGGAATTTTGATTAGAAAGGATTTGCAACAACGACACTTACACTAAGAGCAAATTTTTCTTGTTATCAATTCTCACCAGTTTGGGGTTATCCCTATCGTAACTCTCCCCAAATGCATGGATGATTCTTATCAGATTTGTCCAGTTGTGGCATTTAATATACGACGCTGACCTCCCTATGCACGTCTTTAGAGCTTGTTATAACATCTATTGCATAAAAACTCAACTTGGTTACTACCATCTCGTGGCTAGGAAATCAACAAAGAAGGTCTTAATAGTCAATCAGACCTTCAACCATCATTGAAAGCCCTGATACTTATTTATGTCAGGAGCTTGGGAGTTTAATGCCAACGTACCATATAGTTCCTTCGAGATGAGAGTCCCTCAGAAGTGGGCAAAATCTTCCATGTTGACTAAGCTTGACCTCGGTCTGATCATTGATGATCGAAATACAATTAACCACCTCCGATGTCAGGGTAAAGAAAAGATCTTGGTGGAGTTTGAACAACTTATGGCTAAGGCCTTTTTCGAAAAAGACAGGTATGGAAGTTGACCCCCTGGTCGAATTATAAAAGTCACAAAAAAATTCTCGAAGTTTAATGTTGGGTTTATTTTACCATACTTTTCTGTTACTTGTACTAACCCAAGTCTCTTCATTTTCAGGTCGTCCATCTAATATCTCAGATCATCTTTGGAATGCGGCAACTCCATCACTTGGAAACCTTCTGAGCAAAATGACCAAGGGGACTAACTTCCCAAAGAAGACTACCACTGGCAGCCCCGACTAGGTCGACCAGAGTAAGATGAGGAAGGAGACGAATGAGGCCCTTTCACAAATTTGTCCTGGATAAAAGAAGACGGGGAGGTTCGACGCTCCTAGTGAAGCCAATGATAGGGCTATCGCGATATCCTCTAACTCTATCTTGGCTGACAGGTATCACTACTGTCTATCAGTTCAGATTCTGTAATCAGGGATCGGACGAGGGTAAGAACTATTGTCGGCTCATGACTTCCTGAGTCTAAACGTAGTTTCTTAGAATCAATGGAGTCGAATTTTCTGGCCAACATTGGCCTCCATAGGGTCGTCCAAGTAATTAACTTCAATTTTATTGCTTTCTGAATTTTTGAAAGCGCTATCTCGTTTTAACCTAATGTTTTACTTGCTTATTTTATAGTATTTCGTCTCCTTCCATCAGTTGGCCCAATAGGTTTGGGATAGTATTTTTGTCATTCAAAATGCATTTAAGGCTATCAAGGAAGAGAAAAGCTTGAGGAAGATACTGAAGGAGAAGGAACTCAATCGTAATTAGAAGGTTGAGGAACTTGATAAGAAGAGGTAGGATGGCTTAGAGGCTTAGAGGCAAAAGAATGAGTCTGAGACGGCCGATCTGAAGCTGAAGCACAAGGTCGAGCTGAGGAGCACTAAAAAGTAGGCCGTGGAAGATATCAATTCCACTAAGGAGTTTTTCGGGTACGATCTTAAGTATTTGGAAATGGGAGCTAGGACCTCTCTCCGATGGATGACTATGAAATTTCCTGACATCTTTTACCTGACAAAATAATTCCAAGCCCTTTATTTCTTAGAACCGATGGAAGTCACTGCACTGAACAAAGTTGAGGCTGAGGGCCTTGCTACTAAAAAGACGACCACCGAGACAACAATGCAAGTAGGTGCCGAGACAATAGAAGTTATGAACATTAAACATGTGTTTCAGACTCACCTTACGGATAATAAAGTCATCTCTAATCAGGATGACAAAGAACCATGCGCTATTATGTTTAGATGTTTTTTATTTTTTGTTGGGCGGTCGTCTGTGGCCTTATGCCCTTCCACTTGTAAACATTATCTTTTCATATTCTCGTCTCTTAAAACATTTCAACATGTTTGTACTCTTAACCATGTTTATAATTGTTGATAATAACAATCATTTTTGTGTGATATGAAATATACATTGTGTGATACACAATATACATATTTGTGATCTTTTTGCCAAGTTTAGTGTCAGCACCTTTATAACTTGTCATCTATAATTGGTGTTTTAAATATAATTCTTATGAGTACACTTACAATAGGCCAATGTCTAATCAACCAAAAAGGTGATTATTAACTTTTCTCCACTACCTAAGTAGTGTCTCGTACATAGGTCCCCTCTTATCGTTACTAAAAATGTATGGATAAGACTTGTCTCTTCGTGCACTCTCATATCTCTGAGAGAGTTTTGACCACCAATTCACCATATAATGATGTTTGAGAAACCATAATCCAATGACTTTCAGTTTTATGTTTGTCACCAAATGAATGGTGTTACCATATAGGTGCCCTCTCGTCGTTTGTGAGAGTGTATGGGTGAGACTTGTCTCTTCATACACTATCGTATATCTGAGATAGTTTTGACGATCAATTATTCACCGCATAATGGTTTTTAATAAACATAATGCAATGATTTTCAAATTTTTATTTATCACCAATGAATGGTGTTATCACATTGATTTACCCTCTCGATGTTGTTGAGAGGATCTGGAGGAGACTAGTCTCTTCCTAAACTCTCGTATCACCGAGAATGAGTTAAAACTAATTCACGATGAAAATAATGTTCTTTAGATTGATATAATTCAAACCATGCAGTAAACAAGAAGAAGAAGAAGAAGAAGAAGAAGAAAATATAAGACAACACTTGTATCCTTCATTAATTCTTGAACTGTCGTATAAATAACTTTTGTACAAATTCATAAACAAATCAAATTTTACAGGTAGTATCTCTTCAGGTGATCAGCATTCCAAGGTCTAGAAAAGGGTTCACCCCCTAGGTTTTCCAATAGGTAAGTTCCTTGGATGACCTCTTTTGTTACTCTGTACAGCCCATGCCAGTTAGGATGCAACTTGTTCGACTTCTGCCAAAACTTCTTTAACTCTAGGTCACCCATAACTATCGATCTGGCCTTCACTCTCTTGTTCTAGAAGCTCCCTATTAATAAGCGAACTGTCGGAATTTAGCATCCTCCCATCTCTCCTCTGTCAAATCTAAATAGATCCTCCTCTCGTCTTCATTAGCTTCGAGATCATAGGTTTGGACTATGTGGATGGGGAGTTCAAGTTGAGTAGGGATGACTGCTTCAGACCCATATGCTAGAATAGATGGTGTTTCACCTGTAAGCATCCTCTCAGTCGTCCTATATGCCCATAGGACCTCATGTAGTTTTTCCATCCATAAACATTTTGCATCCTCTAGCTTTTTCTTGATTGCATCAAGTATCATCCTGTTAGTGACCTCAATTCGACCATTGTCTTGGGGTTAGCATGGTGACGAATAGAACTGCTTTATACGGACTCTACCACAGTATGCCTCCAATGACTTGTTCTTGAATTGCTTTCCATTATCTGATATTAAAGTACATGGAAAGCCATATCTATAAATAATGTTCCTCTAAATAAACTTGAACGTCTTTACCTCAATAATGGAAATCTTTTCCTCGGCCTCTACCCACTTTGAGAAATAATCAATAGCCATGATTAAATATTGGTAATTATAAGATTCCATCATAAGAGGACCTGCAAATGACCACAGCGCAGTGATGGATGAGGGTTATTGGTGAGGTTGATGAGGGATGCTTACAAATCTATGGTACTTATCACACTTCTTCGTATAGTCGGTTGTATCTTTCGTTAGTGTCAACCACCTGTAACATTAAGTAATAATCCTCCTTGCAGGAGACCGTCCACCTACATGTCTTACACAGGACCCTTCATAGACGTATTGTAAGATATAACTGACCTTTAATGGGTGAACACATCTAAGTAGGGGCAACAAAAATCCTCTTTTGTATAGCACACCTCCAATAATAGCAAATTTGGCTGCCTTGTATCTGAGCTTCTTTATCTCGGCCTTAGATTTTTAGAGATCGCTATCCCGAATGTACCTAGTTAATGGACCCATCCATGAATCTCCTAAATTCAAATTTAAGCAGAATTCAACCCCGATGTCATCTTCTTCTATGGCCAACCTATACAGGATTTCCACCGGAACTATGTGCCTAATCTATGTCCTTATTATCGACCCTAGTCTTGCCAAAGCATCGACTCGGCTATTGAAAACTAGAGGAATTCTACTGAGCTTCACCTTCTTGAAGTTTTTCATCGCTTTCTTGATCGGTGCCAAGTACTTGGCCATGTTCTCATCCTTGGTCCCATAAATTCCCAGAATCTGGTTCACGACCAATTATGAGTCACTGGGGACATTCATCACCTTGGTGAGGAAGAGGCCTGCTAGCAAGGCCTCATACTCTGATTCATTGTTTGATGCCTTAAACCTGAATCTAAAAGTTTACTCAATATTTGTACCATCAAGGGTCGAAAGTATCAACTTGGCACCACTACCACTTTTATAAGATGAGACATTAATAAATAGGCTCCATGTGGGACCTTTATATAAAAAAGTCCCTTCATTAAAAATCCCATTCTTAAACAAAAAATCTTTCTCTGTAGTGTCAGCCTTGCCGACCTCAGTTGTCACTGACTCTCTCAAAGGTTTTTTCAGCATAATTACAGGTGCTATTGTCTCTTCCTTACAATCAGTGTTGGCCTCTACCAATGTAAATTCAACCACAAAATCTTCCAAGGCATTCCCTTTAATTGCAGTCCTAGGATGATAGATGATGTCAAACTCACACATCTCAATTGACCAGAAGATTGACTTACACGATTTCTCAAGTTCATGAATGACTTGCCTCAAGGGAATTCGGTGAGCACGACCATCGTATAGGCCTGAAAATATGGCTTTATTTTCCTTGAAGCATGTATCAATGTGTATACTAATTTTCCATTCTAGGATACTTCTGTTCGCCCCCCTGTAAGGCTTTATTATTGAATTAAACCAATTTTTGGACACCTTCATCATCTCGTACTATTGCTACACTGATGGCCGACTCTGACACCAACATATATTGAAATAATTTTCCCCTTAAATAGGCCAAAATAGTAACATTGGTGACCCCAAGTAAGCTTTGAGGTCTTAGAAATATTTTTCACATTATTCATCCCATACGAACGTTTTCCTCAAGATTTTGAAAAATGAAAAACACTTATTCGTCTCTCTAGAGACAAAAGGTTCAGGTCGTAACACGCCCTGTCAGCCTTCGCACATCTTTAATCATCTTTGGTGTCTGCATGTCTACGAGACCTTTTATCTTTGTAGGGTTAGCCTATATAGACCTCTGATTCATAATGAACCCAATGAACTTCCCCTGGATAACATCGAAAACATACTTGGTCTGGTTTAATTTCATCTTGAATTTATCCATCGTGTCAAACATGCGTTCAAGGTCAGCAACATGACTCTCGACCTTTAGGATCTTGGTCAACATGTCATCAACATATAATTCCAGGGTCTTCCTAATATGGTCCTCAAACATCTTATTTACCAACCTATGATAGGTTACTCCTACATTCTTGAGGTTGAATGACATTACCTTGTAACAGTACATCCCTTTTATCTGTGATGAAGGAGGTCTTATCAACATCGGCCTCATGCATGAATATCTGATTATAACCCAAATAAGCGTCCATAAAACTCATCAACTCATGCCCGACCATAGTATCGACCATCTGATCAATTATGGGTAAGGGGAAGTTTTTGTTGGGGTAAGCTTTATTCAGGTCAGTGAAGCCGACACACATTTTCCATTTTCCATTGGCCTTCAACACTATAATAACATTGCATAACCAATTTGGATACTAAACTTCTTAGATTGAACTTGGCTGACTGGATCTCCTTAACCTAGTCCTGAATGACCTCATATCGATCCCTCGCATAGTTTCTTCTCTATTGCTTTACATGCTTCAATTTCTCATCAATATTCAATCGGTGATAGATAATCTTTGGGTCTATCCCTAGTATGTCTTCATGGCTCCATACGAGGATACTATGCTTCCTTCTTAATAGTTCACCAATTCTTCCTTGAATTCCTTCTTTAGGGCTTTCCCGATTTGGACGATTTTTTTAGCTCGATTCAACCTCCTCGGTGAGTTCATTATTTTATAGTTTCTTCTCATCCCTTAGGTCGAGAGTATCTATATTATAGGAAGTTGTAGACTTCTTATAAGATTCTCTCTCCTTAGTTGAGCTAAAGTAATACTCCTAATCTTCCACTTGGTCACCTTGAACTTCCCCTACTTTATAAGGGGTTGGGAATTTTATCATTTGGTGGACTATAGAAGGGACAACCTCAAACTCCTTGAACACCAATCTCTTGAGAATAATGTTATATACCGAGATGATATGCTCATCGATAATGAAAAAGCTTATTTTTTTTGTAAGACACCTCGGCCAGGTGCCCATGCAAACATCCATTTCAAACACCTCCAAGGGTGGACTTTCTTTCCGCTGAACTTGATCAACAACTGATGGTATGGTATTAGTCTCTTCTTGTTGAGCTTCAAACCTTTAAAGAAGTCCTAAAACATCAGGTTGGTCGAGCTACCACCATTAACAAAGATTCATGATTCGTTATACCCCTGGACCCTGGTGCGGATGACCAAATGGTCGTCATGAGAAGCTAGAATCCCCTTGAAATCTAGTCTTGAAAATCCCACCACTAAGGTGTCCACGTCAATTTTCTTCAATTTTCCCTGCTTCAGCTCCATTTCGATCGAGTTAACATCCATCCTCTTAGGCATCGACTTTGCCTCCACAATATGGGATTTAAGATCGGTCAGCTCTGTGCCTCCTTCGGTTAATCAACCACATTTTATTTTTACATTAAAGGATATCATGTGCAACCGACCCTTCGCGTCGAGAATCTTCACTGGGAGATCGGGGTTATTTGCTTCACTATTTGAATTATCATACTTTTTGTTAGTCGGTGATTATCTTCTCGGCTTGCCCTCCTTTCCACCACTATATTTTTTCTTGAATCATCTTTGGCACCACTCCGATCTATATACTTTAAGATCTTTACTTTCTTCAACAGTTTCTATATCTTATCCTATAAAGCAAGTCATTTATCAGTTATAAGCCCGTGGTCTTTATGGAACTGTCACCATTTTCTCTTGTCCCTCTTGTGAGGAAGGCACTTGAGCTTCTCTAGCCATCGAAGGGCCCTGTTATCCTTGATCTTATTAAGGACCATATCGGGGCTCACCATCAAAGGGGTATATTTGGCAAAATTATCCTCGATCGATCTTTTCTTCCCTTCCTTTTCTTTTGTCTGATGAGACTTGCCTCCATCGAACTCTTTCACATCTCCCTTTTTGGCTGTCATAGCCTCCACTACGTTCATGATCCTCCCGGCCATGGCCAGAAGTTATGTCATGGTCTTTGGAGGGTCTTTAGTGGGCTTCTAAAGCAGTTTATCTCGCTGTAGCCTACTATTAAGGGATATCATTGCAATGTTCTCCTCATAATCTTCCACCTCCAATTTATCCTTGTTGAACCGAGATATGTAGTCCCTTAGTGTCTCATTCTTACCTCGTTTCACATATAAGAGGTGAGTTACCTTCTTTAGTGGTTTCATGCCGAAGCAAAAATTATTTATGAACTTTTTGACCAACTATTTGAAATTCTCAATAGAGTTTTAAAGCAGAGTTGTGTACCATATATGGACATCATTTATGAGGTATCTAGAGAATGCTATGCACCTCATCTCATCCAGGGTTGAATAAATATGGGTTTCCAATGGGTACATCTCTATGTAATAGACGAGATTAGAACTCCCATTATACTTTAGTCTCACAGTAGGAGGTTTAACTTTATTGGGGTAGGATAAATCCTAATCCTTGTAAAGAAAGGAGACCCCTCCATGTAGCCTCGTCAGTTGGGTTCTCGGCTCTTGAGCAGAGAGTCGATCTTATCCTTTAACCTTTGAATGGAGCTATTATAAGGTTTTTCTTCAGCGATAACATTATCATCCCCTCCTTCTGGTGAAACTGCAAATGGTGACAACACTCCTGCCACAGTCCTCTATCGGCTATTCACTTCTTTTTGCTCTTCCTCATCACGACCTTGATGGGGCTGAGCATAACTACATCTATTATTCCCCCTAGATGTAGAATTATTGCATGAATGGGAGATCCGATCACGTAAATCTTTTCCCGGGTCAAGACAATCGAAGGCTGACCTTCTACTAAGCCTATTAAAAATTGAAGTCGTTGGTCGGTTGTTAGGTGTTAGGAAGAGCGTTCTTTCCTTTCTCGGTCAGAGCTGGGTGAATTGTGTTTCCTGGTACCTCATACGGCACCTAATAGTCTTACTCGTCGCAGTCTCGGTCATCTAGATAGTCCTGGACTTGTTTTTCTAGCCAAAGATGCCTAGGATCAGCAACATATCTCCATCTTATGGCACCAATCCTCCTTTTGTGGGGTTGGGGGTGGTCCCCCTATTATTGAATCAATTATTTTTCTAACAACTTGAGTAATATTCACGGCGTGTCACCTAGGACCCTTGTCAACACGCTTTGGCTAAATATCATGAACTTCTCTTGCATCTTTTGCTGGATGGCTAATGAGGATCCCTGCCCTGCCACCACATCAACCATTTCTAACCGAGGTAGTTGTTGGTTGGATCTTGGGCCAGCACTAGGAAACAATTCAGATGCCATATCTCTTATGAGAAGAAGTAATAAAGCTAGATGAACTGTAAGTAAGAAGGAATATTAAATAACACCCACCGATCTCTTTAAATGGGGATACAGGTTCAAAAATGATGGAACTAACCATCACCAGAAGCAGAAGTTAGAGTATAAGATGAAAAATAAAGAGGAAGAAGATAATCTCTTCCCACAAATGGAACCAAAATGATGATGCAGTGAATCACCAGTTAAATTTATATGTAGTTCAAGCTCTAGCTTAGTTAATAATAGAGCAATATATAAGAAGAAAGTAAATAACAAGAAGGGGTTGAGGGAATGGAGAAGTTACAGAATATAAGTGGTTCAACTAATTAAGCCTACTCCACTGTGCAAGTATGTGATGTCTGTTTAGTAATTAGGCACTGATGGCTATGGAAATACAACTCTCAAGCTTTCTATCTCTATTGTGTGTTTGGAAAGAGTTTTAGCTAGGGTTTGCAATATTCGATCCTTTTAAATGAAGAAAAATAAGGCTTATATAGGCTAACGGTGTACAATGTGTGCCCAAGCATGCAGTATGCATGCATGAGGTTAGTGGCCCAATGAGATATCAACACCTATTTAGCATATGTATAGTCCACGATGATAAAATATTTCCCCATGTGGGCTGAAGATATTTTATAACAATATGGTCCATGTGGATTGATGATGACCAAGTCACGTGTTTCATATGAAATGTAAGACTGAAGTAGGTTGCCTAAGGAAGTGTGCAACTATGAGGTTGAGAAGATCTCCTCAAGGTAGTCAATATGGTCTCGACCTGTCGGTGTGGTACGAGGTCGACACATGGCAGATCTAATACATAAGGGATAATGATGGAATGATGAGCGAGCATGATTGCGTAACTGTAAATGCCGAGGAAGATGTCTCAGAGGCTGAGACTGTTAGAGATGGGCCTATAAAGTGTTGACCCATGAGTAGGTGAATTTGATGGATCCTGATCTGGGCTGATGAGTTGGGATGAGACTTGTTCAGAATGAGACCATATTTATCTATATCAAATAGGGTCCTCCCATAACGGGAGATCGATAATCGTTTGAGACTGCTTTGGATTAAATGGAAGGAAATATTGTAATTTCCCCAGTAACAGAAGGGTATTGCCCCGTTGAGTGCCACAAGGGCACGCTCACTATCATACCCTAAATATGGAACACCTTGTAGGCCTCTCTGAAGATGACATGTGCCCCCTTTAGGGGCATATAATGGGGACGGCCTAACTCAGCATCTAATCAGCTATATACAAGGAGGTCGACTCAAGTATAAAGGTGTATGGCTGGTTATATCCTTGCTCGTTTAAATACTTTTAAGATAAGGATAAGCCAAAGGATGTGATGACATCAACAATATTAACTAGACACGCATGTGGGAATTATATTTTTTTTATTCCTCCATTGTTGGCGGATAACATTGGTTATGTTTATCCTCTCTCTAATGCATGTAAAGGTGTACCTGCCTTACCTATAGAGGCATGAAACCTGTCACACTGCATTCTTTTTTATCTCCACTAACCACACATATAAATATGGCATGTAATCCCTTATACAAGGGATTGAGATACACTTTTCCTACATTTATGCTTCCCATTCCTGGAGTGAACAAGAGAGCTTGTAACACCCATTCATCCATGGCTTTTTTCCATTGAATTTGCACTATCATCACCACATTTGTGGACATAGGTACTGTTTTAGACCTAACCACGTAAACTCAATTTCTATCTTCCTTCTATCATCTTTTATCTAGAATACATACTCTAGATCAGTATAACTCATATATATAGTATGGTTTAAGGTCAATGTACTTAAGCTAAGGCCATGATTCATACATCATTTGGCGCCATTTATGGGAAACATTGACAAGCCTGTCTTTCCTTTCTATCTTTATTTTCCCCTTAAACTCTAGGATATCGAGTCCTAGGAGAATGATGGTTGACAACCCAATTCATCTCTGTTTCATTGAGTTTTAAGACGTCCTTTTACAAATCTCGATGTGAATCCTCTTTTATTCCTTAAATCCATCATCAAACTTAGTTATTTCTAGTCTAGATCCACTTTTACTTTAACTCTTGCTATCGCTCTATTTTATGGGCCATAATAATCTGATTTCTTGGGAATTTCTTGAAAATGGGAGAAAATATCGAAAGTAGTGGAGTTATCAAGGAAGCTTCACCTTTCACTTTTAAGGGCATGTATAATCTACAAGTAATATTATAGAACCTGGGAAGAGTCTAAGAGGCTATGCAAGACAACATGTAACCATTGATGTAGAGCATCCTCGTAGGATAGAAAAGTCCCGAAGAGAACCCTGCTGCCCCAAGAGGGGGTGAAAACTCAGATCGAAGATAACAGAAGACTCCTCCACTCTTATATCGGGACCAGAGTCAAATATACCATGAAGAGTCCATGGAAAACTCCAGATGATTAGATTAAACAGGGAAGTTAGTAGGTCTAAGTACTCTGGATCGTAACACGAAGATAGATCTTATTGACTAGGAGCAATGCCAATAATCAGAATAGGTGGATATGATGATGAATTGACTTACTCCTTTGAGAGCCCAAGAATTTTGGGGAAGCATAGTAGAGGATTCCAGTTTGATCGACTGGGACCAAGAGATGTAGGAGTTCATAAAATTAGTGGATTTAAGGATCAAACACGTGAAGACTTCTAAAAAAGAGAGCCTAGTCAAAAGCCAAGGATGAGTAGGAAAGATAGTGTCGACGAAGGTCGATAAGGAAGAATAGCCCTAGAAAGGATCTCTCCAGAGACTGGAAGATTATATGGGCGAGATCATAAAGACCAAAAACCCTTTACAAATAGGTTTCATGCAAGGGTCCATATTCATAATGTTGATTTGGGTTATCTGACGCCCATAAAGTTTAAACCTCCTATCATCATCCCCAAATATGATGGAAAATTAGACCCCATGCAGTATGTGAGCAGTGCCAGATGACATGCATTACTTGGAATTCTCTACTATGATGATTAGCTCAGACCAAATTTGGTACAACAGATCTTAAAATTTCAATAGCTCGCCAACCTCTTCATCAATAATTTTTATTTTGTTACTAAGCTAGGAAAAGGGTGGCTCATTTGTTAAATTTTTATCGATAAACAGACGAGATAATGAGAAAGTTGATCACAAGGTTTAGTGCCTAAAATCTAAAGGTATTCATTACGAGGAGAAGACATCAATCACAATGCTCATTAGTGGCCTATTACCTAAAAAATTATATTAGACGCTGGCTAAGGGGACACCGAGTACAATGTATGAACTATTAACCAAATAAGGTAAGATTATGAATGCCAGAGAAGCTATGGAAACCAAGGAGCTGAACCAGACTAAGGCCGATACTAGTAAGAGATCAGAGAGGAAGAAAGAGTCTAAGGATAATAAAAAGGTAGATATGCCAAGTTTGATGAATATACCCCGTTGACTGTAGGGGTACACCACATCCTCAAAGAGATTCATAAAAGTAACGACCAGAATTGGCCAAAAAATTGAAGGCTCCCTCTAACAGGAGGGATAAAACCAAGTACTATGAGTTACATAAAGATTATGGTCACAACCTAGATAACTTCCTAGATTTGAAGAATGAGATTGAGATTCTCATCAGACGAGGAAAATTTATGAAGTTTGTTGACATAGGTGGGCGATGTGATAGGTACGAAGAGAGAAAATTAAGAAGACACCGATCAGTGTCCCCCAAGGAGAAATGGGGCACGATGGCTTAACATATTTCCTTACAGGATTATCTTCAAAGGGTGCACGATGTTTTCTATATGTCCATGTTGAGTAATTTTCTAAAGGATGAGTTAGTTTATCGGCCTCGACATGATTGATCTACATACCTACACGATCTATAAGGAGAGGTCATTGTAATAATCCATATTATTATGATAGTTTAATTTTTGTGTGCGTTTAATTATTAATTTAATTGAGGAAATTAAATTGGGTTTTGATAAATAATTAATTAACAACATAAGGATTAATATTTACTATTACGATTATTTACTTTTGTGTGATAATTAAATATATATGTAATTCATTATATGTCGTGTATGAGTGAAAGACAATGGTTTATTATATTATGTTGATAGAGAGTTACATCGATGGATTTATATGTTTTATGGGCGGCGAATACTATACGCATGTGTCGGTCCCCATTAATGAGATGTTGGTGTATTTGTAGTTGGATGACTCGGATGACCTTCTTAATTGCATCATTATCCAAAATGGGTCGAAATAGTCCAAAATAGGTACCCGGGGTATTGTAATTGGGTTTAAGGGGAGTTTTTAGATATATAAGGGCCCGTATAAGGGTACAGTGGTCTTTTTACACCTAGAGTTTAATGAAAAATGAGATTAGGGTGTAATCAGGAGGTACATATATATGTGTGTGTGATTTATTCTTATTTGTATTGAACATACCTAATTGGTATTGCTATCGTTAGGAGGTTGTGTGTAGTGGGAAGTCCACCCTAGCGTTGACTAACAGGTGTTAGATTGATTCCCCATGTCATAATACTATTGCATGGACACTATCCATGTGTGAGGGTGGGTGCTAGTTTGGAGATCGATTGCGTGAGATGTGATATGATTGCGACCCCCGGACGTATGTTTATAATCGCCTTTGTTTGTTTGTGTTTACGTTGGGTTCGATGGTGAGATTCCGACTCGGTGGCTTTGTGTGATGCGTGGTATGCCTGGAGCCTGATAGCACACGAGGGATGTATCCGTGAGTTCCATGCTCTGGGAATACGAGTATATATATATATATATATATATATATATATATATATATATATATTAATAATAATAATAAGATAGGTTGGTTTTTGAAAATATGTACATTTTCAACGGCTTAGATGTGTGCCACCTCCTTAAATATTTTAATGATTGAGATCATATGTACATTCTTTTTACAACCCTTACAACCCTACCCCTCAATTATTTGGTTTCCCCCCTTTTTCTACTTAACAACGTTACCCTTCAATTAAAAAATTGGGGCTTTCGGTAAAAGTACATCCCGTGTTGGGTTTCCCCTTACTTTTCTACCCAAACATTCTCTCACCTCACTCTCTCTTCCATTTTCTCTCTTCCGTTTCTCCTTTCCTCAAAGAAAACCCAATCCGCCTCCTACCTCCCGCCGCCAGGTAAGATCCCCCTCCCCCTCTCCCCTTCCCCACTCACACACACGCACGCGCGCATACACACATACACACACGCACACATAAACGCAGTCACACACGCACACACACATCCAGTCACACACGTAAACACGCACACAAAAGCACTCACACATACATGCAGTCATTTTTTGGGTTCTTTGGGTGCCAATTGGGAGTTCTATGTTTTTTTTGGGGGGTGGGGGGTGGGGGTGCCTATTTGGGTAAAAATGGAATCAGTTTCGTGGGGATTTTTTAATTGAATTTCTGTATTATGGC
This sequence comes from Sambucus nigra, assembly GCA_949130495.1. Classification (NCBI taxonomy): domain Eukaryota; kingdom Viridiplantae; phylum Streptophyta; class Magnoliopsida; order Dipsacales; family Adoxaceae; genus Sambucus; species Sambucus nigra. Next base: position 294,451,658 of record OX422215.1, on the reverse strand, counting down.
TTTACGATTTGATTTCTTTATACTGAAATTATTGTTTGAATTTCTACATCAGGGCTTTATCTTTACCATTGATTCAAAGGTAAATCTACAATGACCTCCATAAGTATGATAATATTTCTCTATTCTTTTAGGGTTTTGAAATTGTTTCATATTCTCTCTCTAAGGTGAAATTTTTTCTGTTTTTGTAAGTTTTTAACCCAATAGATATTAGTGGAAAAATATGTTTGTCATCGATGTTAGATATCTGTGGGTTTCAATCGTTATTTTATATTTGGGGATCTAATAGTTTTTGTTGATTCCTTAATGACAACATTGAGAGTACATTATCGTTTGACTTTGTGGTGTAATGGAAATTCCTTAATGACAGTGTTGAGAGTACATTTTTTGTTGAAGGCAATGGATCATAATTGCGATTGTTTGCGATTTTGCACACGGTAATGAATTTCTTCAATGTATGTTACTGCACTCAGTTTCTAAACATTTATATACAATTTTGTGTGTTTGGTGCTTGGGTATAATTGATTTTGTTGGGTTTGAGAGAGTATCCATGAATTGATATCCATGTTTTATATTTTTCTTAAGAATATTTTCAAGCTCCCATTTTTTACACATATTCGGTTCAAAACCCACATCTTTGGATCTATAGATCTAAACATTTTGAACCATTTTATTAATCATGTTTGTTTGCAATGAGGTGTTTAGGTTTGGAGCTTTCGAAATATTGATTTTTTTTATTTGATTTTGTAGAACTAACAATATTTTTCTAATTTGCTAATTATTATTTATTTGCAGATGTAAATAACTTTTTACATATCAAATCTCAGGTATTTTGTCTAATGGACTTCCAGCTTGGACTCCCTTGATCTAGGTAGAACTCATTGACCAACCACATAGGTATGTAATTAGTAGGTTTCGATGTTGGCTTTCTAATTTAGGGTTTTTGATGTTATGTTAGAGGTTATTAGGGTTAAATGGGTTTTATTAGGGTAATTATATCTTCATTTTTGTAGATCCACCCTCAACACACAATATAAATTGGGTTTATTAGGGTACTTATTAGGGTAATTTCATATTTTTATTCCTAAATGTTTGATTTCCTGTTCTTATTTTTATGTCCATGTTTGTTTTTTTAGGGGAATAATGTGTAAATGTTGATTAGTTTGTGGTCAATAATACCTGAGAAAAAGTTAGATTAGTTTTTACCCAATATCCATTTTTACATAATGAATTTTTTTTTGGTTGAGAGCACGTTGACTACTTTTTCTTTTGATTATAGATGAGAACAAGTTGCGTGATGGCATTTGAAGTTTTTCGAACTATTTCATTTTCCACCAATAAAATAGCTTGGTTTTTGAAAATATACACATTTTAACGGTGCGGATCGATGCCACCTCCTTACATATTTTAATGGTTGAGATCACATCTCTTTCTTTTTTACAAACATACCCCTTAATTTTTTGGTTTCCCCCTCTTTTTTTGCTTATCACACTTTCATTTTAATTCAAATATTTTAGTTTTTTTTGGTAAAAGCACATCGTGTGTTTTGTTTTGATATCTACCCAACCATCCTCTCACATTCTCTCACCTCAGTCGTCACTTTCTCAACCGCGCCCATGATTTCTCTCTTATTGCCCCCATCCACAAGCGATTACATTTAGGTTTGCATGTTTAGTTTATCATGTGTTTTGGATTTGATTATTCAGGTACACTATCTTCTCTCTCTCTTTTATAAACATTGTGAAAATCTGATTTGGATTTATGATTTGTTTTGTAGATTTGGATTTCTCTACCGCTTTCTCTAATCGAGATTTTAAAATAGGGGTTTGTTTTTGGTTTTTGTATAAACTATGTGAAAATATTATTTGGATTTCTCTACCCCTTTCTCTGATCGATATTTCTTTTGATTTTTCTTATGGGGTTTAAGTCATAAACCATATGGGGACTTGAAGTATTTGCTTATGAAATTCTGAATAAAATTTTTCTTTCTTTTTGTCTATCTCCTTTAATCAATTATGCTAATTTATTTTAAGGTTTCTTGACGTAGGGATTTGAGGTATTTGCTTATGAAATTGTCATATGGTGTCTAATATATTATTTATGTTTAGTCGAGGGCTTGAATCTCATTCAGTATGATGGGGATATTAGTTTCAAAGATACGATAATAGTTTCAAAGTTACGATAATAATAATTTTTTCTCTGTTATTTATTACTAATTATACGGTTTGGTTTTTAAGTCCTTCTCATTAGGTGTTTTGATTGATTTTTGTTTGTTGTTACTAGCACTCGCACATATCGGATTGCTTGAGACCATTAATAACACTTTCATAGATTAGGAATTCATTTTTACCCCTGCTTCGAATTCCATTAGAAACTTTGGTAATGTCATGTTCTCTTATTCTCTTGTATGGCGTATCATGCTTCCAATCAGATATCGAATTTCATGTGGAGACTATCTCATCAGGTCTTTATAAATAGTGGAAAATTGCCTAATTTTTATTATTTTTATCATATTTGCTTACATATTAAACTAATTTAGGCAATCCGATTATTGAATCATGAATAGAAATGGTTTCTCTCCATTGATAGTAAAAGTTGAGTGTGTTAAAAAGGGGAATTGAGGTTACTTTTCTGATGGGTGGAGGTAAGAGGAACTTGATGAGATAGGGTAATTAGTTATAAGGGGGGATCAGTTAGAAAGGTAGTGTGTGTTAGAAAGGGGAATCAGTAGTGGTACATCTTTTACATATGCTATATGTACTATACATCTGCTATAAATCTGCTACAGTAGTGATCACCTACATGAAATGAGTTTGTGTATATTTTAGAGTTCTGTTTGGATTTAGGTTTATGGATTGTTGTGATCACCTAAGCAGATTTGTTAATTATGCTATGTTTCTTCTTTATTCAATTCGTTTGATACCATGCTACACTCATATGAAGACTTATACTTTATTCAGGATATCAGGTGTTGGAAAGACTGGACAATAACTCCTGCACTGTTAATGGTGAAAAAATAATTGGGCAAGATAATGAATCACTGTCAGGTATTTTATTACCACTGAAAAAATGAAGTAAAGGATCCCAAGTTGGTGTTTGCATTTGCATCCTATTGAAGAATGTGTGTATTCATGACACACTTCATTTCATTCTCTAATAAAAAACTATCTTGGGTCGTATTGCTTCTGAACTATTCGGAGTTTATGACACTCATGGCATATCAGTGTTTCTCTTTTGAATTCTATGAGAAAAGTTTGATAAAAAGATATCTACTTGAATCCCTTCCAGGTTTTCGTTTCAATGTTCAGGTTGAGATGGATACCAGAAGGCCTACCATTCTCCAAATGGTCCATGATCCTACCCCTCTTGATCGTCGCTGTCGCTTTCAGGTTCTTTTCTACTCATCCTTTTTTTGGACTTCTTTTTTAAATCTAAAAAAGAAACACTTGATTAATCGTTGTTCCTTTATTCACAAATAATGAAATTTGAGTATTAAAACAGGATGCAGATTCTGAAGAATATGGAGTTTTACCATCTGCAATTGCGACCACCATAAAGTCACGAGATGCTTCTGAAGAAGACCAAAACTGCAATTTCTTTTGTCTATGTATGTCTTTTTTGTTATTTTTTATTTTATTTTTCATGAAAATTTTCATTGAGGATAAAGTTTGCACATGTGTAAGTTGGGTCAGTTTTATATCTTAGTGGTGGTGGGTAGACTTCCAACTTTGGATTAAATGTACAGTTCCAACTTTGGATTGAATATATAGTTCTAACTTTGGAATGAATGTGCAGTTCCATCTTTGAATGAGCTTTGATTTGGTTGGTAAAATCACATGAGTCCATTAGAGTTTGAATGAGTTTTTATTTGGATGTTGATATCAATATTCCACCCAACAACTTATCACCCCCTTCTCACTTTAATTCCTCATCAATTTATAAACCAAGTATGTTTTTTTCTCTATATGGACGGACTTATCAGTATGTTTATTTCATTAGTTTCTATTTTTCATTGTTTATTGGAGCAATGACAAGACTTAACTGGAGTAAGAAAAATATATCCTTTTGGGATATTTTACATTTGGTAGGGAAATAGATTCAATTTTCTTTCCCATTTTATCTAGAAAGGATTTTAAAGACCGCCCACAACTTTTTTGAACATATTCTGCCCCCAATGAGTCAAAATCGAACCCCTACTTCTGCCTCATTATCAAGATTTGTTCAAGGTCCATCAGGTAACGGAAGGCATTGTTTTTTATTTGGAATTTTGGAAGGATCATAGTAACGCATATGTATCTATTTTTTGAATATTTGAACTTACATTTGACAAAATATATGGATCCGTGCCCAGATTTGAACATTGGTGCAACTATATATGAACGTTGGAACTCAGGTATTGATTCTCATATGCTAATGCAGTTATTGCTGTTATTATTGTTATCCACTGTTATTGCTGCTCATATAAGTTGTTATCTCTTCTCATATACGTTGTTATCGCTGCTCAGGAACTCAGGTATATTGATATTTAAACGTGACATTAAACAGTACAAAAAAAAGAACTAATGGGATCGTATGTAATCGTTGCATTAAAACGTATAAATGGTATTAAACCAACAATTATATAGATCATTTGGATGCTAAATTGTGATTTACTATGACAGATTCCAGGTGCCATGATCTTAGAAAAAGAAGCAGCACCGAAAAACAAGGCGTGTGGCCAAAACCAATGTCTGAGGTTGATTTCTCCGGGGTTGATTCCTTTTAATAAGGGCCACACTTAAGAAACAGATTTATCAAATCATGTTTATTGACAACGTGTAAGTAAATTTTGTTTTAAATCTCTGTTAAACCCAAATAATTTGAAATGGGCGCTCGAATATGAAATGACATGACTTTCCACTAAGTACTCTGATATGAAATGATTACTTATCTTTTCTATAAAAAATGGATTGTATGCCTAAACTTTCATCCATCCATCCATCCATATAGGCATACATACATATATATTGATGTAATACCCCGTACTTTTATGCTATATTTAATTTGGGGATTTATTAAATTTAATGTGATGATTTATTTAATAAAAATCCGGAAATTAATTATGTTATAATTATTAACGTGACTAGAGTTAGTAATTATGGGAAACTTGTTGAATATTACTAATGAGTATAGTAATATATTATATTGGTTATATTGAATGTCATAAGTGAATTAAATGACTATTTCGGAAATTTAATTATGTTAATTAAAAAGTGAATATTTTATAAGTTGTCCGTATGGTCGTTTTGAGTGCGCCAACACGTCCGGAAGGGTCAAGATACTCAGAAAAGTGTACCCGGGGGTTTAGTTTGAGTCTCGGGATGTTTTTAGGCTTAATTAGTGACCCGGGAGGGCATTTTGGTCATTTTACAAAATAGGGTAATTAAACCCACGAATTTCAGCCATCCTTAGCAGCCATTTAAGTCAGCCTTTTAGGGTTAGAACATTCAGAACCCTAAGACGGCTATTGGAGAAGAGAGGAGAGACCTTGCAAGGTGATTCAAGGCCAAAAACACCACCTTTTGCACCACCGTCACCACCAACGCGTAGATCGCGAGGAGGAGAATGCAACCACACCAATATCAACAGGAAACCAGACCTCTGAAATCCCAGGCAAGTGTTTAACTTGCGTATTTTCGTTGGTGCAATAATCATATTAGTGTAGGAATGATTAGGAGTATAATTAAAGGAAGAAAAGCCCAATTTTTGATAGGGATTTGCATGTAGAAATCGTTATAACCATATTCTGGAAATAATATGTGAAGTAGATGATCAACCCACGAATTTGTGATGTTATGTTAGAAGGAAATTCTGGAGAAAACTGTTTAGAACAAAAGTTAAGAAAACTTAGGGTTCTTGATGATTAGATGAGATTTTAGGTTGTTTAATCATGTTTAATGATGGTTATATGCATGCTTAACGTTAGAAACATCTGGAAATATATTACCATGATTGTAGTATAAGTTTTGGCACGATTAGTGTTGGAAATTATGGATTTGAATGAAGAATATTAGTCAAACCCGTAACTGCACTTCTGCAGAAATCGAAATACCTGTTTGATCGATCGATCGAACCTAGAGCGTCGATCGATCGAAGGTTCGATCGATCGAACCCCAGACGTCGATCGATCGACCCCTCCTGGCAAACTCTTTTTCCCCTTGTTTAATTAGTTGAATTAATTTACCGTGGAATATTTCTTGGGCATTATAAATAAAATGTTTTGGGATATAGAAGAGACCAGTAGGACATATGATTAAGTGTTGAGAACTTTATTATGAAAAAATAATTGGGTCTAAGGGATAATTAATTAAGGAACGACGAACTGCGTATTTCAAGTGAGAGATTACAACGAATACCTACGATAGTGAATAGACGTCTACCTACTGAATTTGTTACTTGGGTGGATAAAATCCACGAGTGTCACGTAATTAGTGAGAAAACCCTCCGAGTTAAGGTTAGAGACGAAACCTTATACGGAATCTTAAAAATGTAAAATTAAGGATAAATGTTGTAATTATGGGTAAGGAGAGTGACCTATATTAACATGATAAAATTGGTATATTTATATGATTGTGTGTACATATATTATATACTTGTGAAAAACGTACCCTCGCTACTTGCTATCCCTGAGGTTACCGCGCTGGGACGATCTTATCCTGTGTTGCTTTATGGGGGATATTGATTCATACCCTAGAAGTTAAAGATCCTAGGTACGGGCTATCAGATTGATAGTCGGACGGTCCTAAGAGACGTGTGGGTATGTACTGACCTCTTGGACTTGGAATCTATGCTTCGCCTCAACGTTGTTTTGTATATGTTAATACAGTTCGAGAGTGATTCCGAACTTGTATTCCCTTTGTGTGAGCGATACGGGGACTGGATAGCAGAGTATGCCCGTACCATAAGTTAGTTGGGATGCTGTTGTATATATATTATTCGAGTAGTTAATATATATATATATATATATATATATATATATATATATATTTATAAACTTTAATATGCCTACTATAATGTGATAAGTAGGACATAGATGTTGACACAATAATAAATACTTGTTTTGTGAAAGTATGAGAAGACACTGGGAAACCTTATAATTTAATGAAGCTAAAACGAGAGGAGTACTACAAATTGAAAGTAACCTTTTTAAAACATTGTCATCGTTCGGTTTTGAAAACATATGAGTAAGTTAAGATAAACGAACAGTTGGGAAGGTTAGTACGATAGGAGTGCACATTAGAAGAGAGGTGAGTATTTCTCAAGAGAGAGACGAACTAATATGATGTGGATTGGCCTGTATCAATTTAAATACTTGCTTAACGTATTTTAAAATCAAACACACTTTCGGGCCCTGACCCGTTTCCTTTTCTCTCTCTCTCTCTTGTGTATATATATGTATATTTTCAGGTGCCCAGCCACAGGGGCGTCTTGCTTAGGATCCTTTGAGAAGAACGAGCTGCAGCTTAGGTGGGAGTTGCAGGTCCCTTGAGTAGACGGCTTCTGTCATTGACTCCACTCCTATTACTCTCATTTATGGGGCACGTGTCGCCCTTATTATCATTTCATTTATTGTTGGGGATTTTTATATTTCAGTTATTCCAGTATTGTTTATGGGATTTATTCAGGATGGTTTATGATTTTAGTTTTATATTATTGACATTCGATTGGTGAATGTATGGTTTTATTTTAATTTCGTGGTGCGATTCTATATTGTAGAAATGTTGTTTTGAATTAATAAAATCTTTTCTTTAATTAAAATTTGGAAGTTCGTATGAAAAATGTTTTTGACACTTAGCTTAATTATTTAGGGTGTTAAATTGAAAAAAATTATTTTTATCGACAGTGATACTGAGAATGAACCAACTGTTTACCTTGATTTAATTTAATAAAGGAGTGATCGCCCGGTATTTAATTGGGCGGGGTGTCACAGGTGTTATCAGAGCATCAGGTTCTAGTGTCCATAGGATCTGTACGGCTTATTTTCGCTTTCAGCTTAACGTTATTGCTATAGAGCCCTATTGTTAGGACTGTTGTATTCTTGCTTTCACGTTTAAGTCTTCAGCTATTCGAGATTTGTTGATAACTGTAGACTAATAAACTTGTTCACGTTTCAGATTCCTCCGAGACGTGCTCCTAAAGATAGGCGTGCCCAAGCCGAGCAGCCAGCAGCTCCGGCACCAGGCACTATGAATGTGAATGAAGTAGCCGCCATCGTTGCATAGGCGGTGAATGCCGCGATAGCAGTGATTCAGCAGGCTCCACCCCAGGTCCAGGCAGTGGCGCCAGTACCAGCACAACTTCCATCTGCATGGGAGAGGGTTCAGGATGCTTTTCAGAAAGCACATCCCCCTGAGTTCTCTGGTAGCTCCGATATTGTTACTGTCAGCCAATGGAAGAAAGACATCCAGCGGCACCTCCGTATGTATGAGTGCACCGAAGTGCAGAAGTAACTATTGGCCTCTTTTAAGTTGGTGGGAGCCGCATTACAGTGGTGGGAGTCCACTACTACTTTGGAGGAGAGGGACACGATCCCTATTCAGATGTTCTGGGAGCGGTTTGACCGCAAGTACTTTCCACCTGTAGTGCAGACTGAGATGAGGCAAAAATTACTAAATCTGAAGCAGGAGAACCTTACTGTATCCGAGTATGAGGAGGAGTTCACGAGACTTCTCACTATTGTGCCGGATGAGGCACCCACTGAGGGCAAGAAAATTTTGCTGTTCGTTGACGGGCTAGCTTGGAGGATCCGTCAGCACCTTATTGGAAATCTATCCCTGAGTACTTTCACTGACGTACTCAATGCAGCGTTACTACATTGCCAGGATCACCGCTTCCATCTTCAGGGAAGCAAGAGAACAGGAGAGTCCAGCCAGCAGGGCAGGACCGGGGGTAATAGTGCCGGTGGGGCACCAACTCATGGACAGACTCGTCAGCACGAGCAGAGTTCCCATCAGGGGGACCCTGCTAAGCGATTCCGTTCAGGTGATTCTAGTCAGGGATTCAGGGGATTCAGGCAGGGCCATCAGGGTCAGCCTAATCAGCAGGGCCAACACCGACCGCAGGGACAGCAGCAGGGCCAGTAAGGCCAACAGCGTGCGCATCAGGGCCAACAGGGCAAATGGCGTGGAGGTAACGGCCAGCAAGGCCGTGGTCAGCAGGGACAGAGGGGAGGTAATTTCAGAGGCCGGTGTTTTGTGTGCAGCAAGCACGACCATAAGCGTCAGGATTGCCCAGAGGGCAATAGGGCCCCACAGCAGCAGGGAGCCTATAATGAGCCGCAGAGACCACTCTTTCCACCTGCCCTTCCAGCTCCAGCCCAGGTGCCAGCCCTACCAGCCATTCCAGCAGCTCCAGTGCAGCAGGGGCAATTGCAGTATGGACGTGTCTATAACGTCCACCAGGTAGCAGCTCCACAGGCACCACCCGCGATTGAGGGTATGTTTCCTATCCATGGTACTATGGGTAAAGTTTGGTTTGATACGGGGGCAATGCATTGTTTTGTAGCTACGCATTTTGCGAAGTCCTTAGGGTTGTTAGCCACAGCAGAGAGCACCGTGACGTGTGTCGACTCACCACTGGGGAGTGGGTCACTTATATTCTTTATATGCCGGGGAGTAGGGGTAGAGATTGGTAGCTTGATATTGCCTGCAGACATGCTAGTCTTAGACATGCACGAGCATGATGTGATCATTGGTATGGATTGGCTCGCATCTTATAGAGCCATGATTGATTGCTTCGGTGGGAGCATTATTTTTGCCATTCCGGGGCAAGAGATGTTTGTAGTGGCGATGCCTCGCCCAGAGGGAGGTTCGACCGCTCATTTATATTACATTGAGGAGGATACCTCTAAAGAGGTTCTGATTCCTTTGGATTCGATCCCAGTTGTTAGGGAGTATTCCGATGTGTTTCAGGAGATACCAGGCCTACCGCCCAGTCGCGAGATAGACTTCGTTATAGATTTATTGCCAGATACGAGACCTATAGCACGCGCACCGTACCGTATGGCTCCGGCAGAGATGCGAGAGCTACGAGATGAGATTGAGCAGCTATTAGGTCAGGGCTTCATTCGTAGGAGTACCTCACCATGGGGCGCTCTAATCTTATTTGTAAAGAAGGGAGATGGATCACTGAGATTGTGTGTAGACTACCGGTAGCTGAACAAGGTCACGATACGGAATAAATATCCGTTGCCTTGAATCGATGATCTATTCGACCATTTGAGGGGAGCAACTTTCTTTTCGAAGATAGATCTGAGGTCGGGGTACCATCAGTTAAGGATTAGAGAGCAGGATGTTTCAAAGACTGCCTTCTTGTCGAGATATGGGTCCTATGAGTTCAGGGTGATGCCGTTTGGACTCACAAATGTTCCAGCCGTTTTCATGGACTTGATGAACCGAGTATTCAGAGAGTTCTTGGATTAGTTCGTCATTGTCTTCATAGATGATATCTTGATATATTCACACTCCGAGGAGGAGCATGTCGAGCACTTGAGGCAGGTTCTTCAGACTCTACGAGAGCATCAGTTGTATGCTAAGTACGAGAAGTGTGGATTCTGGTTACGAGAGGTACAATTCTTGGGCCATGTTGTTTCTGAGCAAGGGATAGCAGTTGACCCGAGCAAAGTGTCAGCGGTGAGGGAGTGGGGGCAGCCCACGACACCGACGGAAGTGCGTAGTTTCTTGGGGTTAGCCGGATACTACAGGAGGTTCATTCGGGGATTCTCCAAAATAGCGGGTCCATTGACGAATCTGACTCGTAAGGGGGTACCATATGTCTGGGATGACGCTTGTTAGTTGGCTTTCGACGAGCTGAAGGACAAGCTTACTTCGGCACCAGTCCTTGCTTTACCAAAGTCGGGTGTAGAGTACCTGGTTTACACAGATGCGTCCTTACGAGGACTTGGGGGAGTACTTCAGCAGGAGGAGAAGGCTATTGCTTTTGCTTCCCGCAAGCTTAAGCCGCATGAGAAGAATTACCCCACCCACGACCTGGAATTAGCTGCGGTCGTCTTTGCATTGAGAATTTGGAGGCACTATTTATTGGTCGAGAAATTCCGTTTGTTCACAGACCATAAGTCACTGCAGTACCTGTTCACTCAGCGAGAGCTGAATATGCGTCAGCGCAGATGGTTAGAGTTTGTGAAAGATTACCAGTTCGAAATACAGTATCATCCGGGGAAAGCCAACGTAGTTGCTGATGCGTTGAGCCGTAGACTGGTTGACGATGTAGCAGACATCTGGAAAGCAAAATGGAAGGAGTTGGGTCACCAGGACGCAGTAGCACGTTCTTTCATATCCGTGATGACAGTCACACCCGAGATTGTTACGAGGGTGATACAGGCACAGACCACAGACCCGTTTTGTCAGGAGCAGATTGTACGACTTCTAGCCGAGGGTGCTGAGTCCTATTCTGTTAGTTCGGATGGAGGGTTGCGGTTTAATGGGAGATTAGTGGTTCCAAAAGGAGCAGAGCTACGTCATGAGGTGATGACTCATTCTCATGGGTCCCGATTTGCAGTACATTCGGGAGGCGATAAGATGTACCAGGACATGAGACGTCAGTACTGGTGGAGTGGGATGAAGAAGGACATCGCTGAATTTGTGTCCAAATGTTCTACTTGCCAGCTAGTGAAGGTGGACCACCAGAAACCGTCAGGATTACTTCAGCCGTTGGAAGTACCTGCGTGGAAGTGGGAAAGTATTTCCATGGATTTCATTACAGGGTTGCCTACATCACAGCGAGGCCACGATTCTATCTGGGTGATTGTAGACCGCCTAACCAAGGTGGCTCATTTTCTGCCAGTAAGGATAGATTATACCACGGGTCAGTATGCCCAGTTGTTCATCGCTGAGATTGTCAGATTACATGGGGTGCCCCTGAATATTGTGTCAGATAGAGACAAGATTTTTGTGTCACGTTTCTGGGAAAGCTTTCAGGAGGCTATGGGTACAGAGTTGAGACTGAGTTTTGCTTATCACCCACAGACAGATGGACAGACAGAGCGTACTAATCAGATGTTGGAAGATATGCTACGCATGTGTATCCTCGATTTCGGAGGAGGTTGGGAGCCACATCTTCCACTGGTAGAGTTTGCTTACAATAACTCCTATCAGTTTACGATTGGCATGTCTCCATTTGAGGCTTTGTATGGCAGGCCTTGTCGTTCTCCAACCTGTTGGCTCGAGGTGGGGGACAACAAGTTATTAGGACCAGAAGTGATCCAGGAGACCTCCGCGAGGATTGAGATAATCAGGAGTCGTATTCGGGTAGCCTTAGACAGGCAGAAGAGCTACGCCGATGCAAAACGGTTCTTCCGGGAGTTTAATGTGGGAGATTAAGTGTTGTTGCGTGTATCTCCTATGAAAGGAGTGATGAGGTTCGGGAAGAAAGGGAAGTTGGCTCCGAGGTACGTAGGACCATTTCCCATCATCGAGAGAATTGGGACGGTAGCATACAGGTTGGGATTACCAGAACATTTACATCGCATCCACGATGTATTCCACATCTCGTCATTGAGACGATATCTTCGGGATGATATGGCCCATACTCACATTGCGATAAATGAGATCGACTTGCAGTCGGATAGCTCTTACGAGGAGAGACCGGTGGCTATTCTAGACTACAGTGAGAGGAGATTGAGGTCGAAGATAGTTCCACTTGTGCGGGTCCAGTGGGAACATCATAATGTGGAGGAATCCACTTGGGAGCATGAGGCAGATATGCGCGAGAGATATCCAGAATTGTTTTTACCAGGTATGCCTTATTTTTCGAATTTCGGGACGAAATTCCGTTATTAGGGGGGAAGTATGTAATACCCCGTACTTTTATGCTATATTTAATTTGGGGATTTATTAAATTTAATGTGATGATTTATTTAATAAAAATCCGGAAATTAATTATGTTATAATTATTAACGTGACTAGAGTTAGTAATTATGGGAAACTTGTTGAATATTACTAATGAGCATAGTAATATATTATATTGGTTATATTGAATGTCATAAGTGAATTAAATGACTATTTCGGAAATTTAATTATGTTAATTAAAAAGTGAATATTTTATAAGTTATCCGTATGGTCATTTTGAGTGCGCCAACGCGTCCGGAAGGGTCAAGATAGTCAGAAAAGTGTACCCGGGGGTTTAGTTTGAGTCTCGGGATGTTTTTAGGCTTAATTAGTGACCCGGGAGGGCATTTTGGTCATTTTACAAAATAGGGTAATTAAACCCACGAATTTCAGCCATCCTTAGCAGCCATTTAAGTCAGCCTTTTAGGGTTAGAACATTCAGAACCCTAAGACGGCTATTGGAGAAGAGAGGAGAGACCTTGCAAGGTGATTCAAGGCCAAAAACACCACCTTTTGCACCACCGTCACCACCAACGCGTAGATCGCGAGGAGGAGAACGCAACCACACCAATATCAACAGGAAACCAGACCTCTGAAATCCTAGGCAAGTGTTTAACTTGCGTATTTTCGTTGGTGCAATAATCATATTAGTGTAGGAATGATTAGGAGTATAATTAAAGGAAGAAAACCCCAATTTTTGATAGGGATTTGCATGTAGAAATCATTATAACCATATTCTGGAAATAATATGTGAAGTAGATGATCAACCCACGAATTTGTGATGTTATGTTAGAAAGAAATTCTGGAGAAAACTGTTTAGAACAAAAGTTAAGAAAACTTAGGGTTCTTGATGATTAGATGAGATTTTAGGTTGTTTAATCATGTTTAATGATGGTTATATGCATACTTAACGTTAGAAACATCTGGAAATATATTACCATGATTGTAGTATAAGTTTTGGCACGATTAGTGTTGGAAATTATGGATTTGAATGAAGAATATTAGTCAAACCCGTAACTGCACTTTTGCAGAAATCGAAATACCTGTTTGATCGATCGATCGAACCTAGAGCGTCGATCGATCGTAGGTTCGATCGATCGAGCCCTAGACGTCGATCGATCGACCCCTCCTGGCAAACTCTTTTTCCCCTTGTTTAATTAGTTGAATTAATTTACCGTGGAATATTTCTTGGGCATTATAAATAAAATGTTTTGGGATATAGAAGAGACCAGTAGGACATATGATTAAGTGTTGAGAACTTTATTATGAAAAAATAATTGGGTCTAAGGGATAATTAATTAAGGAACGACGAACTGCGTATTTCAAGTGAGAGATTACAACGAATACCTACGATAGTGAATAAACGTCTACCTACTGAATTTGTTACTTGGGTGGATAAAATCCACGAGTGTCAAGTAATTAGTGAGAAAACCCTCCGAGTTAAGGTTAGAGACGAAACCTTATACGGAATCTTAAAAATGTAAAATTAAGGATAAATGTTGTAATTATGGGTAAGGAGAGTGACCTATATTAACATGATAAAATTGGTATATTTATATGATTGTGTGTACATATATTATATACATGTGAAAAACGTACCCTCGCTACTTGCTATCCCGGAGGTTACCGCGCTGGGACGATCTTATCCTGTGTTGCTTTATGGGGGATATTGATTCGTACCCTAGAAGTTAAAGATCCTAGGTACGGGCTATCAGATTGATAGTCGGACGGTCCTAAGAGACGTGTGGGTATTTACTGACCTCTTGGACTTGGAATCTATGCTTCGCCTCAACGTTGTTTTGTATATGTTAATACAGTTCGAGAGTGATTCCGAACTTGTATTCCCTTTGTGTGAGCGATACGGGGACTGGATAGCAGAGTATGCCCGCACCATAAGTTAGTTGGGATGCTGTTGTATATATATTATTCGAGTAGTTAATATATATATATATATATATATATATATATATATGTTTATAAACTTTAATATGCCAACTATAATGTGATAAGTAGGACATAGATGTTGACGCAATAATAAATACTTGTTTTGTGAAAGTATGAGAAGACACTGGGAAACCTTATAATTTAATGAAGCTAAAACGAGAGGAGTACTACAAATTGAAAGTAACCTTTTTAAAACATTATCATCGTTCGGTTTTGAAAACATATGAGTAAGTTAAGATAAACGAACCGTTGGGAAGGTTAGTACGATAGGAGTGCACATTAGAAGAGAGGTGAGTATTTATCAAGAGAGAGACGAACTAATATGATGTGGCATTGGCTTGTATCAATTTAAATACTTGCTTAAGGTATTTTAAAATCAAACACACTTTCGGGCCCTGACCCGTTTCCTTTTCTCTCTCTCTCTCTCTTGTGTATATATATGTATATTTTCAGGTGCCCAGCCACAGGGGCGTCTTGCTTAGGATCCTTTGAGAAGAACAAGCTGCAGCTTAGGTGGGAGTTGCAGGTCCCTTGAGTAGACGGCTTCTGTCATTGACTCCACTCCTGTTACTCTCATTTATGGGGCACGTGTCGCCCTTATTATCATTTTATTTATTGTTGGGGATTTTTATATTTCAGTTATTCCAGTATTGTTTATGGGATTTATTCAGGATGGTTTATGATTTTAGTTTTATATTATTGACATTCGATTGGTGAATGTATGGTTTTATTTTAATTTCGTGGTGTGATTCTATATTGTAGAAATGTTGTTTTGAATTAATAAAATCTTTTCTTTAATTAAAATTTGGAAGTTCGTATGAAAAATATTTTTGACACTTAGCTTAATTATTTAGGGTGTTAAATTGAAAAAAATTATTTTTATCGACAGTGATGCTGAGAATGAACCAACTGTTTACCTTGATTTAATTTAATAAAGGAGTGATCGCCCGGTATTTAATTAGGCGGGGTGTCACAATTGATACATGCATACATATTCATTTTGTATGCTGCGGACTTACGGTATGCCATTTACGGTATGCAACAGCTGTATGCGTGTATGCATATATGTTGCATAACAGCATACAACAACATACAACATGCATATGCAGTAGTGCTTTCGCTGGAACCCGATGGCCGATCACAAGCCCGATGTCTGATCACAGTATGCATATGTAGCAGCATACAGTACACCTTCACAGCAGCATACAGTCAACTAAATTGTTCCAACTCGATGGCCGATCACAAGCCTAAATTGTTCTAAGTCGTTGCTTGCTTTGCTGAGGTTCGTAGCACTCAAATCTTTTTGGTTGTTTAATTTCTTGGATGAATATTTCATCTAACATGTATGGACATGGTTTTTCAGTCATTTTGATTTCTGCATTGTCTATTTGCTAAAGAGTGTCCCATCACATATGTTCCAAATTGTTATTAAAATGGCACTTAATGTTTTGTTCTTAAGTTGATGTTATAAGTAGAAACCACTACTTACTGTTTGAAATTTTCCTTCTTGATTTTGAATATGCAAATGGTTTTGTTCTCTTACACTCATCTTGGTTCAAAATGATTCAAATGGTTCTTATTTATTATCTTACACTCATCACGTACAGACTAACTAATATAAATACACAATGCTCTCTTTTAATTAATATTGCCCGAATAGTTAGTTTTGTGAAACTCGATGAATGATTTCATTCATTTTTCTTAAATGCTAATTATTTCCCTAGATAAATTTGTTAATAATCATTACAACTAAGCTTAAGATGAAAAAAGATCACTATCAATCTTCTTTTCCTTGGATGCAAGCAAGATTCGGATGAAAAAAAGCTCATGTATGTTACTGATTGTATATTTACTTATATAATTGTATCTTTGTTCGAGAAACTGATTAATTATGTTTATTATTTGTCAAATCGTACAGAAAACCGATAGGGAGAGAGTGATAATGGCGAGAGGTGAGAAGAAGGATGGAAAGACAACAGTAATAACACCTAATCTAGAAGAAGATGAGTGCAAAAGGCTTAAAAGAATTTCAATTTCCAAAAACATGCTCTCCGATGCTCCCACAAAGGCCTGCTCAGTTTCTCTCACCCCATCTAAGATGGTGGTCAAACACCACGGCAAAGACATTTTGAGGAAGTCCCACATAAAGAATAAATTCATATTCTCCTTTCCTGGCCTTCTAGCTCCCATCTCTGAATTTGGGACTTTTTTTATATTGTTGGATTTGTTATTAACCTTTAAATAGGGTGGATAGTCCAATAAACAAAGGAGACTATGCCCAAATTTTTTTAAAAATTGACACTTTGTTTTTTCGAGACATAGTGAATTTGATTGATGAATATTGTATATTTCATTTTATATGTGAATTTATTTGATGAAGTTAGACAATTTGGATGTTGGACTAATCTAACATATTAACGTGATTGAATCTACAAGTGCGCTAAACACATTCACACATGGAACCGCATTATCTGATCTGATCGACTGTTTTGATGGCGTCGACTTTGATCTCAAATACGACAACCAACTCAGACAGATAAGGACGCTCAATCAAGAAACTAAAAAGAAACGGTTGAGATCAAACACATAATCCTAACCATTTGGGGTAAGATTTAGATTTTAGTAAATTTATTAAGATTTTGTCAATCAAGATTTGGTTTAATATTAGATTTCTCATTCAAGATGTAGTATGATGTTAGTTTCTTTTAGATATCAAATAATATTAGGATGAAAAAAGCTTAGGATGAATCTTCTTTTCCTGGGATGAAGCTTAAGATAAAAAAAAGATTACTATCAATCTTCTTTTCCTTTGATGCATGTAAGATTAGGATGAAAAAAAGCTCATGTATGTTACTGATTGTATATTTACTTATATGATTGTTTCTTTGTTCGATAAACTGATTAATCCAAATTTTTATTATTTGTCAAATCATACAGAAAATCGAGAGGGTGAGAGGTGGGAAGAAGGATGGGAAGAAAGCAGTGGTAGCACCTAATCCAGAAGCATATGAGTGAAAAAAACTTAAAAGAATTGCAATTTCCAAAAACATGCTCTTCGATGCTCTCGCAAATGCCTGCTCAGTTTCTCTCACCCCATCCAAGATGGTGGTCAAACACCACGGCACAGACATTTTGAGGAAGTCCCACAGAAAGAATAAATTCATATTCTCCTTTCTCGACCTTTTAGCTCCCATCTCCGAATTTGAATTTTTTTTATATTGTTGGATTTGTTGTTACCCCTTAAATAGGGTGGATAGTCCAATAAACAAAGGAGACTATGCCCATTTTTTTTTTTAAATTGACACTTTATTTTTTTGCGACACAGTGAATTTGATTGATGAATATTGTATATTTCATTTTATATGTGAATTTGTTTGATGAATTTAGACAATTTGGATGTTGGACTATTTGTTATTTGTTAAGTAGAGTGAATAGTTTCATAAACAAAGGAGACTATGCCCATTTTTTTCTAAAAATTTGACACTTTGTTTTTTGAGACACAATGTGAATTCGATGAATGAATATAGTATTTCGTATTTTATGTGAATTTATTTGATGAATTTAGACTATTTGAATGTTATTGGTCTATTTGTTGTTTGTTAAGCATGGTAAATAGTCCTATAAATAAAGGATATTATGACCAATTGTTTTAAAATTACACTTCGAAATTTTTGCGTTTCGCTATTACGTACTTTGAAAAATTGTCGCCGTTTCGTGATTACGTACTTTGGAAAATTTCGTCGTGCCTTCAGGCATGGGCATACGCTAGTGTATACAGACATATATATATATATATATATATATATATATATATATATATATATATATATATCTGTGTGTGTGTGTGTGTGATTATAGTGTGTGTATCCATTTATAACTTGTGTATCGCTACGACATTATTCATGAACGTATACCTAGTGAGGGTAGTATATACTTAGATAATAATGACTATTAAAGGGTTGGGCTTGGATAGTGGTTATTGTCCTAGTTATACTCGATAGTATAGTTAGAATACTAAAATTAATGCATTAGGTGGGCACTGTAGATGAGAGGTAAGGATTTATCTCACGCGAGTGTGACTAGTTAATTAATAATACACGATGTGTTTTATTGATTTAATGGATTTAAGTACTTACAAAATATTTTCAAACATTTTCAGGATTTGACCCATGGGAATTTTTTTTTCCTTATTTACTTTTAAAAACCTTAATTGTGTATAAGCAGTAGGGACAGCAGGGATATAACTTTCTTGTCGTTGCAGTAGCTATGGACGCTACGAGATTGACTTAGCTACCTCAGCTCTTTCTATCTAGATAAGATTATTTTCATTCCAGTATTTCCTTTTGGGCATGTTGCCCGTAGTTGGAGAGGACTTTACTTTATGTCAGAGATATTTCATTTAGTAGATTTTATTTCAGCTGAATGATTACTGTTAGTGACCGATGGTTTATTCAATTCACGTTTATTTAATTATGCATGTCATTTATTATGTTCATTTAGTTATATGTTTTTACCAATCATATTTATATTTCTTGTTGTGAAAGCGATGCTGAGAATGAAACCATACAAGATTCCTGTTTTATTTTAATGAAAGATTGGTCACCCGGTATTAGAATAGACGGGTTGTCATAGTTGGTATCAAAGCATCAGGCTCTAGTATCCTTTTGGATTTGTATAGACTTACTGCATTGTCAGCATTTTTTTTTATATAAAGCCTTATGCTTAGTACTATTGATTCATATTGCGCATTTATCTTCTTCTAGTATAATACATATTTGAACTCAATATTATAAAATGGTTGGTTTAAGATGCCAAAATCTATGAGAGGTAAACCAACACGTGCAGCAAGGAGGGACGTAGAGGAGGACTGGAGTCATCATCCACTAAGTGGACTGTGACCACATTAGAGATCGTAACCATAGTACCATAGGGGTTAATGCCATTATGAACGCCTTGACACAACACTTTCCTCAGATACAGTCATTGTCGCCATTAGTAGCACCAATTCAAACTCACCCGGTGCCCTCAGTATGGGATCGAGTTAAAGAGGCCTTCTAGAAGGGCCACCCACTAGATTTTAAGGGGAGTGCAGATATTGTAGCAACTAGCTAATGGAAGAAGGATATCCGGAGGCATTTTTGTATGGTTGAGTGAAGAGACACTCAAAAGCATATACTAACTACATTATGGCTAGTCAGGATGACTCTTTAGTGGTGGGAGTCGATTACCATATCGGAGGATAGAGATATAACGACTATATAGGAGTTCTTGGTGTGGTTTGACTGCAAGTTCTTTCCATAGGTAGTTTATACGGAGATGAGGAGAAGATTTTTATATCTCTCGCATGGGGGGATGGATTGTGGTGAGTATGAGAAAGAATTCACTCTCTTGGCAAACTTTATGCCTGATGAGGTGAACATTGAGGATAAGAGGGTTCTCAACTTTACAAAGCGGGTTACTTGGAGGATTCACAAGTATTTTTTAGGAAACCCGACATTAAGGACTTACACTGATGTCAATAGCGCCACTTTACTCCACTGTCAGGACCATGGTGTCCAACTAAGAGGAGTGAAAAGGATAGGAGAGTCAAGACAACAGGGAAAGGCATGGGCAACGATGCCAATGGGGAGCTGTATAAGTAGGGTAGGCAGCAGAAGTAGGGTTCCTAGCAGGGTAACTCGACTAAGAGATTCAGGTTGAGTAACAGCATTTTTAGGCAGGGCCAATACCATTTTCTTCAGGTGCAGCAGGGCTAGGGGAACCATATTAGAGGCCATTAGTGCTGGGGTTATCAGAGCCAACAGGGCCACAGATAGGGGCAGCCTCACCAGGGCCATTAGGGCTAGAGGCCAACTAATTTTATAGGAAGATGCTTCGTATGTGAGGAGTAAGGCCACATACAACATGCATTCACGAATAGGGTTAGGGGTTTGCAGTAGAATGCCCAATAGGGGCAACAACTACAACAGCTTCTAGCCCCACCACCAGTTATAGCATTGTCACTTCCGTAGGGGCAGTTATAAATTGGGCATGTCTATAACGTCCGTGGGAAACTTTTGCCACTAACAATGCTAGTAATTGAGGGAATGTTTTCTATCCATGGGCATATGGTTCAAGTATTGTATGAAACCTGAGCGTCACACTCTTTTGTTAGCACTAGATTTCTGCGTGAGCTGGGTTTAGTGGACGAAACATCCGATATTCTTATGATCATAGATTCACCGTTGGGCAGCGAGGCTCTCATTCATTCTGTCTGCAGGGGAGTGGGTGTGGACATTGGGAGGTTATTCTTAGTAGTGAATTTTGCTTGTTTTGGAGAGGTACAAGTATGATGGTATTCTGTGTGTGGATTGGTTAGCAGCTTACAAAGCGATAGTAGGACTATCGTGTTTGATTTTCCAGGGCAGGACATGTTTTTTATGGTGATGCGTCGTCCGGAGGGAGGGTCTATCACGCATTTATATTATCTCGAGGAGGAGACTTCTAAGGGTATAGTCATCTAGTTAGATTCAATCCCTATGGTTAGGGAATATGCTGATGTGTTTGTGGAGATATCGGGGTTACCTCTGAGTCAGTATATTGAGTTTTTGATTGACTTTGCGCCTAGGACTAGGCCGATAGCACGTGCATCATATCGTATGGCTCCTTAAGAAATGCAGGAGTTGAGAGATCAGATTCAGCAGCTTATGGTTCAGGGTTTTATACATCAGAGTAAATCATCTTAGGATGACCTAGTTATGTTTGTGAAAAAGAATTATGGGTCGTTGAGGTTGTGTATCGACTATTGAGAGTTAAATAAGGTCATGATTTGGAACAAGTATTTGTTGTTGTGTATCGATGACTTATTTGATTAGCTGAGAGGAGAAACCTAATTCTATATTATTTATTTGAGATTAGGGTACCATTAGTAATGTCCCTAAGATCGCATTTTTGATGAGATACGTGTCTTATGAATTCAGGGTTATGTTATTTAGGCTAACTAATGTGCCAACAGTTTTCATGGATTTCATGAACAGGGTGTTCAGGGATTTTTTGGATCAGTTTGACATTGTGTTCATAGATGACATCTTGGTTTATTCTAAAATAGAGGGAGAGCACGCAGATTACTTGCGTATAGTTCTTCAGACTTTGTGGGGCCACCAGTTATATACCAAGTTGGATAAGTGTGGATTCTGGTTGCCAGAGGTGTAGTTTTTGGGTCACATAGTCTTCGGGAGAGGTGTTTCTATGGATTTGAGTAAGCTGTCACCAGTGAGGGAGTGGGGCCACCCATGATACAGAAGGAGGTTTGTAGTTTTTTGGGGTTAGCAGGTTACTACCGCTAGTTTATAAGAGGATTTTTAAATATTGGGGGTTCCTTAAAAAATTTGAGTCGTAAAGGGGTACCTTTTGTTTAGGATGACCACTATTAGTTAGCTTTCGATGAGTTAAATGACAAGTTGAATTTTTCACCAGTACTTGCATTGTCGAGGGAAAGAGTGGAGTACTTTGTTTTTATCGATGCATCCTTATAGGGACTTGGGGGGAGTTATACATCAAAAGGATCGAACTATAACTTATGCATCTCAAAAGATTAAGCCTGATGAGAAGCACTATCCCATAAATAATTTTGAGTTACCGACAGTCATATTTTCCTTGAGGATTTGGTGGCACAATCTATTAGGGGAGAAGTCCCAATTATTCACGACCCATAAGTCACTCTAGTATCTTTTCATGCAGAAGAAGCAGAATATAAGGTAGGTTAGGTGGCTTTAGTTCGTGAAGGATTATCTATTCGACACCCAGTACCACTCGGGAAAGGCTAACGTGGTAGAAAATGTGTTGAGTCATATACCAACAAGGCAGTTGGTAGTGGTGTGGAAGGTAAAGTGGGATGGACTTAGTCAGGAGGATGAGGTAGTCCAAACCTATATAGCAGTGATAAGCATCGCACGCAATATAATTTTGAGGGTTGTGAAGGAAAAGTCAGGGGGATCCTTCTTATTAGTATAGGATTAATTTGTTATTGGAAGGTGGAACGAAGCCTTACTCAGTCAGTTCTGAAGGTAGCTTACACTTCAATGGGAGGTTGATTGTCCCAGATGATGAGGATCTTTGGCGTGCAGTTATGGAGGAGGCATATGGGTCATGATTTTTGGTTCATCCCGAAGGAAATAAGGAGTACCAGGACATGAGGAGACAATATTGGTAAGACGATATGAAAAGGGACATAGAAGAGTTTTTCTCCAGGTGCACCACTTGTTAGATGGTGAAGGTTGATCATCAGAGTACATTTTGGGTTCTACAATCATTGGAGATTTAGCTATGGAAATCATAGAGTTTTCGATGGATTTCATCACAGGGTTACCCACATCACAGAGGGGTCACGATTCCATCTGAGTTATAGTGGATCATTTGACCAAGGAATCTCATTGCTTGCCAGTTTGGGTGGATTCTATGACAGGGCAGTATGCATAGATTTTCATTGCAGAGGTAGTGAGAGTACATAGGGTGCTGCTAAACATTATTTTAGATTGAGATAAGATATTTGTGTCCCATTTTTAGCAGTGTTTTCAGGAGGCAATAGGGAAAGAGTTGCGTTTGAGCACGACGTATCACTTGCGGACTAATGGGAAGATGAAAAGTGTGAATCAAATGTCAGAGGATATTCTGAGGATGTATACTCTGGAATTTAAGGGTGGTTGAGAATAGTACTTACCTTTAGTACAATTTTCATATAATGACTTGTACCAGTTCACTATTGGCATGGAACCATTTGAGGATTTGTATGGGAGACCTTGTCATTCACCCACTTATTGGTTAGAGGTGGGGGACAAAAAGGTTCTTGGTCCGGACTTAATTTAGGAGACATTAGTTAAGATTAAGTTTAATTTAGGAGACATTTGTGAAGATTAAGTTGATCAAAAGTCGTATTCGGGTAGCTCGAGATAGGCAGAAGAGTTACACTGATGGAAACTAGAGATTTATAGAGTTTGATGTGGCTGACCAGGTAATGTTGGAGGTATCTCCCATAAATGGAGTGATGTGGTTTGGGAGGAAAGGGAAGTTGGTGCTTAAGTATGTGCGGATTTTTCCTATTATCGAGTGGGTAGGGTTGGTTGCGTATAAGCTCGCCTTTTCGGAACATTTCAGCGTATTCACGATGTGTTCTATGTGTCGTCATTGAGGCGGTATCTCAGGGATGATGTGGCTTATCGGCATATAGAGTTAGAAGAGATTGACCTACAACTGGATACTTCTTATGAGGAGAGACCTCTTGCCATTTTGGGTTGTAGAGAGCAAAAGTTTTGGTCAAAGGTGGTACTATTAGTGCATGTACAGTGGGGACACCTCAATGTTACTGAGTTGACGCGGGACCATGAGGATGATATGCGGCAAAGTTATCCAGAGCTCTGTGTGGAAAGAACGCTCAAATTTTGAGGACAAAATTTCTTTATAGGGGCGGAGATTGTACTACGTCGTACTTTTATTATAATTTAATTTTCATGTGCATTTAAATATTAATTTAATTGGAAAAATTATAGTAGGTCTCGATAAATATTAATTAACAAGATAAGGATTAATATTTATTATTAGTATTATTTACTTACGTGTGATAATTAAAAAAATATGTGATTCATTATATATCACGTATGAGTGAAAAACAATGGCTTATTATATTATGTCGATAGAGAGTTACATCGGCGAATTTATATATTTATGGGCGACGTGTACTGTACACATGCATCGGTCCCGATTGATGAGATGTTGGTGTATTTGTAGTTGGGTGACTTGGATGATCCTTTTTAGTGCACCGATGATCCGGAATGGGTCGAAATAGTCCAAAATAGGTACTTGGGTGTTATAATTGGGTTCTGGAGCTTTTTAGACATAACAGGACCTGTATAAGGGTAAGGTGGTCTTTTTACACCTACGATTTAATGGAAAACGGAATTAAGGTGTAATCGGGAGGTATATAAGGTTTAGAGGAGCAGATGATAGCCCAACTTTTCAATCTCTGCATAATTGTGAGTTAGATAGACTTTAAGAGAAGAGAAAAGGGAAAAAAGGGAAAGAAAGACTTGGAGAAGAGAAAACAATAAGCCATCTCCGAATTTCATCCATATTAACACTTGAGGTTTCAAATTCAGATCTTTAAAGGAAATTAGTTACTTGCCTTAAATTACATGTTGATGTAGTTAATTACTTTCATACTTAATTGGGAAAAAAAATATGAGATTTAAAGGTTGAAGCTTTGAGACTTTAAGGAAGAGATGTAGATTGTAATTTATATTTAATTAAAATTGAAAATTAATTAATGGGGATTCTGTAGAAATTTCTTAATTAAATCTGGAAATGAAAATTCAAATTGGGTTAATTCTGGGTTCAATAAAATTGAAGTGTTATTTAAAATCCTAGGGTTTCAATGATGGATTCAAGACTAATTCTATCTTAGATTGGGATGTTAATATATTGATGTGGGATGCTAAATTGATGTTTTGAGAGGCATAAGACTTCCATTGAATGGTTTTGAAAGAGAAAACTCGAGGAATAAAACGACGCGTAGCCTAACAAACCAACCCGGTTCGATGTGGGAGCAAAATAGATCATTTGACCGAATCAATTCGGCCCACCAAGCAAATTGGTTCGATTTTTCGGCCTACCCAGATTTTATTTGTGTGTTGTTTTGACCTGTTAGATCTTGGAAAATGATAGTAGGAGCTTTTGAGGTCGAGTAGGACTACTGGGGAATGATTTCCGGGGTTTAGTATGGGTGATCAGCCAATGGATAGCTGGGTGTGACACCCCTCTTAATTAAATACCGGGCGATCAATCCTTTATTAAATTAAAATCAAGGTGAACAGTTGGTTCATTCTTAGCATCACTGTCGCAAAATAAAATTTCCCAATTTAAATACCCTAAATAATTAAGCTAAGTGTCAAAACAATTTAAAACTTCATTTCCATTTTTATTAAATTCCAATTTGAAAACCTTTTAAATAACCAACAGTTTAAGAATCACATAAGTGCTACGAATAGCAATCAACAAAAAAGAATTAATCGATCTAGATTAACCAAACCAAATTTAAACTACAAATGAAATCATCCCGACCAGAGTTAATACTCAAAGAGTACCGAATACTGAAAATAAATGAACATACATTTCTGACAAATCTACACTGAAGGGGAAATGGGCGACACATGCCCTAACTATGAGAAACTATAACAACAACTGAATCAATGAAGAGGTCGTCTAACACAAAGACCTGCAACTCTCACATAAGCTACAGCGCGTCCAATCCAAAGAACCTATGCATGACGCCCCTGGGGCTGGGTACCTGTAATATATACATATATATATATATACACAAAAGAGAAGAGATAACAGAAAACGGGTCAGAGCCCGATTGTAAAACAGTTTAAAAATAGTTTAGCAGGTATTTAAAATGCTTACCTGCTAATGCAACAACCATGCTAGTATGCGACACTCCCTTGAGAACTCTCACCTCTCGCCTAGTGTGAACGCCTACCGTACTAATGAATCTCATAAGTCTGTCTAACTTATTCTCCATAAGGTTTTATCACTTGAAAATAAGGTTATGATATTCACTTTAGAAAATCAATCTCATCAGGATTTATTACGTTATTTAGAATAACCCCGAACCGTCATAAAGTTTCCGAATACTTATAGTGAAGTTGAAAATTTATACATTATTTAACTACTATTACGCACGGTAGAAAGTTCTCATATAGATATACGTATATGTATTAGTTACACATATAATATATATACTAACGGCACACCACATAAAATCTAGGTTTCCATATATAAGTATATATTTACCAATCACTCATATATATATATATATATACTATCTGCACCCCACATAAAATCTATGGTGCTGGCATACTCTACAATCAAGTCCCTGTATCACACATATATAGGGAAATGCTAGTTCGGAATCACTCTCGAACTACATTAACATAAAACACATACAAATGGAGGCTAACATAGTTCCAAGTCACTAAGAGGTTAGCACATACCCTCACGTCTCTTAGGAGCATCTGACTATCAATCAGATAACCTGTACCAAGGAATCCTATGTTCTAGGGTACGAGTCAATATCCCCCATAATGGTCCCATCGAGATAAGACCATCCCGACGTGGAAACCCCCGTGATAGCAAGTAGCCCGAGTATGATTTTCATACAGATATAATATATTCACAATCACACAGTCATATATATATACACATCCACATTTCTAAATTAGGTGCGCTCACGACCCATAATTATAATTTTCCGTGATTACACATTTTACTCGATTATTTCGAATAACGGACTTCGTTATTTGTATTCTCATTTATTGTTCACTTCATACTCACTTCTCTTCTCTCGAAGTATTCTAAGTATAATTTCAGTAGGCATCCACGCACTTAAGTTCCGGTCTAACTCCTTTGCGAGTCCCGATCTTTTTATCAAATATATGCATGATTTCTTATACACATAAACCATTCCTCGCTAACCCAAAATCTTATCCTACACTAAAATGTTACTTAACGGGGTCTACCTTGGCCCTACTGGTCATCTCTATATTCCATTATATTCCAACAACAATAATCAAGGGTTCCCATACATCTTAATCGGATTAAAACTAACGAATGAGAAATACGCAATTTTTCCAGGAGGGGTCGATCGATCAAAGAAAAGGGGTCGATCGATCGATCAGTCGATCGATCGATGCTCGGGGCTCGATCAATCGATCAAGCAGTTCTTGCCCAGAAACTGCAAATTAAACCTACGGTTTTCATCTTCAAATTTTTCCAAAAATGTCATTAACAGCTCTAGAATCCTCAAATAACGGTACTACAAGTTCTATATACATATATACAAGATTTCCTATGTGAAACATGTATAAATTCATCCACAATATTGGATTTATGGGGTAAAATTAACATAATCTTGAAGAACCCTAATTTTGAAAGAAATATACATTCCTCTAATTATTTTCCAGATTTCTTGTTTCTAAACTCATAAGAATTCGCTGGTAATCCTCTACATATGATGGGTATATCTAGAATATATGAAATCTCTCTAAACATGCGATTTAAAGTCTCTAAATCAACAATTTCTTTCATGGGATAAGTCCTAAACAACCCTAGACTAACATGATTGAGACATTAACTAAAAATAAAGCAAGATAGATACTTGCTTGAAATTCAAGGTTCTGATTTCGTGGACGAAATGGTATGGTTGCGTTCCTCGTTGCGCGATCTACGTTTTGGTGGTGGTAGTGGTGAAAACGGTTGAGTCTCTCGCCTTGAATATCTTGAAAATCTTGCCAACCTCTTCTCAAATGTACGTCCTTTTATTTTGTGTTTGTTAACCCTAGAAGACAACTCCTAAAGGCTGATATATCCTTAGGAAATTCGTGGGTTTAATTTCCCTAAAATATAAAATGTCTAAAATACCCTCCCGGGATGTCAATTAGGCCTAAAAATTCCCCGAGACCCAAACTAAACCCCCGGGTACACTTTTCTGACTATCTCGACCCTTTCGGACACTTTGGTGCACTCAAAACGACCATACGAGCAACTTATAATTTATTCACTTTATATAATAATAATTTAGTCCTGACACGACACAGGCGCGTCCCGACTTAAATTTTCATAATTGCCATTTTATTCACTCGTGACAATTCTTAACAAAATCAATTCTACATATTACTTTGCTCAATAAATAATATCTAATGAATCAACAACTTTCAATAATTACTAACTCTCGTCACGCTAGTAAATATTTAAAACAACTTTCAGGATTAAATTTAAATTAAGTTATCTCAATTAAATTTAATAAATCCCTAAATTTAAAAGCCATAAAAATACAGGGCATTTCATACTTCCCCCTAATAATGGAATTACGTCCCGAAATTCGGGAAGTAAGGCCTAACTGGTAAAACACATTTTGGATACCTTAACAATACGCAACCTATCCACATAGTAAGGTGCTCAATCACTATGGCCCCCGCTTCACAGCAAGCTTGTTTTACACTCTTCATTAAAGATACTTCACATGGTGCTCCTATCCGACAACATTCGCATAAGACGTGCATAATACACTTTTAATTCCCATTATTTCAGTATCATTGAGAGGCCGCACCTCACTACATGACAACTACTTGAATTTATCTAGACACAAAACTCCCATTCTGAGAGAAACCATACGAACATTTGACCACTCTTGTTCGCCTAAAACAATCGTGGAATTCCACCCTAGTCATCGAATTATTCTCAACCGATCCAAAATTTGATTATCCGTTCACCTCTAAACATACGCAGAGGGAGAATAGTTAAGGTTTTTCCACACCAAAACTTCAATAAGCACCTCGTTCACGACAAACAGGTACGAGTGCTTTCACGGAAGTCTACCATTAGGTAATATCCTCACCCAATTACCGTACTGCTCCACTTGTTAGCTATAACCATTGTGGAAATGAAATGATAACCAAGATTCTAAAATCACCTTCACGCGGCTCCACTACTCGTTAATCACCGTGCGCCTGCTCCTCGACTATGGGTGATACCTCCTACTCAAAATGAAATGTTATCTCCGTTGTTTCCTGAAATTTCCATATTGAAGTTGGGATTCATAAATTTCATCCTGATTCAGAAAATAATACCGTGTAGCACCACGTACCGGCGCGATCCCTTCCTTTCAAAGGAAGACTGGGTCACGCTAGTTAATATTGTAAATCACCCCAAAGGAATGTCAATCACTTCCTTTTTGGGCGACTTACTCCCCATGTTCGGATGAACGCTTAAATCTTACCTTGAAGATGGCAACCCATCCAAGGAACTTTACCAACTTTACCGCCCTCTTCCGTTACAGGAATGGTTGATAACCACAAAATTCTCTAGTTGATCCCCTTATTCCAACCGATCTCTATCTATGAGTGGTTCCCGCTAAGACTACTCGCTATGTCTCGCTCAACATCGACTTTCCTTGAGATGTCTCACATTAAGTGACACTTAATACCCCCTTCCTTCCTTGGTGTATATCGAAAGTTCCGTCCCATGCACTTTTCTCCACGATGCACACTTCCGGATCTTTTATACCATACTAACATTATCACTCTTTTTATGCACAACTCGCTCTCAACATTTGACTAATTACAACTCCGTCCCGAGTGTTATCCATATAGTTAAATTCTACCCTTCTCAAGGAATACCCCTTTGTAAACGGCTTCCCACAGCCTTCCAACCAGATTCGGTGTGCTACTCTGATTGTACATGTATATATGGATATATCATCTTTCACACGGTATTTAATTCACTCTACCACTTTTACTTCGTTATGTTAGTCCCACAAACATATATTCCACACGTCTATTCCCACGCCCCTTCAACTCGGACGATTTTTAACATCAACTAACAAGGATGTCTACACACCCTATAACCGTGCATCTAGCGTAAGCATCCCACAAGCTTCACACCTAATAACCAATTATTTATTTTCCTAGTGCTCACAACGTGATTGTAACATTTGGGTAATCTCACTCACCTTAGAAATCGAAATTCTAAATCCTCCTTATCATCGTTCCACCCCTCAACTCGTGGTGGTAAAACAAGACTTTTCATGCTTTCTTACCATGCAACCGACTCCACTGGCCTTAAATCATATTTCAATTACCAACCTACAGATATAATTATCTTCTCCTTTACGACCTAGGTACTGAACTCATGGACTAATGACCAAACATCTCCCTATTCCCAACCTTACGCTAAGTTTCATGCGTGGGATGTCTCATAAAGCGAAATCCAAATAAGGAACCCCCCGATACACTACTACCTAACATTTTCGATTATCGAAATCCGTTAGGCCCTCCGTCCATAGCATGTACCCCTATTTTCATGTTTCTTGGCAGAAATTTACATCTCCTCCCAAAATTACACTTAACAAAGAACATTTCATTAATTGCACTATCGTACAGTATTGGTGGTGATTGCATTCCATAAACCTCGAATACATACAATAGGGATTCTCGAAATCCCTTTCCCCCAATCAGAGGGGTATAAATCTTAACTCCCACATCTCTAAAGGATAGATATAATAATGTACTCTTTCTATCACTAAGTCCTGAGCGCTAAACATAATACTGAGTTAAATCTTTTTGCTCAACAGTAACCCCGATACATACTGAATCATGACAACAAAGTCCCTACACTCACTAGAATCGAATATCTTGAGCCCACTATTCCCTCTGAAGTCCCTAAAATAGCTAATATCAGTGCGAGTCCGACCCTCTTGCAGGTGGGGTCTCGCCAGAACAAAACATGTTGCACTAATGCAACCATTCCGATAGCCTTGCAATAACTGCCTACTATCGTACTGACCATTTCTATAAAGTTGTAATCAATACCATCTTATACTTGTATATCACATCACTAAAATGAGTAACATCAATAAAGTATATAATTCTATTAATATACTTATTTATCCTCCGCAGATAGCACCAAGGAAAATCCTGCTACACTAGGGAAAAATATTCACATAATAATATCGTTTGTAGTTGTACGCATTAAACTCGTCTCACATGTTAATCTAGCAATGAACAAAATATAATGACTCGCTCGTGTCACATAAAACACGCCTCATCCTCTGAGGATAAAACTTATGCTTCTACCTTGCCAATCGTCTTGATTGTACAAATGGTCTCCAGACGTAACACGCCAGCCCAACCAAAATAAAAACTAATTTAATTATTGTCTTTTACTAGGCACCACACTCTTATCCGTTTACTCACTTCGGGAAAACCTTAATGCGTGCGATTTCACTCTCCACAAAATACCTCTACACATAATCTACTTATCACCTGTCATACCAACCATATCAGGATTGTCCTTCTCTCGAACTTTGGTAGGCTCAATTCATGTTGGTTATCCCCCGTGGTTCCCTTAGCCTTGTTGGCCTTAAGGAACATGCTACTGGCTACAATAGTTCTTACTGAATTCCCCATCGCTTTGGTAAGAATTCAGCTATTCGAATAATTTAAATGGGTCCCCTGATGTGTATCCACACCCCCTTGTGGTGCTACACTACCATTGTTGTATCCAGTCTTATTCTTGACTAACTTCTTTGATTCTTTTAGCTTCCCACACAAAGAAGCATTAACATCTCTATTGTCAAAGTACGACATTGATAACTTCTGAATAGACCGTCGAGCAGAATTTCATTTTTGGTGTTATTAACTACTTTTATGAGTCGATTTCCCACTTAGAGTCCCCTCCGCCATTTGTATCTGCATCCTCCGATACAAGATTTGCTAATGGATTAGAATTCATATTCACAAATGGAGCTCTATCAGGTCCTCCTGTAATGAGTTCAGAACAACGTTCACTTCCTATCCTGAACATCTGATGAAGGAACATGCAGTCAAACAGTACCAAAGATTCTTCTACATGCATAACAATTAACTTATAAAGATGGTGGCCGACTCCCACTATTATATCTTTGTTCCGACAAGCTAAGAAACATTTTCTCCCCATTTTCACTTTCAGTTAGCCACACTCTGTCCTATGTCTACACCTCTTGATACTTTACCTCCTTTGGCTAACACACACAATTCCCGCATTTCTAGAATTCCCACTAACAGTTCTCTGCAATGCTTCGTCTAACTTTTCACAGTCGTGCCACGTTGGGGTTAGTTTACTCTTGCACCTCTTTTGACTATAGCAACATTTGTAAATCATAAGTTGCGCCCTATCCACCCTTACAGTCCTGGATTCCCGTGCCATAATAGGGGTGACCTTAACTACGGTCATCATCATCGAATATGCTTTACAACCTCAACTGATATTTGCCTCCTGCTGTCCGCCCAACGGCCCTTGCCTGCTATATTTCATGGTTCGAACATGCACGAACGTAATTA
Organism: Sambucus nigra; assembly: GCA_949130495.1. Lineage (NCBI taxonomy): Eukaryota > Viridiplantae > Streptophyta > Magnoliopsida > Dipsacales > Adoxaceae > Sambucus > Sambucus nigra. Next base: position 294,418,927 of record OX422215.1, on the reverse strand, counting down.
AGATTCACTAATGTACATACGTTATAGCAGGAGAATGGAATCTCACCATAGAAAACAACAATCCTAAACATAGGTCTCTACATCAAACAAAGTAACGCTGGAAGCATAATAAGTCGTACAGATCCTAAGGACACTAGAATCTGATGCTCTGATACCACCTGTGATACCCCGCTTAATTAAATACCGGGCGATCAATCCTTTATTAAATTAAACAGTTGGTTCATTCTTATCATCACTGTCCCAAATTAAAATTTCACAATTTAAATACCCTAAATAATTAAGCTAAGTGTCAAAACAATTAATAACTTCATTTCCATTTTTATTAAATTCCAATTTGAAAACCTTTTAAATAACCAACAGTTTAAGAATCACATAAGTGCTACGGATATCAATCAACACCAAAGAATTAATCCATCTAGATTAACCAAACCAAATTTAAACTACAAATGAAATCATCCCGACAAGAGTTAATACTCAAAGAGTACCGAATACTGAAAATAAATGAACATACATTTCTGACAAATCTATATTGAATGGGAAATGGGAGACACATGCCCTAACTATGAGGAACTATAACAAGAACTCAATCAATGAAGAGGTCATCTATAATAAAGACCTGTAACTCCCACATAAGCTACAGCGCGTCCAATCCAAAGAACCTATGCATGACGCCCCTGTGGCTGGGCACCTGTAACAGAAAACGGGTCAGAACCCGATTGTAAAATAGTTTAAAAATAGTTTAGCAAGTATTTAAAATGCTTACCTGCTAATGCAACAACCATGCTAGTATGCGACACTCTCTTGAGAATTCTCACTTCTCGCCTAGTGTGAACGCCTACCGTACTAATGAATCTCATAAGTCTCTCTAACTTATTCTCCATAAGGTTTTATCACTTGAAAATAAGGTTATGATATTCAATTTAGAAAATCAATCTCTTCAGGATTTATTACGTTATTTAGAATAACCCCGTACCTTCATAAAGTTTCAGAATACTTATAATGAAGTTGAAAATTTATATATTATTTAACTACTATTACGGTAGAAAGTTCTCATACAGATATACGTATATATATTAGTTACACGTATAATATATATACTAACGGCACACCACATAAAATCTAGGTTTCCATATATAAGTATATATTTACCAATCACTCATGTAATATATATATATATATATATATATATATATATATATATATATATATATATATATATATATATATATATATACTATCTGCACCCCACATAAAATCTATGGTGCTGGCATGCTCTGCTATCAAGTCCCTGTATCACACATATATAGGGAAATGCTAGTTCGGAATCACTCTCGAACTGCATTAACATAAAACACATACAAATGGAGGCGAAGCATCGTTCCAAGTAACTAAGAGGTTAGCACATACCCTCACGTCTCTTAGGAGCATCTGACTATCAATCAGATAACCTGTACCAAGGAATCCTATGTTCTAGGGTACGAGTCAATATCCTCCATAAAGGTCCCATCGAGATAAGACCGTCCCGGCGCGGAAACCCCCGTGATAGCAAGTATCCCGAGTATGATTTTCATACAGATATAATATATGCACAATCACACAGTCATATATATATATACACATCCACATTTCTAAATTAGGTGCGCTCACGACCCATAATTATAATTATCCGTTATTACACATTTTACTCGATTATTTCGTATAACGGACTTCATTATTTGTATCTCATTTATTGTTCACTTCATACTCACTTCTCTTCTCTCGAAGTATTCTAAGTATAATTTCAGTAGGCATCCACTCACTTAAATTCCGGTCTAACTCCCTTGCGAGTCCCGATCTTTTTATTAAATATATGCATGATTTCTTATACACATAAACCATTCCTCGTTAACCCAAAATCTTATCCTACACTAAAATGTTACTCAACGGGGTCTACCTAGGCCCTACTGGTCATCTCTATATTCCATTATATTCCAACAACAACAATCAAGGGTTCCCATACATCTTAATTGGATAAAAACTAACGAATGAGAAATACGCAGTTTTTCCAGGAGGGGTCAATCGATCGAAGAAAAGGGGTAGATCGATCAATCCGTCGATCGATCGATCAATCAGTTCTTGCCCAAAAACTGCAAAATAAACCTACGGGTTTCATCTTCCGATTTCTCCAAAAATGCCATTAACAACTCTAGAATCCTCAAATAACGGTACTACAAGTTCTATATACATATATACAAGATTTCCTACGTGAAACATGTATAAATTCATCCACGATATTGGATTTATGGGGTGAAATTAACATAATCTTCAAGAACCCTAATTTTGAAAGAAATATACATTCCTCTAATTATTTCCCAGATTTCTTGTTTCTAAACTCATAAGAATTCGCTGGTAATCCTCTACATATGATGGGTATATCCAGAATATATGAAATCTCTCTAAACATGCGGTTTAAAGTCTCTAAATCAACAATTTCTTTCATGGGATAAGTCCTAAACAACCCTAGACTATCATGATTAAGACATTAACTAAAAATAAAGCAAGATAGATACTTCCCTGAAATTCAAGGTTCTGATTTCGTGGACGAAATGGTATGGTTGCGTTTCTCATCGCGCGATCTACGTTTTGGTGGTGGTAGTGGTGAAAACGATTGAGTCTCTGGCCTTGAATATCTTGAAAATCTTGCCAACTTTTTCTCTAATGGCCGTACTTTTATTTTGTGTTTGTTAACCCTAGAAGACAACTAAAGGCTGATATATCGTTAGGAAATTCGTGGGTTTAATTCCCCAAAAATATAAAATGTCAAAAATACCCTCCCGGGATGTCAATTAGGCCTAAAAATGCCCTGAGACCCAAACTAAACCCCCGGGTACACTTTTCTGATTATCTCGACCCTTCCGGACACTTTGGCGCACTCAAAACAACCATACGAGCAACTTATAATTTATTCACTTCATATAATAATAATTTTGTCCTGACACGACACAGGCGCATCCCGACTTAAATTTTCATAATTGCCATTTTATTCACTCGTGACAATTCTTAACAAAATCAATTCTACATATTACTTTGCTCAATAAGTAATATCTAACGAATCAACAAATTTCAATAATTACTAACTCTCGTCACGCTAGTAAATATTTAAAACAACTTTCAGGATTAAAATTGAATTAATTTATCTCAATTAAATTTAATAAATCCCTAAATTAAAAAGCCATAAAAATAAGGGGTATTACAATGGGTTAGGTTAAGGAGAACTAGGATAGTGAGTGAACACTTATATGCATAATCGGGAAGTCGGTTCGAACTTAGGGACTTAGGGAAATTGTACATTATCGGATTGCGTACGAGATCAATATTATATATTTATATGTGTGTGCGGGAGAGAGTGATTGATTCTTATTTGTATTAAACATACCTACCCCGTAGTGCTATCGTTAGGAGGTTACACATAGTCGGTAATCCACCCTAGTTTTGACCAGAAGGTGTTGGATTGATTCCCCAAATCATAGTACTATTGCATGGTCACTATCCATGTGTGAGGATAGGTGTTGGTTTGGAGACCGATTGGGTGAGTTGTGGTATGGTTCCAACCCTCGAACGTATGTTTATGACTGCTTCATTTTGTTTGTGTTTACGTTGGGTTAGGTTGTGAGATTTTGACCCGGTGGCTCAGTGTGATGCGTGATATGCCTAAAGCCTGATAACACGGGAGGGACGTATCCATGAGGTACATCCACTGAAGATACGACTATACATTATAGAGTGAGCGATATATATGTATGTTTCTATGATATAGTGTGTGTATATATTTATAGCAGGAGTGTATGTATTGTATTACATTTTGTAAATGCTTATTTATAACACGTGTGTCTCTATAAAATTATTCATGAACATATACCTAGTGAGGCTAGTATGTACTTAGCTAATGGTGACTATTAGTGGATTGGGCTTAGATAGTGATTATTATTCTAGTTAGGCTGGGCAGTATAATTAGGATAATAAAATGAATGCGTTAGGTGAGCAGTGTAGATGAGAGGTGAGGATTTATCTCATAAAAGTGTGACTAGTTAATTAATAATACACTACATGATTGATTGATTTAAATCATTTAATTACTTGTAAAATATTTTCAAATGTTTTCGAGATTTGACCAGCGGGAAAATCTGTTTCCTTGTTTTCTTTTAAAAATCCCAAGTGTGAAGCAACAACGGGGACAACAGGGATACATATTTCTTACTATTGCAGTAGGTGTGGGAGCTATGAGATTAACTTATCTGCCTCAGCTCTTTCTATCTAGATATGATTCTTTTCATTCCAGTATTTCCTTTTGGGTGTGTTGTCAGTAGTTAGATAGGAGTTTACTTTATGTTAGAGATATTTTAGTTATGTGTTTTTATTTCCATTGGATGATTACTGTTAGTGACTGAAGGTTTATTCGGTTCACATTTATTTAATTATTCATGTCATTTATTATGTTCATTTAGTTATATGGTTTCGATTCGTTATATTTATATTTCTTGTTGAGATAGTGATGTTGAGGATGAAGCCATAATGGATTCTTGTTTTATTTTAATAGAGGATTGTACATCAAGTATTAGAATAGGAGAGTTGTCACACTTGCACCGTATTCTCTACCAGAGAGTCCAAATTCTGTGCTTGAAGATCATTTCACTAGTTAAAGTCTAATGGGGAAACCACAGTGAGGATGAGTTTACTTGAAAGAGAGAAAGAGAGAGAGAGAGAGAGAGGATGACATTCGGGCGAGGTATTTAGAGATTTTTGAGTCAGGTATAAATTCGAATTTCAAGGAAAAAATTCCTTGTACAAAGGAGGGAGGAACGTAATACCCCATATTTTTTGGAATGAAATTTATTTATGAAATTATATATTTATCTGCAGTGACATGTGATGTCACTATTTATAGTTTACATGTGTTATATAATTCTAAATTAAAATCAGACTTAATACATGATAATTCGTTAATTAAATATTTGGAAGTGATTGTGTATAATGGGCAACTATATAACTAGTATGGATTTGGTATGATCTTCCTTGTTTGGATTATCCCCTCAGTGTCAGGTTCCATCGATCGTGAAGTAGTTTCATATAATCTCGTGTCACATTAAATTAATAAACATTTAAATAATTGATTTTGGACCCGTAATTGATAAACTATTAGTTTTTCTTGTCATATAATTTAGGTTGGCTTTTGGTTCTTGTTTGTTTGTGAATTACAATAGTAGATTTTAAGTCCTATGGGTTAATATATGTATTACGTAGTGTTTTGGGGCTATTGGAGTGGTATTTCAACTGATTGGGTTGAGGCCCAGTTAGGACCTTAGGCTAATTTCATAAGTAAGGCTATTAGGGGGTGATTACACTTAACATAAATGCATTCTAAACAATTGAGAGGAACCCTACGGCTAGAGAGAAGAGGAACTCCAGAGAGGAAGCTTTGTAGGTCTTTTGGTTTGGATTTAACCCCTTTTATCAATCCATGTTTACCTACTTTAAATATTTAATTAAGGATTTGTGTTATAATGATAATTTCTCAGTGGAACTAGTTAGGTTCACGTTTAATAATCTAATTCTGATGATAAAATATTAATTTTGAAATTTATTTAGCCTGGTAATTTAAAACTTAATCCATTGTTAATGATATATATAATACTAGTGTGGAATCTCATGAATTGGATTAGATTATGTACGAATTTCGTTGGATATTGAATCATTTTAACAAATCATTGGAAATCCCCTTGTTAATCTGATAATTGAACTTTTTTTGAGACTAATTGTGTAAAAATTTAGAAGTTTTGCTTCATAACCTAAAATTTGAATTTAATAATCAATTTCATGTTAGAATATTATAAAACTCATAGATATAGGTTAATAATGTTGTTAGGTTACTTATGTATGAAGGATGATGGTATTTGTGATGTTTAAACGATTTACTTTAGTTTTTTTTTATCGTTAATGGAAGATTTTGGATACTTGGAGAAGATGACTGCATCCATCTCGTTTGAACAAGATTAGAGGGTTCGTTCAAACGAGTTTGGAAATCATTAAAACAAGGAAGGGCTTCTCATTCAAACAATTGTAATATGTCGTTTGAGCGACTTGTTGAATTTCTTTTGAACGACTTTGGAACTATTTGAATTTCAATTCTAAATTAAATGAGAATAATTCATTTAAGTTTCTATTTTATGGATTTGTAATATATGAGTGATTAGGATTTCTATTATGTTATCTTATGTGTAAGCATACCATGTGTGAGTGCTCCTGGGATATGTATTAGGAGGGATTTTGATGGGGTACGTACGACATTGTCCGCGTGGTACCCAGTGATAGAGATGGGATTCACCCTTGTCCATTACCCCGATCCTACAATTGATTTACCCATATCCCAAGAGGGAATATACGGGGTAGCTCTAGCATATAGCCTTGGGTATGAAGACCGTGTGTTTTGATGGGAATGCATAGTGATTATCCATTTTCGATGGATTGAGGTGATAAGTGTAAGATGTCCTGTAACTATACCTAGAATGCACAAGTGATCCCGGAAGGTGAAAGGGATAGGGCTTCCTTTGTTTTATGTGCAGACTCGAGAGTAGTCGATTTACTTGTACATATCGGGAACAATACTTATGTGGATATTAAACTTGAGATTGTGTTACTTTTATTGGGTTTTATACTTGAGACATGTATATAGGTGTATATATATTGGGACCCTTCTTATTAAATTTAAATGAGAAGAATGATAATTAAATACTGGGTTCACTTGGGATTGGGATTAAAGGCATGTGATATTTAGGGTTGTTTGGGTTGGGATACCTTAAAAACAAATAAAACATGGAAGGAAGATGCATAGTTATTTATTGTTTCCCAAATTTAGTTAAATATTTATTCGTTGTAGACATGTTGTTTATATTGTTGTTTATTACTTTTTTAAGGTCCTAGGTCGCCACTGCCGCCTCAACCCTAATTCATCTACTTGTTTTCCCTCTTCAATTATTGTTCATATAGGATGTAGGTGTCGAGTCTACGTACTCACTCTTTTATTCTTATTTACGTTTTTCTTATGTCGGATACTGTAGTAGTTTTTATTATATTTGAGGAGTGAGTTTTATGTTTGTGGCAATTGTAATTCCGGTGTTGGATTTTATTACAGTTGGTGCTTATGGTATCATAGGATTATATTGGTTAATTATTATTATTGTGTTGTGTTATCTTAGTTTATATATTGGTGATACCAAAATTAGTATGCTGATGTGGACAAATAATAAGAAGACACGTGTCAATCTACGTGGCACAATAGCAACGAGGAAGTTCATTCCCCCGACCAAGTCAGACACACTCCGAGCAACAAGTACACTCCGAGGAACTCCAGCTCTCCGAGGAACTCCAACGCTCTGAGGAACTCCAGTGCTCCGTGGAACTCTTGGACGACGAGCAACTAAGGCGGTTCGAGCTGCATCTCGACCACAGCATTGATGGCCAGATAATCAACAGTTCAACTATTCATTGAATGCTTATCATCTTGACGCACACGCTTGAAGAGCATTAAATGAGTTACCCTTTCATATGTATATCATTTAATGTATCACCCTTTCATGTACAGCCTAAGGGCTATAAATACCTTGTATCACCCTCATTCAATGGGACCGGAATTTCTTGATAGTACTTGTAATCGAGAATTCCCAAACACTCAGCAATAACATAACAATGGACGTAGGCCATTCATATAAGGCTGAACCAATTTAAAATTCTTTGTCTCATTTATTTATCTGTGATTGAATAATTAGATTAATTAGAGTACTCTAGTTTTTTACATCAACAGATTGGCGCCGTCCGTGGGAACGATTGTTATTATCATTTTTCATCGAAAATCATTCATCATCAATGGTAGATAACCCAGAATCCAGCAATCGAAATGCTGGAAATGCTGGAAATCTTCCAAATCCCTCTGCACCTCCAGATCTGGCTGGGATTATGACGAATCTGGCTCAAGGACAAACCTCCATGCAGGAAACAATGAAGCAACTCATACAGACCCTTCATGGCGGTGCACCTGCACGTTCAGGACAGTGGAGTGGTCAGAGGCAAACTTATTTACTTTCTTCACAATCCAGGCGTACTGAATCATATTGTAATTAGGAATCTGATGATTTCTCTTATCAACCTGGGTGAACTTCGTCAATAAGGGATACAGATACTGATCAACGTATCACTCTCTCTCCAGAGAGACCCAGTGCCTTGGAAAGACTAAGTAGGGTGTCTCCTTTCAGTCGATTAGGACCTAGGAGGAATAGGAGTCCACCTAAGACCATGTCGAGGAGTTTTCTACGACCATCAGATCTAAGAGAAGAATCAGCACAATCACGACCAGTTGTTCGTTAAGATAGATCTCAAGAGGCCACATCTGAACAATCAATTTCTCAAACCAATAAGCCCGAGGAAGGAAACGATGCGTGGAAGGGTTCCATTCAGCGCTTGGAGGATAGATTGGGAGAAATGGCTAAGGTGAAGAATCCCTTTCAACGAACTTTTGTTCAAGGGACACCTTTTGTCCAGGCCATTGTGGGTTTTCCTACCCCGTCAAAGTTTAAAGCACCAGTGGTGACCCCCAAATATGATGGAAAGACAGATCCTGTTCTACACATAGAGAAATATCAAGCTGCTGCCGACATCTATGCTGTCCCCGACGAGATGAGATACAGAGCATTCTTGGGAACTCTCACTGGATCTTCCCAGATATGGTACAACAATCTTCCTCGGGGTAAGATTTCAACTTTCTTTCAGTTGGCCGAATTGTTCATCGACAATTTTTGTTTTGGAGCAAAGCCAGTAAAAAGAATAGCACACTTGTTTAGTGTTAGACAAAAATCTGGTGAGAGTACTAGAGATTACATAACTCGTTTCAATAACGAGAAGCTGGAAGTCATAAATTATGAAGAAAAGATAGAAATCACCGCCTTGATGAGTGGGTTGTTGCCTAATAAGTTGTATTACACTTTGGCCAAAGATCCACCTACAACTATGTCAGAGTTGATGGCGAAAGCGGCCAAAATCATGAATGCCGAGGAGGCTATGGTTGCGAAGAAGAATATGGATAAAGAAACCAAGGTGGAAGATGAAAAATCCAAGAAGAAAGAGCATAAGGGGAATGGCAGTGACAAGCATTCCAAGAATAGTAAATCGTCATGGGAAGTCCTAAAGAAATTCTATAATTATACTCTTTTGAAAATGGGAATTAATCATGTCTTGGAAGAAATCAAGAATAACGAGGAAGTAAAGTGGCCAAAGAAACTGAGGTCAGACCCTGACCTGAGGAACAGGGATAAATATTGTGAGTTCCATAAGGATCACGACCATATGACCAAAAATTGCATAGCTCTTCAGAACGAGATTGAAACACTCATCCGAAGAGGGAAGCTAGCGAAGTATGTTGATCGGGAACGCGAAAGAAGAAATAATGATCCAACTAGAGAGAGGTCTAGATCTCCTCGTCGAGCAGAGGAGAAAAAGAAAAGGGATCATGAAGATGATACAGAGGATGACCCCGATCTTCCCAAGAAACCAAGACAGCCAGAACGAGAGGTATTTTAAATACGCTTTGGGCCATTTGATTGTAATGTCATTACAGGAGGAGATGCAGGAGGAGGAGACCTTACTGCAGAAAGAAAAGCTTACCTCGGTGAGGCTCAGGCTTGCTCATACATTCAACGAATAAATTTGGCTGAAGAGGATTGCCCGAGGAAGGTAAACAAAGAGAAGCTGGTCATCGTTTTTTCAAAAAATGACCTTGCAGGTGTTCTTTACCCTCACGATGACCCTTTGGTGATCAAAATGAGGATGAAAGAAGTAGTGATTTAAAGGGTGCTGGTAGATAATGGTAGTTCGGCAGACATCATGTACTATTCATGCTTTGACAGTTTAAATTTGAAATTATCTCAACTGGAACCTTATCACAGACCTCTATTGGGTTTTGCTGGCGAGAAAGTCTTTCCACTTGGGAAGATCAAGTTGGATATATTCATTGGAACTTGGCCTGCTTGTCGAACAGAAAAAATACGCTTCTTTGTGATGGATAAGAATGTGCAGTCATCTTACAACATGATCATGGGAAGAGTTGGTTTGAAGAAGTTCGAAGAAGTTCCATCTACAGTACATCAGTGTTTAAAATTCCCTACAAATTTCGGAGTGGGAGTTGTGAAAGGTGATCAGAAAGTAGCTCGGGAATGCTATTATTCGTCTGCCGAGCAAGAGGAGCTTGAGGAGTCAAGGAAAAAGACTACTACCTATTACGTGGATGAAGGTACAGAAATTGAAACACTTGATCCCAGAGGTGAATCCCAACTTGTAAAAGGACAGGTGGTGGAATCTACAGAAAATGTTATTCTGGACGACGAGCATCCTGAACGAGTAACCCAGATAGGTTCGTCATTAGATGCTTCAATAAAACAGGAGTTGATAAATTTCTTGAGAAACAGGAAGAAAACTTTTGCGTGGAGTCATGAAGACATGCCAGGAATAGATCCAAACTTCTTATGTCACGAGCTCAATGTGAATAAGGAGATCAAGCCTGTAAAGAAAAGAAGAAGAGTATTTAGTCCCGAAAAGAATCAAGCTATACAAGAGGAGGTCGACAAGCTCCAGAAAGCCCAATTCATTGAAGATGTGAAATATCCAGATTGGTTAGCAAATGTGGTGATGGTAAAGAAGAAAAATAATAAATGGAGAATGTGTGTCGATTTCACTGATTTCAACAAGGCCTGCCCAAAGGATCACTTCCCATTGCCCAGAATTGACCAACTAGTGGATGCTACCTCGGGACACGAGCTGCTCAGCTTCATGGATGCTTACTCTGGGTACAACCAGATCAAAATGAAACCTGAGGATAAGGAAAGCACTTCTTTTATTACCCCTAGGGGAACTTATTGTTATAATGTTAGGCCCTTTGGTTTGAAAAATGCAGGAGCGACATACCAGCGGCTGATGAACAAGGTTTTTGCCGAACAAATCAGTTGCGATATGGAGGTCTATGTCGACGATATGCTGACAAAGAGAAAAAAAGCTGCTGATCATCTAGTTGACTTAGGTCAGACCTTTGATCAACTGGATAAATACCAAATGAAGCTCAACCCGACGAATTGCACCTTTGGAGTACGAGAAGGAATGTTCCTCAGCTACATCGTCAACCAGCGAGGCATTGAGGCAAATCCAGCAAAGATCAAAGCTCTTTTAGGGTTGCGATCTCCAACGGCGAAGAAAGAGGTGCAAAGTCTTACAGGACGAGTTGCAGCGCTCAACAGATTTGTATCCCGAGCAACTGATAGATGCCTCCCATTCTTCAAAACACTTCGAAAAACTTTTGAGTGGAATGACGAATGTGAAAAATACTTTCAAGACTTGAAGAAATATTTGGGAGCACCTCCATTGTTATCCAGGCCAGTAATGGGAGAGAAATTGTACTTTTACCTGGAAGTATCAGAGAATGCAGTCAGCTCGGCATTGATCAGATTGGAGAATGGAGTCCAGAAGCCAATTTATTACACAAGTAAGGCTTTCCAAGGTGCAGAGATCAGGTACCCAAAGCTGGAAAAATTGGCATTGGCATTAATTGAAGCAAGTAGAAGAATGAGGCCTTATTTCCAGGCCCACACCATCGTCGTGTATACCGACATGCCATTGAGACAAGCCCTTCATAAGACAGAAAAATTAGGGAGACTGATGTATTGGGCGATAGAGCTCGGTGAATATGATATTGTGTATGAACCCAGATCATTATTAAAAGGGCAGGCTATAGCAGACTTTATAGCAGAATTTACATATCCTGAAACCCCCGAGGAACAAAAGTTGCTCGCTGACCAACCTGTGGATGTTACAGGATCAACAGACATAATTCCATATCAACTCCGATTGGTAAAAAGGCTTGTGGATGTAGAAAGATCATCAAATTCAAACCCAGACCAACTCCGGTTGGTAAAAGGGCGAGAAGAGATGGTCGACAAAGAGCGAAAAATACCAGGGGAGGATGAAAGGAAACAACAGATATTTCACCGAGTAACTCTATCAAATAAGAAATTTGAAGACGAGTTACCTACATGGAGATTATATGTAGATGGATCATCTTGCACTACGGGTTGTGGAGCAGGGATTGTTTTGAACACCCCAGACGAGATTGACATGGAATATGCCTTATGATTACAATTCAAAGCTTCCAATAATGAGGCTGAGTATGAAGCCTTGATAGCAGGTCTTAATTTAGCAAAGATTATGGAAGCGCAACAAGTGATGGTATTCAGTGATTCTCAATTAATTGTGAATCAGATGATGGGAACGTATGCAGTTAAAGGAGAATTAATGGTCAAGTATCATGCAAAGGCGATGGAGTTGTTGGCAGAATTTGATGCCATTCAGTAAATCAGAATACCAAGAATGGAGAATGCACAAGCAGACGCACTGGCCCGACTAGCATCAGCTACTCGTACCGAGTTACGAAGAACGATACCAATTGAGGTGTTAGAAAGTCGAAGCATAGATGAAGACCTGACGATGAATATTATTACTCTTGATTTAGGACCATCTTGGATGGATCCCATCAGGGCATATGTCGAGGAAGGAGAATTACCGGAGGATAAGATCGCTGCCAAGAAATTGAAGTTTAAAGCTGCTCGGTATGTACTAACTAATGGTGTTTTGTATAGACGAGGAATTATGGCAGGTTTGCAAAGATGTGTACATCCCTCCGAGGTGAAAGAATTGATTGAAGAGATCCATGAAGGGTCTTGTGGATCCCATATAGCAGGTCGGACACTTTTGCAAAGGGTGATGACACAGGGATACTACTGGCCAACGATGAGGGCTGATTGTATAGCCTATGCTAAGAGGTGTGATAAATGCCAACATTTTTCTTCCATCTGGCGTACTCCACAAGAATTGTTGACACCCATAACTTCCCCTTGGCCATTTACCATGTGGGGAATTGATCTGGTTGGACCACTACCAACGACCCGAGGAAGATTCAAGTACCTCGTCGTGGCAGTGGATTATTTTACTAAGTGGGTAGAAGCTGAGCCTCTGATTGATATGACATACGAGAAGGTGTACCAATTCATTTGGAAGAACATCATCTGCCGATATGGTATCCCTCATGCCCTCATCACAGACCATGGAACACAATTTGATAACGAGGAGTTTGCCGTCTATTGTCATCAGTCAAACATTTTGAAGGTTCATTCAGCACCAGGCCATCCTCAAAGCAATGGGCAGACTGAAGTGACGAACAAAACATTTTTAAATGGTTTGAAGAAGAGGCTAAGTGAGGCTAAAGCTAATTGGATTAATGAGCTACAGTCAGTATTGTGGGCTTACCGAACAACTCCCCGAGCAGCAACTGGAGAATCACCATATATGCTGGCATTTGGAAGTGAGGCTGTAATACCTGCCGAGTTGGGTCTTCCAACACACAGAGTGCTGAATTTCAATTCCCCAGTCAGCGACTTGATGAGGAGATTAGATTTGGACATGCTCGAGGAAGTTAGAAAAGAGGCAGCCATTAGGAATGCTGCTTATCAACAGCGAACATCCCTGTTCTACAACAAGAGGGTGAAAAAAATGTGACTTAAAAGAAGGAGATTACGTGCTAAAGAAGGTCATTCAGAAGCACAATAAGTTGGAAGCAAACTGGCATGGACCTTACCGAGTTACTACAGTTGTCCGACCAAGAACTTACCGAATAGCGACTCTAAAAGGAGAGGAATTTAAGAATGCATGGAATGCTGAACACCTACGCAAGTATTATCAGTGATGTAAAACAATTTCATCAATATGAATAAAATGATGATGTTTCTCCATCTTCTTTCTTGTTATCAAAAGTTTTTCGGGGAATACTAGTGTACAAGACTACGCTGTTCAGCAATAAAAGCAACACTGATAGTTCAAACCCACGACCAACTCCGGTTGGTAAAATGGCGAGAACAAACTATACTCCTTTGGTTAGGAGGCGTACACTAGCGTGACCAACTCAGGTTGGTAAAAGAACTAGTGGACATGATAGTTCAAACCCACGACCAACTCCGGTTGGTAAAAGGGCAAGAACAAACTATACTCCTTTGGTTAGGAGGCGTACACTAGAGTGACCAACTCAGGTTGGTAAAAGAACTTGTGGACATGATAGTTCAAACCCGTGACCAACTCCGGTTGGTAAAAGGACGAGAACAAACTATACTCCTTTGGTTAGGAGGCGTACACTAGCGTGACCAACTCAGGTTGGTAAAAGAACTAGTGGACATGATAGTTCAAACCCATGACCAACTCCGGTTGGTAAAAGGGAGAGAACAAACTATACTCCTTTGGTTACGAGGCGTACACTAGCGTGACTAACTCAGGTTGGTAAAAGAGCTAGTGGACATGATAGCTCGAACTCAGACCAACTCCGGCTGGTAAAAGAGCAAGAATACAAGATGATCGACGAAAGGCCAATCTCGGTTGGTTAGGAAACAAAATATGCTCTCAAATGCCAACTTATGTTGGTCAGGAAGTAAGTTTATTACATAAAAGTTCCTCGAAGAACATATATTCCAAACTGAACCAAGTATAGCTGGTCGGGGATAAAAACCCACTAACTGTAGTTGGTCGACGAGGAAAAATCATCGACCTTGGTTGGAAGGGCACATTTTATGAAAAAGACAAAAATTTACCAAGTATAGCTGGTCGGGGATAAAAACTCTCACTAACTATAATTGGTCGACGAGCATAATTTAACAACCTTGGTTGGTTGGAAAAATTTTAAACATTTTTATACTCATTACTTTATTATTAAGTGATCGAGCAACATTACTAATACTTGTAATTTTTTATTACTAAGTTGGTCGAGGAACCATATAATATTGTTATGCAAGCACAAATATAGAGTGTCTGATAATCGCAAGACAATAGAAAATACAGATTTGCAAACAGAAAATGAAAGCCTTTCATTAGAATTCAAAACGAATTACAAGTTACATATGTGTACTAACTATTACATTGAGATCCCTACTCTGTTGGTTTCTTTCCCTCCGCTTTTGAAATAGGTTCCTCGCCAGCAGGCGGATCATTTAAAGTCTGAGGAGAGTTAATAAAGTTCAAGTCCTTCAGCATCCTAACGTTCATCACAGAAGGTGTGTCCAGTAGATGCTCGGGACGAGATACCTCGATCTGAGAATGAAGATTGTAGTCACCTACGTATTTTGAAATTAAGCTCCGAGGAATGGCATGAGCTGGGATCCATTCCATGTCCAATTTATAAAGTGGCACAGGCAAGTCTAGTAGCCCAGGAGCATGATAATCCCATGAATAATGGCCCTGCTCTAGTTTTAATACACCCAGGGCGTTCAACCATCCCTGTTTATAACCTTCATTATCGGCATTTTCAAGGCGAGCATCCAAGTGATAAAGGGCCTCATTATAGCCTGCCATCCAGAACTCACGAGGTTGTTTGTGGAATTGGAAAGCTATTCTCTCTAACTGCTCATGAAGGTTCCTGGAAAAAACATCCTTATTCTTCAGAGCAGACTTTGTCGAAGCAAGTTGATCCTCCAGAGTTTGGATTTTCTTAGACATTTCAGATAAAGCCCGATCTTTTGCATTCAATTGGAACGCCTGAGTTTCCAACGTTGATAGAGTACGAGCTTCTTCAACATTACGACTAAGAGCTCTTGATCCTCCCCGAGAAGGTCGGGAACTTGGTTCCTCGACAACATTCTGAGCAGCTCTTCCTCGACCACGAGAACCTCTTCCTCGTCCCCGAGTAGCAGCATAAGTACCAGATCTTCTCAAGGTATCCAACTCTTGCCTTAATTTGACATTCTCAACCTCTAGAAAGAAAAATCCCTCGTCAGTCACTGGGATTACAGCTGTTGAAGAAGATGCTGCAGACTTATACTGTGCCAGCTCTTTCTGCAAATTGTTATTTTCTTATTCTAGCAGCTCGACAATCTGTCTACAAGCTTCAACTTCACCCTTTAGGGTTCTCTCCCTGACATCGTACCCAGCAAGGATCTTTTTGTGTCCTGTCTCGGCAGAAAGCTGTTGATACCTCTTTTCATACCCCTCGTGCAAAAGGGCAGTTGATTCTTTGTACTGAGTCTGAAGATCTTCTAAAGTATATTGAAGCTCCTCGATCATGTCATAGTAAGCCACGTTATTGGCCACAGCTCGATCAAGTAAGCCCTTCAGGTATTGATAAGCTTCTACTGCCTGCTCTGAAGCATCATGACTGAGGATGTCAGCAACTTCTGATACACTCAATTCTGTGTGACCAGCCTTATAATATTCATGGCATTGCTGCATCAACTTTGTATCATTGGCAGATAATAATTCCATTCTAGCCACAAACTAGTAAAGAAGAGAAGACAAGAGTTAATAAAAGAAGAAGACAAAACATCAACAACGTAGAGGAACAAAAAAAGGTAATTTTATTACATCATCAAAAGGAGTACAGCGTTCAAAATACAGAGTACAAGTAAAAGAAAAACAGAAAGAGAATACCGAACAACTTCACACCATTTCCTTGTCTCCCAAGACTTTCTCGGGAGGCTGGGACGAGTAGCTTGGTTGCTCGGTGGGAACAATGAGTTGATTGGAAGAAGTTGAGACTTGTTCAGGAGGAGCAGGCAAAGACGAAATCTCCTCGGTGGCTGTCTGATTGGGTTGTGGAGCAAGGACTTGATCACCTACTATCATTGAAGACTCCTCAGAAGAAGCTTCGTCTTCTTCCTCATCTTCAATCACAGGAGGAGGGCCAGGAAGATGTTGTTGGAATAGTTCAGAGTCCTCGCTAACCTTCAGTTCCTGCAGGGTAGCAACCCAACCATCTCGGAAGTATTTCAAACTCCCATACTTGACCTGGGTCATCATTGCCGCCACCCCCTATCCCATACATTATCCCAACCGGTGTGGAAAGATTTTTTCACAGCCACCTTTCTTTTTATTTTCTCCGAGGAGAGCTTCTCGGATGGAAGATCCTCGGAGGCTTTTAACTTGGCCTCCACCTCCTCCTTCTGGCGATTTACTTCTCGCAGAAGGGTTAGCTCTTCCTCAGCCGACTTCAACTTGTTTTCAAGCTCCCCAAAGTTTGTGAGCTTCTCGGTATATTTCTTATTCTCTCTCTCCAACTCCTTCACTTTACTTCCCAACTACACTTTCTCTTCTTTAGACGCAGCCAATTTCTTCTCCCATTCACCCCTATCCTCGTCGTATTTTTGACGGGATTCCTTCAAAGATTGGGCCAAGCCCTGGAAAGCATCCTCTACTCCAGACGAGGATCTGGAAGCTTTGTTTGCTTCATCTTTCTTCACTATGGTTTAAAGCAACTCACCAGCTGAAAAAGAAAATAATGATAAGTCAGTGCCGAGATACATATATTGACTAGAATAAAGAAAAATTCAGGATAAGAGAAACTTACCGAAGCAATGTGACGAGTAGCTAGGGATGTCAGCATATCCCTAAACATGTTTTCTTCAATTCCTTGGACTTCAGGAATAGTCCAAGTCTTTACCGAGCTCATTGCAGAACTTGGGGGAATAATGGTTGGGACACCAGCTCCACTAACTTGGAGCTTGGGAATGATTTCAGTCAAAGTAACCGAGTAGGATTTCTTCAATCTCCTCAGTGGCACTTCAGCAGTTTCAACCAAAGAACTTTTGGTGGTAGAGATGGTGGCCACTTCCACAGGTGCATTTTTCTTGCTCGGAGCCACTGGGGGCTTCTCGGCAACCTTCTGAGGAGCAACAGAAGGGGCATCATCTACTTTCTTTGTCCCCTTTGGGACATCATTCTTGTTTCTCTTTCCATCTCCAGCAGAGGAAGTCTCCTCGAAGATAGCAGGAACTCCTCTTTTGCCCATCTTCTGACTCAGAGGAATGTGAGATTCTGGTGAAGATTCCTCAGAAGCTGGCAATGGTTCACTAATGCTGATCACAGGACGAGCAGTAAAGGATGATGTGTAGCTCCTGTACTGCAACAAATATGAAGCAGACCTGATGTGCTCGTCTGCAACTCTTCGATGAAAATTCCAGATATGTTTAAAATGCTTTATATTAACTTCTGATTCTTTGGGAGTTTTTCTCTTACTGTCGACTGCAAACAAAAACATATTGAAATGTCAATCATGCATTTATTCAAACATAATGAAATCATAATTTTAGAAATGAAATAAAATGAAAATAACCTATCCCATTGCCATATGGAGGGCATTTGGGACCCTCATATACTGCATCTCCAACCAAAGGGGCATGTTGCCAATTTTCTATAACTACCCCATGTTCAAAATAATCCCTGTTTGCATTAGGGAGGTTGGCTACTAAGGCCCTATTCAAAAACCTAGTTTTTAAATAAAAAACATTGTCTAAAACAGCCCATCTATAACAGTACATAATCTCAGGAATTCCTATACGAGTTCCATGAGTTTGATTTAACCTATACACCCCATTAACTATTCTCCATGTGTTGGGGGCTATTTTTGCAGGGACAACATCGAAATACTGACAGAACTCTAAACACAAAGGGTTTGGTGGAAAAGAAAATCCACATTCAACAATAAAGAGGCTAGGGAACCAATGTCCCTCAGCCAAATTAAAATAAGTTGAAGGCTCAGAAAGATTCTCCAGAGTTACCCAAGAAGGAATAGAAAAGTCAGAACGGAATTTCTCAAGAGATTCGATAATATAAACCATGGTGAATAAAAAGAAATGAAGAAGAAGGAAGAAAATCTTATAGGAAAAAGGAGATCTGTTGATAAACAAACGAAGAAAGGGATGAACGCACAAGAGAGAGAAAAGCTATAGAAAACTCGAAAGTAGAAATTGAAAAGGTAGAAGACGATGGGATTGCCTCTGAAGCTTAAATACTTCTCCTTGGGAAACGATGAAAGAAATTATTACAAAAAAGAAACTATTATGCTACCGGCCGCTAAAAGGACAAAAAGTGCACGAAGATCGAAGCGCTTATAAAAATGCAAAAAGGCGGATTCTGTGAATTTGGAAGGAAATTTAAATACGAAGAAAAGGCTCCTAAAACCCAGGAAGGTCATTTAATATTGACATATACCGAGAAAGAATGTTCCATACTCCTCAAAGTTCGAAATATAAAACATTAGGGGCTTCTGTTGATACCAAAATTAGTATGCTGATGTGGACGAATAATAAGAAGACACATGTCAATCTACGTGGCATAATAACAACGAGGAAGTTCATTCCCCCGACCAAGTCAGACTCACTCCGAGCAACAAGTACACTCCAAGGAACTCCAGCTCTCCGAGGAACTCCAACGCTCCGAGGAACTCCAGTGCTCCGAGGAACTCTTGGACGACGAGAAACTAAGGAGGTTCGAGCTGCATCTCGACCACAACATTGATTGCCAGATAATCAACAGTTCAACTATTCATTGAATGCTTATCATCTTGACGCACACACTTGAAGAGCATTAAATGAGTTATCCTTTCATATGTATATCATTTAATGTATCACCCTTTCATGTACAGCCTAAGGGCTATAAATACCTTGTATCACCCTCATTCAAAGGGACCGGAATTTCTTGATAGTACTTGTAATCGAGAATTCCCAAACACTCAGCAATAACATAACAGTGGACGTAGGCCATTCATATAAGGCTGAACCACTTTAAAATTCTTTGACTCATTCATTTATCTGTGATTGAATAATTAGATTAATTAGAGTAATCTAGTTTTTTACATCAACACATATGTTAATTTGGTTTTAGTTATGCTAAAAATGATATTTAATTGTTTTATGCTCCTGAATTATTTATTTTAGATTTCATCAATCTAGCTTAGATTTTATGGGGTGTCACAAATAGCTTTAAGTATTAATGAAAATTTTAATATTTTGTGTTTCCTCATGTTATGTGGTCCCTGGTCTTACCTTTTAGGTGTTGTTGTCAAATTAAACCTTAGGCCTAGTTCTAAAAAATTAAGATGCACTTGTTTGTGGTTGGTCATTCGTCAACCAACCATTAGTCTTAAACGATAAATTTTAAAGAAATGTCATTGCACGGGGATGAAATGGTGGTCGTTGTTTGATAGACAAGGAGTTTTGCCGCGGCGTCGCGTCACTGACTTCGGTCGTTTGTTAAATTCGTCTCACCAACTTTATACAAAAACCTAAACTATGCCTACACTATTTTAACGGAGTATAGCTTCCAGTCCGGGTATCGAAAATCCACCGAGACGAGTTGCTAGAATTTATAAGGTTTAATATTCCTAAAATAAAAGTGAAAAAGATATATGCTAACAAAATAAAAGATAAATAAAGGAAAAGATTATACTAGGCGAGAATGTATTTTAAATAAATTAAAAAAGTGAATAAAAGCTATAGGTTACGTCGAATATCCCTCACCCCGAGTTAATTAGTGTAAAATGGTTATATGGGTTCACGGATTATTAAGATTGCGTCTCGTTTTGTCAATCAATTCAATCAAGAGTTGTCACACCCCTAAATTCGCATAAAAGACTAATATGATTTTTGCGTCAACGAATATCCCAAAAATTACGCACGAAAGGTTGTAAATACGGATCATACATGATATACCCCGTTAAATTTCCTAGGCGTAATAACTAGGACAACTCACTCGAAATAAACCCGCGAGAAACCATCACAAAAGAAAAGCAACACATCAACCCAAGGTGAGTTCAATCCGACACAACCTAATTTAAATTAGCCCCTAAGCATATTTAAAGCATGAATTAAACTAACTAATTACCCAACTAATTAATTAAAGAACACTAATTAAATTAAACTAGGCTCGAAAATTAATAAAGCATGAAATAAAAATGAACAAAGATAAGAAAAGTAGGCAAAAGTGACAATGAATAGTAAACTTACATTAATGGAGGAATTACACAAAGTGATAGAATAGGGGAAACACTCCACAAAAAATCCCCAAATGAGCTCTGAAACTCTAGGTCTAAACTAATTAAAAATGAAGCTCCTAAATTAATATCTCACAAAAAATACACCAAGTTGTGTATTTATAGTAGGCTATAATAAGAGATAAACGAAAAAGGGAAAAAAGGGAAAGAAAAAAAAAGGGGATAAGTCTTCATTTAATAAATAAAAGAAAAAATAAAAATATAAAAAAGAAATGGGCAACGGGTTGTGGAAAAAAAATACACAACACCGGTCGACTGCCGGAGCATGGCCGATCGACCACGAAAAAGGGGAGGAGCACACTGCCAAACTTCGAAGGCAAAACCCAAAACAACGGTCGAGCCCCGGAGCATGGTCAGTCGACCGCGCCTGCTGGGACAGATCGCCAATCAAAACTTCGCCCATTTGGGCATAAAACCGAACCCACATGTCATTGCCATGGACCCGCTACAATCGGCTATACATCAAGCCCCAACTGCGAAAGTGAACACCTCCATGAACGATGTTGGCCATGTGAGACAATCGAAACCCAATACCATGTCAAAAACCAAAACCCACCACCTCCACCAAACATGTCCAAAGCCATGGAAATACCAAAATGGGTATTCCAAAAACCCGAGCCAAACGACCCACAACTAGTTCCATACGCAACCCAAGCTTCAATTTCAGACGAAAGGCGCCAAAATAGGATGAACCTAAAACCCAAGCACAAACCCGATATTGGCAAAAATCGTCCATGGAGTCTCCTGCAAATTGAAAGAGAAAAGGACATGGATGTCATTAAATAGAAAGTTAATGAATAAATAAAATAATAATATAATCAACTTATAATTATTTTTTGATTAAAGGTCCGTGTTTGCCTTGTTCGGACTCCGATTCCCGCACTGTTTGTGGCCACGTGAAGCTTGGCCCTAGGTCTACACCTTCTGTGAATACTTCGGGCAAAAATCCCGAAGTGTGAAATTAAAAAAATGCCCCTGAACGTGTGAATTGCGACGAAACTTTACCAGAACGCGCCCAAACTTCATACTAAGCACTTTAATGCCTATAAAAGCTAAATTATACCTCAAATAATATGTTAGCATATAAAACAGAGGTTGTCAGATTAATGAGCATAATTATAGGTACTAAAGTACCCAAGGGGGTTAAAATGTATAAGTTCGAGGGTAATTAAATGCAATATTCGATACGAATCACACCCCTTAACTTACACATTGCTAGTCCCTAGTAATGAAATTCAAAGCAAGAATAACTATAAGAAAATTACAATATGTATATATGCATCGAAATAAAAATGCCACTTTCCTAGGGAACACGATTGCATTTAGCATATGAAATAAGCCGTTAAACCCCTAGGTTACCCTAGTGGACGAGTGTCATCTCGTGAGGGTTTTCTGGGATGAAACCCACAAACATCATATGGTTTCCTCTAAATATGACCAAACCAACATGTGCAAGCTCAACAACAACGAAAAAGATTCCATACGCATTATTAGCAAAGTGAACTAATTCACAAAAAAGTCCGTATTATTAACATTGTAGAAGAACTTCATTAAATTGAAACCCTAAAATCTTGGAGGGGAGCGAGCACATGCAAAGTATGATTTGGCAAAAACTTATATAAAACGGATAAAAATTAAAACAAGCATATCTTCAATCCTCACGGACATTACACTCATCAAGTGAATTCACTCGAAATGGGGAGGTAACACATGGAACACATGATCATAAAGAGTAAATGTAAATGAAAACTAGGTCGAGCACATGTCACAAATGAAGAATGCTATATAGAAAATGAAAAACTGTAATCTCAATAAAAGATACCGCTCATTAAGGGAGGCGAAATGAATTTTCATAGATTATCAAAACTATTTCAACTTTTAAATTAAATTAACCCTAGGATCACATGGGACTTTATAGGGTTGTAATATATGTTTGGGGATAAGGTTATGAAAAGGAAAGAATATATGTACGGATTCAAAGTGTTCGGAGATGAAAACTCGAGAAAATGAAAAAATGTGGGCAAAATCAAAATTGGAAAATAACTTCCAAACAAGCATTAAATATAACAATTGGAGAGTAATCAAATCTTATTGAATTATATACACAACATATACACGCTTTCTCTTTTCTTCTTTTTCTTTTATTTTCTTTTCTTTTCTACTTTCCCTTTTTCACTTTTTCCTCACTTTTTCTTTTCTTTACTTTTCACACTCTCACATGCCTAAATTGCAACCGCAACACAACAACATCATTCAATCCCAAGTAACATTCCAAACAAAGGTATGGAAGGTGTATGTAATTTGGAGTTGGTTATGGGATTTTTGGTTAATTAAAAGAAGGCTATATTAAGGCTCAAAGGGGTTGACGAGGGTAAATACATAAGGTGAGGTCAAGGCTAATATGGGTGATGTAACAAAGATTACCTATGATCATTTCCTAAAGTTTACTCAATTCTCGAGTCAAAACAAACTTTGAAAATCATGCTCAAGTAATACATTTCAAGATATAAACTCAATTAATGAACGATCAATGAAAGAATAGGGAGATTACCAACGAATGTAACGTTTTCAAAGATGAAAGAATAGTGTATAAAACTCACAAATGACGAAAGGCACAAAGATTACTGGGTGTAAGTATATACAATGAAACAAAATATTATCGAGTTATAAAAATCTTTAACCAATAAATAAAGCAAGAAAAGTGCATGTGCTCATGGGATTAAGGTTTAATTCATGAAGTTAGTCATAATATCAATGATTGAGGATTGGAGTCTAATAACTTCTAAAATCGAGAACAAGCATCATCGAGTTGTCTATTGGATCGGGCAATTATTGAAATTTATCATCGAAAACAAAGGCAAAATGCTCAAAAAAGGATAAAAAAGAAAGAAAATATTTTTGAAATATTTTAAATTTTTCTAAGAAAACATACTTAGTAACTAACATGTAATAAAATCAAAGAAACTACCAATGAATGGATAGAATATCCCACACCCCCTAACTTAAAACCTGACATTGTCCTCAATGTAAATTAAGAACCAAGTTAAAGAAATGAAAAGAACGATATTACCCACAATGGAGCGATCTCCGGAAAGTACGAGGCCAATGATTCTACAAAACAAGTTAGTACCAAAGCATAACAAAAACAAATAACAAAAAACTTAACTAATTACACTAGACAAAGAGTAAGAAAAAATAAAAATAAGAAAAAATAAAACTAACAATTTACAACCTACAATTTTAACTTCTAACTAACTACACACTAGAAGTTGAAATTTTTTAGGGTCCACCCAAAACGCGATTTGGCTTTGAAAGATCCACGGCGGACCCTCGATCTCATGCATGCCTCTCGAAAAGTAAGAATTTCGTTTGAACAACGGAAGGCATGTGTACGACGTAAGAAAGGAACCATCGCCAATTAAAAGTTTTTGGGGGACGATGGGGGATTTGGATAAAACGGGTGACAAAAACACGAGAGGTAAAAAAAAACTGAATTTTATCCTAAGTATTTTGAAATTGGAATGGGAGGGGTAGCACAAGGAGGCAAAGATGACTTCATGGAAAGCAACTCGAACAAGTTTTCCTCGTCGGTGAATGGGTTAAACGTTTTAAAGTTCAGCACCGGTTCATCGGGTACTTGTGACAGTGTGATAACGGATAATGAAAAGGGGAAGCAAACAAATTCAAACTCGAGAGATGAGTTATCATCACTCAAAGTTGGAATTTTGAAGGAGATAGGATCATTTTCAATTAAACTTTCTTCTTTGGGATCCAAAGACGAAATCATTTCATTGCAAAAGGATACTACATCCATTTCATCCTCACTTTCATTCTCAATTAAACCGTGGGCCAAGTCAAGAATGGTTTGTTCCAAAGTAGGCTAAAAATCCTCATTTGGTTCAAAACATTCCTCGACTTCAAAAGTTTCAGAAAAAAAATCATCATCGGATTCAAATAATAAATCCAATTCATGTTACCACAAATGATTTTCTTCCCGATAACGGTCATCATACCTCTGATTCTCAAGCATGAGCAAACCCTCGCCGAAAGTCATAGGCCGAGGTGCGGATTCTTTGAAATGATAAGTTTGAAAATTATTATCGGAACTATACTCAAACTCATTATCATAAGAATTTTGAAAGCTATAGCTTTTAGTTTCAAAATTCCTATTATAAGGAATTAGAGGCCCAAAATCGTTATCATCCTCCTCAAAATATACGCACTCCAAAACTTGACTTTTGTAATACTCGCCAAAAGTCATTTTTGAATTTATAATTTTTTGGAACTCTAAGTATTGACCAAAAGTCATAGGAGTACGGGGATTTTGAGAATTATCATAATGATTTTCGAAAGGATTGGAATAAGACATGCTTACCCCATAGATGGCTTGAAGTGGCGAATTCCACAAAGTGATGTGCGCGCAAAAAAATCAAGAGGTTCTTGGCGCTCAAATGTAGAAGTCCTACAAAAATGTTAGGAAAAAAATTCAAATAGAAAAAAATACGACGAAATACTAAATCAAATAAATTCTAAAACAAACAAGTCGCCGACAACGGCGCCATTTGATAGACAATGAGTTTTGCCGTGGCATCTCGTCACCGACACCAGTCGTTTGTTATATTCGGCTCACCAACTCTATAAAATAACCTAAACTATGACTACACTATTTTAAGGGAGTATAACAGACAGGCCGGGTATCAAAAATCCACATAGACGAGTTGCTATAATTTATAAGGTGCAATATTCCAAAAATAAAATTGAAAAAGATTTTTGCTAACAAAATAAAACATAAATAAAGGAAAAGATTATACTAGGCGAGAGTGTATTTAAACTAAATTAACAAAATGAATAAAAGCGATAGGTTGCATCGAATATCCCTCACCTCGAGTTAATTAGTATAAAATGGTTACATGGGTTCACAGATTATTAAGATTGCTTCCCGTTTCGTCAATGAATTAAATCAAGAGTTGTCACACCCCTAAATTCGTATAAAAGACTAATATGATTTTGGCGTCAACAAATATCCCAGAAATTACGCACGAAAGGGTGTAAATACGGAGCATACACTATATCCCCCGTTAAATTTCCTAGGCGTAATAACTAGGACAACCCACTCGAAATAAACCCGTGAGAAACCATCACCAAAGAAAAATAACACGTCAACCCAAGTGAGTTCAATCCGACACAACCTAATTTAAATTAGCCCCTAAGAATATTTAAAAGCATGAATTAAACTAACTAATTACCCAACTAATTAATTAAAGCACACTAATTAAATTAACTCTACAAATTAAACTCGGCTTGAAAATTAATAAAGTATGAAATAAAAATGAACAAAGATAAGAAAAGTAGGCAAAAGTGACAATAAATAGTTAACTTACATTAATGGAGGAATTACACAAAGTGATAGGAGAGGGAAAACACTCCACAAAAAATTCCCAAATGAGCTCTCAAACCCTAGGTCTAAACTAATTAAAAATTAAGATCCTAAATTAATATCTCACAAAAAATACACCAAGTTGTGTATTTATAGTAGGCTATATAATAAGAGATAAACGAAGAAGGAAAAAAAGGGGCTAAGTCCTCATTTAAGAAATAAAAGAAAATAAAAATAGAAAAAAAATAGGCAACAAGTCATGGCAAAAAAATACAGAACACCGGTCGACCGCCGCAGCATGGCCGGTAGACCGCGGAAAAGGGGAGGAGCACACTACCAAACTTTGAAGGCAAAAACCCAAACACCGGTCGACCGTCGGAGCATGGTCCGTCGACCGCGCCTTCTTGGACAAACCACCAATCAAAACTTCACCCATTTGGGCATAAACCCGAACCCACATGTGCGTTGCCATGGACCCGCTACAATCAGTTATACATCAAGCCCCAGCTGCGAAAGTGAACACCTCCATGAACGATGTTGGCTATGTGAGAACAACCGAGACCCAAAACCATGTCAAAAACAAAAAGCCATCACCTCCACCAAACTTGACCAAAGCCATGGAAATACCAAAATGGGTATTCCAAAAATTCGAGCCAAACGACCCACAACTAGTTCCGTACGCAACCCAAGCTTCAATTTCAAACGAAAGGCACCAAAATAGGATGAACCCAAAACCCGAGCATAAACCCGAGCTTGGCAAAAATCGCCCATGGAGTCTCCTACAAATTGAAAGAGAAAAGGACATGGATGTCACTAAATAGAAAGTTAGTGAATAAATAAAATAATAATATAATTAACTTATAATTCTTTTTCGATTAAAGGTCCGTGTTTTCTTCGTTGGAACTCCGATTCGTGCATCGTTTATGGACACGCGAATCTTGTCCTAAGGTCTACACCTTCCATGAATACTTCAGGCAAAAATCCAATAGGGTGAAATTACGAAAAATGCCCCTGGACGTGTAAATCGCGATGAAACTTTACCGGAACATGCCCAAACTTCATACTAAGCACTTTATTACCTATAAAAGCTCAATTATACCTCAAATAACATGGATGCATATAAAATGGAGGTTGTCTGATTAACAAGAATAGTTATAGGCATTAAAGTACTCGAGAGGGCTAAAATGTATAAGTTCAAGGGTAATTAAATGCAATATTCGATACAAATCATTGGTCCAACAACCAATCAGCCTTGAAGAAGACATTTTAAAGATGATAAGAATATAATGTGATAGATAATACACCAAAAACAATACATTTAACTAATTGGTCCTATTTATCAAATATTCATTGCCTTTAACTTTAAAGATTGCAAAGAGATAAATTCCAACATATTGAAAAATGTACAAAAAAGCTAAGAAAATGTCTGAAAAGTAATTCAAAATTGAAATTAATTTAAACTCATAAGTAAAACGTCAAGAGGTTGGTTGGGTTCCATGCTCGGGGAACTTCCACCCCCACCCCCCAATTATTTTTAAGCGGCAGGCTCCTGTAGGTATCTCTGACAACTTTGAACGAACCTTCCCAATTAGGGCCGAGTTTTCCTTCTGAAGGCTTTTTTGCATTGCCCATAATCTTCATAGGACGTAGTCCCCAACCTTGAAGCTCCTCTCCTTGACTCCCCTATTGTACTTATTGGCTAACTATTATTGGTGGGAGGTATTATTTAAAAGGGATAACTCTCTCCTTTCATCTACTAGGTCAAGCCTAATTTTGATCACTTCGTTATTGAGACCTTGGTCAACCAGAGAGGACTTCCTAGTCGATAGACCCATTTTCAATGGAATGATAACTTGAAATAATCTCAAGTCTGAATTCAACCAAGTTCAATGTACTCAAGTCTAATCCTAAAATATTTAGTTGCAACCTCTTAAAATCAAATATGGATTTGGACATATTTTACAAAACACAAGTCATGTCCTATTATCATAAGTAAATTTTATTTTAAATTCTTGACTAATTTTTTAGAATCGATTTTTTAGGGATATATGAGTTAGTTAAACAACGAATTAGCAAACCAGCCTAACACCAAATTTATGTGGTAGAACTCTAGCATACTATTGAAACCTCCATGCTCCCCTCTACGGGACAACCAAAAACATTATAATAAAACAAATGGAGTTTACAATGTAAAAAAATAGTGTCTAAAATATCATAATTGGAAAATATTCCTGTTTGGGAAGATACCCCAGGAATTCCTTTGAATTTAGAATCTATGTTGCAAGTTGCTTTGTTTGATTCAATCTGGGACAACAATACTCCAAACAGTAACCCCATATGGTGTAGGGCAAAGTGAGTGTAGTGTAGTGTACAATGTATAGTCTAATAGAAATTTCTAATACACGCACACACTTATTATGATTCATTACCTGAATTAATTGCAATTGTTCTAAATAAAATGAAAAAACCTAAACTCAATTTGTAGAAATTGGTTTAAAACAAAAATATCTTTCGATTTATTTGAAGTCTCAAAAAACAATCTAGAAAATATAAACATGTAAATGTGAGTTATTAATTTGTGGGTTTAATGTCCCAAAATTAGAAGTATAGAAAACTTCTACTTTATGTGTATAAAATCTAAGTTTCTTCTTGTGATATTCAAAATAGGGTAAACACAATAGTGTTTAATGGAGACTTATTTTAGAGGTTAGGCTCTCTCACTTAAACTTCACCTTCTTCCTCCATACTCCCTCTTTTCTCACTCTTGAGTTTCTCTTTTCTCTATTTTATTTCTCTTTAAACTCCCTCTTAATCTCTATTTTATTCTCTCTATAATTTATATTCTGCCAAAGTATATAACTGAGATAAGGCATCATTTTATAGATGTGGATGGTAGGTCCTAGAACCCTAAAGTAAATAAAATACAAAGATATATTTTAAATGATCTAACGGTTGTGTTATATGTGTACTAAATATGCCCCTAAAAATATAACCCTAAAACCAGTTAAGAAAAGAAGTGACCGGTATTATATAAAAACCATTTGAAAGAAATAAAACCAAATAGGGTTTTTGGTTTTGGAAAGTGCGTAACAAGAATGCAACTAACTAACGATCATAATTTTGATAGTAAAGATGAGGACTAGTCTAACAGGTCTCATAAGTATTCACAAATGAAATGCATAATAGTTGGCTTCCATTTACAATCGAACAAAAAAGGAAAAATCAGTCAAAATGTCTTCCATTCAAAAACTTTCGATCATTAAAATCATTTGAAAAATTACTTACCCGATTATAAAATTGGATCACCTATTCTAGCAGGTTTAAGGCTAGACAGCTAGCGGTCAAGGAGTTTAGGACACCTTAACTATAAGGTTAGGGAAATAAATTCCATCCTACAACTATGATCTCCAAAAGAGAAAAGGACGGTATTCTTTGGCGCCTAAATGTTCTTAAGTAATCGAAAGATCAAAAACACTAACATCTGTACTTATTTGATTGAGCAGTCAAATCTATGTGAGGATCATGACTTATATCCATCATATTAGATATAAAATCAAGGGCTAAAAAATCTCCTAATATATATGACAGTTAACTAGAATAAATGTGTTTCCGTAAGATGTGCACTCTCAAAAATATGTTTAAAACATCACTTTTAAATTCTGAAAAAAATATTTTTAATTTAGAAAATAAAATATAGGAAACTGATTTTGTTAATTTCAAGTATATTTTTATTCTGACTTTTTCCAAAAATGTGACATTTATAAAATGTTTTCAATTAATCAATTAATGTCAAATAATGAAAAAATAAATGCTAAAAAATTATAAAGAAAATATCGTGAGTGTACGTGAATTGTCTGCAAATCACCCAATGGTTATGTTACCTTTATCGACTCGTGGCTTCTCTTGTCTTTCTTGGAATGATTCAACTTGAAATAATTCTAGGGTAGCCCAAATAAAAAAATATGTTTTGTTAAAAAATTATGAAATTAGTTGAACGTCTAATAGTCGACTCATGCAAACCTAGGAGTCTTCTATTCTGGGCCGTTCAATTTCCCCCTTTGGACATTTTTAGACAAAACCTTTTGAGTACATCATATTCTTTGGAAAAGATGAAAATCCTAATCATATACAATAATTACTAGTCTACATCAACCCAAGTCTTATAAATTAAAAAAATACATTACTCAAGTAATTACAAACCATTACCCTAATCTTAAAAAATATGGGTCTTGCAAGAAACTTCCTAACTTAAAAGATCTAGTTAAAAACATTATGTCCAAAAATAGCCAAAATATAATAAATCATAAGGAGATTTAGTTTAGGTTAATAGTATGAGATAGAATATAACATATGAAAATGTAAAACATGATGTAATCTTGTCCCCCTTTTGGCTCAAAATATGCAAGGGATTTAAGGAGAGTTGAGCATATAATAAAAACACTAAGTGAGTATTGTACTTATTAAATCTCAAATTTTCTTACATCATCGAGCATTAAGAGAACATTTTTTATATTCACAATTACTCTTGCCCTAATACATCAAAAAACCATTATAAGCAAAGATTGTACATGATAACACACAAACATAATGCATTTTGAATTTTTTTTCTATAACACACATTCCAATTGCCTTTCTTAAGTATTCAAAAATTGGTAATGTAAAGGTTTAGTAAACAAATCCGCTAATTATTTTTTCGATGTTTACATATTCAATTAGCAACTCTTTATTTTAAACTAATAACCTAATGAAGTGGTGACGAATCTTAATATGCTTAGTTCTCGAGTGTTGGATGGGATTTTTAGAGATATTAATAGCATTCAAATAATCACGTACAAGTGTTTTTTGTTCTTTAAAGATTCCATAATCATTTAGCATTTTCTTAATCCAAAGTAACTAGGAATAGCAGCTTCCTATCCTTTTATATTCATCCTTTGCCGTAGACAAAGATATACAATTGCGTTTCTTACACGACCAACCCACAAGGTTATTGTCGACATAGTAGCAGCCTTCGGAGGTGATATTACTATTGTCACCACAACCTGTCCAATATGCGTCTCTATATCCTATAATTAATCTAGTCGTGTCCTAAGAATACCATAAAACATTATGAATAGTGCCTTTAATATATTTAATTGCCCTATTGACAAATGTTAAATGGCTCTCTTTGGGGGAAGACTGATAACGAGCACACACATACATAAAACATTATATTAGGCCTATTGGCTGTGAGATACAAAAGGTTCCATATCATACTACGATAAAAGGGTTGTATCAATCGGTTTGACACTATCATCTTTTGTCATTATTAAGTGGTACTCGTTAGGGTCCGGGTTGTTTTAGAATTTTGAAGACCAAACTTAATGATTAATTCTTTGGCATATTTCGATTGTAATATAAAAGGTCCTTCATAAAACCTAATAAATACTATAATTCTCCCATTACTGACATTTGGAACTCCATGCTCATGATTTTAGAAAAGTTTTTTTCTTGAGTTTATGAGGTAGAACCAAACATTATATCGTGAACATACACTTGGGTAATAACTATGTAAGACTTATCCCTTTTAACAAATAAAGTTTGGTCATTACCAAATCTTTTAAACCATTTGTTATTATAAAAATTGAGAGGCATTCGTACACAGAGTTTTTTGTAAGACGATAGACGTGGTTAGGGAAATACAAATTAATAATCCCTTTGGGTTGTTCGACAAAGACTTCTTTCATTAAAATCCCATTCAAAAATTCCTTTACGTCCATGTGCTACAATTTTTAGAGTAAGTGACATGCTACTACCAAAAGAAGTCGAACTAACTCGAGACGAGTAACCGATGAAAAAGTATCATCTACGCCAATTCCTTCAATCTGATTATAGCCTAGCGCAACTAGTCTGGATATTTTTATAATAATAATGCCAGTTTCATATGATTTATTTTTAAAAATCCATTTAGTACCAATAACTTCAACATTATTAGGCTGAGGGAATAGATTCCAAATGTTATGTATCTTAAATTGCCCGAACTCTTGTTGCTTGAAGTTTATCCAATAAAAATCGTTAAGAGCTTCTGCAACATTTTTGGTTCAATTAGCGATACAAACACACACATAATAGGCATAGATACACATTTCAGATCTGTTTCTAAGTGTCACATAAAGATCTCTCAAAATATGATCTTTAGGGTGATATTTGGAAACCCAATTAGGCTCACTAGGCTCCTCATCTGGTAATGATTTTGAGTAACATATTTGATCTTTATCTATATCAATTTCATAATTATTTTTTGTAATATGATCAACAAGTATTTCATTATGTTTACTAGTTAGGGTAGCAATGGTGTCATTTACGAAATCATTAATTAACTCTTGGATGGTTTTGAGTTATAAATTAAAAAACCTCTAGGCTTTACTAAGTTCAGGTTAGTCTATAAATATTGCATGGTCTCCTTGAGTATCAAAATTTCCAAGTAATTCACGATCTTTACATATAAAATAGATACTCCCCAAAGTTCGTAAATATTTCAATTTAGTTTTTTTATTGAACTAAAATTTGTAAGGTGTGATTTCGAAATTTTTACTTAAGTAAATATGTTTATTATAATGACACGTGATTAGAACCCCCTCATCCAAAAAATACTTGGGAATGTCCTTAGTGTTAAGCATAACCCTAGCTATATCTTGTAGAGTTGTATGTTTTCATTCAACCATACCGTTTTGTCAAGGTGTATTAGTGCACTAAACTCGTGCTTGTATCCATTTTTCACACAATATTCTGCTATTCCCGTTTCTTTGAACTCAAAACCCCTATCACTTCTAATTCTATGTACCTAGGTATGTTTTTCATTCTCAATTTTTAAAAAATCCAAAATTCAGCAAATGTGTCTGATTCTTTCATGAAAGAGACCCAAGTAAATCTTCCATAATCATCAATAATTACCAGGATGTGACTATTTCCACATAGATGACAGTTCGTATAGGACCCATTAGGTCCATACGTCGAAGCTCTAAGGGTTTGGTGGATAAAACATCCTTAGTTTTCTTATGTGGGGAATGTGTTATCTTCCCAACTTGACAAGGTTCGCAAATGTTATTTTTAAAACTTTAAAGTTTGGCTAATTCTAAAACAAGTTCTTGTATAGACAAACATTTTAGTTTATTAATTTTTATGTGGCCATACCTATTGTGCCATAAATCCAAATCTTTAAGTCTAGTCAATTGACAACTTAGAGACTCAGATTTAGGAATGATGATGAAACAGTTATCCCTAGACATGTTCCATACTAGAATATAACTTTCGTTTTTATCAAAAACTTTACAATTTGTCTTGGAAAAAGTAACATTGTAATCATTGTCACAAAATTGACTTATACTCAAAAGATTTTCTTTAGACCTTTAACTAAAGTAACATCCTCCAAATTAGGCATCCCTTCTTGTTTAATGGTACCCTTGCCAATGATTTGGGATGCATACCCATCACCAAACATAACTTTCCCTCCTGGGTACTTCATTATATTCAATAAACGAAACACTTCACTAGTCATATGATGAGGGCAACTAAAAACGAGATACCAACTCTCTTCCATACTTTCATCTCTTAAAGAAGTTGCCACAATATTACACAAGTTGGGATAGTAAATGATCCCCTCAAATCCAAATGAGCCGAGTTTTCAATATTGTTTTACCCATTTGATTAGATTTCTTCTTTCGGGGACTCCTTCTTTGTGGTTTCTTTTGGGTTATTGATTTGATTTTGGTTTCCCCACTATTTTATAAAAATATTGTTTTGGAAGATAATATTTGGATTTCCTCACATTAGACTTACTAAATTTTTTAAAGGTGGGATTATTAGCTATAAGATGGAAACATTCATGACAATAGTTCCTATAAACATCATAATAATTACAATATTATGTTGAATTAGGCCTTATTCCATTAACTAAATCTTTAAAGATAGGTTTAACATTGTCTTTCCTATATGTGGCAGTTTTAAAATCATTTTCTAAATTCCTTTTTAGAGGACACTGGTATTTTTCATTTCTTTGATTTGACACGTGAGTATGATCAATCTTGACAGGTTTTAAAGCTGAAACATTATGTTATCTCTCTTCCAATTTTGAAAGATTTTTCAAGAGATTAAAAAATATTGTTTTGTTTATATTTTTTGAACATGCATCAAGTATATTTCATACTTTATCATCATTATCAAGTTTGCTCACACTTTGAATTTGATTAAATGTTTTTTAATTTGACTCAAAATTACTATACTTTTTAAAAGAAAATGATACCTTTTCTTTGGATTCGATTAATGTAGCATGGTATTTTTGTTTTAAAATTTGATTTTGAGTCTATCAACTTAAACATCTAATTTAGTCTAATTCTTCAGTTTCAAAAAGCTTACACGCGTTCTCGTACTCCTCTTCCATAGTCAACATTTATTTACTTAAAACAACTATAACTTCTTGACTAACTTATCAAACTAAAGGAATTTTTTGGAGTAGTTGAAGAGAGATCTAGATAATCAGGTTCTCTTAATTCACTTTCATCATCATTATGTGCATTGTATCAAGTGTCCCGTAAAATCTTTATCTTTTGAAATCAGAGAACTCACCCGCCTTTTAATTGTGTTGATAAAACTAGTGGGTGCAAAATTAATCACAACATTAGCATTTTCATTATCATCTACACAAGTATCAATCATATTAATAGGTAAATTATCATAAAAATTAACATAAGACAAGATTTCATCACATTCGCCACTTATAACCCTAGCATAAAAGGACATGCCAGTCTTATTGGTCTCTGATTGGCATGACTCATAATGATCCGAATCGGATGAGTTATCCGATGTTTTAGGTATTTTTCTTACTTATGTTATCATCCTTAGTCTTGCATCTTTGGCGTAATGCCCAAAGTTATGCCACTTGCGGCACTGCACCTTCAATAAATATTTCTTAAACTTGTGGCCTTTATTTTGGGAAGGTCCATCAGTGTTTCGTTCATAGGGTTTTGGATGTTAAAACCCTCGATTGTTGATGTTATCTCTCTTAGCATTAATATTGTTTCGGAATTTGAGAATTTTTCTTGAAGTGTTTTCTAATAGGAACGATTTCATGATCAAGAGTTTCCATATCCACATTTTCATCCTCTAGGTCCATGTCCTTTAGTTGGAAAGAAAAGAGTGGGACAGACTTACATGGTTTCTTAGAACTGGTAGAACTTAAAAGAGTTTTCTTATATTCATGTTCCATTTATATCATTCTTAGTTTTCTGCACAAGAGTTCGTGGGTCATATTTGGGTCTTCCATCTCTTCTATTGCATAAAGTTTAGAATCAAACCTAGGAAGCAAAAGTATAAGGATCTTCATAACAATGTTTGTCTTTAAAATTTCAACACCATTACAATCAAGTTTATTTTTATTATTAGGTAGTTTCATGTAAAACTCATCAAATGTTTCAGAATCACTCATCATAATGGTGTTAAATTGGTGAAGTAGCTTATGTACTTTACCTGCCTTGACACGCCCGTCACTTTCATGGGCGATGACAAATATGTCCCAAGCCTGTTTAATGGTACTATAGGCATAAATTCTTTTAAACTCATTTTCATAGATATACATGAATATCACATTTTCCCCTTTATTATTGTACAAATAATGGAGTTTTTCCTCTTTGGTATATTCACTGATTAGTATCTTGACCATCTTATTACTTCCCTCGGCATGAGGTTTCATGGAAGGTGTATATCCTTTTTTAATGAAATCCTAAACATAATCTCCCAAATAACCTTGGACGAAAGAAATCATCCTCACCTCTAAGTAAGGAAAATTGCTCCAATCAAACATGAGAGGTATGTTCAGGTTAGAATTAAAGAACATGGTTTGTTTTTCTTTAAAATATTTGAAGAAATTTTTTATTATGGAATAATTTTTTGAAAAATGACTCTGCTCTTATACCAATTGAAATAACCTCAGGTCTGAATTCAACCAAGTTAAATTTATTCAAGTCTAATCCGAAATTATTTATTTATAACCACTTAAAATCAAACATGGATTTCAACAAATTTTGTAAACACAAGTCATTTCCTATTATCCTAAGTCAATTTTATTTTAAATTCTTGATTAATTTTTTCGATTAAAAAATTATCTTATGTTTTTTAGGGATATATCAGTTAGTTAAACTACGAATCAATAAAAAAATTGAATAACTGATTGAAGTGGTAGTATTCTAGCATATTAGAGAAACCCCCACGGTTCCCTCTATGGGAGAACTAAAAAAAATTCACTAAACAAACTTAGTTTATAATGTACAACCAATAAAATATCTAAAATATCATAAATGGAAAATATAAATATATAGGAAAGATACCCCAGGAACTCCTATGAATGTAGAATCTATGTTGCAAGATGCTTCACTTGGTTCAATCCGGGATAATAATACTCCAAATAGTAACCATGGGTGGTGTAGTGAAAAATGAATGTAGTGTAGTGTACAATGTATAGTATAGTACAAATTTCCAATACACACACACTTATTACAATCCAATACCTAAATAATTAAAATTGTTCTATAGAATACGAATAATAAATATAAAAGAGAAAATTTCAGGTTTGAAGAAATCTAAACTCGGTTTGTAGACATTTATTTAAAATAAAAAATAAAATGAGATTTATTTGAACTATCAAAACTGATAAACCCGAAAAATATAAATGTGTAAATGTGAGTGAGTGATTTATGGGTTTCATGTCTCAAAATTATAAGTTTAGACAACTTTCAATTTATGTGGACATAACCTAAATTTCTTCTTGTTGACTTCAAAATGCGGTAAACATAATGTAATACCCCGTAATTTTGTGATATTTATTTATGGGATTAATTGAATTAAATGTGTATTAATTGGGAATTAATCCGGATAAAAATACTAGCGAGATGCGAGTTGGTATTTGATTTTAATGAGTATATATGGCTATATATGAATGTTGCATTATTAAATTTGTCGTGAGATTGATATACGGCAATTTGAGAAATTTTGTTGAGACGCGTGTGATAGTCGCGTCAGGAATATTATTATTTAATAAAAAAGTGAATATTATTTCTATTAACCGTATGGTCATTTTTAGTGAGCCAACGCGCCTGGAAGGGTCGAGATAGTCAGAAAACACTAGTCGGGGGTTTAGTTTGGGTCCCGGGGCATTTTTAGGCCATGCCGGCAACGTATAAGGGTAGTTTGGTAAATTTGAATTTTTAGGAATTAAAACCAACGAAAATTAGGAATTTAATCTGATTTGGTAATTACCCACTAAACCCACTAACTTTACCTTATGACCTTATGGGCTACGGGGGTTATTAGAATTAGTTCCAAGAGTTCCTAAGGCAAACCCTAGCCACCATTGTCACCTTGGAGAAGAAGAGCTTGTAGAGAGAGGAGAATTCTGCAGAGAGAGAGAGAAACTCATCAATTCGTCATCAAATTCAGAGATACACATAAGGCAAGTGGTTTAATTTCGTTTATTACAAATAATGTTTCTTCCATGCGTAGGAAATTGACAAAATTTGTATTGTTCTTGGGAGTTGATAAAAACCCATTAATTGGAATTAGAACTTTATATTTTGATGAAAGGATTGCATGTAGAATTGTGTTAGGAGGATTATTCTAATGGAAATACACCTTGTTCATAACAAAAAAACGGATTCAATTATGCCCATTGGTGACTTTAAAATTTTAGGGTTCATGTTCATATGATTTGGGGACAAATGAAGGGATTTGATGATTCAATGATGTTTAGGAAGAATCGGCCTTATATAATTGTTCAATTATGACCTATGATTGTTTGGTATGGATTAGAAACCTTAAAATAATGTTGGGACGAATTGTATATGAGATTAGAGATGAAGAAAGTTGGAAAAACGAGAAAAAGGAAGTTCTGGGCTCGAAACTGGCCTCTCGTTAGAAGACCTACCCAGGTCGTTCGAACAAGCTCGTTCGAACGAGCTTCTAATGAGTTGACAGATTTCTTTCTAATGAGAGTGATGTTCGTTCGATGACTTTCGTTCGAACGAGACCTCGTTAGATACCCAGTTCGTTCGAATGAACTCTCGTTCGTTCGAACGAGACTTCTAACGAGCTGACAATTTAGGCTTTTTGGACTGTTTTGGTTTCGCGTATCCCGTAACCTTGTTTAATTGTAGAGATACCATTCCCTTGATGATAAATTGGTATAGTTGAGATATTTAGGATATAATGAGGAGTAAAACATAGAAGGGTGACTTGAACCAATGGAAATTATGGATTAAGACGTGAGGACAATTGACGGCTCAAATAATTATATTAACCGGGAATATGTAATCGTGTGACATTATAAGTCGGTACGAGAATGAGAAGTGTACCACAAATAAATTATGGTGATTACTAAGATGTGTGCATACTTAGTATATGTATGTGATTTTATGTGTATGACATACCTACCATACTTGCTATCACGGGAGGTTTACGTTCGCTTAGGGCCCTCTAATCCTTGTGTTGACCGGATTTAGATTGGTACCTCGAGGACATAGGTCAGAGAAGGACATATTGGGATGTTAATAAGTCTTATGATCGTTTGAGCGTAGGTATGTGCGTGACCCATGTGATGTGACTGTGTTCGCCTCCATTGTTTGTGATTTGCTATTATCTGAGAACGATTCCTGAGAGATTCGAAATGCGTGATCCTTATGTACGTGGTGTACCGGGATGGATAGCAGAGTATGTGTGCACCGCGGCTTAGTCTCGAGTGCTTGTATCGTATATTTATGACGTGAATAATATATTCTTAAATAATGGGAACTTTCATGTTGGTATTTTGAATATAATTATGGTAATGTTTTGAGAAAACATAACGGGTTAACCGATAGTGAATTGTATTGCTAATAATTGAGAATCTGAGTTAAGTATGGCCCGCTATTTTATTGATAACACTTGAAAGTATAATGGGAAATGAGTAATAAGGGGTAGAAGTTATTACAGTTTGGGTAGTTATGTATGTCACTTAGATGGGTACGGTACGTTAGGGGTGCACAATTAGTCGAGAGGTGAGTACTTCATGTGAGTGCACGTCCTAACATATATTTTACATTCATTGTTTTAATGTTATTAAAACACTTGCTGTTATTAAAATGATTTCCACTTTCGGGCTCTGATCAATTTTCTTTCAAACCTATTTTTGTAAAAACCATTTTAGGTGCCCAGCCACAAGGACATCATGCTTAGGATCCTCATTCTGGTGACGAGCTGTAGCTGTTTGTGGAAGTTATAGGGCCTTGCTAGTAGACGCTTCATCTATCTTGACTCTATATTCAGATTCCTTCAGTTGTAGGGCATGTCGCCCATTCCTTTTTGAGACATTTCATTTATTTCAGTTATTCAGACGTCTGGCATGTAATTAATTCAGGATTTAGACTTATGTTATTATTTCAGTCGTGGGATTATTGTGAGGAGTTTCCTCCGGACCTATTTTTATTTTTTTTGGTTATTCTATTGCTTCGTTATGGTGGATATTTGTTATTCTTTCATTAACCTCTTATTGCATGTTAATCAGAGTTAACTTAAAATTTGGCAACTCACTTTTTAAATACTAGGTGGTTAGTAATCATTAAAATGTTTTCGACAGTGATGCTATTAACTGGACCAACTTGACATTTTGTATTAATTTAATAAAGGAGTAGCTACCCGGTATTTAATTAGTCGGGGTGTCACAGGTGGTATCAGAGCATCAGGTTCTAGTGTCCTTTAGGAGCTGTACGGCTTATTATGTTTCCGCTGAGCTTTCTTTGATGTAGAGCCCTATATTTTAGGACTGTTGTATTCTTTTGTATGTGCTACGTTCTTCAGCTATTTCAAGTTTATAACTGCGAACTTATAAACTTTATTCTTATTTCAGATGCCTCCACGACATGCACAACGGGTTCCCAGGGACGCTACGCCAGAACCACAGCCCGCACCAGTTCAGGGCACGATGAATGCCGCCATAGTGGCCCAGGCGATAAATGTCGCACTAGCCGTAGTTCAGCAGGCACCACCTCAGGCGCCAGTAGCCGCGCTAGTTCAGGCACATGCATTCCCGTCTGCTTCAGAACATGTACGTGATGCTTTTCAAAAAGCACACCACACCGGAGTTCCCATGTAGCTCCGATGTTGTAGTTTCGAGTCAGTGGAGGAAGGGCATTCAGCGGCACCTGAGGATGTATGAGTGCACCGATGTCCAGAAGAAGATACTAGCTACCTTTAAGCTAGTGGGGTCTGCACTGCAGTGGTGGGAGCCTATTACCATCGTGGAGGAGAGAGATACTCTCACTATCCAGGAGTTTTGGGTGCAGTTTGACAGCAAGTACTTTCCGTCAGCCATTCACACGGAAATGAGAAGGAAGTTGATGAATCTCAGGCAGGAAGGTAAGACTGTGGCCGAGTATGAGGCCGAATTCACAAATCTGTTGAATATTGTTCCGGATGAGATACCGACGGAAGAGAAGAAGATACAGAAATTTATAGACGGGTTGACTTGGAGGATCCATCAGCATTTGTTGGGAAATCTATCGTTGGCCACTTACTCTGATGTGGTTAACGCTGCACTGTTACACTGCCAAGATCAACGCTTTCACATGGATGAAGGCAAGAGGTCAGGAGAGTCCAGCCATCAGGGCAGGACTGGGGGAAATGGTGCCAGTGGGGCACATTCTGTTCAGGGGCAGAGACAGGGTGACCAGGGTTCCCAGCAGGGGGATCACAAGAGATTCAGATCAGGGAATTTTAGGCACGGACAGGGAAGTTTCCGACAGGGCCATCAGGGTCCGAACGGCCATCAGAGCCAGCGGGGTCAGAATGGTCAACAACAGTTTCAGCAGGGCCAGGGGAGGAACGGTAACGGCCACTAGGGCCTGGAACAGCAGGGACAGAGAGGGGGGAACTTCCCGGGGAAGTGTTACGTTTGTGGCACGACTGGCCATAAATGCCAGGACTGTCCTGATAGGGGCAGGGCCCCGCAGCAGCAGCAGGGTGCTCGACAGGAGCCACAGAGACCCGTGTTTCCCGCCGCCCTCCCGGCGCCACCACAGATGGCAGCATTACAACCCATTCCAGCGGTCCCAGTCTAGCAGGGACAGCTGCATTATGGGAGAGTATACCAGCTTCAGCAGGAAGCAGCTCCACAGGCTCCACCCGCGATTGAGGGTATGTTTCCTATCCATGGCACTATGGGTCGGGTTTTGTTTGATACGGGGGCAACGCATTATTTTATAGCTACACATTTTGCGAAAGCCTTAGGGTTATTAGCCACAGCAGAGAGCACAGTGACGTGTGTAGACTCACCATTGGGGAGTGGGTCACTTATTTTCTTTATATGCCGGGGAGTGGGGGTAGAGATTGGTAGTTTGGTATTACCTGTCGACATGTTGGTATTAGATATGCATGAGCACGATGTGATTATTGGTATGGATTGGCTCGTAGCTTATAGAGCCATGATTGATTGCTTCGGTGGGAGCATTGTTTTTGCCCTTCCGGGGAAAGAGATGTTTGTAGTGGCGATGCCTCGCCCAGAGGGAGGCTCAACCGCTCATTTGTATTACATAGAGGAGGATACCTCTAAGGAGGTTGTGATTACTTTAGATTCGATCCCAGTTGTTAGGGAGTTTTCCGATGTGTTTCAGGAGATACCAAGCGTACCCCCCAGTCGAGAGATAAACTTTGTCATAGACTTATTACCAGATACGAAACCCATAGCACGTGCCCCATACCGTATGGCTCCGACAGAGATGCGAGAGCTACGAGATCAAATTGAGCAGTTGTTGGGTCAGGGGTTTATACAGAGGATTACTTCGTCGTGGGGTGCCCCTGTGTTGTTCGTAAAGAAGAGGGATGGATCGTTGAGGTTGTGTGTGGATTACCGAGAGTTGAATAAGGTCACGATACGAAATAAGTATCCGTTGCCCCGAATCGATGACTTATTCGACCAGTCGAGAGGAGCTTCTTTCTTCTCGAAGATTGATTTGCGATCGGGATACCATCAGTTGTGTATCAGGGAAGAGGATGCCTCGAAGACTGCATTCTTAACGAGATATGGCTCCTACGAGTTTCGGGTTATGCCTTTTGGCTTGACCAACACTCCAGCAGTGTTTATGGACTTGATGAATAGGGTGTTCAGAGAGTTCCTTGACCAGTTCGTCATTGTCTTCATTGAC
Source organism: Sambucus nigra (assembly GCA_949130495.1). Lineage (NCBI taxonomy): Eukaryota > Viridiplantae > Streptophyta > Magnoliopsida > Dipsacales > Adoxaceae > Sambucus > Sambucus nigra. Next base: position 294,376,422 of record OX422215.1, on the reverse strand, counting down.
GATATTCTGGTTTACTCCCAGACAGAGGAGGAGCACGCCGAGCATTTGAGGCAGGTTTTGCAGACGCTACGTCAGAACGAGCTGTATGCAAAATATGAGAAGTGCGGGTTTTGGCTGAAGGAGGTCCAGTTTTTGGGACACATTATTTCCGATCGGGGGATATCTGTTGATCTGGGGAAGGTATCCGCGGTGAGGGAGTGGGGACAGCCCATGACACCGACTGAGATCCGTAGTTTCTTGGGCCTAGCAGGATACTACAGGAGGTTCATTCGGGGATTTTCGAAGATAGCGGGTCCTTTGACACATCTGACTCGTAAGGGTGTGCCATTCATCTGGAGTGATGCCTGTCAGTTGGCATTTGATGAGTTGAAGGATAAGTTGATCTCAGCACCTGTGTTAGCATTGCCGAGACCGGGAGTTGAATATCTAGTCCTTACAAGGACTTGGAGGTGTATTGCAGCAGGAGAGTCAGGCCATAGCTTATGCTTCCCGTAAGCTGAAGCCTCACGAGAAGAATTACCCCACTCATGACTTGGAGTTGGCGGCAGTTGTATTTGCCCTTCGGATTTGGAGACATTATCTTTTGTGGGAGAAGTTTCGATTGTTCACGGATTACAAGTCCCTACAGTACCTATTCACGCAGAAAGAGTTGAATATGCGGCAACGGAGGTGGCTTGAGTTCGTGAAGGATTATCAGTTCGATATCCAATACCACCCAGGGAAGGCTAACGTGGTAGCAGACGCGTTGAGCCGTAGGCCAGTAGATGAAGTGGCAGGGGTGTGGAAGGCAAAGTGGAAGGAGTTGGGACACCAGGATGCAGTGGCCCGATCATTCATGTTGGTGATGACTGTTACACCGCAGATTGTCACGAGAGTGGTAAAGGCACACACAGATGACTCGTTCTGTCAGGAGCAGATAGTTCGATTATTAACAGAGGGAGACGAGTCCTATACCGTTAGCTCAGACGGGGGATTACGCTTCAATGGGAGATTGGTAGTTCCGAAAGGGGAGGAATTGCGGCACGTGGTGATGGCAGAGTCGCACGGCTCACGATTCGCGATACATCCTGGTGGGGACCAAATGTACCAAGACATGAGACGACTGTATTGGTGGAGCGGGATGAAGAGAGATATTGCCGTGTTCATTTCTAAATGCGCCACTTGTCAGCTAGTAAAAGTGGATCATCAGAGACCGGCAGGACTTCTACAGCCATTGGAGGTCCCGATGTGGATGTGGGAGAGCATATCCATGGATTTTATCACGGGGTTGCCTACGTCACAGAGAGGTCACGATTCCATTTGGGTAATTGTGGACAGGTTGACCAAAGTCGCGCATTTTCTACCCGTAAGTACATACTACACTACGGGACAGTATGCCCATCTCTTTATTGCAGAGATAGTGAAACTTCACGGTGTGCCCCTAAATATCGTGTCTGACAGAGACAAGATATTTGTTTCACGGTTTTGGGAGAGTTTTCAGGAGGCCATGGGCACGGAATTACGGTTGAGTATGGCATATCACCCGCAGACCGATGGGCAAACCGAGCGTACAAACCAGATATTGGAGGACATGCTACGTATGTGCATCATTGATTTTAGGGGTGGATGGGAGCAGTATCTCCCACTGGTGGAGTTTGCCTACAACAACTCCTACCAGTTCACCATTGGCATGGCACCATTTGAGGCGTTGTACGGTAGACCTTATTGTTCCCCAGCATGTTGGTTGGAGGTGGGGGACAACAAGCTACTTGGGCCGGAAGTAATTCAGGATACTTCGGCGAGGATAGAATTGATTCGGAGTCGCATTCGGGTAGCTCAGGATCGGCAGAAGAGCTATGCTGATGCGAAGAGATCCTTCAGGGAATTTTAAGTGGGGGACCAGGTTTTGCTCAGAGTATCTCCTATGAAGGGGATTATGCGTTTCGGGAAGAAAGGGAAGTTGGCACCGAGATACGTGGGGCCATTCCCTATCATCGAACGGATTGGATCGGTTGCGTATAGACTTGGGTTACCGGAACATTTGCATCGGATTCACGATGTGTTTCATATTTCCTCGCTAAGGAAATATCTTAGAGACGATTTGGCTCATTCTCACACTGCTTTGGAGGACATCGATCTCCAGCCTGATAGCTCCTACGAGGAGGGACCGATTGCTATTTTGGACCGAAGTGAGCGGAAACTGCAGTCCAAGATAGTTCCGTTAGTGCGTGTTCAGTGGCGACATCATAATGTCGAGGAGTCCACATGGTAGTGCGAGGATGAGATGAGCAAACGTTATCAAGAGTTGTTCTTACAAGGTACTTTCTAGTTCCGAATTTCGGGACGAAATTCTGTTATTAGGGGGGAAGTATGTAATACCCCGTAATTTTGTGATATTTATTTATAGGATTAATTGAATTAAATGTGTATTAATTGGGAATTAATCCGGATAAAAATACTAGCGAGATGCGAGTTGGTATTTGATTTTAATGAGTATATATGGCTATATATGAATGTTGAATTATTAAATTTGTCGTGAGATTGATATACGGCAATTTGAGAAATTTTGTTGAGACGCGTGTGATAGTCGCGTCAGGAATATTATTATTTAATTAAAAAGTGAATTTTATTTCTATTAACCGTATGGTCGTTTTGAGTGCGCCAACGCATCCGAAAGGGTCTAGATAGTCAGAAAACACTAGCCGGGGGTTTAGTTTGGGTCCCGGGGCATTTTTAGGCCATGCCGGCAACGTATAAGGGTAGTTTGGTAAATTTGAATTTTTGGGAATTAAAACCAACGAAAATTAGGAATTTAATCTGATTTGGTAATTACCCACTAAACCCACTAACTTCACCTTATGACCTTATGGGCTACGGGGGTTATTAGAATTAGTTCCAAGAGTTCCTAAGGCAAACCCTAGCCACCATTGTCACCTTGGAGAAGAAGAGCTTGTAGAGAGAGGAGAATTCTGCAGAGAGAGAGAGAAACTCATCAATTCGTCATCAAATTCAGAGATACACATAAGGCAAGTGGTTTAATTTCGTTTATTACAAAGAATGTTTCTTCCATGCATAGGAAATTGACAAAATTTGTATTGTTCTTGGGAGTTGATAAAAACCCATTAATTGGAATTAGACCTTTATATTTTGATGAAAGGATTGCATATCGAATTGTGTTAGGAGGATTATTCTAATGGAAATACACCTTGTTCATAATAAAAAAATGGATTTAATTATGCCCATTGGTGACTTTAAAATTTTAGGGTTCATGTTCATACGATTTGGGGACAAATGAAGGGATTTGATGATTCAATGATGTTTAGGAAGAATTGGCCCTATATAATTGTTCAATTATGACCTATGATTGTTTGGTATGGATTAGAAACCTTAAAATAATGTTGGGACGAATTTTATATGAGATTAGAGATGAAGAAAGTTGGAAAAACGAGAAAAAGAAAGTTCTGGGCTCGAAACTGGCCTCTCGTTAGAAGACCTACCCAGGTCGTTCGAACAAGCTCGTTCGAACGAGCTTCTAATGAGTTGACAGATTGCTTTCTAATGAGAGTGATGTTCATTTGATGACTTTCTTTCGAACGAGACCTCATTAGATACCCAGTTCGTTCGAACGAACTCTCGTTCGAATAGCCTCGTTCGAACGAGACTTCTAACGAGCTGACAGTTTAGGCTTTTTGGCCTGTTTTGGTTTCGCGTGTCCCGTAACCTTGTTTAATTGTAGAGATACCTTTCCCTTGATGATAAACTGGTATAGTTGAGATATTTAGGATATAATGAGGAGTAAAACATAGAAGGGTGACTTGAACCAATGGAAATTATGGATTAAGACGTGAGTGTCTATTACGATGTGAGGACAATTGACGGCTTAAATATTTATATTAATCGGGAATATGTAATCGTGTGACATTATAAGTCGGTACGAGAATGAGAAGTGTACCACAAATAAATTATGGTGATTACTAAGATGTGTGCAAACTTAGTATATGTATGTGATTTTATGTGTACGACATACCTGCCATACTTGCTATCACGGGAGGTTTACATTCGCTTAGGGCCCTCTAATCCTTGTGTTGCCCGGATTTAGATTGGTACCTCGAGGACATAGGTCAGAGAAGGAAATATTGGGATGTTAATAAGTCTTCTGATCGTGGGAGCGTAGGTATGTGCGTGACCCATGTGATGTGACTGTGTTCGCCTCCATTGTTTGTGATTTGCTATTATCTGAGAACGATTCCTGAAAGATTTGGAATGCGTGATCCTTATGTACGTGATGTACCGGGATGGATAGCAGAGTATGTGTGCACCGCAACTTAGTCTCAAGTGCTTGTATCGTATATTTATGACGTGAATAATATATACTTAAATAATGGGAACTTTCATGTTGGTATTGTGAATATAATTATGGTAATGTTTTGAGAAAACATAACGGGTTAACCGATAGTGAATTGTATTGCTAATAATTGAGAATCTTAGTTAAGTATGGTCCGCTATTTTATTGATAACACTAGAAAGTATAATGGGGAATGAGTAGTAAGGGGTAGAACTTATTACGGTTTGGGTAGTTATATATGTCACTTAGATGGGTACGGTACGTTAGGGGTGCACAATTAGTCGAGAGGTGAGTACTTCATGTGAGTGCACGTCCTAACATATATTTTGCATTCATTGTTTAATGTTATTAAAACACTTGCTGTTATTAAAATGATTTCCACTTTCGGGCTCTGACCCATTTGCTTTCAAACCTATTTTTGTAAAAACCATATTAGGTGCCCAGCCACAAGGACACCATGCTTAGGATCCTCATTCCGGTGACGAGCTGTAGCTGTTTGTGGAAGTTATAGGGCCTTGCTAGTAGGCGCTTCATCTATCTTGACTCTATATTCAGATTCCATCAGTTGTAGGGCATGTCGCCCATTCCTTTCTGAGACATTTCATTTATTTTAGTTATTCAGACTTCTGGCATGTAATTAATTCAGGATTCAGACTTATGTTATTATTTTAGTCGTGGGATTATTGTGAGGAGTTTTCCTCCGGACCTATTTTTATTTTTGTTGGTTATTCTATTGCTTCATTATGGTGGATGGTTGTTATTCTTTCATTATCCTCTTATTGCATGTTAATCAGAGTTAACTTAAAATTTGGCAACTCACTTTTTAAATACTAGGTGGTTAGTAATCATTAAAATGTTTTCGATAGTGATGCTATTAACTGGACCAACTTGAAATTTTGTATTAATTTAATAAAGGAGTAGCTACCCGGTATTTAATTAGTCGGGGTGTCACAGGTGGTATCAGAGCATCAGGTTCTAGTGTCCTTTAGGATCTGTACGGCTTATTATGTTTCCGCTGAGCTTTCTTTGATGTAGAGCCCTATATTTTAGGACTGTTGTATTCTTTTGTATGTGCTACGTTCTTCAGCTATTTTAAGTTTATAACTGCAAACTTATAAACTTTATTCTTATTTCAGATGCCTCCACGACATGCACAACGGGTTCACAAGGATGCTACGCCAGAACCACAGCCCGCACCAGTTCAGAGCACGATGAATGCCGCCGAGGTTGCAGCCATACTGGCCCAGGCGGTAAATGTCGCACTAGCCGTAGTTCAGCAGGCACCACCTCAGGTGCCAGTAGCCGTGCCAGTTCAGGCACATGCATTCTCGTCTGCTTGGGAACGTGTACGTGATGCTTTTCAAAAAGCACACCCACCGGAGTTCGCCGGTAGCTCCGATGTTGTAGTTTCAGGTCAGTGGAAGACGGACATTCAGTGGCACCTGAGGATGTATGAGTGCACCGATGTCCAGAAGCAGATACTAGCTACCTTTAAGCTAGCGGGGTCTGCACTGCAGTGGTGGGAGTCTATTACCACCGTGGAGGAGAGAGATACTCTCACTATCCAGGAGTTTTGGGTGTGGTTTGACCGCAAGTACTTTTCGTCAGCCGTTCACACGGAAATGAGAAGGAAGTTGATGAATATCAGGCAGGAAGGTAAGACTATGGCCGAGTATGAGGCCGAATTCAGAAATCTGTTGAATATTGTTCCGGATGAGATACCGATGGAAGAGAAGAAGATACAAAAATTTACAGACTGGTTGACTTGGAGGATCCGTCAGCATTTGTTGGGAAATCTATCGTTGGCCACTTACTCTGATGTGGTTAACGCTGCACAGTTACACTGCCAGGATCACCGCTTTCACATGGCTGAAGGCAAGAGGTCAGGAGAGTCCAGCCATCAGGGCAGGACTGGGGGAAATGGTGCCAGTGGGGCACATTCTGTTCAGGGGCAGAGATAGGGTGACCAGGGTTCCCAGCAGGGGGATCACAAGAGATTCAGATCGGGGAATTTCAGGCACGGACAGGGAAGTTTCCGATAGGGCCATCAGGGTCTGAACGGCCATCAGAACCAGCAGGGTCAGAATGGTCAACAGCAGTTTCAGCAGGTCCAGGGGAGGAACGGTAACGGCCACCAGGGCCGGGGACAGCAGGGACAGAGAGAGGGGAACTTCCTGGGGAAGTGTTACGTTTGTGGCAAGACTGTCCATAAACGCCAGGACTGTCCTGATAGGGGCAGGGCCCCGCAGCAGCAGCAGCAGGGTGCTCGACAGAAGCCGCAGAGACCCGTGTTTCCCGCTGTCCTCCCGGCGCCACCACAGATGGCAGCATTACCACCCATTCCAGCGGTCCCAGTCCAGCAGGGACAGCTGCAGCATGGGAGAGTATACCAGCTTCAGCAGGCAGCAGCTCCACAGGCTCCACCCGCGATTGAGGGTATCTTTCCTATCCATGGCACTATGGGTCGGGTTTTGTTTGATACGGGGGTAACGCATTATTTTATAGCTACACATTTTGCGAAAGCCTTAAGGTTATTAGCCACAGCAGAGAGCACAGTGACGTGTGTAGACTCACCATTGGGGAGTGGGTCACTTATTTTCTTTATATGCCGGGGAGTGGGGGTAGAGATTGGTAGTTTGGTATTACCTGCCGACATGTTGGTACTAGATATGCATGAGAACGATGTGATTATTGGTATGGATTGGAACGCAGCTTATAGAGCCATGATTGATTGCTTCGGTGGGAGCATTGTTTTTGCCATTCCGGGGCAATAGATGTTTGTAGTGGCGATGCCTCGCCCAGAGGGAGGCTCGACCGCTCATTTGTATTACATAGAGGAGGATACCTCTAAGGAGGTTCTGATTGCTTTAGATTCAATCCCAGTAGTTAGGGAGTATTCCGATGTATTTCAGGAGATACCAGGCCTACCCCCCAGTCGAGAGATAGACTTTGTCATAGACTTATTACCAGATACGAAACCCATACTACGTGCCCCATACCGTATGGCTCCGGCAGAGATGCGAGAGCTACGAGATCAGATTGAGCAGTTGTTGGGTCAGGGGTTTATACGGAGGAGTACTTCGCCGTGGGGTGCCCCTGTGTTGTTCGTAAAGAAGAGGGATGGATCATTGAGGTTGTGTGTGGATTACCGAGAGTTGAATAAGGTCACGATACGGAATAAGTATCCGTTGCCCCGAATCGATGACTTATTCGACCAGTCGAGAGGAGCTTATTTCTTCTCGAAGATTGATTTGCGATCGGGATACCATCAGTTGCGTATCAGGGAAGAGGATGTCTCGAAGACTGAATTCTTAACGAGATATGGCTCCTACGAGTTTCGGGTTATGCCTTTTGGCTTGACCAACGCTCCAGCAGTGTTTATGGACTTGATGAATAGGGTGTTCAGAGAGTTCCTTGATTAGTTCGTCATTGTCTTCATTGACGATATTCTGGTTTACTCCCAGACAGAGGAGGAGCACGCCGAGCATTTGAGACAGGTTTTGCAGACGCTACGTCAGAACGAGCTGTATGCAAAATATGAGAAGTGCGGGTTTTGGCTGAAGGAAGTCCAGTTTTTGGGACCCATTATTTCTGACCGGGGGATATCTGTTGATCCGGGGAAGGTATCCGTGTTGAGGGAGTGGGGACAACCCACGACACCGACTGAGATCTGTAGTTTCTTGGGCCTAGCAGGATACTACAGGAGGTTCATTCGGGGATTTTCGAAGATAGCGGATCCTTTGACACATCTGACTCGTAAGGGTGTGCCATTCATCTAGAGTGATGCCTGTCAGTTGGCATTTGATGAATTGAAGGATAAGTTGATCTCAGCACCTGTGTTAGCATTGCCGAGACCGGGAGTTGAGTATCTAGTCTACACCGGTGCGTCCTTGCAAGGACTTGGAGGTGTATTACAGCAGGAGAGTCAGGCCATAGCTTATGCTTCCCGTAAGCTGAAGCCTCACGAGAAAAATTACCCCACTCTTGACTTGGAGTTGGCGACAGTTGTATTTGCCCTTCGGATTTGGAGACATTATCTTTTGGGGGAGAAGTTTCGATTGTTCATGGACCACAAGTCCCTACAGTACCTATTCACGCAGAAAGAGTTGAATATGCGGCAACGGAGGTGGCTTGAGTTCGTGAAGGATTATCAGTTCGATATCCAATACCACCTGGGGAAAGCTAACGTGGTAGCAGACGCGTTGAGCCGTAGGCCAGTAGATGAAGTGGCAGGGGTGTGGAAGGCAAAGTGGAAGGAGTTGGGACACCAGGATGCATTTTGTAGGGTAGGATAGCTCCCTCTCACTCAGTAGTGTTTAATGGAGGTGTATCTACCCGGTATTTAATTTAATAAAGGAGTAGCTACCCGGTATTTAATTAGTCGGGGTGTCACACGTAATAGTGTTTAATGGAGGCTTATTTTATAGGGTAGGATAGCTCCCTCTCACTCAAATTTCACTTTTTTCCTCCATACTCACTATTTTCTCACTATAAGGTTTCCGTTTCTTTATCTTTTATTTCTCACTAAACTATCCCTTAATCTCTATTTTATTCTTTCTATATTTTCTATTCTATCGAAACATATAACTGAGAGAAGTGATCATTCTATAGATGTGCATGAAAATGGTCTAACGGTTGTATTATATGTGTTGATACCAAAGTTAGCCAGCTGACGTGGACCAATCATATGAAGACACGTGTCAATCTACGTAGCAAATACAAATACTTTCAACGAACAACATACTTTCACCGAGCTACTCAGGCGTTCTGAGCTACATAAGCGTACTGAGCAACTTAAGTGGTCCGATATACTTAGCATGCAGAGCATCCAATCAAGAAAACCAAAAGGCGACTACGCATTAAGTGCACATTATTATTGTAAAGATGTATATGTCTACTAGATAACAGCGCATTACCTTTTCATATGTACAACCTCAAGGATATAAATACATTGTAACCTCCTCATAAGAAGGGGACTTTGGATCTCTTAGTGAACCTATCATCGAGATTCAAGGCAAACAGTCAGCAATACAATACGGTGGACGTAGGCCATTTTCATAAGGCTGAACCACTTTAAAAATCCTTTGTCTTATTTATTCATTTTTATCTGTGATTGATTAATTAGATAGAATTTAGTTTTTTACATCAATAATATGCATACTAAATAATCCACTAAATATATAACCCTAAAATCGGTTAACAAAATAAATGATCGGTATTATATAAAAACCATTTTAAAGAAATGAAGCCAAAGATGGTTTTCGGGTTTGAAAATTGCGTAACAAGAATGAAACTGACTAACAGTTAAAATTTTAATAGTCAATATCGGGACTATTCTAACAGGTCATAAGGATGCACAAATGAAGTGCATAATTACTGGCTTTCATTTACAATCGAACATAAAAAGAATGGTTTACCCGGTTATAAAGTACGATCACCTATTCTAGTAGGTTTAAGGCTCGAAATCTGGTGGTCAAGTAATTTAGGCCACCTGCACTAGCTGGTTAAGGCAATAAATTCCATCCTTCAACTATGATCTCCATAAGAGAAAGTTGATGTATTCTTTGGCGCCTAAATGTACCTAAGCAATTGAGAGGCCAAATACACTAATATCTTTACTAATCTGATTGAGCAGTCAAACCTATGTGAGGCTGATGGCTTATAGCCATCAGATCGGTAATAAAACCAAGGGCCGAAAAATCTCGTAATATATGTGAGAGTGAACAAACATAAATGTGTTTTTGTAAGATGTGTACACTAAAAAATATGTTTAAAATATTTTCTTTTAAATTCTAAAAAAAATATTTCAAAAAACATAATATTACAAAGTAATTTTATCATTTTCAAATGTATTTTTATTATGAGTTTATGTCTTCAATTGATCAATTAATGTCAAATAATGAAAAAATAAATGCAAATTTTATAAAGAAAATATTATGAGTGTACGTGAATTGTGTGCAAATCACACAATAGTTATTTTACCTTTATCGACCTGTATTGAATATTTATTTGAATTCCCTTAGTTTTCTCTTCGACTAATTCGAATTGAAATAATTCTAGGGCAGCCCGTCTAAAAATGTATTTTGTAAAAAATAATCCAATTAGTTGAACGCCTGATAGTCGACTCATGTAAACCTAGGAGTCTTATATTCTAGGGTGTTCAAAGCTTTTATCCCATAAGCTAAGGCAAAGAGTCTTTCCCCCATCGATCTCCTAGATGTGGTTCGATATTTTCAGAGAATGTGGAGGACCTGGTCAACCCATGTGCCCTTCGCTTTTTCCAACCTCTTCATTATTCTTTAGATGACTGTTTTATTAGAAGCTTCTTCTTTTCGTTTGCTATGAGGTAGGTTACTGAAATGTAGTTGTGCATAATTTTGTGCTTATCATATAAAATTCGAAAGAGGTTTCTTTCAAACTGTATGTCATTATCTGTTATAATGATTTGATGAATATAAAAGTATGTTATAATGTTCCTCTAAATGAATCAGGTCATGTCGACATCTTGGATGTTTATTAGTAGTTCCCTTTCAACCCATTTGAAAAGGTATTTTATCCTGACCAAAAGAAACTTCTTGCCGCCATAGGCAATAGATAACAGACTAATAATGCTCGGTCCCCATTGCATAAAAGACAAAGGACTTGTGAGGGATTTGAGGTCATTGGGGGATGATGCGCCAAAGGTGGGAAGAGCTGGTTACTTTTTTCACTTTTATACCTATGCGAGCACATCTTGATGCATATATAGGAACCAGTATCCTTATTTCATAGATTTGAATGCCATTGATCTTCCCCTTGTGTGGATTTCATATATCCCCTTATGCAAATCGTAGAGGGTTTGGTCAACATCATCGGGGTGAACACATAACCAGCTCGAATAACTTTCCTTGTTGATGATGGGTTGATCGAGATACTCGATATGAATTATTATTTTAATATCTCCTTTCACATATCAAGCAAGTGTGGCTAAGGCATTTACATGATTGTTGTTCCATCTTTGGAACTACAACACGTGTACATATTAGAACTGAGTGACCAGATGATAGGCATCTTCAAGGTAAGCAACCATATTTTGATCCAAACATGTAATCTCATGGTATATTATTTGATACCATCCTTGAGTCACAAAATATGTCGAGGTGATGGATGCCTAGGGAGAGTTCCTTCTTCAAACCATCGATTGATGCTTCATACTCCACTTCACCATATAAGGCTTCAAATCCTAAGTGTATTGCCTCCTCAAGGATAGTATTCTCCCTGAATATAAATATTACGCATACTTCTGTCCCATTAGAAATGGAGTCTCCATCAACATGAAGGGTCTATTTGTCCCCCTCTTTAATCAATTATTGAAAATTTTATTCATTTTCTTTGCTAACTTTCACTAGTTCTTGTACATTAGAGAATTCGGTGATACAATCAGCCAAAACCTTCCCCTTGATCGATGTCCTAGTCTAAAACTAGATAGTGAACCTCCCTAGTTCCACTAACCACTTAAACATTCATCTAGATAATTCGGCCTTATAGAGCACTACCTTTTGAGGAAAGGATGCTAGGATGATAATTGTGTGTGCCTCAAAATAATGCTTTAACTTGCGAGAGGCAATCACCATCACATACACAAGTTTTTCTAGGGGTAGGTATCTCTTATAGGCATCGAGAAATTTTCTTCACATACACAAGTGTTTATTCCCTCTATTCTTGTAAACCAGATATGATCTGATTGCGTGATTAGACACTCTCAAGTACAAGTACAAGAGTCCTTCCTTATCAAGTATTGCCAATAGTGGTGGTCGCCCAAATACTTCTTTACTTCCTCTAGTTCCTGGGAACATTGGTCATTATATATCTCTTGCCTTTCACTCCTCAATATCTAAAAGAAATGTCATCACCATTCGGAAGATCTTAATATGAACCTATTGAGGGCGACGAGCATTCTAGTCAACTTATGCACTTCATCCACGGTTCTTGGAGGCTGCAAATTTATTATTTCTTTAATTTGGTCGGAGTTCACCTCAATCCCCCTCTAACTGACTAGATACCTGAGGAAATTTCCCAACTACAACCCAAAATAACACTTGGATGCATTCAACCTCATTTTGTAGTAACGAAGGACGTCAAAAGTCTTGGCTAGATCGGTAATATGATCTTCTTTATTCTTTCTATAGATGAGTATGTCATCTATATACACCTCCATTATCTCTACAAAATAATTCTTGAACATATTTGAAAACGTGGAGGGCCCCAAATTTTAAAGTTCTTATTACAAAAACTAATTTCCTTTTGAGATGCGAAAGAGAGTTGGTTCAATTAAACAAATTAACTAATTTTAATTTCTTTTCAAATTAAAATTAAACACAACTTAAAGTGAAATTAAATTAATTAACAAATGAATTTTTCACTTTAACATATTAATTCAATCCAAGTCCTAGAAATTTGCCTAAGTCATATTTTCAATATTGCAAATTAGGCCAAACCAATTTTAACAAATTAAACGACGATTTGAATTAAATTAACATTTACCCAAATTCATGTTAACACTAAATTAATTAAGTAGTGACTTAAACCAAATTTTATCTTTTTACCTAAGCATGCATCTAATGTGAATTTTGCGAAAGATAAAATAAATAATAAATCCACAATAGGAAAAAACCCCGCGATGTACGAGGAAAAACCCACAACAGGAAAAAACCTCGGACGACCCTAGCCTTAAGTCCACTAAGTATTGTATTTTACAAGTACAAGCAAAAAGACATACAACACTCGACTTGACTCCCTTAAAGACCCGATGCTCCTTCTTGTACTGACCTCCGCTAAGTCAATAATTCCGAACTCCAACGAAACCTTGGAATTCACCAATGAGGAACTAGGAAGCAACCGTCAACCACACATAGTGACTTTCACCATGTGAGAATGCCACAACCAAAAACACGAACTTCTTCTTTATGGGATGTAGAAGGGAACCCAAATGAACTCTTTAATCAGTAGAGTAAAACCTGGTGCCAAACACTCCAAGCAAAGCAATATATATTGAACTTGGAATAAACAATATGGGTGAAAAACATAAGTGTTTAAAAGATTTTTTCTTTTAAAGATGAACACTCAAACTTGAACTTTTTCTTAGGAAAGTTGAACTCTCTAAAACTCTCTCTAGGAGATGGAGGATAGTGAAAAAGTTAGTTTTTAAAAGTTGGTTCCCGCACTTCATAAGTTTGTCAAAATTTAGTGGGGAAGAGTAGTGGAAAAAGTGGGAAAAACTGCTCAAAACTGCCAAAGAAATTTCCCGCCTGAAATCTCATTCGAACGAGATTTTCGTTCGAACAAAGTCTCGTTCGAACGACCCTTCTAACAAAGTTCGAGTGTCTTGATGGGAAATCTCGTTGCCAAACTCGTTCAAACGACATTATCGTTAGAACAAACCAATTCGTTCAAACGATAATATCGAACGAAGTTCCAGTGGGAAAATCGTTGGCAAACCTCGTTCGAATGACATTCTCATTCGAACGAAAAACCCGTTTGAACGAAAATATCGAACGAAAAACCAGAAAGCTGAAAATTTAATTTTTACCCCATAAACTTTATTTTATAGTTTTAATAAAACTTTCTAAAATAAAACAATAGTTTGAAATAAACTTACACCCATATAAATATTGTTCCAAGCTCCTATATATATATATATATATATATATATATATATATATTAAAATGCATTCATACCTTAGGAGCAATGGAAGCATGTTGATGACGTAGAAACGGGGCACAATACACACGGCATCTAATGAAGCTTTAATATCTTGGCTGCTACGTCTTCAACTTTAGTATGTCATAGGCTTGAAGGATGAACTTAAAGTTTATCCTATGACTCAAATGTTTTTGTCCGAAATTGAGCCAAAACTATAAAGGACTCAATTAGAAATTTGTGTCCTTACAATTTTTATAATAAGCCTCTGATAAGTTTCCCCGACGTTCTTTATGAATGACATCACCTTGTAGCAATACAGTCCCATTGTGGTGATGAAAGAGGTCTTCTCTTGGTTGGGGCCAAATAATAATATCTAGTTGTACGTTGAGTAGGTGTTGAGGAAGCTCATGCGTTCTTGGTTTTCTATTGTGTCCACTAGTTGATCTATCTTGGTCAAAGGAAAACTATCCTTAGGTAAATCCTTGTTTTGGTTTATAAAGTCTATGTAGACTCTCCACTTGTCGTTTCTCTTTATAAACACTATAGGATTTGACAACCACTTTGGGAATTAAACTTCTTTAATGCAGTGCGCCTCTAGAAGTTTCCCCACTTCTTCCTATAATTCCTTTTCCTTTTCAAGGGCTATTCTCTATTCTTTTTGGGTTATGAGTGGATGTGAAGGTTCCACGTATAGATTATGACACATAAACTCTGGGCCAATGCCCAACATGTCATAGGGTTTCTAGAAAATACATATTGATTGCTCCTAAGAAAAGTAACAATCTCTTCCTTATCTTCTACAATAAGAGTGTTATTTATCAAGAACTTCTTCACAGTTATTCGTTGTCAAAGACCACCCCCCGGGGGCTCCATGACCCAATTAACAGGGGTAGCCCTGGTTTCCTCAATACTAGGTCGCCCATACTTTAGTATCCACATGGAGGGAACAGATCCCTCATCCGTTCCACGACTTTTTCTTCTTTTTTTCTCTTATTTGAGTCAGATGGCAGTTATGAATCACTGGTTAGTTAATGCTTGGATCCCCTGATCTTCATCATCCCTTTCTCAGTGATGCACTTTAGTCTCCGGTGGTAGATGGAAGGCACTTCCCTCATGGCATGCTTCCAAACTATACTAAGTATAGTATTATAATGAGAATCTATGTGTATAACGAGGAAAACTATAAGTTTAGAGATCCCTCCTTCTTGGACAAGAAGAATGACCTTTCTAAGTGGCATAGTCATCCTTCCTACAAAGCTGACCAAAGGCACTGTCTCCTCCTGAAGGTCTTATGCTCACAATTTAAGCGTGTTAAACATCTTGAGATAATGACCTCAAAGGATCTTCCTTAATACACTAAAAACTTATCCACTTCCCAGTTGGCTACTCCGAAAGTGATTACCAGAGCATCGTGATGAGGAGTCATCACATTTTTATCAAATCTTCTTAGTGAATACTATGTGTTTAGAGTAGTTAATCTCCTTTGGTCGTCGAATTTGCTTCCAGTGGACTTAGTAGAGTCAATTTGGAATGCCTCAATTACTATTATGATTTTGTACACTTCCATCCTTATGGTATTCCCCTTGAACTGACTGAGGTTTAACACTTAATGGATCACTGTAAACTCATGGCCAATATCCTTGTCCTATATATTATCTAGTCTTTGGTCACGCACAAGTAGTGCTTTACCATCCTTCTTGGCAAACTTTTTGAGGTGCCTAGCCTAGGTCAGTTCCTTAAGGTGGGATTTTAAGGCCTTAAAATTCTTGATCTTATGGATATGGGTCTTGTGGTATGAACATCTCAGCAGCGTGTTGCTCTTATTGGAGTCATCGGGTATCATCTCAGGCTACTTGAAACACTGTCAACCTTTGATCTTGTAGAAGACCTTATGGATTGGCTCGGGGAAAACTTTAATGATGGCCTTGAACACTTTCTTGGGATCCTTATTCTCGCTCCTTTTCTATTTCCCAATCTTCTTCTTCACTTATTTCTTGGTTTCACCTTGTATATCTCTACTTTTAGTTTATTTTGTTTGATCACCATCTCGACCAACTTCATCCACTACATCTTTGACTTTGGCATACTTCTTAATTCTCACTATGCGGTCATTAATAGTGACAGACCCACTCTTAGTAAGATCTTGATGAAGCATGGTAAATACTCGACAATCCTATTTTGAATGAAGCCACCATAGCGAGATCGGTGCACTTATCTACCTCATTGTTTACTTCCTTATATCTCTTGGTATACTCTCGAAGCATTTCCAGAGGCTCCTTTTTTAGCTTAATAATAAATTCCATCCATTTATTATGGGTACTTCTTGTAATGAACCTAGTCATAAAGGCTACTTAAAACATGAGATTGACACGTGTGGCAATTTCTTGAACTACTTATGAGAAAAATCCCTAACACTAGAGGGAAATATCATACATATCTAGCTCATATTATTATTATTATTATTATTATTATTATTATGTAACATCATCTCCTCACGATATTCTCTAACATGATCAGTGGGATACGTCTTCCAATCATATATCTTGAACAGTGGAGCATAGAACTTCTTAGGAAGCTCAAATCGCTCAATAGTCCGACTAAATAATGATTTCATCTAGTTGATAAGGGATCTTTTAGCAGGCTCCTTCATTGTGCATGATCCTTGCTGAGAAGGGTGTTTATCCACATCTCTCCTCGTATATATCTTTCTCACTTCGCTGATCATTAAAACGAGGTCTCCTTCCTGGTTTCTTCTCATGAGGAGAACATTCCTTTCGGTATTAGACGCTCCTCCCTTTATTGCGAGCTCTGCACTCTTGGGGGCTAGGAATACGCAACCTATGGACACATTTACACTTCTCCCTTTGGTCTTCTTTTTCCAACCTTTCCAGGCATAATTGAAATGTAGTATTCTTCTTCTGATAATACCTATTAGCAAACCTCTCATCTCGAAGGTTCTTCTTATAAGTGTGAATAATACTTAATATTTTAGTAGATTGTTGGATCTCATCGCTTTTTATAGTCATCAATCTTTGATCTGACCCTCAGGGGTAATTATAAGGGAATGACCCTCTTGGACATCATAATGTTATGATCCAATTAGTGACACTCCTAGTCTTCATGGCTTTGCAGGTGATGACCATCCTGGTCATCATGTTCGTGGTACCCTGGGTTGGTTGAGTGAGATATCGTAGAAAGTTTAGCTTGTGAAAAATAATCATTAGGTCATTCCCAAAGACGACGCTAATTGTAGGTGGTAATTTCCTAGAGGTTATGATGTTCAATGCACACAAGACAAAAGAACAATAACGATGTCACACACATAACACAAGATGTATGTTATTCGATAACTTGCCTACATTAATGGAGTGTTATGGTTTTCTCTCCATTAATTAAAAACTCAGGTCGACAGAGTTATAATACTTCTCAACATTACAATAATGTGTGCCCTATCCTCGTGGGGTACGTTTACATTTATAAGGTAGCTTAGGGGTTTCCTAAGCCCCATTAACCACTATCCTTAAGAGCTCCGACTTATCCTTTTATCATGGTCGGTCGTTACAAGAAATAAATTTTAAACACTCCTACTTTGATCGAAAGACTTAATTAGTCATGGGTGTATGAGATCAAGCATGTGATGACAACGTGCTGATAGAATAATTAACCCCATGGTTACCATACACAGTCTCATAAGATATGGGCAAAACTACCCTTAGCTATCGATTCTCAGAACAAGTCAACTAATAATATCATAAATACTTGTTATTATGTGCATTCTCATGCACTAAGATAAAGCCATCATTAGGTGACCAAATTATAGATAACCCACCAATTATACTACAAGTAGGCAACTACTATCATATCATTAACTTGAGTACACCCAACTAATGGCCAAAAGCGATCAACATACTCACAACTGACCGGGTGTAAATCGAGTGGTTAATTTTAATCTAGACTATTAATAAAACAAGATTAAACAAAAAAGAATGGAAATGATAGGTTGAGAATTATATCCCTCACCATGGGTTAATTAGCATAAACGATTACATGTAAAGAAAATATTTATCAAGATTAAATCTCATCTGGACAATTAATAAAATCTAGAGTCATCACCCCCTAAAATCTCATAAAAGTTTACTTTGATTTTGGTATTAACAAATACCCCAGAATTACATACAAAACGTCGCAAACATGGCACATACATGATATACACCACTGAGGTTCCTAGATGCAAAACCATGAACAACCTAACCCATCAAAACTATCATAAACTATCATACCATAACAAAGATACAAATTAATATTTGGAGATTTCAATAATCTCAATCTAATTTAAGTTATCTAGAAATCATCGTAGATGGCATGGAACCAAATGAAGAAAGAAATAAAGAAAGAAAACTAATTGACAAACCACTATAACTAATTAACAATGCTTGAATAAATAAAAAAGATGACGAATGATAGCTTATACAACAAACCCCAGGATAGAGACTGGAGAGAAACTCCTAAACAAAGCTCATATAACCTTAAACTATAATAAAAACTATCTTACAAATAATATCCAACTTATTACTTGTAGTAAGTTGGAAAAATCTAAAGAAAAGAATTACAAAAAAACAAAATATCTCAAATCTGGGAGGATCGATCATTCGAGCATTGGTCGATCGATTACTAGTTCTGAAATAAGCTCATTGGCTATAGGTGTTAATAAAATTGGAGAGGTTCAACCGATCAAGCTTTGGTTGATCGATCGATGCTCCGTTCTCATCCCATATTTTACATAAAAAATTTTTTTTACCTCTCACAGAATTCACCATAAATTCATCATCCCAATTAAAAATGATGCACGGTTTTCAGCAAAGCGAAAATAATTCGAAAAGATACGTAAGAATGGAAAGCCAAAGTCCAAATTCAGAAGTATGAAATTACAAAAAATGACCTTAAAGAAGCATCTTAGGACAAAACTTTCCCGAAACGCAACCAATTTCTTCGCTTATCATCTTAACAAATACAAAAGCTCAAACTAAACTTGCAAAGCGCGCGCGCGCGCGCGCACACACACACACACACACACACACACACACACACACATATATATATATATATATATATATATATATATATATATATATATATATATATATATATATATATATATATATCACTGTTCTAAAAAACTCGCCTAGGCTTGAGGCTTGGGAGAAACGCCCTGCCTTAAGATTTTCACGCCCTATTCTTAGTAAAATCCTTAAGGCGCACTTTTTCCTAAAAACAATAATGCTTTAGTGAAACGATATCGCCTTTTAAAGAATTTTTTTCCAAAACGGACCATTATCTCATCTAAAATAATCAAATAGTATTTTAATTTGCAGATATTCAGACATATTTTTATGATATGTTCAATTTAAGTATTTTAATAGCCTTGTTATGGTTAAAAAAATATTAAAATATATTAAGAAGTTCTAAACTCCTTTTCACGCCTTTTTACGCCTAAGGCCCACCTAGGCTTCTAAGGCTTCAGGCTTGGCCTCCACGCCTCGATCACGCTTCGCATTTTTTAGAACCTTGATACATACATACATACATACATACATACATACATACATACATATATATACATATATATATATATATATATACATACATATATATATATATACATACATATATATATATACACATATATATATATACACACACAAAAAGTCTCCTATAAGGACTCCTTATGGTGCAGACCCTGGTACATACGATTTTTTTAAAATAGTAAAAAAATGAAAATTTTTATGAAACTTCATGGATATGATCTCCATGGTGAGAAGATCATCTCCAATTTTTTTCATCGAAAAAATCAATAAAAAAATCATTGAGATGAAGTGATATGTGAAAAATGGTATAAATATGCATTTTCAACCGTTCAAAGGTTGGGTCGGCGCCAACCGCTTTATAGATTGAATTTTTTTATGAAACTACATGGATATGATCTTCTCACTATAGAGATTATATTCATGAAGTTTTATCAAAAAATTTAATAAAAAAGTGGGTGAGATGATCGCCAACATTTCAACGGTCAAAAATGCATATTTATACCATTTTTTTACATATCACTTCATCTCAACGATTTTTTTATTGAATTTTTTGGTGAAAAAAATTGGAGATCCCACCATGGAGATCATATCGATGAAGTTTCATCAAAAAATTCATTTATTTACAATTTTAAAAAAATGGTATGTACCGGAGTCTGCACTATAAGGAGTCCTTACAGGAGAGGGTCTCTCTCTCTCTCTATATATATATATATATATAACAAAGGTTATCCAATAAATGAGAATAAATATATGAATTAATGGATAAAAAATATGCTAGAATGAGCAAGAATAAAGGGCACTAATATACAGTATTTGTGACTAATCACACCCTTAACTTATACATTGCTAGTTTCTAGTGATGAAACAAAACTAGAACCAACAAAACACATAGAGATAAATAAAAAAGATATGTACAAAGGATAAATGCCACTTACACCAGTGCACAATTGCATTTAGTGAATGCAACAAGACATTAAATCCATAGGTTATCCTAATGGAATGAGTGTTGTCTCATGTCGTTTTTGAGGGATGAAATACATAAATATCAAGTTTCCTCAAAAGTATGCCAAAATAACGAATAAGACAAGCTCAACAACAATGAAAAGGATTTCAACAAGTTATTAACAAAGCACGTGACGATTTACCTATTAGTGCGTAATCATTGACATTATAAGAATAACTTCATCACAATTGAAAAATTAAATGTGGAAGGAAGAGAAAGACTAAGAGAAAAATATGATTTATTAAATCATATAATCCAGATAAATATAAAATGTTGATGACATCAAACATCTCTAGTGATTACATTCAGCAAGTGAAAACACTCTAGATGGGGTGCAATACACACGGGACATGCGAGCATAAAGATTAAATGTAAAAGGAAGTAAGGTCACATAGATGTCATCAATGAAGAACGTTATATATAAAATGAAAATTGTAATCTCAATAAAAGGATACCACTCACTAAGGGAGGTGAAACGTACTTTGACAGATTATCGCAATTAGTATGACTTTTGAATCACATTCACACAATGATCAAATATGACTTTTAAGGGTTGTGATGTAGGCTAGGTGAGGTGTATGAAATTAAGGGTATGTTTATGGATTCAAGGTGTTTGGAGATGACACTTGGGATAAATGAAATTTTCAAGCAATTTCGAAATTGATAAACAAGTAACGAAAATAACCAAAAACAGTGAGGAATATTATTTCTCACTATTTATAACATGGAATACTTTCTCTTTTCTTTTTCTTTTTCTTCTTTTCTTTTTCTATTTTCTTTTCTTTTTCACACTCATATTCTTAATTTCAACCACATAACAAGCACATCATAAAGTCCCAAGTATGATTCGAAACAAATGTATGGAAGGTGTGTATATGGGTTATAAAAAACACCAATGTGGAGTTTGTTACAAGATTTGGGATTTTGAAATAAAAGGTTAATACTTTGGCTCAAATGTGATGTCAACGAAAATATGTAGGGTGAGTTCAAGGTCAATATGGATGAAATAAGAAAGTGGGACTATAATCCTTTCCTAAAGTTAACACAATTCTCGAGTTAAAATAACCTTGAAAATCATATACAAGTAAAACATTTAACATAAACTCAATTAATGAACGATCAAAGAAATAATAATGAGATTAACGACGAATTTAACGTTTTCGAGAGGGAAGGAGTAATTTATAAATAATCGCAAATGAAAAAAAGTGCAATGCTCAATTGGTGTAAGTATATACGAATGAAACAACAAAAGTGAGTTATAAAAGCCTTAATAGAATTATTGAACAATGAAAGCGCATGTGATCATCGGTTCAAAGGTCAATTCATAAAGTTTTTCATAATATCAATGGTTCAAGAATTAAAGTCTAATAACTTATAAATCAAGAACATGCATAATTGAATTATCATATGGAACAACTGAGAAGCTGAAATTGCCCAAAACGCTGTGATACCAATTTGAGAATGCTATGTGATATCGATAATATGTGGATTCACAAATTTCCAATTTAAAACTTATTTAACCAGATGTCAATTTTTTATCCAAATTAATCAAACCCTAACACATGCATCTAGGTGTGTAAATCATGCCATCACAAATAAACATAAATTGTTGACACACAAATTTCAGGAAAAAATCCCTTTCGGGTAAAACATTTTATTTCATTATGAAGAGGTAAATCACAACTTACATGCACAAAGAAATATGTAATGACTATTATGGAGAATACTCACATAGGCCTCGACCTAGAATCATGATTGGATCAACCGCAACAAACCCACAAGAACCACAGTTCTATCTTCAGCAAGGAACACCAGTAAGCAATCCTAATTGATTGCAGTTGCCAGCCAACACCTCCCTCAAGCGGTACCAAATGAGCCATAGATTTACCCACTCTACAAGAGAAACTTCACCAAAGTTGTATATTGGGTTCCAAAACAATTCACTAAAGCTATTGGGATAATTAGTGAATTAAAAAATAAAGTTAAAAACCCCTAAATGAGAAGATAAAAATTCTACAATTTGCAGTTTTCGTAGATTGAAACACTCTGGTCTTTGGAAACAAAATGGACTCAAAACACTATTATTTATAAAAATGTTTGAGTCAGCGCAGTCGTTCAAATGAGAACAATATGTCGCTCGAATGACATATGATGTCGCTTGAAGGGACTTCGCGCTACATATTAAATGAGGTAATAAAACCAAAATAACAGCATGTCGTTTTATAAAATGCTTCAAGTGAGCTTCAAATGAGGTCTCAAGTGAGATATACGGTCGCTTGAATAATTCGTTTGAACGACTTTGTCTTGTCTTTTGAACAAAATCAACGAAAAATTATTTTTATAAAAACTCCACCTCAAGACGTAGAAAAATTATTTTGACAAAAACAACTCCTCAGATGCTTAAAAACATTTTAGAAAAATTATTCTAAAACTTTAAGTGAACCATTAAGGGACTTAAACACAACCTTACCACGATCTATCTCATAGAGGCTTGATTGTTGAAGAACTTAGATATTTGGATTCGTCTGGATACATAAAGGATCTTTAATGTACTTCGATGGTTGTAGCGGTATACGACATACTCTAATGTAAACAGGACTTTATAAAATATGTCCTTACAAATCTCTCCCTATGCCTATGCCGGTACAAACTAAAAACATCTGAATTATCCAATCAAATTTGTTATACAAATCTATTACCCTCCCATGAACCCAAAAACTAAAAACATCTGAATTATCCAATCAAATGTCTTATACAAATCTAATACCCTCCCATGAACCCAAAACTGTAAAGGTAATAAAAATGCAGGTCATTAAACTTGGTTAAAAAATCTTCAACTTGAAATCTTCAATTCTTTAACTTTTCTTTGTCATTATTAGGGTGTGCAAAATATGATTTTAAACTTTTGTACCTACACACATGAGACAAGAAACAATTGCCTTCCTGACGTATAGAGTTTGAGATGAGATAAATAAATCAAAACGAAGATCAAATCTCAAATCTCCCCCATTAAATCATAATTCGTTCTCCCCCTTTTTATTTGTCCGAAATAGACAAGGAAAATAATAAACAAAATAAACATGGAGTATCACGACAAGCAATGAAAATCAACTACGACCATCTTAGGATAAACTTGAAAGCATTCATCAACTATTTTTTATTTTTCAATTTTTCAAACAAAAATGCTAAAATAATTTACAAAAAATCAGACACCATGAATTTACACTAAGATAACCAAATCGTGAAAATAGAATGAATGGGTGTGAACAAATTCGATAGAAAAATCAATGCAATCAAACATAATAAATGTGCACGATGAATATGGATACTCCTAATGAGTGATTTCAAAATCGTCCTTAGGTGTCAAAATATGTGAATTTCAATGACATCGACTGAATCTAATTGACACATCAAAGTCTAAAATGTCCACACCAATAATGTGTAAAACTACTTAATGCTTTTTTAAGACTTTGTTAGGACGTGCAAACCCGTTGTTTAAATTTCCAACCGAACTCCCTCAAATATATATTTCTTTTTCAATATCTTTTGAAGTTTCTATTTTTATCTCCTTAGAGAAATACTATTCGCCCCATTTTGGCATATTTATCTTTTTATTGCCTTAATATTTTTTCGGGCTCTCTTCAAACGGTGGCTTTTCATGACGTGATTATTATTCACTTGCAGCCTTTTTCCGTGTTCACTCATTATTTTTTCATATTAAACAAATTCCTAATAGGCAACGGTTCTTACTTGCACAACGTTCATTATCAAGTTTTCTCATATATGGTTCGTTTTAAAGACAGGATTGGGATGAAAACACTTCGACCCACATGTGATAAATAAGTAAAATAATCAAACAAATCCGTGCAGGTATGCATTAAAGGAGACTAAGAGTCAAACATGTAGAAAGCAATCTCAAATTACATCTTAATGACCCCAAACACCATAAATCAAAAAAATAAAATGATAACACATATCAAAACACTATCAAATAGTCACATGGATATGGAATGAACTTGTGGCTTGGTCATCCTAAATGTCCATTCATAAAAGGTGTAAACAAAATACAAAAATCCTTTTGACTTTTGTCAAAAAATTTTAACAAAATACAATCTTTTTGGCTTTTTCAATTTTTTTCTAAAAAAATAAAAAATCTTGTTGTATTTTTTCAAAAAATTTCAAAAGAAAAAATATGTTTGGCTTTTCAAAAATAATATCAAAAACGATAAAAAAAAGATAAATACAAAGGTGGTACACACTAGCAATCGTCATAAAATATCATCAAGAAAATCTTCGTACCCTAGCAAACAAGTCTAAACCTCAACCGTTAGGTGTGGTGGAGTTTTCCAAAGGTGGTGACATCCTATGAATACATCCATCAAATTATTGAAAATTTTGACGAAAAACTTTACTTGCTCCCTAATATGTGCAAACTTTTTCATGTGATTATCTGGAACATCATGTGTGGGTGCGTGTGTGGAAACATGTGGACAAACTCTTTGAGACACACTACCTAACTTAAACAAAATCTCCTAAGGTGTCCTCTGCAATGTGTGCAAACATGCACGGGACTAGGAAAACCTCTCATGGAACATCTAGAACGCGTTATCATATCAGGTAACAAATGACTTGGTGGGTTGTATTGAGTGCCATAAGGATTTATCACAAAATCGGGAACTGACTCGAGTATAATATGGGAAGTAGACGAACCATCATGACCTATTCCTAATCTCTTAAAATAATCCAAAGCGGGACCGAGAAGAAACTTTCCTGCCTTCTTAAATGTATCCTCTATAGTGATCTTTACCTCCCGAGCTCGTTCGAGATCTCCCTATAACTGGACCACACAGACATCAAGTTAACTCTTTTCTCGACCTACGATGATCAACTAGTCACTCAAAGTAACCTTAAACTTCTCGAGTTGACTTGAATACCCTTAAAACCTCTCTCTCTCTCTATCTCCAAATTTAACACCCTAAGCCCTAATTCCTTAATCAACTTCTTCGTCTTTAAGGTCTCGTTGTACAAATCTCTAAACAGAATTTGGAGCTCACTTTCACCTTCACTAGCGCACTCACTCTCACACTCGCTCGAAACACTTAAATCATCATCGAGGCTTTCACATGCACAAGTATCCTCATCGTCGTGGGACAACCTAGGTGTTCTCACAGGACTAGCTAAAAATGCAACACACATCCCATGTTAAGATTCATCCCCAGAATCCTTCACTTCTTCCTCGCTATTGCAAAGAATGGCTAGCATGGCAACATTCTTTCCCTTTCTTTTTAGCCTACTGGGACACTCAAACGCACTATGCCCCTTACCCTCACATTCAAAACATCTCTATTCTTCCTCTTTCTCTTCCTCTTTCTCACCGCTCTCTTTTGCATCTTCTTTCCTTTTATTTTTCTAAAAAATCTTTTATTGAAATAATTTTCTTTGGAAAATTTGGGAAACTTTTTAAAAAATTTAGCAAGCATGACCACATCATCAAAATCAAACTCGCCCTTAGAATCGGAATCACAAACTCTCACTTTCATTTTCTTATCTCTCTTGAATACTCCCTCACTCTTCCTTGACTGGGCTCTAAGTGATATCCCTTTATCCTGAGGCTTCACAATGTCAGGAAACATGTCAGTTTCATATGTTTGGAGGTCTCCTACCAATTCTCTAACTTGATATTGCTCAAATTTCCAAAGAAATTTATAACAATGACTTTTGGGATAAAATGTTTGGGAAACCATCTCAAAATCTTTTTATCCACTCATGCATCTAGTATGTGCTCACCAAGACTGAAAATAGTATTGACAATGTCGGATAAATGCATATAAAATCATCAAAACACCCAGATTCAAGTCTGAAAATCGTTTCAAATTGAGTAGTTAAATTTTACAATTTAGACTACTTGACCACATTCGTGCCTTTATGGGTAAGTTGTAAAACATCCCAATCTTCTTTTGACGTAGTGCACGTCACGATACGTCGGAACTCGTCAGGGGCGACTGGTCCAGAAATTGTACTTAGCCCACGAGAATTAAAAGTTCTCCATTTAAATTCTTCCTCGGTCCAGTCAGTCATAGGCTTAAGATTGGTGACATTATTAGCGGTGACAGTGGTAGGACTCCACCCTCTTTCACAAACAACCAAAACTCTCTCATCGATTGCTTTTAAATGAGATTTCATGTGGGACTTTTAATAGGAATAATTAGACCAGTCAAAAATTGGCTACCAATTATATAAGTTTTCATTCGAAAACATTGCGAAATATCAAAATCAGCTTTTTCAAAAAAATTAATATCACAAAAATTTGGCGGAAAAGGATCACTCGATAAATTAGAGAAACCTGCTCTCATACCAATTTGAGAAGGTAAGATTGCTTAAAAAGACCTGATACCAATTTGAGAATGCTATGTGATATTGATTGTATGTGGATTCCAAAAATTTCCAATTTTAAACATTTTTAACTAGATCTCAATTTTTTATCCAAATTAATTAAACAGTAACACATGCATCTATGTCAACAAGAGATAAAAACTAAAACAGTAGCATGTCGTTTGATAAAATGCTTCCAGTGAGCTTCAAATGAGGTATCACGCAAGATACACTGTCGCTTGAAGAAGTCGTTGAACAACTTTGGCATGTCGTTTGAATGACATAGATATGCCGTTTGAATGACGTCAACAAAAATTTATGTTTATAAAAATTCCGCCTCAGGACTTAGAAAATATTATTTTGACAAAAAACAATGCCTCAAATGTTTAAAAACATTTTAGAAAAATTATCCCAACACTTTAAATGAACTATTAATGGACTTAAACACAACCTTACCAAAATCTATCTCAGAGAGGCTTGTTTATTGAATAACTTTGATATTCGGATCCGTCTTGATGCATGAATGGTCTTGAATGTTCATCGACGGTTGTAGCGGTATATGACATACTCTAATGTAAATAGGACTACGTAAAATATGTCCTTACAACAAGCATTTATTTGAATGGTCATCGAAAAGAAGGTAAAAATGCCTAAGAAAGGGAAAAAACAGAGAATTTATTTTTGAAACTTTTAATTTTTTATATAAAAAAGGCATGCTTAGGAATAACATATAATCAAATCAAAGAAGCTACCAATGAATGAGAAGAATAACACACACACACACGCTAACTTAAACGTTGCATTGTCCTCAATGTGAATTAATAATACAAGTTAAAAGAGGAAGATAAAGACACCACCCAAAATGGAGCGATCTCCGAATAGAACAAGTCCAAAATCTCTACAAAACATGTTAGAACCATGCATAAAAAAAAGAACCAAAATTTAACTAATTACACTGAAGAAAAGTTAAAAAGAAACAATCAATATACTATGTACAACTAACAATTATAACTCTTAGTTAACTATACACTAAAACTTAAAATTTTTGAGGTTTCACCCAAAATATGCTTTAACTTTGAGGGATTAATGGAAAAGCCTTGTTTGATTTCATGCCTCCTAGAAAATAAGAATTATATTTGCACAATGAAAGGTATAGCAAGGGCAGGGGAAGGAATCATCACCAATTAAAAGTTTTAGGTGTATGTTGGGGGTTTTGGATTCAATGGGGGAAAAGTATAAATGGGATTTTTAAAAAATCTGAATTTCCTCCCATGAATTTTTTAATTGGAATGGGAGGTGGGACCCATGGAGGTAGAATTGCCTTCATAGAGGGAAACTTGAGAAAATATTCATCGTCGATAAAAGTATTAAATATTTTATTGTTTTCAACCAACTCAGAAGATAACTGTAATGGATGGATGACGATGAACGAAAATAGGAAGGAAACAAATTCAATATGAAGAGATGACTCATCATTGCTCAAAGATTAAATTTTAGAGGAGATAAGATAATTTCTTATGAAATTTTCTTCTAAAATTATGTTAGGTGAAGAATAAGTTTCAACATCCTTTTTGTTTTTCAAAGAAGAAAGAATTTCATTGTAAATGAATACTACACCCGTTTCTTCATAACATTCGTTCTCAACAATTAGGCCAAGAGAAGAATGGTTTATTTCAAAGTAGGCATACTTGGCTGAAGAACCTAGGATTCTTCATTTGTTTCAAAATATACTTCATCTTCTAAAGTTTCAGGAGAAAAATAATTGTTCGTTTCAAATAATTCATCTAAATCACATTCCCAACAATGGTTTTCCTACCGATAATAGGTATCATTTTTTTATTTTTCAGACTTTGCATGAACGCAATAAATGAATTCGTCTAGCAACTTCACCCAATTTTTTTTTTTAGAAGTATTATCTTAAATCTTATCAAAACTATTAGTATAATAAGTCTAAAGGTTATTATCAAAATAGCTCAGAGAACTATTATCACAATGTTTTTCAACATTTTTATTCTAAGAATTTGCGGCATTTTGTTATGAGAATAATTTTCAAAAGTCCGCACATCATTTGTTTGATTTTGTAAATACTCGCCAAAATTCATAGTCTTTTTAATTTCCTCCTTTTCCAAGTATTCACCAAAAGTTATAGACTTCAAGTCACTTTGAAAATTATTCTCGGTATAAAACTGAGAACCATCTCACCAACAATTGTGGAGTAAGACATGTTTACCCAAAATGGCTCTTCGATGGAAATTACACAACGTGGTGTCCAGTCGAGAGTTTAACAATTCTTGGTGATAAAATGTGCACGTCTATCAAAAACATTAAAAAAAATACAAATACAAAGAAAAAATATTACAAAATACTAAATCAATCACAATCTTAAACAAAACACTCCCGGGCAATGATGCCTTTTTGATCGGGCATAAACCTAGTGGTTTTGTAAGGACACTGTCATTGATTGGTTTCCAACCACAATACAAAAAACCTAACTTTAACTATAATGGTTTCTTAAGCATATCGGCGGGTTTGGGTATCGAATCCACTAAGAATGTTTGTTAGACTTTAATTGATTTATTACTTTTAAGAATAAAAGTGAAAAAGGTGATGATTTAATTAAGTTGCACTAAAATACTTTTAACCTAGACAATTAATGAAACTATAGATTAAACAACGAGAATGGAAACTATAATTTGAGAATCATATCCCTCATCGTGGGATAATTAGCATAAATGGTTACATGGAAAGAAAATATTTATCAAGATTAAATATCATTAGTACAATTAATAAAATCTTAAATTGTCACGCCACAAATTCTTATAAAAGCTTACTTTGATTTTGGCATTAATAAATATCCACAAAATTACACACGAAGGTCGAAAAATGGTGTATACATGATATACTCTATTAAGGTTCCTAGATGCAAAACCAAGAACAACCTAGCCCATAAAAACTATCATAAACATACAATAGCAAAGAACCCAATTGATCCATAGTGAGTTCAATAACCTTAAGTTAATTTAACTTAGATAGAAAACATTATAAATGGCATAGGATGAAAGAAAGAGAGAATGAAAACAAAAAATACAGGAAAAAAATTAAAATAATTTAAATAGCGTGAATAACTAAAAGAGGTGATGAATACACATCAAACCCTAAGAGATAACATGGATAAAAACTCCTAAACAAAACTCATCTAACCTAAAAATATAATAAAACGAATTATCTTACAAATAAAATCCAACTTAATACTTATAGTAAGATGGAAAAATCAAAAGAAACAAATTAAAAAGCATCGAAATATATCAAATCTGGGAGGATCGATCAATCAGTTCTTTGTTCTCAGCCCACATTTTGCATAAAAAATAGAATGTTACCTATTACGAAATTGGCCATAACTTTATCGCTCAGACTCGAAACGATGGATGGTTTGTGGCCACATAAAGATAATTAGAAGAGATACATAATCGTGGAAAGAAAAAGTCCAAATTGAGAAGCACGAAATTATAAAAATTCCCTTGGAGTTGTATCTTATGATGAAATTTTCTCAAAATGTAACCAATTGCTCCCTTAGCATTCCAACACCTACAAATGCTCAAATAAACCTTGCAGAGCATATATGTATCAAAAACAAAGTTTATCCAATAAATTGGTGTAAATATAGGAATTAATATACATAATTATTCTAGAATGCGTATGAATAATGGATAATAATATACAATATTCATGACTAATCAATGACCCATAAGTAGTCGTCATTAATATCATATCTACCATATGAATCCATAATCGGTAACTCCTGAAAATAAAAAGTAAATATTAATTAATCTCACATCCATATCATAAATTTACTCAATCCATGATTACGATACATATGGCTCTCACACGACCCACCAACCACATAATGTATGGGGACCTCATTTTCATACCAAAAATTGAGAAACAGTAGGATATTAGATCCAGATCTAAACCTTTAATAAGAACTCATGCGTCGAATAAATAATCAAAATAAGGAAACCCGTGTATATACTTGGTTTAGGTGGTAATTTTCTACAAGTAATATTGTTCAATGCACGTAATTCAAGTAAGAATGAATATAACAGAGAATAACAAAACCACACAGACAATTCATGATGTACGTGGTTCGACAACATGCCTACT
This sequence comes from Sambucus nigra, assembly GCA_949130495.1. Classification (NCBI taxonomy): domain Eukaryota; kingdom Viridiplantae; phylum Streptophyta; class Magnoliopsida; order Dipsacales; family Adoxaceae; genus Sambucus; species Sambucus nigra. The sequence continues at coordinate 294,345,295 of OX422215.1, read as the reverse complement.
CTCATGAGCTGTTTGGGTCTATTCGTTATTGCTTAAGAAGTCAGGTCAGTAGAGTTATAGTAATGCTCGATATTATAACAATACATGCCCCTATCATATGGGTAGAGTTTATATTTATAAGTAAACTTAAGAGAGTCATAAGACTCGTTAGGACTTATCCTTTGTTTTAATCTGCCATTACAAGTGATTAAGTTGAATGAGTACATTTTGACTTAGAGTCTTCATGGATTATAGGTGCATGTGGCATGAGCACACATGGCCGAGTATGCATCAACTTGATTCTTGACCCCACAATTACCCCCAAAATTAAGGGCCTTTTAAGATCATTGGACTTTGTGCCTATGTTTGTCTACTAATGGTTGGAACTTCCTCACCTTTTATAGGAGTAGAAAGATTCCTCATCTGGTCGAGTTTAATAATTGTCTTAAGTCTTCGTGCATTTGTCTGATGGAAATTCTGTATATGACCTAGAAATAAGAAAGTTTTTTCCCATTAAGTGCCCAAGAGGCACACTCATAAATATGGATTATTTACCTCGTTGCGGAGGGAAACGTTGTCACTGCTTCGGTTGCTAGTGCGCGTGTGTCATAATTACATTTCTTGGGAACCTTAAAACCATTTTTACCTTATAATATTCGTTTCCCTCTCATTCCTCTTTATTTGAAAGCGTGTGTACTTTGGGAAGGTATTTCATTAGTTTAACTCTCACTGTAAGCATACTTAACTCCAACTCAATTATTTTTCTGTATTTCTCATTTTCTTTCCTCTCGAGTTGCCATCTTCAATAATGATGTACGTTGTTAATGACAACACTATTAAAAATTTCAATCTTGATCATTATATTCCCCAATGGGTAAAAGTTAAACTAATAGAGAGCTCCTACGATCTTTGTGCGCTTCCTAAAGGCCATTGACGACCTTTGATATATTCATAGCTGAGTGTGGGGTAATATTTCCCCTAAATCAATTATTTTTAGAGTTTTTTAATACTTTAAGGTGGGCCCAACCTATGTTGCTCTAAATTCTTGGAGGATTGTTAATGGAGTTCACCGCATTAATGAGTTGTATAGGACCAATTTTGGTATTATCGAGATTTGGTACTGTTACTAATGTGCGATGACCCATGAGGGTATCTACTATCTAAAGACGAGGGTGGACAATCAGTCCCTTATTATGAATTTACCTAATTGTAGCAAATATTACTAAGATCGTGGCATTATTGTAAAGAACTAGCAACATGCCCCTCTTCCTATGGGCAAGGAGTATGAAGGGGCAAGGTGCCCCCAGGAGGGGCGAGGAATAAGCTAGGTCATAATTATGCTCATGCTTTTTGTTTTATTCTTCTTTTGACGATTGGGAATGTTCTTCTTTATATTTGACAGTTAAGAATAAGAAGAATCATCATTGAGTTTATGATATTAATTTTATTAATCTTCATATGGTTTGGGATATTTAGTAGTGTATGAGATTGTTGACCATCCAAGGTCGGCTGCCTTACTTCTTGCTTGCAAAATTTTGACCACTTCATTATTAGCTAAGACAATTGAATGGACTCCGATCATTTATCTCGATTTGGACAATTCAAAAGCCTCCATATCTGACAGTTCAAGTGAGGAAGAGTCAAATGAATGAGAAACATCTTCCTCATTTGAGTCTATTAATGGGTCAATCGTCCATTTTGTTGCTGATCTCTCTCTTGGGTCTATGAACCTAAAGATAAAGGTTGTTAACTTTATCCCTGCTAATCTATGTACATAATCTCCCTCAGCTCATCCACCGAGCAAAGATAAAGGGCTTGATCGATAGGCGAGCAGGAAAAGTGGATCAGGGAGGCCTTTTAACCCTTTGAACATTGGATACCCCCAATACAACGATCATGAGAATATCTCTAAGAGGTTGAACATGGATCATGATCCTCCTCCCAATAGTTGCTGGGGGGAAGAACATTATTGGCAAGCGCAAGGTAATTTCGAGTTCTATCATTGGATGCACCAACCTTTCTCGGTACTTAATTCGATTATCGGTCTTTCCATCTATTAAGGAAGCTGCTACTACCTTATCCCAAGAACGGTTGGTGGAACGCTCCCACCATAACTTATCTCTTATACATTTCTCTTTTATTTGTATTTCATCTTGAATATATTCTTACTCGCATTTTACTGACTTTTACTCTTTTTTCCTTCCAATTTATGATTGACTACAATCAGTTATAAGGGAGATATATTGTGCTGAAGAAGTCCAACTAAGACGTGGAGGTGGACCTGAATGCATTCACTGGGTCTTTGGAGGCTGCTCGGTCGCCTAATGAAGCTACGATCTCCAAGAAAGAAATAATTTACTAAAATATTGAGAGCTTGAAGGTTAAAAGTACTTCTCTTCAGAAGAAGGTCAATGAGTCCATTAATCTGGTCTCTACTAGTGAGAAGGCTAAGATGGACACTTAAAAGGCTAAGGTCGAGGTCGAGAATGCCAAGATCAAGGTTGATGATGTGACACCGTGCTCAAGATTGTACCCCCTTCCCTATAATTTGCATGACTAATGGACATGGACTTAATATAATGTATGGTTGTCTATTTGTACTAACTTTCTTGTCTTGGTGAAATTTAAAATGGGATTGAATGGACCCAAATATAAATAAAAAAAATTGGGTCGCACGAACGAAATGTTGGGTCGTTTGAACGAGGAAGCTTCATCGTTGGAATGAATGCATCAAACGACCTTCGAACGGAAAACACTTGTTCTTATTTCTAGCCTCGTTAGATTCTCGTTGGAACTTTGTTTTAATGATATGGAATTTCAATCGAACGAGTGTAACACCCAGTGTTTTTTAATAGTTTAATTAATTAATTAATTGGAAAATTCGGGAAAAATAAAATTTTGAATTTTGTAATTTTTATTGGTGAAATATGTTAGTTGTGATTTTAGAAGAATAAAACTTTAAGCGGAATTGAAATCAAAGTTAAAATGGATTTTTAATGGATTGTTATATATTTATCCCTTATAAAAATTTTAGGCCAAATTTGTCAAAATACCTGGCGATCGATCAATCGACGCCAGGGGTCGATCGATCAACCCCAACAGGTTTCGTGCGTTGCAATTATCTTTTGGTGAGTTTTGCATTTTTAAAACTCTTTAAACTATTTATATAAATGATTTTCGGGGCTAGGTTTTTAAAAGTCACATTCTACCAACCCTAGAGCAGCAGACCCTTTACTTTTTCATCATCTTCTACCTCAAAACCCTAGCCTCCATTAAAATTACTTTTCAAGCTCAGTTTTGAAGGCCAATACTAATCTATCCCAAGTTGGTTCAAGAAGGGTTTTTAATCCCTTTTTCGAGGGGAACTCTTATATCGAATCATATTTTTAACAAACTAATCACCGGCATGTTTACCCTATTATTTTCCCTTAGTGTCATGTGTGTTGATTGTAGCCTCCACTAAACACATGTTTTCTAAAATAAGTTATGAATATAATTATTAAAGAGATAAATTTTGGGACTGTTTTGCATGAAATTTTAATGTTACCAAATACTTATAACCTTGTTGTTCTTTGGGTAGTGTCGGTGTAGTCGATTGTGTGATGGGCATGTGCATGTAGAGGAGCCCTTAGAAAGAAAATTTTGATATTTCATGTGAGAACCCTAGATAAAATTAATTACTTGTGTTAGAAAATAATAACTCTGATAGGACCTGCATGTAGCGAGTATTTTGAAAATCACAATATTTATGTGTCCTTGGTTTCCACCACTTAGATTAAAATTATTTAATGGGGAATTTAGTGGTGTTGCGATTGTTGTTATAAATTGTTCATTGTGCCACTTTATGGAATTAATATTAATTTTTATATCTCGGGGATGTTGGGTATTGTAGGTAATTGGTCTTCAACCCTTGTTATAGTACACTTGTTAGGTATGGGACTAGTAAGTGGGCCTTAGTTACGATTTATGCTAATTAGGTATGTGACTAGTTAGTGTAAGTTTATGTAGTTTATATAATTTGGGGTGGGGGTTGATTTCTTATATTACACCATTATTACGATAGCCTAGGATTGATATCTAGGTAGAGTGAAAATTTTATAATCATCCTTTACTTAGGATAGGACGAATTTGGGTTTTTGAGGATTCTCACATCGCTTTTAAGGGTGGGGGAAATTAATTTGATTAATGAGTATAAGAAATTTTGGAAATTAATATTGCAGAACTAAAACGGATACTAAAATTTATTAGCGACATAATGTGTCTAGGGCCAAAAGTTTAAATGGGTCAGAGGATGGTTTATGTCGTGTCATGTGTGGAACCTTGTCATATAGCGAGGATTGCAGGATAAAAACGGATCAGACGACGGACTTGACAAGGGGATGTGTGTGTGGGTGGAACCTTGTCATATCGCGAGGGCCGACAGTTAAAATGGGTCAGACGACGGCTTTGACAAGGGGATGTGTATCTTGGAAAATTATAATTGTGGTTCTTTTAATTTAATTGAATACTGTTGGGATTGCGGGTTTATTAAAATAATATTGGTGTGTCACATTTTAAAGAAACCTTGCGGGTAGTTTGAAATTTATTTTTAAGGGTTAATAACCTTCATAATTAAAAGATTTTATTATTATGGTCGATATATATATAGCACTATTGTCTGGGTTCAAGGACCCTAATTGAGAAGAGTAGCCGGTTTTCATGCTCGGGGCTTTGGCTCTGACACATGCGTTGACTAACCTTTTTTAGCATTTATCTGCATAGGATTCATTGGATATCTTTCGGAGGTGCAGCGGGAGTTATTGTATTGCTTTAGTAGTTAGATTTATCTTTCCATTCTGTCGTATTATTTATGAGACTACTTTTGAGTTTATTGGGCCTTTCGGTCTAAAGTTGTTTTAAGATTTCAGTTGGATTTATTTATTTAAATATTTACATATTCGGAGATCACATGTGATGGATTTTGATTGCACTTTGGAGTTTTATCAGTTGGATGTCATTCATATTTGGGTTTGATTAAAATAATTTATCTTATGGATTTCAATTTTTCTATCTCATATCTGTCATATGCTAAGGATGATATTTAATTTACTCGCACCCAGCTTAGTTGTGGTGGCGGATGAAGCCAGAATTTAGCCGGGTGTGACAGATGGTATTAGAGCATGGTCTTAGGTCTCGTAGGTTGTGTGTCCATTTAGCTTCCGTGTTACTTATATTTGATTTCCTCTTGATGATTTGTACACTTAGTTTTTCTGAGTATGACGTTGTTTATTCCTATCTTTCAGATGGAGAACACTAGGAGAGATGGTAGTAGGAGAGAGGAGTCCGTTTCTAGTCCCATAGGTCAGGAGAGGGAGGGGCAATTTATTCTCGATGCCGAGGCACTTACGACAATTATGCTAGAGGCCACAGTGGCCAGTGTTGATATCAGGAGACAGAGAGGGTGACTTTAGAACCCCAATAGCAATGGGCACCCGTCTCAAATTGGGACAGAGTGAGGACAAGCTTTTTTAAGGGGAATCCTTCTGCCTTTTCAGGAGGATCCAACCCCACGGTTTCTCACCAATGGAGAAGGGACATCGAGCGACACTTGAGGTTAGTGGAATGCACAGAGGTGCAAAAGCAGATGTTAGCAACATTCAAATTGTCAGGGAATGCTTTACAGTGGTGGGAGAGTACCACCACACCGGAGGAGCGAGATCAATTGAGTTATGCAGAGTTTCAGATTAAGGTTTAGCAACAAGTACTTTTCGTATGCTATCAGGAGTGCAAAGAAAAGAGAATTTTTGGAGTTGGAACAAGGGTCAAAGTCAATCGTCGAGTATGAACAAGAGTTCACCAACTTATCTATGTTTGTACCGGAGGAGGTAGACACTGAGAGAAAAAAGATGGAGTGCTTCATCAAAGGGTTGTTCTGGCTCATTAGGCAAACGGTTTTGGGAAATCCGGCATACACTGCTTACGCCCAAGTAGTAGATGTCGCGATGTTACACTAGTATGAGAAAATAAACTATCAGAAGAAATTAGGGAAAATACAAGAGACAGAGGGTCAGTGAGGAGACAACAAGGGTCACAATGACCAAGCATGGAAGAGGAAGAGGTCGAACCAAGGATAGAACAATAATAATATTCATCAGGACAACTAGAGACAGGGTCGTCAGGGGGAGAAAAATCGTAATGGGAATTCGGAACCTTTTCAGGGTACTTGTTTCACTTGTGGGAAAATGGGACATAAAACAAATAGGTGTTTCAAGAGAGAGGTCCATCAGGGACAAGTTACTCAGGGCCAGAAAGACCAAGGGCGTCCGACACCGGCAGCACTCGGAGTGCGGGGAGCGTCAGCAGCACTGGCGACAACAAATGTTCAAGGAGCGCCAGCAACACCTGGTGCACAGGGAGCTGCTACAGCACCAACCAACACTGGTTATGGGAGGTGCTATTTACTCCATCCTCGAGAGCAGCAGGCACCGCAGGATCCATGACGTTGCTAAATAGGGGATCGATATGTAAAATATATTATTATGTATTATATGTATAGTGTTCAGATTTTCGCTTGGGTAAAATTAGGTGTATGAGCACCTGATTATAGTACGATATGGTAGGCTCCTGACAAGTTTAGTTTTTGTTTGCGCATTTGGTTTTGCTAAGTTTCAAGGGAGAAATTCTCTTACTAATGGGGAAGTATGTAACACCCCGTGTTTTTTAATAGTTTATTTAATTAATTAATTGGAAAATTCTGGAAAAATCAATTTTTGAATTTTGTAATTTTTATTGGTTAAATATGTTAGTTATGATTTTAGAAGAATAAAACTTCAAGCGAAATTGAAATCGGAGTTAAAACGAATTTTTAATGGATTGTTATATATTTATCCCTTATAAAAAATTTAAGCCGAATTGTCAAAATACCTGGGCGATCAATCGATCGACGCTAGGGGTCGATCGATCGATGCCAACAAGTTTCGTGCGCTGCAATTATCCTTTGGCCAGTTTTGCATTTTTAAAACTCTTTAAACTATTTATATAAATGGTTTTCGGGGATGGGTTTTTAAAACTCATATTCTACCAACCTTAGAGCAGCAGACCCTTTACTTTTTCATCATCTTCTACCTAAAAAACCTAGCCACCATTAAAATTACTTTTCAAGATCAGTTTTAAAGGCCAATACTAATCTGTCCCAAGTTGGTTCAAGAAGGGTTTTTGATCCAATTTCGAGAGGAACTCATATATCGAATCAGATTTTTGACAAACAAATCACATGCATGTTTACCCTATTCTTTTCCTTTAGTGTTATGTGTCTTGATTGTAGCCTCCACTAAACACATGTTTTCTAAAATAAGTTATGAATATAATAATTAAAGAGATAAATTTCGGGACTATTTTGCATGAAAGTTTAATGTTACCGAATACTTATAACCTTGTTGTTCTTTGGGTTGTGTCGGTGTAGTTGATTGTGTTATGGTCATGTGAATGTAGAGGAGCCCTTAGAAAGCAACTTTTGTTATTTCATGTGAGAACCCTAGATAAAATTAATTACTTGTGTTAGAAAATAATAACTATGATAAGACTTGCATGTAGTGAGTATTCTGAAAATCACAATATTTATGTGTCTTTGGTTTCCACCACTTAGATTAAAATTATTTAATGAGGAATTTAGTGTTGTTGCGATTGTTGTTATAAATTGTTCATTGTGACACTTTATGGGATTAATATTAATTTTTATATCTCTGGGTCGTTGGGTATTGTAGGTATTTGGGCTTTAACCCTTGTTATAGTACACTTCTTAGGTATGGGACTAGTGAGTGGGCCTTAGTTACGATTTATGCTAATTAGGTATGGGACTAGTTAGTGTAAGTCTATGCGGGTTATATAATTTGGGGTGGGGGATGATTTTCTATATTACACCATTGTTACGATAGCCTAGGATTGATATCTAGGTAGGGTGAAATTTTATAATCATCCTTTACTTAGGATAGGACGAAGTTGTGTTTTGAGAACCCTTAGTTGGGACTAAGGGTATTTTTGAGGATTTTCACATTGCTTTTAAGGGTGGATGAAATTAATTAATGAGTATAAGAAATTTTGGAAATTAATATCGCAGTACTAAAACGTATATTAAAATTTATTGGCGATATAATGTGTCTAGGGCCGATAGTTTAAATGGGCCAGAGGACGATTTATGTCGTGTCATGTGTGAAACCTTTTCATATCACGAGGATCGCAAGATAAAAACGGATCAGACGGCGGACTTGACAAGGGGACGTGTGTGTGGGTGTAACCTTGTCATATCGCGAGGGCCGTCAATTAAAACAGGTCAGACGACAGCTTTGACTAGGGGATGTGTATCTTGGGAAATTATATTTGTGGTTCTTTTAATTAAATTGAATACTGTTGGGAATGTGTGTTTATTAAAATAATATTGGTGTGGCACATTTTAAAGAAACCTTGCGGGTAGTTAGCAATTTTTTTGAAGGAGTAATAACCTTCGTAATTAAAATATTCTATTGTTATGGTTAATATATATAGCACTATTATCTGGGTTCAGAGACGCTGATTGAGAAGAGTAGCCGATTTTCATTCTCGGGGCTTTGGCTCTGACACATGCGTTGACTAATCTTTTTCAGGATTTATTTGGGAGTTGTTGCATAGGATCCATTGGTGATCTTTTGGAGGTGCAGCTGGATATATTGTATTTATTTTGTAGTCAGATTTCTCTTTTCATTCCGTAATATTATTTATGAGACTACTTTTGAGTTTATTGGGCCTTTCGGTTCCAAAGTTGTTTTAAGATTTCAGTTGGATTTATTTATTTAAATATTGAGATATTCGAAGAGCACATGTGATGGATTTTGATTGCACTTTGTAGTTTTATCAGTTGGATGTCATTGATATTTGGGTTTGATTAAAATAATATATCTTATGGATTTCAATTTTTATATCTCATATATGTCACATGCTAAGGATGATATTTAATTTATTCGCACCCAGCTCAGTTGTGGTGGCGGCCGATGCTAGAATTTAGCGGGGTGTGACAACGAGGTCTAGTCTCGTTTGAATGAGCCTCTAGAAAATTAGAAATTCTACAGATTTTATGTGCTGTCAAAATGATAACCCTTGGATCGATTGAGCTTTCAAGCTCCCAATGGAGTAGATCAAACGGGGGTCAAGGTTTTGGATGGACCATGGGTTAAAGGCTAAGGGATTTTAGGGTATAAATAAAATAGAGAGAGTGTATTGGAGGGTCATTCCAACACTTCTCCAACATATTTGTACGCTTTTCCTCCCTATGGTCAAGGTTCATCCCTCCATTTTCAGCCTTTCTCCGCATCCCCAAGGTTTATACTTCCATTCAAAGCATTGTTCTATCCATTTACAAGCTTGTAAGACCTATTTCAAGCCTTGTTCAAGGAAAAAAATGGGTTGAAGAGCTTTTCTTGAAGCTTTCAAGAGGAGTTAGTGCATTTCTTGGTGTTTTTGGAGTTTTAGGATCTTTCAAGTAATCATTTCTTAGATTCTCCTCTTTGAACTCAACATAGGATTTTCTCACTATGTTTTCAAGTTTAAAACCTAAAATACATGTTAATATGCATGCTAGAATGTAGATAATATTGCAAAGTTATTTTCTAGTATGTTTATTTAAAGTTTTCTTATGAAAAATCAAGTTTTAAAGAAAACTAATCCTGAATGGATTTTTAAGGAACAAGCATCATTTTAATCTTAAAATATAATGAATATGAACAAAATATGTGATTTCATGTTAATATCATGTTTAAACTCATATTTATGGAATTTCTATGTTGAAAACCCTCCTCGCATGTGTATAATCTTGTACTATATTAGTAGAGGACATATAAACATAATAAATGAAGAATAAAGTGAGTTTCAAGGTGAAATAAGGAAGTTGATAAATTCAACCCCTAAAGGTGTTGCACAATGTTGATAAAATAAAGGAAAATGGTGTTTAAGACAACATGTGATTATAAGGCCTAAATGGAAATTTTGGTAAAAATGGTCTTTAAAATATTAAATGTATTTCTTGTTAAGAAATATGAACAAATGGAATTTTCTCGGAAAAAATGCTGAAGTATGGTTTTTGGACTCAAAATGAGGATTTTTGATGCCATAATGATGAAAATATGTTTTTCACAGTGTGTTGCCAAAATGATTGCTAAAATGGTAATTTTGGTAAAATAGAGGGTCCTAGTGATTGGACTTCTTCATTTGACCTTACTGGTCGATTTTGTGAAAAACAAATGAAATGAATAAAGTGGCATGAAAACGGTGTGAAGCGTAAATATGAACTGTAAGAATAATAAGAAAGGTGGAATAATATGGACATTTGATAAAATATTAAAACACATTAATATGGACTCGGATTTAACCAGGAAAGAATTAAGAAGGGCCTGGAACCCTAGATTGAAAGACCCAAAATCACTGGCCACAGCATATTATAGCGTAGTCGGTGTTGTGGAGCCTGTTAAAGTATGCAGTTATTTGGTAAATTTCTGAGAAAAAGATAATGTTGATAACGAAATGATGAAAATATAAATCAATACGATTGTGAATAGAAAATGTAAGAAAGACAACCTAATGGGAATGCTAAAATGGAGACTAATGGATATAGACAATTAAATAGTCTCTAGTCATGTGAAAAGTTAGTGTAAAATGGTTAAGCGTAAGTATGAGCACATAGCTCGAATTGCATTGCGTGGCAGTGGCATTTATAGCCATTAAATGATAATGTTTTTTGAATTACTAAATAAACGTTATATGTATAGTATTTTCTTATAAAACGTATTGCTTAGTACTCCCCACCTGCTAAGCACTTTGATCCCACCTACATTTTATGTTAAAAACCCCACGTACTTTTAGTAGGAACACTGGCAGGAACGTTGATAAGGATCAAGAGAGAACTAGTCATTGTTAGAGCTCTACTATGGTATTTTCAAGTTTGTGTTTCGAGATATTTGAATTTATGCCATGTGATGTAATAATTACAGGAGTTTTATGGTTTATTTCCTTATTATTGACATTGTTGGATTTAACAAAAAATTTCTAAATAAATCTTGCTAATTAACTTAATTACTTAAAGCGGGAACCTAATTCTTAAATTAAAACTTGTTTAATTACTTTTCATTCCTTATAAAATCGTGCAAATTTTAGGGTTTTCTTAAATAATAAAAATTGACTTTCCCCATTCCCCCTTAACACCTTGACTCAGGTACGGGTTTACCCAATGATAGCCCAAATCCTGGCGGGGGCATTACAAATGAGTCCAAGGCTAAGGTTAAAAAGGCCTTAGCTGGAGTGGCGTAGTCTAACGATAATGCTTACATTTGCGGCTAGGACAAGGCCTTTACTAAAGTCAGAGATCAGATTGTATATCTGAAGATGGTATACTTCAAAAGAGGATGGATGAAACCCTTGTCATGGCCGGCGTTGTTGAAGACTCCAAAATGTTCAAGGATTATGAAATTGGTCCTCCCACTACAATGGAGGAGGAATGTGATGATGAGTAGGACGAGGTCATCAGAAGATAAGTTAATTATGCTAGGGCTTCTCAAGTGCAAGTCATAAACCAAGACATCGGACAAGCTGCTGCTTCTAGGTCCAACCGGTTGGAAGCTATTGCGTCCGTTCACGCTACTGAGAAAGAGAAGGTTGAAGAGAATGCCCCCTAGAAATTTTAGGAAACATTTTTATTTATTTTCATTTTTTTACACTGTAGGGGTTTTCAACATTGACCATATATGAATTAATTTCAATGTTCAGTTGCCTTTATCCTGTTCATCTACCTTGTAATATTTTGTATATTTTCCTTTCTTTGACGAGCTCAAATGTCCCACCATTTCCCCTTGCACTATTTTAGTTTAATGAAAGACTTTTAGTGATTATCATAAGTTAGCACAACTTTAGAGAAAGACGTGGGAGACTCTTTTCTACTGGCTATGAAAAAGATGATGATCTCGATCAGGTACTGGTCCTTAATGTGTTTACCCGAGCAAAAAAGGCTTACTTAGATCTACATCGCTTTTTTCACTAGGTTATGGCAAATAATTCATTCCTTTATGACATGGTTCTTGCTACCCGGTCTGGTCATAAGGAAGCTCTAGATAGTTTATGAGCTAAGTACGAGAAGGAGCTGGCCAAACTAGCTGAAGGGAGAGGATTTGATAAGAAGTTAGTTGAAATTGAGTTTGTGAATGGGAGGAAGACATTTATCTTATAGGTTGACCTTATTACAGCAAGATAGGTCACTTCCCTCCTTGAGAAAGAAACTAACGACACGCAAGATGAGCTTCGGAGAGTTAAAAATCTTGCTCTGATAAGAACTCTAGGGAAGGAGTTTCTTTCACGAATAGGAGAATGCCCAACTTAAAGTAGAGATACATAAGGCAAAAAAAGTCTTTCATAACAATGATATGAGTAATTAAATCATGTCTTCTTTTGATGAAAATGTGATTTATCGATTGGTAAAGGAGTTGGAGGAGACAGAGAAGTCTTTTTAAGATAAAGGGGTGACCATTAGAAGCCTCTTCGAGAAGCTTGATTGCCTCAGATTTTTATTCTACAAGTAGCCTTACCAAGTGTGGATGGATGGATATGACCAAGCCCTTGTCAATATGGATTTATCTATGAATGGCGCTTATAATGTTGGTTATAAGAATGGTTGGATCAAAGCCTTAGGACTTAAGAAACTTCCCTAGGACTATAAATTGTGGCACTGGTATGATCCCGTTTATCTCGACCAACATAAGCCTCCTTACAAGCTTGATGTTCTGTACACCCCAACGAATGTCATTCCTATTAGCTTAATGAGGAAATATATGGGTGACTCTCGCCTAGATGGAGCTGATGGGATTTGTCGACCCCGAAAATTATTCGACATGGTAACTCATGGAGGACCATAAAGAATTATATATTTTCCCGTCACTATGTTGCCTTCTTCCTTGGACATTCCACCTACTGGAGTTGGGACTTCATTGGATGGATCACTTCGGTCATGCAACTAATCAAATAATTTTTATTTTTTGTTGTAAATGATTTACTTTCTCAATTTCCTTATAATGAATTAAGATATTAATGGAACATTTCACACCTTGCTTCCCTTTATGTTGTGTAGTCCATGGTCTTACCATTTGTATGATTTCATCACATCAAACCTTAGGCCTAGGTCTAAAAAAAGTAAGAATGCACTTATTTGTGGGTTCTTCTTCCAGTTAGGATTTTCTCGACCTTATTGGTCATAGATGACTAGGGTTTCTAAACAGACCTTCCATCGGCTGTGAGAATTTTTTTATGTTTTGTTAATCATCAAAGAATTTTGAGTTCGTTAGACCATTAGTCGACCAACCAGTTAGTCTTTATACAGATGATTTAGTTTAGACATGGTCTTTGGTCGACTGATTAATCAGTCTTGAAGTAGACATTTGGAAGGACATAAACATTAAAACGATAGATAATATGCCAAATATAACCCATTTGACTAACAACCATATTTTATTAAATATTCAATGTTTGCTACTTTGAACAATGCAAAGAGATAAATCTTAACTTAAAGAAACATGTTCAAGAAACAAAAAGAATGTTTGAGAGATAAATACAAAATTGAAATAAATATAGAATAAAATGTAGAACTTCTTGAGGTTGACTACATTCCAAGCTCAGGGGATTTCCCTTCCCTTAATTGTTTCCAAGTATTAGGTTCCCTCCAAGTCGTCCCTGGTAACTCTAAATAGACCTTTCAGTTAGGATCAATTTTAATATCTGAGGGATTTTCCGTGCTGCCCATAATCTTCCTTAGTACGTAATCCCCAACCTTGCAGATCCTCACCTTAAATCCCTTGTTATATTTTTTTAGCCAGTTGTTGCTGGTAGGATGCGAACTTTATAAGGGCTAAGTCTCTTTTTTTCCAGCTAAATCAAGCTATGCTTCAGTTGCATTTCTCTTGAGATCTTGGTCAACTAAAGAGGACTTCATGGTCGGTAGGTCTATTTCTAATGGAATGACAACTTCTATTCCATAGGCTAGGGCGAAGGATGTTTCCTCTATTGATCTCCTTGTCATAGTTCGGAACTCCTAGAGAATATGGAGGAGCATATTGACCCATGCGCCATTAGATTTCTCTAACCTCTTCCTTATCCCGTAGAGGACTATTTTGTTGGAAGATTTTGTTTTCCCGTTTCTTAGAGGGTATGCCACTGAACTCTAGTAGTGCATAATCTTTTACTCACTGTGGAAGTTTTGAAAGAGGCTGCTTTAAAATTGAGTCCCATCATCTGCTATGATGATCTGAGGAATACTAAAATGAGTTATGATATTCCTTCGGATGACCCTCGTCATATGAGCACCTCGAATGTTCGCGAGTGTTTCTCCATCTACCCATTTGGAGAAATAGTTTGTACTGACCAAAAGGTACTTCCCGGTGTCAGGCGCAAGGGGTTATGGACTGATAATGTCAAATCCTCATTATGAGAAAGACCATGGACTTGTGAGGTACTTGAGGTCGCTAGTAGGCTAATGAACCAGAGGTGAGAAAAGATGGCCGTTTTTTAACTTTCAGACATAAGAGACTGCATCATGCTGCACGTATGGCCATCAATATCCCTATTTTATAACCATGAATGCCAGAGATCTTCCCCCAACACGGATTCAATATATACCCTCATGAATCTCATAGGGGGTTTGGTAGATGTCGTCTGGGTGAGCACATTGTAAGTTGGTCCTAAAAAATATATACGATAAATCTTGGTCACAACTATCAAATGGAACCGAGAAAATTTTACTCAGATTTTCTGAGCCTCTTTCTTATCATTTGGTAGAACATCCTCCTTTAAGTACCAAATGATTGGATTCATCCAACTTGGGGCTCTATCGATGTCTATAACATATTCGACCGACTTCCCTCTGCTAATGATGGGATGATTAAGGTATTCCGCTTGAATTTTTCTTTCTAAATTTTCCTTAACAACCAAAGAGAGTGTGTCTAGTGTTCCTGTATGACTATTTTTCCATATTAGGAATTGTTGTACTTATATATACTTGAACTGAGCGACCAAGTGTTGAGTTCTTCAAGGTATACATCCACGCGCTCATCCCTTGCACTACAGTCTCTTAATATCTGATTTGATACCATCCTTTAAGCACAAAAGACGTCAAGATGGCCGATCCCTAGGGACAGTTGCTTCTTTAATCTACCGATTAAGGCATCATACTCCTATTTATTATTAGAGGCTTAAAATCCCAAGCATATAGAATGCTTGAGGATAGTTTTGTCCAGGGACACCACCATTACCCTCGCTCCTTCCCCTTGGAATTAGAGTCTCCATTAACATACATGGTCCATTGCTCCCCTTGATCGATCGATTATTAAGCATATTCTTCATTCTCAACTCATCCTCTATTGGTTCCTAGTCCCCAGAGAAATCAGTGATGAAGTCAGATAGAACTTTACCCTTGACTGACGTCGTAGGCTATTATTATCTATAAAACCTCCCTAAATCCATCGACGACTTAACATTCGATCATAGAGCTCGTCCTTTTATAGGACCGATTTTAAAGGTAAGGAGTCTAGGAAGATGATTGTGTGTGCCTCAAATTAATTCTTCAACTTGTGATAGGCTATCACTAATGCATACGCACACTGCTCTAGTGGTAGGTATCTCTTCTCAATGTCGATAGAAGTTTTGCTCTCGTAATAGATAAGATCATGACTCCATTTCTCCTCATAAAGTAGGTCCGAGCTAAATGCATGAACTGTGATATCGCCAACACTACAAAAAAGTAGTCTTGGGGACTAAAGCTTTAGAGATTGTTAAAATTTTAGTTCCTAAAACATACTTTTTCTGATGGGTATAATTAGTTGTATTAAAAACTAATGGAATTAAAAACCATTTTTGTTACCCATCTTATAAACTAATACTAATGGGACTCCTTATTAGTATCCATCCTAAATAGAATATCTTATAAGATGACTCAAAATTTGGGTTCCCGCCTTGTGACTTTTATCTCCCACTTCTTTAATATTACCTATCGATAATCTACAAAAAAATAATAAGAGAAAAAAATCTACAAAACCTAACCACCCATATCCCTCTTCTTCCTCGCTTCCCCCTGGTTCATGGAAATATATCATTTATCCGGAAAGCTAGACGGTGGCTCAGTGGGGATTAGGTAAGTAGTATTCTTTATATCATTTTCTATTCTCTCTATTTTGACGTTGAATTCAAACATAAAAAAGAATTTGGTTTTGGTGGGTTATGCTGGTGTGTGTGGTTAAGCTAGTGTTGGAGATGGTAATCATGGTGTATGGGTTAGTGTTGGACTATGATAGTTCTTGTCAATGGTCTATGGGTTGGTGTTAGGAACCTATTTCTAGGTAGGGATGATGGTGGTTTAATTTAGGTTTGTTGATCCAGGGTTTCAAAAGTTAGGGGTTTTAAAATTGAAGACATCAAATTAGTTTTGGGTATCTATTGATTGCCAACTTCCTTGTTTCGTTTAAAATGAAAAAAAATGGTAATGGAAAAGTAATCCAATGTCTTCATATTGTAATTGTTTGGTTATTGGGACAGGTGGAGTTTTCATTTTAACATAAATTACTTATAATCATAGAATTATAAGTTTTTTACCTTATCTTACATGATTTTTTGTGATTTTTCTTGGCAATCATATATGAGAATGTGCATAGTTTATTTTTTTGACCTCCAAATGTGAATTTATGCAATGAGAAATTGAAGCAGCCTGTAATTTTTCTATTTTTGCCAACTTTTTTCTTGTTTTTTTTATTGTGTATGAATGGTGAATGGGTATTGTTTATTAACATGCTTTACTAATTTTTATTAAATGGTTGATTTATTTTTCATGATTTAGATGTTTAAATTTTAAAATCTAACCTATTGACAGTTAAAAATATTTACATAGAAGAGATGAGATTCCAAATTGGAATGGATCACATGATATTAGATAATCGTGTCAAATTATTTTTTTGGATTTTATGAATTTTGTAAGATAGTAGTTAGTACAGTGGAGGTTAAAAACTCAAGAATATTAACACACATGGGTTGCTATTATGGAGCACGAGGATTAACTTGCTTCAATTGAGGAGTTATTATTGATCACATGTGAGACAAAGTACGGTATCTCGATACTGTATGACTGAGAAAATTAAAAATTATGGAGCCTTGCTCTAGTGTAAAAGACAGGTATAAAATCGGTTACCCTGTTGCTTTTTCAATATTTAGTGATGCAGTATGTGTTTGTTTGTGTATTTGCAACGTAATAAAGGAAAGTGTCATATCGTTGTATTATGTCCGTTTACTGAACGGTGGTTAGTGGTTCGTGTATATTTGTGTTTGAGTAAATATTTTTTAAGTTTTATTTAGCCACTTAAATTTCATTAATAATATTTACCTTATATAAGTAAACTAAAACTAATTAATATGTTGTGTCATGTTAATGGGTAGTGTGGTGACAATTAATCTCAACGCAAAATAATAAGCAAAAGCGATCACTAAAATAAATAAAGAACTCAAAATGACTACAATCACACACAACACAAGATATACGTGGTTCAGCAAGAAGCCCTACGTCCACGGTGGTGCTCCCTGTATTTTATTTATGTTTACTCCAGGGGGAGTGTTTACAATTGCATGCCTTTTGCCCTAGGCTGAGGGTTTTATTTATGCATGTCTTTTTTGGAGAGTGGGGGTGTGGGACTCCTCCACTTTATACCATAATCCCTAGAATAGCTCTTGAGAGATTTTAGGGATTGAATGGGTCACAAATAAATCAGTTACAACACGAGGCTTCTAGACTTTGGGTCGGGCCTAATTAGGTTACTCATCTGGGATGGAATAACTAATCGAGGTACCCAAAATTGCCCCTAAAATTTTTGGGTCATAATTTGGGCTCAATAATTTTAAATGATTGCCTTAATGGCATTTCTGTGAATCGTGCATCACCTTGGGATTGAAGCGTCTTTCTCGAATCGATTTAGGCAACAAATTTCTTCGTTTCATGTGCGTCACGATTAAAAGGTTTTAAACCAGCTTGGCGAGGTCATTCCCTAACGTCGATTCAAATTTCTTTGCGTTCTCTATATTTCTCCAACCTCTTAGTGTTTCTCTCTCACTTCCAGGTCTCATCTTCCATATCCAAGGTTCTTCCTTATCCTCTCATCTTCCCTACTTGTGGATTTGCATTGTCTCATGCGAATTCTTACTCCGTAAGTTATTCACACTCCTTCTCTTTTCTTTTTATGTTGGATTTTCTTCATTATCGATACTAGGGTTTTTCTTTTCTGATGACAAAAATAGGTAATACGTCGATAACTAAGTTTAGGAAGTTCTACAATATTCCAAACTGGGTAGACATCGAATGTGACCCTGTTCCTCACAATGTCAGGGACATTGAGGATCATCACTGGATACATATACTTTTGTTATCCTAGGGGGGTCTTACTTTTCCCCCAAATCGCTTATTTTTTCCCTTTATCTAATACTTCTATATAGTTCCTGTACAGTGCTCGCCAAATGTTTGTAAATTTATCAATGGCGTGCATAGAATTAATCAGCTCTATGGCACCAATTTAGGGCTTGCCAAAATCTGCTATTGTAACTCTTTTTCTCGAACAGATTTTGGTAGGAGTCCTGATAGGGTATTGGTAGTAAATCTACCTGATTCCTACATGGACTACTGGCATGAGGGGTTTATTGCTAGAAACTGGCAGTTCCCTCCGCAAGCTGAAGGGGAGAGGTACAGGGGACCTGTGATTCCCTTTTATGGGGAGTAGTACACAGGTAGGCATAACTCTTGTTCTGCTCGTTGAGTTTTCGGTTAGTGTATGGTCTTTCTCATATCTTTCTCTCTTTCTTTTTTTAGCGAAGGGAAATAACTCAGATTCTGCTCTTCACGAGATTGAGCTGCTGAGCTAGTTACAGATTGAAAGATCAAGGAACTCTTGGTTGATGGTGAGCATCCTCGATCAACGGCATTTCTTCTGGAATATAAAAACATTGGGTCCGGTTTCATTGCACGACCTGTGGATAGTATTCCTCAGCTAGATATCAGAAAAGAGGTTACTGTTGACCCAATTCAATTGGACGAGGAGGAAAGTATCTCTAGTGAAGAGAGCGAGGGAGATAAAAGGGTGGTAATAAAGGTGATTACAATGAGGAGAGATCAAGTAGCGAAGAATCTTCCAGCTCGAAGGAGGGTTCATAAGCTCATGAGTCTTCGGGGGATTTAAGTAGCTCCAGAGAGGAAGATATAGCTCCTTCTAGGAAAATTTTGATCCAAGAGGATGATAAAGACAATGTTCTTCTTGCTCATCAGTTGAAGAAGCAGAAACCTTGGAGTGGGGATGTTGCCACTGGTTCCCAGACTGCAACTCATGAGCAGGAGAGAAAGAAGAAGGAGGAGGCACGGGTGAGAGATAGAGAGGAAGAAAGAAGAAGAGAGGAGGAAGGTGGAGCATAGAAAAAGGGTTGAGAAGGAGAAGAAAGAGAGAAGAAGAAAAGAGGAGAGAAGAGGTGAGGATAAAGGTGGGGTAGTCATTGGTGCCCGTGTTCACTTTGGCTGAGGGGGCTTTTGTTGCTCTTACCCCTCAGTTTGTTCCGGCGGTACTTGAGAGAGCAGTGCTGCCAGCTGACTGCCAGAGGTCGATAAGTATATGGACTGACTAGTTAGCCCTGAAGAGGAGTTAGGGGCTCGCCTTGGTAAGACTGCTTTCACTCTTCTTTTCTTGCAATGCCCTTTTTTATACTTTCTCTGCTAATGTTTTCCTTTTCTCTACAGTTTGTGTCTGATTTCACCATCCTTTATCACAGCCGTGACGAGCTGGTGAGGAAGAACGCTGAGCTGGGCAGGAAAAATCTCGAGCTGGAGGCTAGTTTGAAGACCACCAATTTTTCTCAAAAGTCTTTTGACCTCGCCTTAGCCCAAGCCAACAAAGTGAAAGAGGCGGCGACCAAGGAGCTTAAAGAGCTAAGGCAGTCCTATGACTTGGTCTGGACGAGCAAGCTAGCTATGGTTAAGGAGAATAAGGTGCTCACGGGGAAGGTGAAGAAGGTGGAATCAGAGGCTGCTACCCTCAAGGAGAGCTCGTATAACACTGGATGGGTCGCAGTGTACGAAGATGCTGAGGTCCAGATTGGCTATATTAACCATCTCAACTTCAAGAAAGGTTGGGACAACGCCTTGCATGCTGCCGAGGTGGATATTGCCTCCCCTATCTTTGACGAGCATGATCCTGGCCCCAAGCCTGTTATGGACGAGATGCCTACTCCTATTGTCAATGAAGGTGCTCCAGCTATCCATACCACTTCTATCGGTACTCCCCTCGACCAGAGGACGGTGACTGCTCCGTCTGAGGGAGACGTATCTGGGGCTACTATAGATAAGGGAAAGTTACCAGCGACCTCAGAGCAGACTGAGGTTGCCAGCTAGTCTTCTTTAGGGATATCTATGCATTCTTGTTGTTATTTTCTTTTGATGATGTACTTTGAAACTTCTTTTAATGAAATGAAATTCAGTTCCTTTATTCGTACTAATTTTTTTGTTCTTTAATGCTTATATGGTTCGTAGTTGATTGATGTTGAGGAGTATATACCTGCTACTTCTCAACTAAGAAATATTCTTGGTCCTGATGCAAGCAATCGAGATTGCAAAGCCTTTGTAAGGATCCGTAAGTCTCTTAGGTCAAGGAATCAAGACTATAAGGACCAGTCAGAGCTCATTGACAAGCTGAAGGATAGGCTCCAGGAGATGGAGGAGATCGGTGCTTCTATTCAGGGAGAAATGGATGCTTTGAAGTCCAAGACTCTGGATGCCTCCAAGGTTAATCAAGTTAGAGAGGTCCTTCAGCAAGAAAATGATGCTCTAAGGAGGGAAGTCTCTCCACTCAGGGAGAATGCACTGAGCAATGCTCCTTGAGTTCTAAGTGGTTCCTCCTCGTCGATTGGACCACGAGCTGGTACTGATAGAAGAGGTTCAGTTAGGGAGATTATCGAGCTTCGAGGTGATGTTCATCGGGCATATGTGATAGTTGTCGGTCTTCAAAGATATGTTACCTTGCTGAGGCACCTGTTAAAGATAGGTCCTCTGTGAGTGTGGGTTGATGGTTATGATCAGGGTTGGACAGATGCCCCGACGACATTGGGGGAGGTTGAAGAGTTATCTTTTATCAGGGGATGGTTAAGTGCTCTTAGAGAGTTGCAGGTACCTAGAAACTTTGTCCTCTGGTATCGTCATGAGATCTCCCCCTCAATTTTAATGTCGAACCCATTCAGTAGGGATGATCAGTGGGTCCCCATAGATGCTATCACAGGGCATCTATTGGAACCAGATCTAAATGAAGTTGAAGAGGAATTATCTCATCACCCAGATGATGGACGAAGAGCGTAAGAAGCTGATTATCTTGCTTGAAGGCCTAATCCTCATTATGATTTATTTTATTCAGTACATGTAACTCTTTGTATATGTAATGATGTAATAAAATAATTATGTTTTGGGAAATTTGCCGACTAAACATGTGTTGTGTATTTTTTACTTCATTGATTTCTTGTTCGACTATCTTGGGCTCTTCTTAGCCGACTACATTTGATATAAGTAGAGTTGTTTTGCTGAGTGAGTATCCCCCCAGTCCAGTATACTTATAAGATGCCATTCTGATTCACTTTACCCTTTAGGTTGTGTCGTCACACTCCCTTAGGCCTAAGTGTGGCAATGCCAAGAACACACTCGGTGGTGGATGTTCTATCCGAGAAGGTTTTTTAAGCCAAACATTATTTGGCGAACAACCTGGGTCGGCTTAGATGACTAAGGGTCCCCTGTAAAGATTCATATATTTCTAGGGGCAATGCTGGGAGGTTTTTCGTGTATGACGAGGAAAATCTGAGGAAGGTAATACCCTAATTTTATATGTCAAAAGGAGATCCTGTAACTTGGAAAAGGTGCATGAATTATAAAGTATATGAGAAAAATCAACACTTCATATAATTCTACTGCCAAACAATTTTTATTAATTAGAAATGATTTGCATGTTTCAACGTTGGGTTAAAAAACACAGATAACTAGAAGTATAATTTCTTTAAATTTGCAGCATTCTAAGTTCTAGGTATTTCCCAGGCCTCCAGCATTTCTAAGTGATAGGCTCCTTGTAGGTCGTCTCTTATCACCTGGAATGGTCCCTCTCAGTTTGGCCCTAGCTTTTCATCTGATGGTTTTACTGCGCTACCAAGAACATTCCTTAGGACGTAGTCCCCAACTTGGAATGCTCTGGGATTGACCTTCTTGTTGTAGTTCTTTGCTAGTTGTTGCTGATAACCTGCTAGTTTCACTAGAGCCATCTCTCTTTGTTCCTCGGCTAGGTCAAGTTCAGCGAGCAATGCTTCATCGTTTTGGCCTTATTCGACCAGGGTGGACCTCATGGTGTGGAGTCCAGCTTCCAAGGGGATGATTGCCTCCATGCCATATGTCAGTACGAATGGTGTTTCCTCGGTTCCTCATCATGGGATAGTGCGTTAATCCCATAGGTTGTGGGGTAGTTCAACCACCTATACCCTTTTGGCTCGCTCAAATCGTTTCTTCAATCCATCAATCATTATTTTTTTGGAAGCTTCAGTTTGTCCGTTACTCTGAGGGTATGCTATAGTGATGAAATAGTTCCTGATCCCGTGGTTATTATAGAAACCCTAGAAAAGGCCACTTTCAAACTGGGTTCCATTGTTAGTGATGATGTTCCTGGGTATCCCAAAGCGGGTGACAATGTTCTTCCATATGAATCTTATAATATCCGTGTCTCTAATGTTTTCCAACGACTCTGCCTCTATCCATTTGGTGAAGTAGTCTGTCACGACCAAAAAATACTTGATTACCGACAACAGTAGGAAGAGGGACTATGATGTCCATTCCCCATTGGACGAAAGGCCATGGGCTAGTAAGTGACTTTAGGTCACTGGCTGACTGGTGAACCATAGGAGTGTGAAGTTGGTATTTTTTGCACTTGCGAGCATATATCCCAGAATCTTTTTGCATGTACGTCCACCAATAGCCTTCTTTCATTACTCGGAAAGTTAGCGACCTGTCCCCAATATGACTCCCATAGATTCCCTCGTGGAGCTCGTGCAGAAATTGCTCGACGTCCTTTGGGTGAATGCATTAGAGGTAAGGACCAGTGAAAGATCTCTTATACAGTTTGACCTCAGGAGATAAGTGAAAGCGAGTATCTTCGAATCTTATCTGATGAGCGTTATTCTTATCATCTGGTAGGGCACCATATTTCAAATACTCCCTTAAAGGGTCCATCCAACTAGGGGCTGACTCAATCTAGAGAACATAACCTATGTTTGGCAGTTCGTCAATCTCGTTAATACTTGGCTGGTCAAGGAACTCAATCGAAATTGTTCTCTTCAAGTCAAAGTTGATCGCTGAACTGAAGGCCACTAGGGCGTTAGCATGGCTATTTTGTCCTTTGGGAAACTGTTGGACACTGACCTGTTCGAAGTTAGCCATTAATTTCTTCATTGTGGCGAGGTAGGCCACCATTCTCTCATCCCTAGCGTTGAAGTCACCACTTATCTAGTTGGAGACCAGCTGTGAGTCGCTAAACACTTGAAGTTGCTTTGTCCCTAGTGCAAGTGCCTTCTGTAGGCCTGCTATCAGTGCTTCATACTCTACTTCATTATTAGAGCCTTCGAATCCTAACATGATTCCTTGCTCGAGGATTGCATCTTTAGGGGTAATCATCATGATTCCTACTCCCGCCCCTTTGGAATTGGAGGCTTCGTCAACGAACAGTTGCCAAACACCTTGTACCGAGGGGTTTTCCCCTTGATTAATAGGTTGAAGTTGGTCACAAGGATGTTCTCCTATAAATTCTATGATAAAGTTGGCAACGACTTATCCCTTGATTGAATTCCTTGGCTAAAATTGGATGTCAAATCGCTCGAGCTCGACTGACCACTATGATAGTCTACCAGACATACCAATTTTTTCACAGGACTGCTTTAATTGGGTGAGATATAAGGACGATGATGGAGTAGGCTTCAAAGTAATGTTTTAATTTTCTAGAGGCTACCACTAGCGCAAAGGCAATCTTTTCTAGTGGTAAATATCGATGTTCGGCATCCAAGAGAATTTTGCTCGCGTAATAGATTGGGTGTTGGATCCTCGTTCTTTCGCATACCAGTGCATAACTCACAGCATGACTGGAAACTGTGAGGTACAGGTATAGAGAGTCATTTTGTTGAGGGATCATGAGTAAGGGTGGTGTACTGAGGTAAGACTTGAGTCCTTCTAGTGCCTTCGAGCAATCCTCATTCCACTCTATATATTTTCTTTTCTTGAAAAGTTAGAAGAGAGGCTAACATCTTTCAGATGAGTTTGAAATGAATCGGATCAGGGTGGCGAGCATTCCTATGAGCTTCTTCACGTCCCCTATTGGATGGGGGGGGGGGGGGAGTTGCACCCTATCGATGCTGTCAATCTGATCTGGGTTGGCTTTGATACCTCTGTTGCGGACCAAGTAAGTAAGGAATTTTCCTGACTGGACACCGAAGGAGCACTTGCTTGCATTGAGGTTCATTCGGTACTTCCTGAGGTTTTCAAAGGTCCTTGACAATTCAGAGAGTTGGTCTTCCTTGAGATTGCTCTTGATGAGCATATCATCGATGTAGACTTCCATGGTGCTTCCTATTTGATTTCTGAACATTTTAGTGACCAGTCGTTGGTAGGTGGCTCCTGCATTTTTTGCCCAAATAGCATAACCTTGTAGCAATATAACCCAACTGTGGTTATGAATGTTGTTTTTCTTGATCTGGCTCGTAAAGAGGTATTTGGTGATATCCGGAGTATGCATCCAGGAAACTCATCCTTTCATGTGCTGTAGTGGCATCCACCAGCTAATCAATCTTCGGGAGAGGGAAGCTACCCTTAGGGCATGCCTTGTTGAGATATGTGAAATCAATGTAGAATCTCCACTTTCCATTGCTCTTAGGGACACTATTGGGTTGGATAACCATTTGGAAACTGGACTTCTCATATGGATCCTACGTCCAGTAGTTTTTCAACTTCCTTCTCCACTACTTTGGATTTTTTCGAAGCAGTACGTCAAGCCTTCTGCGTAATTGGCTTGAATACTGGGTCGACGTGTAGTCGATGACATGTGATGCCTGGATCTATCCCAGGCATCTCATAAGGTTCCCATGAAAATACATCTAGGTTACCTCGGATTAGGGTAATAAATTCCCTTTTTTCATCGTCAGAGAGTGAGGTTCAAATCAGGAATTTTCTTTCATTTGAGTTGCTACTGGATGGGACTTCCCCCAGGTCCTTAACGACTCTTTTGGAGGGGAGGAACCTGGTCTCCTCCACTCCTGGCCTTCCATACCTTAGTTGCTATTTGGACGGCGTCAACCTCTCCTGGTCTTCTTCCTTACTTGTAACTTTCTCAACCATCTTCTCTAGCTTGGGACGGATGGCTGCTATAAAGAACTTTCTCACCATCGCCTGGTCTCCATGAATATCCATTACTCCTCACTCAGTCACATAGGTAGAGGGGACGGACTTCATCGCGTGAAGCCACCCTCTGCCAAAGATCGCCTGGTAGGGTGAATCAATATCAACCAATAGAAATTCGATCATCTTGGAGATATTTCCTGCCCTCACAGGCAATACAATCTTTCCCAAGGGGATGGTTATTTTTCCAACTAAGCCAACTAGAGGGATGGTA
Source organism: Sambucus nigra (assembly GCA_949130495.1). Classification (NCBI taxonomy): domain Eukaryota; kingdom Viridiplantae; phylum Streptophyta; class Magnoliopsida; order Dipsacales; family Adoxaceae; genus Sambucus; species Sambucus nigra. The sequence continues at coordinate 294,319,589 of OX422215.1, read as the reverse complement.
GCTTCCTTTAAGTCGGTGACGCTTAACTTTAACTTTTTGAATAGGTCGAGATACATTACTTCGAATGAACTACCTTGTTCGACAAGTAACTTTTAAACATCATAGTTATCTATACTGAGTGTAATGATCAAGGAATCATGATGTTGGGTCCTTACTCCCACTAGGTCTTCATCCGTGAACATAATGTGCTTGCTGTAGTCGACGCCATCTATTCGCCGACGCTTTCCTACTTGCGTTTTGGCTGGATCGATTTGAAAAGCTTGCATTACTTCCGTAAGCTTTTTAACTTCCATCCAAACAATGTTCCCTTGAATCTCCTTTAGGTCGGACGCCCCATGAATTACAACGAACTCATGTACGATGCCCTCCTCGAACACGTTATCGGGTCTCCGATCTCCATTGGGAGCTACCTTCTCTGCTTTTTTCTCTACGAACTCATTCAAGTTCCCAGCTTGGGTTATCTCTTCGAGGTGAGACTTGAGAGCTTTGCAATGATCGGTTTTGTGCCCGCCCTCCTTGTGGAATGCACATCTCATTACGCTGTTTCTCTTCGAGGGATCTCCACCCATCTTCCTGGGCTATTTAACGAATGGTTCGTCCTTAATCTTTGCCAGAATCTTATAGATTGGTTCCTTAAAAATTGTGTTCACTGCTTGTAATGCTTTCTGGGCATCACTCGTATTCCCATTCTTAGGGTCGCTCCTGCCCCTATTCTTACTTCCTTTCTTTTAATTCTCAGCTTTGTCGCTTCCTCTACCGGCGAACTTGGTGCGACCATTCTCACCTGCATTGAGATGTGTCACATCTTCAACCTTGGCATATTTTTCAAAACGGGCCATTAAGTCGTCGATGGTTGTGGCCTCCTTCTTAGTGAGGGACTGGTGCAAGAGGCAGGAGTTGGGTAAACCAATATTAAAGGATGCCACGGCTACCTGCTCTGAGCAGTCCTCGACCTCATTGAATAGCTCCCAATATCTCTTTACGTAGTCTCCGAGGCTCTCCTCAGGATTTTTTTCGTTGTCAACAAAGCATCCATCCTCTTTGGATGAGAGTTGCTGGTAATGAATTGAGTTTTGAAGAGCTCTGCTAGGGACTCGAAGCTTTTGATGAACCGGTGAGGGAGTTTCTCGAACCACTTCTGGGCCATGTCATGCAAGCTCGACGAAAAGATTCAGCACATTAATGCATCCTTAAGGTTCCAGAGGTTCATGGCTTACCTGTACTTCCTAACATGGTCAATATGATCAGTCTTTCTAGCGTAGACCTTGAATCTGGGCTTCGCGAACTTCTTGGGGGCTTCTTTTTCTTCTATCTCCCTTGAGAAAGGGGATTTCATCATGGTCCTAAGATCTCACCTGGGTAGCTCTCTAGTTGATCTGGCACCTCGATGTGCTGGGTGTTGTTCAATTTCTCTCCGGATCAAATTTTGTATGTCGTCATTTCCTCGATCTGGGCTCTTATAATGGTGAGTTGATTGTTGTTGCTTGGGCAAGTCGTCATCTGACATGTATTCCTCAAATCTTTGATATCCACGTCTAGAGCTCCTTCCTCGTTGTGAGATTTGTTCGCCTGAGGTCTAGGAGTGCGATAATGACGTTGCCTTGTGCTAAAATGGAGTTCTCTATCCATTTTCTACAGTCTTCTCTTGAGAAGAGCGTTCTCGGCTTCTTTCATGCGAGTAGCCTCCTCTTGCTATTGGAGCCTGGCCTCATAGGTGTCGATTAGCCTGGAGACCTGTGTGGATCTGGCTGGTCCCTGACTTTCCTCCAAAGCTTACCGTTATAGGCGAGCCTTAGGATTTGAGCGTCGAACTTCAGATCTGACCCTGCGAGGAGAAGGTTTCTCTTGAATATCCCCTGCTTGAGGGGCATTGTTACTGTGACCAGACATTCCAAGTTCTTTTTGGTGAAAGGTTTCTTAAAGGAAAATAAATGATTCCCACAGACGGTGCCAATTGTGGTGACAATTAATCTCAACACAAAATAGTAAGCAGAAGCGATCACCAGAATAAATAAAGAACTCAAAATGACTACAATCACACACAACACAAGATATATGTGGTTCGACAAGAAGACCTACGTCCACGATGGTGCTCTATGTATTTTATTTTTGTTTACTCCAGGGGAGTGTTTATAATTACATGCCTTTTACCCTGGGTTGAGGGTTTTATCTATACATGTCTTTTTCGGAGAGTGGGGGAGTGGGACTCCTTCATTTTAGCCCATAATCCCTAGAAAATCTCTTGAGAGATTTTAGGAATTGAATGGGTCACAACTAAATCAGTTACAACATGAGGACTCTAGACTTTGGGCCGGGCATAATTGGGCAACTCATCTGGGCCGGAATAACTAATCGAGGTACCCACATGTAGTTTCAGGAGTTTATATGTCTAAATAATTGTTGTTTTAATTTCTATTTGATGTGCAGGATTGAGTACAATATGATTGAAGATGAAGATGTTGAGGCAAAGGGCCTTACCATAACAGGGGATGTTAGTTTTAGATTAGATCGTTAATAAATTAAAAAATGCTACTCTTATAACTCCACATCAAATAGATGTTAATCATTACTTTTAACAGAGAGTTTTAATAACCTATTTATAAGTAAAACTTCAACATGATTGAACATAGTGTTTGAGGTATGTAAAGTTCAATCCCTCTTTATCTCCTTTATCTATATATCAAACCACAACTTGTTTCCCTTGATAATATATTATGTCACTGGATTAGTTTGCAATGTATTCACTTGTTATAACAATTCTTCACAACTAGCTATTGTTATGTCTAAAAAGATCATATATATCCCATTCAACTGCATTAATACTCACAAATCTTAATTTTTAATACCCAAAGAAAAATCTCATCCTGTACAAACTAATATTTCACTGAGTAACTCAAAGTTACCATTTACATCCTTCTTAAGGGATTGATATGGGGGAGAATTCCATTTTAACCATTTAATGAACCCAAGGAATTTTATCTGAGATGCATCTGTATTTTGTTTTCATAGAGAAGTTGGGAGAAAATGAAATGTAAAATGTTATGAATAAATATAACTCAGCATATGGGCTTAGATTCTAGCACCGAAACACAAAAAGTTTGTATCATTTAATTTTTCTGGAAGGGTTATGAAAACATTTGGAAAAATAATTTACAGCCAACATAGGCTCACATGCTACTACTATGCCAAATCTATATTTTATTTTGTTACTTGTTGTCACGATGTTCCCTCTCTATAAGGCCAAATGCCAATAGCTTTGGCTCAGGTACATCGGGGATAATTTTTCTTTTTCAACATTCAAAACGATGATGACTTAGATTCAGAGAGTTCTAATGATTTGAGGCTACTCGTAGAAAAAGGATGCCAGGCTCCCACCCGTAGTTCAAAAAGTTCACGATGTACCTTCGCCATACGCCCAAAGTTGAAGATCTTCGGATCAGATACATCGAGGAGAATCTTCCTTTTCAAACCATCATAATGAAAACAACCCCAATTGAGGATCATCGAGAAGAATTTTAATGGGATAATAGGTGGTTCATTGGATTAAGAAGTTTTGTGCATACATTCCTTGCGCTCATAACAAATATCAACACGAAAGGGCCAATGTAGGGGGATTGAAGGTAATCTCGTGATTAGAAATATCTCCCCCTCTTAATAGAAGAACCTCAAGAGAAGGAAGAAATAAGAAGGCAGTTATGAAGCTCACCGAGGGAGCTCAATGAGGGAGATTGGTAAGAAAGATCGTCTTTATCTTCCATTTTGATTACTTAGTCAACTTCTGCCTTTTAATTAAATTTATTGTAAGTTGTAACGGTTGTAACTTTTAGTGTGAGGTCAAATGGTACTCGCGAAAGACCAAACCTGCTAGGATTTGGGAGAGCTTACATGCTCTACCGAATTACCTCACCATGGAAACTTCAGAGGGACCTGGTTTGGAGGATTGGGTAGTAAGGCAGTGTTAAGACTTCTCTTAACCATTTTAAATACACATAGTAAAACACAAAGAAACAATTTTTTGTAGAAGCTTATATAGAGTAACCTTGAGTTCCATCTTACATTGAGCCTTGAGCGAAACAACCCTCTACTGAAGGTCACATCTACTTTGAGTGGTGTCACTACCCACCTACCCACTATCTAATCCAAACTTGAGTAAACCACTATTATATTGGGGATGTCAGACGGTTTGTGGATTAATACTGATATGACAGTCCTCTAATGCACAGTTGGTAGCTAAAAGGTATATAGTAGCATTTAGTGTTTATGACATAGGATGGGCTGACCCACTAGGAATTGAATTCTTGTTATTTAAAGCGTGTGGGTAATGTCTTTTACATTAATGAGGACTGAGACATCTCAGGAGAGGTGTGTGGATATTTACTAAACTCAACCACTTCTGAGAAGAGAGAGTTCTTCTTAGAGAGAGAGAGGGAGAGAGCAAAATACACTAACTGAGAGCAAAAGAAGTTATTGTAAACTAGAGTTTACTCACCCACCAATGATATTTATTACGAATCTTTTATTAGCTAACCAGATTAATTGAAGAATGTTGGTGTGATGGCTGCCTGCCAAGGTATATCTAGGGTACTTGATTCTCTCTCTCCCTTTGACTGAGTTATTTCAGAGGTTATTTTATTATTATTTAAGTTATACACGAGTGTTTTGTGAGTTCAATCAGAGTATTTTTTTATATAAAATATTGTATATTCATCTGTGATTGTTAGGGATTTTTTGGTTAGTGATTTATCACCATATATGTGGGGGTTACGCCTCTGATTATATTATAATAATCACAACCCCAAGAGGACTCCCCGTTTATATTTGGTGACTCCACTGGGGAGGCACTCTTCTTGATATATGGCATAATATAATGTTAATCGGGCCCTTGACTTTGATGATATTCAATGGAGGAGAAATAAGTGGCGAGGGAGCTTCAAACCTCTAGAAAAGGGGTGCCTCGGGTGGAGGTTGCCCAAGTCCAAACGAAAATAGGAGTCCCAATGATCACATAGGTATCCACGAGTGTTGTGATGGGAAAGTCCACATGGCCCATTGTGACGGTTAAATATATGGAGTTTGTACAGACTCCCTAAGTAGCAATGGCTTTTTGGGGAGGGATAGACCCTAAATCTTTTATCACTCGAATGGTTGTTCCGATAGCCCCATCATGTACAGTTCTAGCAGGAGCAGCCCCACGACCACTGTCCCCACCCCTGTGCCAATGGACGACTCTCTAAAAATAAATATTGTTCCACCCGTGGTCCCTCAACCTAATGTCCCAACGGTAGAGAAGGCTCATTTATCTTCCTTGGAGGAAATGAGAAAATAGATGCAGAAAGAGATGCTGAAAATGAGCTTCCTCGTAGTCAACCAGTGAGGTAGCTTCAGTATATGATATTTTTGTACTCTTTACCGAGAGGAGTACAATGAGGAACCTTACCCCAAAGATTACATGCCACCAATCTTTGACAAGTACAATAGGAAAGGAAGGAATCATAAGGATCACATTAAGAGGTTCGTGGAACATTTGGGAGCTCATTTCAACATTAAGAAGTTGCATCTGAGGGAGCTTTCAAAATCCCTCATCGATAAGTCATACACGTGGTACTCTTACCTATATCCAAGGAGTGTTTATACGTGTGACAAAATGCACATTCTATTATCCTAGAAGTTATTTCTGGCAGAAGATGAGTTCACACTAAACCAGTTGGCTGGGGAGAAGCAACGACCAGGTGAAGAAGTTGTGGCATACATTCAAACATTCATGGAAAGGTTCCTCGATATGAAGGAAGTGGCCAAATAGTCCAAGTTACTCCAAATTTGCACAGAAGGATTGCTCCCGGAGTACATCTTCCATCTGATAAACGGGACGTGCGAAGAAACTCTCGCGACATTCCTAAAAGCTGGAGGAAACATCTCTATGCTTGTACGCCCAAGCCCCATCATGGTACCAATGATGTTCAGGAAATAAGTACAGTGCGTTGGGGGACATGGTCAGCCACCACGAGTTGGTTTTGATGATGGAGGAGAGGAAGGAGGCAAACATCTTAAGAAGGATAACAAAAAAAAGTTTGGAACAAAAAGAGAGGACCCGCCACCACTGCCTTGCACTATTGAGGAGGTTGTTAGTTATTATAATGTCATGTTATGAGGAGGGGCAGTCTATGCACCCAAGGATGCTCCAGCTATGGAGCCAGAACCATAAGTAAGGGAAATGCCCAAGTACTGTAAAATACATTAGAAGATTGGTCATCTAATGGCATCGTGTTTCATCCTAAGAAAGATAATCAGTAAATAAATGAAAGTAGGGACTTTGAAGATTCCACAAGGAAATGTCAACAATGACCCATTATCAGTGGATGCAGTAAACCTAGTTGTAGCCTGTGATGAAAAAGATGAAAGGGAAGCAAGACAGTTGATGGTGGAGCGAGAAGAGTTCGAGGAAGCCCTAGAGGATTGCACAAGGAAAATGGCTAACATCGTTATACCCTATGATAAAGAAAGCGCAAGGGATGTATAGGAAGTCTACAATATTGATAACGAATCAAGGACTAGAATATTTAGTTGTATCGCAGTTATCCAAGTTCATGTTGTTCTTTGATCAAGTGGGGGTGCCCAAGGGGAGCATACTGGAGATCACTCTAGCAATCTTAGATATTGTTCAGAAGAATGAAGTTCCATAACTGAGGTGGAAAGGTCATATGGCTAGGTTGGTGAGGAAGTTTTGGTATGAGATAACTTTCTCTGATGCTGATAGAGCAATGAGGTTCCCTAAGAATGGACCACTATACGTAAATACGAGCATTAACGGGGTAAGCTTTATGAGAGCTTTAATGGACTGAGGAGATTCTATAAATATCATGTCTATTAGCTCATTTTATGCTTCCAACATCTCTGAGGATAGGTTGATACCAATGCCTTTGGTGGTTTCTAGTAATGACAACTAGTCTTCAAAGTTGATTGGGTATGTGAACTTGGGGATAGTAATGGGGAATCTCACCTCACATATTAAATTCTATGTCATTGAGAGTGCTACTTACTACCATCTCATGATAGGAAGGGTTTTGTGAAATCTTGGGCTTAGTTCCTTTGACGTACCACTATTGTGCCAAGGCAAACATGAAGGGAACATATATTATCATATGGGTAACTAAAAATTTATTTTCACATGAGGAGGCTCACCTATTTGATCTCACATTTTACACATAATTGGAGGAAGACACATGAGTCCTAACGAGGTGCATGGAGGGTGTCAGAGTCCCCTCTATCAGAGAAAGGATGGGGCCTATGAATAATCAAAGCGACGAAGAACCAAGAGTAAAGAAATGACTTAAGGAGGTTAACAGTGCAAGCCCTAAACCTTAAACTATCTCTAAGAAATTGAGAGATAGAATGAGGCCTAGGATTGATCCCATTGAACATGAGGTCAAACGATAGAGTGTACTGAGCAGATTTTTAGGAGATAAGTTAGAAGAAGCTTCGTGAGAGAGGAAATGGAAGGCAGTTGCATCGATTAACCCTTCAGTGAAAGAAGGTATAAATGGAAGATGGAAGGGTGTTCTATCACTACTGAATGTGTGAGTGGGAAGTCAAAGGAGTTATTAAAGAGACTGTCGAAGAGGATGACTCGGAGTATAAGTGTTATTTGGTAGACAATTAAAGGAAATGTATAGTCATTAATAATTCTAACACACATGAGTTTGGAGGAAGTCGCGAATGAACCAGAGTATATGGCGGATCACCCAAATCTACAAGTACAGGAGTTAGAGAAGCTTGATTTGGACGAAGAAGGAGAAGATGCAAGGACCATCTTTATTTTTAAGGATCTAAGTGCAGAGAAAATAGGGGCTTTGATTGAACTAATTAGAGAATACAAATATGTCTTTATGTAGAAATATATTGAGATTAAGGGGTTAGATGAAGAAGTAATCTTCCACGAGATGAAGGTTATGCCTTCATCCACACTGATTCAGTAAGCTACGAGGACTTACAAGTCGGAGCTTGCTATTAGCGTCAGGGTTTATCAAATCGATCCAACACCTGTTTTGTCTATCTAGCATTATCCCAGTGGGTAAGAAGGCCAAGAATCATATACGGATATGTGTAGGCTTTATGGACTGAACAGAAGTTGCTCGAAGGATGAGTTACCTCTGCCCTCCATTGATAGCTTGACCGATGCAACTGCTGGGCATGAAATGTACAGCTTCATGGATGGGTACGTGGGATATAATCAAATCAAGATGGATCCAACTTATGCAAAAAAACAATAGCGTTCAAAACTTCGTTGGGCAATTTTTGTACAAAGTGATGCCTTTTGGGTTGAAGAATGCTGGAGTAACGTACTAGAGAACAATTATGGACATTTTCATGATTTTTTTTATAATATTTTTAAATTTTATGTGGATGATTTGGTCATCAAGTCAAAGAAGGAGGAGTCATGTCTGGATGATTTGAGGAAAGTGTTCAACAAGTGCAGGAAGTACTAATAAAAGATGAATCCACTGAAGTGCGCATTTGGGGTAACGAGCGAGAAGTTTTTGGGCTTCGTGGTGGACGAAAAATGAGTTCAGATGGACCAAGGCAAATAGCGAGCAATTCTAGAGATGCTATGTCCAATAACTGCGAAGGAGCTTAAAAGTTTTCTCGACAAAGTCTCCTATCTCAGGAGATTTGTGCCAGGATTGGCTGAGATAACTCGTCTATTTATGGATCTATTACAAAAGGTAACAAAGTTCAAGTGGGAATAATCTCACCAAGATGCCCTCAACAAGATGAAGAAGATGCTCACCTCTCCATAGATGATGATCCCTTCTAGGGCAGGGACACCGTTGCAGCTCTACCTTACCTCTACCACCAAGTCTATCGGGGCTTTCTTGGCACATGAGATTCATGGGAAAGAAGACCAATCTACTACGTGAGTAGGATAATACATGGACCTGAGTCAAGATACACTAGCATAGAGAGGTGGTGTTTAGCCTTAGTGTTCGTAGCTAAAAAACTTAGACATTATATGTTATCTTTCACAATTTTTATTGTAACAAGATGCGATCCTTTAAATTTTTTATTTTCGAGAACTATTTTGATTATAAGAGAAGCTAAGTGGTTCCTCATTATTTCAGAATATGGCTTGAAATGTGTAGTTCCTTGTACGATCAAGATCCATGAATATGCAGACTTATTGGCAATATTTCCATCAGATATATTTGAGCCACCTCGTGAGGGACTTTCAGGAGATAATTTACAGGGAAATTTTTTAGATGCAAACTTGGAAGAATGGACTATGGAATTAGATGGTTCCTCAGTGTAAAAAGAAAGGGGATCAGGGTTTTCTCTCAAAGGGGAAGGAGGAATTTTACTTTTCCTACAAGTTAGATTTACCTTGTTCCAATAATGAAGAAGAGTATGAGGAATTAGTACTTTATTATTACAATATCTTCGAAGAGGCATTCGTTCATTATGCATCAAAGGTGATTCAAATTTAGTGGCCAATCAAGTGAATGGGTAATATGCATTGAAGCATCTCATCCTGGCACCATATAGAACAATCATCCAATATCTGATCAACCAGTTCCATCAGGTTAAAATAAGGAGGCATCCCAGAACAATGAACATGTATGTTGATGCTTATGCCATTATTGCTCAGAAGGTGTCCATGAACAACGATACAACTATGGTGGTGATATAATGAAGAATAACTCCCTCTATTGTGCAGTAAATCTTATCGATGGAAGACGAATCAGATTGGTGAGGTGAGATCAAGAAACAGTTGGAGTATAAAGAGGGAAAGATGGAACTTAAATAGTTGGCACAATACTTTGCTATCCAAGGAATTCTATATTTAAGAAACATGGGAGGATGGGTATCAAGAGGCATCAAGCGAGAGGAATAAGAATGAGGGTTGTAGAAGACACACAATGAACATTGCAAGACAAGTGAGATCCCTATATACATAAGAATATAGAGAGATGGATACTTTTGGCCAACAATGAAGCAAGATGCAGCAGAGGTACGATGAAGGTGCGATAAATGTCAACTTTGATTTCAGGCAGCTGAATATCGCTTCGTTAAGGCTCAAGCAGATTTGAGGCAACCTTACAATGATTTAATCAAAAATGGATTTGTTCCTTCAGAGAAAATGGATGCTATAGGACTCAGGAGAAGGTTCTCACGGTTCTACGTTCAAGTGGAGCAGCTCTATCACAAAGGATACTTCAATAGGCCTTTATGATGCATCACAAGGGAGGAAGCATCATAAGTGTTGAAGCAAGCTCATGACCCAGATCATATTCAAGGAGCAAAGCTATATGACCAATTAGTGTGGTTGGGTTATTATTAGATAACCAAGGAGAAATATTCTACTTAGTTCGTTCACAATTACAAGGCATGCTAGTTGCATGGAAATATAATCCATACCCCTTGGTGTATCTAAACTCATTGGCTACTCCTTATCCATTTCATACTTGGGTGTTTGACCTAGTAGGGGCAATTCATCCATATTTGAGAGGAAATATCTGGATAGTAGTGGCAATGGAGTGTTTCGCCAAGTCAGCTGAGGCAATACCTTTGAAGAGAGCAACAATAGGTGTGGTGGAAAACTTCATCAGGTACTATATAATTTATTTATTTGGGATTACAAAGGTTATCCTATCTGATAATGAAACCCCATTTGTTAACAAAACACTAATGATGTTCACAGATAAATACTCCATCATTCCCCACACCTCAACAATATCGTATCTCAAGGTAAATGATCAGGTAGAGGCAAGTAACAAGACATTGGTCAATATTTTGGTCAAGATGATAAAATATTTCCCAAGATTATGGGATGACAAGATTCAAGAAGTTACGTGGGCCAATCGAACAACAAAAAGGAAGCCAATATGGTATACACCGTTATCACTTATCTTTAGAGCTGAAGTCATTTTTCCAGTAGAGCTGGAAGTCCCCTCGGCCAAATATGCCTTGCGAAGCAGCATGCTCCCTCAAAGTAGACATGTTCAGTTGGAAGCGCTTAATGAGCACAGAGATAACGCGATGAAACACTTATAAATGTATACGAAGAAAATTTTTAGGGAATATAAAAACTTACTGAGACCGTGGAAGTTTGTGGAGGGGTACTTAGCTTTGAAGGCAGCTATGAAGCACATTTGAGGGCTCCATTGCCCAATTTTTTTGCCAATTGGGAAGGACCTTTCATAGTAAAGGAGGCTCATGATTCAGGTTACTGCTCAATCTTAAATATAGAAGAGGATAGATCTTTGAATATTAATGACAAGTGTTTAAAGGTCTATCATGTCTAGAGTTGTGTCACCTAAGTTGGGATTTTGTATTAAGTTGTTCGCTACCATGTTAAAGTCCACTATTTTGTTTTTGTTATTGTCATTTTCTTTTCTTCTAAGAAGTTAAAGTTAGAAGGGAAGAGTAGACTGTAAATTATAAGAGTTTTATTTCTTTACAATGATAGTATAGCATAAGCAACTTGGAACCTAACTTGAGACATGATGTGGCAAAAATATTTCCTTTATATATTTTTCCATTAAAAAAATTACAAGTATGGGAACTACTAGCCACAAATTACATACAAAGAAGAAAAATACATAAATGGCTAAAAATCCTTATCCTAAGAGAAACCAAAGATCTGAAGAGGCGGAGGAGGAGGAGGAGGAGGAGAAGTCCCCAATCATGCCCGAAGAAGCATGCAGGCTTGTTTGTTGGGCTGCGATGGAACCTTCAAGCCTAGTTTGGACATGAGCGCATTAGATGACCAAAGCTTCCCATTTCTACATAGCTCTGGCCAAAGCCTCCTCGGATGCATTCACCTCTTGATAATCATCTTCTAGTAAAGGTACTAACTCCATCAATGTGGCTTCCTATGTTCTTTGGGCCTCCACATGCTTTTGATATATCTCTCTCTGACTTTCCAGCCTGACATCCTTCAACAACTTCAAATGATTGATCAGTTAACCAAACTGAAACCCATTCTTGGCCAGTTCTCTCAAATTTCTCAAATGTTGATTGATGAGGGGATTGAAGATGTCCGAGGTCTGAGTATTTACAATATTAGTCATGCATTGGGGCCCGTAACTCATCGTGACTTTATTTTATCGTCAATAGACAATAGTAAACATATCTGGATGATGGAAGGCCAGTTGCTCAATAACTGATCGATGGCATGCACAGATTTGAGGAGAGTACTGAAGGACCTGGAGATATAATTTTTTAGGATCCATATTAGGTAGAGTAACCTCACAATCAGATTCAATGTTAGCTAGAATGTTAGTCGTTGAACCAGGGTTGTTCTGGCTAGACTCATCCGGGGAAGCATGTTCTCAAAGCGGTGAGATAACAAGCGAGGGAGCATGTTGAGGTTTCCATTGAGAAAGTGTGGGCTCTTCGTGACCTGAAATGAGATACAGAAAAGTGAGATTCTGAGAAAATATTAATAAGTGTTTTTCATTATTAAGTCACCTTATAGGTGTCAGATCCTGAGAAAATCTTAACAAGTGTTTTTTTCATTGTTAAGTCACCTCATATTTCTGAGATTTTGAGAAAATCTTAATAAGTATTTTTTTCATTGTTAAGTCACCTCGTAGGTGTGAGATTTTGAGAAAATATTAACAAGTGATTTTTCATTGTTAAGTCGCAGGTGTGAGATTCTAAAAAATCTTAATAAGTGGTTTTCATTATTAAGTCACCAATGGGTGTGAATTATGTTTTCCATTTTATTTTGAACACAAGAATAATGTTAAAACTTATGCAAATAAAAATAAACAAAAGGAAAACAAAAATTACCTCGACAATAGGCACATCGCTATAAAGAGCAGTAACTTCTATAACCTTCTGGCAGAGGAACCTCATGCCCTTGTGAAGAAGTTTTCCTCTGAAAAGGCACAAGTGCTAAAACGAGGAAAATCCCCACTGAAGTTTCTTGAGCCCTAGAAGGCACAATTTTTTGTGCTAAGTGTTGGGAAAAAAATATTCCTTACTAACATAGAAGTTATGAAATGGGAAGTTAACTCTTGATCTGGAGAAGAGGGTGCCTAAGGAACTATAGGAGAAGGAGGTGGTTGGATCATCGTGGAGGCTCCTTTAACAGGTTCGTGCTCCTCCATAGGACTATCATCAATCTCTGTAGGCTCTATGGAAGGGGGAGGAGGAGACGTCCTGGGACTTGAAGGCCAAGTTGCGGGTTGTACCTCATAAGCATGTGTGTTATAAGGTTTTGTGCTAAAGTCTTCTTTCTTCCAGAAGAACCACCAGCGCCAAATGTTCCTTGAGAGATTTTTCATCGTGAGGTATCTCCCTTCGTGGGAACTGTGGGAATGGAAGTAAAAGTAACCGAAAGAGGAACACTAGGGGTGTGTTATTGAAACTAGCATTGAACCCGTTCGATTTCGGACACTTCTCTTGAAGTTCCTCGCGTGTAGCTTCAGCCATTATGGGGGAATGACGATAATTGAAAAAATAGCAAGAGTGTAGAACTTAAAAGAACCATCGCCCTTTTAGGTCTTTACTTTTTTAGGAACTAGTTGAGAAGACCCCTCACTTGTAGCACCTTCGATATAAAGGGTAGGGGCAAGTTATTTCAGGGTAGGAGACTTCTTGGTATTTTGAGTAGTATTGACCATGGGGGAATAATGAGGTAACTCGATGGGAGGATCCTCGGTAGTGCTACTAAGAGGGAAGTCAACTCTCATAACGAAGTTACCTTTGAGACCAAGCTTCAAAGTGGTAAATGATAAAACAGGTGGATAGATTGGAGGACTGACCAATATTTCATTGCAAAATGGGAAGACACATCACCTTTTCACATCAAACCTAGAATGGTGATTCAACCACTAACTACGGAGTACAATGATGATAGAGAAAAATATTATGTAGTGGGGGAAAACTTCCAAGAAAGTTACCTTGGGGTGAAATGCCTAAAAAATGGGGCGAGGGGCTCCTTGATCTTAGATGAACTGGCGTGAGCAAAGATTGGGGTTATAAGGCAAGAAACCAAGGGTTAGAAGAAGAACCATGCGAATAAGGGATTTTTAGCAATGATCTCCTCAGAGGTAACTTATACTCTGTTAGCTTCACGAGGGATGTATGACTAAAATTAACATAAGTCTCCTCGATGTACGACCTTGTGATGAAATAGCTCGGTTTGTCAAAGATTGGCAAAATGTCCTTACAACTTTATTTTTTGGTCCAGCGAAGTAGGCGATAGGGCTTGAGGTTCTCTTGAACTGGTAACCTCAACTCTACTGGTGCTATCTCTGGAAACGGGTGTAGAGGAAACCCGTTTAAATAATTGTGTTGGAAAAATTATCCATATTGTATCAAGTGAGGGAGCTCTCCATATCAAGATGAATTATGTCCAACCAAGTGTAGAGGAACCTCAAAGCCATTGCTGCTAAAGGGAGCTTGAACCCCCTGCCACTCGGATGGAGGTATTATTCAGATCCCTATGGGGGTGTTCGTTAGGCTTCCCGGGTAGGAGAAAATAAGAAATAATGATTCAAATGTAAGAAGGTAACTGTATGGGTGTATCCTTACCCTTACTGTAAGCAAAAGAGCTTTCCTTAGTAAGAGGGGCATGGAAGAAGTAAGTGATAAGAGGAGTGAAGGTGTCCTCCTTTGAATTCCATGTGCACCTTTGGCGTATCTGATCCAAGTCTTTACATGCTGCAGTCTTTTCAGCATCAAAAGCTTCATCAGAATGAGATGATGTACCTGTGGGATCAAGCCTAAGTAGTTCGCAGATGTCTTCTAAGGTAATGGTAAACTCTCCCCATGCTGTGATGAAAGTGTGGGTTGTAATATTCCAGTGACACACCAGCACCTGGAGGGCAGCATTATGCTTAGACAAAGTGAACTCCCCAAACTAGGAAGCATAATGGAGCCCAACGTTTGTAAGTGGCATTCATGTAGCTACTCTAAGAAGCAAAGTGAGTTGGGTAACCTCTAAAAATCTATTTGGGCATAAGGGAAGTCCCTAAGGTCAAGGCTAAATCTCAAAGTCCCCTCCAAGGGTAGGAAGTCCAAAATTATAGAATCGTCATCTTTATCACCAAGTGTCATGGGGTCACACTTAGTACTTGTAGATAATGCCTTGCAATCACCAGAAAAATTATCATCCTTTCTGAAAATGGGAGAACGACAGTAGAAATGAAACTGTTCTTGATACGCCACCATCAAAGTAGTGGAATCTAGGACAGGATCGGGTGTAGTAGTGATGTTAGGGGAAAGCTGAACATCAGAAGAAGCGATTAGATAATTTGTAGAGTTAAAAAATAATGGGACACTTGCCAAGTAAAATGAGGAGACTAAAAGTGATAAAGAAGTGGCTGACGATGGTTGCAAATGGAGGAGGGAGAAGGCTCTCATATGTTAGAGCTTGAAAAGAAGTTCAACAATGGCATAAGGTTATTTTTCTCTCTCTAAAAGCTCTGGAGAAAATTAAGGCAAGTGAAACATAAGAGAAGAAAAATGCTAAGTGTGGAGGTATTAGTTGTTTGAGATTTTGAAAAAAATATTTGAGGTTCCCACGCTAGCATGTGCTCAACCGTCAATAATCATTTCAAAAGACACGTGGTACATTGGGAATTTCTCTGATAGTTTGAAAGAAAATGTCGCGTCATTAATGAGGTCATGCTTGGAAGAGAGAGAATGGTACTTCCAGTAGAAGTAATAATTTGGCGCTAATTTTTTGAAATTTGATAGAAGTCCAAAAGCCTAAGTGAAGGTTGTCCCGTCAAAATAAGCCCAAATGATAATAGAACGGGTTGAGATATATAGGGGAGAATTTTCAGCAAAGGTATGAAGTTCAATGGAACGAATGTCAATCACAGAAAATTAGGCAGTAACCTTCACTCAAGATTTTAAAAAGGTCATGTTATTCCCTCTCCATAAGCCCAAAAGCTGATAGCTTTGGCACAAGTACATCAAGGAGAATATTCTGTTTTGAACAGTTAGAATGATGACAGTATGAAGCGCATGGATACAAGTTAGGCCTTGGAATGAAAGACAATTCCGAATTAGCTTTGTCTACGAACAAGGAAGCTATAAGTAATGCAAATATGAATCTCATGGAGAGTTCGATCCTAGCTCAGGATGAACACTGGCGGTATTCTTAACACATGAAAATCGGGGCTTAGATTTAGAGATACATCGAGGAGAAATTTCACCACAGATGAATAAGTTCTAACGGTTTGAGGCTGCTCGCAGAAAATGGATGCCTGGTTCCCACCCGTAATTCAAAAAGTTCATGATGTCCCTTCGCCATACGCCCAGACGTTGAACAACTTTGGCTCAGGTACATCGAGGAGAATTTTCCTTTTTAAATAGTCATAACGACAACAACCTCAATTGAGGCACATTTAGAAGAATTTTTCATGGGATAATAGGTGGTTCATCGAATTGAGAAGTTTTGTGCAGACATTTCTTACGCTCACAATAAATATCTCATGATTAGAAAAATCTCCCCCTATTAATTGAAGAAGCTTAAGAGAAGGAAGAAATAAGAAAGCAGTGAAGAAGATTAACGAAGAAGCTCAACGAGGGAGAAGCTCGCCTTTATCTTCCATTTTGATTACTTAGTCAAATTATATCTTTTAATTGCATTGATTGTGAGTTGTAGCAGTTATAAATTTTAGTGTTAGGTCAAACGCTACTCGCAAGAGATCAAACCTGGTAGGGCTTAAGAGCATACATGCTCTATCGAATGACCTCACCATGGGAACTTCAGAGGGACCTGGTTTGGAGGATTGAAAAGTAAGGCAGCGTTAATACTTGTCTTAACTATTTTAAATACACCTGGTAAAACACCGAGAGACCATTTTTCGTAAAAGCTTATGAAGAGTAATCTTGAGTTCCATCTTACCTTAAGCCTTGATCCAAACAACCCTTTACCGAAGGTCACATGTACTTTGAGTGATGTCATGAGCCACCTACCCACTGTCCAATCCAAACTTGAGTAAACCACTATTGTATTGGGGTTGTCAGATGGTTTGGTGGATTACCACTATCATGACAGTCCTCTGAAGCACAATTGGTATCTAAAAGGTATTTACTGACAGTTAATGTTTATTATGTAGGATAGGGTGACCCACCACGCATTCAATTCATGTAAATTAAATCATGAGGGGAATATCTATCAAATTAATGCGGACGGAAACATCGCAGGAGAGGTATGGTGCTATTTATTAACCTCAGCCACTTTTGAGAAGAGAGAGTTCTTCTGAGAGAGAGAGAGAGAGAGAGAGAGAGAGAGAGAATACACTAATTGAGAGAAAAAGAAGTTGTCCAAACTAGAGTTTACTCACCCACAATTGATATTTATTACGAAGATTTTATTAGATAACAAGAAATATTGAAGGTTGTTGGTGTGTTGGCTTCCTGCCAAGGTGTATATAGGGTGATTATTTCTCTCTCCCTTTGATTGAGTTATTTTTGAGGTTCTTTTATTATTACTTAAGTTATATGTAATACCCCATAATTTTATTGATTTTTATTTAATGGAATAATTGAATTAAATTGGAAATTAATCCGGAGGTAAATACTAGCGAGATGTGAGTTGGTATTTGATTACGATGTTAAAATAAAACATTACTGAGAATATATGGTTATATACGAGTATTGAAAATATTAAAATTGTCGCGAGGCAGAAATACGACAATTTGGGAAAATAAGTTGGGACCCACGTGTTAGTCGCGTCAAGAATGAAATTAATTAGATTAAAAAGTAAATTACATTTTTATCAACTAAATGGTCATTTTGAGTGCGCCAACGTGTCCGGAAGGGTCAAAATAATCAGAAAACACTAGTCGGGGGTTTAGTTTGGGTCCCGGGGCATTTTTATACCAAACCGGCAACCTAGAAGGGTATTTTGGTAATTTTAAAAATTAAGGAATTAAAACCCACGAATTTTAGAGTTTAATTATATATTATTAGAGAAGCCACTAAGGCCATTATCAGCAAAAGACAAGAGAGTGGGCTACGGGGGTTTGAGAGAAGTTGGAGAGAGGTTACAAGAGGTCCAAACCAAAACCATCAACCATCACCACCATTCTGGAAGGATTAGAGAGAAGAAAGAGGAGAGAATCAACCTATAATCACCGAAAACAAATCTCAAGAACAAACCTAAGGCAAGTGATTTGATGTCATTAATTGCAATGAATATTTCCTCCATGTTCAGTGTAGAAACTTTATATGCTTTGAAAGTTTTGATGAAAACCCAATGGAATTGTTGTAGAAACTCTTAATTTTGGTTAGGGATTGCATGTTGAATGATTATGGACGAAATTGGTACCCAAAACTTAACTTTGATGTTTTGAAATGGATTATTGATGAGTATTTAGGTACAATAAAATTCTAGGTTCATGTTCATAGGGTTTGGGGAAAGATTTGGGAATTCATGGTTATTACATGTTGATTAGTAAGATTTGACCCCAAAAATATGTTAAGAAGTGTCTAGGGTGACTTAGAGTAGTTTAAAGACATAAAAACTTAATTGGTACGAACTTAGGATGGATTTGGAGAAATGAATTTGGTGAAAAACGAAGTTAGGGAAATTCTGGGCATTCTCTGCCATCTCGTTAGAAGACCAGCCCAGGTCGTTCAAACCACTTCGTTTGAACGAGCTTCTAACGAGATTCTAGTACCCCTTTTAACGAGTTCGTTAGAATCCCTTCATTCGAACGACACTCGTTCGAACCACCTCGTTCGAACGAAATTTCTAACAAGTTGACAGAATGACCTTGTTTGGCCGATTTTAGTTTCGAACTTTTCGTAGACTAGTTTAATTAAGTGTGATTCTTCCCTTGTTGATTAATGGGTATAGTTGTGAGATTGGAGTACGTCGAGGATTAAAACATGAAATTTTATAAAGGCCTGGTAACTTCTAGGGGTTAGGTTGTAAGTACTAGAATTTGCGACGTGAGAAGTGTTCGCGATCTATATTGTATATTATCCCGGATCTTGTAAATGCACAACATTTAATGACGGTATAAGAATATAAACTATACCTCTATTATTATTATAATATATCTAAGATGTGTGAATGCTTTGTGTATGGACTTATATGTGTATAACATACCTACCATACTTGCTATCACGGGAGGTCGGCTTTCGATCAGGGCCATCTAATCTTTGTGTGCCTACGGGGGGAGTTAGATTGGTAACTCAAGGACATAGGTCATAGAATGACTTATTAGTGAGTTAATAAGTCAGCTGACCATGGGAGCGTTTGTATGTGCGTGACCCATGGGCATGTGAGCTATGTTCGCTTCCATTATGTGTGATTGTTTCTTATTGAAACGATTCCTGAGAGATTCGAAATACGTGGTCCACATGTACGTGATGTACTGGGATTCTATAGCAGAGTATGTGCGCACCGCAGCTTAGCCTAAGGGTGCCATTATTGTATATTTGGGATGAGATTAATATACTAATAATTGGGATGAATTGTTTATTAAAGTATAAGTGTGAATAATTGTAACATTTTTAGTAGAGTTAAAGATGGAGAAATTCTTATAAATTATTATAACTAATTCTGAGTAATAACAGTAAGGCTTTCAGCTTATATTAAGATGTTGGGAATCGAACTTTGAATTGTAAAGTAACGTCAGGTTACAGATTGGACTAGTTAGATATTAGAATAATTCGAACGGGTACGAGTACGATAGGTGTGCACAATTAGTTGAGAGGTGATGAACTCATGTGAGTGCACGCACTATCATGTATTTTATATTCGCTGTTTAATGATATTAAACAATTGCTATATTTTAAACTGCTTTCACAATCGGGTTCTGACCCGTTTTCTTTCAAATCTATTTTCTTATAAAAACCTTTTAGGTGCCCAGCCACAAGGACACCAGGCTTAGAAGTCCCATTCCAGTGACGTACTGTAGCTGCTGTCGAAGTTACAAGACCTCGATAATATACGCCTCCACTTTCTGCTTGACTCTATTTCAGAATTGTTCATCTTTAGGGCATGTCGCCCCTTTCCTTTTAGAGACATCTTGTTTACTCAGTTCTATTTCAGTTTTGGATTTAATTAATTAGTAATTCAGATTTTATATTTGGTTGTATTCAGTATTCGGATTATTCAGAGGAGTATTCCTCAAGATTCAGTCTATTACATTGTTATTCTATTGTGACTGTGATGTGGTTGTGGTATTAGTATTTCATAATTTAATTTGGTTGTATGTTAATCTAATTTAAGTATAATTGACAACTCACTTTTCAAATATTAGGTGGCTAGAAATTGTTAAAAATATTTTCGAAAGTGATGCTATGAACTGAACCAACTTGACATTTTGTTTTAATTTGAATAAAGGAGTAGCTACCCGATATTTAATTAGTCGGGGTGTCATTGGTGGTATCAGAGCATCAGGTTCTAGTGTCCTTAGGATTTGTACGGCTTGTTATGTTTCCGTTGAGAGTTCTTTGATGTAGAGCCCTATATTTTAGGATTGTTGTACTCTTTTGTGTATCTTACGCACTTCAGCTATTTTTTAGATAATAACTGTAGACTTATAATACTTATCTTTCATTTTAGAAGCCTCCACGACATGCACAACGAGTTCCCAGGGATGCTCAGCCCGAGCCACAACCTGCACCAGTTCAGGGAACCATGAATGCCGCAGAGATTGCCGCTATTGTGGCCCAAATAGTAAATGCCGCTGTAGCAGTTGTGCAGCAAGCACCGCCTCAGGCGCAGGTAGTAGCACCAGTATAGGTTCATGCATTCCCGTCTGCTTGGGAACATGTTCATGATGCTTTTTAGAAGGCACACCCTTTGGAGTTTGCAAGTAGCTCTGACGTCATTGTGTCCAGTCAGTGGAAGAAGGACATCCAAAGACACCTGAGGATTTACAAGTGTACGGGTGTACAGAGGTAGATACTGGGTACTTTTAAGCTGGTAGGGTCCGCGTTGCAGTGGTGGGAGTCCGTTACCACCGCAGAGGAGAGGTATGTTCTTACTATTCATGAGTTCTGGGTGCGGTTCGACCACAAGTTTTTTCCCTTAGTCGTTCACACCGAGATGAGGAGAAAATTGATGAACCTCAAGCAAGAGGGGAGGATAGTTGCTGAATATGAGGTCGAGTTCACAAATATCCTGAACATCGTTCTCGATGAGATTCCGTCAGAGGAGAAGAAGATACAGAAGTTCATGAATGAATTAACTTGGAGGATCCGTCAGCATTTACTGGGAAGTCTCTCGCTGGCCACTTATTCTGATGTGCTTAATGCAGCACTGCTTCACTGATAAGACCACCGCTTTCACTTGTCAGAGGGTAAGTGATCAGGAGAGTCAAGCCATCAGGGCAGTGCAGGGGGAAATGGTGCCAACGAGGCACAATCAGCTCAGGTTCAGCACAAGCAGAATGATCCGATTTCCCAGTAGGGGGATTCTAAGAGATTGTGATGTAGAGGTTTTAGAAATGGTCAGGGAGGTTTTTGACATGGCCATCAGGGTCAGCACGGCTAGCACGACCAATAGCAGCAATTTCAGTAGGACCAGCATGGTTAGTGGAAGAATGGCAATGGTCATCAGGGTCGTGAGCAACAGGGTCAGAAAGGGGAAAACTTTCCGAGGAAATGTTTTATCTATGGCAAGATTGGCCACAAATGCCAAGAGTGTTCGGAAAGGGGCAGGGCCCCACAGCAGCAGCAGCAGGGTGCTCGATGCGAGCCCTAGATACCGATGTTTTTTGCTGCCCTCCCAGCACCATCGCAGATGCGAGTTTTGCCACCCATCCCAGCAGTCCCAGTTCAGCAGGGGTAGCTTCAGTACGGGCGAGTCTATCAGCTCCAGCAGGCCACAGTCCCACAGGATCCACCAGCTATTGAGGGTATGTTTTCTATTCAGGGGACTATGGGGCGTATTTTATTTAATACGTGAGCCACACACTGTTTCATTGCCATGAGATTTGCGCACACTATAGGGTTGTTAGACACTGCAGAGAGTACGATTACTTGCGTAGATTCACAGTTAAGTGTGGGTTCTGTGATTTCTCTTATTTGTAGAGGTATGGGTGTAGAGATTGGGAGGTTTACTTTACCTACTGATATGTTAGTATTAGATATGACTCAGTACGATGCGATTGTTGGAATGTATTGGCTAGTTGCGTACCGAGCCATGATTGATTATTCCAGCAGGAGTATTATTTTTGCCATACCCGGGCAGGAGATGTTCTTAGTGGCGATGACTCGTCTTGAGGGAGGATCGTCCACTCACTTGTATTATATAGAGGAGGAGACCTCAAAGGAAGTGGTAATACCACTCGATTCGATCCCCGTTGTTAGTGAGTTCGCTGATGTATTTCAGGATATTCTCGGATTATCGCCTAGTAGGGAGATAGACTTTTTTATCGATTTGACTCCGGGCACTCAGCCTATAGCCCGAGCACCTTACCGTATGGCTCCAGCGGAGATGAGAGAGCTACGAGATCAGATAGAACAGCTATTTGGTCAAGGGTTTATTCGTAGGAGTACCTTGCCATGGGGTGCACCTGTGTTGTTCGTGAAGAAGAGGGATGGATCTTTGAGGTTATACGTAGATTATCGGGAGTTGAATAAAGTCACAATAAGAAACAAGTATCCGTGGCCCCGAATCGATGACTTATTCGACCAGTTGAGAGGAGCTTCCTTCTTCTCAAAGATTAACTTACGATCGGGATACCATCAGTTGCGTATCAGGGAACAGGATGTCTCGAAGACTGCTTTCTTGACGAGATATGGTTCCTATAAGTTTCAGGTTATGCCTTTTGGCCTAACCAATGCCCCAGCCGTGTTTATGGACTTGATGAATAGGGTATTCAGAGAGTTCCTAGACCAGTTCATCATCGTCTTTATTGATGACATTCTGGTTTATGCCCAGACAGAGGAGGAACACGTCGATCACTTGAGGTAGGTTTTGCAGACGCTGCGTCAGAACGAGCTATATGCAAAGTACGAGAAGTGTGGGTTTTGGCTGAGGGAGGTTCAGTTTTTGGGGCACATCATTTCAACCCGGGGGATATCAGTTGATTCGGGGAAAGTATCGACAGTGAGAGAGTGGGGATAGCCCACGACACCAACTGAGATCCGTAGTTTCTTGGGCCTAGCAGGATACTACAGAAGGTTTATTCGGGGTTTCTCTAAGATAGCGGGCCCTTTGACATATATGACTCGTAAAGGTGTGCCATTCATCTGGAGCGATGCCTATCAATTGGCATTCAATGAGTTAAAGGACAAGTTGATCTCAGCGCCTGTGTTAGCATTGCCCAGAACGGGAGTTGATTATCTAGTCTACACCGATGCGTCCTTAAAAGGACTTGGAGGTGTACTGCGACAGGAGAATCAGGCTATAGCTTATGCTTCCTATAAGCTTAAGCCTCATGAGAAGAATTACCCCACCCACGACTTGGAGTTAGCGACAGTCGTATTTTCTCTTCGGATTCGGAGACATTATCTCCTGGGGGAGAAATTTCATTTATTCACGGATCACAAGTCCCTACAATATCTCTTCACGCAGAAAGAATTAAATATACGTCAACGTTGGTGGCTTGAGTTCGTGAAAGATTATCAGTTCGATATCCAGTACCACCCAGGAAAGGATAACGTGGTAGCTGACGCGTTGAGCCATAGGCCAGTAGGTGAGGTGGCCGAAGTGTGGAAAGAAAAATGGAAGGAGTTGGGACACCAGGATGCAGTGGTCCGATCATTCATGTCTGTGATGACTGTTACACCTCAGATTGTTGTGAGAGTGATACAGGCCCAGGCGAAAGACTCGTTCTGTCAAGAGCAGATAGTTCGATTACTAGCAGAGGGAGCCGAGTCCTATACTGTTAGTTCAGATGGGGGAATACGCTTCAATGGGAGACTGGTTGCTCCTGAAGGGGAAGACTTGCGACACGAGGTAATGTCAGAGTAGCACGGCTCACGGTACATCCTGGTGGGGATAAGATGTACCATGATATAAGGCGACTGTACTAGTGGAGAAGAATGAAGAGAGATATTTCCGAGTTCGTTTCAAAATGTGCCACTTATCAGCTGGTAAAAGTGGACCATCAGAGACCGGCAGGACTCCTACAGCCATTAGAGGTTCCTATGTGGAAATGGGAAAGCATTTCCATGGAATTTATCATGGGGTTACCTACTTCGCAGAGGGGTCACGACTCCATATGGGTAATAGTGGATAGATTGACCAAAGTTGTGCATTTTTGACCATCCCGGACAGACTACACTACAGGACAGTATGCCCAAATTTTCATAGTGGAGATAGTGAGACTTCACGGGGTGCCTCTCAATATCGTGTCTAACCGAGACAAGATATTTGTTTCACGATTTTAGGAGAGTTTCCAGAAGGCCATGGGTACGAAGTTGCGACTGAGTACGGCTTATCATCCGCAGATAGATGGGAAAATCGAGCGGACGAACCAGATGTCAGAGGACATGTTGCGTATGTGCATCCTAGACTTTAGGGGTGGTTGGGAGCAGTACCTTCCACTGGTGGAGTTTGCTTATAATAACTCCTATTAGTTCACCATTGGCATAGCTCCATTCGAGGCGTTGTATGGTAGACCTTGTCGTTCCCCAGCATGTTGGTTAGAGGTGGGGGATAACAAACTCCGGGGGCCGGAAGTGATTCAGGATACTTCGGCGAGGATAGAGAAGATACTGAGTTGTATTCGGGTAGCTCAGGACCGACATAAGTGCTATGATGATGCCAAGAGGTTCTTCAGAGAGTTCAAGCTGGGGGACCAGGTGCTACTCAGAGTATCTCCGATGAAGGGGATTATGCGTTTTGGGAAGAAAAGGAAACTGAAACCAAGATATGTGAGGCATTTCCTATCATTGAGGGGATTGGGCCAGTAGCGTATAGACTTGGGTTACCAGATCACTTGCATAGGATTCATGACGTGTTCCATATCTCCACGCTAAGGAGATATTTTAGGGACGATTTGTCCCATACTCACATTGCTTTAGAGGACATCAATCTACAGCCCAATAGTTCCTGTGAGGAGGGGCCGATTGCCATTATGGACCACAGCGAAAGGAAACTAAGGTCGAAGATAGTACCATTAGTACGTGTTCAATGGCGGCATCATAATGCCGAGGAGTCGACATGGGAGCGCGAGGATGAGATGTACGAACATTATCCAGAGTTATTTGTACCAGGTATTCTTTAGTTCCGAATTTTGGGATGAAATTCTGTTATTAGGGGGGAAGTATGTAATACCCAGTAATTTTATTGATTTTTATTTAATGGATTAATTGAATTAAATGAGAATTAAATTGGAAATTAATCCGGAGGTAAATAGTAGCGAGATGTGAGATGGTATTTGATTACGATGTTAAAATAAAACATTACTCATAATATATGGTAATATACGAGTATTGAAAATATTAAAATTATCGCGAGGCAGAAATACGATAATTTGGGAAATTAAGTTGGGATGCGCGTGTTAGTCGCACCAGGAATGAAATTAATTAGATTAAAAAGTAAATTATATTTTTATCAACCAAATGGTCATTTTGAGTGCGCCAACGTGTCCGGAAGGGTCGAAATAATTAGAAAACACTAGCCGGGGGTTTAGTTTGGGTCCCGGTGCATTTTTAGGCCAAACCGGCAACCTAGAAGGGTATTTTGGTAATTTTAAAAATTGAGGAATTAAAACCCATGAATTTTAGAGTTTAATTATATATTATTAGAGAATCCACTAAGTCCATTATCAGCAAAAGACAAGTGAGTGGGCTACGGGGGTTTTGAGAGAAGTTGGAGAGAGGTTACAAGAGGTCCAAACCAAAAACATCAACCGTCACCACCATTCTGGAAGGATTAGTGAGAAGAAAGAGGAGAGAATCAACCTATAATCACCGAAAACAAAACTGAAGAACAACCCTAAGGCAAGTGATTTGATGTCATTAATTGCAATGAATATTTCCTCCATGTTTAGTGTAAAAACTTTATATGCTTTGAAAGTTTTGATGAAAACCCAATGAAATTGTTGTAGAAACTCTTAATTTTTGTTAGGGATTGCATGTAGAATGATTATGGACGAAATTGGTACCCAAAACTTAACTTTGATGTTTTGAAATGGATTATGATAAGTATTTAGGTACAATAAAATTCTGGGTTCATGTTCATAGGGTTTGGGGTAAGATTTGGGAATTTATGGTTATTACATGTTGATTAGTAAGATTTGACCCCAAAAATATGTTAAGAAGTGTCCTAGGGTGACTTAGATTAGTTTAAATACATAAAAACTTAATAGGTGCGAACTTAGGATGGATTTGGAGATTTGAATTTGGTGAAAAACGAAGTTGGGGAAATTCTGGGCATTCACTGCCATCTCGTTAGAGACCAACCCAGGTCGTTCAAACGAGCTTCGTTCAAACGAGCTTCTAAAGAGATTCTAGTACCCCTTTTAACGAGTTCATTCGAATCCCTTCGTTCGAACGACACTCGTTCGAACCACCTCGTTCGAACGAGATTTCTAACAAGTTGACAGAATGACCTTGTTTGGCCGATTTTAGTTTCGAACTTTCCGTAGACTTATTTAATTAAGTGTGATTCTTCCCTTATTGATTAATGTGTATCATTGTGAGATTGGAGTACGTCGAGGATTAAAACCTGAAATTTTATAAAGGCCTGGTATCTTCTAGGGGTTAGGTTGTAAGTACTCGAATTTGAGACGTGAGAAGTGTTGGCGATCTATATTGTATATTATCCGGGAACTTGTAAATGCACAACATTTAATAACAGTATAAGAATATAAAATATACCTATATTATTATTATAAGATATCTAAGATGTGTGAATGCTTAGTGTATGGACTTATATGTGTATAACATACCTACCATACTTGCTATCACGGGAGGTCGGCTTTCGGTCAGGGCCATCTAATCTTTGTGTGCCTACGGGGGGGATTTAGATTGGTACCTCAAGGACATAGGTCAGAGAATGACTTATTAGTGAGTGAATAAGTCAGACGACCATGGGAGCGTAGGTATGTGCGTGACCAATGGGTATGTGAGCTATGTTCGCATCCATTATGTGTGATTGTTGCTTATTGAAATGATTCCTGAGAGATTCGGAATACGTGGTCCTCATGTACGTGATGTACCGGGATTCGATAGCAGAGTATGTGTGCACCGCAGCTTAGCCTAGGGGTGCCATTATTGTATCTTTGGGATGAGATTAATATACTGATAATTGGGATGAACTGTTTATTAAAGTACAAGTGTGAATAGTTGTAACATTTTTAGTAGAGTTAAAGATGGAGAAATTCTTATAAATTATTATAACTAATTCTGAGTAATAACAGTAAGGCTTTCAGTTTATATTAAGATGTTAGGAATCGAACTTTGAATTGTAAAGTAACGTCAGGTTACGGATTGGACTAGTTAGATAGTAGAATAATTCGAACGGGTATGAGTACGATAGCTGTGCACAATTAGTTGAGAGGCGAGGAACTCATGTGAGTGCACGCACTATCATGTATTTTATATTCACTGTTTAATGATATTAAACACTTGCTATATTTTAAAATGCTTTCACAATCGGGCTCTTACCCATCTTCTTTCAAATCTATTTTCTTGTAAAAACCTTTTAGGTGCCCAGCCACAAGGACACCAAGCTTAGAAGTCCCATTCCAGTGACGTGTTGTAGCTGCTGTGGAAGTTACAGGACCTCGATAATATATGCCTCCACTTTCTGCTTGACTCTATTTCAGAATTGTTCATCTTTAGGGCATGTCGCCCCTTTCCTTTTAGAGACATCTTGTTTACTCAGTTCTATTTCAGATTTGGATTTAATTAATTAGTAATTCAGATTTTATATTTGGTTGTATTCAGTATTCGGATTATTCAGAGGAGTATTCTTCCAGATTCAGTCTATTACATTGTTATTCTATTGTGACTGTGATGTGGTTGTGGTATTAGTATTTCATAATTTAATTTGGTTGTAAGTTAATCTAATTTAAGTATAATTGACAACTCACATTTTAAATATTAGGTTGCTAGAAATTCTTTAAAATATTTTCGACAGTGATGCTATGAACTGAACCAACTTGACATTTTATATTAATTTGAATAAAGGAGTAGCTACCCGGTATTTAATTAGTCAGGGTGCCACATTATACACGAATTATTTATGAGTTCAATCTGAGTATTTGTTATATATAATATTTTATGTTCATCTATGATTGTTAAGGATATTTGGGTTAATGGTTTATCACCATATCTATAGGGTTACGCCTCTGATTATATTATAATACTCCCAACCCCAACAGGACTTCCCACTTGCACACTCGCATTACTATCATGAAGTTAATTTTAACATTTGTATCACTGTCAGTTAACATAATTAAAAAATTTGAATCAACCGTTATTAAAAGAAAATTAGTCACATATTACGAGGAATCGTCAAAGGAACTCACAATTAATAAGTGTTTAAGGCAATGAGTGTTTGTAACTTGTAAGTGTGAAAAATTCAAAAATATTTACTGTAAAGGTTATTTTATGTGCAATTTGGTATAAAACATTAGTTGAATACATTGTGAAACATGTGCAGGAATTTGGTCATGTGGTATTAGTTATGCCAATGTGTGTTGATGTTTATTTTGTATTTTAACTTGATTGGTAATGTTGTATTCATGGGTTATCCTGGGTGTGTGGGTGCGAATGCATGCATTTATAGAGAGTAAGCATATATTTGTTAAAGTAAGAGAAGAGAGGGAGGGATTATTTACATTTTTAGTTCTAGGACTCAAATATATTCCCAAGTTCTTTGGGTCCATAAACCCCTTCCCGTTGTTCATCTTCTCTAAATTCAATGCTTATGTTCGAATGAGAAGTATTGTAGACAAGTTGCTTGTTGAGTAGAAATTTCCAGTCGCAAACAAGTTGCTTGCTAAAATATTAACTATTTTGAATATGTTTCTTTACATTCCTTTCCTTTTTCCCTTCCTTTTTTGGTGGCTCTAATATTTTCAATCTAAGCATGTCATCCACATACTCGAGTTCTTACAATTTTATTACGCATCATGTTGTGATTATCGTGTTATCCAGTCAAAACAAGCTAACAATTATTTATTTGTAAGTGGTTCCCTATATATGAATGAAAGCTTTGCATTAAGTGTTATTGAAGTAGTAAACTAAATGCAAAATTAATGGAACAAAATGACCCAAATAGGAGCGAATAAACCAAGGCAGAAAATATAAGAATTCCAGAACCAGAAATTCAGGTTGAGTCACGGACATTGTCGCTCTCTTTAAGGTGTTTCGCGGCTCTGCCCAAAGTGTGCTGACAGTCACAATTGCCTTATCACTCCCAGGATAAAACATCCTCTAATGATCAGAAAATACGGATTAATAAAGGACAAGAATCAATTCGGTCTATGTACACCCATTCGTATTAATTGATCGATTCTGGGGAGGATTTATTATTCTATCGAGGAAAAAAATATTGGGGCAGTTGTGTGTTTGCAAAATCGATTATTAAAAAATGAAGGATTTAGTCCTCTTTTATTGAGCAACTAGAAAAGTAACGCTGGTAAAACGTGGAGAAAATCTGGAAAGATGTGGACAAGTGGATTGAAAATTTCAACAGATAAAAAAGTCACGTTTTTATTTTTGGAATAAATTTCAGTTAAAAAATCATTTTAAAGCCCGAAAAATCAACAATTTATTTGTCCAAAAAATTACTTCTTAATGAGCCCAAGCCTAAGACCCAGGACCCAGATAAGGGCACGGGCCAAGTCGATCAGACGGACGATGGCGCATGCGTGTGATTTGGCCCATTGGGTCTTCCCCACATACCCACAAAACATTGAATGCCCAAAGGGCTGAACCTTAGATCCCTAAAAAGTGTATATTAACACTAGACAAATCTTTAGATGTGGGACGGAAGAAAATCTCTTCTTTCAAACCTTGTTGCACTGACCGCGAAGAGTTATTCCAACAATCCCCCACTTGCAAAATTTGAACGTATTTTTATCGAGCAATAATCTATAGAATTATGCATAAGCAAAGGCGTCTTTCGACTTGAACCTTCACATAGTAAAGATAATTCAGAATATACTAGAGTAACCATAGTTTTGAACTATTTATCTGACAACATCCCGCAAATAACCCTACTTGGATGCAGTTCTAATAGCCAGCACATTACGGCCATGTGCTTCTATCCCAGTATAGTGAATGCTCTAGGAATTTTCCAAAAATATCTAGAGGAAGCAACCACACATCCAGATTCACATTGGTGAGTCTATCAAGGATACTCTTGTAGCTAGGTACCTTACTCAAAATAGAGCTATATATCTCATTGAGAGTTTTAATAACTCATCCTTTACTAGTTTCAAGATATCATTCTCTATGGGGATGAACTCGGAGTAAAACCCCGTTCTATATTAATTAATAATAGCATGATCCAACCCATATCACTTGTGACCTGTTAATACCCTTTGAACATATTTCTTGTGATCTCTAGTTTATATGTTGGGTTACCATCACAAATGACTCATGTATCCAAGGGCTTTAGTCGTATCCCTTTCGAGGTGTTCCACAACTTCTCCCTAGCTAGTCCTCTCGTCAAAGGATCAACTAAGTTTTGTTCAAACTGTATATGATCCACCCTCACAGCACCTGTAGATATAAATTCTCTAACAGTGCTATGTTTACGATGAATTTTTCATCTCTTACCATTATAATAATGGTTATATACTTTTGTAATAGCCGCGGTATTATCACAATGAATCAAAACGGTTGGTATCGGTCTTTCCCAAAATGGGATATGTGACATAAGGTTTCTTAACCAACCTGCCTCTTCATTAGAAGTAGATAATTCTATGATCTTAGACTCCATAATGGATTGAGCCATAATAGTTTGTTTTCTTAGATTTTCAAGAAACTGCACCACCAGCGATGGTAAATATGTAATGACCCAACTTTTATATATAGTTTGTTTTTACACTCTTGTGTTACTTATTATCTTATAAATGTTGTATTATTAGATATGTGGTATTAATAGCTATCAATATAACAAACCCCATTTTTAATTACGAAGAATCAACTGTAATTGGATCAAATCGAAGTCTTATGACATATCTTAAGGCAAATAATAAATTTTGGGGTAGAAAATATAATTTTATGAAACTTTAAGGACTAAAATAAAAATATAAAATGGGCCATTTTGTAAATAAAATATTTTCAAGGACCTCTAAGAAATATTCAAAATATATAGTGTGAAATTACTAAAACACCCTTAAGGTGTAAAATGACCCTTATACCCCTAATAACTTTGCACCTCGTGCTTTCCACATCATACTTTCTTTTGAACATATCCACTGCACACGTGTCACCTCTATAGGAAAGGATAAAACTTATGTAAATCCTCTAGAAAAAGAAAAAACACGTGTCGCCGTTTGGTAAACCAAGACTGCAAGGCTGATCCGTTGCACGACACGTGAACGACGACTCACCAAAGTAAAACCTTATCACCCAGACACGTGTCAACACCTAAGTATCTTTGGAAAACTATAAATAGGGACTTTGGGGATCATTTGAAACTCACACCAATTCCTTGAGAATTATAGAAAGAAATAGTGAGAGAAAGTGTGAGAAAGTTTAAGAAGAAGTTCTTAGGGATATTCATCTTAAGGTAATCTTAATGTTATAATGCATCTTTATAGTCTTAATTTATTGTTTTATAGCTTTACTTAGTAGTTATGCGGGTAAAATATGATAAAGAATTCACTAATCAAAACTTAAAATTTAGAACAAATTCAAGTCGATTTTATAAACTTGTTTGAAATTATGCGCTTTCAAAAATGATTCTTTTTAAAGAAATTGCTCGTTATTATGGAATCCGATTTAAGTAATTCCAAAGTCAGGCCCGGTGAAGTTCTGTCTAGATGAGATGGTATTTAAGTGGTGCCCCTGTGACCCTCCATCTCTACTGGGAACCGACTGATTGGGAAGAACTATGAATTGAATCCTTTAATTACGATCAATAAGTTTTAAAAGTTAAGAAAATTGTTTTTTTAGTAATCCTTTGAAACAAGTTACGATTAAAATACAATATGTAGACTGGACCTTGTTTAGAACACATACTTAAACCTTTATCGTATTTGTTAGATTAACGTGCGATCGAAGACTCGTTATCTATAATTTCGACCTCTATTTTAGGTGAGTACTCTATGCAATTTCTTGCGCATTTTGATTATATTATATTATGCAAACTATGTATTTTTTTGTGAAATGCTTTTATTCTCAAAATGCATCTGATACCGATGATTCCGTCGTTTGTTATATGTTTATATCTCTCCATATAAACATATGATTTGAATTCTGAAATTATTGATTCGGCCTATGGAAACTCTCTTACTATATTGGCCTTGACTACCGGGTGGAAATATTTGGGTGGTACCTTCCCAGCTGGTTTATCGCTGGTGTGCCCTAAACAAGGCGTTGTTCCAGAAATCATGATTATCTGTCTGTGATGTTATCGGGTGGAAATATTTGATAACACTATCTGTCTGGGTATTAGAGTGTACATGGCCACTAAAACAGAATTATTGACACATGCTCAATTGTTTTATCTGTTCTGTTCTGAACTTTTTATTCTGAATATATATATTGTCATTTACTTTATATATATTACTTGAAATTCCTATCTCTATGTATATACCTTCTGTTCTAAATTGAATAGGTATCTATTTTCTGAAAACCTTGGAATATTTGGAGATTGAATCTCATTCGGCTTTTAGCTGACGTTGTATAAATAACCATTTTTCAGGAAATAATTAAGTTCGTGGATGGAACGAAAAAGGACTATGTTGAAGATTTAGCTTTTAAAGATCTTTTTGTTACCTTAAGTAGAAGTTTGTTTAATTAGATAGAGCATGTTTAGCTCTTTGTGTCAAATTGTAACACGTTGATATTTTAATACAAATGAAGTTCCCTTTAGAAAGCTCTGATGATGTAATTCCTTCACTTTCAGTATTTTACGATTCATAACCATGTGATTATACTTCCGCTACATATATTTTAAAACAAAACTTTTAAGGCCAGAATATTGGATGCCTTGGTGGCATGTCAAGACACCAGTTTCCTACTATTTTTGGGTCGGGGTCGTGACAGAGGTGGTATCAGAGCATAGGTTATGAACCCGTACACTACTGAGCATAGATTTCGAATGTTATGGATTTTATGTTTCCATCCTTAGGAGATAGTATTAAAAATCTAATTTATGTGATAACCCTCCCTATGTGTTATATTATTTATAATTGGTCTTTTAGTTTTCAATATTGATATAGTATAGTAGATCTTACGTTTGGCCATGACTGTAGAAAATGACCAAGAGAAGATCATTAATGGGAACTAGTGATTCGAGTATAGAAGGACTAGAAGGTGCATACAAGACAATTGAAAGTCTGGAAAAGATTGTGGAGCAACAGGTGAACAATGGAGTACCAAATAATCTTGAACTAAGTAGATGTACTATTGAACAGTTCAAGAAGTTGAATCCTCCATCTTTTAAAGGTACTCCTAATCCCACCGAAGCAGAAAGTTGGGTGATGCAGATGGAAAAGATACTCGATGTTCTTAAGTGTACCGACGAAGAAAGGGTGTCATTTGCAACATTTATGTTAGAAGGGGAGGATGAACATTGGTGGAGAATGACTAAGAGAATACACGGGGAAAGGAATACTTACATAGGTTGGAATGATTTCTTAGTAATTTTTTATGAGAAATATTTTCCGGAAACGGTGAAAGACGAAATGGCAGCTGACTTCATGAGTCTGGTGCAAGGGAATATGACGGTTAGTCAATATGAGGCAAAGTTTACTGAGTTATCCCGTTTTGCACGTCATGTTGTAGCAACTGATGTTTTAAGAGCAAAGATGTTTGAGCGTGGGTTAAGGTTGAATATTCGTAGTCGAATTTCCATCCTGAAATTAACATCATATATTGATGTCGTGACTAGGGCTACAATAGCTGAGAGGGATGGTGAGGAGTACAATCGAATTAGAGATGGAAAGAGGAAGTTTGGGGAACAAAAAGTAAAGAACCCGAATAATAGAAATTTCTTTAGGAACACATCCAATGTTGGGGGATCTAGTAGTAATAAACAGTATAATAACCAGGCATGTCAGCAATGTGGAAAGAATCATGGAGGACGACCTTGTTATAAGGATTCAGGAGCTTGTTTTAGATGTGGACAGAAAGGACATCAGATAAAAGAATGCCCAAACCCAGCAAGGATTCCGATAAAACCTTCAAGTGCAAAGAAGGATCAAGACAGACAGGGTAGAGTTTTTGGACTTTCTGATACCCAAGATTCTAATGCGGTGGTGTCAGATACACTTTCTATATGTGCACAGCCTTTTAAAGCTTTGATAGATCCTGGCTCTACCCATTCGTTCATATCTATACATGTACTAAATCGCGTTCATAAATTTCCTGAACCGTTGAATCATAACTAACATGTTTCTACTCCTTCGGGTGAGTTATTGATGGGTAAATTAGTATACAAGGCTTGCCCCATAGATATTGATAGTCATAAACCATATGTTGATTTGATAGTTTTAGACATTAAAGATTTTGAAGTCATTTTGGGGATGGATTGGTTAGCATCACATCATGCTAAGGTAGACTGTTTTGAGAAGAGTGTTACTTTCCAAATTCCTCACCAACCAAAATTTAGTTTTGAAGGAACTGGCATCATATCTCCGATGTGTATTATTTCTGCAATGCAAGCCTATAGTTTTCTTAAGAAGGGATGTCAAGGATTTATTGCAACAGTTACCAGTTTGCAGACAATAGGGCCTAGCTTAGAAGATATTCCTATCGCTAAGAAATTTACGGATGTTTTTCCAGATGATTTACCAGGCCTACCTCCTAATAGAGAAATAGAATTTACGATTGACCTTGTTCCTGGAACTATACCAATCTCAAAACCACCATATCGTATGGCACCTTTAGAATTAAGAGAGTTAAAAGTTCAATTAGAAGACCTTTTAGACAAGGGTTTTATCAGACCAAGTATATCGCCTTGGGGTGCTCCAGTGTTATTTGTGAAAAAGAAGGACGGGACAATGAGATTATGTATAGATTATCGCGAACTCAATAAGGTAACCATTAAGAATAAATACCCCTTACCTCGTATAGATGACTTGTTTGATCAATTAGAAGGTGCACAAGTATTCTATAAGATTGACCTTAGGTCAGGCTATCATCAATTCAAGATTAAGGATGATGATATTTCAAAATCAGCTTTTCGTACTAGATATGGTCACTATGAATTTCTTGTAATGCCATTTGGACTAACTAATGCACCAGCCGCTTTTATGGATATGATGAATAGGATGTTTAAGAAATATTTGGATCAGCGTGTGGTTGTTTTCA
Organism: Sambucus nigra; assembly: GCA_949130495.1. Lineage (NCBI taxonomy): Eukaryota > Viridiplantae > Streptophyta > Magnoliopsida > Dipsacales > Adoxaceae > Sambucus > Sambucus nigra. The sequence continues at coordinate 294,284,210 of OX422215.1, read as the reverse complement.
TTGATGACATCCTTATTTATTCCAAAAGAATTGAAGAACACGAAAAGCATTTAGAGACGGTATTACAAATCCTTAGGAAAGAGAAATTATATGCAAAATTAAAGAAGTGTGAGCTTTGGATGCCTAGTGTTTCTTTTCTAGGACATGTCATATCCAAAGAGGGAATGTCAGTTGACCCTCAAAAGATTGAGGCTATACTAGATTGGCCCAGACCAACTAATGTGAGTGAGATTCATAGTTTTCTTGGATTAGCAGGTTATTATCGAAGATTTGTTGAAGGATTTTCTAGCATTGCCAAACCTCTATCTAGGTTAACACAAAAGAAGGTACAATATGAATGGTCTGAGGAAGCCGAGAAAAGTTTTCAAGAACTTAAGAATCAATTAGTAACTGCCCCAATTTTAACTATTCCTTTTGGGACAGGGGGATTTGTGATTTATAGTGATGCTTCAAAAAATGGTTTGGGATGTGTGCTAATGAAAAATGGAAAAGTAGTAGTTTACGCCTCAAGACAGTTGAAAACCCATGAGCAGAATTATCCAACCCATGACCTAGAATTAGCAGCTGTAATTTTTGCTCTTAAGATTTGGAGGTACTATTTGTATGGTGAGACTTGTGAGATTTATACCGATCATAAGAGTTTGAAGTATATATTTACTCAGAAAGAGTTGAATATGAGACAAAGGAGGTGGTTAAAATTGATGAAGGATTATGATATAAATATTCACTATCACCCGAGGAAAGCTAATGTAGTAGCCGATGCTTTAAGTAGGAAGTCTACACCAAATTTAGCATGTCTTATTACAAGCCAGGAAGTACTGTTAAGGGATTTGAGAAGTATGGAAATAGATGTACGTATCTATAGCGAAGGAGGAATAATTGCAAACTTACAAGTACAACCCATGTTGATGGAGAGGATCAAAATTGAGCAAGTAAGTGACCCACAACTGAAGAAGATTAGAGAAGAAGTCATCGAGGGTAAGAGAACTGAATTTGCGATGCGAGATGATATATTAAGGTTTGGAAATAGAGTGTGTGTGCCATGTGATGCCCAACTAAAGAGGCAAATTTTGGAGGAAAGTCATTACTCAAGATTCACATTTCATCCCGGATGTACAAAAACGTATAGGGATCTTCGAGAAGTATTTTGGTGGAATAATATGAAGAGGGAGATAGCAGAATTTATATCTCAGTGTTTGGTTTGTCAACAAGTAAATGCAGAACATCAAAAACCATCAGGAATACTGCAACCCCTACCTATCCCTGAGTGGAAATGGTAACATATTACTATGGATTTTGTGACAGGTTTACTGAGGAGTTCAAATGGTAATGACTCTATTTGGGTAATTATTGATAGGTTAACTAAATCTGCTCATTTTCTTGCCATTAAGATTACCCATTCTTTAGAGAAGTTAGCTAAGTTGTATGTGCGGAAAATTATTAGGCTTCATGGAACCCCAATTTTAATTGTTTTTTACCGTGACCCTAGATTTGTGTCTCGCTTCTGGAAAAGCCTACAAGAAGCCATGGGAACAAAATTGAATTTTAGCACTACTTTTCATCCTCAAACGGATGGACAATCAGAGAGAACTATTCAAACCTTGGAGGATATGCTTAGGGCATGTGCACTTGATTTAAAAGGGAATTAGGATGATCATTTACCGTTAGTGGAATTCGCATATAATAATAGCTATCAAGCAAGTATTCAAATGGCTCCGTATGAGGCACTCTATGGTAGAAGGTGTCATTCCCCTACATGTTGGGTAGAAGTTGGGGAAAGAAAATTGTTGGGACCAGAATTAATTCAGATCACAACAGAGAAGGTGAAATTAATACAAGACCGACTTTGAACCGCTCAAAGCCGTCAAAAGAGTTATGTTGACAATCGACACCGACAGTTAGAATTCCAAAGAGGAGATTATGTGTTCTTGCGAGTATCGCCTACAAAGGGAGTAATACGATTTGGGAAGAAAGGGAAATTGAGCCCAAGATACATAGGACCTTTTGAAATCCTTGAAAGGATAGGAGCTGTTGCGTATAAAATAGCCTTACCACCGGAACTCTCTAGTGTACATAATGTGTTTCATGTATCAATGATAAAGAAATATGTCCCAGATCCAAAACATATCTTATGTCATGAGCCTCTTCAAGTTAGAGAAGATTTGTTGTACATTGAGCATCCAGTGGAAATTTTGGATCATAAAGATCAAATACTACGAACCAAGGTTATTCCACTAGTTAAAGTATTATGGCGGAATCATTCTGTTGAAGAAGCAACGTGGGAGCGGGAAGATGAGATAAAGGAGCGATATCCATATCTTTTTGAAAATTAATGCAAGTAAAGTTTGGGGACCAAACTTTTTATAAGGAGGGTAGGATGTAATGACCCCACTTTTATATATAGTTTGTTTTTACACTCTTGTGTTACTTATTATCTTATAAATGTTGTATTATTAGATATGTGGTATTAACAGCTATCAATATAACAAACCCCATTTTTAATTACGAAGAATCAACTGTAAATTGGATCAAATCGAAGTCTTAAGACATATCTTAAGGCAAATAATAAGTTTTGGGGTAGAAAATATAATTTTATGAAACTTTAAGGACTACAATAAAAATATAAAATGGGCCATTTTGTAAATAAAATATTTTCAAGGACCTCTAAGAAATATTCAAAATATATAGTGTGAAATTACCAAAACACCCTTAAGGTGTAAAATGACCCTTATACCCCTAATAACTTTCCACCTCGTGCTTTCCACATCATACTTTCTTTTGAACATATCCACTGCACACGTGTCGCCTCTATAAGAAAGGATAAAACTTATTTAAATCCTCTAGAAAAAGGAAAAACACGTGTCGCCGTTTGGTAAACCAAGACTGCAAGGCTGATCCGTTGCACGACACGTGAACGACGACTCACCAAAGTAAAACCTTATCACCCAGACACGTGTCAACACCTAAGTATCTTTGGAAAACTATAAATAGGGACTTTGGGGATCATTTGAAACTCACACCAATTCCTTGAGAATTGTAGAAAGAAATAGTGAGAGAAAGTGTGAGAAAGTTTAAGAAGAAGTTCTTAGGGATATTCATCTTAAGGTAATCTTAATGTTATAATGCATCTTTATAGTCTTAATTTATTGTTTTATAGCTTTACTTAGTAGTTATGCGGGTAAAATATGATAAAGAATTCACTAATCAAAACTTAAAATTTAGAACAAATCCAAGTCGATTTTATAAACTTGTTTGAAATTATGCGCTTTCAAAAATGATTCTTTTTAAAGAAATTGCTCGTTATTATGGAATCCAATTTAAGTAATTCCAATGTCTGGCCCGGTGAAGTTCTGTCTAGATGAGATGGTATTTAAGAGGTGCCCCTGTGACCCTCCATCTCTACTGGGAACCGACTGATTAGGAAGAACTATGAATTGAATCCTTTAATTACGATCAATAAGTTTTAAAAGTTAAGAAAATTGTTTTTTTAGTAATCCTTTGAAACAAGTTACTATTAAAATACAATATGTAGACTGGACCTTGTTTAGAACACATACTTAAACCTTTATCGTATTTGTTAGATTAACGTGCGATCGAAGACTCGTTATCTATAATTTCGACCTCTATTTTAGGTGAGTACTCTATGCAATTTCTTGCGCATTTTGATTATATTATATTATGCAAACTATGTATTTTTTTGTGAAATGCTTTTATTCTCAAAATGCATCTGATACCGACGATTCTGTCGTTTGTTATATGTTTATATCTCTCCATATAAACATATGATTTGAATTATGAAATTATTGATTCGGCCTATGGAAACTCTCTTACTATATTGGCCTTGACTACCGGGTGGAAATATTTGGGTGGTACCTTCCCAGCTGGTTTATCGCTGGTGTGCCCTAAACAAGGCGTTGTTCCAGAAATCATGATTATCTGTCTATGATGTTATCGGGTGGAAACATTTGATAACACTATCTGTCTGGGTATTAGAGTGTACATGGCCACTAAAACTGAATAATTGACACATGCTCAATTGTTTTATCTGTTCTGTTCTGAACTGTTTATTCTGAATATATATATTGTCATTTACTTTATATATATTACTTGAAATTCCTATCTCTATGTATATACCTTCTGTTCTAAATTGAATAGGTATCTATTTTATGAAAACCTTGGAATATTTGGAGATTGAATCTCATTCGGCTTTTAGCTGACGTTGTATAAATAACCATTTTTCAGGAAATAATTAAGTTCGTGGATGGAACGAAAAAGGACTATGTTGAAGATTTAGCTTTTAAAGATCTTTTTGTTACCTTAAGTAGAAGTTTGTTTAATTAGATAGAGCATGTTTAGCTCTTTGTGTCAAATTGTAACTCGTTGATATTTTAATACAAATGAAGTTCCCTTTAGAAAGCTCTGATGATGTAATTCCTTCACTTTCAGTATTTTACGATTCATAACCATGTGATTATACTTCCGCTACATATATTTTAAAACAAAAATTTTAAGGCCAGAATATTGGATGCCTTGGTGGTATGTCAAGACACCAGTTCCCTACTATTTTTGGGCCGGGGTCGTGACAAAATATATATCCACTAGTAGCCTTAGAATCATCAAATAGGGTGTTCCAATTAGCATCACTAAATCCTTCAAGGACAGCGTGATGTTTATTATAGTGTAATTCGAGGTTCATCATCCTTTTATGGTACCGCATGACCCTCTAAATAGCATGCCAATGATCCAAACTTGGTCTACAAGTAAATTTACATAGTACTCCCATAGCATAAGCTATGTTAGGTCTAGTACAATCAGTAGCATGACGTAAGCTACCAATGATGCTTGTATAAGCATTTTGGTTTACACTGTCCCTAGTGTTCTTAAATAACTTTACATTTGGATCAAATGGAGTACTAGAAGGTCTACAGTCAAAGTAATTGTATTTCTTTAGAACTTTCTCAATGTAATGATATTGATCCAAAGAAAGTCCATTTTCTGACCTAGTAATATTAATTCTCAATATTACACTAGCTTCGCCCAAATCCTTGATATAAAAATTATCACACAATAATAATTTAACATTTTCTATGGCATGAATATTAGAACCAAATATAAGGAAGTCATTAACATAAAGTAATATGATAGTGAAAATTATAGACACCCCATTTTGTTACCCCTACACTCTCCTTAGGTCCCTATCACCTCCCTGCATCACTACAAACTCAGGTCATACCCCGGGTACTGACCTAAAAGCCATCGGGCACTCCCAGGCTCCATTCGACAAAAAGACAAACTATTCAGCTCAACCAAGATTGAATTAATCTTCGAAGGGCACTAAAACCCCTTTCTAACGGTCCATCCCGTGCGCGATTCTGACTTACCATGCGGTCGAACGACCCATTTTCCCCAAAACTCAATCAAAAGGCCATCGGGTGCTCCTGGACTCCGTGTGACCTAAGTCAACTCTTCAGCTCAACTAAGACTGAACGAATCTTCGAAGGGCACTGAAACCCATTTCCAACGGTCTACTCCGTGCATGATTCTGACTTACGGTACGGACGAACGATCCGTTTTACTATGAAAGGTCACCGAATGCTTCCAGGGTAAGGTTGACCAAAGTCAACTCCCCGAATCGGATCAAACTCTTTGTAATGTCTAAGTACATATCCTAACCTTTCCAATTCTCTACCCCATGACCGATTCGGACTTACCATGCGGATGAACAATCCGTTTGCGTTAGACGATTCCTCGTCCAAAGGACCGATGAGCGCTTTCAAGCCACATTTAACCCAAAGTCAACTCCCAAACCTGGGAGAGGTCCAAAGGACTTTCGAAGGTATCTAAATTACCTTTCCAACGATCTACCCTGTGTATGATTTGAATCAATGATTTGCGCTCTGCGACCGATTATTCGAAAAGGCCTGAAAGGCACTGCCAAACGGCAGGTCCGTGTGCCTAAACACACCTGCCGATTGGTAGGAACAGGGATATGCTGATCGACAATGCCCTGGGCCTATAAAAATGAGGCCTTGACCTCATTGCAAAGGGAGCCTAGATCAGCAACATATCACTCTCAGCAAATCCAAAAAACCTCCCTTGAAGTCAGCGTGATTTCCACATCCAAATCCCTTTCCATCCTTCACTTTTCATCATACTTAGTGATTTAACCACTCTCCATCATCATCCAAGTGCAAGGGATGCTCTCCAACATTCAAGATCAAGCTCAAGATCTTCAAGAAGGTCCAATTTTCTCAATTCTCTCCTTAAATTCTCATAAATTCGCATTAACTTATTTTATTACTTAGCACTTTTATTCTCTCATCTCACACATCCTAATATACTTGTTATTTAGTATTATTACACATCTCTTATTTTCATATAAATAAAAACCCAAAAAAAATAAGAAAAAGAGGGTTTGCTCATAAATTCCATACGGGAATTCTCACACTTTTCTTACGCTTCTCTCACAACTAAAACACTTTTTCTACACACACACACACACAAACAAGAGAATCCCCCGATTGGATTTATGGGATAAACCCCACCCCTCGTTTTTCATGAGAACTATGTGGACTTCGATGCTTTTATAGGCTATGTAGGCGTCTCGCGGTAAACGCGAGTCTCGAGTCTTATTTTTACTTTTTCTCTCATTTTCTATTTTTTCTGAACTCCACTCTCTGATATTACATATATTTATATATACATATATTTGTTCTCAGTGGCGTATTATCCCACATACGTTATCGTTCCATTATAACGATCAACGCAAGGAAAATCGGGCAAATCCTATTTTTTAATATTATCTTTACATTCCGACGGATGACTCGCTTTATCTTTTCCATGATACAGGTCGATGATTCCTATCTCCACTATATATACACATGCACATATATCATGGGGAAAATAAAGGAAAATATCAAATATCCATGAGAGACCGTAAGGGCAGAATGGGTGCCTAACACCTTCCCATTTCGTAACTTAGCCTCCGGACCCTTTTCAAATCATTTTGGTTTCGTATGCATCAGTATGTCTTTAGATGCTTTCCTTCGGGATGGCTCCCTTTCTTTTGTCTGTTTTGAGTAAAATAGACTGGTGAGTCCATCTCTCTACATTTTTCACCTCATCAATGATGCCATTAGAAGCGCTCCCGAGAGGGACGCACAGGACCTAGGATCCTCACTCTGCCCGCCCGCCGTGAGGATCGGGGATGGCCACAGTGGCGAATCCGCTGGGAAAATTATTTTTAGGGATAAAATCTATTTACATTGATGTTATGTTTGTTTATATTTTCCCCTAATTTTGCATGTTCCCCTTTTTCATGTATCCCCCATACTCATGCTTCTATTCACACACTTGTAGAAAATTCTCCATGTACACTTCGCACCACGTGCACCTAGGGTCACATATATCCACATGTTTCACACATCATCCATCCATACTTGGTGTACCATTGGTATTTGTACCTTGCTCCCTGTTTGGCATAATCAAAAAAGACATTCTTATAAGATACTAATAAGATAATCATGCATGATTCACACAACATCACCAAAGAGCATTGTTATTGACCAAATTTTGTCTAGTAACTGGAGGGTCACTTCGTGATGGGCGCTGGTCCGACAGGGCGCAGTTATCCTAAGAGATATGACTCTCACCTTCCATTGGCCAAGTACATTTGACGTATATCGAACGGCTCCCCCCGCATCGTACCGCTTGACCCAAGTCATGATGAGAGGTATATCGCAGGTAACTTATTCACGTACACCAAGTATATCGAATTCGCTCTCACACGTACCGTCCCCATGAGGTATATGGTGAGGAAATTCATGTACACTCAGGTATATCAAATGGCTTGTCCACACGTATCGATTTCCCGTAAGAGAAAGACGTATATCGTGGAAGTCATGACAAAGGGGGGAACCCGTTCCAATTCACCCAATCAACTGCATACCCTCATATAGGTGTCAAGCCTAGGACACATATATAAGATTATCAGTTTCAACTCGAAACTCTGCTGAAATTTTGGGTCGGCCTGCCACCCGAATTTTTGCGCATTTTTAAAATGGGACCCTGTGTGTGAGCCTTATCACAAGTCCAGTTGTAGCTTTGCATATATTACGAACCCAACTTTTCCAAGCTCGGGTGTCGTCCGGTATTTTATTTTGCATTTAGGAGAATTTAATACAAGTGAGAACATAATAATCATAATAATGATGCTGAGACTGTCTCCAAAAAAAAATCCTTTTCTTTATAAAAAATCCAAAAATATTTCTCCCCTGTTTATCAAAAATCCAAAAACATTTCTCCTCTCTTTATCAAAAAGCCAAAAATATTTTTTCTTCCAATCTAAAAAAAAGTAAAAAATGCTTTCATCCCCTTTTTCTCAAAAACAAATCCCATTTTTGTTCCTTCTCAGGTCGATCGTAAACCCTTGGCCTGGCTCCTTATTGGCTTCAGTCCTCAGTGAGAACACCCCGAAGTTCCGTCTATTCCCCTACTACTTCTTTCGAATTCAAAATCCATTCGCTTTCTATGGAGAGCATAGATCAAGTACTTGTTGTGCAGCCGGATCTAACGGCAGTCCTAGCCCAGCTCATGTCCAAGATTGATAACCTCCAAACGGAGGTTTGAGAGATGCAACGAAACCAGGTTCTCGTTCCTCAAGATCCCGGGGCCCTATGCCCTCGTGCCACGGATCTACCTATGCCTATCTGGGTTCCCGAAGAGTACTTTCACGCCCCATGTGTTCCTCCTGTTAATGGGCCGCCGCCTGCCCAGCTTTCGATTCCGAACCTTGCCCAGCATGGGGCCAAATTGCCTATGATGATTGATCTGAAGGAAGAAGAGCTTAACAAAGTCAAAGAGGACCTCAATATTCTCACCAAGAAGTTTTACCAAGTTAGAATCTCTGGGAATTACATGGACAACACCCACGTGTCTCCTTATCCTAAAGTGAGGTTACCCGAGAAGTTCAAGATGCCAAATATCAAAATATTCGGAGGAAATGGACCCCCAATTGTTCATCTTCGCAGTTATCACCGTTCCATAACTCTACTAGGGGCGTCTGAAGAAGTGATGGCCTAATTATTTCAGCAAACTTTGAAGGATATCGCCCTCTGATGGTTTTTGGCTCTCGAGGAGTCCAGGATCCGTAGCTGGGAGGATGTAGCCCGAGAATTCATGTCCCAATACAAATATAATGAAGAGCTTGAGGTCACCCGTCGTGATTTAGAGCTGCTCAAATAGAAATCTGGGGAATCAGTCAGTAACTTCATAGCTCGATGGAGGGAATAAGCAGCTACCATAACCAATCGGCCATCCGAGGAAGAACAAGTCAGCATAGTGAAGAAGAACTTCTTACCCCATGTCCAAACAACAATGGGAGGACAATACTATCCCCAATTTCATGCTCTCTGAGAAGCAGGAGTAAAAATCGATGAGGGTCTTGGTAAAACAGAAGTTGAACCAAAGAAGGTGTCCTGACAGCTTACCCCCAGGAAACATGATAAGCTTGTCAGTGCTACAGTCTCAACCATCAATAACATTTCTGAACCAATCACCTTGTGGGCACCAAAAAGTCGTCTTATCCCAGACCAAAAGGAATACACCGTGATGATGCTGAAATCTAACACCACCAGATAAGTAATGATGAGCTCAAACAGTAACAACAATGGCATCCATAGAGATGTATATGTGTTAGTGTATATAAGGGGATAAGTATAAGAGGAATAAGACAATGATGTATAGTGGTTCAGCCAATTAGGCCTACATCCGCAGTGAGTGTGTGATCCACTAAGTATGGGCGCTAATGGCCTTGGATACAATGCACATAAGCTCACTTTCTCTCTCTACTATGTACAACCAGAGTTTCAGCTAGGGTTACAAATTATCGATCCCCTTGTAAGGTTATAGGTGATAAGTATATATAGGTCTTGGGGGGGGGGGGGTGTAGTGTACCCCCTAAACATGCATGGTGCATGTGAATGATGATCTAGCCAGTCCCCTGCTGACACCTATAGATGCCACCTGTGATTAATGATGACATAATATTCCCTCACGTGAGGGGGTGATATTGTTATAATGGTCTTCCACATGCCATGTGAGCCTCACGTGCACTGTTCTATGCATCTCCCAAACCACGCACTGTGATGATGTCACCCTCGGCCTATGATATGAGGCCGAGGGCAAAGTTCCTTCTAGTAGTGAGTCTGGCCTAATTTGGGCCTCGTACTGTCGTATCCTCGAAGGGTCATTTGGACCATGATGATGAGTCGGCCCCTTGAGGGGTCGTCTGGGCCTGATGAGGGGTCATCTGAGCCTAATGAGGGGTCGGCCCCTTGAGGGATCTTTTGAGCCTGATGAGGGGTCGGCCCCTTGCGGGGTTGGCTGCGCCTGATAAGGGGTCGTCTTGAGATGAGGGCCCTTGTGGGGGACACCCTTGGCCCGGACGAGGGTGTATGTGGGTATATCAATCACCCCTCATCCCTTAGCCATCGAGGTTGTTGAGATGGATGAGGGATAGTTTTGCTTTTGAGATGTGTGTATGATTAGTTTGGTGAGTGACACCTGTCAACCTGATGTGACATCTAGGCAGATATCCACTGTCGTTCCAGTTTCCAAGGCATGGCGACTGCACACTTGGCCTGGGACTTTGTGCCCCAATGATGCCCTCCTCGTGGGACGTGTTTGGCCTTGGTTAGTGGGCCCACTGATTAGCAAGGTATTTAAATAATTTTTTGAAGTTTATTCCCCTTCTTCTTCTTCTTCACGCCTGAACTCTCTCTCTCTAGCCTCTCACCAGCTCCATTGCCATTCTTTTCAACTTCATCGTTTCGTTTCGAGCTTTGGCAATCTCGTTTGTTCTCTATCAGGTGATCCCTCTGCCCTAGTGCCCTCTTTATATTCCATTACTTTTTACACTTTGACTATTGTAGGCCTGTAGGGCTGGATTTTTCTTTGGCTGTTTTATAAGTTTCCAGCGTTCTTCTCCAGCGACCTGTTCTTGAGAATTCTTGATTAAACCCTTGATTTCCTTAGTTTCAATCCAAAAGTCCAGCTTAGTCAACTGCAAACTTGTTTGTAATTAGCTTATCCAAATTCTTTTAAGTGTTCGGTCTTCCCCTTAATGCTTAGGAGGCTTTATGATTTAGCCGAGGAGTTCCCATCCCTAAGAGAGAAGTTCTTCGTGGAGATTAGACGAATAGAGGAAGAGGAGGAGAGAAGGTGAGGGTCCAACCCTAATTGGGTACGACCCATTTTTCCCATTCCATTAGCCACTATTGTACCCCCTGAGTCCTGCAGGTCGTCTGGTCGTCCAGCCGAGAGTCAATCGTGCGAGGAAGAAATGGACCAGAGAGCATCGTCGCCATCAGGTGCTGGCCATTCTGGGAGGGGGGAGACATCTAGTCTCAGCCTGGGCCTACAGGCCGAGGGCATAGCACCTTCTGAGGATGTCGCTATAACAGCGTTATCCCCACTTGCATTTCAAGTAGCCTTTCCCGATGGTCCCCCAGTGGTTAGGGGATCTGGGGACAAGAGAGATGAGGACGACAGTGAGGGATCCTCTGAGGGTGATGATAGTCAAGTTGACACTTTGACTGCTTCGACTTACGTACCATCGATCAAAGATCATTATCTCTTAGTATGGAGGCATCTCTTTGGCATACAATCCAACATAAGTATGAAGGTCCCCACTGAATCTGCGAGAGTCTTCGAGGGTGAAGAGGGAAAGATCATTGTTTATGAGCAGATGTTAAGGGTCGGTGTTAGGTTCACTCTACACCCTTCTGTATTCAGCCTCTTGTTTGCCCTTGGGGTTTCCCCCTCTCAGCTTCCCCCAACTCCTGGAGGACTATTCTTTGCTACATATCGCTTTGAAAGAATTCATTTATCGATGAGCCCTCGGCCGATGTATTCCTTACTTGTTACAACATCACCTCATCGTCTAAACATCCTGGGTACTTCCATTTGGGGGCCAGGAAGTCTGACAAAAAGCTTCTCTATATGGCTCAGACTTCCAATCATGACTAGAAGAAAAGGTTTTTCTTTATCTCTGGGGACTGGGAATTCCCCGCCGCGGGTGAGCCCATGGAAGATGGTCCTTGGAGGAGAGGGTCACCGTTGATTATCTGAGAGAGCGAGGGAAAGAGGGTGGACTTGCAAAATTTGAAGATTTGATGACCCCTCTATTCCATAAAGAAGCTGGTCTGAGGGTCGACCCCTTGACAGAACTATGTGAGTATTTTTTTGCTCAATCTTTGATTTTTTCAAAGTGTTTTATCTTTGTCTCTGTATATTTCTGATCTGTCATCTCCTTTTCAAGTCGTCCAGATAATATCTCTGACCAACTTTGGGAAATGACTGCACCAAGTTTACTATCTGGTCGCGGTAAGAAGAAAGGCAAAGAGCCTCAGCAGGCTGCAAGGAAGTCAAAGGCCGTGGGGACGATACACGTTGAGCTGGCCGTCGATAGTCATAAAAAGAAAGAGCCAGAAGTCACTGTTGACCCCCGACCGGATTCTAAGATGAGGGCAAGGGTAGATTCATCTGAGGGGAACTATTACTCTCGCAGTATGGGGGCATATTGGTCTCAAAACTTAAAATTCCTAAAGGTTGAACTGTCTTCTCTCATTTCCAACCTGAGGTCAGCCAAGGCCTCGATGTTTTCGACTCCCTCGGCCGCGGACTATGAATTCTTATCAAAGATGCCCCCGGCTAAGGTTTATGATTATGGTCTGCACACTTTGGCCAAGGTACCTCTCTTTTCACTCTTTTTGATTTGCCATTATTTCATGAACTGTTCCCTTAACCCCTCTTAACATGTGTTCCCTCATGCAGTCTGTCTATCCCTTTACCTCTGCCACTAAGTGGATGGATGAAAATCAATAAAAATTTTATGATGCCGAAACAGCTATCCAGCATGTGGCTAAGATGCAGACCGAGCTCGAGACTGTAAAGGCTGAGTTAGAGAGTGAGAGGACCGAACATGCGAGGGTCCTGGACGAACTGATGAAGCAGTACGATGCTGACTTGAAGGCAAAGGACACCCTTATCAAAGAAAAGGATGAGGCCTTAACCAACCAGGGGGCTCAATTTAAAGCTGAGCTTGAAGGGGCAGTGAATTAGGCCAAGGCCGACGCTGTGGAGGCTTACAAACTCTCGAATGAGTTTCAAGGCTTCAGTTTGGAATACTTGGAGAGGAGGATCAGGACGGCCTGTCGGTGGATCGTCCTTAAGTTTGCTGAAGCTGTCTCTTCAGTCCGCCCCTCTCTTGAGGCGGTTCAGTTGGACGACCCCCTAATTGCTGAGGCCTTGGCCCATGTGGAGTCCCAAGTGCACGTTGAGGGTATCGGCACGTCTGAGGATCGGCCTGTCTTAGTCATAGAAGACACCCCCATTGATGTTGAAGCCTTACCCTCTGATGCCTCTCAATAGGGTTGCTGTCTGTAGCCAATAACCTCTTTATGTAACCCATTTTTTTAATTTACTTTTGTTGAACAAACATCTATAACATTTTGTAATATAATGCTTCTTACTGTCTTCTGTGCTTGTCTTTTGTGCGATCTATCTTGCGATGTTGAAATTAAGTCTTACAATCTCCTCCCTCGTCTTTCTTGAGGGTAAATGAGGGGTCGTCCCCACCATTTACCCTCATCATAGCAGAGGACGGTTTCCCACCAATTTAATGGTTTTTATATTTGAAGTCCCCCCTCGTCTTTCTTGAGGGTAAATGAGGGGTCATCCCTGCCATTTTCCCTCATTATAGCCGAGGGTGGTTTCCCACCAACTTAATGATGTATTAAATCAAGTCCCCCGTCGTCTTTCTTGAGGGTGAATGAGGGGGCGTCCCCACCATTTACCCTCATCATAGCCGAGGGTGGTTTCCCACCAACTTAATGGTTTTAAATTTTAAGTCCCCCCTCGTCTTTCTTGAGGGTGAATGAGGGGTCTTCCCCACCATTTACCCTCATCATAGTAGAGGGTGGTTTTCCACCATCTTAATGGTTTTAAATTTCAAGTCCCCCTCGTCTTTTTGAGGGTGAATGAGGGGTCATCCCCACCATTTACCCTCATCATAGCCGAGGGAGGTTTCCCACCAACTTAATGATGTATTAAATTAAGTCCCCCCTCATCTTTCTTGAGGGTACATGAGGGGTCGTCCCGGCTATTTTCCCTCATCATAGCTGAGGGTGGTTTCCCACCAACTTAATGGTGTTTTACATTTCAACTCCCCCTCGTCTTTCCTGAGGGTGAATGAGGGGTTATCCCCACCATTTACCCTCATCATAGCCGAGGGGGAATTACCAATCATACTAGAAATGACAAACATAAGACGAGGGGTCAATTTGATGTTCTCATTAACATTCCAAGTGTTCTATTGGAGCAACACCCATTACAATTGTGGTCCGATAGGACATTACAACACTACTGATAGTATTTCTTCAAATGATCTGCATTCCAGGGGTTGGAAAAGGGTTCCCCTTCTAGGTTTTCTAGTCTATAGGTTCCAGGGACAACTTCATCAATGACCCTATATGGGACATGCCAATTTAGGTGGAGCTTGTTAGGCTTTTGCCAAGTCTTTTTAAGGACTAAGTCTCCTACTGCGATTGGCCTTTGTCTCACCCTCTGGTTGTAGAACCTAGCAGTCCTCTACTGGTAGGCATCTTACCTTATCTCGACGTCTTCCCTCCTTTCCTCGATCAGGTCTAAGTCAAGTCTCCTTTCTTCCATATTTCTTTGGGGGTCATACATTTGGACTCTATGGGTAGAAAACCCAATCTCGGTGGGGATGATGGCTTCTGAGCCATATGCTAGCATAAATGGGGTTTCGCCGGTAGGAGTCTTCGCCGTCGTCCTGTAGTCCCACAATACAGTGTACAACTCCTCAACCCATCTTCCTTTTACCTCCTCAAGTCTTTTCTTGATCCAATCTAGGATTGTTCTGTTTGTTACTTCAGTTTTCCCATTGGCTTGAGGTCGGCCTGGGTACGAGAAGAATTGTTTGATACTCACCCTTTCACAGTACTTCTCAAGAGAGGTATTCTTGAATTGAGTCTCGTTGTCTGAGATGAGGGTTTTGGGGAGACCATATTTGCATATAATGTTTTTCCAGATGAACTGGAAAGTCTTTTGCTCTGTAATCATGACCATCGGCTCCGCCTCCACCCATTTTGAAAAATAGTCAATTGCTACGATGAGGAACCGATAGTTACTGACATCCCTAGGCAAGGGTCCTTCCAGGTCGATCCTCCATACTGCAAATGGCCATGTGGATGTAATGGAGGTAATAGGTTGATGGGGTTGATGAGGCATGGAGGCAAATCTTTGATATTTATCACACTTTTTACGTATGCCGTGGCATCTTTCCCTAAGGTCGGCCACCAGTAACCCTGGGTTACTACCCTCTTCGCCAAAGACCTGACCCCAATGTGGCTTGAACATGACCCCTCGTGTACATCTTGTAAGATGTGTGGGACTTGATACGGGTGCACACACCTAAGTAATGGGAGAAAGAACCCCTTTTTGTACAAGGTGTTTCTGATGACAGTGAATTTCGTAGCTCTGTATCTCAACTTCTTCCTTTCTTGCTTTGCTTCTGGCATCTCCCTCTCTTTAATGTATTTGAATTGAGGGTCCATCCACGAATCTTCCCTATTGATATTTAAGCAATAGCCAAGTGTTCCCTCTTCTTCATTGATCGTTGGTCGAAGTAGAATTTCTACTGGGACTGTCCTCCTGATATATGTCCTAGTTTCTGAGGCCAGCCTAGCAAGTGCATCGGCCCGGCCATTATCAAGCCTAGGTATGCTCTTCAACTTTACTTCTCTGAATCTCTTCAATAGTGCCTTTACCCTTTCAAGATATTTGGCCATCCTCTCATCCTTAGCCTCGTAGGCTCCTAGTATTTGATTCACCACTAGTCTTGAATCACTATGGACCAAGACCTGGCAGATACTAAGAGACTTAGCCAAGGAGAGGATCGCTATCAAAGCCTCATATTCAGACTCGTTATTGGAGGCTTTGAAGTTGAACCTTAGGGCGTACTCGATGTCTGTACCATCTGGTGCTGACACTATTAATCCAGCCCAACTTTCGCTTTCGCAAGAGGACCCGTCAACGAAGAGGCTCCACACTGTCTTTTCCTCTGAGAAATTTCCCTCAGTGAGGGACCACTGTCTAAAGAGATATCTTCCCTCTTCAATTTTGATAACTTTTTCTCTAGTTGTGCTTATCTTCGCCTTTTTTGCGGGTGAGTCAACAACTTTTCCTTGCCGTGTATCTGTCTTATCGATGCTTTCCTCTCCAATCTCATCATCTTCCTCAGTAAATTCAACCATGAAATCAGCTAGCACTTGCCCCTTAATGGCAATCCTTGGTTGATATATAATGTCAAACTCTCCTAACTCTATAGCCCAGGCCATTAGCCTCCCTAATTTTTTTTATCTTATGCAAGACCTGCCTAAGAGGAGAGATAGTAAGGATGACCATTGTATGGGACTAGAAGTACGGCTTCATCTTTTTTGATGCACGGATCAAGGCATAGGCTAACTTCTCCATCCTTGGGCATCTTTGCTCTACCCCCTGAAGTGCCTTACTGTTGAAATATATGGGCTTTTGTACCCCTTCCTCTTCTCTCACAATGGCTGCGCTCATGACTGATTCTGAGACAGCTAGGTACACATATAGCCGTTCACTCTGTACTGGCCGTAACAATAGCAAGGGATACCCTAAGTTTGTCTTTAGCTCCTTAAAAGCCTCATCACACTATTCGCTCCATTCAAAAGACTTTCTGAGAATTTTGAAGAATTGTAAGCACCTGTCTGTAGCTCTGGACACAAACCTATTCAAAGAAGCCACTCGCCTTGTGAGCCTTTGAACGTCTTTGATGGTCTGCGGGGTCTTCATTTCTATAAGGGCCCTTATCTTTTTAGGATTGGTCTCGATGCCTCTTTGGTTGATAATGAACCCCATGAACTTCCCTGCTCTGACCCCGAAGACACATTTGGCCGGGTTGAGCTTCATTCGGTACTTATCCATTGTGTTAAAGGTCCTCTCGAGGTCGACCACATGATCCTCGGCCTTTAAACTTTTGGTCAGAATGTCATCTATATAAACTTCCATAGACTTCCCAATTTGGTCTTGAAACATTTTATCCACAAGGCGCTGATACGTTGCCCCCGTATTTTTGAGGCCAAAGGGCATGACCCTATAACAGTATGTCCCCTTCTTGGTAATGAAGGTTATTTTCTTCGAGTCTTCAGCATTCATAAATATCTGGTTGTACCCTGAATAGGCATCTATGAAGCTCATGAGCTCGTGGCCTGCGGTAGCGTCTACCATCTGATCAATACGGGGGAGAGGGAAGCTGCCTTTGGGACAATGCTTATTGAGGCTTGTGAAGTCTATACACATCCTCCACTTCCCGTTGGCATTTGGGACAACGACTGCATTGGACAGCCATTCGGGATAGATGACCTCCCTGATAAACTATGCATCTTCCAGCTTCTTGACCTCATCCCTAATGACCTCATACTTCTCTCGAAAATAAATTCTCCTCTTCTGCTTCACTGGCTTTGCACCCTCTACCACGTTGAGCTTGTGGCTCATAATTTTGGGGTTGATCCCCGGCATATCTGCGTGACTTCGTGTAAAGACACTATGTCTTCTCCTTAGCAACTTGTTGAGGTCTTCTTTTATGTCTATCTTCAGAGCTTTGCCGACTTGGATGGTTTTTTCCGGCTCATCCTCATTGAGGATGATGGATTCTACCTCTTTTGCGGCTTCTCCTTTCTTAAGTTTTTTGTCATCCCTGGGGTCAAGGGTGTCAATATTATAAGTGGATGTTGCCTTCTTGTGCGCCTCTCTTTCTTCGGCGAAGTGAAAATAACATTCCCGCCCTATCATCTGGTCTCCCTGGACTTCCCCTACCCCATAAGGGGTTAGAAATTTAATCATCAGATGGATCATAGACGACACATCTTCAAACCCCTTGAGGGCTACTCGCCCCAGTATAATATTGTAGGCCGAAAATACATGCTCATCCATCATAAAGAAGTTGACCTTCTTGGTAATCCATCTCGTCCACTCATCTCCCATCCTAACGTCGGCCTCATACACTCCAAGGGGATGAACCATTTGCCCATTGAACCCAATCAATGAATGATGGCATGGGACGAGTCTAGTACGGCTGAGGCCTAAGGCTTTGAAACACGACCAAAACATCACATCTGTAGAGATACCCCCATCTACCAATATCCTCGGCACCTCGCATCCGTGCACCATGGTAGTGGTGATGAGAGGGTCAACATGTGGGGCTAAGAGTCCTTTAAAGTCCATTCTTGAGAACCCCACTATCAGAGTATCCATATCAACCTTCTTCCTCTTTTCTGACTTTGTCTCAACATAGGTTGAGTGTACATCTTTTATCACTGCCTTGGCTTCAGCTACATGGGCCTTCCTATCGACGACCTCTGACCCGCCTCTTTCCAGACCCTTGGAGATCATTCCCACACTGAGTGATATCATATTAAGTCTCCTGACAGGGTCGTGGTTTCCTCTTGGAGGGAGGTTAGGGTCGTCCTCATCATCAGAAGGGTCGTCCACTCTTTTTGGAGGACCTTATCTACATGCATCGCCTTGCTTATTTCTAGGTTCGTCCCCTCGGCCCCTCTTAAAGACACTCTTATCAGCGTACTTCCTTAACTTCCCTTCTTTTAACATCTTTTCAATTTCATCTTTCAAAGAAAAACACTTGTCGGTGACATAGCCATGGTCTTGGTGAAATTCACACCACAGATTCTTGTTCCTCTTGTGGGGGGATACCCTCAACTTCTCAGGCCACTTCAGGGACCGATCACTCTTTATCTCATTGAGAATATGTTCGCAGCTGACCGTCAGAGGGGTGTAATCAGCGAACTTGTCGTCTGTAGATCTCTTCTTCCCATCTTTATTCTTCTTATAGTACTTTCCCCCACTGGTGCCACCTTTTTCGTCTTCGTATTTTGCTGCCATCGCCTCTTCGGCATTCATAACCTTTCCAGCTTTTGACAGCAATTCAACCATTGTCCTCAGAGGGTCTTTAGCAAGCTTCCATAATAGCTTTCCCTTTTGGAGTCCTCCAATGAGGGTTGTCATGGCTATGCTCTCCTCATAGTCTTCGACCTCTAACTTTTCTTTGTTAAATCTGGCTATGTAGTCTCTTAGGCTCTCACTCTTCCCCTGCTTAACATAGATCAGGTGTGTGGTCTTCTTCTGTGGCCTCACCCCAAAGCAAAAGTTATGGATAAACCGGTCTGCCAACTTCTTAAAGCTTTCAATGGAGTTTTTTGGAAGAGACATGTACCAGACATGTGCAGCCCCAGTCAGAGTGCCAGAAAAGGCACGACACCTCATCTCATCTGAAATAGAGTATATGTCTGCCGCTTATTGGTACATCTCAATATGGTGGACAGGGTTGGTACTCCCGTCATACCGAAGGGTGATCGCTGGTGGCTTGAACTTGGATGGCGTGAGGAACTTGACTATCTTCGCCATGAAGGGTGAGCGTATGGAGTATCCTCTCTGAAGAGGGTCCCGGCTCTTCATAATATCACCAATCTTATCCTCCAGTCGCTGGATCGAGTCATTCTAGGGCCTCGTAGGGTCATCCTGGCCGATGTTATCCCATGTCGCCTCTTTGAGGTGGACGGAGGGTTCTATTGCGGCAAGCCTGTGTCGGCTGTTTACTTCCCCTTGACCGTCCTCCTGTCCTTGGGATCGGCCTCTGTGGGGTCGTCCATCTGCTGCCTCCCTTCTGGACCTTACAGCAGTCCTTTATCTAGACAATTTTTCCCGCAGGTCATTTACTGGGCCGAGCCGTTCAAAGGCCACCCCCCTGCTCAGACGATTGAAAGCAGAGCCCCTCGGGCAATCGTTAGGATTTTTCCCTCCACACATCCCTCTACTCTCCTGTAAAGGTCGCAAAATATTGTTGGAGACCTCATACGGCTCCCAGCATTCTATGGGGGCCTCCTCCCCTTCCTGATCATCATACCTGTCCTCAGGGCAAGGGTTTCCTTGCCTCCCCAAGCGTAGATGTCGGGGGTTAGCAATATCCCTCCGCCGCTATGGAGGTGGCAAGTCTTTGCGTGGTACCTGGGGTGGTCCCTTGGCCTCATGCTTCCCTGGAGCCGCTGTCGGAGTAATCATCTCAGGTGAGACCCCTGGTGGTCTTAGTATGTTTTGGCTTACAGCTGTAAACTGCTACTGCATGATCCACTGGCTTTCTTCCAGAGACTTTAAAGCGGCCGCCACATCAGCCATCTCAGACTAAGGTGGTGGTTGACTGGAACTGGGTCCTACTCCACTATCTGGTGGATGAAGAGGTGGTGGTGGCATCTCCGATGCCATGTGTTTGAGCTATAGAGAGCTGAATGACCAAAAGGATGAAGAGCTTGGAAACCCTAATGGGACTCTTTCAATGGTGGAACACCTCCACAAAGGGGGAGATCTGGTTCGCCACCAGAGTGCCCGGTGAGGTCAAGCTGTATAAATGAAGAGATGTCTTCTCGTTCCCACAGACGACGCCAAACTGATGATGCTGAAATCTAGCACCACCAAATAAGTGATGATGAGCTCAAACAGTAACATAAATGGCAACCATAGAGATGTATATTTTTAAGTGTATAGAAGGGGATAAGTATAAGAGGAATAATATAATGATGTATAATGGTTCAGCCAATTAGGCCTACATCCACTGTGAGTGTGTGATCCACTAAGTATGGGTACTAATGGCCTTGGATACAATTCACATAAGCTCACTTTCTCTCTCTACTGTGTACTAGCAGAGTTTCAGCTAGGGTTACAAATTATTAATCCTCTTGTAAGGTTGTAGGTGACAAGTATATATAGGTCTTGGGGGGTGTAGTGTACCCCCAAGCATGCATGGTTCATGTGAATGATGATCTAGCCAATCCCCGGCTGACACATGTAGATGCCACATGTAATTAATGATGACATAATATTCCCTCACGTGAGGGGGTGATATTGTTATAACGGTCTTCCACGTGCCATGTGAGCCTCACGCGCACTGTTCCACGCATCTCCCAAACAACGCACTGTGATGATGTCACCCTCAGCTTATGATATGAGGCTGAGGGCAAAGTTCCTTATGGTAGTGAGTCTGGCCTAATCTAGGCCTCGTACTGTCGTACCCTTAGAGGGTCGTCCGGACCATTATGATGGGTCGGCCACTTGAGGGGTCGTCTGATCCTGATGAGGGGTCGGCCCCTTGTAGGGTCGTCAGAGCCTGGTAAGAAGGGACGTTCGGGGGCTGTTTCGAGTTTTCTCCTTCTATCGCCATGTTTTTAAGCCTAAGTCTAGAAACATGCAAATTATCGTCGTATCTCAAACCGGGAGTCCCGCGGCTGCGTAGTCAGTTCCTACGAGTCACATTGGTCCCGTGGGAGGTGTTGCTGTCACCCACGGGGCCGTTCGGGGGTTGTTTCAAGTTTTCACCCGCTAACGCCATGTTTTCACCCTATTGTCTTGAGATGAGGGCCCTAGTGGGGGGCACCCCCAGCCCGGCCGAGGGTGTATGTGGGTATATCACACAGAACTCCATGCTCCCCTCTCCAAAGTCTATCAGGCCCTGTTAAGCCGAAACCTTATCAAACCTTTGGATCCTCGTCCATTACCAAATACACTCCCCAAGAAACTTCAAGGCAAGCATTCATTGTGCCTTTCACTAAACCGCTGGCCATAGCACTGACCAATGCTTTCACCTTCAAAACATAATCCAAGGTCTAATTTACCGGGACATCATTTCCCCACCAGTCAATCTTAAGCCAAACACTACTCAAAACCCACTCCCAAATCAAGCCAATGCCATCTTCTTAGAAGAGAACCCATAATTTAATCCCTCAACTCAAATCATACCCATATACTCTCTTAAACCTCTCCAAAATTGCCCATATTTCCTCCTATACCCTATTAGCCTCGCTGATCAGGCATTGTCCCTTCTTACCAGAGCATGCATCGTTGTCCGTACTCGTTCTGAAAATGGAAATATGGAATTATCAGAGGTATTAAACCAACTCCTAGAGTTCTAGCTGAAATTGCCCCCGCAGATGATCATTGATTGCTAGAGGTTCAGAACGTTGTTCTTAGAAGCAAGAAAATGGGCCCGAGAGTCAGATAGTTGGGTAGTACGAACCAATGAAGTCAACCTAGATGATGTCATCCAGATCATGGCAGAATTATTCAGACAAACCAACAACATTTGTAATATGACCGAGTTACTAGATGCTCTAAAGCTACAAGGGCGCCTGGTTCCCTCACCCTTACACTACACCAAAACTGGCGGTTGGTCACGGCCAAAATCCCTGACCAAAGTTGTGGGTCGCGAACTTGGGCCGTAACCATTTTGGGCGTGATCGTTTTCGTGTGTCGCGACCCAAGTCCGTGACCAAAAAATGGTCATGGCCGAGAGGGGTCACTGCAAATGGTCGCGGACTTGGGTCGTGACCCGCGCTATGATGGGTCGCGGCCCTCATCCGTGACCCACACCCGTGACAAATTGGTCGCGGCAAAAGTCTGTGACCCACAACCGAGACAAAAAAATTAAAAAACATTGGTCGCGGCCCTCATCCGTGACCCACAACCGTGGCAAATTGGTCGGGACCAAAGTCCGCGACCCACGACCGTGACAAACAAATTTCAAAAAAATTGGTCGCGGCCCAAGTCCGTGACCCATTACGGTGACAAAAAATAAAAAAAATGGTCGCGGCCCAAGTCCGTGACCCACAATCGTGACGAAAAAAATAAAAATGGTCATGGACAAAGTCTATAATTTGCATATTTAACTATAATTTGCATATTTAACTATAATTTAAAATAAAAACCGGTTTGAGAATACGATGGTAATTTGCATATTTAACTATAATTTAAAAAAAATGTATTTTTTTTGTCCAATCCTAAAATTGGGGGTCCTATGAGTGCACTGTCGGCTGCCACGTGTAACGTTTGACGCGTACGAGGTGTTACAAATATTTATTATTGGCAAAATAATAAAAAAATAACAAATTGCGAATCGAGAATGTTGTTAATAAACAAATATATATACAAACTTAAAAATATTACTCGTCTTAATAATTCGCAAACCAAAAAAAAAAAAAAATTGGCAGAGTTTCCTCTATTTTCTTGACATTCGAAAACCTGTAAATGTAAAACCTGCTTATTATAAAGCCCGCACGACCATAAAATTCAACAATCAAATTATAAAATCCCGCACAGCCATAAAAATAAACAATAAATGCCCGCACGGCTGTAACACAAAAAAAAAAAATCCTGAATGTCCACAACATATAAACAATCTTCATGTTGTAAACCATTGCCTTCTTCATTTGTTCTGCGTGAAAAAATCTGACAAAAGATAGGATAAATAAAAAAAAATATCAGTAAACAAGTAGCTTTACAAAAAATTTAATCAAGCTGAAAAAGTTCATATATGAGTTAAAATTATTAACATATCAATAATTTTAAGCCCAAGTCTAGAAATATGCAAATTACCGTCGTATTCTCAAACCAGGAGACCTGTGGCTGCGTGGTCAGTTCCTATGAGTTACATTGGTCCCGTGGGAGGTGTTGGTGCCACCCACGGGGCAGTTCGGGGTCTGTTTCGAGTTTTCACCCTCTAACACCAAGTTTTTAAGCCTAAGTCTAGAAATATGCAAATTATCGTCGTATTCTCAAATCAGAAGTCCCGCGGTTGCGTGGTCAGTTCCTACGAGTTACATTGGTCCCGTGGGAGGTGTTGGTCCCACCCGCGGGGACGTTCGGGGGCTGTTTCAAGTTTTCACCCTTTAACGCCATGTTTTTAAGCATAAGTCTAAAAATATGCAAATTATCGTCGTATTCTCAAACCGGGAGACCCGCGGATGCGTGGTGAGTTCCTAGGAGTTATATTGGTCCCGTGGGAGGTGTTGGTGCCACCCACGGGGCCATTCGCGGGCTGTTTCGAGTTTTCATCCACTAACGCCATGTTTTTAAGTCCAAGTCTAGAAATATACAAATTACCGTCGTATTGTCAAATCGGGAGTCCTGCGGCTGCGTGGTCAGTTCGTACGAGTTACATTGGTCTCGTGGGAGGTGTTGGTGCCACCCACGGGGACGTTTGGGGGCTGTTTCGATTTTTCACCCTCTAACGACATGTTTTTAAGCCAAAGTCTAGAAATATGTAAATTACCATCGTATTCTCAAACCGGGAGACCCACGGCTGTATGGTCAGTTCCTACTAGTCACATTGGTCCCGTGGGAGGTGTTGGTGCCACCCACGGTGACGTTCGGGTGCTGTTTCGAGTTTTCACCCACTAATGCCATGTTTTTAAGCCTAAGTCTATAGATATGCAAATTACCCACGTATTCTCAAACCAGAAGTCCCGCGATAGTGTGCTCAGTTCCTACGAGTTACATTGGTCCCGTGGGAGGTGTTGGGGCCACCACGGAGACGTTCGGGGTTTGTTTCGAGTTTTCACCCTCTAACGCCATGTTTTTAAGCCTAAGTCTAGATATATGAAAATTACTGTCGTATTCTCAAACCGAGAGTCACGCGGCTGCGTGGTCTGTTCCTACGAGTTACATTGATCCCGTGAGAGGTGTTGGTGCCACCCACGGGGACGTTCGGGGGCTAATTCGAGTTTTCATCCACTAACGCCATGTTTTTATGCCTAAATCAAGAAATATGCAAATTACCGTTGTATTCTCAAACTGGGAGTCCCTCTGCGCCGTGGTCCGTTCCTACGAGTTACAATGGTCCCGTGGGAGGTAATATGCCACCCACAGGGACGTTTAGGGTCTATTTCGACTTTTCACCCTCTAATGACACGTTTTTAAGCCCAAGTCTAGAAATATGCAAATTACCATCATATTCTCAAACCGGGAGGCCCGTAGCTGCGTGGTTAGTTCCTACGAGTTACATTGGTCCCATTGGAGGTGTTGGTGCCACCCACGGGGACGTTCGGCGGTTGTTTCGAGTTTTCACCCACTAACGCCATGTCTTTAAGCCTAAGTCTCGAAATATGAAAATTACCGTCATATTCTCAAATCGGGAGTCCCGCGGCTGCGTGGTAAGTTCCTACGAGTTACATTGGTCCCGTGGGAGGTGTTGGTGCCTCCCACGGGGACGTTCGGGGGCTGTTTGTAGTTTTCACCCACTAATGCCATGTTTTTAAGCTTAAGTCTAGAAATATACAAATTAGCATCGTATTCTCAAATCGGGAGACCTGCAGTTGCATGGTCAGTTCCTACGAGTTACATTGGTCCCGTGGGAGGTGTTGGTGCCACCTACGGGGCCTTCGGGGGATGTTTCGACTTTTCATCCGCTAACGCCATATTTTTAAACCTAAGTTTGGAAATATGCAGATTATCGTCGTATTCTCAAATCGTGAGACCCACGATTGCGTGGTCAGTTCCTACGAGTTACATTGGTCCCGTGGGAGGTGATGGTGCCACCCAAGGGGACGTTCGGGTGCTGTTTCCAGTTTTCACCCACTAACACCATGTTTTTAAGCCTTAGTCTAGGAATAATGAGAATTACCTTCATATTCTCTAGTTGGGAGACCCGCGGCTTCGCGGTCAGTTCCTACGGGTTATATTGGTCCCGTGGAAGGTGTTTGTGCCACCCACGGGGACGTTCGGGGGCTATTTCGAGTTTTCACCCTCTAATGCCATGTTTTTAAGCCTAAGTCTAAAAGGAAGGAAATTACAGTCGTATTCTCAAACTGGATGACCCGCGACTGCGTGGTGAGTTCCTAGGAGTTATATTGGTCCCGTGGGAGGTGTTGGTGCCACCCACGGGGCCATTCGGGGGCTATTTCGAGTTTTTACCCTCTAACGCCATATTTTTAAGCCTAAGTCTAGAAATATTAAAATTACCGTTGTATTCTCAAACCGGGAGACCCGCGGTTATGTGTTTAGTTCCTACGAGTTACATTGGTCCCGTGGCAGGTGTTGGTGTCACCCACGGGGCCATTCTGGGGCTTTTTCTAGTTTTCACCCACTAATGCCATGTTTTTAAGCTTAAGTCTAGAAATAAGAAAATTAATGTTGTATTCTCAAACAGGAAGTCCCACGGCTGCATGGTCAGTTCCTACGAGTTACATTTGTCCCGTGGGAGGTGTTGGTGCCACCTACGGGACCGTTCGGGGGCTGTTTTGACTTTTCAGCCTCTAACGCTATGTTTTTTAGCCTAAGTCTAGAAATATGCAAATTACCATTGTATTCTCAAACCACGAGTCCCGCGGCTGCGTGGTCTGTTCCTACGAGTTACATTGGTCCCGTGGGAAGTGTTGGTGCCACCCCCGGGGCCATTCTAGGATTGTTTCGAGTTTTCACCCTCTAACGCCGTGTTTTTAAGCCTAAGTCTAAAAATATGCAAATTACTGTCGTATTCTCAAACAGGGAGACCCACAGATGCGTGGTGAGTTTCTAGGAGTTATATTGGTCCCGTGGGAGGTGTTGGTGCCACCCACGTGGCCATTCGGGGGCTGTTTCGTGTTTTCATCCACTAACGCCATGTTTTTAAGCCCAAGTCTAGAAATATACAAATTAACATCGTATTGTCAAATCGGGAGTCCCGCGGCTGCATGGTCAGTTCCTACGAGTTACATTGGTCCGTGGGAGGAGTTGGTGCCACCCACGGGGCCATTCAGGGGCTTTTTCGAATTTTCACCCTCTAACGCCATGTTTTTAAGCCTAAGTCTAGAAATATAAAAATTACGGTTGTATTCTCAAACCGGGAGACCCGCGGTTACGTGTTTAGTTACTACGAGTTACATTGGTCCCGTGGCAGGTGTTGGTGTCACCCACGGGGCCGTTCGGGGGCTTTTTCTAGTTTTCACCCACTAACGCCATGTTTTTAAGCGTAAGTCTGGAACTAAGAAAATTACTGTCGTATTCTCAAACAGGAAGTCCCGCGGCTGCGTGGTCAGTTCCTATGAGTTACATTTGTCCCGTGGGAGGTGTTGGTGCCACCTACGGGACCGTTCGGGGGCTGTTTTGACTTTTCAGCCTCTAACGCCATGTTTTTTAGCCTAAGTCTAGAAATATGCAAATTACCGTTGTATTCTCAAATCGCGAGTCTCGCGGCTGCGTGGTCTGTTCCTACGAGTTACATTGGTCCCGTGGGAGGTGTTGGTGCCACCCCCGGGGCCATTCTAGGGTTGTTTCGAGTTTTCACCCTCTAACGCCATGTTTTTAAGCCTAAGTCTTGAAATAAGAAAATTGCCCTCGTATTCTCAAACCGAAAGTCCCGCGACTGCGTGGTCAGTTCCTACGAGTTACATTGGTCCCGTGGGAGCTGTTGGGGCCACCACGGAGACGTTCGGGGTTTGTTTCGAGTTTTCACCCTCTAACGTCATGTTTTTAAGCCTAAGTCAAGATATATGAAAATTACCATCGTATTCTTAAATCGGGAGTCCCGCGGCTGCGTGGTCTGTTCCTACGAGTTACATTTGTTCCGTGAGAGGTGTTGGTGCCACTCGCGGGGACGTTTGGGGGATAATTCGAGTTTTCATCCACTAACGCCACGTTTTTATGCCTAAATTAAGAAATATGCAAATTACCATCGTATTCTCAAACTGGGAGTCCCTCTGCGGCGTGGTCCGTTCCTACGAGTTATAATGGTCCCGTGGGAGGTAATGGTGCCACCCACAGGGACGTTAAAGGTCTATTTCGAGTTTTCACACTCTAATGCCACATTTTTAAGCCTAAGTCTAGAAATATGCAAATTACCATCGTATTCTCAAACCGGGAGGCCCGCGGCTGCGTGGTTAGTTCCTACGAGTTACATTGGTCCCATTGGAGGTGTTGGTTCCAACCACGGGGACGTTCGGCGGTTGTATCGAGTTTTCACCCACTTATGCCATGTCTTTAAGCCTAAGTCTCGAAATATGCAAATTACTGTCGTATTCTCAAATCGGGAGGCCCGCGGCTGCGTGGTAAGTTCCTACGAGTTACATTGGTCCCGTGGGAGGTGTTGGTGCCACCCAAGGGGACGTTCGGGGGCTGTTTGGAGTTTTCACCCACTAATACCATGTTTTTAAACCTAAGTCTAGAAATATACAAATTACCGTCGTATTCTCAAATCGGGAGACCTGCAGTTGCATGGTCAGTTCCTACGAGTTATATTGGTCCCGTGGGAGGTGTTGGTGCCACCTACGGGGCCTTCGGTGGCTGTTTTGACTTTTCATCCTCTAACACGATATTTTTAAACCTAAGTTTATAAATATGCAGGTGACCGTCGTATTCTCAAACCGTGAGACCCGCGATTGCGTGGTCAGTTCCTACGAGTTACATTAGTCCCGTGGGAGGTGTTGGTGCCACCCACGGGGACGTGTGGGGGCTGTTTCCACTTTTCATCCACTAACGCCATATTTTTAAGCCTTAGTCTAGAAATAATGCGAATTATTGTCATATTATCAAGTCGGGAGACCCGCGGCTTTGTGGTCAGTTCCTATGAGTTATATTTGGTCACGTGGGATTTGTTTGTGCCACCCACGGGGACGTTCGGGGGCTGTTTCGAGTTTTCACCCACTAACGCCATATTTTTAAGCCTAAGTATGAAATTATGCAAAGTAAAGTCGTATTATCAAACCGGATGACCCGCGGCCGCGTGGTGAGTTCCTAGGAGTTATATTGGTCCCGTGGGAGGTGTTGTTGCCACCCACGGGGCCATTCGGGGGCTATTTCGAGTTTTCACCCTTTAACGCCATGTTTTTGTGCCAAAGTCTAGAAATATGAAAATTACCGTCATATTCTCAAACCGGGAGACCCACGGTTGCGTGTTTAGTTCCTACAAGTTACATTGGTCCCGTGGCAGGTGTTGGTGTCACCCACGGGGCCGTTCGGGGGCTTTTTCTAGTTTTCACCGACTAACGCCATGTTTTTAAGCTTAAGTCTAGAAATAAGAAAATTACTGTCATATTCTCAAACAGGAAGTCCCGCGACTGCGTGGTGAGTTCCTACGAGTTACATTGGTCCTGTGGGAGGTGTTGGAGCCACCTACGGGACCATTCGGGGGCTGTTTTGACTTTTCATCCTCTAACGCCATGTTTTTTAGCCTAAGTCTAGAAATATACAAAATTACCGTCGTATTCTCAAACCGCGAGTCCCGCGACTGCGTAGCACTTCCTACGAGTTACATTGGTCTCGTGGGAGGTGTTGGTGCCACCCCCGGGGCCATTCCAGGGTTGTTTGGAGTTTTCACCCACTAATGCCACGTTTTTAAGCCAAAGTCTAGAAATATGCAAATTACCGTCGTTTTCTCAAACTGGGAGACCAGCGGCTACGTGGTCAGTTCCTACGAGTTACATTGGTCCCGTGGGAGGTGTTTGTACCCCCCACGGGGATGTTCGGGGGATTTTTCGAGTTTTCACCCTCTAACGCCATGTTTTTAAGCCTAACTCGAAAAATATGCAAATTACCGTCGTATTCTCTAACCGAGACCCGCGGCTGCGTGGTGAGTTCCTAGGACTCACATTGGTCCCGTGGGAGGAGTTGGGGTCGCACACGGGGACGTTCAGGGGATTATTTGAGTTTTCAACCACTAGTGCCATGGTTCTAAGCCTACGTCTAGAAATATGAAAATTACCGTCGTATTCTCAAACTGGGAGTCCCGAGCTGCGTGGTCAGTTCCTACGAGTAACATTGGTCCCATGGGAGGTGTTGGTGTCACCCACGGGGCCGTTTGGGGGCTTTTCTATGTTTTCACCCACTAACGCCATGTTTTTAAGCCTAAGGCAAGAAATAAGCAAATTGCCATCGTATTCTCAAACCGGAAGTCCCGTGGCTGCGTGGTCATTTACTACGAGTTACATTAGCCCCGTGGAAGGTGTTGGTGTCACCCACGGGGACGTTCGGGGTTCTTTCCGAGTCTATAAATATGAAAATTACCATCGTATTCTCAAACTGGAA
This sequence comes from Sambucus nigra, assembly GCA_949130495.1. Classification (NCBI taxonomy): domain Eukaryota; kingdom Viridiplantae; phylum Streptophyta; class Magnoliopsida; order Dipsacales; family Adoxaceae; genus Sambucus; species Sambucus nigra. The sequence continues at coordinate 294,254,261 of OX422215.1, read as the reverse complement.
AACCCGCGGCTGCGTGATCAGTTCCTACAAGTTACGTTGGTCCCGTGGGAGGTGTTAGTGCCACCCACGGGGCCGTTCGGGGGCTGTTTCGAGTTTTCACCCCCTAATGCCATGTTTTTAAGCCTAAGTCTAGAAATTAGCAAGTTACCGTCTTATTCTCAAATTGGGAGTCCCGCGGCGGCGTGGTCAGTTCCTATGAGTTACATTGATACCGTGGGATATGTTGGTGCCACCCACGGGCACGTTCGGGGGCTGTTTTGAGCTTTCACCCTCTAACGCCACATTTTTAAGCTTAAATATATAAATATGCAAATTACCGTTGTATTCTCAACGCAGTAGACCAGCGGCTACGTGGTCAGTCCCTACGAGTTACATTGGTCCAGTGGCAGGTGTTGGTGCCACCCACGGGGACGTTCGGGGGCTGTTTCGAGTTTTCCCCCAGTAACGCCATGTTTTTATGCCTAAATCTTGAAATATACAAATTACCATAGTATTCTCAAACCGGGAGACCCGCGGCTGCGTGGTCAGTTCCTACGAGTAACATTAGTCCTGCGGGAGGTATTGGTGCCACCACGGGGCCGTTCAGTGGTGGTTTCTAGTTTTCACACACTAACGCCATGTTTTTAAGCCTTAGTCTAAAAATATGCAAATTATCGTCGTATTCTCAAACCGTGAGACCCGAGACTGCGTGGTGAGTTCCTAGGAGTTATATTGGTCCCGTGGGATGTGTTGGTGCCACCCACGGGGCCATTCGGGGGCTGGTTCGAGTTTTCATCCACTATCTCCATGTTTTCAAGCCCAAGTCTAGAAATATACAAATTACTGTCATATTGTCAAACCGGGAGTCCCGCGGCTGCGTGGTCAGTTCATACGAGTTACATTGGTTCCGTGGGAGGTGTTGGTGCCACCCACGGGGTCATTCTAGGGTTGTTTCGAGTTTTCACCCACTACGGCCATATTTTTTAAGCCTAAGTCCAGAAATATGAAAATTACCGTCGTATTCTCAAACCGGGAGACCCACGGCTGCGTGTTTAGTTCCTACGACTTACATCGGTCCCGGGGGAGGTGTTGGTGTCACCCACGGGGCCGTTCGGAGGCTTTTTCAAGTTTTCACCCACTAACGCCATGTTTTTAAGGCTAAGTCTAGAAATAACCAAATTACCGTCGTGTTCTCAAACCGAAAGTCCCGTGGCTGCGTGGTCAGTTCCTACGAGTTACATTGGTCCCGTGGGACGTGTTGGTGTCACCCACGGGGACGTTCGGGGGCTGTTTCGAGTTTTCTCCTTATATCGCCATGTTTTTAAGTTTAAGTCTGAAAATATGCAAATTACCATTGTATACTCAAACCGCGAGTCCCACGGCTACATGGTCAGTTCCTATGAGTAGTATTGATCCCGTGGGAGGCGTTGGTGCCACCCTCGGGCACGTTCGGGGGCTGTTTTGAGCTTTCACCCTCTAACGCCACGTTTTTAAGCTTAAATCTAGAAATATGTAAATTACCGTCGTATTGTCAAACCAGTAGACCCGCGGCAGCGTGGTTAGATCCTACGAGTTACATTGGTCCAGTGGGAGGTGTTGTTGTCACCCACAGGGCCGTTCGGGGGCTGTTTCTAGTTTTCACCTTCTAACGCCATGTTTTTAAGCCTAAGTCTAAAAATATGCAAATTACCGTTGTATACTCAAACCGCGAGTCCCACGGCTACGTGGTCAGTTCCTATGAGTTACATTGATCCCGTGGGAGGTGTTGGTGCCACCGACGGGCACGTTCGGGGGCTGTTTAGAGCTTTCACCCTCTAACGCCATGTTTTTAAGCTTAAATCTAGAAATATGCAAATTATTGTCGTACTCTCAAACCAGTAGACCCGCGGCAGCGTGGTTAGATCCAAGGAGTTACATTGGTCCAGTGGGAGGTGTTGGTGTCACCCACGGGGCCGTTCGGGGGCTGTTTCGAGTTTTCACCCTCTAACGCCATGTTTTTAAGCCTAAGTCTAAAAATATGCAAATTACCGTTGTATAATCAAACCGCAAGTCCCACGGCGACGTGGTCAGTTCCTATGAGTTACATTGATCCCGTGGGAGGCGTTGGAGCCATCCACAAGAATGCTCGGGGGCTGTTTCGAGTTTTCGCCCTCTAACGCCACGTTTTTAAGCTTAAATCTAGAAATATGCAAATTACCGTTGTATTCTCAAAGCAGTAGACCTGCGGCAACGTGGTTAGATCCTGCGAGTTACATTGGTCCAGTGGGAGGTGTTGGTGCCACCCACGGGGACATTCGGGGGCTGTTTCGAGTTTTCACCCACTAACGCCATGTTTTTAAGCCTAAATCTAGAAATATTCAAATTACCGTAGTATTCTCAAACAAGGAGTCCCGCGATAGCGTGGTCAGTTCCAACGAGTTACATTGGCCCCGTGGGAGGTAGCGGTGCCAACCACGGGGACGTTCGGGGGCTGTTTCGAGTTTTCTCCCACTAATGCCATGTTTTTAAGCCTAAGTCTAAAAATAAGAAAATTACAGTCATATTTTTAAACTGGGAGACCCACGGCTACGTGGTCAGTTCCTACGAGTTACGTTGGTCCCGCGGGAGGTGTTCGTGCCACCCACGGGGCAGTTCGGAGGCTATTTCGTGTTTTCACCCACTAACGCAATTCAAATTACCGTCATATTCTCAAACTATAAGACTCGCGACAGCATGGTTAGTTCCTACGAGTTACATTGGTCCCGTGGGAGGTGTTAGTGCCTCCCATGGGGCCGTTCGGGGGCTTTTTCGAGTTTTCACCCACTATCGCCATGTTTTTAAGTCTAAGTCTATAAATGAGAAAGTTACCGTCGTATTCTCAAACCGGGAGTCCCGCAGCTGGGTGGTCACTTCCTATGAGTTACATTGGTCCCGTGGGAGGTGTTGGTGCCACCCACGGGTATGTTCAGGGTTTTTTTTCGAGTTTTCACCCTTTAACGCCATGTTTTTTAGCTTAAGTCTAGAAATATGCAAATTATCGTCGTATTCTCAAGCCAGGCGTCCCGCGGCTGCATCGTCAGTTCATACGAGTTACAGTGGTCCCGTGGGAGGTGTTCGTGCCACCCACGGGGACGTTCATGGGCTGTTTCGAGCTTTCACCCTCAATCGCCATGTTTTTAAGCTTAAATCTAGAAATATGAAAATTATCATCGTATTCTCAAATAGGGAGTCCCACGGTTGTGTGGTAATTTACAACAAGATACATTGGTCCCGTGGGAGGTGTTGGTGTCACCCACGGGGCCGTTCGGGGGCTGATTCGAGTTTTCACCCACTAACACCATGTTTTTAAGCCTAAGTCTAGAAATATGTAAATTACCATCGTGTTCTCAAACTGGGAGTCCCGAGCTGCATGGCCAGTTCCTACGAGTTACACTGGTCTCGTGGTAGATATTGTTGCCACCCACGGGGATATTCGGGGGCTGTTTTGAGTTTTCACCCTCTAACGTCATGTTTTTAAGCCTAAGTCTAGAAATATGCAAATTACCATCGTATTCTCAAACCGAGAGTCCCGCGACTGCATGGTCAGTTCCTACGAGTTACATTGGTCCCGTGGGAGGTGTTGGTGCCACCCACGGGGACGTTCGGGGGCTGTTTCTAGTTTTCACCTTTTAACGCCATATTTTTAAGACTAAATCTAAAAATATGCAAATTACCATTGTATACTCAACCGCGATTCCCACGGCTGCGTGGTCAGTTCCTATGAGTTACATTGATCCCGTAGGAGGCGTTGGTGCCACCCACGGGCACGTTCGGGGGCTATTTCGAGTTTTCACCCTCTAACGCCACGTTTTTAAGCTTATGTCTTGAAATTTGCAAATTACCGTTGTTTTCTCTAACCGGGAGTCCCGCGGCTGCGTGGTCAGTTCCTACGAGTTACATTGGTCCCATGGAAGGTGGTGTCGCCACCCACAGGGACATTCCGGGGCTGTTTCGAGTTTTCACCCACTAATGCCATGTTTTTAAGCCTAAGTCTAGAAATATGCAAATGACCATCGTATTCTCAAATCGAGAGACCCGTGGCTGCGTGGTTAGTTCATACGATTTACATTGGTCCCGTGGGAGGTGTTCGTGCCACCCACGGGGACGTTCGGGGTTTGTTTCGAGTTTTCACCCTCTAACGCCATGTTTTTAAGCCTAAGTCTAGAAATATGAAAATTACCAACGTATTCTCAAACTGGGAGACCCACGGTTGCGTGTTCCATTCCTACGAGTTACATTGGTCCCTTGGCAGGTGTTGGTGTCACCCACGGGGCCGTTCATGGGTTTTTTTCTAGTTTTCACTCAGTAACGCCATGTTTTTAAGACTAAGTCTAGAAATAAGAAAATTACTGTCATATTCTCAAACTAGAAAACCCGTGGCTGCGTGGTCAGTTCCTACGAGTTACTTTGGTCCCGTGGGAGGTGTTGGTGCCACCTACGGGGCCGTTCGGGACCTGTTTTGACTTTTCAGCCTCTAAAGCCATGTTTTTAGCCTAAGTCAAGAAATATGCAAATTACCATCGTATTCTCAAACCATGAGTCCCGCGGCTGCGTGGTCAGTTCCTACGAGTTACATTGGTCCCATGGAAGGTGTTGGTGCCACCCCCGGGGCCATTCTAGGGTTGTTTCGAGTTTTCACCCACTAACGCCACGTTTTTAAGCCAAAGTCTAGAAATGTGCAAATTATCGTCGTATTCTCAAACTGGGAGACTAGCGGCTACATGGTCAGTTCCTACGAGTTACATTGGTCCCATGGGAGGTGTTTGTGCCACCCACGGGGATATTCGGGGGCTGTTACGAGTTTTCACCATCTAACGCCATGTTTTTAAGCCTAACTCTAAAAATATGCAAATTACCATCATATTCTCAAACGTAGAGACCTGCTGCTGCGTGGTGAGTTCCTAGGAGTTACATTGGTCCCGTGGGAGGTGTTGGTGTCACACATGGGGACGTTCAGGGGCTGATTCGAGTTTTCGCCCACTAGTGCCATGTTTCTAATCCTAAGTCTAGAAATATGCAAATTACCGTCGTATTCTCAAACTGCGAGTCCCGAGCTGCGTGGTCAGTTTCTACGAGTTACATTGGTCCCGTGGCAGGTGTTGGTGTGAACCACGGGGCCGTTCGGGGGCTTTTTTAAGTTTTCACCCACTAACGCCATGTTTTTAATCCTAAGTCTAGAAATAAGCAAATTACCATTGTATTCTCAAACCGGAAGTCCCGTGACTGCGTGGTCAGTTCCTACGAGTTACATTTGTCCCGTGGGAGGTTATAGCGTCACCCACGGGGACGTTCGTTTTTTTTTAGTTTTAACCCTCTAACGCCATTTTTTAAGCCTAAGTCTCGAAATATGTAAATTACCATCGTATTCTGAAACTGGAACACCCACGGCTGCGTGGTAAGTTCCTACAAGTTACATTGGTCCCATGGGAGGTGTTAGTGCCACCCACGGGGACGTTCGGGGGCTGTTTCGAGTTTTCACCCACTAATGCCATGTTTTTAAGCCCAAGTCTAGAAATGAGCAAGTTACCGTCGTATTCTCAAACGGGGAGTCCTGCGGAAGCGTGGTCAGTTCCTATGAGTTATATTTGTCCCGTGGGAGGTGTTGGTGCCACCCACGGGGAAGTTCGGGGTTTGTTTCGAATTTTCACCTTCTAACGCCATGTTTATAAGCCTAAGTCTAGAAATATGCAAATTACCATCGTATTCTCAAACTGGGTCTCCCGCGGCTGCGTGGTCAGTTCATACGAGTTACATTGGTCCCATGGGAGGTGTTCGTGATACCCACGCAGACGTTCGGGGGCTGTTTCGAGTTTTCACTCTCTAACGCCACGTTTTTAAGCTTAAATCTAGAAATATGCAAATTACTGTCGTATTATCAAATAAGGAGACTCGCGGAAGCATGGTTAGATCCTACGAATTATATTGGTCTCGTGGGAGGTGTTGGTGCCACCCACGGGGACGTTCGGGGGCTGTTTCGAGTTTTCTCCTTCTATCGCCATGTTTTTAAGCCTAAGTATAGAAATATACAAATTATCATCGTATCTCAAACTGGGAGTCCCGCGGATGCGTGGTCAGTTCCTACGAGTTACATTGGTCCCGTGGGAGGTGTTGGTGTCACCCACGGGGCCGTTCGGGGGCTGTTTCGAGTTTTCACCCTCTAACGCCATGTTTTTAAGCCTAAGTCTAAAAATGTGCAAATTTCCGTTGTATACTCAAACCGTGAGTCCCACGGCTGCGTGGTCAGTTCCTATGAGTTACATTCTTCCCGTGGGAGGCGTTGGTGCCACCCACGGGCACATTCGGGGGTTGTTTCGAGCTTTCACCCTCTAACGCCACGTTTTTAAGGTTAAATCTAGAAATATGCAAATTACCGTTGTATTCTCAAAGAAGTAGACCCGCGACAGCGTGATTAGATCCTACGAGTTACATTGGTCCAGTGGGAGGTGTTGGTGCCACCCACAGGGACATTCGGGGGCTGTTTCGAGTTTTCACCCACTAACGCCATGTTTTTAAGACTAAATCTAGAAATATGCAAATTACTGTCGTATTCTCAAACCGGGAGTCCCGCGACTGCGTGGTCAGTTCCTACGAGTTACATTGGTCCCGTGGGAGGTGTCGGTGCCACCCACAGGGACGTTCGGGGGCTGTTTTGAGTTTTCGACCACTAACGCCATGTTTTTAAGCCTAAGTCTAAAAATATGAAAATTACCGTCATATTATTAAATCGGGAGACCCACGGCTGCGTGGTCAGTTTCTGCAAGTTACATTGGTCCGACGGGAGGTGTGGGTGCCACCCACGGGGCCGTTCGGGGGCTGTTTCGAGTTTCACCCTCTAACGCCATGTTTTTAAGCCTTAGTCTAGAAATATGCAAATTACTGTCGTATTCTCAAACTGTGAGACCGCTGGCTGCGTGGTCAGTTCCTACAAGTAACATTGGTCCTGTGGGTGGTGTTGGCGCCACCCACGGGGCCATTCTAAGGTTGTTTCGTGTTTTCACCCACTAACGCCTTATTTTTAAGCAAAAGTCTAGAAATATGCAAATTACCATCGTATTCTCGAACCGGGAGTACCGCCGCTATGTGGTTAGTTCCTACGAGTTACATTGATCCCGTGGGAGGTGTTGGTGCCACCCACGAGGACGTTCAGGGGCTGTTTTGAGATTTCACCCTCTAACGCCATTTTTTAAACCTAAGTCTAGAAATATGCAAATTACCATCGTATTCTCTAACCGGGAGTCCATCGGCTATATGGTCAGTTTCTATTAGTTACACTGGTCCCGTGGGAGGTGTTGGTGCCACCCACGGGGACGTTCGGGGACTATTTCTAGTTTTCACCCACTAACGCCATGTTTTAAAGCCTTAGTCTACAAATATGCTAATTACCGTCGTATTCTCAAACCGTGAGACCCGCGGCTGCGTGGTCAGTTCCTACGAGTTACATTGTTCAAGTGGGAGATGTTCGTGCCACTCACTAGGACGTTCGGGGGCTGTTTCGAGTTTTCACCCACTAACGCCACGTTTTTAAGCCAAAGTCTAGAAATATGCAAATTACCGTCGTATTCTCAAACTGGAGACCAGCGGCTACGTGGTCAGTTCCTACGAGTTACATTGGTCCCGTGGGAGGTGTTGGTGCCACCCACGGGGACGTTCAGGGGCTGTTTCGTGTTTTCACCCCCTAACGCCATGTTTTTAAGCCTTAGTCTAGAAATACGCAAATTATCATCGTATTCTCAAATCGGGAGTCCTGTGGCTGCGTGGTCAGTTCCTATGAGTTACATTGGTCCCGTGGGAGGTGTTGGTGCCACCCACGGGGAAGTTCGGGGTTTGTTTCGAGTTTTCACCCTCTAACGCCATGTTTTTAAGATTAAGTCTAGAAATATGCAAATTATCGTCGTATTCTCCAACTGTGAGTCCCGCAGCTGCATGGTTAGTTCATACGAGTTACAGTTGTCCCGTGGGAGGTGTTCGTGCACCCACGGGGGCGTTCGGGGGCTGTTTTGAGTTTTTACCCTCTATCGTCATGTTTTTAACCCTAAGTCTAGAAATATGCAAATTACCGTCGTATTCTCAAACTGGGAGTCCCGAGCTGCGTGGTCAGTTCCTACGAGTTACATTGGTTCCGTGGTAGGTGTTGGTGCCAGCCACGGGGATATTCGGGGGCTGTTTCGAGTTTTCACCCTCTAATGTCATGTTTTTAAACCTAAATCTAGAAATATGCAAATTAACATCGTATTCTCAAACCGGGAGTCCCGCGACTACATGGTCAGTTCCTACGAGTTACATTGGTCCTGTAGGAGGTATTGGTGCCACCCACGGGGACGTTCGGGGACTTTTTTGAGTTTTCACCCACTAACGCCATGTTTTTAAGCCTAAATCTAGAAATATGCCAATTACCATTGTATACTCAAACCGCGATTCCCACGGCTACGTGGTCAGTTCCTATGAGTTACATTGATCCCGCTGGAGGCGTTGGTTCCACCCATGGGCACGTTCGGGGGCTGTTTCGAGTTATCACCCTTTAACGCCATGTTTTTAAGCTTAAATCCAGAAATATACAAATTACCATTGTTTTCTCTAACCGGGAGTCCCGCGGCTGCATGGTCAGTTCCTACGAGTTACATTGGTCCCGTGGGAGGTGTTGATACCACCCACGGGGACGTTAGGGGGCTGTTTGGAGTTTTCACCCATTAGCGCCTTGTTTTTAAGCTTAAGTCTAGAAATACGCAAATTACCATCGTATTTTCAAATCGAGAGACCCGCGGCTGCGTGGTTAGTTCATACGAGTTACATTGGTCCCGTGGGATGTGTTCGTGCAACCCACGGGGACGTTCGGGGTTTGTTTCCAGTTTTCACCCTCTAACGCCATGTTTTTAAGCCTATGTCTAGAAATATAAAAATTACCAACGTATTCTCAAACCGGGAGACCCGCAGTTGCGTGTTCAGTTCCTACGAGTTACATTGGTCCCGTGGCCGGTGTTGGTGTCACCCACGGGCCCGTTCGAGGTTTTTTTTTCTAGTTTTCATCCACTAACGCCATGTTTTTAAGCCTAAGTCTAGAAATAAGAAAATTACCGTCGTATTCTCAAACCAGAAGTCCCGCGGCTGCGCGGTCAATTACTACAAGTTACATTGAACCCGTGGAAGCTGTTGGTGTCACCCATGGGGACGTTCGGGGGCTGATTCGAGTTTTCACCCACTAGTGCCATGTTTCTAAGCCTAAGTCTAGAAATATGCAAATTACCATCGTATTCTTAAAGTAGGACTCCCGAGCTGCGTGGTCATTTCCTATGAGTTACATTGGTCCCGTGGGAGGTGTTGGTGCCACCCACGGGGATGTTCGGGGGCTATTTTGAGTTTTCACCCTCTTACGCCATGTTTTTTAACCCTAGCCTAGAAATTTTCAAATTACCGTCGTATTCTCAAACCGGGAGTCCCACGACTGCGTGGTCAGTTCGTACGAGTTACATTGGTCCTGTGGGAGGGGTTGGTGCCACCCACGGGGACGTTCTGGGGCTATTTCGAGGTTTCAGCCACTAACGCCATGTTTTTAAGCCTAAATCTAAAAATATGGAAATTACCATCGTATACTCAAACCACGAGTCCCATGACCGCGTGGTCAGTTCATACGAGTTACATTGGTCCCGTGGGAGGTGTTCGTGATACCCACGGAGACGTTCCGGGGCTGTTTCGAGTTTTCACCCTCTAACGCCACATTTTTAAGCTTAAATCTAGAAATATGCAAATTAATGTCGTATTCTCAAATAAGGAGACCCATGGCAGCGTGATTAGATCCTACGAGTTACATTGGTCCAGTGGGAGGTGTTGGTGCCACCCACGGAGACATTCGGGGGCTGTTTCGAGTTTTCACCCACTAACGCCATGTTTTTAAGCCTAAATCTAGAAATATGCAAATTACTGTCGTATTCTCAAACCGGGAGTCCCGCGACTGCGTGGTCAGTTCGTACGAGTTACATTGGTCCCGTGGGAGGTGTCGGTGCCACCCACAGGGACGCTCGGTGGCTGTTTCGAGCTTTCATGTTTTTAAGCCTAAGTCTAGAAATATAAAAATTATCGTCATATTCTTAAATCGGGAGACCCACGGCTGCGTGGTCAGTTCCTACAAGTTACATTGGTCCGGCGGGAGGTGTGGGTGCCACCCACGGGGCCGTTCGGGGGCTTTTTCGAGTAACACCCTCTAACGCCAGGTTTTTAAGCCTTAGTCTAGAAATATGCAAATTACCGTCGTATTCTCAAACTGTGAGACCAGCGGCTGCGTGGTCAGTTCTTACAAGTAACATTGGTCCCGTGGGTGGTGTTGGTGCCACCCACGGGGCCATTCTAGGGTTGTTTCGAGTTTTCACCCACTAACGCCATGTTTTTAAGCCAAAGTCTAGAAATATGCAAATTACCATCATATTCTCAAACCGGGAGTCCCGTCGCTGTGTGGTCAGTTCCTACGAGTTACATTGATCCCGTGGGAGTCGTTGGTGCCACCCACGAGGACGTTCGGGGGCTGTTTCGAGATTTCACCCTCTAACGCCATGTTTTTAAGCCTAAGTCTAGAAATATGCAAATTACCATCGTATTCTCTAACCGGGAGTCCAGCGGCTACTTGGTCAGTTTCTATGAGTTACATTGGTCCCGTGGGAGGTGTTGGTGCCACCCACGGGGACGTTCGGGGACTGTTTCCAGTTTTCACCCACTAACGCCATGTTTTTAAGCCTTAGTCTAGAAATATTTAAATTACCGTCGTATTCTCAAACCGGGAGACCCGTGTCTCCGTGGTCAGTTCCTACGAGTTACATTGTTCAAGTGGGAGGTGTTCGTGCCACCCACTGTGACGTTCAAGGGCTCTTTCGAGTTTTCACCCACTAACGCCACATTTTTAAGCCAAAGTCTAGAAATATGCAAATTACCTTCGTATTCTCAAACTGGGAGACTAGCGGCTACGTTGTCAGTTCCTACGAGTTACATTGGTCCCGTTGGAGGTGTTGGTGCCACCCACGGGCCCGTTCGGGGGCTATTTCGTGTTTTGACCCACTAACACCATGCAAATTACCGTCATATTCTCAAACTGGAAGACCCGTGGCAGCGTGGTCAGTTCCTACGAGTTACATTGGTCCTGTGGGAGGTGTTCGAGCCACCCACGGGCACTATGGGGGCTGTTTTGAGTTTTCACCCACTAACACCATGTTTTTAAGCCTAAGTCTAGAAATACACAAATTATCATCGTATTCTCGAATCGGGAGTCCCGTGGCTGCCTGGTCAGTTCCTATGAGTTACATTGGTCCCGTGGGAGGTGTTGGTACCAACCACGGGGAAGTTCGGGGTTTGTTTCGAGTTTTCACCCTCTAACGCCATGTTTTTAAGCTTAAGTCTAGAAATATGCAAATTATCATCGTATTCTCAAATTGCGAGTCCTGCGGCTGCATGGTTAGTTCATACGAGTTACAGTTGTCCCGTGGGAGGTGTTCGTGCCACCCACGATGGCGTTCGGGGGCTGTTTTGAGTTTTCACCCTCTATCGTCATGTTTTTAACCCTAAGTCTAGAAATATGAAAATTACTGTCGTATTCTCAAACTGGGAGTCCCGAGCTGCGTGGTCAGTTCCTACGAGTTACATTGGTTCCGTGGTAGGTGTTGGTGCCACCCACGGGGATATTTGGGGGCTGTTTCGAGTTTTCACCCTCTAACATCATGTTTTTAAACCTAAATCTAGAAATATGTAAATTACCATCATATTCTCAAACCGGGAGTCCCGCGACTGCATGGTCAGTTCCTACGAGTTACATTTGTCCCGTGGGAAGTATTGGTGCCACCCACGGGGACATTCGGTGACTTTTTGAGTTTTCACCCACTAACGCCATGTTTTTAAGCCTAAATCTAGAAATATGCAAATTACCATTGTATATTCAAACCGCGATTCCCACGGTTACGTGGTCATTTCCAATGAGTTACATTGATCCCGCGGGAGGCGTTGGTGCCACCCATGGGCACGTTCGGGGGCTGTTTCGAGTTATCACCCTTTAACCCCACATTTTTAAGCTTAAATCTAGAAATAAACAAATTACCGTTGTTTTCTCTAACCGGGAGTCCCGCGACTGCATGGTCAGTTCCTACGAGTTACATTGGTCCTGTGGGAGGTGTTGATGCCACCCATGGGGACGTTTGGTGGCGGTTTCGAGTTTTCAGCCATTAACGCCTTGTTTTTAAACTTAAGTCTAGAAATACGCAAATTGCCATCGTATTCTCAAATAGAGAGACCCGCGGCAGCGTGGTTAGTTCATACGAGTTACATTGGTCCCGTGGGAGGTGTTCGTGCAACCCACGGGGACGTTCGGGGTTTGTTTCCAGTTTTCACCCTCTAACGCCATGTTTTTAAGCCTAAGTCTAGAAATATAAAAATTACCAACGTATTCTCAAACCAGGAGACCCGCGGTTGCGTGTTCAGTTCCTACGAGTTACATTGGTCCCATGGCAGGTGTTGGTGTCACCCACGGGGTCATTCGAGGTTTTTTTCTAGTTTTCATCCACTAACGCCATGTTTTTAAGCCTAAGTCTAGAAATAAGAAAATTACCGTTGTATTCTCAAACCGGAAGTCCCGCGGCTGCGCGGTCAATTACTACAAGTTACATTGGACCCGTGGGAGCTGTTGGTGTCACCCATGGGGACGTTCGGGGGCTGATTCGAGTTTTCACCCACTAGGGTCATGTTTCTAAGCCTAAGTCTAGAAATATGCAAATTACCATCGTATTCTCAAAGTGGGACTCCCGAGCTGCGTGGTCATTTTCTACGAGTTACATTGGTCCCGTGGGAGGTGTTGGTGCCACCCACGGGGATGTTCGGGGGCTGTTTTGAGTTTTCACCCTCTTACGTCATGTTTTTAAGCCTAAGTCTAGAAATTTTCAAATTACCATCGTATACTCAAACCGGGAGTCCCACGACTGCGTGGTCAGTTCGTACGAGTTACAATTGTCCTGTGGGAGGTGTTGGTGCCACCCACGGGGACGTTCTGGGGCTATTTCGAGTTTTAACCCACTAACACCATGTTTTTAAGCCTAAGTCTAAAAATATGGAAATTACCAGCGTATACTCAAATCGCGAGTCCCACGACTGCGTGGTCAGTTCATACGAGTTACATTGGTCCCGTGGGAGGTGTTCGTGATACCCACGGAGACGTTCGGGGGCTGTTTCGAGTTTTCACCCTCTAACGCCACATTTTTAAGCTTAAATATAGAAATATGCAAATTACTGTCGTACTCTCATATAAGGAGACTCGCGACAGCGTGGTTAGATCCTACGAGTTATATTGGTCCCGTGGGAGGTGTTGGTGCCACCCACGGGGACGTTCGGGGGCTGTTTCGAGTTTTCTCCTTCTATCGCCATGTTTTTAAGCCTAGGTCTAGAAATATACAAATTATCGTCGTATCTCAAAACGGGAGTCCCGCGGCTGCGTGGTCAGTTCCTACGAGTTACATTGATCCCGTGGGAGGTGTTAGTGTCACCCACGGGGCCGGTCGGGGGCTGTTTTGAGTTTTCACCCTCTAACGCCATGTTTTTAAGCCTAGTCTAAAAATGTGCAAATTTCCGTTGTATACTCAAACCGAGAGTCCCACGGCTGCGTGGTCAGTTCCTATGAGTTACATTCATCCCGTGGGAGGCGTCGGTGCCACCCACGGGCACATTCGGGGGTTGTTTCGAGCTTTCACCCTCTAACGCCACGTTTTTAAGCTTAAATCTAGAAATATGCAAATTACCGTTGTATTCTCAAAGAAGTAGACCCGCGACAGCGTGATTAGATCCTACGAGTTACATTGGTCCAGTGGGAGGTGTTGGTGCCACCCACAGGGACATTCGGGGGCTGTTTCGAGTTTTCACCCACTAACGCCATGTTTTTAAGCCTAAATCTAGAAATATGCAAATTACTGTCGTATTCTCAATCTGGGAGTCCCGCGACTGCGTGGTCAGTTCCTACGAGTTACATTGGTCCCGTGGGAGGTGTCGGTGCCACCCACAGGGACGTTCGGGGGCTGTTTCGAGTTTTCACCCACTAACGCCATGTTTTTAAGCCTAAGTCTAGAAATATGAAAACTACCGTCATATTCTTAAATCGGGAGACCCACGGCTGCGTGGTCAGTTCCTACAAGTTACATTGGTCCGGCGGGAGGTGTGGGTGCCACCCACGGGGTCGTTCGGGGGCTTTTTCGAGTTTCACCCTCTAACGCCATGTTTTTAAGCCATAGTCTAGAAATATGCAAATTACCGTCGTATTCTCAAACTGTGAGACCAGCAGCTGCGTGGTCAGTTCTTACAAGTAACATTGGTCCCGTGGGTGGTGTTGGTGCCACCCACGTGGACATTCTAGGGTTGTTTCGAGTTTTCACCCACTAACGCCATGTTTTTAAGCCAAAGTCTAGAAATATGCAAATTACCATCGTATTCTCAAACCGGGAGTCCCACCGCTGTGTGGTCAGTTCCTACGAGTTACATTGATCCCGTGGGAGGTGTTGGTGCCACCCACGGGGACGTTCGGGGTTTGTTACGAGTTTTCACCCTCTAACGCCATGTTTTTAAGCCTAAGTCTAGAAATATGAAAATTACCATCGTATTCTCAAACAGGGAGACCCACGGTTGCGTGATCCGTTCCTACGAGTTACATTGGTCTCTTGGCAGGTGTTGGTGTCACCCACGGGGCCGTTCATGGGTTTTTTTTCTAGTTTTCACCCACTAACGCCATGTTTTTACGACTAAGTCTAGAAATAAGAAAATTACTGTCATATTCTCAAACTGGAAAACCCGTGGCTGCGTGGTCAGTTCCTACGAGTTACATTGGTCCCGTGGGAGGTGTTGGTGCCACCTACGGGGCCGTTCGGGGCCTGTTTCGACTTTTCAGCCTCTAACGCCATGTTTTTTAGCCTAAGTCTAGAAATATGCAAATTACCGTCGTATTCTCAGACCGTGACTCCCGCGGCTGCGTGGTCAGTTCCTACGAGTTACATTGGTCCCGTGGGAGGTGTTGGTGCCACCCCCGGGGCCATTCTAGGGTTGTTTCGAGTTTTCACCCACTAACGCCACGTTTTTAAGCCAAAGTCTAGAAATATGCAAATTACCGTCGTATTCTCAAACTGGTAGACTAGCGGCTACATGGTCAGTTCCTACGAGTTACATTGGTCCCATGGGAGGTGTTTGCGCCACCCACGGGGATGTTCGGGGGCTGTTTCGAGTTTTCACCATTTAATGCCATGTTTTTAAGCCTAACTCTAAAAATATGCAAATTACCATCATATTCTCAAACCGAGAGACCTGCGGCTGCGTGGTGAGTTCCTAAGAGTTACATTGGTCCCGTGGGAGGTGTTGGTGTCACACATGGGGACGTTCAGGGGATGATTCGAGTTTTCGCCCACTAGTTCCATGTTTCTAATACTAAGTCTAGAAATATGCAAATTACCGTCGTATTCTCAAACTGGGAGTCCCGAGCTGCGTGGTCAGTTCCTATGAGTTACATTGGTCCCATGGCAGGTGTTGGTGTCAACCACGGGGCCGTTCGGGGGCTTTTTTAAGTTTTCACCCACTAACGCCATGTTTTTAAGCCTAAGTCTAGAAATAAGCAAATTGCCATTGAATTCTCAAACCGGAAGTCCCGTGACTGCGTGGTCAGTTCCTACGAGTTACATTGGTCCCGTGGGAGGTTATAGCGTCACCCACGGAGACGTTCGTTTTTTTTTTGAGTTTTCACCCTCTAATGCCATTTTTTTAAGCGTAAGTCTCGAAATATGCAAATTACCATCGTATTCTGAAACTGGAAGACCCTCGACTGCGTGGTCAGTTCCTACAAGTTACATTGGTCCCGTGGGAGGTGTTAGTGCCACCCACGGGGCCATTCGGGGGCTGTTTCGAGTTTTCACCCACTAATGCCATGTTTTTAAACCCAAGTCTAGAATGAGAAAGTTACCATCGTATTCTCAAACAGGGAGTCCCGCGGCAGCGTGGTGAGTTCCTATGAGTTATATTGGTCCCGTGGGAGGGGTTGGTGCCACCCACGGGGACGTTCGGGGTTTGTTTCGAATTTTCACCTTCTAATGCCATGTTTTTATGCCTAAGTCTAAAAATATGAAAATTACCATCGTATTCTCAAACTGGGACTCCCGCGGCTGCGTGGTTAGTTCATACGAGTTACATTGGTCCCGTGGGAGGTGTTCGTGATACCCACGGAGACGTTCGGAGGTGGTTTCGAGTTTTCACTCTCTAACGCCACGTTTTTAAGCTTCAATCTAGAAATAAGCAAATTGCTGTCGTATTCTCAAATAAGGAGACCCGCTGCAGTGTGGTTAGATCCTACGAGTTATATTGGTCCCGTGGGAGGTGTTGGTGCCACCCACGGGGACGTTCGGGGGCTGTTTCGAGTTTTCTCCTTCTATCGCCATGTTTTTAAGCCTAAGTCTAGAAATATACAAATTATCATTGTACCTCAATCTGGGAGTCCCGCGGCTGCGTGGTCAGTTCCTACGAGTTACATTGGTCCCGTGGGAGGTGTTGGTGTCACCCACGGGGCCGTTCGGGGGCGGTTTCGAGTTTTCACCCTCTAACGCCATGTTTTTAAGCCTAAGTCTAAAAATGTGAAAATTTCCGTTGTATACTCAAACCTTGAGTCCCACGGATGCGTGGTCAGTTCCTATGAGTTACACTGATCCCGTGGGAGGCGTTGGTGCCACCCACGGGCACATTCGGGGGCTGTTTTGAGCTTTCACCCTCTAACGCCACGTTTTTAAGCATAAATCTAGAAATGTGAAAATTACCGTTGTATTCTCAAAGAAGTAGACCCGCGGCAGCGTGATTAGATCCTACGAGTTACATTGGTCCAGTGGGAGGTGTTGGTGCCACCCACGTGGACATTCGGGGGCTGTTTCGAGTTTTCACCCACTAACGCCATGTTTTTAAGCCTAAATCTAGAAATATGCAAATTAATGTCGTATTCTCAATCCGGGAGTCCCGCGACTGCGTGGTCAGTTCCTACGAGTTACATTGGTCCCGTGGGAGGTGTCGGTGCCACCCACAGGGACGTTCGGGGGCTGTTTCGAGTTTTCACCCACTAACGCCATGTTTTTAAGCCTAAGTCTAGAAATATGAAAATTACCGTCATATTCTTATATCGGGAGACCCACGGCTGCGTGGTCAGTTCCTACAAGTTACATTTGTCCGACGGGAGGTGTGGGGGGCACCCACGGGGCCGTTCGGGGGCGGTTTCGAGTTTCACCCTCTAACGCCATGTTTTTAAGCCTTAGTCTAGAAATATGCAAATTACCGTCGTATTCTCAAACTGTGAGACTAGCGGCTGTGTGATCAGTTCCTACAAGTAACATTGGTTCCGTGGGTGGTGTTGGTGCCACCCACGGGGCCATTCTAAGATTGTTTCGAGTTTTCACCCACTAACGCCATGTTTTTAAGCCAAAGTCTAGAAATATGCAAATTACCATCGTATTCTCAAACCGGGAGTCCCGCCGCTGTGTGGTCAGTTTCTACGAGTTACATTGATCCCGTGGGAAGTGTTGGTGCCACCCACGAGGACGTTCGTGGGATGTTTTGAGATTTCATCCTCTAACGCCACGTTTTTAAGCCTAAGTCTAGAAATATGCAAATTACCATCGTATTCTCTAACCGGGAGTCCAGCGGCTACGTGGTCAGTTTCTATGAGTTACATTGGTCCCGTGGGAGGTGTTGGTGCCACCCACGGGGATGTTCGGGGACTATTTCCAATTTTCACCCAGTAACGCCATGTTTTTAATCCTTAGTCAAGAAATATGCTAATTACCGTCGTATTCTCAAACCGGGAGACCCGCGGCTGCGTGGTCAGTTCCTACGAGTTACATTGTTCAAGTGGGAGGTGTTCATGCCACCCACTAGGACGTTCGGGGGCTGTTTCGAGTTTTCACCCAGTAACGCCACGTTTTTAAGCCAAAGTCTAGAAATATGCAAATTACCGTCGTATTCTCAAACTGGGAGACCAGCGGCTACGTGGTCAGTTCCTACGAGTTACATTGGTCCCGTGGGAGGTGTTGGTGCCACCCACAGGGCCGTTCAGGGGCTGTTTCGTGTTTTCACCCACTAACACCATTCAAATTACCGTCATATTCTCAAACTGGAAGACCCGCGGCAGCGTGGTCAGTTCCTACGAGATACATTGGTCCCGTGTGAGGTGTTCGAACCAGCCACGGGCACGATCGGGGGCTTTTTTGAGTTTTCACCCACTAACGCCATGTTTTTAAGCCTAAGTCTAGAAATACGCAAATTATCGTCGTATTCTCAAATCGGGAGTCCCGTGGCTGCGTGGTTAGTTCCTATGAGTTACATTGGTCCCGTGGGAGGTGTTGGGGCCACCCACGGGGAAGTTCGGTGTTTGTTTCGAGTTTTCACCCTCTAATGCCATGTTTTTAAGCTTAAGTCTAGAAATATGCAAATTATCATCGTATTCTCCAATTGCGAGTCCCGCGGCTGCATGGTTAGTTCATACGAGTTACAGTTGTCCCGTGGGAGGTGTTCGTGCCACCCACGGAGGCGTTCGGGGGCTGTTTCGAGTTTTCACCCTCTATCGTCATGTTTTTAACCCTAAGTCTAGAAATATGCAAATTACCATCGTGTTCTCAAACTGGGAGTCCCGAGCTACGTGGTCAGTTCCTACGAGTTACATTGGTCCCGTGGTAGGTGTTGGTGCCACCCACGGGGATATTCGGGGGCTGTTTCGAGTTTTCACCCTCTAACGTCATGTTTTTAAACCTAAATCTAGAAATATACAAATTACCATCGTATTCTCAAACTGGGAGTCCCGCGACTGCATGGTCAATTCCTACGAGTTACATTGGTCCCGTGGGAGGTATTGGTGCCACCCACGGGGACGTTCGGGGACTTTTTTGAGTTTTCACCTACAAACGCCATGTTTTTAAGCCTAAATCTAGAAATATGCAAATTACCATTGTATACTCAAACCGCGATTCCCACGACTACGTGGTCAGTTCCTATGAGTTACATTGATCCCGCGGGAGGCGTTGGTGCCACCCATGGGCACGTTCGGGGGCTGTTTCGAGTTATCACCCTTTAACGCCACGTTTTTAAGCTTAAATCTAGAAATATAAAAATTACCATTGTTTTCTCTAACCGGGAGTCCCGCGGCTGCATGGTCAGTTCCTATGAGTTACATTGGTCCCGTGGGAGGTGTTGATGCCACCCACGGGGATATTCGGGGGCTGTTTCGAGTTTTCACCCTCTAACGTCATGTTTTTAAACCTAAATCTAGAAATATACAAATTACCATCGTATTCTCAAACTGGGAGTCCCGCGACTGCATGGTCAATTCCTACGAGTTACATTGGTCCCGTGGGAGGTATTGGTGCCACCCACGGGGACGTTCGGGGACTTTTTTTAGTTTTCACCCACTAACGCCATGTTTTTAAGCCTAAATCTAGAAATATGCAAATTACCATTGTATACTCAAACCGCGATTCCCACGGCTACGTGGTCAGTTCCTATGAGTTACATTGATCCCGCGGGAGGCGTTGGTGCCACCCATGGGCACGTTCGGGGGCTGTTTCGAGTTATCACCCTTTAACGCCACGTTTTTAAGCTTAAATCTAGAAATATAAAAATTACCATTGTTTTCTCTAACCGGGAGTCCCGCGGCTGCATGGTCAGTTCCTATGAGTTACATTGGTCCCGTGGGAGGTGTTGATGCCACCCACGGGGACGTTAGGAGGCTGTTTCGAGTTTTCACCCATTAACGCCATGTTTTTAAGCTTAAGTCAAGAAATACACAAATTACCATCGTATTCTCAAATCGAGAGACCCGCGGCTGCGTGGTTAGTTCATACGAGTTACATTGGTCCCGTGGGAGGTGTTCGTGCAACCCACGGGGACGTTCGGGGTTTGTTTCCAATTTTCACCCTCTAACGCCATGTTTTTAAGCCTAAGTCTAGAAATATAAAAATTACCAACGTATTCTCAAACCGGGAGACCCGCGGTTGCGTGATCAGTTCCTACGAGTTACATTGGTCCCGTGGCCGGTGTTGGTGTCACCCAAGGGCCCGTTCGAGGTTTTTTTCTAGTTTTCACCCACTAACGCCATGTTTTTAAGCCTAAGTCTAGAAATAAGAAAATTACCGTCGTATTATCAAACCGGAAGTCCCGCGGCTGCGTGGTCAATTACTACAATTAACATTGGACCCGTGGGAGCTGTTGGTGTCACCCATGGGGACGTTCGGGGGATGATTCGAGTTTTCACCCACTAGTGCCATGTTTCTAAGCCTAAGTCTAGAAATATGCAAATTACCATCGTATTCTCAAAGTGGGACTCCCGAGCTGCGTGGTCATTTCCTACGAGTTACATTGGTCCCGTGGGAGGTGTTGGTGCCACCCACGGAGATGTTCGGGGGCTGTTTTGAGTTTTCACCCTCTTACACCATGTTTTTAAGCCTAAGTTAAGAAATTTTCAAATTACCATCGTATTCTCAAACCGGGAGTCCCACGAGTTCGTGGTCAGTTCGTACGAGTTACATTGGTCCTGTGGGAGGTGTTGGTGCCACCCACGGGGACGTTTTGGGGCTATTTCGAGTTTTCACCCACTAACGCCATGTTTTTAAGCCTAAGTCTAAAAATATGGAAATTACCATTGTATACTCAAACCGCGAGTCCCACGACCGCGTGGTCAGTTCATACGAGCTACATTGGTCCTGTGGGAGGTGCTCGTGATACCCACGGAGACGTTCCAGGGCTGTTTCGAGTTTTCACCCTCTAACGCCACATTTTTAAGCTTAAATCAAGAAATATGCAAATTACTGTCGTATTCTCAAATAAGGAGACCCGCGGCAGCGTGATGAGATCCTATGAGTTACATTGGGCCAGTGGGACGTGTTGGTGCCACCCACGGGGACATTCGGGGGCTGTTTCGAGTTTTCACCCACTAACGCCATGTTTTTAAGCCTAAATCTAGAAATATGCAAATTACTGTCGTATTCTCAAACCGGGACTCCCGCGACTGCGTGGTCAGTTCGTACGAGTTACATTGGTCCCGTGGGAGGTGTCGGTGCCACCCACAGGGACGTTCGGGGGATGTTTCGAGTTTTCACCCACTAACGCCATGGTTTTAAGCCAAAGTCTAGAAATATAAAAATTACCATCATATTCTTAAATCGGGAGACCCACGGCTGTGTGGTCAGTTCCTACAAGTTACATTGGTCCGGCGGGAGGTGTGGGTGCCACCCACGGGGCCGTTCGGGGGCTTTTTCGAGTTTCACCCTCTAACGGCAGGTTTTTAAGCCTTAGTCTAGAAATATGCAAATTATCGTCGTATTCTCAAACTGTGAGACCAGCGGCTGCGTGCTCAGTTCCTACAAGTAACATTGGTCCCGTGGGTGGTGTTGGTGCCACCCACGGGGCCATTCTAGGGTTGTTTCAAGTTTTCACCCACTAACGCCAGGTTTTTAAGCCAAAGTCTAGAAATATGCCAATTACCATCGTATTCTCAAACCGTGAGTCCCGCCGCTGTGTGGTCAGTTCCTACGAGTTACATTGATCCCGTGGGAGGTGTTGGTGCCACCCACGAGGACGTTCGGGGGCTATTTCGAGATTTCACCCTCTAACGCCATGTTTTTAAGCCTAAGTCTTGAAATATGCAAATTACCATCGTATTCTCTAACCGGGAGTCCAGCGGCTACGTGGTCAGTTTTTATGAGTTACATTGGTCCCGTGGGAGGTGTTGGTGCCACCCACGGAGACGTTTCGGGGACTGTTTCCAGTTTTCACCCACTAACGCCATGTTTTTAAGCCTTAGTCTAGAAATATTTAAATTACCGTCGTATTCTCAAACCGGGAGACCCGCGACTGCGTGGTCAGTTCCTACGAGTTACATTGTTCAAGTGGGAGGTGTTCGTGCCACCCACTGGGACGTTCGGGGGCTGTTTCGATTTTTCACCCACTAAAGCCACGTTTTTACGCCAAAGTCTTGAAATATGCAAATTACCGTCGTATTCTCAAACTGGGAGACCAGCGGCTACGTTGTCAGTTCCTAGGAGTTACATTGGTCCCGTGGGAGGTGTTGGTGCCACCCACGGGGCCGTTCGGGCGTTGTTTCATGTTTTGACCCACTAACACCATGCAAATTACCGTCATATTGTCAAACTGGATGACCCGTGGCAGCGTGGTCAGTTCCTACGAGTTACATTGGTCCCGTGGGAGGTGTTCGAGACACCCACGGGCACGATGGGGGCTGTTTTGAGTTTTCACCCACTAACGCCATTTTTTAAGCCTAAGTCTAGAAATACGCAAATTATCATAGTATTCTCAAATCGGGAGTCCCGTGGCTGCGTGGTCAGTTCCTATGAGTTACATTGGTCCCGTGGGAGGTGTTGGAACCATCCACGGGGAAGTTCGGGGTTTGTTTCGAGTTATCACCCTCTAACGCCATGTTTTTAAGCTTAAGTCTAGAAATATGCAAATTATCGTCGTATTCTCAAACTGCGAGTCCCGCGGCTGCATTTTTAGTTCATACGAGTTACAGTTGTCCCGTGGGAGGTGTTCGTGCCACCCACGAGGGCGTTCGGGGGCTGTTTCGAGTTTTCACCCTCTATCGTCATGTTTTTAACCCTAAGTCTAGAAATATACAAATTTCCGTCGTATTCTAAAACTGGGAGTCCCGAGCTGCGTGGTCAGTTCCTACGAGTTACATTGGTTCCGTGGTAGGTGTTGGTGCCACTCACGGGGATATTCGGGGACTGTTTCAAGTTTTCACCCACTAACATCATGTTTTTAAACCTAAATCTAGAAATATGCAAATTACCATCGTATTCTCAAATCGGGAGTCCCGCGACTGCATGGTCAGTTCCTACGAGTTACATTGGTCCCGTGGGAGGTATTGGTGCCACCCACGGGGACATTCGGGGACTTTTTTTAGTTTTCACCCACTAACGCCATGTTTTTAAGCCTAAATCTAGAAATATGCAAATTACCATTGTATACTCAAACCGCGATTCCCACGGCTACGTGGTCAGTTCCTATGAGTTACATTGATCCCGCGGGAGGCGTTGGTGCCACCCATGGGCACGTTCGAGGGCTGTTGTTTTGAGTTATCACCCTTTAACGCAACATTTTTAAGCTTAAATCTAGAAATATACAAATTATCATTGTTTTCTCTAACCGGGAGTCCCGCGGCTGCATGGTCAGTTCGTACGAGTTACATTGGTCCCGTGAGAGGTGTGTGTGCCACCCACGGGGCCGTTCGGGGGCCGTTTTGAGTTTTCACCCACTAACGCCATGTTTTTAAGCCAAAGTCTAGAAATATGCAAATTACCATCGTATTCTCAAACGGGCAGTCCCGCAGCTGCCTGGTCTGTTGCTACGAGTTACATTGGTCCCGTGGGAGGTGTTAGTTCCACCCACGGGAACGTTCAGGTGCGGTTTCGAGTTTTCACCCACTAACGCCATGTTTTTAATCCTAAAATCTAGGAATATGCAATATTATCATCGTATTCTCAAACCAGGAGACCCGCGGCAGCGTGGTTAGTTCCTACGAGTTACATTGGTCCCGTGGGGGGTGTTGGTGCCACCCACGGGGCCGTTCGGGGGCTGTTTCGAGTTTTAACCCACTAACACCATGTTTTTAAGCCTAAGTCTAGAAATATGAAAATTAACATCGTATTCTAAAAACTGGGAGTCCCGCGGCAGCGTGGTCAGTTCCTACGAGTTACATTGGTCCCGTGGGAGGTGTTGGTGCCACCCACCGGGACGTTTGGGGGTTGTTTCGAGTTTTCACCCTTTAACGCCATGTTTTTAACCCTCAATCTAGAAATATGCAAATTACCATCGTATTCTTAAACCACGAGACCCGCGGCTGCGTGGTCAGTTCCTACGAGTTACATCGGTCCCGTTGGAGGTGTTGGTGCTACCCACTGGGACGTTCGGAAGCAGTTTCGAGTTTTCACCCACTAACGCCATGTTTTTAAGCCTAAGTCTAAAATATGCAAATTATCGTCGTATTCTCAAACCGGGAGTCCTGTGGCTGTGTGGTCAGTTCCTACGAGTTACATTGGTCCCGAGGGAGGTGTTGGTACAACCCACGGGAACGTTCGGGTGCGGTTTCGAGTTTTCACCCACTAACGCCATGTTTTTAATCCTATAGTCTTGAAATATGCATATTATCATCGTATTCTCATACTGGGAGACCCGCGGCAGCGTGGTTAGTTCCTACGAGTTACATTGGTCCCGTGGGAGGTGTTGGTAACACCCATGGGGACGTTCGGTGGCTGTTTCGAGTTTTCACCCACTAATGCCATGGTTTTAAGCCTAAGTCTAGAAATAAGCAAATTATAGTCATATTCACAAACCGGGAGTCCCGTGGCAGCGTGGTCAGTTCCTACGAGTTACATTCGTCCCGTCGGAGGTGTTGGTGCCATCTACGGGGAAGTTCGGGGGCTGTATCGAGTTTTCACACTTTAACGCCATGTTTTTTTGGCTCAATCTAGAAATATGCAAATTACCATTGTATTCTCAAATCGGGAGACCCGCGGCTGCGTGGTCAGTTCCTACGAGTTACATCGGTACCGTTGGAGGTGTTGGTTTCACCCAATGGGACGTTCGGGGGCTGTTTCGAGTTTTCACGCACTAACGCCATGTTTTTAAGCCTATGTAAATTAATATGCAAATTACAGTCGTATTCTCAAAACGGGATTCCCGCGATTGTGTGGACAGTTCCTTCAAGTTACATTTGTCCCTTGGGAGGTGTTCGTGCCATCCATAGGGACGTTCGGGGGTTGCTTCGAGTTTTATCCCACTAACGCCATGTTTTTAACCCTAAGTCTAGAAATATGCAAATTATCATCGTACTCTCAAACTGGGAGCCCCGCAGCTGCGTGGTCATTTCCTATGACTTACATTGGTCCCGTGGGAGGTGTATGTGCCACCCACGGGGCCGTTCGGGGGCCGTTTCGAGTTTTCACTCACTAACGCCCTGTTTTTAAGCCAAAGTCTAGAAATATGCAAATTATCTTCGTATTCTCAAATCGGAAGTCCCGTGGCTGCCTGGTCAGTTCCTACGAGTTACATTTTTCCCAAGGGAGGTGTTAGTGCCACCCACAGGAACGTTCGGGTGCGGTTTCGAGTTTTCTGCCACAAACGACATGTTTTTAAGCCAAAAGTCTAGAAATATGCAAATTATCATCGTATTCTCAAATCGGGAGACCCGGGGCAGCGTGGTCAGTTCCTATGAGTTACATCGGTCCCGTTGGAGGTGTTGGTGCCACCCACTGGGACGTTCGGGGGCTGTTTCCAAATTTCACCCACTAACGCCAAGTTTTTAAGCCTAAGTCTAAAAATATGCAAATTATCGTCATATTCTCAAACCGGGAGTCATGTGGCTGCGTGGTCAGTTCCTACGAGTTACATTGGTCCCGTGGGAGGTGTTGGTGCCAACCACGGGAACGTTCGGGTGCGGTTTCATGTTTTCACCCACTAACGCTATGTTTTTAAGCCTAAAGTCTTGAAATATGCAAATTATCATCGTATTCTCAAACTGGGAGACCCGCGGCAGCGTGGTTAGTTCCTACGAGTTACATTGGTCCCGTGGGATGTGTTGGTGCCACCCACGGGGATGTTCGGGGGCTGTTTCGAGTTTTCACCCACTAACGCCCTGTTTTTAAGCCAAAGTCTAGAAATATGCAAATTACCATTGTATTCTCAAACCGGCAGTCCCGTGGCTACGTGGTCAGTTCCTACGAGTTACATTGGTCCCATGGGAGGTGTTAGTGCCACCCACGGGAACGTTCGGGGTGCGGTTTCGAGTTTTCACCCACTAACGCTATGTTTTTAAGCCTAAAGTCTAGAAATATGCAAATTATCATCGTATTCTCAAACCGGGAGACCCGCGGCAGCGTGGTCAGTTCCTACGAGTTACATCGGTCCTGTTGGAGGTGTTGGTGCCACCCACTGGGACGTTCGGGGGCTGTTTCAAATTTTCACCCACTAACGCCATGTTTTTAAGCCTAAGTCTAAAAATATGCAAATTATCATCGTATTCTCAAACCGGGAGTCCTGTGGCTGCGTGGTTAGTTCCTACGAGTTACATTGGTCCCGTGGGAGGTGTTGGTGCCAACCACGAGAACGTTCGGGTGCGGTTTCGAGTTTTCACCCACTAACGCCATGTTTCTGAGCCTAATGTCTTGAAATATGCATATTATCATCGTATTCTCAAACTGGGAGACCCGCGGCAGCGTGGTTAGTTCCTACGAGTTACATTGGTCCCGTGGGAGGTGTTGGTAACACCCACGGGGACGTTCGGGGGCTGTTTCGAGTTTTCACCCACTAACGCCATGTTTTTAAGCCTAAGTCTAGAAATAAGCAAATTATAGTCATATTCACAAACCGAGAGTCCCATGGCAGCGTGATCAGTTCCTACGAGTTACATTGGTCCCGTCGGAGGTGTTGGTGCCATCTACGGGGAAGTTCGGGGGCTGTATCGAGTTTTCACACTTTAACGCCATGTTTTTTTGGCTCAATCTAGAAATATGCAAATTACCATTGTATTCTCAAATCGGGAGACCCGCGGCTGCGTGGTCAGTTCCTACGAGTTACATCGGTACCGTTGGAGGTGTTGGTGCCACCCACTGGGACGTTCGGGGGCTGTTTCGAGTTTTCACGCACTAACGCCATGTTTTTAAGCCTATGTAAATAAATATGCAAATTACAGTCGTATTCTCAAAACGGGATTCCCGCGATTGTGTGGACAGTTCCTTCAAGTTACATTTGTCCCTTGGGAGGTGTTCGTGCCATCCATAGGGACGTTCGGGGGTTGCTTCGAGTTTAATCCCACTAACGCCATGTTTTTAACCCTAAGTCTAGAAATATGCAAATTATCATCGTACTCTCAAACTGGGAGCCCCGCAGCTGCGTGGTCATTTCCTATGACTTACATTGGTCCCGTGGGAGGTGTATGTGCCACCCACGGGGCCGTTCGGGGGCCGTTTTGAGTTTTCACTCACTAACGCCCTGTTTTTAAGCCAAAGTCTAGAAATATGCAAATTATTTTTGTATTCTCAAACCGGCAGTCCCGTGGCTACCAGGTCAGTTCCTACGAGTTACATTTTTCCCAAGGGAGGTGTTAGTGCCACCCACAGGAACGTTCGGGTGCGGTTTCGAGTTTTCTCCCACAAACGACATGTTTTTAAGCCAAAAGTCTAGAAATATGCAAATTATCATCGTATTCTCAAATCGGGAGACCCGCGGTAGCGTGGTCAGTTCCTACGAGTTACATCGGTCCCGTTGGAGGTGTTGGTGCCACCCACTGGGACGTTCGGGGGCTATTTCCAAATTTCACCCACTAACGCCAAGTTTTTAAGCCTAAGTCTAAAAATATGCAAATTATCGTCGTATTCTCAAACCGGGAGTCCTGTGGCTGCGTGGTCAGTTCCTACGAGTTACATTGGTCCCGTGGGAGGTGTTGGTGCCAACCACGGGAACGTTCGGGTGCGGTTTCATGTTTTCACCCACTAACGCTATGTTTTTAAGCCTAAAGTCTTGAAATATACAAATTATCATCGTATTCTAAAACTGGGAGACCCGCGGCAGCGTGGTTAGTTCCTACGAGTTACATTGGTCCCGTGGGATGTGTTAGTGCCACCCACGGGGATGTTCGGGGGCTGTTTCGAGTTTTCAGCCACTAATGCCCTGTTTTTAAGCCAAAGTCTAGAAATATGAAAATTACCATTGTATTCTCAAACCGGCAGTCCCGTGGCTACGTGGTCAGTTCTTACGAGTTACATTGGTCCCATGGGAGGTGTTAGTGCCACCCACGGGAACGTTCGGGGTGCGGTTTCGAGTTTTCACCCACTAACGCTATGTTTTTAAGCCTAAAGTCTAGAAATATGCAAATTATCATCGTATTCTCAAACCGGGAGACCCGCGGCAGCGTGGTCAGTTCCTACGAGTTACATCGGTCCTGTTGGAGTTGTTGGTGCCACCCACTGGGACGTTCGGCGGCTGTTTCCGAATTTCACCCACTAACGCCAAGTTTTTAAGCCTAAGTCTAAAAATATGCAAATTATCGTCGTATTCTCAAACCGGGAGTCATGTGGCTGCGTGGTCAGTTCCTACGAGTTACATTGGTCCCGTGGGAGGTGTTGGTGCCAACCACGGGAACGTTCGGGTGAGGTTTCATGTTTTCACCCACTAACGCTATGTTTTTAAGCCTAAAGTCTTGAAATATACAAATTATCATCGTATTCTAAAACTGGGAGACCCGCGGCAGCGTGGTTAGTTCCTACGAGTTACATTGGTCCCGTGGGATGTGTTAGTGCCACCCACGGGGATGTTCGGGGGCTGTTTCGAGTTTTCACCCACTAATGCCCTTTTTAAGCCAAAGTCTAGAAATATGCAAATTACCATTGTATTCTCAAACCGGCAGTCCCGTGGCTACGTGGTCAGTTCCTACGAGTTACATTGGTCCCATGGGAGGTGTTAGTGCCACCCACGGGAACGCTCGGGGTGCGGTTTCGAGTTTTCACCCACTAACGCTATGTTTTTAAGCCTAAAGTCTAGAAATATGCAAATTATCATCGTATTCTCAAACCGGGAGACCCGCGGCAGCGTGGTCAGTTCCTACGAGTTACATCGGTCCTGTTGGAGGTGTTGGTGCCACCCACTGGGACGTTCGGGGGCTGTTTCAAATTTTCACCCACTAACGCCATGTTTTTAAGCCTAAGTCTAAAAATATGCAAATTATCATCGTATTCTCAAACCGGGAGTCCTGTGGCTGCGTGGTTAGTTCCTATGAGTTACATTGGTCCCGTGGGAGGTGTTGGTGCCAACCACGAGAACGTTCGGGTGCGGTTTCGAGTTTTCACCCACTAACGCCATGTTTCTGAGCCTAATGTCTTGAAATATGCAAATTATCATCGTATTCTCAAACCGGGAGTCCTGTGGCTGCGTGGTTAGTTCCTACGAGTTACATTGGTCCCGTGGGAGGTGTTGGTGCCAACCACAAGAATGTTCGGGTGCGGTTTCGAGTTTTCACCCACTAACGCCATGTTTCTGAGCCTAATGTCTTGAAATATGTATATTATCATCGTATTCTCAAACTGGGAGACCCGCGGCAGCGTGGTTAGTTCCTACAAGTTACATTGGTCCTGTGGGAGGTGTTGGTGCCACCCAGAGGAACGTTCGGGTGCAGTTTCGAGTTTTCACACACCAACGTCATGTTTTTAAGCCTAATTCTTGAAATATGAAAATTACAGTCGTATTCTCAAACTAGGAGTCCCGCGGCTGCGTGGTCAGTTCCTACGAGTTACATTCGTGCCGTTGGAGGTGTCGGTGCCACCCACGGGGCCGTTCGGGGGTTGTTTCGAGTTTTCACCCACTAACACCATGTTTTTAACTCTAAGTCTAGAAATATGCAAATTAAAGTCGTATTCTCAAACCAGGAGTCCCGCGGCAGCGTGGTCAGTTCCTACAAGTTACATTCATCCCGTTGGAGGTGTCGGTGCCACCCACGGGGACGTTCGGGTGCTGTATCGAATTTTCTCCCTTTAACTCCATATTTTTAAGCCTCAGTCTAGAAATATGCAAATTACCATCGTATTCTCAAACTGGTAGGCCCGCGGCTGCATGGTCAGTTCCTACGAGTTACATCGGTCCCGTTGGAGGTGTTGGTGCCACCCACTGGGAGGTTCGGGGGATGTTTCGAGTTTTCACCCACTAACGCCATGTTTTTAAGCTTAAGTCTAGAAATATGAAAATTACAGTCGTATTCTCAAACCAGGAGTCCCGCGGAAGCGTGGTCAGTTCCTACGA
Organism: Sambucus nigra; assembly: GCA_949130495.1. NCBI lineage: Eukaryota > Viridiplantae > Streptophyta > Magnoliopsida > Dipsacales > Adoxaceae > Sambucus > Sambucus nigra. Next base: position 294,224,444 of record OX422215.1, on the reverse strand, counting down.
GTTACATTCGTCCCGTGGGAGGTGTCGGTGCCACCCACGAGGAGGTTCGGGTGCTGTATCGAGTTTTCACCCATTAACTCCATATTTTTAAGCCTAAGTCTAGAAATATGCAAATTACCATCGTATTCTCAAACTGGTAGGCCCGCGGCTGCGTGGTCAGTTCCTACGAGTTACATCGGTCCCGTTAAAGGTGTTGGTGCCACCCACTGGGACGTTCGGGGGCTGTTCCGAGTTTTCACCCACTAACACCATGTTTTTAAGCCTATGTCTAGAAATATGCAAATTACAGTCGTATTGTCAAAACGGGAGTCCCGCGGCTGCATGGACAGTTCCTAGGAGTTACATTCGTCCCGTGGGAGGTGTTGGTGGCACCCACGGTGACGTTCGGAGGCTGTTTCGAGTTTACACCCACTAACGCCATGTTTTTAAGCCAAAGTCTAGAAATATGCAAATAACCATCGTATTCTCAAACCGGGAGTCCCGCGGCATCGTGGTCAGTTCCTACGATTTACATTGGTCCCATGGGATGTCTTTGTGCCACCGACGGGGACGTTCGGAGGCTGTTTCGAGTTTTCACCCTCTAACACCATGTTTTTATGCCTAAGTCTAGAAATATACAAATTACCATCGGATTTTCAAACCGAGAAATCTGCGGATGTGTGGTCAGTTCCTACGAGTTACATTGGTCCCGTGGGAGGTGTTGGTGCCACCCACAGGGCCGTTCGGGGTATATTACGAGTTTTCACCCACTAACGCCATATTTTTAAGCCTAAGTCAAGAAATAGGCAAATTATAATCGTATTTTTAAACCGGGAGTCCCGCGGCTGCGTGGTCAGTTCCTACGAGTTACATTGGTCCCGTGGGAGGTGTATGTGCCATCCACGGGGCCGTTCGGGGGCTGTTTCGAGTTTTAACCCACAAACGCCATGTTTTTAACCCTAAGTCTAGAAATATGCAAATTACCGTCGTATTCTCAAACCTGGAGTCTCGCGGCTGCGTGGTCAGTTCCTACGAGTTACATTGGTCCCGTGGGAGGTGTATGTGCCACCCACGGGGCCGTTTCGTGTTTTCACCCACTAAGGCCATGTTTTAAAGCCAAAGTCTAGAAATATGCAAATTACCATCATATTCTCAAATCTGGTATCCTGCGGCTGCGTGGTCAGCTCCTATGAGTGACATTGGTCCCGTGGGAGGAGTTGGTGGCACCCACGGGAACGTTCGGGTGCGGTTTTGAGTTTTCACCCACTAACGCCATGTTTTTAAGCCAAAGTCCAGAAATATGCAAATTATCATCGTATTCTCAAACCGCGAGACCCGCGGCAGCGTGGTTAGTTTCTACAAGTTACATTGGTCCCGTGGGAGGTGTTGGTGCCACCCGTGGGGACGTTCGGGGGCTGTTTCGTGTTTTCACCCACTAACGCCATATTTTTAAGCCTAAGTCTAGAAATATGTAAATTACCATCGTATTCTCAAATCGGGAGACCCGCGGTTGCGTGTTCAGTTCCTACGAGTTTCATTGGTCCCGTGGGATGTGTTGGTACCACCCACGAGGACGTTCGATGGCTGTTTCGAGTTTTCACCCTCTAACGCCATGTTTTTAGGCCAAAATCATAAATATGCAAATTACCATCGTATTCTCAAACCGGGAGTCCCGCGGCTCCGTGGTTAGTTCCTACGAGTTACATTGGTCCCTTGGGAGGTGTTGGTGCCACCCACGGGAACGTTCGGGTGCGGTTTCGAGTATTCACCCTCTAACGCCTTATTTTTAAGCCAAAAGTCTAGAAATATACAATTACCATCATATTCTCAAACCGGGACACCCGCAACAGCGTGGTTAGTTCCTACGAGTTACAGTGGTCCCGTGGGAGGTGTATGTGCCACCCACGGGGAAGTTCGGGAGGCTGTTTCGAGTTTTCACCCACCAACGTCATGTTTTTAAGCCTAAAGTCTAGAAATTTGCAAATTACCGTTGTATTCTCAAACTGGGAGTTCGGCGGCTGCGTGGTCATTTCCTACGAGTAACATTGTTCCCGTGGGAGGTGTTTGTGCCACCCACGGGGACGTTCGGGGGCTGTTTCGAGTTTTCACCCACTAACTCCATGTTTTTAAGCCTAAGTCTAGAAATATGAAAATTACCATCGTATTATCAAACCGGGAGTCCTGTGCCTGTGTGGTTAGTTCCTACGAGTTACATTGGTCCCGTGGGAGGTGTTAGTGCCACCCACGGGGACGTTCGGGGGGATGTTTGGAGTTTTCACCCACTAACGCCATATTTTTAAGCCAAAGTCTAGAAATCTTCAAATTACGGTCGTATTCTCAAACCGGGAGTCCCGCGGCTGCGTGGTCAGTTCCTACGAGTTACGTTGGTCCCGTGGGAGGAGTTGGTCACCCACGGGAACGTTTAGTGGCTGTTTCGAGTTTTCACCCTTTAACGCCATGTTTTTAAGCCTCAGTCTAGAAATATGCAAATTTCCATCGTATTCTCAAACCGGGAGACGTGTGGCAACGTGGTTAGTTCCTACGAGTTACATTGGTCCCGTTGGTGGTGTTGGTGCCACCCACGGGGACGTTCGGGGGCTGTTTCGTGTTTTCACCCACTAACGTCATGTTTTTAAGCCAAAGTCTAGAAATATGCAAATTATCGTCATATTCTTAAACCGAGAGTCCCGTGGTTGCGTGGTAAATTCCTACGAGTTACATTCGTACCGTGGGGCTGTTTTGAGTTTTCACCCACTAACGCCATGTTTTTTGGCCAAAGTCTAGAAATATGCAACATACCTTCGTATTCTCAAACCTGGAGTCCCGCGGCTGCGTGGTCAGTTTCTACAAGTTACATTGGTCCCGTGGGAGGTGTTGGTGCAACCCACAGGGACGTTCGGGCGCTGTTTCAAGTTTTCACCCACTAACGCCTTGTTTTTAAGCAAAAAGTCTAGAAATTTTCAAATTACCATTGTATTCTCAAAGCGAGAGTTCCACGGCAGCGTGGTCATTTCCTACGAGTTACATTGGTCCCGTGTGAGGTGTTCGTGCCACCCACAGGGACGTTCGACGGCTGTTTCGAGTTTTCACCCTCTAACGCCATGTTTTTTAGCGTAAGTCCAGAAATATGTAAATTAACGTCGTATTCTCAAACCGGCAGACCCGCTACTGCGTGGTTAGTTTCTACGAGTTACGTTGGTCCCGTGGGTGTTATTGGTGCCACCCACGGGGCCGTTCGGGGGCTATTTCCAATTTTCACCCACTGACGCCATGTTTTTACGCCTAAGTCTAGAAATATGCAAATTATCGTCCTATTTTCAAACCGGGAGTCCCGCGGCTGCGTGGTCAGTTCCTACTAGTTACATTGGTCCCGTGGGAGGTCTTGGTGCCACCCACAGGAACGTTCGGGTGTTGTTTCGAGTTTTCACCCACTAACGCCATGTTTTTAAGCCAAAAGTCTAGAAATATGAAAATTATCATCGTATTGTCAAACCGGGAGACCCACGGCCGCATGGTTAGTTCCTACGAGTTATATTGTTCCCGTGGAAGGTGTTGGTGCCACCAACGGGGACGTTCGGGGGCTGTTCAGAGTTTTCACCGACTAACGAAATGTTTTTAAGCCTAAGACTAGAAATATGCAAATTATCATCATATTCTCAAACCGGGAGACCCGCGGAAACGTGGTTAGTTCCTACGAGTTACATTGATCCTGTGGGAGGTGTTGGTGCCATTAACGGGGACGTTCGGGGGTTGTTTCGAGTTTTCACCCTCCAACGCCATATTTTTAAGCCTAAAGTCTAGAAATATGCAAATTATCATCGAATTCTCAAATCGGGAGACCCGCGGCATCGTGGTTAGTTCCTACGAGTTACATTGGTCCCTAAGGAGGTGTTAGTGCCACCAACGGGGTCGTTCGGGGGCTGTTTCGAGTTTTCACCCACAAACGACATGTTTTTAAGTCTAAGAGTAGAAATATGCAAATTACCATCGTATTCTCAAATCGGGAGATCCGTGGTTACGTGTTTAGTTCCAACGAGTTACATTGGTCCCGTGGGAGGTGCTGGTACCACCCACGAGGACGTTCGGAGGCTGTTTCGAGTTTTCACCCACTAACGCCATGTTTTTATTCCTAAGTCTAGAAATATGCAAATTATCGCCGTATTCTCAAATCGGGAGTCCTGCGACTGCGTGGTAAGTTCTACGAGTTAAATTGGTCCCGTGGGAGGTGTTGATGCCACCCACGGGGACGTTCGGGGATCTTTTGAGTTTGCACCCTCTAACGCCATGTTTTTAAGCTTAAGTCTAGAAATATGCAATTACCATCGTATTGTCAAACCGGGAGACCCGCGACAGCGTGGTTATATCATACAAGTTACATTGGTCCCGTGGGAGGTTTTGGTGCCACCCACGGGGCCATTCGGGGGTTGTTTCGAGTTTTCAGCCACTAATGCCATGTTTTTGAGCCTAAAGTCTAGAAATATTCAAATTACCATCGTATTCTCAAATCGGGATCCCCGCGGCTGCGGGTCATTTCCTACGAGTTACATTGGTCACGTGGGAGGTGTTGGAGCCACCCACGGGGCCGTTCAGGGGTTGTTTCGTGTTTTCACCCATTAACGCCATGTTTTTAAGTCAAAGTCTAGAAATATACAAATTCCCATCGTATTCTCAAACCTGGAGTCCCACGGCTACGTGGTCAGTCCCTATGAGTTACATTGGTCCCGTGGGAGGTGTTGGAGCCACCCACGGGAAAGTTCGGGGGCTGTTTCGAGTTTTCGCCCTCTAACGCCGTATTTTTAAGCCTAATTATCAAAATATGCAAATTACCATCGTATTCTCAAACCGGGAGACCGTGGCTACAAGGTTATTTCCTACGAGTTACAATAGTCTTGTGGGAGTTGTTGGTACCACCCACGGGGCCATTCGGGGGCGGTTGTGAGTTTTCACCCTCTAACGCCATGTTTTTAAGGCTAAGTCTAGAAATATGCAAATTACCATCGTATTCTCAAACTCGGAGACCCGTGACTGCGTGGTCAGTTCCTACGAGTTACATTGGTCCGTGGGAGGTGTTGGTGCCATCCACGGGGCCGTTCGAGGGCTGTTTCGAGTTTTCACCCACTAACGCCATGTTTTTAAACCTAAGTCTAGAAAATATGAAAATTACCTTCCTATTCTCAAATCGGGAGTCCCGCGGCAGCATGGTCAGTTCCTACGAGTTACATTGGTCCCGTGGGAGGTGTTGGTGCCACCCACGGGGACGTTCGGGGGCTGTTTTGAGTTTTCACCCTCTAATGCTTTGTTTTTAAGCCTAAGTCTAGAAATATTCAAATTACCATCGTATTCTCAAACCGGAAGTCCTGCGGCTACGTGGTCAGTTCCTATGAGTTATATTGGTCCCGTGGGAGGTGTTGGTGCCACACACGAGGACGTTCGGGGGCTATTTCGTGTTTCCACCCAGTAACGCCATGTTTTTTATCCTAATTATATAAATATGCAAATTCCCATCATATTCTCAAACCGAAAGACCCGCGACTGCGTGGTTAGTTCCTAGGAGTTACATTGGCTCCCGTGGGAGTTGTTGGTGCCAGCCACGGAGCCATTCGGGGGCTGTTTTGAGTTTTCCCCCACTAACGAGATCTTTTTAAGCCAAGGTCTAGAAATATGCAAATTACCGTCGTATTCCTAAACCGGGAGTCCCGCGGTTGCGTGGTCATTTCCTAAGAGTAAGAATGGTCCCGTGGGAGGTTTTGGTGCCACCCACGGGGACGTTCGGGGGCTGTTTCGAGTTTTCATGCTCTAATACCAAGTTTTTAAGCCTAAATCAAGAAATATAAAAAATTACGATCACATTATCAAACCGGGAGACCCACGACTGCGTTGTCAGTTCCTACGAGTTACATTGGTCCCGTGGGAGGTGTTGGTGCCACCCACGGGGACCTTCGGGGGCTGCTTCGAGTTTCACCCTCTAATGCCATGTTTTTAAGCCTAAGTCTAGAAATATTCAAATTACCATCATATTCTCAACCTGGGATACCCGCGACTGCGTTGTCAGTTCCTACGAGTAACATTGGTCCCGTGGGAGTTGTTGGTGCCACCCACGGGGCCATTCGGGGGCTGTTTTGAGTTTTCACCCACTAATGCCATGTTTTTAAGCTAAGGTCTAGAAATATACAAATTACCATCGTATTCTCAAATCGGGAGTCCCGCGGCTGCGTGGTCAGTTCCTAAGAGTAACATCAGTCCCGTGGGAGGTGTTGGTGCCTCCCACGAGGACATTCGGGTGCTGTATCGAGTTTTCACCCACTAACGCCATGTTTTTAAGCCAAAGTCTATAAATATGCAAATTACCGTCGTATTCTCAAACCTGGAGACCCGAGGCTGCATGGTCAGTTCCTACGAGTTACATTGGCCTCGTGGGAGGTGTTGGTGCCAGCCACGGGGCCATTCGGGGGCTGTTTCGAGTTTTCACCCACTAACGTCATGTTTTTAACCCTAAAGTCTAGAAATACGAAATTACCATCGTATTCTAAAATCGAGAGACTCGCGGCAGCGTGGTTAGTTCCTGCTAGTTACATTGGTCCCGTGTGAGGTGTTGGTGCCACCCACGGGGACGTTCGGGGCTGTTGAGTTTTCACCCACTAATGCCATGTTTTTAAGCCTAAGTCTAGAAATATGCAACTTACAGTCGTATTCTGAAATCGGGAGACCCGCAGCTGTGTATTCAGTTCATACGAGTTACATTGCTCCCGTTGGAGGTGTTGGTACCACCCACGAGGACGTTCGAGAGCTGTTTCGAGTTTTCACCCTCTAACGCCATGTTTTTTAGCCTAAGTCTAGAAATATGCAACTTACCATTGTATTCTCTAACCGGGAGTTCCGCGACTGCGTGGTCAGTTCCTATGAGTTAAATTTGTCCCCTAGGGGGTGTTGGTGCCACCCACGGGGACGTTCGGGGGTTGTTTCGAGTTTTCACCCTCTAACGCCATGTTTTTAATCCTAAGTCCAAAAATATGTAAATTACCATCGTATTTTACAAACCGGGGGACCCGTGGTAGCGTGGTTAGTTTGTACGAGTTACATTGGTCCCGTGTGAGGTGTTGGTGCCACCCACGGGGACGTTCGGAGGCTTTTTCGAGTTTTCACCCACTAACACCGTGTTTTTAAACCTAAAGTCTAGAAATAAGAAAATTACCATCTTATTTTCAAACCGGGACCCCGCGGCTACGTGGTCATTTCCTACGAGTTACATTGGTAACGTGGGAGGTGTTGGTGCCACCCACGGGGCCGTTCGAGGGCTGTTTCGAGTTTTCCCCCATTAACGCCATGTTTTTAAGCGTAAGTCTAGAAATATGCAAATTACCATCATATTCTCAAACCGGGAGTCCCGCGGCAGCGTGGTCAGTTCCTACGAGTTACATTGCTCCCATGGGAGGTGTTGGTGCCACCCACGGGGACGTTCGGGGGCTATTTTGAGTTTTCACCCTCTAACGCCGTGTTTTTAACCCTAAGTCTAGAAATATTCAAATTACCACCATATTCTCAAACCGGGAGTCCCGCGGCTACGTGGTCAGTTCCTATGATTACATTGGTCCCGTGGGAGGTGTTGGTGCCACACACGGGGACGTACGGGGGCTGTTTCGAGTTTTCACCCACTAACGCCATGTTTTTAAGACAAATTACAGAAATATGAAAATTCTCATCATATTCTCAAATCGGGAGACCCGCGGCTGCGTGGTTAGTTCCTACGAGTTACATTGGTCCCGTGGGAGTTGTTGGTACCACCCACGGGGCCATTCGGGGGCTGTTTCGAGTTTTCATCCACTAACGAGATGTTTTTAAGCCAAGGTGTAGAAATATGCAAATTACCGTCGTTTTCTCAAACCTGGAGTCATCCGGGTGTGTGGTCAATTCCTACGAGTTACATTGATCCCGTGGGAGGTGTATGCGCCACTACGGGGCCGTTCAGGCGCTGTTTTGATTTTTTACCCACTAATGCCATGTTTTTAAGCCTAAAGTCTAGAAATTTTCAAATTACCATTGCATTCTCAAACCAGGAGTTCCGCGGCTGCGTGGTCATTTCCTACGAGTTACATTGGTCCCATGGGAGGTGCTGGTGCCACCCACGGGGACGTTCGGGGGCTGTTTTGAGTTTTCAACCACTAACGCCATGTTTTTAAGCCTAAGTCTTGAAATTTGGAAATTTCCATCGTATTCTCAAACCGGGAGTCTCGCGGCAGCGTGGTCAGTTCGTACGAGTTACATTGGTCCCCGGGGAGGTGTTGGTGCCACCCACGGGGACGTTCGGGGGCAGTTTCGAGTTTTCACCCTCTAACGCCGTGTTTTTAAGCCTAAGTCCAGAAATATGTAAATTACCATCTTATTTTACAAACCGGGAGACCCTCGGTAGCGTGGTTAGTTTGTACGAGTTACATTGGTCCCGTGTGAGGTGTTAGTGCCACTCACGGGGACGTTCGGAGGCTGTTTCGAGTTTTCACCCACTAACGTCGTGTTTTTAAACCTAAAGTCTAGAAATATGAAAATTACCATCGTATTCTCAAACCGGGACCCCCCCCGGCTGCGTGTTCATTTCCTACGAGTTACATTGGTCACGAGGGAGGTGTTGGTGCCACCCACAGGGCCGTTCGAGGGCTGTTTTGAGTTTTCACCCATTAACGCCATGTTTTTAAGCGTAAGTCTAGAAATATGCAAATTACCGTCTTATTATCAAACTGGGAGTCCCACGGCAGCGTGGTCAGTTGCTACAAGTTACATTGGTCCCGTGGGAGGTGTTGGTGCCACCCACAGGGACGTTCGGGGGCTGTTTCGAGTTTTCACCATCTAACGCCAAGTTTTTAAGCCTAATTCCTGAAATATGTAAATTACCATCGTATTTTACAAACCGGGAGACCCACGGTAGCGTGGTTAGTTTGTACAAGTTACATTGGTCCCGTGTGAGGTGTTGGTGCCACCCACGGGGACGTTCGGAGGCTGTTTCGAGTTTTCACTCACTAATGCCGTGTTTTTAAACCTAAAGTCTAGAAATATGTAAATTACCATCGTATTCTCAAATCGGGACCCCGCGGCTGCGTGGTCATTTCCTACGAGTTACATTGGTCACGTGGGAGGTGTTGGTGCCACCCACCGGGCCGTTCGAGGGATGTATCGAGTTTTCACCCATTAACGCCATGTTTTTAAATGCAAGTCTAGAAATATGCAAATTACCATCATATTCTCAAACCGAGAGTCCCGCGGCAGCGTGGTCAGTTCCTACGAGTTACATTGGTCCCGTGGGAGGTGTTGGTGCCACTCACGGGGACGTTCGGGGGATGTTTTGAGTTTTTACCCTCTAACGCCATGTTTTAAGCCGAAATCTATATATATTCAAATTACCATCATATTCTCAAACCGGGAGTCCTGTGGGTACGTGGTCAGTTTCTACGAGTTACATTGGTCCCGTGGGAGGTGTTAGTGCCACACACGGGGACGTTGGGGCGCAGTTTCGAGTTTTCACCCACTAACGCCATGTTTTTAAGCCTAATTATAGAAATATGAAAATTCCCATCATATTCTCAAACCGGGAGACCCGCGGCTGTGTGGTTAGTTCCTACGAGTTACATTGGTCCCGTGGGAGTTGTTGGTGCCACCCACGGGGCCATTCGGGGGATGTTTCGAGTTTTCATCCACTAACGAGATGTTTTTAAGCCAAGGTCTAGAAATATACAAATTATCGTTGTATTCTCAAACCTGGAGTCCTGCGGCTGCGTGGAGAGTTCCTACGAGTTACATTGGTCCCGTGGGAGGTGTATGTTCCACCACGGGGCCGTTCGGGGGCTGTTTTTATTTTTCACCCACTAACGCCATGTTTTTAAGCCTAAAGTCTAGAAATTTGCTAATTACCATTGTATTCATAAACCGGGGGATCCACGGCTGCGTGGTCATTTCCTATGAGTTACATTGGTCCCATGGGAGGTGCTGGTGCCACCCACGGGGACGTTCGGGTGCTGTTTCGAGTTTTCACCCTCTAACGCCATGTTTTTAAGACTAAGTATAGAAATTTGCAAATTTCCTTCGTATTCTCAAACCGGGAGTCCCGCGGTTGCGTGGTCATTTCCTACGAGTTACATTGGTCTCGTGGGAGGTGTTGGTGCCAAATACGGGGACGTTCGGGGGAAATTTCGAGTTTTCACCCTCTAACGCCGTGTTTTTAAGCGTATGTCTAGAAATATGCAAATTATCATCGTATTCTGAAACCGAGAGACCCGCGGCTGCTTGGTTAGTTCTTATGAGTAACATTGGTCCCGTGGGAGTTGTTGGTGCCACCCACGGGGGCGTTCGGGGGCTATTTCGAGTTTTCACCCACTAACGCCATGGTTTTAAGACTAAGTCTAGAAATATACAAATTATCATCGTATTTTCAAATCGGGAGTCCTGCGGTAGCGTGGTCAGTTCCTTCGAGTTACATTGATCCCGTGGAAGGTGTTGGTGCCACCCACGGAGCCGTTCGGGCGCTATTTCGAGTTTTCACCCACTAACGCCATGTTTTTAAGCCTAAGTCTAGAAATATGCAAATTACCATCGTATTTTCAAATCGAGAGTCCCGCGACTGCATGGTCAGTTCCTACGAGTTACATTGGTCCGTGGGAGGTGTTGGTGCCTCCCAGGGGGACGTTCGGGGTCTGTTTCGAGTTTTCACCCACTAACGATATGTTTTCAAGATAAAGTCTAGAAATATGCAAATTATCGTCGTATTCTCGAACCGGGAGTCCTGCGGCTGCGTGGTCAGTTCCTACGAGTGACATTGGTCCCGTGGGAGGTGTTGGTGCCACCCACGGGGTCGTTCGGGTTTTCAACCACTAACGCCATGTTTTTAAGCAAAAAGTCTAGAAATATTAAAATTACCATTGTATTCTCAAATTGGGAGACTCGTGGCAGCGTGGATTGTTCCTACGAGTTACATTGGTCCCGTGTGAGGTGTTGGTGCCACCTATCGGGACGTTCGGGGGCTGTTTCAAATTTTCACACACTAACGCCATGTTTTTAAGCCTAAGTCTAGAAATATGCAAATTACCGTCGTATTGTCAAATCAAGAGACCAGCGGATGCGTGTTCAGTTCCTACGAGATACATTGGTCCCGTGGGAGGTGTTGGTGCACCCACGGGTACGTTCGGGGGCTGTTTCAAGTTTTCACTCTCTAACGCCATGTTTTTCAGCCTAAGTCTAGAAATATGAAATTATCATCGTATTCTCAAACTGGGAGACCCGCGACTGCGTGTTCAGTTCCTAAGAGTTACATTGGTCCCGTGGGAGGTGTTGGTACCACCCACGGGGCATTTCGGGAGTTGTTTCGAGTTTTCACCCACTAACGCCATGTTTTTAAGCCTAAGTCTAGAAATAGGAAAATTACCATCGTATTCTCAAATCGGGAGACCCGCGGATGCGTGTTCATTTTCTATGAGTTACATTGGTCACGTGGGAGGTGTTGGTGCCACCCACGGGGCCGTTCGGGTGCTGTTTTGAGTTTTCACTCATTAACACCATGTTTTTAAGCCTAAGTCTAGAAATAGGAAAATTACCATCGTATTCTCAAATCGGTAGTACCGCGGCTGCGTGGTCATTTCCTACAAGTTACATTGGTCCCGTGGGAGGTGTTGGTGACACCCACAGGGACGTTCGAGGGCTGTTTCGAGTTTTCACCCTCTAACGCCATGTTTTTAAGCCTAAGTCTAGAAATTTGCAAATTATCGTCGTATTCTAAAACTGGGAGACCCCCGACTGCGTGGTCAGTTGCTGAGAGTTACCTTTGTCCCGTGGGAGGTGTTGGTGCCACCCACGGGGCCGTTTGGGAGTTGTTTCGAGTTTTCACCAACTAACGCCATGTTTTTAAGCCTAAGTCTAAAAATATGCAAATTGAGTTCGTATTCTTAGATCGGGAGTCCCACGGCTATGTGGTCAGTTCCTACGAGTTACATTGGTCCCGTGGGAGGAGTTAGTGCCACCCACGGGGACGTTCGGGGGCTGTTTCTAGTTTTCACACACTAACGCATGTTTATAAGCCTAATTCTAGAAATATGCAAATTCCCATTGTATTCTCAAACTGGGAGACCCGCGGCTGCGTGGTTAGTTCCTACGAGTTACATTGGTCGCGTGGGAGTTGTTGGTGCCACCCACGGGGCCATTCGGGGGCTGTTTTGAGTTTTCAGCCACTAACGTGATGTTTTTAAGCCAAGGTCTAGAAATATGCAAATTACTGTCGTATGCCAAACCGGGAGTCCCGCGGATGCGTGGGCAGTTCCTAAGAGTAACATTGGTCCCGTGGGAAGTGTCGGTGCCACCTACGTGGACGTTCGGGGGCTGTTTCGACTTTTCGCCCTCTAATGCCATGTTTTAAAGCCTAAGTCTAGAAATATAAAAAATTACCGTCGTATTCTAAAACCGGGAGACCCCCGACTGCGTGGTCAGTTCCTACGAGTTAAATTGATCCCGTGGGAGGTGTTGGTGCCACCCACGGGGCCGTTCGGGGGCTGTTTCGAGTTTTCACCCACTAACAGCATGTTTTTAAGCCTAAGTCTAGAAATATACAAATTACCGTCGTATTCTCAAACCGGGAGTCTCGCGGCAGCGTGGTCAGTTCCTACGAGTTACATTGGTCCCGTGGGAGGTGTTGGTGCCACCCACGGGGACGTTCGGGGGCTGTTTCGATTTTTTACCCTCTAACGCCATTTTTTAAGACTAAGTCCAGAAATATGTAAATTACCGTCTTATTTTACAAAGCGGGAGACCCTCGGTAGCGTGGTTAGTTTGTACGAGTTACATTGGTCCCGTGTGAGGTGTTAGTGCCACTCACGGGGACGTTCGGAGGCTGTTTCGAGTTTTCACCCACTAACGCCGTGTTTTTAAACCTAAAGTCTAGAAATATGAAAATTACCATCGTATTCTCAAACCGGGACCCCCCAGCTGCGTGGTCATTTCCTACGAGTTATGTTGGTCACGAGGGAGGTGTTGGTGCCACCCACGGGGCCGTTCGAGGGTTGTTTCGAATTTTCACCCATTAACGCCATGTTTTTAAGCGTAAGTCTATAAATATGCAAATTACCATCTTATTATCAAACCGGGAGTCCCACGGCAGCGTGGTCAGTTGCTACGAGTTACATTGGTCCCGTGGGAGGTGTTGGTGCCACCCACAGGGACGTTCGGGGGCTACTTCGAGTTTTCACCCTCTAACGCCAAGTTTTTAAGCGTAAGTATAGAAATATGCAATTTACCATCGTATTCTCAAACTTGGAGTCCTGCAGCTGCGTGGTCAGTTTCTACGAGTTACATTGGTCCCGTGGGAGGTGTATGTGCCACTTACGGGGACGTTCGGGGGCTGTTTCGAGTTTTCACCCTTCAACGCCATATTTTTAAGCGTATGTCTAGAAATATGAAAATTACCGTCGTATTCTAAAACCGGGAGACCCACGGCTGCGTGGTTAGTTCTTACGAGTTACATTGGTCCCGTGGGAGGTGTTGGTGCCACCCACAGGGACGTTCCGGGGCTGTTTCGAGTTTTCACCCACTAACGCCACATTTTTAAGCCAAAGTCTAGAAATATTCTAATTACCGTCATATTCTCAAAACAGGAGTCCCGCGGCTGCGTGGTCAGTTCCTATGAGTTACATTGGTCCCGTGGAGGTGTTGGTGCCTCCCACGAGGACGTTCGGGGGCTGTTTCGAGTTTTCACCCACTAACGCCATATTTTTAAGCCAAAGTCAAGAAATATGGAAATTACCATCGTATTCTCAAACCGGGAGTCCCGCGGCTACGTGGTCAGTTCCTACGAGTTACATTGGTCCCGTGGGAGGTGTTGGTGCCACCTACGGGGTCGTTCGTGTTCTGTTTCGAGTTTTCACCCACTAACGCCATGTTTTTAAGCCTAAAGTCTAGAAATATTATGATGTTTCTGATGTACGGAAGTAATGGACGTTATCGAAAACTGTTTCTGATGTACGGAAGTACGGAAGTAATGGAAGTAATGGATGTTATCTTAAAATTTCTGGTCCATGTTTTTAAGCCTAAAGTCTAGAAATATTCAAATTACCATTGTATTCTCAAATCGGGAGACCCGTGCCAACATGGTTTGTTCCTACGAGTTACATTGGTCCCGTGTGAGGTGTTGGTGCCACCCATGGGGACGATCGGGGGCTGTTTTGAGATTTAACCCACTAACGCAATGTTTTTAATCCTTAGTCTAGAAATATGCAAATTACCGTCATATTCTCAAACCTGGAGTCCAGCGACTGCGTGGTCAGTTCCTACGAGTTACATTGGTTCCGTGGGAGGTGTAAATGCCACCCACGGGGACGTTCGAGGGCAGTTCGAGTTTTCACCCTCTAATGCCATGTTTTTAAGCGTATGTCTAGAAATATGAAAATTACCATCGTATTTTGTAATCGGGAGACCCGCGGCTGTGTGGTTAGTTCTTACGAGTAACATTGGTCCCATGGGAGGTGTTGGTGGCACCCACGGTGATGTTCGGGGGCTGTTTCGAGTTTTCACCCTTTAACCCCATGTTTTTAAGCCTAAGTCTAGAAGTATGTAAATTACCGTCGTATTCTCAAATCGGGAGTCCCGCGGCTGCGTGGTCAGTTCCTACGAGGTACATTGGTCCCGTGGGAGGTGTTGGTGCCACCCACGGGGACGTTCGGGGGCTGTTTCGAGTTTTCACCCACTAACACCATGTTTTTAAGCCAAAGTCTAGAAATATGCAAATTACCATCGTATTCTCAAACCAGGAGTCCCGCGGCTGAGCTGTCAGTTCCTACAAGTTACATTGGTCCCGTGGGAGGTGTTGGTGCCTCCCACGGGGACGTTCGGGGGCTGTTTTGAGTTTTCACCCACTAACGCCATGTTTTAAGCCAAAGTCTAGAAATATTAAAATTACCATCGTATTCTCAAACCAGGAGACCCGTGGCTGCGTGGTCCGTTGCTACGAGTAACATTGGTCCCGTGGGAGGTGTTGGTGCCACCCACGGGGTCGTTCGTGTGCTGTTTCGAGTTTTCACCCACTAACGCCATGTTTTTAAGCCTAAAGTCTAGAAATATTCAAATTACCATCGTATTCTCAAATGGGGAGACCCGCGGCAGCGTGGTTTGTTCCTACGAGTTACATTGGTCCCGTGTGAGGTGTTGGTGCCACCCACGGGGACGTTCGGGGGCTGTTTCGAGTTTTCACCCACTAACGCCATGTTTTTAAGCCTAAGTCTAGAAATATGCAAATTACTGTCATATTCTCAAATCGGGAGACCCGCGGATGAGTGTTCAGTCCCTACGAGTTACATTGGTCCCGTGGGAGGTGTTGGTGCCTCCCACGGGGACATTCGGGTGCTGTTTCAACTTTTCACCCTCTAACGCCATGTTTTTAAGCCTAAGTCTAGAAATAAGCAAATTATCATCGTATTCTCAAACTGGGAGACGCGCGACTGGTTGGTCGGTTCCTAAGAGTTACATTGGTCCCGTGGGAGGTGTTGGTGCAATCCACCGGGCCGTTCGGGGGCTGTTTTGAGTTTCCACCCTCTAGCGCCATGTTTTTAACCCTAAGTCTAGAAATAATCAAATTACCATCATATTCTTAAACCAGGAGTCCCGCGGTTACGTGGTTAGTTCCTATGAGTTACATTGGTCCCATGGGAGGTGTTGGTGCCACACACGGGGACGTTTGGGGGCTGTTTCGAGTTTTCACCCACTAACGCCATGTTTTTAAGCCTAATTATAGAAATATGAAAATTCCCATCATATTCTCAAATTGGGAGACTCGCGGCTGCGTGGTTAGTTCCTACGAGTTACATTCGTCCCGTGGGAGTTGTTGGTGCCACCCACGGGGCCATTCGGGGGCTGTTTCGAGTTTTCACCCACTAACGAGATGTTTTTAAGCCAAGGTCTAGAAATATGCAAATTACCGTCGTATTCTCAAAACCTAGAGTCCTACGGCTGCGGGGTCAGTTCCGACGAGTATCTTTGGTCCCGTGGGAGGTGTATGAGTCACCACGGGGCCGTTCGGTGGCTGTTTTTATTTTTCACCCACTAACGCCTTGTTTTTAAGCCTAAGTCTAGAAATATGAAAATTATTGTCGTATTCTCAAACCGAGAGTCCCGCGGCCGCGTGGTGAGTTTTTACGAGTTACATTGGTCCCATGGGAGGTGCTGGTACCACCCACGAGGACGTTCGGGGGTTGTTTTGAGTTCTCACCCACTAACGCCATGTTTTGAAGCCTAAGTCTAGAAATTTGCAAATTTTCATCGTATTCTCAAACCGGGAATCCCGCGGCTGCGTGGTCATTTCCTACGAGTTACATTGGTCTCGTGGGAGGTGTTGGTGCCACCCACAGGGACGTTCGGGGACATTTTAGAGTTTTCACCCCCTAACGCCATGTTTTTAATCCTAGGTCCAGAAATATGTAAATTACAATCGTATTTTACAAACCGGGAGACCCACGGTAGTGTGGTTAGTTTGTACAAGTTACATTGGTCCGGTGTGAGGTGTTGGTGCCACCCACGGGGACGTTCGGAGGTTGTTTCAAGTTTTCACCCACTAACGCCGTGTTTTTAAACCTAAAGTCTAGAAATATGATAATTACAATCGTATTCTCAAACAGGGGCCCCGCGGCTGCGTGGTCATTTCCTACGAGTTACATTGGTCACGTGGGAGGTGTTGGTGCTACCTAGGGGGATGTTCGGGGGCTGTTTTGAGTTTTTACCCTCTAACGCAATGTTTTTAAGACTAAGTCTAGATATATTCAAATTACAATCATATTCTTAAATCGGGAGTCCCGCGGCTACGTGGTCAGTTCCTATGAGTTACATTGATCTCGTGGGAGGTGTTGGTGCCACACACGGGGACGTTTTGGGGCTGTTTCGAGTTTTCATTCACTAACGCCATGTTTTTAAGCCTAATTATAGAAATATGAAAATTCCCATCATATTCACAAATCGGGAGACCGGCGGCTACGTGGTTAGTTCCTACGAGTTACATTGGTCCCGTGGGAGTTGTTGGTGCCACCCACGGGGCCATTCGGGGGCTGTTTTGAGTTTTCATCCACTAACGAGATGTTTATAAGCCAAGGTCTAGAAATATACAAATTACCGTCGTATTCTCAAACTTGGAGTCCTGCAGCTGCGTGGTCAGTTCCTACGAGTTACATTCGTCCCGTGGGAGGTGTACGTGCCACCACGGGGCCGTTCGGGGGGTCTTTTTTATTTTTCACCCACAAACGCCATGTTTTTAAGCCTAAAGTATAGAAATTTTGAAATTACCGTAGTATTCTGAAACTGGGAGATCCGCGGCTGCGTGGTCATTTCCTACGAGTTACATTGGTCCCATGGGAGGTGCTGGTGCCATCCACGGGGACGTTCAGGGGCTGTTTCGAGTTTTCACCCACTAACGCCATGTTTTTAAGCCTAAGTCTTAAAATTTGCAAACTTCCATCGTATTCTTGAATCGGGGGACCCGTGGCTACGTGGTCAGTTCCTGCGAGTTACATTGGTCCCGTGGGAGTTGCTGGTGCCACCCACGAGGCCGTTCAGGGGCTGTTTCGAGTTTTCACCCTCTAACGCCATGGTTTTAAGACTAAGTCTAGAAATATACAAATTATAGTCGTATTTTCAAATCGGGAGTCCCGTGGTAGCGTGGTCAGTTCCTACGAGTTACATTGGTCCCATGGGACGTGTTGGTGCCTCTCACGGGGACGTTCGGGGGCTGTTTCGAGTTTTCACCAACTAACGCCATGTTTTCAAGCTAAAGTCTAAAAATATACAAATTACCATCTTATTCTCAAACCGGGAGTCCCGCGGCTGCGTGGTCAGTTCCTACGAGTTACATTGATCCCGTGGGAGGTGTTGGTGCCACCCACGGGGTCGTTTGGGTGCTGTTTCGAGTTTTCAACCAGTAACGCCATGTTTTTAAGCAAAAAGTCTAGAAATATTAAAATTAACATCGTATTCTCAAATCGGGAGACCCGTGGCAGCGTGGATTGTTCCTACGAGTTACATTGGTCCCGTGTGAGGTGTTGGTGCCACCTACGGGGACGTTCAGGGGATGTTTCGAGTTTTCACCCACTAACACCATGTTTTTAAGCCTAAGTCTAGAAATATGAAAATTACAAATCGGGAGACACGCGAATGCGTGTTCAGTTCCTACGAGTTACATTGGTCCCGTGGGAGGTGCTGGTGCCACCCACGGGTACGTTCGGGGGCTATTTCAAGTTTTCACACTCTAACGCCATGTTTTTAAGCCTAAGTCTAGAAATATGCAAATTATTGTTATATTCTCAAATTGGGAGACCCGCGGATGCGTGTTCATTTTCTATGAGTTACATTGGTCACGTGGGAGGTGTTGGTGCCACCCACGGGGCCGTTCGGGTGCTGTTTTGAGTTTTCACTCATTAACGCCATGTTTTTAAGCCTAAGTCTAGAAAGAGGAAAATTCCCATCGTATTCTCAAATCGGGAGTACCGCGGCTGCGTGGTCATTTCCTACAAGTTACATTGGTCCCGTGGGAGGTGTTGGTGCCACCCACGGGGCCGTTCGGGAGTTGTTTCGAGTTTTCACCAACTAACGTCATGTTTTTAAGCCTAAGTCTAGAAATATGCAAATTGCCATCGTATTCTCAAATCGGGAGTCCCACGGCTACGTGGTCAGTTAATACGAGTTACATTGGTCCCGTGGGAGGAGTTGGAGCCACCCACGGGGACGTTCGGGGGATGCTTCTAGTTTTCACCCACTAATGCATGTTTATAAGCCTAATTCTAGAAATATGCAAATTTCCATCGTATTCTCAAACTGGGAGACCCGCGGCTGCGTGGCTAGTTCCTATTAGTTACATTGGTCCCGTGGGAGTTGTTGGTGCCACCCACGGGGCCATTTGTTGGCTGTTTTGAGTTTTCAGCCACTAATGTGATGTTTTTAAGCCAAGGTCTAGAAATATGCAAATTACCGTCGTATTGCCAAACCGGGATTCCCGCGGATGCGTGGTCAGTTCCTAAGAGTAACATTGGTCCCGTGGGAAGTGTTAGTGCCACATACGTGGACGTTCGGGGGCTGTTTCGACTTTTTGCCCTCTAATGCCATGTTTTTAAGCCTAAGTCTAGAAATATAAAAAATTACCGTCGTATTCTAAAATCGGGAGACCCGCGACTGCGTGGTCAGTTCCTACGAGTTAAATTCGTCCCGTGGGAGGTGTTGGTTCCACCCACGGGGCCGTTCGGGGGCTGTTTCGAGTTTTCACCCACTAACAGCATGTTTTTAAGCCTAAGTCTACAAATATAAAAATTACCGTCGTATTCTCAAACCGGGAGTCTCGCGGCAGGACTGTCAGTTCCTACGAGTTACATTGGTCCCGTGGGAGGTGTTGGTGCCACCCACGGGGACGTTCGGGGGCTGTTTCGAGTTTTCAGCCTCTAACGCCATTTTTTTAAGCCTAAGTCTAGAAATATGCAAATTACCATAGTATTTTACAAACCGGGAGTCCCGCGGATGCGTGGTTAGTTCCTACGACTTGCATTGGTCCCGTGGGAGGTGTTGGTGCCACCCATGGGGACATTCGGGGGATGTTTTGAGTTTTCACCCACTAACGCCGTGTTTTTAAGCCTAAAGTTTTGAAATATGCAAATTGTCATCCGATTATCAAATCGGGAGTCCCGCGGCTACGTGGTCAGTTCCTACGAGTTACATTGGTCCCGTGGGAGGTGTTGGTGCCTCCCACGGGGACGTTCGGGGGCTGTTTTGAGTTTTCACCAACTAACGCCATATTTTTAAACCAGAGCCTAGAAATATATAAATTACCATCGTATTCAGAAACCGGGAGTCCTGCGGCTACGTGGTCAGTTCCTAAGAGTAACATTGGTCCCGTGGGAGGTGTTGGTGCCACCCACGGGGATGTTCGGGGGCTATTTCGAGATTTAACCCACTAACGCCATGTTTTTAAACCTAAGTCTAGAAATATACAAATTACCATGTATTCTCAAACCTGGAGTCCTGCGGCTGCGTGGTCAGTTTGTACGAGTTAAATTGGTCTCGTGGGAGGTGTATGTGCCACCCATGGGGACGTTCGGGGGCACTTTCGAGTTTTCACCCTCTAACGCCATGTTTTTAAGCGTATGTCTAGAAATATGTAAATTACCGTCGTATTCTAAAACTGGGAGACCCGCGACTGTGTGGTTAGTTCTTACGAGTTAAATTGGTCTCGTGGGAGGTGTTGGGGGCACCCACGGTGACGTTCGGGGGTTGTTTCGAGTTTTCACCCTTAAACGCCATGTTTTTAAGCCTAAGTCTAGAAATATGCAAATTATCATCATATTATCAAACCGGAAGTTCCACGGCTGCGTGGTCAGTTCCTAAGAGTTACTTTGGTCCCGTGGGAGGTGTTGATGCCATCCACGGGGACGTTCGGGGGTTGTTTCGAGTTTTCACCCACTAACGCCACGTTTTTAAGCCTAAGTCCAGAAATATGCAAATTATCATCGTATTCTCAAACCAAGAGTCTCGCGGCTACGTGGTCAGTTCCTACGAGTTACATTGGTCTCGTGGGAGGTGTTGGTGCCACCCACGAGGACGTTCGGGGGATGTTTCGAGTTTTCACCCACTAACGCCATGTTTTTAAGCCAAAGTCAAGAAATATGCAAATTAGTGTCGTATTCTCAAACCGGGAGTCCCGTTGCTGTGTGGTCAGTTCCTACGAGTTACATTGGTCCCGTGGGAGGTGTTGGTGCCACCTACGGGGTCGTTCGTGTGCTGTTTTGAGTTTTTAAGCCTAAAGTCTAGAAATATATAAATTACCGTCGTATTCAGAAACCGGGAGTCTTGCGGCTACGTGGTCAGTTCCTAAGAGTAACATTGGTCCCGTGGGAGGTGTTGGTGCCACCCACGGGGACGTTCGGGGGCTATTTCGAGATTTAACCCACTAACGCCATGTTTTTAAACCTAAGTCTAGAAATATACAAATTACCATCGTATTCTCAAACCTGGAGTCCTGCGGCTGCGTGGTCAGTTTCTACGAGTTAAATTGGTCCCGTGGGAGGTGTATGTGCCACCCATGGGGACGTTCGGGGGCACTTTCGAGTTTTCACCCTCTAACGCCATGTTTTTAAGCGTATGTCTACAAATATGTAAATTACCGTCGTATTCTAAAACCGGGAGACCCGCGGCTGTGTGGTTAGTTCTTACGAGTTAAATTGGTCCCGTGGGAGGTGTTGGTGGCACCCACGGTGATGTTCGGGGGCTGTTTCGAGTTTTTACCCTTTAACGACATGTTTTTAAGCCTAAGTCTAGAAATATGTAAATTACCGTCGTATTCTCAAATCGGGAGTCCCGCGGCTGCGTGGTCAATTCCTACGAGGTACATTGGTCCCGTGGGAGGTGTTGGTGCCACCCACGGGGCCGTTCATGGGCTATTTTGAGTTTTCACTCATTA
This sequence comes from Sambucus nigra, assembly GCA_949130495.1. Taxonomy (NCBI): domain Eukaryota; kingdom Viridiplantae; phylum Streptophyta; class Magnoliopsida; order Dipsacales; family Adoxaceae; genus Sambucus; species Sambucus nigra. Next base: position 294,203,023 of record OX422215.1, on the reverse strand, counting down.
ACGCCATGTTTTTGAGCCTAAGTCTAGAAATATGCAATTACCGTCGTATTCTCAAACCGGGAGTCCCGCGGTTGCGAGGACATTTCCTACAAGTTACATTGGTACCATGGGGGGTGTTGGAGCCACCTACGGGGACGTTCCTGGGCTGCTTCAAGTTTTCACCCTCTAACGTCATGTTTTTAAGCCTAAGTCTAGAAATATGCAAATTATCGTCGTATTCTCAAACTGGGAGGCCCGCGACTACGTGGTCAGTTCCTAAGAGTTACATTTGTCCCGTGGGAGGTGTTGGTGCCACCCACGGGGCCGTTCGGGAGTTGTTTCGAGTTTTCACCCACTAACGCCATGCTTTTAAGCCTAAAGTCTAGTAATATTCAAATTACCATCGTATTCTCAAATCGGGAGACCCGTGCCAGCATGGTTTGTTCCTACGACTTACATTGGTCCCGTGTGAGGTGTTGGTGCCACCCACGGGGACGTTCGGGGGCTGTTTTGAGATTTAACCCACTAACGCAATGTTTTTAAACCTTAGTATAGAAATATGCAAATTGCCTTTGTATTCTCAAATTGGGAGTCCCACGGCTACGTGGTCACTTCCTACGAGTTACATTGGTACTGTGGGAGAAGTTGGTGCCACCCACAGGGACGTTCAGGGGATGTTTCAAGTTTTCACCCACTAACGCCATGTTTATAGCCGAAATCTAGAAATATGTAAATTCACATCGTATTCTCAAACCGGGAGACCCGCGGCTGCGTGGTTAAACCTACGAGTTACATTGGTCCCGTGGGAGTTGTTGGTGCCACCCACGGGGCCATTCGGGGGTTGTTTTAAGTTTTCACCCACTAACTCGATGTTTTTAAGCCAGGGTTTAGAAATATGCAAATTACCATCGTATTGTCAAACCGGGAGTCCCGCGGTTGCGTGGTCATTTCCTACGAGTAACGTTCGTCCCGTGGGAAGTGTTGGAGCCACCTACGGGGACGTTCGGGGGCTGTTTTGAGTTTGCACACTCTAATTCTGTGTTTCTAAGCCTAAGTCTAGAAATATAAAAAATTACCATCGTATTCTAAAACCGGGAGACCCGCGACTGCGTGGTCAGTTCCTACGAGTTAAATTGGTCCCGTGGGAGGTGTTGGTGCCACCCACGGGGACATTCGGGGGCTGTTTTGAGTTTTCATCCTCTAACGCCATGTTTTTAAGCCTAAGTCTAGAAATATGAAAATTACTATCGTATTTTACAAACCGGGAGACCCGCGGCAGTGTGGTTAGTTTGTACGAGTTACCATGGTCCTGTGGGAGGTGTTGGTGCCATCCACGGGGACGTTCGAGAGCTGTTTCGAGTTTTCACCCACTAACATCTTATTTTTAAGCCTAAAGTCTAGAAATATGCAAATTACCATCGTATTCTCAAATCGGGAGCTCCGCGGCTATGTGGTCATTTACTACGAGTTACATTGGTCACGTGTGAGGTGTTGGTGCCACTCACGGGGCCGTTCGGGGGCTGTTTTGAGTTTTCACTCTCTAACGCCATATTTTTAAGCCTTATTCTAGAAATATGCAAATTCCCATCATATTCCCAAACCGGGATACCCGCGGCTGCGTGGTTAGTTCCTACGAGTAACATTGGTCCCGTGGTAGTTATTGGTGCCACCCACAGGGCCATTCAGGGGCTGCTTTGAGTTTTCACCCTTTAACATGATGTTTTTAAGACCAGGTCTAAAAATATGCAAATTACCGTCAGATTATCAAACCGGGAGTCCCTCGGCTGTGTGGTCAGTCCCTAAGAGTAACATTCATCCCGTGGGAGGTGTTGGTGCCACCCACAGGGACGTTCGGGGGCTGTTTCGAGTTTTCAGCCTCTATTGCCTTGTTTTAAGACTAAGTCTAGAAATATAAAAAATTCTTGTCGTATTCTAAAATCAAGAGACCCGCGACTGCATGGTCATTTCCTACGATGTAATTGGTCCTCTGGGTGGTGTTGGATCCACCCACGGGGCCGTTCGGGGGCTGTTTCGAGTTTTCACCCACAAACGCCATGTTTTTAAGCCTAAGTCCAGAAATTTGCAAATTACCGTCGTATTCTCAAACTGGGACACCCGCGGCTACGTGGTTAGTTCCTACGAGTAACATTTGTCCCGTGGGAGTTATTGGTGCCACCCACGGGGACGTTCGGGGGCTATTTCGAGTTTTCACCCACTAACGACATGTTTTTAAGCCTATGTCTAGAAATATGTAAATTATGATCGTATTCTCAAATCGGGAGTCCCGCGGCTGCATGGTCAGTTCCAACGTGTTACATTGATCCCGTGGGAAGCGTTGGTGCCACCCATGAGGCCGTTCGGGTGCTATTTCGAGTTTTCACCCACTAACGTCATGTCTTTAAGTCTAATCCTGGAAATATGTAAATTATCAACGTATTCTCAAACCGGGAGTCCCGCGGCTGCATGGTCAGTTCCTACGAGTTACATCGGTCCCGTGGGAGGTGCTGATGCCACCCACGGGTTCATTCGGGGCATGTTTTGAGTTTTCACACACTAACGCCATGTTTTTAGGCCAAAGTCTAGAAATATGCAACTTACCGTCGTATTCTCAAACCGCGAGTCCCACGGCGGCGTTCTTAATTCCTACGAGTTACATTGGTCCTGTGGGAGGTGTTGGTGCCTCCCACTGGTACGTTCGGGGGTTGTTTTGAGTTTATACCCACTAACGCCATGTTTTTAAGCCTAAAGTCTAGAAATATGCAAATTACCATCGTATTCTCAAACCAGGAGACCCTCTGCGGCATGGTTAGTTCTTACGAGTTACATTGGTCCCGTGGGAGGTGTTGGGTCCACCCACGGGGACGTTCGGGAGCTATTTCGAGTTTTCACCCACTAACGCCATGTTTTAAGCCTAAGTCTAGAAATATGCAAATTACCTTCGTATTCTCAAATCGGGAGACCCGCAGTTGCCTGTTCAGTTCTTTCGAGTTACATAGGTCCCGTGGGAGGTGTTGGTACCACCCACGAGGACGTTCGGGGGATGTTTTGAGTTTTCACCCTCTAATGCCATGTTTTTAAGCCTAAGTCTAGAAATATACAAATCACCATCATATTCTCAAATCGGGAGTCACGTGGCTGCGTGGTATGTTCGTAGGTGTTATATTGGTCCTGTGGGAGGTGTTGGTCCCACCCACGGGGACGTTCGGGGGCTGTTTCGAGTTTTCACACTCTAAAGTCATGTTTTTAAGCCTAAGTCTAGAAATATGCTAATTATCGTCGTATTCTCAAATCGGGAGTCCCGCGGTAGCGTGGTCAGTTCCTCCGAATTACATCGGTCCTGTGGGATGTGTTGGCGCCACCCACGGGGACGTTCGGGGGCTGTATCGATTTTTCAGCCACTAACGCTGTATTTTTTGTCCTAAAGTCTAGAAATATGCAAATTACCATCCTATGCAAATCGGGTGTCCTGTAGCTGCGTGGTCATTTCCTATAAGTTACATTGGTCCCGTGGGAGGTCTTGGTACCTCCCACGGGGACGTTCAGGGGCTGTTTCGAGTTTTCGCCCTATAACGCCGTGTTTTTAAGCCTAATTCAAGAAATATGCAAATTACCTTCGTATTCTCAAACCGAGAGACCCACGGCTGCGTGGGTAGTTCCTACGAGTTACATTAGTCCCGTGGGAGTTGTTGGTACCACCCACGTGGCCATTCGGGAGCTATTTTGAGTTTTCACCCACAAACGCCATGTTTTTAAGCCTAGGTCTAGAAATATGCAGATTACTGTCTTATTCTCAAACCGCGAGTCCCGCGGCTTCGTGGTCAGTTCCTACGAGTTTCATTGGTCCCGTGGGAGGTGTTGGTGCCATCGACGGGGCCGTTCCGGGGCTGTTTCGAGTTTTCACCCACTAACGTCATGTTTTTAAGCCTAAGTCTAGAAATATGCAAATTACAGTCATATTCTAAAACCGGGAGTCTTGCGGCTGCATGGTCAGTTCCTATGAGTTACATTGATCCCGTGGGAGGTGTTGGTGCCACCCACGCGAACGTTGAGGGGTTGTTTCGAGTTTTCACCCTCTAACGCCATGTTTTTAAGCCAAAGTCTAGAAATATGCAACTTACCGTCGTATTCTCAAATTGGGAGTCCCGTGGATGTGTGGTCAGTTCCTAGGAGTTACATTGGTCCCGTGGGAGGTGTTGGTGCCACCCACGGCAACGTTCGGATGCTGTTTCGAGTTTTCACCCACTAACGTAATGTTTTTAAGCCTAAAGTCTAGAAATATGCAAATTGCTATCGTATTCTCAAACCGGGAGACCCGCGGAAGCGTGGTTAGTTCCTACGAGTTACATTGGTCCCGTGGGAGGTGTTGGTGCCACCCACGGGGATGTTCGGGGGATGTTTCAAGTTTTAACCCACTAACGCCATGTTTTTAAGCCTAAGTCTAGAAATATGCAAATTACCATCGTATTCGCAAATTGGGAGTCCCGTGGCAACGTGGTCAGTTCCTACGGGTTACATTGGTATCGTGGGAGGTGATGGTGCCACTCACGGGGACGTTCGGGGGATGTTTCGAGATTTTGCCCAGTAACGCCATGTTTTTAAGCCTAGGTCCAGAAATATTCAAATTACCATCGTACTCTCAAACCAGGAGTCCCAGGGCTCCGTGGTCAGTTCTTACGAGTTACATTGATCCCGTGGCAGGTGTTGGTGCCACCCACGGGGCCGTTCGGGCGCTATTTCGAGTTTTCACCAACTAACGTCATGTTTTTAATCCTAAGTCTATAAATATGCCAATTATCATTGTATTCTCAAACCGGGAGTCCCACGGCTGCGTGGTCAGTTCCTAGGAGTTACATTAGTCCCGTGGAAGGTGTTGGTGCCACCCATGGGTTCGTTCGGGGGCTGTTTCGAGTTTTCACCCACTAACGCCATGTTTTTCGGCCAAAGTCCAGAAATATGCAACTTACCGTCGTATTCTCAAACCGCGAGTCCCGCGGCTGCGTTGTTAGTTCCTACGAGTTACATTGGTCCCGTGCGAGGTGTTGGTGCCTCCCACTAGTACGTTCGGGGGCTGTTTTGAGTTTTTACCCACTAACGCCATGTTTTTAAGCCTAAAGTCTAGAAATATGCAAATTACCATCGTATTCTCAAACCAGGAGACCCGCGGCGGCGTGGTTAGTTCGTACGAGTTACATTGGTCCCGTGGGAGGTGTTGGGGCCACCCACGGGGACGTTCAAGAGGTATTTCGAGTTTTCACCCACTAACGCCATGTTTTAAGCCTAAGTCTAGAAATATGCAAATTACCGTCGTATTCTCAAATCGAGAGACCCGCAGTTGCGTGTTCAGTTATTTCGAGTTACATTGGTCCCGTGGGAGGTGTTGGTACCACCCACGAGGACGTTCGGGGGCTGTTTTGAGTTTTCACCCTCTAATGCCATGTTTTTAAGCCTAAGTCTAGAAATATGCAAATCACCATCGTATTCTCAAATCGGGAGTCCCGCGGCTGCGTGGTATGTTCGTAGGTGTTACATTGGTCCTGTGGGAGGTGTTGGTCCCACCCACGGGGACGTTCAGGGGCTGTTTTGAGTTTTCACACTCTAACGTCATGTTTTTAATCCTAAGTCTCGAAATATGCTAATTATCATCGTATTCTCAAATCGGGAGTCCCGCGGCAGCGTGGTCAATTCCTCAGAATTACATCGGTCCTGTGGGATGTGTTGGCGCCATCCACGGGGACGTTCGAGGGCTGTATCGATTTTTCATCCACTAACGCTGTATTTTTGGTCCTAAAGTCTAGAAATATGCAAATTACCATCGTATTCTCAAACCCGAAGCCCCACGGGTGCGTGGTCATTTCCTACGAGCTACATTGGTCCCATGGGAGGTGTTGGAGCCACCCACGGGGCCGTTCGGAGGTTGTTTCAAGTTTTCACCCATTAACGCCATGCTTTTAAGTGTAAGTCTAGAAATATGCAAATTGCCATCGTATTCTTAAACCAGGAGTCTCGTGGCTGCGTGGTCATTTCCTACAAGTTACATTGGTCCCGTGGGAGGTCTTGGTACCTCCCACGGGGACGTTCGGGGGCTGTTTCGAGTTTTCACCGTCTAACGCCGTGTTTTTAAGCCTAATTCAAGAAATATGCAAATTAGCATCGTATTCTCAGACCGAGAGACCCGCGGATGCGTGGGTATTTCCTACGAGTTACATTAGTCCCGTGGGAGTTGTTGGTACCACCCACGTGGCCATTCAGGAGCTATTTTGAGTTTTCACCCACAAACGCCATGTTCTTAAGTCTAGGTCTAGAAATATGCAGATTACCGTCTTATTCTCAAACCGCGAGTCCCGCGGCTTCGTGGTCAGTTCCTACGAGTATCATTGGTCCCGTGGGAGGTGTTGGTGCCATCGACGGGGCCGTTCCGGGGCTGTTTCGAGTTTTCACCCACTAACGTCATGTTTTTAAGCCTAAGTCTAGAAATATGCAAATTACAGTCATATTCTCAAACTGGGAGTCCTGCGGCTGCGTGGTCAGTTCCTACGAGTTACATTGGTCCCGTGGGAGGTGTTGGTGCCATCCACGGGGACGTTAGGGGGATCTTTCGATTTTTCACCCTCTAACGCCATGTTTTTAAGCCAAAGTGTAGAAATGTGCAACTTACCGTCGTATTCTCAAATCGGGAGTCTCGCGGATGCGTGGTCAGTTCCTAGGAGTTACATTGGTCCCGTGGGAGGTGTTGGCGCCACCCACGGGAACGTTCGGATGCTGTTTCGAGTTTTCACCCACTAACGCCATGTTTTTAAGCCTAAAGTCTAGAAATATGTAAACTAGTATTGTATTCTCAAACCGGGAGACCCGCGGGAGCATGGTTAGTTCCTACGAGTTACATTGGTCCCGTGGGAGGTGTTGGTGCCACCCACGGGGATGTTCGGGGGATGTTTCAAGTTTTCACCCACTAACGCCATGTTTTTAGGCCTAAGTCTAGAAATATGCAAATTACCATCGTATTCTCAAATCGGGAGTCCCGTGGCAACGTGGTCAGTTCCTACGAGTTACATTGGTATCGTGGGAGGTGTTGGTGCCACCCACGAGGACGTTCGGGGGATGTTTCGAGATTTCACCCTGTAACGCCATGTTTTTAAGCCTAAGTCTAGAAATATTCAAATTACCATCGTACTCTCAAACCAGGAGTCCCACGGCTACGTGGTCAGTTCCTATGAGTTACATTGGTCCCGTGGGAGGTGTTGGTGCCACCCACGTGGCCGTTCGGGGGATCTTTCGAATTTTTACCCACTAACGCCATTTTCACCCACTAACCCCATTCAAGAAATATTCAAATTACCATCGTATTCTCAAACCGGGAGACCCGCGGCAACGTGGTCAGTTCCTACGAGTTACAATTGTCCCGTGGTAGGTGTTGGTGCCACCCACGGGGACGTTCGGGGGATGTTTCGAGTTTTCACCATCTAACGCCATGTTTTTAAGTCTAAGTCTAGAAATATTCAAATTACCACCGTACTCTCAAATTGGGAGTCCCGCTGCTACGTGGTCAGTTCCTGCGAGTTACATAGGTCCCGTGGGAGGTGTTGGTGCCATCCACGGGGACGTTCCGGTGCTGTTTTGAGTTTTCACCCACTAACGCCATGTTTTTAAGCCCAAGTCTAGAAATATGCAAATTACCATCGTATTCTCAAACCGGGAGACTCGATGCAGCGTGGTCAGTTCCTACGAGTTATATTCGTCTCGTGGGAGGAATTAGTGCCACCCACGGGGACGTTCGGGGGATGTTTCGATTTTTCACCATCTAACGCCATGTTTTTAAGACTAAGTCTAGAAATAGTCAAATTACCATCGTACTCTCAAATCGGGAGTCCCGCGACTACGTGGTCAGTTCCTATGAGTAACATAGGTCCCGTGGGAGGTGTTGGTGCCACTCATGGGGCCGTTCGGGGGATATTTCGAATTTTCCCCCACTAACGCGATTTTTTAAAGCCTAAGTCTTGAAATATGCAAATTATCTTCGTATTCTTAAACTGGGGGTCCCGCGGGTGCATGGTCAGTTCCTACGAATTACATTGGTCCCGTGGGAGGTGTTGGTGCCACCCACGGGGAGGTTCGGGGGCTGTTTTCAGTTTTAACCCACTAACACCATGTTTTTAATCCTAGGTCTAGAAATATACAAATTACCATCATATTATCAAATAGGGAGTCTCGCAGCTGCGTGGTATGTTCGTACGAGTTACATTGGTCCTATGGGAGGTGTTGGTGCCACCCACGTTGACGTTCCGGGGTTGTTTCATGTTTTCACCCACTAACGCCATGTTTTGAAGCCTAAAGTCTAGAAATTTGTAAATTATCATTATATTCTCAAACCGGGAGTTTCGCGACTGCGTGGTTAGTTCGTATGAGTTACATTGGTCCCGTGGGAGGTGTTGGTGCCACCCATGGGGCCGTTAGGGGGCTGTTTTGAGTTCTCACCCACTAACGCCATGCTTTTAAGCCTAACTCTAGAAATATGCAAATTATCATCGTATTTTCAAACCGGGAGTCCCGCGGCTGCATGGTCAGTTCCAACGAGTTACATTGATCCCGTGGGAGGCGTTGGTTCCACCCATGAAGCCGTTCGGGCGCTATTTCGAGTTTTCACCCACTAACGTCATGTTTTTAAGCCTAAGTCAAGAAATATGCCAATTGTCATCGTATTCTCAAACCGGGCATCCCGCGGATGCGTGGTCAGTTCCTACGAGTTACATTGGTCCCGTGGGAGGTGCTGGTGCCATCCACGGGTTCGTTCAGGGTCTATTTCGAGTTTTCACCCACTAAGAACATGTTTTCAGGCCAAAGTCTAGAAATATGCAAATGACCGCCGTATTCTCAAACCGGGAGTCCCGCGGCTGCGTGGTCAGTTCCTACGAGTTACATTGGTCCCGTGGGAGGTGTTGGTGCCATCCACGGGGCCGTTCTGGTGCTGTTTTGAGTTTTCACCCACTAACGCCATGTTTTTAAGCCTAAGTCTAGAAATATGCAAATTACCATCGTATTCTCAAATCGGGAGACCCGCAGCAGCGTGGTCAGTTCCGACGAGTTACATTGGTCCCGTGGGAGGTGTTGGTGCCACTGACGGGGACGTTCGGGGGATGTTTCAAGTTTTCACCCACTAACGCCATGTTTTTAGGCCTAAGTCTAGAAATATGCAAATTACCATCGTATTCTCATATCGGGAGTCCCGTGGCAACGTGGTCAGTTCCTACGAGTTACATTGGTATCGTGGGAGGTGTTGGTGCCACCCACGAGGACGTTCGGGGGATGTTTCGAGATTTCACCCTGTAACGCCATGTTTTTAAGCCTAAGTCTAGAAATATTCAAATTACCATCATACTCTCAAACCAGGAGTCCCACGGCTACGTGGTCAGTTCCTATGAGTTACATTGGTCCCGTGGGAGGTGTTGGTGCCACCCACGTGGCCGTTCGGGGGATATTTCGAATTTTTACCCACTAACGCCATTTTCACCCACTAACCCCATTCAAGAAATATTCAAATTACCATCGTATTCTCAAACCGGGAGACCCGCGGCAACGTGGTCAGTTCCTACGAGTTACAATTGTCCCGTGGTAGGTGTTGGTGCCACCCACGGGGACGTTCGGGGGATGTTTCGAGTTTTCACCATCTAACGCTATGTTTTTAAGTCTAAGTCTAGAAATATTCAAATTACCACCGTACTCTCAAATTGGGAGTCCCGCTGCTACGTGGTCAGTTCCTGCGAGTTACATAGGTCCCGTGGGAGGTGTTGGTGCCATCCACGGGGACGTTCCGGTGCTGTTTTGAGTTTTCACCCACTAACGCCATGTTTTTAAGCCCAAGTCTAGAAATATGCAAATTACCATCGTATTCTCAAACCGGGAGACTCGATGCAGCGTGGTCAGTTCCTACGAGTTATATTCGTCTCGTGGGAGGAATTAGTGCCACCCACGGGGACGTTCGGGGGATGTTTCGAGTTTTCACCATCTAACGCCATGTTTTTAAGACTAAGTCTAGAAATAGTCAAATTACCATCGTACTCTCAAATCGGGAGTCCCGCGACTACGTGGTCAGTTCCTATGAGTAACATAGGTCCCGTGGGAGGTGTTGGTGCCACTCATGGGGCCGTTCGGGGGATATTTCGAATTTTCCCCCACTAACGCGATTTTTTAAAGCCTAAGTCTTGAAATATGCAAATTATCTTCGTATTCTTAAACTGGGGGTCCCGCGGGTGCATGGTCAGTTCCTACGAATTACATTGGTCCCGTGGGAGGTGTTGGTGCCACCCACGGGGAGGTTCGGGGGCTGTTTTCAGTTTTAACCCACTAACACCATGTTTTTAATCCTAGGTCTAGAAATATACAAATTACCATCATATTATCAAATAGGGAGTCTCGCAGCTGCGTGGTATGTTCGTATGAGTTACATTGGTCCCGTGGGAGGTGTTGGTGCCACCCATGGGGCCGTTAGGGGGCTGTTTTGAGTTCTCACCCACTAACGCCATGTTTTTAAGCCTAACTCTAGAAATATGCAAATTATCATCGTATTTTCAAACCGGGAGTCCCGCGGCTGCATGGTCAGTTCCAACGAGTTACATTGATCCCGTGGGAGGCGTTGGTTCCACCCATGAAGTCGTTCGGGCGCTATTTCGAGTTTTCACCCACTAACGTCATGTTTTTAAGCCTAAGTCAAGAAATATGCCAATTGTCATCGTATTCTCAAACCGGGCATCCCACGGATGCGTGGTCAGTTCCTACGAGTTACATTGGTCCCGTGGGAGGTGCTGGTGCCATCCACGGGTTCGTTCGGGGTCTATTTCGAGTTTTCACCCACTAAGAACATGTTTTCAGGCCAAAGTCTAGAAATATACAAATGACCGCCGTATTCTCAAACCGGGAGTCCCGCGGCTGCGTGGTCAGTTCCTACGAGTTACATTGGTCCCGTGGGAGGTGTTGGTGCCATCCACGGGGCCGTTCTGGTGCTGTTTTGAGTTTTCACCCACTAACGCCATGTTTTTAAGCCTAAGTCTAGAAATATGCAAATTACCATCGTATTCTCAAATCGGGAGACCCGCAGCAGCGTGGTCAGTTCCGACGAGTTACATTGGTCCCGTGGGAGGTGTTGGTGCCACTGACGGGGACTTTCGGGGGCTATTTCGAGTTTTCACCCTCTAACGCCATGTTTTTAAGCCTAAGTCTAGAAATATGCAGATTACCATCGTATTCCCAAACTGGGAGTCGCATGGCTAGGTGGTCAGTTCCTACGAGTTACATTGGTCCCGAGGGAGGTGTTGGTGCCACCCACGGGGCCGTTCGGGGGCTGTTTTGAGTTTTTACCCTCTAACGCCATATTTTTAATCCTAAGTCTAGAAATATGCAAATTATCATCGTATTCTCAAATCGGGAGTCTCGCGGCTGTGTGGTCAGTTCCTACGAGTTACATTGGTCCCGTGGGAGGTGTTGGTGCCACCCACGGGGTCATTCAGGAGCTATTTTGAGTTTTCACACACCAACGTCATGTTTTTAAGCCTAAGTCTAGAAATATTCAAATTACCATCGTATTCTCAAACCGGGAGTCCTATGGCTGCGTGGTCATTTCCTACGAGTTAAATTGGTCCCGTGGGAGGTGTTGGTGCCACCCACGGGGACGTTCGGGGGCTGTTTCGAGTTTTCACCCACTAACACCATGTTTTTATGCCTAAGTCTAGAAATATGAAAATTACCATCATATTCTCAAACCGGGAGTCCCGCGGTTGCGTGGTCATTTCTTACCAGTTACATTGGTCCTGTGGGAGGTGTTGGTGCCACCTACAGGGACGTTCGGGGGCAGTTTCGAGTTTTCACCCTCTAACGCCATGATTTTAAGCATAAGTCTAGAAATATGCAAATTACCGTCGTATTCTCAAATCGGGAGACCGGCGGCTGCGTGGTTAGTTCCTACGTGAAACATTTGTATAGTGGGAGTTGTTGGTGCCACCCACGGGGCCGTTAGGGGGCTGTTTCGAGTTTTGACGCAGTAACGCCATGTTTTTAAGCCTAAGTCTAGAAATATGCGAATTATCATCGTATTTTCAAACCGAGAGTCCCGCGGCTGCATGGTCAGTTCCAACGAGTTACATTGATCCCGTGGGAGGTGTTGGTGCCACCCATGGGTCGTTCGGGCTCTATTTTGTGTTTTCACCCACTAACGTCATGGTTTTAAGCCTAAGTCTATAAATATGTAAATTATCATATTATTCTCAAACCGGGAGTCCCGCGGCTACGTGGTCAGTTCCTACGAGTTACATTGGTCCCGTGGGAGGTGCTAGTGCCACCCACGGGTTTGTTCGGGGGCTATTTCGAGTTTTCACCCACTAATGCCATGCTTTTAGTCGAAAGTCTAGAAATACGTAACTTACTGCCGTATTCTCAAACCAGGAGTCCCGCGGTTGCGTGGTCATTTCCTATGAGTTACATTGGTCCCGTTGGAGGTGTTGGTGCCATCCACGGGGACGTTCCGGTGCTGTTTTGAGTTTTCACCCACTAACGCCATGTTTTTAAGCCTAAATCTAGAAATATGCAAATTACCATCGTATTCTCAAACCAGGAGACCCGATGCAACGTGTTCAGTTCCTACGAGTTACATTGGTCCCGTGGGAGGTGTTAGTGCCATCGACTGGGACGTTCGGGGGCTACTTCGAGTTTTCACCCTCTAACGCCATGTTTTTAAGCCTAAGTCTAGAAATATGCAAATTACCATCGTATTCAAAAACTGGGAGTCCCACGGCTGCGTGGTCATTTCGTACGAGTTACATTGATCCCGTGGGAGGTGTTGGTGCCACCCACAGGGACGTTCGGGGGCTTTTTTGAGTTTTCACCATCTAACGCCATGATTTTAAGTGTTAGTCTAGAAATATGCAAATTACCATCGTATTCTCAAACCGTGAGACCCGCGGCTGCGTTGTTAGTTCCTACGTGAAACATGTGTATAGTGGGAGTTGTTGGTGCCACCCACGAGGCCGTTCGGGTGCAATTTCGAGTTTTGACTCACTAACGCCATGTTTTTAAGCCTAAGTCTAAAAATATGCAAATTGTCGTCGTATTTTCAAATCGGGAGTCCCGCGGCTGCGTGGTCAGTTCCAAAGAGTTACATTGATCCCGTGGGAGGTGTTGGTGCCACCCACGGGGCCGTTCGGGCGCTATTTCGAGTTTTCACCAACTAACGTCATGTTTTTAAGCCTAAGTCTAGAAATATGCCAATTATCGTCGTATTCTCAAACCGGGAGTCCCGCGGCTGCGTGGTCAGTTCCTATGAGTTACATTGGTCCCGTGGAAGGTGCTGGTGCCACCCACAAGTTCGTTCGGGGGATGTTTCGAGTTTTCACCCACTAACGCCATGTTTTTCGGCAAAAGTCTAGAAATATGCAACTAACCATCGTATTCTCAAACCGGGAGTCCTGCGGCTGCGAGGTCAGTTCCTACGAGTTACTTTGGTCCCGTGGGAGGTATTGGTGCCACCCACGGGAACGTTCTGGTGCTGTTTAGAGTTTTCACCCACTAACGCCATGTTTTTAAGCCTAAAGTATAGAAATATGCAACTAACCATCATATTCTCAACTCGGGAGTCCCGCGGCTGCGTGGTCAGTTCCTACGAGTTACATTGGTCCCATGGGAGGTGTTGGCGCCATCCACATGAACGTTCAGATGTTGTTTCGAGTTTTCAACCACTAATGCCATGTTTTTAAGCCTAGAGTCTAGAAATATGTAAATTACCATCGTATTCTCAAATCGGGAGTCCCACGGCAGCGTGGTTAGTTCCTACGAGTTACATTGGTCCCGTGATAGTTGTTGGTGCCACCCATGGGGCCGTTGGGGGGCTGTTTTGAGTTTTCACCCACTAACGCCATGTTTTTAAGCCTAAAGTCAAGAAATATGCAAATTACCATCGTATTCTCAAACCGGGAGACCCGCGGAAGTGTGGTTAGTTCCTATGAGTTTCCTTGGTCCCGTGTGAGGTGGTGGTGCCACCCACGGGGACGTTCGGGGGCTATTTCGAGTTTTCACCCACTAACGCCATGTTTTTAATCCTAAGTCTAGAAATAATGTAAATTACCATCGTATTCTCATGTCGGGAGACCCGCGGCTGCGTGTTCAGTTCCCACGAGTTACATTGGTCCCGTGGGAGGTGTTGGTGCCACCCACGGGGCCGTTCGGGGGCTGTTTCGAGTTTTCACCCACTAACGTCATGTTTTTAAGCCTAAGTCTAGAAATATGCAAATTACGGTCGTATTCTCAAATCAGGAGTCCCGCGACAGCGAGGTCAGTCTGTATGAGTTACAATGGTCCCTTGGGAGGTGTTGGTGCCACCCACGGGGACGTTCGGGGGCAGTTTTGAGTTTTTAGCCTCTGACGCCATGTTTTTATGTCTAAGTCAAGAAATATTTAAATTACCATCATATTCTCTAACCGGGAGTTCCGCGGCTACGTGGTCAGTTCCTACGAGTTACATTGGTCCCGTGGGAGGTGTTGGTGCCACCCACGGGGTCGTTCGGGGGCTGTTTCAAGTTTTCACCCTTTAACGCCATGTTTTTAAGCCTCAGTATAGAAATATGCAAATTATCATCGTATTCTCAAACCGGGAGTCCTATGGCTGCGCGGTCATTTCCTACAAGTTATATTGGTCCCGTGGAAGGTGTTGGTGCCACCCACGAGGACATTCGGGGGCTATTTCGAGTTTTCACCCACTAACGCCATGTTTTTATGCCTAAGTCTAGAAATATGCAAATTACCGTCGTATTCTCAAACCGGGAGTTCCGCGGCTGCGAGGTCATTTCCTACGAGTTACATTGGTCATGTGGGAGGTGTATATGCCACCCACGGGGCCGTTCGGGGGCTATTTCGAGTTTTCACCCACTAACGTCATGTTTTTAAGCCTAAGTTTAGAAATATGCAAATTACGGTCGTATTCTCAAATCAGGAGTCCCGCGACAGCGTGGTCAGTCTGTATGAGTTACAATGGTCCCTTGGGAGATGTTGGTGCCACCCACGGGGACGTTCGGGGGCTGTTTTGAGTTTTTACCCTCTAACGCCATGTTTTTAAGTCTAAGTCAAGAAATATTTAAATTACCATCATATTCTCTAACCGGGAGTCCCGCGGCTACGTGGTCAGTTCCTACGAGTTATATTGGTCCCGTGGGAGGTGTTGGTGCCACCCACGGGGTCGTTCGGGGGCTGTTTCGAGTTTTCACATACCAACGTCATGTTTTTAAGGCTAAGTCTAGAAATATGCAAATTACCATCGTATTCTCAAACCGGGAGTCCTGTGGCTGCGGGGTCATTTCGTACAAGTTAAATTGGTCCCGTGGAAGGTGTTGGTGCCACCCACGGGGACATTTGGGGGCTGTTTCGAGTTTTCACCCACTAACGCCATGTTTTTATGCCTAAGTCTAGAAATATGCAAATTACCATCGTATTCTCAAACCGGGAGTCCTGTGGCTGCGGGGTCATTTCGTACAAGTTAAATTGGTCCCGTGGAAGGTGTTGGTGCCACCCACGGGGACATTTGGGGGCTGTTTCGAGTTTTCACCCACTAACGCCATGTTTTTATGCCTAAGTCTAGAAATATGCAAATTACCGTCGTATTCTCAAGCCGGGATTCCCGCAGCTGTGTGGTCATTTCCTATGAGTTACATTGGTCCCGTGGGAGGTGTTGGTGCCACCCACAGGGACGTTCGGGGGCTGTTTCGAGTTTTCACCCTCTAACGCCATGATTTTAAGCGTAAGTCTAGAAATATGCAAATTACCGTCGTATTCTTAAACCGGGAGACCCGCGGCTGCGTGGTTAGTTCCTACGTGAAACATTCGTATAGTGGGAGTTGTTGGTGCCACCCACGGGGCCGTTCGGCGGCTGTTTCGAGTTTTGACCCACTAACGCCATGTTTTTTAGATTAAGTCTAGAAATATGTAAATTATCGTCGTATTTTCAAACTGGGAGTCCCGCGGCTGCATGGTCAGTTCCAACGAGTTACGTTGATCCCGTGGGAGGTGTTGGTGCCACCCACGGGGCCGTTCGGGCGCTATTTTGAGTTTTCACCCACTAACGTCATGTTTATAAGCCTAAGTCTAGAAATATTCCAATTATAGTCGTATTCTCAAACTGGGAGTCCCGCGACTGCGTGGTCAGTTCCTACGAGTTACATTGGTCCCGTGGAAGGTGATGGTGCCACCCACAGGTTCATTCAGGGGATGTTTTGAGTTTTCACCCACTAACGCCATGTTTTTTGGCCAAAGTCTAGAAATATGCAACTTACCGTCATATTCTCAAACCGGGAGTCCCGCGGCTGCGTGGTCAGTTCCTACGAGTTACATTGGTCCCGTGGGAGGTGTTGGTGCCACCCACGGGAACGTTCAGGTGCTGTTTCGCGTTTTTACCCACTAATGCCATATTTTTAAGCCTAAAGTCTAGAAATATGCAAATTACCATCGTATTCTCAAATCGGGAGTCCCGCGGCTGCGTGGTCAGTTCCTACGAGTTACATTTGTCCCGTGGGAGGTGTTGGTGCCACCCACCGGAACGTTCAGATGCTGTTTTGAGTTTTCACCCACTAACGCCATGTTTTTAAGCCTAAAGTCTAGAAATATGCAAATTACCATCTTATTCTCAAACCGGGAGACCCGCGACTGCGTGGTTAGTTCTTACGAGTATCATTGGTCTCGTGAAAGTTGTTGGTGCCACCCACGGGGCCGTTGGGGGGCTGTTTTGAGTTTTCACCCACTAACTCCATGTTTTTAAGCCTAAGTCTAGAAATATGCAATTTATCATCATATTTTAAGACCGGGAGTCCCGCGGCAGGGTGGTCAGTTCCTACGAGTTACATTGGTTCCGTGGGAGGTGTTGGTGCCACCCACAGGAACGTTCAGGTGCTGTTTCGTGTTTTGACCCACTAACGCCATGTTTTTAAGCCTAAAGTCTAGAAATATGCAAATTACCATCGTATTCTCAAATCGGGAGTCCCGCAGCTGCGTGGTCAGTTCCTACGAGTTACATTTGTCCCGTGGGAGGTGTTGGTGCCACCCACCGGAACGTTCAGATGCTGTTTTGAGTTTTCACCCACTAACGCCATGTTTTTAAGCCTAAAGTCTAGAAATATGCAAATTACCATCTTATTCTCAAACCGGGAGACCCGCGACTGCGTGGTTAGTTCTTACGAGTAACATTGGTCTCGTGAAAGTTGTTGGTGCCACCCACGGGGCCGTTGGGGGGCTGTTTTGAGTTTTCACCCACTAACTCCATGTTTTTAAGCCTAAGTCTAGAAATATGCAATTTATCATCATATTTTAAGACCGGGAGTCCCGCGGCAGGGTGGTCAGTTCCTACGAGTTACATTGGTTCCGTGGGAGGTGTTGGTGCCACCCACAGGAACGTTCAGGTGCTGTTTCGTGTTTTGACCCACTAACGCCATGTTTTTAAGCCTAAAGTCTAGAAATATGCAAATTACCATCGTATTCTCAAATCGGGAGTCCCGCAGCTGCGTGGTCAGTTTCTACGAGTTATATTGGTCCCGTGGGAGGTGTTGGTGCCACCTACAGGAAAGTTCAGATGCTGTTTTGAGTTTTCACCCACTAACACCGTTTTTTTAAGACTAAAATCTAGAAATATGCAAATTACCATCATATTCTCAAACCGGAGCCCCGCGGCAGCGTGGTCATTTCCTACGAGTTACGTTGGTCCCGTGGGAGGTTTTGGGGCCACCTACGGGGACGTTCGGGAGCTGTTTAGAGTTTTCACCCACTAACGCCGTGTTTTTAAGCCTAAAGTCTTGAAATATGAAAATTACCGTCGTATTCTCAAATCGAGAGTCCCGCGGCTACGTGGTATGTTCCTACGAGTTACATTGATCAGGTGGGAGGTGTTGGTGCCACCCACGGGGTCGTTCGGGGGTTGTTTTGAGTTTTCACACTCTAACGTCATATTGTTAAGCCTTAGTCTAGAAAAATACAAATTACCATCATATTCTCAAAGCGGGAGTTTCGCGGATGCGTGGTCATTTCCTACGAGTTATATTAGTCCCGCGGGAGGTGTTGGTGCCACCCACGGGGACGTTCGGGGGCTGTTTCGAGTTTTCACCCACTAACGCGATGTTTTTAAGCCAAGGTCTAGAAATATGCAAATTACCATCGTATTCTCAAACCGGGAGTCCTGCGACTGTGTTATCATTTCCTACGAGTTACATTGGTCCCGTGGGAGGTGTTGGTACCACCCACGGGAACGTTCGGGGGTTGTTTCGAGTTTTCACCCACTAACACGTGTTTTTCAGCCTAAAGTATAGAAATAAAAAATTATGATCGTGTTCTCAAACCAGGAGCCCCGTGGCTGCGTGGTCATTTCCAAGGAGTTACATTGGGCATGTGGGAGGTGTTGGTGCCACCCACGGGGCCGTTCGAGGGTTGTTTCGAGTTTTCACCCATTAACGCCATGTTTTTAAGCCTAACTCTAGAAGTATACAAATTACCGTCGTATTCCCAAACCGGGAGTCCCCCAGCTGCGTGGTCATTTCCTACAATTTACATTGGTCCCGTGGGAGGTGTTGGTGCCAACCACGGGGACGTTCCGGGGCTGTTTCGAGGTTTAACCCACTAACTCCATGTTTTTAAGCCAAAAGTAAGGAAATATGCAAATTATCGTCGTATTTTAAAATCGGGAGTCTTGCGACAGCGTGGTTAGTTCCTACGAGTTACATTGATCCCGTGGGAGGTGTTGGTACCACCCACGGGGACGTTCGGGGGCTATTTCGAGGTTTCACCCACGAACGCCATGTTTTTAAGCCTAAGTCTAGAAATATGCAAATTACCGTCGTATTCTCAAACCAGGAGTCCCGCGACTGCGTGGTCAATTCCTACGAGTTACATTGGTCATGTGGGAGGTGTTGGTGCCTCCCAATTGACGTTCGGGGGCTGTTTTGAGTTTTCATCCACTAATGCCATGTTTTTAAGCCAAAGTCTAAAAATATGCAAATTACCATCGTATTCTCAAACCGGGAGTCTCGCGGCTTCGTGGTCAGTTCCTACGAGTTACATTGGTCCCGTGGGAGTTGTTAGTGCCACCCACAGGGCCATTCGGGTGTTGTTTTGAGTTTTCAACCACTAACGCGATGTTTTTAAGCCAAGGTCTAGAAATACGCAAATTACTGTCGTATTTTCAAATCGAGAGTCCCGCGGGTGCGTGGTCAGTTCCTAAGAGAAACATTGGTCTTGTGGGAGGTGTTGGTGCCACCCATGGGGACGTTCTGGGGCTGTTTCGAGTTTTCACCCTCTAATTCCATGTTTTTAAGCCTAAGTCTAGAAATATAAAAAATTACCGTCGTATTCTCAAACCGGGTGACCCGCGACTGCGTGGTCAGTTCCTACGAGTTAAATTGGTCCTGTGGGAGGTGTTGGTGCCACACATAGAGCCGTTCGGGGTCTGTTCCGAGTTTTCACCCACTAATGCCATGTTTTATGCCTAAGTCTAGAAATATGCAAATAATCATCGTATTCTCAAACCGGGAGTCCCGCGGCAGCGTGGTCAGTTCCTACGAGTTACATTAGTCCCATGGGAGGTGTTGGTGCCACCCACGGGGGAAGTTCGGGGGCTGTTTCGAGTTTTCATCCTCTAACGCCATGTTTTTAAGCCTTAGTCTAGTAACATGCAAATTACCGTCGTATTCTCAAACCAAGAGACCCGCGACTGCGTGGTCAGTTCCTACGAGTTACATTGGTCCCGTGGGAGTTGTTGGTGCCACCCACGGGGCCATTCGGGGGCTGTTTTGAGTTTTCACCCACTAACGTCATCTTTGTAAGCCTATGTCTATAAATATGCGATATATAATCATATTCTCAAACCGGGAGTCCCGCGGTTGCGTGGACAGTTCCTACGAGTTACGTTGGTCTCGTGGGAGGTGTTGGTGCCACCCACGGGGACGTTCGGGGGCTGTTTCAAGTTTTCACCCTTTAACGCCATGTTTTTAAGCCTCAGTCTAGAAATAAGAAAATTATCATTGTATTCTCAAACCGTGAGACCCGCGACTGTGTGGTCAGTTCGTGCGACTTACATTGGTCCCGTGGGAGGTGTTGGTGCCATCCACGGGGCTGTTTCGGGGATGTTTCGAGTTTTCACCCACTAACACCATGTTTTCAAGCCTATGTCTAGAAATATGCAAATTACAATCGTATTCTAAAATCAGGAGTCCTGCGGCTGCGTGGTTAGTTTCTAAGAGTTACATTCGTCCCGTGGGAGGTGTTGGTGCCTTCGACGGGGATGTTCGGGGGCTGTTTCGAATTTTCACCCTCTAACACCATGTTATTAAGCTTAAGTCTAGAAATATTCAAATTACCGTCGGATTCTCAAATCGGGACACCCGAGGCTGCGTGGTCAGTTCCTACGAGTTACATTGGTCCCGTGGAAGGTGTTGGTGCCACCCAGGGGGACGTTCGGAGGATATTTCGAGTTTTCACCCACTAACGCCATGTTTTTAAGCCTAAGTCAAGAAATATGCAAATTATCATCGTATTCTTAAACCGGGAGTCCCACAGCTGCGTGGTCAGTTCCTAAGAGTTACATTGGTCCCGTGGGAAGTGTTGGTGCCACCCAAGGGGACGTTCGGGGGTACTTACGAGGTTTAACCCACTAACACCATGTTTTTAAAACCGGGAGTCTTGCGGCAGCGTGGTAAGTTCCTATAGTGACATTGATCCTGTGGGAGGTGTTGGTGCCACCCACGGGGACGTGCGGGGGCTGTTTCGAGTTTTCACCCATTAATGTCATATTTTTAAGGCTCACTCTAGAAATATGCAAATTATCTTTGTATTCTCAAATCGTGAGACCCGCGGCTGCGTGGTCAGTTCCTACGAGTTACATTGGTCCCGTGGGAGGTGTTGGGGCCATCCACGGGGCCGTTCCGAGGCAGTTTTGAGTTTTCACCCACTAACGCCATGTTTTTAAGCCTAATTCTAGAAATATGCAAATTCCCGTCGTATTCCCAAACCGGGAGTCCCGCGGTTGCGTGGTCAGTTCCTACGAGTTACATTAGTCCTGTGGGAGGTGTTGGTTCCACCGACGGGGACGTTCGAGGGATATTTCAAGTTTTCACCCACTAACGCCATGTTTTTAAGCCAAAGTCTAGAAATATGCAAATTACCGTCATATTCTCAAACTGGTAGTCTCGCGGCTGCGTGGTCAATTCCTACGAGATACATTGGTCCCGTGGGACGTGTTGGTGCCACCCACGGGAACGTTCGGGTGCTGTTTCGAGTTTTCACCCACTAACGCCATGTTTTTAAGCCTAAAGTCTTGAAATATGCAAATTATCATCGTATTCTCAAATCGGGAGACCCGCGGCAGCGTTGTTAGTTCTTACGAGTTACATTGGCCCCGTGTGAGGTGTTGGTTCCACCCACGGGGAGGTTCGAGGGCTGTTTCGAGTTTTCACCCACTAACGCCATGTTTTTAAGCCTAAGTCTAGAAATATGCAAATTATCGTCGTATTCTCAAATCGGGAGACCCGCGGCTACGTGTTCAGTTCCTACGAGTTACATTGGTCCAATGGGAGGTGTGGAACCACCCATTAGGACGTTCAGGAGCTGTTTCGAGTTTTCACCCTCTAACGCCATGTTTTTAATCCTAAGTCTAGAAATATGCAAATTACCATTGTATTCTCAAATTTGGAGTCCCGCGAGTGCGTGGTTAGTTCCTACGAGTTACATTGGTCCCATAGGAGGTGTTGGTGCCAACCACGGGGACGTTCGGGGGTTGTTTCGAGTTTTCACCCACTAACGCCGTATTTTTAAGCCTAAAGTCTAGAAATATAAAAATTACCATCGTATTCTTAAACCGGAAGCCCCGCGGCTGCGTTGTCATTTCCTACGAGTTACATTGGTTACGTGGGAGGTGTTGGCGCGACCCACGGGGATGTTCATGGGCTGTTTCGAGGTTTAACCCACTAACGCCATGTTTTTAAGCCAATAGTCAAGAAATATGCAACTTATCATCATATTTTAAAACCGGGAGTCCTGCGGCAGCGTGGTTAGTTCCTACGATTTACATTGATCTTGTGGGAGGTGTTGGTACCACCCACGGGAACGTTCGGGGGCTATTTCGAGGTTTCACCCACTAACGCCATGTTTTTAAGCCTAAGTCTAGAAATATGCAAATTACTGTCGTATTCTCAAACCAGGAGTCCCACGACTGCATGGTCAATTCCTACGAGTTACATTGGTCCCGTGGGAGGTGTTGGTGCCTCCCACGTTGACGTTCGGGGGTTGTTTTGAGTTTTCATCCACCAACGCCATGTTTTTAAGCCAAAGCCTAAAAATATGCAAATTACCATCGTATTCTCAAACCGGGAGTCTTGCGGCTTCGTGGTCAGTTCCTACGAGTTACATTGGTCCCGTGGAAGGTGTTGGTGCCACGTACGTGGACGTTCGGGGGCTGTTTTGAGTTTTCACCCTCTAACACCGTGTTTTTAAGCCAAAGTCTAGAAATATGCAAATTACCGTCGTATTCTCAAACCGGGAATCCTGCGGCTGCGTGGTCAGGTCCTACCAGTTACATTAGTCTCGTGGGAGGTGTTGGTGCCACCCACGGGGACGTTCGGGTGTTATTTCATGTTTTCACCCACCAACGCCAAGTTTTTAAGCCTAAGTCTATAATTATGCAAATTACCGTCGTATTCTCAAACTAGGAGTCCTGCAGCAGTGTGGTTAGTTCCTACGAGTTACATTGGTCCCGTGGGAGGTGTTGGTGCCACCCACGGGAACGTTCGAGGGCTGTTTTGAGTTTTCACCCTCTAACGCCATGCTTTTATGCCTAAGTCTAGAAATATTCAAATTACCATCGTATTCCCAAACCGAGAGTCCCACGGATATGTGGTTAGTTCCTACGAGTTACATTGGTCCTGTGGGAGGTGTTGGTGCCACCAACGGGGACGTTCGGGGGCTGTTTCTAGTTTTCACCCACTAACGCCATGTTTTTAAACCTAATTCTTGAAATATGGAAATTCTTGTCGTATTCTCAGACGGAGAGACCCGCGGCTGCGTGGTTAGTTCCTATGAGTTACATTGGTCCCGTAGAAGGTGTTGGTGCCACCGACGGGGACGTTCGGGTGCTGTTTCGACTTTTCACCATCTAACAACATGTTTTTGAGCCTAAGTCTAGAATTATGCAAATTACCATCGGATTCTCAAATCGGTACTCCCACGACTACGTGGTCAATCCCTACAAGTTACATTCGTCCCATGGGAAGTGTTGGTGCCACCCACGGGGCCGTTCGGGGGATATTTTGAGTTTTCACCCACTAACGACATGTTTTTAAGTCTAAGTCTAGAAATATGCAAATTATGGTCGTATTCTTTAATCGGGAGTCCAGCGGCTGCGTGTTCAGTTCCTATGAGTTACATTGGTCCCGTGGGAGGTGTTTGTGCCACCCACGGGGACATTCGGGGGCTGTATCAAGGTTTAACCCACTAACACCATGTTTTAAAGCAAAAGTCTAGAAATATTCAAATTACCATCGTATTCTCAAACTGGGACTCTCGCGGCTACGTGGTCAGTTCCTACGAGTTACATTGGTCCCGTGGGAGGCGTTGGTGCCACCCACGGTAACGTTCGGGTGCTGTTTCGAGTTTTCACCCACTAACGCCATGTTTTTAAGCCTATAATCTTGAAATATGCAAATTATCATCGTATTCTCAAATCGGGAGACCCGCGGAAGCGTTGCTAGTTTGTACGAGTTACATTTGTCCCGTGTGAGGTGTTGGTTCCACCCACGGGGACGTTCGGGGGCTGTTTTGAGTTTTGACCCACTAACGCCATGTTTCTAAGCCTAAGTCTAGAAATATGCAAATTATCATCGTATTCTCAAATCGGGAGACTCGCGGCTGCGTGTTCAGTTCCTACGAGTTACATTGGTCCCATGGGAGGTGTTGGACCACCCACGAGGACGTTCGGGAGCTATTTCGAGTTTTCACCCTCTAACGCTATGTTTTTAAGCCTAAGTCTAGAAATATGCAAATTACCATCGTATTCTCAAACTGGGAGTCCCGCAAATGTGTGGTCAGTTCCTACGAGTTACATTGGTCCCGTAGGAGGTGTTGGTGCCAACCAAGGGGACGTTCAGCGCTTGTTTCGAGTTTTCACCCACTAACGCCGTGTTTTTAAGCGTATCAAAATTACCATCGTATTCTCAAACCGGGAGCCCCGCGGCTGCGTGGTCATTTCCTACGAGTTACATTGCTCACGTGGGAGGTGTTGGCGCGACCCACGGGGACGTTCGGGTGCTGTTTCGAGTTTTCACCCTCTAGCGCCATGTTTTTAAGCCTAAGTCTAGAAATATGCAAATTATCATCGTATTCTCAAACTGGGAGACCCGCGTCTGCGTGGTCGGTTCCTAAGAGTCACATTGGTCCCGTGGGAGGTGTTGGGGCCACCCACGGGGCCATTCGGGAGTTGTTTTGAATTTTCATCCACTAACGTCATGCTTTTAAGCCTAAGTCTAGAAATATGCAAATTGTCGTCGTATTCTCAAATCGGAAGTCCCATGGCTACGTGGTCATTTCCTACAAGTTACATTGGTCCCGTGGGAGGTGTTGGTGCCACCCACTGGGACGTTCGGGGGCTATTTCGTGTTTTCACAAACTAAGGCCATGTTTTTAAGCCTAAGTCTAGAATTATGCAAATTACCATCGTATTCTCAAACTAGGAGTCCCGCGGCTGCGTGGTTAGTTCCTACGAGTTACATTGGTCCCGTGGAAGGTGTTGGTGCCACGCACGTGGACGTTCGGGGGCTGTTTCGAGTTTTCACCCTCTAACGCCATGTTTTTAAGCCAAAGTCTAGAAATATACAAATTACCGTCGTATTCTCAAACCGGGAATCCCGCGGCTACGTGGTCAGATCCTACCAGTTACATTAGTCTCGTGGTAGGTGTTGGTGCCACCCACGGGGACATTCGGGTGCTGTTTCGTATTTTCACCCACTAACGCCATGTTTTTAAGCCTAAGTCTAGAATTATGCAAATTATCGTCATATTCTCAAACTAGGAGTCCTGCGGCAGCGTGGTTAGTTCCTACGAGTTACATTGATCCCATGAGAGGAGTTGGTGCCACCCACGGGGACATTCGGGGGCTAGTTCGAGTTTTCACCCACTAACGCCATGTTTTGAAGCCTAAGTCTAAAAATATGCAAATTATCGTCGTATTCTCAAACCCAGAGTCCCGCGACTGCGTGGTCAGTTCCTACGAGTTACATTCGTCCCGTGGGAGGTGTTGGTGCCTCCCACATTGACGTTCGGGGGCTTTTTGAGTTTTCACCCACTAGTGCCATGTTTTTAAGCCAAAGTCTAGAAATATGCCAATTACCATCGTATTCTCAAACTGGGAGTCCTGCGACCGCGTGGTCAGTTCCTATGAGTTACATTGGTCCCGTGGGAGGTGTTAGTGCCACCCACGGAAACGTTCGGGGGCTTTTTCGAGTTTTAACCCACTAACGCCATATTTTCAAGCCTAAGTTTAGAAATATGCAAATTATCGTCGTATTCTCAAATCGGGGGAGCCACGGCAGCGTGATCAGTTCCTACGAGTTACATTGGTCCCATTGGAGGTGTTGGTACCACCCACAAGGACGTTCGGGATCTGTCTCGAGTTTTCACCCTCTAATGCAATGTTTTTAAGCGTAAGTCTAGAAATATGCAAATTACCATCGTATCCTCAAACTGGGAGTCCCGCGACTGCGTGGTCAGTTCCTACGAGTTAAATTGGTCCCGTGGGAGGTGTTGGTGCCACCCACGGGGACGTTTGGGGGCTGTTTTGAGCTTTCACCCTCTAACGCCATGTTTTTAAGCCTAAGTCTAGAAATATGCAAGTTACAATCGTATTTACCAAATCGGGAGACCCGCGGCAGCATGGTTAGTTCGTACGAGTAACATTGGTCTCATGGGAGGTGTTGGTGCCACCCACGGGGACGTTCGGGGGCTGTTTCGAGTTTTCACCCATTAACGCCATATTTTTAAGCTTAAGTCTAGAAATATGCAAATTACCATCGTATTCTCAAAGTGGGAGACCCACGACTGCGTGGTCAGTTCCTACGAGTTTAATTGGTTCCTTGGGAGGTGTTGGTGCCACCCACGGGGCCGTTCGGGGGATGTTTCAAGTTTTCACCCCCTAATGCCATGCTTTTAATCCTAAGTCTAGAAATATCCAAATTACCATCGTATTCTCAAATGAGGAGTCCCGCGGCAGCGTGGTCAGTTCCTACGAGTTACATTGGTCCCGTGGGAGGTGTTGGTGCCACCCACGGGGACGTTCGAGGGCTATTTTGAGTTTTCACCCTCTAACGCCATGCTTTTAAGCATAAGTCTAGAAATATTCAAATTACCATCGTATTCCCAAACCGAGAGTCCCGCGGATACGTGGTCAGTTCCTACGAGTTACATTGGTCTCATGGGAGGTGTTGGTGCCACCAACGGGGCCATTCGGGCGCTGTTTCAAATTTTCACTTTCTAACGCAATGTTTTTAATCCTTAGTCTAGAAATATTCAAATTACCGTCGTATTCTCAAACCAGGAGTCCCGCGAATACGTGGTCGGTTCGTACTAGTTACATTGGGCCCATGGGAGGTGTTGGTGCCACCAACGGGGACGTTAGGGGGCTATTTCGAGTTTTCACCCACTAACACCATGTTTTTAAGCCTAATTCTAGAAATATGCAAATTCTTGTCGTATTCTCAAACCGAGAGACCCGCGGCTGCGTGGTTAGTTCCTACGAGTTACATTGGTCCCGTGGGAGTTGTTGTTGCCACCCACGGGGACATTCGGGGGCTGTTTTGAGTTTTCACCCATTAACGGGATGTTTTTTTGGTAAGGTGTAGAAATATGCAAATTACCGTCGTATTCTCAAACCGGGAGTCCCGCGGCTGCGTGGTCAGTTCCAGAGAGTAACATTCCCATGGTAGGTGTTGGTGCCACCCACGGGAACGTTCGGGGGCTGTTTCGAGTTTTCACCCTCTAATGCCATGTTTTTAAGCCTAAGTCTAGAAATATAAAAAATTACCGTCGTATTCTCAAATCGAGAGACAAGCGACTGTGTGGTCAGTTCCTACGAGTTAAATTGGTCCAGTAAGAGGTGTTGGTGCCACCCACGGGGCCGTTCGGGGGCTGTTTCGAGTTTTCATCCACTAACACAATGTTTTTAAGCCTAAGTCAAGAAATATGTAAATTACCTCCGTATTATCAATCCGGGAGTCCCGCGGCTGCGTGGTCAGTTCCTAAGAGTAACATTGGTCCCATGGGAGGTGTTGGTGCCACCCACGAGGAAGTTCGGGGCTATTTCGAGTTTTCACCCACTAACGCCATTTTTTAAGACTAAGTCTAGTAATATGAAAATTACCGTCGTATTCTGAAACCGGGAGTCCCGCGGCAGCGTGGTCAGTTCCTACGAGTTACATTGGTCCCGTGGGAGGTGTTGGTGCCACCCACGGGGATGTTCGGGGGCTATTTTGAGTCTTCACCCTCTAACGCCATGTTTTTAAGCCTAAGTCTGGAAATATGCAATTTACCGTTGTATTCTCAAAGTGGGAGACCCGCGACTGCGCGATCAATTCCTACGAGTTTAATTGGTTTCTTGGGAGGTGTTGGTGCCACCCACGGGGCCGTTCAGGGGATGTTTCAAGTTTTCACCCCATAATGCCATGCTTTTAATCCTAAGTCTAGAAATATGCAAATTACCATCGTATTCTCAAATCGAGAGTCCCACGGCAGCGTGGTCAGTTCCTACGAGTTACATTGGTCCCGTGGGAGGTGTTGGTGCCACCCACGGGGCCGTTCGGGGGATATTTTGAGTTTTCACCCACTAACGACATGTTTTTAAGCCTAAGTCTAGAAATATGCAAATTATCATCGTATTCTTAAATTGGGAGTCCCGCGGCTGCGTGTTCAGTTCCTATGAGTTACATTGGTCCCGTGGGAGGTGTTTGTGCCACCCATGGGGACGTTCAGTGGCTGTTTCGAGATTTAACCAACTAACACCATGTTTTTAAGCCAAAGTCTAGAAATATGCAAATTACCATCGTATTCTCAAACTGGGAGTCTCATGGCTACGTGGTCAGTTACTACGAGTTACATTGGTCCCGTGGGAGGTGTTGGTGCCACCCACGGGAACGTTCGGGTGCAGTTTCGAGTTTTCACCCACTAACGCCATGTTTTTAAGCCTTAAGTCTTGAAATATGTAAATTATCATCATATTCTCAAATCGGGAGACCCGCGGCAGCGTTGTTAGTTCGTACGATTTACATTTGTCCCGTGTGAGGTGTTGGTTCCACCCACGGGGACGTTTGGGGGGCTGTTTTGAGTTTTCACCCACTAACGCCATGTTTTTATGCCTAAGTCTAGAAATATGCAAATTACCATCGTATTCTCAAACTGGGAGTCCCGCAAGTGCGTGGTCAGTTCCTACGAGTTATATTGGTTCTGTAGGAGGTGTTGGTGCCAACCACGGGGACGTTCGAGGGTTGTTTCGAGTTTTCACCCACTAACGTCGTGTTTTTAAGCCTAATGTCCAGAAATATCAAAATTATCGTCGTATTCTCAAACCGGGAGCCCCGCGGCTGCGTGGTCATTTCCTACGAGTTACATTGGTCACGTGGGAGGTGTTGGCGCGACCCACGGGGACGTTCGGGTGCTGTTACGAGTTTTCACCCTCTAACGCCCTGTTTTTAAGCCTAAGTCTAGAAATATGCAAATTATCATCGTATTCTCAAACTGGGAGACCCGCGTCTGCGCGGTTAGTTCCTAAGAGTCACATTGGTCCCGTGGGAGGTGTTGGGGCCACCCACGGGGCCATTCGGGAGTTGTTTTGAGTTTTCATCCACTAACGCCATGCTTTTAAGCCTAAGTCTAGAAATATGCAAATTGTCATCGTATTCTCAACTCGGAAGTCCCATGGCTACGTGGTCATTTCCTACAAGTTACATTGGTCCCGTGGGAGGTGTTGGTGCCACCCACTGGGACGTTCGGGGTCTGTTTCGTGTTTTCACCCACTAAGGCCATGTTTTTAAGCCTAAGTCTAGAATTATGCAAATTACCATCGTATTCTCAAACTAGGAGTCCCGCGGCTGCGTGGTCAGTTCCTATGAGTTACATTGGTCCCGTGGAAGGTGTTGGTGCCACGCACGTGGACGTTCGGGGGCTGTTTCGAGTTTTCACCCTCTAACGCCATGTTTTTAAGCCAAAGTCTAGAAATATGCAAATTACCGTCGCATTCTCAAACCGGGAATCCCGCGGTTGCGTGGTCAGTTCCTACCAGTTACATTAGTCTCGTGGGAGGTGTTGGTGCCACCCACGGGGATGTTCGGGTGCTGTTTCGTGTTTTCACCCACTAACGCCATGTTTTTAAGCCTAAGTCTAGAATTATACAAATTATCGTCGTATTCTCAAACTAGGAGTCCTGTGGCAGCGTGGTTAGTTCCTACGAGTTACATTGATCCCATGAGAGGTGTTGGTGCCACCCACGGGGGCTATTTTGAGTTTTCACCCACTAACGCCATGTTTTGAAGCCTAAGTCTAGAAACATGCAAATTACCGTCGTATTCTCAATCCAGGAGTCCCGCGACTGCGTGGTCAGTTCCTAGGAGTTACATTCGTCCCGTGGGAGGTGTTGGTGCCTCCCACATTGACGTTCGGAGGCTTTTTGAGTTTTCACCCACTAATGCCATGTTTTTAAGCCAAAGTCTAGAAATATGCCACTTACCATCGTATTCTCAAAGTGGGAGTCCTGCGACCGCGTGGTCAGTTCCTACGAGTTACATTGGTCCCGTGGGAGGTGTTAGTGCCACCCACGGAGACGTTCGGGGGATTTTTTGAATTTTCACCCATTAACGCCATATTTTCAAGCCTAAGTTTAGAAATATGCAAATTATCGTCGTATTCTCAAATCGGGAGAGCCGCGACAGCGTGATCAGTTCCTGCGACTTACATTGGTCCCATTGGAGGTGTTGGTACCACCCACAAGGACGTTCAGGATCTGTCTCGAGTTTTCACCCTCTAACGCCATGTTTTTAAGCGTAAGTCTAGAAATATGCAAATTAGCATCGTATTCTCAAACTGGGAGTCCCGCGACTGCGTGGTCAGTTCCTACGAGTTAAATTGGTCCTCTGGGAGGTGTTGGTGCCACCCACGGGGACGTTCGGGGGCTGTTTCGAGTTTTCACCCTCTAACGCCATGTTTTTAAGCCTAAGTCTAGAAATATGCATGATACAATCGTATTTACCAAATTGGGAGACCCGCGGCAGCGTTGTTAGTTCGTACGAGTAACATTGGTCTCGTGGGAGGTGTTGGTGCCACCCACGGGGATGTTCGGGGGCAATTTCGAGTTTTCACCCATTAACGCCATGTTTTTAAGCCTAAGTCTAGAAATATGCAAATTACCATCGTATTCTCAAAGTGGGAGACCCGCGAGTGCGTGGTCAGTTCCTACGAGTTTAATTGGTTCCTTGGGAGGTGTTGGTGCCACCCACGGGGTCATTCGGGGGATGTTTCAAGTTTTCACCCCCTAATGCCATGATTTTAATCCTAAGTCTAGAAATATCCAAATTACCATTGTATTCTCAAATCGGGAGTCCCGCGGCAGCGTGGTCAGTTCCTACGAGTTACATTGGTCCCGTGGGAGGTGTTGGTGCCACCCACGGGAACGTTCGAGGGCTGTTTTGATTTTTCACCCTCTAACGCCATGCTTTTAAACCTAAGTCTAAAAATATTCAAATTACCATCGTATTCCCAAACCGAGAGTCCCGCGGATACGTGGTCAGTTCCTACGAGTTACATTGGTCCCGTGGGAGGTGTTGGTGCCACCAACGGGGATGTTCGGGGGCTATTTCGAGTTTTCACCCACTAACGCCATGTTTTTAATCCTAATTCTAGAAATATGAAAATTCTTGTCGTATTCTCAACCGAGAGACCCCTGGCTGCGTTGTGAGTTCCTACGAGTTACATTGGTCCCGTAGGAGGTGATGGTGCCACCGACGGGGACGTTCGGGCGATGTTTCGAGTTTTCACCCTCTAACAACATGTTTTTGAGCCTAAGTCTAGAAATATGCAAATTGCCATCAGATTCTCAAATCGGGACTCCCACGACTACGTGGTCAATTCCTACGAGTTACATTGGTCCCATGGGAGGTGTTGGTGCCACCCACGGGGCCGTTTGGGGGTTATTTTGAGTTTTCACCCACTAACAACATATTTTTAAGCCTAAGTCTATAAATATGCAAATTATCGTCATATTATTAAATCGGCAGTCCCGCGGGTGCGTGGTCAGTTCCTACGAGTTACATTGGTCCCGTGGGAAGTGTTTGTGCCAACCACGGGGAATTTCAGGGCCTGTTTCGAGGTTTAACCCACTAACACCATGTTTTTAAACCTAAGTCTAGAAATATGCAAATTACCGTCGTATTCACAAACCTGGAGTCCTCTGGCTGCGTGGTCAGTTCCTACGAGTAAAATTGGTCCCGTGGGAGGTGTATGTGCCACCACAGGGCCGTTCGGGGGCTGTGTCGAGTTTTCACCTACTAACGCCATGTTTTTAAGCCTAAAGTCTAGAAATTTGCAAATTACCATTGTATTATCAAACCGAGAGTTCTGTGGCCGCGTAGTCATTTCCTACGAGTTACATTGTACCCATGGGAGGTGTTGGTGCCACCTACGTGGACGTTCGGTGGATCTTTCGAGTTTTGAACCACTAACGCCATTTTTTTAAGCCTAAGTTCAGAAATATGAAAATTACCATCGTATTCTCAAACCGGAAGTCCCGCGGCTGCTTGGTCATTTCCTATGAGTTACATTGGTCTCGTGGGTGGTGTTAGTGCCACCCACGGGGACGTTCGGAGGCAGTTTTGAGTTTTCACCTCTAATGCCATGATTTCAAGCGTAAGTCTAAAATATGCAAATTAGGGACGTATTCTGAAATCGGGAGACCCCCGGTTTCGTGGTTAGTTCTTACGAGTAACATTGGTCCCATGGGAGTTGTTGGTGCCACCCACGGGGCCGTTCGGGCACCGTTTTGAGTTTTCACCCACTAATGCCATGTTTTTAAGCCTAAGTCTTGAAATATGGAAATTATCATCATATTTTGAAATCGGGAGTCCTACGGCAGTGTGATCAGTTCCTACGAGTTACATTAATCCCGTAGGAGGTATTGGTGCCACCCAAGGGGCCGTTCGGGTGCTGTTTCAAGTTTTCAGCCACTAACGCCATGTTTATAAGCCAAAGTATAGAAATATGAAAATTATCGTCGTATTTTTAAACCGGTAGTCCCGCGGCTCCGTGGTCAGTTCCTACGAGTTACATTGGTCCCGTGGGAGGTGTTGGTGCCCCCCACGGGAACGTTAGGGTGCTGTTTTGAGTATTCACCCACTAACGCCATGTTTTTAAGCCTAAAGTCTAGAAATATGCAAATTACCCTCGTATTCTCAAATAGGGAGACCCGCGGAAGCGTGGTTAGTTCCTACGAGTTACATTGGTACCGTGCAAGGTGGTGGTCCCACCCACGAGGACGTTCGGGGGATGTTTCGAGTTTTCACCCACTAACGCCATGTTTTTAAACCTAAGTCTAGAAATATGTAAATTACCGTCGTATTCTCAAATTGGGAGACCCGCAGCTGCGTGTTCCGTTCCTACGAGTTACATTGGTCATGTGGGATGTGTTGGTACCACCCACAAGGACGTTCGGGAGTTGTTTCGAGTTTTCACCCTCTAACGCCATGTTTTTTAGCCAAGGTCTCAAAATATGAAAATTACCATCGTATTCTCAAACCAGGAGCCCCGCGGCTGCGTGGTCATTTCCTACGAGTTACATTGGTCACGTGGGAGGTGTTGGTGCCACCCACGGGGCCGTTCGGAGGCTGTTTTGAGTTTTCACCCATTAATGCCAAGTTTTTTAGCCTAAGTCTAGAAATATGCAAATTACCATCGTATTCTCAAACTGGGAGATCCGCGATTGCGTGGTCAGTTCCTACGAGTTACAGTGGTACCTTGGGAGGTGTTGGTGCCACCCACGGGGCTGTTCGGGGGATGTTTCCAGTTTTCACCCACTAACGCCATGTTTTTAAACCTAAGTCTGGAAATATGAAAATTACCATCGTATTCTCAAATCGGGAGTCCGTCGGCTGCGTTGTCAGTTCCTAAGAGTAACATTGGTCCCGTGGGAGGTGTTCGTGCCACCCACGAGGAAGTTCGGGGCTATTTCGAGTTTTCACCCACTAATGCCATTTTTTAAGACTAAGTCTAGTAATATGCAAATTACCATCGTATTCTGAAACCGGGAGTCCCGCGGAAGCGTGGTCAGTTCCTACGAGTTACATTGGTCCCGTGGGAGGTGTTGGTGCCACCCACGGGGACGTTCGGGGGCTGTTTCGAGTTTACACCCTCTAACGCCATGTTTTAAAGACTAAATCCAGAAATATGAAAATTACCTTCGTATTCTCAAACTGGGAGACCCGCGACTTTGTGGTGAGTTCCTATGAGTTACATTGGTCCCGTCGGAGTTGTTGGTGCCACCCACGGGGCCATTTGGGGGTTGTTTTGAGTTTTCGCCCACTAACGCCATGTTTTTAAGCCAAGGTCTAGAAATATGCAAATTATCATCGTATTCTAAAACCGGGAGTCCCACGGCTGCGTGGTCAGTTCCTAAGTGTAACATCGCTCTCGTGGGAGGTGTTGGTGCCACCCACGGGGACGTTCAGGGGATGTTTCGAGTTTTCACCCACTAACGCCATGTTTTTAAGCCTATGTCTTTAAATATAAAAATTATGGTCGTATTCTCAAACTGGGAGTCCCGCGGCTGCGTGGACAGTTCCTACGAATTACATTAGTCTTGTGGGAGGTGTTGGTGCCACCCACGGGGACGTTCGGGGGCTGTTTCGAGTTTTCACCCTTTAACGCCATATTTTTAAGCCTCAGTCTAGAAATATGAAAATTATCATTGTAATCTCAAACCATGTGTCCCGCGGCTGTGTGGTCTATTCCTACGAGTTACATTGGTCCCGTGGGAGGTGTTGGTGCCACCCACGGGGACGTTCGAGGGTTGTTTTGAGTTTTCACCCTCTAACGCCATTCTTTTAAGCCTAAGTCTAGAAATATTCAAATTACCATCGTATTCACAAACCGAGATCCCGCAGATACGTGGTCAGTTCCTACGAGTTACATTGGTCCTGTGGGAGGTGTTGGTACCACCAACGGGGACGTTCGGGGGCTGTTTCGAGTTTTCACCCACTAACGCCATGTTTTTAAACCTAATTCTAAAAATATGCAAATTCTTGTCGTATTCTCAAACCGGGAGACCCGCGGCTGCGTGGTCAGTTCCTACGAGTTACATTGGTCCCGTAGGAGGTGTTGGTGCCACCGACGGGGACGTTTGGGCACTGTTTTGAGTTTTCACCCTCTAACAACATGTTTTTCAGCCTAAGTCTAGAAATAGGCAAATTACCATCGGATTCTC
Source organism: Sambucus nigra (assembly GCA_949130495.1). Taxonomy (NCBI): domain Eukaryota; kingdom Viridiplantae; phylum Streptophyta; class Magnoliopsida; order Dipsacales; family Adoxaceae; genus Sambucus; species Sambucus nigra. The sequence continues at coordinate 294,168,540 of OX422215.1, read as the reverse complement.
AAATCAGGACTCCCATGACTGCGTGGTCAGTTCCTACAAGTTACATTGGTCCCATGGGAGGTGTTGGTGCCACCCACAGGGCCGTTCGGGGGATATTTTGAGTTTTCACCCACTAACAACATGTTTTTAAGCCTAAGTCTATAAATATGCAAATTATCGTCGTATTATTAAATCGGCAGTCTCGCGGCTGCGTGGTCAGTTCCTACGAGTTACATTGGTCCCGTGGGAAGTGTTTGTGCCAACCACGAGGAGGTTCGGGGCCTGTTTCGAGGTTTAACCCACTAACACCATGTTTTTAAACCTAAGTCTAGAAATATGCAAATTACCGTCGTATTCACAAACCTGGAGTCCTCTGGCTGCGTGGTTAGTTCCTACGAGTAAATTTGGTCCCGTGGGAGGTGTATGTGCCACCACAGGGCCGTTCGGGGGCTGTGTCGAGTTTTCACATTGTACCCATGGGAGGTGTTGGTGCCACCTACGGGGACGTTCGGGGGATCTTTCGAGTTTTGAACCACTAACGCCATTTTTTTAAGCCTAAGTTCAGAAATATGAAAATTACCGTCATATTCTCAAACCGGAAGTCCCGCGGCTGCTTGGTCATTTCCTATGAGTTACATTGGTCTCATGGGTGGTGTTGGTGCCACCCACGGGGACGTTCGGGGGCAGTTTTGAGTTTTCACCTCTAATGCCATGATTTCAAGCGTAAGTCTAAAATATGCAAATTAGGGACGTATTCTGAAACCGGGAGACCCCCGACTGCGTGGTTAGTTCTTACGAGTAACATTGGTCCCATGGGAGTTGTTGGTGCCACCCACGGGGCCGTTCGGGTACTATTTCGAGTTTTCACCCACTAACGCCATGTTTTTAAGCCTAAGTCTTGAAATATGCAAATTATCATCATATTTTGAAACCGGGAGTCCTGCGGCAGTGTGATCAGTTCCTACGAGTTACATTAATCCCGTGGGAGGTATTGGTGCCACCCAAGGGGCCGTTCGGGTGGTGTTTCAAGTTTTCACCCACTAACGCCATGTTTTTAAGCCAAAGTATAGAAATATGCAAATTATCGTCGAATTTTCAAACCGGGAGTCCCACGGCTCCGTGGTCAGTTCCTACGAGTTACATTGGTCCCGTGGGAGGTGTTGGTGCCCCCCACGGGAACGTTAGGGTGCTGTTTTGAGTTTTCACCCACTAACGCCATGTTTTTAAGCCAAAAGTCTAGAAATATGCAAATTACCCTCGTATTCTCAAATAGGGAGACCCGCGGCAGCGTGGTTAGTTCCTACGAGTTACATTGGTCCCGTGCAAGGTGGTCGTCCCACCCACGAGGACGTTCGGGGGTTGTTTCGAGTTTTCACCCACTAACGCCATGTTATTAAACCTAAGTCTAGAAATATGTAAATTACCGTCGTATTCTCAAATTGGGAGACCCGCAGCTGCGTGTTCCATTCCTACGAGTTACATTGGTCCTGTGGGATGTGTTGGTACCACCCACAAGGACGTTCGGGAGTTGTTTCGAGTTTTCACCCTCTAACGCCATGTTTTTAAGCCAAGGTCTAGAAATATGCAAATTACCGTCGTATTCTCAAACCGGGAGCCCCGCGGCTGCGTGGTCAATTCCTACGAGTTACATTGGTCACGTGGGAGGTGTTGGTGCCACCCACGGGGCCGTTTCGGGGCTGTTTTGAGTTTTCACCCATTAATGAAAAGTTTTTTAGCCTAAGTCTAGAAATATGCAAATTACCATCATATTCTCAAACTGGGAGACCCGCGATTGCGTGGTCAGTTCCTACGAGTTACAGTGGTACCTTGGGAGGTGTTGGTGCCACCCACGGGGCCGTTCGGGGGATGTTTCCAGTTTTCACCCACTAATGCCATGTTTTTAAACCTAATTCTGGAAAATGAAAATTACCATCGTATTCTCAAAGCGGGAGTCCGTCGGCTGCGTGGTCAGTTCCTAAGAGTTCCATTGATCCCGTGGGAGGTGTTGGTGCCACCCACGGGGTCGTTCGAGGGCTGTTTCGAGTTTTCACCCATTAATGCCATGTTTTCAAGCCCAAGTCTAGAAATATGCAAATTACCGTCGTATTCTCAAACTGGGAGACCCGTGACTATATGGTCAGTTCCTATGAGTTACATTGGTCCCGGAGGAGGTGTTGGTACCACCAACGGGCCGTTCGCGAGATGTTTCATTTTTTTCACCCACTAACGCCATGTTTTTAAGCCTAAGTCTAGAAATATGCAAATTACTGTTCTATTTTAAAACCAGGAGTCCTGCGGCAGCGTGGTCAATTTCTACGAGTTACATTGATCTCGTGGGAGGTGTTGGTGCCACCCACGGGGCCGTTCGGGTGTTGTTTCGAGTTTTCACCCTCTAACGCAATGTTTTTAATCCTAAGTCTAGAAATATTCAAATTACCATCGTATTCCCAAACCAGGAGTCCCGCGAATACGTGGTCAGTTCCTACTAGCTACATTGATCCCGTGGGAGGTGTTGGTGCCACCAACGGGGACGTTCGGGGGCTGTTTCCAGTTTTTACCCACTAACACCATGTTTTTAAGCCTAATTCTAGAAATATGCAAATTCTTGTTGTATTCTCAAACCGGGAGACCCGCAACTGCGTGGTTAGTTCCTCCGAGTTACATTGGTCCCGTGGGAGTTGTTGGTGCCACCCACGGGGCCATTCTGGGGCTGTTTTGAGTTTTCACCCATAAAGGGATGTTTTTAAGGCAAGGTCTAGAAATATGCAAATTACCATCGTATTCACAAACCGAGAGTCCCGCGGCCGCGTGGTTTGTTCCTAAGAGTAACATTGATCCCTTGGGAGGTGTTGGTGCCACCCACGGGGACGTTCGGGGGCTGTTTCGAGTTTTCACCCTCTAAGGCCATGTTTTAAGCCTAAGTCTAGAGATATAAAAAATTACCATCGTATTCTCAAACCGGGAGACAAGCGACTGCGTGGTCAGTTCCTACGAGTTAAATTGGTCCAATGGGAGGTGTTGGTGCCACCCACGGGTTTGTTCGGGGGCTGTTTCGAGTTTTCATCCACTAACGCAATGTTTTTAAGCCTAAGTCAAGAAATATGCAAATTACCATCGTATTATCAAACCGGGAGTCCCGCGGCTGCATGGTCAGTTCCTAAGAGTAACATTGGTTCCGTGGGAGGTGTTGGTGCCACCCACGGGGGCGTTCGGGGGCTATTTCGAGTTTTCACCCACTAACACCATGTTTTTAAGACTAAGTCTAGAAATATGCAAATTAGCATCGTATTCTAAAATCGGGAGTCCCGCGGCAGCGTGGTCAGTTCCTACGAGTTACATTGGTCCCGTGGGAGGTGTTGGTGCCACGCACGGGGACGTTCGGGGGCTTTTTCGAGTTTTCTACCTCTAACGCCATGTTTTTAAGCCTAAATCCAGTAATATCCAAATTACCATCATATTCTCAAACTGGGAGACCCACGACTGTGTGGTGAGTTCCTATGAGTTACATTGGTCCCGTCGGAGTTGTTGGTGCCACCCACGGGGCCATTCGGGGGTTGTTTTGAGTTTTCGCCCACTAACGCCTTATTTTTAAGCCAAGGTCTAGAAATATGCAAATTACCGTCGTATTCTCAAACCGGGTGTCCCACGGCTGCGTGGTCAGTTCCTTAGAGTAACATCGGTCTCGTGGGAGGTGTTGGTACCACCCACGGGGACGATTGGGGGCTGTTTCGAGTTTTCACCCACTAACACCACGTTTTTAAGCCTATGTCTTTAAATATGCAAATTATCGTCGTTTTCTCAAACCGGGAGTCCCGCGATTGCGTGGACAGTTCCTACGAATTACATTAGTTTCGTGGAAGGTGTTGGTGCCACCCACGGGGCCGTTTCGGAACTGTTTCGAGTTTTCACCCACTAACGCCGTGTTTTTATGCCTAAGTCAAGAAATATGAAAATTGTTGTCATATTCTCAAACTGGGAGTCCCGCGGCTACGTGGTCAGTTCCTACGAGCTACATTGGTCCCGTGGGAGGTGTTGGTGCCACCCACGGGGACGTTCGGGGGCTGTTTCGAGTTTTCACCCTCTAACACCATGTTTTTAAGCCTAAGTCTAAAAATATGCAAATTACCGTCGGATTCTCAAACCGGGACACCCGCGGCTGCGTGGTCAGTTCCTACGACCTACATTGGTCTCGTGGGAGGTGTTGGTGCCAACCACGGGGACGTTTCGGGGTTGTTTCAAGTTTTCACCCTTTAACGCCATGTTTTTAAGCCTCAGTATAGAAATATGAAAATTATCATTGTATTCTCAAACCGTGAGACCCACGGCTGTGTGGTCAGTTCCTACGAGCCACATTGGTCCCGTGGGAGGTGTTGGTGCCACCCACAGGGCCGTTCCGAGGAAGTTTTGAGTTTTCACCCACTAACGCCATGTTTTTAAGCCTAATTCTAGAAATATGCAAATTCCCGTCGTATTCCCAAACCAGGAGACCCGCGGCTACGTGGTCAGTTCCTACGAATTACATTGGTCCCGTGGGAGGTGTTTGTGCCATCCACGGGGACGTTCGGGGGCTATTTCGAGGTTTATCCCACTAACGCCATGTTTTTAAACCTAAGTCTAGAAATATGCAAATTAACATCGTATTCTCAAACCTTGAGTCCTGCGACTGCGTGGTTAGTTCCTACGAGTTAAATTTGTCCCGTGGGAGGTGTATGTGCCACCACGGGGCCGTTCAGGGGCTTTTTTGAGTTTTCACCACTAACGCCATGTATTTAAGCCTAAAGTCTAGAAATTTGCAAATTACCGATGTATTCTCAAAGTGGGAGCCCCGCGGCTGCGTGGTCATTTCCTACGAGTTTTATTGGTCACGTGGGAGGTGTTAGTGCCACCCACGAGGCCGTTCGGGGGTTGTTTCGAGTTTTCACCCTTTAACCCCATGTTTTTAAGCCTAAGTCTAGAAGTATGCAAATTACCGTCGTATTCCCAAACCGGAAGTCTCGCAGCTACGTGGTCATTTCCTACAAGTTACATTGGTCCCGTGGGAGCTGTTGGTGCAAACCACGGGGACGTTCGGGGGATGTTTCGAGTTTTCACCCTCTAACGCCATGTTTTTAAGCCTATATATATAAATATGGAAATTATCATCGTATTCTCAAACTGGGAGACCCGCGTCGGCGTGGTCAGTTCCTAAGAGTTACATTGGTCTCGTGGGAGATGTTGGTGCCACCCACGGGGCTATTCGGGAGTTGTTTTGAGTTTTCATCCACTAACGCCAGCTTTTAAGCCTAAGTATAGAAATATGCAAATTGCCATCGTATTCTCAAATAGGAAGTCCCGCGGCTACGTGGTCATTTCCTACAAGTTACATTGGTCCCGTGGGAGGTGTTGGTGCCACCCACGGGGACATTCTGGGGCGGCTGTTTCGTGTTTTCACCCACTAACGCCATGTTTTTAATCCTAAGTCTAGAGATATTCAAATTACCGTCGTATTGTTAAACCAGGAGTCCCGCGACTGCGTGGTCAGTTCCTACGAGTTACATTGGTCCCGTGGAAGGTGTTGGTGCCACCCACGTGGACGTTCGGGGGAAGTTTGGAGTTTTAACCCTCTAACGCCATGTTTTTCAGCCAAAGTCTAGAAATATGCTAATTACCATCATATTCTCAATCCAAGAGTCCCGGGGCTGCGTGGTCAGTTCATACGAGTTACATTAGTCTCGTGGGAGGTGTTGGTGCCACCCACGGGGACGTTCGGGTGCTGTTTCGAGTTTTCATTCACTAACGCCATGTTTTCAAGCCAAAAGTCAAGAAATATGCAAATTATCGTCGTATTTTAAAACCGGGAGTCCTGCGGCAGCGTGGTTAGTTCCTACGAGTTACATTGAGCCCGTGAGAGGTGTTGATGCCACCCACGGGGACGTTCGGGGGCTATTTCGAGTTTTCACCCACTAACGCCATGTTTTTAAGCCTAAGTCCAGAAATATGCAAATTATCGTCGTATTCTCAAATCAGGAGTCCCGCGACGGCGTGGTCAGTTCCTACGAGTTACACTGGTCCCGTGGGAGGTGTTTGTGCCTCCCACATTGACGTTCGGGGGCTTTTTGAGTTTTCACCCACTAACGCCATGTTTTGAAGCCAAAGTATAGATATATGCAAATTACAGTCGAATTCTCAAACCGGGAATCCCGCGGACGCGTGGTCAGTTCCTACGAGTTACATTGGTCCTGTGGGAGGTGTTGGTGCCACCTACGGGGACGTTCCGGTGCTGTTTCGAGTTTTCACCCACTAATTCCATGCTTTTAAGCCTAAGTTTAGAAATATGCAAATTATCGTCGTATTCTCAAACCGGGAGTCCCACGGCTACCTGGTCAGTTCCTAAGAGTAACATCGGTCTCGTGGGAGGTGTTGGTGCCACCCACGGGGACGTCCGGGGGCTGTTTCAGGTTTTCACCCACTAATGCCATGTTTTTAAGCCTATGTCTTTAAATATGCAAATTATCGTCGTACTCTCAAACTGGGAGTCCCGCGGCTGCGTGGACAGTTCCTACGAGTACCATTAGTCCCAAGGGAGGTGTTGGTGCCACCCACGGGGACGTTCGGGGGCTGTCTCGAGTTTTCACCCTTTAACGCCATGTTTTTAAGCCTCAGTCTAGAAATATGAAAATTATTGTTGCATTCTCAAACTATGAGACCCGCGGCTGTGTGGTCAGTTCCTACGAGTTACATTAGTCCCATGGGAGGTGTTGGAAGCATCCACGGGGCCGTTCCGGGGCTGTTTCAAGTTTTCATCCACTAACGCCATGTTTTTACGCCTAAGTCTTGAAATATGAAAATTGTCATCATATTCTGAAACCGGGAGTCCCGCGGCTGCGTAGTCAGTTCCTACGAGTTACAATGGTCCCGTGGGAGGTGTTGGTGCCACCCACGGGGACGTTCGGGGGTTGTTTCGAGTTTTCACCCTCTAACACCATGTTTTTAAGCCTAAGTCTAGAAATATGCAAATTACCGTCGGATTCTCAAATCGGGACACCCGCGAATGCGTGGTCAATTCCTACGAGTTACATTGGTCTCGTGGGAGGTGTTGGTGCCACCCACGGGGACGTTCGGGGGTTGTTTCAAGTTTTCACCCTTTAACGCCATGTTTTTAAGCCTCAGTATAGAAATATGCAAATTATCGTTGTATTCGCAAATTGTGAGACCCGCGGCTGCGTGGTCAGTTCCTACGAGTTACATTGGTCCCGTGGGAGGGGTTGGTGCCATCCACGGGGCCGTTCGGGGGTTATTTCGAGTTTTCACCCACTAACGCCATGTTTATAAGCCTAAGTCTAGAAATGTGCAAATTATCATTGTATTCTCAAACTATGCGACCCGCGGCTACGTGGTACGAGTTACGTTGGTCCCGTAGGAGGTTTTGGTGCCACCAACGGGGTCGTTCGGGAGTTGTTTCGAATTTTCACAGTCTAACACCATGTTTTTAAGCCTAAGTCTAGAAATATGCAAATTACCGTCGGATTCTGAAGCCAGGACACCCGCGGTTGTGTGGTCAGTTCCTACGAGTTACATTGGTCCCCTGGGAGGTGTTGGTGCCACCCACGGGGACGTTCGGGGGATATTTTGAGTTTTCACCCACTAATGCCATGTTTTTAAACCTAAGTCTAGAAATATCCAAATTACCGTTGTATTCTCAAACCTGGAGTCCTGCGGCTGCGTGGTCAGTTCCTACGAGTTAAATTGGTCCAATGGGAGGTGTATGTGCCACCACGGGGCCGTTCGGGGGCTTTTTCGAGTTTTCACCCACTAACGCCATGTTTTTAAGCCTAAAGTCTAGAAATTTGCAAATTACCATTGTATTCTGAAACTGGGAGCCCCACGGCTATGTGGCCATTTCCTACGAGTTACATTGGTCACGTGGGAGGTGTTGTTTCCACCCACGGGGCCGTTCGGGGGTTGTTTCAAGTTTTCACCCATTAACGCCATGTTTTTAAGCCTAAGTCTAGAAGTATGAAAATTACCATCGTATTCCCAGACCGGGAGTCCCGCAGCAGTGTGGTCATTTCCTACAAGTTACATTGGTCCCGTGGGAGCTGTTGGTGCCACCCACGGGGACGTTCGGGGGGTGTTTCGAGTTTTCACCCTCTAACGTCTTGTTTTTAGGCAAAGTCTAGAAATATGCAAATTACCGTCGTATTCTGAAACCGAGAGTCCCGTGGCTGAGTGATCAGTTCCTACGAGTTACATTAGTCTCGTGGGAGGTGTTGGTGCCAACCACGGGGACGTTCGGGTGCTGTTTCGAGTTTTCACCCACTAACGCCATTTTTTTAAGCCAAAAGACAAGAAATGTGCAAATTATCATCGTATTTTAAAACCGGGAGTCCTGCGGCAGCGTGGTTATTTCCTACGAGTTACATTGATCCCGTGAGAGGTGTTGGAGCCATCCGCGGGGACGTTCGGGGGCTATTTCAAGTTTTCACCCACTAACGCCATGTTTTTAAACCTAAGTCTAGAAATATGCAAATTACCGTCGTATTCTCAAACCGAGAGTCCCGCGGCCGCGTGGTGAGTTCCTACGAGTTACATTGGTCCCGTGGGAGGTGTATGTGCCACCAAAGGGCCGTTCGGGGGCTGTGTCGAGTTTTCACCCACTCACGCCATGTTTTTAGGCAAAGTCTAGAAATTTGCAAATTACTGTTGTATTCTCAAACTGGGAGTTCTGTCGCTGCGTAGTCATTTCCTACGAGTTACATTGTACCCATGGGAGGTGTTGGTGCCACCTACGGGGACGTTCGGGGGATCTTTCGAGTTTTGAACGACTAACGCCATTTTTTTAAGCCTAAGTTCAGAAATATGCAAATTACCGTCGTATTCTCAAACCGGAAGTCCCGCGGCTGCTTGGTCATTTCCTATGTGTTACATTGGTCTCGTGGGTGGTGTTGGTGCCACCCACGGGGACGTTCGGGGGCAGTTTTCAGTTTTCACCTCTAATGCCATGATTTCAAGCGTAAGTCTAAAATATGCAAATTAGGGACGTATTCTGAAACCGGGAGACCCCCGACTGCGTGGTTAGTTCTTACGAGTAACATTGGTCCCATGGGAGTTGTTGGTGCCACCCACGGGGCCGTTCGGGTACTATTTCGAGTTTTCACCCACTAACGCCATGTTTTTAAACCTAAGTCTTGAAATATGCAAATTATCATCATATTTTGAAACCGGGAGTCCAGCGGCAGTGTGATCAGTTCCTACGAGTTACATTAATCCCGTGGGAGGTATTGGTGCCACCCAAGGGGCCGTTCGGGTGTTGTTTCAAGTTTTCACCCACTAACGCCATATTTTTAAGCCAATGTATAGAAATATGCAAATTATCGTCGAATTTTCAAACCGAGAGTCCCGCGGCTCCGTGGTCAGTTCCTACGAGTTACATTGGTCCTGTGGGAGGTGTTGGTGCCCCCCACGGGAACGTTAGGGTGCTGTTTTGAGTTTTCACCCACTAACGCCATGTTTTTAAGCCAAAAGTCTAGAAATATGCAAATTACCCTTGTATTCTCAAATAGGGAGACCCGCGGCAGCGTGGTTAGTTCCTACGAGTTACATTGGTCCCGTGCAAGGTGGTGGTCCCACCCACGAGGACGTTCGGGGCTGTTTCGAGTTTTCACCCACTAACGCCATGTTTTTAAACCTAAGTCTAGAATTATGTAAATTACCATCCTATTCTCAAATTGGGAGACCCGCAGCTACGTGTTCCATTCCTACGAGTTACATTGGTCCTGTGGGATGTGTTGGTACCACCCACAAGGACGTTCGGGAATTGTTTCGAGTTTTCACCCTCTAACGCCATGTTTTTAAGCCAAGGTCTATTAATATGTAAATTACCATCGTATTCTCAAACCGGGAGCCCCGCGGCTGCGTGGTCATTTCCTACGAGTTACATTGGTCACGTGGGAGGTGTTGGTGCCACCCACGGGGCCGTTCGGGGGCTGTTTCGAGTTTTCACCCATTAATGCCAAGTTTTCTAGCCTAAGTCTAGAAATATGCAAATTACCATCGTATTCTCAAACTGGGAGACCCGCGATTGCGAGGTCAGTCCCTACGAGTTACAGTGGTACCTTGGGAGGTGTTGGTGCCACCCACGGGGCCGTTCGGGGGATGTTTCCAGTTTTCACCCACTAACACCATGTTTTTAAACCTAATTCTGGAAATATGAAAATTACCATCGTATTCTCAAATCGGGAGTCCGTCGGCTGCGTGGTCAGTTCCTAAGAGTTCCATTGATCCCGTGGGAGGTGTTGGTGCCACCCACGGGGCCGTTCGAGGGCTGTTTCGAGTTTTCACCCATTAATGCCATGTTTTCAAGCCCAAGTCTACAAATATGCAAATTACCGTCGTATTCTCAAACTGGGAGACCCGTGACTATGTGGTCAGTTCCTATAAGTTACATTGGTCCCGTAGGAGGTGTTGGTACCACCAACGGGGCCGTTCGCGAGATGTTTCATTTTTTTTCACCCACTAACGCCATGTTTTTAAGCCTAAGTCTAGAAATATGCAAATTACTGTTGTATTTTAAAACCAGGAGTCCTGCGGCAGCGTGGTCAATTTCTACGAGTTACATTGATCTCATGGAAGGTGTTGGTGCCACCCACGGGGCCGTTCGGGTGCTGTTTCGAGTTTTCACCCTCTAACGTAATGTTTTTAATCCTAAGTCTAGAAATATTCAAATTACCATCGTATTCTCAAACCAGGAGTCCCGCGAATACGTGGTCAGTTCCTACTAGCTACATTGGTCCCGTGGGAGGTGTTGGTGCCACCAACGGGGACGTTCGGGGGCTGTTTCGAGTTTTTACCCACTAACACCATGTTTTTAAGCCTAATTCTAGAAATATGCAAATTCTTGTTGTATTCTCAAACTTGGAGACCCGCGGCTGCGTGGTTAGTTCCTCCGAGTTACATTGGTCCCGTGGGAGTTGTTGGTGCCACCCACGGGGCCATTCTGGGGCTGTTTTGAGTTTTCACCCATAAAGGGATGTTTTTAAGGCAAGGTCTAGAAATATGCAAATTACCATTGTATTCACAAATCGAGAGTCCCACGGTCGCGTGGTCTGTTCCTAAGAGTAACATTGATCCCTTGGGAGGTGTTGGTGCCACCCACGGGGACGTTCGGGGGCTGTTTCGAGTTTTCACCCTCAAATGCCATGTTTTTAAGCCTAAGTCTAGAGATATAATAAATTACCATCGTATTCTCAAACCGGGAGACAAGCGACTGCGTGGTTAGTTCCTACGAGTTAAATTGGTCCAGTGGGAGGTGTTGGTGCCACCCACGGGTTTGTTTGGGGGCTGTTTCGAGTTTTCATCCACTAACGCAATGTTTTTAAGCCTAAGTCAAGAAATATGCAAATTACCATCGTATTATCAAACCGGGAGTCCCGCGGCTGCATGGTCAGTTCCTAAGAGTAACATTGGTTCCGTGGGAGGTGTTGGTGCCACCCACGGGGGCGTTCGGGGGCTATTTCGAGTTTTCACCAACTAACACCATGTTTTTAAGACTAAGTCTAGAAATATGCAAATTACCATCGTATTCTAAAATCGGGAGTCCCGCGGCAGCGTGGTCAGTTCCGACGAGTTACATTGGTCCCGTGGGAGGTGTTCGTGCCACGCACGGGGACGTTCGGGGGCTTTTTCGAGTTTTCACCCTCTAACGCCATGTTTTTAAGCCTAAATCCCGAAATATCCAAATTACCATCATATTCTCAAATTGGGAGACCCGCGACTGTGTGGTGAGTTCCTATGAGTTACATTGGTCCCGCCGGAGTTGTTGGTGCCACCCACGGGGCCATTCGGGGGCTATTTTGAGTTTTCGCCCACTAACGCCTTATTTTTAAGCCAAGGTCTAGAAATATGCAAATTACCATCGTATTCCCAAACCGGGAGTCCCACGGCTGCGTGGTCAGTTCCTAAGAGTAACATCGGTGTCGTGGGAGGTGTTGGTACCACCCACGGGGACGATCGGGGGCTGTTTCGAGTTTTCACCCACTAACGCCACGTTTTTAAGCCTATGTCTTTAAATATGCAAATTATCGTCGTATTCTCAAACCGGGAGTCCCGCGGTTGTGTGGATAGTTCCTACGAGTTACATTAGTCCCGTGGAAGGTGTTGGTGCCACCCACGGGGCCGTTCCGGGACTGTTTCGAGTTTTCACCCACTAACACCGTGTTTTTATGCCTAAGTCTAGAAATATGAAAATTGTTGTCATATTCTCAAACTGGGAGTCCCGCAGCTGCGTGGTCAGTTCTTACGAGCTACATTGGTCCTGTGGGAGGTGTTGGTGCCACCCACGGGGACATTCGGGGGCTGTTTCGAGTTTTCACCCTCTAACACCATGTTTTTAAGCCTAAGTCTAGAAATATGCAAATTATCGTCGGATTCTCAAACCGGGACACCCGCGGTTGCGTGGTCAGTTCCTACGAGCTACATTGGTCTCGTGGGAGGTGTTGGTGCCAACCACGGGGACGTTTGGGGGCTGTTTCAAGTTGTTACCCTTTAACGCCATGTTTTTAAGCCTCAGTATAGAAATATGAAAATTATCGTTGTATTCTCAAACCGTGAGACCCACGGCTGTGTGGTCAGTTCCTATGAGTCACATTGGTCCCGTGGGAGGTGTTGGTGCCACCCACAGGGCCGTTCCGAGGAAGTTTTGAGTTTTCACCCACTAACGCCATGTTTTTAAGCCTAATTCTAGAAATATGCAAATTCCCGTCGTATTCCCAAACCGGGAGACCCGCGGCTGCGTGGTCAGTTCCTACGAATTACATTGGTCCCGTGGGAGGTGTTTGTGCCATCCACGGGGACGTTCGGGGGCTGTTTCGAGGTTTATCCCACTAACGCCATGTTTTTAAACCTAAGTCTAGAAATATGCAAATTAACATCGTATTCTCAAACCTTGAGTCCTGCGACTGCGTGGTTAGTTCCTACGAGTTAAAATTGTCCCGTGGGAGGTGTATGTGCCACCACGAGGCCGTTCAGGGGCTTTTTTGAGTTTTCACCACTAACGCCATGTATTTAAGCCTAAAGTCTAGAAATTTGCAAATTACCGTTGTATTCTCAAACTGGGAGCCCCGCGGCTGCGTGGTCATTTCCTACGAGTTTTTTTGGTCACGTGGAAGGTGTTGGTGCCACCCACGAGGCCGTTCGGGGGTTGTTTCGAGTTTTCACCCTTTAACCCCATGTTTTTAAGCCTAAGTCTTGAAGTATGCAAATTACCGTCGTATTCCCAAACCGGGAGTCTCGCAGCTGCGTGGTCATTTCCTACAAGTTACATTGGTCCCGTGGGAGCTGTTGGTGCAAGCCACGGGGACGTTCGGGGGATGTTTCGAGTTTTCACCCTCTAACGCCATGTTTTTAAGCCTATATATAGAAATATGGAAATTATCATCGTATTCTCAAACTGGGAGACCCGCGTCGGCGTGGTCAGTTCCTAAGAGTTACATTGGCCTCGTGGGAGATATTGGTGCCACCCACGGGGTTGTTCGGGAGTTGTTTTGAGTTTTCATCCACTAACGCCATGCTTTTAAGCCTAAGTCTAGAAATATGCAAATTGCCATCGTATTCTCAAATAGGAAGTCCCGCGGCTATGTGGTCATTTCCTACAAGTTACATTGGTCCCGTGGGAGGTGTTGGTGCACCCACGGGGACATTCCGGGGCGGCTGTTTCGTGTTTTCACCCACTAACGCCATGTTTTTAATCCTAAGTCTAAAGATATTCAAATTACCATCGTATTGTTAAACCAGGAGTCCCGCGGCTGCGTGGTGAGTTCCTACGAGTTACATTGGTCCCGTGGAAGGTGTTGGTGCCACCCACGTGGACGTTCGGGGGCAGTTTTGAGTTTTAACCCTCTAACGCCATGTTTTTAAGCCAAAGTCTAGAAATATGCTAATTACCATCGTATTCTCAATTCAAGAGTCCCGGGGCTCCGTGGTGAGTTCATACGAGTTACATTAGTCTCGTGGGAGGTGTTGGTGCCACCCACGGGGACGTTCGGGTGATGTTTCGAGTTTTCATCCACTAACGCCATGTTTTTAAGCCAAAAGTCAAGAAATATGCAAATTATCATCGTATTTTAAAACCGGGAGTCCTGCGGCAGTGTGGTTAGTTCCTACGAGTTACATTGAGCCCGTGAGAGGTGTTGATGCCACCCACGGGGACGTTCGGGGGCTATTTCGAGTTTTCACCCACTAACGCCATGTTTTTAAGCCTAAGTCCAGAAATATGCAAATTATCGTCGTATTCTCAAATCAGGAGTCCCGCGACGGCGTGGTCAGTTCCTACGAGTTACACTGGTCCCATGGGAGGTGTTGGTGCCTCCCACATTGACGTTTGGGGGCTTTTTGAGTATTCACCCACTAATGCCATGTTTTGAAGCCAACGTATAGAAATATGCAAATTACAGTCGAATTCTCAAACCGGGAATCCCGCGGCCGCGTGGTCAGTTCCTACGAGTTACATTGGTCCTGTGGGAGGTGTTGGTGCCACCTACGGGGACGTTCCGGGGCTGTTTCGAGTTTTCACTCACTAATGCCATGCTTTTAAGCCTAAGTTTAGAAATATGCAAATTATCATCGTATTCTCAAACCGGAAGTCCCACGGCTACCTGGTCAGTTCCTAAGAGTAACATCGGTCTCGTGGGAGGTGTTGGTGCCACACACGGGGACGTCCGGGGGCTGTTTCAGGTTTTCACCCACTAATGCCATGTTTTTAAGCCTATGTCTTTAAATATGCAAATTATCGTCGTACTCTCAAACCGGGAGTCCTGCGGCTCCGTGGACAGTTCCTACGAGTACCATTAGTCCCATGGGAGGTGTTGGCGCCACCCACGGGGACGTTCGGGGGCTGTTTCAAGTTTTCACTCTTTAACGCCATGTTTTTAAGCCTCAGTCTAGAAATATGCAAATTATTGTTGCATTCTCAAACTATGAGACCCGCGGCTGCGTGGTCAGTTCCTACGAGTTACATTAGTCCCATGGGAGGTGTTGGTAGCATCCACGGGGCCGTTCCGGGGCTATTTCAAGTTTTCATCCACTAACGCCATGTTTTTACGCCTAAGTCTAGAAATATGAAAATTGTCGTCATATTCTCAAACCGGGAGTCCCGCGGCTGCGTAGTCAGTTCCTACGAGTCACAATGGTCCCGTGGGAGGTGTTGGTGCCACCCACGGGGACGTTCGGGGGTTGTTTCGAGTTTTCACCCTCTAACACCATGTTTTTAAGCCTAAGTCTAGAAATATGCAAATTACCGTCGTATTCTCAAACCGGGACACCCGCGAATGCGTGGTCAATTCCTACGAGTTACATTGGTCTCGTGGGAGGTGTTGGTGCCACCCACGGGGACGTTCGGGGGCTGTTTCAAGTTTTCACCCGTTAACGCCATGTTTTTAAGCCTCAGTAAAGAAATATGCAAATTATCGTTGTATTCGCAAATCGTGAGACCCGCGGCTGCGTGGTCAGTTCCTACGAGTTACATTGGTCCCGTGGGAGGGGTTGGTGCCATCCACGAGGCCATTCGGGGGTTGTTTCGAGTTTTCACCCACTAACGCCATGTTTATAAGCCTAAGTCTAGAAATGTGCAAATTATCATTGTATTCTCAAACTATGCGACCCGCGGCTGCGTGGTACGAGTTACATTGGTCCCGTAGGAGGTTTTGGTGCCACCAACGGGGTCGTTCGGGAGTTGTTTCGAATTTTCACAGTCTAACACCATGTTTTTAAGCCTAAGTCTAGAAATATGCAAATTACCGTCGAATTCTGAAGCCAGGACACCCGCGGTTTTGTGGTCAGTTCCTACGAGTTACATTGGTCCCCTGGGAGGTGTTGGTGCCACCCACGGGGACGTTCGGGGGATATTTTGAGTTTTCACCCACTAATGCCATGTTTTTAAACCTAAGTCTAGAAATATCCAAATTACCGTCGTATTCTCAAACCTGGAGTCCTGCGGCTGCGTGGTCAGTTCCTACGAGTAAAATTGGTCCCATGGGAGGTGTATGTGCCACCACGGGGCCGTTCGGGGGCTTTTTCGAGTTTTCACCCACTAACGCCATGTTTTTAAGCCTAAAGTCTAGAAATTTGCAAATTACCATTGTAATCTGAAACTGGGAGCCCCACGGCTACGTGGTCATTTCCTACGAGTTACATTGGTCACGTGGGAGGTGTTGTTTCCATCCACGGGGCCGTTCGGGGGTTGTTTCAAGTTTTCACCCATTAACGCCATATTTTTAAGCCTAAGTCTAAAAGTATGCAAATTACCATCGTATTCCCAAACCGGGAGTCCCACAGCAGTGTGGTCATTTCCTACAAGTTACATTGGTCCCGTGGGAGCTGTTGGTGCCACCCACGGGGACGTTCGGGGGATGTTTCGAGTTTTCACCCTCTAACGTCTTGTTTTTAGGCAAAGTCTAGAAATATGCAAATTACCGTCGTATTCTGAAACCGAGAGTCCCGCGGCTGAGTGATCAGCTCCTACGAGTTACATTAGTCTCGTGGGAGGTGTTGGTGCCAACCACGGGGACGTTCGGGTGCTGTTTCGAGTTTTCACCCACTAACGCCATTTTTTTAAGCCAAAAGACAAGAAATGTGCAAATTATCATCGTATTTTAAAACCGGGAGTCCTGCGGCAGCGTGGTTATTTCCTACGAGTTACATTGATCCCGTGAGAGGTGTTGGTGCCATCCGCGGGGACGTTCGGGGGCTATTTCAAGTTTTCACCCACTAACGCCATGTTTTTAAACCTAAGTGTAGAAATATGCAAATTACCGTCGTATTCTCAAACCGAGAGTCCGGCGGCCGCGTGGTGAGTTTTTACGAGTTACATTGGTCCTGTGGGAGGTGTTGGTGCCACCCACGGGGACGTTCGGGGGCTGTTTTGAGTTTTCACCCACTAACGCCACGCTTTTAAGCCTAAGTTTAGATATATGCAAATTATCATCGTATTCTCAAATCGGGAGTCCCGCGACAGCGTGTTCAGTTCCTACGAGTTACATTGGTCCCGTGGGAGGTGTTGGTACCACCCACAAGGACGTTCGGGATCTGTTTCGAGTTTTCACCCTCTAACTCCATGTTTTTAAGCGTAAGTCTAGAAATAAGCAAGTTACCATCGTATTCTCAAACTGAGAGTCCCGCGACTACGTGGTCTCCTACAAGTTAAATTGGTCCCGTGGGAGGTGTTGGTGCCACCCACGGGGACGCTTGGGGGCCGTTTCGAGTTTTCACCCTATAACGCCATTTTTTTAAGCCTAAGTCTTGAAATATGCAAGTTACAATCGTATTTTACAAACCAGGAGACCCGCGGCAGCGTGGTTAGTTCGTACGAGTAACATTGGTACCGTGGGAGGTGTTTGTGCCACCCACGGGGACGTTCGGGCGCTGTTTCGAGTTTTCACCCACTGACGCCGTGTTTTTAAGCCTAATGTCTAGAAATGTGCAAATTACCACCGTATTCTCAAACCGGTATCCCCGCGACTGCATGGTCATTTCCTACGAGTTACATTGGGTACGTGGGAGGTGTTGGTAGCACCC
The DNA here is from genome assembly GCA_949130495.1 of Sambucus nigra. Taxonomy (NCBI): domain Eukaryota; kingdom Viridiplantae; phylum Streptophyta; class Magnoliopsida; order Dipsacales; family Adoxaceae; genus Sambucus; species Sambucus nigra. The sequence goes on along the minus strand of OX422215.1, from coordinate 294,151,014 downwards.
ACGGGCCGTTCGGGGGCTGTTTTGAGTTTTCACCCATTAACGCCATGTATTTAAGCCTAAGTCTAGAAATATAAAAAAATACCATCGTATTCTCAAATTGGGAGGCCCGCGACTGCGTGGTCAGTTCCTACAAGTTAAATTGGTCCTATGAGACGTGTTGGTGCCACCCACGGGGCCGTTCGGGGGATGTTTCGAGTTTTCACCCACTAATGCCATGTTTTTAAGCCTAAGTCTAGAAATATGCAAATTACCGTCGTATTCTCAAATTGGGAGTCCCGCGGCAACGTGGTCAGTTCCCACGAGTTACATTGGTCCCGTGGGAGGTATTGGTGCCACCAACGGGGACGTTCGGGGGCTGTTTCAAGTTTTCACCCACTAACGCCATGTTTTTTAACCTAATTCTAGAAATATTCAAATTCTTATCGTATTCTCAAACCAGGAGACCCGCGGCTGCGTGGTCAGTTCCTACGAGTTACATTGGTCGCGTGGGATGTGTTGGTGCCACCGACGGGGACGTTCGGGCGCTGTTTCGAGTTTTCACCCTCTAACACCATGTTTTAAGGCTAAGTCTAGAAATATGCAAATTATTGTCAGATTCTCAAATCGAGACACCCACGACTGCGTGGTCAGTTCCTACGAGTTACATTGGTCCCATGGGAGGTGTTGGTGCCACCCACGGGGCCGTTCGGGGGATATTTTGAGTTTTCACATACTAACGACATGTTTTTAAGCCTAAGTCTAGAAATATGCAAATTATCGTCGTATTCTTAAATTGGGAGTCTCGCGGCTGCGTGGTCAGTTCCTACGAGTTACATTGGTCCCGTAGGAGGTGTTTGTGCCACCCACGGGGACGTTCGGGGTCTGTTTCGAGGTTTAACCCACTAACGCCATGTTTTAACCTAAGTCTAGAAATATGCAAATTACCGTCGTATTCATAAACCTAGAATCATGCGGCTGCGTGGTTAGTTCCTGCGAGTTAAATTGGATCCTTGGGAGGTGTATGTGCCACCACGGGACCGTTCGGGGGCTGTTTCGAGTTTTCACCCACTAACGCAATGTTTTTAAGCCAAAAGTCTAGAAATTTGCAAATTACCGTTGTATTCTCAAATAAGGAGTTCCGTGGCTGCGTGGTCATTTCCTATGAGTTACATTGTACCCATGGGAGGTGTTGGTGCCACCCACGGTGACGTTTGGGGGCTGTTTCGAGTTTTCAACCACTAACGTCATTTTTTTAAGCCTAAGTCTAAAAATATGCAAATTACCATCGTATTCTCTAACCGGGAGTCCCGCGGCTACCTGGTCATTTCCTACGAGTTACATTGGCCTCGTGGGCGGTGTTGGTGCCACCCATGGGGACGTTCGGGGGCAGTTCTGAGTTTTCACCCTCTAACGCCATGATTTTGAAGCGTAAGTCTAAAATAGGAAAATTACCGACGTATTCTAAAATCGGGAGACCCCCAGCTGCGTGTATAGTTCTTACGAGTAACATTGGTCCCGTGGGAGTTGTTGGAGCCACCCACGGGGCCGTTGGGGCGCTGTTTTGAGTTTTCACCCACTAACGCCATGTTTTTAAGCCTAAGTCTAGAAATATGCAAATTATCGTCGTATTTTCTAACCGGGACTCCTGCGGCAGCGTGGTCAGTTCCTACGAGTTACATTGATGTCGTGGGAGGTATTGGTGCCACCCACGGGGCCGGTCGGGCGCTATTTCGAGTTTTCACCCACTAACGCCATGTTTTTAATCCTAAGTCTTGAAATATGCAAATTATCGTCGTATTTTTATACCGGGAGTCCCGCGGCTGCGTGGTCAGTTCCTACGAGTTACATTGGTCCCGTGCGAGGTGGTGGTGCCACCCATGAGGACGTTCGGGGGATGTTTTGAGTTTTCACCCACTAACGCCATATTTTTAAACCTAAGTCTAGAAATGTGCAAATTACCATCGTATTCTCGAATCGGGAGACCCGCGGCTACGTGTTCAGCTCCTACGAGTTACATTGGTCCCGTGAGAGGTGTTGGTACCACCCACAAGGACGTTCGGGAGCTGTTTTGAGTTTTCACCCTCTAACACCATTTTTTTAAGGCTAAGACTAGAAATATGCAAATTACCATCGTATTCTCAAACCGGGAGTCCCGTGACTGCGTTGTCAGTTCCTACGAGTTAAATTGGTCCCGTGGGAGGTGTTGGTGCCACCCACAGGTACGTTAGGGGGCTGTTTCGAATTTTCACCCTCTAACACCATGTTTTTAAGCCTAAGTCTAGAAATATGCAAGTTACAATCGTATTTTACAAACTGGGAGACCCGCGGCAGCGTGGTTAGTTCGTACGAGTTACATTGGTCCCGTGGGAGGTGTTTGTGCCACCCACAGGGACGTTCAGGGGCTTTTTTGAGTTTTCACACAGTAACGCCGTGTTTTTAAACCTAAAGTCTAAAATATGCAAATTACCATCGTATTCTCAAACCGGGAGCCCCGCGGCTGCGTGGTCATTTCCTTCGAGTTACATTGGTCACGTGGGAGGTGTTGGTGCCACCCACGGGGCCGTTCGGCGGCTATTTCGAGTTTTTACCCATTAACCCCATGTTTTCAAGCCTAAGTCTAGAAATATGCAAATTGCCGTTGTATTCTCAAACTGGGAGACCCGCAACTGCGTGGTCAGTTCCTACGAGTTACATTGGTCCCGTAGGAGGTGTTGGTGCCTCCGACGGGGCCGTTCGGGGGATGTTTCGATTTTTGACCCACTAACGCCATGTTTTCAAGCCTAAGTCTAGAAATATGCAAATTACCGTCGTATTTTCAAACTGGGAGTCCCGCGGCAGCGTGGTCAGTTCCTACGAGTTACATTGATCCCGTGGGAGGTGTTGGTGCCACCCACGGGGCCGTTCGGGTGTTGTTTCGAGTTTTGACCCTGTAACGCAATGTTTTTAATCCTAAGTCTAGAAATATTCAAATTACCATCGTATTCTCAAACCAGCAGTCCCGCGAATACGTGGTCAGTTCCTACGAGTTACATTGGTCCCGTGGGAGGTGTTGGTGCCACCAACGGGGACGTTCGGGGGCTGTTTCGAATTTTTACCCACTAACACATGTTTTTAAGCCTAATTCTAGAAATATGAAAATTCATATCGTATTCTCAAATTGGGAGTCCCGCGGCTACGTGGTCAGTTCCTAAGGGTAGCATTGGTCCCGTGGGAGGTGTTGGTGACACCCACGGGGACGTTCGGGGGCTGTTTCGAGTTTTCACCCTCCAATGCCGTGTTTTTAAGCCTAAGTCTAGAAATATAAAAAATTACCGTCGTATTCTCAAACCGGGAGACAAGCGACTGCGTGGTCAGTTCCTACGAGTTAAATTGGTCTAGTGGGAGGTGTTGGTGCCACCCACGGGGCCGTTCGGGGGAGGTTTCGATTTTTCGCCCACTAACGCAAAGATTTTAAGCCTAAGTCAAGAAATATGCAAATTACCATCGTATTATCAAACCTGGAGTCCCACGGCTGCGTGGTCAGTTCCTAAGAGTAATAATGGTCCCGTGGGAGGTGTTGGTGCCACCCATGGGGACATTCGGGGGCTATTTTGAGTTTTCACCCACAAACGCCAAGTTGTTAAGCCTAAGTCTAGAAATATACCAATTACCGTCGTATTCTCAAACCGGGAGTCCCGCGGCAGCGTGGTCTGTTCCTACGAGTTACATTTGTCCCATGGGAGGTGTTGGTGCCACCCACGGGGACGTTCGAGTTTTCACCCTCTAATGCCATGTTTTTAAGACTAAATCCAGAAATATGAAAATTACCATCGTATTCACAAACTGGGAGACCCGCGACTGTGTGGTGAGTTACTATAAGTTACATTGGTCCCGTCGGAGTTGTTGGTGCCACCCACGGGGCCATTCGGGGGCTGTTTTGAGTTTTCACCCACTAACGCCATGTTTTTAAGCCAAGGTTTAGAAATATGACAAATTAGCATCGTATTCCCAAACCGGGAGTCCCCCGACTGTGTGGTCAGTTCCTAAGAGTAACATCGGTCTCGTGGGAGGTGTTGGTGCCATCCACGGGGACGTTCGGGGGCCGTTTTGAGTTTTCAGCCACTAACGCCATGGTTTTAAGCCTATGTCTATAAATATGCAAATTATCATCGTATTCTCAAACCGGGAGTCCCGCAGCTGCGTGGACAGTTCCTACGAGTTACATTGGTCCCGTGGGAGTTGTTGGTGCCACCCACGGGGACGTTCGGGGGCTGTTTCGAGTTTTAACCCTTTAACGCCATGTTTTTAAGCCTCAGTCTAGAAATATGAAAATTATCGTTGTATTCTCAAACCGGGAGCCCAGCGGCTGCGTGGTCATTTCCAACGAGTTACATTGGTCACGAGGGAGATGTTGGTGCCACCCATGGGGCCGTTCGGGGGCTGTTTCGAGTTGTCACCCATTAACGCCATGTTTTCAAGCCTAAATCTAGAAATATGCAAATTACCGTCGTATTCTCAAACTGGGAGACCCGCGACTGCGTGGTTAGTTCTTACGAGTTACATTAGTCCCGTAGGAGGTGTTGGTGCCACCAAGGGGGCCGTTCGGGGGATGTTTCGAGTTTTCACCCACTAACGCCATGTTTTTAAGCCTAAGTCTAGAAATATGCAAATTATCGTCGGATTCTTAAACTGGGACACCCGCGGATGCGTGGTCAGTTCCTACGAGTTACATTGGTCCCGTGGGAGGTGTTGGTGCCACCCACGGGGACGTTCGGGGGCTGTTCAAGTTTTCACCCTTTAAGGCCATATTTTTAAGTTTTAGTATAGAAATATGCAAATTATCGTCGTATTCTCAAACCGTGAGACCCGCGGCTGCGTGGTCAGTTCCTATGAGTTACATTTGTCCCGTGGGAGGTGTGGGTGCCATCCACGGGGCCGTTCCGGGGCTGTTTCGAGTTTTCACCCGCTAACGCGATGTTTATAAGCCTAAGTCAAGAAATATGAAATTACCATCGTATTCTCAAATCGGGAGTCCCGCGGCTCCGTGGTCAGTTCGTACGAGTTACATTGGTCCCGTGGGAGCTGTTGGTACCACCGACGGGGACGTTCGGGCGCTGTTTCGAATTTTCGCCCTCTAACACGATTTTTTAAGCCTCAGTCTAGAAATATGCAAATTACCATCGGATTGTCAAACCGGGACACGCGCGGATGCGTGGTCAGTTCCTTCGAGTTACATTGGTCCCCTGGGAGGTGTTGGTGCCACCCACGGGGACGTTTGAGGGATATTTTGAGTTTTCACCCACTAACGCCATGTTTTTAAGCCTAAGTCTAAAAATATGAAAATTATCGTCGTATTCTTAAATCGGGAGTCCCGCGGCTGCGTGGTCAGTTCCTACGAGTTACCTTGGTCCCGTGGGAGGTGTTTGTGCCACCCACGGGGACGTTCGTGGGCTGTTTCGAGGTTTAACCCACTAACGCCATGTTTTTAAACCTAAGTCTAGAAATATGAAAATTATCGTCGTATTCTTAAACCTGGAGTCCTGCGGCTGCGTGGTCAGTTCCTACGAGTTAAATTGGTCCCGTGGGAGGTGTATGTGCCACCACAGGGCCGTTCGGGGGATTTTTCGAGTTTTCACCCACTAACGCCATGTTTTTAAGCCTAAAGTCTAGATATTTGTATATTACCGTTGTATTCTCAAACTGGGAGTTCCACGGTTGCGTGGTAATTTCCTACGAGTTACATTGGTCCAATGGGAGGTGTTGGTGCCACCACGGGGACGTTCGAGGGTTGTTTTGAGTTTTCACCCACTAACGCCATGTTTTTAAGCCAAGGTTTAGAAATATGACAAATTAGCATCGTATTCTCAAACCGGGAGTCCCCCGACTGTGTGGTTAGTTCCTAAGAGTAACATCGGTCTCGTGGGAGGTGTTGGTGCCATCCACGGGGACGTTCGGGGGCCGTTTTGAGTTTTCAGCCACTAACGCCATGGTTTTAAGCCTATGTCTATAAATATGCAAATTATCATCGTATTCTCAAACCGGGAGTCCCGCAGCTGCGTGGACAGTTCCTACGAGTTACATTGGTCCCGTGGGAGTTGTTGGTGCCACCCACGGGGACGTTCGGGGGCTGTTTCGAGTTTTAACCCTTTAACGCCATGTTTTTAAGCCTCAGTCTAGAAATATGAAAATTATCGTTGTATTCTCAAACCGGGAGCCCAGCGGCTGCGTGGTCATTTCCAACGAGTTACATTGGTCACGAGGGAGGTGTTGGTGCCACCCATGGGGCCGTTCGGGGGATGTTTCGAGTTGTCACCCATTAACGCCATGTTTTCAAGCCTAAATCTAGAAATATGCAAATTACCGTCGTATTCTCAAACTGGGAGACCCGCGACTGCGTGGTTAGTTCTTACGAGTTACATTGGTCCCGTAGGAGGTGTTGGTGCCACCAAGGGGGCCGTTCGGGGGATGTTTCGAGTTTTCACCCACTAACGCCATGTTTTTAAGCCTAAGTCTAGAAATATGCAAATTACCATCGTATCTTCAAACCGGGAGTCCTGCGGCAGCGTAGTCAGTTCCTACGAGTTACATTGATCCTGTGGTAGGTGTTGGTGCCACCCACGGGGCCGTCCGGGCGCTGTTTTGAGTTTTCACCCTTTGACGTAAATTTTTTAATCCTAATTCTAAAAATATTCAAATTACCGTCGTATTCTCAAAATAAGAGTCCCGCGAATACATGGTCATTTCCTACGAGTTACATTGGTCCCGTGGGATGTGTTGGTGCCACCAACGGGGACGTTCGGGGGCTGTTTCGAGTTTTCACCCACTAACACCATGTTTTTAACCTAATTCTATTAATAAGCAAATTCTTGTCGTATTCTCAAACCGGGAGACCCGCGGCTGCGTGGTTAGTTTCTACGAGTTACATTGGCTCCGTGGGAGTTATTTGTTTCCACCCACGGGGCCATTCGGGGGCTTTTTTGAGTTTTCATCCACTAATGCGATGTTTTTAAGCCTAAGTCTAGAAATATTCAAATTACCGTCGTATTCTCAAATCGGGAGTCTCGCGGCTGCCTGGTCATTTCCTACGAGTTCCATTGGTCTCGTGGGAGGTGTTGGTGCCACCCACGGGGACGTTCGTGGGCTGTTTCGAGTTTTCACCCTCCAATTCCATGTTTTTAAGCCTAAGTCTAGAAATATAAAAAATTACCGTCGTATTCTCAAACCAGAAGACAAGCGACTGCGTGGTCATTTCCTACGTGTTAAATTGGTCTAGTGGGAGGTGTTGGTGCCACCCACGGGGCCGTTCGGGGGAGGTTTCGAGTTTTCGCCCACTAATGCAAAGATTTTAAGCCTAAGTCAAGAAATATGCAAATTACCGTCGTATTATCAAACCGGGATTCCCACGGCTGCGTGGTCAGTTCCTAAGAGTAATATTTGTCCCGTGGGAGGTGTTGGTGCCACCCATGGGGACATTCGGGGGCTATTTCGAGTTTTCACCCACAAACGCCATGTTGTTAAGCCTAATTCTAGAAATATACCAATTACCGTCGTATTCTCAAACCGGGAATCCCGCAGCAGCGTGGTCAGTTCCTACGAGTTACATTTGTCCCATGGGAGGTGTTGGTGCCACCCACGGGGACGTTCGAGTTTTCACCCTCTAACGCCATGTTTTTAAGCCAAAGTATAGAAATATGCAAATTACAGTCGAATTCTCAAATCGGGAATCCCGCGGCCGCGTGGTCAGTTCCTACGAGTTACATTGGTCCCGTGGGATGTGTTGGTGGCACCAACGGGGACGTTCGGGGGCTGTTTCGAGTTTTCACCCACTAACACCATGTTTTTAACCTAATTCTAGAAATATGCAAATTCTTGTCGTATTCTCAAACCGGGAGACCCGCGGCTGCGTGGTTAGTTTCTACGAGTTACATTGGCTCCGTGGGAGTTATTTGTTTCCACCCACGGGGCCATTCGGGGGATTTTTTGAGTTTTCATCCACTAATGCGATGTTTTTAAGCCTAAGTCTAGAAATATTCAAATTACCGTCGAATTCTCAAATCGGGAGTCTCGCGGCTGCCTGGTCATTTCCTACGAGTTCCATTGGTCTCGTGGGAGGTGTTGGTGCCACCCACGGGGACGTTCGGGGGCGGTTTCGAGTTTTCACCCTCCAATTCCATGTTTTTAAGCCTAAGTCTAGAAATATAAAAAATTACCGTCGTATTCTCAAACCAGGAGACAAGCGACTGCGTGGTCATTTCCTACGTGTTAAATTGGTCTAGTGGGAGGTGTTGGTGCCACCCACGGGGCCGTTCGGGGGAGGTTTCGAGTTTTCGCCCACTAATGCAAAGATTTTAAGCCTAAGTCAAGAAATATGCAAATTACCATCGTATTATCAAACCGGGATTCCCACGGCTGCGTGGTCAGTTCCTAAGAGTAATATTTGTCCCGTGGGAGGTGTTGGTGCCACCCATGGGGACATTCGGGGGCTATTTCGAGTTTTCACCCACAAACGCCATGTTGTTAAGCCTAATTCTAGAAATATACCAATTACCGTCGTATTCTCAAACCGGGAATCCCGCAGCAGCGTGGTCAGTTCCTACGAGTTACATTTGTCCCATGGGAGGTGTTGGTGCCACCCACGGGGACGTTCGAGTTTTCACCCTCTAACGCCATGTTTTTAAGACTAAATCCAGAAATATGAAAATTACCATCGTATTCACAAACAGGGAGACCCGCGACTGTGTGGTGAGTTACTATAAGTTACATTGGTCCCCTCGGAGTTGTTGGTGCCACCCACGGGGCCATTCGGGGCCTGTTTTGAGTTTTCACCCACTAACGCCATGTTTTTAAGCCAAGGTCTAGAAATATGCAAATTACCATCGTATTCTCAAACCGGGAGTCCCCCGACTGTGTGGTCAGTTCCTAAGAGTAACATCGGTCTCGTGGGAGGTGTTGGTGCCACCCACGGGGACGTTTGGGGGCCGTTTCGAGTTTTCAGCCACTAACGCCATGGTTTTAAGCCTATGTCTATAAATATTCAAATTATCATCGTATTCTCAAACCGGGAGTCCCCCGACTGTGTGGTCAGTTCTTACGAGTTACATTGGTCCCGTGGGAGTTGTTGGTGCCACCCACGGGGACGTTCGGGGGCTATTTCGAGTTTTAACCCTTTAACGCCATGTTTTTAAGCCTCAGTCTAGAAATATGAAAATTATCATTGTATTCTCAAACTATGAGACCCGCGGCTGGGTGGTCAGTTTCTACGAGTTACATTGGTCCCGTGGGAGGTGTTGGTGCCATCCATGGGGCCGTTCTAGTGCTATTTTGAGTTTTCACCTACTAATGCCATGTTTTTACGCCTAAGTCTAGAAATATGAAAATTATCGTCATATTCTCAAACCGGGAGTCCCGCGGCTGCATGGTCAGTTCCTACGAGTTACATTAGTCCCGTGGGAGGTGTTGGTGCCACCCACGGGGATGTTCAGGGGCTGTTTCGAGTTTTCACCATCTAACACCCTATTTTTATGCCTAAGTCTAGAAATATGCAAATTATCGTCGGATTCTCAAACTGGGACACCTACGGATGCGTGGTCAGTTCCTACGAGTTACATTGGTCCCGTGGGAGGTGTTGGTGCCACCCACGGGGACGTTCGGGGGTTGTTCAAGTTTTCACCGTTTAAGGCCATATTTTTAAGTCTCAGTATAGAAATATGCAAATTATCGTCATATTCTCAAACCGTGAGACCCGCGGCTGCGTGGTCAGTTCCTATGAGTTACATTTGTCCCGTGGGAGGTGTGGGTGCCATCCACGGGGCCGTTCCGGGGCTGTTTCGAGTTTTCACCAACTAACGCGATGTTTAAAAGCCTAAGTCTAGAAATATGAAATTACCATCGTATTCTCAAATCGGGAGTCCCGCGGCTCCGTGGTCAGTTCGTACGAGTTACATTGGTCCCGTGGGCGGTGTTGGTACCACCGATGGAGACGTTCGGGCGCTGTTTCAAATTTTCGCCCTCTAACACCATGTTTTTTAGCCTTAGCCTAGAAATATGCAAATTAACATCAGATTCTCAAACTAGGACACCCGCGGATGCGTGGTCAGTTCCTACGAGTTACATTGGTTTTTGGGAGGTGTTGGTGCCACCCACGGGGACGTTCGAGGGATATTTTGAGTCTTCACCCACTAACGCCTTGTTTTTAAGCCTAAGTCTAGAAATATGCAAATTATCGTCATATTCTTAAATCAGGAGTCCCACGGCTGCGTGGTCAGTTCCTACGAGTTACATTGGTCCCGTGGGAGGTGTTTGTGCCACCCACGGGGACGTTCGGGGGCTGTTTCGAGATTTAACCCACTAACACCATGTTTTTAAACCTAAGTCTAGAAATATGAAAATTATCGTCGTATTCTTAAACCTGGAGTCCTGCGGCTGCGTGGTCAGTTCCTACGAGTTAAATTGGTCCCGTGGGAGGTGTATGTGCCACCACGGGGCCGTTCGGGGGATTTTTCGAGTTTTCACCCACTAACGCCATGTTTTTAAGCCTAAAGTCTAGATATTTGTAAATTACCGTTGTATTCTCAAACTGGGAGTTCCACGACTGCGTGGTAATTTCCTACGAGTTACATTGGTCCAATGGGAGGTGTTGGTGCCACCACGGGGACGTTCGAGGGCTGTTTCGAGTTTTCACCCACTAACGCCATTTTTTTATGCCTAAGTCTAGAAATATGCAAATTACCGTCGTATTGTCAAACCGGGAGTCCGGCGGCTGCCTGGTCAGTTCCTAAGAGTAACATCGGTGTCGTGGGAGGGGTTGGTACCACCCACGGGGACGTTCGGGGGCTGTTTTGAGTTTTCACCCTCTAACGCCATGTTTTTAATCCTAAATCTAGAAGTATGCAAGTTACAACCGTATTTTACAAACCGGGGGACCCGCGGCAGCGTGGTTAGTTCGTACGAGTTACATTGGTCCCGTGGGAGGTGTTTGTACCACCCATGGGGACGTTCAGGGGCTGTTTTGATTTTTCACCCCGCAACGCTGTGGTTTAAGCCTAAAGTCTAGAAATATGCAAATTACCATCGTATTCTCAAACCAGGAGCCCCGCGGCTGCGTGGTCATTTCCAACGAGTTACATTGGTCACGAGGGAGGTGTTGGTGCCACCCATGGGGCCGTTCGGGGGCTGTTTCGAGTTTTCACCCATTAACGCCATGTTTTCAAGCCTAAATCTAGAAATATGCAAATTACCGTCGTATTCTCAAACCGGGAGACCCGCGGCTGCGTGGTTAGTTTCAACGAGTTACATTGGCCCCGTGGGAGTTATTTGTTTCCACCCACGGGGCCATTCGGGTGATGTTCTGAGTTTTCATCCACTAACGCGATGTTTTTAAGCCTAAGTCTAGAAATATTCAAATTACCGTCGTATTCTCAAACCGGGAGTCTCGCGGCTGCCTGGTCATTTCCTACGAGTTACATTGGTCTCGTGGGAGGTGTTGGTGCCACCCACGGGGACATTCGGGGGTTGTTTCGAGGTTTAACCCACTAACGCCATGTTTTTAAACCTAAGTCTAGAAATATACAAATTACCTTCATATTCTCAAACTTGGAGTCCTACGGCTGCGTGGTCAGTTCCTACGAGTTAAATTGGTCCTGTGGGAGGTGTATGTGCCACCACGGGGCTGTTCGGGGGCTTTTTTGAGTTTTCACTCTCTAACGCCATGTTTTTAAGCCTAAAGTCCAGAAATTTGATAATTACCGTTGTATTCTCAAAACGGGAGTCCCGCGGCTACATTGTCAGTTCCTACGAGTTACGTTGATCCCGTGGGAGGTGTTGGTGCCACCCACGGGGCCGTTCGGGCGCTATTTCGAGTTTTCACCCTCTAACGCCATGTTTTTAAGCCTAAGTCTAGAAATATTCAAATTACTGTCATATTCTCAAACTGGGAGACCCACGACTGTGTGGTGAGTTCCTATGAGTTACATTCTTCCCGTCGGAGTTGTTGGTGCCACCCATGGGGCCATTCGGGGGATGTTTCTAGTTTTCTCCCAATAACGCCTTGTATTTAAGCTAAGGTCTAGAAATATGCAAATTACCGGCGTATTCTTAAACCGAGAGTCCGACGGCTGCATGGTCAGTTCCTAAGAGTAACATTATTCTCGTGGGAGGTGTTGGTGCCACCCACGGAGACGTTCGGAGACTGTTTCGAGTTTTCACCCACTAACGCCATGTTTTAAGCCTATGTCTGTAAATATGCAAATTATCATCGTATTCTCAAACCGGGAGTCCCGCGGCTGCGTGGACAGTTCATACGAGTTACTTTGGTCCCGTGGGAGGTGTTGGTGCCACCCACGAGGGCGTTCGGGGGCTGTTTCGAGTTTTCACCCACTAACACCATGTTTTTAAGCCTAATTCAACAAATATACAAATTCTTGTCGTATTCTCAAACCGGGAGACCCCCGGCTGCGTGGTTAGTTCCTACGAGTTACATTGGTCCCGTGAGAGTTGTTGGTGCCACCTACGGGCCATTCGGGGGCTGTTTTGAGTTTTCACCCACTAACGTGATGTTTTTAAGCCAAGGTCTAGAAATATGCAAATTACCATCATATTCTCAAACCGGGAGTCCCACGGGTGCGTGGTCAGTTCCTACGAGTTACATTGGTCCCGTGGGAGGTGTTGGTGCCACCCACGGGGACGTTCGGTGGCTGTTTCGAGTTCTAACCGTCTAACATTATGTTTTTAAGCCTAAGTCCAGAAATATGCAAATTACCGTCGAATTCTCAAATCGGGACACCCGCGGCTGCGTGGTCATTTCCTACGAGTTACATATGTCCCGTGGGAGGTGTTGGTGCCACCCACGGGGACGTTCGGGGGCTGTTTCAAGTTTTCGCCCTTTAACGCCATGTTTTTAAGCCTCAGTATAAAAATATGCAAATTATCATTGCATTCTCAAACCGTGAGACTCGCGGCTGCATGGTCAGTTCCTACGAGTTACATTGGTCCCGTGGGAGGTGTTGGGGCCACCCACGGGGCCATTCGGGAGTTGTTTTGAGTTTTCATCCACTAACGCCAAGCTTTTAAGCCTAAGTCTAGAAATATGCAAATTTCCGTCGTATTCTCAAATCGGAAGTCCCAAGGCTACGTGGTCATTTCCTACAAGTAACATTGGTCCCGTGGGAGGTTTTGGTGCCACCCACGGGGACGTTCGGGGGCTATTTCGTGTTTTCACCCACGTACGCCATGTTTATAAGCCTAAGTCTAGAAATATGCAAATTACCATCATATTCTCAAATCGGGAGTCCCGCGGCTGCGTGGTCAGTTCCTACGAGTTACATTGGTCCCGTCGGAGGTGTTGGTACCACCAACGGGGACGTTCGGGGGATATTTTGAGTTTTCACCCACTAACGCCATGTTTTTAAGGCTAAGTCTAGAAATATTCAAATTATCATCTTATTCTTAAACCTTGAGTCCCACGGCTACGTGGTCAGTTTCTACGAGTTAGATTGGTCTCGTGGGAGGTGTTGGTGCCACCCACGGGGACGTTCGGGGGTTGTTTCGAGGTTTAACCCACTAATGCCATGTTTTTAAACATAAGTCTAGAAATATGAAAATTACCATCGTATTCTCAAACATGGAGTCCTGCGGCTGCGTGGTCAGTTCTTACGAGTTAAATTGGTCCCGTGGGAGGTGTATGTGCCACCACGGGGCCGTTCGGGGGCTTTTTTGAGTTTTCACCCACTAACGCCATATTTTTAAGCCTAAAGTCTAGAAATTTGCAAATTACTGTTGTATTCTCAAAATTGAAGTCTCGCGGCTTCGTTGTCAGTTCCTACGAGTTACATTGATCCCGTGGGAGGTGTTAGTGCCACCCATGGGGCCGTTCGGGCGCTGTTTCGACTTTTCACCCTCTAACGCAATGTTTTTAGGCATAGGTCTAGAAATATTCAAATTACCGTCGTATTCTCAAACCGGGAGACCTGCGGGTGCGTGGTCAGTTCCTATGAGTTACATTGGTCCCGTGGGAGGTGTTGGTTCCACCCACGGGGACGTTCGGGGGATGTTTCGATTTTTCACCCTCTAACGCCACGTTTTCAAGCCTAAATCCAGAAATATGCAAATTACCATTGTATTCTCAAACTGGGAGACCCGCGACTGTGTCGTGAGTTCCTATGAGTTACATTGGTCCCGTCGGAGTTGTTGGTGCCACCCACGGGGCCATTCGCGGGATGTTTCCAGTTTTCACCCACTAACGCCATGTTTTTAAGCCAAGGTCTAGAAATATGCAAATTACCGTCATATTCTCAAACCGGGTGTCCCACGGCTGCATGGTCAGTTTCTAAGAGTTACATCGGTCTCGTGGGAGGTGTTGCTGCCACCCACGTGGACGTTCGGGGGCTGTTTCGAGTTTTCACACACTAACGCCATGTTTTTAAGCCTATGTCTATAAATATGCAAATTATCATCTTATTCTCAAACCGGGAGTCCTGCGGCTCCCTGGACAGTTCCTACGAGTTACATTTGTCCCGTGGGAGGTGTTGGTGCCACCCACAGGGACGTTTGGGGGATGTTTCGAGTTTTCACCCACTAACGCCATGTTTTTAAGCCTAATTTAAGAAATATCCAAATTCTTGTCGTATTCTCAAACTGGGAGACCCGCGGCTACGTGGTTAGTTCCTACGAGTTACATTGGTCCCGTGAGAGTTGTTGGTGCCACCCACAGGGCCATTCGGGGGCTGTTTTGAGTTTTCACCCACTAACGTGATGTTTTTAAGCCAAGGTCTAGTAATATGCAAATTACCGTCATATTCTTAAACCAGGAGTCCCACGGCTGCGTGGTCAGTTCCTATGAGTTACATTGGTCCCATGGGAGGTGTTGGTGCCACCCACGAGGACGTTCGAGGGCTTTTTCGAGTTTTCACCCTCTAACACCATGTTTTTAAGCCCAAGTCTACAAAAATGCAAATTACCGTCAGATTCTCAAACCAGGACACCTGCGGCTGCGTGATCAGTTCCTACGAGTTACATTGGTCCCGTGGGAGGTGTTGGTACCACCCACGGGGACGTTCGGGGGTGTTTCAAGTTTTCACCCTTTAATGCCATGTTTTTAAGCCTTAGTATAGAAATATGCAAATTGTCGTTGTATTCTCAAACCGTGAGACCCACGGCTGCGTGGTCAGTTCCTACGAGTTACATTGGTCCCGTGGGAGGTGTAGGTGCCATCCACAGGGCCGTTTCGGGGCTGTTGCGAGTTTTCACCCACTAATGCCATGTTTATAAGCCTAAGTCTAGAAATATGGAAATTACCGTCATATTCTCAAACCAGGAGTCCCGCGGCTCCGTGGTCATTTACTACGAGTTACATTGGTCCCGTGGGAGGTGTTGGTACCACCGACGGTGACGTTCGGGCACTGTTTGGAATTTTCACCCTCTAACACCATGTTTTTAAGCCCAAGTCTAGAAATATGCAAATTACCGTCGGATTCTCAAACTGGGACACCCGCGGCTTTGTGGGGAGTTCCTACGAGTTACATTGGTCCACTGGGAGGTGTTGGTGCCACCCACGGGGCCGTTCGGGGGATATTTCGAATTTTCACCCACTAACGCCATGTTTTTAAGCCTAAGTCTAGAAATATGCAAATTATCATCGTATTCTTAAATCGGGAGTCCCGCGGCTGCGTGATCAGTTCCTACGAGTTACATTGGTCCAATGGGAGGTGTTTGTGCCACCCACGGGGATGTTCGGGGGCTATTTCGAGGTTTAACCCACTAACGCCATGTTTTTAAACCTAAGTCTAGAAATATGCAAATTACCGTCCTATTCTCAAACCTGGAGTCCTGCGACTGCGTGGTCAGTTCCTATGAGTTAAATTGGTCCCGTGGGAGGTGTATGTGCCACCACGGGGCCATTCGGGGGCTTTTTCGAGTTTTTACCCACTAGCGCCATGTTTTTAAGCCTAAAGTCTAGAAATTTGAAAATTACCGTTGTATTCTATAACTGGGAGTTCCGCGGCTGCTTGGTCATTTCCTACAAGTTACATTGGTCCCATGGGAGGTGTTGGTGCCACCCACGGGGACGTTTGGGGACTGTTTCTAGTTTGTACCCGCTAACGGCATTTTTTTAAGCCTAAGTCTAGAAATATGCAAATTACCGTCGTATTCTCAAACCAGGAGTCCCGCGGCTGCCTGGTCAATTCCTACGAGTTACATTGGTCTCGTGGGAGGTGTTGGTGCCACCCACGGGGACGTTCGGGGGCAGTTTCGAGGTTTAACCCACTAACGCCATGTTTTTAAACCTAAGTCTAGAAATGTGAAAATTTTCGTCGTATTCTCAAACCTGGAGTCCTGCGGCTACGTGGTCAGTTCCAACGAGTTAAATTGGCCCCGTGGAAGGTGTATGTGCCACTACGGGGCTGTTCGGGGGCTTTTTTGAGTTTTCACCCACTAACGCCATGTTTTTAAGCCTAAAGTCTAGAAATTTGCAAATTACCATTGTATTCTCAAAACGGGAGTCCCATGGCTACGTTGTCAGTTCCTACGAGTTAAATTGATCCCGTGGGAGGTGTTAGTGCCACACACGGGGCCGTTTGGGCACTGTTTCGAGTTTTCACCCTCTAACGTAATGTTTTTAAGCCTAAGTCTAGAAATATTCAAATTACTGTTGTATTCTCAAATTGAGAGTCCCGCGACTGCGTGGTCAGTTCCTACGAGTTACATTGGTCCCGTGGGAGGTGTTGGTGCCACCCACGGGGACGTTCTGGGGCTGTTTTGAGTTTTCACCCTCTAAAGCCATGTTTTCAAGCCTAAATCCAGAAATATACAAATTACTATTGTACTCTCAAACTGGGAGACCCGCGACTGTGTGGTGAGTTCCAATGAGTTACATTGGTCCCGTCGGAGTTGTTGGTGCCACCCACGGGGTCATTCAGGGGATGTTTTGAGTTTTCACCCCGTAACACCTTGTTTTTAAGCCAAGGTCTAGAAATATGCAAATAACCATCGTATTCTCAAACCGGGAGTCCAACGGCTGTGCGGTCAGTTCCTAAGAGTAACATCGGTCTCGTGGGAGGGGTTGGTGCCACCCACGGGGACGTTCGGTGGCTGTTTCGAGTTTTCACCCACTATCACCGTTTTTTTAGGCCTATGTCTATAAATATTCAAATTAGCATCGTATTCTCAAACTAGGAGTCCCGCGGCTACGTGGACAGTTCCTATGAGTCACATTGGTCCCGTGGGAGGTGTTGGTGCCACCCATGGGGACGTTCGGGGGCTGTTTCGAGTTTTTGCCCACTAACGCCATGTTTTTAAGCCTAAGTCTAGAAATATGCAGATTATCGTCGTATTCTAAAATCGGGAGACCGGTGGCTGCGTGGTTAGTTCCTACGAGTTACATTGGTCCCGTGAGAGTTGTTGGTGCCACCCACGGGGCCATTCGGGGGCTGTTTTGAGTTTTCACCCACTATGGTGATGTTTTTAAGTCAAGGTCTAGAAATATGCAAATTACCATCATATTCTCAAACCGGGAGTCCCGCGGCTGCGTGGTCAGTTCCTACGAGTTATATTAGTCCCGTGGGAGGTGTTGGTGCCACCCAAGGGGACGTTCGGGGGATATTTTGAGTCTTCACCCACTAACGCCATATTTTTAAGCCTAAGTCTTGAAATGTGCAAAATTACCGTTGGAATCTCAAACCGGGACACCGACGGCTGCGTGTTCAGTTCCTACGAGTTACATTGGTCCCCTGGGAGGTGTTGGTGCCATCCACGAGGACGTTCGGGGGATATTTCGAGTTTTCACCCACTAACGCCATGATTTTAAGCCTAAGTATAGAAATATACAAATTACCGTTGCATTCTCAAATCGGGAGACCCACAGCTGCATGTTTAGTTCCTACGAGTTATATTGGTCCCATGGGAGGTGGTGGTACCACCCACGAGGACGTTCGGGAGATGTTTCGAGTTTTTACCCTATAACGCCATGTTTTTAAGCCTAAGTCTAGAAATATGCAAATTACCATCGTATTCTCAAACCGGGAGTCCCGCGACTGCGAGGTCAGTTCCTGCAAGTTAAATTGGTCCCGTGGGAGTTTTTGGTGCTACCCACAGGGAAGTTCGGGGGCTGTTTCTAGTTTTCACCCACTAATGCCGTGTTTTTATGCCTAAAGTCTATAAATATGCGGATTATCATCGAATTCTCAAACCGGGAGTCCCGCGGTTGCGTGGACAGTTGCTACGAGTTATATCGGTCCCGTGGGAGGTGTGGGTGCCACCCACGGGGACGTTTGGGGGCTGTTTCGAGTTTTCACCCTTTAACGCCAGATTTTTAAGGCTCAGTTTAGAAATATGCAAATTATCGACGTATTCTCTAACTGGGAGTCCCGCGGCTGCGTGGACAGTTCCTACGAGTTACATTGGTCCCGTGAGAGGTGTTGGTACCACCCACGGGGACGTTCGGGGGCTATTTCGAGTTTTCACCCTTTAACGCCATGTTTCTAAGCTTCAATTTAGATATATACAAATTATCATTGTATTCTCAAACCGTGTGACCTACGGCTGCGTGGTCAGTTCCTACGAGTTACATTGGTCCCGTGGGAGGTGTTGGTGCCACCCACGGGGACGTTCGGGGATTGTTTCGAGTTTTCACCCTCTAAAACCTTATTTCTAAGCTTAAGTCTAAAAATATAAAATTACCATCATAGTCTCAAACCGGGAGTCCCGCGACTGCGTGGTTAGTTCCTACGAGTTAAATTGGTCCCATGGGAGGTGTTGGTGCTACCCACGGGGAAGCTCAGGGGCTGTTTTGAGTTTTCACGCTCTAATGCCATGTTTTTAGGCCTAAGTCTAGAAATATGAAAATTACCATCGTATTTTACAAATCGGGAGACCCGCGACAGCGTGGTTAGTTCGTACGAGTTACATTGGTCCCGTGTGAGGTGTTGGTGCCACCCACGGGGACGTTCGGGGGCTGTTTCGAGTTTTCGCCCACTAACGCCGGGTTTTCAAGCCTAAAGTCTAGAAATTTGAAAATTACCATCGTATTCTCAGACCGGGAGACCCACGATCGCGTGGTCATTTCTTACGAGTTACATTGGTCACGTGGGAGGTGTTGGTGCCACCCACGGGGCCATTCGGGGGCTGTTTCGAGTTTTCACTCATTAACACCATGTTTTCAAGCCTAAGTCTAGAAATATGCAAATTACCATCATATTCTCAAACTGGTAGACCCGCGACTGTGTGGTCCGTTCCTACGAGTTACATTGGTCCCGTGGGAGGTGTGGGTGCCACCCACGGGGCTGTTCGGGAGTTGTTTCGAGTTTTCACCCACTAACGCCATATTTTTAAGCCTAAGTCTAGAAATATGCAAATTATCATCGTATTCTCAAATTAGGAGTCCCGCGGTAGCGTGGTCAGTTCCTACCAGTTACATTGGTCCCGTGGGAGTTGTTGGTGCCACCCACGTGGACGTTCGGGGGTTGTTTCGAGTTTTCAACCCTCTGACGCCATGTTTTTAAGCTTAAGTACAGAAATATTCAAATTACCATCGTATTCTCAAACCTGGAGTCCCACGGCTACGTGGTCAGTTCCTACGAGTTACATTGGTCACATGGGAGGTGTTGGTGCCACCCACGGGGCCATTCGTGGGTTGTTTGGAGTTTTCACCCATTAACACCATGTTTTTAAGCCTAAGTCTAGAAATATGCAAATTTCCATCATATTCTCAAACTGGGAGACCCACGACTGCGTGGTCCGTTCCTACGAGCTAAATTGATCCCGTGGGAGGTGTTGGTGCCACCCACGGGGTCGTTCGGGCGCTGTTTCGAGTTTTCACCCTCTAACGCAATGTTTTTAAGCCTAAGTCTAGAAATATTCAAATTATCATTGAATTCTCAAACTGAGAGTCCCGCGGCTGCGTGGTCAGTTCCTACGAGTTACATTGGTCCCGTGGGAGTTGTTGGTGCCACCCACGGGGACGTTCGGGGGATGTTTCGAGTTTTCACCCATTAACGCCATGTTTTTAAGCCTAAGTCTAGAAATATGCAAATTAATGTCGTGTACTCAAACCGAGAGTCCCGCGACAACGTGGTCAGTTCCTACGAGTTACATTAGTCCCGTGGGAGGTGTTGGTGCCACCCACGGGGACGTTCGGGGGCTATTTCGAGTTTTCACCCTCTAACGTCATGTTTTTAAGCCTAAGTATAGAAATATGCAAATAATCATCCTATTCTCAAACCGGGAGACCCGCGACTGCGTGGTCAGTTCCTACGAGTTACATTGGTCCCGTGGAAGTTGTTGGTGCCACCCACGGGGCCATTCGGGGGCTGTTTTGAGTTTTCACCCACTAACGCCTTGTTTTTAAGCCAAGGTCTAGAAATATGCAAATTACCATCATATTCTCAAACCGGGAGTCCCGCGGCTGCGTGGACAGTTCCTACGAGTTACATCGGTTCCGTGGGAGGTGTGGGTAGCACCCACGGGGACGTTCGGGGGCTGTTTCGAGTTTTCATCCTTTAACGCCATATTTTTATGCCTCAGTCTAGTAATATGCAACTTATCGTCGTATTCTCAAACCGTGAGACCCGCGGCTATGTGGTAAGTTCCTACAAGTTACATTGGTCCCGTGGGAGGTGTTGGTGCCATCCACGGGCAGTTCCGGGGCTGTTTCGAGTTTTCACACACTAACGCCATGTTTTTAAGCCTAAGTTAAGGAATATGCAAATTACAGTTGTATTCTCAAACCAGAAGTCATGCGGCTGCGTGGTCAATTCCTACGAGTTACATTGGTCCCGTGGGAGTTGTTGGTGCCACCCATGGGGACGTTCGGGGGCTGTTTTGAGCTTTCAACCACTAATGCCATGCTTTTAAGCCTAAGTCTAAAATATGCAAATTATCGTCGTATTCTGAAACTGAGAGACCCGCGGCTGCGTGGTTAGTTCTTACGAGTAACATTGGTCCCTTGGGAGTTGTTGGCGCGACACACGAGGCCGTTCGGTGGCTTTTTCCAGTTTTCACCCACTAACGCCATGTTTTTAAGCCTAAGTCTATAAATATGCAAATTATCGTCGTACTTTCAAACCGGGAGTCCTGCGGCAGCTTGGTCAGTTCCTACGAGTTACATTGATCCCGTGGGTGGTGTTGGTGCCACCCATGGGGCTGTTCGGGTACGGTTTCGAGTTTTCACCCACTAACGCCATGTTTTTAAACCTAAGTTTAGAAATATGCAAATTTACGTTGTATTCTCAAACCAGGAGTCCCGCGGCTGCGTGGTAAGTTCCTACGAGTTACATTGTTCCCGTGTGAGGTGTTGGTGCCTCCCAAGGGGACCTTCGGGGGGTGTTTTGAGTTTTCACCCACTAACGCCATGTTTTTAAGCCTAAGTCTAAAAATATTCAAATCACCATAGTATTCTCAAACCAGGAGTCCCACGACTGCGTGGTCAGTTCCTACGAGTTACATTGGTCCCGTGGGAGGTGTTGGTGCCTCCCACATTGACGTTCGGGAGTTGTTTTTAGTTTTCACCCACTAACGCCATGTTTTATAGCCAAAGTCTAGAAATATGCAAATTACCATCGTATTCTCAAATCGGCAGTCTCGCGGCTCCGTGGTCAGTTCCTACGAGTGTTGGTGCCACCCACGGGAACAATCGGGTGTTATTTCGATTTTTCACCCACTAACGCCATGTTTTTAAACTTAAAGTCTTGAAATATGCAATATGCCATTGTATTCTCAAATCGGGAGACCCGCGGCTGCGTGTTCAGTTCCTACGAGTTACATTGGTCCCATGGGAGGTGTTGGTACCACCCAGAAGGACATTCGGGAGCTGTTTCGAGTTTTCACCCTCTAACGCCATGTTTTTAAGCCTAAGTCTAGAAACATGCAAATTACCGTCGTATTCTCAAATCGGGAGTCCCGCGACTGCGTGGTCAGTTTTTACGAGTCAAATTGGTCCAGTGGGAGGTGTTGGTGCCATCCACGGGGATATCCGGTGGATATTTCGAGTTTTCACCCACTAACGCCGTGTTTTTAAGCATAAAGTCTAGAAATATGAAAATTACCATCGTATTCTCAAACTGGGAGCCCCGCGGTTACGTGGTCATTTCCTTCGAGTTACATTTGTCACGTGGGAGGTGTTGGTGCGACCCACGGGGCCATTCGGAGGCTGTTTCGAGTTTTCACCCATTAACGCCAAGTTTTTAAGCCTAAGTCTAGAAATATGCAAATTACCATCGTATTCTCCAATTGGGAGACCTGCGACTGTTTGGTCAGTTCCTACGAGTTACATTGGTCCCGTGGAAGTTGTTGGGGCCACCCACGGGGACCTTCGGGGGCTGTTTCGAGTTTTCACCCACTAACGCCATGTTTTTAAGCCTAAGTCTAGAAGTATGTAAATTACCATCGTATTCTCAAACTGGGAGTCCCACGGCTGGGTGGTCAGTTCCTACGAGTTACATCGTTCCCGTGGGAGGTGTTGGTGTCACCCACGGGGTCGTACGGTGGTTGTTTCGAGTTTTCACCCTCTAACGCCATGTTTTTAAGCCTAAGTCTAGAAATATGCAAATTAACGTCGTATCCTCAAATCGGGAGTCCGGCGGCAGCGTGGTTAGTTCTTACGAGTTACGTTGGTCCCGTGGGAGGTGTTGGTGCCACCCACGGGGACGTTCGGGGGTTATTTCGAGTTTTCACCCACTAACGCCGTGTTTTTAAGCCTAAGTCTAGAAATATACAAATTAATGTCGTATCCTCAAATCGGGAGTCCCGCGGCTGCGTGGTTAGTTCCTACGAGCTACATTGGTCCCATGGGAGTTGTTGGTGCCACCTACGGGGCCATTCGGGGGCTATTTTGAGTTTTGACCCACTAACGCGATGTTTTTAAGCTAAGGTCTAGAAATATGAAAATTACGGTCGTATTTTCAAACTGGGAGTCCCGCGGTTGCGTGGTCAGTTCCTAAGAGTAACATTGGTCCCGTGGGAGGTGTTGGTGCCACCCACGGGGAAGTTCGGGCGTTGTTCCGAGTTTTCACCCTCTAATGCCAAGTTTTTCAGCCTAAGTCTAGAAATGTAAAAAATTACAGTCATATTCTCAAACCGGGAGTCCCGCCACTGCGTGGTCAGTTCCTACGAGTTAAATTTGTCCCGTGGGAGGTGTTGGTGCTACCCACAGGGACGTTCTGGGGTTGTATCGAGTTTTCACCCTCTAATGCCATGCTTTTAAGCCTAAGTCTAGAAATATACAAATTACCTTCGGATTCTCGAATCGGGACTCCCGCGGTTGTGTGGTCAGTTCCTACGAGTTACATTGGTCCCGTGGAAGGTGTTGGTGCCACCCACGGGGGCTGTTTGGGGGATATTACGAGTTTTCACCCACTAACGCCATGTTTTTAAGCCTAAGTCTAGAAATATGCAAATTATCATCGTATTTTTAATCCGGGAGTCCCACGGTTGCATGGTCACTTCTTACGAGTTACATTGGTCCCGTGGGAGGTGTTGGTGCCACCCACGGGGATGTTTCGAGTTTTGACCCTCTAACGCCACGTTTTTAAGCCTAAGTCTAGAAATATAAAAAATTACTGTCGTATTCTCAAACCGGGAGACCCGTGACTGCGTGGTCAGTTCCTACGAGTTACATTGGTCCCGTTGGATTTGTTGGTGCCACCCATGGGGCCATTCGGGCGTTGTTGTGAGTTTTCACCCACTAACGCCATGTTTTTAAGCCTATGTCTATAAATATGTGAATTATCGTTGTATTCTCAAACCGACAGTGCCGCAACTGCGTGGACAGTTCCTACGAGTTACATTGGTCCCGTGGGAGGTGTTGGTGCCACCCATGGGGATATTCGGGGGCTGTTTTGAGTTTTGACCCACTAACGCAGTGTTTTTATGCCTAAAGTCTAGAAATATGCAAATCATCATCGTATTCACAAATTGGGAGTCCCGCGACGGCGTGGTCAGTTCCTAAGAGTAACATCGGTCCCATGGGAGGTGTTGGTGCCACCAATGGGGACGTTCGGGGGATGTTTCGAGTTTTCACCCACTAACGCCATGTTTTTAAGCCTATGTCTATAAATATGCGAATTATCGTCTTATTCTCAAATCGGGAGTCCCGCGGCTGCGTGGACAGTTCCTACGAGTTACATTGGTCCCGTGGGAGGTGTATGTGCCACCATGGGACCGTTCGGGGGCTGTTTCGAGTTTTCACCCACTAACGTAATGTTTTTAAGCCAAAAGTGTAGAAATTTGCAAATTACTATTGTATTCTCAAATAGGGAGTTCCGTGGCTGCGTGGTCATTTCCAATGATTTACATTGTACCCATGGGAGGTGTTGGTGCCACCCACGGGGACGTTCGAGGGCTGTTTCGAGTTTTCAACCACTAACGCCATTTTTTTAAGCCTAAGTCTAGAAATATGCAAATTACCATCGTATTCTCTAACCGGGAGTCCCGCGGCTACCTGGTCATTTCCTACGAGTTACATTGTCTCGTGGGCGGTGTTGGTGCCACCCATGGGGACGTTCCGGGGCAGTTTTGAGTTTTCACCCTCTAACGCCATGATTTTGAAGCGTAAGTCTAAAATAGGAAAATTACCGACGTATTCTAAAATTGGGAGACCCCCAGCTGCGTGGTTAGTTCTTACGAGAAACATTTGTCCCGTGGGAGTTGTTGGAGCGACCCACGGGGCCGTTGGGGCGCTGTTTCGAATTTTCAGCCACTAACGCCATGTTTTTATGCCTAAGTCTAGAAATATGCAAATTATCATCGTATTTTCAAACCGGGAGTCATGCGACAGCGTGGTCAGTTCCTACGAGTTACATTGATGCCATGGGAGGTATTGGTGCCACCCACGGGGCAGGGCGGGCGCTGTTTTGAGTTTTCACCCACTAACGCCATGTTTTTAAGCCTAAGTCTTGAAATATGCAAATTATCATCGTATTTTCAAACCGGGAGTCTCGGGGCTGCGTGGTCAATTCCTACGAGTTACATTGGTCCCGTCCGATGTGGTGGTGCCACCCACAAGGACATTCGGGGGATGTTTTGAGTTTTCACCCACTAACGCCATATTTTTAAACCTAAGTCTAGAAATGTGCAAATTACCATCGTATTCTCAAATCGGGAGAACCACGGCTGCGTGTTCAGCTCCTACGAGTTACATTGGTCACGTGGGAGGTGTTGGTACCACCCACAAGGACTTTAGGGAGATGTTTTGAGTTTTCACCCTCTAACACCATGTTTTTAAGACTAAGTCTAGAAATATGCAAATTACCATCGTATTCTCAAACCGGGAGTCCCGCGACTGCGTTGTCAGTTCCTACGAGTTAAATTGGTCCCGTGGGAGGTGTTGGTGCCACCCACAGGTACGTTCGGTGGCTGTTTTGAGTTTTCACCCTCTAACGCCATGTTTTTAAGCCTAAGTCTAGAAATATGCAAGTTATAATCGTATTTGACAAACCGGGAGACCCGCGGCAGCGTGGTTTGTTCGTACGAGTTACATTGGTCCCGTGGGAGGTGTTTGTGTCACCCACGGGGACGTTCAGGGGCTTTTTTGAGTTTTCACCCAGTAACGCCGTGTTTTTAAACCTAAAGTCTAAAATATTCAAATTACCATCGTATTCTCAAACCGGGAGCCCCGCGGCTGCGTGGTCATTTCTTTCGAGTTACATTTGAAGCACCTTATACCTTTGACTTACTTAAGTCTATACTGTATAAGTGTTCAACTAGTTTGGAAATAGTGACAAAATTGGTTGTCCATCCTAGAATCCAATGAACCTCAGAATCACTCTCTCTAATCCTCTTCAATGATCCAAGAAGGTATAAATTGAATCACACTACACACAATTAGAAGTGTATACATGTGTATATCTTGTTTAAAATTGATTGTGTGATTAATTCCCCTTAATATGTTATTTTAATATTTTTTGGGAATTTTTAAAACTTTTTTAAACATGTTTTAAATAAGGTTTTCATTAATTAAAATGTGATTATAAAATTTGTGGGGTTAATTTGCTATTTTGTAAACTTCATTTTTCAATGGAATGTTTGTTTGGGTAGAATGTAAATGCGCTAGAGACTTCAGGGTGCTGCCTGTAATGACTTTGGACGCGCGTTTGTGAGCCACTCATATGTCAACACTTGTCATCCTCCTGATGTATATGTTTGTGTTTGTTATGTGAGAGGGTTGGCTGGTGGATTGCTGATCGTTGGATCAAAGCTTATCGATGGTCTGCATGTGATTTAAACCTATCCTTGTGCCATCCTATGAACCAATCACAATCGACCTTACCACCGCTGTTTAATAACCCTTAGATCAAGTCAATCTTGGGATGACTTAATCTCATCCCTTGATTCCCTTCGCATCTCCAGAACCTTCCTCCATCCCTATACAAACCCCGCACTTCTCAGACTTTCAAGACTTTTGGGCATTCGTCATTTCTGAGAGAAAAAAATAGAGAGAAGAGAGAAGTGAGAGAGAAGAGAGAAAAGAAAAGAGAGAAGAGAGAGAAAGGAAAACTGTGTTAGCCAAAACCAAACCCTAACCCTAAACACTTCATTTTATGAATCAAACCTTCGTATACACACACCCCAAACACAACCTTGAGTGTTTGAGAGAGAGTGGTTTGTTCATATTGAAGCTGTAACCTCTTTGTCTATGATCTTGTTTACAACTTAAACATTCGTGTGAAGATCTGCATTTCTCTTTCATAAAAACTATAGATCTACACTTTGCATGTTACATTTCACTAGATCTGCATATTTCTTTCGTGATTTAAGAAAATCTTTACTGATTTAGTTTTTAAAATGTTTTATGGTTTTTATTCTTACAAAACTTAAACCTTGACCTAGTTGGATTCACACTTGGAGATTTTCAATCTCAAAAATATTTTAAAAACAGAGATTGATTAAGATCTTGACCGATTTAGAAGCGAGATATCCGTGGAATCTGGGATACATTTAAAGGTCAAAAAGGTTTCAAGTTCTGTGAGAAAGAAAGAAAAGAAAATCACAGCATATAGTCTTTATATGTAATTTTCTAGGACTGTCTGTAAAACTAAGTGTGTGTGAGTTCATGCATGTTGATAGGAATCACTTCACAAACACTTAACACACTACTACACTGTAAGTGTTATGAATAAGATCAAAGATTATTGAGTCGACATAAGGAAGCTAAAGCAAAGGAAGTTATCAAACTGGAAGAACATCATCAACAATCAGATCTATGAGAAGTTAGAAGGACACCAAGTGGGGTATATTCCAAAACTTAGAATAGGTTGATTTGTGTGCATGTATGTTGTATTGTTTGTAACTATTATTTGTTATTAGTGGATTTTTTGCTTTTGTGACTTAGAAGTCACCGTGGATGTTTCCTCTGTTGGGAGAGGTTTTACCACGTTAAAAACTGTGTGTTCTGATTGTCTTCATCTACTCATCTCATTCTATAGTGTGCTGAATTTTTGAAATTGTCTTAGTTTTAAAAACTGATTACAAAGTCTTGATTACTCTCGTACATAAGTTTTTTGTAAACACATCTTGTTGTTTATAATTTTTATTTTCAAAAGAAAAGGGTTTCTTGAACAAACATCTCGGAGTTGCTTATATAGTTTAATCTTGTATTAAACGACATTAGCAACGTTTTTTAATTGGTATCAGAGCCCTGTTAACTTTTATTCCAAAAAGATCTTGTGTTTCTGAAATCATTTTCTGAAAAACTTAACTATGGACGAGAAGAATGAAGGTTTGGTAATCTGTCCAGACCTCCACTCTTTGATGGAAACAACTTTGCTTACTGGAAAGTAAGAATGGTTGCCTTGATCCAAGGGACTTTAGGAGATGATGTCTGGGACATTATTGAAAATGGATATACTTATCCTAATAAACCAGCCACTGAAGGAAGTGATGAGAGGGTAAAGAAAATCTTAAGTGAGTTTACCCAATGAAGAGAAAACTATTTCTCGAAATAACAATAAAGGCAAGAATGCCATTTTTATGTCTATTAACGAGTATGAGTTCAAGAGAATCTCATCTTGTGCCACTTCTAAGGAAGCGTGGGACACATTAATCACTGCCCATGAAGGAGACTCAAGAGTTAAAGCTGCTAAAACTCAAATGCTTATCCAGCAGTACAACTCTTTGATCATGTCTGATTCTGAGTCTTTTGATGATTTTTACATGAACTTAACTGATATAGTCACTAAGTTGCATGCTAATGGTATTACTTATGATAGGAATGAGATTGTTTCTAAAATTCTAAGATCATTACCACAAAAGTTTGACAGCAAGAGGTATGTTATTGAGGAAATGAGTGATCAAAACCTTACCCCTGAGTTACTCAGTAGCAAACTTAGGACTGTGGAAATGGAATTAGACTTTAAGAAACAATTAAATCATTCACAAAGAAAACATCCCAACTCTAACTTGAGTTTTGCCTCTAAGATATCAAAACTTGACTCTAATTTGATCATCTCTGACTCTGATGAGGAGTGTGATATAGACAAACTAGATAATCAGATTGCCCTAATGTCTAAACAATTTAAGAAAATTGTTAAATTTAGAAACAAACAGGAAACTAAACAAGGCAAGCCTAACTATCATACTCTGTCTAATCCCAAACCTCATGAGAGAGGTCTTGACAAACATCCTAAGGCCAATAACTCCAGACCAACTAGAGACCTTAAAAAGATTGAATGTTTTAGATGTGGGAAACTAGGTCACATTGCTCACGATTGCAGGAACAAAGACAGCTACTGTTTTCAAAAACAAAGACAGCTACTGTTTTCAAAAAAATTTCTAAGTTTGAAAACAATTCAAATTATTTTACTGACTTTGTTGTTGACTCCACGACCAATTCTGATGATAGAACCGGTATTGGATTTTGCCCTAAGAACAAACCACAAACTACAAATCTTGAACCTATTAAGTTTGTGTCTGGGGGCAAAAGACCAATTGATACATGTCCAGATTTTCATTTTATTAAAAAGTAAATTGATCAAAAGCAACAACAGAAAGACATTGGAGAGTCTAGTGATTCTAAGGCTGACACTACACTTAAGACTAAATATGTCTGTCCTTTGATCAGAAAGGCTGAATCTACCTTTAAAACCATCTCTCCTAGGAATAGGACTTCTGAACAGAATGCTATTAAAGCCATCTTTAGAAGTTTTCCTAAGGAAGTTCATCCCTCAAGCAATCAATATTTCTCCTACTGTGACATATATGGTCATTCCTTTGAAGGTTGTTATGCTAGGCGTCTAAACACCCCTGTGTACAACTCTTCTGTCTACAAGAACTTTAACTATTCTAGGCAAAATCGTAACCATTATGTCCTTCCTAGACAACCTGACAAAAACTCTAACTATAGAAATAGAAAGACCAAAACTAAGAGTTCATTTAAGAGAAAGGCTCCCAGAAACTTTCCTAAACCGAAAGCTCAAATTTTCCACAATAATCAGTTTGTTGCCCCAAATGTTTTTCGACAAAAAGCTGTTTCTCGAAAGTTTTATCAAATGAGGGCAAACATGCGCAAAATTAAAACTAGAGCTATTTGGGTTAGAAAAGATGATATTTTACCCCAAATGAAGTGTAACATTGTCATCACTGCTTTAAAAGCTGAACACACTTCATCTGGATGGTATTTAGATTCAGGATGCTCCAAACATATGACAGGAGATGAAACCAAACTTTTAAACAAAACCAGATTTGTCGGTGGCAAAGTAGTTTTTGGTGACAGTGTTTCATCCCAGATCATAGGTAAAGGAACCCTAAAAGAAGAAGGAATGCCTGTTCTGGAAAATGTTCTATTAGTTAAAGGCCTTAAAGCCAACCTCCTAAGTATATCACAATTTTGCGACTCTGACCATACAGTTACCTCTTCAAAGAACAATTGTAAAATTCTAAATGATAAAGGTAAATGCATTATTACCGGATTTAGAACACCTGACAATTGTTATACTGTTAAGACTGGTTCTAAAACCTGTAACATTGTCAGAATGGATGACAATGAAATCTGGCATAATCGTATGGGTCACCTATGTTATGATATCCTTAGTAGATTGTCTAGTCAAGAGATTGTTAGAGGAATTCCTAAAATTAAACCTATTTCCAGTGTTGTCTGTGGACATTGCCAGGAAGGAAAAATAGTTAAGACTTCGCATAGAAAAGTTAAAGACATTCTCACCTCTAGACCTCTAGATCTTATCCATATGGACCTTATTGGTCCCTCCAGAACTGTTAGTATTTGTGGACACAGTTATATCCTTGTTATGGTTGATGATTTCACACGATTCACTTGGGTTGCCTTCTTGAAACAAAAATTTGACACGTTTCAGAATTTTTTGAAAATTTTACTAAGAATTGAAAATGAGAAGGACACACAAGTCAATCGCATTCGTAGCGATAGAGGGGGAGAGTTCATAGACACAGGAATAGTTGAATATTGTGACTATAACGGTTACAAACACGAATTCGGTGCCCAAAGACTCCTCAGCAGAATGGTATTGCTGAAAGGAAAAACCGAACTCTCCAAGAGATGGCACGTGTCATGTTACATGCCAAATATCTACGTAAATACTTTTGGGTAGAATCTATTAGAACTGCATGTCATATCACTAATAGGGTCTATCTAAGGAAAAAATCTAAACAAACTCCTTATGAGTTGTGGTACGGTAAGAAGCCTAATCTGAAATATCTAAGAACTTTCAGAACTCAGTGTTATGTCTGTAAAGATAGAGAGCATCTGTCTAAATTCGAGACTCGTGGTGATAAAGCCATCTTCTTAGGATACTCCCCAAACAGTCGTGCTTATCGTATATGCAATCTGCGTACTAAGGCCCTTATGGAATCGATAAATGTAATTGTAAGCAACACTATTGTCGAAAATAAGATATCTGAATCACCTATTGTGGTTGAATCTGAAAATGATTTCAAACTGATTCACAAGAAATAGATGACTCATTACCTATTGATAGTCCATAAGTACCTGGCTGGGTCTCTAAAGATCATCCCATTGACAACGTGGTCGGTAATCCTAATGAGCTAGTTCGTACTAGATCCCAGTTAAGAAATTATGCTAATTATGCATGTTTCGTCTCCCTTGTGCAACCGAAAAATGTTAATGAAGCATTGAATGACACACACTGGATTTCTGCAATGCAGGAAGAACTTTTACAATTTGTCATTCACGATGTCTGGTATCTTGTACCGCGGCCTCAAAACAAAAGTTATTGGGACACCTTGGATTTTTAAGAACAAATCTCATGAAAATGGGGTAATCCTTAGAAACAAAGCTAGACTAGTTGCTCAAGGTTACTCACAAATAGAAGGAATATATTTTAGCGAGACTTTTGCCCCTGTCACTCGTCTTGAATCTGTTCGACTTCTTTTCGCCATAGCGTGTCACTTAAAATTTACACTTTATCAAATGGATATCAAGTCTGCCTTCCTCAATGGAATTCTGTCCAAAGAAACGTATGTAGAACAACCCAAAGGGTTCATTGACCCTAAATACCCTGACCATGTCTTTCGTCTAAAAAAAGCTTTGTATGGCTTAAAACAAGCTCCTCGAGCTTGGTATGAACGCCTTTACAACTTTTTGTTGGATAAGGGTTTTAAGAGAGGAGGAAATGACCAGACTCTCTTTGTCAAACATTTTGACAAAAACATTATTATAGCCCAAGTCTATGTAGACGACATCATTTTTGGGTCTACTTCAACATCTGAAGTTAAATCTTTTTCTGCTATTATGCATAAGGAGTTTCACATGTCCCTTATGGGGGAACTACAACTTTTCTTAGGATTTCAAGTGAAACAGAATTTTGATGGTCTATTTGTCTCTCAAACCAAATATGCCTTAGATCTTGTTAAGAAATTTGGTTTAGATAATGCTAAAGTTGCCAAAACGCCTATGAGTACTACTGTTAAATTATGTAAAGATGAAACTGGAAAGTCAGTTGATTCCACACTTTATCGTAGTATGATTGGTAGCCTACTCTATCTAACTGCCTCACGACCAGACATAATGTATGTTGTATGTCTGTGTGCTCGTTACCAGAATAACCCTAAAGAGAGCCATTTATCGTGTGTAAAACGTATAATAAAGTACATAAAAGGCACACTCAATCTTGGACTTAGGTACACTAATGATACCGGTAGCACCATCATAGGGTATACTGATGCTGATTGGGCCGGATGTACTAATGATAGTAAAAGTACATCAGGTGACTGTTATTATGTCGGCAATAATTTAGTAGGTTGGAGTAGCAAAAAATAGAATTGCACATCTTTATCTACGGCTGAGTCCGAATATATAGCTGCAGGAAGTTGCTGTGCTCAATTGTTATGGATAAAACAAATGTTAAGCGATTATGGGATTAAAGAAGATCAATTACAATAGTATTGTGACAATCAAAGCGCCATAAAAATATCTAAAAACCCGGTTCAACACTCGCGAACTTAGCATATTAAAATAAGACATCATTTTATACGCGAACTTGTTGAAACTAAGGAATTAGAAATCCATTACCTGCCTACTGATCTGCAACTTGCAGATATGTTCACTAAACCTTTAGACTATAACCGATTTCTGTATTTGCAAAATTCTATAGGTATGGTATGCGCTGATTATAACTCTTAAGACCTTAATTTTTACCCTTTGTCCATTTGAGACAAAATGGGGGAGAAATTTGAGTTTTACGAGTTCAGTGTTTTGTTCACATTTCATCTAAACTGCTTGATCTTAGTGTGCATATTTGCAGGAATCTCTTCTACTGATTGTCTACCATTTCTAGTGTACAAATTTGTAAATAGTTGAGTAATGTAATTTTTGACTTTCTAGGAAATGGGTAGATAGTGTCTTTTGTATAGGACTAGGTTTTATTTTTTTTGGTTCCCTACGAGTTTTAAGCTAACTCAAAGGAGATTTTGTCTCATATTTCCAAAGGGGGAGATTGAAGCACCTTATACCTTTGACTTACTTAAGTCTATACTGTATAAGTGTTCAACTAGTTTGGAAATAGTGACAAAATTAGCTGTCCATCCTAGAATCTAAAGAACCTCAGAATCACTCTCTCTAATCCTCTTCAATGATCCAAGAAGGTATAAATTGAATCACACTACACACAATTAGAAGTGCATACATGTGTATATCTTGTTCAAAATTGATTGTGTGATTAATTCCCCTTAATATGTTATTTTAATATTTTTTGGGAATTTTTATAACTTTGTTAAACATGTTTTAAATAAGGTTTTCATTAATTAAAATGTGATTATAAAATTTGTGGGGTTAATTTGCTATTTTGTAAACTTCATTTTTCAATGGAATGTTTGTTTGGGTAGAATGTAAATGCGCTAGAGACTTCAGGGTGCTGCCTGTAATTACTTTGGACGCGCGTTTGTGAGCCACTCATATGTCAACACTTGTCATCCTCCTGATGTATATGTTTGTGTTTGTTATGTGAGAGGGTTGGCTGGTGGATTGCTGCTCGTTGAATCAAAGCTTATCGATGGTCTGCATGTGTTTTAAACCTATCCTTGTGCCATCCTATGAACCAATCGCAATCGACCTTACCACCGCTGTTTAATAACCCTTAGATCAAGTCAATCTTAGGATGACTTAATCTCAGCCCTTGATTCCCTTCGCATCTCCAGAACCTTCCTCCATCCCTATATAAACCTCCCACTTCTCAGACTTTCAAGACTTTTGGGCATTCGTCATTTCTGAGAGAAAAAAATAGAGAGAAGAGAGAAGTGAGAGAGAAGAGAGAAAAGAAAAGAGAGAAGAGAGAGAAAGGAAAACCGTGTTAGCCAAAACCAAACCCTAACCCTAAACACTTCATTTTCTGAATCAAACATTCGTATACACACAACCCCAAACACAACCTTGAGTGTTTGAGAGAGAGTGGTTTGTTCATATTGAAGCTGTAACCTCTTTGTCTATGATCTTGTTTACAACTTAAACATTCGTGTGAAGATCTGCATTTCTCTTTCATAGAAACTATAGATCTACACTCTACATGTTACATTTCACTAGATCTGCATATTTCTTTCCTGATTTAAGAAAATCTTTACTGATTTATTTTTTAAAATGTTTTATGGTTTCTATTCTTACGAAACTTAAACCTTGACCTAGTTGGATTCACACTTGGAGATTTTCAATCTCAAAAATATTTTGAAAACAGAGATTGATTAAGATCTTGACCGATTTAGAAGCGAGATATCCGTGGAATCTGGGATACATTTAAAGGTCAAAAAGGTTTCAAGTTCTGTGAGAAAGAAAGAAAATAAAATCACAACATATAGTCTTTATATGTAATTTTCTAAGACTGTCTGTAAAACTAAGTGTGTGTGAGTTCATGCATGTTGATAGGAATCACTTCACAAACACTTAACACACTACTACACTGGAAGTGTTGTGAATAAGATCAAAGATTATTGAGTCGACATAAGGAAGCTAAAGCAAAGGAAGTTATCAAACTGGAAGAACATCATCAACAATCAGATCTATGAGATGTTAGAAGGACACCAAGTGAGGTATATTCCTAAACTTAGAATAGGTTGATTTGTGTGCATGTATGTTGTATTGTCCGTAACTATTATTTGTTATTAGTGGATTTTTTTCTTTTGTGACTTAGCAGTCACCATGGATGTTTCCTCTGTTGGGAGAGGTTTTACCACGTTAAAAACTGTGTGTTCTGATTGCCTTCATCTACTCATCTCATTCTATAGTGTGCTGAATTTTTGAAACTGTCTTAGTTTTAAAAACTGATTACAAAGTCTTGATTACTCTCGTACATAAGTTTTTTGTAAAGACATCTTGTTGTTTATAATTTTTATTTTCAAAATAAAAGGGTTTCTTGAACAAACATCTCGGAGCTGCTTATATAGTTTAATCTTGTATTAAACGGCATTAGCAACGTTTTTCAACATTGGTCACGTGGGAGGTGTTGGTGCCACCCACTGGGCCGTTCGGGGGCTATTTCGAGTTTTCACCCATTAACACCATGTTTTCAAGCCTAAGTCTAGAAATATGAAAAATACCGTTGTATTCTCAAACTGGGAGACCCGCAACAACGTGGTCAGTTCCTACGAATTACATTGGACCCGTAGGAGGTGTTGGTGCCACCGAAGGGGCCGTTCGGGGGATGTTTCGAATTTTCACCCACTAACGCGATATTTTTAATCCTAAGTCTATAAATATGAAAATTACCGTCGTATTTTCAAACTGGGAGTCCTGCGACAGCGTGGTCAGTTCCTATGAGTTACATTGATCCCGTGGGAGGTGTTGGTGCCACCCACTGGGCCGTTCGGGTGCTGTTTCGAGTTTAGACCCTCTAACGCAATGTTTTTAATCCTCAGTCTATAAATATTCAAATTACCAACGTATTCTGAAACCAGCAGTCCCCCGAATACGTGGCCAGTTCCTACAAGTTACATTGGTCCCGTGGGAGGTGTTGGTGCCACCAACGGGGATGTTCGGGGGCTGTTTCGAATTTTTACCCACTAACACCATTTTTTAACCCTAATTCTAGAAATATGAAAATTCTTGTCGTATTCTCAAATCGGGACTCCCGCGGCTATGTGGTCAGTTCCTAAGAGTAGCATTGGTCCCGTGAGAGGTGTTGGTGCCACCCACGGGGACGTTCGGGGGCTGTTTCGAGTTTTCAACCTCCAATGGCATGTTTTTAAGCCTAAGTCTAGAAACATAAAAAATAACGATCGTATTCTCAAACCAGGAGACAAGCAACTGCGTGGTCAGTTCCTACGAGTTAAATTGGTCCAATGGGAGGTGTTGGTGCCACCCACGGGGCCGTTCAGGGGCGGTTTCGAGTTTTCGCCCACTAACGCAATGTTTTTAAGCCTAAGTCAAGAAATATGCAAATTACAATCGTTTTATCAAACCGGGAGTCCCACGGCCGAGTGTTCAGTTCCTAAGAGTAATATTGGTCCCGTGGGAGGTGTTGGTGCCACCCATGGGGACGTTCGGGGGCTATTTCGAGTTTTCACCCACAAACGCCATGTTTTTAAGCCTAAGTCTAGAAATATACCAATTACCGTCGTATTTTCAAACCGGGAGTCCCGCGGCAGCGTGGTCAGTTCATACGAGTTACATTTGTCCCATGGGCGGTGTTGGTGCCACCCACGGGGACGTTCGACTTTTCACCCTCTAACGCCATGTTTTTAAGACTAAATCCGAAAATATGAAAATTACCATTGTATTCTCAAACTGGGAGACCCGCGACTGTGTGGTGAGTTACTATAAGTTACATTGGCCCCGTCGGAGTTGTTGGTGCCACCCACGGGGCCATTCGGGGGCTGTTTTGAGTTTTCACCCACTAACGCCATGTTTTTAAGCCAAGGTCTATAAATATGCAAATTACAATCGTATTCTCAAACCAGGAGTCCCACGACTGTGTGGTCAGTTCCTAAGAGTAACATCGGTCTCGTGGGAGGTGTTGGTGCCACCCACGGGGATGTTCGGGGGCTGTTTCGAGTTTTCACCCACTAACGCCATGGTTTTAAGACTATGTCTATAAATATACAAATTATCGTCGTATTCGCAATCCAGAAGTCCCGCGGCTGCGTGGACAGTTCCTACGAGTTACATTGGTCCAGTGGGAGTTGTTGGTGCCACCCACAGGGACGTTCAGGGGCTGTTTCGAGTTTTCACCCTTTAACGCCATGTTTTTAAGCCTCGGTCTAGAAATATGCAAATTATCGTTGTATTCTCAAACTATGAGACCCGCGGCTGCGTGGTCAGTTCCTACGAGTTACATTGGTCCCGTGGAAGGTGTTGGTGCCATGCATGGGGCCGTTCCGGTGCTGTTTCGAGTTTTCACCTACTAACGCCATGTTTTTACGCCTAAGTCTAGAAATATGAAAATTATCGTCATATTATCAAATCGGGAGTCCCGCGGATGCATGGTTAGTTCCTACGAGTTACATTAGTCCCGTGGGAGGTGTTGGTGCCACCCACGGGGACGTCAGGGGCTGTTTCGAGTTTTCACCCTCTTACACCCTGTTTTTAAGCCTAAGTCTAGAAATATGCAAATTATCGTCGGATTCTCAAACTGGGACACCCGCGGATGCATGGTCAGTTCCTACGAGTTACATTGGTCCCGTGGGAGGTGTTGGTGCCACCCACGGGGACGTTCGGGGGTTGTTCAAGTTTTCACCCTTTAAGGCCATATTTTTAAGTCTCAGTATAAAAATATGGAAATTATCGTCGTATTCTCAAACCGTGAGACCCGCAGCTACGTGGTCAGTTCCTACGAGTTACATTTGTCCCGTGGGAGGTGTGGGTGCCATCCATGGGGCCGTTCCGGGGCTGTTTCGAGTTTTCACCCACTAACGCCATGTTTATAAGCCTAAGTCTAGAAATATGAAATTACCGTCATATTCTCAAATTGGGAATCCCGCGGCTCCGTGGTCAGTTCGTACGAGTTACATTGGTCCCGTGGGAGGTGTTGGTACCACCGACGGGGACGTTCGGGCGCTGTTTCGAATTTTCGCCCTCTAACACCATGTTTTTAAGCCTCAGTCTATAAATATGCAAATTACCATCGGATTCTCAAATCGGGACACCCGCGACTGCATGGTCAGTTCCTACGAGTTACATTGGTCCCCTGGGAGGTGTTGGTCCCAGCCACAGGGACGTTCGAAGGATATTTTGAGTTTTCACCCACTAACGCCATGTTTTTAAGCCTAAGTCTAGAAATATACAAATTATCGTCGTATTCTTAAATCGGGAGACCCGCGGCTGCGTGGTCAGTTCCTAGGAGTTACATTGGTCCCGTGGGAGGTGTTTGTGCCACCCACGGGGACGTTCGGGGGCTATTTCGAGGTTTAACCCACTAACGCCATGTTTTTAAACCTAAGTCTAGAAATATGAAAATTATCATCGTATTCTTAAACCTGGAGTCCTGCGGCTGCGTGGTCAGTTCCTACGAGTTAAATTGGTCCCCTGGGAGGTGTATGTGCCACCACGGGGCCGTTCGGGGGCTTTTTTGAGTTTTCACCCACTAACGCCATGTTTTTAAGCCGAAAGTCTAGATATTTGTAAATTACTGTTGTATTCTCAAACTGGGAGTTCCACGACTACGTGGTAATTTCCTACGAGTTACATTGGTCCAATGGGAGGTGTTGGTGCCACCACGGGGACGTTCGGGGGCTGTTTCGAGTTTTCACCCACTAATGCCATTTTTTTATGCTTAAGTCTATAAATATGCAAATTACCATCGTATTCTCAAACCGGGAGTCCCGCGGCTGCCTGGTCAGTTCCTAAGAGTAACATCGGTCTCGTGGGAGGTGTTGGTGCCACCCACGGGGACGTTCGGGGGCTGTTTCGAGTTTTCACCCTCTAACGCCATGTTTTTAATCCTAAGTCTAGAAATATGCAAGTTACAATCGTATTTTACAAACCAGGTGACCCACGGCAGCGTGGTTAGTTCGTATGAGTTACATTGGTCCCGTGGGAGGTGTTCGTACCACCGACGGGGACGTTCGGGGGCTGTTTTGATTTTTCACCCCGTAACGCTGTGTTTTAAGCCTAAAGTCTATAAATATGCAAATTACCATCGTATTGTCAAACCGGGAGCCCAGCGGCTGCGTGGTCATTTCCAACGAGTTACATTGGTCACGAGGGAGGTGTTGGTGCCACCCACGGGGCCGTTCGGGGGATGTTTCGAGTTTTCACCCACTAACGCCATGTTTTTAAGCCTAAGTCTAGAAATATGCAAATTACCATCATATCTTCAAATCGGGAGTCCTGTGGAAGCGTGGTCAGTTTCTACGAGTTACATTGATCCTGTGGGAGGTGTTGGTACCACCCACGGGGCCGTCCGGGCCCTGTTTTGAGTTTTCACCCTTTGACGCAATGTTTTTAATCCTAAGGCTAGAAATATTCAAATTACCGTCGTATTCTCAAACTAGGAGTCCCGCGAATACATGATCAGTTCCTACGAGTTACATTGGTCCCGTGGGATGTGTTGGTGGCACCAACGGGGACGTTCGGGGGCTGTTTCGAGTTTTCACCCACTAACACCATGTTTTTAACCTAATTCTTGAAATATGCAAATTCTTGCCGTATTCTCAAACCGGGAGACCCGCGGCTGCGTAGTTAGTTCCTACGAGTTACATTGGCCCCGTGGGAGTTATTTGTTTCCACCCACGGGGCCATTAGGGG
Organism: Sambucus nigra; assembly: GCA_949130495.1. NCBI lineage: Eukaryota > Viridiplantae > Streptophyta > Magnoliopsida > Dipsacales > Adoxaceae > Sambucus > Sambucus nigra. The sequence continues at coordinate 294,111,914 of OX422215.1, read as the reverse complement.
GTTGTTTTGAGTTTTCATCCACTAATGCGATGTTTTTAAGCCTAAGTATAGAAATATTCAGATTACGGTCGTATTCTCAAACCGGGAGTCTCGCGGCTGCCTGGTCATTTCCTACGAGTTACATTGGTCTCGTGGGAGGTGTTGGTGCCACCCACGGGGACGTTCGGGGGCTGTTTCGAGGTTTAACCCACTAACGCCTTGTTTTTAAACCTAAGTTTAGAAATATGCAAATTACCTTCATATTCTCAAACTTGGAGTCCTGCGGCAGCGTGGCCAGTTCCTACGAGTTAAATTCGTCCCGTGGGAGGTGTATGTGCCACCACAGGGTCGTTCGGGGGATTTTTTGAGTTTTCACCCACTAACGCCATATTTTTAAGCCTAAAGTCTAGAAATTTGCAAATTACCATTGTATTCTCAAAACGGGAGTCCCTCGGCTACATTTTCAGTTCCTACGAATTACGTTGATCCCGTGGGAGGTGTTAGTGCCACCCACGGGGCCGTTCGGGCGCTGTTTCAAGTTTTCACCCTCTAACGCAATGTTTTTAAGCCTAAGTCTAGAAATTTTCACCCTCAAATCGGAAGTCCCAAGGCTACGTGGTCATTTCCTACAAGTAACATTGGTCCCGTGGGAGGTGTTGGTGCCACCCACGGGGACGTTCGGGGGCTATTTCGAGTTTTCACCCTCTAACGCCATGTTTTCAAGCCTAAATCCAAAAATATGCAAATTACCATCATATTCTCAAACTGGGAGACCCGCGACTGTGAGGTGAGTTCCTATGAGTTACATTCTTCCCGTCGGAGTTGTTGGTGCCACCCACGGGGCCATTCGGGGGATGTTTTTATTTTTCTCCAAGCAACGCCATGTTTTTAAGCTAAGGTCTAGAAATATGCAAATTACCGTCGTATTCTTAAACCGGGAGTCCCACGGATGCGTGGTCAGTTCTTAAGAGTAACATTGTTCTCGTGGGAGGTGTTGGTGCCACCCACGGAGACGGTCGGCGGCTGTTTCGAGTTTTCACCCACTAACGCCATGTTTTTAAGCCTATGTCTGTAAATATGCAAATTATCGTCGTATTCTCAAACCGGGAGTCCCGCAGCTGCGTGGACAGTTCCTACGAGTTACTTTGGTCCCGTGGGAGGTGTTGGTGCCACCCACGGGGGCGTTCGGGGGCTGTTTCGAGTTTTCACCCACTAACGCCATGTTTTTAAGCCTAATTCAACAAATATGCAAATTCTTGTCGTATTCTCAAATCGGGAGACCCGCGGCTGCGTGGTTAGTTCCTACGAGTTACATTGGTCCTGTGAGAGTTGTTGGTGCCACCCACGGGGCCATTCGGGGGCTGTTTTGAGTTTTCACCCACTAACGTGATGTTTTTAAGCCAAGGTCTAGAAATATGCAAATTACCACCATATTGTCAAACCGGGAGTCCCGCAGCTGCGTGGTCAGTTCCTACGAGTCGCATTGGTCCCGTGGGAGGTGTTGGTGCCACCCACGGGGACGTTCGGTGGCTGTTTCAAGTTTTCGCCCTTTAACGCCATGTTTTTAAGCCTCAGTATAAAAATATGCAAATTATCATTGTATTCTCAAACCGTGAGACTCGCGGCTGCATGGTCAGTTCCTACGAGTTACATTGGTCCCGTGGGAGGTGTTGGGGCCACCCACGGGGCCATTCGGGAGTTGTTTTGAGTTTTCATCCACTAACGCCAAGCTTTTAAGCCTAAGTCAAAAAATATGCAAATTGTCGTCGTATTCTCAAATCGGAAGTCCCAAGGTTACGTGGTCATTTCCTACAAGTAACATTGGTCCCGTGGGAGGTGTTGGTGCCACCCACGGGGACGTTCGGGGGCTATTTCGTGTTTTCACCCACGTACACCATGTTTATAAGCCTAATTCTAGAAATATGCAAATTACCATCGTATTCTCAAAACCGGGAGTCCCGCGGATGCGTGGTCAGTTCCTACGAGTTACATTGGTCCCGTGGGAGGTGTTGGTACCACCGACGGGGATGTTCGGGCACTGTTTTGAATTTTCATCCTCTAACACCATGTTTTTAAGCCTAAGTCTAGAAATATGAAAATTATCGTTGAATTCTCAAACCGGGACACCCGCGGCTACGTGGTCAGTTTCTACGAGTTACATTCGTCCCCAGGGAGGTGTTGGTGCCACCCAAGGGGCCGTTCGGGGGATATTTTGAGTTTTCACCCACTAACGCCATGTTTTTAAGCCTAATTCAACAAATATGCAAATTCTTATCGTATTATCAAACCGGGAGACCCGCGACTGCGTGGTTAGTTCCTACGAGTTACATTGGTCCCATGAGAGTTGTTGGTGCCACCCACGGGGCCATTCGGGGGCTGTTTTGAGTTTTCACCCACTAACGTGATGTTTTTAAGCCAAGGTCTAGAAATATACAAATTACCATCATATTCTCAAACCGGGAGTCCCGCGGCTGCGTGGTCAGTGCTACGAGTTACATTGGTCCCGTGGGAGGTGTTGGTGCCACCCACGGGGACGTTCGGTGGCTGTTTCAAGTTTTCGCCCTTTAACGCCATGTTTTTAAGCCTCAGTATAAAAATATGCAAATTATCATTGTATTCTCAAACCGTGAGACTCGCGGCTGCATGGTCAGTTCCTACGAGTTACATTGGTCCCGTGGGAGGTGTTGGGGCCACCCACGGGGCCATTCGGGAGTTGTTTTGAGTTTTCATCCACTAACGCCAAGCTTTTAAGCGTAAGTCTATAAATATGCAAATTGTCATCGTATTCTTAAATCGGAAGTCCCAAGGCTACGTGGTCATTTCCTACAAGTAACATTGGTCCCGTGGGAGGTGTTGGTGCCACCCACGGGGACGTTCGGGGGCTATTTCGTGTTTTCACCCACGTACGCCATTTTTATAAGCCTAAGTCTAGAAATATGTAAATTACCGTCGTATTCTCAAACCGGGAGTCCCGCGGATGCGTGGTCAGTTCCTACGAGTTACATTGGTCCCGTGGGAGGTGTTGGTACCACCGACGGGGATGTTCGGCCGCTGTTTTGAATTTTCACCCTCTAACACCATGTTTTTAAGACTAAGTCTAGAAATATGCAAATTACCGTTGGATTCTCAAACCGGGACACCCACGACTGCGTGGTCAGTTTCTACGAGTTACATTCATCCCCAGGGAGGTGTTGGTGCTACCCAAGGGGCCGTTCGGGGGATATTTCGAGTTTTCACCCACTAACGCCATGTTTTTAAGCCTAATTCAACAAATATGCAAATTCTTGTCGTATTCTCAAACCAAGAGACCCGCGGCTGCGTGGTTAGTTCCTACGAGTTACATTGGTCACGTGAGAGTTGTTGGTGCCACTCACGGGGCCATTCGGGGGTTGTTTTGAGTTTTCACCCACTAACGTGATGTTTTTAAGCTATGGTCTAGAAATATGCAAATTACCATCATATTCTCAAACCGGGAGTCCCGCGGCTGCGTGGTCAGTTCCTACGAGTTGCATTGGTCCCGTGGGAAGTGTTGGTGCCACCCACGGGGACGTTCGGTGGCTGTTTCAAGTTTTCACCCTTTAACGCCATGTTTTTAAGCCTCAGTATAAAAATATGCAAATTATCATTGTATTCTCAAACCGTGAGACTCGTGGCTGCATGGTCAGTTCCTACGAGTTACATTGGTCCCGTGGGAGGTGTTGGGGCCACCCACGGGGCCATTCGGGAGTTGTTTTGAGTTTTCATCCACTAACGCCAATCTTTTAAGCCTAAGTCTAGAAATATGCAAATTGTCGTCGTATTCTCAAATCGGAAGTCCCAAGGCTACGTGGTCATTTCCTACAAGTAACATTGGTCCCGTGGGAGATGTTAGTGCCACCCACGGGGACGTTCGGGGGCTATTTCGTGTTTTCACCCACATACGCCATGTTTATAAGCCTAAGTCAAGAAATATGCAAATTACCGTCGTATTCTCAAACCGAGAGTCCCGCGGATGCGTGGTTAGTTCCTACGAGTTACATTGGTCCCGTGGGTGGTGTTAGTACCACCGACGGGGATGTTCGGGCGCTGTTTTGAATTTTCACCCTCGAACACCATGTTTTTAAGCCTAAGTCTAGAAATATGAAAATTACCGTTGGATTCTCAAACCGGGACACCCGCGGCTGCGTGGTCAGTTTCTACGAGTTACATTCGTCCCCAGGGAGGTGTTGGTGCCACCCAAGGGGCCGTTCGGGGGATATTTCGAGTTTTCACCCACTAACGCCATGTTTTTAAGCCTAATTCAACAAATATGCTAATTCTTATCGTATTCTCAAATCGGGAGACCCGCGACTGCGTGGTTAGTTCCTACGAGTTACATTGGTCCCGTGAGAGTTGTTGGTGCCACCCACGGGGCCATTCGGGGGCTGTTTTGAGTTTTCACCCACTAACGTGATGTTTTTAAGCCAAGGTCTAGAAATATACAAATTACCATCATATTCTCAAACCGGGAGTCCCGCGGCTACGTGGTCAGTTCCTACGAGTTACATTGGTCCCGTGGGAGGTGTTGGTGCCACCCACAGGGACGTTCGGTGGCTGTTTCAAGTTTTTGCCCTTTAACGCCATATTTTTAAGCCTCAGTGTAAAAATATGCAAATTATCATTGTATTCTCAAACCGTGAGACTCGCGGCTGCATGGTCAGTTCCTACGAGTTACATTGGTCCCGTGGGAAGTGTTGGGGCCACCCACGGGGCCATTCGGGAGTTGTTTTGAGTTTTCATCCACTAACGCCAAGCTTTTAAGCCTAAGTCTAGAAATATGCAAATTGTCGTCGTATTCTCAAATCGGAAGTCCCAAGACTACGTGGTCATTTCCTACAAGTATCATTGGTCCCGTGGGAGGTGTTGGTGCCACCCACGGGGACGCTCGGGGGCTATTTCGTGTTTTCACCCACGTACGCCATGTTTATAAGCCTAAGTCTAGAAATATGCAAATTACCGTCGTATTCTCAAACCGGGAGTCCCGCAAATGTGTGGTCAGTTCCTACGAGTTACATTGGTCCCGTGGGAGGTGTTGGTACCACCGACGGGGATGTTCGGGCGCTGTTTTGAATTTTCACCCTCTAACACCATGTTTTTAAGCCTAAGTCTAGAAATATGCGAATTACCGTTGGATTCTCAAACCAGGACTCCCACGGCTGCGTGGTCAGTTTCTACGAGTTACATTCGTCCCCCGGGAGGTGTTGGTGCTACCCAAGGGGCCGTTCGGGGGATATTTCGAGTTTTCACCCACTAACGCCATGTTTTTACGCCCAATTCAACAAATATGAAAATTATTGTCGTATTCTCAAACCGGGAGACCCACGGCTGCGTGGTTAGTTCCTACGAGTTACATTGGTCCCGTGAGAGTTGTTGGTGCCACCCACGGGGCCATTCGGGGGCTGTTTTGAGTTTTCACCCACTAACGTGATGTTTTTAAGCCAAGGTATAGAAATATGCAAATTACCATCATATTCTCAAATCGGGAGTCCCGCGGCTACGTGGTAAGTTCCTACGAGTTACATTGGTCCCGTGGGAGGTGTTGGTTCCACCCACGGGGACGTTTGGTGGCTGTTTCATGTTTTCGCCCTTTAACGCCATGTTTTTAAGCCTCAGTATAAAAATATGCAAATTATCATTGTATTCTCAAACCGTGAGACTCGCGGCTGCATGGTCAGTTCCTACGAGTTACATTGGCCCCGTGGGAGGTGTTGGGGCCACCCACGGGGCCATTTGGGAGTTGTTTTGAGTTTTCATCCACTAACGCCAAGCTTTTAAGCCTAATTCTATAAATATGCAAATAGTCGTCGTATTCTCAAATCGGAAGTCCCAAGGCTACGTGGTCATTTCCTACAAGTAACGTTGGTCCCGTGGGACGTGTTGGTGCCACCCACGGGGACGTTCGGGGCTATTTCGTGTTTTCACCCACGTATGCCATGTTTATAAGCCTAAGTCTAGAAATATGCAAATTACCGTCGTATTCTCAAACTGGGAGTCCCGCGGCTGCGTGGTCAGTTCCTACGAGTTATATTGGTCCCGTGGGAGGTGTTGGTACCACCGACCGGGATGTTAGAGCGCTGTTTTGAATTTTCACCCTCAAACACCATGTTTTTAAGCCTAAGTATAGAAATATGCAAATTACCGTTGGATTCTCAAACCGGGACACCCGCGGCTGCGTGGTCAGTTTCTACGAGTTACATTCGTCCCTAGGGAGGTGTTGGTGCCACCCAAGGGGCCGTTTGTGGGATATTTCGAGTTTTCACCCACTAACGCCATGTTTTTAAGCCTAAGTCTAGAAATATGCAATTTATCATCGTATTCTTAAACCGGGAGTCCCGCGACTGCGTGGTCAGTTCCTACGAGTTAGATTGGTCTCGTGGGAGGTGTTGGTGCCACCCACGGGGACGTTCGGGGTCTATTTCGAGGTTTAACCCACTAACGCCATGTTTTCAAACCTAAGTCTACAAATATGCAAATTACCATCGTATTATCAAACCTGGAGTCCTGCAACTGCGTGGCCAGTTCTTACGAGTTAAATTGGTCCCGTGGGAGTTGTATGTGCCACCACGAGGCCGTTCGGGGACTTTTTTGAGTTTTCACCCACTAATGCCATGTTTTTAAGCCTAAAGTCTAGAAATTTGCAAATTACTATTGTATTCTCAAAACTAGAGTCTCGCGGCTACGTTGTCAGTTCCTACGAGTTACATTGATCCCGTGGGAGGTGTTGGTGCCACCAACGGGGCCGTCCGGGCGCTGTTTCGAGTTTTCACCCTCTAACGCAATGTTTTTAGGCATAGGTCTAGAAATATTCAAATTACCGACGTATTCTCAAACCAGGAGACCTGCGACTGCGTGGTCAGTTCCTACGAGTTACATTGGTCCCATGGGAGGTGTTGGTACCACCCACGGGGACGTTCGAGGGTTGTTTCGAGTTTTCACCCTCTAACACCATGTTTTTAAGCCCAAGTCTACAAAATGCAAATTACCGTCAGATTGTCAAATCGGGACACCTGCGGCTGCGTGATCAGTTCCTACGAGTTACATTGGTCCCGTGGGAGGTGTTGGTGCCACCCACGGGGATGTTCGGGGGCTATTTCAAGTTTTCACCCTTTAACTCCATGTTTTTAAGCCTTAGTATAGAAATATGCAAATTGTCGTTGTATTCTCAAACCGTGAGACCCACGGCTGCGTGGTCAGTTCCTACGAGTTACAGTGGTCCCGTGGGAGGTGTAGGTGCCATCCACAGGGACGTTCGGGCGCTGTTTGGAATTTTCACCGTCTAACACCATGTTTTTAAGCCTAAGTCTAAAAATATGCAAATTACCGTCGGATTCTCAAATTGGGAGACCCGCGGCTACGTGGTGAGTTCCTACGAGTTACATTGGTCCCCTGGGAGGTGTTGGTGCGACCCACGGGGCCGTTCGGGGGATATTTTGAGTTTTCACCCACTAACGCCATGTTTTTAAGCCTATGTCTAGAAGTATGCAAATTATCATCGTATTCTTAAATCGGGAGTCCCGCGGCTGCGTGATCAGTTCCTATGAGTTACATTGGTCCCATGGGAGGTGTTTGTGCCCCCCACGGGGATGTTCGGGGGCTGTTTCGAGGTTTAACCCACTAACGCCATGTTTTTAAACCTAAGTCTAGAAATATGAAAATTATCGTCGTATTCTCAAACGTGGAGTCTTGCGGCTACGTGGTCAGTTCCTACGAGTTAAATTGGTCCCGTGGGAGGTGTATGTGCCACCACGGGGCCGTTCGGGGGCTTTTTCGAGTTTTCACCCACTAGCGCCATGTTTTTAAGCCTAAAGTCTAGAAATTTGCAAATTACTGTTGTATTCTATAACTGGGAGTTCCACGGCTGCGTGGTGATTTCGTACGAGTTACATTGGTCCCATGGGAGGTGTTGGTGCCACCCACCGGGACGTTTGGGGGCTGTTTCTAGTTTTTACCGGCTAACGGCGTTTTTTTAAGCCTAAGTCTAGAAATTTGAAAATTACCATCGTATTCTCAAACCAGGAGTCCCGCGGCTGCCTGGTCAATTCCTACGAGTTACATTGGTCTCGTGGGAGGTATTGGTGCCACCCACGGGGACGTTCGGGGGCAGTTTCGAGGTTTAACCCACTAACGCCATGTTTTTAAACCTTAGTCTAGAAATGTGAAAATTACCTTCGTATTCTCAAACCTGGAGTCCTGCGGCTGCGTGGTCAGTTCCTACGAGTTAAATTGGTCCCGTGGGAGGTGTTTGTGCCACCACGGGGCCGTTCGGGGGCTTTTTAGAGTTTTCACCCACTAACGCCATGTTTTTAAGCCTAAAGTCTAGAAATTTGCAAATTACCATTGTATTCTCAAAACGGGAGTCCCATGGCTACGTTGTCAATTCCTACGAGTTAAATTGATCCCGTGGGAGGTGTTGGTGCCACCCACGGGGCCGTTCGGGCACTGTTTCGAGTTTTCACCCTCTAACGCAATGTTTTTAAGCCTAAGTCTAGAAATATTCAAATTACCGTTGTATTCTCAAACCGAGAGTCCCGCGGCTGCGTGGTCAGTTCATACGAGTTACATTGGTCCCATGGGAGGTGTTGGTGCCACCCACGGGGATGTTCTGGGGCTGTTTTGAGTTTTCACCCTCTAACGCCATGTTTTCAAGCCTAAATCCAGAAATATGCAAATTACTGTTGTACTCTCAAACTGGGAGACCCGCGACTGTGTGGTGAGTTCCAATGAGTTACATTGGTCCTGTCGGAGTTGTTGGTGCCACCCACGGGGCCATTCAGGGGATGTTTCGAGTTTTCACCAAGTAACACCTTGTTTTTAAGCCAAGGTCTAGAAATATGCAAATAACCTTCGTATTCTCAAACCGGGAGTCCAACGGCTGTGTGGTCAGTTCCTAAGAGTAACATCGGTCTCGTGGGAGGTGCTGGTGCCACCCACGGGGACGTTCGGGGGCTGTTTCAAGTTTTCACCCACTATCGCCATGTTTTTAAGCCTATGTCTATAAATATTCAAATTAGCATCGTATTCTCAAACCAGGAGTCCAGCGGCTGCGTGGACAGTTCCTACGAGTTACATTGGTCCCGGGGGAGGTGTTGGTGCCACCCACGGGGACGTTCGGGGGCTGTTTCGAGTTTTTGCCCACTAACGCCATGTTTTTAAGCCTAAGTCTAGAAATATGTAAATTACCATCATATTCTCAAACTAGGAGACCCGGGACTGCGTGGTCCATTCCTACGAGTTACATTGGTCCCGTGGGAGGTATTGGGGCCACCCACGGGGCCGTTCGGGCGCTGTTTCGAGTTTTCACCCTCGAACGCAATGTTTTTAAGCCTAAGTCTAGAAATATTCAAATTATCATTGTATTCTCAAACTGAGAGTCCCGCGACTGCGTGGTCAGTTCCTATGAGTTACATTGGTCCCGTGGGAGGTGTTGGTGCCACCCACGGGGGCGTTCGGGGGATGTTTCGAGTTTTGACCCATTAACGCCATGTTTTGAAGCCATATTCTAGAAATATGCAAATTCTCATCGTATTCTTAAACCAGGAGACCCGAGGCTACATGGTTAGTTCCTACGAGTTACATTGGTCCCGTGGGAGTTGTTGGTGCCACACACGGGGCCATTCGGGGGCAGTTTTGAGTTTTCACCCACTAACGCGATGTTTTTAAGCCAAGGTCTAGAAATTTGGAAATTACCGTCGTATTCTCAAACGGGAGTCCAACGACTGCGTGGTCAGTTCCTAAAAGTAACATTGGACCCATGGGAGGTGTTGGTGCCACCCACGGGGACGTTCGGAGGCTGTTTCGAGTTTTCACCCTCTAACGTCATGTTTTTAAGCCTAAGTCTACAAATTTGCAAATAATCGTCGTATTCTCAAACCAGGAGACCCGCGACTGCATGGTCAGTTCCTACGAGTTACATTGGTCCCGTGGAAGTTGTTGGTGTCACCCACGGGGCCATTCGGGGGCTGTTTTGAGTTTTGACCCACTAACGCCATGTTTTTAAGACAAGGTCTAGAAATATGCAAATTACTATCGTATTCTCAAACCGGGAGTCCCGCGGCTGCGTGGACAGTTCCTACGAGTTACATCGGTTCCGTGGGAGGTGTGGGTAGCACCCACGGGGACGTTCGGGGGCTGTTTCGAGTTTTCATCCTTTAACGCCATATTTTTATGCCTCAGTCTAGTAATATGCAAATTATCGTCGTATTCTCAAACCATGAGACCCGGGGCTGCGTGGTCAGTTCCTACAAGTTACATTGGTCCCGTGGGAGGTGTTTATGCCATCCACGGGCAGTTCTGGGGCTGTTTCAAGTTTTCACCCACTAACGCCATGTTTTCAAGCCTAAGTCTAGAAATATTCAAATTACCATTGTGTTCTCAAAACGGGAGTCATGCGGTTGCGTGGTCTGTTCCTACGAGTTACATTGGTCCCGTGGGAGGTGTTGGTGCCACCGACGGGGACGTTCCGGGGCTGTTTCGAGTTTTCACCCACTAACGCCATGTTTTTAAGCCTAAGTCTAGAATTATGAAAATTACTGTTGTATTCTCAAACCGAGAGTCCCGCGGCTGCGTGGTCAGTTCCAACAAGTTACATTGGTCCCGTGGGAGTTGTTGGTGCCACCCACGGGGCCGTTCGGGGGCTTTTTCTAGTTTTCACCCACTAACGCCATGTTTTTAAGTCTAAGTCTAGAAATATGCAAATTATCGTCAAACTTTCAAATCGGGAGTCCTGCGGCAGCGTGGTCAGTTCCTACGAGTTACATTGATCCCGTGGGAGGTGTTGGTGCCACCCACGGGGCCGTTCGGGTGCGATTTCGAGTTTTCACCCACTAACGCCATGTTTTTAAGCCTAAGTCTAGAAATATGCAAATTACCATTGTATTCTCAAACTAGGAGTCCCGCGGCTCCGTGGTCATTTCCTACGAATTACATTGGTTGGTTGTGAGGTGTTGGTGCCTCCCACGGGGATGTACGGGGGTTGTTTTGAGTTTTCACCCAGTAATGCCATGTTTTTAAGCCAAAGTATAGAAATATGCAAATTACCATCCTATTCTCAAACCGGGAGTCCCGCGGCTGCGTGGTCAGTTCCTACGAGTTACATTGGTCCCGTGGGAGGTGTTGGTGCCACCCACGTGGATGTTTGGGGGTTGTTTCGAGTTTACACCCTCTAACACCGTGTTTTTAAGCCTAAGTATAGAAATATGAAAATTACAGTCGAATTCTCAAACTGGGACAACCGCGATTGCGTGGTCAGTTCCCACTAGTTACATTGGTCCCGTGGGAGGTGTTGGTGCCACCCACGGGGCCGTTGAGGGATATTTCAAGTTTTCACCGACTAACGTCATTTTTTTAGCCTAACTCTATAAATATACAAATTATCATCGTATTCTTAAATTGGTTGTCCCGCGGCTGCGTGGTCAGTTCCTACGAGTTACATTGGTCCCGTGGAAGTTGTTGGTGCCACCCACGGGGCCATTCGGGGGCTTTTTTGAGTTTTCACCCACTAACGCCATCTTTTCAAGCCTAAGTCTAAAAATATGCAAATTACCATTTTATTCTCAAAACCGAAGTCCTGCGGCTGCGTGGTCAGTTCCTACGAGTTACATTGGTCCCGTGGGAATTGTTGGTGCCACCGACGAGGACGTTCCGGGGCTGTTTCGAGTTTTCACCCACTAACGCCATGTTTTTAAGCCTAAGTCTAGACTTATGCAAATTACCGTCGTATTCTCAAACCGAGAGTCCCGCGGCTGGGTGGTCAGTTCGAACAAATTACATTGGTCCCGTGGGAGTTGTTGGTGCCACCCACGGGGCCGTTCGGGGGCTTTTTCTAGTTTTCACCCACTAACGCCATGTTTTTAAGTCTAAGTCTAGAAATATACAAATTATCATCGTACTTTCAAACCGGTAGTCCTGCGGCAGCGTCGTCAGTTCCTACGAGTTACATTGATCCCGTGGCAGGTGTTGGTGCCACCCACGGGGCCGTTCGGGTGTGATTTCGAGTTTTCACCCACTAACGCCATGCTTTTAAGCCTAAGTCTAGAAATATGCAAATTACCGTTGTATTCTCAAACCAGGAGTCCCGCGGCTCCGTGGTCACTTCCTACGAGTTACATTGGTCCCGTGTGAGGTGTTGGTGCCTCCCACGGGGACGTATGGGGGGTGTTTTGAGTTTTCACCCAGTAATGCCATGTTTTAAAGCCAAAGTATAGAAATATGCAAATTACCATCCTATTCTCAAACCGGGAGTCCCGCGGCTGCGTGGTCAGTTCCTACGAGTTACATTGGTCCCGTGGGAGGTGTTGGTGCCACCCACGTGGATGTTCGGGGGTTGTTTCGAGTTTACACCCTCTAACATTGTGTTTTTAAGCCTAAGTCTTGAAATATGAAAATTACAGTCGAATTCTCAAACCGGGAGTCCCGCGGTTGCGTGGTCAGTTCCCAGTAGTTACATTGGTCTCGTGGGAGGTGTTGGTGCCACCCACGGGGCCGTTGAGGTGTATTTCAAGTTTTCACCCACTAACGTCATTTTTTACGCCTGACTCTATAAATATACAAATTATCATCGTATTCTAAATCGGTTGTCCCGCGGCTGCGTGGTCAGTTCCTACGAGTTACATTGGTCCCGTGGAAGTTGTTGGTGCCACCCACGGGGTCATTCAGGGGCTGTTTTGAGTTTTCACCCACTAACGCCATGTTTTTTAGCAAAGGTCTATAAATATGGAAATTACCATTGTATTCTAAAACCGAGAAGCCCGCGGCTGCGTGGACAGTTCCTACGAGTTATATTGGTCCCGTGGGAGGTGTATGGGCCTCTATGGGGACGTTCGGGGGTTGTTTCGAGTTTTCACCCACTAACGCCATGTTTTTAAGCCTAAAGTCAAGAAATTTGCAAATTACTGTTGTTTTCTTAAAAAGGGAGTTTCGCGGTTGTGTGGTCATTTCCTACGAGTTACATTGGTCCCATGGGATGTGTTGGTACCACCCACGGGGACGTTCGGGGGTTGTTTCTAGTTTTCACCAACTAACGCCATGTTTTTAAGCCTAAGTCTAGATATATACAAATTACCATCGTATTCTCAAATCGGGGGTCCCGCGGCTGTGTGGTCATTTCCTACGAGTTACATTGGTCTCGTGGGAGGTGTTAGTGCCACCCACGAGGACGTTCGGGGGTAGTTTCGATTTTTAACCCTCTAACGCCATATTTTTAAGCGTAAGTATAGAAATACGAAAATTATGGTCGTATTCTGAAGTCGGGAGACCCGCGGCTGCGTGGTTAGTTCTTACGAGTAACATTGGTCTCGTGGGAGTTGTTGGTGCCACCCAAGGGGCCGTTCGGAGGCTGTTTCGAGTTTTCACCCACTAACGCCATGTTTTTAATCCTAAGTCTAGAAATATGAAAATTATCGTCGTATTTTCAAATCTGGGAGTCCTGCGGCAGCGCGGTCAGTTCCTACGAGTTACATTGATCCCGTGGGAGTTATTGGCGCCACCCATGGGGCCGTTCGGGTGTTATTTCGAGTTTTCACCCACTAACGCCATGTTTTGAAGCCTAAGTCTAGAAATATGAAAATCACCGTAGTATTCTCAAACCAGGAGTCCCGTGGCTGCGTGGTCAGTTCCTACTAGTGTTGGTGCCACCCACAGGAACAATCGGGTGTTATTTCGAGTTTTCACCCACTAACGCCATGTTTTTAAACCTAAAGTCTTGAAATATGCAATATACCATTGTATTCTCAAACCGGGAGACCCGCGGCTGCGTGTACAGTTCCTACGAGTCACATTGGTCCCATGGGAGGTGTTGGTACCACCCACGAAGATATTCGGGAGCTGTTTCGAGTTTTCACCCTCTAACGCCATGTTTTTAAGCCTAAGTCTAGAAACATGAAAATTACCGTCGTATTCTCAAATCGGGAGTCCCGTGACTGCGTGGTCAATTTTTACGAGTCAAATTGGTCCAGTGGGAGGTGTTAGTGCCACCCACGGGGATATCCGGGGGCTATTTCGAGTTTTCACCCACTAACGCCGTGTTTTTAAGCATAAAGTCTAGAAATATGCAAATTACAATCGTATTCTCAAACTGGGAGCCCCGCGGTTGCGTGGTCATTTTCTTCGAGTTACATTGGTCACGTGGGAGGTGTTGGTGCGACCCACGGGGCAATTCGGAGGCTGTTTCGAGTTTTCACCCATTAACGCCATGTTTTTAAGCCTAAGTCTAGAAATATGCAAATTAGCATCGTATTCTAAAATTAGGAGACCTGCGACTGTTTGGTCAGTTCCTACGAGTTACATTGGTCCCGTGGGAGTTGTTGGGGCCACCCACGGGGAACTTTGGGGTCTGTTTCGAGTTTTCACCCACTAACGCCATGTTTTTAGGCCTAAGTCTAGAAATATGTAAATTACCATCGTATTCTCAAACTGGGAGTCCCACGGCTGGGTGGTCAGTTCCTACGAGTTACATCGTTCCCGTGGGAGGTTTTGGTGCCACCCACGGGGACTTTCCGGGGTTGTTTCAAGTTTTCACCCTCTAACGCCATGTTTTTAAGCCTAAGTCGAAAAATATGCAAATTAACGTCATATCCTCAAATCGGGAGTCCCGCGGCAGCGTGGTCAGTTCTTTCGAGTTACATTGGTCCCGTGGGAGGTGTTGGTGCCACCCACGGGGACGTTCGGGGGTTGTTTCGAGTTTTCACCCACTAACGCCGTGTTTTTAAGCCTAAGTCTAGAAATATGCAAATTAACGTCGTATCCTCAAATCGGGAGTCCTGCGGCTGCGTGGTTAGTTCCTACGAGTTACATTGGTCCCGTGGGAGTTGTTGGTTCCACACACGGGGCCATTCGGGGGCCATTTTGAGTTTTGACCCACTAACGCAATGTTTTTAAGCCAATGTCTAGAAATATGAAAATTACCATCGTATTTTCAAACAGGGAGTCCCGCGGTTGCGTGGTCAGTTCCTAAGAGTAACATTGGTCCCGTGGGAGGTGTTGGTGCCACCCACGTGGAAGTTCGGGCGTTGTTCCGAGTTTTCACCCTCTAATGCCAAGTTTTTAAGCCTACGTCTAGAAATATAAAAAATTACCGTCGTATTCTCAAACCGGGAGTCCCGCGACTGCGTGGTCAGTTCGTACCAGTTAAATTGGTCCCGTGGGAGGTGTTGGTGCTACCCATAGGGACGTTCGGGGGTTGTTTCGAGTTTTCACCCTCTAACGCCATGTTTTTAAGCCTAAGTCTAGAAATATACAAATTACCTTCCGATTATCAAATCGGGACACCCACGGCTGTGTGGTCAGTTCCTACGAGTTACATTGGTCCCGTGGGAGGTGTTGGTGCCACCCACGGGGCTGTTCGGGGGATATTACGAGTTTTCACCCACTAACGCCATGTTTTTAAGCCTAAGTCTATGAATATGCAAATTATCATCGTCTTTTTTATCCGGGAGTCCCGCGGTTGCGTGGTCACTTCTTACGAGTTACATTGGTCCCGTGGGAGGTTTTGGTGCCACCCACGGGGATGTTCGGGGGTTTTTTTGAGTTGTCACCCTCTAACGCCATCTTTTTAAGCCTAAGTCTAGAAATATAAAAAATTACCGTCGTATTCTCAAACCGGGAGACCCGCGACTGCGTGGTCAGTTCCTACGAGTTACATTGGTCCCGTGGGAGTTATTGGTGCCACCAATGGGGCCATTCGGGCGTTGTTGTGAGTTTTCACCCACAAACACCATGTTTTTAAGCCTATGTCTATAAATATGCGAATTATCGTCGTATTCTCAAATCGGGAGTCCCGCGGCTGCGTGGACAGTTCCTACGAGTTACATTGGTCCTGTGGGAGGTGTTGGTGCCACCCACGGGGATATTCGGAGGCTATTTTGAGTTTTGACCCACTAACGCCGTGTTTTTATACCTAAAGTCTAGAAATACGCAAATTATCATCGTATTCACAAATTTGGAGTCCCGCGACTGCGTGGTAAGTTCCTAAGAGTAACATCGGTCCCGTGGGAGGTGTTGGTGCCACCCATGGGAACGTTCGGGGGATGTTTCGAGTTTTCACCCACTAACGCCATGTTTTTAAGCCTATGTTTATAAATATGTGAATTATCGTCGTATTCTCAAACCGGGAGTCTCGCGGCTGCGTGGACAGTTCCTACGAGTTACATTGGTCCCATGGGAGGTGTTGGTGCCACCCACGGGGACGTTCGGGGGCTATTTCGACTTTTCACCCTTTAACGCCATGTTTTTAAGCCTTAAACTAAAAATATGCAAATTATTGTTTTATTCTCAAACTACGAGACCCGCTGCTGCGTGGTCAGTTCCTACAAGTTAATTGGTCCCGTGGGAGGGGTTAGTGCCATCCACGGGGCCGTTCCGGGGCTGTTTCGAGTTTTCACCCACTAACACCATGTTTTTAACCCTAATTCTAGAAATATGAAAATTACCGTCGTATTCTCAAATCGGGAGTCCCGCGGCTGCGTGGTTAGTTCCTACGAGTTACATTGGTCCCGTGGGAGGTGTTGGTGCCACCGACGGGGACGTTCGGGGGCTGTTTCGAGTTTTCACCCTCTAACAACATTTATATAAGCCTAAGTCTAGAAATATGCAAATTACCATCGGATTCTCAAACCGGGACGCCCGCAGCTACGTGGTTAGTTCCTACGAGTTACATTGGTCCCGTGGGAGGTGTTGGTGCCACCCACGGGGACGTTCGGGGGATATTTTGAGTCTTCACCTACTAACGCCATGTTTTTAAGCCTAAGCCTTGAAATATGCAAATTATCATCGTATTCTTTAACTGGGAGTCCCGCGGCTGCGTGGTCAGTTCCTACAAGTTACATTGGTCCCGTGGGAGGTGTTGGTGCCACCCACGGGGACATTCGGGGGATGTTTCGAGGTTTAACCCACTAAGGCCATTTTTTTAATTCTAAGTCTAGAAATATGCAAATTACCGTCGTATTCTCAAACCTGGAGTCGTGCGGCTGCGCGGTCAGTTCCTAAAAGTTACATTGGTCCCGTGGGAGGTGTATGTGCCTCCATAGGGTCGTTCGGGGGATGTTTCGAGTTTTCACCCACTAACGCCATGTTTTTAAGCCTAATGTCAAGAAATTTGGAGATTACCATTGTATTCTCAAACCGCGAGTTCCGCGGCTGCGTTGTCATTTCCTACGAGTTACATTGGTCCCATGGGTGGTGTTGGTGCCACCCACGGGGACGTTCGGAGGTTTCTTCGAGTTTTCACCCACTAACGCCATGTTTTAAAGCCTAAGTCTAGATATATGCAAATTACCGTCGTATTCTCTAATCGGGAGTCCCACTGATGTGTGGTCATTTTCTAGGAGTTACATTGGTCTCGTGGGAGGTGTTAGTGACACCCATGGGGACGTTCGGGGGCAGTTTCGAGTTTTAACCCTCTAACGCCGTGTTTTTAAGCGTAAGTCTAGAAATACGCAAATTACCGTCGTATTCTGAAACCGGGAGACCCGCGGTTGCGTGGTTATTTCTTACGAGTAACATTGGTCTCGTGGGAGTTTTTGGTGCCACCCAAGGGGCCGTTCGGGGGCAGTTTCTAGTTTTCACCCACTAACGCCATGTTTTTAAGCCTAAGTCTAGAAATATGCAAATTATCATCGTATTTTCAAATTCGGGAGTCCTGCGGCAGCGTGGTCAGTTCCTACGAGTTACATTGATCCCGTGTGAGGTGTGGTGCCATCCATGGGGCCGTTCGGGTGCTGTTTTGACTTTTCACCCACTAACGCCATGTTTTTAAGCCTAAGTCTAGAAATATGAAAATCAGCGTAGTATTCTCAAACAAGGAGTCCCGCGATTGCGTGGTCAGTTCCTACGAGTCACATTGGTCCCGTGGGAGGTGTTGGTGCCTCCCTCATTGACATTCGCGGGATTTTTTGATTTTTCACCCACTAACGCCATGTTTTTAAGCCAAAGTCTAGAAATATGCAAATTACCATCGTATTCTCAAATCGGGAGTCCCGCGGCTGCGTGGTCAGTTCCAACGAGTGTTGGTGCCACCCACGGGAACGTTCGGGTGTTGTTTCGTGTTTTCACCCAGTAACGCCATGTT
Organism: Sambucus nigra; assembly: GCA_949130495.1. Lineage (NCBI taxonomy): Eukaryota > Viridiplantae > Streptophyta > Magnoliopsida > Dipsacales > Adoxaceae > Sambucus > Sambucus nigra. The sequence continues at coordinate 294,093,856 of OX422215.1, read as the reverse complement.
TTTAAACCTAATGTCTTGAAATATGAAATATACCATTGTATTCTCAAAGAGGGAGACCCGCGTCCGCGTGTTCAGTTCCTATAAGTTACGTTGGTCCCATGGAAGGTGTTGGTACCACCCACGAGGACGTTCGGTAGTTGTTTCGAGTTTTCACCCTCTAACGCCATGTTTTTAAGCTTTAGTCTAGAAGCATGCAAATTACCGTCTTATTCTCGAACCGGGAGTCCCGCAACGGCGTGGTCAGTTCTTACGAGTTAAATTGGTCCGGTGGGAGATGTTGGTGCCACCCATGGGGATATTTGGGGGCTGTTTTGAGTTTTGACCCACTAACGCCGTGTTTTTATGCATAAGTCTAGAAATATGCAAATTACCATTGTATTCTCAAATTGGGAGACCCACAACTGTGTGGTCAGTTCCTACGAGTTGTATTGGTCTCGTGGGAGGTATTGGTGCCACGCACGGGGACGTTCGAAGGCTGTTTTGAGTTTTCACCCACTAACGCCATGTTTTTAAACCTAAGTCTAGAAATATACAAATTAACGTCTTATCCTCCAATCGGGAGTGCCGCGGTAGCGTGGTCAGTTCCTACGAGTTACATTGGTCCCGTGGGAGGTTTTGGTGCCACCCACGGGGACGTTCGGGGGTTGTTTCGAGTTTTCACCCTCTAACGCCATGTTTTCAAGCCTATGTCTATAAATATTCAAATTACCATCATATTCTCAAACCGGGAGTCCCGCGGCTACGTGGTCAGTTCCTACGAGTTACATTGGTCCTGTGGGAGTTGTTGGTGCCACGCACGGGGCCATTCGGGGGCTGTTTCGATTTTTCACCCTCTAACACCATTTTTTTAAGCCTAAGTCTAGAAATATGCATATTATGGTCGGATTCACAAACCGGGACACCCGCGGCTGCGTGGTCAGTTCCTACGAGTTACATTGGTCCCGTGGGAGGTGCTGGTGCAACCCACGGGGATGTTCGGGGGATATTTCGAGTCTTCACCCACTAATGCCCTATTTTTAGCCTAAGTCTAGAAATATGCAAATTATCATCGTATTCCCAACCCGGGAGTCCTGCGGCTGCGTGGTTAGTTCCTACGAGTTACATTGCTCCCGTGCGAGGTGGTGGTGCCACCCACGGGGACGTTCGGCGTTTGTTTCGAGTTTTCACCCACTAATGCCATGATTTTAAGCCTAAGTCTAAAAATATGCAAATTACCGTCATATTCTCAAATTGGGAGACCCGCGGTTGCGTGTTCTGTTCCTACGAGTTACATTGGTCCTGTGGGAAGTGTTGGTACCACCCACGAGGATGTTCGGGAGCTGTTTCGAGTTTTTACCCTCTAACGCCATGTTTTTAAGCCTATGTCTAGAAATATGCAAATTACCATCATATTCTCAAACCGAGAGTCCCACAGCAGTGTGGTCAGTTCCTACGAGTTACATTGGTCCTGTGGGAGTTGTTGGTGCCACCCACGGGAACGTTCGAGGGCTATTTCGAGTTTTCACCCTCTAACGCCAAGTTTTTAAACCTAAGTCTAGAAACATGCAAATTACCATCGTATTTTATGAACTGGGAGACCCGCGGCAGTGTGGTTAGTTCGTACGAGTTACATTGGTCCCGTGGGAGGTGTTGGTGCCACCCACGGGGACGTTCGGGGGCTGTTTCGAGTTTTCACCCATTAACGCCGTGTTTTTAAGTTTAAAGTTTAGAAATATGCAAATTACAATCGTAATCTCAAACTGGGAGACCCGCGACTGCGTGGTCAATTCCTACGAGTTACATTGGTCTCGTGGGAGGTGTTGGTGCCACCCACGGGGCCGTTCGGGGGATGTTTCGAGTTTTCACCCACTAATACCATGATTTTAAGCCTAAGTCTAGAAATATGTAAATTAATGTCGTATTCTCAAACCGGGAGTTCCGCGGCTACGTGGTCAGTTCCTAAGAGTTACATTGGTCCCGTGGGAGGTGTTGGGGCCACCCACGGGGATGTTCCGGGGATGTTTCGAGTTTTCACTCACTAACGCTATGTTTTTAAGACATATTCTAGAATTTTGCAAATTCTCATCGTATTCTCAAACCGGGAGGCCCGAGGCTGCGTGGTTAGTTCCTACGAGTTACATTGGTTCTGTGGGAGTTGTTGGTGCCACCCACAGGGACATTCGGGACCTCTTTTGAGTTTTCACCCACTAGCGCGATGTTTTTAAGCCAAGGTCTAGAAATATGCAAATTACCGTTATATTTTCAAACCGGGAGTCCCGCGGCTGCGTGGTTAGTTCCTAAGAGTAACATTGGTCCCGTGGGAGGTGTTGGTGCCACCCATAGGGACGTTCGGGTGCTGTTTCGAGTTTTCACCCTCTAATGCCATGTTTTTAAGCCTAAGTCTAGAAATATAAAAAATTACCGCCGTATTCTCAAATAGGGAGGCCCGCGACTGCGTGGTTAGTTCCTATGCGTTACATTGGTCCTGTGGGAGGTGTTGGTACCACCCACGGGGCCGTTCGGGGTCTGTTTTGAGTTTTCACCCACTAACACCATGTTTTTAAGCCTAAGTCTAGAAATATGGAAATTACCATTGTATTCTCAAACCGGAAGTCCCCCTGCAGCGTGGTCAGTTCGTACGAGTTATATTAGTCCTGTGGGAGGTGTTGGTGCCACCCACGGGGACGTTCGTGGGTTGTTTTGAGTTTTCACCCTCTAACGCCATGTTTTTAAGACTAAGTCTAGAAATATGCAAATTATCATCGTATTCTCAAACCGAGAGACCCACGACTGCGTGGTCAGTTCCTACGAGTTTCATTGGTCCCGTGGGAGTTGTTAGTACCACCCACGGGGCCATTCGGGGGCTGTTTTGAGTTTTAACCCACTAACGCCACGTTTTTAAGCCAAGGTCTAGAAATATGAATATTACCATCGTATTCTCAAATAGGGAGTCCCGCAGTTGCGTAGTCAGTTCCTACGAGTTACATTGGTCCCGTGGGAGGTGTTGGTGCCACCGACGGGGACGTTCGAGGGCTGTTTTGAGTTTTCACCCTCTGACACCATTTTTTTAAGCCTAAGTCTACAAATATTCAAATTACCATCGAATTCTCAAACTGGGACACCTGCAGCTGCGTGGTCAGTTCCTACGTGTTACATTGGTCTTGTGGGAGGTGTTGGTGCCACACAAGGGGATGTTCGAGGGATATTTTGAGTCTTCACCCACTAACGCCATATTTTCAAGCCTAAATCTAGAAATGTGCAAATTACCATCGGAATCTCAAACCGGAACACCCGTGGCTGCGTGGTCAGTTCCTACGAGTTACATTGGTCCTGTGGGAGGTGTTGTAGCCACCCACGAGGAGGTTCGGGGGATATTTCAAGTCTTCACTCACTAACGCCACGTTTTTAAGCCTATGTCTATAAATATGTGAATTATCATCGTATTCTCAAACCGGGAGTCCCGCAGCTGCATGGACAGTTCCTACGAGTTACATTGGTCCCGTGGGAGGTGTTGTTGCCACCCACGGGGACGTTCGGGGGCTGTTTCGAGTTTTCACCCTTCAACGCCCTATTTTTAAGCCTCAGTCTAGAAATATGCAAATTATCATTGTATTCTCAAACCGAGAGACCCACGGCTATGTGGTCAATTCCTATGAGTTACATTGGTCCCGTGGGAGGTGTTGGTGCCACCCACGAGAATGTTCCGGTGCTACTTCGAGTTTTCACTCACTAACGCTATGTTTTTAATCCTAAAGTCTAGAAATATGCAAATTTCTATCGTATTCTCAAACCAGGAGAGCCGCGACTGCGTGGTCAGTTCCTACGAGTTACATTGGTCCCTTGGGAGGTGTTGGAGCCACCCACGGGGACGTACGGGGGCTATTTCGAGTTTCCTCATTTAATGCCATGTTTTTAAGCCTAAGTTTAGAAATATTCAAATTACCATCGTATTCACAAACTAGGAGTATCGCAGCTACATGGTCAGTTCCTACGAGTTACATTGGTCCCGTGGAAGTTGTTGGGGCAACCCACGGTGACCTTCGGGGGCTGTTTCGAGTTTTCACCCACTAACGCCATGTTTTTAAGCTTAAGTCTAGAAATATGCAAATTAACATCGTATTCTCAAACTGGGAGTCCCACGGCTGGGTGGTCAGTTGCTACGAGTTACATCGTTCCTGTGGTAGGTGTTGGTGCCACCCACGAGGACGCTCGGGGGTGTTTCGAGTTTTCACCCACTAACGCCGTGTTTTTAAGCCTAAGACTAGAAATATGCAAATCATCATATTATTCTGAAACCGGGAGAGCCGCAGCTGCGTGGTCAGTTCCTACGAGTTACATTGGTCCCGTGGAGGTGTTGGTGCCACCCACGGGGACGTTCGGGGGCTGTTTCGAGTTTTCACCCTCTAACGCCATGTTTTTAAGCCTACGTCTAAAAATACTCAAATTACCATCGTATTAACAAACTAGGAGTCCCGCGGCTACATGGTCAGTTCTTACGAGTTACATTGGTCCCGTGGGAGGTGTTGGTGCCACCCACGGGGGCGTTCGGTGGCTGTTTCCAGTTTTCACCCACTATCGCCACGTTTATAACCCTAAGTCTAGAAATATGCAAATTACCATCGTATTCTGAAATCAGGAGTCCCAGGGCTGGGTGGTCAGTTCCTACGAGATACATCGGTCCCGTGGGAGGTGTTGGGGCCACCCACGAGGACGTTCGGGGGCTGTTTCGAATTTTCACTCACTAACGCAATATTTTTAAGCCTAAGTCTAGAAATATGATAATTATCGTCGTATTCTCAAAGCGGGAGTCCCGTGGCTACGTGGCTAGTTCCTACGAGTTACATTGGTCCCGTAAGAGGTGTTGGTGCCACCCACGGGGATGTTTCGGGGCTGTTTCGAGTTTTCACCCACTAACACCATGATTTTAAGCCTAAATCTAGAAATATGCAAATTACCGTCATATTCTCAAATTGTGAGACCCGCGGCTGCGTGGTCAGTTCCTACGAGTTACATTGGTCCCGTGGGAGGTGTTGGTGCCATCCACGGGGCCGTTCCGGTGCTCTTTCGAGTTTTCACCCACTAACGCCATGTTTTTAACCCTAAGTCTAGAAATATGAATATTACCATCGTATTCTCAAATAGGGAGTCCCGCGGTTGCGTGGTCAGTTCCTACGAGTTACATTGGTCCCGTGAGAGGTGTTGGTGCCACCGACGGGGACGTTCGGGGGCTGTTTTGAGTTTTCACCCTCTAACACCATTTTTTTAAGCCTAAGTCTACAAATATTCAAATTACCATCGAATTCTCAAACTGGGACACCTGCGGCTGCGTGGTCAGTTCCTACGTGTTACATTGGTCTTTTGGGAGGTGTTGGTGCCACACAAGGGGATGTTCGGGGGATATTTTGAGTCTTCACCCACTAACGCCATATTTTCAAGCCTAAATCTAGAAATATGCAAATTACCGTCGGAATCTCAAACCGGAACACCCGCGGCTGCGTGGTCAGTTCCTACGAGTTACATTGGTCCTGTGGGAGGTGTTGTAGCCACCCACGAGGAGGTTCGGGGGATATTTCGAGTCTTCACTCACTAACGCCATGTTTTTAAGCCTATGTCTATAAATATGTGAATTATCGTCGTATTCTCAAACCGGGAGTCCCGCAGCTGCATGGACAGTTCCTACGAGTTACATTGGTCCCGTGGGAGGTGTTGTTGCAACCCACGGGGACGTTCGGGGGCTGTTTCGAGTTTTCACCCTTCAACGCCCTATTTTTAAGCCTCAGTCTAGAAATATGCAAATTATCATTGTATTCTCAAACCGAGAGACCCACGGCTATGTGGTCAATTCCTATGAGTTACATTGGTCCCGTGGGAGGTGTTGGTGCCACCCACGAGAATGTTCCGGTGCTACTTCGAGTTTTCACCCACTAACGCCATGTTTTTAATCCTAAAGTCTAGAAATATGCAAATTTCTATCGTATTCTCAAACCGAGAGAGCCGCGACTGCGTGGTCAGTTCCTACGAGTTACATTGGTCCCTTGGGAGGTGTTGGAGGCACCGACGGGGACGTACGGGGGCTATTTCGAGTTTCCTCCCTTAACGCCATGTTTTTAAGCCTAAGTTTAGAAATATTCAAATTACCATCGTATTCACAAACTAGGAGTATCGCGGCTACATGGTCAGTTCCTACGAGTTACATTGGTCCCGTGGGAGTTGTTGGGGCAACCCACGGGGACCTTCGGGGGTTGTTTCGAGTTTTCACCCAGTAACGCCATGTTTTTAAGCTTAAGTCTAGAAATATGCAAATTAACATCGTATTCTCAAACTGGGAGTCCCACGGCTGGGTGGTCAGTTGCTACGAGTTACATCGTTCCTGTGGTAGGTGTTGGTGCCACCCACGAGGACGCTCGGGGGTGTTTCGAGTTTTCACCCACTAACGCCATGTTTTTAAGCCTAAGACTAGAAATATGCAAATCATCATATTATTCTGAAACCGGGAGAGCCGCAGCTGCGTGGTCAGTTCCTACGAGTTACATTGATCCCGTGGAGGTGTTGGTGCCACCCACGGGGACGTTCGGGGGCTGTTTCAAGTTTTCACCCTCTAACGCCATGTTTTTAAGCCTACGTCTAGAAATACTCAAATTACCGTCGTATTCACAAACTAGGAGTCCCGCGGCTACATGGTCAGTTCTTACGAGTTACATTGGTCCCGTGGGAGGTGTTGGTGCCACCCACGGGGGCGTTCGGTGGCTGTTTCGAGTTTTCACCCACTATCGCCATGTTTATAACCCTAAGTCTAGAAATATGCAAATTACCATCGTATTCTGAAATCGGGAGTCCCATGGCTGGGTGGTCAGTTCCTACGAGATACATCGGTCCCGTGGGAGGTGTTGGGGCCACCCACGAGGACGTTCGGGGGCTGTTTCGAATTTTCACCCACTAACGCAATATTTTTAAGCCTAAGTCTAGAAATATGATAATTATCATCGTATTCTCAAAGCGGGAGTCCCGTGGCTGCGTGGCTAGTTCCTACGAGTTACATTGGTCCCGTAAGAGGTGTTGGTGCCACCCACGGGGACGTTTCGGGGCTGTTTCGAGTTTTCACCCACTAACACCATGACTTTAAGCCTAAATCTAGAAATATGCAAATTACCGTCATATTCTCAAATTGGTAGACCCGCGGTTGCGTGTTTTGTTCCTACGAGTTACATTGGTCCCGTGGGAAGTGTTGGTACCACCCACGAGGACGTTCGGGAGCTGTTTCGGGTTTTTAACCTCTAACGCCATGTTTTTAAGCCTAAGTCTAGAAATATGCAAATTACCATCGTATTTTACGAACCGAGAGACCCGCGGTAGCGTGGTTAGTTCATACGAGTTACATTGGTCCCGTGGGAGGTGTTGGTGCCACCCACGGGGACGTTCGGGGGCTGTTTCGAGTTTTCACCCACTAACGCCGTGTGTTTAAGTCTAAAATTTAGGAACATGCAAATTACCATTGTATTCTCAAACTGGGAGACCCGGGACTGCGTGGTCAGTTCCTAGGAGTTACATTGGTCCCGTGGGAGGTGTTGGTGCCACCCACGGGGCCGTTCGGGGGCTGTTTCGAGTTTTCACCCACTAATGCGATGTTTTTAAGCCAAATTCTAGACATATGCAAATTCTCGTCGTATTCTCAAACCGGGAGACCCGAGGCTGCGTGGTTAGTTCCTACGAGTTACATTGGTCCTGTGGGAGTTGTTGGTGCCACCCATGGGGACATTCGGGAGCTTTTTTGAGTTTTGACCCACTAACGCGATGTTTTTAAGCCAAGGTCTAGAAATATGGAAGGTACCATCGTATTTTCAAACCGGGAGTCCCGCGGCTGCGTGGTCAGTTCCTAAGAGTAACATTGGTCCCGTGGGAGGTGTTGGTGCCACCCACGGGGACGTTCGGGTGCTGCTTCGAGTTTTCACCCTCTAATGCCATGTTTTTAAGCATAAGTCTAGAAATATACAAAATTACCATCGTATTCTCAAATAGGGAGGCCCGCGACTGCGTGGTCAGTTCCTATGAGTTAAATTGGTCCTGTGGGAGGTGTTGGTGCCACCCACGGGGCCGTTTGGTGTCTGTTTCGAGTTTTCACACACTAACACCATGTTTTTAAGCCTAAGTCTACAAATATGCAAATTACCATCATATTCTCAAACCGGGAGCCCCCCGGCAGCGTGGTCAGTTCCTACGAGTTATATTAGTCCTGTGGGAGGTGTGGGTGCCACCCACGGGGACGTTCGTGGGTTGTTTCGAGTTTTCACCCTCTAACGTCACGTTTTTAAGCCTAAGTCTTGAAATATGCAAATTACCGTCGTATGCTCAGACCAAGATACCCACGACTGCGTGGTCAGTTCCTACGAGTTGCACTGGTCACGTGGGAGTTGTTAGTGCCACCCACGGGGCCATTCGGGGTCTGTTTTGAGTTTCACCCACTAACGCCATGTTTTTAATACTATGTCTATAAATATGAGAATTATCGTCATATTCTCAAACTGGGAATCCCGCGGCTGCGTGGACAGTTCCTACGAGTTACATCGGTCCCGTGGGAGGTGTTGGTGCCACCCACGGGGACGTTCGAGGGCTGTTTTGAGTTTTCACCCTTTAATGCCATGTTTTTAAGTCTCAGTCTAAAAATATGCAAATTATCATTGTATTCACAAATTGTGAGACCCGCGGCTACGTGGTCAGTTCCTACGAGTTACATTGGTCCCGTGGGAGGTGTTGGTCCCATCCACAGGGTCGTTCCGGGGTTGTTTCGAGTTCTCTCCCACTAACGCCATGTTTTTAACCCTAAGTCTAGAAATATGAAAATTATCGTCGTATTCTCAAATTGGGAGTCCCGCGGCTGCGTGGTCAGTTTCTACGAGTTACATTGGTCCTGTGGGAGGTTTTGGTGCCACCGACGGGGACGTTCGGGGGCTGTTTCGAGTTTTCACCCTCTAACACCATTTTTTTAAGCCTAAGTCTAGAAATATGCAAATTACCATCGGATTCTCAAACCGGGACACCCGCGGCTGCGTGGTCAGTTCCTACGAGCTACATTGGTCCTGTGGGAGGTGTTGGTGCCACCCACGGGGAGGTTCGGGGGAAATTTCGAGTCTTCACCCACTATCGCCATGTTTTTAAGCCTATGTCCATAAATATGTGAATTATCATCATATTCTCAAATCGGGAGTCCCGCAGCTGCGTGGACAGTTCCTACGAGTTACATTGGTCCCGTGGGAGGTGTTGGTACCATCCACGGGGACGTTCGGGGACTGTTTCGAGTTTTCACCATTTAACGCCATGTTTTTAAGCCTCAATCTAAAAATATTCAAATTATCGTTGTATTCTCAAACTGTGAGACCCGCGGCTGCGTGGTCAGTTCCTACGAGTTACATTGGTCCCGTGGGAGGTGTTGGTGCCATCCACGGGGCCGTTTCGGGGCTGTTTCGAGTTTTCACCCACTAATGCCATGTTTTTAACCCTAAGTCTAGAAATATGAAAATTACCGTCGTATTCTCAAATCGGGAGTCCTGCGGCTGCATGGTCAGTTCCTACGAGTTATATTGGTCCCGTGGGCAGTGTTGGTGCCACCGACGGGGACGTTCGGGGGCTGTTTCGAGTTTTCACCCTCTAACACCATTTTTTAATCCTAAGTCTAGAAATATGCAAATTACCATCGAATTCTCAAACCGGGACACCCGCGGTTGCGTGGTCAGTTCCTACGAGTTACAGCGGTCCCGTGGGAGGTGTTGGTGCCACCCACGGGGACGTTCGGGGGATATTTCGAGTCTTCACGCACTAACGCCATGTTTTTAAGCCTAAGTCTAGAAATATGAAAATTATCGTCGTATTCTTAAATCGGGAGTCCCGTGGCTGTGTGGTCAGTTCCTACGAGTTACATTGGTCCCGGGGGAGATTATGGAGCCACCCACAGGGATGTTTGGGGGCTGTTTTGAGTTTTCACCCTTCAACGCCCTATTTTTAAGTCTCAGTCTACAAATATGCAAATTATCGTTGTATTCTCAAACGAAGAGACCCACGGGTGTGTGGTCAGTTCCTACGAGTTACATTCCCATGGGAGGTGTTGGTGCCACCCACGGGAACGTTCCGGGGCTATTTCGAGTTTTCACCCACTAACGCCATGTTTTTAAGCCTAAAGTCTAGAAATAAGCAAATTACTATCGTATTCTCAAACCGGGAGAGCCGCGACTGCGTGGTCAGTTCCTACGAGTTACATTGGTCTATTGGGAGGTGTTGGAGCCACCCACGGGGACGTTCGGGGGCTATTTCGAGTTTCCTCCTCTAACGCCATGTTTTTAAGCATAAGTTTGGAAATATTCAAATTACCATCGTATTCACAAACTAGGAGTCCCGCGGCTACATGGTCAGTTTCTACGAGTTACATTGGTCCCGTGGGAGTTGTTGGGGCCACCCACGGGGACCATCGGGGGATGTTTCAATTTTCCATCCACTAACGCCATGTTTTTAAGCCTAAGTCTAGAAATTTGTAAATTACCATCGTATTCTCAAACTGGGAGTCCCACGGCTGGGTGGTCAGTTCCTACGAGTTACATCATTCCCGTGGGAGGTGTTGGTGCCACCCACGAGGACGTTCGGGGGTTGTTTCCAGTTTTCACCCACTAACGCCATGTTTTTAAGCCTAAGAATAGAAATATGCAAATTATCATTGTATTCTCAAATCGGGAGAGCCGCAACTGCGTGGTCAGTTCCTATGAGTTACATTGGTCCCGTGGAGGTGTTGGTGCCACCCACGGGGACGTTCGGGGGCTGTTTCGAGTTTTCACCCTCTAACGCCATGTTTTTAAGCCTACGTCTATAAATAGTCAAATTACTGTCGTATTCACAAACTAGGAGTCCCGCGGCTACATGGTCAGTTCCTACGAGTTACATTGGTCCCGTGGGAGGTGTTGGTGCCACCCACAGGGACATTCGGGGGTTGTTTCGAGTTTTCACCCACTATCGCCATGTTTATAAGCCTAAGTATATAAATATGCAAATTACCATCGTATTCTCAAATCAGGAGTCCCACGGCTGGGTGGTCAGTTCCTACGAGTTACATCGGTCCCGTGGGAGGTGTTGGGGCCACCCACGAGGACGTTCGGGGCCTGTTTCGAATTTTCACCCACTAACGCCATATTTTTAAGCCTAAGTCTAGAAATATGCTAATTATCGTCATATTCTCAAAGCGGGAGTCCCGTGGCTGCGTGGACATTACCCTACGAGTTACATTGGTCCAGTAAGAGGTGTTGGTGCCACCCACGGGGACGTTCAGGGGCAGTTTCGAGTTTTCACACTTCAACGCCCTATTTTTAAGCCTCAGTCTAGAAATATGAAAATTAACATTGTATTCTCAAACAGGGAGACCCGCATCTGTGTGGTCAGTTCCTACGAGTTACATTGGTCCCGTGGGAGGTGTTGGTGCCACCCACGGGGACGTTCCGAGGCTATTTCAAGTTTTCACCCACTAACGCCATGTTTTTAAGCCTAAGTTGAGAAATATGCTAATTACCGTTGTATTCTCAAACTGGGAGACCCGCGGCTGTGTGGTTAGTTGCTACGACTTACATTTGTCCTTTGGGAGGTGTTGGTGCCACCCACGGGGCCGTTCGGGGGCTGTTTCGATTTTTCACACTCTAACGGCATGTTTTCATGCCTAAGTCTAGAAATATGCAAATTACCGTCGTATTCTCGAATCAGGAGACCCGTGGCTACGTGGTCAGTTCGTACGAGTTACATTGGTCCCGTGGGAGGTGTTCGTGCCACCCAAGGGGAAGTTCGGGGGCTGTTTCGAGTTTTCACCCACCAACGCCATATTTTTAAGCCAAAGTCTAGAAATATGCAAATTGCCACCATATTCTCAAAAACAGGAGTCCCACGGATGCGTGGTCACTTCCTAGGTGTTATATTGGTCCCGTGGGAGGTGTTGGTGCCACCAACGGGGATGTTCGGGGGCTGTTTCGAGTTTTCAGCCTCCAATTCCATATTTTTAATCCTAAGTCTAGAAATATGCAAATTACCGTCGTATTCTCAAACCGAGAGTCCCACGGCTGCGTGGTCAGTTCCAATGGGTTACATTGGTCCCGTGGTAGGTGTTGGTGCCAGCCACGGGGACGTTTGGGGGATTTTTCGAGTTTTCACCGACTAGCGCCGTATTTTTAAGACTAAGTCCAGAAATATGCAAATTACAGTCGAATTCTCAAATCGGGAGACCCACGGTTGCGTGGTTAGTTCGTACGAGTTACATTTGTCCTGTGGGAGGGGTTGTTGCCACCCATAGGGCCGTTTAGGGGTTGTTTCGAGTATTCACCCTCTAACGCCATGTTTTTAAGCCTAAGTCTAGAAATATGCAAATTACTGTCATATTCTCAAACCGGGAGAGCCGTGGTTGCGTGGTCAGTTCCTTCGAGTTACATTGGTCCCGTGGGAGGTGTTGGTGCCACCCACGGGGCCGTTCGAGGGCTATTTCGAGTTTTCACCCTCTAACGCCATGTTTTTAGGCCTAAGCCTATAAATATTCAAATTACCATCATATTCACAAACTAGGAGTCGCGTGGCTACATGGTCAGTTCCTACGAGTTACATTGGTCCCGTGGGAGGTGTTGGTGACACCTACGGGGACCTTCGGGGGCTGTTTCGAGTTTTCACCCACTAACGCCATGTTTTTAAGCCTAAGTCTAGAAATATTCAAATTACAATCGTATTCTCAAATCGGGAGTCCCACGGTTGGGTGGTCAGTTCCTACGAGTTACATCGGTTCCGTGGGAGGTGTTGGAGCCACCCACGGGGACGTTCGGGGGCTGTTTCGAGTTTTCACCCACTAACGCCATATTTTTAAGCCTAAGTCTAGAAATATGCTAATTATTGTCGTATTCTCAAAGCGGGAGTCCCGCGGTAGCGTGGACAGTTCCTACGAGTAACATTGGTCCCGTAAGAGGTGTTGGTGCCACCCATGGGGACGTTCCGGTGCTGTTTCGAGTTTTCACCCTTCAACACCCTATTTTTAAGCCTCAGTCTAGAAATATAAAAATTATCATTATATTCTCAAATAGGGAGACCCGCGGCTGCGTGGTCAGTTCCTACAAGTCACATTGGTCCCGTGGGAGGTCTTGGTGCCACCCACGGGGACGTTCGGGCGTTGTTTCGAGTTTTCACCCACTAACGCCATGTTTTTAAGCCTAAGTCTAGAAATATGAAAATTATTGTTGTATTCTAAAAGCGGGAGAGACGCATCTGCGTGGTCAGTTCCTACGAGTTACATTGGTCCCGTGGGAGGTGTTGGTGCCACCCACAAGGACGTTCGGGGGCTATTTCGAGTTTTCACCCTCTAAAGCCATGTTTTTAAGCCTAAGTCTGGAAATATTCAAATTAGCATCGTATTCACAAACTAGGAGTCCTGGGGCTGCATGGTCAGTTCCAACGAGTTACATTGGTCTCGTGGGAGGTGTTGGTGCCACCCACGGGGACTTTCTGGAGCTGTTTTGAGTTTTCGCCCACTATCACCATGTTTTTAAGACTAAGCCTAGAAATATGCAAATTACCGTTGTATTCTCAAACCGCGAGTCCCACGGCTGGGTGGTCAGTTCCTACGAGTTACATCGGTCCCGTGGGAGGTGTTGGTGCCACCCATGGGGACGTTCAGGAGCTGTTTTGAGTTTTCACCCACTATCGCCATATTTTTAAGCCTAAGTCTAGAAATATCCAAATAACCGTCGTATTCTCAAATCGGGAGTCCCACGGCTGGGTGGTCAGTTCCTACGAGTTACAACGGTCCCGTGGGAGGTGTTGGTCCACCCACGGAGACATTCGGGCGCTGTTTCGAGTTTTCACCTACTAACGCCATGTTTTTAAGCCTAAGTCTAGTAATATGCAAATTATTATCGTATTCTCAAACCGGGAGTCCCGTGGCTGCATGGACAGTTCCTACGAGTTACATTGGTCCCGTGGGAGGTGTTGGTGCCACCCACGGGGACATTCGGGGGCTGTTTCGAGTTTTCACCCTTCAACGCCATATTTTTAAGCCTCAGTCTAGAAATATGCAAATTATCATTGTATTCTCAAACCGGGAGACCCACGGCAACGTGGTCAGTTCCTACGAGTTACATTGGTCCCGTGGGAGGTGTTGGTACCACCCACGGGGACGTTCCAGGGCTGTTACGAGTTTTCACCCACTAACGCCATGTTTTTAAGCCTATGTCTACAAATATGCAAATTATCGTCGTATTCTCAAACTGGGAGACCCGCGGCTGCGTGGTTAGTTCCTACGACTTACATTGGTCCTGTGGGAGGTGTTGGTGCCACCCACAGGGACGTTTAGGGGTTGTTTCGAGTCTTCAACCGCTAACGCCATATTTTTAAGCCCAAGTCTAGAAATATGCAAATTAACATCGTATTTTCGAATCGGGAGACCCGCGGGTATGTTGTCCATTCCTACGAGTTACATTCGTCCCGTGGGAGGTGTTTGTACCACCCACGGGGATGTTCGGGGGCTGTTTCGAGCTTTCACCCACCAACGACATATTTTTAAACCTAAGTCTAGAAATATGCAAATTATCATCATATTCTCAAACTGGGAGCCCCGCGGCTGCGTTGTAAGTTCCTACGACTTACATTGGTCCAGTGGGAGGCGTTGGTGCCACCCACGGGGACGTTCGGGGGTTGTTTCGAGTTTTCACCCTCAAAGGCCAAGTTTTTAAGGCTAAGTCTAGAAATATGCAAATTACCGTCGTATTCTCGAACCGGTAGACCCGCGGCTACGTGGTCAGTTCCTACGAGTTACATTGGTCCCGTGGGAGGTGTTGGTACCACCCACGGGAACGTTCGGGGGCTGTTTCGAGTTTTCACCCACCAACGCCATATTTTTAAGCCTAAGTCTAGAAATATGCAAATTGCCGCCGTATTCTCAAAACAGGAGTCCTGCGGATGCGTGGTCACTTCCTATGAGTTACATTTGTCCCATGGGAGGTGTTGGTGCCACCCACGAGGACATTCGGGTCTTTTTCGAGTTTTCACCCACTAACACCGTGTTTTTAAGCCTAAAGTCTAGAAATATTCAAATTGTCATCGTATTCTCGAACTGGGAGACACGCGATTGCATGGTCAGTTCCTAAGAGTTACATTGGTCATGTGGGAGGTGTTGGTGCCATCCACGGGGCCGCTCGGGTGTTGTTTCGAGTTTTCATGCACTAATGTCATGTTTTTAAGCCTAAGTCTAAAAATATGCAAATTTCCACTGTATTCTCAAATCGGGAGTCCCGCGGCAGCGTGTTCAGTTCCTACGAGTTACATTGGTCCCGTGGGAGGTGTTGGTGCCACCCAGCGGGACGTTTGGGGGATTTTTCGAGTTTTCACCAACTAGCGCCGTATTTTTAAGACTAAGTCTAGAAATATGCAAATTATCGTCGTATTCTCAAATCGAGAGTCCCGCGGCTGCGTGGTCAGTTCCAACGAGTTACATTGGTCCCGTGGGAGGTGTTGGTGCCACCCACGGGGACGTTCGGGGGCTGTTTCGAGTTTTCACCCACTAGCGCCATGTTTTTAAGCCTAAGCCTAGAAATATATAAATTACAGTTGTATTCTCAAATCGAGAGACCCACGGATGCGTGGTTAGTTCCTACGAGTTACATTGGTCCTGTGGGAGGGGTTGGTGCCACCCACGGGGCCATTCGGGGCCTGTTTCGAGTATTCACCCTCTAACGCCATGTTTTTAAGACTAAGTCTAGAAAAATGCAAATTACCATTTTATTCTACAAATGGGAGACCCGTGGCTGCGTGGTCAGTTCCTACGACTTACATTGGTCCCGTGGAAGGTGTTGGTGCCACCCACGGGGACGTTCAGGGGCTATTTCGAGTTTTCCCTCTCTAATGCCATGTTTTTAAGCCTAAGTCTAGAAATATTCAAATTACCATCGTATTCACAAACTAGGGGTCCCACGGCTACATGGTCAGTTCCTACGAGTTACATTGGTCCCGTGGGAGCTGTTGGTGCCACCCACGGGGACCTTCGGGGGCTGTTTCGAGTTTTTACCCACTAACGCCATGTTTTTAAGCCTAAGTCTAGAAATATGCAAATTACTGTCGTATTCTCAAACCGGGAGAGCCGCGGCTGTGTGGTCAGTTCCTTCGAGTTACATCGTTCCCGTGGGAGGTGTTGGTGTCACCCACGAGGACGTTCAGGGGCTATTTCGAATTTTCACCCACTAACGCCATGTTTTTAAGCCTAAGTCTTGAAATATGCAAATTATAATTGTATTCTCCAACCGGGAGAGCCGCGGCTGCGTGGTCAGTTCCTACGAGTAACATTGGTCCCGTGGAGGTGTTGGTGCCGCCCACGGGGACGTTCGGGGCTGTTTCGAGTTTTCACCCTCTAACCCCATGTTTTTAAGCCTACGTCTAGAAATATTTAAATTACTGTCGTATCCACAAACTAGGAGTCCCGAGGCTACAAGGTCTGTTCCTACGAGTTACATTGGTCTCGTGGGAGGTGTGGGTGCCACCCACGGGGACGTTCGGGGGTTGTTTCGAGTTTTCACCCACTATCGCCATGTTTAGAAGCCTAAGTCTAGAAATATTCAAATTACAATCGTATTCTCAAATCGGGAGTCCCACGGTTGGGTGGTCAATTCCTACGAGTTACATTGGTTCCGTGGGAGGTGTTGGAGCCACCCACGGGGACGTTCGGGGGCTGTTTCGAGTTTTCACCCACTAACGCCATATTTTTAAGCCTAAGTCTAGAAATATGCTAATTATCGTCGTATTCTCAAAGCGGGAGTCCCACGGTAGCGTGGACAGTTCCTACGAGTAACATTGGTCCCGTAAGAGGTGTTGGTCCCACCCACAGGGACGTTCCGGGGCTGTTTCGAGTTTTCACCCTTCAACACCCTATTTTTAAGCCTCAGTCTAGAAATATAAAAATTATCATTATATTCTCAAATAGGGAGACCCGCGGCTGCGTGGTCAGTTCCTACAAGTCACATTGGTCCCGTGGGAGGTCTTGGTGCCACCCACGGGGACGTTCCGGGGCTGTTTCGAGATTTCACCAACTAACGCCATGTTTTTAAGCCTAAGTCTAGAAATATGCAAATTACCATCATATTCTCAAACCGGGAGCCCCGCGGCTGTGTCCTTAGTTCCTATGACTTACATTTGTCCTCTGGGAGGCGTTGGTGCCACCCATGGGGACGTTCGGGGGCTGTTTCGAGTTTTCACCCTCTAAGGCCATGTTTTTAAGCCTAAGTCTAGAAATATGAAAATTACCGTCGTATTCTGGAACCGGGAGGCCCGCGGCTACGTGGTCAGTTCCTACGAGTTACATTGGTCCCGTGGGAGGTGTTGGTACCACCCACGGGGACGTTTGGGGGTTGTTTCGAGTTTTCACCCAACAACGCCATATTTTTAAACCTAAGCCTATAAATATGCAAATTGCCACCGTATTCTCAAAACAGGAGTCCCGCGGATGCGTGGTCACTTCCTTCGAGTTACATTGGTCTCGTGGGAGGTGTTGGTGCCACCCACGGGGAAGTTCGGGGACTGTTTCGAGTTTTGACCCACTAATCCCGTGTTTTTAAGCCTAAAGTCTAGAAATATGCATATTGTCATCGTATTCTCAAACTGGGAGACCTACGGCTTCGTGGTCAAGTCCTAAGAGTTACATTGGTCCCGTGGGAGGTGTTGGTGACATCCACGGGGCCGTTGGGGGGTTGTTTCGAGTTTTCACCCACTAACGCCATGTTTTTAAGCCTAAGTCTAAAAATATGCTAATTTTTGAAGTATTCTCAAATCGGGAGTCCCGCGACAGCGTGTCAGTTCCTACATGTTACACTGGTCCCGTGGGAGGTGCTGGTTCGACCCACGGGGACGTTCGGGAGCTGATTCGAGTTTTCACCCTCTAACGCCATGTTTTTAAGCCTAAGTCTAAAAATATAAAAATTACCATCGTATTCTCAAATCGGGAGACCCGCGGATAAGTAGGTAGTTCCTACGAGTTACATTAGTCCCGTGGGAGGTGTTGGTGCCACCCAGGGGGCCGTTCATGGGCTGTTTCGAGGTTTCACCCTGTAACGCCATGTTTCTAAGCCTAAGTCTAAAAATATGCAAATTATCAGAGTTTTCTCAAATCGAGAGTCCCGCGGCTGCGTGGTCAGTTCCAACGAGTTACATTGGTCCCGTGGGAGGTGTTGGTGCCACCCATAGGGACCTTCGGGAGCTGTTTCGAGTTTTCACCCACTAACACCATGTTTTTAGGCCAAAGTCTAGAAATATGCAAATTACTGTCATATTCTCAAACTAGGAGTCCCACGGCTGGGTGGTCAGTTCCTACGAGTTACATTGGTCACATGTGAGGTGTTGGTGCCACCCATGGGGACCTTCAGGAGCTATTTCGAGTTTTCACCCACTAACAGCATGTTTTTAAGCCAAAGTCTGGAAATTTGTAAATTATTGTCATATTCTCAAACCAGGAGTCCCACGGCTGGGTGGTCAGTTCCTACAAGTTACATCGGTCCCGTGGGAGGTGTTGGTGCCACCCATGGGGACGTTCGGGCGCTGTTTCGAGTTTTCACCCACTAACGCCATGTTTTAAGCCTAAGTCTAGAAATATGTAAATTATCATTGTATTCTCAAATCGGGAGAGCCGCGGCTGTGTGGTCAGTTCCTACGAGTTACATCGATCCCGTGGGAGGTGTTGGTGCCACCCACGGGGACGTTCGGGTGCTGTTTCGAGTTTTCACCCACTAACGCCATGTTTTTAAGCCTAAGTCTATAATTATACAAATTATCGTCGAATTCTTAAACTGGGAGTCCCGCAGCTGCGTGGACAGTTCCTACGAGTTACATTGGTCCCGTGGGAGGTGTTGGTGCCACCCACGGGGACGTGCGGGGGCTGTTTCGAGTTTTCCATCCACTAACGCCATGTTTTTAAGCCTAAGTCTAGAAATTTGTAAATTACCATCGTATTCTCAAACTGGGAGTCCCACGGCTGGGTGGTCAGTTCCTACGAGTTACATCATTCCCGTGGGAGGTGTTGGTGCCACCCACGAGGACGTTCGGGGGTTGTTTCCAGTTTTCACCCACTAACGCCATGTTTTTAAGCCTAAGAATAGAAATATGCAAATTATCATTGTATTCTCAAATCGGGAGAGCCGCAACTGCGTGGTCAGTTCCTATGAGTTACATTGGTCCCGTGGAGGTGTTGGTGCCACCCACGGGGACGTTCGGGGGCTGTTTCGAGTTTTCACCCTCTAACGGCATGTTTTTAAGGCTAAGTCTAGAAATATGAAAATCACCGTCATATTCTCGAACCGGGAGACCCGCGGCTACGTGTTAAGTTCCTACAAGTTACATTGGTCCTGTGGGAGGTGTTGGTACCACCCACGAGGACGTTCGGGGGCTGTTTCGAGTTTTCACCCACCAACGCCATATTTTTTAGCCTAAGTCTAGAAATATGCAAATAGCAGCCGTATTCTCAAAACAGGAGTCCCGTCGATGCGTGGTCACTTCCTACGAGTTACATTGGTCCCGTGGGAGGTGTTGGTGCAACCCACGGGGACGTTCGGGGGCTATTTCGAGTTTTCACCCACTAACGCCATTTTTTTAAGCCTAAATATACAAATTGTCATCGTATTCTGAAACCGGGAGACTTGCGGCAACGTGGTTAGTTCGTACGAGTTACATTGGTCCTGTGTGAGGTGTTGGTGCCACCCACGGGGACGTTCAGGGGCTATTTCAAGTTTTCACCCACTTACGCCAAGTTTTTAAGCCTAAGTCTAGAAATATGCAAATTACCGTCGTATTCTCAAACCAGGAGTCCCGCGACTGCGTGGTCAGTTCTTACAAGTTACAATTGTCCCGTGGGAGGTGTTGTTGTCACCCACTGGGACGTTCGGGGGCAGTTTCGAGTTTTAACCCTCTATCGCCATGTTTTTAAGCCAAAGTCTAGAAATATGAAAATTATCATCGTACTCTCAAACCGGGAGTCCCGCGGGTACGTGGTCAGTTCCTACGAGTTACGTTAGTCTCGTGGGAGGTGTTGGTTCCACCCACGGGGACGTTTGAGGGCTGTTTCGAGTTTTCACCCTCTAACGCCATGTTTCTAAGCCTAAGTCTAGAAATATGCAAATTATCATCGTATTCTCAAATCGGGAGTCCCGCGGCTGCGTGGACAGTTCCTACGACTTACATTGGTCCCGTAAGAGGTGTTGGTGCCACCCACGGGGACGTTCCGAGGCTGTTTCGAGTTTTCACCCTTCAACGCCCTATTTTTAAACCTCAGTCTAGAAATATAAAAATTATCATTGTATTCTCAAAAAGGGAGACCCGCGGCTGCGTGGTCAATTCCTACATGTTACATTGGTCCCGTGGGAGGTGTTGGTGCCACCCACGGGGACGTTCCGGGGCTGTTTCGAGTTTTCACCCACTAACGCCATGTTTTTAAGCCTAAGTCTAGAAATATGCAAATTGTCATCGTATTCTCAAATCGGGAGTCCCGCGGCAGCGTGGTCAGTTTCTACAGGTCACACTGGTCATGTGAGAGGTGCTGGTTCCACCCACGGGGACGTTCGGGGGCTGATTCGAGTTTTCACCCTCTAACGCCATGTTTTTAATCCTAAGTCAAAAAATATGAAAATTACTAGTGTATTCTCAAACCCGGAGACCCGCGGCTAAGTAGTCAGTTCCTACGTGTTACATTAGTCCCGTGGGAGGTGTTGGTGCCACCCAGGGGGCCGTTCGTGGGCTGTTTCGATGTTTCACCCTATAACGCCATGTTTTTAAGCCTAAGTCTAAAAATATGCAAATTATCATCATTTTCTAAAATCGAGGGTCCCGCGGCTGCGTGGTCATTTCCAACGAGTTACATTGGTCCCGTGGGAGGTGTTGGTGCCACCCACTGGGACCTTCGGGAGCTGTTTCGAGTTTTCACCCACTAACACCATGTTTTTAAGCTAAAGTCTAGAAATATGCAAATTACTATCATATTCTCAAACTAGGAGCCCCACGGCTGGGTGGTCAGTTCCTACGAGTTACATTGGTCACGTGTGAGGTGTTGGTGCCACCCATGGGGACCTTCGGGAGCTGTTTCGAGTTTTCACCCACTAACACCATGTTTTTAAGCTTAAGTCTGGAAATTTATAAATTATTGCCATATTCTCAAACCAGGAGTCCCACGGCTGGGTGGTCAGTTCCTACAAGTTATTTCGGTCCCGTGGGAGGTGTTGGTGCCACCCATGGGGACGTTCGGGCGCTGTTTCGAGTTTTCACCCACTAACGCCATGTTTTTAAGACTAAGTCTAGAAATATGCAAATTATCGTTGTATTCTCAAATCGGGAGAGCCGCGGCTGTGTGGTTAGTTCCTACGAGTTACATCGATCCCGTCGGAGGTGTTGGTGCCACCCACGGGGACGTTCGGGTGCTGTTTCGAGTTTTTACCCACTAATGCCATGTTTTTAAGCCTAAGTCTAGAAATATGCAAATTATCGTCGAATTCTCAAACTGGGAGTCCCGCAGCTGCGTGGACAGTTCCTACGAGTTACATTGGTCCCGTGGGAGGTGTTGGTGCCACCCACGGGGACGTGCGGGGGCTCTTTCGAGTTTTCACCCTTCAACGCCATATTTTTAAACCTCAGTCTAGATATATGCAAATTATCATTGTATTCTCAAACTGGGAGACCCGCGGCTACATGGTCAGTTCCTACGAGTTACATTGGTACCATGGGAGGTGTTGGTGCCACCCACGGGGACGTTTCGGAGATGTTATGAGTTTTCGCCCACTAATGCCATGTTTTTGATCCTATGTCTAGAAATATGCAAATTGCCATCGTATTCTCAAACCGGGAGACCCACGGCTGCGTGGTTAGTTCCTGTGAATTACATTGGTCCTGTGGGAGGTGTTGGTGCAACCCACGGGGACTTTCGGGGGCTGTTTCGAATTTTCACCCTCTAACGGCATGTTTTTAAGGCTAAGTCTAGAAATATGCAAATCACCGTCATATTCTCGAACCGGGAGACCCGCGACTACGTGGTCAGTTCATACGAGTTACATTGGTCCCGTGGGAGGTGTTGGTACCACCCACGAGGACGTTCGGGGGTTGTTTCGAGTTTTCACCCACCAACGCCATATTTTTAAGCCTAAGTCTAGAAATATGCAAATTGTCGCCGTATTCTTAAAACAGGAGTCCCGCCGATGCGTGGTCACTTCCTACGAGTTACATTGGTCCCGTGGGAGGTGTTGGTGCAACCCACGGGGACGTTCGGGGGCTATTTCGAATTTTCACCCACTAACGCCATTTTTTTAAGCCTAAAGTCTTGAAATATACAAATTGTCTTCGTATTCTGAAACCGGGAGACTTGCGGCAACGTGGTTAGTTCGTACGAGTTACATTGGTCCTGTGTGAGGTGTTGGTGCCACCCACGGGGACGTTCGGGGCCTGTTTCAAGTTTTCACCCACTAACGCCATGTTTTTAAGCCTAAGTCTAAATATATGTAAATTACCATCGTATTCTCAAACTAGGAGTCCCGCGACTCCGTGGTCAGTTCCTACGAGTTACATTGGTCCCGTGGGAGGTGTTGGTGTCACCCACTAGGACGTTCGGGGGCAGTTTCGAGTTTTAACCCTCTATCACCATATTTTTAAGCCAAAGTCTAGAAATATGAAAATTATCGTCGTACTCTCAAATCGGGAGTCCCGCGGGTACGTGGTGAGTTCCTACGAGTTACATTAGTCTCGTGGGAGGTGTTGGTTCCACCCACGGGGACGTTCGAGGGCTGTTTCGAGTTTTCACCCTCTAACTCCATGTTTTTAAGCCTAAGTCTAGAAATATGCAAATTACCATCGTATTCTCAAACCGGGAGTCTCGCGGCTACGTGGACAGTTCCTACGAGTTACATTGGTCCCGTAAGAGGTGTTGGTGCCACCCCCGGGGACGTTTCGGGGCTGTTTCGAGTTTTCACCCTTCAACGCCCTATTTTTAAGCCTCAGTCTAGAAATATAAAAATTATCATTGTATTCTCAAATAGGGAGACCCGCGGCTGCGTGGTCAAATCCTACAAGTTACATTGGCCCCGTGGGAGGTGTTGGTGCCACCCACGGGGACGTTCCGGGGCTGTTTCGAGTTTTCACCCACTAACGCCATGTTTTTAAGCCTAAGTCTAGAAATATGCAAATTATCATCATATTCTCAAACTGGGAGCCCCGCGGCTGCGTCGTAAGTTCCTACGACTTACATTGGTCCTGTGGGAGGCGTTGGTGCCACCCACGGGGACGTTCGGGGGTTGTTTCGAGTTTTCACCCTCAAAGGCCAAGTTTTTAAGGCTAAGTCTAGAAATATGCAAATTACCGTCGTATTCTCGAACCGGGAAACCCGCGGCTACGTCGTCAGTTCCTACGAGTTACATTGGTCCCGTGGGAGGTGTTGGTACCACCCACGGGAACGTTCGGGGGCTGTTTTGAGTTTTCATCCACCAACGCCATATTTTTAAGCCTAAGTCTAGAAATATGCAAATTGCCACCGTATTCTCAAAACAGGAGTCCCGCGGATGCGTGGTCACTTCCTTCGAGTTACATTGGTCCCGTGGGAGGTGTTGGTGCCACCCACGGGGATGTTCGGGGGCAGTTTTGAGTTTTCACCAACTAATCCCGTGTTTTTAAGCCTACAGTCTAGAAATATACAAATTGTCATCATATTCTCAAACTGGGAGACCTGCGGCTTCGTGGTCAAGTTCTAAGAGTTACATTGGTCCCGTGGGAGGTGTTGGTGACATCCACGGGGCCGTTGGGGGGTTGTTTCGAGTTTTCACCCACTAACGCCATGTTTTTAAGCCTAAGTCTAAAAATATGCAAATTTTTGCCGTATTCTCAAATCGGGAGTCCCGCGGCAGCGTGGTCAGTTCCTACGGGTTACACTGGTCCCGTGGGAGGTGTTGGTTCCACCCACGGGGACGTTCGGGGGCTGTTTCGAGTTTTCACCCTCTAACGCCATGTTTTTAAGCCTAAGTATAAAAATATGCAAATTACCATCATATTATCAAACCGGGAGACCCGCGGCTAAGTAGTCAGTTCCTACGAGTTACATTAGTACCGTGGGAGGTGTTGGTGCCACCCAGGGGGCCGTTCATGGGCTGTTTCGAGGTTTCACCCTATAACGCCAAGTTTTTAAGCCTAAGTCTTAAAATATGCTAATTATCATCGTATTCTCAAATCGAGAGTCCCGCGGCTGCGTGGTCAGTTCCAACGAGTTACATTGGTCCCGTGGGAGGTGTTGGTCCCACCCATAGGGACCTTCGGGAGTTGTTTTGAGTTTTCACCCACTAACACCATGTTTTTAAGCCTAAGACTAGAAATATGCAAATTACTGTCATATTCGCAAACTAGGATTCCCACGGCTGGGTGGTCAGTTCCTACGAGTTACATTGGTCACGTGTGAGGTGTTGGTTCCACCCATGGGGACCTTCGGGAGCTGTTTCGAGTTTTCACCCACTAACACCATGTTTTTAAGCCTATGTCTGAAATTTTTTAAATTATTGTCATATTCTCAAACTAGGAGTCCCACGGCTGGGTGGTCAGTTCCTACAAGTTACATCGGTCCCGTGGGAGGTGTTGGTGCCACCCATGGGGACGTTCGGGCACTGTTTCGAGTTTTCACCCACTAACGCCATGTTTTTAAGCCTAAGTCTAGAAAATATGCAAATTACCGCCGTATTCTCAAACCGGGAGTACCACGGCTGGGTGGTCAGTTCCTCCGAGTTACATCGGTCCCGTGGGAGGTGTTGGTGCCACCCACGGGGACGTTCGGGCGCTGTTTTGAGTTTTCACCCACTAACGCCATGTTTTTAATCCTAAATCTAGAAATATGCAAATTGTCGTCGTATTCTCAAACCGGGAGACCCGCGGCTGCGTGGTTTGTTCCTACGAGTTACATTGGTCCCGTGGGAGTTGTTGGTGCCACCCACGGGGACGTTCGGGGGATGTTTTAAGTTTTCACCCACTAATGCGGTGTTTTTAAGTCAAGGCCTAGAAAATGCAAATTATGGTTGTATTCTCAAATCGGGAGTCTCGCGGCTGCGTGTTCAGTTCCCAAGAGTAACATCGAACCCGTGGGAGGTGTAGTGCCACCCACAGGGATGTTCGGGGGTTATTTCGAGTTTTCACCCACTAACGTCATGTTTTTAAGGCTATGTCTGTAAATAAGCAAATTATCATCGTATTCTCAAACCGGGAGTCCCGCGGCTGCGTGGACAGCTCCTACAAATTACATTGGTCCCGTGGGAGGTGTTAGTGCCACCCCCGGGGATGTTCGGGGGCTGTTTCGAGTTTTCACCCTTTAACGCCATATTTTTAAGCCTCGGTCTAGAAAAATTCAAATTATTGTTAGATTCTCAAACCGTGAGACCCGTGACTGCGTGGTCAGTTCCTATGAGTTACATTGGTCCCATGGGAGGTGCTGGTGCCACCTACGGGGCCGTTCCGAGGCCGTTCTGAGTTTTCACCCACTTACGCCATGTTTTTAAGCCTAAGTCGAGAAATATGCCAATTACTATCGTATTCTAAAATCAAGAGTCCCGTGGCAGCGTCGTCAGTTCCTACGAGTTACACTGGTCCCGTGGGAGGTGTTGGTGCCACCCATGGGGCCGTTCGGGGGATATTTCGAGTTTTTACCCACTAACGCCAAGTTTTTAAGCCTAAGTCTAGAAATATGCAAATTATCATCGTATACTTAAATCGGGAGTCACGCGGCTGCGTGGTCAGTTCCTACGAGTTATATTTTTCCCGTGGGAGGTGTTGGTGCCACCCACGGGGACATTCGTGGGATTGTTTCGAGTTTTAACCCACTAACGCCATGTTTTTAAACCTAAGTCTAGAAATATGAAAATTATGGTCGTATTCTCAAACCAGGAGACGTGCGGCTGCGTGGTTAGTTCTTACGAGTAACATTGGCCCCGTGGGAGTTATTGGTGCCACCCACGGGGACGATCGGGGGCTGCTTTGAGTTTTAACCCACTAACGCCATGTTTTTAAGCCTAACTATAGAAATATCTAAGTTATTGTCGTATTTTCAAACCAGGAGTCCCGCAACAGCGTGGTCAGTTCCTACGAGTTACATTGATCTCGAGGGAGGTGTTGGTGCCACCCACGGGGCTGTTCGGGCGCTATTTCGTGTTTTCACCCACTACCGCCATGTTTTTAAGCCTAAGTCTAGAAATGTGCAAATTACCATCGTACTCTCAAATTAGGAGTCCCGCGGCTGCGTGGTCAGTTCCTACGAGTTACATTGGTCCCACGGGAGGTGTTGGTACTTCCCAAGGGGACGTTCGGGGGCTATTTTGAGTTTTCACCCACTAACGCCATGTTTTTAAGCCAAAGTCTATAGATATGCAAATTACCATCGTATTATCAAACCGGGAGTCCCGTGGCTGCGTGGTCAGTTCCTACGAGTTACATTGGTCCCGTGGGAGGTGTTGGTGCACCCCACGGGAACGTTCGCGTGCTGTTTCGAGTTTTCACCCACTAAGGCCATGTTTTTAAGCCAAAAGTCAAGAAATATGCAAATTACCATCGTATTCTCACACTGGGAGACCAGCGGCAGCGTGGTTAGTTCCTACGAGTGACATTTGTCCCATGTGAGGTGTTGGTGCCACCCACGGGGACGTTCGGGCGCTATTTCGAGATTTCACCCACTAACGCCATGTTTTTAAGCCTATGTCTAGAAATATGCAAATTACCATCGTATTCTCAAATCGGGAGACCCGCGGCTACGTGTTCAGTTCCTATGAGTTACATTGATGCCGTGGGAGGTGTTGGTACCACCCATGAGGACGTTCAGGGGCTGTTTCGAGTTTTCACCCTCAAACCCCAAGTTTTTATGCCTAAGTCTAGAAATATGCAAATTACGATCGTATTCTGAAACTGGGAGTCCCGCGACTGCCTGGTCAGTTCCTACGAGTTAAATTGGTCCCGTGGGAGGTGTTGGTGCCACCCACGGGGATGTTTGGTGGTTGTTTCGAGTTTTCACCCTCTAAGGCCATGTTTTTAAGCATAAGTCTAGAAATATACAAATTACCATCGTATTTTACAAATCGGGAGACCCGCGAAAGCGTGGTTAGTTCGTATGAGTTACATCGGTCCAGTGGGAGGTGTTGGTACCACCCACAGGGACATTCGGGGGTATTTCGAGTTTTCACCCACCAACACCGTGTTTTTAAGCCTAAGTCTAAAAATATGCAAATTACCATCGTATTCTCAAACCGGGAGTCCCGCGACTGTGTGTTCAGTTTCTACGAGTTACATTGGTCCCGTGGGAGGTGTTGGTACCACCTATGAGGACGTTCGGGGGCTGTTTTGAGTTTTCACCCTCTAACGCCATGTTTTTAAGCCTAAGTCTACAAATATACAAATTACCATCGTATTCTCAAACCAGGAGACCCGCGGCTGCGTGGTTAGTTCTTACGACTAACATTGGCCCCGTGGGAGTTATTGGTGCCACCCACGGGGCCGTTCTCGGGCTGCTTTGAGTTTTAACCCACTAACGCCACGTTTTTAAGCCTAACTCAAGAAATATGTAAATTATCGTCGTATTTTCAAACCAGGAGTCCCGCGACAGCGTGGTCAGTTCTTACGAGTTACATTGATCTCGTGGGAGGTGTTGGTACCACCCACGGGGCTGTTCGGGCGCTATTTCATGTTTTCACCCACTAACGCCATGTTTTTAAGCCTAAGTCTTGAAATATGCAAATTACCGTCATATTCTTAAACTGGGAGTCCCGCGACTGCGTGGTCAGTTCCTACGAGTTAAATTGGTCCCGTGGGAGGTATTGGTGCCACCCACGGGGACGTTTGGGGGCTGTTTCGAGTTTTCACCCTCTAACACCATGTTTTTAAGCCTACGTCTAGAAATATGCAAATTACCATCGTATTCTCAAATCGGGAGACCCGCGGCTGCATGTTCAGTTCCTATGAGTTACATCGGTCCCGTGGGAGGTGTTGGTACCACCCATGAGGACGTTCGGGGGCTGTTTCGAGTTTTCAACCTCTAACGCCATGTTTTTAAGCCTAAGTCTAGAAATATGCAAATTACCATCGTATTCTCAAACTGGGTGTCTGGCCACTGCGTGGTCAGTTCCTACGAGTTAAATTGGTCCCGTGGGAGGTGTTAGTGCCACCCACCGGGACGTTTGGGGGTTGTTTCGAGTTTTCACCCTCTAACACCATGTTTTTAAGCCTTAGTCTAGAAATATGCAAATTACCATCGTATTTTACAAACTGCGAGACCCGTGGCAGCGTGGTTAGTTCGTACGAGTTACATCGGTCCCGTGGGAGGTGTTGGTACCACCCACGGGGACATTCAGGGGATGTTTCGAGTTTTCACCCACTGATGCCGTGTTTTTACGCCTAAGTCTAGAAATATGCAAATTATTGCCGACCCGCGACTGCATGGTCAGTTCCTACGAGTTACATCGGTCCCGTGGGAGTTGTTGGGGCCACCCACGGGGACGTTAGAGGGTTGTTTCGAGTTTTCACCCACAAACGCCATATTTTTAAGCCTAAGTCTATAAATATGCTAATTATCATCGTATTCTCAAACCGAGAGTCCCGCGGCTGCGTGGACAGTTCCTACGAGTTACATTGGTCCCGTGGGAGGTGTTGGTGCCACCCACGGGGACGTTCGGGGGCTATTTCGAGTTTTCACCCTTCAATGCCCTATTTTTAAGCCTCAGTACAGAAATATGCAAATTACCGTCGTATTCAAAAACCGGGAGACCCACGGCTACATGGTCAGTTCCTACGGGTTACATTGGTCCCGTGGGAGGGGTTGGTGCCACCCTCGGGGACGTTTGGGGGTTGTTTCGAGTTTTCACGCTCTAACGCCATCTTTTTAAGCCTAAGTCTAGAAATATGCATTACCATCGTATTTTTCAAACCGGGAGACCCGCGGCAGCGTGGTTAGTTTGTACGAGTTACATTGGTCCCGTGGGAGGTGGTTGTGCCACCCACGGGGCCGTTCGGGGGTTGTTTCGAGTTTTCACCACTAATGCTATATTTTTAAGGCTAAGTCTAGAAATATGCAAATTACCATCGTATTCACAAACCGAGAGAACCGCGGCTGCGTGTTCAGTTCCTACACATTACATTGGTCCCATGGGAGGTGTTGGTGCCACTCACGGGGACGTTCGGGGGCTGTTTCGAGTTTTCACCCACCAACGCCATGTTTTTAAGCTGAAAGTCTAGAAATATGCAAATTATCGTCGTTTTCTCAAACTGGGAGACCCGCGACAGCGTGGTCAGATCCTAAGAGTTACATTGGTCTCGTGGGAGGTGTTGGTGCCACCCACGGGGCCGTTCGGGGGTTGTTTCAAGTTTTCACCGACTAACGCCATGTTTTTTAGGCTAAGTCTAGAAATATGCAAATTGCAGTCGTATTCTCAAACCGAGAGTCCCGCGGATATGTGGTCAGTTCCAACGAATTACATTGGTCCCATGGGAGGTATTGGTGCCACCCACGGGGACGTTCGGGGGCTGTTTCGAGTTTTCACCCACTAGCGCCATGTTTTTAAGCCTAAGTCTATAAATATACAAATTACAGTCGTATTTCCAAATCGGGAGAATCGCGGATGCGTGGTTAGTTCCTACGAGTTACCTTGGTCCTATGGGAGGGGTTGGTGCCACCCACGGGGCCGTTCGGGGGCTGTTTCGAGTATTTACCGTCTAATGCCATGTTTTTAAGCCTAAGTCAAGAAATATGCAAATTACTATTGTATTCTCAAATCGGGAGAGCCGCGGCTACGTGGTCAGTTCCTACGAGTTACATTGGTCCTGTGGGAGGTGTTGGAGCCACCCACGGGGACCTTCGAGGGCTGTTTCGAGTTTTCACCCACTAACGCCATGTTTTTAAGCCAAAGTCTAGAAATATGCAAATTACCATCGTATTCTCAAACCGGGAGTCCCGCGGCTGCATGTTTAGTTCCTACGAGTTATATTGGTCCCGTGGGACATGTTGGTTCCACCCATGAGGACGTTCGGGGGCTGTTTTGAGTTTTCACCCTCTAACGCCATATTTTTAAGCCTAAGTCTAGAAATATGCAAATTACCGTCGTATTCTCAAACCAGGAGACCCGCGACTGCGTGATTAGTTCTTACGAGTAACATTGGCCCCGTGGGAGTTATTGGTGCCACCCACGGGGCCGTTCGGGGGCTGCTTTGAGTTTAAACCCATTAACGCCATTTTTTTAAGCCTAACTCTAGAAATATGTAAATTATCATCGTATTTTCAAACCAGGAGTCCCGCGACAGCGTGGTCAGTTCCTACGAGTTACATTGATCTCGTGGGATGTGTTGGTGCCACCCACGAGGACGTTCGGGGGTTGTTTAGAGTTTTCACCCTTCAACACCCTATTTTAAGCTTCAGTCTAGAAATATTCAAATTATCATTGAATTCTCAAACCGGGAGACCCGCGGCTGCGTGGTCAGTTCCTACGAGTTACATTGGTCCCGTGGGAGGTGTTGGTACCACCCACGGGGACGTTCCGGGGCTGTTTCGAGTTTCCACCCACTAACGCCATCTTTTTAAGCCTAAGTATAGAAATATGCAAATTACCATCGTATTCTCAAATCGGGAGACTCGCGGCTATGTGGTTAGTTCCTACGACTTACCTTGGTCCTGTGGGAGGTGTTGGTGCCACCCACGGGGCCGTTCGGGGGCTGTTTCGAGTTTTGACCCTCTAACGCCATGTTTTTAAGCCTAAGTCTTGAAATATGCAAATTACCGTCGTATTCTCGAATCGGGAGACCCGTGGTTACGTGGTCAGTTCCAACGAGATACATTGGTCCCGTGGGAGTTATTCGTGCCACCCACGGGGACGTCCGGGGGCTGTTTCGAGTTTTCTCCCACTAAGGCCGTGTTTTTAAGCCTAAAGTCTAGAAATATGCAAATTATCATTTTTTTTCTCAAACAGGGAGGCCCGCGACTGCGTGGTCAACTCCTAAGAGTTACGTTGGTCCTGTGGGAGGTGTTGATGCCACCCACGGGGCCGTTCGGGGGTTGTTTCGAGTTTTCACCCACAAACGCCATATTTTTAAGCCTAAGTCTAGAAATATGAAAATTGCAGTCGTATTCTCAAACCGAGAGTCCCACGGATACGTGGTCAGTTCCAACGAGTTACATTGGTCCCGTGGGAGGTGTTGGTGCCACTCACGGGGACGTTCGAGGGCTGTTTCGAGTTTTCACCCACTAGCGCCATGTTTTTGAGCCTAAGTCTAGAAATATATAAATTACAGTCATATTTTCAAATCAGGTGACTCGTGGATGCGTGGTTAGTTCCTACGAGTTACATTGGTCCTGTGGGAGGGGTTGGTGCCGCCCACGGGGCCGTTCGGGGGCTGTTTCGAGTATTCACCGTCTAATGCCATGTTTTTAAGCCTAAGTCTGGAAATATGCAAATTACTGTCGTATTCTCAAATCGGGAGAGCCACGGCTGCGTGGTCAGTTCCTACGAGTTACATTGGTCCCTTGGGAGGTGTTGGTACCACCCACGGGGACGTTCGGGGGCTATTTCGAGTTTTCCCCCTCTAACGCCATGTTTTTAAGCCTAAGTCTAGAAATATTCAAATTTCCATCGTATTCACAAACTAGGAGTCCCGCGGCTACATGGTCAGTTCCTACGAGTTACATTGGTCCTGTGGGAGGTGTTGGAGCCACCCACGGGGACCTTCGAGGGCTGTTTCGAGTTTTCACCCACTAACGCTATGTTTTTAAGCCAAAGTCTAGAAATATGCAAATTACCATCGTATTCTCAAACCGGGAGTCCCGCGGCTGCATGTTTAGTTCCTACGAGTTATATTGGTCCCGTGGGACCTGTTGGTTCCACCCATGAGGACGTTTGGGGGCTGTTTTGAGTTTTCACCCTCTAACGCCATATTTTTAAGCCTAAGTCCAGAAATATGCAAATTACCGTCGTATTCTCAAACCAGGAGACCCGCGACTGCGTGATTAGTTCTTACGAGTAACATTGGCCCCGTGGGAGTTATTGGTGCCACCCAGGGGCCGTTCGGGGAATGCTTTGAGTTTAAACCCATTCACGCCATTTTTTTAAGCCTAACTCTAGAAATATGTAAATTATCGTCGTATTTTAAAACCAGGAGTCCCGCGACAGCGTGGTCAGTTCCTACGAGTTACGTTGATCTCGTGGGAGGTGTTGGTGCCACCCACGAGGACGTTCGGGGGTTGTTTAGAGTTTTGACCCTTCAACACCCTATTTTAAGCCTCAGTCTAGAAATATTCAAATTATCATTGAATTCTCAAACCGGGAGACCCGCGGCTGCGTGGTCAGTTCCTACGAGTTACATTGGTCCCGTGGGAGGTGTTGGTGCCACCCACGGGGACGTTCCGGGGCTGTTTCGAGTTTCCACCCACTAACGCCATCTTTTTAAGCCTAAGTATAGAAATATGCAAATTACCATCGTATTCTCAAATCGGGAGACTCGCGGCTATGTGGTTAGTTCCTACGACTTACCTTGGTCCTGTGGGAGGTGTTGGTGCCACCCACGGGGCCGTTCGGGGGCTGTTTCGAGTTTTGACCCTCTAACGCCATGTTTTTAAGCCTAAGTCTTGAAATATGCAAATTACCGTCGTATTCTCGAATCGGGAGACCCGTGGTTATGTGGTCAGTTCCAACGAGATACATTGGTCCCGTGGGAGTTATTCGTGCCACCCACGGGGACGTCCGGGGGCTGTTTCGAGTTTTCTCCCACTAACGCCGTGTTTTTAAGCCTAAAGTCTAGAAATATGCAAATTATCATTTTTTTCTCAAACAGGGAGGCCCGCGACTGCGTGGTCAACTCCTAAGAGTTACGTTGGTCCTGTGGGAGGTGTTGATGCCACCCACGGGGCCGTTCGGGGGTTGTTTCGAGTGTTCACCAACAAACGCCATGTTTTTAAGCCTAAGTCTAGAAATATGCAAATTGCAGTCGTATTCTCAAACCGAGAGTCCCGCGGATACGTGGTCAGTTCCAACGAGTTACATTGGTCCCGTGGGAGTTGTTGGTGCCACTCACGGGGACGTTTGGGGGCTGTTTCGAGTTTTCACCCACTAGCGCCATGTTTTTGAGCCTAAGTCTAAAAATATACAAATTACAGTCGTATTTTCAAATCAGGAGACTCGCGGATGCGTGGTTAGTTCCTACGAGTTACATTGGTCCTGTGGGAGGGGTTGGTGCCACCCACGGGGACGTTCGGGGGCTGTTTTGAGTATTCACCGTCTAATGCCATGTTTTTAAGCCTAAGTCTGGAAATATGCAAATTACTGTCGTATTCTCAAATCGGGAGAGCCACGGCTGCGTGGTCAGTTCCTATGAGTTACATTGGTCCCGTGGGAGGTGTTGGTACCACCCACGGGGACGTTCGGGGGCTATTTCGAGTTTTCCCCCTCTAACGCCATGTTTTTAAGCCTAAGTCTAGAAATATTCAAATTTCCATCGTATTCACAAACTAGGAGTCCCGCGGCTACATGGTCAGTTCCTACGAGTTACATTGGTCCTGTGGGAGGTGTTGGAGCCACCCACGGGGACCTTTGAGGGCTGTTTCGAGTTTTCACCCACTAACGCCATGTTTTTAAGCCAAAGTCTAGAAATATGCAAATTACCATCGTATTCTCAAACTAGGAGTCCCGCGGCTGCGTGTTCAGTTCCTACGAGTTATATTGGTCCCGTGGGACGTGTTGGTACCACCCATGAGGACGTTCGGGGGCTGTTTTGAGTTTTCACCCTCTAACGCCATGTTTTTAAGCCTAAGTCCAGAAATATGCAAATTACCGTCGTATTCTCAAACTAGTAGACCCGCGACTGCGTGATTAGTTCTTACGAGTAACATTGTCCCCGTGGGAGTTATTGGTGCCACCCACGGGGCCGTTCGGGGGATGCTTTGGGTTTTAACCCACTAACGCCATGTTTTTAAGCCTAACTCTAGAAATACGTAAATTATCGTCGTATTTTCAGACCAGGAGTCTCGCGACAACGTGGTCAGTTCCTACGAGTTACATTGATCTCGTGGGAGGTGTTGGTGCCACCCACGAGGACGTTCGGGGGTTGTTCCGAGTTTTCACCCACTAACGCCATGTTTTTAAGCCCAAGTCTAGAAATATACAAATTATCATTGTATTCTCAAACTGCGAGAACCGCGGTTACGTGGTCAGATCCTACGAGTTACATTGGTCCCTTGGAGGTGTTGGTGCCACCCACGGGGACATTCAGGGGTTATTTTGAGTTTTCACCCTACGTCTAGAAATATTCAAATTACCATCGTATTCACAAACTAGGAGTCCCACGATTACATGGTCAGTTCCTATGAGTTACATTTGTCCCTTGAGAGCTGTTGGTGCCACCCACGGGGACGTTCGGGGGCTGTTTTGAGTTTTCACTCGCTATCGCCATGTTTTTAAGCCTAAGTCTAGAAATATGCAAATTATCATCGTATTCTCAAATCGGGAGTCCCACGACTGGGTAGTCAGTTCCTACGAGTTACATCGGTCCCGTGGGAGGCGTTGGGGCCACCCACGGGGACGTTCGGGGGCTATTTCGAGTTTTCACCTACAAACGCCATATTTTTAAGCCTAAGTCTATAAATATGCTAATTATCGTGGTATTCTCAAATCGGGAGTCCCGCGGCTGCGTGGACAGTTCCTACGAGTTACATTGGTCCCGTGGGTGGTGTTGGTGCCACCCACGGGGTCGTTCGGGGGCTGTTTCGAGTTTTCACCCTTCAACGCCCTATTTTTAAGCCTCAGTATAGAAATATGAAAATTATCATTGCATTCTCAAATCGGGAGACCCGCGGCTGCGTGGTCAGTTCCTACGAGTTACATTGTTCCCGTGGGAGGCGTTGGTGCCACCCACGGGGACGTTCCGGGGCTGTTTCGAGTTTCCACCCACTAACGCCATGTTTTTAAGCCTAAGTCTTGAAATATGAAAATTACCGTCGTATTCTCGAATCGGGAGACCCGTGGTTATGTGGTCAGTTCCTACGAGATACATTGGTCCCGTGGGAGTTATTCGTTCCACCCACGGGGACGTTCGGGGGCTGTTTCGAGTTTTCTCCCACTAACGCTGTGTTTTTAAGCCTAAAGTCTAGAAATATGCAAATTATCATTGTTTTCTCAAACAGGGAGACCCGCGACTGCGTGGTCAACTCTTAAGAGTTACGTTGGTCCCGTGGGAGGTGTTGATGCCACCCACGGGGCTGTTCGGGGGTTGTTTCGAGTTTTCACCTACAAACGCCATGTTTTGAAGCCTAAGTCCAGAAATATGCAAATTGCCATCGTATTCTCAAACCGAGAGTCCCGCGGCTGCGTGGTCAGTTCGTACGAGTTACATTGGTCCCGTGGGAGGTGTTTGTGCCACCCACGGGGACGTTCGGGGGCTGTTTCGAGTTTTCACCAACTAGCGCCATGTTTTTATGCCTAAGTCTAGAAATATGCAAATTACAATCGTATTCTCAAATCAGGAGACCCGCGGATGCGTAGTTAGTTGTTACGAGTTTCATTGGTCCTGTGGGAGGGGTTGGTGCCACCCACGGGGCCGTTAAGGGGATGTTTCGAGTATTCACCCTCTGACGCCATGTTTTTAATTTTAAGTCTAGAAATATGCAAATTACTGTCGTATTCTCAAATCGGGAAAGCCGCGGCGGCGTGGTCAGTTACTTCGAGTTACATTGGTCCCGTGGGAGGTGTTAGTGCAACCCACGGGAACGTTCGGGGCCTATTTCGAGTTTTCACCCTCTAACGCCATGTTTTTAAGCCTAAGTCTATAAATATTCATATTACCATCGTATTCACAAACTAGGAGTCCCGCGGCTACATGGTCAGTTCCTATGAGTTACATTTGTCCCGTGGGAGGTGTTGGTGCCACCCACGGGGACGTTCGGGGGCTGTTTCGAGTTTTCACCTGCTATTGCCATGTTTTTAAGCCTAAGCCTAGAAATATGAAAATTATCATCGTATTCTCAAATCGGGAGTCAATTCCTATGAGTTACATCAATCCTGTGGGAGGTGTTGGGACCACCCACGGGGACGTTCGGGGGCTATTTCGAGTTTTCACCCACTAACGCCATATTTTTAAGCCTAAGTCTATAAATATGCTAATTATCGTCGTATTCTCAAACCGGTTGTCCCGCGGCTGCGTGGACAGTTCCTACGAGTTACATTGGTCCTGTGGGAGGTGTTGGTGCCACCCACGGGGTTGTTCGGGGGTTGTTTAGAGTTTTCACCCTTCAACACCCTATTTTTAAGCCTCAGTCTAGAAATATTCAAATTATCATTGAATTCTCAAATCGGGAGACCCGCGGCTGCGTGGTTAGTTCCTACGAGTTACATTGGTCCCGTGGGAGGTGTTGGTGCCACCCACGGGGGCGTTCCGGGGCTGTTTCGAGTTTCCACCCACTAACGCCATGTTTTTAAGCCTAAGTCTATAAATATACTAATTATCGTCGTATTCTCAAATTGGTTGTCCCGCGGCTGCGTGGACAGTTCCTACGAGTTACATTGGTCCCGTGGGAGGTGTTGGTGCCACCCACGGGGTCGTTCAGGGGTTGTTTCGAGTTTTCACCCTTCAACACCCTATTTTTAAGCATCAGTCTAGAAATATGCAAATTATCATTGTATTCTCAAACTGGGAGACCCGTGGCTGCGTGGCCAGTTCCTACGAGTTACATTGGTCCCGTGGGAGGTGTTGGTGCCACCCACGGGGACGTTCTGGGGCTGTTTCGAGTTTCCACCCACTAATGCCATGTTTTTAAGCCTAAGTCTAGAAATATGATAATTACCATCGTCTTCTCAAATCGGGATACTCGCGGCTATGTGGTTAGTTCCAACGACTTACCTTGGTCCCGTGGGAGGTGTTGGTGCCACCCACGGGGCCGTTTGGGGGCTGTTTCGAGTTTTCACCCTCTAACGGCATGTTTTTAAGCCTAAGTCTTGAAATATGCAAATTACCGTCGTATTCTCGAATCGAGAGACCCGTGGCTACGTGGTAAGTTCCAACGAGATACATTGGTCCCGTGGGAGTTGTGCGTGCCAGCCACGGGGATGTCCGGGGGCTGTTTCCAGTTTTCTCCCACTAAAGCCGTGTTTTTAAACATAAATTCTAGAAATATGCAAATTATCATTGTTTTCTCAAACAGGGAGGCCCGCGACTGCGTGGTCAACTCCTAAGTGTTACGTTGGTCCCGTGGGAGGTGTTGATGCCACCCACGGGGCCGTTCGGGGGTTGTTTCGAGTTTTCACCCACAAACGCCATGTTTTTAAGCCTAAGTCTAAAAATATGCAAATTGCAGTCGTATTTTCAAACCGAGAGTCCCGCGGATACGTGGGCAGTTCCAACGAGTTACATTGGTCCCGTGGGAGGTGTTGGTGCCACCCACGGGGACGTTCGGGGGTTGTTTCGAGTTTTCACCCACTAGCGCCATGTTTTTGAGCCTAAGTCTAGAAATATACAAATTACAGTCGTATTTTCAAATCAGGAGACTCGCGGATGCGTGGTTAGTTCCTACGAGTTACATTGGTCCTGTGGGAGGGGTTTATGCCACCCACGGGCCGTTCGGGGGCTGTTTCGAGTATTCACCGTCTAATGCCATGTTTTTAAGCCTAAGTCTGGAAATATGCAAATTAATGTCGTATTCTCAAATTGGGAGAGCCGCGGCGGCTTGGTCAGTTCCTTCGAGTTACATTGGTCCCGTGGGAGGTGTTAGTGCCACCCACGGGAACGTTCGGGGCCTATTTCGAGTTTTCACACTCTAACACCATGTTTTTAAGCCTAAGTCTATTAATATTCATATTACCATCATATTCACAAACTAGGAGTCCCGCGGCTACATGGTCAGTTCCTACGAGTTACATTGGTCCCGTGGAAGGTGTTGGAGCACCCACGGGGACCTACGGGGGCTGTTTCGAGTTTTCACCCACCAACGCCATGTTTTTAAGCCTAAGTCTAGAAATAGTCAAATTACCATCGTATTCTCAAATTGGGAGTCCCACTGCTAGGTGGTCAGTTCCTACGAGTTACGTCGGTCCCGTGGGAGGTGTCGGGGCCACCCACGGAGACGTTCGGGCGCTGTTTTAAGTTTTCACCAACTAACGCCATGTTTTTAAGCCTAAATCTAGAAATATGCTTATTGTCGTCGTATTCTCAAATCGGGAGACCCGCGGCTGCGTGGTTGGTTCCTACGAGTTACATTGGTCCCATGGGAGTTATTGGGGCCACCCACGGGGACGTTCGAGGGATGTTTTGAGTTTTCACCCACTAATGCGATGATTTTAAGCCAAGGTCTAGAAATATGAAAATTACCATCGTATTCTCAAATCGGGAGTCTCGCGGCTGCATGTTCAGTTCCTAATAGTGACATCAAACCTGTAGGAGGTGTAGGTGCCACCCACGGGGACGTTCGGGGGTTATTTCGAGTTTTCACCCACTAACGCCATATTTTTAAGCCTATGTCTATAAATGAGCAAATTATCATCGTATTCTCAAACAGGGAGTCCCGCGGCTGCGTGGACAGCTCCTACGAATTACATTGGTCCCGTGGGAGGAGTTGATGCCATCCCCGGGGATGTTCGGGGGCTGTTTCGAGTTTTCACCGTTTAACGCCATATTTTTAAGCCTCAGTCTAGAGATATGAAAATTATCATTATATTCTCAAACCGTGAGACCCGCTGCTGCGTGGTCAGTTCCTATGAGTTACATTGGTCCCATGGGAGGTGCTGGTGCCACCCACGGGGCCGTTCCGGGGCTGTTTTGAGTTTTCACCCACTTACGCCATGTTTTTAAGCCTAAGTCTAGAAATATGCAAATTACTATGGTATTCTAAAACTGGGAGTCTCATGGCAGCGTGGTCAGTTCCTATGAGTTTCATTGTTCCCG
Organism: Sambucus nigra; assembly: GCA_949130495.1. Classification (NCBI taxonomy): domain Eukaryota; kingdom Viridiplantae; phylum Streptophyta; class Magnoliopsida; order Dipsacales; family Adoxaceae; genus Sambucus; species Sambucus nigra. The sequence goes on along the minus strand of OX422215.1, from coordinate 294,054,955 downwards.
TCGGAGGTGTTGGTGCCACCGACAGGGACGTTCGGGGGCTATTTCGACTTTCCCCCCTCTAACACCATGTTTTTAAGCCTACATCTAAAAATATACAAATTATCATTGGATTCTCAATCCGGGACACTTGCGCCTGCGTGGTCAGTTCCTACGAGTTACACTGGTCCCGTGGCAGGTGTTGGTGTCGCCCATGGGGCCGTTCGGCGGATATTTTGAGTTTTCATCCACTAACGCCAAGTTTTTAAGCCTAAGTATTGAAATATGCAATTTACCATCATATTCTCAAACCAGGAGTCTCGCGGCTGCATGGTCAGTTCCTACGAGTTACACTGGTCCCGTGGGAGGTGTTAGTGCCACCCACGGGGACGTTCGGGGGCTGTTTCGAGTTTTCACCCACTAGCACCATGTTTTTAAGCCTAAGTCTAGAAATATGCAAATTACCATCGTATTCTCAAACCGGGAGTCCCGCGGCTCCGTGTTCAGTTCCTACGAGTTACATTGGTCCCGTGGGAGGTGTTGGTACCACCCATGACGACGTTCGGGGGCTGCTTCGAGTTTTCACCCTCTAACGCCATGCTTTTAACCCTAAGTCTAGAAATATGCAAATTACCATCGTATTCTCAAACCGGGAGACCCGCGGCTACGTGGTTAGTTCTTACGAGTATCATTGGTCCCGTGGGAGTTATTGGTGCCACCCACGGGGCCGTTCGGGGTCTGCTTTGAGTTTTAACCCACTAACGCCATGTTTTTAAGCCTAACTCTATAAATATGTAAATTATCATCGTATTTTCAAACCAGGAGTCCCATGACAGCGTGGTCAGTTCCTACGAGTTACATTGATCCCGTGGGAGGTGTTGGTGCCACCCACGGGGCTGTTCGGGCGCTATTTCGTGTTTTCACCCACTAACGCCATGTTTTTAAGCCTAAGTCTTGAAATATGCAAATTACCGTCATATTCTCAAACCAGGAGTCCCGCGACTGCGTGGTCAGTTCCTACGAGTTATATTGATCCCGTGGGAGGTGTTGCTGCCACCAACGGGGACGTTCGGGGGCTGTTTCGAGTTTTGACCCACTAACGCCATGTTTTTAAACCTAAGTTTAGAAATCTGCAAATTACCGTTGTATTCTCAAACCTGGAGTCCTGCGGCTGCGTGGTCAGTTCCTACGAGTTACATTGGTCCCGTGGGAGGTGTTTGTGCCACCCACGGGGCCGATCGGGTTTGGTTTCGAGTTTTCACCCACTAACACCATATTTTTAAGCCTAAAGTCTAGAAATTTGCAAATTACCGTTGTATTCTCAAACCGAGAGTTCCGAGGCTGCGTGGTCATTTCCTACGAGTTACATTGGTCCCATGGGAGGTGTTGGTGCCACGCACGGGGACGTTAGGGGGCTGTTTCGAGTTTTCACCCACTAGCGCCATGTTTTTAAGCCTAAGTCTAGAAATAATCAAATTACCATCATATTCTCAAACCCGGAGTCCCACGGCTATGTGTTCAGTTCCTACGAGTTACATTGGTCCCGTGGGAGGTGATGGTACCACCCATGAGGACGTTCGGGGGTTGTTTCGAGTTTTCAGCCTCTAACGCCATGTTTTTAAGCCTAAGTCTAGAAATATGCAAATTACCGTCGTATTCTCAAACCGGGAGACCCACGGCTACGTGGTTAGTTCTTACGAGTATCATTGGTCCCGTGGGAGATATTGGTGCCACCCACGCGGCCGTTCGGGGGCTGCTTAGAGTTTTAACCCACTAACGCCTAACTCTAGAAATATGTAAATTATCATCGTATTTTCAAACCAGGAGTCCCGTGACAGCGTGGTCAGTTCCTACAAGTTACATTGATCCCGTGGGAGGTGTTGGTGCCACCTACGGGACTGTTCGGGCGCTATTTCGTGTTTTCACCCACTAACGCCATGTTTTTAAGCCTAAGTCTTGAAATATGCAAATTACCATCATATTCTCAAACCAGGAGTCCCGCGGTTGCGTGGTCAGTTCCTGCGAGTTATATTGGTCCCGTGGGAGGTGTTGGTGCCACCCACGGGGACGTTCCGGGCTGTTTTGAGTTTTAACCCACTAACGCCATGTTTTTAAACCTAAGTCTGGAAATATGCAAATTACCATTGTATTCCCAAACCTGGAGTCCTGCGGCTGCGTGGTCAGTTCCAACAAGTTACATTGGTCCTGTGGGAGGTGTTAGTTCCCCCCTTGAGGACGTTCGGGGGCTGTTTCGAGTTTTCACCCTCTAACGCCATGTTTTTAAGCCTAAGTCTAGAAATATGCAAATTACCGTCGTATTCTCAAACCGGGAGACCCACGGCTACGTGGTTAGTTCTTACGAGTATCAGTGGTCCCGTGGGAGCTATTGGTGCCACCCACGGGGCCGTTCGGGGGCTGCTTTGAGTTTTCACCCACTAACGCCATGTTTTTAAGCCTAACTCTAGAAATATGTAAATTATCGTCATATTTTCAAACCAGGTGTCCCGTGACAGCGTGGTCAGTTCCTACGAGTTACATTGATCCCGTGGGAGGTGTTGGTGCCACCCACGAGGCTGTTCGGGAGCTATTTCGTGTTTTCACCCACTAACGCCATGTTTTTAAGCCTAAGTCTTGAAATATGCAAATTACCGTCATATTCTCAAACCAGCAGTCCCGCGGCTACGTGGTCAATTCCTACAAGTTACATTGGTCCCGTGGGAGGTGTTGGTGCCTCCCAAGGGGACATTCGAGGGCTGTTTTGAGTTTTCACCCACTAACGCCATATTTTTAAGCCAAAGTCTAGAAATATGCAAATTACCGTCGTATTCTCAAACCGGGAGTCCCGCGGCTGCGTGGTCAATTCCTACGAGTTACATTGGTCCCGTGGGAGGTGTTGGTGCCCCCCACGGGAACGTTCGGGTGTTGTTTCGTGTTTTCACCCACTAACGCCATGTTTTTAAGCCAAAAGTCAAGTAATATGCAAATTACCATCGTATTCTCACACCGGGAGACCAGCGGCAGCGTTGTTAGTTCATACGAGTTACATTTGTCCCATGTGAGGTGTTGGTGCCACCCATAGGGGCGTACGGGGGCGATTTTGAGATTTCACCCACTAACGCCATATTTTTAATCCTAAGTCTAGAAATATGAAAATTACCATCATATTCTCAAATCGGGAGACCCACGGCTGCGTGTTCAGTTCCTACGAGTTACATTGGTCCAGTGGGAGGTGTTGGTACCATCCATGAGGACGTTCGGGGGCTGTTTCTAGCTTTCACCCTCTAACGCCATGTTTTTAAGCCTAAGTCTAGAAATATGAGAATTACTGTCGTATTCTCAAACTGGGAGTCCCGCGACTGCGTGGTCAGGTCCTACGAGTTAAATTGGTCCCGTGGGAGGTGTTGGTCCACCCACGGGGACGTTCGGGGGCTGTTTCGAGTTTTCACCCACTAACGCCGTGTTTTTAAGCCTAAAGTCTAGAAATATGCAAATTTTCATCATTTTCTCAAACTGGGAGACCCGCGACTGCGTGGTCAGTTCCTAAGAGTTACATTGGTCTCGTGGGAGGTGTTGGTTCCACCCACGGGGCCGTTCGGGGGTTATTTCGAGTTTTCACCACTAACGCCGTGTTTTTAAGCCTAAGTCTAGAAATATGCAAATTGCCATTGTATTCTCAAATCGGGAGTCCCGCGGAAGCGTGGCCGGTTCCTACGAGTTACACTTGTCCCGTGTGTTGCGTTGGTGCCACCCACGGGGACATTCGGGGGCTGTTTTGAGTTTTCACCCTCTAGCGCCATGTTTTTAAGTCTAAGTCTAGAAATATGCAAATTATCATCGTATTCACAAACCGGGAGACCCGCGGCTGCATGGTCAGTTCCTACAAGTTACATTGGTCTCGTGGGAGGTGTTAATGCCACCCACGGGGACGTTTGGGGGCTATTTCGAGTTTTCACCCTCTAACACCATGTTTTTAGTCCTAAGTCTAGAAATATGCAAATTACCATCATATTTTACAGACCGAGAGACCCGCGGCAGTGTGGTTAGTTCGTACGAGTTACATTGGTCCCGTGGGAGGTGTTGATGCCACCCACGGGGACGTTCGGGGGTTGGTTCGAGTTTTCACCACTAACGCCATGTTTTTAAGCCTAAGTCTAGAAATATGAGAATTACTGTCGTATTCTTAAACCGAGAGTCCCGTGACTGCGTGGTCAGTTCCTACGAGTTAAATTGGTCCCGTGTGAGGTGTTGGTGCCACCCACGGGGATGTTCGGGGGTTGTTTCGAGTTTTCACCCTCTAACGCCATGTTTTTAAGCCTAAGTCTATAAATATGAAAATTACCATTGTATTTTACAAATCGGGAGACCCGCATCAGCGTGGTTAGTTCGTACGAGTTACATCGGTCCCGTGGGAGGTGTTGGTACCACCCACGGGGACGTTCGGGGGCTGTTTCGAGTTTTCACCCACTAACACCGTGTTTTTAAGCCTAAAGTCTAGAAATATGCAAATTGTCATCATTTTCTCAAACTGGGAGACCCGCAGCTGCGTGGTCAGTTCCTAACAGTTACATTGGTCTCGTGGGAGGTGTTGGTGCCACCCATGGGGCCGTTCGGGGGTTGTTTCGAGTTTTCACCACTAACGCCATGTTTTTAAGACTAAGTCTAGAAATATGCAAATTTCCATCGTATTCTCAAATCGGGAGTCCCGTGGATACGTGGTCAGTTCCAACGAGTTACACTGGTCCCGTGGGAGGTGTTAGTGCCACCCACGGGGACGTTCGGGGGCTGTTTTGGGTTTTCACCCTCTAGCACCATGTTTTTAAGCCTAAGTCTAGAAATATGCAAATTACCGTCGTATTCACAAACCGGGAGACCCGCGGCTGCATGGTCAGTTCCTACGAGTTGCATTGGTCCCGTGGGAGGTGTTGGTGCCACCCACAGGGCCGTTCTGGTGATGTTTCGAGTTTTCACCCACTAACGCCATGTTTTTAAGCCAAAAGTTACGAAATATGCAAATTACCATCGTATTCTCACACCGGGAGACCAGCGGCAGCGTTGTTAGTTCATACGAGTTACATTTGTCCCAAGTGAGGTGTTAGTGCCACCCACGGGGACGTTTGGGGGCTATTTCGAGTTTTCATCCTCTAACACCATGTTTTTAAGCCTAAGTCTAGAAATATGCAAATTACCATCAAATTTTACAGACCGAGAGACCCGCGGCAGTGTGGTTAGTTCGTACGAGTTACATTGGTCCCGTGGGAGGTGTTGGTACAACCCATGAGGACGTTCGGGGGTTGTTTCGAGTTTTCACCCTCTAACACCATGTTTCTAAGCCTAAGTCTAGAAATATGAAAATTACCATCGTATTCACAAACTGGGAGACCCTCGGCTACATGGTAAGTTCCTACGAGTTACATTGGTCCGGTGGGAGGTGTGGGGGCCACCCACGGGGACGTTTGGGGGCTACTTTGAGTTTTCACCCTCTAACACCATGTTTTTAAGCCTAAGTCTAGAAATATGCAAATTACCATCGTATTTTACAGACCGAGAGACCCACGGAAGTGTGGTTAGTTCGTACGAGTTACATTGGTCCCGCTGGAGGTGATGATGCCACCCACGGGGCCGTTCGGGGGTTGGTTCGAGTTTTCACCACTAACGCCATGTTTTTAATCCTAAGTCTAGAAATATGCAAATTATCATCGTATTCTTAAACCGGGAGTCCCGCGACTGCGTGGTCAGTTCCTACGAGTTATATTGGTCCCGTGGGAGGTGTTGGTGCCACCCACGGGGACATTCGGGTGTTGTTTCGAGTTTCAACCCACTAACGCCATCTTTTTAAACCTAAGTCTAGAAATATGCAAATTATCATTGTATTCTCAAACCTGGAGTCCTGCGGCTGCGTGGTCAGTTCCTATGAGTTACATTGGTCCCGTGGGAGGTGTTTGTGCCACACACGGGGCCGATCGGGGACGGTTTCGACTTTTCACCCACTAACGCCATATTTTTAAGCCAAAAGTCTAGAAATTTGCAAATTACCGTTGTATTCAAAAACGGGGAGTTCCGAGGCTGCGTGGTTAGTTCTTACGAGTATCATTGGTCCCGTGGGAGTTATTGGTGGCACCCACGGTGCCGTTCGGGGGCTGCTTTGAGTTTGAAACCACTAACGCCATGTTTTTAAGCCTAACTCTAGAAATATGTAAATTATCGTTGTATTTTCAAACCAGGAGTCCCGTGACAGCGTGGTCAGTTCCTACGAGTAACATAGATACCGTGGGAGGAGTTGGTACCACCCACGGGGCTGTTCGGGCGCTACTTCGTGTTTTCACCCACTAACGCCATGTTTTTAAGCCCAAGTCTTGGAATATTCAAATTAACGTCATATTCTCAAACCAGGACTCCCGCAGCTGCGTGGTCAGTTCTTACGAGTTACATTGGTCCCGTGGGAGGTGTTGGTGCCACCCACGGGGACGTTCGGGGGCTATTTTGAAATTTCACCCTTCAACGCCCTATTTTTAAGCCAAAGTCTAGAAATATGCAAATTACCGTCGTATTCTCAAACCGGGAGTCCCGCGGCTACGTGGTCAGTTCCTACGAGTTATATTGGTCCCGTGGGAGGTATTAGTGCGCCCCACAGGAACGTTTGGGTGTTGTTTCGAGTTTTCACCCACTAACGCCATGTTTTTAAGCCAAAAGTCAAGAAATATGCAAATTACCATCGTATTCTCACACCGGGAGACCAGCGGCGGCGTTGTTAGTTCATACGAGTTACATTTGTCCCAAGTGAGGTGTTGGTGCCACCCACGGGGACGTTCGGGGCTATTTCTAGATTTCACCCACTAAAGCCATGTTTTTAAGGCTAAGTCTAGAAATATGCAAATTACCATCGTATTCTCAAATCACGGGTGCCGCGACTGCGTGGTCAGTTCCTACGAGTTAAATTGGTCCCGTGTGAGGTGTTGGTGCCACCCACGGGGATGTTTGGGGGTTGTTTCGAGTTTCCACCCTCTAACGCCATGTTTTTAAGCCCAAGTCTAGAAATATGCAAATTACCATAGTATTTTACAAATCGGGAGACCCGAATCAGCGTGGTTAGTTCGTACGAGTTACATCGGTCCCGTGGGAGGTGTTGGTACCACCCACGGAGACGTTCGGGGGCTGTTTCGAGTTTTCACCCACTAACAACGTGTTTTTAAGCCTAAAGTCTAGAAATATGCAAATTGTCATCATTTTCTCAAACTGGGAGACCCGCAGCTTCGTGGTCAGTTCCTAACAGTTACATTGGTCTCGTGGGAGGTGTTTGTGCCACCCACGGGGCCGTTCGGGGGTTGTTTCGAGTTTTCGCCACTAACGCCATGTTTTTAAGACTAAGTCTAGAAATATGCAAATTGCCCATCGTATTCTCAAATCGGGAGTCCCGCGGTATCGTGGTCAGTTCCTACGAGTTACACTGGTCCCGTGGGAGGTGTTAGTGCCACCCACGGGGACGTTCGGGGGCTGTTTTGGGTTTTCACCCTCTAGCACCATGTTTTTAAGCCTAAGTCTAGAAATAAGCAAATTACCGTCGTATTCACAAACCGGGAGACCTGCGGCTGCATGGTCAGTTCCTACGAGTTACATTGGTCCCGTGGGCGGTGTTGGTGCCACCCACAGGGACGTTTGGGGGCTATTTCGAGTTTTCACCCTCTAACACCATGTTTTTAAGCCTAAGTCTAGAAATATGCAAATTACCATCGTATTTTATTGACCGGGAGACCCGCGGCAGTGTGGTTAGTTCGTACGAGTTACATTGGTCCCGTTGGAGGTTTTGATGCCACCCACGGGGCCGTTCGGGGGTTGGTTCGAGTTTTCACCACTAACGCCATGCTTTTAATCCTAAGTCTAGAAATATGCAAATTATCATCGTATTCTTAAACCGGGACTCCCGCGACTGCGTGGTCAGTTCCTACGAGTTATATTGGTCCCGTGGGAGGTGTTGGTGCCACCCAAAGGGACATTCGGGTGCTGTTTCGAGTTTTAACCCACTAACGCCATGTTTTTAAACCTAAGTCTAGAAATATGGAAATTACCATTGTATTCTCAACCTGGAGTCCTGCGGCTGCGTGGTCAGTTCCTATGAGTTACATTGGTCCCGTGGGAGGTGTTTGTGCCACCCAAGGGGCCGATCGGGGACGATTTCGAGTTGTCACCCACTAACGCCATATTTTTAAGCCTAAAGTCAAGAAATTTGCAAATTATCATTGTATTCTAAAACCGGGAGTTCCGAGGCTACGTGGTCATTTCCTACGAGTTCCATTGGTCCCATGGGAGGTGTTAGTGCCACCCACGGGGACGTTCGGGGGCTGTTTCGAGTTTTCACCCACTAGCGCCATGTTTTTAAGCCTAAGTCTAGAAATATGCAAATTACCATCGTATTCTCAAACCGGGAGTCCTGCGGCTATGTGTTCAGTTCGTACGAGTTACATTGGTCCCGTGGGAGGTGTTGGTACCACCCATGAGGACGTTCGGGGGCGGTTTCGAGTTATCACTCTCTAACGCCATGTTTTTAATCCTAAGTCTAGAAATATGCAAATTACCATCGTATTCTCAAACCGGGAGACCCGCGGCTGCGTGGTTAGTTCTTACGAGTATCATTGGTCCCGTGGGAGTTATTGGTGGCACCCACGGTGCCGTTCGGGGGCTGCTTTGAGTTTGAAACCACTAACGCCATGTTTTTAAGCATAACTCTAGAAATATGTAAATTATCATTGTATTTTCAAACCAGGAGTCCCGTGACAGCGTGGTCAGTTCCTACGAGTAACATAGATATCTTGGGAGGTGTTGGTGCCACCCACGGGGCTGTTCGGGCGCTACTTCGTGTTTTCACCCACTAACGCCATGTTTTTAAGCCCAAGTCTTGGAATATTCAAATTACCGTCATATTCTCAAACCAGGACTCCCGCAGCTGCGTGGTCAGTTCTTACGAGTTACATTGGTCCCGTGGGCGGTGTTGGTGCCACCCACGGGGACGTTCGGGGGCTGTTTTGAGTTTTCACCCTTCAACGTCCTATTTTTAAGCCAAACTCTAGAAATATGCAAATTACCGTGGTATTCTCAAACTGGGAGTCCCGCGGCTACGTGGTCAGTTCCTACGAGTTATATTGGTCCCGTGGGAGGTGTTGGTGCGCCCCACAGGAACGTTCGGGTGCTGTTTCGAGTTTTCACCCACTAACGCCATGTTTTTAAGCCAAAAGTCAATAATTATGCAAATTACCATCGTATTCTCACACCGGGAGACCAGCGGCGGCGTTGTTAGTTCATACGAGTTACATTTGTCCCAAGTGAGGTGTTGGTGCCACCCACGGGGGCGTTCGGGGCTATTTCTATATTTCACCCACTAACGCCATATTTTTAAGGCTAAGTCTAGAAATATGCAAATTACCATCGTATTCTCAAATCACGGGTCCCGCGACTGCGTGGTGAGTTCCTACGAGTTAAATTGGTCCCGTGTGAGGTGTTGGTGCCACCCACGGGGATGTTTGGGGGTTGTTTCGAGTTTTCACCCTCTAACGCAATGTTTTTAAGCCTAAGTCTAGAAATATGCAAATTACCATAGTATTTTACAAATCGGGAGACCCGAATCCGCGTGGTTAGTTCGTACGAGTTACATCGGTCCCGTGGGAGGTGTTGGTACCACCCACGGAGACGTTCGGGGGCTGTTTCGAGTTTTCACCCACTAACAATGTGGTTTTAAGCCTAAAGTCTAGAAATATGCAAATTGTCATCATTTTCTCAAACTGGGAGACCCGCAGCTTCGTGGTTAGTTCCTAACAGTTACATTGGTCTCGTGGGAGGTGTTTGTGCCACCCACGGCGCCGTTCGGGGGTTGTTTCGAGTTTTCGCCACTAACGCCATGTTTTTAAGACTAAGTCTAGAAATATGCAAATTGCCCATCGTATTCTCAAATCGGGAGTCCCGCGGTATCGTGGTCAGTTCCTACGAGTTACACTGGTCCCGTGGGAGGTGTTAGTGCCACCCACGGGGACGTTCGGGGGCTGTTTTGGGTTTTCACCCTCTAGCACCATGTTTTTAAGCCTAAGTCTAGAAATAAGCAAATTACCGTCGTATTCACAAACCGGGAGACCTGCGGCTGCATGGTCAGTTCCTACGAGTTACATTGGTCCCGTGGGCGGTGTTGGTGCCACCCACAGGGACGTTTGGGGGCTATTTCGAGTTTTCACCCTCTAACACCATGTTTTTAAGCCTAAGTCTAGAAATATGCAAATTACCATCGTATTTTATTGACCGGGAGACCCGCGGCAGTGTGGTTAGTTCGTACGAGTTACATTGGTCCCGTTGGAGGTTTTGATGCCACCCACGGGGCCGTTCGGGGGTTGGTTCGAGTTTTCACCACTAACTCCATGCTTTTAATCCTAAGTCTAGAAATATGCAAATTATCATCGTATTCTTAAACCGAGAGTCCCGCGACTGTGTGGTCAGTTCCTACGAGTTATATTGGTCCCGTGGGAGGTGTTGGTGCCACCCACAGGGACATTCGGGTGCTGTTTCGAGTTTTAACCCACTAACGCCATGTTTTTAAACCTAAGTCTACAAATATGGAAATTACCATTGTATTCTCAAACCTGGAGTCCAGCGGCTGCGTGGTCAGTTCCTATGAGTTACATTGGTCCCGTGGGAGGTGTTTGTGCCACCCACGGGGCCGATCGGGGACGGTTTCGAGTTGTCACCCACTAACGCCATATTTTTAAGCCTAAAGTCAAGAAATTTGCAAATTACCGTTGTATTCTAAAACCGAGAGTTCCGAGGCTACGTGGTCATTTCCTACGAGTTACATTGGTCCCATGGGAGGTGTTAGTGCCACCCACGGGGACGTTCGGGGGCTGTTTCGAGTTTTCACCCACTAGCGCCATGTTTTTAAGCCTAAGTCTAGAAATATGCAAATTACAATCGTATTCTCAAACCGGGAGTCCTGCGGCTATGTGTTCAGTTCGTACGAGTTACATTGGTCCCGTCGGAGGTGTTTGTACCACCCATGAGGACGTTCGGGGGCTGTTTCGAGTTATCACTCTCTAACGCCATGTTTTTAATCCTAAGTCAAGAAATATACAAATGACCATCGTATTTTCAAACCGGGAGACCCGCGGCTGCATGGTTAGTTCTTACGAGTATCATTGGTCCCGTGGGAGTTATTGGTGGCACCCACGGTGCCGTTCGGGGGCTGCTTTGAGTTTGAAACCACTAACGCCATGTTTTTAAGCCTAACTCTAGAAATATGTAAATTATCGTTGTATTTTCAAACCAGGAGTCCTGTAACAGCGTGGTCAGTTCCTACGAGTAACATAGATACCGTGGGAGGTGTTGGTGCCACCCACGGGGCTGTTCGGGCGCTACTTCGTGTTTTCACCCACTAACGCCATGTTTTTAAGCCCAAGTCTTGGAATATTCAAATTAACGTCATATTCTCAAACCAGGACTCCCGCAGCTGCTTGGTCAGTTCTTACGAGTTACATTGGTCCCGTGGGAGGTGTTGGTGCCACCCACGGGGACGTTCGGGGGCTGTTTTGAGTTTTCACCCTTCAACGCCCTATTTTTAAGCCAAAGTCTAGAAATATGCAAATTACCGTCGTATTCTCAAACCGGGAGTCCCGCGGCTACGTGGTCAGTTCCTACGAGTTATATTGGTCCCGTGGGAGGTGTTGGTGCGCCCCACAGGAACGTTCGGGTGCTGTTTCAAGTTTTCACCCACTAGCGCCATGTTTTTAAGCCAAAAGTCAAGAAATATGCAAATTACCATCGTATTCTCACACCGGGAGACCAGCGGCGGCGTTGTTAGTTCATACGAGTTACATTTGTCCCAAGTGAGGTGTTGGTGCCACCCACGGGGATGTTCGGGGCTATTTCTAGATTTCACCCACTAACGCCATGTTTTTAAGGCTAAGTCTAGAAATATGCAAATTACCATCGTATTCTCAAATCACGGGTCCCGCGACTGCGTGGTCAGTTCCTACGAGTTAAATTGGTCCTGTGTGAGGTGTTGGTGCCACCCACGGGGATGTTTGGGGGTTGTTTCGAGTTTTCACCCTCTAACGCCATGTTTTTAAGCCTAAGTCTAGAAATATGCAAATTACCATAGTATTTTACAAATCGGGAGACCCGAATCAGCGTGGTTAGTTCGTACGAGTTACATCGGTCCCGTGGGAGGTGTTGGTACCACCCACGGAGACGTTCGGGGGCTGTTTCGAGTTTTCACCCACTAACAACGTGTTTTTAAGCCTAAAGTCTAGAAATATGCAAATTGTCATCATTTTCTCAAACAGGGAGACCCGTAACTGCGTGGTCAGTTCCTAACAGTTACATTGGTCTCGTGGGAGGTGTTGGTGCCACCCACGGGGCCGTTCGGGGGCTGTTTCGAGTTTTCACCCACTAACGCCATGTTTTTAAGCCAAAAGTCAAGAAATATGCAAATTACCAACGTATTCTCACACCGGGAGACCAGCGGCAGCGTTGTTAGTTCATACGAGTTACATTTGTCCCAAGTGAGGTGTTGGTGCCACCAACGGGGACGTTCAGGGCTATTTCTAGATTTCACCCACTAACGCCATGTTTTTAACGCTAAGTCTAGAAATATGCAAATTACCATCGTATTCTCAAATCGGGAGACTCGCGGCTGCGTGTTCAGTTCCTACGAGTTACATTGGTCCCGTGGGAGGTGTTGGTACAACCCATGAGGACGTTCGGGGGCTGTTTCGAGTTTTCACCCTCTAACACCATGTTTTTAAGCCTAAGTCTAGAAATAAGAAAATTACCATTGTATTATCAAACCGAGAGTCCCGCGACTGCGTGGTCAGTTCCTACGAGTTATATTGGTCCCGGGTGAGGTGTTGGTGCCACCCACGGGGATGTTTGGTGGTTGTTTCGAGTTTTCACCCTCTAACGCCACGTTTTTAAGCCTAAGTCTAGAAATATGCAAATTACCATTGTATTTTATAAATCAGGAGACCCGCATCAGCGTGGTTAGTTCGCACGAGTTACATTGGTCCCGTGGGAGGTGTTGGTACCACCCACGGGGACGTTCGGGGGCTGTTTCGAGTTTTCACTCACTAACACCGTGTTTTTAAGGCTAAAGTCTAGAAATATGTAACCAGTCATCATTTTCTCAAACTGGGAGACCCGCAGCTGCGTGGTCAGTTCCTAACAGTTACATTGGTCTCGTGGGAGGTGTTGGTGCCACCCACGGGGCCGTTCGGGGGTTGTTTCGAGTTTTCACCACTAACGCCATGTTTTTAAGCCTAAGTCTAGAAATATGCAAATTGCCATCGTATTCTCAAATCGGGAGTCCCGCGGTAGCGTGGTCAGTTCCTACGAGTTACACTGGCCCCGTGGGAGGTGTTGGTGCCCCCCACGGGGACGTTCGGGGCCTGTTTTGGGTTTTCGACCTCTAGCGCCATATTTTTAAGCCTAAGTCTAAAAATATGTAAATAACCGTCGTATTCACAAACCGGGAGACCCGCGGCTGCGTGATCAGTTCCTACGAGTTACATTGGTCCCGTGGGAGGTGTTGGTGCAACCCACGGGGACGTTTGGGGGCTATTTCGAGTTTCCACCCTCTAACACCATGTTTTTAAGCCTAAGTCTAGAAATATGCAAATTACCATCGTATTTTACAGACCGGGAGACCCACGGCAGTGTGGTTAGTTTGTACGAGTTACATTGGTCCCGTAGGAGGTGTTGATGCCACCCACGGGGCCGTTCGTGGGTTGGTTCGAGTTTTCACCACTAACGCCATGTTTTTAATCCTAAGTCTAGAAATATGCAAATTATCATCGTATTCTTAAATCGGGAGTCCCGCAACTGCGTGGTCAGTTCCTACGAGTTATATTGGTCCCGTGGGAGGTGTTGGTGCCACCCACGGGGACATTCGGGTGCTGTTTCGAGTTTTAACCCACTAACGCCATGTTTTTAAACCTAAGTCTAGAAATATGCAAATTATCATTGTATTCTCAAACCTGGAGTCCTGCGGCTGCGTGGTCAGTTCCTATGAGTTACATTGGTCCCGTGGGAGGTGTTTGTGCCACCCACGGGGCCGATCGGGGACGGTTTTGACTTTTCACCCACTAACACCATATTTTTAAGCCTAAAGTCTAGAAATTTGCAAATTACCGTTGTATTAAAAAACCGGGAGTTCCGAGGCTACGTGGTCATTTCCTACGAGTTACATTGGTCCCATGGGAGGTGTTGGTGCCACCCACGGCGATGTTCGGGGGCTGTTTCGAGTTTTGACCCACTAGCGCCATATTTTTAAGCCTAAGTCTAGAAATATGCAAATTGCCATTGTATTCTCAAACCGGGAGTCCCGCGGCTACGTGTTCAGTTCCTATGAGTTACATTGGTCCCATGGGAGGTGTTGGTACCACCCATGAGGACGTTCGGGGCTGTTTTGAGTTTTCACTCTCTAACGCCATGTTTTTAATCCTATGTCTAGAAATATGCAAATTACCATGGTATTCTCAAACCGGGAGACCCGCGGCTGCGTGGTTAGTTCTTACGAGTATCATTGGTCCCGTGGGAGTTATTAGTGGCACCCACGGGGCAGTTCGGGGGCTGCTTTGAGTTAGAAACCACTAACGCCATGTTTTTAAGCCTAACTCTAGAAATATGTAAATTATCATTGTATTTTCAAACCAGGAGTCCCGTGACAGCGTGGTTAGTTCCTACGAGTTACATTGATACCGTGGGAGTTGTTAGTGCCACCCACGGGGCTGTTCGGGTGCTATTTCGTGTTTTCACCCACTAACGCCATGTTTTTAAGCCTAAGTCTTGGAATATGCAAATTACCGTCATATTCTCAAACCAGGAGTCCCGCGGCTGCGTGGTCAGTTCCTACGAGTTACATTGGTCCCGTGGGAGGTGTTGGTGCCACCCACGGGGACGTTCGGGGGCTGTTTTGAGTTTTCACCCTTCAACGCCCTATTTTTAAGCCAAAGTCTAGAAATATGCAAATTACCGTCGTATTCTCAAACCGGGAGTCCTGCGGCTACGTGTTCAGTTCCTACGAGTTACATTGGTCCCGTGGGAGGTGTTGGTACCACCCATGACGACGTTCGGGGGCTGCTTCGAGTTTTCACCCTCTAACGCCATGCTTTTAACCCTAAGTCTAGAAATATGCAAACTACCATCGTATTCTCAAACCGGGAGACCTGCGGCTACGTGGTTAGTTCTTACGAGTATCATTGGTCCCGTGGGAGTTATTGGTGCCACCCACGGGGCCGTTCGGGGACTGCTTGGAGTTTTAACCCACTAACGCCATGTTTTTAAGCCTAACTCTAGAAATATGTAAATTATCATCGTATTTTCAAACCGGGAGTCCCATGACAGCGTGGTCAGTTCCTACGAGTTACATTGATCCCGTGGGAGGTGTTGGTGCCACCCACGGGGCTGTTCGGGCGCTATTTCGTGTTTTCACCCACTAACGCCATGTTTTTAAGCCTAAGTCTTGAAATATGCAAATTACCGTCATATTCTCAAACCAGGAGTCCCGCGGCTGCGTGGTGAGTTCCTACGAGTTATATTGATCCCGTGGGAGGTGTTGCTGCCACCCACGGGGACGTTCGGGGGCTGTTTCGAGTTTTGACCCACTAACGCCATGTTTTTAAACCTAAGTCTAGAAATATGCAAATTACCGTTGTATTCTAAAACCTGGAGTCCTGCGGCTGCGTGGTCAGTTCCTACGAGTTACATTGGTCCCGTGGGAGGTGTTTGTGCCACCCATGGGGCCGATCGGGTTTGGTTTCGAGTTTTCACCCACTAACGCCATGTTTTTAGGCCAAAAGTCAAGAAATATGCAAATTACCATCATATTCTGACACCGAGAGACCAGCGGCAGCGTTGTTAGTTCATACGAGTTACATTTGTCCCAAGTGAGGTGTTGGTGCCACCCACGGGGACGTTCGGGGCTATTTCTAGATTTCACCCACTAACGCCATGTTTTTAAGTCTAAGTCTAGAAATATGCAAATTACCATCGTATTCTCAAATCGGGAGACTCGCGACTGCGCGTTCAGTTCCTACGAGTTACATTGGTCCCGTCGGAGGTGTTGGTACCACCCATGAGGACGTTCGGGGGCTGTTTCGAGTTTTCACCCTCTAACACCATGTTTTTAAGCCTAAGTCTAGAAATATGAAAATTACCATCGTATTCTCAAATCGGGAGTCCCGCGACTGCGTGGTCAGTTCCTACGAGTTAAATTGGTCCCGTGTGAGGTGTTGGTGCCACCCACGGGGATGTTTGGGGGTGGTTTCGAGTTTTCACCCTCTAGCGCCATGTTTTTAAGCCTAAGTCTAGAAATATGCAAATTACCGTTGTATTTTACAAATCGGGAGACCCGCATCAGCGTGGTTAGTTCGTACGAGTTACATCGGTCCCGTGGGAGGTGTTGGTACCACCCACGGGGACATTCGGGGGCTGTTTCGAGTTTTCACCAACTAACACCGTGTTTTTAAGCCTAAAGCCTAGAAATATGCAAATTGTCATCATTTTCTCAAACTGGGAGACCCGCAGCTGCGTGGTCAGTTCCTAACAGTTACATTGGTCTCGTGGGAGGTGTTGGTGCCACCCACGGGGCCGTTCGGGGGTTGTTTCGAGTTTTCACCACTAACGCCATGTTTTTAAGCCTAAGTCTAGAAATATGCAAATTGACATCGTATTCTCAAATCGGGAGTCCCGCGGTAGCGTGGTCAGTTCCTACGAGTTACACTCGTCCCGTGGGAGGTGTTGGTGCCACCCACGGGGACGTTCGGGGGCTGTTTTGGGTTTTCACCCTCTAGCGCCATGTTTTTAAGCCTAAGTCTAGAAATATGCAAATTACCGTCGTATTCAGAAACCGGGAGACCCGCGGTTGCATGGTCAGTTCCTACGAGTTACATTGGTCCCGTGAAAGGTGTTGGTGCCACCCACGGGGACGTTTGGGGACTATTTCGAGTTTTCACCCTCTAACACCATGTTTTTAAGCCTAAGTCTAGTAATATGTAAATAACCATCGTATTTTACAGACCGGGAGACCCGCGGCAGTGTGGTTAGTTTGTACGAGTTACATTGGTCCCGTGGGAGGTGTTGATGCCACCCACGGGGCCGTTCGGGGGTTGGTTCGAGTTTTCACCACTAACGCCATGTTTTTAATCCTAAGTCTAGAAATATGCAAATTATCATCGTATTCTTAAACCGGGAGTCCCGCGACTGTGTGGCCAGTTACTACGAGTTATATTGGTCCCGTGGGAGGTGTTGGTGCCACCCACGGGGACATTCGGGTGCTGTTTCGAGTTTTAACCCACTAACGCCATGTTTTTAAACCTAAGTCTAGAAATATGCAAATTACCATCGTATTCTCAAACCGGGAGTCCCGCGGCTACGTGTTCAGTTCCTACGAGTTACATTGGTCCCGTGGGAGGTGTTGGTACCACCCATGAGGACGTTCAGGGGCTGTTTCGTGTTTTCACTCTCTAATGCCATGTTTTTAATCCTAAGTCTAGAAATATGCAAATTACTGTCGTATTCTCAAACCGGGAGACCCGCGGCTGCGTGGTTAGTTCTTACGAGTATCATTGGTCCCGTGGGAGTTATTAGTGACACCCACGGGGCAGTTCGGCTGCTGCTTTGAGTTTGAAACCACTAACGCCATGTTTTTAAGCCTAACTCTCGAAATATGAAAATTATCATTGTATTTTAAAACCAGGAGTCCCGTGACAGCGTGGTCAGTTCCTACGAGTTACATTGATACCGTGGGAGGTGTTGGTGCCACCCACGGGGCTGTTCGGGTGCTATTTCGTGTTTTCACCCACTAACGCCATGTTTTTAAGCCTAAGTCTTAGAATATGAAAATTACCGTCATATTCTCAAACCAGGAGTCCCGCGGCTGCGTGGTCAGTTCATACGAGTTACATTGGTCCCGTGGGAGGTGTTGGTGCCACCCACGGGGACGTTCGGGGGCTGTTTTGAGTTTTCACCCTTCAACGCCCTATTTTTATGCCAAAGTCTATAAATATGCAAATTACCATCGTATTCTCAAACCGGGAGTCCCGCGGCTGCGTGGTCAGTTCCTACGAGTTATATTGGTCCCGTGGGAGGTGTTGGTGCGCCCCACAGGAACGTTCGGGTGCTGTTTCGAGTTTTCACCCACTAACGCAATGTTTTTAAGCCAAAAGTCAAGAAATATGCAAATTACCATCGTATTCTGACACCGGGAGACCAGCGGTAGCGTTGTTAGTTCATACGAGTTACATTTGTCCCAAGTGAGGTGTTGGTGCCACCCACGGGGACGTTCGGGGCTATTTCTAGATTTCACCCACTAACGCCATGTTTTTAAGGCTAAGTCTAGAAATATGCAAATTACCATCGTATTCTCAAATCGCGGGTCCCTTGACTGCGTGGTCAGTTCCTACGAGTTATATTGGTCCTGTGGGAGGTGTTGGTACCACCCATGAGGACGTTCGGGAGCTGTTTCGAGTTTTCACCCTCTAACACCATGTTTTTAAGCCTAAGTCTAGAAATATGAAAATTACCATCGTATTCTCAAACCGGGAGTCCCGCGACTGCGTGGTCAGTTCCTACGAGTTAAATTGGTCCCGTGTGAGGTGTTGGTGCCACCCACGGGGTTGTTTGGGGGTTGTTTCGAGTTTTCACCCTCTAGCGCCATGTTTTTAAGCCTAAGTCTAGAAATATACAAATTACCATTGTATTTTACAAATCGGGAGTCCCGCATCAGTGTGGTTAGTTCGTACGAGTTACATCGGTCCCGTGGGAGGTGTTGGTACCACCCACGGGGACGTTCGGGGCCTGTTTCGAGTTTTCACCCACTAACACCGTGTTTTTAAGCCTAAAGTCTAGAAATATGCAAATTGTCATCATTTTCTCAAACTGGGAGACCCGTAGCTGCGTGGTCAGTTCCTAACAGTTACATTGGTCTCGTGGGAGGTGTTGGTGCCACCCACGGGGCTGTTCGGGGGTTGTTTCGAGTTTTCACCACTAACGCCATGTTTTTAAGACTAAGTCTAGAAATATGCAAATTGCCATCGTATTCTCAAATCGGGAGTCCCGCGGTAGCGTGGTCAGTTCCTACGAGTTACACTGGTCCCGTGGGAGGTGTTGGTGCCACCTACGGGGACGTTCGGGGGTTGTTTTGGGTTTTCACCCTCTAGCGCCATGTTTTTAAGCCCAAGTCTAGAAATATGCAAATTACCGTCGTATTCACAAACCGGGAGACCCGCGGCTGCATGGTCAGTTCCTACGAGTTACCTTGGTCCCGTGGGAGGTGTTGGTGCCACCCACGGGGACGTTTGGGGGCTATTTCGAGTTTTTACCCTCTAACACCATGTTTTTAAGCCTAAGTCTAGAAATATGCAAATAACCATCATATTTTACAGACCGGGAGACCCGCGGCAATGTGGTTAGTTCGTACGAGTTACAGTGGTCCCGTGGGAGGTGTTGATGCCACCCACGGGGCCGTTCGGGGGTTGGTTCGAGTTTTCACCACTAACGCCATGTTTTTAATCCTAAGTCTAGAAATATGCAAATTATCATCGTATTCTTAAACTGGGAGTCCCGCGACTGGGTGGTGAGTTCCTACGAGTTATATTGGTCCCGTGGGAGGTGTTGGTGCCACCCACGGGGACATACGGGTGCTGTTTCGAGTTTTAACCCACTAACGCCATGTTTTTAAACCTAAGTCTAGAAATATGCAAATTACCATTGTATTCTCAAACCTGGAGTCCTACGACTGCGTGGTCAGTTCCTATGAGTTACATTGGTCCCGTGGGACGTGTTTGTGCCACCCACGGGGCCGGCCGGGGACGGTTTCGACTTTTCACCCACTAACGCCATATTTTTTAGCCTAAAGTCTAGAAATTTGCAAATTATCGTTGAATTCTAAAACCAGGAGTTCCGACGCTACGTGGTCATTTCCTACGAGTTACATTGGTCCCATGGGAGGTGTTGGTGCCACCCACGGCGACGTTCGGGGGCTGTTTCGAGTTTTCACCCACTAGCGCCATGTTTTTAAGCCTAAGTCTAGAAATATGCAAATTACCAATGTATTCTCAAACTGGGACTCCCGCGGCTACGTGTTCAGTTCTTACGAGTTACATTTGTCCCGTGGGAGGTGTTGGTACCCCCCATGAGGACGTTCGGGGGCTGTTTTGAGTTTTCACTCTCTAACATCATGTTTTTAATCCTAAGTCTAGAAATATGCAAATTACCGTCGTATTCTCAAACCGGGAGACCCGCGGCTACGTGGTTAGTTCTTACGAGTATCATTGGTCCCGTGGGATTTATTAGTGGCGCCCACGGGGATTCTCGGGGGCTGCTTTGAGTTTGAAACCACTAAAGCCATGTTTTTAAGCCTAACTCTAGAAATATGTAAATTATCGTTGTATTTTCAAACCAGGAGTCCCGTGACAGCGTGGTCAGTTCCTACGAGTTACATTGATACCGTGGGAGGTGTTGGTGCCACCCACGGGGCTTTTCGGGCGCTATTTCGTGTTTTCACCCACTAACGCCATGTTTTTAAGCCTAAGTCTTGGAATAGGCAAATTACCGTCATATTCTCAAACCTGGAGTCCCGCGACTGCGTGGTCAGTTCCTAAGAGTTACATTGGTCCCGTGGGCGGTGTTGGTGCCACCCACGGGGACGTTCGGGGGCTGTTTTGAGTTTTCACCCTTTAACGTCCTATTTTTAAGCCAAAGTCTAGAAATATGCAAATTGCCATCGTATTCTCAAATCGGGAGTCCCGCGGTAGCGTGGTCAGTTCCTACGAGTTACACTGGTCCCGTGGGAGGTGTTGGTGCCACCTACAGGGACGTTCGGGGGCTGTTTTGGGTTTTCACCCTCTAGCGCCATGTTTTTAAGCCCAAGTCTAGAAATATGCAAATTACCGTCGTATTCACAAACCGGGAGACCCGCGGCTGCATGGTCAGTTCCTACGAGTTACATTGGTACCGTGGGAGGTGTTGGTGCCACCCACGGGGACGTTTGGGGGCTATTTCTAGTTTTCAGCCTCTAACACCATGTTTTTAAGCCTAAGTCTAGAAATATGCAAATTACCATCGTATTTTACATACCGGGAGACCCGCGGCAGTGTGGTTAGTTCGTACGAGTTACATTGGTCCCGTGGGAGGTGTTGATGCCACCCACGGGGCCGTTCGGGGGTTGGTTCGAGTTTTCACCACTAACGCCATGTTTTTAATCCTAAGTCTAGAAATATGCAAATTATCATCGTATTCTTAAACCAGGAGTCCCGCGACTGCGTGGTCAGTTCCTACGAGTTATATTGGTCCCGTGGGAGGTGTTGGTGCCACCCATGGGGACATTCGGGTGCTGTTTCGAGTTTTAACCCACTAACGCCATGTTTTTAAACCTAAGTCTATAAATATACTAATTATCGTCGTATTCTCAAATTGGTTGTCCCGCGCTGCGTGGACAGTTCCTACGAGTTACATTGGTCCCGTGGGAGGTGTTTGTGCCACCCACGGGGCCGATCGAGGACGATTTTGACTTTTCACCCACTAACGCCATATTTTTAAGCCTAAAGTCTAGAAATTTGCAAATTACCATTATGTTCTAAAATCGGGAGTTCCGAGGCTACGTGGTCATTTCCTACGAGTTACATTGGTCCCATGGGAGGTGTTGGTGCCACCCACGGCGACGTTCGGGGGCTGTTTCGAGTTTTCACCCACTAGCGCCATGTTTTTAAGCCTAAGTCTAGAAATATGCAAATTACCATCGTATTCTCAAACCGGGAGTCCCGCGGCTACGTGTTCAGTTCCTACGAGTTACATTGGTCCCGTGGGAGGTGTTGGTGCCACCCACGGGGACGTTCGGGGGCTGTTTTGTGTTTTCACCCTTCAACGCCCTATTTTTAAGCCAAAGTCTAGAAATATGCAAATTACCATCGTATTCTCAAACCGGGAGTCCCGCGGCTGTGTGGTCAGTTCCTACGAGTTATATTGGTCCCGTGGGAGGTGTTGGTGCCACCCACGGGGACAATCGGGTGCTGTTTCGAGTTTTAACCCACTAACGCCATGTTTTTAAACCTAAGTCTAGAAATATGCAAATTACCATTGTATTCTCAAACCTGGAGTCCTGCGGCTGCGTGGTCAGTTCCTATGAGTTACATTGGTCCCGTGGGAGGTGTTTGTGCCACCCACGGGGCCGATCGGGGACGGTTTTGACTTTTCACCCACTAACGCCATATTTTTAAACCTAAAGTCTAGAAATTTGCAAATTACCATTATGTTCTAAAATCGGGAGTTCCGAGGCTACGTGGTCATTTCCTACGAGTTACATTGGTCCCATGGGAGGTGTTGGTACCACCCACGGCGACGTTCGGGGGCTGTTTCGAGTTTTCACCCACTAGGGCCATGTTTTTAAGCCTAAGTCTAGAAATATGCAAATTACCATCGTATTCTCAAACCGGGAGTCCCGCGGCTACGTGTTCAGTTCCTACGAGTTACATTGGTCCCGTGGGAGGTGTTGGTGCCACCCACGGGGACGTTCGGGGGCTGTTTTGTGTTTTCACCCTTCAACGCCCTATTTTTAAGCCAAAGTCTAGAAATATGCAAATTACCATCGTATTCTCAAACCGGGAGTCCCGCGGCTGCGTGGTCAGTTCCTACGAGTTATATTGGTCCCGTGGGAGGTGTTGGTGCCACCCACGGGGACATTCGGGTGCTGTTTCGAGTTTTAACCCACTAACGCCATGTTTTTAAACCTAAGTCTAGAAATATGCAAATTACCATCGTATTCTCAAACCGGGAGTCCCGCGGCTACGTGTTCAGTTCCTACGAGTTACATTGGTCCCGTGGGAGGTGTTGGTACCACCCATGAGGACGTTCAGGGGCTGTTTCGTGTTTTCACTCTCTAATGCCATGTTTTTAATCCTAAGTCTAGAAATATGCAAATTACTGTTGTATTCTCAAACCGGGAGACCCGCGACTGCGTGGTTAGTTCTTACGAGTATCATTGGTCCCGTGGGAGTTATTAGTGACACCCACGGGGCAGTTCGGCTGCTGCTTTGAGTTTGAAACCACTAACGCCATGTTTTTAAGCCTAACTCTCGAAATATGAAAATTATCATTGTATTTTAAAACCAGGAGTCCCGTGACAGCGTGGTCAGTTCCTACGAGTTACATTGATACCGTGGGAGGTGTTGGTGCCACCCACGGGGCTGTTCGGGTGCTATTTCGTGTTTTCACCCACTAACGCCATGTTTTTAAGCCTAAGTCTTAGAATATGAAAATTACCGTCATATTCTCAAACCAGGAGAACCGCGGCTGCGTGGTCAGTTCATACAAGTGACATTGGTCCCGTGGGAGGTGTTGGTGCCACCCACGGGTACGTTCGGGGGCTGTTTTGAGTTTTCACCCTTCAACGCCCTATTTTTATGCCAAAGTCTATAAATATGCAAATTACCATCGTATTCTCAAACCGGGAGTCCCGCGGCTGCGTGGTCAGTTCCTACGAGTTATATTGGTCCCGTGGGAGGTGTTGGTGCGCCCCACAGGAACGTTCGGGTGCTGTTTCGAGTTTTCACCCACTAACGCAATGTTTTTAAGCCAAAAGTCAAGAAATATGCAAATTACCATCGTATTCTGACACCGGGAGACCAGCGGTAGCGTTGTTAGTTCATACGAGTTACATTTGTCCCAAGTGAGGTGTTGGTGCCACCCACGGGGACGTTCGGGGCTATTTCTAGATTTCACCCACTAACGCCATGTTTTTAAGGCTAAGTCTAGAAATATGCAAATTACCATCGTATTCTCAAATCGCGGGTCCCTTGATTGCGTGGTCAGTTCCTACGAGTTATATTGGTCCTGTGGGAGGTGTTGGTACCACCCATGAGGACGTTCGGGGGCTGTTTCGAGTTTTCACCCTCTAACACCATGTTTTTAAGCCTAAGTCTAGAAATATGAAAATTACCATCGTATTCTCAAACCGGGAGTCCCGCGACTGCGTGGTCAGTTCCTACGAGTTAAATTGGTCCCGTGTGAGGTGTTGGTGCCACCCACGGGGTTGTTTGGGGGTTGTTTCGAGTTTTCACCCTCTAGCGCCATGTTTTTAAGCCTAAGTCTAGAAATATGCAAATTACCATTGTATTTTACAAATCGGGAGTCCCGCATCAGTGTGGTTAGTTCGTACGAGTTACATCGGTCCCGTGGTAGGTGTTGGTACCACCCACGGGGACGTTCGGGGCCTGTTTCGAGTTTTCACCCACTAACACCTTTTTTTTAAGCCTAAAGTCTAGAAATATGCAAATTGTCATCATTTTCTCAAACTGGGAGACCCGCAGCTGCGTGGTCAGTTCCTAACAGTTACATTGGTCTCGTGGGAGGTGTTGGTGCCACCCACGGGGCTGTTCGGGGGTTGTTTCGAGTTTTCACCACTAACGCCATGTTTTTAAGACTAAGTCTAGAAATATGCAAATTGCCATCGTATTCTCAAATCGGGAGTCCCGCGGTAGCGTGGTCAGTTCCTACGAGTTACACTGGTCCCGTGGGAGGTGTTGGTGCCACCTACGGGGACGTTCGGGGGCTGTTTTGGGTTTCACCCTCTAGCGCCATGTTTTTAAGCCCAAGTCTAGAAATATGCAAATGACCGTCGTATTCACAAACCGGGAGACCCGCGGCTGCATGGTCAGTTCCTACGAGTTACCTTGGTCCCGTGGGAGGTGTTGGTGCCACCCACGGGGACGTTTGGGGGCTATTTCGAGTTTTCACCCTCTAACACCATGTTTTTAAGCCTAAGTCTAGAAATATGCAAATAACCATCATATTTTACAGACCGGGAGACCCGCGGAAATGTGGTTAGTTCGTACGAGTTACATTGGTCCCGTGGGAGGTGTTGATGCCACCCACGGGGCCGTTCGGTGGTTGGTTCGAGTTTTCACCACTAACGCCATGTTTTTAATCCTATGTCTAGAAATATGCAAATTATCATCGTATTCTTAAACTGGGAGTCCCGCGACTGCGTGGTGAGTTCCTACGAGTTATATTGGTCCCGTGGGAGGTGTTGGTGCCAACCACGGGGACATACGGGTGCTGTTTCGAGTTTTAACCCACTAACGCCATGTTTTTAAACCTAAGTCTAGAAATATGAAAATTACCATTGTATTCTCAAACCTGGAGTCCTACGACTGCGTGGTCAGTTCCTATGAGTTACATTGGTCCCGTGGGACGTGTTTGTGCCACCCACGGGGCCGACCGGGGACGGTTTCGACTTTTCACCCACTAACGCCATATTTTTAAGCCTAAAGTCTAGAAATTTGCAAATTATCGTTGTATTCTAAAACCAGGAGTTCCGACGCTACGTGGTCATTTCCTACGAGTTACATTGGTCCCATAGGAGGTGTTGGTGCCACCCACGGCGACGTTCGGGGGCTGTTTCGAGTTTTCACCCACTAGCGCCATGTTTTTAAGCCTAAGTCTAGAAATATGCAAATTACCAATGTATTCTCAAACTGGGACTCCCGCGGCTACGTGTTCTGTCCCTACGAGTTACATTTGTCCCGTGGGAGGTGTTGGTACCCCCCATGAGGACGTTCGGGGGCTGTTTTGAGTTTTCACTCTCTAACATCATGTTTTTAATCCTAAGTCTAGAAATATGCAAATTACCGTCGTATTCTCAAACCGGGAGACCCGCGGCTACGTGGTTAGTTCTTACAAGTATCATAGGTCCCGTGGGATTTATTAGTGGCACCCACGGGGACGTTCGGGGGCTGCTTTGAGTTTGAAACCACTAAAGCCATGTTTTAAGCCTAACTCTAGAAATATGTAAATTATCGTTGTATTTTCAAACCAGGAGTCCCGTGACAGCGTGGTCAGTTCCTACGAGTTACATTGATACCGTGGGAGGTGTTGGTGCCACCCACGGGGCTTTTCGGGCGCTATTTCGTGTTTTCACCCACTAACGCCATGTTTTTAAGCCTAAGTCTTGGAATAGGAAAATTACCGTCATATTCTCAAACCTGGAGTCCCGTGACTGCGTGGTCAGTTCCTACGAGTTACATTGGTCCCGTGGGCGGTGTTGGTGCCACCCACGGGGACGTTCGGGGGCTGTTTTGAGTTTTCACCCTTTAACGTCCTATTTTTAAGCCAAAGTCTAGAAATATGCAAATTACCATCGTATTCTCAAATCGGGAGTCCCGCGGTAGAGTGGTCAGTTCCTACGAGTTACACTGGTCCCGTGGGAGGTGTTGGTGCCACCTACAGGGACGTTCGGGGGCTGTTTTGGGTTTTCACCCTCTAGCGCCATGTTTTTAAGCCCAAGTCTAGAAATATGCAAATTACCGTCGTATTCACAAACCGGGAGACCCGCGGCTGCATGGTCAGTTCCTACGAGTTACATTGGTCCCGTGGGAGGTGTTGGTGCCACCCACGGGGACGTTTGGGGGCTATTTCTAGTTTTCAGCCTCTAACACCATGTTTTTAAGCCTAAGTCTAGAAATATGCAAATTACCATCGTATTTTACATACCGGGAGACCCGCGGCAGTGTGGTTAGTTCATACGAGTTACATTGGTCCCGTGGGAGGTGTTGATGCCACCCACGGGGCCGTTCGGGGGTTGGTTCGAGTTTTCACCACTAACGCCATGTTTTTAATCCTAAGTCTAGAAATATGCAAATTATCATCGTATTCTTAAACCAGGAGTCCCGCGACTGCGTGGTCAGTTCCTACGAGTTATATTGGTCCCGTGGGAGGTGTTGGTGCCACCCATTGGGACATTCGGGTGCTGTT
Source organism: Sambucus nigra (assembly GCA_949130495.1). Lineage (NCBI taxonomy): Eukaryota > Viridiplantae > Streptophyta > Magnoliopsida > Dipsacales > Adoxaceae > Sambucus > Sambucus nigra. The sequence goes on along the minus strand of OX422215.1, from coordinate 294,028,207 downwards.
TCGAGTTTAACGCCATGTTTTTAAACCTAAGTCTATAAATATACTAATTATCGTCGTATTCTCAAATTGGTTGTCCCGCGGCTGCGTGGACAGTTCCTACGAGTTACATTGGTCCCGTGGGAGGTGTTTGTGCCACCCACGGGGCCGATCGAGGACGGTTTTGACTTTTCACCCACTAACGCCATATTTTTAAGCCTAAAGTCTAGAAATTTGCAAATTACCATTATGTTCTAAAATCGGGAGTTCCGAGGCTACGTGGTCATTTCCTACGAGTTACATTGGTCCCATGGGAGGTGTTGGTGCCACCCACGGCGACGTTCGGGGGCTGTTTCGAGTTTTCACCCACTAGCGCCATGTTTTTAAGCCTAAGTCTAGAAATATGCAAATTACCATCGTATTCTCAAACCGGGAGTCCCGCGGCTACGTGTTCAGTTCCTACGAGTTACATTGGTCCCGTGGGAGGTGTTGGTGCCACCCACGGGGACGTTCGGGGGCTGTTTTGTGTTTTCACCCTTCAACGCCCTATTTTTAAGCCAAAGTCTAGAAATATGCAAATTACCATCGTATTCTCAAACCGGGAGTCCCGCGGCTGTGTGGTCAGTTCCTACGAGTTATATTGGTCCCGTGGGAGGTGTTGGTGCCACCCACAGGGACATTCGGGTGCTGTTTCGAGTTTTAACCCACTAACGCCATGTTTTTAAACCTAAGTCTAGAAATATGCAAATTACCATTGTATTCTCAAACCTGGCGTCCTGCGGCTGCGTGGTCAGTTCCTATGAGTTACATTGGTCCCGTGGGAGGTGTTTGTGCCACCCACGGGGCCGATCGGGGACGGTTTTGACTTTTCACCCACTAACGCCATATTTTTAAACCTAAAGTCTAGAAATTTTCAAATTACCATTATGTTCTAAAATCGGGAGTTTCGAGGCTACGTGGTCATTTCCTACGAGTTACATTGGTCCCATGGGAGGTGTTGGTACCACCCACGGCGACGTTCGGGGGCTGTTTCGAGTTTTCACCCACTAGGGCCATGTTTTTAAGCCTAAGTCTAGAAATATGCAAATTACCATCGTATTCTCAAACCGGGAGTCCCGCGGCTATGTGTTCAGTTCCTACGAGTTACATTGGTCCCGTGGGAGGTGTTGGTGCCACCCACGGGGACGTTCAGGGGCTGTTTTGTGTTTTCACCCTTCAACGCCCTATTTTTAAGCCAAAGTCTAGAAATATGCAAATTACCATCGTATTCTCAAACCGGGAGTCCCGCGGCTGCGTGGTCAGTTCCTACGAGTTATATTGGTCCCGTGGGAAGTGTTGGTGCCACCCACGGGGACATTCGGGTGCTGTTTCGAGTTTTAACCCACTAACGCCATGTTTTTAAACCTAAGTCTAGAAATATGCAAATTACCATTGTATTCTCAAACCTGGAGTCCTGCGGCTGCGTGGTCTGTTCCTATGAGTTACATTGGTCCCGTGGGAGGTGTTTGTGCCACCCACGGGGCCGATCGGGGACGGTTTTGACTTTTCACCCACTAACGCCATATTTTTAAGCCTAAAGTCTAGAAATTTGCAAATTACCATTATGTTCTAAAATCGGGAGTTCCGAGGCTACGTGGTCATTTCCTACGTGTTACATTGGTCCCATGGGAGGTGTTGGTGCCACCCACGGCGACGTTCGGGGGCTGTTTCGAGTTTTCACCCACTAGCGCCATGTTTTTAAGCCTAAGTCTAGAAATATGCAAATTACCATCGTATTCTCAAACCGGGAGTCCCGCGGCTACGTGTTCAGTTCCTACGAGTTAGATTGGTCCCGTGGGAGGTGTTGGTGCCACCCACGGGGACGTTCGGGGGCTGTTTTGAGTTTTCACCCTTCAACGCCCTATTTTTAAGCCAAAGTCTAGAAATATGCAAATTACCATCGTATTCTCAAATCGGGAGTCCCGCGGCTGCGTGGTCAGTTTCTACGAGTTATATTTGTCCCTTGGGAGGTGTTGGTGCGCCCCATAGGAACGTTCGGGTGCTTTTTCGAGTTTTCACCCACTAACGCCATGTTTTTAAGACAAAAGTCAAGAAATATGCAAATTACCATCGTATTCTCACACCGGGAGACCAGCGGTAGCGTTGTTAGTTCATACGAGTTACATTTGTCCCAAGTGAGGTGTTGGTGCCACCCACGGGGACGTTCGGGGCTATTTCTAGATTTCACCCACTAACGCCATGTTTTTAAGCCTAAGTATAGAAATATGCAAATTACCATCGTATTCTCAAATCGGGAGACTCGCGGCTGCGTGTTCAGTTCCTACGAGTTACATTGATCCCGTGGGATGTGTTGGTACCACCCATGAGGACGTTCGGGGGCTGTTTCGAGTTTTCACCCTCTAACACCATGTTTTTAAGCCTAAGTCTAGAAATATGAAAATTACCATCGTATTCTCAAACCGGGAGTTCCGCGACTGCGTGGTCAGTTCCTACGAGTTAAATTGGTTCCGTGTGAGGTGTTGGTGCCACCCACGGGGATGTTTGGGGGTTGTTTCGAGTTTTCACCCTCTAACGCCATGTTTTTAAGCCTAAGTCTAGAAATATGCAAATTACCATTGTATTTTACAAATCGGGAGACCCGCATCAGCGTGGTTAGTTCGTACGAGTTACATCGGTCCCGTGGGAGGTGTTGGTACCACCTGCGGGGACGTTCGGGGGCTGTTTCGAGTTTTCACCCACTAACGCCGTGTTTTTAAGCCTAAAGTCTAGAAATATGCAAATTGTCATCATTTTCTCAAACTGGGAGACCCGCAACTGCGTGGTCCATTCCTAACAGTTACATTGGTCTCGTGGGAGGTGTTGGTGCCACCCACGGGGCCGTTCGGGGGTTGTTTCGAGTTTTCACCACTAACGCCATGTTTTTAAGCCTAAGTCTAGAAATATGCAAATTGCCATCATATTCTCAAATCAGGACTCCCTCGGTAGCATGGTCAGTTCCTACGAGTTACACTGGTCCCGTGGGAGGTGTTGGTGCCACCCACGGGGACGTTCGGGGGATGTTTTGGGTTTTCACCCTCTAGCGCCATGTTTTTAAGCCTAAGTCTATAAATATGCAAATTACCGTCGTATTCACAAACCGGGAGACCCGCTGCTGCATATTCAGTTCCTAAGAGTTACATTGGTCCCGTGGGAGGTGTTGGTGCCACCCACGGGGATGTTTGGGGGCTATTTCGAGATTTCACCCTCTAACACCATGTTTTTAAGCCTAAGTCTAGAAATATGCAAATTACCATCGTATTCTCAAACCGGGAGTCCCGCGGCTACGTGTTCAGTTCGTACGAGTTACATTGGTCCCGTGGGAGGTGTTGGTACCACCCATGAGGACGTTCGGGGGCTGTTTCGAGTTTTCACTCTCTAACGCCATGTTTTTAATCCTAAGTCTAGAAATATACAAATTATCATCGTATTCTCAAACCGGGAGACCCGTGGCTGCGTGTTTAGTTCTTACGAGTATCATTGGTCCCGTGGGAGTTATTAGTGGCACCCACGGGGCCTTTCGAGGGCTGCTTTGAGTTTGAAACCACTAACGCCATGTTTTTAAGCCTAACTCTAGAAATATGTAAATTATCGTTGTATTTTCAAACCACGAGTACCGTGACAGCGTGGTCAGTTCCTACGAGTTACATTGATACCGTGGGAGGTGTCGGTGCCACCCACTGGGATGTTCGATCGCTATTTCGTGTTCTCACCCACTAAAGCCATGTTTTTAAGCCTAAGTCTTTGAATATGCAAATTACCAACATATTCTCAAACCAGGAGTCCCGCGGCTGCGTGGTCAGTTCCTACGAGTTACATTGGTCCCGTGGGAGGTGTTGGTGCCACCCACGGGGACGTTCGGGGGCTGTTTTGAGTTTTCACCCTTCAACGCCCTATTATTAAGCCAAAGGCTAGAAATATGCAAATTATTATGGTATTCTCAAACCGGGTGTCCCGCGGCTGCGTGGTCAGTTCCTACGAGTTTATTGGTCCCGTGGGAGGTGTTGGTGCGCCCCACAGGAACGTTCGGGTGCTGTTTCGAGTTTTCACCCACTAACGCCCTGTTTTTAAGCCAAAAGTCAAGAAATATGCAAATTACCATCGTATTCTGACACCGGGAGACAAGCGGCAGCGTTGTTAGTTCATACGAGTTACATTTGTTCCAAGTGAGGTGTTGGTGCCACCCACGGGGACGTTTGGCGGCTATTTCTAGATTTCACCCACTAACGCCATGTTTTTAAGCCTAAGTCTAGAAATATGCAAATTACCCTCGTATTCTCAAATCGGGAGACTCGCGGCTGCGTGTTCAGTTCCTACGAGTTACATTGGTCCCGTGGGAGGTGTTGGTACCACCCATGAGGACGTTCGGGGGCTGTTTCGAGTTTTCACCCTTTAACGCCATGTTTTTAAGCCTAAGTCTAGAAATATGAAAATTACCATCGTATTCTCAAACCGGGAGTTCCGCGACTGCGTGGTCAGTTCCTACGAGTTAAATTGGTCCCGTGTGAGGTGTTGGTGCCACCCACGGGGCCGTTCGGGGGTTGTTTCGAGTTTTCACCACTAACGCCATGTTTTTAAGCCTAAGTCTAGAAATATGCAAATTGCCATCGTATTCTCAAATCGGGAGTCCCGCGGCAGCGTTGTCGGTTCCTACGAGTTACACTGGTCCCGTGGGAGGTGTTGGTACCACCCACGGGGACGTTCGGGGGATGTTTTGGGTTTTCACCCTCTTGCGCCATGTTTTTAAGCCTAAGTCTAGAAATACGCAAATTACCATCGTATTCACAAACCGGAAGACCCGGGCTCCATGGTCAGTTCCTATGAGTCACATTGGTCCCGTGGGAGGTGTTGGTGCCACCCACGGGGATGTTTGGGGGCTATTTCGAGTTTTCACCCTCTAACACCATGTTTTTAAGCATAAATCTAGAAAGATGTAAATTACCATCGTATTTTATAGACTGGGAGACCCGCGACTGCGTGGTCAGTTCCTAAGAGTTACATTGGTCCCGTGGGAGGAGTTGCTGCCACCCACGGGGCCGTTCGGGGATTGTTTCGAGTTTTCACCACTAACTCCATGTTTTTAAGCCTAAGTCTATAAATATGCAAATTAACATCGTATTCTTAAACCGGGAGTCCCGCGGCTGCGTGGTCAGTTCCTACGAGTTATATTGGTCCCGTGGGAGGTGTTGGTGCCACCCACGGTGACATTCGGGTGCTGTTTCGAGTTTTAACCCACTAACGCCATGTTTTTAAACCTAAGTCTAGAAATATGCAAATTATCGTTGTATTCTCAAACCTGGAGTCCTGCGGCTGCGTGGTCAGTTCCTACAAGTTACATTGGTCCCGTGGGAGGTGTTTGTGCCACCCACGGGGCCGATCGGGGGTTGTTTCGACTTTTCACCCACTAACGCCATATTTTTAAGCCTAAAGTCTAGAAATTTGCAAATTACCGTTGTATTCTAAAATTAGGAGTTCCGAGGCTACGTGGTCATTTCGTACGAGTTACATTGGTCCCACGAGAGGTGTTGGTGCCACCCACGACGACGTTCGGGGGCTGTTTCGAATTTTCACCCACTAGCGCCATGTTTTTAAGCCTAAGTCTAGAAATATGCAAATTACCATCGTATTCTCAAACCGGGAGTCCCGCGGCTACGGGTTCAGTTCCTACGAGTTACATTTGTCCCGTGGGAGGTGTTGGTACCACCCATGAGGACGTTCGGGGGCTGTTTCGAGTTTTCACCCTCTAACGCGACGTTTTTAAGCCTAAGTCTAGAAATATGCAAATTACCATCGTATTCACAAACCAGGAGTCCCGCAACTGCGTGGTCAGTTCCTACGATTTAAATTGGTCCCGTGGGAGGTGTTGGTGCCACCCACGGGGACGTTTGGGGGCTGTTTCGAGTTTTCACCCTCTACCGCCATGTTTTTAAGCCTAAGTCTAGAAATATGCAAATTACCATCGTATTTTACAAACCGGGAGACCCGCGGCAGTGTGGTTAGTTCGTACGAGTTACATCGGTCCCGTGGGAGGTGTTGGTGCCACCCACGGGGACGTCCGGGGGCTGTTTCGAGTTTTAACCCACTAACACCGTGTTTTTAAACCTAAAGTCTAGAAATATGCAAATTGTCATCATTTTCTCAAAACGGGAGGCCCGTGACTGCGTGGTCAGTTATTAGGAGTTACATTGGTCTCGTGGGAGGTGTTGGTGCCATCCACGGGGCCGTTCGGGGGTTGTTTTGAGTTTTCACCACTAACGCCATGTTTTTAAGCCTAAGTTTAGAAATATGCAAATATCCATCGTATTCTCAAATCGGGAGTCCTGCGGCATCGTGGTCTGTTCCTACGAGTTACCTTAGTCCCGTAGGAGTTGTTGGTGCCACCCACGGGGACGTTCGGGGGCTGTTTTGAGTTTTCACAATCTAGCGCCACATTTTTAAGCCTAAGTCTTGAAATATGCAAATTACCGTCGTATTCACAAATCGGGAGACCCGCGGCAGCGTGGTTAGTTCATACGAGTTACATTGGTCCTGTGGGAGGTGTTGGTGCCACCCACGGGGCCGTTCGGGGGTTGTTTCGAGTTTTCACCACTAACGCCATGTTTTTAAGCCTAAGTCTAGAAATATGCAAATTGCCATCGTATTCTAAAATCGGGAGTCCCGCGGTAGCGTGGTTAGTTTCTACGAGTTACATTGGTCCCGTGGGAGGTGTTGGTGCCACCCACGGGGACGTTCGGGGGCTGTTTTGAATTTTAATCCTCTAACGCCATGTTTTTAAGCCTAAGTCCAGAAATATGAAAATTACCATCGTATTCACAAACCGGGAGACTCGCAGCTGCGTGGTCAGTTCCTATGAGTTATATTGGTCCCATCGGAGGTGTTGGTGCCACCCACGGGGACGTTCGGGGGCTGTTTCGAGCTTTCACCCACTAACGCCGTGTTTTTAAGCTTAAAGTCTAGCAAAATATGGAAATTATCATCGTTTTCTCAGACTGGGAGACCCGCGACTGCATGGTCAGTTTCTAAGAGTTACATTGTCCCGTGGGAGTTGTTGGTACCACCCACGGGGCGGGTCGGGATTGTTTCGAGTTTTCACCCACTAATGCCATGTTCTTAAGCCTAAGTCTAGAAATATGCAAATTGCCGTCGTATTCTCAAACCGAGAGTCCCACGGATACGTGGTCAGTTCCAACGAGTTACATTGGTCCCGTGGGAGGTGTTGGTGCCACCCACGGGGACGTTCGGGGGCTGTTTTGAGTTTTCACCCACTAGCACCACGTTTTTAAGCCTAAGTCTAGAAATATACAAATTACAGTCGTATTTTACAAACTGGGTCCGTTCGGGGGTTGTTTTGAATATTCACCCTCTAACGCCATGTTTTTAAGCCTAAGTCTAGAAATATTAAAATTAACGTCGTATTCTCAAATCGGGAGGGCCGCGGGTGCGTGGTCATTTCCTACGAGTTACATTGGTCCCGTGGGAGATGTTGGTGCCACCCACGGGGACGTTCGGGGGCTATTTCGAGTTTCCCCCTGTAACGCCATGTTTTTAAGCCTAAGTCTATAAATATTTAAATTACCATCATATTCACAAACTAGGAGTCCCGCGGCTACATGGTCAGTTCCTACGAGTTACATTGGTCCTGTGAATGGTGTTGGAGCACCCACGGGGACCTACGGGGGCTGTTTCGAGTTTTCACCCACTAACGCCATGTTTTTAAGCCTAATTCTAGAAATAGTCAAATTACCATTGTATTCTCAAACTGGGAGTCCCACGGCTGGGTGGTCAGTTCCTACGAGTTACATCGGTCCCGTGGGATGTGTTGGTGCCACCCACGAGGACGTTCGGGGGCTGTTTCGAGTTTTCACCCACTAACGCCATATTTTTAAGCCTAAGTCTAGAAATATACAAATTTTCATTGTATTCTCAAACCGGGAGAACCGTGGTTGCGTGGTCAGTTCCTACGAGTTACATTGGTCCCGTGGAGGTGTTGGTGCCACCCACGAGGATGTTCGGTGGCTGTTTCGAGTTTTCACCCTACGTCTAGAAATATTCAAATTACCATCGTATTCACAAACTAGGAGTCCCGCGGCTACATGGTCAGTTCCTATGAGTCATATTTGTCCCGTGGGAGGTGTTGGTGCCAGCCACAGGGATATTCGGGGGCTGTTTCGAGTTTTCACCCACTATCGCCATGTTTTTAAGCCTAAGTCTAGAAATACGGAAATTATCATCGTATTCTCAAATCGGGAGTCCCACAGTTGGGTAGTCAGTTCCTACGAGTTACATCGGTCCCATGGGAGGTGTTGGGGCCACCCACGGGGACTTTTGGGGCTGTTTCAAGATTGCACCCACTAACGCCATATTTTTAAACCTAAGTCTATAAATATTCTAATTATCATCGTATTCTAAAACTGGGAGTCCCGCGACTGCATGGACAGTTCCTACGAGTTACATTGGTCCCATGGGAGGTGTTGGTGCCACCCACGGGGACGTTCGGGGGTTGTTTCGAGTTTTCACCCTTCAACGCCCTATTTTTAAGCCTCAGTCTAGAAATATGAAAATTATCGTTGTATTCTCAAACCGGGAGACCCACGGCTGCATGATCAGTTCCTACGAGTTACATTAGTCCCATGGGAGGTGTTAGTGCCACCCACGGGGACGTTCCGGGGCTGTTTCGAGTTTCCACCCACTAGTGCCATGTTTTTAAGCCTTAGTCTAGAAATATACAAATTATCGTTGTATTCTCAAACTGGGAGAACCGCGGTTGCGTGGTCAGTTCCTATGAGTTACATTGGTCCCGTGGGAGGTGTTGGTGCCACCCACGGGGACGTTCTGGGGCTATTTCGAGTTTTCACCCACTAATGCCATGTTTTTAAGCCTAAGTATAAAAATATGCAAATTACCATCGTATTCTCAAATCGGGAGACCCGTGGCAACGTGGTCAGTTCCTGCGAGTTACATTGGTCCCGTGGGAGTTGTTCGTGCCACCCACGGGGGTGTTGTTTCGAGTTTTCTCCCACTAACGCCGTGTTTTTAAGCCTAAACTCTATAAATATGCGAATTATCGTTGTTTTCTCAAATTGGGAGACCCGCGACTGCGTGGTCAGTTCCTAATAGTTACGTTGGCCCCGTGGGAAGAGTTGATGCCACCCACGGGGCCGTTCAGGGGTTGTTTTGAGTTTTCACCCACTAACACCATGTTTTTAAGCCTAAGTCTAGAAATATACAAATTGCCATCGTATTCTCAAACCGAGAGTCCCGCGGATGCGTGGTCAGTTCCAACGAGTTACATTGGTCCCGTGGGAGGTGTTGGTGCCACCCACGTGGGCGTTCGGGGCCTGTTTCGAGTTTTCACCAACTAGCGCCATGTTTTTAAGCCTATGTCTAGAAATATGTAAATTACAATTGTATTCTCAAATCGGGAGACCCGCGGATGCGTGGTTAGTTCCTACGAGTTACATTGGTCTTGTGGGAGGGGTTGGTGCCACCCACGGGGCCGTTCAGGGGCTGTTTCAAGTATTCACCCTCTAATGCCAGGTTTTTAATCCTAAGTCAAGAAATATGCAAATTACCATCGTATTCTCAAACCGGGAGAGCCGAGGCTGCGTGGTCAGTTCCTTCGAGTTACATTGGTCCTGTGGGAGGTGTTGGTGCCACCCACGGGGACATTCGGGGGCTATTTCAAGTTTTCACCCTCTAATGCCATGTTTTTAAGCCTAAGTCTAGAAATATTCAAATTACCATCGTATTCACAAACTAGGAGTCCCGCGGCTACATCGTCAGTTCCTACGAGTTACATTGGTCCCGTGGGAGGTGTTGGTGCCACCCACGGGGACCTTCGGGGGCTATTTTGAGTTTTCACCTACTAACGCCATGTTTTTAATCCTAAGTACAAAAATATGCAAATTACCATCGTATTCTCAAACCGAGAGTCCCAAGGCTGGGTGGTCAGTTCCTACGAGTTACATCGGTCCCGTGGGAGGTGTTGGGGCCACCCACGGGGTCGTTCGGGGGATGTTTCGAGTTTTCACCCACTAACACCATATTTTTAAGCCTAAGACTATAAATATGGTAATTATCATCGTATTCTCAAACCGGGAGTCCCGCGGCTGCGTGGACAGTTCCTACGAGTTACATTAGTCCCGTGGGAGGATATGGTGCCACCCATGGGGACGTTCGGGGGCTGTGTCGAGTTTTCACCCTTCAATGCCCTAGTTTTAAGCCTTAGTCTAGAAATATGCAAATTATCGTTGTATTCTCAAACCAAGAGACCCACGGCTGCGTGGTCAGTTTCTACGAGTTACATTGGTCCTGTGGGAGGTGTTGGTGCCACCCACGAAGACGTTCCGGGGCTGTTTCGAGTTTCCACCCACTAACGCCATGTTTTTAAGCCTAAGTCTAGAAATATGCAAATTACCATCATATTCTCAAATCGGGAGACCCTCGGCTGTGTGGTTAGTTCCTACGACTTACATTAGTCCCGTGGGAGGTGTTGGTACCACCCAGAGGGCCGTTCGGGGGCTGTTTCGATTTTTCACCCTCTAACGCCATCTTTTTAAGCCTAAGTCTAGAAATATGCAAATTACCATCGTATTCTCGAATTAGGAGACCAGTGGCTACGTGGTCAGTTCCTACGAGTTACATTGGTCCCATGGGAGTTGTTCGTGCCACCCACAGGGACGTTCGGTGGTTGTTTCGAGTTTTCTCCCACTAATGCCCTGTTTTTAAGACTAAAGTCTATAAATATGCAAATTATCATTGTTTTCTCAAACTGGGAGACCCGCGACTGGGTGGTCAGTTCCTAAGAGTTACGTTGGTCCCGTGGGTGGTGTTGATGCCACCCACGGGGCCGTTCCGGGGTTTTTTCGAGTTTTCCCCCACTAATGCCATGTTTTTAAGCCTAAGTCTAAAAATATGAAAATTGCCATCGTATTCTCAAACCGAGAGTCCCGCGGCTGGGTGGTCAGTTCCAACGAGTTACATTGGTCCCGTGGGAGGTGTTGGTGCCACCCATGGGGACGTTCGGGGTCTATTTCAAGTTTTCACCAACTAGCGCCATGTTTTTAAGCCTAAGTCTAGAAATATGCAAATTACAGTGGTATTCTCAAATCGGGAGACCCGCGGATGCGTGGTTAGTTCCTACGAGTTACATTGGTCCTGTGGGAGGGGTTGGTCCCACCCACGGGGCCGTTCAGGGCCTGTTTCGAGTATTCACCCTCTGACGCCATGTTTTTAATCCTAAGTCCGGAATTATGAAAATTACTATCGTATTCTCAAATTGGGAGAGCCGTGACTGCGTGGTCAGTTCTTAAGAGTTACATTGGTCTCGTGGGAGGTGTTGGTGCCACCCACGGGGCCGTTCGGGGGTTGTTTTGAGTTTTCACCACTAACGCCATGTTTTTAAGCCTAAGTTTAGAAATATGCAAATTGCCATCGTATTCTCAAATCGGGAGTCCTGCGCCAGCGTGGTCAGTTCCTACGAGTTACCCTGGTCCCGTAGGAGGTGTTGGTGCCACCCACGGGGACGTTCGGGGGCTGTTTTGAGTTTTCACAATCTAGCGCCACGTTTTTAAGCCTAAGTCTTAAAATATGCAAATTACCGTCGTATTCACAAATCGGGAGACCCGGGGCAGCGTGGTTAGTTCGTACGAGTTACATTGGTCCCGTGGGAGGTGTTGGTGCCACCCACAGGGACGTTCGGGCGCTGTTTCGAGTTTTCACCCACTAACGCCATGTTTTTAAGCCTAAATCTAGAAATATGCAAATTTTCATCGTATTCTCAAACCGTGAGACCCACGGCTGCGTGGTTAGTTCCTACGAGTTACCTTGGTCCCGTGGGAGTTGTTGGTGCCACCCACGAGGACGTTCGGGGGATGTTTTGAGTTCTCACCCACTAATGCGATGTTTTTAAGCTAAGGTTAAGAAATATACAAATTACCATCATATTCCCAAACCGGGAGTCCCGCGGCTACGAGGTCAGTTCCTACGAGTTACATTGGTCCTGTGGGAGTTGTTGGTGCCACGCACGGGGCCATTCGGGGGCTGTTTCGAGTTTTCACCCTCTAACACCATTTTTTTAAGCCTAAGTCTAGAAATATGCATATTATGGTCGGATTCACAAACCGGGACACCCGCGGCTCCGTGGTCAGTTCCTACGAGTTACATTGGTCCCGTGGGAGGTGCTGGTGCAACCCACGGGGATGTTCGGGGGATATTTCTAGTCTTCACCCACTAAAGCCCTATTTTTAAGCCTAAGTCTAGAAATATGCAAATTATCATCATATTCTCAAATCGGGAGTCTCGCGGCTACGTGTTCAGTTCCTAAGAGTAACATCGGACCCGTGGGAGGTGTAGGTGCCACCCACGGGGACGTTCGGGGGTTATTTCGAGGTTTCATCCACTAACTCCATGTTTTTAAGCATGTGTCTATAAATAAGCAAATTATCGTCGTATTCTCAAACCAGGAGTCTCGCGGCTGCGTGGACATCTCCTACGAATTACATTGGTCCGGTTGGAGGTGTTGGTGCCACCCCCGGGGATGTTCGGGGGCTGTTTCGATTTTTTACCCTTTAACGCCATATTTTTAAGCCATGGTATAGAAATATGCAAATTATTGTTATATTCTCAAACCGTAAAACCCGCGGCTGCGTGGTCAGTTCCTATGAGTTTCATTGGTCCCATGGGAGGTGTTGGTGCCACCTACGGGGCCGTTCCGAGGCTGTTTTGGGTTTTCACCCTCTAGCGCCATGTTTTTAAGCCTAAGTCTAGAAATATGCAAATTACCGTCGTATTCACAAACCGGGAGACCCGCGGCTGCATGGTCAGTTCCTAAGAGTTACATTGGTCCCGTGGGAGGTGTTGGTGCCACCGACGGGGACGTTCGGAGGCTGTTTCGAGTTTCCCCCCTCTAACACTATGTTTTTAAGCCTAAGTCTAAAAATATCCAAATTACTGTCGGATTCTCAAACCGAAACACTCGCGTCTGCGTGGTCAATTCCTACGAGTTACACTGGTCCCGTGGGAGGTGTTGGTGCCACCCATGGGGCCGTTCGGGGGATATTTCGAGTTTTCACCCACTAACGCCAATTTTTTCAGCCTAAGTCTAGAAATATGCAAATTATCATCGTATTCTTAAACCGGGAGTCCCGCGGCTGCGTGGTCAGTTCCTACGAGTTATATTGGTCCCGTGGGAGGTGTTGGTACCACCCACGGTGACGTTCGGGTGCTGTCCATGTTTTTAAACCTAAGTCTAGAAATATGCAAATTATCGTTGTATTCTCAAACCTGGAGTCCTGCGGCTGCGTGGTCAGTTCCTACAAGTTACATTGGTCCCGTGGGAGGTGTTTGTGCCACCCACGGGGCCGATCGAGGGTTGTTTCGACTTTTCACCCACTAACGCCATATTTTTAAGCCTAAAGTCTAGAAATTTGCAAATTACCGTTGTATTCTAAAATCAGGAGTTCCGAGGCTACGTGGTCATTTCGTACGAGTTACATTGGTCCCACGAGAGGTGTTGGTGCCACCCACGACGACGTTCGGGGGCTGTTTCGAGTTTTCACCCACTAGCGCCATGTTTTTAAGCCTAAGTCTAGAAATATGCAAATTACCATCGTATTCTCAAACCGGGAGTCCCGCGGCTACGGGTTCAGTTCCTACGAGTTACATTTGTCCCGTGGGAGGTGTTGGTACCACCCATGAGGACGTTCGGGGGCTGTTTCGAGTTTTCACCCTCTAACGCGACGTTTTTAAGCCTAAGTCTAGAAATATGCAAATTACCATCGTATTCACAAACCAGGAGTCCCGCAACTGCGTGGTCAGTTCCTACGATTTAAATTGGTCCCGTGGGAGGTGTTGGTGCCACCCACGGGGACGTTTGGGGGCTGTTTCGAGTTTTCACCCTCTACCGCCATGTTTTTAAGCCTAAGTCTAGAAATATGCAAATTACCATCGTATTTTACAAACCGGGAGACCCGCGGCAGTGTGGTTAGTTCGTACGAGTTACATCGGTCCCGTGGGAGGTGTTGGTGCCACCCACGGGGACGTCCGGGGGCTGTTTCGAGTTTTAACCCACTAACACCGTGTTTTTAAACCTAAAGTCTCGAAATATGCAAATTGTCATCATTTTCTCAAAACGGGAGGCCCGTGACTGCGTGGTCAGTTATTAAGAGTTACATTGGTCTCGTGGGAGGTGTTGGTGCCATCCACGGGGCCGTTCGGGGGTTGTTTTGAGTTTTCACCACTAACGCCATGTTTTTAAGCCTAAGTTTAGAAATATGCAAATCTCCATCGTATTCTCAAATCGGGAGTCCTGCGGCATCGTGGTCTGTTCCTACGAGTTACCCTAGTCCCGTAGGAGTTGTTGGTGCCACCCACGGGGACGTTCGGGGGCTGTTTTGAGTTTTCACAATCTAGCGCCACATTTTTAAGCCTAAGTCTTGAAATATGCAAATTACCGTCGTATTCACAAATCGGGAGACCCGCGGCAGCGTGGTTAGTTCGTACGAGTTACATTGGTCCTGTGGGAGGTGTTGGTGCCACCCACGGGGCCGTTCGGGGGTTGTTTCGAGTTTTCACCACTAACGCCATGTTTTTAAGCCTAAGTCTAGAAATATGCAAATTGCCATCGTATTCTAAAATCGGGAGTCCCGCGGTAGCGTGGTCAGTTCCTACGAGTTACATTGGTCCCGTGGGAGGTGTTGGTGCCACCCACGGGGACGTTCGGGGGCTGTTTTGAATTTTAATCCTCTAACGCCATGTTTTTAAGCCTAAGTCCAGAAATATGAAAATTACCATCGTATTCACAAACCGGGAGACTCGCAGCTGCGTGGTCAGTTCCTATGAGTTATATTGGTCCCATCGGAGGTGTTGGTGCCACCCACGGGGACGTTCGGGGGCTATTTCGAGCTTTCACCCACTAACGCCGTGTTTTTAAGCTTAAAGTCTAGCAAAATATGGAAATTATCATCGTTTTCTCAGACTGGGAGACCCGCGACTGCATGGTCAGTTTCTAAGAGTTACATTGTCCCGTGGGAGTTGTTGGTACCACCCACGGGGCGGGTCGGGATTGTTTCGAGTTTTCACCCACTAATGCCATGTTCTTAAGCCTAAGTCTAGAAATATGCAAATTGCCGTCGTATTCTCAAACCGAGAGTCCCACGGATACGTGGTCAGTTCCAACGAGTTACATTGGTCCCGTGGGAGGTGTTGGTGCCACCCACGGGGACGTTCGGGGGCTGTTTGAGTTTTCACCCACTAGCACCACGTTTTTAAGCCTAAGTCTAGAAATATACAAATTACAGTCGTATTTTACAAACTGGGTCCGTTCGGGGGTTGTTTTGAATATTCACCCTCTAACGCCATGTTTTTAAGCCTAAGTCTAGAAATATGAAAATTAACTTCGTATTCTCAAATCGGGAGAGCCGCGGGTGCGTGGTCAGTTCCTACGAGTTACATTGGTCCCGTGGAGATGTTGGTGCCACCCACGGGGACGTTCGGGGGCTATTTCGAGTTTCCCCCTGTAACGCCATGTTTTTAAGCCTAAGTCTATAAATATTTAAATTACCATCATATTCACAAACTAGGAGTCCCGCGGCTACATGGTCAGTTCCTACGAGTTACATTGATCCTGTGAATGGTGTTGGAGCACCCACGGGGACCTACGGGGGCTGTTTCGAGTTTTCACCCACTAACGCCATGTTTTTAAGCCTAATTCTAGAAATAGTCAAATTACCATTGTATTCTCAAACTGGGAGTCCCACGGCTGGGTGGTCAGTTCCTACGAGTTACATCGGTCCCGTGGATGTGTTGGTGCCACCCACGAGGACGTTCGGGGGCTGTTTCGAGTTTTCACCCACTAACGCCATATTTTTAAGCCTAAGTCTAGAAATATACAAATTTTCATTGTATTCTCAAACCGGGGAGAACCCGTGGTTGCGTGGTCAGTTCCTACGAGTTACATTGGTCCCGTGGAGGTGTTGGTGCCACCCACGAGGATGTTCGGTGGCTGTTTCGAGTTTTCACCCTACGTCTAGAAATATTCAAATTACCATTGTATTCACAAACTAGGAGTCCCGCGGCTACATGGTCAGTTCCTATGAGTCATATTTGTCCCGTGGGAGGTGTTGGTGCCAGCCACAGGGATATTCGGGGGCTGTTTCGAGTTTTCACCCACTATCGCCATGTTTTTAAGCCTAAGTCTAGAAATACGGAAATTATCATCGTATTCTCAAATCGGGAGTCCCACAGTTGGGTAGTCAGTTCCTACGAGTTACATCGGTCCCATGGGAGGTGTTGGGGCCACCCACGGGGGACTTTTGGGGATGTTTCAAGATTGCACCCACTAACGCCATATTTTTAAACCTAAGTCTATAAATATTCTAATTATCATCGTATTCTAAAACTGGGGAGTCCCGCGACTGCATGGACAGTTCCTACGAGTTACATTGGTCCCATGGGAGGTGTTGGTGCCACCCACGGGGACGTTCGGGGGTTGTTTCGAGTTTTCACCCTTCAACGCCCTATTTTTAAGCCCTCAGTCTAGAAATATGAAAATTATCGTTGTATTCTCAAATCGGAGAGACCCACGGCTGCATGATCAGTTCCTACGAGTTACATTAGTCCCATGGGAGGTGTTAGTGCCACCCACGGGGACGTTCCGGGGCTGTTTCGAGTTTCCACCCACTAGTGCCATGTTTTTAAGCCTTAGTCTAGAAATATACAAATTATCGTTGTATTCTCAAACTGGGAGAACCGCGGTTGCGTGGTCAGTTCCTATGAGTTACATTGGTCCCGTGGGAGGTGTTGGTGCCACCCACGGGGACGTTCTGGGGCTATTTCGAGTTTTCACCCACTAATGCCATGTTTTTAAGCCTAAGTATAAAAATATGCAAATTACCATCGTATTCTCAAATCGGGAGACCCGTGGCAACGTGGTCAGTTCCTGCGAGTTACATTGGTCCCGTGGGAGTTGTTCGTGCCACCCACGGGGACGTTCGGGTGTTGTTTCGAGTTTTCTCCCACTAACGCCGTGTTTTTAAGCCTAAACTCTATAGATATGCGAATTATCGTTGTTTTCTCAAACTGGGAGACCCGCGACTGCGTGGTCAGTTCCTAATAGTTACGTTGGCCCCGTGGGAAGAGTTGATGCCACCCACGGGGCCGTTCAGGGGTTGTTTTGAGTTTTCACCCACTAACACCATGTTTTTAAGCCTAAGTCTAGAAATATACAAATTGCCATCGTATTCTCAAACCGAGAGTCCCGCGGATGCGTGGTCAGTTCCAACGAGTTACATTGGTCCCGTGGGAGGTGTTGGTGCCACCCACGTGGGCGTTCGGGGCCTGTTTCGAGTTTTCACCAACTAGCGCCATGTTTTTAAGCCTATGTCTAGAAATATGTAAATTACAGTTGTATTCTCAAATCGGGAGACCCGCGGATGCGTGGTTAGTTCCTACGAGTTACATTGGTCTTGTGGGAGGGGTTGGTGCCACCCACGGGGCCGTTCAGGGGCTGTTTCAAGTATTCACCCTCTAATGCCAGGTTTTTAATCCTAAGTCAAGAAATATGCAAATTACCATCGTATTCTCAAACCGGGAGAGCCGAGGCTGCGTGGTCAGTTCCTTCGAGTTACATTGGTCCTGTGGGAGGTGTTGGTGCCACCCACGGGGACATTCGGGGGCTATTTCAAGTTTTCACCCTCTAATGCCATGTTTTTAAGCCTAAGTCTAGAAATATTCAAATTACCATCGTATTCACAAACTAGGAGTCCCGCGGCTACATCGTCAGTTCCTACGAGTTACATTGGTCCCGTGGGAGGTGTTGGTGCCACCCACGGGGACCTTCGGGGGCTATTTTGAGTTTTCACCTACTAACGCCATGTTTTTAATCCTAAGTACAAAAATATGCAAATTACCGTCGTATTCTCAAACCGAGAGTCCCAAGGCTGGGTGGTCTGTTCCTATGAGTTACATCGGTCCCGTGGGAGGTGTTGGGGCCACCCACGGGGTCGTTCGGGGGATGTTTTGAGTTTTCACCCACTAACACCATATTTTTAAGCCTAAGACTATAAATATGGTAATTATCATCGTATTCTCAAACCGGGAGTCCCGCGGCTGCGTGGACAGTTCCTACGAGTTACATTAGTCCCGTGGGAGGATATGGTGCCACCCATGGGGACGTTCGGGGGCTGTGTCGAGTTTTCACCCTTCAATGCCCTAGTTTTAAGCCTTAGTCTAGAAATATGCAAATTATCGTTGTATTCTCAAACCAAGAGACCCACGGCTGCGTGGTCAGTTTCTACGAGTTACATTGGTCCTGTGGGAGGTGTTGGTGCCACCCACGAAGACGTTCCGGGGCTGTTTCGAGTTTCCACCCACTAACGCCATGTTTTTAAGCCTAAGTCTAGAAATATGCAAATTACCATCATATTCTCAAATCGGGAGACCCTCGGCTGTGTGGTTAGTTCCTACGACTTACATTAGTCCCGTGGGAGGTGTTGGTACCACCCAGAGGGCCGTTCGGGGGCTGTTTCGATTTTTCACCCTCTAACGCCATCTTTTTAAGCCTAAGTCTAGAAATATGCAAATTACCATCGTATTCTCGAATTAGGAGACCAGTGGCTACGTGGTCAGTTCCTACGAGTTACATTGGTCCCATGGGAGTTGTTCGTGCCACCCACAGGGACGTTCGGTGGTTGTTTCGAGTTTTCTCCCACTAACGCCCTGTTTTTAAGACTAAAGTCTATAAATATGCAAATTATCATTGTTTTCTCAAACTGGGAGACCCGCGACTGGGTGGTCAGTTCCTAAGAGTTACGTTGGTCCCGTGGGTGGTGTTGATGCCACCCACGGGGCCGTTCCGGGGTTTTTTCGAGTTTTCACCCACTAATGCCATGTTTTTAAGCCTAAGTCTAAAAATATGAAAATTGCCATCGTATTCTCAAACCGAGAGTCCCGCGGCTGGGTGGTCAGTTCCAACGAGTTACATTGGTCCCGTGGGAGGTGTTGGTGCCACCCATGGGGACGTTCGGGGTCTATTTCAAGTTTTCACTAACTAGCGCCATGTTTTTAAGCCTAAGTCTTGAAATATGCAAATTACAGTGGTATTCTCAAATCGGGAGACCCGCGGATGCGTGGTTAGTTCCTACGAGTTACATTGGTCCTGTGGGAGGGGTTGGTCCCACCCACGGGGCCGTTCAGGGCCTGTTTCGAGTATTCACCCTCTGACGCCATGTTTTTAATCCTAAGTCCAAAATTATGAAAATTACTATCGTATTCTCAAATTGGGAGAGCCGTGACTGCGTGGTCAGTTCTTAAGAGTTACATTGGTCTCGTGGGAGGTGTTGGTGCCACCCACGGGGCCGTTCGGGGGTTGTTTTGAGTTTTCACCACTAACGCCATGTTTTTAAGCCTAAGTTTAGAAATATACAAATTGCCATCGTATTCTCAAATCGGGAGTCCTGCGCGAGCGTGGTCAGTTCCTACGAGTTACCCTGGTCCCGTAGGAGGTGTTGGTGCCACCCACGGGGACGTTCGGGGGCTGTTTTGAGTTTTCACAATCTAGCGCCACGTTTTTAAGCCTAAGTCTTAAAATATGCAAATTACCGTCGTATTCACAAATCGGGAGACCCACGGCAGCGTGGTTAGTTCGTACGAGTTACATTGGTCCCGTGGGAGGTGTTGGTGCCACCCACAGGGACGTTCGGGCGCTGTTTCGAGTTTTCACCCACTAACGCCATGTTTTTAAGCCTAAATCTAGAAATATGCAAATTTTCATCGTATTCTCAAACCGTGAGACCCACGGCTGCGTGGTTAGTTCCTACGAGTTACCTTGGTCCCGTGGGAGTTGTTGGTGCCACCCACGAGGACGTTCGGGGGATGTTTTGAGTTCTCACCCACTAATGCGATGTTTTTAAGCTAAGGTTAAGAAATATACAAATTACCATCATATTCTCAAACCGGGAGTCCCGCGGCTACGTGGTCAGTTCCTACGAGTTACATTGGTCCTGTGGGAGTTGTTGGTGCCACGCACGGGGCCATTCGGGGGCTGTTTCGAGTTTTCACCCTCTAACACCATTTTTTTAAGCCTAAGTCTAGAAATATGCATATTATGGTCGGATTCACAAACCGGGACACCCGCGGCTGCGTGGTCAGTTCCTACGAGTTACATTGGTCCCGTGGGAGGTGCTGGTGCAACCCACGGGGATGTTCGGGGGATATTTCGAGTCTTCACCCACTAAAGCCCTATTTTTAAGCCTAAGTCTAGAAATATGCAAATTATCATCATATTCTCAAATCGGGAGTCTCGCGGCTACGTGTTCAGTTCCTAAGAGTAACATCGGACCCGTGGGAGGTGTAGGTGCCACCCACGGGGACGTTCGGGGGTTATTTCGAGGTTTCATCCACTAACTCCATGTTTTTAAGCATGTGTCTATAAATAAGCAAATTATCGTCGTATTCTCAAACCAGGAGTCTCGCGGCTGCGTGGACATCTCCTACGAATTACATTGGTCCGGTTGGAGGTGTTGGTGCCACCCCCGGGGATGTTCGGGGGCTGTTTCGATTTTTTACCCTTTAACGCCATATTTTTAAGCCATGGTATAGAAATATGCAAATTATTGTTATATTCTCAAACCGTAAAACCCGCGGCTGCGTGGTCAGTTCCTATGAGTTTCATTGGTCCCATGGGAGGTGTTGGTGCCACCTACGGGGCCGTTCCGAGGCTATTTTGGGTTTTCACCCTCTAGCGCCATGTTTTTAAGCCTAAGTCTAGAAATATGCAAATTACCGTCGTATTCACAAACCGGGAGACCCGCGGCTGCATGGTCAGTTCCTAAGAGTTACATTGGTCCCGTGGGAGGTGTTGGTGCCACCGACGGGGACGTTCGGAGGCTGTTTCGAGTTTCCCCCCTCTAACACTATGTTTTTAAGCCTAAGTCTAAAAATATCCAAATTACTGTCGGATTCTCAAACCGAAACACTCGCGTCTGTGTGGTCAATTCCTACGAGTTACACTGGTCCCGTGGGAGGTGTTGGTGCCACCCATGGGGCCGTTCGGGGGATATTTCGAGTTTTCACCCACTAACGCCAATTTTTTCAGCCTAAGTCTAGAAATATGCAAATTATCATCGTATTCTTAAATCGGGAGTCCCGCAGCTGCGTGGTCAGTTCCTACGAGTTATATTGGTCCCGTGGGAGGTGTTGGTGCCACCCACGGTGACGTTCGGGGGCTGTTTCGAGTTTTAACCCACTAACGACATGTTTTTAAGCCTAAGTCTAGAAATATGAAAATTGCCATCGTATTCTCAAACCGAGAGTCCCGCGGCTGCGTGGTCAGTTCCAACGAGTTACAATGGTCCCGTGGGAGGTGTTGGTTCCACCACGGGGAAGTTTGGGGGCTGTTTCGAGTTTTCACGAACTATCGCCATGTTTTTAAGCCTAAGTCTAAAAATATGAAAATTACAGTCGTATTCTCAAATAAGGAGACCCCGGATGCGTGGTAAGTTCCTTCGAGTTACATTGGTCCCGTGGGAGGTGTTAGTGCCACCCACGGGGACGTTCCGGGACTATTTCGAGTTTTCACCCTCTAACGCCATAATTTTAAGCCTAAGTCTAGATATATTCAAATTACCATTGTATTCACAAACTAGGAGTCCCGCGGCTACATGGTCAGTTCCTACGAGTTACATTGGTCTCGTGGGAGGTGTAGGTTCCACCCACGGGGACCTTCGGGGGCTGTTTCGATTTTCACCCACTAACGCCTTTTTTTTAAGCCTAAGTCTAAAAATATGCAAATTACCATCGTATTCTCATACCGGGAGTCCCACGTCTGGGTGGTTAGTTCTTCTGAGTTACATCGGTCCCGTGGGAGGTGTTGGTGCCACTCACGGGGACGTTCGGTCACTATTTTGAGTTTTCACCCACTTACGCCATGTTTTTAAGCCTAAATCTATAAATATGCAAATTGTCGTCGTATTCTCAAACCGGGAGACCCGCGGCTGGGTGGTTTGTTCTTACGAGTTACATTGGTCCCATGGGAGTTGTTGGTGCCACCCACGGGGACGTTCGGGGGATGTTTTAAGTTTTCACCCACTAATGCGATGTTATCATCGTATTCTCAAATCGGGAGTCTCGCGGCTACGTGTTCAATTCCCAAGAGTAACATCGAACCCGTGGGAGGTGTAGGTGCCACCCACGGGGACTTTCGGGGGTTATTTTGAGTTTTCACCCACTAACGCCATGTTTTTAAGCCTATGTCTTTAAATAAGCAAATTATCATTGTATTCTCAAACCGGGAATCCCGCGGCTGCGTGGACAGCTCCTACGAATTACATTGGTCCCGTGAGAGGTGTTGGTGCCACCCCCGGGGATGTTCGGGGGCTATTTCGAGTTTTCACCCTTTAACGCCATATTTTTAAGCCTCAGTCTAGAAATATGAAAATTATCTTTATATTCTCAAACCGTGAGACCCGCGACTGCGTGATCAGTTCCTATGAGTTACATTGGTCCCATAGGAGGTGCTGGTGCCACCCACGGGGCCGTTCCGGGGCCGTTTTGAGTTTTCACCCACTTACGCCATGTTTTTAACCCTAAGTCGAGAAATATGCCAATTACTATCGTATTCTGAAATCAAGAGTCCCATGGCAGTGTGGTCAGTTCCTACGAGTTACATTGGTCCCGTGGGAGGTATTGGTGCCACCGACGGGGACGTTCGGGGGCTGTTTCGAGTTTCCCCCCTCTAACACCATGTTTTTTAGCCTAAGTCTAAAAATATGCAAATTACCATCGGATTCTCAAATCGGGACACTCGCGGCTGCGTGGTCCGTTCCTACGAGTTACACTGGTCCCGTGGGAGGTGTTGGTGCCACCCATGGGGCCGTTCGGGGGATATTTCGAGTTTTCACCCACTAACGCCATGTTTTTAAGCCTAAGTCTAGAAATATGCAAATAATCATTGTATACTTAAACCGGGAGTCCCGCGGCTGCGTGGTCAGTTCCTAGGAGTTATACTGGTCCCGTGGGAGGTGTTGGTGCCACCCACGGGGACGTTCGGGGGGACTGTTTCGAGTTTTAACCCACTAACGCCATGTTTTTAAACCTAAGTATAGAAATATAAAAATTATGAACGTATTCTCAAATGAGGAGACCTGCGGCTGCATGTTTAGTTCATACGAGTAACATTGGCCCCATGGTACTTATTGGTGCCACCCACGGGGCCGTTCGGGGGCAGCTTTGAGTTTTAAACCACTAACGCCATGTTTATAAGCCAAACTCTAGAAATATGTAAATTATCGTCGTATTTTTAAACCATGAGTCCCGCGACAGTGTGGTCAGTTCCTACGAGTTACATTGATCTCCTGGGAGGTGTTGGTGCCACCCACGGGGCTGTTCGGGCGCTAATTCATGTTTTCACCCACTAACGCCATGTTTTTAAGCCTAAGTCTAGAAATATGCAAATTACCATCGTATTATCAAATCAGGAGTCCCGCGGCTGCGTGGTCAGTTCCTACGAGTTATATTGGTCCCGTGGGAGGTGTAGGCGCCCCCCATAGGAACGTTCGGGTGCTGTTTTGAGTTTTCACCCACTAACGCCATGTTTTTAAGAGAAAAGTCAAGAAATATGCAAATTACCATCGTATTCTCACACCGGGAGACCAGCGGCAGCGTGGTTAGTTCCTACGAGTGGTATTTGTCCCGTGGGAGGTGTTGGTGCCACCCACGGGGCCGTTCGGGGGTTGTTTCGAGTTTCACCCTCTAATGCCATGTTTTTAAGCCTAAGTCTAGAAATATTCAAATTACCATCGTATTCACAAACTAGGAGTCCCGCGGCTACATCGTCAGTTCCTACGAGTTACATTGGTCCCGTGGGAGGTGTTGGTGCCACCCACGGGGACCTTCGGGGGCTATTTCGAGTTTTCACCTACTAACGCCATGTTTTTAAGCCTAAGTACAAAAATATGCAAATTACCGTCGTATTCTCAAACCGAGAGTCCCAAGGCTGGGTGGTCAGTTCCTACGAGTTACATCGGTCCCGTGGGAGGTGTTGGGGCCACCCACGGGGTCGTTCGGGGGATGTTTCGAGTTTTCACCCACTAACACCATATTTTTAAGCCTAAGTCTATAAATATGGTAATTATCATCGTATTCTCAAACCGGGAGTCCCGCGGCTGCGTGGACAGTTCCTACGAGTTACATTGGTCCCGTGGGAGGATATGGCGCCACCCATGGGGACGTTCGGGGGCTGTGTCGAGTTTTCACCCTTCAATGCCCTAGTTTTAAGCCTTAGTCTAGAAATATGCAAATTATCGTTGTATTCTCAAACCAAGAGACCCACGGCTGCGTGGTCAGTTTCTACGAGTTACATTGGTCCTGTGGGAGGTGTTGGTGCCACCCACGAAGACGTTCCGGGGCTGTTTCGAGTTTCCACCCACTAACGCCATGTTTTTAAGCCTAAGTCTAGAAATATGCAAATTACCATCATATTCTCAAATCGGGAGACCCTCGGCTGTGTGGTTAGTTCCTACGACTTACATTAGTCCCGTAGGAGGTGTTGGTACCACCCAGAGTGCCGTTCGGGGGCTGTTTCGATTTTTCACCCTCTAACGCCATCTTTTTAAGCCTAAGTCTAGAAATATGCAAATTACCATCGTATTCTCGAATTAGGAGACCAGTGGCTACGTGGTCAGTTCCTACGAGTTACATTGGTCCCATGGGAGTTGTTCGTGCCACCCACAGGGACGTTCGGTGGCTGTTTCGAGTTTTCTCCCACTAACACCCTGTTTTTAAGACTAAAGTCTATAAATATGCAAATTATCATTGTTTTCTCAAACTGGGAGACCCACGACTGGGTGGTCATTTCCTAAGAGTTACGTTGGTCCCGTGGGTGGTGTTGATGCCACCCACGGGGCCGTTCCGGGGTTTTTTCGAGTTTTCACCCACTAATGCCATGTTTTTAAGCCTAAGTCTAAAAATATGAAAATTTCCATCGTATTCTCAAACCGAGAGTCCCGCGGCTGGGTGGTCAGTTCCAACGAGTTACATTGGTCCCGTGGGAGGTGTTGGTGCCACCCATGGGGACGTTCGGGGTCTATTTCAAGTTTTCACCAACTAGCGCCATGTTTTTAAGCCTAAGTCTAGAAATATGCAAATTACAGTGGTATTCTCAAATCGGGAGACCCGCGGATGCGTGGTTAGTTCCTACGAGTTACATTGGTCCTGTGGGAGGGGTTGGTCCCACCCACGGGGCCGTTCAGGGGCTGTTTCGAGTATTCACCCTCTGACGCCATGTTTTTAATCCTAAGTCCAGAACTATGAAAATTACTATCGTATTCTCAAATTGGGAGAGCCGTGACTGCGTGGTCAGTTCTTAAGAGTTACATTGGTCTCGTGGGAGGTGTTGGTGCCACCCACGGGGCCGTTCGGGGGTTGTTTTGAGTTTTCACCACTAACGCCATGTTTTTAAGCCTAAGTTTAGAAATATGCAAATCGCCATCGTATTCTCAAATCGGGAGTCCTGCGCCACCGTGGTCAGTTCCTACGAGTTACCCTGGTCCCGTAGGAGGTGTTGGTGCCACCCACGGGGACGTTCGGGGGCTGTTTTGAGTTTTCACAATCTAGCGGCACGTTTTTAAGCCTAAGTCTTAAAATATGCAAATTACCGTCGTATTCACAAATCGGGAGACCCGCGGTAGCGTGGTTAGTTCGTACGAGTTACATTGGTACCGTGGGAGGTGTTGGTGCCACCCACAGGGACGTTCGGGCGCTGTTTCGAGTTTTCACCCACTAACGCCATGTTTTTAAGCCTAAATCTAGAAATATGCAAATTTTCATCGTATTCTCAAACCGTGAGACCCACGGCTGCGTGGTTAGTTCCTACGAGTTACCTTGGTCCCGTGGGAGTTGTTGGTGCCACCCACGAGGACGTTCGGGGGATGTTTTGAGTTCTCACCCACTAATGCGATGTTTTTAAGCCAAGGTCAAGAAATATACAAATTACCATCAAATTCAAATTACCATCATATTCTCAAACCGGGAGTCCCGCGGCTACGTGGTCAGTTCCTACGAGTTACATTGGTCCTGTGGGAGTTGTTGGTGCCACGCACGGGGCCATTCGGGGGCTGTTTCGAGTTTTCACCCTCTAACACCATTTTTTTAAGCCTAAGTCTAGAAATATGCATATTATGGTCGGATTCACAAACCGGGACACCCGCGGCTACGTGGTCAGTTCCTACGAGTTACATTGGTCCCGTGGGAGGTGCTGGTGCAACCCACGGGGATGTTCGGGGGATATTTCGAGTCTTCACCCACTAAAGCACTATTTTTAAGCCTAAGTCTAGAAATATGCAAATTATCATCATATTCTCAAATCGGGAGTCTCGCGGCTACGTGTTCAGTTCCTAAGAGTAACATCGGACCCGTGGGAGGTGTAGGTGCCACCCACGGGGACGTTCGGGGGTTATTTCGAGTTTTCATCCACTAACTCCATGTTTTTAAGCATGTGTCTATAAATTAGCAAATTATCGTCGTATTCTCAAACCAGGAGTCTCGCGGCTGCGTGGACATCTCCTACGAATTACATTGGTCCGGTTGGAGGTGTTGGTGCCACCCCCGGGGATGTTCGGGGGCTGTTTCGATTTTTTACCCTTTAACGCCATATTTTTAAGCCATGGTATAGAAATATGCAAATTATTGTTATATTCTCAAACCGTAAAACCCGCGGCTGCGTGGTCAGTTCCTATGAGTTTCATTGGTCCCATGGGAGGTGTTGGTGCCACCTACGGGGCCGTTCCGAGGCTGTTTTGGGTTTTCACCCTCTAGCGCCATGTTTTTAAGCCTAAGTCTAGAAATATGCAAATTACCGTCGTATTCACAAACCGGGAGACCCGCGGCTGCATGGTCAGTTCCTAAGAGTTACATTGGTCCCGTGGGAGGTGTTGGTGCCACCGACGGGGACGTTCGGAGGCTGTTTCGAGTTTCCCCCCTCTAACACTATGTTTTTAAGACTAAGTCTAAAAATATCCAAATTACCGTCGGATTCTCAAACCGAAACACTCGCGTCTGCGTTGTCAATTCCTACGAGTTACACTGGTCCCGTGGGAGGTGTTGGTGCCACCCATGGGGCCGTTCGGGGGATATTTCGAGTTTTCACCCACTAACGCCAATTTTTTCAGCCTAAGTCTAGAAATATGCAAATTATCATCGTATTCTTAAACCGGGAGTCCCGCGGCTGCGTGGTCAGTTCCTACGAGTTATATTGGTCCCGTGGGAGGTGTTGGTGCCACCCACGGTGACGTTCGGGGGCTGTTTCGAGTTTTAACCCACTAACGACATGTTTTTAAGCCTAAGTCTAGAAATATGAAAATTGCCATCGTATTCTCAAACCGAGAGTCCCGCGGCTGCGTGGTCAGTTCCAACGAGTTACAATGGTCCCGTGGGAGGTGTTGGTTCCACCACGGGGAAGTTTGGGGGCTGTTTCGAGTTTTCACAAACTATCGCCATGTTTTTAAGCCTAAGTCTAAAAATATGAAAATTACAGTCGTATTCTCAAATAAGGAGACCCCGGATGCGTGGTAAGTTCCTTCGAGTTACATTGGTCCCGTGGGAGGTGTTAGTGCCACCCACGGGGACGTTCGGGGACTATTTCGAGTTTTCACCCTCTAACGCCATAATTTTAAGCCTAAGTCTAGATATATTCAAATTACCATTGTATTCACAAACTAGGAGTCCCGCGGCTACATGGTCAGTTCCTACGAGTTACATTGGTCTCGTGGGAGGTGTAGGTTCCACCCACGGGGACCTTCGGGGGCTATTTCGATTTTCACCCACTAACGCCTTTTTTTTAAGCCTAAGTCTAAAAATATGCAAATTACCATCGTATTCTCATACCGGGAGTCCCACGGCTGGGTGGTTAGTTCTTCTGAGTTACATCGGTCCCGTGGGAGGTGTTGGTACCACCCACGGGGACGTTCGGTCACTATTTTGAGTTTTCACCCACTTACGCCATGTTTTTAAGCCTAAATCTATAAATATGCAAATTGTCATCGTATTCTCAAACCGGGAGACCCGCGACTGGGTGGTTTGTTCTTACGAGTTACATTGGTCCCATGGGAGTTGTTGGTGCCACCCACGGGGACGTTCGGGGGATGTTTTAAGTTTTCACCCACTAATGCGATGTTATCATCGTATTCTCAAATCGGGAGTCTCGCGGCTGCGTGTTCAATTCCCAAGAGTAACATCGAACCCGTGGGAGGTGTAGGTGCCACCCACGGGGACTTTCGGGGGTTATTTCGAGTTTTCACCCACTAACGCCATGTTTTTAAGCCTATGTCTTTAAATAAGCAAATTATCATTGTATTCTCAAATCGGGAATCCCGCGGCTGCGTGGACAGCTCCTACGAATTACATTGGTCCCGTGAGAGGTGTTGGTGCCACCCCCGGGGATGTTCGGGGGCTATTTCGAGTTTTCACCCTTTAACGCCATATTTTTAAGCCTCAGTCTAGAAATATGCAAATTATCTTTATATTCTCAAACCGTGAGTCCCGCGACTGCGTGGTCAGTTCCTATGAGTTACATTGGTCCCATAGGAGGTGCTGGTGCCACCCACGGGGCCGTTCCGGGGCCGTTTTGAGTTTTCACCCACTTACGCCATGTTTTTAACCCTAAGTCAAGAAATATGCCAATTACTATCGTATTCTGAAATCAAGAGTCCCATGGCAGTGTGGTCAGTTCCTACGAGTTACATTGGTCGCGTGGGAGGTATTGGTGCCACCGACGGGGACGTTCGGGGGCTGTTTCGAGTTTCCCCCCTCTAACACCATGTTTTTTAGCCTAAGTCTAAAAATATGCAAATTACCATCAGATTCTCAAATCGGGACACTCGCGGCTGCGTGGTCCGTTCCTACGAGTTACACTGGTCCCGTGGGAGGTGTTGGTGCCACCCATGGGGCCGTTCGGGGGATATTTCGAGTTTTCACCCACTAACGCCATGTTTTTAAGCCTAAGTCTAGAAATATGCAAATAATCATTGTATACTTAAACCGGGAGTCCCGCGGCTGCGTGGTCAGTTCCTAGGAGTTATACTGGTCCCGTGGGAGGTGTTGGTGCCACCCACGGGGACGTTCGGGGGGACTGTTTCGAGTTTTAACCCACTAACGCCATGTTTTTAAACCTAAGTATAGAAATATAAAAATTATGAACGTATTCTCAAATGAGGAGACCTGCGGCTGCATGTTTAGTTCATACGAGTAACATTGGCCCCATGGTACTTATTTGTGCCACCCACGGGGCCGTTCGGGGGCAGCTTTGAGTTTTAAACCACTAACGCCATGTTTATAAGCCAAACTCTAGAAATATGTAAATTATCGTCGTATTTTTAAACCATGAGTCCCGCGACAGTGTGGTCAGTTCCTACGAGTTACATTGATCTCCTGGGAGGTGTTGGTGCCACCCACGGGGCTGTTCGGGCGCTAATTCATGTTTTCACCCACTAACGCCATGTTTTTAAGCCTAAGTCTAGAAATATGCAAATTACCATCGTATTATCAAATCAGGAGTCCCGCGGCTGCGTGGTCAGTTCCTACGAGTTATATTGGTCCCGTGGGAGGTGTTGGCGCCCCCCATAGGAACGTTCGGGTGCTGTTTTGAATTTTCACCCACTAACGCCATGTTTTTAAGAGAAAAGTCAAGAAATATGCAAATTACCATCGTATTCTCACACCGGGAGACCAGCGGCAGCGTGGTTAGTTCCTACGAGTGGTATTTGTCCCCTGTGAGGTGTTGGTGCCACCCACGGGGACGTTCGGGGGATATTTCGAGATTTCACCCACTAACCCCATGTTTTTAAGCCTAAGTCTAGAAATATGCAAATTACCATCCTATTCTCAAACTGGGTGTCCCGCGACTGCGTGGTCAGTTCCTACGAGTTAAATTGGTCCCGTTGGAGGGATTGGTGCCACCCACGGGGACGTTTGGGGGTGTTTCGAGTTTTCGCCCACTAACGCCATATTTTTAAGCCTAAGTCTATAAATATGCTAATTATCGTCGTATTCTCAAACCGGGAGTCCCGCGGCTGCGTGGACAGTTCCTACGAGTTACATCGGTCCCGTGGGAGGTGTTGGGGCCACCCACGGGGTCGTTCGGGGGATGTTTCGAGTTTTCACCCACTAACACCATATTTTTAAGCCTAAGTCTATAAATATGGTAATTATCATCGTATTCTCAAACCGGGAGTCCCGCGGCTGCGTGGACAGTTCCTACGAGTTACATTGGTCCCGTGGGAGGATATGGCGCCACCCATGGGGACGTTCGGGGGCTGTGTCGAGTTTTCACCCTTCAATGCCCTAGTTTTAAGCCTTAGTCTAGAAATATGCAAATTATCGTTGTATTCTCAAACCAAGAGATCCACGGCTGCGTGGTCAGTTTCTACGAGTTACATTGGTCCTGTGGGAGGTGTTGGTGCCACCCACGAAGACGTTCCGGGGCTGTTTCGAGTTTCCACCCACTAACGCCATGTTTTTAAGCCTAAGTCTAGAAATATGCAAATTACCATCATATTCTCAAATCGGGAGACCCTCGGCTGTGTGGTTAGTTCCTACGACTTACATTAGTCCCGTAGGAGGTGTTGGTACCACCCAGAGGGCCGTTCGGGGGCTGTTTCGATTTTTCACCCTCTAACGCCATCTTTTTAAGCCTAAGTCTAGAAATATGCAAATTACCATCGTATTCTCGAATTAGGAGACCAGTGGCTACGTGGTCAGTTCCTACGAGTTACATTGGTCCCATGGGAGTTGTTCGTGCCACCCACAGGGACGTTCGGTGGCTGTTTCGAGTTTTCTCCCACTAACACCCTGTTTTTAAGACTAAAGTCTATAAATATGCAAATTATCATTGTTTTCTCAAACTGGGAGACCCGCGACTGGGTGGTCATTTCCTAAGAGTTACGTTGGTCCCGTGGGTGGTGTTGATGCCACCCACGGGGCCGTTCCGGGGTTTTTTCGAGTTTTCACCCACTAATGCCATGTTTTTAAGCCTAAGTCTAAAAATATGAAAATTTCCATCGTATTATCAAACCGAGAGTCCCGCGGCTGGGTGGTCAGTTCCAACGAGTTACATTGGTCCCGTGGGAGGTGTTGGTGCCACCCATGGGGACGTTCGGGGTCTATTTCAAGTTTTCACCAACTAGCGCCATGTTTTTAAGCCTAAGTCTAGAAATATGCAAATTACAGTGGTATTCTCAAATCGGGAGACCCGCGGATGCGTGGTTAGTTCCTACGAGTTACATTGGTCCTGTGGGAGGGGTTGGTCCCACCCACGGGGCCGTTCAGGGGCTGTTTCGAGTATTCACCCTCTGACGCCATGTTTTTAATCCTAAGTCCAGAACTATGAAAATTACTATCGTATTCTCAAATTGGGAGAGCCGTGACTGCGTGGTCAGTTCTTAAGAGTTACATTGGTCTCGTGGGAGGTGTTGGTGCCACCCACGGGGCCGTTCGGGGGTTGTTTTGAGTTTTCACCACTAACGCCATGTTTTTAAGCCTAAGTTTAGAAATATGCAAATCGCCATCGTATTCTCAAATCGGGAGTCCTACGCCAGCGTGGTCAGTTCCTACGAGTTACCCTGGTCCCGTAGGAGGTGTTGGTGCCACCCACGGGGACGTTCGGGGGCTGTTTTGAGTTTTCACAATCTAGCGCCACGTTTTTAAGCCTAAGTCTTAAAATATGCAAATTACCGTCGTATTCACAAATCGGGAGACCCGCGGCAGCGTGGTTAGTTCGTACGAGTTACATTGGTCCCGTGGGAGGTGTTGGTGCCACCCACAGGGACGTTCGGTCGCTGTTTCGAGTTTTCACCCACTAACGCCATGTTTTTAAGCCTAAATCTAGAAATATGCAAATTTTCATCGTATTCTCAAACCGTGAGACCCACGGCTGCGTGGTTAGTTCCTACGAGTTACCTTGGTCCCGTGGGAGTTGTTGGTGCCACCCACGAGGACGTTCGGGGGATGTTTTGAGTTCTCACCCACTAATGCGATGTTTTTAAGCCAAGGTCAAGAAATATACAAATTACCATCAAATTCAAATTACCATCATATTCTCAAATCGGGAGTCCCGCGGCTACGTGGTCAGTTCCTACGAGTTACATTGGTCCTGTGGGAGTTGTTGGTGCCACGCACGGGGCCATTCGGGGGCTGTTTCGAGTTTTCACCCTCTAACACCATTTTTTTAAGCCTAAGTCTAGAAATATGCATATTATGGTCGGATTCACAAACCGGGACACCCGTGACTGCGTGGTCAGTTCCTACGAGTTACATTGGTCCCGTGGGAGGTGCTGGTGCAACCCACGGGGATGTTCGGGGGATATTTCGAGTCTTCACCCACTAAAGCCCTATTTTTAAGCCTAAGTCTAGAAATATGCAAATTATCATCATATTCTCAAATCGGGAGTCTCGCGGCTACGTGTTCAGTTCCTAAGAGTAACATCGGACCCGTGGGAGGTGTAGGTGCCACCCACGGGGACGTTCGGGGGTTATTTCGAGTTTTCATCCACTAACTCCATGTTTTTAAGCATGTGTCTATAAATTAGCAAATTATCGTCGTATTCTCAAACCAGGAGTCTCGCGGCTGCGTGGACATCTCCTACGAATTACATTGGTCCGGTTGGAGGTGTTGGTGCCACCCCCGGGGATGTTCGGGGGCTGTTTCGATTTTTTACCCTTTAACGCCATATTTTTAAGCCATGGTATAGAAATATGCAAATTATTGTTATATTCTCAAACCGTAAAACCCGCGGCTGCGTGGTCAGTTCCTATGAGTTTCATTGGTCCCATGGGAGGTGTTGGTGCCACCTACGGGGCCGTTCCGAGGCTGTTTTGGGTTTTCACCCTCCAGCGCTATGTTTTTAAGCCTAAGTCTAGAAATATGAAAATTATCGTCGTATTCACAAACCGGGAGACCCGCGGCTGCATGGTCAGTTCCTAAGAGTTACATTGGTCCCGTGGGAGGTGTTGGTGCCACCCACGGGGATGTTTGGGGGCTATTTCGAGATTTCACCCTCTAACACCATGTTTTTAAGCCTAAGTCTAGAAATATGCAAATTACTATCGTATTCTCAAACCGGGAGTCCCGTGGCAGCGTGGTCAGTTCCTAGAGTTACATTGGTCCCGTGGGAGGTGTTGGTGCCACCGACGGGGACGTTCGGGGGCTGTTTTGAGTTTCCCCCCTCTAACAATATGTTTTTAAGCCTAAGTCTAAAAATATCCAAATTACCGTCGGATTCTCAAACCGAAACACTCGCGTCTGCGTGGTCAATTCCTACGAGTTACACTGGTCCCGTGGGAGGTGTTGGTTCCACCCATGGGGCCGTTCGGGGGATATTTCGAGTTTTCACCCACTAACGCCAATTTTTTCAGCCTAAGTCTAGAAATATGCAAATTATCATCGTATTCTTAAACCGGGAGTCCCGTGGCTGCGTGGTCAGTTCCTACGAGTTATATTGGTCCCGTGGGAGGTGTTGGTGCCACCCACGGTGACGTTCGGGGGCTGTTTCTAGTTTTAACCCACTAACGACATGTTTTTAAGCCTAAGTCTAGAAATATGAAAATTGCCATCGTATTCTCAAATCTAGAGTCCCGCGGCTGCGTGGTCAGTTCCAACGAGTTACATTGGTCCCGTGGGAGGTGTTGGTTCCACCACGGGGAAGTTTGGGGGCTGTTTCGAGTTTTCACAAACTATCGCCATGTTTTTAAGCCTAAGTCTAAAAATATGAAAATTACAGTCGTATTCTCAAATAAGGAGACCCCGGATGCGTGGTAAGTTCCTTCGAGTTACATTGGTCCCGTGGGAGGTGTTAGTGCCACCCACGGGGACGTTCGGGGGCTATTTCGAGTTTTCACCCTCTAACGCCATAATTTTAAGCCTAAGTCTAGATATATTCAAATTACCATTGTATTCACAAACTAGGAGTCCCGCGGCTACATGGTCAGTTCCTATGAGTTACATTGGTCTCGTGGGAGGTGTAGGTTCCACCCACGGGGACCTTCGGGGGCTGTTTCGATTTTCACCCACTAACGCCTTTTTTTTAAGCCTAAGTCCAAAAATATGCAAATTACCATCGTATTCTCATACCGGGAGTCCCACGGCTGGGTGGTCAGTTCTTCAGAGTTACATCGGTCCCGTGGGAGGTGTTGGTGCCACCCACGGGGACGTTCAGTCGCTATTTTGAGTTTTCACCCACTTACGCCATGTTTTTAAGCCTAAATCTATAAATATGCAAATTGTCGTCGTATTCTCAAACCGGGAGACCCGCGGCTGGGTGGTTTGTTCTTACGAGTTACATTGGTCCCATGGGAGTTGTTGGTGCCACCCACGGGGATGTTTTAAATTTTCACCCACTAATGCGATGTTATCATCGTATTCTCAAATCGGGAGTCTCGCGGCTGCGTGTTCAATTCCCAAGAGTAACATCGAACCCGTGGGAGGTGTAGGTGCCACCCACGGGGACTTTCGGGGGTTATTTCGAGTTTTCACCCACTAACGCCATGTTTCTAAGCCTATGTCTTTAAATAAGCAAATTATCATTGTATTCTCAAATCGGGAATCCTGCGGCTGCGTGGACAGCTCCTACGAATTACATTGGTCCCGTGAGAGGTGTTGGTGCCACCCCCGGGGATGTTCGGGGGCTATTTCGAGTTTTCACTCTTTAACGCCATATTTTTAAGCCTCAGTCTAGAAATATGCAAATTATCTTTATATTCTGAAACCGTGAGACCCGCGACTGCGTGGTCAGTTCCTATGAGTTACATTGGTCCCATAGGAGGTGCTAGTGCCACCCACGGGGCCGTTCCGGGGCCGTTTTGAGTTTTCACCCACTTACGCCATGTTTTTAACCCTAAGTCGAGAAATATGCCAATTACTATCGTATTCTGAAATCAAGAGTCCCATGGCAGTGTGGTCAGTTCCTACGAGTTACATTGGTCCCGTGGGAGGTATTGGTGCCACCGACGGGGACGTTCGGGGGCTGTTTCGAGTTTCCCCCCTCTAACACCATGTTTTTTAGCCTAAGTCTAAAAATATGCAAATTACCATCGGATTCTCAAATCGGGACACTCGCGGCTGCGTGGTCTGTTCCTACGAGTTACACTGGTCCCGTGGGAGGTGTTGGTGCCACCCATGGGGCCGTTCGGGGGATATTTCGAGTTTTAACCCACTAACGCCATGTTTTTAAGCCTAAGTCTAGAAATATGCAAATAATCATTGTATACTTAAACCGGGAGTCCCGCGGCTGCGTGGTCAGTTCCTAGGAGTTATACTGGTCCCGTGGGAGGTGTTGGTGCCACCCACGGGGACGTTCGGGGGGACTGTTTCGAGTTTTAACCCACTAACGCCATGTTTTTAAACCTAAGTATAGAAATATAAAAATTATGAACGTATTCTCAAATGAGGAGACCCGCGGCTGCATGGTTAGTTCATACGAGTAACATTGGCCCCATGGTACTTATTGGTGCCACCCACGGGGCCGTTCGGGGGCAGCTTTGAGTTTTAAACCACTAACGCCATGTTTATAAGCCAAACTCTAGAAATATGTAAATTATCGTCGTATTTTTAAACCAGGAGTCCCGCGACAGTGTGGTCAGTTCCTACGAGTTACATTGATCTTGTGGGAGGTGTTGGTGCCACCCACGGGGCTGTTCGGGCGCTAATTCATGTTTTCACCCATTAACGCCATGTTTTTAAGACTAAGTCTAGAAATATGCAAATTACCATCGTATTCTCAAATCAGGAGTCCCGCGGCTGCGTGGTCAGTTCCTACGAGTTATATTGGTCCCGTGGGAGGTGTTGGCGCCCTCCATAGGAACGTTCGGGTGCTGTTTTGAGTTTTCACCCACTAACGCCATGTTTTTAAGAGAAAAGTCAAGAAATATGCAAATTACCATCGTATTCTCACACCGGGAGACCAGCGGCAGCGTGGTTAGTTCCTACGAGTGGCATTTGTCCCATGTGAGGTGTTGGTGCCACCCACGGGGACGTTCGGGGGATATTTCGAGATTTCACCCACTAACCCCATGTTTTTAAGCCTAAGTCTAGAAATATGCAAATTACCATCCTATTCTCAAACTGGGTGTCCCGCGACTGCGTGGTCAGTTCCTACGAGTTAAATTGGTCCCGTTGGAGGGATTGGTGCCACCCACGGGGACGTTTGGGGGTGTTTCGAGTTTTCGCCCACTAACGCCATATTTTTAAGCCTAAGTCTATAAATATGCTAATTATCGTCGTATTCTCAAACCGGGAGTCCCGCGGCTGCGTGGACAGTTCCTACGAGTTACATTGGTCCCGTGGGAGGTGTTGGTGCCACCCACGAGGACGTTCCGGGGCTATTTCGAGTTTTCACCCTTCAACGCCCTATTTTTAAGCCTCACTATAGAAATATACAAATTACCATCGTATTAACAAACCGGGAGACCAAAGGCTGGATGGTCAGTTCCTACGAGTTACATTGGTCCCGTGGGAGCTGTTAGTGCCACCCTCGGGGACGTTTGGGGGTTGTTTCGAGTTTTCACGCTCTAACGCCGTGTTTTTAAGACTAAGTCTAGAAATATGCAAATTACCATCGTATTTTGCAAACAGGGAGACCCACGGCAGTGTGGTTAGTTCGTACGAGTTACATTGGTCCCGTGGGAGGTGTTGGTGCCACCCACGGGGCCGTTCGGGGGTTGTTTCGAGTTTTCACCACTAGTGCCATGTTTTTAAGACTAAGTCTAGAAATATGAAAATTACCATTGTATTCACAAACCGGGAGACCCGCAGCTGCGTGTTCAGTTCCTACGCGTTACATTGGTCCCATGGGAGGTGTTGGTGCCACTCACTGGGACGTTCGGGGGCTGTTTCGAGTTTTCACCCACTAACGCCATGTTTTTAAGCTTAAAGTCTAGAAATATGCAAATTATCGTCATTTTCTCAAACTGGGAGACCCGCGACTGCGTGGTCAGATCCTAAGAGTTACATTGGTCCCGTGGGAGGTGTTGGTGCCACCTACGGGGCCGTTCGGGGGTTGTTTCGAGTTTTCACCCACTAACGCAATGTCTTTAAGCCTAAGTCTAGAAATGTGCAAATTGCAGTCGTATTCTCAAACCGAGAGTCCCGTGGATACGTGGTCAGTTCCAACGAGTTACATTGGTCCCGTGGGAGGTGTTGGTGCCACCCACGGGGACTTTCGGGGGCTGTTTCGAGTTTTCACCCACTAGCGCCATGTTTTTAAGCCTAAGTCTAGAAATATACAAATTACTGTCGTATTTTCAAATCGGGAGACTCGCGGATGAGTGGTTAGTTCCTACCAGTTATATTGACCCTGTGGGAGGGGTTGGTGCCACCCACGGGACCGTTCGGGGGCTATTTCGAATATTCACCCTCTAACGCAATGTTTTTAATCATAAGTCTATAAATATGCAAATTACTGTCGTATTCTCAAATCGGGAGAGCCGCGGCTGCGTGGTAAGTTCCTTAGAGTTACATTGGTCCCGTGCGAGGTGTTAGTGCCACCCACGGGGACGTTCGAGGGCTATTTCGAGTTTTCACCCTCTAACGCCATGTTTTTAAGCATAAGTCTAGATATATTCAAATTACCATTGTATTCACAAACTTGGAGTCCCGCGGCTACATGGTCAGTTCCTACGAGTTACATTGGTTTCGTGGGAGGTGTAGGTGCCACCCACGGGGACCTTCGGGGGTTGTTTCGAGTTTTCACCCAGTAACGCCTTTTTTTAAGCCTAAGTCTAAAACTATGCAAATTACCATCGTATTCTCAAACCGGGAGTCCCACGGCTGGGTGGTCAGTTCCTCCGAGTTACATCGGTCCCGTGGAAGGTGTTGGTGCCACCCACGGAGACGTTCGGGCGCTGTTTTGAGTTTTCACCCACTAACGCCATGTTTTTAAGCCTAAATCTAGAAATATGCAAATTGTCGTCGTATTCTCAAACCGGGAGACCCGCGGCTGCGTGGTTTATTCTTATGAGTTACATTGGTCCCATGGGAGTTGTTGGTGCCACCCACGGAGACGTTCGGGGGATGTTTTAAGTTTTCACCCACTAATACGACGTTATCATCGTATTCTCAAATCGAGAGTCTCGCGGCTGCGTGTTCAGTTCCCAAGAGTAACATCGAACCCGTGGGAGGTGTAGGCGCCACCCACGGGGACGTTCGGGTGTTATTTCGAGTTTTCACCCACTAACGCCATGTTTTTAAGCCTCTGTCTATAAATAAGCAAATTATCTTCGTATTCTCAAATCGGGAGTCCCGCAGCTGCGTGGACAGCTCCTACGAATTGTATTGGTCCCGCGGGAGGTGTTGGTGCCACCCCCGGGGATGTTCGGGGGTTGTTTCGAGTTTTCACCCTTTAACGCCATATTTTTAAGCCTCAGTCTAGAAATATGCAAATTATCGTTATATTCTGAAACCGTGAGACCCGCGACTGCGTGGTCAGTTCATATGAGTTACATTGGTCCCATAGGAGGTGCTGGTGCCACCCACGGGGCCGTTCCGGGGTCGTTTTCAGTTTTCACCCACTTATCCCATGTTTTTAAGCCTAAGTCGAGAAATATGCCAATTACTATCGTATTCAGAAATCGAGAGTCCCGTGGCAGTGTGGACAGTTCCTACGAGTTACATTGGTCCCGTGGGAGGTGTTGGTACCACCCATGGGGCCGTTCGGGGGTTGGTTCGAGTTTTCACCATTAACTCCATGTTTTTAATCCTAAGTCTAGAAATATGCAAATTATCATTGTATTCTTAAACCAGGAGTCCCGCGACTGCGTGTTCAGTTCCTACGAGTTATATTTGTCCCGTGGGAGGTGTTGGTGCCACCCACGGGGACGTTCGGGTGCTGTTTTGAGTTTTAACCCACTAATGCCATGTTTTTAAACCTAAGTCTAAAAACATGCAAATTACCATCGGATTCTCAAACCGGGACACTCGCGGCTGCGTGGTCAGTTCCTACGAGTTACACTGGTCCTGTGGGAGGTGTTGGTGCCACCCATGGGGCCTTTCGGGGGATATTTCGAATTTTCACCCACTAACGCCAAGTTTTTAAGCCTAAGTCTAGAAATATGCAAATTATCATCGTATACTTAAACCGGGAGCCCCGCGGCTGCGTGGTCAGTTCCTACGAGTTATACTGGTCCCGTGGGAGGTGTTGGTGCCACCCACGGGGGCGTTCGGGGGACTGTTTCGAGTTTTAACCCACTAACGCCATGTTTTTAAACCTAAGTCTAGAAATATAAAAATTACGATCGTATTCTCAAACCAGGAGACCCGCGGTTGCGTGGTTAGTTCTTACGAGTAACATTGGCCATGTGGGAGTTATTGGTGCCACCCACAGGGCCGTTCGGGGGCTGCTTTGAGTTTTAACCCAATAACGCCATGTTTTTAAGTCTAACTCTAGAAATATGTAAATTATCATCATATTTTTAAACCAGGAGTCCCGCGACAGTGTGGTCAGTTCCTACGATTTACATTGATCTCGTGGGAGGTGTTGGTGGCTTTTCGAGCGCTAATTCATGTTTTCACCCACTCACGCCATGTTTTTAAGCTTAAGTCTAGAAATATGCAAATTACCATCGGATTCTCAAATCAGGAGTCCCGCGACTATGTGGTCAGTTCCTACGAGTTACATTGGTCCCACGGGAGGTGTTCGTGCCTCCCAAGGGGACTTTCGAGGGCTGTTTTGAGTTTTCACCCACTAACGCCATATTTTTATGCCAAAGTCTATAAATTTGCAAATTACAATCGTATTGCCAAACCGGGAGTCCCGTGGTGGCATGGTCAGTTCCTACGAGTTTCATTGGTCCCGTGGGATGTGTTGGTGCACCCCACGGGAACGTTCGGGTGCTGTTTCAAGTTTTCACCCACTAACGCAATGTTTTTAAGCCAAAAGTCAAGAAATATGCAAGTTACCATCGTATTCTCACACCGGGAGACCAACGGCAGCGTGGTTAGTTCCTACGAGTGCCATGTGTCCCATGTGAGGTGTTGGTGCCACCCATGGTGACGTTCGGGGGCTATTTCAAGATTTCACCCACTAACGCCATGTTTTTAAGCCTACGTCTAGAAATATACAAATTACCATCGTATTCTCAAATCGGGAGACCCGCGGATGCATGTTCAGTTCCTATGAGTTACATTGGTGCCGTGGGAGGTGTTGGTACCACCCATGAGGACGTTCGGGGGCTGTTTTGAGTTTTCACCCTTAAACGCCATGTTTTTAAGCCTAAGTCTAGAAATATAAAAATTACCATCATATTATTAAACTGGGAGTCCCGCGACTGCGTGGTCAGTTCCTACGAGTTAAATTGGTCCCGCGGGAGGTATTAGTGCCACCCATGGGGACGTTTGTGGGCTGTTTCGAGGTTTCACCCACTAACGCCATATTTTAAAGCCAAAGTCTATAAATATGCTAATTATCGTCATATTATCAAACCGGGAGTCCCGCGGCGGCGTGGACACTTCCTACGAGTTACATTGGTCCCGTGGGAGGTGTTGGTGCCACCCACGGGGACGTTCGGGGGCTATTTCGAGTTTTCACCCTTCAACGCCCTATTTTTAAGCGTTAGTATAGAAATATGCAAATTATCATTGTATTCTCAAACTGAGAGTCCCGTGACTGCGTGGTCAGTTCCTACGAGTTAAATTGGTCCCGTGGGAGGTATTGGTGCCACCCACGGGGACGTTTGGGGACTGTTTCGAGGTTTCACCCACTAACGCCATATTTTTAAGCCTAAGTCTATAAATATGCTAATTATCGTCATATTATCAAACCGGGAGTCCCGCGGCTGCGTGGACACTTCCTACGAGTTACATTGCTCCCGTGGGAGGTGTTGGTGCCACCCACGGGATCGTTAGGGGGTTGTTTCGAGTTTTCACCCTTCAATGCCCTATTTTTAAGCCTCAGTCTAGAAATATTCAAGTTATCATTGTATTCTCAAACCGGGAGTCCCGCGACTGCGTGGTCAGTTCCTACGAGTTAAATTGGTCCCGTGGGAGGTATTGGTGCGACCCACGGGGACGTGGTGGGACTGTTTCGAGGTTTCACCCACTAACGCCATATTTTTAAGCCTAAGTCTATAAATATGCTAATTATCGTCATATTATCAAACCGGGAGTCCCGCGGATGCGTGGACAGTTCCTACGAGTTACATTGGTCCCCTGGGAGGTGTTGGTGCCACCCACGGGGACGTTCGGGAGCTATTTCGAGTTTTCACCCTTCAACGCCCTATTTTTAAGCCTCAGTATAGAAATATGCAAATTACCATCGTATTCACAAACCGGGATACCCACAGCTACATGGTCAGTTCCTACAAGTTACATTTGTCCCGTGGGAGGTGTTGGTGCCACCCTCGGGGACGTTTGGGAGTTGTTTCGAGTTTTCACGCTCTAACGCCATGTTTTTAAGTCTAAGTCTAGAAATATGCAAATTACCATCGTATTTTGCAAACAGGGAGACCCGCGGAAGCGTGGTTAGTTCGTACGAGTTACATTGGTCCCGTGGGAGGTGTTGGCGCCACCCACGGGGCCGTTCGGGGGTTCGTTCGAGTTTTCACCACTAATGCCATGTTTTTAAGCCTAAGTCTAGAAATATGCAAATTACCATTGTATTCACAAACCGGGAGACCCGCAGCTGTGTGTTCAGTTCCTACGCATTACATTGGTCCCGTGGGAGGTGTTGGTGCCACTCACTGGGACGTTCGGGGGCTGTTTCGAGTTTTCACCCACTAACGCCATGTTTTTAAGCTTAAAGTCTAGAAATATGCAAATTATCGTCGTTTTTCTGAAACTGGGAGACACGTGACTGCGTGGTCAGATCCTAAGAGTTACATTGGTCCCGTGGGAGGTGTTGGTGCCACCCACGGGGCCGTTAGGGGGTTGTTTCGAGTTTTCACCCACTAACACCTTGTTTTTAAGCCTAAGTCTAGAGATATGCAAATTTCCGTCGTATTCTCAAACCGAGAGTCCTGCGGATACGTGGTCACTTCTAACGAGTTACATGTTTTTAAGCCTAAGTCTTGAAATATGCAAATTACGATTGTATTCTCAAACCGAGATTCCCGCAGCTGCGTGGTCTGTTCCTAAGAGTTACATTGGCCCCATGGGAGGTGTTGATGCCACCCACGGGGACGTTTGGGGGCTGTTTCGAGT
The DNA here is from genome assembly GCA_949130495.1 of Sambucus nigra. Classification (NCBI taxonomy): domain Eukaryota; kingdom Viridiplantae; phylum Streptophyta; class Magnoliopsida; order Dipsacales; family Adoxaceae; genus Sambucus; species Sambucus nigra. The sequence goes on along the minus strand of OX422215.1, from coordinate 293,986,020 downwards.
TTTCACCCTCTAACGCCATATTTTTAAGCTTAAGTCTAAAAGTATGCAAATTACCATCGTATTCTCAAATCGGGAGACCCGTGGCTGCGTGGTCAGTTCCTATGAATTACAATGGTCCCGTGGGAGGTGTTGGTGCCACCCACGGGGCCGTTCGTGGGTTGTTTTAAGTTTTCACCCTCTAACACCATGTTTTGAAGCCTAAGTCTAGAAATATGAAAATTACCATCGTATTCTCAAACCGGGAGACCCGAGACTGCGTGGTTAGTTCCTACGAGTTACATAGGTCCCGTGGGAGGTGTTGGTACCACCCACGGGCGCCGTTCGAGGGTGGTTTCGAGTTTTCACCCTCTAACGCCATGTTTTTAATCCTAAGTCTAGAAATTTTCAAATTACCATCATATTCTAAAATCGGGGGTCCAGCGGCTGCGTGGTCAGTTTCTACGACTTACATTAGTCTCGTGGGAGGTGTTGGTGCCACCCACGGGGCCGTTCGGGGGCTGTTTCGAGTTTTCACACACTAATGCCATGTTTTTATGCCTAAGTCTAGAAATATGCAAATTACCGTCGTATTCTCAAACTGGGAGACCCGCGGCTACGGGGTCAGTACCTACGAGTTACATTGGTCCCGTGGGAGGTGTTGGTCCCACCCACGTGGCCGTTTGGGGGTTGTTTCAATTTTTCACCCTCTAACGCCATGTTTTTAAGCCTAATTCTAGAAATATACAAATCATCGTCGTATTCTCAAATAGGGAGTCCCTCGGCTGCGTGGTCCATTCGTACGAGTTACATTGGTCCCGTGGGAGGTGTTGGTGCCACCCACGGGGCCGTTCGGGGTCTGTTTCGAGTTATCACCCTCTAACGCTATGTTTTTAAATCTAAATCTAGAAATATGCCAATTACCATCGTATTCTCAAATCGGGAGACCCGCGGCTGCGTGGTTATATCCTACCAGTTACATTGGTCCCGTGGGAGGTATTGGTACCATCCACGGGTGCCATATTTTTTAGACTAAGTCTATTAATATTCAAATTACCATCATATTCTCAAACCGGGAGTCCCGCGACTGCGTAGTCAGTTCCTACGAGTTACATTTTTCCCGTGGGAGATGTTGGTGCCACCCACGGAGACGTTCGGGGGCTGTTTCGAGTTTTCACCCTCTAACACCATGTTTTTAAGCCTAAGTCTAGAACTATACAAATTACCGTCGTATTATCATACCGAGAGACCCGCGATTGCGTGGTCAGTTTATATGAGTTACATTGGTCCCTTGGGAGGTTTTGGTGCCACCCACGGGGACATTCGGGGGCTGTTTCGAGTTTTCACCCTCTAACGCCATGTTTTTAAGCCTAAAATATATAATTTAAATTTTTGGCCATGGTCAATAAGGAAGTTAGTGGTCAGGAATTTCTATGAGTATAAAAGGAACTGTATTTATTTTGTCTAAGAAAGTATATTTAGAATGTGAAATGACGTTCACCTGTAATCAATACATGCCACTATAATGTCTCTTTCTGCCAACTGCTATCCTAAAAGAGAACCCCAAGCTTTATACCTACATTACTAAAGAATACAGAGACCTCAATGGGAATTACCTCAATAGGAATTACCTGAATAGTGTGAAATAAGTCATCAACAACAATTTGATATCATCATTCCACGAATACAAAATGTAAAATTGAAAAATAAATGATAACCCATCGAAGTAGGCAATATGTAAACCTCGATCCGCTTTCTTTCAATATGTAAACCAATCCATAGAGAATGCATACATGCTGATGCATATATGTTTGCATATATGAAGATGCATATATACTACATATATGCAAGCATATAAGCAGATGCATATGTGCATATATGCTGCATATATGCGCTTGCATATATGCATATATGCTACATATATGCAGATGCATATATGCTGCATATATATATATATATATGCATATGCAGATGCATATATGCTGCATATATGCGCCTACATATATGATGTATGTATGCAGATGCATATATGATGCATATATATATGCATATATGCGCATATATGTTGCATGTATGCATATATGCATATATGTGCATATATGCAGATGCATATATGCTGCATATATGCATATGCATATATGCTGTTGGGTTTTTAAAACCATACATATAACGTGTTTTTATAAAACATGAACAAATGAATATCGATCCACGTTGTCTAATTTAATAAAATAAAAGGCAAATTTATATCTATAACTGGAGATGTCTGACCCGAGATGCTGGCAGAAGATGTCGTTCCCGGATAGGTGCAAAACATTGTAAATATACCTATTAATTAACGGACGCTTTCACACCATTGGTTGATACTATTCATTTCATACTCGAAGAGACGATCTTATTGGCGGCGTAGAAAACGAAGACGATCTTAACGGACATTGTGTCGAGTTTTTGCCTTCTAATGCCATGTTTTTAAGCTCAAGTCTATAAATACGCAAATTATCATCGTATTCTCAAACCAGCAGTCCCATGATCATGCGGTCAGTTCCTACAAGTTACATTGGTCCCGTGTGAGGTGTTGGTGCCACTCACGGGGCCGTTCGGGGGCTATTTTGGGTTTTCGTCCTCTAACGCCATTTTTCTTAAGTCAAGATATTTTCAAATTATCAACGTATTCTCAAACCTGGGGTCCCGTGATCGCGCGGTCAGTTCATACGAGTTACATTGGTCCCGTGCGAGCTGTTGGTGCCACTCACGGGGCCGTTCAGGGCTGTTTTGGGTTTTCACCCACTAACGCCATGTTTTTAAGCCTAAGTCTAGAAATATGAAAATTATCGTCGTATTCTCAAACCGGGGGGTCCTGCGATCGCGCGGTCAGTTCCTATGAGTTACATTGGTCCCGTGCGAGGTGTTGGTGCCATTCACGAGGCCGTTCGGGGGTTGTTTAGGCTTTTCACCCACTAACGCCATGTTCTTAAGCCTAAGTCTAAAAATATGCAAATTATCGTCGTATTCTCAAATCGGGGGTCCCATGATCGCGCGGTCATTTCCTACGAGTTACATTGGTCCCGTGCGAGGTGTTGGTGCCACTCACGGGGCCGTTCGGGGGCTATTTCGAGTTTTTTCCCTCTAAAGCCAAACGATAGAAATAAATAAATGAAAACATATCTATTCTAAACAAAAGAACCGATAAATCACCTACCATTTGCACAAATAGCAGGACATTACACTTAAAAGTAGATGAAATTGATAAATTAAAGTAAAGTGCTAATACAATGTCAATATCGTAATAGGATACAAATAAGATTGATGAGGATAAAATAATATTTTGATACTCAATCTTCCTCTAAATCAACTAAAAGATCCTTCAAATTAGGGTTGTCATCAAGAGCTGATTGGAACTCTTTTGGATCCTTTAATGCGTCTACTTCAGTAGTCATACCCTTTGGTTCATGCACAACGATCGAACAAGTATTCTTGTTGGATATCAAATCCACGATTTACAAGGTAGTTAAATTGTTCAATCTTTTTATTTCCGTACCTATAAATAGGAGTACCCTCTATATGACGCACGCTAATAAAAGAGTTATATGTGCAGTGTAATTGCAACCTATCCCACTCTTGTTGACAGTAATTATCACCGTGCCTCATTTTTCCTGAAAAAGTATACGAGGGCATGAATACGAGTCCTGCTATTAAGGTTTGGGTTTGAAAGTTATGAGAGTTTAAAAGTATATGTGAAATTCCAACAAAAACCTGCCATAATTGTTTATAACACATATTTTAGTACTTACACACATATTGTAGTACTTACACACATATTGTAGTGTAAAAAATCACGACATGCATATAACCCCTAATATAATATGATGGCACGCATATAACCACCAATAAAATCACGACAAGGTGAATGTAAATTTTTTTACTCATTAAAAATCCATTTAATTATATTTTGTCAAAAAAAATACCCACACATACAATCTAGGTTTATTGGCATAATTTATACAAACACACACAAGCAATCTAGGGTTTATTGACATAATATATACATACACACACATACTATTTAGGGTTTACTAAACCCTAATATTATTTAGGGTTTACACACATACAATCTATACATACACACACATACTATTTAGGGTTTACACACATACAATCTATACATACACACACATACAATATAGGGTTTATTGACATAAACATACATATACGTATAAATCTATACACACACACACATATAAGCATAAATATATACATACACACACATACATACATACAAACATAAATCTACACATACATACATTCAATAGAAATCACGAAATCCAAATGAAATCAATACCTTCCTCAACCTCCAAATGAAATCGCCAAAATCGTCAAAATCGCCAAATGAAAGCAGTGGCCAACTCAACCTCCAAGTGAAATAAATGAAAGCAACGGGGGACTTTTTTTTTAAGACTTGGCACTGGTAACAGCTAAGATCCGTGACTCCATACGCGCGACCCTTAAAACTAATTAGGTTCTCCAGACCTGGTCACGGCCTAGAGCCGTGACCCACCATGCGAGACCCTTTTCCATGCTTGATTGAGCAATGGTCACGGCCCATAGCCATGACCCATACAACCAAATGGTCATGGCCCATAGCCGTGACCCTAAATCTGTGATGCGCGACCCTTCTCATCAACCCTATAGTGCTTGTATGAGGGATGGTCACGGCCTAAAGCCGTGACCCACACCCAAAAACGGTCACGGCCCTAAGCCGTGACCCTCAATATGTGTACTCTCTTCTTCGTCATGCCATGGGTCACGGACTTGGGCTGTGACCAATCCGCGACCAAGATTGGAGGGAATTTTTGGCACGAGTTTGGCGCTAAGATGGTCACGACCTGGTCATGGCCCAAGTCCACGACCACCGTGGTCGCGGACTTGGGCCGTGACCACTTCAAGAGCATCGATAATTTAGTGTGATAATAAATATGGTCACGCCAAATATTGAGTGGGTCACGGCCCAAGTCCGCGACTAGGTGGTCGTGGACTTGGGCCATGACCCACTGGGCGTGACCATTCGCAAGATTTGGTGTAGTGTTACATAGCCCCACAGAATGGGATGACCTGTATAATTTGTGGAATGCATCGACTTCATATGGAAAGACAGAATTGTTGCCACCGGATGGGGGGAAGAATTTGAAGATTCAAATAAAGAACAAGTTCCCAATAAAACTATCTCGGTAGCCGATATGTGTGGGATAATATCATTTAAATAACTCCTCGAAGAAATAAACAAGGTGTCAGAATAACTCGAAGTTGATGAGGAAACGGGATTCATGTTCTTTCCTTCTTCAATAAATCATATGACCAGATCAAGGAGGCATTACCAGTATCCAAGCTTAATACCAGAAAATAACAAAGGAAAGGGCGTTGAAAACCTTCCTATTCCAAAGATGACCCTCGAGGAGAGCAAGATCCTCGATCAACTAAAGAAAACTCAAGCTAACATCACTCTATGGGGGCTTTTCATGTCTTCCCAACTACACAGAAATGCTTTAATCAAGTTGCTCACTTGAACCACAGTTCCTCCTTCTACGACACCAGAAGAAGCAATCAATTTGGTTGGATCCTTAACCTCTACCCGAATGCTATCCTTTTTCGAAGAACAAATCCCCAAAATTGGGCCGAACCACAACCATGCACTCAACATATCCGTCAAAGTTATAAGGAAGGTCGTGCCACTCTCTCGTGTTGATAATGGATATGCTTTGAATGTTTTCCCACTGAGGACCTTTAAATGCTTAGGATTGAAAGAAAACAACCTCACTCCAACCTCTGCTGATGTACGAGCCTCCGATAATACTCGTCGGGAGGTGATGGGGTCCATAAAACTTGTAATAGGGGCTGGCCCTATGAACCCTGTCGTTGAATTCCAAGTTATTGATATTCCAGCTTGTTTAAATCTATTGTTAGGACGACCTTGTCTTCACAGCATCAAGGGTGTGTCTTCCTCACTCCATCAAAAATTGAAGTTCTTCGCCGACGGACAGGTCATCACCATTTTGGGCGACGACGATAATACTGAGGGTGAAAGTACCAGCAGTCCAATTCTTGAGATACAGCACGGGTCAAATGATATGCTCCTATCAAGATTCTGAGTTGATCCACCTCTATTCTTGGCAGGGGATGACTTCAAAGAAGGGGTTTGTCCAGAATATAACCCTCACGGCAACGTCAAAGTGATTCAGATGTTCAGAAACATGCACTTTATGCCCAGATTAGGGATATGACAAAGACAACAAGGAATACTTGAGCCCATTGAACTGAAAAAAGGTTTCCCTCCTTGTGGTTTGGGGTTTCAACCATCAGAACAAGAGCTCAGAATGATCCGCTAGTCTCGACCAAAGAGAGGACTAGACTGTATCCATACTATCCCAGGTGACTCCTTGAATGGATGATTCATCAAAGAGGGTGAAAACATCCCCTTTTATGGCTTTCTAGAACCATGGTACGACTATACAGATAAGAAGATGAAACCTGGAATGGAGATCTTTTTCCAAGACAGCTACCCATGGGCCGAAAGCTCCCAACGCCATGTACAACAACTCTTCAAGGATACCGAAGAGACTGAGGAAAGTGACTCTGAAGATTCTTTCAACCTACAGACACTGGGGCTGACACTCTGCATGGTTCACTCAGGCACTACATCACTGGATCCATCCCAACTGATTAAATCCGCTAATACACCTCTCCTTAATTGGCATGCTGCGCTAGCTCTACCTGCTAAAATCTCCCTTAATCCTAATATTTACCCCATTTTTTCTTCTGTTGTCTATCCGTGTTCAAATGTAATCGAGTCCTCCTTTGATGAGGTTCTCAATGCTATTTTTTCTATCAATGAAATAAACGAAGATTTTGAGTATCTTGTTGTGCCTTACATTAACTGTTTGGATTCTAATCAAACTTTTGATGATGATGATTTTACAAATGAACAATTCTTAATTGATCTAAATAAGGTTAATAATAGAAAACATAACCACGTTCAAGTTAATGAAGAAGAGACGGTTGTTATTAACCTCGGTTCTAGTAGCCAACTGCGCGAGATTAGGATAGGGGCTACCCTTGATGAGCATGAGCGTGCACAACTCAAAGAATTACTAAAGGAATTTATGGATGTCTTAGCATGGTCCTATGACGATGTGCCTATCATTGATCCTGAAATATCTCAACATGAGATCCCCACTCTCCCAGATTACAAAACGGTCAAACAAATGTTGAGAAAGCTTAGCACCGAATGGTCACTCAAGGTCAAAAAAGAGGTGGTCAAGCATTTGAATGTGGGCTTCATTCGTGTGATCGAATATCCCACATGGCTAGCCAACATAGTGCCCATGCCGAAATCAGGAGGAAAGGCTCGGATGTGTGTGAACTATTGGGACTTAAACAAAGCCTCTCCAAAGGATGATTATCCGTTAGCCAATATCGACATGATCGTGGACAAAACAACCAGTCATGCTCTCAAGTCATTCATCGATGGGTTTGTCGGATACAACCAAATCAAAATGCATCCAGACCACCAGGAAAAAATTGCGTTAATCACCCCATGAGGAGCCTTTTGCTCCATTGTTATGCCATTTGGTCTCAAGAATGCTGGGTCTACCTACAAGAGGACTGCCACAACCATCCTGCACGATCTGATTCACAAAGAAGTTGAGGTCTATGTAGATGATATGATTATCAAATCCAAGACTAGAGAAGGTCATGTTCCCGCTCTCTAAAAGTTTTTCGAACGACTGTGACAGTGTCAAATGAGACTCAATCTGCAAAAATGCGTCTTCAGCATTACAAAAGGAAAACTCTTGGGATTCATGGTCAGTAAGAGGGGGATAGAAGCAGATCCTGCCAAGATGAAATCCATACTTGATATGCTACCTCCCCGAATAGAAAAAGAAGTTGGAGGCTTCCTTGGAAAATTACAATACATCAGTCGGTTCATTAGCCAACAAACCTCCATCTGCGAACCTATCTTTAAGATACTCCGAAAGGATTCAACTAAGGTTTGGAATGAGGTATGCCAAGAATATTTTGACCGAATCAAACAATATCTGACCCAACCCTCGATACTCATGCCATCACAGCTTGGTATCCCTTTGATCCTATACCCAACCATAACTGACACTGCAGTTGGGGCTTTGCTAGCCCAATACCTTGAAGATTCCCACAAAAAAAGAGTCATCTATTATGCGAGTCGCAAATTGGTCGAATATGAGGTTAACTACACTACTTTGGAAAAGGCATGTGTCGCACTTATCTGGGTCACCCAAAAGTTACGACACTATATGCTCGCCTTCCCCATCAAACTTATATCTCAAATGGACCTCATCAAGTACCTGCTTGAGAAATCACCTTATCCAGGAAAATGGCCCTATGGTTGATTCTCCTAGCCGATTTTGATATCGTGTACGACACGTAGAAAGACATGAAAGGAAGATCCATCTCTGACTACCTCGCTGATTACCCCATGGAAAAAGTTAATGTCTGGATATCTGAATTCCCAGATGAAAACATCCTTTGCACTTCCTAAGACAATCTCCATTGGCAAATGTTCTTTGACAGCGCTACTAAAAAAAAGGATATGGCATTGGGATACTTCTGATCGCCCCATATGACTCCCACACTCCCATCGCCATCAAGTTGTATTTCCCCTGCACCAATAACATGACTGAGTATGAGATGTGAACGGTAGGCCTCAAAGTTTCTCTCAAGAAAGGTATTCAATGCATGTACATCTACAGGGATTCTTCCCTCATCATCGGTCAAGTGCTCAGAAAATAGAGAATTAAGTACGAGAAGCTCCAACCCTTACATGCCTGCTTGGAATAACTGGCCTCCCAATTCTAAGACATCACCTTCCATTACCTACCTTGAGCAAGGAATAACCTAGCCGATGCCCTTGCTACCTTGGCCTCCATGGTCGACATGCCCGAAGGAATAACAATGACCCCCTTCCAGATTCAAAAGCAAGACAAACCAACCAACTGTTACCACATTGAGCTCGTCACCACAGAAGATTCCGAGCTAGCCAATTGCTGGTACTATGATATATGGCACCTCCTCAAGCATGGTAGGTATCACGAGGGTTCCAATAAGAAATATCGAGAAACCCTTCGAAGACTGTCTTCCCAGTACATCATCTATCACAAAGCATTGCTCAAAAGGAACTTCAATGGAACTCATTTGCACTGTACCGCAGGGGCTGACATTGAAAAGATAATGCAAAAAATCCACAGCGAGGAATGCGGACCCCACATGAACGGTCACATGCTTGCCAGGAAGATCATCCAATAAGGCTACTACTGGACCACCATGACCCAAGATTGCACTGCCTATGTCCGGAGATGCCTCAAATGCCAATAATTCTCTAACCTCCAGCATCTACCTCCGCGCGAATTATACAACATGACTTCTCCCTGGACGTTCTCCACCTGGGGCATCGACATCATAGGGAAGGTTACACCAAAGGCTTCCAATGGGCATGAGTTCATCCTAGTTGCTATTGATTACTTCACCAAATGTGTCGAAGCTGAGTCATACACAGTGTTAAATGCTAAGAAAGTAGCCAAATTCATTAAGAAAAACATCATCTGCCGATATGGGGTCCCGCACGAGCTAGTGTCAGATTACGGGTTGCATTTCGAGGCAGAAGTCACAGAGGTGGTCAACGAATATGGAATTCAAAGACATAAATCTTATCCCTATCAACCTCAGATAAATGGTACAGTCAAAGCCGCCAATAAGAAACTCAAAGCCATCATCAGTAAGATGATCAAAAGCTGTCAAGATTGGGCCATTCAAATCCCGTATGCCCTCTGGGTCTACCGAACCTCAATTCGAACCTCTACTGGGGCTACCAAATACTCTCTAACCTCTACTGGGACAACCAGACCATCTGCCTCACTTGCAGACCATCCTCCAAATTAACCTCCCTACTCAGCAAAACATCCTTCAGCAAGGACAGCCGGATGAAATCCCCAGAAACTATCCTCCCTACGTCACCAAGTGCCGCACACACCGCCTCCGACCTCACCCGCAGAGAACGATCCACCTCTATCTTCTCCCCATCACAATCCAGCCCCAGCAGCTACTGCACATCTATGGAAGTCACGTTCATATCCCCAAAATTGAAATGGAAGGTGTGGGTAGTATCCCACCACCTCTCCCCCAAAGTGCATAAGACCGTTGTCGAACGAGGTGTCCCATCCAAAAGAGACACCAACCTCCCAAAACCCGTTGAGGATACCACCCAACGCACCACAGGTGGAAGATGCTCCCAAACATCCTTAAGCCCCATCATCCCGCGGGCACGCATATTCTTCAAAGAGATATCAGACTGTCAAAAGAAAAAACCTTGTCAAAATTCAAGAAAAAAAAGGAAAAATCACCAAAAAGAGAAGAATGCCAAAAGTCAGGTTACTTACATAACCGCCGAGGCTCACCACCCTCGAGGAGCAGTGACGCGATGGCTCTCGCAACAAGGTCCGCTCATCGGCAACCGGCTCGAACGCATCAAAGGAGTTCTCACTCCCCAAAGCAAGAGGAGCCATGGCCATCCACTCCACGTTTTCCCAGTCATCAATAGTCAACCATTCCCTATGCGATGTAGTGCTCACCAAGGCAAACATTTATTAAAGATCAAAATTCTAGAATGATTTGCAAAAGAAAATCACAAAAAGAAAGAAAGCGAGAAGCTGTGAAAAATGAAGGTAATTCGCCCCTTTATATAGGATGCCAAGGGTCATGCCGATCGGCATTGACCACCCACTCACCGATCGACACTGCCTCCTTACCTTCTCGAGGAAGTCCAAAAGTCCGTGCCACTGCCAAATGGCACCCTCCATTCCATGCCGATTGTCACCCCCTAAAATTTCGTACAAAAATTCCCAGATAATACCAGAAAGCCCTAAAAAATCTCAAAAAATTCCTAAAAATCCCAAGAAGGATTTAGAACATTTTCACCAAGAAAATTTCTCACTCCCTCAAGAGTAAACCCTATTTCCCCAGTGGAACTCTCAAAAATCAAGTAAAACTCCTTCCGGTAACGTCACTGGATGGTCTCTGAAGATCACCCCCTATGACCCAAAGGTCTCAATTTTCCTCGAGCAATACATCCAAACCCTAGCCAACCTAATCACCTCCCCAGTGAAATTTTAGCTATTCCTCTAGAGGATGCAAAAGATTCCCCCAGCAATATGCTCCCCAGCACAAAATAAAACCACAAGATAATCTCCCCGGCAGAGTTCCCCAAGAACATCTCATATTTAAGCCTGCAAAATTGGCTTCGACCCACAGAATTGGTCATCTCATCTTCAAGCCCTCAGAATTGACTTCGACCCACAGACGTGGTCACCCCAACCTAAGCCCGCGGAATTGGCTTCAACCCACAAAATTGGTCGCTCATATTTAAGCCTGCAGAATTAGCTTCGGCCCGCAGAATTGGTCATCTCATACTTAAGCCCGCAGAATTGGTCATCTTATACTTAAGCCCACAGAATTGGCATCGACCCTCTGAATTGGTCATCCTCGCTCCCTTAAGTCCTCAGAATCGTCCTCGGCCCTCTGAATTGATCATCTTACCTCAAAACATCATGCGGTGTCTATTCGACGGCTATCATTTGTTCCAAACTCACCCGTTGAGGGGCTCTGTATACACTCTATTATGTTACCCCTAAACTCTCCTAATGGCCCTATCACCCTCGGCATCACTACAAACTCAGGTCATACCCCGGGAACTGACCTAAAAGCCATCGGGCACTCCCAGGCTCCATTTGACCAAAAGTCAAACTCTTCAACTCGACCAAAACTAAATTAATCTTTGAAGGGCACTGTAACCCCTTTCCAACGGTATGTCATGTGCGCGATTCTGACTTACCATACAGACGAACGACCCATTTTTCCCAAAACTCGATCAAAAGGCCACCGAGCGCTCCCGGACTCTGTGTGACCTAAGTCAACTCTTCAGCTCAACCGAGACTAAATGAATCTTTTAAGGGAACTAAAACACCTTTCCAACGATCCACTCTGTGTGCAATTCTGACTTACGGTACGGACGAACGATCCATTTTAATATGAAAGGTCACCGAATGATTTCAGGGACCTGTTGACCAAACTCAACTCCACGAACTGGATCAAACTCTTTGGAATGTCTAAGTAAATCTCCTAACCTTTCCAACGGTCCTCCCCATGCACGATTCGGACTTACCATGCAAACGAACGATCCGTTTGTGTCCGACGATTCCCCATCCAAAGGACCGACGAGCGCTTCCGAGCCATATTTGACCCAAAGTCAACTCCCAAACCTGGGAGCGGTCCAAAGGACTTTTGAAGGTATCTAAATTACCTTTCCAACGATCTACCCCGTGCACGATTCGGATCAACGATTTGTGCTCTACGACCAATTTTTTGAAAAGACCTGAAAGACCTACAAAACGGCAGGTCCCAGACCCTGCCTATCGGCAGTGTGCCTAAACACACCTGTTGATTGGCAGGAACAGGTCGATGCTGATCGTTAATGCCCTGGGCCTATAAAAATTAGGCCTTGACCTCATTGCAAAGGGAGCCCAGATGAGCAACATATCACTCTCATCAAATCCAGAAAACCTCCCTCGAAGTCATCGTGATTTCCACATCCAAATCCCTTTCCAACCTTGACTTTTCATCATCATTTTCATCCAACTTAGTGATTTAACCACTCTCCATCATCATCCAAGTGCAAGGGCTGCTCTCCAACATTCAAGATAAAGCTCAAGATCTTCAAGAAGGTCCAATTCTCTCCTTAAATTCTCATGAATTCGCATTAACTTGTTTTATTACTTAGCACTTTTATTCTCTCATCTCACACATCCTAATATACTTTTTATTTAGTATTATTGCACATATCTTATTTTCATATAAATAAAAACCCAAAAAAATAAGAAAAAGAGGGTTTGCTCATAAATTCCACACGGGAATTCTCACACTTTTCTTACATTTTTCTCACAACTAAAACACTTTTTCTACACACACACACACATACAAAAATAAGAGAATCCCCCGGTTGGATTTATGGGATAAACCCCACCCCTCGTTTTGCATGCGAACTACGTGGACTTTGATGCCTCTATAGGCTACGTAGGCGTCTAGGGATAAAACCCGAGACTCGAGTTCTATTTTTACTTTTTCTCTCATTTTCTATTTTTTCTAAACTCCACTCTCTTATATTACATATATTTATATATACATATATTTGTTCTCAGTGGCATATTATTCCACATACGTTATCGTTCCATTATAACGATCAACGCAAGGACGATCGCGCAAATCCTATTTTCTAATATTATCTTTACATTGCTACGGATACCTCGCTTTATCTCTTCCGTGATACAAGTCGATGATTCCTATATCCACTATCTATACACATGCACACATATCACAGGGAAAATAAAGGAAAATAGAAAAAAATCCAAGAGAGACCTTAAGGGCGGAATTGGTGCCTAACACCTTCCCATTTTGTAACTTAGCCTCCGGACCCTTTTCGAATCATTTTGATTTCGTATGCATCAGTATGTATTTAGATGATGTCCTTTGGGATGGCTCCCTTTCTTTTCTCTATTTTGAGTAAAATAGACTGGAGACTCCATCTCTCTACATTTTTCACCTCATCAATGATGCCGACCGAAGCGCTCCCGAGAGGGACGCGCAGGACCTAGGATCCTCACTCTGCCCGCCCGCCACGAGGATCGGGGATGGCCACACAAATGTTCAAGATATTTGTAATAAATACATTTGTCACTTTCATTAGTTTTAAACCCATTAGAGATGACTAAGCTATCGAATTTATCATGCCACTGTTTAAGTGCCTATTTGAGTCCATAAAGAGATTTATCTAATTTACACACTTTATTTTCTTAACCGTGTACAATAAAGCCTTCAGGTTAATCCATATAAATCTCTTATTCTAATTCTACATTTAAAAAGTCAGTTTTAACATCCATTTGGTGTACAATTAAATCATTTAAGGCAACTATGGCAAATAGTACACGTATAGACATTATTCTAGTCATGGGTGAAAAGGTATAAAAAAAAGTCGACGTTTTTTCTTTGTCTAAAACCTTTGGCAACAAGACATGCCTTATATTATTCAACAATACCATCAAATGTTAATTTCTTTTCAGGAATCCATTTACACCCAATTGTTTTACACCCAGGATGAAGGTCCACTAAATGTCAAGTTTTATTTGTTTTCAAAGATTCCATTTCATCATCAATACCCTCCTGGATAAATCGGCATCTAAAGACGATAAAGCTTCTTGAATAATATTAGGATCCTCCTCTAAAGTGTAAGCATAACAGTCCGAGCCAAAATCTTTTATTTAGTTTTGAAAGTTCTAAAACGGAGTCATTATTTTATTTATTTTTATTTAAAGAAATATTAGTGAATGACTCGCCCCCACTATTTCTCAATTTAAAAGAAAATTTATCTTCATAAAAATCGGCGTCATTTGATTCAATTATTACTTGATTTTTCAAGTCATAAAATCGGTATCCTTTGTTATCAATATCATAGCCTACAAAAACGCACTCATAAGCTCTACTAGACAATTTAGACTTTTTAGGGTTGGGTATACGTACATAAGCTAAGCACCCCCACGTTCTAAAGTATGACACGTTGGGCCTCAAATTTACATTTTAGTCTTAGGAATTCTATTAAGTACTTGACACATAGTCAAAATAATTTCACCCCACCAATGTGAGGCCGCCCCCAAATTTAATAAAATAGCAACAACTAATTTAGTTAATGTCCAATCTTTTTAGGCTTTACTGTTCATTTCGGGCGAATAAGAGGCAGTTTTTTTGTGAATAATACCATGGGTTTTATAAACTTCAATAAATGGTGCATAATCATATCCGGTGCCTTTATCACTCGTAACCTATAAATTTTTTGATTAAATTGATTTTCAATTTTATTTATGAAAATTTTAAACATGTCAAACGCTTCACTTTTATTTTTCGCTAAATGTACAAATGAATAATAAGAACAATCATAAATAAAAGTTACAATAACGTTTGCCATTTCAAGCGGTGACACCATCCAATTCCTAAATATCCGAATGAATTAAATCAAGTGGTTCAGATTCTCTAATAACAGATTTATGTGGTGTCTTAGTTATTTTAGTTTGACTGCATCTTTCACATTTTTCAAAATCATATAATGATAATTCTGGAATTAATTCTGAAGTGCTCATATTTTTAACAAGTCGTTTATTAACGTGCCAAACATTAAATGAACAAGCAATATAAGCAGAAAGAGAAATTTTATTCATAGCATCAACGTTCAACTTAAACATCCCATTAGTGGCATAACCCTTGCCTACAAAAATTCCATTTTTGGTCAAAGTAAATAAATCACCACCAATAGTTTGAGTAAACCTAGCTTTATTGAGAAGATAAACCGAAACCAATTTTTTTCTTATCTTAAGAGTGTGAAGAACATCTTTGAGGATCACAGTTTTTCCCAAAGTGAACTTTAATTCCATATTTCCAGTACCAGCAACCTCAGTGGAGTGAGAATCACCCAACAACATCTTCTTATCTGCAGTCTCAGAATAAGTTTTGAAAATAGTACAATCATAACAGATATGGCGGGAAGCATCAGCATCCACCCACCACCCTTCGGCACCGCTAGTTATGTTGATTTCAGAAATCATAGCACATAGTTCATCTTCGGTCAAATTAGCTTGTGCCTATGGCACATTGCGACATTTGCGAGCCATATGGCCAGGCTTGCCACAATTGAAATAAAGAAATTGTCCCGAGTTGCTAGACTGCATTTCTAGCGTTCTTCTTCTCATTCTGAGTCTGAATCTGATTTTTAAAATTCTGGTTGTGGCTCTTTTTCTGAAATTTCATATTTTTCCCGGTTGTCTTTAAAACAACTGGAGTGTGGTTCTTTTTCTGATTTTTGTTGTTAGACACAACGAGAATTTCATCCTTATAGTGCTGTTTTTAGGATTCCTCCTTAATTCTCAATTTAGTAATGAGTGACTTTTGTGAAAATTCTTTAGACTTTTGCCTCAAAATATTTTTGAACTCTTTGAACATTGGAGGCAATTTATCGATAATCACAGCCACCTGAAATTACTCATCTAAAGCCATGGCCTTGGAAATAATTTCATGGGAAATCATTTGTAAATCATGGGTTTGAGTAACAACAGACTTATCATTTGTCATTTGAAATTTTAAATAACGGCTGACGACATATTTTTAGCACTCGCCTCCTCCGTGTCATATTTTTTAAAAAGCGCATCCCATACATCTTTTGCAGTTTTATAATTTGCATAATAGTCATAAAGTTCATTACTTAGAGCTTTCAAAATAGTTCTTGCACCGAAAATCATTTACCTCCCAATTCCTAATAGTTTTGCTTTCCTCAACAGTTGGTAGATTATTCACTACGGGTTTGTCAAATTGAACACAAGATGCGACATTTTTCGTAGTTAAATAAAATAACATTTTTTTGCTCTAACGTTTAAAATGTTGGCCTTCATATTTAAAAGGCTTGTTAAGGTTGGTTGAGTAATTTTCATCCATGGAAGAATATCAGATAACCTTAAAATTGATGTTACGGTAGTAAACTAAATGTAGAATTAAAGGAACCAAATTACCCAATTAGGAGCGAATAAACCGAGGCTGAAAATATAAGAAATACGGAATCAGAAATTCAAAATGAGTCGCGAACAATGTCGCTCTCTTTAAGTTGTTTCGTGGCTATGCTCGAAGTGTACTAAAGGTCACAATTGCCTCGTCACCCCCGGGATAAAACAACCTCCAATGATCAGAAAATACGAATTGATACAACACAAGAATCAATCCGGTCTATGTACAGCCATTCGTATTAATTGGTCAAGTCTAATAATAAATCTGGGGAGGATTTATTATTCCAGTGAGGAAAAAAATTTGGGGCAGTTCTGTGTTTGCAAAATCGATTATTAAAAAAGGAAGGATTTAGTCCTATTTTATTGAGCAATTAGAATAGAGACGCTTGTAAAACGTGGAGAGAAATCTGGAAAGACGTAGACAAGGCTGAAAATTTTAACAGATAAAATAGTCACATTTTTATTTTCGAAATAAATTTTTGTTACTGAAAAATTATTTACTAATGAGCCCAAGCCCCTAACCGGGTCGGTTGGACAACCGATAGCGCATGCGTATGATTTGATCCATTAGGTCTGCCCCATATACCCACAAAACATTGGATACCCAAATGACTAAACCTTAGATCCCCAAAAGTTTATATTAACACTAGCCAAATCTTTAAACCCATCGATGTGGGACAGATGAAAATCTCTTCTTTCAAACCTTTTTGCACTGGCAACGAAGAGATGTTCCAACATTTAGTAACGGAGGATGAGCTGGAGATAAATGATGGAATTAACAAACCAGTGTCAATAGGTTCTATCTTATAGTGCAACCAATGGAAATTGGTTTATTCCATTATCCCTATAGGTGGCTTCCCTCATTCTCTCGGTCTCAAGGCAGTAATTTAAGTTGGTTTATTCTCTGCCCCAAAAGATCTTCGAACTTACGTGGTTCACAAGCTGGAGAATATGAGTAGGGACATGGGTACAAAGTAACTCTACAAAATCTTCACAAAAAGGAATGTTATTGGTGCTCTGGCGGGACCTCATACCACAAGACAATGTTTAATAGGTAAGTGAGAGAATAAGTGAAATCCACATCAAATCTTGTGAAGGTTTTTGTGAAAATTTTTATACTAATATCATTATTCTTTAACAAAAGTACCTTCTTTTAAAATGATGTGAGATGCATCTTTTGGGAATGGGGTTTTTATTTTCACCACCCTTCTATTTTTGTCCTGGTATGTGGGCTTCATAGGTTTGATAGCGGGACTTCTCAAAAATCGTACATGTCTTAAATGGAGGGTAACGACCTTATGGTCAATGTTTTAATTTTTTAATTTTTTTATATATTGTTACCTATAGATCGTTAAATAATTTAATTAGGATTTATTTATGGCATACGATATTGCTCACTTCATATTCCCTATTGTAAAGGCATGCCCTTCCTCCTATATATGTCTTAAAATTGCAGATGAAAGCTATGATAGAGGAAGAGACTGAAAAGATAACAATTGAGGAAGAGATTGAAAACTAGTTATCCATCAAATATTTATAATGATAGATAATATCATGCTTGCCTATGAGAATATTTTAAGTGTTTCTTCTTGTCATAATGTTTTTCATGCGAATTCTCTTATTGCGACATCTCCTCGGTTTCAGCCTGCAAAAGTAACAAATTTAACTCCTGAGTTGTTTATGCAATGGAAGAAGATAAAATGGAAGAAAGAAAAGCTCGCTTGGCTGCACAGAAGGCAAAGGGCTAAGAATGACCGTATGAGGTAATATCAAACACAAGTCATACTTTAAATGGTACAGAATTACAAATTTTGAACTCACTTTTTATCATTTCATTTGATTGTCATGACCCATCTTAAACACCTGGAATAAATATACAGTTGAAATAAAAAAAATAAACACAACTTGCCAAAAAATTTAGAACTAGTACAATGTTGACCTATGATATAAACTATGGACAAAGATATTTACTAATTACGATATCTTAACCAAACATCATTATTTTCAAAAGATCCTTTTGACCTTCAAGAAAGGAACCAATGAATGCCCTTTTTTGTCATGATTATCTATAATATAGAGATAATGACCTGTAAATCACTCAATAAATCCAGTTCAAAATAAATTGCTGGTTGATAATTTTCAATCATATAAATTCCCACTTTGATTGTTGAAGCCTAAACAAATTTTGAATCAGTATGAATGGATAATTTAATTTACTTTTCCTCAATACATCTTTAAGTATATAGGAGGATGCATTATCGTGCATAATGCGGTATCCTTATGATTTGATTAAATGGAATATGTTACTTATAAGAATATATATAGGGTGTTTTATAATTTACCCCAGGGATAATTCAGTATTTAAAAATACCATCCACATGTTCATTAATTAGACTTACCTCCAAATGTTCATCAACCCACTTCTACCTTATGCATTATTTAATGCAAACGATGGGGGAGGGGGTAAACTCTAATAAATAAACATGTAGGTGGTATCTCTATATACAACATTATCATATCCCCTATGATGCAACCCTAACTACCGAGTCGATAAAGATAAGTGTCCTAGTTTGGTGCGGGTCTAAAGAAGATAACTGTATAACAACTTAGGAAGAATATGTTTTTATCTACTTCATTAGTAACATGAAATTTATTATTCTAAGAATTGGGAAGCTGAATGTTCTTACTCAAAACGCTAAAGATAGAGATGATTGACATCCACTAGAGCTAGAACAATTAGAGATTCACCACCATATACATATAAAGACTCACATGAGTAGCGAAATGCAGAGTTTGTTTCAAACCATTATCCCTCACCGTGCTTCCGGTACCTAAACAACTCGTACCGATTACGTAATAACACATATTTATCATTATGAGATTGATATAGTTTATCTATATAACTAGTTATTATGTATAGAGAGATATTTTTCAAATTATACATATATTTTACCTTATAACATAGTTATTTTGTTTCTACATACGTATATGAGGGAGTGTTCGGTAGGATGCATGTATAGAGATTTTCTACCCTTAAGATATATTGTATATATTTAATTATTTTTGGGAAAAAAATTCTCCCTTTTTAAGTAACTTGTTTACATTGTTGTGGCTATTGCTGTAATTATTTTGAGTTAATTTTAATGTTTAAGCAGGTTGGTTTTCATGAAAAAACAAAGGAGATTCTATCAATTTTTTTTAAAATAATAGTATTTGAACAACTTAAGAAATAAATTGTGTTAAGCTAGGCAGTGGGGGCGGTGAGGCTATTTTGAATTAAAACATTATATTGGACAAATAAACCTTGATGTTAATCGAATTGTAGTTTCAACTTTGCATTGTCGGTGGTGGTAATTTAGTACTAATTTATTGCGTCTATTATTATTATTATTTTTTAGTTAATTTCAATGTTTAAACAGGTTGATTTTCATGAATAAACAAAGGAGACTCTGCCCATTTTAAAAAAAATATTAAGTGTTTTTAAATATCATTAACAAGAACATATACAAATTTGATAATCTTTTAAAAAATTGTCATCTATAGGAAGTATTAAAAAATACCTTCTTTGTTTAAGGTAATTGGCACTAAATAAATCTTATTGCATGTGTAAACCTTTTGTAGACCAAGAAAATCATTGAAGTCATATTATTGGAGGTCGTATGCTTAAGATCGTGGGTTTACTTTGTTGATATCATTTTATGATAGGAATAAATGGGTTTTTATGTATTTTTATAAATGAGAGTAGTGGAATATTTCAAAAACTTATTATTACCATTTATGTTTTAGTAGACACAATGTTGGACGTGTTAATTGTGTAAAGATAGCTTTTACGTATATGAACTCTAATTATAGTTCAATGAGAAATGAGTTGTTATATTAACAATTAAGATTGTAACTGAGAAATGTTAAAACGGGCGTCAAACATGTTATATATTATTTTAACAGGTTTTTAATTATGATTATATAGAATATATGATGGAATGTTCAATTCTAAATTAAACTTTAGGGATTATTTTATCGTCCCTAATACTTTGGTGAAAATTTTTTGGCATCGTGCATTTTTTAGGAATGGCAATAGCCGTCCTAAAAAAAATTATTAAAGACATCTTACTTGTCATCTCAAAAGAGACCCATGAATAATGATCTTTTGAGACGGTTTATTTCCATTCTCAAAAAACACTTTTGAGATGGCTATTTCCATTTCAAAAACTATTTAAAATAGACTACCAATAAAAACCCATGAGCCATCCCAAAAAGTATTTGAGAAGGCTTGAGTAACTTTCGAAATGGGAACTAAGCCATCTAAAAAAGTAGTCTTTTTGTAGTGCGTGTATAGATACAAGAGTCCCTCTTGATCAGGGATCGTTAATGGTGGTGGTCAAATCGAATATCTTTTTTTCTCCTCAAGTTCCTTGGTGCATCCATCGTTACGTATCCACATTCTTTCTTTCCTCAAAATCTGGGAGAAAGGACGGAACATATCTGAAGATCTTGATATGAACCTATTGAATGTGGCAAGCATGCCATAAAGCTTTTTCACCTTATGAAATATGCTCGGAGGTTTCACCTTCTGAATGCCTCGATCTACTCGATGTTTTCCTCACTCTCCCTATGACTAACCAATTGTCCAAGGAACTTTTTCGATTGTACTCCAAAGGAGAATTTTAGCTGCATTCATCCTGATTCTAGAGTAGCAAAGGACTTTAAAAGACATTGTTAGGTCTGCAAGGTGATTTCCTTTCTTTTTTCAAGCATAGCATCTATATATACCTCCATTCTCTTTCCCAATTGCTACTACAACATCTTCATGACAACTCAATAATAAGTTTCACTACCTTTATATAATCTGAACGGCATCACCCTGCAATGGTACAATCGTAATACGGTGATGACAGATGTCTTTTCCTGGTCGAGATTGAATAGTAGGATCTGATGGTATTTTGAGTAGGCATCGAGGAAACACATGTGTTCATGGTTGGGGTAAGAATAAGATTTATAATGCTTATTATGTTTTTGAGTTTGGCATATTTCGTTACTGTGGACATCTTGGTCAGATTGATTCGGTGCGGGCTCGGGCCATGGAGTCGGGATGAGGGGATGAAGAAGAAAGGAAGGAAGGAAGAAGGTTCCCCCCCTCTCTCTCTCTCTCTCCCTTCCTTTTTTTGGCCTTGCACGTGTGGGTGATTCGAGGATGTGGATGTCCTCTTTTCGCCACTCATGTCAGCATCTTAACAGTTTAGCCTCGAATATAACGTTGGTCATCGTTAAATGGGGAGAGCACGAAACGATAGTCGCCAACCTATTTTGCTCAAAACAGGCAAAAGAATGTCGCCGCCTTGAGATAACGACATCAAGGTCAAACTGATGCATGTGAAACCAAGTGAAACGAATGTCAGGGGACTAAGTTACGAAATGGGAAGGTGTTAGGCACCCATTCTGCCCTTTCAATCTCTCATGGGCTATGTTAATTTTCTCTTTTCTTCTTCATGGTGTGTGTGTACATGTGTATATTATAAGCAACGAGAGAATGGAATTATCCAACTCGTGTCATGTAATGGATGGAGCAGACTCATTCGTAGGAGTGTACCAAAAATAATCATAAACATAATGATTTAAGTGTTCGTCGAATCACAAATCATTATGAAAGAGAAAGTGTGAAAGTCGAATGACACATAAGTATGTAGGAGTCCAAGACTCACGAAAATATATATAATTTACTCTAAAATATATGAAATGAAAGGGGAGGACTCGAATCTCGGGATTGGCCCAAGAAACCCACATGGCCCAAGGGGCATCAAAGTCCACGTAGTTCGAAAAAACATAGGGGTGGGGTTCAACCCATAACCCAAACATACGACTCCTCTTTGAGATAGTTTAAGAAAAATGTGTTTAAGTGTGAAACTATGAGAAGATGGAAGTCTTGCTTTTGGAATTTATGAATAAACCCTCTTTTTGCCTTTTTGGGGTTTTTATGAAAATAAGTAGTGTGCAATACTAATAATAAAAAGTGAAGGTTATTTTATGTGAGATGATGAAACAAAACTAGAAGGTATCATAAAATGAGAATATGGTGAATAATAACACTAAGATCAATAACTAGAAAAGAGGGTGAGGAATGAACCTCCTTGTAGATCTTTGTTACTGAATTGAGAATATAAGTACGTTGATTTTTGAAGTGGTATGAAGCTAATATGGTAGGATGATGTGGGTAACTAAGTAAGGTGAGGGAATGTTGACAAATGGACATTTTTGGAAAAGGGGAGGCTCTGATCTCGAGGAGAATGTTTGTTACTTGTTAAAAGGGACCCCTTCCAAGGGTGAGGTCATGACCCTTTTATAGTGTAATTTAGGGTTAAAGAGGGTGCCGATCCGCATGGAACCTGGACTTCCTATAAGCATAGGTCTTGCCTTGTTGGGCAAGAAAAAGTACACAATGCCTATAGGCAGGGTGTTTGGGGTGCTTATAGGGAGTCTGGAATGTATTTTTCAGAAAAATAGGTCTAAAACGCAACCATAAGTTCAAATCGCTCATAGCTGGAACCATTGGAAAGAGAATTTTCATCCCTTGAAGAATCCATTGAGCCACTCCTGAGTTTAAGATTGACCAAAGTTAAAGGGGATCGAAATACCCAATGGTCTCTAAACGGGAGGTTTTTGGAGGAAAAAGGATTATTTGTCTGAACCGTGAGGCCAATTATCGCATGGCATAAACTGTTGGAAAGGGAATTCAATGACCTTTGAGATTTCATTGAGTTTCGCTCAATTTGGAGAGTTGACCAAGGTCGAATGGGCCTCGAAAGCGCCCGATGGCCCTTTGGAGTAAAACGGTTTGTTCATCCGAACTGTGAAGCCAATTTGTGCATGGGATGTTTTGTTTGAAATATGATTTGGAGCCATTAAAGGTTTCATTGAGTTTTACTTAAGAAAAATAGTTGACTAGAATCAAACGGGGCTTGGTAGCATCGGGTGGCCTCCAAATCAGTACTAGGAGTAAAATGGATCATTTGTGCGAACGGTGAGGTCGATTCGTGCACGAGACAAGCCGATCGAAAGGGGACTCGAGGTCCTTCAATGATTATTGAGCTTCTATCAAGTTAGAGAGTTTATCAGAGACAAACGGGGCTCAAGAGGCATCCAGATCAATACTCAAAGTGTGACCTAGGGATTATGATGAGTGGATGAGTATTAGGGACCTAAGGATGTGCTTAGGGGAGTCTTAGGATGGAGTGTCTACTGAGACCCTCGATGGGAAAGCTTGGAACAAGGGAAGGCTTTCAAAAGTTAGCCCCGAAATCGATGTGGGATAATTGGATTGACGTCAATTCTACGAACCTATGAGAGGAGGTGATCGATTCATAGGGTCGAGCCCAATTTTGAGGATCTAAAGAGTGATAACCGCTTCAGCGGCTCGTCAATTCTATGCATGTTAAGTTTTTATGATAGAATCTATGGGTTAAGGAAAATTATACAAACCTAAACGTATAACTACCATTCTACGAGTCGAGATCTATTATGTGGACCTAAAGTTGTGATGACTAATTCTACGGGTCGAGGTCAATTTTACAGACCTTAAGTTGGGACAAACCAATTCTGCAGGTTGAGGTTAATTTTGCGGACCTTAAGTTTACATGACCAATTATGTGGGTCGAGGTCAATTATGCCGACCTTAAGATGTAGCGACCGATTCGACAGGTCAAGATCGATTCTGCGGACCTAAAGTTATAATGACCTATTATGAAGGTCGAGGTCAATTCTTCAAACCTTAAGATGGGTGACCAATTCTTCGAGTCGAGATCAATTCTACAAACCTAAAGTTATGATGAACACTTTTGTGGGTCGAGGTCAATTCTGAGGACCTTAAGTTGTAGCAACCAACTCTATAGGTCGAGGTTAATTCTATGGACCTTAACTTGCATTTTATAGCTAGTGTTTATATTTGGGAAATGTACTGACTTAAGGTTTTACTTGGGAAGGAGTAGAGTGCTTTGGTACAGGCAAACTTTGGCTCTGAGTTTCGCAGGGGAAGTTATAAGGGGTTTTTTAGTGCAGACGCACTATTTGTTTCGCTGAGGAAAAGTTTATAATAAAAGTTAGTGCTATTGGTACTATTGAGTATTTCTAAGAGTTAAAAGGTGATCCAAAAGGGATTTGTCTCCAGATGAATAATGTTAAGGACTTTGCGTGGATTTTTTAAGGGATTTTTATGAATTATTCGTGAAATTTTGGGATTTTTTAGCATTTTTGGGATGAAATTTTGAGGGGATTGCCAATAAGAAGGTCCGGAGAGGTGCCTATCGGCATTGGCGCAGACTCCTATGCTTCTTAGGGGAGGGAAATATTACTGCTGATAGGTAGGATCAGGGGCTGCCTATCGGCAAGCCCCTTAGCCTTCTATAAAAAAAAAAAGGGTGGTCCCTCCTCATTTTTCACACCTTCAAGTGATTGAATCCCCTTTTCTCTCTCTATAAGTAATTTTTAAGTTCCTTCTTCCTTAAGAGTTCAAATAACAGGTGCTTCCAGCAATGCTAACAGTGAGTGGGTGTTTGTCGATAACTAAGTCGATTTGGAGTGGCTAGTTGTGGTGCCGCTTGCATTGGGAAATGGGAAATCCTACTACTCCTTTGAATCAATTACTAATGAGAGTGTCTTGTTATGCGAGCCTGCGCACCACCGTGTGGCGATGGTGAAACTATGTGAGTATTTGTCCTTTGATTTTCCATTTCTTTTCTCTTTTTCTTCTCGGGATAATGAAGCATTTTATTTGGTTATTTTTATACTGATATCGCTTCTTTGAGCATCCGATTCCGAGGGATAACTAGGATAAAGGATATCTGGGACCATCTTCCTAAGGCGATGAGTGGATGGTGGAATCCACTAGTTTTGACACATATGCGGGTGCACTAGACGAGACGTTGCACTCTTATACGATGTTTTGTGCACTTGGTGAGAGATGGTGGGATACGACACACACATTCCATTTGGGTATTGGTGAGATGACTGTTATTCCTTTGGACGTTCAGCAATTGACGGAACTGGATTGATCTTGGCATCAGATTGTGGTGGATCGTACTTTGCAAGTTGTGGAGACGGCGGTGCGAGCTACGTTGGGGGGGGTGTTGGTAGAATCATGTTAGTAAATTTTATTTGTATTTCTATGATGAATAAGACTATGTGATGAGGCATATATGTGAGACGGATGGGCAACAAGTGAGACAAGAAACCCGTTTATTTATTTTTTCTTCTACTACAAGGGTTTTTTATGGCGACGAGTGGTGACGTCATCCATATTTAGTTTTTTGCAATATTTGAAAATTATTTCGGATGTCCATCTGTACAATTGGGGGAGCTTCACTCTAGCATCCCTTTATGCCTGGATGTGTTCAATCGGTGTTGCCGATAGACATTCTCACGAACCATGTAGCTTCTTAAGGTAATCTTTAAGTTTAATTTCCTTTTTATTTCCTTGCAATCCTTTTTTCTTTCTTTATGCTTGGGTACTTCTGGTACCTTGGGGAGATGGTGGTACGTCATATTATGGAGGGAGAGGTGGAGGTTCCACCATCATCGTCCTCGGAGTACATAAGGCGGGTGAGAGAGATGACGGATGAGGCGAGGGCAACGACGATGGATGGAGAGCCATATATGCTTTACACTGATATGACAGTGGGTTATGCTTACCTGAACTTTAGGACAAGCTGGTTGATGCCTTCGTGCATTTTTGATGTGGAGAATATGCCTCCACCAACTATGCTTCGGGGAGGGGTACCAATGTGATGACGACATCGTCCCATAGTACTGGAGAATGTGCAGTTTTAGCGGCGAAGGAGGTTCCACTTCATCAGGTTTCTTCTCCCTCTTATCATATTCGATTGAGGGATGAAAAAGTGTTGTCTCTACCTCATCGTCCTCATGCGTCGGTGGATGGGGTATCAAGTCTTGACGACGATGCTCTCCGTCCTGAAGTACACTCATTTCTTTCTTTTTTATTTCTTATTCCCACTTTATATTTTTTTCTCTTTACTGACTTGCATGATTTTTGCTAATTTTCTTTTTCTTGCAAACTGTTCGCGTGTCAACCACCTAGTTGAGAGACATTAAGGACTGGATGGCATCATTGTCAACCTACGTGAGGAGGACAGCCAGCTCTTGCATGGTGTTGTCGTCTATATCAGAGGAGAGTTTTGATTCCGGGAGTGAAGGGTCTATCACTTATCGAAGGGGGCAGCGCGTGCACCGTAAAGGTTGAGGGGTAGTTCTAAAAGGGTCGTTGGGAGGTAACTACAGTGTCCCGTTGTATCTTTTTTCTTTTTTTCTTTCCTAAAAGAGATTTAATAAAGGTATGTGTACATATATATATTCATATGCATATGCATTTCTTTTTGGTATTTATCTTGATTTAGTGACTTACTCTACATGCACTTTAATTTATTGCTGAGGTTTCTCATTTATTTGTGAATATAGAGATGAAAATGAAAAAGGGACTCGAAGTAAAAGGAATTTTTTATTTTTAAAAATTATGCACAAAAAGGAGAGTAATGTTTTTCAAAAGGGAACAACCTAGAGTTTTGATTTTTTTCAAAGTAAATTTTTTTATTTTGGAAATTGGTTTTGTGTAAAAGAGGGAAAAGGGATTTTTCTAAAAAGGAGTGGTAATGGTTAACATACCACTTAACTTGCCTATCGTCATAAGGGCCAAGTCCAAATCACTCATTTGGCATTCATTGCACTTCTTCCATACTTTGGATACTATGGTGGCAGAAAAATTAGTGAGGCTTTGAATGGTTCATTTTGGGGAGTGTTTTCTTCACCGCCTTTCATATTCTCTATTTTGTAGCGTTCTTTTTCTTTACAAATGGCTCTACCGATGCCCGAGGCTCCTACTTTAAGAGTTTAGAGGAAATGTTCTTCTATAATGTTAACTGCGAAACCTTTATTTTGCATTGGGTCTCCTTATGGTGTATCTGTGCCACACACTAAAATCTAACAGAAAGCAGTGGTACAGTTCTGGTACGCCGAAGATTAATTTTCAGATTTGGCTCAGACAAGGTGTGTATTACCTACGAGGAGTTTTCTGCGATGCTATATGTAAGACCTAATGCAGCAGCAGTTATGTCAGACTTATCCTATTCTCCCCGGATGACTTTTGCGAATTTTATTTATATCTCCCCCTCAGTTTCTCAGAATTTGGTTTATGGAGGAAATATTGTCCTCCTGATAGTTATGAACTCGGTGTGCCTGAGGTATTTTTTTTATGCTCGTTTTGTTGGAGTTGTAGTTTTTGTTCTGACTACTAGTCCTTTGTTGCTTATAGGTGACCTAACGGCTTATCCTCAGGTGGCCACGATAGTGATGTGGATTTCATACTATTGCAGTCCTAGGACGGTGGTGTTAGTGGAAACTTTGAATGATTTGGATGCCTGGAAGGAAGGTCGGGCTGACTTTCTGTAGGGCAGCCCTATCATGTTGTTCATGTGTCTTTGTGAGAGATTTTTCCTGTAGGACCCTCCTGATTACCCATTGTCGAGTGTTCCCAATTTCTTTCCTAGGCCCTTATTGAGTTTCGGCCCTTTGACCAAAAATTGGATTAATTTGTTGGTGGAGCACGTGGCCTGATTCATTTGTTGGTATGTGCCATGGTGGGGGGACTTGCATCTCGTTTTACATTTAGGGGAACATCGATATGTGAAACTAGTTGGTCTTCACCAAATATCCTTGTATCTTCCCTGGAAGCTTCTACACCAAGTGGGATGGGAGTAGATTGTGCCTCCTCATATAACCAATTTCTTTTCGGTGAAGGACTTAACCAAGTCCTTGAGGATTATTTTGGGGCCTATATGGAAGCATCTCCGATCGTCTACCCTTTCGTCACAATCCATTAGAGGGGTTTGGTTTTTATTTGGGGATTACTTGAAGTGGTTATGTAAATGGGTGGTTGTGAATATTTTAAAGGAGGAGGCTGGGCAAAGATGGCTTGTCGCCTTTGATACCATGGAGGAAGGTATTGTGGTTTCGTCGAAGCTCGTCAAGGCATACTATTTCATAGAGCGTATCATAATACTAATCAATAGTGGGAGACTTTGGGACCCCCACGAGTGGGTAATGTTGATGAGGTAGGTCGATTTTGGAAACTTTTATCCCACTCTGGAATCTCATTGGAAATATCGTTTGATGGGTGTTCGAATCAGATAGGGTACTTCGTTCAAACGAGATAGGGTACTTCTTTCGAACGAGATGCAAAATTTTACTTTTCTACCTGATTCTAAATGAAATCTTTCTAGTTTATCTCTTGGAGATTTTTTACCCTATAGAGATTCGAGATTGCAATTTCTATTAAGCCATTTAGGCATATTTTGTGATCAAACACTTTGTTTTATCAAATCCAAACCCCTTGGAGGTTTTGTGATCACTTTATAAAACCTTGAAGAATACGTCACAAGTTTTAATCCCTATGGAGTTAATTATTCAGTGCTGATGATAGGAAAGAAGTTTGCAGAGGTTGACTGGTGGACACCAAGACAAGTGGATCTTGTTGTTTGGTCCATTGCTAGATTCGCATCATTTTTTATCAATAACAAGGAAGGAAGATATAACTGCAATACTTAGTTGTGTCTAAGTATGTAAATCTTTTTGTGTCATCCTGTAACACCTAGTTATAATAGTGCTGAAAAGTAATAAGTTTTTCTCGAAAGGGATTTTTCCCCCTTTTCTATATTTGTGGTTTATTCATTTCAGTTTAGATTCAATACATTGCATGTTTAGGTTCACCTAATTAATCACGATAAAAGTGGACTTAATTGAATTTGTCTTCTGTGTAAACTAATCTATGTTTTCCATATATAACCGGACACCCATAAAACCTTATTTAAAAATTGGTATCAGAGCTTGTTTCTACAAGTTATTTAGATGAATCCTAGTGGTTATGTGGAGAACTAGTACAATAGGCCACCTTTGTTTATGTCACAAATTATGACTATTGGAAAGTTTGAATGAGATTGTCTTGAAAATCCGATCGACGAGTGCATTTGGCTTACTGTTGAAAGGGGGTGGACTCCTCCTATTATAACTAATGAAAATATCGCTAGTCTCAAGCTAGTTGCTAATTGGACTAAAGATGATTTTATACCGAGTAACTTTAACTCTAGAGGTTTAAATGTTATTTTTGGTGTAGTCATTCATAACGAATTTTATTGAATCAAGACGTGAACATGCCTAACTAAGCTTGTGATATCCTCCATCTCACACACGAGGGAACTAATGTTATCAATGATTCTAAGCTTTAAAACCTCACTACACAATTTGAAACTATAACCATCCTTGAAAGTAAAAATTTAGATGAATTTGATGCAAGTTTGTATAATATTGTGAATTTTAGTTTTAGTTTGGGAGAACAAATTTTGGAAATAAGAGTTATTAAGAAAATTCTAAGGTCACTCCCGTCATGTTTTAGTGCAAAAATCAGTGTCCTTAACTCTTAAATTCTAGACACGATAGGCTATAAGACCTTATAGGTATCTTCAAACTTACAAAATATACATGTTTCCCAAAACCCAAAAGAAAACGATATAGCTTTAAAAGCTAAATCAAAGAAAAAGGAGGTTTTTGACTCTGATTCTAATTTTGATCATGATGATCGTTCCCTGTTTGCTAAAAAATTAAAAAAAATCTCAAATTCAAAAATCAAAATTCATACAATATGTAAAATAAAAAAATTGAGAAGAACAAAAATTTGAAATCGGGTAAGAATTTCAATGAGAGTGATCAAAAGAAATCTGGAGGTGAGTACCCTAAAAAGATGAATTGGAAAAATGTTATGAGTAAGAGGGGAACGATCACAAAGCCCATGAGTGTCCCAGTAGGATTATGAGACAAGGCAAAGGAAAAGTTGCATATAATGCCACTCTAATGGATAATGATGTTGATTCAGCGGATGTCAAAATTACAAGTATGTGTCATGCTAACGAGGATGTTTCTAAATGTGATACCCTTGACAATGAGTTTAATCATTCTAGTGAGGTTGAGGGTGATGATTTGAGTGAGGAATAACGTGGTCTTCAATATGCATTCTCCGACTTTACACCGAGTAGTTAAAAGCCAAAATGCAAAAAAAAAACTTAACTACTAGGGTGTTTTCTTTAAAGAAGGAGTTGAATGTTTCTAAAGAGAGTGAAATCTCGATGAGAATCTCTTTGAGTGTGCAACTTGTTTTAGTAGGAAGGGAAAAAATACTTGATCAACAAAGTATCTAGTCTTACGATAGATCTTCAAGCATAATTGGAGACTAATTGTTTGAACATTTGAACATTTCGATTGATCTTCAAGCATCAACAAAGAACTATTTGAACATTTTAGTTCTTTTACATATGCTAAATAGGATGTTCTCATCTCAATCCCGCTTAATAATGAATCAAATCAACTAGGAACTAATTGTTCATGTAAAAACCATTGCCTGATTTTTTCTTGAAAATTTTATTTATGTTTAAGCAATGGAAAGGGGCTATGAAAGAAGTAGTCTTCTTTGCGTTAAATTCCACCATTAATAAGATCCTACAATATGATTTTGACACATAAAAACAGAAGTGCCAAGGACAACTTTATTTTATTGATGCTTCATTAAAAATGATCAATATGATTCTTTCCAAAAATTTCAGAGTTAATGCTTAAAATGTGAGATTTTTATGGTGTTATAAGTTAAGATCAATGAGTTTGCACAATAAAATTCCTTCAAGAACATTATATAGTTTGGCGTTGTTGATTTGAAAAAAAATTAAATTCTTGACATTTTGTATGAGTTGAGTCAATTTCACTTTGTTTAGTTCTTTTACACCAACGGTTGAATTGATTTCTTTCTTTAGGAGTGTCACTTTGACTTCGTGTATCATCGCTACATATGCGGATGTTGATTTTTCCATGCATTAAGTTCACACATGTTCATCTCATGTTCATGATTTGGATATGTTCATGCTACTCCATGGTGTGATTTTTTGTATCTGTACTTAAATGTAAATTCATATACTCAAAAAATTCAAAAAAAATCAAAAATAATTTGTTGGTTTGTTAGAGTTTCATCCCCTATGTTTAGTTGTCTATCCTTTGTTATGATATTTCATATTTTGACTCTCGTGATGCTAAATTTTCAGGTTTAGCCTCTTACCCTTTGTATATTATAGACAAAAAGGGAAAAACATATTAAGGGGGAGTTTCCTTTGTTTTAAACTCCATGCGTCATGGTATTTCCTTTGTTTCATGTGTGTAGATCTTTTTCTACATTGATTATATCATGGACTACACAATGAAGATTTTTCGCATAGAAAATTCTACAAGTGTCTTTTTCTTTTCGGGTTTGGGAGGTGTGGAAGCAATTATTATGCAAAACAAATAAATATGAGAGAAATAATTATCAAGAAAAGAACAAGGAATACAAGATGTCAATCACACAACAAAGGATGTACGTGGTTCAGCAGAGATGTGCCTACGTCCATGGTGGTGCAGTCGATATTATTTCTATATACTCCGGAGAGTGATTACAGAGAATACAACTTGTCCTTTTGCCCGGGACCTAGGGTTTAATATATACATCTACATGTAGATGAGTGGAGGTGATGGATTCCTCAATGTTTTCCATCTCCCCTATAACTTCCCTTCATGGGATCGTGGGGGGAGACCGGATCAATTATAAAATATGAGGGGCCTGGACTTTGGGCCTCCATGACTAGGCTACTCGTCCAGGCCCATAGTTCTAATTTTCGGGTACCCACAATTGCCCCTAAATTTGTTTAGGCCATTTTTATGGGTTCAATGGATTTAAATGATCAGCCATTATGGCTGATTTGTGATTCTTCGAAAACTATGAAGTTGCTTTGGCGGCACCCGCTTCGCTATTTGTGCGCTATGATTAGAATTGAAGGCTTGTTGGGATAGCCACTTTTTCTTCCGTCGCTTCGGCCCTTCTAGTACTCTTCTTTCTTCTGAGAACTCTAGCGCCTCGTACCTTCTTTTCTTAATCCCCATTCCCATTGCTTCTTAGTCGTCTTGAGCTCGTGCTTCTTCGTCACTTGAACCGATCTTCTGTTTTGTAAGTTTCTCGTGCCCTTTCTTTGCACTTTCTCTTTGGTTTGTAGATTTTCTTGAGTTTTTCAATGGCGAAGATTGGAAATAGGTCAATCTCTGAATTCAGGAAGTTATACAATATTCCTGAGTGGGTAGATATTGAATGTTGTGCCTCCCCTCCTAGGAACGTTAGGGATATAGAGGATGCCCACTGGATCCATGTTTTGTTGCTTTCCCAGGGGGGACTTACTTTTCCCCCTAATGATCTATTTTTGCATTTCTTTGGCTATTTCAATATTGTTCCCGCACAGTGCTCGCCCAATGTGTGGAAAATAGTAAATGGTATCCATAGAATAAACCAGTTGTATGGTACTAGGTTAGGGCTTGTCGAGATCTATTT
Organism: Sambucus nigra; assembly: GCA_949130495.1. Classification (NCBI taxonomy): domain Eukaryota; kingdom Viridiplantae; phylum Streptophyta; class Magnoliopsida; order Dipsacales; family Adoxaceae; genus Sambucus; species Sambucus nigra. Next base: position 293,952,924 of record OX422215.1, on the reverse strand, counting down.
CTGTTATTCCTTTTCTCGAACTAGTTTAGGTGTCTTATACCTCAAAGCTAGGAGTCCTGATAGGGTATTGGTAGTAAACCTACCTGATTCCCATAAGGACTACTGGCAAGAGGGTTTCCTCGTTAGGAATTGGCAGTTCCCTCCCCAGTTTGAAGGGTCGAGGTCTGAGAGGTTCTCTGTTCCTTTCTACGGGGAGGAATATATAGGTAGACATTGTACTGTTGTTTCAACTTTTTCTGATTTGTGACTTTTCTAACCCCTCTTTGCTTTTTCTTACACAGCGAGGTCAAAGAATTTGGAGCCTTCTCTCAATGAGGTTCATATCTCAGAGTTGGTGAAAGCTTGGAATATCAGGGAGCCTCTGGGTGATGGCGAGCATCCCAGGTCTGCTATCTTTTTGCTTGAGTATAAGAACGTTGGCTCCAGCTTCATAGCACGACATGTGGATAGTGTACCAGAGTTTGATTCCTTCGAAGAGACTACTGCTGAGCCTATCCAGTTGGACGAAGAGGAGAGCAGCTCTGAAAGTGAGCCTGCGGGAGCTGTGAGTAATTTGGGTGAAGGGAGCTCTGACAGTAGCAGTTCCTCTGACTTGGAGGAGGATTCTGAAGTTTGAGGATCGTCGAGCTCTTCCAGCAGTTCAGGTGAAGAGATGCCTCCAAGGAAGAACTTGATTAGAGATGATGATGATGAGGACCATGTGCTTCTTGCACAAAGGTCAAAGAAACAAAAGTCCACTTTAGGGGTCGTGGCTACTGGTTCTCGATATTCTACTCAGGAGCAAGAGAGGAAGAGGAGAGAGGAAGAGAAGGTGAGAGGGAGGGAGAGAAAAAAGGTCGAGGAAAAGAAGAGAATGGAGGAGAGTAAGAGAATGGAGAAGGAGAAAAAGGAAGAGATGAGAAAGATGGAGTCGAGGACGAAGGCTGGGCAAGCCTTGGTCCCGGTGTCTGCTTTGCCTGAGTGGGACTCGGTTGTCGTTTCTCCTCAGTCGGCACCTGCACTGCTCGAGAGGGAAGTTCTTCCTGCAGATCTCCAGAGGGAGCTGGGGTCTGATCAATTGTCCCTACAAGCTAGCCAGAGGCTAGCCTTGGTAATATCCTCTCCATTTTTCAATTCTTTAACAAGTTTTAGTTATTTCTCCCTCTTGATCTTTTCTTTATTTTTGGCAGTTTGTGACTGACTTCGCCGTGCTCTACCATTCTCGCGACGAGTTAGTGAGAAGGAATGGTGAGCTGGAGCAGCAGAAGTCCGCTCTAGAAGTCAGGGGTTCTCAGCTGGAGGCTGATTTAAAGACTGCTGACGCCGCTTGAGCATCCTCTGATTTGGCCCTCATCAATTCTAATCGAGAGAGGGATGCGACGATTAAGGAGTTGAGCGAGCTGAGGTAGGACTATGACCTAGTTTGCTCGAGCAAGATGGGTGTCTTGGAGGAGAACAAGGCTCTGACCGAGCAGTTAAAGGATAAAGAGTCCCAGGTAGCCACCATCAAGGAGGATTCATACAACTCCGGGTGGACTGCTGCTTATGAAGACGCTGAAGTTTAGATAGGTTACATCAGCCATTTGAACTTCAAGAAGGGATGGAACAAGGCCCTCTTAGCTGCTGGTGTTGATGCTGAATCTCCTCTGTTCGAGGAGCATGACCCGGGTCCGAGGCCAACTATGGACGAAGAAGCCCCTGCCCCAGCCATCGAGGGTGTTGATCTTGCCTCTCAGACAATTCCTGCCGATGCTGGTCCTGCCCAAGCTAATGTGGGCATCCCTGTAGAGGGGGATGCCTCTGCTGCTGCCGACTAGGGGAAGCAGCCAGCCACCTCTGGGCAGCCTGAGGCTGCTAGTTAATCTTTTAGGACTATTTTTGTACTTCTGCTTGTAATTTTTCCAATTTCTGCTCGATGTACTTGACTTTTATCAATGAAATGAAAAGGTTTCTTTTTCAAGTGCATTGATTGATTTTTCTTTCCATTGCCCTTTATGTCTTGTAGTTGACTGATGTAGAAGAGTATATTCCTGCCACATCTCAATTGGGAAGGACTCTTGGTCCCAATTCCAGTCCTCAGGTTCGTCAGGCCTTTGTTAGGCTTTGCAAATCTCTCAGGTCAAGGAATCAAAAGTACAAGGAGCAGTCCGAGCTAGTGGCTAAGTTGAATGATAGGCTCCAGGAGATGGAAGCCATTGGTGCCTCAGTGCAAGAGGAAGTCAATGTACTGAGAGCAAGGTTACTAGAGGCCACCGAGATCAACCAAGTTGGGGAGTTCCTGCAGCAGGAGAATGAAAACCTAAGGAGGGAAGTCCTACAACTTAGAGAGAATGCGCCGAGCACTGTTTCAGCGGTTCTGCAAGGTTCCTTGTCATCGCGAGCTGGATATACTCCTCCTATGCCGCGAGGTTCCACTCGTCCTCCCCTCCCGCGAGCTGGTAGGAGCACCAGGGGAAGGAACAGGGAAGCAGAAGAACAGCATGATAAGGAGATGGAAGAGCTCCGCGATGATGTCCGACGAGCATATGTAATTGTTGCTGGGCTTCAAACGGACGTTACCCGATTGCGGCACTTATTCAAGAAAGGTCCTCGGCAAGCGTGGGCTGACAGTTATGATCAAGGCTGGCTAGATGCTCCAACAAGACTATCTGAGTTCGAGGAACTTTCTTTCATCAGAGGATGGTTAAGTGCCTTGAAAGAGCTTCAGGTCCCGAGGAACTCGGTGTTATGGTATCATCACGAGATGTCCTCCTACACTCTGATGCCTAACCCATTCAGGAGGGATGATCGATGGATCCCCATTGATTCTATTCCTCGACAACTATTGGAGTTGGACGCAGATGAGGTTATGGAAGAGCTAGTCCCTGCTCCTGATGACGGACGAAGAGCTAGAGTGGCAGATTATCTTGTTCGGAGGCTTCCACCTTCTTGAGATTTTGCAAGTTATTATTCTTGTCTTTTTTTTTGCCTTTTGATAATGTAAGTGTTTTGGGCGAGCTTCGCCGACTAAACGTGTTCATCCAATCTTTTTATATTCTTGTTGCTTCATAATCCTTTTTGTTTTGTCATGCAAGTGTCCCCCTAGTCCAGTATAATACCAAAATACCATTATGCCCCATTTTACCTTTTAGGTTGTGTCGTCACACTCCCTTAGGCCTAAGTAGGGCAAATGGCGAGGACACACCTGGTATTGGATGTCTTCATCCGATTAGGATTTTGCTCAATCAAAGTAGGTTTGATGGCCAGTATAAAATCTGGTCGCGTTGCTTAAGAATCCTCTGTAGGGATTTATATATTGCCAGGGGCAATGCTAAGAGGTCTCTCATGTTTCATGACGATGACCTGAGGAGGGATATTCCCCTGCTATATCGACCATCGTGCCTGTGATTTCGAAAAGATGTGTGATAAAATGCAACTGTTACTGATTTCATTAGTAATAAGGGAAATGAATTGTCCTTTCACATAACAAATACAAGAAAAAGATTCAATAATAGAATTCCTCGAGAATCTAAAAATAGAATTTCTTGAGATTAGCTGCGTTCCATGCTCGTGGTATCTCTCTGCCCTCCATCGTTTCCAAATGATAAGCACCTTGCAGGTCATCTTTAGTTACTTTAAATGGTCCTTCCCAGTTTAGGCCTAGCTTGTCGTCTGATGACTTTACTGTGTTGCCCAGGACTTTCCTTAGAACATAGTCCCCAACTTGGAAACTTCTCGGGTTAACCCTTTTGGGGTAGTGCTTTGCGAGCTGTTGCTGATAGCTCGCGAGCTTTACTAGGGCAAGTTCTCTACGATCGTCGGTGAGGTCGAGTTCAGCAAGCAATGCCTCATCATTCTGGCCTTGGTCGACAAGGTCGGATCTCATTGTTAGCAAACCCGCTTCTAGTGGGATGACTGCTTCCATTCCATATGTTAGCGAAAATGGGGTTTCTCATGTTGCTCGCTGAGGAGTTGTTCGGTATTCCCATAGGATATGGGGTAGCTCGGTTGCCCATGAGCCTTTGGCTCGCTCTAATCGCTTCTTCAATCCATCGATCACAGTTTTGTTGGAAGCTTCTGCTTGCCCATTGCTCTGAGGGTAGGCCACCGAACTAAAGTTGTGCTTGATCTCGTGTTCGTTACAGAAGTCCTGAAAGGGGCCACTCTCGAATTGTGTCCCATTATTAGTGATGATGGTTCTGGGGATTTCGAATCGAGTGATTATATTCCTCCATATGAACCTTATCATATCAGCGTCTCGGATGTTTGCCAATGGTTCTGCCTCCTTCCATTTGGTGAAGTAGTCAGTTGCAACCAATAGGTATTTGCGATTGCTGGCAGCGGTGGGGAGTGGTCCCACGATGTCCATTCCCCATTGGGCGAAGGGCCATGGGCTGGTTAGGGATTTTAGGCTGCTGGCGGGTTGGTGGACCATAGGAGCGTGAAGTTAACATTTCAGGCATTTGCGGACATATACTGCGGAGTCCTTTTGCATATATGGCCACCAATAGCCTTCCTTCATTGCTCGAAAGGCTAGAGACCTTCCTCCGACATGACTTCCACATATTCCTTCATGAAGCTCACGTAGCACTTGCTCGACATCGCCTGGGTGGATGCATCTAAGGTAGGGGCCGGAGAAGGACTTCTTATACAAGTCGCCTCCTGTGAATAAGTGAAAGTGAGCATCTTTGACTCTTATCTGGTGGGCAGTTTTCTTGTCCTTTGGGAGCGTGCCCTCCTTAAAATAATCTTTTAAGGGGTCCATCCAGCTGGGGGCTGATCCCACCTGGAGTATTTGTTCCACGTTTGGCAGCTTGCTGTTGTGGTTAATGCTCAGACAAATGAGGAAATCGATGGGAATGACCCTTTTAAGGCTAGAATCAACTGCCGAGCTTAGGGCTGCTAAGGCGTCGGCATGACTGTTTTGTCCTCTGGGAAACTGATGGATGTTAATCTCCTCAAAGATCGTCATTAGTTTTCTCACCAGGGTGAGGTAGGATGCCATTCTTTCATCCTTCGCGTTGTAATCTCCACTTATCTGATTGGAGACTAGTTGAGAATCGCCGAACACCTGTAAACGTTTTGCTCCCAGAGTTTGCGTCTTTTGGAGATCGTCTATTAGGGCTTCGTACTCTGCTTCGTTATTGGAGGCTGCAAATCCAAGCCTGATTCCTTGCTCAAGGATGGTGTTTTCTGGGGTGATGAGAACAATGCCTACGCCTGCCCCCTTTGAGTTGGAGGCTCCATCAACGAATAGTTTCCAGGTTTCCACTGTTGCTTGGCTCTCCTTTTGCTTTGTTGGTTGAGGTTGGTCCAGGAGTTCTTTGCCTGTGAATTCGGCTATGAAATTAGCAAGGATCTAACCCTTGATAGCTGTCCTTGGTTGAAATTGGATGTCAAATCGGCCGAGCTCGACTGACCACTTAGACAATCTGCCCGACAAATCGGCTTTCCTTAGGACAACCTTAAGGGGATGAGATGTAAGGACGATGACAGTATGGGCTTTAAAATAATGCTTCAGCTTCCTCGAGGCTATTACTAGTGCAAAGGCGAGCTTCTCCAATGGCAGGTACCTTTGCTCGGCGTCTAATAAGGTCTTGCTCGCGTAGTAAACGGGGTGTTGGATTCCTGCAACCTCGCATATTAATTTCAAGTTGACAGTGTGATTGGATACCGAGGGGTACAGGTACAAAGAATCCATTTTCTGTGGTATGACAAGCCGCGATGGAGAGCTTAAGTAGGACTTGAGCTCGTCCAGAGCTCGCGAGCAGTCTGGGCTCCATTCGATCAGTTTACTCCCTTTTAGAAGCTGGAAAAAAGGCTTGCACTTCTCGAAGAATTTGGAAATGAAGCGATTTAAGGCAGCGAGCATTCCAGTGAGCTTCAGCACGTCCCGGACTGTTCGCGGGGGTTATACCCTATTGATTGCATCGATCTGGTCTGGATTAGCTTCTCTGCCTCTCTTACTAACCAAGTATCCAAGAAATTTTCCTGACTGGATACCGAAGGAACACTTACTCGCATTAAGCTTCATTCGGTACTTCCTGAGGATTTTGAAGGTCTTTGACAGGTCTAAGAGGTGATTTTCCTTCTTCTTGCTCTTAACGAGCATTTCATCGATGTAGACCTCCATTGTGTCTCCCATTTGATCCTTGAACATTTTTGTGACCAACCACTGATAGGTTAACCCCGCATTTTTTAGTCCAAATGGCATGACCTTGTAGCAATATAGCCCAACTGTCATGATGAACGTCGTTTTGTCCTGGTTTGGGGCATACAATGGGATCTGGTGATATCCTGAGTATGCGTCCAGGAAACTCATTCGCTCGTGAGCTGCAGTGGCATCTACCAGTTGGTCTATCTTTGGGAGGGGGAAACTATCCTTAGGGCATGCTTTGTTGAGGTCAGTGAAGTCAATGCAAACTCTCCACTTCCCATTATTCTTCGGAACTACTACTGGGTTGGACAACCACTTGGGGAATTGCACTTCACGCATGGATCCTGCATCCAGCAGTTTTTCGACTTCCTTTTCGACCGCTTTAGCTATTTCGGGTGCAGTTCTTCGTGCCTTCTGCGCGATTGGCTTGAATGTGGGGTCGATGTGCAGCTGATGACAGACCATATGAGGATCAATGACGGGCATCTCGTATGGTTTCCATGCGAAAACATCGACGTTGTGCCTCAGCAAGGTCGTCAACTCCTTTTGTTCTTGGTCGGTGAGAAATGCTCCAATCAAGAAGACTCTGCTAGTATCACCAACTTCGGCTATAACTTCTACCAGGTCCTCGATGACACGCTCGGAGGGGAGGATCCTGGTTTCTTCTACTCCAGGTCTTCCATACTTTAATTGCTATTTTGAAGGTATCACACCCTCTTCAACTTTCTCGCTGGGTTGACCGGCCTTCTTCTCTGGCTTTGGTCGGATGGCTACTATGAAGCACTTCCTCGCCATTGTTTGGTCGCCGTGGATATCCATTACTCCTCGCTCGGTTACATACTTGAGTTTCTAATGGTAGGTCGAGGAGACCGCCTTCATTGCATGAAACCATCCTCTGCCAAGGATGGCCTGGTATGGTGATTCGATGTCAACTACTAAAAACTCAATTATCTTGGAGACGTTCCCGGCACGAACTGGCAGCACTATCTTGCCTAGGGGCATGGTCATTTTTCCAGCGAAGCCGACCAAAGGAACAGTAGCTTACTTTAGGTCGGCGACGCTTAACTTCAATTTCATGAATAGGTCGAGGTACATTACTTCGAATGAGCTTCCTTGATCGACGAGCAGCTTGTCGATGTCAAAGTTGGCTATCCTGAGTGTAATGACCAGGGCATCATGATGTGGGGTCCTTACTCCCATCAAATCTTCATCCGTGAAAACAATATGCTTGTTATAGTTGACGTCCTCAGCTCGTCGACGCTTTCCTGACTGTGACTTTGCTGGATCGATTTGAAAAGCCTGCATTACCGCTGTAAGTTTTTTCATCTCCATTCGAGCTGAGTTCCCTTATATCTACTTGACGTCAGATACTCCGTGAATTACTACGAACTCGTATCCAGCATCATCCTCCAGCACGTTGTCAGGTCTTACCTCTCTGTTGGCAGTCACTTTCTCTGCCTTTTTTTCCACAAAGTCGTTCAAATACCCAGACTGGGCCAACTCTTCGAGGTGAGACTTAAGAGCTTTGCAGTGCTCGGTCTTGTGTCCTCCCTCTTTGTGAAAAGCGCATCTTAACGCATTGTTCCTCTTCGAGGGATCTCCTCCCATCTTCCTGGGCCACTTGATGAATGGCTCATCCTTTATCTTCGCGAGAACCTTGTAGATTGGTTCTTTGAAGACGGTGTTGACCGCCTGGAATGCTTTCGACGCATCCTTGTTCCCTCCGTTCTTGGAGCCATTTTTGCCTCCGTTCTTTCCTTCTTTCCTATGGTTCTCAGTTTTCACACCTACCTTGGTAATGAGCTTAGCTCGACCGTTTTCTCCTGTATTAGGGCGGGTGACATCTTCCACCTTTGCGTATTTCTCGATTCGGGCCATTAGGTCGTCAATAGTCATAGCTTCCTTCTTCGTCAGGGACTGGTAGAGGAGGGAAGAACTGGGGTAACCAATTTTGAAGGAGGCCACTGCCACTTCCTCCACGCAGTCCTCGAACTCGTTAAATAACTCCCAGTACCTCTTCGCGTATTCTCAGAGGGTCTCCTGAGGCACTTTCTTCATTATTAGCAGAGCATCCATCCTTTTGGGATGGGAGCTACTGGTAATGAATTGGGCCGTAAAAAGTTCGGCTAGGGATTTGAAATTCTTGATCGACCAGTGGGGGAGATTTTCAAACCACTTCTGTGCTACGTCATGAAGGCTTGAAGGAAAAATGCGGCACATCAGGGCATCTCGGTGACTCCAGAGGGTCATGGCTTTTCGGTATTGCCTGACGTGATCGATGGGATCAGTTTTTCCGTCGTAAATCTTGAACCTTGGAATGGCAAATTTCTTGGGAGCTTCCTCCTCTTCGATTTATCTTGTGAAAGGTGACTTCATCTGGGTTTTGAGAGCTCGCCTCGCGAGTTCTCTGGTTGATCTTGTTCCGTGGTGAGCGGGATCCTGGTCCATCTCCCTACGGACCATGTTTTGTATGTGCTCGTCGCTGTGAGCAGGGCTCTGGTAGCGGCGAGCTCTTCGCAACTGTTCGCGGAGGTCGTCGTCTGGAGCAGGTCTCTGGTAGTGGTTAGCTCTTCGTAGCTGTTCGCGGAGGTCGTTGTCTGACTCGCCTCCTTCGTCCCTTTGAGATTCTCGCCTAGGGCTCCTTCCTGGGCTGCGAGACTTGCTCGCCTGAGGTCTAGGAGTGCGATATGGGCGTCTCCTATTATCAGGACGAAGCTCCCTCTCTAGTCTTTCCAGTCTTCTTTTCAAGCGAGCATTCTTAGCCTCGTATCTACGAGAAAACTCCCTCTGCTCGTGGAGCCTTGCCTCGTATGCATCAATCAACCTGGATATCTGCGTGGATCTCACTGGTCCCTGAATTTCTTGTGATGCTGATCTTCCAGGCGAGCTCTCTGATCTGAACATCAGACTTCAGACCTAATACTGCGAGGAGCAGGTGGCTCTTGAATATCTCCTGCTTGGGGAGCATTACTGTTGTGGCCAGACATCTTAAACTCCTTTCTTGATGTGGGCTCTTCTCAGGGAAAGATGAACGCTTCCCACAGACGGCGCCAATTGTAGAAGCAATTATTATGCAACACAAATAAATATGAGAGAAACAATTATCAAGAAAAGAATAAGGAATACAAGATGCCAATCACACAACAAAGGATGTACGTGGTTCAGCAGAGATGTGCCTACGTCCACGGTGGTGCAGTCGATATTATTTCTATATACTCCGGAGAGTGATTACAGAGAATACAACTTGTCCTTTTGCCCCGGACCTAGGGTTTAATATATACATGTACATGTAGATGAGTGGAGGTGATGGATTCCTCCATGTTTTCCATCTCCCCTATAACTTCCCTTCATGGGATCGTGGGAGGGGAGACCAGATCAATTATAAAAGATGAGGGGCCTGGACTTTGGGCCTCCAGGACTGGGCTACTCGTCCAGGCCCATAGTTTTAATTTTCGGGTACCTACAGGAGGGACATTAGTTTAACTTGTCTTGGGGTTATTTTTTATGTTTTATGTTTTTTACCGGAATATCCAAAGGGAAAAATTTGTAAGAGAAAGATTTATAACAATCATTATGTTTTTAAGTTTGGCAGATTCCTTTGCACCTCTACATCATCATGTATCAAGTTAGGATAATTTAGTGACTGAATGTAACAATTTGAGATCAAATAGTTAAGATCGTTATTACAATCATATGGAGAAGGTTTATCAGGTTGATTTTTTTAATCAATTTATTCCGGGGTATTTTAAAAGTGTTAAAAAACATAAAATGTTTTTAAAAAATTACCAAAGTCGTCAGAATGACATTGGATGTCGTTCGAATGAGTACACATAACTCGTTAGAATAGTTTTGAACGAACTTCGAATAAGATTGATTTTGGAAACATTTGGCCCGCTCTGGAATCTCATTGGAAATGTCGTTTGATGGGTGCTTGAATAACATATGGTACTTCGTTCAAACAAGATGTAAATCATTTAAACGAACTAGTGAAATTTTTTTATTTACATAATTTCAAATGCATTCTTTCTAGTTTATCTCTTAGAGACTTTTCTCCCTATATAGAGAGAGATACAAGCTTGTAATTTCTTTCAAGCCATTTAGACATCTTTTTGTGATCAGACACTTTGGTTTTTCAAATCCAAACCCCATGGATGTTTTATGATAACTTTATCAAATCTTAAAGATCACATTATATGTTCAAATACCTATGGAGTTGATTCCTCATTGCTGAAGATAGGAAAAAAGTTTCATGAGGCTACTCGATGGACACTGAGGTAAGTGGATCTTGATATGTGAGGCGTTGCTAGATTTGCATCACTTTCTGTCAACAACAAGGAAGGAAGACGTAACTGCAATACTTAGTGGTGTCTAAGTCTATAAGTATGTCCATGTCATTTTGTAATACTTAGTATTAATAGTGCTGAAAAATAAAAAAAATCTCGAAAGGAAGTTATTTCCTCATCTTTAGTGTTTATGGTTTGTTTGTTTCAATTTAGATTCAATATCTTTCATGTTTAGGTTAACCTAATTAATCAAGATAAAATTGGACTTAATTGAATTTGGCTTGTGTGTAACCTAATATACAACATCTACATATAATTGGACCACCCCATAAAACCCAATTTACAGTTGGCGATTGCATTGACCAATTGATCTATTTTGGGCAAAAAATAACTATCCTTAGGGCGTGCCCGATTGAGATCAGTGAAGTCTGTGTAGACCCTCCACTTTCCATTGCTCTTCTTCATGACCTAGAGGTTCAACATGGGGAATTGAACTTCCTTCATGGACTGTGCCCCGGGAAGTTTCCCCACTTTCTCTTTAACCTTCCTTGCTTTCTTAGGGGGTTTTCACCACCCCTTTTGAGTCATTGGTGAATATGATGGATCCATATGGAGCTTTTGACACGTGACTTTCGAGTATATTCTTGTAATATCATATACTTTTTAGGCAAAGACATCATGACTTAGTTTTAGGAAATAAATTAGTGATTCCTTCTCTTCACGAGCAAGTGAGTGGCCAATTAAAAACTTCTTCTCGGGATATTCGTCATCAAAGACCACCTCTTGAAGGGGATTTATGAACCGATCGGCAAGGAGAATTCGATTTCCTCAATGCCAGGTCACCCATACTTTGGTTAGTACTTATAGGGCTTAGAGCCCTCTGGTGGTTCCATAACTTTCTCTTTTTTGTCTATGGTTAGATGGCATTTATAAAAACTATCGAGCTAAGGCCAACGGCCCTCTGATCACCATAATTCCCTTTCTAGTTGCGTATTTCAACTTTTGATGGTAAGTGGACATACAACCCTATTAAGATGCGCACATTCTGAATGGATTAACTAATATAATTCAATGTCCAATCACAAATCCAATTTCATCTTATTATCCTAAGACATGAATCTAAGTGATAAAACAAATAAATAAAACAGGCAATCACATGGAAACTAAGGAAAAAATTGTTTTCAGGATAAAACCTTTTATATCAATACTTTAGAAATTTTACAAGATAGTCGACTTACAATACTACTTGATATAACTATAAATATAACGTGTAGTCTTTGCAGAATGTCTAAAGAATACCACTCGACCCTGAGAAGTCCAAAAGCGGCGATACACCCTCGGTATCCACCGATTAGCCTTCAGTACTTAGTTGTGATCCCTTCGGGTTTATAAGTCAACCTTAAAGATATTCTCTCCACAATAAGTTTAACTCAAATAAGGTTCAAAACGATTCACAAAATATATTTGGGGATGTGTTTGCGAATAAAAAGTGTTTTATAAACATAAAAGGTTGAAAACTTTTATAAAAGATATGCAGAAATCATTTTGGCAAAAGTCTTGCAAATTTTGGAGTCAAAATAGGTATTTATAGGTCCTATACAAAATTCAAGGTGGCAGCTAATTCAAATGAAATTAGAAGTCGTTCGAATGAGAAAGGCATTTCGTTTAAATGAAAACATAGTTCGTTCGAACGAGAGTCCAATCTCGTTTAAACTGGCTTCTAATGAGCTTCAAACGAATTCAATCAGCAGGCCCTCATTGGATGTTTGTTCAAAAAACGATCTAACGAGCCTTCAAATGAAAATCCAATTTCGTTTGAATGAGAAACCAATCTCATTTGAACGAGGTTAAAAAAATTATTTTTAAATTAAAAACTCCTACCTCTGTTTAGATAAAAAAATAAACATCCCAAATAAAGTTAATGAATAATTTTAAACACCAATTAGTTTATACCATTGTGGGATGTAGGGAAGTCTTGAATGTTGTAGTCGGTTTTTCGTGATGATATGTGATGGTTTGTAATGGGATACGCCAAAATAGCTTAAACTATAAAAAGGCCTAAACTATGAGCAATGCTAGAAAAATTGCTCTTACGAATCTCCTCCTTTTTCTATTCCAGTACAAAACTATACAAACCTAACTGAAATCCAAATTACATAAAATATCCCTATAATTGAAAAATATCTAATACCCTTCCCAATCCCTAGAAAAGGAACAGCATAAGGCTATTTGTCTTCATTCCTTATTATGTTTCCCTTGGGATTCTTTGACTTCATCCGGTGTGTCTTGATTTCCTCATAATCTACCTACTTTCATGAAGAAAAGAAAAATATTGTGATGCGCAAAGAGTTTAAAATCGAAATAAAACTCCCACTTATTTTGTTCTCCCCCTTTTTGTCCGTAATAGACAAAGGAGTAAAAACATAATCATTAAATCAAAGCATCAGTAATTATGAAGGAAATATAATCACAAAAGATATAAATAACGCACATGAAATGATAATCTTAAAGGATTATATTCACTAACTATTTTTGAAATTTTTTAAAATTTTCAAGTATATTTTTTTTACAAAAACAACACACCATGAATTAACACAAAAAAAAAATGAACCATCGAAACGAATTGTAGGGGTGTGAACTCCATAAGTTAACAAACATAGACAAAACATAACACATGTGCATGAAAGAATGAGATACGACTAACGAAAGATCTCAAAGTTAACCTTAGGTGTAAAATATTTTGAACTCATGTGAAATTGACTGAACTTAATCAACAAATCAAGATCGTAAGTGATTTTCACACCAATGACACCCAAAAATATGTAATGTTTTTTTTATATTTATATCGTTTGTGCAAACTGGTTCATCTTTGAATTAACTACCTCATAATCTCACAAATATCATAATATATCAATTCTTATTGAAGAAATTAATGCTCATTTGTAACGAAACATCAATGTTCAAACAAATTGGCCTCGCTCTTCTGTTTTTATATGCCTTTAATCTTTATAGGATCTTTTTATTATAAATGGAGGATTTTAACGTAGTGACTTTTTTCTTTTGTAGCCCCTTTCCATTACTTATATATAATAAATTTTCCATAAAAAATGAGTTAAATTCGGGCAATGGTCCTTACATGCAGAATTTTTTATCTCGTTTTTCACATTTGGTTCATCTTAGAGCAAGATGAAAACACTATGATCGACATGTGGCCGGTAAGTGCAATACTCATATAAGATCGTGCGTGTGTGAATTAAAGGAAACAAGGAGTAAAAAATGTAGCAAGTTATCATCAAAACACGACTTAATGACCCCACACATTATTAAGCACATATATGAAATGATGTCATGTCTCAAAAATACTACAAAACAGTCACGTGAATATGGAATGAATTGGTGACTAGGACATATTTAATTTCCATCCATATATAGTGTAAAAAAAATGCAAAACTCTTTTTGTCTTTTTCAAAAAATTTATCAAAATAAAATCTTTTTGCATTTTTCAACTTTTTCTTAAAAACCGAAAATCTTTTTGTATTTTTCAAAAAATTTTAGAGAAATAAAACTCTTTTTGGATTGTTAAAAAAATATCAAAGTGAAAAATATAGATGTACAATGATAATATACACTAGAATTAAGGATATAAGATATGAGCATGAAACTCACCCTATGCTAGAAAACAAGTCTCAGCCTCAATCATTAGGCTCGGAGGATCTCTTAAAAGAAGATGACATCCTAAGAAATTCCTCCATCAAATGTTAGGAAGTCTTGACTAAATACTATAGCTACTATCGAAAACTCTCAAAATCTCTCAAGTGATATGAGTGAGCATGCGAAGTATCGTGTGTGGAATGCGTGCGAGAACTCGTATGGGAACTCGTGTGCAAGCATACTGGGGAACATACCTATAAGACACTATCCCTAGCTTAAAACAATAATCCTAAGGTGACATCTTATATGCAACGGGAATAAACATAAATGAGCTTGGGTCCACCTTTCTTAAAATGTCTAGGACGAGCTCTCCTAGGTGGGTTAGGTCGACAGCCATAAGGATCGAGCACAAACTCGGGAACCAACTTAGGTGCAGCATGGGAAGTGGATAAACCATCATAATTCCTTGCCTCTTGAAGTTATCTAAAGCGAGACTGAAGATCATCTTTCCTACCTTCTTATATGTGTCCTCTAAAGTGAGCTTGACCTCTCGGTCATGTTCCGGATCACTCCCGAGTTAGGATACACGAGATTTAAGTTTCTCACAAGTCTCTAATGAACATTGATGATCTCTCTCGTAAGACTAGTCATGGTGTCAGTCAAATCGATCTTTTCCCTATCTAAAATAATCAACTAATCACATAAAGAAACCTTCACCTTCTCGAGTTGACTCACCGACGCCTCACACTCTATTAAAACTTTCACTTCTTTCTCCAAATCTAACACCCTAAGATACAAATCTTTATTAAACTTTTTCTTTTTTAAAGTCTCGGTGTAAAGATCATTAAATGCCTTTTGGATACCACCTTCTCCCTCACTCAAAATCTCATCCTCCCTCTCACTATCTCCACAATTAATCGAAACATCATTGAGGCTTTCACGTTTAGATGTGTCCTCATTGGCGTGGGACAAACAAGAAGTGCTAACGTGACTAGCCATTAATGCAACACACGGTTCATGTGGTGATTCTCCCCTGAATGAACCGACTCGACATCACTATGGATAAGCCTTATTCGTAACTTTTTTGCCCTTTCGCTTAAGCCTATTGAACATGCATGTGCCTTGTGCCATTTACCCTCACATTCATAAAATTTAATCTCTTCCTCTTTCTCTCACCCTCTCATTCCCTCATTCTTATTTTTATTTTTCTCAAAAATCTTTTTCTGGGGAAAATTTGAGAAACTTTTTGAATTTTTTTGCAAAAAAGGCTAGGGTCAAGTTATCAACAGCAAAATCAACCTCAGATTTTGCCTCACAAACTTTCTCTTTCTTCTTTTTCTTGGTTTGAGTCTTTAATGCAATCCATATTTCCTTAGGTTTAATATTTTTGGGAACATATTAATCTAATACATTTGAATATCTCCTACAAGTTATTCTAACCTAAGAGTATCAAAGATCCCAAATGAATTAAGGACAGTAACCTTAGGAATGAAGCGGGCAGGGAGCGACCTTAAAATTTTCTTAATAACTCTCATCTTAGTAATCTTCTCACCCAAATTAAAACTAGAATTAAATATGTTCGATGAACGCGCATATAACTCATCAAAAGACTCAGACTCTAGCATGGTAACAGTCTCAAATTGGGTGGTCAAATTTTAAAGCTTAGATGTCTTTACAACGTTGGTACCCTTATGAGTGAGCTGAAGGGTATCCCAAGCTTCTTTAGACATGGTGCAGGTCATAATACGGAGAAATTCAATAGGGGTGACGGCTCCAGAAATAGCACTTAAGCCACAAGAGTTAAAATTAGTCCACTTAAAGTCATCCTATGTTCATTAAGAGATAGGTTTAGGGCCAATGACATTATCTACAGTGACTATGGGTGGTGTCCACCCTGTTTCACAAACTAACCAAACACATTCATCAATTTATTTTAAGGCTAACATCATCCTATCTTTCTAATAAGCATAATTGGAGCCATAAAAAATGGGCATTCGATTATACATATTATCCATTAAAATCCTGCCTTTTTTAGATCAACAATTTTTCAAAAAAATTGATATCAAAGAAAAAATTTGCGGATAAAGATCACACAGTATTTTTGTGTATCTGGCTCTGATACCACTTGTTAAGGTGCACACGATCTTAATGGATTAACTTATTTAATTCAATGTCCAGTCACAAATCCAATTTTATCTTATTATCCTAAGACATGCATCTAATTAATAAAATCGATAAATAAAATATGCAATCACACGACAACTGAGGAAAAATCCCTTTTCATGGCAAAACCTTTTATATCGTCACTTTAGAAACTTTACGAGACAGTTGACTTATAATACTACTTCATATAGTCACAAGAATAACACCCAGTATTCGTAGAATTTCAAAGTAATACCACTCGATCCTGAGCAGTTCATAGGTGGCGATCCACCCTCGGTATCCACCGATCAGCCTTCAGCCTTTATTTTTAGTCGGGATCCATCAGGGTTCATAACTTAGCCATAGAGATGTTCTCTCCGCAATGAGTATAACTTAACTAAGGTTCAGAATGATTCACAAAATATATTTGGGGATGTGATTGTGAATAAAAAGTTTTCTAGAAACATAAAAGGTTGAAAACTTTTGTAAAAGATATGCAGAAATTGTTATGGCATAAGTGTTTTGAAATTTGGAATCAAAATAGTTATTTATAGGTCATACATCTAATAACCCGTATTTTTAGAATTTGGAATTTGATTATTTCTGGAAATTTTTCAAATTACACATGTGGAGTAATTTACATAAAATGGAATATTGCGTATTTATTAAATATTAATTGGGAGAGATTAAGATTAATATTTTTGTGTTAAATTTAGTAAGTGTGTATAGTAAATAAAATACGGTGAATTGTTAGTACGTCGTAGTGAGTGAGAACGATAGGATTTTTTACGGTATCTCAACAGGGGCATATGAGTAGATTATTTTAAGGTTGAGTTAGGAAATTAATTCATAGTGACTCGAATGGAGATTTTGAGTACATGTTAGATCTGGAATGGGTCGAAATAGTCAAAATTAAGTACCCGGGGGTAGTAATTGGGTTCCGGGTGATCTTTAGACTAGTTGGAACCCATTGGGGGGCATATAGGCCATTTTACATGAGGAGGTTAACCTAAATACGCGATTAAGGGTTTAAAAATGATATTAGCGTTAGGAGGTAGCTATTATACACAACTAAAACATGCCAGAGGATTGTGATGAGAAAAGAGAGATGGAAAAAGCTAAGGGCGACCTAAGAGAGAGAAAAGTGAGAGGATTGAAGGATCTTTTGGGGCTAAGATCATCACACATCGAAGGACAATCGGACTCTACATATTCATTAAGGGAAATAATTAACTTGCTTGATATTTTAAGTATGTAGATTTAGTTCATATCATAGTAGGTAATATATTGTGTTTTAGAAGACTTTTGAGGAATGGGATTTATGTTAAAAGATGGGATTTTGGGTAATAAGTAGTGTAATCATTGCTTAATACATTCTGAAAATAAATCCAAACATAAATGTTGAATCTTGAAAGAGAAAGTTGAGGATTAGAGTAATCTTGAGAATAAATTAAGAAGTCATGAAGTTTCTTGAATCTAGATTAAATCCCTTAAATACTATTATGTGTTAAATGTGTAGGATGGATTTCTATATGAAAAGAGATTAAGTTCATGTATAAGATCAGTGGAGGATAGGAAATTGAGTTGTGAGTGTATTTTTCTAACTAGTGGTTGAATAAAATAGGTGAAATCCCATTATCATATGCAGATCTGGGCTTCTGCCCAGATCTGAATCGATTCGACCTCTTGAGAGAATACATTTCGGTAGAGCGAATTTATTCGGCCCAAGAAGTGAATCAATTTAGCCTCTGGGTTAGGATGAGTTGCGATCAGGGATAGATCTAGGCGATTTTTAAAAGTTCATACGAGCTACTAGGACCATGTTTTGGCATTCGTGGAATTTATTAAAAATAGAAACTTGTCTCTATTTGTCGGAGAAGGACTAAATTTACTAGATGGTTAATGTCAATTCACTAAAGAGGGACTATTTACTGATTTACATGTTGGATAACCATCAATATAGGATAAGTATTGATTAATGATTTGGGGGCAGATATAGGGTAATTATTCGTATAGTGTGAATATCTGATAATAGGGGGTAGGGTTTAGGCTCGGAATGAGAGGCTAGTGCAATGGGTGACAGGCACGGTTAGTCAGGATTTTAAAAATATCTATAAGGGTATAGAAAAAGTATATATATATATATATATATATACACGCACAAATAAAAATAATATCTATGTGTATGATATTTATGTGAAACATACCCCTCTAGTGCTATCAGTAAAGGTTGTGCGATATGGGTGATCTTCCCTGACAAAATACAACAGGCTAAGTATCGGCCCCAGGTCATAGCACTCTGTTTATTCCCTGTGTGATGCCTATTCGAAATGACACGATTAGGGTATGGTTGGGACTCATTATAGAAGGACTATGACCGCCTCCAATATGTTTGCAATTTTACCGAGTCGGTGTGAGAGTTCGATCGTCAGTAACCGGGATGAAGTGAGTATGCCCTAGATAATAATAGCATTATATAGAAAGGCATCCAATGAGTTAGTACTTAGGGGAAGTCATCTAATGAGTTAGTACTCGGGAGACGGTATCCAATGAGTTATTACTCGGGGGATGACGACTATACGCGACATATGTATGTTTATTGAAGTACAACTTTGTGTATATAATAATGTGGTCAATTATATATGGGCGTAATACATTAAGAGTGAATGTTATAAATAACTGGGGTAGAGTTATAAGAATGATAAATGATGAAATGAATAATTAAGCTAATGAGAGAAATAACTAAGAAATGAACGATAAATAATACTCAAGTTAGAGTGGTGTATTATTGAAATTCGCAACAGGACAATTAGGCAGGGTAGTGTAGCTAGCCGAGTTAAGATATATGCGCTGGGTGTGCACTATAGTTTAGAGGTGAGGGGTATCTCATGGGAGTCCGATACTAGTTTAAATATGAAAAGTTTTTACTGAATATTTATTTACTGCATCTTAATTACTTGCAAATATTTTACAAAGGTTTTGGGCTCTGACCCATCTCAAAATTATTTTTTTCAAGAACTTTTAGGTGTCCAGCCATAGGGATGCCATGGATGATCATTCTTTCTAGGGATACGTAGCTGCAGCAGATGTGGAGGCTTACAGAGTTCGGAGTAGTCATTTCGTTCATTGCTTCATTGACTAGGCTCTATTTTTGTTATTTGTTGGGTATGTTGCCCCTTTATTTTAGACTCGGTATTTATTTCACTCAGATATTTGGATTGGATTTTGGTAACCGATGGTTTATTCAGTACCAAGTTGTTAAACTAAGCGGTGGTTATTTTTTGATTAACTTTCAATAGTGATGGTAAGAAAGAGTCATATGACACAACTGTTTTATTTTCGTAGTGGGTTGGCCACCCATTACATTAATAGGAGGGGTGCCACAATACACAAAAATCGAGGAGATAACTCCCTCGAACGAAATTAGAAGTCATTCTAACGAGAAAGGCATTTCGTTTGAACGAAAACACAATTCGTACAAACGAGACTCCAATCTCATTTAAACCATCTTCTAATGAGCTTCAAATGAATTCAAATAGAAGGCCCTCGTTGGATGTTCATTCGAAAAAAGATCTAAGGAGACTTCAAACGAAAAGCCAATATCATTCGAACGATATAGCAATCTCATTTGAATGAGGTTAAAAAATTTATGTTTTAAATTAAAAACTCATGTCTCGATTTAGATAAAAAAAATAAGCATCCCAAATAAAGTTTATGAATAATTTCAAACACCAATTGTTTTATACCTTTATGGGATGTAGGGATGTATTGAATGTTGGAGATGTTTTGTCGTGATGGTATGTGACGGTTTGCAACGGGATATGCCAAAATAGCCAAAAACATAAAAATGCCTAAACTATGCGCAATACCAAAAAATTTCTCTTACAAGCCCTCATGGCATGAAACCATCCTATGATAAGTATTGCATTATATGGAGAGACACTGTGTACCATAAAGAACTCGATTAATTTGGAGATTACTCATGTCCGAACTAGGAGAACAACCTTCTCATGGAGAGAGCTCATCCTTTCTGTTAAATCGACCAGCAGTACAGTGGCTTCCTACAGGTCTTCTGCCTTCATATTCAATTGATTGAATATTTTGAGGTACATCACCTCTAAGGAACTACATTAATCCACCAGCAGCTTATCCACATCCTAGTTGGTAAT
Source organism: Sambucus nigra (assembly GCA_949130495.1). Taxonomy (NCBI): domain Eukaryota; kingdom Viridiplantae; phylum Streptophyta; class Magnoliopsida; order Dipsacales; family Adoxaceae; genus Sambucus; species Sambucus nigra. The sequence continues at coordinate 293,932,564 of OX422215.1, read as the reverse complement.
TTTGAGAATGAGTATCAAGGCATCATGATGATGAGCCCTCATTCTGACCAGATCATCGTCGATGAATACTATGTGTTTGGAATAATAAATCTCCTCAGGTTATAGATTTTTCATCACAAAGCGATTGGATGGGTTGATTTGAAAAGCCATATGTTGTGTGCTTCTTAATTTTTATTCTAAAATAGTCCATTGATTTGACTTGGGTTTGAGGCACCAAGAATCACTGCAAACTCGTGGTCCTAGTCTTTGCCAAGGACATTATATGGCTTATGATCAGGCAATAAATTTAGGACCCATGAATTATCATGAAATCATGCCCTAAGTATTTGTCCAGTACATTGTTTTGCCTCTAGTCGTGCACAGGTTATTCCTAACCCTCCTTATTCTGGAAGGACTCATTGAGATATCTGGATTGATCCAGTTCCTTAAGTAGGACTTTGAAGCTTTAAAATTTTTAGTCTTTAGGCCGCGATCCTTATGTTATGCACATCTCAATGTCATGTTCCTCTTCTTAGGATTTCTTATCATCTTTTCAGGCCACTTGAAATTTTTTGACCTCTGATCTTGTAAAAGGTCTTATAAGTTGACTCAGATAAGATCAACTTGATGTATTTAAATACCTTCTTTGGGTCCTCCTTATCGATACCCTCATGATTTTTATTTTCCTTTTTCCCTCTTTTCTAACTCGTACCTTCTTTGTCCTCATTCTTGGACCGTTTTGGTCGATCAACCTGGTGGCCCACTCTGGTCATCATGTCTTAAACCTGGCATACTTATCAATCCTTGCCACTAGGCCGTCCATTATGATATCCTTATTTTTAATGAAATACTAATGAAGCATGGAGCTTCATGGAAGTACTATCACTATAACCTTCTCAGTTCAATCCTCCACCTCATTATATATTTCTCGCGTACTCACAGAGCGTTTCTTGAATTTTTTTTCTTCATTGTGATAGGCTATTCCATTCATTTAGGATGGGTACTGCTTGTGATGAACCTTGTTTCTTGAAGTACGTGACCAACTAATGTTTTATTTCTCAAACCATTTTTGAACAATGTGCCCTAGATTGGAGGGAAACATTCGACACATCAAGCCCTCATTAGTATTCTATAGCATTATCGCCTAGCGATACTGCTTGATGTGATTGGTGGGATACTTCTTTACTTCATAAACTTTGAACCGTGGAGATGAAAATTTCTTAGGAAGTCCAAACTCCTCTATAGACCGACTAAAGGGAGACTTAATTTGATAAATAAGGGCTCATCCAACAAGTTACTTGGTCTTTCATACCCTCGGTGGTCAAGATTTCTATCCACCTCTCTTCTAATTAAGTCGCAGAGATATCTATCCCCTCGCCTCTCACTGTAGCAAGATTTTTATATTAGGGATTCCCTTCAAGGATAATCTTCCTTTAATCACAAAGAACTACTCCCTCAGCTGCGAGATTTTATCTCCTGAGGACTAAGAGTGCACGACCTATGGGCATGCTTGCATTTATCCCTTTGGGATCCTCTTTCCAACTTCTCTAGGTGTCGTTGGAGCACAACATTCTTCTCCAACTAGTGCCTCTTAGTAACCCATTCATCTCACAGACGTTTCTCAAAGTTATTAATGATCCATGAGATCTAGTTAGATCACTGAAGCTATCACTCTTGATTGTCCTCTCCTCTTCTGGGAGAAAACATGCCTTAGGATATTAGTAATAGTCATGGATCTCTGGATGGAGGAGTTGGTTGATGACCCTCCTAGTCATCGAGATTATAGTAGTCTAGATGATGACCCTCCTAGTCCCCATGGTTTTGTTGATGATGACTCTCCTGGTCATCGAGATTTTAGGGATCTGGGTTAGGTGAGTGAGACATCACAGATAATTGGATAGTTTCAAAGAAATCAGATTGATCCCACACATGATGCCAATTATAGATGGTTATTTACTATAAGTAACGTTGTTCAATGCACACAAGAGAAAGAAGAATAAATATAACAGAGAATAACGAAATTACACACATAATGCAAGATGTATATGGTTCAGCAATGTGTTAACGTCCTCGGGGTGTTTGGGTATGTTTTTTATGGCTTAAGAACTTAGGTTGACATAGTTGTAGTACTACTCGACATTACAATGATACACGCTCTTCTCATATGGTCATGTTTACATATATAAGGAAACTTAGGAGACTCAAAAGACCCGTTAATATCTATCCCTAATAGTTTGGACGTATCCTCTATCTTGATTTTCCATTAAAGGTGATTAAGTTGACTTGATGTATTCATGGATTATAGGAGCATGTGGCCTGAGCACACGTGCCGATCTTGTATCAATTAAATTCTTGACCCTAACTATTTGAGCATTACTCCTTATAGCTTACAGAATCTTTAGCAAAAATGACGAACGGGTAACTAAGGTCACCCAAACATGTAGATCGAGCCTCATATTAACTTCCATATTGAGGAAAATATGTCCTTCCCAAAAGCATATCCTAGTGAATCCCGATTTCCTCAATATCATCATATTCACCCCCATATGTGTCTGCATCATAACCTAAACCATATCCCAATGAATATCATGAGTTATACCCATGTAAATTATGTCAACAGTCAATTCACACATATAGGTTTCCCTGGGAAATCAACCATGCCCCAACAGTGTATAAAATTAGTCAATTTGTCGTTTCAACATGCTATTGGTGCTCACTCGACCCATCCATCCATAAGCAATAACACAAAATATTCACACACACACACACACACACACACACACACACACACATATATATATATATATATATATATATATATATCCAGCATAAAAGCTACACAAATCAAGATATGTATACTTATATTTCTACCATAGGCTTTCATCTCGACCTATGCAATAATAAGTACTCATAATAGGGGTGACAATTTTAAAAACGATGCAAAACCATGACATGACGTTTGTGTCACGTCTTTTTGAAACGAAGTCATGTTATGTTTGTGTTAAGATTATGAGTTTTGTTATTATGTATTGTCGTGCCAATCATGTTTTTATTTGGGTTAGCATATCTCTTTTTATTTAATTAATCATAAAATTTAAGAAATTGTATTAGACTTGTTATGTCATGTTTTATACGGGTTTTGGTCGTGGTCGTGTTAAGTTAAAAAACATGAAGTCGTGTCATGTCGTTTTCGTGTCCAAAAACTCTTATTATGTTATCTCAGCCAGAAACCTGACCCAATAACATGAATTTCCACCCCTAACTCATACCTAATTATCGAAATTAAGTTGTGGATTCTCAAATAGTTCCACACTCTAGATCGAACTGTAATGTAATAGATCTTCCTAGGTTAACATACACAACCAATACAGACACAAAATCCAATTACTGCACGAGTGATAGGAATAAAAAATGATGATGGCTTTAACAAACCATACATAATTGAGATACACTTTAGTTCACACATAGCTCCACCATCTCCCAATGAGGCACGATGAGACCAAAAAATATGAAAAACCTATAACAAACCCTGAGCTGCAAGTTGTAATTCCAAGTATGGTAAATTGTAGGCAACACCCAAACCGTCACTAGTTCTTGCCCATGTTGCCCTGAATATATTTTAAACACCTCCTAACTACATATGTATAGGTTATGTGATTATATAATTATTCATGAATTTTTTGAGCTCCTGGATCAACTAACTATCTCTTATCATTCCTTATTTATCTCTCACACTTCCTATAATATGCATACTATCAGTCCTACTCTGGCAATTATGACCTCGATCGAATCGTGTTCCATTCTTTGGATTTCATAACCCTCTCATTCCTTGACACTTTTGTGCATCCACTACTTATTCTCGGTAAATGAAAGAAAAATTATCTCACAACCCTTACATATTAGGAGCATCCAACCCAAGCAACAAAAGAATTTTCATTTTTTGGTTTCACCTCCTTAGGTGTAGTTACAGACCATTTTAACAATATCCATCACATACTCAACAATTGTGTTATAACCTTAATCCAAGGTCAAAATCTCTCTCATCTTCGCATCCTAAATAGCATACAAGTGCTACCCACCATCTAATCATGCTTGGATCTCAGTGTAACAAAAATCCATCCTCTTATCGGAACTAGCCACATGTGTCTTCCTTAACACCGCACCCCTAATCCGCTAAGACTCAACAATAAACTACTTTTGTTTTTCGATTAACTTATTCATATGAAGGAACCTCTTTATCCCCTTTTTCCATTGCAAAAACATTTACAACATACGCATGATCCAAACTCTGGTGGGTTCCCTCTAAAAACTATAAACCATTTCCTATAACAACTCACATATTTTTTTATCGGGGTTGATCAAGTCCCAATGCCAAAATATATCGGTCATTAAAATTGGAATTCCATTATTAACAAGTGACAAATATATGAGATGGTTAAAACTTTTTCCAATCCAAAATATAAAAATGTAATATCCCGTGCTTTTGTAGCATTTATTTAATTGTTAAATTGATTATTGGATATTGATGATTTTTTAATTTAATCTGGCATATGGTATGTAATTTTGTTATTTGAGGTGTTGGACGTTCGATATGTCATTTAGTAGATTAAGATGTGACTGCAAGATGTTACATATGTTATAGTGTGTAATAGAATTACGTTTGGAATGTATTACTATAGATTAGATGCTAGCGAACTTATAATAATTAATTAAGATAAATAATTAAGTGGTTTAGCATGGACGACTATGGAATGTTAGGGGCTAGGTATCATGGGTTTCCTTATTTGAATTATTCCCTCAACATCGAGTCCCACTGATCGTGAAATAGGTTCTTATAATAATGAGTCACATTCTAAATTAATTAATAAATAAGATTTAAACTTAAGTTACGTGTTTTGGCTCATTAATTTACTTAATAAGATGATAGACCTATAAAACGTGTTATGTTAACCTTCTACTGGGTTTGTGAGATGTTTTGAAAGTCCAATCTGACCTCATTATAGTGGAGTTTTAATATGGATTGATACAAGTTTTAGGCATTTTGGATCATATTTTGGGCTTTTTGGATTGAGGCTATTTTAGAGCTTAAGCCTAATTTCGAGTTTAGTGATATTAATATAACCTGTTATCTTAGCATAATTATCATAACACATTTGGGAGAACCCTAGATGCTAAGGAAGGGGTGGAGGAAACCCTATCTTGTATAATTGAGGATTTGGCATGGAGAATTGGGGGAAATTGGGGATGGATTCTACAATCAATCCAATGCACATTTACTTTATTTAAGAATGTAATTAGATTTGTGTTAGAATAATCGTAATATGTTTGAATCTTTAAAGTTCATATTATAATTTGATTTAAATGCATAATCAAGCCTTAATTTGTAATTAAGATTAATCATTTTATAAACCTCATTTGATTATTGAAGAAACCATTGAAGCTTGGTAATGAAATATTTAATTAACCCTTGAAATAATAATGTAATACGATCTTAAAATCATTAGATATGAACTCCATAGGTTGAAATAAATAAAATCCCTAATATTGTGATGTTATTTTGATCAGATTCGTATGGTAATTAGATTACTCTTTCTTAGAACATCAACCTAGAGTTAGTTTTATAAATTTTCTGATTACATATTTAAACGAGTTGTTAATCAACTAAAGCTTATAAGAACTCGTTACTAAGATCTATATGATGTTTATTTAGGGAGGATAAGGGCCAATTTTGAGATATATAAGTTGTTTGGGTTGAAGTTTTTCTACTATGGCCTTAAAAAAAGAAATAGAGAAGAGGAATGGGACCTCGACCCCGTCGGATCGATTCAACCCAGGCCCAGATCAATCCGACCTTAAGGGTTATCTAGGTAAGTTTAGTGTAAAGGTTATTTTGGTCTAATTTTTGAGTTGGGTTTTTTTATCAATTAAGATGAATATAAGGGAAGTAGGTTTGTAGATTAATATCTAGTTTAGAGACATTTATATTCAAGTTAAGGTTTATGATGTCAGGTAACGTTTAGTGATTGCTTTAATTAGATTAAGTTATAAACACTTGAGTAGGTTTGTTGGAGGTTTTGAAATAAGTTATATACAACATGTTAGTAAGAATATATCTACTTGTATAAAACCATTAGGGTTAGGGTTACAATGTATAAATTGGTTTATGTTTGCTGCGATTAATAACATTGAAATCAATGACAAATATGTATGAACCTTAAGTATAGATTTGTTACTGAATTATTTTCTTGATTTATGTGCAATAATACCAGGGGGTGTGTATGTTCTTATGGGTGACCTACTAGGAGGGATTTTATGGGCGTGTATGACATTGACCATGTATGATATCTTTTATGATAGAGACAGGATTTACCTAGGTTCTATTTACCCCGATCCTATTTCTTAAGGTTCCCATGTCCCGAGTGGGACAACAAGGAGGATCCTCTCGTATAGCCTTGGGTATGGGGAAGTACGTCTGGTGTGATGGCGTAGTATTTTCCTTTGATATTTCTTTGAGGATATAGGGTTTTGACATCCTATAACTATACCTAGTAGTTAACGACCAAACCCTGAAGGAATTATGGATAGGCCTTTGCATTTTTATTTTTAGGCATGAGCATATCCTATATGATCTGTGATGAGTTGAGTGTACTCAGGAATTTTATTTTATATGTGATCTTTGAATCCATTATATATTGAGATGTTTATACTAAAATTATTATTTATACATGCATAACCATGAGATTATGACTCAAGGATAATGTTATAAAATATACAAGGGACATATATACTAAAATGTGACTCTGGAATATTAAAGTCTATTACATTGGAAATATACTTGTGGAAATCATAACTTGAGATTTTTTAAATAAAAGAATAATGTGGAATAAGTGAGATACCATTAATGTAAGAGATTACCGTAGAGTAAGAGATTATTAATTCATTAAATGAACTTAATATTGTTGAAGTTAAGAATACTTAATTAAAAGATGAAATTATATCACATGGGCCTCATTCATGTTTAGGATTAGAACCGTGCACTTATTTGGTTTGTTTCGATTTGGATAACTTAAATAACTTAAAATCAACTTAATATTGGAGGAAGATATATTATTATTATTTTATCCCAAATGTAGTTATATTCTTAAGCACTAGACTTGCTAGGTTTTATCCTCTCTATTGAGCTATTTTTACAAGTCTTAGGCCACAGTCGTTATCGCAGACTTGAGCTACTCGTTGGAGGAGTATCTTCAGCACTAATTATATTTATCATTTCCTAGGATGTATCTATTGAGATTGTATCTCATTTATATTCATGTATTCTTTTATATTCCATTCATTCAGCCAGTTTATTTATTAAGTTTTTTTGAGTCAGAGATTTGTATAAGATGCATTCAATTGAGATTATTATTATTCCAGAGTTGGAGTTTTATTCTTTTGGTGGTTTGGATGGTATAAGAGATGTTTTAATTTATTCAGCTCTTTATTATTTATCATCCTCGTTACCTATATTAATATGCTCAGAATGTTACTATTTTTTTAACTCCCGTGATTTTTACAATAGAACTGATCAATATATTTTATGGGTTATCACAAAATAAAGATAACGAACATAAATAATCCATCAACTATAATCATATCCATCACCATGACAAAACTCAATAATAATTAAACGCCAATGATCAGATGACATAATATAATTTCCAAATATGAATCATAAACAACTATGGAGTCTAAGGACCCACTAAATCCAATCAAGGTATAATAAGTAAAATGATGGAAAGGAAGTATAACTAAAGAAGAAAGATAAACTCCAATTTCACTCCTAATACTCCCAATCCATACTTCTCTCAACAACCTAACCTGAAATGTTGTTTACATTAATGGCTCAGTCTGTAAGAATACCTGCTACATTTCCCAAATAGGGTAACATAAAACCCATCTAGAAGTACCAAATGAAGTAAATATCATGATAGAGTCTTTTGATTAGTAATAAACATTTAATTTTAAAGTCTATATAAATATCAATATGATAATGTGAGTAAACAACTATCCAAATGATAACTAGAAGAAACAACTACACATATAATGGTAAGAGTATAAGAAACTATATATTTAAGACGGATGACAATGATTATTCATTTAATAATTTATTCAACCACTAATTAAGTAACACATACATCATCAACTATCTACTTATTAATAAATATTAACAACTACGTACTTTATTAACTCGTGATTGTATTATAAACCTGTTAACCACTTGTCGTTTTTACATTCCTTATTAGCATCTTTCACATATACCGTTTCTATTATGGTCAATCGGCCTTCCATTTAATACAATAAAATTATATTATCCAGTTATAAATATTTTAAAGCATTTATAATATCTTTATCTTGATACCTTTATTATAACCAACTGATCTCACTCACATCCATGCACGTAGGATAGTGTAACCCACATATCATCGTACAAATATAAGCAACTACCTCCAACGTATATAATTGTACTAATATCATGCTTATAATAATATACACACATATATATTGGAACCTCACAATCCATTATAATTAAACAATTAGTTTTAATAATTAATATCTTAATTAAACAAATTGGATCTGTGATGACACCTTCTCCCGAGCCATCCCAAAACCATGTGGTATGCATACATAATTTAGTCACATCATTCAAGAAACACCGTTCTCTAGAATGGGACCACAAAACATGAGTGACACACAAATAAACTGCCTTTGAATCCAGACCCACCATTCATAAGCATGGTCCCACCAATAGGAGAACATATAAATTTGTGCTCTATCTTGTAAAATAGGAATACCATCATGGCCATATAAGAAATAAAGTGTTCTCTCTCAGTATACACAAATATAATCATTTTGATCCATTACCCTCAATTAAACGTTATCAGAATTACTTATATATCATTACATGTTCCATACTTCTTTATTATTTCGCTTATAATCATAATACATGTATTTATTCCTAAGACCCCAAGTCCTAACCTTCTCTAGACTCTAGAGTGGGATGCCTAATGAAAGAAATCCAAACAACAAACCCCCATGATACACTTTATCTAGATGAAAATATTGAATTATAATATTGCTTATAATAGATTTGAATGGAAGAGGAGAATCCATGTGGCCGACCCCATGTGATGGGATTAATGCAAGGATGATGATGATGATGATGATGATGATGATGATGATGATGATGATGATGATGATGATGATGATGATAGTCATCAAGACTCTAAAATAAATAAATATCTTATACTTCCATCCCTACGAATCACCTTTCGATCAAAACTTCAGAGTGAATTACCAATCTTAGAATACCTACACACTCATCACTTTATAATCTCACTCCAAACCTTTACTAGACTCCATACGTGGGAAGTCTTATAAATGGAATCCAAATAAGGAAACCCCATCATACATTTTCGTCTAAACTAGGCTTTCATCAAGAGAAAATAGTTGTTAAATTAATCCTATAACATCCTAGGTATTCTAACCTCAAACATTGCTCACACACTACACATGGTTAGTCCTTCTCACCTTGTTGATCCATAAACCAACAATACACTATAATCTTGTCTCATAGATGATACCATCCTTCTCACTCATATTAGCGATAAAGTGTCGGCATCAGGCAACATTAAGAGCATGGCATCAAACTTAAGAATTAGGAGGTATGTATGACACATAGACGACCATCCTACCTCATCTAGACTATATATAAAGAAATAGGTATGAAGGTAGCCTCTCGAATTGAAGACATATTTCCATTGTTATCCAAGATAACACTAGATCATCTCTTTGGATGTGCATGATAGAGTACGAAAATCATGACGGGGGTATTTCAATCATGTCCACGCAAAACTGTTATCGGGGATCAACAACTCATATGAGTAAATCTTCACTATAATGACCTTACTTTAAAAATAGACAATTGGAACTCTCTCATAAGCTCTTACAACCACCAGGCACGTGTTTCATGTTGGGGGATGACACTATGCACCCTACTCTTTATAATCTTACTTCATCTCCATCATTAGGGTGATGACTAATACACTTACTATTACTCTACCAAAATTGTTCGAGAGAGAGAAAAAGCATATATTTATACCAATAATGGAATTTTATGACTAGTATAATGAAACACTACCTTACACAGTGGACATATTCCAATAGCTTAACCACTTATATGCTTGTATTTATCTATGTCTCTCATCTCTTCTTATACATTAGATGCAAATAGCTTAATCTTGTTAATCTATGAATAATTCTCTTCCTTGGTTAACCATGTGTATAGTTTATGCATCATCAAATTTGCGTCATCTGTGGGAGCATCTTCATCATTCTCTCTAAGCTTGGATTTTCTCTTTCATATCTGGTTGTGATCAAATCCAACATTATTGGATTTAAATTACAATTGAAAAAGTTTGGGTTGTGGAGTTCATCAGTATTTCCATTTGATTCACCATTTTTTTTAGTGTCTACATCTATTATTGTTGTTTGACTTCTCACTCTGAACGAACATGTATTTTAACCCACCATCAAACATCGAGGATGGTTCTATCCAACCTCCCTCACAATTTGAGTTGGATGACATTACGATGGCATTGAAGTCATTAGTGGCCAGTCAGCAAGCAATGCAAGACCAGCTAAAGATGTTCACTCAAGATATAATGAGTTGGATCCCGGATTAGATGACTGTAAACCCTTTCACGATGGCAACCGTAATAGGAGGGGAAACACTTGTGGATAAGGGACCACCCCTAGATCCTATGAAGGAGGTATCATGGCCTAATTGGGAGGGATATAGAGGATCCCCGTCATCTCTACCTTGACAAGGAGGTGGAAGATGGACTTGAGGACCCTGCATACACGAAGGATCCTTACCAATACTATAACGAGCAGTATGAGACGTGGGACACATTTTACGCACCAAGTAAAATATCTACTCTTCCTCCTAGCTATAATGGTAAGAGAATCTAGTATACACCTCAAACTCAGCACATGAACAGTGCTTTTACGAGACTAACGGGTCAACATCTGATCATCTCGGACTAAGGAGTTACTCTAAATGAAATATAGTCTGAAACAACATCTATGGGACAAGTATCACAAGTCGTCTCGGCACAATCTCCTCAGATTTATCAATGCATGAAAATAAACTATTATCTCTCATATTATGCAATTTTATTTCAGTTTATTATATTCGTGAAATATCCCTCTTGGCATGGTGAGAACACTTGGAGTCTCAACTCCTAGGCATGTTTCATCCTTCGAAAGGTGGAAAAAGGCATAAGGATAATACACCCACTAGGAAAGACATTTCTTCGAAATTAAAATCCCAAACTCAACTCAACAAAGCCTTTTCCCAATTATTTGGGGTCGGCTACATGAATCCTATTTTTTCATTATATTCTGTCCAGTGCAATATCTTCAGTTAAACCACATGACATCATGTCCTTTTTTATAATATCCCACCAAGTCAATTTAGGCCTACCTCTACCCATTTTGTTACCATCAATACTAACTAAAACACTCTTCCTTACACGAGCATCCATTGGTCTACGCTTGATGTGTCCAAACCATCTAAGTCGATTTTCTCTCAATTTATTTTCTGTAGGAGATACTTTTACCATTTCACGAATTTGTTCATTTTTAATTTTATCCTTTCGACTTTTACCACAAATCCATCTTAGCATTCGCATCTCCGCCACACTCATTTTCTGCACATTTCATTTCTTGGTCGCCCAACACTCTGTCCCATATAACATGGCGGGTATAATGGTCGTCCTATAAAATTTTCATTTTAACTTGAAAGGTATACGCCTATCACACAAAATGCCTGTATCACTTCTTCACTTAACCCAACCTGATTTAATCCTATGAGTAACGTCATCACTAATATCTCCATATTTTTGGATAATCGATCCTAAATAACGAAAATGATCATTTCTAGGTATCTCTTGACCCTTCAATTTCACCACATCTCCATTTGTCCTCCTATTACTACTAAAATTTCACTTCACATATTCTGTTTTAGTTCTGCTTAATTTAAATCCTCTTGTTTCTAAAGTTTCTCTCCACAATTCCAACCTAACATTAATCCCCGTCTTAGTCTCATCCACTAAAACAATATCATCTGCAAATAGCATACACCATGGCACCTCATCTTGTATTTGTCCAGTCAACTCATCCATAACAATATCAAAGAGATAAGGACTTAATGTTCATCCTTGGTGTAGACCTACCGTAATTGAAAATTCACTACTTTCTCCGGCTGATGTTCTTACTGCAGTCATTGTACCATCATACATATACTTGATCACATCAGTATATCTGTGAGTCACTCCTCTTTTATGTAGAACCCACCATATTATATCTCTGGGTATCCTATCATATGCCTTCTCCAAATCTATAAAAATCATATGAAGATCCTTATTTTTCTCCCTATACCTCTCCATTAATCTCCTCAATAAATAGATTGCTTCCATTGTTGACTAAACATCATTATTTTATGGTGAAATTTTTAATAAATTTCTCTCTCAACAGGGTGAGAATACTTGTATTCTCGGATCGTAGGCATGTCTCGTAGAACTCCTGAAAGATGGAAAATTAAGCATCACAATCTTATGCTGAAACTAAATATCATTATATTATGGTGAAAAATTATTAAATCTCACACTCGAAGGGGTGAGAATACTTGGAGTTTTGACTTCTAGGCATGTCTTGTAAAACTCTTGAGAGGTGGGAAACTAAAAATCATAATCTTATGGTAAAACTAAACATCATTATTTTATGGTGAAAATTTTATGAAATCGCTCTTTTGGCAAGGGAGAACTCTTGGAGTCTCGTCTCCTAAGCATGTCTCATATAACACCTGATAGGTGGGAAACTTAACATCAGTATTTAATGGTGAAAATTTTATGAAATCCCTCTGTCGACAGGTCAGAACACTTGTATTCTTAGCTCCTTGGCATGTCTCGTATAACCCCTGTGAGGTGGGACACTTAACATTATTATCTTACGGTGAAACTTAACATCACTATTTTATGGGGGAAATTTTATGAAATCTCTCTGGAGAGTGAGAACACTTGGAGTCCCGCCTCCTAGGCATGTCTCATAAAACCCTTAAGAGGTGGGAAACTTAACACCATGAAATCTCTCTCTTGATGGGTGAGAACACTTGGAGTCTCGACTTTTAGGCATGTCTTGTCTAAACCCTAAGAGGTTGGAAACTTAATATCATTATTTTATGGTGAAAATTATATGAAATATCTCTCTCGGTGGGTGAGAACACTTGGAGTCTCTGCTCCTTGGAATATCTCATATAACCCCCGAGAGGTGGGAAACTTAACATCATTATTTTATGGAAAAAATCTTATGAGATATCTCTTTCGACTTGGAGAACACTGAGAGCCTCGTTTCCTAGGCATGTCTCGTATAACCCCTGAGAGGTGGGAAACTTAACATCGTTATTTTATAATGAAATTTTTATGAAATGTCTCTTTCGATGGGGTAAAACACTTGGAGCCTCGTCTCCTAGGCATGTCTCATATAACCCATGAGAGGTGGGAAACTTAACATCATTATTTTTATATTTAAACTAAACATCATTATCTTATGGTGAAAATTTTATGAAATCTCTCTCTTAGCGGGTGAGAACACTTGGAGCCTCGTATCCTAGGAATGTCTCATATAACCCCTGAGAGGTGAGAAACTTAACATCATTATTTTATGGTGTAAATTTTGAAAGAAATTAAGGAAAATTCTTGATAATTCAAAGTCAGGATATAATGTATCATCTCGTCTGTCGACCGAGATGATGTTGGGCCACCAAAACCCCAGCAATAATACAAACATTATCTCTTCTAGATGACGAGATAGCCCTGAGGAACAATATCCCCAAGTGAAGGGCCATATCATCTCCTAACTGAGACAACTCTTGATAACCACAACCCCAAAGTGAAAATAAAAGGACAAAATGAGGTAAGTCCCGTATTTAAAATTCTTTATCATGACATCTCACAAATAACTCACAGATAAAATAACCCTTAAGGCCTCAGCCATAGGCCAAACATTAGAGGAGACAAGATATATATCAATATAATCTATTAACTAATGGGGACTAAGTCTAAACCTCATCCTCCATTAGATGTGGAAGGCTAAGGTCTAGGGGTATTTGATATACATATATATAGTCTCATCCAGATGACACTCTAAATATAAACAAGTCTCCTAAGTCTCATCTCATAGATGACCAATCACTCCATCAATACCAATGGGAAGTTATCGTCCTCAGATGACACCCAAGGTACAAGGCGTTAGACTCAAGATTTAGGGGTAAGTATGTCGGGCATGAACGACTAAACAATCTTATCTCAGAATCAAGTATAGTAACATGTACCACGCAGACACGCTTGGGTTGATATATTTTTTAGTGCCAAAATGGTCTTAGGGTCATCAAGGCTCATCTCCTTAAATATGTCGGCATGTTGAGGGAACTTCTTAGAGACTTGTCTCAAAATGTCTTTAACACACCTATCCAGGTACTGGACAACTACACGCCCAAGATCTCGATAATATTCTATATAATGGATGAGATAATACATATAACCAGGCCATCTAGGGACGAAGGGAGACCAATGTAAACATCACAATCATACTTACACAAAAGGCTAAGGTCTATGGGTAATTGATATACATATATATAGTCTCGTCTCATAGACTATTCCCTATGAGAGGGTCTCATCTCATAAACATGTTCAACTCACACTCCAGATAACACAGTATCATCTCATAGACTGGTCTAGATAACGCTTCAGATAACACGGGCTCGTCTCATAGACTCATCCGGATGACACTCAAGATGATATAGTATCGTCTCATAGACATATGCAAATGACATAATCTCGTACCATAGACTGGTCCAAATGACACTCTATTCTCATTAAACACTCTAGTTAACGCATTCTCGTGCCATAACTTGGTCCAGATGACACAATCTCACCTCATAGACTGGTCCAGATAACACTCCATATGACACTCCAAAAATCAAGCAGCCACTACAGTTTTGACTCATAGACGAGACCATCCTTGTCACCCATGTTAACGATAAACTTTTAGCCTCATACGATATTAGGACCATGTCATCAAAATCAAGAGTTAAGCGGTATCTATTATGGGAAGACAACCATCATACCTCATCTCGACTATAGACATAACTTCGGGTATGAAGGTAAACTCTTGACTTGTAGATACATCTCCTCTATCGTCCAACATGACACTACATTATCTCTGCAGACATGCATGACACGACATGGAAATCATGACTGAGGTATTTTAGTCATGTCCACATAAAACCGTTATCGAAGATCAATAACCCATGTGAGGGAATCTTCACTATAATGACCTTACTTTAATACCAAACAGTTGTCACTCTCTTACAGGCTCTAGCAACCACCAGGCATGTGTTGCATATTGGGGGATAAAACTGCGCACCCCTCACTCTATATAATCTCACTTCATCTCCTTCATCAGGGGGAGGGATGATACACTTACTGTTACTTTGTCAAAATTGTTAATGAGAGAGAAGGCTTATATTTGTACCCATCAATGGCATTTTATGCCCAGTATAATGAAACACTCTCACACCATACATAGTGGACGTAGGCCAATGGTTGAATGATTTATATGATTGTGTTTAAATCTATCTCTCATCTCATTTTCTACATTACCTTCAAAATCTTAATCTTATTCATTTATGCATAACTCTATTCCCCATAAATGTTGTGTATGGTTTATGTATCATCAACTACATACTCATCATTTCCTAACCTCACTCTAAACCTTCACTAAACTCTATTCATGGGACGTCTTATAAATAAAATTCAAACAAGGAACCCCCTGATACACTTATGTCTAAATTAGGCCATCGTCGGGAATAAATAGTTATTAAATTAATCCTACAACATCCTAGGGCATCTAACCTTAAACCTCTATACTATACACAATCACACAAAATATTTATATCACTACTTCTAACCTCCTTCAATTATCCTCAATCTCCTAAATGGCCTTTAAATCCCAACCTTAACAAGTGTGATCTACCTGCAAGCCAGTGATCCTAAAATCATGAATCCAATCCATGCAACCTAACAACTCCAAACCTAGTAAAACAAAGTCCAAAGACAACAACATATAATTTCCCTTACTCATATCTCTACATCTTTCCTTTATTCCATCCATACCAAAGATCACTTAAGTTACTTAAATCTCCTAAGTCAAATTATAATCCCCAAGTACTAAATATTAACTTTACTTCATCAATTCATAATTTTTCATAGCCCCCATATCATCTCTTACCATCCTTCCTTCTAGTAACCTTCAAAGTTAAAACCTAACATATTAAAGTCCCAAATCAATTCCCTCTACTAATATAAGTAACCCAAATATCATTTACTTATTTTAATCCCTAAATATAAAACCCAACAACAACAAAATATACATTTGGAATGTCGCAAACCTTAACAATAACCTAGTAGAGTCTACAATATAAGCATATCCATAATAGAATATAATTGACAATATAAAACCCTTAAATCACAATGAATAACCAACAACATAAGTATACCCAACTATAAGGGTTAGCCAATCGTCATAAGTCCCATAAACCAAAACTAATAACCAATGTTTATTGACCAATCGATGCAAGTCCCATAAACCAAAACTAATAACCAATAATATACATCCTTCGATACAACAAATTACTATTGACCTAAATTCCATCGAGAACAACAATAACTAACCAATCAACCTAAAACCCAAAGTCAACAACAATTAAACAACAATATAAGTCTCCTTGTTAACAACATAAATTCCCCCGATAACAACACCATTAACAAATCAACATTGATCCCATCAATTATAATAATGAACCAATAAACACAAGTCTCGTCAATAACAATAAATTATAACCCAGCAATCCTAAATCCCATCGTCAACATCAACAATTATCCAAAACAATCCAAGACCCGCCATCAACAACATATAGTTAATAACATAAATTATATAGGCAATATCAGGTAACTTATTTTCCAAACCCCGTCCTCCATTATTTAATACGTTTGTTATTACCAAATTTACAAGCATATATCCAAATTTCTATCATTTCATTTACAAGTTCATAGAACTTTGTATTATGAATTACTAAAAGGATTCAAGTGAAATTTCCAATAATAAAAGGGGATGTTCTAGGATGAGCATATAAATAAAAGTAATGATTCTAAGGGACAAGTTGTATACAAAATTCATATTCCATATTTTCAAAGGAGATATAACATGATAAGCATTTCTTAGCTAATTACCATATCAACTCACAATTCTTCAATAGTTTCATAATCTAATCCATAATCAAATTCTAGAAATTATATCAGTACATAATAATTTCACTAAATTCAATATCATTTCATAATAGCATAAATTAATTAGGTTTATTATCCCCCAGATTTTAGTCAAATATTAAACATGGTTTAGACAATATCTATTTCATAAATCACTTAAGGGAAAAAGTAGGGTATTCTTGTGTTAATTAATTTTTAAAGTCTGACTTGAAATCTATGTTCCTCTCTTCAAGATATACCAATCATCCTCGAGTTTATCCTCAGAATCCAAGTGTGAGAGCCTCAAATCCAAGCTTAAAAAGTAGTTTTAATGGAGTATTTGGGTGAAGTAATTTTTTTATGAGGTAGGTTTTTTAATGGAAAAGTGTGTAAAAGAAATGAGGTCTCTTGCTGGGCTACGAGTCATATGGTCGCGATCGCGCAAATCTATCCTCATGGTCGTGGGGCTCAAATCACAGTTGCGGCTGATTCCATCAGTGATGACGGACCTCCCCCATCAATCCTCCTTTTTTTTCTTTTCCTCCTCACTCTCAACTTAAATTTATAAATAACCATACATGAAATTAAATGTTTCTTAAATCCTAAATTGATCCCTAAGACAAGCCAACCCTCCTCGCTCCCAAGATCTCAACCTAATTCACACCATGTATTCTAATTACATAAATGACC
Source organism: Sambucus nigra (assembly GCA_949130495.1). Lineage (NCBI taxonomy): Eukaryota > Viridiplantae > Streptophyta > Magnoliopsida > Dipsacales > Adoxaceae > Sambucus > Sambucus nigra. The sequence continues at coordinate 293,914,487 of OX422215.1, read as the reverse complement.
AATATACCCAATTAATTTGTATAAATTTCACAAAATTAATATAACTTAAAATTTGTTTGCATAATTAAATTCTCAAATCATAAATCCTCATAATTATTTTCCCGAACTAAATTTAATTATTTAAATTCACTAATTAAAAATCATGGGGTATTACATTTATTCTCTGAAATTTGGCACGGCATGAGGCACATAAACAATTTGTGCTTATGAAAATATCTTGATTGAAATTTTCGCTCGAACAATGAAAGCTTACTTAATTGTCTCCATAGGTGTGGTAAACACCCTTAACAACCACTTGGTCAATATTCGACCACTTACTCTTAAACGAGTCTTGATCATCTCGACCCCTCTAACATCCACTACTCATCAAGTCTCATTAACTCCATGAGGAAACAAATAACATTGACACACGTGTTATTGCGACACATGAGTACAAGCCCCTATAATAAGCTCTAAGCATATCAAATAAATCTTATTAAAAACAAAACAGGTTCGCACAAATCCAAAGGCTCTAGATTATTTTTTATACCACATATAGCACCCCCGATTTTTCCCATATAAGGGGGCACTCTTATACATTGTGAATAAGGGACATCAGACAATTTATATCATTCAAAGAATTAATGAATAACTTATAGAATAATAAACACAATATAACATCGATAATATTATTAATATATAACTGAATAATTTAATAAAATAAAACTCATATATATAAAGTCTCGAGTAAATAGTCCAACAAATATATAAACAAATAGCTATTGAAGGGAGATTTAGCCGATCAAGCCACGTGAGTTTCCATGTGGCATATAGAATTCAAAGCGGTGATGTAATACCCCGCCCCAGAAATTAGGTATTTAACGTCATTTGAGGTGTTTTATCCAAACAAAATTCGAGGAATAAATAATCAAAGTGTAACACGTCGAGTAATATGTAAGATGGCATATTACGTAAACAGTTTAAACGAGAAAAATCCCACGATCCATGTGTCACATGAATGCGTATTTGATCTTTAATCATATTATCTAGGATATCTGTTAAGTTTGAGAAAAAAATGTCAAGGAACGGATGTGACACGGACAAGGTTAATACAACGCGATATTTGAATGGTACGAAAAATAAACTATCGCAATATCGATTAAACGAGAAATTTTTACATTGCATGGTTCCAATGAGTTTTATTTTGAGTTTATATAATTAATTTAAGTACTTCGATTAATTTTCACGTGATTAGGACAAGCAACGAGTGCTACGCGAGCCTGGGTACAAATTGTCAGACAGTGCGCGACACTGCGAAAGTCCAGTTTTGCGCGAATTGTTTAGGACAATTGGTAAGTAAAAAAAATATTTCGACCATATATTTAGACTCATAAAAATTCAAGGAATATTACCATGCGAAGAAAAATCGAAAAGAAATATATTTTGTACGGAGGTCCCAATTCTTGTACAGTTCGTGTAGGATGTTTCGGAAGGTCAAAAAAATATTGCGAATATATTTTTTTACTCAAAAAAATGCAAGGAAGAAGGTCCAAGGGTAAAAAAATTGTAAAAATAATATAAAAATGGGAGAGAGAGTGACGAAAATCAGCATTTTGTCTATGGTTTTGGGTATTTTTCAAATGGATTTTGGGAGTCACATATTGTTTTTTTATGTTGTCCTTGTCCAACTCATATTTCAACGGTTGGGTAGAGTTTTGCACACATTTGGATAAACTAACTTTTGAAAAATGAGTCAAGGATTACACTTTGCTTCATATAGTTTATAAAAGAGAGAGAGAGGAGCTCCATGTTTGTGCCTTCATTGATATATCAATTTTTTCAATTTCCTCTCCATCTCATTAGCTCTTGCAAAGTAAGAATACTTCCCAAATTCGTAGCTCCCTTTTACCACCACTTTCTCTCACTAAAAGCTCCATTAAAAATATCTCAAAAACACCGTTAAAGTTCTTCACAAGGATGGGACAACTTGTAGAGGTTTTGAAGAAGGAGTTTTGGATCTTGAAATGGCTCTTGATGGTTAAGAAAGGAGATATTCTTAGATGTTGTTGGAGAATTTTGAAGCGAGTTTTCTTCAAGTGGGTCTTTGGGAGCATTTCTTGGAGCTTCAATGGAGCACACTTGGAGCTTGGAATGAGGAGCTTTTGTGACTCTATTTAAGGCCACCTTTGGAGGTGGGGGAGTCACCCATCTTCTCCACTACCCCCACCATTTTTTGAGTCTTTGAGGTAGGATTTACTAACCTTGGTTTAGGTTTATTGATGAGTATAATTCCAGTTAGCTATTTGCATATGTTAGGCTTAATATATATAGTATTTATGAATAGTTTGCATCCATGAGATAAATTAGTGAATTTTTATGATTTCATGGGTAAATAGGTTTCAAAAGATATTTTAAAACGAGTTTTGAAATGGGATAACCTACTCCATACATTAAGACTCTATTTAGTATATATTTTAGTCTTGTTATTGTTGAATGTTATGAGTATGACTAATGTGAGAATGGTGATGGGTTTTCTAGTGAAAGAAATAACATTGTTAGGAAATAAAAATGTAGGGAATGTGATTTTGCTAAAAATAAAGAGTTGATAAATATTTCAAGGTTTTGAAATGGTAAAAGTTGATGTCTTATGAAAGTAGTGTACTTTTTAGTAATGTTGATGAAAAATATTTTATGAAATAAAAAGTTTGCAAATGATGTGATTTTGTTGAAAAAAGGATATTTTGTTGAACTAAAAGAATAAGTAAACGTTTCAAGGTTTTGGAATATTGAAAGATGGTATTTTTATGAAATGAACATTTTCTAGAAATATTGATGGTAAACATTTTTATGAAATAAAAATGTTGAAAATAATGAATTCTTGGATTAAATGTATGTTTAAACCATGTTGTAGGATTTTTGGGTTTAAAATCCACCTTCACGTCTATAAAAACTTATAGTGTTTTGACATAAAATGTATAAATAAGTTTAGAGAAGTTTTGTTGGGTTTAAACAGGAAATAAAAAGGTAGAATTTTTTTCTTCAAAGTGTGCAAAATGGAGACTAAAAAGCATATTGAAAATACAATTATAAGACTACACGTGTTGATAAAAGAAATGATAGTTTCATAAAAAGATTAATCTTAAGTATAAGTGGATTTCTTGAATGAAGTACTAAAGATATGTGCATTTGGGAAAGTATTGATAAGGGTGTTCACTAAGTGTTAATGGGTAAACATAGGAAAGTTAGGGTGTAACCTAATAATGTTGTAACGATTAACACTTATGGAATTAATGGAAATTAAAGGTGTAAAAGTGTTTCCAATTAAGACGAATATTACACCATGTTTAAAAAGTTGTTAAAGGTTTAAAAACACTTAAGAAATTGGTTTGAATAACTCAATAGTGTTTTTAGAAAAATTAACACTTGAGAAAATGGAGAAAAGGGTGATTCTGGAAACAAATGGGTATAACGGTAATTTTACTGAGAGTCGAACATTTTTACGTTGAACTCTGCAATGAAGTCTGCCATTGCTTTCCCTTTTAACGTTGTTCTTAGCTCATAAACAATATCATATTCTCTAAGTTCAACAGTCCAAGACATCAACCTTCTGACTTTTCAGGTTTGTGCAGAGCTTGTCACAAAGGTAAATCAGTGTATACCACGATAGTGTGGGCCTGGAAGTGTGGTCTCATTCTTCTTGAGACTTCAATAAGTGTAAGTGCTAGCTTCTCTAAGTGTGGATACTATATTTCTACTCCTCGGAATGCTTTACTGGTGTACTACACTAGCTTTTAAACTCCTCTCTATATTCGGATCAAAGCCGAGCCAACAGCCGACTCTAAAATAGCCGAGTACAGATACAACTTTTCTCCCAAAATTGGTCAGGAGAGGAGCGGAGAAGATCCCAAATACTTATTCAGCTACAAAAAAAAAACTTTCTTGCCCTCGTCATTCTACTCAAAGATCTTTTTTATCACCTTAAAGAATAGGGGCATTTATTTATTGCTCGGGACACTGAACAATTTAGAGATGCCACTCTTCCAGTCAGTTTTTGCACGTCCTTCTTGCTGGGTAGGGGACTGAATCTCCATTAAATCCTTTATTTTGTTAGGATCGACATCAATTCCCTTTTGGTTTATAATATATCCTAAGAGCAATACTTCTTGTAACTCAAATATACACTTGGTCAGGTTGAGCTACATTTGGTTCTTCTCTAGCTCGTCAAATGTCTGAGCCAAGCCTTTTATGTGGTCGACGACAACATTGCTCTTGGTGATCATGTCGTCCACATACACCACCATGTTTTTTCCTATTTGTTCTTCAAATAATTTGTTCACCATCCTTTGGTATGTTTCTCGAGCATTTTTCAACCCAAATACTACAACAAAAAACATCATTTATGTCAGTTTAAAAAGTGATGTTATGTCAGACAAATGTAAACTGATATAAATTATATTTATTTATGTCAATTTGACTTTAAAAGTATATTTTTATTTCAATTTAAGTAAAATTGAGATAAAAAAAAACATTTATCTCATTTTTATATATAAATGGCATAAATATAATGTTATTTATTTTAGCATTCAAGTCAAAACTGAGTTAAATGGAAAAAGGAGCAGGTTTTTTTTCACACTTCCGCTCTAATATTTGTTCCTCAAAATTATTTGGCCGGTCTCCATTAGAGCTCTCATTCTACAACTCTCTCTCTCGATCGCACCTCCTACGCCGACCAAGCTCCATCACACAGGTACAAAAAATCTCTCGATTTACTTGTTTCGATTTGTGTATATGTGTTTGTGTGTATACGATTTGTGTATATGTTATTTGTTCTCAATCTTGTAAATGCAATTTATGTATATGTGTTTGTGTGTTCTTGATTTGTTTATATGGGATTTATTCTTGATTTGTTTATACGGGATTTGTGTGTGGGATTTGTGTAGGGGCATCCCCATTAAGTCCCGAGTTGGTGCGTGCGCACCCACATAATTTTTGGGATTTTTTATATATATACAGTGTTCTTTTGAAATTATATGGGCCTTAGTGTAATTTTCTGAAGTAAAATGTAGCTAAAAAATGCTGTAAGATAAGTCAGGAGCGACCTCTGTAATTATTTTGAAATCTTTTAGAAAAACCCACTTAGTTGTACAGCTCCTTGCGATATTTGGGCTCTTCTCATTTTAAAGAGCAAAAACCCTAACATTTAAAAACCCAATTTAGCAGCCTATGTGCACACCACTGCTAAATTATGTGTTTATTTTTGGGGTTTATCAAATACAAATTTCAAATTTTGATGTCTTGATAAGTTATTTGGCTATTTCTTTAATGGAAGTGGCAGTCATTTGAATGGTTGTTGTCATGTCGTAGTTTGATTAGATTTGTAAAACAAACATTTACATCTGAAAATTATCCTTTAAAATAATTTCTGTTAAAAATTTCCTTTACATGCCTTAGTTTGATTAGATTTGTTGGTGATTAGGTGCACATTCTTATTTTTGTTTGGGTATTGTTAAAATTAGTGGGGTGTTGTTGATATTAATTAGTTATTATTTTACATTTCCAAATTTAGTTGGATGTTGTTATTTAGGGTTTGAAGTTGATTTGGTATTGTTCATTTAAATTAAGTATTGTTATTTGGTACCCAAATTTTTTCATTTGGAGTTGTTGATTTTATGTATTATGACAGTAGAATGGAAATATTATACCAAATACAACCCTTAGAATTTCATTGAGATCAAATGAGAAAAAAAATGTTTATGTTGATTTTGTATTTTTGGCACTTAATGCATGATATTTAACAATCATGTGGGTTTCATACATAGTTGTAATCACCCGAACACTGATAATCCGAAAGTACATTTTTTTAGCATTGTTGTCATGTTTGTGGAGAGAGGGGTTAACTAATCACCTATGGTTAATATGTATGTTAATATTTTATTGAGAATCGTGTACCAGTTAACTTTTACCCCTGGGATTACTGATGATAATCATATCTTCCATTAAAGGAGTTCTGTTTTGTAGTATCTTCCAAAATTACGTCGCTATATCTATTTATCTATGATGTTTTTGGGCAACTAACAAATATACAAAAGATAATGAAATTAGAAAATTGTGTAAAGTATATTCAAGTTGTTGGTTAAGCCGTATTCTTAGTTTTAGAAAGCACAATTCCATATATTTGTGGGCATGGAATTGCTATTGAAATGAAGTGAATGGTACCATATATTGAAATTCTAAATAAGATAATTCGCATTAGGGAACCGGTAATTGCTACGAATGATGAAGTGAGAGAGCACTAAAATTAGAAATGATTTGTAACTCATTAACACTAACTAATCAATATTACAGATTCGCAATATTTTTATTATTATGTTGTCACTTGTAAGAAGTTTCAGAGCCCTTGTTTACTTTTATAGGTGTTAAATGATGCTCAATACCTAATTCCAATACAATATAACACATCTTATTAAAATCTAGTTATGGAACTTTTACATGCAATTTTGAACCCAATTACACTATCATTCGACATTTGTTCACTACTGTTTTGACGTAGCAATGCGTATACAAACATTTAGATAAAAGATGTATTGGAAAAAGCAATAATGTACAAAGACTATTGATGACAAGGTGATAATAACCAAGTAGAGAGTTGAAATAAGATTCAAACATCATGTTTTTATAGTATCCCCATTAAACTCAGATATTCATTGGATACCAGAAGATTTCCATTACTCCATGAATGTGTTCATGACTCACAATTATATTGCCTGACCCATTTATTGAATGTTGAACATGTGGCATTTCTTGTGTACAAGTATTAGTTATTTCCAAACACTTCGCTATCTCTTAATGAGGTATAACAAGGGTTGCTTTAATCAATTTGCTTCCGTTCATGTTTGAGTAAAAAATTCTCAATTTTCTCAAACAAATATTGATGATATATTTAAAAACTTGAAATTTATGATAGATTCGTAAAAGTGGGTTCTTTTCATTATATTTATTTGTTCATTATATGGTGTATTGCCATATAGACTTATTTTTATATTTGAATTTGTCACTTTGATGTGCTTGTTTCTTTCTTATTTTTCTTGTATGTATATCTTCTCATTGGCAACCTTAATAGAGCAATGATCCTTGATGAACTATCGTAATAATTCACTAGGCCGTTTAATAGGTAATAACTCATCCAAGTCTATATTTTTGAATACTTTCTTAACAGTTATTTAGCATAGTAGCCAAGAACTCTTACCCTTAGAGGACATTTTTTAACACAGTCCCTGGGTAGAAATGGCCACGACTCAAACCTTCATCGCTTTTTATTTCTCGTTGATTGACTTCAATAACCCATTAGTAGGATAGGCAATATCATATTGTAGGTGTTTAGGTATAATAATTTCAGGTGACTTGCTACAGTTGTGTTCTTGTCCGCTTGAATAGAAGGAAATTTTTTGTACCATAGGGTGCATTACGATATGTTTAAGTTTGGTCTTAAAATTTCAGGTGACTCGCTACAGTTTTGAAGTTTGGTTTTAGTATGTATATCATATACTCGCTAATGCCTCACTTGTGTGCTTTCATTAATTTTTCACATTGCTTCATATGTTCTTGTCCCATGCTTATACTATGTGCTTTCATTATATTATAGGTATATAATCGCTAATGGTTGTTGCTTGTATGTATAATATATATAACATCATAGTATAATTTAGATAATAATTTTGTGAATTGAAGTTCTTTAATGATTGGATTTGGTTTTGGTTGTATAGTGTTTGTGTGTTGTGTTAGTGTTCTTGAGTTGGTTATTTATAATTCATTGAGTCTTATTACTGTTAGGTGTTGGTGTATTTGGTAGTTGTTATGATAGTTTTAGAGGGATATTATGTTTTATACGATAGTTTCTAATGGCGTGAATGTATTATGTTTTATGATATTGCATTATGTTTAACAATTACATATCTTTTATTGCTCATATCTCACTCGTGGTGGTTTACATACTTAGGCCAGAATGGACAGGCCTTGGATGAGTAAGGACAGATTATTAAAAGAATACATAGAAGGTGTTGATAATTTTCTTGGGGTTGCTCAAAATTCCTCCTTGGATGAGAACTTCATACTATGCCCATGTAATTAATGTGAGAATAGATTAAAAATAGGTGTTAAAGAAATCAGACAACATTTGTATAGTTCGGATATCGATCCGAATTATACTGTATGGAAATGGCACGGAGAGGAGGATCATCATGAAACAATGCCGGATGTTAATATGGGTGATCCTGTCTGGGACGATCATAATATGGATACCATGGAGGATGTTAAAGAGTTGATTGACATAGTGGAGGCTATAAAAGAAGACTTCATAGGAAATGCAGAAATTTTTCAGAAGTTACTTGTAGATGCGGAGAAGTTATTGTATGAAAGATGTAAAAATTATACAAAGTTATCCGCTATCGTCAACCTATTCAATCTTAAAGCGAAGAGTGGAATGTTCGATAAATGATTTTAAAATCTTAAAGCGAAGAGTGGGATGTCAGATAAATGCTTTTCAAATATGTTATCAATCATTGACGACATGCTTCCGGATGATAATGTATTTCCTTCATTCAATAATGAGGAAAAACGTTGCTTATCGGTATTTGGAATGGACTTTCAGAAGATACATGCATGTCCTAATGACTGTATACTCTATAGAAAAGAATATAAAGAAGCTATTGAATGCCCCACTTGTGGAACATCCAGGTTCAAACAGAAGAAGAATTTGAAAGAACAAAAAAGGGATGAAGGGAAATGAGGTGTTCCTGCAAAAGTGTTATGGTACTTTTCGCCCATTCCGAGATTTAAAAGGTGGTTTCAATCTGCAGAGACCTCTAAGTCTTTGACATGGCATGCAAATGATAGAATTGTTGATAGTTTGTTGCGTCACCCAGTGGACTCGCCAACTAGGAAATTAGTTGATGAAAAGTTGCCCGATTTTGCAGCAGAACCAAGAAATCTTCGATTAGCACTATCAGTGGACGAAATTAATCCTTATAGTTCCCTTAGGAGTAGGTATGTTTGTTGGACGGTTATGTTAAACATGTATAACTTTGAACCGGAATTGTGTATGAAGAGAAAGTTTACAATGTTGACTATGTTGATATCGGGTCCAAAACAACCGGGAAAAAATATAGATGTTTATTTGGATCCGTTAATAGAAGATCTTAATACCTTATGGCATGAAGGAGTTAAAGCATATGACATTTTTTGACAGGAATATTTTACTTTGCGGGCAATACTGTTGTGGATAATTAATGATTTTCCAGCATATGGATATTTATCTGGAAGTGTTGTTCAGGGTTATAACGCTTGTCAAATATGTAGTGAAAAAACATATTCCACCAGATTACAACACTGTGGCAAGTGCGTTTATATGGGACATAGGAGATACCTTCCACAAAATCATCCATTTCGAAGCCAGAAAAAGGCTTTTAATGGTGAGCAAGAGTTCCAAGCCTCCCCTGAACCTTTAAGCAGTGAACAAATATTGATAAAAGTTGAGAGACTTAAGGTTTCATGGTAAAAGAAGGTAAAAAAGGTGAGGGAGGTTAATTTGAAGAAATCATCAAAGCATAAGAGATCGAGGAGGGCAGTTAATGGGGTTGAAAAAGGCGGTCCTAGAAACATTGGGGTTGAAAATTTTTGGAAGAAGAAATCGATATTTTTTTAACTTCCTTATTGGAAGTATATGCCTATTCGACATAACTTAGATGTCATTCACAATGAAAATAATGTTTGCGATAGTATCATTGGAACCTTACTTAATATTCTAGGGAAAACGAAAGACGGGGTGAAGTGTCGAATCGACCTTGAAAAAATGGGCATAAGAAGTGAGTTAGCACCATATGCTAATGAAAAAGGGACATACCTACCGCCAGCATGTTATACGTTATCGAGAGTGGAAAAAAATGTTCTGCCAAACTTTTCATGACCTTAAGGTCACGACTGGGTACTCTTCTAATTTTAAAAGCCATATCTCTATGGAAGATTTGAAATTATATGGCTTGAAGTCTCATGATTGCCATATTCTAATGGAACAACTTCTTCCAATTGCAATTCGATCGGTGTTTCCAAAACATGTGAGATATACGATAATGAGAGAATGCTTTTTCTTCAATGCCCTTTATGCCAAAGTAGTGGACTTGCAAAAACTAAAAGAAATTCATAATGAAATTGTGATCACATTGTGTTTGCTGGAAAATTACTTTCCACCATCATTCTTTGACATTATGGTGCATCTTGTGAGGGAGGTCAAACTTTGTGGTCCTATTTTCTTTCGATGGATGTACCCAATTGAAAGTTTAGGTCAATCTACTTTACTATCATGTGTTAATATAAGTAAATAAGTGTACCGATTTAGTTTTTTTTTTAATGTGTTAGGTACATGAAAGTATTAAAGGGTTATGTGAGAAATCATAATCGCACTGAAGGTTGTATTGCTCAATGTTACATAGCAGAAGAAGCTAGTGAGTTTTGTTTCGAGTTCTTATTGGAATTAGATTCAATTGGAATTCCGACGAGTAAGGATGATGACAAATCGATAGGAGGCTCGGATGTCGTTGAAGTTGATCGCATGCCCTTGGAGCAAGCATATCGTCATGTGTTACATAAAACGAATGATGTCCAACCTTATATAAAGTATGCCTTTCTTAACTTCCCATTAATATGAAGTTAGCTCCTCACATACTTACCTCTAGATATATTAATAACTAATGTTGCGTTACTCATTAATACATTGTCAGGGAGCATGAATAGTACTTGAAAGAAACCCATCCTCCAAAAGGGAAACATAAAAAGTGGCTTGAAGATGAGCACAACCGCACGTTTATCCATTAGTTACGTAAAAGGGTATGATTAATTTAGGGACATGTTGACTTAACCACTACTTTAATTTTCATTAGAAATTATCCATTTTTTTTGTTTTCTTTTTAACAATGCCATTGCTTTTTTATTTATTAGTTGCAAATCTTAGTGAAAAATAATGTCGACGTCTAATACCAACTAGTGGAAAATAGTGGCAAAGTGTAAAGTAAAACTAAATAGTTAATTTGAATTTTGTTTTGTAAGTAACTAAAATTCTTATATTAATAGGTTGCGCTTGAAGAAGAACTCCCAAACAACACTATCTTAGATAACTGATCGAGGGGAAAAATCGAGCGTCCGTGTAATACGCTAGTCGTTGTTATCGGCTTCCAACCTCAATACAAAAAAAAAACTAAACTTGTAACTACACTTCTTAAGGAGTATAGTGGCGAGTCTGGGTATCGAATCCACAGGGAATTAGGACGTGTGAACGTGACGACAAAGGTAAGGTAGTTTAATCCTAAAGTTGATGTTAAAATAAAAGAAAAGAAAAAGATGATTGATGGGTTTAAATTTCCAATTGGTGATGAAATAAAATGTGCACAAAAATACTATGAATTGTAAAGAAATTAGATTTGAAAATGAGAAAAAATAGGGTGGGGTACAATCCCTCAAACCTTAACAAATTACCGTATAGAATACTAGAATTGTAAACTGAATTTTTTTTACTAAATCCAGTCTTTATATATCCTAAGCATTACATATATGAAGGATCTTGCCCGCGTCATATGAAATCAAAGGCAAATACAAAGCGGTGAATGGAAAATTATACTTGCATGGCATTCTTAAACATCCCAAGTACCTAGGGCAAGATGGATTAAAGATCGGCTAAGTTTGTATAATTTCCATACACGATTCGGTCAATATTTAATTTACCCTCTATTTTCTACATGGGTAATTCACCTCGGAATGAATTCATGTACCCCAGCCCTTGAGAATTTAGCTGGACATGATTTTTCTAGAAAACAAATTCATACCAATACATGGAATTATGGATCTATCAAACATTGGTAACAAATTGCAAAACAATTTAGAATTGAATTGAAAATAAAATAGAGAATAAATAAGAGAATGAAAAATTCATACTTGTATTCAACAATAGGGAAAAGAGATGAACTTGAATCCAGAAAAATTCTTCTTCTTCAAACTTACAAAAAGACTCTCTAAAATCTAATTCTCTCTCTAAAATTCTATTCTACTCTCTAGAATTCGACTCCCTTGGAAGGATGTAGGGATTGGCCTTTTATACACCTAAAAATGACTCTTCTCATGCCTCTCCACATTTTTCCCTTTTAATATACCTAAATGAGACTCTTACCATGCCTCTCCACATTTTACAACTAATAAAAACGAATTAAACAAGAAATTTCAAGAGTTGTCTCTTCAGCTTCCAGAATTAATTTCAACTTTTGACTTTTTGTCTCCAACTTTAAATGGGCATAACTTCTTCATCGTAGCTCAGATTGGGGTGCCATTTTTTCCAATGTTCTTGTAATTTAGAGATTTTCAACTTTCTAGCTTTCCCCACCACCAGAATATAGATATAAAATTACAAAAATGCCCTTGAACTCCCCATTGCTTGCTTTCTTTCACTGTTTTGGGTTCTCGTTCGCACTAATTTGCATGAAATAGCTGTAAAACACATGAGAAATACACAAAACACGAATTAATTGCCAAAAGAAATTATTAGCATAAATAAGAGACAAATCCAAGCTATTTACACTGCACGGGATCATAAAAATACCGAAATTAAGGGGATAAATGTGAAGAATATGTGCCTAATCAATGACTTAAAATGGATTGCTCGTAGACCTCATCGAGACGTCATCAAAGTTCACGAATATGTTATTAACGGTATTAGTTACCTAACAAAGGATCGTGATGATGCATGAGTAACCCAAAACAGTGGAGTGAGCCTAGTTACTAAGACGCTGCAGATAGCTAGTGCAAAGGACATTAATCCTATTCGTACTGATATGATTTTCTACGGTGTTAAGGGAGATATGGATACTTGACTATTTTTCAATTCAAATTCCTTTATTCAAGTGTGATTTGGTTGGCAACATAAACTGAATTAACATAGACGAGCTTGGTTTAACATCCGTTGATCTTGATAGAGTTGATCATAAATCCGATTCTTTCATCTTAGCTTCTTAAGCGAAACAAGTTTTCTATGATCCGGACCAAATGAATCCTAAATATTCAATTGTATTGTCAACTCCTCAAAGGGATTACTATGATAAAGATGATGACGATGATGGATGTCTTGGGGATGATATTTGCACTAAAGTTTTGCCAACTATTGAATCTTTTGACGTGGTTGAGGAATTTTTTGAAACTTATTTGCGTGAAGATTATGAGGGGACATGGATAGACAATGCAGCAACATAATTGTGTTAGACGATGCTATGATGCTTAATATTTGAATTGTCCTTTATTATTAGTTATAATTTCTTAAAATGTAAGCTTGTTTGGTGAAGTTGTTCAACTTTTTTGTTTTTTGTGTGGAACCTACAACAGTTGATTATTGGTAATTGAATGTATGGAATATTGGCTATGTGACATTTGTTCTAGAATATGGTTTATTATTTTTTACTTAATATTTTAACAATTGTTCTCTTGTACATTTTAATTAACATATAATGAAATGATGAATTTTAATTTGTGGCACATTTCAATAATTGTATTGTTCGAGTATTTATGACTTACTTGTATTAATGAAATCTATATTATCGCTATTTTTTGTCTTTCAATGGTTCGATTTCTTTAACTTGAAATGGAAGACATTGACCTCGAACCCGTGGAGAAACCTTCACAATATAGTAGTAAAGGTAGAGGTGCGGCGAAGCTAAATCGATTGACTAAAATAAAGAGCAGTGAAGAACGGATAAGAGTTGTATATAACGATCTTGGGCAACCAATAAGTACTAGAAAAAAAGAATTATCAAATTATGGGGGTTTGATGGTGAAGTGCTTTGTGCCGATAACTTATCCAAGTTGGCGTCAAGTGCTAATCAAATTGAAGAATGATTTGTGGGAGGCAATATATATATATATATATATATATGTAATATTGTTTGATGCATTTTTGTTGTATGTATGTGTGGATATTAAACTGACGCGCATCAACCTGGGATCCCTCTGGTGCCAGGCCTGCTATGACTGCAAATAGAGCAACCTTTCATGAGCAAAAAATAACAACTTTGCAACTAAAGGCATGCCTAAATATTAAAATCACCGACTCATAAAGTACTACATGTCTAAACCCGTTAACCTTTTTTTTGTATACGTGTGTAACTTTTGTGCTCTGATTTTTTTGTACCTTATTATATATAGACGTGTGTTTTGATGTATGTTGTTGTCGATCATTGTTATTTGACATGAAACAAAAGTTAAAGGATTATGGTAGTAGTTTGGGACAATAGTAGTTTGTTTCTATTGGTTTGTTTTATGGAAGCAGTAGCAACAGTTAGGGGCAGCTGCAGCATCAGTGATAGGCACTCATCAATGACGGGGTAGATGAAACAACCTTGCCAGACTTAGTTATCTTTGTTTTGTCTGAAAATAATTGATCACCTGCTTAGCGCTTCTTGGACTCCGATGCGCTCTTATAGTGTAGATAGCTCTTCACTTTCAGTGAAACTTGCAACCCATAATATATAGTGTTCTTCTTGTGGCACAACCACCATTTGTATTGGTCTTTTCAATACAATCAAAGTCTAAAGACAATTTCCCTGAAAATATTAATTCCAAAACATCATCAAAGCATAGCTAATGAGTAGAAATAAAATCGATCATGAAAAGTTATATAAAAAAGTAAAGTAAAGTAAAAAAATGTGGGAAGAGTCCTAAATGCTCGAAAGTAGTTCAACACCTTAATTTTTCATATTGATTCCAAGACATGTATTCAACATCTTTCTTTTTCAGATCAAATTTGATATTGATCCGAATAGTAAGATGATGGTATTGTCCTCTATGGGTTGCCGTTGGAGAGCGTTCAAAACAAACCTCATGAGACTTTAGATTAGACCATTGAGACACCAATGTGATCTTCTCAAACATCCTCCACCAAAATACGAGAAATTCATTAGTCCGGATGTGTGGACTGAATTTGTTTGCAGACGGCTAACCAAAGGATTTAAGGTATAATTGAAAAAGAGTTGAAGATTTGTAGGGTACTTTTTCTTTTTCTTTTTATTTTCTAATTTGTTGCTTTGATTTATAAGATTGTAAGTGAGGCACAAAGGGAAAAGCGATTCAAGGTCACATACAATCATCGTATGAGCAAGAAGGGTTACGCCGGTCTTGCTAAAGATTTGGTATGTTTTAGTTTGAATATTTTCATTAGATTTGTGATGGTTTTGAACTTGAACATTGAATTACTCTTTAATAAAATGATTTTTTATTTTACAATTGATACCAGAAAAAGAAGATGGGTTCAGAATATGAAGATGACAGAAGTTTCTTATGGTTGAAAGGCCGTGTAAAAAAATATGGTGAATATGGAGATGATTCATTAAAAGAGGTGGCAGATAAAATGGTTAGTTTTTATAAATTATGACATTCTTACTTTGTTTGATGTTTTTTAGTGTATGATTTGTAATTTTGATAATGTTTAGATGACATTCTAAATGATTGAATCTACTTCATTGTAGGCTGAATTGAAAAGAAAAGTTAAAGATGGTAGTTTAATCATCGAAGGAAGTAATGATGTTCTCACTATGACATTGGGTACTCCCGAACACTC
This sequence comes from Sambucus nigra, assembly GCA_949130495.1. Lineage (NCBI taxonomy): Eukaryota > Viridiplantae > Streptophyta > Magnoliopsida > Dipsacales > Adoxaceae > Sambucus > Sambucus nigra. The sequence goes on along the minus strand of OX422215.1, from coordinate 293,898,868 downwards.
GGGCCATGTTCGATGGTTGGGATTTGGAGTTATTACCACAAGGTACTTCAATCTTCCAAAGCGTGGTTCCAAGAGACATATTAGTGAATTAGAATCTGAATTAAGAGAAGCGAAGAAAATATTAAAAGATATGGAAGCTCAGTTGAAGTTAAGAAATGAGTCGGTTGTCGCAACCCCAACAATCGCACCCCGAGCTGAGAAAATTGCTTCATACATGCGTGACAGTGAAATTATAAAGCGTTCCAGTTCAAGTGGAAAAATTACAACACAATCACTTTCTTCGAAGGTATAATAGCACAAAGATAATTATACAAATGCATACCATTAAGGTTTGGTAATTTTCGTTGTAATTGCAACTTGTTTTTGTGTTTGTTTGGCATAACTCAAAGATAGTGGTGTAACACATAGTGAAAAGTTACCACCTCATTCAGTAGCTGCTGTCAAAAGTAAGAAATCTTCTTTGATACCTGGTAATAAAAGTACGAAACACGCATCTTCTTCAAAGGTAATGGGATCACTTTTCTCGATGGTAATAACTTTATAATTTTATTTGGTTGGGTCAGTAGGGTACTGAATTTTATATAGTTTTACTTGGTTAGGGCCAATAAATTGCTGAATTTTAATGTGATTATTTTTTGTAATATAGGTTAGAGAATGTAAGTTGGCTATTGGCAATAAAACTAACATCGTTGCCGAGGGGATCGTATTCGATAGGAATGGACCGAATGAGAAAATTCATAATATAGCGTTGGGAGAAACATGTTCGAGTTTCCATTTTTAAAGTTATTTCTTCTAGTGCCATCCTCCCGATACCCGTTCCAAGTGAAATTTATTTTGTGAAAGATGCTATTGGGTCATATGTTGCTTGGCCCAAAGAGTTAGTGTTATTAGGATTTGAGGTAAACTATCGGTTATTATGTTTATTTATAAGTCTATGTTTGACATTGCATTCTGACATTTCACATGATTCAATGCAGAATGAAATGGAAGTTGGGAAAAAAGCAGGCCATGAGAAAGAGAAGGATGTCTTCGGTGAAAGTAGATCTGATATAGTTAAAAAGAATGTTAATTGCGATTTGATAACCGCCTTCACCCATAATTTACTGACAATGAAGACGAATCAAATAACGATTCCACTGCAGAAAGAGATGTTTGGAGAAGATAAGGGTCAATGCTATGTTTTTAGGAACGATTTGTTGGACTTTTGTGCATTGAAGCCTTTAGATGTAATGTGCATTGTTGCATACATGAGGTATAACTTAATTCAATCATGTTATTTAAGATGCATTGTTGCATAGTTGAGGTATAACTTAATTCAATCTTGTTATTTAAAATGCGTAGTGACTAATTTAGTTTGTTACTTTTTTAGGTTATTGTATGATAAGTTTCAGTGCTCCCAAGAAGGGTTTCAGTTCTTCGATCAAGTCTTTCAATGGTACAAAAAAATTTGGCTTAACTCGATTTATTGGAAAAAGGTTGGAGAATGCAAAAAAAAGTCAGATTTGCTTCATTCCTTACAATCTCGAAGATATGTAAGTAGTTAAATTAATTTCATTCCTTACATTTTGTAAACTATATAATTATGAAAATATTTGTTTTACAGGTTCTATTGGGTATTGATTGCCACTGATTTGTCCACAAGAACTATTTATTGGTTGGATTCATTGAATACGGTACCCCGTGACAAAGATAAGATGTATATCACTACGTGAGCATAATATAATTTTCAATTTTGTTTGACATGCATTATGAGTACATTATTATTGTGATCTCCTTATACATATCTTTGAATTCTCTTTATGTGTAGTGGGATTAACATATTGAACATCGATGGGAAAAGACAGAAAGCATCGTGGAGTTGTATTAAGGTAAATTTAGTTCCTAGATAACCTAGATCTATCAAAATAGATGATTGGATACAGTTGTTGAATTCTTCCACTCCTCTGATTTCTATATTCCTCCCACCTGTCTTTTCAGAACTATCTGTCACTATGTTAAAGTCTCCTATAGATTTGTAAGGTAAATCTTGACATAAGAAGGAATTGGATTCAATATTGTTCCATATATTTAACCTCTCTAGTCTAGTGCACTTGGCATAAACTAAGTCTATTAATATTTTAGTAAGGAAGCTAAGATGGATAAGCTATATTAGAGCATTATGTTCTATATCATAAATGGTGTTGCAACTAACTCCATACCTCCCAAACCACCATATTTTGTTATTGATATTATCCCCACAACCATCAAAGTTCATTCTTCTTCTAAGATCCTCTAATTTATACTTTTCTATTTTAGGTTCTAAAATAGCAATGCAGAGGAGTTTATAAGACTTATATAGCAGTTTTAGTCTTCTTTTTGTAACTTTGTTGGAAATTCCTCTTGAATTCCATAAAATTGTGTTAATCATTTGTACCTTAGAAAGGAAACTCTATTTTTCTTCTTGACATTAGCTCCGGTCACTCTTTTGAACATAGGGTATGCTATTTGGACTTTCTTTTTGAAGTCATCTTTAGTGGTAATAGGATTGTTGATTTGTTTATGCTCTTGTAAGAGATCTTCCTTTTTTTTTTAGTCTTACATCCAAACTTTTTAAGAAAATTACTAAATCCTCTAAATAGGGAGTTTCTTCCAATATTTTTCTTTCACTACCCAAGTGGGATAGACAGTCATAAAAGATTTCCTTCCCTTTATTGGCAATTCAGTAGCTTCATGGGGCAAATCTAGAATTTATATAATTCTAGTGTCCTCATACTCAATATTTAATGTTTTTATTTTGTTTATATGTTCTTGCAAAACATATTTACATATTTAGGAATACCATTGTTTCCCTTTAAGCTGTTGTGATTGTGAGTTAGCACAGGCCCTCAAACAGTTTCATTCTTGGTAGTGGCTTAAGTATCCATTTGAAACATTCTTGGGGTGTGTTCTTGATGAATTATTTTATTTCTGAGTATTTACTTGGTTGCCCATAATGGTGACCACATCTTCCTGGTGATTTGTGACTTTATCAAGATCTCCATTGTGTGGTTGATCCCTCTGCACTAGTTGCCAATTTGCAGGATTGTTTCTAGGCTGTTCTATTTTCTTGGTGGTTGTGTTTTCTTGAGTTAAGGCTTTATTGTGGAGCAGATATTTTTCTTCTTTATAACCTAGTTTATATAACTTTACACAATATGATGGGATATTTTCATATTCTATTGCTTGCTAAAAACCATATTCTTCACAGCCAAGACATAACTAGTCAGGTCTCTGTACTAATAAGTTAAATTCCACGCATACCCTAGCTATACTTGGCTTATTGATTGAGACTATTGATTCATCAAGTTTAAGAGGTTTGCCAACCACCTGGGCTATCGAATAAAGGGATTCTTATGCAAATAAGTGAATTGGTAGGCTTGGGTGATTAACCTCCCTTTAATAAATCCTGGCTGTTGCGGGGAAATCAACATAGGGAGGTATTTCAAAATTCTTTCATTTAATACCCTTGAGAATATTTTGTTAATGAAGTTTTGCATACTTATTGGTCAAAATTCTGAAAAAGTATATGGATTTTCATTCTTCGAAATTAGAGCCAATAAAGTTATAGAGTGACTTTGGGAAGAATCATACCAGAAAAGAATCCCAGAACTACTTGATACATGTCCTCTTGAATCAAATCCCAAAAGAATTGGTAGAAAAAACCATCAAAGCCATCTATCCCTGGGCTACTAGTAGCACTTAGGCCTTTAACAGCATTGGCAACTTCATCTCTATCTGGCCATTTAGTAAGGAATTCATTCATCTCATATGTGACTTGCTGAGGAACTTTGTTTAGGAATTGCTCTTGATTCTGAATATAGACCTCTTCATTAGTCTCAAGTTCTGCATATATATAAATGAGCATAGTTGGACTTTCACCCTTAATTCCTCGGATGGATCATTTTCATACTAACATTTAGCCAATAACAAATTGTCTTCAGCCTCTCTAGCTTCCTGCATTATATCACCATACTTTTGTCTGCTCCATAAACTAAGTCTCTTCCTTAATTCCTTCAATTTACTAGATATAGGCACAATGGGAATAGGACAATGAACCTCATTCCATACACGTTTTAAAATAGGCTTGCATTCATCTTCCTCTGCCCAGAATTTGTAGAATCTAAATCTCTTATGCCCTCTAAATACATCATCTGAACCTGATAGTAATAGAGGAGTGTGATCAAACATAAGCATACTCAAGTGTTGAAACTTCCATTGGATTCCCGAGTCATGAAAACCCTGATTAGCATGAATTCTATCCAATCTACACCATATACTCTGCTCAGGTCTTCTTTTGTTATGGCAGGTCAACCTTGATCTAGAAAATCCCATATCAATAGCCCACTACCTTCTATAAATTCTATAAATTCATACATGGATCCCATATTAACTTCATTCCCCCATGCCTTCTCATTTACATCAGAGACAATATTGAAATCTCCTTATATATATATATATATATATATATATATATATAGAGAGAGAGAGAGAGGTTGGATCGTATACGGACCTAGTTTATGGACCACTACCGTCCAAGAATTATCTAGGGACCGTTTTGTCTTTTTAGGACCACCTTTTGGGACCACGATGTCTTTTGACTTCTTCTAAGTTTTAGGGAATATCAAGTTTTACCCCAATGATTTCTAAGGTCTTTTAAGCTTATTTTAACGCTTAATTAATCTGGAAGTCTAAGTGTGGAAGTTTCAGGGCTACTGCTACTTCTCAAGCTTCTTCCGTCCTTATCGTACTGGAGTTCTGAATAGCGAGGATTATCTATATAAATAATTTCTTCAGGGAGTCTAGAAACTGAAAGAGGTTTTGATGGAAAATATTCTAGTCTTAAATACTTTATTCGATATCGTGGGTTTATCTGTCTAGTTTCTTTATATATTTGATTAACAATATCAATTATATCGTTATCTATAAATTCATCTAAATTATTATCACCATAAGATGACAAAAATCTACGGTATGTTCTAGGGGCAGCTGTCTCTACTTTTTTAAGGAGAGGGCGGATTCCTCCGGCTCTAATTAAAGTAGCCTTTGTTTCAGCTAACCTTTTACGTATAATAAATTTTAATACGTATATACTGTCTTCAAGTATCCTAGTGTATTCTTGATATTTTTCAGGTCTTGATAGTTCTTCTGCAAAATCTTCAGTTCTTAATTTTTGTCTAAAGAGATCTCGGATCCCTGTTCTAATTATTTCTATTCTAGGTACTTCTCTTCCTAACCACTCAATGATCTGGTCTATGTATTTAAAAGTACCACCTGCATATACTAAAGTAGATTCTATAAGTTCTTGATCTTTAGGGTCTGTAAGAGTCCAGTCTTAAATTTCTCTAGTTAAGTCTAAGCTTGTTTGATTAACAAATTCTAAAAAGTCTTTAGTGATTTGTAAGCTCATATAAGATTCTTCTTAAAACAATAATATGTAAAATAGTTAAGGGTTTGGTTCGAGTTTATACCTTCTTTCTGGTCTGCAATATCTTTATCTTCTTCCCTTTGTCTCTTCAGCCTTTCTACTATTCTTCTCCGGTCTCGGCCTCCTACAACTCTCTCTTTATGTGTCGCACCTCAATCCACTACTTTGGCGGTTGACCCATTTCCTGCCTGTACGCCTTCACGCTTATCGCCCACCTGGCTAACGGCTCACGGCTAATCGGCACCTGACGGTGGTTCACCAGTATAACACCTTGTGTGCTACACCAGAGGTTCCACACAATAGTCCTCTATGAACAGAAAGTTGGAGACAATTTGGAAAATAATAACAACTTAGCATAAGAGATTTCTGGAAAAGAAAATTCTTTTATTGCATTGCATAAGTAAATAAAACTCTCCCCTCTCCCCTCTCCCCTAACTATGAGAGGTTTACTCACTCATATACATATTACTCTCTACAAGCATACTCTCTCTAAAAGTCTAACAATCTCTCACTCTCTTCCTCCTTCAACTGCTATCTAAAACATAAAATAGATCAAGGGCACTACAATCGACTGGCAACCGGCTATCAAAAGAGATCTGATTTAAAGAGATACAAATTATTAAAGTCTTATACTACTTGCTTTACATAAATTAAATCTGTCGTCTAGCAATAATTCTAACCTAACGTCTTTGCAAGGGTCTTTTTCTTCTTTATGAAAAGAAGCAATTCGGGGGCCCGTGTGGGGCATGTTTGAGCTGCAGGCTGCAGGGGAATCTAATTATAGTCTTGTCGTCTTGCATAAGTCTTAGCACAGGGCATCTTCTGTCTTCAATAATTCTTCAGCTAACGAGGGGCCCGTCTTTGTTCCATCTGTGTCTTCTTCTTCCTTGACTTGGTTTGGTAGGGCATTGTTGAAAAATTCATCAATCAGGCCTACAGTTCTAAGTCTAGCTGGCAAAGCTATCTCTACTATTTCTTTGGATTCTTTCTTGAGCCTTCCGTTGAATGGCTCATCAGCTTGAATTATCAGGTCTTCTTTGTGGTAGGCAGTGTACCACCTGTCTTCTCCTGTTAATAACTCCATGATTTCTATGGTCTTCATGGCCTGAGCAATATGGAGCTTGGACTTATCAACAATTAATTCTTTGGTCTCATCATCTAATAGAATGTCAACGTCTTCGAATATATAACTGGAAAATCTAGTAAGTCTAAATCCTTCAACTCTCATTCCTCTACAGGAACTTGGAGTAATTTGGTAGATTCTGGCAAATAGAGGAAGGAAGTCTTCTACCTTCTTAATATACTCATGGATTATTTTTCCAAGAGCAACAGAGTCTTCAATGTCTTTTATCTGGACGAGTCCAATGAACCCGTGGTCTGCAAGAGTTATATGAGCCATTTCTGATTTTCCAAAAAGATATATTTTTGGGACGTCTTTTAAGAAACCTTTAATTATTAAGGCATCTCCATTTATTTCTGATAATAACATATTAAAATGATCAATAATGTTATTAGTTTATTTTTTAAAGTCTTCTGCTAATGGAAGATTATTATGACCAAATGGTATAACAATCTTAGTCTTAAAAGTCTTTTTCTGATAATAGAAATTAGTAGGTCTAGTTTTAGAGGTTTCTCCAAGAGTCTGAGCATAAGTCTGAGTCTGAGGTCTAGGTGCAACAGTACCACTGAGCTGGGTAACTGCAATTCTTTGAGTCCTCATGAATCTTGCAATGGCTACCAAATTTTGTTTGAACTCGATCCATAGTCTATTCTTCACATTCCACCACATTGCATCTATAAGAGTATTTTCATCTTCTGAAAATTCTCGTCTAAATTTGATCAAGTCTGGGTATCTTTGATCGGGTCTATATTGGGGAAAGTAAATCTTCCCAATGAGTCTATTTTGAGAAATTATATGTTGTCTAGATTTTCCAGGAGGAACTAAGATATCATCAAAGTTCTCTAGGATATGTCTTTCTTGAGAGTCTTGAATATGCATTGGTCTTTGCGTTATACCAGCATTTGGTCTTACGCATCTAAGATAGTCTGCGACGTCTTCCCTATTTAGTCTATTTGTTCCAGAGGAACTCATGTCTTCTAGGTCTTCTATTTGCAACATAAAACATGAAATAATGTTAGTGTTAGCAAACATTGGTTCTCTTGATATAATGCCTGGAAGGGTATTTTTACTCCCCTTAATATGAATAACCGAGAATTCATAACCATTAAGCAATTGTTGCCATCTAATTAGTCTATTAGTTCTTTATTTGGACAAGTCTAAATCTCTGAATTTTACTGCATAAGAAGAGTCAGTATAAACAGTAAAATGTTTAGGTCTAAGAAACAACATATATTTTTCTATTGCCCTTACTATGGCTAAAACTTCCTTTTCATGGGCAGTATATCTTGTTTCTGGGTCTGTAAAGGTTCCAGAACTATGTCTATGAAGTTTCTTCTTTTTTATCTGATGATCAATGGCAAAGTATATTGCTCCACATTGTTTATCAGAGGCATCTGTTTCTACTATAAACTGGTCTTCTGCATTAGGAAATTCAAGTAAAGGAATGTTCTTGACTGCATCTTTAATTTGTCTTATTACTTAAAAATCATCTTTAGTCCAATAAAAGGGATTGGTTTTGTCTGTTCCTTTTAATTTGGATGTTAAGCTTTGTCTTTTTGAATCAAGGTCTTTAATAAAGTCTGCAGAACAATTAAGCAATCCTAAAAATGATTGTAATTGTTTTCTATCTTTGAGTTGGTCTGGTAACTCAAGAATCTTCTTAGTTATGTGTTCTGCCAAGGATAATTTTCCTTTATTAATATGCATTCCTACAAAGTCTATCTCAGTTTGAAATAATTGCATTTTCCTTTCGGAGATAACAATACCATATTTGTCTAATTCTAAAATAATCTTTTTAAGATGGTCTACATGCTCTATCTCAGCCTTACTTGCTACAAGAATATCATCTATGTAAACAAGGCAAAATTCTGAATAAGGTATAAATATATTATCCATTCTTCTTTGGAAAACTTGAGGAGCATTCAAGTATCCAAATGGCATTACTAACCATTCGTATTTTCCTTGGGGCACACTAAAGGCTGTCCAAGTAATACTGTCTAGTTGCATCTTAATTTGCCAGAAGCCTGATTTGCAATCAAACTTACTGAATATAATTCTATCTTCAATTAAATTAATCAAATTATTCTTGTCTGGTATCTTATAAGAATCAAATTCACAATTCTTATTTAATTGTCTATAGTCTATAACCATTCGTCTTTTCCCTCTTTTACGTTCAGATTCATTTTGAACATAGAAGGCTAAGTTATTATGTCTACTTTTACTTTCTCTAATAATGCCTAACTTAAGCATTTCATCTATGTCTTTCTTAAATTCTTCCCTATCTTCTTGTGAGTATCCTTTCTTATAGGTTCCACCATTAATAGTGGCGTCTGGGTTAATAGGGATAATTTCACAATAGCTTTGGTCTTTATCCCACTTAGCGATGGGATTTTCTCCTAAAGTAGGCTCTGCTAGTTGCCTAATTTTTTCCTTTTCTACTTCTATATCCATTTTCTTCTGTTTGGATATAGCTTGGACCTGTAATAAGGTCTGCTGGGCTTGATCTAAAATGTCTTGTTGTATAAGCACTATTTGTTTATAACACTTTTGGTCTAGACACTTACATTCTTTTTGCAAGGGTTTAGTAAATTCTAAGGATTCTTGTTGGGTTGTAGGTCTAGGTCTACCATGCTCAGCTGAAGAACTCTGATGTTTAATGGGTCTATAATTTGGTTTGACCTACATAAGGTCAAAGGCAGTCTTATGATCTATTAGAGGAGCTTTAATATTAAATTCCTCTTGGTCACTAATTAATATCTTATCGTTATACTGAGTATAAGGATGATATTTACTAATAAAGTCTTGTCCTAAAATAATGTTTCCTGTGAAACTAGGACGAGGATCCATTATCCAAAACCGATGATTAACGGTTTTGTTGGTCTGATTTCCTAATTTAAAATAAATAGGAATAGTCTGGAAATATAAGGTAAATGGATCTCCATTAGCCACTTTACCATAGATTTCTTGAGTACTTTCTAAAAAGTAGTCTTCAGGGAAGGCATTAACCTTACAAATACTCTGAGAGCACCCTGTATCTATGAAGGCTGAAAGTCTTTTAGGATAGTCTTTATGTTGAACAAATAATTCTACAAAACAAGCATGTGGTTTAGTAGAAAATCCTAAATTGTTCTTTTCTAAAATAGATATTCCTTTCTGGGGTTTATCTATAAAATCTAAAGGCATTTGGTCTTCTGAACTACTATCGGAATGGTATTCTTCTAAGTCATAGGAAATTCCTTTTCCTTTGAAGTCTTCATTTTATTGTAATCTTTTGGCTATATTTCTATAAATGTCTTGATAATATGTTTTAATATTTAAGTCTATTTGAGCATCATACTAGCTAGTATAGATTGCTCTAAATCTAATTCTCCAACAGTCTTCATGATAGTGTAATTGACAAACAATACAAACCATAAATAATTCTGTTTGTATAGTCTCAAAACATTCTACACATCTAAAGTCTTTCTTGCAACATTTCATCTCAAACGTGCAATAATGTCTATCATCAAAGTAACATCTAGGTATAGAGGTTAGTAACTCAGGATTACTAACTGTCCATCTTTTCTTTAAAAAGGGGATTAATATACACTTATACCAAGCGTCTTCAAAGTCTATATATTCATAATCTATATCGCCTTGATCAGTCTGCATCATATATAAGTCTAGGGTATCCTAAGAGTCTTCATACTCATCAGTATCACTATAGTCTTCTGAATCACTGTCTGTATATGCACTATATAATACTACTATTATCATCATCTTCTATATCTGATATTTCTATAGCGTATAGGATATCTAACTCTTCTTGATCTGCATAGTCTAATATTGTATTAATAATTTTAATATCTTCTTTATCTTTCTTGTTAGGGCAGTCTTTAGCAAAGTGTCCTTCTTTGCCGCAAGTCCAACATTCTTTGGTGACTGTCTTAGATTGAGCTGCATCTTTTTCTTTCCTATAATTAGGAACCTTCTTATACTTACTAGTATTCTTCTTAAAATATTTTCTTTGGTTAAATCTATTTTTCTTAGTCTTAGGATTATTTTCTCTAAAGGTAGTAGATTGTCTAAATTTATACTTCATTGGTAATCCTAAAGGTCTAGTCTTAAACTTCCTATGTTTCCATTCTAATTTCTTTTTGAATTTTTTAGATTCACTTACACATCCCCATTGGATTGGAGCGATGTCTCTTTCGTCTTTGATCGGAGGGATTTGTTTGGAAGTTTCTTCTATTAACTTTCCTTGAGTTATATCACGTCTTGTAGATATGATATAGTCTTTGGCGAAATTGATTCTTTCACCAAGGGAGTTATTCTTAACTCCGGCTACTCCTGGCCAATTCCTATATTCGTTAATTAGGATTTGTCTTATGGCTGGTATCTTTCTAAAGTATTCATCTTTTAATGTCTCCCCAAATTCTTTAATTTGGTAATATATTTGTTCATAATTATTGCTATATTCATTTATCTTATCTAATTTGCAAATGCTAAGGAGGGCTAACTTAGTTTTTTCTAGGTCTTGTTCATTGATCTGAGCTAGATGTCCAGCTCCAATGAATTCTAAAGTGAACAATTGAATGTATTCTTCAATTGATCTTTCTTCTAGGTTTTCTTTCATCTTCTCAACCTTAGCTAAGGAGTCTTCATCTGTAGCCTTTCTTAAACTATCTAAGTAATATTTTGCAATACCTCTAATGGATTGCTCAGCGTACTGCTTACATGAACTTGCATCCCATTGTTCATTAGATGCAAAACACATGTTCATTTAGTTACGCCATTCATATAAGGCTTTCTTCCTATCTTGAACATTGTCTAAGTTAAGGTATATACCTATTGGATTTATGGCTTGGCTTGCCATAATCTTAACATGAGTAAAACTCATGTCACTAGTTGGGAAGTCTTTTATATAATCGGGTTTAGTCTTTACTACGATGCTTGAGTATATAGGAATATTTACTCCTATTGGTTTACTAAAAAGTCTAGGAGCATCTTCTAGCCTACTACTACTTCCTATTTCTTGTTTACTAGGCTCTACTTGTGTAGCTGGCATTAGTCTTTGTTCTCCTTCTTCTATTAGTCTTAAGTTTTTAAGAAGTTCCTTTGTATTCTTAGATTCTTTTAATTTTAATATGCAGTCTTGGGCTATCATATTAAATCTTTCTCTTTCTTGAAATCTAACAGAGTGACTTTTCTTAAGGTTATCTTTAAATGTCTTCATATCCAATTCTGAGGGTTCATGTCCAAAGTTTTGGATCCTAAATTTTTCTTTAACTAAGTCTTTTTGTTCAAATGATCTTCTAGGTCTAAATATCGGGGCTTGTCTTATTAAACTAGCACTGGTCTTACTACTACATTCTCCTTCTGAAGGATCATTGATTATGGCTTCTCCCATATTCCTAAATCTAATTTCTTCGGTCTGGATATTATTATTGACAATATTAGGAGGACCAAACTGGATGGTAACATTTCCAGTGACGTCGTCTTGATTAATAAACAAAGGTTTATTTTGTATAGTCTTAGTTTCTTGAAATTATGGCAATTTCCAGAGGGTCTTAGCTTTTTCTTTCATAGGTCCAGTATTCCTAATACTGTAAGTATGATTATAGTCTGACACATTGATTCTAACTAAGATTTCTGCATTAAGTCTACCGCTAGGAATTCCTGACTGCATTCCTTCATAAGGAAATTGAGAGAACTTCACATAGCTTTGGAATTCTATATTTATATTAGCGTCTGGGATTATATAGTCTTCATAGCCACTAGCATATAAGATAAACTTAAAATGTTTGGTTGTGTCTATGGTTACTGTAAATGCCTAAATGACATTATAGTATCCAATGTTGTCTGACATTTCTAATTGGGCTATTCCAATAAGGCTTTTCTCAAAGTCTTTCCATCTTTTGTATACTAAACAACATAATATGTTAATATTATTCTGAGGTCTATGTAATCCTTGGATTCTTGCTTGAAAGAGTCCAAAGGTTAGGAATTGGAACTTCCTATCAGTTCCTCAAGATCTAAGCCATTCTGAGTCAAAAACTTGGAGCTCAGTATAGGATTTGTCTAACACATGATTTCTACAATGGTAAGTCATGTTATAATTGGGGGTCTTAGGAGTGGTTCCTTATTTAAATAAGTCTATATATCTAATGGCTGGAAGTTGTCCATTATGAATGGAATCTTCAATAATCTTCCAGTCAACTTCACCCCCATTCTTTCCATTGGAGGGGATTGGTGAAATTTCTTTCTTTCCACCATGTCCTAACATTGGAGGATGAATCATTAAGTCTTTGGAGCATGTGATTACTCTGTCCAATATTTGGGATGGAGCTGGCGATCTTATTAGTCTTATCTAATCCATCATTTATGATTCGTCTACCTATGGTATTTCTTTCTCTAGTTTCTATAGGAGGGGATTCTTTAAACTTACAGGTGGTTACCTATTTTTGTTCAAGTCTTTTTTCAATTCTATCTAAGAAGTCTGAATAATCTTTTTGTCTTTTTATCTGATTAAGGATTTCTTCTTTAAAATTCTTATTCTCTTTTCTACTCTTTTCAGAAGTTTCTTCACTATGTCTAGCTAGAGAATTAGCAATGGTTTTACCAACGTTAGTGATATAGTCTTTTACTTCATTATCTTTTTCTAGTTGTTGCATAGTTCTAACTTCTATGGCTTCTACAGTCTTTTCAATTTTATCTAACCTAGTTAGAATAAAAGGAGAGTCTATTTCTGCTTGAGAAGGTTTATTATATACGGCCTTAATTCCGTTTATAATTTCTCCTTATTTTTCTTCTACTTGGGCCATGTCTAGTCTAAGTTCATTAATAATACTATTCATCTTAGATAGATTATGTCTTTCCATATTATTAAGGTAATTTGCTAAATTTTGTTGGAATTTAACAAAGTCTGTATAGAAGGTAGTTAATCCTTCTGTCTTAGCCTTTAAGTCTAAATGTAAGTCTTTAACAAAGCTACTATTATAGTCTTGGGTAGCTGCTATGGATGTAAAAATTAAATTTAATCTTTCTAATATAAGTCTAGTTGCCTTAGCTGCATTGGCAATCTCATTTTCATTTATCTTATAATAAAATCTATCATCATTTATCTTTTCTAAAATTATTTGATAAAATTCTGATAAGGTCTGAATGGAGAGGTCTCTTGGTAACTCATTCTAGTTTGATCTAACTATCTCCATTAGGAAGATAATTATCTAGTCTAAGGATAAGCTTAGCTTGTTCTCTGGTAAGCTTAATTAACTCACTGTCTTGATTTTTAATTAAAGTTTTAATTTCTAAAATGTCTTTGTTAAGGACTTCTATATGATTAGTCTTACTATTTATTTCTTGTAAAACATGGACTAAGTCTATTGGGATTTGATTATCTATGTCTAATAATCTTTTAGAGATATTTTTTATCTCTGTTTCTAGGGTTTGAGTGTCTTTTATTAATTGTCTTAATATAAGGAGTATACACTTATTTTGGTCTATTATGCTATTAATAGCACTAGCAGTGACTTGTCTACTATCTGCGTGTTTGGCTGAAATATGTTCAATATGGGAACAACCGTTTATGTGTGTGTTTAAACAACCTTCTGAGTCTAAATAAATTATGGGTATAGGTTGGTAGTCTGGGTTGGATCCAAAAATATCTTGGTAAATGCGATGGATAAATCCCAAGGGCATTAAAGTCTTTTTACTTTTAGTCTAAAAGGAACGTCTTATGGCTCTGATACTAGAATTAGGGTTTGGTCGGAATTTGGTGAGGTTCTAAAATCTTTAAGGTCTTGATACCAATTTTGGGTATAAATTATAAATCTTTTAATTATATAGTCTTAAACTAAGGTTTTAGTATAAGATAAGAGGGGGACCATCTAGAGTAAATAACAAAAGTCTTTGGGACCACGAGGGGACCACTTTTGGGATAAGGACAAAGTCCGCACGAGAAGTCCGCACCTGAGCCTATATATATATATATATTACAAGTGCTTACACACCTGCTTTTATATATATAAAATATTTTGTGCTGAATCATTATCCTTGTATCTCACTTTAACTAACAAGACCTTTAGATTGGGAAAACACATGGAAGTTGGAGGGAAGTCAAGAACCAAATCCGAACATAGTTTCAAGACCACTAAGGAATTGCAAGAAAGCAAAATTTGAGGAAAGATATAAGCATCCCACTATATACACCTGATAGTGGGATGATTATAATACCCCTCCCTTGAAATATATGTTTTGATAATTAATTAGGTGATTTATTCGAAGAAGTTCTCGAGAAAATCGATGCACATGTGAATAGGTTACTATTGCACATGAAATAACGCACTTCTCATATTATAATTTCTCATTTGTCTTGCATGGGCACGCATGGGGATGCGCGACGCCCATTTTAGGGTGATATAATTGAATTGGTGACGTGAGAGGTAAATAACTACAAATGATATGAAGTGACATACGTAAGAATTGGAAATTAGCCGGCACGCGACGCATCAATTGATAACTTTGGAAAATTTTTAGAAAATTCACCGTAAGGGATAAAAATGATCGAACATAATATTTGGGGTTCTAAAATAAGGTTCTTAAGGTCCATGGGGTAAAAAATGGAATTTAAGAAAATTTTTGCCAAAGTGTCGATCGATCGACGCATTTTACGCTTGGGACTCGATCGACCGAGCCATCGATCGACCGATGGATTTTGCTCAATCGATCGAGAGAAGCAGGTATGTGAAAAATCGTCCCATGTTTTATGTTCTACCTTAATGGTAGCCTTTGATCATTTTAGGTGTCAATTTGTGGGAAACTTAGGACCTGATATGGAAGTTTTTTGTGATGAGAACCTTCCCATTTATGCGTAAGAGGTTGATAGTTTGGGTTATAAGAGAGAGAGAGAGAGAGAGAGAGAGAGAGAGAGAACCATAAGGGGGATTAAATACACAACCCATCATATTTCTAAGTCTCTCTCTCTCACTATCTTGGGCTCCCACGGGGGAAAACCTTCTGCCCCAGACCACCCCACCAACTTACACCAATATTTCCACCATCAGAAGGCCTCAAACCACCATATATCACCATATAAAATCCAGGCAGATTTATTGGGTTAAAGAACATGGTGTTCTTCGAGTTGGGTGGAGATTTAGAGGAGGTTTTCTTGGAGGAAGAATAAGGATTTCGTGGAGAATAAGGAGAGTTTTAATGGAGCCTCCATGGAGCATGCTAGAGGAAGCTTTTGGTAACCCCTTGATGCCACCTTTGAAGGTGGGGGATGCAACTCCTACACCACCATTTTGGAGACTTTAGAGGTGGGAATACTAACCTTGGTTTAGGTTTAAGAATGTACATATTTTTGCTAGTTTATTTACGTATATTAGGCTTAATATATGTAGGACATACATTAGTTTGCATCCATGGATTAACTAGTTACATTCTATGATTTATTTGTAAATGGGTTACAAAGAGATGATTTAAAATGGATTTTGAAAATGAATAAATTTCAGAATGTGTATCTTCAATATTTTATGAAATAAAATGTGTTAGAATGTTTTAAAGATAAATAATGTGATTTTATGCAAAGAAATGCATTATGCTTGTTTAAGCCATTTTATGAGATTATAATGTGATTTTCTACTCGAATAATGAAGATAAATGTAAAAAAAGAAACTTCAACTTTAATGGATATTTAAAGTGTGACAAACTCATTTAGAAATTAAAATGGGTTTAATGTGTAAATATGTGAAAAGTAAGGATTTTTCATAAGTTGTGGGTTAAAGTTAATAAATGAAAGTTAAAGGTTTCAAATAGCATAGTAAGTGTTAAGATGCAAAACCCCATAAATACAATGTGTATTTCAAATGTCAACCAAATGGGACTTTAATGTGTAAAAAATTATTATTTTATATATAAAATTTACATGAAGGCCACACGATGCGTGGCTGAATATAAATATAACTATGAAAAGTGTACAAATTAATTGTTAGCAAACCAATTCAGAATCGTCAATTGAAATAACATAACTATTTAGCACATCTAATTTTGTTTCTTTAGATTAAATTTAAAGAACCAATAAGTAAAAAAGAGTGATAACATAATGTGATCAAGAACTTCTCTTCATCAGCCGAGGTGGTCATCAGGTACATGTTTTGTTCCCAAAATCAATACTATGATGTTTATCGAGTGTCAAGGTAATATTCTATACCCATCACAAATTTTTTCACCATTATTATCATTGATAAAAAAAAATAGTTCATCTCACTAAAATCAATGTTAACATAATTTAAGAGAAATAGGGAACAAATAATAAGAGACTCACCAGGAGTGTTTTGCGGTCACAGACATAAGCCTCCATGAAAGCTTAGAAGCTTAACTAAAAAATGGAATCCACGTACCTCCTTAATTGTTAAGATTTAAAATTCAACCAAAAAAACCCACCACCATTAATGTTATAACTCAATTCCCCATGACCCATATATACATATATATACACAGCCTATATATATATATATACGGTTCAGGTATATACATATATATGTGTGTGTTTATTTTTTTTTGGGTTTTATTTTTTAAGTTGGGACAGCCATAGATGAAGCTCCCAAAATCGGGTATGATATTTTTCTTTTTTACATATATATAGAGAGACATCTCAGATTAATATAACCAAAATTCGATAAAATAAGAAAGTAAAAACATACTTGGATTAAAATCAAACCCCAATAGATTTACACCTTCAGCTATTGAGCCCTAACATCTAATTTGACCTTTCGGTCGCTGAACTTGAGCTATAAACAAACACATTTGAACCCTTTCTTTGTCTATTTGGGTCTCTAATTGAAGTTTAGATTGTAGTTTCGATTAGTTGTGCCTATGGAAATGTCTTTAAGGAAAGAGGGTAAGAGGGAAGATATGTTTTTCTCATGAGAAAAAATCATAAAGGTTTGACAATCCACATGTTATGGAGAGGTATATTGGAAACCACCGGGGGAAGGAATTTTAGCGGGAATTTAAACATTTGAGATCCTCGAGGGAGTCATATCGGGGGAAGAAGGAAGACTTAATTGTAACAACCCTCGATTTTAGGAGGCTCATTTTATATTAATTTACCGCATAAGGTAATTATATAAAAGGTTGGTACTGGGGTAAGTATTAATTTTAGAAGTTAATATTTACTGGGATGTTGTATATTTACCGTATGTGTAAGTAAATATCCTAATGTGGTGTGATTTATAGTGTCATATATATTAAATGGCACAATATTTTAAATGATATTGGAACTCAAAATAATTTATAAAATTTCCGGATGCCAGTTTAGAGGGTGTAGTTAGTCTCGGAATGTCCGAGACAGTCAAAATAAGTGACATATTGTATTTTTGGGTTTCGGGCACTTTTACCTGGTTTTAGCTCAAATGCGTATTTGCGAGTCATTTTAATGTGGTATTAACCACTTAAGTTGGGAGTTTTAACTTAAGCCACGATTTAGTCTTCTAAATCCCCTAATTTCCCTATTTCATGTCTTAAACATAAAGAGAAAAGGAGAGAAAGAAAGAGGAAGAGAAAAATGGAGAAATGAGAGAGAGATTGAAGATGGATGATTTGGGATTGCTTCTTCTCTAAATAAAATCTGAGATATCAACCCTAAGGCAAGTTTTCTACTTGCTAATATGTGATTTAAGATGAATAAATCGTGTGATAATTATGTTTTGGCATTTGGGTATCAAAAATGGAGATTTTGGTATTTAAACCTAGATTTTGGTTTTGATGATGTTATTGTGGGTTTTAATAGTTATAATCCTTGTAGGATAATCTTTGGGTAGATAAATATTGTTGGTTGTGTGTATAATGGAAGATATTTGGGGTTTGGAGAAATTAGGGTTCATAACCCTTCATAGACATTTTTGGCAAATTTGCAGGTCCGAATCGATTTGGCCCTTTGGGCGAATCGATTCGCTAAGGGAAATTTCCAGGTCTGCATAACCCGAATCGATTCGGTTAATTACAGAAAGTTGATTTTGTTGTCCGAACCGATTCTCTTTTTGGGCGAATCGATTCGTTTTCCTGTTGTTTTTGAGTTAATTTTATAACTCAATTCCAATTCTTTTCTTTAAATCTAGGGCCTAGGAACCTTCTTGAATGAATTAAACTTAGAGTCCTATAGTGTGAGATGAGTTAGTTATCTACCTTACATTAGGAATAGTTTATGTGGGTATTTTCTGGGGTTATGCCTATTGATGATAGGGCATTCTTTTCTTCTAGTTAATTATTATAAAACTAGGAGATGTAGTGTTATGTTTGGGAGATTTTAGAAGCTCAATTGAGCTATGTTAATTTTGGTAGTTCATAATAACACCATAAAGGTGAGTTTGGAGAATAAATTGAAAGTTCATTCATTCCTTTGAAAGATGATAATCTTGGGGTTTTAAAATAACACCCTAAAATGTTTGGAGATAATAAAGAGTTTATTTACTCCTTTGAGGTTGTAGTGCCGATATAAGTTATCGTATGGCTTTGGATAATAAGTTGTATTATTTACACAAAAAAATGGTAATGGTTTCGGATAAAATGAAACATAAACATGGAAATGGTATTGATTTTAGTAAATGATAATTTACGTAATCATGAAACCGGTAAATGATGACTTACTTGACTTTGAAAATGATAAATAAGATGGTTTAAACACACCTCTCTAAATGACATCATAAGGGAAGTTCGTGCGTGAGGTGAAGCCCCCTGACTAATGAATGTAGGGTGGATATAGTCCTAGGCCATGTGAGCGTTTATATATATATTTTATGCGATGGGTAGGAGATTTCGGGTGTGATCTTGACTATCCCGCAGGCACATGGCCGCTTCCCGACGCCTTGCGTTATAGGTGCCCAGGTTGTCTTATGATAGGCCCTGGAAGATGATGGTCATTTAGGGGCGCGCACAGTGGGGAAACCCGGACGGGCGGTCTTAGAATCGTTATATGTATATAAATATAACTATTCATAATCAAGTGGGACTTGATGGATTATATGCCATAAAGAGCATACTGAAGTGCCACAAAGAGCACATATAAATGCCATAAAGAGCATTTGAAAATGATTATTTTCCTGATAAGGAAAGGATTTTTACAAAAGGTAAAATTGAGATATAAATTCCATAAGAGCATAAGATTGTGAATATATACATATATATTTCCTATTAAGGAAAGGATATATGAAATAATTGGTGTGCATGATGAAGTTTTAGATTAATGTTATTCATTGTATGTTCATGTTTAGCTTATGTTTTAAACTGTGTAGGTAGCTTCTTATTTCCTTTTCTTCACGATTTATCATTCATAACTGTCATACTCTTTATTCATCTTATAATCATATAGAACCGGGCCCTGACCTGCTTACATTTCTTATTGCACATGCATCTTGTTTCCGCTCAGGTACTCCGCCGCAAGGATGCCCGATTTGAATTCCTATTCCGATGTCCTCGGCGAGCCGTGATGCATTGCGGGTATTACGGGATACATTTGGTACAGACGTTTTCATTTTTATATTCTAGCTAAGATCGGGTCTCCTTTACTCGGGCGAGAGGCCCAAGCTTTTGTAATTGATTAATGTAATGTAGTATACAAATTTATTGAAATTGTTTAACAATGTTGTATGTATTAGCGGAACGATAACATATTTGGTCCTCTTATTTGTCACTTGTTATTATAGTAATATATATATACATCCTTGAGGTTTCCTCTATCTTTTCAAGAATTGGGTTGTTTGTTTTCTTTTATTTTCTTTAAAACAAAATTTTTGGCAACCCGTTTTCTGAAATATTGGGTGGTTATCCTGGATAGTCTATATTTTATTGTGATGCTGAGAATGATTCCATCCCTGATTCCGTTATTTTGGAGTATTGGGATGGCCACCCCTATTTCGGAACAGCGGGTTGTCACAGATGGTATCAAAGCATCAGGTTCTAGAGTCCTTAGGAATCTGTGTGGATGCCATAAGTTTTCAGCATTACTTTTGATTTGATATAGAGCCTTAGGATAAAGATCGTTGAACTCTCTTGTGAGATTTCATTTTCTGCCATAAGGTAGAACCTATAGAATCCTTTGCGCATTCGTGTGAGAATAGTAGGTTGATTGAAGAAGGGCGTTGTGAAAAAAATTTCTAAGAACTGTAAATTATTGTCGGGGATGAGGACCACTTTAGAGGTCGCTTCCCTTTTTGTAGCACTTTCTTATTTTGCTACTGTGACTACTATTTATGGTAGATCTAGTTTTCTCAAGTACCGCTAGAAGTAGAAAGTGGTACTGAGCTTGAGATTTCAAGCAATGTTAAATTGAAGTGGAGTAGTGCCCAGAAGAGGGTCGGAAGAAGATCCTTCACCCGTAGAAGTAGTGTTGAGATGGTGAAAGTGTGGTCGCCATATTCGTGGGTGCTGGAAGTTTGGCCCATAGAGAAGCCCGGGGGACCCTTGCAACGGAAAGTTTCTCTGGGATAACTGGACTGAGGAGAAGGTGGATTTTTGAATGTTCACACAATGTTCGATTAAAGGACAATAGTGAATGAAGTGTTGTACATTTAGGGAGACCATGAACCATAAAATGATAGGCTCCAGAATAAGTGTAGTTAACACTTCTGATGGAGTAATGATCATGAAAACTTTTTGGTGGATATCCGCCTGGGGAGGTTTCATTGAACTAAGGAAGAAGAGGCCAAGAGCGTGTCCACTTTTACTGAGAAAGTAAGAGGGACTGCGTAGGTAATTGTTGTCGGCCAGAGTCGAAATAATGGCTATGATGCGAGGTGTTTAGTAAGAATGTTGATGGGAATCCCCCCTTAGTTGTGGGTGGTGTATTCCTTAGGATAAGACTTAGTAGTATTATATCTACTGCAGATTCGGGTGTGTATATTGAGCTTGTAGTAGTATTGACGCTATTATATAAGGGTAATGATATGATTTTCATGGTATGGAAGTTCTATCTTTTCTTCACTCGTTATGAAGCGAGTGATGATATTTCAATGTATATGTATCATATGTGTTAATTTCATTATGTGTCCCTTGGTTTGAGAGCTCTATTGTTTGTTTGCATTATATGTGGTTGTTATGACTTATCTCCACGACCAACAAAGTTAAGTAGTAATGCATAGGAGGGGTTCCTTGTTTGGATTCCTCTTTTGCGGGACGCTCCACGCGTGAACCTTAACGACGTTGGGAGTGGAGAGATGTTACTTTTCCTTTCTCTTATTTTATGTATATTATGCGAGTAATGATATTTTGGTTGGTTTGGAGTGATAGCAAGAAAATAAAATTGTAAGGCTATCTTACTTCTAGTTCAAAATGGAACTAGTTGTTCTATAATTTCTCTCCTGGATACAGGTTGAGACTTTATAGAGGTGGATCGAGGTAGGTAGGAGATTTTGTTAGCCGTTTAATTATCTTGTGTGAGTGTTTGATTGTTTGTGTTTGTTACGCTTTATCTCCATAATCAACAAGTTAAGTAGGCATGCGTCGGAGGGGTTCCTTGTTTAGATTTCGCTTCGGTGAGACACTCCTCCGCATGAACACTTAACAATGTTGTGATTGGAGAGACACTATGCTTTCTTTCTCTTTTATTTTATTTATTTTGTTGTTAGAAGTGGGATTGGAAGGATTAGCCGAGAATCATGTAGAAGAGTGATTAAGGGCTATTAAAGTGCGAGATAGAAGCACTGTATATAGTTCTCTCCTCTGATCGATGTGAGAGAGACTGAGATATGAAGTCAAATTGAGACCTAGGGTTATGCCTTGATGAGAAGGCCATTAGAAAATATGTATATATGTCATGGGGTAAAATTTGTAAGACTTAACAGGAAGTGAATGTCTGATCATTTAAAATCTTTAATGATGCTATGGTAAAGCCTAGAAGTAGAATATTATTATTAGGGTTGTGAATTAGCATTTTTATTACCGAACCCGATCATGTGTCTTAGATTGCCATATCTCGATGACCGACTATGCGAGGTAGTAGTGTAATGGGAGGGTTCCTTGTCTGGATTTCGCTTCGGCGAGACGTCCCACGCATGAACCCGAGCGAATGTCGGGAGTTGAGTAAGGTCTTCGGCACTAGGGATCTATTTATTAGTATTATATATCTATGACTTAGATAGGGAATATATAGATCGACTTTAGTATTATTAGGATGTTAGGTCTTTAGCGTATGAGACGTTAGTTTAGGAAGGCTTTAAGGAGTTTACCACAAATAGGTGGTGGGTTAACTCTAGGAGGGATTAAGTCACTAGGAACGAGATTTATGGGGTCTCGAGAGGTTTGGTAGGTGAGGCCGAAGAAGATAAGGCCTTTCTTGATTAGAATGTTATGTTGATAAATTAACTTTTGGGGAGTTAAATGGATGAATTGACTTCTACTCCCGAGTCCATGTGGTTAAGTTCGGGGGTGAATTCAATGAATAAGTATCTGCCAGGTTGGGGAGTAATGATACTGGAGCATAGACCCATTGTTTATGCGTCTCATAAGCTTAAACTTGCGGGAAGTATCATTTCCTGCTTGAATTAAAATTCATTGTGGTAGTGATCGCCCGAAAGAGATGAGGCACTACTTCCTGGTCAGAAATTGGTCTTTCTTGTGAGCAACAAGTTGTTGCAATATGTCGTGGAAGAAATTGAGTTGGTGCTCGAATTTCAGAAGAACTAGTGATTGGATATTTTCTCATTCGCTAAGGGAATGCGATTGGGGTAGTAGGTGCGTCGAGTAGGAAACCCGTTGGACAATTAGTGATGGCATGGAGGGCCATGTAGAACTAGTATATCTAGGAAGACTCCGGAGCCAGAGCGTTCATGTATATGATTGACCATTTTCCCTTACTCGTGTAAAGAAGAGTATCGATGGAATGAAGAAGGGTATATTCATAGACGTCGGTATTGAATTGCAGGCATCAAACTGGTAATGATCCTAATTGAGAAATTGTCGATCGTTTGACCAAACTGTTGCTTTTCCAAACATTGCGGGAGGATGATGTGTAGAGGGTACGCCCCGCTTTTTATGGAGGGGTGAAGTGCTTAGAAATAGTGGTGGATCGAGACTCGTATTCCTGTTGAGGTTCGAAAAAATTTCAATGAAGAAATGGGAACCGTATGGAGATGATGTATATCTCTCCACCCTAAAGTGGTCATCACTAAATGTTGTGAATGGAGGAAGTTGACTTAATGCCGAGAGGCATACTTTGAATGTATGCCTTGGGATAAATAAATGGATGGGAGCAGTAGATTGTATGGAATGGAAATTCCCGTATGAAAAAAAATTAGGCTTTTTGAGTGGACTTGTGTAGCCGGGTGAGTAATCTGCATACTCGTTGGATGAAACCAACGGGTAATATGTTCCTTGGACTTGGAGTGGTCTCGGGACATTTCTTTAAAGATTTGGCTTTCGAGCCATAGGCCATGATGGGATATGTCAATGCGAAGAAAAGTTGATTAGTGTTGGGGTTAAACCAATGAGCGTTGGTGTATATATACCCGAGGAGGGAGTAAAGCGGTCTATGCCGAGTTGTGTGGGTATCTCCTTTCGTTGTAAGATGATAAAATCGATAGTTAATGAGGAGCGCCTTGTGCTATGCTAGAGCACAAATGATGTAGACTGAGATCCATAAAGTCAACCTTAGTCCGGGTCCATTTAGGATGATTGCGATAACGAGGGGTTTGTTTAGGATGGTAAAATCCTAGTTTAGAGTAGTATACCCTTTATGAGATTTGGGTATGCCCGAATTTTGGGGGCAAAATTCCCTCATAAGGGGGGGAGTATGTAACAACCCTCAATTTTAGGAGGCTCATTTTATATTAATTTACAGCATAAGGTAATTATATAAAAGGTTGGTACTGGGGTAAGTATTAATTTTAGAAGTTAATATTTACTGGGATGTTGTATATTTACCGTATGTGTAAGTAAATATCCTAATGTGGTGTGATTTATAGTGTCATATATATTAAATGGCACGATAGTTTAAATGATATTGGAACTCGAAATAATTTATAAAATTTCCAGATGCTAGTTTAGAGGGTGTAGTTAGTCTCGAAATGTCCGAGACAGTCAAAATAAGTGTCATATTGTATTTTTGGGTTTCGGGCACTTTTACCTGGTTTTAGCTGAAATGCGTATTTGCGAGTCATTTTAATGTGGTATTAACCACTTAAGTTGGGAGTTTAAACTTAAGCCACGATTTAGTCTTCTAAATCCCCTAATTTCCCTATTTCATGTCTTAAACATAGAAAGAAAAGGAGAGAAAGAAAGAGGAAGAGAAAAATGGAGAAATGAGAGAGAGATTGAAGATGGATGATTTGGGATTGCTTCTTCTCCAAATAAAATCTGAGATATCAACCCTAAGGCAAGTTTTCTACTTGCTAATATGTGATTTAAGACGAATAAATCGTGTGATATTTATGTTTTGGCATTTGGGTATCAAAAATGGAGATTTTGGTATTTAAACCTAGATTTTGGTTTTGATGATGTTATTGTGGGTTTTAATAGTTATAATCCTTGTAGGATAATATTTGGATAGATAAATGTTGTTGGTTGTGTGTATAATGGAAGAGATTTGGGGTTTGGAGAAATTAGGGTTCATAACCCTTCGTAGCCATTTTTGGCAAATTTGCAGGTCCGAATCGATTCGCTAAGGGAAATTCTGTAACACCCCGCCCGACCATAGAGAGCGAGCGGAGCGCTACTCATCGATAAAACTAATTCAAATCCACAAATTACAAGGTATAGAGCATCTAAAACCCATAATAGAAAAGAAACCACTAAACTCAATTTCTTCAAATAAATACAACAAATATCTCGAATGAAAAAATACAACATCTAACTATCTATCTCGATACTAAAAATGAATCTCCAATGCTCTATACATCAAAATAAATAAATACAATTCTTCTCATCTCTTGTATTAAAATTCTTCCCAAATAATCCACTCTAAAGTCATCCCAATTGATCCTTAGCACTCAAATCTGTGCTCACCTGCCAACTAAGAAAAAGATGGGGAAGTACCCAATACGACAGGAAAGATGCTCAACAATAAAATGTTAGCGATGAATAAAGTGCAACAATATGAATACGAATATTCAAATCAAATGCAAATCTCAATAGCATTTTATCAATAAATTTCTCAATAACACATTAACCGGAGTCACCAGGCCTCACCATACCGCGCCATACTTTATCAAGTAGCCGAAAAAGGAGTCTTGGCGGGTGCCCAACATCAGTGCCATATTAAAATCTCATGACAGCGTGCTCAAAACAACATGAATAATTCCACATGAATCAAAATAATTCCAACTATTATTTTTCCAGATTTCAATGAATTTATCAATTCAAAATATGAGTTCAATTAACAAGAATTCAACGGAATAAACACTCGCGAGATTTGGGAGCATATTGTGTAAAACCCCATACCTTAAAACACCAAAAGATACAAACGATAAATCTGCCCAGAAACGCAGATAACACCACCAAAAATATGCTCCAAAGATCACCAAAAGTTCCTCTAAGAACAACCTCAAAACAGCTCCAAGAACACCTCTAAACACCTAAGGTTTAAAGCATAAATTAAAGGGTACGGTTTTGAGTAAAAGAGAGGAAAAGAAAATACACAATCTGAATATTTTTGTGCCAAAAGGTTGCTCCAAAATACAAGCCCACGACCCCTTTAAATAAGGTGAAAAGGATAAGAGTTTGAAACCAACTAAAATTCTGCAAACAGATTGCAGAGCACGAAATCTGGGGTGATCGATCGATCGACACCCAGGTATCGGTCGATCGATCGATCGTGCCTAAAAACTGGCAGTTCGGCCAAAAATTGTGAAAAGGCATAAAAATTTATAAAATCCGATTTAACTCCGATTTCGAAACCGTTTGAAATTCTCGCCTTTAAAAATAATAACCAACAAGTTTGAGCAATAAAAATAATTTTATCTCAAAATTTATTTTTCCTCTTTATTTTGAAAATACCCCAAAAATTATGCGGCTTGTTACACTTCCCCACTAATAATGGAATTTCGCCCTCGAAATTCGCCGAATACCTAACTCTCAAAAATCAGGCCAACAATCTCCAAAAATAATTTCGTCTCCAAAAATAAATTCCTCACATCTAATCTAGATGCCTAACGCGGAACGATTATCTAAACATAATCTATCTCCAAAAATACGCGCCACCAAAACGCAACAGACCCAAAACCCAAGACTTAAGGGTGGTCGTATACCTAGGCTCTGATACCATTCTGTAACACCCCACCCGCCTAGAGAGAGCGAGCGGAGCGCTACTCATCGATAAAACTAATTCAAATCCAAAAATTAATGGGTATAGAGCATCTAAAACCCATAATAGAAAAGAAACCACTAAACTCAATTTCTTCAAATAAATACAACAAATCTCTGGAATGAAAAAATACAACATCTAACTATCTATCTCGATACTAAAAATGAATCTCCAATGCTCTATACATCAAAATAAATAAATACAAGTCTTCTCATCTCTTGTATTAAAATTCTTCCCAAATAATCCACTTTGATCCTTAGCACTCAAATTCGTGATCACCTGCCAACTAAGAAAAAGATGGGGAAGTACACAATACGACAGGAAAGATGCTCAACAATAAAATGTTAGAGATGAATAAAGCGCAACAATACGAAGACGAATACTCAAATCAAATGCAAATCTCAATAGCATTTTATCAATAAATTTCTCAACAACACATTAATCGGAGTCATCAGGCCTCACCATACCGTGCCATACTTTATCAAGTAGCCGGAAAAGAAGTCTTGGCGGGTGCCCAACATCAGTGACATATTAAAATCTCATGACAGCGTGCTCAAAACAACATGAATAATTCCACATGAATCAAAATAATTCCAACAATTATTTTTCCAGATTTTAATGAATTTATCAATTCAAAATATGAGTTCAATTAACAAGAATTCAACGGAATAAACAATCGCGAGATTTGGGAGCATATTGTTTAAAACCCCATACCTTAAAACACCAAAACATACCAACGATAAATCTGCCCAGAAACGCAGATAACACCACCAAAAATATGCTCCAAAGATCACCAAAAGTTTTTCTAAGAACAACCTCAAAACAGCTCCAAGAACACCTCTAAACACCTAAGGTTTGAAGCATAAATTAAAGGGTACTGTTTTGAGTAAAAGAGAGGAAAAGAAAATACACAATCTGAGTATTTTTGTGCCAAAAGGTTGCTCCAAAATACAAGCCCACGACCAATTTAAATAAGGTGAAAATGATAAGAGTTTGAAACCAACTAAAATTCTGCAAACAGATTGCAACGCACAAAATCTGGGGTGATCGATCGATCGACACCCAGGCATCGATCGATCGATCGTGCCTAAAAACTGGTAGTTCGGCCAAAAATTGTTAAAAGGAATAAAAATCTATAAAAACAATATAAAATCCGATTTAACTCCGATTTCGAAACTGTTTGAAATTCTCGCCTTTAAAAATAATAACCAACAAGTTTGAGCAATCAAAATAAATTTATCTCAAAATTTATTTTTCCTCTTTATTTTGAAAATACCCCAAAAATTAAGCGGGTTGTTACACTTCCCCACTTACAATGGAATTTCTCCCTCGAAATTCGCCAAATACGTATCTCTCAAAAATCAGGCCAACAATTTCCAAAAATAATTTCGTCTCAAAAAATAAGTTCCTCACATCTAATCTAGATGCCTAACGCGAAATGATTATCTAAAAATAATCTATCTCCAAAAATACGTTCCACAAAATCGCAACAGACCCAAAACCCAATACCCGAGGGTGGTCGTATACCTAGGCTCTGATACCATTCTGTAACACCCCGCCCACCCGGAGAGAGCGAGCGGAGCGCTACTCATCGATAAAACTAATTCAAATACACAAGTTAATGGGTATAGAGCATCTAAAACCCATATTAGAAAAGAAACCACTAAACTTAATTTCTTCAAATAAATACAACAAATCTCTCGAATGAAAAAATATAACATCTAACTATCTATCTCAATACTAAAAATGAATCTTCAATGCTCTAAACATCAAAATAAATAAATACAAGTCTTCTCATCTCTTGTATTAAAATTCTTCACAAATAATCCACTCTAAAATAATCCCAATTGATCCTTAGCACTCAAATCCGTGCTCACCTGCCAACTAAGAAAAAGATGGGCAAGTACCCAATACGACAGGAAAGATGCTCAACAATAAAATGTTAGTGATGAATAAAGCACAACAATACGAATACGAATATTCAAATCAAATGCAAATCTCAATAGCATTTTATCAATAAATTTCTCAACAACACATTAACCGGAGTCACCAGGCCTCACCATACTGCGCCATACTTTATCAAGTAGCCGGAAAAGGAGTCTTGGCGGGTGCCCAACATTAGTGCCATATTAAAATCTCATGACAGCGTGCTCAAAACAACATGAATCAAAATAATTCCAACAATTATTTTTCCAGATTTCAATGAATTTATCAATTCAAAATATGAGTTCAATTAACAAGAATTCAAATGAATAAACACTCGCGAGATTTAGGAGCATATTGTGTAAAACCCCATACCTTAAAACGCCAAAAGATACCAACGATAAATCTGCCCAGAAACGCAGATAACACCACCAAAAATATGCTCCAAAGATCACCAAAAGTTCCTCTAAGAACAACCTCAAAACAGCTCCAAGAACACCTCTAACACCTAAGGTTTAAAGCATAAATTAAAGGGTACTAGTTTGAGTAAAAGAGAGGAAAAGAAAATACACAATCTGAGTATTTTTGTGGCAAAAGGTTGCTCCAAAATACAAGCCCATGACCCCTTTAAATAAGGTGAAAAGGATAAGAGTTTGAAACCAACTAAAATTCTGCAAACAGATTGCAGCGCAGGAAATCTGGGGTGATCGATCGATCGACACCCAGGCATCGATCGATCGATCGTGCCTAAAAACTGGTAGTTCGGCCAAAATTGTTAAAAGGAATAAAAATTTATAAAATCCGATTTAACTCCGATTTCGAAACCGTTTGAAATTCTCGCCTTTAAAAATAATAGCCAACAAGTTTGAGAAATAAAAATAATTTTATCTCAAAATTTATTTTTCCTCTTTATTTTGAAAATACCCCAAAAATTACGCGGGTTGTTACACTTCCCCACTAACAATGGAATTTCGCCCTCGAAATTCGCCAAATACCAAACTCTAAAAAATCAGGCCAACAATCTCCAAAAATAATTTCGTCTCCAAAAATAAATTCCTCACATCTAATCTAGATGCCTAAGGCGAAACGATTATTCAAAAATAATCTATCTCCAAATAAACGCGCCACAAAAACGCAACAGACCCAAATCCCAAGACCCGAGGGTGGTCGGTTCTGATACCATTCTGTTACACCCCGCCTGCCCGGAGAGAGCGAGCGGAGCGCAACTCATCGATAAAACTAATTCAAATCCACAAATTACAAGGTATAGAGCATTTAAAACCCATAATAGAAAAGAAACCACTAAACTCAATTTCTTCAAATAAATACAACAAATCTCTCGAATGAAAAAATATAACATCTAACTATCTATCTCGATACTAAAAATGAATCTCCAATGCTCTATACATCAAAATAAATAAATACAAGTCTTCTCATCTCTTGTATTAAAAGTCTTCCCAAATAAT
The DNA here is from genome assembly GCA_949130495.1 of Sambucus nigra. Lineage (NCBI taxonomy): Eukaryota > Viridiplantae > Streptophyta > Magnoliopsida > Dipsacales > Adoxaceae > Sambucus > Sambucus nigra. Next base: position 293,868,641 of record OX422215.1, on the reverse strand, counting down.
CCACTCTAAAATCATCCTAATTGATCCTTAGCACTCAAATCCATGCTCACCTGCCAACTAAGAAAAAGATGGGGAAGTACACAATACGACAGGAAAGATGCTCAAAAATAAAATGTTAGCGATGAATAAAGCGCAACAATACGAATACGAATATTCAAATCAAATGCAAATCTCAATAGCATTTTATCAATAAATTTCTCAACAACACATTAACCGGAGTCACCAGGCCTAACCATAGCGCACCATACTTTATCAAGTAGCCGGAAAAGGAGTCTTGGCGGGTGCCCAACATCAGTGCCATATTAAAATCTCATGACAGCGTGCTCAAAACAACATGAATAATTCCACATGAATCAAAATAATTCCAACAATTATTTTTCCAGATTTCAATGAATTTATCAATTCAAAATATGAGTTCAATTAACAAGAATTCAACGAAATAAACACTCGCGAGATTTAGGAGCATATTGTGTAAAACTCCATACCTTAAAACACCAAAAGATACCAACGATAAATCTGCCCAGAAACGCAGATAACACCACCAAAAATATGCTCCAAAGTTCACCAAAAGTTCCTCTAAGAACAACCTCAAAACAGCTCCAAGAACACCTCTAAACACCTAAGGTTTAAAGCATAAATTAAAGGGTACTGTTTTGAGTAAAAGAGAGGAAAAGAAAATACACAATCTGAATATTTTTGTGCCAAAAGGTTGCTCCAAAATACAAGCCCACGACCCCTTTAAATAAGGTGAAAAGGATAAGAGTTTGAAACCAACTAAAATTCTGCAAACAGATTGCAGCGCATGAAATCTGGGGCGATCGATCGATCGACACCCAGGCATCGATCGATCGATCGTGCCTAAAAACTGGCAGTTCGGCAAAAAATTGTTAAAAGGAATAAAAATTTATAAAATCAATATAAAATCCGATTTAACTCCGATTTGGAAACCATTTGAAATTCACGCCTTTAAAAATAATAACCAACAAGTTTGAGCAATAAAAATAATTTTATCTTAAAATATATTTTTCCTCTTTATTTTGAAAATACCCAAAAATTACGCGGGTTGTTACACTTCCCCACTAACAATGAAATTTCACCCTTGAAATTCGCCGAATACCTAACTCTAAAAAATCAGGCCAACAATCTCCAAAAATAATTTCATCTCCAAAAATAAATTCCTCACATCTAATCTTGATACCTAACGTGAAACGATTATCTAAAATAATCTATCACTAAAAATACGTTCCACAAAATCGCAACAGACCCAAAACCCAAGACCCGAGGGTGGTCGTATACCTAGGCCCTAATACCATTCTGTAACACCCCGCCCGTCCGGAGAGAGCGAGCGGAGCGCTACTCATCGATAAAACTAATTCCAATCCACAAATTAATGGGTATAGAGCATCTAAAATCCATAATAGAAAAGAAACCAGTAAACTCAATTTCTTCAAATAAATACAACAAATCGCTCGAATGAAAAAATATAACATCTAACTATCTATCTCGATACTAAAAGTGAATCTCCAATGCTCTATACATCAAAATAAATAAATACAAGTCTTCTCATCTCTTGTATTAAAAGTCTTCCCAAATAATCCACTCTAAAATCATCCCAATTGATCCTTAGCACTCAAATCCATGATCACCTGCCAACTAAGAAAAAGATGGGGAAGTACACGATACGACAGGAAAGATGCTCAACAATAAAATATTAGCGATGGATATAGCGCAATAATACGAATACGAATATTCAAATCAAATGCAAATCTCAATAGCATTGTATCAATAAATTTCTCAACAACACATTAACCGGAGTCACCAGGCCTCACCATACCGCACCATACTTTGTCAAGTAGCCGAAAAAGGAGTCTTGGCGGGTGCCCAACATCAGTGCCATATTAAAATCTCATGACAGCGTGCTCAAAACAACATGAATAATTCCACATGAATCAAAATAATTCCAACAATTATTTTTCCAGATTTCAATGAATTTATCAATTCAAAATATGAGTTCAATTAACCAAAATTCAACGGAATAAACACTCGCGAGATTTAGGAGCATATTGTGTAAAACCCCATACCTTAAAACACCAAAAGATACCAACGATAAATCTGCCCAGAAATGCAGATAACTGAATCCCTTATACTTTTGACTCACTTGAGTCTATATTGTATGAGTGCTCATCTAGTTTGGAAATTGTGACAAAATTGTGTCCATCCTAGAAAACAAAGAGCCTCAGAAGTTGGATTGCCTATTCATCTCTCTTTTTTGTAATGATCAAGAGACTATTGCCAACACTCACACATTTAGAATTCAATTCATGCATGTCATATTGCATTATAATGTGTGTACATGTGTTGAGTGTGTTTATATCCCTAAGTTTGATTTTTAATAATTTTTTGGGATTTTTTAAAACAATCTTTAAACATGTTTTAATAATTAAAACTTGATTAAAAAAGTTTTGGGGTTAATCTCTTAATTTCATTTGTTGTATATTATGGCCTAATGTTACCTTAGGTAGAATCCAAAAGCGGCAAAGACTTCAGGGTATTCTTTGTAATTAGTTTGGACGCGCGTTTTATATCCCTTAACTGGCCAACACCTGTCTGCCTCTGATTGGTTGGAGGTGTGTTTCTTTACTGAGACAATAGACGCGTGTGTTATCAGCCCTTGGATCATTTCTTATCAATGGTCTGCATGTTGCCTTGATGGATCCCCGTGTAACTTTTTAAGCCAATCAGCGTTCGTTTAAGCACCGCCTTGTGTGATCCCTTAGATTCAAGTCAATTTAAATTGACTCGATCTCAGCCCTTGGTTTTTATCAGATATCTCAAACCTTCTCCTCCCCCTATAAAAAGGACCCTTCCCTCAGACTTCGAAGACTTTTGCCATTTCATTTCCTTTGAGAAATTAAGAGAGAAGAGAGAGAGTTAGAAACCCTAACTTCATTCGTCTAAATCCTCTTCAAACCTAACCCAAACACCATACCCAGAAACACTACCCTGAGTGTTTTTTATTGTTTGAGAGTTTGAGTTGAGTTATTTTTGTTGCTGTAACCTTGTGTTCGTGAGATCTTGTTTCCAACTTAGACTTTTACTTAGATCTAGTTTCTAATTTTATAGAAATCTCATATCTGAGTTATTCATGTTACATTACACTTAGTTTATTCTTTATTTCTCATCTTGAGAAATATATTGTTGATTATTTTCTCTAAAACGTTTTCTGACTTTGAAATCAACAATAAATGCTTTTTGTTTCTTGCTCTTGTAAAACTAAACTTTTGACCTAGTTTGGAATCTCACTTGGAGGTTTTCAATCTCGAAAAGTTTCTCTAAATTTTGAGATTGATTAAGACCTTGTCTGTATTCCTAGCAAGGTATCCGTGGATTCTGGGTTTAATTGAAAGGTCAAATAAGTTCTAAGTTTTGTAAGAAGAAAGAAAAGAAAAGATCACAGCATATAGTGTAAGTGTAATTTTTTAGGACTGTTTGTACTTAATAAGTGTGTGTGTGTGCATGCATGTGTTAGAAAGCACCTCCACAAACACTTACACCCTACAACACGAAAAGTGTTGGTAATAAGATCTTGGGATCATAAGTCAACGTAAAGTGCTGGAACAAATCAGAAGTTGACAAACTGAGAGAACTACATCTACAATCAGAACTGCAGAGAAGTTATAAGGACACCAGAGGGTACATTCCTAAACTTATATAGGTCTGAGTTGTTTGCATGTTAGTTATATAGTTTGTAACTCATAAATTTGTTTTAGTGGATTTTTCATTTTACTCCGTAGAGGGAGTCGTGGATGTTTCCTCAATTGGTGAGGTTTTACCACGTAAAAAATTGTGAACAGAATCTTTCTACATTTTCTCATCTCAGTCTTGGTTGTGCTCTGTTTAAAACTTGTTTAAACTATCTTTTAAAACTTGTTACCCAAATCTTGAAAAAGATCTCGTACATACTGTTTTATTAAACACTTCTTGTGGTTAATCCTTTTTTATTTAAGAAAAGAGTTTCTTCAAAAAATAACTCGGAGTTACTTAAATAGTTTATTTTCAATAAACGGATTTAGTAACGCGTTTTTCAATTGGTATCAGAGTGTGGTAAAACTGCTTTTAAAGAGATCCTGTGTTTCTGAAATTATTTTCTGAAAATCAAATATGGAAGAGAAAAATGAAAGATTTGGTAACTTGACCAGACCTCCAATCTTTGATGGAACCAATTTTGCTTACTGGAAAGTAAGGATGATTGCTTTCATTCAAGGAACTTTGGGAGATGATGTCTGGGACATTGTTGAAAATGGTTATAATTTTCCTACTAAACCAGCCAACGAAGGAAGTAATGAGAGAGTTAAGAAAGCTTTAAGTGAGTTCACTCAAGAAGAGAAACAAGTTTCTCGAAATAATAACAAAGGAAAGAATGCTATATTTATGTCTATAAATGAACATGAGTTCAAAAGAATCTCATCCTGTACCACTTCTAAGGAAGCTTGGGACACCTTAGTCACTGCTCATGAAGGAGACACTAGAGTTAAGGTTGCTAAAACCCAAATGCTTATCCAGCAGTACAACTCTTTAATTATGTCTGAGACTGAATCATTTGATGACTTCTATATGAACTTGACTGATATTGTGACCAAACTGCATGCTAATGGGATAACCTATGATAGACAAGAAATTGTATCTAAAATTCAAAGATCATTACCACAGAAGTTTGATAACAAAAGATATGCTATTGAGGAAATGTGTGATATAAATCTCACTCCTGAATTACTCAGTAGTAAACTAAGAACTGTGGAAATGGAACTGGAATTTAAGAAACAATTAATCCAATCACATAGGAAACAGACTAGCTCCAATCTAAGCTTCTCTTCTAAATTGATTAAGCCTGAGTTTAATACTCCCAATGATGAATCTGATGAGGACTGTGATATAGAGAGTTTGGACAATCAGATTGCCTTAATGACAAAACAGTTTAAGAAAATCATTAAGTTTAGAAACAAAGTGGAAAATAAACAAGGCAAGTCAAATTATCCAACTCCCTCTAGTCACAGACTTCATGAGAAAATCAATGACAAAAATCACAAGGACTCTCATATTAGACCTAATAGAGACCTTAAGAACACTGAATGCTATAGATGTGGTAAACTGGGGCACATTCAATAAGACTGTAGGTATAATTTGAACACTCAAAACAAACACAATAGAGCTAACATCTGTAAAACATGGGATGATTCAAGTGACTCTGAAAATGAGGAACCTGAGTCATCAGATGTTTTTTATCCTTGCATGTCCTTCTTTGCCAAGATTATTTATAATGATGACATGCCTATGTTTGTTAATGAGGATGAACCAAATAATTCCATGACTGATACTTTGAATGTGGTTATTACTGGTTTAGATGCTTTGATTACTGAGAATTTTGCATGTTCTACCTCGGGGTGTGTGTGTGACAACCCGAATATAATTATGATTAATTATGCTTAAATCATGCCTAGCTTATATGATATGATTAGTGTGTTATTAATACATGTGATGTTAATTTATTATGTTTAGTCTAATCCTACCTTCAAAAATCATGAAATGTCGAATTAGTTATAAATACAAAATTTTGAAGGTTTCGGTAGGAATGTTCATGTTTAAGGCTATTTTTGACCTTTATGACATAACAATTGAATTGAGGTGAAAACTACATAGTTGTAGATAAGTGAGTTATGGTTGTAACACAACAAACGGTGTGTAAAACGGAGGTTCGAGTGAGAAGTTATACCAAAATTACGAAACAAGGGCAAAATAGTCCATCCGTTAAGTAGTATTTTGTCTTATTATGGCAACAAATGTTTTATTCTCATTGGTTGGGAAGGGTGGTGGCTTTGGCCGACCTTAAACCATTATAATTACCTCTTTATTCATCCAAAATGCAGCCATGAGAGATTTTAATCTTAAGGAAAGAGAAGTAGGAAGTTAGGAAGAAAAAGTGAGGAGAAAATTGAAGAAAATTCATAAAAAATTACGTAAAAGCCCCGAAGGTAATTCTAACTGCAAATCTTATTTTTTTATCATATTTATGTTTTATATGATAGAAACCATCATTTTTTACTAAACTTTCAGCCCTTTATATATATGTTTGGTTAGATGAAAGTTTAAGTTAAGTTTAATGTATAAAACCCTAAAATTGTTGTGTTTAGAAACTTTGTTTATTCAAACTTCCATATATTTTCGTTTACTTACTGGAATTGATTGATTCCAATTGGAGATTAACCTGGCCTCATATATGTATGACATATAATAAAATCACGTTAAAATACCAAGAAATGAGTCTTTGGTGAGAGTTTGAAGTTCGGGTATGAAATCTGCCCTAAGGGTGAAAGTATGCCCGCCATGTGTTCGATGTTTTGCTTGACATAGCAAACGAACCTTAAAAATTATTAAACTTTAATTCTGGATTGTTCAATATGTTTACTGATGTTGGGTAAAATATCATAGAAATTTATGATGTATAAAAATTATAAAAATTCCTGGAAATTGAATGAACGATAAAAGAGCCTATAGGGCAGATTTGCTATGTGGAAAAGAAATAGGCATATCTTGCTCTAGGAAACTCAGAATTATGTTCCGTCTTTTGTGTTGGGAAAATGATATGATAAGGATTGGATTAGCAAGAAGAATTAAAGAAGATTTGGGCTGTAATTTGAATATGTTGGATATCAGAACTTGAGTCTAGATGGGACTTCATTTATAATGAATGATTTGAATTGAATAATATGATGTTTATGAATTGAGTTACGATTGAAGTTATTCTTTGGAATATTAATATTATGATGATGATACTAATATTGTAAGAATGATAGGAAGAGAAGAAGAGCTGATTGAACAAGTATCGGATAAAGGCAAGGCAAAAGCCAGTTTAACTGTCAAGGTGAGTGTACTTATGATTTGTTTCATATATAAATATGAATATAGCTCTAAGAGCGGATTTGTTTGAATACTTCGGTATTCAGGATTTATTTGGGTCTCATGATCCAGGATTGATTTGAATACTTCGGTATTCAGGATATGTTTGGATATTAAAATATCCAGGATTTGTTTGGGTCTCATGATCCAGGGTTGGTTTGAATACTTCGGTATTCAGGATTTGTTTGGATATTCAAATATCCAGGATTTGTTATTGCCAATGGGTAGAATTATTTGGATCTTATGATCCCGGATTTGTTATTGCCAACGGGCAGAATTATTTGGATCTTATGATCCATGATTTGTTGTTGCCAATGGGCACGATTGTTCAGATTTTATATTCATATATTCGATATAGAATTGTTATTCTATTGCAGGGAAGGAGTACCTCACTAAGATTAATGCTTATGGTTTATATTTTAACAATTTCAGGTTTGTACGCTGCCAGCTAGGATAATATATGACCGGTAACTTTGAGAGTTGCATCGTTAGAAAAGTTGGGGTTTAAGTATGGAGATTTTATCGTTGTCACACTGAAGATTTTGATATACTCACACATTGTATATATTGATTTAGTATGGATTGAGTTGATCATAGTTAATCGTAGTATTGTATAATCTATAATTATGACTATGATGTTGACTTCGTTATGGAACAAGAACAATATTATGTTCATTATGCAAAAAAAAAAATATATTGATAAAGGAATTAAATTTTCAATGGGCTTGTGATTTTGATCCAATTATTCTAATAACAAATGATTAGTATGGATGTTGGGTTTGGGGTGTGACAATTAGTGGTATCAGAGCGTGGTTATTAATTCTGGACGTGTGTGACGATTAGATGGCAGTATTTAGTTGATTTTATATTTATAAATTGTTTATATACTAACTAATAATTTAGTATCATTAACTGTTTATATTGGATGTTAGAATTTTGTTGTATTACAGATAATTCCAGATGGAACCTGGGGATGGACAACATCGAGAAGAGGGAGTAGCTTCTCGTACGATCAATACTGAAGAAGAGCAGAGTGTTACTAGAAGGGCCAGAGAGAATGAACAACCTACAGAGATTCAGATGATGGTGCAGGCAATGATGAGGATGGCAAAGCAACAAGAAAGAAATATGGCGCAAATGGCATAACAACAGGCTAGATATCTAGAATCAAAGACCGTGGCCAGGGTTGAGAAAGAGGCAAGGAAGGAAATGAAAGATTCCATGCATGAGAAGTTTTTAAAGTTGAATCCTCTAGAATATTCAGGGTCAGTTGAACCTACAGAAGCTGAGATGTGGGTCAGAGATCTAGAAACTATCTTTGCAGTTATGAAGGTTCCAGATAACGAGAAAGTGAATCTAGCTGTGTTTAAGCTCAAAGGGGAAGCGAAATATTGGTGGGAAGCCAACAACCATTTGGTGCCCAGGATGGAAGGTACTGATGTTATTACTTGGGCTGAATTTATTAAAGCTTTGTATGTTAAGTATTTATCTAAGGTTCATAGGAGGGAGAAGCTGAGGGAGTTTATAAATTTGGCCCAAGGGAAAATGTCTGTAAGGGAGTATGATGCTAAATTTACTGCTTTGTCTAGATTTGCTACTAAGTATGTGCAGGATGAAGGAGGCAAATGTAGTAAGTTTCAAGACGGACTGATTTGGCCTATTCAAAATAGAGTGGCCACTTATGAGTTAGAAGATTATGCTTCTCTGGTAAACAAAGCCATGATAGCAGAAAGGCAAATGAACCAAGGTGTTGCGATCCGAGAGAGTTTTAAGAAAAGTAAATTCGACGCATCTCAGTCTAGGGGAGGTGAGGGTGGAAGTGTTAAGGTGGAACCTCATAAATTTCAGAGAGGTGATGGATATAGTGGTAGAGGCCAAGGGAGATTTGGCAGAGATACTAGGGGTGGGGAATCTTCTAATCTTGTTAGGAGGTTAGGAAAGGGTGAGGCACCGATAAGAGATGTTACATGTTTCTTTTGTAAAGAGGAAGGGCATTATAAATCTGAGTGTCCTAAGCTTAAGGGATTGGAATGCTACCATTGTCATCAAGTGGGTCATATTAAGAAGAATTGTCCGCAATTGGCAGAGACTCCAGCAGCACATAGTGAAGTAGCAAGCAGAATGTTATCTCCGGGAAGTGCAGTGAAAAGTATGGGCAGAGGACAAGCCAGTGGTTCCAGGCCAGGTGGACGAGTCTTTACGATGAAAGAGGCTTATATTACCCCGGATGTGGTGACAGGTACACTTTCTGTTACTGATAGAAGTGCTTATGTTTTAATTGATCCTGGTTCCACCCATTCTTTTGTGTCCTATGCTTTTGCCATATACCTGAATAGACCGTGTACTCGTTTAGATGTGGGGTTGGGTATTTATATGCCTATGGGGGATATGGTTGTAGCTGAATATGTTTTTCATGATTGTGTTTTGACTGTGGGGTCTAGAGATACAGTTATAGATCTACTTTCGTTGGACATTTCTGATTTTGATATAATTCTGGGAATGGATTGGTTATCTAAATATCATGCATCTATGGATTGCTTCTGTAAGGAAGTTGTTTTTAATATGCCTGGTGAGCCTGAATTTAAATTTGTGGGGGAAAGGAAAATTGTTCCCACTTGCATCATTTCTGCTATTCAGACGAGGAAATTATTGAGTAAGGGTTGTGAGGGTTTTATTGCATATGTTCTTGACACTAGGAAGGGGGATTTACAATTAGTCGATGTTCCTATTGTACGGGATTTTCCTTAAGTGTTTCCTAGTGAGTTGCCAGGGTTACCTCCAGAAAGAGAAGTTGAATTTAGTATCGAATTAGCACTGGGGACAACCCCTATTTCTATGGCACCGTATAGAATGGCACCTACTGAGTTGAAAGAACTCAAGATTCAGTTGCAAGATTTACTTGATAGGGGGTTCATATAGCCTAGTGTATCTCCATGGGGTGCGCCAGTTTTATTTGTGAAGAAGAAATATGGTACCATGAGTTTGTGTATTGATTATAGGCAACTGAATCAGGCTACAATTAAGAACAAATACCCTTTACCTCGTATAGATGATTTTCTTGATCAGTTACAGGGTGCTAAAGTGTTTTCAAAAATAGAATTACGATCGGGTTATCATCAGTTGAGGGTCAAGGAGAGTGATATTTCTAAAACTGCTTTTCGTACTCGGTATGGTCATTTTGAATTTCTGGTGATGCCTTTTGGGGTGACTAATGCTCCAGCTGTATTTATGGATCTTATGAATCGGGTACTTCATCCTTTTGTTGATTCATTTGTGATAGTTTTTATTGATGATATTCTGATTTATTCATGTGATATGGTTGAACATGAAAAGCATCTCAAAACTATTTTGAATCTGTTGAAAGATAAGAAGTTGTATGCCAAGTTTAGCAAGTGTGAATTTTGGCTATCACAAGTTGCATTTTTAGGCCATGTTGTTTCGGGAGATGGTATATGTGTTGATCCTAAAAAGGTAGAGGCTATTGTAAAATGGGAGAGGCCCAATAACGTGACTGAGGTGAGGAGTTTTCTTGGCTTAGCTGGGTATTATAGGAGTTTTATAAAGGGATTTTCTTCAATTGCCTTGCCGATGACAAAACTAACCCGGAAAGATGTTAAGTTTGAATGGAATTATGATTGTGAAAATAGTTTTGATGAATTGAAAAAGAGGTTGGTAACTGCCCCTGTTCTTACTATTCCACATGGTGGAGATGGTTTTGTTATTTATACTGATGCTTCACACTAGGGGTTGGGTTGTGTTTTTATGCAGCATGGTAGAGTTATTGCTTATGCTTCTAGGCAGTTGCATACACATGAACGTAATTATCCTACACATGATTTGGAACATGCTGCTATTGTGTTTGCTTTGAAATTATGGCGTCATTATCTATATGGTGAGGTATGTGAATTTTTTACTGACCATCAAAGCCTTAAGTATTTATTTACTCAGAAGGAGTTGAATTTGAGGCAGAGGCGGTGGATGGAGTTAATTAAAGATTATGATTGTACAATTCACTACCACCCAGGAAAGGCAAATGTAGTTGCAGATGCTTTGAGTAGAAAGGCTTCAGGCAGGTTATCTTGTATTCGATGTGCTAGAGTTGCTCATATTATGGAGTTGAGATTGATGGGAGTAGAATTGAAGCTAGTAGATGGGGATAGATTCTTTGCTCATGTAAGTGTGAGGCCTTTGTTAGATACCCGTATTCATGATTTGCAAAGTCAAGATCCTTTCCTTGAGAAGAAACGACAAGATGTCCAAGATGGTAAGTCTGATGATTTTTGTATTGTGAATGATGGCACTTTATTGTATAAACAGCGGTTATGTGTGCCTGATGTGGGTGGATTGAAAGAGGAAATTTTAGATGAGGCTCATAATTACATTTATACTATGCATCCTGGTAGTACTAAAATGTATAGGGATTTAAAGGAGCATTATTGGTGTAATAATATGAAGAAGGAAATAGCTGATTTTGTTGCTAGATGCCTTATATGTCAGCAAGTAAAAGTGAAGCATCAGAAAACTACTGGTTTACTTCAACCATTGCCAATACCAGAATGGAAATGGGATCAGGTAACGATGGATTTTGTAGTTGGGCTTCCTCGATCTCAGAAGGGGTCAGATTCGATTTGGGTAGTGGTAGACAGGTTAACCAAGTCAGCTCACTTTCTAGCAGTCAAGAATACGTATATAGTTGATAGGTATGCTAGATTGTATGTTAATGAAATTATTCGATTGCATGGAGCACCTATTTCTATTGTTTCAGATAGGGACCCTACTTTTACCTCCAGATTCTGGGATAGTTTGCAGTATGCTATGGGTACCAACTTAAAGTTTAGTACGGCTTTTCATCCCCAGACAGATGGGCAGTCTGAAAGAACAATACGGATTTTGGAAGATATGCTTAGAGCTTGTGTGCTTGATTTCAAAGGTAATTGGGATGAATATTTTCCTTTGATAGAATTTTCATATAACAATAGCTTTCAGTCTACTATTGGTATGGCTCCATATGAAGCGTTGTATGGTAGACGGTGTCGTACACCCGTATGTTGGGGTGAAGTTGGTGAGAGGAAGATAGAGGGTCTAGAGTTGATTGAAATCACCATTGAAAAAGTGAAGATTATTCAAGATAGAAAGAGAATATCTCAAAGGAGACAGAAAAGTTATGCGGATAAACTACGAAAAGATTTGGAATTACAAAAAGGGGATTATGTGTTTCTTCGAATATCGCCATGGAAAGGAGTTATGAGGTTTGGAAAGAAAGGTAAATTAAGTCCACGCTACATTGGACCTTATGAAATTCTTGAAAAAGTCGGGATGGTTGCCTATAAGTTAGCATTACCACCATAGTTAGCTCGATTACATGATGTTTTCCATGTTTCTATGTTGAGAAAGTATGTAGCGGACCCTTCACATGTATTGGTGGAACAACCTATTGAGTTGATGGAAGATTTGAGCTACATGGAAGAACCGCTTGCTATCGTCGATAGGAAAGAACAAATATTGAGATCAAAGGTGATACCACTTGTGAAAGTTGTGTGTAGAAGGAATTCCATGGAAGAAGCTACATGGGAGAGTGAGGATAGCATGACAATGCGTTATCCGTATTTGTTTGATTCGGACAACCAAGGTATGTCAATTTCGAGGACGAAATTTCCTAACAGGGGGAGAATTGTGACAACCCGAATATAATTATGATTAATTATGCTTAAATCATGCCTAGCTTATGTGATATGATTAGTGTGTTATTAATACATGTGATGTTAATTTATTATGTTTAGTCTAATCCTACCTTCAAAAAGCATGAAATGTCGAATTAGTTACAAATACAAAATTTTGAAGGTTTCGGTAGGAATGTTCATGTTTAAGGCTATTTTTGACCTTTATGACATAACAATTGAATTGAGGTGAAAACTACATAGTTGTAGATAAGTGAGTTATGGTTGTAACACAACAAACGGTGTGTGAAATGGAGGTTCGAGTGAGAAGTTATACCAAAATTACGAAACAAGGGCAAAATAGTCCATCCGTTAAGTAGTATTTTGTCTTATTATGGCAACAAATGTTTTATTCTCATTGGTTGGGAAGGGTGGTGGCTTTGGCCGACCTTAAACCATTAGAATTACCTCTTTATTCATCCAAAATGCAGACATGAGAGATTTTAAGCTTAAGGAAAGAGAAGTAGGAAGTTAGGAAGAAAAAGTGAGGAGAAAATTGAAGAAAATTCATAGAAAATTACGTAAAAGCCCCGAAGGTAATTCTAACTGCAAATCTTATTGTTTTTATTATATCTATGTTTTATATGATAGAAACCATCATTTTTTACTAAACTTTCAGCCCTTGATATATATGTTTGGTTAGATGAAAGTTTAAGTTAAGTTTAATGTATAAAACCCTAAAATTGTTGTGTTTAGAAACTTTGTTTATTCAAACTTCCATATATTTTCGTTTACTTACTGGAATTGATTGATTCCAATTGGAGATTAACCTGGCCTCATATATGTATTACATATACTAAATCCAGGTTAAAATACCAAGAAATGAGTCTTTGGTGAGAGTTTGAAGTTCGGGTATGAAATCTGCCCTAAGGGTGAAAGTATGCCCGCCATGTGTTCGATGTTTTGCTTGACATAGCAAATGAACCTTAAAAATTATTAAACTTTAATTATGGATTGTTCAATATGTTTACTGATGTTGGGTAAAATATCATAGAAATTTATGATGTACAAAAATTATGAAAATTCCTGGAAATTGAATGAACGATAAAAGAGCCTATAGGGCAGATTTGCTATGTGGAAAAGAAATAGGCATATCTTGCTCTAGGAAACTCAGAATTATGTTCCGTCTTTTGTGTTGGGAACATGATATGATAAGGATTGGATTAGCAAGAAGAATTAAAGAAGATTTGGGCTGTAATTTGAATATGTTTGATATCAGAACTTGAGTCTAGATGGGACTTCATTTATAATGAATGATTTGAATTGAATAATATAATGTTTATGAATTGAGTTACGATTGAAGTTATTCTTTGGAATATTAATATTATTATGATGATACTAATATTGTAAGAATGATAGGAAGAGAAGAAGAGCTGATTGAACAAGTACCGGATAAAGGCAAGGCAAAAGCCAGTTTAACTGTCAAGGTGAGTGTACTTATGATTTGTTTCATATATAAATATGAATATAGCTCTAAGAGCGGATTTGTTTGAATACTTCGGTATTCAGGATTTGTTTGGGTCTCATGATCCAGGATTGATTTGAATACTTCGGTATTTAGGATTTGTTTGGATATTAAAATATCCAGGATTTGTTTGGGTCTCATGATCCAGGATTGGTTTGAATACTTCGGTATTCAGGATTTGTTTGGATATTCAAATATCCAGGATTTGTTATTGCCAATGGGCAGAATTATTTGGATCTTATGATCCCGGATTTGTTATTGCCAACGGGCAGAATTATTTGGATCTTATGATCCATGATTTGTTGTTGCCAATGGGCACGATTGTTCAGATTTTATATTCATATATTCGATATAGAATTGTTATTCTATTGCAGGGAAGGAGTACCTCACTAAGCTTAATGCTTATGGTTTATATTTTAACAATTTCAGGTTTGTACGCCACCAGCTGGTATAATATATGACCGGTAACTTTGAGAGTTGCACCGTTAGAAAAGTTGGGGTTTAAGTATGGAGATTTTATCGTTGTCACACTGAAGATTTTGATATACTCACACATTGTATATATTGATTTAGTATGGATTGAGTTGATCATAGTTAATCGTAGTATTGTATAATCTGTAATTATGACTATGATGTTGACTTCGTTATGGAACAAGAACAATATTATGTTTATTATGCAAAAAAAAATATATTGATAAAGGAATTAAATTTTCAATGGGCTCGTGATTTTGATCCAATTATTCTAATAACAAATTATTAGTATGGATGTTGGGTTTGGGGTGTGACAGTGTGAGTCAAAAGGAATGCGATAATAACAATGCTAATGGTCGTGTGAGTTCTAAGACTGAAGCCTTATGGGTCACTTCACACACCACACTTCGTGACTCGGACAATGAAGACCTCCCAGACATTCACACACTTTACACTAAGACTCTCATGAAAAGCGCTAGACTAGAAAAGACTGTTAGAGATCTTACCAAGAAATTGGAAGATCTAAGCCTGATGGTTAAACTGAATGCTGAAGAGTACACTACCCAATGTTTAACTCATGAAAGTGAAATTAAAGTTTTTGATGAAAAACTTAAAAATTTGACTGAAACAAATGAAATTCTGGAGAAAAAATACAAAGGGACATTGTTAGAATTGGAACAAACCAAAGAAAAGACAGCAACTATTTTCAAAAAATTTACAAAATTTGAAAATAATTCTAACTGTTTTGATGAATTTGTTGCTGAATCTAAAACCAATTCTGATGATCAAACTGGTATAGGATTTTGTCCCAATTTGAAATCACAAACAAAACCTTTTGAACCTATCAAGTTTGTGTTAGGAGGCAAAAGACCTATTGAAACATGCCCAGATTTTCATTCCCAAAAAACAGAGTTTGATTTAAAACATCAAAACTTCAACATTGGGTAATCAAGTTGATCTAAGCATAAAAGGTCACCTAAGGCTAAATACGTCTGCCCTTTTATCAGGAAGAGTGAACTTACCTTCAAACCTGTACTACCCAGGAATAAAGTTCAGACTAGAAACTTTTCAAAACCTCTGTTTAGAGACTTTCCTAAGGAGATCCCCATCTTGAGCAATCTTTATAGCTCCTACTGTGACATATATGGTCACTCTTTTGATGGTTGCTATGCTAGATGACTTATCAAACCTATCTATAATCCTTGTACTTACAAGAACTTTAACTATTCTAGGAGGAGTCGAAACAATTATATACTTCCTAGACAGCCAGATAAAAACTCTAACTATAGAAAGAGAAAGACCAAACCTAAAAGAACATTTCCTAGAAGGAAACCTAAGCACTTTCCTAAACCAAATGCTCAAGTCTTTCAGAAAATTCAAAATCATGCGCAAAACATTTTTCAGCAAAAATCTAATGCTCGCAAATTTTATCAGTTGAGAGCTAATAAGCGCAAGATGAAAACTAGAGCAATTTTGAATAGAAAAGATGATCTATTACCTCAGATGAAGTGTAATATTGTTGTTACTGCTTTAAAAGACGAACACACATCATCTGGTTGGTATTTAGACTCTGGATGTTCTAAGCATATGACTGGAGATGAATCTAAACTTTTAAACAAAACCAACTTTGCTGGTGGTAAAGTCATTTTTGGTGATGGAGTTTCATCTCAAATCATAGGCAAAGGAACTCTCCAAGAATATGGGCTTCCTATTCTTAAAAATGTTCTTCTAGTTAAAGGTCTAAAGGCCAACTTACTTAGTATTTCGCAATTTTGTGACTCAGACCATACTGATACCTTTTCAAAGAACAATTGTAAGATTTTAAATGAAAAAGGTGAATGCATAATTACTGGATTCAAAACTCCTGACAATTGCTACACTGTCAAGAAGAATTATGAAATTTGTAATGTTGCCAAAATGGATGACAACGAGATATGGCATAACAGAATGGGTCACATAAATTACGATAATCTTAGTAAATTGTCTACTCAAGGCATAGTAAGAGGAATTCCAAAAATTAAACCCATTCATATTATTATTTGTGGTTCCTGTCAAGAAGGTAAAATTATTAAGGCCCCTCATAAGAAAATCAAAGATATTCTCACCTCTAATCCCTTAGAACTCATACATATGGACCTAATGGGTCCTTCCCAAACTGTTAGCCTTTGTGGACACAGTTATATCTTAGTTATGGTTAATGACTTCACCAGATTTGCTTGGGTAGCATTTTTAAAACAAAAGTCTGACACTTTTCAAACCTCCTAAAAATTCTTCTTAGGATTGAAAATGAAAAGGACACTCAAGTAAATAGAATCCGTAGTGATAGAGGTGGTGAATTCAAAGACACTGGCATTATAGAATACTGTGACTATAACGGTTACAAACACGAGTTCAGTGCTCCTAAGACTCCTCAACAAAATGGAATCGCGGAGAGAAAGAATCGTACCTTGCAAGAGATGGCATGTGTCATGTTACATGCCAAGAATTTACCTAAATATTTTTGGGTAGAATCTATTCGTACTTCGTGTCACATCATTAATAGGTCTATCTTAGAAAGAATTCCAAACAAACCCCTTATGAACTTTGGTACAATAAAAAGTCTAATCTCAAATATATTAGAACCTTTGGCAGTACTTGTTATGTATGCAAAGATAGGGAACACTTATCTAAATTTGAGAGCCGAAGAGATAAAGCCATGTTTCTAGGATACTCGCCTAACAGTAGAGCTTTTTGAGTGTATAATCTTCGCACTAAAACCATGATGGAATCCATAAATGTAATTGTTAGTGACACTACTATAGAAAACAAGACTGGTGAATTACCTATTGTAGAAGAGTCTTCAAATATTTTAGAAAATGACCCTTCTAAAATAGATAATTCATTACCTATTGAGACACCTGAAGTACCTAACTGGGTTTCTAAAGATCATCCCATAAACAACATAGTTGGCAACCCTAGTGAGCCAGTGCGTACAAGATCCCAACTTAGAAATTATTCACATTATGCATATTTTGTTTCCCTTGTGGAACCAAAGAATGTAAATGAGGCATTGAATGACTCTCACTGGATTTCTGCTATGCATGATGAACTTTTACAATTTGTCATTCATGATGTATGGTATCTTGTTCCACGTCCTGATCACAAAAAGGTTGTTGGTACTCGTTGGATTTTTAAAAATAAAACTGATGAAAATGGGATAATAATTAGAAATAAAGATAGATTAGTTGCTCAAGGATACTCCCAAATAGAGGGAATTGATTTTAACGAGACCTTTGCCCCTGTTACTCATTTAGAATCAGTTCGTCTGCTTTTCGCTATAGCTTGTCATATGCGTTTTACATTATATCAAATGGATGTCAAATCTACATTCCTTAATGGAATACTGGCTGAGGAAACCTATGTAGAACAACCTAAAGGGTTTATTGACCCTAAATATCCAAATCATGTATTTCGTCTGAAAAAGGCTTTATATGGTCTTAAACAAGCTCCTACAGCTTGGTATGAGCGTCTTTCCAGTTTTTTTTTGGATAAAGGTTTCAAAAGAGGTGGAAATGACCAAACTCTATTTGTCAAACTTTTTGACAAACACATTACTATTGCTCAAGTATATGTAGACGATATTATATTTGGATCAACTTCTACCTCAGAAGTAAAATCCTTTTATGAAATTATGTGTAAGGAATTTCAGATGTCCCTTATGGGGGAGTTGCAGTTCTTCCTAGGTCTCCAAGTCAAAAAAAAAACAGAAGGATTATTTGTGTCGCAATCTAAGTACGCTTTAGAGATTGTTAAGAAATTCGGCCTCGAGAGTGCTAAAGATGCTAACACACCTATGAGTACTACGGTAAAATTATCAAAAGATGAAAATAGAAAATTTATAGATCCTACTCTATATCGTAGTATGATTGGCACACTACTCTATCTTACTGCCTTGCGTCCTGATAGCATGTATGCTGTGTGTGTATGTGCTCGTTATCAAAACAACCCTAAAGAGAGCCATTTGAATTCTGTTAAACGTATAATTAAATATGTTAAAGGCACTCTCAATTTAGGACTTTGGTACAGTAATAACACACCAAGCACTATTATTGGGTACACTGATGCTGACTGGGTTGGATGTAATGGTGATAGTAAAAGCACTTCAGGAGCATGTTATTATATTGGTAATAACTTGGTAGGATGGAGTAGTAAAAAACAAAACTGCACATCACTCTCGACTGCTGATTCTGAATACATAGCCGCTGGTAGCTGTTGTGCTCAATTATTGTGGCTTAAACAAATGCTAAGTGATTATGGTATTCAAGAAAACCAATTTCATCTCTATTGTGATAATCAAAGTGCGATTAATATTTCTAAAAACCCTGTTCAACACTCGCGAACAAAGCATATAAAAATACGACATCATTTTATACGCGAATTAGTCGAATCTAAGGAATTAGAAATAAATTATCTTCCTACTGATCTACAATTCGCAGATATGTTTACCAAACCTCTAGATTATAGTAGATTCATTTCATTACGAAAATCTATTGGTATGGTTTGTGATGAGTAAATACATTTGCTGCTGTCCAAGTTTTTCCCTTTGTCCATTTGAGACAAAATGGGGGAGAAATTTGAGTCTTCTAATCTTTTACATATACTAAACAGCTTGATCTTAATGATTCATTGCAGGTATTTTTTTTTTGAACAGTCATTCTCAACTGATGCTTTAGGGTATTAAATTGTAAATAGTTGAGTTATGTACTTTTTGATTTCTAGGATTTGGGTAGATAGAACTTTGATAGGACGAAGTTTTTCTTATTTTTGTTGCCCTACGAGTCCTAGTTGACTCAAAGGAGATTTTGTCTCATATTTCCAAAGGGGGAGATTGAGGCCCTTATACTTTTGACTCACTTGAGTCTATATTGTATAAGTGCTCATCTAGTTTGGAAATTGTGACAAAATTGTGTCCATCCTAGAAACCAAAGAGCCTCAGAAGTTGGATTCCTATTCATCTCTCTTTTTTGTAATGATCAAGAGACTATTGCCAACACTCACACACTTAGAATTCAATTCATGCATGTCATATTGCATTATAATGTGTGTACATGTGTTGAGTGTGTTTATATCCCTAAGTTTGATTTTTAATAATTTTATGGGAATTTTTAAAACAATTTTTAAACATGTTTTAATAATTAAAACTTGATTTAAAAAGTTTTGTGGTTAATCTCTTAATATCATTTGTTGTATATTATGGCCTAATGTTACCTTGGGTAGAATCCAAAAGCACCAGAGACTTCAGGGTATTCTTTGTAATTAGTTTGGACACGCGTTTTATATCCCTTAACTGGCCAACACATGTCTGCCTCAGATTGGTTGGAGGTGTGTTTCTTTACTGAGACAATAGACGCGTGTGTTATCAGCCCTTGGATCATTTCTTATCAATGGTATGCATGTTGCCTTGATGGATCCCCATGTAACTTTTTAAGCCAATCAGCATTCGTTTAAGCACCGCCTTGTGTGAGCCCTTAGATTCAAGTCAATTTAAATTGACTCGATCTCAGACCTTGGTTTTGATCAGATATCTCGAACCTTCTCCTCCCCCTATAAAAAGGACCCTTCCCTCATACTTCGAAGACTTTTGCCATTTCATTTCCTTTGAGAAATTAAGAGAGAAGAGAGAGAGTTAGAAACCCTAACTTCATTCGTCTAAATCCTCTTCAAACCTAACCCAAACACCATACCCAGAAACACTACCCTGAGTGTTCTTGAGTGTTTGAGAGTTTGAGTTGAGTTATTTTTGTTGCTGTAACCTTGTGTTCGTGAGATCTGGTTTACAACTTAGACTTTTACTTAGATCTAGTTTCTGATTTCATAGAAATCTCAGATCTGAGTTATTCATGTTACATTACACTTAGTTTATTCTTTATTTCTCATCCTGAGAAATATATTGTTGATTATTTTCTCTAAAACATTTTCTGACTTTGAAATCAACAATAAGTGCTTTTTATTTCTTGCTCTTGTAAAACTAAACTTTTGACCTAGTTTGGAATCTCACTTGGAGGTTTTCAATCTCGAAAAGTTTCTCTAAATTTTGAGATTGATTAAGACCTTGTCTGTCTTCCTAGCAAGGTATCCGTGGATTCTGGGTTTAATTGAAAGGTCAAATAAGTTCTAAGTTTTGTAAGAAGAAAGAAAAGAAAAAATCACAGCATATAGTGTAACTGTAATTTGTTAGGACTGTTTGTACTTAATAAGTGTGTGTGTGTGTGTGCATGCATGTGTTAGAAATCACCTCCACAAACACTTACACCCTACAACACGAAAAGTGTTGGCAATAAGATCTTGTGATCATAAGTCGACGTAAAGTGTTGGAACAAATCAGAAGTTGACAAACTGAGAGAACTACATCTACAATCAGAAGTGCAGAGAAGTTATAAGGACACCAGAGGGTATATTCCTAAACTTATATAGGTCTGAGTTGTTTGCATGTTAATTATATAGTTTGTAACTCATAAATTTGTTTTAGTGGATTTTTCATTTTACTCCGTAGAGGGAGTCGTGGATGTTTCCTCAATTGGTAAGGTTTTACCACGTAAAAAATTGTGAACAAAATCTTTCTACATTTTCTCATCTCAGTCTTGGTTGTGCTGTGTTTAAAACTTGTTTAAACTATCTTTTAAAACTTGTTACCCAAATCTTGAAAAAGATCTCGTACATACTGTTTTATTAAACACTTCTTGTGGTTAATCCTTTTTGCTTTAAGAAAAGAGCTTCTACAAAAAACAACTCGGAGTTACTTAAATAGTTTATTTTCAATAAACGTCTTTAGTAACGCATTTTTCAATTGGTATTAGAGCGTGGTAAAACTGCTTTTAAAGAGATCCTGTGTTTCTGAAATTTTTTTCTGAAAATCAAATATGGACGAGAAAAATGAAAGATTTTGTAACTTGACCAGACCTCCAATCTTTGATGGAACCAATTTTGCTTACTGGAAAGTAAGGATGATTGATTTCATTCAAGGAACTTTGGGAGATGATGTCTGGGACATTGTTGAAAATGGTTATAATTTTCCTACTAAACCAGCCAACGAAGGAAGTAATGATGGAGTTAAAAAAGCTTTAAGTGAGTTCACTCAAGAAGAGAAAAAGAATGCTATATTTATGTCTATAAATGAACATGAGTTCAAAAGAATCTCATCCTATACCACTTCTAAGGAAGCTTGGGACACCTTAGTCACTGCTCATGAAGGAGACACTAGAGTTAAGGTTGCTAAAACCCAAATGCTTATCCAACAGTATTACTCTTTAATTATGTCTGAGACTGAATCATTTGATGACTTCTATACGAACCTGACTAATATTGTGACCAAACTGCATGCTAATGGGATAACCTATGATAGACAAGAAATTGTATCTAAAATTCTAAGATCATTACCATAGAAGTTTGATAACAAAAGATATGCTATTGAGGAAATGTGTGATATAAATCTCACTCCTGAATTACTCAGTAGTAAACTAAGAACTGTGGAAATGGAACTGGAATTTAAGAAACAATTAATCCAATCTCACAGGAAACAGACTAGCTCCAATATAAGCTTCTCTTCTAAATTGATTAAGCCTGAGTTTAATACTCCCAATGATGAATCTGATGAGGACTACGATATAGAGAGTTTGGACAATCAGATTGCCTTAATGACAAAACAGTTTAAGAAAATCATTAAGTTTAGATACAAAGTGGCAAATAAACAAGGCAAGTCAAATTATCCAACTCCCTCTAGTCACAGACTTCATGAGAAAATCAATGACAAAAATCACAAGGACTCTCATATCAGACCTAATAGAGACCTTAAGAAGACTGAATGCTATAGATGTGGTAAATTGGAGCACATTGCACAAGACTGTAGAGTTAATTTGAACACTCAAAACAAACACACTAAAGCTAACATCTGCAAAACATGGGATGATTCAAGTGACTCTGAAAATGAGGAACCTGAGTCATCAGATGTTTTTTATCCTTGCATGTCCTTCTTTGCCAAGATTATTTATAATGATGACATGCCTATGTTTGTTAATGAGGATGAACCCAATTATTCTATGACTGATACTTCGAATGTGGTTATTACTAGTTTAGATGCTTTGATTACGGAGAATGTTGCATGTTCTACCTCGGGGTGTGTGAGTCAAAGGGAATGCGATAATGACAATGCTAATGGGTGTGTGAGTTCTAAGACTGAAGCCTTAGTGGTCACTTCACACACCACACTCGTGACTCGGACAATGAAGACCTCAAAGACATTCACACACTTTACACTAAGACTCTCAAGAAAAGCGCTAGACTAGAAAAGACTCCAAAAATAATTTCGTCTCCAAAAATAAATTCCTCACATCTAATCTAGATGCCTAACGCGAAACGATTATCCAAAAATAATCTATCTCCAAAAATACGCGCCACAAAAACGCAACAGACCCAAAACCCAAGACCCGATGGCGGTCGTATACCTAGGCTCTAATACCATTCCGTAACACCCCGCCCGCCTGGAGAGAGAGAGCGGAGCGCTACTCATCGATAAAACTAATTCAAATCCACAAATTAATGGGTATAGAGCATCTAAAACCCATAATAGAAAATTAACCACTAAACTCAATTTCATCAAATAAATACAACAAATCTCTCGAATGAAAAAATACAACATCTAACTATCTATCTCGATACTAAAAATGAATCTCCAATGCTCTATACATCAAAATAAATAAATACAAGTCTTCTCATCTCTTGTATTAAAATTCTTCCCAAATAATCCACTCTAAAATCATCCCAATTGATCCTTAGCACTCAAATCCGTGCTCACCTGCCAACAAGAAAAAGATGGGGAAGTACACAATACGACAGGAAAGATGCTCTATAATAAAATGTTAGCGATGAATAAAGCGTAACAATACGAATACGAATATTCAAATCAAATGCAAATCTCAATAGCATTTTATCAATAAATTTCTCAACAACACATTAACCGGAGTCACCAGGCCTCACCATACCGCACCATATTTTATCAAGTAGACGGAAAAGGAGTCTTGGCGGGTGCCCAACATCAGTGCCATATTAAATCTCATGAGAGCGTGCTCAAAACAACATGAATAATTCCACATGAATCAAAATAATTCCAACAATTATTTTTCCAGATTTCAATGAATTTATCAATTCAAAATATGAATTCAATTAACAAGAATTCAACGGAATAAACACTCGCGAGATTTAGGAGCATATTGTGTAAAACCCCATACCTTAAAACACTAAAAGATACCAACGATAAATCTGCCCAGAAACGTAGATAACACCACCAAAAATCTGCTCCAAAGATCACCAAAAGTTCTTCTAAGAACAACCTCAAAACAGCTCCAAGAACACCTCTAACACCTAAGGTTTAAATCATAAATTAAAGGGTACTGTTTTGAGTAAAAGAGAGGAAAAGAAAATACACAATCTTAGTATTTTTGTGCCAAAAGGTTGCTCCAAAATACAAGCCCACGACCCCTTTAAATAAGGTGAAAAGGATAAGAATTTGAAACCAACTAAAATTCTGCAAATAGATTGCAGCGCACGAAATCTGGGGTGATCGATCGATCGACACCCAGGCATCGATCGATCGATCGTGCCTAAAAACTGGCAGTTCGGCCAAAAATTGTTAAAAGGAATAAAAATTTATAAAATCAATATAAAATCCGATTTAACTCCGATTTCGAAACCGTTTGAAATTATCGCCTTTAAAAATAATAACCAACAAGTTTGAGCAATAAAAATAATTTTATCTCAAAATTTATTTTTCCTCTTTATTTTGAAAATACCCCAAAAATTACGCGGGTGGTTACACTTCCCCACTAACAATGAAATTTCGCCCTCGAAATTCGCCGAATACCTAACTCTCAAAAATCAGGCCAACAATCTCCAAAAATAATTTCGTCTCCAAAAATAAATTCCACACATCTAATCTAGATGCCTAACGCGAAACGATTATCTAAAAATAATCTATCTCCAAAAATACGAGCCACAAAAATGCAACAGACCCAAAACCCAAGACCCGATGGTGGTCGTATACCTAGGCTCTGATACCATTCTAAAACACCCCGCCCGCCTGGAGAGAGCGAGCGGAGCGCTACTCATCGATAAAACTAATTCAAATCCACAAATTAATGGGTATAGAGCATCTAAAACCCATAATAGAAAAGAAACCACTAAACTCAATTTCTTCAAATAAATACAACAAATCTCTCGAATGAAAAAATACAACATCTAACTATCTATCTCGATACTAAAAATGAATCTCCAATTCTCTATACATCAAAATAAATAAATACAAGTCTTCTCATTTCTTATATTAAAATTCTTCCCAAATAATCCACTCTAAAATCATCCCAATTGATCCTTAGCACTCAAATTCGTGCTCACCTGCCAACTAAGAAAAAGATGGGGAAGTACACAATACGACAGGAAAGATGCTCAACAATAAAATGTTAGAGATGAATAAAGCGCAACAATACGAATACGAATATTCAAATCAAATGCAAATCTCAATAGCATTTTATCAATAAATTTCTCAACAACACATTAACCGGAGTCACCAGGCCTCACCATACCGTGCCATACTTTATCAAGTAGCCGGAAAAGAAGTCTTGGCGGGTGCCCAACATCAGTGACATATTAAAATCTCATGAAAGCGTGCTCAAAACAACATGAATAATTCCACATGAATCAAAATAATTCCAACAATTATTTTTCCAGATTTCAATGAATTTATCAATTCAAAATATGAGTTCAATTAACAAGAATTCAACGGATTAAACACTCGCGAGATTTAGGAGCATATTGTGTAAAACCCGATACCTTAAAACCCCAAAAGATACCAACGATAAATCTGCCCAGAAACGCAGATAACACCACCAAAAATCTTCTCCAAAGATCACCAAAAGTTCCTCTAAGAACAACCTCAAAACTGCTCCAAGAAAACCTCTAAACACCTGAGGTTTAAAGCATAAATTTAAGGGTACTATTTTGAGTAAAAGAGAGGAAAAGAAAATACACAATCTGAGTATTTTTGTGCCAAAAGGTTGCTCCAAAATACAAGCCCACGACCCCTTTAAATAACGTGAAAAGGATAAGAGTTTGAAACCAACTAAAATTCTGCAAACAGATTACAGCGCACGAAATCTGGGGTGATCGATCGATCGATCGTGCCTAAAAACTGGCAGTTTGGCCAAAAATTGTTAAAAGGAATAAAAATTTATAAAATCAATATAAAATCTGATTTAACTCCGATTTCGAAACCGTTTGAAATTCTCGCCTTTAAAAATAATAACCAACAAGTTTGAGCAATAAAAATAATTTTATCTCAAAATTTATTTTTCCTCTTTATTTTGAAAATACCCCAAAAATTACACTGGTTGTTACAAATTTCCAGGTCAGCATAACTCGAATCGATTCGGGTTAATGCCGAATCTATTCGATTAATTGTAGAAAGTTTATTTTGCTGTCCGAACCGATTCGCTTTATGGGCGAATCGGCCCTTGGGCGAATCGATTTGTTTTCCTGCTGTTTTTGAGTTAATATTATAACTCAATTCCAATGGTTTTCTTTAAATCTAGGGCCCAGGAACCTTCTTGAATGAATTAAACTTAGAGTCCTAGAGTGTGAGATGAGTTAGTTGTCTACCCTACATTAGGAATGGGTTATGTGGGGACTTTTCCGGGGTTATGCCTATTGATGATAGGGCATTATTTTCTTCTAGTTAATTATTATAAAACTAGGAGATGTAGTGTTATGTTTGGGAGATTTTAGAAGCTCAATTGAGCTATGTTAATTTTGGTAGTTCATAATAACACCATAAAGGTGAGTTTGGAGAATAAATTGAAAGTTCATTCATTCCTTTGAAAGATGATAATCTTGGGGTTTTAAAATAACACCCTAAAATGTTTGGAGATAATAAAGTTTTTTATTTACTCCTTTGAGGTTGTAGTGCCGATATAAGTTATCGTATGGATCTGGATAATAAGTTATATTATTTACAAAAAAAAATGGTAATGGTTTCGGATAAAATGAAACATATACATAATAGTTGGTATTGATTTTAGTAAATGATAATTTACGTAATCATGAAACCGGTAAATGATGACTTACTTGATTTTGAAAATGATAAATAAGATGGTTTAAACACACCTCTCTAAATGACATCATAATGGAAGTTCGTGCATTAGGTGAAGCCCCCTGACTAATGAATGCAGGGTGGATATAGTCCTAGGCCATGTGAGCGTTTGCTATATATATTTTCTGCGATGGGTAGGAGATTCCGGGTGTGGTCTTGACTATCCCGCAGGCACATGGCCGCTTCCCGACGTCTTGCATTATAGGTGCCCAGGTTGTCTTATGAGAGGCCCTGGAAGATGATGGTCAGTTAGGGGCGCGCACAGTGGGGAAACCCGGACGGGCGGTCTCAGAATCGTTATATGTATATAAATATAACTATTCATAATCAAGTGGGACTTGATGGATTATATTCCATAAAGAGCATACTGAAGTGCCACGAAGAGCACATATAAATGCCACAAAGAACATTTGAAAATGATTATTTTCCTGATAAGGAAAGGATTTTTACAAAAGGTAAAATTGAGATATAAATGCCATAAGAGCATAAGATTGTGAATATATACATATATATTTCCTATGAAGGAAAGGATATATGAAATAATTGGGGCGCATGATGAAGTTTTAGATTAATGTTATTCATTTTATGTTCCTGTTTAGCTTATGTTTTAAACTGTGTAGGTAGCTTCTTATTTCTTTTTCTTCACGATTTATCATTCATAACTGTCATACTCTTTATTCATCTGGTAATCATATAGAACCTGGCCCTGACCCGTTTACATTTCTTATTGCACATGCATCTTGTTTTTGCTCAGGCACTCCACTGCAAGGATGCCCAATTTGAATTCCTATTTCGATGTCCTCGGCGAGCCGTGATGCATTGCGGGTATTACGGGATACATTTGGTATAGACGTTTTCATTTGTATATTCTAGCTAAGATCGGGTCTCCTTTACTCGGGCGAGAGGCTGAAGCTTTTGTAATTGATTAATGTAATGTAGTATACAAATTTATTGAAATTATTTAACAGTGTTGTATGTATTACCGGACCGATGGCATATTTGGTCCTCTTATTTGTCACTTGTTACTATAGTAATATATATATATATATATATATATATATATATATATATCCTTGAGGTTTCCCCTATCTTTTCAGGAATTGGGTTGTTTGTTTTCTTTTATTTACTTTAAAACAAAAAATTTGGCAACCCGTTTTCTGAAATATTGCATGGTTATCCCGGATACTCTATATTTTATTGTGATGCTGAGAATGATTCCATCCCTGATTCCGTTATTTTGGAGTATTGGGTTGTCCATCCCCTATTTCGGGATAGCAGGTTGTCACATTAATTAAAGGAGTTGTCACATGGTCAAGAATTTAGAACTCATTAATACACCTGACACGTGCTGGTTCTATAATTTTTATATAGTTATATAGATATGTTAAAGTGGCAAGTAAGAATATTGGGCTTATTGTGATATTGAACAAGTGTTGAAAATGGTTAAAAGCGTTTAAATGTTATGTTGGAAACTTAATGACCATTTTCGAAAAATAACACTTGGTAAAGGACTAAGTTGCATACTTGGCAATAAAAGGTTAAATTAGTATATTTACTTAAAGTGGAACATTTTTATGAAATGAAAATGTGTTAAGGAATGGTGTTACACTAAGACGGATGAAACGGGTATAAGTACTTGAACGTATTTGTTTTGGCGTAAAATCAAAAATTTACTGCAAAAGAAAAGGACTTTAAGGAAAGAAATAATATTCAAAGTGTGACACGTGTAAAGGGGAAGTAAAGTTCCAAGTTTTGGCTTCGGACTATAAAAAGGTGAGAAATGGTAAAGTAATGTGGACATTTGTAAGATTTTACACAAAAGGAACTCGAATGACACTGGAATAATTAAGTAGGGCCCGAATACCTGGGGTGAAGGACCCAAAACCCCTTGCCAGAGAATATGGTGGCATCGTCGGAGGTATGGAGCCCGTTAAAGTACTCGATTATTGCAAGATTCCGAGAAAAATATAAAGGAAAAAGGAACATGTCAAAAATTGATTGTGTGGTAAATTTGTGTTATGACAACCAAAGTTGAATGAATTAATAAATGTTCTGGTTAAGGTAAAATAGACGTGTAAATGTGAAATTGATTAATGTCCATAAGGTCAAGAAAGAGGGTAAAGTAAGTTTGTAAATGGGGGGTCAAGCAACCTAAGAGGTTTAATACATAATTAGCTCAAGGTGTATTGTAAAAGGTTTTCAAAGCCTAAATAAGTATTTCCTGACACTGTGTTTGCATGCGTTGAAACAGGTTATTTTCAATGAAAATACTAATGTGCATCGCTTTAAATGGAAAGGGTAATTTCTGTAAAGAAATGGTTTCAATTAAAAAAAGTGTAGTTATTTTAAGTATTTAACCACCTGTGTAAAACAAAGGGATAAATGTCAAGTTAGTAAAGAAGAAGTATTTTATGAGATTAAGGTAAATTAATCGGACTAAATAACGTTTTCAAAAGTAAAATGGTTTCATGCATTAAGTATATATAAGTATCCATATATGTACAAGGTAATTGCATGTGCACGTAGGTATAACGTGTAGAGTCTTCTTTCTTACATTCATGTATATACTTCATTTTGTATGCTCACACCCTCGTCTTTGTTATAGCGGGATAGGTGCAGGTTCGTATTTTGAGAGAGTTATAAATGTAAGTATTCTATTTAATTTTACATCAGTAGCTTTGTATGGTTGGACTCCGGGGATGCTTCCCACGGGTCCCTCACGTAATTTGAACATGAAATTGGAATCTCATGCTAAACAAGTGAAATATTAATTAAAATAAAATCAGGCTAGAGATATTAGATAGGTCATTTTATTGCACTTTATACCTAACGCTCGGGTCGTTGAACCTTATTCGAATGATAATAACTTTTGTTTGAACGATTGTCAAAAATCTCTTCATTAAGTTTTGGCTATAAAAACTCTAATTTAATCGCACAGGGCTACTACGTTACCCAAATTTGGCTTACGATCCTCCTCAACAAGCCCAGAGTTACCAAGTCACCAAATCATACGAGTACGATCAAAGTCACGGGGCAAGTGTTATAATCTGTGAGCAATGGGGGTAATGAGCATAAACGTACCCCTCCTTGTGTCTATGAGTTGAGTCATGGAAATGACATGTCAATGCACCTGTATCTCATCCTTCCCAAATGGAATCTGATCTATGGTTCTGTTGGTGGCACAATACAGAAGTGTCTACAAGGCTAGGTTATATTTATGTGCAAGTATACAGGAAATCTATAGTCTCTACTATACAACTTCAAATTAAATGAATAAATTTATAAATAAATGAGTCTGAAACAATGAATATAAATCAAATTGAAATGTGAAATGATGTATAAAAGAGTGAAATGAATTAAAAAGTTAATAATCCATAGTAAATAAATATACTTACATTATAAGAATGAGTTCTCTTTGTCGATAACATTCTTACATGCAACGTAAGTTGTAAAATAAATATATATCGCGATCCACTAGAGCATCATGCCTTACTAATTATGGGCATTTTCGGTGTGACTCGGCTGATGGAAATGGTTGATATACCAAGTATGACCTCTACCCTGGGATGGACCCCCTCGGCTAAGGTCAACCAGTGGAAAATCGCCAACTTGAGCAAGTTATGGCTTGATCATGAACCCATCATGAAAGGCCACATCCTTGGTTGTAAACCCATAGTGAAGGGTCTCAAACACAGTCAATAACACAAATATTAGTAATCTTATGACCCAAGTTTCCTTGGCCTCGTTCATCACCTAGAGGCCAGGGGTCAAATGAAGACTCAGCTCAGCATGACAGTTACCTTACCGCTAGAATATCAAACTTGACAACTTATCCTCGGCCTGGTCCGGACGGTTGACAGTTAACACCTGGCAGAGCACGTGGAATAGAGCACACGTGGAAGAGTGTGCGTGGATTGCAGATCCCATGTGGATAAAACTCTTATAACAAGATCTCCCTCACACGTGAGAGAATATTTCATCATCACGACCTACATGCTCCAGTGACAGGTGGTTGATCCTTATTAGCATATACATTATACAAATGCTTATTGCATGCTTGGGATACGGTATGCACCCCAAGAACTATAAATACACATCTACTTCATCAGTAAAGGGGATCCAAAAACATAAACCATAGCCCAAGATTTTCTTATATTACAGTAGAGAGAGAAAGTATTGAGAGTTATATCATTAATGTCATTAGTGCCCATTCTTATAGTGAATTTCACACTCACTACATGCTAATGTTTATTCATCTTCTCCTCATCTTCGTCTCCACTAAAACACTTGTTTAGACACCATTGTTTCACCTTCAAAGCTATTCTGGATTGAGATCATACAAGTTTATTTCGTGATACTAAATCAGGTATCATCATTTTGGCATCTTCTCTGGGGACGAAGGTTCTTCATCTTCTTTCTCTTTATTTTCAGCTTGTTTCTCACTTGATTCTATGGTGGTGATCCATTTACACACTTGGTTAGATCTGTATCACCATTGAAAGATATCCTGTTGGGTTTTTCAAGCTTTTCTCTAACTCACTTAGCTCATCCAGTTCACCATTTCTTACGTTTATTTGGCAGAGTAGATGGCCTCTAATTTGCATCAAGGTACTGGCCCCAGCTCCATCCAGGCGCTTCCTTAGTCAGAGATGGTTGAGGTTGTGGTACTGTGCTCACTGGCGGTCATTCGGTAGAAAATGCAAGAAGAACTTATTATCTTTAGCCAAAATGTTATAGCAAGACCCATCAGTGTTATAGTGTAGATGATAACTCTAGCAGCTTGAGAGGGTGTGGATCTGATAATAGGGGATAACCTCCGGCCCCATACCAATCAGTATCATAATAGAAAAGACGCAGAGACGTGGTTGACCCAAGGCGATTGCACCTACGAAGATAAGGTCAAGAATTCAAAGAAGACTAGTTCTTTGATGAGAACGATTACTCTGGGAGCCCAATGAAACTTCTGGAAATATAATGTGTCCAGTACCAATTAGCAGAGGAAATAATGGTAGGCTGAGCCGAGATGGATAACCCCGGGCTTCAGCATTTGACATATTAAGTAAAGGTTCGACTTTTAATCGACTCGACCCAGTTGTTGATCTACGAGACTGACTCTCTAGGTCACGTAGTATTGCGGGCTTTAAGGGAAATGGAGGATGTGATGATCGTCGGCCTCCACACGATCGAGATGAGGAATGAAGAAAAGTTAATAGTCATTAAAGGACAGATGGAAGAGAATCTGTGCAATACCAACTCGATAGAGAATGAGATGGGGACGATGCTGTGGCGACAGAGGGAGGTAATGCGAAAGAGGCTGAAAATCGTGAAACAACTTTATTCAAAGATTGGAGGACAAAATCGATGATCCCTTGAAAATTTAAGACCCCATGAAAAGAGGATATATGGAAAGATCTCCATTTTTTGCAAGAATAGTGAGCTACCCAACCCCGACCAAGTTCAAACCGCAAGTTCTCACACCAAAGTACGATGGGAGCATAAAATATGTTCATCATGTAGAAATGTATCAGTCAACAACCGACATCTATTCAGTCTTCGATGAGATAAATTGTTGATATTTCTCAAACACCGTTACTGGTTTCACACACGTATGGTATACCTCCATCCCCAAGAACTCCATTGAGAATTTTAAACTGTTAGCCACGGAGTTCATCCATAATTTTTGCTTCGGAGTGAAGTCTCGAAAGAAAACCACACATACGTTGTATGTCAAGCAGAGGAAAAATGAGTTTATGAGAGATTATATAGCCCATTTTAATAAGGAAAAGCTAAAAGTAGAAGACTACGAAGAAAGCATCGATATGACTACCCTCGTGGGTGGAGGGTAAACTCCTATGGAAGATGGATGAAGATCCTCCAAAAAATATAGCAAAACTCCTGGCCATGGCCTACAGAGTCAAGAATGCGGAGGAGGCCATGGCTGCCAAAGGTGAGGATGATAAAGAAACAAGTGGGAGTAAATCCTAGAAATCAAAAAGCAAGGGAGGTAAGAAGTGGTCGGCGGATGAAAGTTCACTGACTATACTCCACTGACGGTCAGTCTAGATATGATATTAAATGAAATCAAAGATTATCGTTCTCTGATATGGATCGAGAAACTGAGAGCCTCTCCTCACAAGCATGAAAAGAGCAAGTGGTCTGAGTTCCACCAGGATCACGGCCATGTAACTGATAAATGCTTTGCACTCAAGGATGATATCGAGAAGATGTTTAAGTAGGGGAATCTCATAAAGTACATTGATAATAGCGGGTCCATGGGTGACAGAGATGACCTAAGGAAGAGATGAGACAATAAGCCTAGATAAGAGGTCCATGCTAATAGAAATGATGATGACCAGGTCGACCCTGACCTACTACCAAAAGTACCTGCACCCAAAGGTCGGCTGAATATGATCTCTCTAGGAGTGAAGATGATTTGTGGTGGTTTAGAAGGTGGAGGCAAGAATGTGACTGACGGGATCATAGAAGCTAAAGCAACCCCAAAATACGAAGTGATAAACTCAGTCGAAGTTAACCCCAAGCAGAGTAAGAAGTAGAAGGTAGATATGAACACCTTGGTGATATGTTTCTTAGTATTAGACTTCAATGGGATTATGGCCCCTCACGATGACCCCCTGGTGATTACGACATGGGTACATGGATATGACGTTCTTATAATACTTATCGATGGAGGGAGTTCAGTCGAGGTGATGATTAAGGAATGTTTCAAGGGATTAATTCTTAGAAAGAAAAGACTTATCCCATACCACCAGGCTTTGATCGAATTCAATGGTGAAAAAGTCCATCCCCTAGGGGTATATAAGATGGATGTGTGTATGGGCACCTGGTGGAGATACTTCACCAAAAAGATAAACTTCTTTGTGATGGATGAGAATGTCTATTCGGCTTATAATATCATCATGGGAAGGTTATCCTTTAAGGAATTTGAGGCAGTGTCCTCTATTTTACACCAGATGATAAAATTATTGATTCCGTATGGAGTAGGGGAAGTTCAGGGTAATCAGGTAGAGGCGTGAGAATGCTACTTTAACTCGGTCGAAGAGAGACAAGCTTATAAAAAGTCCATCGCCACATAAAACATTGATACCCTTGACCCAAGGGACGAGACAAAGTTGAAGAAAGGCAAAGACACTGAGGAGGTAGAATCCATCATCCTCAATGAGGACGAGACAGAAAAAAACATCCAAATTTAGAAATCCTTGAAGAAAGAAATAAAGGATGAACTGGTCAAGTTGCTAAAAGAGAGACAAAGTATCTTAGCCTGGAGTCACAAGGACTTGCCAGGAATAGACCTAAATATTCTTTGCCACTAGTTGAATGTAAATGAAAGAATGAAGTCGGTTAGACAGAGACGATGAATCTACTGTAGAGAAAAGTATGAGGTGATAAAAGATGAAGTTAAAAAGTTAGAAAAGGTTGAGTTCATTAGAAAAGTGGCTATCTAAAATGGTCATCGTACCAAATCCAAACGGTTAATGGAGGATATGTGTGGACTTTACCGACTTGAATAAAGCTTGTCTGAGC
Organism: Sambucus nigra; assembly: GCA_949130495.1. Taxonomy (NCBI): domain Eukaryota; kingdom Viridiplantae; phylum Streptophyta; class Magnoliopsida; order Dipsacales; family Adoxaceae; genus Sambucus; species Sambucus nigra. The sequence goes on along the minus strand of OX422215.1, from coordinate 293,834,317 downwards.
TTCCCTCTCTCAAGGATTGATTAAATGGTAAATGCTATGGCTGGGCATGAGTTGATGAGATTCATGGATGCCTATTTAGGATATAACCAAATCTTTATGGATCCGGTCAATACTGAGAAGACCTCATTTATCAAAGATAAAGGAACTTATTACTAAGTCATGCCCATTTGGACTCAAAAATGCTAAGGCTACGTATCAAAGACTTGTGAAAAAGATCTTTGAGGAACAAATTTTCAAGATCATAGAAGTGTACGTGGACGATATGTTAACAAAAATTCTCAAAGTCGAGACATATGTAGCCAACCTCGAGCGCACCTTTGACACAATGGATGAATATCGAATGAAGCTTAACCCTGCTAAGTGTGTATTCGGGGTAGGAGTGGGAAAATTCTTGGGATTCATTATCAACCAGCGGGGAATAGAGGAAAATCCTAATAAGATCAAAGCCTTGATTGACATGAATACCCCAAATACCATTAAGGATGTGCAAAGGCTGACTAAAGGGTTGCAGATAAGTGTATTTACTTATTTAAAATATTAAGGAAAGTCTTTGAATAGGACGAAGAATGTGAAAAATCTTTCCAGTAGCTTAAGGCTTACTTGGTCTCCACAATTATGTTGTTCAACCAGTTGAAGGTGAGAAGATATATTTGTACCTGGCGATATCTGAGTCGGCCATTAGTGCAGCGATCGTATGAGATGATGATGGGGTAAAGAAAACAGTATACTTTAATAGTAAGTCACTTCAAGGGGCTGGGTAGGGATACCCTAAGATGGAGATGTTGACGTATACCCTAATAATGCCTCAGGAAAGTTAAAACCTTATTTTCAAGCCCATATAATGGTCGTCATCACTGAATCCCCTCTAAGACAAGTCAACCATAAACTCAAGAAATTAGGTAGGCTGATGGCTTGGTCCATTGAGTTAGGAGAATTTGATATCTTATACTAACTGAGAGAAATAATTGAGGGACAATCTTTGGTTGACTTCATAGCGGAGTTCACTTGGGCTGAGGATGACGGTGAAGAGTTTGTGGTACCAACAACTGAGCCAAAGAAAGTAAATGGAAGCCAAGACCAATGTAGAAAAGCTTACCATGGCCAACACTGAAGTAAAAAAAATTATTTAAACATGGAGTCCGGGGTGAAGGGGCCTTATCAAAAGGAGGCACAATTTGGATCTTATTTTGAGATGGCTCCTCATGTGAAATAAGAAGTAGAGTCGGGTTGATAGTTTCGACCCCTGATGGAAATGACTTAGAGTATGCCTCGAGATTCAGCTTCGAAACATTTAATAATGAGTCAGAGTATGAAGAGCTTTTGGTAGGAATCTCTATTTCCAAAGTGTTATATGTCGGCCAATTGCTAGTTCATAGTGACTACCTATTAGTGGCAAATCAAATCTTAGGAGTGCATGATGCCAAAAATGAAAGGATATCCAAATACTTGGTATAGATGATGAACATGTTAAAGAACTTCAGAGAGGTAAATCTCAAAATTATCCCTAGGTTATACTCAGAGACACTAACCTCATCCTGACTCACAACCGAGGTGGCAGAAGCTCATAATAACCTTCAGTAATATTATCTCTCATACGGTTAACCCTGGTAGACATTGCATCAACCTCATACGTCAACATCGGTTGGGCATCAACCGAGGTCTGTAAGGCTTGTACTTGGGTTCAAGCATCCATAAACATCGTCCCCATACGATGTTACATTTTATAAGCCAGTTAGTAAGGCCTTATGGGCTTCATCATCGTGACATGGGTCGGCCCAGGCCGTCATTACATCTACCTCGGCCAGCCGACCTGGTCGAGGTCCACATGAATATTAACCTCGAACAAATGAACATTCAGACTTCACTAACCTCGTACTCATCCAGACCGAGGTTGGCACCAATCAAAGACAGTCGAGCATTTACAAGTATATTTACAAGTATATGTATGGTTTGAAACACGTGGACAAATTTGTTATAACTGAATCATTCCCTCCATGTGAGGGAATATTGAGGTCATCATTGTTTAGTTAAGATCATCCAGGTGCAATCCTTACACTGGTAGGATCTTCATGCACGTGCTCATTACATGCTTGGGGGGTACATTACACCCCCTAAGCACTATATATAGAGGTCATCCTCTACCTTATAAAGGGGATCCAGAATTACAACCCTAGTTGAAACTCTGTCATTTTACACAGTAGAGAGAGAAAGCTTGAGAGATTATATCCATGACCATTAGTGCCTTATTTCAATGATATTACTCACACACTCACACTGGACGTAGGCCAGATTGGCTGAACCACTTATAAATTGATGTTCATCCTTTTCTCCTCACCTTTTTCTATAATATATTAAACTTTTGTGCTGCCATTGTTATCACTAGCTTCAGCTTGCAAACATCTTACCTGGTGGCGCTATTTCCAGCATCATCATATACTACAGTCTAGTCGATTCCCTGGTAAGGTTAGCATCAATAACGAAAACTGATATTAACGGTCAGTGCCAATGGAGATCCTGTATAGGCCAACATTAAAAAGGATGATAATGTTGTTGAGTTTTGTTTAAACCTGAACCTGGGAGCATCATGGATGGATACCCTCATCTGATATATCAGAGACGGTGACTTTCTAGAATCAAAGGTTGAGAGGAAGAAGTTGAAATACAAGGCAGCAAAGTTCTTGATAATTGGAGACGTCTTGAATAAAAAAGGGTTCCTCCTCCATCTTAAATAATGTCAGGGCCACTTCTCAATGTCTTGTAAATAAGATGTTCGAGAATCAAATTGTCAAGACCATGGAGGTATATATGGATGATATGTTGAAGAAGAGCTTGAAGGCCGACACTTACATGGTCGACCTGAAAAGGACCTTTAACACTATAGATTTATACAAAATGAAGCTCAACCCTGCCAAGTGTGTATTCGGAGTAGTAGAAGGAAAGTTTCTTGGATTTATCGTCAATCAAAGGGTAATAGAGGCCAACCCCGAGAAGATCAAGGCTCTACTTGAAATAAAGACATCTAGAACTATCAAAGACGTTCAGAGGCTAACAAAAAGTGTTGCTGCATTTAACAGGTTTGTCTCAAGAGCTATAGACAAGTTTCTTCCTTTTTTCAAAGTGATAAAGAAGGCCTTAGAATGGGATGAGGAATGTGACAAAGATTTTAATGAGCTCAAGTCCTACCTCGGATCCCCTCTGCTCCTATCTCGGCCCATCCCGGGGGAGAAGTTATATATGTATCTAACTTTTTCAGAATCATCCATTAGTGCGGCCATAGTAATAGAAGACGATGGTGTGTAGAGGCCGGTATACTTCAATAGTAAAGCTATTCAAGGTTCTGAACAGAATTATCCTCGATTGGAAAAGTTAGCCTATTCCCTAATACACACTTCCAGGAAGATGAAGCCATACTTCTAAGTCCACTCTATGGTTGTCCTCACTGATTCTCCACTAAGACAGGTCCTCCACAAGCCCGAGAAGTCGGTCAGGTTGATGACCTAGGCCATTGAGTTGGGGGAGAATGACATTGCTTATCAATCTAGGGTTTCCATCAAAGGTCAGGCGCTTGTAGACTTTGTGGCAGAGTTCACATGGGGAGAGGTTGAGATTGAGATTAGTCGAGAAGTTGCAGATGAGCCAGACAGTAACGTCTTCCAAAATCTGGAAGCGGTTGTATCAAGAAAATCTAGAAAAAGAATAGTTGAGAATAAGGAAGACAGGTACCTCTTCAAGTAAGGGACCCTGTCATAGGGAAACTTCTCTTCAGATGAAGCCGTTTGGAACCTCTTCGTTGATGGATCGTCTGGTGAAAGCAGAAGTGGAGCAGGGCTGATAGTGTCAGCGCCAGATGGTACAGACATTGAATATGCATTGGGGTTCAACTTCAAGGCATCGAACAACGAGTCAGAGTATGAGTCCTTAATAGCAGGCCTCTCGTTAGCCAAAGCTCTTAGTGTCGGCCAACTCCTAGTCCACAGTGACTCAAGGCTGGTCGTCAACCAAATCCTGGGAGTCTACAAGTCTAAAGATGAAAGGATGGATAGATACTTGAAGAGGGTGAGAATAATTCTAGATGGCTTTAGAGAAGTGAAGATGAAGAGGATACCTCGGCTAGACAATAGTCGGGAAGATGCACTAGCAAGATTGGCCTCAGTAATAAGGACTGACATTAGAAGAACAGTACCAGTTGAGATTCTGCTCAAACCAACTATTGAAGAAGAATAGATTACCAGGTTTTGCCTCAATTTAAATATAGGAGCCTTGTTGATGGACCCTCTTATCAGATACATCAAATATGGAGAGCTTCCAGAATCAAAGTTGGATAGGAGAAAGCTCAGGTACAGGACTGCCAAGTTCTCAATTATAGGAGACATCCTGTATAAAAAAAGGTTTCCTACTCCCTCTCCTCATATGTGTCTACCCCTTAGAGGTTCCACACATCCTGCAAGATGTATATGAGGGATCTTGTTCCAGTCACATAGGTGGAAGACCCTTAGTTAAGAGGATAATTACTTAGGGAAACTTGTGGTCGACATTGGCCAAAGATGCAGCTACCTATGTGAAGAACTGTGATAAGTGCCAGAGATTCTCCACTATCCCTCATCAACCTCATCAACCTCATCAACCTATGACATCAATCAGTTCTCCTTGGCCATTTATAATATGGAGAATTGGTTTAGTAGGACCAATGCCAAGAGCAGCCAACAACTATAGATTTTTTATAGTTGCAATTGATTACTTCTTTAAGTGGGTAGAGACTGAGCCGATGATCACAATTATCGAGTAAAAGACTTTTCACTTCATCTGGAAGAACATCATATACAGGTACGGTCTGTTAAACACCCTCATCTCAGATAACAGAACGTAGTTCAAGAATGCTTCCTTGGAGAAATATTACAAAAGAGTTAAGATCGAGTAGTTCTTCTCTTCTCCTAGCCGACCTCAAGCAAATGGTCAGACCGAGCTCACGAACTGAACGATCCTTGATGGGATTAAGAAGAGGTTGGAAGAAGCCAAGGGGAGATGGATAGAGGAGGTTTATGCATTGTTATGGGCTTATAGGATAACAGCAAGGACACCAACGGGGGAGACCCCATTTATGTTGGCCCATAGCTCAGAAAACGTCATCCCTACAGAGGTAGGACTCCCTACTCATATAGTTCAGACCTAGGAATGGGGAAGAGAGAAGACTTTATCTAGATTTAATTGAAGAAAGAAGAGAAGATGTAGAGATAAGACAGGCATCCTACCACCAGAGAACTGCAAGGTTCTACGACCAAAGGGTGAAATCAAGACCTATAGCCGTGGGAGACCTAGTCCTAAAGAAGATGTTGCAAAAAGCAAATAAGCTCCACCCAAATTGGCATGGCCCTTATAAAATAGTTAATGACATTGTGCCCGGTACCTACCACTTAGAAAATCTCGAAGGGGAACCTTTCTCCAATCCTTGGAACGCTGACCACTTGAAGAAATATTACATATGATGTTGCATTTGTTTCTTTGTAATACATGTATCATTTGATGAAGAGGATATTAATGAAAAGAGTAATTCTTGTGTCAATACTTTGCTTCATTATGCTTAAACATCATGAAGTTGGTGGCAATTTATGCGGGTAAACATCATATTATGGTGACCTCAGACCTTAAACATCATTAATTTAGTGAAAGGTATGAATTAAACATCATATTGTGATTGCCTCGGACCTTAAACATCATTAATTTGGTGAAATTATGAGGTGAAACATCATTATGTGGTGACCTCAGACCTTAAACATCATATTATGATGACCTCAGACCTTAAACATCATTAATTTGGTGAAAATTATGAGGGTAAACATCATATTATGATGACCTCAGACCTTAAACATCATTAATTTGGTGGCAGTTTATGAGGGTAAACATCATATTTTGGTGACCTCAGACCTTAAACATCATTAATTTAGTGAAATCATGAGGTGAAACATCATATTATGATGACCTCAGACTTTAAACATCATTAATTTGGTGGCAATTTATGAGGGTAAACATCATATTATGGTGACCTCAAACCTTAAACATCATTAATTTGGCGAAATTATGAGGTGAAACATCATTATGTGGTGACCTCAGACCTTAAACATCATTAATTTGGTGAAAATTATGAGGGTAAACATCATATTATGATGACCTCAGACCTTAAACATCATTCATTTGGTGGTAGTTTATGAGGGTAAATATCATAGTATGATGACCTCGGACATTAAACATCATTAATTTGGTGGCAGTTTATGAGGGTAAACATCATATTTTGGTGACCTCGGACCTTAAACATCATTAATTTGGTGAAATCATGAGGTGAAACGTCATGATATGGGGACCTCGGACCTTAAGGTAGCATTCAGTGAAAGAATCAATATAACTTGAAGAAGGTGGTATTACATTAAGCAGTCAGAGTTACAAATCGAATGTACTAAAGTGCTATTAGAGTTCACAAAAGTTAGGTACAAACGAAAGGCAACAAGGAAATAAAAATTATAACTTAAGCTTCACAAAGAAAGGCCTAAGTATATGCAGCAGCAGTCGTCTCGTCGTGGCTGACGTTAATCACCTCGACACCATCGTCCTGAGGATTAACATCTTCAGTCTCTGTGGCTTCCAAGGGAGCAGTCTTGATTGGAGCAGCAGCGACCTCCTCAACCTCTTGCAAGGTCTAAGCAAAACGAGGATCACCAAATCCTAAACCCTCAAAGTCTGAGGCAGTCAAACTTCCTAACTCTTTTTCCTTGGAGGCTACCCATTTTCCAGTTGCTTTAATACCCCTTTCAAGGTTTTCAAAGCCGAAGCTAATGAACTGATCAGAGACCTTATATTTTGCAAGGATCTTCTCGGAGGCATCCTCTAATGAAGCTTTGGCTGCATCATCCACCTTGATTTAAAGGGCATCATCTTTTACTTTCAGGGCTACTTTATTGTCCTTATTGAGCTGGGCCATATCCCTATCCCTCTACTTAACCAGCTTGCCAACCTCCTTCAGCTCTTCCTTCAAACGATCAACCTCTACATTCAAAGAGTCCTGTACCTTTAGAGCTTCTTTGACCTTCTCTATAAGGGGCATCTTCTGTAAGGTCCAATCTACAAAGTGATGCATGGACAAAATACCCTACAATGAAAGGTTAAATATATGAGTTTAAGTTATAACTTACAATATAGACAAGGTTAGAATTAGGAAAAGAAAAGGAGTAGAAATTAGTACCTGAATACACCTATAAAGGCTGAACTCGACCAGCAAAGGGATATCCATAGAGCGTTGAAAACGCTTATCCTGTTCGGTCATTACAGAGCCGATGGCGTCAGCAGCCTTCAGACCATGGCCAATCAAACTATCGTTGATCTTTAGCTGAGTCAGACGATCATACAGGGCATCATCTATGGAGATAGGGATCGTACGATCCCCTTTCTGAGTCTTGCTTTGCCACTGATGCTCCGAGTCCGTCACAGACTTCCTTTTCTTCGTAACATCGGCCTTGGAAGTGTCGACGTTCTGTTTGGGAGGATGAGGGGATACATTTTGTCTCTCCTTCTTCATCAACTTCATGAGACTTAGGACAGACATTTCCTAAAGGTCGTCAGAAATACCTTCAGGGTACTCTGCAAAAGACGTGTCTGAGTTAGTAAATCAAAGGCATGAAAAGTAAGAGTTACAATTTATAAAATTAACACTTACGAAGCTCTGTCAATAGACCACCTCTCAAGCCTATCTGAGAGAGGTAATAGGGGGTCATCAGATGTTCATATTTCACTAGACGACCCTGATCCCCTGATCATGAAGATCCTTAACTTTTTGAAGATTATCCTATCTAATTCCAGGGTCGTCTTTAGTAGTAAGAGAAACCTTCCCCCATTTCAAAGGTGTCCTCGGATCGAACATTGAAGAGGTAGCATATGGACCAAATTCCCATGCCCCTGAGGTAAAGAAATATCGAGGTTTCCAATTAGGGTTTGGCGTCTGGGTAACCAAAAACATTTTCTTCTCTGTCTTCCTAGCTAAGAAGTGGTAATAGTTAGGGTGGTTTTTAGCAGAGGAAGGGACATGGCAACCCGTGAAGACCCTAACTGGAAGGTCTGAGTGGTGGATAACCCTCCAAAGGACGATGACCCCAATCATCACCCTCCAGATGTTGGGGGATAGTTGTGAATGGGCTAAATTTATATGGGACAATATGGCTCTGATTGAAGGATGTATAGGGAGATAAAATCCCAACTTGAACATCTGCTCATAGATGCAGATCCCTCCATCTCGATCGTCAAAGGCCCTCTCTCCCCTTAAAGGTCTCATAAGGTTAATGGAAGGGCTTATCGAGTATAGGTGTCTGAAAGTTAGAAGATCGTACTCACTAATCGAGCTCTCTATCTCGACCGTCTCAGAGGTATCAATATCGCTCGCATGGACAACATCTTCATCCCTATCAACATCAGCCTGGGCAGATGATGGGGGACCATCAGGAAATCTTTGAGTGAACTCAGCCCCGGTGGCGGCTGACAGGGGAATTGCATCAATAATGGGGGGAATAACCATGATTGGCTCTAAAATTTCAATGTCGGAAGAAGACTGTGAGGTGTTAGCACCCTGGTGCGATGAGGCATGGCTCGAAACCTCGGCCTGATCAGGGACCTTATCTTGCCTAATAGAGTAATCCATAGCCTCTTGGAAAGAGTCTAAAGACATAAGGTCTGACGTAGATGAGTTAGACTCAAACATGGGTGTTGGTTCTACCGGAACCTCTGCTGGATCAGCAGGCTCAGGTGGCTCAGGGTCTATTACCTTCATAGGTAGAGGAAAGATAGGTCTGAGGGGGAAGGCCTCAGCCCTACGAGCTTCCTCTTGGGCAAGCTCTATCTGCCTAATTTTTTCGAAGGTCTTATCGCGAAGGGAACTCTATTATGAGTTGATACAGGGGTCTGAGCATAAGGAGAACGACACAACACTTGGGACTCAAAACCACAAATACACAAACAACTTGACTCAACCTAACTAAGAATTAAATAGGGAAGTTGGAAGGTTTTTTAACTAAGAACACCTAGAACAAGGTCCCTGGAAAATTCAAAGCATGGCCGAAAAACTCAAAAACTCTCACCAAAAAACACAAGCGCTCACCAAAAATTACAGAAATGAAAATCAATAGCCAAAAATGGTAAAGAAAGGTGGATATGATACCTGGATGACAACGAAATAAGGGAGAAGAAGATGAGAATCGAAGAAACCCCCAAATACAGCAGCAACAGAGCTCTTGAAGAGAGAGAGAATTATAGAGAAAACTCAAGCGGGAAAAAGGAAGAAGAAATGAAGAAGAAAGAAGAAAAGAGGGTTTTAAACCCATAATCATTTTTGCGTGCATCCTAAAGCCCATCATTGACTTGGATACCCAAAGGGACAAACCATAATCACACCACCATGAAGCACACGCCAATCACTTCAGTAAGTGACATGTGTCAAGAGAATACTAGCACCGAAGAAAACTTAGCCTCGGCCTTACAATACCCCTCAATCACCTACCCACATAGGTAACTAAGGGATAGGGGTGATTGATATGCACAAAGTGCACCTTCCTACTCAGAGACACTAACCTCGGCCTGACTCACAACCGAGGTGGCAGAAGCTCATAATAACTGTCAGTAATATTATCTCTCATAGGGTCGGCCCTGGAAAATTTTGCATCAACCTCAATTGGGCATCAGCCGAGGTCCGTAAGGCTTGTACCTGAGTTCAAGCATCCATCAACAACATCATTCGCGGATGATGTTATATTTTATAAGCCAGTTAGTAAGGCCGCATAGGCTTCATCATCGTGACATGGGTTGCCCAGGCTGACGTTACATCTACCTCGGCCAACCGACCTGGCCAAGGCCCACGTGAATATTAACCTCGGATAAAGGAACATTCAGACTTCACCAACCTCTCACTCATCCAGGCCGAGGTTGGCACCAAATAAAGACAACCAACCATTTACAAGTACATGTATGGCTTGGAACACGTGGACAAATCTGTTATAACTAAATTATTCCCTCCACATGAGGGAATATTGAGGTCATTATTGTTTAGTTAAGATCATCCAGGAGTCGTCCTTACACTGGTTGGATCTTTATGCACATGCTCATTTCATGCTTGGGGGTACTATATAGAGTTCATCCTCTACCTTGTAAAGGGTATCCAGAATTTCAACCCTAGCTCAAACTCTATCATTTTACACCGTAGAGATAAAAATCTTAAGAGATTGTATTCATAGCCATTAGTGCCTTATTTCAGTGATATTACTCACACACTCACAGTGGACGTAGGCCAAATTGGCTGAACCACTTATATATTGGTGGTCATCCTCTTCTACTCACCTCATTCTATAATATATTACACTCTTGTGCTGCCATTGTTTTCACTAGCTTGAGATTGCAAACATCGTACCTGGTGGTGTTGTTTCCAGCATCATCATATACTATAGTCGAGTCGATTCCCTGGTAAGGTTAGCATCGGTAACGAGAACTGATATTAACGGTCAGTGCCAATGGAGATCTTGTATAGGCTAGCCATTGAAAAAGATGACAATGTAGTTGAGTTTTGTTTAAACCTGAACCTGGGACCATCATGGATGGATACTCTCATCTGATACATTAGAGACGGTGACTTTCTAGAATCAAAGGTTTAGAGGAAGAAGTTGAGATACAAGGCAGCAAAGTTCTCAATAATTAGAGACGTCTTGTATAAAAAAAAGGGTTCCTCCTCCCTCTAATAAGATGCGTTCATCCAACTGAGGTGGAATATGTGTTGAACGATGTGCATGAAGGTTCCCGCTCAAGCCACATTAGAGGAAGATCTTTGGCCAAGATGATAGTTACTCAGGGGTACTTGTGGATGACCTTAGCCAAAGACGCAGCCGACTATGTGAAGAGGTGTAATAAGTGTCAAAGATAAGCCTTCATCCCTCATCAACTTCTATCATCTATCACTTACCCTTGTCCGTTTAAAGTTTGGGGATTGACTTGGTGGGACCCTTGCCTAGGGCTAAAGGCAACTATAGATACCTAATAATAGCGATTGACTATTTCTCAAAGTGGGCAGAGACCGAGGCCATGATCACCATAACCAAAACGAAGAAATTCAAATTTATTTGAAGGGATATCATCAGCAGGTATAGTTTTCCAAATACTTTGATCTCTAACAACGGTAAACAATTTAAGAACAAGTCTCTAAAGGCCTATTGTAAGAAGGTCAGCATCAAATAGTTATATTCGGTACCAGAATGACCTCAGGTAAATGGACAGACGGAGATGGCTAATAGGACTATCTTAGATGGGATCAAAAATAAATTGGAATACGTCAAAGGACTTAACTGAAGAAGTTTATGTCGTTCTATGGGCCTACAGGACGACAGAGAGCACACCGACAGGGGAGACCCCTTTTATTCTTGCCCCTAGTTCAGAGTTCGTGATACCCACTGAGATCGGCATGCCAATTCATAGAGTCCAAAAATACAGCCTGGAGGAAAATGCAGAGGAATGCAGATTGGACTTGGACGTGATCGAAGAGAGACAAGAAGATGCAGAGGTCAAACAGCCTGCTTATCAGCAGAGGACTGTGAAGTTTTATAATAAGAGGGTTAAGGCCAGCCTGGTAACTGTTTGGGATCTATTCCTATAGAAGACTTGGTAAATACCGAACAAGCTCCACGTGAATTGGCATGGCCAGTATAGAGTCACCGAAGAGGTCGTCCCAAACACCTATAAGCTTGAGAATTTAGAGGGAGAGGCATTCTCAAACCCATGGAATTCCGACCATTTAAAGAGATACTATCACTAGGATTCTGTATAAATTTTATTTTGCCATTGTATGAGAAAAGTTCCAGAGATAAATGAAAAGGTTCAAGTATTTCCTCATATATTTCTTATACGAATTGTTCAAATGAATGGTCCAAGTTGTCCTAAGCTAAAAAACAACATTCGTATGGTGAAATAATATTAACTCACTGTCGGTGACATGAGAAACCAGACGGGACTTATCTCGTACAGGGATTCTCAATAACACCGAGAGGGGGGAATGGAGTGATAGAATCACTAAAGTGGTGAAAAACACTCAAGCCTTGAAAATAATTTAATTATGGTTCCTTTAAACATTACAATGTGGTGGGATTAGAGTCAAAACTCTCTCGACAAAATGACAGTGTAAAATGAGACGACTCTCATCTATACACTATAAAAAGGGACAAGCGTAAACTTTAGAAAAACATCATTAATTTAGTGGACTAAAAATTGAAAATTCATTAAGTTGGTTTATTAACTCTCAGCCAAGGACGAGAATACACTTGAGAAAACACCATTAATTTGGTGACTCAAAATTAAAAAACCATTAAGTTGGATAATTAACACTTGGCCGAGGACAATAGTTCATTTGAGAAAACATCATTAATTTGGTGGACTAAAAATTGAAAAATCATTAAGTTGGATAATTAACTCTCAGCCGAGGACAAGAGTAAGCTTGAGAAAAACATCATTAATATGGTTGACTCAAAATTGAATAACCATTAACTTGGTTAATTTACTCTCGGCCGAGGATGAGAGTAATCTTGAGAAAAACATCATTCATTTGGTGGACTCGAAATTGAAAAATCATTAAGTATGACATAGAGCAAAAAGAAAATGGAAATGGAAGATAAAATACGAGATAACACTTCATATCCATATTCATTTAAATACATGAGCGTTACAAGTTATGAAGGGTTACAAATTATGAAATGTTGGAACAAAAATACAAGAAGAAAGGGTGTGGGTAACAAACGACCACCCTAAGAATCCAGTTCATTGTTGACGACCGACCTAATGACACCAGTCTCGACCTGTAAATCCTTAAAAATAGCAGTGGAATTGGAATTTACAATTTCAATAAGGAACTCGGCTCGGTCTCTTTCTCCCTCTGTTGTGACCGCTGATTCGACATAGGCTATGGATTCAAGGAAACGAGGATCTTCCATATCATGGGCCTCCAATTTTGGACGAATCGACGAGATGGCATTAGAAAATTTTAAGGCAACCCATAGACAGGCCGTCTTAATACGTCTTTCAAGGTATTCATAGCCGAAGCTGCCAAACTCATTTGATGCCTTATAAGCCTCAATGGCCTCGTCCTGAATCTTTTTTATAGCCTCGGCAGAGAGGGCCTCGCCCTTGGCCTTTTGGACGGTGATCGCAAGATCAACCGAAAGCCTTACTGATTCAATTGACATTAAAAGTGTCGTCTTTCGCTTTCAAAGCATCTTTATATTCCAGCTTCAATGCATTAAGGGCCTTTTTATAGTCGGCCTTACGGTCCCTCGGCTTCACCTTCAGCACTTCCTCAACCTGAAGACCTCTCTCGTCCTCTTAAATTTTGGGGAAGTTCTTAGCTATCCTTTGGTAGCTGAGGTAAAGGCACACACAGACTTCAAAAAAATAAAATATACAAATGTCATAATAAAATGAAGTAAAAAATTAGTATGAGATGAAGTTTAAATTAAATAAGAAGCACATACATATGCCAAGTGATGGAGATCAAAGTCATAAACCTTCATGGGGTGCATCTTCCCGTGATTTTGTAATCCCCCTCTAATGGGACTACAAGCATAGCACTCTTTGACCTCATTGCCAAAGGTATAAGCGAGCCTGGGCTCACCTTAAGTTAGTCTAAGTTGGCTGCCCAAAAATATTTGAATGAGTTCGGCGAAGAAGAGATCGACAAATACTCGGGAGGGATTACCCTCGATCTTGTCTCACGATCGCGATGACCGTCTACACCCCCGATCGGCTCTTTTCTCTTCTGACTAACCTCAGGTCGGCTTGGCACACCAATGGTCGTCTTCTTAATGGGTTGCTTGATGCCCTTCTTTCCAAATCCATTTTGGAGACTCAGAGTTGTTATATTCCAGGATTCGTCTGATGTATGAGGTGGAGGATCTGCGAAGAAGAAATGGCGGTGGTTAGTAATAATGTTAGAATACGAGGAAAGACTTCATTTATCAGAAAAATTAAGCAAATAACACAAATCGTTTAGGGGTTCAACCACCAGACTAGATGTTTATAAAAAGATGGGAGACGTTAAATCGTTGAACTCTGGATGGGTCCCATCCTTCCCTTGATTTTTTAGAAAGTTAACCTTCTCCCTATCGGTAATTCTGAGACCCGAGTCTAGCTTGGCAGACATAGAAGGGTTGGCCCAAGTACAGGGAACCCTTGGATCGTCTTAAGAATGATCAACGTTGGTTGGGAATTTGCAAGCCCTATAGATGAAAAAGGACCTCAGCTTCCAAGGGTGATTAGATCTTTGGTTGACATGAACGATTTTCATGTCGAGTTTTCTTTCCCCGAAATGGTAGTAACCAGGTTGAGTTCTTGATGAAGAGACATTATATAAAGCCTTGAATACCATTACTGAAGGTTCATCCTCGTATTTGTTCATCTAGAGAGAGACGAAGCCAAGTATGATCCTCCATAAATTTGACGCCAGTTGGGGAGGAGCAATCCACATACTGGACAAAATCTCTCGAACAGAAAGATGGAAAGGGAGTCAAACTTCGACCCTAAACATTTATTTGTAGATGGAGATTTTTCCCTCTCGGCCTTCATATACTCTCTCATCCTCTTCTGGGACCCACATAAATATATCTGATTTAATGCCATATGAGTGCCTTTAGAAAATAAGGTCAGACTCTCTAATGGTGGACAAAAATGTCTGGGCATATGAGTAGTCAAGTGGTTCCCCGGCCTTAAATCATAATCATCGGCAGGAGCTTTAATGTTCGGGGGCCTACCAGTGAATCTCTCTTGGAATTACCCCTCGGTCATAAAAGATAGGGGAACGGCTATCGGTGGAATGGCAACCTCAAATCTCAGATCATTAGTGCTCGAGATATAATAAACTGAAGTGTGTCGTAGCTGGATGACTCAGCGTGGCTGGAGGATGAAGATTGAGACAAGCTCTTGGCCACCTCAGACCCCTCGGGATTCAGGGTTAAAAACCTCATGGCCTTGTCAAAAGAATCTCCACTCTCGGCCCGAGCATGGATGGACAGACCAGATTCTGAGGAGGACGAGTCAGACATCTCATCCCCACCAACCTTAGTTTTTGAAGGTGGGATGACTTTTGAGGGGATCGGGAAGATCGAACGAGTAAGCTTGGCTCTGGCTCTATGACTCTCCTCGACCTCATTTTCAATTCTGCGTATCTCCTGAAAGTATCTCTCTCTAAGCGTGGGGTATTTTTTTGCTAACTCGTACAGGGTCCTAACATTCAAGGGATCGAACAATTTGAAGTTTGACCTATGTTGACTTAAAGATCAAAGAGGGTAATGAATCATTTTGGTCAACAACAATTCAAGAACACTCAACTAGAGCTCGCCGAAGAAGACAACTGATACAATTCCAATGGCCCAATCAGAGGGCAATGCGAGCTGAGAAAGACCAGAAAACCCGAAGATTACTAACTAGACCTCTATGCCACCAACTAACCTCCTAAAACTAGCCCTAAACCCTCCACTCAAGGCTGTCGGGAAAGCTCGAAGCTCGTCGAAAAAATAAACAACAACCAAAATGTCTAAGACTCCTTGAAATAAAAGGGAGAAAGTAGAAAAGAGATTACTTGAGAAAGGGAAAACACCTGAAGAAGACAAAAAGACACTAAAACCTCACTAGAAATGCTTGAACGGAGGTGAAAGATAAAACCAATTTATGTTAGAGAGAGAGAGAGAGAGAGAGAGAGAGAGAGAGAGAGAGAGAGAGAGAGAGAGAGTTTGGCGCTAAGAGAGAGAAATAGGAAAGATAAAATGGGTTTTTAAAAACCATTAGCAAAAATTATACACAACTTCTAAGGCGGTCATCATTAGGGCACATCTCCCTATGTCACATTTGTAGTTGTCATTCTTGGGCACACAAGATGACTGCCTACTGTCAATCCAAGGTTCTAATTGAACATTCCAGACCTGACATATGAAAGGGAATTTCATCCATCAGTTATAGACATTTCATTAACATCTACCCTCAGAATTATTATCCTTCATCCTCTTACTCACATTGAAGACTAAGGGCTTAGGGTGATTGATATACCAAGTATGGCCTCATCCCTAGGCTCCCCCCCCCCCCCCCCCCCTCGCTAAGTCCGACCAATAGCAATCATCAGCTTGAGCAAGTTATGGCTTGAACGTGAACCCATTATAAAGGGTCTCATCCTTGGTCGTAAACCCATCATGAAGGGTCTCAAAAATAGTCAATAACATTAGTATCAGTAATCTTATAACCCAAGTTTCCTTAGCCACGTCCATCTCTAGAGGTTGGGAGTCGAATGAAGACTCAGCATAGCATGATAGTTACCTTACCACCAGAATATCGAACTTTACAACTTGGCCTCAGCCTGGTCTGGACGGTCGATAGACGACACCTGATAGAGTGCGTGGAATGGATTATGCATGAAAGAGTGCACATGGGTTACAAATCCCACGTGGATAAAATCGTTATAATAAGATATCCCTCACACGTGCGAATATTTTATCATCGGGGTTGATCCTTATTGCCAAACACATTTCACACATGTTTATTACATGCTTGGAGGTATAGTATGCACCCCAAGAAATATATATACTCATCTTCTTCATCAGTGAAGGGGATCCAAAAAAATAAATCGTGTCCCAAGCTTTGCTTCAATTACAGTAAAGAGAGCAAGTATTGAGAGTTGTATCACTAAATCCATTAGTGACAATTCTTATAGTGAAATTTACACTCACCATCACAATGGAGTAGGTCAATGGCTGAACCACTTACATGCTAGTGTTTATTCCTCTTCTCCTCATCTCTTTCTCCACTTAAACACTTGTTTAAACACCATTGTTTCACCTCCAAAGCTATTCTGGATTGAGCTCATACAAGTTTATTTGGTGATATTAAATCACATATCATCAATGGTTGGGGTGAATCGGATGCGTTTTTATAATATTCTCTTGTGATGAGTGGAAATAGGCCTTCTAACATGATGTCTAAGTTCTAGGGTACACTACTAGAAAAATGAAAATTAATGACACCGATATTAGGGACAACTTTTAAGTTGTCCTTTAAAAAAATATATGAGGGACAACAAATTATAACTGTCCTTTTAAATTTATTATAAAGGAAAGCTAATTTTTTAAGCGTCTTTTATAATAATTTTAGGGACATCAAAAATTTGATGTTCTTCATAAGAGGTCTAATAGGACAGCAAATAGATGTCCTTTAAAATTTTTGATTCCCTCTTTGAACAAAAAATGTACTCCGACTAATACTCTCCCCTCCTCACCCACTTCTCTCTACTCTCCTCACCCGATCAAAGCCAAACCATATACCCTATACCCAAATCGTACACCATGGTGAAACCTATGTTCGCTCGCTCTCTCTCGTGAAACCGTTGGACTTTGAAACCCTATACCCAAAATGTTGGCCTTATCTCTGTGTGAAACCGTAGGACAACTCTCTCTCTCTCTCTCTCTCTCTCTCTCGCATGAAACTCATGAAATATTCGGGTTCTCTCCCCCTCTATACTTGAAAAACTCATGAAGAATAAAGGTACGTTTGATTATAGAACTGGAAAAATCGTAGGACTAATACAGTGCAAAGTCAAATGATTTTGCATTTAGAACTAATTTTTTAGTGAAGAATAAAGGTATGTTTAAATGTCGAGATTCTCATATAGAACTGATTTTTCATTTGGTATGTTTGATTATAGAACTGGAAAAACTGTAGGACTGATACAGTGCAAAGTCATTTGATTTTTCATTTAGAACTGATTTTTCATTTAATTTTTCAGTGAAGAATAAAGGTATGTTTGAATGTCGAGATGCTCATATAGAACTGATTCTTCATTTGATTTTGTTTTTTATTATAGAAATGATTTTGTGTTTGATTATAGAACTGATTTTGTGTTTGATTATACTGATATAGTGAAAAGTCATTCAAGTTCATAACTTATGAACTACATTACAAATCAGTTATGAATCATACATTGCAACTTATATTACTATGTACCAAAGAAGTTTTTGATAAGTTTTTGACAGTATTATTACGTATTATTGAGATTATTCAGAGAAATTAGCGGATCCACATGTAGTTAATCTCACCATGAAGTCACAATTTAGTAAAAAAAATAACTCTTACATAAATAGTGCGGAAAATTTTATCATAGTGAATTCAGAATGGTTTATATTGACATCACTGATTTGATTATTTATACTAACATCAAAACACAAATATCTATTGTAAACACATCATAACATAAGTTAATGGAATTTTTTATAAGTACAAAAATCATATGCACAAATAAAGTCTACACTTTGATTTCATTAATTAAGCATCTCGACATTCAAAACTCCTTATCTCGATACCCAATGTGTGTAAGCGTATCCCCGACGTGTCTGAACATGTCCAAAATAATAAAATGTTACTCTTTTTTAACAAGTCAACATGTGTTTGGGCATGTTTAGAACACGATGTCATGTAATGACACTTAAAACATTACCTGCTGAGTGTACGTGTTTCTTCGTTGAAACCACTATCAAGGAGGCTCATCACTACAATATATAAAAACCTTACACATTGCTCAAACGATGTTTCCTTTAATATTATGTCACATTAACTCTCTATATATGGTATATGTATATGCGTGCACACTTATTATGTTTAAACTGTATATCTTGTATATGTATGCTAATATATTTTTGTTATTTATCGAATTACGTCTTAGGAGTTGAGATGGATAAAAGTTGGGTCGAATCATGTAATTAGAATTCAAAAGAATACATAGATGGGGTTGAAAGGTTTAATAGCTTTGCATATAGGAATAAAAATATGCAATCGTCATGCATCAAATGTCCATGTAGTAAATGTGTAAACCGAGTCTACCATAACCTACACACTATGAAGGTTCACATAGAGATGCATGGTTTTGGCAGGAGTTATAAGGATTACATTTATCATCGGGAGTTGGTCGATGCATTGGAGGAAAATACATGTAATTTTAGTAATGATGTGTCACTTGATGATATATCATATGAATCGTGCTTGGGGGGAAATATGATTGCGATGGTTCAAGAGGGAAGGGGAGTTCCACAAACGCAAGAAAATTCATGTAGTGATGAACATGGAGTAGAAGATGTGGTGCCTGAAGGTGACTTGCCAAAATATTTCAAACTCCTAAAAGATGCGGAAAGAAAGTTATATAAAAATTATCCGGAGTGTATTACTGAACTCTCATTTGTAGTTGAACTCTTGCACTTAAAGCAACTTACTGGATGGACAAATAGTTCTTTCATAATGTTGCTAAAACTATTGGAGAAGACATTCCATAATTCCCTAATTCCAAAATCCTTTTATCAGGGTAACAAGCTCATTTCTAATTTGGGATTCAAGTATGATACGTGGGATGCGTGCCCTAACAGTTGTATGTTATTTTATAATGAAAATATGACTTTAGAGAAGTGTGACATTTGTGGGGCTTCCAGATATAAATCAAATGCCGACAATGATGTTGATCAAGCGCAATAGAGTAATCAAAGTACAAAAGTAGCTACTAAAAGGTAAGGTATTTTCCTTTAAAACCAAGATTGGAAAGGTTGTTTTGGTCATCACATACTGCTTCGCTAATGAAATGGCACACCAAGGATCATAATGATGATGGTGTACAAAGGCATCCGGCTAATTCTCATGCTTGGAAATTATTTGATGAGCGTAATCCATCTTGTGCGAGTGATAGACATAATGTTAGACTTAGGCTAGCAACTGACGGATTCAATCCTTTTGGTTATATGAGCATTTCTCACAATACTTGGCCAGTTATACTCATGCCCTTAAACGTGAGCCCATGGTTGTGTATGAAGCAACAAAATCTAATTTTATCGACTCTTATTGATGGGCCAAAAGGGCCTGGTGATAAGATTGATGTATTTTTACAACCATTGATTAATGAGCTAAAAGAGTTATGGAGTAATGGAGTGACTACTTATGATGTATCGAGTAAACAATTTTTCCAGTTGCGTCCAATATTATTGTGGAAAATTAATGATTTCTCGGCATATGCCATGCTATCGGGATGGAGTACGAAAGGTGAATTTTCTTATCCTTGTTGTAATAAAGACCATAAAGAGACTCGATTAAAGAATGGTTAAAAGTATTTTTATTGGGGTCATCATCGATTATTACCTTTGCACCATGGCAATGTTGATTTCGGACCACCTCCGTTGAAATTATTAGGATCACAAGTTTTGTAATGGTTAAATGAGCTCGACATTGAAACTGAATAAAATAAGGAAGATGTTTTTAGAAAGAGGAAAAGATAAAAATTAGAAAAAGAGCTTGCGAAGACAACAAAAGATGTGGTGCCGAAGACGAGATTAAATTGGAAAAAGAAAAGTATCTTTTTTGAATTGCCATATTGGGAGAATAATTTGATCGGCCATAATCTTGATGTTATGCATATTGAAAAAAATGTGTGTGATAATATTTTATTTACATTGTCGGACATTAAAGATAAAACCAAAGATAATTTGAAGGCCCGAAAAGACCTAGAAGAGATGCGCATCAGACGACTACTACATCCCCAAATATGCGGAAAAAATTTGGAGTACATAGATCCAGCGGAGTTTACAATGAGCAATAAAGAGAAGGATATTTTTCTAAAAGTGTTGCAGGATGTTAAAGTACCAGATGGCTATTCATTGAATATTTCGAGATGTGTTCACCCTTAAGAGAGAAGTATATGGGGACTAAAGATCCATGACAATCACATTTTAATGCAACAATTACTTACAATAGCACTACTGAGGGTACTGCTGAAGCATTTTGTCAAAGCATTAATTGAACTGAGCAAATGTTTTTTAGTGTTGTGCTCAAGTACAAATACTTTAGCTGATATAGAAAAGTTGGAAGATCGTATGGCTCTTACATTTTGCACCCTTGAGAAAATATTCCCCCGAGATTCTTTGATGTGATGGAGCACTTTCTAATACATTTGGTTGATGAGTTAGAAATTTCTAGTGCAGTAATCTACCATTGGATGTATCCAATTGAAAGGTATTTGCAAACTCTAAAACTCTTTGTGCACAATCGTGCTCATCCTGAGGCCTCAATTGCTAAATCTGTTATTATGGAAGAATGCACCACTTTTTGCTCGAGATATATGGCCGATGATGTGGAAACTAAGTCTACTGGCCTTCCATAAATGATGATGGAGGTAATGACCTTGGGCGTGGTGTGAGGCAAGGCCGAAAATTCCATCTTGATTCAGTAACTCGTATACAAGTGCATCGGTATGTGCTTGCTAACAGAGATGCAGTTGCGACATTTATTGAGTAAGTTATATATTAACCATAAGTAATTTTTATATAAAATGCATAATTGAATTCCATTTCTAACTTGACACACGTATGATATTTCAAAAAACACATTGTGGAACTTAGTAAATAATATCCTCACGTTTCACAACAACATTTTGTGCAACACCTTCACAATGAACATTTCCACACGTGGTTTAAGGATTATGTAAGTATGTTTATTCATTCTTAGTATTCTAATTATATTTCTCTATCATAGTTTTCTTATTTATTAAAATATTGGGTGGATGGATTGTCAAAAGATATCGAATTATCTAGCGAAATATTGAGTTTGGCGTTGGGTCCTCTGGAGGATGCGTTAAGCTTTAAGTCATATATTATTTGTGGGTTTAGATTTCGAACAAAGGAAGTTGATATTCGCTGGAAAACTCAGAATAGTGGAGTTATTTTAAAATCAGAACAAAAGAGTTATGCTAGTCGAAAAGACTCTAATCCTTTGTCTGGGGATGTTACTTTCTATGGACAACTGACTGACATTATTGAAATTCAATATTTAATGGCCAAAAGTTTGTACTATTAAAATGCAATTGGATAGAAAATCATTTGGGTAAATGAGTAGATGAGTTCAACTTTACATTAGTAAATTTCAACCACTTATTGCATAAAGATAATCGATCAAGCGATGAGCCTTTTATCTTTGCATCTGAAGCAGCCCAAGTGTTGTACGTGCAAGACCCTTTGGAACCAGATTATCATGTAGTTTTTCAAATGATGACTAGAGATAGGTTTGATAGTTATTCAACCATAGAAGAAGAATTAGAATTGAATTCATTCGAGCCGTTTAGTGTGAAAGAGTTGGAACATGATAAAAACGTACCTTGTGTGAGACAAGATGTAGATAGATCCATAATTGATACATCTATTCCTGATGTTGATGATTGTGAGGATGATATGAACAAAGAATGAGGGTTGATAAGTTGTAAATTTATATGTAAGCATTATAACATATGTTTCTCTTATTTTTATCATAGGATTTGTTATGTTTTATCGTATTTTTTAATAATAGGATAACTAATCATATATATTATTTTGTTGTAGCAGATTCAGTATGATTTGATCCTCGTCTACTAGCAGAGTGGCACATGCATCACCCCCATCTCAGATTCAGGTATATAAATTTTTACTTCTCGAGGAGTTCAAATATTGCACTTGAAAATAAGACTAATTCCCATATACACTGCCACCCATCTCTTTAGTCATGTCTCTTGATAACTCTATGATCCTATTTAATCAATTAAAACAGTTATATTGATATGAAAAATTAGTTAAATGCCTATATATTTTAGATATGTATTCCGTGTGTTATTTTAGGTCATCAAAGGACATATATTTTTTCATTCATATACCCTTTTTAGATCAAGAGCCTTATGAAGGCTTGCTTGTATGCCTCAAAGATCTCTTCTTCTTCAGGAATAACAATGAGAATCTTGTTCATGTTATTATGAAATCAACTTAGGAATGTTCTTTAATAGATTGTCTCCACCATCAGTGCATTCTGCTATGAACAAATTGCGAAAGGATATTAGAAATTGTCGTTTAATTCATTGGCAAAGTCCACCCAGACATTTTGATAATTTTGTATTCTTTGAATTAATATTCTTCTTCTTTTCTTTCTGGCGTAGACATGGTAGAATTTTTAGTTTTTATCTCCATCTTTAATCCATTTGTATTTTGTCTTCTGGATCCGGTAATTCTCTTCACATTTAAGATCATTACTAAGCTTTGCTTTAGCTTCTAAGAATAGTTCTATGTTCTTTTTAGGTTGGGATTCAGTGTAGTTGATTTCGTGTTGCAAAAGATCATCTTTGTGTCTGTTAACTTCTTGAAAAATATTTTTAAAGATGGATTTGTTACTATCTTTTAAATCCACTATCAATGTTTTCAACTTAAATGAAAATACATTCAAATGATTATCTTGAATGGGAGACCCCCAAGAATCTTCTATGATCTGCATGAAATTCTCATGATTGCACTACATGTTTTGGGATTTGAATTGTCTTGGAGCATTATCCATGCCATATGAATGGAGAGAATATAGGTTAGTGGTCAGAATGAAGTTTGTGAAGATTTTTTATGCCTCTGGCAAGTGTAGTGCATCTTTGATATAATCCATGTTTGTAAAAGGTGTATTCTTTGATATAGTCCTATGGCAAGTGTAGTGTCACGTCATCTTTTCAAAGGCTGGGATACCCTATACAACACATGCAAACCACGTCATTCAATATATTGATGTGTAACTCCTCTAGCCATTTCCAATTGACTGACTTTAACTCATTTGTGCCTTAATTAATTTCACAATAACCCGACTCACAAACATATTTAACAATATAAGGGCCAAATGGCGTTGTCATCTTTATCGGCAGCACAACTTTAGCACCATACTCAAGTAAAGAGTGTTACTTATTGGCTTCCTTGTTTATGTACTCCAAGTTGCAATATCAATTGTCAAATATTTTTTTCCCAAGATCAAATGGTTAAAGTATGACAAGTTATATTGTACATAACTATGAGATTTTGTAAGAAATAATTACCTTAGGAATCTCAAAGTGGAAAATAATGTGCTCCTTGGGTGAAATAACTGTGAGCAAGGTTCTAAAAAATGCGGGGCGTAATCGAGGCATGGAGGCCAAGCCTTAAGCCTTAGAAGCCTAGGCGGGCCTCAGGCGTAAAAAGGCGTGAAAAGGCGTTTAGGCCGTCTTAATATTTTTTAACCATAACAAGGCTATTAAAATACTAAAATTGTACATATCATAAAAATATGTCTAAATATATGCAAATTAAAATACTATTTGATTATTTTGGATGAGATAATGGTCCATTTTGTAAAAAAAATTTAAAGGGCAATATTGTTTCACTAAAGAAATGTTATTTTTAGAAAAAAGTGTGCCTTAAGGGTTTTACCGAGAAACAAGCCTAAAAACCTTAAGGTGGGGAGTTTCTCCCAAGCTTCGAGCCTAGGCGGATTTTTTAGAGTGACTGTGAGCTTTGCCACAGCGTTCTCAATTTATCTTCTACCCCTTGTTTTATTGCATCGTGGCTACTAAGATTAGAACAGGAACTCTCAACACATAACGCAACACAAAATACACGTTTAACATATTTAAACTTACTTTTAATATATTCACCCCCATTAGTGGTTTGAGATGCTAAATACAACCAATATAAATAATGATACAAACTTGATTTTACAAGATTCGAACCTCGTAACACTACTAAACACATAATAATTTGACATGACAAAACATAGCCCGGTGATCAGGGTTAATTAGGATATGTATCATTGTACGATTTAGCAGATTGATTTCCCCTTACAAATCAAAGTCTCAAGTATGGAACAGGAAATTGATAACAAAATGCAACTCTACTGATGAAGCATGGATTAAATTCTGTGTAACTAGAAATATTTTGAAAACCACACATATGATGAAAACTTGTCTCTATAATGGGTTAGATAAGCCAGGTATAACAAGAGTGGTATACCCAGATTAAGGGATCTCATAGTGCTATAAAAAACTAGAATTATATTGTTCATGAGAAGAATTGATGACATTCTTTCTATCATACAAAATTCTCATGTGAATTGTTGTTACATCTTTTTTTTACCCTTTTATCTATATTGTATTTTAAAAGGGTTCTGTTTAGGGTTCACAATCTCTTCTTGTGAATGAAATAGTTATTATAGACTGGCTACAGTTTATCGACATCAAGGAGATTAGATAATCTTTTGTTGGTTATGTTCAATTTAATCCATCTCTCAGTTTTTTATGAATTTTACAAGTTTATTAAAATTCACATACACTTTTGTGAATCTTCATATGTATACAAAAATTCTTGTCAATTTAAAATCCATCTCTATGTTATTCATAACTCTTGTCAAGTTTGTGATTAATCCATATCTCTGTTATTTATCTTTATCTCTACCTTGGTTCTGTTCAATTTAATTCATCTCTCTGTTAATTATAATTCTTGTCAAGTTTGTGATTAATTCATAAAGTGAGCCCCTTCGGTAATTGAACAGATAGAAAAAAGGTTGGTAATTGGCAGCTAAGTTGTCGAATTTTATGAAGCGTTACACTTCCGATTACAATATAAAATATAAGTTGCGCTAGGATAACAAGGTAGTTGACACCTTGAGTCTTCCTTCACACTCACTTATGCCTCGATGAACTCCTTTATTTGTGTTTGATCAAATGCGTGACCTCTACACCACTAGCCCCTATTTGTTTTGTGGCGGGGCTTTATATTTCTATCCTATTGCTGTGTGAAACCAGTATAATGGAGATGGGTAAAAAAGTAATAGTCTGTTTCAAAATCCACTCTCACCTCAGGCTTTGAAAAATAGATGGAATAGGTATCTTGCCCATCATTTCTTTTCTCCATAAAGACACTATTTATGACCCTTATGTCTTTTCTAGTGTTATCTACTTTTTAGAATAGTGCCTACAACTATTTTGAATTCAAATTTTGCATGACAGAACCCATAGTGCTTAATATATGTCAATTGTTGGTATTTTTTTTCTATTAGGTAAAATTTTCATTTGTTCAAGTCTAAAAATGACCCCATTCCTTATTTCAAAGTGGATAATTCTCAATTATCTTTTTATAAATTTATGGAAAAAATTATCAATTTTTTTGTCCATTTATTGACCAAATTTTTTATTATTTGAATTTATAACTTTCCAAATCGTGATGATAACCCTCATTTGAATTAAATGTTTCAAACATTTCAAATGAAAAAACTAGGGCCAAGAGGTTTCCCTTCAAAAACATTGGATACTGCCAACCTTTTATCTCCAAATGCATATAAAGGTATTTTAATCAGTGTGTAATTTTTTATGTGTTTTTATTACGTTCGATCATTTGCTGATCATGTACCTCCTTACTTAGGCTTAAAATATCTTGTTGTTAAGGAACTCGTGGTCAAAAGGATTCAGTCTTCCTCGAGGTATCATGTGCATAATGCGAAGTCTATAGAGCTTTTATTGCATTGCGCTAGAGATAAGGATGATTTCCAGCCCTATAAAAAAATACTATTGAGGGTGCTTTACCTCACTGCCCAACTTTTAATGAAGTAGGGTTAAGCATCTTGACTCCTAAGCCAATTTTCCCATCTTCTAAAGGCTAACTTCATACACCTCTATAACTGAGTCTCTAACCCTTAATCTCTCATAGAAAGTTGGTCTCTTTTCAAGAGAAACCACAATAATCACTTTTCTAAAGCTTGTAATATTCAACAGTAGTAGTTTCTCCTATTGGTATGGAGTAGAATATAAGAAAATTATTAATACTAAACAACTTGAATCTTCCCCACACATTGCATATGCTTAGAAGTTTTTCTGTGGTTTTTTATAAGACGCCATTTGATTTTACTTTTTACTTTTAGTTTCGTCTAACATATGAGAATTTGAATAGACTTGGGACTGTTAATACACACATTAGCTAAAAAAATTGAATTTTTTCTCCTCTTTATATTTTAAGTTGTCTTTAGCAACTTAAGCTGATGAGGTAGAGTTCATTTTTAACAAATGTCCAAATGATCAAATTCGTGTTAAATATTTCTTCTATTAAAAAAGTGTCTTTTAGCCCCAAACAAATTAATATAATTTACTTATAGTAAATTTCTCATAGAAAATTGGGTAACTTCCTATATATTGGTTAACTCCCAAGTTCTGATCCACTGAAAACTAAAAGTTCTTAATTTCTGTATTTAGCTATGTTGTGCATGGTCGAGTTCCATTCTTATATACTCACTTCAAATGAATATATGGTTATGAAAGAAGTTCCTTTTGTCTAGTTATTTCATTATCAAACTATTAGTTTTTGTACATTGTAGATGCAGTCATGAAAATTGAATGACTCTTCAATAATTTAAGATTTTGTCCAATCAGAAACTATTTTTTTGGCCCCTTATATCTACTCTTGGCCTTCATTTGTTGCTACTTATTTACTTCTGGAACTATCATTTACAAGAAGTATATTATTTTTCAACGGGAAGTATCGATGGTATACCCTCCTGTGGAATGACAAATGACTTGCAAGGCATCTCACATGATGGTATATATCAAAAGATATTTATACATCAGAATTTTTAAAATTTTTATACATGCTTGCTCATTACTTTTGAACAGGGGACACCAATAGCACATCCTCTCGTAAGAGGAAAGTTATAGGGAGTGATAAACAATGGAATGAATGGGGTAATGGTGAGAAAAAAAAATTGGCTGGAACGAAGATTGGCAACCCATTGGACCATATGCGAAGAAGTTGGCTAGGTAACTCGATTATTATGCACGTCAAGGGGATTTGTTTCCTTCAACTTTGCCTTCTTGGATAAAAGAGAATCAACGAAAGCTCGACTTTGTTTGGGAACAAGTGCAGGTAATATTAAATTAATTTCGTATTAGTAAAAATCGAATATTTAAAATTATTAGTATTTCTAACTAATGTATTTTTTTTGTTCTTAAATCAACACAAATGCGTTAAACAATTACCAAAACATATGTCGTCATAAGCTTGGAATTCAATGGAGATCCTTTAAGTATGAGACCAAGAAGAAGTATTATACGGAATTGAACACGAATGCGGAGCATTTAGCAATAACACCCCCCCCCCCCCCAAGTCAACCCAAATCAATGGAAAGTCTTAGTGAAACAGTGGGATCAAGAAACAGCAAAGGTATCACATTGAATTGGTAGACGAAATTTTGCATGTTATTTAATTATTGATGTTATGTTGATGATTAAATAGGTTGGACTACATGTAAAAACAAAGAAGACTATATCAAAATTTTCTAAAAATAATACATTGAATTGGTGAGGAGAGTATGCAATACCAAGTAACTTCAAATGTCATTAACATTATTTATTTTCACTTGCACCGAGCGGCAAATAGGAATATCATTAACCGATCTTATATTTGTTCCCACCCTAGAATTAGGAGAACTTCACTTGTCGTAATAAAGCAACAAGTTAGTATATGTTCTTACTTTAGTATAATTATATATATGTTCTACTAAACTATGATTATATTTATGTTCTTTTAGGATTTTGTTAACATGTTTTCTATGTATATATAAATTAGATGAAGTCAAAACAAGAGCCCATCGACAAATTGAGTGTTTGGAGATGGACACGTAAGAAAAAAGTATCTCACATACGATGTCGATGATGGAGCGGCTGGTAGAGAGGTATATATATGTTGACAATTGAAATCCAAATGACTTAGTTACATTACTAATATTATTTTTGTGAATGTTTGCAAGTATCATTTACCAAAAGAGGTGGATTGTGCCATATGTTTTTTTCTCAATTTGTAGGATATGATTAAAGACAACTGGATGTGTTGCCATTTGATCAGCAAAATCGGATTAAAGTAAGGGATGCTATATTTGAGGACGTGATAGGACCTGACGAACAGGGATGAGCATTGTGTATGGGAGTATGCATTAAACCAACTTCTTCATGTTCAACACATCATCTAATTATTATCATAGGGAGATTACTCGACTAGAGAAGGAGGCCAATGAGCGAGATACTCGTTATTGGGAAGAGGTTGAGGGAGGAGAGAATCATCATCAAGAAGAAATTGATATGGTGCATGCCAATTTAGAAAATGAAATACAAGAAAGAGTCACGAGGGCCAAGAGAGAAACTCTAGCAGAAGCTAGGCTTGAAACCGCTCGTACGATACGAGAAGCGGGCATCCCACTACCACCACTACCAGCAGTAGCAGTTGATACTATCTTTAACCACGCTTGACTATGTATTAATGTAACTAACTTAGAAGTGGAAATGAAAATTTGAAAGTATAGAGTGGTGTTTATTTTTTGAAGTGTGATAAGATACTATTTGGTTTTGCTATTATATTTAAGGTTAAATTTTGGTATAATATATCTTTGCGTTTTTGTTTTTTAATTTAATGTTATTATATTAGAGATTGAATTTAGGCTAATTATAATATAAGTTTATATATATATATATATATATATATATATATATATATATATATATATATATTAGGACAGCTACAACTGTCTTTTAAAATATTCATTTGGCGCCACATTTATTGCACCAATATATATTTGGGACATCTACTTCTGTCCCTAATACTTCGTTTTAAAGGACAACAACATCTGTCCTTATAAATATGTAATAATAGTTGGATTTAAAATAACGGAACAAAAAGGACAGCAATTATTGTCTTAAATACTCAAAAAGGACATAAATTATTGTCCTTTTAGCCTTTTATGATGCCCATCTATTAGGACAGATATTGTTGTCCTTATGATAGTCCTAAATATTATTGGGAATAGCAAATGAGCTTTTGGGACAGGAAATTATTTATCCTTAATTATTATTTTTCTTGTAGTGGTAGGTATTAACTCAGTACGATATATTGAATCCCGGTAATATACGTGGTTGAAAGGATATAATTGGAGTGCACATAATTTAAGATAGTTGGCCGCTGTAAAGAGCTCACTAAGATACTATATGTAATCGAGATTTAATGTGGTATATGCTACAAACGCGTGGGAACAATTTATTTAAAAATCTCCCATTCCTCACAACTACATGCGCCTCTCAATAGGTCTACTGAGTATGCATTTCCACTTTGTGTTACTACCTATACTCAGCCCTTTTCGCATTTAATAGCCCAATAAATATGATTTCTCATTTTTTTTTTATTCGGTTATGTATAGTTGTTAAAGTAGTGGGAGTATGTGTTGCACCCGCCGCCATGTATTCCATGCCCTACTCCCTACATATGAATAAATACCGAATAATTCTATAAAAAAAAAAAAAAAAACTCGACAGACGTAGTGATAGGAATACTCCTTGTACCCTTTATAACCCCATTAAACACTTTTGATATATTATTCACGTTTGGCCATATCGGTATCCCCCGTCATGATATAAAAGTAAGTTTGAGCCGCCTTATTATACCCTTAATTTTCGTACACAATCCTTTCAAATTTCCTTACCTATACCATCTTCTTTGGGCTACTGTCACAATTTTTTTCATAAAAGGTGTTGCGAACATGATGTAGTCATTACCTTACCTTTAGTTCTAGATCTTCCACCATCGATACAAATGTTATTGCTCCCCGTAGCAGCCTTTATCCCCGCATGTTGGTAAAAAATAAAACATATATGCTAGTACCCCATTATGATTTGAGTCTAAATATGGTATAAAAATCAAAGCCAAGTATTCGTATTCTTCTCCTTAACTATAGATAATGCTAGTGGAAATAGATGCATGTTGTCGTCCAAGCTCATAGATCTCAACATTTCCCATATATTTTGCTATAAAGGTAGGTACCGTAAACGCTTATTACAGGTAGACAGTGTATAAATATTTTTGTTGAAGATAAGTTTGGAAAATATCTACTTGCCATTAGGTTGTGGAACACGAACTAACTCAACAAAGGTTCCTTGATTGTACTATTGGATTGCATCCAAGAATTGAGGAAACTCTTTATACGAAAAATTCCAATCACCAAACTTAGCAATTATTTCATTCCTTTTCGCATTCCATTGCTTAGAGTAAGGTACAGTGTTGTGATTGTGTTGCCTAGTATAGACAATCAACTCGCATATCTTAATGGTGGGGTCTGGCTTAACCAAGCATTGAATCATTCTCGCCAAGTATGTTGAACTCAATTGTTTGTGGTATGTTCTAATAGTTGGGAATGTGCAAGTGTGAGGGTTTTCATAATTTGTAATTTCAATTTTTTATGCCAGTACAACTTCCTCACCCTTAGGCTCCACTTACACCCGGTTATCAATCTTTTTTTACACTTTACAACCCATTTAACAATGTCTTAATAACTTCAAACTCAACATGGTTAACAATGTTGTATCATATGACATCATCTTGCAGGTCTTTTCGTGTTATATACGAGTGACTGACACCCATAATTATCCCTGCATAGAAGAACCCATTTTGACGTGTATCGAACGGATTTCATGGTTATGATCTAGTGGTATGGTATCCTCCCTGCCAGTCACATATTTTATCATTAGGAAATAATGACTACGTGGCTTTTGGTAATCAAAGGGGCATGAATACATCATGCATTCGTCCCTCCTTTCTTCATACTCATCATCGTTTATTTCAAGTCATATTCATCTTCCTCGGGATCAGTATTCCCGACTGTGTTATTCACCATTGCATTTAAGATGTTAAGGCTAACATGTTCATTATTGGATGCCAATTAATCAGCAAAGGATACATGCAACGATGAAACATTCGATGGATTGGCTATTTTAATTGTTAGTAACTGCAAATCAGCCTCATGAGAGTTATTTTGTGTTACCATACTTTTCTTACTACCACTTGGAACATTAAGACTGCAGTCCCATATTTGGTTAGATTATTGGGAAAACATTTGTTATATCTACGGAATTGGGGACATTGTATTATGGTTGCAATCTAGCGATGAACAGTAAAAGTCTTCGTGTTGCATCCTAAAAGTAATGGTTAATTTTAGGTTAAGGTCCAGATTATTTAATCCATTGTTATTCAATACTAGCTCGACCATACATTGCACAAGGTCATCATAATCTACCATCATTGCTAGGTATTTCAATCCACCAGTAATAGATAATCCAGGCCAATGACAAGTGATCTCAATGTATGTTGTAGAATAGTCTGCAGACATTGCACATTGTTCCTTTTTTAACAGGTCATCATACGTTGATGTTGTGATCAAAGTGATTTCCTTTCGTGATTGATCCTCGTAGCTTAGGCCAGCTATTTGGTCAGTAAACATTATGCCTCCCAGTAGCACATGAAAGTAGCACATCTTCTTTATGTCTACTTAATTATACATGGAATCAAATATGTTGAGGTATTATATACAATACAACTATTGATGATTAAAAAATTATTAAAACTCTAACTATGAAATTATAGGTAACTCTATTCATGAAATTATTGGATTGATGGGGCATAATGTTTATTCATTTATAATGCATCTTTAAGTTCGTCATATTATTATAGCGACCGGATAGGACTACACCATTTATATGATTTATATTGTGTAGTAAATCAAAACCATAAATTGCAACGACTTTATTCGATAAGAAAAATGTTGTGGACTGCACCATATATAAGGGTGGACTACTCGGTACACATTTTCAAAAGTGTTGTATGGACGCATTCATTCAATAAGAAAGATTGTGAGGTATTTTTATTTAGACTACTCATTTTGATATTTTACCCAAAAAAAAGAATGGGCACTACCAGTATGGGAAATCGGGTGAATAATTGGTTTAATTCCAAATAATTGGGTATCGATGTGAATTACAAATTCCTCTTTTACAATATTAAATGTCCATTTTTATATTGTATCAAATAGATAAACTCGAAATGAAAATTTGGTGTGCTGATTTATCCATAAAAATGTCCATATGGTGGGAGAGTGACACTTTAAAGCCTAATAGATAGGGGATTTGTGTTTAATTGATTCCAATTCATAAACATGAAAAATAACCCAAAAAACCTTTCCTTAATAAACTAAAAGTGGACATACTCAATCACCCAACTCAATTGCCAAAAAAATTTGCACAATTCTATTTTTTACGCTACCCAATAGTTTATATATAAATCATATAACAATTCAAAATAATATAATTTTTCCCATTTCAAACAAAAAAATACTCCAATTTTATGTTTTATTCATTTCCAAATTACAATAATAAGGCCACAATAAAATGAAAAATTCATATATGTTGTTTCCAACAAACATTAAAGTGATGTTTTCAGCCATATTACACATTTCATAAATATACAACACTCTATATACTTGAATACATATCTATTTGGGTCCAATATACCAAAATGGGTAAAACCAAAAATGCATTTCAACCTATTATATGTAAACATTACTCTCCTATGTGGACCAATGATAAAGTTACACCTGTCCTCCTACATGGCCGACTAGCCACCTTGATCGGCATCAGAGATACTTAGTCGGCTGGACAGCTGACCAACTACAGGAATGCGAATCATCAGGAATACTAGAAGTTACTCGGATGGGATGCCAATCAACATTGAATTCCAATACTTTCATTTATTGTACACAGATGTAAATGCATGGAAATATAAAGGCGTTCCATCTCTAGGGTTATACAACATTATAAATACGAAATACTCCCTCAGCTGGAAAAACACAACTTCAATCACTCATATGCACACGATATTGAGATACTGTTAACCCTACTGAATAATACCAATAGTGGACGTAGGTTATTTTACAGCTGAACCACTCTAAAAATCTCTTCTCTTATGTGTGTGATTTGATTAATTTACTATATTATTATCTGTGATTATAAATCTCGATTTAGTCCTTTTTTAGACATCAACGGGTTGGTGCCGTCAGTGCAAACATTTGTTTGTTATCATTCTCCACCATTGGTTTCATTTCTTTGCCTTTAAAGAAATGACTGACCCAAAAATAGTGCTAGAAATGAAGGCAATGCCATCATTCCATCTGCTCCTCTTAGTGCAGCAGATCTATAGGGAATTCTACTCAACCTTGATAGAGGGAAAGAAGCCATGTAATAATTTGTTAAGCAATCGGCCCGCACTATGCAAGCTAGTTCTTCTAATTCTAAAAGGGATATGCCACCTCTACCAGCTATAAATGAAAGGAGTTATCATTCTCGTTCTTCTCATGATAGGTCATACTGCCCTAAAGTAACTTCTTCATTCTGATCAACGGATTACTATAATGGTAGATCTTTTTCCAAAGAAAGACCAAGTGTTTTGGAAAGGCTAAGCAGAGAGTCTGTTTATTATCGTCTAGGCCCTCGAGCAACTAGAGGATATCATGGGGAGCAAGAGCATCATCATGAATATAGAGAAGGGTCCACAAGATCTAGGACCAGTATGAGGGGCTCTGTGTGTGCCGAACAGACCTCTCAGGAGGATAGTTCAGCATATAGACACAATAAAGTCGCTAAATCTACCTCAGCCAAATCTAAGCCAGTGGAATGGCCCTGGAAGGGATCCATGCAGCAATTGGAAGATCAGCTAGGTGAAATGGACAAAATAAAAAATCCATTGCAAAGGAGTTTAGTTAAAGGATCACCTTTCATCGAGGCTATTGTGGAATACTCCACATCTTCCAAGTTCAAGCCACCAGCGGTCACTCTCAAGTATGATGGGAAAACTGACTCAGTCCTGCATATAGCGCAATATCAAGCTGCTGTCGACATCTACTCAGTGCCCGACGAGATGAGGTGTAGAGATTTATCAAGTTCTATCACAGGGCCAGCCCAAATCTAGTATAATAATCTCCCAAGAGGTAAAATATCTCATTTTCATCAATTAGCTGAATTGTTCATAGATAATTTTTTCTTTGGGCCTAAGATAATCAAGAGTGTCACTCATCTCTTGATCGTGCGACAAAAGCTAGGAGAAAGTACTAGAGAATATATTATAGGTTTTAATCATGAAAAACTCGAGGTGGTGGATTATGAGGAGAAGGCAGCCATTGCAGCACTTATGAGTGGGTTGCTCGCTAAAGATATCAATTATGCATTAGTGAAGAATCCACCCAAAACCATGAAGAATTAATGGCTAAAGATGGAAAGATAATGAACGTCAAATAAGCTATAGCATCCAAGGAAACTCCTGAGAACAAGTGTAGAAATCAGAAAAACAATTCTAACTCGTTCAAGAAGGAGAAAAAAGACAAAAAGCTTAATAGGATCAAGAAGTATGATGAATAAACGCCCCTTAATAAAGGTGTTCACCATATCTTGGAGGAAATCAAGTGGAATCGAGAATTGAATTGGCATAAAAAGTTAACGACACTCCCCAATAAGAGGGATAAGTCCAAGTACTATGATTTTCATAGGGATCATGGGAACAACACCAATAGTTGCATTGCACTGAAGAATGAGATTGAAAATCTTATTCGGTGGGGAAAATTAGGCAAGTTTGTTGATCGAAATGGAAACCGAGATGATCGAAGGAGGTCTAAATCTCTAGACTGAGTAAGGGAAGACAACAAAAGAGCAAAAAATAATGATTTTAAAGAAGATACATATTTGCCAAAGAAGCCTGATGAACCAGAGGTGGAGGTAGGCATGATATCCTTTGGATGCCACTTCATCGCAGAAGGAGATACTGGAGGAAGAGATGCAATTGCAGAAAGAAAAGCTTACTTAAATGAATCCAAGGCATGCCCAACTATCAAACAGATTGATATGGCCAAATCCAACGATAGTCGGATAAGGAAAGTTAACAGAGACATGTTAGTGATCGAATTCTCCAAAAATGATCTGAGTGGGGTCCTTTATCCTCATGACGATTTGTTACTTATCACATGTAGAGTTCATCACGGTAGAGTTGCAAGGATACTGGTTAATAATAGGAGTTCAGCTGATGTAATGTTCTATAACTCTTTTCAAAGCTTAGGGATAAAAGACAGTAAGCTAGAGACATACCATAGACCTCTCATAGGATTTGCAGGAGAGAAAGTATGCCCATTGGAAACAATCAAGATGGAAGTCTTGGTCGGCACCTAGACGACGAGCAGGAGAGAAAGAATTCATTTATTTGTGTTAGATTAAAAGTCTCATCAGCTTACAATATTATCCTTGGAAGAGTGGGAATAAAGCAGTTAGAGGTTGTGCCATCCATGGTGCATCAATGCATGAAATTTCAAATAAATTATGGAGTCATCATAGTAAATGGCAATCATAAAGAAGCCAAGGAATGTTATTATACTTCGGTCAACCAATAAGAGATATAAATGAAGGGCACAACCACTTTCCACATTGACACTATGGATCCTCGGGAAGAGGAGGAGCTGGTGAAGGGACAAGTTATGGTAAAAACATAAGATATTGTACTAAACGATGAGAAGCTAGAAAGAACTACCCATATTGGTCAATATTGTCTCCCTCTTCCAAACAGAAATTAATTACATTCCTTAGAGAAAGAAAAAATGTGTCCGCTTGGAGCCACGAAGATATACCGGGGATTGATCCAAACTTCATTTTCCATGAGCTTAATATTTATCCAGATTCTAAGCCAATTAAGCAAAAGAAAAGAGTTTTAAACCCTGAGAAGAATATGGCAATCCAAGAGGAAGTGAAGAAATTACAGTGAGAACGGTTCATTGAAGATGTCAAATGTCCAAGTTGGTTAGACAATATGGTAATTGTTAAGAACAGGAATAATAAATGGAGCATGAGTGTTGACTTCACAGACTTCAATTAGGCATGCACAAAATATCACTTTCCTTTATCAAGGATTGATCAACTGGTCGATGCTACAGCAGGTCATGAATTAGTCAGTTTCATGGACACGTATTCTGGTTATAATCATATTACGATGAAACCTGGAGACAAGGAAAGTAGTTCTTTTATTACCAGTTGGAGACCTTATTGTTACAATGTCATGCCCTTTAGGTTGAAGAACGCTGGAGCCACCTATTAGAGACTAGTGAACAAGGTTTTTAAAGACCAGATCGGCAAAAACATGGAAGTGTATGTAGATGATATGCTCACCAAGAGCAAATATGTTTCCGAACACATTGCGGACTTGACTCAAACATTTGATCAACGAGAAAAAAATTAGATGAATCTCAACCTAACCAAATATATCTTCAGGGTATATGAAGGAATGTTCCTAGGGTACATTGTCAATAAAATGGGAATAGAAGCAAACCCCGCTAAAATTAAAGATTTGCTTGAAATACAATCCCCGACCAATAAAACAGATATTTAAAAGCTGATAGGAAGAGTAGCTGCATTGAACGGTTTTGTCTCCCGAGCAACCGATAAATGTCTTTCATTCTTTAAGGTTATTACAAAGACCTTTGAATGGAATGACAAAGGCAAGAAAGCCATCCTGAATTTGAAGAAGTACTTGGGGTCTCCTCCATTCCTTTCTCGACCAGTTTTGGGAGAAAAACTATATTTATACTTAATTATTTCAGAGTCAGCTATCTGTTCAGTTTTAATCAGACTAGATGAAGGAGTTTAAAGGCCAGTATATTGTACATACAAGGCATTCCGAGGTGCGAAAATCAGATATCCATGCTTGGAGAAGTTAGCATTAGCTCTCATTGAGACTTTCAAGAGAATGATGCCATATTTTCAAGCCAACACCATTGTCGTCTACACGGATTTGCCTCTGCAACAGGCATTACATAAACCTGAGAAGTCTTGAAGGTCGATATCTTAGGGAATTGAATTAGGGGAGTATAAAATTGTTTATGAATCGAGAGTTTTAATAAAAGGTCAAGCAATGGTAGACTTCATAGCCGAATTCACATATGTAGAAGTGCAATATAATCCAAGTTTGCATGCCGATCAGACTTCTTTGCAAGAGAGATTAGCTCAAAATCAAATAGTGATTATGGTTGATCAACCAAACTCGTCGATTGTTCAAGAAAGAATTCAACAGAGCAAGAAGATGTTCAAATATGGAGTGTTAGCAAAAGAAGATTTCTTCGATGATACTCCAATCTGGCAATTATTTATAAATGGATCGTCATGTGCTATTAGAAGTGGAGTAGGCCTCATCATCAACACTCCGGACAAATTGAATGTGTAATATTCTGTGAAATTCCAATTCAAATCTTCCAACAATGAGGTTGAATATAAATCATTGATCATAGGATTATAACAAGCTTCATCATTGGGTGCCGACCAGGTATTAGTGCATAGTGATTCCCAGCTAATTGTCAATCAAATGCAGCAAATTTATGGCGTCAAAAGGGAAACTACAATGAGATATCATAAAAAATCTATGGAGGTTATTTCTTTGTTCACTTCAATTAGGATGGTAAGGATTCCTAAAATAGAGAATACTCGAGCAGATGCTCTTGCTCGATTTGCTTCAGCAACTCAAACAAAACTATGGCGAACAATCCCAGTTGAAATCCTTACCCATGGAAGCATTGATGGGATGGAAGTCAGAGTCATCTTTATGAAATTAGGTCCCTCATGGATGGACCCAATTAGAGAATACATCGAAAGAGGAACACTTTCATCCGACCAGAAGGAAGCGAGGAAGATGAGGTACAAAGCAGACAGTTATGTGTTAGAAAAAGGTCTCCTATACAGGCAAGGATACGTTGTTTCCCTAATTAGTTGCGTTCATTAAAACTAAGTAAATGATTTGATCAAAGAGGTGCATGAAGGCTCATGTGGAGCTTGCACAGTCAGCATATCTTTAAGATAGCGAATATAAATGCAAGGTTACTATTGGCCGATGATAAAAGAAAATTGTACTGTTTTCACCGAAAGGTGTGATAAATGCCAAAAGTATGCCTCCATCCATAGAAGACCAGAAGAAACTTTGACACGCATCACTTCTTCATGGCCTTTCGCTATCTGGGGAATTGACCTGGTCGGGACATTGTCGACCACTAAGGGGAAGTTTAAATATCTGGTTTTAGCAATTGATTACTTCACCAAATGGGTGGAGGTAAGCCTTTGATTAATATGCCTATCAGAGGGTTTTCCAGTTCATATGGATACAGATCATTTGCATGTATGGTACGCCTTAGGCCTTCATCACCGATCATGGAACTCAATTTGATAATGAAGAATTTGAAGAATAGTGTATTAGGTATGGCATCCAGAAACTTTATTCAGCACCTAGACACCCATAGTGTAATGGCCAAACAGAAATCATAAATAAAACCTTACTAGATAGGTTGACAAAAATATTGGATGAGGTTAAAGGTAACCGACTAATGAACTCCATGGGCTTCCTTTTGGTATATAGGACTACTCCCAGAATAGCAACGGGGGGAACCCTATACATGCTAGGTTTTGGTACTGAGGAAGTAATACCAGTGGAAATAGGTCTGCCGACTCATAGGGTATTGAACTTTGATTCACCCAAGAGTGACCTCATGAAGCAATTAGATCTGGACATGATGGAAGAAGTCTAAGAAGATACCACTAATCGAATGGTTGCCTACCAACAAAGAACTGCAAGATTTTATAACAAAGAGTCAAGCCGACCAACCTGAAGCAAGAGGGATCTGATTCTCAAGAAAGTAATCCAAAAGAGCAATAAGCTGGAGCCTAATTGGCATGGTCCATATTGTATATCGGCAGTTATCCAACCAGGAACTTATC
This sequence comes from Sambucus nigra, assembly GCA_949130495.1. Taxonomy (NCBI): domain Eukaryota; kingdom Viridiplantae; phylum Streptophyta; class Magnoliopsida; order Dipsacales; family Adoxaceae; genus Sambucus; species Sambucus nigra. Next base: position 293,794,803 of record OX422215.1, on the reverse strand, counting down.
GCTTAGAAACTCTGGAAGGAGAAGAATTCAAGAATCCATGGATCGCAGACCATCTGTGCAAGTATTATCAATAATTCAGCTTTCAAAATTTTCATTTTTAATGTAATGAGTCCTTCAAGTTAATGAAATTTCATGTTTTTCTCCATTACACTTCCTTTTTGTTTTGTTTTTAGGAGTATGGTGCAATGCAACTTAAATTATTAAATTATTAAATTAATGAGCCACTTTAATTCCTCGTCGAAGAGCATGGTTCAAACTTTTTCAACTTCAAAAATTTTCCAAAAGTTCCTCGCCAAAGAGCATGGTTCAAACTTTTCCATCTTTAGAAAAGTTTCCAAAAATTTCCTCACCAAATTTTCCCAACTTCTAAAATGTGCATAGTTCAAACTTTTCCAACTTTAGAAAAGTTAATCTTCATGTATGACTTGTCCTCGGAAAGTCGGGAATAAGAAGTTAGTAAAATTTCTTAATTAGAGATTTTACCCGACCAAGTTAAAACAGTGAAATAATTATACATTCCTAAAACACTTGGTCGTCACTGCTAACTAATGCTACAACTTAATACAATAAAGATATTTACAATTTTATCTAAGTGCATTAGTCAAATCTAAGGCCGTATAAATGATTCAAACATGCATCGTATACTAAACATTTGAGCAGGTTATTTAGTCCATAAGATGATTAACGAATCATTATACAGGTTACCTAGTCGATAAAAAGATTAAGATCAACCATAAGCTTAAATAAAGATAACTCAATCAAAAATAACTTCATTTTATTGATCAAAATGCAATACAATAAGTATAAATTTATTTTGTTGGACGCTTTCCTTGTGCCTTATCCATCCCGGTAGGAGGATCATCAAGGGTATATAGAGAATTTATTATGTTGAAGTCTCTTAACATCTACTTATTGATGTTGCTCGGCCTATCAAGAAAGTGATGAGGATGAACCATGTCACATTCATTATTGAAGCCATAATCACCCAAATACTTATTTATCAGACATTGAGGAATGGCATCAGGTGGAATCCAGTTGCTGTCTAGTTTGAAGAGAGGCTTGGCACAATCCAAGAAACTTAGGTCATTTTAATGCCATAAATTACTGTCTTGACCATACTTCATCAAGGTCAACAAGTTAGTCCATCCTCAATTGTAGCCTTCACGATTGCTTTGGGCAAGATGATCATCCATGTGAGTTAAAGCCTCATTATATCCATCCATCTAAACTTCCCTTAATTCCTTATGAAAGTGGAATGTTAGCCTAACAACTTGATCTTGGAGTTTCTTAAGGAGTATATCTTTGGATTTAGCAGGGCAGCTTGGTCGGCAAGAATCTTTTTGGTCCTCTCCTCCTCAATGGTTAGTCGAACAACTATACTTTGTCTAGAATCTTACCTAGGTTTGGTCTTTTTCTTCTGCAATGCTTCCAGCTCCTCTAACAGCCTTGCATTCTCAGTCTTTAAGAATGAAACTCCTTTATGTGGACTAATGGTGGTTGATTTCTTTAGACTATCCACTCCATTCCTTAGTGTATTATCTTCCCTTTCTAGCATGGCAGTAATTGCTCAGGCATTCTACAGTTCTTAGTTTAAAAATAATTCGTTCTTGTTCAAAGCAGAAGAAATGTCTTTCAACTTCTTGTCAAAGTCCCAACCTTCACTTAATGCTTTATTTAGCCTTATAATCAGAATGAAGTAGTGATTTAGAGAGTATGTGATCCTCTTGCATTTGCTCAATTATTTCATAATAACCAATATTATTAGCTACAACTCTATCCAAGAGGCAATGGAGATGAATGTAAGACTCCTTCACTTGATCAGAAACCTCTGGACTTAGCAACCCTGATAAACCTTCCTCGAACAAAAGAACATGGCCAACTTTAAAGATATTTTAGCAACGCCTAAGTAAGACGAATTTAGTAAAAATAATAGCCTTCTTCCTAGCATCAAACTGAAAAGTCACAAATATATGAGTTGTGGGGTAAATCCATAGAAGTAGACAATACAGAAAATAACAATCCAGCAAAAAATCAAGATCATGCAAAGGCATAAAGAGTTGAGATAAGAAAAGTTGTTCTTTCATTGATTAATCATTGAAGTACAAGGGTTGGTACATCATCAAGAAAGAAAAGACAAAAAATAAACTTGTTAATAAGGAGTTAGATCGTCTCCTTGTCCTTGGCCTGGTCTTGGCTGGCAGCAGGTTGGTCGGCATTAGCATCTGGCACCATTGAAGAATCATTGGGCATCATAGAAGACTATTAAGACCTCTCATCATCATCAAACTCCTCATCCAGGCTAGAAGGAGTACTGGGATCATACCTTTGGAAAAGCTCTGAGTTTTCCTCTGTACTGACCACCTTTAAAGCTTTCGATCAGCCTTCCTTGAAGGATAGCTTCTTGACATATTTAATATGGATGAAGGCAGCAAAAAGGGCCTTCTACCAACCCTTATCAAAAGCATCTTTGCCCTTAGCACTCAAGGAAATGACTTCAGAAGTCAAACCAACCACTTTAACTTCAGCAGTCTTGGCCCTGCCTTCATCATCATCTAACTTCTCGATAGCCTGGGCATTTTCATTAGGAGCCTTTAATTTTCCTTCAGTTGTAATAGCCCTATCATTAGCCTTTCTCAGTTTCTCTTCCTAAGATTTCTTCTTTATTTCCAAAGCCTGAAGAGAAATAGTCAAATATTTTTCTTAAGCCCTTAAATACTTCTTCCACTTTACCAGGATAAGATCTCAGTTGATCATCTTTCTCCATTATTCGGTTGAAGTCAATAAAAAAATGGAAAAAATGGGCAAACACCAGAAGTCAGAAAGAATTCATCAACATGAAGAAAAAATAGAAGAAATGATAATTACTAGTGCCAAACTATGGCTAGCCCTCTCAGTTAGTCTGGACCTGGACATGGGGGCAGATGCAACTTTATCAGCAGGAAGGGTTCCAGACTTGATCAAACCTCTGGTCAATACAGGTTCAATAAAAACAGAAGCTGACCCAATTTCTAGGTCAGTTTGAATTTTTTTCACCAGCTCGTGTTGGTCATCCAAGGTCTTTTTTGCAGCCTACGCCTCCTGGTCGGCTGGAGTTTTTTGGTCCTGTCTTGGAGGATCATTCAAACCTCTCTTCAATCTCTTGAATTAAGAGTCTCTTCAACGCCAATAGGCCTTTTATCACTGGCCTAGGACTTCTTCTCAACTGGCTTTTTATTTACATCTGTATTTTTCTTTGGGGGGGAGATAGTGTCCCACTCATCAAATTGGACATCTGGACCCAGTGTATGACACTCCTTGTGGAAGAGGAGCATATTATCGACTCTTAACAACTATACCATAATCCCAATAATCCTTATTGGAATTTGGTAAATTCACTATTAAGGCCCTGTTTGCTTGCCTAGTCTTCAAATAGTACGTGTTCTCTCCAACGGTACCCCATTTATAGCAAAACATCAATTCCAAGACCCCAATATGAACCCCATAAATTTCATTTAACCTACTAATGCCATTTATGACCCTCGAAGTGTTTGGTGCTACCCTAGCAGGGACCACATAAAAATATTGACAAAATTGGAGGAAAAGAGGATTTGGTGGAAAAGTGATGCCACACTCAGCTGTGAATAAGGTGGGGATCCAATAACCCCCAGGAAGAGAATACACATCTATAGGACCATGGGTTATATCTAAATCTACCCATGATGAATTTTTCTTTTTTCTCTAAATTTGTTTAATGAACTATCATCTACGATGTTGGAAAAATAGAAAAGGATGATAATAACAGAGAAAGAGGGAAAAAAGACTTAGAGGGGATCTAAGGTGACTACAAGAACTAAAGAAAAACAATGGTAGCAAATAGTCGTCCAAAGAAAGCTTAAAGGTAAAGAAACTCTCAAGTGCAGAAGGTTTGAGATGAAAAGAAAGGAAGGAAAATCATACCAATTTATAGGTTGCCTCGATAAAAGGAAATGAAATGATTAACTCAACGGACCGTTGAACTACCATCGGTTGCACGCCTCCCGAAGCTTCAAAAGACTATTGTATCCTTGGTCAGTTCAAAAAAGTTTGAATTATTTACAAAAAAATGCCATTATCAAATAGTACCAGTGAAAATTTTTACAAGTGTGGGAAGTCGGTTGCTGACCAAATACTCAAAATAGTACACCGAGCAATATTTACTCCATACTTTTGATCAATCATCAAGCATGGAGCAATGGGGCCTTTTGTTGTATGTAAAAATTACTCTCCAACATGGACCAATGATAAAGTTACACCTGTCCTCCTACGTGGCTGACTAGCCACCTTGATTGGCATCAGAAATACTTAGTCGGCTGGATAGCCGATGAACTCCAGGAATGTCAACCATCATGAATACTAGAAGTTACTCGAATGGGATTCCAACCACTACTAAATTCCAAGAGTTTTATTTATTGTACACGGATATAAATGCCTGAAAATATAAAGGTGTTCCATCTCTAGGGTTCTATACCATTATAATTACAAAATATTCCCTCAGCTGGAAAAAATAACTCGAACCACTCATATGCACACCACACTCAGCTATTGTAAACCCTACTGAATAATACCAACAGTGGATGAAGGCTACTTTACAGCTGAACCACTCTAAAATCTCTTCTTTTGTGTGTGTGATTTGATTAATTTACTATATTATTATCTGTGATTATAAATCTGGATTTAGTTCATTTTTAGACATCAACACAGCCCAAGTTGAAAATTTTACACTTCATAACCACGTGTATCATATATTTTTCAATTCATACGAAACAAATTAATAAAGAATATGGTTTTACAATTACAAGTAGATTAATATAAAATTCCGAATAACTAGCAGTATATTGTTGTTCGTAGTGGAGAAAGATGGTGGCCGAAAGTGTTCTCGGTTGACGTAGGTTAAAGGTTGATCGAAATTTGATGGTAGACTGAGCATCGATTAAAAGAGCTTAAGAGAGTTTTTGTGTTTTGGATGTTGAAAATGAGGTTTGGAAGAAGACGAAGTATTTTTATGCCCAGTGACTATGCGGTTGACAACCTCCTATTCAGACTTAAGTGAATATGCAATTGTCAACCACGTATTCATTTAAGATAGTTTAATTGAAGATGCGGTTATCAATCATGATTCTAGATTAATACTATTAATATATCTTAATTAATGATTTGGTTAATCTAACTTGAATTCTCAATTAACAACTGTGAATTCAAGAAGAAAATTTGATTTCCAATCGCGAATTCCGAAAACGCATTATTTTTATAAATATGTTGCTGAGCGTATTAATTTTATAGTTTTTTTGGGTTTAGTCCCATGCCCAAAGTTTTTTTGGTCTCCCTTCCCATGTATTTTTTAAATTGTATTCAGTCCCATAACTACTCAAAACCTCCCTCAACCGCCTTATAACTGCCCCTCTTTCTCTCCGCAAAGAATGACATGTGTCCTACATTTGTTATAATAGGACCAACGACTAAAAAAATAAAAACATGGGAGTGGATACAAATAAATCTTCAAAAGTGGAACTAAATACCTCTGATCCCTAGGAATGCAAGTATTTAGTCCTGAGTTTTAAAAAATTTTAGGGCTCGATCCCATGTTTACATGGTTTTGAAAATGGTCCTATTTTGCGGAAATCATATAAGATTAGGGAGAGAAAAAGTCTCCTCGGGAATAAGACATAACTCCTGGGGTTTCTTTGAAATTAAAAAACACCAAGATCCCCTTCCAATACGGGCTCAAAGGTCGACCTCTTCCGAGCCAAAGCTAAAGCTAAAAAGGAAGTCGGAGCTTGGCCTATATCGAGAAAAAAACGTTCGTAATGAACAGATCTCCAATGGTCGAGCCTGCCAAGGACACGGAACCCAGCATTACCTTAGAATAGAGCAGGTAGTAATATGTAAGAGAACGTCTAGGAATTTCCATCTCAAGATTTAGAATATATTATTGTCGATATATTCCTTTTATTATTATTAGAAGCTAGTGGGAGGAGTTTCTATTGATTTAATACAGATATTTATTTCCATTCAAGAGTTCTTGTATATTTCCACACCCCTTTGAGAAGAAATAATTAGAAAATAAAATAACAAGAACAAAAATGAGTAATAACCCCTAGTAGAGGTTGGTACGATTCAATTCAACATTTTGTTCGTTCGGGTTTGATTGCATCATAGCTCAAGATAATGGGTAAAGACATTTTGACATAAAAAATTGAAAAATAACAGTTATGTGTGGGAAATAACGGTATTCACCATCCCAAAAAACTATAAACTCCGTTGTTGTTGACTGGGACTGCCGACTAAACAAAAATGTTGTTGGGATCGGACTCATCCAATTCATTGGGTCAGGGACTGATTACAAACAATATATTATTTTCACCCAGCTTTTCCCACTGATATTAACCCAACAAATGAGATTATGGTCATTTAGACCCCCCTTTGTTCAGTGGCGGACCCGGGATTTTGAGTGAGGGGGTGTGAAAAGTTATGACGAAGCCCAGGGTTCGGGGCAGGAGCCGCCGAGGCGAATTTTTTTGGATTGTTTTTACTTTTTTTTACAATTTTTTACCCCTAAAAATGTTGAGGTATTAATTAACTAAATTTGCACTCCTACTTTGTTCGTGATTTTTTTAATAATATTTTAACATAATATTACCCTAACAAACCAACAATGAGCAGATATGCCCGTCGAACAACAAATAAATTAACAAGAAGTAAATTAACAAAACTAACATTTAAAAGTTAACAACAAAATGTGTGCTTTTACACTGTTACAATAAGCTAATTTTTTTCAATGGTTTTACAATAAACTAACAATGTTTTTACAATAAACTAATTTTTTTCAATAAATTAATTTTTATAGTAAACTATTTTTTTCAATGCTTTTACAATACACTAATTTTTTTCAATAAACTAATTTTTACAATAAGCTAACAATATTTTTTCAATAAACTAATTTCAATCATATAGAATAGATGTTTAACTTAATCAAAAATTTAAAAAAAAAATACCTGCTTACGGTTAGTCTCTCTGAGACTAAGTCAAATGCTCTATTTTTGTTGTTTGCTTGAAAGTTGGGTTGGAGCTTGTAACTTGGAACAAATTGAATGAATTGATGATGCCATGTGTTGTACGTTGTTGTATGTTGAATGAATCGCTGCTTGCGGGCGGAGAGGAGGAGACGGCGTAGGCGGAGAGGAGGAGGAGTTCTTGTGCTATATGTTGTTGTTGCCCTGCTGGATTTGTGCAGCAAAGAGAGGAGAGGAAATGGATCGTTCGTGAGGAAGGAGAGAGAGAGAGAGAGACGATTAGGTTAAAAGTAAATAAACGCATGTGTGTATTGTATATCAGCGTGCGTTTGTAGAAATTAGAATAAACATTATTTGTATTTGCGCCCCTCAAACTTAATACCTTCTATTAGGAAACATTACACAAAGGTAAAAAAAAAACAGCCTATACTCTAGAAAAAATTCTGAAAAATCTAGGTGGGCGGCCACCCACCCTCGGGACCACCTAGGTCCGCCCTTGCCTTTGTTTTGGTAAAAAACATAAAATTTCATCTTCATCTCCATCTCCATCTAAAAAAACCTCAAATTACAATCTCCAACAACATCCATCGCCCATCTCCGACAAACCTACTCCTTTAAAATAATCTCTGCATTCAATCGAGTCTACATTTAAAAGATGGCATTTTATCATAAGAGAAAGCAAGTAAAGAACACTAAAAAACGTGGTGAATGACTGAATCTACGGAACAAACTCGGCACCCCTGTTCATATTTGTTGAAAGTATATAATTGAGTAATCAGCTCTATAAATTTGTAGGCTGAAATGTTTTCGCTAAATGATATACAAGAATGAGGGGTTTTGACAATGCTCGAGAATTTTCGCAAATTAGATGAAGGAGCAAATTTGGTTTAACATCGTTTTCATGGGCTTTTTTATCTTGAAGGAGAAACCATTTGGGTTTCGAATAAAATGCAGAACTCATGAGAGTGTTTTGCATTAAAAATTGATGATGGGATTTCTTAACAAAAAAGAAAAGAAATGCAAAGGTTTACCTTTCACCCAAATATATACGATTCCTTGTTGACACTTCAACCATCTCTAATGGGCATTAGAGTGCAAAAAGGTTATATGCATACTAAAAATATGGCGCTTTTTTGCCAAGAACCAATCGAAAAGCCATTTAGGTCGGTAAACTCATCTCTATTTGTCTACTAAAAGTAATTTGGATGATCTGGGGCCCCTTTTCGCTAATTTTTTTGGTGAGAATCGCCGTCCATGAATTTGTCAAATTTTATGTAATATTTTGTCAAAGAATAATGATATGGATACCAAAAACTCCTTCAGAATTCTCTAAAAGTGACGCGAATTTCACTTATTCTCTCATGAGTCCTGCTATGAGTCCCAAATAAGTTTCTCAAAACCTCCCCAAAAACAACCATGGTGGAACCCATACCACAAGATAATAGATAAAACTACAAGAAAAAATACCTTCCACGACATATGTTTTACGACACTTTATAAAAATGTGTCGTGAAAAGTATATAACGACGACACTTTGTAAAAATGAGTTGTGGAAAATAGACACTTATAAGTGAAAGAAGAAGTGGAATCCACATCACTTTTGGAGAAGTTTTGGGAGAAATTTTGGTACCCATATCATTATTGTTCTCTCATTTATCGATTAAGTGTTGTCTTGTAGTATGAGTTCCACCAGAACACAAAAAATTATTACTTTTGAGAAAGGTTTTGTGAGAATTATTTGAGACTCTTTATCAAAATGCAAATTCGTCCTATTAACAATGCAAAATCCATGGCCTTTTGGAGATGGCCTTCGATTAGTGGAAATAATAATAATAATAATAATAATGGCTTCGCCGGCCAAATACTCAATGTAACAACAAAAAAAACATATAAAGGGACAACAAAAAATCGCATGTGATTTGCATATGAAACTATAAAATTCTCCGCATAACAAATATCAATTAGCAGTGGCCTACCTTATTCGCCACATTGGAAATAAAGTTACATGAAGAACGTACACTTGATGCAACAAAAAGATAAAGAGGGGAAAAAATGAACAAGTTTAGTTTCATATTATTACACTAGTGAAGCAGCTGATCCACGAGAAGCCAGTATCCGGTGGTAAATCTCCAAAATAGCCTTGACATCAACAACTTCATTACTAATACTTGTCACCATTGGAAAAGATTGACTTTTCGCAACTCTCCTTCCAGCTATAAGGCTACTACTTTTGTTACTACCCACTAAACGAATCATGGTATTGATATACATACGGTAAACCTTTGTGAGAAGCTTTATTGGTGTTATGAGCATGAAACGCAACTTGGGGGTTAATTTAATCTTAAAAATTCTATGATTTCTTCTGCCAAGCCTTGCCATCTTCAGCTTCTTTTTGTTGTTGGCTGCATCGATTCGTTGGTATTCCCTCCTCCTCCAGGATCTCTTAAGTATTTCAAAACCGGGTATTTGAAGAATATTCATTTTGTGCATGTGCGTGTTTGTTTAAGAGAGAGAGAGAGAGAGAGAGAGAGAGAGAGAAAAGTTCGATGTGTGTTTTGTCCAGCGAGCCTTTATATATATATAGATACTGGTGGCTAGGTGCCAATCTTTGAAACTTGTAATCTTGACTTAGAGATGGTAGTAAAAACACACAAACATTAACAAACACTCATATACACACACATGCGCGTAGAAGGTGTTATCGTCCATATATTGACAAATGGATCAACATTGTGTTCACATACAAGTCAGTTGTGTTAAGTAGAACACGTAAGTTTACTGTTACGAAGTTGAAACATGAAAACTGTCACCTCAATTATTTAGTTACATATTAAGAATGCCCCAAACGAAACTGATCCGTATGGTTAGCCTGACATTCCTGAAAAGTAGACCAGCATGTAAAGGTGACTGAAGGACTTATTAAAAAACATCCTCACTTACTTATCCTTGGGTTAAATTTCTTGTTCAGAAAGCATTGGTTTTTTTTTTTTTATATAACCCCTAGTTTATAATGTTATATTTGAGATAACCTCTAGTTTGATAATGTGTTAGACATAACTTTCAAAAATCTAGCAAACTTCCAACTCCTTTTGCCATAATTAGAGTCAACTCTCAGCCACATTTTAGGACCAATACACCCTCATCTTCATCTTTCTTTCCAAATCCAAACCCTAATTTTTCAATAAAAACCCCTAATTCTGAATATTAGTAAATCCGAGCCTCTAGGAAAGAAATATAAAAATATAGATATAGAGAGAAAACTTCGAAGTTTTATTTTTTCTAATGACAACCAAGCCTCTTGCCCAGAGACAAACTTGGGATCGGCTGGGTTTGCTCCTCAGTTCGACTCCTGACACTGTCAAAATAATGTTTGACCAGCGGAAGCCACGAACTGCAAATGGGAATTAGTCGAGGTGCGCATCCGCTTTCCCCAAAAAAAAATCCAATGACTTTATATGTCAATTGATGAAACTACAACTAACAGCTAAAATGAATCACTCCATATTTAGTCATGTTTGTATTAAAACTTTGTTAGCTCAAGTTTGAGTTTTGTGTTCTGTGTTGAGGAGGAGATCATGGAGATACTTTGGCAAAACGACCAATTAGTTGTGGAATCGAATGATACTTTGGCTGCAGTGGTTCGGTGGTGAAACTAATATCAGCGGGGGATTCAGGAGGTAGTGCGTTGTTGTCATAAAAGGCGGCGCCAGAGGCGGATGATCGGAAACAAAAGGGAAGAGAAATCGGGGATAGGGTTACAATGCTTATGATTGTTTAGGTGACTTCTGTTAGGAAAGTGGGGAAAGGAACCATGCTTTGATTGTCCTCTAAATGAAAGTTTTCTTCTTTATGTACTTAAAAAAAGGAATAAATAAATCAATCAAATTCCGAAAGGCTTCATGAAGTGCTTCTTTAGGAACCTTTCCTCTCCCCGCCCATTTCGGGTTAAGAAAATGTGAAAGCGCAATTCTCTCTATAAGAACTTAAGAACGATGCCTTCCGAGGTGTAAAGTGGGAGAGAAGGGATGTCATAATTAGGGTTTTGAATAAGACGATCTTTTGATTTTTGATTTTTTTTTCTTATTAACACATTAGTAAAAAAGGAGCTATGTTACATACGTCATTAAAGACAGGGGGGTATGTCAAAAAAAAACCTAAAGTATTTAACTCTACACCTTAATTTATACGTAGTTGTTACAAATTCTAAAAATCCAATTTTCTTTTGCGTTGTCTCAAAATAATAATCATGTATTTGTTATATTATTTGGTATTTAATGTGTTAAACACATATCATTTAAAACGTTGAAAATTAATATATAACCATCCTCTGAAATTAATGTGTGGACTATTTTGATGAGAATGCAAGTAAAGACTACTCCACCCGTAACGTCAGCTCGCACTAAAAATAACAATCAAAAGGGTTCCTCTTTCAAATTCTCATAATCTCAATTGTGAACTAAATAAACGGAAAAAAAATATTTGATCCCTAATAAATACTTCTTTTTGGTGAAGGGCATGATAAAAAAGATTTTAAAATGAGGTTCCGCAATCACAACATGTCAATGCGATCCATTGTTATAATGTATACATGGATAATAATAATTTCCATTATATCTAGTCTAAACAATCGACCCTTTTAATCAGCAATTAAATAATAATTAATAATAAAAATAGTATTACCTCCCCGATTCTCTATTCACGTCAAAAATATTAAGGCCTCGTTTGATCCTCCGTATAACAGGGTCGTATTGGATAAAATTATCCTATTCAATGTTTGGTGTAATTTAGGATGGGATATGAGATGGAATAAGTTATCCTAAGTGAGATCTTTATCCCACAAGGAGTGGGATAAAAAAAATCTCACCTCCAAAGTCGTATAAAATTATACGGTGTCAAGATTTGATTAAAAATTACTACTCTACCCTTATTAAGTTTAAAGAAACTCACTCAACTTGAAATCTCTCAAGTATTAGATAGTAGTCGTCGTTCCCTTTCATTCACATAACTCTTCATTCACATTTTTCATCACAGTAGGTAACCTCCTCCCCCTTTTTTGCATTTTTGTATTTTTTTATGTTTGTTATTTTATCATGAACTATTATTTTGGTTTAAATCGATGCAAATATTATATTAACTCACCTACGAGACAAGTTGAAAGTTATGTGTTATTAATTCACCGCTAATATTTTGTTACACGTGTTATTTTTTTATGTGCTGTTAACTGACCTGCTAAACAAGTTAAAAGATATGTACAATTCAGTTCGTTCGTTTTCGTATATTTTCGGCGACTATATTGGATAAAATTGATGTTATCCAGTTGTGGCTTCAAGCAATTTTCTGCGACTGGTTTGTTTTGAAATGAAAGAGAAGATAGTAAGCAACCAATTTTACTATCTCATTATTTTTAGCGGCTGGTCTGTGTTTACACGGTTTTTGTATGTGTGTGAGTGATTACTAGTGGTTGATTATGTACAAATTATAAATACAAATATAAATACTAATACATACATTCATCTCATTATTATCATCTCATAATATTATTTTTTGACATCCCACACGGAATTAAATACTATGTTACTGAGTTAAATATGTGATAACAGTATATTTTTTTATTTTTTATTATTAAATACAAAATAAGGCTATTTTTAAAAAATTGAAAACAAATTAATCATATCCGAAACATTTCAAATACAGGATTGTATTCTTATATCCCATCCCATCTTCTTATCCGGAACTGTTCCAAACGCACTATTAGAATAATACTTATCTGGTTCATCATTATCCTATCCAATCCGACTATTATCCTATCATATCTGGCGCCCTTACACGGCGCATCAAACGAGGCCTAATAGTTTTCATTAGTATGGGACAAGTAGGGTTTTGAAAGTGATTTGTTGGCCCTGGACATTTGGGATTATTAAGTGTAACCTTAACCTTAAATCCAAATATGAGAGGTCAAAATCTTAAAGTGCGCATGCACTTGAGACATTTTCAAAAGCAATCAAAACTTGACTATTTCATCATTTAGAAACCCAAATATCTTATTAAGCCATCCAAAACATGGCTGAGGAATTAGTTAAACTACGTTTTAAAAATTACATCTGGCTGGGTTAACTTATTTCTATAGGAAAGTGGTGAAAAGAAAATAATTTACTTTAAGATGGACAGGTAAATATCCAAAGTACTCTAAAAACAACTTACTCAGGACTGCAACATAAACAATGTCAAATTTGGCCTTCATTCTACAAGAGTTTATACTAGAAAAAACACTTCAATCATCATATTTTTAGAACATTAGTGAATTGCCATGGGAAATGTATTCAAACTGGAGGTTAATTTCGACCTTATTACCTTCAAAATTGTCATATTTAGTCGGTTGTTTTCTTTTTATATTTTTTATTTTCCCCGAATATCATCCAAGTCCGGTAAAGTTAAGAGTGACATTCAAGAACAAAAAACAATTGTATCTAAATGGCAATTAATGGACAAGATCAACACATGTTCACCATCATGATCTTTAATTCATTAAAAAATATTGCATATTAATTTGGGATAGCCCAAAAAAAATTATTGAACTCTTAAGTCGGGATGGAGAGAGTATACCACTAAAACCTTTTACAACTTAAACTCTAACAATGTAGTGATGAGCTGGGGCAGAGTGTAAGAAAATGCAAAACGAACTCAACTCATGAATCTTATTTTTTCAATCCATTCTGTCTAGTGCAATATCTTCGATTAAACCACATGACATCATGTCCTTTTTTATAATATTCCACCAAGTCAATTTAGGCCTACCGCTACCCCTTGTATTACCATCAATACTAACTAAATCACTCTTCCTTACAAGAGCATCCATTGATCTACACTTGACGTATCAAAACCATCTAAGTCGATTTTCTCTCAATTTATCTTCTATTGGAGCTACTTTTATCGTTTCACGAATGTGTTCATTTTTAATTTTATCCTTTTGAGTTTTACCACAAATCCATCTAGCATTCGCATCTCCGCCACACTCATTTTTTGCACATTTTATTACTTGGTTTCCCAATACTTTGTCCCATATAACATGGCGGGTCTAATGGTCGTCCTATAAAACTTTCATTTTAACTTCAAAGGTATATGTCTATCACACAAAACGTCGGTATCACTTATCCATTTAACCCAGCCTGCTCTAATCATATGAGTAACATCATCACTAATATCTACATCTTTTTGGATAATCAATCCTAAATAACAAAAATGATCATTTTTAGGTATCTCTTGACCCTCCAATTTGACCACATCTCTATTTGTCCCCCTATTACTACTAAAATTGCACTCAACATATTCTGTTTTAGTTCTATTAATTTTAAATTCTCCTGTTTCTAAAGTTTCTCTCCACAATTCCAACCTAGCATTAATCGTCGTCTTACTCTCATCCACTAAAATAATATCATCAGCGAATAGCCTACACCATGGTACCTCATCTTGTATTTGTGCAGTCAACTCATCCATAACAAGAGCAAAAAGGTAAAGACTTAATGCTGACCCTTGGTGTAGACCTACCATAATTGAAAATTCACTACTTTTTCTGCCTGATGTTCTTACTATAGTCATCGCACCATCATATATATCCTTGATCACATCAATATATCTACGAATCACTCCTCTTTTATGTAGAACCCACCATATTATATCTCTGGGCATCCTATCATACGCCTTCTCCAAATCTATAACAATCATATGAAGATCCTTATTTTTCTCCCTATACCTCTCCATTAATCTCCTCAATAAATAGATTGCTTCCATTACTGACCTCCTACGCATAAACCCAAATTGATTCTAAGATATTGTTGTCTTCAATCTCAATCTATATTCAATCACCCTCTCCCAAAGTTTCATTGTATGACTTATTAACTTAATACCATAATAATTTGAACAACTTTTCATGTCCCCTTTATTTTTATAAATAGGTACTAAAACACTTTTTTGCCATTCATCATCCATCCTATTAGTCATTAAAATTCTATTAAATAATTTTGTAAGACATGATACTCCATCCTCCCCTAAGCACTTTCAAATCTCAATAGGGATACCAACTGGTCCTAAAGCCTTCCATGTTTTCATCTTTTGTAGAGAAATCATGAACTCTGTGTCCTAATTCTGCGAAAAAATATATTTTCTCGAGTCTCGCTAAGTTCCTCTATATCTATTCTACTCCCATTATCTCCATTTAATAACCTCTCAAAGTATTTTTTATCTTTCTATAATTTCATCATATTTGATTATGACTCTTGAATCATCACTTTTGATACACTTAACATTATTAAAATCTTTTGTGTTCATGTCCCTAAGTTTAGCAAGCTTATAAATACTTTTTTCCCCTTCTTGTGTTCTTAATTTTGTATAAAGATCCTCACATGCTTTTAACTTAGTATTTCTTACCACTTTCTTAACTTTCTTTTTAGCCTATTTATATATCTCAAAATTTTCTTCATTTCTATTTGTTTTCCATGTTTTAAATCACTCCCTTTTAATTTTTACTATATTTTGTACTTCTTCATTTCACCACCAAGTTTCTTTAGACTGTGGCCACTTGTATTTTGATTCTCCAAGAATTTCTTTTAATATTCTCCTAATGCATGTGGCCATCTTATTCCACATTATGTTAGTCTCTTCTTCAGTATTCCATGTTGCTTCATTAAATATTTATCTTTAAATAATTCCAATTTCTCTCATTTTAAGTTCCACCACCTAGCTCGTGGGTTAATCTTCACTTTTCGCACTCGTGATTGATTTTTAATATTTATATCCAACATTATTATCCTATATTGTGAGTTTAAGATCTCTCCCGGGATAACCTTATAATCTTTACACATTAATCAGTCTCCTTTTCTATTAATGAAAAAATCTATTTGGCTCTTATGCATTCCACTTTTATAAGTTATTAAGTGGGCATGCATCCGTTTAAAATATGTGTTTACTAGTACAAAATCATAAGCCATCGAAAAATCTAAGGTAGACTATACCCAGTTGTTCCTATCTCTAAAACCATATCCTCTATGCACTATCTCATATCCTACACGATCTTCTCCTACATGGCCATTAAAATCTCTTTATATATATATTTTCTCACCCATTGGTATTTATTGAGTTAGTTCATCCATTTGTTCCCAAAATCGTACTTTAGTGTCCACATCTAATCCTACTTAGGGTGCATAAGCACTAACAGTATTAATTATGTTTTCACCAAATACCAATTTTATAAGTATAAGTCTATCATCTTTCCTAATAACGTTACGATATCGTCCTTAAAGTTCTTATATACTATTATTCAAACTCCGTTCTTATTTCTATGTTTTCCTGTATAATATTATTTAAACTCTGTATTTTTTATTTCCCTAGCTTTCTCACCGATCCATTTAGTTTCTTGTAAACAAGTTATGTTAACTTTTCTTATTATTATGGTATCTACTAACTCCATTCATTTTCCTGTCATAGTCCCTATGTTCCAAGTCGCTAACCTAAGTCTAGTATCTTGGACTAGCTTCTTTACCTGCACATGTCCAGCTTGTTGCAGTAACCCTTGTGTATTTATCGTCGCATCCAGGAGTCCCCTTGTTTATTTTTCGAGACACCCGGTGGCAGGCGCAATGCCCCTTGCCTATTTTTCGAGACACCCGATGACAGGCGCAACGCATCTCTTAAGAGGAATGTCCTATCATTAGCACGTATATTCATGAAATCCATGTTCATAAGGATCTGATAAAGTTCTACGTTGGCTGTCAGCTAGGGGTGTGCATAAATCCGAATGAATCGAATGGACCGAAATAACCGAACCGAACTAAACCTACATTCGCGAGTTTTTATGAATGAGATTTTAATGCGGTCCAAAATTATAAAGGACCGAATAAATCAGTCTGGTCTCGATCCTGGGTCTTAGAAAGCGGTTATGGACTGGACCGGACCGCTTTTATTATATATATATATATATATATATATATATATATATATACACACGCACACGCTTCCTATCTTGTGCCTTACGACAAGTTGAAATTACACACTTTAACACCAACCCTAAATCACTTCTTTTCTCTCTTTGTCTACGGCCGTCATCAAACACCAAGAGCTCCCAACCCAATTTAACCCAATATAGTGAAGCAGTGGTTGATGGTGTCGATGAAAGCCCTATAATTTTATCGCCTGTTAGGTTTGGGTTTGATCCTGTTGTTGGGCCACTGGATATGTTCAGACAGAACAGTTTATAGAGAACACCAAAGATGCCTCGTGATGAAGATTGCAACTTCGAGTCCAGGATTAAGTCTCTCCCAATGGATTTACTGGTATTTCACACTTGCCCCCCTATTTTGATTGTTTCATCATATCATAAAGCCTTTTGTTGGATATTGTTTCGTGTGATTTGTTGTACGCAGAGTTTAGTGTTTTATAAATTGTTTTATATCAATGCCTTTTGATTTTACTAACATCATAGATAATTGGTTATATGATAGACTCAATGATAGTTATGTTTCAGTTGTTCTTTAAATTCTCTATATGATTGTGTTTCGGGTTAGACTTGTATCCGTTTCAATGGAACATAATGGTGTTTGTGTTTATTTTTTTATTTTCTATTTCCTTTCATATATCATAAATCTATCTTTGCTGTAAAACCCAAGAATAGTTCTATGCAACCCCAAGAATAATAAAATTTACAATTGAGAATGGTACGAGTCAAGTAATAAGTTCATTATAAATCTGGACTAGGTTATAATTTGATGAGTGATTGTAATTAATAACTTAATATGGAGCCTAATAAGGTATTGTAAATGATATATCTACGATATTGGTGAGAGATAAGTTATATCAATGATTTGATACCTGTCATTCTAAGATTTTGAAGATTTATGCGTACCCTTGGATTAAACTAATTCACAGTACTTTGTGGAATTTGATGAATCATGTGAGCCAACATATTATGGCATGTTTGGGATTTGCCAAGGAGGCCCATGGTTAGTGCACTCTCTAAACTGGTGGGAGCTTAAGTTGTTGGTAAGTGAGGTTGAAGTATAAAATCATGTCTACCAAGCAAACACAGACATTGGGAGATCTCAACATATACTCTATTATAGTTTTTTTCTAGAAGAGAGATGCCCACGTGTTCTATTAATTATTTATGGACCGAATAGGACCAAGACCGAACATGGACCGCCTGAAAATCGAATAGGATCGAGATCGATTATTCCGGTCCGGCCTCGGTGCATAATTTTTTAGGACCGATTAATGCGGTCCGGTCCTAAAAATACCCCAAAATCGGACTGGATCGGACCGTAAACACCAGTCAGCTACCTAACACAACCCTCCTCCTTTATCCAGAGTTGGGACCGACAGTGTCAAAAGAACAATAAGTTAAGCACAACACAGGTGGAGTTAAAAATCAAAACGAACTAAATTCTAAATATTAATGGATGTTCTGAAGTCAAATTACCCATTTGACAATGACCAATATACTTTCAAAGTTTCAGCTATATTCTAATATTCATTCTCTACACAGTGCCACATCTCGCGTTTAAGCAACTTAACCAATTCCCAGAGCAGTTCATCATTTATTTTTTATTCCTCTCTATCTCATATACAATATAAAACTAGTCTCACCAAATGTCCAACAAATATCATTGAGTAAAAGTCTAGTATTCTCACGTCATAGTTTTCGCACAGATTAAATTCGATTTGATTATATTACAGAAGAACAACAGTTTCCTCCAAATTATACATCGTATCATATAGCAAATATTATAAGAAAGAATAAAAATGAAACAAGACAAACATGTGATGCTAAAATTTGAACAATCCTTAACTAATGTGTGCATGTATGAGGGGGAAAACTATATTGAATATTTGTCATCCACTAGAATCAAAAGCAGAGAATTAATATCTTCCCCCAGTTTCCATAGCGTCCAGTATAGGGTTGATGTCCCTGGTATTAACTTATGAGATTGAAATACCATTGTTAGATTGGATATATACATTATCCAGCTCAGATGAACTTACATTAAGGCCATTTATGTTGTCATATGAGGACTGAACGCCGTTTCGAGACTCTTCCAGCATCCGAAAATACCGGTGGGGTCCCCAACTTGAAAATTTCCCAAAGTAAAGATATGCAGGCAAAAAAGCAGTGCAGTTTGTGACTTGTACTCTCACAATATAATTCCTTGTATGCTCTGTTGTTTATCGGATTACGAAAAAATAATATTTTACTAAATAAATAAACAGTAATTAAAATTAATTAATTAGTTATTCTAGAAAAACAGTAACAATAAAGAGAGACAAGAAGAACATACAGTTTGTGATTGAAACAATCACTTGCAGAGTTTTGATCGAGTCGAAAGTTGAACTATCTCTCCTTAAGACAGAATACGCCCTCGCTACAGTGCTGACGACAAATTCAACGGGGTCTGCCTTACAGGGTGAAACAGTCAACGACTGTTACAAGAAACACTTTAGTGCAACAGTCCCACGAACCAATCCATCCAGCCCGACCCGTGCCCGTGTCAGGGTCCGGGACGTGGGTCATGGGTCTTTCTTGAGAAATTATTAAATTTTTTGGACAAATTTTAATTGACCTTTGAGATTTAAAATTTAATTTCTGAACAAAAAAATCAGGTTTCCCGAAACGAAATAATTAATTACGGATTAATTACTTTTCGCATTAATTAATTATTTAAAAACGTTGTCATTTTTAGTTATTTAAACAACGCTGTCGTTTTTTAATTATTTAATTAAAACGTTGAGCTGCTTTATTAGAGAGATACAACTGTACAAACAGTCACATCTTTTCTGGGAAAATCCATGAGTTATAGCCCTTCATCACTTATAAAAAGGACCATATGCACTCCATTTTAAAAACCAAAAAATCTATCCAAATTCCCTACTACTGTCCTTGTTCCCTTCTTACTGTTTGAGAGAAATTCGCCATTGTTAGTTCGTGGGACTGTTGCATTCAAGTGCTTCTTGTAACGGTCGTTGACCGTTTCATCCTGGGAGGCAAAAGCCCGTTGAATTTTCCATCAGCATCGTAGCGGGGGCATATTTTGTCTTAAGGAGAGATAGTTCAACTTTCGACTCGGTCAAAACTCTGCAAGTGATTGTTTCAATCACAAACTGTATGTTCTTCTTGGCTCTCTTTACTGTTACTGTTTTCTAGAGTAATTAATTAATTAATTTTAAGTACTATTTATTTATTTAGTGAAATGTTATTTTTTTCGTAATCCGGTAGACAACAATATTAAGACAAAATAGATATTTTTTTGGTTTTCACTAAATAAATATATTTTTCTTAATTGAAATTAGATTGGTAATTTTTTACCTGTTCTTTATATACATACTAAAATGTGTTTACATTGAATATCTCTTTTTCCTTCAGTTTTTAATTTTGAAAAAATTCTATACATTTCAGAAATTGGTTTTGTGTTATTCAATAACAGAATAATGCCTACTGAATCTTCTGAAAATGTGATGTATGTTCCTCAAAATGATGTGGCGGTTAGTGTTCCTACTACCGTTTCGACTCATTTAACTCGTGGAGAAAAATTCAAAAATTTAATGGTACTGATTTCAAACATTGGCAACAAAATATATTGTTCTATTTAACTACCATTAATCTCGCGAGGTTTATTGATGAAGATGCTTCTGCGGTTAATGAAAATGAAATGAATAAGACAACTTTGCTAGTTGTAGAAGCATGGAAGCATTCAGATTTTATTTGAAAAAAATATATCCTTAATGGATTGTACAATATATTTATAATGTATATAGTCCAATCAAAATCGTTAAATTGTTATGGGAGTCTTTGGATAAAAATTATAAAACCGAGGATGCCGGCATGAAAAAATTCGTGGTCGATAGATTTCTCGAGTATAAAATGGTTGATTCAAAGACTGTCATAAGCCAAGTCCAAGAGCTTTAATTAATTTTTCATGAAATACTTGCTGAAAATATGGTCATAAGTGAAACATTTCAAGTTGCTACGGTAATTGAAAAATTACCTCCTTCTTGGAAAGATTTCATAAATTATTTGAAGTATAAACGAAAAGAAATGGGACTTGAAGATTTAATTGTTCGGTTAAGTATAGAAGAAGATAATCGTAAATCTGAAAAGAAAAATAGTAACCATATTATGTCTGCAAAAGCAAATATTGTTGAGGATGGAAAAAATTAAACAAAAAGAGGAAGCGCAAAAATGAAGGCACAAGTCAACAAGGCGGTGCTAAGAAGTTCAAAGAAAAATGTTTTAATTGCAACAAATAAGGTCATAGGGCCAAGGAGTGTTGCAAGCAGAAAAAACAAGAGAACTTCATCAAGAAAGCACCACAAGCCAACATGACAAAAGTTGTTGCATTATCCGACGATATTTCCAATGTTTCTCTCTCCGCAATTGTATCTGAAGTAAATTTGGTGGGTAATACCAAAGAGTGGTGGGTTGATACTGGCGCTACATGCCATGTGTGTTCCGATAAAAGTATGTTCACAACCTACCAACCAATTACGAATGGAGAACAATTATTCATGGGAAACTCCTCCACCTCAAAGGTTGAAGGCAAAGGCAAAGTAGTGCTGAAAATGACTTCGGGAAAGCATCTCGCACTCAACGATGTATTGCATGTGCCTGACATCAGAAAGAACCTTGTCTCCGCTTCCGTGCTAAGCAAGAAAGGATTTAAGCTAGTCTTTGCTGGAGACAAATTTGTACTAAGTAAAGATGGAATGTATGTAGGGAAAGGATATATGTGTGATGGGATGTTCAAATTGAACGTCATGAGTGTTGTACCTAAAAGTAACAGTGATAATAATAATAATAATAATAATAATAATAATAATAATAATAATAATAATAATAATAATAATAATAATAATAATAATAATAATAATAATAATAATAATAATAATAATAATAATAATAATAATAATAATAATACGATATCTTCTGCTTATATGCTTGAGCCTATGGATATGTGGCATGGTAGACTTGGACATGTTAATTATAATACTTTAAGTAAATTAATTCACTTAGAATTAATTCCTAAATTTAGCATTGATACAAGTCACAAATATGAAACATGTGTAGAAGCTAAATTAACTAAAAGACCTTTCCATTCAATTGAAATGAGTAGTGAACCTTTAGATTTAATTCACACCGACATATGTGATTTAAAATTTGTTCAAACTAGAGGTGGGAAAAAGTACTTTATTACCTTTTTGGATGATTGCACTAGATATTGCTATGTCTATCTTCTAAGAAGCAAAGATGAAGCAATTGAAGCTTTTAAGCAATACAAGATAGAAGTTGAGAATCAACTTGGTAAAAAGATTAAAGAATTAAGAAGCGATAGAGGTGGTGAATACGAATATCCTTTTACGGAAATAAGTTAGAGAATTGCATTATTCACCAAAGTACTGCACCTTACTCTCCTCAATTAAATGGGATTGCGGAACGTAAAAATCGAACTTTAAAAGAAATGATGAATGCATTATTAATAAGTTCGGGATTATCCCAAAATATGTGGGGGAAGCATTGCTTTCATCTAATTACATTCTCAACAAATTGATTCATAAGAAAACAAATAAGATACCCTATGAGTTGTGAAAAGGATGCAAGCCTTCCTACAAATACTTAAAAGTGTGGCTTGCAAAAGTATTGATTCCTGAACCTAAAAAGGTGAAAATTGGTCCAAAGACTATTGACTGCATATTCATTGGTTATGCACATAATAGTAGTGCATATCGGTTCCTTGTGCATAAGTCTGACATTCCTAAAATTCATGAAAATACAATAATAGAATCTAGGAATGCATCATTCTTTGAAGGTATCTTTCCTTGTAAGAATACACAAGAAACAAGTTCAAACAAAATAATGATTGAAGTTACAAATGGTGAACCTCGAAATATTATTAAGGAAGAGCCTAGACGTAGAAAAAGAGCTAAGATTTCAAAATCTTTCGGCCCGGATTTTCTAACATATATGTTTGAAAGTGAACCTCAAATGGTAAAGGAAGCTCTATCCACTCCGAAAGCCTCATATTGGAAAGAAGCTATCAATAGTGAAATTAAATCCATTATGCAAAATCTTACATGGGAACTCGTGCACCTACCACCGGGGATAAAATCATTAGGGTGTAAATGGATATTCAAATGGAAAATGAAAGATGATGGAACCATTGATAAATATAAGGCTAGATTTGTAGCTAAAGGATACAAGAAAAAAGAGGGAATAGATTATTTCGACACCTATTCACCTATTAAGAATGTTGATTGCAATTGCAGCAATACATAAATTGGAAATACACCAAATGGATGTTAAAACGGTATTTTTAAATGGTGAATTAGATTAAGAAATATATATGGAACAACCGGAAGGTTTTAGATCTCGTGGAAATGAAAGGAAAGTATATAAACTTGTGAAGTCATTATATGGGTTGAAATAATCACCTAAACAATGGCATGAAAATTTTGACAATGTCATGAAGTCAAATGGTTTCAAAATACATGAGTGTGACAAATGTGTTTACATCAAAAGCACTCAAGTGGGACATGTGATTGTATGTCTATATGTAGATGATATGCTAATAATTGGTAATAATAATAATGTTATCAATTCTACTAAACAAATGTTGATTAGTAGATTTGAAATGAAGGACATGGGATTGGTTGATGTCATTCTAGGAATTAAAATTACTAGAACCCCTTAAGGAATTAGATTATCTCAATAACATTACGTTGAAAAAATACTTCAAAAGTATAATAAATATGATCAAAGTCCAGTTAGAACACCTGTAGATCCAAGTCATCACCTCCTTAAAAATAAAGGTGAAGGTATATCTTAATTAGGGTATTCTCGTATTATTGGAAGTTTGATGTATTTATCAAACTGTACTCGACCTGATATAGCATACTCGATTAGTAAGCTCAGTCGATATACGAGTAGTCCGGGGAAAGATCATTGGAAAGCCTTGATAAGATTTCTTTGATATCTTCGATACTCTTTGGGGGGATGGGTTGCACTACGAACGATATCCAGTTGTACTTGAAGTCTATAGCGATGCAAATTGGAGATCTGACTCAAACGATTCGAAATCCACAAGTGGATATGTATTTACACTTGGAGGTGCAGTCGTATCTTAAAAATCCTCTAAGCAAATGTGCATTGCAAGATCCACTATGGAATCTGAATTTCTTACTTTAGATAAAGTTGGGGAAGAGGATGAATGGCTTAGAAACTTCTTAAACGATATTCCAATATGGTCAAAGCCCATGCCACCTATCATAACACATTATGATAGTCAATCGGTAATTGCTAGGGCTGAAAATAATAACTATATCTCCTCAGTTCTGATAGTTTAAAGGAACTCGATGTTAGAACCATCCACAAAGTTCCTATAAGAGCGAAACATCATGCTCCTTAAACTATAGGGACTACCGTTTCTACTATTTTAACATTGATCCAATGGGTGAAAAAATTTCCTCAAATTTTCACATCTGGGTATTCCGTACCCCTCTCAAAACCAAAGCTTCTGAGCCCAATAATTCCACCGAATGAAGTTACACTACCTCCACATGATTTAACCTCAAGTATGATCCTTATCAAGGACGTTTTAAACATTTTCCCAATTTAACTTCACTGAGTAATCCAGGAATAGTACCACTCTTTTCTTATAGTGGTACTTGGGAAATTATATCTACTGTGCCTTTGTAGCCGTGGTAGCAATCTAACAAAATGCCACAGAGGGATTAACCTCCAATGATGTCCTCATCCCCGACTTTGATTTATAATTTTAACTAACCCACGTCTCCTGGTTCCCTCGTAACAGCCTTCCATGGTTGCCCTTCTCCAATCAGCACACAAATCTCGAACGATCGTGCAAAAAATTTACTAACATCTTATATTATGGCAGGAGAACGATATCTCACAAGAGGAATCGACAATCCTACTCCTAAAGCTCTACATCAAATCAAAAGCAACACTGAAGGTGTAGTACGTTCGCACAGATTCTTAAGAACACTAGAACTTGATTCTCTGATACCATATGTGACAACCCGCCTATTAAAATAAGAGGTGGCCAGCCCGATACTATAATAATTACAGGAATCATAGATAGTCCATTCTTAGCATCATTGTCATTAAAATAATAATACGAGATAACCACCTATTCTTTTAGAAAACGGATATCAATTTTAATTTAAACTTTTAAAGAAAATCATTTAGACAATCCAATTTGAAAAGAAGGTGGATATAAAAACAAACAAGTAACTGTATAACAATAATGCACAGCGTAATAACCGAATAATTTGTCGGTTAACAGACCATTACAAGAAAGTTACACCGAGTATTAAAATTAAATATCACATTACTTTAAATAGGTACAAAACTTGGGCAACACACCCAAATATGTAAACTAATCATAGCTAGAGTACAAAAGATAGAAGAGTCTATAATGAATATCCTACAACATTCGCAATATGTTATACTCTAGAACAACTGGAATGGAGAGGTTAATACGGGCATCCTTGCGGTGGAGCACATGGGCGAACATAGAATTCATGCAAAACAAAGAGATATAGACGGGTCAGGGCCCGGTTTGATATGATCACCATGTGAATAAAATGCATGACAGTTGTGAATATTTTATCATCAATCATAAACAAACCTACTCTCACAAATAATGATAAGATTTCTCACCTCTCAATCTAAAAGCACAAGCTAGTGCAATACCAATAACAATGAACAATATTCGTTTTCACATGAGAAAAATATATAAGCTTCATTTAATGAGATTTCATTCCAGTTTTACACAACTTAAATGCACACTTCCTTTTTCTCTTTAGGAAACATATTTAAAGAAATTTATTTCACAAAATGCTTCACCATTTCACTTTTATATCATTTAACTTCATAGTTCCCTTTTTCTCTCTAGGAAACTTTTTCTAAGAAGTTTATCTCACAAAATGCTTTATCATCAATAAAATTCCACTTTAATAAGTATAGTTATAGTTACATCATATAACGATTCTAAGACCATCCTTTCGGGTACCCCCACTGGATGCGCCCCTAAATAGCTATCATCTTCCACGGCCGATCACCAAGACAACCTGGGCATCCTACATCGCGTGATGTCGGGAATCGGCCATATACCTTCGACAGTGAGTCATAACCACACCCAGAATTACCTCACTTCGAACAATAATCACACAATATATAATAATCGGTCATATGGCCGAGGACTATATTCACCCTGCCTTCACTAGCCAGGGGACTTCACCTCATACGCGTAACTTCCCTTGTGATAGCAATTTAGAGAGGTATGTATATGAAAAATTATCATTTACAAGTTATGCCCATTTAAAACATTCACTTTTTATATTCTCAAATCATTCGTGCTTAGCAATTATGTGTCAATTTAAATTATACATTTCTTATTCACGAAGTCATGTTTTATGAATGATGTAGGCGACGAAGTACAATTTTCCTCACACTAGTCTCCAAGAGTTCAAAGTAATACCATAGGCCACCACTGGTAATTTTTCCTCAATACTAGTCTCCCAAAAGTCCTAACCCATATTACCCAACTCTCCCTTAGTTCGAAGCTAGCTCACTAGACGAAACGATGCTAACTTCTATTGAATAACCCCCGAATTAAGCCCACTTTACCCCCATACTAATCTAGAGTATTAATTTCCCTAATATAAACCCCTAATACTCTTTATTACTTCCCAAGAGAAGGTTCCTAAGCCATAAACCTAAAATAACATGACTAAAAACCAAGTTGGAAAAATCCTATAAAACAGCAGGGTTTTCGAATCGATTCTCCCAAACGCGAATCGATTCGGCTAAGAAAACCATCTTCTTGTCTCAGCCCGAATCGATTCGGTCTTAACCCGAATCGATTCATCTCCTCAGACCTGTAGCCACCCTTATAGGCGAATCAATTTGCTTGGGAGGCGAATCTATTCGGCCTGGCAGAAATGCCCAATTTGGGGCTACGGGTTATGAACCCTAAATTTCCTAAAACTCAAATTTCTCTCTTCAAATCTCAACCAACTTAATCCATATTAAACCCAAATCATTTCTAAGCAAACAAGACCTATTAAACCCAACTTAAATCAAATCTAACGCCATTTTCAAAGGGTTAAACACCAAATTTTTCAAGACCCACAATTTGTTCCAATCTCACAATTTCACAACCATCAATACAATTTATTCACATTAAATCATACACTAGCAAGTTAGAAACTTTCCTCAAGTTTGTAGTCTCGGATTCCCTTCCCGTAGCAACGATTCCAATCTCCAATTTTCTCTTTTTTCTCCATTTTCTCCCAAGCTCTCTCTTCTCTTAGTTTAAAACATGCAATTGGGGAAATAAGAGGGTTTGGGAGACTTAATCGTTCATTTAACATTTTTTCCATCTTTAAATGTTAATACACCATTAAAATTACTCGTAACTACATAATTGAATCATAACCTGTCAAAAGTGATCGAAACTCAAAAATACAATATGGCACCTATTTTGACTATCTCGACTATTTCAGGACTAACCGCACCCTCAAAATTGGCATCCAAAATATTATATAATATTTCATGTTCCAACGTCATATTAATTCACTAATAATGATCCAATTGAAATATGTGCCATAACCGTCGCTTAAAGCACAACAACGCAATAAAACATAACATGACGCTATTTACCTTCTCTTCACGATAAATATGCAAAACTCAGTGAATATTATCTCTTAAATCACTTAAAATAATATGTACTCTAACTTCCATTATTTTATATAATTACCTCACATGGCAAAATTATATAGAATCAATTTCTCAAAAGTAAGGGTTATTACATACTTTTTTGCCATCAAAATTCAGGCATAACTCATAAAAAGACTAGGGAGTACATTTCTCAAATATCATTCTCTCGTTCCCAAGTAAATTTCTTGACATTATGGTGTCTTCATGGGACTTGTACCAGGGGTACCACTTTCGACCTTAGTCTATACTTTCCATGATCTCAAATAATAACCGGTTGTTTCTCATATGAACTATCGGGCCTACCATTAACAACGGGAAAAAATCTACCTAACGCGGCGCAAGTTTGTCTTTCTTCCCGAAATGCCCGCATTAAATTTGATTCTCTACCTCAAATTTTACAAGACTTATATTCGCGTCGGCATAGCCCTTCTGACAATCTTGGGCAATTCATAAGAGGTTTCGAATGAACTCAGTCTTTGAAAAGACGTCTTGGATCATTTTAGGTCCAAGAAGCTTATTGTCTCCTACTTCCAACCAACAAGCAGGTGATCTACGCGTCCTGCTATACAATGCCGCCTACGGTGCCATACCCATTATGGATTACAGATTCGGCCAAAAGAATGTTTTGCTCCCATCCACCAAAAATTAAGTATGCACATCGAAAGTATGTCCTCCTACATTTTATTGATTCTCTCCGTTTTTGTCCATTTGTTTGCGGGTGGTAGAAGGTACTCAACTTTAATCGGTCCCCATCGTTCCTAGAAACTTCTTTAAAAATGGGATACGAAAATCTTGTGTCGGTCCGACACTATATTGATAGGTACCCCAGAAGGTTTCATAAACTCCATATTATCATCCATCCGTACTCATGACCGCTTTACAATATTGCTAATCCAGTGATAAAAAAATCCATGGATACACTCTCCCATTCTCGCACCAGTATTTCTAACGGTAGCAACAATCCAATCGGTTGCCGGTAGTCCACATTCACCAATTGATAAGTGGTGCATAGGGAGACAAGCTCATAAATGTCCCTTCCTTGATCTTCCACAGTTTTCATCACCACAGCCGGCATAACAGTCAACACTGATATAAACGCCATTGTGACAGCATCTTCCGAGTGAAACTCCTTCCACTTGGCTTTCCATGCCTTCGATAGTTTCCCCCGCGGGTTTTCTACTCAGCATATCCGCTATCACATTTTCTTTTCCTGGGTGATAATGAATGTAAAATTGATAGTCTATTATGAAATCCAACCACCGATTTTGCCACACAATTTGATCTTTCTGTGAGAACAAACATTGTATCGACTTGTGGTCTGTGAAAAGACTTGATTTCCCTCCCAAGAGGTAGTGCCTCCACATCTTTAAGGCGAACACTATTTTGGTGTGCTCTTATTCTTGCATGGGATAGTTCTCCTCATGGGGTCAAGCCACAAGATACATACGCAATGGTCCTATGTTCCTGTAGTAACACACTGCCCCATTCTTGCGGAGACACGTTTGTAATAACCAAATAGTCCACTCCCAAACTTGGCAACACTAATTTAGGAGTAGGAGTCAACTTGTCCTTCAGCTCATCAAAAGCTAGGTCACAGAAGTAACAATTTCTCTAGAGATGGGCTTCACATTCTTCTCGGGCTGGTGGCCTGAGTTACTCAAGGTTCCATATTTCTTATTTCTGGAAGCCATTCCTCTTAAAATTGACCCACCAATATTCTCGTGTTTAACTATCTACAGCATTTCTAAAACAACACCACATGTCCCATTAGCCTTACTTCCTAATAATATTAAGGTTGATGCATTTTCCTATCCACGTGAGATAAGTACTATACTAACTATGTCCCTAGTGCCCAAGACCTTTCTCAATTTCTGACATTCTCTTGGTTTCATGCGTGAGACGTCTCGCAAAGCAAAATCCAAATAAGGAACCCTCCCCTTACATTACTACCTCACATCGCCGGTCATCAAGATATAATGGACGACGGCATACAATCGGGAGCGCTAAAAATCTTAACTCATGACCCTACTAACGCGCTTCTACCTCTATTTCCTATCGTTTCGACGAAAAGAAAAATCTAACTAATCGGGGCGCTTACTTTCCGCAAAGTGTTACGAATCTTTTTACCAAACATATATATACCTTTAAATTTTCCTTCTCATCAAGGCCTGGCTATAAGCCTCAATCCAACTTACTTATCTTTGTCTCGCCCACATATATCAGGTGAGAGAATTATTTCCAGTGCTTCTGCACCGCACATTTACTTTTTATTATTAGCCCTTAATCAATCATGTGACTCTCGTCTGACTCCACTCAAAACCAACATTGTAACATAATGTAACATCTCTCCACTCCTAACATCGTTAAGGTTCATGCGTGGAGTGTCTCGCAAGCGAAATCCAAATAAAGAACCCCTCTGATACACTACTACTTAACTTTGTTGATCGTGGAGATATGTTAGCATAGAACAAGTAAAATAACAATTCTTACATACCTTGTATCATCTCTATAAAGTCTCAACCCGTATCCAAGAGAGATATTATAGAATAACTAGTTCCACCCTGGAACCGCAGATATAATAGTCTCATAATCATAAGCCTGTTATAGCTCAAATCAAAATAATTTTATACTCGTATAACACAGACAGAATGAGTAGTACAAACCAAATAAAATTTTAAAATATCAACACCCACTTATAATGAATGCAAGAAAATAGAACCTGACCACCACGGAAAACATATAGATATATCCTCTATATTAATATCAATACTACCACAAAGCTTGAATTACACACCAGAGTCTAGGGTAAATAAAATACTGAGTCTAAATCTTGCCACATAAAACACACTTTGCCCTATCCAAGATGAAATTCATAACAACATTCTTGCCAATTACCCTGGCTGCTCCATATAGTTCCGAGCTACAGTACCCTAGTTCTATCTGTACCAAAAACTACTTCAATCAATGCCCCATCTAGGCACCCTATTCTTATCCTTTAACCCCTACCGGACAACCTCAAAGTATGTGGTCTTACGTTCCTTATCATAATCATTCCCCATCTCTGGCCACCCTGACCATGTTAAAGTTTTTTAACATCTCAGTCACCATAGCCTCGATCCTGAAAATCACCCCCGTAGTTCCTTTAACTCCCTCAGCAAAGGAAAACATGCTACCGGCCCCAACTGCCTTATTTCAATGAATTTCCTTGGGTGGAAGTCCACCAATAAGGTTTCATAAACATGACTTCTTCGTAAGTGTTAATAACACTTATTAATGAGCCATCATTTCATTAAAGGACTCTTTCTTCCTCATACCTACCTTACTTCGGGGTAAGGTTTCCTTAACAATATATCTCTTTATTTACTGTCTGCCTCTAACCGATGTTTTTGGGAATACTTGAAAAGTTGCATTCTCTTCAGTTCTGATATGTCAAAGCAACTCGTTGTTAGAACCATCCACAAAGTTCCTCTAAGATCGAAATAACCTGCTCCTTCAACTATAGGGACTACCGTTCCTACTATTTTAACATTGATCCAATGGGTGAAAAAATTTCCTTAAATTTTCATATCTGGGTATACCCCTCTCTAAACCAAAGCTTATGAGCCCAATACTTCCACCGAATAAAGTTACACTGCCTCCACATGACTTAACCTCAAGTATGATCCTTATCAAGGACGTTATAAACATTTTCCCAATTTAATTTCACTGAGTAATCGAAGTTTAGAACCACTCTTTTCTTATAGCGATACTTGGGAAATTATAGATACTGTGCCCTTGTACCCGTGGTAGCAATCTAAGAAAATGCCACAGAGGGATTAACCTCCAATGTTGTCCTCATCCCCGACTTTGATTTACAATTTTAACTAAGCCCCATCTCCTGGTGCCTTCATAACAGCCTTCCTTGGTCGCCCTTCTCCAATCAGCACACGAATCTCGAACGATCGTGCAAAATATTTACTAACATCTTACATTATGGCAGGAGAACGATATCTCACAATTTTAATTGACAATCCTACTCCTAAGGCTCTACATCAAATCAAAAGCAACGCTTAAGGCTTAGTGCGTCCGCACAGATGCCCAAGGACACTAGAACCTGATGCTCTGATACCATCTATGACAACCTGCCTATTAAAATAAGATGTGGCCAGCCCGATACTCTAATAATTACCAGAATCTTAGATAGTCCATTCTTAGCATCACTGTCGTTAAAATAATAATACGAGATAACCACCTATTATTTTAGAAAACAGATGTCAATTTCAATTTAAACTTTTAAAGAAAATCGTTTCAATAATCCAATTTGAAAAGAAGGTGGATATAAAAACAAATGAGTAATTGTATAACAATAATGCATAACGTAATAACTGAATAAGTTATCGGTTAACAGACCATTACAATCACCGAGTATTTAAATTAAATATCATATTATTTTAAATAGGTACAAAACTTGGGCAACACACCCGAATATGTAAAGTAATCATAGCTAAAGTACAAAATATAGAAGCGTCTATAACGAATATCCTAAAACATCTGTAATATGTTATAACTCTAGAACAACTGGAATGGAGAGGTTAATACGGGCGTCCTATCGGTGGAGCACCTGGGCGAACATAAAATTCATGCAAAATAAAGAGATACAGACGGGTCAGGGCCCGATATGATCACCATGTGAATAAAATGCAT
The DNA here is from genome assembly GCA_949130495.1 of Sambucus nigra. NCBI lineage: Eukaryota > Viridiplantae > Streptophyta > Magnoliopsida > Dipsacales > Adoxaceae > Sambucus > Sambucus nigra. The sequence continues at coordinate 293,762,316 of OX422215.1, read as the reverse complement.
GACAGTTATGAATATTTTATCATCAATCATAAACTTAACCAGCTCTCACAAATAATGATAAGATTTCTCACCGCTCAATCTAAAAGCACAAGCTAGCGCAATACCAATAACAATGAATAATATTCGTTTTCACATGTGAAAAATATCTAAGTTTCATTTAATGAGATTTCATTCCAGTTTTACACAACTTAAATGCACATTTCCTTTTTCTCTTTAGGAAACATATTTAAAGCAATTTATTTCACAAAATGCTTCACCATTTCAGTTTTACATCATTTAACTTCACAGTTCCCTTCTTCTCTCTAGGAAACATTTTCTAAGAAGTTTATCTCACAAAATTCTTTATCATCAATTAAATTCCAATTTAATAAGTATAGTTATAGTTACATCATATAACGATTCTAAAACCATCCTACCGGGTATCCCCACTTGATGTGTCCCTAAATAGCTATCATCTTCCACGGCCTATCACCAACACAACTTTGGCATCCTACATCGCGTGACGTCGGGAAGCGGCCATATGCCTTCGACAGTGAGTCATAACCACACCCGGAATTACCTCACTTCGAACAATATTCACACAATATATAATAACCAGTCCTATATACGAGGACTATATTCACCCTGCCTTCACTAGCCAGGGAACTTCACCTCATGCACATAACTTCCCCTATGATTGCAATTTAGAGAGGTGTGTATATGCAAAATTATCATTTACAAGTTATGCCCATTTAAAACATTCACTTTTTATATTCTCAAAATCATTCGTTCTTAGCAATTATATGCCAATTTAAAATATACATTTCTTATTCACGAAGTCATATTTTATGAATGATGTAGGCGACGTAGTATAATTTTCCTCACACTAGTCTCCAAGAGTTCAAACTAATACCATAGGCCACCACTGGTAATTTTTCCTCAATACTAGTCTCCCAAAAGTCTTAACCCATATCACCCAACTCTTCCTTAGTTCGAAGCTAGCTCACTAGATGAAACGCCGCTAACTTCTATTGAATAACCCCCGAATTAAGCCCACTTTAACCCGATACTAATCTAGGGTATTAATATCCCTAATATAAACCCCTAATACTCTTTATTACTTCCCAAGAGAAGGTTCCTAAGCCTTAAACCTAAAAGCAAAGGACTAAAAACCAAGTTGGAAAATCCAATAAAATAGCAGGGTTTCTGAATCGATTCTCATAGGTCCGAATCGATTCGCCCCTAATAGCGAACGATTCGCCCAAACGCGAATCGATTCGACTGAGAAAACCATCTTCTTGTCTCAGCCCGAATCGATTCGTCTCCTCAGACCTGTAGCAACCCTTATAGGCGAATCGACTCGCTTGGGAGGCGAATCGATTCGGCCTGGCAGAAAAAGCAATTCAGAGCTACGAGTTATGAACCCTAAATTTCCCAAAACTCAAATTTCTCTCTTCAAATCTCCACCATTTTAACCCTTATTAAACCCAAATCATTTCTAAGCAAACAAGACCTACTAAAACTAACCTAAATCAAATCTAACACCATTTTCAAAGGATTAAACACCAAATTTCTCAAGACCCACAATTTGTTCCAATCTCACAATTTCACAACCATCAATATGATTTATTCACATTAAATCACACACTAGCAAGTTAGAAACTTTCCTCAAGTTTGTAGTCTCGGATTCCCTTCCCGTAACAACGATTCCAAGCTCCAAATCTCTAATTTTCTCTTTTCTCTCCTTTTTCTCCCAAGCTCTCTCTTCTCTCTAACTCTCTATAAGTTTAAAACATGAAATTGGGGAGATAAGAGGGTTTGGGAGACTTAAGCATTCATTTAACATTTGTTTCCATCTTTAAATGTTAATACACCATTAAAATTACTCGTAACTACATAATTGAGTCATAACCTGTCAAAAGTGCTCGGAACTCAAAAATACAATATGGCACCTATTTTGACTATCTCGACTATTTCAAGACTAACCGCACGCTCAAAAATGGCATCTGGAATATCGTATAATATTTCATGTTCCAACGTCATATTAATTCACTAATAATTGTCCAATTGAAATATATTCCATAACTGTCGCTTAAAGCACAACGACGCAATAAAACATAACATGACGCTATTTACCTTCTCTTCATGGTAAATATGCAAAACTCAGTAAATATTATCTCTTAAATCACTTAAAATAATATTTACTCTAACTTCCATTATTTTATATAATTACCTCACATGGCAAAATTATATAGAATCAATTTCTCAAAAGTAAGGGTTATTACAGATGGCCTTCACTATGCATGTGTTAGGCTTGGGACAAAAGCTCACACGCGCGAGTGCCGCCGCCGCCGCCGTCCGTCCGGGTCGTGGGTCTTTCTTGAGCAACTATTAAATCTTTTTGATAAATTTTAATTGACATTTAGGCTTTAAAATTTATTTTCTGAACCAAAAAATATGGTTTCCCGAAACGAAATAATTAATTATGGATTAATTTTTTTCGCATTAATTAATTATTTAAAAACGCTATCATTTTTAATTATTTAAAAAACATTGACGTTTTTTAATTATTTAATTAAATCAATTGAGTTGTATTGTTAGAGAGATACGAATGTACAAACACTCACATCTTTTCTGAAAAAAGCCATGAGTTGCAGCCCTTCACCACTTATAAAAAGGACCATATGCAGCGCATTTTAAATATCAGAAAATCTACCTGAATTTCCTACTACTGTCCTTGTTCCCTTTTTACTGCTTGAGAGAAATTCGCCATTATTGGTTCATGAGGCTGTTGCATTGAAGTGCTTCTTGTAACAGTCGTTGATCGTTTCATCCTGGGAGGCAGACGCCCGTTGAATTTGTCGTCAGCTCCCTAGCGAGGGCGTATTCTGTCTTAAGGAGAGATAGTTCAACTTTCGACTCGGTCAAGACTATGCAAGTGTTTGTTACAATCACAATTTCTAGAGTAATTAATTAATTAATTTTAATTATTGTTTATTTATTTAGTGAAATATTATTTTTTTCGTAATCCGACAAACAACAATTTAATTCTAAGATTGGACTATATACATTATAAAGTGTATTTTCCAATCCATTAAGGATATAGTTTTTGCAAACCAAATCTGAATGCTTCCATACTTCTACAGTTAGCAAAGTCGTCTTATCCGTTTCATTTTCATTAACCACAGGAGCATCTTCTTTAATAAACCTCGCAAGATTAATGGTAGTTAAATAGAACAACATCTTTTGTTGTCAACGTTTGAAATCAGTACTATTAAACGTTTTGAATTTTTCTACATGATTTAAATGAGTCGGAACGGTAGTAAGAACTCTAACCGCCACATTGTTTTGAGGAACAAACATCACATTTTCAAAAGATTCAGTAGCCATTATTCTGTTATTGAATAACACAAAACCAATTTATGAAATGTATAAAAAAAAATCAAAATTAAAAATTGTAGGAAAGAGAGATATTCAATGTAAACACGTTTTAGTATGTATATAAAAATAGGTAAAAAAATTACCAATCTAATTTTAATTAGGAAAAATAAATTTATTTAGTGAAAACCCAAAAAATATCTATATTCTGTCTTAATATTGTTGTTTACCAGATTACGAAAAATTAATATTTGACTAAATAAATAAACAGTAATTAAAATTAATTGATTAATTACTCTAGAAAAACAGTAACAGTAAAAGAGCCAAGAAGAACATACAGTTTGTTATTGAAACAATCACTTGCAGAGTTTTGACCGAATCGAAAGTTGAACTATCTCTCCTTAAGACAGAATACGCCCCCGCTACGGTGCTGATGGCAAATTCAACGGGCGTCTGCCTCCCAGGATGAAACGGTCAACGACTGTTACAAGAAGGACTTCAGTGCAACAGTCCCACGAACCAACAATGGTGAATTTCTCTCAAGCAGTAAGAAGGGAACAAGGACAGTAGTAGAGAATTCGGGTAGATTTTCAGGTATTTAAAATGGACTGCATATGGTCCTTTTTATAAGTGGTGAAGGGGTGCAACTCATGGTTTTTTCCAGAAAAGATGTGACTGTTTGTACAGTCGTATCTCTCAAACAATGCAACTTAACATTTTAATTAAATAATTAAAAAATGACAACATTTTTTAAATAATTAAAAATGACAGAGTTTTTAAATAATTAATTAATGCGGAAAATAATTAATCCGTAATTAATTATTTCGTTTCGAAAAATCAGATTTTTTGGTTTAGAAAATAAATTTTAAATCTCAAAGGTCAATTAAAATTTGTCCAAAAAATTCAATAGTTGCTTAAGAAAGACACGACCCGGACGGACGGCGGTGGCGACTCACGCACGTGTGAGCTTTTGGCGCAAGCCCAACACATACATAGTGTAGGCCATCTCCCCTTCAAAGAGTTGGGATAGCCCAGGCATCCAAGCCATAGTCCCATAACTTGGGTATATTATCTCCAAGTATTTCTACCACTTTTCCAATGTGGGATAAACCCACTTAACTATGTTACCCCATCTAGCTTAATCTCAAATGGGTCACTTTAAGTCCAAATTTCTTATTCATTACTTCACTATTTTGAACAAGTGAGTATACCGAATTAATCTCCTTGCTACAAGGAACACATTGGTACTAAGACACGTCACTTTTAACATATGTGTCTTAATTAAAATTAACTCTAAAGTTTGACCAAATAAGCTGTTATTTTATAAAATATACAACATGATCCAGGGTAATATATATTATTCTCAGGTGAAAGGTATTTTCACCAATTTGCATGTACACTTATTTACAGTTTTTTAAATGAAACCAGGACTAAAATAAGTACATCCTTCCCCACAACTCGCTGCTCGGTTGAGCTTGAGCCTAGATGAGTTCTACCGCTCCACAAGATAAATGTACACACACACACACACACACACACACACATATATATATATATATATCGAAATTAAAATACTAATCACGTACAAAAGGTACAAAATTGAAATCAAAATATAAACATATAAACCAGATCAACACATTTAAACCAAACCGTCAATCCAAAGATTATGCATAAAAACTTCTGTGACATTTTGATGATAATGTATCAATGCGTGCATGACTAATACTATTATTCAATTTGAAAGAAAATATGTCCTAGACTTTAAAGATCAAATAGATATTGGAGATATGAATCAAAACTCACAGAGAATGGTGAAGTCAAACGACATAGTCCAATTTTAAGAATTAAAACAATAAAGATATAATCAAGACTCAAGAGAAGGATAAAGCCAAGGACAAAGTCAAAGACAGATAAAAGGAAAAAGATCAACTATGAAGTGATAAAAACTTTCTAACATAGTTGATCTTATTCATGAAAACACTAAAAATTCATGAAAAAGCTGGAAATACAAAAAATATGCTACAAATGCGGAATAAAAGGTGTATGGAGATCCACCTGGTTTGTTTCTGCGGTATGGGGCGGACTCGTTAGGTCAAAGGTCTAGAATTCGAACCCCCCCTAATAGATAACAAATATTATGTAAAGCGTGTGTTAGAGTGGTTCTGTCACAGCGTCCCCCTTCTTTAGCTAGCATGGAAGAGCCCAAAGGATTCGCTCGTATGTAGGTTCAGGGTTATAAAAAAAAGTGTATGGAGATATTAATATTTCAAAAGGAGTGATAAGTAGCATAATTAAAGTGATTGGAGAATTAAAATGTGAGGTCAGTATTAAAGATGATTTAAGAGAAGAAATGAGTGACCTTAAAAACAAATTGGAGGGCTTGATGAAAGAAGAAATTTCTTATAACCAGCGGGTTAAGGTTAAAGGTATCAAGAAATGGGGCAACACCACCAAGTGTTTTGAGTAGTTACTTTCTAGTGGGCTGGTGAACACTCTTATGAATATCACTTTTGCGTGCTTGATTTTAAAGAAATTGTATCTCTAATACTTAAAAAATTTATACCAGACAGTTGCCACAATTTCTTCTTCCATGGGAGGGGGGCTCTTACATATAGGTCTCATGTGAAGCGATTTTTTACAAATAAGTCCTATTAACTTATCAATCATTAAAATCGTACTATTTTTATTTTTGGGGAATCTTATTTGACAAATTTACCCTTTTAAACCAATCATCTGTAACTATTGGGGAACTTACTCAAATAACTTAACTTTGTTTACTCCTATTTTTTAATCTTCAAATAATCATAATTTTTTATTCACAAATCCATTTTTCGCAGAATTAGTATTTTTTAAATCTACTCGCCGAGATCTATCAAATAAGATCCATTAACGCTATAAATTCCGATGAAAAAAGTTACGCACCAGAAAATAATATTATTTTATATTTGAGATGTTTGGAATAGCCTCTCATCATATTGTAGCAAGGATATTGGGAATATTAGCGGGTCTATTCCATCTTAGCGTGTGCCCGCCCTAATGTCTATACAGTAAACATTTCATGTGTGCTAATATTTCACAAACAATAAATATTTACTATCTGTATAAAAAATGAATGAAACGCATTATTTTTATTTTTTTACTATTTTTTATTAAATATTGATCTAATTTTATAGCGCTTGATAAGTAGATTTCAAAAATATAAATTTTGTAAATTTTGGATTTGTATATTGAAAGTTATAATTCTTTAAAGTTTGAAAGGAAAAAAAGTAACTATCAATTTAAATTTGGAGGGAATATAGGGGGAGGGGTATATTAGTAAGGAAAAAATTCGTAGAATCAAAAATAAATACTCTTCAAAGAGAACTTACATGTAATATTCCCTTATAGTGTCATGAGATTCACAGTGGAAAGGCCAACAAACTATATTTTAATGAATTCCAGGTGGATAGGGAGAAAATAGTGTCTCACACTTGTAATTTATGGATGGTGCCTCTTATATGTGGATGGCGGTCATAACAAATTCAATAATCTTGTTGGGATTGAAGAAATTTTACGGAAGTCTCGGGCTTAAAATTTATTATGTTTAAAAGTGCCTTGCTGGGGATTATTGTTGAAGAGGGAAAGTTAGCAAATTTATCAAAAGATGTTGAATGCGTTATTCAGTTTTAGCCAATGGATTAGTTGAAAATGCCATTGGTAGGCAACCCAAGATTATTTTCTTTTTATGAATCCATTTTGCGAAAAAATTCCAAAAGGTCAATAGAGTTGGAAGAAAGGATGTCTAGGGCAGAGGAGGTAGTCTCGCTCTAATTCATTCAGTTCAAGGTGATGTCCCAATCTACTTTTTGTCTCTCTTTAGGCTCCCCATTTTTATTGTTAAGAAAATGGAAAAACTAATAAGGTCCCTCTTATGGGAAAGTGTTAGAAGGATAAAAAGGAGCATCTTAGCGATTAGGATATAGTGTGTTATCTAAAAAGATAATTGTGAAGGTCTGCTTCATAACTAGAGTCTCTTTGGGCCTCCATTATAAGAAGCAAGTATGGGATTCATTACAATGTTTGGGATACTAAAGTGGTAGGTAAAGGCTCTCTTCGTAATCCGTGGAAGACTATCTCTCAAGATTTGGATTTTGTCCTCAAACATGTGCAACTTTAAGTAGGCAATGGAAGGAAAGTTCAATTTTGAGAGGACTTATAAAAGAATTCAATCTTCGTTCTTTAATTTCTAGACCTTATGGTGTTTTTATACCCCTCACATTGTTCTTGATTAAGTGGTTACTTGGAACTCCACATCCAATGATAAAGTTTCTCAATTTTGTTTCTCTTCTTGGCTGGATTGATGGGATCTCTCTCTTGAAAGACTGTTCCAATTGTAGGGCATAGGTTGGAAATTCATTCGGATCCTTTTCATGTAAAGCCTACTTTAAATTTTTGGTTAATTGTCTACTTCCCTCTCTCCTCCTTTTGTCCATTTACAAGAAAGGTGATGCAACTTGATCTAACAAGAGACCCAATTAATGTTTATCTCCATTTTGGTGCATATTATGCAAGAAGGGTGAAGGCGTGGACTACATCCTTATACATTATGACTTCTTCATATTTTTATAGGAAAAGTAGTTTATGAACTTGATCTAGTGGGATCAATGGCTTGTTTGAATTACTTCTTAACCATGGATATTGTGCTCAATAGGGACAAAAAGAAGGCAAAACTTTGTGGAGTATTAGTTTTTGTGTATCTTGGAGTATATGGAGTTAAAGAAACGAGAGGACTTTTGAGGACAAAGAAAGCTTTGAAGGAGAAGATATGGGAGAGACTCGTGCTTCTCACCTCACTATGGGTGTCAACTTTGAGTTTTTTAAAATGAATGGAGTTATCATGTATCATCAATAATTGGGTTGCCTCATTGAAGGAAACTTAGGTTGGCTTATGTCATTTCCAGGTCGGGGTATTTCTGCACATTATTTATTATTGATAGTGAAGAATTTGTCATAAGCCCAATCTTCCTCATGGATTTCTACACGACAAGCCCACCATTTAAAACCCATGTGCATATGGCAAGCACTTCACATAACCCAATTTGCCCAAGTAGCCCACTTTAGCAAAGGCCTCCGTGATCACTTGTCCGATGCCTCACTTACAAAGTCCATAACACACTTCACCTCGTAATCTTTCTTAATTGGTGATAAAAAATTTAAACCACTGAGGACAACAAAAGAAATGATCAGGCATGTAAAGTTTGCATACCATAGTCAAGACCCGTGACTCTGTACATTTCCTTTTGATGTCTATTCCTCCTGAAACAAATGACAATTTCAAAATGAAGCTTCACCATCTCAGCAGACATGTTTTCACATGCAAAGACTCCTCCAACCACCGCATTCAATGATATTCTCCTGCCAATTTGATAACCAAGACTTGAACCGGGGCTATAAATACCAAGATTTATTTATTGCGGATAACAACTAACTCAACCATTTATTCTCTCTCTAGTTCTCTTACAATAGTTCTCAATCTTGTAACACGGCCTACGGGCACTTGTAATTTGGCCTTACGGCACCATATTAATACAAAGAGAGAAAAAAAGCATTTCAATCATGGATATAGGCCCAACACACTGGGTTGAACCACGTTACATCCTTATGTTTATATTTATACCTCATTTTTTGCTCTTGGTCTAACTCACGCACCTCATATTTAGGTGGAGCCCAAGTCTTAACAAATTTTGGCCTATATCCCATCAAAAAAAAAATTTACACGAGACATACTCGGGTGAAAAGTATTTTCACCAATCTTATAAGCATAAAAAAATTATTAAAACCGTTCCATTAACTAATAAATTCTCAAAATAAAGATATTAAATAAAGTTGTCTAAGCTCTAATGATAAACTATTAATGTCTTAATAGGAAAGATGAAATAGATAAATAAATAAATGAAGCATAATCATTTAGGTCTTCAGCATCGTCTTAGGTGGTTCTCTAAGCATGTTATCAAATGTCTCATCATCAATAGCATTTCCATCCTCATCTTTAAAAAAATCATTAAAGTTGAGATCAGTATCGTCAAGTTTCCAACAATCTTAAAGACCTTCCATAATGTTTGTCTCCGCTTTGTTTTAGAGGCCTAATATTTTTCCACCAAGTTCTTGGACGAACGAAAAGTACACGTCCATTGCCCAATGCGGCCACATCTATGGCAAATATCATTTAGATTCTGTGGATTTGACTTCTAATTCCCTTTGTTATTGTGATTATTCCACTTCTGGTGGTTCTTGAATTTTTTATTTTGTCTAGGGCCTTGATTATGGTAGTCGCCTCTTCTGGAGTTGCCACAACCCCTCCGCATATTTCTTTAGCCTCTTTTGTTATTCTGAACAGAGTTAGCATTCACTTCAGTGAGTGCTACAGATCCAGTTGGTCTAGATGTATGATTCTTCATCAGTACGTCATTGTTCTACTCGGCAACTAGGAGACATGAGATTAGTTCCGAGTACCTTTTAAACCCTCGCTCTCGATATTGATGCTGCAGGAGCATATTCGAGGCGTTAAAAGTTGAGAATGTTTTCTCCAACATATCTGCATCCTCTACCTTTTTCTCCACATAGCTTTAACTTGGAGGTAATCTTGAACATAACAGAATTGTATTCAGACACAGTGTTAAAATCTTGAAATCTCAAGTTGAGCCATTCATGGCGTGCATATGAAAGTATGACTGATTTTTAGTGGTCATAACGCTCCTACAGGGAGTTCCATAAATTAAGAGGATCTTTCACAGTTAGGTACTCACTTTTCAAATCATTGTGTATGCGATGCCTAAGGAATATCAGGGCCTTAGCTTTGTCCTGCTGAGAGATGGTATTTTCAAGTGTTATTGCATCACCAAGATTTCGAGCTTGGAGTCGAGTTCAGCATCTTGAGACCAATTAAGATAATTCACTCCAGAAATTTCAGGTGCTTCAAATTCGAGTTTATAAATATTTGACATTAAATAAATTACAATCAGATAGATGTATTGCATAATAAAGAAAAATTTATAATTCAATCTTGGTTGGAATTTCATGTGTGCAATTAGGACTTTAGGTCCTTAATTTAATAATTAGAACTTCAGGTTCGTGCTATTTATTTATTGAAACTTCAGATCAATATATAAAATAATTGAACTTCGAATCAATTTTATTGAGTATAAGGACTTTCTCTACCCTATTGTGTCAAAACTTAAAGTTTGATCAGATTTTTTTTTTAAATTTATTTGGAACTTCAGGTCCAAATTATAAATTATTTGGGGACATTTAATGTCCCTAACTCTATGATAGGAATAATCAAAACTTAGGGTTTTGATTGAGGGTATATATTATTTGGAACTTCAGGTCCAAATTATAAAAAACGTTTCAAGTCCCAAATTTGATGGTAATTGAAAACTTCACGCCGCAATTACTGAAAATTTCAAGTCCCCAAAATCAAAACTTCAGGTTTGATTTTATGGTATATTTTATTATCATGTCCAAAAACTGACCATGAATTACGAACTTCAGGCCATAAAAATTTAAATAAGAATTGGGAACTTATAAATTATCAAAACTTTAGGTTTTAATTTAAGACATATTTTATTGAACTTCGGGTCCAAACTTTCATTTTTATTCATACACTAATTTGGAGAAAAAAATTTAATAAAAAATAAATAAAACTTGTACCATTTAATTTTTGTAACCAAATATTAACCATCATCTATGCTTTAAAAGTTAAAAAAAATATAACTTGCGTATGAAAATAAATTCATGTACTAACACGCCATGAAAGAGGAAATTTTTATTCTCTAGACTGACTATTCATGCATAATGGAGATGAAGACTTACAAAGAAACAGGAAAAGGAAACCTTAAACCCGAAACTAGATTTACGAAGATTACTTTTAAAACATACAACTATTCATGTTAGTTATTGTTGTGTAAAGGTGGAAAGACATGATAAAGAAGATGTGTACCTTTTTTGTCTGACTTTTGTTAAAAAAAAAACTTTTTCTGTTAATCGACTCCGATTGATAGTCGTAGAAATTTGTAGGCTGATAACGTGTTAAAGAGAAATAGGGTACAGAGAGAATTTTGGAACGAGGAAGAATTCTCATTAATTGATGTGTCACAAATGGGGGGGGCCTTATTTATAGTGCAAACAATGTCTTAACCCTGCGCGATGCGCGAACTCCCTTAAAATACATGTATAATTATATATTAAAAAAACATTAAATATTATATTATAAAAAAATGGGAATGCACTACCTTCATTTAACATAATATTAAAAAATCTACATGCGAACCTTGAAGATCTCGATTCGGACCAAACGTTGGCGAGTGAACCTTAGAATGTGTAGAATTTAATCAAACAATTAGTATGCATAAAAAAAATTAGGAAAAAGCAATGGTGTACGGTAGGATGATAGTAGATGGGGACCATAGTCATTTTACATATAATCAACATATTTTCTTTTACATCCAGCTCTCCCTTTTTTGTGATATGTAACTTACTTTTTTTGCGAATGGAACTTCTGGTAGTCTTGGTTAATTCAAAAAAATCTGTCTGAAAATACAATTATTCTATCACTGTGTTAGGCCTGTCAATGGGTCGGGTTTGGACCCGGACCCGACCCGGATAATAGGGTGTGAGCATATTTTTTTGGACTCCAGACCCAAAGATCCGAATACCCGAAGACCCGTTTATTAAACGGGTAGGGTCTGGATCTTATACAAGATCCGAACCCAAAAACCCGACCCTAATTGTACATTATTATTTTTTAAATATATATACATATACTATAAATTTATATATATTTATAAACATATCTTATCAATATAACATGTAAGTAATGTATATAAAAATATATATTTATGTATATAATAAATATAAATAATATATGTTTTATTTATACTAATAATATTCTATAATACATTACAAAATATTTAATTTAAGATTAAAAAATAAAGAGGGGGGATAATATAAAATAAATGTATATATTTGGTCAGACCCGGACCCGAACCCGAGACCCGAAGACCCGAACGAATTTGGGTCTAGATCCAATATTGTAAACCCGATGAAGACCCGGACTCGAACTCGATGAAAACCCGATTACACGGATCTAGATCTCCCTAAACCTGAGCCGGCTCCGCCCGTTGACAGGCCTACACTGTGTTGTTAAAGAAAAAAATGAAATAGTAAGAAAAATTTAAGGGAAGGAAAGAGAAAATTACAATGACAGGTCTACGGTTATCATCGTGCTTGGCAACATAAACAACCCCATCAACGAGCTCCGTTGAGAACTCATCAGCTATTAAATTTTCTGTAACAAAATCACCCACTCGTGTTTTCATTCGATTTCAAATGATTAACTTTAATTCAAATTTAAAGTCAAGATTCCAGTGTAACTAAACAAATAAAATTTCATACTTCTAAGAATGAACAAATTATTGCTTCAATCCATGGATTTCCTAAAAAACAATTGATCAAGCACGACAAAAAGAATACATATTCAATCCCTTGCATTTCTTAGCAAAGAAATGAAAATGAAAGGCAAAAAGGGTAGACGTACATATTTCTGGATTTGGGTGTTTGATAATATCAACCTGTTGGTTTTGTCTCTCCTATGATGTTTGGGGCAGAACTGAGATTGCGGCAACTTTGTGTTGTGTTATTTTCAGTTTTGGTTTATTTACAAATTTGCCATTTTGGCTGAAATCTATAAATACAAGTGTTATTTCTAGGTTTTGAGTGAGGACAAGTGAGTGGGCATATTTGAGAGCTATTTTGAGAGTTATCAAAGCTAAAGAGAGATAGAGCTCCCATTTGAGGGGTGAGTTCTTATGAGGCTGTGAGTAACTTTCTAAGAGAGATAAATTATGTGTGTGTATAACCTTTGGGTTCCTCCATTTATCTATAGAAAGAAGAAATCCTCCTTGGTGGATGTAGACCAAATTTGGGTGAACCAAGGTATATCATTGTTGTTGCTTTGATTGTTTGTTGCTTGTATGCTCTTATTGTCTCTTCATTGATGTTTGGTTGAATTGATTGGGAGTTTGCACACTAGTTCATTTTGGGAATAAGGTCTTGGGTGTTTTCCGCACACCAAGTGTTTGATAAAATTTTCGAGTGAGTTTTATCGTCTTGGTCGCTAGAGATAGTCTTGCTTTAGCGCAACAAGTGGTATCAGAGCTTTGGTTGCATTGTTTGCCCGGTATTTTGGTTCGAGGTTGAATCAATTTTGGCAATTTTGGCATAGCTTTTATTTTTGTTTCAAATGACGAAAAATGTGGAGAGTACTCGAGAATCAACCTCTACGAGCGGAGGCTCTAAGAGATGGGATCCGAGTTTTGGATCAAGTGGTTCAATGAAAATGGAAATGAAGGCTTTTGATGAGAAGATCAATTTCGAGTATGGAAAAGACGAATGCGAGGCGTTCTTGTCCAACAGAGGTTACAAATAGCATTGTTGGGGGTAGAGGGATGACCGGTACGCATGACCGATGCCGAGTGGATTGACATTGATCAAAGAGCGACTTCATGTATTGAGATGCTTATCACGGATGATGTGTTGAATAACGTGATAATGGAGACCATGACTAAAGGCATGTAGGATAAGCTAGAAGATATTTATTTGGAAAAGACGTTGTCAAATAAATTGTTCCTCAAGAAGAAACTCTTCAAGCTTGAGATGAAGGAGGGTGAGGATATGATGAAGCATATCAACGTTTTTAATGACTTGATAAATGACTTGAACAGGATAGATGTTCAATTCATTGATGAGGATCGAGCATTGTTGTTGCTTGCATCATTACCCGATTCATACGAGCATTTTGTGAACACTCTCATGTTTGGGAAGTATACGCTCCGGTGCGATGAGGTTGTACAAGATATTCAATCTCATGTCACGATGAGAAAGAAGGAAGGTGGAGGTGTCGGGTATTCCCATAATGAAGGCCTTACGGCGAGAGACGGAGGTGGGCAAAATTGCGGGAGGAACTCCAACCGGGGATTTAATGACGGTAGTAGGTCTAGATCGAGAGGTGTTAGTGGTAAAGGGACGAAATGCTACAAGTGTCGGGAATGGGGTTATATGATCCGAGAATGTCCTTTGTGGAATGACAAGGTTAAGGGCAAGGTTGATTCCGAGAGGGCAACGGTAGCGAGTGCGAATTATGAAGATGAACTTGGAGAACTTATCATAATCTCCAAGGTTAACTCTCTTTCCTAAGATGATTGGATATTAGATTTGGGATCGTCGGATCACGTTTGCTCCGAGATGGAATATTTTGAGACTTTTATGGAAAACGGAAAAGGTTTTATCTCTTTGGCTAACGGAGAGAAGGTTTTTGTTAAGGGTGTCGGGACGGTGAAAATCAAGATGTTTGATGGGGCGGAACACAATTTGGGTGGTGTGGCTTATGTCCCAAAGTTGCGAAAGAATTTGATATCCATTAGCCGTTTGGATTCCAAGGGTTGTCAGGTGTCGATGGCGAGTGGAGTCTTGAAAGTCACACGCGATTGTATGGTCCTAGCGAGGGGAGAGGAGAGAGAGGGGTTGTATCGTCTAAATCAGAGTTCAAGAAAGATGGGGAAGCAGTGTGCACAAGTGATCGAACGTTCGAGGCATGTCTCGTTTGTGAACAAAGCGACATTGAGTGCTAGATTTTCGAGACTAGATGGTAGTGATGATATAATACCTACTAGTGGAGGGGATGGATCGAAGTCCCCCTCCAGGGCCAACGAGTGATGTTGACCCGGTTTAGTTGCACACATGCATTGGCTGATTGGAATCGAGGAGGTATAGGACCGTGATGGATTCGAGGTGTGTGTAGCTAGTTCAAGGAAGGCCGATGAGTTATTGTTTGCGAGCATTGACAAACGGGAGTTTTTTATGACAAAGACATGATACATTTTTTGAGGGTGAGATTTGGAGGGTATGAGAGGTGAGGAACTTTCCCTCTCATCTGTGGTTATTTCTCATGATGGAAGATGGTGTTGATGTGTGTGAATGTTTCGTGTAAAGAGGGTGTATGCTATATGTATTGTGTGGGGGTGTACTCACCGAGTTACATGAGGAGCGAGATTCACCGTATAGTTACATGGGAAGCATTCAGATGCATGAGATGGAGAGTTCCTAATTTAGAACTTGGTTCCTCGGCGGGTGGAGTCGTTTGGAGTCTTGGAGTGAAGACTTGCGGTATCTCACTTCATGGTTGAAGTTTGAGGTGGCTTAGCATCGGGTGGAGCGTATTGGCTTGTTAGATGTCGGGATGATCTTCGAGTGGATTTGATGTTTGCATTCTGAGTTAGGTTGGATCGTGAGGATTGTCTGGGGAATCGCATTAGCTTGGTAGATGGTGGGACCGTCTTCAAGCAGGTTCAATTTCAGCATTCTAGATATTGGTTGGATCATCAGGATCGCCAAGGTGGAGTTTGTTGATTTTGGCTCTCCTATGATGTTTGGGGTAGAACTGAGATTGAGGCAACTTTGTGTTGTGTTATTTTTATTTTTGGTTTATTTACAAATTTGCCATTTTGGCTCAAATCTATAAATACAAGTGTTATTTCTAGGTTTTGAGTGAGAACAAGTGAGTGGGCATATTTGAGAGCTATTTTGAGAGTTATCAAAGCTAAAGAGAGATAGAGCTCCCATTTGAGGGGTGAGTTCTTGTAAGGTTGTGAGTGACTTTCTAAGAGAGATAAATTGTGTGTGTGTATAACCTTTGGGTTCCTCCATTTATCTATAAAAAGAAAAAATCCTCCTTGGTGGATGTAGTCCAAATTTGGGTGAACCACGGTATATCATTGTTGTTGCTTTGATTGTTTATTTCTTGTATGCTCTTATTGTCTCTTCATTAATGTTTGGTTGAATTGATTGGGAGTTTGCACACTAGTTCATTTTGGGAACAAGGTCTTGGGTGTTTTCCGCACACCAAGTGTTTGATAAAATTTCTGAGTGAGTTTTATCATCTTGGTCGCTAGAGATAGTCTTGCTTTAGCGCAACACAACTAAGTCAACCTCAGTTACACTAACGTCGGAAGCATCTCCCACAATCTCGGAACCATCTGCAGCAACAAACTTTCAAATTCAAACTACTCCAAAGATATCTCCTATTCAATAGCTCATCACGTGTAGAAGTTTAGACTTGTATAACTAGATAAATACCCCATGGGTTCATTGAACATATATACAAAACATTACATATACCTAATATGAGGAATACCTGCTGCTTATATGCCTCATATATCTCTAGAGCTTAAACAGATATGATTTCTCTTTATAATATATCAGTTCCATCAGTATACCTGCTATAGATATTATTTCATTATTTTCTAGATACAAAGATTAATATACACACATAGAGGTGAGGAGATATAAAGACAGATTTCACTAGTAATCCAAGAGACCATCGATAATCCAAAAGGCAATAAAAGAAAAAGAAATGGGTAAAGTCTCTCAAAAGATGTGAAGAATGCATACGGTGAGAGTAAAGAGGGTAAACTATAGGGAAAATCAATGGGCGTTAAAATAGGTCCAAATGTAATATTTGAGGGTAGAGGAAAGTATGAATAAAGGAGGTGTGAAAATAGGTGCAATCAATGGTATTGTTACGTGGCAAACTATAAAGTGGAGACACCATTTTATATATTACTAGTTTGCAACCCGCGCGATGCGCGGATGTGATAAAATTATTGTTTAACGTTACAAAAAAATAAGTGTTGTGCCATTTTCTCTTCAAGTTCACATATTTAAAAAAGAAACAAACAAATAAAAACTACATCATCTTATTATTAAAAAAAAGTAATCTAAGTAGAAAGTTGCAATTGAACACACACCACAACCCCAAGCATATGGGTTTTCGTTATTTATTCAATAAATAATTATAATAAAGCATAAAAATAGCAGAAAATGAAAAAACAGCACCCTCATATCGAAATTATTCCTTGTTCCGTCCCTGGATTTCAATGGCAATTACATGTGTAAAAACCCTATTTCTGGAAATGAAATGCATGAATATATTTTAGATTTAAGAGATTCATGTAAAATAACTTCAAAAGAGAAGCACGTTCATGGAATCCAATCAAGATCTAGGTGAGGTCCTTTGCTATCAACCATGACTTCATCACCATCTCTATATAATTAACAGTACAGAAAGTAAAAGGCAGGAACAATCGATTAGTTTAAAAATAAAAAAGCAATTCTACTCCTTATTTTATATATCCGTGTGCATGTAAAAGAAAAAACAATTAAGGCATATTGAAAACATATTTAAAATAATAGAACTCTATTTTGTTGATGGATAATATGCCTGAATATCTTAATATTATTTTAAATAATTACAAATTAATATTTAACCAATATATAAAGTTGTTATCAAAGAAATCGTTATGTTTAAAAGTACATAGAAAACTACGTAAAATAATTATAAAACATTGAAAATAAACTCATCAAATAAATTACAAAATCTTAATATGTAACACTAAACATAAAAGCTATATATCTTTTATAAAACAGTAATTTCAAAAAGACTTAATACAAAAATACAAAAATTGAAAAAAAATTATTTCTATAAAACGGATTTTAAAAAATGCATTTTTAAAAATTTTATTATTTATTAAAAAAAACTGTATTTTTAAAAAATATATTATTAAACAACTGCATTTTCAAAAAAACTATATTTTTTATAATAATAATATATTTTTAAAAATAAATAAAAAGTAGATAAAATATAGAAAAAACAAAAAACTAATAGAAACACTATTTTTTTATATAAAAAATAATAGTTTAAAAAAACTGTTTATAAACCATATTTAGTTAAAAGTGTATTTTGTTATAAAAACAATATTTTTAAAAAGAAATGAAGAAAATATACAAAAGAACGTAAACAACAAAAATATGTATTTTTAATTTATTTTTTATTTCTTTATAAATCGTATCTTTTAGAAACTATTTGTATGAAAAGAAATACACCCTTTATAAAAAATAAAGTTTTTAAACAGTCATTTTTATTAAACAAAATCATCTTTTAAAAAATGTACTTCTATAAGAAAAATAATTTTTAAAAAAATTTAGTTTTTCAAATATGCTTCTTAAAACATAATCTAATAGTTAGTGATAAAAATGATTTATTGAAAAATTGCATTTTTAAAAAAATTGGACTTTTTATTAAAAAAATATATTTTTAAAAAGAAATAAAGAAAAAAACAAAAACATAAAAGCTATTTTTTATAAAAACTAAATTTTTAAAAAACTATTTATAAAACGTATTTTGTGAAAAATGCATTTTGTTATAAAATTTGTATTTTAAAAGGAAATAAAGACAAAAAAATAGAAAAACAACAAAAAGTTATATTTTAAAAAATTGCATTCCTTAATAAACCGTAGTTTTTAGAAACGGTTTTTTGTAAAAAAAAATACAGTTTTTGGTAAAATAAAGTTTTGAAACAACCATTTTTATAAAAAAAAAATAGAGTTTTTTTTAATAATTCCGCTTTTATAAAAAAATATATTGAAACCCAATGGAGCCTATTATGTTACCTAAGTAGATAAAAAAAATACTTCTTAAAACAAAATGTAATTGTTACTGAGAAAAATGGAATTACCTCTGATAATTGATGGGTTACAACCCCAATAAATGATATAAAGGATTGCGTAGTATGTGATATTTGATGTTAGACTCTGTGAAAGAGAGGCAACACTGATGAGCGTTAACTGGCAAGAAGAGGAAATGTAAGGCATGTGTTTCCAACAATGCCTAAAATTATAGATACTATTCATCCCCCTCACATAAAAATGTACATCTCCCATTAAATGTTTTTTAGGCGTTTAGTTTTCAACAATGAACCTTTGGGTTCTTAAATTTTGGTTTCCAAGAAATGATGAACCTTTGGTTTTCTTAAGTTGAAAATGGCGTCTCTTATCTTTAAATCCACGTAGGCAGTCCTCTTTAGAGGCTCTATTTTCATATTTATTAGATTAGCCACGTGTCAACTCTCTATGAGTATGTTAGATGGAGTTGGAAAAAATACTGCATTTATTAGTATTGCCACGTGTCAATCCTCTGAAATGAGACACCAAAATTATATTATGTTACTAGGTTATAATCCCGCGCGATGAGCGAGCGCATTATAAGAATCGATTAAATTTTATATTGTAATAAATTGGGAAAATTTTCTATGAGAGAATAATATGAAATTATCTCGTTGATTACATAAATATCATCTTACCAATTATCCAAAAGATGTAAAATAGTTTGTCCCATACAATATCTATATTATAATCATTCCAACAATAGAAGACTTAATTGTCTTATTCAAATCGATGCAAAAATGATTACAACAGATAACAGTTGTCTAATAGTAACATTTAACTTCAGTAGGAAACATGATTACAACAGATAACAGTTACCTCATTGCAATATTTAACATCAGTAGGAGACCTTATTTTCTAATTCAAATCGAATCAAACATGATTACAGCTTTAACAGTTATCTCATAGGATCATTTAACTTCAGCAGGAGACCTGATTGTTCAAATGGTTGCCTCCTACTCCTAGTGATTATTTTTCCTCCAATATTCACATCCATTAGTTTGGTATTAATATTATATATTTATACATTAATTGATATTATGATTAATATGAAACCAAGAAAATACACAGAATTTCAAAGGGATTCGAACTTTGTAGTATTAATTGTTAACAACTATTGTAGATCAATATAAGAAAAAAAACTTCAGACTTCAACTGCCAAAAAAAATTGCATTGGCAACTTCCAAGTCCATTTAAAAAGGGCATAAAGACAAACCGAACTTGGAACACGTAGGCCTACATATCTTCATCAATTGTTTCTCTACTTCTCTATCAAAGCTAACCCAACGACCCCCACCAATCACCCCAGCGACCTCGACCCTGATGTTAACTTATATAGAAAGCACTGGGTAGATACATGATGCAAATTAAACAATTATGGAATGAAAGGATAAAAGAATTAATCCTGCTGTTTACATGTGAATTTTTGTCTTCTTTTCCACGTTTCACCAAACGGCTAATGTGAACTTTGCCAAAAGTGATAGATCATTGCAGTGTTTTATACATACACACGCCTACACAAAAATCCTTTTTACAAAAAAACCTTCAGGGTTTTTTAGCAGAGCATTCCTCACATCTCTCAAAAAGAGTTTATAAATTAATTTAGTCCATATATAGGAATATAATAAAATGAGAAATTTGACAATAAAAGAGATGAGGTCGTGCATATAATTAGAATTCAATATTCAAATAAGATTTAAGTAAAAAAATATGACATCCTATTTACAGAAATATAAAATTTCCACACTACGGGTGTTGATGTAAAAAATTAGATCGTATCTAATTATTCAATCACAGATAAAATAAATGAAACAAAGAGTTTTTAAAGTGGTTCAGCCTTACAAGAATGGCCTACGTCCACTGTTATGTTATTGCTGATTGCTTGGGAATTCTCGATTACAAGTTCAATCAAGAAATTTCGGTCCCTCTACAATGAGGATTGTACAATGTATTTATAGCCTTGAGGTTGTAATGTGAAAGGGTAATACATTAAATGATGTACATATGAAAGGGTAATACATTCAATGCCCTTTAAGCGTATGCGTCTGAATGATAAGCATTTAATGAACAGTCAAACTGTTGGTTATCCTGCTATTAATGCTTTGTTCGAGGTGCAGCTCGGACCGCCGGAGTTGCTCGGACCGCCTAAGCTTCTCGGTATTCAAAAGTTCCTCGGAGAGCTCTTGTTCCTCGGAGCGTATGAGTTTCTCGGGGAAGCAGTGTTCCTCATTGTAGTATGGTTCCACGGAGCGTGTGAGTTCCTCGAAAGTGTTTGTTGTTTCCACGTAGATTGCCACGTGTCTTCACTTTATTGAGTCATGTCAGTAGACTAAATTTGGTATCAACAGAAGCCCTCAATGTTTCATAGTTCAAAATTTGAGGAGTGTGGAACATTCTTTCTCGGAATATGGTAGTTTTAAATGATCCTCCTGATTTTTAGGAGTGTTTCCTTCGTATTTATTTTTCCTTCCAAATTCGTAGAATCATGCTTTTTTGAATTCGTATGTCCGCTTTGATTCCCGCACCCCTTTTCGTCTTTTTAGCCGCCGGTAACGTAACCGTCTCTTTTTGTAATCATTACCTTTTCTTTTCCCAAGGTAGAGTATTTAAACGCTGCAGAAAATCCCATCGTCTTCTACTTTTTCAAATTTGTATCTTCGAGTTTTCCATCGTCTCTTTCTCTCATGTGTATTCATCTCTTCCATCGTTCATTATCAACAGATCCACTCTTTTTCTGTAAGATTTTCTTCCTTCTTCTTCATTTCTATTATTCATCATGGTTTACCCTGTTGAATCTCTTGATAACTTTCGCTCTGATTTTTCTATTCCCTCCTGGGTTGTTCTGGAAGAGCTTTCTGAGCCTTCTGATTATTTTCGTTTGGCTGAGGGACATTGGTTCCCCAGTCTCTTTGTTGTTGAGTGTGGATTTTCTTTTCCGCCCAATCCTCTATGTCTGAAACTCCAATACATGGAATAGTTAATGGGGTTCGTAGGTTAAATCAAATTCATGGAACTCGCTTAGGAATTCCAGAAATCATGTTTTGTTATAGATGGGCAGTGGGTGATAACACTTTTTATTTAAAAACTAGATTTTTAATTAGGGCTTTATTGGTCAATCTCCCGGATGCCAATAGGGACTATTTTGAGCATGGAGTTGTTATAAAAAATTGGCAACATGCTCCTTTATCTGGAGATGAAGTGTATCAGGTCCCAGATGCCCTCCCTATGGAAATGGGATAGGTTATTTTTATTTCATTTTATTTATTTTGAAATTATGCTTCCTCTGTGTTTGACAAAATGTGCCACTAATATTGTAATTTTGATTTATTTGCAGTTGATTGCAAAAGAAAGTGTCCAAAAGAAGCAGACGTTAATATAAGGCACTTAAAACTTATCTGGAGTTTGCATCATAGTGTTACCGACGAGCACACTAGGTCAGCCTCGTATTTACTGCAGTATAAGAGCTACACATCTTCTTTCACTGCTCGTCCAGTGATAAGCAAAGTAGAACCACTACCAGCTTCTACCAGTTCCTCGCCTGAGTCACACGTTCCTTTAAGTGAAAGGATGAAGAAGAGAAGACCTCCCACCCTTTTTGAGAAACCTGCCTCTGGTGCTGAAGAGGAAAAAAGAAGTAAGATTGACGTCCCAGGGGAGGGGACAAAGAAAATTGATGCACCTTCCTCGGCTGCCCCTGTTGTGAAGGTTGTCGAGAAGCCCCAAGTGGCTCCGAGCAAGCCTTCTGCTCCAGGAGAAGTGATTGTAATATCGCCGACCAAGAGTTCCTCCTTAGTTGATTCTATTCCTGCTCCCCCGAGGAAGCTGAAGAAGAGCTCCTCGGTCAATTTGGCTGACACCGTCTCTCAGCCCCCGACTAGTGGAGTTCCCACTTTTGTTCCCCCGAGCTCTGCCATGAGCTCGGTGAAGACTTGGATCATTACCGAGATCCAAGGTATTGAGGAGAACCTTTCTCGGGACATGTTCACCTCATTGGCTGCTCGCCATATTGCTTCTGTAAGTCTTATTTCTTTGAACTTTTCATCTTTCCCTTGCTATATATGTCTCTGACTTGATTTCGTTTTCTTTTCACAGTTGGTGAGCTACTTCAACATAATTTTGAAGAAAGACGAAGCTATTAAAGCTTCAAGCTCCTCATCTGGTGTGGAGGAAGCTCTAGTGGGCCTGAGGCAGCCTTTGGAAGATTCTCGTCTGAAGTACGATGCTGATAAGGCAATCTGGGAGAAGAAATTTACCTCCACCGAGTAGGAGAAAGCTCAAGTTGTTGAAGTCTCCAAGGGGTTGGAGAAGAAAATAAAGGACTTAGAGGAGAAAAATAAAGAGCTTGAAGAGAAGCTCAAGAATGATGAGGAGTTTGAAGATAAACTCAAGGTTGCTGAGGAAGAATTAATCCAACTTCGCGAAGTAAGTCGCCAGAAGGATGAAGTTGATAATAAACTGAAGGCTGCTGAAAACCTTCTCTCTGAGAAGCTTTCCTCGGAGAAGATAAAGAGGAAGTTGGCTGTGAAGAAGTCTTTTAGTGCTGCTTGGGACAAGGGGTGGAACAAGGGCTTGGCTGCCATGATGTCGCAAGTCGAATATGGAAGCCTAAAATATTTTAGAGATGGGTGGGTCGCAGCTCTTCAGGAGATGAAGACTGATGAAACTTCTGAGCTCTTCCAGCGACACATCCCTAGTCCCCCTCCAACTCCTGAAGATGAAGAAGAGGATGAAGCTGCCTCCGAAGAGTCTTCTATGGTGATGGGAGATCATCCCCCAGCCATCCAGCCTGCTACCGAGGAACTTCAGCAGCTCGCTACTTCCTCCAAGCAACCTCCAGTACTTCCCCAGCTACTATATGTTCCTTCCGAGCAACCTACTTCCTCGTCCCAGCCTCCCGAGAAGGTTTTGGGAGACAAGGAAAAGGTGTAGAGTTGTTCGGGTTTCTCTTTATATTTTTCTTTTGTAACCATGAACATGTAACTCTGAACCTTGTGATATAATAAAACTTGAACTTTTGTTTTTGCATACTGTTGTCTCTTCTTCATGCTTTATTGGTGCTTTTATTGATTACTGCTTTTTTCTTTCTCTACTAGTTTTTGGCCAGGATGGAATTACTATCTGCTCATGATACCAAGCTGTTGAGGCAATGCAATGATTATTTTAAGGTTGGTCACACAGATCTGAGTGCAGCACAAATTGTCGACATCCTCGACCAAGATGCTTCGGAACAGGCGGTTGAGGCCTACCAATACTTGAAGACCCTGCTTGATTGTGCAGTGGCCAACAATGTGGCTTATTATGATATGATCGAGGATCTCCAAGGCATTATTGAAGACCTTCAGCAACAATACAAAGAATCCACTGCCCTTTTGCACGAGGGGTATGAGAAGAAATATCAGTAAATCGTTACCGACAAAGGATACGAGAAGCGTTTTGCTGGCTACGATGTGAGGGAGAGAACTCTGAACGGTGAGGTCGAGGAGTGCAGACAAATAGCCGAGTTATTGGAGCAAGAGAATAACAACTTGCAAAGAGAGTTGTTACAGTTGAAGTCTGCAGCTTTCACTTCAAAATCCTTGATCCCAGTGACTGATGAGGGATTCTCGTTCTTGGAGGTCGAGAACGCCAACTTGAGGGACGAATTGGAGACCTTGAAGAGAGCTGGACCCTCTACATCTTCTCGTGGACGAGCAAGAGCTCCTCGAGGACGAGCAAGAGCTGCTCAGATTCCTGTCGAGGAACAGAGGACTCAATCTGCCTTAGAGAACCAGGACTTTCAATTAATGGCGAAGAACCAGGCATTTCCTGAAATGTCAAAGAAGATCAGGGACCTGGAAGAGCAGCATTCTATGCAGAAGTCTGTCCTAGAGAATAAGGAACTCTTCATCAAAAATCTCCACGAACAGCTGGAAAGATTGACATATCAATTCCACAAACAGCCCAGGGAGTTCTGGATGGTTGGATACAACGAGGCTCTCTACCACTTGGACGATCGTATCCAGAATGCCAATAATGAGGGCTACAAGCAAGGCTGGTTGAATGCCTTAGGTGTGCTGCAACTTGAACAGGGTCATTACCTGTGGGACTACCACGATACTGGGTTGCTCGACCTACCCTTGCCACCATTCAAACTGGATATGAGTTGGATCCCTGCTCGGGCCATTCCTCGATGCTTGATTTCCAAATATCTCGGAGACTACAATCTCCATTCAAATGTTGAGATATCTCATCCCGAGCACCTCCTAGATCGACCATCCGTGATGAATATCAGGATGTTAAAAGATTTGAACTTTATGAATTCTCCTCTTGCTTTAAATGATCCGCCTGCTGGCGAGGAACCTGTTTCAAAAGCAGAGGGGAAGAAACCAATAGAGTAGGAATTTTAATGTAATAGTTACTATACATTTCATTCTCAATGTAATTTGTTTTTGGGATTTAATGAAAGACTTTCATTTTTGTTCACAAATCTTAATTGTTATTGTCTTGTAAAACACTTTATATTTGTGCATGTGTATCTGTTAAAAAGATAATGATATTGTGTTATTCGTCGACCAACTTATTGTCGAGTAGTTTAAATTTGTGGTAATCATTTGACAAAAATGATGTTTTGTTTCTCGATCAACTTAGTAATAATTAAAAAGTTACGAGTATCAAAAATTTTGCTCGATCACTTTCTTGTATTCATAAAATGTTTCCGACCAACCAAGGTCGGTAAATTTCCTTCTCGACTAACTACAGTTAGTGGGGTTTTATCCCCGACCAGCCATAGTTAGTTGATTTTTCCTCTACGAGGAGCTTTGGCACTTTTTGGAATAATTATACCTCCCGACCACCCAAGTTGGCATTTTAGAGAATATATTTACTTCCTAAACAACATAAGTTGGCATTTTTAGGAATACTTTTATTTCCCGAGGAACATATAGTTTTACTTCACGTAGGAATACAAATTTTACTTCCCGGAGGAATATAAGTAGCTTTACTTCCCGAAGGAATACATGTAGCTTTACTTCCCGGAGGAATATAGGTAGCTTTACTTCCCGGAGGAATATAGGTAGCTTTACTTCCCGGAGGAATATAGGTTTCTCGACCAACCTTAGTTGGAGTTTTCGAGCATAAATTTGAGTAGTCTGAGTTTTGCCGAGTTTCGCCGAGTAGTATGTAGCACTAGTATTCCCCGAAAAAATTTTAATAAAAGGAGAGAATTTGGCAGAATATCTTCATTTTATTCATCACTTATAATACTTGCGTTGATGCTCTGCGTTCCATGCATTCTTAAACTCCTCCTTTTCTAAAGTTGCTATTCGGTAAGTTCCTGGTCGAACAACTTCTGTAACTCGGTATGGTCCATGCCAGTTTGCCTCCAGTTTGTTGTGATTTTGAATCACTTTCTTCATCACATAGTCTCCTTCTTTCAGGTCGCACTTCTTCACTCTCTTGTTGTAGAACAAAGCAGTCCGTTGTTGGTATGCAGCATTCCTGATGGCTGTTTCTTCTCTAACTTCCTCGAGCATGTCTAAATCCAATCTTCTCATTAAGTCGCTGACAGGGGAATTGAAATTTAGTACCCTGTGTGTTGGGAGGCCCAACTCGGCAGGTATAACAGCTTCACTTCCAAACGCTAGCATATATGGAGACTCCCCTGTTGCTACTCGGGGAGTAGTTGGATAAGCCCACAGTACTGACTGTAACTCGTTGATCCAATTTGCTTTAGCATCGTCCAGTCTTTTCTTCAAGCCATTCAGCAGCGTTCTGTTTGTCACTTCAGTTTGTCCATTACTTTGAGGATGGCCTGGTGCTGAGTGGATCTTCAAAATGTTTGACTGCTGACAATAGGCCACGAACTCCTCGTTATCAAATTGTGTTCCATGGTCTGTGATGAAGGCATGAGGCAGACCATATCGACAAATGATGTTCTTCCAAACAAATTGGTACACCTTGTCATACGCCATATCAATGAGAGGCTCAGCTTCTACCCACTTAGTAAAATAATCCACTGCGACGATGAGGTATTTGAACCTTCCTCTGGTCGTTGGCAGTGGGCCAACCAAATCTATCCCCCACATGGCAAATGGCCAAGGGGAAGTGATGGGTGTCAACAATGCTTGTGGAGTTCTTCGAATGGAGGAAAAACACTGGCACTTGTCACATTTCTTGGCATAGGTTATACAATCAGCCCTCATCGTCGGCCAGTAGTATCCCTGTGTCATCACCCTTTGCAAAAGCGTCCGACCTGCTACATGGGCTCCACAGGACCCTTCATGGACCTCTTCAATTAAATCTTTCACCTAGGTGGGATGCACACATCTCTGTAAACCTGCCATAATTCCTCGTCTATATAGAATACCATTAGTTAATACATACCGAGCAGCTTTGAACTTCAATTTCTTGGCTGCGAGCTTGTCAGTTAGTAATTCTCCCTCCTCAATATATGCCTTGATGGGATCCATCCAAGATGGTCCTAAATCAAGGGTGATAAAGTTCATCGTTAGATCTTCATCTATACTCCGATCAGCCAACACTTCAATTGGGATTGTTCGTCATAGCTTGGTACGAGTAGCTGATGTTAATCGAGCTAGGGAGTCTGCTCTCGCATTCTCCATTCTCGGTATTCTAACCAGCTGAATAGCAGAAAATTCTGACACCAGCTTCTTTGCCTTTCCGTGATATCTGATCATTAATTCTCCTTTGACTGCATATACTCCCATCATTTGCTTTACGATCAATTGAGAATCACTGAAAACAATAACCTGCTGCGCCTCCATAATTTTTGCCAAACTAAGACCTGCAATCATGGCCTCATACTCAGCCTCATTATTGGAAGCTTTGAATTGGAAACGTATGGCGTATTCCATGTCGACCTCGTCCGGAGTGCTCAAAACTATCCCCGTGCCACATCCTGTAGTGCAAGATGAGCCATCTACATATAACCTCCATATAGGTAACTCGTCTTCAAATTTCTGATCTATCAGAGTTCCTCGGTGAAATATTTGTTGCTTCCTTTCATCTTCCCCTGATATTTCTCGCTCTTCGTTGATCATCTTTTCTTGCCCTTTTACTAACCGGAGTTGGTCTGAGCTTGTGTTTGATGATCCTGTAACATCCACAGGTTGATCAGCGAGCAATTTTTGCTCCTCGGGGGTATCAGGATAGGTGAACTCTGCTATAAAATCCGCTACAACTTGCCCTTTAAGCGATGATCTGGGTTCATAAACTATATCATATTCACCAAGCTCTATTGCCCAGTACATCAATCTCCCTGATTTTTCTAGTTTATGAAGGGCTTACCTCAACGGAATATCAGTATATACGACTATAGTATAAGCCTGAAAGTATGGCCTCATTCTCCTACTCGCCTCAATCAGCGCCAGTGCTAACTTTTCCAGCCTTGGATATCTGATCTCTGCTCCTCGGAAGGCTTTACTTGTGTACTAGATTGGTTTTTGTACTCCATTCTCCACTCTTATCAACGCCGAGCTAACTGCATTCTCTGATACTGCTAGATACAAGTACAATTTTTCTCCTATCACCGGCCTGGACAACAGTGGAGGTGCTCCCAAGTATTTCTTCAAGTCTTGAAAAGCCTTCTCACATTCTTCATTCCACTCAAAAGTCTTTCGGAGTGTCTTGAAGAATGGGAGACATCGATCAGTTTCTCGTGATACAAATCTGTTGAGTGCTGCTACTCGTCCTGTCAGACTTTACACCTCTCTCTTCGTCGTTCGAGATCGCAGCCCTAATAGAGCTTTGATCTTTTCAGGATTTGCCTCAATGCCTCGTTGATTGACAATGTACCCGAGAAACATGCCTTCTCGTACTCCAAATATGCACTTCGTAGGGTTTAACTTCATTTGATATTTATCCAGTTGATCAAAAGTCTGACTTAAGTCAACTAGATGATCGGCAACTTTCTTGCTCTTTGTTAGCATATCGTCAACATAGACGTCCATATTGCAACTGATTTGTTCAGCAAAGACCTTGTTCATCAGCCGCTGATATGTCGCACCTGCATTTTTCAAACCAAAAGGCATAACATTATAACAATAAGTTCCCCTAGGGGTAATGAATTAAGTACTTTCCCTGTCTTCAGGTTTCATTTTAATCTGATTGTAGCCAGAATAAGCATCCATGAAGCTCAGCAGCTCGTGTCCCGAGGTAGCATCCACCAGTTGATCAATTTGGGGCAATGGAAAGTGATCCTTTGGGCATGATTTGTTGAGGTCGGTGAAGTCTACACACATCCTCCACTTGTTATTTTTCTTCTTTACCATCACCACATTGGCTAACCAGTCTGGATATTTAATATCTTCAATGAAGAAAGCTTTCTGGAGCTTCTCAACTTCCTCCTGTATAGCTTGATTCTTCTCGGGGCTGAACACTCTTCTTCTCTGCTTCACTGGCTTGATCTCCTTATTCACATTGAGTTCGTGACATAAAAAATTTGGATATATTCCGGGCATATCTTCATGACTCCACGCAAAAGTTTGCTTTCTGCTTCTTAGGAAAGTTATCAATTCCTGTTTTAGTGAGGCTTCCAACGACGAACCTACTTGAGTAGTTCGTTCAGGGTGCTCGTCGTCCAGAATGATGTTTTCAGTAGCTTCCACCACTTGACCCTTCACGAGTTGAGACTCATCTCTAAGATCCAATGTTTCAATTTCTGCACCTTCATCCACTTGATAGGTAGTAGTCTTTTTCCTTGATTCCTCCAGTTCCTCTTGCTCGGCGGATGAATAATAGCATTCTCGAGCTACTTTCTGATCACCTTTCATAACTCCTACTCCAAAATTTGTTGGAAATTTTAAGAATTGATGTACTGTAGATGGTACATCCTCGAACTTCTTCAATCCTACTCTTTCCATGATGATATTGTATGATGATTGAACATTCTTATCCATCATGAAGAAGCGTATTCTTTATGTTCGACAATCAGGCCACGTACCAATGAATATATCCAATTTGATCGTCCCAAGTGGAAATACTTTCTCGCCAGCAAAGTCGAGGAGAGGTCTATGATAAGGCTCCAGTTGAGATAGATTTAGATTTAAACTATCGAAGCACGAGTAGAACATGATGTCTGCCGAGCTACCATTGTCGACCAGTACTCTTGAAATTATTACTTCCTTCATCCTCATTTTGATCACTAATGGGTCATCATGAGGATATAAAACACCTGCGAGGTCATTCTTTGAGAAACCAATGACCAATTTCTCTTTATTTACCTTTCTCGGGCGATCCACCTCAGCTAGATTTATTCGTTGAATGTATGAGCAAACTTGAGCCTCACAGAGGTAAGCTTTTCTCTCGGCAGTAAGGTCTCCTCCTCCTGCGTCTCCACCTGTTATAACATTACAGTCAAATGACCCAAAGCGTATTAAAAATACCTCTCGTTCTGACTGCCTTGGTCTCTTGGGAAGATCGGGGTCATCTTCGGTATCAACTCCATGGTTTCTTTTCTTGTTCTTCTCTGCTCGACGAGGAGATCTAGACCTCTCTCTTGTTCGGTCGTTGTTTCTTCTTCCACGATCAACATACTTTTCCAGCTTTCCTCGTCTGATGAGTGTTTCAATCTCATTCTGAAGAGCTATGCAATTTTTAGTCATATGGTCATGATCTTTATGAAACTCGCAATACTCTGCCTTATTCCTCTTGTCAGGGTCTGCCTTCATTTTCTCTGGCCAGTTTAATTCCTCGTTGTTCTTGATTTCTTCTAGAACATGGTTGATATCCTTCTTCAAAGGAGTATAATTATCAAATTTCTTCATTACGTACTATACCGACCTAGTTTTTGAATGTTTGTCATTACCATTGTTCTTATGCTCTTTCTTCTTAGTTTTATCACCTTCCACCTTGGTTTCTTTAGCATCCATGTTCTTCTTCGCAGCCATAGCCTCCTCGGCATTCATAATCTTGTTCGCTTTTCCCATCAAATCCGATATGGTTCTAGGTGGATCTTTGGCCAAAGTGTAGTACAAAATGTTTGGCAGTAGTCCACTCATCAAGGCGATAATCGTTGTCTTCTCCTCACAATCAATGACTTCAAGTTTCTCATTATTAAAACGAGTTATATAATCTCTAGTGCTCTCACCAGCTTTTTGTCTAACACTTAACAAATGTGCTACTCGTTTAACTGGCTTTGCCCCAAAACAAAAATTCCCAATGAATAACTCGGCCAGTTGAAGAAAAGTTGAGATCTTACCCCGAGGAAGATTATTATACCATATTTGAGCATATCCGGTAAGAGTTACCGAGAATGCCCTGCATCTCATCTCATCTGGAACAGCATAGATGTCGATTGCAGCTTAGTATTGTTCTATATGAAGGACGGGGTCAGTCTTTGCATCATATTTGGGGGACACAACAGGTGCTTTGAATTTTGATGGTGTTGGAAAATCTACAATGGCCTGGACAAAAGGTGTTCCTTGAACAAAGGTTCGTTGTAGAGGGTTCTTAGCCTTAGCCATTTCCCCTAATTTATCCTCCAGCTTTTGAATAGAGCCTTTCCATGCATCATTCCCTTCCTCGGGTCTATTGGTTCGAGCAACCGATCGCGTTGATGTAGCTTCCTGGGATCTCTCTTGACGAGCAGCTGGTCGCGACTGGGCAGATCCTTCCCTTAAGTCTGATGGTCGTCAAAAACTCCTCGATGGGGCTCTAAGAGGACTTTTGCTCCTCCTAGGACCTAATTGATCGAAAGGAGATACTCTGCTTAATCTTTCTAGTGCACTGGTCCTTTCTGGGTAGAGAGTGATACGTTGTTCAGTATTTGTGGCTCGCACTGACGAAGTTCATCCAGGTTGATAAGAAAAATCTTCAGACTCCTCATTGCGATATGAATTGGTACGCCTAGTATGCGAAGAAGGCGCACGGGTATTTCTTTGAATACCTGAATGGGTTGGTGCACCGCCATGGAGGGTTTGTATGAGTTGTCGCATAGTTTCTTGCATGACGGTCTGGCCCTGAGCCAGATTTGTCATTATTCCAGCCAGATCTGGAATATTTGGTGGAGCATATGGATTTGGAGGGCTTCCAACATTTCGATTGCTGGATTCTGGAATATCAGCCATTTGTGATGAATTGTTTTTGATGAAAAATGATATTACCAGTCGTTTCCCACAGACGGCGTCAATCTATTGATGTAAAAAATTAGATCGTATCTAATTATTCAATCACAGATAAAATAAATGAAACAAAGAGTTTTTAAAGTGGTTCAGCCTTATAAGAATTGCCTACGTCCACTGTTATGTTATTGTTGATTGCTTGGGAATTCTCGATTACAAGTTCAATTAAGAAATTTCGGTCCCTCTACAATGAGGATTGTACAATATATTTATATCCTTGAGGGTGTAATGTGAAAGGGTAATACATTAAATGATGTACATATGAAAGGGTAATACATTCAATGCCCTTTAAGCGTATGCGTCTGAATGATAAGCATTTAATGAACAGTCAAACTGTTGGTTATCCTACTATTAATGCTTTGTTCGAGGTGCAGCTCGGACCGCCTAAGTTGCTCGGACCGCCTAAGCTTCTCGGTATTCAAAAGTTCCTCGGAGAGCTCTTGTTCCTCGGAGCGTATGAGTTCCTCGGGAAAGCAGTGTTCCTCGTTGTAGTATGGTTCCTCAGAGCGTGTGAGTTCCTCGGAATTGTTTGTTGTTTCCACGTAGATTGCCACGTGTCTTCACTTTATTGAGTCATGTCAGCAGAGTAAATTTGGTATCAACAACGGGTATAAAGAATTGATAGCAATTGATGTATAAAAAACACAAAATTGCTCAACTCCAATTTTTAACTAACAGTAGAACATGCGAAAGAAATAAGACTTGATTCAATCGTGACAGTTGATGTGGCTCCTTATTTGGATAGCTTCATTGGTAAGGATTCTTAAGGCAGCTGATCTGTAAAGAGTAGATAGTAAATACTGCAATCCAGAAACTCGCTATTGTTGTGTATATTAGAGAGGAGAATTAGGTCTCGCTTACTTAATCAGTGCGTAAGGCGAGTAGCAATTTTAATGTAAGGTAAATAAATGAGTATGCAAATGAAGGGCAGAGTAAATGAAATAAGAAAAGGTAAACAATGATTAGAGAACGGTGTCAGGTTTGCATTTTGATATAAATAAAAAGAGATATATAGTTGGCAAGAGGTTAATGATACAATTGAAAGTGATCCACCTTAAGATTAATTGATATGTGAAGATGAGCGAAAATATAAGATGGCATTGAATCTGAAAGAAGTAATGCCCATAGGTGTGAATATGAGGTTATGATAAACATTAGCATTAGTCCTACTCAAAGGACGCGATTATACATCAATACCAAGAGACATATCATGTAGGGAATGATAATGAATATGGTAATTCGATAGAAAATGCAGTGTATTATATTGTGTACAACAGTTGGACTTAGGTTGAGACTAATGCAGTAGTTGACACGGGGAATCCTAAGAAACCAATGTTTCTAAAACTCAAATTTTTGCCTAGAAAACCCACAGATTGATCTGTTATCAAAGTTGTATATTTTCCAATTCATTCGATTACAAAGTTGTTTGATGAATACCTTGGTATTGTATACAGCACCTGCCTGTTGGTTGATTTAAAAGTTCCAATAAGAACAGGGAATTTTGAGTATCGTTCCATGTATCATATACGATGTTCGAATCCCAGTTTGCAGCCAGTTGCATGTTCAATTTCAATTATGAATAAGTTGAACACAGATTATTTCAATAGTTTAAAATTTCCCCTACATGGAGAAAAATAATAAGCGAAGATGACTTAGAGTTATGTAAAATCAGTTTCTCCATTTTTGTAAGGAAAGATGTTCGAATGCAATTTCCCAAACACCTAATCCGCTCCTCCTTTATCCGGGCTTGTGACCGGCAATACAAAACTGAACTTTATATTGGTGGAGTTAAAAAAGGTTTTCCATCCCAAATTAAGATTATTTGTTTTGTTCTTTGAGTATGTGTAAAACCGTATAGTTGATTATTAAATACAGATTTATGAAAGATAATATTGTTAATCTTTATTTTTTAATGGATGGAGAATATTGATAATCTTGATTTGGGAATGGATCAATAAGTTCTAAGATAACCAATGTTTTATCTTTGTTGTAAATGTTTCTTCTTTTTGTAAACAATAACTTATAACAACTTATATTTTATTATATTTAGTCTTATTTAAATCATGACATATAACAACATAAACTTCATAAATTGAATATAGTTGTATCATTTAAACAACACTGTTCAATATGTTACCGAATATAGTCTTACATTATTATCATATGAAATCGTAAATATTGTCGTGTTGCAGTAATTGGAAAACCAATTGAAATTAATTGTTTATGAATGCCATTTCTTAAAAAAGATCAACTGTATTCTCTAAGCCCATTCGTCAGAATTTCCACTCCATAATAGAAAAAAATTAAAAACTAAAAGTTATTATAAATTTATTTTAACACGCGTTTGATTGTAAAGAATAAATACATACTCATTATATGGAACTTTGTTTTTTTTATTTTGAGAATATGTCTGAATTTGTCTGTAGTCATTGGACGTACTTGATGAGGAGTTAAATGCTCTCTTCTGTCCCTGTTTATTGTAGTGTATGATTATAAATTATAAGTTTATAATTCAAACCACGATCATTATAAAATATTGTTTAAATACCTGTGATTGATACATTGATGAATAATCATTGCTGGGTATATCTTCTTCGTAGATTTTGGTCACTATGTAGGAACGTGATCCTTGCTTCAAATTGTAATTGTCAAGCTTGACTTCTTATTTGTATGCCTTGCCCACTATATTATTTATCGAAACGGGTATTTTATTTCCTTCTTCATCCTGTAATAGTATATGTATTACTAATTTAACGAATAAAAATTGAGAATATATTAATTTATATATATATGTGATTACTCGTTCAAATGATTTGTGCAGCTGTGTGACAGGTGAAATCGCCCGAGGCCCCCAAATTTTAAGTTCTTATGAAAACGTATTTCCTTTTTACAATAAATGCGGAAGCGATGTGAAGGTTCAATCTAGACAAACAAATAGATTATAATTTCTATTTCAAATTAAAATTCAACCAAGTGAAATTACCTTTAACACACACACAATTCAAATTTCACTTAAATCATATTAATTAACCCAAGTCCTAGAAATTTGCCTAAGACATATTTTGCAATGTTATCAAGTTAGGCCAAACCAATTTTAACAATTAAATTAAATGACTTGAATTAATTAACCAAACATTATCCAATATTAATTAAGCACCAAATTAAACATGTAGTGATTAAATTAAACCAATTTTATCTTTTTAATTAAGCATGCGTTCTAGGTGATTTTGCAAAAGATAAAATAAACAATTAATCCACTACTCCGCGATGTACGAGGAAAAACCCACAACGGGAAACAACCTCGGATGGCCCTAGCCTCAAATCCACTAAGTACGGAATTTACAATTACAAGACAAAAGACTTACATCACACGACTCGATCCCTCTCAAGCCTCGACGCTCCTTCTTGTAGATACCTCTTCCTAGCGAATAACCACGGAGCTCCACCGCGGTCTCGGAATCCATCGATCGGACTTTATGTGGTCACCATCACCCGAACTAAGAGCCTTTCTCCAAGTGGGTAAATCACGAAAACGTCTTCTTCTTTGAGGGATGTAGAAGGAAACCCAAACTTCTCTTCTTATTGGTGTAGAGATAAACCGGTGCCAAAATGCTCCAAGCAATTGATATGTATATATGAACTTAGAAGAAACAAATATGGGTGTAAACTAGAGTGATAGAAGATTTTCTCTTGAAAAAATAACACTCAAAACATGATCTTTTTCTCTTTATGTTTTTGCTCTCAAAACACTCTCTAGAAGTTAGAAGGATATGAAAAAGATATCTTAGAAAAGTGGTTTCCCGTACATAATAAAGTCTGAGACAAATCAGTTAAGAAACAAGTGGGGAAGTGGGAGAAAAACTGTCAAAAACTGTTCCCGCCTGACATCTCGTTCAAACGAGACTTCTAACGTAGTTCCAGATTGAACTCATTAGAAATCTCGTTGGATATCTCGTTTGAACGTAAGGTTCATTCGAACGACATATCGAATGACATTTTAAAGGCTTATACTGGGAACTCGTTGGCAAACTCATTCGAACGATATCTGGTTCCAACGAAAAACTCGTTCGAACGACATATCGAACGAACTCACAGAATGTTCAAAAATTCTTTTTAAGCCCAGAAACATTTTATACTTTATATATAAGTTTTAATAGAAAAGCATCTGAAAACGAAACACAGTTTTAAAAACCTAACACCCAATAAAAACTTGTTCCAAGCTCCTATATATACATAGATGCATTCATACCTTGGGAGCATGAAACCACTATTGATGACGTAGAAACGAGGCACGTAAACTCGGCATTTTGATGAAGCTTTATACAGTTGGCCGCTACATTTTCAACAAAACATGTCATAGGCTTGGAGGATGATCAATATACTCTATCCTATGACTCAAACGTTTTTATCCGGAATTGATCCAAAACAATAAAGGACTCAATTTGAAATTTGGGTCCTTACAAATCTCCCCCTTTGGCTATCCCGGGACAAAAACCAACAAAAATCCTAAAGGGCCATCAAGCTCTACTAGACTAATAAAAGTCCCACCCAAAATAAAATTACAATGATTGACTCAAACAACCCAAAGGATCACAATCTTTATCGGTGAAAGTTGCCATGATTCTTCCTGCACACTTAAGCAAACACATTACACGCATGAAAGTTTCCATGATTCTTCCTGCACACTTAAGCAAACACATTAAACGCATAAGGAATATAATATTTAATGCAAGTAAAGTAAGTACTCTCCCTAAATTAATTCTCTACCTTTATCAACTTAGAAAGACGTCTCCCCCTGAGATGAATCTCCCCCAAACTAAGATACGATGATAATAGGTTTGGATACCATTTCTCCCCCTATCATTCTCCCCATTTTTGTTCAGGAATAGACAAAGGTTAAAGAATAAAACATGTAATAATGGATACCAACTAGAATGCAAGAAAAGGATGCCAATAAGATACATAAAGTATTAAGCATGTGATATCAACAAAGAATGCAACTAGATAGATACCAAGTATGAATTAAAGCATATATGAACTAGAAAGCACGGCAAAGACGAAACACAAATATTAAATATATGTATACATAAAATATAACTAATAGACGTAAGTACACATATATGGATATAAACACACAAATGACACACACAAAATATAATAGGAGTCTTTCACACTAGTATGGCAAAAATGTGTTATATGGAAACGGAAGTGTTGGGGTGTGAACAAGTAACAATTAAATTTAGACCCAATCACTTAAAACATATTCACGAAGTTCTCATTTGATTGCAAACTTCATCACATTTGAATATAACCTCATGTGATAATATAGATTGAACTCAATGAACAAACATACACAATGCATACAAGCCTAGAGTTTTGATGATTCTACAAACCAAATAGAGTCATGACAATAAAGACCACTAGGATAAACGAACATTGTGCAAACCGTTGATATACCATCCAATCTCCCTCAAGAAGCATATATATATTCTTTTATACTGAATGAATATATCAATCAAACATAGGCCTTGGAAATTATTTTTTCTTTTAGTGCCATCTTCTATTTTTAGGCCTTTGGACCACGTATTTCTTTTAGGTCCATTTCAAACGGTGGATTACAATCGCAAAGGATTATTATTCCTTTCGAAGCCCTTTCCCGTGCACATTTATATATATCATTTTTTATATCTCACAAGCTCACGGTCAACGGATTTTGACATGCACTAGTCCTCCTAGGTCATAAATATGTAGATGACAACATTGGTAGGAGAATACCTCACAAAGCTCAAATATAACATGTGACATTAAAATTTCAAATGAGCTTGTGCATGTGTGAATAGAGGCATATATAAAAATAGAATCCATTTAATGAATACAAAATCCAACTACTCCATAAAAATATGATAAAGAACATTTTAAGGATTGACAATCTAAACCAAAAGTTCTAGACACATGGGAGCGTAAAAGATGGGATTCAAACACAAGTATATGCCACATAAAGTGTGTCAAACTAAAATACACACAACGTAAAATCTTTTTGAGTTTTTGATATTTTTAACCAAAAATAAAAAAATATATACTCAAAAGACAAACAAAAATAATTTGAACTTTTCATTAAGCTTAAATTATCAAGAGATAAAAACTTCAAATGATAATCAAAAATCTTTTTGTATTTTTCATTTAATGCAAACAAAATGAAGAAACAAAATACAAAAGATAAACAAAAATCATTATTCTAGCATGTGATATGATATAAAGTAATGACTAGAAAATGATTAAACAAGCATACATTTAGCATGTGAATATAGCATGAAGTACAAAAGCTAAAGTATGAAGCACTAACACATTCATCCTTTCGATTTAGCAAGGGAGGAAGCATGTGAAAGTAAATGAGAATCAAAAACCCTATTTTGCAAGGCAACCAAGTCGGATTTTCTAACCCAAATTAATGACGGATGACAATCATGGGATGTAGGAACTTTAACTACCTTGGTTACTTTACGTTGGGATTTTCTAGGAATTCGTTTAAGATCAAAACAAAATTTTCTAAGATGACCTTTTCGACCACAGTGAGAACAAGTAAAATTACGTGGAAATTTGGTACCTAAGGGATGATCGCGAAATGCTTTCCTAGTGGATTCTCCTAAAACATTGGTTTTGACTTTATGAGTAGATTCATTACAAGTATTGAAGCCTAAACCACACATGTCATTTTTAATTTGGACCGTTCCTAAGATTTTATCTAATTTTTCCGAACGACACTCCAAATCAAATTTGACATTACTAGAGTCTTTTAATTTGTTTTGCAATTCTAAAATGTTTGACTCTAATAAAACATTTCGCTCTTCAAAAGCAAGAAGCTCCTTTTTCAAGGATTCCATTAAACCCCTAAGGCTATCTCTCTCGCCTTCTACATATTCAAGATTCTCTCGAAGAGTCCTCTCACATGTCCTAAGGTCTTCTACCAACAAACTATCATTAATGACCTTGACACGCTCTTTTAAACTAGCTTCTAACTTCAAATTAGCTCTTTTCAACTTAATTGATTCTTTATATAATTCTTGAAAAGCATTTTTAAGTTCACTCACATTAACCTCTTCTTCATTTTCACTCTCTCTTTCTTCTCCACTCTCACTATCATAAAAAATAAGAGAATCATAAACTATGACCTTGGAAGTGTCATGTGTTAACGTTTCATCAATCGATGAGTTCTCACTGTCACTCGCATGACTAGCCATAAAAGCCACAAAATTAGGCTTAGTGGGGGAATCGGGTCCCTCTTCCTTATCACTATCACTAAGGGTCGCATTATATGAAATGGGTCTTTTACCCTCTTTCCTTAGTTTAGTGGGGCACTCAGAAGCCCTATGGCCATAACCCTCACAACCAAAACACCTATTAGACTCGTCCCTATTTAGTTGTTCATTAATAGGTTTAGCGATCTTCTCAACTTTGTCATGCTTAGAAGTTTCAAATTTCTTAAAATCATTTTTAAATTTATCTTTGTTAAATTTTAAAAAAAAATCTAAATTTTCGAGCAAACAAGGCCATGTCTTCCGAGTCACTATCACTCTCGCTCTCTACTACTTGTTTGACCGCTTTTAGGGCTTTTAAAGCAATGCCCTATTCTATTTTCTTTTTAGTTTTAGGAGGAAACATGTCTAGTTCATAGGTTTGTAAATCACCTACGAGCTCTTCTAATTTCATAGAGGCTAAAGTCGGTAAAGAATTTAAAACGGTCACTTTTGGAATAAATCTATCGGGTAGGGACCTTAAAATTTTCTTTACTACTCGGTTGTCGGATATTTTCTCTCCCAAGTTAAAAGATGAATTAACAATATCGGAAAGTCTAGCATAAAATTCATCAAAAATTTCTTTATCGTTCATTTTGATGGTTTCAAATTGAGTGGTGAGGTTTTGGAGTTTCGAATCTTTAACGACACTTGTACCCTCATGAGTGAGTTGCAAAATATCCCACGCTTCTTTAGCGGTCTCACACGTCATAATACGTCGAAATTCATCCGGTGTGACTGCGCTAAACAAGGCATTTAAACCACGGGAATTAAAATTTAAAAGTTCAAATTCACCCTCACTCCATCTATCGGCCAGTTTGGGAACACGTTCATTTTCTACTAAATGAGTTGGTGGAGACCACCCGTTAACAACAGACATCCAAACCCTCTCATCGATAGATTTTAGTGCCGATTTCATTCGCGCTTTCCAATACGCGTAGTTAGAACCATCGAAAATAGGAAATTTTGAAAATGGGGAAAAATCCATTTTAGCCAAAAATATTTAAAGGATCTTAACGAAGTAATTTATCGTTTTAAGCTCTGATACCAATTTGAAATCGCCCGAGTCCACCAAATTTTAAGTTCTTATGAAAACGTATTTCCTTTTTACAATAAATGCAGAAGCGATGTGAAGGTTCAATCTAAACAAACAAACAGATTATAATTTCTATTTCAAATTAAAAATCAACCAAATGAAATTACCTTTAACACACACACAATTCAAATTTCACTTAAATCATATTAATTAACCCAAGTCCTAGAAATTTGCCTAAGACATATTTTGCAATGTTATCAAGTTAGGCCAAACCAATTTTAACAATTAAATTAAATGACTTGAATTAATTAACCAAACATTATCCAATATTAATTAAGCACCAAATTAAATATGTAGTGATTAAATTAAACCAATTTTATCTTTTTACTTAAGCATGCGTTCTAGGTGATTTTGCAAAAGATAAAATAAACAATTAATCCACTACGCCGCGATGTACGAGGAAAAACCCACAACGGGAAACAACCTCGGATGGCCCTAGCCTCAAATCCACTAAGTATGAAATTTATAATTACAAGACAAAAGACTTACATCACACGACTCGATCCCTCTCAAGCCTCGACGCTCCTTCTTGTAGATACCTCTTCCTAGCGAATAACCACGGAGCTCCACCGCGGTCTCGGAATCCACCGATCGGACTTTATGTGGTCACCATCACCCGAACTAGGAGCCTTTCTCCAAGTGGGTAAATCACGAAAACGTCTTCTTCTTTGAGGGATGTAGAAGGAAACCCAAACTTCTCTTCTTATTGGTGTAGAGATAAACCGGTGCCAAAATGCTCCAAGCAATTAATATGTATATATGAACTTAGAAGAAACAAATATGGGTGTAAACTAGAGTGATAGAAGATTTTCTCTTGAAAAAATAACACTCAAAACATGATCTTTTCTCTTTATGTTTTTACTCTCAAAACACTCTCTAGAAGTTAGAAGGATATGAAAAAGATATCTTAGAAAAGTGGTTTCCCGCACATAATAAAGTCTGAGACAAATCAGTTAAGAAACAAGTGGGGAAGTGGGAGAAAAACTGTCAAAAACTGCCAAAAAACTGTTCCCACCTGACATCTCGTTCGAACGAGACTTCTAACGTAGTTCCAGATTGAACTCGTTAGAAATCTCGTTGGATATCTCGTTTGAACATAAGGTTCGTTCGAACGACATATCGAACGACATTTCAAAGGCTTATACTGGAAACTCATTGGCAAACTCGTTCGAATGACATCTGTTTCGAACGAAAAACTCGTTCGAACGACAAATCGAACGAACTCACAGAATGTTCAAAAATTCTTTTTAAGCCCAGAAACATTTTGTACTTTATATATAAGTTTTAATAGAAAAGCATCTGAAAACGAAACACAGTTTTAAAAACCTAACACCCAATAAAAACTTGTTCCAAGCTCCTATATTTACATAAATGCATTCATACCTTGGGAGCATGAAACCACTATTGATGACATAGAAATGAGGCACGTAAACTCGACATTTTGATGAAGTTTTATACAGTTGGCCGCTACATTTTCAACAAAACATGTCATAGGCTTGGAGGATGATCAATATACTCTATCCTATGAATCAAACGTTTTTGTCCGGAATTGAGCCAAAACAATAAAGGAATCAATTGGAAATTTGCATTCTTACAACAGGTATACGAAGGATCTTCTCTGCTTCTTTATCAAAAATGACAAAAGTTGTTACTCCCGTTTTGTCCTCGACTTTGACACTCAATTGATACCTGCATTCGAGATTAATGTAATTAGTTATGTTTTTCTTCAAATAAATTATATTATAGTGTATCTCTTACCTTGGTTTTGGAAATTTTGGTTCAATGTTGCAATTATCGCACCAAAATGTTGTTGACAGTGGTGTATACTTTTTATTACACTCTGTGCATGATAAGTAGAACCAATCAAATTTTGTATCTACGCTGATGATCCTCGCTTTGCATGAAATCAATGTTGGCTATATAGTAATTGTAAGTTAGTTATTTGTTAAGTATTGTTATTTCTTAAAGAATGAAAATGGTTGAATAATTAAGGGAATATAAATACCTCTTGAATTGTATTTGATGTCATCGACAAAATCTCTACAATTTATTTTTCCTCTAGTTGTTCTTCATTTGTTTGAAGAATTTTCGTGATCTCTAGAGATGTTATTGTAGCTCTATAACATAATAATTTTTTTAAAATATTTACATGTTTATATTAATCATGAAAATTGAGAGTAATAAATGTTTAATGTTTTACCGTTCCTTAAAAGACGAAACTTCGGGTATTTCTGGATTTATGTAAACCTTGCTTTCATTGGTAGTTGATAGCGAGTAATGCCATATAAATAGTATACTTAAGAATATTAGCCCATTTGTTAGTTTTATTAGATTAAAATAAAATAATTGTATAAAAAAATACGGTATGCACCATAACTACTTATGAGAACTTATAAATAAATACTTGAAACAATATGAAAGATAAATGCGTGTTTAAAATATGTGATTTTACAGTAAAATTACCTTGGAATAACTTCACTGTTGTGGATGAGACGACTATAACAATAGGTTTTGCTATATTCTTTAAAATATCATCATCCAGATCTTGTGCGTTATCGGCCCACAACGTAATTTGAAGTTTTGCATTGCTGTATTTTTATACTTTAATAAACAATAATATTTATTAATGCGATTATATTAAAGTACTAAGATAATTAATAATAGTTTACCTGTCGTCTTGTAGCTGAATTACCCTCTTCTTAATCATACTTCCCCTCGCTAATTGATCTTCGATATCGCTCAAGCTTATCAGCACGTCAAACACATCTGTTTATAGTGAAAAGTTGTAAGGTAGATTAGTGTAAATTATATTAATTAAATAATTGTAATTGATTATTTACAGTATTTCATTCTTACCAGATAGTTGTATATTGTTTGTCCTTGATGA
Source organism: Sambucus nigra (assembly GCA_949130495.1). Lineage (NCBI taxonomy): Eukaryota > Viridiplantae > Streptophyta > Magnoliopsida > Dipsacales > Adoxaceae > Sambucus > Sambucus nigra. The sequence goes on along the minus strand of OX422215.1, from coordinate 293,718,972 downwards.
TGCTTGCTTGAAATCGAGGAATTCGAAATGATGTCTTTTAATGATTGGGTAATCCATATGAATTGCTTCTATGAATGTATTGGGCAAGAAGTAGATCATATATTTGTGTGTCACCGCCTTGTAGTTAGACTTGTTATCCACAACAATGAATGAAGAAATTTTGTAAATTTCACCCTTTTCAGCAACTGATCGAACTGAATAATTAATTTCTTCCTTGTGCAAGCATGTATGTGGTCTCCCTTTTAAAAATGATGAATATGTTTAAATGAAAACTTTTTTATAGCATTTAATTCTATGTTTTTTAGAGAGATATGAAGTTCTTACATTCTCATCAATTAGAATAATGTTCGTGCCCATGACTTCATTATCTGCTTTTGTATTGCGAGGCTTCCATTTTCTTAAAATCTGAACCTGAATTGTCTAGTCAATTCCTTCCTTTTGAAGGTCTTTAAGTAATGTCACCTTACTCATTATATGAGTTGTGATATTCCTATTTTTTGGATTAAGGCTTTTTTCCGTTAATGAATAATTTATTAACGAAAAAAAAGGAAATTAATTTACGTGTTTGAATTTTCTTTAACATACATTTATTTAATGAATTGAACACTTCTTTGAATATAACATTCTTCATCTTGTTGTAGTTATCAGAGTTATCGGACATTATTAAGAATTTCAAGCCAGAACGTGAAGTAACTCTAGATGTAGCCACGTAAAGTTACCCATGGCTGAAGACTGGACGCGGTAAAAAAACTCCCACATTTTGAAGACTTTGGCCTTGGCTCTTATTGATTGTCATGCAGAAGGTTGGTTGACCTGGTAGTTGACGTATTTTCAAAATGAAAGGCCATTTAGGCTCTGAAGCAGTCATAATTATCCTTGGGATAAAAACCTTTACGCCAATGTTTGAACCTGTGATTATTTTTGCTTCAATAACCAATGTTGATAGTTGGGTAATTATCAACCTTGTACCGTTACAAAGGCCCGAACTTTGATTTATGTTTCTTAACAAAATGATTGGCATTCCAATTTTTAAGTGTACTTCGTGGTTTGGTAGGCCAGGGAATGATAACATGTTAAGAAACTCAATCGGGAAGAGAATGTCTTCATCAACAAAATTCCCAGAAACTTTACAAAGAGAATCTGAACTCAAAAAAGTTTTTTTCTCTTCGGTAAGCAGATCCATAATGTAAGAATTAATTTCATCAACTGTTTAATTTCTTAGAGTTAGAATCCCTCTTGAGTTTAAATACTTACTATTAGTATAGTTTTTGCATAAGTCTGGATACGTTGATTCAACTATACTTCCAATGGGATCATCAGTAAATGGGATGAGCATATCCTTAGGTATGTCTATCCAATCTGGTTCGATTTCGTCTCCCATTGAGTAAGTGGGAAAATCTCCATATCTTAGAGCGAGTATCCAATCACTAAATTCATTTGAATCTTGAATACGCATGTTTTTTCAAACAAAATATAGTGCACAAATCCCAAATGTAAGATTTATTGATTGAGGAACTTATGATGTCCTCTCTACTGCCTCTTGGTATAACAGGTAAAGTTTGCCTAAAATCACCCCCAAGTAAAATTGTTTTGCCTCCAAACAATTTTTCAGTTGAATATGGATCATTGAACCTAAGAATATATCTGAGTGACTTATCAACGGCCTCAAAAGTGTGGCGATGGTTCATTGGTGCCTCATCCCAAATAATCAGAGTTGTTCTTTTTATTAGCTCTGCTAGTTGAGTACCTTGTCTTATCTCACATGTTGAGTTCTCTCTTAAATTAATTGGGATAGCAAAGCGTGAATGAGTTATTCTTCCTCCAGATAATAATAGTGATGCAATTCCGGATGATGCAACTGCTAGCATAATTTTTCCCTCTGACCTTAATCTTGAAATTATTGTCCTATATAAATATGTTTTCCCAGTGCCTCCAGCACCGTACACAAAAAACAAACCACCTTTATCCTTGATACATGACTGAATTATAGAATTATAAATAGACTCTTATTCGTTGTTCGGTCCTTTATGTAGATCTGCATGCTGACACAATAGTTGATCAACATCATAGGATAGTTCTTCCGTGATCAATCTATTGTTCAGTTCATGGATTAGTGTATGATTGGGGATTGGTAAAGGTGTAAAATCCTTTAAAGACTTATTTCTCTTCGCTAACAGTAGTTCAATTTCATACAGACAATAGTTCTTTATTTGATCATCTGTAAGTATCAAATTATTGAAATTCAACATCTTTCTTTGACGATACAAAATGTCATTAGACAATAATTCCCAATTTTTTTCCCAAATTTCTAAAGGATCTGATATCTCATAGAATAAAAGATTTGTGATAAAAAGATCCCTTAACTGTGCACCTATTGATCATTGCGATGCTTGCTGTAATACGTCATGCCACTCTTTATCTCCGTCTAGTAACCCAAGTGAATAATATGCTGATTTAAACGTAGGGTAAATCACTCCATTGATTGTTCTCATTTCTTTAAATTTCCTTGCACCCTTTATAATGTTAGATAACATTCTAAGGTAAAATAGCTCGCCAGTAGTTGGATGAATGAAATTAACGCATCCAACACAGAGTTCGGATTCCCGTCGCTTCCACTCCTTGTATTCGGGTTTCTATGTCCATTTCTTCAGGAAATCTATGTATGTTAACTCTCTTTCATCTTCATAAATTGAATTAGTTTGCATTCATTCCATGAACATAGTTTTGTTCACATCGATTCGGTTTACGACATTATCTAGTCTATCAGAATCTCTAAAGGTGATAACTTGTTCATTTGGAAGATGCAAAGTTAAACGCTCAACCCCTACACTTCGGTACTGGATGACAAACTCAAAAATTCTCCAGCAGGCTTCACATGCGAAGAGATAGCGGCAATCAAGGAATGTACGTATTTCATCAACTTCCCTTACTTGCTCTGTCCCATCTTGATTGTTACGTTTAATGTTCTCTTTCAAGACCATTCTTGCTCTGTCAGGGCCCTTGTTAATGTACTTGAAAAGATATTTTATTGACCTTGATTTGATACACCATTCAACATTGATATGTCCTTGGTATTTAATGATTAAGTCAACATTGTGGAGAACAACAAATCTATTATCCAGCTTAACGCCATTTTTCTCAAAAAAATTGGAATCATCTCTTCGCCTATACACCGGGAATCCTCTGTCATCAATTGTTATTTCATTGGTAAAAGGTAGAGGGAAGTGTTTTGTGCAACCTTATTTTCCCATACACGGTGAAGAAGGATTAGCATAGCCACATGGACCGTACATCATAAATTGCCCAAGAGCTGCATATCCAATTGGATCTAATGTGCAATCAGGTAACTCTGTAGAGATGATGTCATCAATTTGATTTGGAGCTTTATTCTTGGAACCAGATTGTAGGAAGAGTAATATATGGGAAAGAGGTAATCCTCTCTTTTGAAATTCAATTGTGTAGATAGCTGAAAGCAATTTGAACATTTTAATGTGTATTAGCAGAAATGTAATGATTATAAAGAGATGTGAGTTTTATAATTTCGCTAAGTGATAATATATATTCATATACTAACCTGCCATGACAGGACCAAAATATTTTCCATCTGTTAAATCCTGCATTAATTGATTAAGTTTAATTTTGAAGACCCTTGTGACAATGTCTGGTCTGTCTTCAGTTTCTGCGCCTGGTGTTAAATTTAGGAAAGATTGAATTTGTGGCCATTTGGGATTTGTAGTAAATGTAATAAAAAGATCGGGGTTTCCTGCCCATCTACATATTGCCATAACATCTTGGAAATTTTGGTCCATATACTGTGGCCCACCTGTGAAGCTAGAAGGTAGGACGATGCATTTTTCGACAGAGGCAGGTTTTGTATCTCCCTTAAGAACTGCATCTTTTAAGCCTTTATACAGTTCAGATCTTAGTTGTGTTTGATTTGATCTTACCCAAAGTAATCTCTCTAACTCAATGCAAGTATATGCGTCAACTATAAATTGGGGGAATAATCGACCTGAAAGTTGGAGTGTTTGCCCTTCATTCATTCTTTATTGCAATCTATAAGCATAAAATTCACGCATCGTCATAAAATTTCTTTTCATTTTTAGTCGACCTTGGTTGTTTAAGTAGGCAATATCGGTATGGAAACCATATTCTCTGTGTGGAAATAGTAGAGGATATTGCATGGCCATAAAAGATGGATGGAGTTCGCTTATTCGTTGCAATCCCTCTGATCTATGTTCCACAACTACATCTCTATTTGCATCAATGTCATGGAGGTCTCCAAAAATAAACGCAGCAACCTCTGGTGCGTTAGGTAAGTTGTAGATAGATGAGCTTCTCGATCGATCTCCGATAATTCTTATACGTACATTTGTGAAATATTCTTCCTTGAAACGGTCACGCGCCATACGAAAAACTTTGACTAATACATTGTGTTCATCAAACATTTCTATTAATCCTTTAACAATCTCAGTGTCTAAACTCGATGAAAGGCCATCTCCACTGAATGCTCGGAGCCTATTGTGAACTTCGTTATCAGTGTTATAAATGTAGAGTTGGGAAAATTTTGGAGCGGATCCATTTAATGGTATCAGCGAACCAATTTTATGATAATTTTGCCCTGAGATGCGAAAAACATAAGGGCCAACTCCGTTGTTTATCGTCTTGTCCACTTTTTCACCCATTGATGTAAATGCAAACATGGAGTTATACGCCCGAATATTATCACGAAATAAAGAATATCTTCTTCCTGATAAAGAGTTTAGCAAACTATTTAGGAACACGGGTGCTTCTTTAAGAGATGAAAATTTTATCTTCCCTTCTTGACAGCACATGGAGAACTTTATATTTTTGCGTCGTCTATGTTTCTCACTACGCTCTTCATACCACATAATGACTGAACAATGCTCACATTCAAAAGTGGGCGCACCAAAATTCCACGCAGCTGTGAATTTTGCGAGAAGAAAATTTAAATATTAAATATACCTCCTAAGTAATTATTTTTTTTAAGAAAATATATTATTTTTATATCATAAGCTTACTTTTTGTGTTGGGAGATTATTCTACCGCCTATTTCTCCATTGAGTAGGATGAGGACGGTCTACAGTTGTTGAATATAACATTTCAAATAACCAATTAGATTTTCCTTGTAGGAATAAACATTAAATTGTTGAAGGAAAAAATAAATTGAATATATAAAATATTAATAAAAACCTGTATTACGAATAGCGTTTTCTCTCGCGATGGCGTCTCTTACGGTTTCAATGGTGTATCCACTATAGTTCCCATACGTGTTATTAGATGATGAGTTAATGACTGTTGTTGATGAAGTAACGATGTCGTCTTCATTTACAATTGACCGAGATACGGTTCTTGATTTAAAAGCATTAAAAGAATTGATGGCATTGGGTTGGGAAATGGATACATGATTGTTAGAAGTAGGTGTTGGATGGATCATCACTATATTTGCGTTATGACAGATTAAGTCTTCAGAAACTCTATTACGTCTATTGAGCATAATAACACACCTTTGGAATCTGGCAAGTCTCCCATGATTGAGATTATCCATCTAGTTAATTCAAAAATATAAGTTATTAGGATTAAAAATAAAAAAAATTGTATAAAAATTTAACAAACATTAAAAAATAACATAATAAAGGAAGATTAGAAATGCATTAACATGAAAAGGAAAATATTTTAGACAAATGGACAAAAGTTCTTTTATGTATTTCTTAAGATGTTTTATATATATTTAATGAGGGTAATTAATTGTATAGGTTGGATTGTTATAATCATACCAAAGACTTTTAGTTAATAAAAAATCCAGTGTCAAAAATAGATATGTATTAAAGTGTTATAAGATTTTAAGATATTCAATCAAATAAATTGTGAAAGATTATAAATTAATACAAAGATTGTTTACTAAAATAATTTAATAATGTGAAAACAATCGTAAGTGAATATTGATAAGGTAAAATTTATTATAAGACATAAATAAAATACCTGTAAAAGTCATTTATTTGGGGATACAATTTTAGCTGATGTTGTATACCTACAGTATTTGAAATAAAAACTAATATAAATGATACTATAGGTGATATAAGATATTGATAAAGAAATAAATATGAAACGATAAACATACATTACATTCAATGGGGATTAAAGTATAAGTAAAAAGATGCACATAAACAAACTTAGGATTTATATCATTAAACAATTACCATAATACATAACAAATAATCATTACGTTATATCCATAAGAGTAACAAACAACACAAATAAATTAAGTTTGATAGTAAAAAACACCAAACAATTTTATTCATAACGGCATTGATACGATATGAGTCTTCAATACATTGTATATAATTGAAAGTTGTTTTTGTGTAAGAACAAATCATCAATACATAAATCTTAATAATCGTCTTCATTTTAGAAAGGATCATAAGTCGAAGTATCTTCATTAGAGTCTTCATTTTCGGCCGCTTCATCGACTTCAGATAAAGTATCAAGATCGTAAAATTCAATGTCAACATCATATCGATGGGGTTCATTAACTTCAATAGCTTGATCAAAAGTACGAATGAAGGAGACACGATGCAAGGATTTCAGGACAGAAAATATTTTCTCTATACTTGTTTTTTTGCGTTTGTTCTTAGACATCTTCATGAACTCATTTAACTCGCATGTATGACACCTTGATCGCATACGTAAATCACGAGGTGTGGGATTGTCAATGTCAATAATGTCTTTGCATTCATATATTTTGTTTGCCTTCTTTAGCATTTCAACCTCTCTTCGAACCATTTTTCTCCTATTAACAAATGGTATAAATCAAGAAACAAAAACAAATAAAAAGGTCATGTCGAACAATAATAAAATCCTTATAATTTCATCTAAAAGAATTAAAATAATTGACAAATTTAACATAAAGTAAAAATCTTAACAGCATATAAATTTTCCACAACAAATAAAAAAAAATTTAAAAAAAATAATTTATAAAGTTTAAAGTCAACCCTTTTTTAGTATTTTCATTAAACATAAATTTGAATACACAAAAGAAACAATAAGTAGCATAACAAATAGGGACACAAAATAAAACACGGATAAATCCGTTATGTTAAATCTCACTTCAAATATTCAATCTCCATAGCAAAATAATGAAACAAAAATTACATTGATATTTTTTCTTCATTTTCCTACAGTCTTAATTTTCTTATATGAAAAGCAAATTGACAGCATATAAAAATTGAAAAATTAACAGGAAATTAAAGTCAACCATTTTTTCTCAAAAAAAATAGTATAAATCATAAATCATTGTAGGGTCAAATCTTATTATTTGGGCATGTTTAAGAGATTAGAATGAAACATAAAAATAATGCATAATTGTACCCTATATTAAACTCGAATCAGCAAAATAATCATTCGAATACAAAGGAATAGAGTAACATACCGATTGAAATGAACGATATAGGTACTAGTGAGAAAGATCACTTCAGGGTATAGGGTTTTTATACCCATTCCGAACTTGGGTCGGTCGCCAGATGCAAAGAATCATCCTGAGTAACTTGGGAAATGATGAAGCAACGTTCGCCAGATGCGGAGAATGATGCAGAGAATGGAAGAAGACGTTTGAACTGATAAGGTGCCGTCCGGATGCAAATAATGAAACCCTCGTTGGCTTTTGGAAGAAAACAAAGGAGATGAACAGGTACAAAAACCAAAAGTATGAAACCCTCGTTGGCTTTTGGAAGAAAACAAAGGAGATAAATAGGTACAAAATCCAAAGGAACAAAACTCATTTTTTTTTAGTGTGGCACGTGAGTATATGGAGAGTGGGATTAATTAGAAAATCATTTACTTTAGCTCCACATGTCAAGAAACGACTAGGAGATTAATATGAAACCTATTAATATGGAAGCCACGTGTCAATCAATAGGGATGCCACATGTCAACCATCTCTTAAGAGACACCAAAATTAAATTATGTTATTAGATTAGATATATTATATTGGTAAAATCCTAATAGGTGTGGACATCCACTTAAATAGAATAAATATAATATTTATAACAAGTATAATAATTTCCAAGAATTTTTCTTTTGCATTATTGATGATGGGATTTCTTAACCCAAAAAAATGCAAAGGTTTTACCTTTTACCTAAAAATATACGATTGCCCATCGACACTTCAACCATCTCTAATGGGAAAAAAAATTGATGTCTCTGAGACATCAAATTTTTGATGTCTTGAATTGTGATTGATCAATACCGTTGGCGCGGACCCATTTTCATAAATGATGTGGCCAACCACAATCCAAGACATCAAACTTTTTGCCGCTCTAATGGCCATTGCAGAGTGCAAAAAGATTATATTCATAATGGGAATATAACGTCAATGAGAGACTATTTGGGGCCCTCATCATGTGTTGATTCTTCCGTCCCATTGCCAATCCTTAGAAGGAAATCGCTAAGTGAGGAATTCATACCCAAATGTTTAATTACTTAATCATCACTATGAAGTTAAACAGAGAATTCGTTCTTTTTAGTCATTATATTTACATAATACACTACACCAAATCTGTCAAATTTTCACGGCCATTGACCTTGATAAGTTCAACTTGTCAAGGTCAATGACCGTGACAATTCCTGGGATGACAACTTTTTTTATCACGGACTTGTCACGGTCGTGTCACGGGCCTTGACTGCGACAAGTTTTGTCACGATCGAGGACCGTGATAAGCCCGTGACAATTCTGAGCAGCATTGGAAAAAAAACTGTTGGGCAATATGGCCACTTCCACTGCCCAGCAGTATATTTGTACCTGTTATAGCAATGTTGTACATGTTCAAACATCATATATCCAAATATAATAAGATAATGCAATTATACATTCAAAATAGAGACAATATGCATGACGATATAATTCAAATGTAACAACTTAAAAGAATTCAATTCAACCTTAAAACAATTCAATTCAAACTTAAAACAATGTCATTAAATGTCTGGGGTATGGTTAACTCTGAGGAGGTGAGTAGGCCACACGATATACGAATTGACACACCCACTAATATACACAGTGCCGCATTGTTCGCGCAACCACAATGGGGAGTTCTCCTTCCCAGGTATCACAGGCGTGACGAGCACTTTGGAATCGATGTCTTGAAGCTCATGTCCATGAACTAGTGCACCCTGGATGATATTCGGGTCCCTTAACCCCTGCCCTATCCGCTGGCCATCAAATATGTTCATTATAAACACGCTCGGCCAACCAAGTGTCGACATCGGTCTGTTGAAGGGAGCCAAATAGGGAAGTGGATCATCAAAGTCCGCACGTGTCGGCGATGAAATAGATAAGTCCACATACTCGTCATCCTGCACCACGTCCTCCTGCACCTCCTCCTCCTCCACCGCCTTCTCCTTCCCTTTCCCCTTACGGTTTTCGCCTAACGAACGCTTCATGAATGAGAACATATCATGGATTGTCGCCTCCAAACGGGACAGCTTCGCGTCATGCGAGTCCACCATTCGAGCCAACCCAGTATCGCTCATCTCCAATCCGATGATCCTAGATTTGGCCACCCGCGAGCTCACCCCCCTTGTCCTCCCCTTGAGATCAGATCCAAGCACTTGTCAGAGTGAATTTGTGGACAAAGATGCCTTGTCGGCATCAGACTGCGACTCATGCACTTCCTTAAGTTTTGCCTGAAACGACAAAAAGCATATGATTAGTAAAATAAGTAAATTAAAAAATTATAACGTAATTAACAAAAAGTAAAATATCGGATAACTTACAATCGTGGCCGCGACTCTCGGGGACACGTCCTTGTCCTTCCCCTTCTTCTTCCGAAGAGCCACATAAGTATCGAGCCTATGTGGCCTACCCCTAGGGCCACTCCCTGTCCCCGGAAATAAAATAAAGTAAAATTAGTATCGGCCCCGCAAAGTAAAATAATGCAGAATAATATATTTCTGTAGTTATAGAAAAATTAAATCTTACCATCATCATATGCTCCACCTCGCCGTAAGACGTCCGATCGGAGTAGTGCACGTCCGTCTTTTTTGCCCGATTTTCCCTCCCCGATTGGCGAGATGCCAATTATCGCTCCCCAATCTCATTGTCAAGGAACTGTTGCCATTTTACCAATGAGATCGGCTCCTTCAGCGGGACGAATTCACGCATTCGTATAATGGACTCTCGTGTCTTCCTAAAGTACCGGGTCCGCATATTTTTCTTCCACGTCTTGTGTTTCTCCCTCAACTGCTCCAAGACGGAATCGTGTAGCTTGGAATCCAGGCTGAATTGTTCATATCCAACAAATACAATGTTAGTTGAGAATAAATATAAAATGAAATCGAAATCGAAATTTTCATATAAATATAAATACATTACTTGTAGTGCCACCAAAACAGCTAACTTGAGCTCATATGGCACCTACTTCCAACTAATGTACCCCGGGCCGATGATCGTCTTTACCAGCTTGAAGGATCTTGCTAATAGCCCCGACTTGTTCTCGATGGCCATCCCCAATTTGCCATATTTGGGGAGCCTAGGGGTCGAGGAGCCATCGTCACCTCCGCTACCACCGAGCCCAGACGACATCATCATAACCAGCATCATCATCCTCACCTTAATACCCAAAGGAGACATTTGTTGTAAACAAATGTTATTAGTACAAATCAAAATAAATTAGAAGAAAACATGCAAATATGTACAATTGCTACAAATAAAAATGAATTGTTACTCTTAAACACCTCAATTTTGAATTCCAAAATAATAGCATCTAGATCATAATATGTACAATTACTAAAATTTTGAAACATCCCCACCCCCACCCCTACTGCCCACACACACGCACACTACACAATAGTGAAAATGATAAAGTGCAAATCAATTAAAAGCATTAAAAATGGATGTTTCGGTACAAATTGGAATATTTATTGCAAATTGAAAAATTGTTTAAAATTCGGGTTATCATAAAAAATGATTGATATTCGATAGGAGCAGCCAAGTCATCCACACTACTATTTAGACGCTTTGGCGCGTGTTGGACAATTGACCACGGCTCGTTGATATACTCCGAGTAAAATACTTGGTTAACCTTGTGAAATGCACAAACAAACGGCTCATCACTCACGTAGTCGTTGCTCTTCAACTTGGATAAGTCAACCATGATCAAATTGGTGACAGGATCAACTTTACAATCATTTTTATCCTCAACTCTTACCCGTAAAATATAACCTCTTTGAAACTTATATAATCCAATTCAAATATATTTCGGATTACACCATAGTAAGTTATTTCAGCTTCAACGAGGTTTTTATCTTTTGTGCTCGCTCGAAAGAAAGTAAGAGCCTTGTATGAAATGCCCGAGTTCTATAAATTTGTACTTTCCTCGTACACTTTAGCACCGAAAATATAACCGTTCAATCGATATTTTTTGTACTCTTGTGCCACGAACAAGGGTCCAGTGGCTAGACGAGCAAGCCTTGATGTCGCATCACCTGTCTTTAAGAGCTGAGAATATAGATAAATTAATTATATTAGTTGTAAAATTTGAGTGTAATGTAACATTATATAACGGCCATTTTCATTTTAATTACCTTTTGTGTCAACCACAGCCTAAACTCGCTGTCTGATTGTACCATTATTTTTCGTCTTTTATTGTTCTCACAGGCTTCATATTTTATGCATAGTACAAAATTAATCATGTATAAAATAATGTTAAACATTATAATAATCGAAACTTACTTTTTCCATTCTTCGACATCTTTATGTGTGTCAAATAGATAACGAGCTACTTGTTCATGTTGCGAACTCGTTAATTTCACTCGTTTTCCCATTACATGACCACCATCATCGACGAACTTATCAGTGTCATCAACGCTAGTCGAGTCAGGCATATATTCATGAGTATATATTGATGACTCCACGGTGATGTATTCCTCTTCAATTGATTCTGTAATGTATCGCGTATTCTTGATGTAATCTTTAAAAAATTTCACCAATCTTTCAAACGGATACATCCATCGATATCTAACTGGACCACAAAGAAGTGCCTCGTCGAATAGGTGTACCAACAAGTGAACACTTATGTCAAAGAATGCTGGGGGAAAGTACTTCTCCAACACACAAATTGCTTCGATCACCGCCAATTTCGCGGCCACTATGTGTTCTCAATTGATTACCTTCTCACACAAGAGTGAGAAGGTAATACTAATTTGCATAATAGCCCTCCGCAAATCCTTGTGCTTAGAGAAACAGTGCTTAAACAATAGAGGAACCAATTGCATGATCACATGTCAATCGTGGGACTTACACTTATGTAAATCATGAGTAGCATAATTCACAATCCTTTGCAAGTTGGACGAAAAAGTAGATGGGCCCTTCAAATTATATATTGTGTCTAAAAGCACCTTCCTTTCCCCACTCGTCAAAGTAAACGCACCAGGGGGAATTATTATCCTTCCCCTACTATCTTCTTTCAACCATAGTTGTGGCTTAAGTTTCAACGATTTAAGGTCTTTTCGTGCATTTTCTCCATCCTTCGAATGACTCCCCCCAAGGCAAGTGCCCACAATATGTTCAGCGAAGTTCTTCTCTACATGCATCACATCCAATACATGGCGCACTGGGTTATTCTTTCAATAAGGAAAGTCAAATAAAATTGACCTCCTAGACCATGCCTTTCTTGTCTTAGTTTCATTCCCAGTTGGGGTCTTCTTATGCTTGACATTCTTAAATTTGGTATTCTTACCTAGCATATTAGGTCCACATTCAGAAGATTTACTTTTAATTTCTGAATCCGAAAGTTTTCTCGACGGTAGCCTATGTTCAACCCCGCCCAATAAATAATTGGAACCTTTCTCAAATCTGAAACTATGAGCCGGGAGTAAAAACCTCATGTGGAAATGGTATATATTTTTTGAGCTAAAGGATAGACAAATAGATTCAGTCTCCTCTCCAAAAATAGGACACCCCAAATAACCAAGTACTACACAACCGGATAATGTCCCATAAGCTGGAAAATCATGAATTGTCCACATCAACATAGCTTTCAGCATAAACTCTTCTTTTTTAAAAGAGTCAAATGATTGCACACCCTCTTCCCACAACTCATTTAATTCTTTTACCAAAGGAATCAGGTAGACGTCGATGTCATCACTTGGTGCCTTTGGCCTAGGTATCAATAAAGCCATCATCGAAAATTCAGGTCTCATACACTGTGAATGATAGAGGTTGAGTGGGGCTAGGATCACTAGCCATACACTCTGATTGGTGCTTAGATTTCCAAATGTATTGAAACCATCTGTTGATATAGCCAAACGAATGTTGCGTTGTTCTCGAGTAAAATCGGGATACTCATAATTCATCCTCCTCCAGGCAGTAGAATCAATAGGATAACGCATGATATTACCCCCTACTTCTGCCCTAGCATGCCAAGTCATTGCCTCCGCTATCCACGGTACTGTAAAAAATTGCTTTAATCTAGGCCCAACGGGAAAATATTTCAATACTTTTTGAGGCACTTTTGAGCTTGTTCCGTCCTTACTAGTAGATTGGACATATCTAGGTTCATCGCATACTGGACAACGATCGAGATTTTCATACTCCTTTCGGTATAGTATGCAATCATACACACAAGTATGAATCGATTTATACTTCATTCCCAAACCTTTCAAACTGTTCTTCATAATAGGATAGCTATTTGGAAGTGTATTCTCCTTGGGTAATAAGCCCTTCACCCATTTCAGAATTCCTATCACGCTATTGCCAGACAAATCGTACTGCGTCTTCAAACTGTGCAAACCAACCATGGCATGTAAAGTTGTTTGATCTTTCTCACAACCAGAGTATAATGGTTGGGTTGCCTTAAATTTTAAACTTTGGTAGTCATCGTCAAGTTTTATCGTGATATCTTCACGAGCACTTGAACCTTCTACATCATCAGTAACCTCATTCTCCTCTGCTTCATAAACTCCGTACGCATCATCAACTAAATCCTCTAACAAATTATGATCTACGTCGTCCCTTTCTACATCTATCCTACTTATTGAAGGTTATTGTGAAGGTTTAGTCGGGGACAAAAGGAACTTTCAATTCACCGTGAAAACTTCAAAATCGATAACTATCTTGCATACCCGATCTTAACCAATGTAGTTCAACAATTTTCCACTCAAACACCTTACCATTCTTACACCTAGCACGCGGACATGGAAACTCTTCATCATTATGACATCTCTTTGCGCATTTCACAAATTCGTTAGCACCTCTGCGAAACACATCCCCCATCCTATTTGTCTCACCCATCCACTCTTTGTCTTTCGGATATCCCATCACATATACCACAACTAATCACCTATTAAAGGTATGAAGCATATATTCATGGATTAGAATAAACAAAACTTAGATTTATAGTATGTTTCATTTAATTATGTCTTATTTATATTCGATTTTTAAATTTCAAAATCAAATTCAATTTATAATAGAAATTTCTATTCCTTCCATCTCCTCTAAAGGGTGAGTGGTCCTATCCCATTCAAGACCGCATTTTTTCTGTAATATACTTAACAGCTCATGCACATTGTTACGATTTGAGAAAAATTCGACAGCATATCCCCATAGTTCTCTAAGTACACGACGTAGATTGGCAAGTGTGAGTGTTTTTTCAATTAATCAATTGAAATAACAGTCACACTTGTCAATCTAGTATGTACCCAAAGAACATTAGGATACGACTGCAGAACTTCCTCCAAAAGTAACAACTTTAAGCCACTAAGAATATTATACAGAAATTATGCAGTCCCAAACTGTCCAAACGGGACAATTCGAGAGAGCCATTACAGGGGTAATGACTCTCTAACGGGTCTAAGGGCTATTGAATGCGTACGCATAAGAACTAGAAGGCTAGTATATATGCGCACTATATGTAATTTCAAGTATGTTTCATTTAATTATCATACTATATATATTGTTCGATATACAAAGTTATTTTCAAAAACAGTTGAAAAATCCCACCCCCATATGGGTAATAATCCAGTGGTCGTGCCACTTTTAAAATTAACCAACCCAACATCGATCCACTATAATCCAACAGCAATGTCAACAACAAATGTGTATCCCGTACTCCTTCTAATTCATCTACTCAATTAATTATTTTCATCAATTAAACTAACAATTAAAGTATACAATTATTAATTTACTAATTTACAATGAGGGGTAATCATATATTAATTTACTAAAAAAAAGTAATAATCAATCATTTCATTTACAAGGGACACTACGCACATATACACACACGTGCACATACACACACACACACGCAGCCCCCACCCCTACCCCACCACCCATCCCTGCCCCCCCCCCCCCCCCTGCGCCACCCCCTTCCCCCACCACACACACACACACACACAAACAGCCCCACCCACCCCTACTACACACATGCACACACACCCTGCCCCACCACCACACACACACACATAAACAGCCCCACCCCCATCCCTACCCCCTCCCCACACCTTGCCCCACCACACACACACACACACACAACCCCACCCCCTCCCCACCCCCACCCACCACACACACGCACACACACACACATATATATATATAAATGGAAGCGAGCGAGCGAGAGCGAGAGAGAGAGAGAGAAACTAACCTGAAAGTAGAGAGAGAGAGAGAGAGAGAGAGAGAGAGAGAGAGAGAGAGAGAGAGGGAGAGCAGCGTAAAGAGAGAGAAAAAAAGGAGGGAAGAATCGGCGGGGAAAAAAAGAAGGGGAAAGGATTTTTTACTGGGACATTTGTCACAGGCGTGTCACGGTCCTTAACCGTGACAATATTATAAGGATTGTCAAACCGTGACAAGTCCGTGACAAGTACATTTATCACGGACTTGTCACGGTCATTGACCGTGACAAGTCGTTGTCACGGACTTGTTACGATCAATGACCGTGACAAGACTAGGCGCTGGAAGGGTGCCAATTTACCCATTTTGGTGTAGTGATATGATGGATGGATGATCAGTCTTAACATATCAATACAACAACTTTCAAAGATAAATTACGTGAGACAGAGAAACTGCATTCATGTTCATTGAATAGAAATTACAAAATAACAAAGAGAATCCATTCGGTTAATAAGTATGGCCAAACCTAAGTTTTCAAGAAATTATAACAATTTACTCAATAATAAGATGAATTGAAAACAACAATTGTAAATTAATTTTAAAAAAAAAATTATGGTACTTGAATAAGTGCAATGTATTCCATAAGTATCTATAAATCATGAACTAAATAAGTAACACTCAGTACTAAATATTAAGAGCAGGGAAGAATAAACTGAAATTCTTTGAACACTATGTATCTAAAGATGCTAAAGATACAGTTTAGAGTGTGTGTTTGAGTTGACAAAGATAATTAAACCAAAGCATGTAATTGCAGGATCAATAAGGTAATTTGGACTCATTTTGCTCACTTATTTGGTTGTTCTTGGAAGTTATGTTTTTCTTAGTTGGGGAGTTACAACCTGAACCGACATAAGACTTAATAAGAAGAATATATGTATGTAGAGAGATAAAATGAATACATTGAACCATACAGTGTGAAAAAACTCCAACATAGAGGAATTTCAAAAATAATCTTTTTACTATTTAAAAAAATGGTCCGCGTCAGTGGTACGCATAGGTGGGGACCATTTTTTTAGTATTTTGGTACGCGCTAGCGATATGTATAGGCGGTATTATAAAATATTTTAAATAAAAGGTACAAAAAAAACAGTTTTAAACAATTTTTTTAAGTGCCTAAAGATTTTATTTATAAAAAATTAAGATTTTAATAGTTACTGTTTTGGAACTACTGACTTTTTATTTTTATAACACAATTTTTGTAACTATTGAAATTTTTGTAACTATTAGAATATTTGTAACAATTTTCTTAAAACACTCCCATGCTTGGATTTTACTTAAAACAATTTTTTTAAAATAAAATCTTTAGGCACTTAAAAAATTATTTAAAACTGTTTTTTTTGTACATTTTATTTAAAATGTTTTATAATACGCGACCAAATAAAATTAACACGACATGGCACGACACACCTCAAAATCTTAATTTTACGTAAAATGAATATAACACATATGAAAGTGACATGGCACGATACAAAATCTCTTTTTTTACGAAATGTGAACACGACCCACTTGTCGTGTTGCATTTTAAGTGGGTTGTGTTAATATTTGGTAAAAATGAGATTTCGTGTTGTGTCATATTATTTTTATAGGTGAAAATAAGATTTTGAGGCGTGTCGTGTCATTTTTATTTTGGTTGGGTTCATGTTTGGTTAAAAAAATAACATATATTGTGGCGTGACACTTTTACTTGGGTCGTGTTCGTGTTTTGTAAAAAAATAATATTTCATGTTGTGTCGTGTCACTTTTATGAGGATCGTATTCATGTTTGGTTAAAAAAAATTGTCGTGTTGTGTCGAGTTGCTTTTATTTGAGTCGTGTTCGGTTATAAAAATAATTTTCAATTTAAAAAACAGTTTTTGATTTGTTAATTTTTTTCCCAATTTTATGTAAAAAACATTTTTTTTGAAAAAAAACAGTTTTTAAATCTATCTTAAAAAAACTTCTATAAAAGTATCATAACAGTTTTTTTAAATAAAAAAGTGTTTTTAAAACTATCATAACAGTTTTTTTAACAGTTTGTAACAACCCGCGTAATTTTGGGATATTTTAATTAATTTTTGGAAAATGAAGGAAAATAAAGTTTTTGATAAAATTATTTTTTATTGCTCAAATATGTTGGTTATTATTTTTAAAGGCGAGAATTTCAAACGGTTTCGAAAACGGAGTTAAAGCGGATTTTAAAATGATTTTTAAATGTTTTTAACTCTTGGAGTTGTTTTGACTTCCAACTCTTCATTTCTTTGCCTTATTTAAAGGAGTCTTTTGGATTCCAACTCTTAACTTCTTTGCATTATAAAAGGAAGTCGTGGACAATCTTTTTAACATACTTTTGGCACAAATTTTGGCAGCAAATATATTTTATATTCCTCTTCTTTTTATATACACATTGGCCCTTGAGATTTGTGAGTTCCAACCTTAGATTAGAGGTGCTCTTGGAGCTATTTTGTTGGAGGTTCTTGGAGAAGCTTTCGTAGATCTTTTGTGTTGATCTTGAGGATGTGATCGTTGGTTTCTCATCATGGTTTGAGGTATGGGGTTTTACACAATATGCTCCTTAAATCTCGCGAGTGTCATTCTCTTTGAATTCTTGTTTAATTGAACTCATATTTGAATTGATAAATTCATTGAAATCTCGAAAATAATTGTTGAAATTATTTTGATTCATGTGGTATCATTATATTGTTGATGAGCACGTTGTCATGAGGTTTTAATATGGCACGGATGTTGGGCACCCGCCAAAATTCCTGTTTCCCGGGCTATGGCTTGATAAAGCATATACGAATGTGGTGAGGCCTGGTGACCCGGTTAAAGTGTTGTTGAAAAATTATATTGATAAATGCTTTGAGATTTGCATCTTGATTTGAATATTCGTACTCGTGTTGTTACGCTTTGTTCATCGTTAATATAATTGTTAAGCATCTTTCTTGTCGTATTGTGTACTTCCCCATATTTTCTTTTAGTGGCAGGTTAGCGTGGATTTTGGGCGCTATGGAGATTGATTTTAGCGATGATTGTTTGGGAAAGATTTGTATTATTTTGATGTATAGAGCTTTGGAGATTTGTATTTTATTTTCGAGTTAGTTGTTGTATGTAATTCGAGAGATTTGGTATTTAATTTGAAGAGATTGAGATTTGTAGTTTCTCTTTTGTTGTTATGGAACTTAGATGCTCTATACCTTGTCACTTGTGGATTTGGATTTATTTTATCGCATTAGCGCTCCATTCGCTCTCCCCGGACCGACGGGGTGTTACACAATTTTTATAAAAAAATAGTTATTTTTTAATTTTAAAAAATAAAAAAATGTTTTAAAAAATAGTTTAAAATACTGTTTTTTATTGAAAAAAAATTAACAAATAAAAAAATATTTGTTTGATCTTTAGAGCAAAGGGAAAGTTTGTCTTTTAAAAAGTAATTGGAGTGTTTTAAGAATTTTTAGAATCTTTTAGAAATAAACATGAATACAAATAAGTCCAACTAGGAAATACATATGAATGCATAAAAAACAATAATCTAATAAGGGGTGAACTTGGTAATTCCTTAACTTAAAAAATATATATAATTTTTCTGAAATTAACATTGAATTTAGAATTATTATAAAACATGAATAGAACAACAATAAAATATGAAATACAAAATCTGAGCACAAAAGAGAGACAACATAATTTTTCAAAAATTAACATTGAATTTAGAATTATTATAAAACATGAATAGAATAACAATAAAATTGGAAATATAAAATCTGAGCACAAAAGAGAAACAACATTCATGAATGAGATGGATATAATTACAAAAATTATGTATTTGCTTTCAAATTAACAAATGCATACTTTTTATGGCAAATGAAAAAGGAGTAAAAAATTAGAGAGGAAATTAGAAGTATTGACCTTGTTTTTTGGACAAGAAACAACTGCAACGAAGAAACTATGCAATATGAATCTGATGGGAAGATTAATGGGAAGATGAAGGAACTTGAGTAGCTGACTTTTGATTTCTAGGGTTTCAAGATGAATGTATTTGAAAGTTTTGTTATATGAATGTATTAAGAGAGATACCGTATCAAGTTAAGATTCATGCAATGATTTTAATTTAATGAATGTGTAAGACTAATATTAAGGATATGATATAAAATATTAATTTAATGAAGGTAGTTTAGTAATTTGAGATTTGAAGAGGAACTTTTCTGTTTTTAAGTAGTAGAGATAAATAGTAGAGATAGAGATGAATGTTGGAGATTTTTAAAATAAGAGAGTAAGAGTTTTTTGGGTGTAAAAGCCTTAAGAGCTTGTCCCACATTGGAAGTATGTGGAAGAGGTGGGAAGCTAACCCAAATATAAAAGGGGATAGTGTCCCACATTGGAAAATGTACAAAGCTAAGTGTCACCACTAAGCTATAAAAGGGGTGGGCAACCTTTGAGTCCCACATTGGAAAAATGTTAAGAATTTGTACACTTAATAAGTACAAATGGAAGATGAAGAGTTAATTCATCTAGCATTTAAGAGGCTATTCAAGAGACCTCAATACGGTGCGAAGCACCGTACGCACACGCACACGCACGCGCGCGCGTGCGGGTGCGGGGCAGTGGGCTGTAAAGGCGCTAGTGGCGCACTTTGCACTTCGCACGCCGCGGGTTGCTGGGATTCGTCTGGGTCGGATCGCGGTAGCTCGGGCGCGATCACTTTTTGGTTGACCCGTGCAAAACCGATTCGGTATTATTATACCTGTTCGGAAAGGACTTAAGACTGTTGGTAATTAACAGTCATACCTGTTCGAAAATGACTTAATTCAACAGTCATAACTCTTGAAGACAAAGCCTTTCATTTTCTATAAATAAAGTCTGCCTAAAAACGGAATTACATTGATAACCAAAACCGGTTTCAGATTTCCAGACCCTGCTATTACTCTCTTACAATTTTCAGGAGATACAAATTCTCTTATTCTGTTTTGTGCACATAAACAGAATAAGAACTTGATTGACTGTTCTTCGTTGATACATCCAAGGGCTGTCTTCAAATATACAAGTTGCAAACAGTGCAATTGCTTCATTGTATCTTGAGTACGGATTTGCTGATTCCCGTTTGTATACTGAAATTCTTCGTGTGGGGCAAATATTGTGTTTAGGAAAGTGACATCACGCCTTGAAGTTTTATAGTGACTGTTCAGAAATTACATTGTTGTATTGAAGTTGACATTATTGAAGATATATAAAGAGTTCCATTTATGTATTTGCATTCATAATTTCCAACAATCTAAATACAGTATTTTTGGAAATGGCCGACTCTTCCAAGTCACTTCGACAAATAACAGAAAGCTTTGTCAAGTTGGACCGTTTTGATGGTGGTAATTTTCTGCGTTGGCAGAAAAAGGTTCACTTTCTTCTAACAACATTGAAGATTGTATATGTCTTGTCACAACCAAAACCAAATGAAGATGAAGATGAAACCGTGGAACAGACTAGGCAACGCACAAAATGGGAGACCGATGATTATTTGTGTCGTGGTCACATTCTCAATGCACTTGATGATAATTTGTTCGACTTGTACCAAAATGTTGGGACTGCAAAAACTTTATGGGAAACATTGGAGACCAAATATCTAACGGAAGATGCTACAAGTAAGAAGTTCCTTATCGGTCAGTTTCTAAGCTTTAAAATGCATGATAATAGGCCTGTGCTAGAACAATTTCATGACATCCAACGCATCATAAATCATTGCAAACTGAAAAAATTAAATATGGATGATAATGTAATTGTTGCTGCTATAATTGAAAAACTTCCTCCTTCTTGGAAAGACTATAAGAAAGAACTCAAACACAAAAAGGAGGATCTTTCACTTGAAGAATTAGAGACTCATTTAAGAATTGAACAAGAGTCTCGAATTCTAGATGGTAAAGAGGAACAAGAAAATTCTGTTTCTAAGGTCCATGTGGTGGAGGAAGGAAAGGAGCAAAAATATGGCAATCATGGAAAAAATAACAAGCGGAAGAATTTTTCAAATAATTCTAAAGCAAACAAAAAGAAGAAAGGAAATTGTTTTCATTGCAACAAACCAGGTCACTTCAAGAAGGATTGTCGTGAGTTCAAGAAACTAAAGGAAAAAGGAGGGACATCAGACACAAAGAAAAAATTTGCTGCTATGATATCCGAGGCTAATATGCTTGGAGAAGACAACTCTTGGTGGGTTGATTCTGGTGCCACAAGGCATGTTTGTAAGGACAAAAACTTGTTCTCTGCCTATGAAACAGTGGAAGGAGATGTTCTCTATATGGGAAATTCATCTACAGCTGCGGTTAAAGGCAAAGGGACAGTGGATCTCGAATTCACTTCCGGGAAAATCCTTAGCCTCACCAATGTTCTTCATGTTCCTGATGTTAGGAAAAATTTAGTTTCTGGAAGTCTTCTTAACAAATTTGGCTTTAAGCTTGTATTTGAGTCAGACAAATTTATTCTGACTAAGAATGGTACCTTTGTAGGCAAAGGATATTTGTATGAGGGCATGTTTAAGCTCAATATCAATGAAAAGGATTCTTCTGCTTATATCGTTGATTGTCTTTCATTATGGCATAGTCGTTTAGGACATGTTAATACAAAGAAAATGCATTTCATGGTTAATTTAAATTTAATTCATAAATATGAGAATGATATGAATGAAAAGTGTAAAATATGCATGCAAACTAAAATAACAAGATTGCCTTTTCCAAAAATAGAAAAAACTACATCTTTGTTGCAATTAGTACATAGTGATGTTTGTGATTTGCATGGAACACCTACTAGAGGTGGTAGTAAATATTTTGCTACATTTATTAATGACTTTTCAAAATATTGTTACGTATATCTTTTAAACTCTAAGGATGATGTGCTTAATAGATTTAAGACATATAAAAATGAAGTTGAAAATCAATGTGATTCTAAAATAAAATGTCTTAGATCTGATAGAGGTGGTGAATATCACTTTCCTCAATTTTGTGAAGATATGGGAATTATACATGAAGTTACCGCACCTTATACACCACAACAAAATAGAGTAGCAGAAAGAAAAAATAGGACACTAACTGAAATGGTTAATGCTATGCTTTCTTATTCTGGTTTAAGTAAAGGGTTTTGGGGAGAAGCACTTTTAACTGCATGTCATATTCTGAATAGAATACCTGTTAAAGATAATAAGAAAACTCCTTAAGAATTATGGAAGAATAGAAAACCTAATTTAGCTTATCTTAAAGTTTGGGGTTGTAGAGCTATTGTAAGACTACCTGAAACTAAGAGAAAGAAATTAGGAAGCAAAGGTGTTGAGTGTATTTTCATAGGTTATGCACAACATAGTAAAGCCTATAGATTTTTGGTTAGTGAACCTAATGATTCTGTTGAGGTAAATACAATAATTGAATCGAGAGATGCAATTTTTTATGAACAAAGGTTTTCTTCTATTCCTAGAATTAATAATGAAAAAGAAGTAAGCACTCCTTCACAGTTACCTGAAACTCCACTAGTAGAACAAGAAGAGATTAGAAAAAGTAAAAGACCTAGGAAGGAAAAAAGCTTTGGTCCCGACTTTGTAGTCTATCTTGTTGAAGGAACTAGAAACACATCTTGTAATCAATATGCTTTGACTCTTAGCGTTGAAACAGATCCACAAACTTATAGTGAGGCAATTAAGTCTGTAGATTCAGCATTTTGGAAAGAAGCTATAAATGATGAAATGGATTTAATTTTGGGAAATAAAACTTGGAAATTAGTAGACTTACCTCCAGGATCTAAACCCATTAAGTGTAGATGGATTTTTAAAAAGAAAATGAAAATAGATGGAACAATTGATAAATTCAAGGCTAGATTGGTTGCTAAAGGTTTTACACAAAAAGAAGGAATTGATTATTTTGATACCTATGCACTTGTTGCTAGAACCGCCACTATTAGAATTTTAATTGCATTAGCATCTATATATAATTTTGAGATTCATCAAATGGATGTGAAAACCGCATTTTTAAATGGTGACTTAGAAGAAGAAATTTACATGGAACAACCTGAAGGGTTTGTTATGCCTGGACAAGAAAATAAAGTATGTAAACTTATTAAGTCCTTATATGGCCTAAAACAAGCACCTAAACAATGGCATGAAAAATTTGATAAAGTCATTATTTCTTATGGTTTTAAAATTCATGAATCTGATAAGTGTGTTTATAGTAAATTTGCTAATGGTAAAGGTGTGATCATTTGTTTATATGTAGATGACATGTTAATTCTTGGTACTGATTTAGAAAGCATTAATAATACTAAGAGTTTTTTGTCTTCTAAATTTGATATGAAAGATATGGGTGTAGCTGATGTCATATTAGGAATGAGAATAATAAGGAAAGATAAAAATATAATTCTCACTCAATCTCATTATGTTGAGAAAATTTTAAAGAAATTTAATCAGTTTGATTGCACACCTGTTAGTACACCTTTTGAACCACAGCTAAAGATGATCCCTAATAATGGTAGAGCTATTTCACAATTGGAATATGCACGAGTAATTGGTAGTTTAATGTATGCCATGACATGTACTCGACCTGATATTGCTTATGTTGTTGGTAAATTAAGTAGATATACTAGTAATCCAAGTTTATTGTATTGGCATGCTGTCAATAGAATATTAAAATATTTGAAAGGAACTATGGACTATGGTATATACTATAGTGGATATCCTTCAGTATTAGAAGGATTTTCTGATGCCAGTTGGATAACTGAGCGGGAGGATCATTCCTCAACAAGTGGATGGATTTTCACTCTTGGTGGAGGAGCTGTTTCTTGGGGATCAAAGAAACAAACTTGTATAGCTGACTCTACTATGGCAGCTGAGTTTGTAGCATTAGCTGCAACTAGTAAAGAGGCAGAATGGTTAAGGAATTCATTGATTGAAATTCCAGTTTAGCCAAAACCAATGCCTCCAATATCTATACATTGTGATAGTGAGTCTACACTTTCCAGAGCTTATAGTAAAGTGTATAATGGAAAGTCTAGACATATTGGCCTGAGACATAGTTATGTCAGACAAATGATTACAGATAGTGTAATCACAGTGGATTATGTAAAATCAAGTCAAAATTTAGCTGATCCTTTTACAAAAGGTCTTGCAAGAGGACTGGTGTCTAAGACATCAATAGGGATGGGACTAAAGCCCATTAATAATAATCACTCTTGATGGAAACTCAACTTGAAACTTGATATATTCAAGTCTCAAGTTCAATGATTAAAGTACATCATACGACGTGATTGTAAGCACTATGAAATTTAACATCCCAAGGATAAGTGCTTTGAACATGTAATGAATAATGAAAGAGGATGGGTTTAACCTTAATAGATTTATGGTGTTTTAAGTTACATGGACACCTATGATAATCTACCTATATGAGTGTGGAAGTGGTGCCGCTTCCTATGAGTATTGGGCTTGACTCTAAAGCACTCATGAAATCAAGGTACAGACACAAGGCCTAATTCATGTGTCGGCTTATATGGATAATCAGTGACTAAAAGATTTGTGTGTGAAGACAAATCCGGATAATCAATATAGATTGATAGTTCAAAGACAAGTCTACTATACTTTCATGGTTAACCTTGACGAACCTTCACAGGGTATTGGTTCAAGTCGTGAGACACCAATGCTTATACACAGTCTTACAGACAATCAAAGATTTACAAAACTTATTTTGAAAATGGTGGAGGAATGTTGGAGATTTTTAAAATAAGAGAGTAAGATTTTTTTGGGTGTAAAAGCCTTAAGAGCTTGTCCCACATTGGAAGTATGTGGAAGAGGTGGGAAGCTAACCCAAATATAAAAGGGGATAGTGTCCCACATTGGAAAATGTACAAAGCTAAGTGTCACCACTAAGCTATAAAAGGGGTGGGCAACCTTTGAGTCCCACATTGGAAAAATGTTAAGAATTTGTACACTTAATAAGTACAAATGGAAGATGAAGAGTTAATTCATCTAGCATTTAAGAGGCTATTCAAGAGACCTCAATACGGTGCGAAGCACCGTACGCACACGCACACGCGCGCGCGTGCGCGCGCGTGCGGGTGCGGGGCAGTGGGCTGTAGAGGCGCTAGTGGCGCACTTTGCACTTCGCACGCCGCGTGTCCGCAGTGGTAGCGGGTTGCTGGGATTCTTCCGGGTCGGATCGCGGTAGCTCGGGCGCGGTCACTTTTTGGTTGACCCGTGCAAAACCGATTCGGTATTATTATACCTGTTCGGAAAGGACTTAAGACTATTGGTAATTAACAGTCATACCTGTTCGGAAATGACTTAATTCAACAGTCATGACTCTTGAAGACAAAGCCTTTCATTTTCTATAAATAAAGGCTGCCTAAAAACGGAATTACATTGATAACCAAAACCGGTTTCAGATTTCCAGACCCTGCTATTACTCTCTTACAATTTTCAGGAGATACAAATTCTCTTATTCTGTTTTGTGCACATAAACAGAATAAGAACTTGATTGACTGTTCTTCGTTGATACATCCAAGGGCTGTCTTCAAATATACAAGTTGCAGATAGTGCAATTGCTTCATTGTATCTTGAGTACGGATTTGCTGATTCTCGTTTGTATACCGAAATTCTTCGTGTGGGGCAAATACTGTATTTAGGAAAGTGACATCACGCCTTGAAGTTTTATAGTGACTGTTCAGAAATTACATTGTTGTATTGAAGTTGACATTATTGAAGATATATAAAGAGTTCCATTTCTGTATTTGCATTCATAATTTCCAACAATAAATGCACCCATTTTCATTCATTTCTACTTAAAAGTTCCAAAAAAAACTCTTGGATTTATCACATGACTATCCAACCTCCTATCATTATTTCTATGAAAAAGAAAAGGCACAGTCGTCTTGGTATGTTTTAGGTAGTTTTATTATTTTGCTTTGTTGTCAATTCTCACTTTATTAGAATTCTCAGGATGGAGTGATAACAGATCTCCGAGAAACAAAAGTTTCCCTTGTGAGTGCATCCGACCTACCATTGTCGATCCTTATTGTTGGAGTTGGAGGAGCTGACTTTAAGGAAATGGAGATACATCAGGCATATTTTTTTTTTTTTGGTGAGATGTCTGATTTCTCAAGTACTTTACCAACAGCCTCAGTTATATTTTTTGTCTCAAGGTCTATGCTTTTCCACATTGGATATAAAGAGTTCTAAAAACTCATTTGTTCTATCTACTTCTCTGTATTTCTAAATGGGTAATTCTCAGATTGTAGCATTATACATCAGAGTTTGAGTTATTGCTATTGTTAACTTTAATTATGTATAAATCTTTGAATGGTCATGGTTGTCTTTTGTACAATAAGTGTATTTATTAAACAAATTATATGTGGTTAATTATTTGTTGATTGTCCTTTTTAGGTTAAATAAAACATATTTCTCTGTTATGGTATTTGTAAATGTCATGCTTGGTGAATTATTTGTTTGTTAAATTATAATATACAAACTTCTCTCTTTTATTATAATAGAAAATAGTTTTTTTTTTGTTTCTTTGTTCTTTTAGAAATTAGTTGTCATTACATCTATTAGTGACCCCTAAGATGATCTTTACTTATACTATGAGGATTGATCCTTCAAAACAAGGTATATTACATGCTACCCCTTTCCACAGCGACGACACCTAACTTCACATTTTGGCTCACATCAAACACATATCAAATTACACTATGGAGAAGCTTTTATTAATCATTGTTATAATTTTTATTTTCGAAAATTGTTTTCCTTTTTTGAATATTTTTTAATTTTTTTTGTATATTCTAAATTTTTTGTAATTATTATTTTTTTTTGGTCTATTAAAAAAATAGTTTTTTATTTAGAAATTCATTTTTTACAAATTTTTTAGAATATTTATTCAGTTTGCAAATTTTTTTAGAAATATTTTTTCAGTTTATTGAATATTTTTTTATATTTTTAATGTATTTTCCATATTTTTATTTATGTTTTCTGTTTTTTTATGAAGATTCAATATTTTTATTTATGTTTTCTATTTTTTATCTATTTTCCAGATTTTCAGTAATTATTGAATTTTTTTTATTTTTTATTACAAATTTGTTTTTAATTGGAAATTTACTTTGTTATTGGAAATATTTTTTTTGCAATATTTTTTTGAAACTCTTTAAAGTATTTATTCAGTTTTTTGCAGAATTCTTAAAAATATTATCCAATTTTTTATGTAGAAGTTTTAGTATTTTCCTAATTTTAATATGAAATCTTTTTTTAACTGAAAATCTGTTGTTTGTTGGAAAACCAATATATACGAAAAAAAATGGTCCGGGCCAGCGGTATGTATAGGTGGTCTGACCGCCTATATAACAGTCGAAATAATTTTTTTACTTTTTAAAACGGTTATATAAAGTTGAAACAATTTTTTATACTACTTTTTTTTAAAAGACTTTTTTTAAATAAATATTTTTATATTCAAAACGGTTTTGAGTGTTTTATATAAACTTTTCAAAACGGTTTTGAGTGTTTTTAAAAATTAACGTTTTTTCATAAAAAGAAAAAACTGTAGCGTTTTTTAAAAAAAAAACTATTTTCTTTTTTTCAACTGGATTTTTACTAGCATCGGTATTTTTCTTGGGGGGGAGGAGATAGTGTTCCACTCATCAAATTGGACATCTGAACCCAGTGTATGACAGTCCCTATGGAAGAGGCGCATGTTGTCAGTTCTTAACAACTATACCATAATCCCAATAATCCTTATTGGAATCTGGCAAATTCACTACTAAGGCCTTGTTTTCTTGCCAAGTCTTGAAATAGTACGTGTTCTCTCCAACGGTACCCCATTTATAGTAAAACATCAATTCCAGGACCCCAATACGAGCCCCATAAATTTCATTTAACCTACTGACGCCATTTACGACCCTCGAAGTGTTTGCTGCTACCCTAGTAGGGACCACATAAAAATATTGACAAAATTGGAGGAAAAGAGGGTTTGGTGTAAAAGTGATGCCACACTCAGCTATGAATAAGGTGGGGATCCAGTGACCCTCAGGAAGAGAATACACATCTATAGGACCATAGGTTATCTCTAAATCTACCCAAGATGAATTTTTCTTTTTTCTCTAATTTCGTCTAATGAACCATCGTCTACGATGTTGAAAAAAGAGAAAAAGATGATAATAACAGAGAAAAATGGAAAAAGTCTTACAGGGGATCTAAGGTGGCTACAAGAACTAAAGAAAAACGATGGAAGCAAACAGCCGTCCAAATAAATCTTAAAGGTAAAGAAACTCTCAAGTGCGAAAGGTTTGAGATGAAAAGAAAGAAGGAAAAATCGTACCTATTTATAGGTTGCACGCCTCCCGAAGCTTCAAAAGACTATTGTATCTTTGGACAATTCAAAAAAGTTTGAATTATTTATAAAAAAATCCCATTATCAAACAGTACCAGTGAAAATTTTTACAAGTGTGGGAAGTCGGCTTTCGACCAAATACTCAAAATAGTACACCGAGTAATATTCTGGACTTATTACTCCATACTTTTGATCAATCATCAAGCATGGAGCATTGGGGGCTTTTGTTATATGTAAAAATTACCTTCCAACGTGGACCAATGATAAAGTTACACCTGTCCTCCTACGTGGACAACTAGCCACCTTGATCGGCATTAGAGATACTTAGTCGGCTAGATAGCCGACCAACTCCAAGAATGTCAACCATCAGGAACACTAGAAGTTACTCGAATTGGATGCCAACTAGTACTAAATTCCAAGAGTTTCATTTCTTGTACACGGATGTAAAATGCCTGGAAATATAAAGGTGTTCCATCTCTAAGGTTTTACACCATTATAATTACAAAATATTCCCTTAATTAGAAAAAATAACTCGAAACACTCATATGCACACCATACTCAGCTATTAAAAACCCCATTGAATAATACCAACAGTGGATGTAGGCTACTTTAGAGCTGAACCACTCAAAAAATTCTTCTTTTGTGTGTGTGATTTGATTAATTTACTATATTATTATCTGTGATTATAAATCTGGATTTAGTTCATTTTTAGACATCAACACAACCCAAGCTAAAATTTTACACTCATTAACCACGTGTATCATATCTTTTTCAATTCATACGAAACAAATTAACAAAGAACATGGTTTTATAATTAGAAGCAGATTAATATAAAATTTTGAATAACTAATAGTAGATTTATTGTTCGTAGTGGAGAAAGATGGTGGCCGAAAGTGTTCTCGGTTGACGTAGGTTAAAGGTTGATCGGAATTGGATGGTAGACTGAGCGCCGGTTAAAAGAGCTTAAAAGTTTTTTTGTGTTTTGGATGTTGAAAATGAGGTATGGAAGAAGACAAAGTATTTTTATGCCCAATGAATATGTGGTTGACAACCTCCTATTCAGACTTAAGTGAATATGCAATTGAAAACCACGTATTCATTTAAGATAGTTTAATTGAATATGCAGTTATCAATCATGATTCTAGATTAATACTATTAATTTATCTTAATTAACGATTTGGTTAATCTAACTTGAATTCTCAATTAACAACTGTGAATTCAAGAAGATAATTTGGTTTCCAATCGCGAATTCAGAAAACGCATTATTTTTATAAATATGTTGCTGAGCGTAATTTTATAGTTTTTTTGGGTTTAGTCCCATGCCCAAAGTTTTTTTGGTCTCCCCTTCCATGTATTTTTTAAATTGTATTTAGTCCCATAACTACGCAAAACCTCCATCAACCTCCTTATAACTGCCTCTCCTTCTCTCTGCAAAGAATGACATGTGTCCTACCTTTGTTATAATAGGACCAACGACTAAAAAAATAAAAACATGGGAGTGGATATAAAAAAATCTTCAAAAGTGGAACTAAATACCTTTGATCCCTGGGAATGCAAGTATTTAGTCCTGAGTTTTAAAATTCTTTAGGGCCCGATCCCATGTTTACATGGTTTTGAAAATGGTCCTATTTTGCAGAAATCTTATAAGACTTGGGAGATCAAACGTCTCCTCGAGAATAAGACGTAACTACAGGGGTTTCTTTGAAAATAAAATCTAGCGAGATCCCCTTCCAATACGGGCTCAAAGGTCGACTTCTTCCAAGCCAATGCTAAAGCTAAAAAGGAAGTCGGAGCTTGGTCCATATTAAGAAAAAATGTTCGTAATGAATGGATCTCCGATGATCGAGCTTGCCAAGGACACGGAACCCAGCACCACCTTAGAATAGAGCAGGTAGTAAGATGTTAAATAACGTCTAGGAATTTCCATCTCAAGATTTAGAATATATTAGTGTCGATATATTCCTTTTATTATTATTAGAATCCAGTGGGAGGAGTTTCTATTGATTTAATACAGATATTTATTTCCATTCAAGAGTTCTTATGTATTTCCACACCCCTTTGAGAAGAAATAATTGGAAAATAAAACAGCAAGTACAAAAATAATTAATAACCTCCACTAGAGGTTGGTACGATTCAATTCAACATTTGTTCGTTCGGGTTTGATTGCGTCATAGCTCAAGATAGTGGGTAAAGACATTTTGACATAAAAAACTGAAAAATAATTGTTATGTGTGGGAAAAAACGGTATTCACCATCCCAAAAAACTGTAAACTCCGTTGTTGTTGACTATGGGACTGTCGACTAAACAAAAATGTTGTTGGGATCGAACTCATCCAATTCATTAGGTCAGGGACTGATTACAAACAATCTATTATTTTCACCCAGCTTTTCCCACTGATATTAACCCAACAAATGGGATTATGATCATTTAGACCCCCCCCCCCCCCCGTTCAGTGGCGGATTTGAGTGAGGGGGTGTGAAAAGTTATGACGATGCCCGGGGTTCGGGGTGGGATCCACCGAGGCGAATTTTTTTGGATTGTTTTTACTTTTTTTGTAATTTAAAAACCCTAAAAATGTTGAGATATTAATAACTAAATTTGGACTCCTACTTTGTTAGTGATTTTTTTATAATATTTTAACATAATATTACCCTAACAAACCAACAATGAGCAAATATGCCCGTCGAACAACAAATAAATTAACAAGAAGTAAATTAACAAAACAAACATTTAAAAGTTAACAACAAATAAATTAACAACAAAATGTGTGCTTTTACACTGTTACAATAAGCTAATTTTTTTCAATGGTTTTACAATAAACTAACAATATTTTTACAATAAACTAATTTTTTTCAATAAATTAATTTTTATAGTAAACTAATTTTTTTCAATGTTTTTACAATTCACTATTTTTTTTCAATAAACTAATTTTTACAATAAACTAACAATATTTTTTCAATAAACTAATTTCAATCATATAGAATAGATGTTTAACTTAATCAAACATTTAAAAAAAAAATTAACTGCTTACGGTTAGTGTCTCTGAGACTAAGTCAAATGCTCTATTTTTGTTGCTTGCTTGGAAGTTGGATTGGAGCTTGGAACTTGAAACAAATTGAATGAATCGATGATGCCCTGTGTTGTACGTTGTTGTATGTTGAATGAATCGCTGCTTGTGGGCGGAGAGGAGGGGGAGTTCTTGTGTTATATGTTACTGCTGCCTTGCTGGATTTGTGCGGCAGAGAGAGGAGGCGAAATGGATCGTTCGTGAGGAAGGAGAGAGAGAGAGAGAGACAATTAGGTTAAAAATAAATAAACCCGTGCGTGTATTGTATATCAGCGTGCGTTTGTAGAAATTAGAATAAACATGATTTGTATTTGTGCCCCTCAAACTTAATACTATCTATTAGGAAACATTCCACTTATTCTCTCACGAGTCCTGTTATGAGTCCCAAATAAGTCTCCAAAAACCTCCCCAAAAATAATAAATTTTTGTGTCCTGGCAGAACCGATACCACAAGATAATAGATAACACTACAAGAAAAAATACCTTCCACGACATATGTTTTACGACACTTTATAAAAATGTATCACGGAAAGTATATAACGATGACACTTTGTAATAATGTGTCGTGGAAAATAGACACTTATAAGTGAAAGAATAAGTGGAATTCACATCGCTTTTGGAGAGATTTTGGGGAAAGTTTTGGTACCCATATCATTATTCTTCTCTCACTTATCGATTAAGTGTTTCCTTGTGGTATAAGTTCTGTCAAGACACAAAAAATTATTGCTTTTAAGAAAGGTTTTGAGAGAATTATTTGAAACTCTTTATCAAAATAATTAGTTTTTTGCTAATTTTTTTGTCTACTAAAAGTAATTCGGATGATCTGGGGCCCCTTTTTGCTAATTCTTTTGGTGTGAATCGCAGTCCATGAATTTGTCAAATTTTATGTAATATTTTGTCAAAGAATAATGATATGGATACCAAAAACTCCTTCAAATTGTCTAAAAGTGACGCGAATTCCACTTATTCTCTCATGAGTCCTGCTATGAGTCCCAAATAAGTCTCTCAAAACCTCCCCAAAAACAGCCCTGGTGGAACCCATACCACAAGATAATAGATAAAACTACAAGAAAAAGTACCTTCCACGACATATGTTTTACAACACTTTATAAAAATGTGTCGTGGAAAGTATATAACGACGACACTTTGTAAAAAAATTCTCAAAACCCCAATACGAGCCCCATAAATTTCATTTAACCTACTAATGTCATTTATGACCCTCGAAGTGTTTGGTGCTACCCTAGCAGGAACCACATAAAAATATTGACAAAATTGGAGGAAAAGAGGATTTGGTGGAAAAGTGATGCCACACTCAGCTATGAATAAGGTGGGGATCCAATAACCCTCAGGAAGAGAATACACATCTATAGGACCATGGGTTATATCTAAATCTACCCATAATGAATTTTTCTTTTTTCTCTAAATTTGTTTAATGAACTATCATCTATGATGTTGGAAAAACAGAAAAGGATGATAATAACAGAGAAAGAGGGAAAAAAGGCTTACAGGGGATCTAAGGTGACTAAAAGAACTAAAGAAAAACAATGGTAGCAAATAGTCGTCCAAAGAAAGCTTAAAGGTAAAGAAAATCTCAAGTGCATAAGGTTTGAGATGAAAAGAAAGGAAGGAAAATCATACCTATTTATAGGTTGCCTCGATAAAAGGAAATGAAATGATTAACTCAACGAACGATTGAACTACCGTCGGTTGCACGCCACCCGAAGCTTCGAAAGACTATGGTATCCTTGGTCAGTTCAAAAAAGTTTAAATTATTTACAAAAAAATGCCATTATCAAACTGTACCAGTGAAAATTTTTACAAGTGTGGGAAGTCGGTTGCCGACCAAATACTCAAAATAGTACACCGAGCAATATTTACTCCATACTTTTGATCAATCATCAAGCATGGAGCAATGGGGCCTTTTGTTGTATGTAAAAATTACTCTCCAACATGGACCAATGATAAAGTTACACCTGTCCTCCTACGTGGCTGACTAGCCACCTTGATTGGCATCAGAGATACTTAGTCGGCTGGATAGCCGACCAACTCCAGGAATGTCAACCATCATGAATACTAGAAGTTACTCTAATGGGATTCCAACCAGTACTAAATTCCAAGAGTTTCATTTATTGTACACGGATATAAATGCTTGGAAATATAAAGGTGTTCCATCTCTAGGGTTCTATACCATTATAATTACAAAATATTCCCTCAGCTGGAAAAAATAACTCGAAACACTCATATGCACACCACACTCGGCTATTGTAAACCCTACTGAATAATACCAACAGTGGACGAAGGCTACTTTACAGCTGAACCACTCTAAAATCTCTTCTTTTGTGTGTGTGATTAATTTACTATATTATTATCTGTGATTATATATCTGGATTTAGTTCATTTTTAGACATCAACACAACCCAAGTTGAAAATTTTACACTTCATAACCACGTGTATCATATATTTTTCAATTCGTACGAAATAAATTAACAAAGAATATGGTTTTACAATTACAAGTAGATTAATATAAAATTCCAAATAACTAGTAGTAGATTTGTTGTTCGTAGTGGAGAAAGATGGTGGCCGAAAGTGTTCTCGGTTGACGTAGGTTAAAGGTTGATCGAAATTGGATGGTAAATTGAGCATCGGTTAAAAGAGCTTAAGAGAGTTTTTGTGTTTTGGATGTTGAAAATGAGGTTTGGAAGAAGACGAAGTGTTTTTATGCCCAATGAATATGCGGTTGACAGCCTCCTATTCAGACTTAAGTGAATATGCAATTGTCAACCACGTATTCATTTAAGATAGTTTAATTGAAGATGCGGTTATCAATCATGATTCTAGATTAATATTATTAATATATCTTAATTAATGATTTGGTTAATCTAACTTGAATTCTCAATTAACAACTGTGAATTCAAGAAGAAAATTTGGTTTCCAATCACGAATTCCGAAAACGCATTATTTTTATAAATATGTTGCTGAGCGTATTAATTTTGTAGTTTTTTTGGGTTTAGTCCCATGCCCAAAGTTCTTTTGGTCTCCCCTCCCATGTATTTTTTAAATTGTATTTAGTCTCATAACTACTCAAAACCTCCCTCAACCGCCTTATAACTGCCCCTCTTTCTCTCCGCAAAGAATGACATGTGTCCTACATTTGTTATAATAGGATCAACGACTAAAAAAATAAAAACATGGGAGTGGATACAAATAAATCTTCAAAAGTGGAACTAAATACCTCTGATCCCGAGGAATGCAAGTATTTAGTCCTGAGTTTTAAAAAATTTTAAGGCTCGATCCCATGTTTACATGGTTTTGAAAATGGTCCTATTTTGCAGAAATCATATAAGATTAGGGAGAGCAAACGTCTCCTCGAGAATAAGACATAACTCCTGGGGTTTCTTTGAAATTAAAATCCACCAAGATTCCCTTCCAATACGGGCTCAAAGGTCGACCTCTTCCGAACCAAAGCTAAAGCTAAAAAGGAAGTCGGAGCTTGGTCCATATCGAGAAAAAAATGTTCATAATGAACAGATCTCTAATGGTCGAGCCTGCCAAGGACACGGAACCCAGCATTACCTTAGAATAGAGCAGGTAGTAAGATGTAAGAGAACGTCTAGGAATTTCCATCTCAAGATTTAGAATATATTAGTGTCGATATCCTTTTATTATTATTAGAAGCTAGTGGGAGGAGTTTCTATTGATTTAATACAAATATTTATTTCCATTCAAGAGTTCTTGTGTATTTCCACACCCCTTTGAGAAGAAATAATTGGAAAATAAAATAGCAAGAACAAAAATGAGTAATAACCCCTAGTAGAGGTTGGTACGATTCAATTCAACATTTTGTTCGTTCGGGTTCGACTGCGTCATAGCTCAAGATAATGGGTAAAGACATTTTGACATAAAAAACTGAAAAATAACAGTTATGTGTGGGAAATAATGGTATTCACCATCCCAAAAAACTGTAAACTCCGTTGTTGTTGACTGGGACTGCCGACTAAACAAAAATGTTGTTCGGATCGGACTCATCCAATTCATTGGGTCAGGGACTGATTACAAACAATCTATTATTTTCACCCAGCTTTTCCCACTGATATTAACCCAACAAATGGGATTATGATCATTTAGACCCCCCTTTGTTTAGTGGCGGACCCGGGATTTTGAGTGAGGGGGTGTGAAAAGTTATGACGAAGCCTAGGGTTCGGGGCAAGAGCCGCCGAGGCGAATTTTTTTGGATTGTTTTTACTTTTTTTTGCAATTTTTTACAACTAAAATGTTGAGGTATTAATTAAGTAAATTTGCACTCCTACTTTGTTCGTGATTTTTTTAATAATATTTTAACATAATATTACCCTAACAAACCAACAATGAGCAGATATGCCCGTCGAACAACAAATAAATTAACAAGAAGTAAATTAACAAAACTAACATTTAAAAGTTAGCACCAAAATGTGTGCTTTTACACTGTTACAATAAGCTAATTTTTTTCAATGGTTTTACAATAAACTAACAATGTTTTTACAATAAACTAATTTTTTTCAATAAATTAATTTTTATAGTAAACTAATTTTTTTCAATGTTTTTACAATACACTAATTTTTTTCAATAAACTAACAATATTTTTTCAATAAACTAATTTCAATTATATAGAACAAATGTTTAACTTAATCAAAAAATTTTAAAAAATAATAATACCTGCTTACGGTTAGTCTCTCTGAGACTAAGTCAAATGCTTTATTTTTGTTGTTTGCTTGGAAGTTGGGTTAGAGCTTGGAACTTGGAACAAATTGAATGAATCGATGATGCCATGTGTTGTACGTTGTTGTATGTTGAATGAATCGCTGTTTGCGGGTGGAGAGGAGGAGACGGCGTAGGCGGAGAGGAGGAGTTCTTGTGCTATATGTTGTTGCTGCCCTGCTGGATTTGTGCAGCAGAGAGAGGAGAGGAAATGGATCGCTCGTGAGGAAGGAGAGAGAGAGAGACGATTAGGTTAAAAGTAAATAAACGCATGTGTGTATTGTATATCAGCGTGCGTTTGTAGAAATTAGAATAAACATTATTTGTATTTGCGACCCTCAAACTTAATACCTTCTATTAGGAAACATTACACAAAGGTCCAAAAAAAACAGCCTATACTCTAGAAAAAATTCTGAAAAATCTAGGTGGGCGGCCACCCACCCTCGAGACCACCTATGTCCGCCCTTGCCTTTGTTTTGGTAAAAAAACATAAAATTTCATCTTCATCTCCATCTCCATCTAAAAAACCTCAAATTACAATCTCCAACAACATCCATCGCCCATCTCCGACAGCACTATAAGAAAAATATCATTTCGTAGCAATTTTATTAGTGCGTAATCATTTATTGCCACTAAAACATATATTTTGTTGCAAAATTTATGTTTGCCACTAAAAGATAATGCATTAGTGGCAACAACTTAAAATCGCCACTAATTTTGCCACTAAAAGATAATGTTTAGAAGAATTAGACATTTAGCGGGAACACAAAATTTTAATTAGTTGCAAGCTTAAAATATTTTCCACTAATGTATATTCATTAGTAGCATATATTCTACTTTGCCACCAAAAACATTTTAGATACACTCCACTTATCCTCCAAAATTAATTTCTAAAAGAAAAAAAATTATGACCCTTCCCTCCAAAATATACCCAATACGTTACTTCTTCCATTCATTCCCCCCAAATATTCTTCATCTTCCATTCATTCTCCCAAATCGACCAGATGCGTTTCATCTGTTGCCCGGTAGCTACTATAAAATTTTTCCAAACCCACATACCCATTTCCAAAGCCCCATATACCAATTTGCGTTTCATCCTCCGCCACCACCCTAAGCATTTGTAGCAGGAGCGACAAAGCAATTTGCGTCTAATCTGGACTAAGCATTTTCAGCCAAAACGAAAATAAGGTTTATTTGTTTACCTTTAGTATTTCAGCATTTAAAGTAAATGTTACCTTTAGTATTTTAGCATGTAAAGTAAACAATAACAGATATATTTCTTTGCTAATTATTTTTTAAAAATCTGATTAAATGTTGGTAGTTGATTATTTAGTATTGTTTATCTGGTAAATATATTGTTTGTCCTTTGCTATTTCTATTTGCTTATTTTCTATAAATTAGTAGTAATAATTTTTTGTTGAAATTTTTAATTTTTCTAAATTTAATTGTTGTCATTTGATTGCTAAAAGTTTAATTTGAAGTATATTTCAGTTTGGGCAATCATGTTGAGTAATTGTTAGATTACAAGTATTTGTCAATTAATTAATATATTTTAGGAAGAATGCAAAATTAACCCAAAAGTTAGGGCTCATTTACAATTCAATCAAACCCACTGATAATTCATGATAAGTGCGTGAATCACATAATGTTAATTCCTTTCCTAATTAGTGTGTGTGTGTGTCACACACACTTCACATGATAATCGTATTTTGGGGCTCAAGATGCACTTATTGCTGTTTATTACTTAGTCATGCTATATAAGTCACTATATATTGGGGCTCAAGATGCACTTGTTGCTGTTTATCCTGTGCTTGAGGACGACGAGAACAATGAATATAGCAGACCTGATATGATGATGTTTGTCTGATGTGCTCTTTTACTGGTTATCCTTCTAAACTGGGGTTTGAGCATAATATACAGTCTCACTCACTTATATAATAATACTAACACTTTAGTGTTGTCATTTCATATACAGAATGGACTGTATGCCCACAACTGATGATGTGATTTGGCAACTGAAACTCTTGAAAAGTTTGACTTGAACATGACAACTGATTAGCAGATTTGTTTCATGGCTAAATATGTTGTTGTTTCTCGATGACCTTTAATCTAAGCTTTTAGTTGTATGAAAATGTGTAAACATTAAAACTAAATTTTCATTGTATGTACATTTTACTAGGTTCATCTTCCAAGAAACGAGTCAGAGGACCAACACGAGGAATTGGGTTTCAAAAGAAACTTGAAAGGGGGGAGAATATCCAAATCATCATCTCGGAGGGCCGTATAGTGGGTAATTTTTCATCTAATTTCAAATCTGAAATCGGCATTGTTATTCATGATCACGCTCCATTTAAATTTCGATTATGGGGTGACATACCGGAAGAGAGTAAAGAGCACATGTGGACAAGGATGCGGGTAACCTTATACTTATGCTCGTAAATAGAACGTATCCCCATGTATAGCTCGTTTTAATGTTTTTTCTTTTCTTTGAAATAGAATAAATTTAAATTGCCAAATGAAGATAATATAAATGGTGTAGTGATGGATCAACTCCATACGCAATTCCGTAACTTCCGGTCAAAAATGCATTGTGAACACTTCAAACCACACGGCTCTTTAGAACGAGCTCTTGAGTGTTGTCCGCCTGAATTATCATCAGATGATAAATGGATTGATCTTTGTGGGACATTTGTTGATGCAAAGTACAAGGTGATATTAAATTTTAAGCAATTCTTTTTTCATGCGAATTCTTTTAATGTTTTATTGAAAATAAATGCCTTATATTATTTTCAAAAAAGAAGTGAAATTAACTCGATCAATAGATCTAAGCAGTAAATTCTGCATTGTAGGGGAACTAAAGTATTTCGTCAAGTGGAGTATGAGATGGTAACGTATATTTCTTAAAAAATTTATGTTTGGTAATTATTATTTTTTTTGTTATTGGTTATGATACTTTATTTATCTCAAATTTGTTTAGCGTGACAAGGAAACTGGAGATCCTGCGCCTATGGCAAATGTGTGGTATACGACTCATTGGAGCAAAAGAAAGGGCAATTGGGTTACTCCAAAGGCTGGAAGTGTATATGTAAGATGTTTTTAAGTTTTTTTTTAACTACATTTTTTTTATAATAATATTATGTTAAATTATACATTATTTACAATTGTTAATAGGATGAGGTAAAAGAAATACTTGAATCACAATCTGAAGATGGTGCTAAGATGGATGACACAGAAGCATTTCAAAATGTTTTAGGGTATCGCTTTGGCTGTACGTGGGCGAGGGGTTGGTTCTAAGACCAAACAACTTGAAGCTATGCAAAGGGAGAAAGAAATTGAGAGGGATATAAAAGTTGCTGAGGCGAGGAGAGAAGCTGATGAGGCGAGAAGGGAAGTTGACAAAGCAAGGAGAGAAGCAAATGAAGCTCGAAGGGAGAACGCGGCAATGAAAGAACGAATGGATGACCTTTTTGGAAGATTTGAAGAGTTATCTAATCGCATAGCGTGTAATAATACATAAGTGTACTTGTTTTTTTGAACAATGGAACGATTTATGTAATTGATGTATTTTACTTAATTTTGATGTGGAATAGTTCAAATATTGATCGTCACATTGAGTATACAGTATCATAAATATATTTTGTGAATCAATGAAGCATAAAAGTTCTTACTACATTGTTTTCATTATCCTAAATATTAAATATGAAAATTGAATGCATTTAGTATTATTGGTAAATTAATTTATGCATAAAATTTGAATATTAAATGCAATAACTATTTGTGGAGGGAATAATTTCCTACAGAAAATATTTTTAGTGGCAAATCTGAATTGCCACATAACTATCTTGACCTTAAGAAAAAATTTAGTTTTTGTAGCAAATCTTAAATTTTCTATAAAAAGAACCTTTTAGTGGCAAATTTAAATTGTCACAGAACTATTTTGACCTTAAGTACAAATTTAGTTTTTGTAGCAAATCATATATTTGCTACAAAAAGAATCTTTTAGTGGCAAATAACATGTTTTAGAGACAATTTTGATGGTTTTTTGTTGGAAAAAAATTGTCACTAAAAGCACACCATTTAGTAGCAAAATTTATTTGCCACTAAATGGTGTGCTTTTAGTGGCAAACGCAAAAAAATTGCCACCACAGTTATTAGCAGCAGGTCTTTAGTGGCAAAGCTATGACAAAACAAAATTTTCCACTAAATGATTTAGTGGAAAATTTTAAATGATTAGTCACAATTTTATTTTGCAACTAAAAATCTTGTAGTGAAAACCTACTCCGCTAAAATAATCTCCTCATTCAATCGAGTCTACATTTAAAAGATGGCATTTTATCATAAGAGAAAGCAAGTAAAGAACACTAAAAAACGTGGTAAATGACTGAATCTACGGAACAAACTCGGCACCCCTGTTCATATTTATTGAAAGTATATAATTGGGTAATCAGCTCTATAAATTTGTAGGCTGAAAATTTCTTACATGGGTTTTGACAATGCTCGAGAATTTTCGCAAACTGAATTCGCAAATTAGATGAAGGAGCAAATTTGGTTTAACATCGTTTTCATGGGCTTTTTTATCTTGAAGGAGAAA
The DNA here is from genome assembly GCA_949130495.1 of Sambucus nigra. Lineage (NCBI taxonomy): Eukaryota > Viridiplantae > Streptophyta > Magnoliopsida > Dipsacales > Adoxaceae > Sambucus > Sambucus nigra. The sequence continues at coordinate 293,677,596 of OX422215.1, read as the reverse complement.
CAATTTGGGTTTCGAATAAAATGCAGAACTCATGAGAGTGTTTTGCATTAAAAATTGATGATGGGATTTCTTAACAAAAAAAAAAAAGAAACCTTTCACCCAAATATATACGATTCCTTGTTGACACTTCAACCATCTCTAATGGGCATTAGAGTGCAAAAAGGTTATATGCATACTAAAAATATGGCGCTTTTTTGCCAAGAACCAATCGAAAAGCCATTTAGGTCGGTAAACTCATCTCTATTTGTCTACTAAAAGTAATTTGGATGATCTGGGGCCCCTTTTCGCTAATTTTTTTGGTGAGAATCGCCGTCCATGAATTTGTCAAATTTTATGTAATATTTTGTCAAAGAATAATGATATGGATACCAAAAACTCCTTCAGAATTCTCTAAAAGTGACGCGAATTTCACTTATTCTCTCATGAGTCCTGCTATGAGTCCCAAATAAGTTTCTCAAAACCTCCCCAAAAACAACCATGGTGGAACCCATACCACAAGATAATAGATAAAACTACAAGAAAAAATACCTTCCACGACATATGTTTTACGACACTTTATAAAAATGTGTCGTGAAAAGTATATAACGACGACACTTTGTAAAAATGAGTTGTGGAAAATAGACACTTATAAGTGAAAGAAGAAGTGGAATCCACATCACTTTTGGAGAAGTTTTGGGAGAAATTTTGGTACCCATATCATTATTGTTCTCTCATTTATCGATTAAGTGTTGTCTTGTAGTATGAGTTCCACCAGAACACAAAAAATTATTACTTTTGAGAAAGGTTTTGTGAGAATTATTTGAGACTCTTTATCAAAATGCAAATTCGTCCTATTAACAATGCAAAATCCATGGCCTTTTGGAGATGGCCTTCGATTAGTGGAAATAATAATAATAATAATAATAATGGCTTCGCCGGCCAAATACTCAATGTAACAACAAAAAAAACATATAAAGGGACAACAAAAAATCGCATGTGATTTGCATATGAAACTATAAAATTCTCCGCATAACAAATATCAATTAGCAGTGGCCTACCTTATTCGCCACATTGGAAATAAAGTTACATGAAGAACGTACACTTGATGCAACAAAAAGATAAAGAGGGGAAAAAATGAACAAGTTTAGTTTCATATTATTACACTAGTGAAGCAGCTGATCCACGAGAAGCCAGTATCCGGTGGTAAATCTCCAAAATAGCCTTGACATCAACAACTTCATTACTAATACTTGTCACCATTGGAAAAGATTGACTTTTCGCAACTCTCCTTCCAGCTATAAGGCTACTACTTTTGTTACTACCCACTAAACGAATCATGGTATCGATATACATACGGTAAACCTTTGTGAGAAGCTTTATTGGTGTTATGAGCATGAAACGCAACTTGGGGGTTAATTTAATCTTAAAAATTCTATGATTTCTTCTGCCAAGCCTTGCCATCTTCAGCTTCTTTTTGTTGTTGGCTGCATCGATTCGTTGGTATTCCCTCCTCCTCCAGGATCTCTTAAGTATTTCAAAACCGGGTATTTGAAGAATATTCATTTTGTGCTTGTTTATGAGAAAGAGAGAGAAGTTCGATGTGTGTTTTGTCCAGCGAGCCTTTATATATATAGATACTGGTGGCTAGGTGCCAATCTTTGAAAATTGTAATCTTGACTTAGAGATGGTAGTAAAAACACAAAAACATTAACGAACACTCATATACACACACATGCCCGTATAAGGTGTTTGTTGGAAAATTGTAACTTAAATGGGTATTTAAAGCTGTCCAGATTTTTCTGGACAGATTTTTGAGCAACTTTGAGCTCAAATTTAAGCAGGATCCACACTACGGAAATTGTGGGACCATATACGAACGCGTTCACCTCCGCAAGGAGATTAACGTAGTATATTCATATGTCCAATTTCAATAAGTTATGAATGATAATTATGTCCCCAAAGTGACTCACAAAGTAATGAAAGTTAATGAATTTGGTGTGTTTTAACTCTTGTCCCACATTGGAAGAGTAGTGGAATTTTGATGAGTTAATAACACCCCAAGTATGGACTAAGGCTTGGATGCCTTGGGGGTATCCCAACTCTTTGAAGTGGAGATGACCTAAGCTATGCTCGGGTTGACTTTCGGTCAAAAGTCCACACGCACGCGCGTCCGTCCGGCCGGTCGGTTCGGGCTCGGCCTTGGGCTTATAAAAATTCTTAAATTTTTGGGCCGAATCTAATTAACTTTCTGGGCTTTAATTAATTAATTACGGAATTAATTAATCTTTAATTAACTGATAATCAGTTAATTCCAAGAGTCAGCAGTTAACCAAATTAACTCCTTTGACAATTAATTTCGATTTTGACTGTTCCCAACAGTCAAGACTTTTACTATAAATAAAATGTTTCCCCCTCAGTTCTCCAAAATTCCGAAATTGTTACTGCATTATTTCCTCTGCCCAGAAAATTATTTTCTTCATTTTCTGCATTGCATGTTCTTGGTTGTGTTGAGTATAAACACAGATTTGAGTTCGTTGAAAATTAATTATTGTTGTGCTGCATAATTAATTGGGAAAATCCGTTCTATCTTGGGAGACTATATTCACAAACCTCGGAGCACATTGAGGGAATAAATTGTCTTAAGGATACTGTGAGATTCACAGGGCTCGGATTATTTCTTTATTCTTGTTTAATTTCTGCAATTTCAAGTAAGTGTTTCATTTCTGTAATTTTGTTGTAATTCTGTTTTAATTCTGTAATTATTTTATTTTCACTATTCTGTACAATTGTTATTTATAAATAGTAGACATAACAATCTTAAGACAATTTAATTTTAGTTCTACTGTTTTTTTAGTGTACAGAATTTTTTTTTACAGAAATTTATTTGTTGGAAATAAATCTGTTTTGACAGAATAAAATGAATTAAATTACTGCTTTATTGTAGAAATTAATAAAACAGTTTTGATATAGAAATTAATTTCTATACTGTTTTTATATTCTGTTTTAGAAAATAAAATTTTATTTGTGTACTCTTCTTAAAATCTGTTTATCTAAATTTTTTTTAATCTTAAATTATAATTCTGTTTTGTACGGAATTCTTTTTATTATTAAAAATTAGTGTGACACAGATTTTATTATTTAATTCTGTTTTGTACGGAATTCTGTATATATTATACTTTAATTCTGAATTTTATTTGGAATTCTTTTGGAATTCATTTATTGTAAATTATATTTGGAGGAAATTGTTGCACAGAATTTTGTATTCTGTTTTGATTAATTCATTATATATGAATTTTATCATTGATAAAAATTCTATTTTTGTAACAGAAATGGAATCACAAAGTACGAACACTACTCCTACGAAACTGATTGTCACCAACACAAGTGTGACTGCACCCGTATCTATGCCACACGGGGAGAAACCTGAAAAGTTCATTGGGGCTGACTTCAAACGTTGGCAAGGACAAATGTACTTCTATCTCACTACCTGCCAACTGGGCAGGTTTGTATATGAAGATTGTCCCTCTATTCAAGAGGGAGATGACGCTGAAAAGGTTGCTGCTGTCGATGCTTGGAAGCACTCGGACTACCTTTGCCGAAATTATATTTTGGCATACTTGGACAAGACTTTGTACCATGTCTATTGCACTATCAAAACTTCCAAGGAATTATTGAATTCTTTGGAAAAGAAGTATAAAACTGAAGATGCTGGGATGAAGAAATTTATCGTTGGGCGTTTTCTGGACTTCAAAATGGTTGATTCTAAATCTGTAATCTCGCAAGTGCAAGAACTCCAAGTGATTCTCCACGACATTCATGCTGAAGGAATGTCAATTAGTGAAACTTTCCAAGTTGCTGCAATTGTTGAAAAGTTGCCACCTTCTTGGACTTTGTTCAAAAACTATCTCAAGCACAAGCGTAAGGAGATGAATGTGGAGGAGTTGGTGGTCCGGCTAAGAATCGAAGAGGACAACCGTGAGTCTCAAAAGAAAAGTGGGAAGAATCCGATGGAAACAAAGGTCCATGTCGTTGAAGGTCCTAAGAAGAACAAACGAAAGTATGATGGGGAAGGCACTTCCAAACATAACAAGAAAAAGTTCAAAGGCAAATGCTACAATTGTGGTAAACCGGGACACCGCTCAAGTGAGTGTCGTAAGCCTAAGAAGCAAAATAAAAATAACTCTCAAGCAAATGTGACTGAGGGTGAGAATATCACCAATGATTTGGCGGATATGAATCTTTCTGCCGTTGTCTCTGAATGTAACTTGGTTGGAAATACCAAGGAATGGTGGGTGGACACTGGAGCCACACGACACATTTGTGCAAACAAATGGATGTTCTCCACCTATAAGCCTTTGGAAAATGAGGAGAACCTTTTTATGGGAAATTCTTCCACTTCTAAGGTGGTGGGACAAGGAAAGATTGTTTTGAAAATGACTTCTGAAAAGGAACTTACTCTCAACAATGTTCTTCACGTGCCTGATATCCGAAAGAATCTGATTTCGGGATCTCTCCTTAATAAGAATGGTTTCAAGCTTGTGTTTGTGTCGGATCGCTTTGTGTTGTCTCAAAATGACATGAATGTAGGAAAGGGCTACCTAAATGAGGGGCTCTTTAAACTGAATGTTCTTACTGTAACCCCTAAAACATCTGTTTCAATGAATGAAGTTGCTAGTTCTTCTTATTTGATTGAGTCATCTAATATTTGGCATGCTAGATTGGGACATGTTAATTTTGATACATTGCGTAGATTAATTAACTTGGAATTTTTGCCAAAATTCAATATTGATAAAAATCATAAATGTGAAATTTGTGTGGAATCTAAATTAGCTAGATTACCTTTCCATTCTATTGAAAGGATAACTGAACCTTTAGATTTAATTCACACCGATATTTGTGATTTAAAATTTGTTCAAACTAGAGGTGGGAAAAAGTATTTTATTACTTTTATTGATGATTGCACAAAATATTGCTATGTATATTTGTTACATAGTAAAGATGAGGCTATTAATGCATTTAAACAATATAAGAAAGAAGTTGAGAATCAATTAAGCAAAACGATAAAGGCTATTAGAAGTGATAGAGGAGGTGAATATGAATATCCATTTGAGGAATTTTGTTCTGAAAATGGGATTATTCATCAAACAACCGCTCCTTATTCTCCTCAATCGAATGGTGTTGCTGAACGCAAAAACCGTACTTTGAAAGAAATGATGAACTCAATGTTATTAAGTTCAGTAGCTCCACAAAATTTGTGGGGGGAAGCCTTACTTTCTGCTAATTACATTCTCAATAAAGTACCTCACAAAAAGACTCACAAGACACCTTATGAATTATGGAAAGGTCGAAGACCTTCCTATAAATATTTACGAGTGTGGGGGTGCTTAGCTAAAGTGATGGTTCCTAAACCTAAAAAGGTAAGAATAGGGCCAAAAACCGTGGATTGTGTATTCATCGGTTATGCTACTAATAGCAGTGCATATCGATTTCTAGTTTGTAAATCTGAGATTTCGGACATTCATGTAAATACGGTTATTGAATCGAGGGATGCTTCATTTTTTGAAAATGAATTCCCGTATAACATGATCCGAGAATCTGGTCCTCCTAAAATGACAAATCAAGCTACTACAAGTGGTACTCATCAACCTATTGAATCAATAGAGGATGAACCAAGACGTGGTAAAAGAGCAAAAACCTCGACTTCTTTTGGTCCGGATTTTCTAACATATTTGTTAGAAAATGAACCTCAATCGTATAAAGAAGCTATATCCTTACCCGATGCTTCCAATTGGAAAGAAGCAATTAATAGTGAAATTGAATCCATATTACAAAATCATACATGGGAACTAGTGGATCTTCCACCAGGTTCAAAACCGTTAGGTTATAAATGGATCTTCAAAAAGAAATTGAAGGCCGATGGATCAATTGATAAATATAAATCTAGACTTGTAGCTAAAGGCTATAGGCAAAAGGAAGGGTTGGATTACTTCGACACATATTCACCGGTAACAAGAATAACGTCCATTCGGATGTTAATAGCAATAGCTGCTATTAATGGACTTGAAATACATCAAATGGATGTAAAAACTGCATTCTTAAACGGTGAACTAGATGAGGAAATTTATATGGAGCAACCTGAAGGGTTCAAAGCTCCCGGACAAGAAGGAAAAGTATGCAAGCTTGTTAAATCACTATATGGATTAAAACAAGCACCTAAACAATGGCATGAAAAATTTGATAATGCAATGTTATCAAATGGTTTCAAAATTAATGAATGCGATAAATGTGTTTACTTTAAATACATTCATAATGGATATGTCATTGTATGCCTCTATGTTGATGATATGCTTATCATGGGTAGTAACTTGGAAATTGTCAAAACTACAAAACAAATGTTGAGTAGTAGATTTGACATGAAAGATATGGGAATCGCCGATGTTATATTAGGAATTAAAATTTCTAGAACATCGGATGGACTTATATTATCTCAATCTCATTACATTGAGAAAGTACTTGAAAAATTCAAGAAGTATGATATTAGTCCTACCAAGACACCTGTAGATGTAAATTTACATCTAGCAAGAAATAATGGTGAAAGCATATCTCAACTAGAATATTCTCGTATTATCGGCAGTTTAATGTATGTCATGAACTGTACGCGACCGGACATAGCATACTCAATAAGTAAGCTAAGTCGATTTACGAGTAATCCAGGAAGAGATCACTGGAAAGCAATATTGAGAGTTTTGGGTTATTTAAAATATACTCAAAACTATGGATTGCATTACTCAAAATATCCAGCTGTTCTTGAAGGACATTGCGATGCAAATTGGATATCTGATACAAAAGACTCTAAGTCTACGAGTGGGTACGTGTTTACCCTCGGAGGTGCAGCCGTATCTTGGAAATCCTTAAAACAAACGTGCATTGCTAGATCGACAATGGAATCTGAATTCATTGCACTAGACAAAGCTGGAGAAGAAGCTGAATGGCTTCGAAATTTCTTAGAGAATGTTCCAAATTGGTCTAAACCTGTGCCCGCAATATGTATACATTGCGATAGCCAATCAGCGATTGGAAGGGCACAAAATCACATGTATAACGGAAAGTCACGACATATTCGTCGTAGACACAATACCGTTAGACAACTTCTCTCAAACGGAATTATCACAATTGACTATGTAAAGTCAAAAGATAATATATCGGATCCACTAACGAAAGGTTTAAACCGAGAGCAAGTTGAAAGATCATCGAGAGGAATGGGTCTAAAGCCTATAAATAAATAAGAATCAATATAGTGGCAACCCAACCTAGCTGACTGGAGATCCCAAGATCTAGGTTCAATGGGCAAACCGAACTACATTGTATTCAGTAAGCACTGGAGGATATTTAATCCTATCCATTCCAAAGATGAGACAGTGCATATCTGCCGCGAAATTAGGATAAGTTATGCTTTTAATGACATCTATATCTTAGTACGTCTAAGTGGGGTATTGCAGAATACTCTTTATGGAAGTCACCTACGTAAGTAAGAAGGGGGCCACTTCTATGAGAATAATGAAAGGCATATTCTCTAAAATACTTGCGGAACCAAGTGGTGTTCACGGCCAAAATGAACACAAACGTGAGAACCAACTGTGTTGAAGAATTGTTGTGTGAATACTGTTGTCTAGGTTTACAAAAATGGTTGACGGTTCAAGGACGTGAAGTCTACTGATTAACCAAGTAAATCCGATAGTATATCACTAAGGAAAGTTCAAGGCCACTAGGCTACTTCTCCCGATGCAATAATTCTTCAGTTTTACTCAACATGTGTCTACATCTGCATCAGTATCTGTTTTGTTTTATTTATAGCGATATATCATTCATGTGGGGGATTGTTGGAAAATTGGAACTTAAATGGGTATTTAAAGCTGTCCAGATTTTTCTGGACAGATTTTTGAGCAACTTTGAGCTCAAATTTAGGTGGAACCCACACTACGGAAATTGTGGGACCATATACGAACGCGTTCACCTCCACAAGGAGATTATGTCCCCAAAGTGACTCACAAAACAATGAAAGTTAATGAATTGGGTGTGTTTTAACTCTTGTCCCACATTGGAAGAGTAGTGGAATTTTGATGAGTTAATAACACCCCAAGTATGGACTAAGGCTTGGATGCCTTGGGGGTATCCCAACTCTTTGAAGTGGAGATGACCTAAGCTATGCTCGGGTTGACTTTCGGTCAAAAGTCCACACGCGCGCGCGTCCGTCCGGCCGGCCGGCTCGGCTCGGTTCGGTTCGGGCTCGGGCTCGGGCTTGCGCTTTGGCTTATAAAAATTCTTAAATTTTTGGGCCGAATCTAATTAAGTTTCTGGGCTTTAATTAATTAATTAAGGAATTAATTAATCTTTAATTGACTGATAATCAGTTAATTCCAAGAGTCAGCAGTTAACCAAATTAACTACTTTGACAGTTAATTTCGATTTTGACTGTTCCCAACAGTCAAGACTTTTACTATAAATAAAATGTTTCCCCCTCAGTTTTTACAACTGAAAAAATTAACCCTCCAAAATTCCGAAATTGTTACTGCATTATTTCCTCTGCCCAGAAAATTCTTTTCTTCATTTTTTGCATTGCATGTTCTTGGTTGTGTTGAGTATAAACACAGATTTGAGTTCGTTGAAAATTAATTATTGTTGTGCTGCATAATTAATTGGGAAAATCCGTTCTATCTTGGGAGACTATATTCACAAACCTCGGAGCACATTGAGGGAATAAATTGTCTTAAGGACACTGTGAGATTCACAGGGCTCGAATTATTTCTTTATTCTTGTTTAATTTCTGCAATTTCAAGTAAGTGTTTCATTTCTGTAATTTTGTTGTAATTCTGTTTTAATTCTGTAATTATTTTATTTTCACTATTCTGTACAATTGTTATTTATAAATAGTAGACATAACAATCTTAAGACAATTTAATTTTAGTTCTACTGTTTTTTTAGTGTACAGAATTTTTTTTTACAGAAATTTATTTGTTGGAAATAAATCTGTTTTGACAGAATAAAATGAATTAAATTACTGCTTTATTGTAGAAATTAATAAAACAGTTTTGATATAGAAATTAATTTCTATACTGTTTTTATATTCTGTTTTAGAAAATAAAATTTTATTTGTGTACTCTTCTTAAAATCTGTTTATCTAAATTTTTTTTAATCTTAAATTATAATTCTGTTTTGTACGGAATTCTTTTTATTATTAAAAATTAGTGTGACACAGATTTTATTATTTAATTCTGTTTTGTACGGAATTCTGTATATATTATACTTTAATTCTGAATTTTATTTGGAATTCTTTTGGAATTCATTTATTGTAAATTATATTTGGAGGAAATTGTTGCACAGAATTTTGTATTTTGTTTTGATTAATTCATTATATATGAATTTTATCATTGATAAAAATTCTATTTTTGTAACAGAAATGGAATCACAAAGTACGAACACTACTCCTACGAAACTGATTGTCACCAACACAAGTGTGACTGCACCCGTATCTATGCCACACGGGGAGAAACCTGAAAAGTTCATTGGGGCTGACTTCAAACGTTGGCAAGGACAAATGTACTTCTATCTCACTACCTGCCAACTGGGCAGGTTTGTATATGAAGATTGTCCCTCTATTCAAGAGGGAGATGACGCTGAAAAGGTTGCTGCTGTCGATGCTTGGAAGCACTCGGACTACCTTTGCCGAAATTATATTTTGGCATACTTGGACAAGACTTTGTACCATGTCTATTGCACTATCAAAACTTCCAAGGAATTATGGAATTCTTTGGAAAAGAAGTATAAAACTGAAGATGCTGGGATGAAGAAATTTATCGTTGGGCGTTTTCTGGACTTCAAAATGGTTGATTCTAAATCTGTAATCTCGCAAGTGCAAGAACTCCAAGTGATTCTCCACGACATTCATGCTGAAGGAATGTCAATTAGTGAAACTTTCCAAGTTGCTGCAATTGTTGAAAAGTTGCCACCTTCTTGGACTTTGTTCAAAAACTATCTCAAGCACAAGCGTAAGGAGATGAATGTGGAGGAGTTGGTGGTCCGGCTAAGAATCGAAGAGGACAACCGTGAGTCTCAAAAGAAAAGTGGGAAGAATCCGATGGAAACAAAGGTCCATGTCGTTGAAGGTCCTAAGAAGAACAAACGAAAGTATGATGGGGAAGGCACTTCCAAACATAACAAGAAAAAGTTCAAAGGCAAATGCTACAATTGTGGTAAACCGGGACACCGCTCAAGTGAGTGTCGTAAGCCTAAGAAGCAAAATAAAAATAACTCTCAAGCAAATGTGACTGAGGGTGAGAATATCACCAATGATTTGGCGGATATGAATCTTTCTGCCGTTGTCTCTGAATGTAACTTGGTTGGAAATACCAAGGAATGGTGGGTGGACACTGGAGCCACACGACACATTTGTGCAAACAAATGGATGTTCTCCACCTATAAGCCTTTGGAAAATGAGGAGAACCTTTTTATGGGAAATTCTTCCACTTCTAAGGTGGTGGGACAAGGAAAGATTGTTTTGAAAATGACTTCTGAAAAGGAACTTACTCTCAACAATGTTCTTCACGTGCCTGATATCCGAAAGAATCTGATTTCGGGATCTCTCCTTAATAAGAATGGTTTCAAGCTTGTGTTTGTGTCGGATCACTTTGTGTTGTCTAAAAATGACATGAATGTAGGAAAGGGCTACCTAAATGAGGGGCTCTTTAAACTGAATGTTCTTACTGTAACCCCTAAAACATCTGTTTCAATGAATGAAGTTGCTAGTTCTTCTTATTTGATTGAGTCATCTAATATTTGGCATGCTAGATTGGGACATGTTAATTTTGATACATTGCGTAGATTAATTAACTTGGAATTTTTGCCAAAATTCAATATTGATAAAAATCATAAATGTGAAATTTGTGTGGAATCTAAATTAGCTAGATTACCTTTCCATTCTATTGAAAGGATAACTGAACCTTTAGATTTAATTCACACCGATATTTGTGATTTAAAATTTGTTCAAACTAGAGGTGGGAAAAAGTATTTTATTACTTTTATTGATGATTGCACAAAATATTGCTATGTATATTTGTTACATAGTAAAGATGAGGCTATTAATGCATTTAAACAATATAAGAAAGAAGTTGAGAATCAATTAAGCAAAACGATAAAGGCTATTAGAAGTGATAGAGGAGGTGAATATGAATATACATTTGAGGAATTTTGTTCTGAAAATGGGATTATTCATCAAACAACCGCTCCTTATTCTCCTCAATCGAATGGTGTTGCTGAACGCAAAAACCGTACTTTGAAAGAAATGATGAACTCAATGTTATTAAGTTCAGTAGCTCCACAAAATTTGTGGGGGGGAGCCTTACTTTGTGCTAATTACATTCTCAATAAAGTACCTCACAAAAAGACTCACAAGACACCTTATGAATTATGGAAAGGTCGAAGACCTTCCTATAAATATTTACGAGTGTGGGGGTGCTTAGCTAAAGTGATGGTTCCTAAACCTAAAAAGGTAAGAATAGGGCCAAAAACCATGGATTGTGTATTCATCGGTTATGCTACTAATAGCAGTGCATATCGATTTCTAGTTTATAAATCTGAGATTTCGGACATTCATGTAAATACGGTTATTGAATCGAGGGATGCTTCATTTTTTGAAAATGAATTCCCGTATAACATGACCCGAGAATCTAGTCCTCCTAAAAGGACAAATCAAGCTACTACAAGTGGTACTCATCAACCTATTGAATCAATAGAGGATGAACCAAGACGTAGTAAAAGAGCAAAAACCTCGACTTCTTTTGGTCCGGATTTTCTAACATATTTGTTAGAAAATGAACCTCAATCGTATAAAGAAGCTATATCCTTACCCGATGCTTCCAATTGGAAAGAAGCAATTAATAGTGAAATTGAATCCATATTACAAAATCATACATGGGAACTAGTGGATCTTCCACCAGGTTCAAAACCGTTAGGTTATAAATGGATCTTCAAAAAGAAATTGAAGGCCGATGGATCAATTGATAAATATAAAGCTAGACTTGTAGCTAAAGGCTATAGGCAAAAGGAAGGGTTGGATTACTTCGACACATATTCACCGGTAACAAGAATAACGTCCATTCGGATGTTAATAGCAATAGCTGCTATTAATGGACTTGAAATACATCAAATGGATGTAAAAACTGCATTCTTAAACGGTGAACTAGATGAGGAAATTTATATGGAGCAACCTGAAGGGTTCAAAGCTCCCGGACAAGAAGGAAAAGTATGCAAGCTTGTTAAATCACTATATGGATTAAAACAAGCACCTAAACAATGGCATGAAAAATTTGATAATGCAATGTTATCAAATGGTTTCAAAATTAATGAATGCGATAAATGTGTTTACTTTAAATACATTCATAATGGATATGTCATTGTATGCCTCTATGTTGATGATATGCTTATCATGGGTAGTAACTTGGAAATTGTCAAAACTACAAAACAAATGTTGAGTAGTAGATTTGACATGAAAGATATGGGAATCGCCGATGTTATATTAGGAATTAAAATTTCTAGAACATCGGATGGACTTATATTATCTCAATCTCATTACATTGAGAAAGTACTTGAAAAATTCAAGAAGTATGATATTAGTCCTACCAAGACACCTGTAGATGTAAATTTACATCTAGCAAGAAATAATGGTGAAAGCATATCTCAACTAGAATATTCTCGTATTATCGGCACTTTAATGTATGTCATGAACTGTACGCGACCGGACATAGCATACTCAATAAGTAAGCTAAGTCGATTTACGAGTAATCCAGGAAGAGATCACTGGAAAGCAATATTGAGAGTTTTGGGTTATTTAAAATATACTCAAAACTATGGATTGCATTACTCAAAATATCCAGCTGTTCTTGAAGGACATTGCGATGCAAATTGGATATCTGATACAAAAGACTCTAAGTCTACGAGTGGGTATGTGTTTACCCTCGGAGGTGCAGCCGTATCTTGGAAATCCTTAAAACAAACGTGCATTGCTAGATCGACAATGGAATCTGAATTCATTGCACTAGATAAAGCTGGAGAAGAAGCTGAATGGCTTCGAAATTTCTTAGAGGATGTTCCAAATTGGTCTAAACCTGTGCCCGCAATATGTATACATTGCGATAGCCAATCAGCGATTGGAAGGGCACAAAATCACATGTATAACAGAAAGTCACGACATATTCGTCGTAGACACAATACCGTTAGACAACTTCTCTCAAACGGAATTATCACAATTGACTATGTAAAGTCAAAAGATAATATATCGGATCCACTAACGAAAGGTTTAAACCGAGAGCAAGTTGAAAGATCATCGAGAGGAATGGGTCTAAAGCCTATAAATAAATAAGAATCAATATAGTGGCAACCCAACCTAGCTGACTGGAGATCCCAAGATCTAGGTTCATTGGGCAAACCGAACTACATTGTATTCAGTAAGCACTGGAGGATATTTAATCCTATCCATTCCAAAGATGAAACAGTTCATATCTGCCGCGAAATTAGGATAAGTTATGCTTTTAATGACATCTATATCTTAGTACGTCTAAGTGGGGTATTGCAGAATACTCTTTATGGAAGTCACCTACGTAAGTAAGAAGGGGGCCACTTCTATGAGAATAATGAAAGGCATATTCTCTAAAATACTTGCGGAACCAAGTGGTGTTCACGGCCAAAATGAACACAAACGTGAGAACCAACTGTGTTGAAGAATTGTTGTGTGAATACTGTTGTCTAGGTTTACAAAAACGGTTGACGGTTCAAGGACGTGAAGTCTACTGATTAACCAAGTAAATCCGATAGTATATCACTAAGGAAAGTTCAAGGCCACTAGGCTACTTCTCCCGATGCAATAATTCTTCAGTTTTACTCAACATGTGTCTGCATCTGCATCAGTGTCTGTTTTGTTTTATTTATAGCGATATATCATTCATGTGGGGGATTGTTGGAAAATTGGAACTTAAATGGGTATTTAAAGCTGTCCAGATTTTTCTGGACAGATTTTTGAGCAACTTTGAGCTCAAATTTAGGTGGGACCCACACTACGGAAATTGTGGGACCATATACGAACGCGTTCACCTCCACAAGGAGATTAACGTAGTATATTCATATGTCCAATTTCAATAAGTTATGAATGATAATTATGTCCCCAAAGTGACTCACAAAGCAATGAAAGTTAATGAATTGGGTGTGTTTTAACTCTTGTCCCACATTGGAAGAGTAGTGGAATTTTGATGAGTTAATAACACCCCAAGTATGGACTAAGGCTTGGATGCCTTGGGGGTATCCCAACTCTTTGAAGTGGAGATGACCTAAGCTATGCTCGAGTTGACTTTCGGTCAAAAGTCCACACGCGCGCGCGTCCGTCCGGCCGGTCGGCTCGGCTCGGGCTCGGGCTTGGGCTTGGGCTTGGGCTTATAAAAATTCTTAAATTTTTGGGCCGAATCTAATTAACTTTCTGGGCTTTAATTAATTAATTACGGAATTAATTAATCTTTAATTAACTGATAATCAGTTAATTCCAAGAGTCAGCAGTTAACCAAATTAACTGCTTTGACAGTTAATTTCGATTTTGACTGTTCCCAACAGTCAAGACTTTTACTATAAATAAAATGTTTCCCCCTCAGTTTTTACAACTGAAAAAATTAACCCTCCAAAATTCCGAAATTGCTACTGCATTATTTCCTCTGCCCAGAAAATTCTTTTCTTCATTTTCTGCATTGCATGTTCTTGGTTGTGTTGAGTATAAACACAGATTTGAGTTCGTTGAAAATTAATTATTGTTGTGCTGCATAATTAATTGGGAAAATCCGTTCTATCTTGGGAGACTATATTCACAAACCTCGGAGCACATTGAGGGAATAAATTGTCTTAAGGACACTGTGAGATTCACAGAGCTTGGATTATTTCTTTATTCTTGTTTAATTTCTGCAATTTCAAGTAAGTGTTTCATTTCTGTAATTTTGTTGTAATTCTGTTTTAATTCTGTAATTATTTTATTTTCACTATTCTGTACAATTGTTATTTATAAATAGTAGACATAACAATCTTAAGACAATTTAATTTTAGTTCTACTGTTTTTTTAGTGTACAGAATTTTTTTTTACAGAAATTTATTTGTTGGAAATAAATCTGTTTTGACAGAATAAAATGAATTAAATTACTGCTATATTGTAGAAATTAATAAAACAGTTTTGATATAGAAATTAATTTCTATACTGTTTTTATATTCTGTTTTAGAAAATAAAATTTTATTTGTGTACTCTTCTTAAAATCTGTTTATCTAAAAAAAATTTAATCTTAAATTATAATTCTGTTTTGTACGGAATTCTTTTTATTATTAAAAATTAGTGTGACACAGATTTTATTATTTAATTCTGTTTTGTACGGAATTCTGTATATATTATACTTTAATTCTGAATTTTATTTGGAATTCTTTTGGAATTCATTTATTGTAAATTATATTTGGAGGAAATTGTTGCACAGAATTTTGTATTCTGTATTGATTAATTCATTATATATGAATTTTATCATTGATAAAAATTCTATTTTTGTAACAGAAATGAAATCACAAAGTACGAACACTACTCCTACGAAACTGATTGTCACCAACACAAGTGTGACTGCACCCGTATCTATGCCACACGGGGAGAAACCTGAAAAGTTCATTGGGGCTGACTTCAAACGTTGGCAAGGACAAATGTACTTCTATCTCACTACCTGCCAACTGGGCAGGTTTGTATATGAAGATTGTCCCTCTATTCAAGAGGGAGATGACGCTGAAAAGGTTGCTGCTGTCGATGCTTGGAAGCACTCGGACTACCTTTGCCGAAATCATATTTTGGCATACTTGGACAAGACTTTGTACCATGTCTATTGCACTATCAAAACTTCCAAGGAATTATGGAATTCTTTGGAAAAGAAGTATAAAACTGAAGATGCTGGGATGAAGAAATTTATCGTTGGGCGTTTTCTGGACTTCAAAATGGTTGATTCTAAATCTGTAATCTCGCAAGTGCAAGAACTCCAAGTGATTCTCCACGACATTCATGCTGAAGGAATGTCAATTAGTGAAACTTTCCAAGTTGCTGCAATTGTTGAAAAGTTGCCACCTTCTTGGACTTTGTTCAAAAACTATCTCAAGCACAAGCGTAAGGAGATGAATGTGGAGGAGTTGGTGGTCCGGCTAAGAATCGAAGAGGACAACCGTGAGTCTCAAAAGAAAAGTGGGAAGAATCCGATGGAAACAAAGGTCCATGTCGTTGAAGGTCCTAAGAAGAACAAACGAAAGTATGATGGGGAAGGCACTTCCAAACATAACAAGAAAAAGTTCAAAGGCAAATGCTACAATTGTGGTAAACCGGGACACCGCTCAAGTGAGTGTCGTAAGCCTAAGAAGCAAAATAAAAATAACTCTCAAGCAAATGTGACTGAGGGTGAGAATATCACCAATGATTTGGCGGATATGAATCTTTCTGCCATTGTCTCTGAATGTAACTTGGTTGGAAATACCAAGGAATGGTGGGTGGACACTGGAGCCACACGACACATTTGTGCAAACAAATGGATGTTCTCCACCTATAAGCCTTTGGAAAATGAGGAGAACCTTTTTATGGGAAATTCTTCCACTTCTAAGGTGGTGGGACAAGGAAAGATTGTTTTGAAAATGACTTCTGAAAAGGAACTTACTCTCAACAATGTTCTTCACGTGCCTGATATCCGAAAGAATCTGATTTCGGGATCTCTCCTTAATAAGAATGGTTTCAAGCTTGTGTTTGTGTCGGATCGCTTTGTGTTGTCTAAAAATGACATGTATGTAGGAAAGGGCTACCTAAATGAGGGGCTCTTTAAACTGAATGTTCTTACTGTAACCCCTAAAACATCTGTTTCAATGAATGAAGTTGCTAGTTCTTCTTATTTGATTGAGTCATCTAATATTTGGCATGCTAGATTGGGACATGTTAATTTTGATACATTGCGTAGATTAATTAACTTGGAATTTTTGCCAAAATTCAATATTGATAAAAATCATAAATGTGAAATTTGTGTGGAATCTAAATTAGCTAGATTACCTTTCCATTCTATTGAAAGGATAACTGAACCTTTAGATTTAATTCACACCGATATTTGTGATTTAAAATTTGTTCAAACTAGAGGTGGGAAAAAGTATTTTATTACTTTTATTGATGATTGCACAAAATATTGCTATGTATATTTGTTACATAGTAAAGATGAGGCTATTAATGCATTTAAACAATATAAGAAAGAAGTTGAGAATCAATTAAGCAAAACGATAAAGGCTATTAGAAGTGATAGAGGAGGTGAATATGAATATCCATTTGAGGAATTTTGTTCTGAAAATGGGATTATTCATCAAACAACCGCTCCTTATTCTCCTCAATCGAATGGTGTTGCTGAACGCAAAAACCGTACTTTGAAAGAAATGATGAACTCAATGTTATTAAGTTCAGTAGCTCCACAAAATTTGTGGGGGGAAGCCTTACTTTCTGCTAATTACATTCTCAATAAAGTACCTCACAAAAAGACTCACAAGACACCTTATGAATTATGGAAAGGTCGAAGACCTTCCTATAAATATTTACGAGTGTGGGGGTGCTTAGCTAAAGTGATGGTTCCTAAACCTAAAAAGGTAAGAATAGGGCCAAAAACCGTGGATTGTGTATTCATCGGTTATGCTACTAATAGCAGTGCATATCGATTTCTAGTTTGTAAATCTGAGATTTCGGACATTCATGTAAATACGGTTATTGAATCGAGGGATGCTTCATTTTTTGAAAATGAATTCCCGTATAACATGACCCGAGAATCTGGTCCTCCTAAAAGGACAAATCAAGCTACTACAAGTGGTACTCATCAACCTATTGAATCAATAGAGGATGAACCAAGACGTAGTAAAAGAGAAAAAACCTCGACTTCTTTTGGTCCGGATTTTCTAACATATTTGTTAGAAAATGAACCTCAATCGTATAAAGAAGCTATATCCTTACCCGATGCTTCCAATTGGAAAGAAGCAATTAATAGTGAAATTGAATCCATATTACAAAATCATACATGGGAACTAGTGGATCTTCCACCAGGTTCAAAACCGTTAGGTTATAAATGGATCTTCAAAAAGAAATTGAAGGCCGATGGATCAATTGATAAATATAAAGCTAGACTTGTAGCTAAAGGCTATAGGCAAAAGGAAGGGTTGGATTACTTCGACACATATTCACCGGTAACAAGAATAACGTCCATTCGGATGTTAATAGCAATAGCTGCTATTAATGGACTTGAAATACATCAAATGGATGTAAAAACTGCATTCTTAAACGGTGAACTAGATGAGGAAATTTATATGGAGCAACCTGAAGGGTTCAAAGCTCCCGGACAAGAAGGAAAAGTATGCAAGCTTGTTAAATCACTATATGGATTAAAACAAGCACCTAAACAATGGCATGAAAAATTTGATAATGCAATGTTATCAAATGGTTTCAAAATTAATGAATGCGATAAATGTGTTTACTTTAAATACATTCATAATGGATATGTCATTGTATGCCTCTATGTTGATGATATGCTTATCATGGGTAGTAACTTGGAAATTGTCAAAACTACAAAACAAATGTTGAGTAGTAGATTTGACATGAAAGATATGGGAATCGCCGATGTTATATTAGGAATTAAAATTTCTAGAACATCGGATGGACTTATATTATCTCAATCTCATTACATTGAGAAAGTACTTGAAAAATTCAAGAAGTATGATATTAGTCCTACCAAGACACCTGTAGATGTAAATTTACATCTAGCAAGAAATAATGGTGAAAGCATATCTCAACTAGAATATTCTCGTATTATCGGCACTTTAATGTATGTCATGAACTGTACGCGACCGGACATAGCATACTCAATAAGTAAGCTAAGTCGATTTACGAGTAATCCAGGAAGAGATCACTGGAAAGCAATATTGAGAGTTTTGGGTTATTTAAAATATACTCAAAACTATGGATTGCATTACTCAAAATATCCAGCTGTTCTTGAAGGACATTGCGATGCAAATTGGATATCTGATACAAAAGACTCTAAGTCTACGAGTGGGTATGTGTTTACCCTCGGAGGTGCAGCCGTATCTTGGAAATCCTTAAAACAAACGTGCATTGCTAGATCGACAATGGAATCTGAATTCATTGCACTAGACAAAGCTGGAGAAGAAGCTGAATGGCTTCGAAATTTCTTAGAGGATGTTCCAAATTGGTCTAAACCTGTGCCCGCAATATGTATACATTGCGATAGCCAATCAGCGATTGGAAGGGCACAAAATCACATGTATAACGGAAAGTCACGACATATTCGTCGTAGACGCAATACCGTTAGACAACTTCTCTCAAACGGAATTATCACAATTGACTATGTAAAGTCAAAAGATAATATATCGGATCCACTAACGAAAGATTTAAACAGAGAGCAAGTTGAAAGATCATCGAGAGGAATGGGTCTAAAGCCTATAAATAAATAAGAATCAATATAGTGGCAACCCAACCTAGCTGACTGGAGATCCCAAGATCTAGGTTCAATGGGCAAACCGAACTACATTGTATTCAGTAAGCACTGGAGGATATTTAATCCTATCCATTCCAAAGATGAGACAGTGCATATCTGCCGCGAAATTAGGATAAGTTATGCTTTTAATGACATCTATATCTTAGTACGTCTAAGTGGGGTATTGCAGAATACTCTTTATGGAAGTCACCTACGTAAGTAAGAAGGGGGCCACTTCTATGAGAATAATGAAAGGCATATTCTCTAAAATACTTGCGGAACCAAGTGGTGTTCACGGCCAAAATGAACACAAACGTGAGAACCAACTGTGTTGAAGAATTGTTGTGTAAATACTGTTGTCTAGGTTTACAAAAACGGTTGACGGTTCAAGGACGTGAAGTCTACTGATTAACCAAGTAAATCCGATAGTATATCACTAAGGAAAGTTCAAGGCCACTAGGCTACTTCTCCCGATGCAATAATTCTTCAGTTTTACTCAACATGTGTCTGCATCTGCATCAGTGTCTGTTTTGTTTTATTCATAGCGATATATCATTCATGTGGGGGATTGTTGGAAAATTGGAACTTAAATGGGTATTTAAAGCTGTCCAGATTTTTCTGGACAGATTTTTGAGCAACTTTGAGCTCAAATTTAGGTGGGACCCACACTACGGAAATTGTGGGACCATATACGAACGCGTTCACCTCCACAAGGAGATTAACGTAGTATATTCATATGTCCAATTTCAATAAGTTATGAATGATAATTATGTCCCCAAAGTGACTCACAAAGCAATGAAAGTTAATGAATTGGGTGTGTTTTAACTCTTGTCCCACATTGGAAGAGTAGTGGAATTTTGATGAGTTAATAACACCCCAAGTATGGACTAAGGCTTGGATGCCTTGGGGGTATCCCAACTCTTTGAAGTGGAGATGACCTAAGCTATGCTCGGGTTGACTTTCGGTCAAAAGTCCACACGCGCGCGCGTCCGTCCGGCCGGCCGGCTCGGCTCAGCTCGGTTCGATTCGGTTCGGGCTCGGGCTTGGGCTTGGGCTTATAAAAATTCTTAAATTTTTTGGCCTAATCTAATTAACTTTCTGGGCTTTAATTAATTAATTACGGAATTAATTAATCTTTAATTAACTGATAATCAGTTAATTCCAAGAGTCAGCAGTTAACCAAATTAACTGCTTTGACAGTTAATTTCGATTTTGACTGTTCCCAACAGTCAAGACTTTTACTATAAATAAAATGTTTCCCCCTCAGTTTTTACAACTGAAAAAATTAACCCTCCAAAATTCCGAAATTTCTACTGCATTATTTCCTCTGCCCAGAAAATTCTTTTCTTCATTTTCTGCATTGCATGTTCTTGGTTGTGTTGAGTATAAACACATATTTGAGTTCGTTGAAAATTAATTATTGTTGTGCTGCATAATTAATTGGGAAAATCCGTTCTATCTTGGGAGACTATATTCACAAACCTCGGAGCACATTGAGGGAATAAATTGTCTTAAGGACACTGTGAGATTCACAGGGCTCGGATTATTTCTTTATTCTTGTTTAATTTCTGCAATTTCAAGTAAGTGTTTCATTTCTGTAATTTTGTTGTAATTCTGTTTTAATTCTGTAATTATTTTATTTTCACTATTCTGTACAATTGTTATTTATAAATAGTAGACATAACAGTGTTATCGTCCATATATTGACAAATGGATCAACATTGTGTTCACATATACAAGTGAGTTGTGTTCCAACTCATCGCGAGTGTCAAAATAATGTTTGGTCAGCGAAGGCTACGAATCTCAAATGAGGATTAGTCAAAGTGAACACCTCATGATATGCTACCAAAAAAAAAAAAAGTTTAGTGTTACGAAGTTGAAATGTGAAAACTTATTGTTAGGTAGACCAGCATGTAACGGTCACTGATTGAGTTAGAGTCCTGATAACATGTGCCCCAAGGACACACATTAAGATTCTAAAAATAGGAGGGACAGTATTCAGACATATATTTAATAGGGAACAAATATTCATGTGGAACTCTAATACTTACTATTTTTAAACTCAAAACATATGCATTAAGGGGGCAAGTTATCATTTTCCGTTGAGTTATTAGAAAACATTATCAGTTACTTGAACTTTGTCAAATTTCTAATATATAAAGTATTGGGTTTTGTTTACTTAATCCCTACTTATACTTCACATAACCCCATAATCCCTAATGTGCTCTAATTGGTAATTAGAATTAACTCCAACTGCATTTCAAGACTAATATACTCTCATCTTCATCTTCTTCCCCTAATTTATTCAATAAAACCTTTAAGTTTGAATATTAGCAAATTCAAACCCCTAGGAAAGAAATATAAAAAAATAGAGAGACATAGAGAGACAATTCGAAGTTTTATTTTTTCTAACGACTTTATCTGTTAATTGATGAAACTGCAACTAACAACTAAAATGAATCACTTTGTATTTGGTCACGTTTGTATTAAAACTTTGTTAGCTCAAGTTTGAGTTTTGTGTTAAGTGGCGAGGAGGATCATGGAGATACTTTAGAGAAACAAGTTGCGGACAGTGGAATTGAATGATATTCCAACGACAATTAATTTGAGATGGAATTTTCAAGCATTACTCTCACCGATATAAGTTACTAAATGCTAGTCATGTCTTGTTTCTGTCTAGGCTAAATTATTGATTTAAATTTTATGGTCAATTTTATGATTAACTTTAGGGATATCGTTGGTTTAACTTTTGGGCTGAAATGTACAAATGTATGTTTTGTTTCTCTCCCTCTATATTTATATTAATGCTATACTTGGGATTAATTTTAGGGCTAATGTTTGTAAGGATTAATTTTAGAGTTGATGTTATAATTAATTTTAGGGATTGTTGGTTTAAATTACAAATATAAAATTTAATTTGTGCTTCCTTTTTTTAGGGTTTAAAATGTCATATAAATATTTAAGTAATTCTTTGATAATAAACTCAAAAAATATGACTCGTGGCTTCCCGCCCCCAAACCCGCAGAAATCACCATTAAATTCTCCCCCATTCATGCTAAATCCTTGGTCCGTCCTTGGTGAGACCAAAATATAGGGTTTGTGGTAGTGACAATGACATCATCAGCGGGGGATTCGGGAGGTCATTCTACTGCTAGTGCATCGTGCCGGGGGAGGATGATCGAAAACAAAGGGGAAGAGAAATGGAGGAAATAGTGTGTCACGGTGCTTAAGATTGTTCAGGGAGAGATTCCAGTTATTTGGGTATTCCGACTTTTGTTTGAGGTGTTTTGCAGAGTAAGAGATGGGAAAGAGAGAGATGGGCATGGTATGGAAAGAGAAATAGGTTACGAATTATGAATTTTTTAAGGTGGTCCTAAGGGCATCCCATATTATACTCCATAATATCACAAGATTTTTTACATTTTTTTCGTTAAAGGTCACCACATGATATATATATATATATATTGCACATTCAAATTGGAACCACCACCATTTTCTCTTTTAAAGCAATTTTCTCTCAAGTCATTCTCTCATTCAAACCCTAAACATACCTCTTAAACCATTTTCTCTCTCAAGCCGATTTAGAAGTTGTTGACAATGGTTATGGTCACCTAACTCTAATGAAAATAGCCATAATAATCTATTTAAAGTAATTTTTACAGAACATATACCATTTTCTTAATTTTTTTTAAGTTTTGAAAAGCTAAATCCAGATAATGGAGTTTTACAATTGTTCGCCATTGGGGGCTGAAAAAGATGATGATTTTTCAGGGTGATTATCCCGTTATCCCGAAATAACGTTAAGTTTTTTTAAAGAAAAATGTTCATTCAAAGTGATTATACAGAATGGAATACATATATTCGGGATGATTATGTCGAATGAGATGCATATCTTCGGAGTAATTATGTCGAATAGAATGTACATATATTTTTTTATTGAAAACGTCTCATTCGATATATTTATACGAATGAAATGCATATACTCAGAGTAATTATACTGAATTAAACACATATACTCGGGGTAATTATACCGAATGAAGTTTGAATTCAATTTTTCATACCATAATTTGGTTCGGAAAAAATATGACGAATGTTCGGTCTTTACTCGGGGTCGGGATACCAAACCACTGGATTATCGACTAGGATTTTGTACGCAATGGTTTATTGATTATGGGATATTTTCTCAACCTATGCCGGTATTAAATATTCATTGCAGCAAAAACTAAAACATTATTATTATTCAACATATTTCTCAAGGGTTTAACATGTTTTTCATAGGTTTAACAATGTTTGTTATATATTTATTGTATAATGAACAATATATCAAACAATGTCTATTGTATATGTTTTGATGACTACTATCCTTCTTATATGATGTTGGATGATGATTTGACGAAGATTTTTGGAGCTTTGGAGATTTAGACAATGAAAGTTTAAAAGTTGAGAGATTTAGAGAGAAGGAAAAGTTCACAAATGAAAATTTTCAACTTAAAATAGCTAGGTGTCATTTGATGGTGTTATGAAGTGAGAAGTGAAAGTATGTTGTATTATATAGCAATTTTTATCTTGTGATATTTTGGAGTAAAAAATGAAGTACCTTTAGTGCTCACATTATTTAATGGTGTTAGACTTTTGTTAGAAAAGTGAAGGTTGTGTCTTACACATTAATAAAGTAAGAGTTATGTCAAATATGACATTCTAAACCGGGGATTATGTGGAAAAAAAAACTAAAGTATTTGACTCTACAACTCAATTTATACGTAATTATTACAAATTTTAAGAATACAATATTCTTTTGGGGTGTCTCAAAATAATAATCATGTTTTTTTCTATTATTTGGTATTTAATGTGTTAAGCACGCATCATTAAAACGTTGAAAATTAATATATAATCATCCTGTCAAATTAATGTGTGGACTATATTAATGTGTGGACTATGATCTTACATTACTTTTGATGAGAATGCAAGGAAAGACTATACACCTGTCAACTAAATAACAATCAAAAGGGTTCTTCTTTCAAAGTCTCATAATCTCATTTGTCAACTAAATCAACAGAAAAATTGTCTTTGATTTCTAGTAAATACTTCTTTTTGGTGAAGGACATGATAAAAAAGATTTTAAAATGAGGTTCCGCTTTCACTACATGTCAATGCGATCCATGTGTTATAATAATGTATACATGGTTTTATGTAATATATATGTAAATTTTTGTAATGTATATATTTTACGTTTGTCTATACGATAGCATATCACATATACATTTAGAGTAATGATACACACACACACAAATTACTCCAAAATTACTGAAATTGTGCTTTAAGGGGTTGTGCCCTGACGGGACCCACGCCATAGTACAATACCCTTAAAGTACATTCGGTAATTTTTCGGTACTCAATTTCGGTACATACATCATTTTCCATACATTTAAGGGAGAGAAACTCTGATGGCTGAAAATATGTTAATGGATAGAGTGAAGACTGAATTGAGAAGCATCCAGAGATAAATTAAAGTCGGATTAAATATAAAGCTAGCTAGAGTTTTAGTAACCAAAGGGGTTTACCCCATTGGTTACTACCCACCCTTATTTGCAAGTAGTTGGGGGTTCAAATCCCTTGGGAAAAAGGAAAATAAAAGAGATATATACCAAATAGTCTTGAATTTTTTTTTATTATACGTTTAGTCTAATCATTTTTATTTTGTACCAAAAAATCTTTCACCGTGCCAAAAAGATTTTTACCATGCCGATAGCGCGAACCTTTAAAGATGAGAGAATAAGGGACTTTTTGGTACAAAATAAAAGGCTTGGACTAAGTGAATTAAAAAATATTTGAGGGACTTTTTGGTATTTGATCCAAAAAAAAACTAGAGTTTTAGTTGTAATAAGTCAAAAAAACAAATTAAGAAATAAAGACAAATTAGCCAAAAAAAAAAAAAAATCCATCCTAATCTAGTCTAAACAACCGACCCTTAAAATCAGCAATTAAATAATAATTAATAATAAAATAGCGATCCTCTATACATGTCAAAAATATTAATAGTTTTCATTTCTATGGGGGCAAGTAGGGTTTTGAATGCGATCTGCTGGCAGTGGATATTTGGGATTCTTTAGTGTAACCTTATCCTTAAATCCAAATATGAGAGGTCAAAATCTTAAGATCCGCTTGAGACATTTTCAAAAGCAATCAAAACATGACTATTTCATCTTTTAGAATCCCAAATATCTTATTAAGCCGTCCAAAACATGGCTGAGGAATTAGTCATAGTCGTTTTTAAAATTACATCTGGCTGGGTGAACTTATTTCTATAGGAAAGTGATGAAAAGGGAATAATTTACTCTAAGATGGACAGATAGATATCCAAAGTACTCTAAAAACATCTTACTCAGGACCGCAACATAAACAATGTCAAATTTGGCCTTTATTTATTCTACAGGAGTGTATACTGGAAAATAACACTTCAGAGATGACATATTTTTTTTATTTTTTTTGGTTTACACCATGGTATTCACTAGCGACTTAGTGATTAATCCCTTCGCTGATTTGTCGACACCTCGATGGGTGGAACAGTTGACCCAGAGATTTAAGGTTGTTCCATGCCCAAGGCGGGGATCGAACCCCCGACTCTTGGTTAAGGGAGGAAAAGCCCCTTCCGCTCTACCACACCCCCTGGGTTAGAGATGACATATTTTAGAACACTACTGAATTGCCATGAGAAATGTATTCAATTTTGAGGATAATTTCGACCTTATTACCGTCAAAATTGTCATATTTAGTCGGTTGTTTTCTTTTTATTTTGTTGACTTTGTTCCAAGTCCGGCAAAGTTAAGAGTGACATTCAAGGACAAAAAATAAGTGTATCTAAAGGTGTAATTTGGCAATGATATTTTTTTTATAGCGGAAAAATTCTCCCACCATCCCAAATTCTCTTTTTATAGACTAAGGACAAACTCAATTATGGTCCAGATCAACACATGTTCACCATTCATGGTCTTTGGTTCATAAAAAAAAGTAATATGTTAATTTGGGATAGCCCCAAAAAAATAATGAACTCTTAATTCGAGATGGAGAGAGTATATCACTAAAACCTTTTCCAACTTGAAACAATTTTTAGTGATGAGCTGGGGCAAAGTGTACGGAAAATCAAAACGAACTAAATTCTAAATATTAATGGATGTTCTGAAGTCAAATCACTCATTTAACAATGACTAATATACTTTCAAAGTTTCAGCTATATTCTAATATTCATTCTCTACACTGTTACATCTCTCGCTTGAGCAGCTTAACCAATTGGCCATTCCCAGAGTAGTTCAACATTTATTTTTTATTCCTCTCTCTCTCTCTCTCTCTCTCTCTCTCTCTCATATACAATATAAAATTAATCTCTCCAAATGTCCAACAAACATCATTAAGTAAAAGTCTAGCATTCTCACGACATAGTTTTCACACAGATCATATTAGATTTGATTATATTACAGCAAAACAGCAGTTATCTCCAAGTTATACATTGTATCATATAACAAATATTAGAAAGAAGAAAAATGAAACAATACGAACATGTGATGCTAAAATATGAACAATCCTTGACTAATGTGTGCATGTATGAGGCGGGAAAACTAAATTTAATATTTGTCATCCACTAGAACCAAAAGCAAAGAATTAATATCTTCTCCCAGTTTCCATAGCGTCCAGTATAGGGCTGGTGTCCCTGGTATTAACTTGTGAGATTGCAATACCATGGTTAGATTGGATATATACATTATCCAGCTCAGATGAACGTACATTAAGGCCATTCATGTTGTCGGACGAGGACTGAACGCCGTTTCGCGACTCTTCCAGCATCCGGAAATACATGTGGGGTCCCCAGCCTGCAAAATTTCCCAAAGTAAAGATATGTAGGCAAAAAAGCAGTGCAGTTTGTGACTTGTACTCTCACAAAATGAAATATAATTCCCTGTATGGTCCAGGTTAATATATATAATTCTTAGGTGAAAGGTATTTTCACCAATTTGCATGTACACTTATTTACAGTTTTTTAAGCGAAACCTAGGACTAAATTAAGTACATCCTGCCCCACACCCCCGCTGCTCGGTTGCGCTTGAGCCTAGATGAGTTCTGCATGTCTTGGGTTGTCTATTTTTCAACAAGCTCAAGCTCAATCAGCTCCACAAGATA
This sequence comes from Sambucus nigra, assembly GCA_949130495.1. NCBI lineage: Eukaryota > Viridiplantae > Streptophyta > Magnoliopsida > Dipsacales > Adoxaceae > Sambucus > Sambucus nigra. Next base: position 293,649,841 of record OX422215.1, on the reverse strand, counting down.
AATGTGTGTATATATATTCCGAAATTAAAATACTAATCACATACAAAAGGTACAAAATTGAAATCAAAATATAAACATATAAACCAGATCAACACATTTAAACCAAACCGTCAATCCAAAGATTATGCCTAAAAACTTCTGTGACATTTTGATGATAATGTATTACTGTGTGCATAACTAACACTAATATTCAATTTGAAAGAAAATATGTCCTAGAGTTTAAAGATCAAATAGATTTGGGAGATATGAATCAAAACTCAGAGAGAATGACGAAGTCAAAAGGCATAGTCCAAATTAAAGAATTAAAACAACAGAGATATAATCAAGACTCAAGAGAAGGATAAAACCAAGGACAAAGTCAGAGACAGATGAAAGGCAAAAGATCAACTATGAAGTGATAAATACTTTCCAACATAGTTGATCTTTTTCATGAAAACACTAAAAATTCATGAAAATACTGGAAATGCAAAAAATATGCTACAAATGTGGAATAAAAGTTGTATGGAGATCCACCCTGGTTTGTTCCAGGGGTGAGGGGCGGACTCGTTAGGCCAAAGGGCTAGAGTTCGAAACCCCCCAACGGATAACAGATATTAAGTGGGGCGTGTGTTAGGGTGGCTCTAACACAACGTCCCCCCTATTTATCTCGCATGAGGGAGTCCAAAGGGCTCGTTCGTGTGGAGGTCCGGGGTTTAAAAAAAAAAGATGTATGGAGACATTAATATTTTAAAAGGAGCGGTAAGTAGCATAATTAAAGTCATTGAAGAATTGAAATGTGAGGTCAGTATTGAAGATGATTTAAGAGAAGAAAGGAGTGACCTTAAAAACAAATTGGAGGATTTTACGAAAGAAGAAATTTCTTGGAACCAACGGGCTAAGGTTAAAGGTATCAAGAAATGGGGCAACAACACCAAGTGTTTTGAGGAGTTGCTTTCTAATGGGGTGGTGAATGCTCTTATAAATATCACTTTTGTGTTCGTGATTTTAAAGAAATTATATCTCTAAGACTTAAAAACTTTATACCAGACAGTTACTTTGATGCCACAATTGCCTCTTCCCAAAGGGCTTTTCTGTTTTGTTAAATGTAGGTCCATATGAAGAGATTTTTCAAAAATAAGTCCTATTGACTTGTCAACCATTAAATAGGTCCTATTTAATTTTTGGGAAATCTTATTTGACAAATTTACCCTTTTAAACCAATCATCCATAACTATTGGGGGAAATTACTCAAGTAGTTGAACTTTGTTTTTCCCTATTTTTTAATCTTCAAATGACCATAACTTTTGACTTACAAATCCACTTTTTGCAAAATTACTATTTTTGAAATCTACTCACCGAGATCTATCAAACAAGATCCATTAACACTATAAAATTCTAATGAAAAAAAATTACGCAGACAGTATATATTTACTCTGTGCACCAGAAAATAAAATTATTTTATATTTGAGACATTTTCGCAGACATTAAACATTTACTGTGTAATGCATAAAAAATGAAGGAAACGCATCATTTTTATTTTTCTATTTTCTATTGAATGTGGATCTAATTTTATAGGGCTCGATTAGTAGATATCAAAAATATCAATTTCGTAAATTTTGGATTTGTATATTGAAAGTTATAGTTCTTTAAAGTTTGAAAGGAAAAAAAGTAACTACCAATTTAAATTTCGAGGGAATATAGGGGGAGGGGTATATTAGTAATGAAAAAATTCATAAATTCAAAAATAGGACTTAATTAATGGTTAACTAGTCAAAAGGACTTAAATAAGAAAATACTCTTCAAATAGGACTTACATGTAATAATCCCTTATAGGATGTCATGAGATGCACTGTGGAAAAGACCAATAAACTATATTTTAATTAATTCCAGGTTGAGAGGGTAAAAATAGTCTCACACTTGTAATTTCAAGACGGTACCTCTTGTACATGGATGGCGATCATAACAAATTCAATAATCTTGTTGGGATTGCAGAAAATTGTAGGGAAGTCTCAGGCTTAAAATTTAATATTTTTAAAAGTGCCTTGCTGGGGATTATTGCTGAAGAGGGAAAGTTGGCAAATTTTTCAAAAGATGTTGACTGCGCTATTGGGTCTTAGCCAATGGATTAGTTGGAAATGCCATTGGGATTCTTTTCACGAATCCATTTTGGGAAAAAAATTCAAAAGGTTAAGAGAGTTGGAAGAAAGGATGTCTAAGGGCAGGGGAGGTAGTCTCTCTAATTCGTTCAGTTCAAGGTAATATCCCCATCTACTTTTTATCTCTCTTTAGGCTCCCTATTTTTATTGTTAGGAAAATGGAAAAACTAATGAGGTCCCTCTTATGGGAAGGAGTTAAAAGGATAAAAAGGAACATCTTGCCAATTGGGATATAGTGTGTTATCTAAAAAGATAATTGTAAAGGTCTCCTTCATAACAAGAGTCTCTTTGGGCCTCCATCATAAGAAGCAAAATATGGGAATCATTGCAGTGGTTGGGATGCTAAAGTGGTGGGTAAAGGCTCTCTTCGTAATCCGTGGAAGACTATCTCTCAAGATTTGGATTTTGTCCTCAAATGTGTGCAGCTTTAATTTGGCAATGGAAGGAAAGTTCGATTTTAAGAGGACGGATAGGAGAATCCAATCTTTGTTCTTTATTTTCTAGACTTTACGGTGTTTTTATACTCCTCGCGATGTCATTGATTAAGTGGTTACTTGGAACTCCATGTCCACGGATAAAGTTTCTCAATTTTGTTTCTCTTCTTAACTGGATTGATGGGGGCTCTCTCTTCAAAGATTGTTCCAATTGTAGGGCATGGGTTGGCAATTCGTCCGTATCATTTTCATGTAAAACCTACTTTAAATTTTTGGTTAATTGTTTACTTCCCTCTCGCGATGTCATTGATTAAGTGGTTACTTGGAACTCCATGTCCACGGATAAAGTTTCTCAATTTTGTTTCTCTTCTTAACTGGATTGATGGGGGCTCTCTCTTCAAAGATTGTTCCAATTGTAGGGCATGGGTTGGCAATTCGTCCGTATCATTTTCATGTAAAACCTACTTTAAATTTTTGGTTAATTGTTTACTTCCCTCTCTCCTCCTTTAGTCCATTTATAAGAAAGGTGATGCACCTTAATCTAACACGAGACCCAATTCATGTTTATCTCCATTTTGGTGCATATTATGCAAGAAGGGTGAAGTCGTGGACCACATCCTTTTACATTATGACTTCTCCATATTTTTATGGGAAATGTGGTTTTTGAACTTGATATAGTGGGATCGATACCACGTTTGAATCACTTCCTAACAACGGATATTGTGCTCAGTGGGGACAAAAAGAAGGCAAAACTTTGTGGAGTATTATTTTCTGTGTATCTTGGAGTATATGGAGGTAAAGAAACGAGCGGACTTTTGAGGACAAAGAAATCTTGAAGGAGAAGATATAGGTGAGACTCGTGTTTTTCGCCTCACTATGGGTGTCAATTTTGAGGTTTTTCAAGGGAATGGAGTTATCACGTATCGTCAATATTACGCTGTCTCGTTGGGAAAACTTGGGCTGGCTTATGTCATTTCCATGCTAGGGTCTTTGTGCACATTGTTTAGTGTTGATAGTGAAGAATTTTTCATAAGCCCAATTTGCCTCATGGATTTTTACATCCCAAGTCTACCATATACAACCCATGTACATATGGCAAGCACTTCACATGACCGAGTTTGCTCAAGTAGCCCACTTTAGCAAGGGTATCCATGATCATTTGTCCAATGCCCCCACTAAGTCCATAACACAATCCACCCCGTAATCTTTCCTAATTGGTGATACAAAATTCAAACCCCTGAAGACAACAAAAGGAATGATCATACATGCCAAGTTTCCATACCATGGTCAAGACCCGTGACTTTGTACATTTCCCTTTTGATGTATATTCCTCCTGAAACAGATGACAATGTCAAAATGAAGCTTCACTAGGACGTAAGTTTGTTCATCACAGCAAACATGTGATCACATGCAAAGATTCCTCCAACCATCGCAGTCAATGAGATTCTCCTGCCATTTTGACTACCAAGGCTTGAACAGGGACTACATATACCAAGATTCATTTATAACGAATAACAACTAACCCAAGCATTTATTCTCTCTCTAGTTCTCTTATAATAGTCCTCACTCTTGTAATAACACAACCTATGGGCACTTGTAATTTGGCCTTCCGGCCCCATATTAATACAAAGAGAGAAAGAGAGCATTCCAAACGTGGACGTAGGCCCAACACACTGGGTTGAACCACGTTACATCCTTGTGTCTATATTCATACTTCATTTTTTGCTCTTGGTCCAACTCACACACCTCATATTTAAGTGGAGCCCAAGTCTTACCAGATTTTGACCTCATCAATTGTAATGATCTTTTCCAATTTTTACTTAAATTTTTGTTTGTTTTCTTAATAGATAACTTGTCCACTTTTCTTGTACAATTTTCTTATTATCAATATAGTTGCTCTGTATCCCATCAAAAAAAAATTCTACACAAGAAAGAGGAGAAACAATAAAGGGTTAATTTGTCAATTATTAACTTATTAAGTTACTTAATAGTTACGTCAGTGGGTCGTAAGAAAAGGGGGACTATGAGTTTTGCAATTACACTATAACGGTAGAAATATCTCGAGTGAACAAGTAATCTATCTCGAGTGAACAAGAAAAGGGGGACTATGAGTTTTGCAATTACACTATGGAGAGGACTAGAAGTCCTCAAAGTATGTTCTACAGGTCTTCAATTTATCTCAAATACCAAAATGTATCCTTTATGATAGTTAAATTGTGACAATGAAATCAGACACTTTTTCAAAGTTCAAAGGAACATATCTAGGCAATCCTCTTTGACACTCCTCTGTAACACTAGAAAAAGTTAAACGTGATCCACATGTGTCCTTTTATAGTAGACTTGCAGTGTGCCTAAAACAAGTCGGGCATAACTTCTTGTGATATACAAATTATATAGTCATAGAGTTGTGATTGATAGTCTTCCAGATAATTACATATGACATTTGTCGAGCTTTATCATCCCATTAAACTTGTAGAACAAATTTGTATTAATTATATACTTTTCCTATTTTTATATATATCCACGTACTGGTGACATTTATATATGTCATGGCCTTTTGGTGACAGTGTCCGATGCTTTGTCGTTTATATTCATTGTGTCCATTGTGGATTGTGTTGTCTCTCTATCAATTATTTTTTCGATATCTTGGAGTGTCCAGGCCTCTTTGACTACCTGACTGATCCCCCAAGGTATGCTTGGACCCTCTAATCGGCACATACCAAGACACACTATGGAAGGTGACCCCAAGAGGATTTGAGCTTTTGACCTTTAACTTGTGAGGTAAGAGCCCATACCACTAGGTTACCCTTTGGGGCCTAAGTAAATAACAACGTTGCCTATCTAATCTAATGGACAAATAGAATTGTTCAAGTTTCTGGGTGAACAAAAGATTCTAGGGTAAATTACACCAAGCCCCCTAAACTACTTCAAGTTTACGGGCACCCCCTCAATTAAACCGCTCGATAAACTCATTCCCCAAACTATCAAACCGCTCCAAATAAACCCAAAAATTGGGTTTCTGGCGTTTTTTTAGAGCAAAAATTGATAAAAAAAAATACCCCAAAAATAAAATAAAAGGCCCAAAAAAAATTCAAACCCCTCCCTCTCTCTCCTCACGAACCCTCTCCCACCATCTTCACCTCACGGCACCACCATCTTCACCCCACCAGCCACCACATTCACCTCACCACAAACCCTCACCGGCATAAACCCACTTGGCACCTCCCCACCACAAACCAGCCGACAAAACCCAAACTAAAAGACCCACCACAAAATCAAAATCAACATCCCCTCACAAAATCAAAACCAAATCCGAACTTGTAAACGATACCCGAATTCAAAGTTTGTTTCTTGGGTTTCACTTGTGGACATTTTTTATCGTCAAACGATACCCAAATTCAAAGTTTGGTCATTGGGTTTCACTTGTGGACATTTTTTAGAAGGCTAGCTCTAGTGTTGCAGATCCAAATCTAGTCTAGGAATATATGGAAGATGGAAGTAGATTTTGTTGCATTCAGATGGTTGCATTAACTGCATTAACGGTTGGATTGGTTGGGTTTGAATCGAAAAATCCCAATTGGGTTGGAATCGTCACCATTTGGTGTGTTCAGAGGAGGTAATGGCGGCGGCTAGGGATGGTTGGGAGCGGAGGTAATGGTGGTCGCGGAGGTTTGAGTGGGGGAGGAGGTGTGAAATGTTGGGAAGGTGAGAGAAGGGGTCAAAGACACCGTGCGTGGGGTAATGGGGAGAGAGAGAGAGGGGGGGTCATTTTTTTTTTTTTTTAATATTCTTTTTTTTGGGGGGGTGGGGTGGTTTCCAGGCATAATTATGTCAATTTGCGCTCAAAAATCGGGTTTCTGGGTTTATTTGCAACGGCTTGATAATTTTAGGAGTGAGTTTGTCGGGTATTTTAATTGAGGGGTTAACCCATAAACCCGAAATATCTCTTGATGAATATCTATTGTATACATACATTTTTATCATAGCATTTTTAGACTAAGTTAGATTGTATTAGACTTTGTTTTCAAAAAACGATCTTAATTAGATCAATTTTCATTCTACATATGCAAAAACTGATGAAAACGATCCAAACCGAAACATATACATAATATTTTCAAAAATGACACGCATCATCAATTTTTTATTGGCTAGAAAGAATAGACTATTATAGTTTGTGGTCTTATCCATGTTTTCAATGGCGCGCAATAGCGAACGCACACTTTTGCCTTTTACGATGAGAAAACACTATGTTGCAAAAACTTGTCTTGAGGGACTCCTAAAAAGCTTCTGCAATTTGATGACGTAGCAAGCAATTGTGCGCAATTTTGAACTATTTTGTGCAATCGTGCAATATTGATGCACTTCTTTTTCTAACTCCTCCGATTTCATGAAACTAGGTAGCTTTGGTTAATTTAAAGAGACGTTAAAAGTCCATTATGCCTCAATGCCTCATTCCCTTCATAACCCAAAGACTAAAAACCCAACTTCCTATCACTCACAAATTGATTACATTTACTCCTTTGCCGGACCATTAAGAACTCGTCGGAGCTACAGGACTTCGAAATCAAAGTCGCCAGTTTGAATGAGGGATTGAGTGATTTAGGCAAGCCAACTTTGATGTTGGGGAAAACCGAAGTCCATTATTCTAGATCTCTCTCGAAAACTTAAAGCAAGTAAGCATATACATTATAATTTTATTATGTGAAAAAACGTTATTTATGATTTTCAATAGTTGGATATTGTGATAATGTCCAACATGAAAGATTTTGGGTGGAAACATGCTTATGCAAAAGATGGGTGGAAAGGTGTCTTTTGCGTCCATCATAGGTCTAATGGGGGGTATAAAGAGACTAAAATATCATTTGAAAAACTTAAGAATATGTTAGAATGTATCTTAGAATGTAAAAAAGTTTCAGAATATGTTGATAAAGATGTTAATGAAGCAATGAAAAACTTAAGCAAAAAAAGGAGTCGCAATCTGCATTGTTATATGAGACTGGAAAGGGCCCTTGGAGTGGGAGTAGACAATCGGCAAAACTGAGAGTGAGGGGGATGTTGCAAGTGATGGTGATGATGGTAGTGATAAAAATCCCGCTAGGGGTGCAATGGATAAGTTCGTTAGTCACTTACCTGAATAAACTACCATTAATTATGCTTTCAAAAACGAACAAAGAATCGATGGGTGTCGCAAATTTAGCTGATGGACATATTCAGCTGCCCTTCCACTAAATGATGTCCACTTCAGGGCCGCTATGGCTGCAATTGCTGAATATGGCCCCCGGTTTAAGCCTCTTTCGATGGACAACATGAATTCTTAGAGAGGGAGTTAATGATACTGATATTATTTTAGAAGAACAAAAGGGAGGATGGAGAGCTTATAGTCGCACAATTATGATGGAAGGGTGGACAAATTGTAATAGTAGGGCTCTCATAAATTTTCTTGTAGTAGCCCTCGTAAATTTTATTGTAAGTATCCCTGCTGGTAATTTTTTTTTTTTTTTTACGTTCTTCTACAATTAAAAATGGAGAGCTGCTTTTTAACTCTCTTGATGAGAGTGATGTCCCAATTATTGATATTGATTCTTATCCGATTTGGAAAAAACGTACAGTGGGTGAAAGCTCAAGGAAGTTTAAACTAAGTTGAAGTTTAATATATATATATATATATATATGATTATCAATATTGTCCTACTAATTTGTGATACTTATTTATAGTATATACAAGGTGGAGGTAAAAGGAAAGAAACGAGATTGGACCCCTTTGATGAAGATATGGAGATTGATGAGTTTGAATGAATTGCTCCGAGGATCTTTCATAGTGGACGCTTTCGCAACATAGATACCCTTCACCAAGATGATGATGATATTATGTTGGATAAGGAAGACTACTTTTGATTTCATTTGTCAGGCAATTTTATCTTTGTAACTTCAAGTGTTAGAATTTTTGTATGGATTTATATAAGACTTCACTTGGAACCATGTTTAAAATTGATCACTACTGCGAACCAATAGCGCTATTGTGTTTTGCGATGGAAAAACTCATATATTGCACAACCTGTTTTGTGGACGTCCCAAAAAGACTGCACTAGTTTGTGCTATTCTGCTCTAACTGTGCAATGGTGGCGCGATTTGTTTTTTTCTTTTAACTTCCCCTCATTTAACAAAACGATATCGTTTTGCTTAAAGATACAAGAAACCCTTCCCAGTCCCGACTTAAATCGTTTTTCTTCAACCTCTTCGTAAGCCAGACTTCGAAAGAAAAGAAACCCTACCAACACTTGCCTCTTCTCAACGAAAAAGGAACACCCTCGTCAAAACAAATCTTGACTCGGAAATCGAACTCGTCTCTGAGATCGATAAAGGGATTAGGATCGATTGAGAGGTATAATAAAACGGGGGTTATTTTCAAAGTATAATGTAAATTATTTTATGTACCTTATTTGATTATGTAATATATTTTACAGTATACACTAAAATCATAATGAGTAAATTTTTTGTATGGATTTATCTACGTTATGACTTTATTTGGAACGTTGTGGTTTTATGTTTGTGGCTTTTATTTAAAGTGTAGTATTTTATGGCCCTATGGCTTTAGTATAAATGATGTACGACTTTATTTGGAATGATTAATTCAACTTATTCATTTATTTATATTTTTTATATTTATTTTTAATTATAAAAATGAAATGCACGAATTGCTTGCGGGATGCGGCTCCAGAACCAAAACGTGACACCTTGCACGATGGCTATTTAAAATATTGTTTGGAAAGATGTGGTCCCATGTTTGTTGCTTTGTTTGGAATGAAGTAGCATTTATGGCCTTATAACTTTATTTGAAATTATGTAGCAGTTTGTTTGGAATTGTTTGAACTTATTTATTTATATTTTATACGTTTTTTAATTATAAAAATGAAATGCACGAACAGCTTGCGCTATGCAGCCCCTGAACCAAAACTTGACGCCTTACGCAACCGTGATTTATAAAATTGGGTCTTATACACCATGGTCATTTGTACTAGTCTGAATGACCAATATTGAATTGGATTGAGTTGAATTTGCTGCATTGAATTGAATCCAATGTCGATCCAAATCTGATCGAAAAAGGCCCAATTAGAGAAATAGAAACCAATAACAAAAAATTGATCCAGCCAATCTTAATTAAATTAGATTGGAACGGGTTGGATTTTAACTTCAGGGCGGTTTGGATTGAATTCTGAAAATGATGACCGACTCCAATTGGATTGGATGTGGTTGTCATAAATATGCACACACCCATCGATCAACACATAGCTTCAATTTTCAATTAATCATTACAAGACTATAGCGAACCAGAGTTCACATAATTGTAGGCAACTAAAAAGTACGAAATAGTGAGTATACCATCTATGTCATATGGAGGTGGGAAAAACTGCAGGTAACAAAATGAAGCAATTGTGATCCCTGCAAAAAGGGAGGACGGGAGAGGGGAATAAGTAATCAATACAAACAAATGTTGATAAAAAATATTTTATCCCTAGAAACACAAACCTAGAAGACCTCCAGCAAATACATCTTGCCAATGATGCCAGTAGTCATCAACTCGTGAAACTCCAACTAAGGCTGCAACAAGTAAGGGCAGGAAAACAATACAGAGCTTTGCAACGTGGCCCCTACGATCAAATACTCTGATTTTCCCTGACAAGTACCAGGCAAGAAAACCAAGACCAGCGAAGGACCCTACATTTTGGCAATAAAATTCCATAAGTTTTTGTATTATGTACCAGAAAGTCAACTATTACTGTAAATGAACAAGGAGTGTCACAGTGATGTAAACTCAGAAGCGTATACAAAACATGCACAAGATATCAGGGCTTATCTCTCTCTCATCCTTGTTCATAAAATTATCCTATATATCATATTATGAGTAAAATGGGAGGCCTAGGGCATTTATTTGGAGGTATTACTAGTCTTCCTCACCAATACATCTGAACAAAGGAAATAACTAGAAAATAAATATGCCATAATCAATATTCTGATCTGATAATATCTCCTTAAATTTTAGCAACATAAAAATATTCACCAGCCATCTCACCATTGCCCTGCATATTACTCTCCCCAACTGAGAAAGCTCGCTTCAAGTGCAGGAGCCCAATTCTTTATCACTGTAACAACAGGGACACTAATAGACTCCCCCACTTGGAAAGGGAGATTTTACCACAAACTCTCACTGCATACGCACTAGAAAAGGCAGAAGCATGGGTCGCCATAGATCCAAACCAAGACTATAGAACACAGACTGTTCCCAAGGACTTGACATCACATGAACTAAAACATGGCCAATGGATGGAGGAACACCATACACAGGTTGTACATATGGAAACACCCTGCTCTTTAACGGCACACGTTGAACCATTAGCACATATCAAGATTCAAAAGCATCCCATATCGGATCCACATAATCATATCGAACCGAGCCCACACAATCCAATGAACCCATCTCAGAACAACAATCACATGAAACACACCTCGAAAAAACTTCTCTCCCAAAAATTGGAGCAAAGTCACCAACCCAAAATACACCCATATTACTGAACTTATAGCAATTTATAGCACTGTAACCCATTTTTCTTCATCAATATCTAAATCACAAGAACTTCGTATAAACACCACCACCAGCTGGGTTTGTGGTTGAGCTTTACGCATCTCGTTCTCACAACACAACACATCCCAACAAAAAAGTCCCTTCCGATAGTTTGATTGATGTAGAACAACTAGTAGCACAAGAGTATATGGTTACATAGGATCGCCGCAAGTCAGGGAGGCTAAAAAGATAAAATCAGTATATATGTGAACAGCCCCGTATGTAGTGTTCATATGTACAGTATCCAGCACCCCTAGGATCCTCCCTTGAATCCCCTTTGGATTCCACATCCCTAGTATTCATTTTCTTCTTTCTTTCCCTAAAGCTATCCAAAATGTGTTCAGGATTCCCTTTTATGTCTTCCATTAGCATTATATTATCATTTATGCCCCCTATGCCCCCTAAGATGCCCAAAATGTGTTTCCCCTTTAGTAGATGGGTTAGAATTTTAATAATTGTGTCTTTTGTAGCTCACTATATAAGAGCAAGCTTGTAAGTGTTTCAAATCATCTTATCTTCAATTATAAACTTGAGTTTTCCTCTCTTTTAAGTGTGCCTCGTTGATTCAAGGATAGTTCTTTTATTTTCAAATTTTTGCTATGTTATTAATGGAAACCCACGGAAGCGTATATACACACAAGTTGCACAACTACACACAAAAAACACAGGGCTTATCTTCTCTCATTCCTATTCATAAAGTAATTATGTACATTATATGCTGAGTCCAGGGGGATGCAAAGGGCTTTTAATTATAGGTTATATTAGTCCTACTCGACAAGACATTTAAGTAAAGTAATTAACTAACAGGTTAATATTTCAATAATAAAATATCATAATTTAAGTATATCCCTACAATATCTCCAAAAATTAGGCAAAAAAAAAAGTTCCCATATCATTAATTCGTCCAGCCCATAGGAAGAAGAGGCCCACTATCCATGGACATTACACCATTTTTGTTCCCCAATACATAACAGCATGAGACCACCTTATTTTGTCCACAAAATGAATGAAATAAGAAAAACATATTGGAACACCGAGTACTCACCTTCATGACTATACATTAAGGCCCAGTTTGGTTTCGCAAATAGTTTGATTATGCAAATTGGTTCGTTGTGAATTGGTGAATTATAAATGAGAGAATTTGAAATGAGTTTAAATCCAATTTTAGGCGATGTTTGGTAATCTAAAATTGATGTTAATATGTTAAGATTCAATTGAAAAAATTGTATAAAACGAATTGAGAGAGGGAGGGGGAGAGGGAGAGGGAGAGGGGGAGGGAGGGAGGGAGGAATAACCAATTGAACTTTCCTTGGCTCCCTTTCAAATGGATGCATTTCACGTTTTTTGTGAAATGCTTCGATTTCAGATTTTACACTACGGCTAAAATGAGTCAATTAATGAATCATTTCATTAATGAAATCAAACGCAATTAATGGGCCAATGTGTAAATTGGCCAATTTATGAATGGATCAATTTACAATTTTGGGACAACCAAACGGGCCCTAAATCAATGCACGTGACGATAATATGGAAGTTATTCTCCTAAAATGAAACGATATCATATCTCCAGCGAGACAAATCAGTTGATTCTCTCTAACTAGCATTTAGACACACAGATTATAATCTCTCAAAATCATAGAGATATGGATCTTTCTAAATTTTCTGGGTGTTATAAAGGCAAGTCATCTACAGTCGATAAAACACAATGGATTCTTCGCAGCCTTAAGGAAACAGAAATAATTTAATTAATGAACTTGATGCATCTAACCAATTCATTATTGATAAGGGAGTAAGATTTTGATGAAGTCGTTTTGAATCTATCTTAATTGACACACAACAAGTACCTATATCTATGAAAATTAAGGGTTGGTTCATTAAAGCCGCTTTTGATTAGAGAAGTTGAGGCATAAGAAGCCTATTACAAATTGGATAAGTGATGTAAATCTTCAAATGTGGAAGCGCTAGTTACTACACTACACAACAACTATCACCTACACAACAACAAATAATTAAGATAGTGAAATGGGTTTCTTTCTCTCTCTATTCTCAATTCTCAATATTCAAGGTAAAGTACAAATGAGGGCCAAGAGGCCTATTTATAGGAAGAGTTAGCTTGCTAGCCAAGCTAATACCCAAAATGACCAAAAAAGACAACTAATATATCAAAATAACTCGTTAGCCCCAAACATGCCGGGAGACTAATTAAAGGACTAAAATAAAGGAAAATGACAATTAAATTCTAAACTAAAAATAGAAAATAAAAGATAGTCGTCTCCCGTATGCACAACCACACACCACGTGTCGCTACAAATCCCATATACATCATTCTCCCCGTCTTCGAAAAAGCTCGTCCTCAAGCTTGGAAGGTGACTCATCAATGCCACATGAATACGTGTCGGTACAAGTGTTATCTTCCAAAGTAAAGCAAAGCCCCAAATCAAATCCAACACGCAAATGGACCGGCCGAACTTCTGTTAGACCCATATGGACCTTCAACAAGTGAGTCTAATATACCAAAATCTCAACGATGTCTCTCTACTGAATCCGAGCAACCAAAAACTGACGACCACTCCGTCATCTCAACACCATAAGCACATGGTTGCATCTTGGTTTGGTGGATCCTTGAATCCGACCGTACGGTACAAGAGAAATGAAGACAACGATAGCCCCGATGGCAAATAGGCGAAAATTGTATCCCCGGTGGGTACATTTCTCATGAAAGTCATATGTTGTGTCAAAAATTGACCAGAATAGAGGTCAATAGGGAGGGTGAGATCGGTTCAAAGTAGGGCAGGCCCGTTTTGGGTCGGATTTGATTGTGGATGGGCATTAATGAGTGGGGGGAAAGGGGTGAAAATGGGGTTAAGAGGGGAGGGGTTGTTTTGGGGTAAAAAGAAAAGGATAGGGTTTGGTATTTGGGGTTTGGAAGGGTAGCAGGTCAAATCGGGATAGGTGGGGTTGGATCGGTGTTTAGGGGGTGGACTTGGGTTGGGGCGTTAGAGAAATGGGGCTGACCGGCTCTAGGGTTGACTTCTGGAGGTTGTCGACCACCGCTAGGGCCAAACCCTAGCTGTTCGGCGCCGAAATAGGTGGAGGAATTTTCGCCGGGTTAAACAGGAGGGAGGGGGAGCCCAATCGGGCAGGTGTAGGGCCGGCCGGACTCGTTTTGGGTGGCCGGCGGTCGCAACTATCAGGGGGTTTAGATCGGGGTGACAGCGGTCTTGATTTGAGGTCGGAAGTGGGCCAGATGTGATCGGGTAGATTGGAGGGAGAGAGGCTGTTGTCAACAATGAGGGGGAGGTCGGTCAGATGAAAAAAGGGGTCGGTCGGCTTCTGTGGTTTTCGGGGACTGATGATAGAGGTTCTCCGGTCTGTGGGGTTGGTCGGGGGTGGCTAGGGCTGCTAAGGTGTTTGGCGGGCAGGGGAAGGGCTTGATTAGGGTTAGGTTTTGTTGGTTCTTGATTAAAGTTTGAAAGTTGTTGCGGATTAGGGTTAGGGTTTGGGGAAAAAATTGAAGACAGAGATTCATGTAGACATGGTGGTGGTTGTGTGGCGGTAGGAGGTGGAGGTGAAGGTGGAGGATGGTAGTGGTGGAGATGGAGGTGGAGGGGCTAAAAGAATTGGTATCTCTTCTTTTAGTGGTGATAGAATTTAGGGTTTCCATTCACCCGATTCTCATTTCGACATTTATCAATTGTCGTAGTTGGAATCTCCACTCGTGACCCGTTTCACGCACCCCGACGAACACCAAGAACAAACCGAGCTCTGATACCAATTTGATGTAAATCTTCAAATGCGAATGCGTTATTACTACACTACACAACAATTATTACCTACACAACAAATAATTAAGATAGTGAAATGGGTTTCTCTCTCTCTATTCTCAATTCTCAATATTCTAAGTTAAGTACAAACGAGGGCCAAGGGGCCTATTTATAGGAAGAGTGAGCTTGCTAGCCAAGCTAATACCCAAAATGACCAAAAAATACAACCAATATATAAAAATGACTGGGCCTGTTTGGTTTGCAACTATAATTCTGTTTTCAGTGTTTAAATACAATTCTGATAAAAAAAATCGTTTGGCAACCTGTTTTTTAACGCAGAATTATAATATTTTTGTGTTATAATCAAGTTTTTCAGAAAACAGGTTTAGGGTGTTTTATAACTTCTGTTTTTTTATTTTTCAACTCAAAATTATTCATTCTTAATATTTTAACGCAGTTATACCTTAATATATAGTATACATACATAATACATTAATATGTGGGTAATTCTTATAAATAAAATATATATAAATATATGTACATGTACATGTACACAAAATTACGTATAGAATAATATAAAGTTAAATAATATTATCAATAGATACATGATACTTATATATAGTTTTATACATGTATTATTAAGGGACATATGCCAAATAGTCCCTCGAACTTTTTTTAATACACGTTTAGTCCAAACCTTTTTATTTTGCACCAAAAAGTCCTTCACCATGCCAAAAAGTCCTTACCATGCCTTTTTGACATTTGATCCTATTATTAATGTATGGAATAATATAAAATATACATATATATGTATTAAAAATATTATCAATTCATGTATGTATATATATAGTTAAACTTCCCAACATACCTCATTAAACATACCTAAAAATACATGATATCAAATATACGTGTATATAATTTATGATGTATGTATACATTCATGTATCATGTATGTATGAAAGTTTTATGTATGTTTATATATATATATATATACAATACTGCTCTTGTGCGAACCGGTCATGTGTCACCTGACAGTGAGATCAGAAAAGAGAGAGAGAGCGCCAATAATTTAGCCTATAATTTCTACGATCACCGCCAGATGACACATGTCCGGTCTGCACTTTTAAAATGCAGACTGGTCCGCACAAAAGCATTATTATGTATGTATGTATGTATGTATGTATACATTCGTATATCATGTATGTATGAAAGTTTTATGTATGTTTATATATACATATATATATATACACACACACACATATGTATGATATAAATATACATGTTTGCCAATTTTATCAAATTTTCAAAAAACTGTATTTAAAAACAAGTTTACCAAACGCACACCAATAATTATAAACACAAAAAACTGAATTTTAAAACTGTTTTTAAAAACAGCGTTTAAATCGAGTTTTCTGAATAGAGAACCAAACGAGCCCTAAAGGACTAAAATAAAGGCAAATGACAATTAAATCCTAAACTAAAACTAGAAAATAAAAGATAAGTCGTCTCTCGTAGGCTGAATAGAGAACCAAACGAGCCCTAAAGGACTAAAATAAAGGCAAATGACAATTAAATCCTAAACTAAAAATAGAAAATAAAAGATAAGTCGTCTCTCGTAGGCACAACCATGAGCCACGTGTCGCTACAAATCCCATATACATCATTAAGGCTTACGATAGGATATGCAGTAAACTTCTACGAAGTGAATGCAGTAACCATCTATATAATATCTTGGCTAAAGAGGTTTCTATGGAATAAAAAATAGATTCCTGTATATATACAGACTTATAGAAGACAAGTCGCATATTTTATGCACTATTAAACAATCATTTGAATGGGACTGTCTTACTTACAAGAAGTATGTCCGCTTGGGAAACTCTTGTGTCCTTCTTTGATGACACTTTTCAACCCAGTACACATGACATTCTTTGTGACAGGATCGAACATCTGAACATTATTACCGATTAATAAGAGTAAAACCGTAATGGAAGTTAACTGAACCGTTCAAGTATCATCTGATTCCCCCCACACCCCACCCCAAAAATATATATATACACACACACACATAAAAACTGACGCAACTACAAAAACTGAAGGCACTTGATGAGTTACTCACCCCTTTGCCATCGGGAAAGCAGCGCCAAAAGAAGTCTGGACGCGGTCGACCAACAGCATCTTTGATTGCATCAGTTAAAACTCCAGTTATAAGTACAGAAAACAGAAGACCTAGTCATGAAGATAAAATTAGTTTTCAACATTACATCTCAATAATAGAAAAGAAATGGAAGGAAGCATGACTAAGATCTTTAAAGAGTTGTTTGGTTCAGGGTGAAATAGTACTCACCTGGGTGAAAAGTAAAATTAAGAATTAAAAATACCTGTTGGTATAAAATTGTAAATAAGGGTACACTACACGCTATGATTATGCGATTTTGGACAAAACGTGAAAAACAATTTACTCCAAATAGGTGAAAATACACTTCAAATTTTACATTTCACCTAAGTGAAAATTATTTTACAACGAACCAAACAGGGACTACAAGGGACGAAAATTACCCAGCATGGCTTGATGCAAATCATAGACATCCTTTCTAATAAAGTAGTAGATGATAATGACAGCAAGAGGCAGCAATATCGCAATGATCTGAGGAAAGACGGAAAAAGATACTTTTTATGTTTGCAATCAAAGTTAGTCTATAAGCATCATACTATATCTAAAGGCATCAAACAATGCCCAGAAGAATGTTTTAAACATAAAGTGTACCGGTACAGCCCAAAGGGGAATAGTATTGTCTTGCAATGGATACTTCAGATCTGTCATCATCTCCTCTCCAACAAATCGGTGAAATGGATCTATTATATTCAGAGCAACTTCAATCCCCATGAGAAGTATAAGAATAAGCCAATCATGCATGTGTAACCTTGCCACTTGAACTCCATGGGATCTTATAGTGTGGGCACCCAATTGAATCTCTGGCATCTTCACCAACTAAGATATTGAAGTTTTTAATCAGTTACTGGAAATAACTTGAACAACTTAACACTGAGCGCCCAATGGAAAGAAGAAACACAGGACATGATGAGGATATTAAACAAAAGTTATATTAACCAAAGGGAAAAAATAGATAAAAGTTTGAGTTCCCAAAGGCAATAATATTTTTTTATCAGAAACAAAAACTTAATTAATAACATAAATATATGCAACAAATGCTACATCAATGTGAACCAGTAGTCCACTAGCAATGGAAACAGCAAAGCATAAAGAAATAGAAGCATGTACATCAAATACCTACAAACCCAGAAGTATTTTCTTGAAAGGTTTAGAAGACGCTGCCCATAGTGGTGCCATAAATTTAATTATTTCCCAAACACAATTCTTGTCTTCTCTTTTGTCTTCAAAAGTTATTATTCCAATCAAACCAAATGTGCCAAAAAATGCAAAAAACGCACATCTCCAAAGGCAATTATACTTCAATGAGTCCCCCAAGCCCTCCCATTTCCAAAATAAGATGTCAATTGGTTTTTAAGGTAATGTTACCAACATATTTTATCCCATAAGAAGGCAGAAAAGTCCTCATTACTATTTTTACAAAGGAAACACCAATCCGGGGAAACGTACTTAAAAGACCTCCTCCTTTACAAAATATCGCAAGTGTTTACCCTTTCATGAAGCACCAACCAAGCAAATACCCTGACTTTGGATGGGATTACGGCTGCCCAAATCAAATTAGAAGGTGCAAATGAATGAAAAGATGCATCATCACAAAGAATATTGAAAAGGAATTTACAAGAGAAGCCTTGGTTATCCAAAACTCACTTTCTCATATCTACCACCGCTGCGTGAAGATGTACACCCTAAATAATTCCAGTTAATGAAATGAACTCATCAATTTCTTGACCATTTAGATTTATACGAAAAGAGAAATTCCAAGAAGATAACAAACTAGAATTCAAGGAAGCAAGAGAAGCTAAGGAACAATATTTTATTCAAGGAGATGTTAAATAGATGAGGAAAAAGGACTTGAAAGCCCTCTCCAAACATCCTCCCAAAATTGAATGGAGGTTCCATTCCCTTCTTCCAATGACGCACCCTTTAGGAAAGACTCGAAGATATGGGATATGAATTTTTAAGTGTTCTAAAAGAACCTCCCTCAACCGCTTTGGAGTTCCACCAGTCACTATCCACCCTGTATTTATATCTAATTATAGTGCACTAAAGTGATTCTTTCTCACTTGGGAATCTCCACAACCATTTAGCTACCAATGCTTTATTTTTGCTGTCAAATTACAGATGTCAAGCCCCCCTTATTTTCAAGTCTTTGAACAACTTTTCATTCAATGAAGTGATTAAAATTCCCACTTTTCCTGCCATCCCAACAGAAAATTCTAATTTTTTCTCAATTATTATAGTCACTATTATCGGAATCCTAATAATAGACAAGTAAATTGGAACGCTATGAAGGCTCAAAGAGATCAACGTAAGTCGACCTCCTTGAGACAAGGATCATTTTCTTCATCCATCCAATCTTGTTGATTTTGCTCTAACACCGGAGACCAGAAACTGAAAGCGTTCGGATTCCCACCCAACGGAAGGCCCAAATAAGCTAAGGGCCAAGACCCCACCCCACAACTTGCTATATTTGCCAAGGCCTCCACCTCTGGGCAACCATATTAATGCCCGCCACTTTACTTTTATTTAAATTGAATTTAAGCCCCGATTATTTACCAAACAAAAGGATAGAAGAGACTAAACTCTCGAACATAGTGATATCCCAAGATGAAACAAAAGGTATCGAGTCATCCGCCAACTATAAATGGGACACCTCCAAAGCAGTCTTACCCGCACAAGTTCCCTGCATCACAACTAGCCTTTTAGCTTTTTCCATGGTACGTCTTCACACGTCCAAAACTAAGACAAAGACAAAGGGGATAGGACGTCCCCTTGCCTCTAAGTCTCCATTGATAATTACCGAGAAATTAACCGAAGTAAGATAACCTTTAATTCAACCCCTCCAATTATGAAGGATCCCTTTCTTCATCATCATGAAGTCAAGAAAGTTCCAGTTACCTTATCATAATCTTTTCCAATCAACTTTAAAAACCACTCCCTTCTTTTTCTTAAGTCTATAATCCTCCACCAATCTATTTGCGATTAAAACCAAATCTAGGATTTGACGCCCTTTAATAAACACACCTCGTGAATCAGAGATGGTATCACACACCACCTCCCTCAATCTCATGGAAAGCACCTTAGACAACTCCTTGTAGAGACTTGCAACCAAGCTAATTGGCTGCAAGTCTCCAACCCTCACTGGGCCCACTTTTTTTTGGAATGTTTAGTCGGATCTCAAGTCGCCATCTCACCTAAATCCAATTGGTGTTTTGGAGGGCAGATTTGTTGTCCTAGGACATGGCGTTTATTGTTAGGGCAAGAGTCGAACCCGATTGGTGTCCCCCTAACAAATGATTGGTGTCCCCCTAACACGGACACGGACAACCCCCCTAACAAATGATACGGACAAGAGTCGAACCCATGACTATTGGCTCTGATACCATTAGTCGGATCTCAAGTCACTATCTCACCTAAAACCAATTGGTGTTAAGGGGGGTAAACTTTTAATCTTTTACAAGTTCACTTAAATCTATGTCCCAGGATAAGACATTTGATGTACTCCCATTACAACAGAATGAGACATATGCATGCCTCATTGACATGAGCTTTAACAATTCCCTTTTCATGAAATTCTTTGAAAAAATTGTAAGGTTACCTTTCAAGACATCCCAAACATTCCATGTATATCTCAAGAGGGAATTCGTCAGAACCTGGTGATTTATCACCACCACATTCTTAAATTGCCCCTTTGATCTTTTCCTCTTCAAGCGGTCTTCAAGCCATACGACTCGGGACCTCTCAATTGGACATCATTCTAAACCTTCTACTTCCACCTCTTGGATAACCCCTTGTGAAAATAGCTCTACAAAGAAACTGAGGATCTCATCCTCAATCTCTTAATTCCCCCCGAAACCACCTTCCCGTTTTCTTTTTCGATCAACCCCAAAGACATTAATAATTGACCATCAAGGAATCAAAAAGTTAACCCTTTCAGTTTTCGCTGCTCTCCCATAGCACTTTGCCATACTGATTGTCTCAAATATAACGTGCCAAATGGCTATGGCAAGACAGCGACAATAATGTTTTTTTAATGAAGAAAAGTAATGGATCAGGATTAATTAGTTGATTGTTATTAACAAACGCTTCTTAGACAAAGAAGAATCGAAGGTGTAGATGAAGGGAATGAACGCCAGTATCTACTCCTTTTGGACGTGGTGACAAGAGTAGAATAAGGAGAAGATGATGAATTAAAAGATGAAGAAAACCTATTTGAACGGCTTTTGAGTTTCTCTCCTTCATAAACCTTTTCTTCAATTCTATGGTGGCCAACCGAATCTAGGGAGTCGATTAATCCAACTTGAAAGTGAATTCCCAGTAAGTCTAAGACAATCATCAATGCAAAAGGCATTTCCTTTGTACTTTTCAGTAAACCCCTGCATCACCCCACCCCTCATCTCCCTGGGACTCATGCCAGTCCATCGATTTGAAATCGCATTTGTAGATAAAATTCTTTTGGAAAAATCCCCATTGTAGGATGGTCATGAAGATGCAGCACAAGGAACAAACATAAGATAACTGACAATTCGCGAACTAAATACGAGAAACACAAGCGAAAACCTGCTGATTCTCAAGAGAATACCGAAAGTTGGGAAGACAACAAACGGGTTTTTATTAATCATCAAAGGGCTTACCAAATGGCTTACATATGTAATCTATAGGAAATCCATAACACAGTTTTAGTTAAGCAAAACCAACCGGTCACGCGAACCGAACCAGTCACGAAAAGAAAAATTTTAAAAAAATACTCAAAAGATGAGAAGAAAAAATGCAATTTTCGACCCCTAAACGATGTTTTTTGGCTAAGATTTGTAGTGTGAGAAGATTCTCGTTTTGATCGTCGACGTTTTCGAAAGGTTTAGTAAGCCTGATTATGTGAAAGTCCACAAAAATGCCAAAATTACTGAGAGACCCCATAATGGTCGGACCACGGTGAGCTGATTTTCCCCTTTCCAAAATTGATGTATGAGTCCGAGCAGGCTGCATCATCCTACCCAGGATGAAGAAAATTCACCCAAGAATTTGCATCATCCTCCTCTCAACTATCACCTAGATACAAAATCAAGTGCTTGACATAAAACACATCTGATGCGTGAATACGACTAGGAAGCTTCACTCAATAAGCATTGGGGTTGATTTCTCCACGATCCCCAAAGGGCTTCCATGCAGCAAGCTTCGTATACTCTCCATCGGGAAAACGATCCTTTGTCCAAGTGGCCCACACATTATCACCCATGTCAAACTCCACCACCTGACGTTTCTAGTCCACAGATTTCTTGTATTTTGCGATGGCCTAAGAAGATTATGATGAATCGATTTATGCACCCGTAGAAGTTACTCAACAAGTCCTCCGCCCTGCCATGAACAGGTTGCGAATCTGAAATAGGCGCCAAGTCAAGTGGAGACGGCTACTAACCCAAAACCAGAACCAATACAATATTGCTTAGAACCAAACCAATCCGAACCAAATGTTCTTTGAGTTGGTTTGGATAGGTTCTCAACTTCCGAAAATGTATTTAAAGATAAATAATACAATAAGTTTCCTAAAACATAACTTAAAAAAGACACTCTGAGAAAATATTATAAATGTAATTCGTATCCCAAAATTCAAAATTAATTTAAAATCTTTAAAATAAAGAGAAAACACAACAATTTTCACATATATGAAGCTTAGATAACGGGTTAGGATTGGATCGGCTCCGATTTGGTTGGGTTATGGGTCGGATTGGTTTACGATTCAGTTCGATTTGGGTTTGTGCTAGAACAGGGAACTTAACCGAAAAAATCAGTTTTGCAATTTTTGGAACCAGAACCAAACCAACAAGGGGGGAAATCAAACCAATCCAACCCAATGTCCCCTATTTGATTCGGCTTAATGAATACCCCTAGTGCAAGGGGAAATCTTCTTAACAAAGTCCGTACTCACATCAGTCCATAAAAGGCAACAGCATGTATAATCGAGCATTAGTAGCAATAACCTTCGACACTTGACAGATGCAACACCCGTCCACAAACTTGGTCACCTCTCAACGCATAGATTGCCACGAAAATCTATACAAATTTTATTAATCATCAAAGGTCTACCCCAAAAGGCTAAACGCAGTCTTAATTATGCAAAACCAAACAGTCACGCAAAATCAAACAAGCACTCCAAAGACGCCAAGTCACCCTGAAAACAGAGAAATGCAATTTTCGATCCCTAAGCGAGAAGATTCTCATTCAGATTGTCTTGTCGAGCCGTGGTACGCCTAATTCTGTGATATTCCACCAAAATTACGAAGAGACTCCATAATTTTCTGAGCTGATTTTCCCCTTTCCAAAACTGATTAATATGACTCCCCCAAGTAGGCTGCATCGCATATGGTCCAAACGCATACTCAACTCCTTGAATTTGAACACCAGAATGGTAGACCCCAGGGACGAGCCAATAAGCATAATGTTCATGGAAATAAGGTCATGAACATAAGGTACACCGGTACAGATCTACTCAAACACCATGTCGAACTGTTCTGCACAGCATTTTTCAGATAATGAAACAACTTTATACGCTTTTCACTTCATGGATCTCAAGTATTAATTCATCAAAGAAGCTATCCGATCACGAAGATGTTGATTGATAGGAGGAAGAGGGGGAGGGGAATGAGAATAGTTATGAGGTATATGTATATGGGGGGGGTGGCGTGGTGCCCCCACTGGATATTGGTGTCGTCAGAGACCATAAACTTACTTCCAATATAACAAAACAAAACCAAACTGATATTAACTGCCAGGTGAAAATTATATATAGGAGAACAGGTGCCACTAGAAGTCACAAAAGCACATGAATAATTGCTAAGGGACACACAGCTAATAAAAATAAGAAAGACACAGGAGCAAATGCAGTTACTACTTGCACACCTTTCTTATAATCGAGGGAAAATGCACACACACACACACAGATATATATATGTACGCAGAAAATATAGTTGCAAATAGAAGTGGCAGTCATGTTACGAAGAAAAGAAATATGTAGGCAAAGGTTCAAGTAAAACACCTCAGTGTGATCTATTTTTCTTTCCTATATACTGAGAACTAAAATATAATTACAATATTCGTTGGAATTAATTTTTTAAAAACAAGTTAACAATTCTAAAGTAAAATTATTTAATAAAGATTAGGCTGTCACCAAGTAGATAAGACATCCTGTTGTCATTTGATCCTACCAAGCCCAAGACCATAAATCATGAGACTTGATACTAGAATAGCGCTCAACCATATAAATCCAAGTTCAAGTGCAGAACTAAATACAACCAAGTTTAAGAGCATAATCACTTTAAGTGCATAATAGTTGAAGAAGAGAAGTAAAGAGCAAGATAGAAAATGCAAATATAATACTTTCCACATCCAAAATTAAAAGTCTCCATAGAAAAATTTACTTTCCAAATTATTCTCCAAAAAATGATAAATACCTTTTAATGCAAGACACGCAGCACTTGGAACATTCTTCTCTCATGTGTATTGTTTCGTAGGGGTAACTTTATATCTCACCTAGTTTATATATTATTTTTAGAAACACGACCATTAATTTGGGACTAACTGAAAAGGGAAGTGTTACGTATTTTGATAATCATCACGCGTGGGCCCCTTCAAGACCGTGTCGCCCACACCCCCTTATTGATAGGCATGAGTAAACAGGATAAGTGCGTGAGCATAGCTTATCAAATGTAATGAGTTACGGAGATTTGGATTCCACATGGAATAGTATAAAAAATAGCACTCCCCTAAGCTGGACATGTGAGTGCAAGTGTGTGGAATTTATAACAAAATTATAATCTCCCTCTAATAAGTAAAAGAATCCCCACTCCCACCTCACCGTGGACATAGGCTAGTTGCCAAATCACGTACAACTCGTATTCTCATTGTGTGATTGGTTTGCATTGGTTGCAAATATGTCTATTATTTGACTCTTGTGATTGTTTATTTCTGATTTGTGAGTTTGTGGAATTACAATTGGCGTCATTTGTGGGAAGCAAGTTTCTTTTTTAATCTCACTAGCCAGAGTCCGATTTTCGAACATCAACCATGGTCAACACCTAAGAGGAAAACCACAATTCGCATGATGTCCAAGAGAATGGGTATATGTTGGATGAGGTTTGTTGTTCACTTCTTGCATGATCAAAGGACTTCAAACTCTCGTAAACACCTAGAAATGACCAAACTGGTGGAGGATATGGTCCGCATCACACCACCTTAGTTTCGCTAATGATTGATGCATACGAAGAGAGGAGAAGCAAAAGCGCCAAGATGTGGTTCGGACTTGTAGCCCTCAAGTGAAGAAGATTCGCAGTGGGCTACCGTCGCGGAAGAGGAGCCGCGGTAAGTCCCCGAGACATGAGAAAGGACAGGAAAGGGATGACATCCAAAGCTTCATTCAGGGGGAGAAACTAAGTTGAGGCTCGTACAACGAGGGAATTGGCACGAAAGGCTTTAGTGAATCAAATGCAGTCCCCCTTTGCTCGCACTTTGGAAGAGGTGAACCCACAAAAGAAGTTCACATCACCACGCTTCAAGATATATGATGGGAAACGGATCTACTCACCATGTCCAAGCTATTGCTCTGTCCAACAACAATAAGGCACTAATGGCCGAATCTTCCCCTCCAGTCTCATGTCGGGTAAAACTTGTTTGAGAAGATCCCGGTTAGACCTGTGACAAAATTTGTGCAGTTGTCTAAATCGTTCTTAGCCAATTTTCACTAGTATCTCCCAACCTAACAAGATGGATGCCCTACTCATGCTCAAGAAGAAATACCAAGAACGATTAGGGAGTACAATCAGTGTTACTGAGACGTCTAAAATAAATCGAAAGAGGCGGTAGTATCCTTCAAGATTGGTCTACTCAACAACTCATTGTACTAGTCGCTTACCGAAAAAGAGGTGACCACAATTGATAACCTCGTATTGATGACTAAAAACTATGCAAAGGTGGAGGATGTCACGATCGGAAGCCATCAAGGAGGTAGTCGAGCAAAGGTTATTGGCAATGGAATGAAAGACCCCGGAACAAACAAGAACGAGATGAAACAAATCGGAGCTTATAAGAACGAGGAGAATGAAGATCCAGCCACGGATTACCAAGAGATCAACACCGTGTTCAGAGAGCTAATTTATAAGATCAGCCCAAAGATCAGAGACAAATAGTATTTTAAGTGACCAACAAAGATGGTTGGCAACCGAGTCAAAAAGGAACTCGACGTTGAGGTGATCCTACCACAAGAGCATTTTGATGATTACATCGATCGGAAGCTAGTCATAGAGAAAGTCCTCGCCGAGCAAAGATCAGACGATGTCATGTACAACTGGGAGAAAGGCCACGTGTTAACTGTTATCCACGAGGCCTCCAATCCGATCTGATAAGGGGAACGAACTACAGATAAAAAGAATAAAGGTGACAACTGTAATGGAAGCGTTTACACACTTGAAAGCCCATAATTAGGAAGCACCTTCAACGAGAGGTTCGCCATACGAAACATGTCATATTCACCACCAAGGACTTGTTTGGGGTAAAGACTCCTCACCATTATACTTTGGTTATTACGCTTTGTACTACAATTTTGGGCCTTCGACAAGAATCTAGTAGATTAAGGGAGTTCTTCTGAAGTTATTATGTACCTCAAGTTGTTTAACAAGCTTAACTTACATATGCGCGACCTCAAAGAAGTTACTATCCCGCTAGTCAAATTTGCAAGAAAAATAACGACGCCCTTGGGAAAGGTGGTCATGTCGGTCCGAGCAGAAGGAATATCTAAATCATTGAATTTTTGGTAGTGTACATCGATTCACCATACAATGCCATCTTAGGGACACGATAAAAGGCATTACTGTCCACATATCATCTGAAGCTCAAATGAATTACTAATCTAGGAGTAATGGAGATCAGGAGCAACCAGGCCTTTGCTCGACAACGCTTTATCGCAGTTATCTGACCAAAGCAGAAAAGAATATAAGGTGGAAGAAGTGACTACAGAAGGAAGTGTTGCCCCCTCAAAATAGTAACCAAAGCGCAAACGACCTGGTGAGGAGGAAACTCGTTTGCACTAGCCGACCGGGTCATAGAGCCTCTGGAGGATATAGCTTTTGGCGCCAAAAGCTCTGAGAAGAAGTTCCGCAAAAAATTTTGTTGTCAACCAAGAATTAATCATTTTTTTAAAAAATAATCAAAATGTATTCACATGGCACCCTTACGTCATGTCAGGGATAAACTCGGAGATCATGTGCCACAAATTGCATATGGATCTGACAAACCCCCGGTCTCCTAGAAGGTTCATTGAACAGCACCTGGACAAGGAAGTGAAGAAGGGAAATTCCTGAAGGAAGTTCAATTCCCAAAATGATTATCTAAACCAATAGTAATGGAAAAGTGCAATAGAAAATGGAGTGTGTTGACTTTACTGACTTAAACAGAGTTCGCCCAAAAGACACTTCCCCCTCTAATAAATAAACCAATGAGTGGACCCAACGAGTCATGAAGGATTAAGTTTTCTAAATGACTGTTCGAGATATCAAAAATCCCGTTGTTCGGCCTGAACCAAGAGAAGACTTCCTTCGTCACCACCTTTGGCATTTACTGTTACACTATGATGCCCTTTGGGTTAAATAACACATGTGCGACCTATCACAGATTAACGACATTGAGCTCGGAATACAATGAAAGCATACATTAATGATATGCTAATAAAAACAGGATGAAGGGGGACCACATGGCAGATTTACAGAAGACCTTAGACATTTTTTGCCACTACAAGCTGAAGCCCAATGCCTCCAAATGCTCCTTTCCTTGGATATTTGATTAGGCAGCAGGGGATTGAAGCTAATCCCGATCAGATTGAGACCCTGCGAATAGTTCAAACACCAACCACCGTGAGAGATGTTCAAAACACACTAGAATGCATGTGGCCCTCAACTAGTTCGTTTCAAGATCCTTCGATTGATGTCGACCTTTCTTTCAAGTCCTAAGGAAGGAGAGGTGGTATGGAATGAGGAATACGCAGTGCGCTAGAAAAAACCAAAAGCTATTTAGGAGCTCAACTCATATGAAAGTCCTTAAGCAAGGAGAAGTTTTGTACTTAGTCGTTTCCAACCACGTTATCAGTTTGGCACTAGTCCTAGAGGAGTATAAAGTCCAGGCACCAGTCTATTAAAACAACAAGACGTTGGTGGACGTCGAACAGTGGCACTTCCCACTACAAAAGTTGGTTTATTCGTTAGTAATCGCTTCCAGAAGTTGAAGCATTACTTCGAAGAGGTCACTCCATCATAGTAGTTACCTCTTCCCTTTTGAAAGTAGTTCTCCACACTGTTATCCAACGCATGTCCAAGTGGTTGATAGAACTGAGAAGGTTTAATATTCAATATCAACCTCGAACAACAAAAGGACGGGTGCTAGCAGAATTTGGCCAAATTTGCGCTACGAGTCGCAGGCAGCTCATGACCATAACTAAGGTGGCAAATAGGATGAAGAGGAGAGTGTCGAACATGAACCACGAGATTAAAATGAATGAACGTTTTTGGGTGGGGCATTAAACTCAAAGGGCTCGGGGTTGGCATCAGATTGGTAACTCCCGATGGTGCAACATCGAACAAGCGATAACACTGGGGTTCAAAGCCTCCACCAATGAAGCAAAAGAACCAAGCGCCTCAAGGTGTTCTGCGAATCAAGACTTATGTCGCGCATGTCAGGCCTACCTGGCTAGAGTGCAGCAAATAGTCACCAAATTCCAACATGTAAGTATCCAGCAACACGTAAGTATCCAACAGTTTCCCGCGAGAATAACAATCACGCGAACGCAGTGGCAACCTTGACTTCAGCAATTAACTCAGATCTCATCTCAGGTGAACCATACGAGCGCCTGGATCGCCCAAGTATAGAAAACGAGCATGAAATTGTTGGACATTTACCAGTGATTGAAACGATGCACATATGGTCCGAGTTAAAGTTGTTAGTTTCTACTTGTCTCCAAAGGGAAAGTTGTACCGACAATCCTTCACGGCCTCTATCTCCGATGTGTGCACCGAAGTAGAACCGACGAAGTCTTATATGAGCTACATGAGGGCGTATTGAGAGCCATGCAAAAGCAAGGTCACTGGCATAATGATGTGAATGAAGAATAGGGGTTATTTTTAGTATTTTAGTCATTTTTAGTATTTCTTTTATTTTTCGTATTCATTGTATTTTCTCTTTTGTTTAGTGTTTAGAAGAAGGAAGGTTAATTGGCATTAAGGGCATATTTGTAATTAGATACTTAGCTTAGAGGCCAAACAACCTCCTTCCTATAAATATCTCTTATGTAGACTCATTTGGGTCATTCCTTGATTTTAAGATATTGTGATTTGAGAGAGTTTAGAGAGAGATTATCTTTTATTGCTCCCATTTGACGTCATTTACGTCAATTGGTATCAGAGCCTAGTAGCTCCACCTGGTTGTTGTTGTTATTGTTGTTGTAAAACAAAAACTCATAAACAACGTCAAGGTGGGTTCAAGAAAAGATGAACACCTCCGACAAAAACCCTTTTAATCAAATCTTGGAGGCCCTCAACCGATTGTCGGCCTGGTTTGATGCACTCGACGCGCGTACTCCTCCACCATCACCCACCACCATTAACCCTAACCCTAATTCAAGAAACCAAAACCCTAGCCCCCAAAATCCATCTAACCACGCTTCCGCAACCCATTTTGCAACCATGTCCACCCTTCTCACCCAAAAAAATCCAAACTCTAGTCCCATTTATCCCCAAACCACCACCACCACATCAAGAAACACCCCACCACCTCAAACCACTGGCTGGCCTTCACAAGACCAACCCAAATTCAGCCACCACTGTCCAGAAATATCCCAACCAATACAGAAACCACATTCCGAACAAAACCTGACCCAAAACCCACTTAATACAAGCTCTGCTGCCCTGTTTTCTCTCAACCACCACCACCTGCCTATTCCGACCTCCACCCAAGCCACAAACTTCCTGCCCCGACCCCAACCACCCTCCAGACCACCGGTGGTGATGTCCCGTCCGCCAGAAACCCTACCCCCTGCCCTAATAGCCTCTTTGAAGGTCGTCTGGCACCCACACCCAATTCCGACGTCTTTCCGACATCTTCCCCTCCAAGATATGGCCGAACCACTACTCCGGTGATCGGCCGAGACTTTTCAACTGTCCAGCCTGGCCGGAAATTTCAGCAGCAGCTATACAGGCCCAATGAGGGTCCGATTCACCCTCCGACAACTTCAAAAATCATAAGCGGGTCAACCCGAAGCCCTGAAGACCTTCCCGACAAGGTATTAATTCAGTTTACTCTAATCCGGGTACAATCCACCCCTTCCTTAGTTGAAAACCCATCTCCGACAATCACCACACTCATGAAGCCCCACAATCAAGATTTTGATGAAGAAACCCTAGGGTTTCTACTCTCCCTTGTCCAAGAACCCACCCACACAAACCCTAGTCTCCCTATTTTTCCTCGTGTTTGGAAACCATCCACCACATCCCCCACCCTTTGAAACCCTAAGTCAACCAACCCCAACCCCAAAAAAATATCAAGAACCACTCAAGATCCCTCCTCCCATAAATTCAATCAAAATTCAGCCCGTTTTGCCCCAATCCTATCAAGAACAAATTCAAGAATTAGGGTTTGACACCAAAACCTTGGTTTTTTATCCTTGGGGTATATATTTTTTTATGATTGGCACGAGCGGCATGAGGAAGAAGATGAAGCCGCAAGAATTCAGTTTCGTCCTATTTTCAGAAATTACGTTTTGGCCCCTCAAGTTTTATCTCTTCCGCAATTTTCGGACATTTTTGCATTCGACCTCAATCTTAAACTTCGAGGACGAACTTTCTCGAAGGCGGAAAGAATGATGTGAATGAAGAATAGGGGTTATTTTTAGTATTTTAGTCATTTTTAGTATTTCTTTTATTTTTAGTATTCATTGTATTTTCTCTTTTATTTAGTATTTAGAAGAAGGAAGGTTAATTGGCATTAAGGGCATATTTGTAATTAGATACTTAGCTTAGAGGCCAAGCAACCTCCTTCCTATAAATACCCCTTATGTAGGCTCATTTGGGTCATTCCTTGATTTTGAGATATTGTGATTTGAGAGAGTTTAGAGAGAGATTATCTTTTCTTGCTCCCATTTGACATCATTTACGTCATTATGAGTAATCAAAGGAGGGGTATTGGTGGCCTTACATGCAATGAAATACCTAGAAATATGTTCAGAATTGCGTGAAGTGTCAGTGAGGGTTGGACATAGTGAGCCCCTTTCCCACTGCATTCGAGAACAAGAGATGCTTCCTAGTCAGTACCAATTACTTCACCAAGTAGATAGAGGATGAGTTGTTAACTTGCTAGCAAACATAGACGCTAGCAAAACATGTAAGGGACCCTGACATAAAACAATTCACATAGAAGATCATCACTAGATTTAGAGTAACGAGAACCATCATAACAGACAACTGCATTCAGTTTGAGAGCAGTCCACTCAAAGAAATCTGTGTCGAGCACGGAATCCAGCATTATTATAGCTCAGCGGCTTACCCATAAAGCAATGGTCAAGCCGAAGCTTCAAATAACATAGTGTTAGATGAAATTTACAAGCTATTGGAGAAAGCCGAAGGGGGTTGGGTAGATGAGCCCCCACATGTCCTTTAAGCCTATAAAACAACCCCAGGGAGGTCTACCAAGGGTACACTCTTCGCCTGGCCTACAAGATAGAAGCGATAAAGCCCCTAAAAGATGGCCTCCTGACCATGATCACCTTACTAGTGGACGAAGGCAAAAATGACTCCTGGGATTCAAGTGGAATTGGATTTCGCAAAAGAAAAAAGAGAAGACCTTGTCATGTTTACCTCGTACCAACAATAGCTCGTCAGGTAGTACAATCGCAACATCAAGCAAAGAAAATTCATGGTCAGCGACTTCGTCCTACTAAAGAGAGTCAGTTGTGCTAAGAACCCAAATGATGGAAAGTTAGGCCACAATTAGGAAGAACTATTCTGAAGTACCAAGGTCACCTAAGTGGAGCCTACCACTAGGAAACAATGGAGGACAAAGAGATTCCCCGAACATGAAATGTGGCGAATTTGAAATTTTTTTTTTCTTTGGTTTTTTTTTACCTTCTTTAGCTTATCATTAGTTAGTTTTATTTGAAAATTTTACATTCATTGTCCCAAATAGTAGATAATTGTTCGTCTCAGGACATGTTCATTTCAGTAATAAAAGCTTTTATATAAATATATGGTATATAATTCCGCAATGTTTTATTTAATATAACATAAAAAAAAATGAGCTACCAAGGCGATAGAAAAACAACTGTGGGGGATCCCTAGGCTAAAAAGTGAAACCGACAATTCTAATCAGCCCAAATCCTTAGATAGGGGAAGCTGCACAAAAAGGTACAGTTAGGGGCGTGCACGGGTCGGTCGGTTCGGTTTTGGCCGGATTTTTTGAGGCGAAACAACCATGTCGGTTTTGGGAGGAGAAGAACCGAACCGAACCGAACCGAAACTGTTGAAGAACCGAGCCGAACCGAACAGGGTCGGTTTTTCACAGGGCCGGTTCGGTTTGCCCATTGGTTTTTGACAGAGCCGGTTCGGTTTTTTCATTTATTTTAATAAAAATTATTTTTTTTAATACCTAATATAAATATATAATTAAAAAATATAATATAATATGCCAACACTAATATAAATATAATATAAAATTAAAAAGTATAAAAATTAATTCGGTTCGGTTCGGTTCGATTCAAAATCGGTTTTTTATGCCAAAACCGAAAACCGAACCAACCCCTTCGGTTTTATACCTGATCAAACCGACCCGACCCTTAAAAAAAACCGGCCCGAAAATTTTCGGTTCGGTTCGTCGGTTTGGTCGGGTTTTTTGCACACCTCTAGGTACAGTCTCACTAATTGTTGCTAGGCCAAACGACTGTTGTGACGACACCGCCTAAAAAGTAAAAAGTAAGAACAGGGCCCGACCAAACAAAATGGGTTGGTGAAATGTTTACATGCAAAATATACAAATGAGCACCAAAAGTCGTCATTTACAATTAAAACTTTTTTAGAATTACATGCTTTCTTTACAAAATTCATCAAAGAAAAAAAAATGTCCCCAATCCTTAGTGCGGAGGCCAAGGATCAAGGATCATTTGTTCCTCACTGAATAAGGAAGTCGTCAGCTTCTTGTAATTAGTTGCATATTATAAAATCAACTACATGAGCACAGCATCCACCAGCACCCAAGAAGCCTTATGACCAAAAGGGAGCAGCCACTAAAATGGACTGTACTACAACTCTGAGTCCTTTGACACCTTCAAAACGCAAAGTGCATTTAGCCATCCATGTATATGCGTCTGGGCCTTAACATCTTCAAGGAACATCTGTAATACCCCGTATTTTTGGCGATATTTATTTTTGGGATTAATTAATTAAATGAGAATTAATTGGGAATTAATCCGGATAAAATACTAGCGAGATGTGAGTTGGTATTTGACTATATTGAGTATATATGATGTTATATAAATATTGAATTATGAAATTTGTCGTGAGATTGATATACGGCAATTTGGATATTTTATTGGGACGCGTGTGACAGTCGGGTCAGGATATAATTATTTTAATTGTAAAAGTGAATTTAAATTCTATTAACCGTATGGTCGTTTTGAGTGCGCCAACGCGTCCGGAAGGGTCGAGATAGTCAGAAAACACTAGCCGGGGGTTTAGTTTGGGTCCCGGGGTATTTTTAGGCCATACCGGCATCTTATAAGGGTAGTTTGGTAATATTGTATTTTTGGGATTTAATAATGACGAAAATTAGGATTTATAATCTGATTTGGGTAACTAACCACTAAACCCACTACCAACCATATTGACACATAAGACTACGGGGAGTTTTAAAATTGGTTTTCTAAGTCTCCTAAACAAACCCTAGCCACCTTTGGAGAAGAAGGCTTGTAGAGAGAGAGAGAGAAGGAATTCTGCAGAAAAAGCTTCATCAAACCAACACCAAATTCAGAGACACTAGAGGCAAGTGATTTAATTCTATTTAATTCAGAGAATGTTTCTTCCATGTTAGATAAATTGAAAGATTTACATTTGTTCTTGGAAGTTAAATAAAAACCCATTTTAATTGGACTTAGGACTTGAATTTTGAGGACAAATTGCATGTAGAATAGTATGGAGATGATTATTCTGATGTTAATATATGCTGGATGTAACAAAAACGGATCTAGAATGGACTTATTGAGGATTTAAAATTCTAGGGTTTATGTTCTTGAAAACTTGGGGGAAAGGGTAGAGATTTGATGAATTAATGATGTTTAGGATGTGTTAATTCCTTAAAAGATGTTAGTATATGACCTTAGTATGTTTTAGGATGATTGGAGACCTTAAAACATTGTTGGGACGAATTTTGGTTGAGATTTGAGGTGTAGAAATTGGTGAAAAACGAGATAGGAGTTCTGGGCTTGAATCTGGTCACTCGTTAGAAGACCTACCCAGGTCGTTCGAACGAGCCCGTTCGAACGAGCTTCTAACGAGTTGACAGTTTGGGGTTCTAACGAGAGGGATGTTCGTTCGATAATCTCGTTCGAACGAGATCTCGTTAGATAGCCTAGTTCGTTCGAACGAAACCTCGTTCGAACAGCCTCGTTCGAACGAGACTTCTAACGAGCTGGCAGTTTAGGCCTTTTTGGCCTGTTTGATTTTGGGAGACCCGTAAACTTGTTCGAGGATAGAGATAACATTCATTTGATGGTGTATTAGTATACTTGGGACATTTGGGATATAATGAGGAGTAAATTATATAAGTGTGAATCAAATCAAATAGGCATTATGAGCTGAGACGTGAGTGCCTACTACGACGTGAGAATAAATTATGGCGCGTATAAATATGGACCGGGATTATATAAGTTGTATATGTATTAAGTTGGTAAGAGAATGCGATAAGTACTACAATTAAACTACGGTGATTACTAAGATGCGTGTTTACTTAGTATTGATATATGATTTGTG
This sequence comes from Sambucus nigra, assembly GCA_949130495.1. Lineage (NCBI taxonomy): Eukaryota > Viridiplantae > Streptophyta > Magnoliopsida > Dipsacales > Adoxaceae > Sambucus > Sambucus nigra. Next base: position 293,614,671 of record OX422215.1, on the reverse strand, counting down.
TGTATGACATACCTACCATACTTGCTATCACGGGAGGTTTGCGTTCGCTTAGGGCCCTCTAATCCTTGTGTTGCCCGGATTTAGACTGGTTACCTCGATGAACATAGGTCAGAGAAGGACTTATTGGGATGTTAATAAGTCTGCTGATCGTGGGAGCGCAGGTATGTGCGTGACCCATGTGATGTGACTGTGTTCGCCTCCATTATTTGTGATGTTGTTATCTGTGAACTATTCCTGAGAGATTTGGAATATGTGATCCTTATGTACGTGATGTACCGGGATGGATAGCAGAGTATGTGTGCACCGCAGCTTAGTCTCGGGGTGCTTATATTGTATATTTATGTTGTGGAAAATATACGCTTAATAAACTGGGAACTTTCATATGGTATTGTGTGTATAACTATGGAATAACATAAAAGGGATAATCTATAATGAGTTGTATTACTTTTACGTGAGGACCTGAATTTACGTTAAGCGCCTATTTAATTGAGATCGTTATAATGTTAATGGGAACCGAGTAATAAGGGTAGAACCTATGACAGTCTAGCTAGATATGATGTTACTTAGCTAGTGGGTTATTGTAACACCCCGCCCTTAAAAGCGATGTGAAAATCCTCAAAATAACCTTTAGTGCCAACTAAGGGTTCCCAAAACACAATATCGTCCTATCCTAAGCAAAGAATGATTATAAAATTTCACTCCACCTAGATATCAATCCTAGGCCATCACAATAAAGGTATAAAATAGAAAATCAGCCCCCACCCCAATTATATAACCCGCATAGACTTACACTAACTAGTCCCATACCTAATTAGCATAAATCGTAATTAAGGCCCACTTACTAGTCCCATACCTAACAAGTGTACTATAACAAGGGTGAAAACCAATTATCTACCATACCCAACCTTTCCGAAATATTATCATATTTCCATAGAGTAACACAATTCCAAATTATAACAACATTCATAATAATACTAAATTCCCATTTAAATAATTCAAATTAAAAAGTGGAAATCAAAGACACCTAAATATTATGATTTTCAGAATAATCGCTACATGCAAGTCCTATCATGATCCTTATTTTCCAACACAAGAAATTAAATTAAACTAGGGTTTTCACATGAAATATCAAAATTTACTTTTAAAAGGGCTCCTCTACATGCACATGCCCATAGCAAAGTCGACTACACCGACACAACCCAAAGAATACAAGTTATAAGTATTTGGTAACATTAATTTTGTTCATGTACAACAGCCCCGAAGTTTATCTCTTCAATCTTTATATTCATATCTTATTTTAGAAAACATGAGTTTAATGGAGGCTACAATCAAGACACATAACACTAAAGGAAAAGAATAGGGTCAACATGCCTGAATAAAAGTTGGTTTAGAAATCTGATCTTGAATGTGTATTCCTCTCAAAAATTTGATAAAGATTCGTTCTTGACGCGTCTTGAGAAAATCCGGTTAATCTTGACAAAACTTGAGTTGAAAGTTATGTAGAATGGGACTAGGGTTTTGAGGTTGAAGAAGATGAGAGGATTTTGATTTTTGAGAAGGCTAAAATGTGTTTTAAAAGATCTAAACTCGTCACTTTATGTTTATATACCAAAAAGAATTAGAGTCCTAATCAAATACAAATACTAAAAAAAATCATTACGGACGATCGGACCGTTAGAATCGCTTGAAATTTTAGTATGTTGTAGCGAACGGCGAGACAGGACTGCTGACAAAAATTCAGCTTGATCGGACGGTCGAATTTCTAAAAATATTATTTTTACTAGAAAGTTTTATGTTTTGAGAACTCTTAGAGAGTTTTATATTTTGAGGACTCTTCTAAATAATAAAAATTCAATTAAAACTCCATTTTAATTTCGATTCCAATACCGTTTGAAAATTTATTTTTCAAATATAAAAATCAACACTTTAAATTATAAAATTTATAAAACCCAAAATTTCATTTTTCTCCGATTTCCAAAATTAATTTAAAAATTCCCATTTAAAAAATCCGGGTTGTTACATACTTCCCCACTAGCAAAGAATTTCGTCCTCGAAATTATACAAAGCATACACATAAACACTTAAATCTCTTAAAAAGAAAATAAGGCTCACATATGCCTACCCGTAGAATGCCATAATTGGGCGCCCATACACCCAATTCTACGCGCACCTACCCCACGAGCAACAAAATAATATATATTGCCTATATACATACACATAACTATGAAAATAATGGCGTACCACATGCTCTCAAAATCCCCCACTCGATCCTATATCCGAAAGTCATTAAAATTATAACTTCCTCAAATTAAATCTCAACATCAAAAATCGATACATACGGTACCTAACATCTGTACTAAAATCTCCAAAATAATTATCGTCACCAAAATCCATTCTAAGGATCCCCACATCAAGCTTACTAATTCTAAACTCGATGCCTACAACGTCTTTAACTCAAAACTTCACATCTCCAAGAAACACATCTAACACGTATGCTAGACCCTCTACTTTAAGAAGTACGAATCAACAAGGGAATCAAAGATCGTCAACGCGGAAGCTAAACGGACTCATAACCTACGAGACCTAAGACCATGCTCTGATACCATTCTGTAACACCCCGCCCTTAAAAGCGATGTGAAAATCCTCAAAATAACCTTTAGTGCCAACTAAGGGTTCCCAAAACACAATATCGTCCTATCCTAAGCAAAGAATGATTACAAAATTTCACTCCACCTAGATATCAATCCTAGGCCATCACAATAAAGGTATAAAATAGAAAATCAGCCCCCACCCCAATTATATAACCCGCATAGACTTACACTAACTACTCCCATACCTAATTAGCATAAATCGTAATTAAGGCCCACTTACTAGTCCCATACCTAACAAGTGTACTATAACAAGGGTGAAAACCAATTATCTACCATACCCAACCTTTCCGAAATATTATCATATTTCCATAGAGTAACACAATTCCAAATTATAACAACATTCATAATAATACTAAATTCCCATTTAAATAATTCAAATTAAAAAGTGGAAATCAAAGACACCTAAATATTATGATTTTCAGAATAATCGCTACATGCAAGTCCTATCATGATCCTTATTTTCCAACACAAGAAATTAAATTAAACTAGGGTTTTCACATGAAATATCAAAATTTACTTTTAAAAGGGCTCCTCTACATGCACATGCCCATAGCAAAGTCGACTACACCGACACAACCCAAAGAATACAAGTTATAAGTATTTGGTAACATTAATTTTGTTCATGTACAACAGCCCCGAAGTTTATCTCTTCAATCTTTATATTCATATCTTATTTTAGAAAACATGAGTTTAATGGAGGCTACAATCAAGACACATAACACTAAAGGAAAATAATAGGGTCAACATGCCTGAATAAAAGTTGGTTTAGAAATCTGATCTTGAATGTGTATTCCTCTCAAAAATTTGATAAAGATTCGTTCTTGACGCGTCTTGAGAAAATCCGGTTAATCTTGACAAAACTTGAGTTGAAAGTTATGTAGAATGGGACTAGGGTTTTGAGGTTGAAGAAGATGAGAGGATTTTGATTTTTGAGAAGGCTAAAATGTGTTTTAAAAGATCTAAACTCGTCACTTTATGTTTATATACCAAAAAGAATTAGAGTCCTAATCAAATACAAATACTAAAAAAAATCATTACGGACGATCGGACCGTTAGAATCGCTTGAAATTTTAGTATGTTGTAGCGAACGGCGAGACAGGACTGCTGACAAAAATTCAGCTTGATCGGACGGTCGAATTTCTAAAAATATTATTTTTACTAGAAAGTTTTATGTTTTGAGAACTCTTAGAGAGTTTTATATTTTGAGGACTCTTCTAAATAATAAAAATTCAATTAAAACTCCATTTTAATTCCGATTCCAATACCGTTTGAAAATTTATTTTTCAAATATAAAAATCAACACTTTAAATTATAAAATTTATAAAACCCAAAATTTCATTTTTCTCCGATTTCCAAAATTAATTTAAAAATTCCCATTTAAAAAATCCGGGTTGTTACATACTTCCCCACTAGCAAAGAATTTCGTCCTCGAAATTATACAAAGCATACACATAAACACTTAAATCTCTTAAAAAGAAAATAAGGCTCACATATGCCTACCCGTAGAATGCCATAATTGGGCGCCCATACACCCAATTCTACGCGCACCTACCCCACGAGCAACAAAATAATATATATTGCCTATATACATACACATAACTATGAAAATAATGGCGTACCACATGCTCTCAAAATCCCCCACTCGATCCTATATCCGAAAGTCATTAAAATTATAACTTCCTCAAATTAAATCTCAACATCAAAAATCGATACATACGGTACCTAACATCTGTACTAAAATCTCCAAAATAATTATCGTCACCAAAATCCATTCTAAGGATCCCCACATCAAGCTTACTAATTCTAAACTCGATGCCTACAACGTCTTTAACTCAAAACTTCACATCTCCAAGAAACACATCTAACACGTATGCTAGACCCTCTACTTTAAGAAGTACGAATCAACAAGGGAATCAAAGATCGTCAACGCGGAAGCTAAACGGACTCATAACCTACGAGACCTAAGACCATGCTCTGATACCATTCTGTAACACCCCGCCCTTAAAAGCGATGTGAAAATCCTCAAAATAACCTTTAGTGCCAACTAAGGGTTCCCAAAACACAATATCGTCCTATCCTAAGCAAAGAATGATTACAAAATTTCACTCCACCTAGATATCAATCCTAGGCCATCACAATAAAGGTATAAAATAGAAAATCAGCCCCCACCCCAATTATATAACCCGCATAGACTTACACTAACTACTCCCATACCTAATTAGCATAAATCGTAATTAAGGCCCACTTACTAGTCCCATACCTAACAAGTGTACTATAACAAGGGTGAAAACCAATTATCTACCATACCCAACCTTTCCGAAATATTATCATATTTCCATAGAGTAACACAATTCCAAATTATAACAACATTCATAATAATACTAAATTCCCATTTAAATAATTCAAATTAAAAAGTGGAAATCAAAGACACCTAAATATTATGATTTTCAGAATAATCGCTACATGCAAGTCCTATCATGATCCTTATTTTCCAACACAAGAAATTAAATTAAACTAGGGTTTTCACATGAAATATCAAAATTTACTTTTAAAAGGGCTCCTCTACATGCACATGCCCATAGCAAAGTCGACTACACCGACACAACCCAAAGAATACAAGTTATAAGTATTTGGTAACATTAATTTTGTTCATGTACAACAGCCCCGAAGTTTATCTCTTCAATCTTTATATTCATATCTTATTTTAGAAAACATGAGTTTAATGGAGGCTACAATCAAGACACATAACACTAAAGGAAAATAATAGGGTCAACATGCCTGAATAAAAGTTGGTTTAGAAATCTGATCTTGAATGTGTATTCCTCTCAAAAATTTGATAAAGATTCGTTCTTGACGCGTCTTGAGAAAATCCGGTTAATCTTGACAAAACTTGAGTTGAAAGTTATGTAGAATGGGACTAGGGTTTTGAGGTTGAAGAAGATGAAGAAGATGAGAGGATTTTGATTTTTGAGAAGGCTAAAATGTGTTTTAAAAGATCTAAACTCGTCACTTTATGTTTATATACCAAAAAGAATTAGAGTCCTAATCAAATACAAATACTTGAAAAAATCATTACGGACGATCGAACCATTGGAATCACTTGAAATTTTAGTATGTTGTAGCGAACGGCGAGACAGGACTTCTGACAAAAATTCAGCTTGATCGGACGGTCGAATTTCTAAAAATATTATTTTTACTAGAGAGTTTTATGTTCCAAGGACTCTTAGAGAGTTTTATATTTTGAGGACTCTTCTAAATAATAAAAATTTAATTAAAACTCCATTTTAATTCCGATTCCAATACCGTTTGAAAATTTATTTTTCAAATATAAAAATCAACACTTTAAATTACAAAAATTTATAAAACCCAAAATTTCATTTTTCTCCGATTTCCAAAATTAATTTAAAAATTCCCATTTAAAAAATCCGGGTTGTTACAGTTATGTCATTTTAGATGGGTACTTACGTTAGGAGTGCACAGTTAGACGAGAGGTGAGAATTTCATGTGAGTGCACGTCCTAACATGTACTTTGCATTTAATGTTTTAAATGTTTTTAAAGCACTTGCAGGTTTTTAAAATATCTCCACATTCGGGCTCTGACCCGTTTGCTTTCAAATCTATTTTTCTTGTAAAACCATTTTAGGTGCCCAGCCACAAGGACACCATGCATAGGATACTCATTCAGATGACGAGCTGTGGCTGTTTGTGGAAGTTACAGGGATTTGCTTTTAGACGCTTCTATCATTTGGATTCCATTTCAGTATTCCTCAGTTTTAGGGCATGTTGACCAGTTCCATTAGAGATACATTTCCATTTCAGTTTTTCAGACTTTGGCATGTATTGATTCAGTATTCAGTATTTAGTTATTCATTTCAGTTGTGGAGTTTGTTGTGAGGAGTTTTCCTCCGGATTTATTTATATCATGTGATGGTTATTCTATTATTTCGTTATGGTGAATGGTGATATTATTCTTGCTTTAAATCTTGCACTGCATGTTAATCAGACTTTAATTAAAATTTGGCAACTTACTTTTTAAATACTAGGTGGTTAGAAATAATAAAATGTTTTCGACAGTGATGCTATTAGCTGAGCCAACTTGGCATTTTGAATTAATTTAATAAAGGAGTAGCTACCCGGTATTTAATTAGTCGGGGTGTCACAGGTGGTATCAGAGCATCAGGTTCTAGTGTCCTTAGGATCTGTACGGCTATTATGTTTCCGCTAAGTTTCTTTGATATAGAGCCCTATATTTTAGGACTGTTGTACTCTTTTTGTGTATGCTTCGTTCTTCAGCTATTTTAAGTTTATAAACAGTGAACTTATAAACTTTATTCTTATTTCAGATGCCTCCACGACGTGCACGATGAGTTCCCAGGGATGCAACGCCCGAACCCCAGCCCGCTCCAGTTCAGGGCATGATGAACGCCGCTGAGGTTGCAGCCATTGTAGCCCAAGCGGTAAATGCCGCAATTGCCGTAGTTCAGCAGGCACCACCTCAGGCGCCGGTTGCCGCGCCAGTACAGGCAAATGCATTCCCGTCTGCTTGGGAACGTGTACGTGACGCTTTTCAGAAAGCGCATCCGCCAGAGTTTGCAGGTAGCTCAGATGTGGTAGTCTCGAGCCAGTGGAGGAAGGATATGCAGATGCACTTGAGGATGTATGAGTGCACGGACGTTCAGAAGCAAGTGCTAGCTACTTTCAAGCTAGTTGGATCTGCACTGCAGTGGTGGGAGTCTATTACCACCGTGGAGGAGAGGGATACCCTCACTATTCAGGACTTTTGGGTGCGGTTCGACCGCAAGTATTTTCCGTCAGCTGTTCACACGGAAATGAGGAGGAAACTGAGGAATCTGAAGCAAGAGGGTAAGACCGTGGCCGAGTATGAGGCCGAGTTCACGAATCTGTTGAATATCGTTCCGGATGAGATACCAACAGAAAAGAAGAAGATTGAGAAATTCACCGACGGGTTGACATGGAGGATCCGTCAGCATCTGTTAGGGAACCTTTCGTTGGCCACTTATTCTGATGTGGTTAACGCTGCTTTGTTACACTGCCAGGATCACCGCTTTCATATGGCTGAGGGCAAGAGATCGGGAGAGTCTAGCCATCAGGGCAGGACTGGAGGACATGGTGCCGGTGGGGCACAATCTGTACAGGGGCAGAGACAGGGTGAGCAGGGTTCCCAGCAGGGGGATCAGAAGAGGTTCAGATCAGGGAATTACAGGCACGGACAGGGAGGTTTCCGTCAGAGCCATCAGGATCCAAACGGCCATCAGGGCCAGCAGGGGCAGAATGGGCAGCAGTTTCAGCAGGGCCAAGGGAGGAACGGTAACGGCCACCAAGGCCGGGGACAGCAGGGGCAGAGAGTAGGGAACTTTCCAGGGAAGTGTTTTGTTTGTGGCAAGACTGGCCATAAACGACAGGATTGTCCTGATAGGGGCAGGGCCCCACAGCAGCAGCAGCAGGGTGCTCGCCAGGAGCCGCAGAGGCCTATGTTTCCCGCCGCTCTCCCCGCACCGCCACAGATGGCAGCATTGCCACCCATTCCAGCAGTCCCAGCTCAGCAGGGGCAGCTACAGTATGGACGTGTCTATAACGTCCACCAGGCAGCAGTTCCACAGGCACCGCCCGCGATTGAGGATCCATGGCACTATGGGTCGGGTATTGTTTGATACGGGGGCTACACATTGTTTTATAGCTACACATTTCGCGAAAGCCTTAGGATTGCTAGCTACGGCAGAGAGCACAGTGACATGTGTCGACTCACCATTGGGGAGTGGGTCACTTATTTTCTTTATATGCCGGGGAGTGGGAGTAGAGATTGGTAGTCTGATATTACCTGCAGATATGTTGGTACTAGATATGCATGTTCACGATGTGATTATCGGTATGGATTGGCTCGCTGATTATAGAGCCATGATTGACTGCTTCGGTGGGAGCATTGTTTTTGCCATTCCGGGGCAAGAGATGTTTGTAGTGGCGATGCCTCGCCCAGAGGGAGGCTCGACCGCTCATTTGTATTACCTAGAGGAGGATACCTCTAAGGAGGTTGTGATTCCTTTAGATTCGATCCCAGTCGTCAGGGAGTATTCAGATGTGTTTCAGGAGATACCAGGCCTACCCCCCAGTCGAGAGATAGACTTTGTTATAGACCTATTGCCAGATACGAGGCCTATAGCACGCGCACCGTACCGTATGGCTCCGGCAGAGATGCGAGAACTACGAGATCAGATAGAGCAGCTGTTAGGTCAGGGCTTTATTCGCAGGAGTACCTCACCTTGGGGCGCTCCAGTTTTGTTTGTGAAGAAGAGGGACGGTTCACTAAGATTGTGTGTGGACTACCGAGAGTTGAATAAGGTCACGATACGGAATAAGTATCCGTTGCCTCGAATCGATGACTTATTCGACCAGTTGAGAGGAGCTTCTTTCTTGTCAAAGATTGATTTGAGATCGGGATACCATCAGTTGCGTATCAGGGAGGAGGATGTCTCGAAGACTGCGTTCTTGTCGAGATATGGTTCTTACGAGTTTCGGGTTATGCCTTTTGGTTTGACCAACGCTCCAGCTGTGTTTATGGACTTGATGAACAGAGTGTTCAGGGATTTCCTAGATCAGTTTGTCATTGTCTTCATCGATGATATTCTGGTTTACTCCCAGACAGAGGAGGAGCACGCCGAGCATTTGAGGCAAGTTTTGCAGACACTTCGTCAGAACGAGTTGTATGCAAAATATGAGAAATGCGGGTTTTGGCTGAAGGAGGTCCAGTTTTTGGGACATATTATTTCCGACCGGGGGATATCTGTTGATCCGGGGAAGGTATCCGCGGTGAGGGAGTGGGAACAGCCCACGACACCGACTGAGGTTCGTAGTTTCTTGGGCCTAGCAGGATACTACAGGAGGTTTATTCGAGGTTTTTCGAAGATAGCGGGTCCTTTGACACATCTGACTCGTAAGGGTGTGCCATTCATCTGGAGTGATGCCGGTCAGTTGGCATTTGATGAGTTAAAGGACAAATTGACCTCAGCACCTGTGTTATCATTGCCGAGACCGGGAGTTAAGTATTTGGTTTACACCGATGCGTCTTTGCAAGGACTTGGAGGTGTATTACAGCAGGAGAGACAGGCCATAGCTTATGCTTCCCGTAAGCTTAAGCCTCACGAGAAGAACTACCCCACGCATGATTTGGAGTTGGCGGCAGTGGTATTTGCCCTACGGATTTGGAGGCACTATCTTTTGGGGGAGAAGTTCCAATTGTTCACAGACCACAAGTCCCTACAGTACCTGTTCACGCAGAAGGAGTTGAACATGCGGCAAAGGAGGTGGCTTGAGTTTGTGAAGGACTACCAGTTCGATATCCAGTATCACCCGGGTAAGGCTAACGTGGTAGCAGACGCATTGAGCCGTAGGCCAGCAGATGAGGTGGCAGGGGTGTGGAAGGCAAAGTGGAAGGAGTTGGGACACCAGGATGCAGTGGCCCGATCTTTCATGTCTGTGATGACCGTTACACCGCAGATTGTCACGAAGGTAGTACGGGCACAGGCTAATGACTCATTCTGTCAGGAGCAGATAGTCCGATTACTAGCAGAGGGAGCCGAGTCCTATACCGTCAGCTCAGACGGGGGATTACGCTTCAATGGGAGATTGGTGGTTCCGGAAGGGGAGAAATTGCGACACGAGGTGATGGCAGAGTCGCACGGCTCACGGTTCGCGGTACATCCCGGAGGGGACAAAATGTACCAAGACATGAGACGGCAGTATTGGTGGAGCGGTATGAAGAGAGATATTGCTGAGTTTGTTTCGAAATGCGCCACTTGCCAGCTAGTAAAAGTGGATCACCAGAGACCGACAGGACTTCTATAGCCGTTGGAGGTTCCGGTATGGATGTGGGAAAGCATATCCATGGATTTTATCACGGGGTTGCCTACGTCGCAGAGGGGTCACGACTCCGTTTGGGTAATTGTGGACAGATTGTCCAAAGTCGCTCACTTTTTACCCGTAAGGACTGACTACACTACGGGACAGTATGCCCAGCTCTTCATTTCAGAGGTTGTGAGACTTCACGGTGTGCCCTTAAATATCGTGTCTGACAGAGACAAGATATTTGTTTCGCGGTTTTGGGAGAGTTTCCAGGAGGCCATGGGCACGGAATTGCGGTTGAGTACGGCTTATCATCCGCAGACCGATGGGCAGACCGAGCGCACAAATCAGATGTTGGAGGACATGCTACGCATGTGCATTATTGACTTTGGAGGTGGATGGGAACAATACCTTCCACTGGTAGAGTTTGCTTATAATAACTCCTACCAGTTCACTATTGGCATGGCTCCGTTTGAGGCGTTGTACGGTAGGCCTTGTCGTTCCCCAGCATGTTGGTTGGAGGTGGGGGACAACAAACTACTTGGGCCGGAAGTGATTCAGGATACTTCGGCAAGGATTGAGTTGATTCGGAGTCGCATTCGGGTAGCTCAAGACCGGCAGAAGAGTTATGCTGATGCGAAGAGGTTTTTCAGGGAGTTCCAAGTGGGGGACCAGGTTTTGCTCAGAGTATCTCCTATGAAGGGGATTATGCGTTTCGGGAAGAATGGGAAGTTGGCACCGAGGTATGTAGGGCCGTTTCCTATTATTGAGCGGATTGGACCAGTTGCGTATAGACTCGGGTTACCGGAGCATTTACACCGGATTCACGATGTGTTTCATATTTCCTCGTTAAGGAAATATCTCAGGGACGATTTGGCTCATTCTCACATCGCTTTGGAGGAGATTGATCTACAGCCTGATAGCTCCTACGAGGAGGGGCCGATTGCTATTTTGGACCGAAGTGAGAGGAAGCTGCGGTCAAAGATAGTTCCGTTAGATCGTGTTCAGTGGCGACATCACAATGTCGAGGAGTCCACATGGGAGCGCGAGGATAAGATGCACGAACGTTATCCAAAGTTGTTTTTATCAGGTACTTTCTAGTTCCGAATTTCGGGACGAAATTCTGTTATTAGGGGGGAAGTATGTAATACCCCGTATTTTTGGCGATATTTATTTTTGGGATTAATTAATTAAATGATAATTAATTGGGAATTAATCCGGATAAAATACTAGCGAGATGTGAGTTGGTATTTGACTATATTGAGTATATATGATGCTATATGAATATTGAATTATGAAATTTGTCGTGAGATTGATATACGGCAATTTGGATATTTTATTGGGACGCGTGTGACAGTCGCGTCAGGATATAATTATTTTAATTGTAAAAGTGAATTTAAATTCTATTAACCGTATGGTCGTTTTGAGTGCGCCAACGCGTCCGGAAGGGTCGAGATAGTCAGAAAACACTAGCCGGGGGTTTAGTTTGGGTCTCGGGGTATTTTTAGGCCATACCGGCATCTTATAAGGGTAGTTTGGTAATATTGTATTTTTGGGATTTAATAATGACGAAAATTAGGATTTATAATCTGATTTGGGTAACTAACCACTAAACCCACTACCAACCATATTGACCCATAAGACTACGGGGAGTTTTAAAATTGGTTTTCTAAGTCTCCTAAACAAACCCTAGCCACCTTTGGAGAAGAAGGCTTGTAGAGAGAGAGAGAGAAGGAATTCTGCAGAAAAAGCTTCATCAAACCAACACCAAACTCAGAGACACTAGAGGCAAGTGATTTAATTCTATTTAATTCAGAGAATGTTTCTTCCATGTTAGATAAATTGAAAGATTTACATTTGTTCTTGGAAGTTAAATAAAAACCCATTTTAATTGGACTTAGGACTTGAATTTTGAGGACAAATTGCATGTAGAATAGTATGGAGATGATTATTCTGATGTTAATATATGCTGGATGTAACAAAAACGGATCTAGAATGGACTTATTGAGGATTTAAAATTCTAGGGTTTATGTTCTTGAAAACTTGGGGGAAAGGGTAGAGATTTGATGAATTAATGATGTTTAGGATGTGTTAATTCCTTAAAAGATGTTAGTATATGACCTTAGTATGTTTTAGGATGATTGGAGACCTTAAAACATTGTTGGGACGAATTTTGGTTGAGATTTGAGGTGTAGAAATTGGTGAAAAACGAGATAGGAGTTCTGGGCTTGAATCTGGTCACTCGTTAGAAGACCTACCCAGGTCGTTCGAACGAGCCCGTTCGAACGAGCTTCTAACGAGTTGACAGTTTGGGGTTCTAACGAGAGGGATGTTCGTTCGATAATCTCGTTCGAACGAGATCTCGTTAGATAGCCCAGTTCGTTCGAACGAAACCTCGTTCGAACAGCCTCGTTCGAACGAGACTTCTAACGAGCTGGCAATTTAGGCCTTTTTGGCCTGTTTGATTTTGGGAGACCCGTAAACTTGTTCGAGGATAGAGATAACATTCCTTTGATGGTGTATTAGTATACTTGGGACATTTGGGATATAATGAGGAGTAAATTATACAAGTGTGAATCAAATCAAATAGGCATTATGAGCTGAGACGTGAGTGCCTACTACGACGTGAGAATAAATTATGGCGCGTATAAATATGGACCGGGATTATATAAGTTGTATATGTATTAAGTTGGTACGAGAATGCGATAAGTACTACAATTAAACTACGGTGATTACTAAGATGCGTGTTTACTTAGTATTGATATATGATTTGTGTGTATGACATACCTACCATACTTGCTATCACGGGAGGTTTGCGTTCGCTTAGGGCCCTCTAATCCTTGTGTTGCCCGGATTTAGACTGGTTACCTCGATGAACATAGGTCAGAGAAGGACTTATTGGGATGTTAATAAGTCTGCTGATCGTGGGAGCGCAGGTATGTGCGTGACCCATGTGATGTGACTGTGTTCGCCTCCATTATTTGTGATGTTGTTATCTGTGAACTATTCCTGAGAGATTCGGAATATGTGATCCTTATGTACGTGATGTACCGGGATGGATAGCAGAGTATGTGTGCACCGCAGCTTAGTCTCGGGGTGCTTATATTGTATATTTATGTTGTGGAAAATATACACTTAATAAACTGGAAACTTTCATATGGTATTGTGTGTATAACTATGGAATAACATAAAAGGGATAATCTATAATGAGTTGTATTACTTTTACGTGAGGACCTGAATTTACGTTAAGCCCCTATTTAATTGAGATCGTTATAATGTTAATGGGAACCGAGTAATAAGGGTAGAACCTATGACAGTCTAGCTAGATATGATGTTACTTAGCTAGTGGGTTATGTCATTTTAGATGGGTACTTACGTTAGGAGTGCAGAGTTAGACGAGAGGTGAGAATTTCATGTGAGTGCACGTCCTAACATGTACTTTGCATTTAATGTTTTAAATGTTTTTAAAGCACTTGCAGGTTTTTAAAATATCTCCACATTCGGGCTCTGACCCGTTTGCTTTCAAATCTATTTTTCTTGTAAAACCATTTTAGGTGCCCAGCCACAAGGACACCATGCATAGGATACTCATTCAGATGACGAGCTGTAGCTGTTTGTGGAAGTTACAGGGATTTGCTTTTAGACGCTTCTATCATTTGGATTCCATTTCAGTATTCCTCAGTTTTAGGGCATGTTGGCCAGTTCCATTAGAGATACATTTCCATTTCAGTTTTTCAGACTTTGGCATGTATTGATTCAGTATTCAGTATTTAGTTATTCATTTCAGTTGTGGAGTTTGTTGTGAGGAGTTTTCCTCCGGATTTATTTATATCATGTGATGGTTATTCTATTATTTCGTTATGGTGAATGGTGATATTATTCTTGCTTTAAATCTTGCACTGCATGTTAATCAGACTTTAATTAAAATTTGGCAACTTACTTTTTAAATACTAGGTGGTTAGAAATAATAAAATGTTTTCGACAGTGATGCTATTAGCTGAGCCAACTTGGCATTTTAAATTAATTTAATAAAGGAGTAGCTACCCGGTATTTAATTAGTCGGGGTGTCACAACATCTTCAAGGATAACAGGGGAATCAAGCATCCTCTTGTCGTAACCATCTTGCCAGACCCGTAATGGCCCTTGAGAAATTGGCATCTCAGCCTGTGGTGCCTCTCGTTCGGACCCGGCTGACCAGTTTTGCCTCGTTTAATTGAGCTCAAAGATTCTCCACCTCATTTCGAGTGGTCGTATTCTCGAACTCCAGCAAAGACCCAATGTCGAGCATGTGATCCATCTCGGAGCGTGACTCTGAAAGTTGCCTAACAAAATTAGTCCAATCCCTGACGAAGGGTCAAGAATGCAGACCTAGCCTGGTCAGAGACATCACTTCCCAGCAAAAGAGCCTTAATGAGGTTCTTGTCAGCTGCATCCTCCTCAATGGATTCTCTTTCAACCACTTCTCCCTCAGCAACTTCTCCCTCTCAAGCTCGAAGCATGCTTAACCAAACAGGCTAGAGGGCACCTCGACTATAGAGCAGCAATTATCATCTTTTACATCTTGATGCTGAATTGAGTTTCATTCAGCATTAAAAGGTAATATTTAGTGTTTCTGTTTATCTCTTAATCTTGAAAAATAGTTATAATTAAACATTCACCATTAAGAGGCAAGTGGCAATCTGAAATTTTTTAATGAAAATTTCATTTTAGCTTTACCCTCATTGTATTTGCTAAAAGGACATTGACATAATGCAGTTTAGTAAAAATCACTATAATAACTTAATAAAGCATACATTCAGACAAACAAATCAATATCATGAACTAAGAAAATGCAGTAACTATAAACAAATCACTATCGTGAACTAAAATTCCAGAAAAAAAAAAGCTCAAGACTACCACTTTCTTCTTTTCTTTTCTTTTCTTTTCTTTTCTTTTCTTTTGCTTTCATAAAGGAGAGAAGATAATGTACTAATTTAACAAATTTTATTTCTTTCAGTACGCTTCGCTTTCCCGGCAACCAAGTACAAGTTAAAATCTTAAGAAACGGAACAAAAGAATAAGAGATAAAGAAGTAAATGTTCACAGTGAAAAATGTTTGTAGAGGAGAGGTTAATGGCGAAAGTAAAAAAGAATAGATGTGTATGAAAAATGGGACATGTTCACAGTGAAAAATGTTGATGTTCGAACGAAATTCACAGTGCAGAGTGAAAAAAGAATAACTCAGAATTCGAACTCACCACAAAGAAACAGAGCTCACTGAGCTTCCCAACTAATATTTGATTTGATTCTGAATGAGAGAGAGAGAGAGAGAGAGAGAGAGACGTTTCTTTTACGCGCACAAGACAAAATTTAGAGAATGAGTAAAGTTGTTATCCAATAAAGTAATAAAGAGTTATTTGGGTTTGGTACCTAAACATATACCAATTTAGGAATTGACATTAAAAAATTATGGGGCATTTACTAAATATTTTTTAATATACGTTTAGTTTAAGCTTTTTTATTTTGCTCTAAAAAGTTCTTCACTGTGCCAATGGCGCGAACCTTTAAAGATAAGAGAATAAAGGACTTTTTGGTACAAAATAAAAGGCTTGAACTAAATGTGTATTAGAAAGTGTTTGAGGGACTTTTTGGTATTTGATCCAAAAATTAATTTAGAATTGCCCACGAATTTTAAACTGACACTGTTAGTTCGCCAAGTTTGGCGGGTTTATATTTTATGGTATTATGAAAATAACTTTTTTTTGTGGTAATTTATAAAAAACATTATTATAAGGGTATAAAAGAAAGATAGGAAAAAGTCTTTCATCCTCGTAAATCTTTCTTTAATTATGGCCTTAATTTCATTTTCACCATCTCCTCAGACTTTATCAACTCTACTAATAGAAATTGTAGATTTATCTTCACACCTCAATATTTATTTGGTTTCCATGATAAAAGAATTAAAGAGTTTAAATTTCTCGGTAATGAAACGTTCGTAAAAATATATACTGTGGAAATGGGGAGAAAAATCATTTCAATTTTTGTTCACAATTTAAGCTTATAGATATTGTTGTGGATGAAGGCCTCACATAAGAAATATATGTCACACAATCGACAAACGTGAGTTTTATAGAGGGGGAAGGAGATACGAAGGTTGTAGAGGGTTGAGTGGTTGTGGCGTGGTGGTCGGTCATGGCCATAAGTGTTACGATTAGAGAAAGTGTGGTATGAGAGAGAGAGAGAGAGAGAGAGAGAGAGAGAGAGAGTGCATTGTGTTGGAATGGTTTATTGTTATTATTCTATCAAAATAAAGTATTGAGAATGAAGATCTTATAATGCCGAAAAAATTCATTTGATAGTTAAGGCAAGCACCTCTCGTGGTGTAGACTCCCTATTCTATTCCCTAATAATCCCAAAGGAGTATGCCACAATTTTTCAAAACTCCCAAACCCAAATAAAAGTCCAAGACCTTAGTTAAACTAAGGATAGCCCAAATAACACCAAAATAAAAGCCCAAAAAGGAAGGATCCAAATAACCAAAAACCGACTCCTAAATAGACCCAAAACAAAAAACACACATTCATGACCTATCGGTCATGGGGTATAGTGCACCATGATCAATCGGTTCTAAGCCCAAACAGTTTACTCATAAAAGGAGCGCTCAGCTACCAGTTATACATACAATAACTCTACCTCGTAAATGGTTTTTTTTCTACTTTGAAGCTATTTATTCCTAAAAAAAGCCTCAAAACTGTCTCATTTTGCCTTATCTAGCTAAGATCTAAAATCATAACCCAAAGTTTTAACATTCTTCTCCCCATATAAACCTAAAAAAGACACAAAAAAAAGCCTATTTTCTTTCCTTTTTGTTTCTTTTGCTTCAGGTGGCACTTTCTTATAAAATAACCTTAAATCTATACTTCAACAAGTTGATTTAAAGCTGTAACATTGCTGAAATGAAAAGGTGCACGCGTAACATCACAGAGAAACTTCTTTTCATTCCTTTATTTTGAAGGCTATAACTAAGAGCGTGATATTGTACTGCAACACTACCCAAAATCATCTTCTTCTTTATTTACTTCTTTTTTATGCATGACTTTTCTCTAAAGGTCATATCCGAACTATGTTGACTTTGATTCTTTATGCGGTAGATCCATAGGTGTATTAAAGAAATCTGATCTCTAAAACTCAAGTCAGAGCTTGTACATATTTATAAATTTGTATCCCGTACTTCCATAAAACGTCCAAAACTAAACAAAAATCCTCAAAATCGTGTGATACTCTCATATAGGTTAGAAGAGCACTAGATCTGGGGATTCTACCTATTATTTTATTCTTAATATAGAAAGTCTCGACATTCTTTCTTCATCGAAGTGGTTTTATGAGTGGGCCCGTCTCATCCAAGTCTTTTTAATATACAAATCATTTACATTTTCGGATCCGGTCTTGTTGCACTCTAAAATGCCTTGAAAGATCGAAGAAAGTTTCTCTTACATCGAGTCTCCTTCACACGAACTACGTGGACTTTCAATTGCTCTAAGAGAGTATGTAGGCTCACTTGGATTGTCATCCAAGTGAACAAGCCTGACTTTGTAGATATTTATCCTTTGTCTATATTATTTATATATACATCCCACATTGCACTGCACAATTTACTTAAATACTAACTATTTTCATTTTATTATTTATTTTACACCATAACATGCTGATATAAATATTTTAGATTTACCTTTGAGATTGAAATAAGCAGAGCAGGTGCCTAACACCTTCCCGATCCGTAATTCAGTCCTCGACCATTTGACTCTTCGGTTAAACGCGCAGATCGCTTGCCTTCACTTGGCCTTTACGGAGGCTTACCCCTCTTGAATGTTTTGTGTAAAACATACTAGAGACTCCATTTTTTTTAAAGGAGAACGAAGTAATGACCATGCCTCACCACTAAAGAGGCTCTTTCCCCTAACAATTTGTCAAAAAGGATGCACGCACGGGGGGCACAAGAGGTGCACTGTCTTGAGTTTCGGTTCTCACAGTGGCGACTCTACTGGGGATTTTTTTATTAAGTTTATTGAACTCAATTTAATATAGATTTGTATTTACTTTTGTACATTTGTGTATATTTTATTATTTTGCTAATTTTTTTGGTACCTGATTAGGTAGAAAAACACGTGTATTGCATGCTCCCGCAAGGATAAGGTTACACCTTAGTCGTCTTTTTAACGTTGTTTATGTCGTGTATGCCAAGATAAGTAATAATATTAAGAGAAAATGGCTTTTGTTGGAAAATAAAAGACGTCACAAAAGACACACATTACTTCACCGCATAACATTTACATATAACTACATACTTTATTACCCTGGAAAGCCTAGTTATGGGACTTGGGTCTAACCAAAGCAGTTTTTTAGAAACAGTTTCCAATCTTCTTGGCATCGTACCATCGGCATATATAGAGAGTGTTATGTTCTCAGTGAACATCACACACGTACCTTGAGAGTATCGAGTAAGATCTCCCACGCACAGTCTCCACGCGGTATATTGGGAGGCTCGATTAATGTAAATTTAGGTATGTTAAATTGGTCCTCTCACACGTACCCCTAAGGCATATCGTGAGGGGTCATAAATAAAGAAGGGTTCATTTAGCCTTGCAAAAAGCCTTGTATAACCTCATGAAGTAGAATATTAGGACAAGAATATAATAAGCCAAGAGATTCGCCAAATAGTGACATCTCCCGAAAGGGTTTTATATTCCCCAAGAAAATTTCCTAAAGTAGAATGGGACTTAAGAATTTAAAAAAAAAACACTCACTTTTCACAACTCCGGACCAAGGGTTATGGGCTAAGTGAAGAGTACCGTAAGAAATGGGTCATCACCCAGGCTTACCCAAATAAAAACCATGTTTGCTTAAACTCATGTTTGTTATTCTATGAATAATGCTTAGGCAAAATCTTAATTCCACATGTCCCGTAAACATCGCAATCACCATCTTGGACAAGGGACGAAAGTCATATCTCTAGAACTCCCATATCTTATAGTCTTGACAACATGCAAAATGACGATGGAATATCATTGGTTGACATTATAGTTAGCCTAACTACCTTAAGGAGAGAAATGTGAATTTTAGATCAAGAACAAATATCTCTCCACAATTGATTAAAGAATACCGAGGGATAGGGAGCAAATTTACACCCTGCCAATACCATACTCCGACTAGCAATGGTCCAGGCAACCAATAACCCTCTGATTATAAATATCGAAAGCACTACTGTAGCCAATGCGATTGGGATTCCAATATATAATAGACGCCTCATAATGGAGTTTTAAACACTACAACAGAATTTCCTAATAATTCCAACCCGCCGATGACCTTATAGCCATCCAACGCCTATCCATTTATCCTAATACTAGACTGCTTGATAAATTTTAAAATATCGGATGTTAAAAAATTCACGAGAATGGTATCATTAACGGCTCACTTCCAACTTTATGTCCGAACCATGAAAGCTTTAGGGGCTTCTGAGGAAGTCATGGCCCATATTTGATCCAATGTTTCCTATCCATAGATGATGGACAAACCCCAAGATGGAGTGACATCTATAGAGAATTTATGAAATAGTACAAGTACAAATAAAAACCACCCGTTGGGACTTGGAAATGATGAACCAAGAAATCACCTGGGCACCTTCATTGCTTGTTAGAGGAATAAGGCCGCTCAAATGGTGAACCGACCTTTGAAACAGGAACAAGTGGCCATTGTAAAGAAGAATTTGATTAAATAATATAAAGATCAGTTGAAGACACAATACTTACCCCGCTTCAAAGCTCTGATGGGCGTGGGATCCGAATTAAAATATAAGCTCGTGAATCAACCTCCTAAAGTTAAGACAAACTATAAAAGGAATGTTCAATATTACCCAAATAGGATAACTAATAAGCCAAATACAACCACTGTCAATGTCATTCAAGCACCAACATCTACACTCACACCATGGAAAATTATACATATAGGGGCGTATAGAGGATGGAATGATCATTGTGTTATTTCAATATACCAAGCTCTTAAGAAAAAGGGGTCTTTGAAAGCCCTGAGATCACAAACCAATATATTATCCCTTACTAGAAGGCTTCAGAAACATATTATACTGCGAATATCATCAAATTATTGGTCATAATTTGGAAGGATGTCAAACTTTTAGACATGCCATCCAAGACCTGATTGATCAAGGAGAGATTACTTCACCTACGAGACCAAAACCTAATGTCAACAGTAATCCTTTTCCTGACCACGACTCAGTGGTCAATGCTATTAGTACATAGTGTAGATCTGAAGACTCATCCCTCTTGATCAAGCCTATCGACCCGATAGAAGAAGAAAAATAACTAAGTCTCAAAAGCCTAGTTAATAGACGTTTAGATAATATGGTGCCCACACAAACACGCATGGATCTTATGGTTTAGATTTTAGGAGCCTTGAAAGCCACAAATCTAAATCCTTTGGAAGTTAGCCTATACAAGTTGATGTTAACTTGTATTCTGAAAAAAAATGATTTCCTTTTATCAGACACTATTCACCATCATGAGAATCTCTACGAACATTGGGAGGTAATGTATGATGAAGCACAACAATCTGCGTGGTACATAAGAGGAACCGATAATATGGAAGTCGTACCTATTAGGCGGGGAGAAGAATTTGAGACAGAAGACAACTAAGTCTCTTGGGCATAGTCATCACCCAAGGATTCAACAGTCGAACAAGCATCCGAAGAAGACCTTATATTTTACTTTGATGACCTGATTATCTCCCCTCCTCGTGAAGACAGTGATTATTAATGTACTATTGATTTCGATAATATCTTGGCATAATTTACCACCCTAGATTGGGAGTCCGTAGAGATTGATCATCTCACTTGCTATGGAAGTTCTACAAAGACCCAACCCTTAACCCCATTCCTTCTAGGGAAAAGAATATAAACGAAGGAAATTAGGTGCTCGGAGAAGACCCTTTAGGAAAAGTTAAAAAAATAAGGTTTTGGATCTGTTGAAAAAGACAAAATATAATATATTTATATAGGGACTCGTCATGTCTTCTCAACTGTATAGAGATATACCAATACTGAATTCTGTGAAAAGCATGTCATTTGCCAATAATGAACTACCCAAGATAGAACCATGCCATAATATGACCCTAAACATTACCGTGAATATTCAGGGATAAAGGATCCCATGGTACTCATTGATAATGGATCCATCCTGAATGTATGTCCCTTGAGAACACCAAAATTCTTGAGGATTGATTGGGCATAAATATTATATATTTATTCCCCTAATTTCGGTACATTTGTGAACCCGAGTGATGCAACCGATATGGATTTAATGCACATTTATGCTACTAACCTTCGTTGGCAAGTATTTCATATTTTGTGTTTCTCTTATTTGTTTTACAGGTTAATTATGCAAGCGGTGCAAAAGAGAAAGCGAAACGATGAAAGAAAGGTTAGGAAGGTAAGTTCAAGGGCATTTTGGTAATTCTAGAGCCAGATCCCGGAGGAGGAGTCAACTGGAAAGTTGAAAATCTTGGAACAACGAGAACACTGAAAGAAACGGCACCCAAATCCGAGCTACGGTTGATGAGTTATGACCAGTTGAAGTTGAAGAAAAATCAAAGGAAGAAAGGAAGAAAACAAGAAAAAAATTCTAAGTGTTAGAATTAAAGAAAAGGACATCCAAACCAACGAACTTTCCTAAACCCAATGCGAACCGGTTTGGGGGGCGAACCGGTTTGGGGGGCGAACCGGTTCGGGGAACATGCGAACCGGTTCGGGGGTCCTGAAGCGCGAATTTTTTTCCTTTATTCTGATTGGTTCAAAGAATCCCATTAGGTTAAAACTCCTCAAAAAACAGTTTTGGACGTACTTAGTGACCGAGGAACAGCAGTTTTGAAGAGTTTTTTTTTAGTTTTGGTAGAGAAAAAAGGAGAAGAACATCTAGGAACATAACTTCAATTAATTGCTGCAAGATTAATACAATTCCGGGTTTGTTTTCAAGTTGTAATCCAAGTTTTATTTTTATGATTATTGTTCTTGCATGGTAATTTTCCTGCGTGATTTGAATAAATTTCTGCGTTCACAATACTTAGCTACATATTTCAATCTAGTTTTATCATGAGTTCTTTCGCATGCAACGTTACTATTTCATGCATCCTTCAGTTTAATATGTTCGGCTAGGTTTAAAAGGCCAGGATACATGAACCCAGCCTGATGTGTTAGTTGCATGTGTATAACATTAATCCTCTGAATTTAGTGATTGATTACGACCGTATTGCGTAGGAACATAACAATTGTAGGTCTTTATATCTCGTTTGCCTCTGGGTAACCGTGATGATTTAGAATGCAATTCGAGTGTCATTATCGCGATACCGATTTACTCGTCCTCAGATTAGGTATGACGCGGGCTTGAACCTCGTATACATAATGCTTGGGAGTACTAAATTCAGGGTCAAATTTAACTAGTAAAATTTACGATTAATATTATAACTGCAATTCACTAGGGTTGAGGGATTGTATTCCCATCCTGTTTTTCTCATCACTTAAACAAAAGTTTCAAATCATCTTTCATTTATATTTTAGGTAGTTTAGTATAGTTGCATTTCTTCATAATTTCATAATTGCATTTAGCATAATCATTCTCAAAAACCAAATCATTTTTCCTTTCTTTTTAGAGTCAGAGTTAGGGTTCCTTCGTCTTTTCCCGTCGTTACAACTCCGTTGTCCTTTTTCCCTGTGGATACGATCCCGACTTACCGGGTTTATTACTAACGCGACAGGCTTGCACTTGAGCCTAGAGTGAACGCACATTAGAGACACATTCTGAGTCGCGTCAAGTTTTTGGCGCCGTTGTCGGAGAATTAGGTAAACTTAGGATTAGATTGAGTCAATCCAAAGCTTTGATAAAAAAATTCAAAAAATCCAAAAACATAAAAAAAAAATTAAAAAGCACAAAAGATTCACAATCATCATCTCTCCTAAGCTTTAATGCAAAATTCTGAAACCACTCCCACACCCCATAATACTCCAACCAACATTCACGAAAATTCAATTGTTGAGTATAATCCCGATAGTCCCCACACTCCAAACGCCCCACAGTTCTGGATCCCACCTCCCACACCGTCGAACACAATCTCCAATAACACTTTGTTTTCCTTCTTAGGACACACTCCGAGCACACCTAGTGAGAGCATCGAGTCGTTAAGTGAGGAAGTGATGTCGCAACACGGCAGTGCACCCGCCGGTGAGGAAGAGCCCCCATACCACACGCTGAGAGAATTCTTATATCCCGAGCGCACTGTCACTCCGGGATGCATTATACTCCCGTATAATGCCAGGCAATTCCGTTTCAAAAATGGGATGATCCAGATGTTACCGCATTACCACGGTATGGATTCTGAAAAGCCATACCTCCATATTAGGGAATTTGAGGACGTGTGTGATACTCTCAATGATCAAACCTGCACACAAGAGGTGATCCGTCTCAAAATCTTCCCTTTCTCGCTCAAAGATAAAGCTAAGACCTGGCTATGGTCTTTACCTCCAAGCTCGATTCCATCTTGGAATGAGTTACAATCGAGATTTCTCAAGAAATTCTTCCCACCACATCTAACAATCTCCATAAAGGCTCAAATTCAAGCGTTCAGACAAGCTGAAAATGAGCCATTTCATCGATGTTACGAGCGTTTCAATGAGTTAGTTACTTTATGCCCCCATCATGGATTTGATGCAGCGCAAATCATCTCTTTTCTCTATAATGGGCAGAATCTTAACTCCAAGCAACTTGTTAAAACCATGGGAAGTGGTCCGTTTGTCGATTTAGATGCCCACGATGCTGAGCTTCACCTGAGGTATGTCGCTGAGACTACCCAATCCTGGGATACTTCTGATCCTAACGCTTAAAATCGAAATCGTCAAGTGACCACCACTCCATCGGCGTCCGGTCTATTCCACGTAGATAAGAATTCTATGATGGACAGTCGATTGGATACCCTTGAGAAAGGATTTCGAGACCTATACGAGATATATGGAAAAGGACCAGCTGGATCCGTACCAAATCCCGTCGAAAAGGTGTGTGCTATTTGTGAGGCAGGCCATTCAACTGAGGAATGCCCGACTATACCCGCTTACAAAGTAATGCTTCATGAGCAAGTTAGTGGTATCGGAGGTTTTAAGGGTAATTTCAGTGCCCCGCACGGGAATTCATACAACCCTTCATGGAAAAACCATCCCGGTTTTAGCTATGGGCAACAACATGCCGCAATGAACTCTCCTTCACATGTTGCCCCTCCTCCACCACAACACTTTCAACAAGCTCCACACATGCAAGGACATGTGCAAGCACCACCACATCAAGGATCTTATATCCCGCCACCGCGGAGAACTCTCGAGGATACCATGAATCAATTCATAGCAAGCCAGACCGCAACCAATGCCAAATATGATCGTCTGATTGGCGACATAAATGTGAGTCTGTCAAAGATACAATCCTCACTGAGTGTCCAAGAGAAGAACGAGTTTCCTGCCCAAGGCCAAAGACCTCCCCAAGGTCAAACTAGTGTTAGCTCCACCTCTACTGAACATCAAGAGCAATGTCAAGCCGTGACCACTCTTCGTAGTGGGCGAGTCATTGATTTATCACCTCCTCCACACGACACAACGAAAGACAAGGAGATTTTGCCCTGCACGAAAGAGGCCGAAGATGTCCCCTTGAACGAGAGTGACAAAGGAGATGCTAGTGAGCCAGAGGTGGTAGTGAAACCACCCTCCGCGGCACCGTTTCCTCAAAGGTAGATTCCCTCCCATAAAGGAAACCCACGTGAAGACGAGCTAGAAGTGTTAAAGCAAGTAAAGCTGAATTTACCTTTCCTCGATGCCACAAATTCCAGCTTATGCTAAAGTTATCAAAGACTTGTTAACGGTAAATAGAAAGATGAAGGTAAAGAAGAACGTCTTTTTAGCACAAAACGTGAGCTCCATTCTACTGAATGAGCTCCCGCCTAAATTCAAATATCCTGGTGCACCCACCATATCCTGCATCATTGGAGAAAATAAAATCGAAAAAGCCTTACTTGACTTGGGAGCAAGCGTAAATATCCTCCCTTACTCAATCTATATGCAACTTGACTTGGGCGACCTCAAGCCCACAAAGGTCACTCTCCAATTAGCGGATCGAACAGTGAAGATCCAACGAGGCATAGTCAAGGACGTGATCGTCCAAGTTGACACTTTCTACTTCCCGGTAGACTTTGTCATTTGGGACACGGAGCCCTCCTTCAACTCGAGCAATCATGTTCCCATCATTCTTGGGCGTCCATTCTTAGCTACGGCTAAGGCAATCATCAATACTCGGAATGGGCGAATGAAACTCACATTTGGGAACATGGCCTTGGAAACCAACATCTTCCACATAGCCCAACATACGGGGGAGGAAGATGATCTTCACGCGGTGAGCCTCATAGATGAGATAATAGAGGAGTATTTTGAGGAGACTTATTACGGCGACGCCTTAGAGTCCTGTTTAGCGGCGACACCCGAGAGTGAGGGGATGTACACCGACTTCGAGAGGGAGGTTGGAGAGTTAAGAGAGTTACTCGATGAGAGCACGTCGGACGAGGACGTGAGAGATGTTAGATGGGTTTCTAGATTTGAGGAGTTACCTCCGAGGGATATACGCACGGTTCCCTCCAGTGACAAATTTCCAACCCTTGAATTAAAGAAACTCCCCTAACATATTAAATATGCATATCTAGGAGAGGATGAGACATTTCCTGTTGTTGTCTCCTCTAGCCTAGACGATGAGCATGAGGGTAAATTGTTAAAAATTCTGAGGAAGCACCAAAGTGCTTTTGGTTGGTGCGTCGCTGATTTGAAGGGGATAAGTCCTTTTATTTGCACTCACAAGATCGATCTCGAAGAGGATGTCAAACCCTCTAGAGAAATGCAAAGAAGACTAAATCCCAACATGAAAGAAGTTGTGACAACCGAGATTATCAAATTGTTGGATGCCGGGATTATCTACCCAATCTCGGATAGCAAGTGGGTGAGCCCTATTCAAGTCATCCCGAAGAAGTCGGGTATGACTGTGATTGAGAATGCTAAGGGAGAGTTGGTTCCCCAACGTACCACCACCGGGTGGCGCGTTTGCATTGATTATCGGAAACTCAATGCGGGAACTAGGAAAGACCATTTCCCCTTACCATTCATTGATCAAATACTTGAGCGAGTAGCGGGCCACCCTTACTATTGCTTCCTTGATGGTTATTCCGGATATAACCAAATTGAGGTGGATGTACTTCACCAGGAGAAGACGACCTTCACTTGCCCTTTTGGTACGTTTGCCTACAAACGTATGCCATTTGGCTTGTGTAATGCACCTGCGACCTTTTAGAGGTGCATGTTGAGCTTATTTAGTGACATGGTCGAGAGAGGACTCGAAGTGTTCATGGACGATTTCAGCGTTTTTGGCACCTCTTTTGATCATTGTTTAGAAAAGCTAAAAAAAGTACTTGCCCGGTGTGTGGAAAAGAACTTAGTGCTGAATTGGGAGAAATGCCATTTCATGGTCACCGAGGGAATAGTTCTTGGCCACATAGTATCATCCAAGGGCATAGAGGTTGATAGGGCAAAGATATATGTCATAGTTTATCTTCCCCTACCAAAATCGCTTAAGGACGTGCGCTCATTCTTGGGTCACGCGGGGTTTTATTGAAGGTTCATTAAGGACTTTAGCGCCATCGCTAGACCCTTAAGCAACCTACTCATGAAGGACACCCCATTTGAGTGGACGGAAGCATGCCAAAGCTCTTTTGAAAAATTAAAAAACATGCTTGTGTCCGCTCCCATCATGCAAGTTCCGGATTGGTCCTTACCATTCGAACTGATGTGTGATGCAAGCGATTACGCGATCGGTGCTGTTTTGGGCCAACGAAAAGATAAGCAAGCTCATGTCATCTACTACGCTAGCCGGACCCTTACCGGACCTCAACTCAACTACTCTACCACGGAGAAGGAGTTGCTGGCGGTAGTCTTTACCCTTGATAAATTCCGGTCATATCTCATTAGTTCTCCCATTACTTACTTCACCGACCACTCGACGTTGAAATACCTACTTGCAAAGAAAGATGCCAAGCCGCACCTCATAAGGTGGATCCTACTCCTACAAGAGTTCAATCTCTCCATCAAAGATAAGAAAGGAGTAGAAAACGTCATTGCCGACCATTTATCTCGGCTTTCGTCCGACGTACCTAGTGATCCCGTACCCATAAACGAATACTTTCCAGATGAGAAACTTTTTGCTACCTCTTCGTATCCCTAGTTTGCGGATATAGTGAACTACCTTATCACGGGAGCCGCCCCTCCCGACTGGACACCGCAAGATAAGAAGAGGTTTCTTACTTGGTCGCGCACTTTTTTCTATAATAATCCATTCATGTTTAAATATTGCGCCGACCAAATCATCCGACATTGCGTACCGGATGACGAGATCCCGAAGGTCATCCAGTTTTTCCATTCGGAAGCTTGTGGAGGCCACTTTTCAATGAAAAAGACGGCCGCTAAAATTCTGCAATACGGCCTCTACTGGCCCACAATATTCCGGGATGCAAACGATGCTTGCAAATCTTACAATAGGTGCCAACGGATGGGGGCCATTACCTGACGAGACATGATGCTTCTTACCCCTATACTCATTATTGAGATCTTCGACTGTTGGGGTATTGACTTCATGGGCCCTTTCCCCCCGTCCTTTGGTTTCCTATACATCCTTGTCGCGGTAGACTATGTTTCTAAATGGTTGGAAGCTATATATACCAAGACGAATGACAACAAAGTGGTGATAAAGTTCCTGAAGGAACACATACTTTCACGCTTCGGTGCTCCGAAGGCGATAATTAGTGATAATGGCACGCACTTTTGCAACAGGCCATTCGTGAAGCTCATGAGAAACTATGGCGTCATTCACAAGGTTGGAACGACTTATCACCCACAAACGAATGGGCAGGACGAATTAGCGAATCGGGAAATCAAGAACATTCTTAAAAAGACCGTCAATCCTACCCGAAAAGATTGGTCCCTTAGATTGAACGATTCGCTATGGGCCTATCGTACCACATATAAGAATCAACTCGGCATGTCCCCATTCCACTTTGTGTATGGAAAACCTTGTCATCTTCCCATTGAGCTCGAACACAATGCGTATTGGGTGATTAATCAATTAAATTATGCCGTGGATAAGGCCGGTGAAGCCCGCAAGCTTCAATTGAATGAGTTAGAAGAACTACGCAATGATGCGTATGAGAATGCCAAAATTTCAAAAGAAAGGATGAAACTCACTCATGATAGAATTATTCGATGAAAAGAGTTTCTTCCCGAGAAAAAAGTTCTTCTCTACAACTCTCGGCTTCACCTCTTTTCGGGCAAGTTACGGTCACGATGGTCTGGCCCGTTCGTCGTGAAGAATGTTTTCCCCCATGGAGTTGTTGAACTAGACGATTTAAAAGGGGGAAATACGTTCAAAGTGAATGGACAACGCCTAAAGCCATATCTAGAGGTGTGTGCGGAAGAAGTCGACACCGTTTGGTTGTCGAACCCCGTTTACGGGGTCAATTGAGCTGAAAAGTGAGGTCGCCGCACCCCCGACGCGTATGGGGTGAGTTCTTGTGTATAGTAGTCGTGTGTGAATAGATTAGTTAGGAGTCTGGAGCATGGGTCACGAGAGAGACAGGTTAGAACGCCCTTCGAGGGAGCTAGCACGCAATACGAGGTTATATTCAATGAATTTTTAGGGAGCCCAAGGGTCTAGGACGTCTTTAGGGGCATTACGCACAAGAAAGAGCATGAGAGCACACTTAGAATTCGAGAGAAGAGAGAACCCAAGCAAACGAACCAGCACAGTTTCTCAAACCCCAGGCAGAACCGGTTCGGGGGGAGAACCGGTTCGCGGTACCTCCGAACCGGTTCAGGGAGAGAACCGGTTCGCGGTACCTCCGAACCGGTTCGGGGTACCTGGCAGATTCCCCCCTTATTTTCAAATTCATCTTCTTCCCTCATTTTTCCCCTCCAATCATTCCTCTTCGTTTTTCTTCCCTCCAAACTCTTCCCCCTTACAATTTTCATCCTAATTCATTCCCTCCATCACTTCCCTTCCACCCACTCATATTTCCCACCAAAACCCACCCCTCCACACCTATAAATTACTCCCCACCCCTCCTCCATTTCTCACACCACAAATTCCCTCTCCCTCTCCTCTACACCATATCCTTTCCCTCTCCCTCTCTCTTTTCATCATCATGTCGCGCCCTCGCCAAGAAAATTTCTGCCCCAAGAAATATGATGATACCACCGTCCTTGATGACAAGGGTAAAGGGGCATTTCGAAGCGTCCAAGAACGCCATTGGGCCGAGCAATACTTCTCAGCTACGCGCCCAATCCACATTGAACGTTTCATTAATTGGGAACAACTTTCGGGCGATGTCACCGACCTATTTGATCGCCGAGGGTGGTGCTCTTTCCTCGCTCCAACGAGCACTCACGTGTTTGAAATAGCCATCCACCAATTTTATGCGACCTTGGTTCGGAGATTTTCTACGCTTCACGAGGCATACCTTGATTGGTATCCATATTCCTTTTTCAGCGGCCATCATAGTGCGCAAAATGCGTGCTAAAGGGGTGATCCTCCCCGTGCCATTCCAATACCCCACAAATGGTGTCCCCCACACCAAAGACGAATGCATTTCTCGTATAGCACCCGGGGAGGAATGGGTATGAGAGTCTTTTCCCATCGGAGGTTTGGCAGCTACGGTGCGATTCACGCACCTCATTGCTTGTGGAGCCATCCACCAAACCACCAATGACTCGGTGGTCCGGTTACGTCACCCCAATTTCCTCTACCACTTTTTAGACCCCGAGAGCACCATCAATCTCGCACAACTTTTCTATGCGGACATCATCAATGTCGCCTACGATGAATGGGACAAAGTTGCACTCCCTTACGCCCGTTTCATTACGGAGCTCTTGATGGAAGCCGGAGTGGATGACCCGGGGCGGCAAATTCGACTTCCCCGCCCCATTGGAGGCACCTCCACCACTCGAAGCGAATTCCAAATGCGCGTAGCTCACCCCGACCGTCCCATTCTCGACGAGGGTGCGGGTGACGAAGCACATGATGCCCCGATGATGGACGTCGAAGAGGAGGAGTTTGAGGACGAAGAGGAGGATTCCGATTTCGAGCCCCCGGGGGCAAATTTTGAACGACGCCTCTCGGTGGTTGAATCCCGCCTTGATGGGTTCATCACCCAATACAATCAAGATCAAGCGACTTAGCGGAGGGACACACGGATTATGTACCAACTCCAATTCCACCTTCACCAACTCAACGTCGACGGACCACCACCCTCTTCTTTTATGACCCGTATGATCCCAATGCACCTGGGTCCTCACATCCGCCTCCACAATGAACCCATGACTGTTTTGATGTATTTGTTTGGATGTTAGTTGTTGCTAGTGGTTTCAAATCGCTCACAGTTGCTCTCCCATCTCTTATGTAACACATGCTCCCCCATTGTTATTATCAAATCTTGCATTTTCCATATTTGTTTGTTTTATTTTTCCGCACTTTTTATTCGCTTTGAGTTATATTTTAGTCCTTTTTGCTTGAGGACAATGCAAAAGTCTAAGTTAGGGAGGGTTACAAGTGCGTATTTCTAAAACTTCACAAATTTTAAAAAATGCCCAAAAATCTCAAAAAAATCATAAAATTTTGAAAAATCCAAAAAAAAAATTTGTTCAAAATAAATAAAAATTGGAATTCAAAATTTTCAAAAATATCATTAAAAGTCGGTTTAAAGTCTCGAGTTGTAAAATTCAACATACACAAAGCCGAAATTGACTAAATATGGAAATTGAGCGAAAATTGACGACTTAACGAATAAGTGTGGAGATTAACAAACCCGGTGAGATTCGAGCCTATCACTTTTTACGAGTTTTTAAATCAATCCGAGTTGATTGCTAACTCAAAGTTCTTTTCAGCGCCTAAAAAGTTGTCGAGGATCTCAATCCGTTCATTTTGATCGGTTTTGAAAAATGTGTGATTTTGCTTTGAAAAACGTGCCAAAAGTGTTCTCTAAACTTAAATTCATCTCTAAACGCATATGGTAACGCAATTGGTATTTTGGACAATGAATTAGGCCATCGTTTGTTACCCAAAAATATTGGCCAGAAAAAGATGCGAAAAATCACCCTTTTTGCAACCCAAGTTGAGCCGAATAAATTATCCCTTTCGTTTGACAACCCGAAAAACCCAAATAGCCCAGAATTGTCAAAAATGGAAAAAAAAAGTCAGAATTTAAGTCCAAAAAGTGCATAAAAAGGGGGAAGAAAAAAAATAGATATGCTTAACAAAAATAGCAAGAAAAGAAAAGAAGTGAAAAATAGAAACAAAAATAGAGAAAAAGAAGAGAAAATGAGCAAAAGCCCGAAAAAAATCACTAAGGGTCATCATAAGCAAAATTTTCCAATTCCGAATTTTTCAACCATTTCCATATTACCCAATACACCTTAAACCCGAAAAAGTCCTAACCGAGTCCGAATTGCGAAATTGGTTACCGAGTGGAGAGTTAAAACACAAAAAGATAATAAAGGAGATTAAATGCGCGGAAAAAGGAGCAATGCTCCCGTTTTTAAAAAAACTGTAATCCATTGATGAGATCCTATCACTTTAAAATTTCCGTCTTTCTACTTGTATGCGTGACTTTTCGGCCATTATATTTACTCTTTATATCATGCATACCGAGAGAATAGCCACATTCCGAGTGATTCGTTTGAGAGAGCATTCCGTGAGAAATTGAAATCAAAGAGAAATTTTCCAAAAAGTAACGTAATGATCAATCGGTGGAAATTGGCGATTATGTTTCCGGCTTCGCACACACGCACTATGGTTTGAGACTTGTAAATATGACTTGATGATGACTATTTTCTGGAAAAGTTTGAATTGCACAATTTTTGCATATTTTGAATTTTCTTTGAGTCGAATTTTGTGGGTATATTCTCTGCAAACCCTCACGAGACACAACTCGTCCTACTTGGGTAACCTAGGGGTTTAAAGGCTTGTTGCATACGCTAAATACAATCGCTAGCCCGCAAAAAAGGTATCATATCCCAATAAAATGTGATTTTCAAGAGTTAAGCCTTGCTAGGATTCTTTTACATTGCTCGGGACGCGCAAAGTTCTAAGTTAGGGGGGCTTGATTGGGCATAAATATTGTATATTTATTCCCCTAATTTCGGTATATTTGTGAACCCGAGTGATGCAAACGATATGGATTTGATGCACATTTATGCTACTAACCTTCGTTGGCAAGTATTTAGTGTTTCGTGTTTCTCCTATTTATTTTACAGGTTAATTATGCAAGCGGTGCAAAAGAGAAAGCGAAACGATGAAAGAAAGGCTACGAAGGTAAGTTCAAGGGCATTTTGGTAATTCTGCAGCCAGATCCCGGAGGAGGAGTCAACTAGAAAGTTGAAAATCTTAGAACAACGAGAACACTGAAAGAAACAGCACCCAAATCCGAGCTACGGTTGATGAGTTATGACCAGTTGCAGTTGAAGAAAAATCCAAGGAAGAAATGAAGAAAACAAGAAAAAAATTCTAAGTGTTAGAATGAAAGAAAAGGACATCCAAAACCAGTGAACTTTCCCAAACCCAATGCGAACCGATTTGGGGGTCTAACCGGTTCGGGGAACATTCGAACCGGTTCGGGGGACCTGAAGCGCAAATTTTTTTCCTTTATTCTGATTGGTTCAAAGAATCCCATTAGGTTAAAACTCCTCCAAAAACAGTTTTGGACGTACTTAGTGACCGAGGAACAACATTTCTGAAAAGTTTTTTTTAGTTTTGGTAGAGAAAAAAGGAGAAGAACATCTAGGAACATAACTTCAATTAATTGTTGCAAGATTAATACAATTCCGGGTTTGTTTTCAAGTTGTAATCCAAGTTTTATTTTTATGATTATTGTTCTTGCATGGTAATTTTCCTGCGTGATTTGAATAAATTTCTGCGTTCATAATACTTAGCTACGTATTTCAATCTAGTTTTATCATGAGTTCTTTCGCATGCAACATTACTATTTCATGCATCCTTCAGTTTAATATGTCCGTATAGGTTTAAAAGGTCGGGATACATGAACCCAGCCTGAAGTGTTAGTTGCATGTGTATAACATTAATCCTCTGAATTTAGTGATTGATTACGACCGTATTGCATAGGAACATAACAATTGTAGATCTTTATATCTCGTTTGCCTCTGGGTAACCGTGATGATTTATAATGCAATTCGAGTGTCACTATCGCGATACCGATTTACTCGTCCTCAGATTAGGTATGACGCGGGCTTGAACCTCGTATACATAATGCTTGGGAGTACTAAATTCTTGGTCAAATTTAATCAGTTAAATTTACGATTAATATTATAACTGCAATTCACTAGGGTTGGGGGATTGTATTCCCGTCCTGTTTTTCTCATCACTTAAACAAAAGTTTCAAATCATCTTTCATTCATATTTTAGGTAGTTTAGTATAGTTGCATTTCTTCATAATTTCATAATTGCATTTAGCATAATCATTCTAAAAAACCAAATCATTTTTCCTTTCTTTTTAGAGTGAGAGTTAGGGTTCCTTCGTCTTTTCCCGTCGTTACAACTCCGTTGTACTTTTTCCCTGTGGATACGATCCCGACTTACCGGGTTTATTACTAGCGCGATAGGCTTGCACTTAAGCCTAGAGTGAACGCACATTAGAGACACATACTCAGACTATGAGAGCCTATAATAACACCCGAAGAGAAATAATGGTTCCATAAAACTCAGTCTCGAGATCGGCCTACTAGATGGCCTCGCTAAGTTCCAAGTAATCGACGTGCCAATTTATTTCAATCCACTTTGGGGATGATCGTGGATTCATGATATCGGAGGTATTATTTCATCACTACATCAAAATTTGAAATTCTTATATGGGGAAAATTTTATCACCGTATATGGAGACGCTAACTTACTCAAAGGAGAAAGACCCAACTCCCCAATCTTAGAGATCCAACACAAGAGCGGAGATATCTACATCAGTATTTTTTATTAGACCCACTTGTAGAGGTCATTTTAGATGATACTAATTAAAAAATTTCTCCACCATACTCTGAATATGGTTGATGCAAGGTCACTCACATGATAAAATAGTAAAATTCCTACCTGGAATGGGACTAAAAAAAACTAGCAATGGATTAGTGACGACCTCGTTTCTAAGGAACGAAGGGCTAAAGGACTAGAATTCAAGAAACCATGGGATGCATATGCTCCATATCACTCGAGCCTCAATGGGAACTTCGTCAAGAAGGGAGAGAATTTTCCCTTATGTGGGTTTCCCAAACCTTTGATCAATAATAACTCTAGGAAGTAAATGTCAGTGTAGGATATTTTCTTCGAGGGCCACCCCGCATGGATAAAAGAGGAGGTGCATGAGATAACAAACTTGATCGAAATTTAGAGAATCCCCCTATAGACTGGGACCCGATTGAAGATATGATGAACACCAAGCTATTTCAAGAGGTAATGATGGAAGATGAGAAAAATTGGATATTATGTTACTTGTCAATAACTGAGAATCCTTTAAAAGATGAGATCGCCTATGTACTCCGGGAAAAACCACTAGCTACCATATGTAACCTCCCATTTGAGGAGAAAGACCTTGAGGTAAATTACTTTGATGTACTCGACCATATCAATCCCTTCATAGAATAAATATATTTTAACTTTGAGTATCTATGTGTGAAAAATATTAATGATGATGAATGTGAAAATCAAAGGAATGGATCTAATTTATATTATGAAGAATTAAAAGACCGCCTAAAAGAGCTATATGGTAAATAAATCAACCGTGCACAACTAATTAATGAAACGACAACGATTAAATTAGGGTATATAGTTTAGATAAAAGAAATAAAGATATGTTCTTCTTTAGATGGTCTAGAAAAGTCCAAACTCCTTCAACTTCTCAAAGAATACATCGATGGCTTTGCCTGGTCCTACGTTGATATGCCAGGAAATAGTCCTGAAGTCATTGTCCACTGCATACCTACATATCCAGACTCTAAGCCGATTAAACAAAAACTCCATAAACTTATAAATGAATGGTCTCCCAAAGTCAAAGAAGAAGTGATGAAGAAACTAATTGCAGGTAATCTAAGATTGGTCGAATATCCTATATGGCTAGTTAACATCTTACCGGTCCTTAAAATCGTAGGGAAGGTAAGGATGTGCATTAACTATAGAGACATGAATAAATCCAGTCCCAAAGATAATTATCCCTTGCCAACTATAGATATGATCATCGACAGCATCGCTGACTACGCCTTTAAATCATTTGTGGATGACTTTGTCGATTATAACCAAATCAAGATGAACCCAGGTGATCAAGATAAAATGGTTTTCACTACTACTTGGGGCACCTTTTGTTTTATAGTGATGTTGTTCGGACTCAAGAATGATGGTACAACTCACCAATGAGGGGATACTACGTTAACGCACGATATGATCCATAAAGAAGTTGAAGTATATATGGACGACATGATCGTCATAGTTAAGACACGGAAAAGGCATGTTCTGGTATTAAGAAAGTTCTTCGAGAGATCAAGGATGTATCAGATGCACTTAAATCCCTAAAAATGTATCTTTGGAATTACTACAGGAAAGCTTCTAGGAATCCTCATTAGCGAGAAGGGATTGAGGTAAACCCGTCCAAAGTCAAATCCATCCTAGAAGAACTATTGCCAAGCATTGAGAAAGAGGTCATAGGTTTCTTAGGAGGAATCCAATACATTAGTAGGTTTATCTCTCAAATAACCTTTATATGCGAGCTAATCTTCAAACTGCTCCACAAAGATTCTACGAATATATAGGAATCTTCATACTAAGAGGCCTTTGATAGAGTCACGTAATATTTAACCAATCATCATGTACTACCCTCACCTCGACCTAGATATACACTTATCATATACCTTACGGTGGCCGACACCGTAGTAGGAGATATGTTGGCTTAATATGTTAAAGAACCACAAAGAGAGCATGTCATATACTATTCCAGTCGAAATCTCAATGCTCGCGAAGAATGATACACTTCCTTGGAAAAATCCTTGTTGTCTTTAGTATGGGCAACACATAAGTTGAGACATTACATGGTCTCCTTTAAAATCATGATGATCTCTATAATGGATCCTTTAAAATACTTACTTGAAATACCTAGATTAACAAGCAGAATGGCCAAATGTCTATCCTCACTTACATAATTTGATATCGAGTATGTACACCAAAAGGCGATTAAAGGGTAAGACATTACGAATTATTTGAACGGATACCCTTAGAAGAATAAGACGAGATCGCTTCTCATTTCCCGAACGAAGATATTCTGATAACTGAGAGCCAAGACGAATACAAATGGAAATTATATTTCCATGGGACGGCTAATAAGAAATGATATGGCATTGGAATGTTATTGGTTTCGCCAAACGAAAGGCACTGACCTATAACAATAAAATTGAATTTTAACTATACTAACGACATTGTAGAGTATAAAGATTTAATTATGCGGATGAAGATAACCTATGATAAGAGGAATATGAAGAATATATATATTTGGAGACTTTGACCTCATTATCTTCCAAATCCCAGGGCATTAGAGAATCAACGAGGAAAAGTTATTACCATATCATGAGTACTTAGAGGAGTAACTTCCCTATTTGATGATGTCCAATTATTTTATCTCCTGATGGATAGGAACAGTTTCTTTGATGTTTTGGATACTTTGGCCTCCATGATGGATATCCTCGAAGAAATGGATAGAGTGCAAGTGGATGTATGAAAATAGGAGTGACCTGGATTCATGTATGAGATCTACATAACCGAGACTGTAGATGAAGGCCAGTGGTATCAATTTATAAAAGAAACTCTTCAAAAGGTAAATTATCCTTCAACATCCAGTAAGAAAGATAAAATGGCACTCAAATGTCGGGGCTCTCAATTCATCATATATGCCGAACAATTTTACAAAAGACATCTTGATGGCACCCATTTACGATGTTTCGACAAAAGTGAAGCGAAAAAAGTAATGGAAGAAATACAGGGAGGATAGTGAGGCCCTCATATAAACGACCACATTCTAGTAAAGAAAATTATTCCCCAAGGTTATTATTGGAGCAACCTCCAACATGACTGTAGAAAGTACGTCCAAAGATGTCTAAAATGCTAATGATTTGCCAACTTGCAGCATCTGCCTCCGAGAAAATTATATAACATGATGTCACTTTGGCCCTTTTCGACTTGGGGAATTGACATCATTGGGAAGGTAAATTCGAAAGCCTCCAATGGTCACGAGTTCACTTTAATAGCCATAAATTATTTAACTAAGTGGGTCAAAACAAAATTGTATATTGTGCTGAATGCTATAAAAGTATCCCAATTGAAATGGAAGAATATCATCTGTAGATATGGCATACCTTTCAAGATAATCTTTGATAATGGAATGCATTTTAAGTTAAATGTCACAGAACTAGTAGAATAATACAGAATTTAGAGATATAAGTCTTCTCTATATGGCCCGCGAATTAATGGCATTGTAGAGTCGACCAATAATAATGTGAAAGTTATACTATGTAAGATGATTGAAGGATGTCGATATTAGGATGACCGAATTCCATATGCACTTTAGGGATATCGAACCACTGTTAGAACACATACGAGACCCGTGACATACTTGCTTGTGTATGGGATGGAAGAAATATTACCAATAGAGATGGAAATACGTTTCTTAAGAGTGCTACTTGATAAAAAAATTTCAAAGACTAACTAAGTAAAAAACGTACGAAGAGCTGACATTGCTAGATGAACGACAACTACTGAGACGCTACCATATGAAAGGTTACCACAAATAAATCTCCAGAGCATTCAATAAGAAGTTTAAATATATAAGAGTTAAACAAGGAGACCTGGTATTGAAAGAGGTCATATAACCAATATAGTTACCCCGAGCTAAATTTCGTATTAACTGGACGGGACCATATACTGTGAAAAAGAATCTATTAGGAGGAAAAGATCTCTAGTTGATCACGATGGAATAAAACTAGCTAAACTGATTAATTTAAATCGTCTTAAGAAGTACTATGTGTGAAAAATAAAAGGCGTTAAGCTAACTACTTTTCAAAATAAAAACTACGTACAACCTGATCCTCGATAAATCAAAGAAAAGACATGATGCAGAAAATTCACAGTAGGGAATGTGGATCTCGCATGAATGGTCATATAATTGCCGAGACTGCACTGCTTATGTAATAAGATGCCTAAAATGCCAGTAGTTTGCCAATCTTCATCACTTGCCTCCTCGAGAGTTGTACAACATGACTTTGCCTTGGCCCTTCTCAACTTGGGGGCATAGACATTATTAGAAAAGTCACTCCCAAGGCATCAAATATGCAAAAGTTCATCTTGGTCACCATTGATTATTTCGAGAAATAGGTTGAAGTCAATTCATATGCATACAGTGTTGAATGCAAGGAAAGTAGCCAAGTTCATCAGGAAAAACATCATCTGCCACTATGGAGTTCCCTACGAGCTAGTATCGGACAATGAACTCCATTTTGAAGATGAAGTCATAAAGTTAGTTGATGAGTATAGAATTCAAAGGCATAATTCCTCTACTTACTGACCACAAACTAACGGGGTAATCAAAGCCACTAGCAAAGCCTCAAGTCCATAATCAACAAAATGATGAAAAGTTATTGAGATTAAGCATACTGAATCCCATCTACTCTTTAGAGCTACGGTACCTCCATCAGAACACCCACTGGGGTTATCGCCTACTCCTTAGTGTGCGGCATGGAGGCAGTGCCCCTACTACCTATCGAACTCGAAATACCCTCCTTGCAAGTTATGATTTAAAGTCAAGTCATCGAAGTAAATTGGCAGCAAAACTGGTACGGTAAACTTGTACTCTTAGATGAAAGAAGAATAAAAGCCCTATATCATATATAAGGGTACTATTATTGTATTGCATGATCATTTAATAAAAAAGTCAAGGACCACGATGTGAAAGAGGGAGATCTCACCCCCAAAGAAATTATAGAAGCCATTAGGGACCCAAGAGGGAAATTCAAACCTACGTAGAGTGGGACCTATATTACGAAGAAAATTCTATCAGGTGGCGCTGCTATGATCGTGTATCTCAACGGGGAAGACATAGCACGTCTAGTCAATTTGAATCGTCTTAAGAAATTCTACCCCTATTCCAAGTCTCGTTATGCTACGACTCTTCTCACCTCCCTTTTATTCTAAAAAAAATCTCCACTCTCTTCTCAGAACTACGGTGCACCTGATCCTCTCAAGAACACCTTTTCAAATAAAAATTCACAATTTTCAAACCCCATAGAGGTACGTAGGCAACCCATAAAATACATTGGGCATTGTCCTTTATTTTTCATAAAATGTTATTCTTTTCTCCCATCGAGAACATCAGTTCTTCTCATTATTTAAACAAACAAAAGAATTATGTATTCCTTAGCGATCAGTATAGATAATTCAAATAAAAGATATTCTTCAAAGGCACAACAAAATATGTCGAAAACATCATCCCTTTCTTTTATTAAATACAAAACACGATGATTACATGATGTGTCGATGATAAGAATGAAGAAATAATAAAAACACTTTACCAACCCCATAACTTGACTTATACACAAACATACATATTGCCAAACTTGCCCCCATATTCTCACAACACCTACTTCTACTGCCAGATGGACCCTCCTCGTCATCGTTACCAGTCCTCAGAGGACCCCAAAAATCTCAATGTTGACTACACTTCCATATGCTCTCCATGCGACGGTATACCTTGATCAGTTTGGATAAAACCACAACGCCCTCCTCTAGAGCGTCAAACATCATAAGACACCTATGTCATGTCTCCTCACCACAGACCTTTATAACCACCTTATTCCATAGCCATTTCAAGTAGTCCTAAGGAACAAATTCAGGCTCCTTAACAGATTGGGACAGACATATAGACAGTTGACAGCACTACCACAAAGGTCCCAAAATCATTCTCATAGATTCATTCAAATCCTCTACGAGAAAGAAGTTGGTTACACGAGGAGGATCAAGATGCTTTTAACCTACATGACCCAGACGTCACCAAGGAAAATAGAAGGAAGTTTGACGAAGGCCTATCAATTGAACATAACGGTAGTCACCCAGTTACAGAATAGGCTGCAGGTTACCCCACCATGGTATTGACCAACGGAGATTTCTAGCCCATGCTCCACAAGCCAACTCACCTAGTTCTCCACAGATGGGCCAAAGTTGTAAAAGGACCATACAAAGAAGTTAGGGACACTCATCAAAGGTTACTCAAAGGGAACCACCAACCAAAGTCTCTCCAATAACCACATAACAACATTACGGTACTGCCTCATAAAAAGTTAGCCAAGCATTCCTTCCAATCATCCAGGCCGTTCAGAGTCTCCACTAAAATGGTAGCAGCTAGATTATGATGATGAGACATACAAGCACAATTATGTCCACCTGAGGGTCTGCCATCATATCACCCGTTATTAAGAGTAGCCTGACAGTCAATCCCAAAGTTACAGCACCAGCAAAACTGTTATCAGTATAGTCTCCTCGACACGCTAAATTTAACATCGGAGGATGGATAACACTTCCTCCATAGACAAGTGATGGGGGAGCTGAAGGAAAAACGTGAAGTAACTCGACTAATAATGCCCGAGGGGAATGAGACAAGTCTGATATAGATGCAACAACACTTGGGTTGATATCCAAAATCACAAAAAACTCCTTGCAGGTGGGACACACCTTGTCTAGGCCTAAGTGAAACATATGGTCCTCAAGATACCATAATTACAGTGTCGTTTCTAAGACTTTCCAATCCATGGAACAATTACACCCTAAGGTGATCGGACGCAAGTCAAAACCCTCATAGTTAATGTTGTAAAGGCATATGGCCTCCAAACCCTCAAGGTAAGCTGCGAATGCTTCAGTCATGGGAACATCCCATCTCAAGGGAGAAAGAAAATTCGAGGAATAGAAAGAAAGAAAGAAAAAAAGTGAAAGTGTGGTTTGAAATTCCATCCCAAAGCTCCATTTTATACTCAAACCCACTCATAAAAGACAAAGGAGATTGGCCAGTTATTATAATAACCGTTCCCATGTACACCCCAAGTGCAGAAGGAGTACCGTAATGGCTAGAAAAGTGATTTGGACATGATTGATGTGCCAATAGGCAGGACAAGGGCTATGTCGATTGTCATCCCCCTATTTTTGGAAATTTTCTACCTTCCCTTTTTTATACAAATTTTTAATAAACCCCTTTTTGTCAAAACAAACTGTTTGCAAAAAAAATCTTGAGTTGTTCTTTATAAAGAAAGAATTTCTAAAAATTAATAATGCATATTTTTAAAATATTTTCTTACCTGTGCAATAAATAAGAATTCCAGTGGAAAATTAAAGTGCATGTAGACTAGGTCATTCAATCCAAGATAAATCAAGAAAATAAAAATGCATCTTGTATATATTCATCATTATGCTTACATTTTTTAGGTATAAAAAAGAAAAGAAAAAAAAATGTTCAAAATGTGATGGGACAAAGCCCAGACTTTCCAAAATCCTGTCAAATAAAGACAACTACCTCAAATACCTAGATGAACGCACTTCCCCCGACGACCAGAGGTAGATCTCCTCTCCCAGAACCAGAGCCCTCCTCAAAAGTGATCGATGGCACTATACAAGACATGGCCACCCTCCTCACATAATCAGACACTGAAGCCATCTGATCTCGAATGTCCCGTAACCACGATATCGATGCACAAACCGTCTGCCAAAGGATTAGTCCAATAAAAGTGAGCAAGTCAGTAATAGAGGAGGAAATCAAGAACAAAATGCAAAAAAGTAACCTACCTCTGAAGAACCTCCTCAGGAAGGGGAGTGAAAACATCTATCGTTGCCTGAGGACTATGAGGCACCGAGACGACCTGACCACTGCCTAGCTGAATGTGGTAGGAAGGAGTGGAAAAATACTGGATATGAACATCCTCTATCGTCGCTGTTGCGCCACCCCTCGAACTATGAGCGAAGGTATCGGTGCACTATTACCCCTACCTGATCATGCTGCTGGTGGAGGCATACCCTCCACATCATAAATGGATGACGTCATCAACCAACTGGTTGAAAGTCTAGATAATAATATCCCGCCATCGTATTTGTGTAGACCATGTAAGGTTCACCCGCCATCGCTACCACCACCTACTTTGCCTCGTCCGACATCTCCTTTACCCACCTTATAAACTCGAGAGGCGATGACGATGGGACCTACACCTCACCCTCCTTCACCTGCCTCACCACTCTTTCTTATAGGTACCAGGTATACCTAAAATCATGTGCTAGTAACCTCCGCATGTGGGCATGAACGCCCGTAACCCCTACAACCCCCGTAGCTAGACACCAAGGATCGAACGTCACCTCTCCCCAAATAAAGGTCAGTCATAAAAAATCTAAAAAACAAAATACAAAAAATACACAAAATCCAAAAAGAAAGGACAAAACCATATCCTAACCTAATCACTCTTCAAGGCGTTCAACACCGTTCTCATGTCATTTAGAGCCAAAAAGTCTTTCAATTTCCTGTTAAACTTCCTCCACCAGTACATCCTCGAGAAGTTCCCTGCCACACTCACATTTAAGGACACCAACACAACATTGTGCCGGATCACCTTATAGAACCACGTCTGCAAAAAACAACACAAAATGTCAAAAAAGAAGAACGAGAAAAAAGTAGGAAAACAAAAAAAATTGTATTTAAAGATTACCTCTAGAAAGTACATGGGCGCTATAAAAGTTTGTCGATGATATTAACTGGAGGCATCCAAGGAAGCATAAAGGGATGCCAATGTAAAACTTCCCCAATCATATAAGTGTATCTCACAAATGATCCTTAAGAAGGGGAGAAATTACAAATGGA
This sequence comes from Sambucus nigra, assembly GCA_949130495.1. Lineage (NCBI taxonomy): Eukaryota > Viridiplantae > Streptophyta > Magnoliopsida > Dipsacales > Adoxaceae > Sambucus > Sambucus nigra. Next base: position 293,571,085 of record OX422215.1, on the reverse strand, counting down.
CGACATCACCACTCGTTACCACCACAAACCCCTCAGGAAAAGAAAATTGAACAAATGGGCTATCTGCCTCACCTGCCACCCGTCGATTACATCAATCTATCTAGCCAATAAGTTATCCTTAAAACAACGATATCCTGACCTACTCTCCAAAAATGATCATCCCGATATCTCTTAGGGCAGCCCGAATCACGATCTCGAATATGCGTAGAGTTCGATCAACCATGATCTGGTGACCCTCGCACTCCAACTTGGTCAATTAATGACCATCTATGGGAGCAACTGCCATCTCCCCCACACCCAAGTGAAATGTATGAATGTTATCTCACCAGCTTTCGCCTAAATCACACAACACTTCCAAAGAGCGTGGCGTCTCATCCAAAGCCTCAACCAGAAGACCAAGTCTAACACCGTCTACCATCAACAACACCGCACTAGGGAGTTTCTCCCACACCTTCTTTATCCCCATCAAACCACGAGAACAGATACTCGATGAAGAAATATCCACCTACACACGAGCAAAAACCCTTCAGAATCCTAAGGATAAAAGAGACAACATAAAAATTAAAGAAACTCTAGAAAAATTAAAGGGCAAGATCTCACATAACCATTCGGGTATTCATCCTCGAAGAACGATGGTTCCTAGGCTCGTACAACAAGACCCTCTCATCAAGAATAGACTCAAAGCAATCGTAAGTGTTCTCACTCCTAAATACTAACGCGTCAACATCCATTTGTAGACATCCAAGAGTTATTCGCCGTGCCTTCTATGGATTCTTTCAAAGAGAAAATACTTGAAATGGAATTCTAGAGATAAAGAGATAAGGAAGTTCATTAAATTAAAGATGTGAAGAATTAAAGAGACCGCCACCTTTTTATAAGGAGCTAAGGGTATGCCAATCGGTAGTCCCTAGTCATGCTTATCGACAGTGGCCTTTCACCTTCATTGAAAAGCTCAGGAGTCTTGTCTACACCGATAGGCATACCTCTACCTATGCTTATCGGTAGTCCCTCTAAATTTTATTGCAATTTTTTTTAAAAATTCAAAAATTGCCTAAAAAAATCCTTAAAAAATTCTCGAAGGATTAGAAACACAAATGCTTCGAAATATTCGCTAGTCAAAGCACGCTAGCACTCACATAACTATCATCACGAGCATACTCCCTAGCAAGATAAGAATGAAAATATGTCATCCATCTTAACCATTGGCCATCGCCTGCATTTATCAACACTATCCACTCTTTAGGTTTGCAGAATCAGCCTCGACCCTCTGAATTAAGTCTCTATTACTCTTTAGGTCCGCAGAATTGACCTAGACTCACATAAATGGCCTCGACCCTCTGAATCGTTCTCTTTCACTTTTTTAGGTTTGTAGAACTAACCTAGGCTCATATAATCATCCTCGAACCTCTGAATTAGGTCGCTATCATTCTTTAGGTCCGTAAAATCGACCTAAGCCCGTAAAATTGGCCTTGACCCTATGAATTGGTCACTTCCACCTCCTAGGTTTGCAGAATTGGCCTCGACCCTTCGAATTAGGTCACTATCACTCTTTAGGTCCATAGAATCGGCCTCGACCCTCTAAATCGATCGTTTTCAGTTTTTAGGTCCACATAATTGACCTAGACCAGCAAAATTAGCCCAAAACCTCAGAATTAGGTTGTTATCACTCTTTAGGTACACAAAATAGGCATAGGTCTGTAAAATTGGCCTCGACCCTCTAAATCAGTCGCTTTCACTCTTTAGGTCTGCAGAATTGGCCTAGACCCACAGAATTATCCTCGACCATCTGAATTTGGTCGCTACCTTCCTTAATCCCCAATAAAGACCTCGATTCACTAAATTGATGACTTACACCCATTAGATCCTATGCGCCAAGCCTCTAAACTCAAAACCCTTAGCCTTCTATGTGGTATATATCTTTTAATGACCTTCGCTTATTCTAAGCTCGCCCATCGAGGGGCTATATAGACACACCATTCTAGTACCATCGAAATACCTCATCAGGTCCCTTAAACATTTCCTTTCACCCTAAGGCCCTAGGTCATACTCCAAACCGTAACCTAGAGGCTTTCAGACGCTTTCGAGCTCTATTTGACTTTGGTCAACTCTCCAAACCATACATAGATAATGGAACTATCATAGGGCTCTTAATACCATTTCTAAACGGTCCATACCATGAGTGAATCAGCCTTACGATTTGCATGTACTTGCCTTTTTACTCCAAACCTTAACCAAGAGGCTGCCCGATGCTTCTGAGCTCCATTTGACATTGGTCAACTCTCGAATCCGAGCGTAACTTATTTCACTTTCATAGGTCTCTAAATATCTTTTCCAGTGGTCACTACCGTGAATGAAATGGCCTTACAATTCATACGTACTTGCCTTTTTACTCCTGAAAAACCCATTTAGATTCCATTGGGTACTTTCGAGCCCCGATTGATTTTGGTCACTCTCAAACCTGAGAGTGGCCTGATATATTTTCATAAGGCTCTGAATATGCTTTCTAACGATCCCGACTGTCTATAATTCAGACTTACGGTTTACATTTTATGTCCCTTTTTCTTTTTTGGACTTCCTATAGGCACCCCAGAACCTCTGCCTATAGGCAAATGTGTACTTAGCTTCACCAGCAAGCCAGGGGTATGATGATAGGAAGGCTAGGGCCTATGATGATTGACAGATACCATAACCTTGATTTTTTCTATTTAAGGAGTCCATAATATCATCCCAAGGACCCCCCTTTTTCAGCAATCAGAATATTCTTTACCTCGAAATTAGTGCGTTGTCATCTTAAAAATTCCATTTTCCCAACATTCTCTCACTTTTTTTGCATCACTTTCGTCGATCCTTTTGCCACCAATTTTACCCTTACTCCACCACCAATCAACCACTATAAAAATCAGCTTACACTACTTCAAAATCAGTAGTAAAGTTCTATAGGAGGTCCACTTCTACCCTTTTACATGTCATTTAATTAGTGTTATTCATTTAATTTTTCCTTCACTTTTGCTATATTTTTGCTTTATTCAACTTTCTCACCTCAACTAGTCTTTTTTTTAATTATTAGTGCACACAAAACATCTTTTCATAAAACCAAAAAAGCTAAAAAGAGGGGTCGCCTTTAAAATCTAAAGTAGAAATTCCCCACTTACTCCACACTCTCTACACTTGTGCACTTTTCTTCAACAAACTAAGGGAAATATTAGTTTAAAGTTTATGGGTTAAACCCCACCCTTGGGTGATTACCGAATAAATTTGACTTTGATGCCTTTTTGGCTACGTAGGGGTCACGAGTCATTCTTAGGATTCGAGTCTTATTGTGGCCATCCCAGGGAGGCGCGCACGCGGTGGCCGGTCCCGTCCTCCGATAGGGAAAAAGGAGGGAAGGGGGGCACTACCACTGCGCCGCGGTCTCACACCCCTTCTTGGATAGGGTGCCTCGGTCGTTGTCGGTGTAGGGTATATGTAAAGAGATGGAGTCGTCGACCTATTTTGCACAAAACAAGCAAAAGAACATGTCGCCACTTCGAGAGCAGCATCAAAGAAAAACTGATGCACACGAAACCAATAAATCGAAGGTTCGGGGCTAAATTACCGAATGGGAAGGGGTTAGTCACCCATCCCTCCATTTCGCTCTCTCATTGGCAAGTGTTAATATTTCCTTTGTATCCCCGTGAAGTGTGTGTGTGTGTGTGTTTATGTATAATGGATATTGGAATCATTCAACCCATACCATGGACGAGGTAGAGAGAAGTCATCCATAGGAATGTTCCCCCCCAAGATAATTAGAAGATAGAGTATGAGCGCTCGTCATGATATTAATCGTTATTGGAGAACGATAATATGTGTTGGATGAAACGCAAATAAGCATATTATTCATAGAGGTATTATAGAAAAGAGGAATTTTGAGATATTAGAAATTAGAAAATTGGACTCGAGTCTCGAATTTTAATCCGAGAAGCCTACGTAGCCTATTAAGGCATCAAAGTCCACGTAGTTCGAATATAACAAAAGGGTGGGGTTTAACCCATAAATTCGGACGGAATTTTATTAGATATGTACGTGTAGAAAATGAGCTTTTGGTTTTGGAAAATGTGTGATGGATAATTCCGTTCAGAATTTATGAATGCAACCATATTTTATATCGTTCACGGGTCATACCATTAGAAAGGTATTTCAGAGACCTTCGAGAGTCCTTTGGATCGCTTCGGGTCTGGGAGTTGACTTCGGGTCAAATGTGGCTCAGAAGCGCACATTGGTCCTTTGGAAGGGAGATCGTGGTACGCAAACGGATCATTCGTCTGCATGGTAAGTTAGAATCGCGTATGGGGTGGACCGTTGGAAATTTTAGGAGATGTACCTCAACATTCCAAAGAGTTTCACTCGGTTTGGTCAGTTGACCTTAGTCAATCGGGGCCCGGAAGCGCCCAGTGACCTCTCAGAGTAAAACGGATCATCGTCCGTACCGTAAGTCAGAATCGTGCACGGGGCAGACCGTTAGAAAGGGTATTCAATGCACTTTGAAGACTCATTCAGTCTCATTTGATCTAAAGAGTTGACTTAGGTCAAACGGAGCTCGGGAGTGCCCGGTGGCCTTCGGATCGATTTTCAGGAGAAAACTGATCCTTCGTTCGAATGTTTATGTCGTTTTTCACACGGGGCGGACCATTGGAAAGGGGTTTCAGTTCCCTTCAAAGATTCAAAGAGATTTTGCTCTGACAGTGAAGTTGATTGGGGATAATTTCGGGCCCGGGAGCACCGGAGGGACTCCGAATCGATTTTCGAGAGTGAAATGGTTCGTTCGTCCGAACCATTATGTCGATTTACGCATGGGGTGGATCATTGGAAAGGTTATTCGGAGCCTTTCAAGGATTCAAAGAGCTCTCGCTCTGACTATGGAGTTTGCTAGAGTTAAATGGGGCCCGGAGGCGCCCGCTGGCCTCTAGATTGGTACTCGAGGCGCGACCTAGGGTTTATAGTGAAATGGGAAACTACTAGGGACCTAAGGAGAGACTTAGGGGGTCCTAGAATGTGGTGTCTACACCTATTTTATTTATTTCGTTACTTTATTTATTCTCTCATTTAGTAGTATTATGCGTGTGTATATATATATATATATATATATATACACTAGTGACCCCATCAGACACCCACATCCACTTCCTCGTAGTGAATCATGATCCGGTGGTTACTTACATTGTATTTTCATATTCTTTTATTATATTTCCTTTTTTGCAATCCTGATAGGCATACATGTCCACTTCCTCATAGTGCATTATGGTTCGGTATATTGCACATATCGTAGCCTTGTTTTGTCATATTTTTATCGGCTGTGTTAGACATACATATTTCATTCCTCACAATGGATTATGATCTGGCACGTTGCTCACATTTTGGCTACTGTGTCAGATTATTTTTTTCCTTTTTATACTCCTTAGAATGACTCATCTCTATCCTTCCCATGACACAAATGTGACAATTTATTCTCCCCACTTAGTTTCACATCACGCACATTATATAGATGAGTTACATCTTAGAAAAAAAATGAGAATATTATCATAGGCCACGAGAGATCGAAAGGGCGAAATGGGTGCCTAACACCTTCCTATTCCGTAACTTAGTCCCCGAGCCCTCTATCTATTTGGTTCGTATGCATCAGTTTGTCTTTGGTGCCACTTCTTTAGAGATGGCTTCATTTTTTGCATTTTTTGAGAAAAATAGGCATTTAGATCCATTTTTTATATTTTTTATCTCCTTTAATGATAACTAATTTATATCCGTGGGAGCCCTCAAAGATCGTGTGAGTGACGAAAAGAGCACTTCTCTCCATGATCCCCACACACATCGAGTTTTTTCTTCTTTCAGGGTAATTCTGTGCTGGAGGAATCCTGGATGGGCATAGTACTCATCATCACTCGAGTTCGATGCAGTCTCCCGTGTCTTCATGCCCTCTCGAAGAATCAAACCTCCCTAGGGAAACACATGAGATGTAGGACCCCTATGTCGAGGATGTATGCTCTATGAAGAATCGAGAATATCCATATGAGAGAAGTACCAGTTGAATGATCATGACCATTACAAAGTAAAGGGTTTGAGGCATCCTCGATCACTTGATAACCCAAACGTAAATCACTCATCGTCTTGTGAATAAAGGTCAGGTATGAGTCAAGGGATCGGGACAACTGCTGTAATACTTCACGAGGGATGGTAAAGTCCTACAATAAAAGAGATCAATACATCATAATGCGATCTAAAAGAAAATAAAGACAAAAATCAAATAAAATAAAAATCATTACATATCTCGACTCCCGTTGGCAGGGAGAAATAAGGTTGAGAGGTACGAATAAACGCTTTGCACTAGGCCCCATCAACCCGAGTAACTGCATCGTCAAACTAAGAACCCGTATCAATAGAGGTGGGGAAGATGACCAATCATATGCTATCTTAGTTCCAGTGGAAGGGTCCTCAAAATGTGGAACTAAGGAGATTGCTGGAGGAGCCTCTCTCGAACCCTAACCTCTATGATCTATAGGACCTCTGACGTCAATTTTTCAGCAGTAAAAATGAAATAAAGCCCGATATAATCAAAGTGGTCACTCACCCGAGTCACCAGCAAGATGCCCTAGTATTTGCTACCAAATCATTAGGAGAAAGCAAGTGTGACTCCCTTATCCCGAAAAGAAGTGCCACCGTTGGAGTTAGTCTGGCCAGGTGTGGCCACTAGTGAACAACCCTCGCCCCCCAAATAAAAAAGTATTTGCCTTATCAGTGCAGAGCATCAATTGATAAGTGGTCTGAATAACAATGCTATTCTCAACCCAATACCCCAAAGACATGATTTAGGGAAAGAAAGTGACATGTAATCTAAAAATCTAATAAGAAAAATGGAAAGTCCAAAAAATTATAGAAAAGGTAGAAAAAGAAAGGTACATGTCTCCTTCGTAGTCAACCCACTCATAAGAGTGCATATCTCTCCCTCAATATACATATAAAATCCCAGCCAGCAGTTTCGTTTCCTCCATTTCCTCTAATGAGGCCAACTATCCTCCTCAATCACTCTCCGAGAATTCCTGTGAAGCCCAAAGACCTCATAAACCCATAGTTGTACAAAAAAAAAAATATAAAAGATGTATCAGTAGCATAATAAAAGAAGGCACAAATTAAAGATAAAAAATATAACATGCCTCCCTGACCACCACTAGCCCCATGGGACTCCTAGTCACTCATTTGAGCATGACACTCATACTAACAAAAATCAAACCCAAAAGAAAGCTTCACCAGTCATACTACCGGATACAACTGAAGTATCCGAGGGAGAAAAGAAGACCCTCGTAAATAGCATCGTGGTGGGGAAGAATAAATAGTATGACCAAACATGAAGAGCAGGAAAACTCATGTGAATTGACAAATTTGTGTCGTATTGCCTCCCAGATACCTCTAATGAGCCCGCATATGAGCCTTAAGAGAGCTAAGAGCCAAAGTCACTCTAGAAGGAGTAGATGGAATAAAATCCAAGGTAACTCAGATGGCGTCTTATGATAGCCTGGCGTGACTAGGGATCATCACTGGGTATTCACGAGATGGTAAACCGATTAGCACATGTAAACCTAGGGAAGTGTGTGTCATCTCACCCACCAGGAGGATAAAAATGGAGGTCGTATCCCACTATCTCTTCGCAAGCATCGTAATCACAGTAGTGGATCAAACCATCACCAAGGAGTACATAAAGAGGCCAAAGCTAAACATTCTCCCGGATAATTTCTGGGAAGGATTCATTAGTCCACAATAACACCACCAAGTTAGGATAACCCCTAAGATGGAGGCATGGACCACGACCCTCATAAGGGCATTGAGAGGAAACCATATATTAAAAAAAATGTACAAATAAATATGTAATATAGAAAAAGATACTTATGCAAAAGCATCTAAAAAATAAAAGTGGCAATACCTGACCACTGCATAGAGTCGTGGAAATGTGATTGTCGGTCTCTTGAAGAAGAAGCTCCCGATCACCCGACTGAGGTATGTGATGATGCACACCTACATCCATGGCCATCGGCTCTATCTCTATCTCCACATCTACCTAGTTAATGGGGTCCCTAGCCTCAGGGTGAGGTCTGACTCTAGGGAGATCTTCCAAAATGATTTCAAAAATCTCACCAACTTCCCTATCAACCATTACTGAAAAAGCAAAAAGAATGAACTCAAAGAAAGAAAGAATTTCGAATTAGAGAGAATTGCAAACCAGGCAGAGAATGCAAGGGATGTGAATGAACCAAATGGAAAAAAATTCACTTTTATAGAAGATGAGTGCCATAATCGATCAGTCATGTGTGTGTTTACCCGACCGGTCATGCAAATGCATGGCCGATCAATCTTATTCTCTCTCTTTAGCTAAAATCCTTCCCGATTAAGTCAAATTCTTTATTTTCAATACCAAATCACCCCCAAAAAGCCTCACTAACTCAAAGTTATCTTCGTATGCCTCGGTCTGGTGAGAAATAGTCTAGTCCCCTGTGTGATCTTATATATTTTTACGTGCTTCGGTGTGGTGCGAAATAGTTCGGACTCGTGTGTGACCTTAAGTAGCTTCGCATGCCCTAGTATAGTGAGAAATAGTTCGGACCCATGCGTAACCTTAAATATATTCGTATGCCTATGATGTGATGAGAAATAGTTTGGTCATATGTGTGACCTTAAACATCTTCGTATCTCCCGATGTGGCGAGAAATAGTCTCGTTCCATGTGTGACCTTAAATAGCTTCATTTTTCCCCGTGTGGCGAGATATAGTCTGGTTCCATGTGTGACCTTAAATAACTTTGTAAGCTCCGAGGTGGTAAAAAATAGTCTGGTCCCATGTGTGATCTTAGATAGCTTCGTACTCCTAGTTGTGGTGAGAAATAGTTGGGTCGCAGATGAGACCTTAAGTAGTCAAGTGCTTCAGCACAAGGAAGCTGGCTAGACGAATTTCACCATTTCCCCGCAATAAATTCAAAGAGATATTCATCAAAAGGAACCTCTCAAGATAATTCAATCCCAAAACTCATATAAAAAAATAACTAAAAATCACCAAAATCACTCACGGTCACAAAACGGGCGTCTATCATTGTAACAACGTACGCCCAAAAGTGAACTCCGCTATTGAAGGGATCTGTAGACAACCAATTTTGCTCCCTAATAATCCCAAAGGAGTATGACACAATTTGTCAAAACTCCTAACCCCCCCCCCCCCCCCCAAAAAAAAAAAAATCCCAAGGCCTTAGTTACACTTAGGATATCCCAAATAGCACGAGAGTAAAAGCCCAAAAGCCTTAGGAAGCCCAAAAAGGAAGGGTCCAAACAACCCAAAACCGGACCCAAAATTCTAATAGATAATTACAATATAACACAAAAGAAATTACATTCCTACACTAGGTAAATTTGCTTCAAATCAAAGTGGGATGAATGCTAAGCTTAATCCTCCAATTCATCCTTTCTCACAGGTTCCTCTTATCTCTAGCCTTAGGGTTCCTATTCACAATTGTTAGAATGAAAAATATATTAACCTAATGGCCCTCTAAGACTACTAATACCGAAATTGGGTCTAGGCCCCATATGTTCCTCAACCTAATGAGCCCAGATACACATCTAAAAGGCCCAAAATACTACCCAATCCATATACCAACCCATAGGACTTAAAACCCATCATTTTAAGTCATAACCGAAAATTTTACACGCCTCAAAGTCAACTCGAAATACAATATTAAACAAACTAATATTTTAACCAGTATGAGTCTAAAAATTAATAATTATATTATTTATTAATTTAGAGCGACACATAATTATAAGAAACTACTTCAGGATCGGTGGAACCCGAAACTAAGGGGATAATCTGAAAAAGGAAATTCTCGATACCGAATATCTGACCATTTAATAGTCACCCATGATACACAGTCACTTATAAATATTTTATTAAGGAATTACTGCATATTAAGTCCGATTTTAATTTCGAATTATATACACACATAACACATTTAAAATATAAATAGTGGCATCACATGTCATTACAGGGAAATATAATAATTTCATAATTTAATTAAATGCACAAAAGTACTGCATATTACAAGCATAAATCGAACTCCTCGAGCTAAACCCACCATTTAATCAATCATATTGAGACCTCTGGCTTATGCAAAGCTTGTGTGAGTGGATAGTTAGTTAAGAAGACTACAGTGTGAGCTCATAAGTATGGTCTTAGTTTTTAAGACGAAACGACGTGTGTGAAGGTCGTAGTTTCAAGCATTGAATATTTTGATTCACCCCCTAAACTCCGTGCTAACATAGTATATTGTTCGATGAACCCCATTGTCATCTCTAATCAAAGCTAAACTAACCGTCGTGGAAGAGACGACCAACTAAAGATTTAATTATTCACCCATGACTGGCTTTGGAAGGAGGGGCCTCAAACAGGTAAGTTTGAGATTTTAAAAAGTTTGTCCACATTCATCGGTTCAGACGAATGCCTTTTTTAGTGTCATGAAAAATGGGATGAACTTATCGGTTGCTTTACTGATTAATTTATTCAACGCATCTACTTTTTTTATCAACGATTTTACTTCCTTAACTATTTTTGGGATCCTCATATCCAACACTTCTTGAATTTTCAATGGGTTTTCCTCTATCTCCCTTCAGGTAACCATGAAACCCAAGAAGTTTCATCTGATGCCGGTTAAGAATTTTTAAGGTTTCCTCTCAGTTAGTAATATGTTATTCTTCCCTCATACTCTTGACTAACATGTTATCAACATATACATTAATCATTCCCCATATCTTGTTTCCAAACATTGTATTGATGAGCCTCTGATATGTAGCCCCAATATTTTTCAATTTGAATGGCATCTCTCGAAAGTAGTACGTTCCTCAGTCCATCACGAATGAGGTTTTATCTTCATCGGTTCAATGCATATGGATATGATTGTATCCAGAGTAAGCATCCATGAAAAATATCACCTCATGCCCGACATTGGCATCCACCAACGCATCAATCCTTGGGAGTTGATGCAAGTCCTTTGGAAATAACTCATTGAAGTATGAACAATTTATATAGAGCCACCATTCATCGTTCGACTTTCTTGCCATCATGACGTTTGATGACCATTTAGGGTACTTAATACCCCAAATAAACTTTGTGTCGAGCAATTTCCCTACCTCGACATGGGTCACCTATTTCCTTTTGGGGGAAAATTCCCTCTTCTATTGTATTGGTTAACTTGCCAAGTCAGCCTCTAAGTAACGGGTCATTACCGAGGCGTCTATGCCCGACATGTCCTCATAGCTCCACAAAACATCTTGTGGCGCCTCTTCATAAATGAAATCAACTCCTCGATCGTCTTGTTGTTCAGTGATGATCCCACATAAACTATATTTTATGTATAATTTTCATACAATAGTATTGAGATTAAGTCTTCGACCGATGACCCCGTAATTAGTTCATTTATTGGGTCCAACCCATCTACATGGAATTCCTCTTTATTCTTATTTAATGATGAAAAGTAACATCTTCTCGCACGAGAACGACTCCTGTGTACCGTCCTCCTCCAGTTCGGCATTAGGAATTAAAAGGTGAGGAATTTGATTGATAGAATCCCATTGAGTCAGATTAAGGTCGTCTGACCAATGAAGATGTTATAGGTTAAAGCTCCCTGACTACTAAAAACTCCACCAATAATTTTATTGACTTAGGGCTCATCCTTAAAGTGAATGATAATTTGATCAATCCTTTTGGGTACACTTGCTTCCCGATGAAACCTAAGAGAGGGCCTTTTATAGGCTTTAGTCGATCTCCTCACAACTTCATCTGCTTGAAGTTTTCATAGTAGATAATATCTGTTGAGCTTATAGTGTCGATTATGATCCTCTCGATTGTCTAGTTCGATATTAATCCTTCAATTATAGGGATCATCTTGAGGGTTAATTAAATCTCGAGAACTATTTAGTGTGAAGGTGATGTCATTCCAATCTTCCAAAGGCTTCTCTGTTTGGACCTCCATCAATTCCCCTTTTGGCCCTTGTACGCTCTTTGGGCCGATGATAATTAATGATACCATATTTATCACTTGGTATTTAAAATGATATTAGACCCCCCCGACTACCCTCAAACAGGAACAGAGGTCCGAAGGTTGACTTCTAAACTTAGACAGACAACTGCTTGTTCCCCAAGACCTATGTTGCCATTAAGAAAAGGATACAATGTAGTACTAGACCTCAGTCACCTCTTCCCCCTCCTAGAATAATCAAGCATTCCAATATATCTCTTCAACGAAGTTCAGAGGCGATAACACTAGAGTTCTGCTATATCTGATGCCCAGAGCATACTTCAATATGAAGAGAAATAACCTCTTGAGGCTACTTAGCCATCATAGAGGTATATCACTGTAAAATATATTTTGACCGGTCTATGGAAGTCCTAAGACCATTTATGAGCTCTTAAGACTCTGACAGAGCTTATATAACTATTCAGGCAGGTTGGTGAAAAGAAGATGTATGTACAACCTACCGCCACCACTCAAACCCACTTGCCTAAAGGATCCCATCCGCATTTAATGCACTCAATAACTACCTTACACCACCTGCAATACCTCTGTCCAACACTCGACCACCTTGTTGACACTGTCAGCCCTTATAAGACATCACACCAATGCTATAATAGTCCACTCATTCCCTCTCTAAGAGTTTGTACGTATATGAAAGTTTGGAAAAAGGTGGGGGACACATTCAAGTGATCATATATCAGAAAACTAAGAGTTTTATAATTTAAATATGTTTACTCATTGTTCTATACTCTCCTAAAAAACTGTTATGAGAGTATATTTATAACATGGATCATTTCAAGTTATCATATACCTTATGGAGACCAAAATCAATACTAAAAAATTCTTTAGAGAAGTCTATCAGTTACTTCCTAAGGTCCTTTGGATTTTTGACAAAGATTGCAAGGACCTTAGACTCTCATGACGAAGCTCAAGAGGTCTCCTAAATTGTATTAACTCTTTTATGATCTAATAAATAATATATAACCCTTTAACATTGGATGTAAGATCCCCAGCTGAGGTTTGAACCACTTTAAACATTTGTCTCACACTTCAATATTTCTCCCCTTTTAGAGGGGAGCACCCACGGGTCTGACGTCACATATGATTTGAACACCCATCAGTTTATCACCGTCTGTGGGAATGAAAAGTTCCATTTCTTTCACAAATAAACCCAACTCTTGTCAAGATGCTGACCAATGCCATTTTGGCATGTTCTTTCAATAAAACGGAGGATCGATAAAAAGAGATCCAAGAACAGCTATCTATAATTCTCAGTATACTTCCTTGACCCTTAGTGGTAGAGGAACCAGTTGTACCGGAGCATAGGGGTATTGGGTAGAACCACAAGCCCCAGTTAGAGGAGGAAAATGATCTAGAGGGATTTTTTAGGGCCACACAATGATCAGAATTTTGCATTCTTCTTAGGGACAGGATATCAATCCCCGAAGATCAGTCTAAAGGTAGTTCCAATATAGTTAATCTCTGAGCAATGAGATCAAGAAGATACGATACCAATTGGTGAATTTCATCAAGTGGTACAAATCACAAGTGCACCACCAAGCTAGCCCCCTAAAAGACTCTCTCTCCATTTTCTAATGACGTTCAACATTATGATCTTTCCCCTAAGTGGAAGTTGCCTACTATTAAACCGTTCGATGGGTCTACAGTTCCCATAAATCACTTGGATACCTAAAGGTCACTCACGCACCTTCAAAATACCCCCAATAAGGTCTTATGCTGAGATTTTCCCTCTACATTGAGGGGAACTTCTAGGCACTGGTTTAACAAACTCAAACCAGGGACCATCACATGCTTTTACAGAGCTAAAAAAATCCTTTGTCAGCTATCTTATTAGGGCATAGAAGATGAGGAATCCAGTAACCTACCTTCTCTACTTTAGATAAAATATCGGTTAGTGTCCCAGGAATGTTCTAAGAGATTCAACCAGGAATCCCTTAAGTTCGATGATCGAAATGACACTATTTCCTTGGACGCTTTCATCTGATGCCTCACCTCAAAAGACTTGTTAAGTTCTTTTAGTAAGAAGACCCCAAAGTCCCTAACTGAGCTGATTTAAAGAGCTAAAAAATATAAAAATGTTGAGCTCCATATTAGTAAGGCATGCCACAACCTCCCCTCAGCCAATGAAAGAGGAAATATGTTTTCTCCTATCCAGGGATACCTATAAAGAACTTGAGGCCAAGAATAAAAATGGAAGGGGTAAAAATAATGGATATTCGAAAACTAAACACTCCACTCTGCTAATATCCCCTATTAAATAAGTCTTTACAGGAGTAGAAGCTCAAGATCTCCTACCTCTGCTCAAGCCCAGAGGATCAGATGGAAAAGCCCAAGATCTGTAGGTTCCATCATGACCACAACCATAATTCCAATAAGTACATCAGGCTTAAAGAGTCCATTGAAGGAGTGATAAAGAGGGGATACCTCAAAGATTTTACTACCCAAGATATAGGAAAAAGCTAACACAACAACAACAGCATCAAGAATAAAAATAAGGATAGAGTCTCTTTGATTAACGTCAACAATATATTAGGAGGTTTTGTTGGAGGTGGGATCTCTACTACAATCAGAAAGACCCAACTCGGGATTTTCCAACATGAAGGCGTTAAAGTCAACCATGTCTCTCTCCCACATTAAGAGCTAAAGGGATTTTCAATAATTGTCTTCCTAGAGATAAACCTCAGAAGGTTACGCTTGCCTCATGATGATCCTTAATCATCACAATGATCAAGGGGAATGCCAAAATGAAAAGGTTTTCATTGACACTTTTAACTTTACAAATATCCTATTTTTAGGAGCTTTTGAGACTACGGGCCTTATAGGAAAGCATATGAAACCTATCACCACTCCTCACGTCGGATTAGACAAAGAGCGAACCTATTCCTTAGGATATGTCGTTCTCATTCTTACCCTTAGTTCCAAAGATTACTACACAACCATCTGGAATAAGTTTATAGTGGTAAATCTCCCCTCAACTTATAATGTGATCCTAGGAAGACCATCGCTCAATGAGCTGGACACTATTATCTCCACCCAAAGGATGACGATGAGGTTCCTAACCCCCAAGGGACTTGGAGACGTATTTGGAGATAAAAAAGATCTAGGTGATGCTATATCACTTACATGAGATAAAGGAAGGGGTCACCTCAGACCCTTTAGAACTGGTCTATGGTCCTAAAAAGTTTATGAAAGGGTCCCGAGGCTTTATTAGATGTCTTACCTCCACTACACCAAAACTGGCGATTGGTCACGGCCAAAATCCCTGACCAAACCTGTGGGTCGCGGACTTGGGCCGTGACCATTTCGGGCGTGACCATTTTCGTGGGTCGCGGCCCAAGTCCGTGACCAAAAAATGGTCACGGCCGAGAGGGGTCACGGCAGATGGTCGCGGACTTAGGCCGTGACCCATGCCGTGATAGGTCGCGGCTCTAATCCGTGACCCATAACCGTGACAAATTGGTCGCGGCCAAAGTCCGCGACCCATGTGCGTGACAAAAAAAAATTAAAAAAATTGGTCGCGGCCCTTGTCCATGACCCACAACCGTGACAAATTGGTCGCGGCCAAAGTCCGCGACCCATGTGCGTGACAAAAAAAAATTAAAAAAATTGGTCACGGTCCTTGTCCATGACCCACGACCGTGACAAATTGGTCGCGGACTTTGGCCGCGACCCATGTGTGTTACAAAAAAAAATTAAAAAAAATTGGTCGCGGCCCTAGTCCGCGACCCATTACCGTGACAAAAAATAAAAAAAATGGTCGCGGACTTTGGCCGCGACCATTTTTAAGCGCGACAAAAAAAAGTAAAAATGGTCATGGACAAAGTCCATGACCATATTTATCTGTAATTTAAAAAAAATGTATTTTTTTTTGCCCAATCCTAAAATTGGGGTTCCTGTGAGTGCATCATCGGTTGCTACGAGGTGTTACAAATATTTATTATAGGCAAAACAATAAAAAAAAATCACAAATTGCGAATTGAGAATGTTGTTAATAAACAAATATATATACAAACATAAAAATATTACACGTCTTAATAATTCACAGACCAAAAAAAAATTGGGCAGAGTTTCCTCTATTTTCTTGACATTCCAAAACCTGTAAATGAAAAACCTGCTTATTATAAAGCCCGCACGGCTACAAAATTCAACAATCAAATTATAAAAGCCCGCACGGCCATAAAACTAAACAATAAAAGCCTGCACGGCTATAACACATAAAAAACATTATCCTGAATGTCCACAACATATAAATAATCATCATGTTGTAAAACATTGCCTCCTTCATTTGATCCACGCGCAAAAATCCTACAAATGATAGGATACAAAAAATAAAAGTATCAGTAACCAAGTAATTTTACAAAAAAATTAATTAAGCTGAAAAATTGCATATATGAGTTAAAATTATCAGTAACCAAGTAGAAATATAAAAATTAAGTGTGGAAATAAGCAAATTATCATCGTACTCTCAAACCGGGACACCCGCGGCTGCGGGGTCAGTTCCTACGAGTTACGTTGGTCCCGTGGGAGGTGTTGGTGCCACCCACGGGGCCGTTCGGGGACTGTTTCGAGTTCTCACCCTCTAACGCCATGTTTTTAAGCCTAAGTGTGGAAATAAGCAAATTACCGTCGTACTCTCAAACCGGGACACCCGCGGCTGCGGCGTCCGTTCCCACGAGTTACGTTGGTCCCGTGGGAGGTGTTAGTGCCACCCACGGGGCCGTTCGGGGGCTGTTTCGAGTTTTCACCCTCTAACGCCATGTTAAGCCTAATTGTAGAATTAAGCAAATTACCGTCGTACTCTCAAACCGGGACACCCGCGGCTGCGGGGTCAGTTCCTACGAGTTACGTTGGTCCCGTGGGAGGTGTTGGTGCCACCCACGGGGCCGTTCGGGGGCTGTTTCGAGTTCTCACCCTCTAACGCCATGTTTTTAAGCCTAAGTGTGGAAATAAGCAAATTACCTTCGTACTCTCAAACCGGGACACCCGCGGCTGCGGCGTCCGTTCCCACGAGTTACGTTGGTCCCGTGGGAGGTGTTGGTGCCACCCACGGGGCCGTTCGGGGGCTGTTTCGAGTTCTCACCCTCTAACGCCATGTTTTTAAGCCTAAGTGTGGAAATAAGCAAATTACCGTCGTACTCTCAAACCGGGACACCCGCGGCTGCGGGGTCCGTTCCCACGAGTTACGTTGGTCCCGTGGGAGGTGTTGGTGCCACCCACGGGGCCGTTCGGGGGCTGTTTCGCGTTCTCACCCTCTAACGCCATGTTTTTAAGCCTAAGTGTGGAAATAAGCAAATTATCATCGTACTCTCAAACCGGGACACCCGCGGCTGCGGGGTCAGTTCCTACGAGTTACGTTGGTCCCGTGGGAGGTGTTGGTGCCACCCACGGGGCCGTTCGGGGGCTGTTTCGAGTTCTCACCCTCTAACGCCATGTTTTTAAGCCTAAGTGTGGAAATAAGCAAATTACCGTCGTACTCTCAAACCGGGACACCCGCGGCTGCGGCGTCCGTTCCCACGAGTTACGTTGGTCCCGTGGGAGGTGTTAGTGCCACCCACGGGGCCGTTCGGGGGCTGTTTCGAGTTTTCACCCTCTAACGCCATGTTAAGCCTAAGTGTAGATATAAGCAAATTACCGTCGTACTCTCAAACCGGGACACCCGCGGCTGCGGGGTCAGTTCCTACGAGTTACGTTGGTCCCGTGGGAGGTGTTGGTGCCACCCACGGGGCCGTTCGGGGGCTGTTTCGAGTTCTCACCCTCTAACGCCATGTTTTTAAGCCTAAGTGTGGAAATAAGCAAATTACCGTCGTACTCTCAAACCGGGACACCCGCGGCTGCGGGGTCCGTTCCCACGAGTTACGTTGGTCCCGTGGGAGGTGTTGGTGCCACCCACGGGGCCGTTCGGGGGCTGTTTCGAGTTCTCACCCTCTAACGCCATGTTTTTAAGTCTAAGTGTGGAAATAAGCAAATTACCGTCGTACTCTCAAACCGGGACACCCGCGGCTGCGGCGTCCGTTCCCACGAGTTACGTTGGTCCCGTGGGAGGTGTTAGTGCCACCCACGGGGCCGTTCGGGGGCTGTTTCGAGTTTTCACCCTCTAACGCCATGTTAAGCCTAAGTGTAGAAATAAGCAAATTACCGTCGTACTCTCAAACCGGGACACCCGCGGCTGCGGGGTCAGTTACTACGAGTTACGTTGGTCCCGTGGGAGGTGTTGGTGCCACCCACGGGGCCGTTCGGGGGCTGTTTCGAGTTCTCACCCTCTAACGCCATGTTTTTAAGTCTAAGTGTGGAAATAAGCAAATTACCGTCGTACTCTCAAACCGGGACACCCGCGGCTGCGGCGTCCGTTCCCACGAGTTACGTTGGTCCCGTGGGAGGTGTTAGTGCCACCCACGGGGCCGTTCGGGGGCTGTTTCGAGTTTTCACCCTCTAACGCCATGTTAAGCCTAAGTGTAGAAATAAGCAAATTACCGTCGTACTCTCAAACCGGGACACCCGCGGCTGCGGGGTCAGTTACTACGAGTTACGTTGGTCCCGTGGGAGGTGTTGGTGCCACCCACGGGGCCGTTCGGGGGCTGTTTCGAGTTCTCACCCTCTAACGCCATGTTTTTAAGCCTAAGTGTGGAAATAAGCAAATTACCGTCGTACTCTCAAACCGGGACACCCGCGGCTGCGGGGTCCGTTCCCACGAGTTACGTTGGTCCCGTGGGAGGTGTTGGTGCCACCCACGGGGCCGTTCGGGGGCTGTTTCGAGTTCTCACCCTCTAACGCCATGTTTTTAAGCCTAAGTGTGGAAATAAGCAAATTACCGTCGTACTCTCAAACCGGGACACCCGCGGCTGCGGGGTCCGTTCCCACGAGTTACGTTGGTCCCGTGGGAGGTGTTGGTGCCACCCACGGGGCCGTTCGGGGGCTGTTTCGCGTTCTCACCCTCTAACGCCATGTTTTTAAGCCTAAGTGTGGAAATAAGCAAATTATCATCGTACTCTCAAACCGGGACACCCGCGGCTGCGGGGTCAGTTCCTACGAGTTACGTTGGTCCCGTGGGAGGTGTTGGTGCCACCCACGGGGCCGTTCGGGGGCTGTTTCGAGTTCTCACCCTCTAACGCCATGTTTTTAAGCCTAAGTGTGGAAATAAGCAAATTACCGTCGTACTCTCAAACCGGGACACCCGCGGCTGTGGCGTCCGTTCCCACGAGTTACGTTGGTCCCGTGGGAGGTGTTAGTGCCACCCACGGGGCCGTTCGGGGGCTGTTTCGAGTTTTCACCCTCTAACGCCATGTTAAGCCTAAGTGTAGAAATAAGCAAATTACCGTCGTACTCTCAAACCGGGACACCCGCGGCTGCGGGGTCAGTTCCTACGAGTTACGTTGGTCCCGTGGGAGGTGTTGGTGCCACCCACGGGGCCGTTCGGGGGCTGTTTCGAGTTCTCACCCTCTAACGCCATGTTTTTAAGCCTAAGTGTCGAAATAAGCAAATTACCGTCGTACTCTCAAACCGGGACACCCGCGGCTGCGGGGTCCGTTCCCACGAGTTACGTTGGTCCCGTGGGAGGTGTTGGTGCCACCCACGGGGCCGTTCGGGGGCTGTTTCGAGTTCTCACCCTCTAACGCCATGTTTTTAAGCCTAAGTGTGGAAATAAGCAAATTATCGTCGTGCTCTCAAACCGGGACACCCGCGGCTGCGGGGTCCGTTCCCACGAGTTACGTTGGTCCCGTGGGAGGTGTTAGTGCCACCCACGGGGCCGTTCGGGGGCTGTTTCGAGTTTTCACCCTCTAACGCCATGTTAAGCCTAAGTGTAGAAATAAGCAAATTACCGTCGTACTCTCAAACCGGGACACCCGCGGCTGCGGGGTCAGTTCCTACGAGTTACGTTGGTCCCGTGGGAGGTGTTGGTGCCACCCATGGGGCCGTTCGGGGGCTGTTTCGAGTTCTCACCCTCTAACGCCATGTTTTTAAGCCTAAGTGTGGAAATAAGCAAATTACCGTCGTACTCTCAAACCGGGACACCCGCGGCTGCGGGGTCCGTTCCCACGAGTTACGTTGGTCCCGTGGGAGGTGTTGGTGCCACCCACGGGGCCGTTCGGGGGCTGTTTCGAGTTCTCACCCTCTAACGCCATGTTTTTAAGTCTAAGTGTGGAAATAAGCAAATTACCGTCGTACTCTCAAACCGGGACACCCGCGGCTGCGGCGTCCGTTCCCACGAGTTACGTTGGTCCCGTGGGAGGTGTTAGTGCCACTCACGGGGCCGTTCGGGGGCTGTTTCGAGTTTTCACCCTCTAACGCCATGTTAAGCCTAAGTGTAGAAATAAGCAAATTACCGTCGTACTCTCAAACCGGGACACCCGCGGCTGCGGGGTCAGTTCCTACGAGTTACGTTGGTCCCGTGGGAGGTGTTGGTGCCACCCACGGGGCCGTTCGGGGGCTGTTTCGAGTTCTCACCCTCTAACGCCATGTTTTTAAGCCTAAGTGTGGAAATAAGCAAATTACCGTCGTACTCTCAAACCGGGACACCCGCGACTGCGGGGTCCGTTCCCACGAGTTACGTTGGTCCCGTGGGAGGTGTTGGTGCCACCCACGGGGCTGTTCGGGGGCTTTTTCGAGTTCTCACCCTCTAACGCCATGTTTTTAAGCCTAAGTGTGGAAATAAGCAAATTACCGTCGTACTCTCAAACCGGGACACCCGCGGCTGCGGGGTCAGTTCCTACGAGTTACGTTGGTCCCGTGGGAGGTGTTGGTGCCACCCACGGGGCCGTTCGGGGGCTGTTTCGAGTTCTCACCCTCTAACGCCATGTTTTTAAGCCTAAGTGTGGAAATAAGCAAATTACCGTCGTACTCTCAAACCGGGACACCCGCGGCTGCGGGGTCCGTTCCCACGAGTTACGTTGGTCCCGTGGGAGGTGTTGGTGCCACCCACGGGGCCGTTCGGGGGCTGTTTCGAGTTCTCACCCTCTAACGCCATGTTTTTAAGCCTAAGTGTGGAAATAAGCAAATTACCGTCGTACTCTCAAACCGGGACACCCGCGGCTGCGGGGTCCGTTCCCACGAGTTACGTTGGTCCCGTGGGAGGTGTTGGTGCCACCCACGGGGCCGTTCGGGGGCTGTTTCGAGTTCTCACCCTCTAACGCCATGTTTTTAAGCCTAAGTGTGGAAATAAGCAAATTACCGTCGTACTCTCAAACCGGGACACCCGCGGCTGCGGGGTCCGTTCCCACGAGTTACGTTGGTCCCGTGGGAGGTGTTAGTGCCACCCACGGGGCCGTTCGGGGGCTGTTTCGAGTTTTCACCCTCTAACGCCATGTTAAGCCTAAGTGTAGAATTAAGCAAATTACCGTCGTACTCTCAAACCGGGACACCCGCGGCTGCGGGGTCAGTTCCTACGAGTTACGTTGGTCCCGTGGGAGGTGTTGGTGCCACCCACGGGGCCGTTCGGGGGTTGTTTCGAGTTCTCACCCTCTAACGCCATGTTTTTAAGCCTAAGTGTGGAAATAAGCAAATTACCGTCGTACTCTCAAACCGGGACACCCGCGGCTGCGGGGTCCGTTCCCACGAGTTACGTTGGTCCCGTGGGAGGTGTTGGTGCCACCCACGGGGCCGTTCGGGGGCTGTTTCGCGTTCTCACCCTCTAACGCCATGTTTTTAAGCCTAAGTGTGGAAATAAGCAAATTATCATCGTACTCTCAAACCGGGACACCCGCGGCTGCGGGGTCAGTTCCTACGAGTTACGTTGGTCCCGTGGGAGGTGTTGGTGCCACCCACGGGGCCGTTCGGGGGCTGTTTCGAGTTCTCACCCTCTAACGCCATGTTTTTAAGCCTAAGTGTGGAAATAAGCAAATTACCGTCGTACTCTCAAACCGGGACACCCGCGGCTGCGGCGTCCGTTCCCACGAGTTACGTTGGTCCCGTGGGAGGTGTTAGTGCCACCCACGGGGCCGTTCGGGGGCTGTTTCGAGTTTTCACCCTCTAACGCCATGTTAAGCCTAAGTGTAGATATAAGCAAATTACCGTCGTACTCTCAAACCGGGACACCCGCGGCTGCGGGGTCAGTTCCTACGAGTTACGTTGGTCCCGTGGGAGGTGTTGGTGCCACCCACGGGGCCGTTCGGGGGCTGTTTCGAGTTCTCACCCTCTAACGCCATGTTTTTAAGCCTAAGTGTGGAAATAAGCAAATTACCGTCGTACTCTCAAACCGGGACACCCGCGGCTGCGGGGTCCGTTCCCACGAGTTACGTTGGTCCCGTGGGAGGTGTTGGTGCCACCCACGGGGCCGTTCGGGGGCTGTTTCGAGTTCTCACCCTCTAACGCCATGTTTTTAAGTCTAAGTGTGGAAATAAGCAAATTACCGTCGTACTCTCAAACCGGGACACCCGCGGCTGCGGCGTCCGTTCCCACGAGTTACGTTGGTCCCGTGGGAGGTGTTAGTGCCACTCACGGGGCCGTTCGGGGGCTGTTTCGAGTTTTCACCCTCTAACGCCATGTTAAGCCTAAGTGTAGAAATAAGCAAATTACCGTCGTACTCTCAAACCGGGACACCCGCGGCTGCGGGGTCAGTTACTACGAGTTACGTTGGTCCCGTGGGAGGTGTTGGTGCCACCCACGGGGCCGTTCGGGGGCTGTTTCGAGTTCTCACCCTCTAACGCCATGTTTTTAAGTCTAAGTGTGGAAATAAGCAAATTACCGTCGTACTCTCAAACCGGGACACCCGCGGCTGCGGCGTCCGTTCCCACGAGTTACGTTGGTCCCGTGGGAGGTGTTAGTGCCACCCACGGGGCCGTTCGGGGGCTGTTTCGAGTTCTCACCCTCTAACGCCATGTTTTTAAGCCTAAGTGTAGAAATAAGCAAATTACCGTCGTACTCTCAAACCGGGACACCCGCGGCTGCGGGGTCAGTTACTACGAGTTACGTTGGTCCCGTGGGAGGTGTTGGTGCCACCCACGGGGCCGTTCGGGGGCTGTTTCGAGTTCTCACCCTCTAACGCCATGTTTTTAAGCCTAAGTGTGGAAATAAGCAAATTACCGTCGTACTCTCAAACCGGGACACCCGCGGCTGCGGGGTCAGTTCCTACGAGTTACGTTGGTCCCGTGGGAGGTGTTGGTGCCACCCACGGGGCCGTTCGGGGGCTGTTTCGAGTTCTCACCCTCTAACGCCATGTTTTTAAGCCTAAGTGTGGAAATAAGCAAATTACCGTCGTACTCTCAAACCGGGACACCCGCGGCTGCGGGGTCCGTTCCCACGAGTTACGTTGGTCCCGTGGGAGGTGTTGGTGCCACCCACGGGGCCGTTCGGGGGCTGTTTCGAGTTCTCACCCTCTAACGCCATGTTTTTAAGCCTAAGTGTGGAAATAAGCAAATTACCGTCGTACTCTCAAACCGGGACACCCGCGGCTGCGGGGTCCGTTCCCACGAGTTACGTTGGTCCCGTGGGAGGTGTTGGTGCCACCCACGGGGCCGTTCGGGGGCTGTTTCGAGTTCTCACCCTCTAACGCCATGTTTTTAAGCCTAAGTGTGGAAATAAGCAAATTACCGTCGTACTCTCAAACCGGGACACCCGCGGCTGCGGGGTCCGTTCCCACGAGTTACGTTGGTCCCGTGGGAGGTGTTAGTGCCACCCACGGGGCCGTTCGGGGGCTGTTTCGAGTTTTCACCCTCTAACGCCATGTTAAGCCTAAGTGTAGAATTAAGCAAATTACCGTCGTACTCTCAAACCGGGACACCCGCGGCTGCGGGGTCAGTTCCTACGAGTTACGTTGGTCCCGTGGGAGGTGTTGGTGCCACCCACGGGGCCGTTCGGGGGTTGTTTCGAGTTCTCACCCTCTAACGCCATGTTTTTAAGCCTAAGTGTGGAAATAAGCAAATTACCGTCGTACTCTCAAACCGGGACACCCGCGGCTGCGGGGTCCGTTCCCACGAGTTACGTTGGTCCCGTGGGAGGTGTTGGTGCCACCCACGGGGCCGTTCGGGGGCTGTTTCGCGTTCTCACCCTCTAACGCCATGTTTTTAAGCCTAAGTGTGGAAATAAGCAAATTATCATCGTACTCTCAAACCGGGACACCCGCGGCTGCGGGGTCAGTTCCTACGAGTTACGTTGGTCCCGTGGGAGGTGTTGGTGCCACCCACGGGGCCGTTCGGGGGCTGTTTCGAGTTCTCACCCTCTAACGCCATGTTTTTAAGCCTAAGTGTGGAAATAAGCAAATTACCGTCGTACTCTCAAACCGGGACACCCGCGGCTGCGGGGTCCGTTCCCACGAGTTACGTTGGTCCCGTGGGAGGTGTTAGTGCCACCCACGGGGCCGTTCGGGGGCTGTTTCGAGTTTTCACCCTCTAACGCCATGTTAAGCCTAAGTGTAGAAATAAGCAAATTACCGTCGTACTCTCAAACCGGGACACCCGCGGCTGCGGGGTCAGTTCCTACGAGTTACGTTGGTCCCGTGGGAGGTGTTGGTGCCACCCATGGGGCCGTTCGGGGGCTGTTTCGAGTTCTCACCCTCTAACGCCATGTTTTTAAGCCTAAGTGTGGAAATAAGCAAATTACCGTCGTACTCTCAAACCGGGACACCCGCGGCTGCGGGGTCCGTTCCCACGAGTTACGTTGGTCCCGTGGGAGGTGTTGGTGCCACCCACGGGGCCGTTCGGGGGCTGTTTCGAGTTTTCACCCTCTAACGCCATGTTAAGCCTAAGTGTAGAAATAAGCAAATTACCGTCGTACTCTCAAACCGGGACACCCGCGGCTGCGGGGTCAGTTCCTACGAGTTACGTTGGTCCCGTGGGAGGTGTTGGTGCCACCCACGGGGCCGTTCCGGGGCTGTTTCGAGTTCTCACCCTCTAACGCCATGTTTTTAAGCCTAAGTGTGGAAATAAGCAAATTACCGTCGTACTCTCAAACCGGGACACCCGCGGCTGCGGGGTCCGTTCCCACGAGTTACGTTGGTCCCGTGGGAGGTGTTGGTGCCACCCACGGGGCCGTTCGGGGGCTGTTTCGAGTTCTCACCCTCTAACGCCATGTTTTTAAGCCTAAGTGTGGAAATAAGCAAATTACCGTCGTACTCTCAAACCGGGACACCCGCGGCTGCGGGGTCAGTTCCTACGAGTTACGTTGGTCCCGTGGGAGGTGTTGGTGCCACCCACGGGGCCGTTCGGGGGCTGTTTCGAGTTCTCACCCTCTAACGCCATGTTTTTAAGCCTAAGTGTGGAAATAAGAAAATTACCGTCGTACTCTCAAACCGGGACACCCGCGGCTGCGGGGTCCGTTCCCACGAGTTACGTTGGTCCCGTGGGAGGTGTTGGTGCCACCCACGGGGCCGTTCGGGGGCTGTTTCGAGTTCTCACCCTCTAACGCCATGTTTTTAAGCCTAAGTGTGGAAATAAGCAAATTACCGTCGTACTCTCAAACCGGGACACCCGCGGCTGCGGCGTCCGTTCCCACGAGTTACGTTGGTCCCGTGGGAGGTGTTAGTGCCACCCACGGGGCCGTTCGGGAGCTGTTTCGAGTTTTCACCCTCTAACGCCATGTTAAGCCTAAGTGTAGAAATAAGCAAATTACCGTCGTACTCTCAAACCGGGACACCCGCGGCTGCGGGGTCAGTTCCTACGAGTTACGTTGGTCCCGTGGGAGGTGTTGGTGCCACCCACGGGGCCGTTCGGGGGTTGTTTCGAGTTCTCACCCTCTAACGCCATGTTTTTAAGCCTAAGTGTGGAAATACGCAAATTACCGTCGTACTCTCAAACCGGGACACCCGCGGCTGCGGGGTCGGTTCCCACGAGTTACGTTGGTCCCGTGGGAGGTGTTGGTGCCACCCACGGGGCCGTTCGGGGGCTATTTTGAGGTGGTTTAGGGTTGCGAGGTTAATGGCTGTAACGAGGGGTTGGGGATGTACATCGGTTCGAGGATTTGGGGTAAAAGTGGTGCGGGTAAATGATAAGGGTGGGTGAAATGGGGTGGAAGGATGGAAATAGGAGGTCGGGTGGGGGTTTGAAGTAGGTATGAAACCCGTAAAAGGATGTGGATCATTTTGGGGGTCGGGTGGGTGAAATGAGGTGGACCCCTAAAAAGAATTAGCGGGATTGGGGGCTGTGTAGTGTAGTGGCTGAATTGGGCTAGGTTGAGGGACGGGAGTTTGTGGATGAGAGGTGTGAACGAGCTGGTTAGGGTCTGGGGCAGATCTGCCGGAATATGGGTATTTTCCGGGGACATGAAGGTAGGGGCTGCCATTGGAAGAAGGCCGGGGAGCTGCGAAGGGGTCGGAAGTGGTTGGGGGGATTTCGGGAGGCTGTCCTGGGTCAGATGCAGGCTGGGGGGTTATTTTTTTGGGCTCGGGAGGTGCGTCGGCAGGGGTAAGGTGGGCGCAAGTTTCAGGCGATGGAGGGAGGGTGGGTGCGAAGGCGGTCAGGTCAGGGTGTTTGCATAGGGGGCGGTTACGGCAGCAGGTGGGCTGGGGTGGGCAGCATATATATGCAGCAGTTGGCATATATATGCATATATATGCTGCATATATATGCATATATATGCAGTGCTGCATATATATGCATATATATGCATATATATGCAGTGCTGCATATATATGCATATATATGCTGCATATATATGCATATATATGCAGCACTGCATATATATGCATATATATGCATATATATGCAGCACTGCATATATATGCATATATATGCACTGCATATATATGCATATATATGCAGCAGTTATATGGCTGCATATATATGCACTTCCTCCTTTTTCAACAGTCCACACAAGCACACGCACGCACACACTCACACGCGCACACAAACACACGCACGCACGCACGCAATCCCCACCTTTGCCATGCCCTGCATTTTACTCCCGAAAAAAATTATGTAATAGCCTCACATCCCATGTCAGAAAATTTTGGTAGAGGGGCTGCCAGGATAAAAATGGTATATACTGGATTAGTTGGGATACGGTAGTTTTTCCCAAGGTGGAGGGGGGGATGGGATTTAGAGATTTCAAAAGTTTTAACCGAGGTTTGCTTGCAAACATGTGCTGGAGAATTATGAAAAACCTTAATTCCTTGTGTTCTAAAATCCTCAAAAATATTTACTTCCCTAATTGTTTGTTCTTAGAAGCAAAAACGGGCCACAGACCATCTAAGGTGTGGAGCAGTCTTATGGAAGGCAATGATCTTCTTTAATCAGGTCTAAGATGGCGTATTGGCAATGGTGAGTGCGTGAACATCTGGGTGGACGTGTGAGTCCCCACAATTCCCAGCGGAAAAATCTCCTCCCGTAGGGCCAGGAGATGGAATCTATCAAACACATCTCGTTTCGATGCAAAGTGGCTTAAAAAATCTGGAGCTTGTGTGGACTGTTGAAAAAGGAGGAAGTGCTTCAAATTATTTTGGATTTTATCACCAATATGCACACACTCACACGCGCACACAAACACACGCACGCACGCACGCACACTCTCACTACATATATGCATATGCATATATGCATACATGCCGCGTCCCCTCCCCCCTTCCCCACTCACACACACACACACACACACACACAAACACACACACACACACACACACGCACACGCACACACGCACGCGCGCGCCCCCTGCCCGTCCCCTCCCCCCTTCCCACTCACACGCGCGCACACACACAAACATGCACACACGCACACACGCGCCCCCTGCCCATCCCCTCCCCCCTTTCCCACTCACACGCGCACACACACAAACATGCACACACGCACACACACAAGCCGGGAGCGCCGTGACTACACGGTCGGTTCCTACGACTTACATTGGTCCCGTGCGAGATGTTCGTGACTCTTGCGGGACCGTTTTGTGGGTGTTTTACGTTTTCACCGTTCGATGGCTATTTTAAGGCTGTTTTACGTGTTCAAAAGTTATCCAAACCCAAAATAATTAAAAAATTGAATCAATGCATATTTAACCTTAAAATAAAGTTCATCATAGGTCTATCCATTACCTGGATATTTTGTTACACCCAACGCCAATCAGAACCTTCTCTATGCCAGCAGCGATGCAATTTCAGATTATGTTTGATAGTAGTTCGACCCCAACATCAATGTATCCTATGACAGTGAAAAAATAATGAATTTTTTGCAAACAGTTATGTTCAATTAAAAAAATGGTAGAACCAAAAAATAGCGGGACATTACACTTAAAAGTAGATGAAATTCATAAATTAATGTAAAGTGCTAATACAATGTCAATATCATAATAGGATACAAATAAGATTGATGAGGATAAAATAATATTTTGATACTCAATCTTCCTCTAAATCAACTAAAAGATCCTTCAAATTAGGGTTGTCATCAAGAGCTGACTGGAACTCTTTTGGAGCCTTTAATGCGTCTACTTCAGTAGTCATACCCTTTGGTGCATGCACAACAATAGACCAATTGCCATCGTTTATGCACTTCGAGTAGAATACCTTCTTTACATTCTGAAAGGCACAAATAAAAGGCTCGTCGACTATGCGGTCTTTAGTCTTCAGCTTTGATAAATCTACCATAATAAGTTTGGAGTCGGGATCAACTTTGCAAGCATTCGTTGTATCCTCCACCTTTACCCAATCACAATAGAATACGGTTTCTGTGAAATCCAAGTAATCAAGTTCTAGGATTTGTTGAATTATCCCATAATAGGTTAGCACCGTATTCTTTGGATTTTTATCACTTTTGCTAGCGATACAGGTGGTCAAGGCAGAAATTGATATTCCACTGTTTTGCGTCAAAAGCTTTTCCTCATATGGATATGAAATGAAATCAAAACCGTTGGTGCGGAATTTCTTAAACTCTTTTGCACGAAAACTAGGACCTTTTGCTAGGCGTGCAAGTCTGGAAGAGACATCACCTCTTTTTAGAAGCTGCATTTATTAATGAATTTGTATTAGGGCATGTTTTTACCACACATGAATAAATAACCGCACACATAAGATGTGAAAAGTACCTCTTTTGACACCCATGCCCTAAAGTCAGTTGTCGTCCAATTTCTCCTTTGATTTTGGATAATTTCGTTCTCGTACTTCCTACCGAAAAATTATAGAGTTTAGATCATAAAATAAAAAATACATATAATCAAAGAAGAAGAATTCAGTAGATACTCACTGTCTCCAGTCTTGGACTTCATCTTGCGATTCGAAGACATGACGAGTTGCTTGCTCGTATTGTAGGTTTGTGAGTTTCACCTCTTTAGGGTTCCCAAACGATAATTCGTCCTCAAACTCGTCAGGTTCCTCTATCACTCGTTCTCCACGAGGATTAAACCTCCTCACCTCTTGTTCTGGCATATGTTCCCTAGCGTATAGCGATGATTCCACCGTTACGTATTCTTCAGCAATTGACCCTCCAATATACCGTGTATTCTTTACATAATCTTTGAAGGTTTTCATCAAGCGCTCAAAAGGATACATCCAACGATACCTCACGGGACCACATAATAAAGCTTCATCGCATAAATGCACAAGCAGGTGGATACTGATATCGAAGAATGACGGAGGAAAATATTTCTCTAACACACAAACTGCCTCGGCTAAAGTTGATTTCGCAGCTTTAATGTGTCTTCTGTTTACCACTTTTGCACAAAGTAGGGTAAAACACAAACTGATTTGCATAATTGCCCGACGGAGATCTTTGTGTTCAGAGAAGCAATGCCGAAATAACAACGGGATTAATTGGATGATTACGTGCCAGTCGTGAGACTTGCACTGTTTCAAGTCATTTGCTTGGTAGTTTACTACCCTACGTAAATTACCAGAATAACCGGTTGGAGTCTTCAAGTTGAACAACGTGTCTAAGAGGATCTTCTTCTCACTAGTAGTCAAAGTGAAAGCAGTGGGGGGGATAGAAATTCTTCCTGTCGTTGGATCATTTTTTAACCACAGTCTCTTCTTTATTTTCATATCCTGTAGATCTCGGCGGGCACGCTCTCCATCTTTGGAATGAGATCCACCCAGACATGTTCCTATCAAATGTTCTGCAACATTCTTCTCTGTGTGCATCACATCAATTATATGCCTTACACGATGATCTTTCCAATACGGCAAATCAAAAAATATTGATCGCCTGGACCATGGCTTCGCTTTACTAGGGTCGTTCGGATCCTCCCTAGCTTTACGCTTCAGGTTTACAAACTGGGGGTGTTTGCCTACATACCTATTCCCCGCAGTCGCAGCCACCGCCTTCTCCTCAATTTGCTGACCAGAAAGTCGACTAGGTGCCGTTCTTCGCTCGTGACCGACAGGCAAAAAGTTAGACTTGTCGTTCCTAAAAGGGTGACTGGTCGGCAGAAATCTACGATGACCCGTGTAACTCAACTTACCACTATGTTTTAACCAACAGGCTTCAGTTTCCTCCCCACATATGGGACATCCATAATAACCATGAACATTACAACCGGACAAGGTCCCATAAGCAGGAAGATCGTGGATCGCCCACATCACCATTGCTTTAAGTGTGAACTCTTCACCCTTATGAGAATCGAACGCCGTCACGCCTTTATCCCACAACTCTTTAAGTTCTTCGATTAATGGTGCTAAGAATATATCAATATCATCACTGGGAGCCTTAGGCCCGGGTATCAACAGAGATAACAATGTGAACTCCTTTCTCATGCATAACGTCGGAGGAAGACTTAAAGGCGCCATAAGAACTGGCCAATAACTCTGACTAGTACTTAAATTACCGAAAGGGTTAAACCCATCGGTTGAGATTGCAAGACGAACGTTGCGCGGTTCCTTTGCAAATTCATGGTGTTGTGCATTTGAAATTTGCCAGATGAGTGAATCAACCGGATGACGCATCAAATTCCCACCCACCTCGCATCGAGCATGCCATGTCATGGCCTCCGCTATCCACGGTACAGTAAAAAAACGTTTTAACCGTGGCCCAAGTGGAAAATATTTCAAAACCTTTTGTGGGACTTGCGAGCACTTGCGATTTTTTGCATGTTTGTCATTTCCATTCTCACAAACCATATATCTAGGCTCACTGCATACAGGACATTCATCCTTCTCTTCGTGCTCATTCCGGTACAATATGCTATCATACTTGCAAGCATGAATAGATTTGTATTTCAAACCTAAACCCTTCAAACTCTTCTTCATGGTAGGATAATTGTCTGGTAACATGTTCTCTTTTGGGAGAATTTCTTTAACCCACTTAAGAATTCCGGTTACGCTGTTTCCAGACAAACCAAATTGACTCTTCAAATTATGCAAACCAATCATTGCATATAATACCGAGTGATCTTCATCGCAATCTTTATACAACGGTCTAGCCGCATCTGCTTTCAACCGTATGTATTCCCGATCTCCTAGTAGTTCAGCATCAATTTGTTCATTTACTTGGTCATAATGCACATTATTTGTATCCATAGGTTGGTGGTTTTGTTGGTTGTGGAGTCCGTAAGCATCATCAATTAAGTCGGTCAATGGACGATGTGTTGGTGAATCATGTACCACTTCTACTCCTTGAGGTTCCGTTACACGGTCGGCTCCCGGTAATTCTTCTGGAACATAAGGTACAACTTTTTCACCATGGTATGTCCATATTATATAGTCTTGACAGATTCCCCACTTTAGTAAATGCAACTCAACAACTTCCAATGACTTATATTTTCCGTTAATACAATGAGTGCACGGACACGGAATCTTCTCACTTTTAAGATTTTTGGAAGCATATTTAACAAATTCATAAACGCCCTTTACATGATTAATTGATATCCGGTTAGTCTCTCCCATCCACTCTTTGTATTGTGGGAAATCCATGTAATAATCTTCAAATTTCAGTCCTGTGGTAATAGGTTAAAAAATATTATTACAACTGAAACAGAAAGAATATTCTTACGACTGAAACAAAAAAAATATCATTCCATACGAAACAAAACCAATATTCTTACAACTGAAACAAAACCAATATTCTTACAACTGAAGCAAAACCAATATTCTTACAACTAAAACAAAAAAAAATTATTACAACTGAAACGAAAGAAAATATTATTAAACCTTGGCCAACAGATAAAGTGGCCAAGTAATAAAAGATTTTGCATAATTCCTCAATTCCATCCCATCCCCGCTGTTAACGTACACAGGTACATCTCCGCAGCCGTTGTATATTTCATCGACCATTATTTTAGCCTCACCCTTCTCCAAAGGTCGGCGATGTACTAGAGTCCCCCTTTCCCTGGAGATGAGTATGCACACGCCAACAAACCTCGAATTGCTCATGTCCTTGATATAGTACTCTTCGCCATAGTCACCGTGAGCTGTTGACGATGATCCGAGCCCCGTGATTGGAGGATGAGGCATTTGAGAGGGGAATGTTGGAGGGGAAGGATGTGTGAAATCTTGAGGAGGCATTGGGGGCCTATAACTTTCAATAAGATTCTCAAGTTTCCCAATTTGATTGTTCAATAATCCCAGGGAATTTTTAAGGTCATGGACATCCCCATCGGTCTTCTGTTGGTGCTCCTTTTGGGATGAGATATAATTCTTGACCGAAGATAGCTCGTCCACAAGAGGTGCAATGTGTTGAAGTTTTGTTTTTGGCATATGTGAGCCAACGCCTCTCGTCCTCCCCCTTTTGTCCTTTCCAAAGGTCTTAGTCAGGGCATCATTTTCAAGGTCAAAGTCATCAGTAGGGCACGAATCTGATTGACTGCTGATGGCCTCTATTGATTCCAGTGTCTTAGCCAACTGCAGGGGGAATTTATTATCTTTGTCCCGTCGAGCATGAAGGAATAAGTTGGATCGATTTGGGTTTTTACCGGCATCTGGACCATCTTTTGTCCTACTCTCCCATTCATTCTTCAAATCCTCATATGATTTGGATCCCAGCCTATGGATATCAGTTTTTTGTGCCCTATTTTTTTTGTTTTGCTCCCTCTGGACCAACTTGTTTTCCTTCGCCTCATTCTCCAAAAACTTATTCCACTGATCCACCGGCATTTCAACATTGGGAGGCACTTTCTCTTTCAAAGACAAAATATCGGAGCTCGCTACCTCTTTCGGGAAATGTTTCTTCCGAAGGTTTCTCCTGTATGTCCTCAATCCTTCAGCAACCCGAGATAGAACCTTATTCTTGGAACGGTCAGGAAATGAGAAATGCTTGCAAAGTTGGTTATATATGTCATCTTTGACAGATTGATCAACAAGGTTCCAATTATCTGGTCCACCGACTCCCACGTTCATTTTTCCCAGCGACAAACACCGGGCTTTAAAGTTCAGCACGTCACTCCTATCACCCATCGGGTTATTCCCGAGAAGGGAGAATCCAATAGGCTTCTTTTCATTTGAGCGGGAGGCATCATGAGTGTTGGATTGGGGCGTTAAAGCAACGGGAGTGCCGGATTGGGGTGT
Organism: Sambucus nigra; assembly: GCA_949130495.1. Lineage (NCBI taxonomy): Eukaryota > Viridiplantae > Streptophyta > Magnoliopsida > Dipsacales > Adoxaceae > Sambucus > Sambucus nigra. Next base: position 293,537,648 of record OX422215.1, on the reverse strand, counting down.
AGGAGCACTTGGGGTTGGACTTGGTGAGGAGTGAACCATTGGTGGAGTTGTGAATTGCTCAGCCATTGGTGTTGAGAATTCGGGTTCTGCAGAAGATGGTGAACCTCGTTGTGGTGTCACATCGGCACTTGGTACCCTAGGGTTGTTTCCTCTCGACATTATCTACAAAAATTAAAAAATATGAGTGACTAAATAATTATAGTAATATGAAATTATAACTAATTAATCAAGCTTAATTAGTTTTAGATATATAAATAGATAGATAGATACCTTTTCAAAGTAAGACTTTAGAATAAGTTCAATGTGTCTGATCTCCATCCATTCGGTATTAGTTTTTAAGAACCTATAAATTTTTGCACGTGGCCAACTAGAAGGAAGGGTATCTATGATTGATGTGTAGATGTCAGTGACATGAACTCGGAATCCCCTATTTCTCAACTTGTTGGCAAGATTCAATTTTACGTGCATGTGGCGCGAGACATCACAGTCTATGTCAATGCTCTCTGTACGCAGTTGTATCCATAACGGGTGGATTTTTTTTTCCGCCTTCTCCAACAACGTAACCAAGGTCAGGGCTATGTCGGGATTATGTGTGTGAAATATATTTTGTATAACGTCATCCCAGTTTTCTGGTAGAGAAAATAGAATACGATCGAACAAGTAATCTTGCTGGATATCAAATCCATGATTTATAAGGTAGTTAAATTGTTCGATCTTTTTATTTCCGTACCTATAAATAGGAGTACCCTCTATATGACGCACGCTAATAAAAGAGTTATGTGTGCGGTCTAATTGCAACCTGTCCCACTCTTGTTGACAGTATTTATCACCGTGCCTCATTTTTCCTGAGAAAAGTAGTATCCAACAAATTTTATAACATATACATTTATCGACACTAGTATCAATTCAATAAATTCAACATAGTATCCAACACGACATGCATATAACCCCCAATATAGTATGATGGCACGCATATAACCCCCTATAAAATCCCACGAGGTAGATGTAATTTTTTTTTTTACTTATTAAGAATCCATTTAATAATATTTTGTCAAAAAAAATATAATGTCTAGGGTTATATTTTGAATAATATTTTGTCAAAAAAAAAAATCCCAATACAATGTCTAGGGTTTATTGAAATAAAATGTCTAGGGTTTATTGAAATAAAATACAATTTGTTTGTATTTACACACATAAACACACATACACACATACATATAAACATAAATCTATACATACACACACATATATACAAATCTATACATACACACACATATATACAAATCTATACATACACACACATAAATCTATACATACACACACATATACACACATATACTAACACAATGAGAATCGAAATGCACGAGAATCGAAATGAGGGATGGAAATCGCACAAATAAACACACAATACCTTTCTGAGCCGAAATCTCAAGGATGGAAATCGCACAAATCGCCTAGGGCTTTAGACACTGACCTCGATCGACAGAAATGAAATGAGGGAGGCGCGATTATTTTTTTTAAGGACTGAACCTGGTCACGGCCAACCACCGTGACCCACCATGCGCGACCCTTAAATGAACTGCTGCTCGATTGAACCTCGTCACGGCCCAGAGCCGTGACCCCCAGTGCGCAACCTGCAAACCCCACCACTGCTCGAATGAGGGATGGTCACGGTCTAAAGCCGTGACCCATACAAGGAAATGGTCACGGCCCTCAGCCGTGACCCGTGACCCCCATTGCGCAACCTGCAAACCATCACCACCACTGCTCGAATGAAGGATGGTCACGGCCTAAAGCCGTGACCCATACCCAGAAATGGTCAGGGTCTTTGGCCGTGACCCTAAATGTGTGTGTTATTTACTTCGTCGTGCCTTTGGTCACGGACTTGGGCCGTGACCCCATCCGCGACCAGTTTGGAGGGAATTTTGGCGCGAATTTGGCGCCAAGATGGTCACGGTCTGGTCACGGCTCAAGTCCGTGACCCACAGTGGTCAGGGACTTGGGCCGTGACCACTTTCAAAGCATCCATGGTCTAGTGTGATAATAAATATGGTCACGCCCAAAACAGCCTTGGTCATGGCCCAAGTCCGCGACCAACGGGTCGCGGACTTGGGCCGTGACCAACTCGGCGTGACCATTCGCAGGATTTGGTGTAGTGCTCCTCCACTACCAATGCTTGAGATCTCTATTGAGAGCCTAGGCATAGAGATGATGAACATGGATACTCTAGACCCACTATATGATGAGAGAGAGTAAAGAGGCGAGATAACTAGGGATCTAATTACTATGTGCATTAATGGTGAGGACCCAACCTAGGAAGTGCAAATTGGGGCTGCCCCGAGAACCTCCCTTAGAGAGTAACTCGTCTAATTACTTAGAGAGAATAAAGATGTCTTTTCTTGGAGCCATTACGACATGATAGGGGTAGATCATGAGGTTATGGTCCACCACCTCAAGTGGACCCAAACCACAAGCCTGTCAGCCAAAAGAAGAAGTTCTTTGTATTGGAGATCAATAGATGTGGAATAAAAAAATTCAACCATGGTTCTTTGATTAATTAAACATAGAAATTGGTAACATTAAAAAGTAGGTATGTAGAATACACCTAGGGTTTAAAACATAATACCTTTGCGGATCCAATTGCAATCCGATTTGGAGACTGGTATTTTTTTATGATTAAGGTTTGCCTTATATTGGATCTCTAAAATCTTGCTTAACCTTATGAAAATCTTGGATGTTCTAGTGTATGATCCTCCCCAAATAATTATTCTCACCCTTTTAAAACCCTAATACTGATAAATAATGATTAAAACCCCTTCCCACACATTTATATACAAGTATAAAAAGTGATATTGGGCCAAACTGAGTTTCTTAAGAGTTTAGACAAAACTACTTGACTATAAGGACTACAGTAGGGACCCAAGACAAATAATTAAATTGGCTTCAAAATAAATACTCAAAAAATCCCAGAATTACAATTACCATAATTTAGTTTCTTTCTTTATTTTATCATGATTAATTCCACTAAATAATTATAACTACATTCAATTTTGATAAGCAAAGAAATCATTCAGATATAATAAGGTCTTATTTGCAAAGTTGATAATGGTACTTAATATTACTCCCCACGTTAAGCTTCTGATACTCCCTTGAATAAATCAATTTACTATTAATTGACTTTAAGCAACATTTAATTAATTTTCTTGATTCTCAGGCTTAACTTATTTTTCTATACCACTGGATTATAAATAATCCACTTATCAGGTTTACTGGTGAAAAAAATCTTATAAGTCTATTAAAGGGTATCACAATCCTAGAAATCCCCGGACATAGATTCTTTCGAATTAAGATCTCATACCTACTTATATAATTATCATCTAATATGCAGGGATCATTTAATTAAAACTAAAATTTAATCCTACCCATAACAGTCAAAGTGACAACTACATAAGCATTCCAATTCTCATAATTCTTGAGATTAAGAATCTATGCACCCTTTGCAAATGGTGTGATATTGCTTGAGTCACATTTCGATGGTCCTTAGACTAAAATCTCACAAGTGGTCATGTTCAATACATTCCTGGGACGTACCACTCACAATCCTCTATTGAACTATCGTACAAATTCTCTAACCATCACTCAGGTTTCCGTAGTTTGAGATAAACTACTTAGGATTGCATCTCAATTGTTCTGATTGGATGTCAACTTCCTATCTAGGTTGTGAACTTTTCAATAGTGCAGAAATAAGAATTCCAATCTCCTTGTGATCAACCCGGAGTCGCCTCACATAAATTACTACTAAGCTCTATTAATTGACATTAATACGAAATAATATATTTAAATAAATATAAAGCAATCTAAAAAAAATTATTATCACTTTAAATGAATAAAAGAATCATTTATTAAATAATAATAAATATTTTACACATGGTTTTAAGAATAAATCCCAACAATCTTCCACTTAGTCTTAAAGCCATGTGGCTATGAACTTGACTCCCATTCCTTTTATGTGACTGCCAAAAGTCCTATTTGGTAAGGTCTATATAAAATAATCAGCCAAGTTGTCCTCAGATAGTCATGATGACATCGCCCATCTCTATAATCTCCTGAATCAAGTGAAACTTATGCTCAATGTGCTTCACCCTCTTATGGGTCCTTGGTTCTTTCGAATTCACAACCGCACCGCTATTGCAAAAATAAAGTGTAATATGCGACTGTGTTGAAGGAACCATAGCCAAATCACTTATGAAGTTACAGAGACAAACAACCCCTTTTTGTATCCCCAAAGCGTCAACAAACTCGGCTTCCATGGTAGAATCAATAATACAAGACAGTTGATACTCCTCCAAATCATGGCTCCACCTCTTAAGGTAAACACACATCCTTAGGTCGATTTCCTAAAGTCCCCATCTGACTAAAAATTCAAGTATATGTACCCAATATGTATTAAAATATTTGTATAGTAAAATAATATATAAGCCTTAGTCCTCTTCAGGTACTTGATAATGTGAACCACAGCAACCCAGTGTCCCTCACCTACATTAGACTAAAATATGTTGACCATATCAATTGTATAACATATATCTGGTCTAGTACAGACCATAACATACATGAGCCTGCTTACCGTCAAAGCATAAGGAATATTCCCCATCATTTCTATCTGATCAGGTGTCTTAGGCCACTGATCCTTAGTTAAATAAATTCCATGCCTGAAAGATAAAAAAACCTTTCTTGAAATCTTTCATACTAAACCGTCTGATCATTGTGTCAATATAAGTGGATTAGGATAAGTCCAACATCCTATTGTTTTGATCATGCAAAACCTTTACCTAAGGATATGATTGGATTTTCCTAAGTCCTTCATATCAAACTAATTATACTATAATACTCTTATACTAGATAATAAACTCATATCATTCATGATTAGGAGAATATCATACCCTTCCATCATTCTTCTTATACACACAACTTTCATCCTTTCATTGATCAAAACCAAAAGATTTGATTCTCTGATCAAATTGCATATTTTAAGACCTTGATGCTTGCTTAAGTCCATAAATGGATCTCTTAAGCTTCCACACCTTATTTTCTTGGCCATTTTCTATGAATCCGTGGGTTTCACTATATAGATTCACTCATCAAGATTGTTGTTCAAGAACGCAATCTTGACATCCAATTTCCAAATCTCAAAATCGAGATGTGAAACAATGGATAAGAGAATCCGAATTGACTTAATCATGGCTACCAGTGAAAAGGTCTCCTCATAATTGATCCCCTCTTTATGAGTGAAACCTTTCGTAATAAGTTATGCCTTGAAGGTTTCCACCCTCCCTCCTACCCCTCTCTTATACTTTTAGGTCCATTTTCACCCGATGGGTTTTAGTCCATCTGGCAAGTCTACAGGTTCCCACACTTAAATTGAATACATCGAATATGTCTCGGTGTTTATATCTTTTAACTAAAGCCCAACGTCCTTGTCTTAGAGTGCCCCTTCATCGGTGTTAGGATCTAGTATGTGTTCCCTCGGGATTTTGTCAAAATATTCTCCTAAATACACTGATCCATCAAGCTAACGCATGACCCTCCCTCTACGACGTGGCTTCAGTTTTGGTCAAGTATAATTGACATGTGAATCCTGACCCTCGGTAATGATCCCAATACCGTTAGGTTGTGTATTATTGAGTTCATGTTATATTTTTTCCTCTACTGGTGGTCCCAAAGAATTTTTTCTCTCTTGTTCTCTATGATCTTCAAGATAATCTTGATCTTAGGATTATGGTCAGTGATAAGCACCCAAAAGTGTATATTTTATGCCCTGAATAGATGCATTTTAGTCGCTCGTTTTTAATAAAAATGACCTTATGTTCGTATTTTATTATTTTTCAGGTCAATATGCAGTTGCGGTACAAATAATGCTAAATCAATACAATTGCGACTCAATAGCGGTCAAAAGCTTGCAACAAAGAAATCAAGGAGATCTCGAAGTCTGAGTCCCTATTTGAGCTTGCCCGATGTGATCCGATGCCCCGAAATAGTCCCGTAACCCAAACCTAGCCCAGCCGAACCCAGTCCATTCCCCGAGCCTTGTGTGTGTTTAGTTTGTATTTTATATTGTTTTTAGATTTTTAGTTGGAGCCATTTTTATTTTTAGGATTTATTTTAGATTTATTCAGAATTTTCTACAATTTATTGTCTATTTTTCTATTTCTTTATTTTTATTTTTATTTTTATTAGTTTTTAATCTTTAATCTTTATTTTATTTCAATTTTTTATTAGGATTGGTTTTTATGATTTTATTTTCTATTTTTATTAGATATTATCTTACTTTAGTTTTATTATATTAGGATTATAATTTTTAGTTTTAATTGATTTTTATTATTTGTGTCTTTTATATATATATATTTTATTTTTATTATATATATATATATATATATATATATATATATATATATATATATATATATATATATATATATTAGAGTCTTTTTAATTTAATAGGTTTATTGTTTTTATTTTATTTTTAGTAGGATTTTATTTTTATCTAGTTTTTATTTCTTTTTTTTTACAAATTAAATACACACATATTAATATACACACATCTACACCCAAACCATAACTCCGACCCATGGCATCCATCGGCCATGGCCGGACTTACAAACCCGAATACCAATCCAAAAACCCACGGCACCCAGCTGGTCGTGTCCACCCCATTGCAGACCCAGCGGAGCCCATAAGACCGGAAACCCAAAGTCCAGCCATGGCCAGCCTTAAAGCTCCGGCCATGGCAGTCCTCTAACCCCCTTTTTGACCAAACCCAACAGCTCCCCAATAACCTCCCTGTGCTGGAACCCCATACCCCCACTGCCCCGGCGGCTTCCGACCTCCGGCGTTAACCCGGCACACTCTTACCCCTTCCGGCGACCTCCTGCTGGAGCAGCCTCCTCTGGCCGACGAGACCTAGACCCGGAATCGCGAGCCCACCTGCCAAACCGAGAAACATCAACCCGACCGCTACACCACATCCAAACCCGGATACCCATAACCCGATTCCACCCGTGTCCAACATTCCACCCATTTCTGGAACCAACCAAATCGAGTTGACCCAATACCCACCATCAACAACCAACCCCAAATCCCATTAAAATAGGAACTAAAACAAATCTTATCCCAAGCCAATAAAATCACACAAAATCTTTTATCAAAGCCAAACACTTCGTGGACTTTAAAAAGGAAGGAAAACCATTTTTAAAAGGAATACTCTCACAGTAAAGAAAAGAGGAGAGACGCAGAGAGAAAGAGACAGTGTATAATATGTACATTAAAACATTCCAGAAAAATACAAAAAAATTATTTTAGCTTTAGAATAATTTTTAGGTTTACTTTTTACTTTTTTTTTGTAATCAAGTGCTGAAAATTGTGAAGAAGTTGGACGCATGTCAAGGCGTATTTCAAGACAAATTTGTGAAAAAAATTGCATATTGTATTTCTATACTCTCTTTTCAATTTATTTCCTTTTTGACATATTATCTATTGTTGTTTATGCACACATGAGAATGTTTGACTAAACACCCCGTTAAATGGGTGGGATGCACTGCGTATGATGTTACTTTAATTAATTAGTTTCATTAATTTTATATTTCTAGGTAAATTAATTTTAAGTGTCACAAATTAATTTATGTAACAAGAGTTAGTAAATTAATTGAACGAATTAATGTTGAATTTAGGAATCCAACTAGAGATAGATTTTTTTGAAATTTGAATATTAATTCGGTGTTGAAATTTGAAGATTGTTATTGTTTTCGTTAAATTGATCCTAGCGGGTAATTTTCTGAAAATAGTATAAGTCCTAATTTTTCATAGTGTGACATTTTTAAATTAATTTTCTGAAAAAGATTTTATTAAATTTATAATTTTAACGAGAGTTAGATTATTGATTTAATATCATCTCGAAATATTTCAAATTAATAAATTGAGAAATTAAAATAATTGAAAATGCAGTGTAATCTCATCTCTTGACCTTCTCACACATTTCACACTCAGTTGCACATTCTTTTTCATTATTTAGTCATTTTATAATTTTTAGCATTTGTTAGTTAATTTTTCCTTTGAAATTGTTTTTAAAAATGAAAAAAAAAGATTTTCATAAAAAATTGAGATTGCACGTTTTCACATTAATGGTTTCACCTTGAAAGTTGGATTGATATCTGTACTTACCGCAATACGAGTTATTTTTAGACAAGTTTTGTAGGTACTCAAGGGAATTTTGAGAGTGGCTTTTGCACAACAACGATATATATACGCAAAAAGCTTCTTATCAAATGGCGTTGTTGCCCCTTTCTTGACGTGGAGACATGATTGAAGACTTGTAATTTTCTTTATCTTTTTTTTAGTGTAGTTCTTCCTCCTCCACCCTCATTAGACTGGTTGTATAGGATTTTTAAAGCTTGGTATTTATTTTGGTGCATTTTGACACTGATTTTTTGTAAAAATTATTCATTAAAAAAAAGCAAAAAGGGAAACCGGACAAGGTAGAGAGAGGGCGTCCAATGACGAGGATTTTTGAAGCCTCTCTACTTTGGGTCGGTAGGACTCCCGGGGACGACTGAGATAGGCGAGATCTCCCCCCGGTCGACTCAACTTGGTCTTCACCCCACGTGTGTAAAAATCGTGGGAGGTACATTTTTTTATCCCTCGCGAATCTTCTGCAAGCGAGTTCATTTTTGTGTGATTAATTGCTCCTATGTGCTTTTAATTTCTGCATCGCACTTAAATTGAATGGTTTGATGAATTAATTTACCTAAGACCTGGACCCGGTCATTGAAATGAGAAGGGATTTCATCACCCGACTCACTCGCTTATCTATTGTGTGCTACCCTAGCTGTCATTAAATTTAAAATCAATCAACTAGCTAGCCCTGTAGGAACATATTTTTACAAGAGGCGATCACAAAGATAAATTCCGTGAATTTTGTCACCCGCGGACTTAATTAAAATTTGACTGCCCCTCTCACTAATTTTGAAGATAATAATTGGCTACGTGCTCGTTAGGATTTTTTCTTGACTCGTGTGTGTCCAATTCCATTCTTTAGGTAGTCGATTTTAGTTAGTTCGCTCAAATCAGGAGTCCAATTTTTCCCATTTTTCGAAAAATAGCAATAATATTTTCTTTTTTTAAATATTTTCACAAATCCCAAAAATATTTTTTTTATTTAAAATACCAAAAAGATTTTCCTTTTCTTATTTTCAAAAATCACAAAAAGATTTTCTTTTCTTTTGAAAAATATTTAAAAATCGAAAAAACATTTCTCGCCTCATGGCCGAAGAACGTCCTTTACGGGAGTACTTTGGTCATTTCCTATTATTTTATGTTAAGCCCGATTCGAACCTCTATTCATTAATTCATGGCTTTAACTCTCAAACACCCACCGTTGATACTCCTATATCATCCATGCACACATCTCATCTTCCACCGCCTCCGGTGACGAGTATCAACCCATCCCATGCTTCGCCATGAACACACTGCTTTCTTGTCGATCACTTGTCTCATGAGTGTCCATTTATATTCTCTCCATCTAACTCCACCTTGGAACATGTGTATCCCTATGACACTGTTTTGGACCCACTCTCGACGTATTATCACGACATATCTAATGTCGAGGGGTATGAGTACCCGAGCTATTCATGGAGGCCTGATTATCCTTCCATGCAATATTAATCCCAATGCCATGTTGTGGATCCTTACGGTTTCTAACAGTCGTCATCTCCACCTCGGGCAACTCATACCTATCAGTTCCCTTCATATACTCCTCATGCTGATCACACTTTTGTCCCTCACGGAGATGCTTCTCCGGTGAATGCTACACTTGATCCTGCTCCACACAATTCATATGAGTAATCTCCACATCCTAGTGTTTATAGCGAGTTGTGTCCACCTCACCCACCACCGCCACCCACCGCTATCTCCCCACCACCTTGCACATCCGCTCTCGAGAGCCTCTTACACAAGTTTGCGCACACTCTTCAATCTCAAAATGAAGCCCTTCAACGGCTTGAACACATGTTTACTGCATTTGAGTGTGCGAACGAGTCGGATTTCACCGTAAGTCAATCCATTGTTGCACCCGTGTGGGATGATGATGTGTCATCTTGTGCCATTGATTTTGAGTGTGACCAACCCTATCATCCTGAGAATCTTGCAGTTGAGACCACCCATTGGTCCGGGACCCAAGTTGACAATAGTGTTGACATATCCATTGCCAGTGAGACTGATCCCAAACCACCTTATCCTTTCAAACCCACCATTGAGTTTCACCTTTACCCTTCCACCGAATCCATAATTATGCCTGAGTCTACACCTTTTGACCCTTTTATGTGTGTTCCTAAGGAACCCATTATTTCTAGGTTAGCTCTGGCTACGAGTGCTCCCCATTTTCTTGATATTGAATCTGAGATGGTTTCTACCTCTCTGGATATGGATCCTACCCCACTATGCTTGACTCCCGTTGAGTCAGATATTAATGTTGATTAATCTATCTCTGATTTGAATTCCTCGTTCGATTTTTTCACCACTTTGGATGGTGACTTTCGGGTGGCTAAGTTGATCACTCCCTCGTTCATTTTCACATCTCCTCCTACGAGTACCCTTGAGGATCATTCCGAGTTTCGTGAGGAGTGTGTCTCTCCCACCCTTGAGTTAGATCATCTTCTCCCACCCTTTGTCCCACCCGACCCACCAACTGTCCCTTCCACCCCAACACTTGGTTTGGACCTTATTATTGCACCTCACCTGTTCCCATCTACGTATTTAGGTCCTCACCTCCACCCACCCTCCACCCTAGTGCTCCACGATCCTATTTGTGCACTTTTCATTGACCCTACCATCCATGTGAGTATTCTTGATACTCTCCACTACCGTGACACCGAGCTTGTTACTCAATGCACGCCACTTCCTTGTGGTGTTAAATTTTTTCATCTACCGCTCCCTGGTGTGTCACGGCGCGACCATTATCACCGTCCATTTATAGAACGGTCGTGCACTTTCTCTGCGGCCCACCCCATTATTATTTCCAAACCCTTTTGCCTCCCCCACCAACTTGAGCACCATACTTACAGGGCCCTTGTCGCCCTCACATTTACGCTCAATAAGGCTCGTGATCGGCGCCTCTTCACCTTCTCCCTTCCCCATCTTTGCCTTACCCTAATATCCACCCAATCCTGGTCCACCGATGCTTTGCATCGAGTGATGCACTTTGCTATACAACTTCATTGACCTCTTTTATCCTTTATCCAACAAAACTGACGCTTCAGTCTTGTTTGGGGGTGATTCTCATCACCCAATTTTTTCTGCCACCCGCCCTTTCACAGATCTTATCTTTCGGGTGAGACTGGTTCAGTCTGGCTGAAGATGTTAAACTTAGCGCTACCGGGAGGCAGCCCGTCGTTCATTGTTTCTGAGTATGAGTCTTATCCTGTTTGGGCGTGGTGTTTCACACCACCCAATGATTTTCACATGCTTTATAAACTTGTGCATACTTTTATATCGCCTATGTTCTTCGGGTTTCATATCTGCTCCCTCAGGCGGTACATTTTACTAGTGGTTCATTATGGTAATATCTTTCCTCCCTTGTGCTTTTATTTTTATATATGGTTTTAAACATCGAGGACGATGTTCTCTTTTGTTTGGGGGTGGGACATTTATCAAAATCGTACATCTTTTGAAAATTTTCAGAAACAAGTGATTTTAAACTTTTTGTGCAGTTAAATTTAATTTTTATGACATGATTTGTCTATCATCCCTCTTTTAGAAATCTCGAAATACCTATGTTTGACCCAAAAATTACGCTTTTAACATTAAATTAATTAATATCTCTTAAAAGTGTACTAGCACCATGAATTCCTAAACTCGGTAATTTGCATTATCACTTTTACAATCAAAAGTTGAAGAGTAAATATATTCTCAAGAAAGCCTTAAAAGATCACTAGTGGCGACTTAAACCCGTGAGATTTGAGCTTTTCACCTTTTTGAGGGTTTTTACGTATCTCCGAGTCACAAGTTGACTCAACTTTCTTTGGGTACTACATTTAGTCGTTGCATGGTCTCATCATTTTTTCAAATTTGGCTTAATCACTAAGAATGACATCATTTTCGAGTTGTAAGAAACATGTATCTTGTAGTTTGTCCCGAGCACTAAGCCCAATTTTTCATACACTTACCATTTTTACCCTTCACTCTACATTTTCTATCCATATTTTCCTTATCCATATATATCCCATATACCATCCATATGTCATTTCCCATCACTATCATAATTTTTGAGAAAAAGAGTGTTTGAAATTATCAATGTAAATTGTCTTCATTTTTATTTTGAAAAGAAAAAAAAATGCATCGCAAAAAAAAAAAGAAAAAAAAAAGAAGCAAAAAAAAAAAGAAATAAAAAAAAGAAAAGAAGAAAAATAAAGATGTGATCATAAGTTCAAAAGATGAAGACAATAGTCAATCAAAGTGTGTCACACTCTTCTCAAAACACCCCATCATTCATCTTCTTCATTATCCCCTCATACCTTTCATAAATGACATTTTTCACCCTTGGTAAAGTGTTTGGGTAAACGAAAAGATTATATGCTGAATAACTCGACATTCTCGACATAGTGGTTAGCATTCCTTCATGAGATCAAATTTCTTTCATGTATCCGTCCTTTCTTATAAAGTGTGTGAAACGTTTGAACTTGCTTTCATTTACTCACCTCCTCATACACTAGAGAGATACACTTACCCAATTCTCAGAGAGTTCGATTGAGAGAGTTATATCCAGTGAGAATTGAAGTCAAAACGTTGATCCTAAATAGGTGATCTAAGAATTACTCTAAGGATACTTAAGATTGTTTCACACTACACACGCTGAGTTTTAGGAAGGATTGCGCTTTTGGTATTAAGTAATTTCATATCTTATTTTGATAGTTGAATACGGTGTTCCTTGACGTCCTTTTAAGTTGGGTTGTATAGCATTTCATCATCAAATCAAAAACTGCATTTAAATAAGTTTTCAAATTTTGTGGGTATATTCACTACAAACCCTCACGAGACACCACTCGTCCCGTCGGGCAACCTATAGGTTTAACGGCTTGTTGCACATGCTAAGTGCAATCGCCAGTGCCTGCGAAAGTGGCACACTTTTGGTTACTTATCTCTGTTTTCTCTCTAATTTTTTCTCGAGGACTAGCAATGTTCTGTTTGGGGGTGGTGTGATAAACACCCAAAAGTGTATATTTTATGTCCCGAATAGATGCATTTTAGTCGCTCGTTTTTAATAAAAATGACCTTATGTTCGTATTTTATTATTTTTCAGGTCAATACTCAGTTGCGGTACAAATAATGCTAAATCAGTACAATTGCGACTCAATAGCGGTCAAAAGCTTGCAACGAAGAAATCAAGGAGATCACGAAGTGTGAGTCCCTATTTGAGCTTGCCCGATGTGATCCGATGCCCCAAAACAGTTCTGTAACCCAAAGCTAGCCCAGACCGAGCCTGGTGTGTGTTTAGTTTGTATTTCATATTGTTTTTAGATTTTTAGTTTGAGTCATTTTTATTTTTAGGATTTATTTTAGATTTATTTAGAATTTTCTAGAATTTATTGTCTATTTTTCAATTTCTTTATTTTTATTTTTATTAGTTTTTAATCTTTAATCTTTATTTAATTTTAATTTTTTATTAGGATTGGTTTTTATGATTTTATTTTCTATTTTTATTAGATATTATCTTAATTTAGTTTTATTATATATATATATATATATATATATATTTTAGAGTCTTTTTAATTTAATAGGTTTATTGTTTTTATTTTATTTTTAGTAGGATTTTATTTTTATCTAGTTTTTATTTCTTTTTTTTTACAAATTAAATACACAGATATTAATATACACACATCTACACCCAAACCCTACCTCCGACCCATGACATCCATAGACCATGGCCGGACTTCCAAACCTGAATACCAATCCAAAAACCCACGACACCCAGCTGGTCGTGTGCACCCCATAACAGACCCAACGGAACCCATAAGACCGAAAACCCAAAGTTCAGCCATGGCCAGCCTTAAAGCTCCGGCCATGGCAGTCCTCTAACCCCCTTTTTTACCAAACCCAACAGCTCCCCAATAACCTCCCTGTGCTGGAACCTCATACCCCCACTGCCCCGGCGGCTTCCGACCTCTGGCGTTAACCCGGCACACTCTTACCCCTTCCGGCGACCTCCTGCTGGAGCCAGCCTCCTCTGGCCGACGAGACCCAGACCCGGAATCGCGAGCCCACCTGCTAAACCGAGAAACATCAACCCGACCTCTACACCATATCCAAACCCGGATACCCATAACCAACCAAATCGAGTTGACCCAATACCCACCATTAACAACCAACCCCAAATCCCATTAAAATAGGAACTAAAACAAATCTTATCCCAAGCCAATAAAATTGATCCTAGCGGGTAATTTTCTGAAAATAGTATAAGTCCTAATTTTTCATCGTGTGACATTTTTAAATTAATTTTCTGAAAAAGATTTTATTAAATTTATAATTTTAACGAGAGCTAGATTATTGATTTAATATCATCTCAAAATATTTCAAATTAATAAATTGAGAAATTAAAATAATTGAAAATGCAGTGTAATCCCATCTCTTGACCTTCTCACATATTTCACACTCGGTTGCACATTCTTTTTCATTATTTAGTCATTTTATAATTTTTAGCATTTGTTAGTTAATTTTTCCCTTGAAATTGTTTTTTTTTTAAAAAAAAATTCATAAAAAATTGAGATTGCACGTTTTCACATTAATGGTTTCACCTTGAAAGTTGGATTGATACCCGTACTTACCGCAATACGAGTTATTTTTAGACAAGTTTTGTAGGTACTCAAGGGAATTTTGAGAGTGGCTTTTGCACAACAACGATATATATACGCGAAAAGCTTCTTATCAGTCAGTCATGTAATCTTTCTCCAAGAACCTAGAATTTATTCTAATAAATACTTTCTAGTCCTTAAGATAATATAATTGGACAACCTTGGTTCATTTGGGATATCTCACAAAGAGACATATATCCGTCCTCGATTCCAACCTACCTGGCTCTTTTCGTAGCATGTGTGCTCCATAATTATGTTGGAGCGGAAGTCCATGAGTCTATTGAAAATGCGTATAGATCGAATCATAAAAAAAAATTACACATGGCGTATCTACATAGGATATTCAAGATATCATACCTTTGCAGTTCCTTCTGGCTTGAACCGTAGAGATTTGATCTCTTTCGTGTTACACCGACCCGTATCACAAATTTAACGGTGTGTCAGCCACAAAAAGGAAATGATTTTTTTCAAAAATCATAGCAGCCAAAAAAAATCTCGAGTTTTTATGTCTTTCGACCTCTGGAACCCGTAGAAAAAATTTCAGACCCATCCGATCAATGGTTGTCAAGTTATGGCTCTAATAAGTAGATACCATGACGTGTCGCGCATCTGTATTGATAACTGAAATTTCGTAAATATATGTGAGGCAGGTGGATCAAACGATCTCTAAATGACTTAAAATTTCTTGTTCCTCTTCCTCTATATGTCAAGAACCTATGATTCTAATTTCAAAAATTTGTCGACTCCCCGATTGCCCGTAACATATTTTACAATATAAGAGCTTTGAAAGAGACCTCGAGATCTTCCATTCTATTCCTTTAAGCCAATACATGTCATTGATGTGTGGGCATCAATGATCACGACCCTACTACTCCTTTTTAGGTGTTTTTCATGATCTATATTGATCCCTCACTTATTAGGAGACAAGGGGTTGCTTATATAGGCTAGCATGG
Source organism: Sambucus nigra (assembly GCA_949130495.1). NCBI lineage: Eukaryota > Viridiplantae > Streptophyta > Magnoliopsida > Dipsacales > Adoxaceae > Sambucus > Sambucus nigra. The sequence goes on along the minus strand of OX422215.1, from coordinate 293,521,801 downwards.
GGACCCCCAGGAGAAATAAAAGACTAGCTTCTTACAAAATTTAGGAATTCTAATTAAACTCTATAATTAATTCCATAATTCTATAAATTATTATTCATTCCACTAAAGCATAATAATTTCACTCTAGTATACTATCTCAAAATTATAATTTCGAGCTCCACGTTATTAAATGCGTAATAATCTCCCCGCATTAAGATTATAGATACCCGTCGATTAAATTAAATTACTAACAATTATATTTAATCGACCTGTTATAAATTCCTTGAGACCGTTCGCTTAACTTGTTTTATATGTCGGATAATTAAATCCACCGACCGGGTTTAACATAATCAAAACTTATAAGCTACATCAGGAGGGTATCATCAATCGCTTTACTGAGACGCATATTCCATTAAAAAACGCAACAGATCCAAAACCCAAGACCCGAGGGTTTCCGTATACCTAGGCTCTGATACCATCTGTAACTCCCCGCACGCCCGGGGAGAGCGGGCGAAGCGCTACTGCGATAAAACTAACTAAATCCACAAATAACCAGGTACAAAGCATCTAAACAAAACCCACAATATACAAAGAGAATCCACTAATATCAATCTTCAAATTAACTACGACATAAGTCTCTCGAAATAACACAACTATCAATCTCGAAATAAAATAAATCGCCAATGCTCTATACATCAAATATAAATACAAATCTTCTCATGTATTCTCGAATATTCTCCCAAAATAATCCTCACTAAATCAATCAAATAATCCATAGCGCTCAAATCCACGCTAAACTGCCAACTAAAAGAAAATATTGGGAAGTACACAATACGATAGGAAAGATGCTCAACAAATATATTAGCGGTGAATAAAATGTAACAATACGAGTACGAATATTCAAATCAAATGCGAATCTCAATAGCATTTTATCAATATAATTTCTTAACAACACATTAATCCGAGTCACCAGGCCTCACCATACCGTGCCATACTTTATTAAGTAGCCGGAACAGAAATCTTGGCGGGTGCCCAACATTAGTGTCATATTAAAATCTCATGACAACATGCCCAATACAATAATAATACCACGTGAATCAAAATCAGATTCCAACAATAATTTCCAGATTTCAATTGAATTTAGCAATTCAAATATGAGTTAATAATCACAAGAAAACAACCGGAATAACACTCGCGAGATTAAGGAGCATATTGTGTAAAATCTCATACATTATTAAACCACCAAAAGAATCCAACATAATTCTGCCTAGAAAAGTGAGATTAAGCCATCAAAATCATCTCCCAAGAATCAACACCAAAACAGCCCCAAGAACACCTCCAAAACCTAAGGTTGAATGCATAAATTAAAGGGGCTAAGTGTATATGAAAAGGAGAGGAAATAGAAGTATGTTTGCTACCAAAAAGTTGTCCCTCAAAGGGTCACCCACGACCTTATTTTCTAAGGAAAAAATAAAAGAGTTCAAAACAAAACAAACTCTTGAAAATACTTATTGCTCATGAAATCTGGGGGAGTCGATCGATCGCCTAGGCATGCTGACAGTTCAACTTAAAAAATATAAGGGACAAAAATATTTAAAAATCAATATAAAATCTGTTTTAACTCTGATTTCAAAACCGTTTGAAATTCTCGCCTTTAAAAATAATTCTCAACATAATTGAGCAATAAAAATAAATTTATCTCATAATTTATTTTTCCTCTATATTTTGAAAATACCCAAAAAATTACGCGGATTGTTACACTTTCCCACTAAAAATGGAATTTTGCCCTCGAAATTCGTCGAATGCCTAACTTTAAAAAATCGGACCAATAATTTCTAAAAATATAATCTCGTCACCAACAATTTATTCCTCACATCTAATCTAGATGCCTAACACGAAACGACCATTCAAAATTTCTATCTCCAAATATGCGCTACAAAAATGCAACAGACCCAAAACCCAAGACTCGAGGGTGGTCGTATACCTAAGCTCTGATACCATCTGTAACACCCCGCACGCCCGGGGAGAGCGGGCGGAGCGCTACAACGATAAAACTAACTAAATCCACAAATAACCAGGTATAGAGCATCTAAACAAAACCCACAATATACAAAGAGAATCCACTAATATCAATCTTCAAATTAAATACGACATAAGTCTCTCGAAATAATACAATTATCTATCTCGAAATAAAATAAATCACCAATGCTCTATACATCAAATATAAATACAAATCCTCTCATGTATTCTCGAATATTCTCCCAAAATAATCCTTGCTAAATCAATCCAATTATCCATAGCGCTCAAATCCACGCTAACCTGCCAACTAAAAGAAAATATGGGAAAATACACAATACGATAGGAAAGATGCTCAACAAATATATTAGCGGTGAATTAAACGTAACAATACGAGTACGAATATTCAAATCAAATGTGAATCTCAATAGCATTTTATCAATATAATTTCTCAACAACACATTAATTTAAGTCACCAGGCCTCACCATACCGCGCCATACTTTATCAACTAGCCGGAATAGGAATCTTGGCGGGTGCCCAACATCAGTGCCATATTAAAATCTCATGACAACATTCCCAACACAATAATAATACCACATGAATCAAAATCAGATTCCAATAATAATTTCTAGATTTCAATTGAATTTAGCAATTCAAATATGAGTCAATAATCACGAGAAAACAACGGGAATAACACTCGCAAGATTAAGGAGCATATTGTGTAAAAACCCATACCTTAAACCACCAAAAGAATCCAACATATTTCTGCTAAAAAAAGTCAGATTAATCCATCAAAATCATCTCCCAAGAATCAACACCAAAACAGCCCCAAGAACGCCTCCAAATCCTAAGGTTGAATGCATAAATTAAAGGGGCTAAGTGTATATGAAAAGGAGGGGAAATAAAAAGATGTTTGCAGCCAAAAAGTTATACCTCAAAGGGTCACCCACGATTTTATTTCCTAAGGCAAAAATAAAAGAGTTCAAAACAAAACAAACTCTTGAAAATACTTGCTGCTCACGAAATCTGGGGGAGTCAATCGATCGACCACTGGCGTCGATCGATCGATTGCCCAAGTATGCTGACAGTTCGACTTAAAAAATATCAGGGACAAAAATATTTAAAAATCAATATAAAATTCGTTTTAACTCCGATTTCGAAACCGTCTGAAATTCTCGCCTTTAAAAATAAATCTCAACATAATTGGGCAATAAAAATAATTTTATCTATTTTTCCTCTATATTTTGGAAGTTCCAAAAAAAATACACGGGTTGTTACACTTCCCCACTAACAATCTCCAAAAATCAGGCCAATAATCTCCAAAAATATAATCTCGTCACCAAAAATTTATTCCTCACATCTAATCTAGATGACTAATACGAAACAATCATCTAAAATTTATATCTCCAAATATGCGCTACAAAAACGCAACAGATCCAAAACCCAAGACCCGAGGGTTTTCGTATACCTAGGCTCTGATACCATCTGTAACTCCTCGCACGCCCGGGGTGAGCGGGCGAAGCGCTACTGCGATAAAACTAACTAAATCCACAAATAACCAGGTATAGAGAATCTAAACAAAACCCACAATGTACAAAGAGAATCCACTAATATCAATATTTAAATTAAATATCTCGAAATAATACAACTATCTATCTCGAAATAAAATAAATCGCTAATGCTCTATACATCAAATATAAATACAAATCTTCTCATGTATTTTCGAATATTCTCCTAAAATAATCCTCGCTAAATCAATCCAATAATCCATAGCGCTCAAATCCACGCTAACTTGCCAACTAAAAGAAAATATGGGGAAGTACACAATACGACAGGAAAGATGCTCAACAAATATATTAGAGGCGAATAAAACGTAACAATACGAGTACGAATATCCAAATCAAATGCGAATCTCAATAGCATTTTATCAATATAATTTCTCAATAACACATTAATTCGAGTCATCAGGCCTCACTATACCGCACCATACTTTATCAAGTAGACGAAACAGGAATCTTAGCGGGTGCCCAACATCAGTGCCATATTAAAATCTCATGACAACATGCCCAACATAATAATAACACCACATGAATCAAAATCAGATTCCAACAATAATTTCCAGATTTCAATTGAATTTAGTAATTCAAATATGAGTCAATAATCACAAGAAAATAATGGGAATAACACTCGCGAGATTAAGGAGCATATTGTGTAAAATCCCACACCTTAAACCACCAAAAGAATCGAACATAATTCTACCCAGAAAAGTTAGATTAGGCCATCAAAATCATCTCCAAAGAATCAACACCAAAATAACCCCAAGAACACCTCCAAAACCTAAGGTTGAATGCATAAATTAAAGGGGATAAGTGTATATGAAAAGGAGAGGAAATAAAAATATATTTGCTGCCAAAACGTTGTACCTCAAAGGGTCACCCGACCTTATTTTATAAGGCAAAAATAAAAGAGTTCAAAACAAAACAAACTCTTGAAAATACTTACTACTCACGAAATTTGGGGGAGTCGATCGATCGACCCCTGGTGTCAATCGATCGCCCAGGTATGCTGATAGTTTGGCTTAAAAAATATAAGGGGAAAAATATTTAAAAATTAATATAAAATCCGTTTTTACTCTGATTTCGAAACCGTTTGAAATTATCTCCTTTAAAAATAATTTTGAACATAATTGAGCAATAAAAATAATTTTATCTCAAAATTTATTTTTCCTCTATATTTTGAAAATACCCCAAAAATTACGTGGGTTGTTACACCGATGATCTGATCTTCCGTGTGTAAGCCGAACTCTACACACCAAATCATCTACTGTGTAGAATGAAAGACACATATGCATAAATATATAAAATAATATGATGCAAATATTACTTGTGAAGATTCTCATTAAATAGACATACTAAAATTCACTAGTGAACCATGACTTTTAGCATACAACCCCAACAATCTCCCACTTATACTCAAAGACATGGAGTCACGCATCTATTAACCAAACCTTACACCTAAAGTAAAAGGCTTTCCAGTTTTTAACCAATGCAATCACAACCACTAGAAACTCCCATATGTATAATTTCTTATACAAGGGGTACTATACACTTTTTCAAATCTTATATCTGACTGAATACATGAGTTAGTAACCTACAAGTTACTTATCGGTTTACTTGGCAACCAAATATATATTCATTAATCCTTTTTAGGTACTTGAACATTTATTGTACCAAAACCAATGTTTTATTCTCAAGTAATACAAATTTCCAAATCTGAAAGACCGAGTGTCTTTCTTCGAATATTGCATAATAAAGCCTCAACAGAACAATATCAATATGATAAATTAGATAAGTAAAACCACATTATTTCTAGTGATCAAATGTTAATTTGATCCCAAAAAATGTAAAATAATTTTCTAATATTTTCATATTGAATTGATTGGACTATCACAGTCTAAATGTATGACATATCCCTACATCGCGTGCGACAATAAATATATCTATACATCTAGTAGCTAAAAACACCACCACACTTCTATCACTCCTTTTGTACGCACTGAACACATCCAACTATGTATCAAAATCATGAATTTGATTACCTCTCTTACTCGATTCACTTACAACTCATGGGCATGACCCCGTCTTGCTGAATCTATATGGTACCAAATATCATAACTTTTTCAAGAATGTTTTGCATCCTTGTGAAGGAATACCTTATTATAGTTACAAAGTTTGTTATCTTCTTCTCCAGGGGTCACGAAGGATGACAATCCTAAGAATAAAAAATGCTCCCACTATGATAAAGTTATCCCTTTACGGGTGTACAAATCGTGATGCGTTTATATGGTTTTTACCATTATGAGAATTGACAATCCTCTCATTACGATAAGGTAGAAAAATGAAATACTCATTTCTTTGTGATGTTTTCACCTATACTGGTGGTATGAAAGAAGTTTTCATGAGCCAATTAAACCTTCATTTATTCCGAATAATGCTTTTGGAAATGTGATCTAGAATATAGATTGAAACATGCATCTTTGTTCCAACTTGTCAGGTTTTTTCTCAATACAAGTGTTGCACTACCCATTATATAAAATACTGGAATTGAGTTAAAAACGATCCATTATTTTTAATGGGAGTAAAGAAAACTGACTTCGAAAATAATCTTGACATATGCGTATCTATATCTTATAAATAACCATCATGAATTTTATGACGTGTGAAAGAAACCAAATTCTTCTTTCTTTGACATACCGTTACTGAAAGTGACTTGTGGCATAATATATTCATGGATATAATTCGAACTAATGATCTGTAATTCTTAAATTCCTAAATAGGTAGTTCTAGAATTACATCAATCATAATAAACCAATTCAAATATTTTTTGTAGCTATAATACCTCCTGATCATTTTTTTTATCTAAACCATATTCATTAACTAGAAGTGCCTCCACTTCCGATAAATGTAAGAATCCACATTCCACCAGTTTATAATTCATTTAGACAAAATGACCTGAGTATTTGGAGCTATAGATATATTATGGTTTGTAGAGAATAATATTATCCATTTAGTGATAAATCATAAATATTATTCAAAAACTACAGTGAACAAAATATGAGATTTAGTTTATAATGATTATTCGCTTTAGTAACAAAGATGAATATATTGTTTATTACTATTAACAACACACATGTGTTATTAAAATAAAACAAATATCCTTTCATTAAAGAGTAGAAGCTGAACTAAAGTTCCTTCTATTTTTACATCCTTATAAGCAATCATTTAAAATTAATCTCTAATTATAAAAATCGAGACTCACATCTCCTACTGTAATTATAAATTCCCAATAGTAGATAAATTCACCAATCACTAGTTGACTGGTTTCCTGGAACCAATGATTAATGGCGCATGTTTCTACAATCCAGGTTACCGTAGAACAAACCATTAAACATTATTCAACTTTTTTGCAAATAAAATGTATCTACCTTATTCTTTTAAAGACGATAAGCTTATTAACTTCTACTAGTATTCTGACTGCTCTTAGTGAATTCACTTGCGACACGTAATTCGCTAACTGTCTTTGAAACCTAGCCATTACCTGAATTCCGACTTAATAGTTTCTGATTTAACTTTATCTTCCATTAACCTTTCGGCTAAGAAGTGAAGTTATTTCAGTAACTTGAATACTTATATGATATCATGATAAAACCTTTTGCTGAGGAGGATATCGACATGGGTTTCCCCGTCTATTTCACCTCTTTAGATTTCTAGTTCCTTCAGATGAGAAATCACCATAAAAACGTAATCTTATAACTAAGGTTATATCAATCATACTAATATTCCTTTAAAGTCATTCACAGCAACCTGTCTAACTATATAACCTAATTATCAAACATTAGATGTGAGATAATCATCATATTATAGGCACCGATTAATATTAATGTCACAATATATCTAACTTAATGAACAAGTCATATTGTGTCATATCATTAATCTTTTGCACTTATATTCCATATTTCTTTATAAAATACTTATAATGTGACTATTCAAGACAACACTAAGAAAATACACATATGCATTAATTTATCATCAATACTATGTCCAATTTAAATTCAATCTTTTTAATTATTACCAGAAGGAATATAAAACTGAGTATGAAATACATGAATATTGGAGTTACCATTCAAAACTAGATAATCACATAATAAAGAACATCTTATGACAAGCAATTGACTTTGAATTCAATTTAAATTTGGTTCCCTTTACCATTTTAAAAGAATTCGCCAGGATCTCAATTACTGTTTGGATAGCATTCCTCTTTGGAAAACCTACTACACATAATCACATTAGGCAGGCCAATTCCTTTTATTTTACCATCTAAGCAAAGACTATACCAAATCAAATTAATAGCTGAAACTTCGGTCCCACAAAACAATAGCATTCCTCTTTGGAGAACCTATTATAATTTTGTGTCTAAGTGTATACCACCAACTAATTTTAGACTATCCCATATCACATAAACTCCTCCTTTGGGGGGAGCCTATATGAATATGAGCCTAAAATTACCCCTAAGAAAATTTGCACTGGCTACCACAATAATTAATATTCCTCTTTGGAGGACCTACTCGTTGTTGAAAACCTACAAATCGTTGGTGGAGACCGTAGGATTTATTTGTGATCAAATCCCTCTCCCACTTAGTAATTTAAAATTTTTGTGAGGGTTGTGAAAAGAGAACTTTAATTTTAATGTTTTGAAAAAATACAGGGTAACTGACACATGTAAAAATTTACGGTTGCCTAAATTTTCGCGCGTCCAAAACATGTGTAATAAATATATATTCTAAATTCCCTTATATTCACAAAATAAATCCAAAAATTTAGTTTATATTTTCTAATTACACATTATAAAACGCATAATTTAATTTTTTTAAAATTAAACATATAACCATGGAGACTGTTCAATTTTAAATTGTTCAATTAAAATAATGGAAATTTTTAATTTATTTATTCAAATTAAAATAACTAATTTCCTTATTTTAATTATCAAAAAATAATAAAATTATTTTAATGTAAAATAATTCTGAAGATTAAATTTAATTTGAGTAATAAATAAAACCCATTAAATTTAAAATGAACCACCAAAAATTTATTTTCCAAGAAAATCATGATCTAAGGTCGGGTCGGTATTCCATGTTGTCCATAATTCTCAAGATCGTTAACACATATTAATAATCCAACAATTAAAACATGAATAATATAGGCATAAATCAACATGAATAAAAAAATTGAGATAAATAAGAATTCTCGACTATTATGGTCAACATGCAATTATGTTGAGAACTCAACAGTCATCCTTGAACCCAAGAGTCATCCTTCAACTCAACAGTCATACTCGAACCCAAGAGTCATCCTTTAACTCAACAGTCATCCTTTAACCCAAGAGTCTTGAACCCAAGAGTCATCCTTCAACTCAACAGTCATCCTTGAACCTAAGAGTCTTGAATCTAAGAGTCATCTTTGAATTCAAGAGTCACGATAAAAATAGTAAAAAATTACAGATGTCCTATGCCTCCATTAAGGAGTTCACATTCTACATCAATATTACATTAATCAAGAATAAAAAAATAACCACGAATAAACTATTGTGGGGTCCAATCACATAAAATAAAAACATAAATACATGACCATAATTGTGGGATTAGTTCGCTGCAAAACAAAAGTTAGCACATATCTATATTCTACCCAACATTCATGCACATATACAATTGTTTTAATTGGACAACATAGCTGAATTCAACCTATACGCGATATCAACATGGCTCTGATACCAATTGTTGGAACGAAAGTCCAAGAGTCTATTGAAAACGCGTATAGATCGAATCATAAAAAAAATTACACATGGTGTATCTACATAGGATATTCAAGATCTCATACCTTTGCGGTTCCTTCTGGCTTGAACTATAGAGATTTGATCTCTTTCGTGTTACACCGACCCGTATCGCAAATTTAACGGTGTGTCAGCCATAAAAACAAAATGATTTTTTTCAAAAATCATAATAGCCTAAAAAAATCTTGAGTTTTTATGTCTTTCGACCTCTGGAACCCGTAGAAAAAATTTCAGACCCATCCAATCAACAGTTGTCAAGTTATGGCTGTAACAAGTAGATACCATGACGTGTCGTGCTTCTGTCTGGATAACTGAAATTTCGTAAAGATGTGTGAGGCAGGTGGACCAAACGATCTCTAAATGACTTGAAATTTCTTGTGCCTCACCCTCTATATGTTAGGAACCCATGATTTAATTTTCAGAATTTTTTGGGCTCACCGATTTCCCGTAACATATTTTACAATATAAGAGCTTTGAAAGAGACCTCGAGATCTTCCATGCTATTCCTTTAAGCTAATACATGTCATTGATGTGTGGGTACCAATGATCACGACCCTACTACTCCTTTTTAGGTAGTTTTCATCATCTGTATTGATCCCTCACTTATTAGGAGACAAGGGATTGCTTATATAGGCTAGCATGGGGACCCGAGGAGAAATAGAAGGCTAGCTTCCTACATAATTTAGGAATTCTAATTAAACTCTATAATTAATTCCATAATTCTATAAATTATTATTCCTAGTTGAAAATCCGGGCGATGCGCGGGATATACGGCAAAGGCGGACTTAAACCCGAAAAATTTCCAAACACGTAAAACATGCATCAATAAATAAATTTGAAAAAAAAAATACAGATTATTTGTGATATGAAAACATCTAAAACAAAATTACCATTAACAGGTGATAATCAACTCAATTATCTCATAAACATAGAATAATCAATTTTATATTCCTTACATTCATAGGATTATTCTTTAAAATTACCATTAACATGTGATAATCAACTTTCCATTACGGTGAATATGATGGAGTTTATCCTGTAAAATAGATGATATGATTTCGGCGATCCATGGTTTTCTCCCAAGTTACTAATTCTATCAACTGAACACCCAGACAATAAAGTGATAACCCTCTTAAAGATATCAACTATCAATTTGTTATACACAAAACTAAGGTTCGTTTCTTTCGTAATGAAATATTCAAAGAGCAATATTATATATAAAGAAAATCTTAAATACAAAACAAAAATCCGGGTACGCCAAGAATAAAAACATATAATATAATAGGTCATGAATAATTCACATACACATAAGCATCGAAAAATGGAATTCTGTAATTTTACAACTAAATAAAATTGATGAATTATTAACTGAAAGTTAGAAATATTTAGTGGAGAGATAATTTAAATAGAAAGAAGAAAAGAGAGAAAGAGGGGGAGAGCACTATAGTATGAAGAAATCTTTGGGGAAAAAATATCTGGACATTAAGAATGAGAATCATCTGAATATAGTAGAGAAGACTGAAATACATAAAAGCCCTTAGCTCCTCCTAAATCCTGTAAAATAAAAAAAGACAAACAGGGGACCTAATCCATATTAACAGATGAAATTGAAAAATAATATCAATCTAGTTTAGATAAAGAGTAGACATCATTCATACCATAAGAGATGATAACGACATTTACCTCTTCATGGAGTTAATATCAATCTAGTTTGAATGTTCTGCTCGTATCGCACCCCCATGAATGATGGACGACTCGTCATTCCTTTCTTCGTCATGCTTCCACTGCCAAAGTGGAAAGTTGAACAACAAATTTCATAAAATGAACCAAGCCTCTAACATCCATTTGATCTTAAATTTCTAACCCATATCCCCCATTTTCCAAACAAAAAAATAAGCAAATATATAGATGTAGAGATATCTAGAAATTAAAAACTATTAATTTTTCTACCCTTAATGTAAATTACACTAAAATAGTTGAGACCCAAAAGCATAGAGAGAATGGAGAGAAAGTTGCCATGGGAAGCTTGACAAATTGCTAGAGAGATGCGTATTATATACGTTAAGAGATGTAAGATGAAAAGACAAAAATAAAACCAAAGGACATGAGAGAGAAAAAGGTGTGCTCGGAAGGAAGAAATAAAGTCTATTTGATAGGTAAAAGTTAATAGGTGTACAACCATGTATGAAAATTTAAGAATAATATTTAATATTGGAGATCAATAGTCATCTTACGTGGATAGCCTTGTTACATAGCACTCTAAATGCTTTGTATAGCATTTTAGAGTATTATATAGAATATAGATATAGAATATAGAATATAGATATAGATTTAGAGTATTATATAGATTCCACTAAAGAATAATAATTGCACTCTAGTATACTATCTCAAAATTATAATTTCGAGCTTCACGTTATTAAATGCTTAATAATCTCCCCACGTTAAGATTACAGATACCCATAAATTAAATTAAATTAAATTATTGACAATTATATTTAATTGACCTCTTATAAATTCCTTGAGATCGTTCGCTTAACTTATTTGATATGTCGGATAATTAAATCCACCGGTCGGGTTTGACATAATCAAAACTTATAAGCTACATCGAGAGGGTATCATCAATATATTTACTGAGATGTGGATTCCATTCATAATTAACTTTCACCATACACTAATCGACATTACCCAATCTACCAAGCTTATTAATCCATAAATGAATCTCACCCAATAGGTTAAAGTAACGAACAATTGATGCACATGTCTATCAATTATGTTTGGATTAAGAGCTTAAGCACTCATAAAAACCATGAGATGTTCATTATCTTATATAGTCAGTATAAAGACAATTATCTCTAATTGGTCCCGTTAAATATATACAAAGTGTACTAGCACAATAAGTCTAAACTATACCGTTTCCCGTAATCAAGATAGACCAACTAAAATAGTGTGATACAATCCTACTGATGGTATATCCATCCCCATCTAAGATTGTGAACCAGACTTAATCTACAAGGACCGATGATCTGATCTTCCGTGTGTAGGCCGAAATCTACACACCAAATCATCTATTGTGTAGAATAAAAGACACATATGCATAAATATATAAATAATATGATGCAAATGTTATTTGTGAAGATTCTCATTAAATAGACATACTAAAATTCACTAGTGAACCATGACTTTTAGTATACAACCCCAACAATCTCCCACTTATACTCAAAGACATGGAGTCATGCATCTATCAACCAAACCTCACACCTAAAGTAAAAGGCTTTCCAGTCCGTGATCTTTTATCCAACATAATCGAATAGTCATCGGCTTTTAATCCCAAAATTAATGAAAGTGACTTCGTAGGGGAGGATATCATAAATTGTGTCTAAGTGTATACCAGCGATTAATTCCTTGAATTAGATGCCGCACGTGACCAAATTCCCCATTTGGGGGGGGGGGGGGGGGGGGGGGATCAAATTCACTCCATTCTCATTCTTGGAACTATCACTTATGAGTTTTAATGAATCCCTGGTGGCTTGATTAATTCCTTCCATGGTGGGTTCAACATAACTGACGCGAGGAATCAATCGCATCTTTGATTCATGAAAACACCGATGGAGACCGTGGGATTTATGTTGAAACCCCTCTTCTGCATAGTGTTTTAAAACTATGAGGGTTATTAAAAAAAATTCAATTCCAAAAGACCGAATTTAAATCCTCGATAATTTCCAAATTTACTTGTGAGAAATAAATATCTTGATCCAATATATTAATTTTTCTCAAAATAAAAATATTAATTTAAAATTTTCCAAAAATAAATATATGGACATCTCAATTTAACTCACACCTTAAAATTTAATTACCCAAATTTTAAATCAATTTAAAAAATAATAAAAAATATAAAATTTCAAAGAAAATCGATGATCTAGCTCGGTCTCAAAGTTGTCCATGAAACGGGTGTTCTTAATTATCCAATTAATTAACACACAAATTTTGCAACAGAATAAATAAAGTGACATGCAAGTAAATAATTAAATAATGGAAGCAAAATAGAAGGACATAAAATCCCTTTCTGTTATGGCCTAGACTTCTTTAAGTATAACTCATAAAATTCCTTGTTCTTGAAGGCTTTCTTTGATAAGGCGCCCAACTTGAAGTAGACTTCATCATAAACAAGAGTTCTTTAGGGGCTTGATCATTAGAATTTGGTCCTCCATGGTCTGGAAACAATATGTGGAAGAACCACCATGAGAAGCCACTAAAAACCTCCCCAAAGGGCCAAAACATCAAGAATGATGGGGGGGGGGGATCGATCGAGGGGCATAGATTGATCGACCTTGTCGGCGACAGTCATTTCCCTTCTCTGGTTTTGCCATGCAAAAATGTCATAACCATCCCAAACATTCACGAACCTCTATGAAACTTCACCAAACCCTAATACATGATTATAAGTGAATAATAACATTACATTCCTTCAAATTGCCTCAAAATAAATAGATATTGAAATAATTATCAAAACTTAATTATTACAACCATATCCAATTAAGAAGTGAAAAATAACTATGGATAAACCACTGTAAGATCTAATCACACTGAAAAATAATATGTGATCATAAATGGAAGGGACATGCACAATAGTATTACAAAACCATGTTAGTATGAAAGCATACAGAATGATCCACGATTCCACAACATGTAAAACTATGATTTTCAAGGTTTTGACAACATGGACCATTCCAATGGATGATTAATATAAACCAAAGTCTCTAATACCAATTTTTGGGGATCAATATATGCGAAAATCATCCATGGACATTCTATTAATCAAACATAGAAATAGGTAAAACTAAAAACTAGGTGTAAAGAACACACTTAGGGTTTAGAACACAAGACCTTTGCGGATCCGGTTCCAATCCGATATGGAGAATGTCATTTGTTGATGATGAAGGGCTACCTTATTTTTAATTTCCAAAGTTTTCTTAACATTATGAAAATCTTGGATCTTCAAGTGTATGATCCTCGCCAAAGCTAAGTAGGTGTGTGGGCACATTTTGGGATAAAAACTCCTCCTTATGAATGAAATAGGGTGGTCCATCTCTAGCCCTCTTCATAAAAACTCTAATAGCATTTCTATCACCCCTCTTAAACCCTAATGATGATAAATAATGATTAAAACCCCCTACCACATCTTTATATACAAGTACAAAAGGTGGGATTGGGACAAATTGGGTTTTTTGAGAGTTTGGGCCTAGCTACTTGGGTATATGAACTACACTAGGGACCTATGGCAAATAATTAAATTGTCTTCTAAATAAATACTCAAAAATCCCAAATTTTAATTATTGTAATTTATTTCCTTTCTTTTATTTAATCATAATTAATTCCATTAAATAATTATTACTATACTCCAATTTAATTATCTAAAAAATTACTCGGATATAGTGAGGTCTTATTAGCAAAGTGGATTATGGTACATAATATGATTCCCCACGTTAAGCTTCCAATACACGCATGCACAAATCAGTTTACTATTAATTTATTATAACCAACATCTAATCATTTTCCTTGATTCTCATACTTAGCTTTTTTTGCTATTCCACTCGATTATAAATAATTAACAAATCAAATTTACTCGTGAAAATAAATATTATAAATCTATTAGGGGGTATCGCATTCTTAGGTATCCTCGATTGAGAATTCCTCCGAATTAAGATCTCAGACTTACTTATATAATTGTCACCCAATACGTGCGGATCATTTGATTCAATTTAAAAATTGAATCGCACCCATTGCAATCAAAGAGACAACTACATAAGCATTCCAATCCTCATAATTCTCGAGATTACAAATCTATTCACCTTTTACAAATGATTTGAGATTGATTGAGTCTTCTCTAGATAATCTTTAAACTCAAATCTCATGAGTGGTAATGTTTAATAAATTCTTGGGATGTACCGATCACAATCCTTTGTCAACTATTGTACAAGTTCTCGAATCATCACACAGGATCCTATAGTTTGAGATAAACTAGTTAGGATTGCATCACAATCGTTGATGTCAACTTCCTATTTATGTTGTGAACTTTTCAATAGATCTATAACTAGAATTTCAATCTCTTTGTAATTAACCTAAAGTCGCATCACTAGAATTCCTACTAAGCTCTATTGACCGACATTAATATGTAATAATATATTTAAACAAATATAAATCATTCTCATAAACTTGATTATCATTTCAAAATGAATAAAACAATTCTTCATTAAATGATGATAAAAAATTTCACATGGTTTTAAGAATAAACTCCAACACTTTGGTCCTGAACCGAACAATGTTGCAGCAGAGGAGGTTGACAAGCTCTTAACAACCAACTTCATCAGAGAGGTCAAATACCCAGAATGGCTTTCAAATGTGGTACTCGTGCCTAAACATTGGAGGATGTGTGTCAATTTCACCGACCTTAACAAGGCATTACCTAGGGAATGCTATCCTCTACTTTATATTGACACCTTGGTTGACTGCACAGTAAGTCATGAGATCCTCTCATTTGTGAATATCTATTCTGGATACAACCAGATCCGAATGGCCCCTGCTGATGAAGAAAACACCTCATTTATTACAGAATAAGTACTTAATGTATCTTGTTATGCCTTTCAGATTAAAGAATACAAGAATAACCTACCAGAGAGTGGTGAACTCCATTTTCAATAATCTCATTGGCAAACCCATAGATGTCTATATTGATGGCATGTCGGTGAAAAGCCCGGAGGCTCAAAACCATGTACAAAACCTCAGAGAGACATATCCATCCTCAAGAGGAACCAAATGAGCCTCAACCCAAAGAAATGTGATTTTGAAGATGATGTAGGCAAGTTCCTTGGGTTCATGGTCACAAGGAGAGGCATAGAGGCCAACCCAGAGAAGATTCAAGATCTATTGGATATGAAGTTTCCAAAAATGTCAAGGAGGTACATATCTTAGCTAGGAGAGTTGTTTTCCTCAATCGATTCATCTCAAGGGCCACATAAAATTATCGAACCTTCTTTAAAGTACTAAAAAGTCCTTTGAGTGGAGTCATGAGGCTGAGGAAGCCTTACAAAACCTTAAGAAGTATTTAGAATCCCCACAGCTACTGTCCTAGACCATCACTATGGAAGATGTGCATTTATACCTTATTGCCTCACCAACCACTATTTGTTCAACTGTAATCCGAGAGGAGTTTTAGGTTTATTACTCTATTTACTATGTTAGTTGTGCTTTATAAGGGGCTAAAATCAAGTATCCAAGAATGATGAAGTTGTCCTTTGCCTCATCACCTTAGCCAAGTGCCTAAGGTCCTACTTTCAGCCCACACCATTATGGTCATGACCGATCAACCCTTTCGATAAATTCTCCACAAGCCTGGCACCTCAGGAAGGCTTGTCAAATGGTTTATGGAGTTTGGAGAGTTTGGTATCAAATACAAATCATGGAGTGCCATCATGGGTCAGATCTTAGTTGACTTCATTGTAGAGTTCGACAATATGGAGGAAGTGGAAGAAGAGGTCACAATAGTCCCCAAAGAGTCTAGATGATCATTATACTAAGAGGTGAACCTCATCTCTCCCACATGGGTCTTATATATGGATAGCTCTTAAAATAACACAGGTAGTGGAGAAGTAATTTATCTAGCAATTCGTGAATGAGGTACCAACTTTCTTGCTCTCCGTTTTAAGTTAAAAAACTCCAATAATGAGGCAAAGTATTAAGCATTGGTGGAAGGCTTAAGATAGGCCATCAATTTAAAAGAATAACATATAGAGGACATTAGCGAGAAGCAAGTGGTTAACCAAGTCACTTAGGTATACGAGACTAAAGGTGATAAGATAGCAGTGTACTTAGAAATTATGAAGCACCTTATTAATAGTATCCATGGATTTTTCATCAGAAGGGTCCCATAATCAGAAGATTCAGATGTTGACCATCTTGCACGAGTGGTTTCATTAGATGAGATAGATCCGGAGGTCATAGTTGTCACCTGGGACCATCCAAGCACCACTTAGCTCCAGATCAACACTAACGAGGTCGATCAGAGTTCAGACTGGACCACCTCCATCAAGGCCTACCTTAGGTATGAAGTCTGGCCCAAAGACAATCTTCAATCCAGACGAATGAAGTCCTTGACTTTTATATACTACATGGAAAATGGGGTGTTTTTCAAGAATGGATACTTATTAGCACCTCATCTGTGCCTTAGCCTGTCAGAAGATATTTATGTCCTTAGAAACCTCCACAAAGGTATTTGTGGTGTCTATACAGGCCCCAAGACCTTAGCCTACAAGGTTTCAGAGGTAAGGGTACTTCTCATTAACATTAGCAAAGGAAGCCAAGGATCTGGTCCAATGCTCTAATAAGTGTCAGAGGTTCGCTTTTATTCCAAAACAACTAACTGAGAATATGGCTCTGATGCTAAGCCCACGAGCCTTTGATTAATGGGGAGGGGATTTGGTAGGGCTTATGCCCCTCAGTAAGGGTCAAAACAAGTTTTGGATTATGTCCATCGATTACTTCACCAAGTGTCCTAAGATTGAGCCATTAGCCACCATCACGATGAAGAAGACTACCAACTTCATTTAGAAAAATATCACTTGAGGGCATTCTGCTTAGAGTATGGAATAAGTATTCACTACTCATATCCAGGCCATCCTCAGGCTAACAAAAAATGGAAGGTAACTAATATAACCATCTTCCATAGCTTGAAGAAGAGGTTATAGAAGGCAAAGGGGTTATGGGCTATGGAGATACCGAGCATCTTATGGGCTTACAGAACTATAATTAAAGGTCCAATTGGAGAAACACCATTCTCCCTAACCTTTGGCACTGAGGCAATGATCTCGACAGAGGTTGAAGTTCCTACACCTAGGGTAGCTCAGTTCGAATCACAGTTTAATGATGAAGGTCTCAAAGGGTCTCTGGATGAGTTGGAAGAAAAGAGGGAAACTACCTTGATCTGAATAGTTGCTTAACAAAAGGATAACCTCCTACTTCAACCAAAAGCTCTGCCATAAAGAGATAAAGGTGGTGGACTTGTGTAACCCTCGTAATTTTTGAGTCGTAAAAGTCTTTATTAAATTAAAAATTTTGAAAAAAATAATTTTTGGAATCTATTTAATTTTGGAATGTAAAAAAGTTGGTATTTATATGTAAAAATAAGGTTTTAAGTGGAATTAAAATTAGGATTAAAATTTGGAAATTATAACTTTTTGTATAAAAATTGGTGGAGGATTTGATCTAAGGAAAATAAATAAATAAAAATATTCGACTGTCGGATTGAACTGAATTTTTTCATGCAACTTTGTTTCTCCTTCATCTATAAGATATTAAAATTTCAGCGAATTCCAATGGTCTGATCGTCTGTAATATTTTTTTAGTGTTTGTGTTTGATCACGACTCAAATTCCTTTTGGTATATAAACAGAAAATGAGGGGTTTAGGACTTTAAAACACATTTTAGCCTTCTCAAAAATCAGTAGCCTCCCATAATTTCATTCTCTCTTATCTACAAAAGCTAAACCCCATGGAAAATTAGTTTTAACCCAAGTTTTGAAGATCTAAATCAAGTTTTCTCAAGATTGTCCAAGAACGCGTCTTTATTGTTTTCTCGAGAGGAACGCAACCGTGCAATTGAATTCTTCAAAAGACTTCTTTACATGGCATGAATACTTATATTATCTCTCTTTAGTATTATGCATTTTAAATATCGCCTAAACATTTATTTACATGTTTTTCTTAAAATAAATTAGCAATCTTAATTAGAAAAAAGTGAAATCTAATTTGGGACTATTTTTGTGAAAAATATTAATATGACTTAAGACTTGTAACCCTTATGTGCTTAGGTTAGAGGTTGGATTTTGGTTAATATAGGTGTAGGTTTGCATGTAAAAACCATAGAAATTTTAATTAAATAAAAACGAGACTTGTGCAATCACATAAAATTATGTAGGTATGGTCAAAGTGAATTATTATTGTATGCTCCATAAACTCGCATGATGTTGAAATTATAATTGTTGAATGAAATAAATTGTGTTAATTACGACGATGGATTGAACAAATTAAATTAAAGTTAATTGTGACCATATGAGCAACTTGTATAATGGTTGATAAATTGGATTGTGCAACTTATTGCTTTACTCATAATTGCCATCGCGGGGATGATGAGATTTTTTGGTAGTTATGCTTTCACCTTAATTTTAGGAATACTTGCTAGGTATGAGACTAGTGGGTATTCCTTAGTTGTGTTTAACACTTTCTAGGTATGAGACTAGTTAATGTATATTTTTACGGACGGGATATTTCGAGGTGGGGTTGATTTTGGTGTCGTTTCGTTGATTTGGATAGCCTAGGCGCGAGACTAGGAAGAGATAAATGATAGAATTCATCTTATAACCTAAGGTAGGACGTGTTTTGGTTTTGGAAGACCTCTAGTTATAGGACTAGGGGTAAGTTAGAGGATTATGATCTATAATAGGGTGGGGCTACACTACACCAAAATTGCCAACTTGTCACAGTCAAAAACCTTGACAAGTCAGACTTGTCACGAGCTTTGACCGTGATAAGTTTGAGGGTGACAAATGAATTTTTCATGGACTTGTCACGGACTTGCCACGGTCTTTGACCTTGACAAATTTGTCACGGACTTTGATCATGACAAGTCCGTGACAAAAACTTAAACTTGTCACGGACATTGACCGTGATAAGTTCGTGACAATTACATAATTGGCACGAACTTTGATCGTGACAAGTTTCTTTGTCACGGACTTATCACGGTTAAAGTTCGTGACAATTTTGGGTAAAATTTAAAAAACAATTACTCTGTATGGACACTGCCACTGCCCAACAGTATATTTGTACCTATTATAGCATAATTGTACCTATCCAAACAACACATATATAGAGCAACCAAACAAAAATACAAATATCCATAACCAATATCTAAATATAAATAACCAAATACAAATATCCATATCCAAACCAGCATGTACCAAATAAAAAATACAAATATAATCCAATATCCAAATAAAATAAATAGAAATAATGTCATGGCATACGGTCTTGAACAAATCGGAGGAGGAAGGAAGGCCACACGATAGATGCATTGACACAACCATCAATTCGCAGAACGCCACATTGCTCGTGCAACCACAAAGGTGAGTTATCCTTTCCGGCTAAAACATGCGTGACGAACATCTTTGCGTCAGTGTCTTGCTGGGGACGTCCATGAACCACAGTACTTGGGAGGGTGCCCGGGTCCCTCAAGCCCCTCGTCATCGGCTCCCCACCAAATATGTCGAGTAAAAACACGCTCGACCAACCGATTATTGGCATAGGAACTTCGACGGGGGTCAAGATGGGAAATGGATCATGTGGGTCCCCGGATTTGCCATCACAAGCCTAGACGAGTAGCCCAATAGAAACAACCCAAAGTCCGGGTGATCGAGTGGAAAAACCGAGCGTCCGTGTAATACGCTAGTCGTTGTTATCGGCTTCCAACCTCAATACAAAAAAAACCTAAACTTTTAACTACACTTTTATGGAGTATAGTAGTAAGTCTGGGTATCGAATCCACAGGGAATGTTTTATAGAATTTAATTGATTTATTACTTCTAAAATAAAAATGAAAAAGATGATGATTGGGAAAATTTCTATTAAAAAATTACTTAAGAAAAACAAACTGAAAAGTGCAAAAGAAATTAGATCTGACAAATGGGAGAAAATAGGGTAGGGTACAGTCCCTCAATCCTTAACAAATTATCCTTTAGAATACTAGAATTATAAATCAAAATTCTTGATTAAATCCAGTCCTTATCATCACTAAGCATTACATATATGAGGTTCAAGACCGCATCATATGAAATCAAAGATCAATATAAGGCGGTGAACGACAAATTATACATACAAAGCATTCTTAAACATCCCAAGTACCTAGGGCAAGAGAGATTAAAAGATATGACAATGCATATATGATTTTCATTCACGATTCAACCAATATTTTCATTTATTTTCTAATTTTCCATACAAATAATTTGTATTAGGATTGAGTTCATGTACCCCAACCCTTGAGAATTTAGCTACTCATGATTGGATTAAAAAAAACAAATTCATACACAACATTAAAGATCTACAAGACATTATAAATAAATTGCAAATAATAAAACAAGAGAATGGAAATGAGATTACTTGAATTCAGCAACAAGAACGGAATTGGGATTCAGAAATTCTTACAAAATAGGATTCATGAAAACTCTTGAAGGAATAGAAAATTTGCTCTCAAAATCTAACCCTAAAATTCAATCTAGCACTTCTAACCTACTCCTAACCTAGCCTCTCTCTAGCAACTCCCCTTCAAATGATATAGGTCATGGGCTTTTATAGCACAAAATCTCGAAATTGACAACCAATAGTGCTTGTGGATCAAGTTTTCCAAGAGTTGCACTGCATTAAATGCATAATTAATGACAGAAATCCGCACATCCAGACTCTTCATTATCCCGCAACTTCAAAACATCGTAACTTCTTCACCGTAGCTCGGATTGAGGTGCCGTTTTTTCCAGTATTATTGTAATTTAGAGCTCTTCAACTTTCTAGTTGGCCCCACCTTCGGACTAAGGCTGAAAAATTACGAAAATGCCCTTCAACCCTCCATTTCTTGGTTTCTTTCATTGTTTTGAGTTCTCCTTCGCACTAACTTGCGTGAAATACCTGTAAAATACATGAGAAATACACAAAACAAGAAATACTTGCCAAAAAAGGTTAGTAGAATACATTTGAGACAAATTCAAGCTACTTACACTGCACGGGATCATAAAAATACTGAAATTAAGGGGATAAATGTGAAGAATATGTGCCTAATCACCGGGCCCTTCGCATCGCAACCGAATTCAATTATGACTCAGTCCTCTCCTAAAATCTCGTAGGGAGATATTCTAGGAGTAGAAGATGGATGTGAGGGAGTCCAACACCCCCACTCCCCGAGAAAAAATATGTATATAATAAACCCTAAGTCCGGGGCAAAGGGCATGCATTGTATTCTCTGAAAGACACTCCCCGGAATATATAGAAATAACACTGACTGCACCACCGTGGACGTAGGCATTCTTGCTGAACCACGTACATACTGTGTTGTGTGATTGGCATTTTCTATTCTTTATTTCCTTTGGTGATTGCGATTTTCTTATTTATTTGTATTGAACATAATTGTCACCACAATTAGCGCCGTCTGTGGGAAACGTTTGTCTCCCTTAAGAAAGCTCTCACCAACAAAGAAGCTAAAATATTTGGTCATAGTAGCAACGCCCCTCAGGTAGGGGATATCCAAGAACAACCTGCTCCTCATAGGATCAGATCTGAAGTTCGGCGTTCAGATCAGAGGGCTCGCCCGGAGAGGCCAACCTCAGAGGATAGCCAAGGACCAGCGAGGTCCACACAAATCTCCAGATTAATTGATGCCTATGAGGTAAGGCTCTAAGAGAAAAGGGAGTATGCTCGCAAGCAAGAGGCTGAGAATGCTTTCCTCCAAAGGAAATTAGAAAGGATGGAGAAAGATCTCCATCGCAGCACTAGGCGACGTCCATACCGCACTCCTAGCCCTCAGGCGAGCAAGCCGCGCAGCCGAGGAAGGAGTCCCAGACACGGATCCCAAAGAAGTGAGAATCTCAAGTCAGATGATGACTTGCTCCAGTAACAACGACCAAATTGCCGTTACAGGAGCCCAACTCGAGGTGATGAAGATATACGAAATTTGGTCCGGAAGGAAATGGACCAGTACCCAGCTCATCGAGGTGCCAGATCAACCAGGGAGCTTGCTATATGAGCTCTCAAGACCCAGATGAAATCCCCTTTCTCAAGGGTGATAGAAGAAGAGGAAGCCCCCAAGAAATTTGCTATGCCGAGATTCAAGATCTATGACGGAAAAACTGACCCTATTGATCATGTTAGGTAGTACAGGTAGACCATAACTCTCTGGAACCACCGGGATGCACTGATGTGCCAGATTTTCCACTCGAGTCTGCATAATGTGGCCCAAAAATGGTTTGAGAGACTCCCTCACAGGTCTATCAGGAGTTTTGAGTCCCTATCCGAGCTCTTTACGGCTCGCTTTATTACTAATCGCTCTCATCCTAAAATGATGGATGCTTTACTAATAATGAAAAAGACACCTCAAGAAAGACTTCGGGACTACGCGAAGCGGTACTAGGAGATATTCAACAAGGTCGAGGACTGCTCGGAGCAGGTAGCAGTGGCCTCTTTTAAGATTGGGCTACCCAGCTCTTGCCTTTTGCACATATCCTCGACGAAGAAAGAGGCCACGACCATCGATAAATACGCCAAAGTGGAGGATAAATACGCCAAAGTGGAGGATATCACCCGCCTCAGTATAGGGGAAAACGGTCGAACTAAGCTCACTGCTAAGGGCAACGATAAAATTAAAAACCTGAAGAAAGGGGGCAAGAATGGATCCAAGAGCGGAGGCAAGAACAATGCTTCGAAAGCATTTCAGGCAGTGAACACTGTCTTCAAAGAACCAATTTACAAGATCCTTGCGAAGATCAAAGACGAGCCACTTGTTAAGTGGCCCAAAAAGATGGGAGGAGATACCTCAAAGAGAAATAGCACGCTGAGATGCACTTTTCATAAGGAGGGAGGACATAAGACCGAGCATTACAAGGCTCTTAAGTCCCACCTCGAGGAACTGGCCCAGACTGGGCACCTGAACGAGTTTGTGGAGAAGAAGGCAGAGAAGGTCGCTGCCAATGGATAAACCAGACCTGACATCGTACTCGAAGACGATGATGGCCATGAATTTGTAGTTATTCATGAGGAATCTGATATGAATCAGATTCAAGGAAATTCAGCTTGGATAGAGGTGAAAAAGCTTACTGTAGTGATGCAAGATTTTAAGATTGATCCAGCGAAGACACAATCAGGAAAGCATCGGCGAGCAGAAGACGTCGACTATAACAAACATATCATGTTCACAAACGAAGATCTGGTGGGAGTAAGAACCCCACATCATGACGCCTTGATCATTACACTCAGGATAGCCAGCTATAACATCGATAAGTTGCTCGTCGACCAGGGAAGCTCATCCGAGGTAATGTATCTTGACATCTTCAGGAAGTTGAAGCTAAGCGTTACCGACCTGAAGGAAGCCACTGTTCCTCTAGTTGGCTTCACTGGAAAAGTGACTATTCCATTAGGAAAGATCGTGCTGCCAGTAAGGGAAAGAAGTGTCTCTAAGATGATCGAGTTTCTGGTAGTCGACATCGACTCGCCATATCAAGCTATCATCGGTAGGGGATGGCTACATGTAATGAAGGCATTCCCTTCGACCTACCATCAGAAACTCAAATACGTAATTGAGGGAGGAGTAATGGAGATTCACGGGGATCAGGCGATGGCAAGAAGGTGCTTCATAGTATCCATTCTCCTGAAACCAGAGAAGAAGGCCGAGAAGGCCAAGGAGAAGGTCGAGGAGCAAGAAGGTTTGGTACCTTCAAAATAGCAATTAAGATATGAAAGGCCTGAAGTGGAGGAGACCAGGCTCCCCTCTCTGAACGGGTCGTTGAAAACCTGGAAGAGATCGCAGCTGGTGGGGATAAGGAAGACAGAATGTTCTTAATTAAAGATTCTCTCACAGATCAAGAAAAAAAGGAACTGACAGTATTGTTGAGAATAAATCTCGACGTTTTTACGTGGGAACCATACGAGCTGCCTGGTATTGATCCCAGTGTGGTTTACCATCGGTTACACGTCGACCCCACCTTCAGCCTATCGGGCAAAAAGCACGGCGAACCACGTCAGAGAAGGCTAAAGTCGTAGAGAAAGAAGTTGAAAAACTGCTGGATACAGGATCCATACAGGAAGTTCAATTCCCTAAATAGTTATCCAACCCAGCATTAGTTCCAAAGAGCAATAGGAAATGGAGAGTCTGCATTGATTTCACTGACCTTAACATGGCATACCCTAAGGACAGTTTCCCCCTCCCAAAAATTGACCAGTTGGTGGACGCCATAGCAGCTCACGAGAGAATGAGTTTTCTGTACGCATATTCGGGGTATCATCAGATCCCCCTGCATGCACTAGACCAAGATAAGACAACCTTCATCACTACTGTCGAATTATACTGCTACAAAGTTATGCCCTTTGGGCTCAAGAATGCAAGAGCAACTTACCAGAGGCTAGTCACTAAGATGTTCAAAGATCAAATGAGAGATACTATGGAGGTCTACATCGATGATATGCTCATCAAGAGTAAGCGCAAAGAGGACCATCTCTCAGATCTATCAAATACCTTCGAGATTCTCAGGAAATACCAAATGAAACTCAATGAGAGCAAATATTCTTTCGGTGTCCAGTCAAGAAAATTCCTCGGGTATTTGGTTAATAAGAGAGGCGTTGAGGATAACCCAGACCAGATCGATGCGATCAACAGGGTACAACCCCCTTCGCATAATACGAGATATATAGAAACTCATGGGCATGCTGGCTGCTTTGAATCGTTTCATCTCAAAGTCCTCTGAGAAGTGCAAGCTCTTCTTCCAGCTCTTAAGAGGAAGCAAGACAGTAGAATGGAATTAAGATTGCTCGGAAGCATTGGAAGAGCTGAAGGCTTACCTTAGCTCACCGCCCTTGCTCTGTTATACCTCAAGAAGATGACCTCCTTTACTTATACCTCGCCGTCTCCAACCACGCCGTCAGCTCCGCACTGGTGTGCGAGACAACAGGAACCCAGCATCCAGTTTACTATACGAGCAAAACCTTATTAGACGTCGAGCAGCGGTACCTACCACTGGAAAAACTCTCCTTTGCACTAGTAATAGCTTCGAGGAAGCTGAAGCACTACTTTAAAGCTCACACTATCATCGTCCTTACATCACACCCCCTTAAAGCAGTCCTGCGAAAAGCGGATCTGTCTAGCAGATTATCCAAGTGGTCAGTCGATCTCGAACGATTTGATATCCAATTTTATCCCAATAATGCAATCAAAGGGCAGGTCCTCGCCGATTTCATCGCATAATTTACTAGCAAACAGCCTTGCGACCAGCTTCGCCCATCAGCAGGAATCTGGAAACTGTTTGTCGATGGAGCCTCTAACTCAAAGGGGCAGGAGTAGGCATTGTGCTCGTTACTCCAGAAGATATAATCCTCGAGCAGGGAATCAGGCTTGGATTTGAAGCCTCCAACAACGAGGCAGAATACGAAGCTTTGATAGCCGGCCTGTAAAAAGTACAGGCGCTTGGGGAAAAGCAGCTGCAGGTTTTTGGTGACTCATAATTGGTCTCCAACCAGATAAATGGAGACTTCAACGCAAGAAATGAAAGGATGGTAGACTACCTTGCCTTGACGAAGAAGCTAATGTCCAACTTTGAGGAAGTCAGTGTCCAACAGTTTCCAAGAGGACAGAACAGCCACGCCGACGCCCTGGCAGTCCTAAGTTCTGCAATCGATTCTAACTTAAAAAGGACGATCCCCATTGACTTCCTCGCCAATTCGAGCATCAACCAGAGCATCGAGCGATCAAATATGGAACATATGCTCCAAATTGAGTCAGCGCCCAGGTGGATGGACCCTTTGAGGGACTATTTGAAAGATGGTGCACTCCCGAACGAAGGCCGCTCATCAGATAAGAGTCAAAGCTGCTCGCTTTCACTTATCTCCTGAGGGAAAATTATACAAGAGATTATTTACCAGCCCTTACCTTCAATGTGTTCACCTGAGGGACATCGAGCAAGTTCTACGCGAGCTCCATGAAGGAATTCGGGGAAGCCACATTAGAGGGAGGTCACTAGCTTTCCGAGCAATGAAGGAAGGCTACTGGTGGCCATATATGCAAAAAGATTCGGCGGTATATGCTCGCAAATGCGAGAAATATCAACTACATGATTATATGGTCCACCAACCTGTCAGCGACCTAAGATCGCTTACCATCCCACGGACTTTCTCTCAATGGGGAATGGACATTGTAGGCCCTCTTCCTACCGCCACCGACAACTGCAAGTATCTGCTGGTCGCAATAGATTACTTCACCAAATGGATCGAGGCAGAACCACTGGAAAATATTCGAGATACGGATATGATGAGGTTCATATGGAAGAATATAATCACCTATTTTGGAATCCTCAAAATAATCATCACTGACAACGAAACACAGTTCGAGAGTGTCCCTTTCCAAAACTTATGTAAAGAACACGAGATCAGGAACTATTTCAGCTCGGTGGCCTACCCTCAGAGCAACGGTCAAGCTGAGGCCTATAATAAAATAGTGATCGATGGGATCAAAAAATGACTAGAGCTAGCCAAAGGCGCATGGGTGAGCTGCCACATATTTTATGGGCCTACCGCACCACCCTACGGCGAGCAACTAGGGAAACCCCATTCTCATTAACGTATGGAATGGAAGAAATCATCCCCTTGGAAGCTGGCCTACCAACAATGAGAACCACCATTATCGACCAAGGCCAAAATGATGCAGCATTACTCGCTAAACTTGACCTAGCTAACGAACGTAGAGAGCTAGCCCTAGTGAGGCTGGCGAGCTATCAGCAATAGCTCGTGAACAATATAACAAGAAGGTCAATTCGAGGGCCTTCCAAGTTGGGGATTACGTCCTAAGGAAAGTCCTTGGCAGCGCGATAGAACCATCAGATGGCAAGCTGGGCCCAAACTGGGAAGGTCCATTCAAGATAACAAGGGATGACCTACAAGGAGCCTATCACTTAGAAACGCTGGAGGGCAGAGAGATACCACGAGCTTAAAACGCAGCCAATTTGAAGAAATTCTACTTCTAATTTTTTTCATTCATCTTTTATCGCATTTTTTGGAATTGGCAACTCAGTTTTTATTGCTTATGATTAATAAAAGATGGTTTGGCAGTGACATTCTGAAGTGTGACATATTGAAGTGTTAATTTTGTATTATAAACTTTATAACTTGCACACCTTTTTCAAGTGACATGTATATTACTTCCAAGTGACAGGTATATCACTAAGTATACAAAAGCAGGAAATCACCCTACTTAGGTCTTTATTATGAAACATGAACAACCTCTTAGCATTGCCCCTGGCAATACATAAATTCCTACAGGGGATCCTTAGGCAGTTCGGCCAAATCCAATTGGTCTCCAAACAACGTTTGGCTCAAAAAGCCTGATCGGATGGAGCATCCAACACCAGGTATGTCCTCGCCATTGCCATACTTAGGCCTAAGGGAGTGTGACAACATGACCTAAAAGGTAAAGTAGGGCAAAATGGTATCTTATAAGCATACTGGACTGGGAGGACAATCACTCAATAAAATAACTCTAGTCGGCCACAAAGGGCCCAAGGTAGTTAAGCGAGAAATAAATAAAGTAAAAAATAAACAACGCATGTTTAGTCGGCAAGATCGCCCAAAGCATAGGTATTATATTACTTCATCACATTTATAATGGATATATACTACACGAGTAGAATCGGCAAGATCACCCAAAACATCGATATTACATATATAATGAGATGCAACCGGTAAAATCCTAATGAGGCTGAGGCCTCCGAACAAGGTAATCAGCCACTTGTGCTCTTTGGCCATCGTCCGGATGAGGAGCCAATTCCTGCTCGACATCATTGGCATTTGGCTCTAATAGCTGCTTGGGGTTAGCATCGATAGGGATCCATTGGTGATCCCTCTTGAAAGGATTAGGTCTCAAAGTTGAAGAAGATATCTCATGACGGTACCAGAGTGCTAAGTTCCTCGGGACTTACAACTCCCTGAGGGAACTTAACCATCCCTTAATAAAGGCAAGCTCTTTGAACTCTGTCAGCCTCATCGAAGCATCTGTCCAACCTTGATCGTAACCATCAGCCCACATTCGTCGAGGTACTGTCTTGAACAGATGCCTTAATTGTGTGACATCCCTTTAAAGCCCAGCAACAATCACGTATGCTCGACGTACGTCTTCTCGAAGCTCGTCCATCTCCTTAGTTGGACCCCCTGCATCTGGACTAGCTCCCAGAGCAGTCGATGAGGTAGAACCTCGTAAGATAGGAAGAGCACCGCTCGGCTCTGTGCCAGCTCGCGGAATAGCCAATAAAGAGGAACCTCATAGTATACGAGGTGCGATGCTCGGCGCGTGCTCCCTTAATCGTGACACCTCCCTCTTTAGAGTCTCGTTCTCCTGTTGAAGAATTTCTCCGACCTGATTGATCTCAGAGGCATCCAGAAGTCTAGCTCTCAAAGTGTTCACTTCTTCTTGAACTGAGGCACCAACTTCTTTCATCTCTTGAAGTCTGTCCTTTAGTTTAGCGACGAGCTCAGACTAGTCCTTAAAGCTCTTATTTCTCGACCTAAGAGACTTGTAAATCCTAATGAAGGCCTGACAAACCTGGGTGCTCGTGTTAGGTCTAAGGATCCTTCCAGCTGAGAGGTGGCAGGTATATACTCATCTACATCAATAAACTACAAGCCATACAAGCAGTAAAAAGCAGAAGAATCAATGCCCAAAAAAGAAGGAACTTTCATTTCATTAAAATAAAAAGGTACAATTACATCAATTTGTTCAAGAAGAAGTACAAGTAAAGAAAAAATACTGAGAAGTCCTAAGAGCAGTCTAGCTAGCAACCTCAGCTTGTTTGGAGGAATCCGGCTGCTTTCCATTATCAGCAGTAGTGGGAGCATCTCCCTCAGAAGGAATAATTACTATTCCCCAAGTAGGAGGAGCATCAACAGGAACAGTTTGGGAGGCAGGAGTGATACCTTCAACAACTGGGGCAGGAGCTTCGTCTATAACAGGCTTGGGGCCTAGATCATGCTCGTCAAATAAGGGTGAATCAATATCCACCCCAACAGCCAGAAGAGCCTTGATCCAACCCTTCTTGATGTTCAGACGGCTGATGTAGCCTATCTGAGCGTCGGCGTCCTCATATACGGTAGCCCAGCCAGAATTGTATGAACTCTCCTTAATGGTGGCTGCCTCGGACTCCATCTTCTTCAGCTTCTCCCCCAGCACCTTATTTTCCTCGACCATGACCAACTTGCTTATGCAGACCAGATCGTATGACTGCCTCAACTCATTTAGTTCCTTGATCTCCGCCTCCCTTGCTCTACTAGATTCACCAAGGGTGAGATCAGAGGATTTTTTGGCCTTACTTGTGGTCTTCAGACTGGCCTCCAGCTCGATGCATTTCCCTCTCAGTTCAGCATTCTGCTTTTCCAAATCTGTATTCCTACCCACCAGCTCGTCGCGAGTACGGTAGAGAACAGCGAATTCAGTCACAAATTGCAAGTAAAAAGAAATCATTAGAAGAAAGCAGTGAAAAGATTATTACAAGTGTTAAAGAACAGAAACAGACCTACTAAGGATAGCCTCTAACTCGCTTGCAGGGATAACTGGTCATTCCCCATTGCCCTTTGTCGATCAACAGGAAAAACTGCTCCCTCGAGCAGCGCATGATCCAGTTGGGGAGATGTGGTGACCGAGGCCCCCTCAGGCAACGCAGACACGGGCACTAAAGCTTGCCCGACCTTCATCCTCGCTTCTGTTCTCCTCCTCTCTCTCCTTCTCCTTCTCAGCTCTCTTCCTCTTCTCCATCTTCTTTCTCTCTTCAGCCTTCTTCCTCTCCTCTTTTTTCTTCCTCTCTCTCTCTCTCTCTCAACTGTTCTTCCTCTTTTCTCTTATTCTCCTCATGAGAAGCAGACTGAGAACCAATGGCGATATCCCCACCGATAAACTTTTACTTTTTTGATCGCTGAGCAAGAAGCATATCATCATCATCATCATCATCATCATCATCATCACGGATCAGATTCCTCCTAGGCGGAGCCATTTCCTCGCTAGAACTACTGGATGTACTCGAAGACTCTTGAGCCTCAAAAACCTCTTCCTAACTAGAGGACCCTTCACCACTGGATCTTTCCTCACTGGAATCACTTCATCAACACACCTATTGTCACCCTCACAACCCTCACCAGAGCTCCTCTCTTCCTCATCCAAATGAATAGGATCTGCAACAGCTTCTTCAGTAATATCAAGCTCAGGGATACAATCTACAGGTCGTGCGATGAAACTAGATCCAATATTCTTGTACTCCAAAAGAAAAGCAGCTGACCGAGGATGTTCACTGTCAGCCAAAGTCTCTCTGATACTCCAAGCTTTAATCAGCTCGGCAACTCGAACCTCACTAAGAGCAGGTTCCAAGTTCTTTGTCCTCGCTAAAAGGATAACAGAAGAATATCAGAAAAATCAAACATTAATAGAAAAACAAGTGAGCAGAGCAAGGATTACCTATGTAATCCTCCCCATAAAAAGGGACTGTGAACTTATCACACCTCCCCCCCTCAGTGTGAGGGGAGAACTACCAATTTCTAGCAAGGAAACCCTCTTGCCAGTAATCCTTATGGGAATCAGGTAGGTTTACTACCAATACCTTATCATGACTCCTGGCCTTGAGGTAAAGAAGGCCAGAACTAGTTTGAAAGAAAGAATAGCAAAACCAAATTTTAGCAAGCCCTAAATTGGTTCCATAGAGGTGGTTTATTCTATGGACCCCATTGACTATCTTCCACACATTTGGCAAGCACTGTGCAGGGACGATGTTGAAATAACAAAAAAAATGTAAAAATAAATTTCTTAGAGGAAAAGTGAGCCCCCCTTGGGACAACAAGAGGACATGAATCCAATGAGCGTCCTTTATCTCTTTGACATTTTTAGGGAAAGAGACGCACTCAATGTCTACCCAGTATGGGATATTATAGAACTTCCTAAACTCAAACACAGTCCTATTACCTATCTTCGCCATTTGTAAACCCTAATTACGAATTCAAAGAAATCTTAACAGAAAAAGAGAACACAGAGAGCGAGCAAAGGGGACTTACGAGATGAAGGTTTGGCTAGGACGATACTAGATCGCAAGCCCAGATGACAAAGAAGATTGAAAGCAAAGTAAACAAAGACCTGGAGAGGAATGCGCAACAACAAAAGCTTGAAAAAGATGAGAAAACTTGAAGAAGTATGAAACGACAACTATAGACTACTGTTCCAAATAACTTTTAAATGCTTCAAATCATCATGCACAGGACACGAAGTAAGCTGCCGCCTAAATCGGTTTTCAATCTTGGGAAGAGTTACACAATTTACAAGAGAGACATTATGACAAATAATTTAAATTTATTGAGCCCAAATCATGGCCCAACAACTTTAGGGGCAATTGTGGGTACCCGAATTTGCCATCACAAGCCCAGACGAGTATCCTAATAGAAACGACCCAAAGTTTGGGCCCCTCACATCGCAACCGAATTTAGTTATGACTCAGTCCTCTCCTAAAATCTTGCAGGGAGATATTCTAGGAGTAGAAGATGGATGTGAGGGAGTCCAACACCCCCAATCCCCGAGAAAAAAATATGCATATAACAAACCCTAAGCCCGAGGTAAAGGGCATGCATTGTATTCTCTTAAAGACAATCCCCAGAATATATAGAAATAACACTGACTGCACCACTGTGGACGTAGGCATTCTTGCTGAACCACGTACATATTGCGTTGTGTGATTAACATTTTCTATTCTTTATTTCCTTTGGTGATTGCGTTTTTCTTATTTATTTGTGTTGAACATAATTGTCACCACAGATCATATGGTGGCGAGTCTGTGCGTATCGGCGATGAAGCAGTGACGTCTTCATCTACCTCCTTCTCCTTCCCCTTCCCCTTGCCCTCATCGGAGCTCGACCCCCACTGATGCTTCATGAAGGCGTACATTTCTAGGACCGTCGCCTCCAACCTTGATAGCTTATCGTCATGGTTGTTCACCTTATTATAACACCCCGCCTAATTAAATACTGGGTGGCCAGTCCCATACCAAATTAAAACATAATATACAGTTGGCTCATTCTTAGCATCACTGTCGAAAACATTTACAATTCACCCAAAACCCAATAAAGCTGGTGTTAAAAACTTTCCAAATTTAAATTTACCAAAATCCAATTCCAGTTTAAGAATAACACAACACATTTTATTCTACAACACAGATAACACAATAAATAACTCAAAAGAATTTAAATGCAACTGGAATATCATTCCCAAATAATATAAATCCTTTACAATAATCCCAACAATGTTAAATGTATTGAAAAGACACAAATACAATAGTTTAACTCCGACATAAACTGATAATTGAAATCCTTTGGGCGACATGCCCTGTGTAAGAATACTGTGAATCAAAAGATGATAAGCGTCTAAGAAAAACCTCCATAGCTCCATAGCTCATCAAAATCAACTATGGTTGGCGTCCCTGTTGCTGGACACCTGATATAGAGATACAATAGAAAAGAAAATATGCAAGGAAACGGGTCAGAGCCCGAATGTGTAGATTATTTTAAAAACAACAAGTATTTAACAAGTGCAATAAAGCATTTATTATGTACATGTTAGATACAACTCTCACTTGCAATTCTCACCTCTCAACTAGAGTGCACACTTAACGTTTCCTATTAACCTCCTAGTTAATGGTTCCTCTTTTCTAGTCTCCATATTATAACTCCATTCCCATATCATAATCCCCGTATGTCCCATACCATACGTCACATTATTATTTATTTACATTTCTCCTTTATATGATTAGTTTCTCATTAACATGAATCATTACTCATTAATATGAATCGTTTCTCATTAACATGAGTTAAGCTTTTCAATTCTATAAGCATAAACATTTATTAACTTAATTCCATTATCTTTCTCTATTCACCGTTATCTACAATTATCACCGTAGATAGATTTAACCACAATATATCCATGTAACCATTTAATCTATTATATATATATTCATATATAATACGGCACCCCGAGTCACAGCTGTGGTGCAATGCATTACTCTGCTATCATGTCCCATCATCGCAGGTCGCCGAATAGGGGACTACAGGTTCGGTAAGATTTCACGAACCAAAAACAACAAACAAATTGGAGGCAAACATAGCTCTCGTATCCATGGGTCACGCACATACCTACGTACCCACAGTCAGCGGACTTATCAACTCCCCGATAAGTCTTTCATAGACCTATGTTCTCGAGCGACAAATCAAAGATCCCATGGATTCATCAGGATATGACTGCCCTCACGCGTAAACCTCCCACCGATAGCAAGTAAGCTAGGTATATCGTACACATAATCATCAATCAATCAAATAGGTATTATCATACCTATAATATAATATCAATAAGGTAATTATCACTACCCTAAGATATTTCCCATACGTAGCATTATATCTCTTTTATAATAACATATCTTTACTTCATAATTTGATTATCCTCGCATCCTATAACATCTCTCCACTACCGACGTCGTTAAGGTTCATGCGCGGAGCGTCTCGCAAAGCGAAATACAAACAAGGAACCCCTCCAATACACTACTACATAACTTTGTCGATCGAGGAGGTCCGAAAACTTTAACTATACAATCGGGATAACCTCATACCCTCTTTCAATCAAATGTATTCTAAGCTCCCATCCCATAAGATTCAAATAGGTTTTTCCTCAACATATATTCAGTAAGAAGTCACTAATATCCTACTGGTCCATAACATTATTTCTCCCGAACTACTACGAGTTTAGTTTTCCTTTTAATTAAGGTTAAAACCGATAGTTTCAAATCTCTTATAAACACATATTCTTTCACTTAGGATTAAACCCTCTTGTAAACTTAAGGATACCCAGGTGTTATATTAAATCACCCCTACTGGTCCTATCTTAAATCCTCATACATCCCCATTTGGAATTTAAAAAATGAATCTAGCAACCGAAATTACATTTAATATAATTTTGATCATTTAAATCTCTCGAATCCAAATCAAATTAATTCAAATCTTATCAAGGGTTTTACTGGTATTTCTAGGTCCCAAAATATCCAAATTATAATCACCAAATATCCACAATTGATTTGGGATAAGAATCAACATTTAAAAAGAAACAACTTTACATAATCAGGGGAGGTCGATCGATCGAAGGTAGGGGTCGATCGATCGATCACTCAGGTCCAAGCCTGGTTTTTCTGCATTTCAGCAACTACGGGTTTCACCATTTATACTCATTCAAACCTTCATATTAACCTCCAAAATGAGTTATAATTATTACTACATGTTATGCCAACATATATGAACGATTTCCAGTACTCTAAACATCCTAAAATCATCAAAGTATTGGATTAAAAAGCATGTTTATCTCCTTATTTCCAGAAATTATCAATATATCATCTTCAAGAACACATCAATGGTTTTCATAATTTCTTCAACAGTTTCATGACTATTTCGTGGATTAATATCATCCTAAAACATGAGTTAGGTTCCTACATCATTTCAGTTTTCAGAAATCCATTTAATACTCCATTATTTCTTCCAAACAATAATAATCTTCTCTTTTCATATTATTCTAACATGGACAATATACAAACTTAAATTGCCATTATCAAACACTTGCCTTTATTGTAGGTCTGATCCTTTGGTGTAGTATATCTCAGTTGGTTGTCCCTTCTCCGGTCAAACTCCGGTTGTGGTTGGTGGTGGTGAACCTTGGTTCTTGTTCTTCTCCTTCCCAAGTGACTTTTCCCTTCCCAAGCACTCTTACACTCTCTCTAGGAAGATGGCTGCTCTTATTTGTGAAGAGGAGATGAATAACCCCCATACACTTAATCTACCAATACTTATAATAGTTCCAAATCCGAAATCACTATTCATCCTCCCTAGAAAAATGACTAAAATGCCCTTTCGGGTTGTCTATTCATTCCCAAATGACCCGAGACTCAAAATAAACATCCAAATAGACTTTTCTGACTATTTCGAACCTTCCGGACGCAACGACGCAGTCGAAATGACTATTAGATCGATAGAAAATAAATTTCTTTTTTTTTTTAATTTAATAAACTAGTCCCGACACGTCCCATACCGCGTCTGACTAAAAAGTATAAATTACCGAATTTGTATCTTACAGTCATATCAATGACATCACATTCATATATTACCTAAATATCTTTAAGTCATATTCAGAATCTTCCATTTTAATATCCACCGTCTGGATAAAACCCGAATGAATTAATTAATAATAAAATCAAATTAATCCATCAATTTAAAATATAACCCATTTTAAAAGTCATTTAAAATTACGGGGTATTACATACTTCCCCCCTTATAACAGAATTTCGTCCCGAAATTCAGGAATATAAGTCATACCGGTAAGGTCAACTCCGAGTATAAATCTCACATCGCAAGAAATCCAAGATGTACCGCCCATACAGTACATTAAGAAAGTCCCTATCGATGTTATACGCCAAGCCTCACCATATAATTTTAACTGAAACAAATTTAGACTCCACCTAATCTTTCCTATACCGTCCTCGTGACAAACTTTAGGAAAAAGATCCTCTCGCATTGAACAAATAAATCCTGAAGTCTTAATTTACTTACCTTTTTCACAAGTATGAAAAATACTACTATCCAATCATCCAGGGCGCCCATACACCCTCTCGTACCGCTTTCAATATTTAAAAGTTTTCGCAAAGGTTATAAACTCGTTTCCCAAAGACCTAACTTATTTCGACTCCCAACGGTTATTAGTTTCATGCGTGGGGTGTCTCGCAAGCCAAATCCAAACAAGGAACCACCCCGATACACTACTTCCTAAAGCAGTCGGTCATCGAAACTCCTAAGGTCCTTAGTCAATAATATATATAAAAATTTTGGTAAAAATAATATCAGGTTTATCGATTTTTGAAAAACAAAAATTTGGTTTTTATCGATCTCATATAGGGTCTACGCATCTACTCTCTTATAGAAGACAATATGAAGACATATGCTCTCGTATACCACAAATTAATGCACGCCGATAGTCAAATCACACTTGGACATGCTCTAGGTAAGTAATCCCATGATACAAATCAAACCCACGTGATAACATGTAATATAAAGGTGTCCCACACCCCTCAGTGAGTCTACATAATTAACAGTGCTATAGGCTAAGTTTAGCAACCCTCTTGCCCACACAACATTAACCGTAACAAAATCAATATACGCTTCATAATTCCTTAGATAGAAAACATACCCTCATTCGTGGGTGGTGGTTGTTGATTCACTGCCTGATGGACGTTATATACATGCCCGTACTGACCCTGCTGCACGGGTGCTGCTGGAATGGGAGGTAGTGCTAGCACCGGAGCTGGAGCTGGAGCTGGAAGAGCAGCTGGTGGAAACACTGGTACCTGTGGCTCCTGTCGAGCATGTTGTTGTTGAGGGAATTTGTCTTTCTCAGGACAATCTTGACGTTTATGGCTATACTTGCCACACACGAAACATTTTCCGGTAAACTTTCCACCACCTTGCCCCTGTTGACCCCGAACCAGCTGGCCATTACCTCCCTTCCCTTGGCCCTGATGAGCCTGCCTCTGGCCCTGATGGACCTGTTGTCCTTGCCCAATACCTTTATCCTCAAATGGAGAATCTTCAGATCACAAACGCTTAGCATAGTCCCCTGTCTGGGAACCCTGCTCACTCTGACGCTGATGACTCTGCCCTGATTGAGTCCCACTAGAACTGCCCCCAAAAGTCTTGCCTTGCAGGCCTGACCCAAACCCCCGCTTGACACCTTGATTATGGAAGCGGTTATCTTGACAGTGGAGCATCGCAGCATTAAGAACATCTGCATACGTACGTAGTGAAAGATTCCCCAATAAATGCTGTCGAATTTTATAGTTCAACCCATCAGTGAACATTAGGACTCTCTCTCCTCAGTAGGTACTTCAGCTGGTACCAAATTAGTTAATCTCATAAACTCTTCCTCATATTCCGCCACAGTTTTCTCTCCCTATTTCAAATCAAGTAGCTTCCGCCTCATCTCTGTCTGGATGGCAGAAGGAAAATACTTCCCATCAAACCGTATCCAAAAGTCTTGGATAGTCATTGTGTCCCTCTCCTCCATAGTGGTCGTAGCTTCCCACCATTGTAAAGCTGCCCCTACTAGCTTGAATGTGGCTAGTATCTGACGTTGAACCTCAGTGCATTCGATCATTCTCAAGTGCCGTTGGATATCTTTCTTCCATTGGCTAGCTGTCACAACATTTGATCCTCCCTGAAACTCAGGTGGGTGCGCTTTCTGAAAGGCATCCCTCGCTCGTTCCCATGCAGTAGGAAACACTTGCCCTTGCGCGAGTGGCACAACCGGTGCCGGTGCGGGAGCCTGCTGAATAGTAGCTACAGCAGCATTGACTGCCTGAGCGACAATTGCAGCAACTTCGGCTGCAGTCATTGTACCCTGAGCTGGGGCGGGCTGAGGT
Source organism: Sambucus nigra (assembly GCA_949130495.1). Classification (NCBI taxonomy): domain Eukaryota; kingdom Viridiplantae; phylum Streptophyta; class Magnoliopsida; order Dipsacales; family Adoxaceae; genus Sambucus; species Sambucus nigra. The sequence continues at coordinate 293,483,111 of OX422215.1, read as the reverse complement.
GCACGTCGAGGAGGCATCTGAAACGAGAGATCACTATCAGTATTTGATATCTAAAAATGGCTGAAGATCGTAAGCGTAAATAGAAAAGCAATAATCCTACTCATAGGGCTCTACATCAAAGAACGCTAAGCTGAAGACACAATAAGCCGTACAGATCCTAAAGGACACTAGAACCTGATGCTCTGATACCACCTATAACACCCCGCCTAATTAAATACCGGGTGGCCAGTCCCATACCAAATTAAAACATACTATACAGTTGGCTCATTCTTAGCATCACTGGCGAAAACATTTACAACTCACCCAAAACCCATTTAAGCTGGTGTTAAAAACTTTCCAAATTTAAATTTAACAAAATCCATTTCCAGTTTAAAAATAACACAACACATTTTATTCTACAACACAGATAACACAATAAATAACTCAAAAGAATTTAAATGCAACTGGAATATCATTCCCAAATAATATAAATCCTTTACAATAATCCCAACAATGTTAAATGTATTAAAAAGACAATAATACAATAGTTTAACTCCGACAGAAACTGATAACTGAAATCCTTTGGGCGACATGCCCTATGTAAGAATACTGTGAATCAAAAGATGATAAGCGTCTAAGCAAAACCTCCATAGCTCCATAGCTCGTCAAAATCAACTATGGTTGGCGTCCCTGTTGCTGGACACCTGATATAGAGATACAATAGAAAAGAAAATATGCAAGGAAACGGGTCAAAGCCTGAATGTGTAGATTATTTTAAAAACAACAAGTATTTAACAAGTGCAATAAAGCATTTATTATGTACATGTTAGATCCAACTCTCACTTGCAATTCTCACCTCTCAACTAGAGTGCACACTTAACATTTCCTATTAACCTCCTAGTTAATGGTTCCTCTTTTCTAGTCTCCATATTATAACTCCATTCCCATATCATAATCCCCGTATGTCCCATACCATACGTCAAATTATTATTTATTTACATTTCTCCTTTATATGATTAGTTTCTCATTAACATGAATCATTACTCATTAATATGAATCGTTTCTCATTAACATGAGTTAAGCTTTTCAATTCTATAAGCATAAACATTTATTAACTTAATTCCATTATCTTTCTCTATTCACCGTTATCTACAATTATCACCGTAGATAGATTTAACCACAATATATCCATGTAACCATTTAATCTATTATATATATATTCATATATAATACGGCACCCCGAGTCACAGCTGTGGTGCAATGCATTACTCTGCTATCATGTCCCATCATCGCAGGTCGCCGAATAGGGGACTACAGGTTCGGTAAGATTTCACGAACCACAAACAACAAACAAATTGGAGGCGAACATAGCTCTCGTATCCATGGGTCACGCACATACCTACGTACCCACAGTCAGCGGACTTATCAACTCCCCGATAAGTCTTTCATAGACCTATGTTCTCGAGCGACAAATCAAAGATCCCATGGATTCATCAGGATATGACTGCCCTCACGCGTAAACCTCCCACCGATAGGAAGTAAGCTAGGTATGTCGTACACATAATCATCAATCAATCAAATAGGTATTATCATACCTATAATATAATATCAATAAGGTAATTATCACTACCCTAAGATATTTCCCATACGTAGCATTATATCTCTTTTATAATAACATATCTTTACTTCATAATTTGATTATCCTCGCATCCTATAACATCTCTCCACTACCGACGTCGTTAAGGTTCATGCGTGGAGCGTCTCGCAAAGCGAAATCCAAACAAGGAACCCCTCCAATACACTACTACTTAACTTTGTCGATCGAGGAGGTCCGAAAACTTTAACTATGCAATCGGGATAACCTCATACCCTCTTTCAATCAAATGTATTCTAAGCTCCCATCCCATAAGATTCAAATAGGTTTTTCCTCAACATATATTCAGTAATAAGTCACTAATATCCTACTGGTCCATAACATTATTTCTCCCGAACTACTACGAGTTTAGTTCTCCTTTTAATTAAGGTTAAAACCGATAGTTTCAAATCTCTTATAAACACATATTTTTTCACTTAGGATTAAACCCTCTTGTAAACTTAAGGATACCCAGGTGTTATATTAAATCACCCCTACTGGTCCTATCTTAAATCCTCATACATCCCCATTTGGAATTTAACAAATGAATCTAGCAACCGAAATTCCATTTAATATAATTTTCATCGTTTAAATCTCTCGAATCCAAATCAAATTAATTCAAATCTTATCAAGGGTTTTACTAGTATTTATAGGTCCCAAAATATCCAAATAATAATCACCAAAGATCCACAATTGATTTGGGATAAGAATCAACATTTAAAAAGAAACAACTTTACATAATCAGGGGAGGTCGATCGATCGAAGGTAGGGGTCGATCGATCGATCACTCAGGTCCAAGCCTGGTTTTTCTGCATTTCAGCAACTACGGGTTTCACCATTTATACTCATTCAAACCTTCATATTAACCTCCAAAATGAGTTATAATTATTACTACATGTTATGACAACATATATGAACGATTTCCAGTACTCTAAACATCCTAAAATCATCAAAGTATTGGATTAAAAAGCATGTTTATCTCCTTATTTCCAGAAATTATCAATATATCATCTTCAAGAACACATCAATGGTTTTCATAATTTCTTCAATAGATTCATGACTATTTCGTGGATTAATATCATCCTAAAACATGAGTTAGGTTCCTACATCATTTCAGTTTTCAGAAATCCATTTAATACTCCATTATTTCTTCCAAACAATAATAATCTTCTCTTTTCATATTATTCTAACATGGACAATATACAAACTTAAATTGCCATCACTTGCCTTTCTTGTAGGTCTGATCCTTTGGTGTAGTATATCTCATTTGGTTGTCCATTCTCCGGTCAAACTCCGGTGGTGGTTGGTGGTGGTGAACCTTGGTTCTTTCTTCTCCTTCCCAAGTGACTTTTCCCTTCCCAAGCACTCTTACACTCTCTCTAGGAAGATGGCTGCTCTTATTTGTGAAGAGGAGATGAATAACCCCCATACACTTAATCTACCAATACTTATAATAGTTCCAAATCCGAAATCACTATTCATCCTCCCTAGAAAAATGACTAAAATGCCCTTTCGGGTTGTCTATTCATTCCCAAATGACCCGAGACTCAAAATAAACATCCAAATAGACTTTTCTGACTATTTCGAACCTTCCGGACGCAACGACGCAGTCGAAATGACTATTAGATCGATAGAAAATAAATTTCCTTTTTTTTTTAATTTAATAAACTAGTCCCGACACGTCCCATACCGCGTCTGACTAAAAAGTATAAATTACCGAATTTGTATCTTACAGTCATATCAATGACATCACATTCATATATTACCTAAATATCTTTAAGTCATATTCAGAATCTTCCATTTTAATATCCACCGTCTGGATAAAACCTGAATGAATTAATTAATAATAAAATCCAATTAATCCATTAATTTAAAATATATCCCATTTTAAAAGTCATTTAAAATTACGGGGTATTACACTTATGAGCTAACCCGATGTAGCTTATCTCCATTTCGATGATCCTCGAATTCCCCACCCGGGAGATCACACCTATTCCTCCCCTTGTAATCTGCCCCGAGCACTTGGCTGAGTGCGTCCGTAGCCAAAGATTAGTGACTCATGCACTTCCTTAAGCATTGTCTGAAATGACAAAAAGTACACAATTAGTTAATTAAGTAAATAAAAAATTATAACGTAATTAAAAAATTAAACATTTATAACTTACAATCATGGCTGCGACGCTCAAGGACACCTCCTTGTCCTTGCCCTTCTTCGTCCGAATTGCCACATAGGCATCGAGCCTATGTGGCCTACCCCCAGGGACACTCCCTATCTCCTAAAATAAAATGATACAGAATTAGTAAGTAACGCAACATAATGCTAAATTAGAATAACATAAAACTAAAATTAAAGAAAAACACCTCGGCGTAAGACGCCCTTCCGGAGTAGTGCACGTCTAACTTTTTTGCTCGGTTATCCCTCATCGATTGACGAGATGCCAATTGCCGCTCATCGATCTCATTGTCGACAAAATTTTGCCACTGTGCCAATGAGATCGGTTCATTTAAGGGGACAGTGTTATGCAATCTCAGAATGGACTCCCGGGTCTTTCTAAAGTACCGTGCCAGCATATTTTTCTTCTACGTCTTATATTGATCCCTTAACTGTTCCAACGTGGAATCGCGGACATGTGGGGGTAGGACAAATTGATCCTGTCAAACAACTACAAACCAAAAAGAAAGTAAGTGTTAGTTGCTTATAAATATAACTATAAATAAAAATATAAATACACTACCTGTAGTTCCCCCAGATGCCCATTTTGAACTCATATGGTACAACCCTCCAATCAGTGTACCCTGGGCTGATGATCGCCTTCAGCAGCGCTAGGGGTCTAGCCAATAATGTCGTCTTATTCTCGACAACGGACCCCGATTTATCCCATTTTGGGAGCCGAGTGGCCGAGGAGCCCTCGTCGCCTCCACTACTGCACTGGGATGAAAACATTTTTTGCAAAAATTGTTATCATTAGTACAAACATGTATATGGACTTTGAGTTAATGCTCAAATTCGATAATAACACAAAATAATACAAGTTACCGACATTATAAATCGAAATATTGTTTCAATATCGGGTCATGTCATGTACTTTGAATTAATGCTTAAATTGATTATAATCCTAATTAACACATTCACTAACCGTAAAACTAATTTTGATTCAAATCCCATAATAATAAAACACTAGAAGAATACAAGTTAACGACATTATAAATTTAAATATTATTTTAATATCGGGTCATGTCTTGGACTTTGAATTAATCTTTAAATTGATTAAAAACCAAATTAACATATTCACTAACCATAAAACCAATTTTGATTCAAATCCGATAATAACAAAGCACTAGAAGAATACACCCACTGGTTATTACAAGAATTAAACTGATCAAGTACAAATGAATAAAAAACATTAAATTATCGTCCGATAATAATAAAACACTAGAATAATACAACCACTGGTCATTAGAGATAATTGGAATACCTATTAAAAATATAAAAATTATTTCAAATTCGGGTTATCATAAAAAATGGGTTGATATTTGGTAGGAGTAGCCAAGTCATCCATACTACAGTTTAGACGCTTTGGCGCATGTAGGACGATTGATCATGGCTCGTTGTTGATATACTACGAGTAAAACACTTGCTTGACATTTTAAAAAGCACAAAAAAATGGCTCATCGCTCACGTGTTCGTTGATCTTCAACTGGACAACTCAACTATGATAAAATTGGTCCCATGATGAACTTTACAAGCATTTTTATCCTCAACTCTTACCCAATCACAGTAAAATACAACCTCTTTGAAGCTTACATAGTCTAATTCATATATATTTTGAATTACACCATAGTAAGTCATTTCAACTTTAACGAGTTTTTTATCTTTTGCGCTCACTCGAAAATAAGTAAGAGCCTTCTATGAAGTGTCCAAGTTCTATACATTTATATTTTCCTCGTACATCTTTGCACTGAATACGTAACCATTCAATTGATACTTTTTATACACTTGTGCTATGAACAAAGGTCTAGTGGCTAGACGAGCAAGCCTTGATGTCGCATCATCCGTCTTTAAGAACTGAGAATATTGATGAATTAATTAGGTTAGTTGTAAAGCTTTCTTGTAATGTGACATTTAATAACAACCATTTTCATTATAATTACCTCATGTGTCAACCATAACCTAAATTGTCTATCTGATTATGCCATTGTTTTTTGTCTTTTATTGTTCTTACAGGCTTCATATTTTCTGCAGAGATCGTGACGAACGTATTAAAAAATTAATCATGTATAAAAATTAAAATAATGTAATAGTTAAAATAATTTAAACTTACTTTTCCATTCTTCGGCATCTTCATGTGTGTCAAATAGATAACGAGCTACTTGTTCATATTGCAAACTCGTTAATTTCACTCGTTCGCCCATCACATGACTACCCGCATCGACGAACTCGTCAATGTCATCCATGCTGGTCGAGTCAGGCATATATTCCTAAGTGTAGATTGATGACTCCACAGTGATGTATTCCTCTGCAATTGATCCTTCAATATATCATGTATTCTTGACGTAATCTTTGAAAACTTTCATTAATTTTTCAAATGGATACATCCATCGATATCTAACTGTGCCGCAAAGAAGTGCCTCGGTTCATAAGTGTACTAACAAGTGAACACTTATATCAAAGAATGATGGGGGAACATACTTCTTCAATACACAAATCGCTTCGGTCACTGCCAATTTTACGGCCACTATGTGATCTCGATTGACTACCTTCTCACATAAAAGTGAGAAGCAGATACTAATTTGCATAATAGCCCTCCACAAATCCTTATGCTTGGAGAAACAATGCTTAAACAATAGAGGAACCAATTTCATGATCACATGCCAATCGTGGGACTTACACTTATGTAAATCGTGGGTAGCATAATTCATAATCCTTTGCAAGTTGAACAAAAAAATTAGATGGAACCTTCAAATTATATATTGTGTCTAAAAGCACTTTCCTTTCCTCATTCGTCAAAGTAAACTCACTATGGGGAATTGTTGTACTTCCTCTTCTATCTTCTTTCAACCATAGTTGTGGCTTAAGTTTTAACGATTTAAGGTATTTTCGTGCATTTTCTCCATCCTTCGAATAACTCCTCCGAAGGCATGTGCACATAATATGTTCAACTATGTTCTTCTATGCATGCATCATATTCAAAACATGGCACACCGGGTAATTTTTTCAATTAGGCAAGTCAAATAAATTGGCCTCCTAGACCATGCCTTTTTTGTCTCAGTTTCGTTTCTAGTTGGAGTCTCTTTATGCGTGACATTCTTAAATTTAGGATTCTTACCTGGCATATTAGGGCCATAATCATAAGATTTACTTTCAATTTCTGAACCTAAATTTTTTCTCAAAGGTAGCCTACGTTCAACCCCGCCCGATAAAAAATTGGAACCTTTCTCAAATCTAAAACTATGAGCGGGGGGAAAAAACCTCTTATGGCAATGGTATACTTTTTTTACACTAGCAGGGAGACGAAGATATTCAGTCTCCTCTCCATAAATAGGACACCCCAAATAACCATGTACTACACAATCAGATAATATCCCATAAGCTAAAAAATCATGAATTGCCCACATCAACATAGCTTCCAGCGTAAACTCTTCTTTTTAAAAGAGTTAAATACTTGCACACTCTCTTCCGACAACTCATTTAATTCTTCTACCAAAGGAACCAAGTAGACATCGATGTCCTCACTTGGTTCCTTTGGCCCATGTATCAATAAAGACAACATCAGAAATTTATGTATCATACACTGTGAAGAAGGGAGGTTAAGTGGGGATAAGATAACTGGCCATACGCTCTGATTGGCGCTTAGATTTCCAAATGGATTGAAACCATCTGTTGATATTGTCAAACGAATGTTACGTTTTTCTCGAGCAAAACAGGGATACTAAAAAATAATCCTCTTCCAAGTTGTAGAACCTATAGGATAACACATGAGATTATCCGCTACTTCTGCCCTAGCATGCCAAGTCATTGCCTCCACTATCCATAGGACTATGAAAAATTGCTTTAATCTAGACCCAACGGGAAATTTTTTTAACAATTTTTAAGGCACATTTGAGTTTGTGCCTTCCTTTCCAATAGATTGGACATATCTAGGTTCATCACATACCGGACACCGATCAAGATTTTCATACTCCTTTGGTATAGTATGCAGTCTACACACAAGAACAAATTGATTTATACTTCATTCCCAAACCTTTCAAACTATTTTTTATAATAGGATAACTATTTGGAAGATTATTCTGCTTGGGTAGTAATCCCTTCACCCAATTCAAAATTCCTATCACGCTATTTCCAGACAAACTGTATTGGGTCTTCAAACTATGCAAACCAAATATGGCATGTAAAGTTGTTTGATCTTTCTCACATCCAGAGTATAACGACTAGGCCACCTTCAATTTTAAACTTTGGTAGTCATCGTCAAGGTTTATCCCAATATTTTCATGAGCACCTGAACCTTGTACATCGTCCCTGACCTCATTTTCTTCCACATCATGAACTCCATACGCATCATCAACTAAATTGTCTAGCATATTATGATCTACATTATCTTCCCCTTGTACATCTATCATACTTTTTGAAGGTTATTCAGAAGGTTGCTCGGGATAAAAGGAAATTTCATTCCCCGTAAAAATTCCAAAATCGATAACCGTCTTGCATACCCCATCTTAACAAATATAGTTCAACTATTTCCATTCAAGCATCTTACCATTCTTACACTTAGCACACGGACATGGGAACTCTTCATCATTACGACATCTCTTTGCGTATTTCATAAATTCAATAGCACCTTTGTGAAACACATCCCCTAATCTATTTGTCTCACCCACCCACTCTTTGTATTTAGGATATCCCATCACATCTACTACAAATAATCACCTATTATGGGTAAGAAACATATATTCGTGGATTAGTATAAACAAAAGTGTGAACATTTAGTTCCCATTAAATAATTTACTACAAGATTGACATCTCATCTTTCGGTGTTATATTGTAAAAAAAATATAATTCCTATTTCCTCCATATCCTCTAAAGGGTGAGGGGTCATATCCCATTCAAGACCGCATAATTATGTAATATACTTAACATCTCATGCACATTGTTCCAATTTAACGAAAATTCGACAACATATCCCCATAGTTCTACAAGTACACGACATGGATTTGCAAATGTAAGTGTTATTTCAATTTATCAATTGAAATAACACTTAACATCGCATCATCTAGTATGTACCTAGAGAACATTAAGATACGACATCAAAACTTCCCCCCAAAGTAATAAGTTTCAGCCAATAAAAATATTATTATACAAAAACTATGCAATCCCAAACTGTTTAAATGGGAATAATTCGAGAGATCTCATTACAGGGGTAATGACTCTCGAATGGGTCTAAGGGCTATTGAATGCGTACACATAAGAACTAGAATGATAGTATCTATGTGCACTATATGTAATTTAAATTAGTTATAAATGTTAATGAATAATTATGTCATGCATTCAAATGAGAATACATGAAGACATGTACCCCCCGAAGCAAGTGTTATATAATAAGTTGACTTAATGTAAATTTACACATAGGCTATCTATTGCGGTTTCCATTATTACCTTTTACCCCCATTACTTGTTATATAACACTTGCTTTGCGGGCTACATGCATGAATGTATTCTCATGTGAATGCATGATTTCTTATTACTTGTTCTATAAAATTTATAGTATGTTTCATTTAATTATGTCTTATTTATATTCGATTTTTACATTGTTATGTTTCATTTCGCATCACAACCCTAAATGTTAGAGAATGCCTAGGGCCAACCAACTCAATGGCCATCTAAGTGTTAAAATCCACCAGTTAACAACAATTCAAGAATTTAAAACAACAATGCAAATAATAACGTCTTTTATTAGAAATTCTTAGGACCAACCAACTCAATGGTCATCTAAATGTTCAAATCCACCAGTCAACACAATTCAAGAATCCCAAACAATTCAAAAATCTCTCTCTCTCTCTCTCTCTCTCTCTCTCTCTCTATATATATATATATATATATATATATATATATATATATATATATAGAGAGAGAGAGAGAGAGAGAGAGAGGGATATACCAAAATGTGTGTAGATAGAGAGGGAGAGATGGTGGCCGCTGCTGCAATTAAAGAGATAAACCAAATTTTAATTTTAGAATGAAGATTAAAATTCAATTTATAATACTAATATCTATTTCCTCCATCTCCTCTAAAGGGTGAGTGGTCCTATCCCATTCAAGTCCGCGTATTTCTGTAATATACTTAGCAGCTCATGCACATTGTTCCAATTTGAGAAAAATTTGGTAAACATATCCCCATAGTTCTCCAAGTATACGACATAGATGCACAAGTGTAAGTATTTGTAAGAGGATAGTTTAGATAAGACGGAGGCGTAACCCCTTTTGAGTATAGTAGTGATAAGTTAAATAACAACACTATGGATTGACCAAAGGATATGCAAACATGACTCAATGAAGATAGACTCAGTTTGAACTCACAAATCTCTCATGTATAACTCAGAAGGTAGTAATGAACTTAAAAGTAACTTTGCTAGAGGGAGAGAGAAGTAAGCACCCTAGATACACCTTGGCAGGCAGCCAAACACACCAACCACCCTCAAGAATCTCTGTCAAGTATTAAAGCTTCGTAATAAATGGCAATGGTGGGTGAGTGAACTCTCTGGTTTGTAGTAACTCTCTCTGATGTATATTATCTCTGGTAATAACTTCTGAACTCTCAAAATATCATCCTCTCCTCAGAGGTGGTTGGGTCCTTAAATAGCCTCCCACGCCACCCCTGAGGCAACTCCGCTATTAATGCATGTAAAAGACATCCCTCACACTTTATGTCACAAACATTAAATACCTGATGCGCTAGATGTCCCCACGTCATAAACATTAAATGCCAAGACATGCCTTATGCCTAACCACTGTGCATCAGGGGCCTGTTGTCACAGAGGTGGCTCACCAACTGTCTGACAACTCCAAATACCACAGTGGTTTACTCAAGTGCAGGTCTGACATTGCCTATCTAGTTAGTGACATCAGATAAAGTGGATGTGACATTAAATAGATAATTATTTGGCTCACAACTCAACGCCAGATGGAACTCCAAGATACTCCATCGAGGTTCCACGGTAAGGGTCCTTCTATGCTTTACCAGGAGTCCCTAAGATGGTCAGGACAAGCCCCAATGGTGCCTCACTTCTCAATCCTCCCAACTAAGTCCCTCTAAAGTTTCCACGATGATGTCATTCGATAGAGTATGAAAGCTCTCCCAGGCCCTCCCAAGCCTAATCTCTCGCGAGTACCGTTTAACCTCACACTAAAACTCATTATTATTCTCGTTACATCATTACAACCATTATAGATTATAGTAAATATAAAAAAAGATACAATATGGTTAAGTAGCACAACAAACTAAAATATAAGTTGCCACGCTGAGCTGCCTCGCTGAGTTGCCATGCTAAGTTGCCTTAACCCCAAATACTGTTGTAAATAGGGGAATTATCCCTATTCTCAGGATTACCTTCAAGCCCCCTCTACATTTGCCCCTTCATGGAGATATTTGTTTTTGGAACAATAAATGTTTGCACGAAAACTTCTTAATCCGATGAACCTCCTCTGCGAGTAAAAAAAACCAGGCATCATTTCCTTCGTTAGAACCATCGCGTTAGAATCCTCAGGAAAAAGTAAAATTCTCCCCGATGTAACTGGAGCGAAGCGCTATAGCTTATTGGTGCTTTGGCGAAGGGACATCGCCACTTTTTCCTACCGCTGAGCTTCAACTGTTCTAACTTTATTATTCGAAATTCTCCCGAAAGGCCTGTTATGTTCGAAAAAGCAGAAATTCTCCCCAATGTAGCCGAGTCACCATTTAAATAACGTTTGGACTTGTGGCGAGGGGACATCGTAGCTTTTTTGAATCGTTAGGACATCTTTTTCGTTGGGAGTTATTGGATATGTCTGACAAAAATTCTGGCTCCAAAACTCAAACTTGCTGAAGAAGGCAACCCTTTCTATTCCCCAGGCGTAGCTTCGTAAATAACGTGGCGCTGTCTTTTCAACTGTCAAGACGCCTCCCAAAGTGCCACGTGTTCATATGAAATGATTATAGGCGGCCTTGCACGTGTGGTGGTGGGAAACTCAACAGAAGGTTCCTTAAAAGGTTTCAAACGTCTATTTTTTCAAACCTTTCTCTTTCCTTTATCTAATTCAAGCTCCCGTCTTCTCGAGAGAGAGAAAACTGTGCGAAAATCTCCATTGTTGTCCAACTCTTTAGCCAGTTTCTTCCTTCTCCCATCTTTTGCGCCTCCACCTGTGGTTGTGCTCCTCCCTCCTTATTTTTAGCCCTTCTTACCCAGCTGAGCCATTCATCGTCACTCTACTATGGCTTCTTTGAGTGCTTCTAAGGTTGCCACCACCACTACTCAGCCAGGCTCCTCCTCTGCCACTTCTGGCACCACTGCCGTCCCTAGTGCCGCTGTCCTGAATGCTGCTAGTCAAGAGCAACTACGCTTCTATCGTCGGGCTCCCATATTTGGCAAAGGTGATAAATTTTTTGATGCATGTAAGACTTTCCATTTCTTATCCAAGTTTAACCCTTTACTGTTGGGTGATGAGGATATGGATTCATCAAAGTGGGGCTATCTTCCCCCAGAGGGGACTCTGCACTTTCGTTTGGATCGTGGTGACTTCCCCTATTCTCAGATTGACTTCGAAGCACCTGGGGGGTCGCCAGCCCATTTCACTACCTGGCATACACATATGCAGAGTTCTTTCGCTGCTGCTCTTGCAATGGCTGGGCTTCATCGAGCCTACTGGTTTGGGGAGTTCACCCTTTCTAAGCACAACGGGGAGCTCCAAGTGCTAGTTTCCAGATGGAACATCATAACTCACACGTTCTTTACTACATGGGGAGAGTTCACCGTTACAATGGAGGATGTCTGTGAGCTCCTTGGGTTTGAGCCAATAGGTGAGTTAACATATCATGATGAGGCCCTGGATGCCGAAGAGGCTGCTGATCGAGCTGAGCTGGATTGAATCTATCACAGTTGCACTGATTCCTTGAACAAAGCCACATTTACTCCCCTCATCAGCTATTTTTTTGAAGCTTTGACCCCGAAGGATGTCAATTTTGTAACGGGCCGAGGTAGAGGTACATCCCTGGAACTACCAGCCTACATACTTGTGTTGCTTTCACGCTTCTTCCTGACTGAGAAACCCAACGATCGGCCTAGGAGGGACCTTATAAATATTACCATTCATTTATCCATGGGTTTCAACCTTCCTCTGGCCTCCATTGCGTTGGGGTCCCTCTATACCTGGTTGGATCGAACCCACATCGATATAGCACGATTACTGGGTCGTTATAACTTGGCTAATTTTGCTAACATCATCATTTTGACGGGCTTCCTTTACACCTATTTTCCTGCCATTGTCGTCAAGTCTATTTCTCTGCCCGTGAGTCAAGGTATCAAGCCCCCATGCCTCCTATGTTTCCATAAAAAATAAAGTCGAAAGGAGATAAGGAAGTTTTTGATCATTTGGACTCCTTTGTGATGAGGCCATACAGTGAGTCTACATTTTCCCATAGTTGGGATTTCTTTCCTTCTGCAGCCTCAACGGTCAAGTTTATCCCAGCTGTAGAAGATCCCTCGCAGGCCGTAGTACTTCTGTTCACTCCTGGGTTTCTTCCTTCCTATACTGAATGGGGATACACTTCAGAACCTTACAACCGTGACATATATAGCAAGCAGTTCAGGTTTGATCAGGGGGCCCCTCGACCTATGTTTCAACACAACCACACAAGGGCTACTTTTGCTGAAGTTTGCACTTTCTATACTGCAGCAACAGTGCTTGGTGTGACTTCTACCATCGATGGGAGAGTCACCCTTCTTAGTGCCACTAGGAAGGGGGACGTGTCCACCTCTTATTCCACCGAGTTCCGTTTGGGAACATTGAGAATGATTTGTGAGTATATTTAGTCCCCCCCCAATATCCCCTAGTCCTTTCTTTCTCTGCTTCTGAACTGGGTCTTAAGGGGAACTCCGTGCTTGGAGTTAAGTTTCCCTTGAGTAAAACCATTAAATAATCTCCCCAAGAGCTACTCCCTTATTACCCAATGATCCCTACTGCCACCATGAATCCCAAGGCCGTTACAACTCCTAAATAACCTTCCCCCTCAATCGAAGTTGCAACAGGCGAAGGGCCTTCTCAGCCACCTGCCAAAAAGACCAAGAAGTCAAAAAATGGGGTTTCCTCGAAATCTAAGTTCTCAAAGTCCCAACCCCAAGCTCAAGCACAAACTCCTTTGGAGGCATTCCCTATTGCCTTCGTTCCCCCTCCTATGTCTGCAGAGGTAGCTGAAGAGCTGAGGAGGCAGGTTCAAGCTGAGGTCGAAAGAATAAATGCTGAGTTTCAACGGCGCGCTGTAGTTATTCCTCATTTGGCTACTTTTCCCATGATCGTGGTTGATCCAACTGAGCCATCGGCCAAGAGTGAAAAAGGTCGAGGGTACCTCAAATTGGTGATGCAACGGGAGCAAGAAAGACAACTCTGGGCACTAAGTCCCAGAGGAAATGAACAGTCGAGATACCTCCATCTTTTGATCCCTTTGTTGCTACCACCTCTCTACCTTCGCTAGTGGTTATACCCTCTCGTTCTCCTTTTGGTTTTGAGGTATGTGTGCCTTCTTTTTGTTCTTATTCCACTTTTCTTAAGGTGTGTTGCATCTGCTCATTTCTTGATAACTTTGGTGAAGGGGGTTGAATAAGAAAGGCTCAGTCTCCCCAGTCCCCCTGTAAGCCATTCGTGGGGGGTCGTTGCAGTATCCCTCAAACCGACACTACCCTTCCCCGTTCCCCCTGATAGGTCTTACTTACTCTCTTCATTCATCCTCCCAACGGGCTAAAGATGCTGCTGTGGGGGATGCTATCATTGAATCTGTTTGAATATCTTCCCAACCAGAGATAACCCCTCCATCCCCTTCTGAATTACCGTCTGAGCAAGAGGTCCCTCTGCCCATTATTGTGGTTGAGGAGCGTGCCCCTGAGGTAAAAAATAAAAATTTCTTATCACGTCTCACATCTTTTCCTTATCCCATTGCTTTGTTTGTCATTCTGATATGCTGGGATATTTTTGGTGGAAGTGGCATCTCTGATAGCTAACATTCTCCTTCCCACTGCATTGACGAGACCTCTGATTGCAGTTCCCCTTTTTGGTGCCATAATGGGGGTAAGTTAGATGTATTCCTGCCCCTTATTATTTTCTTTGTATTTACTCCTTGTGTCTAACACTTGGTTTTATATTTGCATCTTTCTCTAAGCCTTACCCTACCCTTTGCTCTTAGTGGCCTTTTCCTTTCCAGACCAAGGCTGATGCTGCTGCACCTCATGTTAGTTCTTCTGTACCCACCGACGTTGGGGCATTTCTTGAAGGTCCAACGTCTTCTTCTGATGATACACCCATGTTGGCCTTAGTACCTTTTATTGGCAAGGGAAGTTTGCCTACCGTTAAGGCTTCTTCAACCAAGGGCCCCGTTAAAGCTACTGAGGCAATGAGCCCGCCCCCAACGGTTTCTACCATTATGGCCCCCGTGGTGACTCCCGTTCTCGCTCCTACTACTGCTGAGGTACTTCGCTAATTTATCTACATTTCTCAGTTTCTCAAACTTCACCTATGTTTGTGACTTAACAATGAAAACAATTGTTAAGGTTTTTTCATAAACTCCACCTATATAGGTGACTTAACAACGAAAACACTTATTAAGATTTTTCATAAACTCCACCTATATCGGTGACTTAACAACGAAAATACTTGTTAAGATTTTTCATAAACTCCACCTTTATCGGTGACTTAACAACGAAAACACTTGTTAAGATTTTTCATAAACTCCACCTATATCGGTGACTTAATAACGAAAATACTTGTTAAGATTTTTCATAAACTCCACCTATATTGGTGACTTAACAATGAGAACACTTGTTAAGGTTTTTCATAAACTCCTTATTTCTTCTAACTATTTTTAGGTTACTCGGGAGGATTCTCCACTAGTTCCTTCGCCCATTGCCTCGCCCCATTGAGAACCTATCGTTTCAGAAGATTATAGCCATAATGATCAAGGTTCCACGACCGATGCTGTCGTTGAGAGAAAATCTGGCTGTGAGCTTCCTCTGCCCGACCTGGCTCCTCACGCCTTTTGCCTGATGGTGCTTCAACGTTCTCCTCAAATGCTCGCCAACCATCGTTTGGTAATTGAGTAGCTTATAAATCTTCATCCTGAAATGTTCACGGTGGATTGCTTGCGTTCAAACATCTCCATTATGAGTTACAGGCTTTAGGGGCTACCGTTGTTGTTGAAATTGCCAACACCCCGACTCAAACGTTACCAGACCCCTTCTTAACCAATTTCTAGGTTATCTGAGGGAGTTGGGTCACGACGGCTTCCATTTTGGATGACTCATTATGCATTTGAAGACCTTGAAGAGACAATAACTTAATAGCCAGATGGAACTCCCGCAGAAACATCAGGAGGATCAGCGGGCTGAGGAAGCTAAGTTGGCCAAGCTAGCACCTCTTCTTAGAGCTATTGACCAGGAGGTGGAGGACATCGAAGAAGCTCTACGTATAGCGAAACTAAAATGAGAGAAACTCCTTATCTAGCACACGTAAGCACATACGAGGTTGGAGGTTTCTATTAATGCCCAACGGTCTTGCCTAGAAGCTTCTTCAGACATTCCTGGAGATTTTTTCTCTTCCCCAGATCTGTGGTTTCTCCTAGGCCAATGAGCTTATATATATATTTTTCTCTTTTCTCTCATTCTTATATAATTCTTGGGCAAAAGCTCCCAATTTTGTAGTGCCCCAAAGTTTATGAATGAAGAAAGATATATGTTTTCCATGTCATTTCTTTGTGTTACAACTGATTTCGTACATTATGAAGTTCTATAATTCTTTCATCTTCACTTAATTTATAATAAAAACAACTTGCATATTTGTCATAGAAAGAACTTATATATTCATAACAGCAAGGTACATCGGTGGCCCAAACATAATTACTTACACATGATAGACTTTTAACCATTTATTATTAATCTTGAACGGTTCATCTTCTTCCATCCTAGAAATTAAGCAATAACCTGAGTCGTGAGCATCTTTTACAATAAAAGGTCCCTCCTAATTTGCTGCAAACTTGGGTAGGGGCAATCTCCTGATGTGCTTCACTGCTACTTTCAACACAAGGTCTCCTTCCACGAACTTCCTCGGTCTCACCAAGTTATCATATGCCCTGGAGAGTTATTTCGTATACATTTGAAAGTGTTGCATCGCATTATCTCTATGTTCATCCAACGCTTCCAACTGCACATGTCTATTCTGAGGGAGCATGCTACTTCGCAAAGCATATCGAGCAGGGGGAACTTCTAACTCCACTGGGAGAATCGCCTCGGCACCATAGACAAGGGAGAATGGAGTATACCCTGTGGGCTTTCTCTTAGTTGTTCGATAGGCCCACAATACAGCTGGTATCTTATCATCTCACGCTCTTAGGAAATCCTCTATTATTTTAGTCAAGATATTAACCAAAGTTTTATTAGTTTCTTTGGCCTGACCATTTCCATTTATATATGACACCCTCGAAGTATGATGGACAATGGAGTATTTATCTGTGAGCATCGTTACTTCTGAATTAACGAAAGGGGTTCCATTATCCAAAAGGATGACCTTTGGAATCCTAAAATGGCAAATGATGTATTCCCTGATGAAGTTTCTCACCACCCCTGCCATTTCCCTTCTTAGTGGTATTTGTGAAGCCCTCCGTTTCTATTAGTATCCATATCTTCCCCCTCAAAGAAGGGTGTATTTCCCCTACCAGGTCGAACGCCCAAGTGTGAAAAGGGTAAGGCGTTGCTAGGGATTGTAGGTCCACCGATGGGGCATGGATCATATTTCCATGAAGTTAACAAGCTTTTCATTTTCGAACGAACTCAACAGAGTCTTTCTCTAATGTTGGCCAATAATATCCCAATGTCATTAATTGGTCATATAACTTGGCCCATCCTATGTGAGATAGATCGTGCACCTATTTGAGGACCTAGGTTGCTTCTTCCTTCATGATGCAACGCAACGGCCTGTTGAAGTATCCCCTTTGATAAAACTGCCCCTCCTGAACGTAGAATCTTAGGGCCCTCCGTTTAAGTCCCATCACGTCAATTTTTTGTGCTAGGGCAACTCTATCTCTGATGAAATCAATATAGGGCTGTTTCCAATCAGGTTAAGCTTCCACAAAATGATATTCATCCGCTTCGAAGAATAACTGGCATTTATCACATTTATGTTGTAGCTCCACCGCGTCTTGTTTCATTTTGGGCCAAAAATACCCCTCTCTTTGCATTCTTCGGTAGAGGGGTATCTTAGTTATTTCGCAGTGCTCTTCATGTGTTTTCTTTAATCTTCGCTCTGCCTCTTCTGGATCGATACACCTCGATAACCATCCTCCTGCATTCCTGAAGTAAAGGTTTCCCTGGTCCGTGAAGTATTGGGCTAATTCCCTCAGCCCCATCGCACCTTCCCCAGATTCTAATTACCCTCTAATCTTCCCCCTCTAGTCTGCGTTGTCCTCCATCGGTAGAATTAACTGTACTACTGAAGGAGCTATTCTTAGTTGGATCATGACGGTAATTATATCGTTTATCATAACTATCTCTAGGGCAATGATGGCATAGGCGTCTGGGTGATGATTCATCGTTCTGGGCTGCCTCTTGATCTTGGTCCGATGGAACTAGCAGAGGAGCCTCTAAATGATTATTCTGTATAGTGCTAGGCTCATGTGTTTCAACACGTACTCTCCATTCACTTGCTGAACTACCAAGTTTGAATCCCCTTTGATGCAAAGTGAACAAATCCCCCTTCGAAGAGCCTCTAGCAATACCAACACCAATGCTTTATATTCTGCCTCGTTGCTGGAACAAGGGAAATCTAATTTATAGGAAAGGTAAATCTCCTCCATTCCTTTTGAAAGAATAACCCTGCTCCTCCTTTATTTTTTGTTGAAGATCCATCGAACTGCATTATCCATTCCTCATCCATTGTGTCTAGGTGGTTGGCCTGCAAATCGTCTCCTCGAATACTTTCTTTGGGTAGCTCAAACATTCTCGAGGGGAAAATTGTCAATAAATCGGCGTACGCTTGGCTTTTGATTGCGCGAGAAACCACACACTTCAAGTCATACTCAGAGAGGATGAGGAACCACCTAGCTTCTCTTCCAATCAATATAGTTCTGGCTAGCAAATACTTAATAAGATCACATCTAGTTATAATATGAATTGTAAAGGACATCATATAATGTCTAAGTTTTTGCGCTATAAAGACTAAGGCTAAACAATGCCTTTCTAAACTACTATATCTTACTTCTGGCCCATGGATGATCCTGCTGAGGTAGTAGACCGGACATTCTTCCCCCTCAATCTCCTGTGCCAATAAAGCTCCCACGGACCTCGTGGTGGATGTAAGGTAGAGCTGTAACGATATTCCTTCATGTGGGGGAACCATGATCTGTGGTGAAACGAGCAGCTTCTTGAGCCCAATGAGTAAATCCTGGTGAACCTCCTCCCACTTGAATTTCATGTTCCTTCTTAACAGCTGCATCAACAGGTGTGTTATCTCAGCTAGCCCAGTCACAAATCTCCTAAGATAGGAGACTTTATCTAGGAAACTCTTCATCTCCTTCGCCGTTCTTGGACTTAGCATCTCCAAGATCGCTCGCTTCTTATCCTGGTCCATATGTACCCCTTTTCGACTAACCACAAAGCCTAGAAATTTCCCACTTGTTACCCCGAAGACGCATTTCAGTGGGTTCATCTTCAATTTATACTTCCTGCATCGGGCGAACACCTTCCTCAAATCGCCCAGATGGGACTCCTCCTTTCTTGATTTGATGACCAAATCATCCACATAAAATTCCACAAATTTATGTAAGAAGTCATGGAAAATGTCCATCATTGTTCTCTGGTAAGTAGCCCCAGCGTTCTTGAGTCCAAATGACATTACTTTGTATATAAAATTGCCCAACGGGGTCCTGAACGCTGTTTTCTCTGCATCCGAGGGGTCCATCTTGATCTGGTTGTACGCTACGTACCCATCCATGAAACTATACATCTCATGACCATCCATTGCATCTATCAGGCTATCAATGAAGGGTAGAGGGAACTCATCATTGGGACAAGATCTATTCAAATCTCTAAAGTCCACGCAGATCCTTATTTGGTTTTTATCTTTCTTTCCCACCGAGATAAGGCTTGACAGCCAAAGTGGGTGCTGTATCGGTTTGATGAACCCTGTCGTTAGTAAGCATTGGACCTCTTCCTTGATCTTAAAATTTAGCTCAGGCTTGTACGTTCTTGTTGCCTATTTTACTGGAATGGCTGAGGGCAGCACGTTCAACTTGTGGCAACTCACGTCCTCATCCAACCCTTCCATCTTTGTGTACTTCCAGGAAAAAATGTCTACGAACTCCCGAACTAATTTAACCAAGGCCTCTCATTTCTCCTTATTGAGATCCTTCGAGATGAAGATGGGCCTTGGATCTTCCGTTTCTTTCGCTAAGTTCAACTGCTCCAACTCTTGTGCCAGTAGCTTCGGTTGATCTTTCATGTAGTATGGTTCTTCAACGGCATCCTCTACGAACTCCTTTATGTTGGAGTTGTCTATCACCATACATTACCCCCGTTGATCCACCAAAAAGCACTCATATATCGTGTCAGCCTCATTATCAGCTTCTTCGACCGCCCTTTACACCATAATAATTGATATATCACCTTTCCTTCTTTGGCAACGACTTTTTTACACTGCCTACTGGTAGCGGTGACCGCTTTCTTCTTCTTATCTCTAAAAGCCTCGGCCATTCTTTTTTCTGAGAATCGACTCAGCATGATTTATCATTGGACCTCATATTCCATCAGATCCACTCTGAGCCTCATCCTATCTTTGAGCTGTTTCGAGATGTTTTGGGGCCGAGGGACCCCCTGGTGAGCTTCTTCAGTCATCACTCTTCCGCTGCCTGCAGCCTCTTTATTCTGCTCGTTCAAGGTCCCCATTCTTTCTTTGATCTAGGGAACCCATGCTCCCTCAATTCTTCTCGTTAGGACCCGGATATCCTCCTCTAATTCTGTGTAAAATGATGCATCTACCAAGTGAGCTTCCTCGACAGCGAAGGGCCTCTTCGGAGCCCTAATGGTCACCTATTTTACCTTGATATTCGCTTTAGCACATTAGTGGTACGTTGAAGGAACTAGCCCTTGAGTGTGCATCCAGACTCTTCCTATCAGTAGATGGTAGGAAGTTGCACTCTCTATTACGTGGAACTTGATATGGGAACTCAGATTTCCCATTACAATCCCAACATTCACGTACCCAATGGACTTGAAAGATTGGTTATCATACCTTGAAATCACCAAAGGCATGGGGATCAGCCTTTCTTTTAGAATGTTTGCTGCATGAAAAGAGTTGATTGGCATGATATTGATAGAAGCTCCACTATCCATAAGAGTCCTTACAAAACTAACTCCGTTGACGCTGGCAGTCACATACAATGGCCTGTTATAAGGGAATCTTACAGCCCTATCTGCATCGCTGAAGGTTACTTTTGATAAAAACCTCCTTACCAACCTGGCAATGGGTCCCTTCCATCTCAGCGAAGGGACTGCGTTCTTCCTCGCAATGTCAAGTATTGACTGGGTTATTTCCAACCTACTCTCTTTCGGTATCCCCACCTGGTCAAAGAACCAGGTGAATTTTAAGGATTTTGAAATCGTACAATACTCTAGGACTAGGTCTGCTTCCTCACCTTCAACGCTGTATACATCCTCCATATCTTTGGCACTTGCCTCATCGTAGTCTAGTACTATATTATCCATTCCCTTCGTATAATCTTCCAGAGCTTCTTCAAACTCCTCCTGCTTTGATGTTGGCTCTCTTTCTTTTCTCTCTGCCTCTTTATCATAGGCCACCACCAGATTGGCGCCATGTGCTGGGAGTGGGTTATTATTAACGTTCTACGAAGGGATTTGCAACGTCCCTACCTTTACGTACTTATCGATGATTCTCCTCAGCATGATATAACTCTCTGTTGGGTGCTGAATCTTCCGATGGATCTGGTAATACTTGGGATCCGCCCTTGTTACCGCATTGGGTTCCCCAACGGGAATGCCCTTTGGTTAGTAGACCATTCCTCCTTGGACCATTGCCTTGTAACAGCTAACAGCCTCCTCTACTGTACAAGGCAATGGTGGTGGATCCTCCTTGTCTCTTCCAAACTTCCTCTTATTGTCTTTCTTCGACACCTTAGCCCCATCTCTTCCCTTGGTGTACCCTACCCGTGGGGGCTGAGACCTCCCCCCACAGGTTGTATCGGCTGCCTAAACATCATGGGAACCACCACCGAATTTGGTCGCACCACCAAGGATATATTTCTTGCCGCTCTTAAGAACCCCAAAAGTTCCCTTACGCATTTTATTAATGAGAAGACAGATGTACTCAGGAAGCAGTCCATCCGCACAGATCTGCAATAACTTGGACTCTTTGGCCTCCTCCCTCACATCTAAGGACCTTTCCCTGAACCTTTGAACTTATACAACCACTTCTTACTCGGGTCATTGCTTCTCCCTCTCTAGTTGGGTCAAAGTAAATTCATCTTCCACCAGAAAGAACTTCTGGACGAACAAAACATGCATT
Organism: Sambucus nigra; assembly: GCA_949130495.1. NCBI lineage: Eukaryota > Viridiplantae > Streptophyta > Magnoliopsida > Dipsacales > Adoxaceae > Sambucus > Sambucus nigra. The sequence goes on along the minus strand of OX422215.1, from coordinate 293,460,696 downwards.
TCTTCCCACATAGAAACGCTTTTGGGAGCCAAATGAGAATACCAGGTATATGCTTTATCGGTTAAGGATTTAGAAAATCCCTCAACCTGAGCTTCTTATTATTAGAATGAGCCCCCAAGTGTTCAACGATGCTCTTAGTGTGTTCCTTCGGGTTTCCACCTTTCTCTGTGTATTTTTCAAAAATAGGAGGAATATTGTCCTTTGGATAGGGCTCATCGTTGTATTCCTTGGGATAAGGTGTTCAAAAGTCATCATAAACCGAAGCTACCTCACCAGCAGATTGCGAGGAGGCTTACATGAACTTCATCATCTCTTTCTGCATCTTCTTCCTCATTTCCTCCATGGGTTATGCTACTGGGGCAACAACCAAGGGGACAATGGGCTGAGTGCCTGTTACAGCTGGAACAATCATCATAGTTAGGGCCGTTGATACTCCTGATGTTCCCACGGCTGGATTCACAACATAGGATATACTCGCTGGGACTATTCCCATTACATCTGCACTTGGTGGGGCCATTGGGGCGGCCCCTGGTGTTACGAAGGAATTGGCTTCAAATCCTCCCAACACCGTTGAAGCTATCGGAGTTTGCAAAAACTCATAAAACTTACTCATGAGGAGTGCCACCTGAGTGGGTCCCAACCCTGCACTCGTGGAAGCTTGTGTCACCCCTGAAATGCCTGTCGTCGCTTGAACTGGAGGTATCTCTATTCGAGGAGCCCCATCCCTTAGAGCCTCCAGTTCTCTCGCTGCTTGTTCTTCATTGTGTTGGATGTCATCAAAGTTAAGCCTTCGATTAACGTTATCTTGCGCCATACTCCTTGCTTAGAAGAATTCCTCCCCAGCAGAGTCGCCAAATGTAAGATGGCAGTTTAGATAAGATTGAGGCGTAACCCCTTTTGAGTATAGTAGAGATAAGTTAAATAGCAACACTATGGATTAACCACAGGACATGCAAACACGACTCAATGAAGATAGAATCAGTTTGAACTCACAAATATCTCGTGTATAACTCAGAAGGTAGTAATGAACTTAGAAGTAACTTATCTAGAGGGTGAGAGAAGTAAGCACCCTAGATACACCTTGGCAAGCAGCTAAACACACCAACCACTGTCAAGAATCTCTGTCAAGTATTAAAGCTTCTTAATAAATGGAAATGGTGGGTGAGTGAACTCTTTGGTTTGTACTAACTCTCTCTGATGTATATTATCTCTGGTAATAACTTCTGAACTCTCAAAAAATCATCCTCTCCTCAGCTGTGGTTGGGTCCTTAAATAGCCTCCCACGCCACCCCCGAGGCAACTCCGCCATTAATGCCTGTGAAAGACATCCCTCATACTTTTTTATGTCACAAACATTAAATACCTGATGCACTAGTTGTCCCCACTTCATAAACATTAAATGCCAAGACATGCCTTTTGCCTAACCACTGTGCGTCAGGGGGATGTTGTCGCAGAGGTGGCTCACCAACTGCCTGGCAGCCCCAAATACCACGATGGTTTACTCAAGTGCAGGTCTGATATTGCCTAGCTGGTTAGTGACATCAGATAAAGTGGATGTGACATTAAGTAGAGGGTTGTTTGGCTCACAACTTAACGCCCGATGGAACTCCAAGCTGCTTCGCCCGAGGTTCCACGGTAAGGGTCCTTTGGTGTTTTACCAGGTGTACCTAAGATGGTCAGGACAAGCCCCAACGGTGCCTCACTTCTCAATCCTCCAAACCAAGTCCCTCTAAAGTTCCCACGTCGAGGTCATTCGATAGAGCATGAAAGCTCTCCCAGGCCCTGCCAAGCCTGGTCTCTCGCGAGTACCGTTTGACCTCACACTAAAACTCATTATTATTCTCGTTACATCATTACAACCATTATAGCTTATAGTCAATATAAAAAAAGATACAATATGGTTAAGTAGCACAATAAACTAAAATATGAGTTGCCACGCTGAGCTGCCTCGCTGAGATGCCACGCTGAGTTGCCACACTAAGCTTCCTTAACCCGAGATACTGTTGTAAATAGGAGAATTATCCCTAATATCCGGTGTTATTTCAATTTATCAATTGAAATAACACTTAACATCGTATTATCTAGTATGTACCCAGAGAACATTGAGATATGACAACATAGATTCCCCCAAAGTAACAAGTTTAAACCACTAAGAATATTATTATCTAAAAACTATGCAGTCCCTAACTGTCCAAACGGTACAATTCAAGACATCTCATTACAGGAGTAATGATTCTCGAATGGATCTAAAGGCTATTGAATATGTATGCATAAGAACTAGAAGGCTAGTATCTATGTGCACTTTATGTAAGGGCTATAATTTGTTTCATTTAATCATGTATTATTTATATTCGATAATAATGTTTATAGTGATGATTTATACATAGTTATGTTTCATTTCGCATTACCCAATTTTCGATTTACACAACACTACTCAATTTCTGTTTTATACCCAATTTTAATTTTAATTTCACATTTACACAACAATATTCTCAATTTCAAATTTATATCCAATTTCAATTTCATATTTACACAACAAAAGGGGTCCAATTTTGGTTTTATACCTAATTTCAATTTTAATTTCACATTTACACAACAATATGCCCAATTTCAGATGTCCAACCAATTTCAATTTCATATTTACACAACAAAGGGGTCCAATTCAGATTTATGCCCAATTTTTGTAAACACCAAATTAATCACACATACACACAAAATCATACACATACACACACACACATGTGTGTGTATATATATATAAATACACACAGAAACACTCACGCACAAAGGAAAAAGAGAGAGAAAGAGAAAAATGAGTGAAATGAAATGGGAAAAAGAGGCGATAGGGTTTTTATGTTAAGACAGTTGCCACGGTCAATGACCATGACAAAACGCGTATTTTGTTGTCACGGTCTTTGACCGTGATAAGGCTGGCCAGCTCAAAGGTGAAAATTTAACCTTATCGATGTAGTGCTAATTTAAAATAATGAAAACTTGAGAAATTGAAGATTAATGCCTAAGAAAATAAATAGGTAATAAAATGGGTAGGCGTCGTTAATAAGTGCAGGACTGAAGGAATACGGGTTGGCTGGCTATTGCGACGTAGGTGTATTTTGGCATTAATAATAAGTGCAGGGCTGACAGAATACGGGCTGACTGGCTATTATGAGGTGTCGTACGTGGAACTTCATTAATAAGTGCAGGGATGATAGAATACGGTCCGACTGGCTGTAGAGAGGGGAATGTGTGTGGTGTAAAACTTTTAACGGGCCCAAATAGGGTCGATTGGCTATGACTGTACTGCTATTATAACAATAATTCGATAAATCAATTTAATTAAAAATGGCGACTTTAGTGTATTGTCGGATTATGATAACATAAGTAGGACTTAAACTTTTGGGGTGGCATAATTACGTGATTAGATGATAACAGTTTATTTTACTCGCATGTTAATAATTATCTCGTTTAAACTAAAATACTCTATTATGGTGTTTATTATGTATAATGCTATTTGTGGGTTCACGGACCCTAATTGGGTAGATTAGGTTGTATACATGTGGTGGTCTTTGACCCATTGACTTGATTAACATTTCAGGTATAGCGCTGGAGTAGCTGCATAGGAGTGAGTGGAGATATTTTGGGAGGTGCAGCTGCAGACTCATTTATTTTAGATGCTTTAGTAGTTTATATTTACTTTCTATTCCATAACATTTTATTATGAGACTCTTATTATGGATTTGGTGGGACAATCGGTTCTACAGTTGTTTATGACTTATTAAGATATTTACATGTGGAACATTTTAATTGAGTTTACATTTATTAGGGATTGGATTTATTTTGGAGATTAGCATGGTAATGGATTTATTATTGTCTGAATGATTATAATTATTGGATTAATCTGATTATTATCTTGTGAAAATTAATTTTTATATGTCTCATATCTGACACATGCTAAGGATGATTACTTATTTAGTGACACCCGATGTAGTTTGGCGGCGACGGTCGGCCACCTCGCTTGCCAGATTGCACAGGGTGTTATAACTTGGTCTTGACAGAAGTCACCATTGGAGCGAGAAATCCAAGTGAAGGAAAGCTAGACCTCAAGTGAAAAGGCCCCTATGTGGTCATCAAAATATCTAGGAAAGGGTGATATTACCTAAGATACGTTGAGGGATTTGAACTCCCGCGTCCTTGGAAAATAGAGCACATAAAAAAGTACTATCAATAATGTATTTTGCTACTTGAATGAAATGAAAAAAACTCTTTTGCTACCTCTAATGCCTCAATACCATGTTCATAATGAGTTTCAAGGCTTCAATCGTTGCCTCTAAACTAATGGTTAAGGTCCATGCAACCTAAGTCCAAAGATTCATGGAGTTCTAAGGATTTAATCTTTGATGCCAAAAGTTCCCAGGGACTTAAATGACCTAGTAAGAGGTGCCAGGCTTAAATCCTTGGCACTAATCTAATGGTTGAGGTCCAAGAGAACTTAATCCAAAGACTCATGGAGTTTCAAGGTTTTAATCCTTGACTCCCAAAGTCCCCAAAGTCTTTAATGACCTAACAATAGGTTTAATGCATAAACCCTCGACTCAAATTAATAGTCAAAGCTCAAAAGACCCCTAAAAGACTAAATTAATGACTAATTTTTTTTTCCTTGATTCCATATTAATTCACTAAGGTCTTAACCCAAAATAGTCAACAAACAGAGGACCCACCTCGCACCCAACAATGTCTTTAAAAACATAAAATTACACAAAAATGCAAAAACCTTAGCAAAATATTTTCCATAACCCTATTTTTGGGAAAAAAAGAAAAAAATTAAAGTTCCTTTTCCATACCACGACTGTAAATTTTAGACTTAGAAAAACATCTATTTTAAAAAAAATAAATTAAGGGCTATGTGTTTACATGGAAAAAATAGCCCCAAATCCCAGTTTTACCCAAGTGCGAGGTCCAAAAACAGAGGTCCAGATGTCTTAGTACCCATTATGGACCTCAAAACTTAATAACTCCTAAGTCTAAAGATCTTAAGATCCATTAGGAGACTTCAGGTTTAAAAGATTACATGTCCAGAGGTCTTATGACCCATCGTATGACTCCATAATTTATAAAAACTAAGCCTAGAGGTCCTAGGACCATTTGTGGGTCTTTGATATTTTAACCACCTAAGTTCAGAGGTATCATGACCCTTTTAAGGACTTAAGGTTGAAAACATTTTCTAAGTCAAGAGGTCTTATGACCCATTGCGAGACTTCAGTTTTTAAAATGCCTAAGTTTAGAGGTCTCAGGACCCATTGTGAGACTTCAATTTAAAAATGCCTAAGTCTAGAGGTTTCATGATCTATTATGGGACTTCGGTTTTAAAAATGCCTAAGTTTATAGTTCTCGAAACCCATTAAGCGACTTAAGGTTGGAAAAATTTCTAAGTTCTAAGGTTTCATGACCATTAGCAGAACTAATATTTTCTAATTTGAGGCTTTCGTCCTTGACAAAACACGTTTCAGAGGTATGATAACCCTTTATGGAGCAAATTTTAAGTCTTAATTTAAATTGAAGGTCTTATGACCCTTAACAGATTTATTCTTTAAACCTTTATTCCTAAAATAATTTGGGGGCTAAGTTTTTGTTCAAAAATTTTGGGCCTTCAGTCCTAAAAATGTATAAGTACTAAGGATCTAATTGTTCTAAGTTCTAATGACCCATTTCATAGCGTCAATTTGACTTTAAATATTATACAAGTGCATGGTAGAGGTCTCGGGACCCTCCAAATATAATTCTAAAATCAGTTACTCATGTTATTTTGCTTTACCAAGGAATCTCGAGGGACTAAGGGGGAATACTACATACTAGCAAAACTCAGATAGATGAATTCTAAGAAAAAATTACTTAACAAAGAAAAATTAAAGAACGCACAAACTAAAGAGAAAAATTGAGGAAAGTATGAAGAAAATAAAAGAAATAAAAAAGTTAAAATATCAAGAAATAAATCTTTTATCATTTAACGATAAGGAAACAGAGATTTACACCAAAAGCCCCATAACCCAGACAGTTCAAAAGAAAACAAAAAATTACATCAGAGCCTTCTCAAGGTTTGGGATTAATGGGGTTAACCAAGGACTCACTTTCCTTATTTGAGGGGCTTGACTAAGGCTGAGAGGGGGACACTTTCTTTAGAACTTCTTCTTATTCTTAGACCTAGGAGGAGCAAGGCGTCATCAGCATCATCACCACTACTACTCTCATCATCTGAGCTCTCATTACCAGACTGAGGGTCTTAAATAAATAAGCCAGAAAGCATCCACATCAGGAAAGAGCTCTTGGACCATAGCCTTGCAAACCTCAACCTAGAGTTGTACTTTTGGGAAATAAATTTCTTAATGTATCTAACTCGAGATAGGTATCCAAGTTAGTTTTCCACTCGAGTTGTGTGTGCCTCACCTGGACCTCATTATAGTCCTTTTGCAACTCTCAACCCTTAAAGGTCAACTAGTCCTTTACAATATTGAGATCTTTGTTAGTCTAGTTATGAAACTACATATCCTTCTCATCTTGGATAATCTTCTCCTGGGAACTTTGGAGCATAAAAGTCTATCCCCAAAGTGCCTCCACCACCACATTCTCATAAATTTTAGCTAAAGAGAGGGACTCCTTAACCTTGGAAAGAAAATCTCGGGAAGTGGCCATAAGAGAAGTGTTTTCCCTAAAAAATCTTATAATTAAACAACTTATGATATTCCAATGAGGTGATCTTGGACCTTAGGCTAACCCTTTCCTTAGCCAAAGAAACCACTTCAATCATTTGGTTGGATTTATCTGATTCAGTTCTATCAGGACAAGGTCCCATTTGTACCCCATCTCCACAACTTTATTCCATCCCTTTTTTCTGTTAATGGGATTTATAGTAAGGGCCTTCGATAAGGGTTGGCCCTATAAGAGAAGAAGAATCTGAGAATAAAGTACAAAGAACAAAATGCGTCCAAGGAAAAAACAAAAGTGAGATGAAAAGATACCTTGTCCAAGAAATGGATCAACTCATGGTAATTGATAAAGGTCCCCCTATCCCTTTAGGTGGAAAGCATATCTGAATATTTTGTTTTGGCCATAGAGTGAAGGGAATCCATGGCTGAGGCGTTTGAATTCATCTCCTCAACAGAGGTCTAGAATACCTATTTGCCCTAGGGGTGTGCATGGACCCGAATGGATCGAAATAATCGAACCGAATCGAACCTACATTTATGAGTTTTTATAAATGCGATCTCAATGCGGTCCAAAACTACAAAAGGAACCAATAAATTGGTTTGGTCATGGTCTTGGGTCTAAAAATGGGGGTTTAGACCGGACCGGTCCGCACCGCATTTACAAAATAAAAAAAATTATATATCTTAATGTACATACTATAAGTCTATACCTGGCTAAAAAAATAACAAAAAAGAAAAACCCACATAATATCACATGCACACGCACCACTAAACCCACCCACCCACCCACCCACCCACCCACCCCACAAAATCTCTCTCTCTCTCTCTCTCTCTCTCTCTCTCTCTCTCTCTCTCTCTCTATGTAACCCTAACTCTTCTAATTCTACTCCTCTAAATCTCCTCTCGTCTCCCTTTCTAAACACCCTAACTAAGAAAAAAAAAATCAAGATTGGAGTATAATCTTCAGACATCACAACCTAAGGTATATTCTTTTTCTTTTCTTTTTTCTTTTTATATTTCATATGATGCATTACAAATGATATATTTCATTTGTACCATAAAAGGCTATTGATCCATAAAAGGCTTTTGATTTTTTGAAGTTATAATTTATTTATGTAGCTTGTAGATATTAATCATTCTTTGATTTTGAGCCAAAAAGGAGCTAAATGAGAGGGAAACCTCATTGAACTATGCTAATAAACTGTGCACATAATATAGTCTTAACAAAGGTGAATATTTTATTGTTTGCCCTTTTGGATATATAATTAAAAATACTTCTTGGATATGAAAACAAATCTTTTACATGGAAGGCCAAAAAAAGCAGAAGGGAAAATGCAGAGATAATAATAATGATAAAAGAAAAATGATCATGAACTTTAATTTCTTACAAAACAAAAAATGAATCAAAATCTTTAAGGTGTTCCAAAATTTCCCCACAATATGAGTAACAAAGTTGTGGGATTTGTAATATTTTTAAGCCTCAAACAGGGGTTGTGAACAGAGTAGTTAGGAATATTTTGATTGTAATATTTTATTAGTTGTGCATTTAGAATCCAATATTAGTTTTTCTATGTACTAATTTTATTGTATTTTTTTATTTTAGGGTATCGAATATCCGAAGTTTAATAATGCCATAATTCATGGACCAATTGATGTTGATATCGAGCCGCCTACATCTCCACAGAAAAAAGGAAAAAATCATCTATGGTATGGGATCATTTGACTAAGAACAATGATTAAAAAAACCTAGGGCATTACGTAAATATTGTGGTGCTATATATTCTTGTCATGAGACTTTGTTACGAATGTACTTATTATGGCGTGGACATACTTTTGTATCTGTATGCGTATTTTGGTGTATGTTTTATGCATATTGCAATGCATAATTTATAGGTATTAGTTGTTTGTTGTTTATTGTTTTTATGGGTATTATTAGCTATTTGTATTTTGCTATTTTTATATTTAACGTGCCATTTCAAGACTGGAAATAACATGTAGTAAGGGAGTGGGGACCTTATACATAATTGTTTGTAATTAGTCAAATCATTTTTACGCTTTGGATGATGGAAGATGTGCTTTGGTTTCGCTACTGTTTGAGTTATTATTTGTTGGAAGAAAGGATAAAAAATATATTTCTAAAAAGATATTGGTGGAAAATATTACTTTCTCAAGATTTTGAGTGTTGTTTTATTATGGACCTAATAGGAATGAGAGCGAACCCAAACCGCCTGAAAACCAAATAGGGACGAGACCAATTATTCCGATCAGGTCTTGGTCCATATATTTTCTAGGACCGATCAATGCGGCCTAATCTAAAAAATACCTAAAAATCGGACTAAACTGGATCGTGAACACCCTTACTTTACCCCATGGACCAGAAAATCCTCCCTCACATTAAATCCTTTCAAATCCCCTCCTTCTAAGGGATACCACCACAACCTTCCCTTTTAAAAGAGGATCACATAAGGCTTCATTAATCACTAAGACCAACGAGTGGAAGTCCTTTGGAATACAAGAGTAATACTTCTGTTATAATCACTTGCACCCGAATTTTCTTGCATCAAGGGCAGAGTTTTTGTAAAATCTAATAGTGAGCCCTCACTGAAGCCAGAGCTTAGCTCTGCCTCCTCCACTAGTCTAACACTAGTAATGGGAATGTCTACAGAGGTACTAAACTTCAAGCGTTTAATGGTCTTGGACCTCTTCCTCTTGCTGACCATGACCTCATAATGAGTTTGTTTGTCAAACCACTATACATCCTATATTCCTACTATTCATTTATTGGATTAATAATAAATCATAGTCAGCTATAAAAAAACCATAAATGATATAACCATAGAAAAGAAGAGCAAGCTACTTACTGGGAGGACAGTCAGATTCTAGAAAAATATCATCTTTGGCTGGGGAAAGGACGTCTTCAATACTTAGGGGGAGCTTAGGTTGACTAGGTGCTATCCATACTCACCCCCAGAGGCCTCAAGTACCTTATAAGAGACTTCCATAGCAGTTTTCCATTTTTGGGTCACCACGGTGAATGGATCAGACCCTAAAATCTCCCCAACCACAATCTTGGGGACCTGAGGGGCATTTCCACACGTCAGAGGTATTGAAAAGACTCTTAGCGATGACAAGGACTTTAAAAGGAATGGATGCTAACTCATGGGAATCAATTGTCCTATCCATTTACTCTTTCGAGATCTCATAAGAAACTTCAAAATAAAAGGGATCATTAAGACTCATGGTAGAAGTTAATGTATAAACTCAAATAAAAAATAGAGGAAAACTCTAACTTACCTATGGTCGAAGGAGTATACAAGATGGCAGGGAAAAAAATTAGCTTAATAGGTTCTGGAGTAGCCCATGCTCCACTACTAAAGAAGAACCTCTCCTTCTAGTTTTTAGGAGCACTGTGCTTATCCTTTGCCATTGGGTTTCTTCTGCTCCTGAATCTTGTACAACTAGAAGAATTGGGCTGGACTAACATCATATTAGCCCCTGCTTGATTCCCTAAAGGCCATGACCGTGACCATCAAAGACCATTAAGAATTTTACACCAATTGAGAAAGGGGATATCCCTATGGCTTTAAAAATCCTCATGATCAGTAGAGGAAATGGAAACCTAGCCTCATATCGAAGGAAGCATTCGTTAAAGCACATATGCATGGCAGCCATAAAATATGCCCTCTCATTAGGCTTAGTAACACTAAAAATGATAGAGTTGAGAATAAGGTATCTCTTTCGAATGTCCACGAAGTCCTCCTTAGTAATCTCAGATCCAAGTGGGCTCTGCTAGATAAATTGAGGTCATTGGCCCCTAGGTAAGTGATCACCATAGTAACAAAAGGGATAGACTAGGCAAGAAATGGCCAGAGTACTCAGTTCTATTATCTTCAAACGAAGAAAGGGAAACGTTAGGGCTAACAACATATAGAGGCTTTGGGTCCAAGATCTTGGAAAGGGAAATATTTTTTATATACATTATGCGAATGAAAGATAGTGATTTCTGAAATAATTATAGGGAGAGATAGTTAAAGTGAGTGGTGATGGATTCAATGCAGCCTAAGGAGTTATATCAATACCCTCAATCACATCAATACTCTTAGCCCTAATATTTTCCTATATCTACATGCGAGCAACTTCCCAATGCAATCTAGTTATTAAGATAATCTTGGTGATTAATTATAACTTTACCCCTAACTTGCGTAAATAAATAAGCGTTTCCCTTTATAACCTTTTTAAGAAATAACAAGAGGATACTGATGATACTCTATTTATCCCTTGGTATTTAAAAGGCTCTTAGACCCCCTAACTACCCTCAGATAAGAACAAAACTCCCAAGGATGATTCTTGACCTCAGATAGACCATTACTTGATCCCCCAGACCTCTGTTTCTCTTAAGAAAAGGCTGCAACACTACAGCAGACCTTAATCACATTTTCCCCTTCTAGAATTATCAGTCGTTCCAATATATATCTTGAACTAAGTTCAGAGACCACAACAAAAGGGTTCCGCCATGTCTGACATCCAGAGACATCCTCAGTCTGAAGAGAAATAACCACCAGAGGCTACATATCCCTTAGTATGGAGGTGTATCACTCCAAAACATCTTTTGATTAGCCTATGGAAGTTCGAGAATCATTCCCGAGCTCCCAAGTCTTCGGAGGAGCTTCTATAACCAGTCTGGTGGGTAGGTAAAAAGAACATCACCATTTCACCTATTGCTACCACTCAATCCTACTTACATTAAAGGCTCCCATCCATAGTTAATGCACTCAACAACTACCTTACACCAACTGTAATACCATTATTCAACACCCCACCACTTTGCACCGTCAAATCTCAGAAGACATCACACCCATATTGTGAGAGTCCATTAATTATCTCTCCAAGAGTTTGTATATATATGGAAGATTTGAGAAAGGTGGGGGTACGTTCAAGTGATCATAAATCTAGTGAACTAACAGTTTTAACATTCATAAGTGTTTACTCCTTTTTCTATGCTCTCTTATCCTACTGTTGTATGCATATATTCGTAACCTGGATCATTTATAGTTATTATATACATGGTATATCGTGTTAAGCCCTAAATCAATACTTAGAAATCCTTAGATAAGTCTATCAGTTACTTCCTAAGGTACTTTAGATTATCGACAAAGTCCGCAAGGACCTCAGACTCTCTTCACCAAAACTCAAGACGTCTCCTAGATTGTACTAACTCTTTTATGATCTAATAAACAATAATACACCCTTTAACAATGAACGTAGGTTCCTCAGTTGGGTAAGAACCAATTTAAACACCAGTCTCACATTTTGATATTTCTCCCCTTTACCTATCTGTATTCCATATGGGAGTACCTATCGGTCCGAGGTCACATATAATTTAACACCCATTAATAATTCCCCCGGCCGTGAATCAACCTGAGATCATGTTAATCCTTTTCTCTCTGTCTGCAACAACTACTTTTTTAGGTCCTTGGTGCCTTTGTTCACATTCTTTCGATTGATTTTTGTGTCGATCCATCTTTGTCTATTGCTTCGATGTACCAGAAAATCTACGGTTCCTAATGGAATAGGTAACAAAGCCACTTTGCTACCCACTGCTACTAAAACACTGCTCCTAAGTTAAACTGGTGCTTGCTCTTATCTTTCGCCTTTGCCACTTACAAACTCTCATTGGTGTCCTCTTCGAACCAATACCTCAATCTCATTTTTCAAATGGAAACAACCATTAGTATCATGTCCATAGTCGAAGTGGAACTCATAATACATGTTAGACTTTGGTTTGATAGTCCAATTTTTTGGTCTGTTCGTCTACTTTAGCATCTTTGGGTCTACCATGGTAGCCAACACCCATCCTACTATCATCATCAGCATGTGCTTGGTTTCCCCTTTAGTATCCTTGAAGGGAAAGCTTCATGTACTCTAGTTATCTTATTATTTTCCATCGCCTAAGTCCCCCTCTCTGTGAGTGGGCTAAGAACTATTTAGGGTGTCTTTTACGTGTATATATTTCTCTACCTTTTTTTTATTAACTCCATGATGTTGGTGGGTGAGTTAGTAGATAGATAGTAGATTGTGTTGCTGTTGTAAAGGACACCTAAGAATGACAAGACAACCTCTTTCTCATCTGAATGGTTGATTCAAAGAAGCTCATCATTGAACCTCTTTTATGTATTCTCTAAAAGTTTTACCCTTAGTTTGCAGGATGTTGTACTAATAGTCAATGGTCTTCCTCTCAGCCCAGCTTCTAATGAAATTCTTGAAAACCATTAAGTGAGTTCTCTAAAACATGAAATAGAGTTTGGCAAAAGCCGATTGAACAACGTCCTCACCAACCCTTCAATGTTTTGGCGAAGTCCTAACACCTAATTTGGTCCGAACTATCTAAGAAATTGATCTGGGCCTCATAGTGATTTATGCGATCCTTAGGATCCAACATTTCATCAAATGAATCCATTCTTGGGAGCTTGAAGTTTGTCAACATTGAGCATCCCAACACCTACCGACAGAATAAAGATGTGGATTTGACGTCTCTGACATTTATGAGGATTTGCGGGGGATCAATCCCCAGGTTATCGATGCCATGTGAATGGTGGATGAGAGGGATGTGGAGGTAGAGGATGGTGAGCAGCCTCATTCTCTTGGATCTTCTCCATAGGCGGGTATTTTCCCACCTGTTGCTCCGGTGCAGGTAGTGGGTTAGGTTGTAGTCGATATAAGATTAAAGAGAGTTGGGTTATTATTTTATTCGGCCATTGATGACCCGAGTTATCTTGTTTTTGTTCATGGCCTTGGAAACAGTAGTCCCCACGAACGATGCCAATTATGTTGGTGCAACGAATATGATTCAAATCGATAACATATTAATGATGAATGATTATGAAATAGTAAAGATATGAATACGTAGGAGGATTGGAATGTTTGCATGATTTTTGATTTGACTGCTATGGGTTCAATTCGATTTTATATTGAATCAAATGATCCCCTATAGTCAGACAATCATTGTGTGAGTGATTCTGAGATCATAATTCAGAGTAATGTATGTCTAGGGATACCTTGGAATGCGATACCCCCTTGATAGACTTATAAGATTTGTTTTTCTTAGTTAAACTCGATTAATGGATTATTTCATAATCCGATGGAGTAGTAAAATAAGTTATTTCCTAGAATTAAGGAATTGATTAAATGCTTGTTAAAGTCAATTAGTGACAAATTGATTTGACCAAGCGGGTATTAGAAGTTTAATGCGGGGAATCAGATTATGCACCAATATCAACTTTGCAAATAAAACTTCATTATATTCGACTGATTTTTGAGATAATTATATTGGAGTGCACTCATAATTATTTACTGGAATTAATTACGATTAAATAAGAAAAGAAATAAATTACTGGATTTATAATTTGGGATTTTTGAGTATTTATTTTTTAAATTAATTTAATTATTTATGTTGGTTCCCTAGCATAGTCCATATACCCAAGTAGTTAGGCCCACATTCTCAATTTTAACACACACACACACACACACACACACACACACACACACACACACACACATATATATATATATATATATATATATATATATCACTGTTCTAAAAAACCCGCCTAGGCTTCGTCTAGGCACGCCTAGGCTTAAGGCTTAAGAGAAACGCCTCGCCTTACGCTTTGCACGCCTTATTCTTGGTAAAACCCTTACGGCGCACTTTTTTCTAAAAACAACAATGCCTTAGTGAAACGATGTCGCCTTTTAAAGAATTTGTTTACAAATCGGACCATTATCTTATCCAAAATAATCAGATAGTATTTTAATTTGCATATATTCAGACATATTTTTATGATATGTGCAATTTTCGTATTTTAATAGCCTTGTTATGGTTAAAAATATTAAAATATATTAAGAAGGCCTAAACGCCTTTTCACGCCTTTTTACGCCTAGGCCCGCCTAGGCTTCTAAGGCTTAAGGCTTGGCCTCCACGCCTCAATCACGCCCCGCGTTTTTTAGAACCTTGATATATATATATATATATATATATATATATATATATATATATATATATATATATATATATATATATATATATATATAGAGAGAGAGAGAGAGAGAGAGAGATTAAATTTGGGGCTTGAAGCTCCATAATTCATTATTAGGGTTTGAGAGAGGAGAGAGAAAATACTATTCACATTTTTTTTTTGTAAAGATGCCTAGAGAGAAATCACCATATCTCACTCAAAAGAATTTTTTTCTTCAAAGGCGTTCACACACCTATTTAGCTTTGGAATATAGCATGCTTTTGAAGATATAAAATAAAGAATCCCCTCATCTTCATCAAATACATTTCTCCTTATTGGATTCCAATCGGATCCAGAAAGTTATTGTACTCTTAACCGTAGTTTTATTTTTCAAGCCTAGTTTTTGATTCTGTTCTTTCTATTGCATAATCATTCGAAAATTCTAGGGATATATTTTTTCTTCCGCATATATTGATCCTCAATAGGGAAATCGTTGTGTGAATAGGTCTGGGATCTTAATTAAGAGGAATTTGTATCTAGGAGATATCTTGGATTGTGATATCCCCTTACTAGACTTATATGTTTTGTTTCCACGAGTAAAACCCGACCGATGAATTATTTTATAATCCTAATGGAGTAATAGATAAGGTAAGTATGAGAATCAAGGAATTCATTGATGTTGGTTAAAATTGATTAGCGAAAAAATGATTGGACCAATGGGTATTAGAAACATGGGGAATCACATTATGTACCATAATAAACTTTTCAAATTAGACCTCTATATGCTGAATGATTTAAAGGTAATTAAATTGGATCATAGTCATAATTATTTTGCCAAATAGTCTAAATGAAATATTTATGGTAAATATAATTAGAATTTCTGAGTATATATTTGGAAGCCAATCTAATTATTTGTCATGAGTCCTTAGTATACTCAATTGCCCAAGTAGTAGGCCCGAAGCTCTTTGAAAATCTAATTTAGTTAAATCCCATGATTTATACCTATTTATATCGATGTAAGTTAGGATTTTAGGTTAATGATCCATGAGAGAGAGAGAAAGAGAGAGAAACTTCTATTCATATTTTTTGAAGGGGTGGGGGGAGATATGGTCAATTCTCTTGTACTTCATTAGGGTTTCATCTTCAAGAATGCCCACACACAATGCTTACTTTGGATGGATCATATCACTAAAAGAACATTGATTTTTCCCGGTATAATTTAAATATCGCTAAAGATATTATAATTTTTTTGAAAAAATTTCTTGACATTTTTCACGACATTTTAGTTAGTTCCCTAATAACTAGTGTGGTAAAATATAAACAACATTTACAAAAATGCTGAGAAAGGTTTAGCAGCATTTTTCTCTGCATATTTTTAAAATCCCATAAAAACATAATTTTTACTAGCATTTTGATAATGCTGGATTTTTTTGCAACATTACAAAAATATCGGGAATAACCTTCACGACATTAATCGAATGTTGCGTATACTTTTGGTAGGATTTAAGAAAATTCCAAGAATAATGGTTGTGACGTTAAAAAAATGTAACAAAAAGTTTAGGCGGCATTAATCCGAAAAAGTTTTACTGTGATGAAAACTGTTTTGCGGCGATATGTTGAAAAATTTATAATCATTTTAACCACTACAAGTATTTTACCCCATTCATATATCGTCGATTTTTTTTGCAGGTTTGCATTTAACTAGATTATTCTCTTACATGTAACAGTAGGATAACACGATGTGCCAAAACAAACATTATAATAACGAAAAAATCACCAGTATAAAATTGATAAAAAGCATTGTCTTCATTGACAAAATAACATGCATAAAAAATAATGCAATGCCCCAAAATAGGAAAAGTAAACAAGAACGAAAAAGAAACTCCATAAGATCCTAGCGGTGTTCATCTATGTCAAACATCCTCTTCAACCTATTAGAAAAAAACATGTAGTCGTCAACAATTGATCTTTATATATGATAATTGAATAATAAAAATAATGAAATCAGTACATTAGCAATATGCAATGCTACAATCGTATGATACACATATCCATCTGTTAACTTGTTTCCATAAGGTCTAGGCAATGGGTCATTTGCTACAAATGACTTTTAGAAATATACTTCCTAAAATTATTACCCCAATAACATTCCCCCTAATCTTGTTAAAGGATCCTTTCTTACAATGATTCCCCGTGCAACAACCACTTTTCGAGGTCCAAAAGTAATGATGTACATGATTTCTGCCTAAAATAGTTAATTACTTTTAACCGAAAAAATAAGTTTAGGTAGGAAAAATATATAAATATAAATTTATCTCTTAGTCTATTATCATTATTTGACATCTTTTAATGGTGTTGATGTTGCTTTTTATTCTTTGGTAGTTCTCTCTACAAAATAAGAATAGAAAAAAATTAATCAAACCTATGGTTGATGATTAGTGTTATATTAACAAAAATAATCAAACACTTACATGCATATATTTTCTCAACTCGTCTTGCTTACTTTGAACTTCCCGCTCTTTCATCTTAAACCTTAAATAATGGTCATTGGCATTAGTATATTAAGTAAAATTGAACCACAAAATCTATGCCCGATAGAATAATATCTATGAAAAATTCAGTAGAGTTTCATTTATTTTTAGGATGCCTTAAAAAATATAACACATCAACAACCAACTTAATCAACAAGCCAATATCAAAGTATAATACATAAAACATGAAAAGATTTAAAATGATCCAAGCAAGTCTATTTTCAAAAGAAAAATATAAATTGTTTCGTAATAAAACTAGATTGAATGGAGAATGTTTTAGTCAATGACTTTAAAAAAAACATAATCTCAACTCTAGGGTAAAATTTATTTTTTATTCTCTTCTTTGTTTTTTTTTTTTTTTTTGTTATTATGATCCGCAATAATGTTGGTGTAGTACCATTATGTTGCACATAGGGCTGTAAACGGATATTCGAAAATCTGCATCTGTCCGATATCCGAATCCGATTTTGCGGATATTTTTCCGAAAATATGGAAACGGATACGAATATGGATACTCTATAAAAATATCTGAGAAAACGGATACGGATACGGATAGTACTAGTATCCGACACGGATAATCCGTATCCGATGCGGAGTATCCATTTTATCGGATATCCGTTTAACAGATATCCGTATCCGTCAAACATATGTTTAAAATATTACTAATAATATTAGTATTAGTATTACTAATAAAATAATATTAAAAAAAACTTAATCGTTTATTACCTAAAACAAAATAAACATATACTCCGCTCAAAACAAAAAAGCCCTAAAGTTATTATTTTATTGGGTATGTTATAAAATGTCATGTATTATTATTTTACTGGGTATATTATCATGGAGTTATACTAAAGTTACAATACACCCTATCACACACAGCATACACACACTTAAGAACATATACTCCACTCAAAACAAAAAAATACTAACTTCATTTCATTTCTCTTTTGTACAAAACAAGAGAAAAGAAACCCTCAAGTGGTTGTTCATTAGTTTCCTTAATTATAAATAATTGTAAGAGAGAAACAGAAAAGAATATAAGAGAGAAACATAATAGAATGTAAAAGAGAAACAAAAAAGTAAAGAGATGGTTTTGATTGTGATGAGAACTGAAGTTAACAACAGGTATATTATATACAAAATAAAAATATATAAAGGGCAAACCCAGTGCACGAGGCTCCCGCCACTACGGGGTACTGGGGGGGCTGGATGTACGCAGCCTTACCCCTGCTTGCGCAGAGAGGCTGTTTTCGTGAATCGAACCCGTGACCTCAGGTCACAGCGGGGGCAACCTTACTGTTGCCCCCGGGTTCACCCCTTACAAAATAAAAATATATACTTATTAAAATAAAAATATCAGTATGTTTTGAAAACAAAAGTTCCATGAGGTTAGCATTCTCAATAAATTTGATTTAATCTAAAAGGTGCATATTTATTTCTACTGTCATGGAATGTGAATGTTATCTTTCTTTGAATTGCTTTAAGCTTATATGGATGGCTTTAACCATATTATCATTATGGATTGATACTATTATTATGGAATCCATAATTGTTAATGTTAGGAGGCAGTAATTTTGTTATATATTTATTTGGATTGGATTGGATATTTTAATAGTTATTTTTTGCGATGGCTAAATAATGTAAACGGATACGGATATTATCCGAATCCGAGGTATCCGAGCGGATACGGATATGGATAGTTGTTTTAACTATCCGGGCGGATACGGATACGGATATGGATAGTACATTCAGATAGCGGATACGGATATGGAAAACATGGTATCCGATCCGTATCCGTCCGTTTACCACCCCTAGTTGCACAATTAGTTGTGAATTATCTCTTTCACCTTGATCTAAGGGCGTAACTATTGAATCATCGAATATTTCTTATTTGTCATTTTGTCAACACCTTTTGGGTTTGATAATATTTTTGTTTGGATATAAACATAGGGGATATGCAATATTGGATAATTTCTTTTTAGTGATGCTATGGGTACCAAATAAATTCTTCAAATCTTCTCCAAATAGTATTAATGAGTTGTGTCCTGGCGGGATCCATATCACAGGAAATAACACTTAATGCTATTTGGGGGAGAATTTGGAAGAGTTGTTTGGGACACAAAACATTTTCAATTTCTAAATATCTTGAGATTCGATGGCATATGATGTCCGTTTTACTCAGATTCTTGTAAAGGACATCGTTTCAGTTACATAATTTGTGTCTCTTCCATCACATAATACTTAAAGTTGTATAACTATTGGAAAGTCTCATAAAAACATATTGTAAGCAATAAAGACAAGAAAGAAAAATATAATCTTCGCAAACTCCCACAAACCCACGACAAATTATTGTGTAGTTACATAGTATATATTACTTTGTGTGAAAATTTTGATTTCTCCTCTCTGTCCATATATATAAAGAATAACTATAACATAGTTAAGTAAATAAGATAATATGATGCTTATATAAAAATATTTTTTAATAAAACTATCTTCGTAGTAGTGATACGTTATGGGTCTACGACGTTATTTTTTATAAGTTCAAAATGTAATAAAAATGAAGATCATTACCATTGAATCTAAGCGACGTGCAAATAAAATTGAGCATACAGAACATGGTTGGAGATTTTCGTGTGAAGAAAGGCTGTAGAAATGGAAGGTAAACAGAAAAATCTTAATGATAAAGGGAAGATGATTGTAAATGATAAAATTATAGAAAAGAAAAGGAGACCAAATAAACTCTAAACAATCGATACAAAGGAAACATTATAAATAAAAATTTGCTACAAGACCTTTACTATATAAATCGGGGGATCTTTGGAAACAGTGAAATAGGGGAGGGCCCTTTAATGCTATAGCCTCTCTAGAGCAAGAAAAATATATTGCAAATGATAGTGAGGAACAAGACAAACTTGAAGGGAATCATAATAGTAAATCATGGAAGGAAATCTTTTAAAATGAAACAAACACAGGTGATCAACGACAAAAGAGTAAGTATAAGCTATGGTAAACACTCAAATATGTTTGGAGGATACTAGTAAACACACTGTTAAAATGGGTGCGTTTGAGGGAAGTGTTACCATTTCTATCCCCGGTGGTACAGAAGTTGCTTCTAAAGCTGATAAATACATTAACAAAGGAGATTTCACTTTGTTTTAAACTAGCTATACCTACTGTATATTGGAGCTCTATCAACTTAATATTAATTTCCATAAATAATAAAATCCCCATTGACTCTAATCTTTGGGTGTTGAGTGTACACCAGAAGCTTGACACAATTATCATATCCAAGTCTAACCAGAAAATTACAATTTCCACTGATATTGATAACACCTTGGGTACCGGATCTTATGAATATGCTAGAACCTCCATGAGAACTAGAATGAATCTCTAAAATATTATTTATGATTTGACACTATGTACGATTTGGTTCACTATTGACATACACAAATTATGTGTGTAATCTCTATCTCTATATACTATAAAATGCAAAATAAGGCATTTATGAGAATTTAAGACTCCTCCCCATTGAGAGTGTCCACGTGGCACTCTATATCTCTATCTCTTTTATATATCTATATAAAAATTATAGATAAAAATGTTATGAAATTGACACTTCTCTCGATTTCTTCCCTTTCCATTCTCCTGTTCTCTCTCCTCTCTCCTCTAATTAATACTCAACCTTTTATCTCCCCAAGACTCCCTTCACTTTTCAATTTCCAAGATCGTCTTTCTCTCTCTCTATTTCTCAAACGCTCCTCTTTTCTCCAAACCATATTTCCATCTCCCCCATCCCCCATTATACCTGACGATCTACCTTCTTCTCTCATTCCTTCAAAGGGATTTTAACGTGTAAACCCTATACATCTCAACAGCCTCATACTAAATGTATATACAAGGGGTTCCTTCTTTTCACTCAATAATCTACCCATACCAACTCCACAAAATCATCTATTCAGAATCGCCACCATCCATTCAATATTCAAGGTGAATATTGAATTTTCTCTACATGAATTTGCAGATTTGTCATACTTTTTAGGACTAAGTTACTTTTAATTGTTGTCATTTTCAAGTGCATTTTCAACATGGATTTTCACACAAATGTATATATCTCTCTACTCTAAGAACTTTGGCTTCTTCTCTTACCAACTTGCCCATTGACTTTGGTTAATTTCTCCACTTGAGGTAATCCTTTTATTTCATCAAAAAAAAGTTTGTGTATCATGTCGGCTTCATTCATTAATGGAATTTCGCTAAATTAGCCAAAAATTAAAAAGTCCAAATTTGATTTTTTATTTAGTTTGATGAAGTTGAAGTTTTTTTGTTAGTTTGATAAATTTTCTTATTTTTTTAGATCCAAGTTTAAAAATGAAATTTTTTAAAGTAGTTGGATGTTCATTTGGATGTAATTTTCTTGAATAACTAGACAAAAGTTTTGAGAATAGCCGGAAAGAAAATTATTTTTGAAAAATAGATGGACTGGTAATATTCATCAAAATTTAGGAACAAAAAAAACGTTTAAAAAATTGATGTTATTTTTCTTTTTTTAAAATAAGTGGACAATTTTTATTTAATTTTTATTTAAATAAATTTAATTTTATAATTTTTTTCAAATATAGTATTTTAAAAATAAATGTAATAGGTAGATGTAAGAAACATTTTTTTAAACATAAGCATGCAATTAGTGTACAAATTAAATATATTATATTTGTGCTTTTTAATTATCATTTTTTAAATTTAAAGTGAAATTCAAACAAAATATAAGCTATTTTTTTTCATTCATGGGTGACGTCGATATTGGATCATATGGGGTGATCTAAGCATGATTGCAACCTTGGAACACAGATACACACATATATGTGTCTGTCTATTAAAAATTAGCTTCAATCGTTAGAATATGTGCATTAAAAAAATTCAGGCGTGTAACTATTAGCAATTTTTATATAAGGTACATGTAAGATTCTTACAAAACAACGATGAAAATAGTATGGGCCGCGTATCGCGCGGGTTTATACCTAGTTTATATTTAAAGTTCGAATAATGTCCTAATACACTAGTGTTTTTAAATTACCACTCACTAAATTAAAGGGCTATTAATCATTACAATTATTACTAAAATAAATCTCATGACCACATTAATCCATACATGTAGAAAAATTTTAAATTTTTAAAAAAGGAGATGAAAACCATTCTTTATTTTTGACTATCTACATCACTCTCTAAGATTCATCAAACTATATTAAGAACAATTATAAGTAATATTTAAAATTAACATACAGAAAATGAAAAGGCATATTTATAACGTAGTGCATCTTTAGTAGTGCAGAAATATCATTTATAAAGCTTCGAGTTATGTAGGGCCAACACTTATGGAAAATTCAGTTGAGATGGAAGGACTAACAAATTATACACATGCTCAAGAAGAGTGAGACGGGGAATGTGAAATTAAGTTTTTGGGGGATATGCAGTAGATAATTATATATTAATGTTATGTGGGTCTTTTAATTTCGGTAAAATTCTATGTGGGTGAAGCTAGGATTTTAGTCGTTTGGGATTTCTTTGAGGGGGTAGTAGACGGTTGCAATTCATTGAGGGGTTTTGGAGGAGGTTGAAGATCAACTGAGTGATAATCTTTAGAGGTGTTGGGGGAGACGAAAGATCGATTTGGAGAGAGAGAGAGAGAGAGAGAGAGAGAGAGAGACTGTTATTGATGAAAGGGAGAAATCGAGGGACTAATAGCTTAATTGAATGAGGTTATAAAAGAAAATTCAGAAAAATATAAGATCAATAACTTAAAGTTAGTGATTCTTAAGACACATTCGCTATTTTAATAGTAGATAAATATATATACTAGTACATTCACGTGTTGTAGGCACGCATGTAACTTACACTCAATTTTGTAAACCTATAATATGGTGCTAGTTATATCCCTATATCATGCCACATCCATGTTGAACATGCATACACATGCCACATAAATTTTGAACATGTTATAATTTTTTCACTTAAACTTGAGATTAGTGTCTTTTGATCCATTTATAAAAAAAATCAAATTAACAAATTTGATCTATTGTCCATTATGTTCTAACGTATGTCCTAGACAAAATGTACACAAATAAAAAGAAAGATAAATTTGCCATAATCAATAGGGGTCAATTAAAGTGAATACAAAAGGCCATATATATATTAATCTACCATTATCAAACCTAATGAGATAGGAATAATTGCTCGAATTTTAAAAAATAGGGCTTTTCATAGAAACAACTTCCATAACTACTATATTCTCAATACAACCCACTAATCAAACAATCCAACAACACTAATAGAAAAAGATTACGTGAATGCCTCTATTAGAGATCATACAATATAACCCAAAATGAGCACTTAATCTAAATAAAATAAATAGAATAGTTAAAACTCTTAGAATCTTATCAAATCTAACCAACTTACAATAGCATAACATTAAAATTGTTGTATACTAAAATTTGCTTAACTGCTAAAATAAAAAAACATACATCATCTTCAAAAGCATTAAGTTAAAGAGCAAACTTAAGAAGAGTGATTAATATATATGGACTAACAAAATAAAAAAAAGAATGACAGTGGAATTAATTGTTCTTCCTACTATTTAAATTTTGAAATAGTACAGAATTGTTAATGAAATAAAAATTACAGAAAGAAAAAGAAATTACAGAAAGTTAAATTACTTACTTGAATATTGAAGAATTAATAATAAATTAGAGATAAATCCGAGCCCTGTTATACAGTCTCCTTAAGATAAATTCATTCCTCCAATGTGCTTGAGTTTAAGAATAATTGTCTCCCAAGATAGAACGGATTTCCAGATTAATCAAGTAGCACAACTGTGATTAATCACGACGAACACAATTCCTGTGTTTACTCAACCAAACAGACTGATGAATGAATGCAGAAAGAATTCTGGTAGCACTTAATTTTTGGAGGAAAATTGAAGGACGAAATTTCATTAGTTTTAAAACTGGAGGGAAGGAAATGTATTTATAGTTTTGGTTCTGACTGTTGGGACAGTCAAACCGTTTTTAACTGTCAATGACAGTTAATTTCGATTTTAAAGCAACTGCTGACTTTTGAAAATTAATTAATTAATTAAATTAAACACAGAAAGTTAATTAGATTCGACCCAAAAAATTTAAGAATTTTTATAAGCCCAAGCAGAACCGAGCCGGACGGACGCGCGCGCGGACCTTTGATCGAAAGTCAACCCAAGCATAGATTAGGTCATCTCCCCTTCAAAGAGTTGGGATACCCCAAAGGCATCCAAGCCTTAGTCCATCAATTGGGTTTATTTTTCCACTACTCTTCCAATGTGGGACAAGAGTTAAAACATACCCAAACATTAACTTTCATTGCTTTATGAGTCACTTTGAACACACATATATCATTCATAACTTAATGAATTTGGACATATGAATATACTACGTTAATCTCATTGCCAAGGAGAACGCGTTCGTATATGGTCCCAAAATTTTCGTGGTGTGGGTCCCACCTTAATTTGAGCTCAAAGTTGCTCAAATTTTGCCGTCAAATACCATTTTTTCTAACATTAATGTCACTGGTGCATATGAATAATATGAATAGAGCGGTGATAGGTTCTGATAAAGCACATCAATAGCCATTCTTCATACGACAATAACTCTTAATTTATATGGTCCAATGAAGTTTTCAGTGCAATACTCACATTATTGTCTTAAGTGCATTATCCCGAACCTTTTATTCAACACCCAATGATATATGTAATATCATCATAGGTTTATATGATTTTCTTTTAAATTACTGGATTTTGCAGTAAGTTGCTTCATTTTCTAATAGTATAGAATAAATCATTAAAAAATCACAGTACAAATTAATTAAATAATTGGAAGAAATTCGACCAAAAACTCAGTATGAGACTTTCATTGGGCTAAATTATACACCATAGAAAATCTGGTACTCAAACAACAATCACATCAGTTTGGTATTACTTTAAAAGACTTGTCAACAAACAACTGAATTTAACTTTAGTTTGTTACAAAAATCAACTAAAAGTAAAAATCAAATAAATGGGGAATATTGCCCCCCCCCCCCAAAAAAAAAAATCCTAAATTTTGAAGTTGGAATGTCCGGAAGACAGAATGTGATCCGATTTACATGATTAAAATTCATCAAAGAAACCCAAACTTAGAGAAAACCCACAGAGAAGTATAATAAGAACAAAACACACAATTATGTAGCAAAATAACATGAAAGGGCTATGAAAGAAACTAACATTTGGTCACATGAAAGTGGTGTGATAGTCGCATATTAAAAAATGAAAGCATTTAAAAAATACACTTGTACATGATTAAAAATAAATAAGTCTATGTACCTCACTTCCTGCATAAAAAGTTACTACAACTAATATATAAAGAAAATTAAAAAATATAGTGTTTGAAAAATATAACCGAATCAATTAACACACTTCATACGTACTTTGATATCCATCGACACCAAAATTATATTAGATCAAATTTATGAGCTATGTCAGGACCCTTGTCTTCTGCTATATTATCCAAGAATGACCATTTAGGAAATTAGGTTTTCAGGAGACATGCGGTAGATAGATATAACGTAATGGAATGCGGGCCTGTTTGTTTAGGGAAAATTCTATGGGGGTGAATCTAGGGTTTCAACCTCTTGGTATTATTTAAAGGGTAGTAGACGGTTGCAATCCATTCAAGGGTTTGGGAGGAGGTCAAAGATCAGTTGTGACAATTTACTGAGGGGATAAGGGGAGACAAAACATCGACAATTTACTGAGGGGATAAGGGGAGACAAAACATCGACTTGGAGAGGGTTAAGAAAGAGACACACACACACACACACACACACACACACACACACACACACACACACACACACACATATATATATATATATATATATATATATATATATAGAGAGAGAGAGAGAGAGAGAGAGAGAGAGAGAGAGAGTATTGATAAGGGGGAAAAAGAGATGGAGAAATGGATGAATTGAATGAGGTTATAAAGGAAAATGTAGGAAAATATAAGGGCAAAAATGTAAAGGTAATGATTCTTAAGACACCTTTTATTTCTTAGTACACACACACACACACACACACACACACACACACACACAAAAATATATATATATATATATATATATATTGAAATTAACAACAAATAAAAAACATATCCTTTACTATATTAATGAAGGAAGACTAGTTATATCCATTAGTGAATTTGTCTTCCAATGGGAAATTGAGCAATTGCTATTAACAATTAAGGTACAACAATCAACACAAGTGTTTTTATCATCATAATTATATACTAGATGATTAACACTTGTAATTATCAATTTACATCATAGTATATATTAGAATATACAAAATAAATACATGCCCTGTAATAGCAATTACTTGTTCATTAACACGGGCAAGTATCTCTTCTTCTAAGGGGTGATCATTTTTAATTTACAAAAAATGATTTAGTTTAATCATCAACATTTAAGGTTTCAAATTGTAATGTTAAAAAGTATTTAGTTACTTACCTCTCGAGATGGAGATAACTAATGGTTTGATAGTTATACTCGTTGGAGCTTATTGACTTGCTCTTATTGATGATGAGGTTGCAAAATAAAATCATGTAATGGTATATTGTGTGTGTTACAACATTGAGGAGCATGTTATTGATTAAATTTAATATTAGAATGTAAATTGACATATATAGGTAATTACGCACACATAGTATATAAATATGCACATATTTACCTCTTTAGATATAAATGCAACACAAGTCGTCATTTGTGCCCGCATCATCTCGATTTGAGCCTCTAACTGATGTAATCTATCCGTGAATTTAGATTCAGTCTTTGATCGTATCTTAGGTCGTAGTTGCTCATACCCTTTTTCATTAACTTTAATGTGAATAGGACCATTCACATCAAATGGAGATGGTCCATGTTCTTAAGTTCAACAACACCCATGTTTATTAGGTCCCATGAGTTCATAGAATATCTCATTTGTCCAAGTGATAGATTCCACTGACTCTGGCCGAAGTTGATCTAGTTTTTGTTTTATCTTTGACTAAATAAAACGCTTCTTATTAGATTATGGACTATTTGGTTGTAGCAATTACCAATTTTATAAGTTGCTTTAGTTGAAACTCTCGTGTGTTTTGATGTAAACATCAATCAACAAAAAAATCTGAATTAATTATGAATTAATTATTTTCCGCATTAATTAATTATTTAAAAACACTGTCGTTTTTTAATTATTTAAAAAACGCTGTCATTTTTTAATTAATTAATTAAAACGTTAAGTTTCTTTATTAAAGAGATGCAACTGTACAAACAGTCACATTTGTTCTGGGAAAAGCCATGAGTTGCAGCCCTTCACCACTTATAAAAAGGACCATATGCAGTCTGTTTAAGAGATTAGAAAATCTACCCGAATTCCCTACTACTGTCCTTGTTCCCTTCTTATTGTTTGAGAGAAATTCGCCATTGTTAATTCGTGGGACTGTTGCATTGAAGTGCTTTTTGCAACATTCGTTGACCGTTTCATCCTGTGAGGCAGACGCCCATTGAACTTGCCGCCAGCATCGTAGCGGGGGTGTATTCTGTCTTAGGGAGAGATAATTCAACTTTCAACTCGATCAAAATTCTACAAGTAATTGTTTCAATAAAAAACTGTATGTTCTTCTTATCTCCCTTTACTGTTCTTTTTTTTGGAGTAATTAATTAATTAATTTTAATTACTATTTATTTATTTAGTGATATATATATATATATATATATATATATATATTTATTTTTCGTAATCCGATAAACAACAATCTTAAGACAAAATATTTATATATTTTTTGTGTTTTCACTAAATAAATAAATTTATTAATTGAAATTAGATTGGTCATGTTTTACCTGTTTTATTTACATACTAAAACGCGTTTACATTGAATATCTCTTTTCTTACAATTTTAATTTTGGAAACAATTTCTATACATTTCATTAATTGCTTTTGTGTTATTCAATAACAGAATAATGGCTACTGAATCCTCTGAAAATGTGATGTCTGTTCCTCAAAATGATGTGGCGGTTAGTATTCCTAATACCGTTCCGACTCATTTAACTCATGGAGAAAAGCTCGAAAAGTTTAATGGTACTGATTTCAAACGTTGGCAACAAAAGATGTTGTTCTCTTTAACTACCATTAATCTTGCAAGGTTTATTAACGAAGAAGCTCCTGTAGTTAATGAAAATGAAACGAATAAGATAACTTTGCTAGCTGTAGAAGCATGGAAGCATTCAAATTTTATTTGCAAAAAACTATATCCTTAATGGATTGGACAGTACACTTTATAATGTATATAGTCTGTGTCCATCCCCGATCCTTGCCGCGCAGGCAGGCCCGCGAAGGGAAAGGATCCTCGGGTCCCGCGCATCCCTCTCGGGAGCGCTTCGGCCGGCGTCATTTGAGATGAGGTGTAAAAAATGTAGAGAGATTCAGAGTCGTCAGTCTATTTTACTCAAAACAGATAAAAGAAGAAGGGGAAGCCATCCCGAAGGATGGCATCCAAAGGCATACTGGTGCATGCGAAATCAAAATGATTCGAGGGTTCAGAGGCTAAGTTACGAAATGGGAAGGTGTTAGGCATCCATTCCTCCCTTTCGGTCTCTCATGAATATTTGTTATATTCCTTTATATTTTTCCCCGTGATATGTGTGCATTTGTATATATATAGTGGAGATAGAAATCGTCGACTTGTATCATGGAAGAGATAAAGAGAGTCATCCGTAGGAAGATATAAAAATAATATTAAAAAAATAGGATTTACGCGATTACACCTACGTTGATCGTTATAACGAAATGATAACGCATATTGAATAATACGTTACTAAGACCAAGTATATAAAATCTAAGAAAATTAGATTTAGAGAAAATAGGAAAATAAGAGAAAAAGTGATAAAAGGACTTGAGTCTCGGGTTTTATCCCGAGATGCCTACGTAGCCTATAAAGGCATTAAAGTCCACGTAGTTCGCATACAAAACGAGGGGTGGGGTTTATCCCATAAATCCACATGGGGGATCTCTTATGTGTGAGTGTGTGTGTGTAGAAAAAGGTGTTTTAGTTGTGAGAAAAGTGTGAGAACCCCTATTTGGAATTTATGAGCAAACCCTCTTTTTCTTATTTTTTGAGTTTTTATTTGTATAAAAATAAGAGATGTGCAATAATACTAAATAAAAAGTATATTAGGATGTGCGAGATGAGATAATAAAAGTGCTAAGTAAGAAAACAAGTTATTGAGAATTTAAGAGGATTTAATAGAGAGTTTGAGAAAGTTGGACCTTCTTGAAGATCTTGAGCTTGATCTTAAATGTTGGAGAGCAGCCCTTGCACTTGGATGATGATGGAGGGTGGCTAATTCACCAAGTTTGATGAAAAGGATGATGAAAAGTGGAAGTAAAAAAGGGATTTGGAGGTTGAAATCACGCTGCCTTCGAGAGAGGTTTCTGGGATTCGTTGAGAGTGAATTTTATCAGACCTAGGCTCCTCTTGCAAATGAGGTGAAGGCCTCCTTTTATAGGCTCAGGTCAGTGCCGATCGGCATAGACCTAATCCTGCCTATCGGCACCTGCCATTTGGCAGGGTGTTTCAGGCCTTTTCGGGAAATCGGCTGCCGAGGGCAAACCGTTGATCAGTATCGTGCACGGGGTAGACCGTTGGAAAGTTAATTGAGAGACCTTAGAGGATTCATTCAGTCTCATTCGAGATGAAGAGTTTGAATTTTGGTCAAACTGAGCCGGGGAGTGCCCGATGGCTTCTAGTTCAGTACTCGGGACATGACCTGGGTTTGTGGTGATGAAGGGAGGTACTAGGGACCTAAGGAGAGTTGGGGGTAACGGAATGTGGTGTCTATAGAGCCCCTTAACGGTGAGTTTAGAACAAATGATAACCGTCGAATAGACACCACATGATGCTTTTGAGGGAGTATGACCGATTCAGAGGGTCGAGGCCGATTCTAAGGACCTAAGGAGTGTGCTGGGGATGAAATGATGATCAAAGGTTTAGGTCGATTCTAAGGACCTGAAGTGGTGTTGGGGGGATGACCAATTCTGTGGGTCAAAGCCGAATCTGTGGGCTTAGGGTGAAGATATAATAACCGATGTCAATTCTGACCTAAGAGTGGTGACGATCGAGGACCGGGGTCAATTATAACCCAAATCAGGTTACGATTCAAGACCGAGCCCAATTCTGACCTAAGAGTGGTGACGACCGAGGACTGGGGTCAATTCTGACCCAACTCAGGTGACAATCCAAGACCGAGGTCAATTCTGACCTAAGAGTGACGACGACCTAGGACCGGGGTCAATTCTGACCCAACTCAGGTGACGATCCAAGACCGAGATCAATTATGACCTAAGAGTGGTGACGATCGAGGATCGGGGTCAATTCTGACCCAACTCAGGTGACGATCCAAGACCGAGGTCAATTCTGACCTAAGAGTGGTGACGACCGAGGATCGGGGTCAATTCTGACCCAACTCAGGTGACGATCCAAGAACGATGTCAATTCTTACCTAAGAGTGGTGACGATCGAAGACCGGGGTCAATTCTGACCCAACTCAAGTGACGATCCAAGACCAATGTTAATTCTGACCTAAGAGTGATGACGACCGAGGACGGGGGTCAATTCTGACCCAACTCAGGTGACGATCCAAGATCGAGGTCAATTCTGACCTAAGAGTGGATAAAGATTGGATTTTAATTCTGCTAGAGAAAGTGCTTTGTGATTTTAATCTGACCTGGGGAGCTGATAGATGGGGAAGATTTTGTTTCTTTAGGAGATCTCACGGGGGTAGGGGAGGGGGAACAACCTTTTTTGGTGCTGTAAAAAAATTTCGCTGGGGAAGTGATCCGGCGATCCTTAGAGATCCTCCGGAGCTTTGTCGGGAGGAGATTCACTTGGTTTTTTTTAGGACTTTTCTGGGAAAGAGGGGTTCCGCTTGAGGGAATGCGAAGTTTTCTTGGTGAAAATGTTCTAAATCCATCCTGGGATTTTCAGGAATTTTTCGAGGCTTTTTGGTATTTTCTAGGAATTTCTGTACGAAATTTAAGGGGGTGCCGGTTGGCATGGTATGAGGGGTGCCATTCGGCAGTGGCATAGACTTTTGGGCTACCTCGGGAAGGTAAGGAGTCAGTACCGATCAGTATGGTGGGGGGAAGTGCCGATCGGCATGGCGCTTGGCATCCTATATAAAGGGGGCGAATCCCTTCATTTTTTTCACAGCTTCTTTGCCTTCTCTCTTTCTGTGATTTCTCTGCAAATCGTTCTAGCATTCCGATCTTCAAGAAATGATCGCTTTTCTGAGCACTGCAGTCCACCGGGATTGGTTGACCGTTGATGACTGAGCGAATGTGGATTGGAGGGCCAGGGCACCTCTTGCTTTGGGGAGTGAGAACTCCTTTGATGCGTTTGAGCCTGTTGCGGATGAGCGAATGATTTTTCTTTCTTTCTTGACTTTTGATGAGACTTTTCTTTTTTTCCAGTCTAATATTTCTTTGAAGAACATGCGTGCCCTTGGGACGACGGGGCTCAAGGATGTTTGGGAGAATCTCCCACCTGTGGTGCGTTGGGTGGTATCATCAGCGAGTTTTGGGAGGTTGGCATCGGTGCTGGATGAGATGCCTCGTTCAACAACGATCCTCTGCGCTTTGGGAGAGAGGTGGTGGGATACTATCCACACCTTTCATTTCATCTTCGGGGAGATGACTGTGACTCCCATAGACGTGCAGTAGCTGTTGGGGCTGGATTGTGATGGAGAGAAGATAGAGGTGGATCGCTCTTTGCAGGTGAGACTGGAGGCAGTGCGTGCGACACTTGGTGATGTAGGGAGGATAGTTTTTGAGGATTCTATCCGGCTGTCCCTGGTGAAGGATGTTCTGCTGAGCAGGGTGATTGATGTGGAGGACGGGCTGCAAGTGAGGCAGATGGCCTGGTTATTCATTTTTCTGGTGTTGGGAGGTTTCATGGTGGTTTCGAGTGGCGACGTCGTCCATTTGTGGTTCTTGCCATACCTGAGGATGTTTTCGAACATCCTTTTCTATGATTGGGGGAGTCTGACTTTGGCAACCTTTTACTCTTCTCTGGATGCATTCAGCCCGTGCTGTCGGTAGACCTTTACTAGGGCCACGTATCTTCTTGAGGTATTCTTTATTTTGTGCATTTCTTTTCATGCATTCGCATTTTCCTTTCATGCATTCGCATTTTCCTTTCATGCATTCGCATTTTCCTTATGCGTCTCTTTTTGCTTTGTGAGTTCAGACCTGGTTCTACAAGGTAATTGGGTGCAATACCCCGCTGATCGCTTTGAAGGACGACACTGTTGGGGACTTCTGTCGATTGTATCGATGGCGTAAGGCCAATTGGCAGTCGAAGGGATCTCTCTCTCTGGAGGCGGTGCGTCAGGTCTTGAATGACCTGACCAGTGGTAGGGTAAGACTCTTTCCATTTCAGTCTTGGTTTTTGCACCTTCTGATCTTGTATTGATTTATGCCTGCTTAGAGATTTTCAGGTGACCTTTTATCCCTAGGGGACAGCCATTCAGAATGTGGGGGTGACTGGGGTGAATGCGCGGATGGGGCATTTGCTGGCGCATGAGTTCGGCCATTCCTGGTACCTCGGGGAGCGGGTGGTTTATCACATTGTTGAGGAGGAGGTGGTGGTGCCACCTGCGCAGCCTCCTACGTCTTTGAGGCAGGAGTGACTATTGTCGGAGGATGAGAAGATCGTGGCAATGATCGGCGAGTCCTATTTGTTGTACACCGATACGACTGCGCCGTATAACTATATGGATTTTGTGACAAGCTGGTTGATGGTGCCCAACATATTTGATGCCCTGCCTTTCCCTCCTGCGGGTTCGAGTCGGGCTGTGGGATCTTCACATAACGGCGGTGGTCCGACGACATCTGCAGCGACAGCGACTTTAGAGGTTCCTTTTGTGCAGTTTCATACCCCCTCGTACAACATTCAGCGGGCTGATGGAGGGATGGTGCCTATGTTGCACCGTCCTCATGCGATGGATCCGGAGGAGTTGGGTTTGACAGAGGAGGTCCTCCGACCTGCGGTATACCTTTCAGTTCCTCTATTTCTTTCTTTTCTGTTTTGGTCATCTCTATTTTGATACTGATTTCGCCTTTTCTTGCAGCAAGTCCGGGTGTCAATCACTTGGCGAAGGGACATCAAAGACTGGATATATTCGACGAATGCCCATATTCGGGACGCGGTTCCTATTCCTTCTTTCTTAGTGACGTCTACCTCATTCGAAGAGGACTCGGGCTTGGGTAGTGGTGGTGTGTCATCTCACCGTAGGGGGAAGGGAGCACGTCGCAGGGGTGGAAGATCTTGAGAGAGAGAGAGAGAGAGAGAGAGAGAGAGAGATAGAGAGTAGGTTTGGGCTGAGTCCTGTTATTTTTGCTTTTTCTTTTTATTTTCTGCAAAAATGATGTAACACAGAAAACAAATATATGCAATGCAATGGAGTTTTTTGATTATCTTTTATTAATAATGAATGAATGCATGCACATGCGCTTTTTACTCTGCTGTTGAGACCGTTAAAAGAAAAAAAATTGATTTTTTTTGAAGGAAAGTTTTTGATTAAAAAGGGGAAATTAAAGGGATTTTGAAATTCTGTTGAGAATATCGATTTATTTTTATTGGGTTTTCTGATTTGACAAAAGAGGAAAATATGAAATTTCTAAAATGGGGGGGGTTGCCGATCGGCAAGCACCCTGACCTGCCTATTGGCAGTCCAGTCCAGTCCCATCAATTCAAAGCTTTGATTGGTACCCTCTTCATCCTTTGGTACCTTTCGGGGTAGGATTCTCTCCGATTTATGCAGGGGTTATGTCTCTTGTGAGGGTTTTCAAGTATAAAAAGGGGGTAAGGGTGGAGTGTTTTTATCACACCTTTGAATTTTCACCTACTTACCCATTATTTCTTAGCCTTGCAAGATGGCTCTCCCTAGTAGCATTGAGTTTGCTAATTACCTCGAAGCCTTGGAAGCACTGTGCTCTTATAATATCGACTATGATGCTTTCAACATGCGTCGAGTCTCCCTGTAGCGCAATCGACCTCTTGAGTGGAACGTGCTGATGGCGGCGGTATAATTCTGGTACCCCGAAGACAACGTATTTCGCTTTGGGTTGGATGAAGTTTGTCCTACCTACGAGGAATTTTCTGCCATGCTGGGTGTAAATCCTAGTGTTGCTGCGGCTTTGCCCAAATTTTCTCGTTCTCCGAGGGATTTGTTGGCCAGGCTTCTTCATATTTCGCCCTCGGCAACCAGATCATTGGTTACTGGAGGAATGATCTCCCTCCCGGCGGTGCCGCAGTCCGTGCATTTACAGGAAGTAGATGATGATGGATATGCTGGAGCCGTTATTCTGGGTCTGGTTTCAAAATTATTGCTGGTGACTGGAGAACTGCAGGTGGACCCGTAACTTGCGGCCATTACTTCATGGATGTCTTACCATCGTAATCCTGCGGCGGTGATACTGGCAGAGACCCTGAATGGCCTGAATGCCTGGAGATAAAGCCGGTCTGACTTCTTGTGGGGTAGCCCCGTGATGCTGTTCATGTGGTTGTCTAAAAGATTCTTTTTGGCGACTCATCCAGAATATCCTTTGTCGATTGTACCCAATTTCTTTTCGCGCTACTTCATGAGTGTTGGTTTATATGTTGAGAAATGGGAGCATTAGCTTGTGGAGCATGGGGATCATGGTCTTTATTGGTCAGTGCCTTGGTGGGGGAAGTTACAGCCTGTTCTAAAGCTAGGAGAGTATTCATATGTGCGGTTGGTTGGTCTCAGGCAGACCCCTTTTTATTTCCCTTGGCGTCTTTTGTGCCAATTTGGCTGGGCCCAGGTCGTGCCACCTCGAATCTCAAATTTCTTTTCGGTAGAAGATTTGACTGAGCGCCTACATCTGTTGCTTGGATCTCTGTGGGAAAATCGGCGTCCGTCGACCCGTACCTCTAGTCTGTCGGGAAAGTTTGGCATGTCCCCAAAGATTATATGAAGTGGTTGTGGAGGAAAGTAGTTAGCAAGATATTGGCAGTGGAGACTGGACAAAGATGATTTGTTTTATCTAACACCATGGAAGGGGGTGTTGTGGTATTTTTGAAGATGGTTCAGGCTCATCGGTTCATGGAGTGTTTACGGCACTCTATTCAGGCAGGGGAAACTTGGGGACCGCAGGATGTAGATGATGAGGATGCAGGCTTCTCTGGTAGCTGTGGATAGGACTCTTGGAGTTTATTTGTGTAATAGATGCGGGGAATTTATTTGGCTTTTTATGGTAGTAGGGGGAAGGGAGTTATCCTCTCCTTTTCTTATGTAATCTGCACTGTAATTTCTTATTAATGAAATAAACAAGTTTATGATCATCCAGCTGTGCTTTTCGATGAGTTTTGTATTTTTAATTATCTATACTGATCGCTAAGGCAAACATAATCCTTTTGTTCAAGTATTCTTTAGAATGAACCGCCGTTCTCGGAGGTAAGAAAAGAATGATATTTTGTGAAAAAGAAAGGGCCGCAGTCATGTGAGGTGTATGAGCTGCCTACGTACCACTGGGGTTTTTTGAAAAAGTTTTTTTTTTTGAAAATAGTTTTTTGCAGAGGATCAGGCCCACGTAGTTCTGGGTAGAGGGAAATGAAGAGTTTTTTTTTCTTTTTTAGAATAGAAGGGGGATGAGAAGAATCGTAGGGTACCGAGATTTCGGACTAGGGGTAGAATTTCTTAAGACGGTCCAGGTTGACAGGACGAGCCATCTCTTCCCCATCTAGGTTAGTGAGCATGGCGGCATCGCCAGATAATATTTTTTTCACAATGTAGGGGCCGCTCCAATTGGGCTTGAATTTCCCTCTGGGGTCCCAGATGGGTTATATTATCTCTTTGATGGCTAAGCCCCCTTACGGACACCGTGGTCCTTGACTCTCTTATTGAATGATCGCGCTATTCGACGATGGTACCCTTGTATATGGTAAAGAGCTTTTAATCTTCTTTCATCTAGGAGGGCTAGCTCATCAAGACGGCTTTGGCACAGGTTTTCTTCATTAACTTTGCTTTCGAGCATGACGCGTAGCGAGGATACTTCCAGCTTCACAAGTAGGACCTCTTCCATGCCGTAGACCAGAGAGTAAGGGGTATCCCCAGTAGAGGTTCGGATTGAGGTTCGATAGCCCCAGAGGGCGTACGGGATCTGATCAGCCCAATCCCTACAGCTTTCGATCATCTTGCTGATGATAGCTTTGAGGTTCTTGTTGGCGGCTTCAACTGAACCATTGGTCTGAAGTCGGTAGGGAGAAGATTTATGTCTCTGAATCCTGTACTCGTTGACTACTTATGTGACTTCTGCTTCGAAATGCAACCCGTTATCTGACACTAGCTCGTGCGGGACCCCATATCGACAGATAATATTCTTTTTGAAGAATTTAGCCACTTTCTTAGCGTTCAACACTGCGTATGACGAAGCTTCGACCCATTTGGTGAAGTAATCAATGGCGATTAGGATAAACTCATGTTTGTTTGAATCCTTTGGCATAACCTTCCCTATGATGTTGATACTCTATGTGGAGAACGGCCAGGGAGAGGTCATGTTGTATAATTCTCGCGGAGGCGGGTGTTGAAGATTGTAGAACTGTTGGCATTTGAGGCATCTCCGGACATAGGCGGTGCAGTCTTGGGTCATGGTGGTCCAGTAGTAGCCTTATTGGATAATATTCTTGGCAATCATGTGACCATTTATGTGGGGCCCGCATTCCTCACTGTGGATTTTCTGCATTATTTTCTCAATCTCAGCCCCTACGATACAGTGTAGAAGAGTTCCATCGAAGTTCCTCTTGAGTAGAGCTTTATGATAGACGATGTACTTGGCAGCCAATCTTCGAAGGGTCGTTCAATCTTTCTTGTTGGAACCCTCGGGACCTACCATGTTTGAGAAGGTGCCAGATATTATAGTACCAGTAATTGGCTAGTTCAGGATCTTCGGTGGAGACAAGCTCAATATGGTAGCAATGGGTCGGTTTGTCTTGCTTTTGAACTAGGAAGGGGGTTATTGTTATTCCCTCGGGCATGTCGACCATGGAGGCCAAGGTGGCGAGAGCATCGGTTAGGTTATTCTTTGCTCGGGGTAGGTAATGGAAGGTGATATCTTGGAATCGGGAGGCTAAATCTTCTAAGTGGGCATGTAAGGGTTGGAGCTTTTCGTCCTTGACTTTCCACTTTATGAGCACTTGACCGATGATAAGGGCAGAATCCCCGTAGACATCAAGGTATTGAATACCTTTCTTGAGAGAAACTTTGAGGCCTACAGTGCATGATTCGTATTCCGTTATGTTGTTGGTGCAAGAGAAATCCAATTTAATGGAGATGGGATTGTGGGAGTCATCTAGGGCGATCAGAAGTATCCCAATGCCATATCCCTTTTTGTTGGCAACGCAGTCAAAGAATATTTTCCATCGAAGGTGATCTTGAGCGGTGTAGAGGATATTTTCATCTGGGAATTCGGAGATCCGGACATCTTCTTCTTTTACAGGGTAATCGACGAGGTAGTCAGAGATGGCTCTTCCTTTAATAGCTTTCTGTGTGACGTACACGATATCGAACTCGGTTAGGAGCATCAACCATCGGGCCATTCGACTTGATAAGGCGAGTTTCTCAAGCAGGTATTTAATGGGATCCATTTGGGATACAAGTTTGATGGGGAAGGCGAGCATGTAGTGTCATAACTTTTGGGTGACCCAGACAAGTGCGGCACACGCCTTTTCCAAAGTAGTGTAGTTTACCTCGTATCCGACCAATTTACGACTGGCGTAATATATGGATCTTTCTTTATGGTAATCCTCAAGTTATTGGTCCAGTAAAGCCCTAGCTGCAGTGTCGGTTATGGTTAGGTATAGGAGCAAAGGGAGACCAGGCTGTGGTGGCATGAGCACTGGAGGTCGGGTCAGATATTATTTGATTCGATCAAAAGCTTCTTGGCAGGCCTCATTCTAATCCTTGGTTGAATTCTTTTGGAGGATCTTGAAGATCATTTCACAGATAGAGGTTAGTTGGCTGATGAACCGGCTGATATATTGCAATTTCCCAAGAAAACCTCGAACTTCTTTCTCTATTCGGGGTAGTGGCATCTCAAGTATGGCCTTCAGCTTTGCAGGATTTGCTTTTATCCCCCTTTTCCTTACCATGAATCCCAAAAGTTTTCCCTTTGTAACGCCGAAGACACACTTCTGTGGATTAAGTCGCATCTGATACCGTCGCAGTCGTTCGAAGAACTTCCGAAGAGCGGGAACATGACCTTCTCTAGTTTTGGACTTGATAATCATATCATCCACATAAACCTCGACTTCTTTGTGAATCAGATCGTACAGAATGGGTGTGTCATCCCTTTGGTAGGTAGCCCCAGCATTCTTGAGACCAAATGGCATAACGGTGTAGCAAAAGGTTCCCCATGGGGTGATGAATGCGGTTTTTTCTTAGTGGTCGGGGTATATCTTGATTTGGTTGTATCCGATAAACCCGTCGACGAATGACTTGAGAGCATGACTGGCTGTGTTATCCACGATCATGTCGATATTGGGTAGCGGATAATCATCCTTTGGAGAAGCTTTGTTTAAATCTCGATAGTCTACACACATTCGAACCTTCCCTTTAGATTTCGACACAGGTACTATGTTGGCTAGCCATGTGGGATATTCGATCACCCGAATGAAGACCACGTTTAACTGTTTGACCACCTCTTCTTTGACCTTGAGCGACCATTCGGTGCAGAGTTTTCTTAATTTTTGTTTAACCGGCTTGTAATCTGGGAGAGTGGGGATCTCGTGCTGAGCTATTTTAGGATTAATATCGGGAATATAATCATACGACTATGCGAAGACATCCACGGATTCCTTCAGTAATTCTTCGAGTTGTGCATGCTCATGCTCGTCAAGGGTGGTCCTTATCCTAATCTCGCTCAGTTGGCTACTAGAATTGAGATCAATAATAACAATCTCTTCTTCATTAACTTGAACGCGGTTATGTTGTTTATTATTAACCTTATTTAGATCAGTTAAGAATTGTTCATTTGCAAAATCATCATCATCAAAAGTTTGATTAGAATCCAAGCAGTTAATGTAAGGCACAACAAGATACTCAAAATCTTTGTTTATTTCATTGATAGGAAAAATAACATTGAGAACCTTATCAAAAGAGGTCTCGATTACATTTGAACAAGGATAGACAACATAAGAAGAAATAGGGTAAACATTTGGGTTAGGGGAGATCTCAAGAGGTAGAACTGGCGCAGCATGCCAGTTGAGGAGGGGTGTATCAACAGCTTTAATCAGACGGGATGGATCCATTGATGTAGTGCCTGAATGAACCATGCAGAGTGTCAGCCCCAGTGTCTGTAAGTTTAAGGAATCTTCGGAATCACTTTTCTCAGTCTCTTTATTATCTTTGATGAGCGGTTATATGTGGTGTTGGAAAATTTTTACCCATGGGTAGCTGTCTTGGAAAAAGATCTCCATTCCAGGCTTCATCTTCTTGTCTGTGTGGTCGTACCATAGTTATGGAAAACTGCAAAAGGGAAAATCTTCTCCTTCTTTGATGAATCTTCCATTTAAGGAGTCTCCTGAGATAGTTGGGATGCAGTCTAATCTTCTCTTTGGTCAAGACTGGTGAATCATTCTGAGCTCTTGTTCTGATGGTTGATACCCCAAGCCACAAGGAGGCAAGCTTTCTTCAGTTCGATGGGCTCAAGTATCCCTTGCTTCTTTTGCCTTAGCCCCAGTCCGGGCATGAAGTGCATGTTTCTGAACATCTGAATCACATTGTTATTACCATGAGGGTCATATTCTAGACAAACCCTTTCTTTGAAACTGTCCTCTGTCGGGAGTAGGAATGGCTCAACCCAAAATCCTGATAGGAGCATATCATTTGACCCGTGTTGTATCTCAAGAATTGGACTGCTGGTGCTTGCACCCTCGGCATTTTCGTTGTTGTCCAAAATGGTGATGACTCTCCCGTCGACGAAGAACTTCAATTTTTGATGGAGTGAGGAAGACACACCCTTGATATTGTGGAGCCAGGATCGTCTGAGCAACAGGTTGAAACAAGCTGGGATGTCTATGACTTAGAATTCAATGACAGGGTTTATAGGGCCAACCCCTATTACAAGTTTTATGGATCCCATCACCTCACGATGGCTATTATCGTAGGCACATACAACGAAGGAGGTTGGAGTGAGGTCGCTTTCTTTCAGGCCTAAACACTTGAAGGTTCTCATAGGGCAAATATTTAAGGCGGATCCGTTATCTACAAGGGAGAGTGGTACGACCTTCCCCATAACTTCGACGGAGATGTTGAGTGCTTGATTGTTATTTGGCCCAATTCTGGGGATTTCTTCTTAAAAAAATGATAGCATTTGGGTAGAGGTCAAATATCCGACCAAATTTACCGCTTCTTTTGGTGAGGTAGAGGGAGGAACTGTGGGTCTAGTGAGTAGTTTTATTAAAGCATTTCTGTATAGCTGGGAAGACATGAAAAGTCCCCATAGAGTGATGTTAGCTTGAGTTTTTTTTAGTTGATCGAGGATCTTGCTCTCCTCAATGGTCATCAATGTCATAGGAAGGTTTTCAACGCCCTTCCCTTTGTCATTTGCTGTTAGTGAGCTTGGAACCTGGTAATGTCTCCCTGATCTGGTCATGTGATTTACTAAAGAAGGAAAGAATATGAATCCAATTTTCTCGTCATTCTCAGGTTATTCTGCCACCCTGTTTATTTCTCCGAGTATTTCTTCAAATGATATCATCCCACATATATCGGCTACTGGGCCAGCTCTTCCTGAAGCTTGTTCTTTGCTCGAATCTTCGAATTCTTCCCCCCATCCGGTATTCCGTCTTTCCATGTAAAGTCAATGCATTCCACAACTTCAACGGCTTCTTCATACAGGTCTTCCCATTCTGTGGGGATATGTGTGATTGAAGGGACCAAACACCCTTATAGCTTAAAAGTGTCAAGTATCCCGATGATACTACAAATGCTATTGGTTTGCCCGAATAATTCTACCATAATATGGACAGCATTATCTAGGCTGACTTCATCGATTGGTACCACCCACCTGTCTGAATCTTGGGCCCATTTCCATGCTTCCAAGAATAGTGTACTAAACCTTTGGCAATCGATGACCATCTGTGAGGGAAATTTTAGCCCGAACTCTAGGAGTTGGTTCAACACTTCTGACAATTCCATACTTCCATTTTCAGAACGGGTACGGATAATGATGTATGCTCTGGTAAGGAGTGACAGCGCCTGATCAGTGAGGATAGTAGGGTATAGGAGGAAATATGGGCAAATTTGAAGAGGTTTAGGAGAGTATATGGGTGTGATTTGAGTTAAGGGATCGAAATCTGGATTTTCTTCTAAGAAGATGGCATTGGTATGATTTGGGAGTGGATTATGAGTAGTGTTTGGCTTAGGATTAGATGGTGGGGAGATGGTACCCCGATCAATGAGATCTTGGATTATGTTTCAAAGCTGAAAGCATTGGTCGGTGGTATGGCTAAAAGTTTGGTAAAAGGCGCAATGGGCATCGGCTTTGAAGTTTCTGGGAGTGGATTTGGTAACGGACGTGAATCCAAGGGTTTGATGAGGTTTCGGCTTAACATGGCTTGGTTAGATTTGGAGAGGGGAGCATGGAGCTCAGTGTATTCCCTTCGGATGGGGGCAGGGTGGCTTTCTGGTTCCCACGATGTGGTTGGTTGAGAGATGTTATTGATGGTTGAGACTGTAGCACTGGCAGGCTTGTCATACTTTCTAGGGGTGAACTGTCTGGACTCCTTATTCGGTTCAACCTCTATTTTAACGAGGCTTTCCTTAATTTCTACTCCAGCGTCTCTGAGAGCTCAGAAGTGGGGATAATATTATCCTTCCATAGTCGCTCGGATATGGGGCAAGAAGTTCTTCTTCACTATGTTGACCTATTCTTCCTCGGATGGCCGATTGGTCATGGTAGCTGCTTGCTCCCTCTAACGGGTTATGAAGTTACTGACCGATTCTCCAGGATTCTGTTTGAGTAGCTCTAAATCATGACGGGTGACCTCAAGATCTTCTTTGTATTTGTACTGCGACATGAATTCTCCGGCTACATCCTCCCAGCTACGGATTCTGGATTCCTCAAGGGATAAAAACCATCGGAGGGAACTATCCTTCAAAGTTTGCTGAAACAATTGGGCCATCACTTCTTCAGAATCCCCTAGTAGAGTCATGGAACGATGATAACTGCGAAGATGAACAATCGGGGGTCCACTCCCTCCAAACTTCTCGATATTTAGCATCTTGAACTTCTCGGGCAACCTCGCTTTAGGATAAAGAGATATATGGGTATAGTCCATGTAATTCCCTGAGATCTTGACTTGGTCGAACTTATTGGTGAGCATCTTGAGATCCTCTTTGACTTTATTCAACTCCTCCTCTTTTGGATCAGCGACCATAGGCAGGTTAGCCACAGGCTGGGCAATATTTGGCATAGGAAGCTGAGCAGGCGACGGCCCATTGATAGGAGGGGCACGTGGAGTGTGATGATATTCTTCGGGAACCCAGATAGGCTTAGGTGGACCCATAGCACGAGGGAATAGGACCTCGGTCTCTTGAGGAATTGGAACCTGGTTTCGTTGCATCTCTCGGACCTCGGTTTGAAGGTTGTCAATCTTGGACACGAGCTGACTTAGGACTGCGATCAGATCCGACTATATGACTAGTACTTGATCTGTATTCTCCATGAAAAGTGGATGGATTCCGGACTCGGAAAAAGTAGTAGAGGAACGGACGAATCTCCGGGGTGATTTGACTGAAGACCGAAGCCAATAAGGAGCGAGGCCAAGGGCTTGCAATCCACCTGAGAAGGCGTAGGATGAGATTTAGTTTTGAGAAAAAGGGAAGAAACTATTTTTTTTGGATTTTTAATAAAGAAGGGAGAAATGTTTTTGGATTTTTGGTAAAGAAGGGGGAAATATTTTTGGATACGGAACTCAGCATGATTATTATGATTATTATCTTCTCACTTGTATTTAATTCTCGTAAATGCAATGCCGGACGGGACCCGAGCCTGGAAAAGTGTTTTTTTTAATATATGCAAAGCTACAATTTGGACTTGTAACCAGGCTTGCGGACAGGGTACCATTTTAAAAATGCGCGAAAATTGGGCGGCAGATCGACCCGGAATTTCGACATTTCGGGTTGAAACCGACAATCCAAAGTGCATGTTTTAGGTTTGACACCTATATGCGGGTATGCAGTTGGTTGGGTGAATCGGCATGGGTTCCCCCCTTTGGCGTAACTTCCACGATATACGTCTTGCTCTTGTGGGCAATCGGTACGTGTGGAAAATCCATTTGATATACCTGAGTGTATGTGAATTGCCTCACTATATACCTCATGGGGATGGTACGTGTGAGAGAAAATTCGATATACTCGGTGTACGTGAATGAATTACCTGCGATATACCTCCCGTCATGACTTCGGTCAAGCAGTATGATGCGGGGGAACCGTTCGATATACGTCGAAGGTACTTGGCCAATGGAAGGTGAGAGTCATATCGTTTAGGCTAACTGCGACCTGCCGGACCAGCGCCCATCACGAAGTGACCCTCCAGTTACTCGGTAAGATTTGGTCAATAATAATGCTCTTTAGTGATGTCGTGTGAATAATACATGATTCTCTTATTATTATCTTATGATGAGAATGCCTTTCTTTATTATGCCAAACAGGGAGCAAAGTACAAGTACCAAAGGTACACCAAGTATGGATGGGTGACGCGTGCAACATGTGGATATATGTGATCCTAGGTGCACGTGGTGTGAAGTGTACATAGAGAATTTTCTACAAGTGTGTGAACATAAGCATAAGCATGGGATACACATGGAAAAGGGGGAACATGCAGATATAGGGGAAGCATAAACAAATATAGCATCCACGCAAATAGAGTCAATCCCTCAAAATACACATATCCCCAATGGAGTCGCCATTGTGGCCATACTCGATCCTCGCCGCGCGGGCAGGCGCGCGAAGGAAAAGGATCCTCGGGTCCCGCGCATCCCTCTCAGGAGCGCTTCGGCCGGCGTCATTTGAGATGAGGTGTAAAAAATATAGAGAGATTCAGAGTCGCCGGTCTATTTTACTCAAAATATACAAAAGAAGAAGGGGAAGCCATCCCGAAGGATGGCATCTAAAGACATACCGGTGCATGCGAAACCAAAATGATTCGAGGAGGGTTCGGAGGCTAAGTTGCGAAATGGAAAGGTGTTAGGCAC
The DNA here is from genome assembly GCA_949130495.1 of Sambucus nigra. Classification (NCBI taxonomy): domain Eukaryota; kingdom Viridiplantae; phylum Streptophyta; class Magnoliopsida; order Dipsacales; family Adoxaceae; genus Sambucus; species Sambucus nigra. Next base: position 293,416,078 of record OX422215.1, on the reverse strand, counting down.
TCATTCTTACCTTTCGGTCTCTCATGGATATTTGCTATTTTCCTTTATATTTCCCCCCTGATATGTGTGCATGTGTATATATATAGTGGAGATAGGAATCCTCGGTTTGTATCATGGAAAAGATAAAGCGAGTCATCCGTAGGAAGATATAAAAATAATATTAGAAAAATTGGATTTACACGATTACCCCTACGTTGATCGTTATAACGGAACGATAACACATATGGAATAATACGTCACTAAGACCAAGTATATAGAATATAAGAAAATTAGATTTAGAGAAAATAGAAAAATAAGAGAAAAGGTGATAAAAGGACTCGAGTCTCGAGTTTTACCCCGAGATGCCTACGTAGCCTATAAAGGCATCAAAGTCCACGTAGTTCGCATACAAAACGAGGGGTGGGGTTTATCCCATAAATCCAAATGGGGGATCTCTTATTTGTGAGTGTGTGTGTGTGTAGAAAAAGGTGTTTTAGTTGTGAGAAAAGTGTGAGAAAAGTATGAGAATCCCCATTTGAAATTTATGAGCAAACCCTCTTTTTCTTATTTTTTGGGTTTTTATTTGTATGAAAATAAGAGATGTGAAATAATACTAAATAAAAAGTATATTAGGATGTGAGAGATGAGATAATAAAAGTGCTAAGTAAGAAGACAAGTTATTGAGAATTTAAGAGGATTTAAGAGAGAATTTGAGAAAGTTGGACCTTTTTGAAGATCTTGAGCTTGATCTTGAATGTTGGAGAGAAGCCCTTGCACTTGGATGATGATGGAGAGTGGCTAATTCACCAAGTTCGATGAAAAAGATGATGAAAAGTGGAAGTAAAAAATGGATTTGGAGGTGAAGTAAAAAAGTGGACCTTCTGGAATTCGTTGAGAGTGAATTTTATCAGATCTCAGCTCCTCTTGCAAATGAGGTGAAGGCCTCCTTTTATAGGCTCAGGTCACTACCGATCGGCATAGACCTGATCCGGTCTATCGGCACCTACCGATAGGCAGGGTCTGGAACCTGCCATTTGGTAGTGTATTTAAGCCCTTTTCGGGAAATCGACTGCCGAGGGAAAATCGTTGGTCAGAATCGCGCACGGGACGGACCGTTGGAAAGGTAATTCAGAGACCTTCGAGGATTTATTCAGTCTCAGTCGAGATGAAGAGTTTGACTTTTTGGTCAAACTGAGCCGGGGAGTGCCCGATGGCTTCTAGGTCAGTATTCAGGACATGACTTGGGTTTTTGGTGATGAAGGGAGGTACTAGGGACCTAAGGAGAGTTGGGGGTAACGAAATGGGGTGTCTACATAGTCCAATCAAAACCGCTAAATTATTATGGGAGTCTTTGGATAAAAAATATAAAACCGAGGATGCCGGCATGAAAAAATTCGTGGTCGGTAGATTTCTCGAGTATAAAATGGTTGATTCAAAGACTGTCATAAGCCAAGTCCAAGAGCTTCAATTAATTTTTCATGAAATAATTGCGAAAAATATGGTCATAAGTGAAACATTTCAAGTTGCTACGGTAATTGAAAAATTACCTCCTTCTTGGAAGGATTTCAAAAATTATTTGAAGCATAAACGAAAAGAAATGGGACTTGAAGATTTAATTGTTCGGTTAAGGATGAAAGAAGATAATCGTAAATCTGAAAAGAAAAATGGTAACCATGCTATGTCTACAAAAGCAAATATTGTTGAGGATGGACAAAAATTCAATAAAAAGAGGAAGCACAGAAATGAAGGCACAAGTCAACAAGGCGGTGCTAAGAAGTTCGAAGGAAAATATTTTAATTGCAACAAAGAAGGTGTGACACCCCGCCTAATTAAATACCGGGCGATCACTCCTTTATTAAATTAAATCAAGGTAAACAGTTGGTTCATTCTCAGCATCACTGTCGATAAAAATAATTTTTCCAATTTAACACCCTAAATAATTAAGCTATGTGTCAAAACATTTTCCATACAAAACTTTCCAAATTTTGATTAAAGAAAAAGATTTATTTTAATTAAAACAACATTTCTACAATAAAGAATCACACCACAATAAACCAAATAACATAATACATTCGTCAATTGAATGTCAACAAATGGAACTAAAACCACAAATCCATCCTGAATAAATCCAATAGAACAATACTGGAAATAAATGAAATACAAAATCCCAGCAACAAATGAAATGATGAAAAGGGCGACACGTGCCCAATAAATGAGAATAATAGGAGTGGAGTCAATAACAGAAGCCGTCTACTCAAGTGACCTGCAACTCCCACCTAAGCTGCAGCTCGTTCTTCTCAAGGGATCCTAAGCAAGACGCCCCTGTGGCTGGGCACCTGAAAATATACATATATATATACAAGAGAGAGAGAGAGAGAGAGAGAGAAAAAGAAACGGGTCAGAGCCCGAAAGTGTGTTTGATTTTAAAATACGTTAAGCAAGTATTTAAATTGATACATGCCAATGAAAATCATATTAGTGCGTCTCTCTCTTGAGAAATACTCACCTCTCTTCTAATGTGCACACCTATCGTACTAACCTTCCCAACGGTTTGTTTTAGCATCTAACATACTAGTCTTTCTAACAGCTTTAACTTAACTTAAATTACTCGTAAGATTTATAATACACGATATCCACTTTAAAAGATGTTCCAACAGTAGCCCAAAATTCTCTATTTTTAACTTCATAAAATTAATAAAGTTCCCGTGACATTTTATACTTTCTCAAAACAAGTATTTAATAATTTGAGTCAACAACCATGTTCTACTTATCAAATCACAGTAGGAAGTTTAAAGTTTATAACCTCATATATATATTAACTACTCGTATAATATATATATATATATAACAGCACCCCAACTAAACTATGGTGCGGGCATACTCTGCTATCCAATCCCCGTATCGCTCACACAAAGGGAAATACAAGTTCGGAATCACTCTCGAACTGTATTAACATATACAAAACAACGTTGAGGCGAAGCATAGATTCCAAGTCCAAGAGGTTAGTACATACCCACACGTCTCTTAGGACCGTCCGACTATCAATCTGATAGCCCGTACCTAGGATCTCTAACTTCTAGGGTACGAATCAATATCCCCCATAAAGCAACACAGGATAAGATCGTCCCAGCGCGGTAACCTCAGGGATAGCAAGTAGCGCGGGTACGTTTTTCACATGTATATAATATATGTACACACAATCATATAAATATACCCATTCATCATATTAATATAGGTTCCTCCCGTTACCCATAGTCACAACATTTATCCTTAATTTCCCATTATTATGATTACGTATAAGGTTTCGCCTCTAGCCTTAACTCGAAGGGTTTTCTCACTAGTTACGTGACACTCGTGGATTCTATCCATCCAAGTAGCAAAATCAGTAGGTAAACGTCTATTCACTATCGTAAGTATTTAACGTAATCTCTCACTTGAATTACGTAGTTTCCTCGTTCTATAAATAATTGTCCCTAAGATACAATTATCGTCTCATAATAAAGTTCTCAACACTTAATCATATGTCCTACTGGTCTCTCCTATATCCCAAAACATTTTATTCATAAAGCCCAAAAATTATTTCACGATGGATCATGTTCAATTAATTCAACAAGGGAAAATAAGAGTCTGCCAGGAAGGGTCGATCGATCGAGATTTGGGGCTCGATCGATCGAACCTTCGATCGATCGAAGCTCTAGGCTCGATCGATCGATCAAGCAGGTCTGTGAAATCCTGCAGAAGTGTAGTTACGGGTTTTACCAAAATTCTTCACCCAAATAAATATTTCCCAACACTAATCGTCCCAAAGCTCCTACTACAAACATAATAACATATTTCCAGATGTTTTTAACGTTAAGCATGCGTATATCCATCATTAAACATGGTTAAACAATCCAAAATCTCATTTAAACATCAAGAACCCTAATGTTTCTTGACTTTTGTTCTAATCAGTTTTCTCCAGAATTTCCTTCTAACATATCATCAAAAATTCGTGGGTTAATCATCTACCTCACATAATATTTCCAGAATATGGTTATAATGTTTTCTACATGCAAATCCCTATCAAAATTGGGGTTTTCTTCCATAGATTACACTCCTAATCATTCTTGCACTAATATGAATATTGCACCAACGAAAATACGCAAGTTAAACACTTGCCTGGGATTTCAGAGGTCTGGTTTCCTGCTGATATTGGTGTGATTGCGTTCTCCTCCTCGCGATCTACGCGTTGGTGGTGACGGTGGTGCAAATGGTGGTGTTTTTGGCCTTGAATCACCTTGAGAGCTCTCTCCTCTCTTCTCCAATGGCCGTTCTAGGGTTCTGAATGTTCTAACCCTAAAAGGATGACCTAAATGGCTGCTAAGGATGGCTGAAATTCGTGGGTTTAATTACCCTATATTGTAAAATGACCAAAATGCCCTCCCGGGTCACTAATTAAGCCTAAAAATATCCCGAGACCCAAACTAAACTCCCGGGTACACTTTTCTGACTATCTCGACCTTTCCGGACGCGTTGACTCACTCAAAACGACCATAGGAACAACTTATGAAATATTTACTTTTATATCTCAATAATTAGTCCCGACGCGACACGGGCGCGTCCCGACTAAAATTCTCAAAATTGACATTTCATTCACTTGTGACCTTTAATATAACCCATATCATATATTACTATGCTCATTAGTAATATTCGACAATTTTTTTTTATATAATTACTAACTCTCGTCACGTTAATAATTATAACATAATTAATTTCCGGATTTTTATTAAATAATTCACTCTCATTAAATTTAACAAAACCCCCAAATTACTATAGCATAAAAATACGGGGTATTACAGAAGGTCATAGGGCCAAGGATTGTCGCAAGCCGAAAAAATAAGATAACTTCCAGAAGAATGAACCACAAGCCAACATGACATAAGTTGATGCATTATCCGACGATGTTTCCAATATTTCTCTCTCCGCAGTTGTATCTGAAGTAAATTTGGCGGGTAGTACCAAAGAGTGGTGGGTTGATACCAGCGCTACATGCCATGTATGTTACGATAAAAGTATGTTCAAAACCTACCAACCAATTGCAAATGAAGAATAATTATTCATGGGAAACTCCTCCACCTCGAAGGTTGAAGGTAAAGGCAAAGTAGTGCTGAAAATGACTTTGGGGAAGCATCTCGCACTTAACGATGTATTGCATGTGCCTAACATTAAAAATAACCTTGTTTTCGGTTCCGTGCTAAGCAAGAAAGGATTTAAGCTAGTCTTTGTTGGAGATAAATTTATACTAAGTAAAGATGGAATGTATGTAGGGAAAGGATATATGTGTGATGGGATATTCAAATTGAACCTCATGACTCTTGTACCTAAAAGTAACAATGATAATAATAATATGATATCTTCTGCTTATATGCTTGAGTCTATGGATATGTGGCATGGTAGACTTGGACATGTTAATTATAGTTCTTTAAGTATATTAATTCACTTATAATTAATTCCTAAATTTAGCATTGATACAAGTCACAAATGTGAAACATGTGTAGAAGCTAAATTAACTAAAACACATTTTCATTCAATTGAAAGGAATAGTGAAACTTTAGATTTAATTCTCACTGATATATGTGATTTAAAATTTGTTCAAACTAGAGGTGAAAAAAATTACTTTATTACCTTTGTGGATGATTGCACTAGATATTGCTATGTCTATCTTTTAAGAAGCAAAGATGAAGCAATTGAAGCTTTTAAGCAATACAAGATAGAAGTTGAGAATCAACTTGGTAAAAAGATTAAAGAATTAAGAAGCGATAAAGGTGGTGAATATGAATATCCTTTTAAGGAAATATGTTTAGAAAATGGTATTATTCACCAAACTATCGCACCTTACTCTCCTCAATCAAATGGGATTGCAAAACGTAAAAATCGAACTTTAAGAGAAATGATAAATGCATTATTAATAAGTTCGGCATTACCCCAAAACATATGGGGGGAAGCATTGCTTTCAGCTAATTACATTATCAACAAATTGATTCATAAGAAAACGAATAAGATACCCTATGAGTTGTGGAAATGACGCAAGCCTTCCTACAAATACTTAAAAGTATGGGGGTGTCTGGCAAAAGTACTAATTCCTGAACCTAAAAAGGTGAAAATTAGTTAAAAGACTATTGACTGCATATTCATTGGTTATGCACATAATAGTAGTGCATATCGATTTCTTGTGCATAAGTCTGACATTCCTGAAATTCATAAAAATACAATCATAGAATCTAGGAATGCATCATTCTTTGAAAATATCTTTCCTTGTAAGAATACACAAGAAACAACTTCTAACAAAAGAATGCTTGAAGTTACAAATGGTGAACCTCGAAATATTATTGAGGAAGAACCGAGATGTAGCAAAAGAGCTAAGAGTTCAAAATCTTTAGTCCAGATTTTCTAACATATATGTTAGAAAGTGAACCTCAAACGGTAAAAGAAGCTCTATCCACTCCGGAAGCCTTATATTGGAAATAAGCTATCAATAGTGAAATTGAATCCATTTTGCAAAATCATACAAGGGAACTGGTGGACCTACCACCACGGACAAAACCGTTAGGGTGTAAATGGATATTCAAACGAAAAATGAAAGCTGATGGTACCATTGATAAATATAAGGCTAGACTTGTAGCTAAAGGATACAAGCAAAAAGAGGGAATAGATTATTTTGACACCTATTCACATGTTACAAAGATTACATCCATTAGAATGTTAATTGCAATTGCAGAAATACATAAATTGGAAATACACCAAATGGATGTTAAAACAATATTTTTTAATGATGAATTAGATGAAGAAATATATATGGAACAACCGGAAGGTTTTAGATCTCCTGGAAACGAAACGAAAGTATGTAAACTTGTGAAGTCATTATATGGGTTGAAACAAGCACCTAAACAATGGCATGAAAAATTTGACAATGTCATGAAGTCAAATGGTTTCAAAATAAATGAGTGTGACAAATGTGTTTACATCAAAAGCACTCAAGCGGGACATGTGATTGTATGTCTATATGTAGATGATATGCTAATAATTGGTAATAATAATAATGTTATCAATTATACTAAACAAATGTTGACTAGTAGATTTGAAATAAAGGACATGGGATTGGCTGATGTCATCCTTGGAATTAAAATTATTAGAACCCCTCAAGAAATTAGCTTATCTCAATCACATTACATTGAAAAAATACTTCAAAAGTATAATAAATATGATCAAAGTCCAGTGAGAACACCTGTAGATCCAAGTCACCACCTCATTAAAAATAAAGGTGAAGGTATATCTCAATTAGAGTATTCTCGTATTATTGGAAGTTTGATGTATTTATCAAACTGTACTCGACCTGATATAGCATACTCGATTAGTAAGCTCAGTCGATATATGAGTAATCCCGGGAAAGATCATTGGAAAGCCTTGATAAGAGTTCTTCGATATCTTCGATACTCTATGGGGGATGGGTTGCACTATGAACGATATTCAGCTGTACTTGAAGGCTATAGCGATGCAAATTGGATATCTGACTCAAATGATTCGAAATCCACAAGTGGATATGTATTTATCCTTACAGGTGCAGCCTTATCTTGGAAATCCTCTAAGCAAACGTGTATTGCAAGATCCACGATGGAATATGGATTTATTGCTTTAGATAAAGCTGGGGAAGAGTCTGAATGGCTTATAAACTTCTTAGAGGATATTCTAATATGGTTAAAGCCCGTGCCACCTATCATAATACACTGTGATAGTCAATCGATAATTGTTAGGGCTGAAAATAATAACTATATCGGTAAATCACGACATATACGTCGTCGACACCAAACCGTTAGACAATTGCTCTCAAATGGAATTATTTCTATTGACTATTTAAAGTCAAAGAAAAATATTGCGGATCCACTAACTAAAGGTATACTTGGAGAGCAGGTTGTAAGTTCATTACGTGAAATGGGCCTAAAGCTTGTAAAATTCTAAAGAGTTGTCTTAATGGAAACCCAACCTAAATGACTGGAGATCCCAAGAAATAGGTTAAAAGGGACAACTTAATTATGATGACTCAGTTTGCACTGAGAAGTAATACTTTAATTACTTCCTCCCATTCCGAAGATGAGTCAGTGCACAAACTACCGTGTGTATAAGGATAAACTATGTTTTTAATGATTTCTATATCATGAATGTATAGGTCAAGTGGGGTATTAGCAGGATACTCTTTATAGAAATCACCTATGTGAGTGAGAAGTGGCCACTTTTATGAGAATAATGAAGACTATTTCTCTAGCACACTCATGAAACCAGGAGGTGTCCAAGGCCAAAATGGACACAACAATGAGAACCAATAAGGTTGGAAAGATATTGTGTGAATACTATTGTCTCAGTTTACACAAATGGTCGATCAATTCAAGACATCACGTTCATTGATTGGCTAGTAAGCTCGATAGTATCTCACTAGAAAAGATTCAAAGCCACAAGCTATCTTTTTCGATGCAATATTTTTTCCTAGAACAACTCTCTGTTTGCATCTATATTCATTTGATTCTTCCAAATTTCATTCATGTGGGAGATTGTTGTATATTTTATGAAATGTCTATAAAATGCCAGCTTATTTGGTCAAAATTTAGAGTCAATTTTAATTAAGACACATATGTTAAAAGTGACGTGTCTTAATACCAATGTGTTCCTTGTAGCAATGAGATTAATTTGGTATACTCACTTGTTCAAAATAGTGAAGTAATGAATGAAAAATTTGGACTTAAAATGACCCATTTGAGTTTAAGCTAGATGGTGTAACATAGTTATTGGGTTTGTCCCACATTGAAAAAGTGGTAGAAATGCTTGGAGTTAATATACCCAAGTTATGGGACTAAGGCTTGGATGCCTTGGGCTATCCCAACTCTTTGAAGGGGAGATGACCTACACTATGCATGTGTTGGGCTAGGGCCAAACGCCCACACGCGTGCGCGCGCCGCCGTCGCCGTCCGTCCGGCCCGACCCGTGCCCGAGTCATTCTTGAGCAACTATTAAATATTTTGGACAAATTTTAATTGACCTCTGAGCTTTAAAATTTATTTTCTGAACCAAAAAATCTGAATTAATTACGAATTAATTATTTTTCGCATTAATTAATTATTTAAAAACACTGTCGTTTTTTAATTATTTAAAAAACGCTGTCGTTTTTTAATTAATTAATTAAAACGTTAAGTTGCTTTATTAGAGAGATGCAACTGTATAAACAGTTACATATGTTCTGGGAAAAGCCATGAGTTGCAGCCCTTCACCACTTATAAAAGGGTCCATATGCAGTCTGTTTAAGAGATTAGAAAATCTACCCGAATTCCCTACTACCATCCTTGTTCTCTTCTTACTGTTTGAGAGAAATTCGCCTTTGTTGGTTCGTGGGACTGTTGCATTGAAGTGCTTCTTGCAACAGTCGTTGACCGTTTCATCCTGGGAGGCATACGCCCATTGAACTTGCCGTTAGTACTGTAGCGGGGGCGTATTCTGTCTTAAGGAGAGATAGTTCAACTTTTGACTCGGTCAAAATTCTACAAGTGATTGTTTCAATCACAAACTGTATGTTTTTATCTCCCTTTACTGTTCTGTTTTTTTTAGAGTAATTAATTAATTAATTTTAATTACTGTTTATTTATTTAGTGATATATATATATATATATATATATATATATATATATTTATTTATTTTTCGTAATCCGATAAATAACAATTAATACGTTCATACATTTGCCTCCCGAGTTTCCCAATACTTGAGAAGTTTCTTCAATTGATCTCACTCCACTCTAGTTGGATGATGTTCTAGTATCTATTCGTCAGTATCAAATGCACGATATAATGATTTCTTTATATATTCTTTCTATTTCTTCCATATCTTACCCAATTTTTTCAAACACATTTTCTTGAATTCTCTGGAGCATCAATGTTAGCCTAAATATGTATTAATAAAACAAGCCATGTATGCACATACTAGTACAAAAATAATAAAATTAAATACGATGTAAACTCCTTTTATTATAAAACAAAATATCATTTCATGTTACCTAAACCCCCTCCCAAAGTCCCTCTTTGTACGAAATTAAATCTTTACATTGCCAGTCACTGAAAGTAAGTGGTAATATGTTCCTATCTTAAACAAAAATACCTAAATGGGTAGATAGTTTGTTTGCACTATCTCTAACTGGTTGGGTAAAATCATTGAACTGCAACTCTAAAAAAGTTTTCCTGGACCCCACATATCACACATCTTCACAGTTCCCTTACGTTCAGGAGAAAATTATATATGCATACTTACTTGAAGAGAAAATCATATTATACCGCCCTATCCTTGCATCCACTATGCATGTGGGACATATGTAAGTAATGAATTTAAAAACAGTATTCAACAATAACACAATGAGGACGAATAAGACATTTTGAAATGATGAAGCCAAAGGTTTACGATGAAGAGAAATTCCAAACATGTTAATAACTCTGTTGGTACTTTTGAAATGACAATTCAGTTCACTACCTTTCATAATTTTATGCAGTTTGGTTTAGGTTCCATTTTCACTTTGTAATTTAGGGTCTTTTAAAGCTACATGCCTAGAAATTTTTCACAACAATAATTTTATTCTCATGCTTTTTTTCTTGCTCTGTTCTCTTACTAATTTTCTTGTCATCATTCTTTTAACTATAATTCTGTATTACATTTTCTTCTAGGTAATGTTGATGTAACTTTGAGGTTTTTTTGACTTCATAGGTAATAAAGCTAGAAATGATGAATGTTATGTCTTATAACTACAAATGCAAGGTACATTTTTCCTATCTTTTATTACCATATATGTAGAGCATTAAAGGTAGTGTAGTTATCTAATGTTTATGCATTAGTAAATTTCTAAGTAGATTAAATTCGAATGGTATATTATCACATAGAAGATATTCAAGTTGTGACGATTCTTGTTAGCATTGGAATGATGCCGTGCGGAGACAATTTGATTCTTGCCCTTTACTATCTTATTATATATACATATTTAGGTGTTTTCTTCTTAGCCCTCCAATCGATGAATCCCTTTTTCTCAAATTTTTACTTTTTAAATAATATATATTTACAGGTGGCTCCTTCTAAACTCTCTTCCTTGTTTTTAGTTAGAACTTCCCACACCCAAGCCTTGCAAGTATTACTTTAAAAGAAAATGTATTTCTAAAAATCAATCACTCACTTCTCTTAACTGCTTCCACAGGCATTATAAACCACCCAATCCCTTGCAATGTATTTTAGACTCAAATACTCCCATATTCTTTACACTCTTTCTCTCTCCTCTTTCCCCTAAAAAACTTATTTAAGTTATCTTCCTCAACACCATTGCCTAACATCGCTACACCATCACCTCTGCCCCTATATTTATTAACTTAACACTGTAAGTTGATATCACACAATACAATGCCATAGTTTGGGGGATGACCGGGTAAGAAGAACTTTAATGTTTCAACAGTTACATATTGCAGTTACCCATAAAAAGTTCCCTAAAATTTCTCCCATTGTAGCAATTCCTTCACACATTACTTCCCACACCACTGCTGACATAACAAGTTCATAGGCGTGGGTATGACTCACGTCCTTCTCTCGACTGTTTTTGTAGTTTGTTCACCCCTTAACTCACTTATGTACTCGAGCATTCTAATGTTGATAAGTTTCACGCTTCAACTCTAAAAGCACTACCCATACTAATATGAGATTCTTAACAATCACTACCCTACAAATAAAAATTTCTCTTGATAATGATATTCATACTGGAACTGGTGATATTGAGACATTTTTTTTGGTACAAAGGTATATTTAATTATAGTTCAAATTTTCTTTTTGTCTTTTCTATTTGACAATATGTTAATTCAATTTTAATTATTAAAATGTGAATGTGAATGGTGGACAGAATCATATATTAATTATTTACATTCCATTGAGATGATATGATTTGTATATTCTTTTGAATTGCATAAGGTTGATATCTATATAATTTAAAAGGGGTCTTATGTACTAACTTTCATTTTTTAAGATTTATTTGTAGCCACTTTCATATTTTATTTTTGTAGTTATTGTAACCACTATGAGACAAGTATCATTCTCTGTAAAAAGAAGATGGACGGTTAGGTTACAGAATAGTCGTGGATGATTGTAGGTGGTTATGAGACTTGATAAAAGTTTAAAAATACATGGGGCGGTTGGAGTATCACAGGAGACACTGTAACGAATCCGGGTATTTGGAGTTATGAAGGTGTGTCCGGGGGACATATTATTTTTTCTGGCTTGTGCTTCTTGGCAACTATCTGGCATTGGGTGTATTGGGATCTAGAAGTATTTTGTGATGAAACGTACAGGAAAACCTTTTTTGAATTTGCCTAAGATCTTTGGAATTCGAAAACCTAACAAATCTTAGGTAATGGGACTAAAGCCAAAAAATTATATTTTAAAAACTTATTTTTACCTTCCAAGCATTTGCAATGGGGATGCAATTAATCATTATTTTACTCTTTTAAAAAAAATAAAGATTAGACAAAGGTGTCCGTATTAATGAACCCCTCAAATATTTCCCTCCACTGATCCTATGTATATTCTCTAACAAATAACTTTCTCAAATCTAGATTTATCCACTGTGTTTATTTTACCAAATCTCATATAGTTATTGAAAAACTAAACAATTACTTGCGGAGAGGTATGATTGGGGTGCATTAAATTTCTAGAACGACTAGGTATTAATCATGTTTCTGAGTTTCATCTAATTGGTTTTCTTTCTGTTCTGATATATATTAAATTTATTAAAGGAGTGGTGCGATGGGTACCAAATAACTCCCCCAAATCTCCCCCAAATAGCATTGATGAGTTGTGCCCTGGCGGGACCCATACCATAAGGTATAACACTCAAAGCTATTAGGGGGATGATTTGGGGGAGTTGTTTGGAACACATAACATTTTCCTTATTAAAGAGTTGGAGTTTCTAATTTCTGTAGAAGATCTCAATATAGTGCAGTTTTGAATAATATTACCATCTTATTAGTCCAATTTTCATATATGTTTTTATTGTTATCAGGATTGGTAGTTTCTTTTAAGGATTTTCTGCCTCACTTCAATTCCTTTTAGAACACCACTACCCGTGCACATTTTCATACACACTTTCCATATACGCTTGATAAGACAGGACAATAGAGGATTGTACTTTGTGCCCTGACAGGAATCACAATAATAAAGTATAAGGTTTTAAAGTATTGGGTATGAGATATGTGTACCAAAGCGAGTACACATATCTTTATCCATATACAGAAAGTCTCCCAAAATGTCTCCTTATGGTGCAGCCCCGGTACATACCATTTTTTTAAAATAGTAAAAAAATAAATTTTTTTAATGAAACTTCATCGATTTGATGTCCATGGTTAGAAGATCATCTCTAATTTTTTTCATCAAAAAATTCAATAAAAAAACCGTTGAGATGAAGTGATATGTAAAAAAATGTTATAAATATGTATTTTCGATTGTTGAAATGTTGGATCGGCGCCAACCAATTTATTGATTGAAGTTTTTGATGAAACTTCATGACTAAGGTATTCTCACCGTCGAAATCATATCCATAAAATTTAATAAAAAAATTCAATTAAAAAATGCGTGAGATGATACTCACGCACTTTTTGATTCAAGTGCACATCGGCTTTTAGTGTCAGATTTCAAATCAGTTTAACATGAATTTTAAAAGTAATTCAAGATGGAAGTATCATCAAGTCAAAATGATTTCATACATATATAGAGATAAAATAATGAACGTATAACTAAATTGTCATTATCACCACTCTTATAAAAAAAATATGAGATAAGATAAAATAAAAATCATTCTCACATTATTTTCATGGCACTAATTCTCCCATAATGTATTGAACTCTTATTACTCCCGATGTTTACTAGCTTCCAAATTGGTTCAGCTTTTGTTGTTCCTTCACGTCCGGAAAAAAATTAACTTATAATGAACGTACAACTTCAATAAATTCAATACGGATCATCCAATCCATCAACCCAAAAATACAAATATTTTTAAACTATGTGAAGGAAGGTATAAAAAAGATATGCACTAGTTTGGGATCATGACGAATAGAGTTCTTTGTCACTAAAAAGTTTAAAAAGTCCATATTTCTAGAATATATACTTTCTAGTTCCAAAAGGTTGAAAATAGTTAAATTACCTCAAATCTATGTCCGCATTAGCCATTGTAAAATACGCTTTAATTTTCAATGCATTCGAGGGATGGCATAATGCCTCATGAAAAATGGTGAGAATCAAAATTTAGTCATCAGTTTACTTCATATCAGAGTAAGAGCTCTATGTTTCAAAGTTTATTATATTTTATGGGATTAGATTACGCTTGCAATAGAGCAAGGCTAAAGATGCGAACTATTTAATACCTCTAGGAAAAATTGATCACATTAGAACGTTACGCGCCCGAATTCACTTTGAATTTGATAAATGCATTGCTTGTGAAGTATGTGTTCTATGTGTTCTTGTCTGTCCTATATACCTACCCATTGTTGATTGGAAATTGAAAACTGATATTTGAAAGAAACAATTGCTTAATTACAGTATTGATTTCAAAATCAATATATTTTGTGGTAATTGCGTTTCAAAACTTTCTTTTTTTTACTCAAATAGAGGCAACTAAGAGTGGTGCTATAGGTACCAAACAAATCCTCAAAATCTCGCTCAAATAGCATTAATGAGTTGTGACCGAGAGGAACCTATACCACAAGGTATCACATTTAATGCTTTTTGGGAGAGGATTTTGGGAAATTGTTTAGGACACAAAACATTTCCCGACAACTAATAATAAATGCCATCATTTCGTGTTTTAATGATTCTATAGAAATTAAATGAGTGAAATATTCAGTCTAAAAAATCTTATTTTCACCCATATTGTCGTTGTTAAGTGTCTATTCTATGTGTTAGCTTAAACCTCATGAATCAATACAGTGAAACTTTCAAGTGAAATAAGCTGTGTTTATTGTGTGAAACTTTTAAGTCTATTACACCTCATTTAACCCACTCTTTCAAGATACGTGTATTTATTTTAAAATAAACTAAGGTGATACATTTTGGTGCACACAATCACGTTACATATTTTTCTATATTATACCTCAAAGAAGGCATATATATATCCGTATAATGTAACACCATGGTTTTTGCAAAAATATCACAACTTTGGTATGCATGACATTTTTGCTTTTTATGTATGGTATTTTGGCATGCAAAAAGTTTTTTTTAAAATATTTTTTAAATTTTTTTTTTTTAATTTGAAAAAAATATTATTTTATTTTATTTTTCATTTATTTTCCTTTTTCCCCTTTTATTTTTTTTAAAGGTGTTTTTTTTTTTAAAAAAGGCTAAGTTTTTTTTTTCCTTTTTATGAAATGGGTTTTATTATGGTGACAAATTTATCGCCGTGCCCTCGGCACGGGTATCCGCTAGTGTATATATATATATATATAGAGAGAGGCAGACTCATGTGCACACTAAGTTTACACAGTGCTAACGCACACCAATTTTTTTAAAGCATTAAAAAAAATATTTTTGAAGCGCTTAAAAGTAGCGAAAGTTTGACCCATTTTTTAAAAATAGCAAAAAAGTGTTTTTTTAGCTGATGTTTTTTATATGGGTCCGTTAAAATGTTTAAATATCACAAAAAAAATCAACTCAAATTTTTTTTTTACTATTTAAAAAAAATGATGTGCAAACTTAGTGTGCACATGAACCGTCTCTCTCTCTGAGAGAGAGCTCTATGGGAGTAATGCATTTAAGATTCACGTTACAATTATAAATTGTGCAATTTTAAGCTTTTGATGAAATAAACTAATTTAAGTTTTTGTGAATCAACGTGGATTGGTCCATTTTTGAATTTGTTCATTTTTGTAACCAAACACTAATAATAAGGCAATTCATGAATGAGTTCATTTTAAATGGGCTAATTTGCAATTTTGGGGACAACCAAACAAACCCTTAGGCCCTGTTTGGTTGTACAAATTGTTTGATTATGTAAATTAGTTCACTGTGAATTAGTGAATTATAAATGAGTGGATTTGAAATGAGTTTAAATCCAATTTTACGTAATGTTTGGTAATCTGAAATTGATGTTAAGGTTCTATGAGAAAAAAAGTTAAAAACAAATTAAGAGAGAGAGAGAGATGAGAGGATGGAGATGGGGGAAGGGAGGGAAAGAGAGAAGATTATGCACTTTGTGTATCTCCTATTTGAAATGGATGCATTTAACATTTTTTGTGAAATAATCCAATTTCAAATTTTACACATGAGCTAAAATGAGACAATTAATGAATCATTTCATTAATGAAACCAAACACAACTAATGGATGAATTTGTAAATGAACCAATTTACAAATGGATCAATTTATAATTTTGGGACAACCAAACAGGGCCTTAGCCTTTGTGATGCCATATCCATCTGCTATAACAAACAACACGATTATTAATAATTCAACATTCATTAGTACATGTAATCATGGAGAAAATATGAAAGCATTAAACTTACAATCCTTCATTACTCATCCATTAAAAAAAAATTAGATAGAAAAGAATGTGACATTCTATTAATACCTAATCATATGAAAAAGACAAAGGCCCAGTTTGATTGCGTAAATTGTTTGATTATGTAAATTGGTTCATTGTGAATTAGTGAATTGCAAATGAGTGAATTTGAAATGAGTTAAATCTAATTTTACACAATGTTTGGTAATTTGAAATTGATGTTAAGGTTCTATGAAAAAAGGATAAAAACAAATCAAGAGAGCGAGGGAGAGGGAAAGGGAGAAGGGGAGAGGGAGAGGGGACATAGGACATGCACTTTATGTGACTCTTATTTCAAATGGATTCATTTCACGTTTTTTGTGAAGTAATCCAATTTCAGATTTTGCATATGAGCTAAAATGGGGCAATTAATGAATCCTTTCACTAATGAAACCAAACACAATTAATGGATCAATTTGTAAATGGATCAATTTATAATTTTGGGACAACCAAACGGGGCTAAAGAGAAAAAATTAAATGCAACCTTGCCTTAGTCGATCAAAAAGCTAATTCTTAACAAACCCATGTATGATGAGATCCACACAAACAACTTCTCTTTTACAATTGAGGCTATTTCGACACTTCTTTTGTGGACACTTAATTATTGAATCAGGGTTATTAATTAGCAAACACTTAATTGAGAAAATCATTAACGCCCTTAGTATAAGGTTGCGACGCCCTTGACCATTTCATCCAACTCTTATCCATATCCATTTGGAAGCTTGTTGATAACGTCACATTGTCACAAAGTCATTATAGTCATTATGTAAAACCAAGAAACATAGACAAAGGTAAACCATAAATGAAAGAATATTTTTGTTCAATCCACCTTAATATGTAGACATTTTTTACTCAAAATAACAGTATCCTTAAGTAATATTTTATTTTTTTAGCTACAAATAATACTTTATAATATATACAACAACCATATCAACAAATTTGAACTAAAACATGGATTACAGACTTAAAACTAGGTAAAAACATAAAAGATCACTTAAAAAACATAAAAGACCACTTCAAAACATGGATATCTTATTTCCACTTTTACTAAAACTCCAAAAACATAAAATATCACTTCCCATCTCATTAAAATTAAACATATAGTACTTTGCAAATGACAACGTAAAAAATATATTGATTTTATGGGGGTTGTGTAATTAAATCAGTAATGGAAATAAATTCATATTACGATGATAATTTGTATTTACTTATTTGATTTCATTCCTATATCTAAATTTATCAACACAACGACCCAATAGTTATGTGAGTATGTGATACAATATTAATCGATATTATAATGACAAAATTTTCCAAAACATACAAAATTATAAATACAAATATTTTTGATGAGCTTTAATTGTTACAATTTATATACTAAAATGTCAATGCAATATAAATTTCCAAATGTCATGCAATATATAATTGTATTCAAGTGTGGCCCGCCTACGCGGATCCAAATTCACAAAATATATTTAGTGTTGTGATTTTCGAATATGGGCACAACAGCTTGCAGAGAGGGTTGCAATTTTTTCTAACCTTTCTAAATTACCAAATTCACTTAGTTATAATCATGTTATTAACATATATCAAAATTACTTAGATTTTGATTCTTATTCGAACCATGATCATGGAAATAAGAAATTCAAAACCCAAATATCCGTATTGACACAAATCAGATTGAATCTCACAATCAAATGTACAAAACCAAAAGTTTAAATCCAAAATTGCAATAAAACTATACATGGACAAAGAAAGATTTACATATACAATAGAGATTAGCAATGTATGTCTAATAATTTGGGAAAAAGTGTTCTTTTAGAGATCTAATCTATTACCTTTTTCAGGTAGATTAGAGAGAGAGAGATAAAGAGATTTTCAGAGAAATAGTGTATTCACCTTTTGCCAAATTAGTAAACTATAATACAAATAACACAAAACTATTTTAGGTTTATGAAAGAATAAAAAGAAAATAAAGATGTAAAACAAGAAAATACTTACTGAATTGGAACTAAATCACAGATACTAATGTTCTTCAAATTCCCTACTCAACAGTCATGCCTAATGTATATAATGTCAGTCAATTGTATTCAGTACGAATTTCGGTGAGTTGAGTTCGGCTTAATCACATGAGATTTGATTTTTGTTCTAATACAACTGAAAAGTTCACAACATCGATAGGGGGAGAACATCATATCAATATGGTTGTGTGTAAAATTCCAGTAGTTTATCTCTAACTCTGGGTACCTGTCTGATGGTTTGGGAACTTGTATGATAGTTCAAAAGAGGATTATGTTAGGTACATTCATGAATGTATTGATTAGGACCAGACATGAGATTTGAGTCTAAGGGTTGTCTTAATTAGACCTAGGTGATTTCACACTATTTGCAAATAGTGCATATATTCTTAATCTTAAGGGTTCTGATGATTACAATTCTTGCACAATTATAGCTTTGATTGCTATGGGTGAGATTCAATTTTGTATACGGTCAATAGATCCCCGTAGTTAGGCAATCATTGAGTGAGTAAGTCTGAGAAGATAATTTGAAGAAATCCACATCCAAGTGATATCTTCTATTGTGATACCCATTAATATACTTACATGTGTTGTTTCCATTAGTAAAATCTAATCAATGAATTATTTTATAATCATCATGGAGTAGCAAATAAGTTAAGTCTAAGAACTAAGGAATTGATTAGATATTGGTTGAAATTGATCAGTGGCAAATTGATTTGACCAATGGGTATAAAAAACTTAACGTGGTGAATCACATTATGTATAATAATCAACTTTATAAATTAAACCTCTTTATTTCGAGTGATTTATAGATAATAAATTAAAGTTCAGTCATGATTATTTAGTGGAATTAATATTCATTAAATAAAGAAAGGAAATAATTATTTATTTGGAAGCCAAGTAGTATGCTCGAAACTCTTTGGAAGAAGAATTTAGCTAAATCCCATGACTTATCTCTATACTACTATAAAACGCTTTACAAGAAGTTAAAGTCCTCAACAAAGACGCTGTCTGCGTCACCTGTCCTCTAACCAATCCACGTCAGATGCCCTACTTCCAATGCCCCTTCATCTACAAACTCTATTCATTCGATACAAATGCAAACGCCCCTTGATCTCCCAAATCTATTCCTTTTAACTCGACAACCAATCTATAGCAATAAAGAGGTTCCCCTTCAGCTCCAAATTTTATTTATATCTATGTATATACCTATTGACACACACAAAATATCTCAAAAACACCAATCCACACACACAACGCAATTAACTCTTCAAATACTCCAATCCGACACAAATTTGTTGACACCGTAAAATATATAAACCAATTACCCACCTCTGATCTGCAATACACAAGTAGTACAATACACAAATCGGTAGATAAAACCAATCCCTTCTCCCCCCTCTCTTGAAAACCTATTTGCAATATATTAGTTGAAACAATCCATATAAAAACCCATATGAGAGAATTGTGTGTACATATTCTAAATCATTGATCCACACAACTTCACATGTTCATCATTTGTGAGTTATGTAGTTTAGTTGTTGGGTCTGAGTTGTGGGCCGGTTGAGTTTGTTTAGTGTTGGTTAGTTGCAGTAGTTTGGACTAGTTTGTGTTTAAGTGGGCTCTACGATTTTGTTTTTGTCTTTGGAGTTCTTAGTCGGTTTTATGGATTGAGTCTATTTCCTCTTTTGGGCTTTGGCCTTTTTCAATATATTACCTTATTAAAAAATAAATAAATTACCATGTGTTTTTTTTTCAAATAAAATATTGTGTATTTTTTAACCCATATATGTTTTAGTACTTTCATAAACACACTTTGCGTTTGTTTTATCTTTCAGAAATTCTATTTTTTTATTACAATTGAGTGATATATTTTACTATTTGACACATGTTTATTATGAATTAAATTTTTTGGGAGGAGCTGATTAATTTAGATATTTCGTGGTTGGAATATTATATAATTCACCAATAAAGTTCTATTGTTCAACTTTATCTTACTAAATATGAGTGTGATTTGTAGACCTTCATGCTTGATAATAATAAAAAATTATTTTTATTTTGAGTAATAAATATTTTTATAATTTATAAATTAGAAAAATAAATATCTTATTAAATTTGGGGCCCTCAATTCAAGTATTCGCCTCGGGCCCCTAACATCTCGGGACCGGCCATGCTTAAAGGTTCAAACCCATATTTGAGGAAGGCGTTGGATGGGTGTGGTTAAGGATATTGGGGGTGTTTTGATAGCTTTGGTTTGGTTTGATTTGGGTGTTATCTCTTATAATAATTGAGTAATTTTTAATTTAGTTGTTGGGAAAGTGAGAACACAAATGAAATGATATATCATTAAAGGAAGTGACGAGATATCATATTCATTATTTGAATAGTTTAGAAACTTATATTTGCAAAGAGGTTCGTTTTAACCATTTTTTATATTCTTTCTTCGTTTTATGTGCACTGAATCAAATTCCACACCGACTTTCTTTTTAGTTTTTAGTTTTACTAGAATTTAAAAAAAATAAAAACGACTTTAGTTATTCAACTTTTAAGCTTTAAATATATTGAAAAACATGTGTAGCTAATAGCACCTTTTACAAATTTTTTGTACATTAGTGAGTTTATATTTTTTTCATAGTTCTTATTAACATATATTTTCACTTAATTGCAGGACACATGGATGAAAGGGAAAAATATGATTTAGATTCAAATTCTTGCATGTTAACTCAATCGTCAACTGTCGCCTTTTGCTAATATCATATATTTCTACATTAATGTTTCTTTTCGTGTCGAACCGTTACAATGTTTATTTCTATTTCGAATTATTTTTTTTCACGAATATGAATTTTATTCTATTGCCCAGTTTTTTTTTTCATATTTCCATTAGCTTATTTTATTTCGCTTACTATAATGTACGACCAATGCATTGTATGGGTTTGCAACTAGTACCTATTTATATTGGTGTAAAATAATGTTTTAAGTTAATGATCCATGATGGAGGGTTAGAGAGGGAGATGGAAAACACTATTCAATTTTTTTGTGAAGGGTTAATGGGAGAGAAGGTCCATTCTCTCATATTTCACCACTGCATCATCTCGAAGAGTGCCCACACACAAGGCTTACTTTGGGTAGGTCACATGATAGAAAGTCCAAGGCATTCAGAGCATTCTAAAAAGGGTTTTGGAGACCTTAGAGGGAAGAAACATTTATATCATCTTGAACCTATTACTCCTCATACGAATTCCAACGTTATTCGTTGTGGTATTTTATTCTAAACCACAGGTTTAATCTTTAAGCCTAGTTCTTATTTTCTTTCCAATTCATGATTAATCAAAGATTTTCGGATTGTAATTTTTCTACGTTATAAAGGCCAATCTTAAGTTATTCCCTAATAAAAGAAACATAATATCCATTCAAAACAATTTAGAAACAAAATCAAATTTCTTTTAATGCCAAGAACATAAAAATAATCTACCAATATTAATTTAGGGTTTAAGGTTTAGGGTTTATCTCCCTGGTTACCCTTGCAAATATGATTATTGGCCCCCAAATCTATACACGAGGTAGCGTTAAATTGCACAAAAAAATATCTCAATGACTAAGAAGCAATTGTCGTTTCCATTCTTCTTTGCTAAGAATACCGGACACTGCTTCTTATAATTTCCTGACTATTTTCATATATAATACTTTCCATTACCCGTCCCCTAAGGCTCAAAAGCAGTTTTGACCTTCACAGTTTGTGCCTGATATTTCCCCTTTTTCTTTTTACCTTACATGATGTAATAAGATTATCATTTCCTAACTACCTTCACCACACCCTTATGCTTGGTGGTATCATCTATAACTTGTAGTTCTTTAAGAAATTTTTCCAAGTAGTAATTAATGGGTGTAGAAATCGTAAGTGGCTTCAGACCCATAGTTGCTACCCTCTGAACCCCAGGAAGGTAAGAGGAGAAAAGTGTCAATGTGTGAAATAATGATTTAAGGTGGATCAAACCTCAAGAGGGGATCCTATGTCCACTATCAAAGGTGATGTGCTAATTTATTAGATCGAAAATGATTTATCACAATCCAAGAATCTTCTTGATCTTTGGTGAAGAGAGTTTGAGGTCTTGTGACCTTTGTTAACAATATAAAGAGCTTTAGGAAGTAACTTACCGACTTCTCTATGGGTTCTTGAGTATTGATTTATAGATCAACAATATAAACAAAGTATAACAAAGCATGAATTGATCCAAGTTACAAGTATATATTCTCAATTACGGGTTGAGATATTTTAGAACATGGATTAAATACTCAAGAATGTTGATCCTCTTGGTTGTCTCTAATTATGATTGTTTGAACCCTCATTTAACCTTCCACCAGCCTCCTATTTATATGCAAACTCTTGGAAAGATAGTGTGGATAGACTGTCACAGCATGGGCATGGTGTCTTCTAAGGTCTTACGGTGTCAACAATGTAATAAAGTGTTGGTCAAATGATTTGTATATGGTTAAAGGTAGTTATTGGTATCATCAAATGAATATGGTAGTCTTCAATACTAGTGCGATTGACTCGTGGTGGTAGGTGAAACAATGTTGTACTTTTCACTTACCCACCTTACTGGTTGTAGGAGCTCTGCTGAGGTCTAGGGGGTTCAAAACTATTGTAGAGATTCCATAAGGCAATCTTGAGGTGATTTATGGTGAATTATCTCACTGTTGAGGGTTAGGGGACCCTGACTGGTCATCTCTCTTCAGTTTGAGGTCTTTCGTGATCATTAGACAAGGTGAAACCCTGGCGCCATGGTCTTTGAGCTTGTTTACGTAGATGTATTGGAGAAAATGGCACTGATAGGGAGAATGAGGTGTAACTGAGGTCAGTTATAGTACCTATAGCCCATTCTTCAATGCTTCAGAGGTCTCTATGGATTTTGTAGTAATCCGTTTGAGGTCAGTGGCTAGTCTTGGTACCTATGATCTCGCCCGAGGGTAGTTGAGGATTATAAGAGCTTTTTGAACACCAAGGGTGAAATTAGGTATCATTAATAGCCCCTTGTTACTTCTTGCAAGGATTGAAAGGGGAAAAACTTAATGTCTTATGTAAGTTGGGGGTAAGGTCGTTACTTTTTATCCAGATTCCCCTTATAATTTGAATACATTGGGAAAGAGGATGCAATCGATTGAGAGTTTTGGTGGAGCGTGCTTCGGGGATGAAATGAATTAAGCGTCAAGACTTAGGGTCTATTGGGTGAGTTTGAACCCTTCACTATTCACAAAACTATTATTATATGAAAATAGTCTTTTTCTTTCTTATTTCTCGAAAAATACATCCAGACAACATCTTCCTCTCCTAAGTCTTATACCCAAATCCCCTATCTATCGCGGGCTCTTGTGTCTCCCTTACCCTGATTAAGGAGAAGGAGTTTAAATCCTGTGATCATCTCCCACCCAGACCATTGATTATGGGTTCTTGGCATAGGACTATCTAGGGACAGATGACCCCGACTTGACTAGTTGGGCCCATTTTGCCTCTCAGTCATTAATCAAGACTTGGTGAACATCAGGGAGACTTATCAAATTCTAGATTTAATCACTTTAAGAGACACTAAGTTGGATGAAAAGTTTTTCCCATTGGTCCCTCAACACATCTGCTTTAACGAGTTCTTTTTGTAATATGGGTCCATATTCCCCTTACCTCTGTTGATAAATTGGATTTTGAAGGCCATTGGGATTGGTCTTTCCCAGCTGGTGTCCAACTCTTGGAGGTGTATGATGGCTACTATATTTTCCTTTAGGGAATTCAGTGGGGGTCAGTGAGATGTGATGTTAGCCCAATTATTCAAACTTTACTGGGTCCAGGAGCAGATCAAACCAAGGGATAAGGGGTTGAAATACCTCTCCCCAAAGGTTACTATGGTCTTTGCCAATGATAGGCAAAATTCCCCCAAGAACTAGAAGGAAAGGTTCTTCTTCATGGGTGGTTCCTAGACCACTCCTGGACCTACTGATCTAGTGAGTTTCCCCACCTTTTGGTGTACCCCTCCAGCTCTAACGAAGTCTTATCTTGATTTTGTGCTTTTGATTTGATTTTGAGTAACTAATCTTTGTATGAGCTTTACTGACCCTTTTTCTCTATTTGTAGCAATTGTTGAGAAGAAGGAGATAGAGAAGTATTAAAAGCTAGCCTTTGTCCCCCTTGAGGCCTTCATCACAGCTAAATGTCTATTTGATAGTAGTCTAGGACTTAAGCTTAAACCTGTGATTTGTATGTTTGTTCCTTCGACCCCAAAAATTATGATGGGAGGGCGCTGGGATCTAAACTTCTTATCGTGGTGTCTCGAAAGAGTAAGGATACCATTGAGGTCATATCTGAGGTTCCTGAGGTCTTTGACGAAGAATAATATCGACCTCAAGGCATGGCTAAGCTCCCTCCAATGGTTGAAAAGGCTATCACCTCTCCCCAGGTCAAAGAGTCTATCCCGCTAAACTTCGACTGATCTCCCAATATGTGGTTGATCTTCTTTTTTTACTTTCCTCATTTACCTAGGCTTTTTTGATAACTAAAATTTTCTTATCCCTAATTTAGTGGATGGATGGTAAGAGAAGAGGATGGTGAGGAAAATTACCAAGGAGACCCTTTACTCTGCTATTTATAAGAAGAAGAGTTATAAGATAACCAAGAGGTTGAAATTTAATGTGCGGTAGACCTCCCGCTTCTTAAGGTTAAGCTGAGTGAAGATGCAGGTATGAGGTCTGGCTCTTCCAAAAGCTTAGGGCAGGTGACCCCTCGGGGTAACCCATGGTTGTTATTTTATTCTAGGGTACTTAAAGTCCCCGTTCTCAACGAGTAATGGGAAGGAGAATGTGGTTCTTACTTATAAGGAGGTGGGCTTAAACAGAGATGTTGAGGCTTCCTTCTAGTCAAAGTGATTATTCACTACTGATGGAGTGGAAAGGTATTTCAGAATCCCATCAACTGAGGATATGAACTCCTAAGCTTCCATGGTGGATGCTCTCCACTCGATTGCCAAAAATAATTATACTGATATGGTGGTAACACTGAGGGCCAGGGGGACCTTCGTGAATATTGAGTAGATGATCCATTTGATGGGCAAGGTATCCTCATATTTTTGGATTTTCCTTCATCCCTTTTTGTTCTCTTCACTTTATTCTCATATCTCCTTTTCTTTTTGAAGGCTTAACATCTGACGTAAGCTCCTCTGGGCGATGCCCTTGACGTAAGCAAAGGATTGGAAAAAGTTATTGAGATGGAAGAAAGTTAGACACTCACCCGAATGCTCTTGGACCGTATGGTCAATTACCTGAGGGTGGATGCATATGCCCTAGAGAGGAGCTGGATTCCCTAAAGGACCGACTTACTTTTTTAGAGCAGGAGAAGCTTCTGGGCATAAACCTTTGAGGCACAATGCTTCCTTATTGGTTGCTACATGGGATTCTCTGGCTGAGGTTGAGTAACATCATTTCCTTGGCCAGATTGAGCTTATAGTAATGTTAAAGGATCTTGAAGGTTAGAAGGATAAATTATAATGTCTGAGGGATAAGTTTTTTCATGCTGACGGTGAGGCAGAGGCCCTGAAGCAGTCAGTTAGAGAACTCGGTATTGTGAAGGAGGAGCTGACCTCTAAAGCAAGAGTTGTAGAAGGAGTATGCTGAGGCTTTTGTGTTTTATTCTTATCTGTAGGGGAAGATTCACTCCACTATTAAGAGTAACATGGATGTCTACATTAGGTCTGAGATATATAAGAAGTATCTCTTCCAGAACTATAGTTCTGGGTTTGATGCTTATAAGGAAAATGTCCAAAGGTTCTTTCCTGAGATGTACGTCTTTGGCTTATTTGATAAAGCCCCCAATAGGATGAATATATCTCCGATGATAAAGGTAGTAATGAAGATGACATTCTTTAAGTCTCCGCTTCCAAGGCCCAAAAAGAAAAGCCCAAGGAATAAGCCTCTACCTTTCTACCCTAAAAGTCAAATATTACAGCTGTCAAGGATCATAATGTCTTACTTTTAAGATTTCAATATTGAAATTTGTTCCATAAGGGTCCTAATACCTTTGAAACATGTTTGTATTTTGGATTAAAACCTCAAAGAAAATTTTATAGCTCTGTTGAGGGTCATAAGACCTTAGTGAAATAAAATTTTATTTGACCTTAAGCCCCCTAATGGGTCCTGAGACCTTTGAGCTAAGGAATTTAAAATACAAAAGTCCCATAAAGGATCTAAGGCCTCAAAACTTGGTGATTGTTGAAATATGAAGTCCCCATAACGGTCCTAAGACCTCCAGACTTAGGAATTTTGAAATATGAAGTCCTTATAAGGGTCCTACGACATCTGAACTTACAAAAGTTTGGTCTGTATTGGGATGGAGAGCCATTGGACCTTGGCCTCCTTGTGAAGGGTGATTATGCGGTTCATGGTGGGCCTTAGGACCTCTGAACCACCAAGCTTCCCACCTTTATTTGTAAAACTTAGGTTTTTTTGGACAATTTTTATGCATTCGAACATTTATCCCCCAAATGTTTTAAAAATGAAAGTATTAACTAAGTGTTTTTTTAAAAAGATACCTAACCCTTGGATTTTTTAGAAAATGAGTTAAAAGAATTTTTTTTGGCCAAGATTCTTTGTATTTTTCTGTAAATTTATCCTTTTGAAAACATATTTCTTAGGTGTTCGAATAGCCTTTGAGCTGACTGCTTATGGGTCTTTGGATCTTAGTCATTTTTCATGGAATCAAGGATGAAAATCACGATGACCAGTTTATTCTTTTTTGGGTCCTCGAATATTTGACCATATTTTTGGATTGTTTAAACCGGGATACTATAGTTATTTTCGGGTCTTTAGACATTTGACTATTAGTCTTAAGCAAAGATTGGAGTCCTTGCATATTTAAGTTTTGGTCCTGATATACCTTGGCTTAAACTTAGAACCAAGGCTAGAATTCTTGCAACTCTTTACCTGGGTCCTCGTACCTTGGCTTATGTTTTGAGCCAAAGTTAAAATCCTTGTAACTCAATTTGTGGGTCCTTAGACATTAGGTGTTAGAGCTAAGGTTTGACTCCTTATAACTCTTAAAGAATAATTATATTGAATACACTATGGGTAATAAAAAGACTCTTTTCAATTCATTTCAACATCAAATACATCATTAGTAATATTTTTTAGATGCTCCACATTCCATGGATAAGGAGGTTCAGACCCCTCTATATCCTTGAGGTAATATCATCTAGGTGTTGTAATTTTGGTGACTACATAGGGCCCTTCCCATTTGGGAGCTAGCTTCCCTTTATTTGGATTTCTGGTGGCCAGGGCCTCTTTTCTCAAAACTAAGCCCTCACCTTCAGTTCTCTACGTGGGACCTTTTTATTAAAGTAGAAGGTTATCTTTTTCTTTTATGAATCCATCCAGATCTAGGCAGATTCCCCATTTTCTTTCAACTCATCAAGAGAGATCTTGAGCCCTTTATTATTAGCATATGCTTCAAAATGAGATACCCTTTGTGTTGGCACCAAACCTTCGTTGGGATCATGACTTGATTGCTAAAGGTCAGGGATAATGGAGTTTCCCACATTGAACCTTTGACTGTGGTCCTATAGGCCCATAAAATGCTCGTAAATTCTTTATCCCACATCCCATGGCCTTCCCTAACCTCTTCTTTGTAACACCCCATAATTCTGAGGATATAAGATATAGTTAAATTGATGATTTAGCATTTATTTAAATCGATTATTTGGAATTTATTTAATTCAAAGAAATTATTTAATTGGGCGATTTAGAGTTTAAATTAATTCAATCTATTTTAATTTCACGTGTGCCATATTTTGAGGTGGAAATAAGATGATTTTATAAAGTGGCTCAAATGATGATTTAGAGGTCACGGTTGATTCCGAAAGGGTCAAAATAGTAGAAACAGTATACCCGGGGGTATAGTTTGGGTCCCGGAGTAATTTTAGGCCAAACCGGCACCGTAGGAGGGCATTTTGGTCATTTGGTAAAATAGGGTAAAGAGACCTACAAATTTACAAATCCTTTATCTGTATATTATTAGGAGAGGCTAGGGTTAGAAAGATAGAAAACAAAATGAGGCCATTAGAGAAGAAGGAGAAGCCATTTTTGAAGCTTAAGGAAGGGTTCTTGAGAGATTCAAGTGATTCTTGCACCACAAACATCATTGGAGAGTGGATTGAAGGGGAAAACCAACAAATCCATCATCAACAAATGAAAGCAGACCTTCAATTAAGAGTCAAGTATTTATCTTGCACTTATGTTAAGCATGTTATAATAACCATGTAGAATAGGGTTTGATTTAAATGTTTATGGAAGATTTATATGAATTTTGGGTGGGCATAATCCATGAATTGAAGTATGATTGCATGTAGTGATATTTATTTATGTTGGTGACATGAAATAAGAGGGTTTGGAATGATTTATGTGAATGGAAATCTGGGTTCTTAATTAAAAGATGGGAAGAACATGAGAAACTAGGGTTTTATGTACTTTTAGAGGATAATCGATTCTTGGATTAAATTCATGATGAATTAATGATCAATTTACGTTGAAAATCATTCCTATACATCTATGTGGTTATTAGTTATGTTGTCTTGAAATTTGGTGAGGTTTCATGAAGGTTTGAGGTGTTAAAAATGGAGGAAAAACGAGTTAGAGAAGAAGAAGGTTCGCGGATTTGGTACGGCGAACTAGTTCGGTTTTTAGGCTGAACCAGTTTGATTAACCTGTTTGTCAAAAATGAAATTTATAGATCTTTTCGTTACGATCACGTGGGCACCGACCTCATATTTTTTTGATTTCTTTTAATTAGTTATAATTTTTATACGAAAGGGTGTCCGAGATCGAAATCTATAGTCAGAAATTAAATCGGAGTATAAAATCAGTAATGAACTACACGAGGACTTTGGGAATTTCAATAGACCTATAGTTGAGGCTTAGGCTTATTCATAGTGATTATAAAATTAGACTAGTTCCTACGAGATTTAACCGATTGTGTTGCACATCGGAAATTTATGAATTGGCTTACAAGAAGAATAAATGATTACCTCAGGATTAGTACCAGTAGAATTGTGAGGTGTTAACTTCTGAAATTTTGTAAAGGTTGATGAGGACGCTTCGGGTAGAGAATAATGTTCTGTTAAATATAATTGAGAAGTATAAATGCGAATAAATTGTACGGCGAGTATTCGAGAGATATATACTATGTACGGGCGGTTATTATAGGTGGGAGTTTAACTATACGAATTATAATAGGTTGAGTGTATATCTATACAAATTTATTATAGGTCGTGTGTGCACCTAAATTGAATGCAGGTTGAGGGTGTACCTATACGAATTTATTATAGGTTGTGTGTGTGCCTATACTGAATATACATATGGTTAGGTTGTGTGTGCTTATTATGTGCTTTTTGTATATGTTAACATACCTACTCTACTTGCTATCATGAAGGTCCCGCACAGTGGGCGATCCCACCTTGACGATTATAGTGAGGCCTGGATTGGTGCCCCAGAGCATAGTACTGATAGTGGATATCTATGTCAGAAAAAAGTGATTCCGACAAGTCGTTTGGGTACGTTAGGTATGTGCGCAACCCCAAAGACTTAGTGTTATGTTCGACTCCAATATGTGTGATTTGATTGTCGGTTGGAGGAGACATTTCGAATCGATAGTCCATGATTAAGTATGAGAGGTACTTGGACTGATTGTAGAGTACGCGAGTGCACATTGTTATGACCTATATGGGAGATGCGGTAGTATTATATATATATATATACACACACACACACTCTTAGATGTTTAATCTTACTTATGTGTGATAGTAAGGGGACTAGATAGTGTATATCTAAACAATGTTTAATCTTACTTATGTGTGATAGTAAGGAGGCTAGATAGTGTATATCTAAACAATGTTAAATCTTACTTATGTGTGATAGTAAGGAGACCAGATAGTGTATATATAAAGCAATGCTTAATCTACTCAAGTGTAAATAGTAGAATAGATAGATAGTGCAAATATGAAGGAAAGTAAGTGTGAGAACTTAACATGAGGATTATAATAATAATGTAAGAGTAATGTTAATTATTAGTTGATCGGTAGCGTACTATATGAGCGGTACGGGGTAAGTTAAGGAGAAACTTAACTAAAGGCTTAATGATGATTAAGGGTATACTGTAGCATATTGTATGGGCGGTACGGGTGAGTTATATTGGGTTATGGTTAGTTAGATGCTTGTGAATAGTTATATTGGTAGCTTGACTAGGTGGGACATTTGGTGCGCACTATAGATGAGAGGTGGGGAACTCAAGCGAGTGTACGCAACCTAACTCGTGTATATAATAACTGTTCATTTAAACTGCAATTTAAATACTTGCTAAATGTTTTCAAATGATTTTATTTAGGTTCTGACCAATACTTCCAAATTTTTTTCCAAAATCTTGTAGATGTCCAGCCACAGGGATGCCCAGTTTGATAATCTATTCCAGGGATGCGTAGCTGCAGCATATGTGGATGCTTGCAGGATTTAGACTTATACTCTTCGGTTACTTCGTTCCTAGAGTAGGATGCACTTCACTTATTTCAATTGGGCATGTCGCCTCCTCAGTTATATATTTTATTCACTTTATCAAACTTTGTATTTGTGGACTCAGTTTGATTTCATTAGATGGTTAGTTGGATTTTATATTTGAGAACCGATAGTTTATTCGGTATCATTTTATTTCAGTTATTTAACTGGTGTTTATTTTAGATTATTTTACTGCATGGATGGTTTAGTTATTGTGATTATTTCACTTTTTGTTATTGTTTAATAAAAGATAAAATTTTGCATCAGTCTTTTTGAGTGCTAGGTGGTTAGCACTGTTCTAAAAAACCCGCCTAGGCTCTGCCTAGGCTTGAGGCTTGGGAGAAACGCCCCACCTTACACTTTTTACGCCTTATTCTTGGTAAAACATTTAAGGCGCACTTTTTTGTAAAAACAACTATACTTTAGTGAAACGATATCGCCTTTTAAAGAATTTTTTTATAAACCGGACCATTATCTCATCCAAAATAATCAAATAGTAATTTAATTTGCATATATTCAGACATATTTTTATGATATGTACAATTTTAGTATTTTAATAGCCTTGTTATGGTTAAAAAATATTAAAATATATTAAGAAGGCCTAAACGCCTTTTCACGCTTTTTTACGCCTAAGACCCGCCTAGGCTTCTAAGTCTTAAGGCTTGGCCTCCATGCCTCGATCACGCTCCGCATTTTTTAGAACCTTGGTGGTTAGTTAAATTTAAAATATTTTCGACAATGACGCTTAGAATGATCTAGACGAGAATCCTATTTTAATTGGATGAAGGATTAATCACCCAGTATTTAATTAGGTGGGGTGTCACATATGGTATCAGAGCATCAGGTTCTAGTGTTCATAGAATCTTTACGGCTTTTCATGTTTCAGCTTAACGTTCTTTGATGTAGAGCCTTATGATAGGATTGTTGTATTCTTTTACGTACGTGCATTTACGTTCTTCTTCTATTATAGATGTATGAACTGTGAACTCATACAACTCATTTTTTCTACATTTTTAGATGCTGCCTAAGAGAGGATGTCAGGCTAGAATGACAATGAGAGATGAGGTGAGAGAGGCTCAGCAGGAGCAGGAGGTACCTCAGCCACAACCACCATCGGGAGTGATGAAGACTGCATAGGTGGCCGAGATCGTGGCACATGCAATTAATGCAGGGATGACTGCAATGGCACGACATTTTTTGCAAAATCAGCTATAGCCATCATGGCACTCAACGATCAGGCCCACCCGGGGATGTCCGATTGGCAGAGGGAAAGAGAAGCATTTCAGAAAGGTCACCCACCCAAGTTTCAGGGTGATTCAGATATAGTAGTGGCCAGTTAGTGGAAGAAGGAAATGCAACGCCACCTGCGTATGATGGAGTGCAGTGACCCTCAGAAAATAGTTCTTGGCAACATTTGGGCTAGTGGGAACAACTTTGAAGTGGTGGGAGTTTGTGACCACCACAGAGG
This sequence comes from Sambucus nigra, assembly GCA_949130495.1. Taxonomy (NCBI): domain Eukaryota; kingdom Viridiplantae; phylum Streptophyta; class Magnoliopsida; order Dipsacales; family Adoxaceae; genus Sambucus; species Sambucus nigra. The sequence goes on along the minus strand of OX422215.1, from coordinate 293,383,422 downwards.
TGAGCGATATGATGAGCATATGAGAGTTTTGGGTGCGGTTTGACCACAAGTATTTTTCGTCTGCTATTCATAAAGAGATGCAGCGATAGTTTCTCAATGTGTCTCAAGAAGTTAGGACCGTGGCTGAATACGAGGAAGAATTTACTCGGTTAACAAATTTGGTGAAAGATGAGGTAAACACTGAAGAGAAGATAATGCGTAAGTTCATGGATGGACTTACCCGGAAGATCCGATAACACTTGTTGGGTAATCCGATGTTGGAGAAATACGTGCATGTTTTTAATTCAATGCTACTTCATTTCCAGAATTAGTGATTTCATATGAAGTATAGCAACAGAGTGAGTGGGTCCAGTCAGACCGGAGAGGTAGATGGGAACAGTGATTGTAGGGCACAATAATAGTAGAAGTAGGATCTACGGTAGGGGAACAGGCTAGGAGGGTTAGGTCCAAGGGTTATCGATCAAAGAGTATTGGGTTCAGGCAGGGTCAGTAGGGTCCTTTGCAGTAGTAGCATTTCGTTCATCAGGGCCGCGAGGGCTAAGGGAATGACGGAGGAGGCCAGCAAGGAGAGGATCAGTGGCAGGGAGGATTTCTTGGGAGATGTTTTGTGTGTAGAGAGGGAGCCATAAAAAGAGATATTTCCCTAAGTGAGGCAAGAGGAAACCACAAGATGATGTTATAGATGAACAACCACTGCAGTAGGTCATGGGTCAATTTGAATATGAGGATTACGATCAGGAGCCCATTGACCAGATGATGCATCTAACACTTGAAGGTAAATTATATTTATTACCTTATGAGCACAAGGTATATTTTAATGACATGAGGGCATCAAGATGTAAAATTATTATCACTAAAATTCGCTAGAGAGTTGGATTTAGTGGGTGCATTTGACGTAATAGCCTTATTGTGTATATTAATGATTAATTACCGTGGAGTAGCGGGGCCTTTTAGTGTCTCCTACGAGAGAGATGGGGTATACACTACGGGGATGGTTGCATTACGTGTTAGTTGACTGCTTTTGAGAATTAAGAGAAATGAGTAGACAATTTTATGAGTATCGACTGGTTAGCGATGATTTGATCAAGAGTAGACTACGATAGTAGGACTTTGGGTTCACTGTCCCAAAGCACTACACCAAAATGACAAAATTATCACCTTTCAGCCGCCCACCCTTATCAAGGTCATTGACCGTGATAAAAAACACGCGTTTTATGTCACGGTCATTGACCTTGACACGACCGTGATAAATAATTGTCACGGTCAATGACCGTGACAAGGCCGTGACAAATTTACTTGTCACATACTTGTCACGGTCATTGACCGTGACAATTATTTAAATAATTATCACGGTCAATGACCTTGACACGACCATGACAATGGTTCCAGCAAAAACCCTTTCCCCCTTCTATTTTCCCTCCCGCCGTTCCCTCCCTCTCTCTCTCTCTCGACGCTGCTCTCTCTCTCTCTACTTTCAGGTTTAATTCTCTCTCTCTTTCTCTCTCTCTCTTCCATTTATATATATGTTTGTGTGTATATATATGTGTGTATGTGTGTATATATGTGCGTGTGTGGGGGGTGAGGCAGGGTGGGGGTAGGGTGGGGGCAGGGTGGGGGGTAGGGGGTGGGGCAGGGTGGGGGTAGGGTGGGGGCAGGGTGGGGGGTAGGGGGTGGGGCAGGGTGGGGGTAGGGGGTTAAAAATGTAAATAAATAAGTAATTTTCTATAAATTTCCAAAAATAATATCCAAAAATGTAAATGTAAATAATATCCAAAAATAATATCCAAAAATGTAAATGTAAATAATATCCAAAAATATTGGATAACAATTTATTTTCATTCAAAATAAATAAGTAATTTTCTACAAATTTCATAAAAAATGAAGGCCGGCTTAATATGTGATTTAAGTGTGAAATAATCGCTATATACTTATACTAATGGAGAAAAAAATCATATATGGCGTTTTTTGTTGACTTTATATGGTGAAATAATCACATGACTTTATATCCATCAAATAAAAGCATGAAAACTAAAAAACTACAATAAGGGTTAAAATGGCATCCGAAGTTGCTAAAAGCATGAAAAATAAAATATTTTTTAAGATTTGTGGTGAATAACTAAAGTTAAAAAAAGTATTACTTTAGTCATTAAATTACTTTTTGAATTCGGGCGATGCGCATAAATTTGTAGTAATTGTCTTATAATAAAGATCAATTAGTCTATGTTGTTGAAAAATTTGATCAAATTGGTGAGCCCTTCATATTTTAAAAATGTTGTTTTTATTCCTATTTAACTTTTCTTTCTATACACCCCTAATTATATTTAAAGTTTAATAAAATAGGAGTTATAGAAAGAAAAGTGGGGTTTCCATAATCTTACTTTGTCACAATTAATTTATATGCCTCAAAGTTATTTTATCACTCTTAGTTTATATTTGTGATAATACTTTTTTAAAGATTTTTATGGGAACTTGTTATACTAGAACTTAGATGAACACTAAGTGATGAAAATAGTCCTTAAAATTGAAAATATTATATCTGTACTAATAACATTTTTTTACAGCAAATGTCTCCTTCAGATATTAAGGCAAAGATGATGATGCTGTTTATGATGATGTCGTCTGGGGTCGGTGGTAGTGGAGGCGACGAGGGCTCTTCCGCCCCTAGGCTCCCCAAATATGGGAAATATGGGATTACCGTCGAGAACAAATCGGAGATATTAGTGAGATCCCTCGTTCTGCTAAAGACGGTCATCGGCCCGGGGTTTATGAGTTGGAAGGAGGTGCCATATGAGCTCAAGTTAGCTATTTGGGCGGCACTACAGGTAATATATTTATATTTATATTTCAATTTCAATTTCAATTTCAATTTCAATTTCAATTTCAATTTCAATTTCGATTTCGATTTCATATTTATATTTATATTTATATTTATATTTATTCGCAACTAACATTGTATTTGTTGGACAGGAACAATTCAACTTGGATCCAAAGCTACGCGATCCCGTGTTGGAGCAGATTAGGGAGCAACTCAAGTCGTGGAAAAAATATGCGGGCACGGTACTTTGGGAAAACACGAGAGTCGATTATCAAATGGCATGAATCTGTCCCCCCCAAGGAGCCGATCTCATTGGCACAATGGCAGAAGTTCATTGACAATGAGATCGAGGATCGACAATTGGCATCTCGCCAATCGGGGAGGGAAAATCGGGCAAAAAAGACGGACGTGCACTACTCCGGCCGGACCTCTTACGCCGAGGTGGAGCATATGATGCAGGTAAGATTTAATTTTTCTATAACTACAGAAATATATTATTCTTCATTATTTTACTTTGCGGGGCCGATACTAATTTTACTTTACTTTATTTTATTTCAGGGGGTAGGGAGTGGGCCAGGGGGTAAGCCACATAGACTCGATACTTATGTGGCTCTTCGGACGAAGAAGGGGAAGGACAAGGAGGTGTCCCCGAGCGTCGCGGCCACGATTGTAAGTAATCCGACAGTTTAATTTTTATTAATTACGTTATAATTTTTTAGTTTACTTATTTTACTAATCATGTGCTTTTTGTCGTTTCAGGCAAAGCTTAAGGAAGTGCATGAGTCGCAGTCTGATGCCGACAAGGCATCTTTGTGCACAGATGCACTCAGCCAAGTGCTTGGCTCTGATCGCAAGGGGAGGATAAGGGGGGTGAGCTCGCGGGTGGCCAAATCTAGGATCATCGGATTGGAGACGAGCGACACCGGGTTGGCTCGAACGGTGGATTCACACGACGCGAAGCTGTCCCGTTTGGAGGCGACGGTCCAAGATATGTACGCATTCATGAAGCGTATGTTGGGTGGAGACCGTAAAGGGAAAGGGAAAGGGAAGGAGAAGGCGGTGGTGGAGGAGGTGCGGGAGGACGAGGCGCAGGATGACGAGGATGTGGACCTCGCTGCTTCATCACCGACACGTTCGTACTTCGATGATCCACTTCCCTATTTGGCGCCTTTCAACAGACCAATGTCGACACTTGGTTGGCCGAGCGTGTTCATATTGGACGTATTTGATGGCCATCGGATAGGGCGGGGGTTGAGGGACCCGAATATCGTCCAGGGTGGAATAGTTCATGGACGTGCGCTTCAAGAGATGGAGTCCAGGGTGCTCGTCACGCATGTCATACCCGGGAAGGAGAACTCCCTATTGTGGTTGCGCGAACAATGCGGCACGACGTATATTAGTGGGTGCGTCAATTCGTATGTCGTGTGGCCTACTCACCTCCTCAGTTTTAACAATACACCAGACATATAGTGACATTGTTTTAAGTTTGAATTGAATTGTTTTTAGTTTGAATTGAATTGTTTTAAGTTGTTACATTTGAATTATATCGTGATGCATATTGTCTCTATTTGAATATATATTTGCATTATCTTTAGTTTGTTTGTATATATGATGTTTGGATACTGCTGGGCAGTGGCAGTGGCCATACTGCCCAGCAGATTTTTTTAAATTCTGACCAGAATTGTCACGGTTATTGACCGTGACAAAAGTTGTCACGGACGTGTCACGACCAATGATCGTGACAATTTTTTTAAAAAGGGTCACGGCTTTGTCACGGTTTATAACCGTGACAAATGTGTCACGGTCATTGACCGCGACACGACCTTGACACTAAACGCGAGTTTTGTGTCAAGGTCAATGACCGTGACAAAAAAAGTTGTCTCGCCTCAAAATGTCACGGTCATTGACCTTGACAAGTTGGATTTGTCAAGGTCAATGACCTTGACAATTCGACAGATTTGGTGTAGTGAAGTATGATTTATTTTTCTAGGTATCACCTGAAAGAAGGTCTAGACTTATAGAAATATAATCGTATGGTTGTATTTGATCTCAGTGAGTAGGAACATTTACTGATGTGATTAAGGGTATATTAACTTTTATCGAGCGAAGAGATATAACTCGTGATTTATTCGCGCTTAGAAACTAGTGATAGTAAGAGCGTTGTGATATCTGTTGTCTTTTGTAACATGAGAGTGTATGGGTATACTTTTAGGTCTAGAGATGGAGATTTGGGAGTGCGTACTATGGACTAAGGGCCTAACGAATCTGGACGACTGATAATGTTAGATAGTAATGTATTGGGAGGGTTCCTTATTTGGATTTCTCTTTATGAGATGTCCCACGCATGAAACTTATCACAATGTTGGAACTGGGGAGATGTTTGGCCATTAGTACATGAGTTTAGTACCGTAATTATTGTACGTTTATGCAGTTATATCTAAGGGATGATAACTAAGTTATAAATTGAGGCTAGTGGAGCCAGGTAACATTGGTGCAGTTATGCATGGGTATTGGGTGTATGGGTGTCTTAGGTAGTTGAATTATTTTAAATATTATCCGCGATTAGGGGAAATAGAAGTATATGTGGTGATCTTCAGAGTACGTGATTATCACTACACCAAAAATAGGAATCTGGCACGATTTAAAACGGTGCTAGATCAAATCTGGCACGGTTTTGAACTGTGTCAGAATTAGGTGTTCCAAAATGGCCATTTTTTTTGGCACAGTTTAAAAGTGTGCCAGATTTGACCAAACAGGAACACTTCTGGAATACTTTTAAACTGTGCCAGAATTTGATATTTCTGGCACACTTTTGGCACAGTTTTGAACTATGCCAGATTGAGCACATTTGGCAAAACTTTTGGCACAGTTCAAAACCGTGCTAAAATTTGATACACTTTTGGCACGGTTTTGAACTGTGCCAAATTTTTGGATAAAAGAAAAAAAATTATTTGAAAACAAGAAAATTCACAAATTGCAAATCTTGCACGTTGTTGATAAACTAATGTACATACAAACTTCAAAATATTAAAAGTCTTTATTAGTTTACAGACAAAAAAATTGGGTAGAGTTTCCTCTATTTTCTAGACATTCTAAAACCTGCGTAACATAAAGCCCGCACGGCCACAAAATATAACAATAAACTTACAAAAGCCCGCACGGCCATAAAAGTTAACAATAAAAGTATAAAAGCCCGCATGGACATAACAAAAAAAAAATAGAATCATGACTAAAGACCTTGTTGTAAACCATTGAGTTATTCGTGTCTTCCACGTGCATAAATGCTGCAAAAAAAATAGGATACAAAAAAGATACGATATTAGTAACCAAGTAATTTATATAAAAAAAAAGCTTACTCAAGCTAAAAAATTACATATAGGAGTTGCAATTATTATTATATTCTAAAATTGAAAATCTTACGCAAGTTATGACTACCTAATCAGTTCCTACGAGTTACATTGGTCTCGTGTGAGGTGTTAGTGCTTCTTGCGGGATTGTTTGGGGGCTGGTTTGGGTTTTTACCCTCAAACGGCTTATTTTCAAGCCTAATCTACATATTTTGAAATTATCATCATATTCTCAAATCGGGAGACCCATGACTACGCGGCCAGTTCGTACAAGTTACATTAGTCCCGTGCGAGGTGTTCATGCCTTTTACGGGGCTGTTTGGGGGCTAGTTTGGGTTTTCACCCTCAAACTGCTTGTTTTTAAGTTTAAGTGTTAATTTATGCAAATTATCATTAAATTATCAAACTGAGAGAACCGCGACTACGCGATCAGTTCCTATAAGTTATATTGGTCCCGAGCTAGGTGTTCGTGCCTCTTATGGGGTCGTTTGGGGGATGGTTTAGGTTTTCACCCTTTAACGGCTTGTTTTTAAGTCTAAGTGTTAATTTTTGCAAATTATCATCATATTCTCAAACCGAGAGGCCCGTGACTACGCTGTGAGTTTGTACAAGTTACATTGGTCCCGTGCGAGGTGTTCGTGCCTCTTACAGTGCCGTTTGGGGGCTGGTTTGGGTTTTCTCCCTCAAACAGCTTGTTTTTAAGCCTAATCAAGATATTTTGAAATTTTCATCATATTCTCAAATCGAGAGACCCGCGACTACGCGGTCAGTTCGTATAAGTTACATTGGTCCAGTGCGAGGTGTTCGTGCCTCTTACGGGGCCGTTTGGGGGCTAGTTTGGATTTTCACCCTCAAACGTCTTGTTTTCAAGCCTAATCTACATATTTTCAAATTATCATCATATTCTCAAATCGAGAGGCCCGTGACTACGCTGTTAAATCGTACAAGTTACATTGGTCCCGTGCGAGGTGTTCATGCCTCTTACGGGGCCGTTTAGGTTTTCACCCTCAAACGACTTGTTTTTAAGCCTAATCTACATATTTTAAAATTATCATCATATTTTTAAAACTGGAGACCCGTGACTACGCAGTAAGTTCGTACAAGTTACATTGGTCCCATGCGAGGTGTTTATGCCTCTTACGGGGCCGTTTGGGAGCTGGTTTGGGTTTTCACCCTTTAAGGTCTTGTTTTTAAGCTTAATTTAGATATTTTGAAATTATCATTATATTCTCAAACCGAGAGGCCCGTGACTACGCGATCAGTTCGTACAAGTTACATTCGTCCTGGGCTAGGTGTTCGTGCTTCTTACGGGGTCGTTTGGGCGATGGTTTAGGTTTTCACCCTTTAACGGCTTATTTTTAAGCCTAATCTAGATATTTTCAAATTATCATCATATTCTCAAACCGGGAAATCCGTGATTATGCGGTCAAGTTTTACAAGTTACATTGGTCCCGTATGAGGTGTCTGTGCCTCTTACGGGGTCGTTTGAGGGCTAGTTTAGGTTTTCACCATTTAAAGGCTTGTTTTTAACTCAAAGTGTTGATTTTTGAAAATTATCGTCATATTCTCAAACCGGGAGACTCGTGACTACGCGGTCAGTTCCTGTAAGTTACATTGGTCCCGCGCGAGGTGTTCGTGTCTCTAACTGGAGCGTTTGGGGGATGTTTAGGTTTTCACCCTTTAACGACTTGTTTTTAAGTCTAAGTGTTGATTTTTACAAATTATCATCATATTCTCAAATCGGGAGTCTCGTGACTACGCGGTTAGTTCCTACAAGTTATATTGGTCCTCTGTGAGGTGTTCATGCCTCTTACGATGACGTTTGGGGGCTGGTTTAGGTTTTCACCTTTGAACCGGCTAGTTTAGGTTTTCACCCTTTAACCATACGAGGTGTTAGTGCCTCTTTGGGGTTGTTTGGAGGTTGTTTTGGGTTTGCATCCTCTAACGATATGTTTTTAATCAATTTAGAACGTTTATTGATTTAGAAAATTTTGAGATAGTTTCATTTGTTTGTTTGTTAAATCCAGCATGTTTTAACATTTAAAATAAACTCAACAGCAACAACAAATTCCAAAAACAAACTACCAGCAAATCCCTTCCACTAATTTAACTAAATAATCTCATAAAGTAAGAAATTTTACGTTTGGCTACTTGTTGCCGCTATTTCAGGCCATTTTTTTATTTAATTCTGCAACATTTAAAGAGAATTTGAGACTAACTAGATTTCATTTGTATTTTGATAGCCACCCGATGAACTCTTCGCGCCATAACTTCTCGAAACTATCCCATTTGGTCCAACAATGTCTGCAAATTCTGAAATCATCAACTAACTTCTTCGAACAAATGAATCAATCCCCTTGTTTTTTGTGTAGTATTGAGTGTGGATATTGAAAAATTTTTAGGGGCATCTCGAAGTACAAATCAACCGCTGATAAGGAAAATATAATAAAGATAAAGAGATACTCTTAACGAACTAATCCCATAAATTTAAGCTAACTAGTAAAGACAAAACACAAGTGAAATAAACAATTGAGTGATAGTATGTATAAGAAAAATAAGTAATAAGTTATCATAAAAGAGATCTTTTCCACCTAACATTCTCAACATACATTAACAAATTAACATAGTCCTTATTTTGAGTTAGATTATACCAAAAGAGAGAGAATGAGGTTACCTGAGCGGGACGAGTGGAGAGAGAGCTGTGCGGAGAGCGGGAGGTGCGCGGATAAAGTTCCTTATCAATGTGCTATCAATTAGTATTGTTTGGAAGATTTGGAAAAATAGGTATTCAGCTGTGTATGACTATAGAAACATGAATGCGAGGATCATTATTCATCAAGTTGACAAATATATACAAACATGAATGTGACTACACGGCCACACATATTAAACATAGGTTTGAGGCATAAAAGAGTACCTAGGGTTTAGCGAAAGAATTGGTCAGGACATGCACCAATTGTGATTACTAAGAGAGAATGAGAGTGGTAATGTTTGTGGCATATCTAGTCCGGTTCAATCAGTAAATTAACAAGAAGGAGCGAAATCAAAAGAAACTACCAGATCAGAACAGACTGTTCCGTATAAGATCTGAGCAAAAAACAATACTAGAACTGCGTGACAGCGGTACCAAAATTAGATCTTACCAGTATATATCAAATCAACAAGCTGAATCAGTATATATATCAACAACATATATTTTCGAAGTAGAAATAAAACTTAAAGAACTGGTATAAATTAACCAGATTGAAGATTGAGCCGAAAAAAAATGTCGTGAACTTGTTTTATAAACAAGATCATACATGCTCATACACGACAAATATTTATCCCTACATTTCATCATCACAAATTCCCTCACACACACAAACACGCACACTTTTTCACATTTTGAAATCTCGCCCATGCCCAAGTACACGCACGACAACTGCTTATCCCTAATTCAAGCACACACTTTGCCTCAAATTTTTAATCATAAGCTACACGTTGTCCCTACGCATAAAAAATGTTTTAGATGCTTAAATATTTCCTCTTAACATTGGAATCACAAGTGACAAGCACACTAGGCAAACATATGCTTAACTTTTGTGATCACAAATCTCCCTCTCACACATACATAATCACAACTGACACACACACACCCTTGTTCATCCCTAAAATCTGTAATCACAAGTCACACATGAACACCCTTTCCATTCAATTTCATGATCACAACTCACACACACACACATGCTTTTAACTAAATTTCATAATCACAAGTCTAACATACACACACACTTGCATTTTTAATCACAACACACACGCACACACACACTTATCATCTAAAAAATTCAATTCACAGATCCAATAAATTTCAAAAATAAAAATTCATACTAAACTACAAAAACAAACATACACTTCCTTACCGAGCATCCAGTTGCCTCCGCTTAATAAGATCGTAGCAACTTGTTTTATACGAGATCAATTCCCTGTGTATGCCGAACCAATCTGTGCAAAAAAAAAAATGTTCTAAAGAATAGTTATTAGCGAACAAGAACAAATCTTCAAAAACTGGTATGAACGTTTGATGTTAGTCCGGCCAAAAGAGGTAAATCAGTCCGATTAAATCTCCGGCCAACGATCTATTTAACTCACGATCTGATATGATGTTCAATAGTGTAAAAAAATATTTTGATCTAAAGAAAAATCAAAGAATCGTGTTAAGAGGAGTATGTAAAACTCCAAATAATCATATGAAAATGAGAGAGAGAGAGAGAGAGAGAGAGAGAGAGAGAGAGAGAGGGGGGGGGGGGGGGCGATCGTGTGAGTAGAGAGAAGGGACGACCTGTGTGAAAATGAGAGAGAAGAAGGAGCGGGAGACCAAAAGTAAGTTAAGTATTTTTTAGGATATTATATATTTTAGTTAAGTGTGCTCAATTTTGGCACACTTTTAAACAGTGCCAAATTTTGCCACTGTTTTAAAGTGTGCCATATTATGATTAAACCGTTCCAAAATTTGGCACAGTTTTAAGTTGTCCCAAATTTTTAATATCAAGGTGTGGCAAATTGCTATTTTTGGTGTAGTGTATGGTAGTGTAGAAACCTTAGAGTATTAGTCTTATCTGAATTTTGAGGACGAAATTCCCTTATAAAGGGGGAAGTATGTAACACCCCGTAATTATGAGGATATAGGATTTATTTAAATTGGTGATTTATCATTTATTTAAATTGGTGATTTGGGATTTATTTAATTCGAAGAAATTATTTAATTTGGTGATTTAGAGTTTAAATTAATTCGGTCTATTTTAATTTCAAATGTGCCGTATTTTGAGGTTGAAATAAGATGATTTTATAAAGCGACTCGAATGATGATTTAGAGTTCACGGTTGATTTTGAAAAGGTCAAAATAGTCGAAATAGTATACCCAAGGATATAGTTTGGGTCTCGGAGCAATTTTAGGCCAAACTGGCACTATAGGAGGGCATTTTGGTCATTTGGTAAAATAGGGTAAAGCGACCTACAAATTTACAAATCCTTTATTAGTATATAGTTGGGAGAGTCTAGGGTTAAAAAGATAGAAAAAAATAGGCCATTAGAGAAGAAGGATAGGCCATTTTTGAAGCTTAAGGAAGGGTTCTTGAGAGATTCAAGTGATTCTTGCACCACAAACATCATTGGAGAGTGGATTGAAGGGGAAAATAAACAAATCCTTCATCGACAAATGAAATTAGACCTTAAATTAAGAGGCAAGTATTTTTTTTTGCGTTTATGTTAAGCATGTTACAATACCCATGTAGAATAGGGTTTGATTTACATGTTTTCGGAAGATTTATATGAATTTTGGGTGGGTATAATCCATTAATTGAAGTAGGATTACATGTAATGATATTTATTTATGTTCGTGACACGATATTATAGGGTTTAGAAAGATTGATGCGAATGAAATCTGGGTTCTTGATTAAAAGATGTGAAGAACATGAGAAACTAGGGTTTTATGTACTTTTAGATGATAATCAATTCTTGGATTAAATTCTTGATGAATTAATGATTAATTTACATTGAAAATCATTCCTATGCATCTATGTAGTGATTAATTATGTTTGTTTGAAATTTGGTGAGGTTTCATGAAGGTTTGAGGTGTCAAAAATGGAGGGAAAACGAGTTTGAGAAGAAGAAGGTTCAGACGATTTTTAGGCCGAACCAGTTTGATTTACCTGTTTTGTCAAAAATGAAATCTGTAGATATTTCATTATGATCCCGTGGGCACCTACCTCATATTTTTCTGACCTTTTTAAATTAGTTATGATTTTTCTATGAAAGGATGTCCGAGATCGAAATCTGTAGTTAGAAATTAAATCGGGGTATAAAATTAGTAGTGAACTATATGAGGACTTTGGGAATTTCAATAGACCTATTGTCGAGGCTTCGGATTATTCATAATGATGATAAAATTATACTAGGGACTACAAGATTTAAATCATTGTGTTACGTATAGGAAAATTATGAATTGGGTTATCGAAAGAATAAATGTTAACTTCTGAAATTTCTTAAAGGATGATGAGGACACTTCGGGTAGATAATAATGCTCGGGTAAATATAATTGAGAAGTATAAATGTGAGTAACTTGTACGGTGAGTATACGAGAGATAAATACTACATACGGGTGGTTATTATAGGTGAGAGTATAATGATATGAATTATAATAGGTTCAGTGTATACATATACGAATTTATTATAGGTCATGTGTGTGCCTATATTGAATATACAGGTTGAGTGTATGCCTATACGAATTTATTATAGGCCGTGTGTGTGCCTATATTGAATATACATATGGTTAGGCTGTGTGTGTGCCTATTATGTTCATTTTGTATATGTTAACATAACTACTCTACTTTCTATCACGAAGGTCCCGCGCAGTGGGTGATCTCCCCTTGACAATTCTAGTGAGGTCTGTATTAGTTCCCTAGAGCATAGTACTAATAGTTAATAACTATGTAAGAGAAATAATGATGCCATCAAGTCATTTGAGTACGTTAGGTATGTGCGCAACCCCAAAGTGTCTAAGGGCTCAACCTCAACCCACTTGGTGAAGTCATTAACGTCCATATTACAGAACTTGTTTTAGCTAAAGGTCCTACCAAATCCACTCCCCATTGTGCAAAGGGACATGGACATAACATCAAAGCCATGTTCTTCGCTGGGTGTTTCAGAACAAAATCAAACAACTGACACTTATCAAAATTTTACGCCAGGTCACTAGCTTCCTTCCTCAACGTTGTCCAGAAATATTCTTACCTTAAGACCTTGTAGACTATGGTCTTTAGGATTGTATTGGCACTACAAGCACCTTCGTGGAGGTCTTTGAGGAGACAACTAGCTTCTGACGGGATCAAGCATCACTAGGGTGATGAGGAGTAGCCATTCTTAAACAATACCCCACTTTCCAAGCAGTATTTGGAAGCTATGGACTTTATTCTCTCGGCTTGGAGATTGTCCTTGGGTAGGATAGCATCTACGAGGTAGATTTTGATGGGGGTGATCCTGTCTGAGATTGATCAGCCTCTACAGTGTTTATCTGGAGCTTAGTAATGCTAGGTTGGTCGAGGGTGACAACTTGGACCTCTGGGTTTATCTCATTTGATCAAGCCACTCGTGCAAGATGTCTAACCTCGTAGTTCTATGTTTGCATAACCCTTATGGTGAAAAATTTTAGGAGCCTCTTGATGAGGTGTTGTAAAATTTCTAAATACCCCTCCATCTCATCAACTTTTCCTTATAGACCTCAGTGACTTGGATAATCACCAACTGAGAGTACTTGATGGCCTCTACCTACTAGGCTTTCAAGTGAACGAAAAGTCCTAAACTTGCCACCAAGGCTGCGTACTCTGATTCATTATTAGAGGCTCTAAATTTAAAAAAGAGAGTAATAGAGATAGTACATCATCCAGGAATAGTTAAGTGAAGTCCAACCCCACTTCCTAAGTTTTTTGAACACCCATCCATATGCAATACCCACGTGGCTAAGCTGAGCTCTATCTACTGGAATAACGGTAGCCCGAGCTCTTTAGGCATCACTGCGACTTCAGTCGCAGAGCTTATGGGTTATTCTCCCTCCTCCATATTGCTGAACTTTGCGACAAAGTTGGATAAGGCCTTAACTTTGACAACACTTCGTGTTTGATTTTTTATTTCAAATTATCCTAATTACACAGACCACTTGACAAGTCTTCCTTAGTTGTCAGGCTTGTGGAGGACCTGTCGAAGGGGTTGATTATTTATTACCACAATGGCGTGGGACTAGAAGTAAGGTCTCGAGCACTTTGTTGAGATGATGAGGCAAAATGCCAGTTTCTCCATTCTAGGATACTTGTTTACTATCCTCTAAAGGTCTCGAGTGATATAGTAAATATGGTACTGAACCCAATACTTTTTCTCTAATGAGAGCTGAGTTGATATTAGTTAGAAGAAAGCAAGGTACATATATAAATATTACTTGACAATGGTCTGAGACAGGTTAGGTGGGGACCCCAGGCACTTCTTAAGAATCTGAAAAGCTTCCTCAGTCTCGGGAATCCGCTCAAAGGCCTTTTTTAGAATTTTAAAGAAGGCCAGGCATTTTTTGGTGGCCTTTGAGATAAACCAGTTGAGGTCACCAACTTTCCCAAATAAACTTTGGACTTAGTTGACTATTCTTGGAGATTTCATATCTAGCATATATTGAATGTTCTCTAGATTGGCCTTTATGCCTCGCCTGACCATAAACCCAATGAATTTGCTTCTAGCCACACCAAAAGTACATATATTAGGGTTAAGGCTTATTTAATTCCTACCAAGGATGAAAAAGGTTTCTACAAGGTTTTTCACATGGTTATGAGCCTCCAAGATTTTGATCAACAAGTCATCAATGTAGACCTCCATGGATTTTTTAATGAGATCTTTGAAAATGAGTTCACCACCCTCTGATAGGTAGCTCCTACATTCTTTAGTCCTAAAGGCATAACTTTATAATACTAAGTACCTTTGGTTGGTTCTTTTCTTCATCAATATGGGCCATCCTAATCTTCCTGTATCCGAAATAAGCGTCCATGAAGGAAAAGAGATCATGACCATTTGTAGAGTCTACTAAGGTGTCAATCCGAGGTAGGGGATAGCCGTCCTTAAGGTATTACTTATTTAGGTCAGTAAAATCAATGTATATCCTCCATTTTTTATTGGCTTTGCATAAGTACCACATCATAGATCCATTACGGATACTTGACCTCTCTAATGAAGTTGGATGCTAGGCTCTTATTAACCACCTCTCCTATAGCATTGTTTCTCTCCAAGACAAAGAACCTCTTATTTTTTCAGACTGGCTTGTGATTTAGGTCCACATTGAGGTGATAGACCATGACTTCAAAGTCCACCCTAATCATATCTGTGTGGATCTAGGAGAAGACGTCTTTGTTCTCCCTCGGGAACTGAATGAGTTATTATTTAAGGAAGGGGATCAAGTCGGCCCTAATCTGAACTTCTTTGGTTGGATCATGGATCTAAGGTATCCATACTTAGAAACTCCATATCTCAGGGGAGTCCTTCTTACTGGCCTTTAGTTTATTTGAAATAGTGTGCTAAATTGGCAAAGTTGATATTTCTAAGAGAGTAAGTTGTGTATTTGAAAGAAATAGAACTTGTCATTCCTACAAATGGCACTAAACTAGTGGATGTAGAAATCATAAGTTACTTCAGACCCACAGTTTCTCCCCTTTGGACCTCATGGAGGTAAGAGGAGTAAAGTGTCAATATGTGAAATAATGATTTAAAGTGCTTCAAATCTCAGGAGGGGGTCCTACATCCATTGTAAAAGATGTTGTACTATTTAATAGATCGTAAATGAGTTATTACAATCTAAGAGACATATTGAGCTTTAGTCAAGGGAGTATGATATCTTGCGACCCTCGTCAACAATCCAAGTATCCTTGGATAGTAACCGATTGACTTCTCAAAGGGTCCTGAGTATAAGAGAAACAAGGTATATCACAACTAGAAATGATCCAAATGGGTTAACAGAGTTAAGAATAAGGAGTAAATAGTCAAGAATGATGATCCTCTTGGTTCTCTCTAATTATGATTGCTTGAACCCTCTTTAAACTTCCACTAACCTCCTATTTCTATCCAAACTCTTGGAAAAAGAGTGTGTACATACTATCACATCATGGGCATGATGTTTTCTAAGGTCCGAAGGTGTTAGCAATGTGGTGGAGTGTTGGCTAAATTATTTTTATATGGTGTAAGGTAGTTATTGGTAGCATTAAATATAGATGAGAGTCTTCAATGCAAGTGGGCTTGACTGGTGGTAGTAGGTGAAACAGTGTTCTGCTTTTCACCTACCCACCAGACTGGTAGTAGGAACTCTATCGAGGTCCAGGGGGTCCAAAACTGTTGCAGAGCTGCCATAAGGTGATCTTAAGGTGCTTCATGGTGATTTACCTCAGTGTTGAATGCTATGCAACCTTGGGAGGTCATATCTCTTTAGTATCATGTCTTTGTTGAGCGCGAGACATGGCGAAACCCTGGAACCATGGTCTCTGAGCTTGGTTGCAGAGATGCTTTGGAACGACTGAACCTGTTAGGAGGAAGAAGGCATGGTTGAGGTTTGTTATAGTACCATGGCCTATTCTTGAATGCAACAGAGGTCTCGAAGGACAAGGTAATAATTTATATGATGTCAGAGCCTAGACTTAGGACCTCTAATCTCGCCTAAGGGTAGTTGAGGAATCTAAGATATTTTTGAATACCAAGGATGGAGTATCATAAATAATCAAACTTATTCATAGAATAGTTCAGGATAAACTGTTTAAAGGACTCTAGTAGTGATTGGAGCACGAAATTAACCTAGGATTTCCTATCAATTTCAGATCCAAGCACCTCCAGTTCTCCCATGATGGACATCATATTAAGAACAGACTCACATACGAGAGTATCATCTAGCATATTGGTATTAACCATCCTTTCCAGAGAATCAAACCTTACGATATGATTTTGATCCTTAAATATGTCCATACGGTTCATAATCATGTTATAAGTGCTTCACATGTGCTAATGTTGGTGCTGTAAAACATTGGTCCTATATGCCAATATGTACAACGAGCCATCTAATCAACCTTTTGCCACCTCTACTAGGCTTGGAGATACCTCTCGGGGCTCCCTTCCTCATGTTTGGAAGCGTAGGTATTAGTAAAAAAATTATAGTCCTCAACAGTTACGACAATGTCTTAGTTTCCTTTCTAGCTTATATAGTTCATGATAATAAGTTTTTTTCAATTAAGATTGATTCAAATGGGTGGAATTAAGATCCCATTTTGAAACATGAGAATCATAAAGTTTGAAAACGAAATTCATTTCAAAATAAACTTGTGAGAATTAATTTGATTTAATTTTAAAATGTCATTCCTCACCACAAATTTAAAATAAATTCCCTTCGAGCATCATAGTTCCCTTGTGAAGTGAGGTTTCTCATTGGGAGCTTAAATCACTCCACCTTTAATTGGATAGACTTTTGTGTTTTAATTATTTACTCTAGACAATTCTTGAACATTTATCTAACATAATTAAATTATTGGCATCTTTTGGTTCCACACTTCATGAAAATAACTCTATTGGGTAGGATATCATTAATTATGTCTAGGTGTATACCATTGGTTCATTCCGTAAATTAGAAACTGTTCGTGCGGGACTTCCCTATTTGGGGGATCAAACTCCCTCACATTCTAATTCTAGGAATGATCACATATGAGTTTTAAGAGTATTAGATGCCCTAATTAATTCCATCTATTTTGGGGCCAGACTAGCTAATGCCGAGAATTAATCACATCACATTAATAAAACACCAATGGAGATTAGTGGGTATTAAAATCACATGAGCCCTCAGAACAAATATGTGCTCCCCTCAGTACCTCAGATGGGTTAAGCGGAGGTGTGCCAAAGTGATATACAAATATATAAAGTGGTTCAGACCTCGACAGAGAGTCCTACATCCATTATCAAATGGTGTTTCTCTGTTTATTAGATCATAAAATGGTTATTACAATTTAGGAGACCTCTTGAGGTTTGTTCAAGATAATTTTAGGTCCTCGCAATCTTTTTTATTAATTCATAGGAACTTAGGTGATAACTGATGGACTTCTCTAAGGGTTCCTAAGTTTTACTAGAGGACTCAATAGGGTATATAATAAGTAAAATAGCTAGAGATGATCCAATCTAAGACTAAGTTCTCATAATAGTGGGTTGATAGTGTATATGATAATGAGAAACACTTGTTCTGCTAGTTAGATTGATTCTATCCCTTGTATGATGATTTGAACATGACATTAACCCTTCTCAAACCTTCTTTATATATGCATTCTCTAAAAGAGATATGCGTGGACTGCAATGTATGGTCAAGGCTCCCTTTGAGGTCTGGTGGCTACAATACCAATGTGGAGTGTGGGAGAAAGGCTTGCAAGTGGTGTAAGGTAGGGTTAATTTAATGCATATGGGAGTCATCAATGCAAGTGAATTTGAGTAGTGGCGATTGGTGGAACAATGTTGTCATTATAACCTAGCCTCCGATCAAATAGTAGGATTTCAACCAGACATCTAGGAGGTTTGAAATATCGACTGGACTACCAATAGATGGTCTTGAGGTATGTTGTAAAAATAAATTTTTGGGTTAAATGCTATATGACCTCTAGAAGTCTGTACATCAAAGATAATGGGACGCTGGTGTTGAGGTATCTGAGCTATGATGCAAATATGTGTTGGAATGATTGAGTAATTTGGGAGAGTGGGGAGGTGGCTAAGTCCTGCAACATTATTATGATCCTTTTTAGAGGACAACAAAGGTCAGAGGTTGACCCTATGACCTTTATTTTTGCATGATGAAAGTGGGAGGGTTTGAGGAGCCTCAGAGTACCAACAATTAGATATGGTATCATCAGAGACTGCTAGGTTTATTTTGAAAACCTCTTTCCTTATTAGTATTTAAAATTTCAGGGTTTAAGAAAAGAAATTTATGCAATTCTACAAGATCGAATTAAATTCTTGGTAATTTTCTAATTTACTTAAATAAATTAAAATTCCCGTTCTCATAACTTTAATTTTCCTAAAAATAAATACAATTTTAAATAAAATATAGAGATCTCAATTTAATCACACCTTAAAATTAATTACCTGACTAAATTCATTTTAGAACATAATAAATTAAAATGAATTTTCAAAGAAAATCTTGATAGAGGATGGTCTCTAAATAATAAATCATGTTGTAAAAAAAATCGGGTATTCCTAATTATTCAATTGAATAGGACACGAAATCATGCAACAAAATTATAATAAAGAGACATGGAAATAAATAAATAATTACAGAAAAATAAAAGGACAAAATTGCCCCTTTCCATTATGGCCTAAAATTCCTCCTTGCATAGACTCCTTGAACAATGAGGAGTCTTTGAGAAAGAATCCTTGTAGGTGATGGAAAAGTTGAAAAAAGTCTTGAATAGAAAAACTTATGAAGAAACCATTATGGGAGAATATTCCAGCTCTACATGTCTCACGCCATCCATCGCTATAACAGTCATCAACCCACTATAGATGCACAAGATCATTGCTATGTGTTTGACCTGGTTGCCGAGTGATGCAATTATGTTTCTCACAAAATAACAATGGATAAACCACCGTAGGATCCATTCACACAAAATACATTCACGTGACCATGAAGGGATACATACATTCAACTCCTACAAAATCATGTTAGTACATAAATATAAACATCCGTTGACATATTTCTAACATGCAACTAGGGTTTGAACCTTGATAGCACGGGTTCATCATAAAACATGATCATTCTATAAAGTGGGATTTGATACAAATAAATGAGGATCGATACATGTGGAATAAAAAATTTAACCCACTAATATTCGAATGGTTATTCAATAGGAAGAATACAAATAAAAAGTATGTTTGAATCCAAAACCTAGGATTAAGAATATAATACATTTTCGAATCCAGTCGCAATCCAATATGGATAAAGGTATTAGTTGGTGATGAGGGGTGGTTTTCTTCTAATCCTCCAAAATCTTGCATGTGTCCACTAAAATGCTTGGATATTTTAACATATAATCCTCATAAACTTAAGTAGGTGTGTGGGAACCTTTTGATATGAAAAATCTTCCTTTTGAGTGAGACATGGTCCTCACTCTTTTGGCATCTTCTAAAAAATATGAATAGTGTTTTCGCCCCCATATCAAACCCTAATAATTAATTATCTAGATTAAAACCCAAACTTACTCCATTATATATTAGTATGAGCTGTGGGCTTGGGACAAACTTGGATTCTTGAGAATCTAGGGCCAACTACTTAGGTATATCCACTATAACAGGGACCCAAGACAAATAATTAATTTTTCTTCCAAAGAAATATTAAAAAATCTCAAATTAGAACCCCGTAATTTATTTTCTTTATTTATTTAATCATAATTAATTCCACTAATAATTATGACTTCACCCTAATTAATTGTCTCATAAATCATTTGAATATAATGAGGTTTTAGTTGATTATGTTGCATAATGCGTTAAGCTTCTGATACCTACATGGTCAAATGAATTTGCTCCAAATCGATTTTGACCAACATCTAATCAATTCCTCAATTCTCAAATTTAATTTTTTACTACTATATAGGATTATTATGTAATCCACTAATAAAGTTTAAACTGGTCTTATAATTTTATAGACGGGGTATTAAAATCCAACATCTCTCTTGGACATGGATTTCTAGAAATTAGGATCGTAGACCTACTTACACAATCGTTACAAATATATGGGGATCTATTGACCTAATCTAAAATCGAATCGCATTAATGCAATCAATGAAAATTTTTCGCAAGCTAATGGGAAAAATAACTTGTGATTGACATTTAAAATGCGAAAAAATTCAGCCCTAAGATATTTGATTAATTATGCATTAAAAAGAAATCAATAGCTTGATTTAAATACGAAACATCTGGTTCAAGAATAAAATACCATAGGGAATCATGTTGTGATTTTGTAAAAGGAGACAAAGATCAAAGAAGATGAAGATCTTTCTTCCCTCAAAGGTCTACAAAAGTCTTACAATAAGGCTTTGAACATCTCGAATCTTCTAGCATATAATCCACCTAAAGTAAGAATTATGTGTGGGCACTCTTGGAGATGACACCGTGGTGAAATATTAGATATTTGACCTTCTATTCCCTCACCCCTTCATAAAAATGTAATTGCTTTTTTTCCTCTCCCTCTCTAACCCACCATAATGGATGATAGCCCTAAAACCCTATAGGCACGGGGAAATAACTTTCATCAAACTAGGTTTCTAGAGAGTTTCGGGCCTACTACTTGGGTGTTGGATTATACTAGCGACCCAAGACAAATAATTAAATTGGCTTCCAAATAAGTACTTGGAAATCCAAAATTATAACCCCGTAATTTACTTCCTTTCTTTATTTAATCGCGATTAACTCCACTAAATAATCACAACAGCACTCTGATTTAATTATTTCTAAAATCACACGAATATAAAGAGGTCTTATTTGCAAATTTGATTATTGTACATAATATGATTTTCCACGCTACGTGTCTGATACCCCCTTGATGAAACCAATTTATCGCTAATCAATTTTAACCAACATCTAATCAATTTTCTTGATTTTCTTATATGCTAATCCACTAGGATTACAAAATAATCCACCGATCGTGTTTTACTTGGTGGAAACAAAATATATAAGTCTATCAAGGTGGTATCACAATCCATGGTATCCCCTGGACACAGATTCTTCCGAATTATGATCTCAAACATACTCACACAATTGTCAGCTAATGGGTGGGGATCTTTTGATGCGATATAAAATTAGATCACACCTATAGAAATCCAAGTGAAATTTGCACAAGCATCCTAATACTTATAGTTATCGGGATTAGGAATCTATGCACCCTTTGCAAATGGTGTGAGATTACTTGAGCATAATCAAGACAACCTCTAAAGTCAAAGATCATGCGTGGTCCTATTTAATAGATTCTTGGCATGTACCGATAACAATCCTTCATTGGACTATCAAACAAGTTCCCGAATAATCACACAGGTTCCCATAGTTTAAGATACACTGCTAGGATTTCATCGCAACCATTCCGATGGGATTTCAACTCCCTATATAGTTTGTGAACATTTTAATAGTTATAGACCTTGAATTTCGATCTCCTTGTGATCAAGCCAAACCCATTTCACTAGAATTCCTACTAAGTTCTATTGATCGACATGTCTACAACTAGATGCAATTTGGAGATTGATTAACTAATGAAACTAGAATGAATAAAATGCAACTATACTAATTAAACGAAAACTAATGATAAATGGTTTTACATGTAAATATGGAATGAGAACAATAGGTCGGGTTACAAACCCCCACACCCTAGTAATTCACTTCGTAGGATACTAGATTCGGAATTAGAATTTTAAATGAACCCGGTATTTAGTACTCTCAAGTAATACATATATGAGGGATCGTATACCGCACAGTATGTAAGCAAAGGATGAGTAAAGAAGTGTCGCATTAACCAGTACGCGCGTCGCACTCTTAAGCATCCCAATTACCTAGGGCAAACGAGATCAAAAGTCCTACGACGGTTGCACCAGTTATATAACACGATTTGTCTAAGATTTTAATTCAAAAGGTATATTTCCATTATCGTGAATTATATCGGGTGGGGTTCATGCACCCCAACCCTTAGAAAATTAGCTATACATAATTAACTTAGAGAAAAACAGGGTTTTTAAGAAAGAAAACATTAACTCTAAAGAAACTAATTGAAAAGAGAATTGCTAATTCAAAATCAGCAATTAAAACTAATACGCAATCAAAAATTAAAGAAAATGTGTTACTTAAATTGCTGAAAACCAAAACTTAAATCCTTACAGAAAAACTTCTTATTGAAAACTAGGGTTTTTGACTACACAAACCTTCTACTCCGACCTAGCTAACCTTAAAATCGAACTCATCATCCCCTTTTTTGTCTAACAATAACTAGAGATTAAATACATCACGAAAAATCCAGAGTTGCAGCTACATCAAACTCTAAAATCGGAACAGAAAATCAAGTTTATCCTCGACAGACCGATTTGTGCATACAATGGCGGATCGGTCCTTCTTCAAATCTGGATCGATCTTTTTTTTCTAAGAAATGGGATCGGTCCGCTATAGCAATCATCATCTGACATGAAGCTTGCAGGAAAGATAGCGATCGCAGGAAGACTAACCACGATAAGGTGAGAGTAGGTAATGGGAGCACCTGGTCTCTAGCTAATCACCATCTCCGGGATCAGAACCAAAGTTTGACCAATGTATCTGATCCGACCTTTACAATAGCAAAGACAATCATGAAGATAGGATCCACGCTGCTTAGTCTGACATGAAGACCCTTAAGAAGATACCGACCAAGTGGAATAAGGCATACCCAATACCAGGAAATCAAAGCCAAGAAGGGTCATACCCATTCTCGAGAACTACTACCACAAAAATTCAACCTGACATGAAGAGAACACATGGAAGTATCGATTGAAAGTGTGAGGGATCAGCAGCTAAAATGGGTTGGGGATGTTTCAAAGAGGAAGGAGGAATGGAGAGGGGCGGCTGTATGGACAATGGGTGCAAACTCAAATCTAGATAGAGAAGTCTCAACCATCCAAAAAAGGACACATTATGATAACACTGAACAATTCTAAAAAATTCAACAAAATATGGTATCTAATGTGGCATACAAAACGTTATCGAGTGCACCATTAATTCCATTAGAAATTCTTCAACAAAACATGGCAGCATCACAACACAATCACCCATAAATAATTTATCAATAACCTGGTGAGACAATCTGACAAACAACTGCAACCCGAATAAAAAAATGATACACCACAAACACCAAAGGTCACCCAAGAACACTGTGGCATCCGCCATGAACCAACGGCCGTGAACAACACCAACCCATCAACAACATAAACAAAATGCATACACCAACAGCCCCCAACACAGATTAGAAAAATAAGCCCGTTGATAACTCTCAACACCATAAGACAACACTAATCATCGCTATATGCCGAAAAAACACATCTACCCACAGACCTGACATGAGGAACAACAAAAAGATGGTAATCTGGACTAGGCACGCACCACAACAACAGAGATGGATGGGTTTGCGATGGATCCAACTCCAATCGAATCCACCCAAAAGGGATTGAGACACCCCAACCAAAACACACCAACAATCAAATCCACTCCGCTGGAAATCTCATCTCGATCTGACATGAGGCTCGATCAAGAAGATGACAATCAAGAGAAAAAGGAGAGATCCAACAATGGGAGATCCGAATTAGAGCCGTGATGGTGAAACCTCCATTCCGACTATCCACACCCCAAATCATGTCTGACCTAAAGCCCACACCGTAAAGATAGCGACGGGAGAGGGAGGGGGCCAGTGAAATGGAGGATGGAGGGAATACGCCGGAGAAGGAGGAGGAGAGCTAAAAGAGGGTGAAGGGCGGCGTAATGGCTCAGAGGAAAAACTTAGAGAGAGAAACTCTCAAACCATCTGAAAAAGGATCCATAAGTTAGAATTCTTATTTAAAAAGTAGTGTTTGTGTCAAACGGTAATGGGTTAAAACAGTCCATCTTTAAAAGAATTTGCAAATAGATCCACACTAAATATGATTGTTGATGTAAAAAATTTGATTATATCTAATTATTTAATCACAGATAAAATAAATGAGACACAAAAGTTTTAAAGTGGTTCAGCCTTATAAGAATGTCCTACGTCCACTGTTTCTGTTATTGATGATTGTTTGGGAATTCTCGATTACAAGTTCAATCAAGAAATTTTGGTCCCTTTACAATGAGGATTGTACAATGTATTTATAGCCCTGAGGATGTAATGTGAAAGGGTAATACATTCAATGTCCCTTAAGTGTATACATCTGAATGATAAGCATATAATGAACAGTCAAACTGTTGGTTATCTTGCTATTAATGCTTTGGTCGAGGTGCAGCTCGGACCGCCTAAGTTTCTCGGACCGCCTAAGCTGCTCGGTATTCAAGAGTTCCTCGTAGAGTTCTTGTTCCTCGGAGCGTCTGAGTTCCTCGGGGAAGCAGTGTTCCTCGTTGTAGTATGGTTTCTCGGAGCGTCTGAGTTCCTCGGAAGTGCTTGTTGTTGCCACGTAGTTTGCCACGTGTCTTCATTCAATTGGGCCATGTCAGCAGACTAAATTTGGTATCAACAGAAGCCCCCAATGTTTCATAGTTCGAAATTTGAGGAGTGTGGAAAATTCTTTCTCGAAATATGGCAGTTTTAAATGGTCATCCTGAAATTTAGGAGTCTTTTGTATTTATTTCTCCTTCCAAATTCGTAGAATCAGGCTTTTTTGAATTTTTATAACCGCCTCGATCTCCGTGTACTTTTTATCCTTCTAGCCGTCGGTAGCGTAATCGTTTCTTTTTGTAATCATTAACTTTACCGTTTCCCAAGGTAAGGTATTTAAGCCTCACAGACAATCCCATCGTCTTCTACTTTTTCAAATTTGTATCTTCGAGTTTTCTATTGTCTTACTCTCTTGTGCGTTCATCCTTTTCATCGTTCGTTGTCAACATATCCACTCTTTTTCTGTAAGATCTTATTCCTTCTTCTTCATTTCCTTTATTCATCATGGTTTACCTTGTTGAATCTCTTGATAAGTTTCGTTCTGATTTTTCTATTCCTTCATGGGTTGTTCTGGAGGAACTTTCTGAACCTTTCGATTATTTCCGTTTGGCTGAGGGACATTGGCTCCCCAGTCTCTTTGTTGCTGAGTGTGGATTTTCTTTTCCTCCAAACCCTCTATGTCTGGAATTCTGTCAATACTTTGACGTGGTTCCTGCAAGAATAGCCCCCAATACATGGAGAATAGTTAATGGAGTTCATAGACTAAATCAAATTCATATAACTCGCATAGGAAATCCAGAAATCATGTTTTCTTATAGATGGGCAGTTGGTGATAATACTTTTTATTTAAAAACTAGATTTTTAAATAGGGCTTTAGTGGTCAATCTCCCGGATGCCAATAGGGACTATTTTGAGCACGGGGTTGTTATAAAAAATTGGCAACATGCTCCTTTATCTGGAGATGGAGTGTATCAGGGTCCCATATGTCCTCCCTATGGCAATGGGATAGGTTATTTTTATTTCATTTTACTTATTTTGAAATTATGCTTCTTCTATGTTTGATAAAATGTGCCACTGATATTTTAATGTTTACTTATTTGCAGTTGACAACAAAAGAAGGTGTCCAAATGAAGCAGACGTTAATATAAGGCAGTTAAAACTTATCTGGAGTTTGCATCAAACTGTTGCCGACGAGCACATTAGGTCAGCTTCATATCTGCTGCAGTACAAGATTTACACTTCCTATTTCACTGCTCGTCAGGTGATAAGCGAAGTAGAACCAGTACCAGCTTCTACCAGTTCTTCGCCTGAGTCACACGTTCCTTTAAGCAAATGGATAAAGAAAAGAAGACCTCCCACCCTTTTTGAGAAACCTGCCTCTGGTGTTAGAGAGGCAAAAAGAAGTAAGCTTGATGTCCTAGGAGAAGGGACAAAGAAAATTGATGCATCTTCCTCGGCTGCTCCTGTGAAGGTTGTCGAGAAGCCCCCAGTGGCCCCGAGCAAGGTTGTTGCTCCAGGTGAGGTGATTGTCATATCACCGACCAAGAGTTCCTCCTTGGTTGAATCTATTCCTGTTCCCCCGAGGAAGCTGAAGAAGAGCTCCTCGGTCAATTTGGCTGAAACCATCTCTCAACCCCCAACTACTGGAACTGGTGTTCCTATTTTTGTTCCCCGAGCTCTGCCATGAGCTCGGTGAAGACTTGGATCATTCCCGAGATCCAAGGTATTGAAGAAAACCTTTCTCGGGACATGGTTACCTCATTGGATGCTCACCATATTGCTTCTGTAAGTCTTATTGTTTTAAAATTTTCATCTTTCCCTTGTTATATCTGTCTCTGACTTGCTTTCATTTATTTTCACAGTTGGTGAGTTGCTTTAATACAATTGTGAAGAAAGATGAAGCTATTAAAGCTTCAATCTCCTCATCTGGTGTGGAGGAAGCTCTGGTGGGCCTGAGGCAGTCTTTGGAAGATTCTCGTCAGAAGTACGATGCTCACAAGTCTATTTGGGAGAAGAAACTTACCTCCACCGAGCAGGAGAAGGCTCAGGTTGTTGAAGTCTCCAAGGGGTTGGAGAAGAAAATGAATGCTTCGAAGAAGAAGAATAAAGAGCTCGAAGGGAAGATCAAAACTGCTGGGGAGCTTGAAGATAAGCTCAAGGTTGCTGAGGAAAAGTTGGGTCAGCTTCATGAAGTAAGTCGGCAGAAGGAGGAGGTTGAGAGTAAACTGAAGGCTGCTGACAATCTTCTGTCCGAGAAGCTTTCCTCGGAGAAGTTAAAGAGGAAATTGGCTGTGAAGAAATCCTTCAGCGCTGGCTGGGATAAAGGGTGGAACAAAGGCTTGGCTGCCATGATGTCACAAGTAGAATATGGCAGCCTCAAGTAATTTAGATATGGGTGGGTCGCTGCTCTACAGGAGATGAAGGTTGATGAAAATTCTGAACTCTTTCAGTGACACATCCCTGGTCCCCCTCCAAATCCTGAAGATGAAGAAGAGGACGAAGCTGCCTCCGAAGAGTCTTCCATGGTGATGGGAGATCAAGTTTCTCATCCCCCAGCCATCCAGCCTACTAACGAGGAACTTCAGCAAATCGCTACTTCTTCCGAGCAACTGCCAGCGCTCCCCGAGCAACTTTCTGTTCCCTCCGAGCAACCTACCTCCTCGTCCTAGCCTCCCGAGAAGGTTTTGGGAGACAAGGAAAAGGTGTAGAGTTGTTCGGGTTTCTCACTATTTTATTTTTCTTTGTCAAATGTAACCCTGAACATGTAACTCTAAATTTTATAACTTTGAACTTTGAGATATAATAAAATTTGAACTTTTGTTTATGCATACTGTTGTTTCTCCTCTTCATGCTCTGTTGGTACTCTTATTGATATTTGCTTTTTCTTTTTCTACTAGTTTCTGGCCAGAATGGAATTATTTTCTGCTCATGATACAAAGTTGTTACGGCAATGCAATGAATACTTTAAGGCTGGTCACACAGATCTGAGTGCAGCACAAATCGTCGACATCCTCGGTCAAGATGCTTCGGAACAGGCAGTTAAAGCTTACCAATATTTAAAGTGTCTGCTTGATCGTGCAGTGGCCAATAATGTAGCTTATTATGATATGATTGAGGATCTCCAAGGCACTCTTGAAGACCTTCAGCAACAATATAAGGAATCCACTGCCCTCTTGCACGAGGGGTACGAGAAGAAGTATCAGCAGATCATTGTCGACAAGGGATACGAGAAGCATTTTGCCGCATACGATGTGCGGGAGAGAACGTTGGATGATGAGGTCGAAGAGCATAGGCAAATAGCCGAGTTGTTGGATCAAGAGAATAACAACTTGCAAAGAGAAGTATCACAATTAAAAACTGTTACCTCCACCTCAAAAGATTTGATCCCAGTGACTGACGAGGGATTATCGTTCTTGGAGGTCGAGAACGCCAACCTGAGGGATGAGTTAGAAACCTTGAAAAGGTCTGGCCCATCTACACCTTCTCGTGGACGAGCAAGAGCTCCTCGAGGACGAGCAAGAACAGCTCAGATTCCTGTCGAGGAACAGATGACTCAATCTGCTTTAGAGAACCAGGCCTTCCAATTAATGGCGAAGAACCAGGCATTGGCTGAGATGTCTAAGAAAATCAGGGACCTGGAAGAGCAGCTTTCTGTGCAGAAGTCTGTCTTGGAGAATAAATAACTCTTCATAAAAAATATCCACGAACAGCTGGAAAGATTGACATATCAATTCCACAGATAGCCCAGGGAGTTCTGGATGGCTGGCTACAACGAGGCTCTCTACCACTTGGACGATCGTATCCAAAATGCCAATAATGAGGGCTACAAACAGGGCTGGTTGAATGCCTTAGGTGTGCTGCAATTGGAACAAGGTCATTACCTGTGGGATTACCATAATCCTGGTCTGCTCGACCTTCCAGTGCCACCATTCAAGCTCGACATGAGTTGGATCCCTGCTCGGGCCATCCCCTAATGCTTAATTTCCAAATATCTCGGCGACTACAATCTCCATTCAAATGTCGAGATATCTCATCCCGAGCACCTCCTAGATCTACCATCCGTGATGAATATCAGGATGTTAAAAGATCTTAACTTCATAAATCCTCCTCTTGCTTTAAATGATCCGCTTGCTGGCGAGGAACCTGTTTCAAAAGAAGAGGGGAAAAACCAATAGAATAGGAATATTGATGTAATAAATTTGTATACATTTCATTCTCAATGTAATTTGTTTTTGGATTTAATGAAAGACTTTTATTTTTGTTCACAATCTTAATTGCCATTGTCTTGTAAAACAATTTACATTTGTGCATGTGTATCTATTAAAAAGATAACAACATTGTGTTACTTGTCAATCAACTTATTGTCTAATAGCTTGAATTTGTGGTAGTCATTTGGCAAAAACGATGTTTTGTTTCTCGACCAACTTAGTAATAATTTTAAAAAGTTACGAGTATAAAAAATTTTGCTCGATCACTTTCTCGTTATTCATAAAAAATGTTTTCGACCAACCAAGGTCGGTAAAATTTCCTTGTCGACCAACTACAGTTAGTGTATTTTTCCTCTACGAGCAACTTTGGCACTTTTTGGAATAATCTTACCTCCCGACCAACCTTAGTTGGCATTTTCGAGAATATATTTACTTCCTAACCAACATAAGTTGGCATTTTTAGGAATACTTTTACTTCCCGAGGAATACATTTACTTCCTAACCAACATAAGTTGGCATTTTTAGGAATACATAGTTTTACTTCCCGTAGGAATACATAGTTTTACTTCCCGTAGGAATACATTTACTTCCTAACCAACATAAGTTGGAATTTTTAGGAATACATAGTTTTACTTCCCGGAGGAATACATAGTTTTACTTCCCGGAGGAATACATAGTTTTACTTCCCGGAGGAATACATTGTTTTACTTCCCGGAGGAATACATATACATAGTTTTACTTCCCGGAGGAATACATAGTTTTACTTCCCGGAGGAATACATTGTTTTACTTCCCGGAGGAATACATAGTTTTACTTCCCGGAGGAATACATAGTTTTACTTCCCGGAGGAATACATTGTTTTACTTCCCGGAGGAATACATTGTTTTACTTCCCGTAGGAATACATTTGTTTCTCGACCAACCTTAGTTGGCGTTTTCGAGAATAAATTTGAGTAGTCCGAGTTCCGAGTTTTGCCGAGTAGTGAGTATCACTAGTATTCCCCGAAAAACTTTCAATAAAAGGAGAGAATTTTGCAGAATATCTTCATTTTATTCATACTGACGGAACTGCATTACATGAGAATATACATCACTGATAATACTTGCGCAGGTGCTCTGCGTTCCATGCATTCTTAAACTCCTCCCCCTCTAAAGTTGCTATTCGGTAAGTTCCTGGCCGAACAACTTCTGTAACTCGGTATGGTCCATGCCAGTTTGCTTCCAGTTTGTTGTGCTTTTGAATCACCTTCTTTAGCACATAGTCTCCTTCTTTCAAGTCACACTTCTTCACTCTTTTGTTGTAGAACAAAGTTGTTCGCTGCTGGTAAGCAGTATTTCTAATGGCTGCTTCTTCTCTAACTTCCTCGAGCATGTCTAAATCCAATCTTCTCATTAAGTCGCTGACAGGGGAATTGAAATTCAGTACCCTGTGTGTTGGGAGGCCCAACTCGGCAGGTATAACAGCTTCACTTCCAAACACCAGCATATATGGTGATTCTCCAGTTGCTACTCGAGGAGTAGTTCGGTAAGCCCACAGTACTGACTGTAACTCGTTGATCCAATTTGCCTTTGCATTATCCAGTCTTTTCTTCAAGCCATTCAGCAACGTTCTGTTTGTCACTTCAGTTTGTCCATTGCTTTGAGGATGGCTTGGTGCTGAGTGGATTTTCAAAATATTTGACTGATGACAATAGGCAGTGAATTCCTCGTTGTCAAATTATGTTCCATGGTCTGTGATGAAGGCATGAGGAAGACCATATCGACAAATGATGTTCTTCCAAATAAATTGGTACACCTTATCGTATGTCATATCAATGAGAGGATCAGCTTCAACCCATTTAGTAAAATAATCCACAGCGACCACGAGATACTTAAACCTTCCCCTGGTCGTCGGCAGTGGCCCGAACAAATCTATTCCCCACATGGCAAATGGCCAAGGGGAAGTGATGGGTGTCAACGATGCTTGGGGAGTTCTTTGAATGGAAGAGAATCGCTGATATTTGTCACATTTCTTAGCATAGGCTATGCAATCAGCCCTCATCGTCGGCCAGTAGTATCCTTCCGTCATCACCCTTTGCAAAAGAGTCTGACCTGCTACATGGGCTCCACAGGACCCTTCATGGACCTCTTCAACTAAATCTTTCACCTCGGTGGGATACACACATCTCTGCAAACCTGCTATAACTCCTCGTCTGTATAGAATACCGTTGGTCAGTACATAACGAGCAACCTTAAACTTCAGTTTCTTGGCTACAAGTTTGTTAGTTTGTAATTCCCCTTTCTCAATATAAGCCCTGATGGGATCCATCCATGATGATCCAAAATCGAGGGTAATAAAGTTCATCGTCAGATCTTCATCTATACTCCGACCAACTAAAACTTCAATTGGGACTGTTCTTCGTAGCTCGGTACGAGTAGCTGATGCTAATCGAGCTAGGGTGTCTGCTCTCGCATTCTCCATTCTTGGTATTCTGACCAACTGAATAGCAACAAATTTCGACACCAGTTCCTTTGCCTTTGCATGATATCTGATCATTAATTCTCCTTTGGCTGCATATACTCCCATCATTTGATTTATGACCAGTTGCGAATCACTGAAGACAATAACTTGTTCCGCCCCTATGGTTTTTGCCAAACTAAGACCTGCAATCATGACTTCATATTCAGCCTCATTATTCGAAGCTTTGAATTGGAAACGTAGGGCGTATTCCATGTCGACCTCGTCCGGACTGCTCAAAACTATCCCTGTGCCACATCCTGTAGTGCAAGATGAACCATCCACATACAGGCTCCATATAGGTAACTCGTCTTCAAATTTCTGATCTGACAGAGTTCCTCGGTGAAAAATTTGTTGCTTCCTTTCACCATCTCCTGATATTTCTTGCTGTTCGTCGATCATCTTTCCTTGCCCTTTTACCAACCTGAGCTGGTCTGGGCTTGAATTTGATGATCCTGTAACATCTACTTGCCCTTTTACCAAGCTAAGTTGGTCTGGGCTTGCATTTGATGATCCTGTAACATCCATAGGTTGATCAGCGAGCAACTTTTGCTCCTCGGGGGTATCAGGATAGGTGAACTCTGCTATAAAGTCTGCTACAGCTTGCCCTTTTAGCGATGATCTGGGCTCATAGACTATATCATATTCACCAAGTTCTATTGCCCAACACATCAATCTTCCTGACTTTTCTGGTTTATGAAGGGCTTGCCTCAATGGCATATCAGTATATACTACTATGGTATGAGCTTGAAAGTATGGCTTCATTATTCTACTTGCCTCGATTAATGCCAGTGCTAATTTTTCCAGCCTTGGATATCTGATCTCTACTCCTCAGAAGGCCTTACTTGTATAGTAGATTGGTTTTTGTACTCCATTCTCCACTCTTATTAATGCCGAACTGACTGCATTCTCGGACACTGCCAGATACAAGTATAATTTTCCTCCCATCACTGGCCTGGATAGCAGCGGAGGTGCTCCCAAGTATTTCTTTAAGTCTTGAAAAGCCTTCTCACATTCATCATTCCACTCAAAAGTCTTTCGGAGTGTCTTGAAGAATGGGAGACATCGATCAGTTGCTCACGATACAAATCTGTTGAGTGCTGCTACTCGTCCTGTAAGACTTTGCACCTCTTTCTTCGTCTTTGGAGATCGCAACCCTAGCAGAGCTTTGATCTTTTCAGGGTTAGCTTCAATGCCTCGCTGATTGACAATGTATCCGATAAACATGCCTTCTCGTACTCCAAATGTGCACTTCGTCGGGTTCAACTTCATTTGATATTTATCTAGTTGATCAAAGGTCTGGTTTAAGTCAACTAGATGATCAGCAGCTTTCTTGGTCTTTGTCAGCATATCGTCAACATAGACTTCCATATTGCAACTGATTTGTTCAGCAAAGACTTTGTTCATCAGCCGCTGATATATCGCACCTGCATTTTTCAAACCAAAAGGCATAATATTATAACAATAAGTTCCCCTAGGGGTAATGAAAGAAGTACTCTCCCTGTCTTCAGGTTTCATTTTAATCTGGTTGTAACCGGAATACGCATCCATAAAGCTCAGCAACTCGTGTCCCAAGGTAGCATCCACCAGTTGATCAATTCGGGGCAGTGGAAAGTGATCCTTTGGGCATGCTTTGTTGAGGTCGGTGAAGTCTACACACATCCTCCATTTTTTGTTCTTCTTTTTCACCATCACCACATTTGCTAACCAGTCTGGATATTTAACATCTTCAATGAAGCAAGCTTTCTGGAGCTTCTCGACTTCCTCCTGTATAGCTTGATTCTTCTCGGGGCTGAACACTCTTCTTATCTGCTTCACTGGCTTGATCTCCTTATTCACATTGAGCTCGTGACATAAGAAATTTGGGTCTATCCCAGGCATATCCTCATGACTCCACACAAAAGTTTTCTTTCTGCTTCTTAGGAAAGTTATCAATTCCTGTTTTAGTGAGGCTTCCAATGACGAACCTACTTGAGTAGTTCGTTCAGGGTGCTCGTCGTCCAGAATGATATTTTCAGTAGCTTCCACCACTTGACCCTTCACGAGTTGAGACTCATCTCTAGGATCCAATGTTTCAATTTCTGCACCTTCATCCACTTGATAGGTAGTAGTCTTTTTCCTTGATTCCTCCAGTTCTTCTTGCTCGGCGGATGAATAATAGCCTTCCCGAGCTACTTTCTAATCACCCTTCACAACTCCTACTCCAACATTTGTTAGAAATTTTAGGCATTGATGTACTGTAGATGGTACAGCCTCGAACTTCTTCAATCCTACTCTTCCCATGATGATATTGTATGATGATTGAACATTATTATCCATCACGAAGAAGCGTATTCTTTCTGTTCGACAAGCAGGCCATGTACCAATGAATATATCCAATTTGATCGTCCCAAGTGGAAATACTTTCTCGCCAGCAAAACCGAGGAGGGGTCTATGATAAGGCTCCAGTTGAGATAGCTTTAGATTTAAACTGTCGAAGCACGAGTAGAACATGATGTCTGTCGAGCTACCATTATCTACCAGTACTCTTGAAATTATTACTTCTTTCATCCTCATTTTGATCACCAATGGGTCATCATGAGGATAAAAAATTCCTGCGAGGTCATTCTTTGAAAAACCAATGACCAATTTCTCTTTGTTCACCTTTCTCGGGCGATCCTCCTCAGCTAGATTTATTCGTTGAATGTACGAACAAGCTTGAGCCGCACAGAGGTAAGATTTTCTTTCTGCAGTAAGGTCTCCTCCTCTTGCATCTCCACCTGTTATAACATTACAGTCACATGACCCAAAGCGTATTGACAATACCTCTCGTTCTGGTTGCCTTGGTCTCTTGGGAAGATCGAGGTCGTCTTCTGAATCAACTTCATGGTTTCTTTTCTTGTTCTCCTCTGCTCGACGAGGAGATCTAGACCTCTCTCTTATTCGGTCGTTGTTTCTTCTTTCGTTTCCACGATCAATATACTTTGCCAGTTTTCCCCGTCTGATGAGTGTTTCAATCTCATTTTGAAGAGCTATGCAATTTTTGGTCATATGGCCATGATCTTTGTGAAACTCGCAATATTTTGCTTTATTCCTCCTGTCAGGGTCTGCCTTCATTTTCTCTGGCCAATTTAATTCCTCGTTGTTCTTGATTTCTTCTAGAACATGGTTGATGTCCTTCTTTAAAGGAGTATAATTATCAAATTTCTTCATTACGTCCCATACCGACCTAGTTTTTGAATGTTTGTCATTACCATTGTTCTTATGCTCTTTCTTCTTAGCTTTATCACCTTCCACCTTGTTTTCTTTGGCATCCATGTTTTTCTTCGCAGCCATAGCCTCCTCGGCATTCATAATCTTGGACGCTTTTCCCATCAGGTCTGACATGGTTCTAGGTGGATCTTTGGCCAAAGTGTAGTACAACTTATTGGGCAGTAGTCCACTCATCAAGGCGGTAATCGCTGTTTTTTCCTCATAATCAATGACTTCGAGTTTCTCGTTATTAAAACGAGTTATATAATCTCTGGTACTTTCACCAGCTTTTTGTTTAACACTTAACAAATGTGCTACTCTTTTAACTGGATTTGCCCCAAAATAGAAATTCCCAATGAATAACTCGGCCAGTTGAAGAAAAGTTGAGATCTTACCCCGAGGAAGATTATTATACCATATTTGAGCCGACCTGGTAAGAGTTCCTGAGAATGCTCTGCATCTCATCTTATCTAGAATAGCATAGATGTCGGCTGCAAAAGAGTTTCTATATGAAGGACAGGGTCAGTCTTTCCATCATATTTGGGGGGTCACAACAGGTGCTTTGAATTTTGATGGTGTTGAAAAATCTACAATTGCCTGGACAAAAGGTGTTCCTCGAATAAAAGTTCGTTGTAGAGGGTTCTTGGCTTTAGCCATTTCCCCTAATCTATCCTCCAGCCTCTGAATAGAGCCTTTCCATGCATCATTTCCTTCCTCGGGCTTGTTGGTTCGAGCAACTGATCGCGTTGATGTGGCTTCCTGGGATCTATCTTGACGAGCAGCTGGTCGCGACTGGGCAGATCCTTCCCTTAAATCTGATGGTCGTCGAAAACTTCTCGATGCGACTTTAGGAGGACTTCTACTCCTTCTAGGTCCTAATCGATCAAAATGTGATACCCTGCTTAACCTCTCTAGCGCACTAGTCCTTTCTGGAGAGAGAGTGATACGTTGTTCAGTATCTGTGGCCCGCACTGACAAAGTTCATCCAGGTTGATAAGAAAAATCTTCAGATTCCTCAGATGAATCAGTACGCCTAGTACGCGAAGAAGGTGCACGGGTATTTCTTTGAATACTTTGCGGTCCTGAACGGGTTGGTGCACCGCCATGGAGGGTTTGTATGAGTTGTCGCATAGTTTCATGCATGACGGTCTGGCCCTGAGCCAGATTTGTCATTATTCCAGCCATATCTGGAATATTTGGCGGAGAAGATGGATTTGGAGGGCTTCCAGCATTTCGATTGCTGGATTCTGGAATATCAGCCATTTGTGATGAATTGTTTTTGATGAAAAACGATGTTACCAGTCGTTTCCCACAGACGGCGCCAATCTGTTGATGTAAAAAATTAGATTATATCTAATTATTTAATCACAGATAAAATAAATGAGACACAGAAGTTTTAAAGTGGTTCAGCCTTATAAGAATGGCCTATGTCCACTGTTTCTATTATTGATGATTGTTTGGGAATTCTCGATTACAAGTTCAATCAAGAAATTTCGGTCCCTTTACAATGAGGATTGTACAATGTATTTATAGCCCTGAGGCTGTAATGTGAAAGGGTAATACATTAAATTCTGTACATGTGAAAGGGTAATACATTCAATGCCCCTTAAGTGTATACATCTGAATGATAAGCATATAATGAACAGTCAAACTGTTGGTTATCCTGCTATTAATGCTTTGTTCGAGGTGCATCTCGGACCGCCTAAGTTGCTCGGACAACCTAAGCTTCTCGGTACTCAAGAGTTCCTCGTAGAGTTCTTGTTCCTCGGAGCGTCTGAGTTCCTCGGGGAAGCAGTGTTCCTCGTTGTAGTATGGTTCCTCGGAGCGTCTGAGTTCCTCGGAAGTGCTTGTTGTTGCCACGTAGATTGCCACGTAGATTGCCACGTGTCTTCATTCAATTGGGCCATGTCAGCAGACTAAATTTGGTATCAACAATGATCAATTTGGTAAATCATCCACATTATTCTCCAAGTGCTTGTGAAAAATACTTGAGGATCGATTTGGAAAATCATGGATATTTTGGATGGATATGGAAAATCTTATTTATAGAGGATATTCTTGACTAAATGTTGTTGAATATGATCCTTTTGATGTATTCTAAAATTTAATTGTCTTTATCATCCACTAAAAATTGATCTTATAATGAAATACAAAAATACCTCATAAGTGAACTCTGAATTGTAATGTAAAATGGTAGATAAAGAATTTTTTGTCCAAGGTGTTTAGAGTTAGGGTCGGAGTGAGGATTTTATACCCCGTCGAGCTAGCCTAAGGGCAATTTCTGGGGATTCGGGGGCGGTAGCCTCCTAGCCGAATTTTTTAGAAGTTATTTATTAGTATTTACCAAATAATTACTAAAGGCAATTAAATATTATGTAAATTGAAGATTATATAAATACCTAACAATTAATATTATAAAATTAAATGACAAATCATTTTCTAGTTTTATTTTTGCTCAAGTTTTAACTGAAAATTATGGACTAAAATCATAGTCTTACAATCCTATGCAAGATAAAAAAATAATGAATGAAATAAAAGCTAAGAGTAAGGGTTGAAATTAACATACTTGTTAATGGATTTAATATCAATTGATTCTTCAATCAATAATCAATGACTTATAATAAATGAGAAACAAAAAAATAGGATTTAGAATTTCGGTTTTACACAAATTAGGGTTAAACTTCATTAAAAAATGGTGAAATATGAGTAGATTAAATATAGATCAACATAAAGTTGGAGTGGTGGATAATGGATTACCTTCAAAGTTGGAAGTATGTGTCCTCACCAACAAAGTTGGAAGTTGTGTTCTCCGTTGTTTTTTTGTTGACCCGAGAGAAATAGAGAAGCGGGGGAATGTTTTGGGTTTCTCTCCTCTTTTTGATTAAGTGGGTTTTTAATTGAGAGAGTAGTAACTAAGTGGGCGCTCGTGTGAAGTGGATTGGGTAATTATTTTGGGATAGGCTAGGTAATTATTTTGGGTTTGTTAACACTATTAAATTTAGTTTCTTAAATTGGAGCCGGGCTGTTGCCCGGCCTAGCCGACCCCTGGTTTCGCCCCTGTTTAGAGTTAATATTTATAAAAAAATATATTTTATTTAAGAAGTTTTCTAAAAATTTAAAACTTTTTTTATTATTACAATAAAAAAATCCTAAACAAATTATTTTATATGTTAAAAATTTGTCTTTTATTCGACCCTGGTTTGGTCTAGTAGTAAGTGACGACTCGAAATGGCCATAAGTCACGAGTTCGAAGCCCCCCAACGAATACCAGTCAGAATTTGAGCGATACATGTGTTAAGGTGGCTCTGGCATAGCGTTCCCCCTATTTTGCTTGCATGGGAGAGTCCAAATCGCTCGTTCGTATGGAGGTTCAGGGTTATAAAAAAAATCATCTTTTATATAAAAAAATTGTTTAATAAAAAAAAGTAACACTATTTTTTATAAATATAAATAAAAAAAATGGAAGAACAATTCAAATAGCATTTTTAGAAAACAATTGTTAAGTAAAATATACAGTTTTTTTTATATAAACGACAAATTTTAAAGCTAAAACAATTTATTTTTGTAAAAAAAAAACGTATGTTACATTATATAGAACATTGTTTTTATTTTTATAAACATTTTTTAAAACAACAGTAAAAATGGCTTGTTTATTTTTTAAAACACTTATAAAAACTTAAAACAAATTTTTTATACAAAAATTGTTTTATTTTAAAAAAAAAGTTTTCTATAATAAACATTTTTTTCAATCAAAATAGTTTCTAATATAAATAAAATCTCTTTAATAAATAAATAAAATGCTTGTTTTAGTTGGGGATAAGAATATAATATAAGTCTTGGATATAAATGTGAATTTTGAATGAACAACCAAAAATTAATGGGTTTAAGGGTATTATGGTCTTTGAATATAAAAGTGGAATGAAAAAGCTTGTGGGGAGTGCGAATAATCGAATCCTTTAAGATTATGATGGATTCTTAATTTTAATATTCAAATCAATGGGATAAGGGAATCTTGAACTCAAGCTATGTGCAAACAAATAAATGAATAATTTGAGATGCATGTAGTTAGCATCTTCCACACACGCGCGCGCACACACACACACAGTTAGCCATTCCTGAGGTGGCCATGACCCCTCCAACTTTGGAAATTTTTAAAATGAAACTATTTAAAATTTCGTATAATATACAATTAAGTCTTTTCTTTTCAATAATTTTTACCAACACAAGTTATTATTTAGGAATATAATTTAGTATACAATGTAGATCTCAACAAATAAAATCATAATAACATCCAGATTATAATTATTTTGAGTTATAAAATTTTGTAATAACAATTTCATTAATTAATTTTTAATCTAATTAAATAAAAATATAATATTGGCCCCCTCAACTTATATTATTGACTTCGTTCCTAGAATATATATATATATATATATATATATATATATATATATATATATAGTCATGCGCTTGTGCGAATTAGTCCGCATTTTAAGAATGCGGACCAGACATGTGTCACCTGGCGGTGAGCCCGAAAAAGAGAGAGAGTGTGCCTATAATTTAGGCGATATAATTTAGGCGATAAAGTCTAGGGGCACCACCAGGTGACACATGTCTGGTCCGCATTCTTAAAATGCGGACTAGTCCGCACAAGAGCAGTACTGTATATATATATATATATATACAGTACTGCTCTTGTGTGGACTTGTTCGCATTTTAAGAGTGGAGGCGATATGCCTAGAAATTATTGATTAAATTATAGACATACTCTCTCTCTCTCTCTTTTCTGGGCTCACCACCAGGTGACACATGTTTGGTTCGCACTCTTAAAATGCGGACTGGTCCGCACAAGAGTAATACTATATATATATATATATATATATATATATATATATATATATATGTATATATATATGTGTGTGTGTGTGTGTATTCATATATATAATGAAATAGGAGATCGGGATTGTTAATTTTCCATGGAAAGCAATTTGGAGGGTTAAGGCTCCTTCAAAAGTCAGTTTCTTCGTTTCGACCGTGGCAAGACAAGTGATTTTGACAACGAAGGGGCTGCAAAAAAAAGGGGCGACGTATGGCTAGTCGGTGCTGGTTGTGTATGGAGGAGGAAGAGATGACTAATCACCTTCTCTTGCATTATCGGGTGACAAGGAGTCTTTGGGAGATATACTTCACTCTTAGTAGGGTAGAGTGGGTGATGCCCAATGTAGGTTCGAGATTTACTGAACTCGTGGCACCCGCCAAAGGGTTGGAAGAAATTTGGAGTAGAGTGCCTCACTGAATCTTCTGGGCGATTTGGAAGGAGAGAAATGCGAGGTTCTTCGATAGTAAGGAGTTGGATTCACCGAGACTTCGACATTTGTTTTTAAGTTCGCTGATGATTTAGTATAAGGAAAGTCACAACACTTCTATTTTAATGTTTTTGGAGTTTCTGGAGGAGTTGAATAGAGTTATGTAATCTTGTTGGTGTGATGGGGGGTTTTGTATTTGGGCCTCCCCATCGACTACTTTCGTTTTTTACTACAT
This sequence comes from Sambucus nigra, assembly GCA_949130495.1. Classification (NCBI taxonomy): domain Eukaryota; kingdom Viridiplantae; phylum Streptophyta; class Magnoliopsida; order Dipsacales; family Adoxaceae; genus Sambucus; species Sambucus nigra. Next base: position 293,343,081 of record OX422215.1, on the reverse strand, counting down.
GGTATCATGTATACTCCATGTATACGGGTCCCGTCCCCTTGGCGGTTTTTAGTTATAGCCTTTTATTTATAAAAAAAAAAGTTGTTGGTGGCAGCAGCCCAGGAAGGTTAAAGAAATCCGTGGGAGCCACCTGTGGATATATATAAGGGGGATACAATAGAGCACCGCTTAAGGCCCCCCCATGCGGGATTTTTTTTATAAAAAAATAGGTAGTTTTTTTAGGGGGTAAGGGGGGGGGGGGGTTAAATATTTTAGTGTACTCCTAAAAAAATAATTTTAAAATGATTTGTTCTGGTATTTTAAAAAAATATGCCAATATTAGACAAATAAGCAATTGACTTAAATTGGTTAAAAAGTGTCAAATATTGACAATTTTTTTAAAATATTAAAATAAATTATTTTGAAATGAATTTTTAAGAATATTTTGAAATGCTCAGAACCCAGAAAATAACATTTTTTTTTACAGAGAATTAAGGTAAATGTCATTTTCCTTTTTATATTTAAATTTTTAGGACAATATCTTTCAAGTTTATAAATCTAGTCCCTGCGATACAATAACATTTATTTGTATGGTTCCTTTAGAGTTGGAAGTTCATTTTCTTGGTCCGCGCCAGTGGCACCATTTTTCTTGGTGTTTTTAGTATAGGGACTAAATTTATAAAATTATGTAAAATGTCCTATTTTTATAGGGTTTAAAAATTATGAGGACCTTTCTCCAAAACTCAATTTTTTTTTATTAAAAAACATGTGGTAAATGACCCTTATTTAAGGCTCCCTTAGGAGAGCTTGATATATATATGGAATAATAATATGAGTAGAAAAATCTTCTCAAAATTTAATTTGAATTTCACTTAATCTCTCACCTACCTATTAAAAATTATCTTGTGATATGAGCTATTGCACCGTTAAGAATTTCGAAAAACGTGTTATTCGATATTCTTCAAAACAACCAATTTCGGCACTGTGAATGATAGGCAGAACTAAATCATAATGGGAAGCAAAGTTAATTTCAAATTAAAGTGACACTTCAGCATTTGATAATCTAATGAAATATAAATAGTCATATGAGTTTCAAATATATATTTTTTCAAACCTCACTAAAATGTATTATGTGTTTATGATTTGTATGGATAAAACATATAACCAGGTTTCGCATTTTTGTCAGTTATAAAAAATAATCACGTGATCCAGTTCTTTTGGGCAGTCATTCTGTGTATTGGTCCATGTTTTACGAATTTAACAGCCCGTTCGGTTTGTATTTTTAAGAACTGTTTTCTGTACTTAAAATTCAAAACTGATAGAACATCTTTGACAACCTGTTTTATACTGAGCCAAGTTGAGGTGAATAAATGTAGAGTAGTTCTATAGAGCCCAAATTTTTGACCGAATTTTTGTTGATAAATTGACGTGTCGGCGTGCTATTGGTTGTTTTTGAGGTCCCGCTGACGCGGACCCCACAAATCAATCAATAGCAAGCCGACACGTCAGTTTGTCAACAAAAATTCGGGCAAAATAGAATTCTTGATAAATGTAAGACCTTTTGAAATATATGTTTTCCTAGGGTAGCCTCTAAATCACATCTCCAATATTATTGCATAAAGAATTTCACCCCATAGAAATAAGAATAGAAAACCACAGGGTAATCAAATGATCATAGAATGCTATTAACTGGATTCAATAAATAAATTTAAAATGGTAGTGCCTCACCATGGAAATAGTTCCAGAAGAGAACAGAGCCTACAGTACCCAATTCACTGTCATGCAGTTCACAACCCTGTATATGGTTAGGTGCTATGTTGGATATATGGTGTGGCTTGTACCTGAAGATCTCATGGAACAAATCTCCACTTGATTTGATCTCTATTTGGCCGACCAACTTACCAGTTAGACCCATATCCCTCCCCCCCCCCCCCCCCCAATCACAAGCAATCCTCTACAAGCAGATAAATGGGAAAGAGGTTGTGTGTTAAAGAAGACAATGCCCTTGCCCTTTCTATAGAGAAAGTTGTGGTGAAATAGAGGTCATGTGTTAAATCATACTGTTTTGTTTATCACAAATTCGAATATGAATCGTAAGGTTACATCATGAATAAAACAGTTTTGACATGAATCCAGGATGTTTATCTTCATGCAATCACATAATCGAAAATTCCTTGAAAATACGATTTAAAAACTGACATTTGTCCATCGCTGTTGAACGGATTAAAATTACTCGAATGCTCCTTTAATTCCTTTCTTAAATAGTCCGAAATGAGAAAAATGGATCTCGGATTTTCTCTCCCTCCTTAGAAATAGTGTGTATTGAGATGACTCTAGATGGTGTAGAGGTCTCTATTGATAAGGGGAAGAGGGCCAGAAACCTAGCAGAGGTGGGACTCTTTCCAAGTCTCCCACTAATGCCACTAACCATCATGTGACTAACGGATAAGGTTTACCCAAATATTTTAATATCTTTATTTATCACATTCCTAATTAATTATTTGATATTTATCAAGACCACAATTATGGGAAATTCGAAATTTAATAAAATTGAAATTAAATAATTAATTTCATTACTTGATATTAATTTCCAACAGTCTCCCACTTGGTCTTAACAATTCGTATAATTAAATTAGGTATCATAAGGTGCACAATTATTGATAAATTTAGTTTGCTAAATCAAATTATTCACGGATGCGAGTCATGGCGGTTCCATGCTATTCAAGAGCATGGTTCCTTCCATGTACCACAACACCAATGTTTCATTCAACCCAGCCTTTAATATTGGGTATCATAATGGCCTCATAATGTCCTTTTCAATAAGGACTATTTCTGTCAACAATAATTCATAATTATATGCATGCTTTCTCAAAAGACAGAAATAATAGAAATCATAAACACTTTTATTGAATTCAAGTAATGGTGTCAAACAACTAAGCCAAAATAGCAATCATAGTCTAACTAATCGAGACCCATCTCTTTGACATGTTCCATAAGGTCTTCGGAGATAGTCCTTTCGTAAGAGGATCTGCTATGTTATCACGCGTACTGATGTGATCAATTGACACTCTTTGTTTCTGAACTTCTTCTTTAACTGATAAGTATTTCATCTCAATATGCTTAGCAGCCTTAGTATACCTATCGTTCTTCGAGAAGAAGACTGCTGCGACATTATCACAGTGAATTTTCAGTGGCTTAGATATTGACTCCATAATTCTAAGTCCTGAAATAAAGTTTCGCAGCCATAATCCATGATTTGTAGCTTCGAAGCAAGCTACGTATTCAGCCTCCATAGTAGATGATGCAATGACACTCTGCTTAGCACTTTTCCATGAAACGGCTCCTCCAGCCATAAGGAAGACATAACCCGAAGTGCTCTTCCTACTGTCAAGGCATCCCCCAAAATCAGAGTCTGAATAACCAATCACCTTAAGGCAAGGTTCTAAAAAACGCGGGGCGTGATTGAGGCGTGGAGGCCAAGCCTTAAGCCTTAGAAGCCTAGGCGGGCCTAGGCATAAAAAGGCGTGAAAAGGCGTTTATGCCTTCTTAATATATTTTAATATTTTTTAACCATAACAAGGCTATTAAAATACAAAAATTGCACATATCATAAAAATATGTCTCAATATATGCAAATTAAAATAATATCTGATTATTTTGGATAAGATAATGGTCCGGTTTGTAAACAAATTCTTTAAAAGGCGACATCATTTCACTAAGGCATTGTTGTTTTTAGAAAAAAGTGCGCCGTAAGGATTTTACCAAGAATAAGGCGTGAAAAGTGGAAGGCGAGGCGTTTCTCCTAAGCCTTAAGCCTAGGCGTGCCTAGGCGAAGCCTAGGTGGGTTTTTTAGAACAGTGCCTTAAGGTGATCAGTCTTCCGATACGTGAGCATGTAATCCTTGGTCCCTTGCAGGTACCTCAGTACTTTCTTTGCAGCTTTCCAATGGTAAATCCCCGGATTACTTTGATATCTGCCTAGCATTCCAACGGCAAAACTGATATCCGGTCTAGTGCAAACTTGTGCATACAACAAGCTCCCTACGAGCGAAGCATAAGGCATGCATTTCATGTGCTCCCTTTCTAACTCACTTCCAGGGCATTGACTTAAGCTGAACTTATCCCCTTTCTGAAGTGGAACATTAACGGGATTGCAACTTTGCATGCTGAATCTTTCTAAAACTTTGTTAATGTAAGATTTCTGAGACAGTCCCAACGTTCCTCGTGATCTATCCCGAGATATTTCTATCCCGATCACGAAGGATGCCTCACCTAAATCTTTCATTTTAAAGTTTTTAGAAAGGTACTTCTTGGTTTCACTTAATAAACCAAGATCACTGCTGGCGATAAATAAGTCATCAACATATAGTACTAAAAACACAAACTTACTCCCACTGATCTTCAGGTATATACACCGATCAACAGTGTTTTCCTTAAACCCAAAGGATGTAATGGTATCGTGAAACTTAATGTACCATTGACGAGAAGCTTGCTTTAGACCATATATTGACTTCTTTAACATACAGACCATGTTTTCTTTTCCTTCCTTTATGAAGCCTTGTGGCTGTGCCATGTAGACTTCTTCTACTAAACTCCCATTTAGAAAAGCTGTTTTTACGTCCATTTGGTGCAACTCCAAATCATAATGATCCACCAACGCTAATATGATTCTTAGTGAGTCCTTCTTTGAAACTGGAGAGAAGGTCTCATTATAATCAATGCCTTCTCGTTGATTAAAACCTTTGGCAACAAGTCTAGCTTTATGTCGTTCGATATTGCCTTGTGAGTCAAGTTTGGTCTTAAAGATCCACTTGCACCCAACTCGTTTTTGTCCTTCTGGAAATTCGACCAACTCCCAAACTTTATTGTCATTCATAGATTTTATTTCTTCATTCATGGCATTAACCCATTTATCTGAATCATCACTGTTTACAGCCTTTTCATAAGAAACTGGATCATTAATATCCCCTATGTTAAATTCGATCTCTTGAAGGTATACCACATAATCATCCGGAATTTCCGATCTCCTTTCTCTTTGAGATCTTCTTAATGGCACTTCCTGTGGTGCTTCAAAGGTTTCATCGGTTATAGTCTCATTATGTGGATGTTCAGTTGGTTGATCATTCACTTGTTGTTCATTGTTATTGATTGGGTCAATGACCGGTGCAATAACTGCATTAGGAACAACAGGTATGTTATGAACTCTGGGTATAGGAATTTGTACCCTGACTTCTTGAATGATTACCTCCCTTTCTTTTATACTCCCACTTACTTCACCTTCTTCAATGAATTTAGCATTTCCAATTTCTATGATTCTAGTTGTATGATTTGGACAGTAGAATCTATATCCCTTCGACTTTTCTGGATACCCGATGAAATGACAAGATAATGTCCGAGGATCTAATTTCTTTTCATGAGGGTTATAGATTCTAGCTTCCGCTGGGCAGCCCCACACACGTAAATACCTTAAATCGGGTTTCCATCCTTTCCACAGTTCAAAAGGGGTTTTTGAAAGTGACTTACTAGGAACCCTATTTAAGATGTGTACAACGGTCCTTAATGCATGTGTCCACAAAAATGTAGGCAATTGTGTCCTACTTGTCATACTCCTAACCATTTCTATAAGGGTACGATTACGCCTTTCAGCTACACCATTCTGCCAAGGTGATCCTGGCATTGTGTATTGGGCGCAAATACCTAATTTCTCAAGGAGTTTAGCAAATGGGCCTGGGCATTGCCCTGACTCATCATATCTACCATAATATTCACCACCTCTGTCAGACCTAATAATTTTCACCTTTTTGCCTAGTTGCCTCTCAACCTCATTAATGTATATTTCAACGACGTTCACAGACTGAGATTTATCATGCAACATGTACAAAATGCAATATGGTGAAAAATCATCTATAAAGGTGATGAAGTATTTCTCTCCACCAATGGATGGAATATCAAAAGGTCCACAAATGTCTGTATGTATTATTTCAAGTAGCTGGGCGCTTCTTGTGGCTCCTTTCTTTGTATGTTTGGTCTGTTTTCCTTTAATACAGTCCACACATACATCATAATTGGCCCAATCCAGGTTATGGAGTATTCCATCTTTAATGAGCCTTTCAATTCTCGGCCTGGATATGTGCCCTAATCTTTTATGCCACAAATAAGAAGATTTTTCATCATTAAGTGTACGTTTCGTACCAACATTAGGATGCAGGGTCACAAGGGTTTCAGAAAAATTCTTTTCAAGATTCAATCGATATAAACCATCTAATAAAAATCCAGAACCAACATTATTAGAATTTTTAATCAAACCAAAGCCATTGTTCTTAAATTCAATTGCAAAACCATCTAAAGCGAGTTTAGAAACATAAATTAAATTCCTAGAAACTGAGGGAACATAAAAGGTTTCTTCCAAATCTAAAATAAATCCAGTGCTTAAAATCAGGCGAAAGACTTCAATAGCTTCTATTTTAGCCTTTGCCTTATTGCCCATGTAGAGAAAATGCTCATTTGGATTTGTTTTGCGGATCGAAATGAAGCCCTGCATCGAATTAGAAACATGACACATAGAACCAGAATCAATCCACCAAGTGTTAGAAGGAACGTTAATAAAGTTTGATTCGAAACAAACATAAATAAAGGGTTTACCCTTTTTCTCAAACCAGGCCTTTCGTTTATGACAATCCCTCTGGAAATGGCCCTTCTTTTTACAGAAGTGACACTTGTCGTTCTTTTCCTTCTTCACAGCAGCAGTTGATGGTTCAGCTTGATGAGACGGCCCATGACCTTTCTTAATGCCCTTGCCGAACTTCTTCTTAAAACCAGCTCCTTTGACTGTAAGATTTGCCACCTGTCCCTTAGTCACATGGCCATTCTGTTGCTTAAGCCTTCCTTCCTCCTGTACCAACATGCTTTGCAAATCATTTACATTCCACTTATCTTTTATAATGTTGTAATTGATTTGGAAAGGCCCATACTCAGGAGGTAGGGAGTTTAGGACGAATTGGACGAGAAAAGAATCGTCCACTGTCATGCCCAAAACTCTAAGTCTAGCAGCCAGATTGGTCATTTCTATAATGTGCTCATTCATGGTTCGAGTACCATCGAACCTAATAGTGGTCAGGTCAGCCATCAGTTTCCTAGCAAGGGATTTATCAGCAGTGCGAAAGCGTTCCTTAATGTTGTTCAAATACTCTTTCTCTTTCTTAGTTTCAGGTAGGGAGGTCTTAATGTTAGCATCAACACACATTCGCATAAACATTAGGGCCAACCTATTGGATCGAGACCATGCTTCATGGACAGCAATTTCATCCTCGCTACTGATATCAGTAATAGCAGCGGGTTCATCGCACATAATTGCCATGTCCAGGTCAAGAACCCCTAGGCTGAACTCAATTTGCTCATTCCATTCAGAAAAATTAGGTCCATCAAATTTGGAATAGGATTGAGCTTGCGAATATAGGTTAAGGGGAACTGCAATTAATAACAATGTTCACAGATTAAATTTTCACCCACAACAAAAATTGCAAGGGTCGAATATTGAATTGTTGACTAAAATTTTGGCATATTTCATCTACATTCTGAATATCACGAAATCTGTGTTAATCATCACATAATATTCAGATTGTAAAGATATATTACCCTATAATTCATTTATCATGGTCCCATAATTTTGGCATCTGTGTTTGTTGCCTAATTCATTTAATACCATGATTAATGGAGTTAATGTCAACTATTCTGTTTTTACAAAACTAGTTCTAATGTTGTTTAATTCAGATATTAGCATGTGTTGCGCCTCAATCCAATTTTATAACTAACATTAGAATAAGTCTTTAATGAATGTAAGTATATTATTCGTACATGCAGTCTCAGCCTGTGTTTGGCCTTTGACTTAACTCAAATAAATAATTGTTTACATGTCTTAACTTAAATATAGTTAATCATGCATTAATATTAACTATAATATGTAATTTATCAGTAATTACAAAGATACCAATAGTAGCTCGAATGCCTCAAAAACATAATTGCCCAGGTATAAAAACACGTAATACATGAATTTTGCCAAAAATGGCAAAAATGATTTTTCACCATAGAATTTAAGTAAAACATGCCAGAAAACCAAATCTTTTTGCGGAACGTCAATATCAATTTTCTGTAAAGAGTTATAAGCCTCGAGATTCTTTCCTAAAATGGCAAAAACGAGATTTTGAGGGCCTTAACTGACTCGGATTGCCGAAAAACATATTACATCACGGCCAAAGGCGGTGAAATTCGATCGTTGGCTCGTTTCCAGTCAACCTACTAAGTTTCAAGTCAATCGGACACCAAAAATTTCAAAAAACACTATTCACTGCGCCAAAAAAAAAAATCTTTCGAAATCTGTTTTGCATCAAATCGCAGTTTTCACATAATTAATCTTAAAAACAGTTTCGTTTTCTTATCATGATTAATAAAAGTGTTTTCCAGAACGCTTACACAACTTGAAACAATAAAATCACGTTAACGGCACATTAGGGTTCTTAATAACACGAAAAGGGGTTGAACAATTATGGGACAGTTATTATAGGATAAGGACTATATATAACAATTTGGTTCTTAATATCATACATGACATAAATTCATATTATCATATGCATGATTACCAGATTTATCAAAATTTCCAGATTTCCAGAAAATAAAATTTCCAGATTTACCAAAATTTCCAGAAAAATAAAATTTTCAGATTTCCAGAAAATAAAAAAAAATTCTAGATTTCCAGATTTTCAGAAGATCATAAATCAGAATGTTATAAAGAAATTTTCATTAACGAAAAACATGAGATTATAAACCGAAGGCTCTGATACCACATGTTAAATCATACTGTTTTGTTAATCACAAATTCGAATATGAATCGTAAGGTTACATCATGAATAAAACAGTTTTGACATGAATCCAGGATGTTTATCTTCATGCAATCACAGAATCGAAAATTCCTTGAAAATACGATTTAAAAACTGACCTTTGTCCATCGTTGTTGAACGGATTAAAATGACTCGAATGCTCCTTTAATTCCTTTCTTAAACAGTCTGGAATGAGAAAAACGGATTTCGGATTTTCTCTCCCTCCTTAGAAATAGTGTATATTGAGATGACTCTAGATGGTGTAGAGGTCTCTATTTATAAGGGGAAGAGGGCCGGAAACCTAGCAGAGGTGGGACTCTTTCCAAGTCTCCCACTAATGCCACTAACTATCATGTGACTAACGGATAAGGTTTACCCAAATCTTTTAATATCTTTATTTATCACATTCCTAATTAATTATCTGATATTTATCAAGACCACAATTATGGGAAATTCGGAATTTAATAAAATTGAAATTAAATAATTAATTTCATTACTTGACATTAATTTCCAACATCATGTCCATTTTCAACGCAGATAATAATTTATAATAATTGATGACCATGTCGGATCATAAACTTTAGTAGGTAGAAAGCTTCCACCCACTACATTATAAAATGATAAATAGGCCTATGTAGCATTTCATTGTCGGAACAAATTTAAAGTAAAAAAATGAAATAGCGACTATTTTTGGCGATTTTAAAAGTTTTCAAAGTTATGAATAATGCAAAAAAGTCAATTGATGAGTGTGTACAAAAAAATTCATGACTAATGCGAAAATACATTTGAAGCAGAAATTCAAATGGTGCATTTATGAGTTAAGTCGAGAAATATAAAGATGCTCAACTCGATGAATTTTCAATCTTTCGAAAACTAGTTCGAAGACCTGAAAAGATAAATGACGTTTTCCTTACCATTTGATGATGTTTTTATTGGTTTGTTGTTTTAGAGTCGTTCTATAATTCTTTCCCATTTTTTTTAGTATGTCTTGGAGGTGGGCTCACTTATCCATTATTATTTTCTTTCTTATTTTAATGAAATTTTTACTCCTTCGAAACAATTAAAAAAAATCATGCTAGTTTTAGTCGCATTGATTTTCTTAACAAAACTTTTCCCACTCTTTTTCCCTTTCTCCTTGTATATATTCCATTGATTTTACATTGTGGTCATGTTCTTCATTTTTCCTCATCAAGATTTTGAGGCAGTCTTTTATAGTTAATCTCTCTTCACTTAACTATGACTAAGAGTCAAACTCTAAACAGTTTTTTTTAAAATTGAAACTACAAGAAAAATACCTCTTTAAGACGCATTTATAAATCATTTTACATCGCTCGTTAGTCAACCGTTGTAAATGATTTCATCCATTTAGTTCCACATCTCCTTTTTCAATAGCCAACTTAAATAATTTTTTATTTAATTCCCACACAACGGTTTTATTAGAACCACCTTAGTTAGTGCTAAATCAGACTCCCGCTCAAAACGATCTCTTCCAAAAAATGCTTAAACCCCACTTCATCACGATAGCCACTTCTCCATATCTGATTTCCCCCACGATCTCTCTCTCTCCTTTTTCATCATGACACCTGGGCTAACAAACAACATCAAATTTAGTTGCCTTTTCATCGCACACCCTAAACAAATAATACCAAACATATTTGTTTCTCTCTTTTAATACCAGATAACCACAACCATCAATTATTCTAATGCTTTACAAAAACCTAATTGATTCTAGACAAATACATACATGACAGTGTAATTTTCAAGGTATACATGAAATTTTCTAACATATTGCAAAAATTTTGATGTTTTGATTTTGGCATCCTATATATTGATTGTGTTTACTCCTATGCACCCTCTGTTTGTTGTGAATTTATTTCTTAATATATTAGAATGCCATATTTCGTGTTTGATAAAATGTCAACATTAATTCTTCCACTCGATTTATCTATCTATTGGCTGCTGTGTTTGGTTTTTTTCCTCAACTGAATTCATAATTATTCTAACTAATTAAATCATTTTCACTCCGATGGTTACTATAAGAAAAAAGATTTTTAGTTGCAAAATAAAATTGTGGCTAATCATTAGCAAAAAAAAATTATCACCACTTTGCTACTAAAGACCTACTTTTAAAACCTTTAGTGCCAATATTTTGGCATTTGCTACAAAATGCTACAAATTCAGTGGTAAATAGATTTTGCTATTAAATGTTGTACATTAAGTGACAAATTATTTGCTACAAAAAACCATCAAAATTGCCACCAAATACATGTCATTTACCACTAAAAAGTTCTTTTAGTATCAAATATAAGATTTTTACTTAATCTAAATTTTTGCTTGAGGTAAAGATAGTTTTGTAGCAATTCAGATTTGCCAATAAAAATATTTTTCTATATCAAATTATTTCCTTCAATAATAGTTATTGCATTCAGTTTACATATTTTATGCCTAAAATAATTTGCAAATAATATTTTTTTATTATAAGACTCAAGGAGTCACAACTATATTAAAAAGAAAATAAAGAGAAAACAAGCAGATAAAAAATCCCAAATGAAAAAAGAAAAACCTAAAGCCTTATATGAATGGCTTGTACAATCAACTAAAGTGATATGAGCTTTGAGAAAGATCCCAAGTAGGTTGACTTCAGTTCACAAAGTGATGTCAATAAAAAGTAAAAAAGTTTTTTTTTTAAATGCAAAGTTAGATTACAACAAGAGCATAAAGAAGAGATTCAAGCTAATCATCCTAGAGGAAATGCAGATACAAATAGACTGTCCCCATATGAAATGAGGGTTGCAAAAGATGAGCTTGATTGTTGCCATCTTGAAAGGAGTCTCTGATCTAATACATGAGAGTGAATGTGGAATTCAAAGAGTGGGCAGCATAATGACAACAACAGCAGTAAGGTCAATAGACAGGAGCCTCCTAAGATCAAAATGGTGGCTACAAAGAGTCCATTTCAAGTGACAGGCCTACAGAACTTGATATTATGTGATTTTGTATGATCAAATTTGTGCAATATACCAAGTGTGGGCTGCATGTGACTAGTGATGAAGAGCAGGGGCAAATAATAAGACAACTAAGGCACATAGTTGATCCACATGAAAACCAATATATGACCGCAAATAATCCCTCTAAAGTGGTAGGTCCAAATGAAATGGATATTTTGAAAAGTAAAAGTATATCAACAACAATCCATGATATTAAGCCATCTTAAATGGCAGGTCCATCTAGAGAGGATCATGTTAGAGATAGCAACTGCAAACTTAGTCTTCGAAAGATTCTCCAAGTTAAGCACAAGACCTTGAGAATTATCATAGGAGTTCAAATTGCCAAGAGAGTGTAGCATATGACAAGTGGGGACCATTCTCAAAGTATAACAGAAATAACAGGTGAAATGATCATAATAACAGGTCTAGCTAGTGAAATGATTATGAGTGTGGTGGGCTAAGTCAGTGTAGCATGAAACAAGAAAGCCACAAGTCACACCTATTATCCAAATAAGAAGTGGATAATGGGTGGGCCTATGGCAAAACTTCAACCAATCAGCAAAAACCTTTGCTTGACAAAGGGCTGCAAAACAAAAAAGAAAAAATGTTATAAACACCTCTGAGTAATAAAACTAAGATGAAATCTACCATATATATGAAAGCTCAATATACAAATAATATATATGAAAATAGGAAAAATGTTATAAACTAAAAAAACTGCCCAAACTAATTAAAGAAACCATGAGGATGTACAACATATATTTAACATAATGAAGCATATCCACTTCAGATCCATGGAGGCTAACATAGAGATCTTGCTAGAAGTAAAAAGGGGAAAAAACGATAATGAAACTAAGATGAACTGATAATGAAACTAAGATGAACCGATAATGAAGGACAAATACCAACTGTTCTATATCACCTAATTAAATAATGTAAAAAATGAAGTGAGAAAAAAGATATCAGGGCCTGATTACATATGGTAACAAAAGTGAAGGTAAAATACAAGAAATTATTTAAATTGTGATACCACTGTAAATAACCCCTAATGTTGGTGCGGGTAAGTGATACGAAATTCGTAATGTGAGTAATGGAACTAAGATGAAATTTATCATCCGTAATATGACCCTATAATACAATCACTAACAATTGCATAAGCATAAGTTTAAATAGAGTTTTATAAAGAATGACTATTGCCTCAAATCTATCAATCGTGGCCTGAATGATGTATTTATGCATAACATGTATTGAAGTGAGTATTCAAATGGTGACTTATCAATCTATAATCAGGTCTAAGGTTAGTGAGCTAACTAAATTACACATCAATTCTCTAAAACGTCTCCAAAGTCTAGACAAATAACTAAAAATGAAAATGATAACAATGAGAAGGGAAATAACATATATTCTCTCTTCAAACATATTTTTTATAACAAAATTCATGCTTGTAGTATAACAAATGACAACAACAAAACATAAAGAAGCCTGTAACTTTAAAAAAAGTACAAGACTATCAAATTTGCAGACTCGAGTTATAATAGCATATGGCAGAGTAATATCCTAAAGTTAAAGATGAGAAAATAATAAATTGGTATACCTCGTTTGGGTTAGTTCTCTCTTCAAACTCAATAAATTCAAGCTTGGAGGATGTAATATTTCATGGGTAGTAGAAAATGAGATTTTAAATTACATCCAAACCCTAATAAACAAATTGGATCCAATCGATTGACAACAGTAGTCAACAAACGCAATAAACATACATGTGATTTGATCACTGACATCACAAGAATTTTAAGCTCATTATTAGCAAGATGCTAAACTTTCTTTTATTCAACAATATCTAAAGTTCATTTTTATATTCAGTGCGACTCATTAAATTGAAAAAATTATGCAGATTGATCATTAGCATCACAAGGATTTCATAAAGGTCAAATTACTCGATTATGTGATAGTGATTTTTTAAAAAGTTTTAAAGGTTTTTGAACGTATAAGCTGGAAGGTAATAGTTGACGAGGGGAGTAAGGATGACAGGAGTCATTCCACTATTTCAAAAATGAATAGGATCAACTTCTATAACGTAAATAGGAGCAACTTCTATAAAAATCAATGAGCATAACCGTTTATTTAAATTGAAGTTTGAACATGTACGGAGGGAAAAATTATTATTATCATTCTTCCATCTGCAAAATGTCATATACTAGAAACAAACCAAATAATTTTTTCTCAGATACATAATTCTATTAATATAAAGAGGCAAAAGTTACAAGGTGGGGAGGACCAACAGTCCAGAAGATAATCCAAAATAAAAACAAAAAGAAAAATACCAAATAAAAATAAGAATCTCTTTTAGCTTACTACATGAATGTGGATCTTCCCTCAAAGATACTAATGACCCGTTGTTCTGATGGTTGAACCAATAGGGAATGACACTACCAAGAATGAAAATTTTACCAAGTCCCTGTTTCATAGATTTTATCAAATTATCTTTAAAGAGTTGTATATAAATAAAAAAAATCTCAGCCCGTGCATATTGATGGTTAACTTTTATTACTAAAATGATTTTTGTGAATTTTTTAATATTTTTATCGTGTTATTTCTTGAATGATTACACTGTTGACAATGGATCTACAATTCCCTACATTTGAGCAACGCGATAAAGAAGGCAAAAATAGCCACCATGAATCGGCAATCATCTCTGCTGTACAACTAACAGAACGAGTAATATCATAAGTACAGGAAAAGCTTTTATTATACAGATAAATTGTAAATAAAACAAAAACACTGAACTTTACACAATTTTCAATTTAGTCATTTCATTGACCTCTTATTTCCATTAACACCACTAAACTTTTTTTGCATATCATTTTAACTTAAAAGTGTCAGTAAAGTTGAAACTAAGTGTCGCTAAAAGTCCTATTAGGAGTAAAATGAAATTTCCATAAAAATTTCACTGATGTTTCTGATGAAAAAAATGTCCAACGACTAAATTGACAAAAAAAAGTTCAATAAGCCTTCTATATATGTATCATAATTGTACACTACACCAAAATGGGCAAATTGTCACTTTTCAGCCGGCCAGCCTTGTCAAGGTCATTGACCGTGACAAAAAATACGCGTTTTGTGTCACGGTCATTGACCTTGACACGACCGTGACAAGAAATTGTCACGGTCAATGACCGTGATAATGCCGTGACAAATTTACTTGTCACGGACTTGTCACGGTCATTGACCGTGACAATTCTTTAAATAATTGTCGAGGTCAATGACCGTGACACGACCGTGACAATGTTAGCAGCAAAAACCCTTTCCCCCTTCTTTTTTCCCTCCCGCGCCGTTCCCTCCCTCTCTCTCTCTCGACGCTACTTTCAGGTTTAATTCTCTCTCTCTCTCTCTCTCTCTCTCTCTCTCTCTCTTCCATTTATATATATGTTTGTGTGTATATATATGTGTGTATGTGTGTATATATGTGCGTGTGTGTGTGCATGTGTGGGGGGTGGGGCAGGATGGGGGCAGGGTGGGGGTAGAGTGGGGGTAGGGGTTAAAAATGTAAATAAATAAGTAAGTTTCTATAAATTTCCAAAAATAATATCCAAAAATGTAAATGTAAATAATATCCAAAAATAATATCCAAAAATGTAAATTTGTAGTAATTGTCATCCGAAGTTGGTAAAAGCATCCGAAGTTAAAAAAGCATGAAAAATAAAATATTTTTTAAGATTTGTGGTGAATAACTAAAGTTAAAAAAAGTATTACTTTAGTCATTAAATTACTTTTTGAATTCGGGCGATGCGCGTAAATTTGTAGTAATTGTCTTATAATAAAGATCAATTAGTCTATGTTGTTGAAAAATTTGATCAAATTGGTGAGCCCTTCATATTTTAAAAATGTTGTTTTTATTCCTATTTAACTTTTCTTTATATACACCCTTAATTATATTTAAAGTTTAATAAAATAGGAGTTATAGAAAGAAAAGTGGGGTTTAAATAAAAACACTTTTTTAAAATTTTAGGTTCTGGTGCATAATCTTACTTTGTCACAATTAATTTATATGCTTCAAAGTTATTTTATCACTCTTAGTTTATATTTGTGATAATACTTTATGAACCACAACTTTAGGGTGATTATTTTAGAACTTAACCCATGAATTTATTTTTGTATTTGAATTAACCCATTATATGAAACATACTTGAAATTAAATATAGTGCGCATAGATACTAGCATTCTAGTTCTTATGCGTACGCATTCAATAGCCCTTAGACCCGTTTGAGAGTCATTACCCCTGTAATGAGATCTCTCGAATTGTCCCGTTTGGACAGTTTGAGACTGTATAATTTTTGTATAATATTCTTATTGGCTTAAAGTTGTTACTTTTGGAGGAAGTTCTGCAGTCGTATCTTAATGTTCTCTGGGTACATACTAGATTGATAAGTGTGACTGTTATTTCAATTGACCAATTGAAATAACACTCACACCTGCCAATCTACGTCGTGTACTTGGAGAACTAAGGGGGTATGCTGTCGAATTTTTTTCAAATCGTAACAATGTGCATGAGCTGTTAAGTATATTACAGAAAAATGCAGTCTTGAATGGGATAGGACCACTTACCCTTTAATAGGATAATTAAATGATGGGATAATTAAATAAAACATACTATAAATCTAAGTTTTGTTTACCTTTAATAGGTGTTTAGTTGTGGTAGCTGTGATGGGATATCCGAAATACAAAGAGTGGATGGGTGAGACTAATAGAATGGGGGATGTGTTTCGCAGAGGTGGTAACGAATTTGTGAAATATGCAAAGAGATGTCGTAATGATGAAGAGTTTCCGTGTCCGTGTGCTAGGTGTAAGAATGGTAAGGTGTTTGAGTGGAAAACAGTTGAACTACATTTGTTAAGATCGGGTATGCAAGATAGTTATCGATTTTGGAGTTTTCACGGTGAATTGAAAGTTCCTTTTGTTCCCGACCAACCTTCACAACAACCTTCAACAAGTAGAATAGATGTAGAAGGGGACGACTTAGATCATAATATGTTAGAGGATTTAGTTGATGATGCGTACGGAGTTTATGAAGCTGAGGAGAATGAGGTTACTGATGATGTAGGAGATTCAAGTGCTCGTGAAGATAACACGATAAAACTTGACGATGACTACCAAAGTTTAAAATTTAAGGTGACCCAACCGTTATACTCTGGCTATGAGAAAGATCAAACAACTTTACATGCCATGGTTGGTTTGCACAGTTTGAAGACGCAGTACGGTTTATCTGGCAATAGCGTGACGGGAATTCTGAAATGGGTGAAGGGCTTATTACCCAAGGTGAATACACTTCCAAATAGATATCCTGTTATGAAGAACAGTTTGAAAGGGTTGGGAATGAAGTATAAATCGATTCATGCTTGTGTGTATGACTGCATACTATACCGAAAGGAGTATGAAAATCTCGATCGTTGTCCGGTATGCGATGAACCTAGATATGTCCAATCTACTAGTAAGGAAGGCACAAGCTCAAAAGTGCCTCAAAAAGTATTGAAATATTTTCCCGTTGGGCCTAGATTAAAGAGATTTTTCACAGTACCATGGATTGCAGAGGCAATGACTTGGCATGCTAGGGCAGAAGTAGGGGTAATATCATGCGTCATCCTATTGATTCTACTGCCTGGCGGAGGATGAATTTTGAGTATCCCGATTTTGCTCGAGAACAACGCAACATTCGTTTGGCTATATCAACAGATGGTTTTAATCCATTTGGAAATCTAAGCACCAATCAGAGTGTATGGCCAGTGATCCTAGCCCCACTCAACCTCCCTCCTTCACAGTGTATGAGACCTGAATTTTCGATGATGGCTTTATTGATACCTGGGCCAAAGGTACCAAGTGATGACATTGATATCTACATGGATCCTTTGGTAGAAGAATTAAATGAGTTGTGGGAAGAGGGTGTGCAATCATTTGACTCTTTTAGAAAAGAAGAGTTTACGCTGAAAGCTATGTTGATATGGGCAATTCATGATTTTACAGCTTATGGGACATTATCCGGATGTGTAGTACATGGTTATTTGGGGTGTCCTATTTGTGGAGAGGAGACTGAATCTCTTCGTCTATCCTCTAGCTTAAAAAATGTATACCATTGCCACAGGAGGTTTTTACCCCCAGCTCATAGTTTCAGATTTGAGAAAGGTTCCAATTTTTTATTGGGAGGAGTTGAACATAGGCTACCGTCGAGACAACTTTCGGGTTCATAAATTGAAAGTAAATCTTCTGAATGTGGCCCAAATATGCCAGGTAAGAATCCCAAATTTAAGAATGTCAAGCATAAGAAGACCCCAACTGGGAATGAAACTGAGATAAGAAAGGCATGGTCTCGGAGGTCAATTTTATTTGACTTGCCTTATTGGAAGAAAAACCCGGTGCGCCATGTATTGGATGTGATGCATGCAGAGAAGAACTTCGCTGAACATATTGTGGGTACTTGCCTTGGGGGGAGTCATTCGAAGGATGGAGAAAATGCACGAAAAGACCTTAAAACGTTAAAACTTAAACCACAACTTGTTGATTTTGGCTCTCCTATTTTTCAGTTTTGGTTTATTTACAAATTTGCCATTTTGGCTCAAATCTATAAATACAAGTGTTATTTCTAGGTTTTGAGAGAGGACAATTTTGAGAGCTATTTTGTGAGTTATCAAAGCTAAAGAGTGGTAGAGCTCTCATTTGAGGGGTGAGTTCTTGTGAGGTTGTGAGTGACTTTCTAAGAGAGATAAATTGTGTGTGTGTATAACCTTTGGGTTCCTCCATTTATCTATAGAAAGAAGAAATCCTCCTTGGTGGATGTAGCCCAAATTTGGGTGAACCACGGTATATCGTTGTTGTTTTGCTTTGATGATTGCTTGTATGTTCTTATTGTCTCTTCATTGATGCTTGGTTGATTTGATTGGGAGTTTGCACACTAGTTCATTTTCGGAACAAGGTCTTGGGTGTTTTCCGCACACCAAGTGTTTGATAAAATTCTCGAGTGAGTTTTATCGTCTTGGTCGCTAGAGATAGTCTTGCTTTAGCGCAACAAGTGGTATCAGAGCTTTGGTTGCATTGTTTGCCCGGTATTTTGGTTCGAGGTTGAATCAATTTTGGCAATTTTGGCATAGCTTTTGTTTTTGTTCCAAATGACGGAAAATGTGGAGAGTACTCGAGAATCAACCTCTACGAGCGGAGTCTCTAAGAGATGGGATTCGAGTTATGGATCGAGTGGCTCAATGAAGACGGACATGAAGGCTTTTTATGAGAAGATCAATTTCGGGTTATGGCAAAGACGAATGCGAGGCGTTC
Organism: Sambucus nigra; assembly: GCA_949130495.1. NCBI lineage: Eukaryota > Viridiplantae > Streptophyta > Magnoliopsida > Dipsacales > Adoxaceae > Sambucus > Sambucus nigra. Next base: position 293,323,926 of record OX422215.1, on the reverse strand, counting down.
TTATCCAACAGAGGTTGCAATTAGCATTGTTGGGGGTAGAGGGACGACCGGTAGGCATGACCGATGCCGAGTGGATTGACATTGATCAAAGAGCGGCTTCGTGTATTGAGATGCTTATCACGGATGATGTGTTGAATAACGTGATAGCGGAGACCACGGCTAAAGGCATGTGGGATAAGCTTGAAGAGATTTATTTGGGAAAGTCGTTGTCAAATAAATTGTTCCTCAAGAAGAAACTCTTCAAGCTTGAGATGAAGGAGGGTGAGGATATGATGAAGCATATCAACGTTTTTAATGCCTTGATAAATGACTTGAACCGGATAGACGTTCAATTCATTGAGGAGGATCGAGCATTGTTGTTGCTTGCATCATTACCCGATTCATACGAGCATTTTGTGACCACGCTCATGTTTGGGAAGTCTACGCTCCGGTGCAACGAGGTTGTGCAAGATATTCAATCTCATGTCACGATGAGAAAGAAGGAAGGTGGAGGTGACGGATATTCCCATAATGAAGGCCTTATGGCGAGAGACGGAGGTGGGCAAAATGGCGGGAGGAACTCCAACCGGGGATTTAATGACGGTAGTAGGTCTAGATCGAGAGGTGTTGGTGGTAAAGGGCCGAAATGCTACAAGTGCCGGGAATGGGGTCATATGATCCTAGAATGTCCTTTGTGGAACGACAAGGTTAAGGGCAAGGTTGATTCCGAGAGGGCAACGGTAGCGAGTGTGAATTATGAAGATGAACTTGGAGAACTTATCACAATCTCCAAGGTTAACTCTCTTTCCCAAGATGATTGGATATTAGATTCGGGATCGTCGGATCACGTTTGCTCCAAGAGGGAATATTTTGAGACTTTCACAGAAAATGGAAAAGGTTCCATGTCTTTGGCTAACGGAGAGAAGGTTTCCGTTGAGGGTGTCGGGACGGTGAAACTCAAGATGTTCGATGGGGTGGAACGCACTTTGGGTGGTGTGGCCTATGTCCCAAAGTTGCGAAAGAATTTGATATCCATTAGCCGTTTGGATTCCAAGGGTTGCCGGGTGTCGGTGGCGGGTAGAGTCTTGAAAGTCACACGCGGTTGTATGGTCCTAGCGAGAGGAGAGGAGAGAGAGGGGTTGTATCGTCTAAATCAAACTTCGAGGAAGACAGGGAAGCGGTGTGCACAAGTGATCGAACATTCGAGGCATGTCTCGTTTGTGAACAAAGCGGAGACATTGGGTGCTAGCTTTCCAAGAGTAGACGGTAGTGATGGGAGAATACCTACTAGTGGAGGGGATGGATCGAACTCCCCCTCCAGGGCCAACGGGTGATGTTGACCCGGTTTAGTTGCACACATGCATTGGCCGATTCGAATCGAGGTGTAGGACTGTGATGGATTCGAGGTGTGTGTAGCTAGTTCAAGGAAGGCCGATGAGTTATTGTTTGCGAGCATTGGCAAACGGGAGTTTTTCGTGACAAAGACTTGGTATATCTTTCGAGGGTGAGATTTGGAGGGTATGAGAGGTGAGGAATTTTCCCTCTCATCCGTGGTTATTTCTCAAGGTGGAAGATGGTGTTGATGTGTTTGAATGTTTCGTGTAAAGAAGGTGTATGCTATATGTATTGTGTGGGGGTGTACTCACCGGGTTACATGAGGAGCGAGCTTCACCGTATGGTTACATGGGAAGCATTCAGGGGAGTTCTTAGTTTAGAACTTGGTTCCTCGGCGGGTGGAGTCGTTTGGAGTCTTGGAGTGAAGACTTGCGGTATCTCACTTCATGGTTGAAGTTTGAGGTGGCTTAGCGTCGGGTGGAGCGTATTGGCTTGTTAGATGTCGGGATGATCTTAGAGCGGATTTGATGTTTGCATTCCGAGTTCGGTTGGATCGTGAGGATCGCCTGGGGGAATCGCATTAGCTTGGTAGATGGTGGGACAGTCTTCAAGCGGGTTCAATTTCAGCATTCTAGAGATTGGTTGGATCTTCAGGATCGCCAAGGTGGAGTTTGTTGATTTTGGCTCTCCTATTTTTCAGTTTTGGTTTATTTACAAATTTGCCATTTTGGCTCAAATCTATAAATACAAGTGTTATTTCTAGGTTTTGAGAGAGGACAATTTTGAGAGCTATTTTGTGAGTTATCAAAGCTAAAGAGTGGTAGAGCTCTCATTTGAGGGGTGAGTTCTTGTGAGGTTGTGAGTGACTTTCTAAGAGAGATAAATTGTGTGTGTGTATAACCTTTGGGTTCCTCCATTTATCTATAGAAAGAAGAAATCCTCCTTGGTGGATGTAGCCCAAATTTGGGTGAACCACGGTATATCGTTGTTGTTTTGCTTTGATGATTGCTTGTATGTTCTTATTGTCTCTTCATTGATGCTTGGTTGAATTGATTGGGAGTTTGCACACTAGTTCATTTTGGGAACAAGGTCTTGGGTGTTTTCCGCACACCAAGTGTTTGATAAAATTCCCGAGTGAGTTTTATCGTCTTGGTCGCTAGAGATAGTCTTGCTTTAGCGCAACACAACTATGGTTGAAAGAAGATAGTAGGGGAAGGACAATAATTCCCCCTGGTGCGTTTACTTTGACGAGTGAGGAAAGGAAGGTGCTTCTAGACACAATATATAATTTGAAGGGCCCATCTACTTTTTCGTCCAACTTGCAAAGGATTGTGAATTATGTTACTCATGATTTACATAAGTGTAATTCCCACGATTGGCATGTGATCATGCAATTGGTTCCTCTATTGTTTAAGCACTATTTCTCCAAGAACAAGGATTTGCGTAGGGCTATTATATAAATTAGTATTACCTTCTCCCTCTTGTGTGAGAAAGTAGTGAATCGAGAACACATAGTGGCCGCAAAATTGGCTGTGAACGAAGCGATTTGTGTATTGGAGAAGTACTTTCCCCCAGCATTCTTTGACATAAGTGTTCACTTGTTGGTACACCTATGCGACGAGGAACTTCTTTGTGGTCCAGTTAGATATCGGTGGATGTATCCGTTTGAAAGATTGATGAAAGTTTTTAAAGATTACGTCAAGAATACGCGATATATTGCAGGATCAATTGCAGAGGAATACATCACCGTGGAGTCATCAATATATACTCGGGAATATATGCCTGACTCGACCAGCGTTGATGACACTGATGAATTCCTCGATGATGGTGGTAATGTGATGGGAAAACGAGTGAAATTAACGAGTTTGCAACATGAACAAGTAGCTCGTTATCTATTTGACACACATGAAGATGTCGAAGAATGGAAATAGTAAGTTTCGAATATTATAATGTTTAACATTATTTTAGATTATTTTATACATGATTAATTTTGTAATATGCAGTAAATATGAAGCCTGTGAGAACAATAAAAGACGAAAAACAATGGTACAATCAGACAGCGAATTTAGGCTATGGTTGACACAAAAGGTAATTATAATGAAAACAGTCGTTATATAACGTTACATTACACTCAAATTTTACCACTAATATAATTAATTTATCTATATTCTCAGCTCCTAAAGATGGGTGATGCGACATTAATGCTTGCTCGTTTAGCCACTGGACCCTTGTTCGTGGCACAAGTGTACAAAAAGTATCGATTGAACGGTTACATTTTCGGCGCTAAAGTGTACGAGGAAAGTACAAATGTACAGAACTCGGGAATTTCATACGAGGCTCTTACTTTCTTTCGAGCGAGCGCAAAAGATAAAAACCTCGTTGAAGCTGAAATGACTTACTATGGTGTAATCCAAAATATATTTGAATTGGATTATATAAGCTTCAAAGAGGTTGTATTTTACTGTGAATGGGTAAGAGTTGAGGATAAAAATGCTTGTAAAGTTGATCCTGTCACCAATTTGATCATGGTTGACTTGTCCAAGTTGAAGAGCAACGACCACATGAGCGATGAGCCATTTGTTTGTGCATTTCAAAAGGTTAAGCAAGTGTTTTACTCGGAGTATATCAACAACGAGCCGTGGTCAATTGTCCAACACGCGCCAAGGCGTCTAAATAGTAGTGTGGATGACTTGTCTGCTCCTACCGGATATCAATCCATTTTTGATGATAACCCGAATTTGAAACAATTTTTCAATTTGTAATAAATATTTCAATTTGTACCGAAACATCCATTTTTAATGCTTTTACTTGATCTGCACTTTATCATTTTCACTCTTGTGTAGTGTGCGTGTGTGGAGAGGAGATTAATACATAAATATGTCAACTACATCTAAATTTTGTTTATACTAATCCATGAATATACGCTTCTTACCTTTAATAGGTGATTAGTACATAGTTATTTGGGGTGTTCTATTTGTGGAGAGGAGACTGAATCTCTTCGTCTATTCAAACACTAAGAAATGCCATAATCCTATGGAGCGATGCTCTGCAAATTCCTCCCAACCGTTATGTAGCCAAACATCACCAGTTGAAGTTGTCAATTCCACTTTCCATACCCCACCACTTGGAACTTCTAGCAAAACATGGGAGACCATTGAAAGGTGGAATTGACAACTTCAACTGCTGATTTTTGGCTACACAACGGTTGGAAGGAATTTGCAACGCATAACTCCATAGGATTATGGTATTTCTTAGTGTTTAGATATGAAGAGAATTATATTTGACACGATTGCCCGGGGTACATTAGTTGGAAGGAGGTGCCATATGAGCTCAAGTTAGCTGTTTGAGTGACACTACAGGTAATGTATTTATATTTATATGTCAATTTCGATTTCGATTTCAATTACGATTTATATTTATCTATATTTGAGGGGCGGATACTAATTTTACTTTATTTCAATTCAGGGGACAGGGAGTGGCCCTAAGGGTAGGCCACATATGCTCTATACTTATGTGGCTATTCGGACGAGAAGGGAAGGATAAGGAGGTGTTCCCGAGCGTCGAGGTACAAAATCTCTTTTCCATGCAAATAGTTTGTAGATTTGAGATAAAATGATGGTGATGTTATTTCTTCTTAAATAGTTTCTTATTTGAATATATATTTTCATTATCTTTAGTTTGTTCGGATATATGATGTTTGGAACAGGTACAACGTTTCTATAACAAGTACAAATACTGCTGGGCAGTGGCAGTGGCCATACTGCCCAGCAGATTTTTTTTAAATTCTACCCAGAATTGTCACGGTCATTGACCGTGACACGTTCGTGACAACTGTTGTCACGGACGTGTCACGGTCAATGACCATGACAATTTTTAAAAAAAGGGTCACGGCTTTGTCACGGTTATAAACCGTGACAAACGTTTCACGGTCATTGACCGCGACACGACCGTGACAAAAAAAGTTGTCTCACCTCGAAATGTCACGGTCATTGACCTTGACAAGTTGGATTTGTCAAGGTCAATGACCTTGACAAATGGGCAGATTTGGTGTAGTGGTACAACATTGATAAATTATGAATATGTATGTAATGCATGAGTCTCAAGGATCATTTTCCTACTTCCAACTATTTTAACATTTTCATTCTAGAGACTTTAGTGATGTTACGGGTGGTGGCCCACCCCCGTGACATAACCCAGCCTAGAACACGCTTGCACCTATAAGAGGAACTATGCCTTGTATTGTCCTCACTAGTAGTAGTCGCTACTATTTGGAGAATGAGTCAGTATAAGAGAGCCCAATTTAAATGTTCTTGATGTGTAGTTTATTATAATAGCTTCCGCCCCTCACATCACATTACCTTAATTGATTCCATCATATCTTGTATAAATACTAGGTTTTCCCATTTAGTAAGAATCTCTGCTATCCTATTAGGATAATTTTGAGTTATATATTCTTAATGTGAACAACAATTATGAAATGAATCTATTACGAGTACTAATTTACTTAAAGTCGGGCTTATAATTCAATGTATTCTTACTGGATGGGCATTTGTCTTATCTATATTATAATTCTACAATAATGGAAAGAGGATTTATTGAATGTCATTTATTCCTATCTATATTCTATTACCCATCTTTTATTATATCTCGACGGCCCCAAAAAATAGAATACGAAAACTTACATTCATTAGAGCTTTTCCTCTACAACTTCTAACCTTCCATCTTCTACAATGAATGCTGGCAAGCTTGAAGACCCATATCCCTCAAATCTGTTTGTCTTCATCACCAATGGGGATGGTTGTCGTCTGTGTGATTGTAGCTGTAAGAATTAGATACTCCTCTTTTTCTTTTTTTCTGATCTACTTTAGGAGTAACATGTCCCTCCTATAATGTAAGCCCATATAATAACAAATATAAATAGTTTAAGAGAGACAGAGAGAGGGAAGACTTGATCCTTTTATTAGGTTTTTTACTTCATCCTCTATAGAACGAACTAGTGTTTAAACACATAATTCTTCTCATATAGTTATTATAATATGGATTTTGCAGTGGTCGATCGACGATCATCTCCTTCTTGGTTGCTATGACGATTTGAATTTAGCAAGGATGATGGACCACAGGATTTGTAATTTGAAATTGGAATTCCTGGAAGCAATTCGCCTATTCGGTGGCGATATGTCGGTGTGGGATTTTCTTGATGTTGAACATTAAATCTATGGTGGTGGACGTCGTCTACCAAAGATGCTCTTACCCATTCAATTTTACTTTTTCATTATTAGGGCTTAAAACAATTACTCAAACAAGTTTATATTGTATGTATAGGAATTGACCAAGATTTTTGTAATAGGTTGGAAGGCGACTTGAGTCCATGATTCTCCCGTTACAGACGCTGATACAGTATAAATCTTTAGATTTTACAGATCAAGATGAATATCAACTGTGGCATAAGAATCTTAATTTTTTTTTATGTTATATTGTATATCATTTTGATTTTCTTTTCTTTGCTGTTTGAACACTTAGAAGTTATATCTTGGGCATTTTTTTTTGCGATTTGCTGTTTTTTTTTTGTTTATAAAAGCAGATCATATCGGTATGTCGGGTTTGCTTTTTTTTTTTGTTCATAAAAAAATATGAATTTTTTGTTCATAGAAGTTAGATCTGCTTTTTTTTGTTGTTTGAACTCTTAGAATATCATTTATGATCTTTTTTTTGCTTTTGCTTTTGTTTTTTCTTTCTTAGTAGTTGAGTTAGTAATAAAAAATATATTGTTTGTTTGTTAAATCTGATTTGTCTTTATTTTGTTCAATTATTTTTGTAGAATTTCAAATGTCTACGGACCCCCCTAATTGTGTTGGAGGTAGTTCCCGTGGAAGTGGAGATATGACAAGTGAGGAGGCATCGGAAAGTGTGGATGCTCAACTTATAGAATCCAAGAGACGACTAACTTCTTTCGACAGTGTGGGAGAACTGATTTTTTTGGGTTCTTTCAAGGTTCGCTCTTTTGATTTTTTTTCGTTTAAAACAAATATTTCTATAGAATGCACATGTTTATCAATTCATGTATGTATTGTATTCTTTATTCTGAATATGTTTTGTTTAGTTTGATTGTTTTTATATGTTAAATACATAGCAAAAATTGGATTAGTTTGAGATTGTCTAAGACAGAACTTCTTTAACAATTTATAAGTCATTATTTTGACAATTTCATGCCTAAAACCGCCGCCTAAACACGACTCAAAATGTTATATTATGTAAATTTTGGACCAAATTCTAATCGTATCACTCTTTCGTACCAAAATTGTTACCCCTAATTTTGAATAATTATTTTTACTCATACAATAAAATATAAAGTATAATATATTTACTAATTCTATCAACTATTATCAATTTATATTATTATGATTGATTTAAATAAATTTAAGTATTTTTTTTCTATAAAATGTCCGCGCATTGCGCGGGTTACATTCTAGTGGTCTTTTATTATGGTAGGTAGATGGCATGATTCTTACATGGAAATATTTTTCATAATACCTAATTGACTCCTAAGTCAACCCAGAAAAAAAATCAAGAAAAATAAAAATCATCGTTATTAGCACAACAAACACACATAAAAATTCAATTTCAATTGCATTAAGAGGTAGAATGATCGTGTCTAAGTCTAAGCCGCTACTTGCGGCTTTTTCTTGTTATTTTATTCTATGATTAAAGCCTCTTTTCTTGGAGAAAATATCAATAAAACTCTAAAAAAATCCAAAAATTTCAATGTATGGGACAAAATCAATATTATCTATGACTCTAGTAATATATTAAATTAGGAAGATGAGTTTCCTAACTTTTAATATAACGAAAACAAAAAAAATTAAAAACGAGTTTTCGAAGGCCTTGATTACTTCAAGTTGAAATTTGCTCAGGCCTTCACAAAGCAATGAGTTTCGTTCGTCTCGCTGCGATCAAATATGGACGAGCTAAAATTTTTGGACGTCAGCAACCAACTACTATTAAACTTGAGATGGTTCAGTAGCTTTAAATAATGTTATGCCTTCTGCTTTACATTAAAATTCGAAAACATAACATTGAGATATATAACAACTTTAAGCACCGTAAATTTTGCAAATAATTCTACGTCAACATACGGACGCCAATAATATAGGAAGTACTATAATACTAAGTTCAATAAGTAAATAATATAATTATGCTAGAAAGTTCCTTCCAGACGTCTTGTAAACATTTTCTACCATAAAAATAAGTGTGTGCCAGAGAGAGAGAGAGAGAGAGGGACCTGAATCTGACTTTCCGCTAATACACTTCCCACGTCTCTCCCTTGTTTCTTGAAAAGTTTGTGGCAATTAGTAAATATGAATCGCCTATCATCTGGACAACCCATACTTGGTGGTATTGAAAATGTTACCAGTGAAGTGCAACTGTGTGCATATATTTCACTTATGCTTGGAGGGAGTGTTGGCAATGGCAATGCTAGAAGCCTTATGCAATACTCAAGATTAAGGGTGTGAAGTTGAGTAGTCAAATGATGTTTTCCGGTAGAGTAACAAATTTTTTTCTACATACATCAACATTTACCAATGAGGGCAAGCAACCAAGATCAGGAACTGTTCCCTCCAATATATTGCAGTCACTGAGATTCAGTTCTCTTAAATTGAACAAGCCCGTGATAGAATCGAGTTGTATATTAGTTGAGGGATTTCTCTTTGACAATAAAGAAGATAAGGTCAACGAGAATTTCGTGTCTTGGAAGATGGTCCTTTACAACAATTGAGATTTCAGAATGGGAAAAATTAAAATTACAATTACAATTTGAGTAATTCTATTTAATGTAAAAGGGTCACAAAAAACTCAAAACCTGTGAACTTGTCTGGAACGTAAGACACAACAAAGATGCTTTTGGAATATCTGACTTGGAGGCAACTACATCATTTCCATTAAGGGTCCATTTGGCAATCCAATTCCAAGGCTTAGAATTGTAATTGGAAGGCCAATTGCAATTCCGTGAAGTTCAAATTGGCCTTCCAATTCCAATTCCAAGCCTTGGAATTGGGTTGCCAAACGGGCCCTAAGGGTCCGTTTGGATGCGCGGAATTGGAATTGAATAGGAATTCTAATTCTATGGAATTGAAATTCAAGGAATTTCATTCCATTTCAATTGTTTGGTTCAAGTGTAGATTTCTTTTGGAATTCTACTAGAATTCTAAATCCCTTGTTTGTATCAATTACAGAATTCTTTTGGAATTTTAGTAGTTTGTGAACTATTAAAAAATTATACTTTTAATAAGGATTTTAATTAAAAAAAAAAGCGGAATCAAATCACATCACACTTTAACAAGAATTAATACTTGAAGTAGCATTAAAATAAGACAAATAGAAGTTCCATCTAAATTTAAGAGTTGTAAAACTAGAATAGTTTGTAAGCAACATTACCATAATAAAAAAAGTCCACCTAATAACATAACAAGTCAATGCATATTAGAATAATAAATTGTTCTAATAATCACGCGCCAAGATGCATCAAAATTCATCGCCTTTTCAGCTCATTCGGAAGACCAGAAAAAGTATCAAATTTCCTTTGGTCATTCATCAAAAGATCAACTGCTTTCAAGACTTGTATTTCATCCAAATCTTGAACCTTCGAAACCTCATCCAATACCATTTGAGTTGTTGCCTTGGAAGGTTCGGAATTTAAGAAGCGATCAAGTGACTCCGCCATGCGCCCCAAGACATTCGAAAGTGCTTCAGAATCAGAATGCTTTCTCTTCTTCGAGCGAGAAATAGATGAAGATGATGCATTGGTTTTTCCTTGTTCATTTCGGACTCGAGATGTATGTGTGGCATCGTCTTCAAGGGTCCTCTCATCAATCTCCAATGTATCTTCCAAGTTGTTAGACTCTTCATTATTTGTCATTTCCATCTCATCATCTAATGCCGTTCGAGCACCATCCCCATTAGCACGATCTTGAGCAAAAATAGCACATAAACTATCCCAATTATCCATTGTAATTCTCCTTCGATATGGGATAGCTTTAGGATGAGCCTGAAAATAAATTCAATTTTAAATGTTAAGATTAAATAAAAAGTTTTTAAAAGAACCATAATATATACCACAAAAGTAATGAGTATGTTAAAATAAGACTTACTAGCACATATGCATTCCATACACTTTCTTCAACATCAACTCTACCCCTATCATAGTTCCAAGAGAACCCCGATGTTGATAGCATTTGACTTATAACATCATAATGCTTCTCCCAAGTCTTGAGGCGTGATTGGATATTTTGCTTTGTCACGGAAATGTGGTGTTCATCCATCATGATATTTATGCTACTAGTCCATGCCGTCGGTTTCCAAGCAAATTTTCCATCCAACTTGTTCCCTTGATTAATTTGATCTACAAAGCAAGTGGATAATGTTTTATCCATCTCCGGGGTCCATGAGAAATAGCCTTTCCCCTTCTTAGTCCCTTCTCTAACTTGAGAATCAGAATCCATTCCTTTACAACAACCAAATTTAAAATAAATAAACCGTACACATTAATCAAGTACGCTAAAACCATACACATTAATCAAGTACACTTGAAAATAAATTCAAGTAAGCTAAAACCATACATATTAATCAAGTACACTTGAAAATAAATTCAAGTAAGCTAAAACCATACACATTAATCAAGTACGCTAAAACCATACAATATTAATCAAGTAAGATAAAACCACACACATTAATCAAGTAAACTAAAACCATACACATTAATCAAGTACACTTGAAAATAAATTCAAGTAAGCTAAAACCAAGTGTATAACTAGAAAGGTAAGCCAGATGGAAATTTATCATAGACGCTGCCTTATTCGGTATGCAAGAAACATTGCTTGTGCTAATGCATCCCTTTTTTGCGTCCATTACCTAGTCGTTTGCACATGTCGAATACGATCTATATTGGTTGCACCATGGTTATCCATTACATCATCCTCATCTATACAATCTTCATCACTTTTTTCTGGCTCTTCATTACGTAAATCCTCGTCTACCATATCCAATAACGGATCATTTGGTTGCTCCATTCGTATAAGATTGTGGAGGATGGCACAAGCATTTATAATTCTCACATGAGTTTTCACCTAAAAGAAAGAAGGAGATCTAAGAATAGCCCATCTTTTCTTAAGAAGTCCAAAGGCTCTATCGATTACATTTCTAGCAGTTGAATGACGAAGGTTAAATAGCTCCTTGTATGTTTGTGAATTATTTCCCATTCTTAACCACTCATTAAGATGATAACGCGTGCCTCTATAAGGTGCCAAAAAACCAGGTCCATTTGTATATCCAACATCAACAAGGTAATATTTACCTACATTAGAAGAAAGTTTATTCAAAATAGAACAAAAAAAAAGAAAAATATTATGAATTATTTAAAATAGAATAGGATGTGCACCGTTTGGAATAATTAATGGATTTTGTCTTGCCAGTGCATCTCGTAAAACTCTTCCATCCGCAGCGGACCCTTCCCATCCAGCTAAAACATAAGCGAATTTCAAATCACGGGAACAAACTCCTAATACATTTGTTGCATTAAAACTCTTCCTATTTCGATATCTCGCTTCATCCTGAGAAGGAACTGTCATGGGAACGTATGTCCCATCCAAAGCCCCAAGGCAATTCTCAAACCATTCCCACTTTTCATCTTCATAACCTTAAATTTCTTTCTCGGGCTGGACCAAATACTCACCCCCTAATTTAATTATAGCGTCCAAACCGCATTAAAATGTCGACTAATTGTCTCCCCTGAGCGGATAAATTGAAACTTGACAACCCGATTCTTTAGGTTATGTCCAACCATATATAAAAACATAGCCACAGCTTCCTCTATCCAAACGTGTGTCGTTTCACGTAATAATTTTTTATCACGTAATTTGTTACATAAACTATTAAACACATCTATGCCAAGATGCAATTGCTCTCTACAAGTTGTATCACTTCATAATAAAGTCTTCTCAAATATATTTCTCTTGCATTTCTCAAATCTTCGGAAGGCTCCTTTAATAAATGTGTTTTATGCCACCACACCGCAATTGCCACCGAAATAACTATATGATATCCTGCAACTATTTTTCTTTTCTTTTTTTCTCTAGTGTCATTTTCATTCCTAACCAAGTCGTGAATCCCCGACAAACACTGATCCATTTTCTGAAATATGTATTAAAAAATCAGATATGTAGTATGTATATACATATAAAAATCAACATTTTATATAACATTTTATTTTGCATATATATATATATATATATATATAAATAGTCATTACCAAAACAGTTTATCAATACAGCTTGATGTTTATCTCATATACATTACCAATACAGATTATCTCAGATACACATATACATATATATAAACAGTCATAAATATATGAGTGATGCTACAGGGACCCGGTCCATGGACACATTTGGGGGACACGGTGACATGTCTGTCGCATACACATTTGGTGGACACGTCAGTGACACATCACTGACACGTCACCGTGTCCCCCAAATGTGTCCACGAACCGGGTCTCCCTATCATTTTCCTATATATATATATATATATATATGACAATTTATACATATATACGTATACATATGACATATATATATATGACATATATGACTGTTTATACATATATTAGTAGATATATATGTTATAAAAAAATGACATAAAAAACTGACATATATGACTGTTTATACATATATTAGTAAAAAATGACATATATGACTGTTTATACATATATTAGTAGACATATATGTTATAAAAAAAAGACTGTTTATAAAAATAAAAATAAAAACTGTTTATAAAAAAAATGACATATATGCCTTTTTATACATATATTAGTAAAAAATGACATATATGACTGTTTATACATATATTAGTAGACATATGTGTTATAAAAAAAAGACTGTTTATAAAAATAAAAATAAAAATAAAAACTGTTTATAAAAAAAATGACATATATGACTGTTTATACATATATTAATAAAAAAATGACATATATGACTGTTTATACATGTATTAGTAGACATATATGTTATAAAAAAAAAGACTGTTTATAAAAAAAAAAGACATATATGTTATATATCAGATTACACTGTTTATAAAAAAAAAAGACATATGTTATATATCAGATTACATACATTACATACAAATTACGTATAAAAAAAAAGACATATCAGATCTCATACATATAAAAAAATAGACATATCAGATCTCATACATATAAAAAAAAGACATACAGATAAAAAAAAAAGACATACAGATAAAAAAAATACATACAGATCATACATATAAAAAAAAGACTATCTCATACATATAAAAAAAAGACATATCAAATCTAAAAAAAAGACATACAGATTATATATATATATATATATATATATATATATATATATATATATATATATATATATATATCAGATTACATATGAGTATATATCAGATGAGTATATATCATATTACATACACAAATGCCATTTACATCGCAGGATCAGTATATATCAGATGAGTATATATCAGATTACATACACAAATGCCATTTACATCGCAGGTTACATATATATATATATCAGATCTCTCAGATCTAAGAGATTACATATATATCAGATCTCAGTTTACATACATACATATATATATATATATATATATATATAAACAGTCATATCAGATCTCAAATTTAGCGACCGGAGATTTACCTGAAAAACGATCGGAGAGAGGGAGAGAGAGCTGCGGGAGAGCTTCCGGAGAGTTGATAGCTGTCGGCGTGAGCTTTTCCGGTGAGAGTTGGTTACCGGAGATTGGAGCTGCCAACGTGGGAAGAGAGAGAGCAAGAAGGGGAGGGTTTTGTGTGTTTTTTTTTCTAGTGTGTGTCCCGATCTGAATTCTAATGAGAATTGGATTTCAAAATCTCTACAAAATGATATGGAATTGATTTATGGAATTGGGCCCAAGAGAATTCCAAATGAATGGGATTTTTTAATGTACCAAACAAAAAAATTGGAATTGGGCCTCCCAATTCCAATTCCAAAGCTTGGAATTGGGCTGCCAAACACACCATAAATGTAAATGACATCAAGACTTATACCATATGTGTTCACTTCCAATTAAGTAAATTTTACAGCTTTCATTGCCGGAATCATAATTATTTTTTCCATTCCAATCTGCACAAAAAATAAATCCAAATTCACAATCATAAAGGATTATCCAAAAGCTTGAAAACTGAACATTTTATATATTCCTTACCTTACCACCATGTTTCTTGAGCTTATTAATGTCCGCAAAGTAACAAATCGAAAACTATATGAACCATATGTACCTCTCAATACACAATAGAGAAACAAACCTGCAATTTCGGTACGGGAATGGAATACTTGATTTTGTAACATACAAAACAAAAGAAAGATAAAATGAATTAAATCTCATGAATAGACCCAAATCTCTTCTCAAATTTACATGTATATCTTACATATAAACCAAATTAAAACACCAATATGAAAAAATCAAACCAAATAAACATGTATAGTTATATGAACTATATTGAAGCTCTTCTTATGAACAAACCGACATAAATATACATTTATAGATCTGCTTATGAACAAACCGAACAAAATTAAAGCTCTGCTAAGCATATATAGCTATATATGAACAAATCGAACTGAGTTTGAAACAAAACCGAACCGACCCAAATTAAAAACTATGAACTAAATGTACAAACTGAAACAAACTTGTAGGTTTCAAATCGAAAACTATATGAATCATATGTACCCCCTCAATATATAATAGAGAAACAAACCCCCAATATGATAGCACACATGTATATAAATGTAAATTGCAAATGAGATGTACATCAAATCAGAGGAACACAAATTGAAATTAGATATATATTTGAATAAGAACACATATTGGATTTTGGGGGGAAAATGGAGGATGAAGACGATTTGGGGATGTATTGGAGAGGTTGCAAGACTCCTCGGTTTGGATTGGGAGCATTTTAGGAGAATCCTCCTAAAATGTTTTTTTAGTAGAAATTAATTTTGGTGGGTAAATGATATATCTAAAATGTTTTTTTTGTGTGTGTCAAATTAATATATTTGCTACTAATGGACCTACATTAATGGAAAATACTTTACGTTTGCAACTAAATGGCTTTTTTGTTCCCGCTAAAAGTCTAATTATTCCCACTTTACATTTAGTTGCAAAATTAGTGGCAATTTTAATTTGTTACCATTAATACATTATCTTTTAGTGGAAAACATAAATTTTGAAAAAAAAAATATACGTTTTAGTGGAAACAAATGATTTGCCACTAATAAAATTGTCACAAATTGATATATTTTTGTAGGGACCGCATCTTTATATTCTCTGCCGCAAGTCCTGCAAGTCGTCTTAAGTTGTTGGCTCTTCACAACAAGTTGTTGCAAGCCTTTAAGCAATCACATCATGTAAAGTGTACATCTTCATTAATATCTATCATCTAATTAATTACCGATTTGATTATTGTGCTATTAGGTCATTCCAAAATAATATGGCAACAACTTATGTTTGAGGTTTGAGTAGGGTCAAGTTATAAAATTCCCAATGCACATCTATTATAATACCTCATTTTATTTTGTTGATTTAAAGTTAATTGTATACTAACCTTTGATGTTACATGAATGTTGTATTTGCATTGGTCAATTATTCCTAAATAGAAAAGACCAACGGGTAATTTGTTTAGGGAACTATGGCGCTTCTTGTGACACCCCGCCTATTTTAACCACGAGTGATTAGTCCTTTACCAAAATAAGAAGGAATCTCATTTGGTTCATTCTTAGCATCACTGTAAAAACTTTTTAAACTACTAACCACCTATGTTAAATAAAGTTGATGCCAAATTTTATCTTTCATTAACATATAAAAACATATGAAATATAAATTGAATAGCCAAACCATCCACGAAATATAATAGTTTGAACCAATCGCATGATAAATAACTAGATAAATAAATAATACCAAATAAACCATCAGTTCCCAAAACAAAATTCAACAATAAGTGTAAATGAAATAAAACTTAATCCAAAACATGGTGTGATAAATAACTGAACAACTATATCAGCTGAAGGAACAACATGCTCAAATGAAATACATAAATGTAAATCCTAATCTAGAAATGAATAACTACAGCGTCTACATAAAGTTCTGCAAGCCTCCATAATGATGTAGCTACGCATCCCTAGAATGAGTCATCAATATTGGTGTCCCTGTGACTGGATACTTAAAATATTTTGACACGGGTCAGAGCCCATAACCATTTGGAAAATATTTAGCAAGTATTTAGATTAGATTTGTAAATAAGTTATTAGATACACACATTAGTCCACCGTATACTCCCTTGAGTTCCTCACCTCTAATCTATAGTGCACACCTAATGTCTCCTATTTTACTCGCCTCGCCATGCTACCAAACTTAACTGGTCCTAAGTATCTAACTAATCATAGTAAGTTGAGCTCCCCCATACCGCCCATACGATACGCTACCGTTGAGAAAATAATTAATTTTAACGACATATTATTATTGAATTATTTTATTAAGTTTCTCCATTTAATTTACTTTTAGATACACACGGTCTATCTTTATATCATCACATATAAGTAGAATAATCACACTTTCTTATAACATCGTTAATTAACTTCCTCACACTTAAGCTATTTTTAGATATACACTATCTATCTTTTCTACCATCACACATAAGTAGAATAATCACACTTGTATATATTCATCACACTATAATATATACATCTATAGTATCCCCCGGAATGACCATCATGATGCATGCATACTTTGCTATCAAGTCTATGTATATCTCGTACCAAATCCAGGACTACCGGTTCGGAGTGTCTTCTCGAACCATAAATCAAATAACACACAATGGACGACAAACATAATGTACCCAAATTACCTGCCACTCCCACTAATACACAACACATAGTGAGTCTCCCTAAGTTCTATGTTTAGGGGCATACATCCAGACCTCACTGGAATTGCTAAGGTGGGATTGCCCTCTGTGCGGAACCTCCCGTGAGAGAGGCAACGTAGGTATGTTCACACACATAACCAATCACATAATAGGTATTCACACAACCTATATATATATATATATATATATATATATATATAATAAGGAGTTGAAGATTTTTACTATTCCATAAACTTATAAGATAATTAGAGGTGAGGATCTTGCCAACAAGGCACTAGATGGATGGTGAGATGAATATTTACACAATAATATTATATACCTCACCACACCTTATTCTATATTCTATATAATTTTTGCTCTTACTCTTTTACCCTACTAACATTTCATTTCCCCCTCTTTTTTCATTCTTAAATTTTACTTTAATTCAAATAAATGGATATTTTTGTAATTGATCAATATTTCTCTCTCTCTTTTTATCAGCGCTACTTCCCGATGTGAACCCAACCAAAGATGAAACCCTCCTCCAAAGAACCCATTTACCACGACACAAACCTCTCTCCTTCCCCCATTTTCTTTTATTTCCTCTCTCTCTCTCTCTCTCCTTTTTCACCTACCATTTACCATCTTCGATCAACCTCGAGCATGCCATGGTTAGACACCTCTCCATATCTGATTTATTCTACATTTTGATATCTATTTATCTCTCTATACTTGATTTTTAATTTTTTGTTTTCAGAACAAACCTTTATCATAGCTACTCTCACTTTTTGTAACCTTCTTTAAGGTTCTAAATTACGTTTAGATATCGATTTTCAAAATAATATTTTTAATATTTAAGGGTTTTGTGGGTTCAAAATGATGTTCTATTGTTGTTTTGTATTTTTATATATTTATCAAGAATCGGGATTTTGTGAAGTTTCTCTATAATCTATCTTTTTTTTTTAATTTTTTTTTCAGATCTAATATAGTTTCCAGATCTACTCCTCTCTTTAATTCGTTAGTTTTTTTAATTCTATATCATAAAACCCTATTATTTTTTGGGGTTTTCATTTTTATCCATTTTCTTAAACTTTAGTTTTGTTGCTTCTCCATCTCTCAATCTTAAGAGTTTTGACAATTTAAAATGATGCAGAGTGGAATCGAGCATCAAAGGTTGTGTTGAAATGAAGTGGGATTAGGTGGTGCAATTGTGTCTCGCTCATGTGACCACGCACCTCAAGTATGTACACAAATGCATTATTATTATGTTTGTTTTATTTGATTTAGTTGTTTTAAGTTTGAACACAATGCTCTATTTGAAAATATTGTAGGCTAGAGAGGATTCTTTCCATCTTGATCCTTGGATTGTGGTTCCAGATAAAAGCAAGTATGTTGATATGCAGACCTTAAAATTACAGGAAACATGAGGATTGATTCTTAATTTTGGAATGATCTTTAATTTTGGAACAATGAATCTTCTTTACACACATTACATTGTATTAATGTTTATTATTTATAGCATTGTTGTTTGGAAACATTGTAAGAGTTTCTATAATTCTGTTTTAGAAGTATATGACTGATAGGCCACTGTTCATTTTGTTATGTAATCACTTATATTGGTAAATTCTAGATATATTGTGTTCCAATCTTTTGTATTAGAAGTTTATAAGATTTTTATATGCATAAACTATTATTTAATAAGATAGTGACCTGGTTAGTGACTTCATTGGACCCTAGCTTATTTCCTATTTTATTTTCGTAGGATGATTTATTATATGGGGATGTCTAAAGTATTTGATGCCTAAAGTAATCTATTTGATGCCTAAAGTACTTCGTTTGATGTCTAAAGTACTCTGTTTTTTCTTACCTATATATGTCACAGGTTTTGGTTTCCACTCAAACATCAAGAGAAACAAGAAAGAGATGGATCCTAGGAACACCAGATGTTGTGCTGCAATTTATATGGGTATTTGAGGTATGTTCTTGACGATTTCCTTAATCCTATTATGAAAATGTTAAGGATTATTTCAGAATATTAAGTTTTTTTTAGAATAGAATTAAGTGCTCTTTTTATCCCGTAGGATG
The DNA here is from genome assembly GCA_949130495.1 of Sambucus nigra. Taxonomy (NCBI): domain Eukaryota; kingdom Viridiplantae; phylum Streptophyta; class Magnoliopsida; order Dipsacales; family Adoxaceae; genus Sambucus; species Sambucus nigra. Next base: position 293,304,572 of record OX422215.1, on the reverse strand, counting down.
CTAAGAACAAGAATGGTGAACCGAATATATAATATGGACTTCGTTTAGGTATGTTTTTTACTTATTCACGAATTTTTCTTCTACTAATACCTTACAAGTTCTGAAATATAAAAGTTCAATAATTGACGAGAAATGTGCTTGCACAAGTATGTTGATATAAATGTCAATATTATATTTTCATGCATATACATGGATGATATATATCATGGATCTTTCGCTTAACTTGATTTTTTTAGCAAGTTCAATTTAGGAAATGTAATTTTTTATAAAACAGTAATATGAATGTAATTTTCATAAAGAGTGCTATTTGAAATTAAGGAAATTTTAAAAAATTTAATACTAATATGTGTATTCTGTACAATGGTAACACACTTGTATTCTGTACAAATACTTTTAACACATTATGCCAACTTATTTTCTTTCAGTTTGTATACATTTGTTTTTTTCACTCAGTTTGTACTATCATGTTAGATGATTATGCCAACTTATTATTTATCCATATATCTGCATTACTGATTTATGTAGCATTATTATAAAAAGTGTCATAGTTGCATGTATACTCAGGGAAAGTATACTCGATAAAAACTTATCTCCCTTATATAGGAGGCAATGTGAGCTGCAAGATCCAATGTGGGCTCATGAGTCGTGTGAGAGGAAGCTAACTAAGTCAATGAGAATAGAGTAAGAAGAGGGGTTCTGCACAATCTGAAATGGAAGGATATCATGACGAATCCAAAAGGAAATTTATGAATCATATAGACAATGGCCCCAAAGGTTTGTAATAGTTTTGGTTTTGCCATCTAAGATTAATTGTATTTATGGATTGAGTAAATATAGAATACTTTGTATTTGTATGTTATGTGTGTATTCTGATTTTATACACATTTCTCACTTGGTTTGTTTTTATGCTTTATAGTATTCTAAATTATTGGTACATTCAAATTTAAAGTATTAGATTCATGCCCATACTTTAGAAAACTAGATGGAAACTCAATTTCAAAACTCAAATCAAACGACCACTGAGCAGTGTTTACTCATGTCTTCGTGTTTGCTATTATGATATCAATGTGAGATGTTTTCCCCAATTCAATAATTTGTACTTCATATGCAGTTATTGTGACTTATGATATAATGATTGTAGTTTTTAAGTTTATTTTGTAAAGTGATCACTAAAAGTTTTTTTTACAGTATATGTTTTTGTGCTTAAAATTGAGATGAATTACACGTAAAAATTATATTGATGTGGGGTAATTGGTATTGATAGGGGTGATAAAGGCCATTTCCATTTGTCCCTTTCAATTTTGTTGACATCCTGTTTTCAGTGCATATTGTTTTAAGGTCCAACGAAGCTATTTGTTTAATGCTTTGAATCTCTCTTAGGATAATGTAGGCATGTGTGTGGTGGTTATACATGTAGAGGTTTTAAGCATATCTTATGATTTCTCTATTTTTTTCAAACTATTGTTTTTCTTACAGCAAAACTGGAAGAAAGCAAGGTTACTTTAAGTTTAAACTGGCATGAATACGAAAATGAGAGCAATATGGTCAATAAGTAATAAACACGGTAAACCATAGTTTTTCAAGGTTAATATATCTCCTTGGAAGTAAATCCCTTTTTCATTTGTGTTTTGTTATCTTTTTATCTGTCATTGTGTTTTTTGGATGTTATTTATTGTCTTCAATTGCATGCGCCATGCTCTATGAGGTGCCAATGAAGCTAGTGAAAGTATTCTAATTTTGATGATCATTCCTATACTTCTTACTATGTAGGGCCTCATTGATTAATTTAACCTGTACGGAGGCTACCAAAAATTATATTGTAACTCCTTTGCTCTCCATATGCTGCCAAAGCTCTAAGTGGATCACCCAAGTTAGACAAATCAGAGCTTCTGGAACTGTGGTTACAATGGCATTGTATTTTATTAAACCAACAGCTGTCGATAATCCTTTAGGCCACTTCCATCCGATTTTCATCAAGTTACTACAGGATAAGGTATACAGGACATTTTTAAAAGTGTTATAACTCCCCATACAAGTACAGTAATTCGTATGCCATACATTGATCAAGTTCAAGAGGTAGTACATGCTTATGGTACGATTCTTGAATCTGCAACTATGCGCCATCATCATGTTCAATATAGTCCAGGAAATGCTGAAGATTAGGGGTTTTTAATTTTAAACAATGGATTTCTCTATTAGTTTATATAACTTTATCTGTTATCTTATATAACTTTTAAACCAGGTGAGAAAAGACAAACTAAATTTCTCCATCAATTATATAACTTTTCATACCTGTTAGTTTATATAACTTTTAAACCAGGTGGGAAAACACATAAACTAAATTTATTTATTAGTTTATATAATTTTTCATACCTGTTAGTTTACCAAGTGAACAACTCATATAGATTGTAAAATAATCATTGTTATTTCAGCCATTTCAACTAGTGTGTTACTCTTAATTTTTTGCCATTATATTGAACTTGAATGCATTACCTACGTCATAGTATCCACCCATCAGGTCTTCCATTATAGAAAGTGAATTAGTAAAATTTTCTTCGTATATACAAGAGTTCCCTCTCTACGAAACATTATTGTGCTTAGGAAGTTTTCCAGTTGTAAAATCAAGTTTCCAAATTAAAGAACATACTGAACCAACATCAACTAACAAACAAACATCAACTTTTGTGTTTGATGTTCAATGAAATTCCATTGCTATGCTTTGCTTATGAGATTTCTTTCTAGCATCAATTTCTTTTCTTTTAGCATATACTGTCTAAAAATTAGACAGTTTAAGTGGTATTCTAAATTTGGATGCAAGATTTTTATATTTAATCAAACGGTGAATTTGGATAGTGGAAATGAATAATAAATGAAAAGTATGGATAGTGAGTAAGAATAAATTGAGGTGGGATAATGCAGACATAAATTGAGGATTATACAAACTTTGCATGAATCTACGGTCGTAAGTCGATGAATCTCAGATCGTGAGTGGATGGTTACGATCGTGAGGCGAAGGGGATGAGTGCGATGCTATATGTGTGTTGGACAGGGCAGGGAGTAATTTTTTCTCTCAAACTTTAATCTAAAATCAGAAGTAACTCTCTTATAATTTCATCTCTCACTTTTTATCCTTTATTAATCCTTTGTTTATTTGATTTCAGGATTTGTGAAGGGGTTTTATGGTATGGAAATTGAAGAGAATCACCATTATGAGATTTGGTAAAGTTTCGAAGGTTTTCTCCTTCACTGTTGATTGATTTTAATCTTTAATCTATTTTTTTTCAATCCAGGGACTTTGGGGGCCTCTCTATTAATCATTAGGCCATGATTTAAGATAATATAAACCATGTGTGTTTGTAGGTACTTTTTTCACGAGATTAGTTTATTTATAGAATTTTCTGGAGAGGGACATTATGCTCCTCAAGCATTAAGTTATCTTCATACATGTGGGAAGTTACCTTCCTTATTGTTCTTTTTTATTTTATGAATTTTCATGTGGATCTTTAATTGGATTCCACACCCATCTTGAGCTTGGTGTTGTTTGAGAGGATATTACATGTTACTAGATCAATGGTTGCGATTTAAAGTAATTGTCTTATTGGTTCTTGCTTTTATTTTTCTTGCGCCAAAATTCAGTTTTTATCCTTTTTTATTTTTATTTCTATATGGTTATAACTTATGATTTTGGGCTTGAATGTCTTAGTGCCCCGCGTTTTTGGTGTCGCTGCGTTTTTGGACGTTTGATTTTTATTTTATTTTTGGGATATGATAAAGTTGATTTTTGCTTTATTAAATAACTCTATATTGCATTATTATTAGAGTTTGGTCTAGGACTTTCATTAGACATCTTATCTTTAAAAATGAGGATACATTTTGCAATTTTTAGCACCTTATAAGAGTTAGAGGTGTTTTACAATTTTATGATTGGGTTTGATTGATATGGGTACATATATGATTAGTTTTTTTTTATTCAGAAGCCTTAATTCTATAAAATTGTGTGAACATGTTGAATGTATTGTTTTCTTATATATATATTTTTTGAAGTTGCCAATATCATAGTTGAACTTAGATATTACGTCCGGGGATATAATGTTTGATCCCTATTCAAACACAATTTGTCTGCAAATAGATATTTCACCATTGTGAAAACATTTTCATCCTTAACGAAACAAAACTTTAATGTAGTGTTTATTAGTTGTTATATATTTTCTTCAATTTTCAAAATATTGTGTGCTTATTGTAGCACCAGTCAAGTGCGGCACATTTTTACTGCTTGGGAGCACTGCGAATATCATTAGGACTAAGCATACCAAACGAATGAGTACACCAATAAATAAATTATCACATTGTACCATTGTCCGTGGATATATATTATTGGATTGTTTAACAAATATTTAATTTGGTTAATTCTAATTCTTTATTTTTTTCCTCACATGTGGTTTTGGAAAATACCACGTCAGACTGGGAAATGTGAAGAGCCAGACCAACTGACCTGAAGGCCATCCTTAACCAATTTGTATATATATACAATCAATTTGTATATGTATATCCAATTTTTTATAGTATTATTAGTGTTATTGTCATTTGAGAGTTTTTATTTCTTAAACAGGGTGGAGATAGTCTCTAAACAAATGTAACTTTGCCAAAAGTTTAAAAAATGTTTACACATTGGTGTTGTAAAAAAACTCACTTAAATTAGTAATTGATGTTGTAACTTTGGGGTTATAACTTTGCTAAATATGTGCTGAGATTATTTCCTTGATTTTGAGGGATTTCATGTTGGCACGCAACTATTAGTGTAAACTTAGAACATAAACAACATAGTTTCCCTTTTTTTTAACCTTTTGATATCTATGTTGTGAATGGATGTTTATGCTTAAACAATTTTTAATGATATTAAGTGTTTTACTATTCATATTAATGTATATAGATTATAATTATTTACAATTTAATACTTTGGAAAATTTTCCCCGTGCCTTCAGGAACGGGAATTCCGCTAGTACATATATATATATATATATATATATATATATATCATCAGTATATGTATACACGCAACCTATAATATATATCCCATACGTAGTATTTATATCTCTCGAATAATCAATGCACTAATAATCCACGCGTATCATTATCTTCATAGTTTTTTAGTGTCACTCACTACCTGAAGGGTCCCAATTATCCCTTAAGTGAATTCAGTAGTTAACCCATCACTATCCTACTGGTATTGATCTTAGGTTATAGTTTACCCTTCCCGTAACCCAATGTGTACATTATCGATACGCATCTCAATCTGTTAACAATCATTATTCCTAATCCCAATTTCACCCTCATTAACATTAATCGAGCCCAAACTAAATCTCCACTGACCTTCTCTAAGTCTTTATGTCAACCATCACTAAGATTTCCCGTAATTAGTTTCATGCGAAAGTATAACATAAATGGAAAAACCTCACAAAATCAGGCATCCAAATCGATTTGGTAAGGACTCGGAATCGATTCGCCCATCGAATCGTACCACACCTGACTTAATAGTCTTCTTTGTTTCTATTACGAATTTTTAATATCTTAAATTCCTCAAATCGCTATACAATAATCCAAAAACCCCGTCCAACATTAGTAAACATCAAACATATGTGTAGGGACAATTTCTAACGTAAATATTACATTAAATCCATAAGAATCTCATGCAAGAACATATTGAACTCAATAATTCTCAAAAACCTAGTTTATAAGTTTCTTCATGCATGTCCTATAAGATTTCTAGATTTATTCGAGGTAATTCATCAAAAATCTTAGATTTCATCATATTAATCTAAAGAAATTATCTCTACATGCATTCCTACTTCAAATCATGGATCACACCTACCCCATTCCCAATAATTATTCCAAAACATGTAATTTAAACCCTACACTACATGTATTAAATTGCAAGATAAACACTTGCCTTGGTCTAGCAGGTCTAATTTTTGTTAATTGATGATGGAGTTGATATTTCCTTGCTTCGATCTCGATTTTGGCGAGGCCCGTGGTGCAAAACGGTGTGGGAAGGCTTGGTTTCCTTTTCCTCTTCCTCTCCTATGGCATCCTCTCTCTCTAAAGTGTTCTAACCCTAGACTCACACTCAAATGGGTCGATATACCTCTTTATTTTCGGAGTTCCCTCTACCCTAAACTCCTAAATGATCGAAACGCCCTTACATGGTGCCGGGTTGGTCTAAAATTGCCCAGGACCCAATCTGCAAACCCGGGTACCCTATTATGACTATTTCAACCCATTAGGAATCAACCGTGACCTCAAATATTCATCTCAGTCACTCTACAATAATTTTTTTTATCTCGACCTCATATAATCTATACTCAACTCCTGGTTGAGGTATAACACTGTCACGTCACTATCACTCACTATGACGTAAAATACTAACTTAATATTCACTTAGTAATACATTTCGTAAATATTAATCATTATCTATCCCTATAAATATTTTAATCAACATATACTAATTAATTCAACTACATTACGGCACATGTGAAATTCTAAAAATCATTGAATTAATCAAATTCTAAATACTCAGAAGTATGGGGTGTTACATACTTCCTCCCTTACAAAGGAATTTCGTCCTTAAAATTAGGGTAAGTCCGGTACTAATAGTTTCGGATATCTCCTTGCACAACATCTATCTCTACCCAAAGTCGAATATTATTGTGTTGTTCCCGTTTTGCTTCTACTAACGATACTACTTAGTCCGACAGTCTATACCTTACCGTTCAATACTAGTGACCAACCCATTCTAGTCATATTACATCAAATTTTTTCAATCGTTATTTACCCTATCCTCTCGGCAACTACACAACACATTATAATTTTTCCCAACTCTTTCCACTTCGATGAACCTATATACTAACAACTATAGCATTCCCTCTACTAGGGAAGGCCCCAATATCCCCTTGTGCAAACTCCTTCATTCACATGTGCTTATGTTCAACACATTCATTTCCACGTCTTCTCATTACAGACGATACTCAAAGTTCAACTAGCTAGGGAGCCCATAGACCCTATACCCCGTTAATTTTTGCACAAATATACAAAATGTAACGTATTTAACTCAAACTAGGCCTACTAGTCGTAGCTTAAGTATTCTTGAAGTCAACCTCCGATTACCAAACGTTCCACCATGTTTTATACATCAAAATAATGTTCGAATCCTGTAGCCTTAGGTCATAACATAACTATAAAATCCCAGATATAACCACACACCCGTACAATAACAAGTGTATTATATCCATGTCCTAAAAACCACACATCTCCCAACTTCCGACATTTGCCAAGGTTCATGCGTGGGATGTCTCTTAAGAGAAATCCAAACAAGGAACCCCCCGATACAATACTACCTAGCATTGTCAGTCATCAAGATCCGTGGGTCAAAGCACATAAGTAAGGTAACTCGAATGTTATGCTCGAACATAAGTCAAATCATTCACACCCATGTCACTGAAGGCATCTTACGATACAACGCTCTCACTATCATAAAGTTCTGTGTGCTAAATTAATAATGAGTTAAATCTCTCCGCTCAATAACAATTCGATATACCCTGAATCACATCAGTAAAAGTCCCTATGCACCGAGATCAAATATAACTAGAAAACTGTACTCTTCGAAGTCTCCTTTACAACACATTATACAAATATATATATATGCAAGCTCGACACTCTTTCAGGTGAGACCTTGCAAAACAATACGTCTTACCCTGAAACGGTGAATACGATAGTTCTTACCCTGAAACGGTGAATACGATAGTCTTACTATAATAGTCGACTACCATTCAAACCCTCGCTAAACAGTTATTACTCAAGATAATAACATTCTCTACTCTCATAACTCTCAAAAGAATAAAAAATAACACATAAAACAAACATTCTCTTAGTAACAACACCCACTCCCCCATAGGCGGTACCAACGAGCCCCGCTACTCAATGGTAAATATATTCATAACAATAAGGCTGATACAACCAGGGCACACACTAAACCCGACTCACACTCGAATACATTGTGATGCACCCATATCACCCGAAACTACCCCAAACTCATAAGGATAAGACAAAATATTTACCTCCATTTGTCAACTGCCTTTCTTGGTTGCCGGTTCCCTGAACATAATTCTCGTGTCAGAACTGACTTGGGATTTTCTATAATGGTTGTACAACTAGGAGTTCATCCTGTAGTTTCCCCTACCCCGCTTTGGGCAATCCCTATTCCTATGGCCCATCTCTCCCTAACAAAAAAAACTGTCTAAAAAGCCTTTCTGCCCCTAGCCATGGCCCTGATGGCCTCCCCGCTATTTCATTGGCCTTGGAAACCCTGAGGAATGTGCTACATTTATTGCTGCCCCTGCCTAAATCCACCACCCTCGAGTCGATAACCTCAAGATCTAAACCTCTTAGTTAGATCCCCTTGGAAAAAATCCAGATTTTGTTCCTGTAGTGCCCCACTGGCACCATTCCCACCTACCTTCCCAGTCTAACTAGACTCACTTACTCACTTTCTCCCCTTCATGTGGAAGAGATGATCCTAGCAATGAAGTTGAGCGGCATTGACAACCTTTGTGTACGTCTCTAATATCAGATTACCCAATGAGTGCTATCAGATTCATCAGTTAAGTCCATCAATGAATTTTCTCATATTTTTTACCTTTAGTATTCACCTCGTCCTTCACAAAATTATCTAAACGAGTGAACTCCACTTTGTATTCTACTACAGTTCGATCTCCATGAGACATCGAGAAAATTCTGACGCATCTCTATTTGAATAGCAGACAAAAAATACTTACGATCAAACCACGCCCAAAACTCCCCAATAATCATCACATCTCTCTTGTCTGTGGTCACAAACTCCCACCACTGTAAAGTTGCACCCACTAACTTGAATGTTTCCAAGAACTGTTTCTGAGTGCCACTACACTCAACCATACAAAAGTGGCATTGCATGTATTTCTTACACTGACTGTCCATGACTACATCTGAGCAACCCTGAAACTCCAGTTCGACGCATCTCTATTTAAATAGAAGTCGAAAAATACTTACGGACAAACTGTGCCCAAAACTCCCCAATGATCATCACGTCTCTCTCCTCTGATGTGGTCACAGACTACCACCACTGCAAAGTTGTTCTCGGTAACTTGAATGTTGATAAGAACTATTTCTAAGTGTCATGGCACTCAACCATACGATAGTGGCATTGCACTTCTTTCTTCCACTGCCTGGCCACGACTACATCAGAGCTACCCTGAAACTCTAATAGATGGCCATTCTGAAATGTCTCTCTCAATATTTGCTAATCGGATGGCCTCGGGGAGGCCTGAATAGCTGGTTCCACTGGGAGATGTGGCTGAATTTTTGAAAAGTGTTATGCTATTGCGGTCATCGCCGCGTTAACTACCCGTGCCACGATTTCAACCATATTTACTGTTGAAATGCTTCCCTGTTGTGGTTGTGGCTGTGGTACCTGTGGCTCTTACTGAGCCTCTCTTTCATCAGCTCTCACCGCTCCTCTAGTCGGTCTTCCTCTATTGGGTGGCATCTGAAACCAGATCGAGTTGTAAGGGTTCCCAGTCAATACAAATATAATAGCAGAAGAACGTAAATGTGCGTACGAAGAGGAATAAAACAATCCTATAATAGGGATCTATATCAAAGAACTCTACGTTGAAATAATAGAAAGTCACATAGATCCTATAGACAGTAGACCTGGCTCTGATACAATCTGTGACACCCTACCTTTTTTAACCACAGGTGATCATTACTTTATCAAAATAAATAGTAATCTCATTTGGTTCATTTGTAGCAACTCTGTCGAAAATTTTTAAGTTACTGACCACCTATGTTAAAATAAGTCGGTGCCAAATTTTATCTTTCATTAACATATAACAACATACGAAATATAAATTAAATAAGCACATAATATAATAGTCTGAACTAATCACCTGATAAATAAATAGATAGATAAATAATACCAAATAAACCATCAGTTCCTAAAACAAAATCCAATAATAAGTCTAAATGGAATAAAACTGAATCCAAAACATGGTCTGATAAATAACTGAACAACTGTATCAACTGAAGGGGCAACATGAACAAATGAAATAATCAAATGTAAATCCTAATCTAAGAATGAATAACTGAAGCATCTATACAAAGTCCCGTAAGCCTTCACAATGCTGTAGCTACGAATCCCTAGAATGAGCCATCAAGCTTGGCGTCCCTGTAACTGGACACCTAAAATATTTTGACACGGGTCAGAGCCCAAAATCATTTGGCAAATATTTAGCAAGTATTTAGATTACAGTTGTAAAATAAGTTATTAGATACACACATTAGTCCAGCGTACACTCCCTTGAGTTCCTCACCTCTAATCTATAGTGCACACCTAATGTCTCCTATTTTACCCACCTAGCCATGCTAACCAACTTAAGTGGGCCGAAATATCTAACTAATCATACTAGGTTGAGCTCCCCCCCGTTCCGCCCATATGACATGTTGCCGTTAAGCCAATAATTAATGTTAACCACATATCTCTATATACTCTAAAATGTTGTACAAAAAGTTAAAGATCTATTTAAGTTAAAGTTTCCACATGTCAGTCTCTTTTATCACTGCCTCTAATAGTTGTTAACGTGCAAAAATCAAAGGTCTTGAGACCTTTTGGCTTTCCAAGGCTAAATGCATCCAAAGTAAGTTGTTAACATGCAAAAATCGAAGGTCTTGAGATCTCATTTGCCATTAATTTAATTGCCTTTTGTCTTTCCTTCTTCCATAACTCACCTATCCCTCCCCATGTCCCATAAATAGAACAAATACCTCTATCTATACATATGAAATCGGAACAAGCTTAATTCTCTCTCACCATCTCCCTCTAATATCCTTTTTTTTTGGAAGCTATGTCCAGGTATTTTATTTTAAAAATGGCAAAAGATAGTTTTTATCGGCTTAATTTTTTGAGTATTTAATCCGTTCTAATATGTTTCTTGGTATACACTTTGTGCATTTCTGTTTTCTCCCTCTAATATGTTTCTTGGTAGATATTGATGAGGAGATGGTAGATCAGTTAGAGGATGTGATTGATAAAATAAATATGACCCGGGCCACAGGATGGTAAAAAAAATGGAAAAGAGAAATGTGGATAAACCTCGCGGGAAACTTCTTGAGGGCGACTATCACATTGGGAATGGGTTTGTTCGGCAATCTATTTGCGACGTTGGTTGGGGTAAGAGAGAGGGTGCCATGGTTTTTGGTGTAGGTAAGAGTGGGACCAGGCTGTCCCGGCTTTGGTCTTGTAGTCTACCTTTCCACCTGCATTTTTGTCCGAGAAATGCTTGTTTAGTCTTGGACCTTTTTCTTCATCGTCGTCCATGGGTTCTTTTTATGGGTTTGTTTGTTTGGTGGAACTTTGTTTTTGGTTTTCTATTAACTCCTCGAGTTTGGTCGGAGCATCTTTCAGCGATTTTGCAAAATGGGGGAGGCAATTTTTAAAATTACCTATATTTTTACATAAATTTTTTTTATAGTTTTTTTGGCTTTAGTCCTATCTACAGAGATGTATTTAAGCTCAACTCCTATGTGATTTTAAAATTGTAAAAAGTCCCATAACCACATAAAACCACCTATAACTTCCTCACCCTATGATAAAAAAATTTAAAAAATAAAAAACATTGGTTTAACAAAAAAATTCAACTCATTTTGCGTGACGCACTGACGTGACACATTTTTATTGATCCATTTTTTGGGTCTTGACGGGACCCACATCATAGGACCTACAAAATGAACCAATACAAACGCAATACGTCAGTAAGTTGCAAAAAATGAGTCGGATTTGTGAGGCGGCTTAGAATTATCATTTTATTATATATAAAAAAGTAGAAAATATATATATTTATATTTGCAACACACACGCAATAAAAATATAAAAACTAAAAAAACATATAAAATATATTAAGGCTCACGATAAAATAAAAATAAAAATTTTAAATAAAAATATGAAACAAAGAATACTAAAAATATAATAAAGACAATATTAAACACACATTTAAATATGTACAAACACTAACATGACGACACATGTTTATATAATATTTACATGAAATAATAAAATACTAAAATTACAGATCCTAAAATAAAATAAAATAAAAATAATAAAATAATTAAACTGCCACAATCTGAATAAAATATATATCTACATTAAATATAATAACACCAGTAATTATAGGACAATATTATTTTAAAATTAAAGATCCTAAAATAAAATAAAATAATAAAAATGGCACAATCTGAATAAAATATATATCTACATTAAAAATAATAAAAATAATAATACCAGCAATTATAGAACAATATTATTTTAAAAGCAAAATTCATATGAACTTAAAAATTTTATAGGTAAAATTTACTTAATAGTATGTGATGTCGTCATTGTAGAAAAATCTTAGGTCTGCCATCGTCTACGACACTACCCAATAGATATTTGGGAAATAAAAATTAATTGTTCAATATTTTTTTAGAATTTTAAAAATTACTATATTTGTGGGAAATGAGGATTTCTCTTGCTTAATTCACTTAACCCTTTGGCAGTAAATGAAACAAATGGTTCTATATTGGAATTAAGCAAATTTGAACGACTACACTGAGTTATATAGTTGACACCATTTTTCTCCCAAAAAATCATCACGATTCCCTGTTAGTGATGTGACTTGAGAGGCTTTGTGCTTGATTTTGGGTTTAAATATAAGCATTGCTCCATTGCTAATTATAAAGGGGTTTGCAAAATATAAAATAGGTCCAAGAAATGATTAATTTTTCCATAATACTCAGCTACTTGGTACTCTGCTACACACTTCATTAGTTGATGTGAAGATTTATGTTGAAGTTTTTATCCTGTTAGACCAAAGAGATGTACATTTCATGTCCTAATGTTTATCATACCTTCTTAGAGAACTCAAGTTTGTTTTCTCAGTCTACTGGAGTTTTAATTTATATGGAAGATAATAAATCTTGGACCAAACAATTGCTTAATTGGCCAATTTGATTTCTAATATTATGCTTTGGGGGTTGTTAATGAAGAGCAAGTTGTAGTTGCCCAATAATGGGTTTATTATTTATATGTGAACAATACATGTCTTTTTTAAAAATTAATTGTGGTATTTTTTCGTCATTTTTCTTTTACATCGTGTTTGAATTTCTAAAGTTTAATTTACAAGATAATGCAAGTTTTTTGAGGTGTAAAATTTAGTACCATATGTGAGAACTCAAAAAACACTTTATTTCATCAACCTTTATACAGATTTATATGGGTGATTTTTGCGAAATGACCATCACATTAGGCTAGCTCGCGCATCGCGCGGGTTTACACCTACTTATTATTGAATTAATTTATTAAGTTTCTCCATTTAATTTACTTTTAGATATGCACGATTAATCTTTCTACCATCACATAAGTAGAATAATCACACTTTCTTATAGCATCATTAATTAAGTTCCTCACACCTAAGCTGTTTTTATATATACAGTATTTATCTTTTCTACCATCACATATAAGTAGAATAATCCCACTTACATATATATTTGTCACACTATAATATCTACAACTACATCACCCCCCGAAATGACCACCGCGATGCAGGCATACTCTTCTATCAAGTCCATGTACCTCTCATACAAAATATAGGACTACCGGTTCGGAATGTCTCCTCAAACCATAAATCAAACAACACATAATGTAAGCGAACATAGTTCTAAGCCCTTGGATTACGCACATACCTAACGTACCCAAATGAACTACCAGCCCCACTAATAAATAACACATAGTGAGCCGCCCTAAGTTTTATATTCTGGGGAACACATCCAGACCTCGCTAGAATCGCAAAGGTGAGATCGCCCTCTGATTGGAACCTCCCGTGATAGCAGGAAGCGTAGGTATGTTCACACACATAACCAATCACATAATAGGTATTCACACAAATATTCCCTACGTAGTATTTATATCTCTAGAATACTTTACGTACTAATAATTCACGCATATCATTATCTTCATAGTTTTCGAGTGTCACTCACTTTCCGAAGGGTCTCAATTGTCCCTTAAGTGAATTTAGTAGGTAAGTCATCACTATCCGATTAGTATTAATCTTAGGTTATAGTTTACACTTAGGTTATAGTTTACCCTTCCCGTATCCCAAAGTGTACATCCCTCACACGCATCTCTATCGATTAACTATCATCGATGTTAATCCTAATCTTACCCTCATTGAGATTAACTGAGCTCAAACTAAATGCCCAATGACCTTCTCTAAGTCTTTATGTCATTACTAAACCATCGATAAGATTTTTCGTAATTAGTTTCATGCTAAAGTATAACATAAATGGAAAAACCTCACACTAGGCAGCCGAATCGATTCGGTAAGGACTTCGAATCGATTTTCCAATCAAATCGATTCGGTCTTCAAATCGAATCGATTCGCACCTGACTGAATCATCTTCTTTGTTGTTGTTACGAATTTTCACTATCTTAAATTCCTCAAACCTCTATACAACAATCCTAAACTCCCTTATAACATAATAAAACATCAAATATGTGTAGGGACTATTTCTAACTTAAATATTACATTAAATACATAAAAATCTAATCCAAGAATAAATTAAACCCAATTATTCTTAAAACCCTAGTTTATAAGTTCCTTCATGCATGTCCTACAATATTTCCATATTTGTTCAAGGTTATTCATCATACATCTCAAATTTCATCATATTAATCCAAAGGAATTATTTCTACATTCATTACTACTTCAAATCATGGATTACACCTCCCCCATTCCAAATAATTCTTCCAAAACATGTAATTTAAACCGTACACTACATGGGTATTATACAATGCTTAGATAAATTGTAAGATAAACACTTGACTTGGTCTAGAAGGTTCGATTTTCATTAATTGATGACGGAATTGATCTTTCCATGCTCCGATCTCTATTCTATCGAGGTTCGTGGTGCAAAACGGTGTGGGAAGGCCTAGTTTCCTTCTTGGCTTCCTATCTTATGGCCTCCTCTCCCTCTCTAAAGTGTTTTAACCATAGTCTCACACTCAAATGGGCAAATATAAGTCTTTAATTTTTGGAGTTCCCTCTACCCTAAACTCCTAAATGATCTAAAAGCCCTTACGTGGTGCCGAGTTGGTCTAAAATCGCTCTGGCACCCAATCAGCACATCCGAGCACACTATTTCAACTATTTCGACCCATTAGGAATCAACCGTGACCTTGAAATATTCATATGAGTCACTCTACAATAATTTCCTATCTCGATCTCATATAGTCTACACTCAACTGTCGGTTGAGGTATGACACTGTCACATCACTATCACTCACTCTAACGTAAAATACTTATTTACCATTCACTTTGTAATTTTTTTCATAAACATTAATCACTATCTCTTACGATTAATATTTTAATCAACACATACTAATTAACACAACTAATTTACCACACACATGAAATTCTCAAAATCACTGAATTAATCAAATTCTAAATACTCATAAACACGGGGTGTTATACTTCTGAGATAAAATTAAAAAATAGTCGTTATTTATTGAAAGTTAACGCGTTTTTTCTATTAAGTTAGTTATCATGTTAAAATAATATAAGATTATGAGGGATTCTTAATTTTAATATTCAAATCAATGAGATAAGAGAATCGTGAACTCACGCTATGTGAAAACAAATAGATGAATAATTTGAGATGCTTGTAATTAGCATCTTGTACACACACACACACACACACACACACACACACACACACACACACATATATATATATATATATATATATATATATATATATAGAGAGAGAGAGAGAGAGAGAGAGAGAGAGAGAGAGAGATAGAGATAGAGAGAGAGAGAGAGAGAGAGAGAGAGGAGTGCTCTAATATGGACTTCCTATATTTTAAACACATAAGAACCATAAAACTACTCAAGAGAGAGAAATAGAAAAGAGGAGAGATAAAATAAAGGTGGAGATGGAATCTTCAGATATGCCAAAAAATAGGGACTCGAAGTGATTTTAGCATTAAAGTAGGGTTTGCGGGGATTATTTCAATGAAAAAATAGAGGTTGGGGCAAAAAAAGCATGCGTCGGTATTTTATCCCGTGCGGGGAGATGGCACAAGAGAAAATTATACATACACACACATACACTAGCGGCAACCCGTGTGATGCATGGGATTATGTGGTGTGTCTCCAATTATACATTTCCATGCCAAATGTAGAATAAGGAAAAGTTTTGAAATCCGTGTCATATTATTAACTCATACTCATCAAACTATAATAGATTTTAACAATAGTAATCATATCGTTATACTGAATTAAGTTATCATTTTGATCCAAGTATAAAGCATCAATAATAATCTTTTAAATCATACAATGTCTAAGAAAATTTAATACCAATAAGAATCATGAAATCTGAGTATATAAAAACATTTATAATAAAATAGATTAAAAAATAGTGCAACATCATTGCAACGTCGAAACACGAAAGAATACCATTTGTAGGCATTATCAATGAGCTAGGATAATATGGATTTTTACATTAATATTGAATAAGACTAAGTTGTATTCATTATTTATTTTATTAGTAATAGTGTCGTTATACTTAATAAATTTATCGTTTTGATCCACGTATAAAACAGGAATAATAATTATCTTTAATTCACAGAGTGTCTAAAAAAATTTAATACCAATAAGAATCATGAAATCTAAGCATATAAATACAATTTATAATACAATAGATTGAAAAATAGTGCAACATCATTCTAATGTCGAAGCATCCGTGATAAGAAAGAATACCAATTGTAGGCATTATCAATGACCTAGGATAATATGAAATTTTGCATTAATATTTAATAAGGTTGATGTAGACACCCCATTATGTTACCCCATAAACTCTCCTTAGGTCCCTAGCACCTCCATTCATCACTACAAACCCAGGTCATACCCCGAGTACTGACTTAGAAGCCATCGAGCACTCCTAGGCTCCGTTTGACCAAAAGTCAAACTCTTCAGCTCGATCAAGGCTGAATAAATATTCGAAGGGTACTGAAACCCCTTTCCAACAGTCCATCCCGTGTGCGATTTTGACTTACAGTGCGAACGAACGACCCATTTCCCCCAAAACTCAATCAAGAGGCCACCGGGCGCTCTCGGGCTCTGTTTGACCTAAGTCAACTCTTCAGATTGACCACGACTGAATGAATCTGCAAAGGTAATTGAAAAACCCTTTCCAACGATCTATCCCGTGTGCAATTTCGACTTACGGTACGGACGAATGATCCATTTTACTCCAAGAGATCACCTAATGCTTCTAGGGCCCGGTTGACCAAAGTCAACTCCCCGAACCTGATGAAAATCTTTGGAATGTCGAAGTACATCTTCTAACCTTTCCCACGGTCCTCCCTGTATACGATTCGGACTTACCATGCGGATGAACGATCCGTTTGCGTCCGACGATTCCTCGTCCAATGGACTGACGAATGTTTCCAAAAAGGCCTGAAAAATACTGCCAAACAGCAGATCTAGACCCTGCCTATCGGCAGTGTGCCTAAACGCACCTGTCGAATGGCAGGAACAGGGCTATACCGATCAAAAATTCCCTAGGTCTATAAAAAGGAGGCCCTGACCTCACTTGCAAGGAGAGCCCAGATCTGATAGAAATCACTCTCAGCAAATCCTGAAAATCTCTCTCGAAGACAACATGATTTCCACACCCAAACCCCTTTCCAACTTTCACTTTTCATCATACTTTTCATCAAACTTGGTGAATACACTATCCTCCATCATCATCAAAGTCCAAGGGCTTCTCTCCAGTATTCAAGATCAAGCTCAAGATCTTCAAGAAGGTCCTATTTTCTCAACTCTCTCCTTAAATTCTCATAAATTCACAGTAACTTGTTTTATTACTTAACACTTTTATTATCTCATCTCACACATACTAATATACTTTTTACTTAGTATTATTGAACATCTCTTATTTTCATATAAATAAAAACCCAAAAAAATAAGAAAAAGAGGGTTTGCTCATAAATTCTAAATGGGAATTCTCACACTTCTCTTACACTTTTCTCATAACTAAAACACTTTTTCTACACACACACACACATACACACACACAAATGAGAGAATACCCCGGTTAGATTTATGGGATAAACCCCACCCCTCATTTCGCATGCAAACTACGTGGACTTTGATGCCTCTATAGGCTACGTAGGAGTCTCGGGGTAAAACCCGAGACTCGAGTCCTATCGCTACAAGAAAACTTAGTTTTGATGACGTTTTTTGGACGACGCTTATAAAAATGTCGGCATAGAGAGGATATACCGATGTTGTATTTAAAACATCGGTTATTTTACTACGTTTTGATTAAACGTCGGATACTGATCACGTTTATTAAAAAATGTTGGATTTTTTTCGTCATTTTTAATGAAAAACATGGGGTATTTGGCGCCTTCCCTTCAAAAAATTTTGGTAACCTCCTAAAAATGAGCAATCCCTCCATATCTCCATATCTCCACTTTCCCTAATATCCGTTCCTAAAAATCAGTAATCCCTATATATCTCGTTATGCGTAGAAGATGAGGTAAACAAAAGTGTATAAATCAGGTAAACACAACCACATGTTGCCTCCATTCCATCTGAAATATCCATTGACCAATCACATGTTGCCGCTGACCTCTCGTTTTGATGCGTAGAAGATGAGGCAGATTACTTTTGCTTCCACTGACCTCTCGTTTGATTGCTGAGCCGATTCCCTGATTCATTATGCATTTGGTTCTGCTCATTCCCACCGATTAACAGGTAAACAAATGTTGGTTCATTTTTTAGATTATAAATGGTTCGTTCGTTTGGATTATGAATGGTTTAGAGTATTCAGTGATTATAAATGGTTCATTCATTTTTTGTATTATAAATGGTTCATTCTGCATTTGGTTCTGCTCATTCCAATAGATTATTTAATGAAATTATATCTTGTTCTTGGCTTCATTTGTTTGGTTTGCTTACTTATTGATTATAATCCATTTTTTAAAGATGTGTTGGATTATATGTTAGTGAGACTCATTTACACTCTAGAAATTAATTCAACATCTATACATTTTTTAAAATTTATAGATGAATTATTTAAATCATTATTTGCATATCTCAAGTTAAATTTTTTTTTACCATGTCTGTTCAATTTCTAATGATTAAACCAAATTAATTTATGTGACAATCAATACCCCTATGATAGTTCATTAATTGCTTGTGCGTTACAATTAATAAGTCATTTTTAGCCCCTGTTTATCTTCCCCTCTGTGAATTGCGATGATAGTTTGATATATTAATTTAGTTTGTCGTGAATATGAATATTTTATTAGAGTAGAGGGAAAATGTGGTGGAGACCCACACAAGTTGTTATAGTGTAGACTGTATAGATAGTAATATCATTTTTTGATTCGGTTTTTTTCACCGAATCATAAATTAAAATGCAAAATCATAGAATGGGTGATTAAAAGGAATATGTTAGAACCATCTCCTTATTTTGCCATGCCAATCACGTTGTCAAATAATTCTTAGAATATAGAAAGGGTGATTAAAAGGTTCTTTCGTTGTTGATGTTAATACGTTGTGTAATGCTGGAATTTCAACCATTGCAAAAGTGAAATCAAGGAATTTCATACCCCATCACTGTTATTATTGTTCTTGTTTTTCTTTTTGGTTATTTGATTAAGACGGTGGGTTGTAAAACCTCGTTTCTCTTATTACCGATTTTAATTTCATTTTGTGTTAACAACTCTTTGATTTATATCTTTTGTCATGACAATCATATCCTAGTTCTCAATGTATTATGTACTTTTTCCCATAAAACTCTAACAAATTTTAGTTTGATGTATCGTGTTTCAATGTGACAACCGTACAAATTTAATATAATTATCACGCCTCAAGATTGTGTGATATGTACATAAAAAATTATTATATGCTAAAAACTTTTGACTTTGTGTTCGATGTGTTATACTCATAGATTACTGTGGGGAATGTTTTAAAATTTGACTTCAATGTTAATTGTGATGACATATAGATTACTTTATGTAGATTAATCATTGATCAACATGGGTTTCTCTTCATTCCCCTTTGTTATGTAAGGTGGCTTGATGAATTCAACTACGTAAGATTTGTGATATCTTTGTATTTTGTTTGTCAATGGCATTGTAATGATTTGAACTCCCCAAAATGTCTAACTGTTCAATTGCTCTCCTCTTTTGCCTATATCTTTATATAACAACAAATCTTAATTTAAAAATATGCAAGATATTACTAGAATGAATTTAATTTTGTTGACAAATATCTTCCAGAGTTACGACTTTTAGTATCATATCATATTAGTAAGTTTCTTCCTCATCCTTCTTGGCTATTCTTATTTTTAAGGTCATCTCGAAAAAATTATTGCAACGAGAAACTGATTAGGGTTATAGTTGAATAGTCACGTAAATGAAAGTTATCCATTCAAATGAAAAATTAAGATATACTATTGGTATGTTTTGCTGTGTTTACATGGTTCATTAGAATTAAATTCGTATTTCTTGTTTTGTAATCTCATAATTCCGTCTTGAAATAAAAGGAATAATCAATTGATTTACACATTTATGCATTTGTTTCTCGCTACAATGTGTTACTTAGATTTGCATATGTATTAATTTGTAATTTGTGATAATTGGATTATATTTTACTGTTGAGTTATGTTAATTGTGGGGACGAAGTGAAGTTTTGCTAGAGAATATTATTGTCGTCGGTCGTGCCCAATTTTATAAATTTCATCTCAACAATGGATTTTATATATTTTTGTTTCATTTGACAAAATGTTTAATCTTCTTTTTTTACATCCTATTATGTTGATTAAAAAAATGAAAAGAATATCAAGTCGACCATCTTTTTTTTGCTCTCTATTTTTTATATATGGCAATCTTAGACCATGATGTTTGTTAAAAAATAAAAGTCATGTTGCATCGTACTTTTTGTTATCTTTGTGTTGAACTGACTAAATGACAAAATTTTGTTATGTTCATTTCATTAGGTTAATCATACTGATGGATAAGAGTTGGATTAATATAACACATAGAGGTCATCCTTCATATAAGAAAGGAGTCGAAGAATTCGTTAAGTTTGCCTCTGATAATAAACCTAATGCTGAAAGAATATTGTGTCAACAAGAAGATACATGCATGTCCTAATGATTGCATGCTCTATTGGAATGACACAGAACGAGAGACTGAATGCCGGAAGTGTCATACCCTAAGGTACAAATAAGTAAATGGTCAATCAGATGCGGATGCCATTATCAATCAAAAAATTCCTGCAAAGGTGGTACGATACTTCCCTTTGATACCAAGACTTCAAAGGCTCTTTATGTCATCAAAGACTTCATCACAGATGAGATGGCATGCCGATGAGCGTATTGATGTTGAAAATGTAAGGCATCCAGCTGATTCTCTTAATTGGAAAACATTTGATGATATTCATCCAGATTTTGCGCTAGAATCGCAGAATGTTAGGCTTGGATTATCTAGTGATGGGTTCAACCCATTCAGGAGCATGAGTATTGTCCATAGCACGTGGCCTGTAATTGTAATATTATATAACTTGCCTCCATGGTTGTATATGAAATAACCTTATATGATATTATCAATAATTACTGATGGTCCTCGTAGCCTAGAAATGACATTGATGTTTATTTGCGCCTTTTAATTGACGAATTAAAGGAATGATGGGTTGGGGTAGACACTTATGATGCAACCATTAATCAAATGTTTAAAATGCGTGCATCATTGTTATGGACAATTAGTCATTTTCCAGCTTATGCAAATTTGTCGGGGTGGAGCACAAAAGGTAGATTGGCGTGTCCATGTTGTCATAAGTACACTTGATCTCGTTGGTTGTTTAATGGAGGTAAGAAATTCTACTTGGGTCATCGTCGATGGTTGCCTGAAGGGCATAAATTTACAACAGATAAAAACTCATTTGATTGTACCGTTGAGTTGGATACAAAGCCCACCCAATTATCTGGAGCTGAAGCATATTATGAGGTAAAAAATTTCAATAATAATTTTGGAAAGGATCCAGAGGTAGGAGGTAAGAGGAAAAGGGTTGATGAGAGAGATCAAACCTTAACACATAATTGGAAGAAAAAAAGTATATTTTTTGAGTTAGATTATTGGAAGGAATATTTGTTACGCCACAATCTTGATATAATGCATATTGAGAAGAATGTGTGTGATAATGTGCTTTGGATATTATTAAATGTTGATGGAAAGGGGAAGGATAACTTAAAATCCCGTCATGACTTGAAAGATATGGGTATTCGTAAGCCGTTGCATCCTCAGAAACGGGCGGAGAACAATATTATTTGCCACCTGCATTTTTTACCTTGGACACTAAGGGTAAAAACATAGTTTGTAAAATGTTGAAGGAGGTGAAAATCCCAGATGGTTATGCTTCGAACATATCGCGCTGTGTTAACCTTAAACAACATACGATATCGGGACTCAAGAGTCATGACAACCATATCTTAATGCAAGAACTACTTCCCATTTCCTTAAGAAATGTGTTGCCTAAGAATGTGCTTAGACCATTAGTTGAGCTAAGTAACTTCTTTAGGAATATGTACTCGAAAGTGATGAATGTAATAGATTTAGATCGTGTTCAATCTCGCATTGATATTACGCTATGCCGACTTGAGAGGATCTTTCCACCTTCATTTTTTGATGTCATGGAGCATTTGCTTATTCATTTAGCAGAAGAGGCGAAGATTGAAGGACCACCGCAATACCGATCGATGTATCCTATTGAGAGGTGTGGTATTGGTTGATATTTTTTTGTTTTTTCTTTAAAATTATTTTTCACGATTGTTTTTTCTTACTAACTGAAGTTTCCCTCACCATTTGTTCACATTGAAGAATTATGTGAAGACCCGCAGTCATCTAGAGGGTTCAATTGCACAAGGATATTGGGTAGAAGAATGCTTGACATTTTCCTCAAGGTACCTACATGATGATGTTGAGACGAAGTCTAATCTCCCAACAAGGAATGATGATGGTAGTTCTTTTGATCACTTTTGTGGTCATAAATTAGGAAAAGCCGAGGGATTCGTGCTTGATGACATTACATATATACAAGCACATCGATATGTGCTTGTCAACACCGATGCAATTGCTCCATTTCAAGAGTAGGTATCTTCTTGAATAAAATTCCTTCATTTTTTAGCAATGTAAAAAATAATGTAATGATTCCTTTTAATGAAGCACTCATCGTGCGTCGATTAGGAGTGATTCTCGTCTCAGACCACATGATGTGGACCACATTCATAATGAAACATTTCATTTGTGGTTTAAGGATCATGTAAGTAATATGCACATTGAAAACAATGTTTTACATTTAAATGTAGTATTGCATAACTATGGCTTGTAATGCTTTTTTTTTGGTAATAAAATAGGTGAGGAAGTTAGTTCGGGCAAGGAACACAGATGTATCACAAGAAATTAAGATTTTTGCTATGGGTCCCCTAAAAAAGGCAAAAAGATTCACTGGATATATTATCCATGGCGTTAGGTATCACACTAAGGCTCGTGAGAGGAGAAGAGCCACGCAAAATAGTGGAGTCATGTTAAATGCAAAGACTGAAAGTTACGCAAGTGCAAGAGACATAAATCCCGTATCTGGAGATATCAATTTTTATGGAGTTTTGACGGATGCATGGAAAAAACAAAATATATTATAGTAGCCAATAACGAAAAAAGTAATTTACAACATTACGTCTATTTTTATAAATCTTATAATAACGCGCTGACCACATTTGTTAAAATATTACATCTATTTTTATAAATCTTATAATAATGCGTTGACCACAATTTGTCATAAAAAATGTTAAAACTTTAAGGATCCCTTTTGGAATTTGGACATAAAAAATGTTACCAGACCTAGATTGTGTGGCTTACGGTTTTTATTTGGGTCGGTCACAAACTTCATAAGCTATATGGGAATATTATTTGTTAACATATTACATTTTTTTATTCTTTTATATTTGAAAATATATTTTGAAGTTATATACATCGCCATTTTTCAGTTTTCTCGTACAAGTTGTTATAAGTTTTCATTATTACTATATAAATTGTTGATTTGAAAATATTGAAGCTAATTACTATCCATCTTCCAACTATTTTCTTGCTCAAATTTTAGGAGCGGATGAAGAAGGCAAAAAATACCAACTAATTGAAAAGTTTGGATTGGGAAGTAAGTCCCTCACCACCTTTCATTTTTCTTTTGTGCATCACTTTTACATTGGTTTATTTACTTTTTAATACTTATTTTCTTTCTTTTTCCAGGCGGTTCTGTCATGGCTATGTTCGCGAAAATATCATATTGATTGTTTTGAACGTTAATCTAGTATTTTTTTATGATAATATATGTTTCATATTTTATTTGGAATATTTGGCTTAGTAGTAGACAAGTTTGGGATGTTTGAAGATACACTTTCTTCATTTTGTTTTGGAATGATTAGATACTATTGTGGTTAATTGATACTTTAAGGGATCCATTATAATATTAATGATATTTACTTGGATATTATATGGCACTTAAAATATTTATGTTTCACACCAAAATGTTGGAATATAGTATGGGATGCTTAAGTAAAATATTTATGTTAACATTGTGATGTTTTCATTATAAATGATTAAATTTTGTGTTAATATCTTAATTTAATATTCCCGACGCTTTTGGGGAAACGTTGAGACAAAATCCAACGTTTTAAAAAAAAGCCGCATTTATATCACAAGGCGGGGACAATTACCGACGCTTACTAAATGTAGCAGGAAGCGCCGGGGAATCTGTATCCGACGTTTTTTTACAAATGATGGTAATTTTCCGACTGTAGATACGTTGACATTATCTAAAAACGTTGGCCAAATGTCGGGATTTTTATTCCCGACGTTTACGGAATTTATATCGACGTTTACAAAACGTCGCTAAAGTCAATTTTTCTTGTAGTGTACTTTTACTTATTCTCTCATTTTCTATCTTCTCTAACCTCCATTCTCTTACATTATATATATATTTGTTCTTAGTAGCGTATTATTCTACATACGTTATCATTCCATCATAACGGTCAACGTAGGGATAATCGCGTAAATCCTATTTCTTAATATTATTTTAAACCTTCCTATGGATGACTCGCTTTACCTCTTCTATGGTATAAGTCGATGATTCCTATCTCCACTATATATACACATGCACAAACATCACGGGGAAAATAAAAGGAAAATAGCAAAAACCCATGAGAGACCGAGAGGGCGGAATGGGTGCCTAACACCTTCCCATTTCGTAACTTAGCCTCCGATTTTCGAATCATTTTGGTTT
The DNA here is from genome assembly GCA_949130495.1 of Sambucus nigra. Taxonomy (NCBI): domain Eukaryota; kingdom Viridiplantae; phylum Streptophyta; class Magnoliopsida; order Dipsacales; family Adoxaceae; genus Sambucus; species Sambucus nigra. The sequence goes on along the minus strand of OX422215.1, from coordinate 293,279,100 downwards.
CGTATGCACCAGTATGTCTTTGGATGCTATCCTTCGGGATGGCTTCCCCTTTTTTTTGTCTATTTTGAGTAAAATAGATTGGCGACTCTAATCTCTCTACATTTACCACGTCACCTCAAATGACGCCGACCGAAGCGCTCCCAAGAGGGACGCATGGGACCCGAGATCCTCCCTCACGCTCATTCGCCCCTGCGGTGAGGATCGGGGATGGACACAGTGGTGACTCCGCTAGGGACTTTATTGTTTTGAGGGCTAGACTCTATTTACGTGGGTGTTATGTTTGCTTATGTTCTCCCCTATTTACATGTTCCCCTTTATTACTCATGTGTATCCCCTGCTTATGCTTCTATTCACACACTTATAGAAAATTCTCCAAGTACACTTCGCACCACGTGAACCTAGAGTCACATATATCCCCATGTTGCACGCATCATCCATACTTGATGAACCATTGATACTTGTGCTTTTCTCCCTGTTTGGCATAATCAAGAAAGACATTCTCATAAGATACTAATAAGAGGATCATGCATGATTCACACGACATCCCCAAAGAGCATTTCTATTTACCAAATTTTACCCAGTAACTGTTACTTCGTGATGGGCGCTGGTCCAACAGGGCGTAGTTAGCCTAAGCGATATGACTCTCACTTTTCATTGGCCAAGTACCTTCGACATATATCGAATGCTTCCCCTGCATCGTACTGCTTGACCAAAGTCATGACTGGAGGTATATCGCAGGGAATTCGTTCACGTACGTCGAGTATATCGAATTTTCTCTCACATGTACCGTCCCCACGAGGTATATGGTGAGGCAATTCACGTACACTCAGGTATATCAAAAGGATTGTCCACACGTACCGATTGCCCGCAAGAGCAAGACGTATATCGTGGAAGTCACACCAAAGGGGGGAACCCTTTCCAATTCACCCAACCAACTGCATACCCACATATAGGTGTCAACACTAGGACACACATGTTAGATTGTTGGTTTCAACCCGAAACTCTGCTGAAATTCCGGGTCGGCCTACAGCTCAAATTTTTGCGCATTTTTAAAATGGGACCCTGTCCGTGAGCCTGGTCATAAGTCCAACCATAGCTTTGCATATATTACAAACCCAATTTTTCTAGGCTCGGATCCCGTCCGGAATTTCATTTTGCATTTAAGAGAATTAATACAAGTGAAAACAAAATAATTATAATAATTATGCTGAGACCGCCTCCAAAGGGAAAATTCCCTTTTTTCTTTATCCAAAATCCAAAAACATTTTTTTCTTTATTTATCCAAAATCCAAAACCATTTTTTTCTTTCCTTATCAAAAATCCAAAAACATTTCTCCTCTCTTTTCCAAAAATATTTTGTCTTTCCCTCTTAAAAAGAAAAAAAAATGTTTTCTTCCCTCTTTCCTCAGGAAAAAAATATAAATCTCATTTTACGCCTTTTCGGGTCGATCGCAAACCCTTGGCCTGGCTCCTAATTGGCTTCGGTCTTCAGTCAGGTCACCCCGGAGTTCCGTCTGTTTCCCTATTACTCCTTCCGAGTCTGGAATCCATCCGCCTTCCATGGAGAACACAGATCAAGTACCCGTTGTGCAACCGGATCTGACGGCAGTCCTAGCTCAGCTTGTGTCCAAGATTCACCCCCCCAAATTGAGGTTCGAGAGATGAAACGAAACTAGGTTCCCATTCCTCAAGACCCCAGGCCCTATTTCCTCGTGTTGTGGATCCACCCGAGCCTATCTGGGTTCCCGAAGAGTATCAGCACACTCTTAACAATCACTAGTGTGTTAAAAATGAAGCCCCAAATCGCCCCAAATCTCAAATCATTAGTGTATCTATAGACATAAGAATGAAATAAAGAAGATCTTAACAATCATAAATCAAACCATTAGAAATAAAAAAATGCACATTCAGGCCCAAATTGTAAATCTGAGCATACATGTAAACAAATCAAAAACAAAATCAATAGATCTTAACAAATAACAAAAACAAAAAAATCAAATCCCTAAATCTGAGCATACAGGTAAGAAGAGAGATCTAACCTTGGGAGTTCGAGTATAATCAGGTTCAAAATTGAAGCCCTAAATCGCTTGGGCGTGCCCTAAATTGCCCCATACATGTAAAAAAATCTAAAACAAAATAAAATCCCCAAATTGCTTGTGTATGTGTGTGTGTGTATGTGTGTTTGTGTGTGTGTTTGTATTTACATGTGTGTGTATTGTGTGTTAGAGAATATTACATGTGTTGTGCGTTAGAGAGAGGCGGGGGAAGATGGATGAGTGAGGGACAAAATGGGGGACGGGGGCATCGAGTGAAGGTAGGTTTTTGGTTAGGAGCCTCACATGTGTTTTCTCTTAGTTGGCCATGTCACAAAGCTAAGTGGTCACATGGCACAATCTGACATCTTTAGATTGCCGAAAAAAATTAATCTCAATCGTTAATTCGTTGGCACTATTCAAACACCCCTCTCCCGTATATCACTACACCAAATCCTGTGAATGGTCACGCCCAGTGGGTCACGGACCAAGTCCGTGACCAGTTGGTCTCGAACTTGGGTCGTGACCATATTAATTTTTGGCATGACCATATTTATTACCACACTGAGTCATGGATGCTCTGGAAGTGGTCACGGCCCAAAACCCTGACCACTGTGGGTCACGACCCAAGTCTGTGACCAGGGCGTGACCATCTTCGCACCAAATTCGCACCAAATTCATGCCAAAATTCCCTCCAAGCTTGGTCGTGGATGGGTCATGGACTTGGACTGTGACCACTTCCGAGAAAAAAACTTGGTCGCGTAAATGGGGTCAAGGCTAGGGGCCAAAACCAATTTTTGAAGTGGGTCACGACTTGGGGCCGTGACCATACCTCATTCGAAGGGCTACTGGTCGCGTATGGTGGAACTGTTGTTGGTCGCGCATGGTGGGTTACGACCTAGAGTCGTGACCACTTCCAGGGAAAAAAATTGGTCGCACAAATGGGGTCACGGCTGAGGGCCGAAACCAAATTTTGAAGTGGGTCACGGCTTGGGACCGTGACCATACCTCATTCGAAGGGTTGTTTGTCACGCATGGTGGACTGCTGTTGGTTGAGCATGGTAGGTCATGGCCTAGAGCCGTGACTAGTGGTTATGGGGATAACTAATTGGTCGCGAAGGTTGGGTCACGGCTCTAGGTTGTGACCAGGTCAACATATTAAAAGACGATTTACTAACAACGCTACTCAAATTTCTTCCATTCGCGATTTGGCTTTGGACGATTTGGGTGATTTGGGATTTCGGCTATTTGGGGTTTTTGTTGATTTCATCTAAGATTCGTGAAAGGTATGTGTGTATATGTGTGTGCATTTCCATTTGTTCTGATTTGTGGCAGTTATGTGTGTATGTATGTATGTGTATGTATATGTGTGTGTGTGCATTTCGATCTGTTTTGATTTGTGGCAGCTATTTGTGTGTATGTGTGTGTGTGTATAGATTACGACAATAAACCCTAGATTGTATGTGTGTGTATTTTTTTTACAAAATAGTATTCAAAACTCTAGACATTATATATGTGTATGTGTGTGCATGTATGTGTGTATGTATAGATTATGTCAATAAACCCTAGATTGTATGTGTGTGTATTTTTTTTGACAAAATATTATTCAAAACTCTAGACATTATATTTTTTTGACAAAATATAATTAAATATATTTATAATAAGTAAAAAAAATTACAACCGCCTTGTTGTTGGTTATATGTATGCATATATTTATGGCAAAAAAATATTAGGGTTTAAGTAAACCCTAGATTGTATGTGTGTGTATGTATAGATTATGTCAATAAACCCTAGATTGTATGTGTATGTATTTTTTTCACAAAATATGCTTGTCTTTTTTTTTGACAAAATATAATTAAATGAATTTTTTTTGACATAGGAGTCGCAAACACGTGTGCACATTACTATAGTGAGATAGTGTTGGCTTGGTTGTTGGATACTATGTTGTATTTATCGAATTTATACTAGTGTCGATAAATGTACATGTTATTAAATTTGTTGGGTGTGTTCTTGATTTGCCTATGAAAAAGTATATCACATATCTTGCGATTAATGTGCATTTTTTGACGTTTACGTCAAGATATCATGAGGCTACAGCTTGACACGGAACAAATACAACTTAATTCCGTTCATTCATATTTTAACTTGACATGTATTCCATAGTTATGTTGATTTTATAAAGTTCTGTTTTAGTTTGAGATTTGTTGTGATCAACTTGATTGAATATGTATTTTAAAACCTTCAAATGGCGGTGTAATAATCATAACTACATTGTTTACGTATTGCAGATCTAACCAATTAGATACCAATTCTTCATTACATACCAGTTCTTCATTATACACTAGGTACTCTTTACTTTAACTAAAGTAGTTACATAATTGATATGCATTATTTATTAAATCATTTAAATGATAGAAGGAGTACGGGATAATTATAGGTTGTTGGCTTGTTGTTGGATAGTATGTTTGAAGGAATATGGGATAATTAGAAGAACTACGGGATAATTATTGGTTTGATTGTTGGATAATATGTTGAAAATATTTTAGACTCTCGGTTTCAGAATACTACGATAACTTGTTAATGTATAGACATAAGCTTAAAAACATGGCGTTAGAGGGGAGAAACTCGAAACATCCCACAAACGGCCCTGTGAGAGTTGAAAACACGAAACAACCCTCGTACAGTCCTGTGAGAAGCACCAACACCTCTTACAGGACTAATGTAACTCGTAGGAACTGAACGCGTGATCACGGGATTCTCTATTTGAGAATACGATGAAAATTTGAAAATATGAGGATTTAAGCTTGAAAATAAGGCGTTGGAGGGCGAAAATACGAAACAGTCCCCATACGGTCCCGTGAGAGGCACCAACACCTCTCACAGGACTAATGTAACACGTAGGAATTGACCGCGTGATAACGGGGCTCTCGGTGTGAGAATACGATGATAATTTGAAAATATGAGGACTTAAGCTTGAAAACAAGTAGTAAGAGGGTGAAAACTCGAAACAACCCCCGTATGGACCCATGAGAGGCACCAACACCTCTCATGGGACCAATGTTACACGTATGAACTGATAGCATGATAATGGGAATCCTGGTTTGAGAATATGATGATAATTTGAAAATATGAGGACTTCAGTTTGAAAACAAGGCGTTAGAGGGTGAAAACTAAAAACAACCCTCGTATAATCCCTTGAGAGGCACCAACACCTCTCACGGACCAATGTAACACGTAGGAACTGACCGCGCGATAAAGGGATTCCTAGTTTGAGAATACGATGATAATTTGAAAATATGAGGACTTAAGCTTAAAAACAAGGCGTTAGAGGGTGAAAACTCAAAACAACCCCCGTACGATCCCATGAGAGGCACGAACACCTCTCATGGGACCAATGTAACACGTATGAACTGACCGCACGATAATGGGAATCCTAGTTTGGGAATACACTGATAATTTGAAAATATGAGACCTCAGTTTGAAAACAAGGCGTTAGAGGGTGAAAACTCGAAACAACCCCAGTACAGTCCCTTGAGAGGCACCAACACCTCTCACGGACCAATGTAGCATGTAGGAACTGACCGTATGATAACGGGATTATTGGTTTGATAATATCATGGTAATTTGAAAATATGAGGACTTAATCTTGAAAACAAGGCGTTAGAGGGTGAAAGCTCGAAACAACCCCCATACGGTCCCGTGAGAGGCACCAATGCCTCTCACGGGACTAATGTAACACATAGGAATTAACCACGTGATAACGGGGCTCCCAATATGAGAATACGATGATAATTTCAAAATATGAAGACTTAAGATTGAAAATAAGGCGTTAGAGGGTGAAAACTCAAAACAGCCCCCGTACGGTCCCGTGAGAGGTACCAACACCACTCATGGGACCAATGTAACACGTGTGAACTGACCGTTGAATAACGGGAATCCTGGTTTGAGAATACGATGATAATTTGAAAATATGAGGACTTAAGTTTGAAAACAAGGCATTAGAGGGTGAAAACTCGAAACAACCCCCGTATAGTCCCTTGAGAGGCACCAACACCTCTCACAGGACCAATGTAATACGTAGGAACTGACCGCATGATAACAGGATTCCTGGTTTGAGAATATGATGATAATTTGAAAATATGAGAACTTAACTTGAAAACAAGGCGTTAGAGGGTCAAAACTCGAAACAACCCCCATACGACCCTGTAAGTGGCACCAACACCTCTCACGGAACCAATATAACATGAAGGAACTGACCGCGTGATCACAGGACTCCCAGTTTGAGAATACAATGATAATTTGAAATTATGAGGACTTATGCTTAAAAATAAGGCGTTTGAGGGGGAAAATACGAAACAGCCCCCGTACAGTCCCGTGAGAGGAACCAACACCTCTCACGGAACCAATGTAACACGTAGGAATTGACTGCATAATAACAGGACTCTCGGTTTGAGAATACGATAATAATTTGAAAATATGAGGACGTAATGGTTGAAAACAAGGCATTAGAGGGGAAAAACTTGAAATAGCCCCTGTACGGTCCCGTGAGAGGTACCAACACCTCTCACGGGACCAATGCAATACATAGGAACTAACTACATGATAATGGGACTCCCAGTTTGAGAATACGATGATAATTTGAGAATATGAGAACTTAAGCTTGAAAACAAGGCGTTAAAGGGTGAAAACTCAAAACAGCCCCCCGTACGGCTCCGTGAGAGGCACCAACATGTCTCACGAGACCAATTTAACACGTAAGAACCGACTATACGATTACAGGACTCCTGATCTGAGAATATGATGATAATTTGAAAATATGAGGACTTCCAGGTAGCTGTGTGATTAGCTCCACCAATCCCTTCTTCAGGATATTATGAGTCTTATTTATAAACAAATCCATGAGGACCAAGAAAAAATAGGTGGACTATTTCTAGGAAAGATAGGTATGTTATAATATATGAGTGAAGGAGTACAAATATGTGCCCTCTGTTATTTCTCTATGACAACTCTCAACAACAATTCTAAGTTGTACCATTTCTTGCTAATAATATTTTTTCATTTCCTTTAGCATAATTTAAAGGCTTCTCTGATGGAATTTTATTAGTAGCTAACTCAACATCTCATTCCTTGCTACTTTCCATAACCTCTTCTAAGGGCTTATAAGTATAAAACCAAGCACATATAACATAATATATGAGATTAAGCACTTGTATTCCAGTCACAAACTAGTAGTAATACTCCAATCTTCCCCTATTAAGGTTTCGATCAGGCATCTAATTCCTTTCTTTTCCAGTATATTTGTGAAACAATGTTACCACAAGGGTACCTATGTAATTTCCTATTGATACTGGTAAAGAATATAGTGCCACTGCAGTGCTTCTCAAGCTCTCCGAGGATTGATCATAAAGAAACTCCAAGTGCCGAACTGACATGAAAACTTCAGCTAACCCATGTAGACAATACTGGGGAATCAACAAAAAGACACTTATAGGTAAAACTACAGTGGGTTTGTTTAGTAAATTAAAATCCGCAACCAGTGCTTTTCGTGTGATCTCAACTAATGATAAAACAATGGTAGCAATGATGTTAAACATAAATCCCATGCCCATTCTTTGTAAGCATGTAACGCCTGCAGGTTTCCTGTGAAGCGATGAGCAAATGGGATGAAGAGACGCTCGTAAAGAGCAAACCCAATGAGGACAATGAGGATACTGAAGATGGATAAGGTAGCTGGAGGTATTTCAAAGGAGGGAGAGAGGTGGCAATCCATGGTGCGAGCTTGTTAGATGGTGAAGTTGTGTTGATGAGAATGTAAGGTGACGAGTAATATTCCAACTGCCCAAATGGGCAACATTCGGATGATGGATTTTATCTCTTCAACTCTGTGTACAGTGGCAAGTCTCCATAGATTTGGTTGGTTTCAATCTTTGGTGTCATCATGCGTTACTATAGCAGCTCGATTAAACCATCTGGAAAAAACATAAGAAGTTCAAACAATTAGATAGAAGGTCTACTAATCAAGTCCTCACTCTTCAACATTGCCTTACAGGTGTATGAAAGTTTAATCTATCTTGAGATGAAACTTCAGTTGAAACTACTTTGAATTGAATTATAATAAAGGGGAAAAACCATAAAAAGAAAAGTAATGAATACCTTTAATATTCTTAACCAAGAAAAATGAGGAATCTCTCTCTTGTAAAAAAATAAGGAGCTAATCACACAGCTATATAGCAGCTATATATGACCATATATAGCAGCTATATGTGGCTCATATATAGCTACTATATATAGCAGCAATATAGCAGCTATATATGGCCATATATAGCTACTATATAAACCATATATGGCCATATATAGCAGTTATATATGGCTCATATATAGTTGCTATATATGGCCATATATAGCAGCTATATATAGCAGCTATATAAGCCATAGCTTGAAAAGAAGGCATTAAACGACAAAAACACGAAACAGCCCTTGTACGGTCCCGTGAGCGGCACCAACACCTCGCACGGGACTAATTTAACTCGTACAATTGACCGCGCGATCACGGGACCCCCGGTTTGAGAATACGACGATAATTTAAAAATATATAGACTTAGGGTTAAAAATGGCATTAAAGGGTGAAATCCAGATATAACCCCCGAACGGCCCCGTGAGAGGTACCAACACCTCGCACGTGACCAATGTAACTCGTAGGAACTGACAGCACAATCACAGGACCCCCGATTTTAGAGTACGAGGATAATTTGAAAATATAAGGAATTAGGCTTAAAAAATGCCATTAGAGGGCAAAACCCCGAAAACCCCCCCGAATGGCCCCGTGAGAGGCACCAACACCTCTCTCGGGACCAATGTAACAACTAAGAACTGATCGTGCGATCACGGGACTCCCGATTTGAGAATACGATGATAATTTGCATATTTCTAGACTCGGGCTTAGAAACTTGGCGTTAGTGCGGGAACACCCAAAACAGCCCCCAAACGGTCCCGTGAGTGTCACCAACACCTCTAACGGGACGATTGTAACTCGTACGAACTGACCGCGTGATCACGAGACAGTCAATTTGAGAATACGATGATAATTTAAAAATATCAGGACTTCGTCTTAAAAACTTGGCGTTAGTGGGGGAAAATCCAAAACAACCCCCGAACGGCCCCGTGAGTGGCACCAACACCTCGCACGGGACCAATGTAACTCGTACGAATTGACCGCGTGACCACGGGATTCCCAGTTTGAGAATATGATGATAATTGAAAAATTATCAGGACTTAGGCTTAAAAACATGGCGTTAGAGGGTGAAAACCCAAAACAGCTCCCGAACGGCCCCGTGGGAGGCACCAACACCTCCCACGGGACCAATGTAACTCACAGGAACTAACGGCGCAGCCACGGGAAACCTGGTTTGAGAATACAATAGTAATTTGAATATTTTTAGACCTGGACTTAAAAGCATGGCGTTAGTGTGTGAAAACCCAAAACAGCCCCTGAATGGACCCGTGGGTGGCACCAACACCTCCCACAGGACCAATGTAACTCATAAGACTTGAATGTGTGATCACGGGACTCCCGGTTTAAGAATACGATGATAATTTACATATTTTTAGACTTAGGATTAAAAACATGGAGTTAGTGGGTGAAAATCCGAAACAACCCCCGAGCAGCACCGTGAGTGGCACCAACACCTCGCACGGGACAAATGTAACTCGTAGGAACTGATCGCGAGATCATGGGATCCCCAGTTTGAGAATACGATGATAATTTGTATAATTCTATTCATAGGCAAAACATGGCGTTAGTGGGGGAAAACCCAAAACATCCCCCGAACGGCCCCGTGGGAGGCACCAACACCTCCTAGGGACCAATGTAACTTGTAGTAACTGACCGCGTGATCACGGGACTCCCTATTTAAGAATACGATGATAATTGAAAAATATCAGGACTTAGGCTTAAAAACATGGCTTTAGAGGGTGAAAACCCAAAATAGCCCCCGAACGGCCCCGTGGGAGGCACTAACACCTCCCACGGGACCAATGTAACTCGCAGGAACTAACCGCGCAGCCACGGGACACCCAGTTTGAGAATACGATGGTAATTTAAATATTTCTAGACTTGGGCTTAAAAATATGGTGTTAGTGGGTGAAAACCCAAAACAGCCCCCGAACGGCCTCGTGGGTGACACCAACACCCCCACGGGACCAATATAACTCGTAAGAACTGATCACGCAGCCACGGGACTCCCGGTTTGAGAATACGATGATAATTTGCATATTTCTAAACTTAGGCTTAAAAACATGGCGTTAGTGGGTGAAAAGCTGAAACTGCCCCCGAACGGCCCCGTGAGTGGCACCAACACCTCGCACGGGACCAATGCATCTCGTAGGAACTGACCGAATGATCACGAGACCCCCAGTTTGAGAATACGATAATAATTTTTATATTTCTAGACTTAGGGAAAACATGGTGTTAGGGGGAAAAACCCGAAATAGCCCCCGAACGGCCCTATCGGAGGCACCAACACCTCCTGCGGACCAATGTAACTTGTAAGAACTGACCTCGTGATCACGAGACTCCCAGTTTGAGAATACGATGATAATTTGCATATTTCTAGACTTCGGCTTAAAAATATGACGTTAGTGGGTGAAAACCCAAAACAGTCCCCCGAACGTCCCCGTCGGAGGCACCAACACCTCCTACGGGACCAATGTAACTCGTAGGAACTGACCGCGCGATCACGAACTACCAGTTTGAAAATATGACGATAATTTAAAAATATCAGGACTTAGGCTTAAAAACTTGGCGTTAGTGGGGGAAAACCCGAAACAGCCCCCGAACGACCCCGTAAGTGGCACCAACACCTCGCACGGGATCAATGTAACTCGTAAGAACTAACCGCGCGATCACGGGACTCCTAATTTGAGAATACAACGATTATTGAAGAATATCAGGACTTAGGCTTAAAAACATGGCGTTAGAGAGTGAAAATCCAAAATAGCTCCAGAACGACCCCGTGGGAGGCACCAACACCTCCCATAGGACCAATGTAACTCGTAGGAACTGACCGCGCAGCCACGGGACACTTGGTTTGAGAATACGATGGTAATTTTAATATTTTTAGACTTGGGCTTAAAAACATGGCGTTCATGGGTGAAAAAACGGCCCCGTGGGTGGCTCCAACACCTCCCACGGGACCAATGTAACTCATAGGAACTGACCGCGCGATCACAGGACTCCCGGTTTGAGAATACGAAAATAATTTGCATATTTTTAGACTTAGGCTTAAAAACATGGCGTTAGTGGGTGAAAAGCCAAAACAGCCCCCGAACGGCCCCATGAGTGGCACCAACACCTCACACGGGACCAATGTAACTTTCAGGAACTGACCGCGCGATCACAGGATCCCGGGTTTGATAATATGATGATAATTTGCATAATTTTAGACTTAGGCAAAATATGGCGTTAGTGGGGGAAAACCCGAAACAGCCCCCGAACGACCCCGTGGGAGGCACCAACACCTCCCACAGGACTAATGTAATCGGTAGGAACTAACTGCACGATCATGGGAGTCCTGGTTTGAGAATACAACGTTAATTGAAAAATATCCGGACTTAAGCTTTAAAAAATGGCGTTAGAGGGTGAAAACCCAAAACAGCCCCTGAACGACCCCGTGGGAGGCACCAACACCTCTCACGTGACCAATTTAACTCGTAGGAACTGACTGCGTAGCCACGGGACACCCGGTTTGAGAATATGATGGTAACTTGAATATTTCTAGACTTGGACTTAAAAACATGGCGTTAGTGGGTGAAAACCCAAAACAGCCCCCGAACGGCCCCGCCGAAGGTACCAACACCTCCCACGGGACCAATGTAACTCGTAGGAACTGACCATGCAGCTATGGGACACCCAGTTTGAGAATATGATGGTAATTTGAATATATCTAGACTTGGACTTAAAAACATGGCGTTAGTGGGTGAAAACTCGAAACAGCCCCCGAACGGCCCCGTGAATGGTACCAACACCTCGCACGGGATCAATGTAACTCGTACGAACTGATCGCGCAATCACGGGACCTCGATTTGAGAATACGACAATAATTTGCATATTTCTAGACTTAGGGAAAATATGGCGTTAGTGGGGGAAAACCTGAAATAGCCCTTGAACGGCCCCGTGGGAGTCACCAACACCTCCCACGGGGGCAATGTAACTCGTAGGAACTGACCGCACGATCACGGACTCTCGATTTGAGAATATGACGATAATTGAAAAATATTAGGACTTAGGCTTAAAAACATGGCATTAGAGGGTGAAAACCCAAAACAACCCCCGAACAGCCCCGTGGGAGGCACCAACACCTCCCACGGGACCAATGTAACTCGTAGGAACTAACCGTGTAGCCATGGGAGCAGCCCTGTGGGTGGCACCAACACCTCCCACGGGACGAAGGAACTGACCATTCAGCCACGGGACTCCCAGTTTGAGAATACGACGATAATTTGCATATTTCTAGACTTGGGCTTAAAAACATGTCGTTAGTGGGTGAAAAGCTGAAATAGCCCCCGAACGGCCCCGTGACTGGCGCTAACACCTCTCATGGGACCAATGTAACTCGTAGGAACTGATCGCATGGTAATGGGACCTCCGGTTTGAGAATACGACGATAATTTTCATAATTATAGACTTAGGCAAAACATGGCATTAGTGGGGGAAAACCCGAAACAGCCCCCGAACGGCCCCGTGGGAGGCACCACCACCTCCCACGGGACTAATGTAACTCATAGAAACTGACCGCGTGATCACGGGACTCCAAATTTTAGAATACGACGATAAGTGAAAAATATCAGGACTTACGCTTAAAAACATGGCGTTAGAGAGTGAAAACCCAAAACATCCCCCAAACTGCCCCGTGGGAGGCACCAACACCTCCCACGGTACCAATGTAACTCGTAGTAACTGATCGTGTAGCCACGGGACTCTCAGTTTGAGAATACGACCGTAATTTGAATATTTCTAGACTTGGGATTAAAAACTTGGCGTTAGTGGGTGGAAACTCGAAACAGCCCCCGAACGGCCCCGTGGTTCGCACCATCACCTCCCACGGGACCAATGTAACTCGTAGGAACTAACCACGCAGCCACGGGACTCCTGGTTTGAGAATACGATGATAATTTGCATATTTCTAGACTTAGACTTAAAAACATGGCGTTAGTGGGTGAAAAGCCGAAACAACCCCTGAACGGCCCCGTGAATAGCACCAACACCTCGGACGGGACCAATGTAACTCGTAGGAACTGATCGTGTGATCACGGGACCCCCGGTTTGAGAATACGATGATAATTTACATAATTCTAGACTTAGGCATAAAAACATTGATATGTTGATAATTTTAACTCATATATGCAATTTTTCAGCTTGATTAAATTTTTTGTCAATCTACTTGGTTACTGATATCATTTTTTTTGTATCCTATTATTTGTAGGATTTTTGCACGTGGAACAAATGAAGGACGCAATGGTTTACAACATGAAGATTGTTTATATGTTGTGAACATTCATGATTATGTTTTTGATGTGTTAAAGTCGTGCGGGCTTTTATAATTTGATTGTTGAATTTTATGGCTGTGCGGGCTTTATAATAAGCAGGTTTTACATTTACAGGGTTTGGAATGTCCAGAAAATAGAGGAAACTCTGCCCAATTTTTTTTGGGTCTGTGAATTATTAAGACGGGTAATATTTTTAAGTTTGTATATATATTAGTTTATTAACAACATTCTCGATTCGTAATTTGTGATTTTTTTTATTGTTTTTCCAATAATAAATATTTGTAACACCTCGTACGCGTCCAATGTTACATGTAGCAACCGACGGTGTACTCACAGGACCCTCAATTTTAGGATTGGACCAAAAAAATACATTTTTTTAAAATTATAGTTAAATATGGTCATGGATTTTGTCCATGGCCATAATTATTTTTTCCGTCGCGCATAAAAATGGTCGCGGCCAAAGTCGGCGACCATTTTTTTTGCATTTTTTTTCGTCGCGGTGTCGGTCACGGACTTTGGCCGTGACCATTTTTGGTCACGGTTGGGGGTCACAGACTTCGGCCGCGACCATTTGTTTTCCTTTTTTTATCACGGTTGTGGATCGCAACCAAAGTTCACAACCAATTTGTCACAGTTGTGGGTCACGGACTTGGGCCGCGACCATTTTTTTTATTTTCTTTGTCACGGTTATTGGTCGCGACCAATTTTTCACGGTTGTGGGTCACGGACTTTTTCCGCTACCATTTTTTCATTTTTTTGTCACGGTTGTGGGTCGCGGACTTTGTCCGCGACCAATTTGTCACGGTTGTGGGTCACGAACGAGGGTCGCGACCCGTCACGGCATGGGTCACGGCCCACGTTCGTGACCATATGTCGTGACCCCCTCTGGGCCGTGACCATTTGTTGGTCATGGACTTGGGCCGCGACCCATAAAATTGGCCAGGGCCGAAATGGTCACAGCCCAAGTTCGCAACCCACAGTCTTGGTCAGGGATTTTGACCGTAACTAATCGCCAGTTTTGGCGTAGTGTGTGTATATATATATATATATATATATAGAGAGAGAGAATTTCTCTTGTTTGGTCATCCCGTAGAAGAGCAAAAATGGGAATGTATGGGTGAGTTGTTTTATTAGTCAAATATCCTTGATTTAAGGAAGTTGGGCTTTCTCTTTATTTTGGAGGCTTACCGCCAGGTGCCACTTGTCAAGTCCGTATTTTTAATTTACAGGACAATTCGTACATGAGCATTAATGTGTATATATATATATAATCCCTTCATAAAAGCTCAAAGCTTTGGAGAAAAAAAACCAGCTACCTATATTGTTTAAAACAAAGCTTTCAAAAAATCCATTTCCTATAAAACTCAATCCATTATATATACACACAGACACACACACAAACCTCCATATACTCTTACATAAAATCTTAAAAAAACCATACACATATATACATGTTAAGGACCATCTCCATCGTAACAATTTATCCCACACACCTATATATCTACAAACCTATATATATATATATATATGTGTGTGTGTGTGTGTGTGTGTGTGTGTATAATCCAAAGAAAGAAGAAGAAAGGAAAAATAGTAAAAGAAAAATACCTGCTCATGTGTCTTATTGGAGGAGATGGGTTTATTTGTTTTTTCTTGTTCATGTAGTGTAAGAGGATGAAGTGGGTTTGTGTGAAAAAAATAAGTAGTGGGTGTTTTGTTTTCTTAAAGGGAAGAGAGAGAGGCAGTTCCCCTTTTTTCATTTCTTTTTACCTTTTTCCTTTAGAAAGGGCGGTTTACCCTTTTTTCTCTTAAAACTGAATAGGACAAAAGGGGGAAGTATATTTTTCATTTTTTCCTTATTTACCTTTTACCCCCAAAGTTTAAATTCACAAACTTACACTTTTATACCCTTAAGACTGAAAAGAAATATCGGGTTTGGTTTAACATAATTTCGTATAAAAAATGAGTTTAAATATGCACGATATTTTACACGTGTATTCATTTATAAATAAAGAAATGTATAATTCGTTTGTCGATTTGGTTCTAATAAACAAAATTTGTCATTTCCATAATGAAATATTGAACTTTACATTTTTTACTAAAAAAAAAATGTAGGTCGCTACAATCTACCTACCTTAAAAAAATTGTTCTCGAAATTCCTATGTTCTTATAGTTTTAACTTCTTATGATACTTACATCCTCTAAGATATACCATGAAATGATAACTCATTAGTTCAAGGTTGTAGGCTTATCATGTAACTATTATGATATTACCAAGGTCGTTCTTTCATGATTATCAGGTTACGTAGCATAACCGTAATGAATACTTATATAACCAGGACTAAAAATAAATGATGTTTTAGATAATTAATCGACATTTTTACAAGCTTTGCATTTATCTCTTATCATAATAGAGGTTTGTATAATGAGGTTTTACGTACATTCGGGTTGTCTAAAGTATGTTTCATACACAATTAACTCATACTATAAAGAGAGTGGTATCGGTAAAAGGTCATCATAGGCTGTATATGGTTTGGTTAATAACGGTGTTTCACATCCGTTTACACAGTAGGAAAGAAGAAGTATCAATTCATTTGAGGAAGGTAGGTAGATAGTTTATACTCAAACCGACTAAGGTTGGCATTCAAAATTTGACTAGCACGCAGTTGATGATAACCAAACCGTCAATCATGTTTTTAGGATTCTCTTAATTGATCAAAAGAAATCTCGAATTCTAGGCTAAGGATACACACTCTTAATAGTCACTTGATCTAGTTTTCGATAGTTGATATATAAATGAAATGTTCTAGCCTTCGTTTTCACAATCAGAATTGGTAATCCATAGGGTTGAATAAAGGTTTTCTCGAATAATTTTTTAAGTTTACTTCAAGGTTTTCTAATTCTAGGTGTGTTATGCGGTTGAAATAATAGATGATAAGGGCAATTATCCTTGAAGTTGAGAAATAACAATTTGGAATTATTCTAAAACTAGCTTAGAATTACTAATGACTTTCAGACCTTATAAATATAGTAAATGTGAGCTAAGTTTGATGATAAAACATTCACTATGATAAATAAATCTAATCCCTTTTCCTATCTAAACTATCAAGTTCACTATAAGAATTTCAATCTATGATTTTATTATATAGTACTTCACGCTTCTTTTTTTCGTTGGCATTTATATTGACAGAGAACATTTTAAGGAAGTACTAGATTGTTTTATTATGTTTGTAAAATCATTTGTTGATTGAGTGGAAAAATACATCGGTTATTTATTGCGGTTTATAATTACGAAACCAGTTTATTTAAAAATTTCACATATTGAGGGAGAACGTATCTGAAACTTGTTGTCTGGTATACTTAGCTTCCCAAATATCAGAATATCGCATTAATAGGTTTCATTTCAATGAAATCATAATTGGTACACAAGGTAACGTCTGATAATGGTTGGGTATTTCAAGTAGTTCTATTGATTTGACTGGTTCTTGGGTTTACATGAAGTTACTAAAGGTTACTATGGGTGTGATTTCTAATATTGTAGAACTACTCTCTAAAACTCTCCATTGTCATGCAAGACAAAATGATTTTTTAAGGTACATCAGTTATTCTAGATATACCTTATAAATTTGGAAAATTTGGATCTCATAGATTGATAGGGTTTACGTAGTCTAATTTTTACTACTGAGAATGAAAAGGGTTTCCTTAATTATAATTCTTATAAAAATATAAATGAAGTCACTATCATCTATGCCATTCAATGTAAAGATACTACTGTTGGGAGTATATTGATAAGAGTATTTTTGTCTCAACTGATATATATACTGACGTGTATGAAGTCATAGTCATAAATGTTTTGACTTACTTGAACTGGGATGCGTAATCAACGTAGGATATTGTTAGGTCATAAAAGGTTCAAACTAAATTCACTTTTTAGGATGGTCGGTATCATCTAAAAGAGCATGTTCTTATTCCAAAATTCGAGGTAATATGTCCTTCTAGGTACATCTCATTTTCTACGCGGTGCGCTATTGGAACTTTCATGTTAATCGTATTACTATAAATCACTATACTGAGCATTTGAAAATAATCAACTAGCTTTTAATGGAAGAAAAAGGACAAAATTGGTGAGTCGTTCTACTATCATTTATACTGAATCGCATCCTTGGGACGTATAAATTAGTTCACTAAAAAATTTAGTTATGATATGATTCCATTTTTTCTTTGGGATTATAAGTAATTGGAGAAGTTTATTGGAACAATGTTGTCCTCTTTGGACTTGGTGACAAGTAAGACATTTCCTCAAAACTTTCTTAACATCATTCTCATATTGGACACTACTATTATTCCTTCCCTACTGAATACATTCCTAAGCTTCTGTGGTGGATCATAAATCTAGAACAATGATCGTATCGTGATATGGAAGTGATGATTTATCTGGTGCATGTACTCTATCTCTAATTCATAGGTTGGTTTCCCTATCGTAGGATAATTCTTGGATCTCTTTTTTGGTTCGCGGTTACACCACAAAGAGATATCAAAATCTGTGGTTCAAAGGTTTTCTTTCTTAAGTTCAGATAAGCAACGATATTGGTGAAATTTAGAAAAATGTGGGGTTAGCTAAAGATCATATGGTTCTTTGGTAGCAACAACAACCTGTGAAATCATATGGTTAAGTTTCCAAGTAAGGTTATGACATAAGACGTCGGCTACAATGTTTACCTTTCTAGATGGTAGTCTAACTTGCATTGATAATCTTTTAAATTCCATTCAAAAATTCTGTATCCAACTCAAGTCCTATTGGATGAAGATGTATTTCATACTCGGCTGACCTGAAGTAACTTGGAATTTCTTACCACCCACTAGAAAATTATGGCTTCCTATACTTATACAGAAGATAGCACAACTATGAAAAGGAGGAATTATTCTTAAATGGTTACTAACTAAATATCTTAGACACTAGTAATAGGGTGGATGTAAATAATTGGAATGGGGTTTAAATCAATTCTTACCTTAATTTGGATGGTTACGATATATAACTCATAAAGAAATTGTCACAATTTCTAATGTTACTGGTGTAAGGGTTTAATTGATGTTTATTCCTAATCCATCAATGCTTTAGAACTCTATAGGGTCATAGGGGTACTATATTTGAATAATTGTTCTAAGATACTTTGTAGATATACTTAGCATGGAGTTTTGAAATTAATAGGTCATTTATTCAACTATTCCTATTGAAGAATCTTACATGCGCTGAAAGCAGAGAACTACAGAGAATTAGGAGCAGGCTAATGTAGCATTTATTATAATGTAACAGAAATCCAGGTTTTCGAAAGTAAGTTGTCGGATGTGGTCATGGTTTATGTGTACATAAAGAATGAGATTCAATTTAAAATCTGTAAATCGGATTACTGTTAACTGGTAATTTTCTGAGTATTCACAGTAACGTAATAATGAAAGGAACAACTAATCTGGGGCTAAGGGAATGCAAGGTGTGTCATAAGGCTCTGGTTGATTAAAGTAAACAACTACTATTTCATGTTGAACTTTGGTCATCGTGGTAATTTATGCGAAAATCATTAACACGGGTTATTTGTAATCACATGGTTTATTCATATTTTTTCCAAACATATAGAACAAGGGAAGCTATTAGTTTTATCATCCACCTTCCAGGGGTGAAAAGCCATGTTATTTATTAACAAGGTTATCTAGGTTTCAGGCTAGGGTTCCTTTGGAAAAATGGTTTATAGGGGAAATTACATATGGGTTATCAAGGTCATGTAGAGGGATTAGGTAAGGTTTCATCAGATTACAACTATTCGAGTTGTTTAGGGTAATAATTATGTTTCACTATGGAGCCCATAGTATTTTTAGTGATATAAATTTTTTGTAACATCCCGAATCATGGGAAACTGGGGAAATAATTAATAGTGGTTATAAGGCATATAACATTGGTTAAATAATTAAAATTCGTAACCAAGCTTATGTAGAATTCGGTAAAATTATAATCATGGGATAGGATCCAGTAAGCAACACCATTACGTTCCAAACAGTAGAACGAATAATCATAATGTTTGTAATTCCTCTAATTGTTTCTAGAGAAATTCTCTATGTTCACTAAGGAACTCCATTCATAACTTCTTATCTAATCCTAAACAGGTACCATTCTGACATAAGTAATTTCTTCTCGTAATATAATGGGAATAATATACAGTATAACAAGAGTACAATGCAAAAGGCGATAATAAAAGGTCAAATGGAGAAGTGTGATAACTTTAAAGATGAATGTTTTAGAATTCCAAATAAAGTAATTCATTTTCAAGTGGGGTATCAATTGAATATTTTAGACAAATGAACTGGGATGTACATATAGACTTATGTAGTATAGTGTACACAACCTCTTCCTAAGATAACTTTCTCAGTATGCCTCTGACCCTCAATCACATCGTATACAATCCCAAATTCTTAATGATTCTTTCAGCCACATAAAATCTAAATATAAAAATTAATCACAATTCTCCCAATTGTAATTCAAGAATTTAATCTCGTAATCCCTCTATATAAATATTTTTACCTTACCAATGACCACGTATACCCTTTCCTAACTAAAATCCTGATATCCCATATGTAATTTTGAGATCGATTTCCTAACTCAAGTCTAAACATTTTATCTTCACGATCCTTATGAACCGAATCACTCACTTAGTAATAATGCTCAACTTATGTCCCGCATAGGTTACTTAACCTGGTTGAGCTCTAACACCATATTGTCACATCCCTATTTCCTGAGTGTGAGGTGTGTCATGATAAATACTAAACCATTAGTGTAACAAATATTTCTTTCAAAATTTAAAACCGTCTTTCTAAATCACGTTGTTATATCCCATAGTTTCAACTGAAGAATGCTATATACATACCTCATTTCCTGCCTAGAAACTGTTTACGTATAACTATTCTCTAATTAAGACTATTCTCGAGCTTTATATAGTTCTAATTGGAACTGCTCATCATCGCCTATCGGTACCTGTTTATAACAACTGGAAGCCAAAGAATAAGAGAAACTTTTCGAAGTAGATAATTGTATTTTGATAATACGGTATATATGTGAATATGTTTAAATAGAATTACTAGGATTGAAAAGTTGATAATAAAAATCAATTTATTTTAATATGAGTAAAATAAAATATCAACATTACTATACAGCGGTATACTAAAGTCTGGGATATATAAAAGAACAATATGGTGGTTATAAGAGTTTAGACTATAACAAGATAACCTATAAAATATCGATGATGGGGGTTTCAAATGCATAGTCATACCATTAAAATATCGTTCAAAGCATGTAATACATTTGGATAGGCAATCCTAAATAATTGGGGAATAATTAATAGTTTGGCACACTTAGATAGAGTTCCACTCATACGTACGTAGAAAATAAAAACTAGGCACTCAATATCTGAGTCCAACAGGCCAATTAGAACTGTCGTGATATACTAGGGTTGAATCCACGTTGTGGTTAGGGCTGCAGTACCTATGGCTCCTACTGAGCCTCTCTCTCATCAGCTCTCATCACTGCTCTAGTCGGTCTTCCTCTACTGGGTGGAATTTAGAACCAGATCCAGTTGTATGATTTCCCAATCAATACAAATATAATAGAAGAAGAACATAAATGTGTGTACGAAGAGGAATAAAACAATCTTATAATAGGGCTCTATATCATAGAACTCTACGTTGAAATAATAGTAAGTCGTATAGATCCTATGGACACTAGAACCTAGCTCTGATTCAATCTATGACACCCTACCTTTTTTAATCATGGGTGATCATTCCTTTATCAAAATAAACATGAATCTCATTTGGTTCATTTGTAGCAACTCTGTCGAACCTTTTTAAGTTACTGAACACCTATGTTAAAATAAGCCCGTGCCAAATTTTATCTTTCATTAACATATAACAACATATGAAATATAAATTGAATAAGCAAACCATCCACACAATATAACAGTCTGAACGAATAACATGATAAATAACAAGATAGATAAATAATACCAAATAAACCATTAGTTCCCAAAACAAAATACAACAATAAGTTTAAATGGAATAAAATTGAATCCAAAACATGGTCAGATAAATAACTGAACAACTGTATCAACTGAAAGGGAAATATGACCAAATGAAATACTGAAATGTAAATCCTAATCTAGGAATGAATAAGTGAAGCATCTACACAAAGTCCTGCAAGCTTCACAATGCTGTAGCTACGCATCCCTAGAATGAGTCAGCAAGATTGGCGTCCCTATGGATGGAAACCTAAAATATTTTGACACGGGTCAGAACAAAAAACCATTTGTAAAATATTTAGTAAGTATTTAGATTACAATTGTAAAATAAGTTATTAGATACACACATTAGTCTAGCGTATACTCCCTTGAGTTCCTCACCTCTAATATATAGTGCACAACTAATGTCTCCTATTTTACCCGCCTAGCCTTGCTACCAAACTTAACTGGGCCTAAGTATCTAACTAATCATACTAGGTTGAGCTCCCCCCGTTTCGCCCATACGATTCGGTGCCGTTAAGATAATAATTAATGTTAACCACATATTATTATTAAATTACTTTATTAAGTTTCTCGACTTAATTTACTTTTAGATACACACGATTATCTTTCTATCATCACACATAAGTAGAAGAATCACACTTTATTATAGAATCATTAATTAAGTTCCTCACACTTAAGCTGTTTTTAGATATACAGTATCTATCTTTTCTACCATCACACATAAGTAGAATAATCCCACTTATATATATTTATCACACTATAATATCTATAACTACAGCATCCCCCGAAATGACCATCGCGATGCCGGCATACTCTTCTATCAAGTCCATGTACCTCTCATACTAAATATAGGACTACCGGTTCGAAATGTCTCCTCAAACAATAAATCAAACAAAACATGATGTAAACGAACATAGTTATAAGCCCTTGGGTCACGCACATACCTAAGGTACCCAAATTAACTGCCAGTCCCACTAATAAACAACACATAGTGAGCCGCCCTAAGTTCTATATTCTGGGGATCATATCCAGACCTCGTTGGAATCGCAAAGGTGGGATAGCCCTCTGCGCAGAACCTCCGGTGATAGCAGTAAGCGTAGGTATGTTCACACACATAACCGATCACGTAATAGGTATTCACGCAAATATTCCCTACGTAGTATTTATATCTCTCGAAACTTGACGTACTAATAATTCACGCATATCACTATCTTCATAGTTTTTGAGAGTCACTCACTATCCGAGGGTCTCAATTATCCCTTAAGTGAATTTAGTAGTGAACCCATCACTACCCTACTGGTATTAATCTTAGGTTATAGTTTACCCTTCTCGTAGCCCAAAGGGTACATCCCTGACACGCATCTCAATCAATTAACTATCATCGATGTTAATCCCAATTTTACCCTCATTGAGATTAACCAAGCTCAAAGTAAATGCCCAATGACCTTCTCTAAGTCTTTATGTCATTACTAAACCATCACTAAGATTTTTCGTAATTAGTTTCATGCTAAAGTATAACATAAATGGAAAAAAACTCACAAAACTAGGAAGCCGAATCGATTCGGTAAGGACTTCGGATCGATTTGTCCATTTAATCAATTCGGTCTTGAAATCGAATCGATTCGCACCTGACTGAATCATCTTCTTCGTTGTTGTTACGAATTTTCACTATCTTAAATTCCTCAAACCTCTATACAACAATCCTAAACTCCCTTCTAACATAATTAAACATCAAATATATGTGTAGGGACCATTTCTAACTTAAATATTACATTAAATACATAGAAATCTAATCCAAGAACAAATTAAACCCAATTATTCTTAAAACCCTAGTTTATAAGTTCCTTCATGCACGTCCTACAAGATTTCCAGATTTGTTCAAGGGTATTCATCATAAATCTAAGATTTCATCATATTAATCTAAATGAATTATTTCTACATTCATTCATACTTCAAATCATGGATTACACCTCCCCCATTCCCAATAATTCTTCCAAAACATGTAATTTAAACCGTACACTACATGGGTATTATAACATGCTTAAATAAATTGTAAGATAAACACTTGCCTTGGTCTAGAAGGTTTGATTTTTGTTAATTATTGATGGAGTTGATCTTTTCATGCTGCGATCTCGATTCCAGCGAAGCTCGTGGTGCCAAACGGCGTGGGAAGGCCTAGTTTCCTTCTCTTCTTCCTATCTTATGGTCTCATCTCTCTCTAAAGTGTTATAAACCTAGTCTCACACTCAAATGGGCATATATAACTCTTTAATTTTTGTAGTTCCCTATACTCTAAACTCCTAAATGACCGAAAATCCCTTACGTGGTGCTAGGTTGGTCTAAATTGCTTTGGGACCCAATCAGCACATTCGGGTACACTATTTTAACTATTTTAACTCTACAATAATTTCCTATCTCGATCTCATATAGTCTACACTCAACTACCGGTTGAGGTATGACACGATCACGTCACTATCACTCACTCCGACGTAAAATAGTTATTTACTATTCACTTATTAATTTATTTCATAAACATTAATCACTATCACTCCCGATTAATATTTTCATCAACACATACTAATTAACTCAACTAATTTCTGGCACAAGTGCAATTCTAAAAATTACTGAATTAATCAAATTCTAAATACTCATAAATACGACATGTTATACTTCTGAGATAAAATTAAAAAATAGTCGTTATTTATTGAAAGTTAACGCGTTTTTTCTATCAAGTTAGTTGTCATATTAAAATAACATAAGATTATGAGGGATTCTTAATTTTAATATTCAAATCAATGAGATAAGAGAATTGTGAACTTAAGCCTATGTGCAAGCAAATAAATGAATAATTTGAGATGCATGTTGTTAGCATCTTCCACACATATACACAAACACTTATATATATATATATATATATATATATATATATATATATATATATATATATATATATATATATATATATATATGTAAAGAGAGAGAGAGAGAGAGAGAGAGAGAGAGATGAGTGCTCTAATATGGACTTCCTATATTTTAAACACATAAGAACCATAAAACTACCCAAGAGAGAGAAATAGAGAAGAGGAGAGAGAAAATAAAGGTTGAAATGGAATCTCCAGATATTCCAAAAAATAGGGACTCAAAGTGATATTAGCGTAAAAGTAGGGTTTGCGGGGATTACTTTAATGAAGAAATAGGGGTTGGGCGTATTTTATCTCGTGCGGGAAGACCGCACAGAAGAAAAATTATACACACACACTAGCGGCATCCCGTATGATGCATGGGATTATGTGGTGTGTCTCCAATTATACATTTCCATGTCAAATGTAGAATAAAGAAAAGTTTCGAAATCCGTGTCATATTATTAACTCATACTCATCAAACTATAATAGATTTTAACAATAGTAATCATATCGTTATACTGAATAAAGTTATCATTTTGATCCAAGTATAAATCATCAATAATAATCTTTTAAATCATACAATGTCTATGAAAATATAATACCAATAACAATCATGAAATCTGAGTATATAAAAACTATTTATAATAAAATAGATTAAAAAATAGTGAAACATCATTGCAATGTCGAAACACAAAAGAATATCGTTTGTATGCATTATCAATGAGCTAGGATAATATGGATTTTTGCATTAATATTGAATAAGGCTAAGTTGTATTCATTATTTTTTTTATTAGTAATAATGTCGTTATACTTAATAAATTTATCGTTTTGATCCACATATAAAACATGAATAATAATTATCTTTAATTCACAGAGTGTCTAAGAAAATTTAATACCAATAAGAATCATGAAATCTGAGTATATAAATACAATTTATAATACAATAGATTGAAAAACAATGCAACATCATTGGAATGTCGAAACACCCGTGCTAAGAAAGAATACCAATTGTAAGCATTGTCAATGAGCTAGGACAATATGAAATTTTGCATTAATATTTAATAAGGCTAAGATGTATTAATGATTTCTTTTCATAGATTAATTGATTCTATAAGGTAAGGAAAATTATTTGTAATAAAACTAATGACTAAATTATTAAATTCGAGGGTATGTTTGTCTTTGATCTCACTTTAAATATCTTAGTTGAATAAATAATCACACTATTATAAAAAGAGTTCACAAGATTAGAGTAGTTCTCTATTATTTACTTACTTATTTTATAGGGTATTATTTTCAATTTTAACAACTTTCATTAGAGAGTATCCAAAATCTCAATTGTTATGTAATTGCTAGTGTCGTAAAAACAATTATTCGTATTGGGAAAAGTGAAAAAGACAACCACAAAAATATGAAAAAATAAAATAAAAAAGTCTCAAACACATCACGTTCTTTTCACTCACAATAAAAGTTGGAAATTATAATAGAAAAAGAGTAAACTATTTAAAATGCGTATATGTTCAACTGAAATGTAGCCAGATGTTTAAAATAATGGAACTCTTATACATATACTCACAAGAAATCATTAATTTACTTGGGTTATTATATTTGACCCCACAATTACTTCAATCTCTTTGAACTCGTAATCATACAACAACATATCAAATTGCATATCTTCTAGTGCAATATTGGAATGTTTGACAAAATAGAACATTTTTATACAAATCTATACTCCATTTGAGTTATTCCAAAAAAATATCATAAGATGGGAGAACATTTTAGGCGAGAGAATAGTGAGGGAAAATGTTTTATACCCATCAATAGGAAAAAAAATCTGAGGGAACAGTTGAATTTTAAACCCTATGATCTAATCAATCATGTTGTATTATTATTTTAAATAAATGAGATAGGGTCTTACCATGGTAAGTGAGTAATTTCACTCTCTTAGACACTTTTCGTGGAACCTCCAAAAAAATTGACCACATATGCTATTTTCCACCACTTTTTCTCTACCGTGGCCTAAGTTCTAGCAAACAAAATAAAAAGTCCTTGTAAAGTCTCCTTCTTGAGTAAACATAATATCAAATTTCCTTTTTTGGTTAGTTTCATCAAACCCTTGCGTAAATTGAAGGTTTTTGGACTTAAATGACAATGGTGGTATGGGTTCCATTTGGGTGTCTTTGGTATCATTCTTCTTGATATTTTTCTCTACTTTCCATGTAAATTTATATTTACCCCCCAGTGAGTTGGTTTTTCATTTTAGATCGGACTTACATTCACTATTAAAAATCAACATCAACTATCCTAATGGAGTGTTAAATAATTACATCCCATAGGAGCATCCTAAATTGGGTGAAGTGGAGAAATTAGTGGAATTTAGGATGCATGATGGGCAACTTGAATGGATGAAATTAATTCATGTTTTTTTATATTTTTGTGATTTTTATTTTAAGTGTGTTTGTTTATTTAACCATAATGTGTGGTGTTAATTGTACTTCCTTTACTATAAATACCTCGTTTCATCAGTATTTGTAATCATCCAAAAACAAGCCAAGCCATAAAAACTTATGGTCTTTGTTGAGTATTCTTTTAAAAAAAGAACGACACAAGACTACAGCTCCTCGAGAATGTGCTGTTATCGATGGGGCAACATGACATGACTATCACCAAGTTCTTTCACAAGGTGAAGACAGTATGCCAAGAAATTTCAAATTTAGATCCAACAGTTTCTATTGGTTTAACAAGGATAAAAGGACTAATTATCCATGGTTTGAGGTCATAATAACGAAGTTTTGTTACTGCTGTACAAGGTTGACACTCAACCATCACTTGTTGAGTTTGAAAATTTGCTTATTGGTCAAGAATCTATGGCTAAGAAATTGGGAGGAGTCTCGCTGAAAGGTGAGGAGGAATCACTCTACACCAACAAAAATAAAGGAAACTTTAAGCAGTATGCCAGAGTTAGATCTAAAAAGTTTGGTGACAACGCAAAAGGTCATGAAAAGGGTAGAAATGTTGTGATCCTACCAGTGGAAAATACTACACATTACGAAAGGTTGTATTTGATGAAGCATCTTCATTGTGGTCCCTACATAATGAGGAGATTCCAGACTCAAAAGAAATTGAAGATAGGTTGCAACAGAATATGGGGGAGCATACTGCTCAAATCCAATCGAGTTCAGATTAACCTAAAGATTCGTGTGATGGCAGTGATCTTTGGAAAATTATTATGTATCAACAACCAACAGAATAAGATAGGGACAGTGAAACATAAGAATCATTTCCACAGTCACAACTCAGAAGGTCAACGAGAATTCAAAAGCCAAATCCCAAAAGTCTAATACAATAATAGCATTGAAAATTGCAAAAGAACCTGAGATGTTTGATGAAGCATTGCAAAGTTCCAAGTGGCTTAAAACTGTGGAAGAAAAAATCAGTGTGCTAGAGAAAAATCAAAATGGGATCTAGTGTTAAAGCCAAGAGATGTAAAACCCATATCCTCGAAATGGATTTTTAAGATAAAACATCATCTAGATGGATTAATTGAGAGATACAAGCGTTAACTAGTGGACCGATAGTTCTCTCAGCATTATGGACTAGATTATAATGAAGCTTTAGTCATGTGTCAAAGCTTACAACTTTACGAGTCCTGTTTGCTTTTGAGTCCATCAAAGATTGGAACTTATGGCAGATGGATGTGAAGAATGCTTTTCTTCTTGAGGAGTTAGATCGGGAGATTTACATGATCTAACCAATGGGCTATTAGAACAAAGTTCATCCTAAGTTCGTATGTAAGCTAAGAATGGCGATCTAGGAATTAAAGAAAGAACCAATGGTACAATATGGTAAGATTGCTGAATTTCTTATTCAAAGTGACTATTCAGTAAGACTTATAGATTCCATCGTATTCATCAATGACAATGGAGGAAATATTATTTTTGTTCTAGTATATGTGGATAATCTATCCATCACTAGTGATGATGAGAAAGAAATTCACCGAATAAAAGAGAATTTGTCAATTTTCTTTCAGACAAAGGAGCTCGGACAACTTAAGCACTTTCTTAGGCTAGAGATTGATCACACGTAAGAAGGAATATTCTGTGTCAACATAAATATGCAAAAGATTTATTGTAGAAGTTTAGTATGCTTGAGTTCAAGGCAATCTTATTGCCGATGGAATCAAATGTTTATATGTGCACACATGAAGATGGATACTTGGAAGATGCAATGATGTAACAATAATGGGTAGGTTATCTGATCTATTTGACCTTGAATCGGCCTGACATTTCTTTTGAAATTGCTGCGATGAGCGGGTACATGCAAAATCCAAAGAAATCTCATTTGGAAGTAGTTAGGAGAATACTAAGATATGTGAAGAGTACAATTGACTATGGACTTTTGTATAAGAAAGGCAATGCCTGAAAGCTATTTAGTTATTGGGACGCTGACTATGCAGGAAATCATGACAGCAGGAGATCAACTAGCGAGTATGTGTTTAAGCTTAGTTCAAGAATGATTTCTTCGTGCAGGAAGAGATAGCCGACTATATCCTTGTCAACTAAGAAATCAGAGTACCGAGTAGCAACAATAACAATTCAAGAGAGTGTATGGTTGATACAACGAATGAATAATTTACATCAACCACTAGATTATTCGGTTTTGTTATACTATGACAACCAGTCGACAATTCATTTGGCAGAGATTCCAGTCTTTCATGCAAGAACTAAGCATGTAGAGGTGCAATATCATTTTATTAGTGAGAAGGTTCTACAAGAAGAGATTGAGATGAGACAACTCAAAATGGATGATCAAGATGTAGACCTTTTCATAAAAGGATTAAGTACTGACAAGTTGGAAAAATTTCATCGTCAACTTAATGTGGTGAAAAGAATGAGAGCCGATGTTGTGGGTGAGTGTTAAAAATCAACATCAACTACCCTATTTGAGTGTGAAATAATTACATCCTATCGGAGCTTCCTAAATTGGTTGAAGTGGAGAAATTAGTGGAAGTTAGGCGGTATAATAGGAAACTTGAATGGATGAAATTGATTTGTGTTTTTAATATTTATGTGTTTTTTTAAAATAATAGCGTGTTTGTTTATTTAACCACAACGTGTGGTGTTAATTGTATTTCCTTTACTATAAATACCAACCTTCATCAATGTTTGTAATCATCCAAAAACAAGCCATGCAATAAACACTTAAGGTTTCATCCGTGTATTGTTTTGAGTGTTTATCTTATTGGTGTGTGCTTCTCTTTGGAGGAAGTTTTTTTTTCTTGTGAATATTAGAGTTTGTGTACTTTAATTTCAGCATTCACCGGAAGAGATAATATGAAGTAGACATGCAGTTTTAATGCGAGAAAATTGTGAGTATAAATAAACTGAGATGTAAAGAGAGACCAATCTAAGAAAATAGCAAAAGGATGATTTCTCGTAAGAAGTTCGACAAACCACTTAAAAATCAGCTAACTGAAATTGTCTCATAAGAAGTTTAAAATTTCTTGTTTATCTTTCGATATACTATTATAAAAAAAAATTAAATACACTTTATATTAAGATATATAGATGCTCTAAAACTCTTAAACTTTATAAATTTAAAACTTGATGTTTTAGGTGTACATATTTACATATATTATACAACACATTTTATATTTCATTGTAAATAATAAGTTTAATTGTTAATATTGCATCCTTCCCTTTTTAGAATAAACTAGCATGTAACTCACGCGATGTGCAGGCGTTCATGTCTAAAACAAAATTAAAATGAATTGTAATAAATAAAATAAGTAGTTATATTGAAATGTGAGATGAATTAGAGTAGTCTAACAGTAAGGGTGTAACAAAAAAATGAAACTAAATATGTTATAATAAAATGACCACGTAACGCAATTTTTATTGAGAGTAGAAAAAGTTTTGAGCACGAAATAAAAAAGACAATGTAATGATTATTGTAATCAGATAAACTCTTTAGCAATCCATAAGTTTGCAACCCCATCATTCCTTGAATTGTATTCCTTTGCCCCTACGAATTAATGGAAGAGAGTTTAAATAACTTTCGAATATCTAGAAAGTAGAAGAAAGTGAAAATGTTGATAATTGAATATAACATAAAATTTTCTATGACATATGTATGTACTAAAGTAGTACATACATATGCTGAGACATATTTATGTACTAAAGTAGTTTATATGACAGAAGTAATTGCAACCTAATCCCTACCGATAAATTCATTTTCACAGGAATGATATGCATTGCTTTTATTACCACAATGAAAATTTTCATATTTCAGGAGAAATATCTGACATATTATATAATATTCTGTTTATCACAAAAATTAGTTGTTTATATTTGCAGTGGGCTAGAACATTTAAAGACTAAAAATATCAAACACATACAATGCAAAAGTCAATGACACAATTTAACATGGTAGGAGGGGATTGATAAGTAACTTACTCTCGATGAAGATTGATTGAAAACCAGAGGGATGTGCTAAAGAAATACTCTGCAGAGAAAGACAATAAAAAATTAATAACAAGTTCCTAATTATGGCATATAGACTTTAAGCTGCTGTACTATGGCATTAACGGTCAAGAATTGTCTCTCATTGTGCCTTGTCGGATATGGATATGAGTTCCTAGATCCTAGGTCTATGGTTCAATGTGTGGTAACAAACTGACATATTAATAATAAGTTATGTGATGAAATTTAGTGTTGCTTAGTACGTAATAATAGGGTCATTACAAATATCTGAATTTTGACGATATTAAGCACATATGAGTTATTGTATTGACTTCACTCGAGACCTACCCAAATATGGCATCACATATGCTACGCATTTGCTTTCGTTTGAACATATTGCCTTTAAATGCTTAAAAAATTTGCTTTCGTTTGAGCATGCTTCCTTGTTCTGAATTATCTCCAGATTTGGAGTTCCCGAAATCCTCAATCTCTCGCTGAATTATGGACAGTCTGTCTTTGGCCTTAATAAGATTAGCATGAATGTTACCAAAGCAATCATAATTCCACTTCTTTAGGACATGTTTCATGTTCTTAACCTCATCTTTCCACATAAACAGAGGGAGTCCAAATAAAGATATATTATTCAACTCTTTACAAGGCTTTGGACTAGTGGAATTGGAAAAATAAGATTCAAACAAAGGGGGGTTGGTGATATAAACCACTTCTTAGAAGGCCAATACAACATGAATTGAAGCAAGCATCCATCCATTTTTTAGATCAAAGATCTCTACCAAGCTTCCTTTCCACCTCAGTGTGACACTCCGTTCAATGAAATACCGGGTGATCAATCCTATATCTAATTAAACAGGAATCTCAAATGGACCCTCCTTTGCATCACTGTCAAAATTTTACAAAATTACTAACCACCTAGTATTCAAAGCTGATGTCAAATTTTAATATTTATTAATTAAGATAAAAGTAAATGTGGAAATTAAATTAACACAATCCATGCTAATAGAAACCATCATCACAAATAATAAAATGCCATGCCAAATAAACCATCGGCTAAAATCCCATACAAATATAAAGATAGATAAGAAGAATATCATAGTATCCGAAATGAATACTAAATAAATTTGTGAGCAACATGCTTGAGTATCTGATATAAAGTCCCTATCTAATAATAGAAGAGATAGAGGCGCCGATTCAAATCTTGCAACATCCACATATGCTGCAGTAGAGAAATCCATGGAATGAATTAAGTCTGGCGTCCCTGTGGCTGGAAACCTAAAAGGTTATGAAAATAGTTTATAGCAAGGGTTAGAACCCAAAATATTTTGAAAACATTTAGCAAATTATTGACTTGTAGTAATAAAAATACATGAATGCACTTCATATTTAAGTTAGTGTCACACTTCCTTGAGGACATCCTCACCCCTCCTCTAATGTGCACACCTAACACCATTTTTTTCTCCCCTAGTTCTCTGCTCCATAACTAGATAACAGATATAACCCTTTCTAACCACCCTACTCTAACTGAGTATATTTAAGTATGATTTATAAGTTATTACTAGCACTAACTCAATTAATCATTTTCCTTTTTAAATTTTTATAACTTTCACACCCGTTGTACACATAGTACAATTCACATCATATATTAAATTACCCGCATATAATTATTTATCCCATTATATACGCATAGCTATATTACAACATTCGCACATATGTTGAATATAAATAATAGCCATCCTCCCGAGTAATTAATAACTCACTGGATGTATTCTCTAAAGTGTTATCCCACTAGGTGTACTTGCATAACCTAGTTACCCCAAGTTAGAATCGCTCACTAACTTAACCAAAAATATAAACACAGTGGAAGCGGTCATATTCCTTCCCTGAAAGTGAGATAAGCCCCTCACCCATATAAAAAATGCTATGACCTGGGAATTTACTCGCCCTACTCCTCAAGCTAGGGGATTCACCTACTACGCGCAACCTCCCTTGATATCACTAGAGTATTGTGACACCCCAACTAATTAAATACCGACTAGCTACTCCTTTATTCAAATTAATTCAAAATGTCAAGTTGGTTCAGTTCATAGCATCACTGTCGAAAAAATATTTTAACAATTACTAGCCACCTAATATTTAAAAAGTGAGTTGTCAATTTTAATTAAATCCGATTAACATGAAATAAGTATTCAATTATGAAATAATGATATCACAACCACATTACAGTCACATTACAATGATAAAGGAATAAATGAATCTGGAGGAACACTCCTCGAAAATAATCCAAAATACTGAATAGAACTGTATAAAGTCTGAATCATAAATTAATTTCATCCAAAACTGAATTTAAAACTGAATAAATAAACTGTCTCTAAGGAAAAGGGGCGACATGCCCTACACATAACAGAGTCTGGAATAGAATCAATAATGAATAGTGGAGGTGTCTCTAATCAAGGTCCTGTAACTTCCACAGCAGCTACAGCACGTCACCGGAATGGAACTCCTACGCTTGGTGTCGTTGTGACTGGGCACCTAAAAGGTTTTTACAAGAAAATAGATTTGAAAGCAAACGGGTCAGAGCCCGATTGTGAAAAAAGTTTAAAATACAACAAGTGTTTAATACCATTAAACAGTAAATATAAAATACATGATAGTGCGTGGACTCACATGAGTTACTCACCTCTCAACTAATTGTGCACTCCTATCGTACCCTTACCCGTTCTAGTTATTCCCATATCTAACTAGTCCACTACACAATCTAACATTACTATACGATTTCCGATTCAATTCCCGACATCTTAATTTAAACAGAGATTTTTACTTTTCTTCTTAGTTCTCAGAGTTAGAAATACTAATCACTAGAGATTTTCCATTTTTAACTCTACAAAAATGTTGTTATTATTCACACTTACATTTATACATGACAGTTCATTTCAATTAATAGTATAATTTTCTCATCATAAATATACAATACTGGCACCCCGAGACTAAGCTGCGGTGCACACATACTCTGCTATCGAATCCCGGTACATCACGTACATAAGGACCACGTATTCTGAATCTCTCAGGAATCGTTCCGATAAGTAACAAACACACATAATGGAGGCGAACATAGTTCACATCACATGGGTCACGCACATACCTACGCTCCCACGATCAGCAGCCTTATTAACTTCTCAATAAGTCCTTCTCTGACCTATGTCCTCTAGGTACCAATCTAAATCCCCCCATAGGCACACCAAGATTAGATGGTCCTGATCGAACGCCGACCTCCCGTGATAGCAAGTATGGTAGGTATGTTATACACAGATAATCACATATACTAAGCATTCGCACATCTTATATATCTCATAATATTAGTGAAAGTATGTCTTACATTCTTATACCGTCATTAGATGTTGCACGTTTACAAATCCCCGAATAATACACATTAAAAGTTGTCAACCTTCTCACTTCGAAATTTTAGATAATTACTTCCTAACCCATAAATGTCATCCGGTTTTCTAGGAAATTCTAAGTTTTACTCCTCAACGTACTCAACTCTCACAACTATACCCACTGGTCAACAAGGGAAGGTTATCACTCAGTTAAATATGTCTACTGAAAGTTTGAAATAAAATCAGGCCTAAAAAGGCCATTTTGTCAACTCGTTAGAAATCTCGTTCGAACGAGGGTCATTCAAATGAAGTCTTCGAACGAACTCGTTAGAAGGGATACTGTCATCTCGTTTGAAGCTCGTTCGAACGACCTGGGCAGGTCTTCTAACGAGATGGCAGAATACGCCCAAAAATTTCCCAACTCGTTTTTCTTTAATTCCTCTTTTCAAAAATCCATTCTAAGATCATCCCAATAAGTTTTATTGTTAGTAAACTAATCTAAGTCCTCCTAAGTCGCTTCTTAACATATTATTGGGGTCAAATCCTCCTAATCAACATGCAATTCACATAAATTCCCAACTTTCACCCCAAACCCTATGAACATGAACCCAAATTTTAAATGTATACAAAGACTCCTTATTACTCTGTTTTCAAATCATCAGAAGTTATGTTTTGTGTATTGAATTCGTCCATAAGCATTTTAGATGCAATTCCTATCTCAAAATCATAAGTTTCACCATAATCCCATTAGTTTTCCTCAAGGCTTTCTAGGCAATTAAAGTTTCTACACTAAACATGGAGGAAATATTCAATGAAATTAATAACATTAAATCACTTGCCTTAGATTTGTTCTTCAGATTTGTCGCCGGTGTTTCAAGGTTGATTCTTCCCTCTTTTGGGTCACAATCTCTTCCAAAAATGATGGTGTGGAGATAGTTTGGCTTAGAACTTCCTTTACCCTCTTTCTAACTTCTCCCAAAAACTTTCGTAGCCCACTCTCTCACTTTTTGGCTGATAATGGCCTTAGTGAACCTTTTAATTATATCTAAATTACCTCTAAAATTCGTGGGTTTTAATCCCCTAATTTTTAAAATTACCAAAATACCCTTCTAGGTTGCCGGTTTGGCCTAAAAATGCCCTGGGACCCAAACTAAACTCCCGGCTAGTGTTTTCTGACTATTTCGACCCTTCCGGACGCGTTGGCACACTCAAAATGACCATTCGGTTGATAAAAATATAAATTACTTTTTAATTTAATTACATTCATTTCTGACGCGACTGACACGCGCGTCCCGACTTAATTTTCATTATTGTCACATTTCTGCCTCGCAACAACTTTAATATTTTCAATATTCATATATTACCATATATACTTAGAAACATTCAATTTTAACATCATAATCAAATACCAACTCACATCTCGCTAGTATTTATATCCGGATTAATTTCCAATTAATTTTCATTTAATTCAATTAATCCCTCAAATAAAAATCAATAAAATTATGGGTATTACAAGTATATATTTAAATAATATCCAATCACAGATATTTATATGCACACACCATATATATACTATCGCATACCGTGTATATACAATTATAAAATATCCCGGCTTTACCAAACATTGTCTAAAATTGGATTTAACTCATTTCAAATTCACTCATTTACAATTCACTAATTCACAATGAACCAATTTACATAATCAAATAATTTGCGTAACCAAATTGGGCCATAGAAAATGAACAAAATCCAAAGTAGTAGATTATGAGGAAAAACAACTAACAGTACCCCAATCTACAGGCAAAATATATATATAATAGACCCTAAACAAAGATGTTGAGAAGGTTGATTTAGTGGAGAAACGAAGAGAATGGGGTCCATTAGAAGTTAAAAAATCCGATCGGGTGAATGAATTGGAAGGTCTATAATGGGTGCCGAAATAAGACCCAAAAGCAATAGTTGTTTCCATCTGGAATTTACACCAAACAAATCGGAAACCCAAAAATTGTAACATCACCGAATAAAAAAATGGAGTTATTGATACAATAAAAATAGCGAGATTCACATAAGCATTGGAGTAAGCTGAGTGCAACAACTCGTATAGGATTCAAACCAGGGCAAAAAACACGGAGATTCCTGAAGAATCGAACTAGGAGAGAGATAATCATAATTAAATCCCCAAAAACCTAATTTATATTATGGATATATAATAGATGGTGATGATAAAGATAAAATCAAAGGTATTCGGTGAGAATTGGGAGGTTTAGCGGTCTCATGGATGTAGAATGAGTTTTGGTTATGAAGGTTTGGCTCATTAAAAGGACAGTTGAGTTCTGAATGGAGTATACATTAATGACAATATTAAACCTCCAATACTATTGTATTAGAGGTATAACTAGAAGGTACCCCGCACGATACACGGGCGTAAAAGTACATAACATAATATAATTGAATTTCAACAATTCTAATTATATTCCGATAACTGGTAGTAGCAAATTAAATGCTTAATAAAAAAGATGAGATTGAAAAAAGATTCATAAATGGAAATCATAACGAAACTTCTTGTGAAATGCGTATACGTTATGATTGAAAAATTAAAATCCCAACGTAATGATAAACGAAATGAGAAAAAGTCTTCAACCATCTAGTAGTTTTTAAATCCCTCGGTCCTTGATATCAGATTTTTTTCCAGTTGAAAATGAGTTGAAGTGTCAATGTGTTACAATTATCAAGCTTCATATCTTTTATGGAGAGAATAGTACATATTTACTTAAAAAAATTCAAAGAGAAGAACGTTCAAACATGTAGTATGCAACATCCAAATATAAACTTTCTAAAGATGTAAGGGGAAATTACATTACCTCACTTTCAATGACATACAAAAGAAAAATACATATTAAAAGATGTAATAAATGATCATAAAAAAACATCAAAGCTATATTGTGCGAAACTTTTTATCCCAAAATCACAAAAGGCATTAGAAATGGGGGCCAAATTACAAAAAATCTTTTTTTTCTATTTGAACGACTAAGTGAGCTAAAGGGTACATGTGATTGGTCGGTTGTTTTAGCATCATCATTATTAAGTCTAGTATTTTGTAGCCACAAGGGTAAAGTTGGCCGTGCAGTTTCAATTTTAACTTCAGCAGATGACTTATTGGCTACTAATTTCGCAAGCTCGAGTTCATAATTTTGCGAGCATTGTGGGCAACAGGTCATCCTTCGAGAAGGATCCAAGTTCTATGAGATATGTTTTGGAATAGCAGTTTGAAATTTGTTCTTCAATGGGTTTAGAGACTCAACTGGACTACTAAAAATTCTATTTGTCCCCAACCTAAAATATTGAACATATAATAACAGTGATTAGATTACTAAAAGAGAAGGAAGCAACAAAGTGTGATGTTACCCTCTTATGATTACTAAATCAATAAATTAGAAAAAAATGTCTGACCAAGAGTGGTATTCGGCTTTACAAATATAATCATGAACAAGTCTTTGGCCTAAATTAAAAAACAAAAACAATACCAACTCTTGCCTTAACAGCAGGTCCCTTGTTAAAAAAAAGAATCATGGCCATTACTAAGTGCAATTAGGTCCTAAAAGAGCAGGTCTCGGCTAAGAGCAAAAGATAAGGTCTAAGAAAATGAGGAGTGATCTCGGCTATAAAAAAAACTAGGAGGTCTTTACAAAAGGAAGCATGTATTTGCCACAAAAAGTAGCAGGTCTTCACGGCTAAAAAAGGAAAAAAAATAAAATGAAGGCAATGATAAAGAAAAGGGAAAGCTGGTCTCGACCATAACAAAATAGAAGCAGGTGTTCAATAATTAGGTTG
The DNA here is from genome assembly GCA_949130495.1 of Sambucus nigra. Lineage (NCBI taxonomy): Eukaryota > Viridiplantae > Streptophyta > Magnoliopsida > Dipsacales > Adoxaceae > Sambucus > Sambucus nigra. The sequence goes on along the minus strand of OX422215.1, from coordinate 293,240,885 downwards.
GATGGATGGATGGATGGATGGATGGATAGATAGATAGATAGATAGATAGATAGATAGATAGATAGATAGATAGATAGATAGATAGATAGATAGATAGACAGATAGATAGACAGATAGATAGACAGATAGATAGACAGATAGATAGATAGATAGATAAATAGATAGATAGATAGATAGATAGATAGATAGATAGATAGATAGATAGATAGATATAAGATAGATAGATAGATAGATAGATAGATAGATAGATAGATAGATAGATAGATAGATAGATAGATAGATAGATAGATAGATAGACAGATAGATAGATGGATAGATAGATAGATGGATAGATAGATAGATGTATGGATGTATGGATGGATGGATGGATGGATGGATGGATGGATGGATGGATGGATCGGTAGGTAGGTAGGTAGGTAGATGGATGGATGGATGGATGGACGGATGGACGGATAGATAGATAGATAGATAGATAGATAGATAGATAGATAGATAGATAGATAGATAGATAGATAGATAGATAGATAGATAGATAGATAGATAGATAGATAGATAGATAGAGATAGATAGATAGATAGAGATAGATAGATAGATAGATAGATAGATAGATAGATAGATAGATAGATAGATAGATAGATAGATAGATAGATAGATAGATTAAAGGACAAAAAACTACAACTGATTCTCATCTGATCGGAGTCGTCGTTATTAGGCCCAGATCAGGATAGATTGGAGAGCAACATAGATCATACTACCTACAAAAATTAAGCATAAAATATGATGAGAGATTAAAGGACAAAAAACTACATGAAGCAAAAATGAGTGTCAGACTAATCAAACTTAAAACTCATATACTCTAAAACTAATTCCTAAAATCATGAAAGAAAAACCACAAAGAGACCAAAAGCCCTAATTCAACCCTCTACTAAAACTTGACGGTTGGCATGTTAGTCGGTTATATATTGAGAGAAGTGTTGGAGGAGGAAGATAAATAAAATTTCATACGAGTGGTTGACGAAAAATGTTGTATGTGCTGACGTCTATGCCATTGATGGCAAAATTTGCGGTCTTGAGACCGAGGCAATCGAGGAAAATTGATCGATGTCCTCTTCCATCATCTTCATACTGATGGGGAATGAGGGAAATTTCAGAAATGAGGAAGAAGGTGACTGAAGTTGAGGGATAGATTAATGTTTTGTAAACTGAAGAGATGTAAAAGTAAACCTATTGGGATCCCTATTGACGTTAATAGATTAAATTTGGGTGTCTTTTCATTTTCATAGAGGGATGGGAAAAGAATAGAACAATTGTAATGAAAAGATTTTGCCGAGGGAAAGGGGAGAGAGAATTGGGTGAAATATTGTGGCATTAATTTTGCATTGATACATTTGATAATGCTCTTTTAGAGGTATAATATAGATATAGATTTATTGATCTATCATATCGGTCTTCATATGTTGGTCCGTTATACTGGATGTAGGCCTGTAAATTGAGCGTCCGAGGCCCGAAGCTCGCCCGTTCGGCCCGCTATTTTCGGGCCGAGCTTTATTTGAGTTTGAGCCGAGCCGAGCCGAGCCTGCGCCAAAATTTCAAGCCCGAATGAATTTCGGGCCGAGCTTGAGCCGAACCTTGGCAAGCCCGAATTGGGCCCGAAGCCCGAACTTTATATTTTCAAATAAATAAATAAATAATTTATATAATTGCTCAAGTCACAATAGGCCTTTGTTAGTGATCAAATTTTGCTAAATATATGAAATTTAATAGGCATTTGTAGGTTTTCACTCTTATTTCCCTTGTTTTAATTTAATACATTTCATAATTGTATATTTTATTTCATGAAATATCAATTAGATTTTAATGTGTAATTTTTTTCATGATGGAAATACAAAAAAAAAAAATTAATTCGAACTTTTTTAGCAAAAAAATTAAAATCGGGCCTGCCCGAATCGGGCCCGAAGCCCGTAATATATATGAGTCGAGTTCGGGCCTATGTGGGAAAAAATAATTCGGGCCGAGCTCGGGCTTGAGCATGGGTAAGTGAGTTCGGGGCGAGCCTGAGCAACCCCAAGCCCGGCTCACCCAGCCCGATTTACAGCCCTAACTGGATGGTGGATCATTTTTTCATTTTCTTCGAGTCGATAGTTGTTTTCACACCACTATGTTCTACCCCAGGTTGTGTGACTACTCATCCTCTAGAGTGGTTTAAATGTCACGAAGAATAGTTTAACAATTCATTTGGTACAGGTTGATCTTAAAGGTTTCCCTAATTATATAGCTCATATCCTTTCGTTAAATAAATGTGTCTGGTTGAAAATTATTCTCTCCTAGACAAACTTTTTTCTAATCTACATTGGGAAACTTCTTTTGATTGTTAAAGAGGTCCACAAAATAGACGGTTCAGAATTAGAGACACATGATTAGACACAATACACACACATTGTCCCGTCTCGGTTTCTTAAGTGTGAGGTTTGTCCTGATATATACTAAACGATAAGTGAAACCGATATTTCTTTCAAAAGCTAAAAGTGTCTTACTAAATTGCAGCATTATAACCCATAGTTTCAACTGAACAATGCTATATACATACCTCATTTTCCTCCTAGAAACTGTTTACATATAACCATTCTTTAATTAACACTATTATCGATCTTTAGATAATTCTATATGGAACTTCCCATAATCTCCTATCAGTACCTGTTCAAAATAACTGGAAGCCAAAGAATAATCAAAACATTGCTAGCAAGATACTTCTATTTTGATAACAAGGTATATATGTGAATCTGTTTAAATAGCGTAATTGGGATTGAAATGTCGATAATACAACACAATTTCTTTTAATCTGAAGTAAAATGAAATATCGACAGTACTATAGAAGGATAGACTGAAGTCCGCGATATATAAAAGAATAATATGGTGGTTATAAGGGTTCAAAGTATAACAAGATAACCCATAAATTATCGATTGCAGGTGCTTCAAATGCGTAGTCATAACGTTTCAATATCGTCCAAAGCATATATTACATTTGGACCGGCAATTCCAAATAATTGGGGAATAATAAATAGCTTAATACACTTAGATAGAGTGACACTCATATGTATGTAGCAAATAAAAACTAGGCACTTAACATTTGAGTCCTACAGACCAATTAGAATTGTCTTGGTCTACCGGAGTCTAATACCTGAATCGTATAGTATGCTACTAGGGGTTTCAGTGATAATGGTTATAAAATGGCAGGCTATGTTGTAATCAGTTTGATGGCTGAAATCTGGGTTTAATAAGATGCAGGGGTGTACTGCAATCAAGGTAAAATAATTAAAGCCAAAAGGTTTTAATAGGATGTTGGGGTGTACTGCAATCCAAATAATTTGCTAAAATTAGTGGATTTACTGAGATCGCACGCTACCAGGGTTGGGCTGGCTCGAGTTTAATTGGATAACGATTGAATCAATAATGACGATAAAGTTGAACTACACAACAGAGTTCATAAATGAGAACATGAGTTCATGGGCTATCACATAGTGATATAAACAATACCATAAGGACTTAAAACTCAAAGTATAATAGTGAAATAAAATCACCTACCATAATTTCGATGATTTTTTATGAGATTGATACAAGTTGTATGTGATGCCTATGTAGTGATTTTAATGTTGGGTCATTACGGATAATCGAAATAGATATTTCACTAATTTATACGTATGCACACTATTTTTTTTGTTTACACGGTGACTGGAGTTTTACGTCATATGTATTTTGACTCGAGTTGAATTAAACTGACTTAGATAATACGGGTAGTGAATTAATATTAATACACATTTTTCGGTAGGATCCGACTTCAATTTTTGTAAAATGACACAACACATCAAAATAGCTTTTGGGAGAAAATAAAATAATGGGTTTCAAAATTGGTAATCGAATAATTTGGTTGATTGTAAAACACACTAAAAATGTAAAAAAAAAATATGGTATAGGCTTTACAGGATAAAAATGATAATTTTTCTAATGGTGTTCCGACCCATAATTGACACAGTGGCCTAATTTTAGCATCGACAAAATAGTGTCGTTTAAAAATATTTATAGAAGAAAATATTCTTTTCGACGCTGCAAATTTAACAGTATATTATGCGTATTTTTTTGCACAACAATTTAAGAGATATTAATTTTTAAAGATGATAATACTGGCCCTTTTCGCGTATGTTTGTAACTTCACCATAGTTTTTTAAATTCAAGTTCGATTATCTATACGTGAACACATACATATATACTCACGTACACATAATTAATGGATGTTTTGTTTTTAAGATAATCCCACACCAATATATCTAAATTAGCACACACACACACACACACACACACACACATATATATATATATATATATACACACACACACACACACACACATACACAATACTGCTCTTGTGCGGACCAGTTGGAATTTTAGGAGTGCGGACCGGACATGTGTAACCTGGCAGTGAGACTAGAAAAGAGAGAGAGTGCGACTATAATTTAACTGATAATTTCTAGGTTCACCGCCAGGTGACAAATGTCCGGTCCACACTCTTAAAATACGGACTGGTCCACACAAGAGCAATACTATATATACACACACACACACACACACACACCAGCCATGGCTGTCCAACATGCTTCCATGGTTATCCAAAAATTAACACACAAAGCACCATACACACACACACAGATTGCCAAACACACACACGTCCATATATATATATATATATATATATATATATATATATATATATATATATATAGAGAGAGAGAGAGAGAGAGAGAGAGAGAGTCAGGCTTTCATACATATAACAATTTGAAGGACCCATATAAAAAAAATCAGCTCAAAATAATATTTTTTGCTATTTTTAAAAAACTGGTCAAACTTTCAAAGCTTTTAAAGCACTTTAAAAGCTTTGAAGTTTGACTGATTTTTTAATAATTGCAAAAAATGTTATTTTTAGCTGTTTTTTATATGGATCCATTAAAATGTTTAAATAACATATACAAAAATTCAACTAAAAAACATTTTTTTATTATTTAAAAAAAATCGGTATGTAAAATTTGGTATGTAGAGGAGTGTGATTATATATATATATATATATATATATATATATATATATATATATATATATATATATATGTATGTGTGTGTGTGTGTGTGTGTGTGTAATCAAAATAAAGAAGAAGAAATGAAAAACAGTAAAAGAAAAATACCTACTCATGTGTCTTAATGGAGGAGATGGGTTTATTTGTTTTTTCCTATTCATGTAGTGTAAGAGGATGAAGTGGGTTTGTGTGAAAAAAAATAAGTAACAAGTGTTCTGTTTTTTCAAAGGGAAGAGAGAGGCAGTTCCCCTTTTTTATTTCTTTATTTCCTTTTCCTTTAGCAAGGGTGGTTTACCCTTTTTTTTTCTTTTAAAACCGAATAGGACAAACGGGGGAAGGATATTTTAAGTTTTTTTCCTTTTTTACCTTTTACCCCCCATGTTTAAATTCACGAACTTACACTTTTATACCCTTAAAACTTAACAAAAATATTGGGTTTGGTTTAACATAATTTCATATAAAAAATGAGTTTGGATATGCACGATATTTTACACGTTTATTCATTTATAAATAAAGAAATGTATAATTCGTTTGTCGATTTGGTTCTAATAAACAAAATTTGTCATTTCAATAATTAAATATTCAACTTTACATTTTTTACTAAAAATAAAAAAAAATGTAGGTCGCTACAATCTACCTACCTTAAAAAAAATTGTTCTCAGAATTCCTATGTTCTTATAGTTTTAACTTCTTATGATACTTACATCCTCTAAGATATACCGTGAAATGACAACTCATTAGTTCAAGGTTGTAGGCTTATCATGTAACTATTACGATATTACCAAGGTCATTCTTTCATGATTATCAGGTTACGTAGCATAACCGTAATGAATACTTATATAACCAGGACTAAAAATAAATGAGGTTTTAGATAATTAATCGACATTTTTACAAGATTGGCATTTATCTCTTATCATAACAGAGGTTTGTATAACGAGGTTTTACGTACATTCGGGTTGTCTAAAGTATGTTTCATACACAATTAACTCATACTATAAAGAGAGTGGTATCGGTAAAAGGTCATCATAGGTTGTATATCGTTTGGGTAATAACGGTGTTTCACATCCGTTTACACAGTAGGTAAGCAGAAGTATCAATTCATTTGAGGAAGGTAGGTATATAGTTTATACTCAAACCGACTAAGGTTGGCATTCAAAATTTGACTAGCACGCAGTTGATGATAACCAAACCGTCAATCATGTTTTTAGGATTCTCTTAATTGATCAAAAGAAATCTTGAATTCTAGGCTAAGGATACACACTCTTAATAGTCACTTGATCTAGTTTTCGATAGTTGATATATAAATGAAATGTTCTAGCCTTCGTTTTCACAATCAGAATTGATAATCCATAGGGTTGAATAAAGGTTTTCTCGAATAATTTTTTAAGTTTAGTTCAAGGTTTTCTAATTCTAGGTGTGTTATGCGGTTGAAATAATAGATGATAAGGGAATTATCCTTGAAGTTGAGAAATAACAATTTGGAATTATTCTTTCAGACCTTATTAATATAGTAAATGTGAGCTAAGTTTGATGATAAAATGTTCACAATGATAAATAAATCGAATCCCTTTTCCTATCTAAACTATCAAGTTCACTATAAGAATTTCAATCTATAATTTTGTGATATAGTACTTCACGCTTGTTTTTTTTGTTGGCGTTTATATTGACAGAGAACATTTTAAGGAAGTACTAGATTGTTTTATTATGTTTGTAAAATCATTTGTTGATTGAGTGGAAAAATACATCGGTTTTGCGGTTCATAATTACGAAACCAGTTTATTTAAAAATTTCACATATTGAGGGAGAACGTATCTGAAACTTGTTGTCTGGTATACTTAGCTTCCCAAATATCAGAATATCGCATTAATAGGATTCATTTCAATGAAATCATAATTGGTACATACGGTAACGTCTGATAATTGTTGGAAATTTCAAGTAGTTCTATTGATTTGACTGGTTCTTGGGTTTACATAAAGTTACTAAAGGTTACTATGGGTGTGATTTCTAATATTGTAGAACTACTCTCTAAAACTCTCCATTGTCATGCAAGACAAAATGATTTTTTAAGGTACATCAGTTATTCTAGATATACCTTATAAATTTGGAAAATTTGGATCTCATAGATTGATAGGGTTTACGTAGTCTAATTTTTACCACTGAGAATGAAAAGGGTTTCCTTAATTATAATTCTTATAAAAATATAAATGAAGTCACTATCATCTATACCATTCAATGTAATGATACTACTGTTGGGAGTATATTGATAAGAGTATTTTGGTCTCAACTGATATATATACTGACGTGTATGAAGTCATAGTCATAAATGTTTTGACTTACTAGAACTGGGATGCGTAATCAACATAGGATATTGTTAGGTCATAAAAGGTTCAAACTAAATTCATTTTTTAGGATGGTCGGTATCATCTAAAAGAGCATGTTCTTATTCCAAAATTCGAGGTAATATGTCCTTCTAGGTACATCTCATTTTCTACGCGGTGCGCTATTGAAACTTTCATGTTAATCGTATTACTATAAATCACTATACTGAGCATTTGAAAATAATCAACCAGCTTTTAATGGAAGAAAAAGGACAAAATTGGTGAGTCGTTCTACTATCATTTATACTGAATCGCATCCTTGGGGCGTATAAAATAGTTCACTAAAAAATTTAGTTATGATATGATTCCATTTTTGCTTTGGGATTATAAGTAATTGGAGAAGTTTATTGGAACAATGTTGTCCTCTTTGGACTTGGTGACAAGTAAGACATTTCCTCAAAACTTTCTTAATATCATTCTCATATTGGCCACTACTATTATTCCTTCCCTACCGAATACATTCCTAAGCTTTTGTGGTGGATCATAAATCTAGAACAATGATCGTATCGTGATATGGAAGTGATGACTTATCTGGTGCATGTACTCTATCTCTAATTCATAGGTTGGTTTCCCTATCGTAGGATAATTCTTGGATCTCTTTTTTGGTTCGCGGTTACACCACAAAGAGATATTAAAATCTGGGGTTCAAAGTTTTTCTTTCTTAAGTTCAGATAAGCAACGATATTGGTGAAATTTAGAAAAATGCGGGGTCAGCTAAAGATCATATGGTTCTTTGGTAGCAACAACAACCTATGAAATCCCATGGTTAAGTTTCCAAGTAAGGTTATGACACACGGCGTCGGCTACAATGTTTACCTTTCTAGATGGTAGTCTAACTTGCATCGATAATCTTTTAAAATTCCATTCAACATTTCTGTATCCAACTCAAGTCCTATTGGATGAAGATTTATTTCATACTCGGTTGACCTGAAGTAACTTGGAATTTCATACCGCCCACTAGAAAATTATCGTTTCCTATACTTATACAGAAGATAGCACAACTATGAAAAGGAGGAATTATTCTTAAATGGTTACTAACTAAATATCTTAGACACTAATTGGGTGGATGTAAATAATTAGAATGGGGTTTAAATCAATTCTTACCTTAATTTGGATGGTTACGATATATAACTGATAAAGAACTTGTAACAATTTCAAATGTTACTAGTGTAAGGGTTTAATTTATGTTTATTCCTAATTCGTTAGTGCCTTAGAACTCTATAGGGTCATAGGGATACTATATTTGAATAATTATTCTAGGATACTTTTTAGATATACTTATCATGGAGTTATGAAATTAATAGGCCATTTATTTAATTATTCTTATTGAAGGATCTTACATGCACTGAAAGCAAAGAACCACGGAGAATAAGGAGCAAGCTAATGTAAAATTTATTATAATGTAACAGAAATCCAGGTTTTTGAAAGTAAGTTGTCGGATGTGGTCATGGCTTATGTGTACATAATGGATGAGATGCAATTAAAAATCTGTAAATCGGATTACTATTTACTGGTAATTTTTTGAGTATTCATAGTTACGTAATAATGAAAGGAACAAGTAATCTAGGTCTAAGGGTTTTCAAATAATGCAAGGTGTGTCATAAAGCTCTGGTTGATTAAAGTAAAAAACTACTATTTCATGCAGAACTTAGGCCGTCTTGGTAATTTATGCGAATATCATTTACACGGATTATTTGTAGTCACATGGTTTATTCATATTTTTTCCAAACATAGAGAACATGGGAAATAATTTTTTTTAACATCCTGAATCACGGTAAACTGGGGAAATAATTAATAGTGGTTTTTGATGCGAGGTAAACCGAGTGTTCGTGTAGGGACACTGTCGTTGATTTCGGCTCCCGCTCTACATGCAAAAAACCTAAGATACTACTACACTTGCGAGGCAAGCACAACAATAAGTCGGGTATCGTAAGAAATCCACAGGGAGTGATTGAATTTTAGATGTTAATTGCTTTAAAACTTCAGGAATAAAAATGTAAAAGGCGATGGGTTGAAAATAAAGAAAAGGGAAAAATTAAGAAGTTAAGTCTAAACTAGAATTAATAAAATGAGAGTCGGGATCGCGTCCCCACCATGGGCTAAACAACTAATAATTAGAATTTCGTTTCGAAAATATTTAATCGAGCATTTTCAATTAAGCATAAACATCACACAATAAGGAATTTAACCCAAAGTTGCGAGATTGAACATTTAATCAAAAATGGTCACACGCGGATTAAATTCGGATTATCGCTATAAACACTAACGTTGCATGACAAAGAAACTTAAACGCATAATAATACGACTTTACTACGCGAGGTTTCAATTAAACGCAAATTTTCTCAAAAACTAATTTTCGGAGCTCAACGCCCATTAATGGCGGAAACGCAATCCCAACCCTTAAAACTACTCACTACACATGATTAAACTAAGTAAAACAACTAATTAACAAAGGAAACAAGAATTAACAAACTATAACTAACTATCTAAGCAATAAAAGTAACCAAAAAGCAAGAAATCAACTAAATATGCATTGAACAAAGGAAAGTGACAATGAATAGTAATATACTTACATAAATGGGATGAACCCAAAGAGAAAGGAGGAGAGGGAAGCTCCAATAAAAATCCCCAAAAAATCTGATTTATAACCCTAACTAATGTCTAAAAATGATCTCCCAACTTAATGAAATTTTTACCTATAAATACCCCACCAAAAACCAACTTAAAAGTAGCAATTTTCGGACTTTCAGGTTCCAAATCGAATCGATTCGAACCTACAGGTCTACAATGTGCAGCTTTGTCCTATTTTACGGAAAATGCCTCCATTTCTTCGTTATAGCTCGGAATTAGGCACGGTCGGAGGCTAAGCGAAGATAACTCAGAGGAATACAACAGCCAAGAAGACATTAGGCTAAAAAACCAAAATATGAAATGACTAAAATTCCCTTGAGTGTGACCTTGAGTGTACTTGTTAAGTCAAAATCATCCTAAAAATGCCATAACTCCCTCATTATACATCGGAATCATGCACCATTGGAGGCCACACGAAGAGAAATCAATGGGCTTCAACTTCCGTGAAGAGCTAGGGATACAAACCCGAATGATGAAATTACTAAAATGCTCCTAAAGCTGCAAAAATCGACGAAACTTTTTCGAAAAGCGTCTGAACTTCATACTAAGCATCCAAATACCTACAAAAGCTCAATTAACCCCTGAAAAACATGTTAACATAGAAATCCGAGGTTGTTTGGTTAACGAGCATAAATATAGGGATTAAGATACCCAAGGGGGCTAATAAGGCGTAGGTTAACAGGTGAAATACGCAATATTTGCGTCGCATCAGTTATAAGGCATATAGCATTGGTTAAATAATTAAAATTCATAACCAAGCTTATGTAGAATTCGGGAAAATTATAATCATGGGATAGGATCCAGTAAGCAACACCATTACGTTCCAAAGAGTAGAATGATTAATCATAATGTTTATAATTCCTCCGATTATTTCTAGAGAAACTCTCTATGTTCATCAAGGAACTCTATTCATAACTTCTTATCGAATCCTGAACAGGTACCATTCTAACATGAATAATTTCTTCTCATAATCTGAAAGTGCGGGTGCGATATTGATTCAAACGGATTCACAAGTTACAACTTAAACTTATTTAATTTGATGTCTAAATTTGAACAAACCAAAATCAAATTTTGTTCAGCCCCTAAACATGCATCTAAGTAATATAGATCATTTAAACCATGCATGAAAATAAAGTCGACCGATATAGGAAAAAAACCTTTCGCGTAAAAACCTTTAATGACACTTTGAAGAAATTACAAGACCTTTGACTGACATACAACCTGATAATCGCCCACAAGTGTGTAATGCAGGGTGCCTTCGGTAAACCTTCAAAGATACGAGAGACAACGAAATACCCTACAGGTGTCGGTTCGTCATCTTCGGCTCGTCCACACGCAGAAGGACTACGCTCGGTATCCACCGATCAGTTATGAAGATGCCTTCTCCACAGAGGTTAAATCACAGCAAGACTTATGCTTTGGGTTCCACAAATAACTCACACAAAAACCAATGGAATTTATGAATTGTAAAAACAAATTTTGAACCCTAAAATGTGATGGAGAATAAACCAAAAAAACACCAAAAATGTTTTCTGATTGAAAGAGTGTTTTCTCAAGATGAAATACAGAAGCCTGACACCGTTTATATAATAAAAATTAAGGCGATGATGTGTCAAACTTAAACAACTTGTTCGAACGAAACACGCCATCATTCGAGCAAGATCTGACCTCGTTCGAACATACGATGTCGTTCGAACGACATCATACACGTGTCACGAAATCATTCAGTCTTTATAATTCTTGGAAACTTCAAAAGTTAAGACTGTTTACGAGATCAGAAATATTTATCCAAAATCTTTTTATGATTAAAATCATTTAAAAATTATTTTTCTTTTCATAAAAATATCCCAACACTTTTAATGCAAATTGTAAATAGAACTTAAACACATTTAGCAAGTTGTTCCTTGTTGGGCATGATTGTTGAAGTTGTCTTGAAATTCAGATCGTTGATTGTAGATGTAAGATTCTTAAATCTTCGACAAACTTATAGTGGTATACGACATGCAAAATCTGACGGACTATGTTGTGACAACCCGCCAACTAAAATAATAGGTGGCCAGCCTAATACTCTAATAATCATAGGAATCATAGATGGTCCATTCTCAGCATCACTGTCGTTTAAAATAATAGTACGAAATAGCCACCAATCATTTTAGAAAACAGATTGTCAATAAAAGAAAATTTTGTAAATAAAAGAAAACACTTAGACAATCCATTTGCGAAAACGGTGGATATCAAAAATCGATAATGAAGAACGACAATTATCATAAAGAATCACCGAATAAGCTATTGGTGCACAGATTACTACAAATAGTTACACCGAGTATTACATTTCAATATTTATAATATAGTAATGTCACACCCCGCCTAATTAAACATCGGGTGATCAGGCCTTTATTAAATTAAAATGGGTTTCTCAAATGGTTCATTCTTAGCATCACTGTCGAAAACTTTTTAATTACTAATCCCCTACGTAAAATTAGACCGGTGCCAAATTTTATCTTTCTTAAAACAGATAAATCAACCATGCGGAACGAAGTACAAATAATCATGTACTATAATTCAAATAACAAAGTAAAAGTACAACAGAACAAAAGTATTACCGAATAAACCATCGGCTAAAAATCCCAAACAACAATAGAATAACCACTAGTCTGAAACTAACATCTGAGACTAATACCGGACAACAAGTCCATACATAGAATAGTGTGGGATCCTATACTAGATCTGAATGAGTGATATCGTCTAGTCAAAATCCTGTAAGCATCCACTGTGCTCCAGCTTCGAGTCCCTGGAAGGAAATCATCATACACAGCATCCCTGTGGCTGGACACCAAAAAGGTTTTGAAAATATTTTATAGCAAGAGTTAGTACTGAAAACATTTTGAAAATATTTAGCAAGCGTTTATCACAATATAAAATGCGGTTATTGATTACACATGTTAGGTTCTCGTACACTCTCTTGAGTTTACTCACCCCTCATCTTTTGTGCACACCTAACGTTCTACACTTGTTTTATCTAGCCATACCTCCCAAGCTAACTAAAACCAAAGTAGTCAACTGAACTTATCTATACTCAAGTTCCAGTACCGCCCATGCAGTACAACCGTTTCACTAACATCTCGCGTATGTTAATAAATTCTCAGGTAACATTTCATCTATGTTATTTTTCAATACTTCTCATTTAGTTTCACTACTAAAATTACTACAATTCTCAAAATTGTTGACTTCCCACTTGTGTAATTAAGTTTCACTACTTGAATTACTAAATAGATTTTCTCTATCTAAAGGTGCATTTCGTAATTAAGTTTCATTACTTAACTTACCAGTTCAGTATGTATCTTTAAATACATAATACATATCAATCTACTAATACACATAAGTAGAATATCATCAAGTATATATTTCACATGCAATATATATACTAAATATCAGTCATTACTATATTGCCCTTTTTATACACGTAAAGGACTTCTTGGTTCGGAATGATACATCGACCCCAATTATTTATATACACAAGTAAATGATTCTTGGTTCGGAATGATACATCGACCCCAAGTGAGAGTTGGTTTGGAATTTTCCATCGACCCCAACTATTTAAAAAAAAATATATATATACACATATTCTGGTTCAAGACTCTTTCATCGCGACACCAGTTCAAGGTTTGGTTCGGCATTTCTCATCGACCCCAAACATATAATAACTTTATGTTAGTTCGGAATGTCTCATCGACCCTAACATAATTAATTTAGGTATAAATCTCTCGACCTAAAAGATCACATAATTCAGTAGGTACACGCCCGACCTATTTATTATATACGTACGTAATATATTAATCTCATATATCTACCGTACAATATTCGCTTTACGATTTATCTCATTAATCGCATTTATTTGAGTATTCATATAACTCTAAGGGTCCTAGTTACCCCTTACATATAATTTCAGTAGTTATCGCTTACCCTACTGGTATCTTACTTAAATTGAATTTACTTCGCCTCGTAACTCAATTTTCGAAGTCCCCGATACTCTACTAAATCGGATTATTCTCGTCGGTCCGTAATCCAAGCCCTACACCCAATGGCCTTATCGGACCTCAACAATATACCTAATGGTCTTATTCTCACTCCCATATAAGTATAATGTAAATCCTAGGATACTCATTCGTTCCCGAGAATCAACGAAGAATTAAACACGAAAAATTCGGGAAACAGCTTGCGTCGATCGATCGACTGCTGGGTTCGATCGATCGACATAGTCGATCGATAGATAGTTCGAGATCGATCGATCGATCGAACAGGGACAGGCGCAATTCATCTTCTTCGTTAATATTTTCCTCCATTAACAAATCTTCAAACTCCATTATAGTCCACCAAACTTCGATCCAATGATCCTAATATATTTTCACGTATATGAGGACAATTTCTAACTTGTGAAATATATCACAAACTCCAATTCCTTTAAAGAAATAGTGAATTAAACCTAGAATTTCTTGAAACCCTAGTTATGGTGTTCTTCCCATATTTTCATTCAAAAATCCAGATTTTATTCCGAAAAATCATCAAGTCTAATCTGAATATTAATCCTCTACATCAGTTAAATCATTCTACATGCGATTCCTATCCCAACATGTATAAATATCATCCTTCTCCAATCAAGATATTTATTTAAACAAGACCATTCAAAAACCCTACACATGGTATTAGAACTTTATAATTTTTGCAATAAACAACTTGCCTTATGATCAGTAGGTTTTGATTTCGTGGTTGTTGTTGATGATTGATGATCTTCATCCTTCAATCCTTCTTCCTCAACAAGTTGACAGTGAAAATCGACTTTGAATCCTTCCCAATTCTTCCTTTTGCCTTGAGAATGGTTTCTCTCTTATCTCTAATGGCTATGGTGTGTTTTCATGGGTTTTCTAACCCTAACACCTCTATCATACGACTGATATAAAGCTCTCAATTTCGTAGGTCTCCATACCCTCTCACGTTAAAAGACCAAAACGCCCCCGAACGGTCTCGGTTTAGTCCAAAACTACCCCGAGACTCAACTAGTACCCCCGGGTATTCTATTTTGACTAATTTGACCCTTCCGGACTCATCTGTGATATCTAAATTATCATTTGAGTCACTTAACAAATATTACTCATTCTCACCCCAACACGGTCTACATGCGTTAAGTAACTATTTACCACTCGCACTAAGTAAATATAATGAGGCAATATAAATCGGTAACTATCTCCCGATTGATATTCCAAAATTACAATTTTTAATAAATCCTATTAAATTACTCCTCATACGTAATTTAAATTAAGCTGTATTTTCTCATTTAATTCTCCAATTTAATTAAATAAAATATTCAAAATACGGGGTATTACATACTTCCCCCCTTCCAAAGGAATTTCGTCCTCGAAATTAGGATAAGGCTGGTATTAAGGCTAAGGACTTTAAATATAATTGCATTCTCTAATACCCAATACCAAATCATAACATCCTAACGGTCGCCCCAAGTACATGCCTTGCTTCATTATAAATTCTTATCTCATGTTACCTATGCCGCATATATCATAATTAAGTCTCACTACTTAATTTCTCCATAGATTTTCCCGATCCAATGTTAATTCTTGAAATTAAGTTTCTCCCTACTTAATTTACCCGTTTGATGTATATCTCTATATATAACATCTAAGTGTCTACTATCACTCATAAGTAGAATATTATAAGGTGTATATTTCACACACAATATATACTTTAAGGAAAAATTGATCCGACAAAAATCATCGGCCCCAATAATCCTATCATTTACATTGGTCCGGGAATCCATCGACCCCAAGGTAAATGTAATGCACATGTCGGTTCAGACCTTCCGTCGATACCAATATTTATCATTGATTTGGTTCGAAAAAATCATCGACCCCAAATCGATCCCTAATGTATTGGTCCGGAACATCATCGACCCCAATACAGAGATTAAGCACAATTACTAACGCACATAAGTAGGAAAAATCAATAGGTATATATATCGTACACATAACATATACTATCGACACTTATTTTGTAATCACCCCCCTTCTATAACACTTTTGGGGTTATTGGCTCGGAATTCCGCCTCGATCACCAGTAGTGATTAATTACTTGTCTCGGAATCACATCTCGAGCACCAATATATGTATATATATCTCATCGCACATGAGTAGACAATTTGTGAGCCATATATTACAAATTTCATATACCCTAAATGTCATACTCCAATAGAATGTCCTCATATCACACGTTAAGGACTAAAAGTTCGAAATGTCTCCTCGAACCACACCCAAAGTACATGTATTGTTCGTAATCGGTACCCACGAACCTAATCCTCATGTACAGTCCATATAGGCACTCACTCTACCTATAAATATGCTCTTATAGGCATACATTCAACCTATGAATTGATCAGTGGGCTTCTCCAAAATTCCACTATCATAAGGGCATATCATCATTCTTTCTCACTAACATTGAGTCGTAGGTAACAGAACATACTCAAAATAAAACTTTATCTCTATTCCTTCCTGACCATCTCTCACAGGGTGGAATTTTAGGATTTCATCCTGATTCACAATCATGTAGAGCGGCATCGTGCACTTGTGTACTCTCCCTTTTCAACTACATACTAATCTATCCCGGTCACCCCATTCCGCCACCCCAACGAAATGTTGGCTTAATTATGATGTTCACAGCCCATCAAATAATTTATAAGTCTGTCTCCTCCTTCCAGCATTGGAAACTTAGGTTGACTACCACATTTTGGTTGCTCATTTCGAGTTTATTTTTCTCTATCAAGTGGTGGTGCGTCTGGAGACAATCTCACTATGTCTCCTCCTCAACACCGCTTCCCACTTACGTCATCTTTCCTCAAGTGGTACTCTATTCCCCTTTCACTCCAGGTATATTATACTTTACAATCCGTGCACTTTTCGTAATTGGCACACTTTAAGGGTTGATTACCTTATAAGAATCAACATTTTAGTGACACGTAAGTCACTCTCAACACTCACTCAACTAGAACCTTGCGCTACTTCTTCACAACAGTTAGGGCGCCCATACACCCTTTTCTCCGTGCACATTTGCAAAAACATTGCAAATGTCGCACCCGTAACATGCTTTTCTTCAACTCCAGCCTAGTCTACACGATGTGACTACAATCTTGTGGGTATTCTCAATACCCTATAGACCAAAAATCAAATTCTTGTCCACAAAGTCCCACTTATCCCGTCGTGGTGAGGTAAGCCTTTCAGTGTTTCTCCGCAACGCTACCGGCTCCACTGATGCCCTAGCATCTAATAATGTCTCTTCTCCTGTCGTGCATAAAAATTTCAGTCGTATCCCCTTTCGCAACCGAACTTGAACAAGGGACTTCTCCCCATGCATTCTTACTGAGCATTGTCGGAACAACACATAGTCCAGATACTCAAATTCCATTCCTCGACAATATGTGTAACCATACTCCAATATTTCTAAAGGATTCAAGTGGCACTGCGCTTATACTATCACTAAGTCCTTATCACTAATTAGAATAGCGAGCTCGATCTCTCCGCTCAGCAGTCATACGACATACATTGACTCACATCATTTAGGTTCCTACACACCGGAATCAATTACTATGAGATGTTCATAATCTCTGAAGTATCTCACCTATTGATCAATAATGACAACTCGACCCTCTTTCAGGTGAGGTATCGTCACATACCCCATTCACTCGAGCCTAAAACCCATATACTTCCTTATCCATCGCTCTAGTGGTTCAGATGGTTTCCGGACATAACACGCTTGTCCTCTCCGGAATGAAAAGCTTATCAGAGTTATTATTTCCTCAAATAACTTCAAGCTAAAATAAAACGCGTGGCCCTACAAACGACACTAGACATCTTTACAACAATCCCCTTACTCCAGGCCACACTGACCGGTTTGGGGTATCCCTCCTCTCGGACTTGGTAGCCTCGATTCTGAGCACTATCATCCTGGTTCCCTTAGTTTTGCTGACCAAGAGGAATGCACTATAGGGCTTAACAGTCCCGACTTAGAATCTAATCATTAAATCCTCAAGTGGGTTTCCACTTATGGCTTGCACCAGCCCCATTACATTCAGTCTTACTTTTTGACTAAATCTTTAAACTCTCTTAACTTCGCCCCCTAGGAGCATTTTCCTCAACCTTGTAAGAAGTACCATACTGTCTTCATATACATAAGTCGTTCAAGAAGGGTTTTACCAAAAATTGCGAATTACAACTCGAGAGTCCATTCTCTCAAGGGCTCTTTTTCCCTTATACCTATCTTAATGGTACAAGTTCACTTTAATGGATAAATTTCTCTCTCATGATTGGCCTCTACCAGGCTTTCACGTGAGGGGTTCAGATATTTCCATTCACTTCGCTTCTGAATCCTCATTGGACGACTTTGTGGTTAAACTATACGTAAGGTTCCTCTATTTGTATACGGACCCTCGGTCCATATGTAGTGACTGGTATCCTCGCCACGTTGCCTCGAAATTTACTCAAATTTTCACTTCTGAGTATTTCTACTCCATCCTTAATGCCAAAACCTCTGGACATACTACTTCCTTTGGTTAACATGCACAGTCGCCGTTTTATCACATTTTTACGGCTCGTTCTCATCAAAATTTCTTCAGACCTACTCCCACTATCACTGCATTGGGCGGTCTAGATTAGCATCCCTCTTTGCTATCGCGATACTTGGAAAATGCTTGCTATGCCTCAACAACCCTTGCAGCATCTACTTCCATTACACAGTAGAGTGACCTCAACAACGGTCATCTCTCCTATGATTACCATATTTGAACACTCCA
This sequence comes from Sambucus nigra, assembly GCA_949130495.1. Taxonomy (NCBI): domain Eukaryota; kingdom Viridiplantae; phylum Streptophyta; class Magnoliopsida; order Dipsacales; family Adoxaceae; genus Sambucus; species Sambucus nigra. Next base: position 293,221,908 of record OX422215.1, on the reverse strand, counting down.
GGCTTCATGCTGAGATCCTCCCTCCTGCAGTCCTTCCAACGCCAATGATGGTTCTACCTCCATGTTCGACGTACCATGCCCAATCAAACTCGTATATATCAAACTACATCTACTAAATAGCAGGAGAACGTAAACTACGTACGTAGAGGAGTACAACTATCCTAAGATAGGGCTCTATATCAATCAAATGATGCACTAAAAACGTAGTAAGTCGTACAGATCCTATGGACACTAGAACCTGATGCTCTGATACCATCTGTGACACCCCGCTTAATTAAACATCGGGTGATCAGGACTTTATTAAATTAAAATAGGTTTCTCAAATGGTTCATTCTTAGCATCACTGTCGAAAACTTTTTAATTACTAATCCCCTACGTAAAATTAGACCGGTGCCAAATTTTATCTTTCTTAAAACAGATAAATCAACCATGCGGAACGAAGTACAAATAATCATGTACTATAATTCAAACAACAAAGTAAAAGTACAACAAAACAAAAGTATTACCGAATAAACCATCGGCTAAAAATACCAAACAACAATAGAATAACCACTAGTCTGAAACTAACATCTGAGACTAATACCGGACAACAAGTCCATACATAGAATAGTGTGGGATCTTGTACTAGATCTGAATGAGTGATATCGTCTAGTCAAAATCCTGTAAGCATCCACTGTGCTCCAGCTTCGAGTCCCTGGAAGGAAATCATCATACACAGCATCCCTGTGGCTGGACACCAAAAAGGTTTTGAAAATATTTTATAGCAAGAGTTAGTACTCAAAACATTTTGAAAATATTTAGCAAGTGTTTATCACAATATAAAATGCGATTATTGATTACACATGTTAGATTCTCGTACACTCTCTTGAGTTTACTCACCCCTCATCTTTTGTGCACACCTAACGTTCTACACTTGTTTTATCCAGCCATACCTCCCAAGCTAACTAAAACCAAAGTAGTCAATTGAACTTATCTATACCCAAGTTCCAGTACCGCCCATACAGTACAACCGTTTCACTAACATCTCGTGTATGTTAATAAATTCTCAGGTAACATTTCATCAATGTTATTTTTCAATACTTCTCATTTAGTTTCACTACTAAAATTACTACAATTCTCACAATTGTTGACTTCCCACTTGTGTAATTAAGTTTCACTACTTGAATTACTAAATAGATTTTCTCTATCTAAAGGTGCATTTCGTAATTAAGTTTCACTACTTAACTTACCAGTTCAGTATGTATCTTTAAATACATAATACATATCAATCTACTAATACACAGAAGTAGAATATCATCAAGTATATATTTCACACGCAATATATGTACTAAATATCAGTCATTACTATATTGCCCTTTTTATACACGTAAAGGACTTCTTGGTTCGGAATGATTCATCGACCCCAAGGTAAGAGTTGGTTCGGAATGATACATCGACCCCAATTATTTATATACACAAGTAAATGATTCTTGGTTCGGAATGATACATCGACCCCAAGTGAGAGTTGGTTCGGAATTATCCATCGACCCCAACCATTTTAAAAAAAATATATATATACACATATTCTGGTTCAGAACTCTTTCATCACGACACCGGTTCAAGGTTTGGTTCGGCATTTCTCATCGACCCCAAACATATAATAACTTTATGTTAGTTCGGAATGTCTCATCGACCCTAACATAATTAATTTAGGTATAAATCTCTCGACCTAAAAGATCACATAATTCAGTAGGTACATGCCCGACCTATTTATTATATACGTACGTAATATATTAATCTCATATATCTACCGTACAATATTCGCTTTACGATTTATCTCATTAATCGCATTTATTTGAGTATTCACATAACTCTAAGGGTCCTAGTTACCCCTTACATATAATTTCAGTAGTTTCGCTTACCCTACTGGTATCTTACTTAAATTGAATTTACTTCGCCTCGTAACTCAATTTTCGAAGTCCCCGATACTCTACTAAATCGGATTATTCTCTTCGGTCCGTAATCCAAGCCCTACACCCAATGGCCTTATCGGACCTCAACAATATACTTAATGGTCTTATTCTCACTCCCATATAAGTATAATGTAAATCCTAGGATACTCATTCGTTCCCGAAAATCAACGAAGAATTAAACACAAAAAATTCGGGAAAAAGCTTGCGTCGATTGATCGACTGCTGGGTTCGATCGATCGACATAGTCGATCGATCGATAGTTCGAGATCGATCGATCGATCGAACATGGACAGGTGCAGTTCACCTTCTTCGTTAATATTTTCCTCCATTAACAAATCTTCAAACTCCATTATAGTCCACCAAACTTCGACCCAATGATCCTAATATGTTTTCACGTACATGAGGACAATTTCTAACGTGTCAAATATATCACAAACTCCAATTCCTTTAAAGAAATAGTGAATTAAACCTAGAATTTCTTGAAACCCTAGTTATGGTGTTCTTCCCATATTTTCATTCAAAAATCCAGATTTTATTCCCAAAAATCATTAAGTCTAATCTGAATATTAATCGTCTACATCAGTTAAATCATTCTACATGCGATTCCTATACCAACATGTATAAATATCATCCTTCTCCAATCAAGATATTGATTTAAACAAGACTATTCAAAAACCCTACACATGGGTATTATAACTTTATAATTTTTGCAATAAACTACTTTCCTTATGATCAGTAGGGTCTGATTTCGTGGTTGTTGTTGATGATTGATGATCTTCATCCTTCAATCCTTCTTCCTCAACAAGTTGATAGTGAAAATCTCCTTTGAATCCTTCCCAATTCTTCCTTTTGCCTTGAGAATGGTTTCTCTCTTATCTCTAATGGCTATGGTGTGTTTTCATAGGTTTTCTAACCCTAACCCCTCTATCATACGGTTGATATAAAGCTCTCAATTTCGTAGGTCTCCATACCCTCTCACGTTAAAAGACCAAAACGCCCCCGAACGGTCTCGGTTTAGTCCAAAACTACCCCGGGACTCAACTAGTACCCCCGGGTATACTATTTTGACTTATTTAACCCTTCCGGACTCATCTGTGATCTCTAAATTATCATTTGAGTCACTTAACAAATATTACTCATTCTCACCCCAACACGGTCTACATGCATTAAGTAACTATTTACCACTCGCACTAAGTAAATATAATGAGGCAATATAAATCGGTAACTATCTCCCGATTGATATTCCAAAATTACAATTTTTAATAAATCCTATTAAATTACTCCTGATACGTAATTTAAATTAAGCTGTATTTTCTCATTTAATTCTCGAATTTAATTAAATAAAATATTCAAAATACGGGGTATTACAAGTAAATGAGTGAAACGCTTGGGCGAACATGCACGAATAAATAAATTGAACCTAACTAAAGTACAAAGGAAAGAAGTGTCTAATACCAATAACCTACAACATCCGCAATTTGCTGTAGCTCCATGACAACCGGAATGGAAATGTAAACATGGGTGTCCTTGCAGTAGAGCACCTGTAACGGCAATAATATGTGCAGAAATAAAGAAATATAGATATGGGCCTGGGCCCGGTTTGATATGATTCCCATGTGAATAAAATGCATGACAGTTAAGTACGAAATTCTCTCGCAGTTAACAATAATATTTCTCACCTCTCAATCTAAAAACAACCTAGCGTAATATAAATGATGCTCAGGTTAAAGAAAGAACATAAGGCTAACTTCTCCCCAGACTCAACACTATGCCCTTATTCGTGCGTGGGGTGTCTCGCAAAGAAAAATCCAAACAAGGAACCCCCCCGATACACTACTACTAGGCAAGGTTGATCGTCGAGATACATTAGACCCTGTCCTAATTAATTCAAGTACTAAAGGCTAATTTCTCCCTAGTTACAACACTATGCCCTTATTCGTGCGTGGGGTGCCTCGCAAAGCGAAATCCAAACAAGGAACCCCCCGATACACTACTACTAGGCAAGGTTGATCGTCGAGATACATTAGACCCTGTCCTAATTATTTCAAGTACTAAAGGCTAATTTCTCCCCAGTTACAACACCATACCCTTATTCATGCGTGGGGTGTCTCGCAAAGTGAAATCCAAACAAGGAAACCCCCCGATACACTACTGCTAGGCAAGGTTGATCGTCGAGATACATTAGACCCTTATCACAATATTATATATATATGTGTGTGAGAGGTCTCATCTACTACTACTCAAGGATATATAATTATATCCATTCACCATGAAAAACATAATTCCCATTTATTCTTTAGGAATATATATATAAATGGTACACCATTTTATCAAATGTTTACCAATCAATTTCATTGTATAAAATTTCATTTCATAGTCATATTCCTTATCAGGAAATATAATCATAGCTTTTATGCTCTTTGTGGCATTTTCATTTCAACTATACATTTTGTAAAAATATCTTCCTTATTAGGAATATAATTATCATCATATGCTCTTTGTGACATTTTCCTCGTGCTCTTTATGGCACTTTCTCATGCTCTTTATGGCATTTTCATTGTGCTCTTTATGGCACCATCATACATCAAGTCCAACTTGATTTAGAATAGTTATAATCATATATATATAACGATTCTAAGACCGCCCGTCCGGGTTTCCCCACTGTGCGCGCCCCTAAATGGATATCATCTTCCAGGGCCTATCATTTAGACAACCTTGGATCCTATCGAAACGTCGAGAAGCGGCCATGTGCCTGCGGGATAGTCAAGACCACACCCAGAATCTCCTACCCATCGCAGAAAATATAGAACACAAACGCTCACATGGCCTAGGCACTTTATCCACCCTGTGTTAATTTGTCAGGGGCTTCACCACAACGCGCGAACTTCCCTTAAGATAGCGATTTAGAGAGGTGTGTATCCATCCATTTACATTTATGAAAACCGTTACTTTTTCCTTTTGAAAACATCCAATTTTACATTCTCAAAATCATTTGTACTTATTTATTAGTACCACATTTTATCTTTATGCATTTCTCATTCTTAATGTCATATTTTATTAATGACTTAAGACCCGAAGTGCCATAAGCCTCAAATTAGTCTCTAAGACTTCAATATAATATTTTAAACCATTAAAATGAATCTCCCTCAAGGAGAGTCTCCCAATTGTCTCAACCTTAACATTTTATCTCCAATTTAACTCTAGGTTAATCTCCTAAATCATTCGGATATCAACCTACGCAAACTAGCCCTCGGTGTAAGCCTAAATATCCCATTAAATCCTAGGGCATTAGTCTACCCAAAACCACCCTCTAGGACTCTTAATTACTTCCCAAAGGAAGGTTCCTAAACTCCGAGCCTAAAAGAAAAGAGCCAAAACTAAACTAGAAAAACATGCCAAAAATACAGGACTTTCGAATCGATTCGCCCTGTCTGAATGGATTCGGTCCCCAAAAGAAAAATGATTCGGTAGGTCCGAATCGATTCGATCAAGAAGACCCTGGCATTCTTCATAACCCCGAATCGATTCGGTAGGTCCAAATTGATTCGCCCTATTCAGACCTGTAACTTTCCCTATTGTCGAATCGATTCGCTAAGGGCAAATCGATTCGATCCTGCAAAATTTCCAGGCATGGGTTACGGGTTGTTTGAACCCTAAAATGTAATACCCCGTATTTTTGGCGATATTTATTTTTGGGATTAATTAATTAAATGAGAATTAATTGGGAATTAATCCGGATAAAATACTAGCGAGATGTGAGTTGGTATTTGACTATATTGAGTATATATGATGATATGTGAATATTGAATTATGAAATTTGTCGTGAGATTGATATACGGCAATTTGGACATTTTATTGGGACGCGTGAGACAGTCGCGTCAGGTTATAATTATTTTATTTATAAAAGTGAATTTAAATTCTATTAACCATATGGTCATTTTGAGTGCGCCAACGCATCCGGAAGGGTCGAGATAGTCAGAAAACACTAGCCGGGGGTTTAGTTTGGGTCCCGGGGTATTTTTAGGCCATACCGGCAACATAAAGGGTATTTTGGTAATTCCGTATTTTTGGGAATTAAAAGTGACGAAAATTAAGAGTTTTTATCTGATTGGGAATTGACCCACTAAACCCACTAACCAACCCTTAATGACCCAATAAGCTACGGGGGTTATTAGATTAGGTTTCCAAAACTTTCCCAAAGCAAACCCTAGCCACCATAGCCACCTTTGGAGAAGAAAGCTTGGAGAGAGAGAGAACTGCAGCAAATCGTCATCAAAATCAGATATTTAATCAAGGCAAGTGATTTAATTCTGTTTAATTCAGAGAATGTTTCTTCCATGTTAGAAAATTCTAAGATTTACATTTGTTCTTGAAAGTTAATGAAAAACCCATTTTATTTGGACTTAGAACTTAAATTTTTGAAAAGAAATTTCATGTAGAATCGTATAAAGATGATTACCCTGATGTTAATATATGTTGGATGTAACAAAAACAGATCTAATTTGAGTAAACTGATGATCATAAATTCTAGGGTTTATGTTCTTGATAATTTGGGGAAAAGTGATGAGACTTGATGATTTAATGATGTTGAGGATGAATTAATTCATTAAAACACGTTAGTATGTGACTTTAATATGTTTAGGATTGATTAGAGACCTTTAAACATTGTTGGGACGAATTTTGGTTGATATTTGAGGTGTAGAAATTGGTGGAAAAACGAGATAGGATTTCTGGGCTTGAATCTAGTCACTCGTTAGAAGACCTACCCAGGTCGTTCGAACGAGCTCGTTCGAACGAGCTTCTAACGAGTTGACAGTTTGGGGTTCTAACGAGAGGGATGTTCGTTCGATAATCTCGTTCGAATGAGATCTCGTTAGATAGACCAGTTCGTTCGAACGAACTCTCGTTCGAACAGCCTCGTTCGAACGAGACTTCTAACGAGCTGGCAGTTTAGGCCTTTTTGGCCTGTTTTGATTTTAGGAATCTCGTAAACTTGTTCGAGGATAGAGATAACACTCCTTTGGGGATTTATGGGTAGATTTGGAACATTTGGGTTATTATGAGGAGAAAATCTTATATAAGTGTGGATCGAATCAAATAGACATTATGAGCTGAGACGTGAGTGCCTACTACGACGTGAGAATAAATTATGGCTCGTATAAATATGGACCGGGATTATATAAGTTGTATATGTATTAAGTTGGTATGAGAATGCGATATGTACTACAATTAAACTACGGTGATTACTAAGATGCGCGTTTACTTAGTATTGATATATGATTTGTGTGTATGACATACCTACCATACTTGCTATCACGGGAGGTTTGCGTTCGCTTAGGGCTCTCTAATCCTTGTGTTGCCCGGATTTAGACTGGTTACCTCGATGAACATAGGTTAGAGAAGGAATTATTGGGATGTTAATAAGTCTACTGATCGTGGGAGCGCAGGTATGTGCGTGACCCATGTGATGTGACTGTGTTCGCCTCCATTATTTGTGATTTATGTTATCTGAACGATTCCTGAGAGATTCAGAATGCGTGATCCTTATGTACGTGATGTACCGGGATGGATAGTAGAGTATGTGTGCACCGCAGCATAGTCTCGGGGTGCTTATATTGTATATTTATGTTGTGGAAAATATACGCTTAATAAACTGGAAACTTTCATATGGTATTGTGTGTATAACTATGGATTTACAAAAGGGATGATCTATAATGAGTTGTATTACTTTTACGTGAGAACCTGAATTTACGTTAAGCCCCTATTTAATTGCGAGCGTTATAATGTTAATGGGAACCGAGTAATAAGGGTAGAAACTATGACAGTCTAGCTAGATATGATGTCACTTAGCTAGTAGTTTGTGTCATTTTAGATGGGTACTTACGTTAGGAGTGCACAGTTAGACGAGAGGTGAGAATTTCATGTGAGTGCACGTCCTAACATGTACTTTTCATTTAATGTTTTAAATGTTTTTAAAGCACTTGCAGGTTTTTAAAATATCTCCACATTCGGGCTCTGACCCGTTTGCTTTCAAATCTATTTTCTTTGTAAAACCATTTTAGGTGCCCAGCCACAAGGACACCATGCATAGGATACTCATTCAGATGACGAGTTGTAGCTGTTTGTGGAAGTTACAGGGATTTGCTTTTAGACGCTTCTATCATTTGGATTCCATGTTCAGTATTCCTCAGTTTTAGGGCATGTTGCCCAGTTCCATTAGAGTTACATTTCCATTTCAGTTTTTCACACTTTGGCATGTATTGATTTAGTATTCAGTATTTAGTTATTCTTTTCAGTTGTGGAGTTTGTTGTGAGGAGTTTTCCTCCGGACTTATTTATATCATGTGATGGTTATTCTATTATTTCGTTATGGTGAATGGTGTTATTATTCTTGCTTTAAATCTTTCACTGCATGTTAATCAGACTTTAATTAAAATTTGGCAACTTACTTTTTAAATACTAGGTGGTTAGTAATAATAAAATGTTTTCGACAGTGATGCTATTAACTGAGCCAACTTGGCATTTTGATTTAATTTAATAAAGGAGTAGCTACCCGGTATTTAATTAGTCGGGGTGTCACATAAAATACCCAAACCCTCAAACCCTTGATTTTGCCCAACATCAACAACAACAATTTAACCCAAATCATTTCTACACCATTACTAACTACTAATTTATCCTCAAATCAAATTAAAACTAAGAATTAAGGGTTTAATCATCAAAATCAACAAAAACCAATATATGGTTTAAATATCCAAAACTTAACTAAACATGCAATTTATCACATTAAATCAACATCTAGCAAGTAAGAAACTTGCCTCGAGTTTGTAGTCTCGGATTCAACTCCGGTAGCAACGGATTTCGGCCTCAAATCTCCATTTTCTCCCAAGCTCTCTCCTCTCTCTTTCTCTCCTTTGGTTTCTCTCACAAAATGAAGAAAGAAAAGGGGTGGGGGGACTTAAACGGGTCATAAAACACAATTTCCCTCTTTTAATTGCTAATACACCATTAAAATGACTCGTATCTGCATAATTGAGCCAAAACGCGTCAAAAGTGCCTGAAACCCAAAAACAAAACATGACACTTATTTCGACTATCTCGACTATTCTAAAAACAACCGCACCCCCTATTTTGGCATTCGGGAAAGTGTGAACAATTTTATGTTCCAAATTTTATTTTAGTTTATTAATTATACCTTAATTCAAACATGAGCCATAATCGTCGTCTTACATATAACGACACAATATATCACAATATAATTCCATTTACCTTCTCATACGGTAAATAGACAAAACATAGTAAGTATTATCCCTAAATCTCACGGGAACAATATTTAATCCAACTTCCCCTATTTTAGAATATTAGCCCATCGGGCGAAATAATATAAAATAGGCGCTCAAAAACCTGGGTTGTTACATACTCCCCCCTTAGAAGGGAATTTTGCCCTCAAAATTCAGGCATATAGTATAACCACATAAGGGTATACCACTATAAACTACCATTCTATCATTCCTAGTAAATCCCTGGTTAAAAAGTGGCATTCCTATTTTGCTCGAACTAAGGTCATCATAATTCGATCTTAGTCTACCTTCTTCTTGCTCTAACATAGAACCTAATCGTTCCTCTAGAACTATCGATCCTACCTTTCTATTATGGAAGGAGACACTTGTACATCCCGGTACTCTACTTAAAAGAAATGATCCGAACAATTGTACGGAGATTTCAATCCCTACAAACTATTATTCCCGTCCTTCCTCGTCCCACCACTAGTCTCTTCACACTAGTAGGTGAGTCGGTCAATCACGGACACGAGCGCTCTTACTATAGGGTCCCCTCGGTGAAGCTCGTTCTACTTGGCATCCCGTGCCTACCTAATCTCTCCGACGGTTCTCTACTTGGAGCATTTACCAACCCATCCGCATTTCCTTAGCGAAAGGGGAGTATTCAATCGATAGTCCCTCGCAAACTTCAGGTTCTTGCTCGTGAAAAGACCAAATCCCGGCCCAGGAAGTAGTGCCTTTATTCCTTAAGGCTAATACTACCGCTAAGATCTCTAAATCGAGCGGGGAAATAATATTTCTCATCGAATTTAAGTTTGTGAGACGCATAAACAATGGGTTCATGCGCCAGCATTAATACTTCCCGTTCCTGGCAAGGACTCATTTATCAAATCCACTCTCGATCTTAACAGCACGAGTGCAGGAGTAAAAGTCAGTTCATACTTCAACTCCTCTAAAGATAGGTTACCAACGTAACGCTCTATCTAAGATAGTCCCCTCCTTCTACGGCCTAACATTCCGAATCACTATAGATCCTAAACCTCTTCGTCGTTCTAGGGACCAAATCCCACTTAGAGTTAACCCACAACCCTATTGTGGTCAACTCCCTATCACCTTCCTAAAACTACATTACATGCCCTAAAGGCCTTACATCCTAATAATCCTAAAGTCAATCTATCTATCCTTGTCTAGTCGTATACGTAAAATCCTAACTAGATCCCTAGAGCCCAAGACCTTTCCCAACTCCCGACATTAGCTCGGTTTCATGGGTGGGACGTCTCGCCGAGGCAAAATCCAAATAAGGAACCCTCCCGTTACACTACTACCTCGCATCGTCGGTCGTCGAGAAGTAACGGTCGAAGACACATGATCGGGATTGCTAAAAACCCTAACTCTAAGTCTTACCAATTCAACAGAAAAATGAAAATTTTAACTGACCGGGCGCTTACTTTCTATAAGACGCTATAATTACCTTATCCCAATATACATACATACATACATCTTTTATAGATGACCTTCTCATTAAGGCATAATCATAAGTCTAAATTCGACTTTCATATCTTAGTCTTCCCCACATCGATCGGAGGAAAAACTATCACAGTGCTCATATGACGCACTTTAACTTAGCCCTTTAATCACTCATGTACGTGATTCTTGGCTAAACTTTCCAACCCATCACTTAACCAACATAAAGAAAGGAAAGAAAGAAAAGAAAGAAAAATGCACATCTTTCCACTTCCAACTTCGTTAAGGTTCATGCGTGGAGCGTCTCGCAAAAGTGAAATCCAAACAAGGAACCCCCCGATAAACTACTACTAGGCAAGGTTGATCGTCGAGATACATTAGACCCTTAGCACAATATTATATATATATATATATATATATGTGTCTGAGAGGTCTCATCTACTACTACTCAAGGATATATAATTATATCCATTCACCATCAAAAACATAATTACCATTTATTCTTTAGGAATATATATATATATAAATGGTACAACATTTTATCAAATGTTTACCAATCAATTTCATCGTATACAATTTCATTTCATAGTCACATTCCTTATCAGGAAATATAATCATAGCTTTTATTCTCTTTGTGTCATTTTCATTTCAGCTATACATTTTGTAAAAATATCTTCCTTATCAGGAATATAATTATCATCATATGCTCTTTGTGGCATTTTCCTCGTGCTCTTTATGGCACTTTCTCATGCTCTTTATGGCATTTTCATTGTGCTCTTTATGGCACCATCATACATCAAGTCCAACTTGATTTAAAATAGTTATAATCATATATATATAACGATTCTAAGACTGCCCGTCCGGGTTTCCCCATTGTGCGCGCCCCAAAATGGCTATCATCTTCCAGGGCCTATCATTTAGACAACCTGGGATCCTATCGAAACGTCGGGAAGCGGCCATGTGCCTGCGGGATAGTCAAGACCACACCCAGAATATCCTACCCATCGCAAAAAAATATACAACACAAACGCTCACATGGCCTAGGGACTATATCTGCCCTGCGTTAATTTGTCAGGGGGCTTCACCACAACGCGCGAACTTCCCTTAAGATAGCGATTTAGAGAGTTGTGTATCCATCCATTTACATTTATGAAAACCGTTACTTTTTCCTTTTGAAAACATCCAATTTTACATTCTCAAAATCATTTTACTTATTTATTAGTACCACATTTTGTCTTTATGCATTTCTCATTCTTAATGTCATATTTTATTAATGACTTAAGACCCGAAGTGCCATAAACCTCAAATTAGTCTCTAAGACTTCAATATAATATTTTAAACCATTAAAATGAATCTCCCTCAAGGAGAGTCTCCCAATTGTCTCAACCTTAACATTTTATCTCCAATTTAACTCTAGGTTAATCTCCTAAATCATTCGGATATCAACCTACACAAACTAGACCTCGGGGTAAGCCTGAATATCCCATTTAATCCTAGGGCATTAGTCTACCCAAAACCACCCTCTAGGACTCTTAATTACTTCCCAAAGTAAGGTTCCTAAACTCCGAGCCTAAAATAAAAGAGCCAAAACTAAACTAGAAAAACATCCCAAAAATGCAGGACTTTCGAATCGATTCGCCCTGTCCGAATCGATTCGGTTCCCAAAAGAAAATCGATTCGGTAGGTCCGAATCGATTCGGTCAAGAAGACCCTGGCATTCTTCATAACCCCGAATCGATTCGGTAGGTCCGAATCGATTCGCCCTATTCAGACCTGTAACTTTCCCTATTGTCGAATCGATTCGCTAGGGGCGAATCGATTCGATCCTGCAAAATTTCGAGGTATGGGTTACAGGTTGTTTGAACCCTAAAATCCCCAAACCCTCAAACCCTTGATTTTGCCCAAAATCAACAGCAACAATTTAACCCAAATCATTTCTACACCATTACTAACTACTAATTTATCCTCAAATCAAATTAAAACTAAGAATTAAGGGTTTAATCATCAAAGTCACCAGAAACCAATATATGGTTTAAATATCCAAAACTTAACTAAACATGCAATTTATCACATTAAATCAACATCTAGCAAGTAATAAACTTGCCTTGAGTTTGTAGTCTCTAATTCAACTCCGGTAGCAACGGATTTCGGCCTCAAATCTCCATTTTCTCTCCTTTCTCCCATTTCTCCCAAGCTCTCTCCTCTCTATTTCTCTCCTTTGGCTTCTCTCACAAAATGAAGAGAGAAAAGGGGTGGGGGGACTTAAATGGGTCTTAAAATACAATTGCCCTCTTTTAATTGCTAATACACCATTAAAATGAATTGTATCTGCATAATTGAGCCAAAACGCATCAAAAGTGCCCGAAACCCAAAAACACAACATGGCACTTATTTCGACTATCTCGACTATTCTAAAAACAACCGCACCCCCTATTTTGGCATTCGGGAAAGTGTGGACAATTTTATGTTCCAAAATTTATTTTACTTTATTAATTATACCTCAATTCAAACATGAGCCATAATCGTCGTCTTACATATAACGACGCAATATATCACAATATAATGCCATTTACCTTCTCATATGGTAAATAGACAAAACATAGTAAGTATTATCCCTAAATCTCACGGGAATAATATTTACTCCAACTTCCCCTATTTTAGAGTATTAGCCCATCGAGCGAAATAATATAAAATAGGCGCTCAAAAACCTGGGTTGTTACATATGTCCTTACAAATCTCCCCCTATGTCTATGCCAGTACAAAATAAACATATCCGTATTATCAAACAGTGACCTATACAAATCTACCCTCTCGAAAACAAAAATGGAAAGATAAATTGAAGTAGTCTTCATCGTTCTTCGCAATCTTCAACAATCAACTTTTCAAACTCTTTAAGCTTTTCTCATCAGGGTGTGCAATCCAGAAATCTTCAATTTTGCCTACGCACATGAGACAAAGAAAAAACCTCGTGACGTATCGAGTTTGAAATGATATAAACATAAAACATGTAAGAATAATCAAATCAAATCTCCCCCATACTAAAACTCCCCCATAATATCATAATTCGTTCTCTCCCTTTTTATTTGCCCAAAATAGACAAGGAAAAGAATAAATCACATAAAGAAAATCGGGGTGTCATGGAAAACAAAACAAACAAATTATTTTTGAATTTTCAAAATTTTCATACAAAAACAAAATGCAAAAATGATGTTACAAAATCATACCATGAATTTTTTAGTAAGATAACCAAATCGTGGAAACGGAATGAATGGGTGTGATCGAATTCGATAGGAAAATCAACTCAATCATATCATATGTGCAAGATGCATAAATTTCCTCCTAATGAATGAACATCAAAATCATCCTTAGGTGTTAAAATGTTGAATTTAGATGACATCGTCCTAAATCAAAATCAACAAATCAAAGTCAATATGATTTTCACACCAATAACGTCTTAAAACTCTTTCATTCTTTTTCAAGACTTTTTAGGGATGTGCAAAGCTGTTTTAATTCTCCAACCGAACTCCCTCATATAAATTTTCTTTTTGAGGTGATCTAAAGTCTCAAACATTGGATAATAGGTGAATAAACCTAATGGCCCATAATTGGCATATATTTCTTTTTATTGCCATGCAATTTTTGGGGGCTCTTTTAAACCTCTTTGGATCCCGGATAATTAAAATTCCTCAAATTTTTAGGTCCAATTAAATGGTGGCTTAATTGCGAAGGATAGATATGTACCTTTCGTAGCCCTTCACTATTTTTTAAAATTCACAGAAACTCACGGGAAATGATTTAAGACATACTCACCCTTATTATCTTGTTTTATCGCATTTGGTTAGTTGTAATGGACATAATTGAGATGAAAACACGTAACCAACATGTGATTTGAGAAGAGCAATATTCAAACAAATTCGTGCATGTGTTTAATAAAGGACAAAGTGAGTCAAACAAGTAGGTAACAACACTATATCATCTAGAAGACTCGAAACTTGGTAAAACATATGAATGACACAATATATTATCTCAAAACACTATCAAACAGTCACATGGATATGACATGAAGTTTTGAGTTGTTCATCCTAAGTATGCATTCATATAAGGTGCAAACTAAATAAAAAACTCTTTTTAGATTTCAAAATTTTTCAAAACGAAACTATCCAATACAGAAAGTATACATGTCATAACACTAGTAAAGATATAAATCATGAAACACAACTAGCGTATGACAAACACGCGAACACAATCATCTATATGAGTTAGAAAGAGAAGAATCATGTGCCAGCAAATGAGAATCAAAAAGTCAAATATCTAGTGCCTCTAAAAGTGATTTCCTAACCCAAGTAGATCTCAAATGTCGCGTGGAGGGTTTGGGAACTAAGGGACCACTAGAAATAGAGTTCCAAGGACCTCTTCGAATATCAAAACAGAAATGCCTAAGGTACCATTTCCTACCAAAATATGAACATGTGAAAGCGGGTGGAACGACACCTATGGGTTGACCTTTTATAATGTCCTTGGGAATTGTCGACCCTCTAAAGCAAACAATGGTTTTGGCCTCAAAACTAGAAACATGGGAACAAGATGAGCCATTTCCATCACTATCAAACCTACTTGAATCGTTTAAATCATTTTCAACTTGAAAATATTTGATTTATGCAAGAAATTAGACTCTTTCAAAGATAGGGATTTCTTTTTCAAATTATCAATTAAACTGAATAGTTTATCGCGCTCACCCTCAATTAAAACAAACTTATCCCTAAGAGTCTTTTCACATGCCACAAACTTATCGATTAAAATATTTTTCTCCTCTTTGGCACAAACACGCATGTTGGATTCTTTCAGGTCCTTTAATTACTTTTCTAAAACAAGGACGTTTTCATCACTCTTCTTTTTGGACAATTGTAAAGCATTAAAGTCCTGGTCCAAAGAAACAAATTTTTCACAATAAAAATCTCTTTGATTTTGAACTGTTTGCAAAAGATCCATAGGGTATTTAAAATGACAATTTTATTTTTCCAAAAAGTCAATTCTTTCAGCAAACGTCAAATTCAAACGATTTATATCGTTGAAACTCTGATTCGAGCCAACAGCTGGGGGAATCATATTAGATAAGTGTGCCATCGAAAAATTGAGACAATTTTTTTAAAAAAAATCAATACCACACTAATTTTTGCGAAAAATAAGGATCAAACGCGATAAATTAGCGATATTCGCTCTGATACCAATTTGAAAGTGCGTGTGCAATGTTGATTCGAACGGATTCACAAGTTTCAACTTAAACTTATTTAATTTGATGTCTGAATTTGAACAAACCAAAATAAAATTTTGTTCATACCCTAAACATGCATCTATGTAATATAGATCATTCAAACCATGCATGAAAATAAAGACAACCGATATAGGAAAAAAAAACTTTCGGGTAAAAACACTTTTATAACACTTTGAAGAAATCACAGGATCTTTGACTTACATACAACCTGATAATCTCCCACAAGTGTGTAATGCACGGTGCCTTCAGTAAACCTTCAAAGATACGAGAGATAGCGAAATACCGTCCAGGTGTCGATTCGTCGTCTTCGGCTCGTCTACACGCAGAATGACTACGCTCGGTATCCACCGATTAGTTATGGAGATGCCTTCTCCACAGAGATTGAATCACAACAAAACTTATGCTTTGGGTTCCACAAACAACTCACACAAAAACCACTGGGATTTGTGAATTGTAAAAATAAATTTTGAACCCTCAAAAGTGATGGAGAATAAACCAAAAAAACACCAAAAACATTTTCTGATTAAAACAGTGTTTTCTCCACATGAAATACAGAAGCCTGACACCCTTTATATAATAAAAATTAAGGCAGTGACGTGTCAAACTTAAACAACTCGTTCCAATGAAACACGACGTCATTCGAGCGAGATCTGATCTCATTCAAATGAGATACGATGTCATTCGAATGACATCGTACATGTGTCATAAAATCATTCAGTCTTTTATAATTCTTTGAAACTTCAAAAGTTAAGACTGTTTACGAGATCAGAAATATTTATCCAAAATCTTTTTATGATTAAAATCATTTAAAAATTATTTTTTGTTTCATAAAAATATCCCAACACTTTTAATGCAAATTGTAAATGGAACTTAAACACATTTACCAAGTTGTTCCTTGTTGGGCATGATTGTTGAAGTTGTCTTTAAATTTGGATCGTCGATTGTAGATGTAAGATTCCCAAATCTTCGATAAACTTGTAGCGGTATACGACATACTAAATGTGACGGACTATGTCCTTACATAATCTAATGGGAATGGTATACAGTATAACAAGAGTATAATGCGAAAGGCGATAATAAAAGGTCAAATGGAGAAGTGTCATAACTTTTAAAGATGAATGTTTTAGAATTCCAAATGAAGTAATTCATTTTCAAGTGGGGTATCAATTGAATAGTTTATACTAAAGAACTGAGATGTACGTAGAGAGTTATGTGGTATAGTGTACACAACCTCTTCCTAAGATAACTTTCTCAGTGCGCCTCTGACCCTCAATCACAACATTTAAAATCCTAAATTCATAATAATTCTTTCTGCCACATAAAATCTAAATATCAAAATTAATCACATATCTCCCAATTGTAGTTCAAGAATTTAATCTCGTAATCTTTCTATATAAATATCGTTACCTTACGAATGACCACCTATACCTTTTCCTAACTAAAATCCTGATATCCCATATGTAATTTTGAGATCGATTTTCTTACTCAAGTCTCAACATTTTATCCACACGATCCTTATGAACTGAATCACTCACTTAATAATAATGCTCAACTTATGTCCCGCATAGGTTACTTAACCCGATTAAGATCTGATACCATATTGTCACATCCCGATTTCCTGAGTGTGAGGTGTGTGCTAATAAATACTAAACCATTAGTGAAACAAATATTTCTTTCAAAAGCTAAATCCATCTCTCTAAATCACGTTGTTATATCCCATAGTTTCAATTGAACAATGCTATATCCTAAATTTTTTTTACGTATAACCATTCTCTAATCAACACTATTCTCGAGCTTTAGATAGTTCTAATTGGAACTGCACATCATCGCCTATCGGTACCGGTTTAAAATAACTGGAAGCCAAAGAATTAGCCAAACTTTACCAAGTAGATAATTCTATTATGATAATAAGGTATATATGTGAATTTGTTTAAATAGCATTACTGGGATTGAAATGGTGGTAATATAATACAATTTATTTTAATCTGAGTAAAATAAAATATCAATAGGACTATACCATGGTATACTGAAGTTTGGGATATATAAAAGAACAATATGATGGTTATAAGAGTTTAGACTATAACAAGATAACCTATAAAATATCGGTTATGGGGGCTTCAAATGTTTAGTCATACCGTTAAAATATCGTCCAAAGCATATAATACATTTGGACAGGCAATCCCAAATAATTGGGGAATAATAAATAATCTGGCATGCTTAGCTAGAGTGACACTAATACGTACATAGAAAATAAAAATTAGGCACTCAATATCTGAGTCCAACGGGACAATTAGAACTGTCGTGATATACTAGTGTCGAATCCCAGAATTGTAAGGTATGCTGCTAGGAGTTTCACTGATAATGGTTATAAAATGGAAGGCTATTCTGCAATCAGGTATAATGACTGCAATCATGGGTGTACTATAATCAGGGTAAAATAATTGAAACCATAATTTTGATAGGATGCAGGGCTCCACTGCAATCTGAATAATTTGATGAAATCAGTGAGTTTGCTAAGATCGCAGGCTGTCTGGGTTGGGTTGGCTCGAGTTTAATTGGATAACGATTGAATCAACATTCATGGTAAAGTTGAACTACATAAAAGAGTTCATAAATGAGAACATGAGTTCAAGGGATATCACAGAGTCGTATAAACAATGAAAAAATATTTAGGACTTAAAGCTCAAAGTATAGTAGTGAAATAGAATTACCTACCATAATTTCGATAATTTTTTACGAGCTTGATACGAGTTGTATGTGATGCATCTACTGTGATTTTAATGTCGGGTATTTACGAAAAATCAAAATAGATATTTCACTAATTTATATGTATTCACATTATTTGTTGTTTATACGATGATCAGAGTTTTACGTTACACATAGCTCAGCTCGAAGTTGAATTAAACTGACTTAGATAATACGGGTAGTGAATTAATATTAATACACATTTTTCGATAGGATCCGACTTTAATTTTTGAAAATGAGTCAGCTCATCGAAATACCTTTCGGTAGAAAATCAAATAATGGGTTTAAAAATTGGTAATCGAGTAATTTGGTTGATTGTAAAACACAGTAAATAATGTAAGAAAATTTATGGTATAGTCTTTACAGGATAAAAATGATAAATTTTGTATGAGTGTTCCGACACATATTTGACACAATGGCCTAATTTTAGCGTCGACGAAAATAGTGTCGTTTAAAAAATATTTATACATGGAAATATAACACTGTGAATTCAATGGTACATTCCGTGTATTTTTTTGAGTAACGGTTTAAGAGATATTAATTTTTAAAGATGACAAAATTGGCCCTTTTCGTGTATGTTTGTAAGTTCGGGATCTGTTTTTAAATTCAACTATCTATACATTACGTAAAATGTTGTTATGGCCAATAATGGGGCTTTTACCTAATAAACGTCATTTTTCTCACTTTTTCGTAATACACATGCGTATATACTCAGGTACACGTAATTAAGGGATGTTTTCTTTTTAAGACAATCTAACACCTATACATTTAAATCAGCACACACACACACACACACACACACACACACACACACACATATATATATATATATATATATATATATATATATATATATATATATACGCACACACACTAAAACATAAACACACACACACACAGAGTGAAACACGCATATATACATATACTTATATATACACACACATACATGCACACGCCTGCCATGGAAGCTCCAACCTGCTTCTGTAGATGCCCAAACACACACACACACACACAAGCAAGGGCTGCCAAACAGACACACACGGCTTCCAAACACACATATTTCCATATATATATACAATCCCTCCATGAAAGCTCAAAGCTTTAGAGAAAAAAATCCAGCTACCTACTCTGTTTAAAGCAAAGCTTTCAAAAAATCCATTCCCACCAAAACTTAGCCCATATATATATATATATATATATATATATATATATATATATATATATATACTAGTAATTTTCGTTCCCGTGCCAAAGGCACGAAAAAAATATAAAAAAATCGTGCCCATACCGATGGAACGAAAAAAAATAATAATAATTTTTTTTCAAAAAAAATTTAGTAAAAAATTTAATAATAATATATGTATGTATGCATGCATGCATGTGTACGTATGAAAGCATGTATGCATGCAACTCATAAAATATCACACATGAAATATCATGCAAAATATCATCCATGTTTTGTTGTATATATATACTAGCGGAATGCCCGTGCCTGAAGGCACGGAGAAAATTTTCCAAAGATTAAATTGTGTATAATTTAAGTCGAAAAGTTTTTTATAACACATATTGTAAACAATTTTAAAAAATTAGGCAAAGAAAACTTTGTTTATTGAATAATTTATCATATTTAAGAAATAAAAATAATCCAACAATATAACTTAATTGCATGATCGTGCCATGCTTCCACATTAGACACCACTAAAAATCAACAGTGAATTTAAAAATAAATATATGGACGAAGCTTACATGAATAATTATAAACCTTACATGATTAAACAATCTATGAATTCCCACCCCACCCCCTCTTTTTCTAACAACAAATAATACTTGAAACTAAAATATTCATTCCGCATCCCACGCAGAAACAAAAAAATAAAAACATAAATGAAATTAATAGATTGAAAACATCTCTCACCAAATTGAATCATGAAAAAATAAAACAATTAAAAAAAGTGTTTTTAATTACACCCAATATTTGCTTCGGTGCGTAAAAAATATGTGTACAAATAAAAGTTGGGTTGGAATACACCCTTAATATAACATTGCTACACTATTGAACTTAAACAACTAACGATTACTGAAAACTTAACCAATAAGGATTTGAACCATAAACTCAACATTGCAATATCATCCTGGGCATTATTTATAAAACAATTGTGATGTGTACTAGGGCATATAAAATGGGAGAAGTTATTAACAAATTGCATTTGGGAGCGAGAGCACGGTATATGTTGAGTGCGTATCAACCTCTTTGGCATTTCTTCATCGTACTGAGAAAAAGAAAAGAATGTCAATTAATATATAAATCTCATGTCTTAAGCTTATTAAAAAATTAGTCGTTGCGACAACAATGACAACAAACAATCTATCATTTATATGTCAACACTGATAAAAAAATATAATTTGTAGTAACATAACCTTTTTGTTGATTAAGAAGGATCACATAAGGGGGTTGGACAACAACTACAACAACACTTGGTTCCCCATGCAAAATAAATGCATATTTTAGCATACCAAAACATTACACCCATGAAGCAGGGAGACAATTTTCAAAGTCGCGAGTTTGACTTTAGAAAGTCACGAAATTACAACTTCTAATTTCTATTCGAGCACAACTAATCACCAATTGGGCAGAGAAAAAAAATAGAGTACCTGAGAAAGCATCCCTTCATGTCATGTTCTCTTACTATATTGAGGTTCGATATCAGGAAATGTGATGCGGCATCAATTTTGAGGAAAAAATAGCGTACCTGATACGGCATCCATTCTATTTAAGTCATCTTCTTTGCTCCTTTCCTGCGTTTAACAGAATGCCTATTTTGGCGGTCCCTATGGCCTCGTGTCCAAGTTGATCAGCTATGAGATCGGAGGAGAGAAACAAAATGCACTAGATTTTGGGTTGATGTTTGGCCTCCCCTACTGGCACACCTCCAAGATGGAATCTATGTAAGATGAAGACAAATCGAACTCAGCAACCTTTAA
Source organism: Sambucus nigra (assembly GCA_949130495.1). Lineage (NCBI taxonomy): Eukaryota > Viridiplantae > Streptophyta > Magnoliopsida > Dipsacales > Adoxaceae > Sambucus > Sambucus nigra. Next base: position 293,200,213 of record OX422215.1, on the reverse strand, counting down.
AATTTTGCAGTGAAAACATAAAGTAAAAAGTCATGTTTAATCCACCAAAAAAGTCATAAAATATCAAAAGTATCAGACATACGTTTAATCCACCAAATAAGTCATGTTTATTACAGAAACACTATTTTAATGAACACAAATACACCGAAGTAAACACTCAAGAATAAAGCGTGAATGATCGCACACGGTAGCATAAATTGAAATAAACACTCAGATACACAATAAACTCAGCTGCTGGATAGGGCGAAGACTTTTCAATTAAGTGCAATTAGAAATAAAGAAGTGGACAACTATTGCCAGAAATTTCTTTGAACTATTTTTATTACAGATACTCTCCTAAACTATGCATTTTTGTTGCATATACCCTAGTATGTGTTGCTAAAACTGCCAGTTAAATGTTCTAAGAAGGGGTATTTGCAATAAAGTCCCGAGTTCTTTGCAACCAAATGTGTTTAAAGGGTGATTAACATTAATAACACTTTAGGAAATTTTGTGCAAAAACTCGGTAGTTATGAGGGTTATATGCACTCGAAGGTCATGGTGGTGAAGTAACCTTTGGACTCGAGTGCTTTTGGTCAATGCCTTTTAGAAAACATAACAAAAAGAAGTTAATATAAGGATTTTTGAAATCAACTTAACAAAAAATTTAGATGGGTACAGTCTTAACAATCACCCGTACACTTGTCATGGTCATGTCGATGGCATGCTCGTACTTTTATCCCATGTAAGTCGATGTTCTAAAACATGTGACTTGACAAAAGATAGGGTGTTCTTTTGGGATTTTTACGAACCCGACCGATTAAACCGATCCTAAAAATAAATGGACCAAGACCGGACCGATTGTATCGGTCACCCAGCCCTAGTCTATCCGATTTTTTTATATGGTTGACTCGATCTAAGTTGTCGGTCCTAATCGTATTAAATTAAACATTTTAAAAATAAGAATTCCCAAGGGAAACATAGTCTAGTAGAAGAGGGGATAAGGGGGAGAGATAACACTAATTCATAAATATAAGGGTACAAAAAACTCCTGAGGGAAACACAGAAAGAGAACTCATCACATGGCCAATCAAATGGGAAATGTATATCCCTCATAGATTCACCAGTCTTGTAGTAATAACTAACCTTATCGCCTTCTTTTTTCCTCTATTTAGCAATGTTATCCTGGTTCTGCAAAGAAACAAAATATAGCAAATAATAAGGTTCCACATGAGAAAAGAGCTTGTCATAAAAACTGAGCAGTGGAAGGGGGATGGTTCTAGCCCCAACCATAAATAAAATAAAATAAATGTTATTAAAAGTAGTATTAAAAGTTTATATTTTTCTTCCTCCTGAGATAATTGCACAGTTGATCTATCCCCAGAAGAAAATAGACTTACCACCACCCCCATCCCCCACCACCTCCCTAGGGGTGCATGTGCATTAACCACGGTAGTATGCATTATTTGTTACTAAACCCGAGGCTTGAAATTAAAGTACCCAAACATGCAGTGAATGTAAATGGGAAATATTATCCTTCAAAATCGTAGATAATACACAGATAAGATAATGCACGCACATTTTTTTTAGAAATAAAAAAGAATACTGTGGATTGAAGGATGAGCAGAGTATAGAGCCTCTGTGTTGTGCTGTTGTGCGTGAGAACTGAGAAAATTATAGAGCCTCTGCGTTTGTGATGAGCGACGCAAATGGATGAGCAGATCGGACATAGAGGGTTTTGATTTTTAAATAAGAAAGAATAGGAGTTTGAGAGAGAGTAGAGAAGATGAGAGCAGGTGTGAGAGACATTTAGGAGTGTGGTAAAAGATTTTCGAGACTTCAAAATATATTGTATTTCAAAACATTTAGAGAACTAAATGAAGTTTCTCTAATCTTTTATTTATGGAGAAATTTAAAATCTAGACAATAGTAGATAACATTAATACCAGATACCATATGTAGCCAAGAATGCAATGCAAAAACCTATCACATGAAGACATCTTTTAATGAAAAATGGAGTATCTCCAAAACTACCTTCAAATCATAGCACCCACACTAGTGTGGACCCAACACTTTTGTGCTCGTTCTCGATCACATTGGCATCTTTGAGACACGACCAAGGAAGAAATGGCTAGGAATCCCTACTATGTTAAAGAAAGGTTATAAAATTACAACATCCACACTATAATTCACATCAACATTGAAATTGATTCATTGTTGCACCCAACCATCTACTCCAAAACCAATAACATCAAATTTATTTCAAGACAGACGTGTGACAAATTTAAACAGAAATACAATGTGAGGGATTGCAACAAAATAAATTGATCGATGGTTACCTCGATCTTATGAATGTATGTCACCCACCAGCCAAAAATGCAACCGAGAACAAAGGTTGTTTGTTAGATATTGAAATTATAGAACAAAAATTAAAAATTAAGAATGTACACACAAATTTAAATAGTACAGAACCTCTAAAATGAGTACATAATCAGAGTAATATTTAAATAATGTAAGTTCTGCAAGAATTCAATGTGGGAAGACCAAATCCCACCGCTTCAATTATTACTCTACCAACACCAAATTATACACTTGTCTGAACCACAAACAACCACATATCTCACAAACATTCTAACTCATTCTATTGGAATGCATGGGTACATGACAACCACTTGAACAAATTTGAAGTACATGCTCATCATGGGAATGCGAATGAGACTTATTTTGAAGTTCCAAGAATAAAAAGGTTTAAATGTCGTTATATACTTGTACCAGCAATACGTAGTATAGCACTTCAAAAAATGAACAAAATCAATTTGTCAATAAACTCGTACCAGCAATACGTAATAAATCCAAAATAATAGTATATTATAACAAATATGTGATACTAAACACATAGGACTAGTTAAAAAATATATAATCCAATGGTACATTTAACACTTGATAAATTGTAAAATAAAATCATCTAATAGTGGTAATAAACCTTACATGTGCCCCACACCTATATAACGTGAAAATAATCCTGGTTATTTTGTAGAAATAAATCTTCACAATAACCTTTTCATGGAGAAAGTGGTGTATGAAATGGAATTTAGTACACTGGTACAAATAAAAGCTCAATGTAATTCAATAGTAATAGGTTCCTTCACCTTTAAATAAAAAAAACTACTATCGCCTTCAATAAATGTTCCCAATCCATTTGAAAAAACACTAAACCTATTACTAAAACCTATTACTCAATAGTTAAAACCTAAGTTTCAGCTAACCTAGAGCATGCTTATACGGATACACCTACGGTAATGCATATTCTATTCCAATTAATCAAAGCATGTACATGCAAATGTCTACGTGCCTTAAATTCCATTTAAACCCCCTTAAAAAAATGGAAAAGATCCATTGAAAGGTTGTAAACAAAAGGAAATGTTTATGAACTAATACTCTACTTAACATTAGAATAATATTAATAGCATTTCAACATATTAGTACATTTACTTAAATTAGAATTTGATTAAAGAGGGCGATCAAACTGTATAGAGATCATCTAAAGTTAAGTTATACAAATGAAAACTTCAAATCTTGTCTTCTAGAAGAGAAAATCTTCAAAAAATTGAAATAATTTACAGAGATCATGATTTGTGTTACCTCTATTGCTTGAAATCATGTACACGGATTTTGTTTTGTCCTGCTAATTTCTCTGAAGATGGGTGGGGTTTTGTTTTTCCCCCTACAGGTCATATCTATTTAAACATGGTTCGTGAGTTATATTAGAGGAAGATGATTGGGGATGGGGTCCTTTCTTCTCGGGTGCGAGGTGTTGGCATGACAATCACTGTCGATTTTATTGGATCAGCTCTGTAGTGCTTTGATTGCCTCTTTTTCCTCAACAATTTAGTCTCAATAGCCCGCCTCGCCTCGTGCTTTCTCATAAGGACCCTACTGCATACCGTTAATGTTTCAAACTTGTGCTGAAGGATCTGACTGGTGCTGAATGTAACACCCCGTGTTTTATTTATTTATTTTAATTAATTAATTGGAATTTTCGAGAATAATCAATTTTTGAATTTAATAATTTTTATTGGATAAATATGTTGGTTATGATTTTAGAAGAATAGAATTTCAAACGGTTTCGAAATCGGAACTAAAATGGAGTTTTAATTGAATTTTTATTATATAGAAGAGTCCTCAAAATATAAAACTCTCTAAGAGTCCTTGGAGCATAAAACTCTCTAGAAAAAAAACATAGTTAAAAAAATTGAACGATCCGATCGAGCTAAATTTTTTTCTGTAGCTTCCTCTCGTCTTCAGCTAATTCTTTGTAAAATTTCATCCAATTCCAACGGTCCGATCGTCTGGAATAAAATTTTTAGTGTTTGTATCTTATTAGAGTTCTACTAGGATTAGGTTTCCTAATGACTATATAATGACTCTAATTCATGGGGGGACTTCTCATAATCACTTTTTCTCATGTTTTTCACCAGAGAACACTTTTAAAAATATTTCCTCTCAACCATAATCATCAACCTCCAACATAATCAAGTTTTTTGTCACCAGATTTAAAGGATTATTTGAGGTTTAATCAAGATTGGTCCAAGAACACTTCTTTGCTAATTTTTTTCGAGAGAAATCCAGATTTTTAATCAGATTTTCAACACAACCTTCACAGGCATGAATACTCTATTCTTTTTCTTTAGTATTATGCGTTTTAAGTGTCGCCTAAACACTTAATTGCATGTTTCTTAAAAATAATTAGTAACTTAATTAGAAAAAGTGGATACTAATTATGGGGTTGTTTTTATAAAATCTTTTAATCTGAATAATATTCATAACCCTTTGGGTACGTAGGATTCATGAGTGATTTTGGGTTTTATTGGTATAGGTTGCATGTAGAAAAACCCTAGTTTTAAAATAAATAACTTTTGGGTGCGTACAACTCATGTAATACATGTAGAGATAATAAAATTTGGTTTTTAAGATACATATGATGAAAACTTTGTATAATTAATTTAAAATAATTAAATGAGATTATTTGGGTATTGTTGACGTTGTGATAATTAAATTAAAGATTTAATTGAATTGGACTATCATGCGTAGTTTTATACGATGATTAATTATGCTTGTTTATGGGACTTGTTAGTATTATTATATTGCCTTTGTGACGACGGGTTGTTGGGAAATTTTTTCTCTCCCTATATTTTAGGATGCCTTCTAGGTATGGGACTAGTGTGTAGGCCTTTTGATGATTTACGCCTTCTAGGTATGGGACTAGTGAGGGTAGATTATCGCGTTTTTATCATCTTGGGGTGGGGTGATTTTTATACTTTATCGTCGTTACGGTAGTCTAAGTACGAGACTAAGTTAAGATTTATGTTAGAAAAATCCTCCTATACATACGATAGGACATATTGATAACTTGGGGACCCTTAGGTATGGGACTAAGGGGTATTTTGAGGATCTCACATCGATTAAAAGGGCGGGGTGATTATAAATTGAGAAATTGAGAATTAATGCCTAAGATAAAAACGGGTATTTAAATTTGTGGCGACATAATGTGTCGGGGCCGACAGTTTAAACGGGTCAGAGGACGATTTATGTCGTGTCGTGTGTGGAACCTTGTCATGTGTCGGGGCCGACAGTTAAACGGGCCAGAGGACGATTGACAAGGGGAACCTTGTCATGTGTCGGGGCCGACAGTAAACGGGTCAGAGGACGATTGACAAGGGGAAGTGTGGCACTTTAATAAAAAAAGTGAGAACTATAATAAAAGTTGGTTAATTTAATTAAATTAACATCATGGGACTTGGAAATTTAAAATCATATTGGTGTGCCTTTATAAATGGGGATTTTTGCGGGTAGTTAGTGATTTATAATTATCGCATTTAGTTATCCCGCTTAATTTAAAATATTCTATTGTGATATTTATCGTGTATAATGCTACTGTCTAGATTCAAGGATCCTATTTGAGGGGAGTAGTGTGTATTCTTGCTCGGGTACTTGGCTCTGACCCATGCGTTGACTAATCTTTTTTCAGGATTAGAATTGGAGAAGCTGCATAAGTTTATCGGAGTTATCATTTGGAGGTGCAGCTGAAGTTATTCATTTTATGGCATATTTTAGCTAGACTTTCCTTTTCAGTCGTATTTTATTATGAGACTTCATTTGAGTTTTATTGGGCCATTAGGTTCCAAAGTTGTTTAGAGGATTTCTATTGGGGTTATTTCAGATTTTATTTAATCATTATTGGAGAATGGATTTTCGGAGTTAGCATGTGATGGATCTTTTATCGCTTAGTTGTTGATGATCATTTGAGATTGATTCAATTATTTATCTTATGGACTGATTTATTTATGTCTCATATCTGTCTCATGCTAAGAATGGTATTTTATTTAGTTCATGCCCGGCTTAGTTTTGGTGGCGGCTGATGCTAGAATTAGGCGGGGTGTGACACTGAAGGATTCACCATTCCGTTTCAAACACTACACACTAATTGTCAGTTAAATTATTAGGATTCAAACGAATAATGTGTGCATTCATATACAATAGGCAGAGAACAATATAACTTAAATTGTATTAATAATGTCTTCATTAATGAAGGTGCGATTTCACATCTCTTCTTTGCTTTTAATATTTCGGTCATTTGACTTTTGGCCCCCAAAGTTGAGACTGAAATAGACTTTTAGCCCCCCAAAGTTTATAGTTATTAGACTTTGGCTCCCCGCATTCGACGACTCCGTTTGTTGATGGTAACAGATCATAGTAAATGACTAAAATATATCTAGATTACTCCCTACAATTTTATACATGATTAAACTCTAAACACCCCTATTTTTTTACGTAATTAGATAGTGATTGGGGGTATTTTGGTCATTACGATGATTTGTAGCAGTTGAAATATTAAACCGTAAAACATAAGGGCCGAACTCAGTTAATAGAAAATTTTGAGGGATTATGTGTTATAGCCCAAAGTTTGGAAGGCAAAGGCTAAATGTCCCTGCTAATGATAGGACTTAGCAACCAGTGAAAATATAAAATGTTAGGACTTTGAAGTAATTATACAAATAAAAAGCTGCAAAGATACAATTCAAATAAAGGGTCATGTTGAGCTTAGACAATGTTAATGTTGGTCCATGCTAATGGTTATCCAATTTTCATATGTGCACCACATTTTATGAAATTATTTCCTGCTCAGATGATAACTGTAAGAAAAGTTGTGACCATTCTACTTGAATTTTATTGGTGACTTATAGTGAACAGTGATATGAAATTACTTTCCTTCTTCCTTTTTTGTAAAACTCTTCCATTTCAAAACATGTGACTAAAATCTCTATAACCGACATGTGATTACCAATTCAACAACATGGATCACCACAACTTTGTTTCCATATTTGGACCTTCAGTGATATTAGAGCAGATATGTTAAACCAATACAGATAAGAGAGAAACAAAATTGAGTAATTAATTATGATATATTCGAATGTACCAACCCTTGCTTCGTTCCTTACTTCAGTTACACAGTTACATCCGTATATGAGATTTGTTGGATTATTCCTATCCTGCTTGCTTCAGTCCTAGCTTCACTAATAAGAGTTGCGTTAGTATATGAGTACTTTAAAAACATAAAGCATAAAACATAAAACGTGCATTTTGTTATATTTCAACTCACCAGTCGATATTTATTTTAAACAATTATCCGCATATTATTAAGCTACAAAGGTCATGGACATTATAGTCCAATACTAATCTTTCTCCCCAGCTCATACTTCTAACACTTTTAGATCTGACCTAAAGAAATACAAACAAATTGGTATGCAAAGCATTAACTATTATATAGAAATGCTGCTCCTGGATTATGCCACGTGTTTATCGCCAATAACTAAAATAAGGACCAAATACAATTTTACTAAGTATTGAAATTATTCAATATTCTTATTGTACCTCATTTTTCCTCCGCGGATGAGATATTATCTTTTCAAGTATTGACATACCGAATATAATTTGGCTCGCGATTGGTTTTAGGTATTGTACATGTTAAGGAACAGTTTTTCTGGATCTACCATTCAGTATACCACATGACTTGAGTAGTCAAATCATATATCTTACTTCAACACCAAGCATTTAGGCCTTTAAATACATACCATCCCCAACAAATTTGAAACACGAACTAACCCTGCATCCCTTTCGAAAAAGTTAATGTCACATGTCTTCAACACTTAATAACACCACACCCCTGCATCATTCTCTAATCCCAGGCCTTTGACAAACATAATAGATTATAATAGTACCATTTATGCATTAAACGTATTAATTCTCTCCACTATTGAATAAAATTGAACTTCGTATACCTTTGGGTATAACCAAACATTCAGGGACAAAGACTGAAACTCTTGTATACTATATGATAAGGGATTATTTAGGGATAAAGTAAAGGGAAAGCGAGTATGGCATTCCTATGGGAAGAAATTAATACCTAAGGTGGTGGCACGTTTTCTTATCCCTTCGCATGTTGATTGACGTGGTTTTCGCTATTAATTGGTTGAACCTACACATATAAAAATAGAGAAACCTATATAAAATTGAGAAAACTATATAAGAACTTTGAAAACACAACATTCTGAAATTCTTCACTATCGTGATTTTGTTCGTGCCTTGCTGGTAGCTGACCACAACATTCTGAAATTCTTCAATAAACGATATCCACACTACATATAAACATGATAAATGAATAACTAGGAGAGTAAATAAAACCATGACAAGCTTCAGGAATTTTCTTCTTGAAAAATGTAATTTTTAAATAAGGCATAAATTTGATCGATGCACAGGATAAAGAAGATTTGTAGATTCCATATAAATCCCAAGCATTCAGTTTCAATGAAGTTAAAAAGATCAACTGATAACTAAATGTAAAACATACTCAAAAGAATAGAAAGCTTAGGTTTAAAGAGGAAAAACATGAATCCAACAATATTTCAAAAGAGTGAAATATCAAAGCATAAATCCAAAGCATGTACATCATTAGCAAGATAAATGTGCTCAAAATATATTACCGAGACATTAGTCGATGTTGAACAGTATCTGGAAAATTAGTAGTACATTAAAATCAAATTAAGAAGTCCAACGAACTAATAGATAGCTATTGTAATACCCCCTAATTTTAATGACTTTTAAAAATGTGTTATATTTTAAATTAATGGATTAATTGGATTTTATTATAAATTAATTCATTTGGGTTTTATCCGAATTGTGGATATTAAAATGAATGATTATGAATATTACTTAAAGATATTTAGGTAATATATGAATGTGACGTTATTGATATTGTTGTGAGATATTAATTCAATAATTTGAATTTTTAGTCGGACGCGGTATGGGACGTGTCGGGACAAATTGTGAGATTAAAAAGGAAAATTATTTTTACATCAACCTTATAGTCATTTAGAGTGCGTCGTTGCATCTGGAAGGGTTGAAATAGTCATAAAAGTCTTATTGGATGTTGGTTTTGAGTCTCGGGTGATTTGGAAATGAAAAGACAACCCAAAAGGGCATTTTGGTCATTTTTACAAGGGGATGAATAGTGATTTAGGATTTTGTATTATTATAAGTATTTAGAGATCAGTTGTACGTGGGTTCATTCATCTCTTCTACACAAAATTGAGAGGTCATCTTCTTAAAGAGACTGAAAGGTTGCTTGGGAGAAGAGAAGCTTGCCTTGAAAGGAGGAGAACCAAAGACCAAAGGTCACCACCACCAACCACCACCGGAAGTGATCGGAGAAGGGGAGAAACACCTATGTTATACAACCCCAAAGGATCATATCTTCATTAGAGCCAAGTATTTGATGATTGCAATCTAAGTTTGTATATTGTCAATGTTAGGATACTTATGAAAAGATGAGATTTTTCGTGTTTAGAAGATAAAGATAGAATTCTTAACGGATTTATGGAAAATGGATATATATAGGAATCAAACTCATGTTGTAGGTAGATAGTAATCCATGAAATAATCATAAATTTGTTGAAGAAATTCTGAGAATCATTGGTGTGTTCTTGAAGAGATCATGTTTATAATTTTCTAGAAAAATGGGATAAATATATGCTTTTAATTCAAACTCTTGATGATTCTAGGGTGTTTAGAGCATTAGAAATAATTTATATATGTTTCTATATCATGTAGTAAGGATTATAAGGAATTTGGGTTGTTAATATGAAGGTTTGAATGATCAAAAGTGATGAATTCACTATCGATCGATCGACCCCCTACCTTCGATCGATCGACCTCCCTTAAATTCATGAAGTTGTTTCTTTTTAATGCTTGTTCTTATCCCAAACCTTTTGTAAATATTTCATTATTATTAATTGGATATAATGGGACTTAGGGAAGATCAGTAAGCCCTAGATAAGAATCGAATTAATGTGATTGGGATTTAATTGATTAGAATTATGATAATTAAATTGAAAGAAATTTTGGTTGCTAGATTCATGTGTTGGATTCTAATTTGTATGCATGAGGATTAAGGATAGGTCTAGTAGGGGAAAATGTTATATCACCTGGGCAGCTATAAGTTTACAAGAGGGTTCAATCCTAAGTGATAGAAGAAGTGTTTATAAGAGATTAGAAACTATCTGTTATAACCCTAATTAAAGGAGAGTTTAATTTGTAGTAATTCGGGAGATAAGATGATATGGACCAGTAGGATATTAGTGATGTCTTACTAAATAAATATATGGTGGAAAAGCTATTTGAACCTTGAGTAATGAGTGAGACTCAGGAATAATTAAATTAAGAAGTTAAGCCATAATATTTTAATACGTAGGATTTAAAGAGATATAATGCTACGTATGGGAAGTATCTTAGGGTAGTGTGATTACCTTGTTGATATTATATTATAGGTAGATGATAATGCCTATTTGATTGATTGATGATTTATGTGTATGACATACCTATCTTACTTGCTATCAACGGGAGGTTTGCGCGTGAGGGCAGTCATATCCTGATGAATCCATGGGATTTTGATTTGTCGCTCGAGAACATAGGTCTATGAAAGACTTATCGGGGAGTTGATAAGTCCGCTGACTACGGGAATGTAGGTATGTGCGTGTCCCGTGGGTATGAGAACTGTGTTCACCTATAATTTTTGTGTTGTTATTTGCGGTTCGAGGAATCCTTACCGAACTTTTAGTCCCCTATTCGACGACTAGCGATATCGGGACGTGATAACAGAGTAATGCATGCACCACAGCTGTGTCTATGGGTGCCGTATTATATATGTATATATATATATATATATATATATAATGAATTAAATGAATGTATATAGCGATTTGATCATTCTACTGTGTGATAATTGTAGATAACGGGGAATAGAGAAAAAGAATTTAATTAAGTTGATGAATATTTATTCTAAGAGATTTGAAAAGCTTAATTTATATTAATGAGAAACATATATGAATGATTATACTACGTATGGTATGGGACATACGGGGTTATGATATGGGATATAATCATATTATGGAAACTAGTGAGGAGGAACCATTAACTAGGAGGTTAATAGGAAACGTTAAGTGTGCACTCTAGCTGAGAGGTGAGAATATCAGGTGAAAGTCTGGTTACTAACATGTACATAATAAATGATTTATTGCACTTGTTAAATACTTGCTATTTTCAAAATTATTTTTACCATCGGGCTCTGACCCGTTTCCTTGCATATTCTCTTTTCTATTGCACCTTCTATATCAGGTGTCCAGCAGCAGGGACGCCAACCTTAGAGGATTTTGACGAGCTATGGAACTAAGGAGTATTGCTTAGACTCCTATATTCATTTGATTCATAGTGATCTTTTATTTAGGGCATGTTGCCCAGAGGATTTCAGTTATCATCTTTTTATCTGAGTCATACAGTCTTGTACTCGTGTCATTATAATACTTTTATTATTGTTGAGATTACTGTATTGGATTATTATTTGCGAATGTTTATTCCAATTGCATTTAAATTCTTTTGAGTTATCTGTTCAGTTATTATTGTGATAGAATAAAATGTGTAGTGTTATTCGTAAACTAAAAATGATATTTAGTGAATTAAAATTTGGAATTTTTTTTTAACACCAGCTTAATTGGGTGTTGGGTGATTAGTAAATGTTTTCGACAGTGATGCTAAGAATGATCCAACTGTATATTCTGTTTTAATTTGGTATGGGACTGGTCACCCGATATTTAATTAGGCGGGGTGTTACAAGTGGTATCAGAGCCTCAGGTTCTAGAGTCCTTTAGGGTCTGTACATCTTATTGTGTTTTTAGCTTAGCGTTCTTTGATGTAGAGCCCTATGAGTAGGATTATTGCTTTTCTATTTACGCTTACGTTCTTCAGCTACTCTGTTATCGGATGTAATGACTGCTAGCCCATGGAAGAGAGATATCCAAAGGCACTTGAGAATGCTCTAATGTACCGAGGTTCAACGTCAAATACGAGCCACATTCAAGCTAGTAGGGGTAGCTTTGCAGTGGTGGGAGGCTACGATCATTATCGAGGAGAGAGACACAATGACTATCCAAGACTTTTGGATACGGTTTGATCGAAAGTACTTTCCTTCTGCCATCCAGACAGAGATGAGGCAGAAATTTCTTGATTTGAAACAGGGAGAGAAAACAGTGGCAGAATACGAGGAAGAACTTACGTGACTAACTAATTTGGTACCAGCAGAGGTACCTACTGAGGATAGGAGAATTCTAATGTTCACTGATGGGTTGAATTATAATATTGTATGGGCAATAAGGTTACTAAAGTTAGACTTTAGCACTGTTATTTTCGAAGACTCACCGAGAGGACGTGGGACACCTATATTTTTACATGTCATCACGAGGGTCTGATTTTATTACGGAATTACTTACTTTAGGCATGTCCGGACATGATGTGACTATCGACGTGGATTGACTTGTGGTATATGAGAGAGTATGGACTACTATAGCTATCGTTTTGTCTTTACCAAGAGAATAGATGAGTAGACTTTTATTTGAAATCGATAAACCCGTAGAGAAGTTATATACTATTAACTAAGGACCTGAGGAGTTTTGATGACCGACTACTTTAGGTAGTAGTGTATCGGGGGGGGGGGGGGGGGAGGGGTTCCTTATTTGGATTTCTCTTGCGAGACACCCCACACATGAAACTAACAAATGTTGGGAGTCGAAGTAAGTTATGTCTTTAGGATATGAGTTTATAACCTTTGCGATAAATCAGAGTATTATGCGGGTAACCATATCCATTTTATAATGGAAGTTATACGATAGGGTGTATGGGCGCCCTAGATGGTTGGATTGTAGTATTTCTTCATAATTGTGAAACAGTAAGTAGTTGTGACTTCAGGACTTATTTACTAAATGATTGAGGATCATTTTTTTTCAAACTTTGTCACGATAATGGTATAGGGAAGATTGCATAAAATTTAAATTTGATTCAGTTGGAACTATATGGTGAGGCTTGGCGTATAACATCAATGGGGGATTTTCGTTAATGTACTGGATGGGAGGTACGACATAGATTACCTGCGATGTGAGATTTATACTTAGAGTTGACCTTACCAGTATGATTTATGTTTCCAAATTTCAGGACGAAATTCTGTTATAAGGGGGGGAGTATGTAATACGCCGTAATTTTAATGACTTTTAAAAATATGTTACATTTTAAATTAATGGATTAATTGGATTTTATTATAACTTAATTCATTTGGGTTTTATTCGAATTCTGGATATTAAAATGAATGATTCTGAATATTACTTAAAGATATTTAGGTAATATATGAATGTTATGTTATTGATATTGTTGTGAGATATTAATTCAATAATTTGAATTTTTAGTCGGATGCGGTATGGGACGTGTCGAGACAAATTGTGAGATTAAAAAGGAAACTTATTTTTACATCAACCTTATAATCATTTTGAGTGCGTTGTTGCATCCAGAAGGGTTGAAATAGTCAAAAAAGTCTATTTGGATGCTGGTTTTGAGTCTCGGGTCATTTGGAAAAGAAAAGACAACCCAAAAGGGCATTTTGGTCATTTTTACAAGGGGATGAATAGTGATTTTGGATTTTGTCTTATTATAAGTATTTAGAGATTAGTTATACATGGGTTCATTCATATCTTCTACACAAAATTAAGAGGTCATTTTCTTAGAGAGAGTGAAAGGTTGCTTGGGAGAAGAGAAGCTTGCCTTGAAAGGAGGAGAGCCAAAGACCAAAGGTCACCACCACCAACCACCACCGAAAGTGACCGGAGAAGGGGAGAAACACCTTTGTTATACAACCCCAAAGGATCAGATCTTCATTAGAGTCAATTATTTGATGATTGCAATATAAGTTTGTATGTTGTCCATGTTAGGATAGTTATGAAAAGATGAGATTTTTGTTTGGAAGATAAAGATAGAGTTCTTAATGGATTTCTGTAAAATGGATATATATTGGAATCAAACTCATGTTGTAGGTAGATAGTGATCCATGAAATAATCATAAATCTGTTGAATAAATTCTGAGAATCATTGGTGTGTTCTTGAAGATATCATGTTTATAATTTTCTGGAAAAACGGGATAAATATATGCTTTTAATTCAAACTCTTGATGATTCTAGGGTGTTTAGAGCATTAGAAATCATTTATATATGTTGCTATACCATGTAGTAAGGATTATAAGGAATTTAGGTTGTTAATATGAAGGTTTGAATGATTAAGAGTGATGAAACCCCTAGTAGAAGAAATGCAGAAAAGTGGGTTATTATCTGGGATATCGATCGATCGACCCCCTACCTTCGATCGATCAACCTCCCCATAATTCATGAAGTTGTTTCTTTTTAATGCTTGTTCTTATCCCAGACCTTTTGTAAATATTTGGTGATTATTAATTGGATATAATGGGACTTAGGGAAGATCAGTAAGCCCTAGATAAGAATCGAATTAATGTGATTGGGATTTAATTGATTAGAATTATGATAATTAAATTGAAAGAAATTTCGGTTGTTAGATTCATGTGTTGGATTCTAATTTGTATGCATGAGGATTAAGGATAGGTCCAGTAGGGGAAAATGTTAAATCACCTGGGCAGCCTTAAGTTTACAAGAGGGTTCAATACTAAGTGATAGAAGAAGTGTTTATAAGAGATTATAAACTATCGGTTATAACCCTAATTAAAGGAGAGTTTAATTGGTAGTAATTCGGGAGATAAGATGATATGGACCAGAAGGTTTTTAGTGATGTCATACTAAATAAATATATGGTGGAAAACCTATTTGAACCTTGAGTAATGAGTGAAACTCAAGAATAATTAAATTAAGAAGTGAAGCCATAATATTTTAATACGTAGGATTTAAAGAGATATAATGCTACGTATGGGAAGTATCTTAGGGTAGTGTGATTACCTTGTTGATAATATATTATAGGTAGATGATAATGCCTATTTGATTGATTGATGATTTATGTGTATGACATACCTAGCTTCCTTGCTATCGACGGGAGGTTTGCGCGTGAGGGCAGTCATATCCTGATGAATCCATGGGATTTTGATTTGTCGCTCGAGAGCATAGGTCTATGAAAGACTTATCAGGGAGTTGATAAGTCCGCTGACTATGGAAACGTAGGTATGCGCATGTCCTGTGGGTACGAGAACTATGTTCGCCACCAATTTTTGTGTTGTTGTTTGTGGTTTGAGGAATCCTTACCGAACCTTTAGTCCCCTATTTGACGACCAACGATATTGGAACGTGATAGCAGAGTAATGCATGCACCGAAATTGTGTCTATGGGTGCCGTATTATATATGTATATATATATATATATATATATATAACGAATTAAATGAATGTATATAGGAGTTTGATCAATCTATTGTGTGATAATTGTAGATAACGGGGAATAGAGAAAAATAATTGAATTAAGTTAATGAATATTTATTCTTAGAGATTTGAAAAGCTTAATTCATATTAATGAGAAGCTTATATGAATGATTATACTACTTATGGTATGGGACATACGGGTTTATGATATGGGATAGAATCATATTATGAAGACTAGTGAGGGGGAACCATTAACTAAGAGGTTAATAGGAAAATATGAGTGTGCACTCTAGCTGAGAGGTGAGAATATCAAGTGAGAGTCTGGTTACTAACATGTACATAATAAATGCTTTATTGCACTTGTTAAATACTTGTTGTTTTCAAAATTATTTTTACCATCGGGTTGTGGCTTGTTTCCTTGCATATTCCCTTTTCTATTGTACCTTATATATCAGGTGTCCAGCAGCAGGGATGCCAGCCTTAGAGGATTTTGACGAGCTATGGAGCTAAGGAGTATTGCTTAGACGCCTTTCTTCATTTGATTCATAGTGATCTTTTATTTAGGGCATGTCGCCCAGAGCATTTCAGTTATCATATTTTTATCTGAGTCATACAGTCTTGTACTCGTGTCATTTTAATACTTTTAATATTGTTGAGATTACTGTATTGAATTATTATTTGGGAATGTTTATTCCAATTGCGTTTAAATTCTTTTGAGTTATCTGTTCAGTTATTATTGTGATAGAATAAAATGTGTACTTTTATTCGTAAACTAAAAATGATTTTTGTTGAATTAAAATTTGGAATTTTTTTTAACACCAACTTAATTGGGTATTGGGTGATTAGTAAATGTTTTCGACAGTGATGCTAAGAATGAGCCAATTGTATATTCTGTTTTAATTTGGTACTGGACTCGCCACCCGGTATTTAATTAGGCGGGGTGTTACAGCTAACAGAATAAACTATTAGTTAAGCTTTAATACCATTTCCAATCATATATATAGAATCCCAAAATGAAGAAAATAACTAATTACGAAAATAAATATTTTTAAACTAAAATTAAAATGTAAAACAAAACCCTAAAACAATACCAAATTACTGAAAAATTAGTGAATATAATGAGATTCAATCATTAGTTTTTGAAACCCCCAAATTTCTAAATTAAAAAAAAATTAAGACAAAGACATACCCCTCTCATTTCTTTTTTCTCGAAGAATATAACCTGCAAATATAGAAATTATCAAATATATAGATCCCAACATAAAGAAAAAAAACTAATTACGAAAAAAATATTTTTAAACTAAAATTTAAATGTACAGCAAAACCCAAAAATAACACCAAAATACTGAAAATTATTGAGTATAGTGAGATTCAAACATTAGGGTTTGAAAACCCCAAATTTCTAAACGTCCAAAAAAATTAAGACAAAGTCATACACCTCGCACTTCATTTTTTTCTCAGAGAATATAACCTACAAATATAGAAATTAAATGCAATATTATTTTACCTTGGAACAAATTATAATAAAATCAAATCTCAAACCCCCAATCTTTATCTCAAATCCCAAATCATACATCTGAAGAAAAAAATCTGGACACATAAATTCAAACCCTAAATTTTATCTCAAACCCAAACCGTAAAACACATGGAAATCGTAAAAACAGGGGTTTGAAACATCAAATTTAAAACTAAACACGGAGAAAGGGAGGAATAAAGAGATAGATGTTACCGGTTCAAAGAGCTTCCATGGTTTTTCAAAGGGTTTTCTACACAGATGATAGATCGTACATGAGGGATGGAGAGTGAGCGGGAGACAAAGAGGTGGGTCTGTCAGATCATACATGATGGCTTGAATTGAGAGTATTTTTGTTGGGGGGGGGGGGGGTGAATGGGAAAGAGTCCTTTTGTGTCTGTAACAAAGTATTTTTTGCCTCTGTTACCAAAAAAATCCTCTTTATTTGAATCAGAATTTAAAATCTAGGAAGAAAATGAGAGGGAAAGTATATTTTAGTGGGTTAAAATTGTAAATACAATATAGAGTATATAATAAGGTGTGGTAAGTTGTAGAGCTTATGGTGTGAATTGTGATCTCATCCTCCATTTTTTGCATTGGTGTTTTAATCTCAACCTCTACTTAGGTTATCTTTTGATTGAATAGTAACAAACTTTTGGCACGGAGAAAAATTAAAAGTACGTAATCGTAAAACTTTAATAGTTTTCAAAGTACATAATTGGAAAACGGAAAAAATTCATTCCCTAACAAAATAAAGTGCTCATAATCTCATTTGTTTATAGGACTATCCACCCTTCTTAACAAATAACAAAAAGTAACAACATTCAAATAGTAACAACATGCATATAATAAGCCTCTAATGAAATACCATGATTTTTGGACTGTATTTCTTACCAAATAAGTGTTTGGAGCCCCTGATTTCTAATGCTTATAAATTTATGACAACTTCCACATCAACTTATCACCTTCCTTTTCATAACATCTCAACCTATCAATCTTTATTTCATAATATGGAAGGTAAAAAAAAAGCAGTTATAAGATAACCAAGAGAGATCAACATTATAATTTTTTATATTCCTCATTGATTTTACTTCAAATCTTACATCAAAATTTCAATCAAACAAAAGCAAATATGATTTTTGCATCATTCATTCTAATCGTGTTTAACCTACACAGCAATATACCACTAAAGAATGAAGAAATAGTACCCATGTCATTTTATTTTCCAACAAAGGCGACTTAAAAATCACCAAATACTGATATTATCATGAGACAAAGTATGCAAAGGGACATAATGTTATACCTGTTTGATGTCAAAATTACAGTGGTTACATTTATTCCCAGATTTGTTCCATGTCAAAAATAGTTTGTTTGATGGTTAATGCCTCAAGCTTGACCGAGCAGGGCTTGAAATGAGAACTCCATCATATTTCAGAGAGTGGATGTGATTCATAAACTATCTAGCTTTATCTACTTTAAGAAATAGAGTATATGAAGTATAGCTCTATCTACATTAAGAAACAGGGTATATGAAGTATCAATGTAAACAAAATATAATCAAAACCAAAGTATAAATTCCACATTGCACTTCTATATATGACAACATATGAAGAAAATAAGGCAGAACTACAAATGTGAATCAATCCCCATTATCAAAATCTCTTTTTTTATTATCTTAGTCTTATGATTCCAATTACAACATGTAACCTCACAATTAAAATTACACCGCAATCATAATTAGAAGCAATAACAAACTTTTGTCAAATCACTTACATTTTGTTAACGGTGTCTAACATTCAACAAAATTGTGATCCTATATTATAACCACTTTTTTCAGCCCCATCTCCTAGCTATTTCATCAAGCACCTGCCATGTATTCACGTAAACAACATCCAATTAGACTTCAAATGATTTATTAGACAAAGAAAAAAATAAACATCACTCGTCCAGGCTTGACACGAAGAGCAAGTACATTTACAGTGTGAAAAAAACGATGTTAAAAGAAAGTATACATGGATTTTAAACTACAATACACAATCCAATGCAATGTTGATTAAGAGGAGTGAAGCCGAAAACATTGAAAAATGGCCAGAGTATATGAATAAGGAAAAATGACTTCATTACAATATTGATAATAACTGAACATAGGCAGACATACTTCGTAAGACGGAAAGGAACCATAAAAGTGCCCACAACCTTATAGGATCAATGTTTTAATTCGACAATGGAATTCTACTAACCATAAAAGTGCCCACAACCTTAATGGATACAATGTGGGATATAAGACTGTATCAGAACAGTGGTAGTACTACTGTGAACATGCATAGTAATAATAAGAGCATTTGCATTTACCATGTTTAGTCTGGCTCTTGAGATCGTGTTCTAACCCCTGCTCAAGGATATACTCATGAGAAAAGGGAAAGTTTATTTATTTATTATATATTACCTTAAGGTATCTGACTGACAATTGCCTTGATGATTTGATCTCAATTTAGAAGCGGTGTAAAATAGAAGACAATCTTGTCGAATCCTTCCCATCTATAAAGCGATCAGTTGAAGGTAATCAAAACAGTGTTAAGAACACATATAACATAGGATACGGATGTATAGTCAGACAATACATAGATAGCAACGTTAACAACAGATATATGTTGGGGATTTGAGCAAACAATACCAAAAATAGATTCTCAATGACAACATAATGAGTACTCAAACATAACGAATCTATAACCAAATGAAAAAATGAAAAAGAACTGGTGTTCTAATTTTAACACAACCTGTAGCAAAATCTAGATACTAACATTGGACTGTAGGAAAAGCTAGATACTAACATTGGACTGTAGGAAGTGTACTTGTGTTCTAATTTTAACACAACTTGTACACAACCTGTAGGAAGTGTAATCACACACATACCAACATTGGACCCCATCTTAAATATAAAAAATTAAACGCAGATAAAATGCATAAATTCTGTTCGAATCAATGCTGTCCGAATGAGTAGGCAGTTCTTCCCAAATCACATACATTCCCAGAATTTAACTCTAAATATGTTAGGGGAGAAATAATGAGGTGTTAGAGAAAGTTTGTTTATATGCAAATGTCAAACTATCTATTATGTTTCAATTATTCATATCATCTACACAGGAGTGTTAAACATGAATATGTACTTAATAAAGGGTTTATTCTTTAAGTAACCACATCCAAAATATGTAGATTCAGAATATGTAACCACATTGAGAATATGTACACCTTTCACTCTCCAAAGCAACACAATCAATGCACAAAAAAGGCCTAAATTGTGTAATGACAGGTAATCAACACCATTCTTTGCACGTAATTAAAAACATATAAAAACAACTCACTAATTATAATACTATCTTTATATAGTTTATTGCCAAATCCATTAATATAATGAAATAGTGAGTAACAGAGAACTCTACCAGTATGAATTTCATCATTTTCTTTTCAATTGTACCATGCATAGCCAATGTTTCCATAAGAGTAGGCTATTTAGCACCCATCCTATGAGCACGACTAATCAACTCTTCCACCATACTGACAAAGTCCCAATCAATATAATCAGGTGCATTTTATAAAAAGGAAGCACAGTCATTTTCCCATAAAGAATTCCAAAATTATGAATGAATTTGAGTACTGCCAATAAACGTAATAGTGAAGTAACTCTAATGATCTAAATCTTCAATTGGCAAGAGAAATCTACATTTTATAAGGAAAAGATTAGGCTTCCTTGAGAATAATGGTAAATATACGAAGTAATTAACTAAAATATCTCATCCCTATGATATAAGTCTCTACTAAAACGATTCGGAGTGGTCTCTTACCTATTGTCCCAAATTTGTTCCGTTACAAAGACGTGTGTTACAACACTCAAATCAAGACCTAATGCTGAACTTCCATCCATCAGAAGAGCCATGCAATTTACATCATGTTGAAAGGTCACCAGGCATTTCATCTGAATCAAGTGGAAGTATCTTAACCTCTAAATAAAAACATATAATTTGAAAAAATAGGTAAATATATAACCCAATTCTTACCTTGTTGATAGAATGCATTAGATTATACATTCTAGAAAATTTGATACAATCGTAAGAGAAAGAAGAGAGATTGTATAGAGTTTAGTGTTTTAGACATAGCCTTAAATATTAGGACTCGAGTCACTGTATAATGCACGTGGGCTGACCATTGAGGCTAACACTCTTGACCTTATTCTCTGAATGCTTATCGGACTTCTTAGCCTCACGGGAATTCATGATCACCCTGGCTCTCCTATCCATCTTTTTGGCCACCAAAGATGTCGTAATACCCTACTCCTGCTTCCTAATCCACTGCCACTATTATCACTCAATGATTTCTCTGCAACCTCTTTCAGTTCCACCAACAGTGAATAAAACTTGGTTTGTACCGAGGAGTGACGTTGTCCATTTAGACATGGATTTCTCCGCTACCTCTTTCAATTATCCATTTTTTTACAACCTATCAAATTATAGAAGAATTAACTGTTAGACTGATCTATCAAAACATCTACCACAGAATCAATACATACACAATCAGCTTACAAATGACACTCTCAACCAAGACATGAAAAATTATACTTAATATGAAATGATCGATTGTCTACTGAACTATTTCTCTACATATGACATTACCAAAAGGTTGCTAAAAGATATCCAAAACTGAATCATGTCATGTGAGATCAAATGATCCTATATGTCAATCATCACATATCGAAACATAAATGCTACGTACATTATTTTCTATGAAAAAACAAAGGCAAATCAGTAGACTATTGTGTAAAGATTACTCATATTTCATTGGTGGTGGTAGTTTACAATTGAGTATCAACCATTTTGAGAGTCATATGATGTTCTTAGACTCATTTGAATCATCCGTAATTGTTGCCTAAATCAAAAATATATAAATCAGTATATAATTCCTTACCACTAAATAATTGCAATACATAGAAAGAAATTTTGAGCACTACTCAATGTCTTCTGAATCTATGAAAAAGTAAAACTAATAATCACGTACTATTGAAAGAATTATAATAGCAATCTAAAAAAGGATTAAGTCTGGTTGAATTACTGAAATCAACCCCTACAACCAACATTGATACACACATAAGTTTTTCCACATGCTATGTCACGTGGATACAATTTGTGAATACATGAACCAAACTAAATAATGTTAATTCACTTTAAAACCGATTAATGCACTATCTAAAAAATATTATGCTGATAGAATGTAACAGGAAGAAAATCAAATAATGGTAGAATCTAAAACGAAATTAACTTGTGTGATGTACCATTTTTAAACTTATAATTATTAATAAATGGGGATTCAAGTACTTAAGAGTAAATTGAAGAAAGACATTTGAAATTTGGTGATAGTAAATGCTCACACATCACTTTTATATCAAATGCATTATCATTATAGAACCAATGTCCTCATATTCATAAGCAGTGAAAACTAAAATATGGACGAATATATGCCTCAGGTATCTTGAACAACTACTAGATGATAATGCATCCCAAAACACAAAAATATGCCTCAAGGATCTTGAGCGTAAAAAATAAAAAAATATCGAATTAGTACATTGAACATAAAAATGAATACAATATATAAATTTCAAATTAGTAACTAAAAAACAATTCATTACAGTAATATACAAAATATATCCATCAAAATGTTCAATATACAAACATAAGATTACCCGAATTCATGACTATAAAAAAATAATAACATACGAAAAAATTACTACAATCTATCAAAATTTGCCTCTCGATCCAGACCTACCCAATTCAACCATCCGATATAACAATCAAACATCACTACATTATATTATTAGTAAAATGGCAGAAGAACGAATTCTCACAAGAGAAATCAATGATCTTAATCTTAGGGCTCTATATCAAACCAAAAGTAATGCTGAAAGCATAATACATCCGCACAGATTCCTAAGGACTCTAGAACCTAATGCTCTGATACCATCTGTGACAACCCGCCTACTAAAATAATAGGTGGCCAGCCCAATACTCTAATAATCACAGGAATCATAGATGGTCCATTCTCAGCATCACTGTCGATTAGAATAATAGTACGAGATAACCACTAATAATTTTAGAAAATCAACTGTCAATAAAAAAAATTAATAAGTAAAAGAGAAACACTTAGACAATCCCATTTGCAAAAACGGTGGATATCAAAAACCGATGAATAAATAATGACAATATAATAAATAATCACCGAATAAGCGGTCGGTGAACAATCAAATACAAATAGTTACACCGAGTATTATAATTCAAATATTACATTATAATAAATGAGTGCAACACTTGGGCAACACGCCCGAATAAACAACTAAACATAACTAGAATACAAAAGAAAGAGGCGTCTACAACAAATAACCTACACCATCCGCAATATGTCGTAGCTCCATAACAACTAGAATGAAAATGTAAACACGGGTGTCCATGCAGTAGAGCACCTGTAACGGCAAAAAGTATGTGCAGAAACAAGAAATATAGACGGGTCAAGTCCCGGTTTGATATGATTACCATGTGAATAAAATGCATGATAGTTAAGTGCATAATTATCTCGCAATTAACAATAACATTTCTCACCTCTCAATCTAAAATCAACCTAGCGCAATATCAATGATGATGATCTAGTTAAACAAAGAACAGAAGGCTAACTTCTCCCCAGTCTCAACACTATGCCCTTATTCGTGCGTGGGGTGTCTTGCAAAGCAAAATCCAAACAAGGAACCCCCCCGATACACTACTACTAGGAAAGGTTGATCGTCGAGATACATTAGACTCTGTTATAATAAATCCAAGTACCAAAGGGTAACTTCTCCCCAATCACGACACTATGCCCTATTCGTGCGTGGGGTGTCTCGCAAAGCGAAATCCAAACAAGGAACCCCCCGATACACTACTACTAGGCAAGGTCGATCATCGGGATCCATTAGACCCTAAGTAAAATATTGATGTATTTATTCATCTAATTTCATTTCCCTTAACATAGTACTAAGGGCTGAACTTCTCTCCAGTCTCAACAATATGCCCTATTTGTGCGTGGGGTGTCTCGCAAAGCGAAATCCAAACAAGGAACCCCCCCGATACACTACTACTAGGCAAGGTCGATCGTCGAGATACATTAAACCCTCAGCACATAATTAATATACATAAATAAATCCACTCACCATTTAGAAGCATAATTCCTAATTCTTTATTTGGCAATATATATAAATGGTAAACCACTTCATCAAATGTTTACCGCACACAATTTCATTATCTACTCTAATTCATTTAAGAGTTTCATTCCTTATCAGGAAATATAATCACAGTTTTTATGCTCTTTGTGGCATTTCATTGTTCTCTTTATGGCACTTTGTAAAAATCTCTTCCTTATCAGGAATATAATCATCATCATATGCTCTTTGTGGCATTTCATTGTGCTCTGTATGGCACTTCCTCATGCTCTTTATGGCATTTCATACATCAAGTCCAACTTGATTTAGAATAGTCATAATTATACATATATATAACGATTCTAAGACCGCCCATCGGGCGCGCCCCTAAATGACCATCATCTTCCAGTGCCTATCAATTACGACACTTGGGCACCTATACGCAAAATGTCGGGAAGCGGCCATATGCCTACAGGCTAGTCATAACCACACCCCAATGTTACCTGACCATCGCAGAAAACATAAAATAAATGCCCATATGGCCTAGTGACTATATCCACCCTGCATTCGCTAGCCAGGGGGCTTCACCACAACGCGCGAACTTCCCTTATGATGTCATTTAAAGAGGGTGTTAACCATAAATTAACATTTATAAAAACCACTACTTTTTCCTTTTGAAAACATCCAATTTTACATTCTCAAAATCATTTGTACTATTTATTAGTACCACATTTTATAATATGCATCTCTTATTCTTAGAGTCATATTTTATTAATGACCTAAGACCCGAAGTGACATAAACTTCAAAATAATATCCAAGAGTTCATACATTTTATACACCCTCAAAGTAATCCTCCCTCAAGGAGTATCTCCCAAATGCCTCAGCATTAATATTTTTATCTCCAATTTATCTTTCGGTTAATCTCCTAAATCATTCGGATATCAACCTACGCAAACTAGCCCTCGGGTAAACTCAATCATCCCATTTTATCCTAGGACATTAGTCTACCCAAAACATCCCTCTAGGACTCCCCATTACTTCCCAAAGTAAGTTCCCTAAACCTTGGACCGAAAAAAAGGGCTAAAAATCAAACTAGGAAAAATCCCACAAAAACAGGGGAACCGAATCGATTCGCCCTTGTGAATCGATTCACCTAAAAGCCGAATCGATTCGGTGAGTAAAAACCGACTTTCTGCAATTGTCCGAATCGATTCGGTCTTAACCCGAATTGATTCGGTCTCCCAGAACTGTTGCCTACCCCTTAACCGAATCGATTCGCCTAGGACCCGAATCGATTCAGCCCTGCGAAATTGCCCAGTTTGGGCTACGGGTTGTATAAACCCTAAAATCCCAAAAATCCCAAATCCTTGATTTCTCCCAACATCAACAACAACAATTGTTCCCAAATCATTTCTACACAGTTACTAACTAATAATTTCTCCTCAAATCAAATTAAAACCAAAGATTAAGGGCTTAATCATCAAACTCCACAAAAACCAATTTATGGTTTAAATCTCCAAAACTTAACTATACATGAAATTTATCACATTAAATCAATATCTAGCAAGTAAGAAACTTGCCTCGAGTTTGTAGTCTCGGATTCCCTTCCGGTAGCAACGAATTCCGGCTTCAAATCTCCATTTTCTCTCTTTTTCTCCCATTTCTCCTAAGCTCTCTCTTCTCTCTCTCTCTCTCTCTCTCTCTCTCTCTCTCTCTCCTTTGGATTCTCTCATAAGATTGAGAAAATAAAAGGGGTGGGGGACTTAAATGGGTTATAAAACATAAATCCCCTCTCTTTTAATTGCTAATACACCATTAAAATGACTCGTAACCACTTAATTGAGTCATAACACCCCAAAGTGCCCAAAACTCCAAAAATACAACTTGGCACTTATTTCGACTATCTCGACTATTCTAAAAACAACCGCACCCCCTATTTTGTCATTCGGGATAACTTGAACAAATTTTATGTTCTATATTCATTTTATTTCATTAATTATGCGATAATTTAAATATGAGCCATGGCCGTCGCTTTACATATAACGACGCAATAAACCACAATATAATGTTATTTACCTTCTCATCCGGTAAATAAACAAAACATAGTAAATATTATCCCTAAATCTTACGGGAAATAATATTTACACCAACTTCTCCTATTTTATAGAATTAGCCCATCGGGCAAAATAATATAAAATAGCTGCTCAAAAACCTGGGTTGTTACATACTCCCCCCCTTAGAAGGGAATTTTTCCCTCAAAATTCAGGCATATAGTAATACCATATAAAGGTATACGACACTAAACTATCATTTTATTATTCCTAGCAAACCCCTTTACAGTGCGGTGTCCCTATTGGAATCGGAATAAGGTCGTCACTATTTGATCTCAGTCCACCTTCTTCGTGCTCTAACATAGAACCAAACCGTTCCTCACGAACTATCGATCCTACCTTTCTATTTCAGAAGGAGATACCTACACACCTCGGAATAAATTACCTTTCTTCCCAAATTATGTTACGCCCTTTCCAAGGAATAACTACACTATGCCCTTGCAAGTTTCTTACTCCTTATAAGAAACGATCCGAACTATCATACGGAAATTCGATCCATAAAAGCTACTACTCTCATCCTTACCCGTTCCACCACTAGTCTCTTCACACTAGTACGTGCATTGATCAATCCTAGACATGAACTCTCTTACTATAGCGTTCCCTCGATTAAGCTCGTTCCGCTTGGCATTCCATGCCTTCATTAATCTCTCCGACGGGTTCTCTACTCGACGCATCTACTACCCCATCCGCATTACCTTAGCGAAAGGGAATATCCAATTGGTGGTCTTGTACGAAATCCAACTATCGCTCGCAAAAAGACCTAATTCCTGCCCAGGAAGTAGTGCCTCTATTTCTTTATAGCAATTACTACCGCTATAAACTCTAAGTTAAGCGGGGGATAATACTTCTCACAAAATTTTAAGTCTGTGAGACGCATAAACAATGGGTCCATGCTCCCGTATTAATACTTCCCATTCCTAGCAAAGACTCGTTCATTAAAATCCACTCTCGATCATAAAAACACGAGTTCAGGAGTAAAAGTCAGCTCATAGTTTAACTCCTCGAAAGATAGGTTATCGACGTAACGCTCTATCTAGAAAAGGCCCCACCATCTATGGCCTAACATTCTGAATCACTCGAGATTCCCTACTTCTTCTTCTAGGGACCCAATCCATCTTAGAGTTAACCCACAAACCTATTGTGGTCAACTCCCTACCACCTTCCTAAAATAATACTACATGACATAAGGGCCTTACATTCTAAAAATCCTAAAGTCGATCTATATCCAAATATAATTGTATAAGTATTATACTAATTATATCCCTAGTGTCCAAGACCTTTCCCAACTCCCGACATTCACTCGGTTTCATGCGTGGGACATCTCGTCGAGGCGAAATCCAAACAAGGAACCCTCTCGTTACACTACTACCTTGCATCATCGGTCGTCGAGAAGTAACGGTCTAAGACACATGATCGGGATCGCTTGAATTACTAACACGCAATTCTACTAACGAACTTCTACTCCTATGTTTTTACCATATTAATCAACTGAGGCATTTACTTTTTGTAAGATTCCATAAACATTTTTTATCCCAATACACACATATACACATCTTTATAAAGGCCTTCTCATTAAGGCATAACCATAAGTCTTTATTCGACTTTCATATCTTAGTCTTCCCCACATCGATCAGAGGAAAAACTATCACAGTGCTCATATATCACACATCAACTTAGACCTTTAATCACTCATTTACGTGATTCTTGGCTACCTTCCAACCCAGCACTAAACCAAATAGAAAGAAAGAAAGAAAAAGAAAGAAGAGAAAGAAAATCCAACATCTCTCCACTTCCAACGTCGTTAAGGTTCATGAGTGGAGTGTCTCGCAAAGCGAAATCCAAACAAGGAACCCCTCCGACACAATCCCCTTAACTTGTTGGTCGTGGAGATAAGGCAATATCACACACAAGTAAAGCAAGCAAATAATTAATCAAGACGAACAAAGCAAAACAAATATAAATGAAAACTAACCACGTACCGCGAACCATCTCTATAAAGTCTCAACCTGTATCCAGGAGAGATATTTTAGAACAACTAGTCCTTCTCTAGAACTAGAAATAGGATAGCCTCGTGACTTATTCTCTTGCTATCGCACCAACCAAACTGATAATATATGTACTCGTATTTTACATATAATACAAGTAGTACATACCACACATATCATCACTCGCCCCATAACGAGTGAAAGAAAATATAGAACTTCCCTATCATGGAAGCCATATAGATATACTACCACAAACTCAATATACACACCCGGATCTAGGGCAAATACAATACTTTTCCATCTTATCATAAGGAATTGATCCACCCTCAACTACAGTGGAAATTCCCGCCAACATACTTGCCAAATATCCTTGGCCACTACCAATGGTTCCTAGACACATTATTCTAGTCTCATCCGAACCAATCTACTTTCATCTCTAGCTACTCTAGCGATTAATCATGTAGTTCCCTTAACTACTTTAGTAAAGAGAACATACTACCAGCCTCCCCGGCCTTAGTTCAATGAGTCTTCCCCGGGTGGATGTCTACCGATGGGGTCCCACGAACACTACTTCTCTAGAAGTGTTAAAAAAAATTACTCGCAAGCCTATCACTCCCACTGAAGGGCTCTCTCTTCCTTGTACCATCCTTATTTCGGTGCACAGTTTCCTTAACCGTAACATCCTTTATTCACTGTTGGCCTCTACCCGAACCTCGCGTGAATACTTGAGAATCTACTTTCTTATCATTCCCGGCACCATAGAGAAACTTGTTGTTGAAAGTCTCTAACGGGTTTCTCTATGAGCAAAACCTCCTACTCCATCATAATAAGGTGACTACCTTTTTTCGCCACTTTAACCTTACTCCAATTGGGTGGAATATTTTCCTCCAATCTTCGCACCTGGACACTTCTATACCCCATTCTAGGCCAAACTTTCGGGCATTATATTCTTACCAAATGAGATTACACTTCCTCCATCCGACCCAACTTCAACGTGTAGTCCTTGTCAAGGACCTCTCATCTTTAAATCAACGGCGCTTAGAATCTCAAGCTCAATACCACCTTCTCCTGGCAGTGGTACTTGGAAAACTATAGCTGCTGTACTTGGTAGCCACGGTAGCAATATAAGATAATGCTACAAAGGGAGTGACCTCCCAAGCAGCCCTCATCCCCGACCATAGCTCACATCTTTTAGTAATCCCATCTCGTGATGCCTTCGCAACGGCCTCCCTTGGTGTCCTACAGCTGACGAGTTATGAGTCTCACATGAACACACAAAGGATTTTTGGGGTTCTCATAACCTCGCAGAAGAACGAATTCTCACAAGAGAAATCAATGATCTTAATCTTAGGGCTCTATATCAAACCAAAAGTAATGCTGAAAGCGTAATACATCCGCACAGATTCCTAAGGACTCTAGAACCTAATGCTCTGATACCATCTGTGACAACCCGCCTACTAAAATAATAGGTGGCCAGCCCAATACTCTAATAATCAAAGGAATCACAGATGGTCCATTCTCAGCATCACTGTCGATTAAAATAATAGTACGAGATAACCACCAATCATTTTAGAAAACGGACTGTCAATAAAAAATTTAATAAGTAAAAGAAAAACACTTAGACAATCCCATTTGCAAAAACGGTGAATATCAAAAGCCGATGAATAAAGAATGACAATATAATAGATAATCACCGAATAAGCGGTCGGTGAACAAACAAATACAAATAGTTACACCGAGTATTACAATTCAAATATTACATTATAATAAATGAGGTCAACACTTGGGCAACATGCCCAAATAAACAACTAAACATAACTAGAATATAAAAGAAAGAGGCATCTACAACAAATAACCTACAACATCCGCAATATGTCGTAGCTCCGTGATAACTGGAATGAAAATGTAAATACGGGTGTCCATGCAGTAGAGCACCTGTAATGGCAAAGACTATGTGCAGAAACAAGAAATATAGACGGGTCAGGGCCCAGTTTGATATGATTCCCATGTGAATAAAATGCATGACAGTTAAGTGAGTAATTATCTCGCAATTAATAATAACATTTCTCACCTCTCAATCTAAAAGCAACCTAGTGCAATATCAATGATGATGCTCTAGTTAAACAAAGAACAGAAGGCTAACTTCTCCCCAGTCTCAACACTATGCCCTTATTCGTGCATGGGGTGTCTCGCAAAGAGAAATCCAAACAAGGAACCCCCCCGATACACTACTACTAGGCAAGGTTGATCGTCGAGATACATTAGACCCTGTTCTAATAAATTCAAGTACTAAAGGGTAACTTCTCCCCAATCACGACACTATGCCCTATTCGTGCGTTGGGTCTCTAGCAAAGCGAAATCCAAACAAGGAACCCCCCCGATACACTACTACTAGGCAAGGTCGATCATCGGGATCCATTAGACCCTAAGTACAATATTGATGTATTTATTCATCTAATTTAATTTCCCTTAACATATTACTAAGGGATGAACTTCTCTCCAGTCTCAACACTATGCCCTATTCGTGCGTGGGGTGTCTCGCAAAGCGAAATCCAAACAAGGAACCCCTCCCCCGATACAGTACTACTAGGCAAGGTCGATTGTCGAGATACATTAAACCCTCAGCACAGAATTAATATATACATAAATAAATCCATTCACCATTTAGAAGCATAATTCCTAATTCTTTATTTAGGAATATATATAAATGGTAAACCACTTTATCAAATGTTTACCACACACAATTTCATTATGTACTCTAATTCATTTCAGAGTTTCATTCCTTATCAGGAGATATAATCACAGTTTTTATGCTCTTTGTGGCATTTCATTGTGCTCTTTATGGAAGTTTGTAAAAATATCTTCCTTATCAGGAATATAATCATCATCATATGCTCTTTTTGGCATTTCATTGTGCTCTGTATGGCACTTCCTCATGCTCTTTATGTAATTTCATACATCAAGTCCAACTTGATTTAGAATAGTTATAATTATATATATATATAATGATTCTAAGACCACCCGTCGGGCGCGCCCCTAAATGACCATCATCTTCCAATGCCTATCAATTATGACACCTGGGCACCTATACGCAAAACGTCGGGAAGCGGCCATATGTCTGCGGGCTAGTCATAACCACACCCCAATGTTACCTAACCATCGCAAAAAACATAACATAAACTCTCATATGTCCTAGGGACTATATCCACCCTGCATTCGCTAGCCAGGGGGCTTCACCACAACGCGCGAACTTCCCTTATGATGTCATTTGGAGAGGGTGTTAACCATAAATTAATATTTATAAAAACCATTACTTTTTCCTTTTGAAAACATCCAATTTTACATTATCAAAATCATTTGTACTATTTATTAGTACCACATTTTATAATATGCATCTCTTATTCTTAGAGTCATATTTTATTAATGACTTAAGACCCGAAGTGCCATAAACTTTAAAATAATCTCCAAGAGTTCATACATTTTATAAACCCTCAAAGTAAGCCTCCCTCAAGGAGTATCTCCCAAAAGCCCCAACATTAATATTTTTATCTCCAATTTATCTTTCGATTAATCTCCTAAATCATTTGGATATCAACCTACGCAAACTAGCCCTCGGGTAAGCCCAATCATCCCATTTTATCCTAGTACATTAGTCTACCCAAAACATCCCTCTAGGACTCCCCATTACTTCCCAAAGTAAGGTACCTAAACCTTGGACCGAAAAGAAAAAGGGCTAAAATTCAAACTAGGAAAAATCCCACAAAAACAGGGGAACCGAATCGATTCGCCTAAAAGTCGAATCGATTCGGTGAGTAAAAACTAACTTTCTACAGTTGTCCGAATCGATTCGGTCTTAACCCGAATCGATTAGGTCTCCCAGACCTGTAGCCTACCCCTTAACCGAATCGATTCGCTTGGGAGCCGAATCGATTCAGCCCTGTGAAATTGCCCAGTTTGGGCTACGGGTTGTATAAACCCTAAAATCCCAAAAATCCAAAATCCTTGATTTCTCCCAACAATAACAACAACAACAACAATTGTTCCCAAATCATTTCTACACAAGTACTAACTAATAATTTCTCCTAAAATCAAATTAAAACCAAAGATTAAGGGTTTAATCATCAAAATCCTCAAAAACCAATTTATGGTTTAAATCTCCAAAACTTAACTATACATGCAATTTATCACATTAAATCAATATCTAGAAAGTAAGAAACTTGCCTCGAGTTTGTAGTCTCGGATTCCCTTCCGGTAGCAACGAATTTCGGCTTCAAATCTCCATTTTCTCTCTTTTTCTCCCATTTCTCCTAAGCTCTCTCTTCCCTCTCTCTCTCTCTCTCTCCTTTGGATTCTCTCATAAGATTGAGAAAATAAAAAGGGTGGGGGACTTAAACGGGTTATAAAACATAAATCCCCTCTGTTTTAATTTCTAATACACCATTAAAATGACTCGTAACCACTTAATTGAGTCATAACACCCCAAAAGTGTCCAAAACTCCAAAAATACAACTTGGCACTTATTTCGACTATCTCGACTATTCTAAAAACAACCGCACCCCCTATTTTGGCATTTGGGATAACGTGAACAAATTTTATATTCTATATTCATTTTATTTCATTAATTATGCTCCAATTTAAATATGAGTCATGACCGTCGCTTTACATATAACGACACAATGAACCACAATATAATGTTATTTACCTTCTCATACTGTAAATAAACAAAACATAGTAAATATTATCCCTAAATCTCACGGGAAATAATATTTACACCAACTTCCCCTATTTTATAGAATTAGCCCATCGGGCAAAATAATATAAAATAGCCGCTCAAAAACATGGATTGTTACAAGAAATAAATCTAATTTGTACCAAAAATCCAAATCCACAGAACCCTAAAAGTTAAATTACATCCAAATCCAGGAAACCCAATGATTCAACATGAAATGAAACAACACCAAATGAACAATGCTAAATGAAAAAAAAAATCTAGGTCTAAAATGAAACTCAACGACTGAGATGAATATGAAGAGCTTGCCTAAAATGAAACGGGAAGATGGAGATGATTAACCTATCTATTCAAATGAAAATCGTACCTAGATGATTGGATAGGAAAGTTGAAAAAAACTCATTTTTTCAAGCCGGGAGGAGAGGGAGAGAAAGGGTCAACAAAAAGGGGATAACCAAAGATGAGATGAAATGTGTTGGTACACTTCCAAATTTAGCCCTTCTTTTGAATTAAAGTAAGAGAGAGAAACCAATTAATGGTGAGGTAAAAGAGGGGGAAACCAAAAAAATAAACGGGCAAAAAAGGAAAATAAAATAAAACAATCTCAAGCCTCCATTTCTTGCCTAGGTGGCTTCATCCTCACCTCTACTTAGCTTGTCAACTTATTGAATAGTGTCTGATGATGCTGAAATCTAGCACCACCAGATAAATGCTGATGAACTCAAACAGTAATAACCATGGCAGCGCTGGAGATATGTATGTATAAGTATATAGAAGGAGGTGAGTATAAGAGGAATAAGACAATGATGTATAGTGGTTCAGCCAATTAATCCTACATCCACTGTGAGTGTGTGATCCACTAAGTATGGGAACTAATGGCCTTGGATACAATGCACATAAGCTCACTTTCTCTCTCTACTCTGTGTACAAGAAGAGTTTTTGCTAGGGTTACAATTATTGATCCCTTTGTAGGGTTGTATGTGACAAGTATATATTGGTCTTGGGAGGTGTATTGTACCCCCCCCCCCCCCCCCCCCCAAGTATGCATGGTGCATGTGAATGATGATTTAGCCAATATCCTGTTGACACTTGTAGATGCCAAATGATGACATAATATTCCCTCACATGAGGGGGTGATTCTGTTATAACGGTCTTCCACGTGCCCTGTGAGCCTCATGCGCATTGTTCCACGCTTCTCCCAAACCACGCACTGTGATGATATCACCATCGGTGTGTAGAATGAGGCCGAGGGAAAAGTTCATTCTGGCCCAATTTAGGCCTCGTACTGTCATATCCTCAGAGGGTCGTTCGGGTCATAAGGAGGGGTCATCCCCTTGGAGGGTCGTCTGGGCCTGATGAAGGGTCGGCCCCTCGGAGGGTCACCTGGGTCACAATGAGGGGTCGTCCCCTCGGGGGGTCATCCAGGCCATGATCATAGGACGACTGATATGTGTTGAGAGGTTGGCCCCCTGGGGGTCGTCTGGACCTCACCCTGTGGCAGAGTGCCCTCGGCCTGGCTGAGGGTACTTATGGGTACATCAATCACCCTCAAGCCCTTAGCCATCGATGCTGTTGAGATAGCTGAGGGATAGTGTTTCCCTTGAGATGAATGTTTGGTCAGTTAGATGAATGACACTTGTCAAGCCGGTGTGACACTTGTCGAATTCTTATCTAATGTCATTCCAGTTTTCTAGGCATGGCGGTTGCACACTGCTTGGGGCTTGTTGCCCTAATGATGTCCTCCTCGTGGGCTGTGCTCTGCATTAGTTAGTGGCCCCACTCATTGGCAGGGTATTTAAATTTTTTTTGAAGTTTCTCTTTCTTCTTCTTCTTCTTCGCGCCTGAACTCTCTCTCTAACTTCCTCTACAGCACCATTGCCATAACCGTTTCTACGACTCCAGCATCAAGTTTCTCCATTCCTTCTCAGGTAATCCTTCTGAGCCGGTGTACTCTTTATTTTCATTTCTTTTTACACCTTGACTACCTTAGGTTTGTAGGACTAGGCTTTTCTTTTAGCTGTCTCATAATTTTTTTTGGCGTATTCTCTGGTGGCCTGTTCTTGTATGTTCTTGACAACAAACCCTTCAATTCTTTGGTTTTGATCAAAAAGTGTAGCCTGGTCAATTGTGAGATTATTTATAGTTGGCATAGCCAAATCCTTCCAAGTGTAGGGTCTTCCCCTTAATGCTTAGGAGGCTTTATAGTTTAGTTGAAGAATTCTCTTCCCTGAGAGAGAAATTATTTATTGAGATCAGACGAAGAGGAGGAGAGAAGACGAGTGGCTGACCCTAATTGGGTATGACCCCTCATCCCCATTCCTCTAGCCACAATTAGACCATCTGAGTCTTGTGGGTCGTCCTATCGTCCAGTCGAGAGTTATTCAGAACAGATGGATGAGAGAGCATCGTCACCCACTGGCGCTGGACCTTCTGGGAGAAGAGAGACGTCTGAACTAGGCCAAGGCCGACAGGTCAAGGGTATGGTTACTTCCGAGGCTGTCCCTGTGACAACTCTATCCCCACATGATTTCTAGATGGATTTTCCCCAGGGGCCTCTAACAGGTGATAAGGACGAGGGAGAGGGGACTAAGGACGATGGTGAGGACTCAGATGTTAACCCAGTTGACACCTCCCATACCTCATCCTATATCTCCTCCATCAGGGATCGTGACCTCTTGCTATGGAGGCATGCATATGGAGTGTCCCCCAACATAACTATGAGGGTTCCCTCTGAGTCTGAGAGGGTCTTCGAGGGTGAAGAGGGAGAGGTTGCAGTATATGAACAAATTTTCAAGGTTGGTGTCTGATTCCCTCTGCATCCTGCTGTCATAAATATCTTGTCAGCCCTTGGCGTTGCCCCCTCTCAGCTTCCTCCCAACTCCTGGAGGACGATCTTCGGCTACATCTCCCTATGGAAGAATGCTTTCACTGATGAGCCCTCGGTCAATGTATTTTTGGCCTGTTATAATATCACTTCCTCGTCCAAACAGCCTGGGTACTATCACCTGGGGGCGAGGAGGTCTGATAAAAAACTTCTCCACGTGGCGCAAACATCAAACCACGATTGGAAGAAGAGATTTTTCTTCATTTATGGAGAGTGGGAATTTTTCGCCGAGTCTCAACATTTGGACAATAGTCCGAGGGTTCCCAGAAGATGGTCAAACCCCTCGATGAAGGCCCGGTCTGATCTTGAACTTAGTCTGGATGAGAAAGACATAATCGAATATCTGAGGGAACGAGGGAAAGGAGGTGAAATTGCAAAATTTGAAGATCTGATGACCCCCAAGTTCCTCAAGGAAGCTGGTCTGAGGGTTGACCCCCTGACAAAGCTATGTGAGTTACATTATTTTTTCCCATTCTTTACTTTTTTCATGTGTTTCATCTTTGCCTCTGCATTTTTCTGACGTGTCGTCCTCTTTTCAGGTCGTCCTATAGGTATATCAGATCAACTTTGGGAAATGATTGCTCCCAGTTTGCTATCAGGCTTGGGCAAGAAAAAGGGCAAGGAACCTCAGCAAGCTCCGAGGAAGATGCAGACCGCGGGGCCGACACCTGCCTAGCCAACCCCTGACAGACAAAAGAGGAAAGAGCTCGAGGTCCCTGTTGACCCTCGTCCAGATTCACGGACGAGGGCAAGGGTCGAGGCGTTTGAGGGGACCGCATCTTCTTCCAGTATGGGGGCCTTCTGGTCCCAGAACTTGGAATTTCTGAAGGCCGAGCCATGATCTCTTATCGTGAACTTGAGGGCGGCCATGCTTTCTGCCCTTTCGGCTGCCGATTATGAATTTTTGTCAAAGATGCCTCCAGCAAAAGTGTATGACTATGGTCTGCACACCCTAGCTCAGGTATTTGTTCTCACTTCAATCCCTTAGTTGCATTCTTTCACAAACTATTTTTTCGGCCTCTTGATGGCTGTTTATTATTTCTGTGCAGTCTGTATGCGCCTTTACCTCGGCCACCAAGTGGATGGTGGAGAATCAGCAAGAATTTCATGAGGTCGAGAGGGCCATTCAATGTGAGGCTGATCTGCAGATGGAGTTGGAGACTGCAAGGGATACACTGGAGAGTGTCAGGACCGAACATGCCAGGGTCTTGGACGAGCTGACGAGGCAGCACGATGCAGATTTATAGGCCAAGGATCTGCTCATAAAGGAGAAGGACGAGGCCTTGACCAACATGGGGGTTCAACACAAGGCCGATCTTGAGGCGGCTATCAAAAAAGCCGAGGCCGATGCTGTGGAGGCCTACAAACTCTCGGATGAGTTTCAAGGCTTCGGCCTCGAATACTTAGAGAGGGGGATCAGGACGGCCTGTCAGTGGGTCATCCTCAAGTTTGCTGACGCAGTATCTTCTGTCCGACCCTCCATCGAAGCAGTTCAACTAGATGACCCTCTGATTGCTGAGGCCTTGGCCCAGGTGGAATCCCAAGTGCATGTTGAGGGTACTGGGACGTCTGAAGATCAGCCA
Organism: Sambucus nigra; assembly: GCA_949130495.1. Taxonomy (NCBI): domain Eukaryota; kingdom Viridiplantae; phylum Streptophyta; class Magnoliopsida; order Dipsacales; family Adoxaceae; genus Sambucus; species Sambucus nigra. Next base: position 293,162,410 of record OX422215.1, on the reverse strand, counting down.
GTTTTGGTCATCGAGGAAAGCCCCATCATCAATGTTGAATCAGTGCCCTCCGACGTTGATCAATAGGGTGGCTGTCTGTAGCCCATACCCTCCTCATGTAACTAATGATTTTGTACTCTACTTTTGTTGAACAAACATGACATTGTAATATTTCCTCTATAATATCGTCTCTCTTCTTGTCTTCCATATTTGTCTTCCATATGATTTATATTGTGAATTCTTTATACGAACTCATGAAGTCCTCCCTCGTCTTTCTTGGGGGCAATGGTGGGGTCGTCCCCACCCTTGACCCCCATTATATCCGAGGGTTATAATTACCCAATTAATGGTTTTTACCAAAGTATTCCCTCGTCTCTCTTGAGGGCAATAGTGGGGTCATCCCCGCCATTGACCCTCATTATAGGCCGAGGGTTATAATTACCAAATTAATGGAGTCTTCCCTCTCCTTTCTTGAGGGCAATGGTGGGGTCGTCCCCACCGTTGACCCTCATTATAGCCAAGGGTTGTAATTACCAAATTAATGGTTTTAAGGTCCTCCCTCGTCTTTTTTGAGCACAATGGTGGGGTCGTCCCCACCATTGACCCTCATTATAGGCCGAGGGTTATAATTACAAATTTAATGGTTTTTAGTCTTTCCTCGTCTTTTTTGAGGACAATGGTGGGCTCGTCCCCACCATTGACCCTCATTATAGGCCGAGGGTTATAATTACCAATTTAATGGTTTTGAAAGTCTTCCCTCATCTTTCTTGAGGAAAATGGTGGGGTCGTCCCCACCATTGACCCTCATTATAGGCCGAGGGTTATAATTACAAAATTAATGGTTTTAAAGTCCTCCCTTGTCTTTCTTGAGGTCAATGGTTGGGTCGTCCCCACCATTGACCCTCATTATAGCCGAGGATTATAATTACCAAATTAATGGTTTTAAAGTCTTCCCTCGTCTTTCTTGAGGACAATGGTGGGGTCGTCCCCACCATTGACCCTCATTATAGGCCGAGGGCTATAATTACCAAATTAATGGTTTTGAAGTCCTCCCTCGTCTTTCTTGAGGGCAATGGTGGGGTCATCCCCACCATTGACCCTCATTATAGCCGAGGGCTATAATTACCAAATTAATGGTTTTAAAGTATTCCCTCGTCTTTCTCGAGGACAATGGTGGGGTCGTCCCCACCATTGACCCTCATTATAGGCCGAGGGTTATAATTACCAAATAATGGTTTTAAAATCCTCCCTCGTCTTTCTTGAGGGCAATGGTGGGGTCGTCCCCACCATTGACCCTCATTATAGGCCGAGGGTTATAATTACCAAATTAATGGTTTTAAAGTCTTTCCTCGTCTTTCTTGAGGACAATGGTGGGGTCGTCCCCACCATTGACCCTCATTATAGGCCAAGGGTTATAATTACCAAATTAATGGTTTTAAAGTCCTCCCTCGTCTTTCTTGAGGGCAATGGTGGGGTCGTCCCCACCATTGACCCTCATTATAGCCGAGGGTTATAATTACCAAATTAATGGTTTTAAAGTCTTCCGTCATCTTTCTTGAGGACAATGGTGGGTTCGTCCCCACCATTGATCCTCATTATAGGCCGAGGGTTATAATTAACAAATTAATGGTTTTGAATTCTTCCCTCGTCTTTCTTGAGGACAATGGTAGGGTCGTCCCCACCATTGACCCTCATCATAGCCGAGGGTTATAATTACTAAATCAATGGTTTTTGAGTCCTCCCTCGTCTTTCTTGAGGGCAATGGAGGGGTCGTCCCCACCATTAACCCTCATTATAGCCGAGTGTCATTCCCCAAAGATGATCCCATGCGTATTAGAACTGACAAACACAAGATGAGAGGAAACACTAATATTTCTCATTAATTTTCCAAGTGTTCTTCTGGAGCAAAACCCATTACAATTATGGTCTGTCAGGATATTACAACACTACTGATAGTATTTTTTCAAATGATCTGCATTCCAGGGGTTAGAAAAGGTTCCCCTTCTATGTTTTCTAGTCTATAGGTCCCAGGGAAAACTTCATGGATGACCCTATATGGGTCATGCCAATTAGGATGGAGCTTATTGGGCTTCTGCCAAGTCTTTTTGAGGACCAAGTCCCCCATCGCAATTGGTCTCTGTTTCAACCTCTGATTATAAAACCTTGCACTCCTCTGCTGGTAGGCGGCTTTACTTATCTCGTCATTATCCCTCCATTCCTCAATCAGGTCTAAGTCGAGTCTCCTATCTTCCTTATTTCGCTGGGGGTCATACATTTGGACCCTATGAGTAGGAAACCCAATCTCGATGGGGATGACAGCTTCTGAGCCATAAGCTAGCATGAATGGGGTCTCTCTGGTAGAGGTCTTTGTTGTCGTCCTGTAGGCCCACAGTACGGCATATAACTCTCCAACCCATCTTCCTTTTGCCTCCTCAAGTCTATTCTTGATCCCATCTAGGATCATCATGTTTGTGACTTCCGTTTTCCCATTAGCCTGAGGTCGGCCTGGGGTAGAGAAGAATTGTTTGATACTCACCCTTTCACAGTACTTCTTGAGAGAGGTATTTTTGAATTGAGTCCCATTATTCGAGATGAGGGTGTTAGGGAGGCCATATCTGCATATAATATTTTTCCAGATGAACTGGAAGGTCTTCTGCTCGATAATCGTGACCATTGGCTCTGCCTCCACCAACTTTGAAAAATAGTCAATGGCCACGATGAGGAACAGGTAGTTATTGATGGCCCTAGGCTAGGGTCCTACTAGGTCAATCCCCCACACTGCAAATGGCCATGGGGATGTAATGGAAGTGAGAGGATGATGGGGTTGGTGAGGGATGGTGGCAAATCTTTGGCATTTGTCACACTTTTTTACATATGCCGCGACATCTTTCCCCATGGTCAGCCACCAGTACCATTGGGTGATCACCCTCTTCGCTAAGGGCCTGCCCCCAATGTGGCTTAAACATGATCCTTCGTGCACGTCTTGAAAAATGGATGGGACTTTAGATGGGTGCACACACCTAAGTAAAGGGAGTAAAAATCCCTTTTTGTACAAGGTGTCCCCAATGACAGTGAACTTTGCAGCCCTGTATTTTAAATTCTTCCTTTCTTGCCTTGCTTCTGGCATCTCCCCCTCTTTAATATATCTTATCAGAGGGTCCATCCATGAATCTTCCTTAGCAATATTCAGGCAAGTGCCAAGTGATCCCTCAGCATCTTCAATAGTTGGTCGAAGAAAAATTTCCACTAGGACTCTCCTCCTGATGTCTGTCCTAGTCGCCGAGGCTAACCTAGCAAGGGCATCATCACGGCTATTGTCGAGCCTAGGTATCCTCTTTAATTTCACTTCTTTGAAGCTCTTCAACAATGATCTCACCTTCTTGAGGTACTTGGCCATCCGCTAATCCTTGGCCTCGTCAGCTCCTAGTATCTGATTCACTACTAGCCTTGAATCACTATGAACCAAAATGTGGCCGACACTAAGGGACTTGGCCAAGGAGAGTCCTGCTATCAGGGCCTCATATTCGGACTCATTTTTGGAGGCTTTGAAGTTGAACCTCAATGCGTACTCAATGTCTGTGCCATCGGGTGCTGATACTATCAGTCCAGCCCCACTTTCGCTATCGCAGGATGACCCATCAACGAAGAGGCTCCATACAGTCTGCTCTTCTGAGAAACTTCCCTCGGTGAGGGTCCCCTGTCTAAAGAGGTATCTTCCCTCTTCATTTTTGACCACTTTTTCTTTAGCGGTGCTTGTCTCAGCCTTATCTGCGGGCGTGTCGGTGAGTCTTCCCTTTAGGGCGTCTGCCTTCCCGAGGCTCTCATCTTTAATTTCTTCGTCTTCCCAAGTAAATTCAGCCACGAAATCTGCCAATGCTTGCCCCTTGATGGCTTCCTAGGTTGATACACAATGTCAAACTCCCCCAACTCTATGGCCCAGGCCATTAACCTCCCTGACTTTTTTGGCTTATGCAAGACCTGCCTAAGAGGAGAGTCAGTGAGGATGACCATTGTGTGGGACTGGAAGTACGGCTTCATCTTTCTCGATGCATGGATCAAGGCATAGGCTAACTTCTCCATCCTGGGGTATCTTTTCTCTGCCCCTTGGAGTGCCATGCTGTTGAAATATACGGGCTTCTGTACCCCATCTTCATCTCTCATAATGGCTGCACTGATGGCCGATTCTGAGACAGCTAAGTACACATGTAGTTGTTCGCACTATACAGGTCGTGACAACAGTAAGGGAGACCCTAAGTATGATTTCAATTCTTTGAAGGCCTGGTCACACTCTTCACTCCACTCAAAGGCCTTTCTGAGAATTTTAAATAACGGTAAACACTTGTCTGTGGCTCTGGACACAAACCTATTCAAAGCAGCCACTCGCCCCGTGAGCCTCTGAACGTCCTTAATAGTCTTGGGGGTCTTCATTTCTAGGAGGGCCTTTATTTTCTCAGGGTTGGCCTCAATGCCTTTTTGATTCACGATGTACCCTAAGAACTTCCCTGCTCCAACTCCGAAGACACACTTGGCCGGGTTGAGCTTCATCTGATACTTGTCTATCGTATTAAAGGTCCTCTTTAGGTCAGCCACATGATCCTCTGCTTTCAAACTCTTAATCAGCATGTCATCTACATAACCTCCATAGACTTCCCAATTTTTTCTTCAAACATTTTATTTACAAGGCGCTGATACGTTGCCCCTGCATTCTTCAGTCCAAAGGGCATGACCCTATAACAGTATGTCCCCTTGTCGGTAATGAAGGCTATTTTCTCCGAGTCTTCAGGGTCCATGAAGATCTAGTTATACCCCTAATAGGCATCCATGAAGCTCATGAGCTCATGGCCTGCGGTAGCGTCTACCATCTGGTCAATGCGGGGGAGAGGTAAGTTCTCTTTGGGACAATTCTTGTTGAGGTCGGTGAAGTCCACACACATTCTCCACTTCCCATTGGCCTTTGGGACAATGATCGCATTGGACAGCCATTCTGGGTAGATGATCTCTCTGATAAACTCAGTGTCTTCTAATTTTTTGACCTCATCCCTTATGAACTCATACTTTTCTCTAGAGTAAATTCTCCTCTTCTACTTTACTGGCTTTGCACCCTCTACCACGTTGAGCTTGTGGCACATGATTTCGGGGGCGATCCCTGGCATATCTGCATGACTCCATGCAAATACACTCTGTCTTCTCGTCAACAGCTTGATGAGGTCTTCCTTGACATTTGGTTTCAGGGACTTGCCGATTTGGATGGTTTTTTCCGTGTCATCCTCATTGAGGATGATGGATTCTACCTCTTCCGTGGCCTCTCCTTTCTTCAGCTTCGTCTCGTCTCTGGGGTTTAGGGTATCAATATTATAAGTGGTCGTAGCCTTCTTGTGTGCCTCTCTTTCTTCGACGAAGTTGTAATAGCACTCCCGTACTGTCGTCTGGTTTCCCTGAACTTCCCCCACCCCGTAAGGGGTTGGAAATTTAATCATCTGATGGATCGTAGACGGCATAGATTCAAACCCCTTGAGGGCTACCCGCCCCAGTATAATATTATAGGCCAAAAAGACATGTTCATCCATCATAAATAAGTTGACCTTCTTTATAAGCCATCTGGGCCACTCGTCCCCCATCCTGACATCAGCCTCATACACTCCAAGGGGATGAACATTTTCTCCACTGAACCCAATCAATGGGTGATGGTATGGGAAGAGTCTAGCACGGCTAAGACCTAAGGCTTTGAAGCATGGTCAAAGCATTACATCTGCGGAGCTACCCCCATCTACCAAGATCCTTGGCACCTCACATCCATGTACCCTGGTAGTGATGACGAGAGGGCCATCATGTGGGGCTAAGATGCCTTTGAAGTCCATTCTTAAGAACCTCACAATTAGAGTATCCATATCGACCTTCTTCCTCTTTTATGACTTTGCCTCCAGAGAGGTTGAGTGTACTGTCTTTGTTACTGCCTTGGCTTCAGCTACATGGGCATTCCTGTCTGCGACCTCTGACCCTCCTCCTAATAGTCCCCCTGAGATCATCCCCACACTAAGAGAGATGATATTAAGTCTCTTGACAGGGACGTGGTCGTCTCTCGGAGGGAGATCAGGGTCGTCCTCATCATCAGAAGGGTCGTCCCTTATTTTTGGAGGATCTCCTCGGCATGCATGACCTCGCTTTTTTTTGGGGTCGTCCCCTCGGCCCCTCTTGAAGGCACCCTTGTCCACGTATTTCCTGAGCTTCCCTTCTTTCAGCATCCTCTCGATTTCATCTTTCAGGGCAAAACACTTATCTGTCACGTGGCCATGGTCTTGGTGAAATTCACACCACAAGTTTTTGTTCCTCTTGTTGGGGGCTGCCCTAAACTTCTCAGGCCACTTCAGGGATCGATCACTTTTTATCTCATTGAAAATGTGTTCACAACTGACTGTTATAGGGGTATACTCAGCGAACTTATCATATGTATCCCTCTTCTTCCCCTCTTTGTTCTTCTTGGGGTACTTGCCCCCGCTGGCGCCTCCTTTTTCATCTTCGTATTTTGTGGCCATCGCCTCTTCGGCGTTCATCACCTTCCCTACTGTCGATAGTAATTCAGCCATCATCCTCGGAGGGTCTTCAGCAAGCTTCCATAGCAGCTTCCCCTTCTGAAGTCCTCCAATGAGGGCAGTCATGGCTATGCTCTCCTCATAGTCTTCAACCTCCAACTTTTCTTTATTGAACCTGGATATGTAGTCTCTTAGACTCTCATTCTTCCCCTGCTTAACATAGAGCATGTGTGTGGTCTTCTTCCATGGCCTCACCCCAAAGCAAAAGTTGTGGATGAACCGGTATGCCAACTGCTTAAAGTTTTCAATGGAATTTTTTGTAAGAGACATATACCAGACATGTACAGCCCCAGTCAGAGTACCAAAGAAGGCACGACACCTCATCTCATCTGAGATAGAGTATATGTCTGCCACTAATTGGTACATATCAATATGGTGGACAGGGTTGGTACTCCCGTCATATCTGGGGTGACCACCGATGGCTTAAACTTGGAGGGCGTTGGGAAGTTGACTATCTTCGCCACAAAGGGTGAGCCTAGGGAGTATCCTCTCTGAAGAGGGTCCCGGCTCTTCAGTATATCACCGATCTTATCCTCTAGTCGTTGGATCGAGTCATTCCAGGGCCTCTTAGGGTCGGCTTGGCCGATGTTACCCCCTGCTGCCTCTTTGAGGTGGACGGAGGGTTCTGCTGCGGCCGGCATGTGTCGGCTGTTTACTTCCCTCTGGCCATCGTCCCATCCTTGGGATCAGGCCCCAAGGGGTCGGCCATCTGCTGCCTCCCTTCCGGACCTCGCAACACTCCTTGATCTAGATATTTTTTCTCGCAGGTCATTTACTGGGCCCAGCCTCTCAAATGTCGACCCCCTGCTCAAACGATCGAAAGCAGAGCCTCTCGGGCGATCGTTAGGATTTTGCCTTCCACACTTCCCTCTGCTCTCCTGGAGAGGTCATACAGTATTGTTGGAGACCTCATATGGTTCCCAACATTCTATGGGGGCCTCCTCCCCCTCCAGATCATCATACCTGTCCTCAGGGCAAGGGTTTCCTTGCCTCCCCAGGCATAGACATCGGGGGTCAGTAACATCCCTACGCCGCTGAGGGGGTGGCAGGCCTTTGCATGATGCCTGGGGTGGTCCCCTGGCTTCATGCTGTCCGGGAGTTGCTTCCGGAGTAATCATCTCAGGTGAGACCCCTGGTGGTCTTAGTATGCTCTGGCTTAAAGCTGTGAACTGCTCCTGCATGATCCGTTGGCTTCCTGCCAGAGACTTCAAGGTTGCTGCCACATCAGCCATCTCAGACTGAGGTGGGGGCTGACTGGAACTGGGTCCTACTCCACTATCCGGTGGAGGGAGTGGTGGTGGTGGCATCTCTAGTGACATGTGTTTGAGCTGTAAACAGTTGAACTGGAAAAAAGACTGGTGAGCTTGAGAACCTTAATGGATCTCTTTCAATGGTGAAACATCTCCTCTTAGGGGGAGAGCTGGTTCAACACCAGAGCGCCCAGTGGGGTCAAGCTGTACAGAGGAAGAGATGTCTTCTCCTCCCACAAACGACGCCAAACTGATGATGCTGAAATCTAGCACCACCAGATAAATGATGATGAGCTCAAACAGCAGTAACCATGGCAGTCCTGGAGATATGTATGTATAATTATAAAGAAGGATGTGAGTATAAGAGGAATAAGACAATGATGTATAGTGGTTCAGCCAATTAGGCCTACATCCACTGTGAGTGTGTGATCCACTAAGTATGGGCACTAATGGCCTTGGATACAATGCACATAAGCTCACTTTCTCTCTCTACTGTGTGTACAAGCAGAGTTTTTGCTAGGGTTACAATTATCGATCCCTTTGTAGGGTTGTAGGTGACAAGTATATATAGGTCTTGGTAGGTGAATTGTACCCCCCCCCCCCCCCCCAAGTATGCATGGTGCATGTGAATGATGATTTAGCCAATCTCCTGTTGACACCTGTAGATGCCAAATGATGACATAATATTCCCTCACGTGAGGGGGTGATTATGTTATAACGGTCTTCCACATACCCTGTGAGCCTCACACGCACTGTTCCACGCATCTCCCAAACCACGCGCTGTGATGATGTCACCCTCGGCGTGTAAAACAAGGCCGAGGGCAAAGTTCCTTCTGATACTTAGTCTGGCCCAATTTAGGCCTCGTACTCTCGTATCCTCGGAGGGTCGTTCGGGTCATAAGGAGTGGTCATCCCCTCGGAGGGTCGTCTGGGCCTGATGAAGGGTTGGCCCCTCGAAGGGTCGCCTAGGTCATAATGAGGGGTCGTCCCCTCTGTAAGGACATTTTTGTCCATTATCAATTTGTATGTCGTACGTCGTTACACCGTTGAAGAAACTCAAGATCGCATCTACATCAACGGATCCGAATATCAAAGCATCTTCAACATCATAGCCTCTGCGAGAATGAACTTGGTAAAATTTTGTTTTTACGTTCCTTAAAGTCCATATTTAGTATTGGGAAATTTTTATAAAATGTTTTTTATAAAAATAAGAAGTATGAGGCTTTTAAAAGGATTTTATTTTTCTGGGAAAACCGGACCGGTCCGCCTCCCTTCCGGACTGATCCGCTACCGGACCGATCCGCCCTCTTCACGGACCGATCCGCCTTGCTCGAGGTCCAGTAGACCCCGGATCGAATGCGAACCGATGGAGCCATATTTTAAAAGAACCGATCCGAGGTCGGACCGATCCGCCTCCTAGCCGGACCGGTCCGCCTGGGATAAACTCGAGCAGTTCCGTCAGATTTTTATCCACCATCTTATATTTCCTATATATATAACTATTCCGATGGTGTATTTCTTTAAGTCTTTGAGAAAACGTTTTTAAGAGTACAAACACAACAAGACTTCAATTTTTGATGTGCCAAACATCTTTTTGATTCACACACAAAAATCCCAATTACTTTTGTGAATCTTTTGGAACCCTAGAACACAAACTTTGTTATTGTTCATCTTTGTGGAGAGATCTTTGCAACCGAGGGCTGCGTGTCATTGCTGAGGGAGTCTCTACAAAGTTTTATGGCTGCGTGTCATTGAGGAGAGCTGCGGTTCTTTCTTCGTTATTTGGGGCTGCGAGTCCTTGGAGGGTGCTGCGTGTATTCTCTTGCTGAGTTGAAGACCGCGTGTCTTTGTGGGTTGGCTGCGCGTTGATCCATTGCAGATTTCTATGTAATTGTAAGTTGCGGCTTGTATATTCATAGTGAAATAAAGGTTTTACCCGAAAGGGGTTTTTTCCTGAAATCTGTGTCTCAGCATATTTTTGTGTCACATGCTTTATTTATTTATCGGTTGACACACGCACCTTAGATGAATGATTAGGGGCTGAAATTAAATAAGTGTGCTATATTAGAAAGTTGCGAAGTTAATCAATTATCACGCGTTCTCACCCTCGGGGGGTCGTCCGGGCCATGATCAGAGGTCGACTGATATGTGTTGAGAGGTCGGCCCCCTGGGGGTCGTCTGGGCCTCATCCTGTGGCAGAGTGCCCTCGACCTGGCCGAGGGTACATATGGGTACATCAGTGTCATACGTTCTACTCCTTATTATTATTATTATTATTATTATTATTATATATATATATATATATATATATATATATATATATATATATATATATACGTGCACACAAACCTCAATATACTCTTACATAAAAACTTAGAAAAACCCATACACATATATATACATGTTATGCCAGATCTCCACGGTAAAAAATTATCTCACATACCTATATATATATATATATAATCCAGAGAAAGAAGAAGAAAGGAAAAATACTTATTCGTGTGGCTTAATGGAGGAGATGGGTTTATTTTGTTTTTTCTGTTCGTGTAGTGTTAAGAGGATGTAGTGGGTTTGTATAAAAAAAAGTAAGTAGTAGGTGTTTTGTTTTTTAAAGGGAAGAGAGAGAGAGAGGCGGTTTCGCTTTTTTATTTTATTTTCCTTTTTCCTTTAACAGGGGCGGTTTACCTATTTTTTTCTTTTCTTTTCCATTTAAAACCAAATAGGACAAAAGGGTGGAGGATATTTTAATTTTTTTTCCTTATTTAACTATTACCCCCAAAGTTTGAATTTATGAGCATGCACTTTATACCCTTAAAACTTAAAAGAACTTTTGCGTTTGGTTTAACATAATTTTATATAAAAAATGAGTTCAAATATACACGATATTTTACATGTGTGTTCACTTATAAATAAAAAAAAATGGATACTTCGTTTGTCGACTTGGTTCTAATAAAACAAAAAATGTTATTTCTATAATTACATAATTTAAGTTTACATTTTTACCAAAAATAAAAAAATATTAGGTTGTTACACATATAGATCAATCTCAACAGTGATATTTTTTGTGCCACTTCGATAAGTGCCAATTGTACGGTCGCGCCTGTTACAACCCGCTCATTAAAATAAGAGATGGCCAGCCCGATACTCCAATAATGATAGGAATCATAGATGGACCATTCTTAGCATCACTGTCGTTAAAATAAAAGTACGAGATAACCACCAGTTATTTTAGAAAATGGAGTGTCAAAAATTTAATTTATAAGGATCAAGAAATCAATTAAACAATGCAATTTGAAAAGAAGGTGGATATAAAAAACAATGAGTAATTGTATAACAATTAAGCACAATAAAATAACCGAATAAGCTATCGGTTAACAAACCAATACAAATACGTTACATCGAGTATTAAAATTAAATATCACATTATATTTAACAAGTACAATATTGGGGAAACACACCCAAATGTGTAAACTAATCATAGCTAGATTACAAAAAGATGGAAGAGTCTACAATGAATAACCTACAACATCCACAAAATGAAATAGCTCTAGGACAACAGGAATGGAGAGGTCAATACGGGTGTCCTTGCGGGGGAGCACCTGGGCGAATAAAGGATTCATACAAAACAAAGAGATATATATGGGTCAGGGCCCGGTTTGATATGATCACCATGTGAATAAAATTCATGACAATTAGGAATGTTTAATCATCAATCATAAACTTACTCTCTCTCACAGTTAATCATAAAATTTCTCACCTCTCATTTTAAAAGCACAACCTAGTGCAATATCAATGATAATGCTCAATGTTCATATCAGCATGGGAGAAATCATCTACTTTCACTCAATGAGATTTCATTTCATTTTTTTTTAACAATTCACATGCATAGTTCATTTTTCTCTTTAGGAAATATATATAGCAATTTATTTCACAAAATGTTTCACCAATTCAGTTACATCTCATCACTTCACGTTTCCCCTTTTTATCTCCAGGAAACGTATTTAAAGCAATATATTTCATAAAGTGCTTTGCCATCAATAATGTCCCACATTATTATGAATAGCTATATTTCATATCATATAACGATTCTAAGACCGTCCTTCCGAGTTTCCCCACTAGACGCGCCCCTAAATGGCTATCATCTTCCAGGGCCTATCAAACAAGGAAACCTGGGCATCCTACATCGCGAGACGTCAGGAAGCGTCCATATACATGCGACAGTGAGTCATAACCACACCTGGAATTACCTCACTTCGCAAAATAATCACATAATATATAATAACCGGTCCTATGGCCGAGGACTATATTCATCCTGCATTCACTAGCCAGGGGACTTCACCTCATGCGCATAGCTTCCCTTATGATAGCGATTTAGAGAGGTGTGTATATGTAAATTATCATTTACTAATTATTTTCTCATTTGAAAAATTCACTTTTACATTCTCAAAACCATTTATACTCAATGATTAAGCACCAATTTTAAAATATGCATTTCTTATTCTCGAAGTCATATTTTATTAATGACCTAGGACCCGAAGTGCAATTTTCCTCACACTAGTCTCCAAGGATCCTAGACCCTATCACTTAACTCTCCCTTAGTCCGAGGCTAGCTCCCTAGAGGAAATGACACTAACCTTTATTGAATAACCCCCGAATTAAAAATAATTGCCCCCATACTATCCTAGAGGGTTAATCCTCTTAATATAAACCCATAATCCTCTTTATTACTTCCCAAAGGAAGGTTCCTAATCCTTAAACCTAAAAGAAAAGGAATAAAAACAAAGTTGGAAAAGTATCCAAAAATTGCAGATATTCCGAATCGATTCACCCGGGCAGAATCGATTCTGTCTTGAAAGAGAATTGATTCGGATAGGCCGAATCGATTCGGTCAAGAGGACCCAACATTCTGCATACCTCTGAATCGATTCGGGTCATCCAAATCGATTCGCCCAGCCAAGACATGTACCCTACCCCTTTAGCGAATCGATTCGCTAGGGGCGAATCGATTCGCCTGGGCCAGAATGCCCTGTTTCAGCTATGGGTTTAAGAACCCTAAATTCCCAAAACTCCAATTTATCTCTTCAAAACTCAACCAACTAAACTTATTTTATACCCAAATCATTTCTACATACTAACTAACTAATATTTCCAACTCAAATCAAATTTTAATCCAATGTTAAGGGTTTAAACACTAAAATCATCATAAAATCCAATAATGGTTAAAATTCTAAAAACACAACTATATATGCAATTTACCCACATTAAATCATACACTAGAAAGTTAGAAACTTTCCTCAAGTTTTTAGTCTCAGATTTCCTTCTCGTAGCAACGATTCCAGCTCCAAATATCCAACTCTCTCTTTTCTCTCCATTTTCTCCCAAGCTCTCTCTTCTCTCTACTCTCTCTAAGTGTAAAACATATAATTGGGGAAATAAGAGGGTTTGGGAGACTTAACCATTCATTTAACATTTGTTCCCCCCTTTAGAAGTTAATACACCATTAAAATGACTCGTAACTACATAATTGAGTCATAATCTGTTAAAAGTGCCCGAAACTCCAAAAATGCAATATGGCACTTATTTTGACTATCTCACCTATTTCAGGATGAACCGCACCCTCAAAATTGGCATCCAAAATATCGTACAATTATTTCTCGTTCCAACGTCATATTAATTCATTAATAATGATCCAATTGAAATATATTCCATAACCGTCGCTTAAAGAACTACGACGCAATAAAACATAACACACTGCTATTTACATTCACATAACAGTAAATACGCAAAACTTGGTAAATATTATCTCTTAACTCACTTAAAATAATATTTACTCTTACTTTCTCCATTTTATCTATTTAACCCATCGGGTAAATTTAATATAAAATAATCACTCAAAAGTCTGGGTTGTTACATACTCCCCCCCTTACATGGGAATTTTGCCTTCAAAATTGAGGCTCAACTCATTAAAAGACTAGGGGAACATTTCTCAATTATTATTCTCTCATTTCCAAGTACATTGTCTATACTCTCCATGATCTAAAGTTAATAATCGTTTGTTCTTCACATGAACCATCGGGCCTAATTTTAACAACGGAGAAGTCTTTCTTACACGCCGCAAGTTCTTCTATCATCCCAAATTGCATTATACCCTTCATCGAAAATACCCATCTTTAATTTGATTATCTACCTCAATTCTTACAAGACTTCTATTCACGTTAGTATAGCTCTCCAGACAAGTTGGGAAATTCATAAGTGGTTTTGAATGAACTCAGTCTTTAAAAACATGTATTATATCCTTTTTAGGTCTAGGAGCTTATTGTCCTTTTTCTCCCAACCAAAAAGTGTGATCTACTCGTCTTACTATACAACGTTCCCTACGATACCAAACCTAGTATGGATTTCAGATCTAATCAAAAGAAGATTTTGCTCTCATCCAACCAAAATAGACATGTATATCGAAAGTATATCCTCATACATGCGTTGTTTCTCCCCTTTTTGACCAATTATTTTCTAGTAGTAGAAGGTACTTAACCTTAACCAATACCTATTGTTTCCTGGAAACTTCTTCTGAAACGGGATACAAAACCTTCTCTCCGTCTGAAACTACATTGATAGGTACCCCTTAAAGCTTCAAAGACTCCATATTATCCTACAACCATACTCATGGAATATTTACAGCATTGATAATCCAGTGATAAAATCCTTGGATACACTCTCAAATTCTCATATCGGTATCTCTAACGGTTGCATCAGCCCAATCGATCGTCGGTAGTCCACATTTCGAACTTGTTAATGCTAATCTAAGAGTAGGAGTCAACTTGTCCTTCAGCAAATCAAAATCTAAGTCATAAACGTAACAATTTATCTAAAGATGGGTCTCGCATTCTTCTCAGGATGGATGCCCAAGTTACTCAAAATTTTATATCCCTTATTCCTAGAAACCCAATCCTTCTTATAATTTTTAAGATTAATGTGTTACTCCTAACTTCGTGAAATAAGTACTATACTAACTATGTCCCTATTGGCCTTTATCAATTCCCGACATTCTCTCAGTTTCGTGTGTGGGACGCCTCGTAGAGCGAAATCCAGATAAGGAACTCTCCCATTACACTACAACCTCGCACCGTCGACCGTCAAGATATAATGGTCCAAGGCACTAAATCGGGATCGCTAAAAATTGTAACTCGTAACTCTACTAACACACTTCTAATTTTAGGTCCTACCATATTAAGGAAATGAAATAATTAAATAAAATAAAGTAAAATAGAATAAACTAACTAATCGGGTACCTGCTTTCTGCAAAGTGATATACCCACATATACCCTCGGCCAGGCCGAGGGCGCCCTGGACCTGGACCTGGACGGGGTCAAGATGGCCTCTCAACATATATCAGATGACCCTCCAAGGGGTCTACCCTCATCACGGTCCAGATGACCCTCCAAGGGGACGACCCCTCATCAGGCCCAGACGATCCTTCAAAGGGCCGACCCCTTATCAGGCCCAAACGACCCTCTAAGGGGTCGACTCCTCATTATGGTTCGGACGACCCTCCAAGGGGCCTACCCTCATCACAGGCCAGACGACCCTCCAATGGGTCGACCCCTCATCAGGCCCAAACTACCCTTCAAGCAGCTGACCCTCATCATGGTCCGGACGACCCTCCAAGGGGCCGACCCCTCGTCAGGCTCAGACAACCCTATAAGGGTACGACAGTACGAGGTCTAAATTAGGCTAGACTCACTACCAGAAGGAACTTTGCCCTCGGCCTCATATCACAGGCCGAGGGTGATATCATCACAGTACGTGGTTTGGGAGACGCATGGAATAGTGGGTGTGAGGCTCATATGGCACGTGGAAGACCATTATAACAATATCACCCCCTCACATGAGGGAATATTATGTCATCATTTGGCATCTACATGTGTCAATAGGAGAGTGGCTAGATCTTCATTCACATGCACCATGCATACTTGGGGGGTACACTACACCCCCCAAGACCTATATATACTTGTCATCTAGAACCCTACAAGGGGGGGATCGATCGATAATTGTAACCCTAGCAAAAACTCTACCTATACACACAATAGAGAGAGAAAGTGAGCTTATGTGTATTGTATCCAAGGCCATTAGTGCCCATACTTAGTGGATCACACACTCACAGTGGATATAGGCCTAATTGGCTGAACCACTATACATCATTATCTTATTCCTCTTATACTCACCTCCTTCTATATACTTATACATGCATATCTCCAGGGCTGCCATGGTTACTACTGTTTGAGCTCATCATCACTTATTTGGTGGTGCTGAATCCAGGCATCATCAGTTTGGCACCGTCTGTGGGAATTATAAGACATCTCTTCCTTTGTACAGTTTGACCACACTAGGCACTCTGATGGTGAGCTAGTTCTCCCCTTGTGAGGAGATGTTGCACCATTGAAAGAGATCCATTAAGGTTCTCAATCTCACCAGTCTTTTCTTCAGTTCAGCTCTTCATAGCTCAAACACATGGCACAGGAGATGCCACTACCACCACTTCCTCCACCGGATAGTGGAGTAGGACCCAGTCCAAGTTAGCCACCACCTCAGTCTGAAGTTTGATGATGTGGCGACAGCCTTGAAGTCTCTGGCAGCAAGCCAGTGGATCATGCAGGAGCAGTTCATAGCTCTATGCCAGAACATACTAAGACCACCAGGGGTCTCACCTGAGATGATTACACCGGCAGGGGACCCAGGGCAGCATGAGGCTAGGGGACCACCTGAAGCACCACGCAAAGACTTGCCACCCCCCAGCAGCCGAGGGATGTTGCTGACCCCCGGTGTCTACGCCTGGGGAGGCAAGGAAACCCTTGGCCTGAGGATAGGTATGACGATATGGAGAGAGAGGGCCCCCCCATAGAATGCTGGGAGCCATATGAGGTCTCCAACAATACTGTACGACCTCTGTAGGAGAGTAGAGGGAAGTGCGGGAGGCAAAATCCTGACGATCGTCCAAGAGGCTCTGCTTTTGATCGCTTGAGCAGGGGGTCGGCCTTTGAGAGGCTGGGTCAGTAAATGACTTCCGAGAAAAATTATCCAGATCAAGGAGTGCTGTGAGGTCCAGAAGGGAGGTAGCGTATGGCTGACACCACAACGGTCGGGGGGAAGTAAATAGCCGACGCATGCCTGCCGCAACAGAACCCTCCGTCCACCTCAAATAGGCGGCAGGGGATAACATGGGCGAAGCATACCCTATGAGTCCCTGGAATGACTCGATCTAGCGACTGGAGAATAAGATTGGTGATATTCTGAAGAGTCAGGACCCTCTTTAGAGAGGATACTCCATAGGCTCACCCTTTGTGGTGAAGATAGTCAACTTCCCCACGCCTTCCAAGTTCAAGCCGCCAGTTGTCATCCCACGGTATGACGGGAGTACAAACCCTGTCCATCATATTGAGATGTACGAGTCGGCGGCAGATATATACTCTATCTCAGATAAGATGAGGTGTCGTGCATTTTTCGACACTCTGACTGGGGCTGCACATGTCTGGTATATGTCTCTTCCAAAAACTCCATTGAAAACTTTAAGAAGTTGGCAGACCAGTTCATCCACAACTTTTGCTTTGGGGTGAGACCACATAAGAAGACCACACACCTGCTCTATGTTAAGCAGGGGAAAAATGAGAGTCTAAGAGACTACATAGCCAGATTCAATAAAGAAAAGTTAGAGGTTGAAGACTATGAGGAGAGCATAGCTATGACCGCACTTATTGGAGGACTCCAGAAGGGAAAGCTACTATAGAAGCTTGTAGAAGACCCTTCGAGGATGATGGATGAACTGATGTCAATAGCAGGAAGGGTGATGAACGTCGAAGAGGCGATGGTCGCGAAACACAAAGATGAAAAAGGAGGCACCGGTGGGGGTAAGTACCATAAGAAGAGCAAAGAAGGGAAGAAGAGGTCTACGGATGACAAGTTTGCTGATTACACCCCTCTGACGGTCAACTGTGAACATATTCTTAATGAGATAAAGAGTGATCGATCCCTGAAGTGGCCTGAGAAGTTAAGGGCAGCCCCCAACAGGAGGAACAAAAACCTATGGTCTGAATTTCACCAAGACCATGGCCACGTGACAGACAAATGCTTTGCTTTGAAGGATGAGATTGAAAAGATGCTGAAAGATGGGAAGCTAAGGAAGTACATTGATAAGGGTGCCTCCAAGAGGGGCCGAGGGGACGACCCCAGAAAGAAGAGAGGTGATCCATGCCAAGAAGATCCTCCAAAAAGAGGGGACGACCCTTCTTATGAGGAGGACGACCTTAACCTCCCTCTGAGAGACGACCACGACCCTATCAAGAGACTTAATATGATCTCTCTTAGTGTGGGGATGATCTCTGGGGGACTAGCAGGAGGAGGGTCAGAGGTCGCAAATAAGAAGGCCCATGTAGATAAACCCAAGGCAGTGATAAAAACTGTGTAGCCAACCTCTTTGGAGGCAAAGTCAGAAAAGAGGAAGAAGGTCGACATGGATACTCTGATAGTGGGATTCTCAAGAATGGACTTCAAAGGCCTCTTAGCTCCACATGATGACCCTCTCATCATCACTTCCAGGGTGCACGGGTGCGAGGTGCTGAGGATCTTAGTAGACGGGGGTAGCTCTACAAATGTGATATTTTGGCCATGCTTCAAAGCCTTAGGCCTCAGTCGTGCTAGACTCATCCCATACCATCACCCATTGCTTGGGTTCAGTGGGGGAAAATTTCATCCCCTTGGAGTGTATGAGGCCGATGTTAGGATGGGGGACGAATGGCCGAGATGGCTTACCAAGAAGGTTAGCTTCTTCGTGATGGATGAACATGTCTTATCGGCCTACAACAATATACTGGGGAGGGTAGCCCTCAAGGGGTTTGAAGATGTGTCATCTACGATCCATCAGATGATTAAATGTCCAACACTTTACGGATTTGGGGAAGTTCAGGGAGACCAGATGACAGCACGGGAATGTTACTATAACTCCGCTGGAGAAAGAGAGGTGCACAAAAAGGCAATAGCCACTTACAATATTGACACCCTTGACCCCAGGGATGAGACAAAGATGAAGAAAGGAGAGGCCATGGAAGAGGTAGAATCCATCATCCTCAAATAGGATGAACAAAAAAAAACATCCAAGTCGACAAGACTCTAAAGCCAAACATTAAGGAAGACCTCATCAAGATGTTAAGGAGAAGACAGAGCGTCTTTGCATGGAGTCATGCAGATATGCCGGGATTGACCCCAAAATCGTGTGCCACAAGCTCAACGTGGTAGAGGGTGCAAAGCCAGTAAAGCAGAATAAGAGAATTTACTCTCGAGAAAAATATGAGCTCATAAGGGACGAGGTCAAAAAGCTAAAAGATACTGAGTTTATCAGAGAGTTCATCTACCCTAAATGGTTGTCTAATGCAGTCATTATCCCAAAAGCCAACGAGAAGTGGAGGATGTGTGTAAACTTCACAGACCTCAACAAGCATTGTCCTAAAGACAGCTTCCCTCTCCCCCGCATTGATCAGATGGTATACCCTACCGCAGGCCATGAGCTCATGAGCTTCATGGATGCCTATTCATGGTACAACCATATCTTCATGAACCCTGGAGACTCGAAGAAGACAACTTTCATTACCGATAAGGGGACATACTGTTATAGGGTCATGCCCTTGGGCCTAAAGAATGCAGGGGCAACGAATTAGCACCTTGTAAACAAAATGTTTGAAGACCAAATTGGGAAGTCTATGGAGGTCTATGTAGATGACATGCTGACCAAGAGTTTGAAGGAAGAAGATAATGTGGCTGACCTTAAAAGGGCCTTTAATACGATGGACAAGTACCGAATAAAGCTCAACCCGGCCAAGTGTGTCTTCGCAGTTGGAGCAGGGAAATTTTTGGGGTTCATCGTGAATTAAAGGGGCATTGAAGCCAATCCTTAGAAAATAAATCCCTCTTAGAGATGAAGACCCCCAAGACCATTAAAGACGTTCAGAGGCTCACGGGGCGAGTGGCTGCTTTGAATAGGTTTGTGTCCAGAGCCACAGACAAGTGTTTACCATTCTTCAAAATTCTCAGAAAGGCCTTCGAATGGAGTGAATAGTGTCATGAGGCTTTCAAGGAGTTAAAGTCTTACCTAGGGTCTCCCTTGATATTTTCATGACCAGTGCAGGGCGAACAACTACATTTGTACTTAGCCATCTTTGAATCAGCGATTAGCACAGCCATTATGAGAGACGAAGATGGGGTGTAGAAGCCTGTGTATTTCAACATTAAGGCACTCCAGGGTCAGAGCAAAGATACCCAAGGATGGAAAAGTTAGCCTATTCCCTGATCCATGCATCAAGAAAGACGAAGCCATACTTCTAATCCCATACAATGGTCATCCTCACTGACTCTCCTCTTAGGCAGGTCTTACAAAAGACAGAAAAATCAGGGAGGCTAATGGCCTGGGCTATAGAGTTGGGGGAGTTTGACATTGTGTATCAACCTAGGACAACCATTAAGGGGCAAGCATTGGTAAATTTCGTGGCTGAATTTACTTGGGAAGACAATGAAGCTGAAGATGAGAGCCTTGATAAGACAGATGTCCTATAAAGCCCACTTACTTACACACCCGCAGATAAGGCAGAGACAAGCACCACTAGTTGAAAGGTGGCCTAAAATGAATAGGGAAGATATCTCTTTAGACAGGTGTCCCTCATCGAGGGAAACTTCTCAAAAGAACAGACTGTGTGGAGCCTCTTCATCGATGGGTCCTCCTATGACAGCGGAAGTGGAGCGAGACTGATAGTATCATCACCTGATGGCACAGACATTGAGTACGCCCTGAGATTCAACTTTAAAGCCTCCAATAATGAGTCTGAATATGAGGCCCTGATAGCAGGACTCTCTTTGGCCAAGTCTCTTAGTGTCGGCCAATTTTTGGTCCATAGTAATTCAAGGCTAGTAGTAAATCAGATACTAGGAGCCTACGAGGCCAAGGATGAGCGGATGGCCAAGTATCTTGAAAAGGTAAGGTCACTGTTGAAGAGCTTCAGAGAAGTAAAATTAAATAGGATACCTAGGCTAGATAATGGTCGAGCTGATACCCTTGCTAGGTTGGCCTTTGCGACTAGGACAGATATCAGGTGGACAGTCCTAGTGGAAATTTTACTTCGATCGACTATTGAAGATACTGAGGGAACACTTGGCACTTGCCTAAATGTTTATAAGGAAACTTCATGGATGGAGCCTCTGATCAGATACATTAAAGAGGGTGAGATGCCAGAAGCAAGGAAAGAAAGGAAGAAGCTAAGATACAGAGCGACGAAATTCACTGTCAATGGAGACACCTTGTACAAAAAGGGGTTTTTTCTCCCCTTACTTAGGTGTGTGAACCCGTCTGAAGTCGCATGAATTTTACAAGACGTGCATGAGGGGTCATGTTCAATCCACATTGGAGGTAGATCTTTATCGAAGAGGGTGGTCACCCATGGGTACTGGTGGCCGACCTTAGGGAAAGATGCCACGGCATATGTAAAAAGGTGTGATAAATGTCAAAGATTTACCACCATCCCACACCAACCCCATCAGCCTCTTACTTCCATTACATCCCCGTGGACATTTGCAGTGTGGGGGATCGACCTAGTAGGCCCTTTGCCTAGGTCCATCAATAACTATCGATTCCTCATCATAGCAATTGACTATTTTTCAAAATGGGTGGAGGTGGAGCCGATGGTAATGATCACAGAGCAGAAGACCTTCCAGTTTATATGGAAAAACATTATATGCAGATATGGTCTCCCCAACACCCTCATCTCAGATAACGGGACTCAATTCAAGAATACATCTCTAGAGAAGTACTGTGAAAGGGTGAGCATCAATCAATTCTTCTCTACACCAGGTCGACCTCAGGCCAATGGGCAAACGGAAGTTACAAATAGGACAATCCTAGACGGTATCAAGAAGAGACTTGAGAAGGCAAAAGGAAGATGGGTTGAGGAGTTATATGCTTTACTATGGGCCTACAGGACGACGGTAAAAACCTCTACCAGAGAAACCCTGTTCATGCTAGCTTATGGCTCAGAATCCGTCATCCCCACCGAGATTGGGTTTCCTACTCACAGGGTCCAAATGTATGACCCCCAGAGAAATATGGAAGAGAGGAGACTTGACTTAGACCTGATTGAGGAAAGGAGGGAAGACGCCGAGATAAGTCAAGCTTCCTACCAGCAGAGGACTGCAAGGTTTTACAACCAGAGGGTGAAGCAGAGACCAATTGCAATGGGGGACTTAGTCCTCAAAAAGACTTGGCACGGCCCGTATAGGGTCATTGATGAAGTTGTCCCTGGAACCTATAGACTAGAAAACCTAGAAGGGAAACCCTTTTCCAACCCCTGGAATGCAAATCATTTGAAGAAATACTATCAATAAGATTGTAAAGTCCTATCAGACCACAGTTGTAATGAACGTGTTTCTCCAACAGAACACTTGGAATGTTAATGAAAATGTCACATTGGTCCCTCATTTTTTGTTTGATTAATTCTTGTTTGATTGGGGTGATGCTCGCTAAGTTCACCCTAGGCTATAATGAGGGTCATTGGTGGTGATGACCCCTCCCTTACCCTCAAGAAATACGAGGGAGGTCTTAATTAAAAACCATTAAAGTGGTTAAAACCACCCTCGGCTATAATGAGGGTCAATGGTGGGGACGACCCCTACTTTACCCTCAAGAAAGACGAGGGAGGACTTGATTAAAAACCATTAAGGTTGTAAAAACCACCCTCGGCTATAATGAGGGGGACAACCCCTCCTTTACCCTCAAGAAAGACGAGGGAGGACTTGATTAAAAACATCAATAATATGGTGGGAAACCACCCTCGGCAATAATGAGGGTCAATGGTGGGGACGACCCCTCCTTTACCCTCAAGAAAGACGAGGGTGGACTTGATTAAAAACCATTAAGGTTGTAAAAAACCACCCTCGGCTATAATGAGGGTCAATGGTGGGGACGACCCCTCCTTTACCTTCAAGAAAGAAGAGGGAGGACTTGATTAAAAACATCATTAATATGGTGGGAAACCACCCTCGGCTATAATGAGGGTCAATGGTGGGGACATCCCCTCCTTTACCCTCTAGAAAGACGAGGGAGGACATGATTAAAAACATCATTAATATGGTGAGAAACCACCCTCGGCTATAATGAGGGTCAATAGTGGGGACAAACCCTCATGTGCCCTCAAGAAAGACGAGGGATAACTTTATTGAAAACATCATTAAATTGGTGGTAAAAGCCAACCTCGGATATAATGAGGGTCAGTGGTGGGGACGACCCCTCCTTTACCCTCAAGAAAGACGAGGGAGGACTTGATTAAAAACCATTAAGGTTGTAAAAACCACCCTCGGCTATAATGAGGGTCAATGGTGGGGATGACCCCTCCTTTACCCTCAATAAAGACGAGGGAGGACTTGATTAAAAGCATCATTAATATGGTGGGAAACCACCCTCGGCTATAATGAGGGTCAATGGTGGTGACGGCCCCTCCTTTACCCTCAAGAAAGATGATGGAGGACTTGATTAAAAACATCATTAATATGGTGGGAAACCACCCTCGGCTATAATGAGGGTCAATGGTGGGGACGACCCTTCCTTTACCCTCGAGAAAGACGAGGGAGGAATTGAAAAACCATTAAGTTGGTAAGAACCACCCTCGGCTATAATGAGGGTCAATGGTTGGGACGACCCCTCCTTTACCCTCAAGAAAGACGAGGGAGGACTTTATTGAAAACATCATTAATATGGTGGAAAACCACAATCGGCTATAATGAGGGTCAATGATGGGGACGACCCCTCCTTTACCCTCGAGAAAGACGAGGGAGGAATTGAAAAACCATTAAGTTGGTAAGAACCACCCTCATCTATAATGAGGGTCAATGGTGGGGACGATCCCTCCTTTACCCCGAAGAAAGACGAGGGAGGACTTTATTGAAAACATCATTAAATCGGTGGTGAAAAACCACCCTTGGATATGATGAGGGTCAATGGTGGGGACGACCCCTCATTCACCCTCAAGAAAGACGAGGGGGGACTTCAAAATTTTAAACATCAATTAAAATTGGTGGGAAACAACCCTCGGCTATGATGAGGCAAAATGATGGGGACGACCCCTCATTCACCCTCAAGAAAGACGAGGGATGGGTTAGTGATATTGTTAAAAAACATCACAATGCAAAGCATACAAGAGACAAGTATAGAAGAGAGAAATAGGCATTATATTATAGTTAAATGTTTGTTCAACAAAAATAGAGTACAAAAAATAATGGGTTACATGAGGAGGGTATGGGCTACGGACAGCCACCCTATTACGCAACGTCGGAGGGCAATGTTTCAACATTGATTATGGGGGTTTCTTCTATGACCAAGAGAGGCTGATCCTCAGACGTGCCAGTACCCTCGACGTGCACTTGGGACTCAATTTGGGCTAAGTCCTCAGCAATCAGGGGATCGTCCATTTGAACTGCTTCAATAGAGGGGCGGACAGATGATACTGCGTCAGGAAACTTAAGGATGACCCACCGACAGGCCGTCCTGATCCCCCTCTCTAAGTATTCAAGATCGAAGCCTTGAAACTCATCTAAGAGTTTGTAAGCCTCCACAGCATCGGCCTCGACTTTCTTCACAGCCTCCTTAAGATAAGTTGATCAAGGTGTCATCCTTCTCTTTTATAACCAAGTCCTTGGCCTTCAAGTCTGCATCGTGCTGCTTCGTCACCTCATCCAAGACCCTGGCATGTTCGGTCCTGGCACTCTCCAGTTCAGCCCTCGCAGTCTCATGCTCTGTTTGCAGGTCAGCCTCGTGCTGAATGGCCCTCTCGGCTTCATGGAATTTTTGTTGGTTTTCAGCCATCCACTTAGTGGCCGAAGTAAAGGCACAAACAGACTGCACCGAAAAAGACACTTGTTAAGAGGCCGAGGAAACAGTTGGTGAAAAATTCAATTAAGGAGATAAAGTAAAAAAACATACCTGAGCCAGTGTGTGCAGACCATAATCATAAATCTTGGACGGGGGCATCTTTGACAAGAATTGATAGTCCACGGCCGAAGGAGCGGAAAACATCGAGGCCTTAGCCGTCCTCAAGTTAGCAATGAGAGAAAACGGTTCAGCCTTCAGGAATGCTAAGTTCTGAGACCAATAGGCCCCCATACTGGAAGAGGAACCAGCCGCCTCAGACGGCTCCATCCTTGCCCTCATCCTGGAATCCGACCGAGGGTCAACAGGGACTTCCGACTCTTTCCTTTTATGACTATCGGTGGTCGGCTCAACATGCGTCGGCCCCACGACCTTTGACTTCCTCGAAGCCTGCTGAGGCTCTTTGCCTTTCTTTTTTCCAAGACCAGATAACAAGCTCGGGGCATTCATTTCCCAGAGATGGTCAGAAATACCGGCAAGACGACCTAAAAAGAAGATGACATATCAGAAAAATGCAGAGGCAAAGATGGAACACTTGGAAAAAAGTAAAGGTTGAGAAAAAAATAATAGTAACTCACATAGCTCTGTCAAGGGGCCGACCCTCAAACCAGCTTTTTTGAGGAATCGAGGGGTCATAAGATCTTCAAACTTTGTAAGTCCACCCCCTCTCCCTCGTTCCCTCAGATACTCGACTATGTCCTTCTTATCCAAACTAAGTTCGGGGTCTGACCTAGCCTTCATCGAGGGGTTAGACCATCTCCTTAGAACCGTTGAACCATCGTCCAAAGGTTCGGCAGCAAATTCCCAGTCTCCATAAATGAAGAAAAATCTCTTCTTCCAGTCATGGTTGGAGGTTTGTGCCACATGGAGAATTTTCTTATCAGACCTCCTCACCCCCAGGTGATAGTACCCAGGCTGTTTGGACGAGGAAGTGATATTATAACAAGCCAAAAACACGTCGAATGAAGGCTCATCGGTGAAGGCATTCTTCCACAAGGAGACGTAGCCAAGGATCGTCCTCCAGGATTTGGGAGAAAGTTGAGAGGGGGCAACGCCGAGGGCTGATAGTATGTTGACTATGGTAGGGTGCATAGGGAACCTAACACCGACCTTAAACATCTATTCATATACTTCGATCTCTCCCTCTTCACCCTCAAAGACTTTCTCAGACTCAGAGGGGACCCTCATACTTATGTTGGGGGGCACACCAAATGTATGCCTCTACAATAGGAGGTCACGATCCCTGATGGATGAAACATAAGCCGAGGCATGGGAGGTGTCAATTGGGTCAGCGTCTGAGTCCTGACCATTATCCTCAGTCCCCTCTCCCTCGTCCTCATCACCTGTCAGAGGCCCACAAGGAAAAGCCATCTGGAAGGCATGGGGGGATAAAGTTATCACAGGAACAGCCCTGAAAGGGACCACACCCTCGATCTGTCAGCCTGGACTAAGATCAGACATTTATGTCTTCCCAGAAGGGCCAGCACCTGTTGGTGACGATGCTCTCTCATCCATCTCGACCTCGCACGATTTACTCTCAGCTGGATGACAGGATAACCCACAAGACTCAATTGGTTTTATTATGGCTAGAGGAATGGGAAAAATGGATCGTACCCAATTAGGGTCGGCCCCTCATCTTCTCTCGTCCTCTTCCTCTACTCCTCTGATCTCAACAAATAATTTCCCTCTCAGGGAAGGGAATTCCTCAGCTAAATTGTAAAGCCTCCTAAGCATTAAGAGGGAGACCCTACACTTAGAAGAATTTGGCTAACCTAATCACAAATAAGTTGATAGTTGACTAAGTTGGACTTTTGGATCAAAACCAAAAATTAAAGGTTTTTGGTCAAGAACACTCAAGAACAACTCGCTGGGGAAGACACCGGAGGGAAGTAAAATAGCCAAAGAAAAGTCCTATAGGCCTACAGCATGAAAGCAAGCAGCAATGGAAGATAAAGAGATCACTAGGGCAGAGAGATTACCTGAGAAAGAACAACGAGGCTTGATGCAGAAGAAATCACAGAAATGGCTATAGAGCTGTGGGAATTCTAGAGAGAGAGAGTTCAGGCGCGAAAAAGAAGAAGACGAAAAGAAATGATTTCAAAAATTGCTTAAATACCTTGATAATGAGTGGTCCCACTAACAGAGGCAAATCACAGCCCATGAGGAGGGTATCATTAGGGCACAAAGTCCCAGGTTAGGTGTGCATCCGCCACGCCTTGGAAACTGAAACGACAACGGATATAAGCCTAAGTATCACATCAGCTCAACAAGTGTCATTCATCTAACTGGCCATACACTCATCTCAAAGGAAACACTATCCCTCATCCATCTTAACAACATCGATGGCTAAGGGCTGGGGATTAATTGATATACCCACATATACCCTCGGCCAGGCCGAGGGTGCCCTGCACTTGGATGGTGTCAAGATGACCTCTCAACATATATCATATGACCCTTCAAGGGGCCGACCCTCATCATGGTCCAAATGACCCTGCAAGGGGCCGACCCCTCATTAGGCCCAAACGACCCTTCAAAGCGCCGACCCCTCATCAGGCCCAGATGACCCTTCAAGGGGCCGACCCCTCATCATGGTTCGGATGACCCTCCAAGGGGCCGACCCTTATCATGGTTCGGACGACCCTCCAAGGGGTCGACCGCTCATCAGGCTCGAACGACCCTACGAGGGTACGACAATACGAGGTCTAAATTGGGCCAGACTCACTACCAGAAGGAACTTTGCCCTCGGCCTCGTATCACAGGACGAGGGTGACATCATCATAGTGCGTGGTTTAGGAGACGCGTGGAACAATGCGCATGAGGCTCATATAGCACGTGGAAGACCGTTATAACAATATCACCCCCTCATGTGAGGGAATATTATGTCATCATTTGGCATCTACAGGTGTCAATAGGAGTTGGTGAGATCTTCATTCACATGCACCATGCATACTTGGGGGGTAAACTACACCCCCCAAGACCTATATATACTTGTCACCTACAACCCTACAAGGGGGAGGGATCGATCGATAATTGTAACCCTAGCAAAAACTCTGCTTATACACACAGTATAGAGAGAAAATGAGCTTATGTGTATTGTATCCAAGGCCGTTAGTTCCCATACTTAGTGGATCACACACTCATAGTGGATGTAGGCCTAATTGGCTGAACCACTATACATCATTGTCTTATTCCTCTTATACTCACCTCCTTCTATATACTTATACATGCATATCTCCAGGGCTGCCATGGTTACTACTGTTTGAGCTTATCATCACTTATCTAGTGGTGCTGAATCCAAGCATCATCACAAAGTATTACGAATCCTCTGCCCAATTATATATACATATATCACTCGGATTTGCCTTATAATCACGGCCTGGTTTTAATCCTTAATCTAACTTTCTTACCTTTATCTAGCCCACATCTATCAGGTGAGAGAACTATTTACAATGCTTATATATTGCACGTTAACTCTTTATTAGCCCTTTAATCACTCAATCACGTGACTTTCGGCTAATTCCACTAAAAACCCCATCCTAATATAAAGCAACATCTCTCCGCTCCCAACGTCGATGCGTGGAGTGTCTCGCAAAGCGAAATCCCAACAAGGAACCCCTCCGATGCACTACTACTTAACTTTTTGGTCATAGAAATATGGTAGCATAAGATAAGTAAAATAAAAATTCACATTAAACAATCTCTATAAAGTCTCAACCCGTATCCAGGAGAGATATTATAGAATAAGTAGTTCCAACCTGGAACCGAAGATATGATAGTCTCACAATCATAAGCCTGTTATATCTCAAATCAAAATATTTTATACTCGTATAACACAAACGGAACGAGTAGTACAAACCAAACAAACTTTTCAAACATCATCGTCCACTTACTATGAATGCAAGAAAATAGAATCTCAACACCACGAAAAACATATAGATATATCCTCTATTTTAATATCAATACTACCACAAAGCTCAAATTACACACCCGAGTCTAGGGTTAATAAAATATCGAGGCTTAATCTTGCCCCACGAAACACACTACCCTTGTCCGAGGTGAAACTCATAATAACACTCTTGCCAATTACCCTGGCTTCTCCCAAGAGTTCCCAGATACAACACCCTTGCTATCTTTACCAAAAACTATCTATACCCTATCTAGTCCCTTTATTCTTGTCCTTTAACTTCTACCGAACAACACCAAAGTATGTGGTTCTACGTTCCAAATCACAATTATTCCCCACATCTGGCCACCCTGACCATATTAAAGTTTTTAGTATCTCCAACTTTATAGCCTCAATTCTGACAATCACCCCCGTAGTTCTCTTAACTCCCTCAGTAAAGGAAAATATGCTACTGGCCTCAACTGCATTATTTCCATGAATCTCCTTGGGTGGAAGTCCACCAATGAGGTTTCACTAACACGACTTCTTCATAAGTCTTAACAACACTTACTAGAGAGCCCATTATTACATTAAATGACTTTTTCTTCCTCGTACCTACCTTACTTTGGTGCAAGGTTTCCTTAACCATATACCTCTTCGTTTACTATCGGCCGCTGACCGATCCTCTTAGGATTACTTGAAAAGATGCATTCTCTACATTTCAAATACTTCAGAGGAACTTACTGTTAAAACCGTCCACGAGGTTTCTTTAGGAGAAAATCTTCATGTTCCCCCAAATGTGGTGACCACCATACTCACCATTTCGACCTTACTCCAACGGGTGAAAAATTTTCCTCAAATTTTCACATCTGGGCATTCCTATACCCCTCACTAAACCAAAGCTTCTGAGCCTTATACTTCCATTGAATAAATCTACACTGCCTCCGCATGACTTAACTTCAGCGCATGATCATTATCAAGGGTCTTTCAAACTTTAATTTAACCTGCTGAGTAATCTAAGTTTAGCACCACTCTCTTCTTGTAGCAGTACTTGGGAAATTATAGCCACTATATCCTTGTAACCGTTGTAACAATCTAAGAAAATTCCACAGAGGGATTAACCTCCAATGCTTTCCTCATAACGGCCTTCCGTGGTTGCCTTTCATTAATCAGCACACGAATCTCAAATGAGCGTGTAAAAGATTTCTTAAAATCTTACATTATGGAAGGAGAATGAAATCTCATAAGAGAAATCAACGATCTTAATCCTAAGGCTCTACATCAATTCAAAAGCAATACAGAAGGCGTAGTACGTCCGCACATATTCCTAAGGACACTAGTACCTGATGCTCTGATACCATCTGTGACAACTTGCTCATTAAAATAAGAGGTGGCCAGCCCGATACTCCAATAATTATAGGAATCATAGATGAACTATTCTTAGCATCACTGTCGTTAAAATAAAAGTATGAGATAACCACCAATTATTTTAGAAAACGGAGTGTCAAAAATTTAATTTATAGGGTTCAAGAAATCAATTAAACAATACAATTTGAAAAGAAGGTGGATATAAAAAACAACGAGTAATTGTATAACAATTAAGCACAATAAAATAACCGAATAAGCTGTCGGTTAACAGACCAATACAAATACATTACACCGAGTATTAAAATTAAATATCACATTATATTTAACAAGTACAATACTGGGGCAACACACCCAAATGTGTAAACTGATCATAGCTAGATTACAAAAAGATGGAAGCATCTACAATGAATAACCTACAACATCCACGAAATGTTATAGCTCCAGGACAATAGGAATGGAGAGGTCAATATGGGTGTCCTTGCGGGGGAGCACCTGGCGAATAAAGGATTCATGCAAAACAAAGAGATATAGACGGGTCAGGGCCCGATTTGATATGGTCACCATGTGAATAAAATGCATGACAATTAGGAATGTTTAATCATCAATCATAAACTTACTCTCTCTCACAGTTAATCATAAAATTCCTCACCTCTCATTCTAAAAGCACAACCTAGCGTAATATCAATGATAATGCTCAATGTTCATATCAACATGGGAGAAATCATTTACTTTCACTCAATGAGATTTCATTTCGTTTTTTTTTTTGACAATTCACATGCATAGTTCCTTTTTCTCTTTAGGAAATATATATAGCAATTTATTTCACAAAATGTTTCACCAATTCCGTTACGTATCATCACTTCACGTTTCCCTTTTTATCTCCAGGAAATGTATTTAAAGCAATATATTTCATAAAGTGCTTTGCCATCAATAATATCCCACATTATTATGAATAGTTATATTTCATATCATATAACGATTCTAAGACCGTCCTTACGAGTTTTCCCACTAGACGAGCCCCTAAATGGCTATTATCTTCCAGGGCCTATCAAACAAGGCAACCTGGGCATCCTACATTGCGAGACGTTGGGAAGCGGCCATATACTTGTGACAATGAGTCATAACCACACCCGGAATTACCTCACTTCGCAAAATAATCACATATTATATAATAACCGGTCCTATGGCTGAGGACTATATTCACCATGCATTTACTTGCCAGGGGACTTCACCTCATGCGCGTAACTTCCCTTATCATAGCGATCTCGAGAGGTGTGTATATGTAAATTATCATTTACTAATTATTTTATCATTTGAAATTATTCACTTTTTACATTCTCAAAACCAATTATACTCAATGATTAAGCACCAATTTTAAAATATGCATTTCTTATTCTCGAAGTCATATTTTATTAATGATCTAGGACCCGAAGTGCAATTTTCCTCACACTAGTCTCCAAGGATCCTAGACCCTATCACTTAACTCTTCCTTAGTCCGAGGCTATCTCCCTAGAGGAAACAACACTAACCTTTATTGAATAACCCCCGAATTAAAAATAATTGCCCCCATACTATCCAAGAGGGTTAATACTCCTATTATAAACCCCTAATCCTATTTATTACTTCCCAAAGGAAGGTTCCTAATCCTTAAACCTAAAAGAAAAGGAATAAAAACAATGTTGGAAAAATATCCAAAAACTGCAGATATTTGAATCGATTCGCCTTGGACGAATCGGTTTGGTCTTGAAAGAGAATCGATTCGGATAGGCCGAATCTATTCGATCAAGAGGACCCAACATTTTGCATACCTCTGAATCAATTCGGGTCATCCGAATCGATTTTCCCAGCCAAGACCTATAGCCTACCCCTTTAGCGAATCGATTCGCTAGGGGCGAATCGATTCTCCTGGGCAGAATGCCCTGTTTCGGCTATGTGTTTAAGAACCCTAAATTCCCAAAACTCCAGTTTCTCTCTTCAAAACTCAACCAACTAAACTTATTTTATTACCAAATCATTTCTACACACTAACTAACTAATATTTCCAACTCAAATAAAATTTTAATCCAATGTTAAGGGTTTAAACACTAAAATCATCATAAAACCCAATAATGGTTAAAACTCCAAAAACACAATTATATATGCAATTTACCCACATTAAATCATACACAAGCAAGTTAGAAACTTACCTCAAGTTCGTAGTCTCGAATTTCCTTCCCGTAGCAACGATTCCAGCTTCAAACTTCCAACTCTCTCTTTTCTGTCCATTTTTTCCCAAGATCTCTCTTCTCTCTCTAAGTGTAAAACATATAATTGGGGAAATAAGAGCGTTTGGGAGACTTAACAATTCATTTAACATTTGTTTCCCCCTTTAGAAGTTAGTACACCATTAAAATGACTCGCAACTACATAATTGAGTCATAATCTATAAAAAGTGCCCGGAACTCCAAAAATGCAATATGGCACTTATTTTGACTATCTCACCTATTTCAGGACTAATCGCGCCCTCAAAATTGGCATCCGGAATATCGTACAATTATTTCATGTTCCAACGTCATATTAATTTATTAATAATGATCCAATTGAAATATATTCCATAGCCGTCGCTTAAAGCACAATGACGCAATAAACATAACATACTGCTATTTACATTCACATAACAGTAAATACGTAAAACTTGGTAAATATTATCTCTTAGCTCACTTAAAATAATATTTACTCTAACTTTCTCCATTTTATCTATTTAACCCATCGGGTAAATTTAATATAAAATAATCACTCAAAAGTCTGGGTTGTTACAGCGCCCTTTTTACAAAAATCTAGAGTGTTAAATCGAAACGATTTAGATCCAAGGGCCGAAATTAAATGACATTTCAAAATGGCGCTTGTTGGTGAAAAAGAAGGATTTGTTGTATCTTGGATATAATTTGTCTGTATACCAATTATCAAACTCAATTTGAGTGGGGCCAAATAACACCTTAAGGACAGTAATTCATTACGCCTCAAATCCTAAGGTCTTTCGAATTTTCATTACTGCAATCCAATATATTTTTCTAACAATGTTAAGGTGTTATATCCAATGGAGATGAAAAATAATATGGCATCTTTTCTGAATCCCAACATTAGTTTGGATCACTTTGATGGTACAAATTTTACCCGTGGAAAGGAAAGTTAATTTTTATTCTAACAGTATTAATAATTGCATATGTTTTCGATCCCAAAATTCAACCAATTCCTGCGCCAAAAGATGATGAAGAAGAAATTGTAAAAAAAGGATGAAAGAATCATACAAAAGATGAATTGGTGTGCCGGGGGAATATTTTGAATACATTGCCCGATCGATTATATGATCTTTACAACTACATGCAGTCTCCGCATGAAATCTAGAACGCTCTTGAATACAGGTATAGTTACGGATAAATTCTTAATTTTAAATTTTCAAATTTAGTATGGGTATAATCAATCTGTTTTAGACCAAGTACATGAGTCACAAATTCTTGGCACAAAGCCTCGCGAATTAAAGTTTAAAATTTCATAATCATTTCAAGTGGGGGCAATTATTGCTAAATTGTCGCCAAGTTGGAATGATTATAGAAAGAAACTCCAGGAAAGATGATATAACTTTGTAGGAGTTACAGACTTATTTAGGAAACTAGATGCCGTGATCATAAACATAATCCTCAAAATTCCTCCAAAGTTAACATTGTTGAAGGAAATAAATTTCAAAAGAATTCTAAGACCAATAATGGTAAGAAGATCAAGAAATTTCAAAATAATAAGAAACATCCCCATGAGGCTTGTTTCAATTGTGGAAAAAGTGGCCACTGCGCCTGTGATTGCAAGAAAAAATATGAAAGACAGATGCCATCTAATCCAACAATGCAAAAAGTGCAAATATGGTGGAAAATGTGATCGATGATCTTCTTGCAATGGTGTCATAAATGCATATTGGTATGATTACCGAACTGAATATGATAGCAGTGACCTAATCTTCTGATTGATGACTCGAAAACTTCAAAGTTAGGCCCAAGAGGAATTAAAAGTGTTGCGTAGGATATGCATAAAATTTTAAGGCTTATAGGTTATTAGACTTGAACTCTAACATTATAATTAAATTTAAAGATGTTGAATTTATTGAAAATTAATTTAATAAAGATAATCAGATGTTCTTTTCCTGAAATATCAACTGATTTCAACCCTAATTCATCAAATAATGATAAAAAAAAAGAATCTAAAACATAACATAACCCAAGGAGAAGTCAACGTGGTAGGAAAGAAAAATATTTAGGACCTGATTTTATTTCCTCAAAAACCTTAACCTTTTTGGTGGAAGGAAATAAAAATAATGTTCTTAATAAAATACCTATCTTACTCAATGTAGAAGAAGATCATAAAACCTTTAGTGAAGCAATGGCCTCAAGGGATGTGTCTTTCTGGAAAGGGGATATTAATGATGAGATGGATTTAATACTATCTAATCAAACTTGGGTTTTAGTAGACTTACCCCTAGGATCACAACCTATTAGTAGCAAATGGGAATTCAAAAGAAAATATAATACAAATGGGTATGTTCAAACATTAAAGGCTCAATTGGTAGCCAAAGGATTTAAACAAAAAAAAAGGATAAATTATTTTGATACTTACGCACTTGTAGTTAAGATAACATATATACGAGTATTAGTGGCAATTGCATATATTAGTCATCTGCATGTGCATCAAATGGATGTTAAAACTACATTTATAAATGGTGACCTTGATGAAGAAGTATACATGGAACAACCCGAAGGTTTTTTTTCTTGGAAATGAAAATAAATCTTGTAAATTAATTAAGTCACTTTATGGACTGAAACAAGAACCAAAACGATGCATGAAAAATTTGATTCGGTCATTCTTTTAAATGGTTTCAAACATAAGAATGGTAATAAATGCATTTACTCTAAATTTGACAATGACTATGGTGTAATTATTTGTCTTTATGTTGATGATTTATTAATTTTTTGGAAAAATATGAGAGGTGTATATGAGACTAAGAAATATATTACTTCACAATTTAAGACGAAAGATCTCAACGGAGTAGATACTATTTTTGGTATCAAAGTTAAGAAACATAATGGGGGTTATGCATTGTGTTAATCTCATTATATTAAAACAATGCTTCTCAATTTCAGTCACTTAACAATTAAAGAAGAAAATACTCCATATAAGTCCAGTGTGAAATTATTTGAATATTCAGGCAGAGTAGTTGCACAAATTTATTATGCTAGTGCAATTGGAAGTTTGATGTATGCAATTGAAAAACTGTGTGTGTGATACTGATTTAAATAAATGCGCAAATTTCCAATTCAAACTTATTTAATTAGTGTCTATATATGCATCAAATCAATTCATCCTTTAAACACAAATAGCAACGTGCGTGCAAGTGTTAAACCATCATAAAGAAAATATGCAACATAAAGTTCAGGAAAAATATCCGAATGGAAAAACCTTTTATTGCACTATAATTGTAAATCGTAACTTACACGGTTACAATGAAATACAGTGACACTCGAATACCAGCAGGTGTCAGTCGGTGTCGTCGGCAATAGATCCACATGCAGCGAACCTATATGAACCGCAATCCAATCTTCTGTCCAGGAACACCGTAGAACTCCCTAGTTATGTGCAGTTAACCAGCCTAGTACCTCCCTCAAGTAGTACCTATTGTCATCCCAATACATTCAAAGACACCTATATCAGCAGCATAAAATCTCAGCAAAAAATGTCTTGGGTTCCATAAATACAACTCACATAAAAGTAATTGGGATTGTGAATTGAAAAACAAAAGTTTTGAACCCTCAAAATGGTTGGAGAACACTAGAAAAATGTATTCTGTCAAAATCAGTTTTTCTCCACGCCAAAAATAAGTAGTCTGACACTCAATATATAGCAGAATTGAAGGGGTCATGTGTTAGCCTAAAACACCTATCGTTCGAATGACATACAATGTCATTTGAGCGAGACAGTATCTCGTTCGAACGAGATAAGCTATCGTTTGAACGACAGAAGTGTTGATACCTTAAAAAAACTTCAGACTTTGAAACAAGTTGGAATTCTCAAAAAGCAAAACTTGTTATGGGATCAGAAAACGTTTTACAAAAAACTTTTATAAGAAAATGTTTTTGAAAATACTAACTTTATAAAAAACATTTATAAAATTTCAAAAACCATTTTTCATAAATAGAAAAATATCTCAACACTTTTAATATGAAATGTAAATGGAACTTAAAAATAATTTTACCAAAATCATCTTGTTGGGCATGAATTTTGAAGTCCACTTGAAATTCGGATCCGTATTTAGTATATGTTAGCTTCCTCAATTCTTTAACGACTTGTAGCGGTATACGACATAATTAATTGTGGCGGGCATTTTCTAAAATATGTCCTTATAGCAATGCATTGCACAAGGCCAGATATTGTATTTACAATAGGAAAATGTCAAGATACATTAATAATCCAAGTGTAGATCACTGGAAAGCAATTAGGAGGATACTTGGTTACCCAGGAGGACTATTGGGTTAGGTTTATTTTACTATTGCCTTCCATCAGTGCTTAAAGCATATTATGATGATAGTTAGATCACATGTGCAAGTGATAATAAAT
The DNA here is from genome assembly GCA_949130495.1 of Sambucus nigra. Classification (NCBI taxonomy): domain Eukaryota; kingdom Viridiplantae; phylum Streptophyta; class Magnoliopsida; order Dipsacales; family Adoxaceae; genus Sambucus; species Sambucus nigra. Next base: position 293,125,753 of record OX422215.1, on the reverse strand, counting down.
CCACATCTGGATGGATATTCACCTTAGTGGGTGGAACAATTTCTTGGCCATCCAAGAAATAAACTTACATAACTCATTGAACAATGAAATCGGAGTTTATAGCACTTCCAACAGCAGACAAAGAAGCAGAATGTCTAAAAAGTTTATTATTAGATATAAAATTATGATCAAAACCAATGCCAGTTGTTTTTTTGTATTGTGATAGTGAAGCTTCATTGTCTAGAGCATATAGCAAAATTTATAAAGGAAAATCAAGGCACATTACCTTAAGACATGAATATGCTAAGCAACTAATAACGGATGGAGTTATTAATATTATTTATCTTCGAACGAGTAAGAATCTAGTATATCCTCTTACCAAAGGACTCTCAAGGGATTTGGTGAAAAATACATCTAGTGGAATAAGACTGAAACCTTTTTTACAAAATCACCACTAATGGTAACCTATCTTTGAGGTAGCAATACCACTACTCAAAAGTTTAATGGGTAAATACAAGTTACTGATAAGTGGTTGCTTGTGAACTGAAATTAATATAATTTCGTGTCCCTTATAGGATGTTCAGTGCAGATTGCTACGTTATGAGGATGAGTTCAACTCTTAATGAAGTTCAATGTCTAAAGTTGCAAGGGCATGTGAGTGAAATTCACCTGTATGAACATGATAAATGGTGTCGCTTCTAGCAAGAGTTTATGTTTACTCTTGTAAATGTTCATAAGACCAAGATAGAGCACACAACCAGAATAGTGCTAAAATATGTGGAATATATCATAGAAATTGAGATATCACATGTGTGATGTATTTTCGGTTCTAAAACATTGAGAGACAATTTAATGCGTAACATATCTTTGTCTTATTATCACTTTTAGATGTATTCACTAATTGAAGGTTTATTTTAAAAGAAACCTCTTTTTATGCATTTGCATATCACAAGAAGAAATTGCATAAGTTTTACAATCTAGTAGGGGATTATTGGGAGATTATAACATCAATGTTAATTGCTAAAATTAGAAGATAAATTGTAACGTGAAAAGACATTTGGTGTGGAATGTGTAAATCCCAAAGGAAGTTAAAAAGACAATGATCCACATTGGAAAATTATGATAACTTGAGTAGTATAATAAAGGCATGTGTGTCATATGAGATTACTTGTATGTATTAAGGAGTACACTTTTAGTGTGCACCTTAGAACCAAGAATGATGTAAAGCACCAATTGCTCATGCACGTGCGCGCGCGCGTGTGCGAAAGTGCAATTAGGCATTTAGGGAACTTTAGAGGTGAACTTTTCACTTCCCACATACATGAGGAGTGGTAGGAGCCTTTGATTTTTAACAAGGTCAACAAATCAGATGGCCCAGAAGTAAATACACACGATCAGACACAACACACAAGACGGATCAATCTAAACGGTCCAATTTTTAGTGCCACTTTGATAAGTGACAATTGTACCGTTGTACCTTTTTGGAAAAATCTAGAGCATCAAATCAAAACAATTCAAATCCAAGGGCCAAAATTAAATGATAGTTCAAAATGGTGTTTGTTGGTGAATAGACACCATTTTGCATATACGAGGCAATCAAATCTTGTCAATTATGCATTTTTGAAAACTCTCTTTCTCTCTATATATTTTTTGCCTATCAATTTCGTTGGGAGTTCTGTGGGATTTCTTATAGTTTGCTACTTGAAGAACCCGTGGATATGTTTCATATTGGAGACAATTCGCCTATATACCCATTAGCAAACTCAATTTGAGAGGGGACAAATAACACTTTACGGACAATAATTCATTAAGACTCAAATCCTAAGGTCTTCCGAATTTTTATCATTGTAATCCTATATATTTTTCTAATGCAAAGAACCCCAAAAATAGGAGTTTTAAGAACTCACTTCCTAGTTACGCTCCGATTGATACAATTAAGCGGTCATATACCTACTATACTTGGTTACTTGTCAAAATCGAAAAATCTTAATCTCTCCTATAATAATTTTTCCGGTACAGTCTTGTCAGACATAGATCTGTACTAGCTGTAATTCTAGTAGTTTTAATTCTATTAGTAGATGTCACCAAGGTTAGTTACATTGATTTGAGTATTGAAACACCTCAATATGTTTTAATAAAACCATAGACATAGAGAGCGAGATAATGTAAAATAGGGAAATTTGGTAGATTAATCACATTTTATGCATGTTTGTATATTCCCTGGGGATGTGTAGTTTATTTATTTGTCAATGTAAAGATCCTATATTTTTCTTTTTATGATGAAACCCTTTTATCATTTTACTATCTAATTTACCCAGTAATGTCACAAACGAACAATTTAGGCACTGAAAGGTCACTTTGGATCTAAGTAAATAGTCCTATTTATTTCTTAGCTGAATTGGTTGCCAAACTAGTTACATAATATAAAAAGTAAATATAAGAAGAAGAAGAAGAAAAGTTTAGAATTATTGTGCTTAAGAACTATTTCATTTGAAAATTTTTAAGAATTTCATTTTCAAGGTATATATGAATTTTTCTAACATATTGCATCTTCTTTAGATATATGGCATTTTCTATATGTTTCATTAATTTTGATGTTCTGATTTTACATCCTATTGATTCAATCTATTCGTACGTACCCACCGATTATTTCGAATTTATTTCTCAATATAATGGAAAGTCATATTTCATTTTTCATAAAATGCCACAATTAAACATTTTTTCACTCGGTTTATTTTTAATTGGTGGTTGTGTTTGTTATTTTTTCGTCAACTGAAATCACAATTATTCTAAAAAAATAAATCCTTTTTCACTTCGATGGTTCTCGTTTAACGTGATCGAAGCTTTACATTTTCTGCTACAAGTCCCGTAAATATTTGTAACTCGTCGCCCCATCATCGCAAGTTGATGCCTCTCCATCGCAAGTCACTATACGAGTTCAGGAAATCCCATCAGATATTATATTTTACGTTTAAACCTACCTCCATTTCCTTTCATTTGCATTCAAACTCTAGGCACCCGAATCTTTCACCCGCCCCTTAAGGAGAGCTGGGGGAAGCCTCGATGCACTCATAATAAGTTGTCAACATGTCGAAAGTCCTCGTAATTGGAATTAGCTTGCGAATTTAAATTTGATTCCTTCAAACTATATTTTTTAAAACTAATTAAAACTATTTATGGATTTTTGTTTTGTTCGGGCATTTAGTGTTGCCTTTATTGCTTATGACCAGTTATGCTTTGGTCCAATTCTTCTTTACAACTCTATTTTAAATTAGTAACATATATAATATGTTTATAGAATATAAATGACCAATACTTCCTTTATGATTAGGTAGTAATAACCCACTCTAACGTAGGTTTAAACCTGCACACTCTGCCTATTCTAATACCGGGTAATCAATCTTTTATCAAAATAAAATAGGAATTAAGTATGATTCCATTCTCAACATCACTATAGCAACAAGTAATATAAATATAAAACGAATAAAACCATACATATAATAAATGGTAGAATAACTGAATGCATAAATAAATAACATGAGCCGAATAAACCATCAGCCACTGCAAAGAATCATCCAACATAAGTAAAACTAATAAATAAAAAATATCTCTAACATGAAATAAAAGACTATCCAACTACGTGCAGCATGCCCAAAAAGAAATACTGGAAATAACTTGGTCCTATCTAGATAAAAAGAAGTTGAAGAGCCTAAATCAAAACCGTAGCATCCATAACTACTGCTTACAATGACATGAAAGATCTAACCATGTTGTTTCTGTTATTATTGCACCCGGGGTTTTGAAAAAAGAAGAAATAAATTTTCCAGCGGGTCAAAGACTGAAAATGTTTAAAAATAATTTTCAAGTATTGAAATTATTTAAATAATAAAACATGTAGTAAATTGCTTTCACAATTAATTTACCTATTGCACTCACATGAGACTTAACCTCACATCTCATCTATAGTGCGCACCAAACACATTAATTTACTTATCCTAATTATACTACCCAGTCTAACTAGGACAATAATCATTTTCAAATCCCATTCTTCTAATACTCACCGTTAGGTAATACATATAACCTTATTAGGTATAAATAATAATATAGTTACATGCATACTATAAATAGATACACTCGATATATTAACATAGCTACACTTGTGATTTAAATGGATATACAAACTATCTCATAACTACAAACATATATATCACTTTCCATATACATATAAACCATATCCCCAGAGCATGGAGCTCGCAGATACATCCCTCGTGTGCTATCAGGCTCCAGGTATACCACGTACCACAACTGGGCCACCGGGTAAGAATCTAACCACCAAACCCAGCGTAAACACAAATAACAAAAGTGGTGATAAACATATGTCTGGGGCTAATAACCATACCATATCGCGTCTAACCGGTCTCCAAATGAAAACTTATCCTCACACATGGATCGTGGCCATGCAACAGTACTATGACTTGGGGAATCAACCCATTACCTACTCGTCAATACCAGGGTGAACTGTCGACTACGCGCAAACTCATATGATAGCACTTTCGAGTGGGTATGTTCAAATAAACAATCTACACACACACACACACACATATATATATATATATATAATCCCATAATACTTATGCATATAAAGTACAGACTTCATAAAAGACCACAACGTACTAGTTAACTAAATCCCGAAGTCCGAACCAACTTCCCGATTACATAACGAAGTGTTCACTCACTTGAATTCCGGTTCGTCTCACTTGAACCCATCTAATCGTTGGACTAAAACATGTACCAAATCCTAGAAATGTTCTCCAGTAGTCCCAATCTACCCCGTAAGCCCATACGTCCATTTTCCAAGAACTAACGAGTTAAATCAACGTACAATAAATATTCGAGCAGGCCAGCAAATCGAATAGATACGCTTAGTAGACCAAACCGGTTTCATTAACCAAATTGATTTGCTTCCCAGTGAACCAATTTCGTTTGTTGGGCTTCCAATCATCTCCTTCCTCAGAGTTTCACCTCTAAAACCCTCCTATGAATGTCTCAAGCCTCCAAAAACATTAAATTGATTTCTCGCTTGATTATATAATTAACCTAGAAGCATTCTAACATCGAAATATACCTGAATCCATAAACATAACACAAGGACTCCTCATCATAAATAAATTCTAACAAACATAATTTATCAACCCATGAAATTTATTAATTAGCAACCTATCAATATTCTCATGTTCATAAACCTAGAATTAAATCACGAAGTCCTTACTTAATCATTATCATTCAATGTCAATTACAATCAGAGGTTAAACACAACTTATATATCTTCACATGATTATCAAAGTTTTCATCTTTTAGTCTCAGATTTATTCCAAATTAACTATGAATGCAAACATGCAATCTAAAACAAGTAAACACTTGCCTTTCTTGTTTTGTATCTGAAGTCTCAAAATGTAAGAATAATTTGAATCCGAAGATTGGCTCTTCCTTCCCTTCTCCAAGGTTCTCTTCTTTCTTCCTTCCTTAATCTTTTCTCCTACGCTCTTATTTAATCACAATTATCTAGAGTCCAAAAGTGAGGTTATCATCCACCTCCCTAATCCTTAAACACTCCATAATGACACCCTAATCCAATTTTTAGTTTAATCCCAAAGGGTAAAAAGACACCCATACCCCTATATGAGCCATACTAAGTCTAAAAAACCCTCGAAACCCAACTATAATACCCAGGTACCATTTTCTAAATATTTCAACCCATTCTGGAACACCGGTGCACTAAAAATGGTCATCACGGTAACCCAACAAATATACCATCATCTCATTAATCGGGCCCGACACGTGCATAGAGTATTCATTGCTCACAAACTATATAAATTTGTCGATGTCACTCTCTATCGATATAATATAATAAACCATAATCTTTCACTCATAAACAACAATATAATAATTCACACCTATATTTGATTATCATATGCATGTAAATAATATTATTAATAAACATTAACCTTTAACAATACAATTTATATTTATCAAAACCGATTTAATTTTCACAATTAAATTAATAATTAAATACTCACGTGGAAATTAAATACTCAGAAACATACGGGGTATTACACTAGATTTATTGAGCACAATTATATAAAATATAACTCTATGTATTAAATTATATATTGAAATGAAAGACTTTGACTTATCAAAAGTAGAATATAGCTTATTGCACATCAGTGTTTGTATTAGTTGTTAGCTTTCATGTCTACTATTTGGATTTTGGTGTTTATTATTACTATGATACTTTTTTAGGATGGGTGACAACTCTTGGATGACCAAGGTTAAATTATCCAAAGAATACGTAGGTGGAATTAAAATGTTTACAAGATACGCTGAAGATGGTGTAGATGAACATAACTCAATATAGTGCCCGTGTATTGAATGCAACAACCTCTTCAAAATGAGTTCGAATGATATAAGATATTAATTGTATGATAATGGGATTAACCCAAGCTACACTATATGGGTATGGGATAGGGAACGTGGACAACGATAAGGGTCGTTTAGTGTCAAATCAAATAAGTCATCTTATTAAGAACATGAATTTGAAATGGATGATGTTGCAAGCATAATAGATACGATTCAGTATATAAACAAAAACTTCATGAGAAATTCAAAAAAAAATCAAAATTTGCTCGAAGAGGCTGAAAACCCTTTGTATAAAGATTGTAAGAAATATACAAAGCTATCTGCAATAATGAAGATCTTTAATAATAAAGCAAAGAGTGATTGGTCTCATAAGAGTTTTACGGATGTGTTGACCTTATTTGCGGATATGCTACTAGAAAATAATGAACTTCCCATGAATGAGAGGGAAGCAAAACAAAGTTTTTTCACATTTGAGATGGAGTGTAAGAAAATACATTATTGACCTATTGATTGTATACTTTATAGGAAGGAGTATGAGGATGAAATTGTATGTCCTAAGTGTGGCATATCAGGATATAAAGTTAAGAAGAATTTGGCAAAAGAATTAGTTAATGGAGGAAATAATGGTGTCCTAACTAAAGTGATATGGTACTTTTCACCTATCTCGAGATTCAAAATGTGGATTAAGTCTACACACTCTACAAAGGATAGGGTATGGCATACAAGTGAAGAAGTTGATGATAAATTATGCCACCTAGAAGACTCAACAACATGGAAGGTAATAGATAAAAAATGGCATGAGTTTGCATCGAAATCCAAAAATCTTTAGTTAGGTGTTTCAACTGATGGAATTAATCCACATAGTTCCCTTATTATAAAGTATAGTTATTGGTCAGTTATGCCTTATACGTATAACGATCCATCGTGATTGTCCATGAAAATAAAGTTTATTATATTGATAATGTCGATATTGGGTCCAAAACAAACTAGAAATGACATTTATGTTTACTTGGCACCTTTAATTGAGGATATTAAAATGCTTTGGGAGGAAGGAGTTAAGGTTTATGATGAATATACAAGGGGGTATTTCACACTAAAAGTTGTTTTGCTGTGGAAAATTAATGATTTTCTAACATATGAGAATTTGCCTGGTTTTGCAATGAGAGGGCATTATATTTGTCCGATATGCAATGAAAAACTTATTCTCATAGATTAAAAAATTATGGCAAATTCATTTATATGGGACATTAAAGGTATACTCCATGAAACCATCCATTTTGAAATAAGAAAAAAGGATTTCAATGGTGAGAAAGAGTTTGGATGCAGCCTAGACCTTTGCGTGGTGAACAAATATAGGAAAGGTTGGTTGGATAGAGGTGTCATGGGGAAAGAAGAAGGTCACTTTGATTAAACTAACAATGAAGAGTAAGGATAAGAAAGAGAGTGTAAAAAATGAATATATAACTTATTCGAAGAAGAGCTCAATTTTTTAAGTTAGAGTATTAGAAGCAACTTCTTGTACGACATATCTTGGTGTCATGCATATTAAAAAGAACATATGTGATAGAATCAATAGGACTATACTCAACAATTTGAGAAAAACAAAGGTTTGGGTCAATAGTCATAACGACGTCATCGAGACGGGTGCGAGTTGGCCCCAAAAGTTAATGAGAAAGGGGCATACCCTCCAACATTTATACATTAGTTGGAGCGGAAAAAGGAATGTTTTCTTAAACTTTGGGTGACTTGAAGGTCCCGAATGGATAATCTTCAAACCTCATAAGCCACATCTCCATGGAATATTTAAAATTATATGGTCTTAAGTCCCATGATCATCATAACCTAAAGAAACAAGTGCTTCACATTGCAATACGGGATGTGTTACCAAAGCATGTGGTATTTCCATTATTAGAATATTCTTATTCTTTAATGATCCTTGTGCAAAAGTAGTGGATGTGCAAACATTGAAATAAATTCAAAAGGATATTAGGATTACATTGTGCTTGGTTTATAAATACTTATCGCCATCATTATTTAATATCATGATACATTTGATAGTGCATCTCATTAGAAAGTTGAAGTTTGTAGTCAAGTATTATTTCGATGGATGTACCCAGTCGAGAGGTAAGTGTATTTAAAAAATCATTTACAGTAGTTGTAGAGGAGATTAACCCACAATCAAAGAAGTATTTAGAGATTAGCCCCTAAAAATTATGAATGCAAGTAAAGACAAGGAACACAAGATGTAAATGGTTCAAAAAATTGGTATGCCTATTTCCACTGGGATGGAAGGGAGAGTAGTCTATTCCTTAGAAAGAACAATGGCAATTAGAGTGATAGGGTTGCTAGCTGAGAGTCCAAGTCACCGCGTATAGATTATAATTATTTCCTTTAAAATTATATGAGATCGCCCTTATTTATACTGCTTTGCATTTTTCTAGTTAAGGTCTCTTTATGTTTATCCTGTACACAAGTCCTAGAGTCCTATGAGAAATGGTCTTAAGATTTGAACTTATGTCCCTATATATTCGATCGACTTTGTGATATTACAAAATAAGTCACGTGGCATCCACATGGCATCAATTCGACTAGTATCCCTTCAATTTCCCTTAAGGTTGGGGTGGTCAACCAACATGTCGATTGGCTCGACCTTATTTTCAAGTTATTGGACACGTGTTATTTTAAAATAATTATTTATGCGCCTTTATCAAGTGCACACATTCATACTCATGTGATGGAATTTCAATCATTTCTCTATAAATCAATTGTACAGTTCCCACTCCTTGGTCCATGCGAAACGTCATCACTTCCCTAGGAAATGATGGCACGTGAGCGCATGATTACTGTAACACCCCGTATTTTTGTGCATTAAATATTTAATTAATTCGAGAATATTAAATTACTGGTAGGTTGTAATTTTAATTGAATTAATTATGGAAATATATATATATATTTAAATATTAATCAGGGAGTGAATGGTTAATGTTTAGGGAAATTTAATTACTAAGTGAATAGTAATAATTTTATTACGTCTTTTCGGGTATTAATGACGGGGTATGCACTTATCCCAGCCGGGAGTCAGTATAGACTAAATTGGGTGTGAGATAAGGATTTTTATAAATTAATTCAGATGCCAATTCTGAGTGAGCGATTCAATCCGGATGGGTCGAGATAGTCAGAAAAGAGTACCCGGGGTAGTAATTGGGTCTCGGGATATTTTTGGGCATAGCCGGGCCCACACGGGGTGAGTTGGGTCACTTTAATTAAGCCCATTAGGCTAAAAATGGGATTAAGGGTTTTTAACCTAGTTGGGAGATTAAGGAATGGCAGCCAACATAACTCTAAACCTAGGGTTTGAGAGGGGATTTGGGGGAAAGCAAATCAAGAGCAAATTGGAGGTTATTGGAGCCAAATTGAGGGACATCAACAACGGATCAGACACTACGAACAATCCAGGCAAGTGGTTAACTGTTGTGATTTCTAAAATTATGATAATCAATTCATATCATAGTGATGTGTATATGAAAATTCGTTTTGGGTGTGTCACCAAAATCTAAATTGGGTTTTTGTAAATTTATATACCTTAATGAGATTAAGGGGGAGATTGATCGTGTTTATGATTCTAGAATGTAGAGGACTGAATCAGATGTTAAAACCAGTAAGAGTAGATGGTTAATTGCTATTAAAATAAATGAAATTTGTATTGGGGATTTGAAACCCGGATAAGACCCAAATCGGGAAAACCTTGGAATTTATGGATATTGATGATGAAATTAGGTTTGTGAGATGTTTAGACCCTTTCCTTACATGGAGGATGTATTATTTGTATTTGGGTAAGGGCTTAGGTTGAGAAATTAAGCTTTAAGTTTCGTCCACGGCTGATAGTGGCTGGAGAAGATGATTATTGGAACGATCAATCGATCGACCTAGGGAGCTCGATCGATCGATGAAGGCGAAATCTGGGAAGTTCGGTCAGTTTGTTTATATAAAGGGAAAATTATTAAAAGTTAAGTTTCATAGATTAATAAGTGATAAATAATTATGAAACAAATATTCCTAGCAATTATGGGAGGAAGTAATTGGGACTAGGATAAATTTATGTGGGGCACTTAATGGATGAAATTGAGAGGTTTTATTCCAAAATGGGGAAAATACGGATCAAGTGAGCAAATCCGGGTATATTGGTCAAGCAACACCAAGATATTGAATTAAGTTGGAGATAAACTATTTAATTTAGAGTCGGGATATAGACTCGGTAAATAATTAATTTTGGGCCAAGTGAATCGAGTTTGGGTATGTTAATAATTATAAGCAAATATAATTGGGGAAATTATGGAGATGAATGTGTGACACATTATGGGCAAATATGTGAGGACGAAATTATGAGATGTAAAATGGACCAAGTGAGTGAGTCCGGTTATTTTGGTTAAGTGACACCAAAGTATTTAATTAATTATTGAGAGAGAGTAATTAATGTGGAGTCGGTATATAGACTCGGGAAATATTAAGGTATGGGCCAAGTGAGCGAGTCCGGGGATAATGGTTGGGTGACACCAAGTTATTAAATTAATAAGTGTGATAATTAATTTAATTGGAGTCGGATTGTAGACTCGAGTAGGATTAAATTAATAGGTGTGATAATTAATTTAATTAGAGTCGGATTACAGATTCGGGAAGGTATTGAATTAATAAGTGTGTTAACTAATTTTATTAGAGTTGGACCACAGACTCGGATTGGTGTAAATTAATTAATGTGTAAATTGATTATATTAGAGTCGGACCACAGACTCGGATTTGTGTTGATTAATTAATGGATAAATTAATTAAATTAGAGTCGGACGATAGACTCGGGGAGGTATTAAATTAATAAGTGTGTTAATTAATTTAATTAGAGTCGGACAATAGACTCGGGGAGGTATTAAATTAATGGGTGAGTTAATTAATTTAATTAGAGTCGGACCATGGACTCGGGGAAAGTATTATATTATTTAAAGCGTGAATAAATTATTAGAGTCGGACCATAGACTCAGGAAGATGATAAATTATTAAATGAGAAAATTAATTACGTTGAGTCGGGCCACAGACTCAGGGGATTATAGGCAGTGTACGGGATTTGTAGTACACAGTAAAGCTGGGGTTTATAATATAGATATATATATATATATATATACGGTGTAGTGATAGTATATATATATATATATATATATATATATATATATATATATATATATATATATATGTGTGTGTATGTATATATTGTGTGTGATATTAAATTATAGGCAGTGTATGGGATTTTGAGTACACGGTAAATCTGGGGTTTATATTATATATATACGGTGTCGTGATAGTATATATATACGTGTATATATTGTGTGTGATATTAAATATCAGTGATTAGATATTTACTTAATTTATATACTCTAGTGCTATCAAGGGAGGTTGCGCGATGTGGGTGAATCCCTAGCTTGAGGAGTAGGGTGAGTATATCCCCAGGTCATAGCGTCCGGTATATATGGGTGAGGGATTAATCTCACTTTCAGGGAAGGAATATGACCGCCTCCACTTCGTTCATATTTTGGTCCAAGTTGGTGAGCGATTACAACTTGGGGAAACTAGGTTTTGTGAGCACACCTAGTGGGATGTCATTTTAGAAGGAATCATCCGACGAGGGTATACTCGAAGGGATGGATATACGTATGTTATATGTGTGGATTTTGTGTCAAAGGTACGTATATAATGGTAGTAAATATTATATATGAGAAATAATGCAGTGTGTGATGTAATTACTTTATATAACTTGTGACACGGTTATATGCTACTATTTAAGAGGAATTAATTAAGTTAATTGTGAAATAACTTATAATTCAAGAACCATTGTACTCGGGTTAGAGTAGTATGGCAAGGGAAGGTTATACCAGGACTAGTTGGACGGGGTAGTACAACTAGGTGGGGTTAAGGTCACCGGTAGGTGTGCACAATAGTGGAGGGGTGAGAATGTCCACAAGGGAGTGCGACACTCACTTAAATATGAAGCGCATTCATGCATTTTAAATTACTCCAGTTAATTCACTTGCTAAATATTTTCAAAATGTTTTGGGTTCTAACCCTTGCTATAAAACCATTTTCAAAACCTTTTAGGTGTCCATCCACAGGGACGCCGGGATTGATATTCTATTCCAGGGACACGGAGCTGCGGCATATGTGGATCTTAGCAGGAGTTTGGTTTAGACGCATCATTATCCTAGAGTAGGAATCTTGTATCAGTTTCAGCTTTATTTAGGGCTTGTCGCCCAGACTTCTCGGTACAGTTTTCAGGTGTAATTTATTCAGGTGTTGAATATTTGTATTGGATTATTTCTTTGGTGGCTGGTGATTTATTCGGCAAGTGTGTAATTATGATTCAGTTTATTTTCATTTAGTTGTGTGCATGGTTTATGTTTTAATTCCACATGTACTGTTTTGTTTAATCAAAAAGTTAAAATTGGCACCAGCTTTTGGAATACTAGGTGATTAGTAAGTTTTAAAAAGTTTTTGACAGCGATGCTAAGGATGATTCAACTGGGATTCCTGTTTTAATTTGGTATAGGACTGATCACCCGGTATTTTATTAGGCGGGGTGTCACAATTACCTATCCTAATTGTCTTGGAGGTGGTTGGGAAAGGGTATAAGGCTTCCAAAGCCTTTTCCCTTGCCATCTCTGTCATTTATAAAGATAATTTATTCTCTTACTTCTTCATTCTAGAGTTTTCTGTTTTTAGAGCTTTCTTCCCCCTTTTCTCCTTCTTCTTCTTAGAAACCTATCATGCCCAAGCATAAGAAATATAATGTTATTGCAACTGGTGATTTTCATGAATTATGTGATAAATATGGTATTCTTGAAAAAGTTAATATTAGGCTAACTACAGAGGAGGAAGATGTTATAAATCTTCCTTCTGGCGAGGTTGTCTTTATGACAGTTGTTATATTGGAGTGAGAATTCATTTTCCCCTCCACCCATTGCTGGTGAGAGTACTCCGTTACTATAGAATACTCTAATCTAGACAAATGGTAGCTTTTACCAAACTATGATGGGAGCAATTTCCATAAACCAAATTTATGGGACAGACCTAGGCCTGACGATATTAGGTATTGTTATGATTTTAGGGCTTCTTCCTTAACCTAAAACCTATTGCCGTTCCATTCCAGGAAGAAAGTCTTGCAATTTTGTCACATAGTTGCCCCGAACACATACTTGTGTTTTATAGGGAATTATACGGCAAAAAGTATGACAGTCTCAAGGTTCCAGCACTTAAGGGGCGCTCGGTAGGTCATTAGATTTTTCCCTTTTATTCAAACACATGATGATGCATTTGTATTATGGATTGATATCACTTTGTTATGGAGGTCATATTTTGAACACCAAATCGACCAATAAACAAGTGAAGCTTGATAATCTAGAAATAATGTGAAAATGACTTATCCCGGAAGGTGTTCATCCTCACTGGAGAAAGGATAACATACTTCTTGGTTACAATCTGGCCGTCCATTTGATCAAAAAAATTATATCTATCTCAGAGGCTTTGGTTACCAATTACATCGTGGTTGAAGAAGATTGAATATTAATAGTTATACCCCTAACGAGGGTTCTAGTGGTGTTTATATCAAAGAGGAGTCTCCTTACTTGATTTTGACGTCTACGAGCATGAGGAAGCTGAATAAGAATTCGAACCCTGTTTGGATGACCTTCCTCTACTCAATGAGGTAGATATTATTTTTGGTATTAAAGTTAAGAAATATAGTGGGGGTTATGCATTGTGTCAATCTCATTATATTAAAAAAGTTCTTCTCAAATTCAGTCACTTGACAATTAAATAAGTAAATACTCCATATAATTCTTGTGTGAAATTATTTGAAAATTTTGGCAGAGGAGTTGCACAACTTTACCATGCCAATGCAATTGGAAGTTTGATGTATGCAATGCATTGTACAAGGCCAGATATTTCATTTGCGGTAGAAAAATGTCAAAATACACTAATAATCCAAGTGTAGATCACTGAAAAGCAAATGGAAGGATACTTGGTTACCTCAAGAGGACTATTGGGTTTGTTTTATTTTACTATAAATTTCCATTAGTGCTTGAAGGATATTATGATGATAGTTGGATCAATAATGCAAGTGATAATAAATCCACATCTGGATGAATATTCACCTTAGCGGGTGGAGTGATTTCTTGGTCATCCAACAAACAAACTTGCATAACACATTGAACAATGAAATCAAAGTTTATTGCACTACCAACAGCAGGCAAAGAAGCAGAATGGCTAAGAATTTATTATTAGATATAAAACTATGGTCAAAACCAATGTCAACAATTTTTTTGTACTGTGATAGTGAAGCTACATTGTCTAGAGCATATAACAAAATTTATAATGGAAAATCAAGGCACATTATCTTAAGACATGAATATGCCAAGAAATTAATAACAGATGGAGTTATTAATATTATTTATCTTCGAACAAGTAAGAACTTTATTTGTGTGTTCCCTTTGGAGTTAGGAGTTCATTTTTTTTGGTCCGCACCAACGACACTATTTTCACCATTTTTCATGGTGTTTTTCGTAAAGGGACTAAATTTATAAAATTATTTGGAATGTCCTATTTTTATACATTTTGAGGATTATGAGGACCTTTCTCCGAAACCCCCTTATTATAATTTAGTGTCCCTTCTAGGATGTTCAGTGCATATTACTACGTTATGAGGATGAGTTCAACACTCAATGAAGTTCAATGTCTAAATTAGCAAGGACAGGTGAGTGAACTTCACCTATGTGAACATGAGAAATGTTGTCACTTTGAGAAAGAGTTTATGTTTAATCTAGTAAATGTTCATGAGACCAACATAGAGCACACAACCAGAATAGTGCTAAAATAGGTTTAATATATCCTATAAATTGAGATATCACACGTGTGATGTATTTTCGATTCTAAAACATTGAGAGACGATTTAATGCATAACATACCTTTGTCTTATTAGCACTTTGAGATATATTCACTAATTGAATGTTTAAATTGAAATATACCTTATTATATGCATGCGAATATCACAAGAAGAAATTGCATAAGTATTACAATCTAGTGGGGCATTATTGGGAAATTATAAAATCAATGTTAATTTGTAGAATTAAAAGAGAAATTGTAATGTGAGAAGCCATTTAGAGTGGGATGTGTAAAGACAAAAGGAACCTAAAAAGACAATGTTCCACATTGGAAAATGATGATAACTTGAGTATGTTAATAAAGACATGGTGTCATAATAGTTTACTTGTGTGTATTAAGGAGTACGCTTTTAGTGTGCATTCGCCAATGCACACGCGCGCACGTGTGTTTGAAAGTGCGATTAGGCATTTAAGGCACTTTAGAGGTGCACTTTTCACTTCACACATACGCAAGGAGAGGTAGGTGCCTTTGATCTTTGACAAGGTCAACAAATTAGATGTCCTAGAATTAAATACACACGATCAGACACAATACGCACACACACACGGATCAATTTGAATGGTCCAATTTTTAGTGCCACTTTGATAAGTGACAATTGTACGGTCACGCCCTTTTTGGAAAAGCATAGAGCATCAGATCAAAAAAATTCATATCCAAGGGCCAGAATTAAATAACAATTCAAAATGGTGTTTGTTGGTGAACATACACAATTATGC
Source organism: Sambucus nigra (assembly GCA_949130495.1). Lineage (NCBI taxonomy): Eukaryota > Viridiplantae > Streptophyta > Magnoliopsida > Dipsacales > Adoxaceae > Sambucus > Sambucus nigra. The sequence continues at coordinate 293,109,665 of OX422215.1, read as the reverse complement.
CTATAAAAGGCAATCAAATCTTGTCATTTATATACTTATAAAAACTCTCTTTCTCTCCCTATATCTTTTCCTATCAATTTCGTCGGTTGTTCTGTGGGATTTCTTCAAGTTTACTACTTGAAGAACCCGTGGATTTGTTTTATCTTGGAGATAATTTTCCTATATACCAATTAGCAAACTCAATTTGAGTGGGGGAAAATAACACTTTACGGACAGTAATTCATTAAGCCTCATATCCTAAGCTCTTCCGAATTTTTATCACTGCAATCTTATATATTTTTCTAATACTAAGAACCCCAAAAATAGGAGTTTTAAGAACACGCTTCCTAGTTACTCTCTGGTTAATACAATTAAGCGGTCATATACCTACTATACTTGGTTACTTGTAAAAATTGAAAAACCTTCATCTCTCCTATAATAATTTTTCTAGTACTGTCTTGTTAGACATAGATTTGTACTTGTTGTAATTCTAGTAGTTTTAATTCCATTAGTAGATGTCCCTAAGGTTAGTTACATTGATTTGAGCATTGAAACACCTCAATATGTTTTAATAAAACCATTGATATAGAGAGCGAGAGAAGGTAAAATAGGGATATTGGTTAGAGTAATCACATTTTATGCATGTTTATATACTCCATGGGGATGCGTAGTTTATTTATTTAACAATGTTAATATCCTACATTTTTTTCTTTTCATGATGAAACCCTTTTATCATTTTACTATCTAATTTACCCAATAAAGGCACAAAGGAACAATTTAGGCACTGAAAGGTCACTTTGGATCTAAGTAAACATTGGGTATCTTTTGTGTTACGAATAATATCTATTGTAGATATAGATATTGTTACTTTATTGCAAGCTTATTTCATTTATGATTTAACTTATTCTTCCTATTTATTACATAGTTGAATTGGTTGCCAAACTAATTACATAATATAAAAAGTAAACATTAGAAGAAGAATAAAAGTTTAGAATTACTGTGTTCAAGAATTGTTTCATTTGAAAAAGACTTACTATTAATGGAAAAGTTGTGCAGAATTTGAAGAATTTCATTTTCAAGGTATATATGAATTTTTCTAACATATTGCATCTTTTTTGGATATATTGCATTTTCTATATATTTCATCAATTTTGATGTTCAGATTTTACATCTTATTGATTGTATCTATTCGTATGTACCCACTGATTATTTTGAATTTATTTCTCAATATAATGGAATGCCATATTTCATGTTTGATAAAATCCCACTATTAAACATTTCTTTCACTCGATTTTTTTTATTGGTGGTTGTGTTTGTTATTTTTTCCTCAACTGAAATCATAATTATTCTAACAAATTAAATCCTTTTTCACTTCAATGGTTCTCGTTTGACTTGATCGAAGCTCTATATTTTCTGCGGCAAGTCCCGTAAATCTTTGTAAATCGTCACCCCGCCATTGCAAGTTGTCGCCTCTTCATCGCAAGTCACTGCACGAGTTTAGGCAATCGCATCAGATATTCTATTTTACATTTAAACCTATCTCCATTAACTGTCATTTGTATTCAAACTCTAGGCGCCCGAATCTTTCACCCGCCCGTTAAGGCGAGCTGGGGAAGCCTCGATGCACTTATAATAAGTTGTCAACATGTCGAAAGTTCTCATAATTGGAATTAACTTGCGAATTTAAATTTGATTCCTCCAAAGTATATTTTTAAAACTAATTAAAACTATTTATAGATTTTTGTTTTGTTCAGGCATTTTGTGTTGCCTTTATTGCTTATGACCAGTTATGCTTTGGTTCAATTCTTCTTTACAACTCTATTTTAAATTAGTAACATATATAATATATTTATAGAATATAAATTACCAATTTCACCTTTATGAGTAGGTAGTAATAACCCACTCTAAACTAGGTTTAAACCTGCACGCCTTGCCTATTCTAATACCGGGTAATCAATCCTTTATCAAAATAACATCGAAATCCAGTATTATTGCATTCTCAGCGTGACTATCGCAACAAGTCATATAACTATAAAATGAATAAAACCATACATATAACAAATGGTAGAATAACTGAATGCATAAATAAATAACATGAGCCGAATAAACCATCAGTCACTACAAAGAATCATCCAACGTAAGTAAAATTGATAAATAAAAAATATCTCTGACATGAAATAAAAGACTATTCAACTACGCGCAGCATGCGCAAAAAGAAATACTGGAAATAAATGGGTCCTATCTAGATAAAACGAAGTTGGGGAGTCTAAATCAAAATCGTAGCATTCACAACTACTGGTTACAATGACATGAAAGATCTAACCATGTTGTCCCTATTGTTGCTGCATCTGAGGTTTTGAAAAAAGAAGAAATAAATTTTCCAGCGGGTCAAAGCCTGAAAATGTTTGAAAATATTTTCCAAGTATTGAAATTCTTTAAATAATAAAACATGCAGTATATTACTTTCACAATTAATTTACCGATTGCACTCACATGAGACTTAACCTCACATCTCATCTACAGTGCGCACCTAACGCATTCATTTTATTATCCTAATTATACTACCCTGTCTAACTAGGACAATAATCACTATCAAATCCCATTCTTCTAATAATCACCATTAGGTAATAAATATAACCTTACTAGGTATAAATAATAATATAGTTACACACATACTATAAATATATACACTCGATATATTAACATAGCTACACTCGTGTTATAAATGGATATACATACTATCTCATAAGTACATGCATATACATCACTCGCTATATACATATAAACCATATCCCCAGAGCATGGACCTCGCGAATACATACCTCGTGTGCTGTCGGGCTCCAGGTTGGGCCACTGGTAGGAATATCACCACCACAAACAATGGAGGCAGTCATAAACATACGTCTGGGGGTAATAGACATACAATATCGTGCCCAACCGGCTTCCAAATGAACACCTATCCTCACACATGTATCGTGGCCATGCAACAGTACTTTGACTTGGGGAATCAATCTACGAGTCAATGCTAGGGTTGACTGTCCACTACACGCAACCTCATATGATAGCACTACCGAGTAGGTATGTTCAAACAAACAAGCTACACACACACACACACACACACACACACACATATATATATATATATATATATATATATATATATAGTAGCTAAATTCCCGTGCCTGAAGGCCCGGTGAAAATTTTGAAAGTACGTAATCGCAAAACCCAGTACGGAATTGCAAAATGGAAAAAATATTGTTCCCCAACAAAACAGAGTACAATTTTTTAAAAAATTTTCATAATCTCCTTAGTTTACAGGACAATCCACCCTGCTTAACAAATAATAAATTTTCCAAGACCATTCAAATAGTCTAAATTCATCAAAATAATTCACATATAACATATAACATAAAATATAGAATATTCATAACTGAATTCACATTGTGCCTCAAATTAAAAAAGCGTCCATTAAAAAAATGAGACATAGTCTCCTTTGTTTATTGGACTATCCACCCTCTTAAGGGATGATAACCAATCCAACAATATTCAATGATCTCAAAAGTAAAATCTAACAAATATTTTAACGAAACAAACTTCGTAAAATCAATCACATATATATTAACTAAAGTGGTCCCGCATGTTCCAGTATAATAAATGTTCGTAGTCTTCAAAATGTGACCGGATACAAAACAAAAATATAATTAGTCAATTAAAATAGCTAGTCAAATATTGTATAGGGTAAAGCTATTCCCACTCCAGCAAAATTCTCTAACACTCCATCTTATTCTTTTTACTTAACACAAAGAAATCTTTTATCTTTTTATCTTTTTATCTTTTATCTACTCTAAAATGTTATACAAGACTTTAATAATGCTTATCAACCAATGCATCCATGTGGCACTACATCATTCTTCCTCTCTCTCCTCTCATTTCTTCTGTAGTTTCCATATAATATATAAACCTAATTTCATCTCTTTGAGACGATAGGGGAGCATTTGAGAAGACACGGGAGCATGAACGTCCCAACCCTTCATCTATCCTTCCTCCATCCGAATATAATGTCTAAACCTAATTTCACCTCTATGAGCAGACACGGGAGAATAGCCGAGTCGATATCTCCATTCTTAAAGATGCCAGTTGAGACGGATTCTAAGTTCATTGAATCTGCATCGATTTTCCACTCATATACCTATTTTCAACTCCATATTTACCTTTTCTATTCTTATTTCTCTTGTAGTCCAAGGTTCTGATGGAGAGGTACAAAGGGCCTAAGTTTACTTTATCTTCCTCCTCAAATGGCTTAGGTATTATTCAACATATTTCATTATTTTTCAAATTTAATTTGTTTTTCTCATCTTTAATTTGATTTTCTGTTTGGTCTAAAGGTCTTTGGATCTACAAGATCCTCCATTTTCGGACACCTAAGAACGTCAATAATGTGTTATACAAGTTTTTTTTATTATTTTTGCTATACTAGTCTCTATTGCTTTGGTGTATGATGGAAAATCCGGAATTTTATTTTTGTTATTGTTTTTTTATTTACTTTATTATCTTGTTGGTTTTGTTTAATTTTACAGTATCTTTGTTTTAGTTGAAAGGAATGGGGATTTTTTTGTTGAAAGGAAAGGGGTTGAATATTTTTTAGGGCTTTACATTTTAGTTCCCCTTTATTTCTCTGAGTATTATTCCTATGTATTCACTAGAAAATATTTGGTTAGTTGGTATTGAATGAAGATAGTGTACCCAAATAAATTGATCTGTCAAAGTTCATTATAATGAACAACTGAAAGTTAAGAAATAAATAATGCAAACATAATCTATCCCAAATAGAAATAAGGTTATAATCATACTCTTAGTTCTGTATGTGTTGTGATGTTATGAGATGGAATTTTTAATCTCCACTTTCATATCTTCACATGGATGAAAAAAATTAGTAAATGGGTCTGTTAATATTTTGTGCAGTGTCATAGATGAAATCATAATCACTCTTAGATTTTACACTATAATGTGATGTAGGGACAAACCAAAGAGCAGGACATGGTTGTGGTTGTGGATAATATTTGTGCATTGGATTCGTCAACACAAATCACACCCTATTGCAAAATTGTGGTATCAAAGATGTCTAAGTGCTTATGGTTTTGAATTTATTCTTGGAGACATGAAAAATTGGCCAAAAGGTAAGTTGAATACTATAAATACTAATTGTGAATTTGTATATGTTGGGATATGTACAAAAGCAATATTTATTTTTATCAAAATGAATACAACTCCAACTATTCATCAAGTTGGGTGTATATTAAGCAATATTCCTTGGAACGAAACATATTACAAAAAAGGTTATTATTTTCTTAATTAGTCAATTGTAAGTGTGATTTCAAGTAGAATGACGAATTTACATATCCACACATCCGGCAATCTTTCACATATCGATTCAATTATGTGTATTTTTTTTTGTTTATTTACATACTATATTTACTTATTTCTATGAGGAAGCTCATGTTAGAATTTTGGAGGTAACGTGGGAATTTTCGTGGCTATTATGTTTTATGTTTGGTTGTTATACCTTCATTAAAATGAGAACTTTATTAGCTAATAGGGAAACTATTATATTTGACAATGGTCATGGGGATTTCCTTTTATAAATGTAACATTACACTATAACTCTATTATCCTAATTTAATATATTTACATTATTCAGTAATAATATATAACTCTATAACTCTTTCGTTCTTTTCTTCTAATGAAATGTATGTCACGCAGCTCTATTTCCAAGAACCAAATTTATAGGTATATATGTTCATTATCTTATACTTCCATTCCATTCTCTGTCTGCAGGGCTCCCAATTCAAGAATTTGCCTCGGGTCCCTAAAATCTCGTGATCGACCCAAACCAAATTAAGATTACATACCCTATGAAGAGTAGAAATTACTGTAATACCTTATCATGAAGGAAGAGAAGAATGATGCCTCGGTCGCAGTTAATCCACTCTTCTTATTACCAATTTCATAAAGACATAGAAGGTCAGCTGGTGCTTCAATTTTTGGTGCAGTATTCAACTTCTCCACCAGCATGATCGGTGCTACAATTATGCCAATCCCAGCAATGTTTAAGTTCCTAGGCATAATCCCAGGATTTATAGTTATCATTATAATGGCCTTATTAGTCCAACTCACCGTCGACTTCCTATTAAGGTACACCCACTCCAGAGAATCTAATAGTTATGCGGGTGTCATGGTTGAGTCCTTTGGAAAGATTGGGTCACTGGCATTACAATTTTGTGTCTTGATATCCAACCTTCGTGCTCTAATCATCTACCAAATTATAATTGTTATGTTGCAGCTTTGATTAGCTAAGTTCCTCCAAACATTTTCTTTTTTTCTGGTGTGGATATTTTATGTCTCATTTGTGAGATAAAACTGTAAAGTTTATTGTTTGATGATTGATTCATCTGTTTTATGAAGCAAAGTAATTCTTTTTATACTTATACATAAGCATATATGATATACAACCTGATATAAGGTGCTTTTTCATACTCCATAACTCAATAGTGATATTTTCCCATGCCAGAACCGATGATGATGTGATAGCCCTGTCAGCATTTTTCGACAATTCATTCGGCGGGGTAGCCTGAAAATGCAGATCGTCACGTCATCACTGGCGTTGATGTGGGAAAACTATTGCAGTTGTCCACTGCACAACTAATGTCACTATGGAAGCTAAAAATTACTTTTGAAAATATGTTGGAACTAGAAACTATTTTTGTTTTTTGGCCTTTTTTGCCAAATGACCCATTTTATTTTCTGTTGTTAGGGGTTGTTCTCTTTGGAAGTCAATCTGGAGGAACATTGCACTTGGGCATTCTACGAGGGTGGTTTGGCGTCCATTGGTGGAACTCGCGAGCATATACATTACTTTTTATTGTGCTTTTCGTTATGGTTCCTCTGCACTTGCAACGACGTGTAGGTCAGTCAATACAGTTTATACCTTTAGCATAAATATGAATAAACCCTTCAGAGGATGCTAAGTGAAAAAATGCTATGAGTATCAAGTTTGTCCTGAGGGTGTATCCCAAGTGCATTAGAATTTTGTTCCCACACTAAGAGTACATCACTTCAATGCACTTAGGACATAAACTTGGACATAACATGCTAGATACATTATTAATCTCTTCTGTAGTTTTTGAAATAACACTTATCTCTCTAGATCTTTGCTCCCAATATATAATTTCAGCATATATTGGGAAAAATGAACCATCAACTTTAACCTCAATAGAGTAGGAACTGAAGTTTACAAATTGTGAATTTGATTGATGAGTTTTTATTATATTTTTCATTTGATACTTTTAATCAAGTCAATGGTAATTTAATTTACAGAAGAAGTATTGGGAAGGTTAGAGGTGTTCATATCTGGAAAGATTTGTGTTATTTATTTATTCATTCATTTAACTGCTCTAAGAATTATACCAATTCTTGATATTTTCAGTAATGATTTCAATAGTTCACTCACTTTTCCAGTACTTATTGCATACAGAATCTTTGGGTCACGCTTCAGTAGTATCCATTCTAGCAGTGGGGTTTGTTGCCATAAGTTCAGCTATGGCAATCTACGCTATGTGGGAAGGGAAAGTCCCAAAATTGAGACTAATACTAGACTTTGCAAATGGAGTCTCTGTATTTGAACTTTTTACCACCATTCCAGTATCGACCACCGGTCTCGTATGCCATGTCACGAGTAAGAGTTTATCAGTATCTATATGCAATTTTAGACTTCAAATTATTAAGTATAACATTATATGTAGTTAAAGTTGTTGGGGTTCTATATACAAGAAGACTATGAATAAATGACAATTTTTTGCCTACCTTATCATTTGAAATACCTTTGAGGGTCAATTGCAAGAGATTTCCTGAAATATTGCATTACTTGGAATTGCCTCCTTGAGAATTTTGGGAGTTTTTTTGGGTATTTGCAAATTATTCAAATTTTGGAAATGTTAGCGTGTATTTGCAATTAGAGTTATTGTAGAAACAAAAAAACCACCTAATCAAACAAAAATAACCCACTTGAACATGTATTTTTGTCGTAATCACTTAAACAAACAAAAAAAACATTGTTACCATTTCAAACAAAAAAACCCACCTGAACAAAAAAAAGTCAACAACATCAGCTGCATTTTAGTTCGACCGCCGACCACATTGTTGCCATTTTAAAACCATCTATGATTGTTTGATAGAAACAAATCACACGTGTACCTAAATTAAAACTCACCTGAACAAACAAAGTCCATATAAAAAGTCACAAATCTATAAATAAAGATTACTATAAAAAATCGTTTGGCGTATGACACACACACATGACATAATTTTATGTCAACAAATTTCCACATGAGCCCGACACGATTAAGACATATATTCTTAATTTCGAATATATTCTCCCCAGTGCATTTCGCCTGCGCATCACGCGGGTTTACACCTAGTCTTTATTAAAACTCAACACAAAATCTTATTTTTTTAATCTAACACGAATGAATTACCCCAAAAAAAAGCAACATGACACAAATCATTTTTTTAACCAAACACGAACACAACTCAATTAAAATGAAACATGACACATGACACATGACATGAAATCTTTTTTTTCCACCCCAACAAAATCAACACGGCACAATCTTTTTTATCGTAAAAACATTTAAAACGTTTAAAAAACTGTTTTGATATATATTTAAAAAAATAACAGGTTTTACTTGTTTTAACAGTTTTTATACTAACTGTTTTTATAACCGTTTTTCTATATTAACTGTTTTTTAATAATAGTTTTTTTATATTAATTATTTTTAACGGTTATTTATATTAATTTTTTTTATTTACTATTTTTTTTATATTAATAGTTATTTATACACAAAAACTGTTAATATAAAAAAAATTATGTTTTTTTATAACAGCTTTTTTTAAATTAACAGTTTTTAACAGTTATTTATATTAACTATTTTTTATAACAGTTTTTTTGTATTAACAATTTTTTTATATTAACAATTATTTATAAAAAAACCTGTTAATACAAAAAAAATAGTTAATATAAAAACTGTTATTATAGAAAATAGTAAAAACAGTAAGTAATTTTAAAAAATAGTAAATAATTTTAAAAAGGGGCATATACTAAATAGTCCCTTGAACTTCTTTTAATACATGTATAGTCCAAGCCTTTTTATTTTGCACCAAAAAGTCCTTCACCATGTCAAAAAAGTTTTACCATGCCGCTGGAGCGGACCTTTAAAGATAAGAGAATAAGGACTTTTTGGTACAAAATAAAAGGCTTGGACTAAATATGTATTAAAAAATATTTGAGGGACTTTTTGGTATTTGATCATTTAAAAAATAGTAAAATAGTAATTAATTTTAAAAATTATTGTAAAAACATTTAAAAAATAGTAAATAATTTGAAAAACAGTTAAGTTAGAAAGAATGCACCTATTTGCTTATAACCAAAATGGTGAACCTGAAACGAAAAAAAAAACAAAAACGATTATGAATTTTCAACCTATTACCTTTGTAAATAACACAATTAAACCCCTGCAATCTGCCTGCAATCCAAATTTAACATTAAGCAAAAAGGGCAAGAACACACTGCTTTAGAGTTTCATGAATAAATGAATTAAACACACACACACAAACACATCAATAATATTCAACTTTGTAATCAATCGCACCTTTAGAACTATTCTACTAAACAATTCAACTCTTTTTTTATCAAATAACAAATGCAACTTCAGAATGAAGAAGCCCCTATCAAATAGTAATACAATACATTTTCAAAGAATATTAATGACTTGTCACACTAACCTCATAATGCCATTCTTCCCGCCAGCTTCAACGACCGTGTTGCATTTCTCCTTCCATTACAAATTTTAAAGTTGTAGTCCCCTATAATTTTGAGATTTGCAAAGAACACATAAATAGTTATCAGTGTTCTCTGTGAGAAAAAAGCATATTTAAGAAAATAACCAAAAAAAATTCAGGGTTCATATTGATAGATTAACTCCACAAAAAATTAGATCCAAAATTAACATGAACTCTAAACCGATGAACCCTGAAAATGCAACATCAACATGAACACTAAGCAAATAACAATAGCATCAGCAACATCCACATGCATACTAAACCAATCAAAGGGAGATATTGATACTGAATTTATAAGTAATATAAACAATACGATAATTATAGGAAGCCAAAACAAAGAAAAAGTCATAAATTTCATTCATTACGATAAATAACAGAGACTTTGCATTTCAATACGAGTAACCATAGTGAGAAAATTTCCTTCAACATTATGACGCGGGGACCAAAAATCAAAAATCTTAGATTTGTAAGAAAGTCTAACACAAACAAAAAACCAAAATCCATGAAAGAACCATAGATAAAAATGTAATGAACTGAAGTTCTATAAAAAAACTCTAAATATGAAGATTAACTTACTGAGTTGTATAATAGTCCTCAGAAAAGAGTGACTCACACTTGCAAAATCATTATGGGATATACATAAAGCGCACATATACACCAAACAATACAGTTTAAAACTAAAGAAAGGTCCAAAACTAGATGCACAATAAATATAAAAAGAGTACACGTTGTTAAATTAATTCACTCATCGCTCTAATAGAGTCGTATAATTTAATAGTGGACCGTACCCAAGCAAGATTTCAAGATTCCATTTGAGATGGATGAGGATAGGCATTGAAATTGCAGAACCATTCATTTACTTTGCAATATTATCTCCTACTGTGCTCTTTTTTCATCATATTACTTCAACGTATGGTTAAAGGAACAAAAATAAAGATACTAAACATCCTTTCAACGGCACACATTATAGCTTGTCATTTTTATCCATAGTCCCCAGCAATCAAAACGAACCATGTTTGGACAATTAATAGTATAGATCATGAACTACTTTATTCATATTCAGTACCACGTTATGTTGCATTTCAAATGAGAGAGATTTGTTACAAACAACTTTTAATATGAAAAAGATAAATATTAAGTACTGACCAAAAAGAAAAAAAATATCATATGGGTTTTAAAATGCCATAGCAACCAATCAAATTTTAAAAACTGAAATTAATCCCCCCAAATCTAAATATTATCCAAAAATACTTACTGAAATGCTTTTCTCATACCCCATTGTTTCATCACATCACCAAATCAATCAAGAGAGAGAAAAGAAAAACATAAAATAAGGAGAGAATAAAGTTTCAGTTAAAAATAATCTCGCCCATCAACCCCAGCACCTCCGTCGGTGTGTATCACCTATTGAGTAGGTATTGTTAGGGTTGTGAAATCCCTAACATGTTCGAGATGTTGAAATGTTAGCTATGTTTTTTTCTAATTCGAGGATTCAGGTACACCATCAAATCAAACATCAGTTTAGACCAATAAAACAATAATTGTCACATACAAAAAAACAAAAATAACCAAAACATCAATTCAACAATACATATAGTAGTCGTTACAGAATCTCAATTACAAAATGTTTATAGCCATGTATAAATGCATTTGATTTAAGCAAACAATGAGCAATACATGATCACTTTAGTTTAGATAACTATAAAAACTGAATATATCACTTTTGTTTAGATAAAAAAAAAGATTAACGTGTAGTGGTGTTAAGCTAAGAAAACATACCTGACAAAATGGGGAATATGGTCAAATACCTTGGAGGCCAACAAATGGAAAATACAAAAGATATCACATAGTCAGATTTTAATCTCCACTTTGATTTGAAAATCGATTTGAAGAAGAAAAAAACTATTTTGGAACCACGCGCACAAAATTAAACAAAAGATCTAACGTACTCGCCCTGATCGTGATTTAATCCCAACTACCATCTATAAAGTAGAAACTTCAAATCTACAAAAACATATTTTAACCCAAATCAAAAACAAAAATCCCTAAAACCAGAATCTAAAATCGAAGGTTAAATGACTAAATAATCCTTAGTTTCTGATTTGTTTCTTCTATTTGAAACCTAGTTTGTGATTTGAAACTTAAATCGAAGGTTAAAAACATTTGAAACTTAAATAAAAGGTTAAATCACACATATAGAAAGTTAAACCATTTAAAAGTAACTTGAGAGGAGCGGCGGCATGGCGAGAGGTGCAGCGAGGTGGAAAGAGGGGTGACGACGGAGCTAGAAGGGCGGCAGCATGAGATGTGTAGCAGCGGGGAGCTGAGGCAGCGAAGGGATAAGGGGTGAGGGAGGTTGGGTGGAGAGGGGAGAGCCGAAATAAGTGAGAGAGAGAGAGAGAAAATGAGGAAACGGGGTAGGATTTGAGGTTCAAGGAGGTATTCTCTCATTTTCCATGTCACAATGTTAAGTCGTGACAAGGCACAATGTAAGACCCTTAGATCGCCCCAAAAAATTTGTTCTCAACCGTCAATATTTTGGAACAGTAAAACACCCTCCTTTCAGACAACCTTTACTGCTGGATCAATTATTCCATAAACTCCCAAATCCATGGGATTAAATGTCTTTAAAAACTTATCCTGGTTGGTTAAAACAAATTAATAAGGAATATAATATCAGATTTCGTATTAATTGGGTATTAAGACAAATATCCGATAGGTGTAATGAAATAAAAGAAAAAAAGCAAGTTAAAAATCAAATTACAAATTCCAAAGTCGGATATAAATCTTGATGGGAGAAGGCTTTTCGTCACAAATTTACCAATAAATTATGTTACTTCACTTAAGCAAAAAGCTGAGGTGAAAGAATTCCTTGAAAATTTAAAGGACAAAAACAAACTTGACATTCCTTATGAAATGTTAAGTAATGCCGAGGAATACGAGTTAGCACAGCTCCATCCTTATAATCAAAGTCCAATGGACAACATGTCCTTTGACTCCATTGGAGAAGCTAATATAGCCAATGCAATGGGAGGATAATCTCATTTTTTTGGATCACAATAGACGACGGCACAAATTACCTAGCACACGACCCGTGTTATATGTGTGTTAAATTAGTTTTAGCCTTATTATGCTTGTGATAAAAGTTAGTGTTCGAATTAAGCTTTGTTTAAATAGATATACTATTTGTATGCATATCTCTTTTATAATTAGAGTGTATTAAACGGAGTAATATAATGATACTATTTTGAAAATCCTTTAGGTTCTCATAAAACCCATATACCTATTCTTGTTTCAAAGCCCATATTTTCGTTTGCCATTAAAGCTACTGTAGTTAGCAGTAGGCGTTAGAAAAACTGATTCTAGGCACCTAAAATGAATATAATAGAAGGCCTTAGGTACCAATGAAATCTGAAATGGATGATGAAAATGATAATGTTTCATTACAATGTTTAGCACCATGGTCACAAAAGGATGAATCTATGTATAATCATAATTTACATATTGATAAAAAAATCTGAAAATGATATTAGGAAAATAAGTACTACTTTAAATGGTTTAACCGATATAATTTTTGGATGGGTAAAATGAACTGAAAAATATCATACCGTAACTCAAAATTATGTAGAAAGAAAATTAGATAGTATTGAATTCAACTTAAACAAAGTTGATCAAAACTTAGTCAACTCGAAATAATCTCAGACCTAGACTAAAAAGAGGAAACTAAACAAAAAATAGAAAATCTATTAACAAAAATAGATACTCAAAATAATCAAGGTGTAATGAATTACCCAGGAGATAATAAAATCACTAGGTTATACTATGGTATAGAGGAAATTAAAGCTCTTCAAACAAAACAATTTAATTATACTGAATATATAAATGTTCGTGAAATATTAGACTAATGAAGACATCTATATAAACATATGACGTTAAATGTTTCAGAACGTAATAAACTTATTGAACAAATACAAAATACGAATTTGGAACATGAAAAATTATTACAACACTATCAGTGTGAATTAAGCCAATATTCATCTGATGAAGAAGAAAATCTACCACATGTAGTAAACACTAGTAATGAAAAAAGAAAAGTTGAAGAACCACTTTAAGAATTCCAAAACTGGGAAACTTTTGAAGAATTTATGCAAACCCCTGCATATGAAAAGGAAGATTTTGTTAAAAATGGAAATACTTCCACACCCTCTACTAGTGGTGTAAAAAATGAGGATGAACCAAATCATTTTTTCTTAAGAAGGGATAATTTGAATAAACATAAAATATCTCAACATGATATTTATCTTGATCTAAGGCATGTACTCTTTAAAGACTAAGAAAAAACTATAGACGAATGGGAACAATCCATGTCCATACTCATTACTAATTATAAAAGCACGTGGTCAAAAGAAATTTTTTTAGACTATCTTGCTGCAACACTTCAAGGTGATGTGTTACAATGGTTACAACAATGGAAAAAATTAGAAAAAGGAACTCAACAAAAATCTGAACTCCTATAAAACTTTAAAACTTTTGATGAAATACTAAAAGGTTTTGTTGATATAATTAAAGAAAATATGATTGGATATACTGGAGAACTCATAATCCAATAAGATGCATATTACATATTATCTAAACTAGAATTATGTAATATTTGTCAATTTGAAGAATTTGTTGAAATTTATAAAAAATATTATTTCAAACTTAATCCCCCAGACAACCTTTACTGGCCGGATTAATTTTTCCATAAACTCCAAAATTCATGGGATGAAATGTCTTTAAAAACTTATCCTGATTGGTTAAAACAAATTAATAAGGAAGATAATATTGGATTTCATATTAATTGGGTATTAAGACAAATATCCGATAGGTGTATTGAAATAAAAGCAAAAAAGCAAGTTAAAAATCAAATTACAAATTCCAAAGTCGGATATAAATGTTATGATAAAATTTTAAAAGAAAGTTGAAAGATAGGATGTAATCCACCTCCTAGAATTTTAAAAAATTCCCGAAAATGAAAATTTAAATGGAAACCTTGGAAAAAGAAATCAACTTTTTCAAAAAATAGTTAGAAAAAATAAATTTTCTAAAAAGAAACTTTCAAAAAATAAGTGTAAATGTTATATATGTAATGAAGAAGGTCACTATGTACCTAAATACCCTAAAAAGGCAAAAATGCTAAAAGAATGATCAAATTTCTTGAAGAACAAGAATTAGAAGTTTGCTTTGGTGAAGATACTTCTAATATTTCTGATAATGAAGAAATATTATATGAACTTTAATCAGATTCCGAATCATCTGATGACGAACTCATATTTATGTATAATACTGCAGAAATGCATGCAACTACAGAAAATGAGTTACAAACCATAACTCTAAGAGATATAGTTGATGAAGAAATAACTTTTACCAATGAACAATTACATGAACTGGATAATCAAAGGCAACTAATAAAAAAAGGAAGATATCTATAAATTTTCCAAATTTAAAATATTCTCAATAGGAATATTTGAACAATTTAATGGAAACACTATTGCTGGTTCAACTGATGATGAAACGACAGAAATCATAATTTTTAATTTAAAAAAGATCAAAAGATGGAAGAAAAAACATCCAAAAATAAAATATATACATATTGGATTAATTCAAATATGTATCACATATTTATTTAGACAAGGAATGGACACTCCTGTTGTAATATTGGTCTTAGACAAAAGATTCAATAGCCCTATGAATGCAATCATAGGAGGAGTACAATCCAACTTGGTTAATGGTGTTATTTGCTTTAACATAAACCCAAATTTCTTTATTTCTATTGATGATCCTAATATTAAGGATTCAGTAAAAATAAAAATCCAAACCAAAGGAATAGATATGAAAGATACCTCTAAAAATATGTCAATACATTGGAAAACAATTCATGAATTGACCACCCTACCACAAGAAAGTGCACACTCGGTTAATAGAAATATAATCGAAATATTCGAACCCAGGACATTTGATTCTGCAATCCGATCAAGATTGATCAATTGGAGAGACTTGGAGGTACCAAAACAATGGATATTACCTCAAATTACTGATAAACCACCTGAAAAATAACAAAACAACGTTGAAAGTTTCAGGAAATAACGTTTATTTTAAAAATAAAAATTATGAATGGAAAAAGAATTTTCCTAAAAATGATTGGGAAAAATTAAAAGGAAAAATGCTTTTAAAAGGAGAATCTAGTAATAGTAAACAACCTATGGCTATGAAAAACATACAGGTACCAATATTACCTGGCACAAATTATCTAAAAGAAGATAATATAAAGTCTAGTCAAATTTATCATTTCCAACTAGGAAAAGAAGAAATTATCTTTTTTCTAATCCATGGAACGAAAATATACACTTATCTATTAGGATATTTTAATTTTGTTGGCTATAAACCTTATAGCTTATGCACCCTTATAGATACAGGAGCAACAATATATTCTTGTAGGCCTAATGCTTTACCGCCAGAAAATTGGATAAAAATGAAAAACCCCATTGTTATAATAGGCATATATATATATATATATATATATATATATATATATATATATATATATATATATATATATATATATATATATACACAATACGTATATATATAAAGTACCAACTTCATACAAAAACCCCAAAACGTACTAGTCTACCAAATCTCGAAGCTCGTACCAACTTCCCGATTACATAACTAAGTGTTCACTCACTTGAATTCCAGTTTGTCTCACCCGAATTCGTGTAATCGTTGGCCTAAAACACATACCAAAACTTGGAAATGTTCTCCAGTAGTCCCAATCTACCCCGTAAGACCATGCGTCCATTTTCTAAGAATTAGAGGGCAAAAAAAATTCGAGCAGGCCAGCAAACCAAACAAATTCACTTAGTAGACCAAGCCGCCAATTCTCTCCCAAGCGAACCAATTTGGTTTGCTAGGCTCCTATTCATCTTCTTCCTCGAATTTTTCACCTCTAAAACCCTCCAATGAATGTATCAAGCATCCAAAAACCTTAAATTGATTTCCCACGCAATTATATAATTAATCTAAAAAAATTCTAACATCAAAATATACCCGAATCCATAAACATAACACAAGGATTCCTAATCATAAATAAATTCTAACAACACATGATTTATCAAGACTTGAAATTTATTGATTTCTAATAAACTATCAATATTCTCATGTTCATAAACCTACAATTAAATTACGAAGTTCTTACTTAATCATTATCATTCAATATCAATTGCAATCAGAGGTTAAACATAACTTAAATATCTTCACATGATTATCAAAGTTTTCATCTTTTAGTCTCAGATTTATTCCAAATCAACTATGAATGCAAACATGCAATCTAAAACAAGTAAACACTTTCCTTTTTGGATTTGTATCCAAAGTCTCAAAATTTAAGAATAATTTGAATCCGAAGATTGGCTCTTCCTTCCCTTCTCCAAGGTTCTCTTCTTTCTTCCTTCCTTAATCTTTTCTCTTACGCACTTCCTTAATCACAATTATGCAGAGGCCAAAAATGAGGCTATCATCCAACTCCGTAATGCTTAAACACTCCACACTAATCCAATTTTTAGGTTAATCCCTAAGGGTAAAAAGACACCCATACCCCTATATGAGCCATACTAAGTCTAAAAAGCCCTCAAAACCTAACTATAACACCCAAGTACCTATTTCTGACTATTTTGACCCATTTCGGATCATCGGTGCACTAAAAAGGGTCATCAGAGTCACCCAACTAAAAATATACCATCATCTCATTAATCGGGCCCGACACGTGCATAGAGCATTCGTCGCTATCAAACTATATTTATTCACCGATGTCACTCTCTATTGATATAATATAATAAATTGTCGCTTTTCACTCATAAACGATAATATAATAATTCACATATCTATTTAATTATCATATGAATGTAAATAATAATGATAATAAATATTAACCCTTAACACACGAATTAATATGTACTAAAACCAATTTAATTTTCCCAATTAAATTAATAATTAAATACTCAGGTTGAAATTAAATACTCATAAACATACGAGGTATTACACTAGATTTATTAACACAATTATATAAAATATAATTCTAGGTATTAAATTATATATTGCAATGAAAACCTTTAACTTAACAAAAGTAAAATATAGCTTATTGCACATTAGTCTTGGTATTAAATATTTTCTTTTAGGTCTACTATTTGGGTTTTGGTGTTTATTATTACTATGGCACTTGTTTAGGATGGGTGATAAGTCTTGGATGACCAAGGATAAATTATCCAAAGTATACGTAGATAGGGTTAAAATGTTTACAAGATACGCTGAAGATGGCGTAGATGAACCTAATTCAATACGGTGCCCATGTATTTAATGCAACAACCTCTTCAAAATGAGTACGAATGTTATAAGATATTATTTGTATAATAACGGGACCAACCAAGCTACACTAGATGTGTATGGAATGGGGAACATGGACAAAGATAAGGGTCGTCTAGTGTGAAATCAACTGAGTTGATTTATTAATAACATGAATTTAATACAGATGATGTTGCAAGCAGAATAGATATGGTTCAATCTATAAACAAAAACTTCAAGAGAAATACACAGAAAATTCAAAACATTGCTCGAAGAGGCAGAAAAACCTTCGTATAAAGATTGTAAGAAATATACAAAGCTATTTGCAACAGTAAAGCTCTTTAATATTAAAGCAAAAAGTGGCTAGTCTCACAATAGTTTTACAGATGCGATAACCTTATTTGCAGATATGCCCCCAAAAGATAATGAACTTCCCTTGAATGCGAGGGAGGGAATACAAAGTTTTGTTCGCATTTGGGATGGAGTATAAGAAAATACATTCTTGACCTAATGTATACTTTATTAGAAGAAGTATGAGGATGAGATTTCATGCCTTAAGTGTGGAACATCAAGATATAGAGTTAAGAAGACTTTAGCAAAAGAATTAATTGATGGGGGAAAATACTTGTATCCCAACTAAAGTCCTATGGTAATTTTCACCTGTCTCGATATTTAAATGGTGGATTTAGTCTGCACGGGCTACAAAGGATATGGTATGGAATGTAAGTGAAAGAGAAGTTGATGATAAAAAATGCCTCCTGGTAGACTCGCTAACGTAGAAGGTAATAGATGAAAAATGGCATGAGTTTGCATCAGAATACATAAATCTTTAGTTAGGTGTTTCAACTGATGGAATTAATCCACACAGTTCCCTTAGTATTCAATATAGTTATTGGTCAGTTATGCTTAATACATATAACGTTCCATCGTGGTTATGCATGAGAACAAAGTTTATTATATTGAGAATGTTGATATCAGGTCCAAAACAAACTGGAAATGACATTTATGTTTACTTGGCACCTTTAATTGAGGATATTAAAATGCTTTTGGAGGAAGGGGTCAAGGTTTATGATGCATATAAAAAGGAATATTTTACACTAAAGGTTGTTTTGCTGTGGACAATTAATAATTTTCCAGCATAAGAGAATTTATCTCGTTTTGCAATGAAAGGGTATTATGTTTGTTCGATATGCAATGAAAAAATTATTCTCGTAGATTGAAAAATTATGGTAAATTTATTTATATGGGCCATTGAAGGTATCTTCCATAAAACCATCCATTTTGAAATTAAAAAAAAGGCTTTCAATGGTGAGAAAGAGTTTGGATGCAGCCTGAACCTTTACGTGGTGAACAAATATATGAAATGTTTGTTGGATAAAGGTGCCATAGGGAAAGAAGAAGGGTTATTTAAATAAACTAACACTAAAGAGTAAGGAGAAGAAAGATAGTGTAAAAAATGAATATACTACTTGTTCGAAGAAGAGCTCAATTTTTTAACTTGGAGTATTAGAAGAACCTTCTTATATGACATATCTTGGTGTCATGCACATTCAAAATAACATCTGTAAGAGAATCAATAAGACCATACTCAACATTATGGGAAAAATAAAGGTTTGGGTCAATAGCCGTAATGACGTCATCGAGATGGGTGTAGGAAGTGAGTTATCCCCAAAAGTTAATGAGAAAGGGACATTAGCTGGAGATGAAAAAAGAATGTTTTCTTAAACTTTGCATGACTTGAAGGAACCGAATGGATACTCTTCAAACTTCAGAAACCACATCTTCATGGAAGATTTAAAATTATATGGTCTTAAATCCCATGATCATCACAACCTAAAGAACCAAGTGCTTCCCATTGCAATACGCGATGTGTTACCAAAGCATGCGTAACATTCCATTATTAGGGTATGCTTATTCTTTAATGATCTTTTTGTAAAAGTAGTGGATGTGCAAAAATTGAAATAAATTCACAAGGATATTATGATTACATTGTGCTTGCTTCTGAAATACATCCGGCCATCATTCTTTGATATCATGACACATTTGATGGTGCATCTCGTTAGAGATTTAAAGTTTGTAGTCCGGTATTATTTTGATGGATGTACCCAATCGAGAGTTAAGTTTATTTAAAAAATTATTTACAGTAGTTGTAGAGGACATTGACCCACAATAAAATCAGTAATTAGAGATTAGCCCTTGAAAATTTATAAATGTAATAAAATACAAAGAACACAAGATGTAAATTCTTAAAAAAATGGTTTACCTGTGTCCACTGGGATGGAAGGGAGAGTATTATATTCCTTGGAAAGAACAATGGCAATTAGAGTGATAGGGTTGCTAGCTGAGAGTCCAAGTCACCGCGTATAGATTATAATTATTACCTTTAAAATTAGATGAGATCGCCCTTATTTATATTGCTTTGCATTTTTCTAGTTGAGGTCTCTTTATGTTTATCCTGTATACAAGTCCTAGAGTCCTATGAGAAATGGTCTTAAGATTTGAACTTATTTCTCTACATATTTGGCCGACTTTGTCATATTACAAAATAAGCCACATGCGACCAACATGGCATCAATTCGACTAGTCTCCCTTCAATTTCCCTTAAGGTTGGGGTGGTAAACCAACATGTCGATTGGCCCGACCTTATTTTCAAGTTATTAGACACATGTTATTTTAAAACAATTATTTTCACGCCTTTATCAAGGGCACACATTCAACTCTTGCGATGGAATTTCAATAATTTCTCTGGAAATCAGTTGCATAGTTCCCACTCCTTGGTCCATGCGAAACGTCATCACTTCCCTAGGAAATGATGGCTCCTGATTGCATAATTACCTAACCTAATTAGCTAGGCGGTGGTTGGGAAAGGTTATAAGGCTTCCAAAGCCTTTTTCCTTGTCATCTGAGTCATTTATAAAGGTAATTTCTTCTTTTACTTCCTCATTCTAGAGTTTTAGGTTTTTGAAGCTTTCTTCCCCCATTTATTCTTCTTTTTCTTCGAAACCTTATCATGTCCAAGCATAAGAAATATGATGTTGTTGCAATTGATGATTTTCGTGAATTTTGTGATAAATATGGAATTCCTAAAAATATTAATATTAGTATAACTACAAAGGAGGAATATGTTATGAATCTTCTTTCTGGCAAGGTTGCCTTTATGACAATTTTTATATTGGAGGGGGAATTCGATTTCCCCTCCACCCATTGCTGGTGAGAGTACTTTGTTACTATTGAATACTCCAATTTAGATAAATGCTAGCTTTTGCCAAACTATTATGGTAACTGTTGATGTAAAAAATTAGATCACTCTAATTATTCAATCACAGATAAATAAACGAGACCAAGAATTTTAAAGTGGTTCAGCCTTATAAGAATGGCCTACGTCCACTGTTGTGTTATTGCTGAGTGTTTGGGAATTTTCGATTACAGGTTCTATCAAGAAATTTCGGTCCCTTTACAATGAGGATTGTACAATGTATTTATAGCCCTGGGGCTGTGATGTGAAAGGGTAATACATTAAATGATATACATATGAAAGGGTGATACATTCAATGCCCTTAAGCGTGTGCGTCTGAATGATAAGCATTTAATGAATAGTCAAACTGTTGGTTATCCTGTTATTAAAGCTTTGTTCGAGGTGCAGCTCGGACCGCCTGAGTTGCTCGGACCGCCTGAGTTGATCGGTGTTTAGGAGTCCCTCGGGGAATTCTTGTTCCTCGGAGCGTCTGAGTATGGTTCCTCGGAGCGTGTGAGTTCCTCGGAAGTATATATTGTTGCCATGTAGAATGCCACGTGTCATCATTCAATTGAGCCATGTCAACAGACTAAATTTGGTATCAATAGAAGCCCCCAATGTTTCATAGTTCGAAATTTGAGGAGTATGGAACATTCTTTCTCGGAATATGGTAGCTTTAATGGTCTTCCTGATTTTTAGGATTGTTTCCCTTGTATTTATTTCTCCTTCCAAATTCGTAGAATCAGGCTTTTTGAATTTTTATGGCCGCTTCGATTGCCGCGCCCTTTTTGTCCTTTTAGTCGCCGGTAGCGTAATCGTTTCTTTTTGTAATCATTACTTTTCCTTTTCCTAAGGTAGAGTATTTAAACGCTGCAGAAAATCCCATCGTCTTCTACTTTTTCAAATTTTTATCTTCGAGTTTTCCGTCGTCTCTTTCTCTCCTGTGTGTTCATCTCTTCCATCGTTCGTTGTCATCAGATCCACTCTTTTTTTGTAAGATTTTCTTCCTTCTTCTTCATTTCTTTTATTCATCATGGTTTACCCTGTTGAATCTCTTGATAAGTTTTGCTCGGATTTTTCCATTCCCTCCTGGGTTGTTCTGGAAGAGCTTTCTGAGCCTTCTGATTATTTCCGTTTGGCTGAGGGACATTGGTTCCCCAGCCTCTTTATTGCTAAGTGTAGATTTTCTTTTCCACCCAATCCCTTGTGTCTGGAATTCTGTCATTACTTTGACGTTGTTCCTGCAAGAATATCCCCCAACACATGGAGGATAGTTAATGGGGTGCATAGTTTAAATCAAATCCATGGAACTCGCATAGGAATTCCTGAGATTATGTTTTGTTATAGATGGGCAGTTGGTGATAACACCTTTTATTTAAAAACTAGAATGTTAAATAGGGCTTTAGCGGTCAATCTCCCGGATGCCAATAGGGATTATTTTGAACATGGGGTTGTCATAAAAAATTGGCAACATGCTCCTTTATCTGGAGATGAAGCTTATCAGGGTCCCAGATGCCCTTCCTATGGCAATGGGATAGGTTATTCTTATTTAATTTTATTTATTTTGAAATTATGCTTCCTTTATGTTTGATAAAATGTGTCACTAATGTTTCAATGTTTACTTATTTGCAGTTGATAGCAAAAGAAAGTGCCCAAAAGAAGCAGATGTCAATATAAGGCATTTGAAACTTATCTGGAGTCTGCATCAATCTGTTGTCGACGAGCAAATTAGATCAGCCTCATATCTGCTGCAGTACAAGAGCTACACAACATATTTTACTGCTCGTCTAGTAATAAGTGACGCAGAGCCAGTACCAGCTTCCACCAGTTCTTCACCTGAATCTCACGTCCCTTTAAGCGAAAGGATGAAGAAGAGAAGACCTCCCACCCTTTTTGAGAAGCCTACCTCTGGTTCTGGAGAGGCAAAAATAAGTAAAGTTGATGTCCCAGGGGAGGGGACAAAGAAGAATGATGCACCTTCCTCGGCTGCTGTTGTGAAGGTTGTCGAGAAGCCCGCAGTGGCTCCGAGCAGGTCTGCTGCTCCTGGAGAGGTGATTGTAATATCACTGACCAAGGGTTCTTCCTTGGTTGAATCTGTTCCTGTTCCCCCGAGGAGGTTGAAGAAAAGTTCCTCGGTCAATTTGGCTGACACTATCACTCAACCCCCAGTTACCGGAATCGGTGTTCTAACTTTTGTTCCCCCGAGCTCTGCCATGAGCTCGGTAAAGTCCTGGATCATTCCCGAGGTCCAAGGTACTGAAGAAAACCTTACTCGGGATATGGTCACTTCGTTAGCTGCTCACCACCTTGATTTTGTAAGTCTTCTTACTTTGAACTTTTCATATTTCCCTTGTCAGTTTTGTTTTCGACTTGCTTTATTTTTACTTTCACAGTTGACGAGCTGCTTTAATATAATTCTGAAGAAGGATAAAGCAATTAAAGCTTCATGCTCCTCGTCCAGTGTGGAGGGAGCTCTGGAAGAATCTATCAAGTATTTGGACGATTCTCGACAAAAATATGCCACTGACAAGGCTGTCTGGGAGAAGAAGCTTGCCTCCACCGAGCAGGAAAAAGCTCAAGCTGTTGTAGTCTCCAAAGAGTTGGAGAAAAAAATGAATGTCCTGGAGAAGGCAAATAAAGAGCTCGAACAGAAGCTCAAAACTGCTGGGGAGCTTGAGGATAAGCTCAGGATTGCTGAAGAGGAGTTGTCTCAACTTCGGGAGGTAAATCGGCAGAAGGAGGAGGCTGAGAAAAAACTGAAAGCTGGTGATGACCTGCTGTCCGAGAAGCTTTCCTCAGAATAGTTGAAAAGGAAACTGGTTGTGAAGAAGTCCTTCCGCGCTGGCTAGGACAAGGGGTGGAACAAGGGATTGGCTGCCATGGTGTCGCAAGTGGACTATGGCAGCCTCAAATAATTTAGGGATGGAAGGGTTGCTGCTCTTCAGGAGATGAAAGTGGATGAAAATTCTGAGCTCTTTCAGCAACACATCCCTGGTCCCCCTCCAACTCCTGAAGACTTAGAAGAGGACGAAGCTGCCTCCGAAGAGTCTTCTATGGTGATGGTAGATCATCCCCCAGCCATTCAGCCTGCTGTCGAGGAACTTTAGCAAATCGTTACTTCCTCCGAGCAATTGCCAGTGCTCCCCGAGCAACTATCCATTCCCTCCGAGCAACCTACTTCCTCGTCCCAGCCTCCCGAGAATGTTTTGGGAGATAAGGAAAAGGTATAGAGTTGTTCGGGTTTATCTTTACATTTTAGTTTTTGTCAATTGTAACTCAGTAACTCTGAACTTTATGATCTAATAAAACTTGGACTTTTTTGCATACTGTTGTCAATTTTCTATTCATACTCTGCTTGTACCTCTTATTGATTATTGCTTTTTCTTTCTCTGTTAGTTTCTGGCCAGTATGGAATTACTATCTGCCCATGATACAAAGCTACTGTGACAATGCAATGAATACTTTAAGGCTGGTCACACAGACCTGAGTGCAGCACAAGTTATCGACATCCTCGGCCAAGATGCTTCAGAACAGGCAGTTGAAGCATATCAATATCTGAAGTGTCTAATTGATCGAGCAGTGGCCAATAATGTGGCCTATTATGATATGATCGAGGATCTCTAAGGCACCCTCGAAGACCTTTAGCTATAATACAAAGAATCAACTGCCCTGTTTCATGAGGGTTACGATAAGAAGTACCAGCAGATCATTGCCGACAAGGGCTACGAGAAGCTTTTTACTGGGTACGATGTGAGGGAGAGAACTCTGAGTGGTGAGGTCGAGGTGTTCAGACAAATCGCTGAACTATTAGAGCAAGAGAACAACAACCTGCAAAAGGAGTTTTCACAGTTGAAGTCTGCAGCTTCCACTTCAAAAGCCTTGACCCCTGTGAATGATGAGGGATTTTCATTCTTGGAGGTCGAGAACGCCAACTTGAGGGACGAGTTGGAAACCTTAAAAAGGTCTGGCCCTTCTTCTTCTTCTCGGGGATGAGCAAGAGCTCCTCGGGGACGAGCAAGAGCAGCTCAGATTCCTATTGAGGAACAGAGGACTCAGTCCGCCCTAGAGAACCAGGCCTTCCAGTTAATGGCGAAGAACTAGGCGTTGGCTGAAATCTCAAAGAAGATCAGGACTTGAAAGAGTAGCTTTCTGAGCAGAAATCTACCTTGGAGGACAAAGAGCTCTTCGTCAAAAATCTCCACGAGCAGCTGGACAGACTAACATATCAGTTCCACAAACAGCCCAGGGAGTTCTGGATGGCTGGATACAACGAGGCGCTCTACCATTTGGACGATCGTATCCAGAATGCCAATAATGAGGGCTACAAGCAGGGCTGGTTGAATGCCCTAGGTGTGCTGCAACTCGAACAGGGTCATTACCTGTGGGACTACCATGATCCCGGGCTGCTCGACTTACCTGTGCCACCGTACAAATTGGATATAAGTTGGATCCTTGTACGGGCCATTCCTCGGAGCTTGATTTCAAAGTATCTCGGTGACTACAATCTCCATTCAAAAGCCGAGATATCTCGTCCCGAGCATCTCCTAGATCAACCATCCATGATGAATATCAGGATGTTGAAAGATCTCATCTTCATAAATTCTCCTCTGGCTTTAAATGATCCTCCTGCTGGCGAGGAACCTGTGTCAAAAGCAGAGGGGAAAAGACCAGTAGAATAGGAATTTTGATGTAATAGTTAGTATACATTTCAATATCAATGTAACTTTCATTTCATTATCAATGTAATTTATTTTTGGATTTAATGAAAGACATTCATTTTTGTTCGCAATTTTAACTGCTATTGTCTTGTAAAACACTTTATATTTGTGCATGCATATCTATTAAAAAGATAACAATATTGTCGATCAACTTATTGTCGAATAGCTTGAATTTATGGTAGTCATTTGGCAAAAACAATATTTTGTTTCTCGACCAACTTAGTAATAATTACGAGTATTAAAAATGTTGCTCTATCACTTAATAATAAAGTTACGAGTATATAAATGATACTCAATCACTTAATAATAAAGTTACGAGTATAAAAAATGTTTAAAATGTTTCCGACCAACCAAGGTCGTTAAATTTTACTTGTTGACCAACTACAGTTAGTGGGTTTTTATCCCCGACCAGCCATAGTTAGCAGATTTTTCTCTTAAATGTTTTCGACCAACCAAGGTCGGTAAATTTTCCTTGTCGGCCAACTACAGTTGGTGGGTTTTTATCCCCGACCAGCCATAGTTAGTCTTTTTGAAATAATTTTACCTCCCGACAGACTCAAGTTGGCATTTTCGAGAATATATTTACTTACTAACCGACATAAGTTGGCATTTTTACGAATACTTTTATTTCCCGAGAATCATATAGTTTTATTTCCCTTAGGAATAAAAATTTTACTTCCCAGAGGAATACAAGTAGCTTTACTTCCCGGAGGAATATTGGTAGCTTTACTTCCCGGAGGAATATAGGTAGCTTTACTTCCCGGAGGAATATTGGTAGCTTTACTTCCCGAAGGAATATAGGTTTCTCGACCAACCTTAGTTGGCATTTTAGAGAAAAAATTTGAGTAGCCTGAGCTTTGCGGAGTTTTTCCCCGAGTAGTGTGTAGCACTATTCCTCGAAAAAACTTGCAATAAAAAGAAAGAATTCGACAGAATATCTTCATTTTATTCATCACTGATAATATTTACGCAGGTGCTCTGCATTCCAGGCATTCTTAAACTCCTCGCCTTCTAAAGTTGCTATTCGATAAGTTCTTGGTCGAACAACTTCTGTAACTCGGTATGGTCCATGCCAGTTTGCCTCCTGCTTATTGTGCTTTTGAATCACTTTCATCAGTAACTAATCTCCTTCTTTCAGGTCACATTTTTTCACTCTTTTGTTGTAGAACAAAGTTGTTCGCTGCTGGTAAGCAGCATTTCGAATGGCTGCTTCTTCTCTAACTTCCTCGAGCATGTTTAAATCCAATCTTCTCATTAAGTCGCTGACAGGGGAATTGAAATTCAGTACCCTGTGTGTTGGGAGGCCCAACTCGGCAGGTATAACAGCTTCACTTCCAAATGCCAGCATATATGGTGATTCTCATGTTGCTACTCGGGGAGTAGTTTGGTAAGCCCAAAGTACTGATTGTAGCTCGTTGATCCAGTTTGCTTTCGCATCACCTAATCTTTTCTTCAATCCATTTATCAGCGTTTTGTTTGTCACTTCAGTTTGTCCATTGCTTTAAGGATGGCCTGGTGCTGAGTGGACCTTCAAAATATTTGATTGATGACAATAGGCAGAGAACTCCTTGCTATCAAATTGTGTTCCATGGTCTGTGATGAAAGCATGAGGAAGACCATATCGACAAATGATATTCTTACAAACAAATTGGTACACCTTCTCGTACGTCATATCAATGAGTGGCTCAGCTTCTACCCACTTAGTAAAATAATCCACTGCGATGATGAGGTATTTGAACCTTCCTCGAGTCGTTGGCAGTGGCCCAATCAAATCAATTCCCCACATGGAAAATGGCCAAGGGGAAGTTATGGGCGTTAACAATGCTTGTGGAGTTCTTCGGATGGACGAAAAGCGCTGGCACTTGTCACATTTCTTGGCATAGGCTATACAATCAGCTCTCATCATCGGCCAGTAGTATCCCTACGTCATCACCCTTTGTAAAAGCGTCTGACCTGCTACATGGGCTTCACAGGACCCTTCATGGATCTCTTCAATTAATTCATTCACCTCGGAGGGATGTACACATCTCTGCAAACCTGCCATAATTCCCCGTCTATACAGAATACCGTTAGTTAATACATATCGAGCAGCTTTAAACTTCAATTTCTTGGCTGCGAGCTTGTCAATTGGTAATTCTCCCTCCTCAATATACGCCCTGATGGGATCCATCCAAGATGGTCCTAAATCAAGGGAGATAAAGTTCATCGTCAGATCTTCATCTATACTCCGACCAGCTAAAATTTCAATTGGGATTGTTCATCGTAGCTCGGTACGAGTAACTGATGCTAGTCGAGCTAGGGCGTCTCGTATTCTCCATTCTTGGTATTCTGACTAGCTGAATAGAGGCAAATTCTGACACCAGCTCCTTTGCCTTTGCATGATATCTGATCATTAATTCTCCTCTAACTCCATATACTCCCAACATTTGATTTACAATTAATTGAGAATCACTGAAACTAATAACCTGCTGCGCCTCCATAATTTTTGCCAAATTAAGACCTGCAATCATGGCCCTATACTCAGCCTCATTATTGGAAGCTTTGAATTGGAAACGTAAGGTGTATTCCATGTCGACCTCGTCCGGAGTGCTCAAAACTATCGTCGCGCCACATCCTGTAGTGAAAGATGAGCCATCTACATATAACCTCCATATAGGTAACTCGTCTTCAAATTTCTGATCAGTCAGAGTTCCTCGGTGAAATATTTTTTGCTTCCTTTCATCCTCCCTGGATATTTCTTGCTCTTCGTCGATCATCTCTTCTTGCTCTTTTACCAATCGGAATTGGTCTGAGCTCGAATTTGATGATCTGGTAACATCCACTTTCCCTTTTACCAACCGGAATTGGTTTGAGCTAATGTTTGTTATTCCTGTAACATCAACAGGTTGATCAGCGAGCAACTTTTTCTCCTCGGGGGTATCAGGATAGGTGAACTCTGCTATAAAATATGCTACAGCCTGCACTTTTAGCGATGATCTGGGTTCATAGACTATATCATATTCACCGATCTCTATTGCCTAGTACATCAATCTCCCCGATTTTTCTGGCTTATGAAGGGCTTGCCTCAATGGCATATCGGTATACACTACTATGGTATGATCCTGGAAGTATGGCCTCATTCTTTTACTCGCCTCAATCAGCGCCAGTGCTAACTTTTCTAGCACTGGATATCTTATCTCTGCTCCTCGGAAGGCCTTACTTGTGTAGTAAATTGGTTTTTGCACTCCATTCTCCACTCTGATCAACGCCGAGCTAACTGCATTCTCGGACACTGCAAGGTATAAATACAATTTTTCTCCCATCACCGGCCTGGACAACCGTGGAGGTGCTCCCAAGTATTTCTTCATGTCTTGAAAAGCCTTCTCACATTCATCATTCCATTTAAAAGTCTTTCTGAGTGTCTTGAAGAATGGGAGACATCTATCAATTGCTCGTGACATAAATATGTTGAGTGCTGCTACTCGTCCTATGAGACTCTGTACTTCCTTCTTCGTCATTGGAGATCGCAGCCCTAATAGAGCTTTGATATTTTTAGGATTTGCTTCAATGCCTCGTTGATTGACAATGTACCTGAGAAACATGCCTTCTCGTACTCCAAATATGCACTTCGTCGGGTTCATATTCATTTGATATTTATCCAGTTGATCAAAAGTCTGACTTAAGTCAACTAGATTGATCGGCAGCTTTCTTGCTCTTTGTCAGCATGTCGTCAACATAGACTTCCATATTGCAACTGATTTGTTCAGCAAAGACCTTGTTCATCAGCCGCTGATATGTCGCACCTGCATTTTTCAAACCAAAAGGCATAACATTATAACAATAAGTTCCCCTAGGGGTAATTAAAGAAGTACTTTCCCTGTCTTCAGGTTTCATTTTGATCTGATTATAACCAGAATAAGCATCCATGAAGCTCAGCAACTCGTGTCCCGAGGTAGCATCCACCAGTTGATCAATTCGGGGTAGTGGAAAGTGATCCTTTGAGCATGCTTTGTTGAGGTCGGTGAAGTCTACACACATCCTCCACTTGTTGTTTTTCTTCTTTACCATCACCACATTGGCTAACCAGTCTGGATATTTAACATCTTCAATGAAATAAACTTTCTAGAGCTTCTCGACTTCCTCCTGTATATCTTGATTCTTCTCAGAACTGAATACTCTTCTTCTCTGTTTCACAGGCTTGATCTCCTTATTCACATTGAGCTCGTGACATAAGAAGTTTGGGTTTATCCCAAGCATATCTTCATGACTCCATGCAAAAGTTTGTCTTCTGCTTCTAAGGAAAGCTATCAATTCCTGTTTTAATGAGGCTTCCAACGACGAACCTACTTGAGTAGTTCGCTCAGGGTGTTCGTCGTCCAGAATGATATTTTCAGTAGCTTCCACCACTTGACCCTTCACGAGTTGCGACTCATCTCGAGGATCCAATGTTTTAATTTCTCCACCTTCATCCACTTGATAGGTAGTAGTCTTTTTCTTTGATTCTTCCAGTTCTTCTTGCTCGGCGGATGAATAATAGCATTCTCGAGCTACTTTCTGATCACCTTTCACAACTCCTACTCCAAAGTTTGTTGGAAATTTTAGGCACTGATGCACTGTAGATGGTATAGCCTCGAACTTCTTCAATCCTACTCTTCCCATGATGATATTGTACGATGATTGAACATTCTTATCCATCACGAAGAAACGTATTCTTTCTGTCCGATAAGCAGGCCACGTACCAATGAATATATCCAACTTGATCGTCCCAAGTGTAAATACTTTTCGCCAGCAAAACCGATGAGGGGTCTGTGGTAAGGCTCCAATTGAGATAGCTTTAGATTTAAACTATCGAAGCACGAGTAGAACATGATGTCTGCCGAGCTACCATTGTCTACCAGTACTCTTGAAATCATTACCTCCTTCATTCTCATCTTGATCACCAGTGGGTCATCATGAGGATATAGAACACCTGCAAGGTCATTCTTTGAGAAACCAATGACCAATTTCTCTTTATTCACCTTTCTCGGGAAATCCTCTTCAGCTAGATTTATTCACTGAATGTACGAGAAAGCTTGAGCCTCACCGAGGTAAGCTTTTCTCTCTGCAGTAAGATCTCCTCCTCCTGCATGTCCACCTGTTATAACATTATAGTCAAATGACCCAAAGCGTATTAAAAATACCTCTCGTTCTGGCTGCCTTGGTCTTTTGGGAAGATCGGGGTCATCTTCTGGATTAACTTTATGGTTTCTTTTCTTGTTCTCCTCTCCTTGACGAGGATATCTAGACCTCTCTCTTGCTCGATCGTTGTTTCTTCTCTCATTTCCACGATCAACATACTTTGACAGATTTCCTCGTCGGATGAGTGTTTCAATTTCATTTTAAAGAGCTATGCAATTCTTGGTCATATTGCCATGATCTTTATGGAACTCGCAATACTTCGCCTTATTCCTCTTGTCAAGGTCTGCCTTCATTTTCTCTGGCCAGTTTAGTTCCTCATTGTTCTTGATTTTTTCTAGAACATGGTTGATATCCTTCTTCAA
Organism: Sambucus nigra; assembly: GCA_949130495.1. Lineage (NCBI taxonomy): Eukaryota > Viridiplantae > Streptophyta > Magnoliopsida > Dipsacales > Adoxaceae > Sambucus > Sambucus nigra. Next base: position 293,077,944 of record OX422215.1, on the reverse strand, counting down.
AGGAGTATAATTATCATATTTCTTCATTACGTCCCATACTGGCCTAGTTTTTGAATGTTTGTCATTACCATTGTTCTTGTGCTCTTTCTTCTATTCTTCTTCGTAGCCATAGCCTCCTCGGCATTCATAATCTTGGACGCTTTTTCTTGTGGAAAGGGGCAGTTTCTCAGGTGTTTATCACGAGCTTGATCTTGAACTAGGACATGAGGAAGTTAGACAGTCCATGGATGCTGTGTATTTTGTTACTCTTATAGTTGAGATCGAGGTATCTTTTCTTCCTGTAAGTTATTTTTTTGTAACTCCTTATAGTTCTTATGAGTCATTCTCCTTTTGGCTTATGATTTCTCTTGAATATAGACAGTCGCTCCAACTGTTATAGAGCAAGTTTATCCTGCGCAGGCTGCCCCTGAGCAACCTCTCTTTCTAACCCAAACCAACACTTGCATGACTTTAATAGTTGTGACCAACATCAATGAGCAAGTGTTGGTGACCCTTTTTGGGCCTTCTATCCTTAAAGGTGGGAGTACTAGTGTAATTGAGAAGCTCTGGCTGAGCAAGATTTTGTGCCTGAGCAAGCTACTGTGGAACTTCCCTCGAGGTAACTAGTGCTAAGGGAACTTCTACATAAAAAAACCAATGTATATATGTCTACATATACTTTATTTTTGAGATATATGTCAAAAATTAAGATTTGAGAGACCATGTGGTCAAGTGTGTTCATTCGAGCAAACATTTAGGGCCGAATGAGCACAATTTTGTTTGAGCACCAAGTGTTAGATTTTTTTTCGAACAACCAACTGGCCGAGTGTATTATTCGAGCAACCATTTGGGGATTACAATAGTACACTTGGACTTAGCACCAAACGTAAAATATGCAATGGGAGTTTTGTATTGTCCAACTGTATTTAGTTGAGAAGTTATGACCCAACAAAATGCACTTGGACTTAGCACATAATGAAAAATATGTGATGAGAATTTTGTATTTGCCCAATGTATTGAGCTGAGCAGCTGTGACCTAGCAAAATACACTTAGACTTATAACCGACTGCAAAATATACGATCGAAAATTTTTATTGGCCAAATATATTGAGCTGAGCAGCTGTGACTCAGCAAAATAAACTTGGACTTAGCAACTATATTTGGTAGAAGATTGATCGATTTGTTGCATCTAACTCATCTCATTTTTTGTTTTTTAGGTTGTGACTACTCGAGATACCCTAATACTGGTATAGGAGCCTGTTGCGACCCCTGTTTAATTAACCTTGCCCTCGAACTAGCTTCCCACTGAGCGAAAGAGGTCATTGTTAGCTTCCCTACTCCTTTGAATGCTCAAATCAATTAATCAACCGCTCAAACTGCTAATCAAAACGCTGAAGTGTGATTTTGCTCAGCCAACTCCCCCCAAAAGAAGATAGGGCCTCAAAGAAAAATGTTTTTCCATCTGCTCGTGAGAGTGGTTATACTCTTTAGTTGACTGCAACATATCCTATTGAGGGATTTTCCCCCAAATTGTTTTTTCTCTTCACCGTGAGATCATACATTGGTTGATCAAACTTCATCCCCGTACATGTGTCCCTCGTTGTGGTCAAGAGATAGCATACGAGTTTCTTGTGTTTGCCACTGTATTGACTTAAATTATGAACACACCTTTGAACTTTCTTGATTCGTCTAAGATCAAAGAGCTTCTTGGTAAAGTACAAGTATGAACTAATGACAGTTTTACTCTCACATGGTTGGCCTAAATTTCGAGGTCTTTTAAGAAGATAAACCTTCCTGCTTATTATGCAAAATTTGAAGCTAGCACAAGGACTCAAGTTGAAGTGGCTGAAGAGATGACTGCCCTTTATCCTGAAATAATAAAGGATGGGGAGAAGGTTGTAGCTATGTTAAAGGCCTTAGCCTAAGCTGATGGAGAGTTGGGAAAACTACAGCGAGAGACATATGAATATGAAAATGAGATAATGAAGATAACAAATGAGCAGATCAAGTTAGTATCTTCTCTCCCAGGCCTCCATCCAAGGTTACTCATTTATACCAACCCATGGTTTATTATAGATGACTTAGATAGAAACTAGGGGTTCTATCCTTGTATTTTGTGGCAGTAGTTCCCCTTGCTTTGTAAAGCTTAAACATTGAATGCGATACAAGTTTAATTTTTCCTTTATGCCATTATTCACTGTCTTCATTTTTCTATCTCTTATTTCTATACATGAATGGAAGAATTTATTTGAACGTCATGTAACCTCATTGTATATTAAGTGGTAACTCTATATATAGGTTGTTCAAGGACATGCTCCTAATTAACCATCATAATTTTTATTAGCAATAATGTTACAACTGAGGAACTTCTAAACATGGTAGATTTTGATCCACTTGTTACTGAGATTGAATGCTTTGATTTTGGATACCTCTCAATAGACAAATCATGATCTTTGCGCACTATGTAAGGTCCTACCATCTAGCTTCGAACTTTGGGAGCGAAAGTCCTCTAATATGACTTGTACAAGCTTTTCACACTAGATACCCCTTTTAAACTTCCTTGGTTTTACCATTTAGTCATATGATCTTGAGAGATTCTTCCTATATATTTAGAAATGCCTCACCTCGTTATCTTGATATTTATCCAAATCTTCTAATTGCACATGTCTTCTCTGAGGAAGCATTATACTCCGTAAGTTGTACCTGGGAGATTGTACCTGTAATTTTATTGGCAAGATTGCTTCAGCACCAAAAACAAGGAGAAAGGGGTGTAACCGATTGTCTTTCGCTTAGTTATTCTATAAGACCATAAAACCTCTGGTATCTTACCATCCCATGTCCCAGGGAAGTATTCTAAAATTTTTTCCAAGATATTCTAAATATAGATAAGAAGGAACAAATATAAACTAATTACATATTACAAGTATGTTCTTGAAGCTCCTTTGAACAAACTTGCTTCTTGTGGGAGTCTCTTTGAGTGAGCTTCTTCCTAACAACCTTGGTTTTGTTCTTGATACTTAATCATCCTCTAATCCACCTTAAAAGTCTTGATTAATGTTTAATCAACCATTAGCTTTAACGTCCCTCTAATCCACCTTATGGATTGTAGGGTATGTGTTACAGTGGTGAAATGCTTTTATTAATATAATTTAGGAGAAAATATAGAGATCCAAATTTTAGGTAACTAATAAGGCTAAGAGTTATAGTAACAATTATTAACACTAGTGTTGTTAGAAATTGAGGTTAACTAAAAATAATTTATCATGAAGAATTAGTATTTTCTATGGAGGTAATTAACCTTACTAACTTAGAGGACCATGTTCATTTAATAGTTTCATGATGACATAGGGGTGGAACCACATTGACTTTTGTGGTGTTGAAACATAATGATTATTTTAGTAACATAGGTGTTGTCTACGGTAAAGGTAGATATTATACAAATAAACATAATGGAGAGTACTATACCAATTTATTGAAGTTTGTATTGATATAGTTTGGAAACTAATATATTTAAAAGGTATTTTTTATGTTCATAGGATATTAAGAACATTTTTGTCAATGGAGGAGGACATAGTATCATGCTACATATTAAATATGTGAATATGGTATCTTTATTATAAGTTAAGGGTTATTATTATGTAAATAAAGTTATCTTACAAGGTTCACAATCTATGAATGGATTAATTAGTGAGATAATATATTATGATACAATCGAGTTATCAGTGCTCGACCCTATATGAGAACTATATTTGTATGATGTTTATATGTGGATAGTTTTGTATATAATGTTTTGGGTGCTTTAACAAGAAAACGTGAATGGTAAATAATCAAAGGAATTCTATAATTATTATTATTAATTTATAAATGACTATGCACGATATACAAAATTAGAAATTTATTAAGGTATATTTAAGATTATATGAGGCTTTTTAATAGAGTAGTAAACTAGAAAATGATATGGGTATATCTACATCAAAAGTTAGAGTGAAATTGTTCATTGAGGTTATTAATAGTGGATTGATGAAAAATATAGCATAGAGGTATATATATCCTTTGAAATGTCATAATGAATTTTTAATGTGGTCATTAACGTGATGTTGATATAATAACGAGTTAAAAATGCTATAACGGAACTAGCGTATGGTCAATTTTCAAAATTTGAGGATGGTGAAGACATGAATATTATTAAAATTTGGCTTTAATGAACCACAATTGTTCTCATGGTGGCCTTGCTTGTATGAGTGTTGTGACTTTACTACTCTATAGGACATACGTGATCAATGTTTGAAAACTTGTAAAGAAAACATAATTTGAAATTGGAAGTTTTGCGATGGTTGAGGTCATCGGGGACTATAATAATGGAAAGGGAATGTTCTTAGCTTTAAGGGCTTTGAGTGGTGTTTATATAAGTAAAGGTAAACAATAGTGAACATACTATGATTTTAGTAAACTTCATTCGTATTAGTCAAGAATTTAGCAGATGGATTGATTCATTCAATTAGGTTAATAGAGGTAATATATTATAATAGCATAGGTTATGTATAGTAAGGGATACAATAAATTATTTATTATTCAAAGGTACACTCAAAGCTTGAAGTATTTTTTATATATTAGTTTTTCAGACCTGATTTATGAAAAGTATATATGCTATTAACTTAACTAAAACTATTTATCGAACTAGAATAATATGAAGGCTGTAGTACTATTATTAATCATTTAAATAAATGAGTGAATAAGTTGTGAATAACGTCGTGATCAATATAATAATTGATATATATATATATATATATATATATACATATATATATGTATTGATCTTCTCATTAATATTCGAGAGTTGGGAGATAATACTTATTAATTTCATATTTCTTATAAAGTTCATTAGAAACTCTGAGCAGATTTGTCCAAGGAAATAAAGACCTAAAATTGTGTTGTTAATCGTATAAGTGGCCTTGAATCTTAATAGGTGGTTATGTTATCACCATATCTTCTCATTTCGCAAGATTACACTTGATGTGGTTGTTAGATTTGAGGTTTATTACAAAATAATTATGGTATTCAAAATAATTTGAGGAGATAATATATGTAATGAATTATATTTTATTACATTCATACCATATTACTCATCTCTATGTGAAAAGACATCATTTATTTAAAATTATGAAGTCATAGAATTTATTCTTGAGTTATGTGATCAAGTTGATGTGAGGTAAAACCTTCTTATTCCACAATCACTCACCACCCCATTTATGAGAGTAACCTGTGTATCCTCCACACCTTATCTTAACTTGTGGCATGACCGTCTGGGTTATGCTTCTATTGGTAGTCTTAAGTTTTGTCTTTCTCATGGTCCCTTAGGGTCAGTTAATAATGCGAAATTTGACAATCTTCCATGCCTATTGGCAAAACAATTGGCTTTGACGTTTAATAAAAGTGTGTATATTTATCTTGCTCCTTTTGGCTTAATATATTTTTATGTGTGGGGCCTATCTCCCACTGCTACCATGGGAAAATCCAAATATTTTGTTATTTTTATTGATGATTATTCACGCTATAACTGGTTGTTCCTTATGAAAAATCATTCCGAACTTCCTCAACTTTACATAAATTTTGCAACTATGGTCAATACCCAATTTTCTCATAAAATTAAGTTATTCTATGCTGACAGTGCCACTAAATATACTGATTCTCTTGTCATCATTTTTCTACAGCACAGGGTATTATTCCCCATCTTTCAAATCCCGACACTTACCAATAAAATGGGTGTGCCGGATGCAAACACCGACATATCCTAAACATTGTTCATGCTCTACTCATCTCCGCCTCATGTCGTGAACCTTTTTGGAGAGAAGTTGTTCTCACTTTCGTCTACACTATAAACCATGTCCCCTCTTCCACTATTAAAAATTTAAACCCTATGAGTGTCTTCATAGCCACCCTCCTAACTATAATAACCTCAGAACTTTTGGTAGTTCTTATTTTGTTCTTCTATAACCCCATTAATGCTCAAAATTAGAGTTTTGATCCCCGATTGGGTTGCTTCTTTAGCTATACGGTATAACATAAAAGATACAAGTGTTGGAATCCCAATTCTAAATGTCTTCATATATCCGATCATGTTGTCTTCTGGGAACATAAGATGTTTTCCTCATTTTCCAAATTCCACTTACCTCCTTCATACACACCTCTATTCTTTAGTAATCCCTCGATAGACTTATTTCCCAATTCACCTGAACTTGATACGTCGCCACATATTACACCACCATCTCCATCCTCTCCTCTAGTACCTGATAGAGTCTCCTCAATTAAACTGACTTCCACTACACCACGGATACCTCTATTTTCATCATTTGATGCTCAACCAAAGATATTTTTTGAGGACTCACTCGAGTCGTCTGCTCCATATAATGGATATGCACCAGTCTCCAATCCGAATCCCCTACGTAAAAGTGTAAGACCTAAAACCACATCTATTCTTCTTCATGATTTTCATGTGTATTCTACTATTTTTCTCATCATGAGCCTTACTCTTATCGTGAGGCTACTTTAACCTCCTTGACAAAAGGCAATGGTTGATGAACAATAGTCACTTGAATAAAATCATATATGGGATTTAGTAGATCTACCAAGTGGTAAGAATTAATCTTATGTAAATGTGTTTATAAATTTAAAACTCAATCGCATGGCTCTCTTGATCATTATAAGGCACGCCTTGTCATAAAAGGATTTACTAAAGAATACGGGATTGACATGTGGAGAACTTTGCTTCAGTGATTCGACTCACTTTGGTTCGTAGTCTCATTACAGTTGTTGCAATTTGTCATTGGGAACTGCTTCAAATGGATGTTAAAACTTCCTTCCTTAATGGTGAGTGAGTTATCTGAGGAATTTACATGTGATCACCTGTAAGATATTTTCATTCCACTCATCAAGTTTCCAAACTTCGTCGTGCCCTTTATGGTCACAAACAGGCTCCCCGTGCTTGGTTTGCTAAGTTTAATACCATTCCTACAAGTTTTGTGTTTACATTCAGTCGTCATGACTCCGCACTTTTTATTTTTAAATCCGACCATGGCAATATTTTTCTCCTTCTCTATTTGGATGATATGATTATTACCGGTGACGATCACTTTGGTATATCCGAAAGTATATTTGAGTCAAATGTTCAAATGAAAGATTTTTTAAAGATGTTTTATTTTCTTGGTCTTGAGATCTCTACTAACTCTGATGGATATTATCTCTCTCAAGAAAAATATGCTTCAGATCTTCTCACTCGTGTAGGACACACCGATAGCAAGACCGATGCCACTCCTCTTGAGCTGAAGTCCAAGCGCACTCCTATGGGTAGTACTCTTTTTGATGATCCGACTTTGTATCGACAATTAGTAGGTAATCTTGTCTACCTTAGTGTCACGTGCTCATATATCGCATATGCAGTTCATATTGTTAATCAGTTCCTTTCTTCTCCCCTTTTCCCTCATTATGCTACTGTTCTTCTCATTCTCAAATACATCAATGTGATTATATTCAACGGTCTTCACTTCTCTGCTTATTCCTCCCCACAACTTCATGCCAACTCTGATGTAAATTAGGTAGGGAACCCCACCGACCGTCATTCTACTACGGGCTATTGCTTATTTCTCCGTGATTCTCTTATCTCATAGCATGGAAAAAAGAAAATCATTATTGCTCGATATAGTACAGAAGTTGAATATCATGTTGTTACTGATGCCTCCCAAAAACTTCTTTAGCTATTGTAACACCCTGAGGAAATCGAGGCGCTAATACGATTAAAACTAAATTAAATCATTAACAATCAATATAGAGAATTTATATTCCACAAAAATAAACATGAATGGTCATCAAAATGAATAATGTACGATTCAAAATTAACACGCCAATATAAGATGTCTCCTAGCAACAAGGCTAGGTAAAATACAACTCTAAATAATTACAGTTTTAATTCCACTCAAAATAACTTGGTGCGCTCTAAATAAAGCTTATGATTCAAGTGCAAATCTATCGCAACAAGTAATATCCGGTAAGTACGGAATCGTGATCCACATGGATTGAAACACTCCTAAGAGAACAGGATTAGGTTAAAGAGATTCTCTAAACGTCACAAAAGTTAAAGTGTAAAAGATGATTTGATAGTTTGGAAAATTGATTGAGGGTAATCTCTAAACTAACATGCTATTGATGATCAGTTAATTAATTAATAATTACGGAACTATGAAAAGACTAAGATAATCTTGAGTTAAAGATATTAAAGGGATCGAGGATCATTCTCCCACCTCGGATTCACAAAGAAGGTAATTATATGGCTTTGTTGAAATTAATTCTAATCAAGCATAACTAATTAAGTCTGAACATCAACCATGCAGAGACTAAACTAAATAATGGAGGATTAGGGGTTAGTTAGTTATTGCTAGATAGGTTGGGTTTGTAGTAAAGCTTCAAACACTAACCCTTGCATGACAAGAGAAGTTAAGAAACTATGATACTCCAATACCAACACATGAAGTTCAATTAAAACAATTATCAACCAAACCCTAAATGTGAAGTTTAAGCATCCAAGGTGGGATTATGATCCCCAATCATAAGTCTAGCTACTCATAATTGAAACTAAACTACACATGCTAGTTAACAACATAATTAAGTTAGTTATCTAGTTTAAACACAAACCAATACAAGAGATGGAATTAAATGCAAATTAAATCTAGTAGAACAAGTAGAGAAGAAGTAAATGAACCTTTCTTGCATTAATAACCACAATTCAACTAGTAATCAAAGCTTTACAAGTGGGTGAAAACTATAAATGAACTTGACCTAGGAGAGAGAAGAGAGTGTTTTTCTATATCACCAAATATCTAACAAAAGTAATCTATATTTACAAAGGAGGAAAAACAAGGGATATATCCCAAAAAATCCAACCAAAATGGTAAACTAGTAATAAGAAGAAAGCTGGAAATGCAGGGCCGAATCGATTCGGTGCCAAATTCGAATCGATTCGGAAGTGTAGAGATGTGCCCCTGTCTGATACCGAATCGATTCGGCTGAATTGCGAATCGATTCGGGCCTCCTCAAAAAGGAAAGTTGCACTACTTTGGCATTATTTCTCCCATGTTTCACCGAAAATTCCATAACTTCTTCGTTCGAGATCGAATTCAAGCACCGTCGGAGGCCACGCGAAGATAAGAAGAAGGAATACAACTTCCGTGAAGAAATCGGGATCAAAACCCGAGTGCTGAAATTACCAAAATGCCCCCGACTGTGCAAGTGTCTACGAAACTTCATCGGATTAAAACCAAACTTCCCAATATGCATTCTCGAGACCTATAAAAACTCAATAAAGACACATACAAAGTATGTATGATGAATTCAGGGGTTAGTCAATAAATGAGTATAAGAACCGGGAAATACATGCACGGGAATGCTAGAATGTACAAATTAATGAGGTATAAAATACAATAAAAGTGACGAATCACACGCCCTAACTTATACATTTCTAGTCCCGAGCAATGAAGTATAAAGAAACAAGGGCCATCAAAAAAACCAAAATAGAAGAAATCTGTACAAAGAAGGAAAATGCCACTCTCGCGGGCGAACGGTTACATTTAGCGTATGCAATAAGCCGTTTTAAACCCCTAGGTGGCCTTAGGGGACGAGTGAGGTCTCGTGAGGGTTTCCAGGGATGACACCCATAAACATCAAATCAACTCATACTATGATACGGCAAAAACCAATGCGTAGCTCAACAAATAACTAAGAAGCACAATTTATCAACAAAGTGAGCAAAGCTCACACAAAAGACGGCAATTATCGGCATTAAACAAATAACTTCAATAAAAATTGAAACCATGGAAATGCGAAATAAGCGGCCACATGTGGTAATTTAGATTTGGCAAAAGTTTCAAAATCCATATAAATGCTAAGGCATGCATACTCATGTTCTCTCCGGTTGTTACACTCAACAAATGAAACACTTCGAAATGGGATGTAACACACACGGGACATGCGGGCATAAAGAGTAATTATAAAGGGAAACTAGGCCACACACATGTCATCAATGAAGAACGCAATATAAAAGTGAAAAATACAATCTCATGAAAGGATATCGCATATTAACCAAGAGAAAAGCATTTAAACAGATTATCGCTAATGTTCGACCTTTGAATCACATCACCCTAGGATCAAATAGGACTTTTAGGGTATAAAATTTAGGCTAGGTTAGGGTTAGGAAAAGAAAGGGATGTGTGTAGGATCAAAGGAGATTCGGGAATAACACGCGGGATAATGGATTTAATGGGGAATTTAGGAATCGTAGTCAAATTCCAAAAGCAAGGTATTCATGAGAGTGAGACTTTGATCTTCATGCACATGGTGAAATGGGAATCAACTAGGACCCATTTTATTCAATATTTCTTTTTTTCTTTTTCTAACTTTTTCTTTTCTTTTTCTCTTTTTCTTTAGACACTCATAGCTTGATTGCAATCCATATAAACAACATCGTTCAATCCCGGGAATAATCCCAAATCAAGGTACGGGAAGAGTAAATAAGGGTTTAGGACTCCAATGTGGAGTTGAATAAGGGATTTGGGGTCGAAACGAAAGGAATAATAAGGCTCAAGGGGGGTGACTAGGGAAAACATTTAAGGGTAAGGTCAAGGTCGTATGGGTTAAACAACAACAAGGGCCTATAATCCTTTCCTAAAGTTTCATGTGATTCGCGGGACTCAACACCATTGAAAATCATGCTCAAGTGATAAATCAGTTAATATGAAATCAAATGAAAAGAAAATGAGATTGACAACGAGTTCATTGACAAGAAAGAGATAGAGTGGATGTATACGCTCACAAATGACGATAAGTCTCAATTTTCACTTTTGTAAGGGTATAGCATGCGCCTTAGAATAAGGAATTTGAAACGCTTTAAACCAAATCATAAATAATTATTTGTGTATATGCTCAAAGCTTCACAGTTTAATTTTATAAGGCTATTCATAATGCAAATAATAACGGGCTAAAGGCTAATAAATCAAAGACTCAAAGCATGCTTCATAGATATACAATAGGATATGCCTATCATATAAGTAATCATAGTAGATATGAGAGAGAGAAAATATAATTTATTTTTTATTTTTTTTATTGATTTCAACCCACTTAAATTGATTTCAAATCTTATTTAGTGTTCTTGGTATAGAAAGTAGGGTTAAATGGGGTATTGTAAAAATCCACATTTTCTGCATGAAGCTCCATATTTTCTCATTGTTTATGATATGAATCCAACAAATACAACTTGTTTATGTTGCTTTGATGATTCAATTGTATTTGTTGGGGTTGTTTCACATTCAAAATGCTATTTTCACCCCACTTTCTATACATTGCACACTAAGTGTTCGATAAAATGCCTCTGTGGAGATTTTATGCTCTAAAGCTCTATCTTCACACCTTTTATCGCACATTCTTGTGTAATTGTCCTTGTTTGAGTGTGGTGTGCATCGGTTACGTCTACTCGACCAATTTTTCCCAACGCGCACACCCTCCGAACCTAGTTTCCCCAAATTTCACGATTACTTTGATTTTATGCATCACACTTATGGTGTGTGTATTAAATTAATGTTTTGTAGGTTCCTTCGATCACCAAGCCATCATCCAATGTGGTTACTGGATGGGGAGGGGATGGTTTTGAAACTTTTTGTTCCAAGGATGAGATGGAGTGGTATCGGGCCATGTTCAAAACCAGTCGCTCGATTGCTATTGAGAAGGAGGTGATTTTAGATGAGATGTCGGCTTCTGTAAGACGATATTTAGCCAAATTCAATTAGGGAGGACCATGTGGCCATGAGAGGGGAGGTCAAGGAGGACCACGTGCGCTGTTTTTATGCTTCTCTAGTAACTATGCGCGGCGGCACGTATGAAGCGTATGTGAGAGGGAGGAGGATTACTATTTCTAAGCCCATCTTGGCTGCGCACCTTAGCGGGGCTTCTAACCCCGAGCTATATCATTACCCGGTCCTTGCAGATGCGCCTCAGCTTCCACAAGAGGCAATCATTATGCGTCTCGCACCCGGCAAGATTTGGGCGGGGGAGACTTTCCCCACTTCGAGCATGCCCGATGTACATCGTATCCTCCATCTCATCACCGTTAATTCCATCATTCCAACTCAGACCAAGGTTGTCCTCCATTACAAGCAGACCCTCTTCTTATATAGTCTTTTAGGGGATGACATGGTCATTAGTCTTCCCGCCCTCATGTTGCATCAAATAGTGAACGCTGCCTATAGCGAGAAGGGAACCACAACTCTTCCTTTTGCGCGACTGATTTCTCGGATTTGCAAGGATACCGGGTGTGAGGTCTTGGGCAGCGACAAGATACCTAGGCTGCCCAAGGTGTTTAATGATAAGACCATTGCTAAAATCTTGGGGCAAGATTATTGGGAGAGGAGGATGAAGCGTATGTTTGATGCTCCTGATGCCCCTATGCCGGATATTCCGGAAGTTCCTCATCCAGTCCCACCTCTTGTGCCTCCTACTGTTGACCCCATTACATATCTCGAGGTGTGGATGAATGAATTGCAGGCTGATTTTATTGAGTTTCGGGGCACCTATATGGCGAACTTCGCATTGTTCCGGGCTGACTATCAGCGAGATACTTCCATGATTGCCTAGGCACAGATGAATTTGTTTGCTTATATTCATGTGGGCGAGGCTCCTGTGCCTCCGTAACTTTTTGATCCCTACGCCCCTCGTGACCCCACTGCGCTCGAACACTCGAGCCGCCATCCGGACCATATGTAGGGTGCTGTCATCCCACTTTCTCTGATGCTGACTTTCTCTGCTGCTGTCATCCCATTTCCTCTGCTGCTGACTTTTGTGGTTCTTTATTTTGATTTTTGGGTTTGTAACATTTTAGTTGTGTATTGGTGTGGGGAAGAGAGAGTACATTTAGTGTATTTTCTAATTTTGGTTTTTGTGCCCCATGTATACAACTTGTAGTTATTAATGAAATTACTTATTTTCATTTTCATACTTGTTCTAGTATATATCTCTTTTGTATATATTACTGTTTTTGGTACTAACATGTAACAGGCATGCCGTTGCGCGTTTCTAGAGTTACTCCTTATGGGGTGACTATTTTCTAACCCCTTTTCCCTTTTTATCCCTACTAACATTGGGGACAATGTTTCATTCAAGTTAGGGGGTGTGATACGACGCAAATATTGCATATTGCACCCGTTAACCTATGCCTTATCAGCCCCCTTGGGTATCTTAATCCCTATATTTATACTCGTTAACCAAACAACCTCGGATTTCTATGTTAACATGTTTTTCAGGGGTTAATTGAGCTTTGTAGGTGTTTCGATGCTTAGTATGAAGTTTGAACGCTTTCCGGAAAACTTTCGTCGACTTTTTCAGCTTCGGGGGCATTTTAGTAATTTCAGCATTCGGGTTTGAATACCGATCTCTTCACGGAAGTGTAAGCCCTTTGATTTCTCTTCGTGTGGCCGCCGACGGTCTATGATTCCGAGTTGTAATGATGGAGTTATGGCATTTTTAAGATGGTTTTTACTTAAAAAGTACACTCAAGGTCACATTCAAGGGCATTTTAGTCATTTCATATTTTGGTCTTTTAGCCTAATTTATTCTTGGATGTTGTATCCCTCTGAGTTATCTTTGCGTAGCCTCTGACCGTGCCTAATTCCGAGCTATAACAAAGAAATGGAGGTATTTTCCGTAAAACATGACAAAGCTGCAGAATTGCAGACCTGTAGGGGCGAATCGATTCGGCCCCAAACCGAATCGATTCGGTTTGCACCAGAATGCCAGATATTTGCTTCCCCTATTTTCGAATCGATTCGGCTACAGTAAAAGTCCGAAAATCTTTATTTTTAAGTTGGTTTTTGGTTGGGTATAAGGGTAAAAACATTGTATTAAGTGAGGGACATATTTTTTTACACTTCTAGGTTAGAACTTTGGGGATTTTGGGAGCTTTGGCCCTCTCCTCTTTTCTCTTGGATCCTTGTCCATTTATATATGTAAGCTTTACTATTCATCATCTCTTTCATTGTTTATGATTTATTTCTTACTTTGTTCTTCATTTCCATGCCTAGATAAATTAGTTTAGTTTAATTAATTCTTGTTTTATTAGTTAATTGGTTGTTTAAAGTAGTTTAATTCATGTATTGCCCGTAGATAATGAGTTGGGATTGCGTTTCCGCCATTAATCGGCGTCGAGCTCCGAAAGTTAGGTTTTGGATAAAATTTCATTTAATTGAAACCTCGCGTATTAAAGTCGGATTATTATGCGTTTAACTTTCTTTGTCACGCAACATTAGTGTTTATAGCGATATTCCGAATTTAATACGCGTGTGACCATTTTTGATTAAATGTTTAATCTCGAAACTTTGGGTTAAATTTCTTATTGTGTGATGTTTATGATTAATTAAAAATGCTCGATTAAATGTTTTCGAACCAAAATTCTAATTATTAGTTGTTTAGCCCATGGTGGGGATGCGATCCCGACTCTCGTTTTATTAATTCTAGTTTAGACTTAACTTCTTAATTTTTCCCTTTTCTTTATTTCCAACCTATCACCTTTAACATTTTTATTCCTGAAGTTTTAAAGAAATTAACATCTAAAATTTAATCACTCCCTGTGGATTTCTTACGATACCAGACTTACCGTTGTGTTTGCCTCGCAAGTGTAGTAGTAGCTTAGGTTTTTGCATCGCAGCGGCGAAATACACAACGATTGTGTCCTCACACGAACACACTTTTCGCGCTTGATCAAAATGGCGTCGTTGCCGGGGATTCGTGTGAGGACACAATCGTTGTGTGTTTCGCCGCCGCGATGCAAAAACCTAAGCTACTACTACACTTGCGAGGCAAACACAGCGGTAAGTCTGGTATCGGAAGAAATCCACAGGGAGTGATTAAATTTTAGATTTTAATTGCCTTATAACGTCAGGAATAAAAATGTTAAAGGTGATAGGTTTGAAATAAAGAAAAGGGAAAAATTAAGAAGTTAAGTCTAAACTAGAATTAATAAAACGAGAGTCGGGATCGCATCCCCACCATGGGATAAACAACTAATAATTAGAATTTTGGTTCGAAAATATTAAATCGAGCATTTTTAATTAATCATAAACATCACACAATAAGGAATTTAACCCAAAGTTGCGAGATTAAACATTTAATCAAAAATGGTCACACGCGTATTAAATTCGGAATATCGCTATAAACACTAATGTTGCGTGACAAAGAAAGTTAAACGCATAATAATCCGACTTTAATACGCGAGGTTTCAATTAAATGCAATTTTACCCAAAACCTAACTTTCGGAGCTCGACGCCCATTAATGGCGGAAACACAATCCCAACTCGTTATCTACGGGTAATACATGAATTAAACTACTTTAAACAACTAATTAACTAATAAAACAAGAATTAATTAAACTAAACTAATTTATCTAGGCATGGAAATGAAGAACAAAGTAAGAAATAAAGCATAAATAATGAAAGAGATGATGAATAGTAAAGCTTACATATATAAATGGACAAGGATCCAAGAGAAAAGAGGAGAGGGCCAAAGCTCCCAAAATCCCCAAAGTTCTAACCTAGAAGTGTAAAAAAATATGTCCCTCACTTAATACAATGTTTTTACCCTTATACCCAACCAAAAACCAACTTAAAAATAAAGATTTTTGGACTTTTACTGTAGCCGAATCGATTCGGGAAAGGACCGAATCGATTCGAAAATAGGGGAAGCAAATATCTGGCATTCTCGTGCAAACCGAATCGATTCGGTTTTGGGCCGAATCAATTCGCCCCTACAGGTCTGCAATTCTGCAGCTTTGTCCTGTTTTACGGAAAATGCCGCCATTTCTTCGTTATAGCTCGGAATTAGGCAAGGTCATAGGCTACGCAAAGATAACTCCGAGGGATACAATATCCAAGAATACATTAGGCTAAAAAACCAAAATATGAAATGACTAAAATGCCCTTGAATGTGACCTTGAGTGTACTTTTTAAGTAAAAACCATTCTAAAAATGCCATAACTCCATCATTGCAACTCGGAATCATGCACCGTCGGCGGCCACGAGAAGAGAAATCAAAGGGCTTACACTTCCGTGAAGAGCTCGGGATTCAAAACCGAATGCTGAAATTACAAAAATGCCCCCGAAGCTGAAAAAGTCGACGAAAGTTTTTCGGAAAGCGTCCAAACTTCATACTAAGCATCGAAACACCAACAAAAGCTCAATTAACCCCTGCAAAACATGTTAACATAGAAATCCGAGGTTGTTTGGTTAAAGAACATAAATATAGAGATTAAGATACCCAAGGGGGGCTCATAAGGCGTAGGTTAACGGGTGAAATACGCAATATTTGCGTCGTATCAGCTAAGCTCCCAAATATTTACACTGTTAATTTATACAAAAATAATATTTTCAAAATGTTATGGTCATAGTATCCTTCAAAAAATCAGTAACATCCAAATCCACGCTTACATGCCACTAAAAAAAGAACGGGAAAGTACAGAATATGACAAGAATAGATGCTCAACACAATAACGGTGAAAAAAATGCAATAGTACGAAATTGTATACAATTCCTATGCGACACTCAAGCATTGTAAATATTTATTTCTCAATAACACATCAATAGGTCACCGGACCTCACCTCACCTCACCTAGGCTTCTTAAAGCCTCATTCCGGCTATTGGGGTTTTCGACTTTTGGCAGGTGACCATTCTCAGTGCCATATTAATATTTCATGACACCATGCCCACATAAATAAACATACAATATCTCAATCGAATAACACATAGGATTCCAATGAATACCATCACGTTTCAAGAACAATATAAATAACTGGGAAATAAGAAAATACTCTCCAGAGATTTAGAGGAGCATATTGTTTAAACCCCGTAACTTAAAATCATCACTTGAAAACTCATAAAATTCTTCCTCAAAATTCTGAGTACACTATTGCATTCCTCTTGCGAAAATAATAAAGACGTGTTCTTAGACGATTTTGAGAAAACTTGATTTAGATCTTCAAAACTTGGGTTGAAAGTTGTGTTCAATGCGGTTTAGGTTTTGTAGATGAGAGAGATTGAAATTATGGGAGGCTACTGATTTTTAAAAAGTCTAAAATGTGTTTTAAAAGTCCTAAACCCTTCACTTTATGTTTATATACCAAAACTAATTTGAGTCCTAATCAAATACAAACACTAAAAAAATATTATAGACGATCAGACGATTGGAATTGGCTGAAATTTTAATATGTTGTAGCTGAAGGTGAGACGAAGTTGTTAAAAAAAAATTAGCTTGAGCGGATGGTCAAATATTTGTATTTCCTTTTTTTCTTTAGGTCGGATCCTCCTTCGATTTTTATACAAAAAGTTATAATTTTTAAATTTTAATCCCAATTTAAACTCCATTTAAAACCTTAATTTTACATATAAATACCAACCTTTTTACATACCAAAATTAAATAGATTCCAAAACTTTATTTTTCTAATTTTTTTTATTTAACAAAGATTTTTACGGCTAAAATATCACGGGGGGTTACATACTCCCCCACTAATATAGGAATTTCGTCCTCGAAATTCGACGAAGAGTGGACGTCAAATGTAAAGTATCGTAAATAAAATAAGGCTTACATATGCCTACTCATAGAATATCAAAATTAAACGCCCATATACCCAATTCCACACGCACTTACCCCGTGAACAAAATACAACATATATCTCAACTCTATATATAATATATCTATGAAAATAATGACGTACTACACTCTCCCATGTATCACCACTTGATTCTCTCTCCAAAATTCATCGAACACTGAAGTCCTCAAATCAAATCACATCATCAAATTGATACTTACGACACTTAACATGTATACTAACGATCTACAAAATAAATCTCATCTAAAAAATCAACTCTGAAGATACTCACATTAAGAATTCTACTTCTAACCTCAATTATTATCATAGATTTAATAAAAAAAAATGCCATATCTCCAAGAAACACAACTAGCACGTATGGTAGACCCAAAACCAAAGACTCGAGGGTTGTCGCATACTTAGGCTCTGATACCATCAGTAACACCCCGAGGAAATCGAGGCGCTACTACGATTAAAACTAAATTAAATCCTCAACAATCAATATAAAGGATATATATTCCACAAAAATAAATATGAAAGGTCATCAAAATGAACAATGTCCAATTCAAAATTTACATGTCAGTCTAAGATGTATCCTAACAACAAGGCTAGGTAAAATACACCTCCAAATAATTAAAGTTTTAATTCCACTCAAAATAACGCTAAGCTCCCAAATATTTACACAGTCAATATATACAAAAATAATATTCTCAAAATGTTATGGTCTTTATATCCTTCAAAATATCAGTAACGTCCAAATCCATACTTACATGCCACTAAAAAAAGAACGGAGAAGTACACAATATAACAAGAATAGATGTTCAACATAATAACGGTGAAAAATACAACAATATGAAACTGTATACGAGTTCAATGCAACACTCGAGCATTGTACCAATTTATTTCTGAATAACACATCAATAGGTCACCAGACCTCACCGCACCTCACCTAGGCTTCTTAAATCCTCATTCCGGCTATTGGACTTTTGGACTTTTAGCGGGTGACCATTCTCAGTGCCATATTAAAATTTTAGGACACCATGCTCACAAAAATAAACACGCAATATCTCAATCGAATCGCACATAGGATTCCAATGAATACCACAATATTTCAAGAAGAATACAAATAACTTAAAAATAAGAAAATACTCTCAAGATATTTGGAGGAGCATATTGTGTAAACCCGTATCGTTAAATCATCACTTGAAAACTAATAAAATTCTTCCTTGAAATTTTGATTACACTGTTGTGTTCCTCTTGCAAAAATAATAAAGACGTGTTCTTGGACGATCTTGAGAAAACTGGATTTAGATCTTCAAAACTTGGGTTGAAAGTTGTGTTCAATGGGGTATAGGTTTTGTAGATGAGAGAGAATGAAATTATGGGAGGCTAATGATTTTTAAGAAGGCTAAAATGTGTTTTAAAAGTCCTAAACCCGTCATTTTATGTTTATATACCAAAAATAATTTGAGTCCTAATCAAACACATACACTAAAAAAATATTATGTACGATTGGGCCGTTGGAATTGGCTGATATTTTAATATGATATAGCTGAAGATGAAACAAATATGCTCAAAAAGATTTAGCTCGATCGGACCGTCAAATAAATATTTTTCTTAGGTCGTATCCTCCCTCGATTTTATACAAAAAGTCATAATTTCCAAATTTTAATCCCAATTTAAATTCCACTTAAAACCTTATTTTTACTTCCCAAAATTAAATAGATTCAAAAATTTATTTTTGTAAAAAAAATTATTTGACAAAGATTTTGGCGACTGAAAATCATGAGGTGTTACCGCTCGTTACTTACGGACATGGGTGTTAGCCATTCCATGATAACTATCACTAATTGTGACAATCATAGTGCTATCCAGATTGCTCACAATGACGTTTTGCATGAATGAACGAAGCATACTCAGATCGATTACCATTTTATTCATCAATATCTTCTCCATGGAACCATTGGCTTCAATCTATTTCAACCATGAATCAGACGACCGATGTTTTCATGAAGTCTCATCCTCTAGGCCATCTTCAAAATTTAGTATCCAAACTCAAGTTGGTTTCCATCTTACCACCTTAAGTTTAAGGGCGGTTGTTAGTATACTTAGTGTACTTTATATTATTGTACTACACGTACTACACCTGTACTATTATACTTCAGTTGTACTACCACGTTGCACTATTGTACTCTTAGTTCAACTATATATAGGTCATGTATATCCTTGTAGAAACCCACAAAATTAATTCAATATATCTCCTTTCATCCAATTCTCTCTCTCTCTCTCTCTCTCTCTCTCTCTCTCTAATATCGTAACAAAATGGAAAGTTTTTCCTCTTTAAAGTTTATCTGATGGATGCATTTGAACTATGTCAATTCACTTCATCTCATCAAATATGTTGAATCCGTAAGTTTCTTATCATATGCTACAAAGTAAAATCCATGACTGGATTAATGGTGATATACAATGACTAAACCAATATAAAAGTTATCTTTTGTACAGTGTTTTTCTAATATTTTTTATGAGAAGCTTGCGATCATGTTTTTCCCAACAATCCAAGCAGAAAATAAAATCCTATATCTTAAATAAAATAATGGTTTAAGAAATTTTTTTGAAAAAAAGTTTACTAACTCATTCAAGTGTTGGATATGAAAAAATAGTTCTGATTGATTATTAAAATAAATGAAATTGTTTAGATTTTAAGTTTATTGTTTAACTTGTTTCATTTATTCCAAATACATGTAAAGTCACTTGAATAATGATTAAACATTAAAAAGAGAAAAAGGAAATTTTTATTGTAGCGGGGTCTCTGCTATTGAAAATTATAACTAAAATTTTAAATATAAATAAACATGGGAAGTAGCATTTAATATACAAATTAAACCAAAAAATAATAATAATTTTAGTTAATTATCAACTAATTATATTATAATTCTATTTTTATGAATACAATTATAAAACATATTCTATGGTTATACTATATGTGATATTATACCCATCAGACCCGCAACGAAACGTAATTTAAAACTACATATTCATTTATCAGATTTCAAGTTTAGTCATATATATATATGCCCATCTTTTTTTAATTACTTACTATTAATTAATTGATGGGTAACTTTAATATTTATAGTAATTTTTTGTAACCAAGATAGCAATGTAAATTAAGTCTAATATATGACTATTTAAAATACGGGGCACAAAGTTTACAATTCACTACAAGGAAAAATAACTACCTCGACTGTTATACCATAAGTATGGTATGGCTCATGGGCCAATTAGAAGAGGACACTTGGACTCATCATCTTCATAAATGAGATCATCCTAGCTAGCAATCTGATTGGCCTAGGTAATCTGGTCAGCTCCAAGCAGTCAACCAACGCTATTAATTACCTCCATTATAGGAATCATGTACTGTGTGATTGGATGACATCAACAACACACACACACACGTGGGGAAGATATGTAAATATTCCCCTAATGTGTCCATAACTAACTTCATGATTATTTTCTTACCTCACACGTAAGGCGTGTACTTGCCCAACCTATAAATACAAGCCATGTGACATTTTTTTTCTATCTTCTAACAGCCTATAAATGACACCCCCCCCCCCCCCCCAACACACACACACTTTTGCGAATTCGAGATATTCTCCTTAATGTTATCATTTACAGTTCTAGAGAGAACTTGATATCTTCACTATTATATTCATTCATGAATTTATCCTAATAATTCAATACAACAAACACAGGACTTGTGGACATAGGTACAACTTTGGGCCGAACCACGTAAATATGGTGCTTATTCTCTTTCTCTCATCTATCTACTATTTTCTCTAGTTTAGTATTTTAGTAATTCACATATCTTATTTGTTATCAGCTTGTAAATTGTATACTCAAGCTAAGATAAATCAATATAGTAGTTTTAGGGGATAACAAATTGGCACCGTTTGTGAGAATCGGCTTAGCCATTAACGGTTTCCACCACTATGAATTTCTGAAACTCGAGGATACCCATGTTTGGTAAACCGGTGAATCACACTCCGATTCAACTGGGTTTCATTGGGATAGAGTCTTTTTATTAACAATTTCCATTCGATTCTCTCGAATTCCTTGAATCTTCCATTTGATTTTGCATATCCCTGCTTTAGATTTTCTTTAACAGCAATTACCGTTGTTACGCTTATGATACTCTATTTTTCCTGCTACGGTATTATGTGTTTTTGCAATTTTTATTAAAAATGGCTGAGAGGGGTTCCACCCTCTACAGAAAGTAGCCAAACTAAAGAGGGGTTCCACCCTCTACACCTATAGGCATGGGAGATTTGCAGGGGATCTTAAAAATGCTGGATAGGAGTCAGGAAGATATGTAGGAGAGCATGAAACAATCGACTCAAAGATCGGGACGGACATAGCAGGCCAAAGATGAACCCAATTACCCCAAAAATTGAGGAAAACTCTTACAGGAGGCGTGAAATGCCACTTCTAGCATTATACAGGGACATGATATAGGCGCACTATAATAGGGTAGCAAATAAACCTATGAGGTTGAATTTGAGATCACGTGGAGAAGGGATTAGGTTTAAATACTCAGAATCTAGGTGAGATAATAAATCTTGTAGGCCTCATGCATCATCCACCATCTGATCAACTAGATATGAAGATGATTAAACTTACTCAAAAGTGTTATAGAAAGTATGAACGGACATTCTTCTTTCGATAAACTAGGCCCAAGAGTCGCACAAGAACACTATAACATGGAACCTAGAGAGCTAAGGGATCATAGAGAGGACTCAAGAAGATACGAGACCAGCAGGGTTGAGTGCTTGGCTAGGTCAGGGCAAAGTGTATGAAGGTCGAATAGTGCCGAGCTCACTTCCGTTAAGGAAGAAAGATTAGCTGAAAGACGGGGATGAATAAAGAAGACTGTAAAGGCCGAGCAAGAGGAACAACCCTGAAAAATGGTCAATTCAGCATCTGGAAGATCGATTGGGCGATCCAATAAAGATGAAGAACCCTTTACAAATGGGCTATATTAAGAGATCTCCATTTACAACTTCGGTAGCAGGTTATCTAAAACCTACAAAGTTCAATTCACATGTTATCAATCCCATATATGATGGAAAATATGGTTTGATGTTGTATGTGGAGCCATATCAAGCTCCTTCTAATATCTATTATATTCGTGATGATATACGATGTAGGCCATTCAATAGTATTCCCACTCGATTAGCACGAATCTGGTATAAAAACCTTCCTCGGGGAGAATTTCAAACTTCAAATAGTTAACCAACCTCTTTATGAATAATTTATTCTTCGGCACAAAGTCGAGGAAAAGGTGGCTCATTTGTTAAGCATTTGCCAATAGGTGGATGAAACGATAAGAAAGTTCATCAGCCTTTTCAACTCGAAGAATCTTAAGGTATTATACTATAATAAGAAGATCTTGATCACAACCATAATGAATGGCTTATTACTGGAAAAATGTATTGGGCATTGGCGAAAGAATCACCAAACACAATGGCGAGATCCTGGCCAAGGCGTAGAAGATTATGATTGCCGAGGAGGCTATGGAAGTAAAAGAGTCCAACCATGATAAGTCTCATGCTGGAAAAATATCAGAAAAGAAGGAAAGGTCCAAGGATTACAATAAATTAGATAAGCCAAAGAGATGTGACAAGTACACACTGTTCGTTGTGGGTGTCCACCACATCCTTGACGAGATATGAGGAAGCGGTTGTGTTACCCCGAAAATCCATAAATAGATTGATCAGGTCTACCATAAAAATCTAGGTAATCAAAACTTTTGGTAACATTCTTAGCATAAGATATAAATAGGAATCGAAAGAACAAGGACAATATAATAAAATACTAAATCAACATAGAACCAACTCAGATACTAATCACCAACCAAATAACATAAATTGTCTCTGAATGTAAATATAAATATACAACCAAACTAAAAATAAAGGAGTATAATAAAAGGATGAGCTACACTTTCTCGACTCTGACAATCCAGGGAGTAAGAAATGGGACGTCACTAGTGATGCTCCTCCAACGACCCTTCATCTACAAGAACTACCACAACAGGGCCTATGAAAATAGTCTTTAAAAGAAAACATAAACAACAAGCCTATGTAGAATAGGAATGTAATTGAATCTGGACTACATCATAATTACACATATTCCTCATGAATTTTAACATATTTTAAGTTATTATTTATGCAGCCCAACAACCTAAAATATCATGCGGTTCTAAATCGCGAACCCATATGTCGCCCATATGATTAAAGCTTTACCTCTTCATTCTTTAAACTTGAGTTTCTCATCTTTAGGTTTATCTATTTTATTTTAAAACCATAAGTTCTATTATTGTTTTAAACCTATGATTTTTCACACCAAATAACTATATCTATAAATAATAATATTATATCTAAAGTCTATAAACATTTGACTATGTCATGCCAATAATACAATATACACCTCTCTAGTATATGTAATACACAAGTTCGAAACATAAGTATGGAGGTGGGCATCCCTACTATAAGTCACATGCATCACTAGTACAACACATAAACCGGTATAACCGTCTCTGATACCGCCATACAATATCATATATTGTAGGAGAAAGCCTCCACTCATGTTTAATGTCCATGCAAGAATACAACCTCCAGATTGTAAAAATAAATGAGTATCTCTTGCGCCCACACATAATGAAGGTCTACTATTATTACCTCCGGGGATCTCTCGCGCGTGCTAGGTATAGTCTTAGCTCATCCAAAATCTAAGACCTCGGCACAGTCAAGTGACAAATCATTACATCTACCCATCACTCATAAAGCCTACCATACCAAAGGTTTATAAAAGAAATCTCCTTGAAGACCCTCTCAGTCGCGGGTACCTATAAGTGTGATCCAAAAACTTGACGCGACTAAAAATGTGTCTCTAAAGTGAATTCTCTCTAGGCTCAAGTGCAAGCCTGTCGCGTTAGTAATAAACCCGATAAGTCGGGATCGTCTCCACGGGAAAATAGGATGAGAAAATCGTGACGACGGAAGGACAGACGGTCAACCTAAATTCAACTCCAAGAAAAATGAAAAGATCATTTGTTTGCAATTAATCCTACTAGTAAAAGAAAACTAGATTAAGACTATGGAACTAACGAATTAAACAAGGATTAATAACTAATAATGAAGTAATAAGTGTGAAGAGAAGAACAGGTTGGGAATACAATCCCTCAACCCTAGTGTATTGCTAGAATAAAACTAATCATAAATTTAAGTGATTAATCAGACCCAGTCTTTAGTACTCCCAAGCATTACGTATATGAGGTTCAAGCCCACACCATACGTAATCAAAGGATGAGTAAAGCGGTAACATGATAGCTACACTCGTATTGCATTCTAAAGCATTCCGGTTACCCTGAAGAAAACGAGATCCAAAGATCTACAATGGTTGTGCTCGCTATGCTATATGGTCTAATAAATCCATAATTTTAGAGGATTAATTTTATACACATGCAACGCTCACATCGGGTTGAGTTCATGCATCCCAATCCTAAAAAATTTAGCCGAACATACTGCACCTAACTATGCATAAATTAGCTACATTGCATGTGAAAGAAATCATGATGAAAGTATACTGAAACATGCAAGAACAATAATAGAGAGAGTGAAAATTGAATTAAAACTTGAAATCAAACCCGAAATTAATTGATCTTGAAGCACCAAATCAAAACTATGTTCCTAGGGTAATCTCCTACTTTTCTCTCTCTCAAAAACTATTCAAAACTGTGTTTTCTAAGTCAATACAAAGACACAAATACGTTTTAGAAGAGTTTGTAACATAATAGGACTCTTTGGACCAATCAGAAATTGAGGAGAATTTCGCGTCTCAGGCACCTCGAACCGGTTCGTAGGTACACCGAACCGGTTCGCCCGTCAGACCGTTTCACCTTGTGGTTCGGGAAAACTTGTTCGTTTGAGCCTTCTTCTTTTCATTTCCAACACTTAGAAAATTTTAATGTTTTCCTCCTATCATCTAAGGATTTTTATTCAACTTCAAGGGGCAATAACTCTTTCATCTTAGCTCGGATTTGAGTGTCGTTTTTTCCAGTGTTATCGTTGTTCCAAGCTCTTCAACTTTCCCGAAGGCCCTACCTCCGGGATCAGGCAGCACAATTACGAAAATGCCCTTGAACTTTCCTTCCTAGCCTTTCCTTCATTGTTTCGATTTCTCTTTCGCACCGCTTGCATACTTTACCTGTAAAACACACAAGAGAAACACAAAACACGAAATACTTGCCAACGAAGGTTAGTAGAATAATTACGAGTTAAGTCCATATCAATTGCACCACTCGGGTTCACAAAGTTACCGAAATTAAGGGGATAAATATACCATATTTATGCTCGATCAGATCTCGTGGTAAAAAATATAACTAAGGAAGAGCATTGTTACAACTCACCTAATAAAACATCGAGCGATCACTCCTGTACCAAATTCAAACTGGAGTCGCATATGGATCATTCTTAGCATCACTGTTGAAAACCAATTTAATAACTAATAACCTATTAGGCTGGCGTCAATTTTTTTTACGTAATCTTTTTAAAAGAACTATACAATTAAAACATCCACACAATTTAAATAAATAATACTGGAAAGAGATAAAATAACCAAACACTCGGTTCAAATATGATACAACCAAATCGAATGCCGCACTAAAAGGCGGTGAAAGAATAAATAAATGCAGTTGGACTTTCGGCCCAAAAATTACTACAATGCTTCCTATCTAGATCACAAGAATATAAGCATCTAAAAATAAACCTGCACGCAGCCACAGCTGCTGCGGCAGACGTCTGACTCGAAAGGATCATCATCCAGGCGTCCCTATGTCTGGACACCTATATATGTATAATATACAGAAAGAGAGGGAAAATATAGAAACGGGTCAGAGCCCGAGTTGTGAAAATATTTAGCAAGTGCATAAATTCTTTATTATTAAAAATATGTTTTATCTCATATTAAAATTGGTATCGCACTCCCATGAGATACCCCTTACCTCTCTTCTAATAGTGCACACCTAGCGCATCCCTTTAAACATCCAAGTCAAGCCACGCTGCCTAACTAATCCGTCACCCCCAAACTCTAGAATCATGAGCCAACAAAGTACTAAGGTCTCAACTTCTCCCTAGTCTCAACGTTATGCCATGTCCGTGCGTGGGGTGTCTCGCAAAGCGAAATCCAAACAAAGAACCCCCCCCCCCCCGATACACTACTAATTGGCAAGGTCGATCGTCGAGATCCATTAGACCGCCAGTACACAACACACACACACACACACACACACACACACACACACACACACACACACATATATATATATATATATATATATATACATATATACTCGTATAATGAAAACTCAAAACAGGAGCACTAAGGGTTAAACTTCTCCCCAGTCTCGACACTGAGCCATGTTCGTGCGTGCGGTGTCTCGCAAAGCAAAATCCAAACAAGGAACCCCCCCGATACACTACTACTTGGCAAGGTCGATCGTCGAGATCCATCAGACCCTCGGTGCTCAACTTATATATATACTCGTAAATATAAATCTACATAACATACTCATCTTTAATATTCATACTCACTTTTATATACATTTCACATTTTAAGTCCGGATACAATCTCCCGGAATGAGAATTAATCCTTTTTCACTTCATATTCAATTTATCTCTTTACTCTCATAGAGATATGATATCTTGTTCTCATACACAAGCAATGTACTATACACACAAGTACAATAACCATCCCAACGAGCTATAACTCGAGGATGCAATCTCTCAGTGCTATCATCTTCCAGGACATCACTCACATACCATCCTGGGGACCACCGGTATGACTAAATGTCACCTAATTCGTGGTCAAAACCAAATCACAACGTCTGGGAAGTGGTCAAAGTTTCTCCCCGAAAGTGAGATGAAACATACCCACCACGTCTCACCCCTAATAAAAATCACACAATATAACAATGGACGCTATGACCTGGGGACTATACGCACCCTGCTCCTCAAGCCAGGGGCTTCACCTACATTGCACAACTTTCTATGATAGCATTAGAGGGGGTATGCTTCACATATATATATACCTTCCACACATAGATATATATACATATCCCTATCATATAATATATATACTTTCATCACATAGTGTATATATATTCCACATTGTTCCTCAAACAAATATAAATGGCCATAATTGCCAATCACACATAGCGATGACCAATAATCCCAAAGATTCTCATAATTAATAATATTCGAGTATTCGCACACTCACGATACTAAACTCAAAAGTATTCCCTCACTTGATAAATAACCTGTACCTTATTCACACTTAAGGGTTTATATAATTTCTCCAACTATACCATTTCACACTTAGTAGATACGCATTTTCCCAAATTCATCCTAATACTCTCACAGGATATACTCAACTACAACCAATATAATTAAGTTTTCTACGCGCATAATTATATAAGCCTAAATGCCCACTAAATTTATCCCAAGAAATATTCGTCACCAAACACCCATAATTTAAATAGGTCGTGGATTCGATTTTTCCACAAAACCAAGGTCTACATTTCACTCAAATAATAATCTAGAGGTCCCCACTCTATATTTAGAACCCCTAATATTTATCTCCAAACAATTATAGCCTTAATTCTTTCAATATCAGGTTTGATTTCTAAATAATGATTTCGATCTAGGACAACCTTCCGTAGAAAAATCATTATATATCCAAAAAAAATCAGAAAAATACACGGTTAGCCCAACGCGACCATATCGAAAATATCTACAAATTTCATTTTATGATCAAAAGCCGAATCGATTCGCATCTAGGTCTAATCGATTCGGTAATGACACTGGTTACTGTTCATCGTCTTCTCCGAGACTGTTTCGACCATTAACAAACCTCCAACCATTTTTACTCCTTCTTCCACCAACATCTAACTACACCCAACGAAATACACACAAATTAAATCGGCTCTAAACATCCTAAATCCAAAATAAATAATTAAATTCGATTAATTTATAAGTTTTTCCAATTTCATAATTTTCGGGGTTAACTTGTTAAACTTCCGAAAAACCCGTTTAATCCACGAAAACCCAACACAAAACCTTTTGGGTTTTTTATTACCAACTATGATATGTGATTCATGCTAAAAATTAAATAAATCAAGTAAACACTTGCCTGGAGGATTAAATTCGATGACCCCGAGTCGAATCCCGCCGAGTTTGGCCCGAAAATCCTTTTCCTCTCCTCTTTTCACCTCTTCCTTTCTTCTCTTCTTCTTTTCTCTATTTTCTTTCCTTCTCCCACTCTCTCGTGCCTTATATTGGGAGAAATAAGGGTTTATCCCTATTAAACCCAAAAATGACTCGTTTACTCAATTGTGAGTCCCTATTAATCCAAAAATTCTCGAAACTCAATTACGACACCCGAATACTCAATTCTGACTATCTCGGCCATTCTGAGACTCACTGCGCAATTAGAATATCCATCTGAGGCACTTGATTGCAACTCACTAATTTAACCCACACAACTTAATGCGGTATTCCCGTTAAAATATTATCCTTTGTCGCTTTACCCAGCTGCGACGTATAATTAAAATACTCTGACTTATTTACTTAATCCCAAAAGTAAATATAACACTCATCGAAAATCATCTAATCCTTGAAAACCTCAAAAATTTACTATTCTCGATAGCTCTTAAAATCCCAAATTACACTTAATTATTGAATTTAATTTCCCATAAAAGTGCAGGGTATTACATAATCCCCCCCTTACAACGGAATTTCATCCTCGAAATTCAAATATAACCAATACTACCAACACTAACATAGGATCGTGAATCCCTCCATATCCTAATGCCTCAAAGTGGAATGGTACTACCCAATATCCCTTAAAAATATACTCATCGGCACTGACCTCTAACAAGGTTTATACTATACTACACTACCTTATCGACATAATCTTCAACTTTATATACTACGTCGCTTCTATCTTAGGAGGTATATAAAACAAACTTAATAAGATGACCATACACCTTTTTTAACCCGTGCCTCTCCGCACAACCATCACCAACGTCTGACACGTACACACTCTCAAAACAATAGGCCTTATTTCCTCGGCGTAATACTCATACATGGGTCTTCCTAACCCGCAACATCCCATTCTTCTCAAGGTTAATAAACCAATATTTCTATATCGGCGCCACTAACTCCACTAGCTTCACTGCCCAATAATTCTAAGATCGAAGTGTTCCTAACTATGAGAATTAGTACTATCCTAAATTGTGTCCCTAGTACCCAAGACCTTTATCAACTCCCGACATTTGCTCAGTTTCATGTGTGGGACGACTCGTAGAGTGAAATCCAAACAAGGAACCCTCCTGTTACACTACTCCCTCGCATCGTCGGTCACCGAGATATAATGGCCTAAGGCACAATAGCGGGACATCCTAAATCTTACCTCACTAACCTATTAACGCGTTTCTACTATTCTATCCTTCCACCTAGGCGAACAGGAAAGTCTAACTAATCGAGGCGCCCACTCTCGGAAAAATAATTACGAACATCATAACCAAAATATACTTCTTCCAAAATTGGCCTTTTCATTAAGGCCTAGCTATAAGCCTCAAATCAATTTCTCTAACTTCTGCCTCACCCACTTACTTGCGGTGAGAGAACCATTTTAGTGCTTCTCCATAGCACAATATTTCCATAAGCATACCACCATCATACGGCTCATTGTCTATAATGTTTCCTCCACACTATAAGACTTATCGACAAAACTAACATTCTTGAATCCTAAAACATCTCTCCACTCCCGACGTCGTTAAGGTTCATGCGTGGAGTGTCTCACAAAGCAAAATCCAAACAAGGAACTCCTCCAATACACTACTACTTAACTTTACCAGTCGTAGAGGTCCTTTAACTTCAAATATGCAACCGAGATAACCCTATCCCCTCTGTCAACAAAATGTGGTATGAACTCCCATCTCTGCCCAGGAGCCATACCACTAAGCGCTCGCACTAACACTCAGTCCTTGCGCAATCAATAATGAGCTTAAACTCACTGCTCAACAATTAACCCTGCATACCTTAAATCACACCTATAAGGTCGCCACACACTTGAATCATGATAAATAAACATCTGTGTACCGAAGTTTCATCTATATATATAATAAAGGCGAACTCAGCCTGTATCCAGGTGAGACATCGCAACAGCAATCCGTTCTACCCTAGAACCGCGGACACGATTGTAATACCCCGTATTTTCATACTATATTAATTTGGGGATTTATTAAATTTAATGTGAGTTAATTATTTAATAAAAAAATCCGGAAATTAATTATGTCATAATTATTAACGTGACAAGAGTTAGTAATTATATGAAATTTTTTGAATATTACTAATGAGAAAAGTAATATATAATATTGGTTATATTGAATGTCATGAGTGAGTTAAATGACAATTTTGGAAATTTGAGTCGGGACGCGCCCGTGTAGCGTCAGGACTAAATATTGTTAAATAAAAGTGAATATTTTATAAGTAGCCCGTATGGTCATTTTGAGTGCGCCAACGCGTCCGGAAGGGTCGAGATAGTCAGAAAAGTGTACCCGGAGGTGTAGTTTGGGTCTCGGGGCGTTTTTAGGCCTAATTAGTAACCCGAGAGGGCATTTTGGTCATTTTAAATTTTTGGGTAGTTAAACCCACGAAAATTAGAGGGGCTATATCTGATATTGAGGTTGTCACCTAGGGTTAGAAAGACCCAAAACCTAGAACGGCCATTGTAGAAGAGAGGCGAGAGCTCTCAAGCAAATTCAAGGCCAAAAAGTCACCGGTTTGCACCCCCGCCACCACCAACGCGTAGATCGCGAGAAGGGGAACGCAACCACACCAAAATCAGCCGCAATCCAGACTTCTGAAAATCCCAGGAAAGTGTTTATCTTGCTATTTTCGTTGGTGAAATTTCCATATTAGTTTAGGAATGATTAAGGATGAAATATATGGAAGAAAACCCAATTGGTGATAGGAAAATCCATGTAGTATTGGTTTAAATGTTGATTCTGGAAACCCTTGCCATGTAGAGGAATTTAACCACGAAATTTTGATGATTATAAGAAGGAAATTCTGGAGAAAATTTGTTAAAAACCTGTTTAAGAAATTCTAGGGTTCTTGATGATTAGATAAAATTTTGGGTTGAAAATCCATGTTTAAATGATAAAAATACACATGCCTTACGTTGGAAACATCTGTTATATTGATATAATGTTAGTAGTAGAATTTTTGGGATGTTTGGGGTTGGAATACATGGATTTGGATGAAGAAAAGTGGTAGAACTCGTAACTGCATTCCTGCAGAAAATCGAAATACCTGCTTGATCGATCGATCGAGCCTAGAGCTTCGATCGATCGAGACCCAAACCTCGATCGATCGACCCCTCCTGGACGACTCCTATTTGCCTTATTAAATGAGTTAAATTTAATTTATCATGAAATAACTCTTGGGCATCCTTAATATAATGTTTTTGGAGATAGGGGAGACCAGTAGGTTATACGATGAATTTTAGAGATGCTTAATGTGGACCAAAAATTTCATTTCGGGATAATTACTTATAAATCGATTAATTTATGTATTGAAGGGTAAGGTGCGTAAGAGAGTTATGTTAGAACATAATAAGGACACCTACTGAATTTTATACTTGTGAGGTTAGAGTTCACTAGGGTCACAAAATGAGTTGGAGAAACACTTCGAGTTAAGGTTAGTGACGAACCCTTATAAGAATACTTAATGGGAAAGTTAAGGATAAATATCGTAATTATGGGTGAGGAGAGAAACCTATATTGATGTAATACTAAGTGGTATATTTATATGGTTGTGTGTGCATATATTATATACGTGTGAAAAACGTACCCGCGCTGCTTGCTATCCCTGAGGTTACCGCGCTGGGACAGTCTTATCTCGATGGGACCTTTATGGGGGATATTGACTTGTACCCTAGAAGATAGATATCCTTGGTACAGGCTATCGGACCGATAGTTCAGACGGTCCTAAGAGACGTGAGGGTATGTACTGACCTCTTAGAGACTTGGAATCTATGCTTCGCCTCAATCTTGTTTGTGTATATATGTTGATACAGTTCGAGAGTGATTCCGAACTTGTATATCCCTTAGTGTGAGCGATACGGGGATTGGATAGCAGAGTATGCCTGCACCATAGTTGTATGTTGGTGCTGTTAGAATATATATATTATACGAGTGCTTAATATATATATATATGAATTTGGGAAATTTAAACTGTTGCTGTGATATAGTAAGTGAGAAATAATTCTGGACTATAAATCGGAAATACTTGTTTGAAAAGTATAATATGACACTGGGAAACTTTGTAAATTAATGAAGCTAAAACGAGAGTTGTTACTAATTGGAAGTATTTTTTTAAACAATGATATTGTTTGGTTTTAAAATCTTATGAGTAATTTGAGATAAGCAAAATTGTTGGAAAGGTTAGTGTGATAAAATGATAGGATAAACCGTTGGGAAGGTTAGTGCGATAGGTGTGCACATTAGAAGAGAGGTGAGAATTTCTCAAGAGAGTGTCGCACTAATATGTTGTTGCATTGGCCTGTATCAATTTAAATACTTGCTAAACGTATTTTAAATCAAACACACTATCGGGCTCTGACCCGTTTCTTTTTCTCTTTCTCTCTCTTGTATATATATGTATGTATTACAGGTGCCCAACCACAGGGGCGTCTTGCTTAGGATCACTTGAAAGGAACGCGCTGCAGTTTAGGTGGGAGTTGCAGGTCTCTTGATTAGACGACTTCGTTCATTCGGATCCATTCTTAGTACTTTCATCTAGTTGGGCATGTGTAGCTCTTTCCATTATTCTGTTGTTATTGGACATGTGTATTTCAGTTATTTCCGGTACTGTTTACTATGGGTTTTATTCAGTGGATGTATTACTTTAGATTTCGCATGTTGACATTCGATTGACGAATCTTTTAAATTAATTGGATTATGTTCCAGGTTTATTGTGGTGTGATTCTTATTTATTGAGATGTTGTTAGTAAATAAATAAATAATTTTTCTTTAAATAAAATTTGGAAAGTAATGTTTAAATATGGTTTTGACACTTAGCTTAATTATTTTAGGGTGTTAAACTGGAAAAATTTATTTTACGACAGTGATGCTAAGAATGAACCAATTGTTCGCCTTGATTTAATTTAATAAAGGAGTGATCGCCCGGGATTTAATTAGGCGGGGTGTCACAATGATAGTCTTGCCATCATTAGCCTATTATCGCTCCGAACAACGAATATCATATTCTACTCAAAATAACACCATACTCGTACAACACACACAAAATGAGTAATACTAATCTGAGATATAAACTCAAAATACTAACACCCGCTCTTCTCAGCGAATGAAAGAAAATAAATTCCCACTATCTCGGAAAAACACATAAACACATACTACATAACGTTATCGATACTATATGTAAACTCGTATCACACACGAATCTAGGGCTAATAAAACACTGTGACTCAATCGCGTCACACAGAACAAACCTCCTTCAATTGAGGTGAAGCTCATAATAACAACTTCGCCTAACTCCCTAGCTACTTAAAAAGGTTCCCGGATTTTGTACACTTGCCCTAACTGAACCAAAAATTACTTTAATCAATGTTCCTTATGGACACCTTACTCTTTCTCCTTTAACTACCATGGACAATAAATAATCGTACGATTCTACACTCCACATTACAACATTCCCCATCTCGGGTCACCCTGACCCTTTTAAGGTTATCAGTATCTTGGACTCCATAGCCGCGATCCTTGCAATCACTTTACTAGTTCCCCTTAACTTCTTCATGAAAAGGAAACTCCACCACCTCCCTCAACAGCCGTGTTTCAACGAATTCCGCGGGTGGATGCCCACCAATGGGGTCCTCAAACACATACATTCTCCATAAGTGTTCGCAACACTTTTCTAGTGAGCCTATCATTCCTCGGAAGGGCTCTCTCTTCATTGTATCTACCTTGACTCAGTGCAAAGTTCACTTGTTCATAACTCTCTTTATTCACTATCAGCCTCTGACCGATCCTTATGTGAATAATTTAAAATTGCATTCTTCTCATTCTTGCGAAATCATGGGGACTCACGGTTAAAACTATCCGTAAGATCCCTTTAGGGGCAAAACATCCTGCTCCCCCGAATATAATTATCACCATTCCCACCATTTCCATATTGCTCCTACGAGTGAAATTTTTTCCTCAATTTTCACATCTGGGTATTTCCATACCCTTCTTTAAGCCAAAACTTTTGAGCCTTCAACTTCCACTGAGTAATGCTACACTACCTTCGAATGAATTTACTTCCAATATGGTCCTTACCAAAGACCCCTTTCGAACCTTTAGCTTCACCAGATAATTTAACTTTAGTACCACTCTCTACTATAGTGGTATTGGGGTACTCGTAACTACTATTCTTTAGTAGTCATCGCAAAAACTCTTAGTAAATGCCACAACGAGAATGACCTCTACTACGGTCCTAGTCTCCGACTTCCACTCACTGCTCCAGCTAAGCCCCGCCTCCTGCTCCCCTCATCACGGACTTCCATGGTCACCCTTCCTCGATCAACACATGAACTTCAAATGCGCAAAAGATTACTATAATCAAACAATACGGAAGGAGAACGAAATATCACAAGAGGAATCAACAATCTCTATCATAAGGCTCTATAACAAATCGAGGGAAATGTTGAAAGCGTAGTACGTCCGAACTGATTCGTAAGGACACTAGTACCTGATGCTCTGATACCATCTGTGACACCCCGCCTAATAAAATACCGGACGATCACTCATGTACCAAATTAAAATCGGAATCGTATATGGATCATTCTTTGCATCACTGTCGAAAACCAATTTAATTACTAATAACCTATTAGGCTGGAGTCAAATTTTATTTAACTAATCTTTTTAAATGAACTATACAATTAAAACATCCACACAGTTTAAATAAATAATACTGGAAAGAGATAAAATAACCGAACACTCGGTTCAAATATGATACAACCAAATCGAATACCGCACTAAAAGGCGGTGAAAGAATAAATAAATGCAGTTGGGCTTTCATCCTGAAAATTACTACAATGCTTCCTATCTAGATCACAAGAATATAATCATCTAAAAATAAACCTGCACGCATCCATAGCTACTGCAGCAGACGTCTGACTCGAAAAGATCATCATCCAGGCATCCCTGTGTCTGGACACCTATATATATATAATATATAGTAAGAGAGGGAAAATATAGAAATGGGTCAGATCCCAAGTTATGAAAATATTTAGCAAGTGCATAAATGCTTTATTATTAAAAATATGTTTTATCTCATATTTAAATTGGTATCGCACTCCCATGAGATACCCCTTACCTCTCTTCTAATAGTGGACACCTAGCGCGTCCCTCTAAACATCCTAGTCAAGCTACGCTGCCTGACTAACGTCACCCCAAACTCTAGAAATCCTAAGCCAACCAAGTACTAAGGTCTCAACTTCTCCCTAGTCTCAACGTTATGCCATGTTCGTGCATGGGGTGTCTCGCAAAGAGAAATCCAAATAAGGAACACCCCCGATACACTACTACTTGGCAAGGTCGATCGTCGAGATCCATTAGACCCCCAGTACACAACACACACACACACACACACACACACACACACACACACATATATATATATATATATATATATATATATATATATATATATACTCGTATAATGAAAACTCAAAACAGGAGCACTAAGGGTTAAACTTCTCCCCAGTCTCGACACTGAGCCATGTTCATGCGTGGGGTGTTTGGTAAAGCGAAATCCAAACAAGGAACCCCCCGATATACTACTACTTGGCATGGTCGATCGTCGTGATCCATCAGACCCTCCGTAATCAACTTATATATATACTCGTATAAATAAATCTACATAACATACTCATCTTTATTTTTCATACTCACTTTTATATACATTTCACATTTTAAGTTCGGATACAATCTCCCGGAATGAGAATTAATCCTTTTTCATTTCATATTCAATTTATCTCTTTACTCTCATAGAGATATGATATATTGTTCTCATACACAAGCAATGTGCTATACACACAAGAACAATAACCATCCCAACGAGCTATAACTCGAGGATGCGGTCTCTCAATGCTATCATCTTCCAGGGCATCACTCACATACCATCCTGGGGACCACCGATAGGACTAAATGTCACCTACTTCGTGGTCAAAACGAAATCACAACGTCTGAGAAGCGGTCATAGTTTCTCCCCTAAAGTGAGATGAAATATACCCACCATGTCTCACCCCTAATAAAAATCACACAATATAACAATGGAAGCGATGACCTGGGGACTATACGCACCCTGCTCCTCAAGCCAGGGGCCTCACCCACATCGCGCAACTTTGCATGATAGCATTAGAAGGGTTATGCTTAACATATATATATATACCATCCACACATAGATATATATACATATTCGTATCATATAATATATATACTTTCATCACATAGTATATATATATTCCACATTGTTCCTCAAATAAATATCAATGGCCATAATTTCCAATCACACATAGCGATGACCAATAATCCCGAAGATTCTCATAATTAATAATATTCGATTATTCTCACACTCACGATACTAAACTCAAAAGTATTCCCTCACTTGATAAATAACTTGTACCTTATTCACACTTAAGGATTTATATAATTTCTCCAACTATACCAATTAACACTAAGTAGATACGCATTTCTCCAAATTCATCCTAATACTCTCACATGATATACTCAACTACAATCGATATAATTAAGTTTTCTACGCGCATAATTATATAAGCCTAAATACCCACTGAATTTATCCCAAGAAATATTCGTCACCAAACACTCTTAATTTAAAAAGGTCGTGGATTCCATTTTCCCACAAAACCAAGGTCTACATTTCACTCAAATAATAATCTAGAGGTCCCCACTCAATATTTAGGAACCCCTAATATTTATCTCTAAACAATTATGGCCTTAATTCTCTCAATATCAGGTTTGATTTCTAACTAACGATTTCGATCTCGGACAGCCTTTCGTAGAAAAATCATTATAAATCCAAAAAAAACAAAAAAATACGCGGTCAGACCCAACACGACCATATCGAAAATATCTATAAATTTCATTTTATGATCAAGAGCCGAATCGATTCAGCAATGACGTTGGTTACTGTTCATCGTCTTCTCCGAGACTGTTTCGGCCATTAACAAACCTCCAACAATTTTTACTCCTTATTCCACCAACATCTAACTACACCCAACGAAATATACACAAAGTAAATAGGTTGTAAACATCCTAAATCAAAAAATCAATAATTAAATTCGATTAATTTCTAAGTTTCTCCAATTTCATAATTTTCGAGGTTTACCTGCTAAACTTTCAAAAAACCCGTTTAATCCACGAAAACCCAACCCAAAACCTTTAGGGTTTGTTATTACCAACTATTATATGAGATTCATGATCAAAATTAAATAAAGAAAGTAAACACTTGCCTGGAGGATGAAATCCGACGACCCCGAGTCGAATGCCGCGGAGTTTGGCCCGGAAATCCTTTTCCTCTCTTCTTTTTTCCTCTTCCTTTCTTCTCTTCTTCTTTTCTCTATTTTCTTTCCTTCTCCCACACTCCCGTGCCTTATATTGGGAGAAATAAGGATTTATCCCTATTAAACCCAAAAATGACTTGTTTAATAAATAGCGAGTCTCTATTAATCCAAAAAATCCCGAAACTCAATTACGACACCTGAATACTCAATTCTGACTATCTCGACCATTCCGAGACTCACCACGCAATCAGAATCTCCATCCGAGGCACTTGACTGCAACTCACTAATTTAACCCACACAACTTAATGCCGTATTCCCATTAAAATATTATCCTCTATCTCTTTACCCAGATGCGACATATAATTAAAATACTACGACTTATTTACTTAATCCCAAAAGTAAATATAACACTCATCGAAAATCATCTAATCCTTGAAAACCTCAAAAATGTACTATGCATGATAACTCTTAAATTCCCAAATTACACTTAATTTTTGAATTTAATTTCCTATAAAAGTGCGGGATATTACATACTCCCCACTTACAACGGAATTTCGTCCTCGAAATTCTGATATAACCAATACTACCAACACTAACCTAGGATCGTGAATCCATCCACATCCTAATGCCTCAAAATGGAATGGTACTACCCAATATCTCTTAACCGTATACTCATCAGCACTCACCTCTAACAAGGTTTATACTATACTACCATCTCGGCATAATCTTCAACTCTATATACTACGTCCCTTCTATCTCAGGCGGTATATAAAACAAACTTACTAAGGTGCCCATACACCTTTTTCAACCCGTGCCTCTCCGCACAACCATCGCCGGCGTCTGACACGTACATACTCTCTAAACAATAGTACTTATTTCCTCGGCCTAATACTCATACATGGGTCTTGCCAACCCGCAACATCCCATTCTTCTCAAGGTTAACAAACCAATATTTCTGTATTGGTGCCACTAACTTCACTGGCTTCACTGCCCAATAATTCTAAGATCGAAGTGTTCCTAACTATGAGAAATAGTACTATCCTAAATTATGTCCCTGGTACCCAAGACCTTTCTCAACTCCCGACATTTTCTCGGTTTCATGAGTGGGACGTCTCGTAGAGCGAAATCCAAATAAGGAACCCTCCCGTTAGACTACTCCCTCGCGTCGTCGGTCACCGAGATATAACGACCTAAGGCACAATAGCGGGACGTCCTAAATCTTACCTCACTAACCTATTAAAGTATTTCTACTATTGTATCCTTCCACCTAAGCGAACAAGAAAGTCTAACTAATCGAGGCGCCCACTCTCTGCAAAAGCATTACGAACATCATACCCAAAATATACTTCTTCCAAAATTGGTCTTTTCATTAAGGCTTGGCTATAATCCTCAAATCAATTTCTCTAACTTCAGCCTCACCCACTTACTTGTGGTGAGAGAACCATTTTAGTGCTTCTCCATATCACAATATTTCCATAAGCATACAATCATCATACGACTCATAGTCTATAATGTTTCCACCACACTATAAGACTTATCGACAAAACCAACATTCTTGCATCCTAAAACATCTTTCCACTCCCGACGTCGTTAAGGTTCATGCGTGGAGCATCTCGTAAAGAGAAATCCAAACAAGGAACCCCTCCAATACACTAATACTTAACTTTGTCGATCGCGGAGGTCCGTTAACTTCAAATATACAACCGAGATAATCCCCTCTTTCAACAAAATGTGGTCTGAACTCCCATATCTGCCCAGGAGCCATACCACCAAGCGCTCGCACTAACACTCAGTCCTTGCGCAATCAATAATGAGCTTAAACTCACTGCTCAACAATTAACCTTGCAAACCTTAAATCACACCGAAGGCTGCCACACACTCAAATCATGATAAAGAAACATCTGATTACCGAAGTTTCATCTATACATAGAATAAAGGCGAACTCAGCTTGTATCCAAGTGAGATATCGCAACAACAACCCAATCCACCCTGGAACCACGGACACAATAGTCTTGCCATCATTAGTCTACTATCGCTCCAAACAACGAATTTCACATTCTACTCAAAATAACACCATACTCGTATAACACACACAAAATGAGTAATACCAATCTGATATATAAACTCAAAATACTAACACCCACTCTTCTTAGCGAATGAAAGAAAATAAATTCCCGCTATCACAGAAAAACACATAAACATATACTACATAACGTTATCGATACTATATGTAAACTCGTATCACACACGAATCTAGGGCTAATAAAACACTGTGACTCAATCTCGTCACACAGAACAAGCCTCCTTAAATTGAGGTGAAGCTCATAATAACATTTTTGCCTATCTCCCTAGCTACTCAAAAAGGTTCTCGGACTTGGTACACTTGCCCTAGCTGAACCAAAAATTACTTTAATCAATTTCCCTTCTGGACACCTTAATCTTTCCCCTTTAACCCCCATGGGCAATAACTAATCGTACGGTTATAAACTCCACATCACCACATTCCTTATCTCGGGTCACCCTGACCCTTTTAAGGTTATCAGTATCTTGGAATCCATAGCCGTGACCCTGACAATCACTTTACTAGTTCCCCTTAACTTCCTCATGAAAAGGAAACTCCACCACCGGCCTCAACAGCCCTGTTTCAACGAATTCCACGGGTGGATGACAACTAATGAGGTCCTCGAACACATACATTCTCCATAAGTGTTCGCAACACTTTTCTAGTGAGCCTATCATTCCTCGGAAGAGCTCTCTCTTCATTGTACCTACCATGACTCAGTACGAAGTTCACTTGTCCATAACTCTCTTTATTCACTGTCGACCTCTCACCGATCCTTACGTGAATAATTTAAAACTGCATTCTTCTCATTCTTGTTAAATCATGGGGACTCACGGTTAAAACTATCCGTAAGATCCCTTTAGGGGCAAAATATCCTGCTCCCCCGAATATGGTTATCACCATTCCCACCATTTCCATATTGCTCCTACGAGTGAAATTTTTTCCTCAATTTCACATCTGGGTATTTCCATACCCTTCCCTAAGTCAAAACTTCTAACCCTACTACTTCCACTGAGTAATGCTACACTACCTTCGAATGAATTTACTTCCAATATGGTCCTTACCAAAGAACCCTTTCGAACCCTTAGCTTTACCGGGTAATTCAACTTTAGTACCACTCTCTACTATAGTGGTACTGGGGTACTCATAACTACTATTCTTTAGTAGTCATCGCAATAACTCTTAGCAAATGCCACAAGGAGAATGACCTCTACTACGGTCCTAGTCTTCGACTTCCACTCACTGCTCCAGCTAATCCCCGCCTCCTACTGCCTTAATCACGGCCTTCCTTGGTCACCCTTCTTCGATCAGCACACGAAATTCAAACGCGCAAAAGATTACTATAATCTCACAATATGGAAGGAGAACAAAATCTCACAAGAGGAATCAACGATCCCTATCTTAAAGCTCTATAACAAATCAAGGGCAACGCTGAAAGCGTAGTACGTCCGCATAAATTCGTAAGGACACTAGAACCTGATGCTCTGATACTACCTGTGACACCCCTCCTAATAAAATATCGGGCGATCACTCCTGTACCAAATTAAAATCGGAGTCGCATATGGATCATTCTTAGCATCACTGTTGAAAACCAATTTAATTACTAATAACCAATTAGGTTGGCGTCAAATTTTTTTTAACTAATCCTTTTAAACGAACTATACAATTAAAACATCCACACAGTTTAAATAAATAATACTGGAAAGAGATAAAATAACCGAACACTCGGTTCAAATATGATACAACCAAATCGAATGTCGCACTAAAAGGCGGTGAAAGAATAAATAAATGCAGTTGGGCTTTCGGCCCAAAAATTACTACAATGTTTCCTATCTAGATCACAGGAATAGAAGCGTCTAAAAATAAACCTGCACGCAACCACAGCTGCTGCAGCAGACGTCTGACTCAAAAAGATCATCATCCAGGCGTCCCTATGACTGGACACCTATATATATATAATATATAGCAAGAGGGGGAAAATATTGAAACGGGTCAGAGCCCGAGTTATGAAAATATTTATCAAGTGCATAAATGCTTTATTATTAAAAATATGTTTTATCTCATATATAAATTGGTATCGCACTCCCATAAGATACCCCTTACCTCTCTTCTAATAGTGGACACCTAGCGCATCCCTCTAAACATCCTAGTCAAGCTAAGCTGCCTAACTAATCCGTCACCCCCAAACTCTAAAAATCCTAAGCCAACCAAGTACTAAGGTCTCAACTTCTCCCTAATCTCAACGTTATGCCATGTTCATGCGTGGGGTGTCTCGCAAAGTGAAATCCAAATAAGGCACCCCCCCCCCCCCGATACACTACTACTTGACAGGTCGATCATCGAGATCCATTAAACCCCCAGTACACAAAACATATATATATATATATATATATATATATATATATATATATATATACTCGTATAATGAAAACTCAAAATAGGAGCACTAATGGTTAAACTTCTCCCCAGTCTCGACACTAAGCCATGTTCGTGCGTGGGGTGTCTCGCAAAGCGAAATCCAAATAATGAAGCCCCTGATACACTACTACTTGGCAAGGTCAATCGTCGAGATCCATTAGACCCTCCGTACTCAACTTATACATATACTCGAATAAATAAATATACATAACATACTCATATTTATTTTTCATACTCACTTTTATATACATTTCACATTTTAAGTCCGAATAAAATCTCCCGGAATAAGAATTAATCCTTTT
Organism: Sambucus nigra; assembly: GCA_949130495.1. NCBI lineage: Eukaryota > Viridiplantae > Streptophyta > Magnoliopsida > Dipsacales > Adoxaceae > Sambucus > Sambucus nigra. Next base: position 293,034,804 of record OX422215.1, on the reverse strand, counting down.
TTCATTTCATATTCAATTTATCTCTTTACTCTCATAGAGATATGATATCTTGTTCTCATACACAAGCAATGTACTATACACACAAGTACAATAACCATCCCAATGAGCTATAACTCGAGGATGTGGTCTCTCAATGCTATCAACTTCCAGCGCATCACTCACATACCATCCCGGGGACCATCAGTAGGACTAAATGTCATCTACTTCATGGTCAAAACAAAATCACAACGTCTGGGAAATGGTCATAGTTCCTCCCCGAAAGTGAGACGAAACATACCCACCACGTCTCACCCCTAATAAAAATCATACAATATAACAATGGACGCTATGACCTAGGGACTATACACACCCTGCTCCTCAAGCCAAGGGCCTCACCCACATCGCGCAACTTCCCATGATAGCATTAGAGGGGGTATGCTTCACACATATATATACCATCCACACATAGATATATACATATCCGTATCATATAATATATATACTTTCATCACATAGTATATATATATTCCACATTGTTCCTCAAACAAATATAAATGGCCATAATTGCCAATCACACATAGCGATGACCAATAATCCCAAATATTCTCATAATTAATAATATTCAAGTATTCGCACACTCACGATACTAAACTCAAAAGTATTCCCTCACTTGATAAATAACCTGTACCATATTCAGACTTAAGGATTTATATAATTTCTCCAACTATACCAATTCACACTAAGTAGATACGCATTTTCCCAAATTCATCCTAATAGTATCATAGGATATACTAAACTACAATCGATTTAATTAAGTTTTCTATGTGCGTAATTATATAAGCCTAAATGCCCACTGAATTTATCCCAAGAAATATTCGTCACCAAACACCCTTAATTTAAATAGGTTGTGGATTCCATTTTTCCTCAAACCCAAGGTCTACATTTCACTCAAATAATAATCTATACCACTCTATATTTAGGAACCCCTAATATTTATCTCCAAACAATTCTAGCCTTAATTCACTCAATATCAGGTTTGATTTCTAACTAACGATTTTGATCTCGAACAGCCTTCCGTAGAAAAATCGTTATAAATCCAAAAAAATCAGAAAAATACGCGGTCAGTGCCCACGCAACCGTATCGAAAATATCTACAAATTTTATTTTTGATCAAGAGTCAAATCGATTCGCATCTAGGCCAAATCGATTCGGCAATGACGCTTCATCGTCTTCTCCGAGACTGTTTCGTCCAATAACAAACCTCCAACCATTTTTACTCCTTCTTCCACCAACTTCTAACTACACCCAACAAAATATACACAGAGGAAATAGGTTCTAAACATCCTAAATCCAAAAATCAACAATTAAATTTGATTAATTTCTAAGTTTCTCCAATTTCATAATTTTCGGGGTTTACCTGTTAAACTTCAGAAAAATGCTTTTAATCCACGAAAACCCAACCCAAAACCTTCAGGGTTTGTTTTTACCAACTATGATATGATATCCATGCTCAAAATTAAATAAATCAAGTAAACACTTGCTTGGAGGATGAAATCCGACGACCCCGAGTCGAATCCCGCGGAGTTTGGCCCGAAAATCCTTTTCCTCTCCTCTTTTTTTCCCTTCCTTTCTTCTCTTCTTCTTTTCTCTCTTTTCTTTCTTTCACCCACTCTCCCGTGCCTTATATTGGGAGAAATAAGGGTTCATCCCTATTAAATCCAAAAATGACTCGTTTACTCAATTGTGAGTCCCTATTAATCCAAAAATTCTCGAAACTCAATTACGACACCCGAATACTCAATTCTTACTATCTCGGCCATTTCGAGACTCACTGCGCAATTAGAATCTCCATCTGAGGCACTTGACCGCAACTCACTAATTTAACCCACACAACTTAATGTGGTATTCCCGTTAAAATATTATCCTTTGTCGCTTTACCCAGCTGCGACATATAATTAAAATACTCCGACTTATTTACTTAATCCCAAAAGTAAATATAACACTCATCGAAAATCATCTAATCCTTGTAAACCTCAAAAATTTACTATTCACGATAACTCTTAAATTCCCAAATTACACTTAATTATTGAATTTAATTTCCCATAAAAGTGCGGGGTATTACAAGCATGTCTACTCACTGGGGTACCAGCGCGATCCGCGCTACACGTACCCCATTATGAAATCCCTCCTAGTACGATACGCCATGAGCACTTTCCCATGGCATGCATTGAATATAAAACCCACACGTAACCATAACCCTTACTAATAGGGTTAAAGCATAAACATATATAACCATCATTAACGAGGTAACATAAAGCACATACACACACCAACCCTAACTCTATCCGGTCACATTAGCATCGCTATCATAAAAAAGTATATCACATGTATAACCTTACAATCTTCTCATAATATATTAACCCTATCTCTTGGGTACCAAAATCTAGGTGGTCTCACCCTACCCTATATCCAAAATACTCATATCTACAATATTCACCTTAATTAACCCTAGTTTAGATCTCCCAAGGCATCGCGTCTAGGTATAAATTCACACCTAATACACAAAAAATCTATCGACTATAATAACTACTCTTCCTTAAGGGTTTTTAACTAAACTTTGAGTCTCATTCAAAGGACAAATGATCTATAAGTAAATCACGATGACTATAATAATCCCGACCAATAATCCCAATCCTATAACTTACAAATTCTTAATTAACAAACCCATTCTACACTCAGTCTTATCCTCAAATGTCAAATCCTCCATTTAGACCATTTAAATCAAATGATTTTACTAAATATTCAAATATCCTAAAATCGATTTTCAATGATGCAAATCATAAGAATATATATATTTATATTCCATGAGTACATAAAATCTATCGTCTAACAAACCATATCCCTAGGCCTAAAACCCCAAATTCCAACCAATATCACAAGAGCCCCCACCTAGGCTATACTTGTTACCACTGATTGACCGATCAGCACAGTGATATCCCAATTTTTTCCTTATTGGTTTCTTCATCTTCAACCCCAATTTTCTCTCCCACGCCTCTATTAAAGAACCCAAAATAATCATCCAAGCACCCAATCAACATTCAATTGATAAAAACACATCAGAACAATTATTATAACCCAATTCCATCATCAAATCTCAAATCTGTCCTAAGATTAAACAAAACCAAAATTCAAAAGCTAAGAACCCTAGTTTTATCCAATTATTAGAATTTCCCTGGATTGATTAAAATAAACAAAGGGTTTTTAGCTAATTTATAATAAAAAATATATTCAGATCATTTTTTAATAATTTCAAGTCATATACATGAGGAAATCAATCGAAATCAAAGAGGATTTGACCTAATTACTGACATGATTTGGTTAATTATAAAGTTAACCAATGAAATTTTACAAATCAGATTTAAGACATGTTTACGGTTTAGAATCCAATGAAACAGATATAATCTAACACGTATGCAATAATAATCATATGATATACAGCACTTGCCTTATGTTTTGATTGAGAAATTAATCTGTAATTCTCCCAAACCTTCCTTTCCGTTTGGTGCTTTCTCTCTCTAGCCCCTCTAGTGCTTCCCGATTGTGTTTGTGATAAAATGAGATCCATAATAACCTCTTTCAACCCTTTAGCCTCAATAACATAGTCCAAAAATAACTTTAACTGACTTAAAACCAGTCCCAAGTTGTATACTAACCCAAAAGGGCTTTAAAAATCGTTTTAAACTATAAACAAACATTTTAGGAGTCCCAAACGCCAATTACCAATTATATCCAAAATAAATAACAACTCAGTTATTTAATAATTTCCCGATACGAGTCCGAACATAAATTAATTAATCACTGTGCCTTAAGTCTCAATTCCGATCCAATTAAATAACACATAATAGTATAAATGCTGAAAACTCTAGTCACAAGAGGCACATATAATTAATTCCCACAATTTAAATAATTAAATAATATCCATAAGAATTTGGGATATTACATGCTTCCCCTTTTAAACAAGGAATTTCATCCTCGAAATTCAAATTTATTATATTCCTAGTAGAAATGGAGTCTTGCCACTGCTATAACTGAATCTGTCTTCTACGACTAAATACATACCTAGGACTTTTTAGTCAAGACTCATGTATGGTTATAATCTGAACCATATAGTCTAATTGTTGAACAATAATTGGTCTCTCAAAAATTCTCTTCATGCTAAACCTAAAAACATCCTAAGCACTAACAATGATTAGGTGAGTTCAAACGACATTGACCTCACTATATCTATGCCTTTTAGAGGAACTTCACATTGGGTTGTCTAATCCCTATTGGAATTCTGAATTCCACAGTTTTTGAAAATTATTTCCAAACATGCACCTTGATTAAAACCACCTCTTTAGTTTGGGGACCCCCTCGGAAAAACTTTCCCCGAAAATGCAACCCTCTCATGTCCTCAATTGGAGAAAGGACTTATTCCCAATACTATATACATACTTAATCTTGGTAAATTTCAAAGTTAGGGCATAAACCACCCTTAATAATAAATTTGGGTGTAGTGAACACACTTAGTACATAATTCCCTCTTTAACGAGGTATCGTCACAATTCACAGCAAACTACCCTTCGTGCGATAAAAAACCCACTAATGACACACCTGTGTTATATTGCGCTACGGAGTTGTCTGCAAGATATGCTCCACATGATTGCACCACAAATGATAACTCACCACGTTTCAATTGTCACAAGAGGACACTTTCCTCGACTAGTCCAACCAGTCATTGATATATAACATCTAATATTCATCTCATATATTGACCCTAACCTTCCCCTGGGAGGTTAAACCTCCGTTTAGTGAACCATCTATATTCTGGAACTCCCTCAAAGTAATGTCGTCCTCTAATGCTTAAGCAACTCAAAAATTATGGTGTATACTCCCACGACATGTCTACTATAAGTGACGAAGTCAATCCCATGAAATGCCCTCGCAACGGACTTTCTGCTTGTGCCATTTCTAAGTAAAAATAAATCTCTTAAGTAGGTAATAATACAATACTTATCTAAGTAAAATTAGAAGAATGTCAAACTATTGATGACACATGCACGTGATCGTAATCTCCTATAATTTACTCACATCCATACCTATAGAGGCGTGCTAGCCCTTTCTTCCAAGCCTAAGCATAACCACCCAAAGTAATCCTGGACCAAAGCTTACTCCCGGTAGTCGATATAAGAGTAAAATATAAATATACACACAAGATAAATTATTATATGGTGATATCTCATAAAAAATCAACAAGGTGGCTGAACTCGAGCCGAACAAACAAATTTCCACCTCTTTAAAATAACAGCGTAAAGTATCACCCTCCCGACTGGAGGTAACCACCAATACATACATATCAGAAGGAATCCATATATCTCATAATCGTAGTAAAAATATTACTAATAAAGAATGAAAAATCCTCGATGTAAAATCCAGACTCATATGCGCGAGCCATTTATGTTCCCATAACCATTCCCTAGAGCTACCCCAAAAAGTTGGTTGCCTCTAAGGCATCTAATAACTAGGTGGCCTCATGTTCCATAAGCCTAACACCTTCTTTTAAATGAACTATCAAAATGGAATCCCCACTGGTGACCATCGTGACCTTTTGTCATTGGTTGTATATTTTAAAATTTGCCTCATTTACCCTGTTCTCGTAGGTCATGGCTCTACTAGCCAGAATTTCCCTTGCCAATTGGATAAAACAAATCATATCATCAACTCTTGGAAACTCCTTGGGGTCATCTCCCACTATGTGGTTCATAAATTGGTGGGGTCACCTTACTCGGGTCCACACCACACCGTCTCTATTTATTGGTTCTTTTTTGCTTCATTCTTCCAAATCTTAAGGATTCTATTCGCATCATGGTTAAAATTATCCCACTAATGTAGAAAGGTAACTTCAACCACCCAAGCGAAAGTGGTGAACAATGGGTTACCCAATAACACCTGTCAAACCCCTCACGTAAGGTTTCTTCCAACTCAAAAAGCCTTTATTGTACTAGCTAATAACGCAAATATCCTCCTTCACCTTTATAGCAATCTCTCCCAATGTATAAAGCGAAAGATAGTTAAATGCTTCCTCATACTGACCACCATATGGTTGCACGGACAATTCTTCAAAAACTTACTTTTAAGGTCGTTACGGATGGTGAGTGAAAACATTTCCCCTCTGACCATATGCCAAGCACTTGATAAAAGTATTGCATCCAAAAACCCTTGACTCTTAATCAAATTCGACCTCATACATGGGACGTATCGTAAGAGAAATACAAACAAGGAACCCTCCCAATATACTTGGTCTATCCGAGTCATTCATCGGGAAAGAATGGTGCAAAACCCCCTAAATGGTCATCGTTATAGGGAATACAAACCCTAAACAATAAAGCTCTAACACTACACCAAAAACAGCATTTTGGCACACCCTGATATTAAAAATCTGGCACAGTTTAAAACTGTGCCAGATTTTGGCGCGGTTTTATAGAGATTTGGCACACTTTAAAACAGTGCCAAAATTTGGCACTGTTTTAAAGTGTGCCAAAATTGAGTACACTTACTAAAATATATAATACCCAAAAAAAAACATTACACTTCCCTCTTTCTCTTGTTCCCGCTCACGATTCCCGCCTCTCTCTAGCCTATGCGCTCTCCTGCCTCTCCTCTCTCTCTCGCGGAGGTCTCTCTCTCTCTCTCGCGGCTGTCTCTCTCTCGCGGCGGTCTCTCTCTCTCTCTCGCGGCGGTCTCTCTCTCGCGGCTGTCTCTCTCTCGCGGCGGTCTCTCTCTCTCTCGGCGGTCTCTCTCTCTCGGCGGCTGCTGCTGACACTGCCCTAGGTCAACATCTCTACTGCCGACACTCTCTCTCCCGCCCATTCTCTCTTTCTCTGGTCACTGCCTTGTTCTCTCACTGCACTCATCCCAATCAGGTAATTTCTTTAAAGCATTGTATTTTTTTTAACCTAAGTTAGATTTCAGATTTGATCCTAGAGTTTATGATATGCTTGATTTGATTCGTATTTGATTTTTAGGGTTTTATATATACATATATACATATTTTTTTTTTTAATGTGTGAGTTTTTGGTGCAAATTGAATGTTGATAATGAAAAAAAAATAAATCATGGGTTTTTATGTTCTTACCCCTTTAACAAAAATGTATATTTGATCTGATTTGTAAATGTTACGTAGTTTTAAGAAAATTTAAGTGCTAAATATTCAATAATAATGTAAAAATAACAAATTGAAAAGTAGACACCCCACTAATTAAATGGATAAATGAGATTATGTGTTGAAAATTTAAGAAAAAACAAAAAAAACTATTTAAATAGTAAGTAGACATTAATACTAAACATTCAATAATGATGTTACACATGTAGAAAAACCTTAGACCCGTTCAAGAGGTCTCACTATGACTGTGGTGAGAACTCTTGAATTGTCCCATTTTTGGACAGTTTGGAAATGCAAAAGTTTGTATTGTACATAATGATTATGCATGTCCTATTTTGAAAAATTCGGTGGCATCTCTTTATGTTCTTTGGGTGCATACTAGATTGATGTAGTGTTTTGTGTTTTCTTGGTTGAAAAACTTAAGTAACACATGAACACTCCCAATTTAAGTTGTGCACTTGAAGAACTGTAGGGAGATGCTGGCGAAATTTTCTAGATTAGGACATGGCATGAGACATTATGAACAATACAAAATATGCATTTTCGAATGGGATAGGACCCTTACCCTGTAGAGGAGATGGAGGAAATATAGGAGCTCAAATATATACATATTTACACTTGAATAAACTTAAATATATTTACAGTAAGCGTTTATATTATAATGTGTGCTCTTTAAACTTATCAGGATGTCGTCGGGAATCAACAAAGAATGGATAAATGAGAAAAATATCGAGACCGATACATATAGAGATGGGGTGTTACAGTTTCTTCATTATGTGCGTAGTAATAGTTCGAATGTTAAACATTCATGTCCCTGTAGACGTTGTCGAAATGGGAAAGGACATGTTGTTATAGATGACATATTCATTCATTTAATGACATATGGTATGGACATGAACTATACCTTATGGCATTTTCACGGTGAGACATTAGTTGTTGATCAAGTCCAACCACCACCGCAATCTGTGACACCGACAGAACACGCTGATGTGCACAATATTCCAATTTTGAATGATCTTGTGAATGATGCTTGTGAGATGTTTATGGGTGAAGCGGAACCTAGTGAACCTAATTGTGTAGGCAGTGATGAAGCCCCCCAAACTTCTGAGGTTCCCAATGATTCGCACACACATAAATACAAAGGCAAGAAGTATGATCGTTTACATCAACTCGCACAGGAGCCATTGCACCTAGCTACCGGTTCTTCGCGTCATACCACAATGTATGCTCTTATAAAGTTGAATGATTTGAAAACACAATTCAATTTATCGGATGGTGCTACAGGTGGAATTCTTAGATTGTTAAATGAACTACTTCCTGAAGAGAACAACTTGACAACTAGTTATACAGAAATGAAAAACACCGTTAGAGATCTCGGTATGGATTATGTTAAGTATGACGTATGCATTAACAACTGTATGATATTTTGGAAAGAGCATGAAAAATCTACTAGATGTATAAAATGTGGTTCTTTACGCTACAAGTTTACTTGTCTAGACGAGGACGGGGTAGAAATTCAGAATACTAATGGAAAAAAAAAGTACTCTAGGGTTCCTAAGAAGGTAATGCGACATTTCCCTCTAATCCCTAGGCTAAAACGGTTGTATACCATAAAATGGATAGCAGAGAAAATGACTTGGCACGCTCGTGCAAGCTCTTGTATGGAATTCTTGCGTCATCCCCGAGATTCAGCAGAATGGGTAAATTCAAACATTATGTGGAGAGATTTTGCAAAAGATCCGCGGAATATTTGACTTGCAATAGCAACTGATGGTTTCAGCCCGAATAACATGTTTGGCCGTAAGTATAGTTGTTGGCCAGTGATAATTCAACCTCTCAACCCTCCCCCATCAATGTGTATGAAAAGTGAGTTTTCAATGTTGTCTGTATTGATTCCCGGACCAAAGTCACCATCAAGTAATATTGATGTCTTCCTCCAACCGTTGGTCGATGAGTTAAAGATCTTATGGTCTGGAGTTGAGGCTTGGGATGCGTACAAAAATGAGAAATTTCAGTTAAAAGCCATGTTGATGTGGGGTATACATGATTTTCCAGCTTATGGGATGTTAGCAGGTTGTTCAACTCAAGGTTACAATGGGTGCCCTGTTTGTTCTACAAATACACCTTCTGAATATCTTTCTAAGTCAACGAAATGTTGTTACCAACGATCTCGTATGTTCCTTCCTAAAGACCATCCTTATAGGTTTGACACATCAAAGCAAACATTTAATGGTAAAATAGAGGATGCTATGGCTCCAAGAAAGTTAACAAGTGCAGAAGTTGAGCAGATAGTGTCACTTATCGCTCGAGAAGGTGCTCAAAGAGAGGGAGAGGGAGAGGGAGACAAAAAGGGAAAGGGAAAGGGAAAGGGAAAGGGAAAGGGGAAGGGGAAGGGGAAGGGGAAGGAGAAGGAGAGGAAGGGGAAGGGGAAGGGGAAGGGGAAGGGGAAGGAGAAGGAGGATGTCGTAATGGAAGACGATGATTATCCAAGTGAGGGTGACGATGAGAATCTAGCAGGTACCGAGGGTTTTTCAAGGAGGTCAATTTTCTTTGACTTGGAGTATTGGAAGGATCATGATATTAGACATAATTTAGATGTTATGCATGTTGAAAAGAATGTCACAGAGACTCTTTTAGGTACAATACTCTCGGTGAAAGGTTCATCAAATAAAGATACGGTCAAAGCCCGTGAAGACTTGAAAGTTCATTTGAAGCTTAAAAGGAAATTATGGATGAAAGATGTTGAAGGCAGTAAAAAAAGGCTTATGCCAACGGCACCTTTCGCATTAGGAAAGGAAGAGAAAGAAGCCTTTTTTCGTACACTAAAAACATTAAAGGTACCGATTGGATTTTCATCAAATTTCAGCAACAATGTTAACCTCGATCCACCTGGATTTACCAATCTCAAGTCCCATGATTATCACGTCATTATGCAACGGTTGCTTCCTGCATTGCTTATGCATTCATTTCCGGATGATAAGCCTTTGTTTAAAGCTATACAGCGGATCAGCATATTCTTTAATGTGTTGTGTGCCAAAGTGATATTTGGAGAACATCTTTTGAAGGCTAAAAACGCATTAGTAGAGGCACTTTGTGTCTTTGAAATTTATTTTCCACCTGCCTTTTTTGTGGTGATGATCCACCTCATGCACCATTTAGCCGATGAAGCTTTGACAGCTGGGCCACCAAGATATCGGGCGATGTGGTTATTTGAGAGAGAAATGGGAAGATATAAAAAGTGGTCACGAAACAAGAGGTACATTGAAGGGAGCATTGCTAATGCATATTTGTTACATGAAGCTTCTTTGTATGCCATGGAGTACATATCGAAAAGAGGTCAAGGAACTCATAAGAGGAATCTTGAGGATTTTCTTGATGATGAGTTTGATGACTCGGAATGCCAACGACCATTGGGTAAAAGTAAAGAATTGATCTTAAATAATGTACAATATGAGCAAGTGCGAAGATGGGTTTTATCTCAATGCGACGGTGTTGATGAATGGAGAAGGTACACACTTAGTTCTATGTTAATTCATATTAATTGATTGTAATGTGATATTTCTTAATTTTGAAACTAATTTCTTGTAGAAAATTTGTGGTAACTGAGACTCAATCGACGCATAGAATTGATGATTTCATCCCTTGGCTAAGGAACGAGGCAAGTCTTTATTTATACATGTACTTTTTTATCAACCGTAATTATTTTTAATGAAACTTTAAAAAATTATCAATTCCTTACAGGCCTCAAGATTTAATGATACGGGAATTTTGCCATATGCTGATGGTCCTCTCCATAGGGTTACCAGTTATGAGAAATTTCAATGCAATGGGTACACCTTTTGTACTTCTGGACATGAAGAGAATCATAACTTTCAGAGTAGTGGTGTATCCACTAAGGCCTTTAATAAGAAGGGGATTATGACAACCTTTTATGGAGTTATTAGACAAATACTCGACCTCAATTACATTGAGTTCGCACATACTGTCTTTTATTGTGATTGGGTGGATGTTGATGATAAGAATGCTTGCAAAGTTGAACCCATCTCAAAATTGGTGATGGTGAATCTTAGTAAGCTCGTGAGTAAAAATACCATTCACGATGATCCGTTCATCCTTGCATCTCAAGCCAGTCAAGTATTTTATTGTCAAGATGTAAAGCTGAATGGGTGGTCAGTTGTTTTACACTCTCCCAAGAGACTGACGAAAGAAATAGATGCGATTGATATTGATCGTACGATGTATGACTCCATTCTCGAGGAAAATGATAAATTGCTGGAGCTTTTGGACACAGATTTCTAGTGCAATGATTTAGTTCTGAACTTGTTTTTGAATATGCGATATTCTATTTATTCCGTTTGTTGTTGTTGTTGTTGTTGTTGTTGTTGTTGTTGTTGTTGTTGTAAACATTTAATAGTTTATTGCTTTTTGAACATTTAATACATGTATGGTTGTTTGAAATTATAATTCTATTTGAACATGCCATCTTCTTTATATTGCTATTTGAACATGTAATATTCTTGTAAATGTTTATTTTGATTATTTTGGTCTCCAATAGTCACTTTTTTCCAGATAAATGTCTCATATGGGTGATACTTCGCAACCGTCAATAAATGTGGAGACACCTATATCAACCTCCCGTTCTAAGGTTGCTTCGGGTGCTTCAAGAGTAGGTGGTGACTCTTCCACTAAGAAGTTAAAATTTAATGAGCACGGCCTTCCAGTTGGTGAAGACTCATATACACTCTCAACCAGGTTGGGAGACTTAGCAAGGACACATGTTCCCATATCTTATACGAGTTGGAAACAAGTGGATGTGCGATATAAGAACTCAGTTTGGTCATCATTAATGGTATACTATTCCTTTCTATTCCAAAGAATGTAAATTCAATTATGTGATGTTTTAATTTTATTTCTTCATATATTGTAGAAAGAGTTCCCAGATGTGCGCGAAAGTCAGAAGCAAATTTTTATGAAAAAAGCGAACGATGCTTGGAAAAAGTTCAAGTCCAAGCTAAGGGTTAATTTGAAGGATGGTGATATTGGAAAGTGGAAGGAGAAAGTGCCACGAAATGTCAAATCTGAGGACTGGGAGGTGTTTTGCAATAATGAAGTTTTAGAGGTTCAAAGGGCTTTGCGAAGAAAAAACAAAGAGACTAAACTAAATTGTGTGAGAAAGACAACTCATAATACAGGTCGCCATGGTTATGCCCGAGCTTCAGAGAATTGGAGAAAGGAGCATGGGCGTGCACCCACTCGTGCTGAATTGTGGTTGGTAACTCATATAATCAAAGGAGGTGGTTATGCCCCTCATGATAAAATATTTGCGGTAATTTAAATTTTTTAATGTTCGTTTTGTTTAAACAAAGTATCGTATCATCAAACCTAATGTTAATATATTTTTATACAGGACCAAATTCAAATGCTTCTGGATGTATACAAAGCGAGTGGTCAGGAGGAGACCTTGGATGCCGGGCCTATTTTTGAGGTTTTCGGAAAAGATACGCGAGGACGTGTACGTTGTGTTGGGTCCACAATTTCGAGAACCTCTATATTAGGGTCGGCATTTGCTAGAGAAATGCTTGAGGAGGTGAAAGAGGACACCGGAAATTGGAAGGATCATGTTGATCACCTTAGGAGTGACATAGATGGGATAAAATCCTCACTAGATGAATTCATTACCGACTTCAAAACCGGAAAATTTTCATGTGTTAGACACAACGTTCAGGAGTTACCTACTATAGGCACTGTAACTCCTTCGTGTTCTCGTTCCTCCCCTGCATTCGAGGTTCCAAATTTCACCTCGCTAATTGAATGCAAAATACTATCCCACACACGTGAACTTGTTGGTTATGGGAGGAAAACGCAACCAGGAGCCGTCTCGACCGTTCACTTCCATAAGTTGAGAAAGAATGAAGTGCGAGTTTTACTCGATGACATCAAAGTGCCCGAGTATCCAGTTTGGGGTGGAAAACAAGCTCATTGCGAGAACTTGGAAAACGTTGGTAAAAATGGAATTATGTATTGGCTCGACGACCTTTGTCCTCCCATTGGTGACACCGACGAATGACTTGCTTCGAAGTACTTCCCTCTAAGGTACAAATCTGCAAAATCTCTACTTATATTCCTAATTCATGCTTCTATAATCCTGCTCCACCATCTACTGAATTGAGTTATGTTGTTTCTATAATCGTTATGCAATCAACTAGGAAAACCAGTTATTTATTTATCATTATTGAGCGGGAAGCACGGGCAAGCTATTATATATAACATGTGTAATCAATCGTTAAAGAGGTAAGGTGTACTAATCAAACACACACATATATGCATATGCTGCATATGCATATATATGCAGTGCATATATATGCATATGCTGCATATATATGCTGTTGCCCTGCCCCGTCCCCTCCCCCCCCCCTCCCCCCCCTTCCCCACTCACACACGCACACACAAACACACACATATATGCATATGCTGCATATGCATATATATGCAGTTGCCCTGCCCCTGGCCCTGCCCCTGCCCCGTCCCCTGCCCCTTCCCCCCCCCCCCCCCCCCTTTCCCCCTCTCTCTCTTGTTGGTCTTATGCACGGTCATTCTTGTTCGTCTTGTGCTGTAAAAAATGCAGAAAACAACCCCGTAGGGTGGAAATCAGATTGAGGACTTGGTTAGTATAGCAAGTTCCGGGGTGGAGCCTTGGCGCTTGACTTATTTGGGTCTCCCGTAGGGTGGAAATCCAAATTCATTTGATTTTGGTCCACGGCTTGGGATTAAATTAACAAGAGATTGGATGCCCCGTCCCCTGCCCCTGCCCCGTCCCCTGCCTGCCCCGTCCCCTGGCCCTGCCCCTGCCCCGTCCCCTGCTCCGTCCCCTGGCCCTGCCCCTGCCCCGTCCCCTGGCCCTGCCCCTGCCCCTGCCCCGTCCCCTGCCTGCCCCGTCCCCTGCCCCTCCCCCCCCCCCTCCCCCCCCTTCCCCACTCACACACGCACACACAAACACACACATATATGCATATGCTGCATATGCATATATATGCAGTTGCCCTGCCCCGTCCCCTGCCCCTGCCCCTGCCCCTCCCCCTGCCCCCCCCCCCCCCTTCCCCACTCACACACGCATACACAAACACACACATATATGCATATGCTCATTTTTCTTACACAGTGAAATGTCTCAAACCATTTATGCTCATTTTTCTGCTCAGGTAGAGATTTTTCCTTGCTTAAAGTGTATTCTATCTATGCTTATCTCTCGGTGGTTTTTCAAGTCCAATAAGGACTACATCAAATTTATTTATAAAGTTTTCCTATGGTGATTTTATTGGAGATTTAGAATGCTAGATGTAATAGCTTATTTGAAGGTGTTCCTATGTGTGCTGCTCATATAATAAAAAAAGTGATAGACTTAATTTCATCTAAAGCCAGTTCCACTCTTTTTGTTAATCGAGTAAATCAAAACCATGTGTCCTTAGTTGATACATTTCATCTCAAAGTGAAAGTAAAAAAGCCCAAGTTAATTATTACCAGATAATTATGTCCTTCAGGCACTATAAAAATCAATGTTGATGGTCTCCCTCATGTTATTAAAGGGTGAAAACTCAGCACTTAGGGGGCACGAACACCTCAAACTTAAAAATCAGCACTTAAACTTAAAAACAAGCCGTTAATGGGTGAAAACCCAAACCACCCCCCAAACGACCCCGTAGGGGGCACGAACACCTCGCACGGGACCAATGTAACTTGTAGGAACTGACCGCGTAGTCCCGGGTCTCCCGGTTTGTGAATATGACGATAATTTGCAAAAATCAGCACTTAGTTAAAAACATGCCGTCAATGGGTGAATACCCAAACCACCCCCCAAACGACCCCGTAGGGGGCACGAACACCTCGCACGGGACCAATGTAACTTGTAGGAACCGACCGCGTAGTCCCGGGTCTCCCGGTTTGTGAATATGACGATAATTTGCAAAAATCACACTTAGTTAAAAACATGCCGTCAAAGGGTGAATACCCAAACCACCCCCCAAACGACCCCGTAGGGGGCACAAACACCTCGTACGGGACCAATGTAACTTGTAGGAACTGATCGCGTAGTCCCGGGTCTCCCGGTTTGTGAATATGACGATAATTTGCAAAAATCAGCACTTAAACTTAAAAACAAGCCGTTAAAGGGTGAAAACCCAAACCACCCCCCAAACGACCCCGTAGGGGGCACGAACACCTCGCACGGGACCAATGTAACTTGTAGGAACTGACCGCGTAGTCCCGGGTCTCCCGGTTTGTGAATATGATGATAATTTGCAAAAATCACACTTAGTTAAAAACATGCCGTCAATGGGTGAATACTTAAACCACCCCCCAAACGACCCCGTAGGGGGCACGAACACCTCGCACGGGACCAATGTAACTTGTAGGAACTGACCGCGTAGTCCCGGTTCTCCCGGTTTGTGAATATGACGATAATTTGCAAAAATCAACACTTAAACTTAAAAACAAGCCGTTAATGGGTGCAAACCCAAACCACCCCCCAAACGACCCCGTAGGGGGCACGAACACCTCGCACGGGACCAATGTAACTTGTAGGAACTGATCGCGTAGTCCCGGGTCTCCCGGTTTGTGAATATGACGATAATTTGCAAAAATCAGCACTTAAACTTAAAAACATGCCGTTAAAGGGTGAAAACCCAAACCACCCCCCAAACGACCCCGTAGGGGGCACGAACACCTCGCACGGGACCAATGTAACTTGTAGGAACTGACCGCGTAGTCCCGGTTCTCCCGGTTTGTGAATATGACGATAATTTGCAAAAATCAGCACAAAACTTAAAAACATGCCGTCAAAGGGTGAATACCCAAACCACCCCCAAACGACCCCGTAGGGGGCACGAACACCTCGCACGGGACCAATGTAACTTGTAGGAACTGATCGCGTAGTCCCGGGTCTCCCGGTTTGTGAATATGACGATAATTTGCAAAAATCAGCACTTAAAAACAAGCCGTTAAAGGGTGAAAACCCAAACCACCCCCCAAACGACCCCGTAGGGGGCACGAACACCTCGCACGGGACCAATGTAACTTGTAGGAACTGACCGCGTAGTCCCGGGTCTCCCGGTTTGTGAATATGACGATAATTTGCAAAAATCACACTTAGTTAAAAACATGCCGTCAATGGGTGAATACTTAAACCACCCTCCAAACGACCCCGTAGGGGGCACGAACACCTCGCACGGGACCAATGTAACTTGTTGGAACTGACCGCGTAGTCCCGGTTCTCCCGGTTTGTGAATATGACGATAATTTGCAAAAATAAACACTTAAACTTAAAAACAAGCCGTTAATGGGTGCAAACCCAAACCACCCCCCAAACGACCCCGTAGGGGGCACGAACACCTCGCACGGGACCAATGTAACTTGTAGGAACTGATCGCGTAGTCCCGGGTCTCCCGGTTTGTGAATATGACGATAATTTGCAAAAATCAGCACTTAAACTTAAAAACATGCCGTTAAAGGGTGAAAACCCAAACTACCCCCCAAACGACCCCGTAGGGGGCACGAACACCTCGCACGGGACCAATGTAACTTGTAGGAACTGACCGCGTAGTCCCGGGTCTCCCGGTTTGTGAATATGACGATAATTTGCAAAAATCAGCACTAAACTTAAAAACAAGCCGTTAATGGGTGAAAACCCAAACCACCCCCCAAACGACCCTGTAGGGGGCACGAACACCTCGCACGGGACCAATGTAACTTGTAGGAACTGACCGCGTAGTCCCGGGTCTCCCGGTTTGTGAATATGACGATAATTTGCAAAAATCAGCACTTAGTTAAAAACATGCCGTCAATGGGTGAATACCCAAACCACCCCCCAAACGACCCCGTAGGGGGCACGAACACCTCGCACGGGACCAATGTAACTTGTAGGAACTGACCGCGTAGTCCCGGTTCTCCCGGTTTGTGAATATGACGATAATTTGCAAAAATCAACACTTAAACTTAAAAACACGCCGTTAATGGGTGAAAACCCAAACCACCCCCCAAACGACCCCGTAGGAGGCACGAACACCTCGCACGGGACCAATGTAACTTGTAGGAACTGACCGCGTAGTCCCGGTTCTCCCGGTTTGTGAATATGACGATAATTTGCAAAAATCAACACTTAAACTTAAAAACAAGCCGTTAATGGGTGAAAACCCAAACCACCCCCCAAACGACCCCGTAGGGGGCATGAACACCTCGCACGGGACCAATGTAACTTGTAGGAACTGACCGCGTAGTCCCGGGTCTCCCGGTTTGTGAATATCCGGATAATTTGCAAAAATCACACTTAGTTAAAAACATGCCGTCAATGGGTGAATACCCAAACCACCCCTCAAACGACCCCGTAGGGGGCACGAACACCTCGCACGGGACCAATGTAACTTGTTGGAACTGACCGCGTAGTCCCGGGTCTCCCGGTTTGTGAATATGACGATAATTTGCAAAAATCAGCACTTAAACTTAAAAACACGCCGTTAATGGGTGAAAACCCAAACCACCCCCCAAACGACCCCGTAGGAGGCACGGACACCTCGCACGGGACCAATGTAACTTGTAGGAACTGACCGCGTAGTCCCGGGTCTCCCGGTTTGTGAGTATGATGTTAATTTCCATTCATATATGTAATTTTTTTGTTTTGAGTATTTTTTTTTATAAATTATTGGGTTACTAATATCGTATCTTTTTTGTATTCTATTTTTTTTGCAGGATAACAGTTTATCGTTGGCTTTTTTTCGCGTGGAATATACAAAGAACTCAATGGTTTACAACAAGGGGTTTATTAATGAATCCATTTTTTTGTGTCATGACCGTACGGTCTTTTGTTGTTTTATTATTGACTTTTATGGCCATGAGGGCTTTTGTAAGTTAATTGTTATATTTTGTGGCCGTGTGGGCTTTATGTTAGGCAGGTTTTGTATTAACAGGTTTTGGAATGTCCAGAAAATAGAGGAAACTCTGCCCAATTTTTTTTGGCATGCGAATAGTTAAAGACTTGTAATATTTTGAAGTTTGTATGTACATTAGTTTATTAATAACGCGCAATATTATTAATTTGTGAATTTTGTGCTTTCAAATATTTTTTTTTTAAATTAAAAAAATTTGGCACAGTTCAAAACCGTGGCAAAAATGTATCATATTTTGGCACGGTTTTAAACTGTACTAATTTTTTTTAAATTATGCTGAATCTGGCACAGTTAAAAACTGTGCCAAAAGTGTGCCAGAAATATCAAATTCTGGCACGGTTTAAAAGTGTGCCAGAAATGTTCTTATTTTGAAGAATCTGGCACAGTTAAAAACTGTGCCAAAAGTGTGCCAGAAATATCAAATTCTGGCACGGTTTAAAAGTGTGCCAGAAGTGTTCCTGTTTGACTGATTCTGGCACACTTTTAAACCGTGCCAGAAAAAAATTCCCATTTTGGAACACCTGATTCTGGCACAGTTCAAAACCGTGCCAGATATGATCTGGCACGGTTTTGAACTGTGCCAGAATCCTGTTTTTGGTGTAGTGTAAAGTATCCAAAGAGCACAACATGAAAAAGAGACCGGTGCACTTAATATCCCTAGGAAACTAGAACATGGAATGCTCTGATATCAAATGTGATACCTCAAGAATTCCATAAATAGATTGATCAGGTCTTCCATAATAATCACGGGGAACAAAACTTTTAGTAACATTCTTAGCATAAGAAATAAATAGGAATCAAAAATAATAAATACAATGTAATATTTACCGAATCCAAAACCAACGCTGATACCAATCACCAACCAAATAACATATATCACCTCTGAATGCAAATATACATATACAACAAAACCAAAAATAAAGCAGTACAATAAAATGATGAGCTATAATTTCTCTACTCCTATAATCTTGGGAGTAAGATATTGGACTTCGCTAGAGATGATCCACCAACGATCCCATATCTACAAGAACTACTGCAATAGGGACATGTAAAAGTAATTTTGAAAGGAAAACTTAAACAACAAGATTATCTAGAGTATGATTATAATTAAATCTTGCCCACATCATAAATACACATCTTCCTCTTGTGTTTTAACATCATCAACATCATCATCATCCTTGACTTACTCCTATCACATGGGGTCGATAAACATATTTCAAGTTATTAGTTTCCTAACCCAATAACATAAAATATCACGCGGTTCTAAATTCGAAACCCATATGTCACCCATGTGATTAAAGATTTACCTCTTCGTTATTTAATCATTAGTTTCTCATCTTTAGGTTTATCACTTTCATTTGAAAACATAAGTTGTGATGTAGTCTCAAATCTATGGTTCGTCTCACCAAATAACCAATATAGCAATAATATCTCAAGTCTATACACATTTGATTATCTTAGGGCATTAATGCAATATAAACCTCTCTAGAATATGTAATACACAAGTCTGAAACATAAGTATGCAGGTGGGCATCCCTATAATAAGTCACATACATCACTAGTACAACGCATAAATCGGTACAATAATTACATATTACAGGAAAAAGACTCTACTCATGTCTAACGTCCATACATAGGAACAACCTCGAGCTTGCACAAATATATGAGCATCTCTCGCGCCCACACATAATGAAGGCCTACTCATATTACCTTTGAGCATCTCTCGTGTGTAATAGGTATAGTTTTAGGTCTTCCCAAACCTAAGACCTCATGACAGTTAAAGAATAAATCACCACGTCTACCCATCAGTTATTATAAGGATTTTTTTTAATTGAGTCAATTTGTTTGCATTGGCTTAATTTGAGACAAAACATTTGAGTCATAGGTTAGGCTTTGAGTTGCTGACCGTACAAGCCTATGACGTGTTTGTTGAAGACGTAGCGAAAAAGCTTAAGAGATTACACATAGTGCTGTGTTTTGTGCCACATTTATCTTCATGTTTTCGAGGATCCCTCAGGTATGAAGGCATATGATTTTCATCCTTGGAAATTTAATTTTGGGTGATTTATTTTTTACAAATATGTTTGGAGATATTTTAAAATGTTTTTTGAAGAAAAAATATTTTTTTGTATTTTGCTTATTCAGATGGGATTAAGCATTCGTTCGAACGAGATGTTAAGTTTGTTATAATGAACTTCCAATGGACATCTAATGGGGTATCTCTCTTTAACAGAGGTCAAGTCGTTCGAAGTATGTTTGAACGAGATCACTGGTTCGTTCGAACGAGTGTGAAGTTTGTTTGAACGAAATAAGGTTTTCTTTCGAACGAACCTTAGTTATCGTTCGAACATTTTTTCTAAAAAATTATGC
This sequence comes from Sambucus nigra, assembly GCA_949130495.1. NCBI lineage: Eukaryota > Viridiplantae > Streptophyta > Magnoliopsida > Dipsacales > Adoxaceae > Sambucus > Sambucus nigra. Next base: position 293,014,320 of record OX422215.1, on the reverse strand, counting down.
CGCCTTAAAAATGTATCTTCAATTTAAAGCGCATCAGGCATCAGGGTCACCATAGTTTAGTTCTCTCATCATCTTGATAGAGTTTCATTTCATGAGGTGGACTCCATGCTTGGTTTTCTATTTATAGACGGTGGACTCCGTGGTGTGGTATTGCGGTGAAGAACGGTGCATCCGTATTTCAGATCCATAAATGGTTACTGAGCCTGTTCGGTGGATACCGAGGCATGTGTGGGCTCACACATTATGGCATCTTACATAGGTGGACTCCTACATTGCACTGTATAGGATAGGTTAAAGACTGAAGATGTGTCAAGGCTTATGAGGGCCTCAAATCATTGAGTCAGTCACCTGTCTGTCTTTTGTAAAACCTTATCATGGTGATTTATGTGACTGGACCATCCGAGATTTTTTCCATTGTGGGTTTTATTCATACATCGGCATGTTGTACGATTGGTTAATTTATTTTTTCTGATATGACCTAGATGTATGTTTAAGGTTAAGAAGATAAAATTTGGTAAATTAATTTATTACAACAAGCCGGTTTAAAACTGGTGTAAGTTTTATTTAGATATAATATGCTTAAAATTTTATAATTAATTTGGAAAAATTAAAATTTGACTTTGTTGTTGTGACCTCATACCTTCGGACCTACCTGCCTAGCATTTTCAAATTGGTATCATAGCTGGAACACTAAGTTATCATGTTTAGATATGTATTTCAGCATGAATTTTGGTGGTTTTTATTCAGAGGGTCATTTAGTTTCTAGTGGATCGATGTTTGATGGGTCTAATCACGCATACTAAAAAATGCATATGAAATCAACACTTAAGGCGATAGATGAGTGAGTTTAGTTAGCATTAGTTGAAAGGGTGGAATCCACCAACCACCAAAGATGGAGAATTAATTTTATTAAAACCCGTAGAATCATGGAGTGAGGAAGAGCATAGGTTGGAAAATTATAATTCTCGAGGTTTAAATTATCTGTTTTGGTTGGTCACACCGGAGGAGGTCTACCGTATTATGACATGTGAAAAGTCTAAAGAGGCTTGGGACATACTCCAACTCACCCATTGAAGAACTAGTGTTGTTAAGGCTTCCAAACTCCAAAACCTCACCACTCAGTTTGAAACCATTAAGATGAAGGATAGTGAAACGTTCGATGAATTACATGTAAGATTGTCCGATATTATGAACTCGTCTTTTGACTTGGGAGAGAGACTTATCAAAAACCGATTAATCAAGAACATCTTATGGTCCTTTCTTGAAATATTTAATTCAAAAAAGATTGTTTTGAATTCCTTAGATACTTTGACCTCTACGAAATTTAAGGCTCTTGTAGGCGATCTTAAAACTTATGAGGTTAACATGCTTTCTTTCAAAGCAAAGAATATGGACAAGGGCATTGCTTTGAAATCATATAAGGAGGAAACACCTATTTCGAACGATGAGCCAGACATCAATTTCGATGATGACCATGTTTGCTAAGAAATTTAGAAAATTTGTTAAGTTTCAAAAACAAGTGAAAGATGTGAAGAAGTTTGAGAAAAACTAGTTTGACAAGGCCGATCGATTCCCTAAAAATTGTAATGATAATTTTAAGAGCAATTCGTTGTGTTTCTAGAAAGTTTCATCACATGATACAACTTCAGGGGAAATTTTATAATTTCAAACTTTGTGTTGCGGTTGGAGGAATTCCATGGAAGAGTAGTTCATTGACTTAGTTCGCGTGGCCTCAGGCAACATGTCATTTCATTGTCATATGATCGAGTTATAACCATTTTCCTAAAGTCCCTTAGTCTTTGAAAAAGGGAGAAAGTGCCCAAAAAATAGATATCGATCCCTATAAGTCTAACCACGAATCGATAATCGTATGCAAAAAATTGATAACAGTGTACTGATTTCAGAACCAGAAATCGATTGATCCTCTTGATTTTTTGAAGGATTGAAAGACAGTATGGCAGTTTTAGCTTCATAGATCAATCAATCCTTTTGGCGATCGATCGATCCCATCATATTTTGAGATATTGTTCATTTTTATTTTCTTTTCTTTCTTTAATCCACTTACTATAAATAGTAAGTGGAGTTTATTTTTTTCATTATTGAGAAGGCGAAATAATCGCAGGCTAGTTTCAAACAAAAATTGCAATCCCAATATTAGATGCGAAAGCAAATTTTAAATTTATTTTATCTTTTTATCTTACCCATGCATTTATGGTGATAAAATAAATAAATCAAACCACGCAAATACGACAACGCCAAGTTTCAAGAAAAAACCCTTTCGGGTAAAACATTTATTTCACTATATAGATAATTGTTCTTACAATTATCTATTTTTTTGTTTCTTGTTTTGGGTTAGATTAGTGTAATATTGAGAGCTTTTCTCATTTCTCTCTCCTAAAGTTTGATTGTAAGTTATTATTAACCATCTTCCTTATTTATTTAAACTTTCATAACTTAATTTTCAAGCTTTATTAACTAGTTTTATTGCTTTCTTTATTGTTTTCTTTCATACCATGCCTTTAGTTATGTTTTATAGCTAATTTAAAATAATTTGAGGTTATTGAACTCGTCATGGATTATTTAGTAGCTTTGTTATTGTATGATGGTTTAGCTAAGTTTTGATGGGTTATATTGTTCTTGATTTTGCATCCGGACAACTTGATGGAGTATATCCTTTATGCGCCATGTTTGCGACCTTATGTGTATAATCTCGGGAGTATTTGTTGACGCGAAAAGAAAAGTATACTTTTATGAGAATTTAAAGGGTGACAACTCTCGATTTTATTAATTGTCCAAATGACATTCAATCTTGATAAAAAATTTCTTACCATGTAACCATTTATGCTAATTAGCCCGTGGTGAGAGATATAACTCTTAATATATAGTTTCCATTCTTGTTGTTTAATTTAGTGAAAACATAATCTTTTTTACTCTTATTCAAGAAGTAATAAATCAGTTAAAGTCTAACAAACACTCTATGTGGATTCGATGCCCAAACTCGTTGCTATACTTATAAAACAAGTGTAATTAAAGTTTAAGTTTTTGGTATTGCGGTGGAAAAATGACGACAACACGATCGCTCAATTTTAGTCTCGTCATACATTTAACATTTGCAGCCGATGACCCAACGACCCCAATGAGTCCCTAGACTCTGGGGGCAATTGTGGGGTCAATTATTTTATTATCACGTGCTCGATCACATATGCCCGTGACTAATAAAGTCTTTCGATAAAAGAAGAACTATTTAAACTTTATGTCTTGTAACAGCTGACCATGATCAAATGATAAGTCCGAACTCTTAGTAATAGTGGTTAACGGGGCTTAGGAATAACCTAAGCTGCCTTATAAATATAAATTGACCCCATGAGAACGGGACGTGCGTTATTGCAATGTCTAGTAGTACTACAATTCTATCAACCTGAGTTCTTAATTAATAGCGAGCAAATTATAACCCCATGTGGACGTAGGCAAATTATCGAATCACGCACGCTTTCTGTTTTGTGTGAGACATCATTCTTTTTTGCAATCGTTATTTTTCTATAAATTGTGTCCATTGAATATCATAACGTATAGGAAATTACAATTTACAGTACTCATATAAAGTGTAACTACATAGAAGATGGACTTATTGTTAATTAAAAATACGAATAAGATTTTCACATGCTCTTCATGTAAATAAATAAAAAATGAAGTGAGTTATTTACAAATTTCCTATTTTTAAAAGTACTAGGTGTAAACCCGCGCGATGCGCAGATTAATCATTTTCTGGTTTATATGATGATATGTAATGATAGCAAATGTGATTGAAATTGCACAATTATGTAATATAAATCTTCATAGTGAAATGAATTTGAATTAAATTCAACATGACATAATCAAAAACCATAATAGTTAGGAAGAAAATATTTACACTTTTAAAGCATAGTTTATACTTGGGTGAAACATGTCATCAATAGTTTGTGGACAAACAGTAACAATTGGATATGTGGACAGACAATGACAATGGGATATGATGATAATATTAGGTAATAGTGATTCAAGTTCTCAATAATCACACATGGACTTGCTATAGAATGAAGAAATCATATAATACCACATCCAAAATAATTGTCTTACCTTACTTATTGTTTTTATCCCAACTGAGTTGGTCTTGCTGGTGGTGTAGAGAAGTACCGACTACCCGAAATATATCTCGAATGAGAAGGCGAAATGTGTAAATCTTAACTGTGACAATTTATATTTTTGACCAATTTATTTTAAAATATTAAAAAAAAAAATCAGCTGATTTTTCTTAGATGGGTCCCTTAAATTGTTTAAATATCACATAAAAAATTAACTAAAAAATATTCACTCATTTTTTTAAAATACCAAAATAAATCAATTTTGGATGAATTTTTTTAAGGGGTACCCGAAATGTTTTGAACCAAAAAAAAATATTTTTTAAATCCTATAAAATGCTCTTATTTCATGCTCCCTTATGAGAGCCTATAGTTTGTCATAAAATTAATTTCATTTGATTGCCAAATCTCTCTAATTTAAGTTTACAAAAGATGTTACCCAAAACAAAAAAAATTAAAAAAAAAGGCATAGGCGATGGACATAATTGCAAGTGACTCATCATTTCTGGTGACTAAGGCCATCTCCATTGCTTTTTAAGGCTACCCATATTTTTGTTCTAACAACAAAATTCAAATTCAACAATCAACAAATACATATGTGAATCAACCCAAACACCAATTCACGATAATTCAGTCCAAACACCATCATAAATCAAAATGTGCCCAAATACCAAAAATCATTTAAATGCTTGCCCAAACACCTTATACAATTTTATCCCTACCCAAACACTAATAGAAATGAAAATATGTCCCAAACACCACATTAATACACATTCACACACACCAATTCAAGGTAATGGTCATCCCAGGCACCTGGGTTCGAAATTCGCTGACATGACATATCACGATTGGTTACTACCACTGGCGCGGACCCACGTTCATAAGGGATCACCAATGATAACTCGTCATGTAAGAACGAATCCCAATTTTAAGTCCCAATCAAGAGTCTCCCAAGTATTATCCTTTCTATAAATGATTAAAAACTTTAGAATAAGTATCCAAAATCTGAAAAAATATCATGGAGCCCCACCTCCAAAACCAATCTCCAAGCTACTTATATAAATTTTCCGCTGACACATTTAAAGAATCAATCTCAAAATAATTATTTTTTTCCAGAAATTTTTTCAAATTCTAAAAAAATCATCACGGACCCACCTCTCCCCAAGATAGAAATTTTAGCAGTAAAGTCATATTTCCTGCATAGTTTGTGATGATGAAGTGGTGAGGTGAAAAGAAAACAAAGCACCAGACCCATTCAACAATGGAGATGAAATCTAAGAGGAAACATAAGAGATTAGTGAAGTACGATGAGTTGCCGGAGTATAAAAGGTGTTGAACCGGGTAACCCAAAATGGGTTTAAAAATTAATCACAATTGGACTCATAATAAATCAAATCAATCTCAGAAGTTGAGACAAACAACACAGATGAAGGTTCAAAAAATAAAACAAACAAAGAAAAAAATTCCTCACCGGAGGTAAACAGATAGAGTAATTACCCACTTTATCATTACTTGACTCGTATATTATTGTTTTTGTATTCTTGGTGCAGCATATATATATATAGACGAAATAATTACTAAGAAGAGGAAGTATAAGAACATAGATTAAGGAGATGAAAGGTTAACATGTTGGTAGAGGGAAATTAATTTGACGGCTATTTGTGAGAGGAAGAAAGGCTTTTGGTTGATCCCATTGGGAAGCCTAAAGGATGGGAATAAAGCAACATTTTTCTATATGTTAGTATATTCATGGAGAGAGCCACGTGGATGAACCTAAGCTCAGGATTATTAATTCCCGTTTTCAGTTTGTATGTCATTTTAGGTTAGTACTAGGTGGAAACCTGCGCGATGCACGGTTTATGCGTAATTTAATGCACGATGAACGAATGCAAGTGGAAAATTTAAAATAAAATTAAAAAAAAGTGCAATAGAATCAAAATGTAGAGTAGTAGCGATAGTTAAACCGAATGTACAAATATTGACAAACATTATCAATGTTTTACATAGAGGTAGACAATAAAGTAGAAATTGAATGTAGTAGCACAAGGTGTAATATGCTGATGAAGATGGAACTCCTAAAATTGAATCTACAACATTCTTTTTTTTCCTTTCATCAATGTTCCTACAATGAATGAAAAGAGTAAGTTAAAAAAATATGATAATAGTGTATTCTAAAGGTGAAGAGAATTTTAATGTATAATAAAGCGAAAATACTTTGACGCACGCTTCCCTTTCAGGAAATGTTAGATTTCGACGTCAGTGGAAGGATGCGTATTAAAAGACTATAGAAATGTGTAAATAATTTAAGTTGAGTTTTATTACAACAAAAATGTGAACAATTTATTGAATTTGGTAAGAGTTACCAGTATATATAGCACTATCAACCTTGTTAAAAAAAGTCAACAACAATATAAAAAATCTGTCCTGGAACTCGAATAAACATTATAATGATCACAATTATACCATTATGAAACATCACTATAATACAAAAATTATGCTTATGACACAAAAGTACAAATATTTTTTAAAAAAATGGGCAGAGTTTCCTCTATTTATCGGAATATCCACCCTGTAAAAAAATAATCCAACAAAAATAGTACAATCACAATTATACATTTGGAAAAAAAAAACAAATGAACATCTAGTTCAATGAACACTAAATTTGTGATCAACAATTTCTTCAAAGGGTCCGAGTGAGTTTTCGTTGGAAGACAACATCAAGTATTGCAAATCCTACCACGTCTGCGATGTAAAGTCCACAAAGCACAATCTTTTACCTGGAAAAGAAGAAAAAATCAGACTTTGAACTGAGGATGGAGAATTAATATTAAACTCGGGAAATAAAAAAAATTAAGTATTTGAGAAAATTTGAACTAGTTAAAAATAAAAATGGAAAGCCGAAAGGAGTTAATATTTTACAAATGCCAGAAAAAATTAATGTAAAGTTTATAAATACCTTTGACCAAAAAAATACAAGTGTCATAAAATGCTACAAGTGAATCCAAATTGGTTTTCTAAAGTACCCGAAAGATGCGGGAGGGATCAATCTAGAACCGAGCAATTTTAATATCTCGTGATGATCTTTGTGTCATCAGTCAATGATATATCTTTAAAAGAGTAAAAGAGATAAGTTAAAAGTCTTTTCTGTTTAAAAGACTAAAAGAGAATATACAACTTATTTGCTTAAAAGTCTACACTATCTACACTACGAACTAATTCAACTCAGGAAGATGGATGCTACCCATTTAAAATTTTACACCCAGCAATAATTCCCAACGCTGCCCATATATACCATACCCGGAAATAAAACCATCGATTGACACCAACGGACATCTACATCTACATCTACACATGTTAAATGTACGCTCCAGTTGCTATCGAACTCTTATCTGGTTCTGCTGTCAAATTACTCTGACTCGGCGAGTATACCACTTGGAGTTGGACCTGTGGGTATACCATTTGGAAGTGTATCTGTGGGTATACGTGGGAGGAATAAGCCACGCTTACATCAATATTTATCTAGACTAAGATTTCAAATTTTAAATTTTAAATTTCAAATTTCAAATTATGTATGTATATCTAATATACATATATTCATTGGAAGTCGAAGAATGAGGGTATACCAAAGATGAAAGAGTCCAAGCCTTTATTTAGCATGTATTCATAGATTAACATTTTCTCGTGTTGATGAATGCAATTTCCCGAAAGCCTCACAAGATTCTTATCTTGGAGTTTTTCTATTAGTGTAACTTCATTCTTGAACTCGCCTATCCCTTAGCCCGAATTTGTAAATAATTTATTGAAGCTATTTCCTGCCCGTTACGTAGCTCACCCTGAAATAACACATTAGCGTACACTTATTGATCATCAATTCAAAACTTATATATATATATAGTCAATATATATTTACAGTCAGGCTCTCCTGTATGAAAATAAACACATCTTGAAAGTAATCATGCATATCGTATTTGAGGATATTACCTTATAAACATAACCAAAACCACATTCACCTTGTTTGTTGTTAAAAGAGAAATTGTCCTTAGCAGCTACTAAGGTGCTAAGAGAGAAGAATGGAAAATTTGTATTTGTCCCAGTTTTAGCAACCAGATTCCCACTTGGAGAGCCTTCGTAAGAATTTGAAGTAACATTAGCGTCGGTTCTTCCTCTGGGCAATGTCCTTGAACATAGTTCTAAAGAAGGTTCTGTATAAGTAATTATCTTCCCTATTTCAAAATTAGAGTCTTGTGATCAATGTCCATCATCACAACACACTTAACAGCGCACACTAATTAACTTAATCAGAATAGAGTGCACTATTAAACTTAGTTAGAAATAGAAGACTATTGAACTTAGTTAGAAATAGAACACTATTTAACTTAATCAACCTATATGTACAAATATATAACACTATTTAACTTAATCAGAATAATTTTGATTCAACACTTATTTCGGTACAGATAAAAACATCCTTCATAAAATTTACTTAACGCCAGAAGAATAAAGAAAAACAAAAGTCTTATCATTATGGTTAGCTAGGGACTAACATCATAAAATTTGATCAAAGCCAACAGTTTGGCAGGCCTCATCCCCATTCATCTATCTTGTTTTAGCAACAATTATAGTCCAGCACGCGAAAGCTTAATATTCTAACAGCCCAGTATGACGCTTAATCCAAATAGGATACGACTCACCATGCTTAATTAGATTGATTACCATATGATATTCAACATAAACTTTATACACTCTGGCCCCATTTTGTGCAGGATGGTGAGGTGGGATGAGATAATTTTATACATCAAATAATTTATGTTAATTCAGATGGTATATGTGTGATAAATGTTACCCTAACCGAGCCTCGTATCACTGAGTAGTGGGGAAACAGTCACCTAAGAGCTGGAATTATTTGTCCTTCTAAGATGTGACTCTTATAGAACAACTCTAGCTCATTACAGAATTTTATCGAGAAGGAGTATGCTTCCATAATTGATAAACAGGGAAGAATCATTGAGCATAACACAACGAGAACGTTGGATATTGGGTCTAGATATCAAATGCAAGTTATGTCTGGAACATTTAATTTAAACAGGGAGAAAAATTATAATAGGTTAAAGATCAGACATAATTAATGTCTTGCAGCCAATCATGCATATGTGGTACACATTTCCATTGAAAAGGTCATGCCATCTTAAATTTGGCACTTTGGCCATTTTTTTGTGTTGATTAATATTTATTGATGCACACGGGCCCATTATCATCTCCTTTACAACGAAATCAAATGCGATGCTCCTAGAGAAGGTATATTGAATATTTGGGGTGTTGAGCATGCCTTCATTGCCGTCATACTTGGTGTCAAGCAGATGATTTGTTGTTGCATTAAGGTCATCTCCCCCCTTCCCCATTTCATTATGTTTTCCCTTTGAAGGGTTTCTTATGCTTCATGATAGAGAATAAGTTAGTATCCTATTTTTGCACCAAATATTTTGTCATTTTTTGTGAGAAACCTTATTTGTCTTATCGATTGTAGAGACATGCGATTTTGAGTATAAAAATTTAATCTCTCTTATTTGTTGATATCCCCTAGATGTTATTAGTTATTTTATGGTGCGTTAACTTCATGGGAGAGGAATCTTTAGAATTTTTTTTCCAAACTCAACATTTAACTATTATTATTATTATCATTATTATTATAAGGGTATATTTGCTGATATATCTTATTGACTATGGGTGACTATTCTAATCTTTCGTGACCATCTCGTGCATTGTAATAAGATGCCATCTTATTTATTTACATATTTTTATGAGAAAACATAAATTGCCTTGAGTTTTGATATGCCTAGACTCGCTCTTTTATTACTTATGGTTTGTGATTGGTGTTTTATATTATCTTCTATTTTTGTAGATGGATGCCACTACCCCCAAGTATTTTAAAAGCAAGGTAGGATGAAATCGTGAAGGAGGCATGGAATTATCCCAATGGGATGTGTTTAGATGGGGCACCATTAAGCTTGATATGCTTGTAACCTTTGGCCCTACGGGCTCACCACTAAAGTCAAATTTGTTGATATGCACCATGAGGCTCTTCGTGGTGACAATGTGGGGTTCAATGTGAAGAACGTTGTTGTTAAGGATGTCAAGGGTGGTTATGTAGCGTCTAATTCCAAAGATGACCTGACCAAGGTAATTTCACTGCTCAAGTTATTATCATGAACCACCCTGGTCAGATCAGAAATGGATACACTTGCCACACTAACATTTGCCCCATTTTCACTCCAAAACCAACGTGCTAACTATTTTAGCTAAAATCTCCCTTCTCCAATAATATTCAAAACAAACATCACTTAAATGCAAAAAAAACTATGGTTTATGTTATTCGACGGGTAACTGATATACATGTCCCACTTCTCAACTCAAATTTATGCTTATTCTTAGTTCCTCGCTTGTCATTTTTATAAATTCCAAGTATATCATTTTACATAATGTCTTAAGTTCATTAGCTGGGAAGACGGCGACACATGTACATCATGGTAAAAATCGATTTACGATGAATATTTTGTTTTGTTAATCAAAAAATAATAACCATGTTTTTAATTTTAAACTACTCCAGAGGTATATGTACAATTAAGTCGTCCCTGACATAAAACATAGACTATGTTCTGTGCATCTCTTCTCCAACCTTTAAAATGAACTAACTTTTCCATACATAAAATACCCCAAGTATTACACCCTTATTCCCTAAGCACTCAATCAAAGAGTTACAATTCTAATTCCCTTTGGCATAAAATTTTGTACCCTTCCACCACTAAGAACTACATGGGCTTTGACCTCATGAACTCTTGAGTACGTATCCATTAATGAGTTCGCTACTTGGGAGATCAAGCCAACCATCGGGACTTCTCGATCCATCCCGGTACATTATTCAGATATGTTTTAGTCTAGATACATTATGTTTTAATGCAAAGATATAATGGGGCATTGATTTTCCATATTTCGAAAGCTAAGGAAGCAAGTTTCCTACATCAAATGTCGTCATAATCAATTTCTGGTGGGGGATTGACGAAGCAGTTATCGTCGTTATTTGGATCTGAGGAACGATGGATTTAGAATAGTAAATCGAAGATGATTGCAAATAACAATGAATTAAAGTCAATAACATGGATACTTTTTATTTACATATATGAGAGAGAAATACATTTTTTGAAAATTCAAGGGATTTGAGACGATTTAGATATGTGGAGAAATCAATCGACCAACAAATGTGGGAGGGATAAAAAATAAATACAGAAGGGTAAATAATTAAATGGAGGTGCTATCGGGATTATAATATGACTCGGCATTGCAAAAGAAATATGTTGAGGAACCACGCATTAATCAGCCACTATAAGATCATTGGCTTTCATATAGTGCAAGTTTTGATCATAAGGAACACATCCGAGAATATCCATAATTGAAGATCCCATCATATTAGCATGAAGACCATAATTGAATTATCATCTCTAACTATCCATCTGTCATTGAAATTTATATTATTATAAACCTCCTTAAACCCATGCCAAATCGAACTCAACAGATGATAACTACAAGGAAAAATTGAATTTAGCTTATGATATCGCAGCACAATGAGTTATATTAACAAAAAGGTCCAGGTTTACTTAATCAAAGCATCACGATTGAGAATGCATGCATCACAAACACCCAATCCTCCTATACATTTATTAAGGCACACATACATCCATGAAACTATAACTGATTTAGCTTTATGAATTGAGCGAAACCAAATGAAGTTTCTCATCCGCATTTATTGTTTTTCCAATAAGACCATAGGTCATTTAGAAGACATGAAACTATACAGCACAATTGGAATGATGACATATTTAACTAGCTCAAATTATCCAGCCATATAAATAATTTTTCCTTTCTAGTCTTGCATATTAGATTTAGCTACATATGTAAGACTTAGTCAAAGAGGATGTAGTGCCTTTACAGAAAATTCGTAATAGCATTTGCATAAAATAAATTAGTAGGATCTTGACAATCTCTAGGATAAGAGATAGGTTTATTAAGTCCTTGACCAATCTTGAGATCTAAATATCTACTGAGAACATCCTCAACAATGCAGAAATGGGGGACACGGAGGATCACCTTATCTAACACCTCTAGAACACTTGGAAAAATGTTATTAGGAAAGAATCTTATGGTTTTGGGAGTGTTGATGCAATTTGAACAAAAGTAGTTCTTAATTGTTGTCTATGGTTTAATTTAGTTCATTTAAAAAAGGGCATTTTTGTGATGTACACAGAAAGTTAGTATTACTATTCAATGGTATATGAAAAAAAAATACTATGTTTACCTCTTTTATTCTTCATAAGCAACCAACATGCCAGAGAAAAATGGCTACCCTTGCATCAACAGACGGTACCACAATTGCCACCTTTTTGCAATTTTCAGTGTCACCTCCAACTAAACCTCCTTTCTAAAATCAACACCTTCGGCCATAAACCCCTATCTCATGATTCAATCCAATCACCAAATCCAACCCCAAAATCAAATAGAAAAAACTGTAGATTCAATCCAACCTCAAAAATGATTTCAAACAAAGCCCAGTGGATTTTAAACCAAATCCAAACCAAAATTAAAACCAGTCGATTATGGTAAAATCTTTGAAAATGAAGAAACCAAATCTCAAAACATAAATAAAGAAAATGTTAAAGAAAGCACCTGACATGGCCATGGAAAATCCACAACCATCAACACATAAGCACTAACTTCTCCTCAAGTTCCTGTTTTTTCTCAGATTTGTCAACTCCTTCTCCATCAACATTCATCGTTATTTTCAAACTTGGATACACAAATAACATATCTTAAATCACAGCTCAGGAGGTTTAAGGAGTTATTTTTGAAGCTAAAGGTCTATTAGACATGAAGAAGAATATACGATTGAAGTTGATGGGTCGAAATGTTTGATCTGAAGGGGTTTTGGAATCTGTACCCAGACATTGAAAAAGTGGACATATGACGTGGATAGGAGGTCAAATATCCAATCTGACGTGGATAGTCTAGTTGATTAGGAACCTTGAATGCTTGTAAAACATTTTATACTAGTACTAGTTTTAAACCCGCGCTGGGTATGCAAAAGTGGGACAACTTAAAGGAGCGAGGAAATTGTTCGATATGATGCCTTAAAGTTGTATAGAGTAATGCCGAGAAATGAGAACTTGAAGTGCAATAAGTTTACGATTTCTAGTGCACTCGTGACTTTTATAATTAAACCAAAATTATCTACATTATGAATAGATATATGTTGCATAATATGATCTAATTTATCCTTTTTATTTCATGATAGCTTTTCACTAATATACTTTTTTTGTAAATCTAAATATACATTATGTCTCTTGATGCAACATCAACACTCATGAAGTAGCAAATACTACACTTGTAAAGCATTTGTCATTCCTTCATTAGAAATAACTAATATATATATATAGTTATACTACTGGATCACCCTCATAAAGGAGTACTCAAGTGCCACACACCTACACATAATTTGTATCTCGATTTACAAATAAAAATATATTAATATGTGACCCATGCGTTTTCCATGCTCCACATCCAAAGAAAATATAGCCTCCATCCATTATGACATTATGCGAAATGACATATTGACAAATGGGCGGACAAAGTATATGTCCATCTGCCAGTTGGGTAAGGAAAAACAGGAGTGCCATGGGAAGACTGCAGAACAGTTTTGTTGCCCAAGTCATACTACTGCTGCGCTCGGCACCACAACATAAACCACACCTCAAGGAAATAATCGCCCCATAACAGATATGATTGATTAGGAGAGAAAGGGTTGTAGTTTACAATTTCTGTGCATCTGTTGGCACATCTGATACCATTGTTCTAAAATAATAAATTACAATGTTTGTCCACAATAAAATATGAAGAAAACCACAACACATTCTAATTTTGTTTGGATGTGGCCCATTTAACGTCACTGCTATTAAAAATGGTAAAATGTTCAGCTCATACTTCATTCGAGGAATGTGTTTAATACAACTTTCTCCCCAATTCTTTAGCTGGTTGAAGACAAATGTACATCTCATACATAGAGTAAAAATTACAGGATATTCAATAGAAAAATAGTGGGGGAGAAGAGAAAAGAAAAATAATCACAACTTTATGGAGGATCAGAATCATATCTGAAAAGCTAATTTACATCTTAGGTGAGAAGATCATGTTCCTTCCACCAAGATATCAATAGTCCTTTCTTCTCATTGACATCCTACTTTCCCTGTATTATGAATAATAAAAGCATGAAATGAATCCACAATAGGGTCTGACAAATTATGATCATTATTATTAGTAATAGTATTTTATTACTATGTATATTTCCCAGAGTCTAATATTTCTTTCTTCCTATAGTAGATCTTATCCTTCTCTGAAAGGACTTGATCCAGCTGAATAAATGCTCTTTATTAGTGTCGCTATCTCGGTCTCAAATTGAAAGTCACTTTTTCTTTTTGGAACATCTCCAACTAAGAGTAGGGTTTCTAAAAATAATGTATCAAATCTCGTGATAATTAATTAAATTTTGGTCGTGAGCATTCAATATATTAAATCTAGTTTTTTCTTAAAAAGTCCTCTTTTCAGCCCAACAGAACTATTTATATATTGTACATAAAACATTATAATTCCAATATATGAAATTGAGGTTCCCAAACACCCTAAATGTGGGTCACAATTATGATGAATGTACTTACCCCACAGAACTAAAATGTTGTATCTTCTGTCCAACTTGCTGCAAATGAGGTTGTAACAGAGTTGACAACATTGCGCTTCCGTTTGTTATACCCCCAAAAGAAGCATTTATCACCCCAAAGATTTCTTCTGCTTGACTGACTGCGACTGGGCATCCCTCTTCTCAACAAGTTCAACCATGTACTGAACCAGAGCATTGGTGCTCCATCTCTTTGATTGTTTGAACTTGGGAAATAAGTGGCCATCTCTTATATTTGTCCATCTTCCATAATGTCTGCAGAGAAATTCAAGTTGATTAAAAAGTCACAGCTGAAAATGGTAACCAATCAGTATTGTATGGTTATCAGCTAATTGCCAAGGCATGATGGTTTGAATGATAAATTCTTCAATTCAATTTTTTTATTCATTATGGTAATTGTCATCTTAAAAATTGAATTTTCATACAGTAATTCAACCCACAATTAGAAGTAGAATTGCTTAGATACATAGTACAAAATGTCCTCTTTAAAACTGCATGCTAATCGAAACTTCATTATATGCTTCAGATGTAGAGTCATGTAATGATATATTAGCCTCCTCATCAAACGGCATTGTCCTCTTCATTGTCTATAAAAATGAAACCTTGTATTGAAACAATTATTAGACATTAGCTACTCAGATCAAGAGAGAATAGGGCTAAAATGCAAATAGAAGTGCTGAACAACTCAATCAATTAAATGAAACGACACACATACAAGGAAAAAATATAAAAGAATATTAATGAGAATTTATGAAGTTGCATCTATATCAAATTAAGAATCGGTTATGCCTTCCAGCCGTTTCTATGCATTTCCATCTGCTATGCCCCAATTCTAACCTATTAAAATCATACTATGGCCCATGGATTGAAAAATGAAATCAAAGTAGAAGTTGGAAAATTAGTAAAGGGGTGTACAAACAAACAAAAGGGTTTTCATCCCATAATTAGAATTAAAATTTAGTTTCGAGCACTATCAAGTATTCTGCAATTTAGTTTTCGAGTTCTATTTGGAAGTACCTGTGGCAGTTTTGGTAAGGTTGCTTCGTTTAGGCTCAGAAGGCACGATAGTTGGTGCATTAAACTCTCTCTTAATGTTAGAAAGTGGCGACGCTACAATTGTCGTAGCGATGGCTGAAAGTGGTGCCATTGAGGCACTTTTGGAACTTCTCAGATGTCATCACTGTGAAGAAACCTCAGCAAGACTGCTTGAGGTATTGCTAAACAATGAGAAGATCAGAGAGACTTGAGAGGGGATGGGGTTGGGTTCTATTGAAAGGGGATTTATGCCGTGTAAATAAAAAGAGGGAATGGGAAAGGTTGGAAGAGAGAGAGACTTGAAGAACATTCGGGTGACCTTTGATTTGCAACCGCACTGTATAATATTGGGGAGAAAGTGTTTTGATATTTGTGAACGAAATTATCACTACATCTATATATCAAACCAATTACGATTTATCGATTACTGTATTATTAAAATATTACATATTTATTATCAAACCAAATTTATAATATGAACTTTACACATTAATGAGAGAGTAGCTGCAGCGGAAATATTGCGACTTCTCAAATAAAAACTAATTTTAATTAATCCCAAATTTTAGTTAAACCCGAAGACATGCATCTAGATGATTTATCAAATAAAATATAGCATGCGGGATAAAAATAAACAAATTATATATAAAACCCTTTTAACACAAACAAACCCTAAACATGCAGCAGTATGTGATTGAATAAATAGATAATCTATGCAAGAACATTCAAACACATGCAATTAAGGAAAAATCCCCCACAGGGGCAAAACCATTTATTTTCACTATAATTTGTAAGAAAACGGCTTACAATCGGATTACAATGAAAATACAAGTTGACTAAGAATTACCCTCGGGTATCGGATTCTGTAGTCGCGGCTGGAATTATCCCTTTCCAGTAGGGCTGCAATGAAGAAGAAGAACGGTCTCCTCCACAAGGGTTGAACAAACCAAAGTTGTGTTCTTGGGTTGCAAAAGGATTCACAAAGGTTTGGCAATGATGTGTGAATCAAAACATGAGTCTTGGGACTCAAGAATATGAAGACTAGGTGTATTTGGACTCTCAAATTCGTCTTCTAAAGTCTTGCAAAACAACTCCCCCGAAGTTGGTATTTATAGGAAAAAATATGAAGAGTCCCATGTTTTTAAAACTCTAAAATTCTATCCAGCGTACAAAAAAAACAGCATTCTTTAAGGAATTTTCTCTATCTTCAAAAGGCCATAACTCCTTCACCGTAGCTCGGATTGAGGTGACGTTTTTTCCAGTATCTTCGTTGAGGCGAGCTCTTAAACTTTCTAGTTGACCAAACCTCCGAACTATGGATGTAAAATTACGAAAATGCCCTTGAACTCTCCTATAGTGCCTTTTTTCACTGTTTTGACTTCCCTTGCGTACCACTTGCATTAATTCCCTAAAATCTTGGACCGTGAAGTCGTTGAGGCAGATGTGGGACATATTAATGGATATGTTGAATGCTTGATTCCCGGAATTCGGATAGAGGCCGTCATGTGAGATCGTGAGGTGACGTGCCAAATGTAGCGGCGTACGACACACACAAATGTAACATGTTGGACATGAGAAAAAATGTCCCTACAAATCTCCCCCTATGTCTATGCCGGTACATACATAAAAAATCCGAATTATCAAATATGAAATTGCCTATACAAATCTACCCTCCCATGAACCCAAAACTGGAAAAGGTACAAATGAATAGTCTTCATCGTTTGATCTTCAAATCTTCAGGAATCTCAAATCTTTTCTCATCAGGGTGTGCAATTCAGAGATCATCAATGTAGTACCTACACACATGAGATAAAGAAAAATACCAAGTGACGTATCGAGTTTGAAATGAGATAAACATAGATACCAATATATGATAAGCATACGTCAAATCTCAAAACTCCCCCAAAATTCAAACTCCCCCATAAAATGATAATTCTTTCTCCCCCTTTTTATGATGTCCCCAAATAGACAAATAAGAAGAATGAATCAGACAAGCAAGCAAAATCGGGGCGTCACGGTATACAAATCAAGGCATCAATCAAATGACAAACGTGCTCTTGCAAGGAGATGCTAAAAAAAATCTTCGCAAACTATTTTTGATTTTTTTTCAATTTTTTATACAAAAAAGAGATACCATTTTGAAAAAAAATGTAAAACATGATACCAAAATCACACCATGGATTTAGACTCAAACAACCAAGTCATGGGAACGGAATGTATGGGTGTGAACACATTCGATAGGTAAATCAACTCAATCAATCATATGTGCACGATGCATATGTGTACCCCTAACGAATGAGCATCAAAAGTATCCTTAGGTGTAAAAAATTTGTTGAATTTATATGACATCGTCTTATGCAAATCAACAAATCAAAATCAACGTGATTTCCACACCAATAACGTCCAAAACTATGTAGCGCATTTTCAAGCATTTCAAGGACGTGCAAACCCGTTTTAAATTCTCCAACCAAACTCCCTCATATATATATATATTCTTTTAGAGGTAATCTAAATTCTCAAACTTTGGAGAATTGGTGCAAAAACCTAAATGGCCCATAATTGGCATAATTTTTTTTATTGCCTTTAAATTTTTTTCGGGCTCTTTTAACCTCTTTGGACCTCGGATAATAAAATTCCTCAATTTTTTAGGTCCTTTTTAACGGTGGCTTTTGCGCAAAGGATAGATGATTACCTTTCGCAGCCCCTCCCCGTTATCAAACAAATCACACAAACTCACAAAACGGTTTTTATATGCACAATTTCCTTATAAAAATTATCGCGCTTGGTTCGTTTTAAAGACAGGATTGGAGTGAAAACACCCAACCAACATGTGATAAGACAAGCACAATAATCAAACAAATCCGTGCATGTGTGCAATAAAGGAAACATGAGTCAAACATGTAGGAAGAAACACTCAAATACATCTTAATGACTACAAACATTATAAAGCACATGGATGAATTGACCTATTGTCTCAAAACACTATCAAATAGTCACATGAAAAAAAATGGAATGACGTTGTGACTTGGTCATCCTAAGTGTTCATCCATAAACGGTGCAAACAAAAAACAAAAATCTTTTTGGATTTTTTTTTTAAATTTGACAAAATAAAATCTTTTTGTATTTTTCAAAATTTTTCAAAAAATAAAATCTTTTTGTATTTTTCAAAAAAATTCAAAAACAAGAATTTATACAAAAAGTACAAGTCATCACACTAGCCAAAAAAAATATATCATGAAACCATAACTAGTGTATGACAAACATGCAAACACAATCAACCAAAAGATTTCACATGGGGTGAATTACGTGCAAGCAAACGGGAATCGTGGACAAATAAACCATAAGCCTCTAAATCCGATTTTCTAACCCAAATTGATGTGTAACGAAGTGTGGGGGTTTTGGGAATCGAATTTATTCTTTCAGTAACCTTCTTAGGTCCATTTATAAGCTTATAACAAAAGTGCCTAAGATGACCTTGCCTACCACAATGTGTGCAAGAGTAAATCGGGCGATTTGTGTTCCCTAAAGGTGGCCTTCTCCTCAAATTTATTGGTTGCTCTCTCCGAATTTGCCTAGGTGGGTCTTTCCTAATGATCCTAGGAGGTTCTCTCACACGTGTGGGAATGGGTGCAACATATTTTTCAAGACCAATCCCACCCCTATCCGTTTTGATCTCGACTGTGCCTAAAATCTTATCAAGTTTTTCAGACCTAGACTCCAAATCAAATTTCACTTTACTTGAATCTTTCAATTTCACCTCAAGTTCACCTATCCTAGATTCAAGTACTAGTTTAGAATCCTCAAACTCTAAAAGCTCCTTTTTCATAGTCTCCATCAACCCTCTAAGACTATCTCTCTCACCCTCGACGTACTCAAGCTTCTCTTTCAAAATTTTCTCATGTGCCCTAAGTTCTTTAATTAAAAAATCATTATTTTTTATGGCACACTCTTTCAATTGAGCTTTCAATTTCAAATTTTCTTTCTTTGTTTTCAAAGTTTCAGCATAAAGTTCATTGAAAGCAGTTTGCAAGTCATGCTCATCTACACTTTCCTCCTCACTTTCATCCACACTCCCATCACTTTCACTATCATCACTAATCACACGGATGGGAAACTCTCGCCTAGAAGCATAAAAAACTTCTTCTTTCGAATCACAATCACTAAGGGTAGAAACATGAGAAATCGATTTATTCAATTTCTTCTTTAAATTTGTGGTACACTCATGTAACGTGTGACCAACACCCTCACAACAAGGACACCTCTCAGATTCGTTTTCAACAGAAGATTTAAAACAAGAGTTTGTGTGAATTTTCCAAAATTTTTCAAAAATTTGACATCGAAGATCATCAAAACCATCAAAATCCATTTTTGTGCAAAATCAGAATCAAAACACAATAACTTAGTGCAACAGGCTCTGATACCAATTTGAGAGAGTAGCTACAGCGGAAATATTGCGACTTCTCAAATAAAAACTAATTTTAATTAATCCCAAATTTTAGTTAAACCCGAAGACATGCATCTAGATGATTTATCAAATAAAATATAGCATGCAGGATAAAAATAAACAAATTATATATAAAACCCTTTTAACACAAACAAACCCTAAACATGCAGCAGTATGTGATTGAATAAATAGATAATCTACGCAAGAACATTAAAACACATGCAATTAAGGAAAAATCCCCCACAGGGGAAAAACCATTTATTTTCACTATAATTTGTAAGAAAACGGCTTACAATCGGATTACAATGAAAATACAAGTTGACTAAGAATTACCCTCGGGTATCGGATTCTGTAGTCGCGGCTGGAATTATCCCTTTCCAGTAGGGCTGCAATGAAGAAGAAGAAGAACGGTCTCCTCCACAAGGGTTGAACAAACCAAAGTTGTGTTCTTGGGTTGCAAAAGGATTCACAAAGGTTTGGCAATGATGTGTGAATCAAAACATGAGTCTTGGGACTCAAGAATATGAAGACTAGGTGTATTTGGACTCTCAAATTCGTCTTCTAAAGTCTTGCAAAACAACTCCCCCGAAGTTGGTATTTATAGGAAAAAATATGAAGAGTCCCATGTTTTTAAAACTCTAAAATTATATCCAGCGTACAAAAAAAACAGCATTCTTTAAGGAATTTTCTCTATCTTCAAAAGGCCATAACTCCTTCACCGTAGCTCGGATTGAGGTGCCGTTTTTTCCAGTATCTTCGTTGAGGCGAGCTCTTCAACTTTCTAGTTGACCAAACCTCCGAAATATGGATGTAAAATTACGAAAATGCCCTTGAACTCTCCTATAGTGCCTTTTTTCACTGTTTTGACTTCCCTTGCGTACCACTTGCATTAATTCCCTAAAATCTTGGACCGTGAAGTCGTTGAGGCAGATGTGGGACATATTATTGGAGATGTTGAATGCTTGATTCCCGGAATTCGGATAGAGGCTGTCATGTGAGATCGTGAGGTGACGTGCCAAATGTAGCGGCGTACGACATACACAAATGTAACATGTTGGACATGAGAAAAAATGTCCTTACAATTAATGTTTACATAATTGAGTATATTCCCGAATCAATTAGCACATCTCAAAGCCTTATGAGCAGATTTATTCATGACAAATACAAACTATATAAAACATAGAGAGCCTTTACATATTCGAACAGTATATGAAACACAACATTTTATGCAAGTATAAACATATATACACATTATATATAAGAAGAGCTATCAAAATCTTAGTTTTATAGGTAGGTACCTAATGTTCATAAGCAATCTCAAATGAAATTGATTGGGTATTGAATGGAAAAAAAAGTATGAAAACAATAGGTGAAGTAAATCAAACCTATTTTTAGACAAAATGCGTTATACAAAACCTATATTCAATTACAAACATTCCAAACCATTACAAAAGGATAAAATTTAAAAAAAATATATAAATTCCATTTAGGATAAATAATAGGAAAATGAATACACATGAAATGCAAAATATTTAAAGGCACTTAATTATTAAGTAGAACATTTCTAGAAATCAATGTCACAAAATTTTAACACTAAATAAAAAGAAAACATTAAAACCTCATACTTGTAGATTTATATAAACATGGTACTCCAACTTTCTCATCCGCTACTATACCTGTAAAAAAAGTGAAAACACCCTGTAAAAATGAATATATGGCCTATACTACTAAGATTACAAAAACCTAGTATGAAGCCAGATCTACAAATCAACCTAACAAATCGAGTAAAAAATGCCACATGACTACTGCAATGCACATCAACCATGCAAAAAGGTATTTGGGCCTCTTCTCGACAACAAATCCAGTCAAGTGCCTAAATCACCCATAATAAACTAAGTTTAGAATGTATACATGGGATGATCCGAGCATATCTACCCATTTGTGAGAGAAAAACTAAGGCCTGATTAAACCAACAATTTGACATTTTCAACACCACACACAAAGAAAATATTCCTATTTACTTGGTTTTACATTCACAACCATTGACAATATTGTAACACACATTCAAATACAATTAAAACAGACTTTTCGGATCAATAAAAAACAAAAAATGAAAATGGAAAACAAAAAATGAAAATAAATCAGACATCACTTTCCTCTTCAAAATGTGGATTCAATCAAAATGTCTTAATGTTTACACAATATGAAACGCAGAAAAGGTGGTAAATAAGGCTAACCCAACTTAAACGGATACACAATCCAAAATTTAAAGATATTGATTTGGACATTAACAAACCCTAACGTCGCGACCCAGTGCGCGAGCAAGAGATTTGCATCAATACTTTGTGACAAATAAAAATATGAGCTCTTCAAGTTCATTGTTCAGAGTTGATTCCGCATCTAGCAATATCTTGGGGGGGGGGGAATAAAAACACAAATCTATTGAGAAAAGATAGAATCAAATAAAGACTCAATAAGAATAAAGAATAATAACACACCATTCTCCAACCAAAAAACCCGACAACAACTATGTCAAATTATTGGGCTTACTCTGTCTCTCCGGGGGTCTTGCCTTTGCTGCACTAAAAGAAATGAAATTAGCTACAATAGAAAAATGATTTAAACACATAAAAATAATGAAATCAAACAAAAACCTTTTCAGGTGTGTTCTTTCTAGATAAAATGAACATAAAAACCTTTCATATCTATCAAACTCACCAAGAACTCACGAAGAATGCACCCAAATGCGAGTGAAATGAAACATTTTTGAAACCCCAATTTCAAGATTCATGTGTGAAATCAAATCCCTCGAAATGCGAGTGAGACTCGTTGAGAAGAGGTAGGAGTCGTGGCAAGCGAGTGAGACTCGTGGAGAAGAGGGGTGTGAGCCAGGAGTAGAAGCAGCAAAGGCTGCATAGAGAGAGAGAGAGAAGTGGTAGGTAGGTTTATCAGGCTCGAATCCTCTCTTGTAGTGCATGAACCATACGGATGTGTGGATATAAAGGGTCAGGTTTAGAAAGTAAACAAACAGAGAGACGAAGGGTTCGGGACGTTTGGGTTTAATAGTTTGAGAAATGAAAGTTAGATGTTCTCATATTATGAAAAAGAGGCGTGAGAGCAAATATTTAGGACTTGCCACGTGGAGGCCTTAACTTAGAGGGAGTTTTAACTCTTTGTATAGCATTTTAGAGTATATAGAGACTAGCATGTACTCCGCGCGATGCGCGGCGAAAATGTATGTTACGAATATTGTTAATTGAATGTTTTTATAGAAAAAAAATTATAGTCTCACTATAAAAATCATCTAAAAAATATTAACAATTTATAGTATTTTACTGTATTAATAAAATGAAATTTAAATTTTTTTAATGTTTTTTTTAATCGGTTTTCATGATAATCTCACTTAGAGAAAATGAACAGCCCATTGCCCAAAGACTATAATTTTTTATCTCCTCTACAGTAGTCAACACGGTACCCATGTGAATGACCTGTTGGAGCATGTGGGTATATGTGGGATAAAAAATTATGGGATTTGGTTTTAGTAACTGCATGTTTGGCTAATTTGGGATCCATGCGTGCATGGTGAAACCTATAAGAGATATCACCTCATGGATTCATGACTGTTCTTCAGTGTTAGGTATTACAATGATGAGGACCTATGCAAAAATCTTTAGGCAGAATCATAACATTAGCAATGTAGAACACTGTCTTAACTTCCATTCGTTGCAAGTGCGTTATTTATTTTTTTGAACAGGAAAACACTTCGATCCTCAAAATTATCTTCCCAACAGAGTCAAAAGTAAAAAAAAAAACATATGAAACTATAACTCTTTGTTTTGGAAGATAATTATAGTTTTACCTTGTAGTCAAAATTATCTTCCCAACAGAGTCACTTTGTTACTTTTACCTTGTAGTGAATTACGATTATACTAAACTTGACATGTGGGAAGCTCTCCTCTCACTACCATCCAGTGTTTTAGATGGCCAACCACCCTTATCAGGCCCACCAATTACACAGCACGTCTCAAATTTCCTCTGTCGAGCTCTAGCCCTCTCTTTCCCTTCTTCAGATTTGTACTCCCACTCTGTCGCTTCCATGTCAACATCGTTCACCGTCCGCTTGATAAAAAGAACCCGCAAGGCAGATATTGATGGAGGAGGAGAAAAAAACAATCTGTTTTTTCGAGTTAGTGGGAGATGGCTTCATATTATATATATATATATATATATATATATATATATATATATATATATATATATATATATATATATATATATATATATATGTCACCTGATAACCGAATAGTATTAGTCATCTGGTAACCGAATAGTTTTTTTTCAAATGTTCTATATTTTGTAAAGTTAATATCATATTAGAGTTATAAGAGAGTTGAAGGTCTACACTTGAAAAATGAAAGGATTTTATGGTACAAGTTTTTTAAAACCAATGCATTACAATTTGAGTATCATTAATGGCATTTATAACTCTAATCTATATAACTATATAAAAACTAGGTGTAAACCCTCGCGATGCGCGGGTTAGGAGATTTTGATAGTCGATTAACACCTTAAGTGTTTACTTTTTGTCTTTGATATTCTTGCATGTTACAATGTTGATTACAATGTTGTCAGCGTTTGAAAAAATATTTAATTTCATATACCAAAAATTTCTGAAGTTTCAATTATTAAGGAACTTTTATAAATAAAATGTCCAATCAATATGAGATTTGACCAATAATAAATTAGGTACAAAAACAAAATCATAAATAAAGTACAAACTAAATTAGATCAAAACACTCGTAGAATTTAAAAAATAAGCTTGCAGTCAATATCCACAAACATTTAAACAATGTCCATGGGAACGTTTTGCCCTTCCATTCATCTAGACCCTCTTCAAACATTAGTAAAAATCCATATATTACAATTTATAAATTTCGCACTTTCATTGGGCCATGTAGACCAACTTCAAACATTAGTAAAAATCAATATATTATGATTCATAAATGTCAAATGATAACGATTCATTTCAAATCTATTTGATGTTCCAACACACAAAAATGCAATGTTAACCAGATTCACATCAAGAGCCTCCTAAAACAATTAAAAAAAATCACTGAGCCAAAAAGAAGGGATTTTTAATTTCTATCACCACAAAAGATAAAAGTATAATGAAAAAAATAACGGGTAACTTCATTAATCAGTGATATTTTTACAAAAGTATTGGCATAAATTTATTAGCTAATTTAAAGAATATGAAATAGATTTACCTTTGCAAGAATCTGAAAAAAGAACAAAGCTTCCTCGTAAAGTATCTTGAAGTTGAACAATATCAACCCAACATCAATAATACTAAAATCCATACAAATTTAGTAGTATTAAAGAAACACAGTTAAAATAAGGAGTCAATATAAACGGTTTCTACAAAGAGAAAATATTCAACAACAATCCTAAAGAATTTTCATTGCTCCAAAGGTGTGAGATGTGCTCTTAAATCTCTTACACAAACCCAATCAAGAAGTAGCTATGATTTTCTTAATGTTCTTATATACAGCAAAAATTGTACAAAAAAATACCAAATGAAACAAACACATTCAAAACACAAATCCAGTATTCAAGTTTAAATCTGACTTCAACTCTGAAATCAAAATCGTAATTTAAAACAAACCTAAAATTGAACCCTAATATTGAATCAAAGTCTGAAAATCACCAATATCGAAACCCTCAAAACGGACAGAGAGAGAGAGAGCAGATAAAGAGTACCATTTTTAGGGCAAAACCATCCAAACCTCTCTCAAATTCCATCGTCAAAACAGAGAACCACAAAGACCAAAACCCAACCACCGTTAAAAAAAAATACTATGATGCCGGAATCACCTGAAATTAACCTCGTCACTGTCGGATAAGTGGCTTTCATTGTCGGAGTTTACTTCAAATAATTAGAATTTGCCGAAATCAAATCCTAATTTATCTTCTACTCCATCATCATCACATATAGTATTGATGGGATTCTTTGGGTGAGTGTTAAGTCAAGAGATTTTGATGTCGGTGGTGTTTAGGAAAGGGAGGCGAGTGTAGGTGGTGGCCTCGCCGCGAGAGGTTTTGGTAATAACTTTCATTTTAGATCGATTCTGGGTCGCGTGGCAGAGAGCGGAATAGATGATAAAGAAAGAAGGTGCATTTGTCTTTAATTTCACATTTATTATGAGCAAGTGAAGAGATGGATGAAAAATGGAGAGGCATTTTTTGTTTATCGTGGGCAAGTGAAGAGATGGGGTTATTGATGAAAAATGGAGAGGCAATTTTTGCTAGACGGACTGCTAGGTGTGAAGATGGGTTTAATAATAGGATGATGTCCACGTGGATAGGGTAAATAAAGAGAGGCCTTAACTCTTTGTATACTATTTTAGAGTATATAAAGGAAATGCAAATTTACAATGACCAACGTGCCCTCATGAAATTAGGTAAGAATACCAATCACTCGAGGGCAACTCAAAGAAGTGAAATTTGACACTCGTTAATTAATATATCTTAAATGTGAAGTCGCCACCTTGCACCTTACACCTTCCTTCCTATTCATTCTCTCACTATAAAATGACATTTGTGTTATTTGTGAACAAAAATGCAAACAGATATGACAATGGGTAATGGGTACATGCGAAACCATTTTCTTGATCAATCAGAAAGCTCCAACTCCAACTGGCTTTTGTCTCATCTCCTACAAACCAAGACTCTCTATCAAAGGAACATTCTAGTAGCCCCGCCAGAGTATACGTGGTCTTCTGTTATTGATAGTTTTCACCGTATGCATATTGTGGCGGAGAGTAATCCGGTTCAAATGGATCCCCGTAATGAAAATCGGGTACGTTTCTCCAACTGGATCGAAAACATCACTCAAACGGTAACATACTAAAATCTACCATTTTTTTCTTGTGTTTATACTTTGGAAAGATACAAAGATCCCGATGGCACGTACACCCCATTTGCTAATGAATTGTGAAGAATTACTTCATATTATATCATGTAGGATGTAATTTTTTAGTTTAGAATATTATTTTGGTTGCCATGCAAGCGTTTATTTCAAGAAACTATTGAAGTAACAAAATTTTCAACATCATTTTTCCTTTTTATTGTTCATGGGTGCCGCTGTTAGCGCTTCATCAAATTCTTGTAGCACTTCAATTCATGATAAAATGACATAAATATCTTTGCAATAACAAACCTTCTTTCACGTGTGTTTTTATTTTTTTAAACAGTTCCCTATTTAGGAAAAAAAACAAGGGTCCAATCTTATTTGTTTTTATTTAACAATACACGGCCAAATAAAAACGACCCGATACGTCCCGACACAATTTTCTTTTTAATTTTACAAACACATTCCAAAAGTAACACAACACGATATAAATCTTCTTTTATTTTTTTTAACTAACACGATCTAATTAAAACGTAACACGACACGACATGAAATTTTATTTTTACCTAACACGAACACGTCCCAAATAAAAGTTACACGACA
Organism: Sambucus nigra; assembly: GCA_949130495.1. Taxonomy (NCBI): domain Eukaryota; kingdom Viridiplantae; phylum Streptophyta; class Magnoliopsida; order Dipsacales; family Adoxaceae; genus Sambucus; species Sambucus nigra. Next base: position 292,986,439 of record OX422215.1, on the reverse strand, counting down.
CGATAGAAAAACTCATTTTTTTACGTAACATAAACACGACGTAAAAAAAAAAGTAACACGACATGACCTAGCACGCAAAACTTCACAAGATTTTATTTCAACACTGGTTTAAAATTTTTTATTTCATTCGTATCGTGTTACGTTTTAATTAGATCGTGTTAGTTAAATAAAATAAAATCAGATTTTATGTCGTGTCGTGTTAGTTAAAAAATAAAATTTTGTGTCGGGTTGTATCGTGTCGCTTTTATTTAATCGTGTCTTGTTAAAAAAAAGATTACGTATCGTGATGTGTCGTGTCACATTTTAATTGGATCGTGTATGGATTTGATTATAAAAATAAGATATTGCATTTTGTCGTGTCGCTTGTATTTGAGTCGTATTTGTGTTAGGTAAAAAATTAAATTTCATAACATCTCGTAAAAAAAAAAAATTGTTGAAAATCATTTTATCATGTAGAATTTATTAAAAGAATTTTAATGAGTGTTAACTGAGTATATTAACAGTAATTCAATATATATATATAATATATATATATATATATATATATATATATATATATATATATATATATATATAAAATAAAGGAGCATGGTTTTTGTCAAAATATCTCCACTTTTATATATGACATTTCATGCATGATATTTTCTCCCTTTCATGCCCATACATGAAATGTCATACTAAAGTATTGTTTTTAATATAAAGGGTTTTGTTTTTATTTTTTTAAAAGGGAAATAATTATTTTTAAAAAGGGAAATAATTTTAAATAATTTAATTTATATTTTTTAAATTTTATATATTTTTTTAATTTATATTTTTAATTTTTTTATATTTTTATTTTTTCTTAAATTTTTTTTATCACGGGGGCAAATTTATCGTCGTGCCCTCGGCACAGGCATCCGCTAGTATATATATATATATATGGCGTGAAATGCATTTATTTTATATAAAAATATTTTATTTACTAGTTAAATAAAAAACTATTTTTAAAACAATTTTTTTGATAAAAAAACAGATAACAATTTTTTTTAAACAATTGAAATGCTTTTTTAAAGTATTTATGAAAATAATTTTTTGGATAAATAAAAGCATTAAAAAGCCGCTAAGGAAGCGGAACCCATATACAAGGAGGATACAAACATACTCATAAGTAATTCCATTACACGATTTTTTTTACCAAGCACAAACACGATCGAAGTAAAATCATGTTGTGAAATCTTGTTTGTATTTTGTAAAATCGTATTTGCATTTGGTAAAAAAAATTCTATAATGGAATTACTAATGAACATATTTATATACTCCTTGTATACGGATTCCGCTCCCTTAGCGGGTTTTTAATACTTTTATTTATAAAAAAAAATTATTTTCATAATTATTTTCAAAAAGCATTTCAAATGTTTAAAAAAAATTTTTATATGTTTTTTTTATTAAAAAAATCGTTTTATAAATAGTTTTTATTTAACCATTAAATAAAATAGTTTTATAAAAAATAAAAACATTTCACGCCATATATATATCTTTTGAAATTACTATTAATATACTCAATTAACACTCATTAAAATTATTTTAATAAATTCTACATTATAAAATGATTATTAACAAGAAAAATTGTTTTCCACCCATTTTACTTTGGAAAAATAGTTTTTTTTCATTTTACTTGAAAACTCATATGCTTGAAAAATGGGATTGTTTGTTGAGTTTTTTTTTACCAGATGAGTAATTAAAAAAGGAATTGGACTGGATAATTCATATAAATGATGTTTAACCGGTGGTATGACTAGTTATATGGATGTTGTAGCAAAAGGTGTTCAAGACCGAGCTGTGCAACAAATGGCAGCCGACAGGGGCCTGCCCATATGGTGACCACTGCCACTTTGCCCATGGCATCGAGGAGCTTCGACATGTTCTTCCCCACCCACGCTACAAGACTGAGTTGTGCAACATATGGGATGCGACAGGGGTTTGCCCAAAGGATGACCAGTGCCAGTTTGCCCATGGCATCGAGGAGCTTCGCCTTTTTCATCGCCACCCACGCTACAAGACTGAGTTGTGCAACAAATGGGATGCGAGAGGGGTCTGCCCATATGGTGACCAGTGCCACTTTGCCCATGGCATTGAGGAGCTTCGCCAAGCTCAGATCACTTAATCTGGGTCGTTGATTTGATACATATGGTTTTCAGCTGAAAGAATCAAAGTTCATGTGTGAGATTCTCTGTATTTCTTTACGATAAATATGGGCTTGAATTTGTTATATCACAGTGATATTTTCTCTTTTTGGGGGGAGGTGTGTGTGAGCGCGAAGCTAGTATTCTTGACGTGTCTTAAAGTCTTTTTTGGTTACTGATAGTCTTAGGGTCCGTTTGATTGGTGGCAAATGTGGCAAATCACAAATTTGCCCACTATTTTGTGTGTTTGATGACCATTATTTACCATGAAATTTTTTTCATGGATGCTCATGTTCACATACAAATTTGCCATCATTTTTCCACTTTTGTTGGCAAAATTTGCTTACTTATATAGCAAAGCAAAATTTCTCCACAAATTGGCTATCCTTTTTAAAAATATTAAAAAAACTATTTTTTTTATTAAAAACTTTTTTTTTTGAAAAAAACATTTCTTCCATAAAAATTGTTTTTTTTTGTTGTTAAAAAACTGTTTTTCAGTTTAAAATATTTTTATTTTGTTAAAATTGTTTTTTTAAACTGTTTGTTTGTTTGTTAAAACCATTTTTATTTTGTTAAAAAGTGTTTTTTTCATTGAAACTGTTTTTTGGTTAAAAAATGTTTTTTTGTTACAACTGTTTTTCTCTAAAAAAAATGGTTCTAAACTGTTTTTTTTTTCAAAGTGTTTTTTTCGTTAAAAACTGTTTTTCTAAATAAATGTTTTTTCCGTTAAAACTGTTTTTTTGTTAAAGCTTTTTATTTTATTAAACACTATTTTTTATTCATAAACTGTTTTTTATTCATAAACTGTTTGTTTGTTCTAAACTGTTTTTTGTTTTTATTTTCCATTAATGCTATCAAACAACCCACTTTTGCCACCTAGTAAATTAATCCTATCAAATAACCTTATATGGCAAATTATAGGATTTGCCTTCACAAATTTTGCCATGGCAAATTTTATTATGGAAAAATTTGCCATGCACTCCATTTTCCCACTTTTGTATCAAACGGACCCTTAGTTCAATTCTTCTTTCTCGGACCTTATTATTGGCCAACAACATGAATACCTCGAAATGGTAATGTTCTCTTTTCGATTCCAATAAGATAATGATGCAATTTGAAATTCTGAATGCTATGGGTTAAAATACCTTTTGGCTCATGTTATTTCTTATTACATCAAAATCCATTTTGTAATTATGTCAACTAGAAACTGATGTAATTGGAATTTCTTAGCAGCGGGGGAGTAAATTTCGAGTGGTGTTATCATTTGTATAAGATGGTTTCTAGAACTATCCTAAAAATTTACCAAAAAAATCATGTAAATGTACTACAAAAGTAAAAACAACGTTAAAAATGCTTAAGTTTAGTTTTCTTAAAAAAAGGGTGGCTAAAATTGGAGGATGGAGCGCAATTGAGTTGGGTCATTCAATGGGTTAATCACCAAGTGTTTTGAAATGGGTGGGTGATGTCCTTATAATATTAACACAATGAAATGTCCTAGTACACATGTACTTTACATTATTGTACTCAATGTATTATACATGTACTATCACAATGGTGGATCCACGATTTTTGGTCAGGGGGAGCCAAATTTTCGAGTGACCCCCGAGGCGATTTCTTTTAGTAATTTTCATTTTTTGATAAACAACACTAAAATGAACCTTTAAAATAAATATTCTACATTAATCTTAGTATTTTACTTTAACCTAAATATTTTTCCAATTTATAAATTTAAGTTTAAATTAATTTAAATATAAATAAATTTGTCTCTTCATATATTAAAAAAAACTTAAACATTTAAATTATCAAGAGACACTTTCAATTAAACATTTGTAAATATATACATTTAATCATTCAGAAATAAAAAGTAAAAACAAGTAAACATTAAAAAATACACATATCTAAAGAGCCTAAATAAAAAATTTGAAGCAAATCAAACAATTTGCAGTAGGTATCTACATTGACAACAAATTAAATTTGAAGCAAATCAAACAATTAATGAAAACATCATCAAAACATTAAAAAGCTTAAAAAAATGGGGATTGTTTTCTTACAAGCATCAACATTAACAACATTATCTCTACTACTTAAAAAGAGACAAAAAGCTTGGATGTCAATAAATGTCTAGAATATCCTCATTTATTGTCTTTATTCCAACTCTGTCCTCTGTCCTCTGTGATTATATCTCACCCATCCCACCTCTCTCTCTCTCTCTCTCTCTCTCTCTCTCTCTCTCTCTCTCTCCACATATGTATCTCATCAATTCGAGTTTTACCTCCATCCCTCCCTCTCCATGCCCACCAAAACGTTCCAAAGTCCCCTTTACCAGCAACCCTCACTAGTAAATTCTAACTATTACTTGAACCTATTCATTTTCATTTACGTTTTTATGGCTTATTCCCCAAACGACACTCTGCAAGACATCCAAGTTCCTCAATAGTTTCTTGTCATCTAGGGAATATGAAGTGTCAAAAACGAAAATATCCTCCCTTGATTGCTTCTATTTAGAAATCATCCAAAAAATCCCATTTAGATACAGTTTTTTTTTGGGTTTTTCTCCCTTCAGAAATTACAAATTTCAACATCTATCATTATATGCATCTATATACTTAATTTTTTTGATGTATTTTATGTTATGATTGATCTTTTGTGTTTTTTTAGAAATACCATTGTTCTTCTATTCAGGTATGATTGCAATCTTCTAAGTTCCCCCCATTATAGCCCTTTTTTACTGCTTTCGTATACCGATTTATGTAATTTTGTTGTTGTAATTTAAGCATTTGTGTTGATGATAAATTATATATTGAACATTTAAGGCTTTAAATTTTCTTGTAGGTAAATAGTTTAAATCATTATAGAATATGGAAATTTAGGACTTAGTTTTTGAAATTATACACTTTGTCTGTATAAGGTGAAACTTTTGTTTTGTGCTCTAAAAAAAGGAGGTGAGTAGTCAAGATGGTGGGGAAGGCTTTTTTTATCTCATACATTTTTGTCTCCCATGGAGTTGAAATTGTAAAGGTGGTGGAGGAATGGGCTTTTAATCTTCTACTTTTTGGTCTTCCAGTGGGTTGAAATTATATTTTATTGGTTTGTTCAATTGTAAATGTTTTGATTTTGTGTAAAATAAATACCCTGTGTTATCCGTGCCACCCGAAATACATGATATGGGCTCTTCTCTAAAATTAGTCATTTTAGGACAATATGTTTAGACGTTTTATTTCACATTTAGCAATTAGGTCGAGCTATAATAGTGGTCCCATTATGAATGCAAAGAGTGATCTATGATGTCAAAGGTAATATCTAAATTTTATCATTTTACTTATTTACCCTATTTAATGAATTAAATAAGACATCAGATTTCTAATTTCACTCATTATTTTTCCGCATTCAGCATTGAACAAATTTAAGTTATAGTTCTTAATAGGATAAGATATTTTTTCTTAGGTTTACAGAATAATATATGCTTTATGAGTGTATTGAGCACTGCTTAGAGTTTTTTCCCCTTATCCTTCTCCTCCTTTTATGGATTGGTGGGTGTCTTTATTTCATAATATATTATCTACCACATGATATGTAAGATTTTTTACACATTAACTAGAATGATTAATCTTTAAGCTGCTTCTTCATTTTGGGTAACTACATGGGTTATTAATGTGGTACTATGTCGCGTTATGTTTTTTGGTAGGTATGACTATCGAGATCAATCGAAGTGATTAGATTTGGAATGGTGTATTTTTAAAAGCATTTACTATTTTTCTTTATTTGACACTTTTTTGAAAGCAAAAAATGATGTTTATTGTTCTTAGTAAATATTTTAATAAATGAATGGTTGTTTTATGCTATAAAACTGAAACGTATTCTGCCCAATATGTTGTTTAGGATACATTGGAGGCCTGTGATGGAGGAAGGAAATGAAAATACACGATTCGACTTGGAATCTATGCATGTTACTTTTGTAACGGCTATAGTTCATTAAAACCTATGGGTTTGGACAATTTGGTGTTATTCTCTACAAGCTTTAATTCTCAATGAAAATGGTGCATTTTTTTGCTAAATCAAAGATTAGAAGATTACTTGTGAATTTCAGTGTCGACTTTTCTGAGCTCCAACCAATTGACATAACTATCAGTTTTCTTACAAAAGTCTAACATTGTTAAAATATACATATTAATACCCCCAAATTACACATTTACCAAAAGTCCATCTTTGTCTTTACTAAAAAATATATTTGCCCTAAATCTTTAATTACACACACACACTCACACATCTTCTGTCTCCATCTATATCTATATATACATGTGTTGGATATTTGGTAATTTTTGTTCTCGATCTAGGAGTGATAGTTTTGGGGTATTTGAGTTTTGGACCAAATTTGGGGAGTTAAAGTTTAATATATGAATTATTGTTTCTATTGAATTTAGTGCGTCAACTTGAGGTAAATTTATCAATTTTGTTATCCTCTTTCGATTTGTGATTGTAGAATTGTAGTTTTTGTTCAATTTGATATTATTTAGGTAGCTTCGTTTCCTCCATTCTAGGTGGAGATTCATGAGGATGTAATTGATTAGTCAATTTAGCTTACTACAGACTAGAGTGTTTCTAATGAGGTGAAAGAATTTGCAAATATGAATTAATGAAATAATTTGCAAATATGAGTATTAATGATGTACGGTGTGGGCTTTGGGATACAGGCTTCGAAAGTATAAATAAAAGGGATTGTGAGAGAATTTAAAGCTTCGCTGGTGAATTTTCAAAAAGAAGTGAGGAATTCAAATCTAAAGAGAGAAACACGAGAGGAGAGGGGAAAATGTAGAGAGAAAAATGAAGATAAATAGCGATGAGAGAGATGGTGTGTTTTGAGTATAAATTAGATTTATGGAGTGAGAAAGAGCAGCGTTTGGTTACAATGTTTTAGTATTATTTTAAGATATTTTTGTCTTTTTTTTTGTTTTATGGGTTATGTTTAAATATGGATTCGAATTTTTTTAACGTTGTTAGACTTCAGTAAGTAAATTGGGGGTCATGTTGAGGGGGTAGGGGGTGGGGGTGTTGGTGTTGTTAAGTAAAAAAATCCCTGAAGTATATAACATGATATTCATATCTTTGTATGTGGGTTGAAGAATTAATCAGTCAGTGAATTCATATATTTCTAATAATTGGCTACAAGTATACTACTATTTACACTTTTACGCTAATGTTTTAATGTGAACTCATTAAAATCATATAGTTGAGTACAATTTACTTACATGAGTACAATTGTAACGTGTGCGTGTCGGGACAAAGATAAATCTACCTCATAATCGCATAAATTTGAAATTCTTAAGTGACACGAGTACAACTGTAATGTGGGACTTCAAACAGTCATACGAGTGACATACAGGGGGTTAAGTTGGATAAGAAAATCTTTGATGGGAATTGACAATAATTTATAAAAATAGTTGAGACTAACAATGCATATAAAAGCATCTTTTGAAGGGGTATTGAGAATCTTTGATAACAATCTATAAAAACACTTTAGACTAACAACATATTGCTAAGGAAGCCACCTAAATATAGCAAGTACAAGAATACACATTGGATTAAGTTTAAAGTAATAGGAAGAGAAAGTAAGTGGCTACTTTTATTAATGCTTACATTCACTATTCGGATACGATTTCACGTGCTACGCACGTGTGCACACTTAATCTAATTGTAAGGACAATTTGTCCATCTTTATGTATATGTTATGTCATACGCCGTTACAAGATTGATGGTTGAAAAGATCACATCGTCATCAACGAAATCCGAAATCCGAAGATCAAAAGAAGAAGGAATCTGGAAACAGTCAGCCGGACTGGTCCGCCCCAAAATAAAAAGAACCGATCCGACTGCGGACCGATCCGCCCAGGACCGGACCGGACCGCCTTGCACTTTGAAGCCAGTGAGCCCCGAACCGAATGCGAACCGAATCAGCTTCAAATTAAAAGAACCGGTCCGCTATCGGGTCGATCCGCCTAAGGCCCGGACCGGTCCGCCCTGGATAAACTCTATCAGATCGTGTTGCAGATTTTTTAGGGTTTTGGCTTCCTATTTAAACCACGTTTGGAGGTTGGTTTTCTTAAGACTTTTCAATGATTTTCAGAGCATATCAACCCTAAAGTCTTCACCTATTGAGTCCTATGATTCTAGGTTTTTAGATTCACACATCTTCCATATCTATGTGAATCAAGTTTGGTAACCCAAGAACACCATTGCTGTTGTTCAACCCTTTGTGAAGTGGACCGTTCCTTCCTCTTCATTGCAGCCCTACTGGACAGGGATAGTTCCAGCCGCCAACCCTACTGGAAAGGGAGTCTTCCAGCCGCGACTACAGAATCCGATGCCTGCGGGTAATTCTTAGTCAACAACTTGTATTTCAGTGTAATCCGATTGTAAGCTGTTTCTCTTACAAATTATAGTGATATACAAATGGTTTTGCCCATGTGGGGGATTTTTCCTTAATTATGTGTGTTTGAATAACTCTTGCATGATTTCATATTGTTTCAATCACACCTAGTTGCATGTTTAGGACTTGTTTGGGTTAAAAAGGTGTTTATTATATTATTTCTTAATTGAACGCAAGCGCCAACTCTTTCAAATTGGTATCAGAGTAGGTTACGCTAATTTATCGCGTATTCCTTTTTCCGCAATTTTTTTTTTAAGATATTAATTTTCTGAAAAAATTGATTTTTGAAAAAGTGCGTGTTCAAATGGAGAAGTCATATTATAAAATGCCTATTTTTGACGGGACAAATTATGCTTATTGGAAAGCCCGTATGAGGTCGGCTTTAAAAGCCATTGATGAACGTGTCTGGATTTTGGTTGAACGAGGGTGGACTCCTCCCACCGTGACTGTTGATAATGTGACCAACTTGAAACCTGACATTACTTGGACTGATGAAGAATTTAAATGGTCATCTTTTAATTCTAAGGGTCTAAGTGCTATTTCTGGGTCTGTCACACCTGATGAGTTCAAACGCATAATGACGTGTACCACGTCAAAAGAGGCATGGGATGTTTTACAACTCACCCATGAAGGAACTAATGCTGTGAAAGAGTCTAAGTTGCAAAACTTGACAACTCAATTTGAAACAATCACCATGCATGATTCTGAATGCTTTGATGAATTTTATGCTAGACTTTCTGATATTGTGAATACTAGTTTTAATCTTGGTGAACATATTCCGAATGCTAGAGTTGCTAAAAAGATTCTTCGTTCCTTGCCTAAGCGTTTTATACCTAAAGTCACTGTGCTAAATTCCATGGGTAATTTAAATACACTAAAATTGGAAGAACTGGTAGGAGATTTACAAACTTATGAAATAGACATGTTTCCTAAATCTGCCAAGCCAAAAGATAAGGGAATTTCCCTTAAAGCCCAAGAGAGAAAAAGTGAGGGGTCGGCAAGAAAGAAAGTCGAGTCATCTAGAAAGATAGAAAATTCTGATTTTGAATGTGAGTTTGACTTAGATGATTTGGCATTATTTGCTAAAAACTTCAAGAAAATTCTGAAATTTAAAAAAAGTGGAAACTTCAAAGATAAAAAGAATTTTCAGAAAAATAAGTTTGAAAAGAAAGATTTCAAAGAACCCCCTAAAGACAGTGAGAGGTGTTTTGAGTGCGACGGTAAGGGACACAGAGCGTTTGAGTGTGCCACTCGTCTGAATAGGGAAAAGGGTAAAGTTGTCCTAAATGCTACCCTTAGTGACGACAGTGAGGTCGAGTCGGTGGACTCGGGAGATGAGTCACCGCATGAGCGTAACTTCACCGCGTTCATGGCTAGTCATGTGAATACTCCTAGTTCTCCTCATGACGATGAGGATGATGCTTCACAGGGACACCTCGACAATGAGAGCGAAGAAAGTGAGGGGGAGGAGGAAGGTAGTGAGGACGAGAGTAACCTTCAATGCGCCTACGCCGAGTTATATAATGAGTCTTTCAAAACTAAAAAACATAACAAGGCGTTAGTTCTTAGGATCACCGCGTTAGAAGAAGAGTTAGAAGAGACGAGAGAGAGAGAGAGAGTCCTCCACCTGCACCGCCATGAGAGAGAGAGAGTCTGCCTGGGTTAGTAAAGAGAATTTGCTTAGAGAGAGAGAGAGCAGTTTTGAGAAAGAGAAAGCGAACTTGACTAAACAAGTGGCTAGTCTTACTAGTGAGATCCATTCCTCCATAGAGACTCGGAAGAAACTTAAAGCCCTTGTTGCTCAGCTTACTCATGACCTTGAGAGAGCTAGGAAAGTCAAGGTACAAATCGAGGACAGATCTGGGAAGATGGGAAAGATGCTCCTCGGTCCCGCTTTAGGTTTTGGTGACAGGCAAGGAATTGGTTTTGATGGTGCCTCCACGTCTCAAATTGCACCGGGACCAATTCCTGAGTTTACTACGACTCCTTATGGCCGTCATCAAAAACCAAGAAGGAGAGTTCGACCAAGAAAAGCAAACCAAGGTCCTCCTAATACTGTACCCTTTTGCTCCCATTGCAAAAGAAATGGACACCTTAGGGAGTTTTGCTATAGATTTGGTCGGACACGACGTACTTTTGCTCCTCCACATCATACTGATGAGTTTGCTAGTCCGAGAGAGCAAGTTGAGTTTCTAGCCGCCACATCACAGAGTTTGATGGAGGAATTCCGACGAATGTCCTCACCATCAATGAATGCTTCCCGCATTCCGGCTAAAACCAACAAAAACAACGGTAAACAAAAGGTTACCTATTCTTGGGTTCCTAAGAAAGAGAAAAAGGCCCTTGTTGTTCATGTTGCTCTCAAAGCACATAATACCTGTCAGTGGTATTTTGACAGTGGATGCTCCAGACACATGACAGGTGATGTCTCCCTTTTTACTCAGATTGAGGAGTATGATGATGGGAGAGTTACTTTTGGAGATGGGAGTAAATCTAGCATTGTAGGATGAGATACTGTAGAGTTACCAGGACTTCCTAAGCTAGAAAATGTCTTGTACGTCAAAGGTTTAAAAGTAAACCTTCTCAACATCAGCCAGCTGTGAGACGATGACTTTGCAGTAAAGTTTGACCGGGAAGCTTGTAAGGTCTATAATCAAGCCGGTAAACTATTAGTGCAAGGGGTGAGGACAGAGGATAACTGTTATGGGACTGAGCCCAAATCATCACTTGTCTGCAACAGCGCCACGATCACTCCTGTGGATCTGTGGCACCAACGTCTAGGTCACGTGAACGTGAGAGATTTGACTCGTCTTGTTAAGAAAGACCTAGTACGTGGCTTACCATCTCTCGGAAATCCAACTTGCACGATTTGTGGACCCTGTCAGTTAGGAAAGAAAATTCGTAGTCCACATAGGAAGTTGAATTCCATTACCACCTCCCGGGTTCTTGAGTTGATACATATGGATCTTATGGGTCCTACTCGTACGGATAGTATAGGTGGTAAGAGATATGTTCTCGTGATGGTGGAAGATTTCTCTAGATACTCCATTATAGGTTTTCTAAGAGAGAAATCAGATGATGTAGAGTTCCTAACGACCAAGTGTCGTGTCTTGTAAAATCAACATGGAGTCACTATTAATAGGATACGTAGTGACAACGGCACTGAATTTAAGGAAGCAAAAGTAGATCCTTATTGTGATAGCCTTGGGATCAAACATGAGTTTTCTGCTGTGAGAACTCCTCAGCAAAATGGGATTGTTGAGAGAAAGAATAGAACGATCCAAGAGATGGCTAGATCTATGCTTCTAGGTTGTGAAGTTTCTAGGAGATTTTGGGCAGAGGCAGTGTCTACTGCATGCCACATGGTGAATAGGGTTTATTTGCGTCCACACACACTACAGACACCTTATGAGTTATGGACCGGCAAGAAGACCAACCTGGCGTATTTCCGTGTTTTTGGGAGTAAATACTACATCCTACGGGATAGAGAGCAATTAGGAAAGTTCGACTCCCGGAGCGACGAGGGAATATTTCTAGGATATTCATCGAATAGTAGAGCATACCGGGTATTTAACCTGAAGAGCTCTAGGGTTATGGAATCAATAAACGTTACCGTGCAAGATGACGAACCTTCAACGGTTATTGATCCTAACCTTCAATGTGAGGATGAGGATTGTTCTGACAGTGATTTACCTGTTCCTCCCTTACACTCTGTGGACCCTACTCCTGTGTTAGGGGACACACCTTCTTGGGTTCGCAAGAGTCATGACCCTTCTGCATTGTTGGTGATCCCACTCTAGGGTTCAAGACTCGTGCTCAGCTAGAGAACGTTGTTAGCCATCTTTGCTACACGTCCAAAGTCGAGCCCAAGAACCATAAAGAAGCATTCAGGGATGAACACTGGATATCTGCTATGCAGGATGAGTTGCTTCAGTTTAAAAAGAATAATGTCTGGGAATTAGTCCCCCGACCTAGTGAGACTAATGTGATAGGTACCCGGTGGATTTTCAAGAATAAAATAGATGAAAATGGTACTATTACTAGAAACAAAGCTAGGTTGTTCGCTCAAGGATACACACAGATAGAGGGTGTAGACTTTGGGGAGACATTTGCTCCTGTTGCGAGGCTTGAGTCCGTCCGTCTTCTACTCGCCATAGCATGTCATCTGCGCTTCAAGGTATATCAGATGTATGTCAAGAGTGCCTTTTTGAATGGCATTCTACAGTAAGAGGTTTATGTGGAACAACCAAAAGGGTTTGAAGACCCTCAGCACCCTGAGCACGTCTACTATCTGAGGAAAGCCTTGTATGGTTTAAAGCAAGCACCCCGTGCTTGGTACGAGAGGCTTACTTCCTATCTCTTAGCTTATGGCTTCAAGAGAGGGGGAGTAGATATGACGTTGTTCGTCAGGAGAGATGATGGTGCTATTTTGGTTGCCCAAGTCTATGTGGACGACATAGTATTTGGATCCACATGCTCCCAGCATGCTCACCACTTTGAGGAGGAGATGAAAAGTGAGTTTGAGATGAGCATGGTAGGTGAGCTTACCTTCTTCCTTGGTCTCCAGGTTCGTCATCTAGAGGATGGGATGTTCATCTCCCAATCCAAGTATGCTAGAGACCTTGTGAAGAAATTTGGTTTAGACTCCGCTAAGCATGCACGTACACCTATGAGTACTTCTACCAAGCTTAGTAAGGACACTTCAGGCAAGGACGTTGAGCAAACCTTATATCGGAGTATGATAGGCAGTCTTCTCTACTTGACTGCTAGTCGTCCCGACATAGCCTATAGTGTTGGAGTCTGTGCGCGATTTCAGGCATCTCCGAAAGAGTCTCACTTACTCGCTCTAAAACGTATTATCAAATACGTGAGTGGAACTCTCTCATACAGCATTTGGTATTCCTTTGATACCAATGACCGTTTGTCCGCCTATTCGGATGCTGATTGGGCCGGAGATGCAGATGGTTGTAGGAGCACTTCTGGTGGATGTTTCTACTTTGGTTCTGCTCTTGTCTCTTGGTTGAGCAAGAAGCAAAACTCCATCTCTTTATCCACTGCGGAGGCTGAGTACATCGCCGCCGGGAGTTGTTGCACGCAACTCATGTGGATGAAGCAAATGTTGGAGGATTATGGGATTTCACAGGACACTATGACCATTTCTTGTGATAACACGAGCGCGATACACATATCCCGCAATCCTGTCCAACATTCGCGCACAAAGCACATCAGGTTAAGCGAGCACTTTATACGTCAGTTAGTTGAGGAGAAGGTCGTAACCCTGAGTTTTGTTCCCACGGACCGTCAGTTAGCCGATATTTTCATGAAACCTTTAGATGCCCTTAGATTTGAGTCTTAGGAAGTCTTTGGGGATTTGTACAGTTGATTGAGGGGTTGGTCCATGTCTAGCATAGGTTGCATTGACATTTACATATCATCTGATGCCTATTGCTAGATTGTATTATTAGTTTGCTGTATTTTTGCTTTTTGCTTCTTATTTTATAAATTACAAAAAGATTTTCTGTTTAAAAAAAAATTTAAGAAAAGCACAAAAAGATTTTATTTTGATAATTTTTTTTTTTAAAAAATCCAAAAAGATTTTTTCTTTTGTTTTGCACCTTTTATGGATGAGCATTTAAGATAGCCAAGTCACAACTTCATTTCATATATCCATGTGACTGTTTGGTAGAGATTTGAGACGCTACATCATTTCATCCATGTGCTTAACATTGATTGGAGTCCTTGAGATGTAATTAGTGATATCTTCCTACATGTTTGACTCCTATATCCTTTAATGCACACATGCACGGCTATATTTGATTATTGCACCTATCTATCTCATGTTGGCTTGCGTGTTTTCATCTCAATCCTGTCTATACAATGTAAAATATGCGATAAAACTTGACAAGATTGGAATGCATGTAAAAACCGTTTTGGTGAGACTGTGTGTTTTTGTATAACAGGGAGGGGCTGCGAAAGGTAATCATATATCCTTTGTGCAAAAGCCACCGTTAAAAAGGACCTAAAAAATGGAAGAATTTTAATATCCGAGGTCCTAAGAGGTTAAAAGAGCCCGAAAAAATTTAGAGGCAATAAAAAGCAATTCATGCCAAATATGGGCCACTTAGGTTTCACCATCAATTCTCCAAAGTTTGAGAATTTAGAATGCCTCTATTCAAAATTATATCTGAGGGAGTTTGGTTGGAGCATATAAACGGGATTGCACTTCCTTAAAAGTCCTGAAAAAGCATAAAATCATTTTGGACGTTATTGGTGTGAAAATCATTTTGAGCTTTGATTTGTTGATTTGATTGAGTCAATATCTTATATTGTCATTATTTTACACCAAAGGAAGCATTTGAGTTCATTCGTTAGGAATATCCAATATTCATCGTGCACATATGTCATGTTTGTATGCATTGATTTTCCTATCGAATTTTGAGCACTCCGATTCATTTACGCTTCCACCGACTTGGTTGTTTTATGTTCATTAATGATGTGATTTATACCTAGTGACACCCCGCTCTTGCTTATTTGATTTATTTCTCTCATTTGTCTATTTGGGGACATCATAAAAAGGGGGAGAATGAATTATCTAATTATGGGAGAATTGAAATTTGAGTTTGCTCATAAATTGATATATATATGTTTATCTCATCATTTCAAACTCGATATGTCACTTGGGGTATTTTGCTTTATCTCATGTGTGTAGGTACATCCTTGATAATCCCATTATACACACCCTGATGAGAAAAGCGTGAAGATTCCTGAAGAATTGAAGAACAAACGATGCAGCCTTAGTCATATGTACCTCTTTCAGTTTTGGGTTCATGGAAGGGTAGATTTGTATAGGCATTGTTCATACTTGATAATTCGGATTTTTTATGTTTGTTCCGGCATAGACATAGGGGGAGATTTGTAAGGATAATTTGTCCATCTTTATGTATATGTTATGTCATACGCCGTTACAAGATTGATGGTTGAAAAGATAACATCGTCATCAATGAAATCCGAAGATCAAAAGAAGAAGGAATCTGGAAACAGTCAGCCGGACCGGTCCGCCCCAAAATAAAAAGAATCGATCCGACTGCGGACCGATCTGCCCAGGACCGGACCGGACCGCCTTGCACTTTGAAGCCAGTGAGCCTCGAACCGAATGCGAACCGAATCAGCTTCAAATTAAAAGAATCGGTCTGCTATCGGACCGATCCGCCTAAGGCCCGGACCGGTCCGCCCTAGATAAACTCTGCCAGATCGTGTTGCAGATTTTTTAGGGTTTTGGTTTCCTATTTAAACCACGTTTGGAGGTTGGTTTTCTTAAGACTTTTCAACGATTTTCAGAGCATATCAACCCTAAAGTCTTCACCTATTGAGTCCTATGATTCTAGGTTTTTAGATTCACACATCTTCCATATCTATTTGAATCAAGTTTGGTAACCCAAGAACACCATTGCTGTTGTTCAATCCTTTGTGAAGTGGACCGTTCCTTCCTCTTCATTGCAGCCCTACTGGACAGGGATAGTTCCAGCCACCAACCCTATTGGAAAGGGAGTCTTCCAGCCGCGACTACAGAATCCGATGCCTGCGGGTAATTCTTAGTCAACAACTTGTATTTCAGTGTAATCCGATTGTAAGCCGTTTCTCTTACAAATTATAGTGATATACAAATGGTTTTGCCCCTGTGGGGGATTTTTCCTTAATTATGTGTGTTTGAATAACTCTTGCATGATTTCATATTGTTTCAATCACACCTAGTTGCATGTTTAGGACTTGTTTGGGTTAAAAAGGTGTTTATTATATTATTTCTTAATTGAACGCAAGTGCCAACTCTTTCACTAATGAAACAAAATAACATTATCTAATGAATTCTTCAACTTCAACTTGATAGGTTGTGTAACCAATAAACCAAAACAAACACAAAAAAAGGGATTGTTTTCTTACCAGCTGAATGGAGAGCAGCAGCTGTGTTGCACCCTAAAACAAGGCAGAGGAGGTGAGGGCAGCGATCGAAGAAAGATCAGGGCGCCGAAGAGAGGTGATGACGCTAGAGAGAGGTGAGGGGTCGAGAGAGGTGAGGGCGACTGAGTTTTAGAAGAGATGAGAGAGAGAACGGAAATGTTAGAAATGAAACGGTTTTAGGTTTAAAGTTGAATGAAACTTTATTAAATTTCTATCCCTTCAAGTTTCAAAATCCTCTAAAAATCACCTTTGACTTATTTTTTTACACAAAATACCCCTAAATTTTTTTTCTCGGTAATCTTTTTGAAAAATCGAAGGGGAGCCTCCGCCCCTCCTGGCCCCCTGAATTTGCCCCTGTACTATCACATTGTATTATCGTACTCCTAGTTTAATGTATATAGGTCATGTATCTCCTCGTAGAAACACATAAAATTAATTCAATATATCTCCGTTCCT
Source organism: Sambucus nigra (assembly GCA_949130495.1). NCBI lineage: Eukaryota > Viridiplantae > Streptophyta > Magnoliopsida > Dipsacales > Adoxaceae > Sambucus > Sambucus nigra. Next base: position 292,969,441 of record OX422215.1, on the reverse strand, counting down.
CAAATTATCTCTCTCTCTCTCTCTCTAATATCGTAACATGGTATGAGAGTTATAATGCTCTAGGTGGCCTTCCTCTTGCAGTGCTCAAGTTATCGTTGCCTGCACTAAGCCTTTTCTCCTCTCGCTGCCACCATCGCTTATGAACTCACCCTTTTTTTTGGACCAATATCGGACCTGTTCTTCAACCCGCGAACTGACCTGGACTGACGCATATCTGACCCACCTTCTTTTGTGTCTATTTGAGGTTATTTGGGTTTTCAGCCCATTTTTTCTCCGTTTTTCATCATTACAAATTCATTTTTGGGGTTTACGGATGTCAATCCATTTTTTACCTTTGTTTTTTATAAATCAGAACCTTAATTTCACTTTTTCTCTTTTTGTCAACGGTATGAATTGCTAAGACATCACCTAACCCATCTCTATCACTCTCGATGGTACAACCTACATTCCCTGGTCTCAGGCAATGTCTAGTTTTCTCAATGACCAAAAACTATGACGTCATATCACCGGGAGTGTAACTGAACCCACACAGGTCGCTGGGGAAGCTGACGATAAGTTTGAAGATCGTCTTGAGGAGTGAGAGAACATAAACCATCGAGTAATCACGTGGTTTTGTAATTCCCTTTCACCCTCAATTAGCCTTCAATTTAGCAGATTTACCACTGCCAAATCTATTTGGGACTTTTTGCAAAAGTTATATACCACTACCAAACTCACTAATCAATAGCAACTTATGGGAATCCTTCATCGTATGAAACAACAACCCGGACAAACCATAAAAAATTTTCTTTCCAGGATGAATTCTGTTTGGGACAAGTTGACCCCTTCAAAACCTAGCTAGAAGGATCCCACTGATGTTGCTAATTTTGCAGACCTACGAGATCATTAATAATTGGTTATCTTTCTTATATCTCTTCGTGATAAATTTGAGCATGTTTGTTCTTCTCTCCTTCAAAGAGATCATTTTTCTACACTAGAGCATGCAGTTTCAGAACTTCTCTTAGAGGAAAATTTCCTTTCTACTCGTTTAACTTCCTCTCCTGAAGTTGTTTATGATACTCTTAGAGGTCCACTATGAAATATCGACGTAAAAAGTGGAATTTTTTCAAGACATGCAATTACTGTAAGCTAACATATCATCTTCTTGTTGATTGCCTTACTTGAGTGTGCAAGTTCTGTCATGTGATGGGCAGTGGTCACCTCTACCAAGATTGCCCGAAGTTCCCATATCCACGATCCCAGACTTCTTGGATCCCATGAGTGGGTCCTTCTAAATACAGTGCTTCTACTAGTGACAATTCATCTCCCATTGCCTCTGTTAATAGGATTGATCATCTAGAGGATTCCTCAAACAGATTTTTACCCATTTGGTAATACTTCTTTGTTGATAACTTTAGGCAAGTCTGCGTAGTTCTTCGATCTTGCCTATTATAATCATTAGACTTATAATCCTACTCTCTTCTCCACCACCAATCTTTCTCGTCACACACTAATAATTTACACTGTCGACGATTCACATATATCATTCACTCACATTGGAACAATCTCGACATCAGTTACCTCTTTTTTTTATACTGATTGGATTCACAAACTTACACTAAATCTTATATTTGTTGGCCAACTTTATGATCTTGGTCTAACCACCACTTTTTCTCCTTCTGGTTATTGTGTGCGGGATCCAAAGGCGGGAGAAACTCTTGGGATATGTCGTAAGGTTGGGTGCCTTTTTTAGCGTGATAGTTTAAAGGATGATTTGGTTATTAAGGAAGCACACTATAAATATAAAATTTACCAATTGAGTAATGATATTAATCTATTCGAGAGTACGGTTTTGTGACATGAATTGGATTTTAAAATATTATCAAGTACATTCAACTTGTTTCGGGATTGTATATGTCCACTATATTAATCTAATATGTGAAATCGAAGATGTAAAAGTGATTGTTAATAACTTTAAAAGAGTTATGGAAGTATGGATATTGATGTTTGGTTCCTTAACACAATGTTATAGCTTCATGTTGCCAAAAATCACAGGTTCAAGTCACTCTTTTAAGTTGTGTTGAGATAGTGAAAATTCTAGAGTAAAAAGTCAAAATGAGATTGACATTAAAAGAGTATGATGCATAATTTAAATAATTTTTGAGTATTCTAGATATTTTTTAATATTGACTTGGATGTTTATTTTATAATTCCTCAAGTACATTGTGAGGATTTAACACTAAGTTAATATAATATTAGATACGTGATTCATTTGTTGAGAAGGGGAGTTATCTGAATACTCCTAATATGTCGCATGTGACTTCCGTTTAGTGGAACTGAATTAAAGAAATGGTAGAATTGGTTTTAATTAGTGAATATGCATAAAAAGTATTTGAACAATAAATGTCATATAATAAACCTCAATGACATTAAGTTCAAAAGAGGAGACTATATCTATTAAAAAATCGATTAGCATCTTAAATCGAACATAATAATTATGCCACAATAAGAAAAATGAGTTAGCTTAGTTATAATGGGATAAACATGAAAAAAATAGAATATGTTTTAAGAGTTGGAGTCATAGATGAGGGTAAAGTACTTTATATATTTATTTATTAGATATGTTGAATTCGAGGACAAAATTATTTTTAAGGAGAGTATAATGTAGTGTCCTTAATTTCCAAATTATATATTATGGAGTATTATTTGCAATGATGTGTCATTGTTATTTATTTATTTATTTTTGAATAAGAAAAATGTGAATAGTGGTGATATTTTATTATTAAAATTTAAAATTATATGCAAAATGCAACATTATTAGTATAGCAAATAGTTGTTAAATATGAAGGGAAAAAATTATATATTATACACATGTTAACGTAAGTGACAAATGCTTATGGGTTGAAGTCTTAAATTTGAATTTAAAGATGTTGGTTTAAAATTATATAAAACTTAAGAAGTTTAGGGGGCAAACTAAATCTGATCAAGACACTTTTTAAATCGAGATTTCAAGTGAGTACAAATGTCACTGTACATGAAATGTAATGACAAGTGTTGTCACACCCCGACTCGGATGTATGGGTTACCCGTGGCCAACTCGATCCGACCCAGTGTGAAGTCTAATAAAACAACCTATATAATGTTGCTAACCCAGTTTTATTTAAATAACATTTCACTTGTTTAGCATGTAATTCTAATTTAAATCATACTACGTGAGGGATCCGTGGGAAGCATACCGTGGATCTAAGCATACAGAGCTACTATTGTAAAACCAAAAATAGTACTTACCTGCATAACGCTCTCAAAATACTGAACCACACCCAACTTGCCGTAACAAAGACTAGGGAATGAATTGAATGCTCAGTGAAAAATAATGTAGTATAGAATCGAATGGTAGGAAGAAGACTCTAATGCATTATATATATATATATATATATATATATACACACGCACACACACTCACTCACATGCATGAAACCATTTTTATTCCAAAAAAATATTATTTGTCCCGATTAATTCACTGTAATCTTGTAAAAACATTCCCTTTGTACTTAACTTGACATTATTCCTTGATTTAAAACACTCGGTTAAATACTTAAAATAAATACACTTTGTTTAAGGAAAATTGTTTCTTTTTCCTTACTTTCTCCTTTTATTTATACCCATTCACGTTAGTATTTATGTTGAAATTCACCCTTTCAACACACAGGGCCACCATGTTAGAAAGTACTTATTTTTTCATTGAAAATATTTCATAAACACACCCTTGTGTTAAATATGGGTTAAACCTCTTTAGGCTGCTTAACTACCCATTTAATCCCTTCACTTTACCATTCCTTTACTTTATGGACATTAATCAATTTTTGCATTACTTGTTCACTTTATCTAATTTTAGAATATTTATTAATTCATTCAAGTTAAGTTGTATCTTCATGTATTCATCACACAATCCATTTCTTGACATGTTCCATTTTCGTTAACTTTCTTCTCAGAATCTTTCAATAATCACATACTTTAACGAGCTCCACACTGTCGGCTATGCGTACCACACTGGCTAGTGATTTTGGGTCTTTCACCCCAGGGCTCCGAGGCCTCCTTAATTATTCTGGTGCCATTCGAGTCCTTATTAATACGTTTTAACATTTTGTAAATGTCCATGTTATTTCACTTTTTCTTTTGCCCGGTCGAAGCCAAAACCCAAAGTTTCATCTCACTTTGTGTTACACTTTTAAAAATGATCATTTTTTGTCATTTTTACTCTAACGTTATTTTATCCCAAAATCATGTTCATTTAGGACCTTTTTGTGTAACACCTTTTTCAATATTTTTATTTCATAAAAATGTTCCACTTTACATAAAATTACCATCTTACCCATTTATTTCCAAACTTATCATTTTCTTCCAATTTTATAACTGCCAATCTCCCTAAATATTATTAAGTTATACGCACCAACTTCTCAACATTTAACCCATTAACACTTATTCAACACCTTTTTAACCATCTTTCGAGTTAGACATTTCTTCACTTTCTTTATCTAAGAAATCCAATTACATTTAAAGACTACTTTTATAAGAAAATGCCATTTTCTTTATTACTACTTGTAGTCTCGAACCCTCACATTTATCACATTTCTAACACCTTTTTCACATACATCAAGGGCTGAAAATATTTTCCTCTTTATTTCATGTTTAAACCCAATAAAATCTTCATTAAACTTATTTTTATGTTCATCATCAAAATACTACAAGTTTATATACATGAGAAGATGGATTCTAACTCCAAAAATCATGCTAAATGGGTTAAAAATACAATTTATCCTAGAAGTTCATAATACTTGCGAAAATATACTTTTCAAGACCAAAGAACAATTTTATTTCTTCAAAATTCAACAAATGTCCAACTTTTATAAAATATTCCCTTTTGCAAGATAAATATCATTTTCAAAATATTTTATTTCATAAAATATGTAGCATCAAACTTCTAGACATGCACCATTACCATAGAATCCCAAACTTTAATTTCAAGAAACTTTGAAATATTCAATCATATTTTTCCCTCATCAAAATGGCATTTTATAACATTTTATTCCATAAAAAATTTAAACACCTAAGTACTTGAAACTGAGAAACCGAATAGGTCCGGTGTGTGATAATTGATTAAAAATAATTCGCAAGATTCCAATCAACCCTTTTAGCACAAACAAACCCTAAACATGCAGCAGTTATGTGATTGAATAAATAGATAATCTACGCAAGAACATTCAAACACATGCAATTAAGGAAAAATCCCCCACAGGGGCAAAACCATTTGTATATCACTATAATTTGTAAGAGAAACGTCTTACAATCGGATTAAAATGAAATACAGGTTGACTAAGAATTACCCTCGGGTATCGGATTCTGTAGTCGAGGCTGGAAGATTCCCTTTCCAGTAGGGTTGGCGGCTGGAACTATCCCTGTCCAGTAGGGCTGCAATGAAGAGGAAGGAACGGTCCACTTCACAAAGGGTTGAACAACAGCAAAGCTTGTGTTCTAGGGTTCCAAAAGATTCACAAAAGTAATTGGGAATTTTTGTGTGAATCAAAAAGAGTCTTGGGACTCAAAAAGGTGAAGACTTAGAGTATTTAGGACTCTGAAAATCGTCTTGAAAAGTCTTAGAAAACAACTCCCCGAAGTTGCCATTAAATAAGAAAACTTTGTTCCTAAAAAATCTCTAACAGATCTGGCCGAATTTATCCCAGGCGGACCGGTCCGGCTTGGAGGCGGATCGGTCCGACCTCGGATCGGTTCTTTTAAAAATTGGCTTCTTCGGTTCGCTTTCGGTCCGGGGTTTACTGGATCTGCAGCAAGCGGATCGGTCCGGTTGAGGGGAGGACCGGTCCGGTGGCGGATCGGTCCGGGTAGAGGGCGGACCGGTCCGGTTTTCCCAGAAAAATAAAAACTTTAAAAAGCCTCATTTTGCTTGAAAAAAACTTACTTCTTATTTTTATAAAAAACATTTTATAAAAATTTCCCAATACTAAATATGAACTTTAAGGAACGTAAAAACAAAACTTTACCAAGTTCATTCTCGCAGAGGCTATGATGTTGAAGATGCTTTGATATTCGTATCCGTTGATGTAGATGCGATCTTGAGTTTCTTCAACGGTGTAACGGCGTACGACATACAAATTGATAATGGACAAAAATGTCCTTACAGAAACTGATCGTTTTATTCAAATGCATTCTACTCTTATAATCTAACAACAAGACTACTAATATGCAAATAGAGTCTTAATACTAAGAGTAGATTTTCTCCACCTCAAATGGAGCTCCAACAATGGTAAGATGAAATTTCTAAGATGATAAAAACCTCTTACCTCCTAAGGTGGCCTTAAAGAGGTTGCATATATCTACCAAACTTGTCTCTATGAAAACTCCATCAAAACCCTCTTCAAGCTCAATAAATCTTCTATTTCATCTTCTCTAAAAATCCCCCAATAACACCTCCAAAATTCGTAGCTTTGCCTAACAATGGTGGAAATAAGTGTGTAGGGCTTGGATATGGTAGAATATCTCTTAAATATTTAGGAACAAGGTGGTTACATCGTAGTGATGATTTGCGGTGGAGAAATACTGAAAATGGAGGGGAAAGACCTCTCTCTCTCTCTCTCTCTCTCTCTCTCTCTCTCTCTCTCTCTCTCTCTCTCTCTCTCTCTCTTCTTCTTCTTCTTCTTCTTCTTCTTCTTCTTCTTCTTCTTAACCCAACTTCAAATAACCCCAAATAAACCCAAGCAAGACTTATAAAACCACCCCAAATACCAAAATCCATTTTTTGCCCAATCTGGGATCACCAGAGCTCAATACCTCATCCATCCAACGACCCAAAATGCGATAACACACAAGGGCAACACGATTTAAAAATTTCTGATGTGCTCATTCAAACGAGAATGGCTTCTCATTCGAGTTGGTCTTCAAACAACCTTTTAATGAGTTTTTTAAGTTATGCAGTTGGGTCTCGTTCGATCCTCAGTCGATCCACACTTTAAACGACCTGGGATTCACGTTCGAACGGCCTTGAACTCGTTGGAGCTACCTCTTCCTGAATTTCTTCAAACTTTCCAATTTCCATCCTCATTATTCCACTATTTCTTGAATTCTGAAAATTTTGGGTTCACTATTTTGGTCTAAAAGAAGTTTTGTGCTAAAATGTATCTTATATGAATACCCTATAGTTATTTGTAGGAATGGAAGTAGATTTAATATTTTTAATGAAGTGTTTAAGTTAGATTTAAGTTGTTGTTCCAAATCTATTAAAGTAAATGTATGTGTATATAACATGTAATCACCACCCATAAATAAGAAAGATAATTTTGATGTGATGGTATATAGTCAGACTTAATGTTATACCCTATTATTATTTTTAGTGGAATATTCGTGTGAAGTAATAAATAAGACTAATCTGATAAAATCTGGGCTTAAACAAGAACAAAAATTTAGATAGTATGAAAATTTTACAAATACTTATGTTGTTATATTTCTAAAGGTTATGAAAATAAATGTTGTTGATGTTACACATAAATGCAGCAATCCAATTAAAAGATGAACTTAGTGAAATATTAAATTGAGCATAAGCTGGATAAGAATATAAACAGTAAATATAAAGCAAGTAAAGAGAGAAGACAAATCAAAAGAGAGATTTAAAGTGGTTCAGCCATTTGACCTACATCCATTGTAAGCAAACTCATTCTTCATTATGAATAGTGTTCTACAAGTTATAATTTAGTACTTTCTCTCCGTAAAATGTATTTGTGTAGAGTTTTTGTAAGATTTTATAATATTAGTTGACTTAGAGAACAAGTATTTAAGTATACAGTTTATAAAGGAGACTTAGAGTGTAATGTGCACCCCAAGTAAGATGGTGCATGCTAATTAACATGAGCCAATTGGGTTATGCAACCTGCCCATCTAAAAGTTGTGTGGGATAAATGATTTATTCCTTCACGTGCACTATTGATTTGTGCACATTATGATGTAAGTAGAAAATGCCTGGAATACCCATTCTGGTAAATTCTATGCTTTTTTTAATTTTTGTTATAACTAGGCTGACCATGCTGATGCCAAAGGTATGAGGCCGGGGGTGTGATGTCGAAGGTATAGGCCAAAGATATGGGGTCGAAGGTATGGGGCCAATCCTCATAAATACCCTTATCTAAACGAGACTACTTTTAGGATCAACAATTACCCTTAGGCTTTAATCTTCTGTGCTATTTCATAATAGTTGTCGAATATTGTAGGTTATGAGCCGAACCATAAAGGGTTCGAAGAAGTTAAGGGTCCTTAAAATATAAGAGTTGAAAGAGTTGAGGCATCCTAAAATATAGGAGCTAAGGGTCCTTATGTCGAAATTTGTTAGGGACATCCAAGTATTGAAGTCGGAGGAGTTGAATGACCCAATATGTAGGAGTAGAGGGTCCGTAGGCTGAATTTTGTGAGTGAACTCCAAATATTGAAAATGAAATAGTTAAGGGACCTCAAATCTAGGAGCCTAGGATCCTTAAACCGAAGCTTGTGAGGGATTTATAAATGTTAAAGTCGAAGGAGCTGAAAGACCCCAAAATATAGGAGCCGAGGGTCCTTAGGCTGAATCTCATGAGGGAACTCCAATTGTTAAAGACTAAGGAGCTGAGGGATCCCTAGATATAGGATCTGAGGGTCCCTAGGATAAATCTTGTGAGGAACCTCCAACTATTGAAGCCAAAGGAGCCCATGGACCCTTGAATGTAATATTCAATGGTCCTTAGGCCAAAGTTTGTGAGGGGTCTTTAAATAATGATGCCAAAAGAGCTAAGGAACCCCAAAATGTAGAAACCTAGGGTCACTAGAATGAATTTTTAGAGGGACCCCCAAATGTTGAAGTCGAAAAATCTAAGGACCCTAAAATATAGGAGCTGAGGGTACTTAGACAAAAGCTTATAATGAATATCCAAATATTGAAGCCGAAAGAGTTGAGGGACCCTAAAATGTATGATTTGAGGGTCCTTAGACTGGATCTTGTGAGTGTACTCTAAATGTTTAACCCCAGATATAGAAGCCGAGGGTCCTTAGACCGAAGCTTGTGATGGTGTAGGGAAAATTTCCGATTGAGTCAATTTTTATATATAGTCTTTATTTCGTTTGGATAAAAATTATTTTCGTCATAGGCTAGGATTTGAGTGGCCTATCCTTCAAGCCTATGATGTGTCATTAAAGACTGTAGTGGCCAAGTTAAAGTGACATCGATTACCCATCGTGTTTCGTGTTGAGTTTTATCTTAAATATCTGAGGGATCTCAATTAGGTATATATATATATATATAAAGCTTGGATTTATGTTTGGGTGTTAGTTTTTAAACCGAGGCATTTTTCGTAAAATGTTTACGAAAGAAAAATGTTTTTTCTTTAAATTCGTTTGAACGAGATTTTATGTTCGTTCAAACAGGATTTCACTAGTCGTTCAATGAGTTTCAAAGACTTGTCCAAATGAGAATGCGTGTTTCATTCAAATGATCATTTAACGTGCTTCATATGAGTTTGTTATGTTTCACAAGAGATTTTAGTTCAAAGGTCATTCGATGTTTACTCAAACAAGATTAGAAATTTCGTTCAAACAATATTTTTGTCGTTAAAATAAGAATGCTCAATTGGTTCGAACGAACCTGTGTATTTTATTCAAATGAGTTTTCTCAATATTTGTGCCACCTCACTTTGTGTTTTCTATATTTAAGAGTGACGGCAATGAGTTTTTATTGGAAAGGTTTGCAAAAATGATTGTTATAGACAAATTTGAGCCTCCCAAACCCTAGTTTACACGCAAAGTTTGAGATCAAAGTTTCACTTACAAACGTCTATTTGAGATATCTTGTATGCTGAACCAAGTTTGTTTGCTATATATATTGTAAGAGAATTTCTAGCGATGAAGACCATGTTTGAATTGTATGATAGTTAGAATAGTCAAGAGGCAAGTAAGATTAATAGAATTCCAAGACGTAAGAAAGGCCATGCATTATGTTGGCTGCTGGAAGGCATCCAACAATGGATGCGAGGAAGGAAAAAAGAAAAAAGAAGTGCATTGAGGCTTGAAGAAGTTGAGTCATTGAGTAAGTTTAAGTTGTTATTGTACATATCGTAGTGGACTTGTGTGGTTGGGACCTCTAAGGTTTTCCCGTGTGGGTTTTCCTCGTACATTACCATGTTGTGGTTTGCTTATTTTACTCTTCCTTATATCACCTAGATTCATTCTTACATCAAGACTAAAATTGGAGAACTATTTAGACAACACTTGGAGTTTAATTGGTATTAAGTTTAAATTGGTTTAATTAATTTTGAAAAATTAGTAAAATTGGTGATTATTTTCAATCCGTATAAACCCTAGGGAACTAGATCACTTTCATAAGGACGTCTAAGTATTTGAGCCGAAGGAGCTAAAGACCCTAAAATGTTAGAGTTGAGGGTCCTTAGACTAAATGTTATGAGGGAACTCCAAATGTTGAAGCCAAATGAGCTAATAGACCCCTAAATGTAGAAGTCGAGGGTCTTTTGTCCAAAGCTTGTGAGGGACCTCCAAATGTTGAAGTTGAAGGAGTTGAGAGTCCTTAAAATATAACACTCGAAGGGGACATGGGACCCCTAAAATATAGGAGATGAGGGTTCTTAGGATGGTGTACTTGCATGTCCATCCTTTAATCTCGGGCCTAGGATATGTTTGAAAAAAATGGAATAAAATTGAAACTCTTATAATGTATTGAAGTAGCTTGTGTAGCTTCATATTTTATCGTTTACATTTCCAATGTTGGTCTTAGCATGTGATTACCAATACATTAATCCTCTATATAAAATATGGCTCTGATTTACATTTGACCACTTTAAAACTCTCTCAGCCTAGATTTATCTCTCTAAGATCTTTGCAAGGGGTTTTAAGCTATTCTTCCAGTTTCTTATTTCTTTCGTGACTTTTGGTAAGCTTTTCCTTATTTAGATATTTCTAAGAGGTTTTAGTAATTTATAACAGTTTATTCATTATCGTTATAATCATTAGTTGTTATTTAAGGTATTTGTTTTATGTTCTTCCATAAGTTCATCACCTTTTTCTTTGTTTGATCTTTAATCACATAACATAAATCTCACTTTTCAGTTTTTGAATGCCCAATCCATGGAATTTAACCAATATCTAGTTGAGGAGAATCTTTGTAGTGAATGAGGTTCATAGAGTTACTTGAGGCAGACCCCTTATAGGTGATCAATACCTTAATGACTCTTGCTGAGGGTTCCCCTCGTCCTTGTAGTCTAGAGGCTCCTAATTCATCCTTTAGATTTAAGCCGACTGTACTCTTCCGTCCTAGTGATATTTTAATAAAAAACAATACCACGAGTTCAGATGAGGATTCCTTTGATACTTTAATGGATAACATTCCTTATGGTGTGCCGATCCTTGGTTATAACATAAAAGTTAGAGTTGTTTCCTTATCTAGAATAATAACTAGAGCTAATGACTTGGCCATATCCTCTACCTCCTCCTTGGTTTCAGCATCTTGATTAGAGTCATCTTCATATTTTGACTTTGAGTCTACTTCATATGAGAGTAAATCTGACACTTAAGAGGTTATTGATCTTGTTGAGTAGGGGTGATACAACGGTGAGTTAGATTATACCTCGTTTGTCAAATTAGCTATTGGATTCCCTCCTTTGAACTATGATATTGCATCGGACTCTATAGATGATAATGAGGCTTACGATATTGACCTATCTCAAAATAGACATAACAAAAGTACCACTGACTGAATCAAAGCCTATCGGATCCAATATATGTACTGTATAAAGATGTCTATGATGGTGAAGGACCTAGAGGCTGTTGAGAAAGCTTGTGATGTAAAGAATGTAACTGAAATCCGTTTATACAAGGCCATGTTTCATTTAGGATTTAGTCTTCCATTTCACACATGTATATGTGAAATACTTTCCCATTGGGTGTTTCACCTTTCCAATTATCTCCCAACTCCTTGTAGATCATTCCTATCTCGATCATAGTCTGGAGGTCCATCCACTTTGAGAATATAACTGGTGAGATATTTTGCAGTGTTTACATTCTCATATCAACAAAGAATTTCCATGTCTTCCCTCTTAAGTCAAATAGCAAGCTTGATAGGGTTTCTAAGATTTCCAATTACCTCTAGAAGATCAACTATTTTTACGTTTATGGAAATCATGATTTCTTTGAAGTCCAGGAACAACAAGGAGCCGCAAGAGCTACTTGTGATTAAGGGGAAATCTCCTTTAAGTAGTATTAATCTTTCATTTTATTCTTTACAGTCTTATTTGTAATATTTACCATCTATGATGCCTTACTAAATTTATGTTTCCTTATTTGCAGACCAAGTTACTCTTAGTCTTGGTGTTGTACATAGGCAGCTGGTGAATGATGTTGTGAACATAGGCATCAAAACCTGCAAGCAGTTGTGTCCTCTGTCCAGGATTGAGGAGCTTAGGATCATCTACAAACCCCCAAACTCTCAAAGGTCTTCGTACATCACCATTTCATTTCCACGTCTCCCTTCTTCATATTTTACTGATCTATTCATGACTTATGTTTACCAGCAGATTTCCTCAAGGGTCTTACTCAAGAATAATGGGATATGTTAATCCCAAAGCTTGTTAGTGATCGTGTATTCGATATATGGGTGAAACTTGGTGAGCGTACTAACAAGGATAAAAGAAAATGGAAAGAACCAACTGGAAGCAAGCCCTCCAAAAAGCATATGAAGGATATTATTCCTTCCAAAAAGACTAAGGGTACTTTAATGCCTACAAGGCAAGTGATGATTACTAACTTTTCTTTTGCTAGGGAGATCTATCATGCCTTAAAGCTAAACCTATGACCTTGTATTCCAACTCTATTGGGGCCCGAGAATTCCTTATTAGACCGTGATAAGAGGCTACTTTGATAACATAGAGAGGGTAAGAGAAGTTGATATTTCCATAAATAAGGTAGTTTAGGTTCATAACTATAGACACCCCATTCTGTTACCCCCTAACTCTCCTTAGGTCCCTAGTACCTCCCTTCATCACTACAAACCTAGGTCATACCCCGAGTACTGACCTAGAAGCCATCGGGCACTCCTAGGCTCTGTTTGACCAAAAATTCAAACTCTTTAATTCGACCGAGACTAAATGAATATTTGAAGGGTACTGAAATCCCTTTCCAACGGTCCATCCCGTGTGTAATTTCGACTTACCACGCGGATGAACGACCCGTTTGACTCCAAGAGGTCACCAAATGCTTCCAGGGCCCGGTTGACCAAAGTCAACTCCCCAAATCGGGTCAAACTCTTTGGAATATCAAAGTACATCTCCCAACCTTTCCAATAGTCCACCCTGTGCACGATTCAGACTTACCATGCGGACGAATGATCCATTTGCATCCGTAAGATTCCCCATCTAATGGATCGACAAATGCTTCCGAGCCATATTTGACCCAAAGTCAACTCCTGAACCCGGGAGCGATCCAAGGGACTTTCAAAGGTATCTGAATTACATTTCCAATGGTCCACCCCATGCGCGATTCTGGCAAATGGTTTTCCCTCGATAGCCAATTTTCCAAAAAGGCCTAAAACACACTGCCAAATGGCAGGTTCTAGACCCTGCCTATTGGCAGGTGTCGATAGGTAGGACCAGGTCTATGACGATCGTCAGTGACCCGGGCCTATAAAAGGATGCCTTCATCTCATTTGCAAAAGGATTCTAAATCTGATAAAAATTGCTCTCAACGAATCCCAAAAACCTCTCTCGAAGACAACGCAATTTCAACATCCAAATACCTTTCTAACTTCCACTTTTCACCATCCTTTTCATCAAACTTGGTGAATTAGCCACTCTCCATCATCATCCAAGTGCAAGGTTTGCTCTCCAACATTCAAGATCAAGCTCAAGATCTTCAAGAAGGTCCAACTTTCTCAACTTTCTCTTCAAATTCCCTTAAATTCGCAATAACTTGTTTTATTACCTAGCACTTTTATTATCTCATCTCACACATACTAATATACTTTTTATTTAGTATTATTGCACACCTCTTATTTTCATATAAATAAAACCCAAAAAAATAAGAAAAAGAGGGTTTGCTCATAAATTCCAAATAGGGATTCTCATATTTTCCTCACACTTTTCTCACAACTAAAACACTTTTCTACACACACACACACTCACAAATAAGAGACCCCCCATCTGTATTTATGGAATAAACCCCAACCCTCGTTTTGTATGCGAACTATGTGGACTTTGATGCCTTTATAGGCTACGTAGGCGTCTCGGGGTAAAACCCTAGAATCGAGTCCTATTCTAACTCTCTCTCATTCTCTATCTTCTCTAAATCTAGTTTTCTTATATTCTATACACTTGTTCTTAGTGACGTATTAATCCATATGCATTATCGTTCCATTATAACGATCAACGTAAGGGTAATCGGGTAAATCTTATTTTCTAATATTATTTTTATACCTTCCTACGGATGACTCGCTTTATCTCTCCCATGATACAAGTCGAGGATTCCTATCTCCACTATATATATACACATGAACACATATCACGGGGAAATTAAAAAAGGAAAATAGCAAACATTCATGAGAGACCGAAAGGGCATAATGGGTGCCTAACACCTTCCCATTTCATAACTTAGCCTCCGAACCCTTCTCGAATCATTTTGGTTTCGTATGCACCAGCATGTCATTGGATGCCGTCCTTCGGGATGGCTTCCCTTTTTTCTTTTGTCTGTTTTGAGTAAAATAGACTAGCGGCTCTAAATCTCTCCACATTTTTACACCTCATCTCAATTGACGCCTGCCGAAGCGCTCCCGAGTGGGACGCGAGGGATCCGAGGATCCTCCTTCACGCGCCCGCCCGCGGCGAGGATTGGGGATGGCCACAGTGGCGACACTACTGGGTATATGTACGTTTTGAAGGCTTGACTCTATTTACATGGATGTTATATTTGTTTATATTTCCCCTATATCTGCATGTTCCTCTTTTCCATGTGTATCCCATGCTTATGCTTCTGTTCACACACTTGTAGAAAATTCTCCATGTACACTTCACACCACGTGCACCTAGGATCACATATATCCACATGTTGTACGCATCACCCATCCATACTTGGTGTACCTTTGGTACTTGTGCTTTGCTCCCTGTTTGGCATAATCAAGAAAAGTATTCTCATCATAAGATAATAATAAAAGAATCATGCATGATTCACATGACATCACCGAAGAGCATTGTTATTGACCAAATTTTATCCAGTAACTGGAGGGTCACTTCGTGATGGGCGCTGATCCGGCAGGGCGCAGTTAGCCTAAGTGATATAACTCTCACCTTCCATTGGCCAAGTACCTTCGACGTATATCGAATGGTTCCCTCACATTGTACCACTTGATCGAAGTCATGACGAGAGGTATATCGCAGTGAATTCGTTTACGTACACCGAGTATATCAAATTCGCTCTCACACGTACCGTCCCCACAAGGTATATAGTGAGGCAATTCACGTACACTTAGGTATATCAAATGACTTTTCCACATGTACCGATTGCCCGCAAGAGCAAGACGTATATCGTGGAAGTCACACCAAAGGGGGGAATCCATTCCGATTCACCCAACCAACTGCATACCCGCATATAGGTGTCAAACATAAGACACACACTTTAGATTGCCGGTTTCAACCCGAAACTCTGCCGAAATTCCGGGTCGGCCTTCCGCCTAAATTTTTGTGCATTTTTAAAATGGGACCTTGTCTGTGAGCCTAGTTACAAGTCTAGTCGTAGCTTCACATATATTAAAAACCCCACTTTTATAGGCTCGGGTCCCGTCCGACATTACATTTAGGAGAATTAAATACAAGTGAGAACATAATAATCGTAATAATCATGCTGAGTTCCTTTTCTAAAAACATTTCTCCATTCTTTATCAAAAATCCAAAAATAGTTTCTTTTTTTTTCTCAAAAATAAATCCCATTCTACGCCTTCTCAGGTCAATCGCAAGCCCTTAGCCTGGCTCCCTATTAGCTTTGGTCTTTAGTCAAATCACCCCAGAGTTTCGTGCGTTCCTCTACTACTTCTTTCGAGTCCAAAATCCATCCACTTTCCATGGAGAATACAGATCAAGTACCAGTCATACAGTCAGATCTGACGGCAGTCCTAGCGCAGCTCGTGTCCAAGATTGACAACCTCCAAACCGAGGTCCGAGAGATGCAACGAAACTACATTCCTATTCCTCAAGAGCCCGAGGCACTATTCCCTCATGATATGGTTCCACCCGAGCCTATCTGGGTTCTCGAAGAATATCAGCATGCTCCATGTGCCCCTCCTGTCAATGGGCCATCGCCTGCCTAACTTTCGATGCCAAACATTGCTCAGCCTGTGGCTAACCTACCTATGGTCGCTGATCCAAAAGAAGAGGAGTTGAATAAAGTGAAAGAGGATCTCAAAATTCTCACTAAGAAGTTCGACCAAGTCAGAATCTCTGGGAATTACATAGACTACACCCACATGTCTCCTTATCCTAAAGTGAGGTTACCCGAGAAGTTCAAGATGCCAAATATCGAGAAGTTCAGGGGGAGTGGACCCCCGATTGTTCATCTTTGTAGTTATCATCATTCCATGACTCTACTATGGCATTCTGAAGAAGTGATGGCCCAATTGTTTCAGCAAACTTTGAAGGATAGTGCCCTCTGATGGTTTTTGTCTCTAGAGGAATCCAGAATCCGTAGCTGGGAGGATGTAGCTCGAGAATTCATATCGCAGTACAAATATAACGAAGAGCTTGAGGTCACCCATCGTGATTTAGATCTGCTCAAATAGAACCCTAGGGAATCAGTCAGTAACTTCATAACCCGGTGCATGGAGCAAGCAGCTACCAAGACCAATCGACCATCTGAGGAAGAACAGGTCAACATAGTGAAGAAGAACTTCTTACCCCATGTCCGAGCGATGGTGTGAGGACAATACTATCCCCACTTTCGATCTCTCAGAGAGGCAGGAGTAGAAATTGAGGAAGGCCTTGCTAAAACAGAGGTTAAACCAAAGAAGGTGTCCGAACAGTTCACTCCCAAAAAATATGACAAACCTGCCAATGTTGTGATCTCAACCATCAACAACATCTCTCAACCGACCACTTCGTGGGCACCATAAAGACACCCTATCCCAGTCTGAAAGGAATACACAGAGCTCCATACTCCCCTCTTCAAAGTTTATCAAGCCCTGTTAAGCTGAAACCTTATAAAACCCTTGGACCCCCATCCATTGTCAAACCCACTTCCAAGAAACTTCAAGGCTGATGCTCATTGCGCCCTTCACCAAACTTCTGGCCATACCACTAACCAATGCTTTCACCTCCGAAACATAATCCAATATCTCATTGATAGGGGTACCATCTCCCCACCAGCTAATCCTAAGCCAAACACTACTCGTAATCCACTCCCAAATCATGCCAATGCCATCTTCTTAGAAGAAAACCCAGATTTTGATCCCTCAACTCAAATCACACTCATATACTCTCCTAAACCTCTTCAAATTTGCCCATATTTCTTCCTACACCCTACTAGCCTCGCTGGTCAGGCACTGTCACTCCTTACCAGAGCATGCATCACTGTCCGTACCCGTTCTGAAAATGGAAATATGGAATTGTCAGAGGTGTTAAACCAACTCCTGGAGTTAGGGCTGAAATTTCCTTCACAAATGGTCATCGATTGCCAAAGGTTTAGTACACTATTCTTGGAAGAATGGAAATGGGCCCGAGATTCAGACAAGTGGGTGGTACCAACCGATGAAGTCAACCTAGATGATGTTGTCCAGATTATGGCAGAATTATTCGGGTAAACCAACAGCATTTGTAGTATCATCGGGTTACTTGATACTTTGAAGCTACAAGGGCGCTTGGTCCCTTCAACCATACATATCCCCACAGAATGGGAAGACTTGTATGAAGAAGTCATTGAAGTTGTGGAATGCATTAACTTTACATGGAAAGACATAATTATTTCCACCGAATGGGGGGAAGAATTCGAAGATTCGAGTGAAGAACAAGCTTCAGGAAGAACTGGCCCAATAGCCGACATATGTGGGATGATATCATTTGAAGAACTCCTCGGAGAAATAAATAGGGTGACAGAACAACCTGAGATTGATGAGGAAATGGGATTTATGTTCTTCCCTTCTTCAGTAAATCACATGACTAGATCAGAGAGACATTACCAGGTTCTAATCTCACTACCAACAAATGACAAAAGGAAGGGCATTGAAAACGTTCCTATGCCAGAGATGACCATCGAGGAGAGCAAGATCCTCGATCAACTGAAGAAAACTCAAGCTAACATCACTCTATGGGGGATTTTCATATCTTCCCAGCTGCACATAAATGATTTAATCAAGCTACTCACTGGACCCACAGTTCCTCCTTCTACCACACCAGAAGAAGCGGTAAATCTGGTCGGATCCTTGACCTTTACCCTAATGCTATCATTTTCTGAAGAAGAAATCCCCAGAATTGGGCCAAATCACAATCATGCACTCAAAATCTCCATCGAAGTTATGGGGAAGGCTGTGCCACTCTCTCTTGTTGATAACATATCCGCCTTGAATGTCTGCCCACTGAGAACTGTCAAGTGTTTAGGCCTGAAAGAAAGCCACCTCACTCCAACCTCCACCGCTGTACGTGCCTACGATAATAACCGTCGGGAGGTGATGGGATCCATAAAACTTGTAATAGGGGTTGGCCCTATAAACCCTATCGTTGAATTCTAAGTCATAGACATCCCAACTTGTTTTAACCTATTGCTCGAACGACCCTAGCTCCAAAGTACCAAGGGCGTGTCTTCCTCACTCCATCAGAAATTAAAGTTCTTCGATGATGGGCGAGTCATCATCATTTTGTGCGACGATGAAAATATCGAGGGTGCAAGCACCAGCAGTCCAATCCTTTAGATAGAGCACGGGTCTAATGATATGCTCCTATCAGGATTCTGAGTTGAGCCACTCCTACTCCCGGAAGGGGACAGTTTCAAAGAAAGGGTTTGTCCAGAATATGACCCTCATGGTAATGTCAATGTGATTCAGATGTTCAGAAACATGCATTTCATGCCGGGACTGGGGCTAGGGGAAAGGCAGTAAGGGATACTTGAGCCCATCGAACTGAAGAATGCTTTCCCTCCTTGTGGCTTGGGTTATCAATCATCAGAACAAGAGCTCAAAATGATCCACCATTATCGACCAAAGAGAAGATTAGACTGCATCCCAACTATCCCAGGAGACTCCTTGAATGGACGATTCATCAAAGAAGGCAAAGACTTCCCCTTTTGCGGTTTTCCAAAACCATGGTATGACCACACAGACAAGAAGATGAAGCCTGGAATGGAGATCATTTTCCAAGATAGCTACCTATGGGATGAAAGTTTCCAACACCGAGTATAACCACTTATCAAAGATATCGAAGAGACTGAGGAAAGTGATTCCGAAAATTCCTTCAACTTACAGCCACTGGGGCTGACACTTGTTGTTAATGTTTTGCGGAGGGATTTGAAAAGTCCCTGCCTTTATGTACTTATCGATGATTCTCCTCAGTGTAAAACAGCTCTTCGTTGGACGCTGGATCTTCCGATGAATCTGGCAATATTGGGATTCGCCTTTATTTTCACATCGAGTTTTCCCACGAGAATTCCCTTTGGTTGATAGACCGTTCCTCCTTGGACCATTGCATTGTAACAGCTGACAGCTTCCTCACCCATACAAGGCAATAGTGGTGGGTCCTCCCTGTCTCTTCCAAACTTCCTCTTATTGTCCTCCTTCGGCACCTTACCCCCATCTATTCTATCGGTGTACCCTACCCGTGGGGGATGACACCTCCCCCCGCAGGTTGCATCGGTTTCCTAAACATCATGGGAACCACCATCGGATTTGGTCGCACCACCAAGGAGATATTTCTTATCGCTTTTAAGAACATAAAAAGAGTCCCTTCACACGTTTCATTAATGAGATGACAGATGTACTCAGGAAGAAGTCCCTCCACACAGATCTATAATAACTTGGACTATTTGGAATCCTCCCTCACATCGAGGGACCTTTCCCTTAATATTCGATAATACACTACCATTTCTTCTCCGGGTCGTTGCTTCTCCCTCCCCAGTTGGGTCAAAGTAAACTCATCTTTTGCCAGAAAGAACTTCTGGACGAACAAAACATGCATCTTTTCCCAGGTAGAAATGCTTTTGGGAGCCAAATGAGAATTCCAGGTATATTCTTTATCGGTTAAGGATTTAGAAAACTCCATCAACCTGAGCTTCTTATTATTACAATGTGCCCCCAAGTGTTTAACGAAGCGCTTAATGTGCTCCTTCGGGTTTCCACCTTTCCCTGTGTATTTTTCAAAAATAGGAGGAATATAGTCCTTCAGATAGGGCTCATCGTTGTATTCCTGAGGATAAGGTGTTCGAAAGTCATCATAGACCGAACCTACCTAGCCAACAAATTACAAGGAGGCCTGCATGAACTTCAACATCTCTTTCTGCATCTCCTTCCTCATTTCCTCCATGGGTGATGCTACTGGGGGAACAACCAACGGAACCACAGGCTGAGTGCCCATTGCAGCTGGAGCAATCATCACAGCTGGAGTCGTTGATACTCCCAAGGTTCCCACTGATGGATTCACAATAGAGGGTATACTTCCTGGGACTGTTCCCGTTACACCTACACTTGGTGGGGCTGTTGGGGCTGCCCCTAGTGTCACGAAAGAGTTGGCTTCAAATCCTCCCAACACCGTCGAAGCTACCGGAGTTTGTAAGAACCCTTAAAAATTATTCATTAGGAGTGCCACTTGGGCTGGTCCTAAAGCAGCACTCGTGGAAGCTTGTGTCACACCAGGAACGCCGGTCGTCGCCTGAACTAGAGGTACATTTATTCGAGGGGCCATATCCCTTAGAGACTCCAGTTCTCTCGCCTCATGTTCTTCATTGTGTTGAATGTCATCAAAGTTGAGCCTTCGATTAATGTTATCTTGTGCCATACTCCTTACTTAAAAGAATGCCTCTCCAGCAGAGTCGCCAAATGTAAGAGGGTAGTATAGATAAGATGGCGGCGTAACCCCTTTTTGAGTATGGTAATGATAAGTTAAATAGCAACACTATTGATTAGCCGTAGGACATTAAAATATTACTCAATGAATATAGATTCGGTTTAATCTCACAGATCTATCGTGTATGACTCAGAAGGTAATAATGAACTTAAAAGTAACTTAGCTAGAGGGAGAGAGAAGTAATCACCCTAGATACACCTTGGCAAGCAGCTAAAACACATCAACCACCCTCAAGAATCTTTGTCAAGTATTAAAATCTTCGTAATAAATGATAATGGTGGGTGAGTAAACTCTCTCCAGTTTGTAATAATTCTCTAGTGATCACTTATGAACTCTAAAAAAGGATCATCTCCTCAAAGGTAGTTGAGGTCCTTAAATAGCCTCCCACACTAGCCCCAAGGCAACTCAGCCATTAATGCTTGTGAAATACATCCCTCATACTTTATGTCACAAACATTAAATACTTGATGCACTAGTTGTCTCCACACCATAAACATTAAATGCCAAGACATGCCTTTTGCCTAACCACTGCGTGTCAGGGGGATTTTGTCATAGAGGTGGCTCACCAACTATCTGACAGCCCTAAATACTACAGTGGTTTACTTAAGTGCAGGTCTAACATTGCCTAGCTAGTTATTGACATAAAATAAAGTGGATGTGACATTACGTAGTGGTTTGTTTGGCTCACAACTCAACGCCCGATGGAACTCAAGGCTAATCCCCTCGAGGTTCCACGGTCATGGTCCTTCGGTGTTTTACCAGGTGTATCTAAGATGGTCGGACAAGCCCCAACGGTGCCTCACTTCTCAATCCTCCAAACCAAGTCCCTCTAAATTTCACATGACGAGGTCATTCAATAGAGCATGAAAGCTCTCTCAGGTCCTACCAAGCCTGGTCTCTCACGAGTACCATTTGACCTCACATTAAAAATCATTATTATTCTCGTTACATCATTACAATCGTAACTCGCTGAGTTGCCACGCTGAGATGCCTCGGTTTCTTAATCCCAAACACTGTTGCTAATGGGGGAATTATCCCTAATCTCAGAATTACCTTCAAGCCCCCTCTACACTGTTATAGTTTATTTCTTGTGCGGAGAAAATTAAGGAGTATATTATGATTTTGTTCCAAAGTATTTTAATTAGATAGGTGACTAGTACCTATGAGCCTTTAAATTCTTATATTATTATCGATTCTCATGATAAATACATTTATGATTAATTTTATCCATGTAGTTGAAGGGTATATATAAGTTGGCTATACCGAGGGATTTGTCCGTTATTTTATGTTTTGATCATATTAGCATATATTATTGTTTTTTTTTAACTTGAGGTTTATATTGAGTCATCCAGGATTGAGATAATCCTACAATTAGTGCATTGAAATAGTCTATATTACCAAAATTTTTCGGAAGGCAATGAAATATGCATATGTTTGCAGGGCATTGTATACTAGGAGTTGTTAGTATACATGTCCACTGAGTTATTTAATTTTACACATGGACATTCGAGGCCTATGTATCGTAAGAGATTTTAAATGAGAAATGTGTTATTATTCACGTGGTTATATGCTTACTGATGATTAGTTACATATTATGAGTTTGTGATATTGTGATTATATTAGTTGATATTGGTACATTTAGAGTTGATTTTTTAGTGGAAGAGTTTTCTCACTGGGTTAATTTACTCATGATGCTATGCAAAATAATTTTTCAAGTGGTGGAAATGTTAGAGTTAGTTGATTTTATTAAATCTCATATAAATATGTGTATAAGAGGACAACTCTTTTTATTTTTATTTTAGTGTTCATTTGTACTTTATGTTGTCTTTATATGTAGTATCCTTAAGACAATTATTATAATGGGAGAAATTTTATTGTGCTTATAGTTGCTCTTAATACCCCAAATGTAGGAGATTAGGTGGTTAAATAAGTTGCATGTCAAATTATGGTCTACCATTGAATTCAAAATTACCTATTTATTTTTATAATAACACAAAATCTTTGTCAAATTTGAGTTATGGAATTAATTACGCATGATTTAAATTTATAATATTTTAATAATTCACGGCCATAATTTGGGATGTGACAACTTGGTATTAGAGCTCTAGGTTGCACTTACCTTAGGATATAGGTTTAGAACGGGTCATTTGCAATCTGAGATCATAGTTTTGGGTAGAGCATCGATTGTGAAGGTTAATATAGTTTTCTTAAAACATAAGTTAGATGGAGGTATTATGTATAGTGTTAATATTTACTCATGATATAGTAGGACAGCTAGTAGGTGTTTCTATGGGCCTCAAAAGCATATTAGGGGATACAATTTGAATAAATTTAAGTTATGAAAGGTGGACTATATTATCTTTACTTAAATGGGATAAGGATAATTGTTGATTATAAATTAGTTTTGTAATTGTTTAGTAATATGACCCCTCATGGATTGTAAGGTAAATGTTGCAGTGGTGAGATTCTTTTATTAATATAATTCAAGAGTGTGAGATATGGGTTTGATAAATATGATTAGTTATCAACGAGGCGTAACCTCTTTAGAATGATATTTAATACGTAAAGAATAGCGGATTCCTTCGCCTTGCAATAAATTATTTCAATACTTGCAATAAATGGCCTAAATGTAACAAAGTGTATTCAATGAGCCTCTAGAACATAAATTCTCTGACAACACAATAAATGAAATGAATCTCATCTACCAACTTGGTTGGATGGAGAAAGAACAAGTAGTTTGATGCAATAAAGGCAAGGAAGAAACCTTAAAGTGACTTAATAAGTGAATTGATTAGTAATAAATACTAATCGAGAACTTAAGAACAAAAGGATAAACTCAATGATAATATCTCACATAATGCACTTAGGTATAGAGAAATCATGTATCAGGATTCAAGATTCGGATTCTGGAAACAAATGATTGATGAAAGTATTTATAGTAATGGAAGGTCATTCAGGCGACCTTACCCGCATTAAATGCTTTGAGCCCGCATTAAATTCCAAAAATATTGTGTATTTAATGCAAAAGGTGGTGTATTAAATGCATGAGATATTTTTTTTGGCCGGGAATACTATTCGGGCTATCAGAATGTCATTCATATTGATTGTGATGTGACAAGTTATCACAAAGGTTTCCTTTGTGAGGGCTGGTGGTACGTTTTCCAAATGGGTCGGCGGTCCAAAGAATGAACCCACTCAAGTACCAATTTTCTTGAGCTCCCAAATGTCAGAAAGCATGACATCATAAAAGATATTAAATTGTAGCAATAAGATATGTTGTATTGCCAATCAAATGATTAATGAGGTTCCTCGAGTAACTTTACTTGGTATGTGTTTGTTTGGATGAGGTTTCTTTGTGAAAGGTTCCTCGAACGAACAACTTTGACAAGGTCCCTCGAGTGAGATCCCACGATCGGGGGGGGGGGGGGGGGGGGGGAAGATTTTTGGAACACTAACTTGATCATATCAGAGAGAGGTTTTGCCTAAGTGTACCAAAGAGGTTGGGGTTATTTCCCAACATTGCGTTGTTTTTAATCCTCCAAACCTAGTACTTGTGAGATTCGCGAAATGAGGTCACTGGATTGAGTGTGAAAGTTATCCCCTGTTTTGCCAGACGTGGTCCTTTGTAGGTACATAATAATCTCAATATCCCAAATATTGACAAGAGAGAATAAATATAAACTAAGTATGTATTACAAGTATGTTCTTAAATCTCCTTTGAACATGCTTGCTTGTTGTGGGAGTGTCTTCGAGTGAAATTCTTACCGACAAACCTTTTTCTTATTCTTAATACTTGATCATCCACTAATCCACTTTAGCTAGCTTGATTAATGTTTAATCTACCATTAACTTTAACCTACCTCTACATTTGCCTCTTCATCCTCCTTCGAGTGACCTTTAACCTAAAATACCGAACATTTTGAACAACCATTTACTGGGCAAATATTTGTTAGATAAAAAATTTCATACAAATGAGCATTCATTGAAATGGGAGTTATCATTTTTAGTGAACACTAATGCGTTCACATGAATATATACTAGAGTGAACATTTTGTTCGAGCAAGCATTTTTATAATTGCCTTGATAATTTGAGTTGTTGGGGTACCTTCTCAAGTAATTTTAAACTTTCATGTTCACACTTATGAAATTATTTTTTTTCCAGATTTCCCCCAAAACATATTAAGTTCCCAAGGAATGCCAAATCCTAACTTAGCCTCAAATGGGTCATCATCGATCAGTCTTATCGTATTAAATGCATCCGTCCATTTTCCCACACCATAACACGTGGCAACTCAGGGATAGAGCATAGTTTTCACATAAACCGCCTCTATGCAGATTTTAACAGAGCATGATGATTACCTTTGTGTGGTCACGCACAGCCACGCACGCGTGAACATCACCTCCTACCGTTTTAATACCCATTTACCCTTATAAAAAAGGGAGCGCCTTCTCTATTAATCCTTTAATTTCAATAACTTACATATCCGGAGCTTTTTAGAGAGAGAAAATTCATATTTTTCAATTTTTTGCAATAGGAAAGATATAGTTGCCTATTTCTCCATCCCTTTTATCCCTTACTCTCATTATTCACCGTTCTTCCTTTCAAACCACTATTGAGATAGAACCTATCACCAATATCACCAAAACCACTCCTTCTTCTAGGAGCGCTTCTCCTAATACCCTTCTGCGGCCATCCCCGCCGATCCTCGCCGCGGAGGGAGGAGGAATCCTTCGGGTCCCGTGCGTCCCCTCTCGGGAGAGCGCTTCGGCCGGCGTCGATTTTGTGAGGTGTGAAGATGTAGAGAGATTCAGAGTCGCTAGTATATTTTAATCAAAACAGACAAAAGAAAAAGGGAAAGCCACCCCGAAGGATGGCTTCCAAAGACATACTGGTGCGTGCGAAACCAAAATGATTCAGAAAGGGTTCGGAGGCTTAGTTACGAAATGGGAAGGTGTTAGGCACCCATTCCGCCCTTTCGGTCTCTCATGGATATTTGCTATTTTCCTTTATGTTTCCCCCCCGTGAGATGTGTGCATGTGTATATATAGAATGGAGGTAGTAATCCTCGAGATGTATCATGAAAAGATAAAGCGAGTCATCCATAGGAATATGAGATTAGTGTAGAAAATAAGATTTACACGATTACCCCTATGTTGATCGTTATAAGGGAACGATAACGCACATGGAGTAATGCGTTACTAAGAATAAGTATATATATAATATAAGAGAAATGGATTTAGAGAGAATAGAAAATGAGAGAAAAAGTGAGAGAAAGGACTCGAGTCTCGGGTTTTACCCCGAGACGCCTACGTAGCCTATAAAGGCATCAAAGTCCACGTAGTTCACATACAAAGCAAAGGGGTGGGGTTTATCCCATAAATCCAAATGTGGGATCTCTTATTTGTAAGTGTGTGTGTGTGTGTGTGTGTGTAGAAAAAGTGTTTTAGTTGTGAGAAAAGTGTGAAAAAGTGTGAGAATCCCTTATTTGGAATTTATGAGCAAACCCTCTTTTTCTTGTTTTTTTGGATTTTAAGAAGATAAAAGATGTGCAATAATACTAAATAAAAAGTATATTAGGATATGTGAGGTGAAATAATAAGAATGCTAAGTAAGAAAACAAGTTATTGGGAATTCAAGAGAATTTAAGAGAGAGTTTGAGAAAGTTGGACCTTCTTGAAGATCTTGAACTTGATCTTGAATGTTGGAGAGAAGCCCTTGAGCTTGGATGATGATGGAGAGTGGTTAATTCACCAAGTTTGATGAAAAGGATGATGAAAAGTGTAGGTTAAGGAGGGATTTGGAAGTTGAAATCACGCAGCTTTCGAGAGAGGTTTCTGGGATTTGTTCAGAGAGATTTTTATCAGATCTGGGGTCCCCTTGAAAATGAGGGCAACGCCTCCTTTTATAGCCCCAGGGGACTGCCAATCGGCCCTATCATGGCACTGCCTATCGGCAGGTGCCGATAGGCAGGATCTGGGACCTGCCATTTGGCAGTGCGCCTCAGGCTTTTTCGGAAAATTGGCCGCCGAGGGCAAACCGTTGGTCAGAATCGAGGTTAGAAAGGTATTTCATAGACCTTCGAAAGTCCTTTGGACCGCTCCCGAGTTCGGGAGTTGACTTTGGGTCAAATTTGGCTCGGAAGCATTTGTCGATCCATTGGACGGAGAATCGTGCGAACGCAAACGACGCGTTTGTCCGCATGGTAAGTCCGAATCGCACACGGGGCAGACCGTTGGAAAGGTAGGGAGATGTACTTTGACATTCCAAAGAGTTTGACCCGGTTTGGAGAGTTGACTTTGGTCAACCGGGCCATAGAAGTGCTCGGTGGCTTCCCGGAGTCAAACGGATCGTTCGTCCGCATGGAAAGTCGGAATTGCGCACGGGACGGACCGTTGGAATGGGTATTCGGTGCCCTTCGAAGATTCATTCAGCCTCGATTGAGATGAAGAGCTTACGTAGGTCAAACAGAGCCCGGGAGTGCCCGGTGGCCTCTAGGTCTGGTTTCGGACGCAAATGGCGCGTTCGTCCGCATGGTAAGTCGGAATTGTGCATGGGGTGGACCGTTGGAAAGGGTATTCAGTGCCCTTCGAAGATTCATTGAGTCCCGGTTGAGACGAGGAGTTTAACTTTTGGGTCAAACTGAGCCAGGGGTGACCGATGGCCTCCAGGTGAGTACTCGGGACGTGACCTAGGTTTATAGTGATGAAGGGAGGTACTAGGGACCTAAGAAGAGTTAAGGGGTAACAGAATGGGGTGTCTACACCTTCCTCGCCAAGCTCAGTGGTGCAAACACCATTGTGCTCCTTTTTTTCTGTATCGAAGACCGTTTTTCGACCATTTCTAGGGCTCGCCCTAATCATTAAATCGCTAGAGGTACTCCCCATTTATTGGAGAAAGAAATTAAAGAAACTCATGAGTGGTCATACATACCCGGTGCCGATGTAACCACGATTAATGGTGTTGGACCAGGTTTGTAAGAAGTGCATCGGATGATCAAACAAGGCCATTTTCGATGAGCTAATTCGGTACTTCTACTTTATGGAAGATAAATCTGCTGCCAAAATGAGAAAAATTGCCAAGGCCAATCCTAAGGGCAAGTAAGATATCGTATTTCCCCCCACTAGGGAGGGTTTTGAGACTACCCTTTGGCTACCAACTTACATATTATTTGTCGTTCTAGAATTTTCTTATCCCAGAGACCACATGACTGTCCAAGGAGGGATTTAATCAATATTGTCATTTGGATGCCTTTGGGGGTCAAAATTGCCCTGACTGCCATCACACTAGGTTCTCTCTACACCTAGCTAGGCATAACTTATACGGACATTATAAGGTCAGGTAGACATTTTGACTCTCTGTAGAGGGGGCTTGAAGGTAATCCTGAGATTAAGGATAATTCCTTAATTGGCAATATTGTTTGAGAGTAAACAACCGATGTAGCTTAAGCGTGGCAACTCAGCGAGGCATCTGGGCGTGGCAACTCATACTTTAGCTTGTTGTGTTAGTCAGATTGTATCTTTATTTATATTGACTGTAAGCTATAATGGTTGTAATATTGTAACGAGAATAATAACGAGTTTGTGTGAGGTTAAACGGTACTCGCGAGAGACCAGGCTTGGCAGGGCCTGGGAGAGCTTTCATGCTCTATCGAATGACCTCACAATGGGAACTTTAGAGGGACTTGGTTTGGAGGATTGAGAAGTGAGGCACCATTGGGGCTTGTCCTGACCATCTTAGATACACCCGGTAAAACACCGAAGGACCCTAACCGTGGAATCTCAGGAGGGGCAGCTTGGAGTTCCATCGGGCACTTAGTTATGAACCAAACAACCCTTTACTTAATGTCACATTTACTATAGGTGATGTCACTAGCTAGCTAAACAATGTCAGACCTGCACTTGAGTAAACCCCCGTGGTATTTGGGGCTGTCAGGCAATAGGTGAGCCACCTCTGCGACAATAGCCCCCTGCCATATAGTGGATGGAAAAAAGGCATGTCTTGGAATTTAATGTTTATGATGTGGAGACAACTAGTGCATCAGGCATTTAATGTCGTGACATAAAGTATGAGGGATGTCTTATATAGTCTTTAATGACTGAGTTTCCTCGTGGGTGGTGTGAGGGGCTATTTAAGGACCCCAACCACCTTTGAGGAAAGGGAGATCTTTTTAGAGAGTTCATATGATATTTTAAGAAGTTTAAGGAGTTATTACTAGAGAGAATACAAAAAAGAGGAAGTTACTGCAAACTAGAGGGTTTACCCACTCACCATTGTTACTTATTACGAAGCTTTTAATACTTGACAGAGATTCTTGAGGGTATTAGGTGTGTTTATACATGCCTACCAAGGTGTATCTAGGGTGCTTACTTCCCTCTCCCTCTAGCTAAGTTACTTCTAAGGTTTATTACTATTTTCTAAGTTGTACACAAGAGTTTTGTGAGTTTAAACTAAGTTTATCTTCATTGGGTTTGTGTCTGTGTGTCCTATCATTAATCCAAAGCTTTGGCCAAGATATCTCATCATTACCATACTCAAATAGGGGTTATGCCTCCATATATAATCTAAAGTACCCTCTTACATTTGGCGACTCCGCTGGGGTGGCATTCTTCTAAGTAAGGAGTATGGCGCAGGATAATGCTAATCGAAGGCTCAACTTTGATGACATCTAGCATAATGAAGAACAAGCTGCGAGGGAATTGGAGGCCCTAAGGGATGGGGCTCCCCGAGTGGAGGCACCTTCGGTTCTGGCAACATCAGGCATTTCGGGGGTGACACAAGCTTCCATGAGTGCGGGGTTGGGACCCACTTAGGTCACACTCCTCATGAGCAAGTTTTATGAGTTTTTGCAAACTCCAGTAGCTTCAACTATGCTTGGAGGATTGGAGGCTAATACCTTCATAACACCAGGGGTAGCTCCAACGGCCCCACCAGGTGCAAGTGTTGACGACCCCCGTTGTGACGTTGGTGCCAGCTGCAACGAGCACCCATGCCATGGTGCCATTAGTTGTTGCCCCAACGACATCACCCATGGAAGAAATGAGCAAGGAGATACAAAAGGAGATGCTGAAGTTCATGCATGCTTCCTCATAATCTGTTGGCGAGGTGGCTTCGATTTATGATGACTTTCGAACACCGTATCCTTAGAAGTACAATGACGAGCCATATCTGAAGGAATATATTCCTCCTATTTTTGAAAAATACACGGAAAAAGGTGGGAATCTGAAGGAGCACATCAAGCTCTTCATAGAACACTTGGGGGAACATTGCAGTAATAAGAAACTTTGTTTGAGGGAGTTTTCCAAATCCTTAATCGATAAAGCATATACCTGGTATTCCCATTTGGATCCTAGGAATGTTTCTACGTGGGAGGAGATGCATGTGTTGTTTGTCCAGAAGTTCTTTCTGGTAGAAGATGAGTTTACTTTGACCCAACTGGGTAGGGAGAAGCAACGAACTAGGGAAGAAGTGGTGGCCTGTGTTCGAAGGTTTAGGGATAGATCCCTTGACGTGAGAGAGGAAGCCAAAGAGTCTAAGTTATTGCAGATTTGCGCTGAGGGGTTGCTTCCTGAGTACATCTGCCATCTCATCAATGAAATACGCGAGGGGACTTTTTTGGCGTTCTTAAAAGCAGTGAGGAATATTTCGTTGGTGGTGCGGCCCAATCCGGTGGCGGTGCCCATGATGTTTAGGCAGTCGATGCAACCCGCGGGGGGGAAGTCTCAGACCCCACGGGTACACCGAAGGAGGAGATGGGGGCAAGGCACCGAAAAAGGACAATAAGAGGAAGTTCGGAAGAAACATGGAGGACCCACCACCATTGCCTTGTATAGTGGAGGAGGCTCTCAGCTGTTACAACGCAAGGGTCCAAGGTGGAATGTTCTACGAACCAAAAGACATTCCCGTTGGGGAACCTGATGCGGCAACGAAGGCGGATCCTAGGTACTGCCAGGTTCATAGGAGGATCCAGCACCCAACAGAAAGTTGCCTCACACTGAGAAGAATTATTAACAAGTACGTGAAGGCAGGGACATTGCAAATCCCTCCACAGAATGTCAATAACAACCCACTGCAATCACATGGGGCCAATCTCGTGGTGGCCTACGATGAAGAGGCGGAGATAGGAGAAACAGAAGAGTATGAAGCAACTTTGGAGACCTGTACCAAGGGAATGTCTAATGTATTTTTGGCCTACGATGGAGCAAGCACCAAAGACGTGGAGGATGTGTACATCGTTGAAGGCGAGGAAGTAGATTCGAGGCTAGAGTACTGTGCAGTTTCAAAATCCTCGAAGTTCACCTGGTTCTTTGACCAAGTGGTGATTCTAAAAGAAAGCAGGTTGGAAATAACCCAGGCGATACTAGATATTGTGAGGAAATACGCAGTCCCTTCGCTGAAATGGAAGGGACCCATGGCCAGGTTGGTAAAGAGGTTCCTGTCAGGGGTGACCTTCAGCGATGTCGATAGAGTTGTGAGATTCCCTCATAACAGGCCATTGTACGTGACTTCTAGTGTCAACGGAGTTAGTTTTTTAAGGACTCTCATGGATGGGGGATCTTCCATCAATATCATGCCATTTAACTCCTTTCATGCAGCTAATATTCCAGAAGAAAGGTTAGTCCCCATGCCTTTCGTAATTTCGAGGTATGATAACCAATCTTCTAAATCCATTAGGTATGTTAATGTGGGGATTGTGATGGGAAATTTGAGTTCCCATATAAAGTTCCACGTGATAGAGAGTGCAACTTCCTATCA
This sequence comes from Sambucus nigra, assembly GCA_949130495.1. Lineage (NCBI taxonomy): Eukaryota > Viridiplantae > Streptophyta > Magnoliopsida > Dipsacales > Adoxaceae > Sambucus > Sambucus nigra. The sequence continues at coordinate 292,937,587 of OX422215.1, read as the reverse complement.
TATGCTAATAGGAAGGGTGTGGATGCATAACCAAGGGCTAGTTCCTTCTACATACCACCAATGCGCTAAGGCAAACATCAAGGGGACGGAGGTGACCATTAGGGCTATAAAGAGGCCCTTCGCTATTGAGGAAGCTCACTTGGTGGATGCCGCATTTTATACAGAGTTGGAAGAGTATGTCCAGGTCCTAACGAGAAGAATGGAGGGAGGATGGGTTCCCTCGATCAGAGAAAGGATGGGGCCCTTAAACGAGCGGAGTAAAAAGGTTGCGAGCAGCGCAATAGTAATGACTGAAGAATCTCACCCCCTCGGCCCCAAGGCATTTCGAAGAAGCTCAAACATAGGATGAGGACCAGAGTGGATTCGATGGAGCACGAGGTTCAATGACAAAGCATGCTGAGTCAGTTCTTGGAAAAAGAGTGGCTGAAGCATCTAGAGAGAAGAATAGGAAAGCAGTCACCATTACTAGCACACAGTGCAAGAAGGTCATTACCGAGGAAGGAAAGGTGGTTTATTAATTATAACGGTGTGAACAGGCAGCCCAGGAAGCTGACGATGAGGTCGACCCGATATATGAATGCTTTCTAGTAGATCAAATGGGACAATGCATGGAGATAGACAATTCCAACATACAGGAATTTGTGGAGGAAGTTACCAAGGAACCAGATTACATGGCGAATCGACCAAATTCGCAGGAACAAGAGCTAAAGCAGTTGAACTTGGAAAAAGAAGAAGAAGACCCAAGTCCCATCTTCATCTCAAAGGATCTCAGTAAAGAGAAACGAGAGGCCTTGGTTGAGTTGATTCGAGAATTTGTAGACGTCTTTGCGTGGAAGTACACAGAGATGGAGGGGCTAGATGAGGAAGTAAGCTGTCATAAGTTGAACGTGATGCCTTCAGCCATTCTAGTAAAATAAGTAACGAGAACGTACAAGCCTGAGTTGGATTTGAAGACCAAATAAGAGGTTCAATGCTTACTAACGACAGGGTTATTTACACTGATATAACACCCACTCTGGTTATCCAGTATTGTCCTAGTGGGAAGAAAGATGAAAACCAGATAAGGATCTGTGTGGACTTAAGAGATTTGAATAGAGCCTGCCCCAAAGATGAGTTCCCTCTACCCTCCATCAATATCCTGATAGATGCAACGACAGGTCATGAGATGTATAGCTTCATGGATGGGATGCAGGGTATAATCAGATCAAGATGGACCCCGTGGATGCGGAGAAAACGGAGATCAGAACACCGTTGGAAAACTTCATGTACAGGGTGATGCCGTTTGGACTCAAGAACGCTGGGGCGACTTACCAGAGAATAATGATGGCCATTTTCCATGAATTCTTTCACAGGTTTGTGGAATTATATGTGGATAACTTGGTCATCAAGTCGAGGAAGGAGGAGTCTCATCTGAGTGATTTGAGGAAGGTGTTTTCCCGTTGCAGGAAGTTTAAATTAAATATGAATCCGCTGAAGTGCATTTTTGGGGTGACAAGCGAGAAAGTCCTAGGCTTTGTGGTTGATCGGCAAGGGGCGCAGATGGACCAGGACAAATAACGGGCGATCTTGGAAATGCCATGTCCAAGAACGGCGAAAGAGCTGAAGAGTTTCCTCGGTAAAGTCTCCTATCTTAGGAGATTTGTGCCTGGATTAGCCGAAATAACACATCCGTTGATGCAGCTATTATGAAAGAACACGAAGTTTAAATGGGAGGCAATTCACCAGGAGTCTCTTGACGGACTGAAGAAGCTGCTCATCTCACTACAGACCATGGTTCCACCAAGGACAGGAATACCGTTGCAGCTATACCTCATATCCACCACAAGGTCCGTGGGAGCTTTGCTAGCATAAGAGATCGATGGGAAAGAACGACCAGTTTACTACCTCAGCAGGTCATCCACAGGCCAGAAGTCAAATATAGTAGCTTAGAAAGGCATTGTTTAGCCTTAGTATTTATAGCGCAAAAACTTAGACATTATATGTTGTCTTTTACAATTAATATTATAACTAGATGTGATACCATTAAGTATTTTCTTGTAAGGACTATATTGATTGGCAGGACAGCTAGATGGTTCCTTATCCTCTCCGAATATGACTTGAAGTGCATAGTTCCTTGCGCAATTAAAAGCCAGGCGTACGCTGATCTGTTGGCCATTTTCCCTTCGGGAACCTTTGAGCTACCCAAAGAAGATATCCCAGGAGATGATTTGCAGGCCAACCATATAGATGCAACGGATGAGGAATGGACAATGCAGTTCGATGGGTCATCGTCAGAAAAAAAGGAGGAGCAGGGGTTATTCTTTCAAAAGGAATGGAAGAGATTTGCCTTTCTTACAAGTTAGATTTCCCTTTCTCTAACAACGAGGCCAAATATGAAGCATTGGTGTTGGGATTGCTAGAGGCTCTTCGAAGAGGGATCCGTTCACTTTGCATCAAGGGGGATTCAGACTTGGTGGTTCAACAAGTGAATGGAGAATACGCGTTGAAACACATGAGCCTGGCACCATACAAAACGATCATTCAGAGGTTCCTTGGCCAGTTCCATCAAACCAAGATCAAGAGGCAGCCCAGAACAATAAACCGTCACCCATATGCCTATGCCACCATTGCCTAGAAGATAATTATGAGGAGCGATACAACTAATGTCGCGATTCAATGAAGAATACCTCCTTCGATGGTACAGTCAATTTTATCGATGGAAGAGAACGCGAACTGGAGGGGAGAGATTAAGAGGCAACTGGAGACTGGTGAAGGAATGATGGGGCTCAGATAATTGGCCTAGTAATTTACCAACCAAGGAAACCTTTACTTCATAAATGCATGAGGATGGCTATCGAGATGCATCGGTCCACAAGAGGCAGAGAAAAGATTGAAGAAAACACATAAAGAGCACTGTGAAACAACTGAGATACCCCTCTATCGAAGAATGCAATGGGAGGGATATTTCTGGCCTAGCATGAAGCAGGATGCAGACGAGTTACAACGAAAGTGTGAGAAATCCCAATTATTCTTTGAGGCAGCTGAATTTCATTTCTTAGAGGCTCAAGCTGACTGGAGACAACCCTATATTGACTTCATTAAAGATGGAGTCGTCCTAATGGAGAAAATTGACACGATGGGGCTCCGGTGAAGAGCCCCGAGATTCTACGTTCAGGAGGGGAAGCTTTATCGAAGGGGATACTTTAACAGGCCATTGCATTTCATCACGAAGGAAGAAGCGGCCAAAGCTCTCAAATAGGCGCACAATCCAGCTCATATAGGAGGGGCCAAGTTGTATGACCAGCTGATGACTTTTGGGTACTATTGGCCAATGATGGAGAAAGATTCTACTGAGTTCGTTTGAAAGTGCAAGGCTTGCCAGTTTCATGGAAATATGATCCATGCCCCGTCAGTGGACTTACACTCCCTAGCAACGCCTTATCTTTTTCACACTTGGGTGTTCGACCTGGTAGGGGCAATACGCACTTCTTCGAGGTGGAAGATATGAATCCTAGTACCAACGGAGTGTTTCACAAAGTGGGCTGAGGCGATACCACTGAGAAGGGAAACAACAGGAGTAGTGAGAAACTTTATCAGAGAATACATCATTTGCCATTTTGGGATCCTAAAGGTTATCCTTTCGGACAATGGAACCCCTTTCGTCAATTTAGAAGTAACGATGCTCACAGACAAATACTCCATTGTCCATCACACTTCAATGGTGGAATACCCAAAAGAAAAAGGTCAAGCTGAAGGAACTAAAAAAACTTTGGTCAGTATTTTGGCTAAAACGATGGAGGATTTCCTAGGATCGTGGGATGACAAGATACCCACCATTTTATGGGCCTATTGGACGACTAAAAGGAAGCCTATAGGGTATACGCCGTTCTCTCTTATTTATGGGGTTGAGGCAATTCTCCCAATAGAGTTCGAAGTTCCCTCGGCCCTTATATGCTTTGTGAAGCAGCATGCTCCCTCAGAATAGACACGTGTAGTTGGAAGCATTTGACGAACATAGAGATAATGCGATTCAACACTTTCAAATGTACACGAAGAAGCTCTCCAGGGCATATGATAACTTGGTGAGACCAAGAAAATTCATGGAGGGAGATCTCATATTGAAGGCCGCAGTGAAACATATTAGGGGGCTTCCTCTACCTAAATTTGCAGCAAATTGAGAGGGACCTTTCATCGTAAAGGAGACTCATGACTGAGGTTTTTGCTTAATTTCAAAGATGGAAGAAGATAAACCATTCAAGATTAATAATAAGTGGTTGAAGGTTTATCATGTGTAGGCAGTTATGTTGGACCTATTATGTAATTGGCTGTTGTTATAAATACGCAAGTTCTTTCTTATGATGAGTATGCAAGTTCTTTTTTATTATACCTCAAGTAGAGATGAAAGAATTATAGAACTCCGTATTTCACAATTTATGGAAACAGTTATAACACAAAGAAATGGCATGGGAATAGGTATCGTTTTTCATTCATATACTTTGGGGCATTACAAAACGGGGAGCTATTGCCCAAGAACATACCACTATTTCTAGGTGAGTTTAGTGCTATACATAGGTGACCAACTCACATATGAGTTGTACCATGCAGTTCTTATAGGGGGTTTTTGCATTTTTTTAGTTGACTAGACTTACTCAGGGACATACCATCATTTTTAGGTGGGCTTTGTGTCAGTGACCTACTTTAGATCATACCACTTCTTAAGTGGGTTTTTGTGCCAAAGGTAGATGAATCAACTCATATTTGATTTATACTATGTAGTTCTTATGTAGTTTTTGTCATATTCTCGAGCGGACGACCTAATTCCCAATTGTACCAAAAATTCAGTGGGTTTAATCAAAATAGTATCAGATAATAAATTTGAACGAATTTATTAGTTAACTAACATCCATTTTACTGTGCATAAAAGAAAGAAACATTGCCTTTGATTTCTTATCTAATAATAAATGTTTATAAGTTTCATGGAATTCCATGACCTTAGAGATACTATTCCATCTAATTCTCTAAAATGATATGATATGTCGCCCAAATCGAGACTACCCAGTAGGGTCCCTACCAGTTCGACAAAGCTTTCCCATCCAATGGTTAATTAACTATGAGCAGCAACTTTCTTAGCACCAAGTCGCTGACATAGAATTTTCTGACTTTGACCTTATTGTAAGGTTGTCTTGTTAATTCTTGCTGGTAGGTGACCAAATGTATAGAAGATTTCTCCCTTATTTCTCTAGTCATATTTAACTCATGAGATATTAGGTCATTATTATGGCCATATTCAAATATCTCTGATCTGATTGTTAGAAGTCCCATCTAATGGGATGAAGGCCTCCATGCCATAGGCGAGGGAGTACAAAGTCCCTTTCATTAGCTTCCTTGGTATTGTTTTGTATGCCACCCATCGTCTTTTATCATTATATAATTGTCTCTTAATTCCCGATAAAAGAGTTTTATTGGTTTTCTCGACCTGTCCATTCCTACTGATGCATATTGGATTCTAATTCCTTGTTTTGGACAGAAATCACAGAAAAGTCGTTATTGAACTAAGTCGCCTGAGAATCTGGAAAAAAAAAACACCTAAGAATTAGGTGGTATAAATTAAAAATAATTTGGTCGCCTACGTTTAGCATCAAAACCCACACAAGAAGTGGTACGAATTAGAACAAGTGATTTGCCTGAGAATCTAGAAAACAAACACCTAAGAATTCGGGGGTACAACTTAGAAATAAGTTGGTCACCTACGTTTGTCATCAAACCCACTCAAGCACTAGTACAACTTAGAACAAGTCGGTTGGTCACCTGAGAATCTAGCAAAAATTCACCTAATAAATGGGTGGTATAGTTTAGAAATAAGATGATCGCCTACGTTTGGCGGCAAACCCACGCAAGCAGTGGTCCGACTTAGAATAAGTTGGTCACTTGAGAATATGGTAAAACCCACCTAAGAATTTGGTGTCATAACTTAAAAGTAAGTTGGTTGCCTATGTTTGGAATTAAACCCACACAAACATTGATATAACTTAGAACAAGTCAGTTGACTACGTTTGGCCTCAAGCGTGACCCAACAATGGTACCTAAGACTCACTCAAGCAGTGGTATGACTTAGAACATATCGATCGCCTATGTTTGCATCAAGCGTAACCCAATATTGGCACCTAAAATCCACCTAAAAATTGGGTGGTACAACTTAGAATAATATGGCTAAATTCGGACTATTCGGCCTCATTTGACCTAATATGGTCAAATTGACACCCTACAATCAAAATTGACCATAAACGGCCAAGTTGGTCAACAACGACTAATATTAGCCCAAGTGATTAAATTTGGCCTACTTCGGCCCCATCTAATCTATGATGGTTAAATTAATCTCTTACGATCAAAACTAACCATTAACGGTCAAGTGGGGTCTATGATGACCAACAATAGCCTTTGTCTAATGAATTTGACCTACCTTGGCCTCGTTTGACTTGATATGGTCAAATTAGTCTCTTAAAATCAAAATTGACCATTAATGGTCAAGTTGGTTGATGATTACCAATATTATCCTGAATGTTGAATTCGGCTTACCTCAGATGCATTTGACATAAGACGATCAAATTAATCTCTTACTATTAAAATTGGCCATTAACGGACAAGTTTATCTATGATGACCTACATTAGTCCAAACAGTTGAATTTTGTCCTAAATCAACCTTATTTGACATAAGATGGTCAAATTGATCCCTTACGATTAAAATTGGCCATAAATGGTTAAGTTGGTCTACGATGAAAAATATTATCCGAAGACGGTTGAATTCGGCGTATTCGATCTTATTTTACCTAAGCAGATTGATCCCATAAGATCAAAACTCACCATAAACCTTCAAGTTGGTATACGATGACCACCATTAGCCTATGATAACTGAAGTTGGATTCATCGGACTCATTTGACTTAAGATGGTGAAATTGATCTCTTGCGATCATAATTGATCCTAAATGATCAAGTTGTCCTGTTACGACCAATATCAACCTGAGGTGGTTGAATTCGGCCTCTTCCAAACTCATTTAACCTAGTATTTTCAATTTAATCTCTTACAATCAAAACTGATCATTGACGATCAAGTTGGTCTATGATGATCAGTAATATCCTTAGTTGACTGAATTCAGCCTATCTCGGCCTCATTTGACCTAAGATCGTAAAATGGATCCCATGCGATGAAAATTGATCATAAATGGTCAAGTTCATCTATGATGACCAACATTAGCCTAAAACGGTTGAAAGTTGGCCTTTTTGACCTCCTCAGCCTCATTTGACCTAAGATGGTCAAGTTGATCCTTACGATCAAATTAACCTTTAATGGTCAAGTTGGTCTACAATGACCAAAAATTTGCTTGAGATGGATAAATTCAGCGTACCTCGTCTTCATTTGACCTAAGATGGACAAATCGATCTGTTACGATCAAAATTGACCATTAATAATCAAGTTGGTCTACGATAACCAATATTAGGCTTCATTGGAAAGATAAGCCTATAATGGCCTCGTTGAAGCTTAAAATATCAAATTGATATTTGATGATGAACATTGAGCTAAAGCGATCAATTTGATATTTGACGACCAAGGTTAAACTATAGCAGGAAGAACCAACCAACTAGGGTCCTATGAGTTTATGATGACCTAAATGATCCTAGACATTTAATCATCCACATTACATGGTACAATTAGTCTATAGTAAAAATCATCGATCAACTAATGATCCTAATGATGCACGAACTATCCACAGTTAACCTGATGCCTGAACAAGTTAGAAAAGAGATATGATTAACCTGATCCCATGAGAGACATATCCATCTTGACGCATTTGAGGGTGGTCCGTATGTTGATCGAACCTCCTAGTAAAGGTAAATATTCTTTCAAAGTATTACAACGTCATATGAGTTAAACCAAGGGAATCATAAGACCAACCAACAGTATCAGACTCACCAGATTAGTTCAATATGACATATATGCACGGAAAAATTTCTAATAACGTAAATTTGAAAGTATTTTGTGTTTACATTATTTTTGGACAAAATTAATTGATTCATATGTTAGGACTTGAGTATGTTGACCTTTCAAGCCTATGACATGGATTCTTGAAAACGTAGTAGCCAAGTTAGAAAATATAAATCATCATGTCGTGCTCTGTGCTCATTTCCATCTTAATGATATGCGGATATCTCTGTAATACCCCGTAATTTTAATGACTTTTAAAATGGGTTATATTTTAAATTAATGGATTAATTGGATCTTATTATAAATTAATTCATTTAGGTTTTATCCGAATTGTGGATATTAAAATGGATGATTCTGAATATTACTTAAAGATATTTAGGTAATATATGAATGTGATGTCATTGATATGACGGTATGATATAAATTCGATAATTTGAATTTTTAGTCAGACGCGGTATGGGACATGTCGGGACTAATTTATTAAATTAAAAAGGAAATTTATTTTCTATCGACCTTATAGTCATTTCGACTGCGTCATTGCGTCCGGAAGGTTCGAAATAGTCAGAAAAGTCTATTTGGATGTTAATTTTGAGTCTCGGGTCATTTGGAAATGAAAAGACAACCCAACAGGGCATTTTGGTTATTTTTACAAGGGGGGTGAATAGTGATTTTGGGTTTTGTCTTATTATAAGTATTTGGAGATTACTTGAATGTGGGTTCATTCATCTCTTCTACACAAAATAGAGAAGTCATCTTCCTAGAGAGAGTGAAAGGTTGCTTGGGAAGGGAAAAACTTGCTTAGAAAGGAGGAGAACCAAAGGTCAAAGGTCACCACCACCATCACCACCTATGTTATTCAACTCCAAAGGATCAGATCTTCAGTAAAGGAAAGTGTTTGATATTTGCAATTTAAGTTCGTATATTGTCCATGTTAGGATAGTTATAAAAAAGATATGATTTTCATGCTTGGAAGATGAAAGGATATAGTTGTTAATGGATTTTTGGAATCTAAAAATATATAGGAATTAAAGTCATGTTGTAGGTAGTTAGTAATCCAATAAATATTCATCAATCTGTGGAAGAAATTCTGAAAATAATTTAGTGTTCTTGAAGATAATATGTTGATAATTTTCTAGAAAAAGAGGCAAAAACGAGTGGAATGAGAAGAGCCAATTTGGAATGTTTAGATCTTCTTTTTGAGTGTTTTTGGATGAGATTTTAGAAAAACTCAAAACACATACCTGACTCAATTTTTCGTGTAGAATCCAAATCTGAAGTCGGATTGATGATTTGAATAATTTTTGGATCTGATTTTTTTGAGTATTTAAAATATGAGAATTCATGATGTTGTTTCTTTTTAATGATGGTTCTTATCCCAAAACTTTGGTAGATCTTTGGTGATTGTTAATTGGACATTATGGGACTTAGAAAAGATCACTAGACCCTTGATAAGATTTGAATTAATGTGATTGTGATTTAATTGATTAGAATGATGATAATTAAAGTTAAAGAGATTTCGGTTGCTAGATTCATGTGTTGGATTCTAATCTGTTTGTATGAGGATTAAGGATAGTTCAAGTAGGGGAGATTTAATATAACACCTGGGTAGCCTTAGAGTTATAATTTAAACATCAAGGACTGAGCTTAAGCTCATTATTGATTTCGCAAGGGCTGAGTGTAGTACAAGAGTGTAGTGGTATGGCTCCTGGATAGAGATGGGAGTTTGGAACACATTTGGTTGAAAGAGGGTATGAGGTTATCCCGATCGCGTATTCAAAGTTGACGGACCTCCACGATCGACAAAGTTAAGTAGTAGTGTATTGGAGGGGTTCCTTGTTTGGATTTCGCTTTGCGAGACACTCCGCACATGAACCTTAACGACGTCGGGGGTGGAGAGATGTTATAGGATGCGAGGATAATTAAATTATGAAGTAAAGATATGATATTTTAATACGTGGAATTTAAAAGGGTTATAATGCAACGTATGGGAAATATCTTAGGGTAGTGATATTACCTTATTGATATTATATTATAGGTATGATAATACCTATTTGATTGATTGATGATTTATGTGTATGACATACCTAGCTTACTTGCTATCGGTGGGAGGTTTGCGCGTGAGGGCAGTTATATCTTGATGAATCCATGGGATCTTTGATTTGTCGCTCGAGAACATAGGTCTATGAAAGACTTATCGGGGAGTTGATAAGTCCGCTGACTGTGGGTACGCAGGTATGTGCGTGACCCATGGATACGAGAACTATGTTCGCCTCCAATTTGTTTGTTGTTGTTTGTGGTTCGTGGAATCTTACCGAACCTTTAGTCCCCTATCCGGCGACCTGCGATGATGGGACATGATAGCAGAGTAATGCATTGTACCGCAGCTGTGACTCGGGGTGCCGTATTATATATGAATATATATATATAAGGGATTAAATGATTGAATGGATATATATTGTGGTTAAATCTATCTACAGTGATAATTGTAGATAACGGTGAATAGAGAAAGATAATGGAATTAAGTTAATTAATGTTTATTCTTACAGAATTGAAAATCTTAATTCATATTAATGAGAAATGATTCATGTTAATGAGAAACGATTCATAAATGAGAAATGTAAATGAATAATAATGTGACGTATGGTATGGGACATACGGGGATTATGAAATGGGAATGGAATTATAATATGGAGACTAGAAAAGAGGAACCATTAACTAGGAGGTTAATAGGAAATGTTAAGTGTGCACTCTAGTTGAGAGGTGAGAATGGCAAGTGAGAGTTGGGTCTAACATGTACATAATAAAAGATTTATTGCACTTGTTAAATACTTGTTGTTTTAAAAATCATTTTCACAATCGGGCTCTGACCCGTTTCCTTGCATATTTTCTTTTCTATTTTATCTTCTATATCAGGTGTCCAGCAACAGGGACGCCAACCTTAGAGGATTATCAAAGGCTATGGATTTATGGAGTTTTGCTTAGACGCCTATCATCATTTGATTCACAGTATTCTCTTTGTAGGGCATGTCGCCTAAAGGATTCAGTTATCTCCTTCCATCGGGGTCAAATACTATTGTATTTGGGCCTTTTTTATACATTTAACATTGTTGGGGTTATTGTAAAGGATTTATATTATTTGGGAATGTTTATTCCAATTGCATTTAAATTCTTTTGTGTTATTTATTGTGTTATCAGTGTTGTGGAATAAAATGTGTAGTGTTATTCTTAAACTAAAAATAGTTTTGTTGAAATTTAAATTTGGAATGTTTTTAACACCAGCTTAATTGGGTATTGGGTGAGTTGCAAATGTTTTCGACAATGATGCTAAGAATGAGCCAACTGTATATTCTATTTTAATTTGGTATGGGACTGGCCACCCGGTATTTAATTAGGCGGGGTTTTACAGGTGGTATCAGAGCATCAGGTTCTAGTGTCCTTTAGAATCTGTACGGCTTACTGTGTTTTCAGCTTAGCGTTCTTTGATGTAGAGCCCTATGAGTAGGATTATTGCTTTTCTATTTATGCCTACAAAGGTACGATGACTGCGGCCGAAGTTGCTGCAATTGTCGCTCAGGCAGTCAATGCGGCTTTAGCTGCTGTTCAGCAGGCTCCAGCACTGGCACCGGTTGTGCCACCCGCGCAAGGGCAAGTGTTTCCTACTGCATGGGAACGAGCGAGGGATGCCTTTCAGAAAGCGCACCCACCTGAGTTTCAGGGAGGATCAGATGTTGTGACTGCTAGCCAATGGAAGAAAGATATCCAACGGCACTTGAGAATGATCGAATGCACTGAGGTTCAACGTCAAATACTAGCCACATTCAAGCTAGTAGGGGCAGCTTTGCAATGGTGGGAAGCTACGACCACTATGGAGAAGAGGGACTCAATGACTATTTAAGACTTTTGGATACGGTTTGATGGGAAGTATTTTCCTTCCGCCATCCAGACAGAGATGAGGCGGAAGCTACTTGATTTGAAACAGGAATAGAAAACTGTGGCGGAATATGAGGAAGAGTTTACGAGATTAACTAATTTGGTACCAGCTGAAGTACCTACTGAGGAGAGGAGAGTCCTAATGTTCACTGATGGGTTGAACTATAAAATTCGACAACATTTATTGGGGAATCTTTCATTACGTATGTATGGCAGATGAGGGTCATTGGATGGATAGCGGAGATCGTACTTAGGAGGTTATGAAGTATGTTCGAGTATGATGACCGTAGTCGAGGTCACCCCTATTATGGAAAAATTGAGGAGAGCCATCAGTAGAAGTTCTTGAAATGCGTGAATTGTGTATGTTCCCTAACGAAGGCAATATATTGAAAGGCTTGGGTATATAGTGGAGTGTGGTTAACTAGAACTGAAAATTTGGGGTAAAATTTTTCTTGACTCATCGGAGGAAAGTTATAATATTGGGATTCAATAACCATCACCCGCAAATGAGGGTATGTTTCCTATCTAAGGAAGTATGAGGCGTATTGATTTTTGTAGTGATTTATATTGTGTGGGCAAAAGGGTTGTTAAACTTAGCCTATGGCATCATTATTTACGTAGACTCACTGAGGGGTGTGGGACACCTATATATTACTTGTTATCATGTGGGTTTGATTTTTATGGGATTACTTACCATGGGCATGTCCGAGCGTGTTGTGCCTAACGGCATGCATTGACTTGTGGTATATGAGAGCATATGTCTGCATCTTGTCTTCTATAAGAGAGTAGATGCGTAGACTCTATTTGAAATCGAAAAACCAAATTTTTGTTTTAAATCGATAAACCTGATATTTTTTTTTATAAACCAAATTTTTATATTATTGACTAAGGACCTTAGGAGTTTCGATGACCGACTACTTTAGGAAGTAGTGTATCGGGGTGGTTCCTTGTTTGAATTTCGCTTGCGAGACACCCCACGCATGAAACTAATAACCGTTGGGAGTCGAAATAAGTTAGGTCTTTGGGAAACGAGTTTATAACCTTTGCGAAAACTTTTAATATTGAAAGCGGTACGAGAGGGTGTATGGGAGCCCTGGATGATTTAATTGTAGTATTTTTCATAATTGTGAAAAAGGTAAGTAATTGAGACTTCAGGATTTATTTGTTTAATAAGTGAGGATCATTTTCCCAAACTTTGTCACGAGGACGGTATAGGGAAGATTGGGTATAATTTAAATTTGATTCAGTTGGAACTAAATGGTGAGACTTAGTGTAACATCGATGGGGATTTTCGTTAATGTACTGTATGGGCGGTACTACTTAGATTTCTTGCAATGTGAGATTTATACTCGGAGTTGACCTTATCAGTATGGTTCATTTTTCTGAATTTCGGGACGAAATTCTGTTATAAGGGGGGAAGTATGTAATACCCCGTAATTTTAATGACTTTTAAAATGGGTTATATTTTAAATTAATGGATTAATTGGATCTTATTATAAATTAATTCATTAAGGTTTTATCCGAATTGTGGATATTAAAATGGATGATTCTATTACTTAAAGATATTTAGGTAATATATGAATGTGATGTCATTGATATGATGGTATGATATAAATTCGGTAATTTGAATTTTTAGTCAGACGCGGTATGGGACATGTCGGGACTAATTTATTAAATTAAAAAGAAAATTTATTTTCTATCGACCTTATAGTCATTTCGACTGCGTCATTGCGTCCGGAAGGTTCGAAATAGTCAGAAAAGTCTATTTGGATGTTAATTTTGAGTCTCGGGTCATTTGGAAATGAAAAGACAACCCAACAGGGCATTTTGGTTATTTTTACAAGGGGGATGAATAGTGATTTCGGATTTTGTCTTATTATAAGTATTTGGAGATTAGTTGAATGTGGGTTCATTCATCTCTTCTACACAAAATAGAGAAGTCATCTTCCTAGAGAGAGTGAAAGGTTGCTTGGGAAGGGAAAAACTTGCTTGGAAAGGAGGAGAACCAAAGGTCAAAGGTCACCACCACCATCACCACCTATGTTATTCAACTCCAAAGGATCAGATCTTCAGTAAAGGTAAGTGTTTGATATTTGCAATTTAAGTTCGTATATTGTCCATGTTAGGATAGTTATAAAAAAGAGATGATTTTCATGCTTGGAAGATGAAAGGATATAGTTGTTAATGGATTTTTGGAATCTAAAAATATATAGGAATTAAAGTCATGTTGTAGGTAGTTAGTAATCCAATAAATATTCATCAATCTGTGGAAGAAATTCTGAAAATAATTTAGTGTTCTTGAAGATAATATGTTGATAATTTTCTGGAAAAAGAGGCAAAAACGAGTGGAATGAGAAGAGCCAATTTGGAATGTTTAGATCTTCTTTTTGAGTATTTTTGGATGAGATTTTAGAAAAACTCAAAACACATACCTGACTCAATTTTTCCCCGTAGAATCCAAATCTGAAGTCGGATTGATGATTTGAATAATTTTTGGATCTGATTTTTTTGAGTATTTAAAATATGAGAATTCATGATGTTGTTTCTTTTTAATGATGGTTCTTATCCCAAAACTTTGGTAGATCTTTGGTGATTGTTAATTGGACATTATGGGACTTAGAAAAGATCATTAGACCCTTGATAAGATTTAAATTAATGGGATTGTGATTTAATTGATTAGAATGATGATAATTAAAGTTAAAGAGATTTCAGTTGCTAGATTCATGTGTTGGATTCTAATCTGTTTGTATGAGGATTAAGGATAGTTCAAGTAGGGGAGATTTAATATAACACCTGGGTAGCCTTAGGGTTACAATTTAAACATTAAGGACTGAGCTTAAGCTCATTATTGATTTCGCAAGGGCTGAGTGTAGTACAAGAGTGTAGTGGTATGGCTCCTGGATAGAGATGGGAGTTTGGAACACATTTGGTTGAAAGAGGGTATGAGGTTATCCCGATCGCGTATTTGAAGTTGACGGACCTCCACGATCGACAAAATTAAGTAGTAGTGTATTGGAGGGGTTCCTTGTTTGGATTTCGCTTTGCGAGACGCTCCGCGCATGAACCTTAACGACGTCGGGAGTGGAGAGATGTTATAGGATGCGAGGATAATTAAATTATGAAGTAAAGATATGATATTTTAATACGTGGAATTTAAAAGGGTTATAATGCTACGTATGTGAAATATCTTAGGGTAGTGATATTACCTTATTGATATTATATTATAGGTATGATAATACCTATTTGATTGATTGATGATTTATGTGTATGACATACCTAGCTTACTTGCTATCGGTGGGAGGTTTGCGCGTGAGGGCAATCATATCCTGATGAATCCATGGGATCTTTGATTTGTCGCTCGAGAACATAGGTCAATGAAAGACTTATCGGGGAGTTGATAAGTTCGCTGACTGTGGGTACGTAGGTATGTGCGTGACCCATGCATACGAGAACTATGTTTGCCTCTAATTTTTTTGTTGTTATTTGTGGTTCGTGGAATCTTACCGAACCTTTAGTCCCCTATTCGGCGACCTGCAATGATGGGACATGATAGCAGAGTAATGCATTGCACCGCAGCTGTGACTCGGGGTGCCGTATTATATATGAATATATATATATAATGGATTAAATGATTGAATGGATATATATTGTGGTTAAATCTATCTACAGTGATAATTGTAGATAACGGTGAATAGAGAAAGATAATGGAATTAAGTTAATGAATGTTTATTCTTACAGAATTGAAAAGCTTAATTCATATTAATGAGAAATGATTCATGTTAATGAGAAACGATTCATAAATGAGAAATGTAAATGAATAATAATGTGACGTATGGTATGGGACATACGGGGATTATGAAATGGGAATGGAATTATAATATGGAGACTAGAAAAGAGGAACCATTAACTAGGAGGTTAATAGGAAACGTTAAGTGTGCACTCTAGTTGAGAGGTGAGAATGGCAAGTGAGAGTTGGGTCTAACATGTACATAATAAAAGATTTATTACACTTGTTAAATACTTGTTGTTTTAAAAATCATTTTTACAATCGGGCTCTGACCCGTTTCCTTGCATATTTTCTTTTCTATTTTATCTTCTATATCAAGTGTCCAGCAACAGGGACGCCAACCTTAGCGGATTATCAAAGGCTATGGATTTATGGAGTTTTGCTTAGACGCCTATCATCATTTGATTCACAGTATTCTCTTAGTAGGGCATGTCGCCCAAAGGATTCAGTTATCTTCTTCTATCGGGGTTAAATACTTTTGTATTCGGGACTTTTTAATACATTTAACATTGTTGGGATTATTGTAAAGGATTTATATTATTTGGGAATGTTTATTCCAATTGCATTTAAATTCTTTTGTGTTATTTATTGTGTTATCAGTGTTGTGGAATAAAATGTGTAGTGTTATTCTTAAACTAAAAATAGTTTTGTTGAAATTTAAATTTGGAAAGTTTTTAACACCAGCTTAATTGGGTATTGGGTGAGTTGTAAATGTTTTCGACAGTGATGCTAAGAATGAGCCAACTGTATATTCTGTTTTAATTTGGTATGGGACTGGCCACTCGGTATTTAATTAGGCGGGGTGTTACAATCTCACTTTTGTATGCATATATATTTTGATCCTTGAATATTTTATATTATGGTGTTAGGATTTTATAAAATTATTTGTATACGTTTTTAACATGATTTTATCTCTTTTAATATTTTTTAGAAGAATTTATTTTTTAAAAGGTCGTTATAATGCCACTAGGCATGTCGTTCGAACGAATGGTACCTCGTTAGAATAGGTTCCAACGAACTTCAAACGGACCAAGTTCAACCCTCACTAGACTCTTTTCGTATCGCTCGTTGGATACATATTCAAATGGGATGTTATACTTCATTCAAACTAGGTTCCAAGTCATTTGAACTAGCTTGTGGATTTTTCAATAATTCGAGATTAACCAAATTGATTTTCATCCTTATCTTGATTTTAGAAAACCTCCTATAAATAGGAGTACGGAGTAGCATTTTTCTTCAAAACATTTTTTATTGATTTTGAGTTCCCAAACTCTTGAAAAAAGATCTCTACTTTTACCCAAACCCTTCGTTCACACCCAAATTGTTTAGTTACAAGAATCATCTTATTGTGCTTTGAGATTTACTTTATGGTAACCAAGGTTTATTCTCCACATGTTTGTGGGAATAATTTTAGACAGTGGACTTCGTATTTATTGTTTACACACAATGGACTCCGTATTGTGGTGTTGCGATGAAGAAGCAGTAGATTTCCTATTCCGATCCATAGGCGAAAGTTGATTTATTTGGTGGATACTTAGGCGCTTATGGACTCACACGTTGTAAAAATTGCATATGTGGATTCCTATGTTATCGCCGTGGAGAAAATTTGAAGATATAAGATGCATTAAGGCTTACGAGGGTGTAGAATCGTTGTGTAAGTCATCTCTCAACTTTTGTAAATGCTTTATTGTAGTGAATTTACGTGACTGGTCCGTCTAAGATTTTTTCCATAGTAAGTTTTCCTCGTGCATCAGGCGTTGTGGTTGGTTTACTTATTTTATCCTGTACTTACCTAAATACATTTTTAGGTTAAGATAAAATTGGTTAATCTATTTTTTCGTAACTTGCATAAAATCGGTGCAACGTTTTACTTTGGGTAAAAAATACTTAGGTTTAATATTTAATTTGAAAAAAAATTATAAATTGGCTTTTTTTAGACCGTTCCCTATATAGTACGCATTCTGAAATTGCTATGAGAGCGGGAACACTCGGTTACTATGTAGATCCATCTTTTCATGTTATTTTATGGTTATTTGGGTGTTTCTCTCTAGTTTTGTTTGTTTCGCTCGGTGGGTAATCATAGTGATAAGTTTTTGGATGCATTTTGCTATGATGACCACATTGATATTCGAGATGAGTTAATGAGCTTCATAACCATACTAAAAAATTAGCTCTTCTGAATTTGATGTTTTTAAAAAATAATTAAATTTTTTAAATTTTTTTTTTTTTTAAATAAGAAGTTATTTTTTCGAACTATTCAAACTCAAAGAGATATCCTTCGTGAAAATATCATGGACATGAATCGTGATTTTAAAACTGTAGAAGTGTCCAAGAAAGAGAGTTAGGATAAAGTCTAATTTTTAGAGAATGAATTATAGGACTATAATTTCTAGGTTTGATGAACGTACCATTGAGGATAATGATAAAATGATTAATGATTTGAGGGAAAGTGAGAAAACTTTTAGGGATAAGTTTTCTTGCATTGAGGGGGAGTGAAATAACCTTCTAGGGTTTATTGAAAATTTGAAGAAGAAGTCCCAAAACTTTGAGGAGTCTAATTCCTAGATTGAGTCTAAAATTTTGAAGTAGGAAGATAGTCTAAGAGGCTGGAGTAGTGTTGGTTATGTATTTGATAATTCAAATGCTTTCGTGCCTAAAGACAAGACCAGTGTTTGTTTTAGAGTGTCAACCTCTGCCAAGCACGTTAGACAGCGTCAACCCATAGGTAACATTCCTCGTGTTTACACATGTTTGCATTGTGGTAGGAAAGGTAACCTCGAGATGGTTTGTTATTACCTTAAAAAGGTCCTGTAAAGTCTAGATGTAATATCACCATGTTTCTCAACACCCGTTGCCTTAGGTATTAATCTATTTGGGTTAGAAAATCTGTTTTGAAGGAGCTAAATGTTAGACTGGTTGATTCCCGCACGCGTGCACATGAATCTTCACATGATATATATTATGGGTGGTTTCTTGCATGTTTTTCATACACTAGCTTTTGTCTTTTTATTTTTCTTTTATTGGATCTTATTGAGATGTTCTCCTAAAAATCTTGCCATATACATATATATTTTATTGGGGGATTTTTCCATGTAAGAACCATTGCCACTGAGTTTGACTGTTATTAAAAAAAAATTGTTTGCATAGGAAATTCCTACAAAGGGAGATATCCTTCTTATGTATAAGGCCACCGTTGTCAATAGCCTAAAATTTGAGAGCTAGAAGAAAAGAAAATATTGCCAAGGCCAAAAATTTATTTTATTGATTCTTCATTTTAATTGGTATCTTCAAAATGAGAGTTAAAAAAAGATTTATCTATAATTTTAAGGGTATTATAAGTTGAATATCAATGGGTTTACACAATGAGTCCTAGTTATTTCATGTTTGACACTATTGATTTGAGAAACATTAATATTTTCTAGGCTTGTATGCATTGTGTTTGTTTGTCCATTATAAGTTCACTTTATTTGCGACGATGAGGCTAAATATTAGTTTGATAAATTAATGCAATCAAATAGAATTCCTTAGACTTACTAGGGTAGTTGGATCATTTTTATTTGTTTGTAGTTCATGCCACTTCATTCCATTTCACATGTTTAGACACATCGATACTATGCTAGTGCGTAAAGCTTATGTGATTTGTGTCATGTTGTAGTTGTTTATATATATATATATATATATATATATATATATGTGTGTGTGTGTGTGTGTGTGTGTGTGTGTGTGTGTGTGCCATTTTTATATTTTGCATATTTATAGATATGGTATTGTTTGTTTTGAGTCTTTGCATCTACATTTAATCCATGTTTGCCATGGGCTTTATTTTTTAATCAAATTAACATGCTATGTGATCATATTGGTATATCTTGTTGCTTGTTTACATTTATATCCCATGATTCATTGGGTATTCAAGTTAATATCATTTATTTTGTCAAAATTGCTATCGATTGGTCATTGTTTGGATTATTTGTGCTTGTGTGTCCATGTTGTATTTATTACACTTTACACCATTGCATTATATTATTATTTTTTCTCTATTTCCATTGATATCACATGTTCACACTTTTTAGGGGAGATGTGGTTTACGGGGGAGAACTGTGACACCCCGACTAATTAAATACCGGGGAGCTACTCATTTATCTCATTAATACAGAATATCAAGTTGGTTCAGATCTAGCATCACTGTCGAAAATATTTTAAACAGTTACTAGCCTCCTAATATTTAAAAAGCGAGTTGTCAAATTTTATTAAATTAAATTAAACAGTTACTAGCCTCACTCGGTAGACCCTCGTAAGTGATAATATTCAATTCCATAAGGTAAACCATTTTTTCGGGCATCAACTAAGACCCTACTGACCTTAACTAAGTCCCACAATACTATATTAATCATCCTAAGAATCATTATAGGTTTGGGATTTATATTAAACTTTAAAGGGGAAAACTTTCAAAAATCAGGAGGGGTCGATCGATCGAAGGCAAAGGTTCGATCGATCGAAAGAGTCGATCGATCGACATTATTGAGTCGATCGATAGATCAAACATGTGTTTGCCCAGAAATTCTTTACACAGTTACGGGTTCTCCAAATTTACACCCAAATCTTCCATTACGACGTCCCAAACTCCCAACCAAGTATACTAATCATTACACCAACATGTTTCCACAATCTCTAACGTTTTAGAATCATTAAACCATCATGAATTAATAGTTTCTTGGATCAAAAGTCATAAATACTCCTCTAAACCTAGTTCTTCAAAATTTCTTCATGAACATCGAATTTCTCAACATTAATTCATAAATTTGTACACATGGATTATGATTCCGTTGTCTTCTACATACTAGAAGTTCATCTACATGCAAAACCTACCCATATTCAATGTTTAATTCTCCCAGTTTATAAAATTCTTAATTTTCCAAGTCTAGTCTCCAATTCTAAACTACATGGATAATATATTTGCTTAATCATAACAAGTTAAATCACTTGTCTGGGAATGAAGATTCTGATCCTTTGAAGACGATAAAGGTTGGTTCTCTTTCTTTCTTTTTCGATTAGAATTCCGACGATAGTGGTGATGTGTTGTGGTTATGGCCTTGGAAACCCTTGGAACTTCTCCTCTCTTCTCACGTCGCCCCCTATTTGGTTTTGACAGATAAAGTCCTTAATGGCCCTAAGGTTGGCTGATAAACAAAACCTAATTTTCGTAGGTCACTATTCATTAAAATTTAAAATGACTAAAATACCCTCTCAGGTTGCCGATTAGGCCTAAAAATGTCCCGGGACCCAAATTAAACCCCCGACTAGTGTTTTCTGACTATTTCGACCCTTCCGGACATGTTGGCCCCCTCAAAATGACGATACGGATGATACAATTATAATTTACTTTTAAATTCATTTAAATTGATTCCTAACGCGACTGACACGCACGTCTCAACTTAATTTCCGAATTGCCGTATTTATAACTCGTGACAATATTAATAAATTCAATAATCACATATTACCATAATCACTCAGTAATATACCACATTATCATCATAATCAATTACTAATTCTTGTCTCGCTAGTTATCTAAATCCGAATTAATTTTTAATTAATTATCCCAAATTAATTTAATTAATCCCATAATTAAAAGCAATTTCATTTAATTAGTCTCATAACTAAAAGTCATAAAAATACGAGGTATTATATACTTTCCCCCTAATAATGTAATTTCGTCCCGAAATTCCTAAAAGTAAGGCATACCTAGAAAAATTAGGTATCCTCTAGTACTCAAAACTAAATTCAAAGTAAGGCTCAATCATTATAGCCCCCGATTTGCAATAAGCGTGTTGAACACTCTCGACACTTTACCAGTTATAGGGTCACACCTTAATAAATGCACCTCACATTGAGCTCTTACTAAACAACATTCTAATAAGAATAGACTATACATCATTGGCCGCATTATCTCAATATTATTGGGAGTTCGCACATCACTTCGTATCAACTCCCGCGTTTATCTAAACATAAAACTCCCATCCTGGGAGAAACCAAATAACATCTGACTCCTCTTTTCCATTCTTTTTTATCTCTATTTTCGGCGGTGTGACTTTTACAAAGGGAAAAAGCCACTTAAGACGGTTGGTGGTTATCCCATTATAGTCACCGGACTCTAACTTCTGGCTGATCCAAAACTACGATAATCCGCTCACCTCTAAACATCCAGAGGAGGGATAGTAATGTGTATCCACACAAAACCTTTGTAACCACTTTTTTAACTATAAATAGGTACGAGTGCTTTCACAAAACTCTACTATTAGGTAATATCCTCTCCCCTTTATCATATTGTACTTCGCTTACTAGCTATACCCATTTTGGAAATGAAATGATCGCAATGAGTATAAAATTACTTTCATACAGCTCCACGAGTCGTCAATCACCTTGCACCTACTCCTCGGGCTATAGGTGATACAACCTTCTCAAAACGAAACGTTATCCCCACTACTTCCTAATACCCCATATTGAAGGTGGGTTTCAAGGATCTCATCCTAGTTCATAATAATACTGGGCAGGACCACGTACCTGCGCGTTCACTATCTATTAGTGTAAATCACCCAAGGATATAGCAATTACTTTCCTTCTGGACATCCTATTCCACACATTCGAAGGAACTCATTACTTATCTTAGGTTGGCAACCCATAAAAGAAATTTACCATTTGACTCTACCATCACTGGAATCATCGATTGGATACAAAATTTCGGGGTTGATCTTCTTACTCCAACTTTTTTCTATCTATGAGCGGTGCACGTGGAGACTACTTACAATGTCCTGCTCAACACCAACTTTAGCTTATAATTTCTCCCATTAAGTGGTACTTAGTAACCCTCTTCTCCCCTTGGGGTATACCAAAAGTTTAGACCCGTGCACTTTTCACCACGATGTGCACTTCTGGACTCCTTACACCTTATTGACATCAGCATTCTATTTATGCGAAAGTCACTCTCACTATTCTACTGGGTAAAACTCCGCTCCAAATTGTCCATAATAGTTAAATATTTGTCTTCTCAAGGGATACCCTTTTTTTTAAATGGCTTCCCACTGCCATTTCACCAAGTTCGGACGTGCTACTCTAATTGAACATGAATATATGGATTCTCGTCCTTCTTTTACGACGCTTAATCCACTCTACCACTTTCATTTTGTCATATTATCCCCACAAGCATAGATTTCACACATCTATTTCCATGTCTCTTCTTCTGGTGATTCTAACACCAGCAAACCAAGGTGTCCATACCACCTATAAACCGTGCATACGGGTTTAAACATCATATACACTTCATCATATGCACAATTCTTTATTGCCCCTGTATTCGCAACGTGGCTAAACCACTTAGGCATTTTAAATCACCCCAAATTTTTGAATTATAAATCCTCCTTAACATCATTCCATCCTTCCACCCGCTGTAATAAAATAAAAAATTTCAGTTCTACTGGCCTTATATCGTAATTTTCGTTTTAACATACAGTTTTAACTACATACCTTTATAACGACCAAGGTACTGCACTCATGGACGAATAGACAAACATCTCCCTACTACCAACCTTATGCTAAGTTTCGTGCGTGGGATGTCTCGTAAAGCGAAATCCAAATAAGGAACCCCCCCGATACACTACTACCTAGTATTATCAGTCATCGAAATCCGTTGGGCCCTCAATCCATAACCTGTACCCCCATGTCCCTGTCTCTTGACACAAAGTTACATCTCCTTTCGCAATTAGACTTAAACAAGGAACTTCCTCCAAAAGACACTGTCACTTAACATTGGTGGCAATCACATTCCATAAACATCATGCATATATAATCAGGGCTCTCGAAATCCTGTCCCCAGACATACAACTATGAGTATTAACTTTCACGTCCCTAAAAGGTAATATAACAATGCGCCCTTCCTATTACCAAGTCCTGAGCATTAAACATAATAACAAGCTAAATCTTTTCGTTGAACACTAAGCCAAATACACTCTGAATCATATTAATAAAGTCCCTACACATACCGGGATTGAATATCTCGAGTCCATTATTCCTTCCGAAGACTCTATAATATATATATATATATATATATATAAACGCGAGTCTGACCCTCTCGCAGATGAGGTCTCGTCAGAACAAAACATTTTACCCTAAGGTAATAACCCCGATAGACTTGTGATATTCGCCCACTATTGGTCTAGGCATCAATATAAAACAATAATTAGGATAATATCATACTCGTATAACACGTCACTAAAACAAGTAATCTCCATAAATTATATACTACTATTGATACACCCATTCATCCTCCGCAGATACACTAAAAGTAATCCTGCTATACCAGAAAAATAATCACCTAATAATAACGTCTTTGATATATGCACTAAACTCGTTTCACATGCGAATCTAGCAAAAATGTAGTAACTCGTTCGTGTCATATACAATGTGCCTCATCTTCTGAGGGTAAAACTCATACTTTTACCTTGTCAATCGCCCTGGCTGCTTAAATGGTTCTTGAACATAGCACGCCTGTCTGATCCAAATCGAAAATTATATTAACTATTGCCCTTGCTAAGAACCATACCCTTATCCCTTTACTTACTTCGAGAAAATTTTAACACATGGGGTTTTACTCTCCCCAAAAATGCCTCTACACATACTCCACCTATCTCTAGTTATACTGACCATGTTAGGCTTGTCCTTTTCTTGGACCTTGGGTAGTCTCAATATGATGGCTACCTTCGTTGTTCCCTTAGCTTTGATGGCCCTAAAGAACATACTACTGGCTTCAACAGGCCTTAGTAAATTCACCGTCACTCGATAAAAATTCAACTATCTTAATCATCTAAATGGGTCCCCTGATGGGTCTCCCCCTTATTTTTCTTTACTAACACCGTTTCACCTAGTCTTACTCTCCGACTAAATCCTTAGATTCGTGTGGCTCCCCGCACAAGGAAGAGTTAACATCCACATCGACAAACGCAACATCATTTTCATCTGCATTGATCACCCAAGCAGAATTTCACATAAGTGCTAGCAAAATTGTACCTACTTCATCCGGTGTAAGGTTCGCTAATTGATTAAATTCCTTTTTACAAAGTGACCTCTATCCAACTCTCTTGTGTGAGTTCATAACAACGTTCACATCTTATCCTGAACATTTGATGAAGGAACTTGAGGTTAAACTGTACCTAAGATCCTTCCGTTTAAACAACATTCCACTAATAAATGTGGTGATTGCCTCTCACCATTGTAACTCTGTTCTTAAGAGCCAAGAAAAATTTTACCCTAAATTTTTGCTCCCGGTTAGCCACACTCCGACATATGACCAAGCCTTTGGATATTTTACCTTCGTTGGCTAACACACGCCATTTCTGCATTTCTAGAATTTCCACTGCTGGTTCTCTTCAATGTTTCGTCTGACTCTCTCCCAATCCAACCGTGCTGGGTGAGTCTAATTTGACCCCACATTCTATTATAGTGGTACCTGGAAGTCATATGTTGTGCCTTAGCCATCTTTCTGGTTCTGTCTTTCCGTTCCATAATAGGGGTGACCTCAACTAAGGTCATTATTCTTGAATATACCCAATAACCTCAATTAAGCTTTGCCTTCTGCTGTCCGCCCAACTGCCCTCGCCTGACATACTGAATTATTCGGCACACGAACACACCCGAATGCAAATAAAATTCACCATCATATACATTATAGCATGAGAATAAAATCTCACCAAAGAAATCAACAATCATAAACATAAGTCTCTATATCAAAGAAAGCTACGCTCGAAGCATAATAAGCCGCACAGATCCTAAAGGACACTAGTACATGATGCTCTGATACCACCTGTGACACCCCGACTAATAAATATTGGGTAGCTACTCCTTTATCTCATTAATATAGAATATCAAGTTTGTTCAGATCTAGCATCACTGCCAAAAACATTTTAAACAATTACTAGCCACCTAATATTTAAAAAGGAAGTTGTTAAATTTTATTAAATTAAATTAACATGAACCAATTAATTAAGCTAACCATACAGCATCCACATCATAATCACAACAGAATAATAATGGAATAAAAAAAAATGAGTCTGGAGCAACACTCCCTTGAATAATCCATATACTGAATAATTCCCAAAACAAAAGTCTGAATAAATAGATAAATCCAAAACTGAAATAAAACTGAAATTCTGAGAATGCTATCTTTAAATAGAAAATGGCAATATCACCTAATACACGAGTAACCCTGAATAGAATCAAGTGTAGAATGTGAAGGTATCTAATACCGAAATCCTGTAACTATCACAGCAGTTACAGCACGTCAATGTAATGGAACTCCTATACTTGGTGTCACTGTGGCTGGGCACCTAAAAGATTTTTACAAAAATAGATTTGGAAGCAAACGGGTCAG
This sequence comes from Sambucus nigra, assembly GCA_949130495.1. Taxonomy (NCBI): domain Eukaryota; kingdom Viridiplantae; phylum Streptophyta; class Magnoliopsida; order Dipsacales; family Adoxaceae; genus Sambucus; species Sambucus nigra. The sequence goes on along the minus strand of OX422215.1, from coordinate 292,911,493 downwards.
AGCCCGAGGTGAAAATAGTTTAAAAAGTAGCAAGTGTTTAATTTCATTAAACAAAAAATATAATATCCATGTTAGTTGCATACTCTCACATGAGTTTTTGACCTCTCAACTAACGTGCACGCTTAACGTATACCCTTAACCCATACTAGTTATGCCACTATCTAACTAGTCCGTACTAACCCCTATTTTCACATTCTAATATAAGGTGTTTACTCGTATTACACGAATAAGTTATATTTATATCTCACATTCACATTCATTAAATTATTTATCACAAGTGTTAATTAAATTCTCATACTCGTAGCCCAATCAAATATATTAGTTATTCACATCTACTAAGCAACAGTGAAACAGTAACAAGTATATATATAAATCACTCTCAATACATATATACATATATGTCACCCCTAGCCTAAGCTACGGTTCATGCATACTCTGCTATCAAATCCATGTACGTAAGGATCACGCATTCTGGACCACTCAGGAACTGTCTTAATACAAATCACACATATTGGAGGCGAACATAGTTCACATACCCATGGGTCATGCACATACCTACACTCCCATGGTCAGCCGACTTATCAACTCACAAATAAGTCATTCAAAGTCCTATGTCCTTAAGGTACCACTCTAAATCCCCCCGTAGGCACACAAAGATCAAATGGTCCTTTTTCGAAAACCAACCTCCCATGATAGCAAGTATGGTAGGTATGTCATACACATAAGAAATCCATACACTAGGCATTCACACAACCTAAGTAATCATATATCAATATAGGTATTCACATATTCCATCTCATAAGTCCCATACGTAGTAAGTTTATCCCGAACATTCTACGTAATATATATTTAACTTGATAACTCTCTCATTATATCAATTTAAGTACCTGAACCTATCCTAAAAGGTTACTAGGTCTCATATTAGTTTTCTAATGTTATCTCAATAACTTAAAGTCCCTCCGTTACTGTTCATATTCTTACATCATCATTCATTCCCATTATAGTCTCAATTCGAACGATTTCTAACCGTAACTCACTCGGTAGACCCTCGTAAGTGATAATATTCAATTCCATAAGGTAAACCATTTTTTTGGGCATCAACTAAGACCCTACTGACCTTAACTAAGTCCCACAATACTATTTTAGTCATCCTAAGAATCATTATAGGTTTGGGATTTATATTAAACTTTAAAGGGGAAAACTTTCAAAAATCAGGAGGGGTCGATCGATCGAAGGCAAAGGGGCGATCGACCGAAATAGTTGATCGATCGACATTCTTGAGTCGATCAATCGATCGACATTCTTGAGTCAATCGATCGATCAAGCAAGTGTTTGCCCATAAATTCTTTACACAGTTACGGGTTCTCCAAATTTACACCCAAATCTTCCATTGCAACGTCCCAAACTCCCAACCAAGTATACTACTCATTACACCAACATGTTTCCACAATCTCTAACATTTTAGAATCATTAAACCATCATGAATTAATAGTTTCTTAGATCAAGAGTCATAAATACTCCTTTAAAACCTAGTTCTTCAAAATTTCTTCAAGAACATCGAATTTCTCAACATTAATTCATAAATTTGTACACATAGATTATGATTTCGTTGTCTTCTACATATCAGAAGTTCATCTACATGCAAAACCTACCCATATTCAATGTTTAATTCTCCCAATTTATAAAATTCTCAATTTTCCAAGTCTAGTCTCCAATTCTAAACTACATGGATAATATATTTGCTGAATCATAACTAGTTAAATCACTTGCCTGGGAATGAATATTCTGATCCTTTGAAGACGCTAAAGTTTGGTTCTCTTTATTTTTTTTCGATCAGAATTCCGACGATAGTGGTGGTGTGTTGTGGTTATGGCCTTGGAAACCCTTGGAACTTCTCCTCTCTTCTCACGTCGCCCCCTATTTGGTTTTGACAGATAAAGGCCCTAATGGCCCTAAGGTTGGCTGATAAACAAAACCTAATTTTCGTAGGTCACTATTTATTAAAATTTAAAATGACTAAAATACCCTCTCTGGTTGCCGATTAGGCCTAAAAATGTCCCGGGACCCAAACTAAACTTTCGGCTACTGTTTTCTAACTATTTCGACCCTTCCGGACACGTTTGCGCACTCAAAATGACCATACAGATGATACGATTATAATTTTCTTTTAAATACATTTAAATCGATTCCTGACACGATTGACACGCGCGTCCCAACTTAATTTTTGAATTATCGTATTTATAACTCGCAACAATATTAATAAATTCAATAATCACATATTACCGTAATCACTCAGTAATATACAACATTATCAACATAATCAATTACTAACTCTCGTCTCGCTAGTTATTTAAATTCGAATTAATTTTTAATTAATTATCGCAAATTAATTTAATTAATCCCATAATTAAAAGCAATTTCATTTAATTAATATCATAACTAACAGCCATAAAAATACAGGGTATTACAAGAACTAGTTCATTATGCATTTTTTCTTTGTATATTTGTGAACCAAAAGTGGAGAAATTGTATCCTTGACTTTAGTGTTGGGATGAGATCTTTATCTTAGGAGGAGACATATTACCTAGGTTGTGATCAGTAGATATAGGGGTAGTTACATTCTTATGGTGTTTATATCGTTACATGTTCTATTTTCATTTAAATGTGTGTTTAAGTGTGCAGGTTTCCAACATGCGGGGTAAATTTTACAAGTGAACAAAGCTACTCAAGGTTTATAAGTCAGTCAAAATGTACTTTTTTCCTTTTGGGGTTCGATATTGAGTCATGCAAATCTTAACGGCCCATAGGAATTTTATTTTTGTGTTTTGTCCTAGAATAGACAAAAGCAGAGATTCGTAAGGAAATATTTCTAGTAGAGTCAATTTGTATGTATTTTTCTTTATTCTATGTTTGGGAAAAACTATTTCAGACATAGATTAGAACTTGAGTATATTGATCTTTCAAGACTATGACGTGATTTCTTGAAGATGTAGTGTCCAAGCTAGAAAATATACATCAATGTGATGTGTTATGTGCTCAATTCCGTCTTCACGATCCAATGATCTCTTAGGTATGGTTACGTAGATATTTTGTTCCTTGAATATTTTATATTTCGGCGTTATGATTTTATGAAATTGATTTAAATGTTTTTATCTCTTTTAAAAGATTGTAGATGAAAAATATTTTTTTCAAGAGGTCGTTAGAATGACACTGGGTGTGTCATTCGAATGCGATATTATACCTCATTAGAATAGGTTCTAATAAACTTCGAACAAACCAAATTCAGTCCTTAATGGAATCCTTTTAAATAACTCACTGGATAAGTATTGAAACGAGATTATATGCTTTGTTTAAACGAGGTTCAAAGTCGCTCGAACGAGCCAGCGAATGTTTTAAGAATTTAAGATTTTCCAAACCTCTTTTCATCCTTATCTAGATTTTATAAAACCTCCTATAAATAGGAGTGTGGAGCAGTAGTTTTCTTTTAGACTTTTTCATTTCTTTTAAGTTACCAAAATCTTCCAAAAATCTCTTTGATTTTACGTAAACCCTTGGTTTAAACCCAAACAGTTTTAAATCCAAGAATCATCTCATTATTCTTTGAAATCTAGATTATGGGCAACAAAGTTTATTCTCCACATCCTTGTGAGAATCGTTTCATACGATGGACTCTGTAATTCCTTTTTACACATGGTTGACTCCACGGTATGGTGATGTGGTAAAAAGCGATGAACTTCGTGTTCTAATCCGTAGACGATAACTAAGTTATTCGGTGGCTACCATGGCATGTGCGGACTTACATGTTATAGCAGTTGCATGTGTGGATTCCTACGCTTTCATTTGGGAGGAGACGTTGAATATCAAAGACATGTCAAGGATTGTGAGCGCATCGGGTCTTTGTATAAGTCATGTGTCGACTTTTGTAAATCCTTTATCGTAGTGAATTTGTGTAGTTGTGCCATCTGAGATTTTTCCCATTGTGGGTTTTCCTCATACATCCGGTGTTGTGGCTGATTTATTTATTTTACCTTGCACTCATCCAAATGCATGTTTATGTTAAGATACAATTTGTTAATATGTCTAATCACAACTTTTTTAAAATCGATGCAAAATTTTACTTTGGGTAAAAAAAATTAAGTCTAGTATTTAATTTGAAAAATAAAATAAAATTTGGCTTTTGTTTAGACCATTCCCTATACAACACGCGTTCTTGCTCCCAACTTATCTCAAGCCCAGCTTTCCTGAACTGAAACCTAGGAGGCTAATTTTGTAGTGTAAAAATAGGTTTACAGTAATAATACGACACATGTCAAAGGATTCTCTAGGATCATTCTAAAATAAGGTCGTTGGATCGCCCGCTTAGTCAGCAACACTTGGCCGACCAAGCTAGTCTTGGCTGGCTATAGTCCTTATGGGACTATATGGACGGTTTGATGTGATAAATATGACAAAAGTCAAAGTGAAGATAGAATACCAATTACACCACAACAATATTATTTCATTGTGATGTAAACTCTAAAAGTAGAGTCCTTATTGTAATCCTAACTCCATATAAATTCGAGACGCCTAATTGTGTAAAGAGGCCTTAAAGGCTAGAGAATTATATCATATAATTTCTCTCTCATATTAATGAAAAGAATCTCATCGTCATCATGGACGTAGGTCGACTTGGATGAACCACGTAAATCTTATCTCCCAGATTGATTTTTATATCGTTCATCACTATTGTGGGTGACTCCCCCTTTCGAGCGATTTCATATAACATACAGTAGTTAAGTGAATTTCCAGATTTTAGCTAGATCCTTACTATTGTGTGAGGTATATGCGAGTCTTAAAATATTATGTGAGAAATTAAAAATCGCCCAAAAGTTTGCATTGCCCAATTTGATAGCAATTGAATTTTGTTCACAATTCTTATATCGATTAGAAGCAATTAGAGTTCCTTGTACTAAAAAAGATGACATACCTATGCAGTGGTGCTATTATCGAAGTCGATCGGTCAACATTGGACCAGGAAAATCTTTGTGTTTTCCATAATAGTAATGATTTTCAACCTTATATTGAGTAAATATATTTTAATAATCCTTTCATAAAATTATTTTTATTTTTCAATATGACACATTACTCACTCTGTCACATCCCGATTTTCTCGAGTGAGGTTTATCCTGATAAATACTAAACCATGAGTGAAACGAATATTTCTTTCAAAAGCTAAAATTTTCTTACTAAATCACGGTACTACAAAACATAGTTTCAATTTCTAAATCATGTTATATACATACCTCATTTCCTGCCTAGCAACTATTCACATATACCTATTCTCTTATCAATAATATTCACGAGCTTGAGATAATTCTAGCTAGAACTGCTCATCGCTGCCTATAGGTACCCACTAAAAATAACCGGAAGGAAAAGAATAGCTAAAACTTTACCAAGTAGATTATTCTATTTCTATAATAAGGTACATATTTGAATATGTTTAAATATCATAACTGGGATTGAAATGTTGGTAATATAACATAGTTTTATTTTAATCTGAAGCAAAATGAATTATCAACAGTACTACACAGGGTATTCTGAAGTCTACGATATACAAAAGAATAGTATGGTAGTTATAAGGGTTCAGACTATAATAAGATAACCCATAAATTATCGGTTATAGGGGCTTCAAATGCATAGTCATAGCGTTACAATATCATCCAAAACATATAATACATTTGAACAGGCAATCCTAAATAATTGGGAAATAATAAATAGCTTGGCACACTTAGCTAGAGTGACACTCATACGTATGCAGCAAATAAAAATTAGGGGCTCAACATTTGAGTCTTATAAGCCAATTATAACTATCGTGGTATACAGGGGGTATAATCCCTAAATTGTAAGGTATGCTACTAGGGGTTTCACTAAAAATAGTTATAAAATGAATGGCTATGCTATAATCAGGTATAATGACTGAAATTGAGGTTTAATAAGATGTAGGGGGTGTACTGCAATCAGGGTAAAATAATTTGCAATCAGAGTTTTAATAGGATGCAAGGGTGTACTGCAATCCGAATAATTTACTGAAACTAATGGGTTCGTTGAAATCACAGGCTGTAAGGTTGGGCTAGCTAGAGTTTAATTTGATGAAGATCGAATCAATATTCAGTGTAAATGTGAACTACGCAAAAGAGTTCAGAAATGAGAATATGAGTTCAGGAGCTATCACCTCATGATATAAATAATACAGTAATTTCAATGACATACGCTCAAAGTATAATAGTAAAATAAAATCACCTACCATAGTTATGTGTTATGTTGATTGGTTTGATACACATTGTATTTGATGTCATTAGCTGTGATTTTAATGTAAGGTCATTACGGATAATTAAATTAGACACTTCACTAATTTATACGTACGCACACTATTTGTTATTTGCACAATGATAAGAGTTTACGTTATATGTATCTCGGCTCGAAGTTAAATTAAACTGACTTAGATAATACGGGTAGTGAATTAATATTAATACACATTTTTCAATAGCATTCGACCTCAATTTTTTGTAATATGACACAACACATCGAAATAGCTTTTGGGAGAAAATAAAATAATGATTTTCAAAATCGAGTAATTTGGTTGATTGTAGAACACGGTAAATAATGTAGAAAATTTTATGGCACAAGCCTTATAGGATAAAAACGATAAATTTGTACCAGTATTTCGGGTCGAAATTGACACACTGGCCTAATTTTAGCGTCGACCAAAATAGTGTAGTTTATAAAATGTTTATACATGAAAATATTCTTTGCGACGCTACGAATCCAACTGTACGTTCCTGTATTTTTCTAAATCGTGGTTTAAAAGACATGATCTTTCAAAGATTAAAAACGTGGCATTTTAATGTGTATATTTTATAGTCACCGTTTAGTTTTAAATGAAAACTATTTTTCTTTCTTGACAAAATATAAATATAACTAATGTTATATTGAATAATAATACATTATTTAGTGTCGATTTTTATTTGGTTTTATCTTTCTCCTCGTAACACATGTGCATACCTATATATATATATATATATATATAAATATAGCAGCTGAGCTCCGAGCCACTACAAACAAAGGTAAGGGCATTGGACAACAAAAAAATATGCGAATGTTTTCGAAAGATCTTGAGTCGTGAGACGACTAAGATATGACTTATTAAGGTAATGAAGATGTGTAACTGGGTTAGACCCTATCAGTTTTCTAACCAAAAGTGCTCTACCTTCCGGACCAGCTGTGCTAAGAAATTAGATTCTCTTCTATTGATTGATCTTCTCAATTCGTAGGCAAGTCCTTCCAATCCTCCTTTTTAATAGAAATAACGAGTGGTTCACATCATATCCAGGGTGACTTTACTAGTAGGGGATAAGAGTCTAGTGGGCATACACCTATTTTGGAGACAGGCAACCCAGCCAACTAAGCCAAGGATACCTATTGGAGTCGCTTTCAGTAGTGTTTATCCCCATTTCAACACCCTTTAATAAACTAGAAATTGGCCTGAGTCGGAAGAAAAGAATGAAGGCCTCACTTTCTAACAATGAAACTAACGACTCCTTACTGGATCAAATTGGGCATACCAATAAACTCTGGCTCATTGATGTAACAACCCTTCCTTTTGGAGACACTTAAATTCCATACTTGGATATAAATTGGCAAATTGGAGAATTTATCGAAATAGTGATTTTTGGGATTTTCGAGGATTTAATGATTTTTTATGAGTGTTGTGATTATTTTTGGGATTAAATAGGTCGAAGTATTTTAATTATATGTCGTCGTTGAGTAAAGCGACAAAAGAGGTAAGATTTTGGGTAGAAAACCCGCATAAAGTTATTATGGGTTAGAATAGTGAGTTGTGGTCAAGTACCTCAGATGGAAATTTCGACTGCACCGTGAGTCTCGGAATGGCCGAGATAGTCAGAAAAGAGTGTCCGATTGTCGAAAATGAGTTTCGGGAAATTTTAGAGTTAAAAGTAACTCGTAATTGGGTAAACGAGTCGTTTTGCGATTTTAAGGGTTAAAACTCTTTTTCTCCTTATAAAAGGAGGGAGAGAGGGAGAAAAGAGAAGAGAAAAGAGAGAGAAGAGAGAGAGGAGGAGAGAAAAGGAGGAAAAAGGGGAGATTCCGGCCAACCTCCGCGGGATTCGGCTCGAGGTCGTCGGATTATATCCACGAGGCAAGTGTTTACTTGATTTATTTATCTTTTTGCATAAATATCTCATACCGTAGTTTGGTATAAACAAACCCTAAAGATTTTGGGTTGGGTTTTCGTGGATAAAACGGGTTTTCGGGAGATAAACGAATAAACCCCTAAAATTTCATAATCAAGAAAACTTAGGTTTTAACCCAAATTAATTGGTGGTTTAGGGTTCTAGGATGTTTATAACTTTAATATATGTGTATTTGAAGTTGTTTGAGGTGGTAGGACATTGGGTGAGGCGATAAAAGCTTGGAAGAAGCTTTAATGGCCGAAACCGTCTCGGAGAAGATGATGAATAGTGACAGAGTCATTACCGAATCGATTCAGCCCTGATGCGAATCGATTCGACTCTTGATCAAAAAATGAAAATTGTAGATATTTTCGACGCGGTCGCGTGGGCGCTGACCGCGTATTTTTCTGATTTTTTTCTATTTATAGTGATTTTTCTACGGAAAGTTGTCCGATATCGAAATAGTTAGTCAGAAATTAAGGCTAGAATTGTTTGGAGATAAATATTAGGGGTTCCTAAATATAGAGTGGGGACCTCTAGATCACTATTTGAGCTAAATGTAGGCCTTGGGTTTGTGGGAAGGAAAACCACAACCTATTTAATTTAAGGGTATTCGGGGGAGAATAATCCCTGAGATATTTCGGTAGGGCATTTAGGCCTATATAATTATGCGGGTAGGAAAACATAATTATATTGATATTGGTTGAGCGAATCCTACGAGATTATTAGGATGGAATTGGGAATATATGTATTCACTTAGAGTGAATCAGTATATTTGGAGATATCCGTTAAATCCTTAGATGAGAATAAGGTATTTATTATTCATAAAGTGAGGAAATACTTTGGGTATAGTATCATGCGTATATGAATGCATGATTATGATTCTTTGAGAGAATCTTTGGAATTATTGGTCATCGCTAGATGTAATTGGCAAATATGGCCATTTATATATTCGAGGAGAAATATATGGTATATATATATACTATGTGATTAAAGTATATATGATATGATGTAAATGATTTTGAAAATATAAAGATGAATGTTTTCAAATTGTAAAAGAAATTATTTTTCATAATTAATAAATTATGGTTACAAACCTCCCTAAATCTCTATCATAAGGGAAGTTGCGTGTGTATGGTGATTCCCCCTGGCTAATCAATGCAGGGTGGATATAGTCCTATAGGCTATATGAGCGATTATTGTTACTGCGTTGGTTAGGAGATTCTAGGTGTGGTCTTGACAATCCCGTAGGCATATGGCCGCTTCCCGACGTTGGTAGGTTCCCAGGTTGTCTTGTTTGATAGTCCCTAGAAGATGATAGCCATTTAGGGGCGTGTCCAGTGGGGAAACCCGGAGGGGCGATCCTAGATTTGTTAAAGCATCTTATGATAATAAAATGGCTTTAAATACATTTCTTGGATGGAAGAAGGGAAATGGGATAATTTATTTAGCTTCGGATACGTTTCCCGGATAGAAGAAGGGAAATGGAAGCATATGATATGATCAAAGCATTTTTATGATAATGAAAATGGCTTTGAATACATTTCCTGGATATGAGAAGGGAAATGGGATGTTATAAAACGGAAAAGCATTTTTATGATAATAAAATTAGCTTTTAAAAAGTTATATGATGTGTTAAAGCAATTCATGATAATGAATTGGCTTTTATATACATTTCCTGGATATAAGAAAGGAAATGGAAAGTTTTGAGAAAAATGAAAAGTATTGATAAATACTTGGTATATGAATCCTCAGTCCGGGAGATAGATCTGGATGTATATGGTGATATGTATATATATGGATAAATCGAGTACCGAGGGTCTAATGGATCCCAACGATCGACCTTGTCGCACAGTAGTGTATCGGGGGGGTTCCTTGTTTGGATTTCGCTTTGCGAGACACCCCACGTACGAATATGAAAATGTGTTGAGACTGGGGAGAAGTTTAATCCTTAGTGCTTTAATATTAGTAATCCTTATTGTATATGTATTTATATATATCTTTCTTTACTGAGGTACTAGCGGATCTCGACGATCGACCTTGCCGCGTAGTAGTGTATCGGGGGGTTACTTGTTTGGATTTCGCTTTGCGAGACACCCCATGCACGAACATGGCATAGTGTTGAGACCGGGGTGAAGTTTAGCCCTTAGTACATTACTTGGACTATCTAGGGTTGATAGTGGTTGGGCGATAGACTAGTTTAGCAGGGTAGCTTGACTAGGATGTTTAGAGGGATGCGCTAGGAGTGCACTGTTAGTAGAGAGGCGAGGGGTATCTCATGGGAGTGCGATACCAAACTTAAATATGAGATAAACATTTTTCTAAAAAAATAAGGCATTTATGCACTTGCTAAATATTTTCAAAACTCGGGCTCTGACCCGTTTATCTACTTTTCCTTTCTTCCTATATTATATATATATATATATATAGGTGTCCAGACAAAGGGATGCCTGGATGGAACTTCCTTAGAGTCAGACGTCAGCTGCAGCAGCTGTGGATGCGTGCAGGTTCTCGATAGATGCTTCCATTCTTGTACTCTAGATAGGAGGTATTGTATACACATTCGGGTTAATAACCCAATTGCATTTATTTATTCTTTCAGTACAGTATTCGATATGGTTGTATATTTCGACCGAGTGTTCGGTTATTTTATTTAATTTCAGTTTCATTTACCCATAAATTGTGTGGATGTTTTATTTATAGTCGTTTAAAAAGAGTAGTTAAGTAAAATTTTGACACCGGCCTAATAGGTTATTAGTAATTAAATGGATTTTCGACAGTGATGCTAAGAATGATCCATATGAGACTCCTGTTATAATTTGATATAGGAGTGATCGCCCGGTATCTTATTAGGCGGAGTGTCACAGATGGTATCCGAGCATCAGGTTCTAGTATCCTTAAGAATCTGTGTGGACGTACTACGCTTCCAGCGTTGCTCTCGATTTGTTATAGAGCCTTAGGATTAGGATTGTTGATTTCTCTTGTGAGATCTCGTTCTCCTGCCCTAATATAAGATTATGTAAATCTTTTGCACGCTCATTTGAAATTTGTGTGCGGGTCTTGGATGGCAGTATGAGGCAGGGCTTGGATGGAGAAGCTGGTAGTAGTGGGAAAGTAGACCATAGTAGAGGTCACTTCCTTTGTGGTGTTGGCTAAGGATTTTGGTGATGACTAATAAAGAATAGTAGGTATGAGTATTGTAGTACCGCTTTAGTAGATTGTGGTACTAAAGTTAAATTTTTAGTGAAGCTAAGGGTTTGAAAGGGGTCTTACGGACAGTTTTAACCTTGAGTCCTCATGATTCAGCAGGAATGAAAAGAATGTTGTTTTGGAAATTATTCACCTAAGGATCGGCCAGAGGCCGACAGTGAATAAAGAGTATTATGGAGGATGTGTATGTTTGAGGACCCCATTGGTGGACATCCACCCGGGGAATTTGTTGAGGCAAAGTTGTTGTTTTGAGTTTTACCTCAATGAAGGAGGTATATTTGGTGTGACTGGATAAAGTCGGGTATTCGCTAGCCCTAGACTCGTGTGTGCAATTTGAGATGTGGCGGTATCGATAACATTATATCATGTATGCCTGTGTGTTTTCCTCGATAGCGGAGTTTTATTTTTCTTCATTCGCCATAGAGGCGGGTGTTTATGTTCTTTATATATATATATGTATATATATTTGGTTTATGATACTCGTTTTATATGTTTATTCGAGTATGGTAATATGGTGAGTATATAATGTTATGGTATTTTCGGAGCAATAGCAAGCTAAGGATGGCAAGACTATCATGTCCATGGTTCCTGGAGGGAACAGGTTATTGTGGCGATATCTCACCTGGATAAAGGTTGAGTTTAACTTTATTGTTATGGGTAGATGGAACTTCAATGAGAAGAGGTTTCATTATTATGATGTGAGTGCGTGTCGACCTTATAAATATGATTTAAGGCCGCAGGATTATTGTTGAGCTGTAAGATTAAGCTCATTGTTGGTTTGCACGAGGAATGAATATTTGAATATTGGTGCGAGCTCTAGGTGGGGTGAATCTTAGTTAGAGATAGGAGTTCAGGCCACCTTTTATTGAAAGGGGATAGGATTATCCCGATTGCATGTTTTAAATAATGAACCTCCATGATCGACGAAGTTAAGTGTAGTGTGTGGAGGGGTTCTTTGTTTGGATTTCGCTTTGCGAGATGCTCCACACATGAATCTTAATGGCGTCGGGAGTGGAGAGATGTTATAGGATGCAAGGATGTGGGTTTTGTTGATAAGTCTTGTAGTGTGGATGAACCACTATAGACTATGAGCCATGTGATGAGGGTATGTTTATGGAAATATTGTGCTATGGAAAAGCACTAAAGTCGTCCTCTCACAAGTGGGTGAGTGGAGTAGGACTTAGAGAAACTGATTTGAGGATTATGGCCAGGCCTTAATGAAAAGGCAAATCTTGAGGAAATATGTTTCGGGTATGATGTACGTAGTGCTCCTACAGAGAGTAGGCACTTCGATTGGTTAAGTTTCCTTTCGTATGGGCGAAAGGATAGAATAGTAGGAATGCGTTCGTAGGTTAGCATAGGTAGGATTTAGGACGTCCCGCTGGTGTGCCTTAGATCGTTATATCTCAATGACCGACAACGCGAGGGAGTATTGTAACGCATGAAACCAAGCAAATGTCGGAAGTTGAGAGAGGCCTTGGGCACCAGGGATATACTTAGGATTATATTCATTCCGCGTAGGTAGGACATCGCATAGACCTTAGTATCATTAGGTTGTAAGTTTAGTAGAGTTATTGGCGCCGAGGTTAGGAGGATGGAATTTCGCGGGTTGGGAGAACCCATGTGTGAGTATTACACCGAGGAAAGGAGACCCTTATTGGGAGAGAGTGTTGCATGTCGACCGTTCATAATGGATGTGAAGATGTGCACAGGTCAGAAAGGTGTATGGGAACCTTAGTAAGTTGGTTTATATACTGCCTGAAATAGAAGGGCATAGTATATAAAGTTGACGTTTATGCCGTAAGGCACTAGAAATTATGGGTGCGATGTGACGCTATTGGAGTCACTTTACGACCATGGTAGCCGTATGGTATATGGTTTGGAACCATTGGGTTAGTGTCGTTCCCCTTGAGGTATTAGGATTTGGAGACATCCTAGGATTGGTGGTGTAGGTCGTATCTGAATTTCGAGGACGAAATTCCATTGTAAGGGGAGGAGTATGTAACAACCCGTCCTTTTGGAGACACTTAAATTTCATACTTGGATATAAATTGGCAAATTGGAGAATTTCTCGAAATAGTGATTTTTGGAATTTTCGAGGATTTAATGATTTTCGATGAGTGTTGTGATTATTTTTGGGATTAAATAGGTCGAAGTATTTTAATTATATGTCGTCGTTGAGTAAAGCGACAAAAGAGGTAAGATTTGGGGTAGAAAACCCACATAAAGTTATTATGGGTTAGAATAGTGAGTTGCGGTCAAGTACCTCGAATGGAAATTTCGACTACACCGTAAGTCTCGGAATGGCCGAGATAGTCGAAAAAGAGTGTCTGATTGTCGAAAATGAGTTTCAAAAATTTTTAGAGTTAAAAGTAACTCGTAATTGGGTAAACGAGTCGTTTTTGGGTTTTAAGGGTTAAAACCCTTTTTCTCCTTATAAAAGGAGGGGGAGAGGGAGAAAAGAGAAGAGAAAAGAGAAAGAAGAGAGAGAGGAGAGAGAGGAGGAGAGAAAAAGAGGAGAAAGGGGAGATTTCGGCCAACCTCCGCGGGATTCGGCTCGAGGTCATCGGATTATATCTATGAGGCAAGTGTTTACTTGATTTATTTATCCTTTTGCATAAATATATCATATCGTAGTTTGGTATAAACAAACCCTAAAGACTTTGGGTTGGATTTTCGAGAGATAAAATGAACAAACCCCTAAAATTTCATAATCGGGAAAACTTAGGTTTTAACCTAAATTAATTGGTGGTTTAGGGTTCTAGTATGTTTAGAACCCTTAATATATGTGTATTTGTAGTTGGTTGAGGTGGTAGGACGTTGGGTGAGGCGACAAAAGGTTGGGAGAAGCTTTAATGGCTGAAACCGTCTCGGAGAAGATGATGAATAGTGACAGCGTCATTACCTAATCGATTCAGACCTAATGCGAATCGATTCGACTCTTGATCAAAAAATGAAAATTGTAGATCTTTTCAATGCAGTCGTGTGGGCACTGACCACGTATTTTTCTGATTTTTTTTGGATTTATAGTGATTTTTCTACGGAAAGCTGTCCGAGATCGAAATAGTTAGTCAGAAATTAAGGCTAGAATTGTTTGGAGATAAATATTAGGGGTTCCTAAATATAGAGTGGGGACCTCTAGATCACTATTTGAGCGAAATGTAGTCCTTGGTTTTGTGGGAAGGAAAGCCACAACCTATTTAATTTAAGGGTATTCGGGGGAGAATAATCCCTGAGATATTTCGGTAGGGCATTTAGGCCTATATAATTATGCGGGTAGGAAAACACAATTATATTGATATTGGTTGAGCGAATCCTACGAGATTATTAGGATGGAATTGGGAATATATGTATTCACTTAGAGTGAATCATTATATTTGGAGATATCCGCTAAATCCTTAGATGAGAATAAGGTATTTATTATTCATAAAGTGAGGAAATACTTATTGTATAGTATCATGCGTATATGAATGCATGATTATGACTCTTTGAGAGAAGCTTTGGGATTATTGATCATCGCTAGATGTAATTGGCAAATATGGCCATTTATATATTCGAGGAGAAATATATGGTATATATATATACTATGTGATTAAAGTATATATGATATGATGTAAATGATTTTGAAAAAATAAAGATGAATGTTTTCAAATTGGAAAAGAAATGATTTTTCATAATTAATAAATTATGGTTACACACCTCCCTAAATCGCTATCATAAGGGAGGTTGCGTGCGTATGGTGATTCCCCCTGGCTAATGAATGCATGGTGGATATAGTCCTATAGGCCATATGAGCGATTATTGTTACTGCGCTAGTTAGGAGATTCTGGGTGTGGTCTTGACTATCCCGCAGGCATATGGCCACTTCCCGACGTTGGTAGGTTCCCAGGTTGTCTTGTTTGATAGGCCCTGCAAGATGATAGCCATTTAGGGGCGCGTCCAGTGGGGAAATCCGGAGGGGCAGTCTTAGATTTGCTAAAGCATTTTATGATAATAAAATTGCTGTAAATACATTTCCTGGATGGAATAAGGGAAATGGGATAATTTATTTGGCTTCGGATACGTTTCCCGGATAGAAGAAGGGAAATGGAAGCATATGATATGATCAAAGCATTTTTATGATAATGAAAATGGCTTTGAATACATTTCCTGGATATGAGAAGGGAAATGGGATGTTATAAAACGGAAAAGCATTTTTATGATAACAAAATTGGCTTTTAAAAAGTTATATGATGTGTTAAAGCAATTCATGATAATGAATTGGCTTTTATATACATTTCTTGGATATAAGAAAGGAAGTGGAAAGTTTTGAGAAAAATGAAAAGTATTGATAAATACTTGGTATATGAATCCTCAGTTTGGGAGATAGATCCGGATGTATATGGTGATATGTATATATATATATGGATAAATTGAGTACCGAGGGTCTAATGGATCCCGACGATCGACCTTGCCGCATAGTAGTGTATCGGGGGGGTTCCTTGTTTGGATTTCGCTTTGCGAGACACCCCATGAATGAATATGGAAATGTGTTGAGACTGGGGAGAAGTTTAATCCTTAGTGCTCTAATATTAGTAATCCTTATGGTATATGTATTTATATTTATCTTTCTGTACTGAGGGACTGGCGGATCTCGACGATCGACCTTGCCGCGTAATCGGGGGGGTTCCTTGTTTGGATTTCGCTTTGCGAGACACCCCACGCACGAACATGGCATAGCGTTGAGACTGGGGTGAAGTTTATCCCTTAGTACATTACTTGGACTATCTAGGGTTGATAGTGGTTGGGCGATAGACTAGTTTAGCAGGGTAGCTTGACTAGGATGTTTAGAGGGATGCGCTAGAAGTGCACTGTTAGTATAGAGGCGAGGGGTATCTCATGGGAGTGCGGTACCAAACTTAAATATGAGATAAACCTTTTTCTAAAAAATTAAGGCATTTATGCACTTGCTAAATATTTTCAAAACTCGGGCTCTGACCCGTTTATCTACTTTTCCTTTCTTCATATATATATATATATATATATATATATATATAGGTGTCCAGACACAGGGACGCCTGGATGGAACTTCCTTAGAGTCAGACGTCAGTTGCAGTAGCTGTGGATGCATGCAGGTTCTCGATAGACGCTTCCATTCTTGTACTCTAGATAGGATGTATTGTATACACATTCGGGTTAATAACCCAATTGCATTTATTTGTTGTTTCAGTACAGCATTCGATATGGTTGTATATTTTGATCGTGTGTTCGGTTATTTTATTTAATTTCAGTTTCATTTACGCATAAATTGTGTGGATGTTTTATTTATAGTCGTTTAAAAAGAGTAGTTAAGTAAAATGTTGACACCGGCCTAATAGGTTATTAGTAATTAAATGGATTTTCGACAGTGATGCTAAGAATGATCCATATGAGACTCCTGTTATAATTTGATATAGGAGTGATCGCCCGGTATCTTATTAGGAGGGGTATAACAATTGATTGCCATCCCCAATTTATATGGACAATAATTCTCCCGCAAGGAAGGAACTCGAATTTTTTTTGGGTATTGAATGTTTATACATCGAGGATTCTAACCAGATCAGACTCACCCTTAACTAGATAAGGTTAAAAAGGAGATCGAAGATCTGTTGATTATCTCATGTCTACATTCAGAGAACTACTCAGTATAATCTAACTGGATTTCCAAAATGTAGTTTTTACCTGGTTTAATCGACAAGAGGGAGTAGAATGCGGGAAAGGGCCGGGAAGGTCTCATGAAGAATGAATCTATCTCACTTGAATCCATTCCTACCACTACTTGGAAGGGATAGTCATAGACCTTTATTAATGACAACCAATGATAAGCTCTATAATTTTTAGGATGGATCAACAATGGCTTCTGAATGCAGAATGTATACAATTAATTGAGGAAACTTCAAATGAAACTTCTAGGAATTTGAAAGCTCTTGTATGTGTGTGTATATATATATATATATATATGTGTGTGTGTGTGTGTGTGTGTGTGTGTGTGTGTCGATATGTGTATATAGATGTGTATATTTCAATGTCACCGTTTAGTTTTAAAAGAACACTATTTTTCTTTCTTGACAAAATATAAATACAACTAACGTTATATTGAATAATAATACCTTATTTAGTGTCGAGTTTTCTTGGGTTTTATTTTTCTCGTCGTAACACACACACACACACGCACACACGCACACACACACACATATATATATATATATATATATATATATATATATATATATATATATATAACAACACACACGCACGCACACTGTCTACACACACACACACACACACTTTTCACATATATATAGTGCACACACGCGCACACTATCTACACACACACACACACACACACTGTTTTCACATATATATATATAACTTAACACAGACACACACACGCGCGCACACATACACACACACATATATATATATATATATCCACACACAAAACACACACATTGCTAAAACCACAGACACATATAGATGTATATGTATGTATACTCACACTCGGTTATTTGAAAAATGGAAATTTACACTTAGGTCTCTTGTTGACAATTTTTAAACATTTAAGGACAATTTGCTATTAGGTCCACTTATTATGCCACTAGTGTGGACTTCTACAAGAAGAGAAGTTGTGGACCTAAGTGTTTAAAAATTATCAAAAATCCTTTAGTGTTTAAAATTTATTTGCGAGAGACCTAAGAGTATTTTTTCCCTATAAAAAAACACATGATATATATATATAGGGAGAGAGAGAGAGAGAGAGAGAGAGAGAGATTGATTGGCTCAGGTGCGATTTTTAGATGCGTACCAAATGCTTACATTTAATTCATTTGGGCAAAACGACATACATGCTGCGTTTTGGATAGAAGTTAAAAAACAAAAAGGGATCTGTTTTGACCTTTGACCCACAAGTGAGAGAAATCCATTTCGCAAGACAAGAAGCCAAAAGCCAAATTCGAAATCTCCAAACCCTACATGTGTGTTTCCTACCTTTGAAATCATCTATCCATCCAGCCCTAATTTCTCTACTATTTTTGTTCCAACATGCACAGGTACTACTCCAAATCCTGTTATTTTGTCATTCAACTCAAGATCCCCATATCTACATCGATTTAGGGTTTGTTATGTACAAGATTTAGGGGGAAAAATTAGTTATTGTTATTGTTTTTTTTAATAGAGAATCAAGGTAAAGTTCATGTTTCTTCCTATAATTGGATTTTTAGGACAATGCTTTTCAAGTTTATAAATCTAGTCCCTGTGGTACAATAGCATTTATTTTTTTGATCCGCGTCAGCGGCACTATTTTTCACCATTTTTCATGAAATTTTTAGTACAGGGACTAAATTTATAAAATTATATGGAGTGTCCAAATTTTATACACTTTGAGCATCATAAGAACCTTTTCCCAAAACTCCCTTTTTTCAATAATATGTTTATGTCCTTGTTTTTTTCCCAATTAATATGCGTTTTAATTTTCAGGATATGGAGTCCCCCAATAGTTCATTTGACTCCCATAGTTTATGTCATTACAGAGACCGTGCAGAATTTAGAACATCAAAGACGTCTAGAAATCTGGGGCGAGTTTTTGTGGCGTGCCCTAATTATAAAATTAGTTCTTGTGGGTTTTTTTATGGATGGACAATGAGAAATCATTGGACATAAAGAAATCAGTAGAAATTGAATGTCGCAATCTTAGTGTGAAGATAATGGAGTTGGGCAGAAAAAATTGACGAATTGGAGAAGAAATTTGACAAACTTGAGCAAAATTTTAACAAATTTGAGAAATTTTTTGACAAATTTGAGAAGAAGCTTACCAAAAAAGTTGATGAATGGGAGACAAAGTTTAACAATTTCTATTTTCATTTCAATTATATTGTGGTTGTAATTCTAGCAATTTTTATTTTTAAGATGTTGGTTTGGAGATTTTGAGACTTTGTTTTGGGATATGTAATGTGCCATTTGAATTTGCTATGTAATGCCCATCCAGTTTGTGATATGTTATAAACATCCATTTCGAATTATGTTATATAGTGTTGATTTATACCACCTAAATGGAAAAGTGCATTTATACTGGTTAATTGTTGTAATGGTTGATTTATACCACCTGGTATAACAGTTTTTAATGGAAAAGTGATGGAAATCATTGATTTATACCACCTGTTACACTTAGTTTGTAATGAAAATCATTTGATTGATAGAAGTTATGCCATGCCATATGGTATACTAGTTGCTAAAACACATAACATATGGTATACAACTGTTATGCCATAACCCATAACATATGGTATAACAAAATTCGAAATCCTTATGTGCATACCAACTGTTATGCCATGCCATTTATACCAACTGTTATTCCATGCCATTTATACCAACTGTTATACAGTTGAATTATTAGACCATGAATTACAAACTAAATTACAAACTGAAATTCAAATATTTTGATTACAATACCAATTGAATTACAAACTGAAATTCAAATGTTTTTATTACAATACCAACTGAATTATAAATTGAAATACAAACTGAAATTCCAATATTTTGATTACAATACCAACTGAATTACAAAGTGAAATACAAGCTGGAATTCAACACCAAGGCGTTCAATCACAACACTGCATCAACTTGTTGCATCACCACTCTCTTCATCAACACTTCCACCTTCGCCATCTTTGGTCCTACAAAATAAAGAAAAATGGTAAATTAGTTATGGTTATTAGCTTATAAAAGAAATAAATATAATGGCAGCTAATGTTTATTTACCTATTATTGATTGATGGACAATTTATTTTATCATGAAATTGTCCCACCATCCCGTTCCCATTGCAGCGACGTACATTAGACCTCTTCACTCTGCCCAATGCTTTTTCTTTCCATCCTTTAAGCCTTTTACCACATCGCTTTGCTCAAAGTTTTTTCGGTTCCTTGTAAACATTACCTTAATTACAACTCATGTTCACCGAAATGCCTACACTTGGTTTGATAGTAACTCGTACATTCGATCCAATACAAACAACTTTGTTGAGTTTGTCAAGTATTTTTTCCAAACCATCATTGTAAATTTGAATTCATTCCTCTCAACAACATCCAATGACCTTTGTATTAATTGACTCCGCTGAAGAAAATATGACTTGTCATCGGTTATATCGATTCCACTAGCATCAACGACCTTCATATCAAGTGACTTTGTTGTTTTTGTCTATCTATTCAAAATGTATTGGATCGGTAATGCATCAATATGAAACTTTTATAAATAAGCCAAAACATGTCGGCATGGGATCCCAACACTCTCAAACATCTTGCAATTACAAGGCGAATTGCAAATTAGTGTCGTAAATAATTTCTCGTACCTTATTTGTGTTACCGGTCTTCTTTCGAATTGAGTAAACCTGTTTACTTCCATCCACCTTCAGCGGTTCAAACTTGTAATTCAATATCTTCCACATCTCATCTTGGAATATATATATATGAAAAATAGGTCGTCTATTTTATATATCTATATAATAAAGATGGAGGGTTTTTTTTGTCTCGGCTAAGTGATGGTTGAGATTTAATGTAAGGGGTTTGTATCCAATGGTGTAAGAATGTGCCACTTGTTGTTTTCAAAGAAAAGATAAGGTGATAGAATGAGCTCTTTTATTTTCCAAAAAATTGAAATCCCCCTCACTTCATCTATACACTCTTATTTTATAAAATTTCAATTTTTATTAGTTTTTTATATAGGAAGTACACCTATTTTCATAGGGAGACACTCTCTGTGTACTTCACTTTCACATCTTTACATCTCTTTTATCTCCATGAGCCCCTCCTCTCACTCACACAAAATCCTCACCAAACAACTAATATAGTTGCTATACCGCCCCACTTCTAGAGTTCAGAGCACCATCAATTCCAGTAAAGATACACCCATCCAGTTTTTTATGGTATTAATCATGCCTGTTAGGTTTGGGGGTTCAAATGTTTTTCTATTGGCATATTTACACAACGAATCCCAGGATACCATTTGTTACTATCTCTGTTTGGTTTGATTTATGGATTTAGGGGGTTTAAATGGTTTTTTATGGTATTAATCATATCAGCTTTGTTTCTGATGCACTTCATCGACAATGGCTGATCTCATTGGATGTTGCTGAGAATCTCCATTTGAGTCAATCTTCAACCAACATCCCCACAACCACACCGCATCAAGCCTCCATCCTGTTTTCTATGGTGAAACCCTTTCCACGTTGTTGGTTAATATTTGAAATGATAAGACATTAATACTTTTTGTTCTTGCATTAATAATTATCATATACACTATGTTATATCTTTTTACGTATGTAAACGGTGTTATATTTTTTGTTCTTGCGTTAACAATAGACATATACACTGTGTTAATAATATCCACAATGTGAAATGGGTGTTTTTATTTAAACCGATCTTTTTTATTTGGAGCCCCAAACTAAATTCACACCCCTTTAGTTGGGTTGATACACTGTTAACATCCCCACAAACCCGGTTTTCAAATAAAAACAACAAAATGGGCTAAGATCTCATTATATTCGGACATCAGCCTCATCTCTCTCATCTGATTCATACATACCCATCATCTCTCCCATCCTTTTTCATAAATTACCCATTCTCTCTCCTTCGTACCCAACCCACATTTTCCAAATATGTTCTCCATCCTCACGACTGTAATGGCCCCAGCAACGAAACACTAATTCAGTTGTAATTGATTGAAATTTTTTTATCTGCTTATATTAACAAAAAAAAAATATGTTGTTATTCACAAAAAAATCTGTCAATATAAGCAAAGCAGGTAACAACTGACGAAAAATATTTTTTGTTGTTATTCACAAAAAAATATGTCAATACAAACAAAGCAGGTAACAACTGACAAATATGTTGTTATTCACAAAAAAAATCTGTCAAAAAAATCTGTCTAAAAAAAAGTATTGACAGCTATTTTTTAACAACATATTTTTTGTGAATAACATATTTTTTTAGAGATTACAAGAAACACTAATTCAGTTGTTATTCATAAAAAAATATGTTGGTACCTGAGTTCAAATGGTTGTGATGGCAAAGCAGGTAATCCTAGACATTTTTTTCTTCTTCTTATGCAGTTACCAGAGTTTAAAAGGTTGTTTTCACATGGTTGTGATATTAAAAAATTTCTACTATTTTTTCTTTCCTTACGTTGATAATTATGTGCAGAGTTTAGCTTTTTCTTTAATTCCCTTCGTACACTGGTAATTGTGTGTAGAGTCCAAGGTTGGGAGGTTTCTCATCATATATCACTCATCCTGTTGTGTGTTCATCATATATCACGCATCCTGTTATGAGCTTTAGTTGAGGGCTGTTAACAGGGGTAAAATTAGGCATTCAACTGTTTTTTTTTATAACTAATGTTTGACTGTGGGTCTGTTGAAAGATAACGTGGGTTTGTATAAGATCACCCTGGTGGAATCCACATACATTGTGAACGAGAAGACATTAATAGTTGAAGCATTTTTTATTCTATTTTTCTTATTAATGGTTGAAGAAAATTACACAGTGGCCCAATAAAGATAAATGAGTGTTTGGAAAAGAAATGGAAAAATTCTATCTTGGATAATTTTGTGTCGCATTGTGTAATCCCCTCCATAGCAGAGTGTGTATTTATAAGTGTTTATGGGTGGAGTTGTTGGTAAAAAAATTAGACACGATGGCAGATATGAAGAATCGAAAGGTTATGTCTACTATTTATTATAACAATTATATAGAATTATGAATTATTAATATAATTACATAAATAAATCGAAATTACAGAAATTAATACTTACTTGAATTTGCAAAAATAATAACAAAATTTAAAGATAAATCTGAGCCCTGAAGAACAGTCTCCTTAAGGCAAATTTATTCCCTCCAATGTGCTCAAAGGTTATTGAATAATTACCTCCCAAGATAGAACGGATTTCCCAAATTAATTATGTAGCATAGCAATAATTAATCCCAACGAACACAAATCTGTGTTAATACTCAACCAGAACAGTGATATGATATGCAGAAATGAAGAAAACATTTTTCTGGATGAAAGAACATTTTCGGAATTTTTCTGGAGGCTTATTTTGACGGCAAATAAAATAGGAGGGAAAAGTTTGTATTTATAGCTTTTGTGTTGACTGTTGGAACAGTAAAAACCAAAATTAATTGTCAAAAACAGTTAATTTGTTAACTGTTGACCTTTGGCAATTAACTGTCAAATAGTTAATTAATAATTAATTAATAGAAGCTCGGAAAGTTTAATTAATTCGGTCAAAAAATGTAGGAGAATTTTATAAGCCGAGCCGAGCCGGACGGACGGCGCGCGTGTGAGCTTTTGGCCCCAGCCCAACACATGGATAGTGTAGGTCATCTCCCCTCAAAGAGTTGGGATACCCCAAGGCATTCAAGTCTTAGTCCATCATTTGGGTTTTATTAACTCATCATTTTTTCACTACTCTTTCAATATGGGACAAGAGTTAAAGCATACTGAATTCATTAACTTTCATTGCTTTGTGAGTCAATTTGGGGACATATTTATCATTCATAACTTATTAAAATTGGACATATGAATATACTACGTTAATCTCCTTACGAAGGAGAATGCGATCGTATATGGTCCCATAATTATTGTAGTGTAGGTTCCACCTAAATTTGAGTTCAAAGTTACTCAAAATTATGTCCAGAAAATTCTGGACAGCTTTCTAAGTCCAATTTTCCAACAGTTTCTCCGACAGTGTAAAACTCTAAACCTATAAACCTACTCTATGCAACAACTGAACATCAAAGGGAGTTCCTCGAGCAGTGTAAAACTCTCATATCACTCAACCTTTCTCTCTCACATATATTATCCCTACCTTTACCAAGGTTTGATCTATTATCTATGTTCCACCTGACATATTCATCTCCATCTCTCACATTGGTCCATAGGCACTAGAAGTTACTGTTTGGAATGATGGAAAAGAATACTGGAAGAAGTATTCTCGAGGTAATTCTATGACTACTTTAATGTGTAACGAGATTCTAGATGAAGCTAAAAATCGTCGAGGGAAGTGAATTCATTTTTGGCTTGATAAAGAAGGTTAGTATGGTGTTCTTGATCCCCACTCTTGCGATTATATTATTATCAGAGACCTTTAATATTTTTGACTAATAATGCATTTATGAAATTTGATATATTCTCTTCAACTTGACTTTTATGAAGTATTCATGGCTTTCCGGTGTTAGAGGTCTTCAAGTCTTTAAAAAAACTCGCGTTGTTTTTGTCTATTTTTGTTACAAGATTTCTTTTGGCCAGTTGATGTTGGTCAGTTATTTTAGATTGGGTTATGTGGAGGGTATACAAAACAGGCACAATTTTTCCTCTTTCCTTTTAGATTTAACAACTGAGTTTAAAAGCTTACGAGTGACGAAAGAGGCATATTTGTACAATATTTGTAAATATAGATCTTCCTTCTTTGCAAGTAATGAGAGAATCTTCTTTCTTTTACATGTTTTATTTTATTAAACAAATAGATTTTTTACCATTTATTAGAGAGAGGATAGAGAAATGGAGGAAAGAGTGTTTTACTTGGTAGGTAAAAGGAAACCCATTTGATTAGTTTCATGTATTTGATGAAAAGCTTTCTTGATTTTTAGTGTTGATTTATGTTCTCTATTTATCTATCCCTTGAAGGGAAATTTTGGTTGTTATCCATCTTTGAAATATAATTTTTCGTAGTTACTTTGGTTGCATTAAAGTTCTTCCTCTTTACAGAAATTTTTTGCCATCCACTTCTCTTTATTCTCTCTATCCTATTGTATATTTTCAAGGGTCAAATACCAAAAACTTCCTAAAATATTTTTTAATACACATTTAGTCTAAGCCTTTTATTTTGTACCAAAAAGTCCCTTATTCTCTTACTTGTAAAGGTCCGCGCCAGCGACATGTTGAAGGACTTTTTGGAGTAAAATAAAAAAACTTGAATTAAACGTATATTAAAAAATGTTTGGGGGACTATTTGGTATATGCTCCTATTTTTAATATTTTTTCAACATATGACTTTTGCCAAACCATATGACTTCATTTTTGGTGATATTACTTCATTGTTGGGGAGTTTGAAAAATTATAGTGGGATCAATAAATTTTAAAATTTTGCTTTTATTTTTACTAACCCAAAAGTGACTATTTAGACTTTTTCGACTTTTTAAAGGCCTATGGGTTGCAGGTTCAACATTATCAAATCGTCTACTTATTTTGAAATTTATTCTCACAACACACCCTTTCTTTTGGAGTAGAATAGAGTGTGTAAAGTAAACATAATGACTTATGTCTAATCCGACATAGTTGCAATTGTATTTTTTTCTTAAAAATAATAGGTTGTAATTCAATATATCTATTAAAATTTAATCAATTAGATAATATATAAGAAATTATCACCGTACTATAACAACATTATTCAGGAAATCATAAATGATGCACAATTGAAACCGTTTTTTATATGATACCTTCAAATAAAACATTCAATGAAAACTTACTCAATATCAAATGGATCTTAATTTGTTTGAAAATTTTCTCTTTGAACAAGTAATATCGTATTATGTTTTTATATTATTTTTTGAACATGAATTATATTTAATTCATTAACTAGCCATTAAAAGAAAGCTAAGCGAAAAACACTTTTATTACTCTATAGGGACTATTCCCTCAATCTGTTTACTCTATAATAATTCAAACTAATAAATTTGAGGAATAATAAATTATTAAAATATTTTCGCCATGCAATCGGCACAAGTACATCCTAGTATATATATATTTACACACACACACACACACAGACATATATATATATATACACACACACACACACACACACACTCACAGAGCCGTTCTTAAGCGAGTGTCATTGACGGACCTCAACAGCAGGTTAAGTTGAGTGGCAAATGGGTTATTTTGTAACATTCAATATTCAACCGCCTAATTAAACAAAAGGCACAAACTCTTTTAACCAATCCCAATCCGCCTAATAAAATAAAGGGCACAAACTATCCATTTTGTTTTACACTTTTATAACCCATTTCTTCCTTTTGTTTAAATACTATATATATATATATATATATATAACCCATTTCAACCAAATGTCAGGTAGCCAACGACAGCACATATCTTCAAGAAAAAACTCTTCCTTTTGTTTCACTTTAATAACCCATTTGAACAGGATTTGGTTTGTACGGACCATTTGTTAATTTGTTTTTTTAATTTATTTTATGAAATTTATTATCTTTTAATTTTTTTCAGGAAATTTATTATCCATAACTTAATGTATGACTAATAAAAAAAATAGGAAATGACATGGTATACACTCGTCCAAATTAATAGTAGCAGAATTTTAACTAGTACATTCAAATTTATCTAGTAATAGAATTTCATCCAAATTTGAGTACATTCATTAAAAAAACATAAATAAGTTGCGTCCAACACCAACCATCTGCGCTGACGCATGTTCAACTCTTACTGAGTAAACAAGTACTGCAGTGACTTGTGGTCTGTGAACAAGCGAAACTTCTCCCCCAACAAGTAATGTCTCCAAATTCATAGTGCAAATACGACCGCTGCTAGCTCTAGGTCCTGGGTGGGGTAATTCCAGTCGTGAGGCTTAAGCTTGCGGGAGGCAAAATCATTAGCCTCCTCCTCCTGCTGAAGTACTCCCCCAAGTCCTCATAAAGAAGCGTCAGTGTACACTAGGTACTCCACTCCCGGCTTGGGCAAAGCAAGAACTGGCGCCGAAGTCAACTTATCTTTCAGCTCCCCCTGCCAAACTACTCTAACCCGAGTATAATAATTTATTAATGGCTTATAAGTTATTCCACCAATTAACTTAATTAATTTCTTTTTAAATAATATTATATAACTGTGACACAAGTTATATAAAACAAATACATCACATACTGTATTATCAGTCGCATATAATATTTAACGCCATTATATATGTACTTTTACTACAACAACCACCCATATATCATACGTATATCCATCCCTCCGGGCATACCCTCTCCGGATGATTCCCTCTAAAGTGCTATCTCACTAGGTATGCTCACATAACCTAGTTACCCGAGTTGGAATCGCTCACCAACTTGGTCCAAAATATAAACGTAGTGGAGACGGTCATATTTCTTCCCTGAAAGTGAGATAAGCCCCTCACCCATATACCGGACGCTATGACCTGGGGATATACTCACCCTACTCCTCAAGCTAGGGGATTCACCCACATCGTGCAACCTCCCTTGATAGCACTAGAGTATATAAATTAAATAAATACCTAGTCACTGATATTTAATAGCACACACAATATATACACACACACATATATATATATATACTATCACTATACCGTATATATATAATATAAACCTCGGCTTTATCGTGTACTCAAAAACCTGTAACACTAGCCTGTAAATTCTCGAGTCTCTGGCCCGACTCAACTTTATGAATTTTCTCACTTATTAATTTATCATCTTCCCGAGTCTATGGTTCGACTCTAATATAAATACTCTGCACATTAATTTATATTATATTTATCTGAGTCTATGATTCGACTCTAATTTAATTAATTTACACATTAATCAATCAATACCAATCCGAGTTTATGGTCCGACTCTAATTTAATTAATTTAGACATTAATTAATTAATACCAATCCGAGTCTGTGGTCCGACTCTAATCTAATTAGTTTACACAATAATTAATTTAACACTTGGTGTCGTCCAACCATTATACCCGGACTCGCTCACTTGGCCCGTTCTATCGTTAATACTCGATTCTATATTTTGCCCCATAACTAATTAATTACACCTAAATTCCTTTAATAATGTAGTGTCACTCAACTACAATACCCGAATATTTTCCCTCGGTCCAAAATCAATACTTACGAATTATTTTCCGAAATTCATTCATCTCATGGCATACAATTATCACCCTCCTAAACCCAATTATAGCACCTTATAATTGCTAAGGAATATGTGCCACATATGAATTTATCACTAAATAAAAGTATGGATTAAATCTTAAATTAATTTCCCTTATATATATAAAACAAACCGAATTGCCAAAATTCTGGGACCATCGTTCGATCGATCGAGCAGCTATTTGTCTTCTCCTGCTTCCTCTTTCAGCCATTGATGAACCCTCAAGATTTTTTATTTCATTCCAAACCCTTACTCAATCACAACCAACATTATCTCCACATAAGAAAAGGTCCTAGAGACCTTAATTAATCAACTAATTTCCATTAATTCTAATATTTTTCGATTTGGGTTTTATCCGGGTTTCAAATACCCAAAATGATTTTCATTCCTATTAACAAAAATTAATCACCGATTCTTACTGGTTTTAACATACGATTCATATCTCTACATTCCAGAATTATAAACATAATAAATTTCATCCCGAATCCCATCAAAGTATATTAATTACCAAAAACCCAATTTTACATGAATACCCACCCAAAACAAATTTAGGTTTACACTTCCCATAATATGAATTGATTATCATCAATTTAAAAATCACAACAGTTAGCCACTAGCCTGGAATTATTCGTAGAGTCTGATCCATTGGTGTAGTTAAGTTGTTGATGAAGAACACTCACTTTTGTCCCTAAATTTGGCTCCAAAAATCCCCAATTGGCTCTTGATTTGTTTTTCCCCAAATTCCCTCTCAAGCCCTAGGTTTAGAATTTGTGTTAACTATCGTTCAACACTTCCCCAATTAGGTTAAAACTCCTAATCCCGTTTTTGGCCACATGGGCCTAATTAAAATGGCCCAAATCACTCCGTGTGGGACCGGTTATGCCCAAAAATGCCCCGAGACCCGATTACTACCGCCGATTACTCTTTTATGACTAACTCGACCCACCCGGACTCAACTGCGCACTCAGAATCGTCATCTGAAATACTCTATAACATTCTCCAATTTTGACCTCAAAATGCGACACACGAAATTTCGAACAATTTAACTTAAAGTCGCCAAATATAAATAATTCTTCCCACTCAAATAAATTCTCCAAATCATAAATTTAAGTTTCTCCAGTTTAAATATTTTTATCTCTCCCAAAATAATTAAATACTAAATCCTCGAAATTACGGGATGTTACATACTTCCCCCCTTACAAAGGAATTTCGTCCTATGAGCTTAGTTATCCAAGTCTCGAATATTACCCTATATTCCTGTTCCTTTAAGCTCGCTACATCTACCTCTCTCGCTTTTAACTATAAATTACATAATTATGCATTTTAATCAATCAGGGAGCCCATACACCATGTACCCGTGCTTGACCGCACAAAAGTTGCGTTAATTAACTCGGGTGCCCATACACCCTATCCCCATTCTTTACCGCACGAAAGTTACCCGATTATACTAGCTGTGACCCGTAATATAACTTCCAACCCATAGTCATATCACATATATAAATAATAATACCCGAGGTACCCAACCCATATACTAACGACCAAACATCTCCCCACTTCCAACGTTGCGCTAAGTTTCATGTGTGGGACGTCTCGCAAAGTGAAATCCAAATAAGGAACCCCCTTGATACACTACTACCTAACATTATCGGTCGTTGAGATCCGTTAGACCCTCAGTCCATAGCACGTACCCCCAAACACTTGTCTCTAAACACACAAGCATACACGCCTACCCTTATGCTACAAAAGACAACATAAAATACCGTGCCCTTACTATCACCAGTTCTTGCGCAGAATAAACCTTGAGCTATCTCTCCCTGCTTGAAAATAAATCTAACCACCTTGATTCACTTGAGTAAACACCCCTACTTATCGAGATAAAATATGAGAACACAAGACCTCACTATGTGTCTATCGCACCACACAATACAACATATATACACGTATATATAGGCAAGACTCCCTCTCAGGTGATACCTAGTAAAAATCATTCATACCCTGGTGTCGCAAACACCAAAACTTATCCCCACTATTCACAATAGTTCAAATCCATCGCTAATCAGCCGATATAAAAAATTTATCTACCCTACTTCCATAATTCTCGAAAGTAGTAACCACTCCCATAATTCAAACCTTCTCTCTGTGTGCACCTCCACTCTCTCGTGGTTAACACCAAAGGACTCCGCTACCCCACGGAAAATGTTATCTACATACTATGGCTGTTATAGCTAGCACACCCACTAAATTCAACTAATCCACGAACTCTAGTGGAAAAAAAATAATTCTATATTGTGACACCCTTACTGTCACCCAAAACATACCCCATGCCCATAGGATAAAAGATAATTACCTCCATACTCTAGCTGCAATGGCTAATCCTCGGGTTCCTGAGCAACTTCCCCCTGCCCGAATGCACTTATGACTTGTTGTAGTGGTTGTACATCCAAGACCTCGTCCTGTAGTTGACCCCTGCCTCCCTGAAGACAATCTCTCTTCACGTGTCTCGCTTCCCCACAAACGAAACACCTCCTAATAAATTCACCCTGTCACTGATCCCTTCCTTGCTAGACCTTTCGGAATTCCAGTTCATCCTGTCGATAGCCTCTAGATCTAAATCGCTTGGCCTGATTCCCCTGTCGAAAATCCTGCCCCTGATGTCCCCCTGTTTGCTGCTGGGGTACCCCACTGGTATTGTTCCCTCATGCTTTATCCGACTAACTGGGTTCCACTCCCCTCTTGCTTCCTCTTATGTGGAAG
Source organism: Sambucus nigra (assembly GCA_949130495.1). Taxonomy (NCBI): domain Eukaryota; kingdom Viridiplantae; phylum Streptophyta; class Magnoliopsida; order Dipsacales; family Adoxaceae; genus Sambucus; species Sambucus nigra. The sequence goes on along the minus strand of OX422215.1, from coordinate 292,880,337 downwards.
AGATATTCCTGGCAGTGCAGGAGTGTTGCATTAACGACGTCCATATAAGCTATAAAAGCGGGATTACCAATCAAATGTTGTCTGATCCTCCAGACTAACCCATCCATGAACTTTGACTTCTTTCTTTCTTCATCGCGTACCTCATCCGATACAAAATTTGCCAAACGGGTGAATTCTTCCTCGTAATCGGCCACTGAACGATCCCCTGAGTCACCTCACTAAATTTTCTCCTCATTTTAGCCTCGAGTACCGGCGGGAAATACTTGCAGTCAAAACGAACCCAAAACTCTGCAATAGCTAACGTATCCCTTTCCTCAACTGTGGTGATAGACTCCCACCACTGTAGCGCTGCTCACACTAACCTAAAAGTGCCCAGTATTTGCTTCTGCACCTCATTGCAATCTACCATGCGTAGGTGACACTGGATATCCCTCTTCCACTGACACGCTAGCACCACATCTGAACCCCCTCGAAACTCTGGTGGGTGGCCCTTTTGAAAGACCTCTCGCACTTGCTGCCACTCCGACTGCCCCTAGTGGACCTGAACATCCGGTACCACTAACGCCTGTGGATGATCTCATGGAAAGTACCTTTCCATTGCGATCATCGTCGGTTGAACTGCCTGTGCTACTAATTCGGTTACTTGTGCAGCTGAAATCATCTCTGGCAGTCGCTGCGGTAACTCTGGCTCCTGATGAGCCTCCCTAGTCTCATCTCCCCCTGCTGCCCTAGCTGCTCTCTCTCTCCTGGTCGGCATCTAAAATGAGAATCTAAACATATGAGTTCACCCTCAAATATAAAGTAATTGGCAGAAGAACGTAAATGCGCATACGTATGAGAATACAACAATCCTATGATAGGGTTCTACATCAAAGAACGCTAAGCTGAAACGTGAAAAGCTGCACAGATCCTAAGGACACTAGAACCTAATGCTATGATACCATCTGTGACACCCCGCCTAATAAAATACAGGGTGATCAGTCCTATACCAAATTAAAACAAGAATCCCAGTTGGTTCATCCTTATCATCACTGTCGAAAACCTTTTTAAAACTTACTAACCACCTAGTATTCATAAAAGTTGGTGCCAAATTTTATCTTATTAATTAAACCAAACAGTATATGCGGAAATAAATACAAACCATTCACACAACTGAATTAAATCGACTGAGCAAATAATAAAGCGACATGCCGTAAAAACCATCGACCACCCAAATAAATAGTCCAATATAAATATTCAACACCTGAATAAAATAAATCTGAAAACTGTACTGAAAGTCTGGGCGATATGCCCTAAATAAAATTGAAGCTGATAAATGATTCCTACTCTAGGAATGAATGAACGATGCGTCTAATCCAAGCTCCTTCTAGCATCCACATATGTCGCAGCTTCGTGTCCATGGAATAGAATATCAATCCTGGCGTCCTTGTGGCTGGACACCTAAAAACTTTTGAAAATAGTTTTATAGCAAGGGTTAGAACCCAAAATATTTTGAAAATATTTAGCAAGTGAATTAACTATAGTAATTAAAAATAAATGAATGTGCTTCATATATTAGTTAGTGTCGCACTCTCTTGAGGACATACTCACCCCTCCACTAATGTGCACACCTAACGGTTACCTTATGTGACACCCCGCCTAATAAAATATCGGGTGATCAGTCGTATACCAAATTAAAACAAGAATCCCAGTTGGATCATCCTTAGCATCACTGTCGAAAACTTTTTAAAACTTACTAACCACCTAGTATTCCAAAAACTGGTGCCAATTTTAACTTTTTAATTAAACAAAACAGTACATGCGGAATTAAAATATAAACCATTCACACATCTGAATGAAAATAAACTGAATTATAATTACACAACTTGCCGAATAAATCACCGGCCACCAAAGAAATAATCCAATACAAATATTCAACACCTGAATAAATACACCTGAAAACTGTACCGAGAAGTCTGGGCGACAAGCCCTAAATATAACTGAAACTGATACAAGATTCCTACTCTATGAAGGAATGAATGATGCGTCTAATCCAAACTCCTTCTAGCATCCACATATGCCGCAGCTCCGTGTTCCTGGAATAGAATATCAATCCTGGCGTCCCTGTGGCTGGAAACCTAAAAGGTTTTGAAAATAGTTTTATAACAAGGGTTAGAACCCAAAACATTTTGAAAATATTTAGCAAGTGAATTAACTGCAGTAATTTAAAATGCATGAATGCGCTTCATATTTAAGTTAGTGTCGCACTCCCTTGTGGACATCCTCACCCCTCCACTATTGTGCACATCTACCGGTTATCTTAACCCCACCTAGTTGTGCTACCCCGTCCAACTAATCCTGGTATAACCTTCCCTTGCCATACTACTCTAACCCGAATATAATGATTTCCTGAATTATAAGTTACTTCACAATTAACTTGATTAATTCCTCTTAAATAGTAACATATAACCGTGTCACAAGTGATATAAAGTAAATACATCACACACTGTATTATTCTCACAAATGATTATCTTAATTAATTTCTCATTAATTAACAGCATATAACTATAACCCGAGTTATATAGGGTAAATACATCACACACTGTATTATAACCTACATATAATATTTACTTTCATATTATACGTACCTTTACTAACATCCACACATATATCATACGTGTATCCATCCTTCCGAGTATACTCTCACCGGATGATTCACTCTAAAATGCCATCTCATTAGGTGTGCTCACAAAACCTAGTTTTCCAAGTTGGATTCGCTCACCAACCTGGTCTACAACATCAACGAATTGGAGGCGGTCATATTCCTTCCTGAAAGTGAGATAATCTCCTCACCCATGTACCGGACGCTATGACCTGGGAATATACTCACCCTACTCCTCAAGCTAGGGGATTCACCCACATCGCGCAACCTCCCTTGATAGCATTAGAGTATATAATTTGAATAAATATCTAGTCACTGATATTTAATATCACACACAATATATACACGTATATATATATATTATCACTACACCGTATATATATAATCTAAACTCCGGCTTTACCGTGTACTCAAAATCCCGTATACTGCCTGAAATTTTAATGTCACGCACAATAGACACGTATATATATACTATCACTACACTGTATATATATATTATAACCCTGGCTTTACCGTGTACTAAATATCCCGTATACTGCCTGAAATCTCCTAAGTCTGTGGCTCGACTCAACGTAATTAATTTTCTCACTTAATAATTTATCCTCTTCCCGAGACTATGGTCCGACTCTAATATAATTAATTCACACTTCAATTAATATAACACTTTCCCCGAGTCTATGGTCCGACTCTCCTTAAATTAATTGACACACATTTTAATTTAATACCTCCTCGAGTCTATCGCCCGACTCTAATTAAATTAATTAACACACATATTAATTTAATACCAATCCAAGTCTGTGGTCCGACTCTAATATAATTAATTTACACATTAATTAATTAATCCAATTCCGAGTCTACAATCCGATTTTGATTAAATTAATTATCACACCAATTAATTTAATCCTACCCGAGTCTACAAACCGACTCTAATTAAATTAATTAAACACCCTTATTAATTTAATCCTATCCGAGTCTACAATCTGACTCTAATTAAATTAATTAACACCCTTATTAATTTAATAATCTTAGTGTCTCACAACCATTTCCCCCGGTCTCACTTATTTGGCCCGTAACTTAATATTTCCCGAGTCTATGTTCCGACTCCAAATTAATTACTCTCTCTCAAGAATTAATTTAATGTCTTGGTATCACTTCACCAATATACCCGGACTCACTAACTTGGTCCATCTTACATCTCATAATTTTACACCCATATATTCGCCTACAATGTGTTACACATTTATTTTCATAAATTTCCCAATTATATATACCTATAATTATTAGCATACCCGGACTCGCCCACTTGGTCCATAATTAAATATCTCACTTAAATTCCTTTAATAATGTAGTGTCACCCAACTATAATACCCGAATATTATTCCTCGGCCCAATATCCATAATTATGAATTATTTCTCCAAATTCGTTTATCTCATGACATACCGTCCACACCCTCCTAAACCCAATTATATCACCCTATAATTGTTAAGGAAAATATGTGTCCCATATAAATTTATCACCAAATACAAGTAAGGGATTAAAATTCAAATAAAATCCTCATTACAAGCAAACCGACCGAACTGCCCAGAATTTCCCATCGTCGATCGATCGATGCCCCCCGATCGATCGACCGATCCCTTCGTGCCAGCTCTCCTTCCTTGTTGAATTCCACCATTAACGAAATTTCAAGGTTTCTTTCCTCAAAAACCAACCTCAACTCAGTCTATTAATCATCTTATAACATTTCTCATGAACCAAAAACATCATCTAAACCTTTTAACATCATTAACACTATGAATCTTGACCCACCCAAGAACACAAATTTCTAGGTCACAATCCCAATTCCAAATTCAAATTCCATCCTTTTATATTCCGATTTTTCTCATTTAAATCAAGAAAATCATACTCAGAATTATATAGCACAACTAATTCTTACCTTAAATCTCATTCAATGATTCAATTAACAAAAAACCTCTTTTTGTACCCATTTATCCCCAAAACGAATTTTGGTTTACACATCACTATGATATGAATTGATTATCATCAATTTAGAAATCACACAGTTAACCACTTGCCTGGAATCATTTGTAGGGTCTGATTCCGTTGTTGGAGAGACTGGTTGACGAAGAACACCCCAAATTAACCCTTTAATTTGGCTCCAAAAGCTCCCAATTGCTCTTGCTAAGCTTTCCCCCAATTTTCCTCTCAAGCCCTAGGCTTAGAATTGTGTTAGCTGCTGATTTCCTAATCCCCCCACTTAGGTTAAAACCCTCAATCCCGTTTTTCACCTAATGAGCTTAATTAAAGTGGCCCAACTCACCCCGTGTGGCCCCGGCTATGCCCAAAAATACCCCGATACCAAATTACTACCCCCGGCTACTCTTTTCTGACTATCTCGATCCATCCGGACTCAACCGTACACTCAGAATTGGCATCCGAATTAATTTATGAAAATTCTTATCTCACACCCAATTTAGTCTATACCGACTCCCAACTGGGATAAGTGCATACCCCGTCGTTAATACCCGAAATGACGTAATTAAATTACTACTATTCACTTAATAAATAAATTTCCCTAAACATTAACCATTCACTCCTTGATTAATATTTAAATATATATATTGCCATAATTAATTCAATCAAAATTACAACACAAGTAATTTAAAGTCCCGAATTAATTAAATATTAAATGTACAAAAATACGGGGTGTTACACCTTAACCCCACCTAGTTGTACTACCCCGTCCAACTAGTCCTGGTGCACTCTCCCCTTGCCATACTACTCTAACCCGAGTATGATAATTTATTAATGGGTTATAAGTTATTCCACCAATTCACTTAATTAATTCCTTTTTAAATAATATCATATAACTGTGACACAAGTTATATAAAACAAATACATCACATACTGTATTATGAGCTGCATATAATATTTAACGCCATTATATACGTACTTTTACAACAACAACCACCCATATATCATACGTATATCCATCCCTCCGGGTATACCCTCTACGGATGATTCCCTCTAAAGTGTTATCTCACTAGGTGTGCTCACATAACCTAGTTACCTGAGTTGGAATCGCTCACCAACTTGCCCCAAAATATAAACGTGGTGGAGGCAGTCATATTCCTTCCTTGAAAGTAAGATAAGCCCCTCACCCATATACCGGACGCTATGACTTGGGGATATACTCACCCTACTCCTCAAGCTAGGGGATTCAGCCACATCGCGCAACCTCCCTTGATAGCACTAAAGTATATAAATTAAATAAATACCTAGTCACTGATATTTAATAGCACACACAATACACACAATACACACACACACACACACACACACACACACACACACACACATATATATATATATATATATATATATATATATATATATATATAATATAAGCCTCGGCTTCACCGTGTATTCAAAAACCTGTAACACTAGCCTGTAAATTCTCGAGTCTCTGCCCGACTCAACTTTATTAATTTTCTCACTTATTAATTTATCATCTTCCCGAGTCTATGGTCCGACTCTAATATAAATACACTGCACATTAATTTATATTATATTTACCCAAGTCTATGATTTGACTCTAATTTAATTAATTTACACATTAATCAATCAATACCAATCCGATTCTATGGTCCAACTCTAATTTAATTAATTTATACACTAATTAATTAATACCAATCTGAGTCTATGATCGAACTATAATCTAATTAATTTAACACTTGGTGTCGCCCAACCATTATACCCGGACTCGCTCACTTGGCCCGTACCATCGTTAATACCCGATTCTATATTTCGTCCCATAACTAATTAATTACACCTAAATTCCTTCAATAATGTAGTGCCACTCAACTACAATACCCGAATATTTTCTCTAGGCCTAAAATCAATACTTACGAATTATTTCTTGAAATTCATTCATCTCATGGCATACAATTACCACCCTCCTAAACCCAATTATAACACCTTATAATTGCTAAGGAATATATGCCACATATGAATTTATCACTAAATAAAAGTAGGGATTAAATCTTAAATTAATTTTCCCTATATATATAAAACAAGCCGAATTGCCAAAATTCTGGGACCATCGATCGATCGATCCCCTGGGTCGATCGATCGATCGAGCAGGTATTTGTCTTCTCTGGCTTGCTATTTCAGCCATTGATGAACCATCAAGCTTTTTGTTTTCATTCCAAACCCTTACCCAATCACAACCAACATTATCTCCACATAAGAAAAGGTCCTAGAGACCTTATTAATCAATTAATTTCCATTAATTCCAATATTTTCCCGATTTGGGTTTTATTCGGGTTTCAAGTCTCCAATACGATTTTCATTCCTATTAACATAAATTAATCATCGATTCTTACTGGTTCTAACATACGATTCATACCTCTTCATTCCATAATTATAAACATAATAAATTTCACCCTTAATCCCATCCAAGTATATCAATTACCGAAAATCCAATTTTACATGAATACCCACCCAAAACATTAGGTTCACACTTCCCGTAATATGAATTTATTATCATCAATTTAAAAATCACAAAAGTTAACCACTTGCCTGGAATTGTTCGTAGAGTCTGATCCGTTGGTGTAGTTAAGGTGTTGATGAAGAACACTCACTTTTGTCCCTTAATTTGGCTTCAAAAATCTCCAATTGGCTCTTGATTTGTTTTTCTCCAAATTCCCTCTCAAGCCCTAGGTTTAGAATTTGTGTTAACTGTCGTTCAACACTTTCCCAATTAGGTTAAAAATCTTATCCCGTTTTTGGCCACATGAGCCTAATTAAAATGGCCTGAATCACCCTGCGCGGGTCGGCTATGCCCAAAAGTTCCCCGAGACCCGATTACTACCCCCCGAATACTCTTTTCTGACTAACTCGAACCATCCGGACTCAACTGCATACTCATAATCGTCATCCGAAATACTTTATAACATTCTCCAATTTTGACCTCAAAATGCGACACACGAAATTTCGAACAATTTAACTTAAAGTCGCCAAATATAAATAATTCTTCCCACTCAAATAAATTCTCCAAATCATAAATTTAAGTTTCTCCAATTTAAATATTTGTATATCTCCCAAAATAATTAAATACTAAATCCCCAAAATTACGGGGTGTTACACTCGTCTCCAATTTATATGTATTATATTATTTGTGGTTTGTGAGAGATGTCAAACCAATAGTCCTTTATACATCGAGAGATGTATCAGGACCTGATAGCAGAGTATGCATGCACCACAGCTGTGTCTGAGAGGTTCTATATTAGTATATATAATAATATGATGAATATATTTACTGTGATGTAATCTACTATGTGAGATTGTATATTTAAATATATTGATACTGTGATGTAATCTATTATGTGAAATTTTAGACGAAAATGAATAATGAGATCCGATTAAATTATGTAAGGGAATACTTAATCATAAAACTGTGAAAGCCTAGTTCATATTTAAGAGAAATGAACATATTTAATTATCATACGTATTGTGTGGGAAAATACGGGGAAATGATATGGGATAGAATCATAATTGAGAACCTTAATTAGGGAGATAATAAGGTATGTTAGGCTTGCACACTAGATGAGACGTGAGAATTCTCAAGCGAGAGCCCGAGAAGCTAACATGTACATAACAATTACTTAATTGTATTTATTAAGCACTTATTATTTTTAAAAATCTTTTACAATCGGGATCTGACCCGTTTCCTTGCATATTCTTTTCTCTATTGTATCTTTTACATCAGGTGTCCAGCATCAGGGACCCCGACATAGAGTATGGATGTTCCAATGATTTATAGCTGCTAACGGAGAAACTGATTTTGTTTAGACGCTTCCATTCTGTTGATTCACACATCTGTAGTGCCTACTTTCATTTAGGGTATGTCGCCTCGCGAGTTATTCAAGTCACATTTATTCTTGTTGTGTTTAGTTCAGTTGTGATATGATGTTACTTATTAATATTCAATAATTATGAAATGGTTTTATTTAAATTAAAACTATTTTTTTTACACTAGCTTAATTATTATTGAATAATGATAAAAATCTCCAAAAAAAACTCCACAAAATCTGACGTGGATTCCACTTATTATCTCACCTACCTATTAAACATTGCCTTGTGGTATGGGGTCCCGCTAGGGCACCAATAACACTACTTTTTATGAAGATTTTGTGGAGTTATTTTGTACCCATAGCACTACTCTTAATTATTAGATGAATTAATAAAGAAATTTCTTTTCGACAGTGATGCTGAGAATGAACCAACTGGATATTCTGATTTAATTTGATAAATGATTAATCACTCGATATTTAATTAGGCGAGGTGTCACATTAATATCCCTCAAACTCATAATAAATGTTATATTAATAAGCACATTAACCCCCTATTAACGATCCAGTAACTTTTATATTTAAAAAGAACTATTAATATTTTCACTCTCTATTGTAGAATTACCATGCCCATAAATTAAAAAACAAATGTACATTATCTCTAGCAAATCAAGTAGTAGCTAATTTAAAGAATTAGTCAAAAAATTTAATAATTCAAATATAAATTATAATTAATTAAAACATGTCCATAAAAATATATTTCACACTTAATTTATTATATTATTATGTTACTTCCATTAAAATTTATTTTTCCTTATTATATACTTAAAATAACTATTAATATTTCCACTCTCTCTATTATCTATTGTAGAATTACCATGCCCATAAATAAAAAGTAAAATGTGCACTATCTCTCGGGGCCAGTTTTGAGGGGAGGCCTAGGAGGCGGCCGCCTCGGGCCCCCGATTTTCTACGCATTTTAGGGGCCCCAAAAGTTTATATATATATATATATAGCCTCATTTTCCAATTGTCCGAAAAAATAATTTGTTGAAAACTGATAGGACAAACATTTAAACTTGCCGCAACTCCCGAAAAATAAGTCAACATCTTTTCAGTTAAAAAAACCTACAATTTATAAATTAATGAAAAAAATCTCTTATTAAATATGGGCCCCCAATTCAAGAGTTCGTCTTAGGCCCCTAAAATCTCGGGACCGACCCTGCTATCTCTAGTAGGTTGCCCAGTAGCTATTTTAAAAATTAGTCAAAAAATTTAATAATTCTAATATAAATTATAATTAATTAAAACATGTCCATAAAAATATATTTCACACTTCCAGAATTGATGAATTTTTTTGTTTATCATCCCACAGTAAAGAAAACTTAAGTATGAGTGATTTTAACTATCATAATGATGATTTGAGTGAGGATTAAAAGTTAAGGTGTTGAGCCAAGCGAATGGCAAGATTTTTAAAAAGTTACCGAGGGTGAAAATCTTATTCATTAAGTTGTCATATAGAATCTTATTCATTAAGTTATGTGAACTCAAATTGAAACCTAATCAATATTTCAAAGTGATTAACATAAAAGTATAATTCTTTTGTTACACATTATACTAGTTGGGTCAAATTAGATTCCATATCTTCCGATGTGTGACAATTGTTTGATATACATGATATTTAACACTCCACCATGGATCAAACCTAATTGTCTTTTAACAGTTCAACATTACAACATCATCGTAATCGTTTAAATTTGAGCTCCACCTTAGATTGACAACTGGCATGCGTGGACGGAAGCCCGTGCTAGCATTTGCCTTGACCGAACCATCGACTCTGATATCATTGTTAAATGAGACCGACAACTAGCCACGTATAAATCTTCCCAACTAAGCCACTTTGCCGACTGAGGTATTAACTCAAAAGGCATTGGTATTAGTCACATGGTCAATCCCACTTTAGTAGTGTGTTAATGTAGAATAACTGTTTGACACACGTTATGTTTAACAAAATCTAAGACTCTAATTGTAACTATGCCTTAAAGCAATTGATTGAAAAATAAAATCATGAAGGCTCTAACATGGACTAGTGTTTATAAATTCGAATATGAATTAACTCACCTCAAGCAAGTATCCAAGTTTGTTTACGATAGTTCCAAATAGACCAAAATGAAAGTAATTATCAAATGGCAATGTATGAATTCAATAATGACTACTTTGCTCGGTTATTTAATATATTTATAACATAGTCATCTTGTTATATGAAAGTGTCTGAGTTGATATAATAAACTTCAAAAGTTGTACTCTTTAGAATCCGCAAGTCCCCAAGTCCAAAAGAAAGAAGTGCATGTACAACGACAAGCTCACGAGGTTCTTCTCCCCACCATCAAAAAGAGAGGCTCCAACAGTTAGAGCAAATTTTGACCTATGCACGAAGCATTGTAATAAAGCGAATTTATCGGACACTCACACTTGAGTGATATTCTTCCGCCTTGCATATCTTGGGCACGTGCACGCACACACATATATGATAAATATATTTGGTGATCCATAATTTATTTGGCTTTTTCTAATTTCAAACACTCCTTGAAAATTCTCCTACATGAGACGACAAACATAAACATCAAAATTAGTTTTTCTTCGGTGTACGCTAAAGAAGTATATGATTAATAAGAGAAGCAATCTCTCTCTCTCTCTCTCTCTCTCTCTCTATATATATATATATATAGCCAAAGAATATTAGATTATAAAAAGTGGAGAAGTCATAATTATGTGCACACATACATATATTGGCCCAATGCCCAAATACCAATCCCAAATTACAACCTTAGTCTAAGAAGGACTAGCCAAGCCCCTACATCAAAATCCCCCATGTTGATGAATGTGCAATCAACATGGCTTCACAAGAACACGAGGTACCATTTCAAATGTATACACTTTCTGTCCTACTATCCGGTTCAGTTTCAACATAGGATAATGTACCAACTGTATATTCACAAGAGCATAATCTATCTAGAAAAAACTTTGGGCAAAAAGTTACCAACTTGACAATCCATACAAGTCAAATTCTTCCGGCTTCCATATTATCAAGTGTTGAGGTTGAGTTGTCTACGGATCTTGGCATAAGGGCGCAGTTGTCCTGTTCAGTTTGCTGACTTACAGTTTGAAACTCCATTTTCTGCATATTGATTCCATGCACAGGCTGAGTTGTTTGTGAGTGGCTACGTGACTCTTGGACTGCTCGGAAATAAGCATAAGGGCCATGGCCTGAAATCAAAGAATAGTTCAATACAAGCACTAAAAAACTACATGCTCACCAAAGAAATTAACTCCAAACCTTATTATGTGAAGTTTTGATAAAATATAATCACAGATAGACAAATCATTATTACAAGACTGATGCAAAGTCTTTTGAAAAGTTCTATATTGCCATCAACAAAAGCTTTCCATGTAGATGAAGGGAAGGAAATTAAACATTAAAATCATAAGGTCAAGTAGTTACCATATTGAAATGCTATAAACATCCCTTGGGTTTTATATGTTTTTCACAAACCTGCCTTGTGTTAACAACTAGTTAGTAGACATGAAAAAATAACATTTATACCATTGTTTACTAACTTATTGAAACTTTTATTTAAAACAATTGATACATAAAAAAATTAAAATAAATCAACTTTATTATAAATTAATAAGGTATTTTGTCTTTTTACTTTCTTATAGATATTATGCCAGTTCACATTTGGTAGGTCAGCGAGGGTATTTTTTATTTATTTTAAATGTTTAGTTTAATACAAAACTTTTAACTAAATGTTTTGTTCGAATAATGGAGGCTTGGGGTTAATTATCAAAACTTAGGGGATATTTTACAAAATATAGAGTCTAAAAGAAATATATCCTTTCAGTGTTTGCCCCCTTAGCAAAAAAGAGCATGGGCATGTGTATGTGATGTTTCGAGAGGTCCAGAAATTTAAATGTACTTTTTTATTTTTTATTACGAATTCTTTAGTCATTTTCCTATTTCAGTTTGTGTTTTGGGTTGAAAGTGATATTCCTTAAAAAATACCATTAGTGTGCCCTCTTTAGTCTTTTACCCTTTTTAGGTTATATTGACTATCAAGATACTTTCACCTTATAATAAAACCCTTGGCCAACCATTATATCCACTTTATTATGGAGAATGAATGAATGAGAAAGTGAGAAACCTTTTATTTCCAAAGGTTTTTCTTGTATCAACTTTTGCATATGTTTACATCAAATTAATGTTAATAGATGCTCCTAATGTGCTCGTCAAAGTTGTTGTAGAGTCATGGGTAAGGCTCGGAGGAACCGACGCACCACTCCTTCAAACCATGCCCCGTCGCTTGGGGGCAAGCGGCAACACCCCTATATTTGCTTCCAAACACCCCTAAACCACCTCCGCCACTTGTGAACCCCGACAAGATCCATCCTTAGCTGGCCTCCCACGCACTTTGTCCTTGCCCCATTGACCCACCCCCTGTGGGAATCCCCACCCCACCACTCCACAGCAACTGAAAACCACCAAAACCCTTAGATTCGAGGGTTTCTTGAAATCGTTGGACCTTCCCTAGCCCCCTCCGACCACCAACGACGATGGTCATCGAGGTGGTGCGATGTAGGCCAGAGGTCGACTAGAATGACACATATTCTTCTCAAATCTCACATCACTGACGTCGTGCTGATCTGCGGTGTTGGTTGCCGAAGCGATGAAATGGAGGAGGGTCCACCGACAAACCTTCTAGGGCCCAATGGCGGTTGGATCTATTGATGTAATACCAACTAGTGTTTACAAAAAGAACTTTCATGTTTCCCTCATTACGAAGGATAATTACTATAATAATCTTCCTTGTTTTGTACCTTATTCTCCCTCCCCGCTCGGTTTTCAATTATTATTACAAAAAGCCCCTGAAATTTATTCCATAGTTAAACCCTATTCCACAGATATAATCCCATCTACTTTAAAAAATAATTGAGACCCACTCCACATATGAAAATGACAATTTTGCCCCCATATTTTCTAAAATTCCCAAATCATCCCCTGAAATTTCTAAGAATTGCGAATCAATAACTCTTTTGATCTTCTTGGGCCTTCAATTTGATAATTGTATATCCAAATTGGAGTCAAATGAGCAACAAACCCTTGAGGATATCACACATGAGATCAAGCTACAGGCGAATTGACCTTTTTGTATATTAGAAAGTATCTGATATGGGTGGATTTCGGCTAATCGTTATGAGGAGTACCGTCTGGGGGTGAGTGAGTGCACTAAGACGATCAGACATTTGAAAGCAAAGTATGAGGAGGCCGAGCGTGAGTGTAGGATGGAGTTGTTTAAATTCCGCGCATTCTCAGCTTACATTGCCAACCGGTTGACTTGATTGAGACCTTTGCGACCGTCTCCCCTATTACTCAAATCGACTGTTCTGGTTTGTTGAGGATTACCTTGAGTATTCTATCAGGGATCTCTTCGATATACTCAATGAGGACCGTTGAATTACTTGGGTCAAATATAAGATACAAGAAGGCTGAGGCATTTGAGCTCGAAGACTTCATTCCCATCTTCAGAAAAGACAAGGTTGACTTGTGTATCAGAGATTTCTTTAATATCTTTTTCAAGACTAGATGGATGACTCGCACGCATTCTCGAGAGGTGGAGTCTTATGGTATTGTTAATTTCTTCCCATTTTTGGTGGGATATACTGGTGGTTTGGTGATCGACTCATTACTTCGGGTTGATTTGGTTTCTCTCGGGTACGTGGACCCAATTTAGGATGCTTTAGCATGTTGGAATTCCACTTTATAAATTTACTTATATTATCAAACTACTAAATTAATCACTGTTATGCATAATTTATAAGAATTGTAATATAACTATGAGGCATAGTTCTTTGAAATAACCCTTCTATGAGTCTAACAGATGGTCAAAAATCAGCAATGGTTCTCCTTGTAACTATAAAAACATTGAAAAACAACTGTATATTTCAACTTCTAATAAGATGTTAGAATGTTGAGATGATATTTGTTTAATTCCATGTTTCAACATTGACTGAATGACTCCATTGTGCTCAAATTTTGCATTACCAGTATAGGCTCTTTCCAAATGTAGAGGATGGTAACCTCATTGGAGTTATGAATGTGCTAAGGGTCTCTTTATCAAAATACTATATTACTGGACCTCTAACCAATAGATTTTAATGCAGATGATCTAATGATTCCAAAACTTGTTAAGCCAAATGCAATACACATATAATGATGATAGCTATTGAAATTCAAGTTGGAACATAAAAAGGGAAATTTGGTGTAAATTACAGGCAGAGAGAGAGAAAGAGGGAGATGATCTTACACTCAGTGTGATATGGAGGAGGAAAAAATTGCAGATAGCAAAATATTGCCACACTAAGTCCTGTACAAAACACAATATATGGATTAAAGTAAGATCAAACAGTAGAATGCAAATTTTATCTAATAAATCCTCTAAATGGGTGAAAGGAAAAACCTAGGAGACCCCCAGCAAACACATCTTGCCAGTGGTGCCAATAGTCATCCACACGAGAAACTCCAACAAGAGAAGCAGCAAGGATCGGAAGAAAAACAATGCATAGTTTTGCCACATGCCCCCGCTGATCAAATGCTTTAATTTTTCCTGATAAGTACAAGGAAAGAAATCCTAGACCCGCAAAGGACCCTGCAGAGCATTATAAGTATTATCAAATAATCAGGTCCATACTTTTTTTTTTCATTTTTCGTTTGTTTTCATTTTCATTCAGTCACAATTTCTAGTCATAGGTCTCATTTTGTTGTTTTAATGTTTTTACTTGAGATATAAATCAAGCACATAGAAGGAAGTAGTACTTACAAGAAGTATGACCACTTGGGAAGCTCTTATGTCCTTCCCTTATCTCACTCTCTTTACCATGACATATAACATCACCCCAGCGATCATATAGCTGTGAACGGAGTGGAGTTGAGAAGTAAATTAACATCAATGATCAAAGCAAGTCAAATTATTGATTGTTGCTGTATTTACTGACTAATATTGGACTCAGTTATGATAAGCAAACACTGCATAAACCTTTCAAATTTTAAACTAGCGAATGAGTTGTTTTGAATCTAGTACCCCCCACTCTCCCCCCCCCCCAAAAAAAAAATAAAAAATAAAAAATAAAAAACATACGTATATATCAAGGTTCTAAAAAACGCGAGGGGTGACCGAGGCGTGGAGGCCAAGCCTTAAGCCTTAGAAGACTAGGCGGGCCTTAGGCGTGAAAAGGTGTTTAGGCATTTTTTAATATATTTTAATATTTTTTTTACTATGACAAGGCTATTAAAAATATGTCTAAATATTTGTAAATTAAAATACTAGTTTTTTAAAATAAAAAAAAAAAAAATTGCGTTTTTTCACGCCTTACCCCCAAAAACGCTCGTTTTTTCACGTCTTACCTCAAAAAACGTTGACTATCGTTGGCCACGCTTAGAGCCAAAACTTGGCGTATCTAAAAAGCCTCGCGCCTAGGCGCCGCCTAGGCGCGTTTTTTAGAACACTGGTATATATATTTTCTCAAACTCACTCTGATCCTGGAACTTTTCGTTTCTTGGCCTATCGTCAATGTTTTTGGGAAATGACTCACAAAAATAAAATTAAAGTAGTAAGGAATTAGGTAGAGTATCCAACAATATCAAATTAATATTAAGAAAATACTGAACTAGGTAGGGTAATGAACAAAAACAAAATGTGTTACAAATAAGGGTCAATTACTGTACAGTCCCCAATACATATTTTGTAAAAAAGACACCAATTTTTAATTTAACACATTTACTCCCTCAAAAACCTATTTACCTAATATTCTCTTATTTTTAAAGGTCCGCGCTAGCGAAACCACCTCCCCAACCCCTATTGCCGGAGCACCGGCAGTCGACGCCGGATCTCCGGTGACCCTCACCGAAGCTCCGATGACTACCCAATATTCTCTTATTTTTAAAGGTCCGCGCTGGCGACACCCCTCCCCACCTCCCCACTGCCGGAGTTCCGGTAGGGGAGAGGGTGGTGAAAGGAGAGGAGGGGAGGGAGGGGGGTAAATGGATTTGTCTATGTCCCATGTTTTGAGTGTTTTTATGTGGTGAGAGATTTTTTGGAACAAAATAAAAGTTTTAGACTAATCATGTATTCATATTTGTTTAAGGGACTAAATGGGTTAAAGCTATAAAAATAAATCAAAAAAAGTTCAACAAGAATGTAAAAATCACACACCAAAATGTTTGTTTGTACTATTTTAATTTCCGTGATTAAGAATTTGAGCTTCATTTACGAAATTTACTCAATAAAACATGAAGATTTTTAAATGATGAACACAGGAACATTTGCCATGCAAAACCAAAGAATATATTGTGCTGTTCATAAAAATCCAAACAAAAAAATTGTTAAACTGCATATTGCATATACTACTAATTTTTAAAATCCAAATGTAACGGTGAAAAATGGTATATATATATTAAACTGCATATTGCATATACTATATATTTTGCGTTCAAAGTGACATACATCTTGTCCATCAGGAAAGCAACGCCAAAAGAAGTTAGGACGAGGCCGGCCAACAGCATCTTTTATCGAATCAGTAAGGACCCCAGTTATTAGAACAGCAAATAAGAGCCCTGCATTTTTAATTATGCAAAACAAGTTTGTTATTAAGAAGAAAATAATGCCTTAAAGGGGGAACGGGAGGAGGGAGAAAAGTGTTTCCCAACTAAGTACTCTTTTCTAAGAGAATGAATAAAACAGCACATATTGTTACCTAGAATGCTGTGGTGCAGATCATAGACGTCTTTCCTTCGAATATAGAAAAAAAGAAAAATAGCAATAGGTAATAGAACTGCATACACCTGGCCATCATGGAAAAACAAATCATATTAGAAAGAAGCAATAAAAAGAGCTGTAGGCAAAACTTAAAACCATAATATTCAACTGATTGCACCATGTCATCGTTACAACAGTTGTACTTTCTCCCAATATTAAGGGGAGAAAGAGGTGACAATATTATCAAACATTAATAAGAATTTCCTTAAAAAAATACAATAAAATACATTTTTTTTAAATTTCCAAAGTCCAAGGGAGAAATTGTGCCCCTTGTACACTATAAAAATCCTCCCAAACATGATGCATGTCATATACAATATAATATAGTAATTGGTAAAAAGAAACTCACTGGAACAGCCCATACGGGCACCGTGTTCTCTTTCATGGGATATTTAAGGTCCTGCATCATATCCACGCTAACAAAGCGATAGAAAGGGTGTATAATATTTAAAATGATCTCAATCACAACCAGCAGCAACAATATGAGCCAGTCATGCATGTGAGTCCTTGCAACTGTGGTTCCATGTGACCTAATAGTGTATGTGCAAAAATCAACCTCCCCCGTTCTCCCCTGTTAGAACAGAAAAGTGCAACTGAGTTCAATGGGACCACAAACATGTTTTATGCATCCATTAGCAGTGAAAAATTGCTTAAACAAGAACGTGACAGCTTACAATTGTTTATATGATACAAAATCATTGAATATGTTTATTGCATTGGACACATTAACATATTATTAAGAGTAATATAGGTGCAAAATATTAATTTGCAGAAAAATATTTCATTATATATTTTCCCCAAATTCGCAAGTAATTTTACTGGAAATGTCAGGAACAACCAGGTGGACCTGACAATGTTGGGTGAACAAGGAAGATCAATATCCGATCTAATCAAAGACCAAGCCAGGTTGGCTGGATATAGCCAACCTGGCCCCAGAGAGATGATTCCAAGGAATTGATGCCGAAGAAGAACCATAATTCAGCACGGATAGGATTCCACCAACAAAAACAATCCCTAATGAAATCTCAACAGTTGGCCTAATTACTAATTCAAATGTAACTGTACCTCTTATATTTATAAATATGGGCCCCCCATCGAATATAGGAGACCACTAAATTGTATCATGGTTCTTGGCTGACAACTAGCAATCCTAGCACCCTAGAACTTACCATCAAATAAAAATCAATCTCCCGAGGATGACGGCAAGCTTCCCGTGTTGAACCCACGTTATATCTGCTATCCTTATATCATTTATTGTTTGCTTTGATATCTTGCATTCATCATTGTAGTTGGAAGATTGTGCTCGGGATTATTCCTATATAAAACTCAATTATGCTATCGTAGTGACTATAAATATATTCTCTTCCATATAGCATCAATGGAATAACAGCCTAACAAATAAATTTAGAATAGCTTATGGAGTGGGTTACACTATTTATCTTTTCATCAGACCCAGTCTTCTCATTACTGAAAAAAGATAAAGAAATAAATCAGTTTAACCCAATACTGGAGCAACTAATCATTAGATCCCCAAATATGATGAATTTCCTTTATAGACACAACATAAATTAAAATTAGAACAAATACCACCATACATATTCACATCTCATGTCTTTTGGAAACACCATGCTAATTCTTAAGAAACAATATATCATTTCACCCCTTAATATAGACCTTTGCGCAATATTGAAAAATATATCAACTTTTTCCCCCTTAACCAAAATTTCCCGCTCTGCCCTGTCTATTATCATGTCCACAAATTCAATAGGCTAGACAAAACGAAATAAGGTTCAACTATACTAAATTTAGACAAATTTTAACTAGTCATCCCACGGTAATTATCTTAACGTTCCTCGTATTATATGGTTGCAATTCCTTAAATTGGCCTCTTTTAGAAGTGGTTGGCCAAATCATAAACGCATTAAAAGCACCTTGATCACAACCAATATTTGTACCAAAATGTGTAAGACCAACCAAATTAGGCCAGTCCAAAATGCATTATTATCCCCAGATAATCAAACTAAAGATATAATAATAATATTTGTGTTTGTTTTTTTATCTGAATGTGAAGTCTGAAGAATCTGAAGTCTGAAATCTGAACATTACGTTTGTTTTTATGCCTGAATATACTTCTGAATGAATGTATTTAGACTCATTCAAATTTCTCTCTACCTCTTAATCATTCCGAGGTAAATATAGCGTTAATCTCTTAATCATTTAAAAATAAGTCTGAATAGTTCAGATTCATACTCAAGAGATTCAGACTTAAGAGATTCAGACTCAGACTTAAAGACTTAAAAACAAACCACAGCTAAAGTGGAAAGGCGGAAAGGGATATAACTTTTGGTAGAAGTACATAAAATACCAAAAAAAAGAGGCATAGGTTCGTATCATCACAAGATTTATACCCCAGTATAAGAATATACAACAGAAGATAAAGACTACACCAAAACGCTTGCTAACCTGAAGCATATTCCGGAACTTGGGCCAAGCCATTTATGTATGCAACCGACTGCCTGAGAACAAAAATGATTAAATTAAAAACACCAAGGGTGAATAAATAAGCTTATGGTTATGAGTTTGCACTTAATATACTCGTGAGAAAAGGAATGATGTCGTTAAAAGGAGGATTAAAATTCAGAAGACGGAAACAAGTCAAATGATACAAAAAGCACCAAACAAACATAATATTCAGGGAAGGCTAACCTGAGGCTGAATGAAACTATTTTGAGTGGGATGGGACCCAGTCACAACAAAACTTCCGACAGATGGAAAACAGTTTGGAAAAAATGTAATTGGCGCCCAACTGTACTTGAGTATATATATATATAATGTAGTTGCAGGAATGTGCAACGAACGACTACATGTACACGGGAATAGCCGTCCCAGATTTGGAAGACTTTTCTCGTACGACCGCCAAAGGACGACGTTGTATTTGTATTTGTATTTGGAAAATGGAAAATCTCAACATCACATCGCTTTCACACGTCGATATCCCTCATTCAAATTAGGGGATGGCAGAATTGGTTACATTTAAGGAGCAAACCTAAAATCTACCCATTCGAGTTGACTTTCTCACAAGGCTGTTATCAAATACTTTCATGTTTTAAATAAGAGCATCTTATAAGTTTTAAATAAATCTCTCAAATTTTTTTTCAAATGTAATAATTTTTTGTGCTCACTTATGTCACAAGACAAAATTTAATAAATAAGTGAGATCCACGTTACTTTGGAAGAAATTTTGATACCCATATCATTATTTTTTAAATTAGGTAAACTATCAAATTAGTCCCTTTTGTCATTGTCATTTCTTCTTTTATCTTAATTTCGCCCTCATTTTTTTTAATTTGTGTCAATTTAGTCATGATAGTTCTCTAGAGACGTCTTTCAGAATTCATAGTCTTTTATGCCCCTTGTGGGATGCACCTATTAATGGAGTTTACACATCAATGTGGTTAGGCGTGCATTTGAAGATCCGAAACTCAAGGCCACCTCCAGTCAAACCCGATAAAAACTACCAGTCGGATGCTTGATGTGAAGTTCACCAAGAGACGGGATTCATCATTAACAGCCAACCCTATAAAAAGTAGCATCCAGATGCCCGTAGTGAATTTCACCAAGAGCCAAGACCCATCATTAATAGCCAACCCCGATAGAAACTATTATTCAGATGCCCGTCGTGAATTTCACCGAAAGCCAAGACCCATTATTAACAACCAACCCCGATAGAACTATTGAACACTCAAATTTGCTATTCAAGGCCTCATAGATGCGATAACCCTTGTCCTTCCTAAGACCAATGTTACCAAGAACTGCCTTTCATATCATCCACCCAATTCCAACACTATCACCATTCCCGATAACCTCACTCCAAACACCGACCCATCTACACTCATAGTTCCCCTTCATCATAAATCGAGAATGAGGACCCACCATACCAATCAAACATTTTCCTTCCCTCGTATGGACATACACTTCCATATGGACTGCCTCATATAATATATCAACCCCACCAATGACCATATCTCTTTTCTTACATGGGCGATGCACATATTACAATCCTGAAAGGGTAACCACTACGAACATAACCTACTGCAGCTAGCCAAGTTCATGCTACTCAAAGAGCCTACCTTCTAATCCTACACACCGCAAAACTGGAAAAGGACTACTCATAGCAATGGTAAGAGGTATACGAAGAGACGCTTTAAGCCACTAACTACAACATTTCCTCTCTCGTAATTCAATAAACATGGTGGGAAGAATCCCCAACAAAGTTTCATCTTATGCTACATCTTTGATGACGACTCCAATTACAGTGAGGGATATTCACTCACCTCAAAGCCATCCAATAATGGTAACCCCAGATCCAATGAAGACGTCTCGTTGAAGGTACCATTCCACCATATTCCCCTTCCATATCCTGCATTTATATTAGGCCTCCTTCGAAGGCTTGTAGTGATAATAAGAGAACAACACACACTGGAAGTTTGAGACCAGGCATCTAAAAATCAAAGGGGAAGAGAAATGTTGCCAAGAAAAATGGGTAACAAGCATAACGTTCGGAGAGAAAAATAGTTAGACCACCTCATCTATACCCCCTTTGCACTAGAGTATAGACTTTATCCAGTATATTAGGTCAGTTGCCAGAAGATGAGAGGACAATTTACAATTTGATGCATCTTTTTCTCGAATTACAATTAGGAATATGTGGAGATAACTCCCCCACTCATGAACCCCCATTTTGATTTGAAGTTCGTCTCATTCATGCCCCGTGTAATTTACATCATCAACGATGAATTAGAACCAAACCTAGGTCCATCTCGAATAATTGGTGAAAGCCTGAGACATTATTACATTTTGATCTTAGACACTTTAGAGGTACACTTAAAACTCCCAACATTGCATAGATCAAAGTTTGCAGACCAAACAAACTTGTACATTAACTTCCTAGGAGATAATTTTGATGTGTCACTCTTCACCAATGGTAAAAATATACCTAAATTGGGGGATAAACTCTTGGTGATGTCTATATGGGATCACTCATGAGGCAAAGTTATGAGGTGGAATAAGACCGATAGCCTTCATATAACTCACCATATTTAAGCATAAGTTTGGGTTAGGTTACGAAACCTTAACAAGAAATAATGATCGAATACATTATCCAAGCCATTGAGTAAGAATAATGAAATGGAGAGGCTACCTAGTAGACGACCTTTACTCGATACCATTTAGGGGATCACCACTCTAATTCTTTAATGAGTCAGAGTAGATCTGGCACTTTAGATTCAACATTTACAGCCTTATCCAACCATTGTTAAAGTCTTTCACTTTAGTATATCCAATGTAATGGTGAATAATATAAATAGACCAAACCTTGGGTTTTAGATAAGGTTAGGATGAAGCGTCCGAGGTCTTTATAATGAGAAGATAACTATTACGAAGTAATTTAATGAACTCTTTACGTACTTGTTCCTCATTTATGACTTACAAGACTAGAGTTAAGCTAAGTAACCTAAATACGACACTTAAAGTATAATACATGAGTAAGAAGTGGTCCAAAATCTTCTACTAATGCTAAATAATAATATTTAACACTAATTATTGTCAATAATTACTCGAACTATGTAAAGTAAAAATAATCCTAGGGTGGTAACAAACAAAAAAATATTCTTGTAATTTTATGAACCAAATAAGCAACACCAATTTATAAACGGATTTTATCTTTTTTATCTTAAATATGAATCAATCTGATAAAACAGATAAAACAAATCAAGCAATCAACTAAGGCCAAGTTTCAGGACAAAAACCTTTGGGGTAAAAACCTTTATTCACTTAAAAATCTACAAGATAGTCGACTTGCAAGCTACTTGATAACTGCTACAAGCATAAATTTCTTCGCAAATCTCTAATGAACAACAACTATGATCTTAGCAAGAATCACAAGACCGTAGTCCTCCGTTAGTCTCAGCCTTCGTCTTTAGCAGTGAATCCCCACAGGTATCATAAGTCAATCATGAAAATCCTATCCACAAGGTGTATGCAAAGATAAAAAACTTTCTAATGTTTTAAACGAATTCATAAGAATAATATTCAAGGATGTTTTGTTGTGAATTAAATAGTATTTTTACAACACAAAAGCTGAAGAACTTTCGTAATAGTTATCCAGAAAAGTATTTGGCAAAAGTCTTAAACGTTTTGAACACGAAATAAGTATTTATAGGCATTTCACAAATTTTGAGGCGACGTGATCGTTCGAATAAGAATAAGCAGTCGTTCTAATGAGATATATATCTCGTTCGAACGAGAGTTCATCTCACTTCTAACGGCGCAACAAAAATCAAAATAGTAAGCCTCGTTTGATCCTCATTTGAAAGCATAAAAGAAATGACATACCCAACGACTTAGCAATCTCATTTAAACAAGATGTAAATCTCATTTGAACGAGATAAAAAATAAAATAATTTTTTTATTGAAAATAAAAATCCCTGTTCATTTTTTATAAAAAAATAAACATCGCAAACATTAATTATGTAAATTAATTCAAACTCTAAATTGTTTTATACATTTACGGGATGTCGAAAAATCTTCAAACTTAGAGATGCTTGAGTTCGGTTGTCTTGACGGTGGTGCATTATGATTTATAACGTGATACGCCAAACTAGCCTAAAGTTATGCTATGAACAATGTTAGAAAAATTATTCTTACAAATCTCCCCCTTTGTCTATTCTAGTACAAACAAGACCGAACATCAAATTAAAATAAAAAATCTCCTATGACAAAAATACTAACACCCGTCCTAACCCTAGAACGGAATGGCATAAATCTCTCTGTCTTCAAACTTCTTATGTTTTCCTTTGGCAAACTTTGTCTTCATCCATGTGTCTTGAATTTCGCTTTATGTTCCTACACACATGAGATAAAAACATATACCTCATGATGCATTAAGTTTGAAACAAAGTAAAACTCATAAATAAACTCTCCCCCATAAATCAAACTCATTAAATCTCAATTTTAATTTGCTCTCCCCCTTTGTTTTTTATCCGAAATAGACAAAGACGTTGAAAAATATGCATGAAATACAAAGAATTATGTAGAAGATGAGATATGATCATAAAAAGATATAAATCAAGCATGTTTAATGATCATCTCAAAGGCAAACACAACCAACTATTTTTGAAAAATTTTATTTTTTCCAAAAAAATAAATTTCATAAATACAACAAACAATACCATATATAATATATGCAAAATATAACAAATTAAATTCGACACACATATATAGGTATAAACGATCACAAAACATGACACAAAATACATAAGTTTTATACACTATCATAGTATCGATGTGTTTAAACGTATGGGCTGGAATGAATGGGTGTGAACTAGTAACAAAATAATTATAACCCAAACACTCAAATATGTTCAAGAAGTTCTAATTAATTGCAAAACTTTATCAAATAAAGCTTTAGATTCAATTGACAAATAAAGTTGAACTTAATGAACAAAACAAGCACAATGCACATGAGCCTAAATTTTAATGATTCTACAAATCAATAGTGTCATGACAAAATAAGCATAACTAGGTGTCATTGTGCAAACTCGTTAATATTCAACTAAACTCCATCAAACTATTAAGATATATATATATCATATTTTATATTCTTTTCTTTTCTATTCTTTTGAAGTGATTTCTTTTGCAAGATTAAACAAACCAAATTGTTTTGGCCCCTTTTTAGCAAATTTCTCTTTTTATTGCCTTTATTTTTTCTTGGGCTCTTTTCAAATGGTGTCTTTCATGATGAGTTCACTTGTCTCTTGCAACCCTTTTTCGTATGCACTCATATTTTTTCAATACTAAACAAACTCTCACGAGCAACAGTTCTTACATGTGCAAATCTACCATAGTCACATAAACACGTAGAAGACAAAATTGATGGAAGAACATCTCACCACACTAAAATATACATCATGAAGTAAAAATTCAATAAGCTCGTGTATGTGTGTGCAGAGGCATATACAAAGTCGAATCCATAAAGTAAATCAAGTTCGAAACAACTCCATAAACATGGTTAAGATCAATATAAGAATTTAAAGTCATAACCAAAAGTCCTACCTACATGAAAATAGCGGAATGAATTGGATTCAAACACACCAATATGCCTCACCAAATGTGTAGAACTACAATACACAAAAACAAAAATCTTTTTGTATCTTTAAAAAAATTTATCAAAACAAAATCTTTTTGTATTTTTCAAGGTTCTAAAAAATGCGGGGCGTGACCGAGGCGTGGAGGCCAAGCCTTAAACCTTAAAAGCCTAAGCGGGCCTTAGGCGTGAAAAGGCGTTTAGGCATTTTTTTTAATATATTTTAATATTTTTTTACTATGACAAGGCTATTAAAAATACTAAAATGGTACATATCTAAATACTTGTAAATTAAAATACTAGTTTTTTAAAATACAAAAAAAAAACAAAAAAATTGCGTTTTTTCACGCCTTATTTCTAAAAAACTCGCGTTTTTTCACGCCTTACCCCCCAAAACGCGCGTTTTTTCATGCATTACCCGCAAAAACGTTGACTATCGTTGACCTTGCCTTGATCCACGCTTAGGGCCAAAACTTGGCGTATCTAAAAAGCCTCGCGCGTTTTTTAAAAGACTGGTATTTTTTAAATCTGACTCAATAAGTGAAAATATAATACAAAAGATACACATTTCATAACACTAGCAAACATATATCATGAAGCACAATTAGAGTATGACAAACAAAATCGTGCAAGCAATCAACGATAAGAGATAGCATGTGACGAGTCATGTGCAAGCATGTGAGAATCAACTAACCTAGCATTTAGTGTCTCCAAAATAGATTTTCTAACCCAAACATGTGTATACCTAACTCGAGGGGTTATGGGAACCGACGAGACGCTACACTTAAACTTTCTAGGACCTCTTCCAAGATCAAAACAAAGCGCCTAAGGTGACCTTTCCTACCACAATGTGAACATGTGTAAACGTGAGGAATGTTACCAATGGGTTGACCTTTTCTAATGTCTTTGGTTTTGGTTGACCCTCTAAAACAAACTGTGGTCTGGGATTTAACACTCGAAGTACTAGTAACATGTGAGCTAGTACTATTACTACCAACACTACTATAGTCTTTTAGATCATCTTTTAACTTCAAAAATTTAGACTCAAGCAAAGAATTAAACTCTTCCAATTTTAGGGACTCCTTCTTCATATGTTCAATCATTCCTAGAAGGTTATCTCAACCCCCTTCAATCCCTAAGAGTCTTCTCATGTTGCTTAAAATCATTAATCAAAATACTATCATTAACGGCACAAACATTAACACTAGAATTTTTAAAGTCCTTTAATTCTTTCTCTAAAAATTCGACTCTTTTATCACTCTATTTCTTGGACAATTCTAATTATCTAAAGTCACGGTCTAAGGTAACAAACTTCTCACGAATGATATCTCTTTGTTTCTTAAAAATTTGCAAAAGTTCCAAAATATTTTAAAAACGAGAATTTTCTTTTTCAAGAATTTCAATTATTTTAGCAAACTTCAAATTCAAATGATTTAAGTCGTCAAAACTATGAGAATCCATCGAGAGAAAAATAAAATCACCCAAAAAGTAGTAAAAAATAATTTAACACAATAACTTAGTGCAATCGACTCTGATACCAGTTTGTAAAGAGAAAATAATCCCAGGGTGGTAACAAACAAAAATTTATTCTTGTCATTTTCTGAACCAAACATGCAATGCTAATTTATAAATGAATTTTATATTTTTATTTTAAACATACTTCAACGTGATAAAACAAATAAAACATACGAAGCAATCAACTAAGGCCAAGTTTCATGAAAAAAAACTTTCGGGTAAAAACCTTTATTCACTTAGAAATCTATAAGATAGTCGGCTTGCAAACTACTTGATAACCGCCACAAGCATAAAACGCTAATCTTCACAAATCTCTAATGAACAATAACTATGATCCTCATAAGAATCATGTCACACCCCGCTAAATTCTGCCATCGTCCTCTACCAAAACTAAATCGGGTGCGAGAAAATTAAATATCATCCTTAGCATGTGACATATATGAGACATAAAAATTTTAATCTACAAGATAAATTATTTTAATCAAACCCAAATATGAATGGCATCCAGCTGATAAAACACCAAAGTTTGATTAAAAATTCATCACATGTGATCTCCGAATATCTCAATAACTAAATAAATAAATCCAACTGAAATCTTAAAACAACTTTGGAACCGAAAGGTCCAATAAACTCAAAAGTAGTCTCATAATAAAAAGGACGGAATAGGAGAAAAGTCTAACTACTAAAACAATAAAATAGCTCCAACTGCACCTCCAAAAATGTCTCCAATAAACTCTATGCATCTACTCCAAATATTCGTGAAAAATATTAGTCAATGCATGTGTCAGAGTCGAAGCCCCGAGCATGAATACCGGCTACTCTTCTCAATTAGGGTCCCGAACCCAGACAATAGTGCTATATATATATCGACCATAACAATAAAATCTTTTAATTACGAAGGTTATTAATCCCCAAAATAAATTTCTAATTACCCGCAAGGTTTTTTTAAAAATATGCCACACCAATATTATTTTAATTAACTCACATTCCCAACAATATTCCATTTAATTAAAATAACCACAATTATAATTTACTAAGATACACATTCACTTATCAAGTCCGTCGTCTGGTTTGTTTTTATTCTGCAATCCTCGCGATATGACAAGGTTCCACACACACACACACATTCCCTTGTCAAGTCCACCGTCTGTTCCATTTTTATCCTACGATCCTCGCGATATGACAAGATTCCACACATGACACAACATAAATCGTCCTCTGACCTGTTTAAATTGTCGGCCCTAGACACATTATGTCGTCAATAAATTTTAATATCCATTTTAGTCCTGCGATATTAATTTTCAAAACTTCTTATACTCATTAATCAAATTATTTCCCCCCACCCTTAAAAGCGATGTGAAAATCCTCAAAATACCCCTTAATCCCAACTAAGGGTTCCCAAAACACAAATTCGTCCTATCCTAAGTAATAGATGATTATAAAATTTCACTCCACCAAGATATCAATCCTCGGCTATCGTAACAATGGTGTAATATAGAAAATCAGCTCCCACCCCAAATTATATAACCCGCATAGAGTTACACAAACTAGTCCCATACCTAATTAGCATAAATCGTAACTAAGGCCCACTTACTAGTCTCATACTTAACAAGTGTACTATAAAAAAGGGGTAAAAACCAATTACCTACAATACCCAACGTCCCCGAGATATCAAAAATCATAATACTTCCATAAAGTGGCACAATTAACAATTTATAGCAACATTCATAACAACACTCAATTCCCAATTAAATAATTTTAATCTAAATAGTGGAAATCAAGGACACATAAATATTGTGATTTTCTGAATAATAGCTACATGCAAGTCCTATCATAGTTATTATTTTCTAACACAAGTAATTACTTTTATCTAGGGTTCTCACATAAAATATCATAATTTACTTTCTAAGGGCTCCTCTACATGCGCATTCCCATAACACAATCGACTATACTAACACAACCCAAAGAACAACAAGGTTATAAGTATTCGGTAACATTAATATTTCATGCAAAACAGTCTCAAAATTTATCTCTTTAATAATTATATTCATAAGTTATTTTAGAAAACATGAGTTTAATGGAAGCTACAATCAAGACACATAACACTAAGAAAAAAGAATAGGGTAAATATGCATTTGATTAAGATGAAGAAAATCTGAGTCGACGGTTGAATTCCTCTCAAAAAATTAGCAAAGAGTCATTCTTGAACAATCTTGATAAAACCTGGTTTAAAGATTCAAAACTTGGATTGAAAATAGCTCTCCAATGGAGTTAAGGTTTTGAGGGAGGAAGAAGATGTAAAAGAGGAGATTTCTGCTCTTAGGGTTTAGAAGAATGTGTTTTTAAAAGTCCTAAATTTGTCACTTTGCTTATATACCAAGAAGAGTTTGAATCCTAATCAAATACTAACACTTGAAAAATTATTATGGACCGTCAGAATTGTTTGAAATTTTAGTATGTTGTAGCGAATGGCGAGACAGGACTGCTGTGAAAAATTCAGCTCAATCGGACGGTCGAATTTCTAAAAATGTTATTTTTTTCTAAAGAGTTTTATGTTTTGAGGACTCTTAGAGAGTTTTATGCTTGAGGACTCTTCTATATAATAAAAATTCAATTAAAACTCCATTTTAATTCCGATTCCAATTCCGTTTGGAAAATTATTTTTTCAAATATAAAAAATCAACATTTTAAATTATAAAATTTATAATATCCAAAATTTTATTTTTCTTCGATTTCCAAAATTAATTTCAAAATTCCCATTTAAAAAATCCGGGTTATTACATACTTCTCCACTAACAAGAAATTTCGCCCTCGAAATTGGACGAAGCATACACATCGCATAAATCTCGCAAAAGAAAATATTTAGGCGCTGATACACCCAATTCTACGCGCACCTACCCCACGAGTAATAAAATAATATGCATTGCATATATACATACACATAACTATAAAAAAAAATGGCGTACCACATGCTCCCATAAATCCCCACTCGATCATATATCCAAAAGTCATCAAAATGCTAACATCCTCAAATTAAATCTCAACATCAAAAATCGATACTTACGATACCTAACATCTGCACTAAAATCTCTAAAATAATTATCGTCTCTAAAATCCATTTTAAGGTCCTTACATTAAGCTTACTAATTCTAAACTCAATACCTACGACGTCCTTAGCACAAAGCGTCATATCTCCAAGAAACACATCTAACACGTATGCTAGACCCTCTACCTTAAGGAATACGAATCAACAAAGTGAATCAAAGATCAGTAATGCGGAAGCTAAACAGACTCATAACCTACGAGACCTAAGACCATGCTCTGATACCATCTGTCACACCCCGCTAAATTCTGGCGTCGGTCGCCACCAAAACTAAGTCCGGTGTGAGTAAATTAAATATCATCCTTAGCATGTGACAGATATGAGACATAAAAATTTTAATCCTCAAGATTAATTATTTCAATCAAACCCACTATGAATGACATCCAACTGATAAAACGCCAAAGTGCGATTAAAAATCCATCACATTTGATCTCCGAATATCTCAATAATTAAATAAATAAATTCAACTGAAATCTTAAAACAACTTTGGAACCGAAAGGCCCAATAAACTCAAAAGTAGTCTCATAATAAAAACGACGAAATAGGAGAAAAGTCTAACTACTAAAACAATATAATAGCTCCAGCTGCACCTCCAAAATTGTCTTCAATAAACTCTATGCAGCTACTCCAAATATTCCTGAAAAATATTAGTCAACGCATGTGTCAGAGCCAACGCCTCGAACATGAATACCATCTACTCTTCTCAATTAGGGTCCCTAAACCCAGACAATAGTGCTATATATATCGACCATAATAATAAAATCTTTTAATTACGAAGGTTATTAATCCCCAAAATAAATTTCTAATTACCCGCAAGGTTTCTTTAAAAATATGCCACACCAATATTATTTTAATTAACCCATATTCTCAACAATATTCTATTTAATTAAAAGAACCACAATTATAATTTACCAAGATACACATCCCCTTGTCAAGTTCGCCGTTTGATCCATTTTTATCCTGCGATCCTCGCGATATGATAAGGTTCCACACACACACACACACACACACACACACACCATTGTCAAGTCCGTCATCTGATCCGTTTTTATCCTGCGATTCTCACGATATGACAAGGTTCCACACACGACACGACATAAATCGTCCTTTGACCCGTTTAAATTGTCAACCATAGACACATTATGTCGCCAATAAATTTTAATATCCGTTTTAGTCCTGCGATATTAATTTCCAAAATTTCTTATACTCATTAATCAAATTATTTTCCCCCACCCTTAAAAGCGATGTGAAAATCCTCAAAATACCCCTTAATCCCAACTAAGGGTTCCCAAAACACAAATTCGTCCTATCCTAAGTAACGGATGATTATAAAATTTCACTCCACCTAGATATCAATCCTAGGCTATCGTAACAATGGTGTAATATAGAAAATCAGCCCCCACCCCAAATTATATAACCCACGTAGACTAACACCAACTAGTCCCATACCTAATTAGCATAAATCGCAACTAAGATCCACTTACTAGTCCTATACCTAACAAGTGTACTATAACAAAGGGGTGAAAACCAATTAACTACAATACCCATCGTCCCCGAGATATCAAAAATTATAATACTTACATAAAGTGGCACAATTAACAATTTATAACAACATTCATAACAACACTCAATTCCCAGTTAAATAATTTTAATTTAAATAGTGGAAATCAGGGACACAAAAATATTGTGATTTTCCGAATAATAGCTACATGCAAGTCCTATCATAGTTATTATTTTATAGCACAAGTAATTACTTTTATCTAGGGTTCTCACATGAAATATCAAAATTTACTTTCTAAGTGATCATCTACATGCGCATGGCCATAACACAATCGACTATACCAACACTACCCAAAGAACAACAAGGTTATAAGTATTCAGTAACATTAATATTTCATGCAAAATAGTCCCAAAACTTATCTCTTTAATAATTATATTCATAACTTATTTTAGAAAACATGAGTTTAATGGACGCTACAATCAAGACACATAACACTAAGGGAAAAGAATAGGGTAAACATGCCTTTGATCCAGATGAAGAAAATCAGAGTCGACGGTAGGATTCCTCTCGAAAAATCAGCAAAGAGTCATTCTTGAACAATCTTGATAAAACCCGGTTTAAAGCTTCAAAACTTGGATTGAAAATACCTCTTCAATGGAGTTAAGGTTTTGAAGGAGGAAGAAGATGTAAAAGAGGAGATTGTTGCTCTTAGGGTTTAGAAGAATGTGTTTTTAAAAGTCCTAAATTCGTCACTTTGCTTATATACCAAATAGAGTTTGAGTGCTAATCAAATACTAACACACGAAAAATTATTACGGTTGATCGGACAGTCAGAATTGCTTGAAATTTTAGTATGTAGCGAACGGCGAGACATGATTGCTGTGAAAAATTCAACTCGATCAGGCGGTCGAATTTCTAAAAATATTTTTTTTTCTAAAGAGTTTTATGGTTTGAGGACTCCTAGAGAGTTTTATGTTTTGAGGACTCTTCTATATAATAAAAATTCAATTAAAACTCCATTTTAACTTCGATTCTAATTCCGTTTGAAAATTTATTTTTTCAAATATAAAAATCAACATTTTAAATTATAAAATTGATAAAATCCAAAATTTTATTTTTCTTCAATTTTCAAAATTAATTTAAAAATTCTCATTTAAAAAATCTGGTTGTTACAAGCCACAAGACCGCAGTCCTCTTCTGCATCAGTCTTCGCCTTCAGCAATGAATCCCCGTAGGTATCACAAGGTAGCAATATAGATCCTCTCCACAAGGTTTATCAAAATATACAAAACTTTCTAGGGTTTTAAACGAATTCAGAAGAACAATATTCAAGGATGTTTTGTTGTGAATTAAATAGTGTTTTTATAACGCAAAAGGTGAAGAACTTTCGCAACAGTAATGCGGAAAAGCATTTGGAAAAAGTATATTCTGAACACGAAATAGGTATTTATAGGCATTTCACAAATTTCGAGGCGACGGGGTCGTGTAACCCCCCTTATTTTTTAAACATAAAAAAAATTGGAATCTATTTAATTTTGGTATGTAAAAAGGTTGCTATATATATATATATATATAAGGCTTTAAGTGGAATAGGGATTAAAATTTGGAAGGAAGTATGTAACACCCCGTATTTTTTAAATATAAAATCTTTATTAAATTAAATTTTGGAAAAAATATTAATTTTTGGTATGTAAAAAGGTTGGTATTTATATATAAAAATAAGGTTTAAAGTGAAATTTAAATCGGGATTGAAATTTGGAAATTATAATTTTTTTGTATAAAAGTTGGGGGAGGATTCGACCTAAGGAGAAAAAAATAAAAATATTCGACTATTCGATCGATCTGAAATTTGTTTTGCAGCTTTTTCATCTTCAACTACAACATATTAAAATTTCAGCCAATTCCAACGGGCTTATCTTCTGGAATATTTTTTTTTAGTGTTTGTATTTGATTATGACTCAAATTCTTTTTTGTATATAAACATAAAGTGATGGGTTTGAGACTTCTAAAACACATATTAGCCTTCTCAAAAATCAGTAGCCTCCCATAATTTCATTCTCTCTCATCTATAAACCCTAGCCCCATTTAAAATCAAGATTCAACCCAAGTTTTTCAGGCTCAAACCGTGTTTTCTCAAGATGGTTCAATAACGAGCCTTTATTGATTTTTCGAGAGGAATGCAACCATCCAATAATAATTTTCAACCGACTTTTCTACAGAAATGAATGCTTCTATTATTTCTCTTTAGTATTATGCATTTTAAATATCGCCTAAATATTAAATTACATGTTTTTCTTGAAATAAACTATAAACCTTAATTAGGGAAAGTGAAATCTATATTGGGACTGTTTTTATGAAAAATATTAATTTGAATTAAGACTCATAACCCTTGTGTGCTTAGGTTAGATGTTGTATTTTTGTTAATATGCATGTAGATTTGTATGTAGAAATCATATTAGCTTTATTTAATTAAAAGGGACTTGTAAAATCACATAAAATTACGTAAGCGTAAGAAAAGGAAACAGTTGTTGTGTGCACCATAAACTTACATGATGTTAAAATTATATTAGTTGTATAAAATCAATTGTTTAATTATGAAAATTGATTGAATGGATGAAATTAGATTTACTTGTGATCTTATGAGGAATTGGTAGAATTGTGATAATATATATCATGCAATTTATTATTTCAATTATATTTGACACCGTAGGAATGACGTGAATTTTAAATAGTTATGCTCTTACCTTAATTTTAGGAGTATTTGGTAGGTATGGAACTAATAATTATGTCTTTGTTGTGGTTAACACTTTCTAGGTATGGGACTAGTTAGTGTAGATTTTTACGGATGAGATATTCCGGGGTGGGGCTGATTTTTTTGTCGTTCCGTTGATTCAATTGTCTAAGCGCGAGACTAAAATGAAATTAATGGTAGATATTCATCCTACATAATATGGTAGAACGTACTTGTATTTTTGATACCTCTAGGTATGGGAGTAGGGGTAGGTTTGAGGATTTATGCCCTGTAATAGGGTGGGGATAATATAAAATAATGAGAAATTAAAAAATTGAGAATTAATACCTAAGATAATAAACGGGTATTAAAATGGTTTGGCGTCGCCAATATGTGCAAGGCTAACAATAAGGGGATATGGGTGTGTGTTGGCATCACCAATATGTGTAGGGCTGATATAATACATGAGAACTGGCTATAGTGACGTGTCGTGTGTAGAACCCCACTAATATGTGCAGGGCTGACAGAATACGGGTTATCTGGTTATAGTGAGGGGATTGTGTGTGGTGTAACACTTTAGGCGTGTAAGAAATATGTTCAGGTCGTGGGAGAAGGTGAACTAGCTATACTGGTGTCGCATAAATTAAAATGAGAAGAGTTAATTAAATTAAATTATAAAAGTTAGTAATATATTGTCACATGATAATTGAATTTAATTAATGGGGTGAACTAGTTATATGGGTAGCTAGTGATAGTTATTTTTATTCGCATGTTAATATTTGTATCTCGTTTAGAATAAAATACTCTATTATGGTGTTTATCATGTCTAATGCTACTGTCTGGGTTCACGGACCCTAATTGAGGAGAGTAGCTAGTATTCATACAGTGGGCTCTGACCCATTGCATTAACTAACATTTCAAGTATAGCATTGGAGTAACTGCATAGGAGTGATTGGAGATATTTTTGGAGATTCAACTGGAGTTTTATTTTAGATGCTTTAGTCGTTTAGAATTTTCTTTCTATTTACTCGCTTTTATTATGAAACTTTTATTTATGGATTTGGTGGGTCAATCGGTTCCACAGTTGTTTATGATTTTTGTTAGATATTTACAGTTGGATCATTTTATTTGAGTTTATATTTAATTGTATTTGGATTTATTTTGGAAACTAGCATGGTGATGGATTTTAATATTGCGCGAGTGATTATATTTATTGTCTCAATTTGATTATTAACTTACGGGATTTTTTTTATATGTCTTATGTATTTGTCACATGCTAATATTAATAACTTATTTAATCACGCTCGATGTAGTTTGGCGGCGGCGGATGGCCACCTCGCTTGCCAGATTGCGCGGGGTGTTACAGGTCGTTCGAATGAGAATAAAGAGTCTTTCTAACGAGATATAGATCATCTCTCTTCTGACGACGCAACAAAAATAAAAAAAAGTAAGCCTCTTTTTATCCATGTTTGAAAGCATAAGAGAAACAACCTATCCAACGACTTAGCAATCTCATTTGAACGAGATGTAAATCTAGTTTAAACGAGATAAAAAATAAAATAAATTTTCTTTTTCAAAAATAAAAATCCCTGTTCGTTTTTGATAAAAAAAAATAAACATCCCAAACATTAATTATGTAAATTAATTTAACCTCTAATTTTTTTTATACCTTTACGGGATATCGGGAAGTCTTCAAACTTGGAGATGCTTAAGTTTGGTTCATCTTGATGGTGTGTGACGATTTGTAACGGGATACACCAAACTAGCCTAAAGCTATGCTATGAACATTGTTAGAAATTGTTCTTACAAATTCAAGTCCCTATAACCTTCTCCAAGCACTTCTTATGTATCCTACTTTTAGAAATGATAGGATTGATAATAGTAAAAAAATTCTTCCTAAAGGCTATTACTCCCTCATATTTTAGAAGATAATCAACTAGAACTAGATCTATGTAACTAGATATAGAGTTTAGATCACAATACATTTATGAGTATTGTAGATGATCCAATATAGGAAATATGTTTAATGAAGAAGATTTTATTGATTATCAACTACCTTTAATCATTTCTTAGATGTGAAAAACACCTTAGATCTTCTAGTATATGATTAATCCAAAGCAAGCCACATGTCTGGATACTCTTGGATATAATACTTGGTGAAATATGAGAAATATATTTCTCTTTCCTCACACCCTCATAAAAACATGAGTAGTGTTTTTCCTAACCCTCTCTAACCATTGTAAGTGTTTAATGCATATTATACCCCTTCCCTAGGCCCATACATATAGGTACATGAACTGGACTTATACCAATTAGGATTTTCAAAGAGTTATGGTATTACTACTTAGTATATGGACTATATAAGGGACCTAAGGCGAATAATTAAATTGATTTCCACACAAGAATATAAAAATTCCAAATTACACCCTATAAACTATTTTCTTTTATGTCAAATTGTTCACTATTGAAAACCCTAGGTTTCATGTTAGAAAATTTGTGCATGGATGTATATATTTGGTAGTAACATGATTTTATAGGATATTATTTCTCCCTTCATCATGGTCACATGAATTTTGTTGTATGTGAATGGATCCTATTATGGTTTACCAGTAGTTAATTTTTCTAGAGTCTATTCATTTGTAATAGTTATGTTATTTTAATTATTAATTTAATCGATGTATATAGAGGAGTATCTGAGGGGATGTAATTATTATTCCTTGCTTTAAGGGTTCTTTTGGTACTGGTGTTTTGTCTGCATTAGAGAACACAAACATATTATGAAGGAGATTAATGAAGATCTCTCGTTTGACACCTCATAAAATTCATAAATAGATTGATTAAGTCTAATATAAAAACCACGGGAATAAAAAATATTTGGTAGCATTCTCAGTATAATAAAATAAATAAAACGAGGTGTGTAAATGCAATTTAAGAAAATAAACTGTTAAATCGAATACAACATCTCTGATACCGACCAATACTATGAGAATCGAATCCAACTGTGGAATATAAAATCTCATGATATAATATCCATCTCAAAATACAAGTATATCACATACAATCTCTAACTGGTGAAAAAT
The DNA here is from genome assembly GCA_949130495.1 of Sambucus nigra. Lineage (NCBI taxonomy): Eukaryota > Viridiplantae > Streptophyta > Magnoliopsida > Dipsacales > Adoxaceae > Sambucus > Sambucus nigra. The sequence goes on along the minus strand of OX422215.1, from coordinate 292,842,904 downwards.
ATTTGAAATAAATACAACTTCCTGATTAGAAAAATATATTAATACAAAAATATAAATGAGTGACAATGTATGATGCCTACATCCTAGAAATGATGAATAAAAGATCGCTAGAGAAACTCCTCTAACAAATAACCCAAGTCTACAAAAGAAATCATGGCTTACGACCTATGGAAAATAGTTCAACAATGAGGATTAAACCCAACAAGTCTACAAAGAGTAAGAATTTAATTAAAGTTGGTCTCCAATAATAATAATGTATATTCATCACATATTAAATGGATTTTAAGTTATTTAAGTTACCCAACTCAAACAACTTAAAATAAGCATGTGGTTCTACCCCCAAACCCAATGTGCCTCACGTAGTATATGTTAATCTCTTAATTAAATGTTATTTACTTTCACATCTTTAAGTTCATCTATTGAATTAAGAATGATTTATTATAATGTAATTTCTTAAATTAAAAGAAATTCGCTTACTAATCATAGTATCAATAAAAATCTCAAGTTATGATTCTAAAAGAGTGTCTCAAGTCTACCAATTTTAAATACTTTCATGTCACTGATTTAGTATATACATCTCTAGTATATTCATTACGTATTCCCAAGTCATAAGTTTATGGTCATAAATCTCTAGTATACATCATAATTCAGTACCACCATCTCAAGGTACCACAATACATAATTGCATAATCCAGAATATCCGTCAGTGTACAAAACCCACATCGAATCTTGAAAACGCCATATTCTAGGACCCCCTAAGTCTCCCCTTAGGTCCTTAGCACCTCCACATATCACTACAAACCCTATATCTCACTCTGAGTACCGATCTAGAGCCCACCGGGCACTCCCGGGCCTCGTTTAACTTCGGTCAACTCTATCGTTAGATCGAAATCTCTTTGAATACTTAAAGGGCACCGAAACCCCTTTCCAACTATTTGCCCCGTGTGCAAATCGGCATAACTGTTCGGACGAACGTTCCATTTTACTACCAAAAACTGATGCGCTCTCGGGCTCCGTTTGACTAAAGTCAATTCTTAATCTCGAATGAGACTAAATGAATCTTCAAAGGGCACTGAATTCCCTTTCCAATGGTTCGCCCCATGTGCAATTCTGACATACGACACGGATGAATAATTCGTTTTACTTCGAGAGGTTCCCGGGCACTTCTGAGCCCCCATTGACCAAGGTCAACCTCCTGAACCAAGCGAAACTCTTTGGAATGTCAATGTAAATCTCCTAAACTTTCCAATGACTTCTACCGTGCACGATTCTGACTTAACATGCGGACGAACATTCCATTTTTGTCTAATGATCTCCTGTCCAAAAGGCCAACATGCTCTTTCGAGCCACATTTGACCCAAATTAAACTCCTAGACTCGAGAGTGGTTCAAGTAATATTGAAGGTCTCTGAAGTACCTTTCTAACGGTATGTCCCGTGTGCGATTCAGATCAATAGTTTATTTTCTACGATCGTTTTCCCATGAAAATCTGGACGGGACTGCCTATTGGCAGGTCCAGATCCCTTCCTATCGGCACAGTGTCTGAGATCACATGCCGGCAGGCACCCCCTGGGGTGGGCCGATCGGCACCCCCTGGCCCTATAAATAGAGACCATTACCTCACTCCAAAAGGAACAAGTCAACAGATCCATCAACATCAGTGATCTCAATAACGTTCCCTCGAAATCAGCGAAGTCCCTCATGTGAAGTTCCATCCAAGATTACATTCCCATCCTTTTCATACCCAATTTAGAAAATATCCTCCTCTTTCATCAAAATTCATCAACATTCAAGGGAGTTCATACAAGATCAAAGATCAAGCTTCATAATCTAGTCCTTACTTTATTTCATACACATTAATATCTACACTTTTATTAGTATATTGCACATACTTTATTTCTACAAAAATCCTAAAAACAAGTAAAAGAGGGTTACACCCGTAAATTACGAATGGAATTGTCCATCGCACCTTTTTCCAAAACCAAGAAACACATTTTCTACGCATACACATATAATAAAATTCCGTTCGAATCTATGGGATAAACCCTACTCCTATGATACCTTCGAACTACGTGGACTTTGATGACTTTATAGGCTACGTAGGCATCTCGAATTAAAATTTGAGACTCGAGTCTAATTTTTCAATTTTCCAGTTTTCCCATTTTCTCAAATTCCTAATTTTCCAAAATCTCCCATTTTCATATTTATATATATATCATGCTTGTTTGTGTTTCATCCAACACATATTATTGTTTCCTAATAACGATCAATATCGTGATGAACACACAAATTATACTTTCTACGTATATTATTTTGGGAATATTCCTATGGATGACCTCACTCTACCTTATCCATGGTATGAGTTGAATGATTGCGATATCCATTATATAAACACGCTCACACACTTCATGGGGATATAAAGGAAACTAGTAACACTAGCTCATGAGAGACCTAAAGGGAGGGATGGGTTCCTAACACCTTCCCATTCCGTAACTTATCCCCGAACCTTCGAACTATTGGTTTCGTATGCATCAGTTTGTCCTTGATGCTGCTCTCTCGAAGTGGCAACATGTTCTTTTGCCAGTTTTGTGCAAAATAGGCTGGCAACTCCATCTCTTCACATTTACCCCTACATCGATAACGATCGAAGAACTTTTCAAAGAGGGGTGCGAGACCGCGGCATAACCTTCCCGAGGGGATATCTCTCCCCCCCCCCCCCCCCCCCCCCGGCGCCGCCCGGGATGGCCAAGTGGCGACTCCGCTGGGGACTATTTTTAAGAGGGCTAGACTCTGTTTGCACGAGTGTTTTACTTTCTTGTATACCCCCTATTTTCATGTTACGTTTATTATTACTTGTACATATGTACCTCATGCTTATGCCATTATTCTTACACTTGTAGAAATTTTCCATGTACACTTCACACCATGTGCACCTAGGCTCACGTATATCCACATGTTTCACACACCACGTAGAAATCCATGCTTAGGTGTCACTAACACACACCTTCACTTGCATATATCCATGCTCACTTACACTTATCACACACCACCCACTCTCACTTGTTATCCATGCTCTACTGTTTATACTTATACCTTATTCTCGACTGGGCGTAATCAATAAAGACACTCTCTCCATAAGATACTAATCAGAAAACCATGCATGATACACACAACATCACGAAAGAGCATTGCTATTGACACAATTTTGTCCCGTAACTAGGTAGTCACTTCGTGATGGGCGCTAGTCCGAAAGGTCACAGTTAGCCTAAGCGATATGACTCTCACCTTCCATTAGCCAAGTACCTTTGACGTATATCGAATGATTCCCCCGCATCGTACTGCTTGATCGACGCCATGACGAGAGGTATATCGTATGGAACTCATTCACGTATGTCGAGTTTATCGAATTCGCTCTCACACATACCGTCCCCACGATGTATATAGTGAGGTAATTCATGTACACTCAGGTATATCAAATGGCTTGTCCACACGTACTGATTTCCCTTAAAAGTAAGATGTATATTTAGAAGTCACACTAAAGGGGGAACACCTTCCAATTAACCCAACAACTGCATACTCGCATATAGGTGTCAAGCCTAGGACACACATATTAGATTGAAGTCTTTGACCTGAAACTCTTCCAAAATTTTCAGTCGACCTACTGCCCAAATTTTCGCGCAATTTTTAAAACGTGACCCTGCCTGTGAGCCTGGTAACAAGTCCAACCCTAGTTTCTACATATGTTGCAGACCCAAATTTTTCAGGCTCGGGTCCCGTTCGGTATTTCTTTTTTGCATCTAGGAAAACTTAATACAAGTGAGAACCTAATAAATATAATAATCATGCTGAGACCACTCTCTCCTCTTTTCCTCTCTCTTTCTAAAAGTGTCCAAAACATTTTTCCTCTTTTATCTAAAAAATACCAAAAAACATTTTCTTTTCCTCAGAAAAAAAAAAAACATTTTTGTCCTCATATTTTCCAAAAATGTAAAAAATATTTCCCTCCTTTTCTAAAAACAACAAATTTCCTTCTTCTCTTTCGAAAATAAATCCTAATTTTTCTCCTTATCAGATCGATCGCATACCCTTGGCTTAGATGCCTATTGGCTTCGGTCTTCAATCGAATCGGCTCGAAGTTCTGTCAGTACCCTTACTTCTTTCGAGTTTGAAATTCACCCACCTTCCATGGAGAAGACTGATCAAGTGCCGAATATACAGTCGGATTTGTTGAAAGTTCGAGCTCATCTCACTGCCAAAATCGACAACCTTCAAATAAGGTTCATAAGATGTAAAAAAATTAGGTTCGTGTCCCTGAAGAGCCCGAGGTCCTCTTCCCTCGCGCAATGGATCCGTCCGCAACCGAGCCTATTTAGGTTCTCGAGGAATACCAACATGCTCCCCGTTCTCGTCCTGCTAATGGGCCACCGCCAACCCAGCTTCTAATGCCAAACCTTGCTCAGCTAGGGGCTAACTTACCCTTGACAGTTGACCTGAAAGAGGAAGAATTGAACAAGGTCAAGGAAGACCTGAAGATGTTGACCAAGAAATTTGATACTCTCTAGGAGCTGCATGGACTACAACCACATGTCTCCCTATCCTAAAGCCAGGTTATCGACAAAATTCACGATGCCCAATATTAAGAAGTTCGGAGGCAGTGGACCCCCAATCGTTCATTTCTATAGCTATCACAGAGCCATGACTCTCCTAGGGGATTTTGAAGAAATAATAGCCCAGATGTTCCAGCAGACTTTGAAAGATAGCGCTCTTCGTTAGTTTTTATCCCTTGAGGAATCTAGTATCTATAGTTGGGAAGATGTTTCCCGCGAGTTCATATCACAGTACAAGTACAAAGAAGAACTAGAAGTTACCCACCGTGACTTAGAGCTACTTAAGTAGAAACCTGGGGAATCAGTCAACAACTTCATAGCAAGGTGGAGAGAAAAAGCAACTATCATGACCAATCGACCTTCCGAAGAAGAACATGTCAATATCGTAAAGAATAACTTCCTACCCCATGTTCAAAAAATAATGGGAGGACTGTATTGCCCTCACTTCCTAGCCCTTCGATAAGCAGGAGTGAAGATCAAAACACTACACCAAAATGGTCAAATTGTCACCTTTCAGCCGGCCACCCTTGTCACGGTAATTGACCGTGATAACAAACATGCGTTTTGTGTCACGGTCATTGCTTTTTTTTTCCCACCGTTTTTTGGTTTCCCTCTTTCTCTCTCTCTAAGCGATTTCAGCTCTCTCTCTCTCTCTAAGGTATGTTTTTTTCCTCTCTTTCTCTTTCATTTCTATATATGTGTGTATGTGTGTATATATATATGTGTGTATATATATGTGTATATATGTGTGTATGTGTGTGTATGGTGGGTGAGGGGGGCAGGGGATGGTGGGGTGGGTTGTGTGTGTGTGTGTGTGTGTGTGCAGGTGTGGTGGGGGTGGGGTGAGGGGGTAAGGGAGTGTGGTAGGGGGAGGGGGCAAGGGGCAGGGGGGGTGGGGTGGGGGTGGGGTGGTGTGTGTGTGTGTGTGGTGGGGCAATCTTAACAATTGTATAGCTTTAATTGTAATTTTAATTGTATAGTTTTAGATGAAAGTAAATTAATAATTAGTGCCCATTTCATATGAAAGTAGGATTGCCCCTCATTGTAAATTAGTAAATTAATAATTGTGTACTTTAATTGTTAGTTTAATTGATGAAATGAATTAATTGAGTAGATGAATTAGAAGGAGTACGGGATACACATTTGTTGTTGACATTGCTGTTGGATTATTTTGTTTAGTACATGTTGGATTGGTTAGTTTTAAAAGTGACATGACCACTGGATTATAGTCCACATGGGGGTGGAATTTTTCAACTTTTTTTGAAAATTACTTTGAAATATATAGTGTGACAAAAGAAGTTGTCTCGCTCCGAATTGTCACGGTCATTGGCCTTGACAAGTTGAACTTGTCAAGGTCAATGACCGTGACAATTAGGTAGATTTGTTGTAAGATCGTAGGTGCACTAAAGTCATGTTTATATCCATTACCTTCACAGTATTCTGTAATACCTGAGTATATGAATTCTCCACCTCTATCACTTCTTATGCGAGATACTTGGGTGTCCTTCTCGTTCTCAATTTTTAAAAGAATTTTCAAGAACTCACGGAGGGTGTCAGATTTATTTTTCATAAAAGCAACCCAATTAAATTGTGTACAATCATCCACCATTATAGGAATATAATTGTTACCTCAAAAGCTAGTTCTAGAGGGGGCAGGGATGGGGGAAGGGAGTGGGGCAAGGTGGGGTGGGGTGTGTGTGTATGTGTGTGCAGGTGTGGTGGGGGTGGGGCAAGGTGGGGGGGAGGGGTAGGGATGGGGAAGGGGTTGGGGCAAGGTGGGGGGAGGGGGCAAGGATGGGGGGTGGGTGGTGGGGTAGGGGTCGGGGGCTGTGCGCATGTATGTATGTGCATAGTGTCCCTTGTAAAAGAATTGATCGATTATTAATTTTTTTAGTAAATTAATATATGATTGACCCTTATTGTAAATTAGTAAATTAATATATGATTAATTATGAAAGTAGGATTTCCCCTCATTGTAAATTAGTAAATTAATAATTGTATACTTTAATTGATGAAAATAATTATTGTGTGTGTGGTGGTGTAGGGGGTGTATGAAAGTAAATTAATAATTAGTGCTCATTTTTATTTGTAGTAATTGTACATATTTGCATGTCTTCTTCTAATTTTTTTTATCTGTACTAATAACATTTTTTACATCAAATGTCTCCTTCAGGTATTAAGGCGAGGATGATGATGCTGGTTATGATGATGTCGTCTGGGCTTGGTGGTAGTAGAGGCGACGAGGGCTCCTCGGCCCCTAGGCTCCCCAAATATGGCAAATTTGGGATTACCATCGAGAACAAGTCTGAGCTATTAGCGAGATCCCTCGAGCTGCTAAAGATGGTCATCGGCCCGGGGTTTATGAGTTGGAAGGAGGTGCCCTATGAGATTAAGTTAGCTGTTTGGACGGCATTACAGGTAATATATTTATATTTATATGAATATTTCAATTTCAATGTCAATTTCGATTTCAATTTCATTTTATATTTATATTTATTCACAACTATCATTGTATTTGTTGGACAAAAACAATTCAACTTGGATCCAAAGCTACGCGATTCCGTCTTGGAGAAGTTAAGGGAGCAACACAAGACGTGGAAGAAAAATATGCGGACACGGTACTTTGAGAAAACACGAGAGTCGATTATCCAATGGCGTAAATTCGTCCCGCCGAAGGAGCCGATCTCATTGGCACAATGGCAAAAGTTCATTGACAATGAGATCGGAGAGAGACAATTGGCATCTCACCAATCGAGGAGGCAAAATCGAGCAAAAAAGATGGACGTGCACTACTTCGGTCGGACGTCTTATGCCGAGGTGGAGCATAGGATGAAGGTAAGATTTAATTTTTCTATAACTACAGAAATATATTATTCTGCATTATTTTTCTATGCTGGGCCGATACTAATTTTACTTTATTTTATTTCAGGGGGTAGGGAGTGGCCCTGGGGGTAAGCCACATAGGCTCGATACTTATGTGGCTCTTCAGATGAAGAAGGGGAAGGACAAGGAGGTGTCCCCGAGCATCGCGGCCACGATTGTAAGTAATCCGATAGTTTAATTTTTGCTAATTACATTATAATTTTTTAGTTTAATTATTTTACTAATCATGTGCTTTTTGTCATTTCAGGCAAAGCTTAAGGAAGTGCATGAGTCGCAGTCTGATGCTGACAAGGAATCTTTGTCCACAGACGCACTCAGCCAAGTTCTTAGCTCTGATCGCAAGGGGAGGACAAGGGGATGAGATCGCAGGTGGCCAAATCTAGGATAATCGGATTGGAGACGAGCGACACCTGGTTGGCTCGAATGGTGGATTCACATGATGGGAAGCTGTCCCGTTTGGAGGAGATGGTCCAAGATATGTACTCATTCATGAAGCGTACATTGGGCGGAGACTGTAAGAGGAAAGGGAAGGAGAAGGCGATGAAGGAGGAGGTGCGGGAGGACGAGGCACATGATGACGAGGATGTGGACCTCGCTGCTTCATCACCGACACGTGCGTACTTCAATGATCCGTTTCCCTACTTGGCTCCCTTCAACAGACCGATGTCGACACTTGGTTGGCCGAGCGTGTTCATATTGGACATATTTGATGGCCAGGGGATATGGCGGGGGTTGAGGGACCCGAATATCGTCCAGGGTGGAATAGTTCATGGACGTGAGCTTCAAGAGATCGAGTCCAAAGTGCTCGTCACGCGTGTGATACCGAGGAAGGAGAACTCCCTATTAGTGGGTGTGTCAATTCGTATATCGTGTGGCCTACTCACCTCCTCACATTTACCCCAGACATGTACTGACATTATTTTTAAGTTGGTACATTTGAATTATATTTGGATTATATCGTCACGTATATTGTTTCTATTTTGAATATATATTTTCATTATCTTTAGTTTATTTGGATATATGATGTTGCTACAACAAGTACAAATATATTGCTAAGCAGTGGCAGTGGCCATACTGCCCAACAGATGTTTTTAAATTCTACCTAGAATTGTCACGGTCATTGACTGTGACAATTTTTTTTAAAAAGGTCAAGGATTTGTCATGGTTATTAACCGTGACTAAACTTGTCACGGTCACTGCCCGTGACACGACCGTGACAATTCTTACGAACTTGTCACGGTCAATGACCGTGACACGTCCGTGACAAAAAAAGTTGTCTCTCCCCGAATTGTCACGGTCATTGACCTTGACAAGTTGAACTTGTTAAGGTCAATGACCGTGACAATTAGGCAGATTTGGTGTAGTGAAGAAAGTCTTGCCAAGATAGAAGTTGAATCGAGGAAGACCTATGGACAGTTTGCTCCTAGAAAGTTTAAAAAATCTTCTAGTACCATGGTTTCTACCATCAATGATATCTTTCAGCCTGCCGCTTTATGGGCACTAGAATGTTACCTAAACCTAGTCCGGAAGGAATACGCCGAGCTTCACGCTCCTCTCTCCAAAGTCTACCAGTCCCTCTTGAGCCAAAATCTAATAAAACCATTGGACCCCTATCCATTACCAAACCCACTTTCGAAAAACTTTAAACCTGATGCCCATTGTGACTTTCACTAAACTACTATCCATACCATAGACCAATGTTTCCATCTTTAAAATGTAATCCAAGGCCTAATTGATCGGGGTGTTATCGCCCCACAAGCTAATCCCAAACCAAACACTACCCATAATCCACTCCCAAACCATGAAAATGCTATCTTCCTAGAAGAAGACTCGAAATTTGACCCATCCACCCAAATCATGCTAAGTAAATCACTAGTTATACCCATATACTCTCCTAAACCTCTCCAAATATGGCTATATTTCCTCTTACACCCTACCAGCTTCACCTATTAAGCCTTATCCCTTCTCAGTTGAGCATGCATCGCTGTCCACACCCATTATGGAGGTAAAGATATGGAACTGTCAGAGGTGCTGAACTAACTCTTAGAGTTCATGATGAAATTGCCCTCCCAGATGACCATCGACTGTCAGAGATTCAGTGGATTGTTCTTAGAAGCTTAAAAATAGGACCGAGAGTCAGACAACTGGGTGGTGTCAACCGACGAATTCAATCTAGATGACATGGACCAAATTTGGCAGATTTATTTCAACAGACTGGTGATATTTGTAGTACATTCGAGATACTCGATGCTTTGAAATTATAAGGGTGCATGGTCCCTTCAGTTATGCATTTCCCTGCCAAATAGGAGGAATTATACAAAGAGGCCGTGGAAGTTATAGAGTGCATTAACTTTTCATGGAAAGACAATATCGTTACCACCGGATGGGGGTACGATTTCAAAGATTTAGATGAAGAGAAAAAATTAGAAAATACTATCTTGATAGACAACATATGTAGGATGATATCATTTGAGGAGCTGCTAGGAGATATCAACAAGGTGGATGAACAATTCGATATCGATGAAGAAACATGATTTTTATTTTTCTCTTCTTCTGTAAACCACATGACAAGGTCAGGAAGACACTATCAAATCCCAAGCCTACAACCATCAGCGAGTGATAAAGAGAAGGAGTTAAGAATCTCCATATGCTAGAAATAACCCTCGAATAAAGTAAGGTCCTCGATCAACTGAAGAAAACCCAAGCCAACATCACTTTATGGGGGCTTTTTATGTCTTCCCAATAACACCGAAATGACCTAATCAAGCTACTCACAGGACCCACAGTTGCTCCTTCAACCACGCTAGAAGAAGAGGTGAACCTAGTTGAATCCTTGACCTCTACTCTCATTTTCTGGAAAAAAATCCCCAAGACTGTCCTCAACCACAATTATTCCCTTAATATCTCCGTCGAAGTTATGGGGAAAACTATCCCACTTTCTCTTATCGATAATGGATGAGCTCTTAATGTTTGCCCATTAAGGACCCTCAATTGTTTGGGATTAAAAGTGAGTGACCTTGCTCCAACCTCTGCCGCCGTACGTGCCTATGACAACACTCATCGAGAAGTAATGGGATCTATCAAACTTGTAACAGTGGCTAGCCCTATAAATCCTATTGTTGAATTCCAAGTCATCGACATCCCAGCTTATTTCAATTTGCTGCTCGGATGACCATGGCTCCATAGCATCAAAGGGTTGTCTTCTTCCCTTCATCAGAAATTGAAGTTCTTTGCCAATGGACAAGTTATCACTATCTCGGGAGACAGTGACAACTTCGAGAATGCTAACACCAGTAATCTAGTACTGAAAATATAACACGGGGTGAATGATATGTTTTTGTCAGGATTCCAAGTTGAACCACTCGTAGTCCCAGGAGGGAATGACTTCAAAGACAGGGTGTGTCCAGAATATAGCCCTCATGGAAACGTTAATGTAATCCAGATATTCAAGAACATGCACTTCATGCTTGGACTGGGGCTAAGGAAAAGGTAGAAAGGGATAATGGAGCCCATTATGTTGAAGGAGGCCTTTCCTCCCTGTGGCTTGGGCTATTAGCCATCAAAAGAAGAACTCAAGTTGATCTTTTAGCCTTGACTAAAGAGGAGGATATAATGTGCCAAAACTATCTCGGGAGATTCCTTAAACGGAAGATTCATCAGAGAGGGTGAAGATTTGCCCTTCTACGGCTTCCATGAACCTTGGTATGACCATGTAGACAAAAAGATAAAACCAGGAATGGAGGTCTTCTTTCAAGACAGCTACCCATGGCCCGAGAGTTCCCAACACCGTGTACAACCACTCACTGAAGAGACCATAACTGATTCTGGGGTTCTGAGGGTAGTGACTCAGAGGATTATTTGAATTTACAGACACTAGGGCTGACACTCTGCATGATCCACTCAGGGGATACATCGTCGAATCCATTATGACTCATCAAAGTTACTAATGCGCATGTTCTCAACTGGCATGCTGCACCTGTTCCACCTGCTAATGTTCAACCTAACCCCGATGTTCCCCCCTTCCCCTTCTTTGGTTGTTCCTCCTAACCCTGATGTAATCGAGACCTCTTTTGATGAGGTTCTCAATGCTATTTTTCCTGTCAATGAAATAAATGAATATTTTGAGTATCTTATTGTGCCTTACATTAATTGTCTTGATTCTAATCAAACTCTTGGCGATGATGATTTTGCAACTGAACAATTCTTAACTTCTCTAAATGAGGCTAATAATAAATAACATAACCACGTTCAAGTTAATGAAGATGAAACTGTTGTTATTAATCTTAGTTCTAGTAACCAAATGCGTGAGATTAGGATAGGGGTCACCCTCAATGAGCATGAGCAAGCGTAACTCGAAGAACTGCTAAGGGAATTCGTGGATGTCTTCACATGGTCCTATAATGATATGCCCGATATTCACCTTGAGATAGAAAAATTTGAGATTTCGACTCTCTCGGATTTTAAACTAGTCAAACAGAAACTACGAAAGCTTCGCACCAAATGGTCACTTAAAGTTAAAGGAGAAGTAGTCAAGAAACTGAACGTGGGTTTCATTCGTGTGATCGAATATCCCACATGGCTAGCCAATATCATACCCGTGTTGAAGTCAGGAGGGAAGGCTCGCATGTGGGTCGACTGCCGAGACTTGAACAAGTCCTCTTCGAAGGATGATTACCCATAACCCAACATCGACATAATTATTAAGAATATGGCCAGTCACGCTCTCAATCCATTCGCTGACGAGTTTGTCAGATATAATCAGGTCAAGATGCCAGATCACTAAGAGAAAATCATATTCATCACCCCTTGGGGAACCTTTTTCTATATTGTCATGCCATTTAGTCTAAAAAATGCAGGGGCTACCTACCAGAGGGCTGCCACAACCATTTTGCATGATCTGATACACAAAGAAGTCGAGGTCTATGTAGATGACATGATTATCAAGTCCAAGACTAGGGAAGGCCACGTTCCTGCTCTCTGGAAGTTCTTCGAATGACTGCGACAATAACAAATGCGATTCAACCCACAAAAATGTGTCTTCAACGTTACTAAAGGAAAACTTTTAGGATTTATGGTTAGTGAGAAAGGCATAGAAGCAGATCCTTCCAAGCTAAAGTACATACTTGAAATGCCACCACCTCGAATGGAGAAGGAAGTCTAGGGGTTCCTTAAAAAATTAGAGTAAATCAGTCGATTCATAAGCCAATTGACTTCCATGTTTGAAACCATCTTCAAACTCCTCCAAAAATATTCAACCAAAGTCTAGAACGAATCTTGCCAAGAAGCCTTCGATGGAATCAAGAAATACCTAACCCAACATCTGGTGCTCATATCGTTGTAGCTTTATCTTCCCTTACTCCTATACCTAACTGTAATCAATATTATCGCTGGGTTTTTTTTAGACCAATATCTCAAAGAAACCCGTAAAGAGAGAGCCATCTACTATGCCAATCAAAAGTTGGTCGGTTACAAAGTTAACTACATCGCCTTGGAAAAAGAACGTGTCGCTCTTGTCTGGGTTACCCAAAAGTTACGGCACTACATGCTCGCCTTCCCCATCAAGATGATATCCCAAATGGATCCCATCAAGTACCTACTCAAGAAGCCCGCCTTATCCATCCCAATGGCCCGTTGGTTGATGCTCCTAGCTGAATTATATATCACCTATGTCACGAAAAAGGCCATGAAAGGAAGAGACATCTCTGACTGCCTTACTCACTACCCTATAGAAGAGGCCGATGTTTGGATCTCTGAGTTAATAGATGAGAATATCCTCTATACCTCCCAAGAAGACCTTCGATGGTAAATATTCTTTGATGGCTCTGCCAATAAGAAAGGGTATGACATTGGGATCCTCCTAATTTCCCTTGATGACTCCCACACTCCCATTGCCGTCAAGTTAGTTTTTTACTGCACCAACAACATTCATGAATACAAGGTGTACACAGTAGGCCTCAAAGTTTTCCTCATGAAAGGAATTTGATACCTCAATGTCTACATGGATTCAACCCTCATCATTGGTTAAATACTTAGAAAATGGAAGGTTAAGGACGAAAAACTCTTACAATGCCCACCTAGAAGATATAGCTTCCCAATTCTAAGAAATCACCTTCCGCTACCTATCCCGATCAAAGAATAACCTAGTCGACGCCCTTGCTGCCTTAGCCTCCATGATTGACATGCCCGAAGGAATAATCATGGACCATTTCCTTGTCTAAAAGCAAGACAAGCCAATCCACTACTACCACATTGAGCTTAGCACGAAGGAAGATCCTGAGATAGACGACTACTGGTACCATGATATTTAATGATGATGCTGGAAACATCACCACCTTTTAAGGTGTTTGCAAGCTTAAGTTAATGTTAACAAGGGCAGCGTAAGAGTATTTGCATATATAGTAGAAGGAGGCGAGGAGAAGAGGATGAACACTTGAATATAAGTGGTTCAGCCAATCTGGTCTATGTCCACTGTGAGTGTGTGTGAGTAATATCACTGAATGAAGGCACTAATGGCCATAGACACAATCTCTCAAGATTTCTCTCTCTATTGAGTAAAATGACAGAGTTTCAGCTAGGGTTGTAATTTTGGATCCCTTTACAAGGTAGAGGATGACCTCTATATATAGTGCTTGGGGGGTGTAATGTACCCCCCTAGCATACAATGAGCATGTGCATGAGCATCGAACCAGTATGAGAGTGACACCTGGCTGATCTTAACTAAGCGATGATGACCTCAATATTCCCTCACATGGAGGGAATAATTCAGTTATAACAGATTTATCCACGTGTTCCAAGTTATACAAGAATGTGTAAAAGCTCGGCTGTCCTCGATTGGTACCAACCTCGACCTGGATGAGTACGAGGTTGGTGAAGTACGACCCTTTCTTTGTCTGAGATCAATGTTCCATGAAGACGTCGGCTAGGATGGTCGACCGAGGTTGGATATGAGGTGCAATGTCGGCCTGGGCCGATAATGACATGATGCTTATTAATTGAGCATACGAGGCTTTTGCTCACCTCGACTGATAAAGGGACGAGGTAGGTGCACAAGGTAGCTATAACATTGGCTATGACTGACCTCACGGATGTTGAGTTCTCAGCTTCAAGCTGACCTCGGCTACTTCCAGACCGAGATAATGTTAGGACGTCGGCTGTGGGAGACCCATGTAGGAAGACGCTCCTGATAGGTATCCTTGGGATTCTATTACCTCGGCTCCAGTCCAGGCAGAGGTTGAGGTCTCTGGTCTCTCATTTGTACTTTGGGCATATCAATCACCCCCTAGCGCTTAGTTACATTTGGGAACAAGTAACTATGGGGTGTACAACTCTGAGGTCTTTCTTCCTTGTGCCAATATTCCTTTGATAAGTGTCAATGTTTGAAGTGGGCCGCGTGCCTGGAAAGTGTAAGGATGTCAGTTGTCCCTTGGGCTCCCAAGGCAATGACGGGCCTTGGGATGCGTGTGGATTTGTTTGATGGTTAAGGCCTTATTTTCTTTCATTCTTCTTCATTTCTTCATTTTCCCGCTTTTTGTTTTGTTTGCAACTCTCTCTCTACCAGATCTAGGTTGGGCTTCTCAAAGGTCTTCTCATTCCCAATCATTTTCTCCTTCGTTAAGGTTTCTTTCAGGTACCCTCTTCATCTTTTCTCCACTCACTTTCAACCTTTAATTATGCTTTTTTCACTTTCTGGGGAGTATTTTGAGTTTTCTGGCGACTGCTTGCATTTTTCGGTGGCAATGGTTCTTGTTGTTCTTGGTTGTTTTTTCTCAAAGTTAATAGTTTGATCCTTAGGCAGTTCTAGCCAAGTTGTTCATTTTTATCTTGAGTCTTTAAGTGTAAGGTCGTCCCCATATGCTCAGACCTCTTTATCAACTCTTACAGGAATTTCCTTCTCTTAGGGAGAAAACCTTAGATAATATTAGGCAAATAGAACGATCCTAAGAGAAAGCTCGTAGGGCAGAGGCATTCCCTCTCAGGCCTATATTTCCACCTCATTTGAAAGTGATATACCCTGAGCCCTCTGTGCCTATGGAGGTCCCAATAGAACCCATCCCTATGTCCGAGTCTGAGTCGTCAACCTCAGACCCTATATCTGTGGATTCTTTTCAAGAAGCCATGGATTATTCCATCAGGATGGATCATGCCCCTGATCAAGCCGAGGTTTCCAGCCGGGCCTCTTCTAACAAGAGTTCTAGCACCTCGCATTCTTCCTCTGATGTTGAAATTATAAGACCTAGTGTGGCTGTTCCACCAATCCTAGACGTTATTCCTTTATCAACCGCCACAGGGGCTGAGTTTGATCAGAGGTTCCCTGATGGTAATCCCTCGTCCACTCCAGCCCATTGAAAAAGAAGAGGATGATGATAACGAGAGAGATGTTGACACCTCGAAGGAAACCGAGATAGAGAGCAGTGTCAGTGAACTCGACCTTCTTGCCTTCAGACACCCGTATTCCATAGGTCCTTCCATAAAACTTAGGAGACCTCTGAGGGATGAGAGAGCTTTCGGCGGTCGAGATGGTGAGATCTGTTTGTATGAGCAGATGTTCAAATTAGGATTTCGTCTTCCCATCCACCCCATTACTAGGGCCATATTGTCCTATATTAACTTAGCCCCTTCCCAGTTATCCCCCAGCGCATGGAGGGTGATAATTGGAGAAATAGTTCTATGGAGGGCAGTCCACCATTCAGACCTTCCTGTTCAGGTCTTCACTGGGTGCTACGTCTATTCCTCTGCTAGGAATCATCTGAGCTATTACCACTTTTTAGCTCAAAAGTCAAATAAGAAGATGTTACAGGTTACCCAAACTTCAAATCACAATTGGAAACCGCGATACTTCTTCACCTCAAGGTCATGGGAATTTGGCCCCTGTGACCCCTCTTCGTCCTTAGAGCCGAAGATGCCCCTGAGATGGGGAAAGGTGTAAATGGCTGCCAGGGAAGACCATGGGTTAATCCAGAATAATCTTTAGAAAGTAAAATAAGATCAGGGGGAACATGGTATGTTGGTCAAATACGAACATTTGATGACCCTATACTATCTCTCCGAGACTAGACTTGGGGGGAGTCCTCTGACTGAGCTCCGTAAGTGTTTATTTTTCCACAAGTTATACCTCTGATTATGTCATGTCTCTGATTTTCTAACTCAGACCTTTTTATTTGCAGAGCGCCCCAAAGGAATTTCTGACGACCTTTGGGAGATGGCATCCCCCATCCTTACCAAGCTCGTGAAGAAAGCAGGTCTGACTAAACCTCCTCCTCCTCCTATAACTTCAAAGGCTGAGGCCTCTAAAAAGATAAGATCTACTGACCCTTCCCCTGAAGATCAGAGGAAAAAGAAGAAGACTTCAAAGGGGGATTGTTCCATCCCCATATCCTCTGAGAATGTATTAGTTGCTCGTCTGGAGCAACTGAAGATTGGTGACAGCCTTATCGGCCAAAGTCTGAAGGCCCTAGATGCTATCAATTCTGTTATGACCGACTCTAATAAATGCTTTTGTCGTTCAATGGATACCCCTTTGTTGGTCGAGTTTGGTCTCCATCGATCCATCCAAGTAAGACTCTTTGCTTTTAATTTTTTTGAGTAAGTGTAGCCTCATCTTTGAATTTTAAAGTCTTGAACTGACATCTCTGCATATGTTCTACAGGGGCTCCTCGCCTTGCACCACTTTATGGACTGGACTCTGAGGAAACTTTCTCTGATCGAGAAGGGCAAAGAAGTAGAGAAAGTGCAAGATTCTCTGAATGCAGAAGTGGATTTTCTGAAGGCTGCCTTTGAAGGGTCTGACAAGAAGGTTAAGCAGTTAGAGAAAGAGATCTCCAATCTTAAGAGAGAACACACCTCTACCCTGAAGGCCAAGGATGACGCTCTTTAGTAGAAGGCTGATGTTGCAATAAAAGCTTCCATTGAGGATGCTTCAGAGGGGATCTTGGCTGATTATAAAGTTTCAGATGAATTTGTCAGCTTCGGCTTTGAGTACCTCGAGAGGGGTGTTAAGGCCACTAGAAGGTGGGATGAGATGAAAGAAAAGGAATCAGGGAGCCTGGAAGCCTCTGACTTCATTAGTCTAGGCTACGCCGATCCTCGTTTTGCTCAGGCCTTGCAAGAGGTAGAAGAGGATCGAGGTGCCGCACCTACCGAGACTGCTCCCCAAGATGACACCAGGACTGAAGACGTTGGTCCTCAGGATGATGGGGGTAGAAGTGACCAACCTCGTCCAGGGAGATAGGGGCATGGAAACTAACCTTGAGGCTACAGACACTTGACCATTTTGTGAAGCTCTTTGTAATTTTTAATTTTGATTTCAAACTGTAACCTCTGATTGCAAACTCTGTTACCTTATGGCTTGTAATTCTTAACTTTAGTCTGTATTAACCTCTGCGGAGGGTTATATTTCTTTAGTTGCTGAATGTTCTTTGAATGATTTCTATGTCACACAATGTGTTTGTGTTAAGGTCTGAAGTCTCAGCATAATGGTGTCTTCATAAGCCTTATAATAATGTCTAAGGTCTGAGGTCATCAACTAAGATGTTATCCCTGCAAATAATTTTTCACGAAATTAATGATGTTAAGGTCTGAGGTCATCAACTAAGATGTTACCCTCATAAAATATTCACCAAATTAATGATGTTCAAGATCTGAGGTCATCAACTAAGATGTTCACCTCAGACCTTGTCATCAAATATGATGTTTATGGTCTGAGGTCATCAACTAAGATGTTACCCTCATACAATATTCACCAAATTAATGATGTTCAAGGTCTGAGGTCATCAAAGTATGCTGTTCACCTCAGACGTTGTCACCAAATATGATGTTTAAGGTCTGAGGTCGTTAATTAGGATGTTAACCTCATAAAATATTCACCAAATTAATGATGTTCAAGATCTCAGGTCATCAACTAAGATGTTACCCTCATAAAATATTCACCAAATTAATGATGTTCAAGATCTGAGGTCATCAAAGTACAATGTTCACCTCAGACCTTGTCACCAAATATTATGTTTAAGGTCTGAGGTCATCAAAGTATGATGTTCACATCAGACCTTGTCACCAAATATGATGTTTAAGGTCTGAGGTCATCAATTAAGATGTTACCCTCATAAAATATTCACCAAATTACTGATGTTCAAGATCCGAGGTCATCAATTAAGATGTTACCCTCATAAAATATTCACCAAATTAATGATGTTTAAGATCTGATGTCATCAAAGTATGATGTTCACCTAAGACCTTGTCACCAAATATGATGTTTAAGGTCTGAGGTCATCAACTAAGATGTTACCCTCATAAATTCTACCATTAGAGCGTAATAAACCAAGAGTTGACATGGAAACTGATCTTATCATTAATAATCTCTTCATAAGATGATAGATTTTCGTAGTAAATCTTGCAACATCATATGTAATACTTTTTTAGATGATTAGCATTCCACGGATTAAAGAAAGGTTCCCCTTTAAGGTTTTCTAGCCTGTAGGTCCTGGGTACAACCTCCCCGGTTACTTTGTAAGGGCCATGACAATTTGGGTGGAGCTTGTTTGCCTTCTATAACGTCTTCTTCAGTACGAGGTCTACCACGGCTTATGGGTCTTGATTTTACCCTTTCATTGTAGAACTTGCTATTTTTTGTTGATAAGTTGCCTGTCTGATCTCTGCGTCTTCCCTTTTCTCTTCAATCAAATCCAGGTCAAGTCTTCTCTCCTCTCTATTACTCTCAGGGTCGTAGGTTTGAACCCTATGAGTAGGGAGTCCTATTTTGGTTGGTATGACGGCCTCCGAGCCATGTGCTAATATAAATGGGGTCTCCCCCATTGGTGTCCTAACCGTTGTTCTGTAAGCCCATAACATAACATAAACCTCTTCAGTCCATCTTCCCTTAGCTTCTTCTTACCTCTTCTTAATCCTGTCAAGGATAGTTCTGTTGGTGACTTCGGTCTGATCGTTTGCCTGAGGTCGGCCAGGAGAAGAGAAAAATTCCTTTATCCCAACTCTTTCGCAGTATTTTTCTAAGGAAGAATTCTTGAAATGGGTACCATTATCCGAGATGAGGGTGTTTGGGAGACCATATCTGCATATGATTCTCTTCCAGATAAATTGGAAGGTCTTCTGCTCTGTAATCATGATCATCGGCTCGACCTCTACCCATTTGAAGAAGTAATCAATGGCAACTATCAAAAACCTGTAGTTGCCCATCGCTCTTGGTAAGGGGCCCACCAAGTCGATTCCCCATAATGCGAATGGCCAAGGAGAACTTATTGACGTCATAGACTGATGAGGTTGATGGGGGATAGTGGAGAATCTTTGGCACTTGTCACACCTCTTCACATATGTTGCAGTATCCTTAGCCAAGGCCGGCCACCAGTATCCTTGCATGATAATCCTCTTGGCTAAAGGTCTTCCTCCTATGTGACTGGAGCAAGAACCCTCGTTCACCTACTTTAGGATGCGAAGAACTTCAGTGGGATGGACACATATGAGGAGAGGTAATAGGAATCCTTTCTTATACAAGACGTCTCCTACTATTTGTAATACCCCGTATATTTATTGATTTTTAATTATTGGATTAATTAAATTAAATGAGAATTAATTAGAAATTAATCCGGATATAAATACTAGGGAGATGTGAGTTGGTATTTGATTATGATGCGTACATATGGTAATATATGAATATTGAAAATATTTAAATTGTCACCAGATAACAATACGACAATTTGAGAAATTTAGTTGGGACGCGCGTGTCAGTCACGTCAGAAATGTAATTATTTGAATTAAAAAGTGAATTCTATTTTTATCAACTGAATGGTCATTTTGAGTGCACCAACGTGTCCGAAAGGGTTGAAATAGTAAAACTAATTAGCCGGGGGTTTAGTTTGGGTCCCGGGGTATTTTTGGGCCATACCGGCAACCTAGAGGGGTATTTTGGTAATTTTAAAAATATGGGAATTAAAACCTACGAATTTTAGGAGTTAATTATATATTATTTAGGAACCCACTAAGCCCATGATCAGCAATAAGTGAGTTAGAGGGCTACGGGAGTTATAGGAGAGTTTGAAGAGTTCCAAAAAGAAACCTCCAACCACCATCTTCAACCTTGGGAGAAAATCTGTAGAGAAAGGAGAGAAGAAACCTTCATTCACCAACATCAATTCTGAAGAACAATCTAAGGCAAGTGATTTGATATTTTTAGTGCATTGAATATGTCTTCCATGTTTAGTGTAGGAAATTATCTTATATTAAAATTTTTGAAGAAAATCCATGAAATTATTGGAGAAACATTGAATTTGGGTTAGGATTTGCATGTAGAATGATGATGGACTGATTTAATATCCGAAAAATGATATATGATGATTTAAAAACGTATTTTTGATGAGTAATTGGGCATAAGAAAATTATGAGTTCATGTTCATAGGGTTTGGGGAAATATTTGGAGATTTATATTAATTCCTTGTTGATTTGTAAGATTTGACCCCTAAAATAAGTTAAGGGATGATTTAGGATGATTAGAAATGGTTTAAAAACGTTAGAACATAAATTGGATGGACTTAGGGTGGATTTAGAGAGGAGAAGAATTGAGAAAAACGGACTTGGGGATTTCTGGGCTGAAACTGCCATCTCGTTAGAAGACCTGCCCAGGTCATTCGAACGACCTCATTCGAACGAACTTCTAACGAGATGACAGTATCCCTTCTAACGAGTTGGTCGCTCATTCGAAGCCATTTCGTTCTAATGACACTCATTCGAACGACCTCGTTCGAACGAGATTTCTAACGAGTTGACAGAATGGCCTTTTTGGCCTGAATTTATTTCTAGTATCCCGTAGACTTATTTAAATGTTGAGGTAACCATCCTTATTAACTAGTGGGTATAGTTGAGAGATTGGGGTGCATTGAAGAGTGAAACTTAGAATCGTGTAGTAAACCGTATGACATTTGTGGATTGGGAAGCGAGTAACTAATCACGACGTGAGAAGAGTTGATAACTTAAATACATATAAACCGGGGACATGTGAGTGGTATAACACTAAATGTTTGTATAAGAACGAGTAGTATACCACTAATGAAATATTGTGATACCTAATATGTGTGAATGCTTAGTATACATAGTTATCTGTGTATAACATACCTACCGTACTTGCTATCATGGGAGGTCGATGTTCGTTCAGGGCCATCTAATCTTTGTGTGCCTACGGGGGGATTTTGATTGGTACCTCAAGGACATAGGTCAGAGAAAGACTTATTGAGAAGTTAATAAGTCTACTGATCATGGGAGCGTAGGTATGTGCGTGACCCATGTGATGTGAACTATGTTCGCCTCCATTTTTTGTGATTGTTGATTAATGAAACGTTTCGTGAGAGATTCGGAATACGTGGTCCTTATGTACGTGATGTACCGGGATTGGATAGCAGAGTATGTGTGCACCGTAGCTTAGTCTCGGGGTTCTAGTATCGTATATTTATTATGGGAATAATATACTGTTAATTGAAATGAATTATCATGAATGAATGTGAGTATAAATAATAGTAATAGTTTGTAAAGTGAAAATTGAAGATCTTTAGTAGTTAGTAGTACTAACATGGGAAATTGTGTAGCAAGTTATAACACTCTGTTAATTAAAAGCAATTGGGAATTGAATTGGTTATCGTAGTAATGTAAAATTTGGTATCGGACCAGTTAGATAATGGGAATAACTAGAATGGGTACGGGTATGATAGGAGTGCACAATTAGTTGAGAGGTGAGGAACTCATGTGAGTGTACCCACTATCATGTAATTTATATTCACTGTTTAATGATATTAAACACTTGCAAATTTTTAAATTATTTTCACAATCGGGCTCTGACCCATTTTCTTTCAAATCTATTTTTTGTAAAAACCTTTTAGGTGCCCAGCCACAAGGACACCATGCATAGGAGTTCTATTCAGGTGACGTGCTGTAGCTGCTGTGGAAGTTACAGGACCTTGATAGTAGACGCCTCCATTTTTGATCTTGACTCCATTATCAGTTTTTATCATTTGTTGGGCATGTCGACCATTCCTTTTAGAGACATCTTACTTATTCAGTTATTTTAGACTTTGGATTGTAATTAATTTTAGTGATGCAGACTTTTTATTTATTTATTTCGGTATTCGGATTGTTATGAGGAGTTTTCCTCCAGACTCATTATTATTGGATGGTTATTCTATTGTGACTATGCTGTGTTGGTTATGTTAACTTCTCATAATTCATTTATTGCATGTTAATCAGATTTAATTAAAATGGACAACTCACTTTTTAAATAATAGGTGGCTAGTAATTGTTAAAACGTTTGCGACAGTGATGCTATGAACTGAGCCAACTTGGCATTTTGTATTAATTTGATAAAGGAGTAGCTACCCGATATTTAATTAGTCGAGGTGTCACACTATTGAGAACTTTTCAGCTTTGTACCTTAGTTTCCTCCTCTCTAACTTTGATTTTGGTAGCTCTCCCTCTCTGATATATCTGATAAGGGGATCCATCCATGAGTGTCCTAAGTTCAAATTAAGACAAGGGTTACTAACCTCTTCTTCTTCTTCTTCTTCTTCTTCTTCTTCTTCTTCTTCTTCTTCTTCTTCTTCTTCTTCTTCTTCTTCTTCTTCTTCTTCTTCTTCTTCTTCTTCTTCTTCTTCTTCTTCAATGGTTGCCTTCGGCAGGATCTCGACTGGAACTGTCCTTCTGATGTCTGTCCTTGTTGCTGAAGCTAACCTTACTAGTGCGTCTGTGTGGCTGTTGTTTTGTCGAGGTATTCTCTTTATCTTTACCTCTTCGAAACTTTCTAGTATCACTCTTACCCTCTTCATGTCTTTGGCCATCCTTTCATCCCTGACCTCATAAACCCCCAATACTTGGTTAACAACCAATCTTGAGTCATTGTGAAGTAGTAGTCGTCTTACCCTCAGGGTCTTTTTCAAGGAGAGGCCTACTATCATGGCCTCATATTTTGACTCATTGTTTGATGCCTTGAAGTTAAAACTTAGGGCATATTCAATGTTAGTACTATTTGGGGCTGAGAGTATCATCCCCTCCCCGCTTCCACTTTCGTAAGAAGACCCATCAACAAAGAGGTTCCAGGTGTCTTTATCTGATGAGAAGCTCCCTTCTGACATGACTCCATGCTTAAAGAGGTATCAGTCTTCCTCATTCTCGGCTATTCCGTTTCTGGTTCTCTTGGATACAACCTCTTCAGGATCTCGGAAGACGTTGCTGTTTGACTGCTCTACAGTTTTTAGGTCATTCTCAACCTCAGCCTCTTCCCATGTGAACTCAACAACAAAATCTGCAAGTGCCTGCCCTTTGATGGCCACCATGGATTTATAAGTAAGGTCATACTCTCCCAACTCAATGGCCCTTGTCATCAATCTACCCGACTTCTCAGGTTTGTGGAGGACCTATCTTAGTGGGGAGCCGGTGAGGATGACCATGGAATGGGCCTGAAAGTAGGGCTTCATCTTCCTAGAAGCATGTATCAAGGAGTATGCTAAATTTTTCATTCGAGGATAATTATGTTCAGACCCCTGAAGGGCCTTACTGTTGAAGTATACAGGCCTTTGGACCCCAACGTCTTCCCGTACTATGGCTGCACTTATAGATGATTCAAAGATTGCTAGATAAACATACAACTTCTCTCCCACTATGGGCCGAGATAAGATCAAGGTAGACCCGAGGTAGTATTTGAGCTGGTTAAAAGCTTCATCACATTCTTCATCCCACTCGAAGGCCTTTCTAATCACCTTAAAGAACGGAAGACACTTGTCCGTCGCTCTAGAAACAAATCTGTTGAGTGCAGCTACTCTTCCAGTGAGCCTATGAACATCTTTGATACTCCTTGGAGTCTTTATGTCCAGCAAAGCCTTGATTTTCTCAGGGTTCGCCTCTATTCCTCTTTTATTGATAATGAATGTGAGGAATTTCCCAGCTCCTACCCCGAAGACACAATTTACGGGATTGAGTTTCATTCTGTACAAGTCTATGGTATCGAAGTTTTTTTCGAGGTCTGCTACATGAGTGCAGGCCTTTTAGCTATTCGTTAACATATCGTCTACGTACACCTCCATAGTCTTACATATTTGATTTTTGAACATCTTATTCATAAGATGTTGGTACGTCGCTCCCGAATTTTTCAAGTCGAAGGGCACAACCTTATAGCATTATGTTCCTTTATCCGTGATGAAGGCTGTCTTCTCTGAGTCTTCGGCATCCATGAAGATCTGGTTGTAGCCTGAATACACATCCATGAAGCTCATGAGCTCATGCCCTGTAGTGGCATCTACCATCTGGTCGATCCGAGGCAAGGGATAACTGTCTTTTGGGCAAGACTTGTTCAAGTCGGTGAAGTCTACGCACATCCTCCATTTCCCATTAGCTTTGGGCACTATGACTGCGTTTGACAACCACTCTGGATATATGACTTCCCGTATAAACTCGACCTCTTCCAACTTTTTGACTTCTTCCTGAATGACGTCGTACTTCTCCCTAGAGTAAACTCTTCGTCTTTATTTGATGGGATTAGCATCCTTAGTCACGTTGAGTTTATGGCACATAACCTCAGGGTCGATGCCAGGCATGTCCGCGTAGCTCCAAGCGAAGACACTCTGCCTCTTCTTCAAGAAACTTATCAGCTCTTCCTTGATTTCCACTTTTAAGGCCTTGCCGACCTGGACGGTTTTTTTCGATTCGTCCTTATTGAGGATGATGGATTCTACCTCTTCCGCGGGCTTTCCTTTTTTCAACTTTGTTTCATCTCTAAGGTCAAGTGTATCAATGTTATACATGCTAGTTGCTCTCTTATGGGCCTCTCTCTCTTCAGCCGAGTTGAAGTAGCATTCTCGTGATACGGGCTGGTCACCTTGCACTTCCCCTACCCCATATTGGGTCGGGAATTTTAGCATCTGGTGGATCATCGACGGCATGACCTTAAACTCCTTAAGGGACACTCTTCCTATGATGAGGTTATAGGCCGAGAAGACGTTTTCATCCATAATAAAAAAAATTGATCTTCCGGGTCAACCTCTTAGGCCACTCATTGCCCATTCGTACGTCCATCTCATATATGCCCAATGGGTGGACCTTTTCACCGCTGAAGCCCATTAACAGATGATGATAAGGCACCAACCTAGCCCTGCTAAGGCTAAGGATTTTGAAGCAGGGCCAGAACATCACATTTGCTGAACTTCCTCCATCTACGAGGATTATCTATACCTCGCACCCATGCACCCTTGTTGTGATTACTAAAGGGTCATCATGCGGAGCTAGGATGCCTTTGAAGTCGAGGCGGTAGAATCCAACTATAAGATTATCCATATCCATATTCTTTCTCTTCTTCTTGGTTTTAGAAGACGTCAGATTTACCACTTCTGGCTTGGCCACTGACTTGGCTTTTTCCACATGAGCTTTTCGATCAGCCACTTCAAAACACCCCCTACGAGTCCTCCGCATATGGTGTTAACACCCAAGGAGATTATACTGACCCTCTTCACCGGGGTGTTGTCATCTTTTGGAGGGAGGTTCGGATCATCCTCATCCTCACCCTCTGAGTCATCGTCTCTTCCTGCTGGAGTATCGTCACAACATCTATCATTTATCTTCTTTCTAGGGTCATCTTTTCCCCTTTTAGGAGCCTTGCCATTAACATACTTCCTCAACTTTCTTGATTTTAACATCTTCTCAATCTCATCTTTTAAGGCGAAGCACTTATCTATAACATGGCCATGGTATTAGTGGAACTCGCACCACAAGTTCTTGTTACTCTTATGTGGAGGAGCCTTTAGCTTCTCTGGCCATATCAACGACCGACCATTCTTGATCTCATTGAGGATGTGTTCGCAGCTCACAGTTAGAGGGGTATAGTGTGCGAACTTATCATCGGCTGATCTCTTATTTCCATCCTTCTTTATTTGGAACTTCCCTCTGCTACCACCATTCTCATCCTGTTATTTTTTAGCCATGGCCTCTTCAGCGTTCATGACCCTACCCGAAGTTGCCAATAGTTTTGCTATAGACTTGGGAGGGTCTTCCGCAAGTTTCCACAACAACTTCCCTTTCTGTAGACCTCCTATGAGGGCGGTCATGGATATATTCTCTTCGTAGTCTTCAACCTCAAGTTTTTCTTTGTTGAATCTAGCAATGTAGTCCCTTAGGTTCTCATTCTTGCCTTTCTTGACATACAATAAATGGGTTATCTTCTTTTAAGGTCTTACCCCAAAACAGAAGTTGTGAATGAATCGTTCATCCAAACCCTTAAAGTTCTCTATTAAGTTCTTCGGAAGAGAAGTAAATCAGATGTGTGCAGCTCCCGTTAAAGTCCTGGAGAAGGCTCGAAATTTCATCTCATCTGGTATTGTGTAAATATCCGCCGCATATTGGTACATCTTAATATGATATACAGGGTTGGTGCTACCGTCATACTTGGGAGAAACTGTAGGTGGCTTGAACTTGGAAGGGGTAGGGAAGCTTACTATCTTAGCCACGAATGGAGAACCTTCTAAAAAACCTCTTTGCAGTGGATCCCAACTTTTGATGAGGTCTCCTATCTTGTCCTGTGTTAGGTCGGCCTTGATGAGGCCGACGTTGCTCCTCTTCCCTTTGTGATAAGGCTACACTCCTCGACCTGGATAACTTATGTCACAGGTCTTTTACTGGGCCGAGCCTTTCAAAGGCCGACCCTCTGCTTAATCGATCAAAAGCTGACCGTCTTTGTTGGGCTTCTTCACCTCTTCCGCCTCCATAACCTCGGCTCTGCTGGATAGGATGTACTGTGTTATTTGGAACCTCATATGGCTCCCAACAATCTTCTGGGGCATCTTATTCCTTCAAATTATCATACCTATCCTTAGGGAAAGGATGTCCTTTCCTCCTCAGCAACGTCCCTCCTCCGCTGAGGTGCGGGTTGGTCTTTTCCCGGTGCTTTGGGTGGTCCCCTAACATCGGTATAAGGCTGAAGAGCCGCCAGAGTAATCATCTCCGGTGAGACCCTAGGTGGTCTCATCATATTTTGACTGAGTTATGAAAATTTCTCCTTCATTGCTTGTTGCGTGGCAGCCAAAGACTTCAAGGTTGCTACCACTTTTGCCATTTCGGACTGAGGCGGTGCCTTGTGACACCCCGACTAATTAAATACCGGGTAGCTACTCCTTTATTAAATTAATTCAAAATGCCAAGTTGGTCCAGTTAATAGCATCACTGTCGAAAACATTTTAATGATTACTAACCACCTAGTATTTAAAAAGTAAGTGCCAAATTTTAATTAAAGTCTGATTAACATGCAACAAGTGTAATAAAGAATAATAACACCATTCACTATAAAGAAGTAAATAGAATAACCATCACATCAAGTAATTAAAGTCTGGAGGAAAAACTCCTCACTACAATCCCACAACTGGAAAGTAAACCGAATACTAAAACAATACATGTCAAAGTCTGAAAACTGTAATGGAAATGTAACTCTAATAGAAATGGGCAACATGCCCTACAACTGAGAGATAATGAATCTGGAATCCAAGTGATAGAGGCGTCTACAAGCAAATCCCTGTAGCTTCCACAAACAACTACAGCTCGTCACCTGAATGAGTATCCTATGCATGGTGTCCTTGTGGCTGGGCACCTAAAATGGTTTTACAAAGAAAAATATATTTGAAAAGCAAACGGGTCAGAGCCCGAATGTGGAGTTATATTTTAAAAACCTGCAAGTGCTTTAAAAACATTTAAAACATTAAATGCAAAGTACATGTTAGGACGTGCACTCACATGATATTCTCACCTCTCGTCTAACTGTGCACTCCTAACGTAAGTACCCATCTACAACGATACAAACCACTAGCTAAGTGACATCATCTCTAGCTAGACTATCATAGGTCCTACACATATTACTCGGTTCTATTAACATTATAAAGCTCGTTATTAAGTAGGGGTTTAGCGTAAACTCATATGCTCAATATGCAATATATATCACTATTAGTTAACTCGTTATATTTCTCGAAGCAATACCGTAATTATATTCACAACATTAACATGAAGGTTCCCATTAATTAAGTGTATATTATTCACATCATAAATATACAATACAAGCACCCCGAGAACTAAGCTGCGGTGCACACATACTCTGCTATCCATCCCGGTACATCACGTACATAAGGATTACATATTCCGAATCTCTCAGGAATAGTTCACAGATAACAACATCACAAATAATGGAGGCGAACACAGTCACATCACATGGGTCACGAACATACCTACGCTCCCACGATCAGCGGACTTATTAATATCCCAATAAGTCTTTCTATGACCTATGTTCATCAAGGTAACCAGTCTAAATCCGGGCAACACAAGGATTAGAGGGCCTTAAGCGAACGCAAACCTCCCGTGATAGCAAGTATGGTAGGTATGTCATACACACAATTCATATACCAATACTAAGTAAACACACATCTTAGTAATCCCGTAGTTTAATCGTAGTACATTTCGCATTCTCGTACTAACTTATAATTATCACCATTTATACTATTCCGATTTATAATCATACGCGCCATAATTTATTCTCTCGTCGTAGTAGACACTCACGTCTCAACCCAAACCGTCCATTTAATTTAACTCTCGTATATAATTCCCTTCTCATAAATACCTAAAAGTCCCAATTCTATCATTACATCATCATCGGAATGTTATCTATATCCTCGAACAAGTTTACGAGACTCCAAAAATCAAAACAGTCCAAAAAGGCCCAGACTGCCAACTCGTTAGAAGTCTCGTTCGAACGAGACTGTTCGAACGAGATTCCACTGTCAACTCGTTAGAAGTCTCGTTCGAACGAGACTGTTCGAACGAGATTCCAGTTCGTTCGAACGAACTGTACCTTCTAACGATATCTCGTTCGAACGAGATATCGAACGAAACTGCCCCTCGTTAGAAGCGACTAGTCAACTCGTTAGAAGCTCGTTCGAACGAGCTCGTTCAAACGACCTGGGTTGGTTTCTAACGAGCGACCAACTGCGAGCCCAAAATTTCCAAAATCGTTTTTCACCCAATTTCTACTTCTCAAATCTCCTCTAAACTTCGTCCCAACTATGTTTTAAGGTCTCTAATCAATCCTAAACATATATAGTCACATCCTAACATGTTTTTAAGGGATCAATCCATCCTAACATCAATCAAATTTACAAATCTCTACACTTTTTCCCAATTATTCAAGAACATAAACCCTAACTTTATGAATCATGAATTAATCCAATATAATTCCATTTTAATTTTTTCTAATCACAAATATCAAGAGAATAATCATCTACCTATCATTCTACATGCAATTCTCCTCAAGATTTTCAAGTTCTATGTTCTAAACTACATGGATTTTCATATTTCACCAAGAATAAACATAAATTTGAATTATCTAACATGGAAAGAACATTCTCTGAATCTAAATGGAATTAAGTCACTTGCCTTGATTCGATTTCTGATTTTGGTGTTGGTTTGGTGAAGATTTCTGCAGAATTTCTTCTCTTCTCCAAGCTTCTTCTCCAATGGTGGCTTAAGGTGGCTAGGGTTTTCTTTGGGAAAGTTGTAAACCTAATGATAGCCTCCGTAGCTTAATGGGTTAATATGGGTTGGTTAGTGGGTTTAGTGGGTTAAATCCACATCAGATTAAAACTCCCAATTTTCGTCACTTTTAATTCCTCAAAATGTAAAATTACCAAAATACCCTTTATGATGCCGGTATGGCCTAAAAATACCCCGGAACCCAACCTACACCCCCGGCTAGTGTTTTCTGACTATCTCGACCCTTTTGGACGCGTTGGCGCACTCAAAACGACCATACGGATAATAGAAATAAAAATTACTTTTATAATTAAAATAATATACCATGACGCGGCGGTCTCACGCGTCTTCAACAAAATTTCTAAAATGCCGTATATAAATCTCACGACAAATTTTTCATAATTCCAAATTCATATATAATCATATATGTACATAATCAAATACCAACTCGCATCTCGTTAGTATTTATAACCCGGATTAATTTCCAATTAATACGCATTTAATTAATTAATCCCAAAAATAAATATAGCCAAAAGTACGGGGTATTACATACTTCCCCCCTAATAATTGAATTTCGTCCCGAAATTCGAAACTAGAAAGTACCTGCTAAAAACAACTCTGGATAACGTTCGCACATCTCATCCTCGTGCTCCCATGTGGACTCCTCGACATTGTGATGTCGCCACTGAACACGCACTAACGGAACTATCTTTGACCACAGTTTCCTCTCGCTTCGGTCCAAAATAGAAATCGACCCCTCCTCGTAGGAGCTATCCGGCTGGAGATCGATGTCCTCCACAACAATGTGAGAATGAGCCAAATTATCTCTAAGGTATTTCCTCAGCGAGGAAATATGGAACACATCGTGAATCTGATGAAAATGCTCCGGTAACCCAAGTCTATACGCAACCGGTCCGATCCACTCAATAATAGGAAACGGCCCCACATACCTTGGTGCCAACTTCCCCTTCTTCCCGAAACGCATAATCCCCTTCATAGGAGACACTCTGAGCAAAACCTGGTCCCCCACTTGGAACTCTCTGAAAAATCTCTTCGCATCAGCATAACTCTTCTGCCTGTCTTGAGCTACCCGAATGCGACTCCGAATCAACTCAATCCTTGCCGAAGTATCCTGAATCACTTCCGGCCCAAGCAGTTTGTTGTCCCCCACTTCTAACCAACATGCTGGGGAACGACAAGGCCTACCGTACAAGGCCTCAAACGGAGCCATGCCAATAGTGAACTGATAGGAGTTGTTGTAAGCAAACTCCACCAGTGGAAGACACTCCTCCCATCCACCCCCAAAGTCAATAATGCACATGCGTAGCATGTCCTCCAATATCTGATTTGTGTGCTCGGTCTGCCCATCGGTCTGCGGATGATAAGCCGTACTCAACCGCAATTCCGTGCCCATGGCCTCCTGGAAACTCTCCCAAAACCTCGAAACAAATATCTTGTCTCTGGCAGATACGATATTTAGGGGCACACCGTGAAGTCTCACAATCTCTGAAATGAAGAGCTGGGCATACTATCCCGTAGTGTAGTCAGTCCTTACGGGTAAAAAGTGAGCGACCTTGGACAACCTGTCCGTAATTACCCAAACGGAGTCGTGACCTCTCTGCGACGTAGGCAACCCCGTGATAAAGTCCATGGATATGCTCTCCCACATCCACACCGGGACCTCCAACGGATGTAGCAATCCTGCCGGTCTCTGATGATCCACTTTTATAAGCTGACAAGTGGCGCATTTCGAAACAAACTCAGCGATATCTCTCTTCATACCGCTCCACCAATACTGGCGTCTCATGTCTTGGTACATTTTGTCCCCTCCGGGATGTACCGCGAACCGTGAGCCGTACGACGCTGCCATCACATCGTGTCGCAATTCATCCCCTTCCGGAACCACCAATCTCCCATTGAAGCGTAATCCCCCGTCTGAGCTAACGGTATAGGACTCGGCTCCCTCTGCTAGTAATCGAACTATCTCCTCCTGACAGAACGAGTCATTAGCCTATGCCCGTACTACCTTCATGACAATCTGCGGTGTAACGGTCATCACAGACATGAAAGATCGGGCCACTGCATCCTGGTGTCTCAATTCCTTCCACTTAGCCTTCCACACCTCTGCCACCTCATCTACTGGCCTACGGCTCAACGCGTCTGCTACCACGTTAGCCTTACCCGGGTGATACTGGATGTCGAACTGGTAGTCCTTCACAAACTCAAGCCACCTACGCAGCCGCATATTCAACTCCTTCTGCGTGAACAGGTACTGTAGGGACTTGTGGTCCGTGAACAATTGGAACTTCTCTCCCAAAAGATAGTGCCTCCAAATCCGTAGGGCAAATACCACTGCTGCCAACTCCAAATCATGCGTGGGGTAATTCTTCTCATGAGGATTAAGCTTACGGGAAGCATAAGCTATGACCTGTCTCTCCTGCTGCAATACACCTCCCAGTCCTTGCAAAGACGCATCGGTGTAAACCAAATACTCAACTCCCGTTCTCGGCAATGCTAACACAGGTGATGAGGTCAATTTGTCCTTTAATTCATCGAATGCCAACTGACAGGCATCACTCTAGATGTATGGCACACCCTTACGAGTCAGATGTGTCAAAGGACCTGCTATTTCTGAGAAACCCCGAATAAACCTCCTATAGTATCCTGCTAGACCCAAGAAACTACGAATCTCCGTTGGTGTCGTGGGCTGTCCCCACTCCCTCACCGCTGATACCTTCCCCGGATCAACATATATTCCCTGGTCGGAAATAATGTGTCCCAAAAACTGGACTTCCTTCAGCCAAAACCCGCACTTCTCATATTTTGCATACAACTCGTTCTGACGAAGTGTCTGCAAAACCTGCCTCAAATGCTCGGCGTGCTCCTCCTCTGTCTGGGAGTAAACCAGTATATCATCAATAAAGACAATGACAAACTGATCTAGGAAATCCTTGAACACTCTGTTCATCAAGTCCATAAACACAGTTGGAGCGTTGGTCAAATCGAAAGGCATAACCCGAAACTCGTAAGAACCATATCTCGACAAGAACGCAGTCTTCGAGACATCCTCCTCCCTGATACGCAACTGATGGTATCCCGATCTCAAATCAATCTTCGAGAAGAAAGAAGCTCCTCTCAACTGGTCGAATAAGTCATCGATTCGAGGCAACGGATACTTATTCCGTATCGTGACCTTATTCAACTCTCGGTAGTCCACACACAATCTCAATGAACCGTCCCTCTTCTTCGCAAACAAAACTGGAGCTTCCCAAGGTGATGTACTCCTGCGGATAAAGTCCTGACCTAACAGCTGCTCTATCTGATCCCGTAACTCCCTCATCTCAGCTGGAGCCATACGGTACGGTGAGAGTGCTATAGGTCTCGTACCCGGTAGCAAATCTATAACAAAGTCTATCTCTCGACTGGGGGGGTAAGCCTGGTATCTCCTGAAACACATCCGAATACTCCCTGACTACTGGGATAGAATCTAAAGGAATCACTACCTCCTTAGAGGTATCCTCCTCAATGTAATACAGATGAGCGGTCGATCCTCCCTCTGGGCGAGGCATCGCCACTACAAGCATCTCTTGCCCCGGAATGACAAAAACAATGCTCCCGCTGAAGCAATCAATCATGGCCCGATAAGCTACGAGCCAATCCATACCGATAATCACATCGTGAACATGCATATCTAATACTAACATGTCTGCAGGCAATACCAAACCACCAATCTCTACCCCCACTCCCCGGCATATAAAGAAAATAAGTGACCCACTCCCCAATGGTGAGTCGACACACGTCACTGTGCTCTCTGCCGTAGCTAAAAATCCTAAAGCTTTCGCGAAGTGTGTAGCTATAAAACAATGTGTAGCACCCGTATCAAATAATACCCGACCCATAGTGCCATGGATAGGAAACGTACCCTCAATCGCGGGCGGTGCCTGTGGAACTGCAGCCTGGTGGACGTTGTAGACACGTCCATACTGTAGCTGTCCCTGCTGAACTGGGACTGCTGGAATGGGTGGCAATGCTGCCATCTGTGGTGGTGCGGGAAGAGCGACGGGAAACAGAGGTCTCTGTGGCTCCTGGCGAGCACCCTGCTGCTGCTGCTGTGGGGCCCTGCCCCTATCAGGACAATCCTGTCCCTTATGGCCAGTCTTGCCACAAACAAAACACTTCCCTGGGAAGTTCCCTCATCTCTGTCCCTGCTGTCCCCGGCCCTGGTGGCCGTTACCGTTCCTCCCTTGGCCCTGCTGGCCCTGGTGGAACTGCTGCCCATTCTGCCCCTGTTGGCCCTGATGGCCGTTTGGACCCTGACGGCCCTGACGGAAACCTCCATGTCCCTGTCTGTAGTTCCCTGACCGAAACCTCTTATTATCCCCTTGCTGGGAGCCCTGCTCATTCTGTCTCTGCCCCTGACCAGATTGTGCCTCTCTGGCACCATGTCCTCCGGTCCTGCCCTGATGGCTAGACTCCCCCGACCTCTTGCCCTCGGCCATATGAAAACGGTGGTCCTGGCAGTGTAACAATGCAGCGTTAACCACATCAGAATAGGTGGCCAACGATAGGTTCCCTAGAAGATGCTGACGGATCCTCCATGTCAACCCGTCCGTGAACTTCTCAATCTTCTTCTTCTCTGTTGGTATCTCATCTGGAACGATATTCAACAGATTCGTGAACTCGGCCTCATACTCGGCCACAGTCTTACTCTCCTGCTTCAGACTCATCAATTTCCTCCTCATTTCCGTGTGAACAGCCGACGGAAAGTATTTGTGGTCAAACCGCACCCAAAAGTCCTGAATAGTGAGAGTATCCCTCTCCTCCATGGTGGTAATAGACTCCCACCACTGTAGCGCAGATCCAACTAGCTTGAAAGTAGCTATCACCTGCTTCTGGACGTCCGTGCACTCATACATCCTTAAGTGCCTCTGCATATCCTTCCTCCACTGGCTCGAGACTACCACATCTGAGCTACCTGCAAACTCTGGCGGATGCGCTTTCTGAAAAGCGTCATGTACACGCTCCCAAGCAGACGGGAATGCATTTGCCTGTACTGGCGCGGCAACCGGCGCCTGAGGTGGTGCCTGCTGAACAACGGCAATTGCGGCATTTACCGCTTGGGCTACTATAGCTGCAACCTCAGCGGCGTTCATCATGCCCTGAACTGGAGCGGGCTGGGGTTCGGGCGTTGCATCCCTGGGAACTCGTCGTGCACGTCGCGGAGGCATCTGAAATAAGAACAAAGTTTATAAGTTCGCTGTTTATAAACTTAAGATAGCTGAAGAACGAAGCATACACAAAAAGAGTACAACAGTCCTAAAATATAGGGCTCTATATCAAAGAAACTTAGCGGAAACATAATAAGCCGTTAGATCCTAAAGGACACTAGAACCTGATGCTCTGATACCACCTGTGACACCCCGACTAATTAAATACCGGGTAGCTACTCCTTTATTAAATTAATTCAAAATGCCAAGTTGGTTCAGTTAATAGCATCACTGTCGAAAACATTTTAATGATTACTAACCACCTAGTATTTAAAAAGTAAGTGCCAAATTTTAATTAAAGTCTGATTAACATGCAACAAGTGTAATAAAGAATAATAACACTATTAACCATAAAGAAGTAAATAGAATAACCATCACATCAAGTAATTAAAGTCTGGAGGAAAAACTCCTCACTACAATCCCACAACTGGAAAGTAAACCGAATACTAAAACAATACATGTCAATGTCTGAAAACTGTAATGGAAATGTAACTCTAATAGAAATGGGCAACATGCCCTACAACTGAGAGATAATGAATCTGGAATCCAAGTGATAGAGGCGTCTACAAGCAAATCCCTGTAGCTTCCACAAACAGCTACAGCTCGTCACCTGAATGAGTATCCTATGCATGGTGTCCTTGTGGCTGGGCACCTAAAATGGTTTTACAAAGAAAAATATATTTGAAAAGCAAACGGGTCAGAGCCCGAATGTGGAGTTATATTTTAAAAACCTGCAAGTGCTTTAAAAACATTTAAAACATTAAATGCAAAGTACATGTTAGGACGTGCACTCACATGATATTCTCACCTCTCGTCTAACTGTGCAATCCTAACGTAAGTACCCATCTACAACGATACAAACCACTAGCTAAGTGACTTCATCTCTAGCTAGACTATCATAGGTCCTACCCATATTACTCGATTCTATTAACATTATAACGCTCGTTATTAAGTAGGGGTTTAGCGTAAACTCAGATGCTCAATATGCAATATATATCACTATCAGTTAACTCGTTATATTTCTCGAAGCAATACCGTAATTATATTCACAACATTAACATGAAGGTTCCCATTAATTAAGTGTATATTATTCACATCATAAATATACAATACAAGCACCCCGAGAACTAAGCTGCGGTGCACACATACTCTGCTATCCATCCCGGTACATCACGTACATAAGGATTACATATTCCGAATCTCGCAGGAATAGTTCACAGATAACAACATCACAAATAATGGAGGCGAACACAGTCACATCACATGGGTCACGCACATACCTACGCTCCCACGATCAGCGGACTTATTAATATCCCAATAAGTCTTTCTATGACCTATGTTCATCAAGGTAACCAGTCTAAATCCGGGCAACACAAGGATTAGAGGGCCCTAAGCGAATGCAAACCTCCCGTGATAGCAAGTATGGTAGGTATGTCATACACACAATTCATATACCAATACTAAGTAAACACACATCTTAGTAATCCCGTAGTTTAATCGTAGTACATTTCGCATTCTCGTACTAACTTATAATTATCACCATTTACACTATTCCGGTTTATAATCATACGCGCCATAATTTATTCTCTCGTCGTAGTAGACACTCACGTCTCAACCCAAACCGTCCATTTAATTTAACTCTCGTATATAATTCCCTTCTCATAAATACCTAAAAGTCCCAATTCTATCATTACATCATCAACGGAATGTTTTCTATATCCTCGAACAAGTTTACGGGACTCCAAAAATCAAAACAGTCCAAAAAGGCCCAGACTGCCAACTCGTTAGAAGTCTCGTTCGAACGAGACTGTTCGAACGAGACTCCACTGTCAACTCGTTAGAAGTCTCGTTCGAACGAGACTGTTCGAACGAGATTCCAGTTCGTTCGAACGAACTATACCTTCTAACGATATCTCGTTCGAACGAGATATCGAACGAAACTGCCCCTCGTTAGAAGAGACTGGTCAACTCGTTAGAAGCTCGTTCGAATGAGCTCATTCGAACGACCTGGGTTGGTTTCTAACGAGCGACCAACTGCGAGCCCAGAATTTCCAAAATCGTTTTTCACCCAATTTCTACTTCTCAAATCTCCTCTAAACTTCGTCCCAACTATGTTTTAAGGTCTCTAATCAATCCTAAACATATATAGTCACATCCTAACATGTTTTTAAGGGATCAATCCATCCTAACATCAATCAAATTTACAAATCTCTACACTTTTTCCCAATTATTCAAGAACATAAACCCTAACTTTATGAATCATGAATTAATCCAATATAATTTCGTTTTAATTTTTTCCAATCACAAATATCAAGAGAATAATCATCTACCTATCATTCTACATGCAATTCTCCTCAAGATTTTCAAGTTCTATGTTCTAAACTACATGGATTTTCATATTTCACCAAGAATAAACATAAATTTGAATTATCTAACATGGAAAGAATATTCTCTGAAATTAAATGGAATTAAGTCACTTGCCTTGATTCGATTTCTGATTTTGGTGTTGGTTTGGTGAAGATTTCTGCAGAATTTCTTCTCTTCTCCAAGCTTCTTCTCCAATGGTGGCTTAAGGTGGCTAGGGTTTTCTTTGGGAAAGTTGTAAACCTAATGATAGCCTCCGTAGCTTAATGGGTTAATATGGGTTGGTTAGTGGGTTTAGTGGGTTAAATCCACATCAGATTAAAACTCCCAATTTTCGTCACTTTTAATTCCTCAAAATGTAAAATTACCAAAATACCCTTTATGATGCCGGTATGGCCTAAAAATACCCCAGAACCCAACCTACACCCCCGGCTAGTGTTTTCTGACTATCTCGACCCTTTTGGACGCGTTGGCGCACTCAAAACGACCATACGGATAATAGAAATAAAAATTACTTTTATAATTAAAATAATATACCATGACGCGACGGTCTCACGCGTCTTCAACAAAATTTCTAAAATGCCGTATATAAATCTCACGACAAATTTTTCATAATTCCAAATTCATATATAATCATATATGTACATAATCAAATACCAACTCGCATCTCGTTAGTATTTATAACCCGGATTAATTTCCAATTAATACGCATTTAATTAATTAATCCCAAAAATAAATATAGCCAAAAGTACGGGGTATTACATGCCTGACTGAAACTAGGCCCTCCAGCACCAGGCGATGGAAGAGGTGGCGGTAATTCTAGTGTCATGTGTTAACACAAAGGAGCTTGTAGGGTAAATGAGCTTTGTACCTTAATGGACCTCTTTCAATGGTGAAACAGCTCCACACAAGGGGCTAGGCCTGTTTCACCACCAAAGTCTCTGGTGAGGTTATACAGAAAAAATAGGAAGAGACAACTTCTCGTTCCCATAGACGGTGCCAAAATGATGATGCTGGAAACAACACCACCCTTCAAGGTGTTTACAAGATTAAGTTAATGTTAACAATGGCAACGTAAGAGTATTTTCTTATATAGTAGGAGGAGGTGAGGAGAATAGGATGAACACTTGAATATAAGTGGTTCAGTCAATCTGGCCTACGTCCACTGTGAGTATGTGTGAGTAATATCACTGAATGAAGGCACTAATGGCCATAGACACAATCTCTCAAGATTTCTCTCTCTACTGTGTAAAATGACAGAGTTTCAGCTAGGGTTGTAATTTTGGATCCCTTTACAAGGTAGAGGATGACCTCTATATATAGTACTTGGGGGGTGTAATGTACCCCCAAGCATACAATGAGCATGTGCATGAGCATCGGACCAGTATGAGAGTGACACCTGGCTGATCTTAACTAAGCAATGATGACCTCAATATTTCCTCACGTGGAGGGAATAATTCGATTATAATAGATTTGTCCATGTGTTCCAAGTTATACAAGTATGTGTAGAAGCTAGGCTGTCCTCGATTGGTACCAACCTTGGCCTGAATGAGTAAGATGTTGGTGAAGTACGACCCTTACTTTGTTTGAGATCAATGTTCCATGAAGACCTCGGCCATGACGGTCGACCGAGGTTGGATATGAGGTGCA
The DNA here is from genome assembly GCA_949130495.1 of Sambucus nigra. NCBI lineage: Eukaryota > Viridiplantae > Streptophyta > Magnoliopsida > Dipsacales > Adoxaceae > Sambucus > Sambucus nigra. The sequence goes on along the minus strand of OX422215.1, from coordinate 292,803,595 downwards.
ATGTCGGCCAGGGCCGATGATGACATGATGCTTGTTGATTGAGTAGCTACAACATTGGCTATGGCTGACCCCGCGAATGCTGAGTTCTCACCTTCAAGCTGACGTCGACTACTTCCAGGCCGAGACAATGTTAGGACGTCGGCTGTGGGAGACCCATGTAAGAAGACGCTGCTGATAGGTATCCTTGGGCTTCTATTACCTCGGCTCCACTCCAGGCCGAGGTTGAGGTCTCTGGTCTCTCAGGTGTACTTTGGGCATATCATTTGGCACCTCCTCAAATATGGTAAGTATCCCTAAGGATCTGATACCGAGCAAATCTTCGCAGACTGGTTTCCCAGTACATTGTCTGTGATAAAGCACTATTTAAGGGAAACTTTGATGGAACCCATTTGCATTGCATCGTAGGGGATGAGATTGAAAAAAATATGTGAAAAATCCACAATAGGGAATACGCACCCCACATAAACGTCTATATGTTCTCCAAGAAGATCATCCAACAAGGTTACTACTGGATTACCATGGTTCAAGATTGTACAACCTACGTTCGAAGGTGCCTCAAATGCCAGTAGTTTTCCAACCTACAGCACTTGAGATGCGAGAATTGTACAACATGACTTCTCCTTGACCGTTCTCCACATGGGGCATTAACATCATAGGTAAATTTACACTGAAAGCATCCAACGGGCATGAGTTCATCCTAGTCTCCATTGACTACTTCAACAAATGGGTCGAAGCCGAGTCATACGCAGTTCTGAATGTCAAGAAAGTGGCCAAGTTCATCAAGAAAAACATCATCTGCTGATATGGGGTCCCGCACGAGTTGGTATCAGACAATGGGTTACACTTCGGGGAAGAAGTTATAGAGTTGGTTGAAGAGTATGGAATTCAGAGACATAAATATTCTCCATACCGACCTCAGACCAATGGAGCAGTCGAAGCAGCCAATAAGAACCTCAATGCCATTATCCATAAGACGACCAAGAGTTGTCAAGATTGGGCCGACATGATTTCTTATTCCCTATGGGGCTACCCCTCACTCTCTAGTCTATGGCATGGAAATAGTCCTACCCATGGAGATAGAAATACCTTTACTACGCGTCATGCTTAAAAGTAAAGTTAGCGAGGAGGACTGGCACCAAAGCCGTCTCGACGAGCTATCCCTCTTAGACAAAAGGAGGTTGGGATCTTTATATCGCATACAAGGGTGCCATCTATGTATAACATGATCATTCAATAAGAGAGTCAAGTATCGTGGTGTCCGAGAAGGGGAATTAACCCTCAAAGAAATATTAGAGCCCATCTGGGACCCCAGAGGGAAAATCAAGCCCAATTGGAGCGGTCTATACATCGTGAAGAAGATTTTGTCAGGCGGCACCGCTGTGCTCACCGACCTTGATGGAAAAGAAATGGCACGTCCAGCCAACCTCCACCATCTCAAGAAATTCTACCCCTAGTCCGAAATCTCGATGCGCTATGACTCTTCTCATCTCCCTTCTATTCTAAATAAAAAAATCAATCTTCATTTCTCCCTAACCATAACTACGTGGGGCCTGATCCTCTAAAAACCTTTTTTCTTGCAAAGAATGAATTTAAAAAAAATTTCAAAACCCTCATAGGTACTTAGGCAGCTCATTTGCTTTACCTAAGCACGACCCACTTCTTTTTCACAAAATGATATTCTTTTCTTAGCCCCGAGAATGACAGTTCATTTTAACATATACCTGAACAAAAGGATTATATATGCCTTAACGATCGGTATAGGTAATTCCAAATGCAAAACTTATCAAGAGGCAAAACGAGATAATAAAAAACTTATTTATTTCATTATTTGAAATTTCAGTACGATTACATCGGTATAAGGAGTCAAACGACTTCCTTTGTCAAGCCTACTCCTACCTTCCTAAAAAACCCAGAGTAAAAATAATCCCCACTATTCCCAAAATCACCCTCCAATTATTCCCACAAAAATACCATATGAAAAGCTTCATAAATCCTACCCGCAACTGCTAGAGCAACAAGCCCCATCATCATCCGCGTCTTGGGGTCCCCAAACCTCCCCTGCCTGAATGGAGATGTGCATACACTCCATAGAGCGATAAGCGCGGACTAGCTTGGGGAAAACCACAACGCCTGCCTCCATGGTTGCCTAGTCTCCACAACCATCATCTTGGCTACTACTTTCTTCCACAACCACTTCATGTAGTCCCCGGAGACATGTCAGAATCTACCCACAAACTGAGAAGGACGGGTAGACGGACGATGATTCTCCCACAAAGATCCAAGCCGCATGCGCACACGTTCCGTCAGGTCCTCCAAATGAAAGATTTTTAGTGTCCGCGATGGAACGATTTGCTCCCAACCAAATTGGCAGAGAAGTCGCTAGGGAAAGTAGAAAGAGGTCTTCCTAAGGCCAACCAACCGAACATATTGGTACTTATCGAGTTCCAGAATGGGCAGCAGCTCCCCCACCAAGGCACTGTCCAGCGCAAGCCTCGAGCCCCGTGATCTACAAACCAGTTCCCCCAACTCTCAATATCCATGCCTACACTAATGAAATAACACGAGAAGAAATTTTGACACCGCTGACAAATGATACTCAAGTGGGACCACCATACAAAACCTCTCTGACAGCCACATGAATGGCATTACAAGGCTACCCCTTAGAAAGTCGGAATGATCTTCTCTCCAGGCATCCATACCATTCAAAGTCTCCTCCAGTATCACTGTCGCAGGATTGTGACGGTACGATATCCAAGAAATAATAATTGCAAGTTGGGGATCCGCTAGTACTTCCCCAGTCACCAACAACACTTTAGAAACTAGGCCCAAAATAATGGCCCCAGCATAACTAGCATCACCCACATCCTGCGAATGCAAGGATCGCATCATCACAAGAAGGGAAATCATTCCTCCCATAACCAATGCCTGGCTACCGAAGGCGAGATATAGAAAAATCCAGCCAGTAATTCCCTAGGAGAATGGGAAAACTCAGGCAAAGCTGCAGCAACGCTGTGATTTATCCCAGCATGGAAGAAAATTCCTCGTAGGTAGGACAAATTTCATCCAACCTGAAGCGAAAGACATGATCCTTGGGATACTAAAACTTAACTGCTGCCATCATCATATTCCACTCAATGGTTCGATTATGCTACAAAGAGACTCACCGCATGTGAAAGCGTCATAATCACTATTATAAGAATACATTGCTTCCAAGGCTTCGAGGTAGTTGGAGAACTCAATCCTACTAGGGAGAGCCATATTGGAAAATAAGAAGATAATACGCAAGTACAAATGTGTGAAAGAAAGAAAATGAAAGTGTGAGGAGAAAAGCCCCATTCATACCCCTATTTATACTCGAAAACTCTCAAGCAAAGACAAGAAACCTTGCATAAATCGGAGTAAAACTTGCCCCACCAAGTACCAAGAAATTGAAAAAAGTACAATTAAACCATTGGGTTGATTGGACTTGACTGATATGCCGATAGGCAGGGCAAGGGTCATGCCGATCGGCAAAAATACCCCTTTTCCTTTTTTGTCAAAATAAAAAAAATAATAAAAAAATAGCTTTTATCTTAAGAGAATTTCGAATTTCCTTATGCTTTTACTTATCCCATTTTAAAAATAAAATCCCTCTCAAACCAATTTTTAAATTCTTTTTACGGTCTTAGCAGCAAAATAAAAAGAGCATGTACATTAATCACTGAAGGAGAAATTAATAAAATCTTCATTTTTATTTGCATATATTTTCTGTGTTACATTACTATCTTGCAAGGAAAAATAGAAAAATAATGGGACTGAGCCAGAACCCAATTATCTCTCTCTCTCTCTCTCTCTCTCTCTCTCTCGCTAAGAGTCTCCATCCCTACGGCGCACCCTCTTCCCCCTGCGGCGAGACGATGTGCCATCACTTATAGATCTTGACCCTTCTCCGAACGAGGCAGACGACACTAATCAAGAAGGAACTGGGATCGCATCCCTAATGTGGGCAGTTGACAAAGATATCCAATCCCTAATATCCCTCAACCAAGTGATGGAAACTCGGATGTGATGCAAAAGAAAACAGATGAAAGAAAAAGAAAGGAATTAGGAAATCAAAAGACAAAGAAGAAAAAAGTGTACCTAAGGTCAAAGGACCTCCTCTATCAGTCCCAACTCCTACGGGTCCATCGCATTGGGATGATGATGTAAACGCACTGACCCTCGATCAGCTCTTTGGATCTTATAACCAGGCAAAAATAACCATACAAAGGGAGCCTCCGAGGTTGTCGCTACTGCTGATGTCGTCGCATCGCCCGTATTGTGGGAGGTCCCAACCTGCCAACTCGAACTCTCTCGAGGAAGAGGCATCACATCGTATATACTGGGAGGCATCAACCAGATCGATACGAAATCAATATAGTCATACATCACAGCCGTGTGGGTATAGAGTGAGTGAGGCTCACCCATTATTTTCGCCACCCAGGCATTCTCTGATAGCTCCCGCACTCGCCTCATAAACATAGGGGCTTCATCGGCGGCATCGCAACCTCGTCTTCCACGATCTATCAGACTACCCTCTCCCTAAGGTACTTAGGGTAGCCAAACTCATGCGCCAACATACGCCGCATCTGTGCATGTCCCCTAGTTACCCTAGTGTGCTGAATGGCCATCCCCCATGGATAAAAGATCACCTGCAGATCCCTAACAAGATCGAAAGATCAATATTAATAAAAGATAATCAAAGGAAAGGACAATATCAAAAAAGACTTACCCGCTCGCTCATCAGGCCATTCAAGACCTGACGCACCGCCTCCAGAGGGAGAGAGACTTCTTCGACTGTCGGTTGGACCTCCTCTATCGGTACATCAGGCAGAAGTTCCTAATAGAGTCGTCCTTCAAAGATATCAACCGTGTGTTTAATCCAATCATCTCATAAAACCATATCTAGAGAGGGAAAATGCCAGCAATTAAGAAATCAAGAATAAAACGCATGAAGGAAAATGCGAATGCATAAAGGAAAAATGCAAAAAATATAAAGAATACCTCCACAAGATACGTGGATCCAATAAGATACTATCGAAAGCACTGAATGAATGCATCAAGAGAATAATAAGGGGTCACCAAAGTCAGGCTCCCCCAATGATAAAGACGGATGTCAGAGAGCACCCACAAAAATAGAAAAAATCACAAGTGCACGACATCTCCACTCGTTGCCACCAGAAAAACCTCCCAACACCAACAGAATGAACAAGTGAGCCATCTGATGCACCTGATTCCCATCTCTCTCATCGATCCTCCTCATCAATAATAACTCCATCAATAGAGACAAACGAAGAGAGCCCCTAGAAACCACCCTCTCCACATCACCTAACGTCATCGTCACCACCTCTGGTATCACCCTCAACAACCTGTCCACCTCAATCTAAGCACCATCATTATCCAGCCCCAGCAGTTACTGCACAACAATGTGAGTCACTGGTATCTCCTCGAAGCCAAAATGGAAGGTGAGCGTAGTGTCCCACCACCTCTCCCCCAAGGAACATAGAACAACAGTGGAACGGGGTGTCTCATCCAGAGCAAACGCAAGTATCCCAAATTTAACTGATGACACCATCCAGTGCACCAAAGATGGAAGGTTCTCCCAAACATCCTTAAGCCCCGTCATCCCTCGGGCGCGTATAGTCGACATGGAGACGTCAGACTGTCGAAGAAATAAAGAAAACCATTGTCAAATTCAAGAAACAAAGCAATCCTGTCAAGAAAAAAGGATAAGAATACCAAAGGTCATTCAATACTTACATAGACGCCAGGATTCACCACCCTAGAAGAAAGATGATACGAGGGCTCACATAGAAGAATCCGATCATCCATCGCCGGCTCAAATGTGTCAAATGAATTTTCGCTACCTAGTGCAAGGGGATCCCTAGCCCTCCACTCCAATCCTTCCCAATCACCGTTCTTAAGACATGCCATGTGAGTAGCACTGCTTGACAACTCAGCCATCTTTTGACTTTGGAACGTCGAAACGATTTGTAGAAAGTAATTACAGAAGAAGGAAAGTTTAAAAGCTGTGAAAATGAGAACCCGCCCCCTTTTTATAGGAGGCTAAGGGGCATGCCGCCGAGGTACCCCAAAAGACCGTGCCACTACTGTTTGGTATCCCCTTTAAAATTTTGTACAAAAAGTCCAAAAAAACCATAAAATACCTAAAATCACCAGATTAATTTTAAAACCTTTTCACTAAGAAAAATATTTTTTTTCATCCCCATTGGAATTCCAAAAAAATAATTCTTCCCAAGCAATGTCTCCAGAGGACGCTCTAAAATTCTAAAAAAAATCCCCAGCTAAAAATTCTCAGATCATTCACTTTTCCCCCATGGAACTTAAAATCAAATGCTTCCCCAAATCCTCATAGAAAGATCACAAATCCTCAGTGGAGTCCCCAAACTTCCCAAAGGAAAAATAGGCCCTCAGAATTAGCTTTGACCCTCATAATTGGTCGCTTCTACTTAAGCCCCTAGAATTTGTTTCGACCCTCAGAATTGGTCGTTTGTACTTGCGCCCGCAGAATTGGTCACCCCTATCATAAACCCTCAGAATTGGCCACTTTAACTTAATCCCTCAGAATTGGATTTGACCCATAGAATTAGTCACCCCTATCATAAGGCCGCAGAATTGGCTTCGACCCTCAGAATTGGTCACTTCTACTTAAGCCCGTAGAATTTTCTTTGACCCGCATAATTGGTCACCCCTATCTTAAGCCCTCAGAATTGGCTTCGACCCGCAGAATTGGTCGCCTCTACTTAAGCCGTCAGAATTGGCTTTGACCCTTAAAATTGGTTGCTTTTACTTAAGAACGAAGAATTGGATTTGATCTGCAAAATTGGTCACCCCAAATAAGCCCTCAGAATTGGCTTCGACCCTTAGAATTGGTCGCTTCTACTTAAGATCGCAGAATTTGCTTCGACCCTGAAAATTGGTCTCCCCTAACCTAAGCCCACAAATAGGCTTTGACCCGCAGAATTGGTCACCCCAAATAAGACCTCATAATTGTCTTCGACCCTCAGAATTGATCACTTACACTTAAGCCCGAAGAATTGGCTTTGACTCGTAGAATTGGTCACCCCTAACTTAAGACCTCAGAATTGGCTTTGACCCTCAGAATTGGTCGCTTCTACGCAAGCCTGCAGAATTTAATTTGACCCGCATAATTGGTCATTTCTATATAAGCCCTCAAAATTGTCTTTGACCCGTAGGATTGGTCACCCCTATCTTAAGTTCGTAGAATTAGCTTCGGCCCTCAAAATTGGTCATTTCCATATAAGCGCTCAGAATTGGCTTTGACTCGAAGAACTGTTCATCCCAAATAAGCCCTCATAATTGGCTTCGACCCTCAGAATTGGTCACTTCTACTTAAGCCCACAGAATTGTCTTCGACCCTAAGAATTGGTCGCTTCTACTCAAACTCGCAGAATTAGCTTTGACCCGCAGAATCGGTCACCCTAAATAAGCCCTCAGAATTGGCGTCGACCCTCAGAATTGGTTACCCCAAATAAGCCCTTAGAACTGACTTCGACCCTCAAAATTGCTCATTTCTACATAAGCCCTCAGAATTTAATTTGACCCCCAGAATTGGTCACCCCTATTTTAAGCCCGTAGAATTGGCTTCGACCATCAGAATTGTTCGCTATAATTTAGATCCTCAAAACTAACCCCGACCTAGAGAATTGTTTACCTCCTTACTCCTCACCTCCTTTAGGTCCTCAGAATCGGCCACCTCGACATCACCTTAGGTCCTCAGCATCGACCTCGACCCTCTGAATCGGTCATCCTCATCCTTTAGGTCCACATAATCGACCTTTATCATGTGGTGTCTTTTCGATGGCTATCACTTGTACCAAGCTCACCCTTCGAGAGGCTATATAAACACCACATTCTAGGACCCCCTAAGTCTCCCCCTAGGTACCTATAACTTCCCCATCTCACTTGCACTCCGAGTATCGATTTAGAGCCCACCGGGCACTCCCGATCCCTATTTGACTTCGGTCAACTTTATCGTCAGAGGAAAATATCTTTGAATACTTGAAGGGATAAAACCCATTTCCAACTGTCCACCTCAGGCACGAATCTACATAACCATTCGAATGAACGAACCATTTTACTACCCAAGACCGATCTAAGGGCCATCGGGCACTCCTGGGCCCCAAATTGACCCCGATCAACTTCACCGTCAGAGTGAAAGTTCTTTGAATATTTGATGGGAACTAAAACCCCTTTCCAATGATCCACCCCATGCACAAAATAACATAACTCTTCGAGCGAACGATCAGTTTTTCCTCAAAAATCGATCCGGAGGCCAACGGGCGCTCCCAGGCTCCGTTTGACCAAATTCAACTCTTCATCTTGAACGAGACTGAATGAATCTATAAAGGTCACTAAATACCCTATCCAGCGGTCTTTCCCGTGTGCGATTCTAACCTATGTTATGGACAAATGATCCATTTTACTCCGAGAGTTCCTCGATCACTTTCGATCCTCGGTTGACCAATGTCAACCTCCCGAACAGAGCCAAACTCTTTAGAATATTGAAGTAAATCTCCTAACTTTTCCAACGGTCCACCCCGTGCATGATTCTGACTTACCATGATGATGAATAATCTTTTTGCGTCCAATAATCTCCCATCCAAAAGATCGATGTGCATTTTCGAACCACATTTGACCCAAAGTAAACTCTCGAACCCAGGAGAGGTCCTAAGGACTCTTGATGGTCTCTAAAGTACCTTTCTAATGATATTCCCCATGCACAATTCAGATCAATGGTTTGTGTTCTATGACTATGTTTCCAGGAAAATCTGCACGGGACTGCCAATTGGCAGGTCCAGATCCCTGCCTATCGGCACTGTGTCTCGGATCGCATGCCAATAGGCACCCTCTGGGGTAGGTTGATCGTCACCCTCTGACCCTATAAATAGAGACCATGACCTTACTCCAAAAGGAACAGGACAACAGATCCATCAACATCAGTGATCTCAGCAACGTTCTTTCGAAATCAGTGAATTTCCTCATGTGAAGTTCCATCCAAGCTAACATTCCCATACTTTTCATATCCAGTTTGGCCAATATCCTTCTCTCTCATTAACATTCATCTACACTCAAGGGAGTTCATACAAGATCAAAGATCGAGCTTCAAAGAAGGTCCAATTCCTTCCCTCTCTCATAAATTCCATGTTTTTGCATAATAAACATTAGATTCATAATATAGTTCTTACTTTATTTCATACACATTAATATCTACAGTTTTATTAGTATATTTGACATGCTTTATTTCTATAAAATCCAAAAAACAAATAAAAGAGGGTTAAACCCGTAAATTGCGAACGGAATTATCCATTGCACCTTTTTTCCAAACCAAGAAACACATTTTCTATACATACACATATAAAAAAATTCCGTTAGAATCTATGGGATAAACCCCACGCCTATGCTACCTTCGAACTACATGGACTTTTATGGCCACGTAGGCATCTCGGATTAAAATTCGAGACTCGAGTCCAATTTTCCAATTTTCCCAATTTCTCAAATTCCTAATTTTCTAAAATCTCCCATTTTCATATATACATACATACATACATATATATATATATATATATATATATATATATATATATATATATATATATATATATATATATATATATATATATATATATATATATATATATATATATATATATCTCATGCTTGTTTGCACTTCATCCAACATATATTATCATTTCCTAATAATGATCAATATCTTGATGAACGCACAAATCATACTTTCTACGTATGTTATTTTGGGAACATTTCTATGGATGACCTCACTCTACCTTTTCCATGGTATGAGTTGATTGGTTATGATCTCCATTATATAACTCTTAATGGGGATATAAAGGAAAATAATAACACTAGACCATGAGAGACCGAAAGGGTGGAATGGGTGCCTAACACCTTCCCATTCCGTAACTTAGCCCCCGAAGCTTCGAACTATTGGTTTCGTATGCATCAGTTTGTCCTTGATGCCGCTCTCTCGAAGTGGCAACATGTTCTTTTACGTCTTTTGTGCAAAATAGGCTTGTGACTCCATCTCTTCACATTTACTTTATTTGCAAAATAGGCTTGTGCAAAATGTTCTTACTTTATTTCATACACATAGAAACATGTTCTTTTACCTCTCGTTAGTCCCACTTGGGAGATGGTCACTTTCAACTTTTACGATCGGGGTAAATAGGACTTAGGCAAAGCTTGTCGCATAACTGGGAATACCACGGTTAAAATTTTATGCTTCTCATCAAATCCCTCCTAGTATGTCTCCCACATGAACAAACACAATACCGTTATGATTTCACCTAAATCAAATAAGCAAATACGACCCTACACAATTGGATCAAATAAACATGTACAAACCTTAGTCAACTGGGTTACACATGAAGTTTCTTATTATTATTAGTTAATACGTACATTAATTATAATCTGTTATATATAATATTATCCCGAACTCCCATGTCTCTTCAAATCTAGGCATCATCTCACACATAATTTTTGTAAGAATTATCATAATATAATAACTAACCTACACAATGGGTCATAGAAACATTCTATGCTCTCGTGTGATCTACGCAATCACTAAACCTCTATCATTCTCCTAATATATTCCCCATACCCAGTCTTATACTCAAGGTCCTCAAACAATTACATAGAAATCCCATGTACTTAAGGATTCCTAAAAGTATATTAAGCTCTATATTATTTATATCTGATTAATTAAAAACAAATCTTAAAAGTTTACAAAACTCGATCAAACCCAAATCCAACACGATAATTCGAAACAACCTTATAATACCCACCTAGGATTTCCCATAAACCCTTGACGGACATTGTCAAACAAAAATCCAACGAGCTAAACTTCCTTCTACAACCATGTGAACGGGGCTAAACCATATCGTGCACCCAGACTTTATAAATTTAAATTTCATAAAAGTTGGGTTTCTTCTTCCCCAAACCCCATGTTATAAAGATAGAAATCATACTCCTCCATGGATTACCTTTCCTAAGGTCCTAACACCCCAAGAACACCTCCTAATGACCTCTAAATATCATTAGATCAAAATCTAACCTATAACTACAACTTTTAGGTGATTAAACAAGGATTTAAGCATTAATTTCTAATTATGGGATTTAGAACCCTAGGTTCATCATTTTAACCATGGATTTAATAAGATGGATTTCTATAAATCATTAAAATGATTTAGAATATAGCAATTTCATTCAGATTTGAAGAATAATTCATAGGATTATCGTCAAACTATCCTAATTCATTAATATGGGATTAATGTTTAATTTATCAACTAATGTAATTAATACTTATAGATTTTAGATGGTCCAAATCATATCATAAAAGTTTTATCACAGAATCCAATGAACTACTACTATTATAACACAATCCCAATTAAATTATTAATCGATGTAAACTAATTTTGGACCAATTAACGAATCGAAGTCCCAAAATCCCCAATTCTTCTTCCAATCCTTAGTGCATCTTCTCTTAACAGCTTTAGTGCATTTTTCGATTAGTGTAATTAACCCAATAATCAAGTTTGGAAATTAGGCTTAGGACCAATATAAACCTCAACTCAATGAGCCTAAATAATACTACAAATGACCCAAAACTCTACCCAAGACATATACTAACCCAGTGGGACTAAATCCCACTATTTTAAGTAAAAAATGATCATTCAAAGCGTCCCAAAGGTCAAAATAAAAATGATAAATTTTAATAAATAAATCATATAATTATCTTAGTTTATAAGCCGACATGAGTCAATTAAGTTAAAACATAATTATAATTATTAATGTGCGACTTGGTATTATAAGAACCTACTTCACGAACGGTGGAATCCAATACCAAGGAAATAATACAAACAAGAAAACTCCTAACACCTAGTCCTTAAAAATTTCATGGTCGCCCATAATATTAAGTCATTTAAAATATTTAGTTAATTAATTACCGTGTATTATGCCAAATTTCAAAGAGTTTTAATTCACGTAACACATATACGACCACACATATGAATCACGTAACATCATACAACCAATATAATAAGTGACATACCACCTGTCACATGAAAATACCAACTCATCACATATAAATAGTTCATCTAACTATTTATTTATCACTAAAAAACATGGGGTATTACATCTCGTTCGAACGAGGGCCTCTCTCGCTCGGATGAAGGTATGCCATATACATGCACATATCAACTTTTGTCGAATAGTTTGGAATAAATTTGGTGTATTTCCACTTCTTCTCTCAACACAACAAAAATGTGACAGGCTCTTTTACAAGGAGATTGATCCGTAAGGACTTACTCAAGGAAGAAGACTTTGCCATAATGGAAAAGGACATTTGTTTCCTCCTTAATATATAACTGCATGCTTTATGACTGATTATATATATGTCATCTCATATTTAATGTTGCATAATTTGTTGTGTTGATTATTTATTTAACCAGGAACCACTTTTTATGGACAATATGAAGTTATTTATGAGACCGACCTAGATCTCGATTTTTCTGAAAATTAAAATTATGAATTCTTTAATAAAATTTAATTTAATTTGGGTTTTAATTAAAGGTATAAATTGAATTATTTTCTTCGCATTATTTTAGTTAAGAATGGATTTATTTTTGGAAAATTGAAATAAAGAGATTGGATAATTTGATATGTACAAGTAATTAGAAAATTATCGGTGATTTGATTCGGGTTTTTAGAATCGAATGAATATTTTTTTCAAAATTACCCTAAAGTTCAAAATATTAAGTGGGAGAGGGATTTTAACATAAGCCCCACGGTCTCCATCAATGTTTTAAGAATGTTATGTGATTAGTTCCCCGTGATAACTTTGTATTTCCTCCCAGATGGATGAAATTAATTACGGCATCTAGTATTCTTAAGACTCTTAAGTGATAATTAATAGAATTTGAATGTGGATGAGTTCGATCACCCCCAATGGGGAAGTTCTAGTTGGGAAAATTCAATTTAAAGGGATAAACCGATGGTATACACTTAAAAATAATACATGATATCCATGCAACAGAGTCGTTGTCATTAATTGCATGGCCAAAAGATGTCGCCATTCGCTTATGTTGCACAAAAGCTCCTTGGATTATCTGAATAACATAATTAAAAGATGAAATATCTACCTAGTTCAAGGTGGGGTGATTTAAGCTCCCAAGGAGAACTCTCACTTTACAAGGGAATTAGGATTCTCATCGAGATTAATTCTGATTGGCGGTAGAAGGATGACAAATTCAATTTTAATAAAAATTTTATTCTCATATATTTAATTTGAAATTATTTTTTTCAAATGGCAATTCTCAAATTTCCAAACCTCTTTATTAAATCTTAGAGGGAAAAAAATTAGCTGGAATAATTTTTTAAAATGGAAAAGGAATCTAGACATTGTCTTCAATGCTGAGAATTACAAGTTTGTTTTAATTGAACCATGCCCTGCTAAGACTGGCGAGGAGGCATCTGAGTCAGATGTTCAAGATTACCAGAGGTAACAAAAAGATGATAAGATGGCTCATTGATACATATAGGCCTCTATAACCAATGTGTTTCCACATTAACATTAAAATATGTCAAGTTCTTAAGCTATGATTTTAAACCTAAGGAATATGTTTGAGTATCAAAATTATGCCATAAGTTTAGATGCTATGGCAAGGCTAGTAAACACAAAGATGTCAGATGTTACTCCCATGCGTACCCACACCCTTAAGATGATATCCATTTTAGGGGAACTAAAAGTTCTTGGATAAAAAATCGATGGAGAAACCCGAATGGATTTCGTGCTTCAATCATTAATGGAGTCCTTTAAGAAGTTTTGTCTAAAATAGTCAATAAAAAAATTTGCTTACTCCTTAGAAAAACTAATTAGATAACTCCAGGTAGTGGAAAATATCATAAAGTAAAAGGGTTTTGTGCAGGTTGCTGAGACAGGGACATTTTCTTTTGTGCGAAAGGTAAAAAGAAGAAAAAGAAAAAGAAAAAGAAAAAGAAAAAGAAAAAGAAAAAGAAAAAGAAAAAGAAAAAGAAAAAGAAAAAGAAGAAGAAGGGAAAGTCTCAGGTATAACTTTTTATAGTTAAAACAATGGTTAAACCTCAAGTAGCATGTGATGCCCTATAAAATCCATAAATAGATTGATCACGTCTAATACACAAATCACGGGAATAAAAAACATTTGGTAACATTCTTACCATAAGGAAATTGAATAAGAGAAATAAATAATATAATGAATTGCTAGACTAAATACATCAATTATGAAACCGATCTTTACCATGAGAAACAAATTCAACTCTAGAATAAAATCTCAATAATAAATATCCATCTCTGAATACAAGTACCACATGTACTATCTCTAGCTCCAGATAAACTAAAATAGATGCACCTATCGGTGTTTAAAGATATATACATCTTAAATATAAAGAATTACACTAACTGCCTCCTACCTCTCAGGAATGATGAATAATTTTGTTAAAGATACCCCTCCAATGAACCAAACCAAGTCTACGGCAACAACCGCAGCCTAAGACCTGTAGAAAATAGTTCAATGATGAATGTTAAAACAAGTCTACAAAGAATAAGGATTTAACTAAATTTGGGTCGTAATAATAATAATAATAATAATAATAATAATAATAATAATAATAATAATAATAATAATAATAATAATAATAATACATCTTCCTCTCATATTAAGTGGATTTTAAGCTATTTAAGTTACCCAAACCAAATAACCTAAGAATAACATGCAGTTATATTCCCAAACCTATAAAAGACCCATGTGTTAAGTATTCATCTCATAATCCAATATTCTTGACTTTCTCATTTCTTAAATTAATCTCATATATTACGAATCATTTACTTTACGTATGTCTTACCTTAAAATAATTCGCTAAATAAAATAGTATATCACCAATGGTCTCTAGTTATGATTCTATAAGAATATATTAAGTCCAATAATCTCAACTATGTGACACCCCGACTAATTAAATACCGGGTAGCTACTCCTTTATTAAATTAATTCAAAATGCCAAGTTGGCTCAGTTAATAGCATCACTGTCGAAAACATTTTAATTTTACTAACCACCTAGTATTTAAAAAGTAAGTTGCCAAATTTTAATTAAAGTCTGATTAACATGCAACATGTGTAAAGAAGAAATAAGTAACACCATTCACCATACTGATGTAAAACGAATAATCATCACATAGTGTAAATAAAGTCTAGAGGAAAACTCCTCACTACAATCCCATACTGAAATAAATAACCGAATGCTAAAACAATACAAATCAAAGTCTGGAAACTGTAATGTAAAAGATGTCTCTAAAAGAAATGGGCAACATGCCCTACAACTGATAGATAGTGACTCTGGAATCCAAAAGATAGAAGAGTCTACAAGCAAATCCCTGTAGCTTCCACAAACAGCTACAGCTCGTCACCTGAATGAGAATCCTATGCTTGGTGTCCCTGTGGCTGGGCACCTAAAATGGTTTTACAAGAAAAAAGATTTGAAAAGAAAACGGGTCAGAGCCCGAATGTGGAGTTATATTTTAAAAACCTGCAAGTTCTTTAAAAACATTTAAAACATTAAATGCAAAGTACATGTTAGGACGTGCACTCACATGATATTCTCACCTCTCGTCTAACTGTGCACTCCTAACGTAAGTACCCATCTAGAGTGATACAGACTACTAGCTACGTGACAATATAACTAGCTAGACTATCATAGGTCCTACCCTTATTACTCGGTTCTCTTAACATAATAACGCTCGTAATTAAGTAGGGGTTTAACGTAACTCAGATGTTCAATATGCAATATATATAACTATCAGTTAACTTGTTATATTTCTCGAAACAATACCGTAATTATATTCACATCATTAACATGAAGGTTCTTATTAATTAAGTGTATATTATTCACATCATAAATATACAATACAAGCACCCCGAGAACTAAGCTGTGGTGCACACATACTCTGCTATCCATCCCGGTACATCACGTACATGAGGATCACATATTCCGAATCTCTCAGGAATAGTTCCGATAACACAAATCACAAATAGTGGAGGTGAACACAGTCACATCACATGGGTCACGTACATACCTACGCTCCCACGATCAGCGGACTTATTAACATCCCAATAAGTCTTTCTCTGACCTATGTTCATCGAGGTAACCAGTCTAAATCCGGGCAACACAAGGATTAGAGGGCCCTAAGCGAACGCAAAACTCCCATGATAGCAAGTATGGTAGGTATGTCATACACACAAATCATATACCAATACTAAGTAAACACACGTCTTAGTAATACCGTAGTTTAATCGTAGTACATATCGCTTTCTCGTACTAACTTATAATATCTACACTTATATTATTCCGGTTTATCATCATACGCGCCATTATCTATTCTCACGTCGTAGTAGACACTCACGTCTCAACCCAAACGGTTCATTTAATATAACTCGCGTATATGGTTTACTCCTCTTAATAACCCAAAAGTCCCAAATCTATCCTTACACCATCAAAGGAAGGTCATCTATATCCTCGAACAAGTTTACGGGACTCCAAAAGTCAAAACAGTCCAAAAAGGACCAAACTGTCAACTTGTTAGAAGTCTCGTTCGAACGAGACTGTTCGAACGAGATTCATCTGTCGACTCGTTAGAAGTCTCGTTCGAACGAGGCTGTTCGAACGAGATTCCAGTTCGTTCGAACGAACTGTACCTTCTAACGATATCTCGTTCGAACGAGATATCGAACGAGATCCCTTCTCATTAGTAGCGACTGGTCAACTCGTTAGAAGTCTCGTTCGAATGAGACTGTTCGAACGAGATTCCTCTGTCGACTCGTCAGAAATCTCGTTCGAACGAGGCTGTTCGAACGAGATTCCAGTTCGTTCGAACGAACTGTACCTTCTAACGATATCTCGTTCGAACGAGATATCAAACGAGATCCCTTCTCGTTAGCAGCGACTGGTCAACTCGTTAGAAGCTCGTTCGAACGAGTTCGTTCGAACGACCTGGGTAGGGGCTTCTAACGAGCTACCAGATTCGTCCCAGATTTTCTAAGTTACGTTTCTCACCATTTTTAACACCTCAATCCTTCTCCAAAGTTCGTTCTAACAATGATTTAAGTCCTCTAATCATACTCAAACATGCTTAGGTCATAAACTAACATCTTTTAAGGCATTAATGCATCCTAAACATCATTAAATCACAAGGTTTTATACTTTTCCCCAATTTTATCAAGAACATGAACCCTAGATTTATATCATCATCAAATCCCAGAATTTAATCCGTTTTAATTTCTTCTAATCACAATTATCATGAGAGAAATCATCTACCTATCATTCTACATGCAATTCTCTTCAAAATTATTAAGTTCTAAACTCCAAACTACATGGGTTTTCATTCATCTTTCAAGAACAATTAAAATTCCTCAATTTCTAACATGGAAGAGACATTCTCTGAAATTAAATGGGATAAAGTCACTTGCCTTGATTGTCTCTGAGTTTGGTGTAGGTTTGGTAGAACTTTTCTGCAGAATTTCTTCTCTCCAAGCTTCCTCTCCAATGGTGGCTTAAGGTGGCTAGGGTTTTGATTTGGGAACTTAGAAAACTCTTCTAATAACCTACGTAGCCTTCTAGGTTAATATGGTTTGGTTAATGGGCTTAGTGGGTTTAATCCACATCAGATTTACATCTCTAATTTTCGTCACTTTTAATTCCTCAAAATGTAAAATTACCAAAATACCCTTTAAGTTGCCGGTATGGCCTAAAAATACCCCGGAATCCAAACTACACCCCCGGGTAGTGTTTTCTGACTATCTCGACCCTTCCGGACGCGTTGGCGCATTCAAAACGACCATACGGATTATAGACTTTAAATTCACTTTTATTATCAAAATATTACACCGTGACGCGGCGGTCCCACGCGTCTCAACAAAATTTCTAAAATGTCGTCTATCAATCTCACGACAAATTTTATAATACCAAATACATATATCAAAACATGTATGCACATAATCAAATACCAACTCGCATCTCGTTAGAATTTATAACCCGGATTAATTTCCAATTAATATACACATTTAATTAATTAATCCCAAAAATAAATATAGCCAAAAGTACGGGGTATTACATACTTCCCCCCTAATAACTGAATTTCGTCCCGAAATTCGAAACTAGAAAGTACCTGCTAAAAATAGCTCTGGATAACGTTCGCGCATCTCATCCTCGCGCTCCCATGTGGACTCCTCGACATTGTGATGTCGCCACTGAACACGCACTAACGGAACTATCTTTGACCGCAGTTTCCTCTTGCTTCGGTCCAAAATAGCAATCGGCCCCTCCTCGTAGGAGCTATCCGGCTGGAGATCGATGTCCTCCACAACAATGTGAGAATGAGCCAGATTATCTCTAAGGTATTTCCTTAGCGAGGAAATATGAAACACATCGTGAATCCGATGCAAATGCTCCGGCAACCCGATTCTATACGCAACCGGTCCGATTCGCTCAATAATAGGAAACGGCCCCACATACCTCGGTGCCAACTTCCCCTTCTTCCCGAAATGCATAATCCCCTTCATAGGAGATACCCTGAGCAAAACCTGGTCCCCCATTTGGAACTCTCTGAAAAATCTCTTCGCATCAGCATAACTCTTCTGCCTATCTTGAGCTACCCGAATGCGACTCCGAATCAACTCAATCCTTGCCGAAGTATCCTGAATCACTTCCGTCCCAAGTAGTTTGTTGTCCCCCACTTCTAACCAACATGCTGGGGAACGACAAGGCCTACCGTACAACGCCTCAAACGGAGCCATGCCAATAGTGAACTGATAGGAGTTGTTGTAAGCAAACTCCACCAGTGGAAGGTACTGCTCCCATCCACCCAACATCTGATTTGTGCGCTCAGTCTGCCCATCAGTCTGCGGATGATACGCCGTACTCAACCGCAATTCCGTGCCCATGGCCTCCTGGAAACTCTCCCAAAACCTCGAAACAAATATCTTGTCTCTGTCAGACACGATATTTAGTGGCACACCGTGAAGTCTCACAATCTCTGAAATGAAGAGCTGGGCATACTGTCCCGTAGTGTAGTCAGTCCTAACGGGTAAAAAGTGAGCGACCTTGGACAACCTGTCCACGATTACACAAACGGAGTCGTGGCCCCTCTGCGACGTAGGCAACCCCGTAATAAAGTCCATGGATATGCTCTCCCACATCCACACCGGGACCTTCAATGCCTGTAGCAATCCTGCCGGTCTCTGATGATCCACTTTTACAAGCTGACAAGTGGCGCATTTCGAAACAAACTCAGCGATATCTCTGTTCATACCGCTCCACCAATACTGCCGTCTCTTATCTTGGTACATTTTGTCCCCTCTGGGATGTACCGCGAACCGTGAGCCGTGCGACTCTGCCATCACCTCGTGTCGCAATTCATCCCCTTATGGAACTACCAATCTCCCATTGAAACGCAATCCCCCGTCTGAGCTGACGGTATAGGACTCGGCTCCCTCTGCTAGCAATCGAACTATCTGTTCCTGACAGAACGAGTCATTGGCCTGTGGCCGTACTACCTTCGTGACAATCTGCGGTGTAACGGTCATCACAGACATGAAAGATCGGGCCACTGCATCCTGGTGTCCCAATTCCTTCCACTTTGCTTTCCACACCTCTGCCACCTCGTCTGCTGACCTACGGCTCAACGCGTCTGCTACCAAGTTAGTCTTACCTGGGTGATACTGGATGTCGAACTGGTAGTCTTTCACAAACTCAAGCCACCTACGTTGTCGCATATTCAACTCCTTCTGTGTGAACAGGTACTGTAGGGACTTGTGGTCCGTGAACAGTTGGAACTTCTCCCCCAAAAGATAGTGTCTCCAAATCCGTAGGGCAAATACCACTGCTGCCAATTCCAAATCATGCGTGGGGTAATTCTTCTCATGTGGCTTAAGCTTACGGGAAGCATAAGCTATGGCCTGTCTCTCCTGCTGTAATACACCTCCCTGTCCTTGCAGAGACGCATCGGTGTAAACCAAATACTCAACTCTCGGTCTCGGCAATGTTAACACGGGTGCTGAGGTCAACTTGTCCTTCAATTCATCGAATGCCAACTGACAGGCATCACTCCAAATGTAGGGCACACCCTTACGAGTCAGATGTGTCAAAGGACCTGCTATCTCCGAGAAACCCCGAATAAACCTCCTGTAGTATCCTGCTAAACCCAAGAAACTACGAATCTCAGTCGGTGTCGTGGGCTGTCCCCACTCCCTCACCGCTGATACTTTCCCCGGATCAACAGATATTCCCTGGTCGGAAATGATATGTCCCAAAAACTGGACTTCCTTCAGTCAGAACCCGCACTTCTCATATTTTGCATACAACTCGTTCTGACGAAGTGTCTGTAAAACCTGCCTCAAATGCTCGGCGTGCTCCTCCTCTGTCTGGGAGTAAACCAGAATGTCATCAATGAAGACAATGACAAACTGATCTAGAAAATCCCTAAACACTCTGTTCATCAAGTCCATAAACACTGCTGGAGCGTTGGTCAAACCAAAAGGCATAACCCGAAACTCGTAAGAACCATATCTCGAAAAGAACGCGGTCTTCGAGACATCCTCCTCCCTGATACGCAACTGATGGTATCCCGATCTCAAGTCAATCTTCGAGAAGAAAGAAGCTCCTCTCAACTAGTCGAATAAGTCATCGATTCGAGGCAACGGATACTTATTCCGTATCGTGACCTTATTCAACTCTCGGTAGTCCACACACAATCTCAGTGAACCATCCCTCTTCTTCACAAACAAAACTGGAGCGCCCCAAGGTGAGGTACTCCTGCGAATAAAGCCCTGGCCTAACAGCTGCTCTATCTGATCCCGTAACTCTCGCATCTCAGCTGGAGCCATACGGTACGGTGCACGTGCTATAGGTCTCGTACCCGGTAGAAAATCTATAACGATGTCTATCTCTCGACTGGGTGGTAATCCTGGTATCTCCTGAAACACATCTGAATACTCCCTGACTACTGGGATAGAATCTAAAAGAATCACTTCCTCCTTAGAGGTATCCTCCTCAATGTAATACAGATGAGCGGTCGATCCTCCCTCTGGGCGAGGCATCGCCACTACAAACATCTCTTGCCCCGGAATGGCAAAAACAATGCTCCCGCTGAAGCAATCAATCATGGCCCTATATGCTACGAGCAAATCCATACCGATGATCACATCGTGAACATGCATGTCTAACACTAACATGTCTGCAGGCAATACCAAACCACCAATCTCTACCCCCACTCCCCGGCATATAAAGAAAATAAGTGACCCACGCCCCAATGGTGAGTCGACACACGTCACTGTGCTCTCTGCCGTAGCTAACAATCCTAAAGCTTTCACGAAGTGTGTAGCTATAAAACAGTGTGTAGCACCCGTATCAAATAATACCTGACCCATAGTGCCATGGATAGGAAACGTACCCTCGATCGCGGGCGATGCCTGTGGAACTGCAGCCTGGTGGACGTTGTAGACACGTCCATACTGTAGCTGCCCCTGCTGAACTGGGACTGCTGGAATGGGTGGCAATGCTGCCATCTGTGGCGGTGCGGGAAGAGCGGCGGGAAACATAGGCCTCTGTGGCTCCTGGCGAGCACCCTGCTGCTGCTGCTGTGGGGCCCTGCCCCTATCAGGACAATCCTGTCGTTTATGGCCAGTCTTTCCACAAACAAAGCACTTCCCTGGGAAGTTCCCCCCTCTCTGCCCCTGCTGTCCCCGGCCCTGGTGGCCGTTACCGTTCCTCCCTTGGCCCTGTTGGCCCTGGTGAAACTGCTGCCCATTCTGCCCCTGTTGGCCCTGATGGCCGTTTGGACCCTGATGGCCCTGACGGAAACCTCCCTGTCCCTGTCTGTAGTTCCCTGATCGGAACCTCTTATTATCCCCCTGCTGGGAGCCCTGCTCATTCTGTCTCTGCCCCTGACCAGATTGTGCCCCGCTGGCACCATGTCCTCCAGTCCTGCCCTGATGGCTAGACTCCCCAGACCTCTTACTCTCGGCCATATGAAAACGGTGGTCCTGGAAGTGCAATAATGCAGCGTTAACCACGTCAGAATAAGTGGCCAACGATAGGTTCCCTAGCAGATGCTGACGGATCCTCCAAGTCAACCCATCCGTGAACTTCTCAATCTTCTTCTTCTCTGCTGGTATCTCGTCTGGAACGATGTTCAACAGATTCGTGAACTCGGCCTCATACTCGGCCACGGTCTTGCCCTCCTGCTTCAAACTCATCAACCTTCTCCTCATTTTCGTATGAACAGCTGACGGAAAGTACTTGCGGTCGAACCGCACCCAGAACTCCTGAATCGTGAGAGTATCCCTCTCCTCCATGGTGGTAATAGACTCCCACCACTGCAGTGCAGATCCAACTAGCTTGAAAGTAGCTAGCACCTGCTTCTGAACATCCGTGCACTCATACATCCTCAAGTGCCTCTGCATGTCCTTCCTCCATTGGCTCGAGACTACCACATCTGAGCTACCTGCAAACTCTGGCGGATGCGCTTTCTGAAAAGCATCACGTACACGCTCCCAAGCAGACGGGAATGCATTAACCTGTACTGGCGCGGCAACCGGCGCCTGAGGTGGTGCCTGCTGAACAACGGTAATGGCGGCATTTATCGCTTGGGCTACTATAGCTGCAACCTCAGCGGCGTTCATCATGCCCTGAACTGGAGCGGGCTAGGGTTCGGGCGTTGCATCCCTGGGAACTTTTCGTGCACGTCGTGGAGGCATCTGAAATAAGAACAAAGTTTATAAGTTCACGGTTATAAACTTAATATAGCTGAAGAACGAAGCATACACAAAAAGAGTACAACAGTCCTAAAATATAGGGCTCTATATCAAAGAAACGTAGCGAAAACATAATAGCCGTACAGATCCTAAAGGACACTAGAACCTGATGCTCTGATACCACCGGTGACACCCCAACTAATTAAATACCGGGTAGCTACTCCTTTATTAAATTAATTCAAAATGCCAAGTTGGCTCAGTTAATAGCATCACTGTCGATAACATTTTAATTTTACTAACCACCTAGTATTTAAAAAGTAAGTTGCCAAATTTTAATTAAAGTCTGATTAACATGCAACATGTGTAAAGAAGAAATAAGTAACACCATTCACCATACTGATGTAAAACGAATAACCATCACATAGTGTAAATAAAGTCTGGAGGAAAACTCCTCACTACAATCCCATACTGAAATAAATAACCGAATGCTAAAACAATACAAATCAAAGTTTGGAAACTGTAATGTAAAAAATGTCTCTAAAAGAAATGGGCAACATGCCCTACAACTGATAGATAGTGACTCTGGAATCCAAAAGATAGAAGCGTCTACAAGCAAATCCCTGTAGCTTCCACAAACAGCTACAGCTCGTCACCTGAATGAGAATCCTATGCTTGGTGTCCCTGTGGCTGGGCACCTAAAATGGTTTTACAAGAAAAAAGATTTGAAAAGCAAACGGGTCAGAGCCCGAATGTGGAGTTATATTTTAAAAACCTGCAAGTGCTTTAAAAACATTTAAAACATTAAATGCAAAGTACATGTTAGGACGTGCACTCACATGATATTCTCACCTCTCGTCTAACTGTGCACTCCTAACGTAAGTACCCATCTAGAGTGATACAGACTACTAGCTACGTGACAATATAACTAGCTAGACTATCATAGGTCCTACCCTTATTACTCGGTTCTCTTAACATAATAACGCTCGTAATTAAGTAGGGGTTTAACGTAACTCAGATGTTCAATATGCAATATATATAACTATCAGTTAACTTGTTATATTTCTCGAAACAATACTGTAATTATATTCACATCATTAACATGAAGGTTCTTATTAATTAAGTGTATATTATTCACATCATAAATATACAATACAAGCACCCCGAGAACTAAGCTGTGGTGCACACATACTCTGCTATCCATCCCGGTACATCACGTACATGAGGATCACATATTCCGAATCTCTCAGGAATAGTTCCGATAACACAAATCACAAATAGTGGAGGCGAACACAGTCACATCACATGGGTCACGTACATACCTACGCTCCCACGATCAGCGGACTTATTAACATCCCAATAAGTCTTTCTCTGACCTATGTTCATCGAGGTAACCAGTCTAAATCCGGGCAACACAAGGATTAGAGGGCCCTAAGCGAACGTAAACCTCCCGTGATAGCATGTATGGTAGGTATGTCATACACACAAATCATATACCAATACTAAGTAAACACACGTCTTAGTAATACCGTAGTTTAATCGTAGTACATATCGCTTTCTCGTACTAACTTATAATATCTACACTTATATTATTCCGGTTAATCATCATACGCGCCATTATCTATTCTCACGTCATAGTAGACACTCACGTCTCAACCCAAACGGTTCATTTAATATAACTCGCGTATATGGTTTACTCCTCTTAATAACCCAAAAGTCCCAAATCTATCCTTACATCATCAAAGGAAGGTCATCTATATCCTCGAACAAGTTTACGGGACTCCAAAAGTCAAAACAGTCCAAAAAGGACCAAACTATCAACTCGTTAGAAGTCTCGTTCGAACGAGACTGTTCGAACGAGATTCCTCTGTCGACTCGTTAGAAGTCTCGTTCGAACGAGGCTGTTCGAACGAGATTCCAGTTCGTTCGAACGAACTGTACCTTCTAACGATATCTCGTTCGAACGAGATATCGAACGATATCCCTTCTCATTAGCAGCGACTGGTCAACTCGTTAGAAGTCTCGTTCGAATGAGACTGTTCGAACGAGATTCCTCTGTCGACTCGTCAGAAATCTCGTTCGAACGAGGCTGTTCGAACGAGATTCCAGTTCGTTCGAACGAACTGTACCTTCTAACGATATCTCATTCGAACGAGATATCGAACGAGATCCCTTCTCGTTAGCAGCGACTGGTCAACTCGTTAGAAGCTCGTTCGAACGAGTTCGTTCGAACGACCTGGGTAGGGGCTTCTAACGAGCTACCAGATTCGTCCCAGATTTTCTAAGTTACGTTTCTCACCATTTTTAACACCTCAATCCTTCTCCAAAGTTCGTTCTAACAATGATTTAAGTCCTCTAATCATACTCAAACATGCTTAGGTCATAAACTAACATCTTTTAAGGCATTAATGTATCCTAAACATCATTAAATCACAAGGTTTTATACTTTTCCCCAATTTTATCAAGAACATGAACCCTAGATTTATATCATCATCAAATCCCAGAATTTAATCCGTTTTAATTTCTTCTAATCACAATTATCATGAGAGAAATCATCTACCTATCATTCTACATGCAATTCTCTTCAAAATTTTCAAGTTCTAAACTCCAAACTACATGGGTTTTCATTCATCTTTCAAGAACAATTAAAATTCCTCAATTTCTTACATGGAAGAGACATTCTCTGAAATTAAATGGGATAAAGTCACTTGCCTTGATTGTCTCTGAGTTTGGTGTAGGTTTGGAAGAACTTTTCTGCAGAATTTCTTCTCTCCAAGCTTCCTCTCCAATGGTGGCTTAAGGTGGCTAGGGTTTTGATTTGAGAACTTAGAAAACTCTTCTAATAACCTACGTAGCCTTCTAGGTTAATATGGTTTGGTTAATGGGCTTAGTGGGTTTAATCCACATCAGATTTACATCTCTAATTTTCGTCACTTTTAATTCCTCAAAATGTAAAATTACCAAAATACCCTTTAAGTTGCCGGTATGGCCTAAAAATACCCCGGAATCCAAACTACACCCCCGGGTAGTGTTTTCTGACTATCTCGACCCTTCCGGACGCGTTGGAGCACTCAAAACGACCATACGGATTATAGATTTTAAATTCACTTTTATTATCAAAATATTACACCGTGACGCGGCGGTCCCACGCGTCGCAACAAAATTTCTAAAATGCCGTCTATCAATCTCACGACAAATTTTATAATACCAAATACATATATCAAAACATGTTTGCACATAATCAAATACCAACTCGCATCTCGTTAGTATTTATAACCCGGATTAATTTCCAATTAATATACGCATTTAATTAATTAATCCCAAAAATAAATATAGCCAAAAGTACGGGGTATTACAAACTAGTCATAGGCCACTGATTTATGATATATGTCGCCAATAAATTCAACACATTATTCCTGAGTCAAAAGTCTATGAGTATACATCACTAATATAAGTCAAAATCTTGTACAACCATTGCAAGGTGCATAATCCAAAATATGTGCGCTTATACACAACACACATCAAATATTATGGGCAACTCTCGCACCCGTAAATAAACGTACGAAGGCCTATCCCATTGCCATTAGAGATGAGTTGTGCATAGTTATAAGGCATACCAACCCAATAACCTCAAAGCCTCAACAAGGGATAATCCCTATGCATTCCCATCATACCGTACGATCTTTATTCCCAAAGACTAGACACTAGAACTCCTCCGTTTATTCTTCCTCAGGAAATATGGGTATGTCAACCATAAGATTAGTGTAAGATAGTATCTAGATAGAGAACGTATCCTCACTTGAAATACCAAGTGTGGTCAACGTCGTACATGAACCATCAAAATCCCTCTTAATGAGTTCCCCATGAGTACTCACACAACATGGTATGATTTGCACATCAATCAAGTAAATAAGCATCACCCTATGCAACTAAGTTAACCAAACATATACAATCCTACACATCCGGGTAAAATATTAGTATATAAATTATACTCAATCGGGTTACACAAAATATCTCTTTATAAAATTTAGTTAATACACATATTAACTATAATCGGTTATCGAGTTACAAAATGTCTCTTTATAAAATTTAGTTAATACACATAGTAACTGAAAATCTGTTACTAAAGCCGTTTAATAAAATTAAACTATTTAAGTAACTCCGAACAGCTTTTTGAAGAAACTCTTTTCTTAAAAACCAAAACTAATTGAACACAAGATGTCTTTTATAAAAGAATGTACGAGATCTATTCAAGATTTGATCAACAGGTTTATAAATCAGTTTAAACAAACTTTAAACCCAGCACAACCAAGAATGAGATTAAAAGATGTAGGAAGATTAAGAATAAGATTTTTTACGTGGTAAAACCTTACCCAACTAAGGAAACATCCATGACTCCCTCTACGGAGTAAAACAAAAATTCCACTATAAACAAATTTAACAGTTACAAACTATATAACAAACATGCATACAACTCAGACCTATATAAGTTTAGGAATGTACCCTCTGGTGTCCTTATAACTTCTCTGCAGTTCTGATTGTTGATGTTGTTCTCCCAGTTTGTTAACTTCCAATTTTTTCAAGCTCTTTACGTCGACTCTTTTTCTCAAGATCTTATTACCAACACTTCTTGTGTGGTAGAGTGAAAGTGTTTGTGGAGGTTCTCTCTAACACATGCATGCACACACACATGCACACTTATTATGTACAAACGGTCCTAACAAATTACATATAAGACTATATGCTGTGATTTTTCTTTTTCTCACTTCTCACAAAACTTAACCTTTTTGACTAAAAACAAGCCCAGAATCCACGGCTATCTTGCTCAGAAGACGTATCAAGATCTTAATCAGTCTCGGGTTTTGAAAAGATTTTTGAGACTGAAAACCACCAAGTGCGATTCCAAACTACGTCAAAGGTCTTGTTTCAAGAGAACTAGAACTAGAAACAGAAAACATTAGTGTTGATTTCAAAGTTAAAAACATTCACAGAAAAAGAATCAACAATATATTTGTCAAGCTGAGAAACGAAATATGTAAGTCTAAGTGTAATGTAACATGAAGTACATAGATCTGAAATTTCTATAAAGCAGAAAATAAATCTAAGACAAACTGTTTAAGTTGGACACAAGATCTAAAGAACAAAGAAGTTTCAGCTTCAAATCAATTACCAACAACAGCTCTCAAACACTCAAACACTCAAGGTGGTGTTTGGGATGTACAGGACTTGGAAAGAGGTTTTGATTTGAAAAGGGATTTGACGATTTAGGGTTAGGGTTAGGGTTTCTAACTCTCTCTCTCTCTCTCTCTCTCTCTCTCTCTCTCTCTCTCCTCTCTCTTTTCTCTCTCTTCTCTTTTTTTTCTCAAAGGACGAAATGGAAAAAATCTTCGAAGGCTGAGAGGAAGGGTCCTTTTATAGGAGGATGAGAAGGTTCGAGAATGAGGACTAAAATCAAGGGTTCAGATTTAGTCAAGGATGATTGACTTAGATCCAAGGGTTCACGATATGCGGTGGTTAAAATACACCTGATTGGTTCTTAAGGGGTTCACAGGGATAATGAAAGGGCGCATGCAGATCGTTGATAAAAACGATCCAAGGGTTGAAAAACAGACGCTGGTTTACTCTCTATAAACAAACACACTTACCACCAATCAGAAGGCACCAAGTGTTGGACAATTAGAGGAGATGAAACGCGCGTCTAAAGTAATTAAAATCACACCCTGAATTCTCTGCCGCTTTCGGATTCTACCCAAGGTAACTTTAAGTCAATATAACCATTAATGTAAAATTGCAGATTGACCCCAAAAACTTATAAAAACAAGTTTTAATTAATAAAAAAATATTTTAAAAAGTTTATAAAATCCCAAAAAATATTTAAAAAACAATATTAGGGATTTAAACACACTCAACATATGTACACACACTAATATGCAATATGAGATGTATATGATCCATTATACTGTGTGTGAGAGTTGGTAATAATGTTTAGATCACTTCAATCAAAGATGAAATAGCAATGCAAGCTCTGGAGTTCTTTGGATTCTAGGTTAGACATAATTTTGTCATAATTTCCAAACTAGATGAACACTTATACAATATAGACTCAAGTGAATCAAGAGTATAAGGTGCTTCAGTAACTATAATTGGTTATCTATAACATTTACCCGAACTCCCAAGGCTTTCCAAATCTAGGCATTACCTCAAACCTAACTTTCATAAGAATCCTCTTAATATAGTCACTATCCTAACCAATGATTCATAAATCATTATAAACTAATGTGTGGTATACAAACTTATTAGGCCTCTATCATTGTCATAAATCATCTCAATGCTCGGTCCTTTAGTCATGGTCCTCAAGACACATGAGTCCAATATACCCACAAATTAGTAAAAGTGATGAAAGTTGTAAATAATACTCAAATTAATTAAGAACCAGCTTTTAAGTTTACATACATCATTCGAATCTAAAACTATACATATTAGTTCGAAACTGCCTTATAATATTCCTCTTTAGGATTTCCCATAAACCTCAACAGTCATCACCAAATAAATGTCCAAATTAAGTTTTATGCGCCCAACCGTGCACACAACATAAATTATAGTCCTGTCCACAGATTACATTCTCATGGGCCAAAACCCTACCGTATGCACAACACACGCAACCTTAAATCTCAAAAAAGGTTGTTTCTTCAACCCTACACTCCCTGTTACGAACCAGTATGCAAAACTATCATTAATGATCTGAACCAAGGTTCTACTACCTCAAATACATCCAATAATGGCCCAAAAATACTAATACATCAATATCTAAGATAAGTCTACAAGTCTTAGATTATTTAGCAAAGATTTAAGTACCAATTTCAGATTCTAATCTCAAGAACCCTAACTTCATATTTCCAATAACAAAATCTCAAATTTGTCTCATTATTCGAATTAAACAAGGCTCTTTTTAAGATTAGTTAGCATGATGAAAAATACATCAAATTAGATCCAATTCCAAAGTTAATTCATCAGGTTACTCAATAAACTATTCTAGTTAATTAAATATGGGATTAAGGTTAATTTATTAGTTACTCTGATTTCAAAAGTAGGCTTATATGATTAAACTTATATTATAATTAAATTAATTTAGAATCCAATGAACTACTACCACTATACCATAATCCCAATTAAATACTTAAATGACATAAACTTTCCTTAGGCCAAATATATGGATTCAAGCCTCGGTCCCCTAAATCTTCTTCCTTTTGAGTTCCTCTTCCCTCCTTAACCTTCTAAAGTTTATCTAATGTTTCAAACGTGTTTTAGGTAATACTAACTACCCTAGAAACTAAGTTTCCCATGACATTGGACTTGGGCCTCCCTTAAGCCCCAACCTAATGAACCCAAATAACATTCCGAATGCTCCAAAACTCTTCGTAAGTCATGTACCAGCCTAATGAACTTAAACTCCATTATTTTTCATCAAAAAGGACATTCCCAACGTCCCAAAGATCACAATCAAATATACCAAATTATATTATATTAATTATCTCATTAACTTAAGTTATAATCTGATACAAGTAAAATTAATTAAAATCTAATTATTAATTAATTCCATGTGACTCAGTATTATAAGAAACTACTTTATAAGTAGTGGAACACGATACCAAGTAGGTAATACAAATAAGGAAACCCTCAACAGCTAGTCCCTAATTATTCCATAGCCGCCCGTAATACTAAATCACTTCCAATATTTAATTAGTGAATTACCATGTATTGTAGTGTTAATTCATGAAACATAAATACAATCACATATAAGAGTCACATACCAACATTAAAAAATATAATAAGTGACATACCATATGTCACATGCAAATATAATCAATTTAATAATTAAGTAATCACTAGAAAATACGGGTTATTACAAAGAAGAGAAACGACCATAAGTCAATTGTTACATCTACAAAAGGCCAGGATATTAAAAGAAGCAGTACCGATTATACTTAGCTAAACAAAGGAACATAAATAGATATATTAGGCCCTGGTGTGTAGAATATGGAGTCAATAATCATGTTTTCAATTCTTTGTATAGGTTTCAGGTAACAAGGAAGCTCAGTGAAGGGAGAATATTTTTGTTAA
Organism: Sambucus nigra; assembly: GCA_949130495.1. Classification (NCBI taxonomy): domain Eukaryota; kingdom Viridiplantae; phylum Streptophyta; class Magnoliopsida; order Dipsacales; family Adoxaceae; genus Sambucus; species Sambucus nigra. Next base: position 292,772,621 of record OX422215.1, on the reverse strand, counting down.
TAGGTGACAATTTAAAGGTAACAATATTAGAACTACGACATCTAGTTTTAGTTATTTTGGAGACAAAAGGATAATATTGACAGATTGTTTTTATGTACCCACTATTAGAAGGAATTTAATTTATGTTTTTAAGTTAGTTTTGAATGGATATTCAGTTTATTGTAATAAACATTTTTTTTTTATCAAAAATAGAAAATCTTTTATCTGTTTTGGTACATTGGAAAATAACCTGTATGTTATAAAAATGATCTCACCATTACCACTAAATACTTAAATGAATAACTCAAATGGAAATAACCTAAAGAGAAAGAATTCAAAGACTCATTTTAAATGTGAAACTAATTTCATTTGAAGTGGAGGCACTTCCAATATGAGAATTCGGTTTAGAAGGTAAAAGGACTAGAGGACATTTATGATCAAAGGCTATGGAGCCAAAAATGTGTTGGAATTGGTTAATTATAATTTATGTGGTCCCGCAAAAATCTGGGCAAGATATTGTCATAGTTATTTCATCACCTTCACTAGTAATTACTCAAGGAATGGATATATTTAGCGTTTACACCAGAAGTCTGAAGCCTTTGATAAGTTCAAAAAATATAATGTTGAGATGGAGCATAGATAAGGTAAACTAATCCAAACTCTATGATCTGATCGTGAGGGTGAATAACTCTAAGGAGACTTTAAGAATAATTTATGAGAGGTGGATCACATTGTAATTATCTACACTAGGCACTCCATATAAAAATGGTGTAGAGAAAAGAAGGAACATAACTATTTTGGACATGGTTTGATTTATACCGAACTGTTTAGATTTTCTTGATTCTTTTTAGTTTTTTCATTATAGCCAACCATTACTTGATAAACTTGGTTCTTTATAATTTGACTGAAATCTAATTGGGAGATCAAGTAGTTAATTTAGTAATTGAATTAATATTATAACTTAAGTTTTATTCATGTCATTGGAATAAATTGATTTTAGTGAAATTCCTTATTACCCGGAGATGGAATTGATGTGTGATTGTTAGTAATAAGTTATACGCTGGTAGTCACTCAAAATCCCCTTGATAATTTAATGAATGGACAACTAAACTGAACTCTAATTGATAAAAGATGGAATTCCAATGTTATTGGATGAAGTTGGAATTAGTCCCATTAAATCTTGTTTAAGTTATGTATAAACCTTATTTATATGTTAGGAGTGATGTGGGAACACTTATATATATGAATACAGTTGGGTTTTTTGATGATTTAAGAGATTGGAAGTTCATTAATTGAGGATTTTGAGGTCAAAACTCGTAGGAAGAAGAAGGAATTTTTTTATAGGTATCATTGATCGATCAACCCTAAGGATCCATCCTTGGACGATACATGATTGTGAAAAATTGAATTAAGAATGTGTGGGCATTGGTTTCACATTTTTTGGACTTTTATTAATTTTCTTATGAATATTTTACCAAGAGGGATCAAGGATAAAATTTAAGTTGAAGTGAAATGCCTCACTAAATGAGACTTACCAAATTATGTAATGGTGAATTAAGATTTAGTAACCTTGGTGTGATTATGATTACTATTCTCGATTATTATGTTCTTGTAGATTCGAAAGTCGAATGGATTGTTATTTTGTTTTCAGAGGTTTATATTTTTGGATAGGATGGATATTAATCTATTAGGATTTTTTTACTCGATTAATCTTGATCATAATCTTAATTAATAAAGCTTAATTAAGTTGATAGATTTGATTTACGACTTGTAATCTAAATATATTTTGACTAAATTAATATGGAGAATAATCTTAATTAATAAAGGTTAATTAAGTTAATACATTTAGTTTAAGACTTGAAATCTTTACGTGTAGGTTTACGTGCCTTGTGTATTATGTAAAACATAATGGGTATGTGTACTTATAGATCGTGCAAGGACGATCCATCTTTTCCATCTCGGTAGATAGATAAGAGTTTACCCTTGACCGTGCGATGATGGCTGACATCCTTATAGGCCGTGAGATGAGAATCCATCTTCGGTATTCCCATAGATAAAGACAGGATATTCCCTAGATCGTATGATGGTATGGTAAATAGATATGAGTTTCACCCTAAACTGTGCAACGAGAATCCATCTTCGGTACTATGGTAGATAGTGACAGACTCTACCCTGGACTATGGGACGGGAATCTATCTTTACTTCCTTGATGACTAGTTATAAAGTAGTAGTATGAACTATAATTTTGTGGAAATAGATTATATACTGATTAGATGTATATACTTGATATATATAAAATAATTATTTATGGATATTTAATTGAGATGAATAATATGTAATCATGGGTTCACTTGAGTTTGAGATTACACGCATGTGATATCTAGGGTTTTTGGGTTTGGAATAATTTAAAAAAATACTAAAATAAGATAAAAAGATGTGTAATTATATTGTAGCCCAAGATCAACTATAAATTTATACTTCGTAGACTTGCTGTTTACGTTGTTGATTTACCATTTTCAGGATTTAGGCCATTGTTGTCACCTTCACCCAGATCTTGAATTTACATCTCCATCTATTATTGTTATCTATGTTATCGAACGTGTATAAACTTTTCTTTCACTCATGGGAAGTTGTTTATTTTATGTATTTAGTTTTGTTTCCAGTGATGATTAGAATGATATTCAATTATTTGATTCTTGTGAATTTGACTTAGACATGATCAACCTAGTTATAAATTTTAAAGGGTGTCACAGTGTAACTCTAAATAATAATCTGATATAGATAAATGAATACCACATAAAATTTCTAACTAGGGAATAGAGTCAAAGCTTAACTTGTCCCTTTGAAAATTATAAACAAGGACTTGACAAATAATGTCTTGGATATGAGAAAGAAAATGAGAATATGAATGGAGAAACAAGTTTTGTGAAAACCAAAGAAATTACACAAGCTTACATTGCAAAATTTGAAAAAATGGAAAAAAAATTCTTAAAAATATCATATTTATCTAAAACAGAAAAAGAAATTCTTTTGCATTATTTGTAACAAGAATTAGTACATATATGTTGATTATAAATTTCGTTCATCGAATTCTCGTTGCATATATTTTGATGGAAATAATCATACTTTTGATGTTTGTAAACTAAGTAAAAGGACGATTCATAAGTATATATAAATGAGATTATAATACTCCTTAATTAACAAACAACGACCCAAAACTCAAAGGATACCAGAAAGGATTTTTTATTCTTCATATTTTGAGGGTATTCAAAGAATGTAAAAAATATCTAATGTTATATATACAAAAGTATAGCAAGAATTCCATCTGAAGAACATACACGCATGGTGAAAAAGAAACAAGATAAATGGTGATGAGGCATAAAAGGATTGAGGATGTCCTAAGGATATAAAGGAATATCAAAATGGATAGCATATAATTTCAATTGCCAAATGTTTACTTATTTTCCCTTATGGTTGAAACTAAAACATATAGTGCACACAAGCTTTAGAAAACACTACACCTTAATCTCAATATAACAATCACAATAACACATGTTGAATATAAACATGTTTGATCAAATTGATCATCGAAATCTTCATCGCATCTCAAGTTATAACCAGATGTTTAAAAATGTCAACAATGTGAAAAAGTGGTGAATATGCATGATTGAAATACAATTGAGGATTTTGTGCCATGTATCTTTAAAACAACTTGAAAGTTGGAATATACAAATAGTTAGATAATGCATATTTGAGAAATATTGTTGATAAATAAAAAAATTATTGTGAGGGTATATTTATAGTAAGTATTGGGAATTTTTTTCAGAAAATAATTCGTTATAGAATGGATGCTAAATAATGATGAAGATCTCGTCTTTAAAAAGGAATGTTATTGGAAAAGAAATTGAGTTTTTAAATGTCTTGGAGTGAGGGAAAAGTTTTAAAAAGCGAAAAATAATGTTTTACGCATGTTCAATACTATGAAAAAAACTCTCAAATTGAGATAAACATGAAACATGAGTATATGTCACACATTAAATCTTATAAAAATAAATGATTTTATGACAACTTGTTACATTATCCCGACAAACATCAGAGACTAAACGAAGATATTGGTATCCCTAATTGATCCCAAATGACTTTTGCATATCAAACCTTATGCAATTTACATTTTACTCACATTGAGGAATAATCTTGGGATTCGTAACACTTGAAGTGTGGGTTCACAAAAGTCATTTTAAGCTCATTCAATCTTTCCAAAAAGTTATAATCATGTGAAAGCCAAATTTTTAAAAAACCTTGTTTTACAATTTATGAAAGTTTGTTTTACAATTTATAAATATTTAGAAGATATATTTTTTATAAAACAAGATAATTTTGAAAAAGTGGCACTTTGGAAACCCCTAAGAAACCTTAAAATCCATTGGACTTGGAGTTACCTTGATTTGAATACATTGAAGGAGAAGTTGATAATATTTTACACTCCTTATATATCACTAACAAAAGTAATCTTAGCATCTTCCATTGATTAGCCTCTTGATATTTTCACACGTGTTTGTAATTTAAAAATCCTCGATATATGATTCATGCCATTGGTCAATATTGGATAAGTGCTTCATAATATTATATGTATGACAAATGACACACAAATAGGAGAAGTTGTCCAATTGTGCCTTGACTTAGTACTTCCATTATTGCTATAATATTCTTGAATAGAAATGCTTACACCTATGACAAGTGATTAAAAGTTATTGATTAGTGGTATATATTTGATATGATTCTTAGATGTTTAACCCCACAAGAATTAGTTGTTATATCTACATGTCCATGTCCTATAAAAATGTTATTAAAAATCCCTCTTAAAAAATGACAATATGATGAGCACGAGAATTCATCATTTCTATCCTTGGATATATTTTGTCCATATAAGCAAAGTGGCAATCCCACATAGAAGTTTTTGATAGAAACATCCTCAAATAATGGATAATATACCATCAAAGATTAGAAAGGGGCAATGATATTTGGAAACAAGTACACACAAAATAAACACTAATTAGATCATGCATACTCACCTGATGCTAATTATGAATTATAACTTATGCAACTTAAACTTGTCGTTCACTTTTGATGCATGATCCATAATTGCTACTTGAAAGATTCATGTTGAAATTATGATGTTATACCTTAAGAATGAAATATGTTGATTCCTAATACTTCCGCACTAAATCTTTTTTTGTAGTAAATGGCTAAAAAATCATCAAAAGGAAAAATAGCATTGAAAGAACATAGTATAATTCCAAAAAACACCAGTTTCCTTAATATATTGATATTTTCTTGGGAATAAAAATCTAGTTTTCAAGCCCCACCTTTACATTCCACTCCTATGGAGTTCCTTTTTTCTAATGACAAAGGATGAGAGAAATGATATAGGTAGAAAAAGGAAATTTACAACAAAGGAGGATAAAAAGTATTTATCAGAATTGAGTCTTATAGAAAGGAGGAAGTAAGGTCTCTAAGAAAGGGGGAAATTTCAAATATTTTCTCAAAACTATATCGATCAATTGAATGGTTATCATAAAAAGGGGGATATTGCGAAAAAAAATTATTTCCATATACCAGGATTTATATGATAAACAATCCAATTAATATATAACAACACCTCACTATATTCTTTTTATTGTCCATGAGATGTGTAGACACCCCATCCTAGTACCCTCTAAACACCGCCTTAAGTCCTTAACACTCATCCTCTCTCCCTAAGACCCTAGGTCCTACTCCAAGCCTTGATCTAGACACCATTGAAAGATCTTGATCCCCGTTTAAATCTTGTCAACTCTCTAACCTGAGAGAATTTTATTGCACCTTCATAGGGCTCTAAATACCCTTTCCAACGATCCATACCATAGGTGAATTCGCCTCACGATTCACGCATATTCACATTTTTACCTTAACCCCTAGAGGCTATTGGGAACTACCGAGCCCGATTTGACATTGATTGACTCTCAAACTCGAGAAAATATCATTGCAACTTCATAGGGCTCTAAATACCCTTTCCAATGGTCGATACCGTGAGCGAATCAACCTTACGATTCGCGCGTACTCACTTTTTTTCTCCGAGAACCCGGGTATAGAGGCCAATGGTCTCTTTCAAGCCTCGTTTGACTTTAGTCAACTCCCAAACCTAGAAGTGTCCATAGATTTGTAACACCCCAAGACTTTTGAGACTGAGAAATTTAATTTTGGGAAAATTAAATTTAATTAAATTGGAGAATTTTAAAATTTGGGAATTTAAGTCCAAAAATAGAGGACGTTTCAAAGTATTCCGGATGATATTTTTGAGGGTACCATCGATCCCGGAAGGGTCGAGATAGTCAAAATGACTGTCATTGGGTTTTATTTCGGCTCCGGAATGTTTTTAAGTTATTTTGGCTCGAATTAGAGTAAACGAGTCATTTAAAGTGTGTATTAACATTTAAAACTGGGATTTTATTTTAAAAGGTTGGAGGCTTACGGATGAAGCCATTTCTCATTTGAGAGAAAGAGAGAAAAGCCCTAGAGAGAGAAGAAGAAGAGGAAGAAGAAGAAAGGAAGAGAGAGAGGAAGAAAAGCTTGGAGATTCCCGGCCCAACCGCGACATCGAGGACGATCCAACCTCTACAAATCTGAGGCAAGTGTTTAATCTTGCTAAATATCTACTTGTGTATTTTATTTCATAATGTGTGGGGTAAAGAAATGGATTTTTGGGTATTAACATCAAAACCTAGATTTTTAGGTTTAATCTTGAAATCAATGTTTAAATATGGATTTAATGGAATGGAAATGGTTGGGATCAACTTTGGGTTGATTAATGGTCTTAAAATCATGATTTGATGAAGGTTTGAGGGTTAGAATGAAAAATTTAGGGTTTAGAATTCGTGGGTTTTGATGAAGAAGAAGACCCCTTCAAAAAAAATTGCAGGTCCGAATCGATTCGCCACCTCAAGCGAATCGATTCGATTTGGTGAAATTGGCAGGTCTGCATTGACCGAATCGATTCGGATCCAAGCCGAATCGATTCGGCCTATTGCAGAAGCCCAGGTCTTTGGACCCGAATCGATTCGCCTTGGAGGCCGAATCGATTCGCTAGTCCGAATCGATTCGAAACAGGGCCGAATCGATTCGAAAACAGGGCATTTTGAGGTCAAATTGATTACTAGATTCTTTAATGTACTCTCAGATATAGATGAAATGTGTAGTGAAGGATTCCTACGCAAACTCTTGGGTGATAGCCCTAATGTTGAATATATATAGGTATAGATATATACATATGGTTTGGGAGACTATTCATCATAGGAAAATGATCGAATATGTTTCAAGTATGGGATTATATTCACGTATCGAGGTAAATTAAAGGAATTGTGGTGACGGCTTGCATATTGAGGACTATGTATACTTATAGCCAGGTATATATATATATCTTATACATATGAACGAGAATTAGTTTATATATATAGATAAGGATATGTGAATATGTGTTGATATATATATATATATCTATATGTATATAGATATATGGATATCTTTATGTTGTGGACATACATGGTATGGATATTTAAACCGTATATGATGGTTTATTATTTGATCATATGATTGGATCATATGGATTATATATATTATGCATGTAAATGATATATATACTTAATTGGTTAAGCATACCCCGCTCATGCTATCAATGGGAAGTTGCGCGCGTAGTGGGTGAGCATCCTGGCTAGAAAAGCAGGGTGTGGATATTCCCCAGGTCATAGTCGTCCCGTGTGTTACCATATGATATATATATTTATTTTGGGATGAGACGTGATGGGTATGTTTCGTCTCATTGCCGGTTTGGAGCTATGACCGCTTCCCGGGACGTCGTGTGCGTGAGTTTACCACGAGATGGGTGTCGTTTAGTCCCACCATGGTGGCCCCAGTTTTGCTACGTGAGCCGGGCACTGGGAAGATGATAGCATTGATGCAGTTTATCGGCGATGTATATAGCCGGGTATATTATGTGCATGGCCTTGTACATCATATGTAGTATGTACACTTGGCTATTGGATTGATGATGATATATGTACGGTTAGAAATAAATACCTATATATATATATTTATATATATATATCCTATAGATGAAAGGATATGGACTTTTATGAAGTACATCTTAGATGATTATGGTGTACTAGATTGATGGGGGTTGATGTATCGCACATAAGGTATTATTCGGTTACATCATCCCAAGGATATTATTGGAGGTTCTCTTATTTTATTTTATTTGTTTTCTTTTTCTTTTCTTCTTTCTTTCTCTAGTAGTTATAGTTAGTAATAATGGTAGTATTAACTTGTATGTTGAGGATTATGGATCTCTAGGATCGACATTGCCCAGGAGTAGTGTAACGAGGTGGTTCCTTATTTGGATTTCGCTTTGCGAGACACCTCACGCACGAAACGCAGTGCCATGTCGAGATTTGAGAGAAGTAATTCCATAGGTGGCATCTCAGATCTCTGGTCTTGACCTTGTCAGGAGTAGTGTAACGGGGCGGTTCCTTGTTTAGATTTCGCTTTGCGAGACTCCCCACGCACGAAACGTAGTACAATTTTGGGATTAGAGAGAAGTCATGCCAATATTCCATGTGCATGTTATTAAGTATATAAATTCTTACGTTTTTAGCCTATATAGGTATATATATATATATATATATATATATATATATATGTATATGTATAGGGGTAATGTTTTAAGAATTATGATGATTATAATTCATAAGATTATTAATCGGAATTCATTAAGCCTATTATGGCATAATTGTTGCAATCATAATCTAATAGGATTAGAAACGGGTGGATCCTTAGATTATGACGGGAAGGTAGCTCTCGTGGATATAGGCTAGGCCTGATAAGTTAGGTTGTCCTAAAATCAATGGGGGTAATTTAACTAAAATTCGAGGACGCGAATAGGTGCGCGCCTTTAGATGAGAGGTGAGTTGGGGTTCCACGAGAGTGCGGTCTCACTTATTTATGAAATTAAGTACACCGGTATTTATTATGCATGGTTAACGCACTTGCTAAATATTTTCACATTCGGGCTCTGACCCGTTTTCTTTTCTCTCCTGCTTGTATATATATATGTATTTCCACAGGTATCCTACCGCATGGATGCCAGATGACTTTCTATCCAGAGCCTTGGGAGCCGTGACAGGTGCGGACTGTTGCGGGATGTTTCATGTAGCCGCTTCCTACTTCTTCAAAATCCTAGGTAGGCTTCATGTTGTATATCGGGTTTGTATCATAGGGATATTTACATACATGTTTATATTTATTCCATTCAGTTATTGTATTGGCTGTGATCCGACAGCTTATTCGGGTCTACTTTTTGTAGTACATTCGGTTGTATTTAATTGGTTCATTTTATTTCTAGCATTTTATTTATTATAGTTCCTTCCTGCATCTCTCCTATTCATTAGTAGTTTTATAGTGTTGGGTTGTTGTATGTTGCAAGTTTTTAATTTATTATAACATCTCGCTTATATGATTTCAGGTAGTTAGTCCTATATTATATAGTACCGTTAGTTGATGTTGAGACTGGACCATCTGGAATTCCTGATTTAATATAGTATAGGGCTGGCCACCCGTTATTATTTTAGGCGGGTTGTTACAGATGGTATCAGAGCATCAGGTTCTAGAGTCTTTAGGATCTGTGCGAGTTATGGATTCTTCCGTTAACGTTCTTGACATAAAGCCCTATAAATAGGACTGTTGTGTTCACTGTGTTGTTTTCTTCTGTGAAGTATATTCACTTGATTGGCGTTCTGATAACAGTTGCTCTTGTTTCGTTTCAGACGTCGCCTAGATTTTTGTTGTCTAGGAAAGGATAGGTTTAGAAGTACAATACCCATAGCATATTTTGGGTACGCTTTGATCGGGGGTAGTTGTTTTCCCCGATTCTGGAGGAGTTATTGAGGAGATTTCTAGCAATGGTTCGAGGTGATTTGTCGGCAGTTGAGTAAGAAAGGAAAATTTACTCGAATGACAAACCTTGGACTTAATAAAGTAAGTCTGAGGAGAGGTTATTATAGTCTTTGGGAGGTTTGGATTTAGAAACCCGTCAACCTTCGCTAGGAAGGATTTTGAGGAAGATGTTTCTCTTGTGAAGAAATAGGCTTAGGGATAATGATTTTCCTGGAAGGAGTTGAGGACCCTGAGTTGAGATTCTAGGGTGAGGGGAAACCATTAGGTTATGGAATTGTAAGGTAGAATACCTTTCTTTGGGTTTAAGTTACGCTTTGTGCGATAGTGGGAACGTCGCGTGTGATGTGTGATGAGTAGCTAGCCGCTATACCGCTAGGGGGTATGGAATTTTCCTAGAGAAGGAAGTGAGCAAGTGTGGCCTTGGTATGGCATCTTGGGAGATGATACACCTTTTCGTAACGAAATAGTAGGGAAGTTTTAGAATCCCAATGAGGGAAGGATTTATTTTTATATAAAGGTGTTAATATGATGTATAGGGATTTCATAACTGAGAGGTTCAGAGTTTGGTAGATTTGTGAGGAGCGAATAGTTTAGCTCATAGTTGTGCTAGTTTTGAGAACTAGGTATTGGCTAGAGTATTGTATTAATTGAGGCCTTGTGTTTTAAACATAAGGTGTTTGTTTGGCGTGTCGAAAGACGCGGAAAATATTTATATCGTATTATTGTATAGGCCCTCGGGCAATATCAAAAATATGGAATATTTTTTTTTATAAAACCTTAACCCCGGTTCAACTAATCTCAATCCCCGACCTAGCTACACAGTAGTGTATTGGGAGGGTTCCTTGTTTGGATTTCGCTTGCGAGACCTCCCCCGCACGAAGGTGGCTAGCGTCAGGAATTGAGGAGAGTTCAACCAGTGGAAATTTTCAAACTTTTATATATTTAGTATACTGTTATAGATTATATTACCGAGGGTTATCTTACAATTTTGAGGCTAATGGAGCCTGATTAAAATTCTACGAGTGGAGACTCAGGTACGGGGTGTATGGGCGCCCTGAGTAGTCAGTTTGTTTTAAAGGCTATATGGTTCGACGTGAGAACTAGAAAGGATCGGGATAGTGATCTTGAGGATTGATGTAAGGACTAGATGATATCGATATCCTAAGCTCATCTTAAATTTCGCGGACGAAATTTTTGTAAGGGGGGAAGATTGTAAGACCCCAAGACTTTTGAGACTGAGAAATTTAATTTTGGGAAAATTAAATTTAATTAAATTTGAGAATTTTAAAATTTGGGAATTTAAGTCCAAAAATAGAGGACGTTTCAAAGTATTCCGGATGATATTTTTGAGGGTACCATCGATCCCGGAAGGGTCGAGATAGTCAAAATGACTGTCATTGGGTTTTATTTCGGCTCCGGAATGTTTTTAAGTTATTTTGGCTCGAATTAGAGTAAACGAGTCATTTAAAGTGTGTATTAACATTTAAAATTGGGATTTTGTTTTAAAAGGTTGGAGGCTTACGGATGAAGCCATTTCTCATTTGAGAGAAAGAGAGAAAAGCCCTAGAGAGAGAAGAAGAAGAGGAAGAAGAAGAAAGGAAGAGAGAGAGGAAGAAAAGCTTGGAGATTCCCGGCCCAACCGCGACATCGAGGACGATCCAACCTCTACAAATCTGAGGCAAGTGTTTAATCTTGCTAAATAGCTATTTGTGTATTTTATTTCATAATATGTGGGGTAAAGAAATGGATTTTTGGGTATTAACATCAAAACCTAGATTTTTAGGTTTAATCTTGAAATCAATGTTTAGATATGGATTTAATGGAATGGAAATGGTTGGGATCAACTTTGGGTTGATTAATGGGCTTAAAATCATGATTTGATGAAGGTTTGGGGGTTAGAATGAAAAATTTAGGGTTTAGAATTCGTGGGTTTTGATGAAGAAGAAGACCCCTTCAAAAAAAATTGCAGGTCCGAATCGATTCGCCCCCTCAAGCGAATCGATTCGGTTTGGTGAAATTGGCAGGTCTGCATTGACCGAATCGATTCGGATCCAAGCCGAATCGATTCGGCCTATTGCAGAAGCCCAGGTATTTGGACCCGAATCGATTCGCCTTGGAGGCCGAATCGATTCGCTAGTCCGAATCGATTCGAAACAGGGCCGAATCGATTCGGAAACAGGGCATTTTGAGGTATTTTCTCCATAAGTGAATTCAAACCCTTTTTGGTTGGGTTTATTGATTTGGGGTCTTCTCTTATGATGACAGAGATATGTTCTTGGAGACACATAAGAAGTTTCTCACACATTAGAATTTTGGGGACTCCTTAGGGTAATTTGGGAGAAATGTATCCATGTATGTATTTGGAGTTATGTATAGAGATTTTGGGGAAACCCTTTGGGATTGAGAATCCTAATTGTAGATTAAAAGTAGGTGTAGATGTGATGTGAGGCTAAGAACTCTTAGAGAGATCTCAGACTAGGGTATTCACAAAAAAGTGATTGAACCATAGTCGAAATCGAGGGAAATGAGATTATTTGATGATTGAAAATATGATCTTGAGGCTGATAGACTATTAGTTATATGTATACCGATAGTCAAATTGATTACTAGATTCTTTCATGTACTCTCAGATATAGATGAAATGTGTAGTGAAGGATTCCTATGCAAACTCTTGGGTGATAGCCCTAATGTTGAATATATATAGGTATAGATATATACATATGGTTTGGGAGACTATTCATCATAGGAAAATGATCGAATATGTTTCAAGTATGGGATTATATTCACGTATCGAGGTAAATTAAAGGAATTGTGGTGACGGCTTGCATATTGAGGACTATGTATACTTATAGCCAGGTATATATATATATATATCTTATACATATGAACGAGAATTAGTTTATATATATAGATAAGGATATGTGAATATGTGTTGATATATATATATATATCTATATGTATATAGATATATGGATATCTTTATGTTGTGGACATACATGGTATGGATATTTAAACCGTATATGATGGTTTATTATTTGATCATATGATTGGATCATATGGATTATATATATTATGCATGTAAATGATATATATACTTAATTGGTTAAGCATACCCCGCTCATGCTATCATTGGGAAGTTGCCCGCGTAGTGGGTGAGCATCCTGGCTAGAAAAGCAGAGTGTGGATATTCCCCAGGTCATAGTCGTCCCGTGTGTTACCATATGATATATATATTTATTTTGGGATGAGACGTGATGGGTATGTTTCGTCTCATTGCCGGTTTGGAGCTATGACCGCTTCCCGGGACGTCGTGTGCGCGAGTTTACCACGAGATGGGTGTCGTTTAGTCCCACCATGGTGGCCCCAGTTTTGCTACGTGAGCTGGGCACTGGGAAGATGATAGCATTGATGCAGTTTATCGGTGATGTATATAGACGGGTATATTATGTGCATGGCCTTGTACATCATATGTAGTATGTACACTTGGCTATTGGATTGATGATGATATATGTACGGTTAGAAATAAATACCTATATATATATATTTATATATATATATCCTATAGATGAAAGGATATGGACTTTTATGAAGTACATCTTAGATGATTATGGTGTACTAGATTGATGGGGGTTGATGTATCGCACATAAGGTATTATTCGGTTACATCATCCCAAGGATATTATTGGAGGTTCTCTTATTTTATTTTATTTGTTTTCTTTTTCTTTTCTTCTTTCTTTCTCTAGTAGTTATAGTTAGTAATAATGGTAGTATTAACTTGTATGTTGAGGATTATGGATCTCTAGGATCGACATTGCCCAGGAGTAGTGTAACGAGGTGGTTCCTTGTTTGGATTTCGCTTTGCGAGACACCTCACGCACGAAACGCAGTGCCATGTCGAGATTTGAGAGAAGTAATTCCATAGGTGGCATCTCAGATCTCTGGTCTTGACCTTGTTAGGAGTAGTGTAACGGGGCGGTTCCTTGTTTGGATTTCGCTTTGCGAGACTCCCCACGCACGAAACGTAGTACAATTTTGGGATTAGAGAGAAGTCTTGCCAATATTCCATGTGCATGTTATTAAGTATATAAATTCTTACGTTTTTAGCCTATATAGGTATATATATATATATATATATATATATATATATATGTATATGTATAGGGGTAATGTTTTAAGAATTATGATGATTATAATTCATAAGATTATTAATCGGAATTCATTAAGCCTATTATGGCATAATTGTTGCAATCATAATCTAATAGGATTAGAAACGGGTGGATCCTTAGATTATGACGGGAAGGTAGCTCTCGTGGATATAGGCTAGGCCTGATAAGTTAGGTTGTCCTAAAATCAATGGGGGTAATTTAACTAAAATTCGAGGACGCGAATAGGTGCGCGCCTTTAGATGAGAGGTGAGTTGGGGTTCACGAGAGTGCGGTGTCACTTATTTATGAAATTAAGTACACCGATATTTATTATGCATGGTTAACGCACTTGCTAAATATTTTCACATTCGGGCTCTGACCCGTTTTCTTTTCTCTCCTGCTTGTATATATATATGTATTTCCACAGGTATCCTACCGCATGGATGCCGGATGACTTTCTATCCAGAACCTTGGGAGCCGTGACAGGTGCGAACTGTTGCGGGATGTTTCATGTAGCCGCTTCCTACTTCTTTAAAATCCTAGGTAGGCTTCATGTTGTATATCGGGTTTGTATCATAGGGATATTTACATACATGTTTATATTTATTCCATTCAGTTATTGTATTGGCTGTGATCCGACAGCTTATTCGGGTCTACTTTTTGTAGTACATTCGGTTGTATTTAATTGGTTCATTTTATTTCTAGCATTTTATTTATTATAGTTCCTTCCTGCATCTCTCCTATTCATTGGTAGTTTTATAGTGTTGGGTTGTTGTATGTTGCAAGTTTTTAATTTATTATAACATCTCGCTTATATGATTTCAGGTAGTTAGTCCTATATTATATAGTACCGTTAGTTGATGTTGAGACTGGACCATCTGGAATTCCTGATTTAATATAGTATAGGGCTGGCCACCCGTTATTATTTTAGGCGGGTTGTTACAGATGGTATCAGAGCATCAGGTTCTAGAGTCTTTAGGATCTGTGCGAGTTATGGATTCTTCCGTTAACGTTCTTGACATAAAGCCCTATAAATAGGACTGTTGTGTTCACTGTGTTGTTTTCTTCTGTGAAGTATATTCACTTGATTGGCGTTCGGATAACAATTGCTCTTGTTTCGTTTCAGACGTCGCCTAGATTTTTGTTGTCTAGGAAAGGATAGGTTTAGAAGTACAATACCCATAGCATATTTTGGGTACGCTTTGATCGGGGGTAGTTGTTTTCCCCGATTCTGGAGGAGTTATTGAGGAGATTTCTAGCAATGGTTCGAGGTGATTTGTCGGCAGTTGAGTAAGAAAAGAAAATTTACTCGAATGACAAACCTTGGACTTAATAAAGTAAGTCTGAGGAGAGGTTATTGTAGTCTTTGGGAGGTTTGGATTTAGAAACCCGTCAACCTTCGCTAGGAAGGATTTTGAGGAAGATGTTTCTCTTGTGAAGAAATAGGCTTAGGGATAATGATTTTCCTGGAAGGAGTTGAGGACCCTGAGTTGAGATTCTAGGGTGAGGGGAAACCATTAGGTTATGGAATTGTAAGGTAGAATACCTTTCTTTGGGTTTAAGTTACGCTTTGTGCGATAGTGGGAACGTCGCGTGTGATGTGTGATGAGTAGCTAGCCGCTATACCGCTAGGGGGTCTGGAATTTTCCTAGAGAAGGAAGTGAGCAAGTGTGGCCTTGGTATGGCATCTTGGGAGATGATACACCTTTTCGTAACGAAATAGTAGGGAAGTTTTAGAATCCCAATGAGGGAAGGATTTATTTTTATATAAAGGTGTTAATATGATGTATAGGGATTTCATAACTGAGAGGTTCAGAGTTTGGTAGATTTGTGAGGAGCGAATAGTTTAGCTCATAGTTGTGCTAGTTTTGAGAACTAGGTATTGGCTAGAGTATTGTATTAATTGAGGCCTTGTGTTTTAAACATAAGGTGTTTGTTTGGCGTGTCGAAAGACGCGGAAAATATTTATATCGTATTATTGTATAGGCCCTCGGGCAATATCAAAAATATGGAATTTTTTTTTTATAAAACCTTAACCCTGGTTCAACTAATCTCAATCCCCGACCTAGCTACACAGTAGTGTATTGGGAGGGTTCCTTGTTTGGATTTCGCTTGCGAGACCTCCCCCGCACGAAGGTGGCTAGCGTCAGGAATTGAGGAGAGTTCAACCAGTGGAAATTTTCAAACTTTTATATATTTAGTATATTGTTATAGATTATATTACCGAGGGTTATCTTACAATTTTGAGGCTAATGGAGCCTGATTAAAATTCTACGAGTGGAGACTCAGGTACGGGGTGTATGGGCGCCCTGAGTAGTCAGTTTGTTTTAAAGGCTATATGGTTCGACGTGAGAACTAGAAAGGATCGGCATAGTGATCTTGAGGATTGATGTAAGGACTAGATGATATCGATATCCTAAGCTCATCTTAAATTTCGCGGACGAAATTTTTGTAAGGGGGGAAGATTGTAACACCCCAAGACTTTTGAGACTGAGAAATTTAATTTTGGGAAAATTAAATTTAATTAAATTGGAGAATTTTAAAATTTGGGAATTTAAGTCCAAAAATAGAGGACGTTTCAAAGTATTCCGGATGATATTTTTGAGGGTACCATCGATCCCGGAAGGGTCGAGATAGTCAAAATGACTGTCATTGGGTTTTATTTCGGCTCCGGAATGTTTTTAAGTTATTTTGGCTCGAATTAGAGTAAACGAGTCATTTAAAGTGTGTATTAACATTTAAAATTGGGATTTTGTTTTAAAAGGTTGGAGGCTTACGGATGAAGCCATTTCTCATTTGAGAGAAAGAGAGAAAAGCCCTAGAGAGAGAAGAAGAAGAGGAAGAAGAAGAAAGGAAGAGAGAGAGAGGAAGAAAAGCTTGGAGATTCCCGGCCCAACCGCGACATCGAGGACGATCCAACCTCTACAAATCTGAGGCAAGTGTTTAATCTTGCTAAATAGCTATTTGTGTATTTTATTTCATAATGTGTGGGGTAAAGAAATGGATTTTTGGGTATTAACATCAAAACCTAGATTTTTAGGTTTAATCTTGAAATCAATGTTTAAATATGGATTTAATGGAATGGAAATGGTTGGGATCAACTTTGGGTTGATTAATGGGCTTAAAATCATGATTTGATGAAGGTTTGGGGGTTAGAATGAAAAATTTAGGGTTTAGAATTCGTGGGTTTTGATGAAGAAGAAGACCCCTTCAAAAAAAATTGCAGGTCCGAATCGATTCGCCCCCTCAAGCGAATCGATTCGGTTTGGTGAAATTGGCAGGTCTGCATTGACCGAATCGATTCGGATCCAAGCCGAATCGATTCGGCCTATTGCAGAAGCCCAGGTATTTGGACCCGAATCGATTCGCCTTGGAGGCCGAATCGATTCGCTAGTCCGAATCGATTCGAAACAGGGCCGAATCGATTCAGAAACAGGGCATTTTGAGGTATTTTCTCCATAAGTGAATTCAAACCCTTTTTGGTTGGGTTTATTGATTTGGGGCCTTCTCTTATGATGACAGAGATATGTTCTTGGAGACACATAAGAAGTTTCTCACACATTAGAATTTTGGGGACTCCTTAGGGTAATTTGGGAGAAATGTATCCATGTATGTATTTGGAGTTATGTATAGAGATTTTGGGGAAACCCTTTGGGATTGAGAATCCTAATTGTAGATTAAAAGTAGGTGTAGATGTGATGTGAGGCTAAGAACTCTTAGAGAGATCTCAGACTAGGGTATTCACAAAAAAGTGATTGAACCATAGTCGAAATAGAGGGAAATGAGATTATTTGATGATTGAAAATATGAGCTTGAGGCTGATAGACTATTAGTTATATGTATACCGATAGTCAAATTGATTACTAGATTCTTTAATGTACTCTCAGATATAGATGAAATGTGTAGTGAAGGATTCCTACGCAAACTCTTGGGTGATAGCCCTAATGTTGAATATATATAGGTATAGATATATACATATGGTTTGGGAGACTATTCATCATAGGAAAATGATCGAATATGTTTCAAGTATGGGATTATATTCACGTATCAAGGTAAATTAAAGGAATTGTGGTGACGGCTTGCATATTGAGGACTATGTATACTTATAGCCAGGTATATATATATATCTTATACATATGAACGAGAATTAGTTTATATATATAGATAAGGATATGTGAATATGTGTTGATATATATATATATATATCTATATGTATATAGATATATGGATATCTTTATGTTGTGGACATACATGGTATGGATATTTAAACCGTATATGATGGTTTATTATTTGATCATATGATTGGATCATATGGATTATATATATTATGCATGTAAATGATATATATACTTAATTGGTTAAGCATACCCCGCTCATGCTATCATTGGGAAGTTGCGCGCGTAGTGGGTGAGCATCCTGGCTAGAAAAGCAGGGTGTGGATATTCCCCAGGTCATAGTCGTCCCGTGTGTTACCATATGATATATATATTTATTTTGGGATGAGACGTGATGGGTATGTTTCGTCTCATTGCCGGTTTGGAGCTATGACCGCTTCCCGGGACGTCGTGTGCGTGAGTTTACCACGAGATGGGTGTCGTTTAGTCCCACCATGGTGGCCCCAGTTTTGCTACGTGAGCCGGGCACTGGGAAGATGATAGCATTGATGCAGTTTATCGGCGATGTATATAGCCGGGTATATTATGTGCATGGCCTTGTACATCATATGTAGTATGTACACTTGGCTATTGGATTGACGATGATATATGTATGGTTAGAAATAAATACCTATATATATATATATCCTATAGATGAAAGGATATGGACTTTTATGAAGTACATCTTAGATGATTATGGTGTACTAGATTGATGGGGGTTGATGTATCGCACATAAGGTATTATTCGGTTACATCATCCCAAGGATATTATTGGATGTTCTCTTATTTTATTTTATTTGTTTTCTTTTTCTTTTCTTCTTTCTTTCTCTAGTAGTTATAGTTAGTAATAATGGTAGTATTAACTTGTATGTTGAGGATTATGGATCTCTAGGATCGACATTTCCCAGGAGTAGTGTAACCAGGTGGTTCCTTGTTTGGATTTTGCTTTGCGAGACACCTCACGCACGAAACGCAGTGCCATGTCGAGATTTGAGAGAAGTAATTCCATAGGTGGCATCTCAGATCTCTGGTCTTGACCTTGTCAGGAGTAGTGTAACGGGGCGGTTCCTTGTTTGGATTTCGCTTTGCGAGACTCCCCACGCACGAAACGTAGTACAATTTTGGGATTAAAGAGAAGTCTTGCCAATATTCCATGTGCATGTTATTAAGTATATAAATTCTTACATTTTTAGCCTATATAGGTATATATATATATGTATATGTATAGGGGTAATGTTTTAAGAATTATGATGATTATAATTCATAAGATTATTAATCGGAATTCATTAAGCCTATTATGGCATAATTGTTGCAATCATAATCTAATAGGATTAGAAACGGGTGGATCCTTAGATTATGACGGGAAGGTAGCTCTCGTGGATATAGGCTAGGCCTGATAAGTTAGGTTGTCCTAAAATCAATGGGGGTAATTTAACTAAAATTCGAGGACGCGAATAGGTGCGCGCCTTTAGATGAGAGGTGAGTTGGGGTTCCACGAGAGTGCGGTCTCACTTATTTATGAAATTAAGTACACCGGTATTTATTATGCACGGTTAACGCACTTGCTAAATATTTTCACATTCGGGGCTCTGACCCGTTTTCTTTTCTCTCCTGCTTGTATATATATATGTATTTCCACAGGTATCCTACCGCATGGATGCCGGATGACTTTCTATCCAGAGCCTTGGGAGCCGTGACAGGTGCGGACTTTTGCGGGATGTTTCATGTAGCCGCTTCCTACTTCTTCAAAATCCTAGGTAGGCTTCATGTTGTATATCGGGTTTGTATCATAGGGATATTTACATACATGTTTATATTTATTCCATTTAGTTATTGTATTGGCTGTGATCCGACAGCTTATTCGGGTCTACTTTTTGTAGTACATTCGGTTGTATTTAATTGGTTCATTTTATTTCTAGCATTTTATTTATTATAGTTCCTTCCTGCATCTCTCCTATTCATTAGTAGTTTTATAGTGTTGGGTTGTTGTATGTTGCAAGTTTTAATTTATTATAACATCTCGCTTATATGATTTCGGGTAGTTAGTCCTATATTATATAGTACCGTTAGTTGATGTTGAGACTGGACCATCTGGAATTCCTGATTTAATATAGTATAGGGCTGGCCACCCGTTATTATTTTAGGCGGGTTGTTACAAGATTTTTACAGGGATCTAAATTTACTTTCCAATGGTCCTGGTCGTGTATGATTTGGACTTACAATTTGCATTTTATGATCATTTTTCCAAAAAGGTTCTTGTCAGACTGCCTATAGGTACACCAGACCCCCTGCCTATAAGCATGGGTATACTTTACTTTTCCAACAAGCTAGGGGTATGCTGATAGAAAGGATAGGGGCTACGTCGATCGACTGCCCCCTAAACCTTAAATTTTACTACTTAAGGAGGTCATTACCTCA
The DNA here is from genome assembly GCA_949130495.1 of Sambucus nigra. Lineage (NCBI taxonomy): Eukaryota > Viridiplantae > Streptophyta > Magnoliopsida > Dipsacales > Adoxaceae > Sambucus > Sambucus nigra. The sequence goes on along the minus strand of OX422215.1, from coordinate 292,751,941 downwards.
TTCTTAAGGAACTATTTTTCAGCAATCAGACCATTCCCTGCCTCGAAATTAGTGTGCCACCACTCAAAAAAATCTAAGTTTTTAATATTAATTTCACCTTTGTTACTTCACTTTCAAACAAACTTTTGCCACTCACCTCATAACCATATCACCATTATCTCACCACTATAAAATTAGTCTACTCTCCTTGAAAAATTAGTAGAAAAATATTTTAGTAGGTCTACTCTCACTCTTTATATTTTATTTAATTTATGTTGTTGATTTACACTTCTTCCACTTTTGATATCTTTTCGTCTTAGTCCATTATCACACATCAAAAAATTTCCTTTTTTATTACTATTATTCACATAATATATTTTCATAAAACCAAAAAGACCAAAAGAGGGTTCACCTATAAACCCCTAACTAGGATTTCCTCATTTTTCTACACTTTTACACTTAAGCACCTCTTTCCAAAATAACTAAGGAAGAGTCCTACATTTGGGTTTATGGGTTAAACCCCACCCTTGTGATATGTCGATATACGTGGACTTTGATGCCTATTTTAGCTATGTAGGCGTATTGAGTCACTATCAGTATTCAAATCATATTTTTCTATATATATTACTTCACAAAATGGCTTTAAGACGAGTCATACGTAGCGTTAACTGCAAAGAATGCAAATAAGTTCACAAGGAAAAATATCATTTGTTGCTACGGAGTTTCCCACGATCTGGTATCAGACAATGGACTCTATTTTGAAGATGAGGTCACATAACGAGTTGATGAGTATAAATTCAAAAGAATAAGTCCTCTCCTTTCCGACTGTAAACCAACGGAGCCGCCAATAAAATCCTGAAGACCATAATCAGCAAGATGACCAAAAGTTGCAGAGATTGGGCCGACCAGATATGCCCTCTAGGGATACCATACGTCCATCAAAATGCCAACTAGGGATACTCCATAATCTATAGTATATGTCATGGAGACGGTCCTACCAATCGAACTCGAAATACCTCCCTGCGGGTTGTGCTCAAAAGTCAGGTCAATGAAGAAGAATGGTTGCAAAGTAACTATGGAAAACTTGTGCTCTTAGATGAAAGGAAGTTAAAAGAACTATATCATATACAAGGTTACCATCACCGTATTGTGATATCATTCAATAAAAAGTTTAAGGAGTGTGATGTCCAAGAAGGAGATCTTTCCCTAAAAGAAATCATAGAAACTGTCTGGGATTCGAGAGAAAAGTTCAAGCCCAACTGGAGCGGCCCCTACATCCTAAAGAAGATCCTATTAGGTGTCACTACTATGCTCATGGAACTCTATGGAGAGGAAATGAAACGTCTAGTAATTTAGACCATCTTAAATTTTCTTACCCCTAGTACGGACTCTCATTGCGCTACGAATCTTCTCACCTCCCTTTATTCTAAAAAAATCTCCTTTCTCCCTCTCGACTCGGAACTAAGTTGGACCTCATCCTCTCAAAAATCACATTTTCAAAAGATAAACTTGCAAATTTCAATCCCTATAGAAGTATGTAGGCAACCTATAAAACACTTTGGTCACGATCCTTTCTCTTTCACAAAATGATATTCTTTTCTCCCTCCGAGAACATTAGTCTCCCTCATCATGTAAATGAGTAAAGGGATTATATATGCATTAGAGATCGATATAGATAGTTCAAACAGAAGAAATTCATCAAAATCCATGATAAAATATGTCGAAATCATCATCATATTTTCTTGAAAAAACAAAATACGACAGTCACATGACACATCAAAAATAAAAATGAAAAATAACCAACCCCTTACAAAATTCACAAACCAAACACTTCAAACTTAACCTACACAACAAATCCCACATATTACCAACACTTTCCCCATATTCAAGACCTACTTCAACTGTTAAATGTAACTACCTCATCATCATTTTTAGTTCCTAAAGGATCCTAAGAATCCCAGTTTTGGTTATGGTTGTGTATTCGCTCCATGCAATGGTATACCTCGATCAACTCGGATGAAACCATAACACCTTCCCCTAAAGTGTCAAATATTACAAGCCACCTATCTCTAGTGTACACAACACAAATCTTCATAATCACTTCAAACTGTACCCAAATACAAATCCAACCTCGCCAATAGACTGAGACGGACAGGTCGACGGTCAGTGGCACTTCCACAAAGGCCCCAAAATCATTCTCAGTGATTCAATTAGTTTATCCGTGGGAAAGGAGTTGTTTATACGAGGAGGAAGGATCTGCTCCCAAACCATTTAATATAGAAGCCTCGTTGGAAAATGGAAAGAAGTGTAGTGAAGGCATGCCAATAAACATACTGATAGTCACATAGTTGTAGAATAATCCGCAAGTTAACCCACCATGGGAAGAACCACTGAAGATTTTGGGCCCCATGCTCCATAATACAATCAACCCATTTCTTTTTAGATGGGCCAAATATGAAAAAAGACTGTGAAAAAAAACTGGGAATGCCCACCTGAGGGTACTTAGGAGGAGCCGCTAGGAACAGTCTCTCTGACAACCACATAAATAACATCGCATTGATCCCTCGTAATATTACCAATATATTTTAAGTCTCCACCAATATAAAAACAACATTATTACAATGATGGGACATCTATAGCCTTGTCGTGGCCACTTGGGGGTCCGCCATCATATCGCTAGTCACTAAATCAGACTAGTAGTCAAGCCTAGGGCCACAACACTAGAAAATTAGTTATCAGTATAATCTCTTTAGAAGACTGAATTCAATACTACTTGGAGAATAATACATCCTCCGTTGATCAATGACTGGGAAGTCGAAAGAGAGAAATAACTCGGCTATTGACACCCGATGGGAACGGGACATGTCTGAGAAGACTTGGAAGAGAAAAAGGAGATGGAAGTGTCCCTCCAAATTGATTTTACACCCGAAGGGACACATAAGAAACAAAAGCCTCAGCCTGCTGTTATGACTACTGTTCCTAAGTACTCCTTAGTATAGAAGAAGTGCAATAAAATATAGAAAAGTGATTTAGACTTGACCAATATACCGATAACAGGCCAAGGGGTATGCCGATTAACATACCCCATTTAAAAAAAAATTCAAATTTCCTCTTTTGGATTTACCTATCCAATAAAAGACCATTTTTGGCCAAAAACACCCTGTTTGCAAAAAGTTTTTTCAAGTATTTCTTCTATCTTTTCTACTCACCTTGGAAAGAAATAAAAAATTGCAGTAAAAAATTAAAGTGCATGTAGATTAGTTCATTTAAATCCAAGAAAATAAAAAATGATGAAAAATGAATCTTGTATATATTTATCGGAATGATTACGTTTTTCAGGTACAGAGAGAAGAAGAAAATCAAAAAAAGAAGGAAAAACCATAATATATTGGGACGCAACCCAAACTTTTTAAAAACTCCATCAACTATAAACTATCACCTCAGGTACCTCAATAAACGCTCTTCCCTAAATGACAAGCGGTAGATCCCCCACTGCCAGAAATAGATCTCTCCTCTAAAGTGGTCGGTGGAACCATATAAAACTTGAACATTTTCCTCATATGGTCAGACATCGAATCCATATAATTTTGAATGTCCCGTAGTCAAGATGTTGATACACGAACGCTCTGTAAATGCATAAGTCTAGTAAAAATAAGCAAGTTAGAAGTAGAATTGCAAAACATAAAAGTAAGTCATACCTCTCTCCAGAAAACTTCCTCAGGAAGACCTGTAAAACCATTTTATCCACCTGAGGATGCTAAGGCACCAAGACAACATCCGCAGCACCCAACTGAACATGGTAAGAAGGAGTGGAGAGATATTGAATGAGAACATCCTCCACCTCTACTGCGCCACCCAAGTTATGAGCTAAAGACATTGGTGCACTACTACGTCTCCTTGAGCCTACAACTGGTGGAGGTATATCCTCCACGTCATAGATAAATGACGACATCAACCAACTGGTCACAAACTCTAAGTAATAATATCCCTCCATTGTGTCCGTATAGAGAATATAGGGTTCTCCCTCACCCTCGCCTTGTCAGACATCTTCTTTATCGCCTCATGAAATTAGGGGGCACTGACGGTGGTTCCTCCACCTCACCCTCCATCACCTGCCTCACCACCCTCTCCCCTAGGTACTAGACATTCACGAACTCATGCGCAAACAACATCTTCATCTGGGCATTCATGACCATAACCCCTGCAACCCTCGAGGACAAATTCCAAGGGTAGAATGTCACCTGTTTCCCAAACAAAGGTAAGTTATCTACCTAGTCCAAAAATAATATGAAATCCACCAAGAGGATAAAAGCTAATGCTTAACCCAATTGTTCGTCAAGGCGTTCAATGCCACCCACAAATCCTTCAAAACAAAGGACTAATTTGACTTCCTTCACCTATACATCCTCGAAAAGGTCCTCGTATCACTCTCCATCAGGGATATCAATCCAACGTTGTGCCCCATCATCTCATAGAACCACGTATGCAGAAAGTGATACATAATGTCACATGGGAAAAATGGGAGGATAATAAATAAAATAAGGAAAAACTGTATTTAAAGATTACCTCCAGAAGGTACGTGGGCCTTGTAAAGGTTTTATCATTAACACTGACTGAAAGTAACAAGATACGTATAAAGGGATGCCAACGTAAAGCTTCCCCAGTCATAAAAATGAATTTCTAAGATGATATTTAAATAAGGATGAAACCACAAAGAGATTACATCACTACTCATCGCGATGGCGAACCCTCCCAGTAAAATAAAAATAAACAGATGAGATGCATGCCTCACCAGTCACCCGTCAGTCTCATCGATATACGTAGATAATAAGGTGTCCTTCAACATCGATATTTGAACTGATTCCCCAGAAACAATTTTCCTAATATCTACTAGGTCAGCCCGAACTACAACCTCAAATACATGCAAAGTTTGATCTACGACTATCTGGTGACCCTCGCACTCCAATACACTCAACTGATGAACATTCAGGGGCGTAACTCTCATATCTCAAAATACAAATAAAATGTATTGGAGGTGTCCCACTTTCTCTAACCCAGAGTGAAAAACACCACATAAGAACCCAACATCTCATTTAAAACCCTAACTAGAAGGACAAATCTAGTAGCCTCCACCATCAACTTCACTGCCTGAGGGAGTTTGTCCCACACTTTCTTCATGCCCATTGAACCCCGAGAAGGAATACTTGACAATACGATATCCACCAGCATATGAGATAAAATCCTTTAGTATTATAATGATAAAAGGATGGGAAACAAAAAATGAAAAAAAGCACTTACATAACCGTTTGAGTTCTTCACACTCGTAGAATGATGATTTTTTGGCTCCCACAATAGAACTCTATCATAATGGACATGCTGAAAATTATCATAGTCATTCTCACTCCCCAATATCAACGACTCAACATCACACAACTCCAAGCGAACTCAGTCATCAACAGTAATCCAAGCATTATCCACTACACCCTCTAAAAATTCTTTCAAAGAAATACGCTCGAAAACTTATTGCTAGAGAGATAAGGAAAGAACTTCACCGAATGAAGGTGTGAAAAAAATTAAGAGAGCTACCCCCTTTTTACAAGGAACTATGGGGAATGACAATCAGTAGTCCCTTAGTCATGCCTACCTGAAGTAACCTTTTACCTACACCGAGAAGCCCACGAGTCTGTGCTTTTTGACCCAAAAGCACTCATAGGGCCCTACCAGCATATTCCTTAGCAAGATCGAAATCAAAGTGCGTCAGTACTCACTTTACCAATACACTCCCCATCGGGATCAGAAATAAAATGCGCTAACACTCATAGAGTTCTCACTAAGACCCCTCCTTAATGGAATCTGAATTGAAGAATGTCCCCAATATCAAAAGTCTTTAGGTTCACATTATTGACCCAGGTCCGTATAATCGACCTTGACCCTCAAAATCGGTCACCTAGACTCCTTAGTCTCTAAAATCGACTTCGACCCTCTAAATTAGTTATCTGAACTCTTTAGGTATGTAAAATTAACCTCTCGTTAGTCTATAGAATCGACTTAAACCCTCTAAATTAGTTAACTCTTTAGGTATGTAAAATTAACCTCGACCCTCTGAATTGATCACGTCAACTTTTTTGGTCCATAAAATCAACCTCGACCCTATTAATCGATCACCTCAACTCCTTAGGTCTACATAATCGACCTTGATCCTATGAATATGATATCTTAACTCTTTATATTTGCAAAATCTCAACCCTCTGAATCGATCACTCTTGACTTTTTAGGTATAAATGATTGACCTATGTCTACAGAATTGGACTCAACCCTTTGAATTAATCACCTTCACTCTCTTAAATCCCCAGTAGAGGCCTTAACCCTCCAAAACTCTTGAACATTGATAAGGTGTCCATCTTTCAATAGCCTCGTCTTGTTCCAAGCTTGCCTGTCGATGGCCTCATGTAGACACCGAATCCTAATACCTTTAAATATTATTTTAAGTCCCTAATACTCCTCCTCTCACCCTAAGGACCTAGGTCCAACCCTAATCTATAGGCCACTGGGCTCTCTCGATCCCCATTTGACTTTAGTCAACTCTCTAACCTGAGCAAAGCTTATTTCACCTTCATAGGGCTCTGAATACCTTTTCCATCGATTCATATCATGCTCAAATCGGATCTAGAGGTTACTGAATGCTCTCAAGCCTCATTTTACTTTGGTCATCTCTCCAACCTGAGTGAACCTCATTACATCTTCATAGGAATCTGAATAAACTTATCAACGGTCCATACTGTGCATGAATTGGCCTTACGATTCGCGCATACACACCTTTTTACTCAAAGAACCTCAGTTTAGATTCCATTGGGTGCTTTCGATCCCTATTTGACTTTAGTCAACTCCTAAACCTTGGAGTGGCCTAATAGATTTTCATAGCGCTCTGAATCCCCATTTCAATGGTCCCGATTGTGTACGATTTGGACTTACAGTTTGAATTTTATGCTCGTTTTTCCAAAAAAGTTATTTGTTGATTGCTTATAGGCACCCCAAACCCCTTGCCTATAGGCAAGGGTGTACTTTACTTTTCTAGCAAGCCAGGAGTATGCTGATAGGCAGGCTTGAGCCTATGTCGATCGGTAGTCTCTTGAACCTTAAATTTTACTATTTAAGGAGATGATGATCTCATTACCAAGGACCCCTTTTTTCAGCAATAAGAATATTTCTTTCCTCGAAATCAGTGCACCACCACTCCAAAAATCCAAATTTTCAATAATCCTTTCACCTTTCTTACCTCACTTTCATACCAACGTTTTCCACTCACCTCACACCTACCTCACCATCATCCCACCATCATAAAGTAAACCTACTCTCCTTTAACTACCAGTAGCAAAATCTTCTAGGAGGTCTACTCTCACTCTTTTATATTTCATTTAATTTGTGTTATTTATTTAGACTTCTTCCACTTTTGATATCTTTTATTCTTACTCCATTATCAAACATTAACTAATATTCTTTTTTATTACTAGCATTTAGATAATATATTTTCATAAAACCAAAAAGACAAAAAAAGGGTTCACTTATAAACCCTTAAGTAGGATTTCCTCACTTTTACACTACAACACCTCTTTTCAAAAATATTAAGGAGGAGCCCTAAATTTGGGTTTATGGGTTGAACCCCACCCTTGTGATATGTTGACCTACGTAGACTTTGATGCCTATTTTGGTTACATAGGCATCAAGAGTCATTATCGGGATTTGAGTCCTATTTTGCTCAATGCGTTGGTTTGTTTATATATCATATTTAGTATTATTGTGCATATGTACACGCCTTTATATTAGTATTCCCACCTTACATGCACATTGAATCGTGATTCGGTGTACAGACGCATCATATTTTATATTATTCTCTTTTTTTGTGTACTCCTTAGAATGAATGATATCCGTCTTTCTCATGACATGAGTAGGATGACTTCTCTTTCTAACTTATTTTTCATATCACACACATTATATATATGAGTCACATATTAGAGAAAAAGGATAACATTATTATAGCCCATGAGAGACCGAAAAGGCAGAATGGGTGTCTAACACTTTCTCATTCCGTAACTTAGTGCCCAAACCCTCGATTCATTTGGTTTCGTATGCATCAGTTTATCTTTTAATGCCAATATTCAGGGGATAACTACATTCTTTTGCATGTTTTGGAAAAAATAGGACGACGACTCCATTTTCCTCCTTTTTTATGACGATCGATTTATATTCGTGGGAGCCCGTGAAGATCGCACAAGTGGTAAAAATAGGATTCTTATCCTCAAATGCCCACACATAGCGAAAGATTTCCTCATTCTTTCTATCTTTCGGATCCAGCCCACATTATAGGAATCCATGGATTGACAGAAGATTAAAACAAGCACCCAAGATATTATAATACTTATCTCCATGATCATACCAACCAAGAGAATATTCACAAGAAGATACAAGAGAATAAGCAAAGAATGCATAGTAAGATAATGGTCAAAGACCTCTCCCACTAAAGAAAATCATGTTCCACAATCATGCTTTGAAATAAATTCTACCAAGTGTTAAGCAAGACATGTGAAAAATAAAGCATGTACCAAAGAAGGACAAAGTCAATAAGCAATCACATCCAAAATATCCATACAAGTCATGAGTTTATTCCCCAGGAGAAGTTCATTATCCTAGAAAGAGTTCAATATCCATGACAACCAAAATGCATACTTAACATAGTTAGAAATTCACGTACAAATTTTATTTATTTAAATTAACAATCCACTTGTTTAGCATGAAATTCACATTTCAAAATAAACTACGTGAGGGATCCACGGGGAGCACCCCCGAAGTCCAAGCATACTGAGATACTAACATAAAATAAAGAAAGTACATACAAGTATAACGCTCTCAGAATACAAAAATACTCCCAACCTACCGTAACAAAGCGAGGGTGTGAGCCGATGCTTAGTGGGAAATATACAAATGAAACATAGGATCGAACGGTAGAAAGGAGACTCAACAAGTTATGACTACTTGCACATGCAACTACATTGTATATATACACACACACACACACACACACACACACACACACACACACACACACACACACACACACACACACACACACACACACACACACACACACAAACTTGTGAAATGCCCATTCATGAAGGAACGATGAAAATTTCGAAAGTACGTAATCGTGAGACGATGAAAATTTCAAAGTGCGTAATTATAAATGGTAAAAATATCGTTTCCCAACAAAACGAAGTGTAATTTAAAAAAAATTGGCTATAATCTCCCTTGTTTACAAGATTATCCACCCTGCTGATTAATAAATAATAAATTGTCCAACAACCTTCAAATAGTCTAAATTCATCAAACAAACTACATATAACATGAAATATATAATGTTCATCAACTGAATTCACATTGCCTCAAATAAACAAAGTGTCCATTTAGAAAAAAAATTGGACATAGTCTCCTTTGTTTATTGGACTATCTACCCTCTTAAGCGATAATAAAAAATCCAACAATGTTCAATGATCTCAAATTCAACTAACAAATACTTCAACACAACACAATTCGTAAAAAAATCACATATATATCGACTTAGGTTCGAGGGTTTTAGGCGATTATTTTTCTTCTTCATCATCCTTTAAAGATTTTGAGATTCTCGAGACGATAACTTGTGGAGAATTTTAACCGAGAATAACTGTATATACAAGCAATATAGGAAAAATATGTCGAAATTCTAAAAATGTGAGAAATATAAAACAACCAATATCATATTTAAAGAATAGAAAAAATAATGCATTTTATGAGTCATCTGCCAACAAATATACATATTCAGAGAGTGTTATAGAGAGGGTAATATGGAGCATTTGTGATGTGAGTGATGTTTACGAACATATGTGGTACGCACCTATTCTTATGTCTCCACGCCACATTCCTACGACATGTATTGTATTGAACCCATTCCTATTGTGTAATAATAAAATAAATTTGTTACAAAATAAGTTAACATAATAATAACTTCAATATGTTAACAAAGTTGATATCAAACAGAGTAACAAATTTAATGTCACAATAAATTTGACATTTATGTTGAAATAGAGTCATCGGCTTGTTGGCCAAAATTTATGTCCACATATAGCTTGTCCAAATTTAGATTAACCCCCTCCTAACATGGAAAACACTAAATTCATATAAATCTAGTGGGAGAAGAATAAAAATATGAAGACACCCTGTATCCATGTCTATATATGCGTTTGGTCAGGTGAAGTAAGTAGGAATTCATAGAAATAAAAAAAAAGTGTTCTAAATTTGGATTAAACATAACCACTTTAATATAACGGTTACTTGATCTATTGGTAGGGGTGACAATTTTGAAATGACATTAACATAATCATGTTGTATTTTAAAGTGGCTATGCTCCTAAAAAATTAAAAAAAACTATACCGTGTCGTGATGTAACAATTAGTGAAACGATAACATAATGAGAAGAAAAAAAGGTACCTTTTAATTTTGTAGTCTACCTTGCGCATACAAACTTAAAATTGCAATGGTTTAAGACCGAGTCTGTAAAAACGAGAGAGAAAAAAATCAGCATTGTGCGGAATGGAATCAATTAGTGAAACAACACAAAATGAACTACCAGTTGTTGGTGCAGGCGAATTTATGGTTCACCGTAGGTCTGCTCTAAAACGCGTATGGACAATTAACATAAAGCACCACCAGTATGGAAAATTGTTAACATCTCAAATAATACAAAATAAAGAGCCACATTTGACTTATATCAGCAGTAAAACATCTCATAATCTCTAGATATCAAATAATATGAATCGAAAACCTAGGAACAAAACAAATAAACAAATAAACCAATATTAGTCATATGTACAATTGAAAAAATGATTAGTAAAACAAACATCTGTCAATTAATCATTTGTACAATTGAAAGGGCAGAAAAAATAATTATTTAGGAGACCCGTGGATTAGTAAAACAGTTGAAAAAATCATTTTACAATTGAAAAAATATTACTCATTTGTACCTAGGAGGCGGATGGATATTACAAATATGAGCAGATCCGGTGGAGATTTATCGAATTCGGAGATGGAGGATTAGGGAGCCGGCAACTGAAGAGGGAGACAATAACCGGAGAGCCCTATAGCAGCCCCGTAGCAACTTCTACCATAGCAGCCCCATAATAGCCCCGTACTAGCCCCATAGCTGCCCTGTAGTATCCCCATAGCAGCCCTAACTACATCCTCACATCTCCACCACTACTTACTTCCTAGACCAATGTGTTGCTTCTGTCAATAAAAGTCTGCATTGATCAGTAAACATTTAGATATTTCATTATGTTTATTTTTTTTATGAACCACCACTATCTAGTATCACGCCTGTACCACTTTATATTCATTAAATTCATGCGATCCTCGAGTAGTTGCAAAATTTCCAAAACACCTCAATAACAGAATCTATGCAAACACAAATAATTCTATATACTATTCAAACTATCCAAAACTCAACTAAATAAATCAATCATAGGAGGGCTAATTGTACCATTTTATCATTTGAATAGTTGACCCATACCCATACCCATTCCGAGTGATATCAATCATAAGAGGGCTCATTGCTACTGCTTTAGCTTTCATCTCCTCGGCCCTAAGGACACTACATATGCTTTCACACTTTCTGTCTTATGGCAGTAAAAAATAGCATACACATAATCGTGCTTGTGGCACACAACATATTTGTCACCCACCCTTCACATATATGCGTCATCTGTGAACCTGAACTTCTATTTTTGCAAATACTTATTGGATGTTCAAATAAGTATCCCACTGAACTGTGTTTTTATTGCAAAGATCTCATTGTGGTGTCTTTTGTAATGTTTTTAGCGACACGTATGGGGAATTTCTAGCAAAACTTATATTTCAAGAGGTGTTTATTGCATTAATCTATGTTTGAAACATCTGCGTACTTCAGGCTTTCCTTTTGCAATTTATTATTTTAAATGGAGGAAATTTTCTTTTGATTTGTAGTTTTAAAACTTAGTCATGAAATGTACAATTCTATATATTACAAACACGGACAAAATAATAATAATTAAAAGCGAAGGAAAATGAAAATGAAGTTCTCTTTTTGTCTAGGCCGTACATAGCAGGTGGAAGTGTGGAATAATCCCATAGTTAAACTCCAATGAAAATGAACTTCTATATTTATTTAAACTCCAATGAAAACCAAACAATTTAAATAAGACTTAGTTGAAAATAATCTTGATTCTTGGCCTCATGTTTCCACAATTAGTCGTTCATCAGTTGCTACCCAATCTGACCCAAAAGGGGGTCCATCTTCCTCTATAAGAAGCGAGTAATAGCCCCTCATTCATAGATTCGTCACATCCATACAATGTATATATATATATATATATATATTTATAGCAAGTGTGAAAGATTATACATTGTAACCATAATAACATTTTCACATAACAAAAAATTAAAAAGAAATTCCAAATCAGTATCAACAGTTTTTATTGTATCTCTTATTGTACCTGTATTACAATGCACTTTAGGCCTTATTATTCATACTCACTAATGTGACTTTGTTATTGTAACTAAAGAGAAAATCCAAGTCAAAATCACAAATCAATGATCTAAAATCACAAGGGACCAAAATCTCAGAGTACAAAATATTCTACAATGGAACAATGGAAAGGACCTTTATACCTTTATAAAGGGAAATAATGGTTGTGGTGGCTTACCTTGACAGTGCTATCGATGAATAAAAGTCACCATTTTTCTTGAGCCATTTCAAAATAGGTGCCAAGGTCTTGAAAATCTCCAAACTCGTTAACCTAGAGATCAAACGGAAAATGGACAAATATCCATACTTGTCAATACAATAAGAACCGGATACGGACCAAACTAAATAAAAAAAATCATCGGTGAATATTAAGTCCCAAATTATAACTTGTAGTGAGAGGGGTCATTACTTTTTTGTATTGGACCTCAATAGTGTAGTATATAGATACAATCACATACTACTATATTCAATTCTAGGCATATGAACAAAGATCCCATAAGCCATTGACAAAAACATCTTTCAAGAATGTTAAATTACAAAAATAAACATTAATAAAAAAATGTGGTAGTGAGGAATAATAGAAAACAAAATATGTGAATGCACCAATCTAAATAGTTAATCACAAAAATATTATAAATCAACTATTAATGATTATCCATAGAATTGACACATTTATGGTAGTTGAAATAGGGAACACCCAATAGGGAAGTACAGAAAATCATCCTAAACCCAAAACCTACAAACTCAAACCCAAAGCCCAAATAGTTCATTTATTAATTTGAGAAGGAAAAAAAAAATCATAATTGAAATTAAAATACTCTCAAATTACAATCTATTACTACACAACAAATAATAATAGTGTCAAGACTCAATAAAATCACAATTTTCTTCCCCATGTCTCTTAGCCATTTGACCAAGCACCTTCCCTGCACCCATTAAACAACATATAGTGCATTAAAACTAATTATATCACGTTAAGTTTGCATCTTCTTAAAAACATGGTCCATATGGAATGATGTAGCCTAATCATTTCAACAAAATAGAGTCCATTAAAGCTTATGAACACTTGAAAAATAGCGAGAACAATTGAAAACACTTTAGCAATATAGAAAATGGATCATACCTAATTGATAACCGCAAAAAAGGAAAAAATTCAAAATAGAAACCTCAAATTATAAATCTAAAAGCAAGGAGAAAGTGTATACCTGATATAAGTACCCAGATAATCAGGTTTTGATTTGAAAAATAAAAAATAAACAACAAACACAAAAAATAATTAGATCCCCAAGGATAAACATAAACATAAACACAAAATAAACATAAACATAAACACAAAATAAAGCCCTAAATTTTAAATCCTTTGTTGAAATCGGTGTTATGCGAAACCCCAAAATCCAAATCAGTCTTATGACAAAAGCGCACTGAGAAACCAATTTATTGTAAACCTTATTCTAGAACCACAAACACAAAATTAATTTGTTTCAAACCTTACTCATATTGAATTATTCATATGAGTGTGCTGACAAATGTGAAGAGAACCGCAACATCACATGTGTGTGTATGAAAAAAATCGAATCGGTGGAGATATGATGATGTTGTACCTGGAAGACCGATGGAGACCGGTGCAAATCCGATGAAAATATGGGAAGATAAGGATAACGATCGCACGTCTTTCAAATAATAAAGAGAGATAGATAGAGAGAGAGAGAAAGAGAGAGAGAGTTAAGGTTGGGTAAATATTGATTTGAGTAGTAGCATTTTTGTGAAATGAAGAGAGTGGTGCAGTGAAGATAGTTAAAAAATTAGCCTTACTTTTGAATTAAAGTGGAATAGGGGAACTAAATAATAGTGAGGAAAAAGTGGGGGAAACTAATTAGTAATGGGACAAAAGAGGAAAAGGCATTTTCTCTAATATAAGTCGTAGGATTCTTGTCTTGTTGAGTCAATCCTAGCCTCTAATTAAATTATCATCTCATGGAATAGTGCAAAAACCTTTACTCATTATATAGATATATACCTACGTACACATACATATACTCAATGCATGAAACGGGGTTTACTTTGAAAAACCTTATTTATCCAGATTAATTTACCTTAACCTTATAAAGGACTTCCCTTTTTGGTCATCTTAGCATTTCTCACTTTATTTAACGCACCCAGTTAAACAATTGAAACCACTACATTTGATTTACCCAAAACCCCTTTTTTTTTTATTGAAATCACCTTTCTTATCTTTTCCAACGCGTATTAGTATTTTCGTTGAAACCTACCCTTTCAACACACGCGAACACCGTATTAAAAAAATACTCATTTCATCTTTGGAAACCTTTTACAACACATTATTTTGGTAATAATGGGTTTAACAGCTTAGGTTGCTTATCACTCATTTACTCACTTACTTTACCTTCTTCCTTACTATATGACATTAATCAATTACACATTTACTTATCCATTTTAACCTTTACTGAAACATTTATTAATTCATTCAAGTTAGTTTGTATTAACATATTTCACCACGTAATCCATTTCTTGACATGTTCCATATTTCCTTTATCTTTTCTCGAAATCTTCCAATACCGCATACTTTAATAAGATCCACACCATCGCTATACGCACCATATGCTCTGGCACAGTGATTTTGGGATTTTCACCTTAGGGCTCCGGGACCTTCTTGCTTATCCCGGTGTCATCTGAGTTACTTTTAACGTGTTTTAACATTTTATAAATATCCAAATTACCTCACTTTCCCTTTTTTACCAGGCCAAAGCTAAAACGCGGGGTTACACCCTAACTTTTGTTACACTTTGAAATTTTACCATCTCATGTCCTTTAACCTTGATTTTATTCTAAAAATCATATTCCTTTAGGACCACTTTGTGTAACACCTTTTCCAACATTTTTATTTCTTAAAAATGTTCAATTTAAGTAAAATTATCGTTTTACCCTTTGTTTCCAAAATCACCTTTTACTCCATTTCCACAAGTGTTTATTTCTTACAAAACACTATTAAGTTACCCATCCTAACTCCTTAAGTGTTTTAACACCTTAACACCCATTTTAACCTTGGAGTAATATTCTTCTTACTTGGAAATACCATTAATTCCTTTTAGTTTCATAAATGTTAATCTTTTACAACGCCACTAAGTTATACACACTAACTTTTCTATGTTTACCGATTAACACTTACTGAATACCTTTATCAACAATTTCCCAAACCACGCATTTCTTTATTCAAGAAACCTATTTACACTTAAGACTAATTTTATAAGAAAAGTACCATTTCTTTCATTTTACATGTAGTCTTACACTTTATCCTTATCACATTTTTAACCCATGTTTTACACACTTGAAAACTAGAATTTACACTTTTTATCATTTCATGTTTAAACCCAACTAATTCTTCTTTTGACTTGTTTATACACTTGGTGCCAAATTACTACAGGTTTATAAGCATGAGAAGATGTATTTCAAACATTAAAATCCTACTAAATGTTTTAAACATATTTTTCATTCTAGAAATTCATCATTCTTGCAAAAATACAATTTTGATACATAAAAGACATTTAATTTCTTCAAACTCACAAAATGTCCATTTTTGATAAAATCTTCATTTTTGCTAGAAAATTTAAAAAGTAACATTATTTCGCCAATATTTACCAACCTAAATCACTATTTTTAAAAAATTTATTTCATAAAATTTTTAACACTAATCTTTCTAGAAATTACACTATTTTCATAAAATACCAACTTTTAATATCTCAAAACCTTGAAATATTTATTCATTTCCGATACTAAAAAAATAGCATTTTACCAATAGTTTTATTTCATAAAAATGTTGATTATTTCTACGCATTAATTACATCATTTAATCAAATGCACCCTACTCATATAGTCTAACTACACCACTACAAATATGCAAAATAAAGTCTTACATTAAGAGTAAAGTTTTTCCACCTTAAATGGGGCTCTAATAATGATAGTTGGGAAAAGTCTAAGAATATGGCAACCTCCCACCTCCTAAGGTGACCTCAAGGAGGTTTACCCGATCCAAAAGCATGCTCCATCAAGCTTCCAAGAAAGAACCCCCCTTCAACTCCATTAATCTTCTCTTTCCACCTTCAAGAACCCCCAAAAATAACACCATAAATTCGTAGCGCTCCTCATCCATGGTGGAAATAGGTGTATATAGTTCAAATGTGGTGAAATAAATAACAAATATGGGAATATAAGGAGGAAGGGTTGTGGTAGCATGGTAGAGAGAGGTGAAGAAACATAAAAAAATAGTGAAAGACCTACCCTCTCTCTCTCCTTCTTCCAACCCAAAAATGAACCCAAATGAGCTCAACACCCCTTATAAAACACCCCCAATCCTTCCAAATCCCTTTTTGACCATTTGGGATTGCCAAATTTTGACAATGTGATAGCTCACAAGGGCAATTAAAATTAAAATTTTTGATTTATATCATTCGAATGATAATCCTAAGTCGTTCAAATGACTTTTCCATGTCGTTTAATGTTTGGATCACGCGACCCTTCACGCGACTTGCCACTATAAAGCAGTGGAATGTCGTTCGATGTCCTTTTTCTCATGACCTGCATCTCGTTTCTAATGCCCCAGGGATGTCGTTATAATGACCCCCATAGTCGTTCGAATGACCCTGTTCCAATACTTATATTTATTATATACTTAGCCCACAATTCTCTAATAATCATCTTTAACTCCTCTCCATTTATAATTCATATATAATTTAATTAAATTGCTGGAACAGGGTATTACATTCATGTATGAAAAATCTCAACCAAATCTCATGATCATCAAAATCACCTAGAAGAATAATCATAAAATCCATGCATTTAAATGAAAGTGATCAAACTTCAAAAGACTCTTTGAGAGATTTGAGTAGTTAATGAGTGATTGTAATAGTGTAAATGAACTCGTATGATCATTTACATCAAGTCAACCAACCAAACCTTACTAAACCCCAAAAAACCCAAAATATCTTTAACATCAAGTAAATACCTTTAAGTTGACTCAAAGTGAAGTTTAAGTCGACTTAAACTACCCAAATTGACCCGCCTCAAATTTTGGTAAACAATGATGGGTTTGAGGTCATAAATAATAAAAAAAACCTCAACAAAATATTCACACATGCAAGAATATGCATAGAGACCCTATAAAGACCAATGCCACATCCACTAGAAACCTTTTCTTAATAAAGGCAACAAATGTTACTAACCATCCACCATCTAGAAGGATCTCAAATATTCTACCAGGATACTAAGCTGCACATTACCCTCTATAGGGTGGCTATGAATAGAAGTCCAACCTTCCTTATTTATCATGGTAGATGAGGTGCAACAAAACTCTCTCCAATTGCACACTCTCTTTATTTGTAACCCCTAGAGTAGTGAATTTGTGGCCTATACTCACTTTACTTCATAATGCCTCAAGTTACCTAGTCCATTGTATGTGTTCAAGTTATTTTACCTTCACCAACATCATTTGTACGACTCTAAAGCCTAAATATGTATTTTTAAATCATATTATAATGATATAGATAGTCCCTGATAGTGGATGTAGTGTCTTGTATAGTGAAACCACTTAAATTTAACATAGATGTTGTTATTCTCCTATCTTCACTTTATAATGTAACACTTACTTATTGTAATTAGATGAACAAAGTTATGCCATGATCTAATTAGTATGATAAATATTTTTGCATCACGATATTGGCACTGTCTATGGGAAATATTGTGTTATACAGTTTTCTCAGTTAATTTTGGTTAAGGAGTCATTCTCTAGTCCATAAAAGTCTTTAGATCTCCATCCTATGGTAAGCGTGAAGGGCTAAACCCAAAAACTTATAAAAAAACCTAGTTAGGGTTTATATAAATTTCATGCTCTTCCTTTCTATACCCTTAAAAATGTATTGTATATTTTAAATCTACTATATGATACCTCATACATAATTGTAATAGTTCTCGATCGGCCTTGTCTTATGAATGACGAGATGTTAGTGTTGTGGATCTTATTTGATATCACTTCATCCAATCTATGTTTATACATAAAAAATATTTTCAAAACCTTTTAGGTGTCTAGCCAAAAGGGTGCCATATTTGATTTCATTCCATGGATTCAGAGCTGTAGCACTATAGATGTTGACATGAATATTGAGTAGACAACACTTTCATTTAGATCTAGCATATGATTTTGTTCTTATATCTAATGTGTAGACTTGTTTTCAGTTAACTACATTGCAGTTCTAGTTTTGTATTAGTTTTACTTAGTAGTGGGATTGTGGATTATTGCTTGGTTGTGGTTTTTAGTTGACAGTGTGTTTAGTATGACTTTGATACTTTTACATGTTATTTATGGTTTGGATTCTAGTATCTTGTGTATGTTGTTTTAGTTTTCAAACTATTCTTTTTATCCTGTTTCATTTGAAAGATTAAATTTGGCACCGGTTTAATTAACTTAGGTGGTTAGTAATTAATTTGTTTTTCGGTAGTGATGCTAAGAATGAACCACGTATGAAATATATTTTAATTTGATAAAGGCCTGATCAACCGGTATTTAATTAGATGGGGTTTCACATGAATCTTCTTATACCGCATACTTTCACAGGCTCCACACTGCCGGTTATGCACACCATATGCTCTAGCTCGTGATTTAGGATTTTTCACCCAAGGGATCCATATACTCTTTCTTTATCCCAGTGTAACCCTAGTTCTTTTTATGTGGTTTAACATTTTAAAAATGTACACATTATACCACTTGTCCTTTTTATCCTGCCGAAGCCAAAACACGGGACTTTACCATCTCAATATGTGTTACACTTTAAAATTTTACCATTTCATGTCCTTTACACTTTAACCTTGATTTTTATTCTAAAAATCATATTCATTGGAAAACTTAGTGTAACACCCTTTTGTGACACCCTGCCCATTCTAATAATGGGTGATCAGTCCATTATTAAATTAAACAAGAATCGTAAATGGTTTCATTCTTAGCATCACCGACAAAAACTTTTAAAACTTACTAACCACCTAGTATTAAAAATGTTGGTGTCAAATTTTATTTGTATTATTAACATGAAACAGTTTAAACTTATTAAAACATTCATCATTCTACCAATCAAATAATAAGTAAGAAACCAAGTGAATAAATAAATGATACTTGATAAACACTCCAGTTAGAATTCACAATAATAAAATCCTTAAAGAACTAAAATCTGATAAGTATCAATAAGCTAAAATACAAAGTCTAAATTGAAATATAAAGTCTATGTAAATAATATCCCTCTAAGAATGGGTGACGTGCCCGACTGAGATAATGATGACACTAAGAACTGAGTAAGAAGTGGAGGCGTATAATAGAAAAGTCCTTCAACTCCCACAATAGCTGCATAACGTCAACTGTGGGAACTCCTAGGCCTGGCGTCCCTATGGATGGGCACCTAAAATGATTTTACAAAAATAAGGACAAAATATTTTGCCACGAGTCAGAGAGCGAGTGAAAATAATTTGAAAATATAAATTTAGCAAGTGCTTAAAAATGCAACATGATAAGATATTAAATACATGTTAGTACCGCGTGCCCTCACTTGAGATTCGTGCCCCTCAACTAATGTGCACGCTTACCGTACTAGCCCACCCACCTAGATACTCTAGCCGCCTAACTAGTTTGGTTTATATCTCATCTCAATTAACCAATTATAGTGCCCACATGTACTACCCATAAGATATACTTCTTCATTTTCCGATTCTTCATATTCATTAGGAATGTCCACTAAATGATTTAGTTCCCATGTATCTTGGTTCATTTAAATATCACTATCTATCAGTTACTAATTTAGTTCTCATACGCTTTGATTAATTTAGATATCACTATCTATCATCTCTACTAATACACTCGTAGCAGAATCACACACACACACACACACACACACACACACACACACACACACACACACACACACACATATATATATATATATATATATATATATATAGGTGGAGACCTGCGGTGCAGGCCTTCTCTGCTATCAAGTCCTTGTATATCGCTTACTAAATAAGGACATTAGTTCAGATATCACCCTCAAACTGTAAATCAAATCACACATATTGGAGGCCAAAATAGTTCTAAGCCTTTGGGCTATGCTCATACCTAACGCACCCAAATGACCGGTCACACCCTTGTTCACACAAGTAGTGATCAGTTCCTAAGTTCTATGTCCTCAGGTATAAGTCAATATCCTCCCAAATGGGCTCATCAGAATAAGACTGTCCATGATGCGTAACCATGCGTGATAGCAAGTAGCCTAGGTATGATTACACATAATAAATCAAACAATAGGTATTCACATAACCTCTCTCTCTCTCTCTCTCTCTCTCTCTCTCTATATATATATATATATATATATATATATATATATATATATATTCAGTATAGTTAATCACATACCCTATAATATTTCGATCTTAGTTCATATTACTCTCAAATAGACTATGTATTTTAAATATGTCGTTTAACCCCTTATCATATATAACTGAGTATTTCCACTACTTGGAAGGTTATTAATTTTACACTAAGTGAATTCAACAGTCATCCCATCCATATCATACTAGTCTAACTCCTAAATCTCTCAAACATTAGGTATTCAACTTCTCATTTACACCCAATTAACAAGTCTATATACCGTACCCATGTGGTTAAGTTCAAACCCTAACTTTAGTTTAGTGGTCATTAGAATATGCTCAATTATACTCAAAATTTATATTCCAAGTCAAATCGATCGTTCCCCATGAGTTCTAAGTAAAAAGGGAAAAAAGTTTCAAATTTTGAGAAGCCAAATCGATTCGTCCTGAAACCGAATCGATTCTCCCTTCCGAATCGATTCGGCCAGGAGCCGAATTGATTTGATGATATATGTGATGTCTTCTGTAACAAACCTCGCTTTTGAGTACCTATTTTATATTTATTTTGCTAGATATAGAAACTAGATATAAAATGTTGGCATGTGGAGTAAGTATTAATTTAAGGAAGAGAAGTTAATATTTACTAAGATGTTGCATACTCACCTTATGTGTAGGTAAATATCACTATGATGTGTTTTATTATGTCATATGAATTAAAATGACATGTTGACTTAAAATGAAACCGGGACTTAAAATGAGTTATAAAATTTCCAAATGATAATTTGGAGGGTGTAGTTAGTTCCGGAAGGTGCGAGATAGTCAAATTATGTGCGATATTGTATTTTGAAGTTTTGGGCACTTTTGATTGGTTGTAGCTTATATGAGTAGTTGCGTATTGTTTTATCACGTTATTGATCACTTAACTTGGTAATTTTAGATTAAGCCACGATTTAGTCTCCCTAAGTCTTCTATTTTCCCCTAATTCCATTCCTAAACCTAGAGAGAAATAGAGAAGAAGAGAAACTTGTGGAGAAAGAGAGATTGAAGATTTGAAGACCAATCTTGCACCCATCTTCATCCAATCTGAATTTGCAACCTTGAGGCAAGTTTACTACTTGCTATTATATGATTTAAGTAGAATAATTAGTATTGATAGTTGTGGTTATGTATGGTTTAAGAAGTTAGGGTTTTTATTGGTTTTATGGCCTTTGAAATCTTTGGAGATGGATTTGAATGGTTATTAAGATGAATTATGGTTGTTGGATGCGTTTATATTCAGTTATTAGCAATAAATGATAAGGGTTTGGGATGGTTGAGTTTGGAAGAAATTGGGAGTCCAAGACTCCATAGCCAATATTGGCAAAATTCGCAGGGGCAAATCGATTCGGCCACACCGAATCGATTAGTATGGAGACAGTTCCCAAGTCTGAGTGAACCGAATCAATTCGGTTCTTTACGAATTGATTTAGCTGTTATGCATAATGTGGGTTTTCCTGACTGAATTGATTCGGCTAGTTTGAATCGATTTGCTTTTCTGGACGAATCGATTCGTCTATTCCAAATCAATTCGGAAATCCTGCATTTTTCCTTTTTTTTTCTTTTCAAATTTTACCCATTTCCCTTAGGTTTAGGACCTCGGAACCTTCTTGTAAGAAGTAAACAAAGGGTCCTAGAGTTTTAGTTGAGTTTGGTCGCTACCCTAGAGTTGAATGGGTTCACTTGGGGTTCATTCCATGGGTACGTAAAGTGATGTTTATGAATCACTTTGCATTTTGTAAATTAGTTGGAATATAGAGTTCTAAGCCCATATTTGGAGACTTTAGGATCCCTATTGAGGTATATAAGATCTTGGAATCGAAGGATTTAGGATGATTACTTGGAGACTAATTCAGGACTTAAAATGTGATGAATATTAATGAAAGTATTCAGGGATTATGGTTTCAAATAAAATGAAACATACATGTGATTTATGAAAATAAGAATGAGATGAAAATGGTAAATGTTAATTTATGTAAACACACCTCTCTAAATGCTATCAGAAGGGAAGCTCGCGCATGAGGTGATGTCCCCTGGCTAGTGAATGCAGGGAGACTATAGTCCTCGGCCATATGCGGGATTTTATATATGTTTTTTGCACTAGTGAGGTAATTTCGGGTGTGGTTATGACTCACTCGTAGGTATATGGCCACTTCCCGACGTGCGTTAGGTGCCCAGGTTGTCTTGTATAGATAGGCCCTGGAAGATGATAGGTATTTAGGGGCACGCCCAATGGGAAAACTCGGAGGGGCGGTCTTTGAATCGTTATATGTATAAGAATATAACCTTTCTAACTCAAGTGGGACTTGAGGTATGTGAATTTCCATATAAAAATGATGGTAATTATATTCCTGCTAAGGAATGGGAAAAATGGAAAATGGAAAAATATGAGAAGTAGTGAGGTTTTTATTTTATTCTCTTGCCTAATTTAATAATTGTTAGAATCATTAAGCATTGATTTATCATGTTGTATAATTAGGTTGTTATATTTGTATTTACATCTTTCATGATTAACTGTCCATATCTATCATGCTTCTTGTTCTTCTGGTGATCATATATAAATCGGGCCCTGACCCGTTCATTTTTCCATGTTGTGCATGTTATTGTATCCGCTCAGGTGCTCCTCCGCAAGGGCGCCCGTTGTGATCTTCCTATTCCTTTAACTTCGAGGAGCTATGAGATTTTGCGGATTATCATGGGATATTTTGTTAGACGATTGCATCTTTTGAAGTCTAGCTATGATCAGGTCTTTTCATTCGGGCATGTGTGGGCCAACTTTTGTAATTGTTAATGGATGTAATATGTATATTATTGAACTGTTGTAGTATGTTGGATGTAACTATTGATCGACAGCTTATTCGGTCCTTTTATCGTATGTTGATTTAGTATTAATGTAAGTTCTCTTGGAACTCCACTTTCTCATCAGATTTGGGTTGTTTAATTTATTTTCTTCAACTTTTAATTAAATATTAAATTTGGCAACCCATTTTCTGAATTATTGGGTGGTTTTCCCGTGTACCTAGTTTATTGTAATGATGCTGATAATGATATTCCATCCATGATTCCGTTATTTTGAGGTATCGGGCTGGCCACCCCTTATTTCGGGATGCGGGTTGTCACATCTTCTTCCTCTAACTGTTACAGGTTTCATTATTAATAAACACTACAAATCTCCATTAAACACTACCAAACTCCAAACCAAGCATACACAACATCCTAGGGACATATATGAACGAATTCTAATGTAAAGGAATCATAAAATCTTCAAGGAACAACTTAAATTTTGATTAATTTAAGATTAATCCTTGAAAAACCTAATGTATTCTTTTGGTTCAAGAACTTAAATATTCTTTCAAATTTTTTATCCAATCTCATGGTATATAACATCAATTCAATCTACATGTGTAATGGACTAAATATGACATGAATCCCACCCAAGAACATGCTTTGTATCTCCAATTTTTAATGCCAAATTCCATAATTTCACATGAATATCATCCTAAATCTAACATAAAAGATATATCAAATCATAGTGAGCAATATTAAATACTTGATTCTATTTTGAAGGTCTGAATCTCTACAACTTTTTGGTATGGTTGTACTCCTCCTTCCCCTATCTACTCGATGGTGGTATTGGTGGTGAAAATTAGTAGCAATCTTAAAGCCTCCTTGGAAATTCTTCTTCTTCCTCCTCATATAGACCTTATGTGTTTTATACTGATATTAAACCTAGCTTCCCTTATGTATATGTAAATATAAGGTCCTAATTTTCGTGGGTTTTAATTCCTCTAAAATTTCAAAAGACTAAAATGCCCCTCCGGGGTACCGGTTTGGCCTAAAAGTGCCCCGGGACCCAAACTAAACCCCCGAGTAGACTTTTTTGACTATCTCGAACCTTATGGATTTAATGGCGCGCTCAAAATGACAATATGGATGACTTAAAAATAAATCACTTTTTATTTCATTAAATTGAGTCCCGACACGACTGACACACGTGTCCCGACTAAATTATTATAATTTCACTCGTGTTAACTTTAATGTATTCATAATCATATATTACTTTATTCACTAAGTAATATTAAATATATTTCAATTCAATAAATACTAATCCTTGTCTCGTTAATTGATATTTATTTTAATATGTATTAATTTCCAATAAATTTCCCATATTTAATTTAATTAATCCCACATTTAAAAATCATAAAAACACGTGGTGTTACACCTTTCCAACATTTTTACACTTACCATTTTACCCATTTATTTCCCAAATCACCTTTTACTCCATTTTCACAAGTGTTAATTTCAACAAAACACTATTAAGTCATCCACATGACCTTCTTAAGAGTTTTTAACCCTTTAACACCTTTTTACACTTCGGATAATATCCTAATTAATTGGAAAATATTTTATACCTTTAATACCTTTTTAATTCCATAAATGTTAATCCTTTACAACATCACTAAGTTGCACACTAACTTTTTTACGTTTACCCATTAACACTTAATGAATACTTTTTATCAATATTTCCCAAATACATATTTATTTAAGTTTTTAATCAAGCAATACATTCACACCTAAGACTAATTTTATAAGAAAATTTTCATTTCTTTTTATTTAACATTAACCTTTTAACCTCAAACTCGTCATATCTTTTAGTCCCAATTTCATGCACATTAAAGACTAAAATTCTAACTTTTCTTATTTTATATTCAAAACCAACAAAATCTTCTTTAAACTTGTTTATACATTATGTGTCAAAATACTACAAGTTTATATGCATGAGAAAATTGATTTTAAACCCAAAATTTGTACAACATGGTTTAAACATATATTTCACCAAATATTTACCAAGTAAATCATTATTTCCAAATATTTTATTTCATAAAATGTTTGACACCAATATTTCTAGAAATGTCCATAAAAATACCAATTTTTCAATATTCCAAACCTTGAAATATTTGCTTGTCCTTTAATCTCAACAAAATATCATCTTCCAAAAAATCACATCATTTGCAAACCTTTTATTTTATAAAATATATTTTATCAACATTATTAGAAAATACCCCATTTTCATAGAACATCAACTTTCACCATTTCAAAGCCATGAAATATTTATCCATTATTTATTTTCAACAAAATGACAATTTCAACATTTTTACTCCATAAGTACTCAAAATCAAACTTCTAGAAAATACATCATTTTCAGAAATTGCCAACTATAATATTTCAAACCTTGATATACTTAACCATTATTCATTTTAACAAAAATCATATTTCTTACATTTTTATTCCATAAAAATGTTTATTATTTCTTTCATTAGAAACCCATCATCATTTTCATAATAACCCTACTCTTAACTTTCAACACTAATAAGATTGCAATATACATCAAATAGAGTGTTAAATATAAGGAGTAGGTTATCCCACCTTGAATGAAGCTCAAATCAATGGGAGTTATGGATTATCAAGGAAGATGACAACCCACCACCTCCTAAGGTGGCTTTAAGAGGGGTTATTTAGCCCACCAAATTGTGACAACCCGCTCAAAATAATAACGGGTGGCCAACCCTATACTACATTAAATCAGGTATCTCGGATGGCACAGTCTTAACATCAACTGACAAAACTAAATAATATAAGGCTAACTACTCGAAATCATTAAAAGTAGATTATCAAAAATTTAAAACCTTTATTTAACAACAACAACAACAAAACCAATAATGCAAACAAACCAACAAACAACAATATTACATCTAACTGTGATGAATGATAAGTGGAAACTCCACATATATACAAGAGTGCAATACAATGTACGAATAGAATACCCGAATATGATGTCGGGTAACAGACAATACAATAATGTGAGAAATAAAATATAAAAGTGTTAATCTACAACACTTGAATATAAACTCAATATACAACTGAATCCTAATCTAGATATACAAAGGTAGGAATCGACTATAACAAAGTGCTGCAACAGTCCGCTACTACCACAGCTCCATGAATGCACTGGAAGGTTGAAAGTCAATGGTGTCCATGCGGAGGAACACCTAAAGTAATACAATATATACATGGAGGGAGAAAATATAAACGGGTCAGAGCCTGAGTTGAAAACATTTTATAGCAAGTGTATTAAAATGCTTAATAATTATAAATGCATTATTACATGATTTAATGGAATCAAACTCTCCATAATAATTCAACTCGCCTCTCAACTAAAGCGCGCACTAAACGTATGCACGCGATCTCCAAATGGATGCTCAATTCTACTAGGTAAAAGAATCCAACTTAAACCCAATTGAAATATGTAATTAAATCATCTAACCTATCTCTGATTCTACACTTATCTGAATTCCATCTAAATTATATACTTTAATTTAAAAGTTATAGTTATCTTTATATTTGTTCATTTGTTGAACATATAAAGTTGCACAATCAACCTCATAATAACATCATTACAATATATAACCATTCTCATTTACTAGAATTTCATATATTCTAGTCATGTCCTCATATGGCATGTGCATATATATAATTATATATGAGTTATTAGCATCAAGAATTAAGGACTAAACTCCTCCCGATTCTCAACACCGCACTGCATTTCGTGCGTGGGACGCCTCGCCAGAGCGAAATCCAAAGAAGGAACACCCCGTTACACTACTCCTGACCGTATTGATCCTCGAAGTTCATTATGCCCTCAATGCATGATGCATGTAACCCAAATTATTATTCAATTTTAATTAATTAATATTCCCGATTCTCAACAGTACACGGAGTTTCATGCGTGGGACAACTCGCTGAAGCGAAATCCAGACAAGGAACCACCCCGTTACACTACTCCTGGCACTGTCGATTGTCGAGATAGGTGATATATATATATATATATATATATATATATATATATGAGCATTAAGGACTAACTTCTCCCCAATTTCCAACATTACACTACGGTTCGTGCGTGGGACGTCTCGCCGTGGCGAAATCCAAACAAGGAACCCCCCCTGATACACTAATCCTGGCAATGTAGGTCGTTGAGTTCCATTATGCCCTCGATACCCAAGTACAAGCACAATCAATAATAACCATCCAACCGAGCTATAACTCGAGGATGTAGGCTCACATGCTATCATCTTCCATCAGCCCATATACGTAGCAAATTGGGTCCACCTGGTGGGGTTCAACGACACCCACCTCGTGATCAACTCACGCACACGACGTCCCGGGAAACAGTCATAGCTCCTAACCGGCGAGTGAGAACGACACATACCCACGACTTCTCACCCCCAAAATAAATTATGTATATTACATAATAATCACATGGACGACTATGACCTGGGGAATATTCATACCCTGCTCATCTAGCCAGGATGCTCACCCTCTACGTACGTAACTTCCCAATGATATCAAGGAGGGGGTATGCTTAAACTGTATATATATATATATATATATATATATACAATCATACAAGGTATACATACATCCCACATAATAAAGATATACCATTATATAAGGTATACTTGCCACATCATTTTCATTTTCATTATACGCTCTTAGGCGCAATAGATTTAATGTCATTGTTTAGTATTTTTCCCTCTTGATATACTAATCGTCAATTCTCACACCTCTTCCCCACTTAGTATACACTACAGTATTTCTCGCTTGAAGCTCACATGTCGCTTCTAATTATGATTTGTCTCTCAATTCTATTCATCTTAGGGATATTCCTATTTCCGTATGCTCAATAATTAGCATTTATAATTCTCCATCCATAATAGGGTTCAATTCATTTTTGTGAACCTTTAAAGTTATCCCTTTTTGGGATTTTATCCTAAGATCCAATATCTCTAAAATCGTTCTCATTCTTTCATATGAATTTAATTATTATCTCTAAATAGAACTCATAATAGTAGTGGGCTTCCCCACTTAGAACATACCAAAATCTCTAATAGGTATTCCTCAATTTTGGTCAATATGACACCAATAATTTCGTATAATGGAAACTCTCTAAAAATCTCCAAAACATACTCCAAATAACCTCTATAGAGGTTCCCGATTGATAACCTCGAACAAAACATGATGAAATTCTTCCTAGAAAAACATCTCCACAATTCCCCTGTTTTCGAATCAATTCGGCCCCTCCGAATCGATTCGGCCCCCATCCGAATCGATTCGGTCCATTGGACCTGAGAGTCTGCTACATATCGAATCGATTCTCAAGGGGCGAATCGATTCGGCCCTAAATACCTGGGGATTCTGCAACATACCGAATCGATCCGGAAGGGGCGAATCGATTCGGTAAGTGCAGCAAGCCACGAAATGGGCTATTTTCTTCTTAACCCTAAATTCCCAAAAATCACTTATATCATCTTCCAACCATTTTTATCCAACCCAATCACATATATAACATTAATATTCATCCAAGAACACATATAAATTAATTTCTAACCTCAAATTCATTTATTCACTACAAATCTAAGGTTTTCCCCCAAAAGTTAGGTTTTGATAAACTAAACCTAAAACCCAAAGATTCAATCCAAAAATCATGCAATAAATGGCACACAACAATTATTTAGCAAGTTTGATCACTTGCCTCGGGTTCGTAGGGTCTAAATCTGCCTTGAGATCGCGTATTTGCCGGAAAATCCTCTTTCTCTCTCTTTTCTCCTTCTTTCTCTTCTTTTCTCTTTCTTTCTTTCTATTTCTCTTTCTCTCTTTGGAGAAATAAATCTCCCGTAGGATTTTAAGCCTATTCTCCCAAGGTACACATCTTTAAATGATAATATACACTTTAAATGACTCGATAACTTTAATTCGAGTCAAACGGTCCTAAATTATTTCGAAACCTAAATAGACCCCAAGTACAGTCAAATTCGACTTTCTTGAGCCTTCCAAAAATAATGGTACCCTCAGAATTGTCATTCGACACACTTTCTAACAACTCCAAATTTTGACCTCAATTGCCAATTTAACTAATCTAATAATAAAATAATATTTATTTCTCCCAAAATAAATAAATCACTGTCTCGAAGACCTCGGGTTGTTACTAACTTCCCCACTTACAAAAAATTCGTCCTCGAAATTTTAGCTAAGCCTAATTCTCCAAAGCTCAACTAGTTCTACTACAGCCATCCTCACTAATCCTATCTCCAAACTTCTAACTTCCCATGTCGAATTTATTTTAATTTACTTTATTTTGAGTTTTATAAAACCAATTTCCACAACTAGGGTGCCCATACACCCTTTATATTCGAGCTTTATGCTCGTAGAAATCATAATGAGGCTTCATTTGCCTCCAAAATACTATAATTTCATAAATATAATTAATACTAACATTTTAATAGTGTAAAAATTTTGAATGGTCCAAAGAAATAACTTCTCTCAATTCCTGACATTCGCCACTTTCGTGCGGGAGACGTCTCGCAAAAGCGAAATCCAAACAAGGAACCCTCCCAATACACTACTATGTATCGACGTCGGGGATTGAGAGTTTGTTAAATCCGGACTAGAGTTTGAAAGAAATAATTTTATAGAAATCATTTTGAAATGGCCCGAAGGTCGATAATTTTTTTTTTGAAAACAGTTTATTTTTTAAAAACGATTTATATACTACAATATTCAAATAAAATGCCTTATGTCCAACACAAGGTCTTAACAATCATCATATATAACAATATGTAGCTCACAAAAATTAGCATAATGATGAGCTAAACTTTACTGAGTCCCAACAATCCACAATTTTATTTTCAACAGAAATAACATCTAACATCATTTCAATATATTGCCATTCATAAGGCTCATCCATATCTGGAATACAACAATTATAAAAAGAAGTAGATTTATCATCACTACTTATCACACAATACCCATTCTTACATTCGCCACTAGGTTTATAGCTCTCTTTGAGCACATTACAATTATCTAGTCTTTCAAAAGATAATAACATAAGAGCCCAACTTGCTCGAAATTCCTCTTAGGGTCATTACATACATAATAGGGATATAACACTACCCTTTCATAAATATCTCCTATACGATATTCCCAAAACTTTAAATAGTAATATTCCTATTCACAAAGGAAAATAACTTACATCATTCATCTCTAGTCCGATTGCCCTTCCTCATCAATGGGATCCCAAACATAGTCCCCCAGTCTAAAATGACCTCAAATCTGTTGTAGGGGTTGTACTTCCAAAACTTCATCAAAACATAGCCCTTTACCTCTTTTAGGACAGTCTCTCTTTTTATGACCTATTTCTTTACAAGAGAAACACTTACCCACAAATTCTTTCTGTCCACTCACATTACTGGCACTCTCTTCGCCAAACTAACTTGATGAATTCGAATCTCCAAAGTTATTATCCTCATGCGAACGAAAATGATATTAATGACACTTTAGTAGTGCCGCATTCACTACCTCGATGAAAGTCACTAACTTAGGACTCTCTAACATATGTTGTCGGATTATCCAATCTAAACCTCGAACAAATTTTGATCTACGCTTCTCTTCTGTATTCACCTCATCAAGTACTAATTTTGACCATCTAGAAATATCTTCCTCATATTCTTCCACCGTTCTATTACCTTGAAAGATCTTCATATCTCGAGTAGAGGAAGGAAGATACCTTCGATCAAAAAGTTCCCAAAATTCCTTTATAGGTAAAGTATCTCTCTGTTCATATGTGGTAACAGACTCCCACCATTGAAGAACTTCACCCGATAACTTAAAGGTGGCTAAAAATTGCTTCTTCACCTCACTACACTCAACCATACGAAGGTGCCTCTGCATACTATTCTTCCATTGACTTGCAGCCATTGCATCAACTCTGCCTGCAAACTCGGGAGGATGCCCCTTACTAAAATCTTCCTTCGCTCTCTCCCATAAAGACAATCCTAAATGGGTTGGGCTGCTCGAATGGCAGGTTACTGCGCCATCGTAGAAATGGCAGCATTTACTGCTTGTGCCACAATATTGGCAACTTCATCTGTAGTCGCGTTCCTTTGAGGCATTTGGGGTTGCACATTTTTAGTCCCTTTGTTTTCCCTGATTGAACGACCTCCCTTCGGTGGCATCTGAAACAAGAACAATTGTTTCAGAACGCCTTTCAAATATTTTCATACCACAAAAGAAATATGAACGTATGAATGCAATCATCCTAACAATAAGTCTCTACATCAATAATGCTTACGGAAGATCGTAGTAACGCACACAGATCCTAAAGATACTAGAACCTAATGCTCTGATACCATCTGTGATAACCCACTCAAAATAATAACGGGTGGCCAGCCCTATACTACATTAAATCAGGTATCTCGGATGGCACAGTCTCAACATCAACTGACAAAACTAAATAATATAAGTCTAACTACCCGAAATCATTAAAAGTAGACTGTCAAAAATTTAAAACCTTTATTTAACAACAACAACAAAAAAACCAATAATGCAAACAAACCAATAAACTACAATATTACATCTAACTATGATGAATGATAAGTGCAAACTCCACATATATACAAGAGTGCAATACAATGTACGAATAGAATACCCGAATATGCTGTCGGGTAACAGACAGTACAATAATCTGAGAAATAAAATATAAAAGTGTTAATATACAACACTTGAATATAAACTCAATATACAACTGAATCCTAATCTAGATATACAAAGAGAGGAATCGATTATAACAAAGTGCCGCAACAGTCCGCTACTGCCACAGCTCAACGAATACACTGGAAGGATGAATGTCAATGGTGTCCATGCGGAGGAACACCTAAAGTAATACAATATATACATGGAGGGAGAAAATACAAACGGGTCAGAGCCTGAGTTGAAAACATTTTATAGCAAGTGTATTAAAATGCATAATAATTATAAATGCATTATTACATGATTTAATGGAATCGAACTCTCCATAATAATTCAACTCGCCTCTCAACTAAAGCGCGCACTAAACGTATGCACATGATCTCCAAATGGATGCCCAATTATACTAGGTAAAATAATTCAACTTAAACCCAATTGAAATATGTAATTAAATCATCTAACCTATCTCCAATTCTACACTTATCTGAATTCCATCTAAATTATATACTTTAATTTAAATGTTATAGTTATCTTTATATTTTTTCATTTGTTGAACATATAAAGTTGCATAATCAACCTCATAATAGCATCATTACAATATATCAACATTCTCATTTACTAGAATTTCGTATATTCTAGTCATGCCCTCATATGGAATCTAAGCATATATATAATTATATATGAGTTATTAGCATCAAGAGTTAAGGACTAAGCTCCTCCCGATTCTCAACACGGCATTGCGTTTCGTGCGTGGGACGTCTCGCCGAGGAGAAATCCAAAGGAACCCCCCCGTTACACTACTCCTGACCGTATTGATCCTCGAGGCTCATTATGCCCTCAATGCATGATGCATGTAACCCAAATTATTATCCAGTTTTAATTAATTAATATTCCCAATTCTCAACAGTACATGGCGTTTCATGCATGGGACGTCTCGCCGAAGCGAAATCCAAACAAGGAACCCCCCGTTACGCTACTCCTGGCACTGTCGATTGTCGGGATAGGTGATATATATATATATATATATATATATATATATATATATATATATATATATATATATATGAGCATTAAGGACTAACTTCTCCCCAATTTCCAACATTACATTGTGGTTCGTGCGTGGGACGTCTCGCCGAGGCGAAATCCAAATAAGGAACCCCCCCGATACACTAATCCTGACAATGTAGGTCGTTGAGGTCAATTATGCCCTCGATACCCAAGTAAAAGCACAATCAATAATAACCATACAACCGAGCTATAACTCGAGGACGCAGGCTCACATGCTATCATCTTCCATCAGCCCATATCCGTAGCAAATTGGGGCCACCTGGTGGGGTTCAACGACACCCACCTCGTGATCAACTCACGCACACGACGTCCCGGAAAGCGGTCATAACTCCTAACCGGCGAGTGAGAACGACACATACCCACGACTTCTCACCCCCAAAATAAATTATGTATATTACATAATAATCACATGGACGACTATGACCTAGGGAATATCCACACCCTGCTCATCTAGCCAGGATGCTCACCCTCTACGCACGTAACTTCCCAATGATATCAAGGAGGGGGTATGCTTAAACTATATATATATATATATATATATATATATATATATATATATATATATATATATATATATATATAAAATCATACAAGGTATACATACATCCCACATAATAAAGATATACCATCATATAAGGTATACCTGCCACATCATTTTCATTTTCATTATACGCTCTTAGGCGCAATAAATTTAATGTCATTGTTTAGTATTTTTCCCTCTTGATATACTAATCGTCAATTCTCACACCTCTTCCCCACTTAGAATACACTACACTATTTCTCGCTTGAAGCTCACATGTCGCTTCTAATTATGATTTGTCTCTAACTTCTATTCATGTTAGGGATATTGCTAATTCCGTATGCTCAATAATTAGCATTTATAATTCTCCATCCATAATAGGGTTCAATTCATTTTTGTGAACCTTTAAAGTTATCCCTTTTTGTGATTTGATCCTAAGATCCAATATCTCTAAAATCATTCTCATTCTTTCATATGAATTTAATTATTATCTCCAAATAGAACTCACAATAGTAGTGGGCTTCCCCACTTAGAACATACCAAAATCTCTAATAGGTATTCCTCAATTTTGGTCAATATGACACCAATAATTTCGTATAATGGAAACTCTCTAAAAATCTCCAAAACATACTCCAAGTAACCTCTATAGAGGTTACCAATTGATAACCTCGAACAAAACGGGGTGAAATTCTTCCTAGAAAAACATCTCCAAAATTCTCCTGTTTTCGAATCGATTCGGCCCCCAAAGCGAATCTATTCGGCCCATACGAATCGATTCGGTCCAATGGACCTGAGAGTCTGCTACATACCGAATCGATTCTCAAGGGGCGAATCGATTCGTCCCTAAATACCTGAGGATTCTACAACAGATTGAATCGATTCGGAAGGGACGAATCGATTCGATAAGTGCAACAAGCTACGAAATGGGCTATTTTATTCTTCACCCAAAATTCCCAAAAATCTATTATATCATCTTCCAACCATTTTTATCCTACCCAATCACATATATAACATTAATATTCATCCAAGAACACATATAAATTAATTTCTAACCTCAAATTAATTTATTCACTACAAATTTAAGATTTTCCCCAAAAAGTTAGGTTTTGATAAACTAAACCTAAAACCCAAAGATTAAATCCACAAATCATGCAATAAATGGTACACAACAATTATTTAGCAAGGTTAATCACTTGCCTTGGGTTAGTAGGGTCTGAATCTGCCTTGAGATCGCGTATTTGTCGAAAAATCCTCTTTCTCTCTCTTTTCTCCTTCTTTCTCTTCTTCTCTCTTTCTTTCTTTCTTTCTTTCTTTCTTTCTTTCTGTTTCTCTTTCTCTCTTTGGGGAAATAAATCTCCCGTAGGCTTTTAAGCCTATTCTCTCAAGATACACATCTTTAAATGATAATTCACACTTTAAATGACTCGGTAACTTTAATTCGAGTCAAACAATCCTAAATTATTTCGGAACCTAAATAGACCCCAAGTACAGTCATTTCGACTTTCTCGACCCTTCCGAAAACAATGGTACCCTCAGAATTGCCATTCGACACACTTTCTAACGACTCCAAATTTTGACCTCAATTTCCAATTTAACTAATCTCTCAATAAAATACAATTTATTTCTCCCAAAATAAATAAATCACCGTCTCTAAGACCTCGGGCTGTTACACAAATATGCCTCTAAGAAAACCCCATAAAATCCCTTTTTAAAATCTATGACAAACATGTTTGTCTTCTCCAAAAAATATGCCCTTCATACCCATCAAAATCCCCTACAACAACTTCCACATTTGTAGCTCTCTATCTCAATAATGGGAGAAATGTGTATTTTGGTGTGAGTGTATCTGTTAGAACCCCTTAATAGTGGAAGGCAGTATCCGAAAATAAGGGGGATCTGTGAGCTCCTGAGAGAGAAAATAAGAATTGGCTCTTTGTTTTCTCCACCCTACGCCTCTCTCTTTTACATACAAAAATTTCACAAAACCCTTCACACCCCATATACTTACATCCAGACGGTCTGGTCTAAGAGCTGATGAGAAAATCTTAATCCATAGCTGACAAGTTGACAACAAAATGTCAGATCTAATTTTCGTCCGGCGTTGTTAGAATGACAATGGTCGTTGTTCGAATGACATTAGCCCTCGTTCAAAATATCCTTCTCGTGACATCCATTTGTTGTTCAAACAACATCTCCTTGTCGTTTGAACGACATTTTTCTTTCCCAATATTTTTCTCCAATTTTTATCTATAATTCTTCTAAAATTACAATTAACCCTATTTCAATTATAATAAGTCCGTAATTTAATCAATTTACTGGGGCGGGATATTATAAAATTACTCAAATTAAATGGATTTCTTTAACATGCAATTAGTTTAAGTGATTGATATTTATCAAATTTGAATGAAAATAACCCTAGATAAATAAAATACTATAAAAAATAACATCAATACCATCATATATTGTTGTTAAGAAAATGTAATAAGAAAATCCCCAAATAGATATTACTATTGTAGAAACCCTAACCACATGTGGAGTAAATAGGCTTATCAATTGATTTAATAGTATGATTGATGTTGAATCTTGAAGAAATACACTTGAATCAAGAAAAAAATGCTCTACAAAACTATGAAGGATTTCGCGAGTAAGGGAGATAGAGGATCATTGTTGCTAAAAATAATTAAAAAGAGGGTTTCTTATGGTTATAACCTGGATTCCTTGACTCGGTCACGAGTCGTGCTTGTTCCAATTTTTTAGGTGATTTTCTTCACTATAATTGTCATTCATACTTTCGTTAAAGCTAAATAAGCTTTAATTGGGCAAGACAGAGACTAGAGATTCCAATTTAAAAGGAAAGATCCCAACTATAATGTAGCCATGTACATTAAGGTTTATATTATTAATTATCATAACATACATGTTTAAGCATCATAATTGAGGTTTATGGTTATACAGCATAGATCAAATAAAGATGAGTACGAAATTAAAGTCATAAAATATTCGTAAGTTTTATTAATCATCGGATGTAATTCAAACAACTCGCGTGAAGAAAAAAGTGAATACGACAAAGCCTTGAACGATGAAACGAATATAAAAGTCCATTGAAAAATACTTTTGAAAAATCTACTTTGATGTTTATCATGAAAAAGTTTTATTTTTCTTGAAAGTATAAAATGTTCAACTAACACTTTTGTCTTCCTAACTTTAAAAAATTTATGATTAAAATTTTTAGTTTCATATCAATAGTGTTAAAGAATTTTGGATAGATGTAATTCTTTGAGATGTGTCGACTTTCACACATGTAGAAGGATTAGAGATCTCTTTCTAATTTTTTAAAGGTAGATCACATAAACAAAAGTTACAACCCTATCAATATCATCTTTCATGATTTTGAATGATATTGCATTTTTCTCTTCAACTACAACCATGAAGAAAAATCTCACATGCACAAGGCATAAAATTAACAATCCTTTTTTTCAAACCACAACCATTTCAATAAGCATGAAGAAAAAATCAAATTGCATCATTTAATCTTTTGATCGAAGAATGATAAATAATAATGTGGTGTCAAGTTCATCAATTTTATAATATATACTCCATATTGATGATCTTTAAGATTTTTAACACTTCAAAGCTTTATATTTCCACTTCGAGAGTGTATAATCATAAACAAAATCAAGATAAAAATATGATATGTAATAGTTTGCATATTAATTTAGCATTAAGACCCATATAACCTATAATCACATGATTAAAAAATGCATCTAAAAAAATATGCAAGGATGATAAACAATTACAACCCAAGGAATATGATACTTTGAGGAATGAGATATGCATTATAAAACTCCTAGGAGCATCGAGAAACAAGTTTATATAGTAGAGGTTGAAGGAACCATGATAGGATCTCTTATGGTCTATACGTCAATCATATTCATACTATCCTTTCTAATTCATACATGATTCAAATGAGTCTTCCTAGAATTAGGTTGAATGATGCATGAATTTTGAATTCATTTGTCCTTCTTACTGTGAACACGATGATTATGTTTTCCTTGGATACATTTTTTATTATTTCCAACAAAATTCCTACTCTTCCTTGCATTACTTGAAAATAAGGTCGGATTGATTGAATAACAAAAGTTTCTAACATGACATACTTTATGACAATGAATACAGTAAACTAGATAGGTCTAAAAATAAACAAATGATCATAGAAAACAATCTTAACAAATTTTGGAGTAATAAAAGACTTATCCTTCAAATGATTCACTTTACCATATTTCCTCATATATGAAACCTTTTTGGAATTAGGTTTGAAACAAGGTGATTCATTTGATGGTGAATCATTTCCATGAAATGAGACTCCATTAGAAATTACTTATTTGATAGAATCCAAGTGTTCCAATATTTTTTAAAAGCTTGACATTGGATTCTTTGCAACTTTAAAATTTCTTTATCAAAAAGTCCAAAGAAATGATCAAATTATCTCTCTCCTTTTTCAAAGTGGACACATATTCAGCTTCAACAAGAGGTAACTTCTCATCTTTAAAAAATTCATCAAGAAATTCTAAAAAGTCATTAAAGCACAAATTAGGGGCCTTAATTCAAGAGTAAAGAGAATGTCCACAAGATTCTATAAGTTTAAAACATTAATTTTCTTCTTGTATAAGTATGATCTCATTAAAAATGGTGGTTTTCTCATTTTCAAGGGTTCTGGTTTTCTCAAGTAAATAATACTTTCAATAGATAAAGAGAATTTTTCAAAGCCTTTTCTTTTTCAAAGAATTTTACTTTCATAATAAGTCTCAAATTTGACTTTAGGAAAACTTTTGATTTTAAATATAGCTTACAATAGTAAATACATAGATAATCTTCTTCATCATCCTTATCACTATTGGCACAAACCTTTTAATTGTCAATAGAGTGATTCAAAAAAATCCATAAGTACTACATGCACCAATAAACTCACTTATACCATCACATAAACTTAACTCCAATAAAAAAGACATGGGATAAACCTTAAGGTGATTAGACCTATTAAAATGAGAAATCACTATGATACTATTTGAGAGTATTGTGTGCCTAAAACCTAAATAAAGTGAAAGTACCCAATTAAAATTATTGTTATAATAAAAGAGATATTTTCCTTTAATTACTTATAGGTACAAAATAGACAACATAGGTCTATATGATCAAACATTTACTAATTCGCTGACATTGAATTTTATCTGCAATTAAAGTTGATTTAATCTAAATGAAAAATAGGGTAAACAATCACACAACTCCAAGCCATACGAGGTAATATTCAAAATGGGAAAACACCTTGGACAAACAAAAGGAAAAATACACTATGGTAGAGTATCATAAATAAAAGACAACGACTTGCAATTAAACAATCCACTGACCAACTACCAACTCTTTCCCACCATATCCTCCGAAGAGAGAGCCAACAGTTAGAGAAATCTACACAACCGCGACTGATTTTGAACTTGTCCAATATCTTTCAAAACTACTCCACGAACCAAAAATTCTCTTTGAAGTCAAATATTTTTTTGAGAAGACATCAATTCTTTAAATACCACATTCTAGGATGTGAGTTTTTCTAAAGGTTTTGAAAGTATTTAAAATGATTTGTGTTTGTCAAACCTTATGTATTTTTGAGATATTCACGTAAGTGTTTGAAGAGCAAGAATACTAGTATTCTAGTTCAAGAATAAAAGTAGGAATTTTTAGGCTTTAATATGACTTGTTATCAATATTTGAAAATAAAACACCTCAAGCACATAAAGAGAAATATGAAGAAAGTAAACTATGGTTTAACCCTCTAGATTATTTAAACTAAAAAATGGATCTCTTAAATTTTTTTCTTATTTGATAGAATGTCCTTTCTCTTTTAAAAAATTTCTCACTAATTTTTCTTTTGGATTTTTGACCAAGTTAAAGTCAAGGTTATCATATATATCAAGATCTTCCAAGCGTGGAAGAAAATCCTAAGACGAGTGGGAGTATGAGATCATAAACTCAATCAAATCACTTTAGTTTAGAGAAATTTTGCTGCCAAAAAAGTCTTTATGCGTAACATGTCTTTTTAAAGAATTAAAAATGAATTAAATTGGTTAAAATTTAAATTACACGGGTGTCATAATTTAATATAAATATGATGGGTTGACTAAATTATTAATCAAAGAGAAATGATTAATGATTATTGAATGAAATTACTAAATGAATAGTAATTATAAAATTAACGTCACAACGAATGGCAGTGACGTGATAATATGATATCTCAACCGAATATCATGAGCGGACTAAATAAGGTAGAGATAGAAACTAAATTATGAGTCAGATGATGATTTTCAGGTTACGATTGAGTTACAAGAGTCAAAACAATCAAAATAGTATACTTGGGTGTGTAGTTTGGGTCCCAAGACCATTTTAGACATAATTGACAACTCGAGAGGGCATTTGAGTCATTTTATAACATAGGATTAAGGGAATTTCGAGATTTTGAGTATTATATATAGTTATGGTGATGAGAATCTAGGGTAAAGATATTAGAAAATAAGTGGAGGCTAGTAGGGAGGAGATGAAGAGTTTTCTTGGAGCTCAAGCAAGGGTTTTGGAGAATTCAAGCTCAATTTAGCATCACAACCACTATTGGAGAAAGGATTTGAAGAGAAGCTTCATTAAAGAGTATCAAAATCAGACAACTCTAATATAATGCAAGTAGTTATCTTACATATTTTTATGAGTTATAATACTCATGTAGAATAGGGCCTTTGAATTTAGTAAAATTGATGATATTTTGTGATTTGATGAATATACCTCATAATTGGAAATATGATTGCATGTAGAATGAATCCACTTGTATAAACAAAACGAAATTAAGAGTTATGAGATTTAGATCATGAGGCCCCCCATTTAGATACAAATGCAATAACATCATTCTAGGGATTAAATTGCAGAACAACTTCTCAAATTTGAGAAGTCTATCAAATTGGGTAATTTAGGAATCGTTTAAAACTTAAACCGTCATTTAAAAACTATTTTGCACTATTTTGGTTACAAAAATGGCTATTTCTTCCCCATTGCCTCGTAGAAAATCCTATTTTCTGCATTTTGTTCCCCGATACGTTTTCTCTCAAAACGGCTCCGAAATGCCTCAAAATTGCATTTTAAAAATCTGGGCAGATTCACGGGGAAAATTGTAAGAAATGTTATTTTTGGTCTGTAGTTTCGTTGAAGGTCGTCTCAATTGATTGATTGTGATTATTGTTTTATACTAGGATGATGAACTATGAGGTTATTTTAAAAGGATTTGAACCTCAAAAAGGTGTAAATTGTTCGAACAAGATTAGTGTATCGCTTGAACGACCTTAGATTTTATATCTTGAAGATTGATTTTTTCGTTGCGAATGGGTGGCCACCAGATCATATTTTAAACTAGTGATATTAAGTAAGGGTAAATAGGACCCTTAGAGTAGTGAGAGATAATTGAAATTATGTGAAATGGAAGCTTAATTGAAAATTATGGTACATTGAATATACGAGTGAAATAATTACTACGTACGAGTTGATGGAATTAGGTTGTGTATACCTACTGAATAATATATAAATAGGTTATGTGAACACTTATAGATATGATTTGATTATGTTTGTGACCATACCTACCCTACCTGCTATCAGGAGGTTTACACGCAAAGGGAAATCCCACATTGACGATTCCATTGAGGTCTGGATTAGTGCCGCAGAGCATGGAACTTAGTGCAGTCCACTATGTGTCGTGTATTTGTAGAATTGGCAGGTCATTTGGGTACGTTAGGTATGTACGTATCCCAAAGTCTTAGAACCATGTTCGCCTCCGCTATGATGTTGATTTATTTTGGTTTCTAGTAAACATGCCAAACCAATATTCCTTTATTGAGTATGAGAGGTACATGGACTTGATAGCAGAGTATGCTAACAATACGAGGGACCATTCCAGGGATGCTATATGTGTCTATATATTGTATATGTGATGAATCTATATACCCATGTAATATACCTACTTATGTGAAAAATTAGAATACATAGATGATGAATATATAAAAAGGAAATTATATGTTGAAATTTAAATAAGTGGCTCAATAATAAAATGAGAATAAACAATTTATTATTGAAACCGTAGTACCGTATAGTATGGGGATATACGTGAGAATTAGATTTATCGAGAGTTGTCAGATACCTTAGATAGTTAGACACGGGGTACTAGTTCGGTAGAATAGGATATGCGTGCACATTAGTTGAGAGGTGAGAATCTCAAGTGAGTACGTGAATAATACATGTGTAATAAATAATTGATTTAAATTGAGATTTAAATGCTTGATAAATAATTTCAAAATATTTTACTTGGGCTCTGACCCGTGTCAAATTATTTTCAAAACATTTTTGGTGTCCATCCATAGGGACGCCCAGTTTAGAGATCTTGTCAAGTAACACTTAGATGAAGCAATGTGGAGGCTCGCATGATATTTCTTAGATGCTTCAGCTTGTTCTCTCTAGATATGAGATTTCAATACCAGTTATCTATTAGTTCATCCTAGCGTGTTGCCTTCAGACTCTTTATTTATTTCAGTTATGCATCAGACTGTATTCTGATATTATTTACTTATTTCAGATTGTGGTTAGATTATTTTACTTAGAGAGCGATGGTTTAGTA
Source organism: Sambucus nigra (assembly GCA_949130495.1). Classification (NCBI taxonomy): domain Eukaryota; kingdom Viridiplantae; phylum Streptophyta; class Magnoliopsida; order Dipsacales; family Adoxaceae; genus Sambucus; species Sambucus nigra. Next base: position 292,709,053 of record OX422215.1, on the reverse strand, counting down.
AGTCTCCTTTATTTAATTATTCATATCTGTCATGGGATTGTTCAGATTAGATTCATATATGATTGGTTTAATTCATTTAAATTATTATTTCATGTGTTAATATTAAAAGAAAAAAAATGCCACCAGCTTAATTTGCCATAGGTGATTAGTAAATAACAAATTTTAGACAGTGATGCTAAAAATGAAACCATTAATGATTCCAATTTAATTTAATAATGGACTGATCACCCAGGATTAAAATAGGCGGGGTATCACATATGGTATTAGAGAATCAGGTTCTAGTCTCCGTAGGATCTGTACGACTTACTACGAATACAGAGTAGAGTTCTTTGACTTAGAGCCCTATTATTAGGATTGTTGTATTCATAATCATGAACTAGAGATTACGTTCTTCTGCAGTTATTTTTGTATTGATAGTGAACTCATACAATTCGATCTATTTTTTAGATGTCGCCTAGGAAGGAATGAAAGGTTGGGATCACCAAAAGAGGTGATGCTAGAAAGGATCCCCACAAGTTATGGTAACCGTCACAGAGGTGGATGATATTATATCACAAGCAGTTAGTGTCGTATTATTACACTAACGAGAGCATAGTGTCCAAATGATAGGAACCAAAAGAGCAAGGGAACCTAGTCAGTCAAGCAAGTCCGAAAGAATAGTAACAATGTAACACCGAAGCAAAAATTACAGGATACTCGAGGTCGTTAGGTCCAAGAGAATAATAGATATGTCCAGCAGAAACAAAGCCACCAGGTCCACCACAACCATGAGAAGGGAGATTTTAAAGGGAGATGTTTTACATGTGGAAAGAGTGGCCAAAAGCTCCAACTTTGTCCGCAGCGAGCTAAGGAGAAGCCTCAATAGGACCAACAAGGTCAAAAGAAGAAAAAATTCACTTGTCGATTTTATATTTGTGGGGAGGCGAGTCACCTAAAGTATTATTGTCCACAACAGGGCCAACAAGAGGGGCAGTACCATCAAGGCAATCAGGGTCAGCGTTGAAGAGAGTTTCCAAGCCAGTGTTTTATTTTTGGATAGACGGTCACAAGAGGAGGGGTTTCCCACAGTAAGGAAGAGAGCCACGAAAGCAGGGTCCCCGCAGGAGCAGTAGGCACAGAGGTCACCTATGGCACCAGCCCCACCCGCACCACCACTACATGGGTAACTACATTATGGATATGCCTATAATGTCTGGTATGCAGTCATGCCACTGTGACAACCCTCTCACCGAAATAAGGGGTGGCCATCCCGATACTCAAATAAAAATAGGAATCATAGATGGATCATCCTCAACATCACAACAATATAATAACTGTCCGGGATAACCACACTATATTTCAGAAAAACGGGTTGCCAAAATTTTTTGTTTTATAAGTTAAAGAAAGAATTTCAACAACTCAGTTTGAAAATAAAGTGGAAACCCAACTAAACTTATATTACATCCATAACAAGTATACAATAAGGGGACCGAATATGCTGTCGATCGACAGTCACCACAACGTAATACAACAGTTAAATTTAAGTTACATAATACATTACAATAAACAAATACAAAAACTTGGGCCACACGCCCATGTAAATGACCATATCATAACTAGAATACCAAAAATGATGGCGTCTAACAACATATCCCGTAATACCCGTAAAGTATCACGGATCCCCAAAAACACCGAAATAGGAAAGTCAGAACGGGCGTCCTTACAGCGGAGCACTTGAGCGGATACAAGATTCATGCACAACAAGAAATATGAACGGGCCAGGGCCCGGTTTAATATGATCACCAGATGAATAAAAAGTATAACAATTATGAACAGTTAATCATGAATGATAATGATGAGATTCTAACAACATAATCATAAAGCATAAACCAAGACAATTTAAATGATTATAAATTTAATTTAGTTATGCAAGAGGATATGAATAAACATCATTAATTTAAAAGCCTCCATCATTTTTCACCATTACATTTCATCTTTCCATTCCTTATCAGGAATATAATTAGTGTTAAATGCTCTTTGTGGCATTTATTATACATCAAGTCCCACTTGATTAAGAATTGTTATATTCATATATGTATAACGATTTTAAGACCATCCCTCCGGGTTTCCCTACTGGATGCGCCCCTAAATGACTATCATCTTCTAGGGCCTATCAACCAAGACAACCTGGGCACCTATCACAACGTCGAGAAGTGGCCATATGCCTGCGGGAGCGTCATAACCACACCTGGAATTACCTCACCATCGCCGAAAACGTACATAATAATTGATCATATGGCCGAGGACTATAGCCTCCATGCATTCAATAGTCAGGGGACATCACCTCATGCGCGTACTTCCCTTATGATAGCATATAGAGAGGTATTTAAGTAAATTATCATTTACCATATTCAGGATTAAGTAAATTATCATTTACCATAATCATTACCTTTTCCATTTCATTTTCATTTGCCATGTGCATGTTCATGTAATGGATATATCCCATTTTATCCGGAGCCATATGTAAATCATATCATCATTACAACCTCAATGAATGAATAATTTATCGATTCATTCTCCAAACATTTTAGGGTATTATTATAACCCACCATGACTAACATACCTAAATTGAGCTTCTAATGTCTCCTAATATGACCTTACAACTCCTAGTTTCATAATAGTTAACTAAAGGAAAAGAAGTTCCTAACATCAATTTGTATACCCCCAAAATAACCCCATTTAATCCAATTCTAATCTAGGGTAGTTAACTAACTCATCTAGGACTCTAGGAATCTAAGTTTACTTCATACAAGAAGGTTCCTAAGTCCTAATCCTGAGGAAAAAGAATTGGAATTGAGTTAGAAAAATAACTTAAAACTGTAGGATTTTCGAATCGATTCGCCCTAGCCGAATCTATTCGGACCGTCTGAATCAATTCAGATAGAAGAACCAAACATTCTGCATAATTGATGAATCGATTCAGACAATCCGAATCGATTCTGTCCACTTAGACCAGTAAACTGTCCCTGTAGCAAATCAATTCGCTTGGGGTGAATCGATTCGCCCAACCCAGATATTCTACTTTTGGCTATGGAGTTTTATAACTCCAAATTACCCCAAGTCATTTCTAACCAAACCAAGATCATTTATGGCATCCAACTAATCATAAATGCATCAAGCAACTATAATTTACCCTAATAAACATCTCAATCAACTTTCAAGGATTCAAAACTTACAAATCCATTTAAAACCCTAAAATTGTTAAACCATAACCAATCCACAACAATCAATACAAATTATTCATCTTAAACCATATATTAGCAATTAGAAAACTTACCTTGAGGTAGAAATCTCAGATTTCTTTGTGGTAGCAATAATCCCAAGCCTCAATCTTCAATCTCTCTCTTTTTCTTCTCTTTTCTCCTCAATTCCCTTCCTCTCTCTTTCTCTCTAGGTTAGTAATACACTTACGAAATAAAAGGCTTAGCAATACTAAAATCATGGCTTTCTTCATAATTCCCAACTTAATTGGTTAATATCGTATTTAAATGACTCACAACTACACATTTAAGCTATAACCAGTCAAAAGTGCCCGAACCAATAAAAATACAATATGGCACTTATTTCGACTATCTCGCACATTTCGGGACTAACTACGCCCTCTAAATTGGCATTCGACAATTTTATAAATCATTTCAAGTTCCGATCTAATTTAAACCATAATTGTCATTTTAAAACATGTGACACTAAGAAATGCAACATGATGATATCTACTTACACATACAGTAATTATGCAACAATCTAGTAAATATTAACTTTTAACTCATTCAATTAATATTTACTCCATTTTATCAACATTTTATATAATTACCCCTCACAGTAAATTAATATAAAATAAGTTCTCAAAAGCGAGGGTTCTTACATACTCCCCCCCTTATGGGTAATTTTTCCCTCAAAATTCAGGCGTACCTTGTATAAAGAGAAGCAAATATTTTTCCCGCATATCATCCTCACATTCCCATGTCGATTCCATGGCGTCGTGATGACCCCATTGAACTCGCACCAAGGGCACCACTCGAGATCTCAATCCATGCTCTCCGTGTTCTAAGATAGGAACATGTTGTTCTTCATATGAAATATCGGGTTGCAAATCGATATCCTCCAAAGGAATATGCCAATGGGCTCCTTCACACCTCTTATACTTCTTCAAAGAGGAAACATGAAACATATCATGGAGTTATTGTAAGTGTTTTGGTAAGGCAAGTTGATAGGCCACTGGACCTACCTTGGCAATAATGGGAAAAGGTCCAACATAACGCGACGCAAGCTTTCCTTTCTTCCCAAAATGCTTAATACCCTTCATTGGCGATACTCGCACCAAGACTTGATCTCCAACTTCCAACTCCATATGCCTTCTATTCGCATCGGCGTAAATCTTTTGACGATCTTGAGCTATTCGAATGCGATTCCGGATGAGTTCAATCTTGGAAGAAGTATCCTGGATCATTTCAGGTCCAAGAAACTTATTATTTCCCACCTCCAACCAACAAGTGGGTGATCTACAAGGCCGACCATAAAGTGCTTCATAGGGTGCCATCCCAATAGTAAATTGGTACAAATTGTTATAAGAAAATTCGACCAAAGGGAGATATTCTTCCCAACCACCCTTGAAATCAAGCACACACATTCAGAGCATATCCTCCAATATTTGGTTGACTCTTTCTGTCTGCCCATCTGTTTGAGGGTGATAAGAAGTAATCAATTTTAATTCGATTCCCATAGCCTCTTGGAAAATTTCCCAAAAGTGGGAAACAAAAATCTTGTCTCTATAGGAGATAATATTTATTGGCACCCCGTGGAGTCTAACAACCTCCACAATAAATAGCCGGGCATAACGAGTATTATAGTCGGTATGGATCGGTAAAAAAATGTGCCAACTTAGTCAAACGATCAACGATAACCCAAATATAATCGTGACCATTTTGCGATGTTGGCAAGCCCGTGATGAAATCCATTGATATGCTCTCCCACTTCCACACCGGAATCTCCAAGGGTTGCAACAAATCCATCGGTCGCTGATGATCTATCTTGACCAACTGACAAGTAGCACATTGGGACACGAACTTAGAAATATCCCATTTCATGACCGCCCACCAATACTGACGGCTCATGTCTTGGTACATCTTGTCCCCACCAAGATGCACTAAAAATTTAGACCCATGAGATTCTGTCATCGCGGCCTGTCATAAATCCCCTTCATTTGGGACAATCAGTCTACCGTGGAAATGTAATCCACCCTCCGAGCTAATTGAGTAGGATTTTGCTCCCTCGATAAATAATTGGCGTATACGGTCTTGGAAACCTTTATCCCTTCCCTGAGCTTCTACCACTGTTGACACAATAGTAGGTGTAACGCTCAACACCGACATAAATGCCCTGGCAATCGCGTCCTCCTGACTAAGCTCCTTCCATTTGGCTTTACATACCTCCGCTAACTCCCCCTCAGGTTTTCTACTTAAAGCATATGCCACCACATTCGCCTTGCCCGAGTGATAGTGGATGTCGAATTGATAGTCTTTCACAAACTCTAGCCATCGGCGTTGTCGCATATTTAAATCTTTTTGTGAATGTAAATATTGCAACAATTTGTGGTCCGTGAAAAGACTAAATTTTTCCCCGAGGAGATAATGCCTCCAAATCTTCAAGGCAAAGACTACTGCGGCAAGCTCCAAATCATGCACCGGATAATTCTTCTCATGGGTCTTTAGCTTGCGAGAATCATAAGCAATATCCCGCCGCTCTTGTTGAAGTACACCTACCAATCCATGTAGAGATGCATCGGTAAAGAATAAATATTCCAATCCTAGCCTTGGTAATGCAAGGACTGGAGCAGAAGTCAACCTATCCTTGAGCTCATCAAAAGCTGACTGAAAAGAATTATCCCATACAAACCTCACCCCTTTCCGAGTTAAATTTATCAAAGGGCTAGAAATTTTAGAAAAACCCTTGATAAACCGGCGATAATAACCCGCCAAACCCAGAAAACTACGAATCTCAGTAGGTGTCATGGGATGACCCCACTCCTTCACCGCAATAAGTTTACTTGGGTCTATCAAAATACCCTGGGCAGTCACAATGTGACCTAGAAATTATACCTCCTGCAACCAAAAACCACATTTCTCGAACTTGGCATACAATTGGTGATCCCTTAACCTTTGTAGGACCAATCACAAATGAGTAGCATGATCGGTTTCTGTTTGAGAATACACTAGAATATCATGAATGAACACAATGACAAACTGGTCCAGGAAGTCTCGAAACACCCTATTTGTGAGGTCCATAAACACGACGGGGGCATTGGTTAGTCCGAAAGGCATAACCAAAAATTTATATGAGCCATATCTTGTTAGGAAAGCAGTCTTGGACATACCTTGCTCCCGTATCCACAACTGGTGATACCCCATCCTCAAATCTATCTTAGATAAGTACGACACTCCCCTAAGTTGATCAAATAAATCATCAATTCGAGGTAACGGGTATTTGTTCCGGATGGTGACTTTATTCAACTCTCTGTAATCAACACATAACCGAAGAGAACCGCCCCTTTTCTTCACAAATAACACCAGAGCACCCCACGATGACGTACTTTGCCTAATAAACCCTTGCTCTCACAAGTCCTGAATCTGATCCCTTAACTCTCTCATCTCAATAGGAGCCATACGGTATGGAGATCTCATAATCGGTCTCGTTCTCGGTGCTAAATCGAGTACACACTCAATTTCCGGGCTCGGAGGCCAACCCGGTATTTCCTGAAAAACATCTTGGAAATCTCTAACAATCGAAATAAAATCTAAGGAAACTACTACATCTCGAGAAGTCTCCTCCGTGATACAGTACAAGTAAGTGCTAGTACCTCCTTCTGAACGAGGCATAACCACTAAAAACATTTCTTGCCCCGGAATGGCAAAAACTATAATCTTACCATAGAAATTTACTATTGCATGATACTTCACTAGCCAATCCATACCCAAAATCACATCATACTCGACCATATCAAGGATGAGCAAATCAGCCTCGAAGTACAAATTACCAAGATTTATTCCTATTTGTTTACAAACAAAGAAAATAAGTGAACCATCACCCATAGAAGACTCAACACTAGTGAAGGTACTCTCTACAGATTTAATCAACTCTGCAGACGGAGCGAAACTTCTAGAAATGAACGAGTGTGTCGCACCTGTATCAAACAATATACGACCCATGTGCCCCTGAATGAGAAACTTACCCTCAATATCTGGCGGTGCGGGCGGAGACGGAGGAAGCATAGCATCCTGAATGTGATAGACACGCTCATACTGTAACTGTCCCTGCTGTGGAGGGACAATCGGGTTATGTAGCTGTGGCTACTGTGGGATCCTATGAAGCTGACCCCCAACCAACTGAGGACATTCCCTCTTGTAATGACCCACCTCCCCACACTGAAAGCATCGATTCATCATATTCTCTTAGTTTCGGCCCCAATTATTTCTAATCTAGGTAATGCCTTGGCCCGGATGGCCCCTACCCTCGTGACCACCCCGACCTGATTGTTTTTGCGGGGCACCCTGACCGTGCCTATTATTGTTGCCACCCACATTAAACCCACCAAAACGTTGCCTTTTTGACAAGTCCCCTTGCTGGAGATCCCTCTCTGTTTGCTTATTTCCTGAAGATTGAGACGAAGGAAATGCCCCTCCTCCAGTCCCATTGCCTCCAGGTTTCCCAACTTGCCCCATCACTATAGCTTTCTTACTACTTTGGACATACACCCGATGTTCTTGGAAATGAAGTAACGCTGCATTCATCACATCCCCAAAAGTCTGCAAAGCTGGATTACCTAGCAAATGTTGTCGGATCCTCTAGTTCAAACCTCCCATGCACTTCGATATTTTCCTCTCTTTCGGAGTCACCTCATCCGGTACAAAACTTGCTAATCGGGTGAAATCCTCCTCATACTCCGAAACTAATCTCTCACCTTGTACCACATCCTAAAGCTTTCTTCTCATCTCCCTTTGTAACACGGGAGGGAAATACTTCTAATCAAACAAAACCCAAAAATCATTGATAGTCATAACATCTCTCTGCTCCGGCGTAGTCATCGACTCCCACCATTGCAATGCAGATCCAATGAGCTTGAAAGTAGCAAGGACTTGTTTCCTCTCCTCACTATACTCTACCATACGCAGATGGCGCTGCATATCCTTCTTCCACTGATTAGCTCTAATAACATCATAGCCTCCATCGAATTTCGGGGGATGACCCTTTAAAAAGGACTCCCTAACTCTCTCCCACTGAGAAGGTCCCGTAGGATCTTGTACATTTCGCGCTCGTTGTTATTGAGCTTGTGGCATTTGTTGAACCACGATAGTCATCGCTGCGTTGACCGCTTGGGCCATAATATTTGCTACATCAGCAACATTTATAGTTCCCTGTTGCGGTGGGGGTGCACCTACTTTCTCTTCTACAACTCTATTCCTTCTAGCGGGGTGGCCTCTCTTAGGTGGCATCTGAAATAAAGAAGCAATAGAGTTAGAATACTACATAGAATAATCTATTTTGCAGAAGATCGCATACATAGGCAACAAAGCAGTCCTAACAATAAGCTCTATATCAAAGAACGCTACGGTAGAACGTGACAAATCCGCATAAATCCTAAAGACTCTAGAACCTGATGCCCTGATATCATCTGTGACAACCCGCTCATCGAAATAAGGGGTGGCCAGCCCGATACTCAAATAAAAATAGGAATCATAGATGGATCATCCTCATCATCACAACAATATAATAAGTATCCGTGATAGCCACACTATATTTCAGAAAAACGGGTTGTCAAAATTTTTTGTTTTATAAGTTAAAGAAAGAATTTAAACAACTCAATTTGAAAATAAAGTGGAAACCCAACAGAACTTATATTACATCCATAACAAGTATATAATAAGGGGACCGAATATGCTGTCGGTCAAAAGTCACTGCAACGTAATACAACAATTAAATTTAAGTTATATAATACATTACAATAAACAATTACCAAAACTTGGGCCACAAGCCGAAGTAAATGACCAGATCATAACTAGAATACAAAAAATGATGGCGTCTAACAACATATCCCGTAATACCCACAAAGTATCACAGATCACCAAAAACACCGGAATAGGAAATTCAGAACGGGCGTCCTTACGGCAGAGCACCTGAGCGGATACAAGATTCATGCACAACAAGAAATATGAACGGGTCAGGGCGTGATTTTATATGATCACTAGATGAATAAAAAGTATGACAATTATGAACAGTTAATCATGAATGATAATGATGAGATTCTAACAACATAATCATAAAGCATAAACTAAGACAATTTAAATGATTATAAATTTAATTTAGTTATGCAAGAGGAAATGAATAAACATCATTAATTTAAAAGCCTTCATCAAGAATATAATTACTGTCATATGCTCTTTGTGGCATTTATCACACATCAAGTCCCACTTGATTAAGAATTGTTATATTCATATACATATAACGATTCTAAGATCGTTCCTCCGAGTTTCCCCACTGGACGCACCCCTAAATGACTATCATCTTCCAGGGCCTATCAACCAAGACAACCTGAGCACGTATCGCAACGTTGGGAAGTGGCCATATGCCCGCGGGAGAGTCATAACCACACCTGGAATTACCTCACCATCGCAGAAAACATACATAATAACCGATCATATGGCCGAGGACTATAGTCTCCCTGAATTCAATAGTCAGGGGACATCACCTCATGCGCGTACTTCCCTTATAATAGAATTTAGAGAGGTGTGTTTAAGTAATTTACCATTTACCATATTCATGATTAAGTAATTTATCATTTACCATAATCATTACCATTTCCATTTCATTTTCATTTTCCATGTGCATGTTCATTTAATGGATATATCCCATTTTATCCAGAACCATATGTAAATCATATCATCATTACAACCTCAATGAATGAAAAATTTCTTGATTCATTCTCCAAACATTTTAGGGTATTATTATAACCCACCATGACTAACATACCTAAATTGAGCTTCTAATGTCTCCTAATATGACCTTACAACTCCTAGTTTCATAATAGTTAACTAAAGGAAAAGAAGGTCCTAACATCAATTTGTATACCCCCAAAATAACCCCATCTAATCCAATTCTAATCTAGGGTAGTTAACTAACTCATCTAGGAATCTAGGAATCTAAGTTTACTTCATACAAGAACGTTCCTAAGTCCTAAGCCGAAGGAAAAAGAATTGGAATTGAGTTAGAAAAATAACTCAAAACTACAGGATCTACGGATCGATTCGCCTTATCCGAATCGATTCGGACAGAAGAACCAGACATTTTGCAGAATTTCCAAATCGATTCAGACAGGCAGAATTGATTCGGTCCACTCAGACCTATAAACTGTCCCTGTAGCGAATCAATTCTCTAGGGGCGAATCGATTCACCCAACCAAGAAATTCTACTTTTGGCTATGGAGTTTTGTAACTCCAAATTACCCCAACTCATTTCTAACCAAACAAAGATCATTTATGGCATCCAACTAGTCATAAACGCATCAAGCAACTATAATTTACCCTAATAAACATCTCAATCAACTTTCAAGGGTTCAAAACTTACAAATCAATTTATAACCCTAAAATTGTTAAACCATAACCAATCCACAACAATCAATACAAATTATTCATCTTAAACCATATATTAGTAAGTAAAAAACTTTCCTTGAGGTAGAAATCTCAGATTTCTTTGTGGTTGCAACAATCCCAAGCCTCAATCTTCAATCTCTCTCTTTTTCTTCTCTTTTCTCCTCAATTCCCTTCCTCTCTCTTTCTCTAGGTTAGTAATACACTTAAGAAATAAAAGGCTTAGCAAGACTAAAATCATGTCTTTCTCCCTAATTCCCAACTTAATTGGTTAATACCGCGTTAAAATGACTCACAACTACACATTTAAGCTATAACCACTCAAAAGTGGTTATTTCGACTATCTCGCACATTTCGGGACTAACTACGCCCTCTAAATTGACATCCAAAAATTTTATAAATCATTTCAAGTTTCGATTTCATTTAAACCATAAACGTCATTTTAAAACATGAGACACTAAGAAACGCAACATGATGATATCTACTTACACATACAGTAAATATGCAACAATCTAGTAAATATTAACTTTTAACTCATTCAATTAATATTTTCTCCATTTTCTCAACATTTTATATAATTACTCCACACAGTAAATCAATATAAAATAAGTTCTCAAGAGCGAGGGTTGTTACAGCCACGGGCACCGCATAATTTCTATGTAGGTATGTTTCCTATTCATGGGTGTAAGAATAGGTTTTTATTTAATACAAGGACATCACACTCTTTTATAGTGACCAGACTTGCATGAGCTATGGGCCTATTAGAGACAGCTGGTAGTCTCCTCATGTGTGTGGAGTCACCGATGGGTAGCGGGTCACTTATACACTCGATTTATGGAGGTGTGGATATTGATGTGGGTAGATTATGTTTAGCTTCCTATCATCTTAGATTAGATACAAAGTTATATGGCATTATCATGGGGATGGATTAGTTAGCGGGTTAGCGGGCGATGGTACACTGTTATGGGAAAATTATTATATTTTCTTTACCGGGGTAGGATACATTCTTATTAGAGATGCCTCTTCCTGAAGGAGGGTCGAGAACTCATCTATATTACATTGAGGAGGAGACCTTACATGAGGTTGTGGCTTAGTTAGACACGATTCTAGTCGTGAGTGAATTCGAGGATGTCTTCCAAGATATACCCAAATTGCCACCTAGAAGGGAAATTATTTTTTTATCGATCTAGCACTAGGTACAAGAGCTATATCTCGAGCTCCCTATCACATGGCCCCATATGAGATGTGGGAGTTGAGAGAGCAGATTTAGTAGCTCTTGCGGTAGGGTTTCATTCCATGGATTACTTCACCCTATGGTGCACCCGTGTTATTTATAAAAAAAGAATGGATCACTTCGATTGTGTATTGACTACCGAGAGTTGAATGAGGTCATGATTCGAAATAAATATTCACTACCTCCTTTTGATGATCTATTCAACTAGCTGAGGGGAACTAATTACTTCTTCAAGATTGATTTGCAATCCTATTATCATCAGTTACGCGCCGGGGAGGAAAAAGTTCCAAAGACTTAGTTTCTAACACGATAGGGGTCCTATGAGTTTAGAGTGATGCCATTCAGACTCATCAATGTGCCAACAGTGTTTACAATTTGATGAACCTATTTTTCAGAGAGTTCCTTAAATAGTTTATGATTGTGTTTATCGACGATATTATGGTTTACTCCCATTATGAGGATGATTATGTCTAGCATTTACGAAAGATTTTACAAACACTTAGAGAACACCAATTGTATGCAAAGTTTAGTAAATGCGGGTTCTAGTTTCGGGAGGTACAGTTTTTGGGCCACATATTGTGTGAGAAGGGTATAGCAGTTGATCCAAGTAAGGTGTCAGTGGTGAGGGACTGGGGATAGCCCACGACATTGACCGAGGTTCGTAAATTTTAGGGTTGGCAGGATATTACTGGTAGTTTGTTAAGGGTTTCTCCAAGATTGTGGGTCTGTTAACAAACTTGACTCGTAAAGGGGTGTTATTTATTTGTGACGACCATTGCCAGTTAGCTTTTAATGAGATAAAGGAGAAATTGACCTCAATATCCGTACTTGCACTGCCTAAGGGGGGAATAGCATATTGTGTCTACACTGATGCATTCTTACAGGGACTTAGGGGTGTATTGCAGCAAGATGAGAGGTATATAACGTATGCATCACACAAACTTAATCCCCATGAGAAGAATTACCCCATGCTTGATTTGGAGGTATCCACTATTGTATTTTCGTTCAGGATATGGAGGCATTATTTATCGGGCGAGCAATTTACTTTATTAACGGACCATAAATCCCTTTAGTTATGTTCACATAGAAGGATCTGAACACGAGGCAGAGAAGGTGGTTGGGGTTCGTGAAGGATTACTAGTTTGATATTCAGTATCATCATAGGAAGGCTAATGTTGTGGCTGACTCATTAAGCCGAAGACCAGCAGGTGAGCTAGCAATGATTTGGAAAGCAAAGTGGAGAGATCTTAGACATGATGATGTGATTGCTATGGCTTTTATATCTTTATTAGAAATCACACTTGAGATTGTGATGAGGGAAGTAAAAGAACAAGAAGAGGATCAATTTTTCTAGGACAGAGTTCACCAGTTACTAGCTGATGGTGTAGAGGGATACTCGATCAGTTCAGAGGGTGGATTACGTTTTAATGGGGAAATAGTGGTTCTAGAGGGTGATGATTTGCGACATGCAGTGATTTTAGAGGCTCACTAGTCCTGATTTGTAGTACATCCTGGTGGGGGATAAGATGTACCAAGACATGCCCAGAGAGTATTGGTGGTGAGAGATGAAGCGGAACATAACAAAATTTGTCTCGAAGTGTGCTACCTGCCAGCTAGTGAAGGTAGACCACCAGAGATCAACAGGAATGTTTCAACCATTAGATATTCCCATATGAAAATGGGAGAGTATATATATGGACTTTATCACTAGGTTGACGTTATCATAGTGAGGCCATAATTTTATATGGGTGATATTGGATCGGTTGACCAAGTTGGCTCATTTTCTTCCAGTTCGTACTGATTTTGAGACAAAGTAGTATGCACAATTATTTATCGTTAAGATATTACGATTATATGGGGTCCCACTTAATAATGTGTCCGATCAGGATAAGATCTTTACATCCCATTTTTGGCAGAGTATCCAGGAGGTGATAGGGATAGATTTATGACTGAGTACAACGTATCACCCACAGATAGATGGAAAGACTAAAAGGGTTAATCAGATGCTTGAGGATATTCTATGAATGTGAATACTCAACTGCGGAGGTGGATGTGAACAGTATCTTCCTTTGGAGGAGTTTGCCTATAATAACTCCTACCAATTTACTATCAGCATGGCATAATTCGAGGCACTGTACGTTCGGCCTTGTCATTTTACTACTTGTTGGTTAGAGGTAGGGGATAATAAATTATTGGGGCCAGAGATAATTCAGGACACCACTATCAAGATTGAGTTGATTCGAGGGTGCCTCCGGATAGCTCAAGATAGGTAGAAGGGTTACGTAGATGCAGATATGTGACATGTTGAGCTTGAGGTGGGTGACCAGGCATGGGTATGAGCGTCTCCTATGAAAGGAGTGATGAGATTTGACAAGAAAGGGAAATTTTCACCGAGATATGTAGGACCGTTTACGATTATTGAGAGGGACCCAAAGGCTTATAGGTTGGGATTACCAAAGCACTTTTAGCGAATTTATGATGTGTTTCACATGTCATTGTTGAAGAGATATCGATAGAGTGAGAGAGCATTTTGGCATGTTCCATTAGAGGAGATTAACTTGCAGTCGACATCTCGTATGATGAGAGACCAGTGGCGATACTTTATCGTAGTGAGCGAAAACTGCGTCAAAAGTGGTACCCTTGGTTAAAGTTCAGTGAGAGCACCGTAATATAGATGAGTCGACTTGGGAGCAGGATGATGACATGCATGAGCTTTAGTGATAGACGACAGGTTTGTCCGAATTTCGAGGATGAAATTTCCTTATAAGGTGGGAGTATGTAACTATTTGTATTTTTAAAGAATTAAAAATGAATTAAATTGATGAAAATTTAAATTACACGTGTGATGTAATTTAATAGAAATATGATGGGTTGACTAAATTATTAATTGGAGAGAAATGATTAATGATTATTGAATAAAATTACTAAGTGAATAGTAATTATAAAATTGATGTCACAAAGAATGACAGTTACGTGATAATATGATATCTCAACCAAATGTCGTGAGCAGACTAAATAAGGTAGATATAGAAAATAAATTATAAGTAACTCGGATGACGATTTTGAGGTTACGATTGAGTTCAGAAGGGTCAAAACAGTCAAAATTGTATACACGGGTGTGTAGTTTAGGTCACGGGATAGTTTTGAACATAATTGACAACCCGAGAGGGCATTTTATAACATAGGGTTAAGGGATTTTTGGGATTTTGAGTATTATATATAGTTCTGGTGATGTGAGTCTAGGTTAAAGAGATTAGAAAATAAGTGGAGGCTAGTAGAGAGGAGAGGAAGAGTTTTCTTGGAGCTCAAGCAAGGGTTTTGGAGAATTCAAGCTCAATTTAGTATCACAACCACTCTTGAAAAAAGGATTTGAAACGAAGCTTCATAAAAGAGGATCAAAATCAGACCAATCCAATATAAGTAAAGTATTTGTCTTGAAATTTTTTATGAGTTATAATACTCATTTAGAGTAGAGCCTTTGAATTTAGTAAAACTGATGATATTTTGTGATTTGAAGAATATACCTCATAATTTGGAATATGATTGCATGTAGAATTAATCCACTTGTATAAACAATTTTTTTTAGAAGTTATGAGATCTAGATCACGAGACCCTCCATCTAGATACAAATGCAATAACATCATTCTAGGGATTGAATTGTAGAACAACTTCTTAAATTTGAGAAGTCTATGAAATTGGGTAAATTAGGGATCCTTTAAAACTTAAACCGTCATCTTAAAAACTTCTTTGGGCTATTTTGATTCCGAATATGGCTATTCCATCTGCGTTGCCTCGTAGATAATCCTATTTTTTGCATTTTGTTCAATGATACGTTTTCTCCAAAAAGGGCTTTGAAATGCCTCAAAATTACATTTAAAAAGGGAAGATTCGTGGGGAAAAATTTAGGAAATATTATTTTTGGTTTGTACTTTCGTTGGAGGTTGTCTCAATTGATTGATTGTGATTATTTTTCTATACTTGGATGATGAACTATGAGGTTGTTTTAAAAGGGATTGAACCTTAAGAAGGTGTAAATTATTCGAACGAGGTTGGTGTGTCGCTTGAACGACCCTAGGTTTTAGGTCTTGTAGATAGATCTTTTTGTTGCGAACATGAGGCTGCCAATTCGTATTTTAAACTAGTGATATTAAGTAAGAGGTAAATAGGACCCTTAGAGTAGTTAGAGATAATCAAAATTATGTGAGATGGATGTTTAATTGAAAATTATGGTACGTTGAATATACGAGTGAAATATATACTGCCTAAGAGCGGATGAAATTAGTTTGTGTGTATACCTACTGAATAATATATAAATAGGTTATGTGAATACCTATAGATATGATTTGATTATGTGTGTGACATACCTATGCTGCCTGCTATCAGGAGGTTTACGTGTAGAGGGCGATCCCACCTTAACGATTCTAGTGAGGTCTAGATTAGTTCCCCAAAGCATGGAACTTAGGGCGGTCCACTATGTGTCCTGTATTGGTAGGATTGGCAGGTCATTTGGGTACATTAGGTATGTGCGTATCCCAAAGGATTAGAACCATGCTCGCCTCCACAATGATGTTGATTTATTTTGGTTTTGAGGAAACATGACGAACCAATATTCCTTTATTCAGTACGGGAGGTACATGGACTTGATAGCAGAGTATGCCAGCATCACGAGGGACCATTCCAGGGATGTTGTATGTGTGTATGTATTGTATGTGTGATGAATATATATACCCGTGTAATATACCTACTTATGTGAAACAGTAGAATTGATATATGATGAATATCTAAAAAGTAAATTAAATGGTGAAATTTAAATAAGTGGCTCAATAATAAAATGAGAATAAATAATTTATTAATAAAGTACCGTATACTATGCGGATATACGTAAGAATTATACTTATCGAGAGTAGTCAGATATCTTAGCTAGTTAGACAGGGGATACTAGTTAAGTAGAATACGATAGGCGTGCACATTAGTTAAGAGGTGAGAATCTCAAGTGCGTGCGTGTACGTGAATAATACATGTGTAATAAATAACTGATTTAAATACGTGATAAATATTTTCAAAATATTTTACTTGGGCTCTGACCGGTGCTAAAATATTTTCAAAACATTTTAGGTGTCCTGCCATAGGGACACCCAAATTAGATATCCTATCCAGTGACATGTGGCTACATCAGTGTGGAGGCTCGCAGGATATTTCTTAGACATTTCATCTTGTTCTCTCTAGATCGGAGATTTCATTATCAGTTATGAATCTGAATGTATTCAGATATTATTTACTTATTTCAGATTGTAGTTGGATTATTTTACTTAGAGACCAATTTTTTATTCGGTCTCTTTTATTTAATTATTTATATCTGTCGTGGGATTATTCATATTAGATTCATGTAAGATTAGTTTAATTCATTTAAATTATTTTTTCACGTTTTAATAATAAAAGAAAAAATTGGCACTTGCTTAATTTGAGATAGGTGATTAGTAAATAACAAGTTTTTGACAGTGATGCTAAAAATAAAACCATTAATGATTCCGGTTTAATTTAATAATGGACACCCAGGATTAAAATAGGTGGGGTGTCAAATTATGTTTCCCAAGAAGATATTATTATTCACTAGCGCGAAGAGAATTTTCATTACAATGGGTGACCAACAAAGGAAGTCACGACGAACTTTAGCTCATATAGGGGAAAACTCTAGATGGCGTCGCGATTAGTGAACCTAGATCTTTGCGTTCGTGAAGAGATATTTTACTGTTTTGAGACATTAAAAAGAGTCCCAGGTTCATGTTCGCAAATTAAAATCCATTCATGATTGAATCATTGCATAATATATCGTATGATATACTTATGAAAAAGAACTTCTAAAAGTAATTTTTCTTTTATAAATGATATAGTTTCATGTTAGTATCACCTAAAACCAAATGCCAAACATAAACACGCACACACAAAAAGTTAATTTGAATGTGACAAAGCATTAAAGTATCTTTTAAAATTCCAAATACCTAAACCGAGTGGTCATATTAATATGATATCATGTGGATGTCGGGTTGAGAAGTTAAATAATGTATGGAGAAAATGTATCATTGTTGAGCTATTCCGGAACTATCTGAAGGACTTTAAAAATTCACAAAATATATTTTGCACATGGTATATGAAAAAATAATTATGTGCGGGGAACATGAGTATACATATCTTCTTATAAAAATATTCAAGATTGCTCACAGTGTCCTCTTTGGGATTATAGAAGAAAAAAAACTATGCGGGAGAGAAATCCTTATTATAGAGCTTCTTCAAAATAACTAGAGTGGCTAAGATAGTTCTTCACACATTTGGATCGGTTTGATCTAGGACTAGATTTATAGTATCTAAGATTATTCTACGTGACACATAAATAGATAGTTCCTTGCCTAGAATAGAGGAATGAATTAGGAAACATGCCCCACCATTGGGGACAATAGAGTAAGCCCTCTAATCCAAGGAGGGTATAGTCAAGATGGTCCCATCTAGAATTTTGACAAACTTATATAAGATTATCCTACTATTCCCAAGTCATCTTAGAAGGATATTTCATATCCGTGGGCTATTTTATCATTTCCATGCCGTGGCCATATGACCTTCCCTCAGTATTTCTTTTCGACGTGTCATCTCTTTGGTCCATGACATTATCCTGAGCAACGATGACCTCGTTCTCAATGTTGACACCTATAGAGTCTTGATTATTGGTTGACACTATGTTTTCATCCATTATATAGATGAGTACAAGTGTTAATAAAAGCGGTGGAGTCTGTATCAAGGTTCATCCTAGCGTGATATTCAAGCAAGGAACGTGGCAAGATATCTTGAAGCGGTTTAATATGTAAAATATAATTTCCACCAAAAAGAAGATATTATCTAATGGAATTATCCATCAAGTTTTTCTCATGAGCACGCGATAAATATTTAAAATAGCAAAATGGATCTTAATAGCTAAGAGAAAGCAACCATTGATGAGCAAGATTTTCTACTCCAAAATCTAAATTAGATGATGTAACTAACTAAGAATATATGTCTAAAGATATTAGACTCCTTTATTTAAGAGTAGGACACGGCCATTAAAGTTCATAATACACGTTGCGTCCATTAAGATAAACAAATTTCGCATGGGCTCCATAAATTATCAAGATAAAAACATAAACCCTAGAATTTTATTCAAGAATAGCCAAAAACTTGTAGTAGTTGTCCTTTGTCAAAACCGAGTCCAAAAACCTAAAATTCTTATGTTTTTGAATCCAAAACTCTAAATTCATCAAATGAGAACCACATTTTACATTAAATATGAGAAGATTTGCACTAAACAACAATCAAAAGTAGGATTTCAGAATTCATTCACAGAAATGGGTACAAAACAAACTAAACATTATGTAAAAATTCATGGCATAAGAGACCAGATTAATTCAAAGCTATTCGTTCAGGGCATTTACATCTACCTGCAAGATCAAAATGAATAAAGGAATGCATTTAAAAATACACTAAGAGATATACAAGAATATATTGAAAAGGTATAAAAGCATGAATCCTAGATTTTACTCTAATTTTTTTTCTTCTAATTAACATCGTTTTTTAGCCGAGTTAATGATATGACATGATGACTAATAGAGATGTAAAGAAAAAAGAGGAACAGATTTATAGAAAACTGACATAAAATAGTAACAATCGAAGGAATATAACTCACCATAAATCATAGTAAAGTCATTAGAAATAACCTCCAATCCTTTCTCACAAAGTATGGAAATTGTAAATGTAATTACCAATAATTTTTATGAATAATTAAATAATTAAAAATATTTTTTTGTATAAATTGTCATATTTATTTGCAAAGTTATTTGTGGATTGGAAAATAATCATGTGAAATTTTTGGGAAACTATTTAAATAATATATGTATTTAGTAAATCAATTATTAATTGTACTTATATGTACATGTTTTAACTAATAAAAACTTCTACGAAATTTATTGAATTTTTATTTGACTAATTTTAAATTAGCTAGTAAGTGACATGTTAGAAAGGTTGGAGATTCTATTTTTTATTTTTTGTTATGTGTTGATATACTAAATATTTTGGAAATAATAAAGGTCATTTTAAATATAGTAAGATTTTTTTTAATGAATACTAGTTATTGAGTTATTAATATGGTCTAATGTTTTTAATTTGACCTAATTGTAGGTTTCGGGGGCATTAAGTGATGAAGATGAAAAGGTTTATATGTGAAAATATTTTGTATATTTTATGTATTTATTTTTATTAGAAATAATGAAGATCAAATCTATATTATACTTCTAAAACAATAGAAATAGAGTTTAATGAGGATCATTTATCATTTCAATCAATTTCTTAGAAACCTCTCTCTTTTCCCAATCTTTTCGATTTAAAAAAAAATGTGTCTCGAGATTGCCTATTTACATTTCTTCTCCCATAATAATCTCTTTTATTTGGGCAATACATGAATTTACTTGGTTCATGTATTATGAAATTCATGTATAGTAGTTTTTAAATGGAGGTTCATGGATTTAGTTGGTTCATGTATTAGGATGTTCATGTATAGACGTCTAAATGGGGTATGCTTTAGTGAAAAAGTTAAATGATATTTGAGATAATATAATATGTAGGTTTTATTTATTCAAGTTATTATGAATATATTTTTGCCAATCAAAACATATTATTTGACTTAAATAATGGGTTTTGCTTCATTCATGTATTGTATACGATATTAATTTGGAATTATCTCTATAAATTGATATTAAATATAATTGGAACACGAAAACACAACATAAAACCAATTATGATTTAAACATGAATATTATTGATCGAACTGAGCTAAATGAAAATAACATGATTTATCAGAATATGTTCGGGTCAATCTTATATCGATTTAGTCATATTCGTGTGAGTTTTAAAATTCACACCCCGATATAACTACGTTCTTGACCACATATATGTCTCGAAATATGATAGGAAAAAAAAACTATATGCGCCCATGCATTGCGCGGGTTACATGCTAGTTAGGAATGATATTAGTTATTATGTAATCGATATGGGAGTTATGGCTTATTTATAGGCATTTATGAGGGGATTTGAAGGGTTAAATGGTAAAATAAAGGGAGA
This sequence comes from Sambucus nigra, assembly GCA_949130495.1. Classification (NCBI taxonomy): domain Eukaryota; kingdom Viridiplantae; phylum Streptophyta; class Magnoliopsida; order Dipsacales; family Adoxaceae; genus Sambucus; species Sambucus nigra. The sequence goes on along the minus strand of OX422215.1, from coordinate 292,688,005 downwards.
TTTATTAGGGACCACGGTATAACGTATTTGAATATATTTAAAGTTATTTTAAACCTACCTACTAATATATAAAATCGTGTTAAGTTTTAAGTCCCTTAGGCACATTTTAGTGAGAGAATTCTAGAAAATTGAGAGAAAATATGAAAAAATAGATTAACTCAAGAACTTTACAAATCAAAGTAGGAAGGAGGCTATATGATATTAAATAAGAAGATAAAACACAATGTAAAATAAGTATAAGGAAGTCTCCATGAGTTCATGGGCTTAAGAAGAAGAAGATTAAAGAAAGGAAGAAGAACGAAGAAGAAATGAGATTACCAACATATTTTCAAGAGGGACATCATCATCATTTCTATACTTTAAGGTAAGAATAATTCAACTCTTACCGAGAACTATTACATATGTTAAATATTACCTAAAATCAATATGAATTGAGATTTAAAAAGAACTAGTTTGCAGCCCATGCGATGCGTGGGCGGGTTATAAATAAAATTGTTAGATTGCGGGTTGTAAATAAAATTGTTAGATTGTAAATTTAAAACAACGCTAAACAGTGTTCTTAAACTTTAAAAATCAAAGTATGGAAGTAATGGGTTATATATAAAATTGGTAGATTGTAAATTTAAAACGTAGGTAAAAAGTGTTCTTAAACTTTAAAAATCAAATTATGAAAGTAATGTGTTATAAATAAATTTATTAGATTGTAAATTTAAAATTCAGGTAAAAAGTGTTCTAAAACTTCAAAAATATAAGTATGGAAGTAATTTTGTTAAAAAAATTATCATGTATCAATCTTATAGAAAAAAGTGCACCTGCAAATAAAATATCAAAAATACATTAATATCAATAACTAATTGAATAATACGCCAAAAAAAAATCACATAAATTAAAGGCATTAAACCTATTACTCTGTTCTTGCTAGAAAACATAGGTGAGGTAAGGTAAACTACGGCCTCGACATTTAAGGCCTACGTGTGGTTGATGATCCTTATAATGTCAGACATAATTCCATACTTGTTGAACACAATTTCTCATCCTGGGTAACTAACATCGTCTATGTGGCACTACCGTAATAAACCATTAAGATAACCAGCTGAAATCGAAGCAGTAAAGAATTCAAATAAGAGAACCCAACTCAAATTGAGTCTTGAGTGTTCCTAAAGTAGAGAGAAACATATGGGGTTCCAACATACGGTGCTTCCAGTGGCAATCAATTAAATCTAGAATAAAAAAATATAAATTATAATAATAAAATCAATAATTGCTAATCTAATAGCTCAGAATAAATTAGAAGCACCAAATGATGACATAGATGAGGAAGAATAATTAAATGCATAGAATTCTTTGGGTCTGAAATCAAGGAAGGGGAGCATTTGTCAAGCCTGTAAACAAAGCAACAATAAAAAAGCACTAAAGAATCAACAAATTATTGTTATGAAATATTTTTTTTATTTTTTTTCCAAATACGATCTTCTTCTATCATTCATAATACATATAAGATTACATGCAATAATACAACATAAACAACCCAAAGATAATATGAGAAAACATTTCATGATCCATACCAAATACGTATTAAAAATTACATGATTAATATACAGGGAGTATTATATATAGTGAAATTTTCTGTGATGTATGTATGATAATCAAGGAAACTTTGTGACACCCCTCTTATAATAATAACGGGTGGCCAACCCTATACTAAGATAAAACATGAATCTCAAGTGGATCATTCTCAGCATCAACTACTGAAAAGACTTAAAAAGTAACTAAACACCCAATATCGTAATAAACGGATACCAAATTCTTTTTTTTCAAAACATATAGAACATTCAAACTATATACAACAACATAACGAGATCATATATAGATAACATGTACAAAAAAATAATATATCTGAATAAGCTGTTGGGCAACAGACTATACAATGTAACAAATTTCTGAAATGTAAAAATAGATATACAACACTACAAGCCTTGGGTAAACACCCGAATTACACTTATGTATCCCCAACTAGATATCTAAAGATGAAAAGCGGCTACAACAAAAGTCCTACAACAGTCCGCACATGCTACAACTCCATAAATACCGGAATGGAAGACTCAACATTAGCGTCCTTGCGGCGGGACACCTATAATACAGTAAATAAAATCAAAAGAGAGGATATAAACAGGTCAGAGCCCGAGGTTTAAAAATAGTTTAGCAAGTGAATTAAAATTCATAATAATTATGATTGGACAATTTTATAATATAAAGTGGTGTTGCACTCTCTTGAGACTCAAACTTACCCCTCAACTATATTGCACATGTAAACATATGCATTTTAATCTTAATTAAGCTACCCAACTCGCCTAGGGATAACTAAACCTCAAGTCTACGTAGTTACCCCACTCACGTATCTAGTTTACCCAAAATGTAATTATTTTAATCTCATTGTAAATGATTATATAACAATTCATTACCTGAATAACTTTCACTAGTTATCTTCATAACATATCACACAATATCTTCAAGTCTGTATAATTTTAGTCTCACTATTATACGAGATAAATCATCGCTACCAAGTACGCATACATAACACACATAATATATGTATACTAACCATCACTTAGAGCTTTAACTCAATGGATGTAGTCTCTACAATGCTAACATCTTCCAGGGAATTTCTCACATACCATCCTAGGTTACTAGTGGTCGGACTCTCACATCGACTTACTATAAACCAAATTACAAATGTAAGGGAAACGATCATAGTTCCTCACCGAAAATAAGACGAATCATACCCAATATGTTTTATCACTGATAAATGCCACACAATAAATAAATGGACGCTATGACTTGGGGACTATAAGAAACCTACTCCTCAAGCCAGGGGCCTCACCCACATTGTGCAACTTTCCATGATAGCACGGGAGGGGTATGTCCACACAATACATATATATAATACACACTATATACACACACACACAAACACACACACACACACACACACACACACACACACACACACACACACATACACACACACACACACACACACAAGATATATAAATTATCTCATATCCAAATGTATATATTAATAATACCAGCTATAGGTATATCACTCATCACACTAGCCAATAATCCACAGAAGTATTCCCAATTCATTTTATGATTCAATCTCTATCTTGAACCTTTATCATCAATCACACATATGATATAAATAGTCCCCAAATCAAAACCTCCTAGGACACACGACCACTCTCAACTAGTCGTATCCATCCTTAAGGAATTCCTATCACTAGGACAATTCACTAACAAAATCGGCATAATAACCTTTCGAATATACCTCCACATTCGTCTCGATGTAACCCTAACATCACCTCATATCACATACCCACATTTTTTTCTCATAAATGTGTTTACCGTATCATATTAGAAGGTTCCTAAGCACTAAATCCAAATGGAGAGGAGTAGAACAAATTCTAGAAAAACCTCTCAAAATAGCAACATTTTCGAATCGATTCGCCCATGCTCGAATCGATTCTCCCATGTGAGAATTGATTCGCCTTATTCATTGAATCATTCGCTAGTCTCCGAATCAATTCGACCCAAAGGACCTGACACTTCTGTATAAGATGAATCGATTCGGGTCCAAGACCTGAAACTTCTACCTTATACCGAATCGATTAGCTAGTGCCGAAGCAATTCGAGTCTGAAGAATTCCAAAGTTCTCCCATTTTTTGCATAACCCATGAAATTATAAGCAAAATTCATCACCTCTAACAATCAAATCTCCCATTCCAACCTAATTTTAACATCATAGATCAACCTAAATATGATCCCAACCATTTTACACCATTAAACTCATACATACACATCAAATGCTAGATTTAATCAACAATTCTAGGGTTTAATCATAAATGCTCAAAATTAATTAATTCACCAACAAATTATGGAATAATTAACACACATATAATTTAGGAAGTTTAATCACTTGCCTTAAATTCGTAAAGTCGAAATCTTCTTCGAAATCGCGGATTTAACCAGAAATTACCATTGCTCCAAGGTTTTCTCCTCTTTATTTGTTCTCTCAAAGATGAGTTTTCTTACTTGAGATTACTAACCCTCGTACGATGCTAATAAAATCCTTATCTTAATTACTCCTAGATTTAAGTGATAATATACACTTAAAATGACTCGTGTGCCCCTATTCGAGTCAAACTAGCCAAAAATACTCCGGAACCCAAATAAAACCCATGGGCAGTCATTTTGACTTTATAGTCCCGTCCCGAATCAATCGTGCACTCCAATTTATCATCTGAGACTCCGAAATAAAAATCATCTCCCAACCTCATAAAATTCACACACACACACACACACACATACATATAACTTGGTTGAGAAAAAACTAGTTCTAATAACCCTTACTTTTGAGAAATTTATTTTATATTAATTTACCATGTGAGGTAATTATATAAAATATTGGATAATGGAGTAAATATTATTTTAACTGATTTAAAAGATAATATTTACTAATTTTGCATATTTACTGTTACGTGAATGTAAATAACATCATGTTACGATTTATGGTGTCGTTGTGCTTTAAACGACATTTATGGTTTAAATGAGGTTGGAACTTAAAATGATTTATATTATTTCGGATACCAATTTAGAGGGCGTGGTTAGTCTCAAAATATTCGAGATAGTCAAAATAAGTGCCATACTGTATTTTTGGGTTTAGAGCACTTTTGACAAGTTATGACACAATTATGTAGTTACGAGTCATTTTAATGGTGTATTAACATTTAAGTATGGGAATTAATGCTAAGGGCATGGTTAAGTCTTGCAACACCTTTTATTTCTCAAGTTTATACTTCCTAAATCTAGAGAGAAAGATAGAAGAAGAGAATTGTGGAGAGAAAGAAGAGAAAGAAGGAGAATTGAAGAAATTGGGTTTGATCTTGCATCTACCGGAAGGGAATTCGAGATTTCAGTTTAAGGCAAGTTTCTTACTTGCTAATATATGGTTTAAGGTGAATAAATTGTAGTGATAGTTTTGTATTGGGAGTAATTGAACAAATATGAGTTTTAGAGAAATTGTAGTGTTTGAACCCTTAAACATTGTTTTAGATAGATATTGTGTTGATGATAGTAGTTAGTATGTATTTAGGATTGTTATGGTTGGATTATTAATGGAGGGTGTGGGGAAATTAAAGAGAGGTGAGTTTGAGAGAATTAGGGTTCATAACCCGTATCCCCAACTTGGCAAATTTGCCAGGGCGAATCGATTCGCCCCTTTAGTGAATCGATTCACTAAAAGGGTAGGCTACAGGTCTGGGAAGTCGAATCAATTCAGGTAAGGAGGAATCGATTCGGTGAGACACAGAATGATGGTTACCTCTAACTAATTGATTCTCTTTTGGGAGAATCGATTCCCTACCTGGGACGAATCGATTTGGCCCTATAGCGAATCGATTCGAAATCCTCCTGTTTTGAGGGATTTTTCTAACTTAGTTTTTAGCTTTTCCTTTTAGGCCTAGGACCTAGGACCCTTCTTTTATGAAGTAAAATAGTGTTCTATAGTCTTATAATTAGTATATGACTGCTCTAGAGTTGAGCAGGGATACTCGGGCCTATCTCGGGGATTATTTAATGGACGATATGGTAGATTTTTCTTGGGTACACTAGATTGAGACTATAGAAGAGTAAGATCATATAATTGAGGAAATTTAGAGCCTTGTATGAGTTATACCATACTTGGTGTCTTATAGTAACGACATTATTTCTCGGAGACTAAATTGGGGGTTTATTAAACGTTGAAATTTTTAATGATGACATTAATCACTTATGGCTCCATATAAAGACTTAAGGTATATTTTAAAATGGGAATAACATGTGAATGATAATTTTCTATTACACAACTCTCTAAATGATATCATAGGGGAAGTTATGCGCATGAGGTAAAGTCCCCTGGCTAGTGAATGTAGGGTGAATATAGTCCTCGGCCATAGGACTAGTTTTATATATTGTGTGATTATTGTTCGAAGTGAGGTAATTTTGGGTGTGGTTATGACTCACTGTCGAAGGTATATAACCACTTACCAACGTCACGTGATGCAGGATGCCCAGGTTGTCTTGGTGATAGGCCCTGGAAGATGATAGCTATTTAGGGGCACATCTAGTGGGGAAACCCAGAAGGATGGTCATAGAATCGTTATGAGTTGTGAAATATAACTATTCTTATTAAAGTGGGATTTTATTGATGATACGGAACTTTATAAAGTAAATTGATTTGAATAATTTTCCTAATGAGAAAAAGTAACGGTAAAATGAAATTGAGTAAGAAGGGAATTGAATCTCATTAATTAATATTTTATTCATATTCTTTAGCATAATTGAATTGTGATCATTATCATTATAATTGCGTCAGATTATGCTTTTAAATTGAGAAGTTAGATTCCTTAGCATTATTATGGTGATTGAAACAAGATTCTTCATGGTAATTAAATGGTCCATAATTGTCATGCACTTTATTCACATGGAAATCATATTAAACCGAGCCCTGACCCATTTATATTTCTTTGTGTTGCTTGAATCTTATTCGCCCAGGTGTTCCGTCGCAAGGACGCCCATTTTGACTTTTCTATCCCAGTGTCCTGGAGCCATAACACTTTGCGGATGTTATGGGACATTTGATATAGACGCTTCCCTCTTTTTGTATTCTAGTTATGATCGGTTCCACATTCCGGCGTGTTGCCCAAGTTTTTGTACTTGTATTATATAATGTGATATTGTACGTTAATACTCGGTGTAACCCAACTGTATATGTCTGTTAACCGACATCTTATTCGGTTATTTTTTTGTATATGGTTGTTGATTTATTATCTATCCTTATGTTTATCCACCTCCTTTTCAATTGGATTGCTTAAATGTTTTTCTTTAACTTATAAATCGAATTTTGACAATCCTTTTTCTAAAATAATAGGTGGTTATCTCGTAAACTTATTGTATTACTGTGATGCTAAGAATGGACCATCTATGATTCCTGTAATTATTGGAGTACCGTGATGGCCACCTCTTATTTTAATAAGCAGGGTGTCACAGATGGTATCAGAGAATTAGGTTTTAGAGTCTTAGGATCTATGCGGACTAGTCACACTCTACCGTAGAGTTCTTTGATATGAAGCCTTATTGTTAGGACTATTTTGTTTGTTTGTATATGCGATCTTTTGCAAAATAAATTATTCTTAATCATATTATAATTCAATTGTTTCTTCATCTTAGATGCTGCCAATGAGAGGTCGCCCTGCGAGAAGAAATAGAGTTGTAGAATATGATGTAGGTCCTCCACCACCACAACAAGGAGCAATAAATGCCACTGAAGTAGCCAATATTATGTCCTAGGTGATCAATACTGCAATAACTGTCGTGGTTCAATAATTTCCCCAATCCCAACAGTCGAGGGTTCAGGAGGTGCAGGCCCCTATAGGACCTTCTCCGTGGGAAAGAGTCAGAGAATCTTTCTTAAAGGGTCATCCTCCAGAATTTTAGGATGGTTCCAATATGATAGTAGATAACTAATGGAAAAAGGATATGCAACACCATCTTCGCATGGTGGATTATAGTGAGGAACGGAAGCAAGTTCTTTATACTTTTAAACTAGTTGGGGCAGCCTTACACTGGTGGGAGTCGATGACCATGCCAGAACAAATAGATACCATGACTATAACTGACTTATGGGTTTTGTTCGATCGAAAGTATTTTCCTCTTGCAGTTCAGAGGGAAATGAGGAGGAGGCTCCAAGATGTAGTTCAAGGTGAACATTTCGTGACAAAATATAAGGAGGAATTCACTCGATTGGCTAGTTTTGTTCCGGATGAGGTGACTCTGGAAGAGAAGAGAATATCAAAGTTCATTGGAGGCTTACATTGGAGGATACGAAAAAAGTTGCTGGGAAATCCAGGTTTATAAACATTCAGGGATGTAATGAATGCCGCATTACTTCATTATCAAGATTATCAATTGCATGTACAAGGAAGTAAGAAAATTGCAGTCATGGGACAATCGAGTAAGCCGGGAGGCAATGGTGCAGGAGGAGGAGCACTACCCTCGTCCCAATCATCGAGAGGTAAGCAAAAGGAAAAGGATACCCAACAAGGGGATTTGTCCAAAAGGCAACATTTTAGGGGATTTAATTTTGGTGACAGTGGTTTCATGCATGGATAGGGTGCCCAACAACATCAGCAGGTGGGTCAGGCAGGTTGGGATAATAATGGAGGTCGAGTCCATCCAGGCCAAAGCTTTGGGAAGTTCAGAAATAATAGGGGACGAAATTAAGAAAATATGATGGGTCATTGTTTTCAATGTGGGGAGTCGGGTCATTATAGGAGGGCGTGTCCACAATTGATAGGAGGATAGTTTCCTAAAATTCCACAGCATCAGCAGGCACAACTACCGCCACCAGTACCTAATCCAGTCGTCGCTCCACAATAGGGACAACTACATTATGGGCGTGTTTACCATATATAAGATGCTATGCTTCCTCTAGACCCGCCAGCGCCACAAACTATTGAGGGTAAGTTTCCCATTTATGGGCATATGGGTCGTGTATTATTTTATACGGGTGCAACACACTCGTTTATTTCTAGAAGTTTTGCTCAATTGACAAAGTTAATTAAATCAGTGAAAGTACTTTCACGAGTGTCGAGTCCTCTATGGGTGATGGCTCACTCATTTTCATTATTTGTAAAATAGTAGAATATATCTTGGTAATTTGGGTTTTAAGGCCGATTTACTCGTCCTTGATATAGTAGGGTGTGATGTTATCCTGGGTATGGATTGGCTAGTGAAGTATCATGCGATAGTAAATTATTATGGGAAGAGTATATTCTTTTCCATTCCGGGGTAAGAGATGTTTTTAGTGGCTATGCCTCGTTTAGGGGAGGTTCTAGCACTTATTTGTATTGCATTGCGGAGGAGACTTCTCGAGACGTAGTCATTTCCTTAGATTCAATTCCGGTTGTTAGAGACTTTGAAGATGTTTTTTGGGAGATACCGGATTTACCTCCAAGTAGGGAGATTGAGTTTGTGATTGATTTAGCATCGAGAACGCGACCGATTGATAGAGATCCGTACCGTATGGATCCTGTTGAGATGAGGGAGTTAAGAGACCAGATTCAGGACTTGTAAGAACAGGGGTTTATTAGGCATAGTATATCGCCGTGGAGAGTTCCTATATTGTTTGTAAAGAAAAGAGATGGTTCTCCCCGATTGTGTGTTGATTATCGGGAGTTGAATAAAATTACTATCAGGAATAAATACCCACTACCTTTAATCGATGATTTGTTTGATCAGTTAAGATGAGCATCGTACTACTCTAAAATAGATTTGAGGACTAGGTATCATCAGCTACGGGTTAGAGAACAGGATGTGTCCAAAACTGCATTTTTAATGAGATATGGGTCCTATGAATGTTTGGTTATGCCCTTCGGGCTGACCAATGCTCCTGCAGTGTTTATGGACCTTATGAATAGAGTGTTTTGAGACTTCTTGGACCTATTTGTTATCGTGTTTATTGATGACATCCTAGTGTATTATCAAACGAAGGCCGACCTTGATAAGCATTTACGATTGGTCCTGTAGACTTTGAGGGATCATCAATTGTATGCCAAGTTTGAGAAGTGTGGTTTTTGGCTACAGGAAGTGAAGTTTTTGGGTCACATTATGATAACTTGGGGTATTTCGGTAGATCCGAGTAAAGTTATTGCGGTGATGGAATGGGATGAGCCCATGACACCTATCGAGATTCATAATTTTCTGGGTTTGGCTGGCTATTATAGCCGATTTATCAATGATTTTTCTAAGATTGCTAGTCCTTTGATTAATTTAACTCGGAAGGGAGTAAGGTTTGTTTAGGATGATTATTGTTAACTATCTTTTGATGAGCTGAAAGATAGGTTGACTTCTGCTCCAGTACTTGCATTATCGAAACCAGGTTTGGAATATTTGGTCTTTACGAATGAATCTCTGTAAGGGTTGGGAGGTGTATTACAGCAAGAGTAGAAGGATATTGCTTATGCTTCTCGCAAGCGAAATCCCCATGAGAAGAATTATCCAGTTCATGATTTGGAACTTACTGCAGTTGTTTTTTCCTTGAAGATTTGGAGACATTACCTCATGGGGGAGAAATTTAGTCTTTTCACGGACCACAAATCGTTGCAATATTTGTTTTTGCAGAAAGATTTGAATATGCGATAGCATCAGTGGTTGGAGTTTGTGAAAGACTACCAATTTGATATTCACTATCACTCGGGTAAGGCTAATGTATTGGCGGATGCATTGAGTCGGAAAACCGAGGGGGAGTTAGCATTGGTATGGAAGGATAAATGGAAAGGACTCAGCCAAGAGGATGCAGTGACAAGGGCATTTATTTCGGTATTAACCATTACACCTACGATAGTAGAAATGGTTATCGAAGCTCAAGGAAGGGACAAAGGTTTTCAGGACCATATACACAAATTGTTAACCTAGGGAGCGAAATCCTACTTTGTAAGTTCTGAGGGTGGATTATATTTCCAAGGGAGACTTGTCATCCCGAACGAAGGGTATTTGAGATGATCCGTAATGACATAATCTCATGGGTACAAGTTTGCAGTGCATCTTGATGGAGACAAAATGTACCAAGACATGCGTCGTCAATATTGGTGGGCGGGTATGAAACGGGACATTTCTGAATATGTTTCCAAATGTACTACTTGTCAACTGATGAAAGTAGATCATCAACGATCGACGACATTGTTACAACCCTTGGAAATACCAGTATGGAAGTTGTGTCCATCCCCGATCCCCGCCGCAGAGGAAAAGGATCCTTCGGGTCCCGCGCATCCCTCTTGGGAGCGCTTCGGCCGGCGTTGTTTGAGATGTGATGTAAAAATGTAGAGAGATTCAGAGTCACCAGTCTATTTTACTCAAAATAGATAAAAGAAAAAGGGGAAGCCACCCCGAAGGATGGAATCCAAAGACATACTGGTGCGTGAAAAACCAAATGATTTGAGAAGGGTTCGGAGGCTTAATTACAAAATGGGAAGGTGTTTGGCACCCATTATGCCCTTTCGATCTCTCGTGGATATTTGCTCTTTTCCTTTATATTTTCCCCCGTGATATGTTTGCACGTGTTTATATAGAATGGAGGTAGGAATCCTCGACTTGTAGCATGGAAAAGATAAAGCGAGTCATCCATAGGAAGATATAAGAATAATATTAGAAAAATAAGATTTACACGATTACCCCTACGTTGATCGTTATAATGGAATGATAACGCATATGGGGTAAGACATCACTACGAACAAGTATATATAATATAAGAAGAATGGATTTATAGAAGATAAAAAATAAGAGAAAAAGTGGGAAAAACGACTCGAGTCTCGAGTTTTACCCCGAGACGCCTACGTAGCCTATAAAGGCATCAAAGTCCACGTAGTTCGCATACAAAATGAGGGGTGGGGTTTATTCAATAAATCCAAATGGATATCTCTTATTTGTGAGTGTGTGTGTGTGTATGTGTAGAAAAAGTGTTTTAGTTGTGAGAAAAGTGTGGAGAAAGTGTGAGAATCCCTACTTTGAATTTATGAGCAAACCCTCTTTTTTCTTGTTTTTTGGGTTTTTATTTATATGAAAATATGAGATGTGAAATAATACTAAATAAAAAGTATATTTAGGATGTGTGAGATGAGATAATAAAGTGCTAAGTAAGAAAATAAGTTATTGGGAAATTAAGAGAATTTAAGAGAGAGTTTGAGAAAGTTGGACCTTCTTGAAGATCTTGAGCTTGATATTGAATGTTGGAGAGCATCCCTTGCACTTGGATGATGATGGAGAGTTATTAATTCATCAAGTTTGATGAAAAGGATGATGAAAAGTGGAAGAAAAAAAGGGATTTGGAAGTTGAAATCACACTGCCATCGAGAGACTTTTCTGGGATTTGTTGAGAGAGATTTTTATCAGATCTGGGCTCCCTTTGCAAATGAGGTGAAGGCCTCCTTTTATAGGCCTAGGTAAGTGTCGATCGGCATATACATGTTCCTGCCTATCGGCAGTTGCCGATAGGTAGGGTCTGGAACCTGCCATTCGGCAGTGTGCTTCACACTTTTTTGAAAAATCGGCCGCCGAGGGGAAACCATTGGTCAGAATCGCACACGGGGCATACCGTTCGAAAGGTAATTTAGAGACCTTTGAAAATCCTTTGGACCGATCCCGGGTTCGGGAGTTTACTTTAGTTCAAATATAGCTCAGAAGCGTTTGTCGGTCCATTAGACGGGGAATCGTTTGGACGCAAACGGATCGTTCGTCTGTATGGTAAGTTCGAATCGTGCATGGGGTGAAACATTGGAAAGGTTAGGAGATTTACTTAGACATTCCAAAGAGTTTGACCCAGTTTGGAGAGTTGACTTTGGTCAATCGGGCCCGATAAGAGTTCGGTGACCTCTCGGAGTCAAACGGATCGTTCGTCCGCATGGAAAGTTAGAATCGTACACGGGATGGACCGTTGGAAAGGGTATTCAGTGACCTTTGAAGATTCATTCAGCCTCAGTCGAGCTGAAGAGTTGACATAGGTCAATTAGAGCCTAGGATCGCCCGGTGGCCTCTGGGTCAAGTTTCAGACCCAAACGGATCGTTCGTCTGCATGGTAAGTCAGAATCGTGCATGGGGCAGACCATTGGAAAGGATATTTAGTACCCTTCGAATTTTCAATGAGTCTTAGTCAAGACGAAGAGTTTGACTTTTTGGTCAAATTGAGCTGGGGAGTGCCCGATGGCTTCTAGGTCAGTACTCGGGACATGACCTAGGTTTGTAGTGATAAGGGGAGGTACTAGGGACCTAAGGATAGTTAGGGGTAATAGAATGGGGTGTCTATAGAGCCCCTCGACGGGTGAGTTTGGAACAAATGATGACCGTCGAATAAACACCACATGATGCTTTTGAGTGAGTATGACCGATTCAGAGGGTTGAGGCCAATTCTGAGGACCTAAGGAGTGTGCTGGGGATGATCAATTATGTGGATCAAAGTTGAATATGCGGGCTTAGGGTAAAGGTTTGATATCCGAGGTCAATTCTAACATAAGATTGGTGACGATAGAGGAACGGGGTCAATTCTGACCCAACTCAGGTGATGATCCAAGATCGGGGCCAATTCTGACCCAAGAGTGGTGACGACCAAGGACCGAGGTCAATTCTAACCTAAATCAGGTGACGATCCAGGATCGGGACAAATTCTGACCCAAAAGTGCTGACGATCGAGGACCAAGGTAAATTCTCACCTAACTCAGGTGACGATCCAAGATCGGGTCCAATTCTGACCCAAGAGTGGTGATGACTGAGGACTGAGGTCAATTCTGACCTAACTCAGGTGAGGATCCAATACCGAGGCCAATTTTAACCCAAAAGTGGTGATGACTGAGGACCGAGGTCAATTCTGACCTAACTTAGGTGACGATCCATGACCAGGGCCAATTTTGACCCAAGATTGGTGACGACCGAGGATCGAGGTTAATTTTGACCTAACTCAGGTGACGATCCAAGAATGGAACCAATTCTGACCCAAGAGTGGTGACGATCGAGGATTGAGGTCAATTCTGACCTAACTCAGGTGATGATCGAAGATCGGGGCCAATTCTGACCCAAGAGTGGTGATGATCGAGGACCGAGGTCAATTTTGACCTAACTCAAGTGACGATCCAAGACCGGGGCCAATTTTGACCCAAGAGTGGTGACGACCGAGGATCGAGGTCAATTCTGACCTAACTCAGGTGACGATCCAAGACCGGGGCCAATTCTGACCGAAGAGTGGTGACGACTGAGGACCGAGGTCAATTCTAACCTAACTCAGGTGACGATCCACGACTGGGGCCAATTCTGACCCAAGAGTGGTGATGACCGAGGACCGAGGTCCATTATGACCTAACTCAGGTGACGATCCAAGACCGGGGCCAATTCTGACCCAAGAGTGGTGATGACCGAGGAACGAGGTCAATTTTGACCTAACTCAGGTGACAATCCAAGATCGGGGCCAATTTTGATCCAAGAGTGGTGACGATCGAGGACCGAGGTCAATTCTGACCTAACTCAGGTGACGATCCAAGACCGGGGCCAATTTTGACCCAAGAGTGGATAAAGATTTGATTTTGATTCTGCTGGAGAAAGAGCTTTATGATTTTGATCTGAGCTGGGGAGCTGATAGCTGGGGAAGATTTTAGGAGACCTCGCAGGGGGAACAACCTATTTTGGTGTTGTAAGAGAATTTCGCTGGGGGAAGTGATCAGGTGATCCTTAGAGATCCTCTGGAGCTTTGCCGGGAGGAGTTTCACTTGGTTTTTGAGCATTACACTGGGGAAATAAGGGGTTCTGCTTGAGGGAACACGAATTTTTCTTAGTGAAAATGTTCAAAATCCATCCTGTGATTTTCAGTAATTTTCTAAGGATTTTGGGGGCTTTCTGGTATTTTTTGGGAATTTCTGTACAAAATTTAAGGTGGGGTGCCGGTCGGCATGGTATGAGGGGTGCCATTCGGCAATGGCACAGACTTTTGGGCTGCCTTGGGAAGGTGAGGAGTCAGTGTCGATCGGTATGGTAGGGGGAGGTGCCAATCGACATGGCACTTGGCATCCTATAATAAGGGGGCGAATCCCTTCATTTTTTCATAGCTTTTTTTTGTTTTCTTTCTCTCTGCGATTCTTCTGTAAATCGTTCTAGCTTTTTGATCTTCAAGAATGGCCACTTTTGTGAGCACTGCAGTCCACCGGGAGTGGTTGACCGTTGATGACTGGCCAAATGTGGATTGGAGGGACTTGGTGCCCCTTGCTTTGGGGAGTGAGAACTCCTTTGATGCGTTTGAGCCTATTACGGATGAGCGGACTTTGCTGTGGGAGCCATCGCATCATCACTCTTTGAGAGTGATCCCCGACGGTTATATAAGTAACCCGATCTTTGGCATTCTTCTTTTTTGGTGATTTTTCTTTCTTGATTTTAGATGAGACTTTTCTTTTTGCTAGTCTGATATTTCTTTGAAGAACATGCGTGCCTATGGGACAACGGGGCTCAAGGATGTCTGGGAGCATCTCCCACCTGTGCTGCACTGGGTGGTCTCATCAGTGGGTTTTGGGAGGTTAGCATCGGCACTAGATGAGACGCCTCGTTCGACAGCGGTCTTCTGTTCTTTGGGAGAGAGGTGATGGGACACTAACCACACCTTTCATTTCGAGTTCGAGGAGATGACTGTGACTCACATAGACGTGTAGTAGCTGCTGGAGGTAGATTGTGATGGAGAGCAGATAGAGGTGGATCGCTCTTTACGGGTGAGACCGGAGGCAGTGCATGCGGAACTTGGTGATGTAAGGAGGATAGTTTCTGGATATTCTATCCGGTTGTCCCTACTGAAGGACGTTCTGTTGGGTAGGGAGATTGATGTGGAGGATGGGCTGCAAGTGAGGAAGATGGCCCGATTATTCATTATGCTAGTGTTGAGAGGTTTCATGGTGGCGTTGAGTGGCGACGTCGTCCATTTGTGGTTCCTGCCGTACTTGAGAATGTTTTCGAACATCCCTTTCTATGATTGGGGGAGTCTGACCTTGGCGACCCTTTTGCTCCTCTCTGGATGCATTGAGCCGGTGCTATCGACATGCCTTTACTGGAGCCACGTACCTTCTTGAGGTATTCTTTAATTTGCGCATTTTCTTTTCATGCATTCACATTTTTCTTTCATTCATTCGCATTTTCCTTATGCATCTCTTTTTGTTTGCGAATTCAAACGTGGTTCTATGAGGTGATTGGGTGCAATACCCCACTGATCGCTTTGAAGGAAGACACCATTGGGGACTTCTGTCGATTGTATCGATGGCATACGGGCAATCTTCAGTCAAAGGGATCTCTCTCCTTGGAGGTGGTGCATCAGGTCTTGAATGACCTGACCAGTGGTAGGGTAAGACTCTTTCCATTATAGTCTAGGTTTTTTCACCTTCTGATCTTGTATTGATTTATGCTCACTTAGAGATTTTCAGGTGACCTTTTATCCCTGGGGGACAGCCATTCAGGATGTGGGGGTGACCGGGATGAATGCGCGGATGAGGCACTTGCTAGCACATGACTTCGACCATTCCTGGTATCTCGGGGAGAGGGTGATTCGTCAGATTGCTGAGGAGGAGGTGATGGTGCCACCCGCTTAGCCTCCTACGTCTATGAGGCGGGAGCGACTGCTGTTAGAGGATGAGAGGATCACGACGATGATTGGCGATTCCTACATGCTATATACCGATATGTTTGCACCGTATGACTATATGGATTTCGTGATGAGCTGGTTGATGGTGCCCAACATATATGATGCGTTGCCCTTCCTTCCTGTGGGTTCGAGTCGGGCGCTGAGTTCTTCCCACAACGGTGCTGGTCCGTCGACATCTGCTGTGGTGGCGACCTCAGAGGTCCCTTTTGTGTGGTTGCATACCCCTTTGTACAACATTCGGCGAGCTGATGGAGGGATGGTGCCTATGTTGCACCGCCCTCATGCGTTGGATCCGGAGGAGTTAGGTTTGACAGAGGAGGTCCTTCAACCTGCGGTATACCTTTCTATTCCTTTCTCTCTTTCTTTTCTATTTTGGTCATCCGTCTTTTGATACTGATTTTATCTTTCCTTGCAGCAAGTTCGGGTGTCGACCACTTGGCTAAGGGACATCAGAGACTGGATATGTTCGACGACTGCCCATATACGGGACGCGGTTCCTGTTCCTTCTTGCTTGATTCTGTTTGCCTCATCTGTAGAGGACTCTGGCTCGGGTAGTGGTGGTGCGTCATCTCACCGTAGAGGGAAGAAAGCATGTCGCAAGGGTGGAAGCTCTTAGTGAGAGAAAGAGAGAGAAAGGAAGAATGTGGGTTTGGGCTGAGTCCTATTGTTTTTTGCTTTTTCTTTTTATTTCCTGCAAAATTGATGTAACACATAACACAAATATATGCAATGCGATGGAGTTTTTTTTATTATCTTTTATTAGTGATGAATGAATGCACATGCTCTTTTTACTTTGTTGCTGAGACCGTAAAAAGGAATATTTTTGGAATTTTTTGAAGGAAAGTTTTTAATTAAAAGGAGAAAATATAAGGAGAAAAGGGGATTCTTGAAATTCTGTTGAGAATATCAATTATTTTTTAATCGAATAATATGATTTGACAAAAGAGGAAAAAGCAAAATTTCCAAAAATGGGGGGTTTCGGATCGGCAAGCACCCTGACTTGCCTATCGGCAGTTCAGTCTAGTCCCATCAATTGAAATCTTTGAATGTTACCCTCTTCAGCCTTTGGTACCTTGTGGGGTAGGATTCTTTTCGATTTCTGTAGGGATTATGTCCCTTGTGAGGGTTTTGAAGTATAAAAAGGGGTGAGGGTGAAGTGTTTTCATCACACCTTTGCATTCTTACCCACTTGTCCATTATCTCTTAGCCTTGAAAGATGGCTCTCCCTAGTAGCACCGAGTTTGACAACTACCTCGAAGCCTTGGAAGCTATTTGCTCTTATAATGTATAATTTCGACTATGATGCTTTCAACATGCGTCGAGTCTCCTTGTGGCGCAATCAGCCTCTTGAGTGGAACGTGCTGATGGCGGCGGTACAATTCTGGTACCCCGAAGACCATGTATTTCGCTTTGGATTGGAGGAAGTTTATCCTACCTACGATGAATTTTCTGCCATGCTGGGTGTAAATCCCAGTGTTACTGCGGCTTTGCTTGAATTTTCCCACTCTCTTAGGGATTTATTGGTCGGGCTTCTTCGTATTTCACCTTCAGCGGCCAGATCATTGGTTGCTGGAGGAATAATCTCCCTCCCGGCGATGCTGCAGTCCGTGCATTTGCGGGAAGTAGGTGATGCTGGCTATGCTGGAGCCGTTGTTTTGGGTCTGGTTTCCAAATTGCTGTTGGTGACTGGGGAGGTGCAAGTGGACCCACAACTTACATCCATTACCTCATGGATGTCATATTGTCGTAATCCCGCGGCGGTGATACTGGCGGAGACCCTGAATGGCCTGGATGCTTGGAGAGAAGGTCGTTCTGACTTTTTAAGGGGTAGCCCTGTGATGCTATTTATGTGGTTTTCTGAAAGATTTATCTTGGCGACTCCTACGGAGTATCCCTTATCGGCCGTACCCAACTTCTTTTCACGCTACTTCATCAGCGTTGGCCTGTATGTTGAGAAGTGGGAAAGTTGGCTTGTGGAGCATGGGGCTCGTGGCCTGTATTGGTCAGTGCCTTGGTGGGGGCCATTGCAGCCCGTTCTGGAGCTAGGAGAGTATTCATATGTGTGGCTGGTTGGTCTCAGGCAGACCTCTTTTTATTTCCCTTGATGGCTTTATGCCAGTTTGGCTGGGAGTAGGTCGTGCCCCCTCGGACCTCAAATTTCTTTCCGGTAGAAGATTTGACTGAGTGCCTGCATCTGTTGCTTGGGTCTCTATGAGAAAATTGGCGTCCGTCGGCCCGTCCCTCTCAGTCTGTTGGGGAGGTTTGGCATGCCCCCAAAGATTATATGAAGTGGTTGTGGAGGAAAGTAGTCAGCAAGATGTTGGCAGTAGAGACTGGACAAAGATGGTTTTTTTTATCTAACACCATGAAAGGGGGTGTTGTGGTCTTTTCGAAGATGGTTAAGGCTCATCGATCCATGGAATGTTTACGGTACTCTATTCAGACAGGGGAAACTTGGGGACCTCCGGATGTAGATGATGAGGGTGCAGGCTCCTCTGGTGGCTGTGGGTAGGACTCTTGGAGAGTTTATTTGGGTAACAGATGTGGGGATTTTATTTGGCTTTTATAGTAATGGGGAAGGGAGTTATCCGTTCCTTTTTCTTTTGTATTCCGTGCTGAATTTTCTTATTAATGAAATAAACAAGTTTCTGATCATCCAGTTGTGCCTCTCGATGAATTTTGTATTTTGAATTATCTATACTGATCGCTAAGGCATACATAATCCTTTTATTCAAGTATTTTTAGAATGAACCGCCGTTCTCATAGGTAAGAAAAGAATAGTATTTTATGGGAAAGAAAGGGGTCGCACTCATGTGAGGTGCATGAGCTACCTATGTACCTCTGGGGTTTTTTAATTTTTTTTAGAAAAATAGTTTTTGCAGAAGATCAGTCCCACATAGTTCTGGGTAGGGGGAAAGGAAGAGTTTTTTTTAGAATAGAAGGGTGATGAGAAGAGTCGTAGTGCGCCGAGATTTCGGACTAGGGGTAGAATTTCTTGAGATGGTCCAGATTGACTGGACGAGCCATCTCCTCCGCATCTAGGTCAGTGAGCATGGCTGCACCATCAGATAAGATTTTCTTCACAATGTAGGGGCCGCTCCAATTGGGTTTGAATTTCCCTCTGGGGTTCCAGATGGGTTCTATTATCTCCTTGAGGGCTAAGTCTCCCTCTCGGACACCTCGGTCCTTGACTCTCTTATTGAATGATCGCACTATTCGGTGATGGTACCCTTGTATGTGGTACAGTGCTTTTAACCTTCTTTCATCTAGGTGGGCTAGCTCATCAAGGCAACTTTGGCACCAATCTTCTTCACTAACTTTTCTTTTGAGCATGACGCGTAGCGAGGGTATTTCCAGCTCCATAGGTAGGACTGCTTCCATGCCGTAGACCAGGGAGTAAGGGGAAGCCCCAATAGAGGCTCAGATTGAGGTTCGATAGTCCCAGAGGGCGTACGGGATCCGGTCTCCCAATCTCTATAACTTTCAGTCATCTTGCTGATGATAGCTTTGAGGTTCTTTTTGGTGGCTTCAACTTCCCGATTGGCCTGAGGTCGGTAGGGAGAAGATTTATGTCTCTGAATCCCATACTCGTTGACTACTTCTATGACTTCTGCTTCGAATGCAACCCGTTATCTGATACCAGCTCCTGCGGGACCCCATATCGACAGATGATATTTTTCTTGAGGAATTTGGCCACTTTCTTGGCGTTCAATACGTATAACTCAGCTTTGACCCATTTGGTGAAGTAATCGATGGCAACAAGGATGAACTCATATTCGTTTGAAGCCTTTGGTGTAACCTTCCCTATGATGTCGATACCCCAGGTGGAGAACGGCCAGGGAGAGGTCATGTTGTATAACTCTCGCGGAGGCAAGTGTTGAAGATTGGAGAATTATTGGCATTTGAGGCATCTCCGGACATAGGCGGTGCAGTCCTGGGTCATGGTGGTCCAGTAGTAGCCCCGTCAGATGATCTTCTTGGCGAGCATGTGACCATTCATGTGGGATTCGCATTCCCCTCTGTGGATCTTCTGTATTATTTTCTCAATCTCAGCCCCTGCGATGCAGTGTAGATGAATTCCATTAAAGTTCCTCTTGAGTAGTGATTTATGATAGATAATGTACTGGGCGGCCAGTCTTTGGAGAGTTGTTAGATATTTCTTATTGGAACCATCGGGATACCTACCATATTTGAGAAGGCACCAGATATCATAGTACCAATAATCGGCTAGTTCGGGATCTTCAGTGGAGACAAGCTCAATATGGTAGCAATAGGTCGACTTATCTTTATTTTGAACTAGGAAGGGGGTCATTATTATTCCCTCGGGCATGTCGACCATGGAGGCCAAGGCAGCGAGAGAATCGACTAGGTTATTCTTTGCTCGGGGTAGGTAATGGATGGTGATATCTCAAAACCGGGAGGCCAACTCTTCTAATTGGGCATGAAAGGGTTGGAGCTTTTCGTTCTTGACTTTCCATTCTCTGAGCACTTGACCGATGATAAGGGCAGAATCCCTGTAGACATCAAGGTATTTAATACCTTTCTTGAGAGCAACTTTGAGTCCCATTGTGCATGCCTCGTATTCCGTCATATTGTTGGTGCAAGGGAAATCCAATTTAATGGCGATGGGAGTGTGGGAGTCATCTGGGGCGATCAAGAGTATCCCAATGGCATATTCCTTTTTGTTGGCAGCGCCATCAAAGAACATTTTCCATCGAAGGTGGTCTTGAGTGGTGCAGAGGATATTTTCATCTGGGAATTCGGAGACCCGAACCTGCGCTTCTTCTATGGGGTAATCGGTGAGGTAGTCATATATGGCTCTTCCTTTAACATATTTATGTGTGATATACACGATATCGAACTCGGTTAGGAGCATCAGACATCGGTCTATTCGATTGGATAAGGCGGGTTTCTCAAGCAGGTATTTGATGGGATCCATTTGGGATGCAAGTTTGATGGGGAAGGCGAGCATGTAGTGTTGCAACTTTTGGGTGACCCAGATAAGTGCGACACACGCCTTTTCTAAAGCAGTGTAGTTGACCTCGTACCCGACCAATTTGCGATTGGCATAATATATGGATATTTCTTTACAGGAGTCCTCAAGGTACTGGGCTAGCAAAGCCCCAGCTACAATGTCGGTTATGGTTAGGTATAGGAGAAAAGGGAGACCAGACTGTGGTGGCATGAGCACTGGAGGTTGGGTCAGGTATTGTTTGATTCAGTCAAAAGATTTTTGGCAGACCTCGTACCAAACCTTGGTTGAATCCTTTCGGAGGAGCTTGAATATTGGTTCACAGATAGAGGTTAGTTGGCTGATGAATCGACTGATATATTGCAATTTCCTAAGAAAACCTCGGACTTCTTTCTCTATTCGTAATGGTGGAATATCAAGTATGGACTTCAGCTTTGCAGGATCTTCTTCTATCCCCTTTTCACTGACCATAAATCCTAAGAGTTTTCCCTTTGTAACGCTGAAGACACACTTCTGTAGATTAAGTCCCATCTGATACCGTCGCAGTCATTTGAAGAACTTCCGGAGAGCAGGAACATGACCTTTTCTAGTTTATGACTTGATAATCATATCATCCACATAAACCTCGACCTCTTTGTGAATTAGATCATGCAGGATGGTTGTGGCAGCCCTTTGGTAGGTAGCCCCAACATTCTTGAGACCGAATGGCATAATGGTGTAGCAAAAGGTTCCCCATAGGGTGATGAATGCGGTTTTTTCTTGGTGGTCGGGGTGCATCTTGATCTGGTTGTATCCGGCAAACCCATCGACGAATGACTTGAGAGCATGAACGACTGTGTTATTCACGATCATGTCGATATTTGGTAGCGGATAATCATCCTTGGAGAATCTTTGTTTAAATCTCGGTAGTCTACACACATTCGAACCTTTCCTCCTAATTTAGACACATGTACAATGTTGGCTATCCATGTGGGATATTCGATCACCCGAATGAAACCCACGTTTAACTGTTTGACCACCCCTTCTTTGACCTTGAGCAACCATTCGGTGTGGAGTTTTCTCAATTTTTGTTTAACCAGATTATAATCTGGGAGAGTGGGTATCTCATGCTGAGCTATTTCAGGGTCAATGCCGGGCATATCATCATACGACCATGCAAAGACATCCACGAACTCCCTCAGTAATTCTTCGAGTTGTGCGCGCTCATGCTCGTCAAGGGTAGCCCCTATCCTAATCTCGATCAGTTGGCTACTAGAACCGAGATTAATAACAACAGTCACTTCTTCGTTAACTTGAACGTGGTTATGTTGTTTATTATTAACCTTATTTAGATCAGTTAAGAATTATTCATTTGCAAAATATCATCATCAAGAAGTTAATGTAAGTCACATCAAGATACTCAAAATCTTCATTTATTTTATTGATGGAAAAAAAAGCATTGATAACCTCATCAAAATCGGTCTCGATTACATTTGAACAAGGATAGACAACAGAAGAAGAAATAGGGTAAACATTGGGGTTCAGGGAGATTTCAAGAGGTAGAACTGGCGCAGCATGCCAGTTGAGGAAAGGAGTATCAACAACTTTAATCAGACGGGATGGATCCATTGATATAGTGCTTGAATGAACCATGCAGAGTGCCAGCCCCAGTATCTGTAAGTTGAAGGAATTTTTGGAATCACTTTCCTCAGTTTCTTCGGTATCTTTGATGAGCGGTTGCACGCGGTGTGGGAAACTTTCGATATATGGGTAGCTATCTTGGAAAAAGATCTCCATTCCCGGCCTCATTTTCTTGTCTGTGTGGTCATACCTTGGTTCTAGAAAATCGAAAATGGGGAAGTCTTCGCCTTCTTTGATGAATCATCCATTCAAGGAGTCTCCTGAGGCAGTCCAGATGCAGTCTAATCTTCTCTTTTGTCGAGACTGGCAGATCATTCTGAGCTCTCATTTTGATGGTTGATACCCTTATCCACAAGGAGGAAAAGCTTTCTTCAGCTCGATGGGCTCAAGTATCCCTTGTTGCCTTTGCCCTAGCCCTAGTCCAGGCATAAAGTGCATGTTTTTGAACATCTGAATCACATTACCATTGCTATGAGGGTCTTATTCTAGACAAACCCTTTCTTTGAAACCGTCCCCTGCCGAGAGTAGGAGTGGCTCAACTCGGAATCCTGAGAGGAGCATATCACTTGACCCATGCTGTATCTCAAGAATTGGACTGCTGGTGCTTGCACCCTCGACATTTTTGTCATCGCCCAAAATGGTGATGACTCTCCCGTCGGAGAAAAACTTTAATTTCTGATGGAGTGAGGAAGAGACACCCTTGATATTGTGGAGCCAGGGGCATCCGAGCAACAGGTTGAAATAAGCTCGGATGTCTATGAGTTGGAATTCAACGACATGGTTTATAGGGACAACCCCTATTACAAGTTTTATGGATCCCATCACCTCTCGGTGGGTATTATCGTAGGCACGCACAATGACAGAGGATGGAGCGAGGTCGCTTTATTTTAGGCCTAAACACTTGAAGGTTCTCAGAGGGCAAATGTTCAAGGCAGATCCGTTATCAACAAGGGAGAGTGGCACGACCTTCCCCATAACTTCGACGGAGATGTTGAGTGCATGATTGTGATTTGGCCCAATTCTGGGGATTTTTTCTTTAGAAAATGATAACATTCGGGTAGAGGTCAGGGATCCGACCAGATTTACCGCTTCTTCTAGTGCGGTAGATGGAGGAGCTATGGGTCTAGTGAGCAGCTTGATTAAAGCATTTCTGTGTAGCTAGGAAGACATGAAAAGTCCCCATAGAGTGATGTTAGTTTTAGTTTTATTTAGTTGATCGAGGATCTTGCTCTCCTCGATGGTCATCTCTGGCATAGGAAGGTTTTCAACTCCCTTCCCTTTGTCATTTGCTGGTAGTGAGCTTGGAACTAGGTAATGTCTCCCAGATATGGTCATGTGATTTACTGAAGAAGGAAAGAACATGAACCCCATTTCCTCGTCAATCTCAGGTTGTTCTGCCACTCTGTTTATTTCTCTAAGGAGTTCTTTAAATGATATCATCACACATATGTTGGCTATTGGGCTAGTTCTTCCTAAATCTCGTTCTTCACTCGAATCTTCGAATTTTCCCCCCCATCCAATGGTAACAATTCTGTCTTTCCCTGTAAAGTCGATGCATTCCACAACTTCAACGGCTTCGTCATACAGGTCTTCCCATTCTGTGGGGATATGTGTGATTGAAGGGACCAAATGCCTTTGTATCTTCAAAGTGTCAAGTAACCCGGTGATACTGCAAATGTTGTTGGTTTCCCTGAATAATTCTGCCATAGTCTGGATAACATCATCTAAGATGACTTTGTCAGTTGGTACCACCCACTTGTCTGAATCTCGAGCCCATTTTCGTGCTTCCAAGAACAGTTTACTGAATCTCTGGCAATTGGTGACCATTTGTGAGGGCAATTTCAGCCCGAACTCTAGGAGTTGGTTTAACACCTCTGACAATTCCATACTTCCATGTTGAGAACGGGTATGGACAGCGATGCATGCTCTGGTAAGGAGTGATAGTGCCTGATCAGCGAGACTAGTAGGGTGTAGGAGGAAATATGGTCAAATTTGAAGAGGTTTAGGAGAGCATATGGGTATGATTTGAGTTGAGGGATCAAACTCTGGGTTTTCTTCCAATAAGATGGCATTGGTGTGATTTGTGAGTGGGTTGTTAGGAGTGTTTGGCTTAGGATTGGCTGATGGGGAGATGGTACCCCGATCAATGAGATCTTGGATTATGTTTCGAATGTGAAAGCATTGGTCGGTGGTATGGCCGGTAATTTGGTGAAAGGCACAATGAGCATCGGTCTTGAAGTTTCTTAGGAGTGGATTTGGCAATGGACGTGGATCCAAGGGTTTGATAAGGTTTTGGCTTAACAGGGCTTGGTAAACTTTGAAGAGAGGAGCATGGAGCTCAGTGTATTCCCTTCGGATGGGGGCAGGGCGGCTTTCTGGTGCCTATGATGTGGTTGGTTGAGAGATGTTGTTGATGCTCAAAACGGTGGCACTGGCAGGCTTGTCATACTTTCTAGGGGTGAACTATCTGGACACCTTCTTCGGTTCAACTTTTGTTTTAACGAGACTTTCCTCGATTTCTACTCCAGCCTCTCTGAGAGATCAAAAGTGGGGATAGTATTGTTCTCCCATCGTTGCTGGGACATGGGGCAAGAAATTCTTCTTCACTATGTTGACCTGCCCTACCTCGGATGGACGATTAGTCATGGTAGGTGCTTGCTCCCTCCACCGGGTTATGAAGTTACTGACTGATTCTCCAGGATTCTGTTTGAGCAGCTCTAAATCACGATGGGTGACCTCATGTCACGACCCCGACCCAAAATAGTATTAGGTAACGAGTGTCTTGACATGCCACCAAGGCAACAAATATTCCAATTTAATTGTTTCCTTAAATAAATGCAACGGAAATATTATCACATGGTTATGAATCGTAAAATACTGAAAGTAAAGGAATTACGTCATCAGAGCTTTCTAAAGGAAATTTCATATATATTAAAAGTAACAACGGGTTACAACTTAAAAGAAAATTTAAACCTTATTACAAGAGATACAGACATTCTCTAAATAAACATTTTACAAAAAGAGCTCTAAAAGCTAAATCTTCAATATAGTCCATTTTCATTCCGTCCGTGAGCCTAAACGTTTCCTAAAAAATGGTTATTTATACAACATCAGCTAAAATCCGAATGAGGTTCCATCTCCAAACATTCCAGGGTTTTCAGAAAATAGATACCTATTCAAGTCAAAAGAGAAGGCATATACATATATGGAGGGGAACTTGTAGTAAATAGGTATAATTTTGAAATGAAATTATATATATCACAATTGGATAGCTCAGAATAAGAAGAATGCAACCAATCAAATGTGATATCTTTTTCTTTCAATGATATCATTTTGATGGCCAAGTACACTCTAATACCGTATTCTTCTACCGTATTATACCCCGGTAGTTGAGGGTCAATCGAACTAGTTTGTCACAACGCCTTATTTAGGGCACACCAGTGATAAACCAGCTGGGAAGGTACCACCTAAATATTTCCACCCGGTAGTCAAGGCCAACATAGTAAGAGAGTTTCCATAGGCCGAATCAATAATTTCAGAATTCAAATCAGATGTTTATATGGAGAGATATAAACAGATAACAAACGACGAAATCATCGGTATCAGATGCATTTTGAGAATAAAACCATTTCACAAAATATACATAGTTTGCGTAATAATAAAATCAAAATGCGCAGGAAATTGCATAGAGTACTCACCCAAAATGGAGGTCAAATTTACTGGTATTGAGTCTTCGATCACACGTTAATCTGATAAAGATTTAAGTACACGTTCTAAGGTCCATTTTATACTATACTAACCTCTTCTTTTAAAGGATTACTGAATCCCTATTTGTTAACTTTTAAAACTCATTGATCGTAATTAAAGAATTCAATTCATATTTTTTCCTCATCAGTCGGTTCCCAGTAGAGATGGAGGGTCACAGGGGCACCACTTAAATACCATCTCATCTAGACAGAACATTTTCGGATTCATTCCCAGTAGAGATGGAGGGTCACAGGGGCACCACTTAAATACCATATCATCTAGACAAAACTTCACCGGGCCTGACTTTGGAATTACTTAAATCGGATTCCATAATAACGAACAATTTCTTTAAAAAGAATTATTTTTAAAAGCGTATAATTTCAAACAAGTTTATAAAATTAACTTGGATTTGTTCTAAATTTTAAGTTTTGATTAGTGAATTCTTTATTGTATTTTACCAGCATAACTACTAAGTAAAGCTATAAAACAATAAATTAAAACTATAAAGATGCATTATAACATTAAGATTACCTTAAGATGAATATCCCTAAGAACTTCTTCTTAAACTTTCTCACACTTTCTCTCACTATTTCTTTCTATAATTCTCAAGGAATTGGTGTGAATTTCAAATGATCCCCCAAAGGCCCTATTTATAGTTTTCCAAAGATATCCCGGGGTTGACACATGTCCATGCTGACCAAGCTTTTACAATGGGAGTCAGCATTGACGTGTCGCGTAACGGAGGCGTCTTGCAGTCTTATTTCACCGGACTGCGACATGTGTTTTAGCTTCTCCTCTAACGACGACACGTGTTTTGGCTTCTCCTCTAATGACGACACGTGTATGGTGGATATGTTCAAAACCGAGCACGAGGTGTCGAGGATAGGTATTAAGGGTATAAGGGTCATTTCGGACCTGAAGGGCATTTTGGTAATTTCACACCATATATTTTCAATATTTCTTTTAGGTCCCTGAAATATTTTATTTACGAAAAGGACCCTTTTTATTTTTCATTTTGGTCCCTGAAACTTTCTTTATTAAAACCAAGTCCCTAAAGTTTCATAAAATTACATTTTCTACCCCAAAACTTATCACTTAGCTTAGGATGTGCCATAAAATCTCAGTTTGACCCATTTTACCGTTGATTCTTCAAATTGAAAAACGGGATTTGTCAAATTAAGAACTCGGAATATCATATATGTAATAATATATCATTATTAGATAGTAAGTATGACGAAATTGAAAGAAGACAATTATATATTGGCATAAGAAAATAGGGTTATTACATCCTACCCTCCTTATAAAAAGTTTGGTCCCCAAACTTTACTTACATTAATTTCCAAAAAGGTGTGGATATCGCTCTTTTATTTCATCTTCCCGCTCCCATGTTGCTTCTTCAACAGAATGATTCCGCCATAATACTTTGACTAGTGGAATAACCTTGGTTCGTAATATTTGATCTTTATGGTCCAAGATTTCCACTGGATGCTGAATGTATGTCAAATCTTCTCTAACTTGAAGAGGCTCGTGACTTAAGATATGTGCTGGATCAGGGATGTACTTCTTCATCATTGAAACATGAAACACATTATGCACACTAGAGAGTTCAGGGGGTAAGGCTATTCGATACGCAACAACACCTATCCTTTCAAGGATTTCAAAAGGTCCTATGTATCTTGGACTCAACATTCCTTTCTTCCCAAATTTGATTACTCCCTTTGTTGGTGATACTCGTAAGAAAACATAGTCTCCTCTTTGGAATTCTAACGATCGATGCCGATTGTCAGCATAACTCTTTTGACGGCTTTGAGCGATTTGAAGTCGGTCTTGTATCAATTTCACTTTCTCTATTGTGACCTGAATCAATTCTGGTCCTAATAATTTTCTTTCTCCAACTTCTACCCAACATGCAGGAGAACGACACCTTCTACCATAGAGTGCCTCATACGGAGCCATTTGAATACTTGCTTGATAGCTATTATTATATGCAAATTCCACTAATGGTAAATGATCGTCCCAATTCCCCTTCAACTCAAGTACACATGCCCTAAGCATATCCTCTAAGGTTTGGATGGTTCTCTCCGATTGTCCGTCTGTTTGAGGATGAAAAGCAGTGCTAAAATTCAGTTTTGTTCCCATGGCTACTTGTAGGCTTTTCCAAAAGCGAGACACGAATCTAGGGTCACGATCAGAAACAATTGAAACTGGGGTTCCATGAAGCTTAATAATTTCCCGTATATACAATTTAGCTAACTTTTCTAAGGAATGGGTAATCTTAATGGCAAGAAAATGAGCAGATTTAGTTAACCTATCAATAATTACCCAAATGGAATCATTACCATTGGAACTCCTTGGTAGCCCTATCACAAAATCCATGGTAATATATTCCCATTTCCACTCAGGGATTGGTAAAGGTTGTAATAATCCTGATGGTTTCTGATGTTCGGCTTTTACTTGTTGACAGATCAAGCACTGAGATACAAACTCTGTTATCTCCCTTTTCATGTTATTCCACCAAAACACTTCTCGGAGATCTCTGTACATCTTGGTATTTCCGGGATGAACTGCGAATCTCGAGTAATGACCTTCCTCCAAAATCTGCCTCTTTAGTTGGGCATCACCAGGTATACAGACTCTATTTCCAAACCTTAATATATCATCTCGTATCGCAAATTCAATTCTCTTCCCTTCAATAACCTCTTCTTTAATCTTCCTCAGTTGTGGGTCATTTACTTGTGCAACTTTAATTCTTTCCATCAACGTGGGTTGTATTTGTAAGTTTGCGATTATTCCTCCTTCACCATAAATATGTACATTTATTTCCATACTTATCAAATCTTTCAATAGAGCTTCCTGGCTGGTAATAAGACATGCTAAATTTGGTGTAGACTTTCTACTCAAAGCGTCGGCAACTACATTAGCTTTCCCTGGGTTATAGTGAATATTTAAATCATAATCCTTCATCAATTCTAACCACCTCCTTTGTCTCATGTTCAATTCCTTCTGAGTAAAGATATATTTCAAACTCTTATGATCGGTATAAATCTCACAAGTCTCACCATTCAAATAATGTCTCCAAATCTTAAGAGCAAAAATTACCGCTGCTAATTCTAAGTCATGGGTTGGATAATTTTGCTCATGGGGTTTTAACTGTCTCGAGGCATAAGCTACTACTTTTCCATTTTGCATTAGCACACATCCCAAACCATTTTTAGAAGCATCACTATAAATCACAAATCCTCTTGTACCGGAAGGAATAGTCAAGATTGGGGCAGTTACTAGTCGATTCTTAAGTTCTCGAAAACTATTCTCAACTTCCTCAGACCATTCATATTTCATCGTGTTTTGTGTTAACCTAGACAGAGGTTTGGCAATACTAGAAAATCCTTCAACAAATCTTCGATAATAACCTGCTAATCCTAGGAAACTACGAATCTCCGTTACATTTGTTGGTCTTGGCCAATCTAGTATAGCCTCGATCTTTTGAGGATCAACCGACACTCCCTCCTTGGACATGACATGTCCTAGAAAAGAAACACTAGGCAACCAAAATTCACACTTCTTTAATTTTGCATATAATTTCTCTTTCCTAAGGATTTGTAATACTATCTCCAAATGCTTCTCGTGTTCTTCAATACCTTTGGAATAAATAAGGATGTCATCAATGAAAACAACCACACACTGATCGAGATATTTCCTAAACACTCTATTCATCATATCCATAAAAGCGGCTGGTGCATTAGTTAATCCAAATGGCATCACAAGAAATTCATAGTGACCATATCTAGTACGAAAAGCTGATTTCGAAATATCCTCTTCCTTAATCTTCAATTGGTGATAGCCTGACCTAAGGTCAATCTTCGAAAATACTTGTGCACCTTGCAGTTGGTCAAACAAATCATCTATACGAGGTAAGGGGTATTTATTCTTAATGGTCACCTTATTTAGTTCACGATAATCTATACATAACCTCATCGTTCCATCCTTCTTTTTAACGAATAATACTGGAGCACCCCAAGGGGATATACTAGGTCTAATAAAACCCTTGTTTAACAGATCTTGTAATTGAACTTTTAATTCCCTTAACTCTAAAGGTGCCATGCGATAAGGTGGTTTTGAGATTGGTGTGGTTCCAGGAACAAGGTCAATGGTAAATTCTACTTCTCTACTAGGAGGTAGACTGGGCAAATCATCTGGAAAAACATTTGGAAAAAGCCTAGCTATAGGGATATTTTCTAAACTAGGCTCTTTTGTTTGCAAATCAATAACACTGGCAAGGAATCCTTGACATCCTTTCTTAAGAAAACTACAAGCTTGCATTGCAGAGATAATACGCATGGGAGATAAGATGCTAGTTCCTTCAAAACTGAATTCTGGTTGGTTAGGAATTTGGAAAATAACTCTCTTCTCAAAACAATCCACCCTAGCATGATATGATGCTAACCAATCCATCCCCAAAATGACTTCAAAATATCTTATGTCTAAAACTATCAAATCAGCGAATAGTTTATGACTACTGACATTTATAGGGCAAGACTTATATACTAATGTTCCCGTCAATAACTCACCCGAAGGAGTAGAAACGTGTATGATATGATTCAAGGATTCAGGAATATAAGGAAAGCGATTAACAAAATGCACAGACACAAATGAATGGGTAGAACCAGGATCAATTAAAACTTGAAAAGGTTGTGCACATATAGAAAGTGTACCTGACACTACTGCATTAGAAGCCTTTGCATCAGAAAGATTAAAGACTCTACCTTATCTTCCCTGATCCTTATTGTCATTAGAAGTCTTTGTTGCCATCTTCCCTTTGTTAGGACAATCTCGTATTTTATGCCCCTTTTGGCCACACCCAAAGCAACTCCCCGTCTCCAGGTAACATGGACGCCCTCTATGAATATTGCCACAACGTTGGCATTTATCAACATTAGAGGTTTTGTTTACTAAAGGTTGCCCTATATTAGGTATAGTCCTAAAGGGTTTGTTATTGGGGTTCCTTCCTCTTTGTTCTCCAAACTTCCTCTTCCCCTCTCTAACCTGATTATATTCTTCACTATCCTTCTTAGCTATTGTTGCCCTAGCCACCACGTCATTATATGCTGTCAACTTTAGGATGGAAATTCGGCTATGAATATTCAACCTTAACCCACGTTCAAACTTCTTGGCTCTTAAAACATCGGTTATCACAACATGAGGTGCGAAACGGGATAACTCAGTAAACTTTGCCTCATATTGACTAACCGTCATATTTCCTTGAACCAGACCCATGAAGTCAGCTGCTTTTTGGTCTTGCACCGTTTCGGGAAAGTACTTCTCGTAGAAGGTCACTAAGAAGTCATTCCAACCTATGGGATTATTCCTTTCCCCGTGCATTCTCTTAGACATTCTCCACCAATGTTCGGCTTCACCTTCTAACATGAATGTTCCAAATAAAACCCGTTGTTCATCTGTACACTTAAGAACATCGAAGATCTTTTTCATTTGCATCACCCAATTTTCTGCTTCAGTGGGGTTAGGAGTACCTTTAAAAGACGGAGGATTCAACTTCTTGAACTGTTCAATAGTACAACTACTTAGTTCAAAATTCCTTGGTGCTCCATTATTCACCTGATGCTCCACAATTCTTGCTAGACTTTCAATTGCTTTGTATGCACCTTCCAACCCTTCCATACTCGAACCACTAGTCCTTGGAGTTGAACTTGCCTTGGTCATTTTCTACAGTCATGGCCAAACGTAAGATGTATTATACTAGCCCAAGATTGCAATTTAGAAGAACAATGATATATAAATAATTTATATATATTCAAATACATGTGGAGGGTTATCACATAAGTCGGATATTTAATCATGTATCCTATGTATGGAAACTTAAAATCTATAACGTTTGAAACTTATGTTCAGTAGTCTACGGGGTCATAACCTATGCTCTGATACCACCTCTGTCACGACCCCGACCCAAAATAGTATTAGGGAACGAGTGTCTTGACATGCCACTAAGGCAACAAATATTCCAATTTAATTGTTTCCTTAAATAAATGCAACGGAAATATTATCACATGGTTATGAATCGTAAAATACTGAAAGTAAAGGAATTACGTCATCAGAGCTTTCTAAAGGAAATTTCATATATATTAAAAGTAACAACGGGTTACAACTTAAAAGAAAATTTAAACCTTATTACAAGAGATACAAACATTCTCTAAATAAACATTTTACAAAAAGAGCTCTAAAAGCTAAATCTTCAATATAGTCCATTTTCATTCCGTCCGTGAGCCTAAACGTTTCCTGAAAAATGGTTATTTATACAACATCAGCTAAAATCCGAATGAGGTTCAATCTCCAAACATTCCAGGGTTTTCAGAAAATAGATACCTATTCAAGTCAAAAGAGAAGGCATATACATATATGGAGGGGAACTAGCAGTAAATAGGTATAATTTTGAAATGAAATTATATATATCACAATTGGATAGCTCAGAATAAGAAGAATGCAACAAATCAAATGTGATATCTTTTTCTTTCAATCATATCATTTCGATGGCCAAGTACACTCTAATACCGTATTCTTCTACCGTATTATACCCCGGTAGTTGAGGGTCAATCGAACTAGTTCATCACAATGCCTTATTTAGGGCACACCAGCGATAAACCAGCTGGGAAGGTACCACCCAAATATTTCCA
The DNA here is from genome assembly GCA_949130495.1 of Sambucus nigra. Taxonomy (NCBI): domain Eukaryota; kingdom Viridiplantae; phylum Streptophyta; class Magnoliopsida; order Dipsacales; family Adoxaceae; genus Sambucus; species Sambucus nigra. The sequence goes on along the minus strand of OX422215.1, from coordinate 292,654,728 downwards.
CCCGGTAGTCAAGGCCAACATAGTAAGAGAGTTTCCATAGGCCTAATCAATAATTTCAGAATTCAAATCAGATGTTTATATGGAGAGATATAAACAGATAACAAACGACGAAATCATCGGTATCAGATGCATTTTGAGAATAAAACCATTTCACAAAATATACATAGTTTGCGTAATAGTAAAATCAAAATGCGCAAGAAATTGCATAGAGTACTCACCCAAAATGGAGGTCAAATTTATTGGTATTGAGTCTTCGATCACACGTTAATCTGATAAAGATTTAAGTACACGTTCTAAGGTCCAGTTTATACTATACTAACCTCTTCTTTTAAAGGATTACTGAATCCCTATTTGTTAACTTTTAAAACTCATTGATCGTAATTAAAGAATTCAATTCATAGTTTTTCCTCATCAGTCGGTTCCCAATAGAGATGGAGGGTCACAGGGGCACCACTTAAATACCATCTCATCTAGACAGAACATTTCCGGATTCATTCCCAGTAGAGATGGAGGGTCATAGGGGCACCACTTAAATACCATCTCATCTAGACAGAACTTCACCGGGCCTGACTTTGGAATTACTTAAATCGGATTCCATAATAACGAGCAATTTCTTTAAAAAGAATTATTTTTAAAAGCGTATAATTTCAAACAATTTTATAAAATTAACTTGGATTTGTTCTAAATTTTAAGTTTTGATTAGTGAATTCTTTATTGTATTTTACCAGCATAACTACTAAGTAAAGCTATAAAACAATAAATTAAAACTATAAAGATGCATTATAACATTAAGATTACCTTAAGATGAATATCCCTAAGAACTTCTTCTTAAACTTTCTCACACTTTCTCTCACTATTTCTTTCTATAATTCTCAAGGAATTGGTGTGAGTTTCAAATGATCCCCCAAAGGCCCTATTTATAGTTTTCCAAAGATATCCCGGGGTTGACACATGTCCATGCTGACCAAGCTTTTACAATGGGAGTCAGCATTGACGTGTCGCGTAACGGAGGCGTCTTGCAGTCTTATTTCACCGGACTGCGACACGTGTTTTAACTTCTCCTCTAACGACGACACATGTTTTGGCTTCTCCTCTAATGACGACACGTGTATGGTGGATATGTTCGAAACCGAGCACGAGGTGTCGAGGATAGGTATTAAGGGTATAAGGGTCATTTCGGGCCTGAAGGGCATTTTGGTAATTTCACACCATATATTTTCAATATTTCTTTTAGGTCCCCTAAAATATTTTATTTACGAAAAGGACCCTTTTTATTTTTCATTTTGGTCCCTGAAACTTTATTTATTAAAACCATGTCCCTAAAGTTTCATAAAATTACATTTTCTACCCCAAAACTTATCACTTAGCTTAGGATGTGCCATAAAATCTCAGTTTGACCCATTTTACCGTTGATTCTTCAAATTGAAAAATGGGATTTGTCAAATTAAGAACTCGGAATATCATATATGTAATAATATATCATTATTAGATAGTAAGTATGACGAAATTGAAAGAAGACAATTATATATTGGCATAAGAAAATAGGGTTATTACACCTCAAGCTCTTCATTGTATTTGTACTACGATATGAATTCTCGGGCTACATCCTCCTAGTTACGAATTCTGGATTCCTCAAGAGATGAAAACCATTGGAGGGAACTATCCTTCAAAGTTTGTTGAAACAATTGGGCCATCACCTCCTCAGAAGCCCCGAGTAGAGTCATGGAATGGTGGTAACTACGAAGATGAACAATTGGGGGGCCAATCCCTCCAAACTTATCAATATTTGGCATATTGAACTTCTCGGGTAACCTTGCTTTAGGATAAGGAGACATGTGGGTGTAGTCCATGTAATTCCCAGAAATCCTGACTTGGTCAAAAATCTTGGTGAGCATCTTGATATCCTCTTTGAATTTATTCAACTCTTCCTCCTTTGGATCAACGACCATAGGTTAGCCACAGGCTGGGCAATGTTTGGCATTAGAAGCTAGGCAGGCAGCGGCCCATTAGCAGGAAGGGCACGTGGAGCGTGTTGATATTCTTCGGGAACCCAAATAGGCTCGAGTGGACCCATAACACGAGGGAATAGGGCCTCGGGCTCTTGAGGAATAGGAACCTGGTTTTGTTACATCTCTCGGACCTTGGTTTGGAGGTTGTCGATCTTGGACACGAGCTGAGCTAGGACTGTCGTCAGATCCGGCTGCATGGCTGGTACTTGATCTGTATTCTCCATGGAAAATGGATAGATTCCAGACTCGGAAGAAGTACCATAGGAACATAGGTAACTCTGGGGTGATTTTACTGAAGATCGAAGCCAATAGGGAGCCAGGCCAAGGGCTTGCGATCGACCTGAGAAGGCGTAGGATGAGATTTATTTTGAGAAAAAGGGAGAACTATTTTTGGATTTTTAATAAAGAAGGGAGAAATGTTTTTGAATTTTTGATAAAGAAGGGAGAAATGTTTTTGGATTTTTAATAAATAAGGGATAAATGTTTTTGGATACGGAACTCAGCATGATTATTATGATTATTATGTTCTCACTTGTATTTAATTCTCGTAAATACAATGTCGGAAGGGAATCGAGCCTGGAAAAGTGGGGTTCTTAATATATGCAAAGCTACGGTTTAGACTTGTAACCAGGATCACGGACAGGGTCCCGTTTTAAAAATACGCAAAATTTGGGCGGCAGATCGACGTGGAATTTCGGCAGAGTTTCGAGTTGAAACCGACAAAAGTGCGTGTCCTAGGTTGGACACCTATATGCGGGTATACAGTTGGTTGGGTGAATCGGCATGGGTTCACCCCTTTGGCGTGACTTCCATGATTTACATCTTAATCTTGCGGGCAATCGGTACGTGTGGACAAGCCATTTGATATACCTGAGTGTACGTGAATTGTCTCACCATATACCTCGTGGGGATGGTACGTGTGAGAGCGAATTTGATATACTCGATGTACGTAAATGAATTCCCTGTAATATACCTCCCGTCATGACTTCGGTTAAGCGGTTCAATACGGGGGAACCGTTCGATATATGTCGAAGGTACTTGGCCAATGGAAGGTGAGAGTCATATCGCTTCGGGTTACTGCGACCTGCCGAACTAGCGCCCATCACGAAGTGACCCTCTAGTAACTGGGTAAAATTTGGTCAATATCAATGCTCTTTGGTGATGTTGTGTGAATCATGCATGATTCCCTTATTAGTATCTTATGATGAGAATGCCTTTATTGATTATGCTAAACTGGGACAAAGTATAAGTACCCCAAAAGGTACACCAAGTATGGAGGGGTGATGCATGTAACATAGGGATATATGTGATCCTAGGTGCACGTGGTGTGAGGTGTACATGGAGAATTTTCTACAAGTGTTTGAATATAAGCATACACATGGGATACAGATGGAGAAGTGGAACACGCGGATATGGGGGGGGGGGGGGAACATAAGCAAACATATCATCCATGCAAATAGAGTCAAGCCCATAAACAAATCACACATAACCCCAACGGAGTCGCCATTGTGGCCATCCCCGATCACCGCCATCGAGGAAAAGGATCCTTCGGGTCCCGCGCGTCCCTCTCGGGAGCGCTTCGACCGGCGTCGTTTGAGATGTGATGTAAAAATTTAGAGATATTCAAAGTCGCCAGTCTATTTTACTCAAAACAGACAAAAGAAAAAGGGGAAGCCACCCGGAAGGATGGCATCCAAAGACATACTGGTGCATGCAAAACCAAAATGATTCGAGAAGAGTTCGGAGGCTTAGTTACGAAATGGGAAGGTGTTAGGAACCCATTCCACCCTTTCGGTCTCTCATGGATATTTGCTATTTTCCTTTATATTCCCCCCCCCCCCCCCCCCCCCCCCCCCCCCCGTGATATGTGTGCATGTGTTTATATAGAATGGAGGTAGGAATCCTCGACTTGTATCATGGAAAAGATAAAGCAAGTCATCTGTAGGAATATATAAGAATAATATTAGAAAAATAAGATTTACGTGATTACCCCTACGTTGATCGCTGTAATGGAACGATAACGCATATGGGGTAAGACGTCACTACGAACAAGTATATAGAATATAAGAAGAATGGATTTAGAGAAGATAGAAAATAAGAGAAAAAGTGGGAAAAAGGACTCGAGTCTCGGGTTTTACCCCGAGACGCCTACATAGCCTATAAAGGCATCAAAGTCCACTTAGTTCGCATACAAGACGAGGGGTGGGGTTTATTCCATAAATCCAAATGGGGATCTCTTATTTGTGAGTGTATGTGTGTGTGTAGAAAAAGTGTTTTAGTTGTGAGAAAAGTGTGGAGAAAGTGTGAGAATCCCTACTTGGAATTTATGAGCAAACCCTCCTTTTTCTTATTTTTTGGGTTTTTATTTATATGAAAATATGAGATGTGCAATAATACTAAATAAAAATTATATTTAGGATGTGTGAGATGAGATAATAAAAGTGCTAAGTAAGAAAACAAGTTATTGGGAATTTAAGAGAATTTAAGAGAGAGTTTGAGAAACTTGGACCTTCTTGAAGATTTTGAGCTTGATCTTGAATGTTGGAGAGAAGCCCTTGCACTTGGATGATCATGGAGAGTGGTTAATTCACCATGTTTGATGAAAAGTATGATGAAAAGTGGAAGAGAAAAGGGATTTGGAAGTTGAAATCACACTGACTTCAAGAGAGGTTTATGGGATTAGTTGAGAGAGATTTTTATCAGATCTGGGCTCCCTTTGAAAATGAGGTGAAGGCCTCCTTTTATAGTCCCAGGTAAGTGTCGATCGGCATATATATGTTCCTACCTATCGGCAGGTGCCGATAGGCAGGATCTGGAACCTGCCATTTGGTAGTGCGCTTCAGGCTTTTTTGGAAAATCGGCCACCGAGGGCAAACCGTTGGTGAGAATCATGCACGGGGCATACCGTTGGAAAGTTAATTCAGAGACCTTTGAAAGTCCTTTGGAGACTTTGGGTCAAATATGGCTCCAAAGAATTTGTCAGTCCATTGAACGGGGAATCATTCGGATGCAAACGGATCGTTCGTCTGTATGGTAAGTCCGAATCATGCACGGGGCAGACCGTTGGAAAGGTTAGGAGATTTAGTTTGACATCCCAAAGAGTTTGACTCGATTTGGAGAGTTGACTTTGGTCAACCGGTCCTAAGAATCGTTCGGTGACCTCTCGGAGTTAAACGGATCGTTCGTCCGCATGGAAAGTCAGAATTGCGCATGGCACGGACCGTTGGAAAGGGTATTCAGTGCCCTTCGAAGATTCATTCAGCTTTGGTCGAGCTGAAGAGTTGACATAGGTCAAACAGATCCTGGGAGCGGACAGTGGCCTCTAGGTCAAGTTTCGGACGCAAATGGATCGTTCATCCGCATGGTAGGTCAGAATCGAGCACGGGGCGGACCATTAGAAAGGGTATTCAGTTCCCTTAGAAGATTCATTGAGTCTTAGTCGAGATGAAGAGTTTGAATTTTTGGTCAAATTGAGCTGGGGAGTGCCCGATGGCTTCTAAGTCAGTACTCGGGACACGACCTAGGTTTGTAGTGATGAGGGGAGGTACTAGGGACCTAAGGAGAGTTAGGAGGGGTAACAGAATGGGGTGTTTACAGAAGTGGGAAAGCATCTCGATGGATTTTATCACGAGATTACCAACATCACAAAGCGATCATGATTCCATTTGGGTCATCATCGATTGCTTAACCAAGTCGATGCATTTCTTACCGGTACGTACATAATACAATACTGCTTGTTATGCTCGACTATTTATTGTAGAGATTGTTAGACTCCACGGGGTTACCATTAATATAGTCTCCGATCAAGACAAATTTTTCTTTCCCATTTTTGGCAAAGTTTCCAAGAAGCCATGGGAACCGAATTGAAGTTGAGTACCTCTTATCACCCTCAAACAGATGGGCACATGGAAAGAATTAACCAAATGCTGGAGGATATGCTGAGAATGTGTGTGCTTGATTTCAAAGGAGGTTGGGAACAATACCTTCCATTGGTCGAATTTGCTTATAATAATTCGTACCAATTCACTATCGGGATGGCACCCTATGAGGCATTATATGGTCGATCGTGTAGATCACCTACTTATTGGTTGGAAGTACGGGAAATATGTTTCTTGGACATGAGATGATCTAGGATACTTCTTCAAAGATTGAACTTATTTGCAATTATAGAGGGGGCTTGAAGTTAATTTTGAGATTAGAAGTAATTCCACATTGGCAATAGTGTTTTGGGTATTCAGGCACCGTGGCAACTCAGTGTGGTAGCTCAAGCGAGGAAGCTTAGTGTGACAACTTGTATTTTAGCTTGTTGTATTAGTCATATTGTACGTTTGTTTATATTGACTCTAAGCTATAACGGTTGTAATGACGTAGCGAGAATAATAATGAGTTTTAGTGTGAGGTCAAACGGTACTCGTGAGAGACCAGGCTTGGCCTAGCCTGGGAGAGATTTCATGCTCTACGGAATGACCTCACCGTGGGAACTTTAGAGTGACTTGGTTTGAAGTATTAAGAAGTGAGGCACCGTTGGGGATTGTCCTGACCATCTTAGATACACCTGGTAAAACACCGAAGAACTCTGATCGTGGAACCTCGGGCGGAGCAGCCTGGAGTTCCATCAGGCGTTGAGCTATGAGCCAAATAACCCTCTACTTAATGTCACATCTACTGTAAGTGATGTCACTAGCCAGATAAACAATGTCAGACCTGCACTTAAGTAAACCTCCGTGGTATTTGGGGCTGTCAGGCAGTTGGTGATCCACCTCAGCGACAATACCCGCTGACACACAGTGGTTAGGCAAAAGGCATGTTTTGGCATTTAAATTTTATGACGTGGAGACAAATAGTGCATCAGGCATTTAATGTTGTGACATAAATTATGAGGGAGGTGTTTCATGGGCATTGATGATTGAGTTGCCTCGGGGATGGTGTGGGGGGGCTATTTAAGTACCCCAACCACCTTTGAGGAGGAGGATCCTTTTGAGAGTTTAAGAAGCTATTACTAGAGAGGATACACATCCGAGAGAGTTATTACAAACCAGAGGTCTTATTCACTCACCATTGTCATTTATTATGAATATTTTAATACTTGATAGGGATTCTTGAGAGTGGTTGGTGTGTTTGGCTGCCTGACAAGGTGTATCTAGGGTGCTTACTTCTATCTCCCTCTAGCTAAGTTGCTTATAAATTCATTGCTATCTTCTTGAGTTATACACGAGAGATTCATGAGCTTAAAATGAGTCTTATCTTCACTGAGTTTGTGTTTGAATGTTCTATCACTAATCCAAGGTTTTGGCTAATTAACTTATCGTTACCATACTTCAAAGGGGTTACGCCTCCATCTTATCTAAAGTACCCTCTTACATTTGGCGACTCTGGTGGGGAGGCATTCTTCTAAGTAATGAGTATGGCGTAAGATAATACTAATAGAAGGCTCCACTTTGATGACATCCAACACAATGAAGAACAAGCTGCGAGAGAACTGGAGGCTCTAAGGGATGGGGCTCCTCGAATAGAGGTACCTCCGGTTCAATCAAGGACAGGCATTCCAGGGGTGACACAAGCTTCCGCGAGTGTGGGGTTAGGACCCACTCAGGTGGTGCTTCTCATGAGTATTTTGCAAACTTCGGTAGCTTCAACGATGTTGGGAGGATTGGAAGCCAATGCCCACGTAACACCAGTGGCGGCCCCAATGGCCCCACCCGGTGAAGGTGTAGCGGGAACGATCCCATCAAGCATACCCATGTTGTGAATCCGGTAGTGGGAACCTCAGGAGTATCAGCGGCCCCTACTGTGACATTTGTGCCAGTTGTAATGGGCACCCATCCCATGGTGCCACTGGCTTTTACCCCAGTAGCATCACCCATGGAGGAAATAAGAAAGGAAATGAAGAAGGAGATGCTAAAGTTCATGCAAGCTTCCTCGCAATCTACTGGCGAGGTAGCTTCGGTTTATGATGACTTTCAAACACCTTATCCCTAGGAGTATAATGATAAGACCTACCCAAAGGACTATATTCCTCCTATATTCGAAAAATACACGGGAAAGGGTGGGAACTCAAAGGAGCATATTAAGAGGCATAGTTTGAAGGAGTTTTCTAAATCCTTGACCGATAAAGAATATACATGGTATTCCCATTTGGCTCCCAATAGCGTTTCTATATGGCAAGAGATGCACGTATTGTTTGTCCAGAAGTTCTTTATGGCAGAAGATGAGTTTACTTTGACCTAACTGGGTAGGGAGAAGCAGCGGCCTGGTGAAGAAGTGGTGGCCTATGTTCGAAGGTTCAGGGAAAGATACCTCGACATAAGGGAGGAGGCCAAAGAGTCCAAATTATTGTAGATCTACGCTGAGGGACTGCTCGCTGAGTACATTTGCCATCTTATCAATAAATACGCAAGGGGACTTTTTCGACGTTCCTGAAATCTGGAAGAAATATCTTCTTAGTGGTACAACCAAATCTGGTGGTGGTGCTCATGATGTTTGGGAAGCTGATATAACCCGCGGGGGGCAGGTCTCAGCCCCCACGGGTAGGGTACACTGAGGGGGGAGATGGGGGCAAGGCACCAAGGAAGGACAATAAGAGAAAGTTTGGAAGAGACAGGGAGGACCCACCACCATTGCCTTGTATAGTGGAAGAAGCGGTCAGATGTTACAATGCGATGGTCCAATGGGTAACGGTGTATGAGCCAAAGGACATTCCCGTTGGGGAACCCGACGCGGCAATCAAGGCAGATCCAAAGTACTGCCAGGTTCATCGAAGGATCCAGCATCTAACCGAGAGCTATTTCACAATGAGAAGAATCATCGACAAGCATGTGAAGGTAGGGATGTTGCAAATCCCTCCACAGAACATCAACAACAACCCACTACCAGCACATGGGGCCAATCTGGTGGTGGCCTATGATGAAGAGGCTGAGATAGGAGAAAGAGAGTCAATGACAAGGCAAGAAGAGTATAAAGAGGCTCTGGAAGATTATACAAGGGGAATGACTAATGTAGTGTTGGCTTATGACAAATCAAGCGCCAAGGATGTGGAGGATGTATACGATGTTGAAGGTGAGGAAGTAGACCCAATTCTAGAATATTGTGCAGTCTCAAAATCCCCAAAGTTCACCTGGTTCTTCGACTAGGTGGGGGTACTGAAGGAGACTAGGTTGGAGATAACCCAGGCAATACTCGATATTACGAGAAAGAACGCAATCCCTTTGCTGAGATGGAAGGGACCCATGGCTAGGTTGGTGAGAAGGTTTCTGTCAGAGATAACCTTCAGCGATGCAGATAGGGCTGTGAGATTCCCTCACAATAGGCCATTGTATGTGACTGCCAGTGTCAACGGAGTGAGCTTCGCAAGGACTCTCATGGATGGGGGAGCTTCCATCAATATCATGCCAATCAACTCTTTCCACGTAACCAATATTCCATAAGAAAGGTTGGTCCCCATGCCTTCGGTAATTTTGGGTTATGATAATCAATCTTCCAAATCCATTGGGTACGTTAATGTTGGGATTGTAATGGGAAATCTGAGTTCCCATATCAAGTTCCACGTAATAGAGAGTGCAACTTCATATCATCTGCTAATAGGAAGGGTGTGGATGCACAACCAAGGGCTAGTTCCTTTTACGTACCACCAATGCGCTAAAGTGAATGTGAAGGGGACAGAGGTGACCATTAGGGATATAAATAGTACCTTTGCTGTTGATGTTGCTCACTTGGTGGATAAAACATTTTACGCAAAGTTAGAAGAGAATGTTCGGGTCCTAACGAGAAGAATGGAGGGATCACGGGTTCCCTCGATTAGATAGAGGATGGGACCCGTGAACAAGCAAGGTAAAGAGGTTTCAAGCAGCACAAGCGAAATAGCCAAAGAAGCTCATCAAGTGGTCCCTCGGTCCCAAAGCGTCTCGAAGTAACTCAAAGATAGAATAAGGCCTAAAGTTAACCCGATGGAGCATGAGGTCCAACGACAAAGCGTGTTGAGCCGATTCTCGGGAAAAAGGGTAGCTGAGGCTTCTAGAGAGAAGAAAAGGAAGGCAGTCACCACTACTAGCAGGCAATGCAAGAAGGTCGTTATCGATGAAGGAAATGTGGTGTATCGATTGTAACGATGTGAGCGGGCGACCGAGGAAATTGATGATGAGGTTGACCCGAAATATGAATGCTTTCTCGTGGATCAACGGGGACAGTGCATAGTGATCGACAACTCCAGCATAAAAGAATTGATGGAGGAAGTCACTGAAGAACCAGAGTACATGACGGATCGACTAAAATCGAAGGCATAAGAACTAGAATAGTTGAATATGTCCAACGAAGGGGGAGATCCAAGACCCATCTTCATCTCAAAGGATCTCAGTAAAGAGAAATGAGAGGCCTTGGTTGAGTTAATTTGGGAGTTTATAGGCACAGAGATGGAAGGGCTGGATGAGTAAGTAAGCTTCCACAAGTTAAACTTAATGCCTTGAGCCATTCCAGTGAAACAAGCGATGAGAACGTACAAGCCTGAGCTAGATTTAAATATCAAGGAAGAGGTTCAACGCTTACTAACGGTAGGGTTCATCACACCAATACAACACCCACTTTAGCTATCCAGTATTATCCCGGTGGGGAAGAAAGACAAAAACCAAATAAGGATCTGCATGGACTTCAGAGATTTGAATAGAGCTTACCCCAAAGATGAGTTCCCTCTGCCCTCCATCGATAGCCTGATAGATGCAACGGCAGGTTATGAGATGTATAGCTTTATGGATGGGTATGTAGGGTATAACCAGATCAAGGTGGACCCCATGGATGCTGAGAAAACAACGTTCAGAACCCCGTTGGGCAACTTCATGTACAAGGTGATGCCGTTTGAACTCAAGAATGCTGGGGCGAGTTACCAAAGAATAATGATGGCCATTTTTCATGATTTCTTTCACAAATTTGTGGAATTTTATTTGGATGACTTGTTCATCAAATTGAGGAAGGAGGAGTCCCATCTCAGCGATTTGAGGAAGGTGTTTTCCCATTGCAGAAAGTATAAATTGAAGATGAACCCATTAAAGTGTGTTTTTGGAGTGACAAGTGGGAAATTCCTGGGCTTTGTGGTTGATCCACAAGGGATGTACTAGGATAAACAGTGGGAGATTTTGGAAATGCCATGCCCAAGAACGACAAAGGAGCTGAAGAGTTTCCTCAGTAAAGTCTCCTACCTTAGGAGATTTGTGCTTGGATTAGCCAAAATAACACATATGTTGATGCAGCTGTTATGAAAGAACATGAAGTTCAAGTGGGATGAGGTTCACTAGGAGTCTCTAGACGGGATGAAGAAACTGCTCATTTCACCACACACCATGGTTCCCCCAAAGGCAGGAATACCGTTGCATCTGTACCTCACATCCACCACGAGGTTTGTGGGAGCTTTGCTGGAATAAGAGATTGACGAGCAAGAATGTCCAGTTTACTACATCAGCAGGATCATCTATGGGCTAGAAGTCAGATATAGCAACTTAGAAAGGCATTATTTATCCTTAGTATTTATAGCGCAAAAACTTAGACATTATATGTTGTCTTTTACAATTCATATTGTAAATAGATGTGATCCTATTAAGTATTTTCTAGCTAGAACTATATTGATTGGTATAACAGCTAGGGGGTTCCTTATTCTGTCTAAATATGACTTAAAGTGTATGGTTCCTCATGCGATCAAAAGTCAGGCCTACGTCGATTAATTGGCAATTTTCCCTTCAGGAACGTTTGAGCCACCCAAAGAAAGTGTTCTAGGAGACAATTTGCAGGCCAACCACCTAGACACAACGAATTAGGAATGGACAATGAAGATCGATGGATCCTTGGCAGAAAAGAAATGAGGAGAAGGGGTTATTCTTTTAAAATGAATGGAGGAGATTTTCCTTTCCTATAAATTAGATTTCCCTTGCTCCAATAACGAGGCAGAATATAAAACATTGGTGTTGGGATTACTAGAGGCTATTTGAAGAGGGATCCGTTCACTTTGCATCAAAGGGGATTCAAACTTGGTGGTTTAGCAAGTTAATGGAGAGTACGCGTTGAAACACATGAGCCTGGAACCATACAAAATAATCATTCATAGGCTTCTCGACCAGTTCCATCGGACCAAGATCAAGAGGTAGCCCAGAACATTGAATATCCACCCAGAAGCATATGCCACCAATGCCTAGAAGATGATCATAAGGAGCGATACAACTACCATCCTAATCCAACGAAAAACATCTCCTTCGATGGTAAAGTCAATTCTACCAATGGAAGAGGATGCAGACTGGAGGGGAAAGATCAAAAGGCAATTGGAATCTGGGTAAGGAGCGATGGGGCTAAGAGAATTAGCCCAATACTTCATGAATTAGGGGAACCTTTACTTTAGAAATACAGGAGGATGTCTGTCGAGATGCATCATTCCAGAAGAGGCAGAGCAAATATTGAAGAAAAATATGAAGCGCACTACGAAATAACTGAGATACCCGTCTACTGAAGAATGCAAAGGGAGGGGTATTTTTAGCCTAAGATAAAATAGGATACGATAGAGCTACAATGGAAGTGCGATAAATGCCAATTACTCTTTGAAGCGGCTGAATGTCACTTTGTGGAGGCTCAACCTGACGGGAGACATCCCTATATTGATTTCCTTAAAGATGGAGTTATCCCGACGGAGAAAATTAATGTGATGGGACTTTGGCGAAGGGCCCTGAGATTCTACGTTTAGGAGGGGAAAATTTATTGAAGGGGATACTTCAACAGGCCTTTGCATTCTATCATGAGAGAATAGGCAGTGGAGGTCCTCAAATATGCACATAATCCATCTCACATACAAGGGGCCATGTTATATGACCAGTTGATGACTTTGGGATATTATTGGCCAACCATGGAGAAAGATTCGACTGAGTTTGTTCGAAAATGCAAGGCTTGCCAACTTTATAAAAATATGATCCATGCCCCGTCAGTGGACTTACACTCCCTAACAATGCCTTATCCTTTTCACACTTGGGCATTCGACCTGGAAAGGGAAATACACCCTTCTTCGAGGGGGAAGATATGGATACTAGTAGCAACGGAGTGTTTCACAAAGTGGGCTGAGGAGATACAACTGAGAAGGGAAACAGCGGGGGTGATGAGAAAATTCATCATAGAATACATAGTTTGTCATTTTGGGATCCCGAAGGTTATCCTTTCAGATAATGGAACCCCTTTCATCAATTCAGAGGTAACGATGCTCACAGACAAATTCCCCATTGTCCATCACACTTAAACGGTGGCATACCCAAAGGGAAACGGTCAAGTCGAAGCGACTAACAAAAATTTGGTAAATATCTTGGCCAAAATGATGGAGGATTTCCCAGGATCATGGGATGACAATATACCAACCATTTTATGGTCCTATCGGAAAACTAAGAGGAAACTCACAGGGTATACACCGTTCTCTCTTGTCTATGGGGCCGAGGCGATTCTCCCAGTAGAGTTAGAAGTCCCTTATGCTCGATATGCTTTGTGAAGTAGCATGCTCCCCCAGAATTGAAATGTGTAGTTGGAAGCATTGGACGAACACAAAGATAATGTGATGTAACACTTTCAAATGTATACAAAGGAACTCTCCAGGGCGTATGATAACCTATTGAGACCAAGGAAGTTGGTGGAGGGAGACCTTGTATTGAAACATATCAGGGGGATTCCTCTACCCAAGTTTGCAGCAAATTGGGAAGGACCTTTCATTGTGAAGGAAGATCACGACTCAGGTTATTGCTTAATTTCTAAGATGAAAGAAGACAATCCATTCAAAATCAACAATAAATGGTTGAAAGTCTATTATGTGTAGGTAGTTATGTTTGACCACGGATGTATTTGGCTGTTGTTATGAATACACGAGTTTTTTTTATAACAAGTATGTAAGTTCTTTTTATTATAACTCAAGTAGGGATGAAAGAATTATAAGAACTTTACACTTCACAATCTATGTAAATAGTTGTAACACAAAGAAATGGCATGAGAATAAATATCTTTTTTCATTCATAAACTTTGGGGCATTACAAAATTGGGAAATATTGTCCAAGAATTACATGAAAAGAAAAAGAAAGAAAATATATATACAAGTTCACTAGCCTAAGAGGAACCAAAGATCTGTAGAAGAGAAAAAATCTCCGAGGAGGGTCGAAGAAGATGCTTGGCAAGACCGTTGAGCATTGATAGAGACCTCCAACCTTGTTTGCGCCTATGTGCGCTCAATAAGGAGTTTCTCCCATTTTAGCATCGCCAAGCGCAGAGCTTCTTCGATGTCCTCCACCTCCTTGTCAATGGCTCCAAGAAGAGGTTCTAGCGCGGCCAACTTAGCTTCCTCCACCCGCTGATCCTCCTAATGTTTTTGCAATAGTTCCATCTGGCTGTCTAGTTGTTGGCTCTTCAAGGTCTTCAAATGTCTGATGAGCTAGACAAAATGGAAGCCGTCGTGGCCCAACTCCTTAAGATAACCCAGAAATTGATTAAGTAGGGGTCTGGTAACATTTACAGTTGGAGTATTGGCAATTTCAGCAACAACGGTAGCCATACCCTGAAGCCTATAGTTCATAACTGAGATGTTTGAACGAAGACAATCCACAATGAATGTTTTAGGATGATGGATCGCAAGTTTCTCAACTACCAAACGATGGTTGGAAGGCATTTCAGGAGAACGTTGGAGCACCATCAGGCAGAAGTCATGAGGAGACAACTTGAGAAGAGGAAGCTCGCACCCAAATTAACTCTCGGCTGCAGCGCCTATCGTGGAACCTTGGTCATTATGACTAGAATCTTTCGAGACAATAGGTTGAAGATGAGGTGATCCAACAGGCGAAGGAACTAGTGGAGAATCCTCCCAAGCAACCTCAATAGTTAGAGGAAATAAAGAGCTTATGAAAAATCTTAACAAGTGTTTTCGTTATTAAGTCACCGATATAGGTGGAGATTATGAAAAACCTTAAAAAGTGTTTTCGTTGCTAAGTCATTGATATAGGTGGAGTTTATACAAAATCTTAACGAGTGTTTTCGTTGTTAAACCACCAATATGGGTGGATATTATGAAAAACCTTAGGAAGTGTTTTCGTTGTTAAGTCACTGATATAGGTGGAGTTTATGAAAATCTTAGCAAGTGTTTTCGTTGTTAAGCCACCAATATGTGTGGAGATTATGAAAAACCTTAAAAAGTGTTTTCGTTATTAATTCACCGATATAGGTGGAGTTTATGCAAAATCTTAACAAATGTTTTCGTTGTTAAGTCACCAATATAGATGGAGATTATGAAAAACCTTAACAAGTGTTTTTGTCATTAAGTCACCGATATAGGTGGAGTTTACGCAAAATCTTAACAAGTGTTTTCATTGTTAAGTCATCGATATAGGTGGAGTTAATGCAAAATATTAAGAAGTATTTTCATTGTTAAGTCACCGATATAGGTGGAGATTATGAAAAATCTTAACAAGTGTTTTAGTTGTTAAGTCACCAATATAGGGGGAGTTTTTGGGAAAATCTTAACAAGCATTTTCGTTAAGTCACCAATATAGGTGGAGTTTATGAAAAAAAACCTTAACAAGTGTTTCCATTATTAAGTCACAAACACAGGTGACGTTCGAGAAACTGAGAAATGAAAAAAGAAATTTGCGAAGTATCTTAGCAGTAGTAGAAGCGAGAACGGGGGTCACCACGGTTGCCAAAATGGTAGAAACCATTGGGGGAGGGCTCATTGCCTCATTAGCCTCAACATGGCCCTTGTCTGAAGAAGCCTACATGGTAGGCAAACCTCCCTCGCCAGTATAAGGTACTAAGTCCAACACTGGCGTATAATCAGTAGAATACGTTGGACCTTCAAAATATGCCCCAATCCCCATGGGTACAGAAGAACTAACACAAGGAGTAGCAACATCAACTTGCACCTTGGAAAGGAAAAGGCCACTGAGAGCAAAGGGTGGATAGAGACTTGGAGAAAGCTGCAGCAATAAAGCTAAGTGTTAGAAATGAAAAATTAGTACTCAAAAAGAGAGAAATAAATCTAAGCGTTACTTACCCCCGTTATGGCACTAAAAAAAGGAACTGCAGTAAGGGGCCTTGAGAATGCAGGAGGAAGGAGGATGTTAGCTATCAGTGATGCCACTTCCACCTAAAATGACCCAACATATTAGAAATGATAAACAGAATAATGGGACAAATAAAAGATGTAAGACTTGGTAAGAAATTTACCTACGGGGCACTCTCCTCGACCACAACGAGGGGCAGAGGGACCTATTGCTCCGATAGTAACTCAGAAGAGGCTGTAGTAGTTCCCTCTGGTTGACTAGGCAGTTCAGCAGACTCAACGGTGACAGCCCTCGTAGTAGTTTCTTTAGTTCATCGTGAGGATAATCTCCGTGAGTAGGTAAGGATTATCATGGGGGAACGAGGAGGAGTGGTATTAGCTTGAGTTACCGCAACGCCCCCCTCCCCACACACACAAAGAGGCTTATAGGGGGACTGGGAGGATTCGGCCTTTCTTCTCCAACTCCCTGCACAAAAACATCTTCTTATTAAGAAATGAGAAAATACAACACAGCTTAAGAGAAGGTGAATAAGAAGTAAAAAATACACACATACCTCAGATCTAGAGGGAGAACGAGAAGGTATAACCACTGGTGAAGGTGGTGAGGAGGAAGCAACAGAAAGAGTTGGGGATGGAGGTTTCTCAAGCATCTGTTTCTTCTAGGGCTTGGTTCCCAGCATTTTCTTCCTTGAGATCGTTGCACCAACACTTTCAGGTAGCCTCGACCTTCTTCTCATTTTTGTCGGTGGCTCACTAGGATCAACCACGACCGTGGGAAAAGCAGTCGAAGGAGGAGCGGCGACATCGCGTCGTTGAAACTCAGCATGTATCATGTCGACCTCAGCTTGCACCTGCCTCCTTAGCTCTTCAGCTACCTCTGGAGACATAGGAGTGGGAACGGAGGCAATAGGTAAAGCCTCCAAAGGAGTTTGTGTTTGAGCCTAAGGCTTAGACTTTTAGGACTTGGACTTCTTAACTTTTTTGGTAGGTGGTTGAGAAGGCCCTTTGCCCGTTGCAGCTTCGGTTAAAGGGGCAGCTTGTTTAGGGACTGCAATGGCCTTGGACTTCGGGGTGGCAGTGGGAATAATTGGATAATGAGGGGGTAGATATTGAGGAGACTCTTAATCATTGTACTCAAAGGAAATTCAACCCCAAGCACAGAGTTCCCTTTAAGACCCAGTTCAGTAGAAGAAAAAGAAAGGACCGGGGGATATTGAGGAGGGGACTGAATGTACTCATGGATCATTTCCAGTTCCCCTAAATGGAACTTGGTGGCGAAGGAGGTGGATACGTCTCCCTTCCTAGTGTAACTAGGAAGGATGACTCGCCCATCGATGGCAGACGTCACACCGATCACCGCCGCTGCAGTATATAAGGTGCAGGCTTCAGCGAAAGTGGCCTTTACATGGCTGTATTGAAACACAGGTCGAGGGACTCCCTGGTCAAACCCGAACTGCCTACTACATCTATCAGGGTTGTAGGGCTCTGAGGCGTATCCACATTCAGTATAGGAGGGAAGAACCCCCGGGTTAAATAGAAGCACCACGACTTGCGAGTGATCTTTTACAACTGGGATGAACTTGACCATTATGGCTGGAGAAGGAAAGAAATACCAACTATGGGCAAATGTAGACTCACTGTGTGGCCTCATCACAAAGGAGTCTAGAATTTATAAAACTTTCATTATCTCCTTTCGACTTTGCTTCTTATGGAAACACAGTAGGCATGGGGGCTTGATACCTTGGCTCACGAGCAGAGAAATTGATCCAAGTTATAACGGTGTTGGCGAAATTGGCCAAGTTATAATGTCCCAATGATCGTGCCATGTCTATGTGGGTTTGATCCATATAGGTGTAGAGGGACACTAAGGTGATGGCAACCACAGGAAGGTTGAACCCCCAGCCAAACAGATGGAAATATTTATCAGATCCCGCCTTGGCTAATCGTTGGGTTTCCTGGTTAGGAAGAAGCGTGAAAGCAATACGAGTATGTAGGTTGGTAGTTATAGGTATGTACCTCTAGCTTGTCCCGTTACAACACCGATATCCTTCAGCATCGGAGCTTTAAAAAAATAGTTAATAATGGGGGTAAATGTAGCTTTGTTTGAGGAGCAGGTGCAACTGCGGCAAATTCGATCAAGCTCAACTCGATCAGCAGCCTCTTCGGTATCTATAGCCTCATCGTGGTAGGTGAACTCACCCATGGTCTCAAACCCAAGGAGTTGACAGACATCCTCCAGTGTAATGGTGAACTCCCCCCACGCAGTAAAAAAGGTGTGAGTTGTGATGTTCCATCAGGAAACTAGTACTTGTAACGCTGCATTGTGCTTAGAGAGGGTGAACTCCCTAAACCAGTAGGACTGATGAAGCCCAACCTTGGTAAGAGCATCAACGTGAGGGCTCTGCATATGTTTGTGCCATGTAGTGAAATTTGCTGGCGACCCCCTAGGTGCTTCGAAGTCAATCTGGGAATAGGGGAAGTCACCACGGTCCAGACGAAAATGCAGAGTCCTCTCTGGTGGAAGATAGCCCCACTTTGATGAATCCATTTCCTCATCACCCAATAGTAAGGGGTCTAATTTGGATGAGAAATGGAAAGTATTTCATGCATCGGAAAATTTATCATCCTTGTCAAAGATAGGCGGCCGACGATAGAAGCGTAATTACTCTTGACGAGCAGCATTCAGGGCAACGTCGCTAGGGGCAGCAGCAGTGCCAGCAGCAGCAGATGGGGAGCCTGGATGAGTGGTGGTGGAAACCTTAGAAGTTATTGAAGAATCCATAGTAGAATGGCGATGAATGGTATAGCTGAGTAGGAAAGTCTATGAGCAAATAGGGAGAACCACAACCATGGGCGGTGGCGCAACAGATGAGAGAGAGGGAGGAGAGTGAGTAAAGAACTAGATAATAATGGAGGTTTTCGCACAGTCTTCTCTATCTAAGAAATACAGGATCCTGAAGAAGATGAAGTGAGATAAGGGTTTTGAAATAAAAGAGACATTTGAAGCTTTTAAAGACTGTCTTTTGAGTTTCCCACCATCGGACGTGCACAACCACCTATAATCCTTTCAAATGGACATGTGGCACTTCGGGAATCGTTCTGATAATTGAAAAGACAGTGCCACCTCACTTACGAAGGGACGCTTGAGGAACATACTGGGTTGCCTTCTTCAGCAAGTTTGAGTTTTGGCGC
Organism: Sambucus nigra; assembly: GCA_949130495.1. Classification (NCBI taxonomy): domain Eukaryota; kingdom Viridiplantae; phylum Streptophyta; class Magnoliopsida; order Dipsacales; family Adoxaceae; genus Sambucus; species Sambucus nigra. The sequence goes on along the minus strand of OX422215.1, from coordinate 292,635,483 downwards.
CTGAATTTTTGTCAGACATATCCAATAACTCCCAACGGAAAATATGTCCCAACGGTTCCAAAAAGCTACGATGCCCCCTCGCCACAAGTCTAAACATTGTTTAAATGGTGACTCGCCTACATCGGGGAGAATTTCTTCTTTTTTGAACATAGCGAGGAATTACGAGGGAGATTTCACTTACCAGTAATCAAAACGAGTAGTTGAGAAGGTTAGCAGGCCTTTCGGGAGAATTTCAAATAATAAAAAGCTAGAACAATTGAAGCGCAGTATAAGGAAAAAATGGTTATGTCCCTTCGTAAAAGCCCTAACAAGTCGTAGTGCTTCGCCTCAGGTACATTGGGGAGAATTTTACTTTTTCCTAGAGACTATAACGCTGTGGTTCTAACGAAGGAAAGAAGGCCAGAATTTTTTTTCACGCAGAGAAGGTTCCTCGATTTGAGAAGTTTTGTGCAGACATTTCTTGATCCAACAAACCTGTCCATGAAGGGGCAAATGTAGAGGGGCCTTGAAGGGAGATTAGAAGTAATTCCACATTGGCAACAGTTTTTTGGGGATTAAGGCACCGTGACAGGTCAGCATGGCAGGTCAGCGTGGTAGCTCAAGCGAGGCAGCTCGGCGTGACAACTTGTATTTTAGCTTTTTATATTAGTCATATTGTACCTTTGTTTATATTTACTGTAAGCTATAACGGTTTTAATGATGTAACGATAATAATAAAGAGTTTTAGTGTGAGGTCAAATGGTACTCGCGAGAGACCAGGCTTGGCAGGGCCTGGGAGAGTTTTCATGCTCTGCTGAATGACCTCACCATGGGAACTTTAGAGGGACATGGTTTGGACGATTGAGAAGTGAGGCACCGTTGGGACTTACCCTAACCATCTTAGATACACCTGATAAAACACCGAAGAACCCTGACCGTGGAACCTCGAGCGGAGCAACTATGAGTTCCATCGGGCATTGAGCTATGAACTAAATAACCCTCTACTTAATGTCATATCTACTGTAGGTGATGTCACTAGCCAGCTAAATAATGTCAGACCTTCACTTGAGTAAACCATTGTGGTATTTGGGGTTGTCAGGATGTTGGTGAGACACTTCTGTGGAAACATCCCCCTGGCACACAGTGGTTAGGCAAAAGGCATGTCTTGGCATTTAATGTTTATGACATGGAGACAAATAGTGCATCAAGCATTTAATGTTATGACATAAAGTATGAGGGAGGTCTTTCATAGGCATTAATATACCCATATATACCCTCGGCCAGGCCAAGGGAGTCCTCCACCTGGACGAGGTTAAGGTGACCCCTCATCATGTCTTGGACGACCCTACGAGGGTACGACCACTCATCAGGTCCAAACGACCCTGTGAGGATACGGCCCCTCATCATGTCTAGACGACCTTCCAAGTGGATGACCCCTCATTGTGTCCCGAACGACCCTCTAAGGGGATGACCCCTCATCATGTCCTAGACGAACCTTAAAGGGGTTGGCCCATCATCATGTCCTGGACGACCCTACGAGGGTATGACAGTACGAGGCCCAAACTAGCCCAGGCTTGCCAGGGGCCGGAACTTTTCTCTCAGCCTCACATCACAGGCCAATGATGACGTCATCACAACGCGTGATATGGGAGACGCGTGGAGCAGTGCGCGTGAGACTCATATGGCATGTGGAAGATCGTTATAAAAATATCAACCCCTCACGTGAGGGAATATTATGTCATCATTAATCACAGGTGGCACCTCCAGGTGTCAACACGAGATTGGCTAGATCATAGCTCACATGCACCATGCATGATTGGGGGGTACACTACTCCCCCCAAGACCTATATATACTTGTCACCTATAACCCTGCAAAAGGATCGATAATTTGTAACCCTAGCTAAAACTCTGCCTCTACACAGTAGAGAGAGAGAGAGTGAGCTTATGTGCATTGTATCCAAGGCTATTAGTGCCCATACTTAGTGGATCACACACACACAGTGGATGTAATCCTAATTGGCTGAACCACTATACATCATTGTTTTATGCCTCTTATACTCATCCCATTCTATACATTTACACACATACATCTCTATGGCTGCCATTGTTATCACTGTTTGAGATTATCATCACTTATCTCGTGGTGCTGAATCTTAGCATCATCAGCTTTGCTCTGTCTGTGGGAATGAGAAGACAGCTCTTACTTGATACAGCTTGACCTCACCGGGGACTCTGGTGGTGAGCCAGTCCTCCCCATTCGTGTGGATCCATTTCACCATTGAAAGAGACCCATTAAGGTTCTCAAGTTCACCAGTCTTTTCATCAGATCGGCTCTTAATAGCTCAAGCATATGGCACCGGAGATGCCACCACCACCTCTTCTTCCACCAGATAGTGGAGTAGGATCCAGTTCCAGTCAACCACCACCTCAGTCTGAGATGGCTGATGTGGCAGCCTCCTTGAAGTCTCTAGCAGCAAGCCAACAGATTATGCAGGAGCAGTTCACAACTCTTAGTCAAAACATACTAAGACCACCGAGAGTCTCACCGAAGATGATTACTCCAGAGCAGCATGAGGCCAGGGGACCACCCCAGGCACCACGCAAAGACTTCCCCCTCCTCACCGGTGGAGGGATGTTGCTGACCCCTGGAGTCTACCCCTGGGGAGGTAAGTAAACCCTTGCCCAGAAGACAGGTATGATGATCTGGAGGGGGAGGAGGCCCCCACAGAGTGCTGGGAACCGTTTGAGGTCTCTAAGAATACCGCGTGACCTCTCCAGGAGAGCAGAGGGAAGTGTGAAAGGCAAAATCTTGACGATTGCCCGAGGGGCTCTGCTTTCGATCGTCTGAAAAGAGGTTTGGACTTTGAGAGGCTAGGCCCAGTAAATGACTTGCGAGAAAAATTGTCCTAGTCGAGAAGTGTTACGAGGTCTAGAAGGGAGGCAGCAGATGGCCGACCCCAGGGGGGACGACCCCATGGACGAGACGATGATCAAGGAGAAGTAAATAGCCGACACAGACCTGCCACAACGGAACCCTCCGTTCACCTCAAAGAGGCAGCAGGGGATAACATCGGCCAAAATGACCCTACGAGGCCCTGTAACTACTCAATCCAAGGTTGGAAGATAAGATTGGTGATAATCTGAAGATTCGGGACCCTCTTTAGAGAGGATAATCCATATTCTCACCCTTTGTGGCGAAGATAGTTAACTTGCCAACGCCATCCAAGTTCAAGCCACCAATGGTCACCCCTCGATACGATGGGAGCACCAACCCTATCCACCATATTGATATGTACCAATCAGTGGCAGACATATACTCTATCTCAGATGAGATGAGGTGCCGTACCTTTTTTGGCACTCTGACTGGGGCTAGACATGTATGGTATATGTCTCTTCCAAAGAACTCCATTGAAAACTTTAAGCAGTTAGCAGATCGGTTTATCCATAACTTTTTCTTTGGAGTGAGGCCACAAAAGAAGACCACACACCTGCTCTATGTTAAGAAGGGGAAGAATGAGAATCTTAGAGGCTACATAGCCAGATTTAATAAAGAAAAGTTAGAGGTCGAAGACTATGAGGAAAGCATAGCCATGACTCCAAAAGGGGAAGCTGCTATGGAAGCTTGCTAAAGACCCTCCTAGGACGATGGCTGAATTACTGTCAACAGAAGGAAAGGTGATGAATGCCAAAGAGGCGATGTCAGCAAAATAAGAAGACAAAAAAGGAGGCACCAGTGGGGGCAAGTACCAGAAAAATAACAAAGAGGGGAAGAAGAGGTCTACAGATGACAAATTCGCTAATTACACCCCTTTGACGATCAGCTATGAGCATATCCTGAATGAGATAAAAAGTGATCGGTCATTGAAGTGTCCTAAGAAGCTGAGGGTATCCCCCCATAAGAGGAACAAGAATATGTGGTGTGCATTTCACCAAGACCATGGCCATGTCACTGAGAAGTGTTTTGCTCTGAAAGATGAAATTGAGAAGATGATAAAAGAAGGTAAGATTAGGAAGTACGTTGACAAAGGTGCCTTCAAGAGGGGCCAAGGGGATGACTCCAAAAAGAAGAGAGGTGATTCATGCCGAGAAGATCCTCCAAACCAAAGGGACGACCCTTCAGATGATGAGGAAGACCTTGACCTCCTGTCGAGAGATGACCACGGCCCTGTAAAAAGACTTAATATGATATCACTCGATATTGGGATGATTTCCGAGGGACTAGTAGGAGGAGGGTCAGAGCTCGCAGATAGGAAGGCCCATGTAGCTGAAGCCAAGGTAGTGATAAAGGCTATGCACTCAACGTCTGTTGAGGTAAAGTCAGAAAAGAGAAAGAAGGCTAATATGGATACTCTGATAGTGGGATTCTAAAGAATGGACTTCAAAAGCCTCTTATCCCCGCATGATGACCCTCTAGTCATCACTACCAGGGTGCACGGATGTGAGGTGCCGAGGATCTTGGTACATGGGGGTAGCTCTACAGATGTGATGTTTTGGTCGTGCTTCAAAACCTCAGGCCTCAGCCATGCTAGACTCGTCCCATACCATCACCCATTAATTAGGTTCAGTGGGGAAAAATTTCATCTTCTAGGAGCGTATAAGGCCGATGTCAGGATGGGGGACGAGAGGCCAAGAAGTTCAGCTTCTATGATGGATGAACATGTCTTCTCAGCCTACAATATTATACTGGGGCGAGTAGCCCTCAAGGGGTTTGAGGCTGTGCCATCTATGGTTCATCAGATGATTAAATTCTCGACCCCTTACGAGGTAGGGGAAGTTCAGGAAGACCAGACGAACACACAATAATGTTACTTCAACTCCACCGAAGAAAGAGAGGCGCATAAGAAGGCAACAACCACTTACAATATTGACACCCATGACCCCACAGATAAGAATAAACTCAACAAAGGAGAAGCCACGAAAGAGGTAGAATCCATCATCCTCAATGAGGATGAGCAAAAAAAACCATCCAAGTCAATAAATCTCTGAAGATAGACATAAAAGAAGACCTCATCAAGCTGCTAAGGAGAAGGCAAAGTGTCTTTGCATGGAGTCATGAAGATATGCTAGGGATCGACCCTGAAATTATGAGCCCCAAGCTAAACGTGGTAGAGGGTGTAAAGCCAGTAAATCAAAAGAGGATAATTTATTCTCGAGAGAAGTATGAGGTCATTAGGTATGAGTTCAAGAAGCTAGAAGATGAATAGTTTATCAGGGAGGTTATCTATCCCGAATGGCTATCCAATGCAGTCATAGTCCTAAAAGCCAACGAGAAGTGGAGGATGTGCGTAGACTTCATAGACCTCAACAAACATTATCCCAAAGATAACTTCCTTCTCCCCTGTATTGATCAAATGGTAGATGCCACCGCATGCCATGAGCTCATTAGCTTCATGGATGACTATTCAGGGTATAACTAGATCTTCATAAACTCTGAAGGCTCAGAGAAAATAACCTTCATTACCGATAAGGGGACATACTATTATAAGGTTATGCCCTTTGGCCTAAAAAATATGAGGGCAGCGTATTAGCACCTTGTGAATAAAATTTTTGAAGACCAAATTAGGAAGTCTATGGAGGTTTATGTAGATGACATGTTGACTAAGGGATTAAAGGCTAAGGATCATGTGGCCGACCTTAAGAGGACCTTTAACATAATAGACAAGTACCGAATGAAGCTAAACCTGGCCAAATGTGTCTTCGGGGTCGGAGCAGGGAAGTTCTTACGATTCCTTGTCAACCAAAGAGGCATTGAGGCCAATCCTAAAAAGATAAAGGCCCTCATAGAAATGAAAACCCCAAAGACCATCAAAGACGTTCAAAAGCTCACAGGGCGAGTGTCTGCTTTAAATAGGTTCGTGTCCAGAGCCACAGGCAGGTGCTTACCATTCATTAAAATTATCATAAAGGCCTTTCAATGGATCGAAAAGTGTGATTGGGATTTTAAAGAGCTAAAGTCATACTTAGGGTCTCCCTTAATTTTATCACGACCAGTGCAAGGCGAACGGCTACATGTGTACCTAGCCGTCTTAAAATCAGCCATCAGCGCAACCATTGTGAGAGAAGATGACGGAATACAGAAGCATGTGTATTTAAATAGTAAGGAGCTCTAGGGGGAAGATCAAAGATACCCAAGGATGGAGAAGTTAGCACATACCTTGATCCATGCATCAAGCAAGATGAAGCCGTACTTCTTGTCCCATACAATGATCATCCTCACTGACTCTTCTCTCAGGCAGGACTTACACAAGCTAAAAAAATCGGGGAGGCTAATGGCTTGGGCCATAGAGTTGGGGGAGTTCGACATTGTATATCAACCTAGGGTGGCCATTAAGGGGCAAGCATTAGAAAATTTCGTGGCTGAATTTACTTGGGAAGATGATGAGGCTGAAGATGAGAGCCTCGAAGAGAGAGATACATCGCAGGGTAGAATTGTTGACCCATTCGCAGAAAAAGATGACACAAGCACCGCTAGAGGAAAAGTGGCAGAAAACGAAGAGGGAAGATATCTCTTTAAATAGGAGTCCCTCACCGAGGGAAATTTCTCAGAGGAAAAGACCGTGTGGAACCTCTTCGTTGATGGGTCCTCTTGTGAAAGCGGAAGTGGGGCTAGATTAATTGTAACAGCACATGATGACACAGACATTGAGTACGTCCTAAGGTTCAACTTCAAAGCCTCCAACAACAAGTCTGAATAGAAGGCCTTGATAGTAGGCCTCTCCTTGGCTAACTCCCTTAGTGTTGACTATATTGTGGTCCATAGTGATTCAAAAATAGTGGTGAATCAGATACTAGGAGCCTACGAGGCTAAAGATGAGATAATGGCAAAATATCTGGAAAGGGTAAGGGCACTATTAAAGAGCTTCAGATAGGTAAAGTTGAAGAGGATACCAAGTCATGGCAATAGCCGGGCTGATGAACTTTCCAGGCTTGCCTCAACAACTAGGGCAGAAGTCAGGAGGACAGTCCCAGTAGAAATTTTGCTTCGACCAACAATCTAAGAAGAAGAGGGATCACTTGTATTTTACCTAAACATCGATAAGGAAGCTTCGTGGATAGACCCTCTAATCAGATACATTAAAGAGGGGGAGATTCCGGAGGCAAAATAAGAAGGGAATAAGTTGAGATACAGAGCCGCTAAATTCATTGTCATCGGAGACACCTTGTATAAAAAGGGGTTCTTACTCCCCTTGCTCTGATGTGTGAACCCATCTGAGGTCCCTCACATTCTGCAAGATGTGCACGAGGGGTCATGATCAAGCCACATTGGGGGAAGATCTTTAGTAAAGAGGATAGTAACCCAAGGATACTAGTGGCCGACCCTGGGGAAATACGCCACTGCATACGTAAAAAATTGTGATAAATGCCAAAGATTTTACACAATCCTCCACCATCCCCATCAGCCTCTTACCTCCATCACATCCCCATGGCCATTCGAAGTATGAGGAGTCGATCTAGTAGGATCTTTTCCCAGGGCCGTCAATAACTACCGATACTTGATCATGGCAATTGACTATTTTTCAAAATGGGTGGAGGCGGAGACGATGGTAATGATATGATAGCAGAAGACCCTCCAGTTTATCTGGAAAAACATTATATGCAGATATGGTCTCCCCAACACCCTCATCTCGAACAACGGGACTCAATTCAAGAATACATCTCTCGAGAAGTACTGTGAAAGGGTGAGTATCAAACAATTCTTCTCTACCCCAGGCCGACCTCAAGACAACGGGCAAACAAAAGTTACAAACAAAACAATCCTAGATGGGATCAAGAAAAAACTCGAGGAGGCAAAAGGAAGATGGGTTGAAGAGTTGTACGCTGTACTGTGGGCCTATAGGATGAAGACAAAGACACTTATCACGGAAACCCCGTTCATGCTGGCGTATGGCTCAGAAGCCTTTATCCCCACCGAGATTGGGTTTCCTACTCATAGGGTCCAAATGTATGACTCCCAGAGGAATATGGAAGAAAGGAGACTTGACTTAGACTTGATAGAGTAAAGGAGGGAAGACGCTAAGATAAGGCAAGCTGCCTACCAGCAGAGGACTGCCAGGTTTTACAACCAGAGGGTGAAGCAAAGGCCAATCGCAGTGGGGGACTTAGTCCTAAAAAAACTTGGAAAAATCTTAACAAGCTCCACCCAAATTGGCATGGCCCATACGGGGTCATTGATGAAGTTGTCCACGGAACCTATAGGTTAGAAAACCTTGAAGGAGAACCCTTTTCAAATCCGTGGAATGCAGATCATCTGAAAAAATACTATCAATAATGTTGTAATGTCCTATCAGATTACAGTTATCATGAATGTATTGCTCCAACAGAACACTTGGAATGTTAATGAGAATGTCATATTGGCCCATCATCTTGTGTTTGTATAATGAGGGTCAATGGTGGGGACGACCCCCCATTCAACCTCAAGAAAAACGAGGGGGACTTAATTTTAATCATCATTTAATTAGTGGAAACCACCCTCGGCTATAATGAGGGTCAATGGTGGGGACAACCCCCCATTCATCATTAAGAAAGAAGAGGGGGACTTTATTTATAACATCATTAAGTAGGTGAGGAAATGACCCTTGGCTATAATGAGGGTCAATGGTGGAGATGACCCCCCATTCACCCTCAAGAAAGACGAGGGGGGACTTTATTTATAACATTATTAAATTGGTGAGGAAATCACCCTCGGCTATAATGAGGGTCAATGGTGGGGACGACCCCCCATTCACCCTCAAGAAAGACGAGGGGGACTTTATTTATAACATCATTAAATTGGTGAGGAAACCACCCTCGACTATAATGAAGGTCAATGGTGGGGACGACCCCCCCATTCACCTCAAGAAAGACGAGGGAGGCCTTTATTTATAACATAATTAAATTGGTGAGGAAACCACCCTCGGCTATAATGAGGGTCAATGGTGGGGACGACCCCCCATTCACCCTCAAGAAAGACGAGCTGGGACTTTATTTATTACATCATTAAATTGGTGAGGAAATCACCCTCGTCTATAATGAGGGTCAATGGTGGGGATGACCCCCCATTCACCCTCAAGAAAGACGAGGGGGGACTTTATTTATAATATCATTAAATTAGTGAGGAAACCACCATCGGCTATAATGAGGGTTAAGGGTCGGGACGACCCCCCATTCACCCTCAAGAAAGACGAGGGGGGACTTTATTTATAACATCATTAAGTTGGTGAGGAAATCACCCTCGGCTATAATGAGGGTCAATGGTGGGGACGACCCCCCACTCACCCTCAAGAAAGACGAGGGGGGACTTGTAAGATGGGTGAACACAATAGCCAAGTCAAATTATATAGAAAGAAATGAAGAGGCATTATATTATTAAGTATTACAGATGTTTGTCCAACAAAAATATAATACAAGAATATTTGTTACATGAAGAGGGTATGGGCTACAGACAACCACCCTATTTAATAACATCGAATGGAAAGGATTCAACATCGATAAGAGGAGTTTCCTCAGTAACCAAGACACCAAGGCAGGTTGATCTTTGAAAGTGTTAGTGCCTTTAACGTTCATGTGAGACTCCACGTGGGCTAGAGCCTCAGCAATCAGTGGGTCGTCTAATTGAACTGCCTCAAGAGAGGGGCGAACTGAAGAGATGGCATCATCAAACTTAAGGATGACCCACCGACTGGACGTCCTGATCTCCCTCTCCAAGTACTCAATATTGAAGCCTTGAAACTCGTCTGAGAGTTTGTAAGCTTCCACTGCATCAGCCTCGGCCCTCTTCACTGCCTCAGTTAGCTCGCTCTTGAACTGAGCGTTCAGAGCTTCTTCCTTTGCCTTGAAGAGGTCATCCTTCGCCTTCAAGTCTACATCATGATACCTTGTAAGCTCATCCAAGACCATAGCATGATCAGTCTTGGCACTCTCCAATGTGGCCCTAGTGGTCTCGAGCTCGGTCTGCAGATCAGCCTTATGATGGATAGCTCTCTAGACTTCGTGAAATTTTTGTTGATTCTCGTCCATCCATTTAGTGGCCGACGTGAAGGCACAAACAGTCTGCATAAATGTAAGCACTTAGTGAGGGCTCGAGGGAACAATTGGTGAAAATTTGACGGAGGAAATGAAGTAAAAACAAGTACCTGGTCCAGAGTATGCAAACCGTAATCATACACCTTGGCAGGGGGCATCTTTGACAAAAAGTTGTAATTAGCGATCGAGGGAGCAGAAAACATGGAAGTCTTGGCCGCCCTCAGGTTGGCTATGAGGGAAGATGGTTCAGCCTTCAAAAAGGTCACATTTTAAGACCAATAAGCCCCCATACTGGAAGAGGGGCCAGCCCCTTCAGACGTCTCCACCCTCTCCCTCGAACTAGAATCCGACCGAGGATCAATAGGAACTTCTGGCTCTTTCCTTTTATGACTGTCGACAGTCAGCTCAACATGTGTTGGTCCCACGGCCCTTGTCTTCCTCAGAGGCTACTGAGGCTCTTATCCCTTTTTCTTGCCCAGGCCAGACAATAAGCCAGGGGGAGTCATCTCCCAAAGTTGGTCAGAAATATTCGAAGGACGACCTGAAAAAGAGATGACATATTAGAAAGATGCAGAGACAAAGACAAAACACTTGAAAAAAAATAAAAAACTGAGCAAAAAACCACTCACATAGTTCTGTCACGGGGCCGACCCTCAGATCATCTTCTTTGAGGAAATGAGGGGTAATCAAATCTTCAAACTTGGCAAGTTCACCCTCTCTCCCTCGCTCCCTTAGGTAGTCAACAATGACCCTCTCCTCCAAGCTAAGTTCAGAGTCTGAGCGTGCTTTCATTGAGAGATTGGACCATACCCTGGGTACCCTCAGACCATCTTCCATGGGCTCGCCCTCGGCGGGGAATTCCTAATCCCCAGAGATAAAGAAAAACCTTTTCTTCCAATCATGGTTGGAAGTCTGAGCCATATAGAGAAGCTTCTTGTCAGACTTCCAAGCCCCCAAATGGAAATACCCAGGCTGTTTAGACGATGAGGTGATATTGTAGCAGGCAAGGAATACATTGGCCGAGGGCTCGTCGGTAAATGAGTTCTTTCAAAGTGAGATGTAGACCAGGATAGTTCTCTATGAATTTGGAGGAGGTTGAGAAGGGGCAATCCCAAGGGCAGACAAGATGTCAACTATAGAAGGGTGTAAGGGAAACCTAATGCCTACCCTTAACATCTTCTCATAGGCAACAATCTCTCCCTTGCCACCCTCGAAGACTCTCTCAGATTCAGTTAGGACCCTCATACTTATATTGGGTTGTATGCAAAAGATATTCCTCCATAATAAGAGGTCACGGTCCTTAACTGACGATACATAAGTCGAGGAACTTGAAATATCAACCTGACTACCATCATCATCGGAAGAACCCTCACTGTCGTCCTCAGCTCTCTTGTCCCCAGATCCCCCAGCCTCGTCACTTATCGGAGGACCATCTGGAAAGACCACTTGAAATGCAAGAGGGGATAGGGATATTACAGGAACATCATCAGATTTTATTGTTCCCTCGGCCTATCGACTTGGGCTAAGAGTGGATGTCTCTCCCCTCCTGGAAGGACCAACACCTGTCAGTGATGATGCTCTTTGATCCATTTCCCCCTCATACGATTGACTCTCGATTGGACGACAAGATAACCCGCAGGACTCAGGGGGTATTATAGTGGCTAATAGAATGGAAAAAATGGGTCTTACCCAATTAGGGTCGGCCCCTCATCTTCTCTCGTCCTCCTCCTTCTCTATTCGCCTAATCTCTACGAAGAACTTCTCTCTCGGGGATGGGAATTCCTCAACTAAATCGTAAAACCTCATAAGCATTAAGGGGAAGACCCAACACTTGAAAGGAATTTGGATAACTAAAATACAAATAAGATTACAATATACTAAGGAAATGAAAAGATTTTATGTTTGAACACACAAGAACAACTCGTCGAAGAAGAACGTCGGAGGGGTATAAACAGCCAAAGAAAAATTGAGTCCTACAAGCCTAAAGAAAGAAATTAAACAGAAATGGAAGATAAAGAGGGCACTGGGGAAAAAAAGATTACCTGAGAAAGAACAGCGAGACTGCCAAGCTGGAAATGTTGATGTTACAGAAATGGCGATTTGAGACTATTGAGAAGCTAGAGAGAGAAGACCTGGGCACGGAGAAGAAGGAGGAGAAAAGAGTTTAAAAAAAACCTTTATATACCTTGTTACAAGTGGACCCAATAATCAATACAAGGCACAACCCACGAGGAAATGTATCATTAGGACATAAATCCCTAAGCAAAGTGTGCAGCCGCTACATTTAGGAAACTGAAACGATGACGAATATATGCTGAGGTGTCAAATAAGCTTGACAGGTGTCACTCATCAAATTGATCATACACTTATCTCAAAAGAAGCACTATCCCTCAGCCATCTCAACAACATCGATGGCTAATGGTTGGGGGTGATTGATATTCCCATATATACCCTCCGCCAGGCCAAGGGAGTCCTCCACCTGGACGAGGTTAAGGTGACCCCTCATCATGTCCTGGACGGACCAACGAGGGTATGATCACTCATCAGGTCCAGATGACCCTACGAGAATACGACCCCTCATCATGTCCAGATGACCCTCCAAGTGGCCGACCCCTCATTATGTCCTAGACGACCCTCCAAGTGGTCGACCCCTTATCATGTCCTGGACGACCCTTAAAGGGGACGACCCCTCATTATGTCCTAGACGACCCTATGAGGGTATGACAGTACGAGGCCCAAACTATCCCAGGCTCACTGTGGGCAGGAACTTTGCCCTCGACCTCACATCACACGTCGAGGATGAATGCATCACAGCGCATCATTTGGCAGATGCGTGGAGCAGTGCGCGTGAGACTCATATGGCACATGGAAGACCTTTATAACAATATCAACCCCTCACGTGAGGGAATATTATGCCATCATTAATCATAGGTGGCACCTCCAGGTGTGAGCAAGGGATTGGCTAGATCATAGCTCACATGCACCATGCATGCTTAGGGGGTACACTACTCCGCCCAAGACCTATATATACTTGTCACCTACAACCCTGCAAAAGGATCGATAATTTTTAACCCTAGATAAAACTCTGCTTGTACACAGTAGAGAGATATAGTGAGCTTATGTGCATTATATCCAAGTCCATTAGTGCCCATACTTAGTGGATCACACACAGTGGATTTAGGCCTAATTGGCTGAACCACTATACATCATTGTCTTATTCCTCTTATACTCATCCAATTCTATACACTTACACACATACATCTCTATGGCTGCCATTGTTATCACTGTTTGAGATCATCATCACTTATTTGGTGGTGTTGAATCTTATCATCATCAGGCATTGATGACTGAGTTACCTCGGGGGTGGTGTGTATGGGCTATTTAAGGATCCCAACTACCTTTGAGAAGGAGGATCCTTTTGAGAGTTTAAGAAGTTATTACTAGAGAGGATACACATCAGAGAGAGTTATTACAAACCATATGTCTTATTCACTCACCATTGTTATTTATTACGAAGCTTATAATACTTGATAGGGATTCTTGAGAGTGGTTGGTGTGTTTGGCTGCCTGCCAAGGTGTATCTAGGGTGCTTACTTCTCTCTCCCTCTAACTAAGTTACTTCTAAGTTCATTGCTATCTTCTTGAGTTATACACGAGAGATTTGTGAGTTTAAACTGAGTCTTATCTTTTCTGAGTTTGTGTTTGCACGTTCTATCACTAATCTAAGGTTTTGACTAATTAACTTATCGTTACCATACTTCAAAGTAATTACGCCTCCATCTTATCTAAAGTACCCTATTATAGCAATCGCATCCGAATAGCACAAGATCGTCAAAAGAGTTATGCTGATGCGAATAGAAGGCATGCGGATTTGGAGGTTGGAGATTAAGTTTTGGTACGAGTTTCACCAATGAAAGGTATAAAGCGATTTGGGAAGAAAGGAAAGCTTGTGTCGCGCTACGTTGGACCTTTTCCCATAATTGCTAAGGTAGTCCCAATTTCTTATCAACTTGCCTTACCGGAACACTTACAACAAATTCATGATGTGTTCCATGTTTCATCCTTGAAAAAGTATAAGAGGCGTGAAGGAGCTCATTGGCACATACCTTTAGATGATATCGAATTGCAGCTCGATATATCATACGAGGAACAACCAGTTGCAATTTTAGATTAAGGAGAGCTTAGGCTACGATCTAGAGTGGTGCCCTTGGTTCGGGTCCAATGGGGGCATCACAACGCCGATGAGTCAACATGGGAGCATGAGGACGATATGCGAGAAAAGTATCCACATATCTTTTTGCAAGGTACACTAAAATTTTGAGGGCAAAATTTCCTTATAAGTGGGGAGTATGTAATAACCCTTACTTTTGAGAAATTTATTTTATATTAATTTACCATGTGAGGTAATTATATAAAATATTGGATAATGGAGTAAATATTATTTTAACTGATTTAAAAGATATAATTTACTAGATTTTGCATATTTACTATTATGTGAATGTTAATAACATCATGCTACGATTTATGGTGTCGTTGTGATTTAAAAGACATTTATGGTTTAAATGTGGTTGGAACTTGAAATGATTTATATTATTCCGGATGCCAATTTAGAGGGCATGGTTAGTCCCAAAATAGTCGAGATAGTCAAAATAAGTACCATATTGTATTTTTGGGTTTCGGACACTTTTGACAGGTTATGACTCAATTATGTAGTTACAAGTCATTTTAATGGTGTATTAACATTTAAGTATGGGAATTAATGCTAAGGGCACGGTTAAGTCTTGCAACCCCTTTTATTTCTCAAGTGTATACTTCCTAAACCTAGAGATAAAGAGAGAAGAAGAAAATTGTGGAGAGAAAGAAGAGAAAGAAGGAGAATTGAAGAAATTGGGTTTGATCTTGCATCTACCGGAAGGGAATTTGAGATTTTAGCTTAAGTTAAGTTTCTTACTTGCTAATATATGGTTTAAGGTGAATAAATTGTAGTGATAGTTGTGTATTGGGAGTAATTGAACAAATGTGAGTTTTAGAGAAATTGTAGTGTTTGAACCCTTAAACATTGTTTTAGATAGATTTGTGTTGATGAAAGTAGTTAGTATGTATGTAGGATTGTTTTTGTTGGATTATTGATGGAGGGTGTGGGGAAAATCAAAGAGAGGTGAGTTTGAGAGAATTAGGGTTCATAGCCCGTAGCCCCAACATGGCAAATTTTCCAGGGCGAATCGATTAGCCCCTTTAGCGAATCCATTTGCTAAAAGGGTAGGCTACATGTCTGAGAAGTCGAATTGATTCGGGTAAGGCCAAATCGATTCTATGAGAGACAGAATGCTGGTTCCCTCTATCGAATCGATTCTCTTTTGGGCAAATCGATTTGCTACCTGGGACGAATCAATTCGGCCCTATGGTGAATCGATTAGAAATCCTGCTGTTTTGGGGGATTTTTCTAACTTAGTTTTTAGCTTTTCCTTTTAGGACTAGGACCTATGAACCTTATTTTTTGAAGGAAAATAGTGTTCTAGAGTCTTATAATTGGTATATGACTACTCTAGAGTTGAATGGGGATACTCGGTCCTATCTCGGGGATTATTTAATGGACGATTGCGTAGCTTTTTCTTTTGTACACTAGAATGAGACTAGGGAAGAGTAAGATCATATAATTGAGGAAATTTAGAGTCTTGTATGAGGTATACCATACTTGGTGTCTTATAGTAACGACATTATTTCTAGGAGACTAAATGAGGGGTTTATTAAATGTTGAAATTTATAATGATGACATTAAACACTTATGGCTCCGGATAAAGACTTAAGGTATATTTTAAAATGAGAATAAGATGTGAATGATAATTTGCTATTACACACCTCTCTAAATGATATCAAAGGGGAAGTTACACACATGAGGTGAAGTCCCCTAGCTAGTGAATATAGTGTGAATATAGTCCTCGGCCATAGGACCGGTTATTATATATTGTGTGATTATTGTTCGAAGTGAGGTAATTTCGGGTGTGGTTATGACTCACTGTCGAAGGTATATGGACTCTTCCCGACGTCACATGATGTAGGATGCCCAGGTTGTCTTGGTGATTGGCCCTGGAAGATGATAGCTATTTAGGGGCGCATCCAGTGGGGAAACCCGGAAGGATGGTGTTAGAATCGTTATAAGTTGTGAAATATAACTATTCTTATTAAAGTGGGATTTATTGATGATACAACACTTTATGAAGTAAATTGCTTTGAATACTTTTCCGAATGAGAAAAAATAAAAGTAAAATGAAATTGTGTAAGAAGGGAATTGAATCTCATTAAGTAATATTTTATTCATATTCTTTAGCATAATTGAATTGTGATCATTATCATTATAATTGCATTAGATTATGCTTTTAAATTGAGATGTTAGATTCCTTAGAATTATTATGGTGATTGAAACAAGATTATTCATGGTAATTAAATCATCCATAACTACCATGCACTTTATTCACTTGGAAATCATATTAAACCGAGCCCTGGCCCGTTTATATTTCTTTGTGTTGCTTGAATCTTATTCGCCCAGGTGTTCCGCCGCAGGGATGCCCGTTTTGACTTTTCTACCCCAGTGTCCTGGATCCATAACAGTTTGGGGATATTATGGGACATTTGATATAGAGGCTTCCCTCTTTTTGTATTCTAGTTATGATCGGTTCCACATTCGGGTGTGTTGCCCAAGTTTTTATACTTGTATTATATAATATGATATTGTACGTTAATACTCGGTGTAACCCAATTGTATATGTTTGTTAATCGACATCTTATTCGTTTATTTTGTTGTATATGGTTGCTGATTTATTATCTATCATTACGTTTATCCACCTCCTTTTCAATTGGAATGTTTAAATGTTTTTCTTTAACTTACAAATCAAATTTTGATAATCCGTTTTCTAAAATAATGGGTGGTTATCTCATAAACTTATTGTATTACTGTGATGCTAAGAATGGACCATCTATGATTCCTATAATTATTGGAGTTCCGGGCTGGCCACCTCTTATTTTAATAAGCGGCGTGTCACACTAATTCCTGTCGCTAATACTCACATATGACATAATATTAGGCAATATAATTATATTTACCTTATCACACTAGTAAATATACAATTCGCATAAATATTAACTATTCTCCCCAAATTAATATTCATGATAAATTCTCGTTTTAATTCTCAATTATATTAAATCACACACGCACCAGGTAATTTAATATAAAAATAAATACACGAAGGTAAGGGGTATTACAAACTTCTCCCGCTGAATTTAAATATGTTGTTGTTGGTCCTGTAATTGTTATTGTGGATGCTGCTCCTCACCATGCCAAGCCCAAAAAATATCTTGGAGACCAGGTCTTAAATCCTATGTTATTATAGGAAGAAATGGAGTCTCAAAAGTGAAAGCTTTTAAAGGTTGATATGGACGATTCATTTTGAGTGTCATGAATGTGTACATGTGTATTAGAATGTGAAGAGTTTTGAAATGAAAATATGAATACAAAGGGGTTTAAGGGGTTAAGTTAATTTGTTAATTAGTAAGAGTTTCACGTGTCATCTTGTAGAAGCGATAAATGTCGTCATTTTGTTCCGCTGTCAATTTTAGTTATATACTATAATTAGAAACCTAATTAGAGGAAAAACCTAATTATTCATATTTATGTTGTTGAATAAAATTAGTGAAGTTATACTTAAGATTAGGATTTGGAATTTTTGGTGAAAAAGAATCTAATTATTCGTATTTATGTTGTTGAATGAAATGGATGAAGTTAGACTTCAGGTTAGGAATTCGAATTGTTTAGGAAAACAACCTAGTTATTCTTACTTGTATTGCTAAATGAAATTGATGAAGTTGGAGTAAAGATTAGGAATTAAATTTTTTAATTTGGAATCATTATAATAATGTTTGGAGTTTAGTGAGAGCCCTTTAATACGCATGCAATATGAAAATGCAATGAGAATTTTCTCTATACTTATAATTAGAACTTGATGATATTATTGGGACATAATTGAGTTAAGTAGGTCTGGAATGAGAAATAAAAAATAACTTTGGAATATGCAATCTGATTAGGAAAGTATGAAAAAATGGTATTGTAGGGGATGTGAATATGGTATTACTCAAACATTGAAATGAAAATACCGAATTAAATATTTAGAATTATTGGGATAAAATAAAAAAAAATAATGGTTATGAAATGGTGGTCTTTTATATATCATTGAAATGCATTTAATGCTATATGGATTTTTCGTGAATATAAGAATGTGGATATTAATATAAGTTTATGTTATTAAGGTTATGATGGTAGGTTTCCATAGTATCAAAATGGTAGAATATATGCTAGCGTAGTGTGTGGGCGAT
The DNA here is from genome assembly GCA_949130495.1 of Sambucus nigra. Lineage (NCBI taxonomy): Eukaryota > Viridiplantae > Streptophyta > Magnoliopsida > Dipsacales > Adoxaceae > Sambucus > Sambucus nigra. Next base: position 292,617,135 of record OX422215.1, on the reverse strand, counting down.
AAGCAAATTATAACATAGACTTAAGGAACTAAAATATGATAGGTAAAGGAATAAGTATGTGTGATAAAATATAGAAGTAAAGTTCTTATTTAATTCTTAATAAGTTATATATTGTCTCACATAAAATAAGATAACTATATAGGATTATATGTGACTTGAAGACGATTCAAAATAGTTGGAATAACTTATAGGATTTTGATACCCAAATTACGCACATACTAAACCAAAATGTTTATATAAATGGAAACATTTCTATTTTACGACATACATGGTAAACAAGTAGTAATTCACAAGTATTTATCAAATAATGAAATTTAAAGTAAATATGATGGATTAAAGTGATAAGTGAATATTGTATCATGGGAATCATTAAGATATTGAATGTGCCTATAATTAAGGGAAGCTAATATATTATGATTGAGTTTTAAAAATATTGGTTATGGCAAAAGAATACAAGTAGTATGCATATATCCATGTTACAATAGAATGCTTATAGGAGAGATAATAGAAATGAATAGAATATTGCGACGAGACGCTTCGTAAAAAGGTTTACTTAATGTATGGGAAAGATTATATATACAAGTATACGTTGAAGTTAGCGAAATGGTTGTAGAAATTAATAAATAATTATTCTTTAAAGTAAAATGATAAGATGATAGGGGTAAAAGAATGAAATATTTAATAGTGAGGCATATAATTGATTGTTTGAGTTAGTCTTTATGAGGGGACATGAATTTTTGTAGTCGTTAGATCCTACAACTAATTAGGCTAGACATAAGTGTATCGGGGGGAGGGGATTCCTTGTTTGGATTTCATTAATGATTCATCCCAACATGAAGTCTAGTTTGATTAGAAGTTGGAAATAGACCGGGGGGGGGGGGTAATAAGATTTTATATGATGGTTAGTGACGTTTTATAATGACTATTCTATTAATATCATGATAAGATAAAGTTGGAAACGAAATATAGTCAATTCGTGAATTTGATGTTAAATGATGATTTCAATAAGGTAAACTTGATTGAGTAATTGTCCTGATTTTGGGGTTGTGGTTTTTTTTATCTATATTATTTATTACTAAAGAGACGAATTTATAATAATACAAGGATCATTTTAAAATAGCATGATGATGTTATATATATATATATATATATATATATATATACGAAAGTTGGTAAGGATTCATAGGGTCTATGAATTCTAAAAGCGAATAATATGATAGTATAATTTAAAAAGCATATACCTTTGTTAATAGTGGAGAACTCGATACAGATGTTAATTCCTAAACAAATGAATTGGTAATGAATATTAGTGAGTAGTAATATAGTAATTCATGTTTGTATGAGAAGAGAGAACACTCTATTACACTTGTGGTTTTCGTTTATGTTACTTATATTGGATGGGTTGCATGTTACACGGATAGTTAACTTGAGAGGGAGTGGGGGACTAGACACGATCATGGTTATGGGGTGTCTATGGTAAAGGTTGGACTTTTATGTGATGTTATTATATGGTGTCTAGGGTGGAGGTTGTACTTTATTATGATGGGTTGAGTATCGTGGTCTAGTTAGCTTAAGGGGGAGTGGGGGACTAGACATGATTACGGACTTGAGGTGTCCATGATGGAGGATGGTTTTGTTTTACGTATCGTAGGACCGATGGCCTCAGTAGGGACTAGGGGCCAAACATGATTATGATTTATATTTTGGCTATGTTTGGGGTGTCTATGGTGGAGGTTGGATTTTAAATTGTGTGGCATGGGAACATTTTCCTCAAGGGGGAGTGGAGGGGGGGGGGGGGGGGATAGAATTGTCCACGATTTTTAATAACGATAAAGAAAATTATTTGATAAAAATTGTAGTTGTTAATTAATGAACAGTGAGGAACGCTTTTATAATACGAATATGTCAGATTATTACTTGTGTCATTTTCATAATTTTCTTTTCTGCCTTATAGTTACGTATTCTCTATTTAATTAAAAGACTCTATTGTAAGTGAATATAGTATTTATGATTGGGTTAATGTACCCAATTTAGGATCACATAGTTGGTATTGTAGCGAGGTATTAACCCACTCTTTGTTGACTGACATTTTAGGATTGATTGAATTGCTCATGTGGAGGAATTTTGGATTTTAGATGCATGAGCAGTATTTAGGAAGTGTTTGTATATTTGGGACTTTTGGAATTCTTACTTTTATTCTTTTATTCCCTTTCCAATCGTTGTATATGATACATAGTTTTACAGCTTAGTAACATTCTATTAATTAGATACTAAACTCATTGTATTTGGAGTCATTCAATAAATGGAAAAATTAGATACATGGTTATTAGAGTGTTGTTTATCATCTATTAGTCTTGTTAATTTTTTTTTAAAATTGTCTTTTATTTCTGTCACATACTTGAAATGATATTTTAATTTGTTTCACTTTTAATTATTTATTAATAACCTTGATTAATATTATTGAGGGTATTAAAGTAAATAAGACTTTGAAAGACATCAATTTATATCCAAGGACTTAGAAGCTCAACTGTCGCCCAAAGAATAAACTGAAGCATCACAAAGTCTCGACAAAAATAGCAAGTTGGGGCATGCTAAGCTCCAAGGATTTACAATTGATTAACAACTTGAAGCCCTTACACTAAATCAACACACTCTAAGCACAAAGGATTGGGGGGATTCTGTTGTACCAAAATTTGAGAAACACTACTTATTTGATAGGTGCCATAAGGATAAACGCATTATGCCCATGGAGTTTACACCTCTGACTAATATTATTCTAGTTGTCAAATTATAAGAAAGATCTAGGGTATTCTACTAGGTCATGTGATTTGTACATAACCCTTTATCGGTTGAGTATAAATGGAAGTCCAACCTTATTCATTCGGAAGGTCATTTGAGGAACAACGAAGCTCTGTCCAGTTGCATATTCTCTCTAAATAGTAGCTCAACTCTACTTATATTCTCTAATACCACAAGAATAGGGAATCAACATCCTTTACTCACTCTGATTCATATTGTCTTGACCTATTTAGTTGTAATACCCCGCGATTTTCAAGACTGATAATTTAATTATTTTGGGAGAAATAATATTATTTTAATTAGAGAATAATTAATCTAGCAATTGAGGTCAAAATTTGATGATGTTATAAAGTATTTTGAATGACGATTCTGAGTGTGCGATTGATTTCGAAAGGGTCGAGATAGTCGAAATGATTGTACTTGGGTCTTATTTGGGTTCCGAAATATTTTAAGTCCATTTGGCTCGAATTAAAGTCCCCGAGTCATTTAAAGTAAAGTTGGGTATTTTGGAGTTAAGGCTTATTAAGCCTACGGGAGATAGAAATCTCATTTAGAGAAAGAGAAATCCCTAGAGAGAAAGAGAGAAAAAGAAAGGAAGAGAGAGAAAAGAAGAGAAAGAGAAGAAAAGCTTTGGGATTAAGGCAAATACGCGATTTTGAGGGCGATTCAAATTCTACAACTTTGAGCCAAGTGATTAAACATGCTAAATAATTGTTGTGTCTCATTTATTTCATGATTTGTGGATAAATTTATGGATTTTGGGATAAATTATAAAATTGAAGATTTTGGGTTAAATCTTACATTTGGTGTGTATGTAATGAATTTGAGGTTGTAAATTTGTTGGGTTGAGTTATTTGATGTGCATTAATGTTAGTAATATGATTGGGTGAAGAATTATGGTTGGACGTAGATATTTAAAAGTTTTTGGAAAGTTGTAGTTCTTAAAAAATGGTGTATGACCGAGGTATCTGGTAGGGTCGGTCGACCGCGCCTCAAGGGAAAAGCCCAATGTCTTCGTTTTTAGTCATAATTGAAAAACACGGTCAACCTCAGCTAGGGGGCCCATCGATCGGGCCTCTGTTTTTTGTCCAAGTTAGGATTTGAAGTTTATCCCCTTTATTATAAGTTTATATTTATAGACCTTCTCAATCATTATATCATAGAGGGTTAAGTGATGATAACAGGGGATTGATGGTCTTAGGAAGGTGAGGAGATGTTTAGGGTCTATTTTAGAATAGAATTGAGTGCATAGTGCCCCTCTCATTAAGGAAATGAGAGTCGGATTAGTAGATGATTTCATGTATTGTGGGGTTGTATTGAGTTATTACAAGAGAGTATGAGTTTGAGTAATCGTATCGATTTAGTGGGGAAATCTCTTAGCTTCGAGGTTAATATTTGAGTAATATCGAACATTGATCGATGTGCGTACATATGTAGATATTATCCTTAATGTTTCTTGAATTGGGAGACTATTCACACTAATAGAATTGATGGATGAGTAAGTTTCAAGTGAGGGACTGCATTGTGTATATAAATTGGGATGGCATGAGAGTACTAACGGGAAAGTATAACGAGAGTTATATACTTATATATGAAGTTACTTATTTTAATGTGTACGAGTGTAAAAAGAGTATGTATACCTATATGTCGTGATATATAAATACCTTGTGTGATGGTTTGTATTTATATGATGTGATAGTATATGTATATCTAGTGTGAATGATATATGTATATTTATGTGAAGCATACCCGCTCTAATGCAATCATGGGAAGTTGCGCGATGTGGGTGAAGACCCTGGCTTGAGGAATAGGGAGCGTATAGTCTCCAGGTCATAGATTCCATTATTATTGTGTGATTTTTATTAGGGGTGAGTCGTGGTGGGTACATTTCGTCTCATTTTCGTGGAGGAACTATGACCGCTTCCCATACGTTGTGATTTTATTTATACCAAGGAGGTGTGAGATTCCGACCGTTGGTACCCAGGATGTTATGTGAGCGATTCCCTGGAAGATGATAGAATTGAGAACCTACGTCCTCGAGTTATAGCTCGCTGGGATGGTTATTATTATACCTATGTGTATAATATATTATTTGTATATGATGATTAGATATCATATATTTGTATCTAGTGTAAAGAGATATAAGAATGAAGATTGAATCTCATTCCGAGAGATTTTATCCGGACTTAAATTGTGATGAGTATATTACAATGAATATGATACGTATATATCTATATGAGTTTATATATATTGGGTTGGGTACCGAGGGCATAATGGTCCCCAACGACCAACATTGTCATGGAGTAGTGTATCGAGGGTGTTCTTTGTTTGGATTCCACTTGTGAGACGTCCCACGCACGAAATGCAGTGCCATGTTGGGAGGGGGGAGAAGTTTATTCCTTAGTACTCAGTCTTATATATTAGTGCATCTCGACAATCGACAGTGTCAAGGAGTAGTGCAGCAGGGGGTTCTTTGTTTGGATTTCTCTTTGAGAGACGTCCCACGCACGAAATGCAGTGCACTGTTGGGAGTTGGGAGAAATTTACTCCTATATATAAATAAGTAATTTGGGTTAATATGCGTCATGCATTGAGGACATAATGAATATCGCTAATCGACACTGTTAAGGAGTAGTTTATCGGAGGGTTCCTTGTTTGAATTTCTCTTACGAGACGTCCCACGCACGAAACGCAGTGTAGTGTTGAAAATTGGGAGAAGTTTAGTCCTTAGCATTTAGATGCTAATAATTCGTGTTTGTCAATAACTAGAATCTGATAATTCTTGTAATAGTATATGTATATGTATATTTACAAGTTAAGATAAGTTTTGATGCATAATTGGGTTTAAGGGAGATTCACAAGTTGATGGTTATATTTTAGATAAAGATTTACTAAAATGTGGATTTGGCATAGGTTAGATTAAATTTCCCCTAGATAGTGTTGGGCGGTTATTCTGAGGATCATGTGCATACGTTTAGGTGCGTGCTTTTGTTAAGAGGTGAGTTGGATTTTCTGGAGAGTGCGACTCCACTTTAATCATGTTATAGTGCATTTATAATTATTATGCATTTTAATGCACTTGCTAAATTGTTTTCACACCTCGGGCTCTGACCCGTTTATATTTTCTTCTTGCTATATACATTGTATTATTTTGGGTGTTCCTCCGTAAGAACGCCATTGATGTTGTCTATCTAGTGTATTCGAGGAAGCTGTGGCAGTAGCGGACTGATGCGGGATTTTGTTATAGACGACTCATATCTATTGTATATCTAGATTATGATTCAGTTTTTATATCGGGTTTACACCCAAGAGTTATAGTTGTAGCATTTTGTTTGTATTTTTATTTTCTCAAGACTCTTGTATTGTCTATGACCCAAAAGCATATTCAGGTATTTCCTTTTTGTATAATTGGTTGTAGTCTAGTACTCTTCTCTTTTATATAGCATGTGTGTGTCCTTTATCATATTCTTTAGTTCTTATGTTTTTGGTTGGTTATTGCTTTGTATGTTTTAATTTTTTTTGGCACCCTCTTTTTGTAGTAATGGGTAGTTAGACGTGCTTATTTTAGTATCGTCAGTAGATGCTAAGAATGATCCACTTGAGATTCCTGATTATTTTAGAATAGGGCTAGCCACCCGTTATTCTTTTCAGCGGGGTGTCACCGGTGGTATTAGAGCATCAGGTTCTAGTGTCTTTAGGATCTGTGTGGGTTTTCTGCGATCTTCCGTAAGTGTTGTTGATGTAGAGCCCTATTATTAGGACTGTTGTGTTCACACGTCTATATTTTCTTCTACGATGTGTAATCATTTGAAAGGCATTATGATACCAATATTCTTATTTTAGATGCCACCGAAGAGAGGTCATCCAGGAAGGTCAAATAAAAGGGCTGAGATTATGGAACCCCAAATGCCTCAAGGAACTATGACCAGAGCCCAAGCTTCCAATATTATGGCACAAGCAGTAACTGCTGCCATTTCTGTAATGGCGCATCAACCTGCAGTTCAAGCAACCCAATCTCACTCAAGGTTGTCTACGTGGGAGAGGGTACGGGAAGATTTTTTGGAAGGGGTATCCTCCAGAGTTTTTAGGGGGAGTTGATGCGATGGCTGCAAATTATTGGAAGAATAGTATATAGAGGAACCTTTGGATAGTTGAATGTAGCAAGGTGTAGACGCAATTTCTCGCCACATTTAAGTTAATGGGAGAAGCTCTCCATAGGTGGGAGTCAATCACCACATCGTAATAGAGCCATGCATTTCCCATTCAGATTTTTGGGAACTCTTTGACTAAAATTAATTTCCTTCCACAATCCAGAAAGAGATAAGGAGGAAATTGTTGGATGTGTTTTATGGTAATCGAATGGTGGCCGAGTATGAAGAAGAATTTACTCGATTGGAAAATTTAGTTCCCCATGAGGTAAATATAGAAGATAAATGAATATCTAAGTTCATGGGAGGTTTATATTGGCGAATTCAGCAGCATTTGTTAGGGAACCCAACGTTAGTGACTTTTACCGAGGTAGTGAATGCAGGACTGTTACAGTGTCATGAATATCATTTTCATTTGTAAGGAGTTAATAACTTTAGAGACTCGGGTTCATCATGTAGGTCTAGTGAAGAGAATGGCTGCAATGCCAGAGGGTTTAAGCAAGATTATCGAGTCTCAATAGCGTTTTGTTCCTCAGGATGAGAAGAGAGGATTTGTGGGTAGATGTTTCTTTTGTAAAGAATTAGGCCATAGGAAGAGAGATTGTCATGAAAGAGGTAGAGGACCATGTTTTGTGGAAGTTTTGGGTGTGAAACCCTTACAGCAGGTTCGAGGCCATTTTAGGCCAGGGGACTTTGAGTGGGAGCCCATTGATGAAGAGATGCAATCGGACTGGAGAGGTATGATGTAAATTATTTTTCTTTATGATTAGGATTATGTTTTATGAGGCTTTGGGAGTATCATATGTAATATTGAAAATAGTTGTTAGTGCTATAACCCTATTATGTATGGAATGACCCGGAAGGGAGTATTGAGCAAGTAAGGCTCTTATATGATTATCTTTTGGGAGAATAGATTATCTTGTGTTATGATAGTAGAGAGCTATGATTTTGTTTTGAACATACGAATTGTTGAAACATGTTGAGTAGTAATGATTAAGCTATTGTTTTATAGTTGTGCTAGAATTATATATATGTTATCTTCCAGCTATGGAAGAGCCTAGTGTATGGCAATATTTTATTATGATATAAGAGATTATTGTTACTAAAAAGATTTAGAATTTAGTGGATTATTATTTAGCGAGGGATTTAGCTCATAGTTATGCTAGTTTCAAGATTTAATGGTTGGTTAGAGTATTGTATTTGTTGGCGCCTTGTGTCGTGGGCGTAAGGTATTTTATTTGAATGTCGAAAGACAAACTGTTTTCAAAATAAAATTTTATATAGGCCTTCGGGAAATATCAAAAATGATTTACACAAAAATATTTCTAAACTTTAGTCCCGATCTAACTGATCTCAATCCGCGATAGAGCAACATAGTAGTGTATTGAGAGGGTTCCTTGTTTGGATTTCGCTTGCGAGACCTCCCTCGCATGAAAGTAGAGAACATCAAGAATTGAGAGGAGTTAAATCTTTAGACATTTCAAAATTTTTATCTTATTAGTATGCTAATACGGAGTAATTAATTTAAAATTATCTTACGAGTTGAGGCTAAATGAAGGCGAGTTATGTTTTTACGAGTAGAGCTCGAGTACAGGGTGTACAGGCGCTCTGGTTAGTAGATTTGGTTTTAAGTTTAAAATGATTCACCGTGAGAAGTGGGAGGAATAGGTATAGTAATCGTGAGGATGGGTGTCGTAAGATCTAGTTGAGATTTGGAGTACTAGTCTTAGCTTAATTTCGAGGGTGAAATTCTTGTAAGTGGGGAAGTCTGTATTACCCCGTGATTTTCAGAACTGATAATTTAATTATTTTGGGAGAAATAATATTATTTTAATTGGAGAATAATTAATTTGGCAATTGAGGTCAAAATTTGATGATGTTAGAAAGTATTTCGAATGATGATTTTGAGTGTGCGGTTGTTTTCGAAAGGGTCGAGATAGTCGAAATGACTGTACTTGGGTCTTATTTGGGTTCCAAAATATTTTAAGTCCATTTGGCTCGAATTAAAGTTCTCGAGTCATTTAAAGTGTGTGTTATCATTTAAAGTTGGGTATTTTGGAGTTAAGGCTTATTAAACCTACGGGAGATAGAAATCTCATTTAGAGAAAGAGAAATCCCTAGAGAGAAAGAGAGAAAAAAAAGAGGAGAGAGAAAAGAAGAGAAAGAGAAGAAAAGCTTTGGGATTCTGGAAAATACGTGATTTTGAGGGAGATTCAAACTTTATAACTTTGAGGCAAGTTATTAAACTTGCTAAATAATTATTGTGTATGATTTATTTCATGATTTGTGGATAAATTTTTGGATTTTGGGATAAATTGTAAAAACGAAGATTTTGGGTTAAATCTTACATTTGGTGTGTATATAATGAATTTGAGGTTGTAAATTAGTTGGGTTGAGTTATTTGATGTGTATTAATGTTAGTAATATGATTGGGTTGAAGAATTGTGGTTGGAAGTTGGTATTTTACAGTTTTTGGAAAGTTGGAGTTCTTTAAAAATGGTGTTTGGCCGAGGTATCTGGTATGGCCGGTTGACTGCGCCTCAAGGGAAAAGCCCAATGTCTTCGTTTTTAGGCATAATTGAAAACCGTGGTCAACCTCGGCCAGGGGGCCGATCGACCTGGCCTCTGTTTTTGGTCCAAGTTGGGATTTCAAGTTTATCCCCTTTATTTTAAGTTTATATTTATAGACCTTCTCAATTATTATATCATAGAGGGTTAAGTGATGATAACAGGGGATTGATGACCTTAGGAAGGTGAGGAGATGTTTAGGGTCTATTTTAGAATGGAATTGAGTGCGTAGGGCCCCTCTCATTAAGGAAATGAGAGTCGAATTAGTAGATGATTTGATGTATTATGGGGTTGTAGTGAGTTATTACGAGAGAGTACGAGTTTGAGTAATCGTATCGATTTAGTGGGGAAATCTCTTAACTTCGAGGTTAATATTTGAGGAATATCGAACGTTGATTGATGTGCATACAAATATAGAGATTATCCTTAATGTTTGTTGAATTGGGAGACTATTCACACTAATAGAATTGATGGATGAGTAATTTTCAAATAAGGGACTGTATTGTGTATATAAAATGGGAAGTCATGAGAGTACTAACGGTGAAGTATAACGAGAGTTATATACTTATATATGAAGTTACTTATTTTAATGCCAACAAGTGTAAAAAGGGTATGTATACCTATATGTCATGATATATAAATACCTTGTGTGATGGTTTGTATTTGTATGATGTGATAGTATATGTATATCTAGTGTGAATGATATATGTATATTTATGTGAAGCATATCCTCTCTAATGCAATCATGGGAAGTTGCGCGTTGTGGGTGAGGCCCCTGGCTTGAGGAGTAGGGAGCGTATAGTCCCCATGTCATAGAGTCCATTATTATTGTGTGATTTTTATTAGGGGTGAGTCGTGGTGGGTATATTTCGTCTCATTTCCGAGGAGGAACTATTACCGCTTCCCATAAGTTATGATTTTGTCTATACCAAGGCGGTGTGAGATTCCGATCGTTGATACCCAGGATGTTATGTGAGCGATTCCCTGGAAGATGATAGCATTGAGAACCTTCATCCTTGAGTTATAGCTGGCTGGGATGGGTATTATTATACTTGTGTGTATAGTATATTATTTATATATGATGATGAGATATCATATATCTGTATCTAGTGTAAAGAGATATAAGAATAAAGATTGAATCTCTTTCCGGGAGATTTTATCCGGACATAAATTGTGATGAGTATATTACAGTGAATATGATACGTATATATCTATATGAGTGTATATATATTACGTTGGGTACCGAGGGCATAATGGACCCCAACGACCCACATTGTCAAGGAGTATTGTATTGGGGGTGTTCCTTGTGTGGATTTCGCTTGCGAGACGTCCCACGCATGAAACGCACTGCAATGTTGGGAGTGGGGAGAAGTTTATTCCTTAGTACTTAGTCTTATATTTAGTACATCTCGACAATCGACAGTCTCAAGGAGTAGTGCAGTAGGGGGTTCCTTGTTTGGATTTCGCTTTGCAAGACGTCCCACGCATGAAACGCAGTGCACTGTTGGGAGTTGGGAGAAGTTTACTCCTGTATATTAAATAAGTAATTTGGGGTTATATGCGTTGTGTATTGAGGACATAATGAATCTCGATAATCGACACTGTCAAGGAGTAGTGTATTGGGGGGTTCCTTATTTGGATTTCGCTTGAGAGACATCCTACGCACGAAACGCAGTGCAGTGTTAAAAATTGGGTGAAGTTTAGTCCTTAGCATTTAGATGCTAATAATTCGTGTTTGTCAATAACTAGAATCCGATAATTCTAGTAAGAGTGTATGTATATGTATATGTATAATTTAAGATAAGTTTAGAAGCATAATTGGGTTTAAGGGAGATTCGGAAGTTGATGGTTATATTTTAGATAAAGATTTACGCAAGTGTGGATTTGGCGTAGGTTAGATTAAATTTCCCCTAGATAGTGTTAGGCATTTATTCTGAGGATCATGTGCATACTTTTAGGTGCGCACTTTAGTTGAGAGGTGAGTTGGATTTTCTGGAGAGTGCGACTCCACTTTAAACATGTTATAGTGCATTTATAATTATTATGCATTTTAATGCAATTGGTAAAATGTTTTCACACCTCAGGATCTGACCCGTTTATATTTTCTTCTTTCTATATACATTGTATTATTTTAGGTGTTCCTCCTCAAGGACGCCATTGATGTTGTCTATCTAGTGTATTTGAGGAAGTTGTGGCAGTAGCAGACTGTTGCGGGATTTTGTTATTAATGATTACTCTCTTTTGTATATCAAGATTAGGATTCAGTTTTCATATCGGTTTAGGGTTGTAGTTGTAGGATTTTGTTTATATTTTTATTTTCTCAAGACTGTTGTATTGTCTGTGACCCGACAGCATATTCATGTTTTTCCTTTTTATATAATTTTTTGTACTCTAGTACTCTTCTCTTTTATATAGCATGTGTGTGTCCTTTATAATATATTATGTAGTTGTTATATTGTTGGTTAGTTATTACTTTGTATGTTAATTTTTTTTGGCACCCTCTTTTTGTAGTAATGGGTAGTTAGCCGTGTTTATTTTAGTATCGTCAGTAGATGCTGAGAATGATCCACTTGAGATTCCTGATTATTTTAGTATTGGGTTGGCCACCCGTTATTATTTTAAGCGGGGTGTCACATTAGTCTGATGTATGTGTCAAAGATATTTTACCTTCACTTAAATTATTTTTATGTCTCTCGAGCCTTAATATATATTTTAAATTATTTTATAATGAGAGTGAACGTACCCAATAATGGTTGTAGGCTCTTGTATAACTAAACCACTTAGAAATGTTGTAGACTTCATTCGTATCCTACATTCCCTTTACAGTTTTGCATTTACTTGTTATTGTATGACGGACATGACTAAATGGTATAGTCTCCTTACTATGTGAGTTTTTTTCATCATTATTGGCCATCTGAGATTGTTGTTATCATTTTCATCATAGGGAGGCCAGAAAGACCTGCCATTTCATATTTTTAGTCAATTAATTTTTAATATTTATTATTAACTTATATATGTCAATTTGGGAATTTTTTTCCATTTCCATTTTCATCACATGCTATATTTTGTGTCAAATTACGTTAATGAGTTATTTTAAAATTCTCCATGGATATCTGGGCAAAGTTCTTGATATTTTTATTACAGGGATACCACAAAAGATCGTTCGTGTCACATCTTGTGTTATTTGGTTTATATCAGTTATTTCAAAATTATAGATGCCCATCCAAGAAAAGTTTTTGTTGTGTTTATAACTTATAGTGTCGGGAGACCTATAGGGATTAAGACCTGAGTATTCCACATGGAATGGGATGCAAAACATAAAGAATTGTAAAGTCTTAGTCTAGTAGAGATCACATACCAGATGAGTACTAAATTCTAAAGATGATAACAGTATGGCCGAATATAGGCCTGCTATAATTCAATTGCCTAATAGATGAGGCTTGACATAGAGTCTGACGATGTTAGGGAAGGTTCAAAGCAACAATTAAAATCCAATCAGTTTGTTTTCTCCTCCTTAAAATAATAAAATACTTTACATCCCTTCCCTTATTGATGTAGGCAGGCCAACCTACCGAACCACATATATATCTATATTCGTTAATTCTATTTCACTAATATTTATGGGCCAAATTGGGTATTAATTATTATTGTCAGTTTGAATTTGCTACAATCTGATATTATTTGTGGAAATACCTGAATCCTACCACTTGTAAATACTAACCTTCTTCCATAATTAGTACACATTATCCTTATCATTCCCATTTTAGGAAATACGTACAATTGAAGTAAGAATCAAAAGGATGATAGAAATTCCTTCAGTATCCTCCTTCCCCCAATGATACAAGATCACGTGGAAAAACTCCTCATAGATAAGGTAATAGTCACCGTGATAGCACTACATCCATGGATTATCTTGCCAAGAATGACACATTATGGCTCATTAATGTGTATGAGGAGTGCTTGAATGTATATGAAAAAGAAATTGCTAGATTAGAGAAAAAATCAGCGAGAGTTCTCAAGGAAAATGGAGAATTTCACACAACCATGAATGATAAAGGAGGTAAATTCGGTCTCCTAGGACTCCTCCTTCCAATCACTACATAAGGTCGTCTAGGTTCAAAATTCCACATGCAGTTCATCTTGATCGACACAGTTGAGACATTCCTCAATTCATATATCAATTATTTATGGAGTAGGGTTGATTCATCCATTTGAATCCATAAATAATAACGTCGGTCATAATAACCTACATGGTTTATAAAGAGAGACTTAGAGGAGAACTTGGATCCCAACCTAGTGTGAACACCAAAGGATCTTTCCATAACAATGTTGGGCCATAATTCCTCCTTCCTACCACTTCATTGTTGACATATATGCATTAGAATCCCCAAAGAAGTTCTCCATTCCAATGATCCCAACATACAATGGAAAGACTGATCCATCCCACCGTATTAGGAATTTTTGGAATACCTCTCCCTTTGGATCCAGCATGATGCTCTTATGTATCGTGTACATTGGCCTTAGGTGATTTTAGGAAGATAACCCCTAGATAGATCTACTTCCTTAAGAAATTGGATGAGAAGTTCACTCCTCACTTTATTACTATAAGAAAGACAGGGAAGGAAGTCGACTCATTAATCTCCCTCAGAAGAAGGAAAAGGAGAATACCTTAGATTGTATGCTCAGTGATACTAGGATTTATTAAATGAAATTAACAATAGCAATGAGAATTAACGATTACCTAATGGCACCAATTAAAAAATATTCCAAAGTGTAGGAAAAGGTCTTCAATACTGAAAATCAAGTCGAACAACCTTATAATCTAGCCAATAAGAATGGCATGAAGAAAGGTTAAATGATGGATCATAGTCCGCCTCTCCCAAAAAGGTAGGTAAAGAAAATAATCATAATGTATGAATAAAGATACAGACTAATTAGAATGCCTACCTAACAACTGAAACTTTTTCAAGGAGTTGATGTACATGATCCTTCCCCCAAAAAAGGATAAACCTTACCATAAGATCCCCTGATCCAAATGAAAGAGAAAATAACCTGCGATGCAATTATCATGAGGATCAAGACCATATAACAAAGGATAATAACATGTAAAGCGTAACTTAAAAAACCTTATCTAAGCTAGCCATATCAAGGATTACATCGACATCGACAAAATAAAAATCTTCAGTTCAGGTCAATACTAGTTAGAAGAAGGAAGGTGATGACCTCCCTCTATCGAGAATGATCATAGCCATACATGGCTACACCTATCCATCTGAATGCACATGAAAGAAGTTTTGGAAGAGAATCAGAATTGTAACTAGCATGCAAGAGGATTTTTTGGTAGATATATCTAATTCGGTCCTCATCAAGAGGTAGACTAAGGAGGTTGCCCTAAACTGGGTGATCATGTTCTATGGTATGGATTTTGTTAATGTTAAACTTTTCCACAGTGAAGCCTTAATTCTTAATCTCAAAGTGGCCAATTTCAACATTAAAAGGATACTGGTTGATTAGGGGATATCTTCATAGATCATATATGTCAGCATTCTTTACAAACTTGGATATAACATCCAACACTTAGATACAAAGGTCAATACTCTGATCGATTTTAACTGAAATATGGAAATAAGTCTGGGTAAGATCAATATTTCTATTAAGGTCGACTTTGTCAATTGTGGGATTTAGTTTCACACTATTAAATCAGAGTTACTATACAATGTCATTTTTTGAAAGGGATGGATCCACATCATGAAATTTATTCCTGAATCTTTGCATTAAAAAATGAAGTTTGTAATCGAATAGAAAATTGCTAAAATCTGAGGTGAATAAACTACAATGCGCGGTTGTTTTATTTAACCCATGAAACAGAAGCAAACCTAGCCTAAGAAGAGTTTTGAGAATAAAGACTCAAAAAGAGATTATCTCAAATGGAAATGAAAGGGAGATTAATTAAGGGTGGAACATACCAGACTCACCCCCCTGACCTAGTAACAAAGAAACTTAAAGAAGTTCCTTTGGACTCATCACACGTGGAGAAGATTATCGTAATTGGATCTAAACTATCAGAGGTTAGGGTAGAGCAACTCATTTGTTTCCTAAGGATAAATACCTATATATTTTCTCAAAAACCTTATAATCTACCATGAATTTACCCACACATTTATTTTCACCAAATGCATATTGATCCTGCATGTTAGATTGTAAAAGAAAAAGACTAGTAAATCAATTCAAGAGAAAGTTAAGGTAATTAATGATGATATTGAGAATCTACTTCATACTAAATCCATAAAAAAGTTCAAATCCTAGATTATATTTTCAACATGTTCGTGGTAAAAAAGAAGATTGGAAAGTGTAAAATTTGTGTTTATTTTACGGACCATCTTAAAGCTTGCCAAAAAGGCATTTTCACCATAAAATCGACTAGCTCATCGATTCAATTACATGACATCAATGCATGAGTTTTATGGATAATACTCCGGATCTCATCAGATACCATTATTCATCCCAACGAATAGAGATACTCCTTTAACACTACTTTAGAACTCTACTACTATAGAGTCATTTTGTCCAGTCTTAAGAATGACAGGTCAACATATCATCATCTTGTGGGAAAAATGTTCAAGAAGAAGATTGGTTTGATTATAGATGTTTACATTAAAGACAAGCTTGTCAAAAGTAAACATGATGTCGATCATATCAAACATCTCTCCAACACCTTTAAGATCCTCAGGAATTATAGAATTAAGTTAAATTCTTCTAATTATGCCTTTGAGTTTAGCTAAGGTAAATTCTTGGGATATCTCATGTCTCAGAGAGAAATTAATGCCAACCCCTATTAAATAAAATCTTTTCATTATACAAAGATGTTGATCACGATTAGGTACTTCTAAGTCTTAATCAGGATGTTATCATTCCTCATTCGATTTATATTAAGATCATCTAATAAGTCTCTACCTTTCTTCCAAGATCTAATAAATGCAAACACAATGATCTAAACATAATATTCGAAATGTTCAAGAAATTTTTAGGATATTTCCCATTGTTGTTAACACCGGTTAGTGGTGATAAGCCCCACTTAAACCTGGTTATTTCCTAGTATGAAACCAATAGTTCCTTGGTCTTGTTAGAAGATGGATATCAACATCTAGTATATTATCTCGGCCACACTCATCTTGATTTTGAGAGGAGATACATGCCCATTGAAAATCTGACTTTGACATTGGTGATGTCATCAAGGAAGCTAAAGAATTACATGAGCTCCCACATTACAGTCAACCTGACTTTTTTCTCTTTTAAATAAGTTTTGAAGAAGGTCAATCTATCTTATAATATGACTAAGTGGTAATTAGAGTTGGCCTAGTTTGATATCATCTATAAGCCCTGAACTGCCATAAAATGATATGTAATGTCCCGATCCAGTTTTGGGTCATCGTTGGGTCAACCCTCACCGAACCAAGGAGTTAAAATAGGGGAGGGAGAGATTTAGCCATTTAATTTGAGGAAAACCTTTAAATTTAACTCATAAGTTTGGTAGTTAAAGTTCCTATTTAAATTTGAGAAAAGGGTGCCACTTTATGTGACTAGTCATTTAGCAAGATATATTTATGAAAAATATAATTAATCCATGATGTTAATTAAATAAAAAATAAGTCATACCATCCTGTATTATTACAAATTATGGCCAAGGCCCAAATAAAAGTCCAAATATCCAATGTTCAAACACTAAAATTCCATTGTTTGAAAATTAGTGCATAGCATTCGATTGACATTGGTCGCCCCTTGGGGCTTTACTCGTGTCCTGCCTAATATTCCTACTCGCGGTACCCGAGGTGGGGTGGGGGTTTTTAACAGAAAGAAAAGAATATGTGAGCAAAATCTCAGTAGGGGATTGATAATAAAGAATACTTTTTCTATAAATCACTTAACATAGAACAAGCATTTTATTCAGTGAGGAAAAAGTTGACAGTTTTGAGATTATTAATGCAACTAGAAACAATGCACCCAAGTGATGAGCTCATACTCACACTTACCCAAGTTTTCCACCCTTTACCGACTTTAGAAACTAGTTATTAAAGTTATTAACCTTTTATCCTTTACTCTCAATTATTACTTTTCACTGGGTTGTTTTACTTAAATCACAAGTACAACCTCTTAGTTTTCCTTTTCTCCATTATTTTCTCCAAATCTTCTAAATAGTGTGTACTTTAAGGGCATCCTCACCACCGGCGATGCCACCATATGCTCTCGCTAGTAGTTTTAGGACTTTCATCCCGGTCTCTAGGCCCTCCTTAATTTTTTTGGTGTCATCTGAGTTTAAGATTTTATGTTTTTATTATTTATCTAATATCCACATTATTCCATTTCCCCTTTTTATCATTTTCATCGTCCATTATTTTGAAGCATTATAACTTTATCAATCATGCCAAAACTTATATTTTATCTCTTTTCACTGAATATTAGACCGATGAGATCTTGAGAGGAGACCTAACGCTTAAGACCCTCAATTTTGTCAAAATTTCCTTTTTACCCCATTTTGTCATTTTTGTGAAAAATATTAATTTTTCTACTCCTTATTTGGCACTAGAATTAGTTATCTTTACAGAACTAAGTTTATCATTTCATGTTCAAAACCATATCTATTCATCTTATGTTTTATCACATAAAATAACGTTCAACATCCTTCAGAAAATTTTCACTAAAGTTTATAGTCTTGTCTTGTAATCACATGTAAATACCAACATTCAATTTATTTTGCATTATATCAAGTTTGAACAAGTTTGAGGATCTTTTTCTTCACTTGTTAGTTTGGAGGCAAAACCCATTTTAACTTGCTAGTTTATGTTTTTATTATCACATTTAACATGCTACATGCTCCTAAATGTTCAAAGGAGGTTTTCAATCTAGAAATGCCTTAATCATGCATTTATTCTACATAACTCATGGACTTTATAGTTTCGCATGCTTTTTTCCACTTTTCAAGGTATACATATATCAGTTATATACATAAAAGACCCATTTAGGTTTTTTCTTGAAGAAAATTCCATTTTGGCAAGGTCATGTATTTTGTAAATGAAACTACTCTTTTAGGCATTAAAAATCCATCTAGAACATCCTACACCAATTTCATAGCTAGCAGAACCTTGAAATTATGGAAAGAAAGACCTACCTTTGTTTTTTTTAAGAGGAAAACTACCAATGAGTGACTTCAAAGTTACTATACTCCTAAGCTCCAAGGACCTATCTCCACAATTCCTTAGCCTATGCAAAGATCCACTAAAGTTTCCCTAAGTATGGTTCACTACCTCCTTCTTTAAAAAGAAAAGATCTTGCAAAAAGAGTGGAAATGTGTAGAGATGGGTATTTTATTGTGTGAGAGTGATTGACACTACTCAAAATTGGAGGAAAATGGCTTTAGGGAAGGATATGAGTGTCGTGGGCTCTTTAGAGAGATGGAGAAGATGACAATGATGGTGGGATTTTACTATCCCACATATCTCTTTTATAGCCCACACAAACCCACATAAAACATATAAAATATCCTACATAACTCGTCAGAATCATCAAGCTCCAAGAGGCTGACACGTCTTCTAGATCTAGGGCTCAAAGGTTGACAACACAAATTCTAGAATCTAATTTCATCAAGTTCATTCGAACGAGGTCAATCTTGTTCGAATGACATGGTTCTCATTCGATGTCACTATTTTAACGACTTTAAAATGACATACTATTGTAATTCAAAAATGGATCGTTTGAATCCCATTTCCAACGAATCGAGGTCTTGTGCGAATGAGACATATATCTCATTTGAACGATTGCAATCTCGTTTGATCCATCAAGTTCCAAATTTCACAAATTAGCCAAATAACATCCTTATTTCATAATAGAGTCACCAAACCAAACCGAATGAAAGGATACAAGTTCATTAAATAATAATCCTCTTTATTAGACTTCTCATGATTATGCATTACACAAAAATAGATACAAAATTGTGTCGGGGTATGACAATATCCCCTCCTTAGGGGATTTCATCGCTGAAATCAGAACAAGCGACTAAAGGAAGAGTTTTGAGTATCTCTCCCACATTTCTTACTTACGCGTCCATGTAGCACCTTCAATAGATTTAAATGCCTAAAGAACCTTTACTAACGGAATCACTTTAGTGCAGAGGATCCTATATTCATGATAAAAATGGATATTGGTCTAGTGAAAAATGTGACGTCCTCCTCTAATTCAATTAGGTTCCAATAAACAATATGGTGGGGATTATGGAGATACTTCTTCAGCATGGGCACGTGGAACACATTGTGCACTTGAGACAGCTGTGGAGGAAGTTCTATGTGATAAGACATATCTCTGATCCGCTCGAGGAACTCAAAGGGGACGATGTATCGTGGTGCTAGCCTCCCCTCCCACCTGAACCATTTTTTCCTGATTCTAGCTCTCACTTTCAACATCACATGATCTCCTACCCAAAATTCTAAGTGTGATTGGCAGTTGTCAGCATAATTCTTTTATTGGCTATGTTCCATCATTATCTTGTGGTGAATTATCTGTACCTTATCAGTCATTTTTTGGATCAAGTCTGAATTGGTGAGGTGTTTCTCTCCCACTTCAACCCAATAAATTGGTGAGTAGCAAGACCTCCCGTAAAGGG
Organism: Sambucus nigra; assembly: GCA_949130495.1. NCBI lineage: Eukaryota > Viridiplantae > Streptophyta > Magnoliopsida > Dipsacales > Adoxaceae > Sambucus > Sambucus nigra. The sequence continues at coordinate 292,596,966 of OX422215.1, read as the reverse complement.
CCTCAAAGGGTGCCATCTTAATACTCGCCTGATAGTTATAGTTGTAGGGGAAATCTTCTAGATGCATTTTTTCTACCCAAATGCCCTAGAAGTCATGTGCGCAAGCTCTCAATATGTCCTCCAGTATTCGTATTGTTCATTCTGACTACCTATCAACCTCAGGATGGATTGACATTTTCATGTTCAACTCTATACCCAACTCCTGTTGAAACTTTTTTTAGAATTAGGAAACAAATCGGGCATCCTTGTCTGATACGATTGAAAGTTGTACACTATGTAGCCCGACTATCTCCCAAACATAGAGTCTTAACAACTTAGCCATGTTGTATGTAACCTTGATTGGCAAAAAGTTAGCAGACTTGGTGAGCTGATCTACTATAACCCATATTGCATCGTAACCAAGCTCTGGTCGTGGTAAGTTGTAATGAAATCCATCATTATGTGTTCCCACTTTCACTCAGCCACGGGTAGTGGTTTCAATAGCCCTGATAGTTTCTTGTGTTGAACCTTTACTTATTGGCATGTGTAAAACTTGGCCACATACATTGCCACATCTCTCTTCATGCCAAACCACCATAAATCCTTTCATCGATACATCTTAGTGGTGCCAAGGTGAATACTGACACGTGAGTGATGGGCTTATTCCATCACCTTGTCTTAGAGATCCTCAATAATCGAGACAATCAACATTTTTTTGTGTCTCACCCTGCCATTCTTGTCCACGGTGAGGGTGTTGAACACTTCCCCATTCCAAATGAGGTTCGCGATACTGGGTCAATTCGAGATCACACGACTATGCCTCTAACACCTTATGTTGGATGAGGGTTCAATCTACCAAACCCTAAAGATATACTTTATCACAGCCCCATTTCACATGAAAGTCGAACCTCTGCAGTTCCTTGAATATTTTTACCCAATGGAATTTCATTGCTGTGAGCGTGAGATTGGAATTATAAATGAGAGCATCGTCTACCACATTTTCCTTTCCCAAGTGGTATTCTAGTGAGAAGTCGTAATCTTCTATTAACTCCATCCACCTTCTCTATCAGAGGTTTAAATGTCCATATGTAAATATATACTGAAGGCTCTTGTGATAGAAAAAACACCTAAAATTGTTCCCTATAAAGGTTGTACCTCCAACTCTTTAGTGCAAACACCACGAAGGCTAACTCCAGGTCATGGATGGCGTAGTTACTTTAATTCACCTTCAACTAGTAGGACGCATATGCTATTACACGATCGTCTTGCATCAATACCTCCCCAAGTCCCAAACCTGAAGCATAGAAGTGCACTGTATAACCCTTTCCTCATTTGGAATGATGAGAACATGTGCGGAGGTCAACCTGACCTTCAGCTCTAGGAACACTAACTTGCAGTCCTCGGACCACTCGAAACGTACATCCTTCCATGTAAACATTGTGATAGGCATTGCCAACCTTGAAAAGTCTTATACAAATCTGTGTTAGTACTCGACCAAACCCACGAAGATGCGCACCTCGACGAGTGTCCTCAACTGACTCCATGCCAACACTGCTTCCACCTTTGATGGATTAATGGAAATACCCACACAGAAAACTAAATGGTCAGGGAACTTGACCTATCCCATCTAGAATTCATATTTACTAAACTTGGCATACAATTGGTATTCCCATAGCACTTGTAAAGTTTCTCAGAGGTGCTCCTCGTGATCTATATCGGATGCAGAGTATACTAAGATGTCTTCCACAAAAACTACAACAAATCAATATATATAGGGTCACTTGATATAGTTCATTAGATCCATAAATGTTGCTAGGTTGGTCGTCAACCCGAAGGGCATCACCACAAACTCATAATGTCCGTATCGTGTTCGAAATACCGTCTTAGTAATGTCTTCCTCTCTGACACGTAACAGGTGGTACCTAGATCGAAGATAAATCTTTGAGAATATGCCTTCCCTATGCAACTGATCAAATAAGTCATCGATATGGGGCATAGTTTACTTATTCTTCATGGTCACCCTAGTTAACTGCCGATAATCGATGGAAAGTCGTAGAGAGTTGTTTTTTTTCTTTGCGAAGAGTATCGGGGCTCCCCGTGGAGAAACACTAGGATGTATGAAGCCTTTGCATATTAGTTCCTCGAACTAGGTCTTCTGTAACCCTATCGAGGACATCCTATGTGTTAGGATTGAGATGGCTGACACACCCCTATGTACCTCTATCATAAAGTCCACCTCTCCTATTAGAGGCAACCCGAGGAGATCGTCCAAAAATACGTTAGGGAAACTCCTTAACCACATGATGATCTAAAATCATACTATCTGGATAATCTTAATCCATCATACTTCTCAACCAACCGAAATGCTTCCTTTGCCCCTGCACTGTCGAGAATTTGTAAGGATAATCGACACCCTGCTCACTACTGAAATAATGGAGAGACCCTTCCGAAAGAGACACTAGGACACTATGTTCATGGTATTCAACAGTGGATTTAAAACATGGAACCTAATCCATACCTAGGATCACCTCGAACCCAACTATGTTCATAAGGACCATGTCGTACTTTAGGATGAAGTCCCCATCCATAATCACACACTTACGGTTGTCGAGGACTATGTCGCCGCCCACTGAAATCCCAATGGAGATGGGGGATGAAATCGATCCACTACCAGACCCAAACTAAAGGCTAAGGAACCAGACCTAGTGATACGCTAGCATCGCACAATGCCTTTATCCAAGTATTATATAAGAGAATCATACCTTCCATCACTATAGGGGCACTAGGAGGTCCACTCTTCTCGAAATTTGCATAAGATTAACTGAGATTAAACCTGTTGGTCTGTCCACTGGGCACCTGGCCCTACCCATGGCTATCATGTCCTTGATGTGGATATGATTCTTCCACACTGTACCTACCCAGCTACTGGTACCCAGAAGAAAGTTGGTGTTGCTGTTGAGTGGGGTCTGTGTAACTAGAACTCCGACCTCACATGAAGTTAACAGTGTGTTGGACGAACTACTGACTACTTGAAAACCTTTGGGGGCATTCCCTCTTCATGTGCCCTGGGAACCCACAACTATAATAGGTTCTCGGCTTTGATAACTAGTACACTGTGCTGAGGAGGAGCTAACATCCATAGCCGCCTTAAGCTTCATAAAGAAGCCCCTAGCCCCTCTTCGGGACTTCTTGTGAACACCCAAGTGGGATACGTCTCCCAGATATACTTGCTATATATGGTGTTAATTTCCAACCTAATTGCCTTTCTCATAGAAGTCCTGAAATTTGGTCAATCTATACCTGCCAGAAATTCACCGAATGCCCAGGTTAAGACCCTTAAGAAAGAGCCTTGTCTTCTCATCTCCGTCCCTCTAAATGGAATCCATGTACTTACACAGGCTTTTAAATTTGACCAGATACTCATTCACTGAGAGAAATGTCAAGGAAGGCAACTCTGAAGTTATCCCTATCAATGGTCTCGAAGGTGCTGACACAGTAGGCATTCCACCGACGGCGTGCATTCATAGTTAGCTGAAATGTCATAATCTTAACCTTTTCCCAACTTGAACATCTAGAATTTCCATTACCCTTGTGACCTCACCGATCCATGCTTCGGCTGCATAGGGTATCGACTCCCCGTTGAAGGTGGGCGGGTTCAGCTGTTTAATTCTTTGAGGATCGATGCGGAAGTGGTGCTTTCTACAATTCTACTATGATTGGCCTGCTATTGAGAGAGGGAGTCAACAAGCTATTGTATGGCTTTCTCCATAAGCTGGAGCTCACTAGAGCCGCAACCACTAGAGATGTCTGGACATGGAGGCCTCTACATAAAATTGGAGAGTTTAATACACAATGGTACATATGAAATGATAGCAGAAGAGATTTAATAAATAGTACGAATTATGAGTTATGCGGGAAGTAAGGAAAACGCACTAAGAAAGCGTAAAATCTCTGTCACACCCGAGGATACTATTTCTCTAATACTATTTGTAATGCTTCGACTCAGTTTTGGGCCACCATTGGGTCAACCCACACCAAGCCAAGGAATTAAAAGGGGGAGGGGAAGATTTATCCTTTTTATTTAAGAAAACCCTTTAAATTTAAATCTTAAGTTTGGTAGTTGAAATACCTATTTGTATTTGAGAAAAAGGTGGCCACTTTATGTGATTAGTCATTTAGCCAGATATATTTATGAAAACTGAATCAATCCATGATGTTAATTAAACTAAAAATAAGTCACACCATCTTGTATTATTACAAATTATGGGCAAGGCCCAAATAAAAGTCCAAATATCCATAAGACAAACACCGAAAGTCCATTGTTTGAAAATTAGTATAGAGCATTCTCATGATGTTGGTCGCCCCCTGGGGCTTTATTCGTATCCTGCCCAACGTTCCTACTCGCGGTACCTGGGGTGGGTTGGGGGGTTTTTAACATAAAGAAAATTAGGTGTGAGTGAACACTCAATAGGGGGTTGATACTAAACAATACTTTTTTAATAAATTACAAAACATAGAACGAGTATTTTATTCAGTGAGGAAAAAGTTAACAGTTTAGCGATTGTTAATGCAACTACATGCAATGCACTCAAACGATTAGCCCATACTCAAACTTAGCTAAGTTTTCCCACCCTTTATCGATTTTAGAGACTAGTTATTCATCTTTTAAACTTTAGTCTCAATTATTACTTTTCATTGGGTTATTTTACTTAAATCATAACTACAACCGCATCATTTTTTTTCTTTATTATTTTATCAGAATCTTCCAAATACCGCAAACTTTAATAGGCTCCACACCGTCGATGATGCCACCATATTCTCTGGCCATTGATTTTGGGACTTTCATCCTAGGGCTCAGGTCCTCCTGAATTTTTTCGGTGTTATCCGAGTCTAACTTTTATGCGCTTAACATTTATCCAATGTCCACATTATTTCGTTTCCCCTTTTTATCATTTTCATCGTCCATAATTTTGAAGCATCATAACTTTATCGATCGAGCCAAAACTTATCTTTTATCCATTTTCACCCAAAATTAGGTTGATGAGGTCTCGAGAGAAGACCTAACCCTTAGGACCCTCAAGTTTGTCAAAATTCCCTTTTTACCCCCTTGTCATCTTTCGCGAAAAATATTATTTTTCTACTCCTTATTTGGCACTAGAATTAACTATCTTTACAAAACTAAGTTTATCATTTCATGTTCAAAATCATAGTTTTTCATCTTATGTTTTACCACATAAAATAATGTTCAATATCCTTGAGAAGATTTTCATTTAAGTTCATAATCTTGTCTTATAATCCCATGTAAAGAGAAAAATTCATTTCATTTCCATTAGATTCCGTCGTAACAAGTTTGAGGCTGTTTTTCTTCACTTGATAGTTTGGAGATAATACCCATTTTAACATGCTTGTTTAAGTCTACATTATCACATTTTAGCATGCTACATGCTCCTGAACATTCAATGGAGGTTTGCAACCTACAAATACCTTAATTATGCATTTATTCTACATAACTCATGGACTTTATAGTTTCACATTCTTTCTTCCAATTATCAAGGTATAAAATTTCCATTTTTATATATAAAAGATCTATTTAGAATTTTTCTCGAAGAAAATCCCATTTTTGCAAGACTAAATATTTTGTAAATATAACTATATTTTAGGCATTAAAAATCCATCCAAAACATGCCACGCCAAGTTCATAGCTAGAAGAACCTTGAAATTATGGAAAGAAAACCCTACCTTTATTTTTTTGAAGAGGAGAACTACAAATGAGTTAATTGAAATATCCTCTTCTCCTAAGATCCATGACCCTAGCTCCACAATTCCTTCGCTTCTTCAAAGCTCCACCAAATTTTCTCTAGAAGGTTGCACCACTACCTTCTTCTAAAAAAATCATAGATCTTGGAAAATAGTAGCAATGTGTAGATATGGGTATTTTATGGTGTGATAATGGTTGGCACTAATCAAAAATGGAGGAAAATGGATTTAGGGAGGGAGATGAGAGTTGTGAGATCTTTAGATCGATAAAGAAGACGAAAATGGTGTTGGGATTTCACTATCCCACATATCTATTTTATAACCCACACAAAACTCAAATAAACATATAAAATACCCTACAAAACTCATTAGATTTGTCAAGACCCAAGAGGTTGACATGTCTTCCAGATCTAGGGCTTGAATGGTGACATCACAACCCCAGAATCTAACTTCATCAAATTTGTTCGAACGAGGTTAGTCTCATCCGAATGGCATGGGACGGGTTCGATGTCACCCTTATAACGACCTTCGAATGACATGCTATTGTAATTTAAAAATGGATCATTTGAATCGCATTTCCAATAAGTTAAGGTCTCGTGTGAACGAGACAGGAAGCTCGTTCGAACGATTACAATCTCATTCGATCCAATAAGTTTCGAATTTCACAAATTATCCGAACAATATCCTTATTTCATAAGAAAGTCACCAAACCAAACTGAATGAAAGTATAGAAGATCATTAAAGAACAATCCTCTTTATTAGACTTCTCATGATTACAAATTACATGAAAAGATATACAACATTAGATCCGGGTATTACATGACCGGTACTGATCGATTTAATTGCTGAGATCTCAAAAAGTCTTAAGGAAGAAGATAGCCATCAAAATCCTCTCCTAGAGATGTTGAAACTGGAGAATGTCGATCAAACACAAAAAGTGGAGATTTTTTTTTCGGATCATCTAATGGGAAAGGAACTAGCATAAAAATTATATTCAACAATGGTCCCTCATCGAGCAAGATATTAGGCTTTAAAAGGTTCATGCAATGAAGCATAATATGAGGGCATGGTCATCGAATTTAAAAAATCAATCACTGTGTGAGAACATAACATTAACATCCATTGTGTCTCCTATTTAATTATTCATAGTAGAGAATACAAGGCCAGAGAACCCAAAATGCTCCTTACCAAGATAAGGTAAGAAAATCATCAAGACCTTTAGGTTAGCTTCAATCAAATAATTTTTAGGTGCTATAACAATCACATTAAAGAATTAGCTTCACTAACATCAGCAGTTGACACTAAAATAAAAAAAGGAAAATTAATATTGAATATATCAAACGATATGGCATTGATGAACCCGAGTAAATGAGTATACAAATGGATTCAGCTCAAGTTTGACCATCCAGATTAATTGTAAGGAATCTTGATTGAGATATATGAAGGAAGTTGCAATGCACAAGCACGAGTAGGGGTGGAAATTTCCAACACGACACTAAAAACATGACATGGCCTAATATGAACGAAATTAACATGGCACGTCGTGTTTGGGTTAAGATATTTTGTCTCGACAGTAGGTCATGTCTGGGAATGCGGTTTGATATCGATTGCTCATTGGATTTGCAAATTTCCAATTAAAGCCTTATTTAATTAGATGTCAATTTTTTATCCAAATTAATTAAACCATAACACATGCATCTAGGTGTATAAACCATGCCATCCCAAATAAACATAAATTGTTGAAACATAGATTTCAGGAAAAAATCCCTCGCAAGGGAAAAACCTTTATTTCAATAAATGTAACAAATACTTTTAGAAATCTACAATGAATATTCCACAGAAAACTCATATAGGTCGCAACCTAGAATCAACAAGGGATTAACCGCAGAAAACTCACAAGAACCGCAACTCTATCTTAAGCAAGAAATACCCTCGAGCATTTCCAAGTGACCACAATCATCAGGCATCACCTCCCGCAAGAGCGACCAAGTCAGCCGTAGATATTTCGTCTCTATAAGAGAAACTTCACCAAAGTTGTATCTTCGGTTCCAAAACAATTTACTAAAGAAATTGGGTTGATTTGTACATTGAAAAAACAAAGTTCCCTAAAAGGAGAAGACTAAAATTATGTAAAAGCAGTTTTCGTTGACTGAAAGTCTCACGTATTTTGAAGCAAAAAGGACTCAAGAATCAGCTATTTATTAAAAAATTTGAGTAGGTAGCCTCGTTCGAACGACAATGGCCGGTCACTCAAATGACAACAAATGTCGTACGATCCAGGGGATCACGCAACCATCTAATGAGGTTAAAAAATATGAAGCAATAGCATGTCGTTAGATGAAACACATCGAGCAAACTTCAAGAGACCCTTCGTGCGAGATACAATGTCGCATGAGGCAGTCGTCTGGAAGACTTGCTCCTGTTGTTTGAACGACACGTCGGCGACAAATTATTTTCTTTTAAAACTTTGCCTATAGGACTTAGAATAATTATTTTAACGAAAAAAGACGCCTCAGATGTCTAAAAACATTTTAGAAAAATTATCCCAACACTTTAAATGAAACATTAAGGGACTTAAACACAACCTTATAAAATCTATCTTGCGGAGGCTTGTTTGTTGAAGAACTTTTATATTCGGATGCATCTTGATGTATGAATGATCTTGAACTTTCTTCGACCGGTGTAGCACTATACAACATACTCAAATGTAAAACGAACTATGTAAAATATGTCCTTACAAATCTCCCCCTATGTCTATGCCGGTACAAACCAAAAATATCTTAATTATCAAATTAAATGCCCTATACAAATCTAATACCCTCTCATGAACCCAAAAGTCAAAAGATACTAAAATTGTAAGTCTTTAAACTTTCTATAAATGTCTTGAATTTGAAATCTCGAAATCATTTCTTTGTCATCATTAGGGTGTGCAAAATAATGATCTTCAAAATTTGTACCTAAACACATGAGACAAGAAACAAATACCTTCGTGACGTATTGAGTTTGAAATGAGATAAACATATATCAAAATTAGGATCAATTATTCTTAAATCTCCCGTATAATTCAAAATCCCCCTATTAAATCATAATTCATTCTCCTCCTTTGTATTTGTCCGAAATAGACAAGGAAACAAATAAATATAAATAAGCATGGAGTGTCATGACAAGTAAATCAAATCAACTATGATCATTTTAAGGATTAGCTTGAAAGAATTCACCAAATATTTTTTTTTTCAATTTTTTCAAACAAAAATGTAAAAATAATTTACAAAAAAAATCACACACCATGAATTTAGACTAAAAAAAACAAATCATGGAAACGGAATTAATGCGTGTGAACAAATTCGATAGGTAAATCAATGCAATCAAATATGACATATGTGCACGATGAATATGGATACTCCTAACGAATGAACTCAAAATCGTCCTTAGGTGTCAAAATGTGAATTTATATGACATAAACTTAATATATCAACACATTAAAGTCTAAAATGATTTTCACACCAATAACGTCTAAAACTATGTAATGCTTTTTCAAGACTTTGTCAGGACGTGCAAATCCGTTGATTAAATTCCAGCCAAACACCCTCATAAATAATAAATCACTTTAGTTTTCTAATGAGGTGATCTAAAACCTAATGACCCCTTTTTGGCATATTTATCTTTTTATTGGCTTTAAATTTTTTTTGTCTCTTTTCAACCTCTTTAGACATTGGCTACGTTTTACAATACCACACTTTTTTAGGTCCGATTCAAACGATGGCTTAATCGCAAAGGATATATGAGTACCTTTCATAACCCTTCCTTGTTAGATCATCATTTTAAACAAAGTTCTTATGGGCGACGGTTCTTACATGCACTACTTTCATTGTCATGTTTTATCGCATTTGGTTCATTTTAAAGATATGATTGAGATAAAAACACTTCGACCAACATGTGATAGACAAGTATAATAATCAAACAAATCCGTGCAAGTATGCATTAAAGGAGACTAAGAGTCAAACATGTAGAAATTAACATCAAATTACATCTTAATGACTCCAAACATTATAAAGCACAAAAATGGAATGACAACACATATCAAAACACTATCAAAGAGTCACATGGATATGGAATGAAATTGTGACTTGGTAATCTTAAATGTCTATTCATAAATGGTGTAAAAATGACATACAAAAATCTTTTTGTCGTTTTCCAAAAAAACTATCAAAATAAAATACTTTTTGCTTTTCTAACCTTTTTCTAAAAAAAAAATATAAAATCTTTTTGTATATTTCAAAAATATTTTTTTTTTATGTTTTTTCAAAAAATATATCATAAATGGGAAATATAAATACAAAAGTGGCACACACTAAAAATATGCATAAAATATCATCATGAAAATCACCCTATTGATACCAAATTTAGTCTGCTGACACGGCTCAATTGGGTGAAGACACGTGGCAATCTACGTGGCAACGACAAACACTTACGAACAACACCTTGACTCCGAGGAACCATACTGCAACGAGGAACTCTACTTCCCCGATCAACTCAGATGCTCTGACTTACAAGAACTCTCCGAGGAACTTTTGAGTACCGAGGAACTTAGGCGGTCCGAGCAGCTTAAGCGATCCGAGCTGCACCTCGGACAAAGCATTAATAGCAAGATAACCAACAGATTGACTACACATTAAATGCTTATTATTATCATATAGATGTATACGCTTAAGGGGCATTGAATGTATTACCCTTTCACATTACAGCCTTAGGGCTATAAATACATTGTATTATCCTCATTGTAAGGGGATCGAAATTTCTTGAGAAAACTTGTAATCAAGAATTCCCAAACAGTCAGCAATAATAAAAATAGTGGACGTAGGCCATTCTCATAAGGCTGAACCACTTTAAAAGTTCTTTGTCTCATTTTATTTATTTGTGATTAAATAATTAGATATAATCTAATTTTTACATCAACAGATTGGCGCCGTCTGTGAGAAACGACTGGTAATATCGTTTTTTATCAAAAATAATTCATCACAAATGGCTGATATTCCAGAACCCATCAATCAAAATGCTAGAAGCCCTCCAAATCCATCTGCTCCGCCCAATATTCCAGATCTGGCTGGAATAATGACAAATCTGGCCCAGGGCCAGACAGTCATGCAAGAAACTATGCGACAACTCATACGAACCCTCCATGGCGGTGCACCAACCCATTCAGAATCGCTAAGTATTCAAAGAAATACTCGTTTACCTTCTTCGCGTACTAGGCGTACCGATTCATATCGTACGGAGGAGTCTGAAGATTTTTCTTATCAACCTGGACGAACTTCGTCGGTACGAGCCACATATACTGAACAACGTATCACTCTCTCTCCAGAAAGGACCAGTGCACTAGAAAGATTAAGAAGAGTATCTCCTTTTGATCGATTAGGTCCTAGGAGGAGCAAAAGTCCTCCTAGAGCCGCATCGAGGAGTTTTCGATGACATCAGACTTAAGGGAAGGATCTGCCCAGTCGCGACCAGCTGCTCGTCAAGATAGATCCCAGGAAGCCACATCAACGCGATCAGTTGCTCGAACCAATAGGCCCGAGGAAGGAAATGATGCGTGAAAAGGCTCTATTCAGAGGCTGGAGGATAGATTATGGGAAATGACTAAGGCCAAGAACCCTCTACAACAAACTTTTATTCAAGGAACACCTTTTGTCCCGGCCATTGTAGATTTTCCAACACCATCAAAGTTTAAAGCACTTGTTGTGACCCCCAAATATGATGGAAAGACTGACCCTGTCCTTCATATAGAACAATACCAAGCTGCAGCCGACATTTATGCTGTTCCAGATGAGATGAGATGCAGAGCATTCTCGGGAACTCTTACCGGATCTACTCAAATATGGTATAATAATCTTCCTCAGGGTAAGATCTCAACCTTTTTCCAACTGGCCGAGTTATTCATTGGGAATTTTTATGTTGGGGCAAAGCCAGTTAAACGAGTAGCGCATTTGTTAAGTGTTAGACAAAAAGTTGGTGAAAGTACCAGAGATTATATAACTCGTTTTAATAACGAGAAACTAGAAGACATTGATTATGAGGAAAAGATAACAATTACTGCCTTGATGAGTGGACTACTGCCCAACAAGTTGTACTACACTTTGGCCAAAGATCCACTTAGAACCATGTCATATCTGATGGGAAAAGCAACCAAGATTATGAATGCCGAGGAGGCTATGGCTGCGAAGAAGAGTATGGATGCCAAAGAAACCAAGGTGGAAGGTGATAAAGCTAAGAAGAAAAAGCATAAGAACAATGGTAATGACAAACACTCAAAAATAAGGTCGTTATGGGAAGTATTGAAGAAATTTGATAATTATACTCCTTTGAAGAAAGATATCAACTATGTTCTAGAAGAAATCAAGAACAACGACGAATTAAACTGGCCAGAGAAAATGAAGGCAGACCCTAACAGGAGAAATAAGGCAAAATATTACGAGTTTCACAAAGATCATGGTCATATGACCAAAAATTGTATAGCTCTTTAGAATGAGATTGAAACACTCATCAGGCGAGGAAAATTGGCAAAATATGTTGATCGGAGGAATGATAGAAGAAACAAAGACCGAACAAGGGAGATGTCTATATCTCCTTGTCGAGCAGAGGAGAACAAGAAAAGAGACCATGAAATTGATCCAGAAGACGACCCCGATCTTCCCAAGAGGCCAAGGCATCCAGAACGTGAAGTATTTTCAATACGCTTTGGGTCATTTGACTGTAATGTTATTACAGGTGGAGATACAGGAGGAGGAGACCTTACTGCAGAGATAAAAGCTTACCTCTGTGAGGCTCAAGCTTGCTCATACATTCAATAAATAAATCTAGCTAAGGAGGATCACCCGAGAAAGGTAAACAAATAGAAATTGGTCATTGGTTTCTCAAAGAACGACCTCGCAGGTGTTCTATATCCTCATGATGACCCATTGGTGATCAAAATGAGGTTGAAGGAGGTAATGATTTCAAGAGTACAAGTAGACAATGGTAGGTCGGCAGACATCATGTTCTACTCGTGCTTCGATAGTTTAAATCTAAAGCTATCTCAATTAGAGCCTTATCATAGACCCCTCTTCAGTTTTGCTGGCGAGAAAGTATTTCCACTTGGGACGATCAAGTTGGATATATTCATTGGTACATGGCCTGCTTGTCTAACAGAAAGAATCCGCTTCTTCGTGATGGATAAGAATGTTCAATAATCATACAATATCATAATGGGAAGAGTAGGATTGAAGAAGTTCGAAGTTGTACCATCCACGGTACATCAATGCCTAAAATTTCCAACAAATTTTGGAATAGAAGTTGTGAAAGGAGATCTGAAAGTAGATCGGGAATTCTATTATTCATCCGCCGAGCAAGAGGAAATGGAGGAATAAAGGAAAAAGACCACCACATATCAAGTGGATGAAGGTGCAGAAATTGAAACATTGGATCCTAGAGATGAGTCGCAACTCGTGAAGGGTCAAGTGGTGGAAGCTACTGAAAACATAATTATGGATGACGAGCACCCTAAACGAACTACTCAAGTAAGTTCGTCGTTTGAAGCCTCACTAAAGCAGAAATTGATAGCTTTCCTAAGAAGCAGAAAGAAAACTTTTGCATGGAGTCATGAGTATATGCTTGGGATAGACCCAAATTTCTTATGTCACGAACTCAATGTGAATAAGGAGATCAAGCCTGTGAAGCAGAGAAGAAGAGTATTCAGTCCCGAGAAGAACCAAGCTATACAGGAGGAAGTTGAGAAGCTCCAAAAATCTTGTTTTATTGAAGATGTTAAATATCCAGACTGGTTAGCAAATGTGGTGATGGTGAAAAAGAAGAACAACAAATGGAGGATGTGTGTAGACTTCATCGACCTCAACAAAGCATGCCCAAAGGATCACTTTTCGCTGCCCCGAATTGATCAACTAGTGGATGCTACCTCGGGACACGAGCTACTGAGCTTCATGGATGCTTATTCTGGTTACAATCAGATTAAAATGAAACCTGAAGACAGGAAGAGTACTTCTTTCATTACCTCTAGGGAAACTTATTATTATAATGTTATGCCTTTTGGTTTGAAAAATGCAGGTGCAACATATCAGCGGCTAATGAACAAAGTGTTTGCAGAACAAATCAGTTGCAATATGGAAGTCTATGTTGACAATATGCTGACAAAGAGCAAGAAAGTTGCTGATCATCTAGTTGACTTAGGCCAGACCTTTGATCAACTAGATAAATATCAAATGAAGTTGAACCCGACGAAGTGCACATTTGGAGTACGAGAAGGCATGTTTCTCGGATACATTGTCAATCAATGAGGCATTGAAGCTAACCCTAAAAAGATCAAATCTCTGTTAGGGCTGCGATTCCCAATAATGAAGAAAGAGGTGCAAAGTCTTACAGGACGAGTAGCAGCACTCAATAGATTTGTATCGCGAGCAACTGATCGATGTCTCCCATATTTCAATACGCTCCAAAAAACTTTTGAGTGGAATGATGAATGTGAGAAGGCTTTCCAAGACTTGAAGAAATATTTGGGAGCACCTCCACTGTTAGCCAGGCCAGTGATGGGAGAAATATTATACTTGTATCTGGCAGTGTCCGAGAATGCAGTTAGTTCGGCATTGATAAGAATGGAGAATGGAGTATAAAAACTAATCTACTACATAAGTAAGGCCTTCCGAGGAGCAGAGATCAGATATCCAAGGCTGGAAAAATTGGCACTAGCATTGATCGAGGCAAGTAGAAGAATGAAGCCATACTTCCAGGCTCATACCATAGTATTATATACTGATATGCAATTGAGGCAAGCCCTTCATAAACCAGAAAAATCGGGAAGATTGATGTGCTGGGCAATAGAACTTGGTGAATATGATATAGTTTATGAACCCAGATCATCGCTAAAAGGGCAAGCAGTAACAGATTTTATAGCAGAGTTCACCTATCCTGATACCCCGAGGAGAAAAAATTGCTCGCTGATCAACCTGTGGATGTTACAGGATCATCAAATGCAAGCCCAGACCAACTTAGGTTGGTAAAAGGGCAAGAAAAGATGATCGACGAACAACAAGAAATATCAGGAGATGGTGATAGGAAGCAACAAATTTTCCACCGAGGAACTCTGTCAGATTAGAAATTTGAAGACGAGTTACCTTTATGGAGTTTGTATATGGATGGTTCATCCTGCACTACAGGATGTGGCACAGGGATAGTTTTGAAGAGTTAGAACGAGGTCGACATGGAATACGCCCTACGCTTCCAATTCAAAGCTTCCAATAATAAGGTTGAATATGAATCCATGATTGCAGGTATTAGTTTGGCAAAAACCATGGGGGCAGAATAAGTTATTATTTTCAGTGACTCACAATTGGTCATAAATAAAATGATGGGAGTATATGCATCCAAAGGAGAATTAATGATTAGATATCATGCAAAGGCAAAGGAATTGGTGTCGGAATTTACTGCTATTCAGCTGGTCAGAATACCAAGAATGGAGAATGCAAGAGCAGACGCCTTAGCTCTATTAGCATCAGCTACTCATACCGAGCTATGAAGAACAATCCAAATTGAAGTTTTAGCTGGTCGGAGTATAGATGAAGATCTGACGATAAACTTTAATACCCTCGATTTAGGTTCATCATGGATGGATACCATCAGGGCATATATTGAGAAAGGGGAATTACCAACTGACAAACTTGCAGTCAAGAAACTAAAGTTTAAGGCTGCTCGTTATGTACTGACTAATGGTATTCTATACAGACGAGGAATTATAGCAGGTTTGCAAAGATGTGTGCATCCCACCGAGGTGAAAGATTTGATTGAAGAAGTCCATGAAGGGTCCTGTGGAGCCAATGTAGCAGGTCGGACTCTTTTACAAAGAATGATGACTCAAGGATACTACTGGCCAACGATGAGGGCTGATTGCATAGCCTATGCTAAGAAATGTGACAAGTGTCAGCGCTTCTCCTCCATCCTAAGAACTCCCCAAGCATTATTAACACCCATTACTTCCTCTTGGCCATTTGCCATATGGGGAATAGATTTGGTTGGGCCACTGCCGACGACCATGGGAAGATTTAAGTATCTTGTGGTCGCTGTGGATTATTTTACTAAATGGTTTGAGGCTGAGCCTCTCATTGATATGACATACGAAAAAGTGTACAAATTTATTTGGAAAAACATCATTTGTCGATATGGTCTTCCTCATGCCTTCATCACAGACCATGGAACACAATTTGACAACGAGGAGTTCGCTGCCTATTATCATCAGTCAAATATCTTGAAGATCCACTCGACACCAGGCCATCCTCAAAGCAATGGACAAACTAAAGTTACAAACATAACGCTGCTGAATGGTTTGAAAAAGAGCCTGAATGACGCGAAAGCAAACTGGATCAATGAGCTACAATTAGTGCTATGGGCTTATCGAACTACTCCCCGAGCAGCAACATGGGAATCTCCATATATGCTGGCATTTGGAAGTGAAGCTGTTATACCCACCGAATTGGGTCTCCCAACACACAGAATACTGAATTTCAATTCTCCTATCAGCGATTTAATGAGAAGGTTAGACTTGGACATGCTCGAGGAGGTTAGGGAAGAAGCAACCATTAGAAATGCTGCTTACCAGCAACGAACAGCTTTGTTCTACAACAAGAGAGTGAAGAAGTGCGACTTAAAGAAGGAGACTATGTGCTAAAGAAGGTGATCCAAAAGCACAACAAACTGGAAGAAAACTGGCATGGACCCTAACGAGTTAAGGAAGTTATTCGACCAGGGACATACAAAATAGAAACTTTAGAGGGGGAGGAGTTTAAGAATTCATGCAATGCAGAACACCTGCGCAAATATTATCAGTAATGTAAACTCTCATGTAATGCAGTTTCATCAGTATGAATAAAGTGACAATGTTCGGCCTAGTTCTTTCCTTTTGTTAGAATTTTTTACGGAATACTAGTGCTACACACTACTCAGCAAAACTCGGACTACTCAAATCTATTCCCGAAAATGCCAACTAAGGTTGGTCGGGAAGTAAATCTATTCCTAAAAATGCCAACTTGGTTGGTTAGGAAGTAAATCTATTCCTAAAAATGCCAACTTGGTTGGTTAGGAAGTAATTTTATTCCCGAAAACGCCAACTAAGGTTGGTCGGGAAGTAAATCTATTCCTAAAAATCCCAACTTGGTTGGTTAGGAAGTAAATCTATTCCTAAAAATGTCAACTTGGTTGGTTAGGAAGTAAATCTATTCCTAAAAATGCCTACTTGGTTGGTTAGGAAGTAAATCTATTCCCAAAAATGCCAACTAAGGTTGGTCGGGAAGTAAATCTATTCCTAAAAATGCCAACTTGGTTGGTTAGGAAGACGAAGATTGGTCGGTAAGAAAAACCGACTAATTGTAGTGGGTCGATGAGAAAAATTTACCTACCTTGGTTGGTCGGAAACATTTTATGAGTACGAGAAAGTGATCGAGCAAAATTTTGATACTCGGGACTTTTTAAATTACTACCAAGTTGGTCGAGAAACAAAATATCATCAATTTTGGTTAGTCATTAAATGATTACCACAAATTCAAGATAATCAACAATAAGTTTTAACAAACTCCAGTGGATTGAACAATAACACAATGTTGTTATCTTTTTAACAGATATACATGCACAGATGTAAAGTGTTTTATAATGACAAGATAATGGCAGTCAAGATTTGTAAATAAAATTATTTCATTAAATGTAGAACAAAATACATCAAGAATGAAATACAAATTTATTACATTAAGATTCCTATTCTATTGGTTTCTTCCCCTCTGCTTTTGAAACAGGTTCCTCGCCAGCAGGTGGATCATTTAAAGCATGAGGGGAATTTATGAAGTTAAGATCTTCAAGCATCCTGATATTCATCACAGATGGTCGATCTAGTAGGTGCTCGGGACGAGATATCTCGACATTGGAATGGAGATTATAATCCCCAAGGTATTTGGAAATCAGACACCGAGGGATGGCCCGAGCAGGGATCCAACTCATATCAAGATTGAATGGTGGCACTGGTAGGTCGAGCAGCCCAGGATTATGGTAATCCCATAGGTAATGACCTTGTTCCAGTTGCAGCACACCTAAGGCATTCAACCATCCCTGTTTGTAACCCTCATTATTTTCATTTTGGATACGATCATCCAAATGGTAAAGAGCCTCATTGTACCCAGCCATCCAGAATTCTCTGGGCTGCTTGTGGAATTGATATGTAAATCTTTCCAGCCGCTCGTGGAGATTTTTATAAAGAGTTCTTTATTCTCCAAGACATACTTCTGTGCAAAAAGATGCTCGTTAAAATCCCTGATCTTCTTAGACATCTCAGCCAATGCCTGGTTCTTTGCCATCAGTTGGAAGGCGTGGTTCTCTAGAGCAGACTGAGTTCTATGTTCCTCGATAGGAATCCGAGAAGCTCTTGCTCACCCCCGAGGAGCTCTTGCTCGTCCTCAAGCAGATGTAGAAGGGAAAAACCTCTTCAAGGTTTTTAACTCATCCCTCAGGTTGGCGTTTTCGACCTCCAAGAAAGAGAATCCCTCGTCGGTCACTAGGATCAAAGCATTTGAGGTGGAAGCTGCAGCCTTCAATTGAGACACCTCTCTTTGCAGGTTATTATTTTCTTGATCTATTAACTCAGCTATCTGTCTGTTCTCTTCGACCTCAGCCTTCAAAGCTCTCTCCCTCACATCGTAAGCAGTAAACCGTTTATCATATCCCTTATCGGCACAGATTTGCTGATACTTCTTCTCGTGCCCCTCGTGCAAAAGGGAAGTGGATTCCTTATATTATTGCTGAAGTTATTCAAGCGTGCCTTGTAGATCCTCAATCATATCATAGTATGCTACATTGTTAGCCACTGGACGGTCGAGTAGGCACTTCAAATACTGATAGGCTTCAATTGCTTGCTCTGAAGCACGATGACGAGGATGTCAGTGATTTGAGTTGCACTCATGTCTGTATGACCGGCTTTAAAATATTCATTGCATTGCCGTAACAGCTTTGTATCATGAGCAGACAATAATTCCATGCTGGCCAGAAACTAGTAGAGGAACAAAAAGCAATAATCAATAAGAATACAAACAGAGCATGAAGAAAAGAATCAATAGTATGCATAAGCAAAAGTTCAAATTTTATTACATCACAAAGTTCAGAGTTACATGTTCGAAAGTTACATTTGACAAAGAAAAATAAAATAGAGAGAAATCCGAACAACTCTACACCTTTTCCTTGTCTCCCAAAACTTTCTCGGCAGGCTGGGACGAGGAGGTAGGTTTCTCGGATGGAGCAGAGGGTTGCTCGGGAAGTGCTGGAGGTTGCTCGGAGGAAGTAGCAGGTAGTTGAAGTTCCTAGCCAGTGGGTTGGATAGTTGGGGGATGAGAAATTTAATCTCCCATCACCATGGAAGATTCCTTAGAGGAAGCTTCATCCTCTTCTTCTTCTTCAGGAGTTGGAGGGGGACCAGGGATGTGTCGCTGAAAGTGTTCAGAATTTTCATCAACTTTCATCTCCTGCAGAGCAGCGACCCATCCATCTCTAAAGTATTTGAGGCTTCCATATTCCACTTGCGACATCATGGCAGCCAAACCTTTATTCCACCCTTTATCCCAGCCGGCACTGAAAGATATTTTCACAGCCAATTTCCTCTTTGTCTTCTCTGAGGAAAGCTTCTCGGAAAGAAGATTGTCAACAGCCTTCAATTTATTCTCAATTTCCTCTTTCTGACGACTTACTTCCCGAAGTTGACCCAACTCCTCCTCAACAGCCTTGAGCTTATTTTCAAGCTCCCCAGCATTTTTGAGCTTCCATTCGAGCTCTTTATTCTTCTTCTCCAAATCATTCATTTTTTTCTCCATCCCCTTGGAGACCTCAATAACCTGAGCCTTCTCCTGCTCAGTCGAAGTAAGAATTTTCACCCAAATTGCCTTATCATCATCATATTTCTGACAATAATCTTTCAGAGACTACGCTAGGCCTACCAAAGCTTCCTCTACACTAGACGAGGAGCTTGAAGCTTTAATAGATTCATCTTTCTTCAAAATTGTATTAAAACAGCTCACCAACTGTGAAAAGAAAATGAAAGCAAGTTAGTGCCCATATACAAAATGGAAAGAATGAAAATTTAAGACTATAGGACTTACAAAAGTAATGTGAAGAGCTGCTAATGTGGTAACCGTGTCCTGAGAAAGGTTTTCTTCAATACCTTGGATCTTGGGAATGATCCAAGTCTTCACCGAGCTCATAGCAGAGCTCGGGGGAAAAAAAGTGGGAACATCACTAGTCGGGGGCTGAGAGATGGATTCAACCAAATTGACAGAGGAGCTTTTCTTCAGCCTCCTCAGAGGAGCATCAACTTTCTCGACTAACGTTGTAGTCTTAGTCGGAGAAATGACAATCACCTCGCCTGGTGCAACAGCCTTGCTTGGGGCCACTGGAGGCTTCTCGACCACCTTCACAGGAGCAGCTGAGGGAGGTGCATCAATTTTATTTGTCCCTTCTCCTGGGACATCAAACTTACTTCTTTTTGCCTCTCCAGCACCAGAGGCATGTTTCTCAAAAAGGGTAGGAGGTCTTCTTTTCTTCATCCTTTCACTCAAAGGAATATGTGACTCAGGTGAAGAACTTGTAGATGCTGGTATTGGTTCTGCATCGCTTATCACTGGACGAGCAGTAAAAGAGGAGGTGTAACACTTGTACTGAAGAAAATATGAAGCTGACCTAATATGCTCGTCGGCAACAGTCTGATGCAAACTCCAGATAAGTTTTAAATGCCTTATATTAACGTCGGCCTCTTTTAAAGATTTTCTTTTGCTCTCAACTGCAAATAAATCAAAATTAAAATATCAGTGGCACATTTTATCAAGCACAAAGGAAGCATAATTTTGAAAATAAAATAAAAACAACCTATCCCATTGCCATAGGGAGGACATCTGTGACCCTGGTAAACATCATCTCCAGTTAATGGAGGGTGTTGCCAATTTTTCATAACAACCCCATGCTCAAAGTAGTCCCTATTGGCATCTGGGAGATTGACCACTAAAGCTCTATTTAAAAACCTAGTTTTTAAATAAAAAGTATTATCGCCCATAACCCATCTATAACAAAACAGGATTTCAGGAATTCCTATACGAGTTCCATGAATTTGATTTAATCTATAAACACCGTTAACTATTCTCCACGTATTGGGAGCTATTCTAGAAGGAACTAAGTCAAAGTATTGACAGAATTCCAGACATAGAGGGTTTGGGGGAAAAGAAAAGCCACACTCAGCAACAAAGAGACTGGGGAACCAATGTCCCTCAGCCAAACAAAAATAGTCTAAAGGCTCAGAAAGCTCTTCCAAAATAACCCATGAGGGAATAGAGAAATCAGAGCGAAACATAACAATCGATTATACAGGATAAACCATGATGAAAGAAGGAAATCAAAGAGAAAGAAGAAAATCTTACAGGAAAGGGATGAGTATGTTGACAACAAATGATGGAAGAGATGAACGCATAGGAGAGAAAGACGATGGAAAACTCAAAGGGACAAATTTGAAAAAGTAGAAGACGATGGGATTTTCTGCAACGTTTAAATACTTTGCCTTGGGAAAGGGTAAAAGTAATGATTACAAAAAGAGACGGTTAGGTTACCAGCGGCTAAAAAGACAAAAGGAGCGCGGTAATCGAAGCGGTTAGAAAAATTTTAAAAAAAAGCGATTCTACGAATTTGGAAGAAGAAATAAATACAAAAGTAAATATTCCTAAATTTCAGGATAACCATTTAAAACCACCATATATCGAGAAATAATGTTCCACACTCCTCAAATTTTGAACTATGAAACATTGGGGGCTTCTGTTGATACCAAATTTAGTCTACTGACATGGCTCAATTGGGTGAAGACACGTGACAATCTATGTGTTGACGCCGAGGAACCATACTGCAACGAGGAACTCTGCTTCCCCGATCAATTCAGATACTCCGACTTACAAGAACTCTCCGAGGAACTTTTGAGTACCGAGGAACCTTTGAGTATCGAAGACCTTAGGAGGTCCGAGCAGCTTAAGCGGTCCGAGCTGCACCTCGGACAAAGCATTAATAGCAGGATAACCAATAGATTGACTGCACATTAAATGCTTATTATTATCATACAAATGTATACGCTTAAGGGGCATTGAATGTATTACTCTTTCACATTACAGCCTTAGGGCTATAAATACATTGTATTATCCTCATTGTAAGGGAACCGAAATTTCTTGAGAAAACTTGTAATCGAGAATTCCCAAACAGTCAACAATAACAGAAACAGTGGACGTAGTCCATTCTCATAAGGCTGAACCACTTTAAAAGTCTTTTGTCTCATTTTATTTATCTGTGATTAAATAATTAGATATAATCGAATTTTTTACATCAACACACCCTATGCAAGAAAACAAGTCTAAACCTCAACTGTTATGTGTGGGAGAATTTTCCAAAGGTGGTGAAAAACATCCATCAAGTCATGTTAAGTTTTGACCAAGAACTTAAATTGCTCTCGAATATGTGCAAACTCTCTCATGTAATCGTCCAGAGCATTATGTTTGGGTGTGTGTGTGGGAACACATGGGCAAAATCTATGTGACACACTACCCAACTTAAAATAAAATTTCCTAAGGTGTCCTCTCTTCTTACAATGGGTGCATGTAATACCCCATATTTTTATGGTTTTAAATTTAAGGATTTATTAAATTTAATTGAGATAGATTAATTTAATATTGATCCGAAAATTTATTTTAAATATTTACTAGTGTGACGAGAGTTAGTAATTATTGGAAAAATTATTGATTAGTTAAATATTACTTATTGAGTAGAGTAATATGTAGAATTGAATTTATTAAAATTGTCACGAGGGAATAATATGACAATTATGGAAATTAAGTCAGGACGCGCCTATGTCGTGTCGGGATAAAATTATTATTATTAAAAGTGAATAAATTATAAGTCACCCGTACGGTCTTTTTGAGTGAACCAATGTGTTCGGAAGGGTTGAGATAGTCAAAATAATGTACTCGGGGGTTTAGTTCGGGTCTTACGATGTTTTTAAGCCTAATTGGTGTCCCAAGAGGGTATTATAGGCATTTTACATTTTTGGGCAATTAAACCCACGAATTTCCCAAGGATATGTCAACCTTTAGGAGTTGTCTTTTAGGTTTAACAAACACAAAAACAAAGAACGGCCATTAGAGAAGAAGTTGGAGAGCTTTCCAAGCAACTCAAGGCCAAAGACTCACCCGTTTGCACCGCCACCACCACCAAGGCGTAGATCGCGCGACGAGGAACACAACCCTGCCCCTTTTGTCCACAAATTAGAAACTCAAATTATAGGTAAGTATCTATCTTGTTTTATTTTTAGTTAATGTCTCACCCATGTTAGTTTAGGATTATCAAGAACATGTTTTATGAAAGAAATTGATAATTTAGAAACTTTAAATCGCATGTTTAGAGAAATTTAATATATTTTGGACATACCCATCGCATGTAGAGGATTACCCACGAATTTGTATGAATTTAGTAACAAGAAATCTGGGAAATAATTAGAAGAATGTATGTTTCCTCCAAAATTAGGGTTCTTGAGGATTTAGTCAATTTTACCCAATTAATTCGATATCGTTGATGAGTTTGATCATGTTTCACGTAGGAAATCATGTAGTTAGGTATATAGCCAGTAGTAATGTTGTTTGGGAGTTTGGGAGAAATTAATAGAGGTTTTGAGGACTTTTGGTGATGAAACCCAAAGGTTGAAATTGCAGTTTCTAGGCAAGAACTGCTTGATCGATCGATCGACCCAAGAACATCGATCGATCGATGATCGATCGATCGACCCCCTTTCCTCGATCGATCAACCCCTCCTGGAAAACTGCATATTTGCCCCTTTTTTGTTTAATCCGATTTTAATACGTGGGAACCCTTGATTATTATTTATAGAGTATATTGGGTTGTGATGAGGGGCAGTAGGGTCTTAATAGATTCCGTTGAAGGAAATTTAATATAGGATGAAATTGTGGGTTAACGGGAAATTTCGTTACACATTAGAGATTATGCATAAGTTTGTTAATGAGTTGAGGGACTCGTGAAAGTCTTAGACCATAAGGTTAGAGATAGTATACGTTCTAAAATTGTCTTTAGCAGGAGAATACTTCGAGAGATGATAAGTATGTATGAAATAAATTATAAATGGGAATAAAAGAGACATATCCGTTATGCGAGATAATTGAGTAATTTGTGCTAAGAATGGATAATTATAATTATGGGTCGTGGGCGCACCTAATTTAGAAATTTTGAATATTTATATATATGACTGTGTGACTGTGCATATATTAAGTATATGCGTAAAAATCATACCCGGGCTACTTGCTATAATGGATGTGTTCGTGTCGGGATAGTTTTATCTCGATTGGACCTTTATGGGGGATATTGACTCGTACCCTAGAAGATACTATCCTCGATACAGGCTATCTGAAAATGATAGTCAGATGTTCTAAGAGACGTGAGGGTATGTGCTGACCTCTAAGGACCTAGAACTATGCTTCGCCTCCATTTATTGTGTATTGTTTAAATATAGTTCGAGAGTGATTTCGAACTAGTATTCCCTTAGTTTATGTGATACGGGGACTTGATAACAAAGTATGCCAGCACCATAGATTTATATGGGGTGCCGATAGTGTGTATATATATATATACACAATTATATATTGAAACTTTCTACTGGGTGTACATGTAGATAAGAAATGATTAAATACTTAAAATTTATTATAAGTAGATGGGAATTTTGTAATAATACTAATTTATTCTATGTAATGTGAGACATATGAGAGAGTTGAATTATCAAAAATCAATTATCTTAGCGATAATATTTTTTTTCGGGATGAAACATTATGGGAAAGTTAAGTTCAAATGAATTTCAGAGACTAATAGGACGGTAGGCGTGCACACTAGATGAGGGGTGAGATTTCTCAAGAGAGTGTCGCATACTAACATGGTTTTTTCATTAGTCGGTAAGCATTTTAAATACTTGCTAAACTACTTTTAAATTATTTTACACTCAGGCTCTGACCCGTTTCCTGTTATTTCTTTTCTCTTGTATATATATATGTAAATATTACAGGTGCCCAGCCACAGGGGCGCCATGCTTATATTTCTTGGAATGGGCGCGCTGCAGCTTATATGGGAGTTACAGGCCATTGCTTAGACGACCTCCTTCTTGACTCTACTCTTAATTTAGTTCTGATTAGTCAGGGCATGTGTCGCTCGTTTCCCTATTCAGTTGGATTTGTCAAAGATTTATGTTAATTTATTTTCAGAAGTTGGTACTATTTGGGATGAAATTCATGTCAGGATGATTTCATTTGTAGTTTCTCAACTTGGTATTGGTTTTATCCGAATGGTTGAATTCTCGGGTGTTTATTACCATTCTTCGTAATTATGTGATTCTTAAACCGTTAATTATTAAAAAGGTTTTTATATCTGGGTTTAAATAAATGGAAATAAGGTTTAAATTATTTTTACACTTAGCTTAATTATTTAGGGTGTTTAAATAGGAAATTTATTTTTGCGACAGTGATGCTCAGAATGAACCAACCATTCACCTTGATTTTAATTTAATAAAGGACTGATCACCCGGTATTTAATTAGGCGGGGTGTCGCAGGTGGTATCAGAGCATCAGGTTCTAGTGTCCTTTAGGATTTGTACAGCTTATTTCATTTCCAGCTCATCGTCTTT
Source organism: Sambucus nigra (assembly GCA_949130495.1). Lineage (NCBI taxonomy): Eukaryota > Viridiplantae > Streptophyta > Magnoliopsida > Dipsacales > Adoxaceae > Sambucus > Sambucus nigra. Next base: position 292,571,462 of record OX422215.1, on the reverse strand, counting down.
GATTTAGGGACCTAATATTAGGAATGTTGTAGTCATCTTTATGCGTTGGGAATTCATGCTTCTGCGATTTGTTCATGTGAATGATAAACTCATCCAGATTATTTAAATTTTCAGATGGATCGTCAAGAAGAACAAGCTAATGTTGTTAGAGGAGTTGATGAGCAAGGTCAGCTCACACCTCAATTGTCTCCAGAGAGAGTATCAATCGCTGAGTTAGCAGGTATTATGGCACAGGCAGTTACCACTGCGGTCTTACAGTATCAAGAACACATCACATAACTTATAGGGGCAAAAGATCTAGAGAGTATAGTCAATCTTCCATGACTAGAAATAACAAGTGTGTGAAGACACTAAAATCGCAATAACAAGCTCCTCAAGATCGTAAAAGCCACAAAGGTAAAAAAATTATGCAGGGAAACCGAAAAGCGCCAAGGCCAATGAAGCCAGGATCAGAGTGAAGTCACAAAGAGGTGTTTCAAATGTGGAATGGACAGTCATGAACGTCAAACTTGTCCGGATCAGACTGGAGAGGAACTCCAACTCGAACAGTGAGAACTTTCAGGACTCTACTATAAGTGTGTACAAACGGGTCATAAGTGGAGGGACTGTCCTCAACCAGATGTCATTTTTCATCAAGATGCTCAACAAGGCCAAGGAAAAAGTTGAACTGTACAATCGAACCAAAACCAACAGAGCTGTAAAATGAAATAGTTTAGAGGTAGATTCTTTAATTACGACAAGATGGGTCACCGGAGGCAGGATTGCCCAGATAAGAGTAAGATACCCCAGCAGCAAGGGAAGAAATAGCACGAATGTGTGTACGACGTCCAACATACTGTAATTTAGCAGCCATCATCGGCCATTAATGGTACGTTCCTTCCTTCTAGTATTATGGGACACATTTTATTCAATACTGGGGAATCATACTATTTCATAGAAACTCACTTTGCACAAACCTTAGTATTTTCTTGACACTACTGAGAGTACGGTGCCATGTGTAGACTCATCATTGGGAAATGGTCTTTAATTTTCTTTATACGTCGGGGTGTAAGTACATAGTTTGGTAGTTCGATTTTACATGAAGTCATACTAGCTTTAGTCATACGTGAGCACGACGCCATTATTGGCATGGGTTGGCTCGCAGTGTACCGAGCCACGATAAATTATTTTGGTAGGAGTATTATCTTTGCCATTGTAGGGAAGGAGATTTTTTGGTGGCGATGCCTCGCACAGAGGGAGGATCTTCCACCCATTTGTATTACATAAAGGACGATACCTCTAAGGACATTGTGATTCTCCTGGATTCGATTCCAGTCGTTCATGAGTTTCCAAATGTATTTCACGAGATAAGTGGGTTATGTGTTGAGGTATTTTATGGAGAGTAAAACCACAGGAGTTAAAATTTTTCGAAGCGAGAATAAGGGAAAAGGTATGGTGCTTACAAGGGAAATGGTTAATATAATTTCCAATTTGGTTCAGACAGATGCGTTATGTCCAGAAGACGATTAAGTAGCCAAGGCGATTGGCAAGGTAGAAGTATGAGTTTTATCCTCAGAGGATGAAGCGTGTTTTATGTGACACGAGCAAGTCATTATATTTTTGTTTATTGCTAGAATTGCATGTGAGAAGAATTTAGTGCATATATCTATAGCGTTATTATTATGTATATGTTTCCCCTGGTAAAGTGGGATTGCCTTTAGTGTTCTCCGCAGAGGACAAATGGGTGCACTATTAGTGATTTATATTCTTTATTGAGAATTCTCGTATTAGTGATGTGATATGTGAGTACGATATTATACTAGTTATGGTTTATAAAAATGGTTAAAACAATAGTTGATAGTGATTTCAAGGCTATCGGAGTGGTTACTTTAGTGCGGCATGTTTTGTTCTGGCGAGGCCTCACCTGCGAGAGGGCCGGACTCCTACTTATATTATCTATTGTAGAGAATTCGAAGGGTATGGTGGTATCGAAATGTTTAATACCAAAATGTTTAGGGGCCTTGTTGCCATGGTTCAGTGTGTATTGGGTTTACTATTGAGCGAAAAGATTTAACTCAATATTAGGTTTAGCGCTCAGGAATTGGTGATAGGAAGAGCACGTTGATATACCTATCCTTTAGATATGTGGGAGTTGAGAGTTACACCCATATGATTGGGAACGGGATTTCAAGAATCCCGATTATATGTATTCAAGGTTTATGGAATGTGATTCCCACCAATACGGAACGATTGTACAATTGGCAAAATGTTCTTTGTTAAGTTTAATTACGAGAGGAGATGTAACTTTTTCTGTCAAGAGACGGAATAAAGGGGTACATGTTATGGATGGAGGGCCTAACGGATTTTGATAACCGATAATTCTAGGTAGTAGTGTATCGGGGGGTTCCTTGTTTGGATTTTGCTTTGTGAGACATCCCACGCATGAAACTTTGAGTAAGGTTGGAAGTAGGAAGATGTTTGGTCATTAGTCTATGAGTTTGGTACCTCGATCGTAGTAGGAGCAGGTAGTTATATCTATGAATTGGAAGTTGAATTATGAATTAAGGCCCGTGGAGCTAGTTATGTGGAAAGAAAGCATTTAAAGTTCTGTCTTATCACCACAAGTTGAGGGGTGGAACGATGATAAGGAGGATTTAAAATTTCAATTTATAGGGTGATTGAGAGTACCCAAGTGCTGTAATCACGCTGTGAGTACAAGGAAAAGAAAGAATTGGGTGTTATATGTGAAGCGTATGTGATGCCTACGCTAGTATGCACGGTTTATAGGGTGTGTGGGCATCCTGGTTAACTGATGTTAGAATTGTCCGTGTTGTAGGGATGTGGGAATAAACGTGTGGAATATATATTTATGGGACTAACATAACGAGGTGGAAGTGGCAGAGTGGATTAAGCGTCACGTGAAGATAGTAATCCATAAATACGTGTGCAATTTGAGTAGCACACCCGAATTTGGTTGGAAGGCTGTGGGAAGCCATTTAAAAAGGGGTATTCCTTGAGAAGGGTCGAATGTAATTATTATGGAGAACACTCGGAGAGGAGTTGTAATTAGTAGAGCAGCTGATGCGTACAAAAAGTGAAGGTGTTAGTATGGTATAAAAAAGGTCCAGAAGTGCACATCGTGGAGAAAAGTGTATGGATCGAAACTTTCAGTATACACAAAGGAAAGAAGGGGAGTATTAAGTGTCACTTAATGTGAGACGTTACAAGTAGAAGTCGATGTTGAGCAGGACATAGTGAGTAGTCTCCGTGGGCACTACTCATATATAGAAATATGTTGCAACAAGAGGAACAAACCAGAGAATTTTGTGGCTATCGACAATTCCTATAATGGAAGAGGCCGGTAAAGTTTCTTGGATGAGTTGACAACCTCAAGGTAAGATCAAGAGTTCATCTGAACATGTGGAACAAGTCGCCCAAGAAGGAAGGGATTGTTATTCCTTTGGGATGATTTACAATATTAACTAGTGTGCCCAGTCTTCCTTTGAAAGGAAGGATCGAGCCGGTACGTCGTCCTACACGGTATTATTTTTTGAATCGGGATGAGATTTTTAAATCCCACCTTCAATATGGTATTTCAAAAAGCAGCGAGGATAACATTTCATTTCGAGTAGGATGTATCACCCATAGCCGTGGAGTAGGCGCGCGGTGATTAACGATTAGTAAAGACGCGTGAGGGTAATTTTGGAATCTTGGTGATCATTTCATTTTGACAACGGATATAGCTAGTAAGTGAAGTATAGTATGGTAGAGTTTCATGGAAGCACTCATACATGTTTATTGTGAACAAGAAGTTAAAGGTTTTGGTGCGGAAAAACCTTAACTTTTCTCACTCTGAATGTTAAGAGATGGGCAGATAATCATAATTTTGGATTGGTTGAGTTAGAGTTTGATGACTATGGTGGAATTACACAACTGTTTTAGGCGAACAAGAGTGGTCAGATGTTCGTATGATTTCTCCCAGAATGGGAGTTTTGTGTTTAGATAAATACTAGTAGTTGTCATGTAGTGAGGTGCGGCCTCCCAATGATATTGAAATAATGGGAATTAATAATGTAAGGCGTGTCTTATGCGAATATTGTCGGATAAGAGCACAATGTGAAGTTTCTTTAATGGAAGTGTTAAACAAGTTTGCTGTGAAGTGGAGGCTATAATGATTGAGCGCTTTACTATGTAGATAGTTTGTGTACTGATAAGGTACCCAAAATTGTTTTACCAGATAGGCCTTATTTTTCTAATTTCGGGACAAAATTCCGTTATTGGGGAGGGGGGGGGGGAGTATGTAATACCCCGTATTTTTATGTCATTTAAATTTAGGAATTTATTAAATTTAATTGAGATAGATTAATTTAATATTGATCCTGAAATTTGTTTTAAATATTTACTAGCGTGACGAGAGTTAGTAATTATTGGAAAAAAATGTTGATTTGTTAAATATTACTTATTGAGTAGAGTAATATGTAGAATTGAATTTATTAAAATTGTCACGAGGAAATAATACAACAATTATGGAAATTAAGTCAGCACGCACCTGTATTGTATCGGGATTAAATTATAATTATTAAAAGTGAATAATTTATAAGTCGCACGTACGGTCTTTTCGAATGCGCCAATGTGTTCAGAAGGGTCGAGATAGTCAAATTAATGTACCCGACGGGGGTTTAGTTCGGGTCTCGGGGCGTTTTTAAGCATAATTGGCATTCTGGGAGGGTATTATAGACATTTTACATTTTTGGGCAATTAAACCGACGAATTTCCCAAGGATATATCAGCCTTTTGGAGTTATCTTCTAGGGTTAACAAACACAAAAACAAAGAACGACCATTAGAGAAGGAGTTGGAGAGCTTTCCAAGCAACTCAAGGCCAAAGACTCACCCGTTTGCACCGCCACCACCGCCACCAAAGCGTAAATCGCGCGATGAGGAACGCAACCCTACCTCTTTCGTCCACAAATCAGAAACTCAAATTCCAGGTAAGTATCTATCTTGCTTTGTTTTTAGTTAATGTCTCACCCATGTTAGTTTAGGATTATCAAGAACATGTTTTATGAAAGAAATTGATAATTTTGAGACTTTAAATCGCATGTTTAGAGAAATTTAATATATTTTTGACATACCCATTGCATGTAGAGGATTATCCACGAATTAGTATGAATTTAGTAACAAGAAATCTGGGAAATAATTAGAAGAATGCGTGTTTCCTCCAAAATTAGGGTTCTTGAGGATTTTGTCAATTTTACCACTTTAATTCAATATCGTTGATGAACTTGATCATGTTTCACATAGGAAATCATGTAGTTAGGTATATAGTACCAGTAGTAATGTTGTTTGGGAGTTTGGATGAAATTTATAGAGGCTTTGAGGACTTTTAATGATGAAACCCGTAGGTTGAAATTGCAGTTTCTGGATAAGAACTGCTTGATCGATCGATCGACCTAAGATATCGATCGATCGACCCCTCCTGAAAAACTGCATATTTGTCCCCTTTTTGTTTAATCCGATTTTAATATGTGGGAACCCTTGATTATTATTTATAGAGTATAATGGGTTGTGAGGAGGACCAGTAGGGTCTCAATAGATTCCGTTGAAGGAAATTGAATATAGGATGAAATTGTGGGTTAACGGGAAATTTCGTTACACATTAGAGATTGTGCGTAAGTTTGTTAATGAGTTGAGGAACTTGTGAAAGTCTTAGACCAGAAGGTTAGAGAGGGTATACCTAGTGAAATTGTCTTTAGCAGGGGAATACTTCTAGAGATGATAAATATGTATGAAATAAATTATAAATTGGAATAAAAGATACAAATTCGTTATGCGAGATAATTGAGTAATTTGTGCTAAGAACGGATAATTATAATTATTGGTCGTGGGCGCACATAATTTAGAAATTTTGAACATTTATATATATATGATTGTGTGACTGTGCATATATTAAGTATCTGTGTAAAAATCATACCTGGGCTACTTGCTATCACGGGGTTTTTGCGCCTGGACAGTCTTATCTCGATTGGACGTTTATGGGGGTATTGACTTGTACCATAGAAGATAGTATTCTCGATACAGGCTATCTGAAAATGATAGTCAGATGTTCTAAGAGACATGAGGGTATGTTCTGACCTCTTAGGATCTGGAACTATGCTTCACCTCCATTTGTTGTGTATTGTGTAAATACAGTTCGAGAGTGATTCCGAACTAGTATTCCCTTAGTTTTTGTGATACGGGGACTTGATAGCAGAGTATGCCAGCACTATAGATTTATGTGAGGGTGCTGATAGTATAGATATTATATGAGTGATTGATATATATATATATACACTAGGGTATGCCCGTGCCTGAAGGCACGCTGATAATTTCGAAAATCATAAAGATGTGCCTTAGTACGATGGCAAGTGCCCTGGCTAAAGCTACAGTTGATCTTGAGTTCGAAACATAGGAGAAACTTCTTTAAATATGCTCGTTCCTGATTGCATGACGAAAAATCCAAAGTATGTAATTGCGAAAGGACAAAAATTTCCAAAGAACCTAATTGGAAAATGGTGAAAATTTCATTCCCCGACAAAATTTCTAAAGTTTGTAATGTTTTTTAACTCCGAAAGCAAACCAAATATCATAATGTTTTTTGAACATTCACGTAAAGCTTTTAGAAAATGATTGAAAATAGTTTTGGAAATGTTTATCATTTTTCTATTAAAAATATCTAATTTTTTTTAATAAATAAACTAAAAAATGAAAAAATAACATTTTGGGATTGTCACTATTTTTTATGTTAAAAAATTAAAAACAACAAAGATAAAATAAAATAAAAATATTTTTTATTATTATTTTTGAATAATAATAAATAATTGTAAACAAAGTAGCCAAAATATTTATTATATAACATAAATAAACACCAAAGTGTCATCACTTATAGGCTTAATCAATATAAGAGAAATCACGTGGTTTTGAATTATGGCATGTAAAAGTTCTTGATCTTATACATTAATATGTATAAATATCAATGTATAAAGTATATATAATTTTAAAGCAAGTAAATAACAGACATCCATGGTTAAGAGAGTATTTTTAACATAGAGCATAAAATATATAAAAAAAATCCATGGTTATGGTTTCTATGGATTATTCAACTTGTATATGAAATAAACATTAGAAAACAAATGGAATATATGTTCTTTACTCGAATGGAATACTCAAATGGAATACCTGCGTAAATTGTTATTTATTCGGGATTGCTTTCAAATGGAATACCTAAATAACAAAACTGAGTGAATTTTCAATACCTAAGTACATTTCCAATTCAAACGAAAGGAGGACCCTTAATGATTTACTCATATTCGATTCTTTCAAACTCATTTCATTTTGATATCATTTCTCATGAATCGAGAGAGAGATACAAAGAAAATTCATTAACACATATCTCATTGTTCACCAACTATACAATTACATGACGAAAATAATAAAAGGCATCATATTTAAGTAGGTAAATAACAAAAGGCATCATACCATCAGTAGGTAAATAACAAAATAACAAAAGGCATCATATTTCACATTTTCAAAAGATAACACATCAAAAGTATATCAAAAAAATGAAATGAAATGAAAAGATTGAAGACCTTGGAAAATAAAATAAACTGGAATCTAAAAAATGAATCACTAATTAGAAAAGTTGAATCACTAATTGGAAAAAATCCGTATTGAAATCAAGCATAATTTTTTATGACAAAGTGATTTAAAGAACAAAATGCATTGAGTGAATGTAATGAATCTAAAAAAATAATAAGCTACTCAATTGAAATGATAGATTATAAACACTAAAGTAGTGTACCTTCGAGCCATAGAAAAGCAAATTGAAGTTACAACTGAGTTCACCTTCTAACACTAAAGTAGTGTACCTTCGAGCTATAGAAAAACAAAACTATTACTTCATAAAACACAGATCTATAGCCAAACATAGATCTATAGCAAAGTTCATTATAATGAAACAAATATCACAACTTCCATTCTAATGAGTAATCCCCTGTCCATATTATCACAACCTCAAAAATAGTATTTTTACAAAATAATTCAAAGAACGTACAAAGGTAAAATAATGCCTAAACTTCGTAGAATCAGCTTCTACAATCGACGAACGTATAGTGTACTATGTGGGCATCTTGTTCCCTCCATCATAACTTCCACCCCATACGCATCAGAAAAACAAAGTGTACATACATTAGAAGAAAAAAAATAGTTAAAGTAACACTGTGTACATAACTTCCCACCTCAACTGAAGTACATACATTAGAAGAAGAAAAACAGTGTACATATATTAGAGGAAAAAAAAAAAGAAACAGTCAAGGTAACACTGTGTACATAACTTTCACCTCAACTGAAGTACATATATTAGAAGAAAAAAGAAAGAAACAATTAATGCAACTCAAAAAAGAATGTGTCCATTGTTAAAGTGTTATTTTACGTATTTGAGTATGTATGGACTTAAAATCCAGATATACATTACGTCGTGGGGATTCGTCTAGAGAACACCGTAATTTCATTTTTGAAATTCATGGCAAAAAATTTCCAGACATTGGTTGCAAAAATTTCCTATGGTGAAATTTCCAGGCATTTCCAGACATTGGTTGCAAAAATTTCCAGCAGGTGTTAAAATTCCAAATGTAGTTAAAGAACATATGTATGCAATTATGGATATAATAATTTACAATACTAAAAATTGCATCAAGATGTTATAAAGAAATAAAATAAAACGTTGTATTATTATCAAGATGTTATAAAGAATTCAAGATGTTATAAAATAGAACATTGGCAATTATTCAGTAGCTCTTTAGAAATCTCTTACGAAAGATCTGAAACTGCACCTTGAACCCCCCAACTATAATTATGTGCATTTTTCTGACTTCATCAACAATCTGACAAAAAATCGATTACTATTCTAATAGACATGAACCCTCAAACTTGATCAGCATCACCGACAGGTTAAACAATTTTCACAGCGTCATCGGCATGAAAAAAATTCTTCATTTGATGATCTGGTCAGGGAGTTGGGGGAAAGAAGTAGGGGAGATAATAGCGAGTTTGGTGGCCATGTTTTATCCCTACTGTTGAAGCTCCATAAGTCCATAAGTCCGAAACAAAAAAGAGCCTTGTTTAGAACACCAAAACAAAAATCGAAAATCCGTAAAATGAACTTTATGTGGTCAAGAAAGACTACCTGAGTATCAACCAAATATAAAGATATTCATGATTAGATTTGTAAAAATACAACATATCTTTTCTAGAAAAATGATTTTTGTTAGAAGAGAGTATGATTTGGTTAAATGAATATCCAACTCATGTAACTTTTGACATAAATGTCTCGACTACAATAATCAGGTGAGTATTCAATCTAATCCTAAGTAAAAAAAAATAGTTAAGAAAAGGAGAAATTGATTGAAAATTAGTCAACTTACTATATTAATGCATAGATTTTTCAGAAGTTCTAGAGTCCACAAACTCAAAAGCAGCTTTCAGTTCTGGATCCTTGTCTTGCTCAAATCTGATGAATAAACCAAAGGTTCAAGTTATGAGAAGCTACACTTATCCTCAGGAAGAACACATTCCTCTAATTAATGAAACTGTACTGTGCATATTTCAAATTTCAAGTTTCAATTGTACTGTGTAGATTTCAAGTTTCAACTGTGCATATTTCAAGTTTCAACTGTGCAAATTTCAAGTTTCAACTGTACTGTGCAGATTTTTGAAGCTAAGAAATAAGTTGTACAGTGCAAATTTCAAATCAATTCTCACGTTTAACTGCGAAAGAAACATAATTGAAAATTATATACAAAATACAAAAAATGTTAACTGAAAAGAAACTACAAAACAGATAAAACACCATCAATGAGAAGGTGAGAATTTAATACACCATTGCTTAGATACATCTGACCCCATTTATTATTTAAACACCATCAATGAGAATATCCTCCCTCCCTCCTTTCTTTTCATTTGTTCCCATTCACTCGAGTCAAACAGTACCAATGTGATATATGTACATTTCCCACCTATATTTACCCAATCATCGACAGTGAAATCAATAGCTGGAAGTAATCATCGACAGTGACATCAATCAGATCTCAGTCGTAATTAGCGACTGTGAAGGTAATATTGTTCTATGTAAAAATAATTCTATAAGTGCAGCTTTTAATATGCGCCTATTATTCCCCAATCATCACATTCTTTCAATATTTGGTGCTACAGATCCTCTCCACTCCATACTCCATTCCCACATAGACTGCAGCTATTGTTCCCCAATATACGCCTTCTTTATACATCTTCTTTAGCGATTTCTCAAATTTGTGAAATGAAACATTCCCGTGTTTGACAACATGATATGTTTCGTCTGCAGCAGTTTTAGCCACAACAGCATTGGATTACATCCATATTAGTGTTTCATATAGAATTACATTTCCTGAATTGAAAAACAAACCAAGTTGAAAGATCCATGACATACCTATTAGTTCTCGGTCCTCTGTGTAAACTATTGTCAGAAGTTAGAATGTGTAACATCAGTTAGTGGCGTAGACATGTAATGTTTGAGACTCAAACATTAGTTTTGCTTCCTGTATCGACTCGGTGCTATTGTTGGTGGCATTAACTCATTTCAGACTGCTTCCTGTAATGACTTTGTGTAATACAACTATACCAAATGAGGTTTACTATGCTGGGGGCTTCGCCTCACTGTGAAAATAACCAAATAACACATTTTAAATCACACTCAAAAGCTTTTATTACGGGCATAAATATTATAAATCAAATATAGTGAGATAGAGATAATTAAAACAAAAATATACATAATAAGAATATAGATCTAAAAATAATGTGTACCTATCCAATACACAATAATGGATAACCCAAGCACTGAGTTAGATTCTCCAACGGCCAACCACGAAAGAGAATGATGTTATTGAATCTGCCTGTATATAACAAAGATTCCACTGCATCTAGGCCTTAATCATCTTCTAACGCAAAGCAATGAACATCTTGAATTGGACCATTAGAGGCATTTGCAATAATGCCTCCCAAAATTCTGCGATTAACATCTTGTATTGGAACATTAGAGGCTTTTGAAATAATGTCTCAATTATCTTCCAACACTAAGCAATGAACATATTTGAGATTTTAGATTATTTCAGAACAATATAAGCTGCGTAAAACCAATGACTTTTTAGAATCTTGTGCTTTATAGAAGGTGTGGAAGAATAATAGTCACGTGGCTTCTTGAAAATCTTGTGTATTCGCAACAGTAATTAAAAGACTCATCAATTACCCCTTTATGTGATCATTCCAGCAATTATTCATCAAATTAATATCTAGTAACATAAGTGTTAATATCAATTTATGTCAAAGTCTTGGATCTGCAAATACAAATTGAAGATAAAAATGAATAAAACTAACTGAATAGTAGGCTCAAATATACTTAACTCATTTATCTCTTGTTCAATTTCACAACATAGATCATATAATGCAGAACAAAAGATAACTTGGTACCACTGAAATAACTTGACCAACCACCTAAGTTGTTCATGGACTGCAAATTTTTAGGGACTGTAGAGATTGCTAATTTGGTGGATGATTATAAAAATGTATGTAATGTGTAAGAAACATACATATTGAGGAATTAAGCCTCTGTGAACCTCTGTTTAGACAAAAGGCTCTTGTTGACTGACCGAAAGTATATGAGATATATTTGTGAGCCTCTGTTTAGACTGGAGGCTTTGGTCGACTGACTAAACCATTTGTAAACCTCTGTTAAAAAAATTGAAAACATGAAAGAATTTCAGATATATCTATGTAAAAATAGCATCCCAAATTTGACGGGCCAAAATAAACACCAATATTTGATCTGGGAACTTATGTGGTTTGCAAGGAAGATAGTGTCCCATCTCGTTAAGGTATTACGGATAAATCCCATCTCGTTATAGGTATCACACTCACCTCCCCTCTTATTTTAAATATTACACTTCCGCACCCTCTTATTTCAAAATTTGTAAACTAACTAACCCTTACTACTCATTTTGCAAGGGTGGTGGGTGTTGCAAAATTTAACTAAGTAGAGGTGAGTGTTATAATATAAATTAAGGGAGGTAAATGAGGAGTTACAGAAATTATAAAACACTTTCTAAGTTTGAGATATCTCAAAATGAGGAGTTAAAGAAATCGAAAGCATCAAAGATAAAAAAAATCTGGGTTTTGGATCTGAAGATGGCCTTTATTGAATCATGGTTTTTTAGAATCATGCAATTAAAGAAATAATAGCATGAAATTGAAAGCATGAAAGATCTAAAAATTAGGGTTTTGGATATAAAAATTTGGCTAACACTTACTGAGTTTGATATCTCGCGCAACTTTGATCTTGAGAAATCGAAAGCATCAAAGATAAAAAAAAAAAAGGGTTTTGGATCGAAAGATGGACTTTTTAGAATCATAGTTTTTTACAATCATGCAATTAAAGAAATAATAGCATGAAATCGAAAGAAGGAAAGATCTAAAAATTAGGGTTTTGGACCTAAAAATTTAAGTAACACTTATTGACTTTAGATATCTCACCCAACTTTGATCAGGGAACCACAAACACATACAAATATATCACATAGAAACAGATCAAATCGACCAAATAACGAAAAAAAAACTTACCCAAGATATCTCTGGTTTATGAGAGAGAATGAGGAGAGAGAGAGAGTTACCAGGACAAACATTTCTTTTGATAGAGTACAAAATTCATTGATGGGTATTCCCCCTCTTTTGCTGTGTGTTTGAGAGCCGGTGTTCGAGAGAGAGACAATGGAGGATATCTATTAGGTTTATGTGAGAGGAGAGAGTATGAGAAGTGGACAAAAATGGGTCAAATACCATTCTACCCTTTTTTTGTAATTTTGAAAAGAGTGAAAGATAAACTTTAGTCTAAGAAAAGAGGGGGAACTTAAATGATAGAGGGTCAAATTAGGTATTGTAGGAAAAATGCAAATTGATGACATCATCAAGTAAACTTATGACATACATAAATTTGTTACTTTATTATATATATATATATATATGGAAACTTTCTACGGGGTGTATATGTAGATAAGAAATGATTAAATACTTAAACTTTATTATAAATATATTGGAATTTTGTAACAATACGAATTTATTCTAAGTAACGTGAGACATATGAGAGAGTTGAGTTTTCAGAAATTAATTATCTTAGCCATAGTATTTTTTCTCGGGATGAAACCTTATGGGAAAGTTAAGTTAAAATGAATTTCAGAGACTAATAGGACGGCAGGCGTGCACACTAGATGAGAGGTGAGAATTCTGAAGAGAGTGTCGCATACCAATATGATTGTTTAATTAACCGGTAAGTATTTTAAATACTTGCTAAACTATTTTTAAACTGTTTTACACTCGGGCTCTGACCCGTTTCCTATTATTTATTTCCTCTTGTATATATATGTGTGTATATATATATATATATATATATATATATATATATATATATATTACATGTGCCCAGCCACAGGGGCATCATGCTTAAATTCCTTGGAATGGACGCGTTGCATCTTATGTGTGAATTGCAGGCCATTGCTTAGACGACCTCCTTGTTGACTCTACTCTTAATTTAGTCAGGCAATGTGTCACCCGTTTCCCTATTCAGTTGGATTTTTCAGAGATTTATGTTCATTTGTTTTTAGTATTTGGTATTCTTTGGGATGAAATTCGTGTTAGGATGATTTCATTTGTAGTTTCTAAACTTGGTATTGGTTTTATCTGAATGGTTGGATTTTTGGGTGTTTATTACCATTCTTCATATTTATGTGATTCTTAAATTGTTAATTATTAAAAAGGTTTTTATATATGGGTTTAAATAAATGTAAATAAGGTTTTAAATTGTTTTAACACTAAGCTTAATTATTTAGGGTGTTTAAATTGGAAATTTATTTTTGCGACAGTGATGCTAAGAATGAACTAACCGTTCACCTTGATTTTAATTTAATAAAGGACTGATCACTCAGTAATTAATTAGGCAGGGTGTCCCAGTGAAAACATATATGGGCCTAGGAAAATGTATCCTAAATCATCTTGGTCACACTCTTCTCTCAGTTAATGGACGCCAAGGTGGGTTGGGTTGAAATCCATATGGATCTATCACCAACTCGGGAATCAGCTTGGGTGCAACATGAGAAGTAGAAGCACTATCACGACTTATACCTAGTCTCTCCACATTACTTAAAGCAGGACCGGGAAGCATATTTCCTACCATCTTAGATGTTTCCTCTATAGCTACCTTTACATCCTGGGCACGTTCAATATCTCTTTCTAATTATGACACACAGGCTTCAAGTTCACTCTTCTCCCGACCTACAACAATCAACTGCTCACTCAAAATAACCTTCACCTTCTCGAGTTGACTCACCGATGTCTCAAATCCCCTCAAAATCTCTCTCTCTCTCTCTCTCTTCAAATCTACCACCCTAAGACCTAACTCCTTATTCAACTTCTTTGTCTTTAAGGTCTTGGCGTATAAATCTCTAAAATCCATTTGGATCTCACTTTCACTTTCGCTTCCAAACTCACTTTCACCCTCACTCTCACACGAATCACTCAAATAATCCTCGGGGATCTCACGTGCACAAGTATCCTCATCATCGTGGAACAAATTTGGTGTGTTCACGTGACTAGCTAAAAAGGTGACACACATCACAAGTGAAGATTCATCCCCGTAATCCTTCACCTCTTCCTCACTATCGCTAAAAGTGGCTGGCATGGCAATCTTCTTGACCTTTATCTTAGACTAGTGGGATACTCAAATGCCCTATTCCCCTTTCCCTCATATTCTAAACATCTCTCTTATTCCTCTTTCTTATTCTATTTCTCAACGCTTTATTTGGCCTCTTCTTTCTTTTTATTTTTCTCAAAATAAATTTATTGGAAGAATTTTCTTTTGAAAATTTGATAAACTTTTTGAAATTTTTAGCAAGCATGACCACATTATAAAAATCAAATTCTCCCTCAGACTCGGACTCGAAAACATTCAATTTATTTTTCTTCTCTCTTTTGGACACTTCCTCACTCCTCCTACACCGGGCTCTAAGTGTTATCCCTCCATCCTTAGGCTTAACAGTGTCAGGAAACATGTCGATTTCATACGTCTGGAGGTCTCCTACCAGTTGTTCTAACATAAGATTTCTCAAATTTCCTCAAGAATTTAACACAGTCACTTTTGGGATAAAACGTTTAGGCAACGATCTAAAAATATTTTTAACCACTCGTGTGTCTGGTATGTGCTCACCAAGATTGAAACTAGTGTTGATAATATAAGACAAACGTGCATAAAACTCATCAAAACACTCAGATTCAAGCATGGTAATCATTTCAAATTGAGTCGTTAAATTTTGTAATTTAGACTCTTTCACTGCATTCGTGCCTTCATGGGTAAGATGTACAACATCCATGCCTCTTTTGATGTGGTGTACATCATGATGCATTGGAACTTGTCAGGGGTGATGGCTCTAGAAATTTCACTTACCCCGTGATAATTAAAAGTGCCCCATTTAAATTCATCCTCAATCCAGTCAGTCACGCATTTAAGATCACTAACATTATTAGCGGTGACAGTGGGAGGAGTCCACCCTCTTTCATAAATAACCCAAACATGCTCATCGATGGCCTATACATGAGATTTCATATTTGCTTCCCAATAGGCATAATTTGTCCCATCAAAACTGATAACCGATTATATAAGTTTTCATTCGAAAACATTGCCAAATTTTTCAAAAACAGTTTTTTCAAAAAAATCAGTAACACAAAAATTTTGCAAAAAATAAGGATCACTCAAAAAATTAAAGAAACCTGCTCTTATACAAATTTGAGAATGAGGTGTGATATTGATTGCCCGTTGGACTCACAAATTTCCAATTAAAGCCCTATTTTATTAGATGTCAATTTTTATTCAAATAAATTAAACCCTAACATATGAATCAAGGTGTATAAATCATGCTATCACAAATAAAAATAAATTGCTGACACACTGATTTTAGGAAAACGTCCCTCGTTAGGGAAAAAGCTTTATTTCAATAAATGTAACAACACTTATAAAAATATGCAATGCATATTCCGTATAACACTCACATAGGTCGCAACGTATAATCAATAATGTATTAATTACATCAAACCCACAAGAACCGCAACTCTATCTTCAACAAGAAATACCCTCGAGCATTCCTAAGTGACCGCAGTCATCATCCAGCACCTCCCTCAAGAGCTACCAAGTCAGCCGTAGAGATGTCGTCTCTACAAGAGAAACTTGACCGAAGTTATATCTTGTGTTCCAAAAACTAAAGCAATTGGGATGATTTTTGAATTAAAAAAATAAAGTTAAAAACCCCTAAAAGGAGAAGATTACAATTTTGCAAAAGCAGTTTTCATAGATTAATAGTCTCAGGGCTTCTGAAGAAAAAAGAACTCAAGAATTATCTATTTATAAAATAATTTGAGTCGGCGACCTTGTTTGAACAACAATGGCAGGTTGCTCGAATGATATAAAATTCCATTTGATCCAAGGAATCGCACGACCATCTAAAGAGGATAAGAAACATGAAACAGTAGCATGTCGTTAGATGAATCACATTAAGTGAGCTTTAAGAGATCCTTTGCGCGAGATACAATGTCACGTGAAGCAGTCGTTTGAACGACTGGCTCTTATCGTTTCAACGATTTGCTCCTATCGTTTGAACGACATTGACATGTCATTTGAATGACGTCAACGAAAAATTATTTTCTTTTAAAACTCCGCCAACAGGACTTAGAAAAATATTTTTGACGAAAAAAGATGCCTTAAATGTTTAAAACGTTTTAGAAAAATTATCCCAACACTTTAAATGAAACATTATGGAACTTAAACACAACCTTACCAAAATCTATCTTGCAGAGACTTGTATATTGAAGAATTTTGATATTCGGATTCGTCGTGATGCATGAATGATCTTGAAGTTTCTTCGACGGGTGTAGCGGTATACGACATACACTATAAAAAAAAGTTTCTTTTAATACCCTATTTTTTTAGACAGACAAAATATAGTCTTTAAAATATACTTTTTGAGATGGGCATAATTAACCGTCTCAAAAACTATTTTTTAGACTACTACTTATACCCATATCAAAAGAGGTCACTTTTTGAGACAGTTAATTATTCCTGTTTTATAAAGTAAACCAAATAAGGCTATAAAATATTTGATATCTCAAAAGATATACGAAATAAGACGGCTAAAAAATTATGTTTCCAACAAAATCATTTTTCATCTACCGCCTTGCTTTACCAAAAAAATAAAGAAAAAAATAGTAACACACACGCTCACCATCTCTCACAAACCCAATTAGCCCCATTCTTCTCTCACAAACCCAATTGGCAACCCTCACACCGTCTCTCCCGTCACTTTGAGACAGGACGACAGTCACACCATTTCGGTACTCACCATCTATCTCTCTCTCTCTCTCTCTCTCCCACACGCATATGCAGTGATGCACACACACATATACATGAATACAAATCTTCAAAGTTAGGGTTTTTAATTTATTTTTGTGTTGGGTGTATTTATAGGTATGAATATAATATCAAATTTAGGGTTTTCATTTTAATTTTCAATTTAATTTTCTATTGTGAATCCACCCTGATTTTCAAAAATTTGATTATTGATAAAACTATTAAGAAAATGTAATTAAAATCAATTTTTTGTTAAAAAACCAAATTTTCATTTAATCTATTATATAAAATGCAAGATTTTTATAATTATCTGCAATATGTTAGAGACTGCCAAAAATCTGTATAATTTAGTCTTTTATGTTCAATTATATTCCGTAATTCAAGACAATGCTACAAAAAGTGATTTAAAGAGTTAAAAAAATTGGTTGTTGATGATGACAAGTATGTGCCACGTGAAGAACAAAATGGGCATAATGATTCAAGTGAGGGTGAAAATGGGTATGTGTCTTGTGAGTTTCTTAATGTGTAAATGATTAGTGATGTAGATGTTAATTAGTTGATTTTGTGACTTATTATTTGATTTTTTCCATTATCATGCGTGCATTAGTACTTCAATATTTCAAATTTGAATGGTTCGATTTAGTTATCCATATTAATACTTAAATTGATGTGTTGAGTTATATTATTATTTTAATATAGATTGTTCTCCCTTAATGTGCTAATCTCTTTAGGAATTCATGTTTATCATTATTAACCTCTTTATCTTTTCATCATCTTACGAAGACATTATGAAAATTTTCTCTTATTTATATTATGAAATATAAATTTATTAACCTTTTTTTAGATTAATAAATGGGAATCATGAATAAGAGTTGAATTGATTTACGCAACCGTTGAATACATTAATGGGATAACCAAGCCTCTTGGCCTAGTGGTATAAGTCTACCATTGGGACAGTGTTAGGGGAGGATTGGGTTTGGTCTCTAGTTCGATTCCTGCACTGTCAAAATAATGCTTGGCAAGCAAAAGTCACGAACTGTGAATGGGGATTAGTCGAGGTGCGCATAAGCTGGTTCGAACACCTCATGGTATTCTACCAAAAAAAAAAATACATTAATGGGATTGACGGGTTTCTTAACTATTCATATGCAAATAAAAACATTGAGACAATAAAAATCTATTTCCCCCGCAAGAGATGCACAAATCGAGTGTACCACACCCGATAAACTGTGAGAGATCACCTTGAGATGCATGGATTCGACAAGACATAAGGTTTGGATCACCTTAAGCGGGGTTTTTATTCTCCAAGATAAAAAATGAATAACAAATGTATGATATTATATTGAATAAAGCACAACATTAAGCATTAATCACAAGATTAGGCTTTGAAGAAATTCAATGTCTATGGAAATAGATTTAAGATGATTTTTGCTTCTATAACAAGCTAATTGTAATATTTGCAATTAGTATTACAATTAGCTCAAGCCTAAAATATGTATGATTTTGTGATATTTAATCTACGTTAGGACAATCAAGATTTTGATTGTGTTGTATATGTCTATGCAACATAACAGTGTATATCAAAGGGAAAAGACTATACTTTACTTGTTGAATTGTGCTGAATAGAGGCGGAGTTTTCATTTACTATGTTTCAAAAAGAACAATAGCGTTATTATATTAAAATAAGAAGAATATTAGACTATGAAGAAATTCAACATTATTGAGCAAGATTCAGAAGATTTTTGCTACAACTATAGTAACATTTACATTTTTTTTCTAATAGTTTTGTATTTGAAGAGTCAATTAAACTTTGTAAGAGGGTACTTTATATTATAGATGGAGGCGTAACCCCTATTTGAGTATGGTAATGAAGAGATACTGTGGCCAAAGCTTTGGATTAATGATAGGGCATGGAAACACAAACTTAATGAAGATAAGACTCAGTTTAAACTCACAAATCTCTCGTGTATAACTCAGAAAGTAGTAATGAAACTTAGAAGTAACTTAGCTAGAGGTAGAGAGAAGTAAGTAACCTAGATACACATTGGTAGGCAGGTGAAAAACACACCAAACACCCTCCAGAATCTCCGTCAACATTAAAAGCTTTGTAATGAATAACAATGGTGAGTGGATAAACCCTTTGGTCTGTAATAACTCTCTCTGATGTATATTTTCTCCAGCAATAACTTTTTGAACTCTCAAGAGATCATCCCCTCCTTAAAGGTGGTTGGGGTTCTTAAATAGCCCCCCATGCCACACCCGAGGCAAATCAGTCATTAAAGACTATGAAAGACATCCCTCATACTTTATGTCACAACATTAAATGTCTGATGCACTAGTTGTCTCAACGTCATAGATATTAAATACCAAGACATGCCTTTTTCCTAACCACTGTGTGTTAGGGGGCTTTTGTCGCAGTGGTGGCTCACCAACTGCCTGACAACTCCAAATACCATGATGGTTTACTCAAGTACATGTCTGACATTGTTTAGCTGGCTAGTGACATCTCCTATAGTAGATGTGACATTAAGTAGAGGGTTGTTTAGTTCTCAACTCAACGCCCGATGGAACTCCAAGCTACTCCGCCCGAGGTTCTACGGTTAGGGTCCTTCGGTGTTTTTACAAGGTGTATCTAAGATGGTTGGGACAAGCCCCAATGGTGCCTCACTTCTCAATCCTCCAAACCAAGTCACTCTAAAATTCACGCCGCGAGGTTATTCGATAGAACATGAAAGCCCTCCCAGGCCCTGCCATGCTTGGTCTCTCGTGAGTACCATTTGACCTCACACTAAAATTCATTATTATTCTCGTTACAGCATTACAACCGTTATAGCTTACAATCAACATAAACAAAAATACAATATGACTAATACAACAAGCTAAAGTATGAGTTGCCACGCCAAGCTGCCGGGCTGAGTTGTCTCCCTTGAGTTGCCACACTTGAGCTGCCTCGATCGCTTAATCTCAAACACTATTTCCAATTATGGAATTATCCCTAATCTCGGGATTACCTTCAAAGCCCCCGTTACATTTTCCCCTTTGTGGAGAAATTTGTTAGAACAAGAAATGTTTGCACGAAACTTCTTAATCCGATGAACCCTCCCTGCACCAAAAAATTCTAAGCCGAAGTGCCATGATTATTGGGGCTTGGGCGAAGGGACATCGCCTTTTTTTCTTCATTTTGAGCCTCAACTGTTCTAGCTTTACTATTTGAAATTCTCCTAAAAGGCCTACTACCCTCGTCAAATCCTCGTTTGGACTCTTAGTAAGTGAAATTCTCCCCTGAGATACTTCGCTATGATTGAAAAAAGTAAAAAATTTCCCCGATGTAATTGATTCGTAATTCAAACATCATTTGGACATGTGGTAAGGGGACATTGTAGCTTTTTTGAACCGTTAGGGGACTACCTTCGTTGGGAGTCATTGGATAAGTCTGACATAAATTTGGAGCCAAAACTCAACTTGCTGGAGAAGGCAACCCCCTTCTTTTTCACAATCGTCATTTCATTAAATGATGTGGCATTATCTTTTAAACTGTCGAGACCCTTCCCGATGTGCCACGTGTTTATTTTAAATGATTATAGGCGGCCCCTGCACGTGCGATGGTGGGAAACTCCAATCCTCGAGTTTGAAACCCTTCAAACGTCTCTTTTATTTCAAAACCCTTTTATATCTTCATCTTCTTTATCTTCTTTAAGCTCCCTGCTTCCTTTAGAGAGAGAAACTCTGTGCGACTTCTATTGTTGCCCTCTTCTTTACTCATTCTCCCCCTTCTCTTATCTTTTGCACCACCACCTGTGGTTGTGCTCCTTTTTTCTTGTTCTTAGCTCTCTTTACCCGGTTGTACCACTCATTAGCACTTTCTCATGGCTTCTTTAAGTATTTTCAAGGTTACTGCCACTACCCAGCCCAGTTCCCCCTCTGCCGCTTCTAGCGTTGTCACCGCCTTTAGGGTCGCTACTCATCAAGAACAACTACGCTTCTATCGCTGGGCGCCCATCTTTGGAGAAGAAGCTCATAAATTTACTGAGGCGTGAAAGACCTGCCATTTCTCATCCAAGTTCGATCCATTACTATTGGGTGATGAAGAAGTGGATTCGTCGAATTGGAGCTATCTTCCACCCGAGGGGACTCTGCGCTTCCGTCTGGACCGTGGTGACTTTCCCTATTCCCAAATCGACTTCGAAGCACCTGGGGGTTCACCAGCCCATTTTACTTCTTGGAACACACATATGCAGAGCTCCCATGCTGCTGATCTTGCGAAGCTTGGGCAATATTGAGCCTACTGGTTTGGCGAGTTCACCATCTCGAAGCACAACGCAGCACTTCAAGTGCTAGTCTCTCGATGGAACATCATAACCCACACCTTCTTCGCTGCATGGGAGGAGTTTACTATTACGTTGGAGGATTTCTATGAACTCCTTGGGTTTGAGCCCATAGGTGATTTCACCTACCAAAACGAGCCTCTGGATGCCGAAGAGGCTACTGATCGTGTTGAGCTGGATCGGATCTGTCGCAGTTGCACCGGTCCATCAAATAAAGCCGCATTTTCCCCCCTTATCAACTTTTTTTTAGGCTCCAACGCCGAAGGATGCTAGTGATGTATCGGGCCGTAGTAGAGGTACCTCCCTGGAACTACCAGCCTATATACATGTACTACTTTCAAGTTTCTTTCTTACTGGAAACCCAATGATCAACCCAGGAAGGACCTGATAAACATTTTCGTTCGTTTGGCCAAAGGATTCAACCTACCTATGGACGCCATCACCTTAGGATCCCTTTACACCTTGTTGGATCAAACCCATATTGACATGGAATGGTCACTGGGCCGTTATAATTTTGCAAATTTTTCCAACACCATCATCTTGACGGGCTTCCTCTATACCCACTTTCCTGCTATTGCTGTGAAGTCAGTTTCTGTGCCTGTGAGTCAAGGTATCAAGACCTCACGCCTCCTATGTTTCCACAAGAAGCAGAGACGAAAGGATATAATGGAGGTTTTTAACCACCTAGACTCTTTCGTAATGAGGTCATACAGTGAGCCCACCTTCAGCCAAAGTTGGGACTTCTTTCCTACTGCAGCCACAATGGTCAGATTTAACCTGGTTGTGGAAGATCCCTCACAAGCCGTAGTGCTTCTTTTCACCCCGGGGTTCCTTCCCTCTTATACTAAATGGGGATATACTTCTGAGCCTTACAACCCCGATAGATAAAGCAGGCAATTCGAGTTTGACCAGGGGGCTCCTCGACCTGTGTTCCAGGATAACTATTCCAAGGCCACCTTCATTGAGGCATACACCTTCTATACTGCCGCTGTGGTGCTTGGTGTGATATCCACCATTGATGGGCGTGTCACCCTTCCGAGTGCTACTAAGAAGGGAGATGTATCCACATCCTTTGCCACGAAGTTCCATCTGGAGCAGTTGGCCATTTTTCATGAGTACATCCAGTCCCCCCTCGATATCCCCCAGTCCTTTCCTTTTCTTCTTCTGAGCTGGGTCTAAAGGGGAACTCCATGCTCGGGGTTGAGTTTCCCTTAAGTAAACCTATTAAGGTGTCTCCTCATGCACTACCCCCTTATTTCCCAATTATCCCAACTGCCACCCAAAAATCCAAGGCCGTCGCAACCCCCAAATCATTTGTCCCCATGGCCGAAGCTGCCATGAGAGAAGGGTCTTCTGAGCCACCTGCCAAGAAATCTTAGAATTCCAGGTCTAAAAAGGCTACTACCAAAGGTCAAATGAAAAATCCATTGGAGGCATTCATAATTGCCTTCGTTCCCCCTCCTATGTCTCCGAAACTGGCTGAGGAGTTGAGGAGATGGGTAGAGGCCGAAGTTGCCCGAATAAATGATGAATTCGAACATCGTGCAGTTGCCGTTCCTCCTCTGGGTGCATTCCCTAAAATCATGATTGATCCTAGTAGGACACCGACAAAGAGGAGAAAAAAGTCAAAGGTGCCTGAAAGTGGTGGTGCAACGGGCGCAAGAAGGAAAACACTGGGTACCAAGTCCCAGAAAAAGCAACCACTTGAGAGACCGTTATCACCAGCTCCTTCCGTTGATGCCTCCTCGCCCCCTTCGGCCGTGGTTATACCTTCTCGTTCTCCCTCTGAATCTGAGGTATGTGTGCCTTCTTTATTTCTCATTCTCCTTCTCTTAACATAGCGCCTTTACTTATTGTCTGATAACTTTGGTGCGTGGGATTGAAGAAGCAAGGGTTAAGCCTCAATGGATCCCTTGCATTTTTGTCTATTATCCTTTTGCAGTTAATCCTTCTGTCTAACACTTGCCTTTACATTTGCAGATTTCTCTAAGTCTTTCTCCGCCCTTTGCGTTGAGTGGCCTTATCCCCTCCCAGGCCCAGAGTGGTGTGGCTGCTCTCGTTGGGGCATCTCTGGAAGGTCCAACATCTCTTTTTGATGATGCACCCATGTTAGCCATAGTACCCTATGCCTACGAGGGGAGTGTGCCTACCCTTGAAGCTTCTACATCCAGGGGATGCATTGAGGCTACTGAGGTAGTGAACCCTTCTCCCACGGTTTCTAGCATTATGGCTCCCGTGGTAACTACCCCTCTCGCTCCTCCTGCTGCTGAGGTACTTCTCTAATTTCTCTGTATTTCTCAGTTTCTCAAAATCCACCTGTATAGGTGACTTAATCAATGAAAGCAGTTGTTAAAGTTTTTTCGTAAACTCCACCTATAATTGGTGACTTAACAATGAAAACACTTGTTAAGATTTTTTTCTCATAAAATCCACCTCTACTGGTGACTTAACAATGAAAACACTTGTTAAGATTTTTCATCATAAACTTCACCTATATCGATGACTTAACAATGAAAACGCTTGTTAAGATATTTTCTCATAAACTCCACCTATAACGGTGACTTAACAATGAAAACACTTGTTAAGATTTTTCATAAACTCCACCTGTAACGGTGACTTAACGATGAAAACACTTGTTAAGATTTTTTCCATAAACTCCACCTGTAACGGTAACTTAACAATGAAAACACTTGTTAAGATTGTTTCCATAAACTCCACCTGTAACGATGACTTAATAATGAAAACACTTGTTAAGATTTTTTCATAAACTCCACATTCCCCCTGACTGTTCTCAGGTTGCTCGGGAGGATTCTCAACCAGTTCCTTCACCTATTGCCTCGCCACATCGTGACCCTATCTCCTCTAAAGAATCGAGCCATAATTATCAAGGTTCCACGATGGGTGTTATCACGGAAAGTGAATCTGGGTGCGAGCTTCCTCTGCCTGACTTGGCTCTTCCCGCCTTCTACCTGATGGTACTCCAACGTTCTCCTCAAGTGCCTGCTAACCACTATTTGGCGATTGAGCAACTTCTGAGCCATCACCCTAAAACCTTCACGCTATACCGCCTACATTCGAACATCTCAGTTATGAGTTACAGGCTTCAAAGCATGGCCACTGTTATTTCTAAAATTGCTAGTACTCCAATCACCAATGTTACTAGACCCCTCCTCAACCAATTCTTGGATTATCTGAGGGAGTTGGGTCGTGACGGGTTCCATTTTGACTGGCTCATCACATATTTGAATACTTTGAAGAGCTAGCAGTTGGACAGCCAAAGGGAGCTCTTACAAAAACATCGGGAGGATTAGAGGTCCGAGGAAGCCAAGCTGGTCGAGCTAGCACCTCTCCTTGGATCTAATGATAAGGAGGTGGAGGACCTAGAAGAAGCTCTGCATTCGGCAAAGCTAAAGCGAGAAAAATTTCTTATCAAACGGACGCAAGCACAGACTTGGTTGTAAGTTTCCATTAATGCCCAACGGTCCTGCTTGTAAGCTTCTTCGGGCCTTCTTGGAGATTTCTTCTCCTCACCATATTTTTGGTTTCTCCTGGGTCAATGAGTTTTCGTATATGTATTTTTTTCTCTTCCCATGTAATTATTCGGCGATAGCTCCTAATTTTGTAATGCCTCAAAGTATATGAATGGAAAAAGCTACTCATTCTCATGTCATTTCTTTGTGTTATAACTTATTGCATGAATTGTGAAGTTCTATAATTATTTCATCTCTTCCTGAGTTATAATAAAAGGAACTTACATACTCATCGTAAGAAAGAATTTGTTTATTTATAACGACAGCTAAATACATCAGTGGTCAAACATAACTACCTACACATGATGAACCTTTAACCACTTATTGTTAATCTTGAATGATTTATCTTATTCCAATTTTGAAATTAAGCTATAACCTGAGTGATGAGCCTCCTTAACGATGAAAGGTCCCTCCCAATTCGCTGCAAACTTAGGTAAGGGAAGCCCCCTAATATGTTTCACTACTGCCTTCAATACAAGATCTCCCTTCACAAACTTCCTGGGTCTTACCAAGTTATCATATGCCCTGGAGAGCTGCTTCGTATACATTTGAAAGTGTTGCATCGCATTATCCCTGTGTTTGTCCAATGCTTCCAACTGCACATGTCTATTCTGAGGGAGCATGCTGCTTCATAGAGCATATTGAGTCGAGGGAACTTCTAATTATACCGGAAGAATTGCTTCAGCCCAATAAATAAGAGAGAATGGCGTATACCCTGTAGATTTCCTCTTAGTCATCCGATAGTCCCATAAAACGGGTGGTATCTTGTCATCCCACGATCCTAAGAAATCCTCCATCGTTTTAACCAAGTTATTAACCAAAGTCTTGTTAGTCACTTCGGCTTGACCATTCCCCTTTTGGTATGCCACTGTCAAAGTGTGATGGACAATGGAGTATTTGTCTGTGAGCATCGTTACCTATATATTGACGAAAGGGGTTCTCTTGTCTGAAAGGATAACCTTTGGGATCCCAAAATGGCAAATGATGTATTCTCTGATGAAGTTGCTCACTACTCCTGATGTTGCCCTTCTCAGTGGTATCGCCTCAGCCTACTTCATAAAACATTACGTTGCTACTAGGATCCATATCTTCCCCCTCGAAGAAAGGTGTATTACCCCTACCAGGTCGAATGCCCAAGTGTGAAAAGGATAAGGTGTTGTTAGGTAGTGTAAGTCTACTGACGGGGCATGGATCATATTTCCATGAATCTGGAAAGCCTTGCACATTCAAACGAACTCAGCGAAATATTTTTCCATTATTGGCCAATAATACCCAAAAGTCATCAGTTGGTCATACAACTTGGCCCCTCCTATATGAGCCGAATCGTGCACCTGTTTGAGAACTCGATCGAGTTTTCCTTCGTGATACAATGCAACAACCTATTGAAGTATCCCCTTCATGATACAACGCAACGTAGAACCTCCGGGCCCTTCATCGGAGTCCCATTGCATCAATTTTCTCTGTTGGGACAACTCCCTCTTTAATGAAGTTAATATAGGGTTGTCTCTAGTCAGGCTGAGTCTTTATGAAATAACATTCTGCTACCTCGAAGAATAATTAGCATTTATCGCACTTTCATTGTAACTCGGCTGCATCCTTCTTCATGTTAGGCCAGAAATACCCTTCCATTTGAATTCTTCTATAAAGGGGGATCTCAGTCATTTCGCAGTGTTTTTCGTGCATTCTCTTCAATCTCTGCCCTACTTCTTCTGGGCCAATGCACCTTGATAGCCATCCTCCTTTGTTTCTGAAGTAGAGGTCCCCCTGGTTTGTAAAGTACTGGGCCAATTCTATGAGCCCCATCGTTCCTCCACCAGACTTTAGTTATCTCTTAATCTCTTCCCTCCAGTTCGCTTCATCTTCCATCGGTAAAATTAATTGTACCATCGAAGGAGTTGTTCTTCATTGAATTACGATAGTAGTTGTATCGCTCCTCATGATCATCTTTTGGGCAATGGTGGCATAGGCATCTGGGTGACGGTCCATCATTATGGGCTATCTCTTAATCTTGATCTGTTAGAACTGGACAATGAGCCTCTGAATGATCGTTCTGTATGATGCTAGGCTCATGTGTTTCAACACGTATTCTCCGTTCACTTGCTGAACCACCAAGTTTGAATCCCCCTTGATACAGAGTGAACAGATCCCTCTTCGAAGAGCCGCTAGCAATCCCAACACCAATGCTTCATATTCTGCCTCGTTGTTAGAGCAAGGGAAATCTAACTTATAGGAAAGGTAGATCTCCTCCATTCCTTTAGAAAGAATGACCCCTGCTCCTCCTTTTTTTTCTGTTGATGACCCATTGAACTGCATTGTTCATTACTCGTTCATTGTGTATAGATGGTTGGCCTGCAAATCATCTCCTGGAATATCTTCCTTGGGTGGCTCAAAGGTTCTCGAAGGGAAGATGGTCAACAGATCAGCGTACGCCTGGCTTTTAATTACACAAGGGACTTCGCACTTCAAGTCATATTTGGAAAGGATAAGGAACCATCTAGCTTCCCTGCCAATCAATATAGTTCTTGAAAGAAAATACTTAATAGGGTCACATCTAGTTATAATATGGATTGTAAAGGACAACATATAATGTCTAAGTTTTTACGCTACAAATACTAAGGCCAAATAATGCCTTTCTAAGCTCCTATATCTTACTTCTTGCCCATGGATGATCCTGATGTGGTAGTAAACTTCCTATTCTTACCCATCGATCTCTTATGCTAGCAAAGCTCCCACGGACCTTGTGGTGGATGTGAGGTACAACTGCAACGGTATTCCTGCCCTTGGTGGAACCATGCTCTGTGGTGAGATGAGCATCTTTTTCAATTCGTCAAGAGACTCTTGGTGAATTGCCTCCCATTTGAACTTCGTGTTCTTTCACAACAAATGCATTAGTGGGTGTGTTATCTCGGCTAATCCAGGCACGAATCTCCTAAGGTAGGAGACTTTACCCAGGAAACTCTTCAGCTCCTTCTCCGTTCTTGGACATGGCATTTCCAAGATCACCCACTGCTTATCCTAGTCCATCTTCACCCCTTGTCGATCAACTATGAAGCCTAAGAACTTCCCACTTATTACTCTAAAAATGAACTTCAGTGGATTTATCTTTAGTTTAAACTTCCTGCAATGGGAAAACACCTTCCTCAAATCACTCAGATGGGACTCCTCATTCCGCCACTTGATGACCAAGTTATCCACATAGAATTCCACAAATTTGTGAAAGACGTCATGGAAAATGTCCATCATTGTTCTTTGGTAAGTAGCCCTAGTGTTCTTAAGTCCAAACGGCATCACCCTATACATGAAGTTACCCAACGGGGTTCTGAATGTGATTTTCTCTACATCCTAGGGGTCCATCTTGATCTGGTTGTACCCTATATACCCATTCATGAAGCTATATATCTCATGACCTACCGTTGCATCTATCAGGCTATCGATGGAGGGCAAAGGGAACTCGTCTTTGGGGCAGGCTCTATTCAAATCTCTGAAGTCCATGCATATCCTTATCTGTTTTTTATCTTTCTTCCTCACTAGGATAATAATGGATAACCAAAGTGCGTGTTGTATCGGTGTAATGAAACCTGCCGTTAGTAAGCGTTGAACTTCTTCTTTAATCTTCAAATCCAGCTCAGGCTTGTACGTTCTCATTTCTTGTTTTACTGGAATGGATGAAGGCATCATGTTCAACTTGTGACATCTTACGTCTTCATCTAGCCCCTCCATCTCTGTGTACTTCCACGCGAAGATGTCTATAAATTCCCGAATTAACTCAATCAAGTCCTCTTGTTTCTCTTTACCGTGATCCTTTAAGATGAAGATGGACCTTGGGTCTTCCCCTTATTTTTCCAGGTTCAACTTCTCTAGCTCTTGTGCCTGCGGCTTCGGTCGATCCGCTATGTAATCTGGTTGCTTGATGACTTCCTCCATAAATTCCTGTATGTTGGAATTGTCTATCGCCATACATTTTCCCCTTTGATCAACCAAAAAGCACTCATATATTGGGTTAACCTCATCGTCAACTTCTTGGGCCACCCGTTCACACCGTTATAATCGATACACCACATTTCCTTCCTCAGTAACGACCTTCTTACACTGTCTGTCGGTAGTGGTGACTGCTTTCCTCTTCTTATCTCTATATGCTTCGGCCACTCTTTTTCTTGAGAACCGAATCAATACTCTTTGTCTTTGTACCATGTATTCCATTGGATCCACTCTAGGCCTCATCCTGTCTTTGAGCTGCTTCAAGATGCTTTGGGGCCGAGGGATCGCCTGGTGAGATTCTTCGGTCATTACTCTTGCACTGCTCGTAACCTTTTTACTCTTCTTACTCAAAAGCCCCATCCGTTCTCTGATCGAGGGAACCCATGCTCCGTCCATCCTCCTCGTTAGGACCCAGACATCTTCTTCTAGCTCAGTATAAAATGCCGCATCCACCAAGTGTGCCTCCTCGATAGCGAAGGGCCTCTTTATAGCCCTGATGGTTACCTCTGTCCCCTTGATATTTGCCTTAGCGCATTGGTGGTACGTAGAAGGAACTAACCCTTAGTTGTGCATCCACACTCTTACTATCAGCAGATGATAGGAAGTTGCACTCTCTATCATGTGGAACTTTATATGGGAACTCAAATTTCCCATCACAATTCCTACGTTAACATACCCAGTGGATTTAGAAGATTGGTTATCATACCCTAAAATTACCAAAGGCATGGGGACCAACATTTCTTCTAGAATATTGACTGAATAAAAGGAGTTAATTGGCATGATATTAATGGAAGATCCCCCATCCATGAGAGTCCTCGCAAAACTAACTCCATTCACACTGGCAGTCACGTACAATGACCTATTATGAGGGAATCTCACAGCCCTATCGGCAACACTTAAGGTTACCTCTGACAGGAACCTCCTTACCAACCTGGACATGGGTCCCTTCCACTTCAGCGACGGGACTGCGTCTTTCCTCACAATATCTAGTATCTCCTGGGTTATTTTCAACCTGATTTCTTTTGGAATCTCCACTTGGTCGAAGAACCAGGTGAACTTCGAGGATCTTGAAAATGCACAGTACTCTAGGCCCGAATCTGCTTCCTCACATTCGACGTTGTACACCTCCTCCATGTCTTTGGCGCTTGCTTCATCATAGGCCAAAACTACGTTAGCCATTCCCTTGGTACATGTCTCTAAAGCTGCTTCATATTCTTCTCTCTCTACCTATTCATCATAGGCCACCACGAGATTATCCTTATGTGCTGGTAACGGGTTATTATTGGCATTCTGTTGGGGGATTTACAATGTCCCTGCCTTCACGTACTTATCAATAATTCTTCTCAGTGTGAGGCAACTCTCCGTTGGATGTTGGATCCTCTGATGAACCTGACAATACTTTGGGTCCGCCTTTGTTGTCGCATCGGGATCCCCAGTGGGAATGTTTTTTGGCTCATAGGTCGTTCCCCCTTGGGCCATCACGTTGTAACAGCTGACAGCTTCTTCTACCATACAAGGTAATGGCGGTGGGTCTTCCCTGTCTCTTTCGAACTTCCTCTTGTTGTCCTTCTTGGGTGCCTTGCCCCTATCTCCCCCCTCGTTGTACCCTACTAATGGGGGCTGAGACCTCCCCCCCCCCCCCCGGGTTACGTCGGCTGCCTAAACATTATGGGCACTGCTAGCGGATTGGGTCGCACCACCAAAGAGATGTTTCTTGTTGCTTTTAAGAATGCCGCAAAAGTCCCCTCGCGCGTCTCGTTAATAAGATGGCATATACTCAGGAAGCATCCCCTCTGCGCATATCTGCAGCAACTTGGATTCTTTGGACTCCTCCCTCACGTCGAGGGATCTTTCTCATAATCTTCGAACATTGGCCACCACTTCTTCCCCAGGTCGTTGCTTCTCCCTACCTAGTTGGGTCAAAGTAAACTCATCTTCTTCCAGAAAGAACTTCTAGACAAACAACTCGTGCATCTCTTCCCATATAGAAACGCTGTTGGGATCCAAATGGGAATACCGGGTATATGCTTTATCGATCAAGGATTTAGAAAACTCCCTCAACCTAAGATTTTTTTTATTACAATGCACCCCCAAATGTTCAACAAAATGCTTAATATGCTCCTTCGGGTTCCCACCCTTTCCCGTGTATTTTTCAAAAATATGAGGAATATAGTCCTTCGGATAGGTTTCGTCATTGTATTCTTGGGGATACGGTGGTTGAAAGTCATCAAAAACTGAAGCCACCTCGCTAGTAGATTGCGAGGAAGCCTACATGAACTTCAACATCTCCTTTTGCATCTCATTTCTTATTTCCTCCACGGGTGATTCTACTGGGGCAACAACCAATGGTATCGCGAGTTGAGCGCCTGTTCCAACTGGAGTAGGCACCACGGTTGCGGCCGCTGATGCTCCTGATGTTCCCTATGCTGGATTCACAATAGAAGGTACACTCGCTGGGACCGTTCCCACTACGCCTGCGCCTAGCAGGGCCGTTGGAGCTACCCCTGGTGTTATGAAGGCATTGGCCTCCAATCCTCCCAGCATAGTTGAAGCTACTAGAGTTTGTAAAAACTCATAAAACTTACTCATGAGGAGAGCGACCTGAGTGGGTCCCAACCTCGCACTCGTAGAAGCATGTGTCACCCCCATAACGCCTGATGTCGTCGAAACCGGAGGTACCTCTACTTGAGTAGCCCCATCCTTTAGGGCCTTCAGTTCTCTCGCATCTTGTTCTTCATTATGATGGATGTCATCAAAGTCGAGCCTTTGATTAGCATTATCTTGCACCATACCCCTTACTTAGAAGAATGCCTCCCCAATAGAGTCGCCAAATGTAAGAGGGTACTTTAGATTATAGATGGAGGCGTAACCCCTATTTGAGTATGGTAATGAAGAGCTACTCTGGCCAAAGCTTTGGGTTAATGATAGGGAATGCAAACACAAACTTAATGAATATAAGACTCAGTTTAAACTCACAAATCTCTCGTGTATAACTCAGAAAGTAGTAATAAAACTTATAAATAACTTAGCTAGAGGGAGAGAGAAGTAAGCACCCTGGATACACCTTGGTAGGCAGGTGAAAAACACACCAAACACCCTTCAGAATCTCTGTCAACAGTAAAAGCTTTGTAATGAATAACAATGGTGAGTGGGTAAACCCTCTGGTCTGTAATAACTCTCTCTGATGTATATTTTCTCCAGCAATAACTTTTTGAACTCTCAAGAGATCATCCCCTCCTCAAAGTTGGTTGGGGTCCTTAAATAGCCCCCCATGCCACACCCGAGGCAACTCAGTCATTAAAGACTATGAAAGACATCCCTTATACTTTATGTCACAATATTAAATGCCTGATGCACTAGTTGTTTCAACGTCATAAATATTAAATACCAAGACATGCCTTTTTCCTAACCACTATGTGTTAGGGAGCTGTTGTTGCAGAGGTGGCTCACCAACTGCCTGACAACACCAAATACCATGATGGTTTACTCAAGTACGTGTCTGACATTGTTTAGCTGGCTAGTGACATCTCCTACAGTAGATGTGACATTAATTAGAGGGTTTTTTGGTTCTCAACTCAATGCCCAATGGAACTCCAAGCTACTTCGCCCGAGGTATTTTGGTCAGGGTCCTTCGGTGTTTTTACCAGGTGTATCTAAGATGGTTGGGACAAGCCCCAACGGTGCCTCACTTCTCAATCCTCCAAACCAAGTCCCTCTAAAAGTCACGCGGTGAGGTCATTCGATAGAGCATGAAAGCCCTCCTAGGCCCTGCCAAGCCTGGTCTCTCACGAGTACCGTTTGACCTCACACTAAAACTCATTATTATTCTCGTTACAGCATTACAACCATTATAGCTTACAGTCAACATAAACAGAAATACAATATGTCTAATACAACAAGATAAGGTATGAGTTACAACGCCAAGCTTTCGCGCTGAGTTGCCACCCTTGAGCTGCCTCGATCGCTTAATCTCAAACACTATTGCCAATTATGGAATTATCCCAAATCTCGGGATTACCTTCAAATCCCCCTCTACAAACTTAAATTGAAGTATTCAAGTTTTTCAATGATATTTTGATCTATATAAGGGAGATCCGGACACTCAATATCCAGTTGTATACCTATATATTTATATAACACGATAGTGTAGATTAAATGACATATACATGACTTTACTGGTCTCGGCATAGATTTTTTCATTTAGTAAGATTAAAAAACGGTAACAACTACATGATATTAAATTAAGCTAGATTTAGGATATAATTGAAATTTAATGCTTATATTGAGGTGGATTTAAATGGTCTTTTCTTCAAATATAATAGTTTTCCAACTAATTCTTCTATCATGTGCATCGTTCAGTTTCTTTTGTTATTTTTCTCTTTGGTAGTACTTTTTCAATTAAGAGTGATTTGTTCTTAAACTGGAGTATTCATTGTTTGGAATGGTGTCCTCGTTTGTTTAGGGAGATCCGGACACTCAAAGTACAGTTATTTATGACAATAGTGTTACATACATGTTTATATAACACAAAAATGAAGTAGGTTTGCTTGTGTGAGTCATTTGGCAATGGTTTAATACACCAGATATTAATATTGGTGTCTTATTTGTTCAGGTATTTTTAGATATCGTGGAGAATGTTAATATACATGTCATCAGCAATGGGAAAATTATTAGATCAGAAGTTGTTGGGGCCATTAAAGATGCAAACATATTTGAGGTGATTATCAACCCACATGTTATATTTCCTTGCTATTGGTGTTTTGTTGTCGACTCTTAATTCTGTAATTGTTAGGGATATGCATATATAAATTCTTGTTAACTGATTTTGATATGTTTCATTTTTAGCTAGTTTATATGCCTCTTAAGATATGTACCTCTGAGTAGAGTTTCTCATATTGTCATTCAAGCATGCCTTTCTATCAGCTTACCTTTACAGTTATCATACTTCATAAGTGAAATATAATGTTATTGGTTGGGAAGCCACTCCAAGTAAATTTATTTTATCGAGAAGTTCTTCTTGCAATCAATAATGTATAACCCTTCTGACATTGCCTTGTAGCTACACTAGATTCCAAAAATTTCATAGATACATCATGTGTCATGGTGGTATACATGATAAATTTTAGGCCACCAGGAACATCAAATGGTATAATGTTTTAGACAAGTTAGAAAAAGTTCTAGATATAGCTGTAGAATTATTGTTTTGCGTTTAGTATATGATTGCAACATCAACTTTTTCACCACATCATGCTCAGTTGGATCTTTACCGGTCTTATATGTCTGTCAAGTTATTGAAGTTCTCCATCACATTCACTAGTAGGCTAGGCCAAGCCTTGGATTAAATACTTTTCCTCAAACGATAAATCGATCCTTGAATTCAACCCAAACACTGAATCGACCACAGTTCCTATTGGGATTAACATGCCTCTACTGTCTATTCATTTTTTCAATAAGGAGATTAAATTTTATGGGGAACCCTTTAAAGTTTGATGTTGCTACTACAAATGTATCAAAACCCAGTCTTGTAAGGGTATGTGTAAAATTGGAATTTTGTAAAGAACATCCTAGTCGAATATAGGTAAAAAATTAAAAATAAATGATTTGGGTTTTGGCAATATGTAGATTATGAAGATATGCCAGATTATTGTCAGTATTGTGAGAAGAAGGGAAATTATCAAGAATATTGCCTAATAAAAAAATAAGGGTGATGACAAAAATACCTGGGGCTTCGATACGAAAATAGAATGTGGAAAAGACAAATGAGCAAATCCCAAAGAACAAGGAAGCTATGAAGGAATGGGTTCAACAAAGATTAAAATCAAAGAATTTACTAGATGAGCATATTATGCCGACTGAGATGTCTAACAACCATGAGGCCAATATTGGAGTGTATGTTAAAATAAGAGAGCAAGCTATGTAAAATGAGATGTCTAATAACCATATTTCTACTGTTTTTTTTTATCGAAAAGCATGAAAATTGTTATTATGAAATAAATTAAAAAAACTATAGTCCTAATTGTTAATATACAGTGGCATAATTGACCTTTATTGGATGTTTGCAAGCATCACTACATTACACGAAATTATACACCATTTCCATCGCTCTCATCGATGTACAAATTGATGACCAAAACATTCCGAAGGAATGCACTACCCTCACCCATGGATTTTTTTCTCGATAATTATTAATTGAATACATCTGTTAAATTAGTTTCAGAAACCAAATGGCGACTTTCTCCTACTTCCACCTTCCCCACACTATTCATTCCATTTCCTCAGCTCATTCATACTCGCAGCATCGTACGATACCGACGGCCCCACCTAGGTTTTGGATTGGATAAAATCATTCAATTTGAGTGGTTTTAATAATGGAGCCACACCATTTCTGTCTCCCTTCTTTTCTTCCTATAAAAGTTCTTGAACAGGTCTATATGATGTAGGAATATAAAGGTTCTCCAAATCACTGTCCGAGTATCCTTCGGTTGCATTCGTTAGATTTTCTAACTGAAATCTAGGTTCTATATGCTATTGATCAAGAAATATTTTAAGTATCTTTAAATGATTATCAGCATCTGGTAGGTCAATATAAATCCTTCTTGGTAGATGACGAATGACAGCATCATCAATATCGAATGGTCGATTTGTGGCGCCAAGGATGATGATTCTTTGGATATCTTTTGATCTTAACCCATCCCAGACTGCCATAAATTCGTTTCACATTCTTCTAGTCGCTTCATGCTCGAAAGAACCATCACACGCACCCAACAAGTTGTCAACCTCAACAATAAACATAATTATGGGAGCTAGATTGTTGGATAAGGAGAAGAGGGCCTTGGTAATCTTTTTAGTATCTCCAAACCACTTAGTTATAAGTGTGGTACCACGTGTGCTGATAACATTTGCACCTTCTGTTAAAATAATTAGGAAAAACAAGGTTTGCAATGATATCTAAAATGATCCATGTTGGTTTGGAATTTTTTTTAAATATATCAACAAGGATTTTTGAGTCTATTTCGATCAGTACATTTTCAATGTTTATTTACGAGCAAAGCTTTAACCCCACCTCTAATGCCTTAGCTTCAGTAAATATGGAAGAATTATTTCCCATAGCCATACTAAATCTAGGTATGAAAAAAAAACTATTATCTGGAATTACACACCCAATGCCACTTGGACCTAGATTACCTTTAGAAGCACCACCAATATTTAATTTTGAAGTCCCTATAGGAGGCTTGGACCAAACACATTTATAAGATAGGACCTATTTTGGGCAAACATTCAAATTGAACTAATTGATGATGAAATGATCCTTAATAAGGCACCTATCCTTGAAAATTTTATTGTGGCCTATATCAATAGCTAAATTAACAACTTTATTGACTACGTTAACTCATTGAGCTTGAACATTATCATAAAGTTTATTGTTTCTAGCTTTCCATAATTCTCAAAATATAAGTTTTGGCAGGATGTAGAAGATGAATTTTTGATGATCTCTGCTTTGCATTTTAAGCCACCATGAAAGGAGAATGGCTTTGCAAGAAGAATAATTCAACTGATCCCAAATTTTGTTGATGAAAAAAAACCACACTTCTTTTGCTAGCTTGCATTAAATGAATACATGATCAAATGTTTCTTCATTAGCTTCACAACCTCTACACATAGTAGCCATCCTTATGTTGTATCTCAACTTCTAATGGAATAGCATTATTCATCAATTTCCAAATTAAGTTAGTAATCTTCATAGGGCAATCAGGTTGCCAATTAATTTTTGAACTCAGAGAAATATGTCTATCTTGTTTATAAACATTAAAAGTTGATTTGTAAGTAAATTCTCATGTGGTACAAGGAACCCACAGTTCTTTTCAGCATCTATAAAGCCCTCTGTCATGTCTCTAATGGATGCAATTTTTTTCATATTTTGGAATCCATTGCCTCTATCAAGGCCATTAGGATATTTATTTTGCATAAAAGTTGTACAAATCCCCTTATCATACTTTAACTTGCAGTACAATTTCATACTAGATGAGTTTACCATGTCTTCTAATCTCCTTATATTTAAACCCCTTATTCATACGGGAAACAAGCCTCAGTCCACTTGGTCCTTAGTAGGGTTGGTGATGGTAGAGCCCTTTTAGTAGTAAGGCTCGTAAGTGAGATTTGGGCACCTTATCAGACAGAGTTGTTAGACCGCTTCGGATAGTTTATTTTCAACTCGAAAAACCTAACATCACTTGTGTTTTTGCAACATCTTCGGTAAGTTCTGTGATGATCGTAGAATCCGAATCTATGATGAAATATCCTAGGTTCCACATCAAAGTTGGCATAGCGGCCACCCCAATAGAACTTATTGAAAATGCCATTGATCCTCTTTAGAACAACCTTAGGAGGATTTAACACAAATAAATAAAGATAAGCATGGAAGAAAGAACATGCTTAATTAAAGTAACTTAACCTCCCTCTGAAATGAGCTTAGAAGACCAAACATTTAGTTTGTCTCTTATTTTCTTCAGTAGCTCTGACAAACTGAATGATTTTTCTTCTTCCTTTAGTTAAATGGCACCCCAATATTTAAGAGGGAGTGGTTAAAAATCTAGACATGTTTCAGTGGCAATGGATTTATTCCTTATTGGATTTATTTTAGCATCCACATAGAAGGATATCTTAGAGATATTCACCAGCTGACCTGAAATAGATTCATAGTCTTTAAGCATGTTAAAAAGAGCTTTAAGACCATATTTCCCACTATTTACGAAAATTATGACATCAGCAGCAAATCTAGGGTGAGAGATCAATTGGCTTATTTGAGGATGAGAGAATGGATTTCCTTTTTAAAGACTAATAGTTTATCAATTGTCCATATTAGAATAATTTCCTTTTTAGACCATATTATGGAAAGTTCCTATTATGAAGCCTTTAACCAAATTTCTTCAATGTTGTGCAAAGTTTCTAATATGGAAATTGTCCAGCATACATTTTCTATTGGTGATTTTTCAGCCTCTATTTAGTCACATTTTAGAAGTGAACTTGGGATTCTTGTGAATTCATTTCTCATTAAACAGAGACTGAGTAAATGGTGAATTTATGAAAATTCTTACTCAGTTTAAGGTATTATTAACTAGATCCTTCCTTCTATTATAAATTAGGAGATGTGGAAAGCTAAAATAGGTTTTTTATGTTACTTCTCCTTATGACCCTCTGGTGATTAACAATGTGATCTTTTCATGGCAGATTTGCTCAAGTGTGAAAACTTACACATTATTCCATATAATGATTCTTGCTTCAAAACTTCATTTCCACCAATTTAAAGAAAGATGCTAATTGTTAGATGGATTCCTCCAAAGAATATGTGATATAAGCTTAATTTTGATAGTAGTTCTAAAGGAAACCCATGCTCTACTGGAGGTGGTGGTATTATTAGAGATCACAAAGGGGATTTGATAGGAGAATTTTCTGTTTTCTATGGTATTCAATCTAATACTATGTCATAATTATGTGCTTTGAATGATGGTTTAAGAATTACGGATGAATTAATAGGAGATCAATTTGGATTCAGATTTAATTGTGAAATATATTCTTGGATTGGTCAAAGTGCATTGGAATCGTTTAATTCATTATCTTTGCCAAGGAAAATTTAAAGAGACGAATTGTACTATTTCTCACTGCTATAGAGAAAAAAACAATGTTGTTAACTATTTAGCTAATTTTGCTTCTAATAATACCCCCATTTTTTAATAAGGACAAAATTCCATTCATTACTTATCTCCATATCAGAATGGATAAATGGGGTTTTCCTTCAATTAGAACCAAATATGAATTTTCTTATGGGCATACCATATTATTTATTTCTGAGTAACATCTCCTACTTCCTCCTTCTCTATATTATTCATTCGATCTGTTCTAAGAATTACTTTTTAACTTTGTTTTACGCGTGAAAATATATACAAAGTATTGGTGATTTTCACAAGTTCTACAGAAAGACCAATGCTTTTGGCATTTCAAATGGATGATTTTCATGTCGCAAGATATATGAGATATGAGATAGAAAATCCTTTTTTATTATTTACCACTCAACGATTCATACCGACTGGGTAATATTATATAGTACATACATATAATTACTTATATATATGGAGAGATTTTCGGGTAGAAAATTATCTATTTTAAAGTTAAATTTTCAAAGTTGGCGGTGAAAATTTGTTATGGTGGCGGTGAGAATTTGCTATTGGTTGGTGTATAATATTCTTTGAATAAATCTTAATGTTTAAAACATGTTGGCTACCTGTGGTTTTCATGAATAAACAAAGGAGACTCTGTCGATTTAAAAAAAATGATAGTAGATATTTATTAAAAGATATCATGGTCTAAAATTTATATTATTTGTGATGAGAATATACTATATTGATTCATTGCAACTTGTATTATTGATGAGTAGGATATTAATTTTGACGTAATTGACACTTTTGTTTTTGCACGTGGCAACTTTTGCAGAACATGCAATGCTAATCAGTGATTTTGGAGATCGTACGGCTTTAAGATTACGAGATTACTTTGATAAAATCATTTTGTATTTTTTAGTATAAGATTTGAATGTATTTGTGTTGTCAATTGCAATATTTGAACTTAGTGTTATAATTTTTGTTGTGATGAATATTTAGAGATGCTTGTATGAACTCTAATTATTTTTGAATGAAAATGATTCGTTGTGTTAATTGAAAATCATCTTATGTGAAATACTGTTACTAAAGCCGTTTAATACAAAAATAAACTATTTAAGTAACTCCGAACTATTTTTTGAAGAAACTCTTTTATTAAAATCAAATCAAATTAATCACAATATGTACGAGATATGTTCAAGATTGGTTAACAGGTTTAGTAAATCAGTTTAAAAGCTTAAACTCATCACAACCACGAGAATAAGATGAGGAGATGTAGAGAGGTTAAGTACAAGGTATTTTTAACGTGGTAAAGCCTCAACCAACTGAGGAAACATCCACGACTCCCTCTACGGAGTAAATAAAAAAAAATTCACTAAAACAAATTATAACAGTTACAAACTATATAACACACGTGCACACAAAACAGACCTATATAAGTTTAGGAATGTACCCACTGGCGTCCTTCTAACTTTTCTGCAGTTCTGTTTGTTGATGTTGTTCTCCAGTTTGCTAACATCCAATTTGTTCCAGTTCTTTACGTCGACTCTTGTTCTTGAGATATTATTACTAACACTTTTAGTGTGGTAGAGTGATAGTGTTTGTGAAGGTTCTTTCTAACACGTGCATGCACACACTCACACTGATTTATGCAAACAGACCTATCAAATTACATATAAGATCTATATGATGTGATTTTCTATATCTCTCTTGTTAGGAAACTTTGAACCATATTTGACCTTTAATATTAACCCAGAATCTCCGGCTATCTTGCTCAGAAGAAGTTTCAGGATCTTAATCAATCAAAGGTTTTGAAAATATTTTTGAGATTGAAAATCACCAAGTGCAATTCCAACTAGGTCGAAGGTTTTTTTTTCAAAAGAACTAGAAACATAAAATGATATTGTTGATTTTGAATATGAAAACATTTACAGAACCAAATCAACAAAAGTTTTCTCAGGATGAGAAACTATAAATGCAGATCTATGTGTAATATAACATGCAAAGACTAGATCTAAGATTCCTATAAAAGAAGAAACACATATCTAATCAAATGTTTAAGTTGCAAACAAGATCTGAGAACGAAGAGGTTACAACATCAAACAATAACAAACCAATACTCAAAACTCTCAAACACTCAAGGTTGTGTTTGGTATAAACTGGTTTTTGAAAGAGGTTATGGTTTGAAAAATGTTTAGGAAGATTTAGGGTTAGGGTTTCCTAACTCAGGTTTCTCTCTCTCTCTCTCTCTCTCTCTCTCTCTCTCTCTCTCTCTCTCTCTCTCTTCTTTATTCTCTCTTTTATCTCTTCTCTCACTCGAATAAAATGAAGTGACAAAAGTTCCATTTGGCTGAGGGTAAGTCTCCTTATATAGGAGGCTGAGAGGATTCTAGAACGAGGTTTAAAAATAATGTCTACGATTTAGTCTAGGCAGATTGACTTTGATCCAAGGGCTTAGAAGAAGCGATGGATAAAACGATTGTGATTGGCTGGATAAAGGTTCACAGGGATTGTATAAGGACGCATGCATATCGTAGATTAAAAACAATCCAAGGGCTGTAACTAAGCACGACTAATGTCTCAAAGGGAAAATACAAAATGGTTCGATGACAGCGTGAC
Source organism: Sambucus nigra (assembly GCA_949130495.1). NCBI lineage: Eukaryota > Viridiplantae > Streptophyta > Magnoliopsida > Dipsacales > Adoxaceae > Sambucus > Sambucus nigra. Next base: position 292,529,870 of record OX422215.1, on the reverse strand, counting down.
AGGTGTAGGGATATGACTGGATACCACACGCGCGTCCAAAAGAAACTACAAATGCATCCTGATGTCTCTAGCGCTTTTAGATTCTACCCAAGTGAACTTTCAGCCAATAAAACCAATAATCCAAAATTACATAAAGACCCCTATACTTTATGAAACCAATTTTTATTATAAAACTTTATTTTTAACAATTATTAAAATTCCCAACAAAATATTAAAAATCATTTTGAGGGAAATTAATACACACAAACTATATGCAATCAATTTATGCAATAAAAGACCTATGTATGCAGTCCTAATTACGTGTGAGTGATTGGTGAATATACCTTGATCAACAAACAAGTGGAATTAATTGAAAATAATTCTCTGAGACTCTTTGGATTCTAGGATAGGACACAATTTTGTCACTATTTACAAACTAGATGAGCACTTATACAATATAGACTCAAGTGAGTCAAGAGTATAAGGTTCTTCAATCTCTCCCTTTGAAAATATGAGACGAAATCTCCTTTGAGTCATCTAGGACTCGTAGGGCAATAAAAATAAGAAAAAACTATTCCTATAAAAATTCTATCTACCCGTTTCCTAGAAAAGAAAAGTACATAACTCAACTAATTACAATTAAATACGCTATTATAGCTGTTGAGAATAACTGTACAGAATCCTGCAAATAATCACTAAGATCAAGCTTTTTAGAAATATGTAGTAAAAATGAACTTATAAAGACTCAAATTTCTCCCCCATTTTGTCTTAAATAGACAAAGGGAAAAATATGTAGGCCAAATAGTTTAATCGGCACAAACCATACCTATTGATTTACGCAAAGAAATAAATCTATTGTAATCCAAAGGTTTGGTGAACATATCTGCGAGTTGCAAATCAGTAGGAAGATAATTAATTTCTAATTCCTTAGTTTTAATCAATTCGCGTATAAAGTGATGTCTTATTTTTATGTGTTTTGTTCGCGAGTGTTGAACAGGATTTTTAGAGATATTGATCACACTTTGATTATCACAATAGAGATGCAATTGTTTTTCTTGAATACCATAATAACTTAGCATTTGTTTAAGCAAAAGTAATTGGGCACAGCAACTTCCCGCGATTATGTATTCAGATTCAGCTGTTGATAGAGATGTGGAGTTTTGTTTCTTGCTACTCCAACCTACCAAATTATTACCTATATAGTAACATGCTCCTGATGTGATTTTACTATCATCAGTACACCTAGCCCAATCAGTATCAGTGTATCCAATTATAGTGCTAGGTGTACCACTAGTGTACCAAAGTCCTAGATTCGGAGTGCCTTTTACGTATTTAATAACTCTTTTAACAGAAGTTAGATGGCTCTCTTTAGGATTATTTTGATAACGAGCACATACACAAACAACATACATTATATCAGGACGCGAGGCAGTAAGGTATATCAAGGTTCATATCATACTACGATATAAAGTTGGATCTATAGATTTTCCAGTTTCATCTTTAGATAGTTTACCGCACTCATGGGAGTTTTAGCATCTTTAGCACTCTCAAGGCCGAATTTTTTGACAATATCTAATGTGTTTTAGATTGCGAAACAAATAATCCTTCTGAATTTTGTTTGACTTGAAGACCCAAAAAAAATTGCAACTCCCCCATAAGAGACATTTGAAATTCTTTATGCATAATTTCAGAAAAAGATTTAACTTCTGAGGGAGAAGTTGATCCAAAAATGATATCGTCAACATAAACTTGAGCTATAATGATGTGTTTGTCAAAATGTTTGACAAATAGGGTTTGATCATTTCCATCTCCTAGAAAATATTTATCTAAGAGAAAATTGAAAAGGCGCTCATACCAGGCTCTATGCGCTTGTTTTAGGCCATACAAAGCCTTTTTAAGACGAAGCACATGATTTGGGTATAGAGGGTCAATGAACCCTTTTGGTTGTTCTACATAGGTCTCCTCAGTCAATATTCCATTAAGGAATGCAGATTTGACATCCATTTGATAAAGTGTAAAGTGCAAGTATCAAGCTATGGCAAAGAGAAGACGAACAAATTCTAAACGAGTAACAGGAGCAAAAGTCTCGTTAAAATATATTCCTTCAATTTGAGTATATCCTTGAGCAATTAATCTAGCTTTGTTTCTAATGATTATCCCACTTTGATCAGATTTATTTTTAAATATCTAACGTTTTCCAATAACCTTTTTGTGATTAGGCCTAGGTACAAGATACCAAACATCATGAATGACAAATTGAAGAAGTTCTTCCTGCATGGCAGAAATCCAGTGAGAGTCATTCAATACCTCATTTACATTCTTTGGTTCCACAAGGGAGACAAAGCATGCATAATGAGCATAATTTCTTAATTAAGATCTTTTAGGCATAGGCTCATTAGGATTACCAATAATGTTGTCTATGGGATGGTCTTTAGAAACCCAGTTAGGTACTTCAGGTGTCTCGATTGGTAAAAGAATCATCTACTTCTGAAGAGTCATTTTCTAAAGAATTTGCAGACTCTTCCACAATAGTTGATTCCCCAGTCTTACTCTCTACAGTAGTGTCACTTACAATTACATTTATGGATTCCATTATGAACTTAGTGCTAAGATTATAAACACGGTAGGCTCTATGGTTAGGCGAGTATCCTAGAAAAATAGTTTTATCTCCACGACTCTCAAATTTGGATAAGTGTTCTCTGTCTTTGCATACATAACAGGTACTACCAAAGGTTCTAAGGTACTTAAGATTGGGTTTTTTCCTATACCAAAGTTGGTAAGGAGTTTGTTTCGCGTTCTTTCTAAGATAGACCCTATTGATAATGTGACACGCAATACGAATAGATTATACCCAAAAATATTTAGGTAAATATTTGGCATGTAACATAACACGTGCCATCTCTTGAAGAGTACGATTCTTTCTCTCAGAGATACCATTTTGTTAAGGAGTCTTAGGGGAACTAAACTTATGTTTGTAGCCATTATAGTCATAATACTCTATTATACTAGTGTCTTTGAATTCTCCACCTCTATCTACGAATTATATTTACTTGAGTGTCCTTTTCATTTTCAATCCGAAGAAGTATTTTTAAAAAAGTTTGAAAAGTGTTAGACTTTTGTTTTAATAAGGCTACCCAAGTAAATCTAGTGAAGTCATCAACCATAACAAGAATGTAACTGTGTCCACAGAGACTAACAGTTTGAGAGCGACCCATTAGGTCCATATGGAGGAGATCCAAAGGGTTAGAGGTAAGGATATCTTTTACTTTCTTATGAGGTGCCTTAACAATTTTTCCTTCCTGACAAGAACCACAAACAATATTAGAAATAGGTTTGATTTTTGGAATACCTTTAACTATTTCTTGAGAAGATAATATACTAAGATTATCGTAATTTATGTGACCCATCTTGTTATGCCATATCTCATTGTCATCCATTCTGGCAACATTACAGATTTCAGAACTATTCATGACAGTATAGCAATTGTCAGGAGTCTTGAATCCTGTAATTATGCATTCACCCTTTTCATTTAAAATTTTGCAATTGTTCTTTGAAAGGGTAACAGTATGATCTGAGTCACAAAATTGCGAGATACTAAGTATATTAGCATTAAGACCTTTGAATAGAAGAACATTTTCAAGAACAGGTATTCCTTCTTCTTGGAGAGTTCCTTTACCTATGATTTGGGATGATACTCCATCACCAAAAATAACTTTTCCTCCAGCAAAGATGGTTTTGTTTAAAAGTTTTGTATTATCACCAGTCATGTGTTTTGAACATCCAAAATCTAAATACCAACCAGAAGATGTGTGTTCAGCTTTTAAAGCAGTTATCACAATGTTACACTTCAGCAGGGGTAATAGATCATCTTTTCTAGCCCAAATTGCTCTTGTTTTCATTTTGCGCTTATTTGTTCTCATTTGATAAAATTTGCGAGCATTCGATTTTTTTTGAAAAATGTTTTGCGCATGATTTTGAATTTTATGAAACACATGGGCATTTGTCTTAGGAAAGTGTTTAGGAAATGTTCTTTTAAGTTTGGTCTTTCTTTTCCTATAATTAGAGTTTTTTCTGGTTGTCTAGGTAGAACATAATTGTTACGGATTCTCCTAGAATAGTTAAAGTTTTGATAAACGGTAGGGTTACAGATATGTTTGACGAGTCTTCTAGCATAGTAGCCATCAAAAGAATGACCGTATATATCGCAGTAGGAGCAATAAAGATTGCTCGAAGAGGGTATCTCCTTAGTAAAGTATCTAAATATAGGCTTTAAGGAATTTATTAGTTGAACCCTATTCCTAGGTACCGTCGTATTCTCAAATCGGGAGTCCCATGGCTGGGTGGTCAGTTCCTACGAGTTACATCGGTCCCGTGGGTGGTGTTGGTGCCACCCACTGGGACGTTCGCGGGCTGTTTTGAGTTTTCACCCACTAACGCCATGTTTTTAATCCTAAGTATAGAAATATGTAAATTACCATCGTATTCTCAAACTGGGAGTCCCACGGCTGGTTGGTCAGTTCCTATGAGTTACATCGGTCCCGTGGGAGGTGTTGGTGCCACCCACGGGGATGTTTGGGGGCTTTTTCGAGTTTTCACCCACTAATACCATATTTTTAAGCCTAAGTCTAGAAATATGCAAATTATTATTATATTCTCAAACCGGGAGAGTCGCGGCTATGTGGTTAGTTCCTACGAGTTACATTGGTCCCGTGGGAGGTGTTGGTGCCACCCACGGGGACGTTCGGGGGCTGTTTCGAGTTTTCACCCTCTAACGCCATGTTTTTAAGCCTAAGTCTAGAAATATTTAAATTAGCATCGTATTGACAAACTAGGAGACCCGCGGCTAAATGGTCAGTTCCTACGAGTTACATTTGTCCCGTGGGAGGTGTTGGTGCCACCCACGGGGACATTCGGGGGCTGTTTTGAGTTTTCACCCACTATCGCCATATTTTTAAACCTAAGGCTAGAAATATGCAAATTACCGTCGTATTCTGAAATCGGGAGTCCCACGGCTACCAGTTACATCAGTCCCGTGGGAGGTGTTGGTGCCACCCACGGGGACGTTCGGGGGCTGTTTCGAGTTTTCATCCACTAACGCCATGTTTTTATGCCTAAGTCTAGAAATATGCAAATTACCATCGTATTCTCAAACCGAGTGTCCCGCGGCTACGTGGACAGTTCCTACGAGTTACATTGGTCCCGTGGGAGGTGTTGGTACCATCCACGGGGACGTTCGGGGTGAGAACGTGTGTGCTCGCGTTCAAATGATCAAATTATATATAAAACCCTTTTAACACAAACAAACCCTAAACATGCAGCAGTATGTGATTGAATAAATAGATAATCTACGCAAGGACATTCAAACACATGCAATTAAGGAAAAATCCCCCTCAGGGGCAAAACCATTTATTTTCACTATAATTTGTAAGAGAACGGCTTACAATCGGATTACAATGAAAATACAAGTTGACTAAGAATTACCCTCGGGTATCGGATTCTGTAGTCGCGGCTGGAATTATCCCTTTCCAGTAGGGCTGCAATGAAGAAGAAGAACGGTCTCCTCCACAAGGGTTGAACAAACCAAAGTTGTGTTCTTGGGTTGAAAAGGATTCACAAAGGTTTGGCAATGATGTGTGAATCAAAACATGAGTCTTGGGACTCAAAAATATGAAGACTAGATGTATTTGGACTCTCAAATTCGTCTCCTAAAGTCTTGCAAAACAACTCCCCCGAAGTTGGTATTTATAGGAAAAAATATGAAGAGTCCCACGTTCTTAAAACTCTAAAATTCTATCCAGCGTACAAAAAAAACAGCATTCTGTAAGGAATTTTCTCTATCTTCAAAAGGTCATAACTCTTTCACCGTAGCTCGGATTGAGGTGCTGTTTTTTCCAGTATCTTCGTTGCGGAGAGCTCTTCAACTTTCTAGTTGACCAGACCTCCGAACTATGGATGTGAAATTACGAAAATACCCTTGAACTCTCCTATTGTGCCTTTTTTTCACTGTTTTGACTTCCCTTGCGTACCACTTGCATTAAGTCCCTAAAATCTTGGAACGTGAAGTCGTTGAGGCAGATAAGGGACACATTAGTGGAGATAATGCATGCTTGATTCTCGAAATTCGGATAGAGGCCGTCATGTGAGATCTTGAGGTGACGTGCCAAATGTAGCGGCGTACGACATAAATAAATGAAACATTTCGGACATGAGAAAAATGTCCTTACAAATCTCTCCCTATGTCTATGCCGGTACATACATAAAAAATCTGAATTATCAAATATGAAATTGCCTATACAAATCTACCCTCCCATGAACCCAAAACTGGAAAAGGTACAAATGAATAGTCTTCATCGTTTGTTTTTCAAATCTTTAGGAATCACAGATCTTTTCTCATCAGGGTGTGCAATTTAGTGATCATCAATGTAGTACCTACACACATGAGATAAAGCAAAATACCAAGTGACATATCGAGTTTGAAATGATGAGATAAACATATATATATCAATTTATGAGCAAACTCAAATTTCAAAAAACTCCCCCATAATAAGATAATTCATTCTCCCCCTTTTTATGATGTCCCCAAATAGACAAATGAGAGAAATAAATCAAATAAGCAAGTGCGGGGTGTCACTAGGATAAAAAACACACCATGAATAAACAGAAAGCAACCAAGTCAATGATAGCGTAAATGAAGTGGTGTGATCAAATTCGATAGGAAAATCAATGCATACAAACATGACATATGTGCACGATGAATATTGGATATTCCTAGGGAATGAACTCAAATGCTTCCTTTGGTGTAAAAGAGTGACAATATAAGATATTGACTCAATCAAATCAACAAATTAAAGCTCAAAATGATTTTCACACCAATAACGTCCAAAATGATTTTATGCTTTTTCAGGACTTTCAAGGAAGTGCAAACCCGTTTAGATTCTCCAACCAAACTCCCTCGGATATTATATTGAATAGAGGCATTCTAAATTCTCAAACTTTGGAGAATTGATGGTGAAACCTAAGTGGCCCATATTTGGCATGAATTGCTTTTTATTGCCTGTAAAAAAAATTTTGGGCTCTTTTAACCTCTTTGGACCTCGGATATTAAAATTCCTCCATTTTTTAGGTCCTTTTTAACGGTGGCTTTTGTGCAAAGGATAGATGATTACCTTTCGCAGCCCCTCCCCGTTATACAAAAACACACAGTCTCACCAAAACGGTTTTTACATGCATTCCAATCTTGTCAAGTTTTATCGCATATTGTACATTGTATAGACAAGATTGAGATGAAAACACGCAAGCCAACATGAGATAGACAAGTGCAATAAGCAAATATAGCCGTGCATGTGTGCAATAAAGGATATAGGAGTCAAACATGTAGGAAGATATCACTAATTACATCTCAAAGACTCCAATCAATGTAAAGCACATGGATGAAATGATGTAGCCTCTCAAATCTCTATCAAACAGTCACATGGATAAATGGAATGAAGTTGTGACTTGGCTATCTTACATGCTCATCCATAAAAGAAGCAAAATACAAAAATCTTTTTGGATTTTTTCAAAAATTTGAAAAAAAAGATATAAAATCTTTTTGTGTTTTTCTCAAAATTTTTCTTAAAGGAAAATCTTTTTGTATTTTTTTTTCAAAAGAAATATAAAAAGCAAAAGGAATAAAACAAAGGTGTACAACAAAGTAATGGTACATATAAAACAGACTAGCAATAGGAAGCATATGATATGCACATGAAGAAGCATCCTATTCTAGACATAGACCAACCCCTCAGTCAACTGTGCAAATCCCTAAAGATTTCCTAAGACTCTCAAATCTAAGGGCATCTAAAGGTTTCGTGAAAATATCGGCTAACTGACGGTCGGTAGGAACAAAACTCAGGGATACGACTTTCTCTTCAACTAACTGACGAATAAAGTGCTCACGTATCCTGATGTGTTTTGTGCGCGAATGCTGAACTGGATTGCGGGATATGTGTATCGCGCTCGTGTTATCATAGGAAATGGTCATGGTGTCCTGTGATATCCCATAATCCTCCAGCATTTGCTTCATCCACAAGAGTTGTGTGCAACAACTCCCGGCGGCTATGTACTCAGCCTCCGCAGTGGACAAAGAGATGGAATTTTGCTTCTTGCTCAGCCAGGAGACAAGAGCAGAACCAAAATAGAAACACCCACCAGAAGTGCTCCTACATCCATCTACATCCCCAGCCCAATCGGCATCCGAGTAGGCGGATAAACGGTCATCGGTATCAAAGGAATACCAAATCCCGTATGAGAGAGTCCCACTTACGTATTTAATAATACGTTTTAGAGCAAGTAAATGTGACTCTTTTGGGGATGCCTGATAACGCGCACAGACTCCAACACTAAAGGCGATGTCGGGACGACTGGCATTCAAGTAGAGAAGACTACCTATCATACTCCTATATAAGGTTTTCTCTACGTCCTTGCCTGAAGTGTCCTTACTAAGCTTGGTAGTGGTACTCATAGGTGTACGGGCATGCTTAGCGGAGTCTAAACCAAATTTTTTCACGAGGTCTCTAGCATACTTGGATTGGGAGATGAACATCCCATCCTCTAGCTGACGAACCTGAAGACCAAGGAAGAATGTAAGCTCACCAACCATGCTCATTTCAAACTCACTTTTCATCTCCTCCTCAAAGTGATGAGCATGCTGGGAGCATGTGGATCCAAAGACTATGTCGTCAACATAGACCTGGGCAACCAAAATAGCACCGTCATCTCTCCTGACAAACAACGTCATATCTACCCCCCCCTCTCTTGAAGCCACGAGCTAAGAGATAAGAAGTAAGCCTCTCGTACCAAGCACGGGGTTCTTGCTTCAAACCATACAAGGCTTTCCTCAGATAGTAGACGTGCTCAGGGTGCTGAGGGTCTTCAAACCCTTTTGTTTGTTCCACATAAACCTCCTCCTGTAGAATTCCATTCAAAAAGGCACTCTTGACATCCATCTGATACACCTTGAAGCGCTGATGACATACGATGGCGAGCAGAAGACGGACGGACTCAAGCCTCGCAACAGGAGCAAATGTCTCCCCAAAGTCTACACCCTCTATCTGTGTGTAGCCTTGAGCGACCAACCTAGCCTTATTTCGGATTATGGTACCGTTTTCATCCATTTTGTTCTTAAAAATCCACCGGGTACCTATCACATTAATCTCACTAGGTCGGGGGACAAGTTCCCAGACATCATTCTTTTTAAACTGAAGCAACTCATCCTGCATAGCAGATATCCAGTGTTCATCCTTGAGTGCTTCTTTATGGTTCTTGGTCTCGACTTTGGACGTGTAGCAAAGATGGCTAACAACGTTCTCTAGCTGAGCACGAGTCTTGACCCCTAGAGTGGGATCACCAACAATGGCAGAAGGGTCATGACTCTTGTGAACCCAAGCAGGTGTGTCCCCTAACACAGGAGTAGGGTCCACAGAGTGTGAGAGAGGAACAGGTAAATCACTGTCAGAACAATCCTCATCCTCACACTGAAGGTTAGGATCAATAACCGTCGGAGGTTCGTCATCTTGCACGGTGACGTTTATTGATTCCATAATCTTAGAGCTCTTCAGGTTAAAAACTCGGTACGCTCTGCTATTCGATGAATATCCTAGAAATATTCCCTCGTCGCTTCGGGAGTCAAACTTTCCTAATTGCTCTTTATCCCGTAGGATGTAGCATTTACTCCCAAAGACACGGAAATATGCCAGGTTGGGCTTCTTGCCAGTCCACAACTCATAAGGAGTGTGAAGTGTGTGTGGACGCAGATACACCCTATTCACCGTGTGGCATGCAGTAGACACTGCCTCTGCCCAAAATCTCCTAGAAACTTTACGACCTAGAAGCATAGATCTAGCCATCTCTTGGATCGTTCTATTCTTTCTCTCAACAATCCCATTTTGCTGAGGAGTTCTCACAGCAGAAAACTCATGTTTGATCCCAAGGCTATCACAGTACAAATCAACCTTTGCTTCCTTGAATTCAGTGCCGTTGTCACTACGTATTCTGTTAATAGTGACACCGTGTTGATTTTGCAGGACACGGCACTTGGTCGTTAAGAAATCTACAGCATCGGATTTCTCTCTCAGAAAACCTACAATGGAGTATCTGGAGAAATCATCTACCATCACGAGGATGTACCTCTTACCACCTAGACTCTCAGTACGAGTGGGACCCATAAGATCCATGTGAATCAACTCCAGAACACGAGAGGTGGTAATGGAATGTAACTTCCTATGAGGACTACGAATTTGTTTTCCCAACTGACAGGGTCCACAAACGGTCGAAGTTGACTTTCCAAGAGATGGTAAGCCACGTACTAGGTCCTTTTTAGATAAACGATTGAGATCTCTAACGTTCACGTGACCTAGATGTTGGTGCCACAGATCCATAGGAGTGATCGTGGCGCTGTTGCAGACAAGTGAGGATGTGGGCTCAGTCCCATAGCAATTATCCTCGGTCCTCACCCCTTGCATCAAAAGTTTACCGGCTTGATTGTAGACTTTACACGCGTCCCGGTCAAACTTTACTGCAAAGTTAGTGTCGCACAGCTGGCTAATGCTGAGAAGGTTTGCTTTCAAACCTTTGACGTACAAAACATTTTCTAGCTTAGGAAAACCAGGTAACTCGATAGTACCTCGTCCTATAATGCTAGACTTACTCCCATCTCCAAAGGTGACTCTGCCATCTTTATAATCCTCAAGAGTAGTAAAAAATGAGGCATCACCTGTCATGTGTCTGGAGCACCCACTATCAAAATACCACTGTGAGGTATTATGTGCTTTGAGAGCAACATGAACAACAAAGGCCTTTTTATCTTTCTTAGGCACCCAAGCAGAGATGACCTTTTGTTTGCCTTTGTTGGTTTTAGCTGGAATGTAAGAAGCATTCACTAACGGCGAAGACATCCGTCGGAATTCTTTCATCAAACTCTGAGTCATGGCAGCTAAGAACTCAACTCCCTCTCTCAGACTAGAAAACTCATCAGTATGTCTTAGAGGAGCAGTAGTACGTCGTGTCCGACCCATGCTATAGCAAGTTTCCCTAAGGTGGCCTTTTCTTTTGCAATAAGTACAAAAGAGCTCAGTCAAAGGCGGACCTTGGTTTGCTTTTCTTGGTCGAACTCTCCTTCGAGGTTTTTTACGGTGACCATAAGGAGTTGTAGTAAACTCAGGAACTAGTCCAGGTGCAATTTGGGACGTGGAGGCACCATCATATCCAATTCCTTGACGATCACCAAAACCTAAAGCGGGGCCGAGGAGCATCTTTCCTATCTTCCCAGATCTGTCCTCGATTTGTACCTTGACTTCCCGTGCTTTCTCAAGATCATGAGTCAGCTGGGCAACAAGGGCTTCAAGTTTCTTCCGAGTCTCCACGGAGGAATGGAGCTGACTCGTAAGACTAGCCACTTGCTTGATCAAGTCCCCTCTCTCTTTCTCTAGAGTACTCTCTCTCTCTCTAAACAAATTCTCATTCTCGACACAGGTAGATTCTCTCTCTCTCAGGGCGGTGTAGGTGGAGAACTCTCTTTCTCTCGCTTTCCTTAAATCTTCCTCTAGGCAAGTGATCTTAAGAACTAACGCTTTGTTACGCTTTTTAGTTTTAAAAGACTCAGAATATAACTCAGCGTAGGCGCGTTGTATATCACTCTCGCTCTCACTTGTGTCATCCTCCCCCTCACTCACATCGATCTCACTGTCGAGGTGTCCCTGTGAAGCATCATCCTCATCGTCGTGAGGAGAATTAGGAGTGCTCACTTGGCTGGCCATGAATGTGGTGAAGTTACACTCATGCGGTGACTCATCTCCAGAATCCACCGTCTCGACCTCACTGTCGTCACTAAGGGTAGCATTAAGGACAGCTTTCCCTTTCTCTATATTCAGACGATTGGCACACTCAAAAGCTCTATGACCCCTACCATCACATTCAAAACATCTCTCACTTTCTTTCAGAGAAGGATTTTTGGAAACTTTTTCATTTTTCTTTTCAAACTTATTTTTCTCAAATTTCTTTTTATCTTTAAAATTGCCATTTTTCTTAAATTTGAGAATCATCTTGAAATTTTTTGCGAAAAGAGCCAAATCATCTAAGTCAAAATCGCACTCAGAATCTGACGTGTCAGTCTCTCTCTTTCTAGATGACTCTACCCTCTTTCTAGCTGACCCCTCACTCCTTCTCTCTTTGGCTTTAAGAGCAATTCCCTTATCTTTAGATTTAGAATTTTTAGGGAACATATCAATTTCATAAGTTTGCAAATCTCCTACAAGTTCTTCCAATTTTAGCATATTTAAATTACCCATAGAATTTAGCACAGTGACTTTAGGGATAAAACGCTTAGGCAAAGAACGAAGAATTTTTTTAACAACTCTAGCATTCGGAATATGTTCACCAAGATTAAAACTAGTATTCACAATGTCAGAAAGTCTAGCATAAAATTCATCAAAGCATTCAGAATCATGCATGGTGATTGTTTCAAATTGAGTTGTCAAGTTTTGCAACTTAGACTCTTTCACAGCATTAGTTCCTTCATGGGTGAGTTGTAAAACATCACATGCCTCTTTTTAGGTGGTACACGTCATTATGCGTTTGAACTCATCAGGTGTGATAGACCCAGAAATAGCACTTAGACCCTTAGAATTAAAAGATGACCATTTAATTTCTTCATCAGACCAAGAAATGTCAGGTTTCAAGTTGGTCACATTATCAACAGTCACGGTGGGAGGAGTCCACCCTCGTTCAACCAAAATCCAGACACGTTCATCAATGGGTTTTAAAGCCGACCTCATACGGGCTTTCCAATAAGCATAATTTGTCCCGTCAAAAATAGGCATTTTATAATATGACTTCTCCATTTGAACACGCACTTTTTCAAAAATCAATTTTTTCAGAAAATTGATATCTTAGAAAAATTTTGCGGAAAGAAAAAAAAAGGAATACGCGATAGATTAGCGTAACCTGCTCTGATACCAATTTGAGAACGTGTGTGCTCGCGTTCAAATGATCAAATTATATATAAAACCCTTTTAACACAAACAAACCCTAAACATGCAGCAGTATGTGATTGAATAAATAGATAATCTACGCAAGAACATTCAAACACATGCAATTAAGGAAAAATCCCCCTCAGGGGCAAAACCATTTATTTTCACTATAATTTGTAAGAGAACGGCTTACAATCGGATTACAATGAAAATACAAGTTGACTAAGAATTACCCTCGGGTATCGGATTCTGTAGTCGCGGCTGGAATTATCCCTTTCCAGTAGGGCTGCAATGAAGAAGAAGAACGGTCTCCTCCACAAGGGTTGAACAAACCAAAGTTGTGTTCTTGGGTTGCAAAAGGATTCACAAAGGTTTGGCAATGATGTGTGAATCAAAACATGAGTCTTGGGAGTCAAAAATATGAAGACTAGATGTATTTGGACTCTCAAATTCGTCTCCTAAAGTCTTGCAAAATAACTCCCCCGAAGTTGGTATTTATAGGAAAAAATATGAAGAGTCTCACGTTCTTAAAACTCTAAAATTCTATCCAGCGTACAAAAAAAACAGCATTCTTTAAAGAATTTTCTCTATCTTCAAAAGGTCATAACTCCTTCATTGTAGCTCGGATTGAGGTGCCGTTTTTTCCAGTATCTTCATTGTGGCGAGCTCTTCAACTTTATAGTTGACCAGACCTCCGAAATATGGATGTGAAATTACGAAAATGCCCTTGAACTCTCCTATTGTGCCTTTTTTTCACTGTTTTGACTTCCCTTGCGTACCACTTGCATTAAGTCCCTAAAATCTTGGAACGTGAAGTCGTTGAGGAAGATGAGGGACACATTAGTGGAGATAATGCATGCTTGATTCTCGGAATTCGGATAGAGGCCGTCATGTGAGATCTTGAGGTGACGTGCCAAATGTAGCGGCGTACGACATAAAAAATGAAACATTTCGGACATGAGAAAAATGTCCTTACACGGGGGCTGTTTCGACTTTTCACCCTTCAACGCCATATTTTTAAGCCTCAGTCTAGAAATATGCAAATTATCATTGTATTCTCAATCCGGGAGACCCGCGGCTGCGTGGTCAGTTCCTACGAGTTACATTGGTCCCATGGGAGGGGTTGGTGCCACCCACGGGGACGTTTCGGGCTGTTTCGAGTTTTCACCAACTAACGCCATGTTTTAAGCCTAAGTCTAGAAATATACAAATTACCATCGTATTCTCAAATTGGGAGACCCGCGGCTACGTGGTTAGTTCCTACGACTTACATTGGTCCTGTGGGAGGTGTTGGTGCACCCACGGGGTCGTTCGGTGGCTATTTCGAGTTTTCACCCTCTAATGCCATGTTTTTAAGCCTAAGTCTAGAAATGTGCAAATTACCGTTGTATTCTCAAACCGGGAGACCCGCAGCTGCGTGGTCATTTCCTACGAGTTACATTGGTCCCGTGGGAGTTGTTGGTGCCACCCACAGGGTCGTTCGACGGCTGTTTCGAGTTTTCACCCCCCAACGCCATGTTTTTAAGCCTAAGTCTAGAAACATGCAAATTGTCGTCGTATTCTCAAAAAGGGAGTCTCGTGGATGCGTGGTCACTTCCTACGAGTTACATTAGTCCCGTGGGAGGTGTTGGTGCCACCCATGGTGACGTTCGGGAGCTGTTTTGAGTTTTCACCCACTAACGCCGTGTTTTTAAGCCAAAAGTCTAGAAGTATGAAAATTATCGTCGTATTCTCAAATTGGAGACCCGCGACTATGTGGTCAGTTCCTAAGAGTTACATTGGTCCCGTGGGAGGTGTTGGTGCCACCCACGGGGCTGTTCGGCGGTTGTTTCGAGTTTTCACCCATTAATGCAATGTTTTTAAGCCTAAGTCTAGAAATATGCAAATTGCCATCGTATTCTCAAATCAGGAGTCCCGCGATAGCGTGGTCAATTCGTACGAGTTACACTGGTCCCGTGGGAGGTGTTGGTGCCACCCACGGGGACGTTCGGGGATTGTTTTGAGTTTTCACCTACTAACGCCATGTTTTTAAGCCTAAGTCTAGAAATATGCAAATTACTATCGTATTCTCAAATCGGGAGTCCCACGGCTGGGTGGTCAGTTCTTACGAGTTACATCGGTCCTGTGGCAGGTGTTCTGCCACCCATGGGGACGTTCGGGTGCTGTTTCGTGTTTTCACCCACTAACGCCATGTTTTTAAGCCTAAGTCTAGAAATATGCAAATTACTGTCGTATTCTCAAACCGGGAGACCCGCGGATGCATGGTCAGTTCCTACGAGTTACATTTGTCCCGTGAGAGGTGTTGGTGCCACCCACGGGGACGTTCGGGGGCTGTTTTGAGTTTTCACCCACTAGCGCCATATTTTTTAGCCAAAGTCTAGAAATATTCAAATTACCAACGTACTCACAAACCAGGAGTCCCGCGGCTACATAGTCAGTTCCTACGAGTTACATTGGTCCCGTGGGAGGTGTTAGTGCCACCCATGGGGACGTTCGGGGGCTGTTTCGAGTTTTCTCCCACTAACGTCATGTTTTTAAGCCTAAGTCTAGAAATATGCAAATTACCATCGTATTATCAAACCGAGAGTCCCGCGGCTGGGTGGTCAGTTCTTATGAGTTACATCGGTCCTGTGGGAGGTGTTCTGCCACCCACAAGGACGTTCGAGTGTTGTTTCGTGTTCTCACTCACTAACGCCATGTTTTAAGCCTAAGTCTAGAAATATGCAAATTATTGTCGTATTCTCAAATAGGGAGTCCCGCAGCTGCGTGGAGAGTTCCTACGAGTTACATTGGTTCCAGGGGAGGTGTTGGTGCCACCCAGGGGGACGTTCGGGGGCTATTTTGAGTTTTTACCCTTCAACGCCATATTTTTAAGATTCAGTCTAGAAATATGCAAACTATCATTTTATTCTCAAACCGGGAGACCCGCGGCTACGTGATCAGTTCTTATAAGTTACATTGGTCCCGTGGGAGGTGTTGGTGCCACCCACAGGGACGTTCGGGGGATGTTTTGAGTTTTCAACCTCTAACGCCATGTTTTTAAGACTAAGTCTAGAAATATTCAAATTACCATCGTATTGACAAACTAGGAGTCCTGCAGCTACATGGTCAGTTCCGACGAGTTACATTGGTCCCGTGGGAGGTGTTGGTGCCACCCACGGGACGTTCGGGGGCTGTTTCGAGTTTTCACCCACTATCGCCATGTTTTTAAGCCTAAGTCTAGAAATATGCAAATTACCATCGTATTCTCAAACCGGGAGTCCCACGACTGGGTGGTCAGTTCCTACGAGCTACATTGGTCCCGTGGGAGGTGTTGGTGCCACCCACGGGGACATTCGGTTGTTGTTTTGAGTTTTCACCCACTATCACCATGTTTTTAAGCCTAAGTCTAGAAATATGCAAATTACCGTCGTATTAGGAAACTCGGAGTCCCAAGGCTGGGTGATCAGTTCCTACGAGTTACATCGGTCCCGTGGGAGGTGTTGGTTCCACCCACGGGGACGTTCGGGGCTGTTTCGAGTTTTCACCCACTAACGCCATGTTTTTATGCCTAAGTCTGGAAATATGAAAATTATCATCGTATTATCAAACCGAGTGTCCCACGGCTGCGTGGACAGTTCCTACGAGTTACATTGGTCCCGTGGGAGGTGTTGGTGCCATCCACGGGGACGTTCGGGGGTTGTTTCGACTTTTCACCCTTCAACGCCATATTTTTAAGCCTCAATCCAGAAACATGCAAATTATCATTGTATTCTCAAACCGGGAGACCCTCGGCTGCGTGGTCAGTTCCTACAAGTTACATTGGTCCCGTGGGAGGGGTTGGTGCCACCCACGGGGACGTTCTGGGCTGTTTCGAGTTTTCACCCACTAACGCCATGTTTTAAGCCTAAGTCTATAAGTATGCAAATTACCGTCGTATTCTCAAATCGGGAGACCTGCGACTACGTGGTTAGTTCCTATGACTTACATTGGTCATGTGGGAGGTGTTGGTGCACCCATAGGGACGTTCGATGGCTATTTCGAGTTTTCACCCTCCAACGCCATGTTTTTAAGCCTAAGTCTAGAAATATGCAAATTACCGTTGTATTATCAAACCGGGAGACCCTCGGCTGCGTGGTCAGTTCCCCAATATCAAACTTTTGTTGTTTTGTGTCAAACTCAGTTTTTAGAGAATGAAAGTCTGGGAAATTTTCTATAGGTCTTTTGCCTCCTGACACAAACTTGGTAGATTCAAAAGATTTTGTTTGTGTCTTTAAATTGGGGCAAAACCTTATTCCAGTTCGATCATCAGAATTGGTTTTTGAATCAGCAACAAAACCATCAAAGCAGTTTGAGTTATTTTCAAATTTTGTAAATTTTTTGAAAACTGTTGCTATCTTCTCTTTTGTGTGTTCCAATTCTAACAATGTCCCTTTGTATTTTTTCTCCAGAGTTTCATTTATTTCAGTCAAATCTTTCATTTTTTTATCAAACATTTTGATTTCATTTTCATTAGTAAGACATTGGGTAGTATACTCTTCAGCATTAAGTTTGACCATCGGACTTAGATCTTCTAGTTTCTTAGTGAGATCTTTCACTATCTTCTCTAGTCTAGTGCTTTTCTTGAGAGTTTTCGCATAAAGTGTGTGAATATCAGGGAGGTCTTCAATGTCCGAGTCATTAAGTGTGGTGTGTGAAGTGACCCCTAAGGATTCATTTCTTGAACTCATGCACCCATGGACATCGTCATTATCACATTCCCTTTGACTCACACACCTCGTGGTTGAACTAACAATATTCTCAGACATTAAAGCATCTAAACCAGTAGCAGCATGATTCACAACAGCAGGAGTAGATATACAATCATCATTCTCATACATAGGCATATCATTATTGTATATTATCTTAGCAAAGAAAGACATGCAAAGATAAAAAACATCAGATGACTCAGGTTCCTCATTTTTAGAGTCTCTTTAATCATCCCATGTCTTGCAAATGTTGTCCCTAGTATGCTTATTGTGAGTGTTCAGTTTCACTCTACAATCTTGTGCTATGTGTCCTAGTTTTCCACATCTAAAGCATTAAACCTTCTTAAGGTCTTTGTTAGGTCTAGTATGAATGTCCTTGTGATGTTTTCCTTGACCTTTCTCAAGAGGTTTGTGATTAGAGTGAGTTGGATAATTGGACTTTCCTTGTTTGTTTGCCATGTTATTTCTAAACTTTACAATTTTCTTAAACTGCTTTGACATCAAGGAAATATGATTGTCCAAACTCTCTATGTCACATTCCTCATCAGAGTCATAATTTGGAATGTTAAGCTCAGGCTTAATCAGTTTAGAAGAAAAACTCAGATTGGAACTAGTCTGTTTCCATGGGACTGGGTCAACTGTTTCTTAAATTCTAATTCCATTTCCACAGTTCTTAGTTTACTACTGAGTAATTCAGGAGTGAGATTTTGGTCACACATTTCCTCAATAGCATATCTTTTGTTGTCAAATTTCTGTGGTAATGATCTTAGAATTTTAGATACAATTTCATGTCTGTCATATGTTATCCCATTAGCATGCAGTTTGGTTACAATATCAGTCAAATTCATATAAAAATCATCGAATGACTCTGAGTCAGACATAATTAAGCAGTTATACTGTTGAATGAGCATTTGCATTTTAGCAGCCTTAACTCTACTGTCACCTTTATGAGTAGAAACCAAAGTGTCCCAAGCTTCCTTAGAACAGGCACAAGATGAGATCCTTTTGAACTCATGTTCATTCATGGACATAAATATGACATTCTTTCCTTTGTTATTTTTGCGAGAAACTTGCTTCTCTTCTTGTGTGAACTCACTTAACACTTTCTTAATCCTCTCATTCCTTCCTTCAGTGGCTGGTTTAGTAGGATAAATGTAACCATATTCAACAATGTCCCAGACATCATCTCCCAAGATTCCCTGAATGAAAGCAATCATCCTTACTTTCCAGTAAGCAAAATTGGTTCCATCAAAGAGAGGAGGTCTGGTCAATTTACCAAATCTTTCATTTTTCTCGTCTATGTTTGATTTTTAGAAAACAATTTCAGAAACACAAAATCTTTTTAAAAGAAGTTTGCAAGGCTCTGATACCAATCGAAATACTGTTACTAAAGCCGTTTAATATAAAATTAAACTATTTAAGTAACTCCGAATATTTTTTGAAGAACTCTTTTCTTAAAATCAAATCAAATTAATCACAAGATGTGTTTAACAAAATATGTATGAGATATGCTCAAGATTGGTTAACATGTTTAGCAAATCAGTTTAAAAGCTTAAACCCAGCACAACCACAAGAATTAGATGAGGAGATGTAGAAAGATTAAGTACAAGGTATTTTTAACGGGGTAAAACCTCAACCAACTTAGGAAACATCCACGACTCCCTCTATGGAGTAAACAAAAAAAATCCGCTAAAACAAATTATAACAGTTACAAACTAGATAACACACATGCACAAAAAACAGACCTATACAAGTTTAGGAATGTACCCACTTGCGTCCTTCTAACTTTTCTGCAGTTCTGTTTGTTGATGTTGTTATCCAGTTTGCTAACATTCAATTTGTTCTAGTTCTTTACGTCAACTCTTGTTCTTGAGATCTTATTACCAACACTTTTAGTGTGGTAGAGTGATAGTGTTTGTGAAGGTGATTTCTAACACATACATGCACACACTCACGCTGATCAATACAAATCGTCCTATCAAATTACATATAAGATCTATATTGTGTGATTTTCTATTTCTCTCTTCTTAGGAAACTTTGAACCTTATTTGACCTTTAATATTAACCCAGTATCCACGGCTATCTTGATCGAAAGACATTTCAATATCTTAATCAATCTTAGGTTTTGAAAATATTTTTGAGATTGAAAATCACCAAGTGTGATTCCAACTAGGTCAAAGGTTTTGTTTCAAAATAACTAAAAACAAAAAATAATTTTATTGATTTTGAATATGAAAACATTTACAGAACCAAATCAACAAAAGTTTTCTCAGGATGAGAAACTATAGATGCAGATCTATGTGTAATATAACATGCAACGACTAGATCTAAGATTTCTATAAAAGGAGAAACACAAATCTTATCAAATGTTTAAGTTGCAAATAAGATCTGAGAACGAAGAGGTTACAGCATCAAACAAATAACAAACCAACACTCAGAACTCCTAAACACTCAGGGTTGTGTTTGGTATAAACTGGTTTTTGAAAGAGGTTATGGTTTGAAAAATGTTTAGGACGATTTAGGCTTAGGATTTCCTAACTCAGCGTTCTCTCTCTCTCTCTCTCTCTCTCTCTCTCTCTCTCTTTCTTTCTCTCTCTTCTTTCTTATCTCTTCTCTCTCTCTTCTCTCACTTGAATAAAATGAAGTGGCAAAAGTTCTATTTGGATGAGGGTAAGGCTCCTTATATAGGAGGCTAAGAGGATTCGAGAACGAGGTTTAAATACAATGGCTACGATTTAGTCTAGGCAGATTGACTTTGATCCAAGGGCTTAAAAGAAGCAGTGGATAAAACGATTGTGATTGGCTTGATAAAGGTTCACAGGAATTGTATAAGGATGCATGAAGATCGTCGATTAAAAACAATCCAAGGGATGGAACTAAGCACGACTAATGTCTCACAGAGAAAACACAAAATGGTTTGATGACAGCCTGACAGGTGTAGGGATATGACTGGATACCACACGTGCATCTAAAATAAACTACAAATGCACCTTGATGTTTGTAGCGCTTTTAGATTCTACCCAAGTGAACTTTCAGCCAATAAAACCAAAAATCCAAAATTACATAAAGACCCAATTACTTTATAAAAACCAATTTTTATTATAAAACTTTATTTTTAAAAATCATTAAAATTCCCAAAAAAATTAAAAATTAATTTGAGGGAAATTAATACAAACAAACTATATGCAATCAATTTATGCAATAAAAGGCCCATGTATACAGTCCTAATTATATGTGAGTGATTGGTGAATATACCTTGATCAACAAACAAGAGGAATTAATTGTAAATAATTCTCTGAGGCTCTTTGGATTCTAGGATAGGACACAATTTTGTCACTATTTCCAAACTAGATGAGTACTTATACAATGTACACTCAAGTGAGTCAAGAGTATAAGGTTCTTCATTATGTGTTATATTTTCTTTATCATTCGGCGATGCTTTAATAAATTGTGCAAATGTAATTCAATTCTATATTAAACTTTCGCGGTAGATTTTACTGTCCACAATATATTGGAGCAAAAATTTTAAGATCCCTTCACCTCTTTTGGGATGTTTACAACTCTCCCAAAAATATATTAAAGACGGCTATGTTTTTGTCTGAAAAAGGTCTTCTAAAATTGTAACCTTTTAAGACAGATTAATATTCCCGTCTCAAAATCACTCTTTTGTGATAGCTCTCGTGTCGTCTCAAAAGGGTCATATAAAAGGAGGACATTTTGAGACGGATTTGTTCATGTCTCAAAAAACTCTTTTGAGACGGCTATGGAATCACAAAAATTATTTATAACCCCTTCTCAAATAGACCCCCCTTGGTCGTCCCAAATAGCGTCCCAAAAAGTATTTGAGACGGATAAACCAACTTTTGGGACTGTTAGGCCACCGTCTCAAAAGTTAGTTATTGTAGTGATACTCAAATGTAAAACGAACTATGTAAAATATGTCGTTAGCTTGAATATCGAGCCTTACACAAGAGGAGGCTATTTTTCCTATATGGGAAATATCACATGGGTATTATTGAATATTTGTGCAGAATGATGCAATCTGGTTTTCCCAAAAGTGTCGAAGTGCCAAGATTTCTCCCTTTTTCATCAGGAAACCTTCGGTCAACTTAACCCTCTAATAATCCCTTGTCCTTTTGCATAATGTGGCATGGATATCATGGAAGAGGTTGTACAAATTGGTCTAAAAAGGAGGAGGTAACTCAAATAATTTATAAAAGTTATAGGGAAAAACAGTAGCTAAGTAATGGAATGCCATGGACATCAGGAAATTCTATTATTAAGAAATTTTAATTTGTTTTTATAAACTTTAGTAAATTAAAGATAATCCACACGAATAATTGTAGTAGTTTAACATAACTGGGAGTTTTTAGCTGAACTCTAAAAACCTAACTAAAAATGGTGGAGGAATCTAGCTACTAGTTGGTCGGCCTTGTGATACACCAAAAAATCTAAAAATAGGAATGAAAGGATAAAGACAATATAATGAAATGTTGAATCCACACAAAACCAGCTTTGATACCAATCACCAACCAAATAACACAAGTCTTCTCTGAATGTAAACATACATCTACAACCAAACTAAAAATAAAGGAGTACAATAAAATAATGGTCTACACTAGCTCTACTCCTACAATCCCGAGAGTAAGAAATGGGAAATTGCTAGAGATTCTCCTCCAATGATCCCGCATCTACATGAACTAGCGTAATAGAATCGTACAAAAACAGTTTAAAAATGTAAACAATAAGGCTATGTAGAATAGGATTATAATTAAATCTTGGACACATCATAACTATACATCTTCCTCTCATGATTTAACATTTTTTAGTTATGATTTACCCAACCCATCAACCAAAAATGTCATGTGGCTTTAGAAACTGAACCTATATGTCACCCACATGATTAAATCTTTACATGTTCATTATTTAATCTATAGTTTATCATCTTTAGGTTTATGTCTTTCATTTTAAAACATAAATTGCATGGTAGTCTCAAACCCATGGTACGTCTAACTAAAATAACTAATATATTAATTACAAGCTTATATCGTAAGTCTATTAACATTTGACTATCTCATGTCAATAATATAATAGACACATCTATAGTATATGCAACTCATAAACTGAAATCATAAGTATGTAGGTAGACCTCCCTACTATAGGTCATATACATCTCTAGTGTAGGAAATACGCAAGGTCGAAATATAAGCATGTAGCCGGGCATCTTTACTATAAGTCATATACAACTATAGTATATCATATAAATCGGAAACACTATCTCTTGTACTGCCACACAATAATCACATATTGAAAGGAAAATAGGTATAAGCTTTGGCTTTTAAAATCAGATGAGTATCTCTCACTCCCATATATAACGAAGGCCTATTCTTATTGCCTTTGAGGATCTCTCGCCATATTAGTAGTCTTAGGTCATCCTAAACCTAAAATCGTATCAAGATAAGGGATCAATCACCATCTTAATCCATCAGTCATAAAGCCTATTAGACCTAAGACTCATGGAAGAAATATTCCTGAAGACCAACTCGATCGTAAGTACCTAGACGTGTGACCCATGGGTAAAATAGGACCAAGGATGAGCTTTTCTACTCATTGGGGTACCAATGCGTTCCACATCGCACGTGCCCCTGAGAACACCTCTAACAGTGTGTTCTTAGGCAAAGATGGTCCGAACAAACAAAAGTTCAATTTTTATTATTTTTTAATTTTTAAATAAGGAAACTATAAACAAATTTAACCCAATTAAACTTTACACCAATTAAAATCGTTTTGTTGTGAAAAATGAATTTATCCAATTTTATCCTTTTAACCTAAATCATGCATCTAGGTGATAAGCAGATAAAATTAACAAATCCAACACAACATGTCGATGTACAAGGAAAATCATAAAGGGAAAAACCTTAAACGACCCAGTTAAGAAATCAATATGATACGGTTTTACAAAGGTTGACAGTAGACTTACTCAACGACTCGATCCCTACAAGCCTTAACGTTCTTTAATCTTCTGCTGATCCTTTACAGTGCAATGCAGGAATCCACCCATGCAAGATGACCCAACGCATGAGTCCACATACATCTAGGTATCCACCGATGAGGTACACAACAAACAACATGTACGGAGTCCACCACACGAAACAAGTTCTCTCAACATGTAGAGACACAAACTTTAGTGGCCAAACTTAAGGTCTCAAAGCATAGGAAATAAGAATCTTGGATATTCAAACATAAAGGCTGAAACAAGAGTATTGAAACTTTGGTAAATGGAGAGGAAACATTTTTCACCAAAAGTTCATAAATTTTTTTACTCATACATGCCTTAAATAGTAAAAACAAGAATTTCAAGGCGATGACTTCGTTCGAACAAAAACACATGGTCATTCAAATGAGAGTAGCTTTTTGTTCGAATGAAAACATATTTTGTTTAAACAAAACATCTTTATTATTCGAACATCCTTCTAACGAGATGTGCAATCCTTGGTAGATGAATATCGCTCGATGGTCGTTAGATGGTCATTCTAACGAGATCTTAATGTCGTTCTAACGGTATAAAAGGTTTTTAGAATGAAAACTCAATTCCCTTCTAACGAGGTCAATTCTCGTTCTAATGATATTAAAACCAAAAAAATATTTTTCTTAAAAGAAATATAAAAATAGTTCCAAATGATTTTAAGTTAAAAAAATAAACACTGTTAAAAATATCTAAGGACCCATATTCTGTATGCATGCATACCTGCGAGATCCTCGATAAATGTAAAGACAAACTTGGCAATAAACACGGCATTGTGTTTCAAATCTTTGAGTAATGGACGCTACATCTTCACAAAACATGTCATAGGCTTATGGGATCTACAAAACACAGCCTAACCTATGACTAAATGTTTTGTCTAAAATAATGCCAATTACATATCAATTGACTCGATTGGAAATCTTTCCTTACAAATACCCCCCTTTGGCTATTCTGGGACAAAAACAAAACAAAAATCCTATTGGCCATCAAGCTATCTTAGAATGAAAAAAAAGTACAGTCGACGCTCAATAGACACATAAACTTGAGTAGTTTTGCTTTGCTTGAAAACTTTGTCGTACGTTACAAACATATAAACTTGCACACTTAAACACACCTTCAAATGCAAAGGGATTATAACAAGTATAAATCTGCAAGCGAATAAACATCTAATAATGTCTAAAATAATCTTAACCTACGTAAAACATCTCCCTCTAAGAAAAATATATCCTAACCATGTAAGGAAATATACCATTTCTCCCCCTTTTTTGTTCAGGAATGGACCAAGCAAGATAGCATTAAACAATTACTCTCACCTGAACATAAAATCTCCCCCTAAATATGTGATAAAAAATACCAATTTCAATCATAGGGAGAAGGAAATAAAGCATACGATGGTGTAAAGTGCAACAAACACACGACATGGAAACTCAAACACAAATAATCCAAACTATGATCAACCAATTTCACTATTGATGCAAACAAATACCATTATGAATAAGCAATAAAGAATGATATTGATTTTGAAATTACCAAATTGAGAAATGGAATTTCAAAGGAAACAATTTGAGACATCAATATAGTCATATCCTAAGATAAAGCATATGGAAAACGTTGACTAAATACAAATCAAAAAGACTCAAAACAAAAACAATACCATATATAACATATGCAAAATATACCAATGAAAACCCGACACGTGTATATAGGTGTAAACAACCACAAAACTCAACACAAAACACATAAGCTTTACACACTAGCATAGTATCAGTGTGTATACACACGTGGGATGGAATGAATGGGTATGAACTAGATACACATCAATTATGACCCAAACACTCAAATATGTTCAAGAAGTTATAATTGACCTCTAAACTTTATCAAACTAAGATTTAGACTCAAGTGACAAAATAAAGTAAACTTTATGAACAAACTATCACAATGCACACAAGCCTAGAATATTTAATATTCTACAAATCAATAACATCATGACAAAATGATCATCACAAGGGTTCATTGTGAAAACCCATTGATCTTCAATTAAACACCCTCAAAAGATAAACATATAAAATATTTTTTTCTCAATTCTTTTGAAGGTATTTCGTTCGATAGATCAAACAAACTAAACTATTTTGGCCTTTGGCAATTTTTCTGTATTTATTGCCTCTAATATTTTCATAAGGCTCTTGTTAACAGTTCCCCTTTCCCACAAAGGATATCTGATCCTTTCGTAACCCTTTCTCGTGTACTCTCATATTTTTTCAATAATAAACACATAAGGTCACGGATAATGGTTCTTACATGAACAAATATCCCATAGTAAAAAAGATGTAGATGACAAGATTGATAGGACAACATCTCACAAATCTCAAATATACATGTGAAGTTAATGTTCAAAAATCTCATGCATGTGTGTGTGGAGGCATATACAAAGTTGAATCCATAAAGAAAATCAAGTTCAAATCAACTCCATGCAAGCATGATTAAGAACATTATAAGTATCTATTGTTATAACCAAATGTCCTAGCCACATAAAAAGTACGAAATGAATTGGATTCAAACACACCAAATGTGTAAAACTAAAATGTATGAAAACCGAAAATATTTTGTAGTTATTCTAAAATATTACAAAATAAAATACTAATTTTTGAATACAAACTAACACAAAACACAAGAAAAATCTTTTTGTATTTTATTCAATATGACTCAATAAATGAAAAATCAAAATTCAAAAGGTACACGGGACAAAACATAAGGAAACATATATCATGAAGAAAAAACTAGCGTATGACAAACATGATAAAATAATCAACCTATTGATATTGCATTGGAAGTATCATGTGTAAGCAAACGAGAATCAACAAGTTTAATATGTAAATCCTCCAAATCTGATTTATCTAATCCATGTAGGTGCAAAGTGACGCTCTCAGGATAGGGGAACCGTGGTGACTCTATTCTTATACTTCCTAGGTCTGTTATTAAGATCATTGCAAAAACTCCTGAGGTGACCTTTACTACCACAATGTGTGTAAGTGTAAATGTGGAGAGCGGTGTTATCTAAGGGTGAACTTTCCTAATGTTGATAATCAACTATCTCAAAAGCCTAGGATTGAATTAATATAATCATCGAAGATAATTTCACACTTGTCGTCTTTGATTTGGATAGTGCCTAAAATTTTATCAAACTTTTCTGATCTATACTCCAATTAAAATTCAACACGATTCGAATCTCTCAATCTCTCATGTAGCTCAACTATCCTGGACTCAAGTAAATTCTTATATTCCTCAAACTCAAAAAACTCTTCATATCCTCTATCAGACCTCGAAGACTTTCTTTCTCATCCTCAATGTACACTAGCTTCTCTCGAAGAGTCCATTCACATGCTCTAAGATCCTCAATCAAGACACTATCATCATTCACTATGGTACGTTATTTTGACTTAGCTTCTAATTCCATGTAAGCTTTCTTTACCTTCAAACTTTTTTCATTCAATTCACGAAAGGAAACTTTGAGTTCACTCTCCTTCCCATCCTCTTCTTCATCCTCACTCTCGTCTCCACTCACTCGACCATCACTTAGTTAGGATCCACAAACTATGGCCTCGTAAGTGTCATGTAAAGATATATCTTCATGAAAAGATTTCTCATCAAAGCTCACATGAATATCGATCAACACGTCAGAGTCGTGCTCAATGGGGGAATCGTTTTCCTCTTTCAAATCACTATTACTAAGGGTGGAATTAGATGCTATCAGTTTCTTTCCCTCACTCCTTAGTTTAGTGGGGCACTCCACCACCCTTTGCGATAACCCTTAAAACCATAACATCTTTTCGACGTATTCATCTTAAAATTATCATTTCGATTTTAAGGGAGGTGATCGACCTTGTGGTTCTTATTTTTTTCAAACATTTTTTCATTCTTCAATTACTTTTAGAATTTGAGAAATTTCTTGAATTTCTTTGCCAACATGGTCAAGTCCTCGAAATTGATTTCAAACTCATCATCCGAAATAAGTATTTCCTCCTTTTGGGATTTCAAAGCAAGGACATTTTCTTTTTTTGTCAAATTTTTTGACGTAAACGTGTCAAGATGATAAGTTTGTAAGTCACCTACTCGCTTTTTAAGATTCTAGAGTCAGAGTGCCCAACGAATTCAAAACGGTCACCTTTGGATTAAATCTTTCAGGCAACGATCTTAAGATTTTCTTCATTACTCGACTATCGGGTATCTTCTCTCCCCAATCAAAAGATGAGTTAACTATGTCAAAAATTCTAGTGTAAAAATTATCAAAGGTCTCACTCTCCAACATTTTAATCATTTCAAACTGAGTGGTGAGGTTTTGGAGTTTGGAAGCCTTAACAACACTAGTTCCTTCATGGGTAAGTTGAATTATGCCCCAAGACTCTTTAGATGTGTTACAAGTCATAATATAGTGGCACTCCTCCGGGATGATAGAAAAAAAACTAAGAATTTAAACTTCGAGAATTAAAATTTATTAAGCTATGCTCAACCTCACTCCATGATCTACGAGTTTAAAAATGAATTGTTTCACATTCTCTAGTGATAGGTGGAGACCAACTTTTAATAAAAACTCACCAAACCCTCTCATCAATAGCCTTAAGTACTGACTTCATATGCCTTTTCAAGTATGCTTAGTTCGACCCATCAAACATAGGGGTTCAAATACCATCAAATCCTCCCAAACTCATTCCTAAAAAAACACGGTATTAAAATATAATAACTAAGAGAAACCTGCTCGGATGTCAATTTGATAATGACCCTAATAGTGTGTTCTTAGGCAAAGATGGTCTGAACAAATAGAAGTTCAATTTTTATTTCAATTTTGAAGATGGAAACTTTAAACAAATATAATCCAATTATACTTTGTACCAATTAAAACCATTTTATTGTGAAAAACTAATTTATCCAATTTTATCTTTTTAACCTAAATCATGCATCTAGATGATAAGAAAATAAAATATATAAATCAAACTTACGATGCCGATGTACGAGGAAAACCACAAAGAGAAATACCTCGTATGGCCCAACCAATAAATCACTATGATATGGTTTTATAAAGGTTGATAGTAGACTTACTCAATGACTCGATCCCCACAAGCCTTAACGCTCTTCAATCTTACACCTCTCCTCCACAGCATAACGAAGGAGTGCACTCACGTAAGCTTTCATAATGCATGAGTCCACACACATCTAAATATCCACTAATGAGGCTCGACAATTATCTACACATCAAATAACACGCACAGAGTCCACCGCACAAAACAAGTTCTCTCTATATGGAAATAAATAAAATTTGGTACTATAATGCCCTGGCATGAATTTATGGTAATACCCATGATCAACCAGGTTCGGCCCAAATGTTAGGTGTGAAGTGAGATGAGATAACCTAAATAATGCTGCTAGTTCTATTTTATTTAATTAGCGGTTCAATTGTTTAGAATGCAATTTCTATTTAATCAAACCGTTTGAGGGATCCGTGGGAAAAATCCCTGATATCCAAGCATACAGAGCTACAAATGTAAAAAAAATAAAAAAGGATCCTTACCTGTACAACGCTCTCAAAATATAAAAGAATAACCAACCTGCAGTAACAAAGGTGAGTGAATGAGCCAAATGCCCATTGGGAAAATACAATAATGTAAAATAGAATCAAACGATAGAAAAGTTACTCCAACACGTTATATCTACATGCGCAAGCAACTATATATATATATATATATATATATATATATATATATATATTAATTAATGCATGAAACCATTTATATTCCAAAAACGTTACTTATTCCCATTAATTTGCCTTAATCTCATAAAGAACCCCTTCTTATGTGAGTTGATATTTATTTATTGATTTAAAACACTTTTAAAAAATTTCCTTTTGTTTAAGGAAAGCATTTGTACATCGAAATTACCCCTAACTCATACAAAATTTATATTAGTACTTTCCTTGAAAATTAACTCCCAACACATGCAAGCATCACGTTAAAAAAATACTTATTTTTCATTGAAAGCCTTTTATAAACACATTACTGTGTTGAGTATGGGTTAAGCCTCTTTAGGTTGCTTAAGTACCCATTTGACCACTTCACTTTACCATTCCCTTTACTTCATGGAAATTAGTCAATTTTCTTACATTACATGTCCACATTATTCTTTATCAGAATATTTATTAATTTCATTCAACTTAGGTTATCTTTTAATATATTCCACACAACCCATTTCTTAACATGTTTCACTTTTCATTATATTTTTCTCAGAGTCTTCCAATATCCGCATACTTTAATAGTCTCCACACAGTCGTCTATGCTAGCAAATGCTTTGGCTAGTGATTTTGGGTCTTCCACCTTAGTGGTTTGGGCCCTCTTTAATTATTTCCATTGTCATCTGAGTCCATATTAATATGTTTTAACATTTTTCAAATGTTCACATTATCACACTTTCCTTTATTGGCTGAAGCAAAAACCTAGGGTTTCACCCCAACTTGTGTTACATCTAAAATCATCATATATTTTCCCTTATACACTTGCATTGATTTTATCCACAAAATCACTTTCATTTAGGCCCATTTTATATAACACCTTTTCAATATTTTTATTTCATAAAAATGTTCATCTTTACATAAAATTGTCGTTTTATCCATTTGTTTCAAAACTTGTCCATTCCTTTATTTCATAAGTATCATTTCCTAAAAACATTCTTAAGTTACACGCGATAACATCTTAAATGTTTTTAACTCATTAATACTCATTGAACAATTTGGAGTGACATAATTCCCAAGTTTTAAATCTCTTTATTTCACTATTTTCTTTTTCTAAGAGATCATTGAACATTTTGAAGACTACTTTACAAGAAGAATACCATTTCCTTTATTAACACAAGTTGTCCCGAGACCATACACATATCACATTTTCAACTTATTCGCACACTTTAAGGGGTGATTTCTATTTTCTTTATTTCAAGTTAAAACTAATTAAAACCTCTATTAAACTTTTTTTTTATTTTTATCATCAAAATATAAAAAATTTATATACAAGGGAAAAGGGATTTTAAGTCCAAAAATTCCAAATAATGAGTTTAACATATGATTTATAAAAGAAATTTCATAATGTTTGGAACAACATGGTTTTCAAGACAAAAGACATTTTTTTATCATTCAAACTTGAATATATGTTTAGTTTTGTTAAAATCCCAAATTTACCAAGAAAACTTTAAAACATTTTTTCAAAAAATATCTTTAACGAGAAAAATATTATTTTCTAAACATTTTATTCCATTAAATGTTTAACACCAGGTTTTCTTTAAATATATCATTCACTCAACACTCTTGAAATCCCTTTGTAATCCATTTACGCAAACAATGAGAAATACCCTCTTCAAACCATAGATGCATCATACTCTTTCAAACTCAACTACAAGACAAGTACATGAAAAAAAATAGAGTTTTAAGAGAAGGGTAGAGTTTTTCCACCTCAAAGAAGCTCCAAAATGGTAGGATGAATGAATAATAAGATGGAAGCCTCCCACCTCCTAAGGTGGCCTTAAAGAGGTTGCCTAGCTTCACCAATCTTACTTCCATGAAATCTCCAAGAAAAACCTCTTTGAAACACCATTATTTTTCTTCATTTCTTCTGTTAAAACCCCCGACAATATCTCTAAAATTATTATCTTTGCCCAACAATGGTTTAGATGGATTTATAAGGCTTAAATATGGTATAAAAAGGTTAGATTATGGTATTTTGGGTAGAGAGATGGCGGTGTTAGGGTTGAATGTGTTGGTTGGTGAATGAGAAGATCTCAAGAGCTAGAGAGAAAATAAATTTGATGAAAAGAACCTTTAATGATCCTAAGCCTCGTTGAAATACTCCAAAACCCTAAGCGTTAAATTCTCGAAATTCCTCTAAACTTAAAACTTTATCCCAAGGTTAATTATGTCTTTTATCCCACATTTTGATATGAGCCATTAACATCTCAACACGTCATCCCATCCGACGACCCATGTTATGACAACACATTAAAAAGGGTAAAACTTTCAAGATCATCTCCGATCATTAGAGTGACTATTACCCTCATTCAAATGATCTCATTCGAACGAGACTTTTAATGAGGTACTAATGATGCCAAAATAGAGGGTTAAATGGGACACGAGAAGGACCTAGTTCTAGTGAAAAGGGCCTCCTCATTCGAATGGCTAGGGACCTCGTTCGAACACCAACTTCCAACGAGATTACAGAGAACGAGGGAAATCGATCCTTTACTAAGTCGTTCAAAGTACATTCGGTAGTCATTCGAACGAATCATTTGAACGACAGAGTCACTTGATTTGAATGACTTCGGTTTTTCCCTATATAAACTTTAGGTCATAAAATCTTCGATTCGACAATCACGAAAGCCACGAAATTAGCCAAATCTGATTCAAGGTATGTATTACTAGGTTTAAAGCCTAACCGGGTCCTACCAAGTTACCAAATCACATGGGTACAATCAAATTCATGGGAGAAATTGTTACATTCTTCCTTCCTTATGCAATTTCTTCCTCAAAATTATTAGTTCATTTACTCCACAAATTATTGGGACTATCAATCCTTAGTTTAGGTCATAGGAATATTTCAAGGCTAAGTTATCTAAGTCCTCACTCACCAAAAGTCATCATATGTGTAACACCCCGCCCGGGGAGAGAGAACGGAGAGCTAATACGATAAAATAAATCCAAATCCACAAGTGACAAGGTATAGAGCATCTTAATAAACCCACAATAATATAAATCCACTAATCTCAATGTCTTCAATTACAACAAGTCTCTCGAATTACATACAACAACTAACTCGAAAATAAAATAAAAATCTCCAAAGCTCTATACATCAAAATAATACACATCTTTCCCAAACAATCCTCGCTAAAATCAATCTCCATAGCGCCCCAAAATCCGCGCTAACCTGCCACTAAAAAAAAATATGGGGAAGTACACAATACGACAGGAAAGATGCTCAACAAATATATTAGCAATAAGGCGTAACAACACGAGTACTAATATTCAAATCGAAATGCAAATCTCAAAGAATTTATCAATATAATTTATGAACAACACTTTAACCGGGTCACCAGGCCTCACCACATCCGTATATGCTTTATCAAGCCATAGCCCGGGAAACAGGAATCTTGGCGGGTGCCCAACCTCCGTGCCATATTAAAATCTCATGACAACGTGCTCTTCAACAACATAATGATACCACATGAATCAAAATAATTTCAACAATTATTTTCCAGATTTCAATGAATTTATCAATTCAAATATGAGTTCAATTAAACAAGAATTCAAAGAGAATGAGACTCGCGAGATTTAAGGAGCATATTGTGTAAAACCCCATACCTCAAACCATGATGAGAAACCAATGATCACATCCTCAAGATCAACTCAAAATATCTACAAAATCTCCTCCAAGAACCTCCAACAAAATAGCCCCAAGAACACCTCTAATCTAAGGTTGGAACTCACAAATCTCAAGGGACAATGTGTATATAAAAAGAAGAGGAATATAAAATATATTTGCTGCCAAAATTTGTGCCAAAAGTAGGTTAAAAGGGTTTCCCACGACTTCCTTTTATAATGCAAAGAAATGAAGAGTTGGAATCCAAAAGACACCTTTAAATAAGGCAAAGAAATGAAGAGTTGGAAGTCAAAACAACTCCAAGAGTTAAAAATATTTAAAAATCATTTTAAAATCCGTTTTAACTCCGATTTCGAAACCGTTTGAAATTCTCTCCTTTAAAAATAATATTCAACATATTTGAGCAATAAAAATAATTTTATCTAAAACTTAATTTTTTTTCTCTTTATTTTGAAAATAGCCCAAAAATTGTGCGGGTTGTTACAATATGCCCTTTCACAAGGGACTATCCCCAAAGAACTCGATATGCAACCTATTCTAATACTCACCATCGAGCCTGCCATTAAAATTATAGAACAGTCCATAAGTCCCCACTTGCTCGATGATCACGCTCAATCAATACCTAAGGCTTCTTTGCTAACACCCAAGAGAAACGACGTATGACTAAATAGTCAATATATCCTTATAAGTTAGTTCAATTATTTGGATCAAGTATCATAAGTCTCTTTAAATTCTTGGGTCAGCCTGACCACGGAAGTTCCCTTAAACTGGATACTAACCTCGCATCACTAGTCCTTCACATCAGGCGGTGACATGCTAACTGAGTCCCAAATCATGCATCCAACTAATACCTTCCCATATGACTCCTTAATGAACCTAGGGTCTCTCTAAGTGTACTACTAGGAACAATCACCTGATAATACACTAATTAACTCACCGTGGTAAAACAAAAAATTTTGTTATGTTTCCTTAAGTTCTAACTCTATACAATGTCCTCAAATTCCCATCTTGGTCTCTACAAGCGGAACCACTAATTTACATGCTGACCAATCATAAGGTCGTTAATCCTAAGGCAAATGGACATTATGAGAAAACAATGAGTCCAAAAACACATCCATCCGTAGACATAACTTTGAAAATAACAAGGATACTTTAGACAAGGGAATGCATAGTTATCGAGTTGCATTGACCGTGTCAGATCCAATTGCAATCTATTGGCCCAAATTGCATCGTATCATAACACGACAAACTAATACTTGATTACCACAACTGGAAGGAACATAAAGAATAAAAAAGGATGAACAACCATTTTGGGATAATTCCATCCGCACACAATAGCCTATGACTTAAAAAATGTGAACATACACCACACGCTTTGAATTCTATGACTCCTCCTACACGTCCTCGTGAATCCTAGCCTAGCCATACACCCTGGCTCGAGTCACTGATCATGATGACTCGGATCACGCACCATTCATGCTCACAAGATGAAAGCAACATATTAATATATTATCCTTTGGGAAGTCAACCATTGGCTTTCCCTACTTTGGGGTAAGGACTCCTCCTTACACCCTTGACAGACGCGAACCACTCTTGTTGACGAATGCCTAACGTCTTTGTGAATGCCAACCTTGTCCACGTCTCTAGTTAACGAGATGTCATAACAAACCTGTCACACCGAGGCCATTATCTACATTATCATATCCAAAACATCTCTTTAAGCAATGCCTCCACTAATCGAAGCTTTAACCTTATTAAAGCATCCACTACCACAAGGTTGTCATTGCCCCTATTTCTAGATTCTACCCAAATTGAATCGACATGATGTCCACCTCGGTTATCATCTCCATAGTAGGGATAAGAAGTATTCTACAGGGCCACATCTCCCAATCCGCACCGGTTTGGCAAGATGTGGCCAGAAATAATCATTGTCCTTCTAGGGCTATTCTAACATACATGTTGATATCCAAACCATGCTTTGATATCCCTAACATGACATTGTCAATCTATGTCCCAAATTCATTTCCTAGAAATCCTAAAAATCATTTCTTACACTCTTACACAAGTATTCCCATGACACCAGAGAATTATTCCCAATCATGACAAAAGCTTCCAATTTATCTTAGAAGGTCACACCACTCATCTATGCCAATTCAAATGACAGTACCAGGCACTTACACTATTTTTCTCTTTAAAATTTGACCAATAACCTAGGATCATCACATGACTCCTAATACAACAATCATTAGAAAACTAGCACTCCATGACATCAAACTAAACTAGTTTCCTAATAACGTCGATCATACCTAATCTAGTTATCACAAAGGACTTGACAAGATTTTGTCCTCCTTGATTTCCTCACCACATGTATGCTATAATGATTTCCCAATATTCGCATCATGACCATTATGTACTAACAAATATACTAGCCTAAAAGCCTCCACATATGGTGAGCCTTAACCATTAAATACCCTAAGGCATCACAACAAGTCAGTTTCTATTACTCAATAACATTATAAGAAATTAGTCCAAAGTATACTCCAAGGACTTCCTTAAATCATTTCCATACTAAAACCATATCAGATTCCATCATCATTTAGACCACTAGACGGGATACAACACTTAGACAACGATCTTATTTCCCTTTGACGGAGACTCCGACATAATTCTAAGCTATGACTTTCTTCTCGAGATCTAATAAAGGCCTAAAAACCTTGTTCCAAAGGCTGATGCCCTAAACCATGCATTAAAACATGAACTAACACTACTAAGGATTCGGCAGGATATAAGAGATCGTATACAACCTATAATCTTCCTCAAAGTTGCATCATATTCTCTAAAACCCTATCATGGAAAATTATCTAAGGTTCACTCTTATAACACTTTAACAATTATCATCACGCATGTAACATACTTTCCAAAAATTTCCAATAACTCTCATTATAGTTTATAGGATACGACTTTCAATCGATAATTACGAAGGCACTTTCCTATAATGATAGTATCCTATTAACTATGACCGAGTACACATCCTCAAGTAATGAACAACACGATTCTACACACCTATAGAATTATCAAATGCTTATGACATGACACTACCCTAAGGATTAATTTCTCCTAATTACATCATCGACACTAGCTACCCATAAGTACCGCACTCGAGAACTTAATGCATCCTTATCAGAAATCAACACCGCTTAGCCATGAAACTCCAATCACCTAACCTCCATGATTTAATCCACATAATTTATGTCTCTAACTCAGTGGGCATTATTTAGCTTTATTAACATTTTAATAAACCTTTAAAATTATCAAGGGTTGACATATAAGCACCTCACTCTAAAAAATGTGGTGTCGCCATTATCGGCTCGCAAAAACACTCACTAATTACTAACATGTCTAAATCGAAAATGCAAAAGCGATTAATGACAACTAACATGGTCTCATAACACTTGGCAATGAATTAGCTATCCTTTAATCCACCATCGAGAACACGAACTGAGACCTTTACAAGTCTAGTGTGAGCAGTCAAAAACCAACACTGACATCGAAAGATCCACTACCGACCTCACCATGTCACTTTCAAAACGAATCATGAACCTAGAGCTCTGGTACTATTTATAACGACCTGATCCAGATTTATTGGATAACCCGTAGTCAACCTGATTCAGCCCAAACGTTAGGTGTGAAGTAAAATAAGATAACCTATATAATGTTTCTAGTTAACTTTTATTTAATTAGAATTTTACTTGTTTAGCATGCGATTTCCATTTAATCAAACTACGTGAAGGACCCGTGGAATGCGTCCCTAGAATCCAAGCATGCATAGCTACTAACATAAAATAAGGATACTTACATATACAATGCTCTCAAAATATGGAACCACAGCTAACCTGTCGTAACAAAGATGAGGGAATGAGCTGAATGCTTAGTGGGAAAATACAACAATGCAATATAGAATAGAATGACATAAAAGAGACTCAAATACGTTATATTTACACGCAAATGAAACTACCATATATATACTAGGGTATATTTCTCCCAATTGTTTGTGATTATTGCACATTCATACCCGTGTAAATGTCACGGTGAAAATTTTACTCCTAATTATTCCGGCTTTCATGTTGTGTCACCGTATCGTGTCTAAATTTAAATTTGAGAGGGTTTTGCGTGTCATAATTAAGGTTTAAATCAAATTTTAAATTGAGCATGTCACATCTATATAAATGTCAATTTTGGATCAATCATAATGTACCGATTAAAGCATTAGATTAAATGGCCAAAGACGATCCATTTTAATTGTCTTTATATACCGGACTTTAAATGTAAAGCCAATAAATACACAACCCATCTTGATGAACCTTTTGTTTTCAATGTGATGGTTGTGTGCGTCATAAACACCAAATATTATTTCAAAGATAAATTTAGTAACAAAAATTGAATCACACATAAATACCAATTTAAAATTGATCATTCTTGACTAATATCATACCACAAACTAACATAGCATGTAGACAAAATATTAAGTAGTCGAAGAAGAACTGAAATGTATAAATTTAAAAAAAATAACAACATGATCCTTTTTGTTTTTCATGTTCAAGAAAATACGAATACAACAAACAATAATCCACAAATATTAACCCACACCTACTGCCATCAAATCGCTATTCACATGTACCCAACATTGATTATATAAATCAAATATAGCATAAATGCACCAAACCGCCTTAAATTTTATACAAAAAAAAAGACTGAAGAACTGTCTTGAGATCTCGAAAAAGAAGATAATGGTTTGAATCACTTATACACTACCAATACTACATGTTCTAATAAAACCACATCTCGTAATCAGTTGATCTCTTAAAATTCTGTCTGCAACATTTTAATGCCTTTTTTTTTAAAAGAAAATAGAGGGTTCAGGTTGAGAGTTGAGAATTTTACAGTCTCGTTGGTGAGACTTTTACGATCTCAACAACACTATTACACATCTAGTGCTGAACTTGGGCACCAAGACAGTTGTGAGATTTACACAAATATTATTTAACATACACACATAAACAAAAAAAATGTATAAAAATCATACATATTGAGGTTGCAATGGGGAGTGGAGCTAAGAGCATGTCTTTGTTGCTTGATATGCCTTAACAGCTTGCATGTGGAGATAAGATTTTAGGATTACAGGTTCAGCCAAAAGTTTGATATGCCTTAACAGTAGCTTACGTGTTCAGCTAAAAGTTTGATATGCCTCAACTATAATCAAAATCACAAAAAATGCTAATGATGGAACTAACAAAATAACAGATCCATATCTACATCACAGTTGAAATGCATAAAAAAGGTTGAATTTAAAAAGTTTGTCCTGGGCATGATTTTATACACAAAGAACTGGAAAAAATTGCAAACACACTCAAACAACTAAAAAAAAAGCCCATATCTTTTCCTTGCTGGTGGACTTATCCTTATGCTTTTTGTAACAACTGCATATTTTGACACTAAGGGTGATTAGTCCATGATGCCATCCAATGTTGGTCATTAAAATTAAGTACCAATCTCATCATGTGACGAAATATGAGACATTTAAATATTTTTCCACAATATATAAATCAAGAGTAATCCAATTAATATAAATCATTCACCATAATTAAAATTGATCACCATGCTAAATTTTAATAATAATTCTCGACTCCAAATAATGAAACTCAAATAAAATAATGTCAACTACACCAAATTTATCCAACTAAAATGATAATCAAACGTGGATGGAATCCAAAATTACTGTCTCATAAAGAAACGAATGGAAAGAAACTAATAAAAAATAACCTCAACCTGCAAGTTTGCTACCTATAAAACTATGCAGCTACCCAACAACCTGACTTGAATGTTAGTCAATAATGACGGGTCAAGGGCCATCATAAGAATAATAAATACTCTTCCCAAATAGGATATGTGAATCTTGTCATGCGAATTATAAGAGATAATTATTATAATAGAATATTTTTAGTATCAAATCAATAATAATGATGGGAATAATGTAAAACTACAACCGCTACCCACATAAACTAAGCCACATCACTATTCAATTCTAATTATTTGTATTTCAATATTAATTAATTCACATTCCATTATCATAAAAAATTTCAATTATCTTTCTCAATGCCAATTATATTATCAATGAAAAACCATCATTTATAATTTTCTTTTCTATTAGCCCTGCACATACTCATGGCATGCCTAGTATCTCAACACATAAAATCCATATCCTTCATTATAGCATGTATCCCACACATACTGTGATGTTCCCCACACATGTCATGATATTATATCCAGTTATCCTGGGTTCTTCAATTGTCTTAGTGGATAGCCCACACTAAACACTTCACAAACTCCCGATGCTAACCGTCAAAGATAGTACAGATCAACATTATCATAGGTATTAATCATCTTTTCTTTCTCATGTTTTTAATATTACCACTATCCCTCTCAAATAATTCGAGCCTCACAGCTACAATTCATCC
Organism: Sambucus nigra; assembly: GCA_949130495.1. Classification (NCBI taxonomy): domain Eukaryota; kingdom Viridiplantae; phylum Streptophyta; class Magnoliopsida; order Dipsacales; family Adoxaceae; genus Sambucus; species Sambucus nigra. The sequence continues at coordinate 292,490,216 of OX422215.1, read as the reverse complement.
CTAGTCCCATACCTAGGGATCATCAAACCATAAGTATCACCTAGTACCTAGCCTAGGGAGAATAATTAAAACATAATCTTCATGTAGACTCATGCCTAGGATAAGATAACACAACGACGTACTACCTAGTCCAACACTTGGGATATAACCAAAACTACAAGTGCACACTCCCTCTTCCCATACCTAGAAAGCTTCAACAATAATTAATATGAATGTTTCCTAGTCCCTCTAGAGGGGTGTCCATCTTCTATTCTAAAATAGCATAGGGCAAGTGAGCCCACCTAGAGGGGCTCCCACTGCCTAAGTTAGCTAATACAAGTTTAGAGCAAGGGGGTTTACTTTGGCGAGTAGGCCCTCATAAAGGGTCTACATTTGCTTAATTCATCAATAAATGTTTAGAGCCATGAGGTTTACCTTTATTGATCCCCATGACCAAATGTGACACTTGGTCAAGGGGACTCACCACGAGTAGTCCTCGTCCCAAGATTCAAACCAAAAAATGAGGCAAGGTTGAGAGGGCTCACCGCGAGTAGCCCCTCCAAATATATTGAGGCCACATAAAAAGGACAAGGCAAGGGGAGTCATTATGAGAAACCCCCTCTGTCCCAATTCATATACCACGAAAATGGAAGAAGGGCGAGGAGGTTCACTTAAAGCGGCCCTTCTGCCCCAAATGACATACTACAAAAAACATGACACAGGGTGATGAGGTCCACCAAGAGTGGACTTCTCCCTAAGACTTGTTACCCAAAAAATAATAAAGTATTGATATTTTACTTTCTTATACAGGTAAACTAGTTGAGCAAGGAGGGATCCAAAAGGCCAGTTGGGATTTCTTGGGATTTTTGGCTTGGAGGTTAAGGAACAAGATTTGTTGAGCAAACTGAACCACTTATCACTTTAAGATTGAGAGAATAATAGTTGAAAGACCCCAGGGGTTACTAAAATCCCTTACACATTTAATGCCAAGTCATAACTCAAGTGAGCAATAAAGAGGTTGCTCGCAAGAAATGAACTTTTATAAAAAAAAAATTAGAGAAGGGGTTCCTCGAGGCCCATCTCAAGTAAAAAAATATTTTAGAGTAGGTGGTCCTTGAGACCCCCCTCAATATTAATAATTTTATAGGAGAGGGTCCTTAAGGCTCTCTCAAGTAAAAAATGATTTTAGAGGAGGTGGTCCTTGAGACCCCCCTCAAGATTAATTATTTTAGAGGAGAGGGTCCTCGAGGCCCCTCTCAATTAAAAAAATTATTTTAGAGGAGGTGGTCCTTGATACCTCCCTCAACATTTATGATTTTAGAGGATAGGATCCTGGAGGCCCCTCTTAAGTTAAAAATGATTTTAAAGGAGGTGGTCCTTGAGGCCCCCTTAAATTTTAAAAAAATTATAGGAAAAGGTCCTCGAGACCCCTCTCAATTGAAAATGATTTTAGAGAGGGGGGGTCCTCAAGCCCCCCCACCCCACCAAAAGATTGAATGATTTTAGAGGAAGTGGTCCTTGAGGCCCCTCTCAACTTTACAAAGTTTGTGCAACAAGTTTCCATTTTAAAAGATATTTACCAAATCAGATATTTTGTCTCCATTAGGAGACACGTTAGCTTTTGGACTTCGACTTGAACCATTTCATCTGTCAGAGAGGACAGGAGACTATAAATCCAATAGGGACAAAAGGTACATTGAATACTGTGTCCCTTTATGTTTCCCTTTCATTTTTGGCACCTAAAGTGTCAACTCAACCCTACTGCCCAAGTATAAATAGGACCACTGGGCAAGGTCATAAGATATATGAGAAAATCTCAACAACACCATTAGTCTATCAAATTATAACCAGACCACCTACTATTCTCTCCCTGCTCTCTCTCTAAGTTCTAAGTATTTGTTTCTTCACTCCCACCTTGACAACCATCATTCTCAGGAGATCCTTCTTCTCCAAGTTGATATTATTGTTTGTTAAGTTTCATATTTGCAGGAGGAGGTTCATAGATATTACTCCATTGTTACCAGAGGTAGAAGCTTGTCATACACAACTGCTCTCGAAACCTTGAAGACCTTGAAGGCAGAGTCCATTGGAATGGGTCACGCCTCACTTGTTTCAATTTTTACCAGACCCCAGTCGCACTACCCTCTTACATTTGGCGACTCCACTGGGGAGGTATCTGCATTACCATGGACAAATAATGTTATAATGTTTCTAAGTAGTTGGCCTTTGAAGACATTCCGACTCGAGATGGAGTTCAGAGTGACCAGAAAACCCAAGAGGAGGTGGTAATGAGCTGAGTTAGAGCACTTACTCCTCAAGTATGACATACTAGTACAACAACAGTTGCTATATTGACATTAGCAGCCCTCTCTGGGGGGCCAACCACAACATCACCAGCAATAGTAGAGGTGGCTCCACCGTGGAAGGCAGTGCTAGAGAAAATAGTTGCACTAGTGACGATTCCCGTGGAAGAGAGAAGCGGTGCTAGAGGTGTCGCTGACAAAAAAATAGTGGTCGAATAAATCTCTAGCAAAGAAAGTGGAGGTGGAAGATTCATCCTCAAAGTCACCTATGAGGCGACTCTACTCACTTGTGGGATATAGATGTTGAATAAGTAAATGGTATATTAAAAAATGTCATCCACACAACTTTTTTTCAGTTTCGCAGGAAAATAAACTTAATTTACTTCATTATTTTATATATATATATCACCACAATTAAGTTATACTTTACTAGTATTTTATAAATACTAATTGTTAAATTCGAAAAGGAGATGATATCTTTCAAAGATCATATTATAATCTTTTCTCTTGGATATCACGCATTATAACTTTTGGTACAGACAAATATAGGCCTGAAAAAGTTGCATGCTCGATTATTATTTTGAAAAAAATAATAATACATTCATGAAGAGACTTCTACCACAAATCAAGTTTACTCATAAAGGACTGCGACCAAAAAGATGGGTTTCTCGCACTAAACTCATGAAAACCTAGACATCGAGAAAATACTGTGAATTGCAACAATAGATTTAATATACGATGTTAACTCAGTCCATTCCTATAAAAGTAAAAACAATAGTGGGGTGATGAAAGGATAAAGAAAAACACAATAACTCTACTGACTTGCTTGCCTAGCTTACACTTTTTGGACCAAATGTTCTTTGGCTTGCTCGACCAAAAAAAATCATTGGGACCTGCTCAAGCCAAATTATGAACCAAAAGACCTGCTCGCCCCAACCAAAACCAAAAGTATTTGGCAGACCTGCTCAAGCAAAAAATGTTTGAAAGACCCGCTCGTCCAAAATGATCATGACGTAAAAAAAAATTGCGACTGGACCTGCTCGATCCAAGAAATACTTGGCGCCTTGTTTCAACAAAAACAGTTATCGCCTTGCTCGAACACTGAAACTATCTGCGTCTTGTTCAAACCAAAACTATTTGTGCCTTGCCTTACTCAAATCAAACGGTTTAGCCATTTACTCAAATAAAAATATTTCAGAACCTGTTCGAGTAAAATACACCTGCTCGGATTGATTTATATACCCCCTAAAAAGGGAGTTCATAGGCATTTTTGTACAATGCAGCTTAGATCTCTTCTTCTAACCGCATATCAAACTCAAAATCTTTAACGAAACTAAAGATCTTACGAATCAAGCGGGTTTGAGCTTTGATTGCTCAGAATCTTTCACGAACTTGAAGTGCTAGATGACCACCTCCAAATAGTTTGGTTGTTTGATCTCTCAAACCAAGATGAAAAGGCTTTAGAATAAAGAATAAAGAAATAGAACTAGATGAGGAACTGATGTTGAGGAAGCACAATACTAAGGGTGGAAGCGGTATGGGTTTTTACCGTACCGTACCATTTTAGTCCGAAAAAAATAGTTTTGATTTCATATATTAAAATAACAGAAATCAGTCTTACCGAAACCGAAATTACCGCAAAAAGTTGGTTGATTTTGGTTTTATTATTTAAAAAACCGATTTACCGAAATTACCGTATCGAATTTTATGAAACCAGAAAAAACCGTACAGAAATTATCATACCGTACCGAATTTACCGAAACCAGAAAAAATCGTACCAAAATTACCGTGCGATACCGAATTTACCAAAATTAACGTACCGAATTTATCAAAACTAGAAAAAAGTTGGTTTTGGTTTTGGTTTTAATATTTAAAAAAGTTGGTTGGTTTTGTTTTTGGTTTTTGGAGACTTTTAGTGTTGTTTACCGAAACATAAAAAACCGAAACAAGAAAAAACCAGAATTTACTGAAACCAGAAAAAACCAGAAGAAACCAGAAAAAACCAGAATTTATCGAAACCAGAAAAAAAAACCGAAATTATCGAAAAAACCGAAATACCAGCCGGTTTGGTTTTGGTATTTATTTTGGTGTACCGGGTGGTAAACTGGTACGGTTTGGTTTTACCAACTAGAGTTTGGTTTTGGTATTGGTATCTACTATTTACCGATCAAACCGTACCGCTTACACCCCTACACAGTACCATGGATTTGTAGCGTAAAAATCCATCCCATGTTGATCCACTAGAGATATATATGAGAGAGAGAAAAGTTTGATACCCACTTGTGAAAACATTGGGTGAACTACTCCAAATTTCCTTATCGATCTTAATATAAGGGATTTGGTTTTCCCATTGATATGTTTTGTAGAAAAGAAAAGAAAAAAAATAGGTGTGGTGTTTCCAAAGAACAACATATATGAGTTTCTCTCTAAAAAAAGAGGGACCCTCTCGTTCGATAAAACGTTCAATGTGTTTTATATAAGAAGAGGGTCGAGAAGGTTCTCGAACATTTAATTTACAAATTGAGAAATAGAGTGGGATGGCTTCAATATTTAAAAAAAAGATTTTCGACAAACAAACTGTATCTCGAACAAAACTACCTGTAAAAAAAACTACACAAAATTTTAAACAAATTTTGTGTACATTTTCTAAAGATCATCATTTAATGAGCAACTATGGGATACAAAATAAATGTGTCCAAGTGTATACTCATAACTTTTTCAGTCTAGACTTTCTCAAAGAGCATTAAGAATTCTTTTATAAAAGAAATTACCCTAAGCACACTGAGAGTATTGCTTGACTAGTAACTCTAATGTACTCTATCTTGAGAAAATTGATAACAATACAAATGACTACCCAGATAAGCCATGATGCGGATTAAAGATATCCGACCCTCATATATTTTATGCCTAGTTATTAGGGAGAAATATTACATAGTTCGACAATACTGCTTTAATATTCACAAGCTATAGTAAATAAATTCTTTATATAAAATAAAGGTTGCTCGAATTTATGACTCGGGCGTTTATGTAACCAGGGGTTGCTCGAATTTACAACCCAAGTTTGTACGCTTGAGTGAACAAGAATAATTTTGCCAAAATTCATAACTCGCATATTTACGTGTTTTAATGAAGTTTGTTTCAGGAATACCCGAGTGTTGTTTGATAATCTTCAAATCCCTAGACTTGTTTATTAAGAATAACTTATGTGATTAACTTCACATTTATTTTAATGTTATATATATATTTTGAACCAGAGTAATTCATTATGAGAAGAAATAGAAGATCTCTCAATCTAGTATATTCACGCGAGCATGTCTGGCCCATTTGTTCAAAGTACAAAAGACATTGAAAATATCTATTACTATAACACGAGCATTATTTTTAGTCATATTAATTGTTTAAAGATGTTCACTATTCATATACAATTCAAAAAGCTATGTTGTGCAACTAAAAGATCATAGTTGCTTTAATGGAAATTTTATTCTCTCACATGTTTGGATTCGAGTAGCGGGGCTAGCAAGCAGATGTGTGAAGCCTTGATAAAAAGTTCAAGTCTCAAATTTACTTTATGGAAGTATACTCGACCCCAACATGCTTCATGAGCATTCTCACTTAGTTTGAAAGGCAAGATATAGCAACAAAAAGTTTAAGGTATATACTATACCTTCTTAGCAAATTCTATATTGGACAAGGTGACTCCTTATTCATTTTTTACTTGCTAGTATATCTCCACCTAATAAAATAAGAAAATAGGCATGAGAACACAAAAACTATTTATAAAAGTATATAAAAGGGGATGCTAATTTAGTACCTAAGGCTCCAAGGGCACCAGAGCACTCGTAATATTAACTCGAAAATAGAAAATATGCTATACAGTCGTGAAAGTTCCATGTATAAATAAAAACATATATAAAAGGTACAACAATTTAGTACCTTAGTCTCCAAGGGCACATGAGTGCTCACAGTATTGAGCAAGTGCCAAGTATAAATAAAAGGTACGACAATTTAGTACCTCAGGATCCAACGGCATAGGAGCTCTCACCATATTAAGCAGGTGCTAAATATAAATTTTTGATGTAAAAAACTAGATTGCTCTAATTATTCAATCACAAATAAATAAATAAGACAAAGATTTTTAAAGTGGTTCGGCTAGGAATAAAGCCTACGTCCACTGTTATGTTATTGCTGAATGTTTGCAGAATTCTTGATTACAAGTTCTCTCAAGAAATTCCCGTCCTCTCTGAATGAGGATGATACAAGGTATTTATAGCCTTTAGGCTGTACATGAAAGGTTCGATACATTAAATGACATACATATGAAAGGGTAATACATTTAATGTAGCGTGGGCGTCAAGAATATAAACATTCAATGAATAGTTGAACAGTTGTCCGTCTGGTAATTAATGATACGGCCGAGATGCAGCTCGGACCGCCTTAGTTGCTCGTTGATCAAGAGTTCCTCGGAGCACATGTAGTATCTCGGGATGATGGAGTTCCTCGGGGTGTCTTCCTCGTTGCTCGGAGAGAATATGAAATGGTTGAAGGAATTAACTTCCTCGCTACTATTGTGCCATGTAGATTGACAAGTGTCTTCGTATGATTCGTCCATATCAGCATATTAATTTTGGTATCAACAGAAGCCCCCAATGTATTATATTTCGAACTTTGAGGAGTATGAAACATTCTTTCTCGGTATATGGCAATATTGAATGATCTTCCTGGGTTTTAGGAGCATCGTATTTGAATTTATTTCTAAATCCAAAGAATCCGCCTTTTTTTGAACTTTTAAGAGCGCTTCGATCTTTGTGCCCTTTTTGTCCTTTTAGCCGCCGGAAGTTCAATAGTTTCTTTTTTGTAATCATTTCCTTCGCCGCTTCCCAAGGCAAAGTATTTAAACTTCTTAGGTGACCAAACCGTCTTCTTCTTTTCCCAATTTCTTGCATTCAAGCTTTCTATTCTCTTCTTCTCTCTCTTGTGCGTTCATCTTTGTTTTCGTTCGTTGTCAACATACCTCCTTTCTTCCTGTAAGATCTTCTTCCTTTCTTCTCTTTTATTCAGTATGGTTTACATTATTGAATCTCTTGAAAAGTTCCGCTCTGACTTTTCCATCCCATCTTGGGTAATCTTGGAGGAACTTTCTGAACCTCAAAATTATTTTCGTCTGGCTGAGGGACATTGGTTCCCCAGTCTTTTTATTGCTGAATGTGGTTTTTCCTTTCCACCAAATCCATTGTGTCTCGAGTTTTGTCAGTATTTTTATCTTGTTCCTGCAAAAATAGCCCCCAATTCATGGAGAATAATTAATGGGGTGTACAAATTAAATCTAACTCATGGGACTCGTATAGGGATCCCTGAAATTATGTACTGCTATAAGTGGGCCACTCTAGATAATATTTATTACTTAAAAACTCGGTTTCTGAATAGGGCTCTTGTAGTTAACCTCCCTGACTCAAATAGAGATTATTTTGAACATGGGTTGGTTATAAAAAATTGGCAATATGCCCCTTTAGTTGGAGATGGAGTATACAACGGTCCCAGATGCCCCCCATATGGCAATGGGATAGGTTTATTTTTCATTTTATTTTTCTTATGAAATTATGCTTTCATCATGTTTGACAAAATGTATGACTGACATCTCATTATGTATTTATTTACAGTTGATAGCAAAAGAAAAACTCCAAAAGAATCAGAAGTTAATATTAAGCATCTGAAACTTATCTGGGGTTTGCATAAGAACGTTGCAGACGAACACATCAGGTCTGCCTCATATCTGCTACAGTATAAGAGTTACACAACCTCTTATACTGCTCGCCCTATTGAACCAGCTTCAACTCCAGAAGATTCTTCTTCAGATTCTCATCTTCCTTTAAGTCAAAAAATGGGTAAGAAAAGAGCTCCTCCTTCTCTCTTTGACGACATTACTTCTGCTTTTGGGGCTAAGAAAAGCAAAACTGATGTCCCAGAGGGGACTAAGAAAGTGGATGATGCACCCTCTAAAGCTGCCGAGAAGCCCCCAGTGGCTCCGAGCAAGAAAGTTGCTCCCATGGAAGTGATTACCATCTCTCCGACCAAGGGTTCTTCTTTGGTTGAATCTGCTGAAGTCCCTTTGAGAAGATTGAGGAAATCATCTTCAGTTAATTTGGCTGAAACTGCCTCTTCCCCACCATCTCGTGTTGTTGGTGTTCCAACCATCATTCCTCCGAGCTCTGCAATGAGCTCGGTTAAAACTTGGATCATACCCGAGGTCCAAGGAATTGATGAAAATATTTCTAGGGATATGCTGACATCCCTAGCTACTCGTCACCTTGCTTCGGTAAATTTCTCATACTCTGGGTTTTCTTTCTTTTTCTGAATGCTTGCATTTTGTATTGACTTTACTGTTTTTCTCATCTTTCAGCTAGTGAATTGTTTCAATAATATTGTGAAGAAGGACGAGGTAGTTAAAGCCTCTAGTTCCTCGTCTGGTGTAGAGGATGCTCTGTTGGGTTTGACCCAATCCTTGAAGGAATCTCGCCAACAGTACAATGAGGACAAGACTGCTTGGGAGAAAAAGTTGTCAATAGTTGAAGCCGAGAAAGTGAAGTTGGCTGAGATCTCCAAAGGATTGGAGAATAAAGTAAAAAGTTTGGAGGTTGAGCATAAAAAATACGAAGACAAGCTCAAGAATTTTGGAGAGCTTGAGGATAAACTGAAGAAGGCAGAGGAAGAATTGTCCGCCCTGCGAGATATCAAGGTCCAAAAGGAAGAATTGGATGTGAAACTCTCCTCGGAGAGACTAAGAAGAAAAATCGCAGTCAAAAAATCTTTCAGCGCTGGATGGGAGAAAGGATGGGATAAAGGAATTGCTGCAATGACATCCCAAGTTCAATATGGGAAGTTGAAATACTTCCATGATGGCTGCGTAGCTGCTCTGCAAGAGTTGAAGATCAAAGACGACTCTGAGCTATTCCAACTACACCTCCATGGTCCTCCTCCAGCAATTGTGGAAGAAGAAGAAGATGAGCCTGTCTCTGATGAATCTTCTATAGCCGTAGGTGATCAGGTTTCTGCCTCTCAACCCTCTGCCACCGAGGACATTTCTTCCATGCCTCCTCCTCCTGAGAAGATTCCTGCCGATCAAGTCGCTGTTATTGCCGAGCAACCAAGCTCCTCGTCCCAACCTCCCGAGAAAGTCTTGGGGGACAAGGAAAAGGTGTGAAGTTGTTCGGTATCATTTCTTTTTTCATTACTTGTAATCGAACAATGTAATCTTTTGATGATCTAATAAAACACATCTTCGTTCCTCTTCATTGTTGATCCTCTGACTGCTTTTATTTAACTACTGCTTTCTCTTCGTTATTAGTTTTTGGCCAGCATGGAATTGATATCTGCTTCTGATACTGAGTTGATGCGACAATGCAATGGATATTATAAAGCTGGTCATACAGACCTAAGTGTATCAGAGATTATCGACATCCTTGGTCACGATGCCTCAGAACAAGCAGTTGAGGCTTACCGGTACCTGAAGGATTTACTTGATAGATCTGTGGCCAATAATGTGGCATACTACGAATTGATCGAGGAACTTCATTGTAGCTTAGAAGATCTTCAGAATCAACATAATGAATCAACTGCTTTGCTGCATAAGGAATATGAAAATAGATATCAGCAGCTTTCTTCTGAAACAGGCCATAAAAAGATCCTCGCTGGATATGACGTTAGGGAAAGAACTCTAAAAGGTGAGGTTGAGGCCTGCAGGCAGATTGCTGAGTTGTTGGAACAGGAGAACAATACTTTGCAGAAAAAGTTGGCTCAGTATGAATCTGCAGCATCATTTTCCACTGCTTTAGTACCAGTTACTGATGAAGGTTTCTCGTTCTTAGAGGTCGAAAATGCCAAATTAAGGCAAGAACTGGATGACTTAAGAAGATCTGCTATTTCTGGGACTGCTCAGGGACGAGGAAGAGGTTCTCGGGGGCGAGGAAGAGCTGTTCAAAATGTTGCCGAGGAGCAAAGTTCTCCAATCGCTGCTCGAAGTCGATCAAGAGTTCTTAGTCGTAATGTCGAAGAGGCTCGTACCCAATCTACTTTGGAAACTCAGGCATTCCCATTAAACGTCAAAGATCGAGCTCTATCAGAAATGTCCAAGAAAAATCTATCCTTGGAAGATCAACTTACTGTAACGAAATCTGCTCTACATACTAAGGATTTTTTGCCAAAAACCTTCTCGAACAATTGGATAGATTAACCTTTCAATTTCATAAACAACCCAGGGAATTCTGGATGGCAGGATATAATGAAGCTCTCGTTCACTTGGATGCTCGTATTGAACATGCCAACAATGAAGGTTATAAGCAGGGGTGGTTGAATGTACTGGGTGTGTTAAAATTGGAGCAAGGGCATTTTTTATGGGATTATCATGCTCCAGGGTTATTAGACTTGCCTGTGCCACCTTTTAAATTGGACATGGCCTGGATCCCAGCTCGTTCCATTCCTCGTAGTTTAATTTCAAAATACCTCGGTGATTATAGCCTTCATTCCCAAATCGAAGTATCTCGTCCAGAGCATCTAATGGAGACACCTTCAATAATGAATGTCAGAATGTTGAAGGACTTGAACTTTATTAATTCTCCCCTTTGCCTGGAAGATACTCCTGCTGGCAAAGAGCCTATTTCTAAAGCAAAGGGCAAGAAACCAATAGAATAGGAATATCAATGTAGTAGTTAGTACATTCATGTAATCTGTAATTTATTTTGAATTTTAATGAAAAGACTTTCATTTTCTGTTTGCAAATTTTGCTATTGTCACCTTTATATTTGTGCATATGTTATGTATTTGTTAAAAAGATAACAATAATATTGTTCATTAAGCAACTTAATAAAAAGTTACAAGTATCAAGGTTGTTCAATCACTTAATAATAAAGTAATGAGTATAAAATGTTCAAATTGTTTCCAACCAACCAGGGTGGATAAATAATGTTTGTCGACCAATTACAGTTGATGGGTTTTTATCCCCGACCAGCTATACTTGGTTCAATTTCAAATATTTTCATAAAATGTGTCCGACCAACTAAGGTCAATAATTTATCCTCGTCGACCAACTACAGTTAGTGGGTTTTTATCCCCGACCAACTATACTTGGTTCAGTTTGGAATATTATATTTTGTTCTCTGGGGAACTTTTTGTATTAATCTTACCTCCCGACCAACATAAGTTGTAATGTGAGAGTATATTTTTATCTTACCAACCGTAATTGATCATGCTGATGTACACCCCTTAACCAAAGGAGTAGTAATGGTTCTTTCGAACTATATGTCCACTAGATATCTTACCAACCGTAGTTGGTCACACTAGTGTACGTCTCCTAACCAAAGGAGTATATTTTTGGTTCTTTCGAACTGTCCACTAGATATCTTACCAACCGTAGTTGGTCACACTAGTGTCACCTCCTAACCAAAGGAGTATATTTTTGGTTCTTTCGAACTGTCCACTAGATATCTTACCAACCGTAGTTGGTCACACTAGTGTCACCTCCTAACCAAAGGAGTATATTTTTGGTTCTTTCGAACTGTCCACTAGATATCTTACCAACCGTAGTTGGTCACACTAGTGTCACCTCCTAACCAAAGGAGTATATTTTTGGTTCTTTCGAACTGTCCACTAGATATCTTACCAACCGTAGTTGGTCACACTAGTGTCACCTCCTAACCAAAGGAGTATATTTTTTCTTTCGAACTATAAGCGTAGTGTATTACACTAGTATTCCCCGAAAAACTTTCAACAGAAAGAAAATGGTGAAACATCCTCGTTTTATTCATACTGAAGGAAAAGCTTTGCATTTTACATTACTGATAATACTTGCGCAGGTGTTCAGCATTCCATGCATTCTTAAACTCCTCTCCCTCTAGAGTTGCTATTCTGTAAGTTCCTGGTCGAACAACTTCCACAACTCGATAAGGTCCATGCCAGTTTGCTTCCAGTTTATTATGCTTCTGAATGACCTTCTTTAGCACATAATCCCCCTCTTTTAAATCGCATTTCTTCACCCTTTTGTTGTAGAACAGAGCTGTTCGTTGTTGATAAGCAGCATTTCTGATGGATGCCTCTTCTCTAACCTCCTCGAGCATATCGAAATCCAGTCTTCTCATTAAATCGCTGATTGGGGAATTAAAATTCAGCACTCTATGTGTTGGGAGACCCAACTCGGCAGGTATTACAGCCTCACTTCCAAATGCTAACATGTATGGTGACTCTCCAGTTGCTGCTCGGGGAGTTGTTCGGTAAGCCCATAGTACTGATTGGAGCTCATTAATCCAATTTGCTTTAGCTTCACTTAATCTCTTTTTCAAACCATTTAGTAATGTTCTGTTCGTCACCTCAGTCTGTCCATTGCTTTGGGGATGGCCTGGTGTTGAATGAAACTTCAAAATGTTCGACTGATGACAATAGGCAGCAAATTCTTCGTTATCGAATTGTGTTCCATGGTCTGTGATGAAAGCATGGGGGAGACCATATCGACAGATGATGTTCTTCCAAATGAATTGATAAACCTTCTCGTACGTCATATCAATCAGTGGTTCAGCTTCCACCCACTTAGTAAAATAATCCACTGCCACGACGAGGTACTTGAACCTTCCTCGGGTCGTCGGCAATGGTCCAACCAAATCAATCCCCCACATAGCAAATGGCCAAGGTGAAGTTATGGGTGTTAACAATGCTTGTGGAGTTCTTCGGATGGAGGAAAAGCGTTGGCACTTGTCACATTTCTTGGCATAGGCTATACAATCAGCCCTCATCGTCGGCCAGTAGTATCCCTGTGTCATCACCCTTTGCAAAAGTGTCCGACCTGCTACATGAGCTCTACAGGATCCTTCATGGATTTCCTCAACCAATTCCTTGACTTCTGATGGATGTACACATCTCTGCAGACCTGCCATAACTCCTCGTCTATACAAAACACCATTAATTAACACATATCGAGCAACTTTATACTTTAATTTCTTAGTGGCTAGCTTATCCTCCGATAATTCTCCTTCTTCAATGTATGCCCTGATAGGATCCATCCAAGATGGTCCTAAATCAAGGGTTATTATATTCACCATCAGGTCTTCTTCTATGCTCCGACTTTCTAATACTTCAATTGGTATTGTTCTTCGTAGCTCAGTGCGCGTAGATGACGCTAATCGGGCCAATGCATCTGCTCTAGCATTCTCCATCCTCGGTATTCTCACCAATTGAATGGCATCAAATTCTACCAACAATTCCATCACCTTTGCATGATACTTCGCCATTAATTCTCCCTTGACTGCATATACTCCCATCATCTGATTCACAATTAATTGAGAATCACTGAACACCATTATTTGTCGTGCTTCCATAAATTTTTCTAAATTTAAGCCTGCTATCAGGGCCTCATACTCAGCCTCATTATTGGAGGCTTTGAATTGGAATCGCAAAGCATATTCCATGTCAATATCATCTGGGGTGTTTAAAACAATCCCTGCTCCACAACCAGCTGTGCAAGATGATCCATCTACATATAATCTCCATGTAGGTAACTCATCTTCAAATTTCTTATCTGTCAGAGCCCCTCAGTAAAATATCTGCTGTGTTCTTTCATCATCCCCTGGTATCTTTCGTTCCTCGTCGATCATCTGTTCGTGCCCTTTTACCAACCGGAGTTGGTCTGGGTTTGAATATGATGATTTTTCTACATCCACAAGTCCTTTTACCAACCTTAGTTGGTCTGGACCTGTGTCTGTTGATCCTGTATCGTCCACAGGTTGGTCAGCAAGCACCTTTTGTTCCTCGGGGGTATCAGGGTATGTGAACTCTGCTATAAAATCTGCTACAGCTTGCACTTTTAAGGATGATCTGGGTTCATACACAATATCATATTCACCAAGTTCTATCGCCCAATACATCAGTCTTCCTGATTTTTCCGGCTTATGGAGGGCTTGTCTTAGCGGCATGTCGGTGTACACAATGATGGTATGGGCCTGGAAATATGGCCTCATTCTTCTACTTGCTTCGATTAGTGCCAGTGCCAATTTTTCTAGCTTTGGGTACCTGATTTCTGCACCTCGGAAAGCTTTACATGTGTAGTAAATAGGTTTCTGAACTCCATTCTCCAACCTGATCAATGCAGAGCTGACTGCATTCTCTGATACGGCCAGATACAAGTACAATCTCTCTCCGGTTATTGGCCTGGACAATAATGGTGGTGCTCCCAAATACTTCTTCAAGTCTTAAAAAGCCTTCTCACATTCATCAGTCCACTCAAAACTTTTTCGCAGTGTTTTGAAGAATGGGAGGCATTTATCAGTTGCTCGGGATACAAATCTGTTGAGCGCTGTAACTCGTCCTGTAAGACTCTTTACTTCTTTCTTCGTCGTTGGGGATCGTAGCCCTAAAAGAGCTTTGATCTTTTCTGGATTTGCCTCAATACCTCGTTGGTTGACGATGTATCCGAGGAACATTCCTTCTCGTACTCCAAAGGTACACTTCGTCGGGTTGAGCTTCATTTGGTATTTATCCAGTTGATCAAAGGCCTGGCCTATGTCAATTAGATGATCAGTAGCTCTCTTGCTTTTGGTGAGCATGTCGTCCACATAGACCTCCATGTTGCAACTTATTTGTGCGGCAAAAACCTTATTCATCAGCCGCTGATATGTTGCACCTGCATTTTTTAAACCAAAAGGCATAACATTATAACAATAGGTTCCCCTTGGGGTAATAAAAGAAGTATTTTCCTTGTCTTCAGGTTTCATTTTGATCTGATTGTAGCCAGAATACGCATCCATGAAGCTGAGCAGCTCATGTCCCGAGGTAGCATCCACTAACTGGTCGATTCTGGGCAATGGAAAATGATCTTTTGGGCATGCCTTGTTAAGATCAGTGAAATCAACACACATTCTCCACTTATTGTTCTTCTTCTTTACCATCACCACATTTGCCAACCAATCTGGATATTTCACATCTTCAATGAATTGGTCTTTCTGGAGCTTCTCGACCTCCTCTTGTATGGCCTGGTTCTTCTCGGGACTAAACACTCTTCTTCTTTGCTTTACAGGCTTGATCTCCTTATTCACATTGAGCTCATGACATAAGAATTTTGGATCTATTCCTGGCATGTCTTCATGACTCCAAGCAAAAGTATTCTTCCTGTTTCTCAAAAAAGTTATCAACTCCTGTTTTATTGAAACATCCAACGACGATCCTATCTGGGTTACTCGTTCAGGATGCTCGTCGTCTAGAATAACATTTTCTGTAGATTCCACCACCTGTCCTTTTACAAGTTGAGATTCATCCCTAGGGTCAAGAGTTTCAATTTCTGTACCTTCCTCCACTTGGTAAGTAGTGGTCTTTTTCCTTGATTCTTCAAGTTCCTCTTGCTCGGCAGACGAATAATAGCATTCCCGAGCTACTTTTTGATCACCTTTCACAACTGCGAATCCAAAATTTGTTGGGAATTTCAAACACTGATGTACCGTAGATGGAACTGCTTCGAACTTTTTCAATCCAACTCTTCCCATGATGATGTTGTAGGCTGACTGCACATTCTTATCCATCACAAAGAAGCGTATTCTTTCTGTTCGACAAGCAGGCCAAGTTCCGATGAGTATATCCAACTTGATCATCACAAGTGGAAAAACTTTCTCGCCAGCAAAACCCAGAAGGGGTCTGTGATAAGGTTCCAATTGAGATAATTTCAAATTCAAGCTATCAAAGCATGAATAGTACATGATGTCTGCCGAACTACCGTTGTCTACCAACACCCTTGAAATGACCATATCTTTCATCCTCATTTTGATCACCAAAGGATCGTCATGAGGGTAAAGAATACCTGCCAAGTCGTTTTTTGAAAACCCAATGACTAGCTTCTCTTTGTTTACTTTCCTCGGACGATCATCCTCGGCCAGATTTATTCGCTGAATATACGAACAAGCTTGAGCCTCCCCGAGGTAAGCCTTTCTTTCTGCAGTAAGGTCTCCTCCTCCTGCATCTCCTCCTGTAATAACATTACAATCAAATGACCCAAAACGTATGGAAAATACCTCTCGTTCAGGCTGCCTTGGCTTCTTGGGAAGATCAGGGTCATCATCTGGATCATCTTCGTGGTCCCTCTTCTTTTTCTCCTCTGCACGACGAGGAGATCTAGTTCTATCATCATTCTTCCTCTCACCCCTGCGATCTACATATTTTGATAATTTTCCTCTTCGGATGAGCGTTCCAATCTTGTTCTGAAGGGCTATGCAATTTTTGGTCATATGGCCATGATCTTTGTGAAACTCGTAGTATTTGTCCTTATTCCTCAAATCAGGATTTGTCCTCAGTTTTTCTTGCCACTTGATTTCCTCGCTGTTCTTGATTTCTTCTAAAACATGATTAATACCCATTTTCAATGGAGTATAATTATCGTACTTCTTTAGGACTTCCCATGACGTCCTATTATTCTTGGAGTGCTTGTCACCACCATTACCTTTCTGATCTTTCTTCTTAGACTTGTCGACCTCCACCTTAGTTTCTTTATCCATATTCTTCTTCGCAGACATAGCCTCCTCGGCATTCATGATTTTGGCTGCTTTTGCCATCAATTCGGACATAGTTTTAGGTGGATCTTTGGCCAAGGTGTAGTACAGCTTGTTAGGTAGTAAACCACTCATCAAAGCAGTGATCGCTGTTTTTTCTTCATAATCTATGACTTCCAACTTCTCGTTATTAAAACGAGTTATGTGATCTCTAGTACTTTCACCTGATTTTTGCCTAACACTTAGCAAGTGTGCTACTCGCTTTACCGGCTTTGCTCCAAAACAAAAATTGCCAATGAACAGCTCGGCTAACTGAATAAAAGTTGAAATCTTACCCCGAGGAAGATTATTGTACCATATTTGTGCAGATCCGGTAAGAGTTCCCGAGAATGCTCTACACCTCATCTCGTCGGGGACGGCATAGATGTCGGCAGCAGCTTGGTATTGTTCTATATGAAGTACAGGATCTGTCTCTCCATCGTACTTGGGGGTCACCATAAGTGCTTTGAATTTCGATGGTGTAGGAAAATCCACAAATGCTTGTACAAAAGGTGTCCCTTGAACAAAAGTTCTCTGTAGGGGGTTTCTTGCCTTAGCCATTTCTCCCAGTCTATCTTCCAACCGCTGAATGGAACCTTTCCATGCTTCATTTCCTTCCTCAGGCAGCTTAGTCCGAGCAATTGATTGCTCTGACGTAGCTTCCTGAGATTTATCTCGACGAGTAGCTGGTCGTGATTGTGCTGATCCTTCTCTCAAACCTGATGGTGGCCGCAAACTTCTCGATGGAGCTCTAGGTGGACTCATATTCCTCCTTGGTCCTAATCGACTGAAAGGAGACACCCTGCTTAATCTTTCTAAATCGCTAGTTCTCTCCGGAGAGAGAGTGATACGTTGATCTGTATCCGTAGCCTGTATTGATGAAGTTCGCCCAGGTTGATAAGAAGAATCATTAGATTCTCCATTGCGATATGACCCAATACGTCTGGATCACGATTGCCCACGATCACTCCTTTGCCCTGAATATGTAGGTGCACCGCCTTGAAGAGTTTGAATGAGTTGCCTCATAGATTCTTGCATGGCGGTTTATCCTTGAGCCAGATTCGTCATAATTCCGGCCAGATCTGGAGGTGCGGATGAATTTGGAAAATTTCCAGTATTTCCAGCATTTCGATTACTGGATTCTGGATTATCTGCCATTGATAATAAATGATTTTTGTGAAAAACGATAGTAACAGTCGTTCCCACAGACGGCGCCAATCTGTTGATGTAAAAAACTAGATTGCTCTAATTATTCAATCACAGATAAATAAATAAGACAAAGATTTTTAAAGTGGTTCGGCTAGGAATAAAGCCTACGTCCACTGTTATGTTATTGCTGAATGTTTGCAGAATTCTTGATTACAAGTTCTCTCAAGAAATTCCCATCCTCTCTAAATGAGGATGATACAAGGTATTTATAGCCTTTAGGCTGTACATGAAAGGTTCGATACATTAAATGACATACATATGAAAGGGTAATACATTTAATGTAGCGTGGGCGTCAAGAATATAAACATTCAATGAATAGTTGAACAGTTGTCCGTCTGGTAATTAATGATACGACCGAGATGCAGCTCGGACCGCCTTAGTTGCTCGTTGATCAAGAGTTCCTCGGAGCGCATGTAGTATCTCGGGATGATGGAGTTCCTCGGGGTGTCTTCCTCGTTGCTCGAAGAGAATATGAAATGGTTGAAGGAATTAACTTCCTCGCTACTATTGTGCCATGTAGATTGACACGTGTCTTCGTATGATTTGTCCATATCAGCATATTAATTTTGGTATCAACATAAATAAAAGGTACGACGATTTAGTACCTCGGGCTCTAAGGGAATAGGAGTGATCATAGTATTGGGCAAGTGCCAAGTATAAATAAAAGGCACGACAGTTTAATTCCTCAGTATCCAAGGGCATAGTAGCGCTCACAGTATTGAGCTAGTGCAAATAAAAGGTATGAATGTTTAGTACCTCGGTCTCGAAGGGCACATGATCACTCACAATATTGAGAAAGTGTCAAGTATAAATAGAAGGTACGATAGTTTAGTACCTTCGGATCCAAGGGCATAGGATGTCTTGCAATATTAACCTGAAAACAAATAAATAGGTTAAGTAGACGAGCAAATGCCAAGGATAAACAAAAGGTACACCGGACTAATATTTTCCCTTTCTCAAGAAAATAGTAGAACCTCTACTAGATTAGAAGAGGGACCATGACATGAAGGTCTTTCCTCATTATACTTGGGGGAATATCCATCCATCCCAAGGGAAAAGTATATTGAGAAAAGTCCTTACAGACACAACGGATAAATTTTTACACCAGACCAATAGGAGGTTATCCTCCTAGTAAGTAATAATAAAAAAATATGTATTCGATAAAAAATTATAGCCTAGAGAACAATTACTAACCTCTGTCCTCAAGAAAAAAAAAATTATTGACCAGTTTTTAGGAAAATATAGAAGGGGGTATACCCCCCTCTCTAAACTTGTTATTTTATATAAGATAAAAACGTTCTTAAGAAACGTTTGGAACGAGGACCCCACCACCCATGGGAAACTTTTATTATAAGGAAATAATTATTTTCTTTACTTATGACACTTTTGAAATTTTATTCAAAGTTTGTGGGAAGGAAAAAGGCTAACCCCATCTCCCAGTTACTCCCTAATAAATTTATGTACGTAACAAAAAGTAGCCCATAGTTACACGAGGTCGCGGTAAAATTTCACAACAACATCACAAGGGGAAGATATAAATATTAACTTGCTCAGAAAATATGCAAGTACCCCATAATTAGAGGGGGCAACTCTAAAATATTAACTTCCTTAAGAAATATGCAAGTACCCTGTAATTAGAGGGGGAAACTCTAAAATATTAACTTTCTTAGAAAATATGCAAGTACCCCGCAGTTAGTGGGGGTAGCTCTAAAATATTAACTTGTTCAGAAGATATGCAAGTACCCCGCAATTAGAGAGGGTAACTCTAAAATATTAACTTGCTCAAGAAATTTACATGAACCCCACAATTAGAGGGGGCAAATCTAAAATATTAACTTGCTCAGAAAATATGCATGTACCCCACAGTTAGAGGGGTAACTCTGGAATGATAACTTGCTCAGCCCATATGCAAGTACCCCATAGTTAGAGGGGCAACTCTAAAATGATAACTTGCTCAGCCCATATGCAAATATCCCATAGTTAGAGGGGGCATATATGAAATGATAACTTGCTCAACCCAAATGCAAGTACCACAGAGTTAGAGGGGGAAACTCTGAAATGATAACTTTCTGAGCTCATATGCAAGTACCCAACCATTAGAGGGGGAAACTCTGAAATGATAACTTGCTCATCCCAAATGCAAGTACCCCACAGTTAGAGGGGGCATCTATGAAATGACAACTTTCTCAGCTCATATGCAAATACTCTACAGTTAGAGGGGGTAACTCTAAAATGATAACTTGCTTAGCTCATATGCAAGTACCCCACAGTTAGAGGGGAAAACTCTGAAATGATAACTTTCTCAACTCATAAGCAAGTACCCCACAGACTATAGGGTAGTTCAATATTGAAGTTATTAAAGAAAATAGAGCAAAGAGTGAAATTATAATTATGATGATAATAAATTAGTCGATATTTCCTCCACAATTCTCTTAACACTACAAGACACTTCTACACGAGGGTGCTAATGTAGAGGGATACATAAGCGATCCCTCAATTACCTAAGGGTGAAGTGAGCACCGATAAAATGGCAGGGAGTTTTCATGAGAAACCCCTTAAGATACCTGACATAGTGCGGTGCTAAGAGAAGTATGTGCTAATGAGTATCTCTAGCTTCGCAAGAGTGCAAGATTGACATAAACTATCCTAGATTTAGGGGATCCACTTGGAGTGACTCCACCTTCCCAAGATTTCAAGATTGACAGAAAATAGCCTAGGCTAAGGGGATCCACCATGAGTGGCCCCTCTTCCCAAGTTTGATGCTACAAAAAATTACTCATGGAGAGGAAGTCCGCTTTAAGTGGCCCCTCTACCAAGACCAACACAAGTAACAGTTTGAGGATGAAAGAGTCCACCACAAGTTGCCCCTCATCCAAGATTACAACAAGAAATAGTTTATGATGAAGGAGTCCACAAACTGGTGGTGAGGGTCCACCACCAGTGGCCCCTCGACCAACAGCAATATTGCAAAATAACTGGTGGTGAGGGGGTCCACCACGAGTGGACCCTTAGCTACAATCAATATTAAGAACAATTTATTACGAGGGAGTTCACTTTGAGTGACCCCTTTGCCAAAGACAAATACAAAAAAGAAATCCCAGGCCGAGGGAGTCCAAGATAAGTGACCCCTCTACCAAATACATACATAGAAACGAGGGAGTCTACCTCTAGTGGGGCCCCCTCATTGCATAAATTGTGAAAAAAGGTAAAATAATTTAGGGTGAGGGGACTCGCCTTGAGTGGACCCTCGGTCCAAAATCAATGCCAGCAACGAAAATGACTTAGGACGAGGAAGTCCACCACGAGGAACCCCTCTACCAAGATTAAAACAAAGAGTTATTTTGTGGAGAGGGAGTCCACCATGAGGAACCCCTCATCCATTCCAAATCAAACAGTTCAATGCTGTAATGGCACAAAACTTTCATATTCCAAGATGAAGTTATTATTTCATACAAAACCCTTTGGTTTACCCAACATAAAGATTTTTGTATGAGGGGACTATTGTAGAGGTGTGTCCATGTACTATACTAAATTATCCTAGGGAAAGTGAACCCACATAGAGGGCCTCCCACTGCACAAGTTAGGAAATAAAAGTTTTAAGCAAGGGGGTCTATCTTGGCAAGCCTTCCCTCCTAGAGGGGATGCCTCTGCTCAAATCATCAATAAAAATTTAAAGCGGGGAGGTCTACCTTGATTGATCCCCATGACCAAATGTGACACTTCGACAAGGGGACTAACCACGAGTATCCCCTCATCCCAAGATTTAATCCATAAAAAAGAGGCAAGGTTGAGAGGGCTCACCACGAGATGCCCTCTAAATAAGTTGAGGCCACAGAAAAAGTCCAAGGAAAGGGGACTCAACATGAGCAACCCCTCTGCCCCAATTCATTTACCACAGAAATAGAATAAGGGCGAGGAGGTCCACCTAGAGTGGCTCTTCTGCCCCAAATAATATACTACAGAAAACACGACACAGGAGAAGGAGGTCCACATAGAGTGTCCTTCTCCCCAAGATTTGTTACTTAAAAAATAACAAAGTATTGATATTTTACTTTCTTATATAGGTAACCTAGTTGATAAAGCAGGACTCAAAAAGGCTAGCTGGGATCTCTTGGGTGTTTTGGCTTGGTGGATGAGGAATAAGGTTCGTTGAGCAAGCTCAACCACTTAGCACTTTAAGATTAAGAGAATACTAGTAGAAAGATCATAGGGGTTACTCAAGGCCCTTACACAGTTCTCACCCAGTCATAACTCAAGTGAGGAACTAAGAGGTTGCTCACAAGAAAATAACTCTTTATAAAAAGATTTTAGAGAAAAGGGTCCGCGAGGCCCCTCTCAAGTAAAAAATGATTTTAGAAGAGGTGGTCCTTGAGGCCCCCCTCACGATTAATGATTTAGAGTAGAGTGTACTTGAGGCCCCTCTCAAGTAAAAAATGATTTCGGATGAGGTGGTTCTTGAGATCCCCTCAAGATTAATTATTTTAAAGGAGAAGGTCCTCGAGGCCGCCCTCAAGATTAAGTTTCCTTCTTATTTTTAGCGCCCAAAGTGCCAACTCATCCCTAGTTCCCAAGTATAAATAGGAACCCTGGGAAAGATCATAATATATATGAAAAAAACTCAACAGCACCGTTACTCTGTTAAATTATCCCCAGACCACCTAGTATTATCTCACTTCTCTCTCTTTATGTGATGAGTGCTTGTTTCTTCACTCCACCTTAACAGCTATAATTCTTAGGAGATACATCTTCTCTAAGTTGATATTATTATTTGTGAAGTTTTATATTTGCAGGAGGAGGTTCATAGATATTACTCCATTTTTACCCGAAATGGAAGCTTCTCATACCCAGCTGATCTTGAAACCTTGAAGAACTTAAAGGCAGAGTCCATTGGAGTGGGTCATGCCTCACTCATTTCAGTTTTTAACCAGACTCCAGTCACACTACACTCCTACAGTCCCATACCTATAAATTATCATATTAATTTAATGGTGAGGATATAACATTCCACATACATCCCAACGGTATCAATTTGCAACATGAATAATTTCTACATTAATTACATTCTTAATGCTATCTTGAAATTCTTTATTTTTTAGTTATTCAAATCCTATTTCATGCGCATTAAATTAATTATATAAAGTGGTAATTAAGTTTTACAAAATGAGTCAACAAGTTTTCTGAATTGAATATTTCAATTGTGGTGATAATTAATCGAATTAAATTGAAATTCGATTCAAACATGCATATTAACAATTTTCAGCAAACAAATCAATACGTTATACATCATATTAATCGTTTACATGATTTTATAAATAAACACATATAATTGAATTAAATATTTAATTTAACATGCAATTCATATGAATAACACAAAATAATAAAGTATAATCATCTAAGCATGCGGTATTTTGAATACAAAATTTAATTTCAAAAGTTAGTAAAAACATATTTATAATTAGGCTATCACTCTCTCTTAATTAAGTTATTAATCATACTAAGACAACATGTGTAATTATGGTTTAGGCAACATTTAAATTAAATAACACTTAAGGAAAAGAATAGTGATATTCTTGCCAGAAAACAAGTAGTCTGAAATCGTATGAGATCGAAGTAATTAATAGACTTCTCTAAGGATTCATTATTAGAGTTTAGGACTCAACAAAATATAGAATATATCAGAGGTTGTAAGTGTTCAAAATGTTCTTCTATAGTGGGTTAATAGAATATACAACAATGAGAAAATTGCTATATATGTGTTATCTCATTCTTTTATGATTTTTAAATTGGTTAGCTTGCCTTTAACTATTCAAAAACCTCCCATATATATGCATTCCCTTCGAGAGATAATGAATGGAATGCAGCGACGTGCCAAGGGCTACCATTAGGTCTAACGTGTATAATGACCTAGTGGAGTGTCATTGAAAGGCTTGCAGGTGGTGTAAGGTAATTGATGGGAGAATTTGATGTAGATGTTAGCCCTTGATGCTAGTGGCATTTAGTAGTGGTGGTAGGTAGAACAATGTATGTACTTTCTACATACCTATCAGAGAAGCTACAGAAGCTTGGAAAGATATTTGACGAGTCTAGGGCTAGAAGTTGATCTCCTGGAACGGACTTAGCATGCTTTCATGATATATCGTAAGGGTTTCCTTATGGAAGAGGAACTAAATTACTATAAGATGTCAGTCCTTGCTATGCGAAGGTCTGTTGAGTTGGTTAAAGGCTTGAACTTATTTTTCTGAGGTTTATGAGTTATGCATATGAGGTTTGATGGAATGAATGAGTATCTGATGATAATATGGAAGCTTAAAGGGTCTTTAAGGCCGTGGTGGGTTATTTTATGAGTTGTATATGTTCTTTGGTGGAAGGTAAAATGTTGTGAACCTATGGGATTTTGGAACATTCAGATGATGTATCATCAATACCCCCTAGTTGATCTTTGCAAGAATTGTAAGGGACAAAACTTATCCGCTTAAATGAGTAAGTGTAGTAGAGTAACTATCTACAATATTCTTATCATTATGAGATTGCATTGGTAAGGAGATTACATTGAGTGTTGGACGCGGGGAATAGTGGTGCGTGATACTGATGAGTGCATTTTTTTGTATATTTTATACCCAAATTTATACTTTGTTAGTCCCATTTTAGTGTATTTAATAAGTTCTTAAGACTATTTTATTAAAAAGAGGGAAAAACGTGAAAATGATTCAATTCATATTGAAAATGGTAATTTTAAGTAAAAAATGGGCACTTCAATAATTTTATAATATTCTTGTGCTAATTTGTGAAAAAAGTTGCCCAGTGAAATTTTTGCAGATAATGATGGAATTTGGTGCAAATTGATGATCAATTCAAAAAAGGCACGGAAAAGCTGATTTTTACGGTCCTTCGAAAAAAAGATGTTTTTACACAACAAAGTCAAAAAAATTTATCCTTTGATTTGGACGAAACACAGCATGCGTGTTCAGTAAGAAAAGATAAGACGTTTGAAATAGGGAGAAGTTGAAGAGTTCCACTAAAACCCTAATGTCTCACCCTAAACCTATAAATAGGACCCTTTAGCTCATTATTTGTGTGTAGAATTTTAGAGAGAGTAACTTTAGAACAATTGTTGGTAGTTTTATTTTGAGATTATATTTTTATTGAGGGCCAAGAATTATTTTGTGGGAGAAGTTTTGTCAACATCAATTATAAGACACATCATTTGTAAGTTGTTTTATCAATGAAAATTCATATTCATTCTTGCAATTTTATGATGTCTTCCATTATGCTAGCGTAATTTCTTTACTAGGACTAATGAAATTTAGCATGTTTAATTAATATTATGCGTGATTTAAATTCATCTTTGTTCCCGATATGTGCTAAAGGTCTTAAAAATTCGGTATTCATTTAAAATGACACTGTCCTAACCCGCATAATTCTGGCATCGGCCGCCACCAAAACTATGCTGGGCGTGAGTAAATAATAATCATTCTTAGCATGAGACAGATATGAGACATAAATAAACCATTCCGTAAGATACATAATTGAATCAAACTCAAAAGCTCATAAACAACTAAGCGATAAAAGATCCATCACATGCTAACTCCAAAAATCCATTCTCCAATAATGAGTAAATAAAATCTGAAATAATCCCAAAATAAATCCTCTAAACAACTTTGGAGCCGAATGGACCAATAAAACTCAAATTAAGTCTTATAATTAAATACGATTGGAAAAGGAAGTCTAACTAAACTAAGCCATAAAATGAATAACTCCAGCTGCACCTCCAAATGATAACTCTGATAAACTTATGCAGCTTCTCCAATTCTAATCCTAAAAAAGATTTTTCAACGCATGGGTCTGGGTCAGAGCCAAAGTCTCGAGCAAGAATACACACTACTCCCCTCAAATAGGATCCTTGAATCCGGACAGTAGCATTATACGCAATAAATATCACAATAGAATATTTTAAATTGAACGGGATAATTAAACGTGATAATTATAAATCACTAACTACCCACAGAAAATCCATTTGTAAAGGCACAGCAATATAATTTTAAATTCCTAAGTCCCACGATGTTAATTTAATTAAATTAACTAACTTTTATTACAGTTCTCACTTTTTATTAAAGTGTCACACTTCCCCTTGTCAATTGCCTTCTGACCCGTTTAAACTACCGACCCCAACACATGACAAGGTTCCACACATGACACGACATAAATCTCCCTCTGGCCCATTTAAACTGTCGGCCCGACACATTATGTCACCACAAATTTTAATACCCATTTTTATCTTAGGCATTCATTCTCAATTTCTCAATTTATAATCACCTCACCCTTTTAATCGATGTGAGATCCTCAAAATACCCCTTAGTCCCATACCTAAGAGTCCCCAAGTTATCAATACGTCCTAACCTATGTATAGGAGGATTTTCTAACATAAATCTTAACTTACTCTCGTATTTAGACTAGCATAACGACGATAAAGTAATAAAAATCAGCCCACCATCAAGATGATTGCAGACACCTCATTTCGTTACCCCCTAATTCTCCTTAGGTCCCTAGTACCTCCACTTATCACTGTAAACCCTGGTCACATCCCGAGTACTGACCTAAAAGCCATCGGGCATTCCCCGGATCAGTTTGACCCAAAAGTCAAACTCTTCATCTCGGCCGAGACTCAATGAATCTTCGAAGGGCACTGAATACCCTTTCCAACGGTCTGCGACATGCACGATTTCGACTCACCATGCGGACGAATGTTCCATTTGCATCCGAAACCCTACCTGGAGGCCACTGGGTGCTTCCAGGCTCTGTTTGACCAAAGTCAACTCTTCAGCTCGATCAAGGCTGAATGAATCTTCGAAGGGCACTGAATACCCTTTCCAATGGTCCATTATGTGCGTGATTCTGACTTACCATGCGGACAAACGATCCGTTTGACTCCGAGAGGTCAACAAATGCTTCTTGGGCCCGGTTGACCAAAGTCAACTCCCCAAACTAGGCCAAACTCTTTGGAATGTCGAAGTACACCTCCTAACCTTTCTAACGGTCCATCTCGTGCGTGATTTGGACTTACCATGCGGATGAACGATCCATTTGCGTCCGAATGATTCCCCGTCCAGCGGACCGACAAACTCTTCCGAGCCACATTTGACCCAAAGTCATCTCTCGAAATCGGGAGCGGTCCCAAGGACTTTCGAAGGTCTCTGAAATACCTTTCTAAAGGTATGCCCCGTGCGCGATTCTGACCAATAATTTGCCCTCGGCAGCCAATTTTCTGAAAAAGCCTGAAACACACTGCCAAACGGCAGGTCCCGGAACCTGCCTATCGGCACCTTCCTGCCGACAGGCAGGAAGGGCTCTAAGCCGATCGATAGTCCCCTGGGGCTATAAAAGGAGGCCTTGGCCTCATTTTCAAGGGAGCTCAGATCAGAGGCAAATCACTCTCAGCAAATCCCCAGAAACCTCTCTCGAAGGCAGCGTGATTTCAACTTTCAAATACCTTTTTTACTTCCACTTTTCATCATCCCTTTCATCAAACTTGATGAATTAACCACTCTCCATCATCATCCAAGTGTAAGGTTTGCCTTTCAACATTTAAGATCAAGCTCAAAGTCTCCAAAAAGGTCCATCTCTCTCACCTTTCTCTTCTTACATTTTCAATAACTTGTTTTATTACTTAAGCACTTATATCATCTTAGTTCACATATCCTAACATACTTTTTATCTAGTAGTATTGCACATCTCCTATTTTCATATAAATAAAAAACCCAAAAAATAAGAAAAAGTGGGTTGGCTCATAAATTCCAAGTAGGGATTCTCACACCTTTTCCACACTTTTCTCACAACTAAAACACTTTTTCTACACACACACACACACACTTACAAATAAGATATTTATCCATTTAGATTTATGGGTTAAACCCCACCCCTCGTTTATATGCGAACTACGTGGACTTTGATGCCTTTATAGGCTACATAGGCGTCTCGGGGTAAAACCCTAAACTCGAGTCCTTTTCTCACTTTTTCTCTTACTTTCTATCTTCTCTTTATCTCATTTTCCATTATATTCTATATACTTGTTCTTAGTAACGTATTATTCCATATGCTTTATCGTTCCTTTATAACGGTCAACGTAGGGGTAATCACGTAAATCTTATTTTCTACACTAATCTCACATTCCTACGGATGACTCGCTTTGTCTTTTCTATGATACAAGTCGAGGATTCCTACCTCCATTCTATATATACACATGCACACATATCACGGGGGGAAATATAAAGGAAAATAACAAATATCCATGAGAAACCGAAAGGGCGGAATGGGTGCCTAACATCTTCTCATTTCGTAACTAAGCCTCCGAACCCTTCTCGAATCATTTGGTTTCGCACGCACCAATATGTTTTCGGATGCCATCCTTCGGGGTGGCTTCCCCTTTTTCTTTTATCTGTTTTGAGTAAAATAGACTGGCGACTCTAAATCTCTCTACATCTTCATACCTCACAAATCGACACCGGCCGAAGCGCTCTCCCGAGAGGGGACACGCGGGACCGGAAGGATCCCTTCCTCCCTCCGTGACAGGGATCGGGGATGGCCACAGTGGCGACTCTACTGGGGATTTTATTTTTTTATTATATTTTGAGGGCTTGATTCTATTTACATGTATGCTATATTTGTTTATGTCCCCCCCCTATATCTGCCTATCCCCCTTTCTCACATGTATATCCCATGCCTATGCTTATATTCACACACTTGTAGAAAATTCTCCATGTAAACTTCACACCACGTGCACCTAGGATCACATGTATATCCCCATGTTGCACGCATCATCCATCCATGCTTGGTGTACCTTTTGGGGTACTTGTACATTGGCTCCTTGTTTGGCATAATCAAGAAAAGCATTATTATCATAAGATACTAATAAGATAATCATGCATGATTCACACGATATCACCAAAGAGCATTGATATTTACCAAAATTTACCCAGTAGCTGGAGGGTCACTTCGTGACGGGCGCTGGTCCGGCAGGTCGCAGTTAGCCTAAGCGATATGACTCTCACCTTCCATTGGCCAAGTACCTTCGATGTATATCGAACGGTTCCCCCGCATCGTACCGCTTGACCGAAGTCATGACGGGAGGTATATCGTAGGGAATTCGTTCACGTACGCCGAGTATATCGAATTCTCTCTCACACGTACCGTCCCCACGAGGTATATGGTGAGGCAATTCACGTACACTCAGGTATATCAAATGGCTTGTCCACACGTACCGATTTCCCGCAAGAGCAAGACGTATATCGTGGAAGTCACGCCAAAGGGGGGACCCATGCCGATTCACCCAACCAACTGCATACCCGCATATAGGTGTCAAATCTAGGACACGCACTTTAGATTGCCGGTTTCAACCCAAAACTCTGTCGAAATTTCAGGTCGGCCTGCAGCCCAATTTTCGCGCATTTTTTAAAATGGGACCCTATCCGCGAACCTAGTTACAAGTCCAAACCGTAGCTTTCCATATATTAAAAACCCCACTTTTCCAGGCTCAGATACCGTCCGGCATTGCATTTAGGAGAATTAAATACAAGTGAGAACATAATAATCATGCTCAATTCCGTCTCCAAAAACATTTCTCCCTTCTTTATTAAAATTCCAAAAACATTTATTCCTTCTTAATTAAAAATCCAAAAACATTTCTCCCTTTTTATCAAAGATCCAAAAATAGTTTCTTCCCTTTTTTCTCCAAAACAAAATCTCATCCTACGCCTTCTCAGGTCGATCGCACGCCCTTGACCTGGCTCCTTATTGGCTTCGGTCTTCAGTCAAATCACCTCGTAGTTTTATCGCTCCTCTACTACTTCTTTCGAATACGAAATCCATCCATCTTCCATGGAAAATGCAGATCAACCACCAATCATACAACCAGATTTGCCGACAGTCCTAGCTCAGCTCGTGGCCAAGATTGACAACCTTCAAGCTGAGGTCTGAGAAATGCAACGAAACCAAGTTCCTATGCCTCAAGAGCCCGAGGACTTGTTCCCTCGTGCTATGGGTCCACCCGATCCTATCTAGGTTCCGAAAGAATATCATCACGCTCCACGTGCCCCTCCTGCCAATGGGCCGCCGCCTCCCCAGCTCCCAATGCCAGACATTGCCCAGCCTATGGCTAACCTTCCTGTAGTCGTCGATCCAAAGGAGGAGGAGTTGAATAAAGTCAAAGATTATCTCAAGATGCTCACCATGAAGTTTGACCAGGTCAGGATCTATGGAAATTACATGGACTACACCCACATGTCTCCTTATCCTAAAACGAGGTTACCCGAGAAGTTCAAGATGCTAAACATCGAGAAATTCGGAGGGAGTGGTCCCCCAATTGTTCATCTTCGCAGTTATCATCGTTCCATGACTCTACTAGGGGCTTTCGAAGAGGTAATGGCCCAACTGTTTCAGCAAACTTTGAAGGACAGTTCTCTCCGATGGTTTTTATCTCTTGAGGAATCCAGAATCCGTAGCTGGGAAAATGTAGCCCGAGAATTCATGTCATAATACAAATATAACGAAGAGCTCGAGGTCACCCGCCGTGATTTAGAGATGCTCAAATAAAACTCTAGAGAATCAGTCAGTAACTTCATAGCCCGATGGAGGGAAAGAGTAGCTACCATGACCAATCGTCCGTCTGAGGAAGAACAAGTCAACATAGTGAAGAAGAATTTCTTACCCCATGTCTGAGCAACCATGGGAGGACAGTACTACCCCCACTTTCGAGCTCTCAGAGAAGCAGGAGTAGAAATCGAGGAAGGTCTTGCCAAAAAAGAAGTTGAACCGATGAAGGTGACCGAATAGTTCACCCCTAGAAAGTATGACAAGCCTGCCAACGCTACAGTCTCAACCATCAACATTATCTCTCAACCAACCACATCATGGACACCAGAAAGCTGCCCTGCCCCCGTCCAAAGGGAATACACTAAGCTTCATGCTCCCCTCTCCAAAGTTTACCAAGCCCTGTTAAGCCGAAACCTTATAAAACCCTTGGATCCCCGTCCGTCACCAAACCCACTTCCAAGAAACTTCAAGACCGATGCTCATTGCGCCTTTCATCAAACAGCTGGCCATACCACCGACTAATGCTTTCACCTTCGGAACGTAATCCAATATCTCATCGATAGGGGTACCATCGCCCCACCAGCCAATCCTAATCTAAACACTACTCATAACCCACTCCCAAATCACACTAATGCCATCTTCTTGGAAGAAAACTTGAATTTCGATCCATCAACTCAAATCACACCCCTATACCCTCCTAAACCTCTTCAAATTTGCCTATATTTCCTCCTACACCCTACTAGCCCCGCTGATCAGGCATTGTCACTTCTTACCAGAGTGTGCATCATTGTCCGGACCTGTTCTGAAAGTGGAAGTATGGAATTGTCAGAGGTATTGAATCAACTCCTAGAGTTAGGGCTGAAATTGCCCTCACAAATGATTATCGATTGTTAGAGGTTCAGCGCGCTATTTTTAGAAGCACGAAAATGGGCCCGAGAATCAGATAGGTGGGTGGTACCAACCGATGAAGTCAGCTTAGATGATGTTGTCCTGATCATGGCGGAAGCATTCAGGCAAACCAATAACATTTGCAGTATCATCGAGTTACTTGACACTTTGAAGCTACAAGGGCGCCTGATCCCTTCACCCTTACACATCCCCACAGAATGGGAAGACCTATATGAGGAAGCCGTTGAAGTTGTGGAATGCATTGATTTCACGAGGGAAAATATAATTGTTGCCACCGGATGGGGGGAAGAATTCGAAGATTCAAATGAAGAACAAGCTTCAGGAGGAACTGGCCTAGTAGCCAACATATGTGGGATGATATCATTTGAAGAACTCCTCAGAGAAATAGATAGGGTGGCAAAACAACCTGAGATTGACGAGGAAACTGGATTTAAGTTTTTCCCTTCTTCAGTAAATCACATAACCATATTTGGGACACATTATCAAATTCCAAACTCAATACTAGCAAATGACAAGGGGAAGGGCGTTGAAGACCTTCCTATGCCAAAAATGACCCTCGAGGAGAGCAAGATACTCGATCAACTGAAGAAAAGTCAAGCTAACATCACTCTATGGGGGTTTTTCATGTCTTCTTAGCAGCACATAAATGCTTTAATCAAGTTGCTCACAGGACCCATAGTTCCTCCTTCTACCACACTAGAAGAAGCGGTGAATTTGGTCGGGTCCTTGACCTCCACCCGAATGCTGTCATTTTCTGAAGAGGAAATCCCTAAAATTGAGGCGAATCACAATCATGCACTCAACATCTCCATCGAAGTTATGGGGAAGGTTGTACCACTTTCGCTCGTTGATAATGGATCCTCTTTGAATGTCTACCCACTGAGAACCTTCAAATATCTAGGCTTAAAAGAAATTGACCTCGCTCCAACCTCCGCTGCCGTGCGCGCCCACGATAATACCCATCGGGAGGTGATGGGATCCATAAAACTTGCAATAGGGACTGGACCTATAAACCCTTTCGTCGAATTCCAAGTCATTGATATCTCGACCTGTTTCGACCTGTTGCTCGAACGACCCTGACTCCACAGTATAAAGGGTGTCTTTTCCTCTTTCCATCAGAAATTGAAGTTTTTCGCTGATGGGCGAGTCATCACCATCTTGAGTGACGACGATAAGGCTGAGGGTTCAAGCACCAGCAGTCCGATCCTTGAGATACAGCATGGGTCAAATGATATGCTCCTATAAGGATTTTGAGTTAATCCACCTCTACTCCCGGCAGGGGATGGTTTCAAAGAAATGGTTTGCCCAGAATACGACCCTCATGGCAATGTCAATGTGATTCAGATGTTCAGAGACATGCACTTCATGCTCGGACTGGGGCTAGGACAAAGACAACAAGGGATACTGGAGCCCATCGAACTAAAGAAAGCTTTCCCTCCTTGTGTCTTGGGATATCAACCATCAGAGCAAGAGCTCAGAATGATCTGCCAATCTCGATCAAAGAAAAGGTTAGACTGCGTTCAAACTATCTCGGGAGATTCTTTATTTGGACGATTCATTAAAGAGGGTGAAGACTTTCCCTTTTGCAACTTTCCAGAACCGTGGTATGACCATACAGATAAGAAAATAAAGCCTAGAATGGAGATCTTCTTCCAAGATAGCTACCCATGGGCTGAAAGTTTCCCACACCGCGTACATCTGCTCATCAAAAATATCGAAGAGACTGAGGAAAGTGATTTTAAAGATTCCTTCAACTTGCAGACACTGGGGCTGGCACTCTGCATGGTTCACTCAGGCATTGCATCACTGGACCCTTCTCATCTTATCAAAGCTGATGATACACCTCTCCTCAATTGGCATGTTGCGCCAGTTCTACCTCTCAAAATCTCCCCTAACCCCAATGTTTACCCTGTTTCTTCTACTGTTGTCCATCCTTGCTCAAATGTAATCGATACCTCTTTTGATGAGGTTCTCAATGCTGTTTTTCCTATCAATGAAATAAACGAAGATTTTGAGTATCTTGATGTGCCTTACATTAATTGTTTAGATTCTAATCAAACTTTTGATGATGATGATTTTGCAAATGAATAATTCTTAACTAATTTAAATAAGGTTAATAACAAACAACATAACCTCTTTCAAGTTAATGAAGAAGAGACTATTGTTATCAATCTCGGTTCTAGTAGCCAACTGTGCGAGATTAGGATATGGGCCACCCTTGACGAGCATGAGCGCGCACAACTCGAAGAATTGCTAAAGGAGTTTGTGGATGTCTTCGCATGGTCCTACGACGACATGCCCGATATTGGTCCCGAAATAGCTCAGCATGAGATCCCCACTCTCCTAGATTCCAAGCCAGTTAAACAAAAATTGAGAAAGCTCTGCACCGAATGGTCGCTTAAGGTCAAAGAAGAGGTGATTAAACAGTTAAACGTGGGTTTCATTCGAGTGATCGAATATCCCACACGGCTAGCCAATATTGTACCTGTACGAAAATCAGGAGGAAAGGTTCGAATGTGTGTGGATTACCGAGATTTAAACAAATCCTCTCCTAAGGATAATTATCCACTACCCAACATCGATATGATCGTGGACAACACAACCAGTCATGCTCTCAAGTCATTCGTTGACGGGTTTGTCGAATACAATCAAATCAAGATGCACACCGGCCACCAAGAGAAAACCGCATTCATCACCCCATGGGGAACCTTTTGCTACACCATTATGCCATTCGGTCTTAAGAATGCTGGGGCTACCTACCAAAGGGCTGCCACAGCCATCCTGCATGACCTGATTCACAAAGAGGTTGAGGTTTACGTGGATGATATGATTATCAAGTCCAAAACTATAGAAGGTCATGCTCCTGCTCTACGAAAGTTCTTCGAACGACTGCGACAGTATCAGATGCGACTTAATCCATAGAAATGAATCTTCGACCATACAAAGGGAAAACTCTTAGGATTCATGGTCAGTGAAAAGGGGATATAAGCAGATCCTGCCAAGCTGAAGGCCATACTTGAAATGCCACCACCCCAAACAGAGAAAGAAGTCCGATGTTTTCTTGGGAAATTATAATATATCAGCCGGTTCATCAGCCAGCTAACCTCCATCTGCGAACCAATCTTCAAGCTCCTCCAAAAGGATTCAACCAAGGTTTGGAATGAGGGCTGCCAAGAAGCTTTTGACCAAATCAAACAATATCTGACCCAAACTCCAGTTCTCATGCCACCACAGCCTGGTCTCCCTTTGCTCCTATACCTAACCATAACCGACACTATAGCTGAGGCTTTGCTAGCCCAATACCTTGAAAACTCCCGCAAAGAAATAGCCATCTATTATGCCAATCGCAAATTGGCCAGGTACGAGGTCAACTACACTTCTTTAGAAAAAGCATGCGCCGCGCTTATCTAGGTCACCCAAAAGTTACGACACTACATGCTCGCCTTCCCCATTAAGCTTGTATCCTGAATGGATCCCATCAAGTACCTACTCGAAAAACTCGACTTATCCAGCCGAATGGCCCGATGGTTGATGCTCCTAACCGAGTTCGATACCGTGTACGTCACACAGAAAGCCGTTGAAGGAAGATCCATCTCTGACTACCTCACTGACTACCCTATAGAAGAAATAGATGTCTGGATCTCCGAATTCCCAAATGAAAATGTCCTTTTCACCGCTCAAGACTTCCTTCAATGGAAAATGTTCTTTGATGGCGCTGCCAACAAAAATGGATATGGAATTGGGATACTTCTAGTTTCCCCAGATGACTCCCACACTCCCATCGCCATAAAATTGGATTTCCCTTGCACCAATAATATGGCAGAATACGAGGCATGCACAGTGGGCCTTAAGGTCGCTCTCAAGAAAGGTATTCAATACCTTGATGTATATGGGGATTCTACCCTCATCATCGGTCAAGTGCTCAGAAAGTGGAAGGTTAAGGACGAAAAGCTCCAACCCTTTCATGTCCAATTAGAAGAGTTAGCCTCTCAATTTCAAGATATCACCTTCCATTACCTACCCCGAGCAAAGAACAACCTAGCCGATGCTCTCGCCTTCCATTAATCTTGTCTCCATAGAAGACCCCGAACTAGCCGATTGCTAGTACTATGATATATGGTGTCTCCTTAGGTACGGTAGGTATCATGAGGGTTCCAAAAAGAACGATCGAGCTACCCTTCAAAGGCTGGCCACTCAGTACATCATCTGTCATAAAGCACTACTCAAGAGGAATTTTGATGGAACTCATTTGCACTATATCGCAGGGGCTGATATTGAAAAGATAATGCAGAAAATCCACAGTGGGGAATGCGGGCCCCACATGAACGGTCACATGCTTGCCAAGAAGATCATCCGACAGGGCTACTACTGGACCACCATAGCCCAGGATTGCACCGCCTATGTTCAGAGATGCCCTAAATTCCAACAGTTCTCCAATCTTCAACACTTGCCTCCGCGGGAATTATACAACATGACTTCTCCCTGGCCGTTCTCCACCCTGGGTATCGACATCATAGGAAAGGTTACGCAAAAGGCGTCAAACGGGCATGAGTTCATCCTGGTTTCCATCGATTACTTCACCAAATGGGTCGAAGCTGAGTCATACGCAGTATTAAATGCCAAGAAGGTGGCCAAATTCATTAAGAAAAATATCATCTGCCGATATGGAGTCCCGTACGAGCTAGTGTTAGATAACGGTTTGCACTTCGAGGTAAAAGTCACAGAAGTTGTCAACGAGTTTGGGATTCAGAGACACAAATCTTCTCCCTACCGACCTCAGACCAATGGTGCAGTTGAAGCCGCCAATAAAAACCTCAAAGCCATCATCAGCAAGATGATCGAAAGTTGTAGATACTGGGCCGACCGGATCCCATACGCCCTCTAGGGCTATCAAACCTCAATCTGAACCTCTTCTGGGGCTACCCCTTACTCCTTGGTCTATGGCATGGAAGCAGTCCTACTTGTGGAGATAGAAATACCCTCTCTATGCGTCATGCTCGAAAGCAAGGTTAGTGAAGAAGACTGGTGCCAAGGCCGTCTTGATGAGCTAGCCCTTCAGGATAAAAGAAGATTTAAAGTTATTTATCACATATAGGGATACCATCGCCGAATAGCGCGTTCATTCAATAAAAGAGTCAAGGATCGTGGTGTCCAGGAGGGGGATTTAGCCCTCAAGGAGATAATAGAACCCATCTGGGACCCCAGAGGAAAATTCAAGCCCAATTGGAGTGGCCCCTACATTGTGAAGAAGATCTTATCCGGCGGTGCCGCTATGCTCGCTGACCTGGATGGGGAAGAGATGGCTCGTCCAGTCAATCTGGACCATCTTAAGAAATTCTACCCCTAGTCCAAAATCTCGGCGCGCTACGACTCTTCTCATGCCCCTTCTATTCTAAAAAGAAAACCTTCATTTCCCTCTACCCAGAACTACGTGGGACTGATCCTCTACAAAAAACTATTTTATAACTTTTCAAAAAAAAAAACAGAGGTACGTAGGCAGTTCATACATCCCACATGAGCACGACCCCTTCTTTTTCACAAAAATATATTCTTTTCTTATCTCCGATAACGATAGTTCATTCTAAACATCTACTTGAACAAAAGGATTATGTAGGCCTTAGCAATCGGTATAGATAATTCAAAATACAAAATTCATCGAAAGGCACAACTGGATGATCAGAAACTTGTGTATTTCATTAATAAAAAACTACAGTACATGTTATATAAGAAAAAGGAACGGATAACTCCCTTCCCCCCACTACCATAAAAACCTGATAAAATCCCCCACGTCTGTTACATAAACTCCCCAGGAGTCCTACCCACAGGTACCAGAAGAGCCTGCACCCTCATCATCTACATCCTGAGGACCCTAAGTTTCTCCTGCCTGAATGGAGTGCCGTAAACATTCCATGGATCGATGAGACTTAACCATCTTCGAAAAGACCACAACACCCCCTTCCATGGAGTCAGATAAAACAAACCATCTTTGACCAATCTCTACTGCCAACATCTTGTTGACTACTTTCCTCCACAACCACCTCATATAATCTTTGGGGACATGGCAAACCTTCCCGACAGACTGAGAGGGACGGGTCGACGGACGTCGATTTTCCCACAGAAACCCAAGCAACAGATGCAGACGCTCAGTCAAATCCTCTACTGGAAAGAAGTTTAAGGTCTGAGGGGGCACGACCTGCGCCCATCAGAATTGGCGCAAAAGCCGCCAAGGGAAATAAAAAGAGGTGACACCAACCAGCCGCACATATGAATACTCTCCTAGCTCCAGAACTGGCTACAACTTCCCCCACCAAGGCACTGACCAATACAGCCCACAAGACCCATGGTCCACAAGCCAATTCTCCTAGTTCTCAACATACAGGCCAATGCGGATGAAGTAGCGTGAAAAGAAGTTGGGTACCACCGACAAAGGATATTCTGGAGGAGTTGACAAGCGGAATCTTTCAGACAACCACATGAACAACATCACAGGACTACCCCTCAAAAAGTCAGAACGACCTTCTCTCCAGGCATCCAAGCCATTCAGAGTCTCCGCCAATATTACCGCCGCAGGATTGAGACGATATGACATCCATGAAGTAATGGCTGCAAGTTGTGGGTCCACTCACACCTCCCCGATCACCAACAGCAATTTTGAGACCAAACCCAGAAGAACGGTTCTAGCATAGCCAGCATCACCTACTTCCCGTAAATGCACGGACTCCAACACCTCCAGGAGGGAGATCACTCCTCCAGAAACTAATGACCTGGCCGCCGAGGGCGAGATATGAAGAAGCCCGACTAATAAATCCCTTGGGGAGCGAGAAAATTCGGGTAAATCCGCAGCAACACTGGGATTCACACCTAGTATGGCGGAAAATTCCTCGTAGGTAGGACAAACTTCTTCCAACCCAAAGCGGAATACGTGGTCTTCGGGGTACCAAAATTATACTGCCGCCATCAGCATATTCCACTCAAAAGGTCGATTACGCCACAAGGAGACTCGACGCATGTTGAAAGCATCATAGTCGACATTATAAGAGCACATAGCTTCCAAGGCTTCGAGGTAGTTGACAAACTCGATGCTACCAGGGAGAGCCATCTTGTAGGGCAAAGAAATAGTAAGCAAGTGGTTAAGGATGCAAATGTGTGATGAAAATACTCCACCCTCACCCTCTTTTTATACTTGAGAACTCTCATAAAAGACATAATCCCTGCAGAAATCGGAGGGATTCCTACCCCACAAGGTACCTAAGGCTGAAGAGGGTACCATTCAAAGCTTTCAATTGATGGGACTGGACTGAACTACCGATAGGCAAGTCAGGGTGCTTGCCGATCGGCAGCCCCCCTATTTTTGGAAATTTCCCTTTTTCCTCTTTTGACAAAAAAAAAGCGAATGTGCATTCCTTTTTAAATTGATATTCTCAACAGAATTTCAAGAATCCATTTTCTTCTTATATAATCCCCCTTTTTAATAAAGACTTTCCTTTAAAAATTCCAAAAACATTCCTTTTTACGGTCTCAGCAGCAAAGTAAAAAGCGCATGTGCATGCATTCATTCATCATAAATAAAATATAATAATCAAATTACATTGCATTGCATATATCTGTTTTTGTGTTACATCATCTTGCAGTAAATAGAAAGAAAAAGCCAAAAACAACGGGACTCAGCCCGAACCCACATTCTCTCTCTCTCTCTCTCTCTCTCTCTCTCTCAAGAGCTTCCAACCCTACGACGCCCTCTCTTCCCCATACGGAGAGATGACGCGCCCCCACTACCCGAACCAGAGTCTTCCCCGGGCGAGGCTGACAGTACCAAGCAAGAAGGAACAGGGACAGCATCCCGAATGTGGGCAGTCGCCGATGATATCCAATCTCTAATGTCCCTGAGCCAAGTGGTCAACACCCGGATTTGCGGCAAGGAAAAGGAAGAATCGGTATCAAGCAAAAGAAATCAAAAAGAGGAAAAGGACCGAAAAGTTTACCGGAGGACGAAGGACTTCCTCTGTCAAACCCAGCTCCTCCGGATCCATCGCAAGGGGACGGTGCAACATCGTCCCTATCCCTCCATCATCCCGCCGGATGTTGTACGAAGGAGTGTGAAGCCGAACGAAAGGGACCTCCGATGTCGCCGCCGAAGGTGCCGACGGACCACCACCACTGTGGGAAGACCCCACCGCCCGACTCAAACCAGCAGGAGGGAAAGGCAAGGCATCATGAATGCTGGGCGCCATCAACCAGCTCATCACAAAGTCCATATAATCATACGGCACGGCCGTATCAGTATACAAAGCATAGGACTCGTCGATCATCGCCGCGATCCTCTCATCCTCCAACAGTTGTCGTTCCCACCTCATAGACGTAGGAGGCTGTGCAGGTGGCACCATCACCTCCTCCTCAGTGATCTGACAAATCACCCTCTCCCCGAGGTACCAAGAATGGCCGAACTCATGCGCCAATAAGCACCTCATCTGCGCGTTCACCCTAGTCATCCCCGTGTCCTGAATAGCTGTCCCCCAAGGATAAAAGGTCACCTGAAAATCCACAAGACAAGCATGAGTCAATACAAGATCAGAAGGTGCAAAAACAAAGACTGAAAAGGAAAAGACCTTACCCGACGACTGGTCAGGTCATTCAAGACCTAACGCACCGCCTCCAGGGAATGAGATCCCTTAGACTGTCAGTTGGCCTTATGCCATCGGTATAGTCGACAGAAGTCCCCAACAGTGTCATCCTTCAAAGCAATCAGCGGGGTGTTGCACCCAATCAGCCGGTTGGCCCTACCATACCGATCGGCACTGAATCCTCACTTTCCTGAGGCAGTCCAAAAGTCCGTGCCACTGCCGAATGGCACCCCTCAGTCTATGTCGGCTGGCACCCCCTTAAAATTTCGTACAAAAATTCCCAAAAAATGCCAGAAAGCCTCGAAAAATCCCCAAAAAATCCCAGGATGGATTTTGAACTTTGTCATCAAGAAAATTTTTGCATTTCTTCAGGCGAAACCTCTTTTTCCCTAGTGGAACCCTCAAAATCCAAGCAAATGACCTCTCGAGCGATGCACCCGGACCCCTAATCATCTCCTCAACAGAGTTTATGACCTCAAACCAGTTATCTCTCCAACGATTAGCTCCCCCGCTCAAATCAAAGGAAAAAGGCCTCCCCATCCATCGGCTACCC
Organism: Sambucus nigra; assembly: GCA_949130495.1. Taxonomy (NCBI): domain Eukaryota; kingdom Viridiplantae; phylum Streptophyta; class Magnoliopsida; order Dipsacales; family Adoxaceae; genus Sambucus; species Sambucus nigra. The sequence continues at coordinate 292,449,508 of OX422215.1, read as the reverse complement.
GATGCAAAAAAATATCTCATGGTATTTTTTCCCAACAGAATTCAGAAGAATCACTCACCCCAGACGATATCTCCCAAAGGACAATCCAATTATTATTCCCCAGTGGAACCTCAAATCTAATTCTTATTCCCCAGCGGAACCTCAAATCCAATTCTTATTCCCCAGTGGAACCCTTTTTATTTTCCCAAAGGAATTGCAATCACTCTTGGGTCAGAATTGGCCCCGATCTTGGATCGTCACCTGAGTTAGGTCAGAATTGACCTCGGTCCTCGGTCATCACCACTCTTGGGTCAGAATTGGCCCCGGTCTTGGATCATCACCTGAGTTAGGTCAGAATTGACCTCGGTCCTCAGTCGTCACCACTCTTGGGTCAGAATTGGCCCCGGTCTTGGATCGTCACCTAAGTTAGGTCAGAATTGATCTCGGTCCTCGATCGTCACCACTCTTGGGTCAAAATTGAATCCGGTCTTGGATCATCACCTGAGTTAGGTCATAATTGACCTCGGTCCTTGGCCGTCACCACTCTTGGGTCAGAATTGACCTCGGTCCTCGGTCGTCACCACTCTTGGGTAAGAATTGGCCCCGATCTTTGATCATCACCTGAGTTAGGTTAGAATTGACCTCGGTCCTCGGTTGTCACCACTCTTGGGTCAGAATTGGCCCCGGTCTTGGATCGTCATCTGAGTTAGGTCAGAATTGACCTCAATCCTCGGTCATCACCACTCTTGGGTTAGAATTGGCCCCGGTCTTGAATCGTCACCTGAGTCGGGTCAGAATTAACCTCGGTCCACGATCCTCGGTCGTCACCACTCTTGGGTCAGAATTGGCCCTGATCTTGGATCATCACCTGAGTTAGGTCAGAATTGACCTCGATCCTCGATCATCACCACTCTTGGGTCAGAATTGGCCCGGTCTTGGATCGTCACCTAAGTTAGGTCATAATTGACCTCGATCCTCGATCATCACCACTCTTGGGTCAGAATTAGCCCTGGTCTTGGATCGTCACTTGAGTTAGGCCATAATTGACCTCGTTCCTCGATCGTCACCACTCTTAGGTCCTTAGAATCAACCTCGACCCTCTAAATTGGTCATCCTCGCTTCCTTAGGTCCTCAGAATTGACCTCGACCCTCTAAATCGGTCACACTCTCTCAGAAGCATCATGCGGTGTCAAATCGACAACTATCATTTATTCCAAACTCACTCGTCGAGGGGCTCTATAGACACCTCATTCCGTTACCCCCTAACTCTCCTTAGGTCCCTAGTACCTCCACTCATCACTGTAAACCCTGGTCACGTCCCGAGTACTGACCTAAAAGCCATCGGGCACTCCCCGGCTCAGTTTGACGCAAAAGTCAAACTCTTCATCTCGATCGAGACTCAATGAATCTTTGAAGGGAACTGAATACCCTTTCCAACGGTATACCCCGTGCGTGATTCCGATTCACCATGCAGACGAATGTTCCATTTGCATCTGAAACCCTACCTGGAAGCCACCGGGCGCTTCCAGGCTCTGTTTGACCCAAGTCAACTCTTCAGCTTGACCGAGGCTAAATGAATCTTTGAAGGGCACTGAATACCCTTTCCAACGGTCCATCCCGTGCACGATTCTAACTTACCATGCGGACGAACGATCCGTTTGACTCCGAGAGGTCACCAAATGCTTGTCGGGCCCGATTGACCAAAGTCAACTCCACAAATTGGGCCAAACTCTTTGGAATGTCGAAGTACACCTCCTAACCTTTCTAACGGTCCATCCTGTGCGCGATTCAGACTTACCATGCGGACGAACGATCCATTTGCGTCCGAATGATTCCCCGTCCAACGGACCGACAAACGCTTTCGAGCCATATTTGACCCAAAGTCAACTCCCGAACTCGGGAGCGGTCCAAAGGACTTTCTAAGGTCTCTGAAATACCTTTCCAGTGGTATGCCCCATGCATGATTCTGACCAACGATTTGCCCTCGGTGGCTAATTTTCTGAAAAAGCCTGAAACACACTGCCAAACGACATGTCTCAGAACCTGCCTATCGGCAACTTCCTGCCGTCAGGCAGGAAGGGCTCTAAGCCGATTGGTAGTACCCTGGTGCTATAAAATTAGTCCTTTGCCTCATTTTCAAGGGAGCTCAGATCAGAGGCAAATCACTCTCAGCAAACCCCCAGAAACCTCTCTCGAAGGAAGCGTGATTTCAACTTTCAAATCCCTTTTTTACTTCCACTTTTCATCATCCCTTTCATCAAACTTGATGAATTAACCACTCTCCATCATCATCCGAGTGTAAGGTCTGCCTTTCAACATTTAAGATCAAGCTCAAAGTCTCCCAGAAGGTCCATCTCTCTCACCTTTCTCTTCTTAAATTTGCAATAACTTGTTTTATTACTTAAGCACTTTTATCATCTTAGTTCACATGTCCTAACATACTTTTTATCTAGTAGTATTGCACATCTCCTATTTTAATATAAATAAAAAACCTAAAAAACAAGAAAAAGAGGGTTTGCTCATAAATTCCAAGTAGGGATTCTCACACCTTTTCCACACTTTTCTCACAACTAAAACACTTTTTCTACACACACACACACACACTTAAAAATAAGAGATTTCTCCATTTGGATTTAGGGGTTAAACCCCACCCCTCGTTTATATGCAAACTACGTGGACTTTGAAGCCTTTATAGGCTACGTAGGCGTCTCGGGGTAAACCCGAAACTCGAGTCCTTTTCTCAATTTTTCTCTTATTTTCTATCTTCTCTTTATCTCATTTTCCATTATATTCTATATACTTGTTCTTAGTAACGTATTTTTCCATATGCGTTATCGTTCCTTTATAACGGTCAACGTAGGGGTAATCACGTAAATCTTATTTTCTACACTAATCTCACATTCCTACGGATGACTCACTTCGTCTTTTCTATGATACAAGTCAAGGATTCCTACCTCCATTCTATATATACACATGCACACATATCACGGGGGGAAATATAAAGGAAAATATAAAATATCCATGAGAAACCGAAAGGGCGGAATGGGTTCTTAACACCTTCCCATTTCATAACCAAGCCTCCGAACCCTTCTCGAATCATTTGGTTTCGCACGCACCAGTATATCTTCAGATGCCATCCTTCGGGGTGGCATCCCCTTTTTCTTTTGTCTGTTTTGAGTAAAATAGACTGGAGACTCTAAATCTCTCTACATCTTCACACCTCACAAATCGACGCCGGCCGAAGAGCTCTCCCGAGAGGGGACGCGCGGGGACCCGAAGGATCCCTTTCTCCCTCCGCGGCGGGGATCGGGGATGGCTACAATGATCTAGCTTCACTAGTCCCATACCTAGAAGGCATACTAAAGTATAGGGAGAGAAAAATTACCCAACAACCCGTCATCACAAAGGTAATATAATAATACCAAAAAGTCACGCAAATATGCATAATAAATCAATGTTCCAAACTACGCATATAGTCCAATTAAATTAAACCTTTAATTTAATTATTACAACGTCAACAATACCCAAATAATTTCATTTAATTATTTAAAATTAAATATACCAAGTTTTCATCATATATACATCAAAAACCAAATTTCATTACCTCTACATGTATTACATGAGTTATACGCACCCAAAATTTATTTATTTTAAAGCTAGGATTTTTCTACATGCAACCTACACCAATAAAACCCAAAACCCCACATGAATCCTACGTACCCAAGGGTTATGAATATTATTCAGATTAAAAGATTTAATAAAAACAGCCCCATAATTAGTGTCCACTTTTCCTAACTACTTTATTTTTAAGAAAGCATGTAATTAAATGTTTTCTCGAAACTTAAAACGCATAATACTAAAGGAAAAGAATAGAGTATTCATGCTTGTAAAGATTTTGTTTAAAATCTGATTAGAAATTTGAATTCCTTGCGAAAAATTAGCAAAAGAGTTCTCTTAAACAAACTTGATTAAACCCCAATTAAGCCTCCCAAAACTTGTGTCAAAAACTTGATTATGAAGAAGGTTGATGATTATGGGTGAGAGGAAAAATATTTGGAAGTGTTCTCTGGTGAAAACTAAAGAGAATGTGATTATGAGAAGTCTCCATACGGATTAACAAGGTTAAGTAGTGATTAGGAGTCTTAATCCTACACAAATTCTAAAAATAGCTTGTTGCTCACGTTTTTTGGGAGGGTCGATCGATCGACCCCTAGGCGTTGATCGATCGACTCCAAAAACTGATAGTTCGCCCAAAAATTTATAAGGGACATTTATTTCCAAATATCATATAAAATTTCATTTTAACTCCGATTTTAATTCCGCTTGAAGTTTTATTCTTCTAAAATCATAATCAACATATTTAGCCAATAAAAATTATTAAATTCAAAATTTTATTTTTCCCAAAAAATCCAATTAATTAATTAAAATAATAATTAAAAATACGGGATGTTATATACTTCCCACTAGCAAAGAATTTCGTCCTCGAAATTAGATGAAGCATACTCATCAACACATAAATCTCGTAAAAAGAAAATAAGGCCCATATATGCCTACGCGTAGAATGTCATAATTGGGCGCCCATACACCCCATCCTACGCGCACTTCCCCACGAACGACAAAATAATATATATAGCCTATATGCATAAGCATAGCTATGAAAATAACGGCGTACCACACGCTCTCACAAATCCCCCACTCGATCCGATAGACGAAAGCCATCAAAATTCTAACGTCCTCAAATTAAATATCAACACCAAAAATCGATACATACGATACCTAACATCTCTACTAAAATCTCCAAAAATAATTATCATCTCCATAATCCATTCTAAGGATCCCCACATCAAGCTTATTAATTCTAAACTCAATGCCTACAACGTCCTTAACTCAAAAATTCACATCTCCAAGAAACACGTCTAACACGTATGTTAGACCCTTTACCTTAAGAAGTACGAATACACAAAGGGAATCAAAGATCGGCAATGCGGAAGCTAAACGAACTCATACCTATGAGACCTAAGACCATGCTCTGATACCATCTGTCACACCCCACCTAATTCTGGCATCGGCCGCCACCATAAACTACGTTGGGCATGAGTAAATAATAATCATTCTTAGCACGAGACAGATATGAGACATAAATAAACCAGTCCATAAGATACATAATTCAATCAAACACAAATTCTCATAAACAACTAAGCGATAAAAGATCCATCACATGCTAACTCCAAAAATCCATTCTCCATAATGATTAAATAAAATCTGAAATAATCCCAAAATAAATCCTCTAAACAACCTTGGAACCGAATGGCCCAATAAAACTCAAATGAAGTCTCATAATTAAATACGACTAGAAAAGAAAGTCTAACTAAACAAAGCCATAAAATGAATAACTCCAGCTGCACCTCCAAATGATAACTCTGATAAACTTATGCAGCTTCTCCAATTCTAATCTTGAAAAACATTTGTCAACACATGGGTCAGAGCCAAAGCCCCGAGCAAGAATACACACTAATCCCCTCAAATAGGATCCTTGAATCCATACAGTAGCATTATACGCAATAAATATCACAATAGAATATTTTAAATTAAACGGGATAATTAAACGCGATAATTATAAAACACCAACTACCCACAGAAAACCCATTTATAAAGGCACACCAATATAATTATAAATTCCCAAGTCCCACGATATTAATTTAATTAAATTAACCAACTTTTAATATGGTTCTCACTTTTTATTAAAGTGTCACACTTCGCCTTGTTAATCGCCCTCTGACCCGTTTAAAATGTCGGTCCCGACACATGACAAGGTTCCACACACGACACGACACAACATAAATCGCCCTCTAGCCTGTTTAAACTGTCGGTCCCGACACATTATGTCGCCACAAATTTTAATACTCGTTTTTATCTTAGGCATTTATTCTCAATTTCTCAATTTATAATCACTCCACCCTTTAATCGATGTGAGATCCTCAAAATACCATTTAGTCCCATACCTGAGGGTCCCCAAGTTATCAATACGTCCTAACCTATGTATAGGAGGATTTCATAACATAAATCTTAACTTACTCTCGTAGTACTAGCGTAACGACGATAAAGTAATAAAAACCAGCCCACCCTCAAGATGATAAAAACACAATAATCTACCCTCACTAGTCCCATACCTAAAAGGCATCCTAAAGTATACGGAGAGCAAAATTATCCAACAACCCGTCGTCATAAAGGCAATATAATAATACCAAAAATTCACACAAATATGCATAATAAATCAATGTTCTGAACTACGCATGATAGTCCAATTAAATTAAACCTTTAATTTAATTACCACAACGTCAACACTTCCCAAATAATCTCATTTAATTATTTTAAATTAAATATACCAAGTTTTCATCATATACACATCAAAAACCAAATTTCATTATCTCTACATGAATTACATGAGTTATATGCACCCAAAAATTATTTATTTTAAATATAGGGGTTTTCTACATGCAACCTACACCAATAAAATCTAGAACCCCTCATGAATCCTACATACCCAAGGGTTATGAATATTATTCAGATTAAAAGATTTAATAAAAACAACCCCATAATTAATGTCCACTTTTCCTAATTAAGTCACTACTTTATTTTTAAGAAAACATGTAATTAAGTGTTTGCGCGAAACTTGAAACGCATAATACTAAAGGAAAAGAATAGAGTATTCATGCCTCTAAAGATTGTGTTTAAAATATGATTAGAAATTTGGATTCCTTGCGAAAAATTAGCAAACGAGTTCTCTTGAACAAACTTGATTAAACCCCAATTAAGCCTCCCAAAACTTGTGTCAAAAACTTGATTATGAAGAAGGTTGATGATTATGGGTGAGAGGAAAAGTATTTGGAAGTGTTCTCTGGTGAAAACTGAAGAGAAAGTGATTATGAGAAGTCCCCCTGCGGATTAACAAGGTTATGTAGTGATTAGGAGTCTTAATCCTACACAAATTCTAAAAACATCTTGTTGCTCACGTTTTCTGGGAGGGTCGATCGATCGACCCCCAGGCGTCGATCGATCGATCGCCTCCAAAAACTGACAGTTCGCCCAAAAATTTATAAGGGACATTTATTTCCAAAAATCATATAAAATTTCATTTTAACTCCGATTTTAATTCCTCTTGAAGTTTTATTCTTCTAAAATCATAATCAACATATTTAGCCAATAAAAATTATTAAATTCAAAATTTTATTTTTCCCAAAAATTCCAATTAATTAATTAATTAAAATAATAATTAAAAATACGGGGTGTTATATACTTCCCACTAGCAAAGAATTTCGTCCTCGAAATTAGACGAAGCATACTCATCAACACGTAAATCTCGCAAAAAGAAAATAAGGCCCATATATGCCTACACATAGAATGCCATAATTGGGCGCCCATACACCCCATCCTACGTGCACTTCCCCATGAACAAAAAAATGATATATATAGCCTATATGCATATGCATAGATATGAAAATAACAGCGTACCACACGCTCTCACAAATCCCCCACTCCGATAGATGAAAGTCATCAAAATGCTAACGTCCTCAAATTAAATATCAACACCAAAAATCGATACATACGATACCTAACATCTCTACTAAAATCTCCAAAAATAATTATCATCTCCATAATCCATTCTAAGGATCCCCACATCAAGCTTATTAATTCTAAACTCAATGCCTACAACGTCCTTAACTCAAAAATTCACATCTCCAAGAAACACATCTAACACGTATGTTAGACCCTTTACCTTAAGAAGTACGAATTAATAAAGGGAATCAAAGATCAGCAACGCAGAAGCTAAACGGACTCATACCTACGAGACCTAAGACCATGCTCTAATAACATCTGTCAGACCCGGCCTAATTCTGGCATCGGCCGCCACCACAACTATGCTGGGCATGAGTAAATAATAATCATTCTTAGCATGAGACAGATATGAGACATAAATAAACCAATCCATAAGATACATAATTGAATCAAACGCAAAAGCTCATAAATAACTAAGCGATAAAAGATCCATCACATGCTAACTCCAAAAATCCATTCTCCATAACGATTAAATAAAATCTGAAATAATCCCAAAATAAATTCTCTAAACAACCTTGGAACCGAATGGCCCAATAAAACTCAAATGAAGTCTCATAATTAAATACGACTAGAAAAGAAAGTCTAACTAAACTAAGCCATAAAATGAATAACTCCAGCTGCACCTCCAAATGATAACTCTGATAAACTTATGCAGCTTCTCCAATTCTAATCCTCAAAAAGATTTGTCAATGCATGGGTCAGAGCCAAAGCCCCGAGAAAGAATACACACTACTCCCCTCAAATAGGATCCTTGAATCCAGACAGTAGCATTATACGCAATCAATATCACAATAGAATATTTTAAATTAAACGGGATAATTAAACACGATAATTATAAATCACTAACTACCCACAGAAAACCCATTTATAAAGTCACACCAATATAATTATAAATTCCCAAGTCCCACGATGTTAATTTAATAAAATTAACCAACTTTTATTATAGTTCTCACTTTTTATTAAAGTGTCACACTTCCCCTTGTCAATCGCCCTCTGACTCGTTTAAACTGTCGGCCCCGACACATGACAGGGTTCCACACACGACACGACATGACATAAATCGCCCTCTAGCCCATTTAAACTGTCGTCCCCGATACATTATGTCGCCCCAAATTTTAATACCCGTTTTTATCTTAGGCATTTATTCATAATTTCTCAATTTATAATCACTCCACCCTTTTAATCGATGTGAGATCCTCAAAATATCCCTTAGTCCCATACCTAAGGGTCCCCAATTTATCAATACGTCCTAACCTATGTAAAGGAGGATTTTCTAACATAAATCTTAAATTACTCTCGTACTACTAGGGTAACGACGATAAAGTAATAAAAATCAGCCCACCCTCAAGATGATAAAAACGCAATAATCTACCCTCACTAGTCCCATACCTATAAGGAATCCTAAAGTATACGGAGAGCAAAATTACCCACCAACCCGTCGTCGCAAAGGCAATATAATAATACCAAAAAGTCACACAAATATGCATAATAAATCAATGTTCCGAACTACGCATGATTGTCCAATTAAATTAAACCTTTAATTTAATTGTCACAACGCTAACAATTCCCAAATAATCACATTTAATTATTTTAAACTAAATATACCAAGTTTTCATCATATACACATCAAAAACCAAATTTCATTATCTCTACATATATTACATGAGTTATACGCACCCAAAAATTATTTATTTTAGAGATAGGGTTTTTCTACATGCAACCTACACCAATAAAACCCAAAACCCCTCATGAATCCTACATACCCAAGGGTTATGAATATTATTCAGATTAAAAGATTTAATAAAAACAGCCCCATAATTAGTGTCCACTTTTCCTAATTAAGTCACTACATTATTTTTAAGAAAACATGTAATTAAGTGTTTGCGCGAAACTTAAAACGTATAATACTAAAGGAAAAGAATAGAGTATTCATGCCTGTAAAGATTGTGTTGAAAATCTGATTAGAAATATGGATTCCTTGCAAAAAATTAGCAAAAGAGTTCTCTTGAACAAACTTGATTAAATCCCAATTAAGCCTCCCAAAACTTGTGTCAAAAACTTGATTATGAAGAAGGTTGATGATTGTGGGTGAGATGAAAAATATTTGGAAGTGTTCTCTGGTGAAAACTGAAGAGAAAGTGATTATGAGAAGTCCCCCTATGGATTAACAAGGTTATGTAGTGATTAAGAGTCCTAATCCTACACAAATTCTAAAAATAGCTTGCTGCTCACGTTTTATGGGAGGGTCGATCGATCGACCCCCAGGCGTCGATTGATCGATCGCCTCCAAAAACTGACAGTTCGCCCAAAAATTTATAAGGGACATTTATTTTCAAAAATCATATAAAATCCATTTTAACTCAGATTTTAATTTTGCTTGAAGTTTTATTCTTCTGAAATCATAATCAACATATTTTGACAATAAAAATTACTAAATTCAAAAATTTGTTTTCCCCAAAAATTACAATTAATTAATAAAAATAATAATTAGAAATATGGGGTGTTACAGACACGAGAGTGTGTTTTAAACCTTCGGCTTTGTATGAGAAAAAATCATAGTTTTATTTTTAAGTGTGGGAAATTTTTGATGGATTATGCTTGCACTCGATTGTTTTGATAGTCCATGGTTAAAGACTATACTTTGAAATCTAAAAGTGAACTTTTAAGGGAATAGGGATTTTAGCCGTCTTAATTTAGAGACGCTCAATTTTATTGGGAACTTAATGGTGTTATCCTCCGAATTAAATATGACGAGAGTCAGTTTAATTTGAGTTATAAAATTAGGACTGATGAGTTTATATTATACATAATATTAGTTGAATGTGATAAATGGATCCAACGTCCTAGTTTTCACGCTCCCTTGATTATATTTCTCATAGTCCTACTTTTTGTTTGTATTTGCTCAGTTTAATTATCACATCTCTTTTCTAGAGCCATTTCGTCTAGTTGGACAGTCAAAATTATTTTTTAACGAAAAAAATTGAGAATTCTTTGTGGGTTCAACCCGTACTTACACTCGTTATTCTATAATAGCTCGTGCACTTGCGGTAATTTAATGAATTGACAACAAGTTTTTGACACCGTTGTAGGGGAGTTGTTCAATTTTTTTTAAAGAAGTTGTCACTTTCGGACTAGTTTTTTTTAGTAAATAGTACTTGTAATACTAGTTTATCACAACATACATAAAAATTGAAAAAAGCTTGAAGAAAAAATATTTTGTCTTGGAAATTTCCAGATTCATTTTTATGGTATGTACATCCTAAAAAGAATAAAAAAAAACTTTAAATTAAAAAAAATCCAAAAATTCAAAAAAATAAATTTTAATCCTAGTAATAATTTTTTTCTTCATATTATTAAAAAAATGATTTATAAGTGTGCTTTGTTATTTTTTTGTGTTAAATACACCACTAGTGCATGTGTTGTGTTAATTTTTTTCTTTTTTTTCTTTATTTTTTTTTGTGTCACACTTTACGTTTGGTGTAGTTTCTTTTATTTATTTTTAGAAGCAAATTAAAAAAAAGGAGCAAAAGTGGAGAAACAAATCGAAAATAAGAAGTGTGCAATGGTGGCGTACGTAAAGAATACTTGTGCAATCTTGCCACGAACACAAGGAATTCTTAGGGATGACTGACCCCGATCGACGTCAACTTAAACTTCGTCCCAAGTACACAAGTGACCGTAAAAAGTCCACGTCGGAGGTACGCTTTTGTGTGCTCCTCGTGGTTTAATTTCGCACTTAAAGTAGCACGTTGCATAAATTGACTTACGGGCAAAACTCTTTACAAGGCTAGAATTAAAAGCTACTCCAACGCGAACTTATCCAATCGATTATGTTTTACCTTGTCTAGGATTGGTGGTTTTAAATGAGTTTTCGTACTGACAACCTACCTGAAGGAAAAAAGCGGGATTTGAGACGATAATCGTAGTTGGTCATCTTTTAAATTCTCCTTTGTCAAAGAGTATGGGATGTCGAATTAGATTTTGAGTCAATTATAATTGCTTTTGCAAAAAAAAATATGCTTTGTAAATTTCAATGGGTGATCCTCATATTCTTATCCCGTCATCTTTCTCATATTCCTTAATTGATCATGTGGATATGTTTTTCAAAATACTAAAAATTTCGATGACTATGTATTTCAATTTCACTCAGATGGGTCAGTAGTAACCTTAAAAATTAAAGAAGGTATGGATGAGAATCCAACACCTGTAATTACTATTTATCTACCAAAGTGTATCGATTGGAAAGAGGTAAACAAATGATATAATGATGCTATTTATAAAAGTAATCATGAATAAAATGGGGATAATCAATTTTATGAGGAGGAGAAAATTGACAATTTTAACACATGTAATACTTGTGATGATTTTGATGTTGATTTCTGTCGAGATTCTTCTCCTAATTTAATTGTGAAAGAGGCCGATTCTTCTTATATGTGGAAAAATTTATTTGAGGATTCGTCATCCGATTTTTTTGATACTTCAAGTATTTATGACGGTCCTCCCATTTTTGATGAAAAAAGAATATCGCCCCGTGAAACCTCTTCTTCCCGCGCTTTTCATGAAGTCTCACATTTAGGAGTGGAGTATGCATCTCCAATTTTACGTGACTATTTTCAAGAAAGGGATAGTAAATATTTGGATGCTTATTGCAATTTATTACCTCCATGTGATGCATCGGCATATGACTCGTGTGATTCAAATTCGTTTATTATTTCTGATGTCGCTGCACACCATTATGACCGTGGATTAAAGGTTAGAATTTGTGTTGTGCGGTCATGTTCTCAAATTTATGAAGTTTTGGCACTCAGTGCTATCAAGTTTATTAATAATGACCCACAACTATTTTGATTATTAATTTATGGTGATGATGGTAATTGTCATTAGCTTGTGTGTGTGTGTGTGTGTGTGTCTATATATATATATATATATATATATATATATACTTAACATAATACCCTCATTTTACTTCTTTACTTTATTTTCTTTGTCCATATTTTTATTTCAGCATACATTGAGGACAATGTAAAATTTAGGTTTGGAGGGTAAGGATGATAGTTTTTTTATACAAAAAAAATTCAGAAAAAAATTCAAAAATCCATTTTTTTTAAATATAATTGAGGTTTGAAACGATTTCTTAATATAGAATTAATTCATGGATCTCTCAACTTATGAATTTTTTTACACATTAGCCATATAATATGATCGAAAATGGATATTGAGGTGAAAGTTAATATGCCTAACGAATAAATGTGGAGATTTTAACCCGGTAAGATATTGTGTCATTCATCATTTTCAAGAGATTTAAATCAATCCGAGTTAAAATAACTCAAATTTTCTTTGAGTGATAAATTCGTTGATGATCTCAAATTCATTATTTTGTTTGATTACTGAAAACAAAATGTCAAAATGTGAATCTTAAGTACTAGAAGTCTTACTAAGTCCTCTTGAGACACAAATCAACTTAATGAAACTTGAGAAATGAGATTAGGCCATTGTTTGAAAGCCCAAAAATTAGGCCCAAACTCTAACCTTTTTTCATTATTACATTGCAAGCCCATTTGAGTCAAAAATAAAATAAGCCGCTTGTTGAAAACCCATTATCCTACCTAACTTCAATTGGGAGTTTAAAGCCTATAAAAACAAGCCATACCTATTATCTGAGAATATTAGGGTAAACTTACGATAGGAAAAGGGTAAAAAACAAAAGAAAAGGAGGCTGCAAAAATAATGAGTGAAAAGAAAAGAAAAAAAGGAAGAAGAAAGAAAGAGTAAAAAAAATGGGTTTGAAAAAAAAAATAAAAAGAAAAAGAAGAGGAAAATGGAGGTTAGAAGAAAAAGTGCCTTAAAGTCAAAATAACGAAAAACCTCTATATTCTTAGAAAATTTTGAACTCCAAAACCATTCTTTCTAGCCCAAGTCTGAGCCTACAGTACAACCAAAGAAAGTCCTAATCAATCCCAAGTGAAATTAGTTAGAGTGTGGAGAGAAGATGAATACGATCTATGTTGTGATTCAATATTTTCAACAAATAATCGATTTTCTATTCATGAGATCATATTCATCAATTATAAAAAAATTCATTTTTGATCATGTGTACGTAAAATTTGTTCATCTAAATTTATTCTTTTATTCACATATACCAAGAGAAAATTACCCATTTTCGAGTGTTCAATTGTGAGTGTATTCTATGAGATTTTGAAATCAAAACGAACTATCGGATAAGAAATTTAACGAGCAAATCTTTTGAAATGGACAGTTATATTGTCTATGCACATAGTCACGATAAGCTGAGATTGAGAAGTGAAAGTTTACTATATTTATGAAGTTTGCATTCAAATTTGGTTATATTATTTTTTTGAGTCTTTTGTATTGAGTCAAGTTTTTAAATTTTGTGGGTATATTCACTACAAACCCTCACGAGACAAAACTCATCCACTAGGGTAACTTAGGGATTTAACGGCTTGTTGCACATGCTAAGTGCAATCGTGATTCCTACCAAAGTGAGTTAGATTTTAAAATTTTAGTTTTTCTCGAGGACTAAAAAAGTTTAGGTTTGGGGGTATTGATGAGTGCATTATTTTGTATATTTTATACCCAAATTTATACTTTGTTAGACCCATTTTAGTGTATTTAATAATTTCTTAGGACTATTTTACTAAAAAGAGGGAAAAATGCTAAAATGATTGAATTCATATTGAAAATGGCAATTTTAAGTAAAAAATGGGCACTTCGATAATTTTATAATATTCTTGTGCTAATTTGTGAAAAAGTTCCCTAGTGAAAATTTTGAAGATAATTATGGAATTTGGTGCAAATTCATGATAAATTAAAAAAAAGTGCAAAAAATATTATTTTTACGGTCGTTCGACAAAAAAATATTTTTACACTTGTGAAATTGTAAACAAAGTCAGAAATTTCTATCCACCGATTTGGACGAAACTCGACATGCGTGTTCAGCAAGAAAAAATAAGACTTTTCGAGTAGGGAGAAGTTGAAGAGTTCCACCAAAACCCTAATGCCTCACCCTAAACATATAAATACGACCCTTTGGCTCATTATTTGGGTGTAGAATTTTATAGAGAGTCACTTTAGAACAATTGTTGGTAGTTTTATTTTGAGAGTATATTTTTATTTAGGGCCAAGAATTATTTTGTGGGACAAGTTTTGTCAACATCAATTGTAAGACACGTCATTTGTAAGTTATTTTTTTTAATGAAAATTCATATTCATTCTTGCAATTTTATGATGTCTTCCATTATGCTAGCGTAATTTCTTTACTAGGTCTAGGTGAAATTCATCAGTTTTGATTAATATTATGTGTGATTTAAATTCGTCTTTGTTCCCGATATGTGCTAAAGGTCTTAAAAATTCGGTATTCATTTAAAGCGACACGAGAGTGTGTTTTAAACCTTCGGCTTTGTTTGAGAAAAAAATCATATTTTTATTTTTAAGTGTGAGTACTTTTTAATAGATTATGTTTGCATACGATTGTTTTCATAGTCCATGCTTAAAGACTATACTTTGAAATCTAAAAGTGAACTTTTAAGGAAATAGAGATTTTAGCCTTCTTAATTTAGAGACGTTAAATTTTATTGGGAACTTAACCGTGTTATCCTCCGAATTAAATACGACGAGAGTCAGTTTAATCTGAGCTATAAAATCACATTATTACATAATATTAGTTGAATGTGATAAATGGATTCAACGTCCTAGTTTTCACGTTCCCATGATTATATCTCCCATAGTCCTACTTTTTGATTGTGTTTGCTTAGTTTAATTATCACATCTTATTTCTAGACCCATTTCGTTTAGTTGGATAGTAAAAATTATTTTCTAATGAAAAAAATTGATAAATCTCTGTGGGATTGACCCGTACTTACACTCGCTATTCTATAATAGCTCGTGAACTTGCGGTATTTTAATAAATTAACAAGTTTTTGGCGCCGTTGTCGGGGAGTTGTTCGATTTCTTTTTTAAAAGAAGTTGTGACTTTCAGACTAATTTTTTTAGTAAATAGTACTTTTAGTACTAGTTTATCAGAAAATACATAAAAATTGGAAAAAGCTTGAAAAAAAATATTTTTTTTCTGAAAATTGCCAGATTCGTTTTTATAGTAGGTAGACACTATAAAAAAAATTAATTGAAAAAATCAAAAAAATCAATTTTTTTTATTCCCAGTAATAATTTTTTCTTCAGAATATTGAAAAAACATTGCTTTATAAGTGTGCTTTGTTATTTTTTTGTGTTAAATACACCACTAGTGCGTGTGTTGTGTTAATTTTTTTTTTTTGTGTCACACTTTACGTTAGGTGTAGTTTCTTTTATTTTTTTTCAGAAGCACATTAAAAAAAAAGAGGAGCCAAAGTGAAGAAAAAAATCGAAAAAAAAAGTTTGCAACGGTGGCGTACGTAAAGAATACTCGTGCAATCTTTCCACAAGCACAAGGAACTCTCGGGAACGACTGAAACATAGATGAACTTTGCCACCGATCGACGTCAACTTAAACTTCGACCCGATGTAAACAAGTGACCATAAAAACTCCACGTTTTTGTGTGCTCCTCGTGGTTTAATTTCACACTTAAAGTAGCACGTTGCATAAATTGACTTACGGGCAAAACTCTTTACGAAGCTAGAATTAAAAGCTACTCCAACGCGAACTTATCCAATCGATCCCGTTTTACCTTATCTAGGATTGGTGGTTTTAAATGAGTCTTCGTACCAACCACCTACCTGGAGTAAAAAGATGGATTTGAGGTGATAACCATAGTTGGCCATCTTTTAAATTCTCCTTTGTTAAAGAGTATGGGTTGTCTAATTAGATTGAGACAATTATAATTGCTTTTGCAAAAAAAAAAACACGCTTTGTAAATTTCAACGGGTGATCCTCATATTCTTATCCCGTCATCTTTCTCATATTCCTTAATTGATCCTGTGGATATGTTTTTCAAAATACTAAAATTTTCGATGACTATGTATTTCAATTTCACTCTCATGGGTCAGTAGTAACCTTAAAAATTAAAGAAGGTATGGATGAGAATCCAACACCTGTATTTATTATTTATCCACCAAAGTGTATCGATTGGAAAGAGGTAAACAAACGATATAATGATGCTATTTATAAAAGTAATCATGAATAAAATGGGGATAATCAATTTTATGAGGAGGAGAAAATTGACAATTTTAACACATGTAATACTTGTGATAATTTTGATGTTGATTTCTGTCGAGATTCTTCTCCTAATTTAATTGTGAAAGAGGCCGATTCTTCTTATATGTGGAAACATTTATTTGAGGATTCGTCATCCGATTTTTTTGATACTTCAAGTATTTATGACGGTCCTCCCATTTTTGATGAAGAAAGCATATCGCCCCGTGAAACCTCTTCTTCCCGCGCTTTTCATGAAGTCTCACATTTAGGAGTGGAGTATGCATCTCCAATTTTACGTGACTATTTTCAAGAAAGAGATAGTAAATATTTGGATCCTTATTGCAATTTATTACCTTCATGTGATGCATCGGCATATGACTCGTGCGATTCAAATTCGTTTATTATTGATGATGTCGATTCACACCATTATGACCGTGGATTAAAGGTTGAAATTTGTGTTGTTCGGTCATGTTCTCAAATTTATTATGTTTTGCCACTCAGTGCTATCAAGTTTATTAATAATGACCCACAACTATTTTGATTATTAATTTTTGGTGATGATGGTAATTGTCATTAGTTTTTATATTATTTGAATATATATATATATATATATATATATATATATATATATTTCTTTACTTAACATAATACCCTCATTTTACTTCATTACTTTATTTTCTTTGTCCATATTTTTATTTCAGCATACATTGAGGGCAATGTAAAATTTAGATTTGGGGGGTAAGGATGGTATTTTTTTAAAACAAACAAAAAAAATTAGGAAAAAATTCAAAAATCCAAAAGGATTTTCAATATAATTGAGTTTTAAAACGATTTCTTAATATAGAATTAATTCATTGATCTCTCAACTAATGAAATTTTTTACACATTAGCCATATAATATGATCGAAAATGGATATTGAGGTGAAAGTTAATATGCTTAACGAATAAATGTGGAGATTTTAACCAGGTAAGATATTGTGTTATTCATCGTTTTCGGGAGATTTAAATCAATCCGAGTGAATATAACTCAAACTTTCCTTCAGTGATAAATTCGTTGATGATCTCAAATCCATTATTTTGTTCGATTACTGAAAACAAAAAGTCAAGATGTGCATATTAAGGACTAGAAGTCTTACTAAGTCCTTTTGAGACATAAATCAACTTAATGAAACTTGAGAAATGAGATTATGCCATCGTTTGAAAGCCCAAAAATTAGTACCAAACTCCAACCTTTTTACATTATTACATTGCAAGCCCATATGAGCCAAAAAAGAAAATAAGCTTTTTGTGAAAAATCCATTATCCTACGCAACTCCAACTGGTAATTTAAAGCCTATAAAAACAAGCTATACTTATTTTATGATAATATTGGGGTAAAATTATGGTAGGAAAAAGGCTAAAAAACAAAAGAAAAGGAGGTTGCAAAAATAATGTGTGAAAAGAAAAGAAAAAAAAAGGAAGAAGAAAGAAAGAGAAAAAAAAATGAGTTTGTAAAAAAAATGGAGGTCAGAAGAAAAAGTGCCTTAAAGTCAAAATACCGAAAAACCTCTATATTCTCAAAAAATTTTGAACTCCAAAACCATTCTTTCTAGCCAAAATCCGACCCTACAATACAAAAAAAGAAAGTCCTAATCGATCTCAAGTAAATTTAGTTAGAGTGTGGAGAGAAGACTAATAGGATCTATGGTGTGATTCAATGTTTTCAACAAGTAATCGATTTTTCGTTCATGAGATCATATTCATCCATTATATAAAAATCCATTTTTGATCATGTATGTGTGAAATTTGTTCATCTAAATTTATTCTTTATTCACATATACCAAGAGAAAATTACCCATTTCCGAATGTTCAATTGTGAGTGTATTCTGTGAGATTTTGAAATCAAAACGAACTTTCGGATAAGAAATTTAACGATCAAATCCTTTGAAATGGACGGTTATATTGGCTATGCACACACTCATGATAAGTTGAGATTGAAAAGTGAACGTTTACTATATTTATGAAGTTTGTATTCAAATTTGGTTATATTATTTTTTTGAATCTTTTGTATTGAGTCAAGTTTTTGAATTTTGTGGGTATATTCACTACAAACCCTCACGAGACAAAACTCGCCCACTAGGGTAACCTAGGGGTTTAACGGCTTGTTGCACATGCTAAGTACAATCGTGATTCCTACGAAAGTGAGTTAAATTTTAAAATTTTAGTTTTGCTCGAGGGCAAGCAAAGTTTAGGTTTGGGAGTATTTGATGACTGCATTATTTTGTATATTTTATACCCAAATTTATACTTTGTTAGCCCCATTTTAGTGTATTTAATAAGTTCTTAGGACTATTTTATTAAAAAGAGGTAAAAATGCAAAAATGATTGAATTCATATTGAAAATGGTCATTTTAAGTCCAAAATGGGCACTTCGATAATTTTATAATATTCTTGTGCTAATTTGTGAAAAAAGTTGCCTTGTGAAATTTTTGTAGATAATGATGGAATTTGGTGCAAATTGATGATCAATTCAAAAAAGGCACGAAAAAGTTGATTTTTACGGTCGTTTGAAAAAAAGCCATTTTTAACAAAGTCGAAAATTTGTATTCTCCAATTTGGATGAAACTCGGAATGCGTGTTCAGTAAGAAAAGATAAGACTTTTCGAGTAGGGGGAAGTTGAAGAGGTGGAAGTTGAAGAGTTCCACCAAAACCCTAATGCCTTACCCTAAACCTATAAATAGGACCCTTTGACTCATTATTTGGGTGTTGAATTTGAGAGAGATTCACTTTAGAACAATTACTGGTAGTTTTATTTTGAGAGTATATTTTTATTGAGGGCCAAGAATTATTTTATGGGAGGAGTTTTGCCAACATCAATTGTAGGACACATCATTTCTAAGTTGTTTTATTAATGAAAATTCATATTCATTCTTGCAATTTTATGATGTCTTCCATTATGCTAGCGTAATTTCTTTACTAGGAGTAGGTGAAATTTATCTTGTTTGATTAATTTTATGCCTGATTTAAATCCGTCTTTGATCCCGATATGTGCTAATGGTCTTAAAAATTCGGTATTCATTTAAAATGACACGAGACTATGTTTTAAACCTTCGACTTTGTTTGAGAAAAATCATATTTTTATTTTTAAGTGTGAGTACTTTTTGATGGATTATGTCGCCACTCAATTGTTTTGATAGTCCATGCTTAAAGACTATACTTTGAAATTTAAAAGTGAACTTTTAAGGGAATAGGGATTTTAGTTGTCTTAATTTAGAGACGTTAAATTTTATTGGGAACTTAACCGTGTTATGCTCTAAATTTAATACGACGAGAGACGGTTTAATTTGAGTTATAAAATCAGGACTGACGAGTTTAAAATATTACATAATATTAGTTGAATGTGAGAAATGGATCCAACATCCTAGTTTTCACGCTCCCTTGATTATATCTCTCGTAGTCCTAATTTTTGTTTGTGTTTTCTTAGTTTAATTATCACATCTTATTTCTAGACCCATTTCATCTAGTTGGATAGTCACAAATATTTTTTAATGAAAAAAATTGATAAATCTGTGTGGGTTCGACCCGTACTTACACTCGCTATTCTATAACAGCCCGTGCATTTGCGGTATTTTATTAAATTGACAACAGATACCTTGAGTGGAAATAAATGGGCCCTTTGGGATTGTTTGAGATCTTTACCACTCCCTTTTGAAACTATTTTTCTCTCTTTAGAGCTTTATTTTTTCAACCAATAATTTCCTCTTATTTTTCTAATGAAAATTTCTTTTGAGAAAATTTCTCCTTCTAAGGTTTTAAACCCCATTTATTTATTTACAGTGGTACCTCATGCCTCTTTACCTTTCATATCTAGTCAAAGGGATTGGATCACTGCCCAACCTCCATCCTTGCTAATTCCTATTGGTACTTATGTCATCTAGTACATGGGGCCTAATGACCCTAATTTATAGGGTGGGCACCAAGTGCCTTCAATAATAATTGAGAAAAACTTGGAGGATATCATAAGAGATATTAAATCCCCAGTACCGTGATTCTAAGTGATACAAAGCCTGATGAGAGGTCATGTTCTTTGGTCCTAAAATTTGTAAGATTTCACGAGTGTTTTTTACTCTATGGGGATAAGTTCCCATTCCCACGCCGGATAATGGAAATAATTAAGTTCATTGTGGTATCCCTTCATCAAATTGTTTCCAATGCTTGAAGTCCACTTATGGCTTCTCTCTTGGCCTGCAAGGAGGCGAGTGGGGGGAAATTTGACCTTACCCTAGCCTAGTTCTTCACACTCTACACAGTTTTGGAGTAGAGAAAGGCCAAGGAAAATTGGTTAAAGTATTTTGCCCTTAGATCCCCTATAGTATTCACGATGGATAGGAATAATGCTCCAAGTCAATAGAAGCAGAGGTTGTTGTTTATTGGAGGAGAATGGGCTACCATAAGCATAGGGGAGAAGATTAGTTGCCCAATATTCAAGTGTATTCCTATGACTTTAGGTAGGTCTCTATTCATTCTTGAATCTTTGTTTATGTTTTGGTATAAGTCATATTAACATTTCTTCTCTTATATCATTTGTTAATCCCGGTATGAAGAGGCTAATAGAAGATCTCAAATTTGTCTCCATCCCTTTGAGGTCCTGATCACCTATAGTCATCTGTATAAAAATGCCCTTGGACCTCATCCCAGAGCAATACATCCTAGAGGGAATTCTTGTCTCCAAAGATGGTGCTTGTAAAGTTTGTTAGTGTTTGAGGATTTCGACTTAGTTTAGATGAAGCATAAGCAAATATTTATCATGGATTTTGAGGTTCCTGAGGCTAGTGAGGCTGAAGATGGCTAGGACAAAAGAAGGACAGTGCTTCCCTTAGCATATATGCGATTCAGTGTTCTATAGAAAACGTGGTTATTTTAGATTTTGACTATTTACCTTTTGCTTTATCAATGCCTTTTGCCATTATTTCGACTTCAGTTACAAATTTTAAGCTACTGATGATTCTGTAGATGAACATTAGTGGGATAGGGTAACTAGGCTTCAATCAAAGTTAACCTCTTCTCCTACCGTTGTGATGAAAATAAAAGGTCTAAGGTTGTGAAGCACATCAAATTCAACACTTATGTGGAGATTCTAGTTTTTTTCGCGAATATGATGGCTTAGTTTGAGCCTAGGTTTTTGCAAAATGAAAACCCATTATTGGACATGGTGTGACAACCCTCTATCCGGAATAAAGGGTGGCCAGACCTATACCCCGATAAAATAGGAAATCATTGATAAATATCATTCTCAGCATCACAACAATATGCAAAGTATAAGGAATAACCACTCTATATTCCAGAAAACGGGTTATCAAAAACTTTGATTTGAAATAAAAAGAAAACATTTTCAACAACCCATAATAGAAATAGAGGGTGGAAACCCCCACAAGCGTAAATAAGAAACCCAAAAGATACAAAGGACCGAATGAAACGTCGGTCAATAACAACCATACAACATACAATTAGTACCAAGTGTTACATAATAGATCCATTATACAATTACAACAGTTTGGGCAACAAGCCCGAATAAACTGAACATAACTAGAAACATAAATGGAGGCGTCTACACAAAACTCCCGTGAAACCCGCACAATGTCACGGCTCCTCAAAACATAAGGAAGGAAGGGTCATTACTGGCGACCGTGCGGCGGAACACCTGAACGGATTATATATATATATATATATATATATATATATATATATATATATATATATATATAGATACAACAAGAAAAAAAAATCGGTCAGGGCCGGATATATGTGGTCAATAGATAAATGACATGTATGACAATGATGCACAATTAAGCATGGATAATAGTCTAGCATGGTAGCCTCATAGAAGGAACTAAAACTGATAAAGGACTATGTAGAGTAAGATTCATGATAAAACAGAATTAAAAGTACTTAAGAGCCTTTAACATCATTCATCATATTTCAATTTCAATCTTCTTTTCCATTCCTTATCAGGAATATAATTATCATCATGTGCTCTATATGGCACTAATCTCAATAGCATGCTCTTTGCGGCATAGATTTGCTCTTTATGGCATTAATGTTCCATCGAGTCCAACTCGAAAATTAGAATAGTCATAAATATAAATATAACGATTCTAAGACCGCCCGTCCGGGTTTCCCCACTGTGCGCGTCCCTAAATAACCATCATCTTCCAGGGCCTAGCATAAGACAACTTGGGATCCTATCGAAATCGTCGGGAAGCGGCCATATTCCTGCGGGGTAGTCAAGACCACACCCAGAATCTCCTACCCATCGCAGAAAAATAAAACAAGCGCTCATATGGCCTAGGACTATATCCACCCTGCATTCATTAGCCAGGGGGCTTCACCTCTCGCACGGACTTCCCTTAAGATGGTATTTAGAGAGGTGTGTAACATCCATTTTATTTATTTCCATTACATGATTTAGTAAATTATCATTTACCTTATCAACTTCCCATTATTAATAAATGTATAAGCTAAATCGGGACTATACATATTACGTACCGACATAACATCCTCGATAAGAAATTCAGACTCCAAAGTTATTTCCAAAGCCTCCTTTAGGCTTTAATATAAACCCTCAAGTCAAATCTAACTCGAGTTGAATTCTAAAGTCTCCAAATTGACCTTAATATATTCTAGACCCTTATAAAACTACAAGACGAAAGTGATGCTCAAGCATCACTTTAAATTCCCCTTTAAACGAACCCTAGATGAACCCTTTCGAGTCTAGGATGTCGACCCAACTCAACTAATACTCTAAACCCTATGTTTACTTCATTTAAGAAGGTCTCTAATCATTAATCCTAAAGATAAGGGGTTAAAAATGAAAAAGAAAAATTTGAAAAAGTGCAGGGCTACCGAATCGATTCGCCCCCCTTGGCCGAATCGATTCGGCCAGAAAATTTGAGTTTCTGAAAAGTAGCCGAATCGATTCGGATGGAAACCGAATCGATTCGGTTAGAAGGTTTGGGTTTCTGCATAACTACCGAATCGATTCGGATCAATTCCGAATCGATTCGGTTCACAAGACCTGGGTACTGGACTTAACCGAATCGATTTGCCAAGGGGGCCGAATCGATTTGGGCCTGCGATTTTGCCAAGAATTGGCTATGGAGTCTTGGACTCCATTTTCTACCCCAACTCAAATTTCTTCAAACCAAACTTATATACCAACACTAAAATAACATCAATGATACTATTGATCATCTAAAACCTCATGAATCATCTTTGAGTGAATCAAAACCCAAAAATACATAAGAAAACCCTAAGTTTGCTAAACTAAAATCAATGCACCATTACCACAACAAATCATCTATCTCAAGACACAAATAGAAAGTAAAAACTTGCCTTGATTCAGCAAATTTGCAGATTTCTTGGTGTAGTAGCAAAATCCTTCTCAATCTCCAAATCTCCAAAGCTTTCTTTCTACTCTTCTCTTTCTCTCTTTGGTTTTAGAAGGAAATTAGGGTAATTAGAAGACTTAATAGGCTTAAGTCATGGCCTAAGACAAATATCCCACTAAATTAACTAATAGTGCGATAAAATAATACGCAACTGCATAATTAAAGCACAACCAGTCAAAAATGCCCAAAACTACAAAATACAATATGGTACATTATTTGACTATTTCGCACATTCCGGAATCAACTGCAACCTCCAAATTATCATTTGGACATTTTAAAATTCAATTTAGGTTCCGGTCTCATAATTAAGCCAAATATCATTTTAAATACAGATGATATTAATAAGCATGACATAGAAATATTTCCCATGATTATGATATGTAAGCAACCTCATAATAAATATCGACTTTTCTACATTGAATTAGCATTCAAATCATAACCCAACACTTGACTCCAATTACTATATGAAGTAATTACTATAAAATACGGTCTCATAAGCGAGGGTTATTACATACTCCCCCCCCTTATGAGGGAATTTTGCCCCCAAAATTCAGGCGTACCTCATAAGAAAAGATGTGGATATTTCTCCCGCATCTCATCCTCACGTTCCCAAGTTGATTCGCTTGCATGATGATGACTCCAATGAACTCTCACTAGGGGCACCACAAGATCTCAACTTTCGCTCCCCAAACTCAAGGATAGCAACCGGTTGTTCTTCATAAGAAACATCGGGTTGCAAGTCGATATCTTCGAAAGGAATGTGCCAAAGGGCACCTTCACACCTTCAGTACTTCTTCAAAGAGGAGACGTGAAATACATCATGGATTTGTTGTAAAGGTTCCGGCAAGGCAAGTTGGTATGCTACAGGACCAACCTTAGCAATGACCGGGAAAGGTCCAACAAAGCGTGGTGCAAGCTTTCCTTTCTTCCCAAAACGTTTAATACCCTTCATCGGGGACACTCGCACCAACACTTGGTCTCCAACCTCTAATTCCATATGTCTCCTACCCGCATCGGCGTAGCTCTTTTGGCGATCTTGGGCTATCCTTATGCGATTTCGAATAAGCTCAATCTTCGAAGAAGTATCTTGGATCATTTCAGGTCCAAGGAACTTGTTATCGCCTACTTCCAACCAACAAGCGGGCGATCTACAAGGCCTGCCATACAGAGCTTCATAGGGTGCCATTCCAATAGTGAATTGGTATGAGTTGTTATAAGAAAACTCAACCAACGGAAGGTATTGTTCCCAACTGCCTTTAAAGTCGAGTATGCACATACGAAGCATATCCTCCAACATCTGGTTTACCCTTTCGGTCTGACCGTCTGTTTGAGGATGATAGGAAGAGCTTAACTTCAACTCAGTCCCCATAGCTCCCTGGAAACTCTGCCAAAAGTGGGACACAAATATTTTATCTCGGTCGGAGATAATATTCAAAGGTACCCCGTGGAGTCTGACGATCTCCTCAATGAACAACTGGGCATAACGAGCGGTATTATAATCGGTGCACACGGGCAAGAAGTGTGCCGACTTAGTCAAACGGTCGACAATCACCCAAATTGAGTCGTGAACCTTTTGCGATCTAGGCAAGCCCGTAACAAAGTCCATCGAAATGCTCTCCCATTTCCATACGGGAATCTCGAGCGGTTGTAACAAACCTGTCGGTCGCTGGTGGTCGATCTTAACCAACTGACAAGTGGTGCATTGAGACACAAACTTTGAGATATCCCTCTTCATACCCGCCCACCAATACAAATGACGCATATCTTGGTACATCTTGTCCCCGCCTGGATGTACCGCGAACTTCGACCCGTGGGATTCTGCCATCACTGTTAGTCTCAAATCCCCATCGTCGGGAACCACAAGTCTTCCATGGAAGCATAGTCCACCCTCGGAACCAATCGAGTACGACTCCGCTCCCTCAGACAACAACTGACGTGTATGATCTTGACAAACCTTATCTCTTTTCTGAGCTTCCACAATCTTTGCTATAATCGTGGGAGTAACCGTCATCACGGAAAGGAATGCTCTCACCCCTGCATCCTCCAGGCTGAGTTCTTTCCACTTAGCTTTCCACACCTCAGCTAAGTCTCCATCAGGATTTCTACTCAAGGCATCTGCTACCACATTCTCCTTCCCGGGGTGATAATGAATATCAAATTGGTAGTCTTTCGCAAACTCCAACCAACGACGCTGGCGCATATTCAAATCCTTTTGGGAGAATAAGTATTGTAGCGATTTGTGGTCGGTGAACAGACTAAACTTTTCCCCTAAGAGATAATGCCTCCATATCTTCAAGGAAAATACAACGGCGGCAAATTCCAAGTCATGTACCGGATAGTTCCTCTCGTGAGGCTTCAACTTACGAGAAGCATACGCAATGGGTTGTCTCTCTTGTTGAAGAACACCTCCTAACCCCAGAAGAGATGCATCAGTGAAGACGAGATATTCCAATCCCGGCTTTGGCAATGCGAGGACTGGAGCCGAAGTCAGTCTGTCCTTGAGCTCATCGAAAGCCGCTTGACATGAACTGTCCCAAACAAATCTTACTCCTTTACGGGTCAAATTCTTCAATGGGCTAGCAACCTTAGAAAATCCCTTAATGAATCGACGGTAATAACCCGCGAAGCCCAGAAAACTACGAACTTCAGTGGGCGTCATGGGCTGACCCCATTCCTTTACCGCGATCACCTTACCCGGATCCACAGACACGCCCTGGGATGACACCACATGCCCCAGAAATTGAACTTCCTTCAACCAGAAGCCACACTTCTCAAACTTTGCATACAATTGATGATCTCTCAATCTCTGCAGGACCAACCGCAAGTGAGCAGCGTGATCCGACTCTGTCTGAGAATAGACTAGGATGTCATCGATAAAGACAATGACAAACTGGTCAAGGAAATCCCGAAATACCCTATTCATAAGGTCCATAAACACTGCAGGGGCATTGGTTATCCCAAAGGGCATAACCAAGAACTCATAAGATCCATAACGGGTCAGAAAGGCCGTCGTGGATACATCTTGCTCTCGTATCCTCAATTGGTGATACCCCGTCCTCAGATCAATCTTGGAGAAGTAGGAAGCTCCCCTAAGTTGATCAAACAAGTCGTCGATGCGAGGTAAAGGGTATTTATTCCGGATGGTGACTTTATTCAACTCTCTATAGTCCACGTACAACCGGAGAGAACCGTCTCTCTTCTTCACAAACAATACCGGAGCGCCCCACGGTGAGGTACTACGCCTAATAAAGCCCTGCTCCAGTAGCTTCTGAATCTGATCTCTTAGCTCCCTCATCTCCACAGGAGCCATTCGATAAGGAGCTTTGGCGATCGGTCGAGTTCCCGGCATTAAGTCAATCACAAACTCTATTTCCCGACTTGGAGGTAATCTCGGTATCTCCCGAAAAATATCTTCAAAGTCCCTAACGATGGGAAGAGAATTTAGGGGAACCACGACATCTCTAGATGCGTCTTCCGCAATACAATATAGATAAGCACTCGTGCTCCCTTCCATACAAGGCATAACTACCAGGAACATCTCTTGTCCCGGAACCGCAAAAACTATACTCTTCCCGTAACAATTCACTATAGCACGGTACTTCACTAGCCAATCCATACCCAAAATTACATCGTACCCGACCATATCAAGGACGAGTAAATCGGCCTCAAAACACAAGTCACCAAGATTAATTCCTACGTTTTTACATATGAAGAAAATCAATGAGCCATCGCCCATAGAGGATTCAACGCTAGTGAAGGTACTTTCAACAGATTTTATCAAACCTGTAGTCTGGGCAAAACTTCTAGAAATAAAGGAGTGTGTAGCACCCGTATCAAATAGGATTCGACCCAAATGCCCATGAATGAGAAACTTACCCTCGATCGTTGGTGGTGCAGGAGGAGCTGGAGGAAGAAGAGCCTCCTGAATATGGTAAACCCTTCCGTACTGCAATTGCCCCTGTTGAGGAGGAGCAACCGGATTAGGCGCTTGGGGCGGAAACTGTACATACGGCTGCTGTGGGGCCCTGGGAAGATGCCCTCCAACCAACTGAGGACACGCCCTTTTATAGTGACCCAGCTCCCCACACTGGAAACATTTATTTGTCGTATTATCCTGATTCCTGCCTTGGTTATTTCGGAATTTCCCCGCACCTCGGCCCTGTTGGCCCCTACCTCCATTTCCACCTCGGCCTCCCTGTGGTTGTTGACCACCTTGACCCTGCCTGTTATTATTGCTACCAGCATTAAACCCACCGAAACGTTGACGCTTTACCGAATCCCCCTGCTGAGGATCCCTCTCAACCTGCTTGTTCCCCGAGGATTGGGATGAAGAAGAGGTTCCCCCTCCGCTCCCAACTCCTCCCTATCTCACTGTTTGCCCCGCAGTTACAACCTTCTTCTTGTTTTGCACAAACAATCTATGTTCTTGACAGTGAAGTAGAGCAGCATTCATCACATCACCAAAGGTCACTAGAGATGGGTTTCCAAGCAAATGTTGTTTTATTCGCCAATGCAAACCTCCCACAAACTTGGAGATCCTCTTCGCTTCTGGAGTTACTTCATCCGGTATAAAGCTTGCTAACCGGGTAAACTCCTCCTCGTACTTGGCAACTGATCTCTCCCCTTGTACTAAATCCTGAAGCTTCCTCTGCATTTCCCTCTGAACTGCGGGAGGGAAATACTTTCCATCGAACAAAGCCCAAAAATTTGTGATGGACATAGTATCCCTTTGTTCGGGTGTCGTCATTGACTCCCACCAGTGTAAGGCTGGTCCGACCAGCTTAAAAGTAACGAGAATTTGCTTCTTCTCCTCACTACATTCCACCATCCTAAGATGGCGCTGCATATCTCTCTTCCACTGGTTCGCCTTGATAACATCCGAACCTCCCTCGAATTCCGGGGGATGTCCCTTAAGGAAAGACTCCCTCACCCGTTCCCACTGAGAAGGTCCCGTAGGAACTAGTGCTTCTTGTCCCCTTGCTTGAGCTTGTGGAATTTGTTGGGCCACGGCAGTCATCGCGGCATTGACAGCTTGGGCCACAATATTTGCCACTTCAGCGACACTGATATTTCCATGCTGCGGTGGAGGACCAAACTCATCCTCAACAACCCCATTACGTCCAGCGGTACGTCCTCTCTTCGGCGGCATCTGAGATAGAGACGAGATAGAGTTAAAACATAATATAAGACAATCTATTTAGCATAAGTTCGCATACATAGGCAACAAAGCAATCCTAACATTAAGTTCTATATCAAAGAACGCTACGGTAGAACGTGACAAGTCCGCATAGATCCTAAAGACTCTAGAACCTGAGGCTCTGATACCATCTGTGACAACCCGCTATCCGAAATAAAGGGTGGCCAGCCCTATACCCCAATAAAATAGGAAATCATTGATAAATATCATTCTCAGCATCACAACAATATGCAAAGTATAAGGAATAACCACTCTATATTCCAGAAAATGGGTTATCAAAAACTTTGATTTGAAATAAAAAGAAAACATTTTCAACAACCCATAATAGAAATAGAGGGTGGAAACCCCCACAAGCGTAAATAAGAAACCCAAAAGATACAAAGGACCGAATGAAACGTCGGTCAATAACAACCATACAACATACAATTAGTACCAAGTGTTACATAATAGATCCATTATATAATTACAACGGTTTGGGCAACAAGCCCGAATAAACTGAACATAACTAGAAACATAAATGGAGGCGTCTACACAAAACTCCCGTGAAACCCGCACAATGTCACGGCTCCTCAAAACATAAGGAAGGAAGGGTCATTACTGGAGACCGTGCGGCGGAACACCTGAACGGATTATATATATATATATATATAGATACAACAAGAAAAGAAAACCGGTCAGGGCCGGATATATGTGATCAATAGATAAATGACATGTATGACAATGATGCACAATTAAGCATGGATAATAGTCTAGCATGGTAGCCTCATAGAAGGAACTAAAACTGATAAAGGACTATGTAGAGTAAGATTCATGATAAAACAGAATTAAAAGTACTTAAGAGCCTTTAACATCATTCATCATATTTCAATTTCAATCTTCTTTTCCATTCCTTATCAGGAATATAATTATCATCATGTGCTCTATATGGCACTAATCTCAATAGCATGCTCTTTGCGGCATAGATTTGCTCTTTATGGCATTAATGTTCCATCGAGTCCAACTCGAAAATTAGAATAGTCATAAATATAAATATAACGATTCTAAGACCGCCCGTCCGGGTTTCCCCACTGTGCGCGTCCCTAAATAACCATCATCTTCCAGGGCCTAGCATAAGACAACCTGGGATCCTATCGAAATCGTCGGGAAGCGGCCATATGCCTGCGGGGTAGTCAAGACCACACCCAGAATCTCCTACCCATTGCAGAAAAATAAAACAAGCGCTCATATGGCCTAGGACTATATCCACCCTGCATTCATTAGCCAGGGGGCTTCACCTCTCGCACGGACTTCCCTTAAGATGGTATTTAGAGAGGTGTGTAACATCCATTTTATTTATTTCCATTACATGATTTAGTAAATTATCATTTACCTTATCAACTTCCCATTATTAATAAATGTATAAGCTAAATTGGGACTATACATATTACGTACCGACATAACATCCTCGATAAGAAATTCAGACTCCAAAGTTAATTCCAAAGCCTCCTTTAGGCTTTAATATAAACCCTCAATTCAAATCTAACTCGAGTTGAATTCTAAAGTCTCCAAATTGACCTTAATATATTCTAGACCCTTATAAAACTACAAGACGAAAGTGATGCTCAAGCATCACTTTAAATTCCCCTTTAAACGAACCCTAGATGAACCCTTTCGAGTCTAGGATGTCGACCCAACTCAACTAATACTCTAAACCCTATGTTTACTTCATTCAACAAGGTCCCTAATCATTAATCCTAAAGATAAGGGGTTAAAAATGAAAAAGAAAAATTTGAAAAAGTGCAGGGCTACCGAATCGATTCGCCCCCCTTGGCCGAATCGATTCGGCCAGAAAATTTGAGTTTCTGAAAAGTAGCCGAATCGATTCGGATGGAAACCGAATCGATTCGGTTAGAAGGTTTGGGATTCTGCATAACTACCGAATCGATTCGGATCAATTCCGAATCGATTCGGTTCACAAGACCTGGGTACTGGACTTAACCGAATCGATTCGCCAAGGGGGCCGAATCGATTCGGGCCTGCGATTTTGCCAAGAATTGGCTATGGAGTCTTGGACTCCATTTTCTACCCCAACTCAAATTTCTTCAAACCAAACTTATATACCAACACTAAAATAACATCAATGATACTATTGATCATCTAAAACCTCATGAATCATCTTTGAGTGAATCAAAACCCAAAAATACATAAGAAAACCCTAAGTTTGCTAAACTAAAATCAATGCAACATTACCACAACAAATCATCTATCTCAAGACACAAATAGCAAGTAAAAACTTGCCTTGATTCAGCAAATTTGCAGATTTCTTGGTGTAGTAGCAAAATCCTTCTCAATCTCCAAATCTCCAAAGCTTTCTTTCTACTCTTCTCTTTCTCTCTTTGGTTTTAGAAGGAAATTAGGGTAATTAGAAGACTTAATAGGCTTAAGTTGTGGCCTAAGACAAATATCCCACTAAATTAACTAATAGTGCGATAAAATAATACGCAACTGCATAATTAAAGCACAACCAGTCAAAAATGCCCAAAACTACAAAATACAATATGGTACATTATTTGACTATTTCGCACATTCTGGAATCAACTGCAACCTCCAAATTATCATTTGGACATTTTAAAATTCAATTTAGGTTCCGGTCTCATAATTAATCCAAATATCATTTTAAATACAGATGATATTAATAAGCATGACATAGCAATATTTCCCATGATTATGATATGTAAGCAACCTCATAATAAATATCGACTTTTCTACATTGAATTAGCATTCAAATCATAACCCAACACTTGACTCCAATTACTATACTAAGTAATTACTATAAAATACGGTCTCATAAGCGAGGGTTATTACACATGGTTATGAAAGCCATGCCATTTCCTCAACCATTATTAGGGGCATGTAAGTCCTCTGGGGAAGCCAGAGTGTACCTGGTATTCTATTTGACTTGTAGACCTATGACTTTGGTGGTCTAAATGTGAAGGATAAAGAAGTGGCTAAGAATCCTTTAAAATCTTATGAGGGGGATCTTCACCCAAGGCCTTTGGCTAGCCTAGTGGGTGTATTGAGGTGGAGCAACGAGTGTTGAGTTTCTATGAGTGAGATAAGTATTCTCATCCGTCTTCCTCCATAGAGAGAAACTCTTATACCTGTGACATAAAGGCTAAGACACTGTTGACTGATAGAGTTAACTTTTCGGTATGTTTTCGTCGTTGCTTGAAAAGCTCCTCTAATCAAAATCCCCAAATTACCTACAAAATATATCAATCTAAAGTGTATATGTAAGCAATGGTATCAATACACATCAAGGGGGTAAGCAAGAGATAAATTCAATTGTAATTCACCTTTATTTTATTTTTGGAATTTTTCTTTTCTATTTTTTTTAGCTTTTCAAATATTAAAACAATTAGGTGAGGTGAGGTGAAATGACATTAAACTAAAATGTGAGATGAAAACAACTAACTAGAAAGTGACTAAAAGTGAAAAATAAAATCTAACACTAAAATAAGAGATAAAGTGAGGTAAATAATTGTGAGAACAATCAATGAATGGGATTATACCACAAATTTTAGCTATTCTAATTAATTAATTGAATTAATTGAACTCTCCCAAATTAATATCAAAATTACAAATCAACTCTCGTTGCAAATGTAATTTTAATAGTAACCTTTTAGAAAATTAAGTTTAACCCCCCAAAACTCTAGAAAATAGATCTATACTCCTTTTAATTAATCACCCGCTAGGATCTATCGATTAATTTATGTAAATCTAGAAAATAAAAATATAGTTGAAATTTAAAGTAATAATACCCCACTTAAGAAACCCCCATCTCTAGTTCGAATCTAAAATGGGTATTATAACTAGAATTTCTATTTTCTCTCGAAAATCATTTACCCTCTCTCGAGGCGTAAATTTAAGGGTGAGGAATCAAAATTAACATTCAAAGGGAATTTTCAAGTAATCAAACTAATTAAATTAAAATAACATCAAATAAGGGTTCACCCCACCCCTTGAAAGGGGATTTATCCTAACATCATATTAAACATGATAATCAAACAATCAAAGGCTAATAAAATAAAGTAGAAGAGAAGAAGAATAAAACCAAATCTATTTGAGTGAAATTGGACTCCAATAATTGAATTTGCAATTTACATCCCTCCAATTTAACATCCAAGTGATTTGCAATTAAATAATAACTCAATTAAATTTCTTACAAAATTTAACCTCACAAATATCTAACAAAAATAAAAATAATAAAATAAAACTATTTACAAAATGGTGTTTATCCTAATTTATTTTCTACACTAAACTATCTCTAACTCTCTCTAGAATTCTCTTCTCATTGATCTTCTTTCAAATGGGGTCTTCATCTTCTTTTTATAATAGGCATGGAACTAGCGGTAAAAATGAGTATTTGGGATTGAATGAGCATGGGGTGTGTGCACATGGGGGTAATTTGGGAAAATTCACAAATGTGCATGTGTGTTGCGTGAGGTAGTGGGTAAGAGAGTGGGTTTAGTTGGGTGGAAGTTTGTTTGGGGGTAAAATGGTAATTGGGTTAAAAGGGGTACTTTAAACATGTGGCATTTGGTTTTTATTTGGCTTTGGTAGATGTGGAGAAATCGTGGGAAGGGCTTTGAGAAATGAAATGTGTAGATATGGGAAATGGGCCTTGGGCTTGGGTGAAAATGGGTATGGAGGTGGGTTGGATTTCGGGTTGGAGACAATGGGTTAATTGGGTCGGGGCCTCGAGTTTGGAAGGAGGTTGTTAGGTCGGGTGAAATCACCGGCGCAGATTTAGCCAGAGGTATAAGGAGTGGCCGCCGATTTGGGTTCAGGGGGTGTGGTAAGGGGGTGGTAAGGTTGACAGATGGGTCGTCGCCGTTTTGGAGGGGGTAGCCGCGATTTTCAAGGTCGCTGGCGGGGGAGGTTGCTGCGAGTTTGTTGCTCGTCGGCGCAGGGGCAAATGGGGGTAAGGGGCGTTGGTGGTTGGGTTTGAATCGAACTCTGGGTCAAGGGTTGTTTGGTGTCGCAATTGGGGGGGTTAGTTAAAGGAGGTGGATTTGTTGTTGGGTTTGGTAATGGGAGTTAGTGAGGAGAGAGAAAAGTAATGTGGTGAGAGGTTTGGTTATGGTGGTGTATGAGAGAGAGTGTGGTGAGAGGAAGCAGATGGGGAAGAGGGTTGTGTGTGGGTGAGGTGTAGAGGAGTTTGGAGTGAGTGAGTGAGTGAGAAATGGGAAGAAGTGTGTGTGTGTGTTTAATTTAGACCCTAAAAATAACACAACTAAATAAAACTAACAAAATAACTAAAATAATGAAATCAACTAAACTAGTAATAAAAATCAAGTAAAATAAAAATGACACGACACGACACGACACACTATACAAACTCTAAAACACGACTAAAATAAAAATTATAAAAATAAAAACAAAATGAAATATTAATAAACTAACTAAAAATAAGAAAATAAAAGAAAGTATAAAAATTAATACACGACGCGTTAAAATTATCAAAATCCTAAAAATATATACATGACTCAATAAAATATAAAAATAAACCCTAAAAAATAAAATGACACAAATAAAATAAAATGGGACAACCTAAATACACACAGTTCGGGACAGGTTTAGGTAGGTTTAGGGTAGGCTAGGGTACATGACAAGGGTAATTAGCTCCATAATTCGCACAATTGCTTGAAATATGCGTTTGAACACCGCAATGTGCATTCGACCTACAAAATACACAATAAAGAACATAAGACCCAAATTTCCGAGAATTAGAAACTAAAGTACATCTATTCGGGGTATAAAATGTACAGTTTTTGGTGCTTATCATTGACTTATACTAATAGTTATTAGAAAGTGTCTACACTGAGGGACAAAAGGATCTTAGTTAAGTCTGAGGAGCTATTCCATATCATTGTCAAGGTAATTTAGCACTTCTTTATTTATTTTAAAGTTTTTTTTCACCTAATTTCTTTTCTTATCAGAACTCTTTCTTTTATTTAAGGCCTAACATTTGACTGAGGGCTCATGGATGATTCCATTGAGGGTCATAGGCATGGAAGAAGGCCTTGTTGATGACTGAGTAGTGGAACTTGGCCAAAATGGAGCTTCACTAGGTGGTTTGAAATCAAAAGTTGGAAATGGTTTCTCTTGAGGATGAACGGGCAAGACTAGGGTTCAAATAAATTCTGTAAATAAAACTCATCTTCTGAACGAGAAAGCCACATGAGAAAACATTTCATTACTTTTTACTTCTAAAAATTGATTGGATGAGGATGAGAGGACCAACATTAAGGCCTTGATTAAGAATATGGAGGCTATGTAGGATCTTCAAGATAAAGTTCTCAAGCTTCGGGGAACTAATGACAAAATTATTCATACTCTTAAGGACATTGATGCATTAAAGCAACGGGTCTTATA
Source organism: Sambucus nigra (assembly GCA_949130495.1). Taxonomy (NCBI): domain Eukaryota; kingdom Viridiplantae; phylum Streptophyta; class Magnoliopsida; order Dipsacales; family Adoxaceae; genus Sambucus; species Sambucus nigra. The sequence continues at coordinate 292,413,722 of OX422215.1, read as the reverse complement.
CTTCAGCGCTTGAAGGGATCGCATGATGGATGGGGGCCTAAAATTACAGATGGAGTTGTCTGGAATTCATGTGAAGCATACTGAGCTTCTAGGGAAGATGAATTTTGTGGTAAGGCATCAGTTAGATGCTTATCTAAACTCTAAGGCCTACCAGAGGTTTCTTTTCAAAAATTACTAATTGGGTTTTGAAGATTGTAAGGGAAAAGTTAGTTTCTCTTTATCGAGCTTGATGTCTTTGATCTCTTCCTTGAGGATCCTAACTTTGTTGTGCAAAATTCTGACCATAGATGCAATAGTGGGGGTGAAGCCTCTGAGGTCTCTACCTTTGAAAAAAAAAATACCCTCCTCCCCCAACTATGGAGATTGAATCTTGCATAAGACTCTATTCCAAATAATCTGAGACCCCCGTGAAGGAAGATGTTATGAAGAACTAACCTTAAAAGGATTTTTTAGTATTTATACTTTTTTCCCATGGGTCGTCATTGTAGCTCTTATAAATCTCCCATCCTTAATGACAATATGTGCATTTTGAATTTTTAAAATTCTTCCCTCTCATTTCTTTGCTTTAATTTGCCAAAGAATTTTTTTCTTGTGCTTTGTGTTTTTCTGAGGCATATGAGGTAGGTAATATCCCAATTCAGCTCCCAATATTACTTGGTAATGAAAAAAATAATTGAAACATTCCTATACTTTTTTGACGGATCATAGATCTTTGCAATGAGCTAGTAAAGACTGAAGCCTTTGGATTTCATAAGACCTCAGTACCATAACTAACTGAGGAAAAAGTCTTTAGAAGTTTTAAACTAACACCTTTTTAAGACTAAACATCACAATTTTTTTTATACAAACTCTTAGCCCCCAAAATTGTGAGACTGGAACTTTAAAGGGGCATTTACTGTTTGAGAGTATGTATGATAAAAATCAAGATGGATGAAAGATACCTAATCAAAATCTCTTAACAAGTTGTGATAAGATTTTCTTCACAAGGAAGTTGGGAAATAAAATACAAGCCCTAAGGTTTATGTGATAAATTTTTTATCCAATAGATTAAACCAAATTTTTATCTTTATAAATTGGGTGACATAATCTACGTGCAGAATGATAAACAATATAACACAATACCAAGTAATATGAGGAAAAACCCACAACGGGAAAATACCTCGACTGACCGAGAGAAAAATGTATTATGATAGAGTTGTACAATGAAAATAAATAGACTTACAATCCTTACAATGTTATAATCGACTATACATGCTTTCCCACTATATCCTCCATAAAGAGCACCAACAGCTAGATAAAGGTACACAATTGTCACCGGTTTTGCTCCATAACCACTTCCGTCAAGTCCTCTGGCCAAACAAAGTCTTCGTTTAGAGTTGGAAGAAAACTTTCTTTGTTTTGAGTTTGAAGAAGAAACTATATTTTCCAAGATGGAACAATGACGAAAAGCCTCGTCAGAGTGTCGTACCACATTCTAGGTGTGTGTTGACCTAAGGTGAGAGTGTTTCTAAAGATTATGGTTTAACTTTAAAAATATATCTTTGAGATAAAATGACATAAGAACAAATTAGAAATAGATTTGTTCAAAGTTTTGAAAATGTTTTAAAAGAAAACAAGTTCACTTAAAAACATTTTTATATTTCACAAGAATTTAAACTTGAAACGTCTCAAGAATATACAAAAGAGAAAACCAAGACTTAAAACTTTGATGAATATAAGAATCAAAAATATTTTTTTAGCAAAAGATTTTTCTCTCCTTTGAAAGATTATTCTTGTGGCAAGAAATATTTGGTAAAGATATTTTTTCCATAAAGAAATGACACTTACACCCCTCTCTTACAAAATAAAGTCCAACCCACTTACGTACAACACCCGTTTTGTAAGAGAAGCTAAGAATGTATAATTAGGAAGGTAGACTTACATGAGATGACAAGGTGTAAAAGTAGAAATGTTATGGAAAGATCACTAGTTTTCATAACTATTAAGAAAAATGTGCTTGTATCTAGTGCAAAAAGTGACTTTTGGCACTATCAGACGTCTATTATCGAGGGTACGTTGCAGTGACCATTTGCATGGTTACGGCAAACTTGAAATGATCCAAGTCATGCAATAGTTCATACTTTTATCACAAGACACAAGTAACCAACAAGATAGTGTCGCTGCAACGATCTTTCACATCGTTGTGGCGATACTGCAGCGGGGATACAAGGCAACCTAAATAAATAAAATCTATGGAACAAAGCACGGATAGCGAGACATTGTCGCTATAGTGAAGGTCTCCTGTGATAGACCTTAACAACCTTTTTGAGATGAAATTTGTAAGATTTTTCAAATGTATTTTTATTGCATTTCATAAGTTAGTCAAAAGATCCATATCAACAAACACACACACACACACACACAAAAGGTATTTTCTTAAAAGAGAACATGTGTGAGTAAAATGTGTATGAGTCTACGTGTTCATTTACCTTTGCAATAGTGGTATAACAATGATACGCATGAATGTGAGGGTATACATTAAATTATTTTCATGACGCTTTGGTGGAACGACTTCATGGACAAGACTCGAAGTATATTTGGTCAACGGAATAAAACAATCTAGTCCTATTAGGGAACATGATTAAAATGCATACTCTTATAATCTCCCCCTTTGTCTATTCTATGATAAAATATAAAAAAATGAATATTACAAATATCATAGATAAGTCTAGCAACCTATTACATATAGACACAAGCATGACCAAAGGCAAAGACATCCCTATACTACTAATCCTACCATTTGTAGAAGAATTCCTAAAAATTCTTCCACGTATTAATTTGTCATTCAATATAATAAAAGATACAGATATATCAATACATTAGACATTTAATATAAAATATGTGGCGAATAGAATGTGGTAGTGATCCATCATTATAAAAGCGTGTACAAGTTATAGAAATGACAATATCTTATTGATGAATGCCATATTGAGATATGTACTACATATCTTGGATATATACTCCAAATTCATTTAGTTCATCATTAAACAAATCAAGATATTTTCGTAATTGTAACTCCCCCTTAATATAATATTGCCCATCCTTTTGTAATGGAATTGACAAAGGTAAAGAAACATTAAATTGAACAAGAATGCTTAGAAAGATCATATAGTGACTTGTGACAATCAAAATTAAACAAAGATAGAATTTTCAATTGAAGGAATCTAGTCCATATTTCACTAATAGAGATAGAAAAATAATGTAATCTAGTTATATCATGTAACACATATACGAGTCAAAGTGCACCATAAAGATATAAAAGATGAGGCATGTGTGCAAGTGTAATAAGTATAAAGTATGGCTTAATGGGAAATGAGATAAGCAAGTGGGAATGAAGCCTAATTAATCCATGTGTGCCAAATAAAACACATAACATATAATGAGTTTAGTATCACAGAGATATAATCATGATAAGCAACTGATATATATAAAACTCATAATATATGTAAAAAAAAAACATAAAAAGTATCCAAAAGTGACATGTAAAAGTCATCAAAACATCTAAATAAAGTGTATGAAAACTAAAGATGTTTAAACACAATAGTCACACTACCAAAAGACATAAAGACAACCATCAAAAGACTACTAACTGTAAGAAGCCACCATTTATTCTTCCTCATCATCGTCATCCTGCTCCGTGTTCTTATGATACTTATGAAGAACACGAACTTTAGACTATCGATCAAGAATTATGTGTTGCATGTCGTTGATCGGATTGAGGACCGAGGTCAAAAATGGAATCTGAAATTCCTTGAACAGGGTGAATTGGGCAATGATACAAGGACCTAATAAATCAGTGACCCCAACAGATATCTGTATGATATGATCATCAAGAACCAGGGTTCCAATCGAGTGTGAGGTATGCATAGTCATATGTCGTGACTGATAAATTTTACTACCAGATCTTTAGGGGAGAACTTCTTCCACTTAATCTACAACAGGAGGTGGAGGTCTCTTGTGAAGATCTTTCTTCCCATTAAGGATTGTGACATAGGTGATTATCTTTCAGCCTTTTCCATCTTATCATTTGAAAAAATATGAATGTTACCTATAAGAGGAAAGAGCTGAATGACAGACATCCATATTTAATAGAGAGGCAATTACCTTTACCCGTGCATGGTCTGATAGAGAAATAAAAAAATCCCAAACTCAAAATCAAATAGAAATATTCAAGAACATGCAAAATATGAGTCAAATTCGTTAATCTAACTCATATTAATATGAAATAGTATACAAAACCCTGCGATAGAGTTAAAGGGTTAGCTCTAAATAAATAAACATTCTTGAACCCATAAATGAATGTCAATAATTCTAAATCTATAAACAAAGTAGAAGAAAAGACCTACCAAACGTAGTGTAAAAGAGGGAATAAAGGAGAATCATCATCAAAATCTTCAAAAATGGGGTAGGAATGATTAGGTTTCAAAGTAGAGAGAAAAGTATACTCGCATAAGTGATAGAAAAGAGGATATAGTTCACTTTAAAATGCACAGTCGCTGCAATGATCATGTTATCTAGTCTTGACCTTCGCTGGAGCGACGAGGAATGTCGTTGTAGCGAGAAAATTCTTCGTTGGCCGAGTGTTTGCCAAAGAATTTCTACTCTCTCAAATGAGTGTTCAACACAAAAGAACAACTCTTAAAAGATACAAAGTTATCAGTCTAAAATGATCCACAGCCTAAAATGACTTAGACAAATAAAGTTTAAAACATTTTCTTTTATGAATTGTCATAGTCAAAGTTTAAATGGTTATTCCAAGTACTCTTAAGGAGAATAAACTAGCTTTCGATAAAATCATAAATGTTTTTTTTAATTTAATTAATAAGAGCACATAGAAGATAACACGTGAGAGAGAGAAAGTGTACAAGTATGAAGAGCATTTTTCTGATGAAATCAAAACAAATATCAAAAGAGAGATTTTACTTGGGAATTTCAAACTTTAATGATTTTTATTGAAAAATTTTCATTTTGCTTGAAGAATAAAATCTTCAACTAAAACTTTTATCTTCCCCATTATGTGATTTACGGTTAAAACTTTTGTTTCATATCCTTGAGACATTTTAAATTTTTGTGGATGTAAATCTTTGAAACATCTGTTTTAAAATAAATTTTTCATGTGGTCGCTTTCATGCATTCATTACTATGATGGAATACTATTTTCAAATTTCAAAGGTAGTATATATATATATATATATATATATATATATGTATGTTGGAACAAAGAAACTTTATTAAAATGGGGTGAAGAAAATCCCTTCACAAATGGCTTATATCTTTTTTAACTCCAATCGCGAAGATACAAATCTCGCAAGTGCTAAGGCAAAAATGACACCCTTTTTCAATTCTCATATATTTTGAAAATTCCATAAAGAATTACTCAAAAGTGTTTTGTTCCTTAGTTCATAATATAATGCTCAAAATTTAGTGCGTTGTAAATGAGACAAGTTATGGCATATTTTCTAGATAAATCAAGCTCTATGAGTCATAGATTTTTCAAATATTTTAAATTCTAATTGTGGAGTTGATAGTCATAAACACAAGCAAGATACAAACATCATGTGAAAACAAGTGAAATATATTGGTCTTAGCATTCTAGCAATGTGATATATAAGCACATAATCACAAAAAGTATCTAGAAACAAATTATGCAAATAAAGCATTAAACAACATAAAATGAGCTAAGGAATAAGATAAGCACTCTAACATTTCCTAAGCTCAAAGAAAAACCTCTTAGCATGTAGAAGTCGAGGGGATTAAAAAGTGATTCGATTTAATTTCTAAATATACCAAATTTATTTGATCCTTCATAATCCATATTCGTTCAGTATAAAGTGTATTAAGTGTAAGTTGAATCTTGGACGTATTATCAATTTTTTTTGCCCCCTAATCTATGAACATGTCTACGATGTTCATGTTTTTTTTTCCAAAAGTGTTATTCCTAAAAAATCTATATTTCTTACTATCATTACGAAAGTGTAAGGTTGATTTAAGAAAATAACAAAATTATCTCAAGTGTCCTTTCCTACTGTAATAATTAAATTTATAAATCTTGGGATGGGTCACATGAAGAGGTTTCTTAGGAGCATCTTGTAATAAAAATCTCTATGTTCAACATTATCAATATATTGAGCATAATCCAACCTGTAACAAAAATCTCTACGATTACTTATCTTATGCAAATAATAATAAACAAATTACTTATTAGGTCTCATATGATTAAGCATATGATTTTTGTTATTATACTTATAGTTGACAAAACTTTTCTTCTTTTCAAATTATTTCCTTCACCTTGAAATGTTAAGGGTTCTTTTTCAATGTTTGTTGTCTCGTTTTGAGAAGAATCTTATGTAAATAAAATTCCTTTTTGAAAGGTTAAACATCAAACTTGTTAAAAACTAACCCTCTTTTATCAGTTTCTCTTTGCGTTGGTATTAATATAATATCTCTAAGTTCTTGTGATCTCCCCGCTAGATTCACTTTTTCATTTTTGGCCGAGATCAAATCTTTTTTAAGATTTTTAATTTTCTTCTCCAAAATAACTTTGGATTCTTCAAATATGAGAATATCCTTTTTAGCTTATTCAAGAGACAAAATAAAACATTTTCTTTCCTCTTGATATTTAGCAACACTCTCACCCTCTTCTTTTCAAATAATTTTTTTATCTTTTAATTCACCAAGAAATTCTAAAAGATCTAGAAAAGTGATATCAACAACATTAATCTTTTTAAAGAGGATGAGTACTTGAGCTTCCAAAGCACATAAAATTTCATTTTCGTCTTTCACAATTGCTATCTCATTAGAAATTCAATTTTCTCATTTTTAAGGGTTTTGATTTTTTCTCGTAAACTATCCATTTCAATGGTCAACATGGAAAAGGAAAGATCTTCATTCTTCTTAAACACTTTTTCTTTATTAAATACTTTTATCTTATTAGAATATAGAATCACATTATTTTTTAATAATCTTTTGAATTCTATACAAAGCTTGTCGTAAGAAGTTTTGAGATCATCTTCTTCACTATCACCGCTTCTAATATAGACATCTTCATTGTTATAAATAGAATGATTTAGAAGTATGGTAATTAGTTGCACCAATCAAATCACAAATAATATCGCATATGCTAAGATCCATCTTCACGCACACTAGATCTACCTAAAGGTTATTAAACCTACAAAGTGAGGTCTAACTATGATACAAATTTAGAGTATGTGTGATTGAAATCGGTAGGGATGAAAGATACCCACTTAAAATATCTTCATAAGTTATGACAAGTTTTCTTTACATGTTTAAGTTGTAATATCAAATACAAGCCCTAAGTTCTGTGTGACAAATCATTTATCAATTATATTATAGAAATTTTTACCTTTAGGAGATAGGTGACTTAATTTAGATGTGGAAGGATAAATAATATAGCCTAACAACGAGGCATACGAGGCAACCCCATAATGGAAAAAATACTCGGGCCAACATAAAGAAAAATGTACAATGGTAGAGTTTTACAACTTGAAGAATAGGCTTATAAGCCCCACGACATTATAACTGACTAGACACTTTTTCCCACCATATTCTCTATAAAGAGAACTAACGGTTGGACAATTCCACACAATCGCGAGGGGTTATGGTGCACAACCAATGCCGTCAAGTCCTCTAGCTAAATAAATCCTTCATTTGAAGTTTGAAGCAAACTTTTTTCATTTTCAGTTTGAATAAGAAACTATGTATTCTAAGATGGAACAATGATAAGCAGCCTCCTTATAATTTCATACCACTTTCAAGATGTGTGATGACCTAAGGTGAAAATGTTTGTAGAGATAATGGTTTAACTCCTAAAATATATCTTTGAGATACTTGAAATGTAAAAATAACACAATAACAAATTATAAAGGGATTCGTTCAAGATTTTAAAAAGGTTTTAATAGAAAACAAGTTCACTTCAAAATATTTTTTGTTTGTACAAGTATTTAAACTTAAAACATATATAGAAGAGAACAATAAGCCTTTAAACTTAAAATACATTTTATCAAAATATTTTTATCACCTTTGGAAGTGGATTCTTGTGGAATTAAATATTTAACAAAAATATCTTGACCACAAAGAAAGAAAAAAATCACACTTACACTCTCCTATTGCAAAATGAAGTCCAACTCACTTACATATTACATCCAAGCTTCTAAGATAATCTAGTAAGGTACAAATAGGTAAGTAGACTTACATGAGGTTATAAAGTATAAATGTAGTAAAGATACGGAGAGATATTTAGTTTGCATAAGTATCAAGAAAGATGTTCCTGTATTCAATTCAAAAAGTGACTTTCAGCGCGTTTAGGCGTGTGTCTCCACAAGGTTGATGCATGGACCACTTTCATCGCTACGGAGAACCTGAAGCAATCCAGGTCATGCAATAGTTCTAACTTTTTCCACAAAGCGCAAGAAACCTATGAGACAATGTCACTGCAGTGAGATTTCGCATCACTGCGATAATCCTGCAGCGACGATACAAGGTGACCTAAAGAAAAAAAATATCAGGAACAAGGCGCAACTAATTACACATTGTCACTTCACTGAGATGAAGCCTCACTGCGGCGAAGGTCTCTCACGAGAGACCTCAGCAGTGTTTATGAAATCCAATTTGTAAGATTTTTCAAATTTAGTTTTACTGCACCTCATAAACAAGTCCAAAGATCCATATCAACATACAACCATAACATACAAAAGCTATTTTCTTAAAAGAGAACTTGTGTGATTAAAATATATATATGAGTCTATGTGTCGGTTTGCCTTCCTAATAGTGGTAACAAAAGGATACTCATGAAGGTGAGGATGCACATTGAATTATTTGCATAACGGTTTACTGGAATGACCTCAAAGATAATATACAAAGTATATTTGGTCAACGGTATAAGAAAATATAGTTCTATTGTGTCACATGAGTAAAATGCATACTCTTATACAGTTTAGTCCCTTACAAGAAATTTTTGGACTCTAAAACTAGGATAATTGTTTGTAAATACCTAGGTCCCTCAAATACCCATGTACCCAATATTCTATTAGTTTTAAAGGTTCACTCTAGTGGCACCCACCCATGGTATCCACCACCCCTTTCCATCATCGAAGCTCCGATAGTGGGGGGGGGGGGGGGGGGGGCTTTAGTAGGCCTTTAAAAATAAGAGATTATTGTGTAAATGGTCATTTGAGGGCCGTAGAAGTTTAAGAAAAATAATCCCAATTTTAGAGTCCAAAAATTGCTTGCGAAGGACTATAATGTATGTTCTTCAAGTTTAAAAGGTAATTCTGCCAAGGGTCCAAGTACCTCATAATTATTGTCAACTAAGGGTGAGAAAATTTAGAAATTTAAAAATGAAGTTTTGCTATGGATTCTAAGACCTCTAAATTTGACTTATTAAGGATGGAAACCTTAGAGATTTCAAATATGAAGTTCTACTAAGTGTCCTAAGATCAACTAAGGATGGAAGTCGTATAAGTTTAAAAAAGGTTCCAAAAGGATCCTAAGATCTTTGAACCATAATCCAATAGGGATTAAAATTTAAAGTTCTACCGAGGGTCTTAAGACCTATGAACTTAAATAAACTAAGGATGGAAACCTTAGAAGTATAAAAGAGGTTCACAAAGGGTCCTAAAACCTCATAACTTAAATTAACTAAGGATTAAAGCCATAGAAGTTTAAAAAAGGTTCCATAAAGGTTCCTAGGACATATATATTAAATTAACTATGGGTAGAATCCTTAGAAGTTTAAAAGAGGTTCCACAGAGGGTCCTAAGACCTCTAAACCATAATCCACAAAGGATGAAAGCCTTAGGGACTAAAAATTAAAATTCCACTAAGGTTAGTTAGACCTCTTATATTTACTAACTAAGTATGAAAGACTTAGAACTTTGCACCTTTGTTTTGAAATTGGAAGTATGAAATTTTTTGTAAACAAAATCTTAGCCCCCTAATTTTTTTGAGAGTGGGGGGTTTTAAAATCTTGTATTTTTTAGGCATGGTTTTAAGTTTATTTTTTATCTTTTTAAATGCTCAACCCACTTAAAAATCTTTTAAAATGAGGGCTGGAAAAGTTTTGAGATATGGTTGCTATTTTTTTTGTATTTTGGTTCATTGAAGGCATATTTAGGGTGAAAAAATTCCTCTAGGATGACCATTTAGGGTTCTTAAACCTTAGTTAACTCAGTTAGAATAAAGGATGGAAGCCTTCGTAATTAACTTAGTCTTTTTGGAGTCATCAGGCCTTAGCCTAATTATTTGAGCCAAGTATGAGTACCTTGCAACTCTTATTTGGTCGTTTAAGACCTTCAAGCCTTTAAGACCCACATATGAAAGCCTTGTACTCACTAAAATCATTTATTTGAGGTAATTTGGACCTTAACCATTTTTGGGTCCTTAGACTTTAGGTTTAATTTAGAGCCAATGATTAAAGCCTTGTTACTTATATGAACACTGCACTAAAACAATAGAGGTAGAAAAAAAGGTTCCTTTCATTTAGTTTCATGTAAATCATAAAGTACATAATTGAAACTATTTCTTGAGATGTTCTATTAGCTAGGGGTGAGAAATCTCATATCCCTCATTATCTTTCAAAAAATAGCAGTCTGGCCCTTTTATCTTATCCACGACATATGGTCCTTCCCATTTAGGACGAACTTTCCTTCGCTTGGATTTTTATTGGATAGGGTGACATCCTTAAGACCAAATCACCCACTTTAAACTATCTATAATGAACTTTCTTGTTAAATTAGGAGACCGTTCTTTTCTTGTATGAAACCATTATGATCAGTATAACTTTGCACCCATCTTCTAACCCGTTTAGGGACCTCTTAATCCCCTGAACACTGACCTCTAAGTCAAACTGATCCCTTTACATTCTTAGCTTAATCTTGGTAAAATTATAGCCTTACTGAGATAAGTCAAGGAGAAATGGAGTTTCTCTAGTAGTACCTCTAATGGTGGTTATATATGCTTATAATATGTGCAACAACACCTCAACCCATAGACCTTTGGAATTCTCTATCTTCTTTTTCAAAGCATAGAAAATAGTCCAATTCGTTACTTTAACTTGCCCATTTTCCTAAGGGTGTCTGAAAATCTCATTCTTCTTGTGTTGGCTCAATTTTGAGACAAACACTTTTTTTATCGTCCTGCATTATGTCTTTATTAAAATCTATTTTCTTATATCTTAAATCATATTTCATATTATAATGATTTAATATATAAACTGTTTTGGATGAAATACTTTTAGTATGTGGTTTTATCTAAAATAATTTTTATATTATAAATTATGAGTTTTGTTATATTTTATGTATTTATAAAGTTTATTTTGTATTTGTTTTGGATTTTTTAGTTGTGTTAAAAATTACAATTCATTAAACATTTCTTATTGTTTAATTTAAACAATTTTCCAAAAATTAAAATGGAAGCACTTGGGTTTTATTTGTGTACCCTTTGGTTTCGTTGTGGTTTACAGCTGGCCTGATATCAGTCAATCTCTCTTATTGCGTGTGATATTATGAGATCTGCTGTGACATGATTTTGTCCTCCCTTTTTCCCCTTTTTACCCCTCTTTGTGTGGTTACATGTGTACCACCATCTGTTGTAGGAAGATTACCATCTTATCCTTGGTTGTTGTGGGTTTTACCTTGTTACCAGGAGCTTTGTGTCGAGCCCGACATATTTTTTTACCCTCTTTCTCTCTCTAAAGCCTCGTATGTACTCAATACACTTGAGAGTTTTTTGTTAGATCTTTACCTCGTTAAACATTCTTATACACTCATTTAGTTTGTTAAGAGACCTTGGCCATGATTTGAGAGGAAGTTGCTGGCCTGAATAGTTTTCTTTGTTTCCTACCCGTGGTTGGATTTTCAATTTTGAAAAATAGCAGCTCGTTGTTCTAATTCGCAAGTCAAACATCTATTAACTCTTTGTAAGATTCATTATTCCTCTTTTATATATATATATATATATATATATATATATATATATATATATATATATACTAGGGTATGCCTGTGCCTGAAGGCACGATGCTAATTTTTGAAAGTGTACGTTTTTTATAGGACTATTCGCCATATTTAGTTCGCAATAACTAAATAATTTTTAAACTAACTAATGGTACAAACCTATTAGCTTTTCACTAATTTCTCAACGAACTCAAATTTCACTTTATATCAAATATAACTCCACACTTTCATTCATTTTTTTCATAATTTATAATTTTTTGCATAATTTGTTAGTGTCTCTATTATTTATGACACGATCTGTAACAATGCAAAATTGTTAATGCATAATTTGTTAGTGTCTCTATTTAATTTCCATTTTAAAAAAAATATTATATATTGCAATATTTTTTCAAAACTTTTATATAATTTAAAAGTTCCAAATAAGAATTTTCAAAACATAATTACCATTTTCCCTAGAAAATAAAATTGCAAAATTTGATAAGCTACATTGAATAAATTAATATTAGGTATACCCTTTTCTCCGACACCTTTTTTGCTACCCAACTGATGTGTCAAACACCCATTAGTTAGTATTTATAATGGGGCATATGTATATTAGACACATAAACTTGGTATAAAAAAGGGTGACAAAAAAAAGTATGCTTACTATTACTCTTTTGAATATGTATCACGCATGGGTCCATCAGCATCATTTATTCAATTATAAGTACATTTATTTATTTGGACTAAGCAAATGACAATGAGTAAGAATTTTTCTGTTGAACTTTCAAAAAGGAGAAAGTGGTTTGTAAGGTTTCACTTAAGTTTCCATTTAATTATGACTCATGCCCTTTTTTTATTGTATTGGAAATGTTAAAAGTTAATTGACATCTCTCCTGCCACAACTTTCAAAATAAGACATTTCTATAACTGGCACCTCAAGGCCCTTCAAATTACACTTTAACAGATTTCTGCTACATGTTTTTTTATAATAAAAAATCCAGAACTTCTATGATAGTAATCACACAAAATGGGTAAAGATGCATACAACTACAAACCATAGTAAAAACGTATAGCAAAAACATCACCAACATATTGTCGATTGCTTTTTACATATTCTTCTAAAAACACTGAATAAAAAATGGACACTAAAATATTTTCAATCCCTTTTAAGAAACATGAAAATAAAGTGTATCATAAGTTGGTAGCAAATCCTTAATAGAAGTATTTTCGTTGCACACTTCATTATAACCAATGTGTTCAGATGTAATTCCACTTGAGATAAATAGAATATTGCTGAGTCATGTCAGATTACATCCGAATACATAGGTTGCTTAGTAGTCGTGATGTCTATTACTTCATGTCTCTTACATCTGAACAGTGTATCATGTATTTTGATTCATTTCTATTACAACTGAATAGTGTGTCATGTCTGTTACATCTAAACACATTGGTTGCTTAGTAGTTGTGATGTCTACTACATCTAAATACATTATTTTTGTCTATTACATCTGAGCACATTGTATTAATGTCTCAAATACATTTTAAAGAATATAAATAGAACAATAGTTTCATTACAGATCTACAAAAAAATTAAAAAAATTCACTTTCTATATTGATTGATCATGCAACTGCACCTAATAATATCAAATTGAAGTTCAAAATTGGATGAAAAAAGAACCAGCAATATCCAATAGCTAGAGCAGCAGGAGCAACTTCAATTATTCACCATCTTCTGTTTAGTTGCAAAAAATTATTAGGCAATATCCGATAATAGGAGCGCGGCAACAACAACCTCTCACCAGTTTACCCAGTAGTGGCAGCAAAGTCGATGTAGCAAATAGTGAAAGATTACAGCAGTACGAGCACTTGGTCGTCAATCAATTTTGGCATAGTTGGGGTGAAGAGCGCCAGACTCAAGATGAACTCCACCAAGTGTAGCAACTTTAGTCGATGACTCCAAAACCTCTTCAACACCGTTAATGGGATGCAATATACTATGTACAGAATCACTTCAAATAGTTTGCGTATAATAGAGCATTATAAAATTTCTATTGACAAAAACATTGTTTATCGACATAACATATTTATAAAAAACAAATATGAACAAAGATGCACAATTAAAGAGACCACAACTAAATTATAAACACAAATGCACTCAATGTCTAAATATGTATATACTAATTACACATATAACAAAGCTTTAACCATAAAACAGTAGCAGATCTCATATACTTCTAACTTACTTACAAATGGAAACAATTCCCTTGCATTGCGCCTGGGAAACATCAAAGACAAATGATATACATACAGAATGATGGTAGGAGGAATATATAGATGAAAAAAATGAAGGTAACCGTACCAAATCAACTACTTGGTCCACTGTAGTAATTAATTACTGGTTGATTGGAATATAAATAAAGAATGGAACAACCATTTTGTAACAACCTTCACTTTTGAGAGCCTATTTTATACTTATTTACCATATGGGGTAATTATATATAAAATGTTGGAATGTTGAGTAAGTATTAATTTGATGAGATACGTTAATATTTACTAGAAAGTTGTATAATTACCATGTGTGTAAGTAAATGTTTCCATATGGTGTTTTATTGTGTCATGAGAATTAAAATGACAATTTGTCTTAAAATGGATCCGAAACTTTTCCAAATGATAATTTGGAGGGTACTGTTAGTTCCGGGAGGTGCGAGATAGTCAAAATGTGTGCCATATTGTATTTTGAGATTTTGGGAACTTTTGACTGGTTTTGATATATTGCGTATTAGAAATCATTTTATTGTGGTATTAACCATTTAAAGTTGGAGATTTTTGCTTAAGGCCACGTTTTAGGATTTTTGCTTAAGGCCACGTTTTAGGATTGTTAAGCCTTCCATTTCTCTTATTTCCTTCAAGAACATTTTTAGCCCTAAAGTGAGAGAGAGAGGAAGGGAACTTGTGGAGAAGGTGAGAGATTGAAGATTTATGGAGTTATCTTGCATTCTTCTTCATCAAAATCTAAGATTTGAAGCCCCAAGGCAAGTTTTCTACTTGCTATTATATGGTTGAAGGTGGATAATTAGTGTTGGTAGATATGTGATAGTTTTGGTTTAATGTAGTTATGGTTTTGTTGGGATTTATGAGTTTTGATGTCTTTGGAAGAGATTTTATTATGGATTGATGTAGAATAATGTAGTTGGAAGCATTTATGATCATTTAGTATCAGTAAATGAGGTTGGTTTGGTTTGGTTGAAGTTGGCTTTGGGCTTAGCTTGAAAATAGGAAAGATTGGTCTAGGTCAGCAATGACCGGTCGACCGCGGTCCTCAGACCGGTGGACCGGGCCTTCGGGAGAGGGCACACTGCTTTCTTTAAAAGGCATAAAATTTGAGGCGTGATCGAACGCGGTCCCCTTACCGGTCGAACGGCCCTACCGATGTGAGCTTTCTTCTTTTCTTCTTAGGCAAAAACTTGAGACGCGGTCGACCGCGGTCTTGGGACCGGTCGATCGGTCCCCTGTTTTCTTCCTAAAATCTTATTTTCATTTCTTTAAATCTTTTCTTTTCATAGGGACTTAGGAACCTTCTTGAATGAAGTAAACCTTGTCTTTTAGAGTCCTAGTTGAGTTTGGTTGACACCCCAGTGTTGAGTGGGTTCAATTGGGGTTAAGTCCATGGATGTTTATAAGTGATGTTTAGGCATCACTTCTCTTTTTACACCTTAATAGGTGGATAGGGGTTGTAGGCCCATGCTTGGAGACTTTAGGTGCTTAAATTGAGGTATATAAGACCTTAAGATTCGAGAACAATTGTTATCCCTTAGAGAATAATTCGAGGCATACCCTATGATGGATATTAATGAAATATTTTATGATTTCGGTTTCAGATAAAATGAAACACACATATGTTAATGGAAATGAAAAATGGCATTTGTTTTTAGTAAATGCTAATTTACTTAAACACACCTCTCTAAATGCTATCAGAAGGGAAGCTCGCGCATGAGGTGATGTCCCCTGACTAGTAAATGCAGGGATACTATAGTCCTCAGGCATATGCGGGTTTATTATATATTTTTCTGCGCTAGTGAGGTAATTCCGGGTGTGGTTATGACTTACTCGCAGGCATATGGCCACTTCCCGACGTGCGTTAGGTGCCCAGGCTACCTTATTTGATAGGCCCCTGGAAGATGATAGTCATTTGGGGGCGCTCCCAGTGGGGAAACTCAGAGGGGCAGTCTTAGAATCGTTATATGTATAAGAATATAACTTTTCTAAATTCAAGTGGGACTTGAGATATGTTTATTACCACTGAATGTATGATGGTAATGATATTCCTGCTAAGGAATAAGAATTGAAACGAAATTAGAATAATAATGATATTATATTCCTGTTAAGGAATGGAAATTGGATTAAAGTGGCTATGAAAGATGGAAGCTTTTAACTTAATCATGCATTATTTAATTCTCTTACATAATTTAATTGTAGGCATGTCATTTTAACTGTCCCATTTATGATTCATGATTAGGGTGTTAGATATTTCGTCTTCATCATTCATGATTAACTATTCATATCTATTATGCTTCTTATTCATCTGGGAACTATATAAAAACCGGGCCCTGACCGGTTCATTTCTTCCATGTTGTGCATGTTGTTGTATCCGCCCAGGTTATCCTCCGCAAGGACGCCCGTGTTGATATTTACACCCTTATGTTTTCGAGGAGCTGTAAGATTTGCGAATATTACAGGATGTTTTGTTCGACACCCTCATTTTTGTAATTCTAGATATGATTGGGTCTGTCATTCGGGAGTGTAGCCCAAATTTGTACTTGTTTAATGGATGTAATATGTATCATATTGAACTGTTGTGATTCATTTTGTGTAGTTGTGGACCGACAGCTTATTTGGTCCTCTTCTTGTACATTTATTATGGGAGGATGATATATATGTATGTTATCTTGGAAATTCCACTATCTTTTAGAATGGGTTGGTTAAATTATTTTCTTAACTTAATCTTTTAATCAAATTAAATGTTTTGGCAACCCGTTTTCTGAATTATTGGGTGGTTTTCCCGTATACTCGTGTTGTATTGGTGATGCTGAGAATGATTCCCATCCATGATTTCTGTATTTATTGGAGTATCGGGCTGACCACCCCTTATTTCGGAATGCGGGTTGTCACAGATGGTATCAGAGCATTTGGCTCTAGAGTGCTAGGATCTATGTGGACTTTTCACATTCTACCGTAGCGTTCTTTGATATAAAGCCTAATGATAGGACTGCTGTGTTGCTTACATTTGCGATCTTCTATAAAATAGATTGTTTTGAATATTATTCTAACTCTATTGTTCCTTCATCTCAGATGCGGCCTAAGAGAGGTCGCCCTGCGAGACGCAATAGAGCTGTAGAAGAGGATGTTGGTCCTCCGCCGTCACCGCCCAAAGGAAATTTTGATGCTGCGGATGTAGCAAATATTGTGGCCCAAACGGTCAATGCTGCCATGACCGCAGTAGCTCAACAAATGCCACAAGCTCAACAGCAAGCCCAGGATGACCAAGCTCCTACGGGACCTTCTCTGTGGGAAAGAGTTAGGGAGTCCTTTTTAAAGAGCCATTCCTCGGAGTTTGATGGAAGTTCTGATGTTGTTCGAGAAAATCAATGGAAGAAAGATATGCAACGCCATTTATGAATGGTGGATTGTAGTGAGGAAAAGAAACAAGTCCTTGCTATTTTCAAGCTTCTTCGGGTCGCGTTACATTGGTGGGAGTCGATGACTACACCAGCACAGAGGGACACTATGTCGATCACTGATTTCTGGGTCTTATATGACCAAAAGTATTTTCCTCCCGCAATTCAGAGGGAGATGAGAAGGAGACTTCAGGATCTGGTGCAAGGAGAGAGATCTGTTACCGAATATGAAGAGGAGTTCACCCGGTTTGAAAGTTTTATACCGGATGAAGTGACTCCGGAAGAAAGGAAAGTTTTAAAATTCATGGGAGGTCTAAACTGGAGAATTCGGCAACATTTGCTAGGTAATACGGCTTTACAAACGTTTGGTGAGGTGATGAATGCGGCATTTCTCCATTGCTAAGAGCATCGGTTATATGTGCAGGGTAGCAATAATGATACAGGGATGGGGCAAGTAGGGAAGCCTGGAGTAAGTGGGAATGGAGGAGGAGCTTTTCCTTCGTCCCAATCTTTGGGTAATAAGCAACGAGAAAGGGATCCCCAACAGGGGGACTTGTCGAAGAGACAACGATTTGGTGGGTTTAATGTCGGTGGTAATGCTAATAGGCAAGGTCAGGGTACCTCGCAGCAACAAGCAGGTCGGGGTGGTCATGGAGGTAGAGGGCATCCGGGGCAAGGTTTCGGGCAGTTTAGAAATAACAGAGGTCGAGGCCAAGAGAATATGGTGGGGAAGTGCTTTCAATGTGGGGAGACAGGTCATTATAAAAAGGATTGTCCTCAGTTTATTGCGGGACAACCTCCTAGAGCTCCTCAGCAGCCTTATGTTCAGTTTCCGCCACAAGCACCAAATCTAGTTGTCCCTCCGCAACAGGGTCAATTACAGTATGGGAGACTTTATCATATTCAAGATGCGGTACTTCCTGCTCCTCCAGCACCGCCAGCGATTGAGGGTATGTTCCTTATTCAGGGACATATGGGTCGCGTTTTGTTTGATACAGGTGCGACACATTCATTTATTTCTAGAAGTTTTGCTCAGTCCACAGAGCTTATAAAATCTGAAGAGATCACTTTCACTAGTGTGGAGTCCTCTATAAGTGATGGTTCACTTATTTTCCTTGTTTGTAAACATATAAGAATTTCCTTTGGTAATTTTTTCTTTGAGGCCGATTTACTCATCCTAGACATGGTCGGGTATGATGTGATTTTGGGCATGGATTGGCTTGTTAAGTATCATGCTATAATAAATTGTTACGGGAAGAGTATAGTCTTCTTCGTTCCAGGGCAAGAAATGTTCTTGGTGGTTATGCCTCGTTTGGAGGGAGATACTAGTACCTATTTGTATTGCATTGCAGAAGAGACTTCTCGGGATGTAGTTGTTCCCTTAGATTCTATTCCGGTTGTTTACGATTTTGAGGATGTATTCCACAAAATACCGGGTTTACCTCCAAGTAGGGAGATTGAGTTTGTGATTGATTTAGCGCCGGGAACTCGACCGATCGCGAGAGCTCCTTATCGTATGGCTCCTGTTGAAATGAGGGAGTTGAGGGATCAAATCCAAAAGTTGTTGGAGAAGGGATTTATTAGGTGTAGTACATCGCCATGGGGTGCTCCTGTGTTGTTTGTAAAGAAAAGAGATGGTTCTCTCCGATTGTGTGTTGACTATAGAGAATTGAATAAAGTCACCATCCGGAATAAATACCCTTTGCCTCGTATTGATGATTTTTTTGATCAACTTAGGGGAGCAAAATACTTCTCTAAGATAGACTTGAGAATGGGGTATCACCAGTTGAGGATACGGGAGAAGGATGTATCCAAGACTACTTTTCTGACGAGGTACGAGTCTTATGAATTTTTAGTCATGCCTTTTGGACTGACCAATTCCCCTGCCGTATTTATGGATCTCATGAATAGGGTATTTTGGGACTTCCTGGAACAATTTGTTATTGTGTTTATCGATGACATCCTTGTGTATTCTTAAACTGAAGCTGATCATACTATTCATTTGAGGTTGGTCCTGCAAAGATTGAGGGATCACCAATTGTATGCTAAGTTTGAGAAATGTGGCTTTTGGTTACGAGAAGTGCAATTTCTGGGTCATATTATGACTTCACAGGGTATATCGGTGGATTCGAGTAAGGTGGTTGCGGTGAGGGAGTGGGGTCATCCCACGACACCTACCGAAATTCGCAATTTTCTGGGTTTGGCGGGTTATTACCGTAGATTTATTAAGGGTTTCTCGAAGATCGCTAGTCCTTTGATAAATTTGACCCGGAAAGGGGTGAGATTTGTTTAGGATGACTCTTGCCAAGCAGCATTCGATGAGCTCAAGGATAGATTGACTTTGGCTCCAGTCCTCGCTTTACCAAAGCCGGGATTGGAATATTTATTCTTCACCGATGCATCTCTACAAGGTTTGTGCTTTAACAAGAGCGACGGGCTATCGCTTATGCTTCCCGAAATCTCAAGCCTCATGAAAGAAACTATCTGGTGCATGACTTAGAATTAGCCACAGTTGTCTTTGCCTTAAAGATTTGGAGGCATTATCTTCTCGGGGAGAAGTTCAGTCTTTTCACGGACCATAAGTCGCTGCAATATTTATTTTCTTAAAAATATTTGAATATGCGTCAGCGCCGATGGTTGGAGTTCGTGAAAGATTATCAATTTGATATTCATTATCATCTGGGCAAGGCAAATGTGGCGGCGGATGCCTTGAGTAGAAAACCCGAGGGAGAATTAGCTGATGTATGGAAGGCTAAATGGAAAGAGCTCAGTCATGAGGATGCGATTGCTAGGGCGTTCATGTCCGTGATGACCGTTACTCCTACAATTGTGGCAAGGGTCGTGAAAGCCCAAGGAAAGGATAAGGGTTGTCAAGACCATATACGCCGATTGCTGTCTGAGGGAGCAGAATCCTACTCGATAAGTTCGGAGGGTGGATTGCGTTTCCATGGAAGACTTATCATTCCGGAGGAGGGGGATTTGAGACGGGCGGTAATGGTAGAATCCCATGGTTCTAAATTTTCAGTGCATCTGGGTAACGATAAAATGTATCAAGACATGCGCCGTCAACATTGGTGGCCAGGCATGAAGCGAGATATTTATGAGTTTGTATCTCAATGCAGTACTTGTCAGTTGGTTAAGATAGATCATCAACGACCGACAGGTTTGTTGCAACCGTTGGAGATTCCGGTATGGAAATGGGAAAGCATATCAATGGATTTTATTACTGGCTTACCAACGTCACAAAAAGGTCATGATTCTATATGGGTTATCGTTGATCGCTTAACGAAGTCGGCGCACTTTCTTTCGGTCCGTACCGATTACAACACCGCTCGTTATGCCCGGTTATTCATTGATGAGGTTGTGAGACTGCATGGGGTGCCTTTGAATATTGTTTCTTACAGAGACAAGATCTTCGTTTCCCACTTTTGGAAAAGTTTCCAAGAGGCCATGGGAACCGAATTGAGGTTAAGCACTTCCTATCATCCTCAAACAGATGGCCAGACCGAACGGGTTAACCAAATGTTGGGGGATATGCTCCGTATGTGTATGCTTGATTTTAAAGGTAGTTGGGAACAATATCTCCCATTAGTCGAGTTTGATTATAATAATTCGTACCAATTCACTATTGGGATGGCGCCCTATGAAGCCTTATATGGTAGGCCCTGTAGATCTCCCACTTGTTGGTTGGAGGTGGGAGATAATAAGTTTCTCGGACCTGAAATGATCCGGGATACTTCATCTAAGATCGAGCTTATCCGAAATCGCATTCGGATAGCCCAATATAGACAGAAGGGCTATGCCGATGATGGGTAGAAGGCATGTGGAGTTAGAGGTCGGAGACCAAGTGTTGTTACGTGTGTCACCTATGAAAGGTATCAAGCATTTTGGAAAGAAAGGGAAGCTTGTGTCGCGTTTGGTTGGACCTTTTCCCGTGATTTCTAAAGTGGGTCCAGTGGCGTACCAACTTGCCCTACCAGAACCTTTACAACAAATTCACGATGTCTAACATGTCTCCTCTTTGAAGAAATACAAGAGGTGTGAAGGTGCCCTTTGGCATATTCCTTTTCAGGATATTGAGTTGCAATCCGATGTTTCCAATGAAGAACAAACCGTTGCTATTCTAGAGCATGCGGAGCGTAGGTTGAGGTCTTGTGTGGTGCCCTTGGTTAGAGTACAATGGAGTCATCACAGCGTTGAGGAATCAACTTGGGAATGTGAGGATGATATGCGGGAAAAGTATCCGCATCTCTTTATCCAAGGTACGTTTGAATTTTGGGGGCAATATTCGCTCATAAGTGGGGGAGTATGTAGCAACCCTCACTTTTGAGAGCCTATTTTATACTTATTTATCATATGGGGTAATTATATATAAAATTTTGGAATGTGGAGTAAGTATTAATTTGATGAGATACGTTAATATTTACTAGAAAGTTGTATAATTACCATGTGTGTAAGTAAATATTTCCATATGGTGTTTTATTGTGTCATGAGAATTAAAATGACAATTTGGCTTAAAATGGAATCGGAACTTAAAATATATTATAAAATTTCCAAATGATAATTTGGAGGGTACAGTTAGTTCCGGGAGGTGCGAGATAGTCAAAATGTGTGCCATATTGTATTTTGAGGTTTTGGGCACTTTTGACTGGTTTTGATATATTGCATATTAGAAATCATTTTATTGCGGTATTAACCATTTAAAGTTGGAGATTTTTGCTTAAGGCCACGTTTTAGGCTTGTTAAGCCTTCCATTTCTCTTATTTCCTTTAAGAACATTTCTAGCCCTAAACTGAGAGAGAGAGGAAGGGAACTTGTGGAGAAGGTGAGAGATTGAAGATTTGTGGAGTTATCTAGCATTCTTCTTCATCAAAATCTAAGATTTGAAGCCCCAAGGCAAGTTTTCTACTTGCTATTATATGGTTTAAGGTGGATAATTAGTGTTGGTAGATATGTGATAGTTTTGGTTTAATGTAGTTATGGTTTTATTGGGATTTATGAGTTTTTATGTCTTTGGAAGAGATTTGATTATGGATTGATGTAGAATAATGTAGTTGGAAGCATTTTATGATCATTTAGTATCAGTAAATGAGGTTGGTTTGGTTTGGTTGAAGTTGGCTTTGGGCTTAGCTTGAAACTAGGAAAGATTGGTCCAGGTCTGCAATGACCGGTCGACCGCGGTCCTCAGACCGGTGGATCAGGCCTTCGGGAGAGGGCACATTGCTTTCTTTAAAAGGCATAAAATTTGAGGCGCGATCGACCGCGGTCCCCTTACCGGTCGACCGGACCTGCCGAAGTGAGCTTTTTGCTTTTCTTCTTAGGCAAAAATTTGAGACGCGGTTGACCGCGGTCTTTGGACCGGTCGACCGGTCCCCTGTTTTCTTCCTAAAATCTTATTTTCATTTCTTTAAATATTTTCTTTTCATAGGGACTTAGGAACCTTCTTGAATGAAGTAAACCTTGGCTTTTAGAGTCCTAGTTGAGTTTGGTAGCCACCCCAGTGTTGAGTGGGTTCAATTGGGATTAAGTCCAGGGATGTTTATAAGTGATGTTTAGGCATCACTTCTCTTTTTACACCTTAATAGGTGGATAAGGGTTGTAGGCCCATGCTTGGAGACTTTAGGGGCTTAAATTGAGGTATATAAGACCTTAAGATTCGGGAACAATTGTGATCCCTTAGATAATTATTTGAGGCATACCCTATGATGGATATTAATGAAATATTTTATGATTTCGGTTTCAGATAAAATGAAACACACATATGTTATTGGAAATGAAAAATGGGATTTTTTTTTAGTAAATGCTAATTTACTTAAACACACCTCTCCAAATGCTATCATAAGGGAAGCTCGCACATGAGGTGATATCCCCTGACTAGTGAATGCAGGGAGACTATAGTCCTCGGCCATATGCAAGTTTATTATATGTTTTTTTGCACTAGTGAGGTAATTCCGGGTGTAGTTATGACTCACTCGCAGGCATATGGCCACTTCCCGACGTACGTTAGGTGGCCAGGCTGCCTTGTTTGATAGGCCCCTGGAAGATGATAGTCATTTGGGGGCGCGCCCAGTTGGAAAACTCGGAGGGGCAGTCTTAGAATCGTTATATGTATAAGAATATAACTTTTCTAAATTCAAGTGGGACTTGAGATATGTTTATTACCACTGAATGCATGATGGTAATGATATTCCTGCTAAAGAATAAGAATTGAAAAGAAATGAGAATAATAATGGTATTATATTCTTGTTAAGGAATGGAAATTGGATTAAAGTGGCTATGAAAGATGGAAGATTTTAACTTAATCATGCATAATTTAATTCTCTTACATAATTTAATTGTAGGCATGTCATTTTAACTGTCCCATTTATGATTCATGATTAGGGTGTTAGATATTTTGTCTTCATCATTCATGATTAACTGTTCATATCTATTATGCTTCTTAGTCATCTGGTAACTATATAAAAACCGGGCCCTGACCCGTTCATTTCTTCCATGTTGTGCATGTTATTGTATCCACCCAGGTGCTCCTCCGCAAGGACGCCCGTGTTGATATTTCCACCCTTATGTTTTTGAGGAGCTGTAAGATTTGCGGATATTACAGGATGTTTTGTTAGACGCCCTCATTTTTGTAATTCTAGATATGATCGGGTCTTTCATTCGGGAGTGTGGCCCAACTTTGTACTTGTTTAATGGATGTAATATGTATCATATTGAACTGTTGTGATTCATTTTGTGTAGCTGTGGACCGACTGCTTATTCGGTCCTCTTCTTGTACATTTATTATGGGTGGTTGATATATATGTATGTTATCTTGAAAATTCCACTATCTTTTAGAATGGGTTGCTTAAATTATTTTCTTAACTTAATCTTTTAATCAAATTAAATATTTTGGCAACCCATTTTCTGAATTATTGGGTGGTTTTCTCGTATACTCGTGTTATATTTGTGATGCTGAGAATGATTCCCATCCATGATTTCCGTATTTATTGGAGTATCGGGTTGGCCACCCCTTATTTCGGAATGCGGGTTGTCACACATTAATGTATTGCTGTAATCACGGACAATTGAAAAGAAAAAACCATGGCTTCTACCGTTGCCCGTAGATCACACACAATACTTGATATAAACTCTACATTCCCATGCCATCGGCGCATCAGCATTAAGGCATTACACCATCATACGGTTTCCAAACGTACGTGACATCACTAACATACGTGACATCACTAACACACCTCCTACCCTCCATGTACCAAAAAGGATTCAATAAAATACAAACTCAGATAAAACATCGCTATGAAAAGAACGGTCTCTAATTCTGATTAAAAACACGTTTGGAAATGAAAATAATGGGATTTCATAATCTAACTGTGAACATAATATGCATGCTACTATGTATGGGTCCAAAATCGAGCGCATTATGATCAGTTTGTTATTGTAACAGAAGATTCAACACAAAAACATGAGTCTGATGGGGGTATAAACTGCATAATAAAATCAAACAGTTATTAAAGCTACTATGCAAGGACAACCTAACACTTGAACACCATTCTCTTCCCTTCTTTTCCCTCCTATTCAACCTCTTCTTCGACCCCGAATACAACTGGTAATTAGGTTGCCTCTTGCACTTGAGCCGACACTATAAGTCTTTAATACTCATGCTTTGTGAATTTGATCAAGGTAAATACATCCTCAAAGACGGGAGGATCAAGGTTTATAAAACACAATGTGTAGTTCATAAGGTTTTAACTGAAGCATTCAATTCAAAATCTGATACAACAATGACTGAAGCATTCAATTCTAATTATAATACAACAGAATGTGTAGCGGGATTGTTAGGCCACTACCGTAAAAGTGCAGATTTCAAGGTATGGGTCTATCCATGACTCCATAAAGATTAGTTGTAAGAAATGTTTTAAAAAGCGCGCTATTGTGAATGCAATAGCGCGCTATTGCATTTTGCAGGCCAAAAATGCAACATTGCGGTCAATGTATTACGGGATGCTCAAAAAGCGTGCGCTATTTGACGCTATTTTGTGCTATTGTGCGCTATTGTACGCTATTTTGCGCTATATGGCGCAACATGAACGCTATTCATGTTTTTTTAGAAATCTCAGTTTAGTTAAGGAAGGGGAAAAAGTGTTGCCTTATTTCATGTACGGACTTTGGTTGGGTGAGGTATTCTTTGTTCACAACCCTCAATTTACTTATTTACGAAGGTCTCACCGATGTTATTTTCTTATTTTAAAAAGTTTAGCTTAAAAGGTTACTTTTATTTAATATTTTCTATTCGAAACTCTCGGTTTACTTAAACGTTTACTTATTTTACATTTTTCAGTAAATAATGTTTTTTATTTTATAATTTCCAGTTTTAAATGTTACTAATTTTTCAAATCTCTGTTTAATTTTTTTTAATAATAATTGTCAATTTAAAATGCTACATGTGCCATAAATGTATGTTTAAATTGTTATTTATTTTATAATTTTCAGCTTTAAATGTTACTTATTTTTTAGATTTCTGTTTAAAATGTTGTTTTTATTATTATTATTATTATTATTATTATTATTATTATTATTATTATTATTATTATTATTATTATTATTATTATTATTATTATTATTTATTATTATTATTTTTTTTATATTTGTCAATTTAAAATACTACTTGTTTTATAAATTTATGTTTAAAATGTTATTATATTATAATTTTAAGTTTAAACTTTACTTCTTTTACAAATTTCATATTAAAATTTATTTTATTTTATTATTTTTAGCTTTGAATGTTACTTATTTTCATAATTCTGTTTAAAATGTTATTATTATTATTTTTGTAATTGTCAATTAAAAAGTAACTTTAGAAAAAAATAAAAAAAAATCAATTTCAATTATAACTTTTTTTACCAATTTCAATTTAAAATGTTACTTTCTTACAAATTTTTTTTTAAAATGTTATTTTTTATTTCTAAGTTTTTTAATTAAAAAGCGGGAATGCATGAATTGCTTGCGCGATTATCGCAACGCTATTTTGGAGCCAGAACACGACACCCTACGCGACCGCGATTTAAAACATTGGTTGTAGGCCCTATAGATTAGTTCCCATTTGAAATTCAAACTTCTTAGAAAAATATTTACTTTAATGTTAATGGCGAAGTTTAAAATTTGATTAGTGCTCATAATATTTGATTTTGTTGTACCAAATATTGTCACTCTTTTATCATTTTATCTTGTCATCAACATTCCGTTTGGATTGAATGAATGGGAAGGAAATTGAAGAAAGAAATATAGTGATTGCATTCCTTGTTTGAATTGAGAGATGTTATATTACATCAAAATCTATAGGAGTATGGGGAAAATAAAGACAGTTTTACTAAAACGTTCATAATTTATTATAAATTAGTATTATTTCTTTCACTTCTCCCCTTCAAAGTACATAGTCATTTATTTGACTTGTTTTCCTTTATCAGTAATCAAAATAACATGAAAGCTTATTATTATCCTTTTATTTTCTCTGATCTAACAAATCATTTTATTTCCCTTCCTATCAATCCAAATAGATCCTGAAGATCACTGAATGGACTATTTAAATTCAAACTTCCATTCGAAATTTCATTTTGTGGTGAAAATTCAAATGAACATAACATTTTTGGAGCGAGGAAAGAAATCTCATATCGTATCTATGGTCCCCTTCATAGTCCATTCAGTGATCCATTCCATTCCTGCTTTTCAAAAGAAAGCACATGGGGCCATCACTGACATCTCATTCACATTTATAGAAACAATGACATCTACTGGACCACACCCTGCTCTCAAATAACTTTCTGAATCATTAAGAGACATAAAGTATAAAAGTTGGAGGATGTGGCATTGTCCTATTATTATTTGTATAAGATAGTAATTGTTTAGAAATTTATTTGAAGTTATGCGTAAAAGATTTACTATAGTACCTGTCATTTTGAGAGATTTTGGATAACAGGACCCCAAAATTTTCTCAGTCCTTTTGTCGAATATGATAAATTTTCTCAGTCCTTTTCTCAGTACATGTCATTTTGAGAGATTTTGGATTATGTTAAAATTGAGACTAAATTCTAGTTGAGAATAGAAAGTTAACATGTTATTTTTTATGTAAGAAATTTGAAGTTACCTTATTATTAGGAATGTGTGATTCGTCATGAATGATTCGCACCAGTAGGAGTTGTTGAGCTTCCTAAGCCATTTATTTCATCATTTTTAAGTCGTGTAATACCATCCATATTGTGTATCGATTCCTATGGTAGTACCCAATGCAGTAACTGCCATGACCCGATTTATGTTATATAGGCTTTGACATACGATGTGGTCCAAACACATGGTTTGACATGCATACATAGTGGCATACAAGGTGGTCCGGACACGTGGTTTGACATGCATGCAAAATTGCCTAATGTGACGTATCATCCTGAACCAAGACCATCACAATGAACTGTATACAACTATATAATCTCATTATTTGAAAAACACCTACTATCATCTTCTATAAGGGAGGTATATAATCTCATGCCATATGGCAAGGCAAGGCAAGGATTTAAAGTATAACCTATCCAATGCATCCTGCCAACCACATATCTAGTACAGTGCATTATCGTGCTTTTGGAAATCGACATGCATTGCACCTACAATTTTACTCATTAGTATTAGCTCTAAACATATTGGTTTATTTAACCAAGCATACGTAAGATAATCTCTGTACAATGTTTATGAATAAATTAGCATGTAATGAAATAAATTTTACTTTTCTCTCTTTTCGCGTAGCTCGCTTATGATTTAGTCAAGGAGATGGTGTATCCATTTTTCTACAACTGCGGGAGAGCCATACCAAGGGCTTGATTGATCATCTCAACCAACGGGTGAGTGGTAAACTTCATCCAAGACAACATTGAGCGCACCTTCCAATTGGGCTGATACTTTCGGCACGAATCCATCTCCCCGTACCTCTGCTTGACCTCAAACCTGCTTTTACCCCTGACCGATAAATCGAGCACGTAAAGTAGTGGTAGTTGTAGTTGTAGTTGACATTGATGTGCTTGAAACTTATTGGTCAATTGTAACTGGAACTGCAGATTGGACTCGCTGTTTGAGTTTCCCAAGAAGCGAGACCTTGAATATACCTCCATGCTATACATACATATCTCAATTTCGGAGTATAAACAGGTTTCTTGTAACATGATGTGGGAACTGTTATCTTTGTTGCTATTGGTGGTGGAAGCGTTTGTGAGGGTGGCAATGGTGCCCAAGCCAAAGCTCTGATTATTGCGTTTGCTCCAACGAATTGATTTGCATTTTCTCACATGGTAAGATTTTACTCAATCTTATAGCCACTTCCAAGAACCTGCAAAATAAAACGCCAAATACTCAATGAAAAGTTCTTAAATTTTAACCATAAAGTGGAACAAAAAAATTAGAACAAAAAAATAAAAAATAAACCATACTCCTATATTTAAACCCAACTCTTAACAGTGTTAATATGAACCCCTACTATATTTAATCTCAAGCACCTACTACACTTACAATCTGGATCACCTATAGATAACACCTTTAGCCCAAAATTTTCACTTGGACAATACCCTGTTCAGATATGACAGTAGATATGAGAGAAAACAAACTCAATCCAACGATGATTAGCAAACTCAAATGACATTCACAAATTAGAATCACAAAAGAAACTAAAAAACATAGGCTATGTACCAAGGCTTTTGTCCATTGGTACATAACTCAAGTTTTCATAAAGAGACTTGGTGTGATTACCATTAACCATACCTGAGATGATAAGGATTTAAATCAACATATTGATGAAGAACCACCAATTCTAACAAAAATATTGATTTGTGCAATGAAACGATCACCACCAATATACCAAGGCCAACCTATACATTAAGCATAACATAAGAAGTCTTGGTGGGACTGCCCATTATCACCATAAGTCATATTTTCAGCACCAACATAATTCTTAGATTGATTAATTGAAGGAATTGATGGATTCCAGTGGTCATTCATTAGTCCATAATGGATGAAATTCTCAATTAGTCAAGAAATTACCCATTCCAAACTATTCGACTTTAAAGTTAAACATATGTATTGATGAAAAAATCATACCTATCTAAAAAATAAACAAATGGAACATACCGATATGCAGGTGAAACCATTGAAATCAGTACTTGAAGGCATATTTCAATTGTATACAATATGGAATCAAAGCAAGCGTTGGAATACGTCCATTCTCAACTTTTCTATTGATGTTTGAAATGGGATCTAAGGTGGCTAGAAAAGATAAAGAGGGTTGAAAAAGCAATCGAGAAAATGGATAACTGAATCTAACATATTGGCATATTGTATGCTATAAACATCAAATTGTTCAGGCATTGGGGACCATTATCCCAATGAGTTATTTGACATACTCTTGGGGACCATTATCCCCACCCAAATATATAATATTCTCAAGGAATGTTCGAAGCTGAATTTCAAAATTGTAATTATTTGTTAATAGCTTTGTTGAATGTAAAATTCTTATACTTGTAAAGATTTCGAAGAGTATTTCAGGTTTTAAAATTTTAAATTACAAAGATATGGAAGATTATTATCAAATGTTGAACATGAATTTATTATTCGAGCTCTACCAATGTCATGCTGTTAAATAAAAGGTTAAAGTTTGATTATACATACACCATACACCACAATATATTACTGAGAATATGCCATATTATTAGAGTTAGCACCCTCTCCACGTTTGCGGCTTCAGCACCGGGTCCCTTTCTTCAGCATCGTTCCTAACTACAGGGGCGAGGCATAATAAATGTGTTCAATATGTAAAATATAAAATTGTAAGCCAAAAATATTTATTCATTTAATTGAAAATAAATCCCCTAGATTTACAGTATTAGACTAATTATGTATACTAGACAATTACAATTTTCACAATCTGATCAAACATTTTCACACATGTCCATACACAATTTGATCAAGCATTGTGTGGATAAAATACTTGGGAATGGGAGAATTGAAATGGGGTCTTTGTTTGTCACCTGAATTTAGATTCAATCTTATTTCCATCATAGTTGTTTTGAAATTAATACAACGGGGTCACACCATAGGCATATCAAGAAATATCTCAATTTTCCATTATACATGGATTCTACAACTTTATAAACTAAATAAATAGCTCCAAAATTGCAAAATAAAATTACTTGGGTGTTAAAACTTGTTGGAGCAACCAATGTCACCACCACAAATAATATTACTTATACAAAATTATAAAATTTGTTGAGTTACACAGAGCAAAAAGCTTAATGAAAATGAACAACAACAACAACAACAACAACAAAAACAACAAAACCTTCAATTATATTCTCCTACTGTCAGAACAAAACATAACTTGTAGTCTTTATTCCTGTAATCTAACTCTACGAAAATAATAAAATTAAGACCCTGTGACTGAGTGAAGACACTGTGACCCCATGACTGAGTGAAGACTCTGCTCTCTTTGGCAACTCTGGTCTCTTTTGCATCTCCAAAAGTACATATGATAGGATACATATTTTTTCATCATTACAAAGGTGTGTCGAAGCCAAT
Organism: Sambucus nigra; assembly: GCA_949130495.1. Taxonomy (NCBI): domain Eukaryota; kingdom Viridiplantae; phylum Streptophyta; class Magnoliopsida; order Dipsacales; family Adoxaceae; genus Sambucus; species Sambucus nigra. The sequence continues at coordinate 292,382,455 of OX422215.1, read as the reverse complement.
AATATAAAACAATCTCAATACACAGTACACATTTTCAAGGAAAACGTAGTCCCTAATAGGACACAAAAACTATTAAAAAGTAGAAAATTTACTGTCTAAAACTAGTACCCACGGCTTTTTTTATTATCCTTCAACGGCCACTTGAAACTCACTAAGTGTTGATATTATTATGAGTTATATTGTGAGAAGATGAGGGTGTATGCCTATTGCTGAATGACATGAAATGAATCAAATTAATAAAAATGAAAACTTTCTCATCATTCACTATCCTACTTAATACTTTGTAAGTTTAAACTCGAAAGTTACATATGATACCCTACCACTTCCCTCCTCCTCTACAATCCACCTCATCCATTCCTTTGCAGACAAATGATTCATCTTGAATCTCAAAGACTTGATGTATTTTTTGTATGTGTTGAGGAATGTATGGGGACACATAAAATTTTATGTTTTCCATCATGATATAAATGTTTACCACTAAAAAACAATGAACACTAAACACACAAGGTAAAAATCAGCACTAATAACACAATTTACAAATAATACTTAATTATTTTGCCTTGCAATGTAATGAATAAAAAGGAATGAAAATACATATTCAAAATAACACACCATCAATATTTGGCGCATAAAAGTCATAACCCGACAAAGATGTAGCCTTAAATCCAACCAATGTATTAAAGTTATATCCATGATAATCGCTAATACATGTGAAAACTCATTAATGAATTAAAACTAAAAATATTGAAAATATTACCTAAAAGTGTTAAGTTATATCCATGTGGATAAAAGTATAAACATCTTGCACTTCGGGAATCGTGAGTAATACTATGAATGCCTAAGGACCTTCCATCCACAACAATTTTCAAATATACAAAATATTAAATTGCATTAGCTAAGCTATATCAACATAAAAAAACCACATGTGCCAAAAACATAATTAACAGAAAACATTTTTAAAACTTTTTCAAAAAAGTTTGATTGAAAGTAGGTTAGAACCTGAGTATCCATATCAAGCCACACACTGACATACAATGATACTTCAAACATTTTTAAAACATTAGTATCCATATCAAACGGACTTGTGTGTAGATTTTAAATAAAACATTAGTATCCATTTCAGTGCTAATAAATAAAACAACAAAAAACTAGAAAAAAATCAAAATACTTTATATATGTGTAGATTTTAAATTGAAAATAACACCATAAAATAATCATAACCTTTTTTTATAAAATTCATCATTCACAATCGCATTCGTCAACATTCACAATCGCATTCGTCAACATGTTTTTTCTCCACATAAAGTATAATAAAAAACACAGCTATGTAATATGGTTCAAACAAATAATTTTCGTAATAAAACCCGTGCCAAGGGCACGATTATAACTTTGGCAGGAGGGTTGATTCAGAGATCCAAATGAAATGGTTTTAACAACGAACCAAATCACAAAAATATAAATAAAAATTACTCTAAGATAGACATAGTGAGGCAAGAAACAATTGATTCTAAATGTTGAATATTGTGTGTATCTACATAACAATGCAAAAGTAACATGAACTATAAATGTCGAATATTGTGCAAAAGTAAAACAATCGATTCCAAAAATACCATCATTCAAATTGATAAACATATTGCAACATGAACTATACAAAAAGAGGAGCAATGCATGTCAAACAAATATACCTTTATTCAAATTGATATCTACAAAAATGCTATGTCTTGAACATTAAAATGCTATGTCTTGAACATCAAAAATGCAAATAGATCAAATAAGTACTTGCAAAACCAAAATAAAAGGTGAAATCCTTAGAGACCATACCGGTATATGAAAAACAAACCCTTAAATCATTACAAAACCCTATATTAAAACACCCTTAAATCCATTACAAAACCCTAAATTACAAAAAGAAAAAATATTAAAATGACAAACACGAATCCTTAAAATCGTAAACCTAAAATCGATTAAACCTAAAATCAAAACCATATAACCCTAAAATCGAAACTATTCAAAACTTACCTAAGAGAAGAGGCAAGGAGAGAGGTGCGGTGCAGCGAGGAGAGAGGTATGGCAATTGGGCTAAGGCAGGGGGATTAGATTTTGTGTGGGTGTAAATGAGGGAATGGGATAAAGTGATAGAATGAGAGAGAGAGGTCGTGCTTGTGAAATGAAGTTCGAGGAGAGAGAGTGGGGGCTTTGGTAATTGGTATTTAGAAGCAACGGTTAATTTCTAATTTTGACCGTGTATTTGAATTTTGGGTAGGGGGAGCAAAGGAAATAAAGGGTTAAAAAAGAGGGGGAACTCAAATACTTAAGGGGGCAAAAATGGTAAAAGGTGTATTTTAATCTCAACCCTTGGATTCTTACCTTGTTGGCTTCGATCTGAACCGTGAAGTGTCTCCCCATCTTATGAATAGTGAAAACACCATTGTAACTTATTATATATATATATATATATATATATATATATATATATATGTGTGTGTGTGTGTGTGTTTTATTTGTCTTGGTACATGGTTCTCCGCCGCTCGCTTGATTTGTTGTGTGTGTAAATCTAATCTGCTATTAGATTAGTTATTATTGTTGGACTTGTGATCATGTCTCACTTATTTGTTTAAAACTCAAAGTTTAAGTTTGTTTTTTTACCCTTGAACGTTTGAAACAACATCTCATACTTTTAGATCTATTTTGTCACACTTTTGTTTGGTTGATTTGATCCGTAACTTATTTGTATTTTGCTGATTTTAGACTAAGTTCTTTTCCAACTTCCTTTAGGAGTTTTGTGCTTTATAAATGATTTTTTATTTTATTTTCGAGAATATATTTTCTTTGGACCATTGCGAGTTACTTTATGTCCCAAATTTATACTTGAGCAAAATTGTGTTGAAATTTTATTTGAGAAACTTCTTTGGTAAAATCGGATTAAAGTTTAAATATGTTGTGGTTGGGATTAGTCCTTAATCTCTGTTTTTATTCTCAAACTAATTTTTAGGACTGAAAATTTGGACTGAGATTATTTGGTCCTTATAGACTAAGTCTGATTTTTTTGTTTGTTGTTGTCTTCATGATAAACAATTCCTGTTGGCATTTGGATCTTAAATCATTTATTTATTTATTTTGTGTTTCTTTTTGTCAAAACAATCAAGTTGAGTTTTGTTGGTTTTGACACTAGACTTATTTTAAATCAGTCATAATTTATATGAGCTAAGTTCTACACGGTTTATCTTTTGCACGCTTTTATCGGAATCGATAATTCAACATAACACCTATTTAAATTTATTCATATTCTATTGGGTGTTAAGTTAATTTTTATTTTCAATTAATGTGACATAATTTTTGGAATTTTATTTCCCAATTTGTTTATGGACATTTACATCAACTGAATTGATTTTAGGATTAATCTTTACTCTTGGATATTAATTATTAAGGCAGACCTTGCATGTGTCTTATGACTTGATAGTTATTCATTTATTTTTATGTACTAATTAATTGAATCTCATCTTATTACTGTTCATATGTATTGTGTACAACTTCACGTGGACTCTCGTGTTGAGTGTACAGTTTTGTTTGTGTTCCAAGTTAACTCTACTTGGGTTGTTTAGTTAGATTCAGATTGTTGTGGGGTTGTTTAGTTTGTGCCTTGGTGTACTTGTTTGTATTGGCCAAACTATTTCATTTACACCGGTATTGTTGTAATATGTACTTAAACATTGGTAATAGTGGACTTGAGTGTGTGAGTTGTCCTGGGACTAAAGGACATGGGGTTTTTCATTTCAGTGGTTTCCTCGAGAACAAATATTGTGTTCTTTCCACTTTCCCTCATCCCATTCTTTAAGGGTATTTTTTATTTCTAGTATCACCACCTTTTTCTTACTAGTGTACGTGAGTTTTTTAATTTATAAATTTTAATAGATTTTATACCAAAGATTTAAAAGAGTTTTATATAACCTAATTCACCTTAGCAAATGACCATTAGGTTGTTTCATGTTGTATTAGAGCATCGGGATTCACTTTATAAAAGTTTTTATTCCGCAAAGATCCTGAACTCTTTTTAAAATCTATTTTTTATTTTAAATTTATTCTTTATGGGAAATCAAATTGATGAGGTTGTTTTTATTAGAAAATCCCTTTATGAATGTTCTAAAGAAGCAAAGATTTGTTCACAGTATTATAATAAAATTAAAAATGCCATTGGCCAAGTAAATGGGTGCAACCGAATTTAAAGGTTTTTCAGTTTGCACCACATCTTTAGAGGCTTGAGACATTTCAAATTCTTCTTCTCTTTTGCCTCCTATATTTCCTGTCCAAAATCACTGTACTTTCACATATCCTTTATTTGATATTAGGAGTATTTTTGATGATGTTGATGAAAGTGATGATGTAGACGATTCTATCATTTTAGAAGGGTGTGTCTATAATTCAATTGATAATTGCACATAAGATGGCACCACACACTTGGGTGAAATAAATTATAGGTTATTAACTAAAATTACTGCTTTAAATTATCAAATTAAATCAATGAGTGAAGAATCTGCCATGCATATTGATGATTTTGAATCTAACATTTCGGTACTTGAGAAAACGATTTGTATGTCGACGAAAACTAATCAGTTGCTTGAAAGTCAACATAAGGACGCCTTAACTAAATTTGATAAATCTCAAGTTGAACTTAAGTCCGTTTTGAATAAATATGATGAATGCCAAAATGAACTTAAAATTACATCTAAAAAGGTTGATGGATTCTCTAATTCTAGTTTACTTGTCGAATCTATGAATAAATATGTTGATGAATTTGTTCCTTTAAAAGAAATTTCTTTTAATGATGAAACATTTGATGAAACTAATTTTGTCAGTTATAGTGAACAATTTCTCGAGTCTAGTGAAATTAAATGAGCTATAAACATGATGAATTTAAGGATTGTTCTACCGCATTTGTTAAGCCGATATTTGTATGTGGTTTTTGTCATAAATCTGGACATTTAGAAAAAAAAGATTTTAAGAAATTAGGACAAAATAAATTTGATTTAGGAAAATTTTGGCAAACTCAAAATGTTAGGAATCTTCAATATGTCAAACCTATTTTTCAGCATGAGTTTTTTTTTTAAAAAGGCCATTTATAGTAGTTTTATCACGACAGATTAAAGTTAAATAGAAATTTTGAATCTGAAAAACTGCCCACTAAGTGTAATAGTGTCAAATGAGTTGGAAAAAAGACTTTTCATAGTAATTTTTGTTCCGAATTTGGATATTTGGAACAATTTTGTTTTAAGCGTTTGAATTTAACTAGAAAAAGCAAAAATATTTAACGTCAAATGGATCGTACCATTATCCCAAACTAATTTGTCTTATTTTGTTTGTTAGTACATTTTATTTCCATATTTTGTTGTGCTAACGTTATTTTGGGATTCTTCCCTACCCTTTGTCCCTGTAATAACCCTCTCTTCTGATAGTCCATTTTATATTTATTTACACTGAGTAGAAATTTATTTATAAAATGGTAGATGTTGAGTAAATATTAATTTGTTATGACAAGGCCAACATTTACTAAAATGTTGCATAGTTACCCCGTGAGTAGATAAAATGTTCATGTGGTGATTTTTTAATGTCATAAGGATTTAAAATGATATTTTGGTTTATTATGAAACCGGAAGTAAAATAAGTTATAAAATTCTCAAATGATGATTTGAATAGTGTAGTTAGTCCCGGTAGGTGTGTGACAGTCAAAATAAGTGCCATATTGTATTTTGGCATTTTGGGGACTTTTGACTGGTTTTGGCTTAAATAGTGTAGTCGCGTATATTTTTATTACGTATTAGTCACTTAAGTGGGCTTATGGGACTTAAGCCCCGTTTTATTTTCCCACCCCTATTCCCATTCTTCCATTTTACACAATTGAGCCCTAAAGAGAGTAGAGAGAGGAAGAGAACTTGGGAGAAAAAGAGAGATTGGAGCTTGGATTGTTGCCTCCTTCTTCATCAAATCAGATTCTTACCTTGAGGCAAGTAATCTACTTGCAAGTTTATGATTTAAGTAGAATAAATTGCATTGATATTTATGATTTAGAAATGTTAGGGTTTTGGTGGAATTTTGGGTATTTAACCCCTTTGAGATTGATTTGGAAGATAAATATTACAAATGATGGTAGTTGGGTGTATTTTGGTGTACTAGTTCCATTAAATTAATTGGGTATGGTTGGTTTTGGGTTGGTTAGAATTTTGGAGTTCAAGACTCCATAGCCATTCTTGGCATTTCCGCAGGGGCGAATCGATTCGGCCCTTAGGACGAATCGATTCGCATAGATGCAGAGTCCCAGGTCTTGTTGTCCGAATTGATTCGGATTAAGACCGAATCGATTCGGCATTTGCAGAAACCAAATTTTATTGTCCGAACCGATTCGCTTTCAGAGCGAATCGATTCGGTTCCAGCAGATTTTGGGGGTCTTTTTCTTTTAATTTTCCTCCTTATTCTTTAGGATTAGGGCCTAGGAAACTTCTTTAAAGAAGTAAACTTAGAGTCCTAGAGTAGCTATGGAGTTTGGTTGTTACCCTGGACTAGAAATGGGTTCATCTGGGGTTTATTTTCGGGGAGGTCTAAAGTAATGTTAAGTCATTTCTTCTTTTATTCAAACTCTTAGAAGTTTGGAAGTTAAATACCCTAACTTGGAGACTAGAAGGGCTTGTCAAGTTACATAGACCTTAGACGTTTGTAGGATCATAATGATCATTTGGAGATTTAATTGGGATTTGTAACTTGAGGAATATATGATAATATTCGATGGGAATGAGGTTCGCATGAAATGAACCCATAGGTGTTTAAAGATGATAGGTTCAATTTAGAATGAACCCCGTTGTTTAATGATGTTAGGTTTAATAATAAAAGAACCAATCTCATGATTAATGGAAATCGATTTTTGGTAATAAAAATGATGATGAATGTAAATGTTAATTTACTGTTACACACCTCTCTAAATGACATCATAAGGGAAGTTCGCTCGTGAGGTGAAGCCCCCTGGCTAATGAATGCATGGTGGATATAGTCCTAGGCCATGGGAGCGCTTATTATTATATTTTTCTGCGATGGGTAGGAGATTCCGGGTGTGGTCTTGACTACCCCGCAGGCTCATGGACGCTTCCCGACGTGTTCTGATAGGTGCCCAGGTGGTCTTATGATAGGCCCTGGAAGATGATGGTCATTTAGGGGCGCGCACAGTGGGAAAACCCGGACGGGCGGTCTTAGATATCGTTATATGTATATGAATATAACTATATTTTCATCAAGTTGGACTTGATGGTTGATAAACGCCACAAAGAGCGTATGATGAATGCCATAAAGAGCATAGATTTGTGCCATGAAGAGCACGTAAATAATATATGTGCCATATAGAGCACTTAATGTACATGATATTCCTAATAAGGAATGGAAAGATAAAATGGGAAGTTTTAATAAATGAATAGAAACTATAACTTCTTGACTCAACCAAATATATGGTTTTATTCCTAATAAGGAATGCCTGAAGGAAATGGAAATTGTATTTTATAAGGAAGGGTTTTAACTTAAAGTGCTTTACCTTCAATTCTTGCTTATAATTGTAGATAGCATGTCGTATTATCATCCTCATCATTCATGTATAACTGTTCATATCTATCATGCTTTTTATTCTTCTAGAAATCATATAGAACCCGGCCCTGACCGGTTTACTTTCCTTGTTGTATATATATTATTGTATCCGCTCAGGTGCTCCACCGCAAGGACGCCCGACTTGACTTCCCAAGTTCCCTTCATTTTCGACGAGCTGTAAGGTTTTGCGGGTTATTACAGGATGTTGTATTAGACGCTTTCATTCTTGTTATTCTAGATATGATCGGGTCTTGTCACTCGGGCGTGTGGGCCAAACGTTTGTATTTGATTAATGATTGTACTATGTAAGATATTTTATATTGTTGTACGTTGTCTTGTGTAGTTGTGGACCGACAGCTTATTCGGTCCATTTGTGTACATTCGTTTTGGTTATATTATATGCTATCTTCTGGAATTCCACTTGCTCATCAGATTGGGTTGTTAGTTTAAATTTTCATAACCGCATTTTAAATTTTTTTACACTTTTTGGCAACCCGTTTTCTGATTTATTGGGTGGTTTTCCCGTATACTCAGTTTATTATTGTGATGCTGAGAATGATATCCATCCACGATTCCTGTTACGTTTGAGTATCGGGCTGGCCACCCCTTATCTCGGATTGCGGGTTATCACAGATGGTATCAGAGCATCAGGTTCTAGAGTACTAGGATCTGTGTGGACTTGTCTCGTTCCACCGTAGCGTTCTTTGATGTAGGGCCCTATGTTAGGACTTCTTGTTGTTGATGTTTGTGATCTTTTGCAATATAGATTGTTCTAACTAGTATTCTAATACTATCGTTCTTCCATCTCGGATGCCGCCTAAGAGAGGTCGCCCAGCGAGACGCATTAAGGTCGTAGAGAAGGAAGTAGGTCCTCCACCGCCACTACAAGGGACTGTTAATGTTGCGGATGTAGCAAGCATAGTGGCTGGAGCTATTAATGCCGCCATGACCGTAGTGATCCAACAATTTCCATGGGCTCCAGGTGTTTAAGCTCCTACGGAACTTAATCCGTGGGAAAGGGTTCGGGAGTCCTTTCTAAAGGGCAATTCCACGGAATTCGAAGGAGACACGGATTCGGTTAAAGCCGATCAATGGAAGAAAAACATGCAACGCCACCTTCGTATGACAGAATGTAGTGAGGACAAGAAACAAGTCCTTACCACCTTTAAGCTTGTCGGATCCGCGTTACACTGGTGGGAGACGATGACCACACCAGAGCAAAGAGACACAATGTCAATTACTGAGTTCTGGGCTTTGTTTGATCTTAAGTATTTTCCTCCCGCTGTCCAGAGGGAGATGAAGAGGAAGTTACAAGATGTAGTGCAAGGGGAGAGGTCTGTAGCGGAGTATGGGGAGGAGTTCACCCGGTTAGCAAGTTTTACACCAGATGAGGTGACTCCGAAAGAGAGGAAGATATCGAAGTTTATGGGAGGTCTAAACTGGAGAATCCGAAAACACTTATTGGGTAACCCAGCTTTCCAGACTTTTGGCGAGGTTATGAATGCAGCCTTACTCCATTGCCAGGAGCATCGATTATATATGCAGGGTAGCAAGAAAGCTACTTAAAGGAGGCAAGTAGGGAAGCTTGGAGAGTTTATTGCGAGTGGCAATAATAATAGGCACGGACAAGGTGCTTTGCATCAGGAAGATCGGGGTGGCCCTGGAGGTAGAGGTCATCCGGACCGAGGCATTTCCCAATTTAGGAATAACAGGGGTCGAGGTCGGGAGGACATGAAGGGACGGTGCTTCCAATGTGGGGAGGCAGGTCATTACAAGAAGGAGTGTCCTCAGATGAGTGGGGGTCAGTTTCCTCGGGCTCCGCAGCAGCCATGTGTTCTGTTTCCACCTCTGGTACCTATTATGGTTGTTCCTCCGCAGCAGGGGCAACTACAGTATGGGCATGTTTGTCATAATCGGGAGGCTATGTTTCCTCCAGCCCTGCCGGCACCACCCATTATTGAGGGTAAGTTTTCACTCAGAGATACGTGAGTTATATGTTATTCGATGCGGGTGTTACGCGCTCATTTGTTTTACGAGATTTTCTCAGATTACAGATTTCATAATATCCGCTGAGAGTATTTTCATTAGTATCGAGTTCCATGGGTAATGGTTCGCCCATTTCTTTTGTTGGTATGTATGTAGGAATTTCTCTTATTAAATTGTGCTTGAGGCCGATTTACTCGTCCTTAACATGGTCGAGTATGATGTGATATTGGTATGTAATTGCTATGCCTTATCTCCACGACCAACAAGTTGAGTGGTAGCGTATAGGAGGGGTTCCTTGTTTGGATTCCGCTTCTGCGGGACGCTCGACGCGCGAACCTTAACGACGTTGGGAGTGGGGATATACCACCTTTCCTTTCTCTTATTTATGTGCGTTACGCTCTATCTCCATGATCAATCCGTTAAGTAGGCATGTGTCGGAGGGGTTCCTTGTTTGGATTTCGCTTTGCGAGACACTCCGCCGCATGAACACTTAACGATGTTGTGAGTGAAGATATGCTTTTTCCCTTTTATTTTATTTTGTTTTATTAAATTATTGTCAGAAGTGGGATTGGAAAGTTTAGCCGAGAATCACGTAGAAGAGTGATGGATGGCTATTAAAGTGCGACATAGGAGCACTGCATATAGTTCTCTCCTCTGATCGATATGAGGGAGACCGAGGTACGAAGTCGAATTGAGACTTCGGGTTATGCCTTGATATAGAAGGCTATTTAATAAGATGCATATGTTATAGGGTATATAACCCTAGGGTTTCACGAAGGGTGAGCGTTGGGTTGTTATAGATTTATTTTTTGTTTAATTGATAGGGTGTAGCTGTAGGATCTTTTCGGTCCCGAGCATGTGTCTTAGACCTGTACCCCTCGATGACTGACCACGCAAGGTAGTAGTGTAACGGGAGGGTTCCTTGTTTGGATTTTGCTTCGGCAAGACGTCCCACGCACGAAACCGAGCAAATATCGGTAGTTGAGAAAGGTCTTGGGCACTAGGGATATACTTAGCATTAAGTGTATACGACTTAGTTAGGGTATAGGTAGATAGACTTTAGGATTGTTTAGACGTAGGGCCTTTTAGTATGGGACGTAAGATTAGGAGGGTTGTTTGGAGTTGACCATGACTAAGCCATGCGTGAACTCATATCAAGGGATTGGTTCCATGTTATGAGAAGTGGGAGGATTTTGAGAAGTTGGTAGTTGAGGCCGAAGGAGATGAGGCCTCTCATAGTAGAGTGTTACAAAGGTAACGAAGGGGTGAATTGATTCGCCCCCTGAGCCAGGTGGTTAAGCTCGAAGGTAGATTCCATTAGCAAGTCTCTGCCATGATGGGGAGTGATAATACTGGAGTATCGATCTATTGTTAGTGCGCCTCACAAGTTTAAACTTGTAAGGAGTATTATCCCCTATTTAAATTGAAGTCCATCTTGAGGGTGGGGTGCGTTCCCTTAAGAGAATTTTGTCCCGAACAAAAGGGACTTAAGTAAAGCAGATATGGAGAAATCACGCGGTTCTAACGTTTCGGTGCATCAAGGTAATGACGAACCGTGCCAAGTTATACGTCGCTAGTATTATTGGCTGGGCATGGGAAGGTTGTTGTACTGAATCAAGACTTCCGTTTCTCATTCTTGGCAAGTTTCCAAGAAGCCATGGGAATCGAATTATGGTTAATCATTTTTTATCATTTTCCACAAATGACCAAACTAATAGAATAAACCATATGCTGAGGCATATACTCCTTATATGCATGCCTAACTTCAAGAGTAGTTGGGAACGATGCTTTCCACTCGTTGAAATTGCCTATATAGAATTTGTGTCGATTCACTATTAGGACGGCGCTTTAGAAGAAGCCTTGTATAGTAGGCCTTATCGATTCCCCACTTGTTGGTTAGAAGTGCGAGATGATGAGTCTCTCGTATAACCAAGATCGATGAAAGAGCTCGGTCGATGCGAGAAGAAGGCATCTGGAGTTTGGGGTCATCAGACCAAATGTTGTGGTGAGTATCGCCTGTGAAGGGCGTTATGCGTTTCGAGGAGAAAAGAAAAAAAAAAAAACTTGCACCGCATGAGGTTGTACCTTTCCTAGAAATGTCGCGGTGGGTCCGGTAGACTATTCGCTCGCTTTACTGAAACATTTTGCGACAAGTTCATAATTTGTTCCTTTTCTCTCATGCAAGGGAGTACGAAGGATACGATGGTGCCTTTAGGCACATTCCTTTCGAGGTAGATGCAACTTGACGGTTCTTATTAGAAGTAGATGGTTGCTATCTTAGAGCATAGAGTTACGTTGGTATCGCCGGTAGTACCTTGGGGGATGAGTTCTATATAGTCAGCTTAGTGTCGAGAAATCGACATGGGGTCGCGAGGACGACTTGTGGGAATATTATCCGCACTCCTTCTTGCGAGGTATATCCGAATTTTGGGGGCAAAATTCCCTCTTAAGGGGGGGAGTATGTAATAACCCTCTCTTCTGATAGTCCATTTTAGATTTATTTACACTGAGTAGAAATTTATTTATAAAATGGTAGATGTTGAGTAAATATTAATTTGTTATGACAAGGCCAACATTTACTAAAATGTTGCATAGTTACCCCGTGAGTAGATAAAATGTTCATGTGGTGATTTTTTAATGTCATAAGGATTTAAAATGATATTTTGGTTTATTATGAAACCGGAAGTAAAATAAGTTATAAAATTCTCAAATGATGATTTGAATAGTGTAGTTAGTCCCGGTAGGTGTGTGACAGTCAAAATAAGTGCCATATTGTATTTTGGCATTTTGGGGACTTTTGACTGGTTTTGGCTTAAATAGTGTAGTCGCGTATATTTTTATCACGTATTAGTCACTTAAGTGGGCTTATGGGACTTAAGCCCCGTTTTATTTTCCCACCCCTATTCCCATTCTTCCATTTTACACAATTGAGCCCTAGAGAGAGTAGAGAGAGGAAGAGAACTTGGGAGAAAAAGAGAGATTAGAGCTTGGATTGTTGCCTCCTTCTTCATCAAATCAGATTCTTACCTTGAGGCAAATAATCTACTTGCAAGTTTATGATTTAAGTAGAATAAATTGCATTGATATTTATGATTTAGAAATGTTAGGGTTTTGGTGGAATTTTGGGTATTTAACCCCTTTGAGATTGATTTGGAAGATAAATATTACAAATGATGGTAGTTGGGTGTATTTTGGTGTACTAGTTCCATTAAATTAATTGGGTATGGTTGGTTTTGGGTTGGTTAGAATTTTGGAGTTCAAGACTCCATAGCCATTCTTGGCATTTCCGTAGGGGCGAATCGATTCGGCCCTTAGGACGAATCGATTCGCATAGATGCAGAGTCCCAGGTCTTGTTGTCCGAATTGATTCGGATTAAGACCGAATCGATTCGGCATTTGCAGAAACCAAATTTTATTGTACGAACCGATTCGCTTTCAGAGCGAATCGATTCGCTGGGGCGAATCGATTCGGCCCTTAGGGCGAATCGATTCGGTTCCAGCAGATTTTGGGGGTCTTTTTCTTTTAATTTTCCTCCTTATTCTTTAGGATTAGGGCCTAGGAAACTTCTTTAAAGAAGTAAACTTAGAGTCCTAGAGTAGCTATGGAGTTTGGTTGTTACCCTGGACTAGAAATGGGTTCATCTGGGGTTTATTTTCGGGGAGGTCTAAAGTAATGTTAAGTCATTTCTTCTTTTATTCAAACTCTTAGAAGTTTGGAAGTTAAATACCCTAACTTGGAGACTAGAAGCGCTTGTCAAGTTACATAGACCTTAGAGGTTTGTAGGATCATAATGATAATTTGGAGATTTAATCGGGATTTGTAACTTGAGGAATATATGATAATATTCGATGGGAATGAGGTTCGCATGAAATGAACCCATAGGTGTTTAAAGATGATAGGTTTAATTTAGAATGAACCCCGTTGTTTAATGATGTTAGGTTTAATAATAAAAGAACCAATCTCATGATTAATGGAAATGGATTTTTGGTAATAAAAATGATGATGAATGTAAATGTTAATTTACTGTTACACACCTCTCTAAATGACATCATAAGGGAAGTTCGCTCGTGAGGTGAAGCCCCCTGGCTAATGAATGCAGGGTGGATATAGTCCTAGGCCATGGGAGCGCTTATTATTATATTTTTCTGCGATGGGTAGGAGATTCCGAGTGTGGTCTTGACTACCCCGCAGGCTCATGGCCGCTTCCCGACGTGTTCCGATAGGTGCCCAGGTGGTCTTATGATAGGCCCTGGAAGATGATGGTCATTTAGGGGCGCGCACAGTGGGGAAACCCGGACGGGCGGTCTTAGATATCGTTATATGTATATGAATATAACTATATTTTCATCAAGTTGGACTTGATGGTTGATAAACGCCACAAAGAGCGTATGATGAATGCCATAAAGAGCATAGATATGTGCCATGAAGAGCACGGAAATAATATATGTGCCATATAGAGCACTTAATGTACATGATATTCCTAATAAGGAATGGAAAGATAAAATGGGAAGTTTTAATAAATGAATAGAAACTATAACTTCTTGACTCAACCAAATATATGGTTTTATTCCTAATAAGTAATGCCTAAAGGAAATGGAAATTGTATTTTATAAGGAAGGGTTTTAACTTAAAGTGCTTTACCTTCAATTCTTGCTTATAATTGTAGATAGCATGTCGTATTATCATCCTCATCATTCATGTATAACTGTTCATATCTATCATGCTTTTTATTCTTCTAGAAATCATATAGAACCCGGCCCTGACCAGTTTACTTTCCTTGTTGTATATATATTATTGTATCCGCTCAGGTGCTCCACCGCAAGGACGCCCGACTTGACTTCCCAAGTTCCCTTCATTTTCGACGAGCTGTAAGGTTTTGCGGGTTATTACAGGATGTTGTATTAGACGCTTTCATTCTTGTTATTCTAGATATGATCGGGTCTTGTCACTCGGGCGTGTGGGCCAAACGTTTGTATTTGATTAATGATTGTACTATGTAAGATATTTTATATTGTTGTACGTTGTCTTGTGTAGCTGTGGACCGACAGCTTATTCGGTCCATTTGTGTACATTCGTTTTGGTTATATTATATGCTATCTTCTGGAATTCCACTTGCTCGTCAGATTGGGTTGTTAGTTTAAATTTTCATAACCGCATTTTAAATTTTTTTACACTTTTTAGCAACCCATTTTCTGATTTATTGGGTGGTTTTCCCGTATACTCAGTTTATTATTGTGATGCTGAGAATGATATCCATCCACGATTCCTGTTACGTTTGAGTATCGGGCTGGCCACCCCTTATCTCGGATTGCGGGTTGTCACAGTCCCTTTGAGCCAAATAAGGGGAGAATTTGAGACTCTTTAATTGTATTGTATTTACATTTTGTTCGAGTCTTTTAGGAATTCTTGTGTTTAGTTGAGTTATGTACTCTTCTATTTCTTTTAGGATTGCATGTTGTTAGTTGAGTTATGTACTCTTCTATTTTTTTAGGATTGCATGTTATTAGTTGAGTTATGTACTCTTCTATTTTATTAGGACTCTTATTGTTAGTTGATTCATGAATATTTTATTTCTAGGACTCATGTGCATAGTTGAGTTATGTAATGTATTTCGTTTCCTATTTTTGAGTCTCACTTTAGTTTGTCTAAAAATTGGCTAAAGGGGGAGATTAAAAATCTCATTCTTCTTGTGTTGGCTTAATTTTGAGACAAACAATTTTTTTATGCTCATGCATTATGTATTTATTAAAATCTATTTTTTTTATATCTTAAATCATATTTTATATTATAATGATTTAATATGTAAACTATTTTGGATGAAATACTTTTAGTATGTGGTTTTATCTTAAATAATTTTTATATTATAAATTATGAGTTTTATTCTATTTTATGTATTTATAAAATTTATTTTGTATTTGTTTTGGATTTTTTAATTTTGTTAAGAATTACAATTGATTAAACATTTGTTATTGTTAATGTAAACAATTTTCCAAAAATTAAAATGGCAGCACTTGGTTTTATTTGTGTACCGTTTGGTTTCATTATGGTATATAGTTGGCCTGATATCTAGTCAGTCTCTCTGATTGCGTGTGATGTTATGAGATTTGTTGTGACATGATTATGTGTGGTCACATGTGTACCCTAGCTGTCGTTGGAAGATTACCATCTTATCCTTGGATGTTGTCGGTTTAACCTTGTTACCAAGAGCTTTGTGTCCATCCTTTATATCATACGTTTGTGTCTATTGTAACATTAGGGTTTTTTGGTTCTCTCTCTCTTTAAAATCAAAGAACTGTCGACATTATTTTTTACCCTCTTTCTCTCTCTAAAGCCTCGTTTGCACTCAATACCCTTGAGAGTTTTTCTCTTAGATGTTTACCTCGTTATACAGTCTTATACACTCATTCAGTTTTTTGAGAGACTTTGGTCGTGATTTGAGAAGGGGTTGCTGGCCCGAATCGTTTTCTTTGTTTGCTACCCATGGTTGGATTTTCGGATTTGAAAAATAGTAACTCGTTGTTCAGATTCACAAGTCAAACGTCTATTGTCTCTGCGTAAGATTCATTACCCCTTATCTATATAATAAAGTAGGAAACTTATGTATGTCATAAGATTGATTGATGATGTCATCGAATGATTTTTTTCACGCATTTCCTCTTTTACCCCTTAAATTTTGGATTCCCCCTCTTTTAACACACTCTACTTTGTTTCCCCCCTTTTTTTCAAAATTCAAACACAAGGATACAATAGTATTTTGTCACCTCACTAAAAAAATGAAGGGTTGTGTTTGATTTTACCCATTTCTCACAATCTCACGTGACCTTCACTTTATTCTATCACAATCTCCAGTGCATACCTCGATTCCTCTTTCCTCTTTCTCTGTCTCTCAGTTCCCCCACGACAAACTCTCCCAATACCAAACCATTATGGATGGATATACCATCCCACCCCGTTTGATGATCTTGAGAAGAAGGTTTCATCCTGATCTCCACCTTCGACACCAATATCATCTAGCATTTATAGATCTCACAACCTAAAATACCTATTTTTTTTAGATCTCACTATAAGATTCGTTTGAAATCAGGTATATCCCTTTCTCTTTCTATCTTTGGTGTTTATTATTTTTCTTTATTTTTCACATATGTTTTAGATCTCATACTTGGGTTACTCTATTTCAGCTCCTTTATCTGGGTATGCCTTATTGGGGATCTAATTTT
The DNA here is from genome assembly GCA_949130495.1 of Sambucus nigra. NCBI lineage: Eukaryota > Viridiplantae > Streptophyta > Magnoliopsida > Dipsacales > Adoxaceae > Sambucus > Sambucus nigra. Next base: position 292,365,634 of record OX422215.1, on the reverse strand, counting down.
AGCTTCAGATTTGGGATCTCAGTTGGTTCGTCGGCTCCAGTTCGGAAGCAACAATAGGGAATCTAATTTTACCTTCGGTTCAAGAGTAGAGAATGGTGATTTAAGGGAAATGGTGATTTCATGATCTTTTTTAGTTGTTAGCTGTCAAAAGAGTTTGTGAAGTGTGAGTTCCTTCGGTGAAAACTCCATTTCCATTTTTAAAAAAAACATTATCCAAGATGTTTTTTTTTAAAATGTGATCCCACTCTGCGAATAATTATCACTATAATATAACACATACAAAATCGTGATATAATTATATAATATAGACATACATATCTCATAATATACCTACGAACTGATTTTCTTACAATGAGTCCAAGGAAATGAGCAAATTGTCTTGGATTTTTTCATACTCGCTCACTCTCTGTCTCTGATTTTAACTTTCTCTATGTTTTGATTGTTGTGACCGATGGGCCATTCCTTTTTGGTGTGTGAGTATTATTATTGATTCTTTATTGGCGATGTTATGGGAGGAGGAAACATAGTCCCAGTTGGCTATTACCTATGTACAACAAACACAATGATCTGCAAAGATCATAATAGATAAATGAATATTTGGTGTGTCCATCTACTAGCTACAAGGGGCTTTTCATTTTCATACACAAAGCATGTCGGCTCGTCGACGTTTATTTCTTAATATATACATATATGAATGCGAATATGTGAGGAGATGGGAATGAGGGTTGGTGGCTCCGCAGCTGTGTCTGTAACTATTCGTATTTCCTAGATTAGTGAGTAAATTTTTTGTATTTCCTAGATTAGTAGATATGTATTTCTAAAGGTAGTGGATAATTCTTTAATGTGTAGACACCGCATTTCAGTAGGTGATAAGGTGCGGACTCAACTAACAAGTTATTTTTTCATCTATAATTTTAGTATACTTATACTCAAATTGTTAATAATTTCTAACAGTGTTGCATTTACATCTCTACTAACATTCCTATAGTGTTGGATCAAAATATAGGATCTCTAAAAAATGGCAATAGGTATTCTTGAAACTATTTTCAATTATTCCCTATGATTTACTATACATTTTCAGAGTGATATTTTTCAAGCAATATGTGTTCTTGAAACTCTGCTATTGTACGTCTGATTTTTGCTGGTTTGATGTCTGATTTGGGTTCCTATTTGTATATACCTATTTTGGAACCCAAACAACATACAAACAGTATATATGGATTTTTGGAACCCCAATCAAATACAACTAGGTGTAATACGGCGTATATAACTTTTTATATGTATTTTACAAATGTTAAATAGGTATATATTTGTTTATATGGATTTTACAGGTGTAAAATGGAGTATATACCTGTTTATATGGATTTTTAGAGTCTGTTTCTATATAAACAGGTAATCCATATAAACAGGAGTTGAATCTTCACTGCAAGATACTTTTATGGGTAAATAAGTTAGTCCTATATGTGAGACATATCACCAAAAATGGATAATGGTTTTTCACCCGTTCTCATTTCATTCCATTTTCTTCCTTTTCAATTTGTTTTTGTCAAGACCATTTGAGGGAACTTACGAATTTTTTGACATTTTTTTCAAGATTATTTTTATGATAGTTGTTAATAAATGTTTTCGAGCAGTGGGATTTTTTTAAGTTATAAATGATGGTTGGGAATTATTTAAGTTACAAATGATGATTGTTAATACTTTCATTTTTAAATTCTTATGCATTGTAACTGATGGATAAGTGTGATATCCCCACCTTCAAGCAGTTTTTAAAAAACAAGTGAATATGGTAAAAGTGTAATTAATTTCTTATGATTGCATATATGACCTGGTTGTCTCAATGTCATCTGCTAAAGCTGTGTGGGGTGTTATATTGGACAATAGTGTAGCTGAAGATTTCAAGGGATCACTGAACAGAGGTAAAGAGGAAAGCTTGAGGAGGGATCTAATGAAGAATCAGACCTGGCAGCCCTCATCTTCAAGTGGATTTTCGGCATCACTAAATCTAAAGTTTTTGTACTGTTGGAGAAATTATCATTACTGGTGAATGAGATATTTCAACATGTTGACAAGGAAAATCCAACTTCGGATCTCACTGATCTTTTTGAAGAAAAGGTTAGATCTTCATTGCTACTCTCAGTGAGGGGAGAATCATTGGCAAGCCTAAATGGGCCACAACTTGATATAATGACATTACATTTAATTGTGGTTTGAATACTGAAGGGTATAGGTTAAAAATTTCATATCGACACAATTCATTATAATATGAAATTATATCCTCTGTTTAAGACTATATAATGACATTATAGGCAATGCTTGAGCTTACTTCCCCACAACCCAAACCTTTATTTAAGAGGTTTTTGTATTTTTTAAGTTAAATTTTGTAAGATTATTTTTTTATTGAGATGCTGAAGCAATTTGAAATTGAAATTACTAAATATGTATTGCAACTTCGGTTTTATTTTTAGGTTGTGATTCATTAACAATAATTTTCCCCATTTCTTTCTCGCAGTCACTATACCCATTTCCTCCTGAAATCCCGGCAAATGCAGCATCGGGAATGGCTGTGCATGATGACTGCAAGCTGCTACATCGCGATCATTATAATTACAATTAACTGTTTTAACTATTTAATGGCTCCACCGCCTCGATGACCATACTGTCGCTATAAAAGCGCTATCGTGGTGCCCTTATTAGAGTAATTTGCTGCTTCAGGGGGTAGTGAGGGGGATCATTGCATCAGGTTTTGGAACACACACACACACTGGTGCATGTTTAAACTAGGTGAATACGGGCTCGCAGGTGCGTTGTTTTCTTTAGAACAGACACAAGCGCGAGCTTTTTAACTCCCATAATTTTGAAAAGAATCAACTCACTCCTTGGAAGTATTCCTTTCTGGTTAAGATGACAGAACTGTACGGCCATACATTAAGAGTGCTATGTATTCTCAGTGCCCAGATGGGTATACCGTTGCATCTTCTGGGGCTGACGAGACTTTACGGGTATGGAACGTTTTAAAGAGTCCAAAGAAGTCTAAATCCACACCTAAAACAAGGTCAGAGCCATTTGCTAATGTCGCTTGCATAAGATGAAGAGTTTTGATAGAAAACCCCCATATTCGGAAGATGAAACACTTGTAATTGCTCATATAGGTGAGCAAAAGGATTATACTTGGATTTGTTACGCCAACACTTGATTAAGTTTACAAAAAATCAGGTTTTATCGAATATAATAAGGTAAATTTTTGTTTCTATTTGTAAATTTGTTGATAACACCACATTTGACCAGAACATTTGATAATTTCATTTCTTCATTCTACTATGGACTTTTTTTGTTTTAAAGTGTAACTTGAAATTTTCTATTTTAGTCTATCAAATTCTTATATTGCAACATAGTCTTACTAAGCATGATGAATTGATTACTTTTTTTATATATGAACTTTACCAGTATTTGAAATGAATGCTTATTGGAATTATATACTATTACTTTGAAGTTGCCAAGATTACAGTATTAAACTTTTGTGTCTCCTTGCTTCATTATTGCTTTATTTATGTTCCATTCACCTGTTGCTAATTCTCCTCCTATCTAACATGTACCAGCGCCCCGATACGATCACTCTCGGCTTCGATCCTCATGGATTTGGGATGAATTAATTAGTGTGGATAGTGAATATATAGAGGAACCATCAATATGATCATAAACAACATTTCCATGAAGAAACGGAAGGAGAATTTCATGCTACAAAGAGTTAATGTGTGAAATCAAGAACTGTTGATGCATAGTTTTGTTATTTGAAACTCCAAACACATCCGACACTGAACATCATTGAACACGTGGTGTAGAGATTATTTAGCTATATTTTGAGGGATTTTGTGTCGATACATTTTGATTGCGTACGTTTATTTTATTTGAGTTCATTTGTAATGTGTATTTATGATTTTAAAAATTAAATGTTGAATATAGTTCCCTTTTTTATGTGTATGTTCTTGGGACTGAATAATGTTGTTAGAGTATTTTTTATTTCTTAAACAAGGTGGATAATCTAATAAACAAAGGAGATTTTCCCCAAATTTTCTAAATTGTTTACACATTTTTGTTGTAAACTAGAAGCGTAAATCCTAAATTAGTATTTAATGGATATTATGTTATTTATATGAAGTCCTAGACATACTATTAATATTATTATTGGATTATTTTATTTTTTAATTATCGTGGATAGTTTTATATAAAAAAGTAAAATTTGCGCAATTTTTAATAAATGTTTAAACATTCGTGTTGTAAGAAAATTGACTTAAATTCTTTACACATGAAATATTTTTGATGGACTATTGATTTTAATTCGAGGTCGTGGATGGACTATTGATATTCTTGCTCTAGCATTTTATTTCTTAAATAGTGTGGAGAGTTCTATAAATATAGGAAGTTTTTTCCACAAAAATTGAGTTTTTTAATCTTATTTATAATGTAAAAATTTCATGACTTTTCGCTAATTTATATGTTAGAAAATTATCTATGTGACACTAGGCACGTGCATGCAGATAATGTTTAAAATTGTTTACAATTACGTGTTGTAATTTTTTTTTTAAATAATAGGTTCGTACCACAGTGTATGTATGTATATCCATAAACACGGTGTATGTATGTATATAAAAAAAATTCAAAAATTTTCCAATTTTTTTAAACTAATAGGTTATTTAAAAAATTATTTATCTATTGCCAACTAAATATGATGTATGGTCCAATCAACGACGTACACTTTCAAAAATTTGAATCGTGCCTTCAGGCACGGACATACCCTAGTATATATATATATATATGACCTATTTTGGTACATGGTTCTTGTAGCTCGCTTGATTTTTTGTGTGTGTAAAAAGTAGAAAAATCTAAACCGCTATTTGATTAGTTATTGTTGTTGGACTTGTGCTCGTGTCTCACATATTTGTTTAAAACTTAAAGTTTAAGTTTGGTTTTTACGCTTGAACATTTCAAACAACGTCTCAGTTTTTTAGATCTGTTTTGTCGCACTTTGGTTTGGTTGATTGGATCCGTGACCGATTTCTATTTTGCTGATTTTAGACTAAGTTTTTTTCATCTTCCTTTAGTAGTTTTTTTGTTTAATAAATGATTTTTTATTTACGAGAATATGTTTTCTTTGGATCATTTGTAGTTACTTTATGTCTCAAATTTATACTTGAACAAAATTGTGTTGAAATTTTGTTTGGGAAACTTCTTTGGTAAAATCGGATTAAACTTTAAATCTGTTGTGGTTGGGCTAGGTCCTTAATCTCTGTTTTTGTTTTCAGACAAATTTTTATGACTGAAAATTTGAACTGAGATTATTTGGTCCTTATAGACTAAGTCTGATTTTCCTATTTGTTGTTGTCTTTGTGATAAACAAGAGCTGTTGCCATTTGGATCTTAAATCATTTCTTTTTTTTTTTGTTTCTTTTTGTCAAAATAATCAAACTGAGTTTTGTTGGTTTTGACATTTCACTTATTTTAAATCAGTTCTAATTTATATGAGCTAAGTTCTACACGGTTTATCTTTTTCTCATTTTTATTGTACTCGGTAATTTAACATAACACATGTTTAAATTTATTCATATTCTATTAGGTGTTAAGTTAAATTTTATTTTCAGTTAGTGTGACACAACTTCTGGAATTTTATTTCCTAATTTGTTTGTGGACATTTACATCAACTGAATTGTTTTTAGGATTAATCTTTACTCTTGAATATTGATTATTAAGGAAGACCTTGCATGTGTCTTATGACTTGATAGTTATTCATTCATTTTTATGTACTGATTAATTCAATCTCATCTTATTACTATTCATTTGTGTTTTGTAAAACTTTACGAGGACTATGGTGTTGCATGTGTAGTTGTGTATGTGTTCCAAGTTACCACTACCTGGGTCGTTTAGTTAGATTCAGATTGTTGTGTCCCAAATTTATACTTGAACAAAATTATGTTGGGATATCCTTTGAGAAACCGCTTTGGTAAAATCGGATTAAAGTTTAAATTTGTTGTGGTTGGGCTTAGTCCTTAATCTCTATTTTTATTATCAGAATAATTTTTATGGCTGGAAATTTGGACTGAGATTATTTGGTCCGTATAGACTAAGTCTCATTTTTCTATTTTTTTTGTCTTTTGTGATAAACAAGACCTGTTACCATTTCGGTCTTATATCATTTCTTTATTTTTTTTGTTTCTTTTTGTAAAAATAATCAAACTGTGTTTTGTTGGTTTGACACTTTACTTATTTTAAATCAGTCCTAATTTATATGAGCTAAGTTCTACACAGTTTATCTTTTACTCATTTTTATTGTACTCGGTAATTTAACATAACACATAGTTAAATTTATTCATATTCTATCAGGTGTTAAGTTAAATTTTTTTTTTAGTGTGACACAATTTCTGGAATTTTATTTCCTAATTTGTTTGTGGGAATTTACATCAACCGAATTTTTTTTAGGATTAATATTTACTCTTGAATATTAATTATTAAGGAAGACATTGCATGTATCTTATGACTTGATAGTTATTCATTCATTTTTATGTATTGATTAATTCAATCTCATCTTATTACTATTCATTTGTGTTGTGTACAACTTCACGGGGACTATCGTGTTACATGTGTAGTTGTGTGTGTGTTCCAAGTTACCACTACCTGGGTTGTTTAGTTAGATTCAGATTGTTGTAAGGTTGTTTAGTTTGTGCCTTGGTGTATTGGTTTGTATTAGCCAAACCATTTCATTTACATTGGTATTGTTGTAATCCGTACTTAAACATTGATAATAGTGGGATTGGGTATGTGAGCTGTCCTAGGACTAAAGGACACGGGGTTTTCCATTTCAGTGTTTTTCTGGAGAACAAATATTGTGTTCTTTTCACTTTTCATCATCTCATTCTTAAAGAGTATTTTTTATTTCTAGCATCACCACCTTTTTTTGACTAGTGTGAGTGTTTTAATTTATAAATTGTTAAAAGAGTTTTATATCAAATTGTTAAAAGAGTTTTATATAACCTAATTCACCTTAGAAAGTGACCATTAGATTGTTTCAGTGTCTTGGTGATGAGTAATAATTATTGATCCCATAATATGAGAAAAATTACCTAAAGATGGGACTATCAAACCGTTTATCTTTGTCTAAGATTACGGCTCTTAGGAAACCAAACCTAGAGGATGATCTTCCATATGGAGTTTGTGATTTTATTATTAAATGTTAACCCACTTTGTGAAATATTCAATGACTATAATGAAAAACTTGTTCTGACCTTTATTAAGAGGCAAAGGCTCTACAAAATCCATTCCTCACTGAGAAAAGGCCATGAACTTCTCATTGGGGTCGTATTCTCAATCGGCTACTTTAGAATGAAGGAAAATATCTAGAACTTATCACAGTATTGTACCAAGTCTTTATCTTACTTTTTCAAGGTGGTCTAGAAGTATCCTTACCTCAAGGACTCACCGGCTAAGGTCTTAGGGATAGTGTGGGTACCGCATCACCTTTGTGGTGATCTTTGAGGGCATAGTTAGTTTTTAAAGGACTAAGACATCACTAAGGTTTTGAGTAGTAGACATTCTCATGTAGGACCCCATTCTCTAAACGTCTGGCTTGGAGCTTTTCCTTTGTTAGGGCTTTATCTATGATTTGTATCTTAATGGGTGTTGTCCATTTTGAGCTCTGATCCTCTTTTATAATATTAATTTGGAGTTGGGTAATGCTTGGATACTTTATAGTGACTATCAAAATGTGTAAGTCTACCTCATCTATGGAGGATACCAGTGAAAGATGGCCAACCTCAACATTATCTGCCATAGGAACCCTTTATGATGCTGAACCTATGGAGTCTCTAGATGAGGTGATTTACTATTGCCAAGTATCCTACCATTAGATCGCCTTTGGACTCATAGAACTCAATGAATTGATTGACTACCACTCAAAAGTTGCTGGTAGATTCAACCTATTATGTTTTTAAAATGATATACAATCTTAATCCATCCACCAAAGCTTCATACTCTGCCTTATTATTGGAGGCTTTGAATTGAAAGTGGAGGGCGATAGTAACTGTACCTCCTTTTGGGATCAAAACGTGAAGTCCAAATCTTCTTCTTGAGCTGTTGGAGAAGCCATCCATATGTAATATCCTTGTTGAGAAGTTGGTATCTATCTCTTGGAAAAGTGGGAGCTTGGGCTCTTTGGTCACCACTACCTCTTTTGCCAATCTCTTGAGCTATTCTTCTACCTCATCCAAGTGGCTAAACTCCGTGTGATGTCAAATTCCCCCAGTTCCACATACCACTTGACAAGACTTCCTAAGGTATCATGCTTGTGTAGGCTCTATCGGAGGGGTTGATCCGTAATGACCACAATCGTATGTGATTTAAAGTAAGGTCTTGGACGTCTGACCGAGGTGATTAGATAGCAAATGATATTTTTTATTTTGGGGTATTTTCTTCCACCCTTATAGAGATTTTTTCACATAATAAATGGGGTATTGTACCCCATATTCCTCTCTAATCAATGTTGAGATGAGTGTAATTAGGAAGGGGGTAAGATGCAAGTATAAGTATTCCCCAATAATGGTATGGGATAAGAGATGTGGTGATCCTAAGTAATTATTTAGGATATGTAAAGCCTCCTCACTTTCTAGAGTCTACTGAAAATATTTATTCAATACTTTATAGAAAGGCGGGTAATTTTTCATATCATTGGATACAAAACAATTGAGGTAAAAAACTTTTTCAATATTTATTTGGACTTCTTTCACTTCTCGAGGAGATTCCATATCTAACAGAGTTTGGATTTTCTTGTGTTTCCTCTACTCCATGTCTAGTGATCATAAATCCCAAGAACTTTCCTCCTACTGCCTCAAAGACACACTTCTTCAGATTTAGCCTTATTGGATCCTTATGAGGAATGCAAAGGTCTCCTTGAGGTTCTGTACAAGATCATGAGCCTTTAGGCTCTTGACCAACATATTGTCAACATATACCTCTATGGATTTGCCTATTAGATCTTTAAATATGAAGTTCACAATCCTTTGGTAGGTAGAACCTTGATTATTAAGTTATAAAGTAAAAACTTTATAATAATAAATACCTTTGCCCATCATGAATGATGTATTTTCCTCATCTATATGAGCCATTTTGATCGGGTTATAACCTTAATAAGAATCCATGAAGGAGGGGAGCTCATGACTAGAAATGGAATCCACCAACATATTAATGCGATGCAAGGGATAACAATCCTTAGAAAGTGATTTATTGAGTTTAGTGAAGTTTACGCACATCTTCCATTTCTTATTAGTCTTTGGAACCAACGACAGATTATAAATCCATTTGTGATATTAAAGTTGGCTTCTAAAATATTATCAACTTCTTCTACAATAGTTTAATTTATTTCGAGGCTAAATAATCTCTTCTTATTTCATATTTACCTAGGATTTAGGTCCACACTGAGGTGTTGGAACATGACTTCAAGATCTACCTAATTATATTTGAGTGGTTCCTAGCAAACACACCTCTATTTTCTTTCTTAAATTGGGTCATATCCTCAATAAGGGTGGGTCTCAGACCAACCCCAATTTGGATGACCATGGCGGGATCTTATTCATCGATTCCAATGATGATAAAAGCCTAAGAAGACTGCCCTCATTGTTCTCTCCCTTCATTTCATGGATCTAATGTATCCATATACATCAGCTCTACACCCATACTCTCTCATAGGAGCTCAGTTATTTTAACTAAAGGAGGAAGAACCTCTGTGGGTACGTCAACACTTCTTCAAGAGGTTTCTAAGACCTCAGACAATATTTGGTAGGCCTTCAATGGTCTCTTATTTTCTTTCATGGAAGTGTTATAACAATCCCTATCTTTATTCTTATCTCAATACACTTCTCCCACACCCAATGGAGTTCGGAACCTCATCTCTATCCTTCACATTAATAGAACATCATATAATTCATTGAGCAAAGGTCTCCCCATGATCACATTATAGGCAAGGGGAAGTCTAACACTAAGAACGTGTTCCAAATGGTGATGCAGTAATCCTTGGATCCAACTGTAAGGGAAAGATTGGTCTACCCCATAAAATATGTTCGTTCTCCATTGAACCTAATTAATAGACTGGTGATGGGATACATGTGCTTCAAGGGGAGGCCCGTGGACTGGAAATCATCATGGAATAAGATGTATGTTGATCTTCTAGAATCAACTAATACCCTCTTCATATTTGCATTTACTATGATCATAATGATGACCAAAGGATCATCATATGGGAGGTGTATCCTCTTGAGGTATGTAATTGGAAAAATCATAATGGTAGCTTATTTTAGTGATTAATTCTGGCAGTACATGCTATTAACTTGAACTCCATGTTGATGCATGCTCCTAAAATAAGCTTTTCGGGCTGTGGAAGAGGGTCCACTGCCAAATACTAATCCTGAGATTGTTATCATGTGAATCAGAGGGGTGTCATATTTTTTTTTGTTGTTTTATTGGCATTTGTTAGCATTCCTGGCTATAAAATCCTTAAGATATCCCCTCTTGATCACTCATTCGATGCTTGGGGTAAAAAATAATCACTTATGTTATGGTCATGGTCTCTATAGAAATGGTAGTACTTAGACTTATCCTCCTATCCTCCGAGGATCTCATAGGCTTAGACATAGGTAGGAGTTCTTCTATTTCCACGTCTGAGAAGACCTCTCATATGGTGGTTATTAGATGAGTGAAGTGCTTGGCTTTTGGGAGTCCATTTTCCTTTCCTACATTCTTCATTTTCATGGTCTTAGTGACATTGAGGCTATCTACAAGGATGGAGAATGAATATTTCCTATTCCCCTGTTGATGAGAGGCTATAGTGAGCCTTAAAAATATCGCATTTTTTACATTCATGTACTTTTTAGCTTTCTCCGTCAACTTTATCATGGACCGAGGGGGTCTTTTAGTAAAAGACCTCATCAACTGCTCCAACGCGAGTCCTAGGATGAATATAAGCACACAAATGGTGTCATTTAGGTCATACACTTATAGAGCCTCTTGGTTTAATCTCTTGGCATACTTTGTAAGGAGTTCAACAAACTTCTACCTCGAGTTATGGAGATAAGTAATTTACTTTCTCATCTTTAGATCCCCTATAAAGTGGTTGACAAAATATCTTGCCAACTTTGTGAATCTTACAATGGTCCCTATTATGAACTTTGAAAACTAATGCCTATTCTTCAACCTCAGAGTGGTGGGTAAGGCTCTAAACAGAACCTCATTTAGGGTACCTTGGATAAATATAAGTGATATGTGGGTCTCTAGGTGATTGATGGGATCTTTTGACCCATCAAAGGTCTCAATATCATTCTTCTTCCATTTAGAGTGGAAATAACATCTTTTGGAGGGCTAATTAAATGGTACTAGGAATTTTCATCTAGTATTGGTTGAGGAAGTTCCCCAACATGTCTTGCATCTTCTTTATCTCATTGTCATATTTACCCTAGAATTGACATGGGCTTGATCTCCAGGAAGTGATAACCTATCTTGAGAGGATACAAGTCTCTGACCATTATGGAGATCTGGCCACGTATTCCAAATTATTTTACCCTTCTAACCAGGGCTAATTATTTTCCACTGTTCTACTTTGTTTGGATCTATCCGACTCCTCTTCCACGGGTGGTTTGGGAAGCCTCATAAGAATATGATTGAGTTGGTCTTTGATCTCCTTTTCACGAGCCTCCTATCTCTATAAAAGAGATATTTAACTTAGCATTGGTAGTCTTCCCAATAGGAGAAATTCATATGTGATTTTGGTTAAATGGAACAGTCGTTCCCACATATAATGCCAAACTAGTGGTTCTTGAAATCATTTGAGACCGAAGGCCCAACATATGCTCCCCACAGGACCTTAAAGTGATTGGTGAGGAAAAATGTCAAAGTGGTAGAGAAGGATATAAAGTGGCTCTGACTATAGTTGAGGATCTTACGTACATTTGTAAAAGGTGTTTCTCAGTGCATTAGATTATAAAGGAGAGTATTACAATCAATGGACCTCTTGGGATTTGACCAAGAAGGTCTATGGTGTTCGCGGTCTCTATTATTGGTTAAAGTATTCCTAATAAGTAACTAATGGACTTATATATGGATTCTTAATCATAATTTAGGTCTCAATAAAATATACAATGTATAAGAGGTTAGAAGTGGTCGATACCCTCTTCTAGATTCTACTGATAGCGGGTTAATAGAGTATACGACAATGAGAAATTACTATAGTTATATTAGTTAGTTCTCTAGGGATTTTTATATTGATTAGTTTGAACTTAACCATTCAAAAGTTTCCCACATACACACACACACACACACACACACACACACACACACACACACACACACACACACACACATATATATATATATATATATATATATATATATATATATATATGCATTCCATTGGAGAGAGAAGGAGTGGACTACAGGGGCATGGCAAGGGCTGACCTAAGGTTTGAGGACTAGTGACTCGGTAGAGTGTTGGTGATAGGCTTAAAGGTTATGTAAGCTAGTTGATGGGATCATATAATGAGGATAGGAGACTTTAATTCTAGTGGGAGTGAGTAGTGGTATTAGGTAGAATAGTGTATGTACATTCTACCTGCCCACCATAGAAGCTACAAACACTTGTCCAAATATTTGAGGGGTGTGGGACTAGTGTAGCATCTCCTGGAATGGACTGAGCATGATATCATGATACATCATAAGGTTTTCCTCATGGAAGAGGGAATAAAGTCCTATTAGAAGACAAGCCTTGTTGTAAGGAGGTCTACTGAGTTTGTTAGAGGCTTGAAGTTGTTGATTTTGAGGTCTTCGTGCTATGAGTCTGAGGTTTAATGGAATGACTGAGTATCTGATGATAATAGGAAATTTTTTAGGGCCATTGAGACTATGGTGGAACATTCTATGAGCTGGCCTTGGTCTTTGAGGGTTAGTTCCAATCTGGTCAAGGTCTCCATTAAAGATTGGAACCTCCTCCCTAGGATAAGTGAAGGTAAAAGGTTGTAAACCTATGGGATTACTGAATAGTCATATGTGGTATCAACAATCATATTAAGAAAACAAGTGTAATTATGCTTTAGGAAACATTTAAATAAAATAATACTTAAGGGGAACAATAGTGATACTCTTGCCTAAAAATAAATAGTTTGAAAAATAGAGTGCACCACTATATTCGGCTTGCGAAAATGAGCAAGTTTGTTTTGATAGCCTTATTCAAAATATGAGTTTAAAGCGGTTTAGGGTTACAACAATGGGTGATTAATTGAGGTTTAGGGTTACAACAATGGGTGATTAATTTAGGTTTAAGGTTAAAATAATGGGTGTTGTAGCTTATGTCTTCAGCTGTGCAAAATAAAGAATAAAGAGTGATTGTGCAAAACAAGTTTAAGAGTCCATTTTTAAAGAAAATGAGTGCTGACTCAATAGAGTCCTAAGTAAATACAACACACACACACACACACACACACACACACACACACACACACTGGAAAACAAAAAGAAAACAAACCCAAACAAAACCAATTAATCCACCCTCCAAAAATATCCAAATTTGTTACCCCACCTCTACCACCCTCTATAGAGGTTGGTAGTAGACCATTATAACAGAAAACACCACCCTCTGCTGTGGGGGGGGGGGGGGGGACCCAAATTGCTAAAGCGGTTTCCTTGTCAGGATCCCCACTTCTCTCTTTTTTCCTTTCTAACAACCAACATTAATTACAAAAATCGAAAACCACTCATGAACTAAATTCCAAAGCCAAAGTTTAAAAATTTATACAAATTACAAGGATGACCCCTTAGGTTTAATCCCAAAATACCAGTTCACTCAATTATTAATTAAAATACTGACGATTTACTTAGTTAACCAAACTTATCAAATTATATTTAAATCAAATACTTTCTTCTTTATTCCAAATTTCAACCAATTGATCTCTCTACTTAATTACACACATTTAATAAATCAATTTATCCAAAATACGAGGTATTACATTTGCCGACCAAATTGACCATCTGGTTATCTTTGTCCTTCCATTGGCCCCTCATGAGGTTGGGTTATTCATGAAGGCTATCATTTTTGTTCACGAGATTTTCATCTTGGGGTGTCCACCTCATGCATTATTTTCATGCCCTATCAAAACAAAAATATAAATGGCCGGTTAGTATTATCATAATCTAAGAAACTTAAAAAATAAATAGAGTTAAAAATGTTCTTACCAACACCATTTGACGGTGCAATTCCTCCAAAATACGATCCAAACTTAAATCCATTAGGGTAGACATGTTCTTGGGAAACATGGCTGCCTGAGACAGTGAAAATAAAACACGATCTTATGGAATGTTGAGTTATTAGTGGCGACGGGCTCCTTTCTCCTTGAAAACCTAATTATCTAAGGATGAAACTTGATGAGGATAAATGAATTAGTGGACCCACTTGCCTTGGATTAATCACCAATAATGTATTATTCCCCTTGGTCAGTGTTGGGGGGGGAGGGGGGGGGGGGGGGGAGGGGGAGTTAGTTGCTTCATTGTTTTTATCCCTTATAACCTCCCTTTTTTATCCATATCTTTCTCATTATATATACTCCGCTTCTCTCGAGAATAGATGATTCTCTTATTGGAGGTGTTGGATGTACCTTAGTAAACCTACTCAAATGGACCTCCTTTATTCTTCAAATTTTCCCTACCAGAATTGATATTGACACATGCCAAGGGAGATTTTTAATATCTTTAGATTGTCAAAGAAATTGGGGTAAACATGAAGTCTTGTTTTTATTCTTCCTCTTCTAGTTCTACCTCTTCCTAAAGATGACCTGGGGGATCTACTTCATCATTTGAAATGAGAGGGGCATGATCATCATATAAAAGTTCTTCTTGATGTTAAACCAAAGTTGAGTCCTCTGAATTGGAAGAAATCATACAATTCGGTGAAGATGTTTCACTAATGTAAAATCCATTTGCCTCCATGTTGAGGATAAAGGATAGTTGTTGGGATGGAAGAACCACCAACCATCCTATAATTACCTATTTTAATGGTGTGGACAACTATGAAGTTCTTAAATGATATAATTGTTAGTTCGTAGATATGACAAACATGAGTTATTATCTAATAAAATATGAATCCGCAGGAGTTCACTAGTCCCAAACTTTTTTTAGGTCGACTAAGTTGACTTCACAATATTTTAGCTTCACTTTTAAATGAGTATGGGCATCCAAATAACAAAGCCTAATTAGTAACTGATGAAGTTATAATTAAAGAGAAATCAAAGTAAATGGTAAAGAGCCTACTAGGAGATCCAACCTCCACAAGCACAGGAAGACTTGCGTAGTTCTCACTATAAATTTTCTTAAAGAACACTAATATTTCCATATCAGCGTACTTTTCAGAATCCAAAAGCCACATAACTAAATTATAAGACTTGCCCCTACCCGGGAATGTTAAATGTTAGACCCAGAAGAAGTTCTCAAGTTATAGCAATACTTGATCTCATTTAGACCTAGGTTAGTGACACTAATTTGGCTTAGGGAAATTGTTAGGGACATTGTACCCCAATCCTAAAGAAGCTTCCAATTTCATCAATATATAGGATTCCATAAAAAATGGAGCACCTGTTCTAGTGATGGGTGGAGGAGGAAATGAACCTCTTCTGTATTATGGCTCCTATCATGAAAGAAACTTCACGAGGGAGGTCATAAATGTCCTCTTCATTGGGTGAGGTCCTTATATTAATAGTTTTAGGTATATTATATTTGGTACGAAAGGCCTCAAAGTCATTCTCTGAGGTCACTTTGTACTTTCTGAAACGCCTTGAAATGGATTATGAGGAAATGAGGAAAAAAAGAAGTTCAAAGAGGTGAAGTATTGGGGAAAATGAATGCTCTACAACTTGAATGGAAAATATAGAGAGAAATGAAGTGGAAAAAACATCGTACCTTTGGAATTAACTAAGGAGACAAGGTTTTGTTTTTAAAATCCCTTTCAGCCTTTACCACCAAAAGGATGGTGAAGTGATGGGTCTCTTGGAAACAAAGGGTCACTATCATACCAAAAGGTCATGCGCTTCACGTGAAATTATTATTTGCGGGAACCCAAACAATGATGCATGAAACCCTAAACATAAATATGACATGCGTGTTAGACCATAACTTCGTTCCCACTAAAAGTAAATGAGATATGTGGTAGTTAATAAACCTTTAGTGGGAAAATTCATGTCACCCATTGGGAATGTGTTGTGTTCAATACAAATGTTCTACTCAAATAAGCCTACAAGGGGGTGAATAGGTTTCATTACAAATTTTCCCAATTTTTTGACACTTTCAAATTCCTTTAAAATTTTAGCAAATCTAGTACATGTAACAACAAGGTAAAGTGACGATAAACATGTATATCAAGAAACTAAAGTCTTAATTAGGAAATCTAGGTCATTTAATATAGAAGTAAAAACCTGATGATAATTTTATTGATCTAAGTGTATTGTGTGTAGGTGATGAGAGAAACAACATAAACAATATACAAACAATCCATAAGTCAGATTTTATGAGGAACCCCCTCACCAAGGGGTAAAAAAATCGACGAATTCTAATCTCTTATATTACTTGAAATTTTTCTATACAATGTAAGAAAGTACCTTTGTCTCTTACACTCACGAGAAATTAGATATGAACAATGGAATTTCTCCAATTAACGATGATCAATCTACCCTGAGCTCCATATGATTAACAGGGAAGTGCATTCTCCTCCTTAGATTTTCATCATGCCTTTAACTCTCCAATAGATTAAGACACCTCCTATTTAGATCTTAGAGTGTAGATCAACAAATCAGATGTAGAATAATTTAGATTGAATCTTATCTAAGTGGATTTGATTCACATCACTTTCAATTCCTCACAATCCATAGATCAAGTAAAGATCTAGTTTCTTTACTCTATTTGAAAGGAATAAGTGAATTTGATAAAATATAAGCAATTAAAATTCAATAAACCTCAAAAATATTATTTAGGGTTCAGATTAGTAAATAGTAACTTTGATATATTGAAAGTGGAGGAAAATGGCCTATTTATAGTGAAATTTCAAAAATACGATCTATTGTGGCACACAAAATTTAAGCTAGTGTTCAAATAACATACTTGAAACATGTATCCATGAAAATGGGGTCAATTTGGATTCGTGCTAAAGCTCTTTGAAAATGTTAAAAAAAATAGGCTAAAAGGTGCAGGGTCGGGTGCAAGGGTCCAATTTAGGACCGTGCGAATGATTTAAGGTAGTGTTTCCAAAACCTTAAAACAAAATCAGTCTTGGAAAATTTTAAGTCTTTCCCCAACGTATACATAACAGTTCTAAAAAATAGAAGACACTTGTTCATTTATAAAAAAAAAAACATTTTTATCAAAAAAATGTGTGTGCATAGCCAGTGATGTTCAATAAAAAACCATATAAAGATATTGCTTCAAAGTTCAAAAACTGAAGTCTTTATTATGGAGAGATGCCATGTATATATTTGATGTCCAATGTTCATGAGGTCTACTAAACGAACCTCTCTCTTCACAATATATTACCATGATGGAAGCATTTTGGCTTGAATAACCCCCGAATCAAATGCTTTGATACATAATTTAGCAAACTAATATAAAAACACAAATGGTTAAATTTTCAATCTCCCCCTTTAGTTGTGCCTTAACAAAAACACAAAACCGAAAACAAATCTCTTAATTACACATACTGAATCCATTCCACATTAGCTGTATAATGAGAGTAAGAGAATTTAGTGAACATATAATCCATTTAACAACGACATATCAAAAGTCAAGTGTGGAATTTGAGAATGATCCGCATGAACATAACTAAAGCTGAAATACATTAATTAAAGATACATAATCATGCATATAATAGCATTCACAAAGAGTAACACGCCTACTTTGGGAATCCTCCTAACATCTGTAAGATATATATAAATGGAGAAAAACATGAAAGCATATGAAAATCGATAAATCCATCTAATATCATCAAGTACAAAAGTGCTCCCCTAAAATGGAACATCTCCACAAACTGAATGTTTTTGCCCAAAATATGAGTGTTCCTCTTAGTAAATGTAGAAACAAGTGAGCATCTCCAAAACTAGATGGGAATAAAACAAATGAATATCCATCATAAATATGCAATGTACTAAAGAAAAGGTACACGAATGTCTAAAAAAATATAAATAAATCATAAATCTCTAATCCTATTCACTCCACTCATAGATGGTCTCATCATCCTTATTGTAGTCATCATTATCATAATCGTCATTAGGAAGAGAAAGATCTGCAACATAAGTTGGACTCGATGCAGGAGGTGGTGTAGACCCTAGAAAGTGAGGTGTAAGACCTATACATCTAAGACAACCTACAATGAAATTCACATTGTCCTCAGATTATCATGATCTCTATCAATCTAGTTGAGACAATAATCAAAAGGAATATACATATTGGTCATCTATGCAGCCATCCAAACAAAAGGAGCCTGCATAATAACAAACTAAATACCCAAATAGTATTGGGTTAGATGATGAGAACAAGAAGGTGGTGCTGGTGACAGGATCCCTCTAGGTAAATAGGTTTTGTAAGAGGTTAATATGAGGGCTAATCGGTAGAGCGTAAAGTGTCAACACTATAAATAGGTCTAAAAATAACAACACCATCATCAAAATAGAGTATTGGGACATCCAGAGAATAAAGGTATCCGATAATCAAGTGACCATAGGGTAAGGCCTCATGGGATGTATCCGATCAAGAATGATGCATCACCTCAAGAATAAGCTCAGGGTTATCGATAGACTCACGATGAGTAAAATCATACATCAACTATTCTCTAGAAAAAGGAAAGTTCTAGGAATGATGATGTGGATTAATGTTATAAACAACCAAAAAATGAAGTATAAAATACTTCATCATAAAAGTGCTATGGAGAAATAGACTCCTAACCAAAGTCATCTGCCTATGGATAATAAATATAATAACTTGATCATGTGTAACAAATCTCTCAATAAAAGGTACACAATCAGGATGATTAACTCTCTCGACACTAAGATGAGAAGATCGAACATCCTTTGTCAAAATAACCTCAAAGTCACAAACAAATGAGGTCAAAATAAGAGGGTAGGTAGAGGTCATAATCATGTTCACATAAACTCATGAGAAAGGGTAACATTATTCGAAGAGTGTGGCCATAGAAATCATGAACCTTAAAGAATCTGAATCAATGGTAATATATACAACCCTTCCTCACTCCTCTCAAGATGCTCTAAATTAACATATTTATCTGTCCTAACTGTTCTATACTAAAAACCAACATCTAAAGGAGAACCATATCAAGTAAAATGAATCCTAGTGGAATCAGTCATCATGTCAGGGATTGGAATCGAGGTACTCAGGGCCTGAGAACAAGTATGCAATATGAGTGGAGCTGAATGCGGTGTTGCTCTATAATGAGAACTCTCGTCAAGATGACTTGAGGGTCTTAGATGACACTCTATTTCATGCAAGAGTCTTTTCATGACCCTTAATATTATAAATAGGGTGTTAAAACAAACACATAAGAAAAAATGTTGTAAACCCAAAGAGTGAATGGGAAAAGCTAAGTTATGAAAACCTAAATACCTAAAAATCAACCTCGTAGCACAAATAAAACATCTAATTAGATGAAATAAACCTAGATAAACTCTAATATACGAAAATCGACATCAAATCAAAGAATGACGACTTACAAGAGTATACTCTAGATGTAACCAAACAAAACAGAAAATCTAGGGTTTGTATACAAGAAAGTACCTAAAGTACTCCAAATATCTCAAGGAACAATCGCAAAATGATAAAAATATGATACTGGATTTAAATCGCCCAGGGTTTTAACTCTATGTGTGTTGGATTTGATATATGAAAGAATCATCCCTAGTTACCCTTTTCATAGTCTAAAGTCCATGCGCACGAAGCTAGTATAGTCGTTCGTACAGTTGGCCATGTGTATGGTGCCAAAATGGCATTATGCCTATGGTTTTGGCCAGTACACTCAGTCAAGGAAAATCTTCAGAAAAGACTAAATGCAGAATCCCAAAAAACCAATATCTCAATATATGTTATGAATGTGCGGAAAAGCATGTAAAAAAATTCATGTAGAACATGTTAAGCATAATTTTGAGATAAAATAGACAAATAAAAATAGTCACACACACTTATACACAAATTGAATGTTAATATGAAAAAGTGTGATAATGATTAGGTTTTAGATGATAAATATGACTTGCCATATAAATTTCCTCTAAATTTTAATTAATGCCATAGTTTGAGAACACATTCAACACAAACATCAATTATTTCAACAAAAACGTTCAAAAATTCCTTTCAAATCAAATGAAGCAACTGTTTATTTCAATTATGGTATGGAGAGAAAATGGGTTATAAAATTAAACAAATAGATTTAGCCAAGTCATACGAATTACAAATGATGCTTAAGTTTATCATTAAAGTAATATCCATTGAATATCTCATTAAATGATAGTTTATATCCAATGATCTCTCTTCGACACATGTACGAATTTTTCAATGTCAAACTAAAAATAGCTAATTCATTTGAATTGAACCTATAACCCTACTTGTTTTTAATGTCGGTTAAGCACTTGGCTTTCAACATATTGGCTTTTCTCATTGATTGGGTTTTCACACACATGTTAGAAGACATCTACCCAAGAGATACTCAAATTCAAGTCAGGTGTTATCACTCTAATGGTATCCCTTATGAAAGAATAAAAAGTGATAATTTTTCAACTTCAATAAGTATGAATAACACACAAACTCATAAATGGCCCATGGAAAGATTTTAAACGCCAATAATAGATCTCTGGATTTAATCATGATTAAGTGAAGCACTAAAAGCAAAACACATAAGTTTAATCATACGCATAAAGTGACATGCAAGTGCTTCTCTAGAGTGAAATCGCAACCAAAGATTTCAACAAATTTGACTATCATGATTTATCAAGTTAATTTTAACCTAATATTAACATTACCAACATTTGCAATCAAAAGGTTAAAAATCCATGTTTTAATCATCATTCAAGTTAAGTTTTCTCGTCAAATTTCATGAATTAAAGAACTTAATCACATAGTTATAAACGATCCAAATGTAACTTTAAAAACTCTCACCCACAAATATTTGACCCAAAAAAATCAAGAAGTACCTAGGAGGGGACATACAACATGAAGACCCTAGTCATCCTAAGAAAACTATTCCCTAGATAGTGATGGGTGAATCATCTTTCAAATCCTTCGGAGAAATGAATACAACTTCCCTCTTTTCAATTTTCTATTTAGGAAACTCAAGCTCAATTTTCTTTCATTGAGTGTTCTTAGTCATGGCTTTCACATTCTTTAGCGTCCATGTCACATCACTCATAGGATTCTTATGCTTATTCCTTTAAATTTGAGCCAATGTTCTAGGTAAAGAAAAATACTTCCTAACCTCACTCATTTCCTTGACTAATAAGTTGACTCTCTTCATCAGTATCCCAATATCACCCTGTAGTTAGTTAATACGATCTCTATGAAACACGTTCCTCATGTTATTCATGAACTTATTTTTTTATTTCTTTTAAGAACCTATAATATTGAGTTGAATGTCCATGCAACTTACAAAAAGTGAAAAAAAGGAACATTCCTCATCAATTTTATTTTGGCTCCATCCAAATTTTATGAAGTCTCCTCCCTTTGAAAAAAATGTGCAATGGGATTTAATTTCCCACATAATCAGCAACCAAATTCATTTTTCATGAATTTGGGCATAGGATCAATTTCCCTATTTTCAATATAGGAATTTGTTCCTTATCCTTATTTTCAGAACAAGAAATTTCAACTTTTGATTTCAAAATTATAACGTTTTCTGTTGATTGTTTAACATAAGCAATGTCGTGTTGAACATAACCAATGCCATGTTTATTATTTTTAAATTTGACAATAATTCATCGAAATGTTATCTATAACATTATTTTTATCAAGCATCTCAATTTTCAAGTTTTTGGTATGTTGCAACTCAATTTAAAATTTTTCAAAATCAATTCTCCAAATCTCTTTTTTAAGTTGAATTTATTATTTTTAGTTAAAAATGGCCTCATTTTGTTTTTTCAAATAATTACATTCACTTTTCAAAACATAACCACTTTCTTTGAGTTTTAAAAATTCCAATTGAACACTTTACATTCTTCATCGTTATCATCATTTTCACATTGAAAAGTTTTCACTTTATTCAAAGGATAGATGTTTAACTTTTGTAACTTTATTGATTCTTGACGGAGTTCATCAAAGGCTTCACGAATATCGTTAATGAGAAAATAAGGTTATACGGATTACTCATATCTTAGGCCAAATGTACAAATACACTTTTTTTAGAATTTTATCTTGATTTAATTTAGTGATCATGCAATAAAGTTATGAATCCAAATTTTATACCGACCACCAAGAATAATAATTTATGGAATAATCCATTTCGAGCAAAACCTTTAATTTTGGCACTATTAAAGAATCTGACAGACACGAGACAACTTACAAACTACTTAGAGATCTGCTAAGTATAACGCAAAGATGTCTTCAAATCTTCAATAGATATGACACAATCCAACATCTTCCAAATGAAGAAGCTCTTGCCTCGGTATCCACCATTCAACCTCAAGAATCTTTAATTCCTTTCTTCTTCAGTAGTAGAGCCTCAAATCCACACAATTCAACAGTAAAGGAAATCTCTTTAAGGGTTTATTTTAAACTTTGGATTTCTTCTTCTTGATTTAAAAAAGTGATCTTCAAAGATCCAAGGGGTTTGGATGAAAACATTACAGAGTTCGATCACCAAAATAACTCTAAAACGGCTTGAAGAAAAGAATAATCCTTCATCTCTATTTATAGGAAAAGTAGTTGTAAATAGATAATGATTAAATATTTGGAAATATATGTTATAAAAAAATAGGCGCAGTCATTCAAATGAGATACAGCCTCATTCAAATGATTTACCCTTTCTCGTTCGATCTTCCTTCCAACAAAACTTCAAACAACATTCCAGAGCATACTCAAAAGGCGACATTCCAAACCTCGTTTGAAGATAGGAACCTCTTTTCAATGACCCTACTGTGACAACCCGCCTACTAAAATAATAGGTGGCCAGCCCAATACTCCAATAATCACAGGAATCATAGATGGTCCATTCTTAGCATCACTGTCGATTAACATAATAGTATGAGATAACCACCAATCATTTTAGAAAACGGATTGTCATATACAAAAAAATTTAAAAGTAAAGAGAAACACTTAGACAATCCCATTTGTAAAAACGGTGGGTATCAAAAATCGATGAATATAGTATGACAATACCATAAATAATCACCGAATAAGCTGTCGGTGCACAGACCAATACAAATGATATATTAAGTATTACAATCCAATATTTACAATATAATAAATGAGTGCAATACCTTGGGCAAACACGCCCGAATAACTATACTGAACATAACTAGAGTACAGAAGAAAGGAACGTCTACTACAAGTATCCTACAACATCCGCAACATGCTGTAGCTCCATGACAACTGGAAAGGAATATGTAAATACAGATGTCCATGCGGAAGCGCACCTGTAACGGAAAAGAAATGCAGAAACAAGGAAATATAGAAACCGGTCAGGGCCGGGTTTGATATGATTACCATGTGACTAAAATGCATGGCAGGTAAGTGCGTAAATCTCTCGCAGATAACAATAATATTCCTCACCTCTCAATCTAGCAGCAACCTAGCGCAATATAAATGATGCTCAGGTTATAGAAAGAACATAAGGCTAACTTCTCCCCAGTCTCAACACTATGCCCTATTCGTGCGTGGGGTGTCTCGCAAAGCGAAATCCAAACAAGGAACCCCCCCGATACACTACTACTTAGGCAAGGTTGATCGTCGAGATACATTAGGCCCTGTCCTAATTAATTTAAGTACTAAAGGTTAACTTCTCCCCAGTCTCAACACTATGCCCTATTCGTGCGTGGGGTGTCTCGCAAAGCGAAATCCAAACAAGGAACCCCCCGATACACTACTACTTAGTCAAGGTTGATCGTCGAGATCCATCAGACCCTAAGCACGAAATAATAAATAAATACATGTGTGTGCATAAGTGTGGGAGGTCACATCTACAGCTACATAAAGAAAAATATAAAAGTAAAACGCATCCATCATCTATTGGCACAATTCCTAATTCAATCTTTAGGAATATACATATAAATGGTACAACACTTTATCAAGTGTTTACCAAATTAATTTCATCATATACTAATTCATTTCATGAATTTGTTCCTTATCAGGAAATATAATCATACTTTTTATGCTCTAGAGGCATTTATCTCAATTGTTCACTTTGTAAAAATATCTTCCTTATCAGGAATATAATCATCATCATAGGCTCTTTATGGCCTTACATCGTGCTCTTTATCGCACTTTCATCATGCTCTGTATGGCATTTTACTGTGCTCTTTATGGCACCCATCAAACATCAAGTCCAACTTGATTCAGAATAGTTATAACCATATCTATATATATAACGATTCTAAGACCGCCCGTCCGGGTTTCCCCACTGTGCGCGCCCCTAAATGGCTATCATCTTCCAGGGCCTCCAAGACAACCTGGGATCCTATCGAAACATCGGGAAGCGACCATGTGCCTGCGTGATAGTCAAGACCACAACCGGAATCTCCTAACCAGCGCAGAAAATATAAACAAACGCTCACATGGCCTAGGGACTATATACACCCTGCATCATTAGCCAGGGGTCTTCACCACAACGCGCGCGACTTCCCTTATGATAGCGATTTAGAGAGGTACGTATCCATAAATTATCATTTATGAAAAACATTACTTTTTCCCTTTTTGAAAACTCATATTTTACATTTCCAAAAATCAGCCATTTAGCCATTAAGCACCAAGCTTTAGCAGGTGCATACTATTCTTATTTAGTCATACATTTTATTAATGACCTAAGACCCAAAGTGCCACTAACCTCAAAATAGCCTCGAATAGTTTATATAATTCATAAACCCTCAAAGTGAGTCTCCATAATGGAGTGTCTCTCAAAAGCTCAACCTTAATATTTTAACTTCCCATTTCATTTCTAGGTTAATCTCCTAAATCATTCGGATATCAACCTACGCAACTTAGCCCTCGGGTAAGCCTAAATATCCCATTATCATCCTAGGGCATTAGCCTACCCAAAACCACCCTCTAAGACTCTTAATTACTTCCCAAAGGAAGGTTCCTAATCCTTGGACCTAAAAGAAAAAGGGCTAAAAAAATCAAAATAAGAAAATCTCACAAAAACAGGGGAACCGAATCGATTCGCCCCTTGGGCCGAATCGATTCGCCCTTGCGAATCGATTCGCTAAACAGCCGAATCGATTCGGTGAGCAAAAACTGACCTTCTGTAATTTCCGAATCGATTCGGTTTTAATCCGAATCGATTCGGTTTGCAAGACCTGTAACCCTCTCCTTATCCGAATCGATTCGCCCCTAGGGCCGAATCGATTCGGTCCTGAAATTTTGCCCAGTTTGGGCGACGGGTTACATAAACCCTAAAATCCCAAAACCTCCATTCTTTGCTTTTTACCCAACATCAACAACATCTAATTCTACCAAATCATTCCTACACCATTTACAACTAATAATTTATCCTCAAATCAAATTTAAAACTAAGATTTAAGGGTTTAATCATCAAAATCAACAAATACCCATTTATGGGTTAAATCTCCAAAACCTAACTATACATGCAATTTATCACATTAAATCAATATCTAGCAAGTAAGAAACTTGCCTCGAGGTTCGTAGTCTTGGAACACCTCCGGTAGCGGCGGATTCCGGCCCAAATCTTCCTTTTCTCTCTTTTTCTCCCAACTCTCTCTTCTCTCTCTCTCTCTCCTTTGGCTTCTCCCACCAAAATGAAGAAAAGAAAAAGGGGTGGGGGATTTATAAGGGTCTCAAAATATAAACCCCGACTCTTAACTGCTAATACACCTCTAAAATGACTCATAACCACTTTTTGAGTCATAACCCCTTAAAATTGCCCGAATCCCAAAAATTACAACTGGGCACTTATTTCGACTATCTCGACTATTCTAAAAACAACCGCACCCCCTATTTTGGCATTCGGGAAAGTGTGAACTATTTTTACGTTCCAATTCCATTTTAATTCATAAATTATACCCAAATTTAAATATAGGTCATAACCGTCGTTTTACATAAAACGACGCAATAATACGCAATATAACACTATTTACCTTCTCATAACGGTAAATAGTCAAAACATAGTAAATATTATCCCTAAGTATCACGGGAAATAATATTTACTCCAACATTCCCTATTTTATAAAATTTGCCCATTAGGCAAAATAGTCTAAAATAGTCGCTCGAAAACCCGGGTTGTTACATACCCCCCCCCCCCCCCCCCCTTAAAGGGGATTTTTGCCCTCAAAATTCAGGCGTAACCCATAACCATAACAAGGGTATACTATACCAAACCGTGCTATCATACTAGCAAACTCCTCTACAGAGAAATGTCCCCATAGGACGCAGACTAAGGTCATCACTAACGATCTCAGAAATTATCGATCCTACCCTTCTACTACGGGAGGAGATTCCTACACAAGCTCGGCACTAATTACCTTACTTCCTAAACACGTTACACCCTTACTAGGGAATAGCTACACTATCTTACAATCATTAACCCCAACACTACTTACTTCTATTCGCGTTGGCGTAACCCTCAAAAGTCTACTTGCTCACTGAGCCCAATCTAAAGGAAGGTTCCCGGACCACTCCCAGTCCTAGGAATATACTATTCGCTATTTCCATTCCAACAAGTAGACAAGGCATATTGCCATCCATACTAGGCTACGCACGTCCTAACGTTTATCGAAGACGATCCGGACTATTGCAAGGAAATTCGATCCATAGAATTTCTACTCCGATCTCACCTTAAATCAAATCCACCCTTCCACTTACGGGTGGTAGGATATACCCCATATCCCAACGGTTTCCATTCAACCTGGAGACTTTACCTATACCTTGACACCAATGTCTCGTCTCGGTTCACTACCGTTACTAGAAACTGCATACAGATCTAAAACTCCTACCAAGAAGAGTTGGACGTACACCTCCCGCTTAGTCCGCCCATTTCCATCGAGCAAGCAGCGATTGATCAAATGATCCACAGTTTTCTCAACCAGAATCATGACCGTTGCATTATCGACAAAAAAAATGTCCACGGATACACCCATCCTCGTCCCACACTACTCTCTACATACCAGTAGGGGAAAGGGTCAATCATGGACCTGAATGCCCTTACAATAGAGTCCCTCGGTGAAGCTCACTCCACTTGGCATTCTATGCCACGAATAAACTCTAAGACGGTATCTACTCGGCGCCTATACTACTCCCATCCGCATTGCCTTAGCGAAAGGAAGCATCCTAACGAGCTCAAAATCCCATATTTGTTGTCTAGGGACCAAATCGTACTTAGAGTTAACCCACAACTTATTGTGGTCAACTCCCAACGATCTTTCTAAACTAACGCCGCATGCCCTAAGGGCCTAGCGTCCTAAGAATCCTAGGGTCAATCTATCTATCCTAACCTACTCGTATAAGTATAAGACTAAATATCCCTAGTGTCCAAGACCTTTCCCGACTTCCGACATTAGCTCGATTTCATGCGTGGGACGTCTCGCCGAAGCGAAATCCAAACAAGGAACCCTCCCGTTACACAACTACCTCGCATTGTCGGTCGTCGAGAAGTAACGGTCGAAGACACATGATCGGGATCGACGGAAATCCTAACTCTAAATTCTACCACTACACATATACGTCTACGTCTTACCATAACAATCGACTGAGGCATTTACTTTCAGTAAGATGCCACCAATACTCTACTCCAAGAGACACATATACCTGTAAACAAATGGCCTTCTCATTAAGGCACAACCATAAGTCCCTATCGGACATCCATAATCTTAGTCCTCCCCCACGTTAGTCAGAGGAAAACGATCATAGTGTTCATATATCGCACATGAACTTAGCCCTTAATCACTCATATACGTGATTCTTGGCTAAACCTTCCAACCCAACACTTAACCAACAGAAAAGAAAAGAAAGAAGAAAAGAACAGAAAAGAAAATGCACATCTCTCCACTCCCAACGTTGTTAAGGTTCATGCGTGGAGCGTCTCGCCGAAGCAAAATCCAAACAAGGAACCCCTCCACACAGTCACCTTAACTAGCCGGTCATGGAGATAAGGCAATAGCATACACAAGCAAAGCAAATAAGCAAGCAAAGAGAATAAAATAATAATAAAAAAAAGGAAACTATCTACACATCGTAAATCACCTCTATAAATGTCTCCACCCGTATCCAGGAGAGATATTATAGAACAACTAGTCCTCCTCCTAGAACTAGAACTAGAATAGCCTCGCGATATATTCGCTTGCTATCACCCCAACCAATCTAAGGATATTTCTACTCGTATAATATATAATACAAGTAGCACGTACCACACATATCACCACTCGCCCCATAACGAGTGAGAAGGAAAAATACAGAACTCCCTTATTATGGAAGCCATATAAATATACTTACTATATAAAAATATGTACTGATACCATCACAAGCTCGATATACGCACCCGAATCTAGGGCTAACACCTAACTACTCCATCTTACCTAAGGAATGCACTACTCGCACCTTGGTTAGACAGTCCCACCAACATACTAGCCAACCTCGTTGGCTACTACCAATGGTTCCAAGACACGTCATTCTAGTCTTACCCGAACCAAACTACTTCTTCAAAAAGTGTTTCCAACACTTTCTTACGAGCCTAGCATTTCCACTGAAAGGCTCTCTCCTATGGGCAAAACATTATGCCCCACATAAAGAGGCGACTTTCATACCCGCCACTTCATCCTTACTCCTAAGGGTGAAAGGTTTTACTCAAATCCTCACACCTGGGCACTCCTATACCCAACTCTAGGCCAAACTCTCGGGCCTCACGCTCTCACCGAACGAGGTTACACTTCCTCTATCCAACTGAACTTCCAACATGTGGTCCTAATAAAGAACCTCTCAACTCCGAATTGACATTGCTCAGAGTCCCAAGCATAGTACCACTCTCTACCGGCAGCGGTACTTGGGAAAACTATTTTCACTGTACTTAGTAGTCACTGCAGCAATATAAAATAATGCTGCAAAGGGAGAGACCTCCAAAGCGATCCTAATTCCCGACCACAGCCTACAGCTTATTGTAATCCCATCCTATGACGCCTTCACAACGGCCTTCCTCAACGCCCTTCATCTAACGACTTACAAGTCTCACACGAACGCATAGAAGATCTTCAGGGTCCTCATACCATAGCAGGAGAGCGAAATCTCACAAGGGAATTCAACGACCTTATTCCTAAGGCTCTACATCAAACAGAGAGAAACGCAGAAGACGTAAAACATCCGCACAGATTCCTAAGGACTCTAGAACCTAATGCTCTGATACCATCTGTGACAACCCGCCTACTAAAATAATAGGTGGCCAGCCCAATACTCCAATAATCACAGGAATCATAGATGGTCCATTCTTAGCATCACTGTCGATTAACATAATAGTATGAGATAACCACCAATCATTTTAGAAAATGGATTGTCATATACAAAAAAATTTAAAAGTAAAGAGAAACACTTAGACAATCCCATTTGTAAAAACGGTGGGTATAAAAAATCGATGAATATAATATGACAATACCATAAATAATCACCGAATAAGCTGTCGGTGAACAAACCAATACAAATGATATATTAAGTATTACAATTCAATATTTACAATATAATAAATGAGTGCAATACCTTCGGCAAACACGCCCGAATAACTATACTGAACATAACTAGAGTACAGAAGAAAGGAGCGTCTACTACAAGTATCCTACAACATCCGCAACATGCTGTAGCTCCATGACAACTGGAAAGGAATATGTAAATACAGATGTCCATGCGGAAGCGCACCTGTAACGGCAAAGAAATGCAGAAACAAGGAAATATAGAAACCGGTCAGGGCCGGGTTTGATATGATTACCATGTGACTAAAATGCATGGCAGGTAAGTGCGTAAATATCTCGCGGATAACAATAATATTCCTCACCTCTCAATCTAGCAGCAACCTAGCGCAATATAAATGATGCTCAGGTTATAGAAAGAACAGAAGGCTAACTTCTCCCCAATCTCAACACTATGCCCTATTCGTGCGTGGGGTGTCTCGCAAAGCGAAATCCAAACAAGGAACCCCCCCGATACACTATTACTTAGGCAAGGTTGATCGTCGAGATACATTAGGCCCTGTCCTAATTAATTTAAGTACTAAAGGTTAACTTCTACCCCGTCTCAACACTATGCCCTATTCGTGCGTGGGGTGTCTCGCAAAGCGAAATCCAAACAAGGAACCCCCCCGATACACTACTACTTAGGCAAGGTTGATCGTCGAGATCCATCAGACCCTAAGCACGAAATAATAAATAAATACATGTGTGTGCATAAGTGTGGGAGGTCACATCTACAGCTACATAAAGAAAAATATAAAAGTAAAACCCATCCATCATCTATTGGCACAATTCCTAATTCTATCTTTAGGAATATACATATAAATGGTACAACACTTTATCAAGTGTTTACCAAATTAATTTCATCATATACTAATTCATTTCATGAATTTGTTCCTTATCAGGAAATATAATCATACTTTTTATGCTCTAGAGGCATTTATCTCAATTGTTCACTTTGTAAAAATATCTTCCTTATCAGGAATATAATCATCATCATAGGCTCTTTATGGCCTTACATCGTGCTCTTTATGGCACTTTCATCATGCTCTATATGGCATTTTACTGTGCTCTTTATGGCACCCATCAAACATCAAGCCCAACTTGATTTAGAATAGTTATATTCATATATATATATATATATATATAACGATTCTAAGACCACCCGTTCGGGTTTCCCCACTGTGCGCGCCCCTAAATGGCTATCATCTTCCAGGGCCTCCAAGAC
The DNA here is from genome assembly GCA_949130495.1 of Sambucus nigra. Classification (NCBI taxonomy): domain Eukaryota; kingdom Viridiplantae; phylum Streptophyta; class Magnoliopsida; order Dipsacales; family Adoxaceae; genus Sambucus; species Sambucus nigra. Next base: position 292,334,476 of record OX422215.1, on the reverse strand, counting down.
AACCTGGGATCCTATCGAAACGTCGGGAAGCGACCATGTGCCTGCGGGATAGTCAAGACCACACCCAGAATCTCCTAACCAGCGCAGAAAATATAAACAAACGCTCACATGGCCTAGGGACTATATCCACCCTGCATCATTAGCCAGGGGGCTTCACCACAACGCGCGCGACTTCCCTTATGATAGCGATTTAGAGAGGTGTGTATCCATAAATTATCATTTATGAAAAACATTACTTTTTCCATTTTTGAAAACTCATATTTTACATTTCCAAAAATCAGCCATTTAGCCATTAAGCACAAAGCTTTAGCAGGTGCATACTATTCTTATTTAGTCATACATTTTATTAATGGCCTAAGACCCAAAGTGCCACTAACCTCAAAATAGCCTCGAATAGTTTATATAATTCATAAACCCTCAAAGTGAGTCTCCATAATGGAGTGTCTCTCAAAAGCTCAACCTTAATATTTTAACTTCCCATTTCATTTCTAGGTTAATCTCCTAAATCATTCGGATATCAACCTACGCAACTTAGCCCTCGGGTAAGCCTAAATATCCCATTATCATCCTAGGGCATTAGTCTACCCAAAACCACCCTCTAGGACTCTTAATTACTTCCCAAAGGAAGGTTCCTAAACCTTGGACCTAAAAGAAAAAGGGCTAAAAAAATCAAAATAAGAAAATCTCACAAAAACAGGGGAACCGAATCGATTCGCCCCTTGGGCGGAATCGATTCGCCCTTGCGAATCGATTTGCTAAACAGCCGAATCGATTCGGTGAGCAAAAACTGACCTTCTGCAATTGCCGAATCGATTCGGTTTTAATCCGAATCGATTCGGTCTGCAAGACCTGTAACCCTCTCCTTATCCGAATCGATTCGCCCCTAGGGCCGAATCGATTCGGTCCTGAAATTTTGCCCAGTTTGGGCGACGGGTTACATAAACCCTAAAATCCCAAAACCTCCATTCTTTGCTTTTTACCCAACATCAACAACATCTAATTCTATCAAATCATTCCTACACCATTTACAACTAATAATTTATCCTCAAATCAAATTTAAAACTAAGATTTAAGGGTTTAATCATCAAAATCAACAAATACCCATTTATGGGTTAAATCTCCAAAACCTAACTATACATGCAATTTATCACATTAAATCAATATCTAGCAAGTAAGAAACTTGCCTCGAGGTTCGTAGTCTCGGAACACCTCCGGTAGCGGCGGATTCCGGCCCAAATCTTCCTTTTCTCTCTTTTTCTCCCAACTCTCTCTTCTCTCCCTCTCTCTCCTTTGGCTTCTCCCACCAAAATGAAGAAAAGAAAAAGGGGTGGGGGATTTATAAGGGTCTCAAAATATAAACCCCCACTCTTAACTGCTAATACACCTCTAAAATGACTTATAACCACTTTTTGAGTCATAACCCCTTAAAATTTCCCGAATCCCAAAAATTACAACTGGGCACTTATTTCGACTATCTCGACTATTCTAAAAACAACCGCACCCCCTATTTTGGCATTCGGGAAAGTGTGAACTATTTTTACGTTCCAATTCCATTTTAATTCATAAATTATACCCAAATTTAAATATAGGTCATAACCGTCGTTTTACATAAAACGACGCAATAATACGCAATATAACACTATTTACCTTCTCATAACGGCAAATAGTCAAAACATAGTAAATATTATCCCTAAGTCTCACGGGAAATAATATTTACTCCAACATTCCCTATTTTATAAAATTTGCCCATTAGGCAAAATAGTCTAAAATAGTCGCTCGAAAACCCGGGTTGTTACACCTACGCAACTCATTTAAATGACATACCAATCTCATTATAACGAGTTAGTGAGTTTTAAAAAAATTATTTTAAATATCGTTTTAAAATATTTTGAAAGCAATAAATGCAACCTCTTTAAAGATAACCCTTGGATAATTAAAGTCTTTACCAAACCACCTCATAACTCTTTTTAATGTTATTGTGACAAACCATCTTCAATCATTCAAATGTCATCAACTTCTTTTATTTAAATACATGAAAGTAGGCATAAAGGTGTAGTGGGGTGTAACAGGATAAGCAAAATAAAAATAAAATGAGCAATTATAAAACATGCTCTTATGAATCTCCCCCTTTGGCTATTCTGATACAAAGCACAATCCGAAGCCAAATGGACCCCTAAGACAAATACAACTAATTTCTTCCCAAAATAAGAAACGAAAATGCATAAATATACATGTCTTCAAATTATAAGTGTTCATATTTTGTGAACGAAATCATTATCAAGGCGGAATGACGTACACACATGAGACAAAAGGAATATGGTGACGTATATGAGTTTAGAAAAAATAAACACTTTATAATTTATTCTCCCCCTTTTCGTCTGTGATAGACAAAAGGTGAGAACAAATTGAGGGGGGTTTATTGTTTTAAACTCATACACCTCACGGTATTTCATTTTAGACTAGGACTTCAAAGCAATCCTTATTTCCTTTTTCTTTTTAGTTTTGGGGAACGTATAGATTTCATAAGTTTGAAGGTCCTTACAAGTTCTTTTAACCTAAGTGCATCTAAAATTCCCAAAAAATTCAGGACAATGAACTTGGGAATAAAATAGAATGGTAGGGATCTCAAAATCTTTTTCACACCATGCGTCTCAAAAATTCTCTTACCCAAATTAAAACTATAGTTAACGATATCAAAAAATCATGCATAAAATTTATAAAATGATTAAGTCTCTAGCATAGTAGTGGTCTTAAACTGTATGGTGAGATTTTAAAGCTTATAATCTTTCACAGCGCTAGTACCCTCGTAAGTCAGTTGGAGGTTGTCCCATGCTTCCTTAGACATGGTGCATGTCATCATGCGGAGATACTCATCGGGGGTGACTTCTGTAGAAATTGCACTTAAATGGAGTGGTTTAAAATTACTCCATTTTAGTTCATCATCAATCCTAGTGGTGATGGTTTTAGGACTTATGACATCGCCATTAGTCACAGTGATTACTGTCCACCCTCTTTCATAGACAAATTACATGCTCGTCAATCACTTTCAAAGAAGACATCGTTCGAGAATTGCAATAATCATAATTAGATCCATAAAAAACAAATAGCCTATTATATATATTATCCATAAAAAAAAATTTAAAGATGACACAAAAACTTAATTTAAGCATCTCTGATACTAATTTTAGAAAACGGGTTTATACGGATTACTTGTATCTTAGGCCAAATACACAAATTCACTTTTTAAGAAATTTTATTTGATTTAATTTAGTGGGCAGCAAACAAAGTTATGAAGGAAAATTTGAAACTAACCTACAAGAAGATGAATTTGAGAAAAAAATCCCTTTCAGGAAAAAACTTTGAATTTAACACTATTAAAGAATCAACAGACACAAGACGACTTACAAACTTAGAGATCCACTACGTATAATGGGGAAATGTCTTTAAATCTCCAACATTGTTTAAAATATGAAACTCTTACATCGGTATCCACCGATTAGGCTCAGGAATCTTTAATTCCTTTCTTCTTTAGTAGTAGCACCTCGACTCCATAATTTAGCAGTAGAGAAAATCTTTACAAGTTTTTTTAACCATTGGATTTTTTCTTCTTGATTTGGAACAATTATCTTTAAGGATCCAAGGGATTTGGTTGAATAAATTATAGAGTATGATTACCAAAAGAGCTCTAAAAAGGCTTGGAGAAAATTCTAAACTCACATCGATTTATAGGGAAAGTAATTGCAAAGAGATAAGGATTAGAGACTTGAAAATATATGTTTTTAAAAACACCTAAGTACTCATTAAAATGAACTGCCACCTCATTCGAATGATGTAACCTTTCTCGTTTGATCGTGCTTCCAACGAAACATCGAACGACATTCTAGAGCATACCCAAAAGGTGGTCTTCCAGAACTCATTCAAATATAAGAACCTCGTTCTAATGAACAAACATATTTCATTCCAACGACATACTAATTTCGTTCGAACGAGGTAGGGAGTTTTTTAAAAATTCTTTTAAAAATCATTTTAAAATATTTTGAAAACTTTTAAATCCAAAGTCTTTAAAGATAATCCCTTCATAATTAAAGAGTTTATCAAACTATCTCATAACTCTATTGAATGTCATTGTGACGAATAATATTTCATCTTCCAAATGTCATTAACTTCTTCTCTTCAAAAACGTGAAAGTAATTATGAATGTGTTCTGTGGTGTAATGGGATAATCCAGATAAAAATAAAATGAGAAATTATAAAATATGTTGTTATAGTTAACTTCATTATCATCATCCTCGAGTTATTTATGAATTAAAGCGTGCGAGCCCTTACTACTACACAAAGACTAATCAATAAGATACCTATTACTAAAAGATTTGATCATATTATTCCTCACAACACTCTCAAATGACATTATATATTCACTAACCTTTTTACTCTCATCCAGTTCATCAAAAAATATATCTCACTTCCACTCTCTTTCACTAGTACTTCTCTCCCCAGATAACTCCCAAAGTCACTCAAACTAGCTTTATAGAATTTATTCTTCTTGCCTACATCGTTAGTCTTCTCTTATGTTCTAAAACGAGTCAGGAACATGTTGATATTATGCCCTACTCCTCAACAACCATAGAAATGGTCATTATCCTTATCCTTATGTTTATTCGAAACACTTTTCTCACCATAAGAGATATATTTAGTGGATTTGTAAGGTTTAGGCTCAAAATTTCTTCCATTTTTGAAAAACTTTTTACTGTTCTTGTAAAATTTACTAAAGCATTTTACTAATAAAACCATATCTACGTAAAAAAATTCTTTAGGTTTCTCTTCACTCTTGCTTAACACACTCTCCTTAGGTTCAACTACAAATGCTAAATCCTTCTTAGTTTTCGTCGCATTCACATCTTCTTCTTGGTCACAAATTTGAAGTGAACCAACTAGTTCTTCTAAACTCCAATTATCAATGTCCCTAATATCTTGTAGTTAGAGTTCATAACAAATTTTTGATAAGTTTATTATCTAATGTTCTCTCTAAGATTAAATGAGGAATGTACTACTTCGGTTTACGGAGCATAGTAGCCATTAAACATTTTCTCCTTACACATTCTCATCATCTTAAGTTTTGTTTCAATATTTTGAAACACATCGCGTCTCACCCTTGAAGTTCCTTCATCTTTCACAGAGAAGATATCCCATGTTTATTTGGATAACTCATAATTAAGGATAAAATTGTACTTTTAAGTACTTACGGATGAAATCAAGCATTCAAAGTTGTTAAATTGTAGTTGCTATCCATAATTCCTAATTGGTCCATATATTCTTGGTTTTTTTAACTCACAATCCATCTTGTTCAATCGTAGGATAGTTCCAACTCTCTTCAGCACTAATCCATACTCTCTTGTATTTGTATGTTAAGTATCTGAACAGACTGACCTTATAATTCCCATAATTAGATACATCTAAATATTGTAGCCTATACATGGAAATCATATCTTTATATTGATACATCATCAATTGAAACGAAATTCTAATCACAAACACAATATATCGACAAGTAACGAACAAAAATATATAACACAACAATCCAATATCAAACTCTAACACATTAATTCTTAGAAGAGAAACCACTCTGATAACATTATGGATTTTGTATTTTCAATACAAGTGTTTTACTTAAATAAACCTACCGGGGGTCAATTAATTACAATTTTGCCCAACTTTTCACCATTTTTAAAACCCTTTTCAATTTTATCAAGCATAGTACATGTAACAACTAGGAAAAGTGATGGTAATCATGTGAATCAACGAATTAAAGTATCAATTAGGAAATAGAGGTCAATTAAGCTAGATGTAAAAAACTAATGTCAATTTTGTGAATTTGGTTAGATCTATAAGTTTTTTCTAAGTGTAGTGTGTGTAAGTGATGAGAAAAATAATATACACAACATATAAACAATCCATAAGTCATATTTTGTGAGGAAAAAACCCTACCAAAGGGTTGAAAACCTGAACGCACTCTAATTTATCACTCATCTTGAAAAGGTTTTATATGATTCAAGAAAGTACCTCTCTTTTGTGCACTCACGAGAAGTTAACTATGAACATTGCAATTTCTACCATTGACAACGAGAGATCTATCCTAAGCTTCATATGATGAACCAATAAGTACATTCTCCTCCTTAGAGTCTAAACATGCATTGAGCTCTATAACATATTGAGAAGTAAAGAGGAACTGAGATATATACTGAAATTGGTGGGAAAAGAGATATTTATGGGGAAATTTCATAAATTTGCTTTGTCGTGCACACGGGGGTAATTAGGCTTCATGCGTAGTGTTCAAATAACACAATTAAATATACATTCGTGCACACATAGTCAATTTCTATTTTCGCACACACTTTTATCCAATGTTCACAAATAGGCATAAATGTGTAGAATCATGGGCATGGGTCCAATTTGGGACCATGCACACGGTTTAAGGAGGTGTTTCCAAAACCTTTGATAAGCACCTAAAAGTGTACATTTTATACCCCGAATGCATTTTTGTTGCTAATTCTCGGTAATTTGGGTCTTATATGTGTAAATATTTAATGTGCAGGCTTGATCACCATTTGCGGAGTTCAAACACTTATTTCAAAGTAAATGTGCGATTTACGGAGCTAATATTGTGTCCCGTAACCTTACCCGAACCTAAACCAAGCCAAAACCTAACTCGAACCCCATGTGTGTTTAGTTTTGTGCTTTTTAGATTTTTCTTAGATTTTTAGTTTGGGTCATTTTTATTTTAGGTTTATTTAGAATTTCTAGGATTTATATCCTATTTTTTTATATTTCTTTTTAATTAGTGTATTTTTATTTTTTATTAGTTTTTAGTTAGTTTAATTTTATCTTATTTGTTTAATTTTATTTTATTAGTTTTATTTTTAATTTTCATTTTTAGTCGTGTTTATTTGTCAGTAGTTATATATATTAGGGTCTGTGTTTTTTTAGTTGCGTGTCGAGTTTTTTTTGTAGTTTCTTTAGTTTTTAGTTTTTAGTTTTTTATTTGTTTTATTTGTGTTTTTAGTTAGTTAGTTTGATTTTATTTTATTTTTAGCGTAGGATTTTATTTTTAGATTTTTAGTTTTATTAGTTTTTTTTAGTGTTATTGGTTTTTAAGGTACAATTAAACACACACACACACCCTCACCCTAATATCATACACTCCCATACACTACACTACACACTAACTCTTCCCTCACCCTCACACTAACTTCCTATAATCATCCACACCCAAACACCCACTACATCTTCTACCTCCCAACCCCCACGATTCTCTCTAACCTCTATAAACAACAAAAACCACATCTCTCATCCTATTACACCCAAACCACCACCACCCCTGCAGTCGAAACTCGTCACCGGCCAGCCACCTAACCTAGTGCCGACGAACTCCGGCCACAACTTGACGACTCCCATCGAATGAAACTCGCCCATCACCAAAATCGAACCTCCCTAACTCCGCCGAACTACCCGAACGCCCCCACCACTTCTCCGAAACCCAACTCGATTTCTACCCAGAGAAACTCGAACCCACCACCTTACCCGCCGATAACCCGAAATCGTAACCAAACCCGGGCACCACAACCACAACTTTGCTTGACCTCCGACCCACCTTCATACCCATTTTTGACCCACCAAACTCAAATAGCAAAACCCGACTTCTCCTTCCGACTAACCCGCAACTCGCAACCCATATACCCGAAACCCTCAACAACAAACCCAGGCTAAAAAGATTTTCTCACCTGCCAAAACCCAAAGTGCAGAAGCCCATAGTCCAAACCCACAACCCCTCTGACACATATTTTCAACCCAGCTACACACGCCACCAATATCCTGCAAAAAAAACAAAAAAAAACTAGCCTCCCTAGCCGATGTCCTTGATTAAAGAGAAGACCTTCTTCATTTTAAAAGAGGGGAAGTATAGAAAAAAATGGACTGGACATAGGGAGAGAAACATTTTTAGCTTTCAAACTCCATTTTTTGGAGCTCATTTTTGGTGTAGTATTGTACAAAATTTTTATTTCTTCTTTTTATAATTTTTTTTAGTGACTTGAGTGAGCCAGAATATATTGTGAGACAAAAATTTTGGAGTTTTGCCATTTTTGGAGTGTTGTAATATTTCAGATTTGTAGGTGAAATTAATTGTTCATGTTTGGGAAGATAATATTAAACTCAAGGAGACTTGGTTTATTTATTTATTCTCACTTTATTTGATTTATTATGCCTTTTATTGTGTCATTATTACATTTAATATGTAATAATACCCAAATGAGAGGCTAAATACCCCATTCAAGGGGTGAGATGAAACCCTCAACTTAATTATTTTTATTTTCAGTTTGTTTATTTATTATTCCCCTTTGAATATTTATATTAAAATTTTACAATTTATATTTACGCCTCGAGAGAGGGTGGATTATTTTCGAGAGAAAATCGCAAATTAAAATTAGAATATTTATTCACTAATTAAACTAGAGATAGGCAATTTTTGAATGGTAGTTTAGTTTGAATTTCTCAACTCTATAACTTATTTTTTTATGATTTAAATACTTTTAGTAAATTTTCCCTAGCGGGTGATTTATTAGAAAATGTTTAAATCTAATTTTTGTGAGTATGTGAAATTTAAAAATTAATTTACTAAAAAGACTATATGTAAATTTACATTTGCAACGAAAGTTGATTTGTGAATATATATATGTTTTGGGGTATTTCAAATAGACAAGCTAATTAATACAAATAAATAGGTTATGTGGTGAAGTTTAATCCCTTACATTATCTCCTAATAATTTTCTCCTCATATTTAGCTCACTTTATCATTTTCTTTTTTTATTAGTGTATATTTAATTTTTAGTTCATAATTAGTAGTATAAATATCCCTTCAAAATTATTTAAAAAATCGTACTTAGTCTTCATTTTTGCTCTTGTCCAGTGTGACACCCCGCCTAATTAAACATCGGGTGATCAGGCCTTTATTAAATTAAAACAGGTTTCTCAAATGGTTCATTCTTAGCATCACACTCGAAAACTTTTTAATTACTAATCCCCTAAGTGAAAATTAGACCGGTGTCAAATTTTATCTTTCTTAAAACAGATAAATCAACCATGCAGAACTAGGTATAACAAACACCATGTACTATAACCCAATCAACAAAGTATAAGTACAAAAGAATAAGAGTATTACCGAATAAACCATCGGCTAAAATCCCAATACAATAATAGAATAATCCTTAGTCTGAAACTAAACATCTGAGACTGATACCGGACCACAAGTCCATATATAGAATAGTGTGAGATCCTGCAATAGATCTGAATGAGAGATATCGTCTAATCAAAATCCTATAAGCATCCATTGCGCTACAACTTTGAGTCCCTGGACTGAAATCATCATACTTGGCGTCGCTGTGGCTGGACACCTAAAAGGTTTTGAAAATATTTTATAGCAAGAGTTAGTACTCAAAACATTTTGAAAATATTTAGCAAGCGTTTATCACAATATAAAATGCGGTTATTGATTACACATGTTAGGTTCTCATACACTCTGTTGTGTTTACTCACTCCTCATCTATTTTACACACCTAACGTTCTACTCTTAGCCTACCTAGTCATATCTCCCAAGTTAACTAGGACTAAATTAATCATCTGAACTTATCTATACGTAATTTCTCGTACCACCCATACAGTACATCCATTTCATTAACATCTCACGAAGGTTAATTAATTCCCAAGTAACATTTCACCTATGTTATGTTTCAAAGCTTCTCATTTAGTTTCACTACTAAATTTCTAATATTCTCACAATTAATATCTTCCCACTTTTTTAATCGAGTTTCACTACTTAAATTACTAATTAGATATTCTCTATCTAATGTTACGTTTCATAATTAAGTTTAACTACTTAACTTACCAGTTTGACATGTATCATTAAGCACATCATATATCCATCTACTAATACACAACACTAGAATATCAATACGTATATATTTCACACATAATATATACTAAATATCAGACATTACTATTGTGTCCTTCTGACACACGTAAAGGATTCTTGGTTCGGAATTATCCATCGACCTTAAGTGAGAATTGGTTCAGAATGATACATCGAGCCCAATTATTTATATACACATATTCTGGCTCTGACTCTTTCATCACGCCACCAGTTTGAAGGTTTGGTTCGGCATTTTACAACGACCCCAAAAATATGATAACCGAATGTTAGTTCAGAATACTCCATCGACCCTAACATATAATAACCTTATGTTAGTTCGGAATACTTCATCGACCCTAACGTATAATAACACTACGTTCGTTCGAAATCCTTCATCGAGCCTAATGTATAATAACCCTACGTTCGTTCGGAATACTTCATCGACCCTAACGTATAATAACCCTACGTTAGATCGAAATACTTCATCGACCCTAACGTAGTTAATTTAGGTGTTCATCTCTCAACCTAATAGTTCATACAATTTAGTAGCTACACCTGACCTATCAATCATACTTGTACGTAATATAGTGTTCTCTTATATTAACCGTATCCGTCAATTTACGATTTCTCACTACTGCATTTATTTGAGTATTCACTCAACTCTAAAGGCCTTAGTTACCCCTCACGTATAATTTCAGTAGTTATTACTTACCCTCTGGTCTATTACTTGAATTGATTTTACCTCACCTCGTAACTCAATTCCAAATTTCCCGATGCTCTACTCAATCGGTTTATTCTCCTCGGTCCATAATCCCAGTCCTACACCCAATGGCCTTACCGAACCTCAATAATAAACCTAATGGTCTTATTCTCACTCCCATATAAGTATAATATAAATCCTAGGATTCCCATTCATTCCCAAAAATTAAAGAAACCTTAACCAAGCATAATTCGAGAAAAAAACACCTTAAGTCGATCGATCGACTCCTGGGTTCGATCGATCAATCCAGTCGATCGATCGACATACAAGATCGATCGATCGATCGATCTGGGACAACAGTAGTTCGTCTTCTTCGTTAATTACTTCTTCCATTAACAAATCTCTAAACTTCATTATAGAACACCAAACTTCAACCCAAGTATCCTAACATGTTCCCACATATACTAGGACAATTTCTAATGTTTCAAATACATCAAAACCTCAATTCATTTAAAGAAATAATGGATTAAACTCAGAATTTCTTAATACCCTAGTTATAGTGTTCTTCCCATATTTTCATTCAAAACCCAGATTTTATTCCAAAATAATTATCAAGCCATCTCTGAATATTATTCCTCTACATATGCTAAATCATTCTACATGCGATTCCTATCCCAACATCCATAAATATCATTCTTTTCTTTCCAAAATATTGATTTAACAAAACTATTCAAAAACCCTACACATGGGTATTATAACTTTATAATTTTTGTAATAAACTACTTGCCTTAACAGAGGGATTCTGATTTCATGGCATCGATGATGGATTGATGCTTCTCTTCTTCAATCCATCCTCCTTTGGCTCCTAGGATGCAATATCCAAACCCAACCTCCTCAAAAGAGTCTTCTCAGCCTTGAGAATGGTTTTCTCCCTGTTTCTAATGGTCTTAGTGTTTTTATGGGTTTTCTAACTCTAACCCCTCTTTCATACAGCTAATAAAAGGCTCTCAAATTCGTAGGTCTCCATACCCTCACATGTTAAAAGACCAAAATACCCCCAAACGGTCTGGGTTTAATCCAAAATTACCCCGAGACTCAACTAGTACCCCCGGATATACTATTTTGACTCTTCCAGACTCATCTGTGTCCTCTAAATTATCATTTGCGTCACTTAAAAAATATATTACTCGTTCTCACCCCAAAATGGTCTACACGTGCTAAGTAACTATTCACTACACACGCTAGGGAAATAGAATGAGGCAATATTAATCAGTATCTATCTCTCGATTAATACTCCATAAATCACAATTATTAATAAAACTCATAAAATTACTTCGCTTGCATAATTTAAATTAAATCGTATTTTCTCATTTAATTCTCCAATTTAATTAAATAGAAATATTTAGAAATACGGGGTATTACATACTTTCCCCTTACAAAGGAGTTTCGTCCTCAAAATTAGGATAAGACTGGTATTAATACTAAGGACCTTAAACACAACTGCATCCTGTAATACCCAAAAATCAAATCATATCATCCTAATGGTCATCCCAAGTACATGCCTTTCTTCATTGTAAACCCTTATTGCATGTTATCCGTGCCTCATAAATTATAGTTAAGTCTTACTACTTAATTTCCTTATAGATTTTTCCCAATGTAACGTTAACTCTTGAAATTAAGTTTCTCCCTACTTAATTTACCCTTTCGATGTATATCTCTATATATAACATCTATGTGTCTACTATCACTCATAAGTAGAATATTATAAGGTATATATTTCACTCACAATATATACTATAAGGAAAATTGGTCCGGCAAAATCATCGACCCCAATTGTCCTATCATTTACACTGGGCCGGAAATCCTTCTAACCTAAGGTAAATGTAACATGTATTGGTTCAGACCTTCCATCAATACCAATTTTTATCATTCATTATCGATTTGGTTCGGAAAATCATCGACCCCAAATCGATCTTTCATGTATTGGTCCAGGACATCATTGACCCCAGTACAAAATTAAGCATACTTATTATCGCACATAAGTAGGAAAATCATAATGTATATATTTCTTACACTTAACATATACTATCAACACTTATTTTATAATCACCCCCTCTATAACACTTTTGGGGTTATTGGCTCGGAATCCCACCTCGATCACCAATAGTGACTTGTTAGATTGTTTCGAAATCACACCTCGAGCACCAATATATGTATATATATCTCATTGCACATGAGTAGAAAATTAGGATCTATACATTTCACACTTCATATATTCTAAAATGTCATACTCCAATAGAATGTCCTCATATCACGCATTAAGGACTAAGAGTTCGGAATGTCTCCTCAAACCACACCTCAACGCACATATAAGTTCGTAATAGGTATCCACGAACCTAATCCTTATTAACAGTCCATATATGAACACTCACACTACCTATAAGTAAGCTCATATAGGTATACATTTAACCTATGAATTGATCAGTGGGTTCTACCAAAATTCCACTATCGTTAGAGCGTAGTATCTTCCTTTCTCACAGACATGGAGTCATAGGTGACCAAACATACCCTAAATAAAAATTCATCTCCATTCCTCCATGACCATCTCTCACAGGGTAGGATTTTAGGATTTCATCCTGATTCACAACAATATAGAGCGACCCCTTGCACTTGTGCACTCTTCCTTTTCAACGACATACTAGTCCATCCCGGTCAACCCATACCGCTACCCCAACGGAATGTTGACTTAGCTACGATGTTCACAGTCCATCCATAAATTATAAGCCTGCCTATGCATTCCATCACTAGAAACGTAGATTCACCACCAAATTTTGGTTGCTCATTTTGAGCCCATCTTTATTTATCAACTAGTGGTGCGTCTGGAGACAATCTAACTGTGTCTCTTCCATAACACCTCTTCCCACTTACGTCATCTTTCCTCAAGTGGTACTCTATTCCCCTTTCTCTTCAGGTATTTTATACTTTACAATCTGTGCGCTCTTCGTAATTGGAGCATCTTTAGGGTTGGTTACCTTGTAAGAATCAACATTTTAGTAACGCGTAAGTCGCTCTCAACACTCAGTCAAGTAGCACCTTGCGTTACTTCTTCACAGTAGTTAGGTATCCCATATCAAGAGATAACCTTTGAATGGCTTCCCACTGATTCTTATCCCATAGGGTGTGCTGGCTCTCTCAGCACATATAAGCTTAGATCATCGTCTATCTCCCATGACATTCAATCCATTTCATCAATACGACTTTCCTCATAACTTCCCCACCGGCATACTTATCAAAAATAATTTTTTGCAACCATATATCTTGGATGACTAAGAAAGCCAATTGTCTAGGGGACTCATACACACTTTTCTCCATGCACATTTGAAAAACATTGCAACCGTCACACTCATAACATGATTCCTCAACTCTCACCTTGTCTTCACGGCGTGACTATAATCTTGTGGTATTCTCAATCCCCTATAGATCAAAAATCAAATTCTTGCCCATAAAGTCCCACTTATCCCTTCGTGGTGAAATAAGCCTTTCAGTGTTTCTCCACAACACTATCAGCTCCACTGATGCCCTATCATCTAACAATGTATATTCTCCTGACGTGCATAAAAATTCAGTCGTATCCCCTTTCACAACCGAACTTAAACAAGGGACTTCTACCCATGCATTCTTACTGAGCATTGTCGAAACAACACATAGTCGAGATACTCAAATTCCATTCCCTGACAATATGTGCAACTATACTCCAATATCTCCAAAGGAGTCAAGTGGCCCAGCGCTTATACTATCACTAAGTCCTTAACACTAATCACAATAACGATATCGATGTCTCCGCTCAGCGGTCATACGATATACCTTGAATCACATCATTAAAGTTCCAATACACTAAGATCAATCACTATGAGACATCCATAATCTTTGAAGTCTCCAACAAACTAATGAATAATGCGAGCTCGGCCCTCTTTCAGGTTAGGCATCGTCATATACCACATTCACTTGAGGCTAAAACTCATGTACTTTCTTGCCCATCGCACTGGTGGTTAAATGGTTCCCGAACATAATACGCTTGTCCTTCTAGTAATGCAAAAATTATCGTAGTTATTATTCCCTTAAATAACTTCAAACAAGATCAACACATGTGGTCCTGCGTCCCACATCACACATCTTATCATAAATTCCCTTATTTCAGGCCACACCGTCCAATTTAGGATATTCATCCTCTCGATCTTGGAAGACTCAATTTTTTAACACAATCATCATGGTTCCCTTAGTTTTGCTGACCAATAGGAACACACTATTGGACTTAACAGTCCCGACTTAGAATCAAATCAATGAATCCCTCAGTGGGTTTCCACTTATGGCTTGCACTAGCCCTATTACTTCTAGTCTTACTCTTTGACTAAATCCTTAAACTCATTTATCTTCGCTTACTTAGGAGCATTTACATCATACGTGTAAGAAGAACCATACTGCCATCATACACATAAGTCGTCCAAAAAGAGTTTTGCCCAAAATTGTGGGTAACAATAACTCGTGAGTCCATTCTCTCAAGGGCTCTTTTTCCCTTGTACCTGTCTCATCGGGTACAAGTTCACTTCAACAGATAAATTTATTTCCTAACATTTTCCTCTACCGGTCTTTCACGTGATGGGTTCAAAATTTTCCATTTTCTTTCCTTCTGAATCAGCATTGGAGGAATTTGAGATTAAACTATACTTAAGATCGCTCTATTTATATACCGACCCTCGATCCAGTTGTGGTGACTGGTATCCTTACCACGCTGCCTTTATAAGAATTTACCCAAATTTTCACTTATGAGTACTTTTACTCTATCCCTAATGGCAAGACCTATGGATATTTTACATCCATGGGTTAACATGCACAGTCGACATTTCAAGTCCTTCAGACCTCTTCCCATTATCACTGTGTTGGGCGGGTCTAGAAGAGCATCATCCTTTGTCATCACGGTACTTAAAAATGCATGCTATGCCCCAACAGTTCTTGCATCATCTACTTCCATTACACATTAGGAGTGACCTCAAAAACGGTCATCTCTTCCACGATTACCATCCTCGATCACTGTATGCTTCATGTCGAGCCCCTTACTCCTGCAGTTCTTCCAACGCCTACACTGGTCCTACCGCTATGTTTTACGTACCATAACCAATCGAACTCGTATATATATATATATCACTTCATCTACTAAATAATAGGAGAACATAAACCACGTACGTAGAGGAGTACATAAATCCTAAGATATGGCTCTATATCAATCAAATGATATGCCAAAAACGTAGTAAGTCGTAGAGATCCTATGGACACTAGAACCTGACGCTCTAATACCATCTGTGACACCCCGCCTAATTAAACATTGGGTGATCAGGCCTTTATTAAATTAAAACAGGTTTATCAAATGGTTCATTCTTACCATCACTGTCGAAAACTTTTTAATTACTAATCCTCTAAGTGAAAATTAGACCGATGCCAAATTTTATCTTTCTTAAAATAGATAAATCAAACAAGCGGAACTAGGTATAACAAACACCATGTACTCTAACACAATCAACAAAGTATAAGTACAATAAAATAAGAGTATCACCGAATAAATCATCGGCTAAAATCCTAAAACAATAATAGAGCAAACCCTAGTTCGATACTAAACATCTGAGATTAACACTGGCCCATAATTCCATACATAGAATAGTGTGAGATCATGCACTAGATCTGAATGAGAGATATCGTCTAATCAAAATCCTGTAAGCATCTAATGTGCTACAACTTCGAGTCCCTAGAATGAAATCATCATACATGGCGTCCCTGTGGCTGGACACCTAAAAGGTTTTGAAAGTATTTTATAGCAAGAGTTAGTACTCAAAACATTTTGAAAATATTTATCAAGCATTTATCACAATATACAATGCGGTTATTGATTACACATTTTAGGTTCTCGTACACTCTCTTGAGTTTACTCACTCCTCATCTATTGTGCACACCTAATGTTCTACTCTTAGCCTACCTAGACATATCTCCCAAGATAACTAGGACTAAAGTAATCATATGAACTTATCTATACCTAAGTTCTCGTACCTCCCATACATTACATCCATTTCATTAACATTTCACGAAGGTTAATTAATTCCCAAGTAACATTTCACGTATGTTATGTTTCAAAACTTCTCATTTTGTTTCACTGCTAAATTTCTAATATTCTCACAATTAATATCTTCCCACTTTTGTAATCAAGTTTCACTACTTAAATTACTAATTAGATATTCTCTATCTAATGTTATATTTCGTAATTAAGTTTTACTACTTAACTTACCCATTTGGCATGTATCATTAAACACACGATATTTCCATCTACTAATACACAACAGTAGAATTTCATTAAGTATATATTTCACACACAATATATACTAAATATCAGTCATTACTATTATGTCCTTCTGACACATGTAAAGGACTCTTGGTTCAGAATGATCCATCGACCCCAAGTGAGAATTGGTTTGGAATGATACATCGACCCCAATTATTTATGTACACATATTCTGGCTCGGACTCTTTCATGACGCCACAAGTTTGAAGGTTTTGTTCGGCATTTTACATCGACCCCAAACATATCATAACCCAATGTTAGTTCGGAATACTCCATCGACCCTAACATATAATAACCCTACGTTAGTTGGGAATACTTCATCAACCTTAACGTATAATAACCCTACATTAGTTGGGAATACTTCATCGACCCAAACGTATAATAACCCTACGTTAGTTCGGAATACTTCATCGACCCTAATGTAGTTAATTTAGGTGTACATCTCTCCACCTAATATTTCATAAAATTTAGTAAGTACACACCCGACCTATCAATAATACTTGTACGTAATATAGTGTTCTCTTTTATTAATCGTATGCGACAATTTACGATTTCTCACTATTGCATTTATTTGAGTATTCACTCAACTCTAAGTGCCCTAGTTACCCCTCACATATAATTTCGGTAGTTATTACTTACCCTACTGTTCTATTACTTGAATTGACTTTACCTCTCCTCGTAACTCAATTCCAAATTCCCCGATGCTCCACTCAGTCGGTTTATTCTCGTCGGTCCATAATCCAAGTCCTACACCCAATGGCCTTACTGGACCTCAATAATATACTTAATGGTCTTATTCTCACTCCCATATAAGTATAATATAAATACTAGTATTCCCATTCAATCTCAAAATGAAACCTTAACCAAGCAAAATTCGAGAACAAGTCGATCGATCCAGTCGATCGATCGACATTCAAGATCGATCGATCGATCGATTTGGGACAGCAGCAGTTCGTCTTCTTCGTTAATTCCTTCTTCCATTAACAAATCTATAAACTTCATTATAGAACACCAAACTTTGACCCAATTATCCTAACGTGTTTCCACATATACAAGGATAATTTCTAATGTTTCAACTACATCAAAACCTCAATTCACTTACAGAAATAGTGGATTAAACTCAGAATTTCTTAAAACCCTAGTTATAGTGTTCTTCCCATATTTTCATTCAAAACCTAGATTATATTTTGAAATAATTATCAAGTCAGCTCTGAATCTTATTCCTCTACATATGCTAAATCATTCTACATGCGATTCCTATCCCAAGATGCATAAATATCATTCTTTTCTTTCAAAAATATTAATTTAACAAAACTATTCAAAAACCCTACACATTGGTATTATAACTTTATAATTTTTGTAATAAAAAACTTTCCTTGATAGAGGGATTCTGATTTCGTTTCATTGATGATGGATTGATGCTTCTCTTCTTCAATCCTTCCTCCTTTGGCTCCTAGAATGTAAGATCCAAACCCAACCTCCTCAAAAGCATCTTTTAATCCTTGAGAATGGTTTTCTACTGCTCTCTAATGGACCCGCTTTCATACATCAGATAAAAGACTCTCAAATACATAGGTCTCCATACCCTCACATGTTAAAAGACAAAAATGCCCCCGAATGATCTCGATTTAGTCCAAAATTACCCCGAGACTCAACTAGTACCCCCGGGATACTATTTTGACTAATTTGACCCTTCCGGACTCATCTGTGCCCTCTAAATTATCATTTGAGTCACTTAAAAATATATTACTCGACCCCAAAATGGTCTACACGTGCTAAGTAATCATTTACTGCACGCGCTAAGTAAATAGAATAAGGCAATGTTAATCAGTATCTATCTCTCGATTAATACTCTATAAATCACAATTATTAATAAAACTTACTAAATTACTTCTCTTGCATAATTTAAATTAAACCATATTTTCTCATTTTATTCTCAAATTTAATTAAATAGAAATATTTAGAAATACGGGGTATTACATCCACATTAGAGAGCATGAATTGAGCCCTTACTTTCCAATATACAATTTTAGTGTGTGTCTAGGAACCAAAAGGGATTTTTGATTGACCATCTTTTACCCCACAACGATATATAGGTAAAAAGGCGAGTCCACTTTTATAATCCTAAAAAAAATAAAAACCTAATAAAAATAAAACTAATGTGGTAAAAAAATATAAAATCAAGTAAATAAAATGAAATCTATTAAAATTAACTTCCTAATCTATAAAATAAAAATAAAAACTCTAATAAAAATAAAAACTAAAGTCTAAAAAAACGTAAAACCAGATAAAACTAAAAAAAATAAATGAAATCCTTAAAAAGACTGATCCTAATAAAAACTAAAAAATAATCAAAATCAAAATCAAAATAAAATTACACTAATAAAAAGAAAATAGAAATAAAACCTAGAAAAGGCTAGAAAATTGGATTGCATCTTTTCTCTTATGTTTCACTCCATAGAGTTGGATTGATACCCTTACTCACCTCCATACTAGTTTTGTAATATCTTTGTAGGTAATTGAAGGATTTTTTGATTGGAAGGGAATTGTGACAATGACACATACACTTAGAAGCAATTTTTCTTAATATCAAAAGGCGTGCTATCAAATGGCGCTATTGTCGACTTTTTAAGCGTTGGACTTTGCTCAAACTTTGGCGATTGACTTTTCACGAAGTGCCGTTGGCGACTTTTCGAGTTGAGGAGCATTTTGAAGACTTGTACATTTGTTAATTTGTATATATATATATATATATATATATTATATAGATTATTTGTATTAGGATATTGATGCCTTGTACATTTATTTGTGGTGTTTTGGACACCAATTATTTGTAAAAAAATAATTAAAAAAAGCGAAAAGGGAAACGAGACAAGGTAGAGAGAGAGAGAGCGCCCTTGGAGTGGAATTTTGAAGCTTCCCTACTTTGGGTCCATAGGACTCGTGGGGATGACTAAAGTTTGGTGAACTTCCCCCAGATCGACTCAGCTCGGTCTTCACCCCACGTGTGTAAAAGACGTGGGAGGTACATTTTTTTTATCACTCGCAAATCTCCTGCAAGCGAGTCCATTCATATGTGCTTAATTGCTCCTATGTGATTTTTATTATCACATTGCATTTATTTTGGATGGTTTAAGGAATTAATGAACTTAAGACCTAGATTTGGTCATTGAGACGAGATGGGATCTCATCACCCGACTCAATCACTTAATTCCACTTGCTTGTTAACCCGTGACATCACTTAATTAAAATCAATCAATTAGCAAGCCAAGTAGGAGCACAATTGTCCACAGGCAACGCATAAGATTCCGTGTTTTTTCTCGCCCACGAATTAATTAAAATTTGACTACCCATTCACCTAATTGAAGATAAAAATTGGTTACGCCTAGTTAAGATTTTCCTTCGCTTGTACGTTTCTAATTCTAATCCTTTGGTAGTCGATTTGTGTGTGCGCCGTTAGTGTGTGTTTCATACTGAGTCCATTTTTATCCTTTTTCAAAAAATTCAAAAAATATTTTTTTCATCCTTTTTCTTATTTTCAAAACAAAAAAAAAACAAAAACATTTTCCTTCTTTTTCAAAAAATTCAAAACCCAAAAATATTTTCTTTCTTTTTCAAAAAATTAAAAAGCCTAAAATATTTTTTGGTGAAACCTTTTTCTCCCCTATCCGCCCCATCATGGCCGAAGAACATCCCTTATGGGAAGGCTTTAGACATTTCCCTCATGCATCGTGCACATATTGTTATCACGCCAATCACTTGTCCCATGAGTGCTCGTACCTTCCTTATCCATCAAAACCCATCATGGAACATGTGTATCTATCTAACACTGTTTTGGAATCCACCTCGGTCTATTATCATGATGTATCTAATCCCAAGTTATGTGAGTAACCTAGTTATTCATGGCAGATTGATCACCCTTCCACGCAATATAAATCCCACCCCTTGTTGTGGATCCTCACACGTTCCCACAGTCGTCATGGCAACCTTGTGCGCCCTATCCCGATCAGTTCCCTCACTACGCACCCCATTAGTATCACCCATTGTCCATCACGGAAGCACTCCTTTCGTGTATGATGAACTTGACCTCGCTCGCCACCTTTCCTACGAGTATTCTCCATTTAATCATGATACTAGTGTGTTGTGTCCACCTCACCCATCCACCATTGTCCCACCACCACCCATCACTTCATCTCCATCATCCACGTCCTCTCTCGAAAGCCTCTTACAACAGTTCATCCTCGAGCAAGAGCAAGCAACTCAAATTCAAACTCAAGCTATTCAAAGGCTTGAATAATGCTTAAATGAATTTGAGTGTGCGACCGAGTTGGATATTCCCTCGTCTTCACCCATTGTTGATCCAGTTTGGGATGATGATGTATCATCTTATACAACTGATGTTGAGTGAGACCAACACTATCCCCCCGAGAATCTTGTAGTTGAGACTTACCTTTCGCTAGAAAGACTGATTCATACCCAAAAATCCAACAGAATCCACTTTTGAGGTTCGCATTCCCATTGAATCCAAAAATACGCCCAAGTTTATACCTGTTGCACCCATTAAGTGTGTCCTCGAGATGCCCATTCCTTATAGGTTAGCTCCGGCTACGAGTGCTCCCTAATGCACCGAGATTGAATTAGAGATGGTTCCCACCTCCCTTGCTATGGATCCTCTCCAGCGATGTTTGGCTCACTTTGAGTCTGATATTGATGTCGATTCATATATCTTGGATCTTAATGCCTTGTTAGACCCTTTCACCATTAAGGATGGTGACACATTGGTGGAGAAGTTTATCACTCCATATTTAGAGACCACAATCCTTTGTGAGTATTCCTTTACTCCTCCCGATGAGTGTATGTCCCCTACTCTTGAGTTGGATCAGCTTCCTCCACTATTTATCCCACCCGATCAACCATTTATCCCACCCGACCCACCTATTACCCCTTCCACCCACCACCTGGTTTGGATATTGATTTTACACATTTCAAATTTCCATCTACATTTTTTTATCCTCACCTAAAACCATCCTCCCCGTTTCACGAGAGTATTTGTGGTTCTACTCTCCACCGTGACACTGAGCTTGTTACTCTATGCCCTCCACTCTCTTGTGGTGTTGATTTTTCCCCTAGATCGCTCCCTAGTGTGTCACGGTGTGACCATGATCATCGTCCATTTATAGAATGGTCGTGTCATTTCTATAAGTCCCATCCCATTCCACTTGCTAAACCATATTTCCTCCCAATTCAAGTTGATCACCATTCTTATAGGTCCCTTGTTGCCTTCACTTTTAATCTCAATAAGACCCGTGATCGGTGCCTCTTCACCCTTACCCTTTCCTGTCTCCCTTATACCCTAATTCCCACTCGCCCTTTTTCCACACATGCTTTGCGTCATGTGATGCACTTTGCCATACAAGTGCACTGACCATTTTTTACCTTGATCCAACAAGACTGACGCTTCAGTCTTGTTTGGGGGTGATTATCATCACCCATTTTTCTGCCACCCCATGCTTTTAGCGATATTATCCTTAGGGTGAGAATGGTTTGGTCTGGCTGAAGATGTTAACCTTAGCGCTACCGAGAGTTAGCCCATCGTTTCTTGTATGAGTCTCATCCTATTTGGGGGTGGTGTTTCAGATCACCCTATACTTTCCATGTTTATTGACTTGTACACATTTTTTTAATCTTTTCTTCAGGTTTCATTTTGGCTATATATGTCCACTTCATTAGAGGTTGATTCTGATAATCTCTTTCCTACCTTATGCTCTCAATTTTAAAAATTATTTTACTTAACATTGAGGACGATGCTCCTTTTTTTTGGGGTGGGGAATTTTATCAAAATTGTACCACTTTTGAAAAAAATTGATTTTTAAACCTAATTTTTTTAAAATTTTCGTGCAGTTTCTTTCATCTCACTCATTGATGTGAATTTTCTATCATCCATCTTTTAAGTCAAGGAATCAAGCTAGAATTTTTTTCTTCTAATTAGCTTATGTGATACGTATCAAGGCATTTTGCACTATGAATTTCTAGACTCGACAAAACTTGTGCACTTATGACATCACTATGGTTTAGAGTTGAAGAGTACTATAATTCTCAAGAGAGCCTTAAGGATCACTAGTGAAGACTTTAACATGTGAGATTCGTGCCTTTCACCTTTTAGAGAGTTTTACGCGATCTTCGAGTAACAAGTTGATTCAACTTCTTTTGGGTTTGCACTTAAATCGTTGTATGATCTCATTATTCTTCAATTTTGGCATGATCACTGAGAATGACATCGATTTCGAGTTGTAAGAAACACGTGTCTTGAAATTTGTCTCGAATACAAGATTTTCACCCATTCATTTCACTTATTACAGTTCCATAACCCTCCACATTCAAATATATTCCTCCCATCATCCATACACATTCCCCACTCCATTCATATATCATCCATAATTTTGAGAAAAATAGTGTTTTCATATGTAAAATGTCTTTAGTGTTGAGAGTATAAAGAGAAAAACAAAAAAAAAATTAGAAAGATAGTAAAAAAAAAGAAGAAAAAAAAGAAAAAGAAAAAAAGAGAGAGAGAAAAGAAAAGAAAGATTTTGCAGTTAGTTTGTAATAAAGACATTTGTTCTTCATGTATAGAACACTCTTCTCATGCATCACATATCCATCCATTATTCATCATATCCTACCTACCTCATACCATCCTTCTCATCCCATTTCATTTCCCCCTCACCCATAAACATTCATATTTTCCCTAGGTGTTCGGACAAATGAAAGTCGACGTGGTGAATAACTCGACGTTGTCACTATAGTGATTAGCATTCTTTCACGAGAACCTTTTATTTCTAAATGTTCGTTATTTCTTATGTGTGTGTGAGACATTTGACCTTGCTTACATTTACTCACCTCCTCACACACAAGAGCGATACACATACCCTAATCTCGAGAGTTTGTTTGAGAGAGAAATATCCGTGAGATTTTGAAGTTGAAGCGTTGATTCCAAAAAGGCAATCTAGGAATTACTCTTGTGACATTCGACCCGTTTTAACTAATTCACACCAGACACGTTGAGTTTTTGAAATGATGTGCCTTGAGTATTTACTTAGCTAACCTTTATATGCATTCTAGCTTGTATTTCTCAAAATATTTTTCTCATAATGGATTGTGAGATTATTCTACGTCTAATAAGAGATAGACCGTCATTTACAAATAAAGAATTTTGTGGGTATATTCCCTACAATCACTCAATAGACAAAACTCGTCCTGTAGGGCAACCTATAGGTTTAAAGGCTTGTTGCACATGTTAAGTGCAATCACAAGTGCCCGCAAAATTAGTACACTTTTGGTTTCTTATCTTTCTCTTTCTCTCTTTCTTATTACTCGAGGACTAGCAACGCTCAGTTTGGGGGAGGTGTGATAAGCACCCAAAATTGTACATTTTATACCCTGAATAGACACATTTTTGTTGCTAATTCACGAAAATTTGGGTCTTATATGCGTAAAGGTTTAATGTGCAGGCTATATCGCCGTTTGCGGAGTTCAAACGCTTATTTTAAGACAAATGTGCTATTTATGAAGATAATACCCTGTCCCGTAACCTTACCCTAGCCTAAACCTACCCCTAACCCCATGTGTCTTTAGTTTTGTGCTTTTTAGATTTTTCTTAGATTTTTAGTTTGAGTCGTTTTTATTTTTATTTTTTATTTTAGATTTATTTAGAATTTCTAGGATTTATTTTCTATTTCTTTTTAATTAGTGTATTGTTATTTTTTTTTTAGTTTTATTTTTAATTTTCATTTTGAGTTGTGTTTATTAGTCAGTAGTTGTATATATTAGGGTCCGTGTGTGTTTTTCATTGTGTGTCGAGTTTTTTTTTGTAATTTCTTTAGTTTTTAGTATTTTATTTGTTTTTTAGTTAGTTAGTTTGATTTAATTTTAATTAAGTCTTTATTTTATTTTTAGAGTAGGATTTTACTTTTAGATTTTTAGTTTTATTAGTTCTATTTTTTTTAGTAAAGAAGACCTTCTGACACATATTTTCAATCCAGCTCACACGCCACTAATCTTCTTAAAAAAACCTAGCCTCCCTATAAAAGAGAATACCTTCTTCATTTTAAAAGAGGGGAAGTAGAGAAAAAAATGGACTGGACACAAGGAGAGAAACATTTTTAGCTTTGGAGCTCCATTTTTTGGAGCTCATTTTTGGTGTAGCATTGTTCAAAAATTTAATTTCTTCTTTTATTATTTTTTGAGTGAGTTGAGTGAGCCAGAATATATTGTGAGACACAAATTTTGGAGTTTTGCCATTTTTTGGAGTGTTGTAATATTTCAGATTTGTGGATGAAATTAATTGCTCATGTTTGGAAAGATAATATTAAACTCAAGGAGACTTGGTTTATTTATTTATTCTCACTTTATTGTATTTATTATGTTTTTTATTGTGCATTATTACATTTTATATGTAATAATACCAACACGAGAGGCTAAATACTCCATTCAAGGGGTGAGATGGAACCCTTAACTTAATTATTTTTAATTTAATTTTGTTTATTTCCTATGCCCATTTGAATATTAATATTAAAATTTTGCAATTTATATTTACGCCTTGAGAGAGGGTGAATTATTTTCGAGAGAAAATCGCAAATTCAAATTAGAATATTTATTCACTAATTAAACTAGAGATAGGCAATTTTTGAATGATATTGTAGTTTGAATTTCTCAACTCTAAAACTTATTTTTTTTTATGATTTAAATGCTTTTAGTAAAATTTCCCTATCGGGTGATTTATCAGAAAATGTTTAAATCTAGTTTTTGTGAGTATGTGAAATTTAAATATTTATTTTCTAAAAAGACTATATGTAAATTTACATTTGCAACGAGAGTTGATTTGTGAATTTATATATGTTTTGGGGTATCTCAAATAGACAAACTAATTAATAAAAATAAATAGGTTAAGTGGTGAAGTTTAAACCTTTGAATTATCTCCAAATTATTTTCTCCTCATAGTTAGATCACTTTATCATTTTATTTATTTATTAGTGGAGTTTTTATTTTTAGTTCATAATTAGTAGTATAAATATCCCTTCAAAATTATTTTAAAAATCATACTTACTCTTGATTTTTGCTCTGGTCCACATTAGAGAGTGCGGATTGACCTTTTACTTGCCAATATACAGTTTTAATGTGTTTGTAGGTACCAAAATGGAGTTTTGATTGACTGTCTTTTACCCAACAACGATATATACACAAAAAGGCGATTTATCAACCTTAAACAAGGCGCTTTTGGTAAATTTTAAGTCTTTCCACAAGGTATACACAACACTTATCAAAGATAAAAACACACTTGTTCAGTTATTTATTTTTAAATCAAAATAAGTGTGTGTCTGTGTGTGCATAGCCAATGACGTCCAATCAAAAATTATATAATAATATATCTTCAAAGTTAAGCAACTAAAGTCTTTGTAATTTAGAAATTCAATGTAAATCTTCAAAGTCCAATGCTCACAAAGTCTAATGAACGAGACTCACTCTCTTCACAATGTCTCACCACAATTCAAGCATTTTGGATTCAATGACTCACAACTCAAATATTTTGACACGGAATTTAGCCAACTAATATAAAAATAAAAATCATTACATTTCACACATGGATGACATAACAAGGAAAAATTAGGCCTGCTAGGCCTAAAGGCCGATCACCCTATTTCTGGTGGGCATAAGGAGGGATTAAGAGTTTGGTAGTCCGTGTGGCCCTTAAAGTATTGTCAAGTACTAATCACCTAGAGATCAAAAACACAAACTTCTATAGAAAATAATGGTGTGACCGGATACAATCTTTCTATAATTTAACTTCTTAAGGTTGTAGATAAAGACCAACTATGTGAGGTAAGGTTCAAAGAAATATTTAATATAGTTAAGACTATTGTAATTATAAATAGGGTAACTATAATGTTAAAAAGAGAGAGAACACAATTTTGTACATATGGTTAGGACTCTTGACTTTTGTTCTCTACCACTCCAAGTCATATTCTCCTCTTTGAAACAATACAATCCTCTACCTCCATTCCTTATGGACGTAAGAAGGTCAACCTACTAAACCATATATATCCATGTGTCCTTTATTGCTATTGTACTCATATTTATGGGGAAAATTGGTACTAAATATTATTGTAGGATTTAATCCCTTACAAGGACCGTCATGTTACCTCAAATAAACCTAGATAAGGGGGGGGGGGGGGGGGGGGGGGGGGGAGATATAGGTTTCTCTTAGGAAAATGTTCATTCCTAAATTTCCTTTTCAATTTTAGCAATTCTAGTTTAGCATACAAATAGGTGAGATGATGAAACCTTTAGATATAATATAACAATCTCATGTGGGTTATATATTTTAATTATCTAAAAAATTACCTAGATGATATTGCTAAGTTCAATTTCAATGGATCTTCATAGGCTTAAGATAAATCTAAGTGTTGTGTGTTAGCAAGATGAGAATCAATGTAAATACACACAAACAATCCATAAGACAAATTTATGAGAAAACCCCCACACTTGGGGCTAAAACCTTCGTTGCATCCTAATCTTACATTCAACTTAAAAAGATTTTATAATAATAAAAATGGATTTATATGCTATAATGCATGAATCAAATGCTTTGACACAAAATTAAGAAAAATAAATAAATATAAATGGACCATACATTAGACAAAACCCACTTTACTTGATTACAAAAAACAAAACTCACTCCACACTATCCATATAACGAGTGAAGAATGTCGGAATACACATTAAATCCAAAATATCGATAACATAATGAAAGTAGAGTCCAAGTTGGGTTGAGGTATAGTATCATGTTCATAAATATAAATGCATGAACACCAAATGATCATGCATGTATGAAAATACAAAGAGTAATTCCCCCTTCTTAGGAATCCTTTGAACAAATTCAATATGAATCGTTAATTGGTAAATATGCATGTAACAAATGTATACCAATGTGAAATATCCCCTTTAATCATATTAATATCAATATCAACCCAAAAATCGTATAAAATGATGTAACTCTCCCTTAATCAAACTCTCCTACATCCTTTTAATGTTTCTCCCCTTTGATACAAACCAAAACTATCAGTATCTCCCCACATCTTAGAAATTTCTCCCCATTTTGACACCAAAATGCCAAAGAGAAGTAGATGAACATAGATAATGAGCATATAGCTTGGTAAATGAAATAATTAGAATGGGAAATGATCTAGAAATGAAAAAATATAGAAAGCATGTGGTGAACTAATATTAAAGATTGGAAACACGGGGTAAGCATTGGAATAATAAAAATCAAATGACACTAACATGGTATGATAAATCTATAACATCATGATAAAGAAATAACTTATGTCAACTAAGATGTAGAATATATGAATTCTAATTAAGATATATCAAAACTAGTAAAGTGAAAGAAAAAGTATATCTAAATGAGATCAAAAGAACAAAGTAACAAGATAATATATATACACTAGGTTATGCATGTGCCTGAAGGCATGATGAATTTTTTTGAAAGTGTAAGTCATTGATTGGACCATACATCGTATTTACATACATACATATAGACACCGTGTTTATGTACATACATACATATACCGTGATAAGAACCTTTTTTATCAAATACTTTTTTTACAACAAATAATTGTAAACAATTTAACAAAATTGGACAAATCTTCATATGTTTATATAACTATTCTAACATGTTTAATCTATGCCTAAAGGCACGGTGATATTCGAAAAAGGTAACATAATGACAGCAAAATAATGATCAATCGATTTAATTTCAATACACGTGCCTTCCCCATGGTGATTGAAGTAAGTGGCTCTATGAAAATAGTTAAAGGGAAGAGAAATGAACACATTATATATGAAAATAACTTAAAATGTCTAATAACTAAAGTTAAAAATAAAAATTTCAAAGCTGCCATTCTACAACTTTGTATTCTGCTATAAAACTCATAAAACTCGTGTTTATATGCTGCCATTATACATCTTTAATATTCCACACTAACTATATACCCTACCTAACATAAATGCATAACTTGTAAGATCCCATCAACTACATTGGAACAAACCACCAATAAAAATAATCCTGACTAAACTTGGACCCAAAAATCCCAAAACAAAGACCAAACACTAAACTAAACCACATATAACTAGAGTCGTAGGAGTACAGACCAAGTTGAATACTGAACAAGTGCATTAAACCCACACGTGTTAATAACCAGTAATTAAACACAATTCCCCTTTCACTTAATAAAGTCTAAATGTACAAAAAGTAACTATCCTTGAATGGAGTTTGGAATATAGAAATAACAATTAGAAAAACCAATCTCCTTTTAAACTTAAAATTCAGAGGAATATGGTTTTATTACATCTTACCTAAAATTTAGATGGCCCAAACAGTCATCGATGTTGAACACTTCAAGGTTTATATGCTCATCTTTTCTAATACAAACTTGTATACAAAATATAATTAGTTGAGAATCATATTGGAGAAATAAACTTTAGCCGAGTCTCATGAGAACTACACTAAAAACAATAATTTGACACACCCTGATATTAAAAATCTGGCATAGTTTAAAACTGTGCCAAATTTTGGCACGGTTTAATGACAATCTGGCACACTTTAAAACAGTGCCAAAATTTGGCACTGTTTTAAAGTGTGCCGGCACTGTTTTAAAGTGTGCCAAAATTGAGTACACTTATTTAAATATAAAATACCTACAAAAACATAAGATAAAATTTCTTTTATTCCTGCTCAAGCCCCTCTCTCTTTCATCTCATTGGTGCTCTTGCCTCTCTCTCTCTCTCCGGCCAGTTCTTTCTCTCTCTCTCTCTCTCTCTCTCTCTCCCCCTCCCTCTCTCTCCCTCCCTCGATAGATCCTTCTTCATTTGTCCAGGACGACAATATCTCTCTCTCTGGTAAAAAAATAACCTCCTCCGACTGATTAAAGACTTCAATCGATGAAATCGAGAATTCAATCGACCAAAGGTAGAAATTCCATCGTGTTTAGCCACTGAGAAAATCTTCGAATCAAGGTAAACTCTAACCAAAGATTTGAAATGTAGTTTTGATATTTTAAACAAATATATGTAACAAGTTTAATTTAGCTTTATTCTGATGATTGTGAAATCTTGACCACCACCATAAAACCCAAAACGTGGCGACCCTAGTTCCAGCTACGGTCTCAGAAACTTGTTGCCCAACTCATTAAATCGGATCAATTGGATTGTGCTGGTGTTGATGGCATTTTTTCCATTTCATTAAGTACAAATCTATTATATATTTTTTTGTATAAAGAAGTTATAGAGCGGTTTCGTAAATAGTTTGTTGTTATACTGTTTGATATTTAAAGGTGAGGAACAAAATCGGTTGTGATTTTTTGGATTTGGGATTCAGTTATGGATTTATTTGGTTTCAAAGTCACAAATTGGATTTGTGGTTTAACTTAAATTGTGTGATACTTATGATTTGTTCTTTGCTGATAAGAGGGCTATTAATTTGTTGCCTAAGCAGTTTTTTAGGCAGAAGAAGTTGCCATTGCCTGTGAATTTGGCTCATAAAAATTGGAAGGAGCAAATTCAGAGGGGGTGTTCGTCGGCTTTGTTATATGTGAATATGGGGACGTGTACTATTGTGAGGGTTGGGAGGGTTTCCATGGAGACTGGGGAGGTTGTGGAGAATGTGGTTAATGTGATAAAAAGGTTGTTGAGGTTGTTGTACCGAAAGGTTGGTCGGGTGTGAGATCGTTGAATTTGAATTTTTTGAATTCGTTGGCTTTGTCGATATATCAAACGGTGCCA
Organism: Sambucus nigra; assembly: GCA_949130495.1. NCBI lineage: Eukaryota > Viridiplantae > Streptophyta > Magnoliopsida > Dipsacales > Adoxaceae > Sambucus > Sambucus nigra. The sequence continues at coordinate 292,303,594 of OX422215.1, read as the reverse complement.
AATATGAAGTTGAATATTCAAGGGATTAAGGATAGTGTGGAAGGTGGTAGTGAGTTGGAGGAGAAAGGGTAGAAAAAGAAGGATGCAAATTCAAGTAAGAAAAAGGGTCGAAGAAGGGAAGGATATAACAGTTATATAACTGTTATATAAACAGTTTCCCAAGGCGATGGTAAAGTAGTCAGTAGAATATGACTTTAGCATGTTTAAATTCATATTTCTTTATGTAAGTAACTACTAACTTATCAGTTGGCATAACACTAACTATGCTCTGTTTTGGTAGACTATTTTCAAAAATTGATTTTTTTATCAATTGCAATTATTTGATGAATTAATTGTACTTCTCAGTCTTGTTTTTTAGGAGAAGGACCCAAGAGAAAATGAAGGTACTAATGTATATTCCATATATTATATATAGCATCTCTTGTATAATGTTTATAGAGTTAACAATTTAGAAGGTTATACTTTCCTAATGAGAAATAGATCCAACTGCTATGGACCTTAATGAGATAATTTATTTTGTGTCTTACCAATTTTTCCTTAGTATACTCATCTGTAGAAGATTAACATGCTATTAAATCTAAAATCCATGTATTCATTATCTACACTCATCATGACTTACTTTTTAAGTATTTTGTGTTGAGTTTTCTAAGTGGTCTAAAGGAGCAAATTCCATCTCTAGTTAATATGTTTCATCCCACTACTTTGAACTAGACCATTTATCTAACAAGAGTGCAAGAGGAAAATCTGGAGAGCACCTTTAAGAAATTGAAACCCATATCAATTTTTTACTCAAACACCTTCAAGAAATTGAAACCAATATCAATTTTTTACTTAAACACAATAATACCCTATTTTAACAATCCAAAACTAACTAATCAAAGTGATCCCAAGTATTTCACTAATGTCTGAATGTAATTACTTGTTTATTTTCTTAATTCTAGGAAACCCTGTTGTTGGTGGTGACATAGTGAGCGCATGTTGAGTTGGAAAGTGTCTTATGGATGAGGGGAATATAGGGGCATCTAAGTATGATTAACAGGTCTCCCACAATAACATTACATTTCTCACTAATGGACTAGAGGTACGCCCTCTCCTTGATATCTCTCATTTGTATTCAATGTATCTTAGTTAGTTCTTATATCTCTCGTTCTTATTTTTCTATAACAACTGTCTCTGAAGTATATTTTTTGTTCCAACCAAAGACTTCAGTCCAATTCTCTTTAAATGTTGCCACATTAAATAAAAAATGGCCTGAAATAGTGGCAACAAGTAACCAAACGTAAAATGGCTTACTTTATTAGCTTATTTAGTTAAATTGGTGGAAGGGATATGCTGGTGGTTTGGTTTTGGAATTTGTTGTTGTTGTTGAGTTTATCTTAAATGTTAAATCATGTTGGATTTAACGAATTAACAAATGAAACTTTACCAAAATTTTCTAAAATCAATAAACGTTCTAAATTGATTAAAAACATAACGTTAGAGGATGAAAATCCAAAGCAACCTCCAAACAACCCCAATTTAAGAGGCACGAATACCTCACACAGGATCAATGTAACTTATAGGTACTGACCGCGTAGTCACGGGTTTCCTAGTTTGAGAACATGAAAGTAATTTAAAACTATTTAGATTCGTCTTAAAAATAAGCTGCTAAAGGGTGAAAACCTAAATCAGCCCCCAAACGTCCCCGTATGAGGCACGAACACCTTGCACGAGACCAATGTAAATTGTAGGAACTGACCGCGTAGTCGCGATTCTCTCGGTTTGAGAATATGATGTTAATTTAAAAAATATTTAGATTAGGCTTATAAACAAGTTGCTAAGGGTGAAAACCCAAACCGGCTCCCAAACGGTCCCGTAAGAGGCACATACACCTCGCACAGGACCAATGTAACTTATAGGAACTAACCACGTAGTCACGGGCCTCTCGGTTTGAGAATATAATGATACTTTGAAAATAAATAGAATAGGCTTAAAAATAAGTCATTTTAGGGTGAAAACAAAACCAACCGCCAAACAGCCTCGTACGAGGCACGAACACTTTGCACGGGACAAATGTAACTTATAGGAAGTGACCACGTAGTCACGGGTCTCCCGGTTTGAGAATATGACGATAATTTGAAAATATCTAGATTAGGCTTAAAAACAAACCGTTTGAGGGTGAAAACCCAAACCAGCCCCCAAACGGCCCTGTAAGAGGTACGTACACCTCGCAGGGGACTAATTTAACTTATAGGAACTGACCGCGTAGTCACGGGTCGCTCGGTTTGAGAATATGATGATAATTTGAAAATATCTAAATTAGGCTTAAAAATAAACCGCTAAAGGGTGAAAACCTAAACTAGCTCCCAAACGGTCCCATAAGAGGCACATACACCTTGCACAGGACCAATGTAACTTGTAGGAACTAATCGCGTAGTCACGAGCCTCTCGGTTTGAGAATATGATGATACTTTGAAAATATATAGATTAGGCTTAAAAACAAGCCGTTTAAGGGTGATAATCGAAACCAGTCGCCAAACGGCCCTATAAGAGGCACAAACACCTTGCACGGGACCAATGTAACTTGTAGGAACTGATCGTGTAGTCATGGGTGTCCTAGTTTGAGAATAAGATGATAATTTGAAAATATTTAGATTACGCTTAAAAACAAGCCGTTTGAGGGTGAAAACCCGAACAACCCACCAAATGACCCCGTAAGAGGCACGAACACCTCGCACGTGACCAATGTAACTTCTAGGAACTGACCGAGTAGTCGCGGTTATCTCGATTTGATAATATGATGATAATTTGAAAATATCTAGATTAGGCTTAAAAATAAGCCGCTAAAGGGTGAAAACCCAAACCAGCTCCCAAACGGCTCCGTAAGAGGCAGATACATCTCGCACGGGACCAATGGAACTTGTAAGAACTAACCGCATAGTCACGAGCTTCTCGGTTTGAGAAATGATGATAGTTTGAAAATATATAGATTAGGCTTAAAAATAAGCCGTTTGAGGGTGAAAACCCAAACGAGTCGCCAAACGGTCCTGTAAGATGCACGAACACCTTGCATGGGACCAATGTAACTTGTAGGAACTGACCGTGTAGTCACGGGTATCTCAATTTGATAATATGAAGATAATTTGAAAATATATAGATTAGGCTTAAAAATAAGTCGTTTGAGGGTGAAAACCCAAACCACCCTCCAAACGGCCCCGTAAGAGGCACGAACACCTCGCACGGGACCAATGTAACTTGTAGCAACTGACCGCATAGTCGCGGTTCTCTAGGTTTGAGAATATGCCAATAATTTTGAAATATATAGATTAGGCTTAAAAACAAGCCGCTAAAGGGTGAAAATCCAAACTAGCTCCCAAATGGCCCCGTAAGAGGCACATACAACTTGTACGGGACCAATGTAACTTGTAGGAACAAATCATGTAGTCACGAGGCTCTCTATTTGAGAATATGATGATACTTTGAAAATATATAGATTAGGCTTAAAAAGAAGCCGTTTGAGGGTGAAAACCCAAACCGACAACCAAACAGTCCTATAAAAGGCACGAACACCTTACATGGGACCAATGTAACTTGTAGGAACTGACCGTGTAGTCACGGGTCTCTCAATTTGATAATATGAAGATAATTTGAAAATATATAGATTAGGCTTAAAAACAAACCGTTTGAGGGTGAAAACTCAAATCAGCCCCAAAACGGCCCTATAAGAGGCATGAACATCTCGCACGGGACCAATGTAACTTGTAGGAACTGACCATGTAATCACGGGACTCATTATTTGAGAATATGATGATAATTTTATAATATATGGATTAGGCTTAGAAACAAGCCGTTGAAAGGTGAAAACCCAAACCAACCCCATATGGCCCCGTAAGAGGCATATACACCTCGCACATGACCAATGTAACTTGTAGGAACTGACCACGTAGTCACGGGACTCCCAATTTGAGAATATGATGATAATTTGGAAATATATATATTAGGCTTAAAAATAAGTCATTTGAGGGTGTAACCCAAACCAGTCGCCAAACGACCCCGTAAGAGGCACGAACACCTTGCACGAGACCAATGCAACTTATAGAAACTGACAGTGTTGTCATGAGCCTCCCTATTTGAGAATATGTTTATAATTTGGTAATATTTTAATTAGGCTTAAAAATAAGCCATTAAAGGGTGAAAACCCAAACCAGCCCCCAAACGGCCCCGTAAGAGGCACGAACACCTCGCACGGGACCAATGTAACTTGTAGGAATAGACCGTTTAGTCACGGGTCTCCCAGTTTGAGAATATGGCAATAATTTGAAATATCTAAATTAGTCTTAAAAATAAGCAGTTAAAGGGTGAAAACCCAAATCATCCCCCAAACGGTCCCGTAAGAGGCACGAACACCTCGCACGGGACTAATGTAACTTGTACGAACTGACGTCATAGTCACGGGCCTCTCGGTTTGATAATATGATGATAACTTGATAATATATGGATTAGGATTAGAAACAAGACGTTGATGGGTGGGATCTACACTTTTCCCAATATCATCCTTAGAAAGTTTAGTTGAAGTACTCATCGGAGTTCTAGAAGGTTTCGCATTTTCTAAACCAATTTTTTTAATTAACTCTGCAACGTATTTGGATTGGGAGATAAAAAGGACATCACTGCATTATTTTACTTTTAAACCCAAAAAATATTGTAGTTCACCCATTAAAGACATCTGAAATTCAGTATGCATGATATCAGAAAAATTCTCTACTTGTTTAGGACATGTGGAACCGATAATAATATCGTCCACATATACTTGTGCGATTAATACATGTTGATTTTCCTTTCTAACAAAAAGTGTTTGATCATTTTCGTCGCCGAAAAAATTGTGAGACACTAAGAAAGTCGACAGTCTCTCATACCAAGTTCTAGGAGCTTGTTTCAAACCGTATAAAGCTTTCTTAATCTGAAAGACGTTGTTCGGGTGTACAAGATCAACAAAACCTTTGGGTTGTTCAACGTAAACTTCTTCAAACAAAATTCCATTTAAAATGGGGATTTAACATCCATTTGGAATAATTTGAATTGCATATGACATGAAATTACAAGAAGGAGACGAACTGATTCCGTATGAGTTATAGGGGAAAAGGTTTTGTCAAAATCAATTCCCTCAATCTGGGAATATCCTTGTGCAACCAACCTAGCTTTATTTCTAATGGCCTCCCCATTTTTATTGGTTTTATTTTTAAAAATACATCTTGTGCTAATAACCTTCGAATATTTTGGTCAAGGATCCAAATTCCAAACATCATGACTCTTAAATTGGAGTAGCTCATACTGCATAGCATTTATCTAAAAAGAGTCAACAAGGGCATCATTAACATTTTTAGGTTCCTCAAGATAAATAAAACAAGAGAATTGTGCCACTTGTCGAAGTTGTGATCTAGTTCTAACAGGTTTCGAAGGATTACCGACAATGGTTTCAGTGGGATGATCTTTAGAAACCCAAGTGGGTACAGAAGGATTCTCTAGTGACAGCGAATTTGTATCATTTTGAGGATCAAGGGATAAAATTGGTTTGTCCTCATCAAATGTTACTGTTTCACTATCACTACTCCTAACACTTATGTCATCTACAATTACATTAATTTATTCCATAATAGTTTTGGTTCTATAGTTAAAAACACGCAAAGCCCTACTATTTTGGGAATAGCCAAGAACAATTCCCTTTTCTCCTCGGGTATCAAATTTTAAAAGATGCTCTCTATCTTTGCAGATATAACAGATACTACCGAAGGTTTTTAAATATTTCAGATTAGGCTTTTTGTGGAACCATAACTCACAATATATTTCTTTGGAATATTTTTTGAGCTAGATACGATTAATAATGTGACACGTGGTTTGCACATCTTCTACCCAAAAGTATTTAAGGAGATTCTTAGCATGTAACATAACCCTAGCCATTTCTTCTAAAGTCCTATTCTTTCGTTCAGCCATACCATTCTATTGCAGGGTTTTGGGAGCGCTAAACTCATGTTTATAGCCATTAGCTACATAATTCTAAAAAATTCCAGAGTCCTTAAACTCTCCACCTCTATCACTCCTAATTTGACAGACTTGGGTATCCTTATCATTCTCAATTTTCAAGAGGATTCTTAAGAATTCATTGAAGTTTTTTATTTATGTTTCATAAAATCTACCCATGAATATCTCGTATAGTCGTCTACTATAACTAGGATGTAAGAGTTTCCATAAAAACTAACAATTCTTGAAGGAACCATGAGGTCCATGTGGATAAGTTCTAGAGGCTTAGTGGTAAGCACATCTTTAAATTTCTTATGTGGGGATTTACTTATTTTTCCTTCCTGACAAAGTCCACATACAGGAGTAAAAGAATTTTTAATTTTAGGTAAACCTCTAACTATCTCTTGAGAACTCAATCTTCTAAGTTTATCATAATTTGTGTGTCCCAATCTGTTATGCCATAGATCAGAATCCTCTAATCTGGCAACATTACAAGATTCAGAATTTGGAATTACTGTGTAATAGTTTTCTTGGGTTACGTTTCTTGTTAAAATGCAATTACCCCTTTCATCAATAATTTTGCTATGTTTTTTAGAAAAGGTAACGGAGTGATTGGAACCACAAAATTTTGATATACTTAAGAGATTGACTTTAAGGCCTTTAACTAAAAGATTCAGGAAGCCCTTCCTCACTCAATATTCCCTTACCTATGATATGAGATGAAACATCATCTCCAAACACGACACTACCTCCAAGGGAGTGTATCTTGTTCTTCAATTTGTTTTTATCCTCGATCATATGTTTAGAAAATCGGGAGTTTAGATACCATCTAGTTGAAGTGCTTTGTGCCTTTAAAGTAGAAATGGCAACGTTGCACTTGAGTTGGGGTAGTAAATCATCTTATCTACTCCAAATAGTTCTGGTTTAAAAAATTTTGTAGCCTTTAGACTTAGAAAAGGTTTGAGGGGTCTTTCTAAATGATTTTTTCTTAGTCTTGGACACTTACTTTTTTCTTTTTAAAGTTAGATTTGTGTACGATCTATCTAGGAAGTATATAAGTATTTCTAGATTTCCTAGAATAATTAAAGTTGAGGTAGGTAGGAGTATATGTCCTTTTATGGAAACACTCATCTAGAGTATTTCCAAAAATATCGCAATAGGACCAGTACTGATGGGTATAGGAATTGATTTTATTATTAAAGTCTTTAAAAATTGGCTTGGATATATTGGGTACAGTAGTCCAGTCATCATCAGGTTTTGATTTCTGTCTTTTATCTCCGGTATAAGGACAAACATATTTGGTTTGACAATTTGGTTTCAACTGTTGATTGTACTGATTATGTGTTGATTGAGAGACATTGATACTAGGTTCACCTTTTTGAACATTTTGAGAAGTTTGGCCTTATTTTATAAAAGCAACATTTTCAGGAGAAACTTTGTTCTTACTTGTATGCACTATTTCTCCAAATCCTAGGCCAAATTTATCTTCAGAGTCAAATTTGCTTCCAGTAATTTTTTTTTTCATAAGTCTTGGTTTGAGTTTCAAAGTGTTGACATTTTTTAAAAACATTTCAAAACTTTTTCTTTGACTCTTCTAGTTCAATAAGGGTTGCCTTGTATTTTTATTCAAATTCATGGTTCTTTTTAATCAAAGAATTTATTCTAAAGTTATAATTCTCAATCTCGGTCTCATGAGCAACACATTGGGTAGTATAATCTTCAGTGTTCTTCCTAATGGTTTGGTTAAGCAAATCAATATGCTCACTTAAGGTTTTATCATTTTCTCTAGGAGAGCACTCTTTTTAACCGTTTTAGTGTACAATTCATTTAAATCAGGCAGATCATCATTATACTCATTATGTGCATCATGTGGATTGTCCCCTATGATTTGGTTAGGTTTTTTACTCACGCACATGTTCAATTCGTCAGCAACATTATCACTTTGACTCACACATAATTTTTTAGCAGTAATTGGAACAAAATTATCAGTACAGTCATTAACAACATCAACAATCATATCAAGTTCATGAGCAGACAAGAATACATCAACATTATATATTATCTTAGCAAAGACATACATTACTCATTGACTTTGGTTGACTCAGTTTCTTTCTCTTCAGAATCACTAGAGTTGTCCCATGTTTTACACATACTAGCCTTGTTGTTGTTATTAAAACTAGTTGGACATTTACTATCATAGTGACCAAGTTTACCATAACGATGACATTTAACATCTTTTATGTCAGGTTTAGGTCTATTGGGGTCATAGTTTCTCCTATTGTCATAAGTGTGTTTGGTATGGTTTTTGTCGTGAGGTCTGTGAGATTGATTACCTTGATAATTTGATTTGCCTTGTTTAGAAGCTACAACATTTTTGAATTTCAAAATCTTTTTGAAACTCTTACTCATAAGAGCTATTTCATTGCCAAGGTTTTCCAAATCACATGTTTCGAGACAGTCAGTGTCAAAGTCTATAGATTTAAATTTAGGCACTGGTAATTTAGATGAAAACACAACATTTGAATTAGAGGCTTTATTGGTCTGTCTGGTCAATTGCTTTTTAAATTCTAGTTCCAATTTAGCAGTCCTAAGTTCACTACTAAGTAGTTCAGGTTTCATATTAGGGTCATTCATTTCCTCAATAGTATATCTCTTGTTGTCAAATTTAGATGGCAATGACATAAGAATATTTGACACAATTTCCTTTCTACTGTAGGTTATACCATTTGCATGAAGCTTTGTAAAAATATCAGTTAACCTTATGTAGAAATCATCAAAGTATTCATTATCATTCATAATCAGGGTGTCATATTACTGAATAAGCATTTTGGTTTTTCCATCTTTGACACATTCATCACCCTCATGATCAATGACTAAAGTGTCACATGCCTCTTTAGAAGTAGTACAAATAGATATTCTTTTGAATTCACGTTCATTAATGGACATTGATAAGCACGCGAGAGGTGTGCATGTGTAAAGTGCACAGTCGTTGTTTTCTGTCTCATCGCGACTATACAAAAACCTAAATTACTACTACACTTGCGGGGCAAGTACAACGGTAAGTCGGGTATCAAGAATCAACAGGGACGAGTTGCTAGAATTTATAATATTTAATACTCTGAAATAAAAGTGCAAAAGATGAATTATAAACTAAAAGAAAAGATGTGTGAAAGGGAAATTATTATTCTAGGAAAGAGTATTGAAAATAGATTATGAAAGCGAGTAAAACTATAGGTTGCGTCGAATATCCCTCACCCGAGTTAATTTGTATAAAATGGTTACATGGGTCGACGAGTTATTTAGAAATGCGTCTCGTTTCGACACTTAAGTGAACCAAGGGTTCTCACGCTCCTAAATCCGCATAAAAGCCTAATATGATTTTGGGGTCAACAAATATCCCAAAAATTGCGCACGGAAGGTCGTAAGCATGGGACATACATGATATGCCCCGTCAAATCTCCTAGGTGAAATAACTAGGACAACGCACCCGAAATAGACCCGTAAACACTATCACCAAGCAAAGCAATGCGTTCAATTCAAACACAACCTAATTTAAATTACCTAGAAAGCATCGTAAAAACGCGGTAAAGAAATGCAATAAAGAAATGCGATAAATCTATACTAGAATGCAAGTAAAGAAAGCATTTAAACCTAATTATGAAAGCGTGGAAATTACACTACAAAGCAAGAAATAATGAAAACAAGCTATATTAAATGGTAGGGGAGATGAATAGTCAACTCAAAATCCAAATGGGGTGTCAAACCAAAGAGAAATGAAGAAGAACTAACCAAAAACCTCAAAACCCTCAGCTATTCTACCCTAAAATCGTTCACACCTGTTTATTACAACAAAATTGGTATATATACTAAGTTGGAATTAAATTAGAAAAGAAAAGAGAAAAGATAAGAAATGCCAAAATATCTCTTGAAAACAAGGGATCGATCGATTGACTAAAAGGGTCGATCGATCGATCAAGGCAAAATTTCGACAGTTCAGAAGGATCGATCGATAAACCAAAAGGGTCGATCGAACGATCAAGCAGGGATGAGCCAAGCAACACACTACATTCTTTTCTTCCCTTTTCTCCTCCTCTTTTGCTTTCCTTATTTTTCCCTCAGCTGAAATCACCGTAACTTCTTCATATGGATTTGGAATCGCGCACCGTTCGCGGACACGTGAAGCTGGAGAGGAGGGCTACAACTTCAGAGATATGTAGGGCCAGATACCCAAGTTGTGAAAAGACTAAAATGCCCTTGAACGTGTGATTACGTACGAAATTCACCAGAATGCGTCTGAACTCCATACTTAGTACCTAAATACCTACAAAAGCCCAATTATACCTCATATAGCATATTAACAATATAAACCGAGGTTGTCTGGTTAACGGGCTTAAATATAGAGATTAAGGCACCCGAGGGGGCTAAAATGCATAGGTTCGAAAGATGAAATACATAATATTTGCGTATTATCACACCCCCTAACTTACACATTGCTAGTCCCTAGCAATGAAATAGGAGGCACCAAGAACTACAAGAAAACCAAAAGCAGGAGATAGTACAAAAGTATGTTATAAAAGCAAAAGGCCACTTTCGTGGGAGATTCGATTGTATTTAGCATATGCAATAAGCCGTTAAACCCCCTAGGTCACCCTAGTGGACTAGTGTCGCCTCGTGAGGGTTTTCAGGGATGATACCCACAAACATCACATGGTTTCCTCAAAATGTGCCCAACCCAACATGCAATAAGCCCAACAATGGAGAAAAGGATTTCATACACATTATTAGCACATTGAATGAATTCAAACAAAAGTCGAAATAATTAAGATTATCGAATGCACCTCATAGAATTGGAACTTTAAAATGTGGGAGGGGGAGCGAGCACATGCAAAGTGTGATTTGGGGAAAACTTAAATAAACCGGATAAATGTTAAAGCAAGCATACATTTAATCCTCACGGACATTACGATCATCAAGTGAATTCACTGGAAAGAGGGAGCTAACACACGGAACATGCGGGCTAAAGAGTAAATATAAATGGAAACTAGGTCGCACACATGTCACAAATGAAGAACACTATATATAAAATGAAAAAAACGTAATCTCAATAAAAGGATATCGCACACTAAAAGAGGCAAAATGCATTTTCACAGATTATCAAAACTATTTAAACCTTTGAATTACTTCTGCAAAGACCACATAGGACTTTAATAGGGTTGTAAGGAATGCATGTACGAATTCAAAGTGTTTGGGGATGAAAACTTGGAATAATGGGAAAATGTGAGCAATAGCAAAAATGGACAACAATTTCCAAAAGGCGTTAGATATATCATCGGGGAGAGTAATCAAAGCTTATTGAACTATATACAACATTTACAACTTTCTCTTTATTTCTTTTCTTCTTTTTCTCATTTTTTTATTTTGTTTTCTTTTGCTTTTTACTTTCTCTTTTCCATCACTTTTTTCACTACTTTCTTTTCTTTACTTTTCATACTCTCATATGCCTAAATTGAAACCAACATCATAACATCATCATTCAATCCCATGCAACATTCCAAACAAAGGTATGGAAAGTGTATGTATGGTATATAACTCCAATGCGGAGTTGGTTATGGGATTGGAGTTATGAAACGAAAGGCTAATATTTAGGCTTAAAGGGGTTAACAAGGGTAAACATATAAGGGTGAGGTCAAGGCTAATATGGGTGATATAACAAATAATGCCTATGATCATTTCACAAAGTTTATAAAAATCTCGAATCAAAACAATATATGAAAATCATGCTCAAGTAACACATTTCAAATATGAACTCAATTAATGAACGATCAAATGAAATAATAGTGAGATTACCAACGAATTCAACGTTTTCAATGAGAAAAGAATAGTGTTTACAATCACAAAAGGTACAAAGCTTACTCGGTGTAAGTATATACAATGCAACAAAAGATTATCGAGTTATAAAAATCTTAAACCAAATTAATATAGAAATAAAAGTGCATGTGCTAATGGGATTAAAGTTTAATTCATGAAGTTATTCATAATATCAATAATGGAGACTAAAGTCTAATAACTTCAAAAATAGAGAACATGCATCATTGGGTTGTCTATTGGATCGGGCAATTATTGAAATTTATCATCGAAAACAAAGGCAAAAAGCCAAAAAAAAGGAGAAAAAAGAAAGAAAATCTTTTTGAAATTTTCAATTTTTCTAAGAAAAGCATACTAAGTAACTAACATGTGAGCAAATACATGGACTAAAAAATGAAATGGATAGAATATCCCACACCCCCTAACTTAAAACTTGACATTGTCCTCAATGTAAACTAAGAACCAAGTCAAAGTGAGGAAAAGAGTGATATTACCCAAAATTGGAGCGATCCTCATAAGAACAAGTCCAAAGAATCAACAAAACAAGTTAGTACCGAGCATAGGGAAAACAAATAATAAAAAGTTAACTAATTACACTAGGCTAAATTAAAAAGGAAAAAAAGATAAAAAGAAAGAAAGAATAAAAACCTAACTATATACAACCTACTATTTAGGCTACACACTAACTGTACATTAGAAGTCTAAATAGCTGAGGGTCCACCATAAGAACGATTTGAATTTGGAGGATAATCGGTGTACCCTCACATACAAGCATGACTTCTGAAAAATATGCATTCCGTTTGCACAACGGAAGACATGTGTAAGGCGGAAGAAATGAACCATCGTTAATTAAAAGTTTTGGTGGGACAGATGATAAAAACATGTGGGGACCGGGAAAATCCGAATATCCTCCCAATGATTTTGAAATTGGAGTGGGAGACGGCACACACGAAGGCAAAGATGCGATCGTGGAAGGCGACTCGATCAAGTACTCCTCATCGACAAAAAGGTTTAAAACATTAAAGTTTAAAACCGAATCATCGGGTACTTGTGGTGGTGGGATAATAGAGAATGAAAATGGGGATGAAAGAAATTCAAACTCATGAGATGAATCATCATCGCATGAAGTTTGAGTTTCGAATGAAATAATATCATTTTCAATGAAATGTTTTTCTTTGGGGGCCAATGAAGAAATCATTTCATTTCAAATAGATATTACGTCATTATCATCCTCACTTTCAATATCTATTTGCAATGGGAAAAGTATAGAATGGTTTTTTCCAAAGTAGGTACAAGTACCTCATTTGGTTCAAAACATTCCTCGACCTCGAAAGTCTCGGAAGAAAAATCGTCGTCAGGCTCAAATAATAAATCCAACTCATGTTCCCACGAACGATTTTCTTCCCGATAGCGATTTTCAATTTTCTCATTTTCATACATACGCAAACCCTCACCGAATGTCATAGGTCGAGGTGCGGATGCATAAAAATAGGAACTTTGAAAATTACCATCGGACTTAAACGAAAACTCATTATTATAGGAATTTTGAACACGGTTCGAATTCATTTTAAAATTCCTATTATAAGGAGGTAAAGGCCCAAAATCATTATCATCATCATCAAAACTCCAATAACCTAAGTTTTGACTTTCGTTATAAACGCCCAAAATCATATTTGAATTTGTTATACTTTGGGATTTTAAGTATTCACCGAAAGTCATATGTTTGCGAGAATTTTGAGAATTATGACAAGGATTACCGACAGAATTTGAATAAGGCGTGTGTTGATACCAAAATTAGTATGCTGATGTGGACGAATAATAAGAAGACACGTGTCAATCTATGTGGCACAATAGCAACGAGGGAGATTGTTTCCCCGACCAACATACTCACTCCGAACAACAAGTATACTCCGAGGAAAACAAACCCTCCGAGGTACTCTTACCTTCCGAGGAACTCCAATGTTCCGAGGAGCTCTTGGACGACGAGCAACTAAGGCGGTTCGAGCTGCACCTCGACCACAACATTAATTGCCAGATAATCAATAGTTCAACTATTCATTGAATGCTTATCATCTTGACGCGCACGTTTGAAGAACATTAAATGAATTACCCTTTCATATGTGTATCATTTAATGTAACACCCTTTCATATACAGCCTAAAGGGCTATAAATACCTTGTATCACTCTCATTCAAGGGGGACCGGAATTTCTTGATAGATCATTTGTAATCGAGAATTCCTAGACACTCAGCAATAACATAACAGTGGATGTAGGCCATTCTTACAAGGCTGAACCACTTTAAAAATCTTTGTCTCATTTATTTATCTGTGATTGAATAATTAGAGCAATCTAATTTTTTACATCAACAGATTGGCGCCGTCTGTGGGAACGATTTGTTATTATCGTTTTTCACCAAAAATCATTCATCACCAATGGAGGATAACCCAGAATCTAGCAATCGAAACGCTGGAAATGCTGGAAATCCTCCAAATCTCTCTGCACCTCCAGATCTGGCCGGGATCATGACAAATCTGGCTCAAGGACAAACCGCCATGTAAGATACGATACGACAACTCATACAAACTCTTCATGGCGGCGCACCTGCACAGTCAGGGCATCGAAGTGGTCAGAGGCAAACCTATTTACTTTCTTCGCGATCCAGGCGTACTGAATCATATCGTAATGAGTAATCTGATGATTTCTCTTATCAACCTGGGCAAACTTCGTCAATACGGGTTACAGATACTGAGCAATGCGTCACCCTTTCCCCAGAAAGGGCCAGCGCATTGGAAAGGTTAAGTAGGGCCTCTCCTTTCGGCTGATTAGGACCTAGGAGGAATAGGAGTCCCCCTAAGACCATGTCGAGAAGTTTTCGACAACCATCAGATCTAAGAGAAGGATCAGCACAGTCACGACCAGCTGCTCGTCACGATAGATCTCAGGAAGCTACCTCAGAACGATCAATTGCTCGAACCAATAGGCCTGAGGAAGGATATGAAGCGTGGAAAGGATCACTTCAGCGGTTGGAAGATAGATTGGGAGAAATGGCTAAGGCGAAGAATCCCCTACAATGAACTTTTGTTCAAGGGACACCTTTTGTCCAGGCCATTGTAAATTTTCCAACACCATCAAAATTTAAAGCCCCTGTGGTGACCCCCAAATACGATGGAAAGACAGATCATGTTCTTCACATAGAGCAATATCAAGCTGCTGCCGACATCTATGCTGTCCCCGAAGAGATGAGATGTAGGGCATTCTCGGGAACTCTTACCGGATCTGCCCAGATATGGTACAATAATCTTCCTCGGGGTAAGATTTCAACTTTCTTTCAATTGGTTGAGTTGTTCATCAGCAATTTCTGTTTTGGAGCAAAGCCAGTAAAAAGAGTAGCACACTTGTTAAGTGTTAGACAAAAATCTGGTGAAAGCACTAGAGATTACATAACTCGTTTCAATAACGAGAAACTAGAAGTCATAGATTATGAGGAAAAGACAACAATCACCGCCTTGATGAGTGGTTTGTTGCCTAATAAGTTGTATTACACTTTGGTGAAAGATCCACCTAAAACTATGTCAGAGTTGATGGCAAAAGCGGCCAAAATCATGAATGCCGAGGAGGCTATGGCTGCAAAAAAGAATATGGATAAAGACACCAAGGTGGAAGTCGACAAGTCTAAGAATAAAGAGCATAAGGGCAATGGCGGTGACAAGCGTTCCAGAAATAATAAGTCGTCATGGGAAGTCCTGAAGAAATTCGATAATTATACTCCCTTGAAAATGGGTATTAATCATGTCTTGGAAGAAATCAAGAATAGCTAGGAAGTAAAGTGGCCGAAGAAACTAAGGTCAGACCCCGATGCGAGGAACAAGGATAAATATTCCGAGTTCCACAAGGATCATGGCCATATGACTAAGAATTGCATAGCTCTTCAGAACGAGATTGAAACACTCATCCGAAGAGGAAAGCTAGCAAAGTATGTTGATCGGGGAGGTGAAAGAAGAAATAATGATCGAACTAGAGAGAGATCTAGATCTCCTCGTCAAGCAGAGGAGAAAAAGAAGAGAGAACATGAAGATGATGCCGAGGATGACCCCGATCCTCCCAAGAAACCAAGGCAACCAGAACGAGAGGTATTTTCCATATGTTTTGGGGTATTTGATTGTAATGTTATTATAGGAGGAGATGCAGGAGGAGGAGACCTTACTGCAGAAAGAAAAGCTTACCTCGAAGAGGCACAAGCTAGCTCGTACATTCAGCGAATAAATTTAGCCGAGGAGGATCGTCCGAGGAAGGTAAACAAAGAGAAGCTGGTCATTGGCTTTTCAAAAAATGACCTGGCAGGTGTTCTTTACCCTCACGACGACCCTATGGTGATCAAAATGAGGATGAAAGAAGTAGTGATTTCAAGGGTGCTGGTAGACAATGGTAGTTCAGCAGACATCATTTACTATTCATGCTTTGACAGTTTGAATTTAAAATTATCTCAATTGGAACCTTATCACAGACCTCTTTTGGGTTTTGCTGGCGAGAAAGTTTTTCCACTTGGGACGATCAGGTTAGACATATTCATTGGAACTTGGACTTCTTTTCGAACAGAGAGAATACGCTTATTTGTAATGGATAAGAATGTACAGTCAGCCTACAACATCATCATGGGAAGAGTTGGGTTGAAGAAGTTCGAAGCAGTTTCATCTACAGTACATCAATGCTTAAAATTCCCAACAAATTTTGGAGTAGGAGTTGTGAAAGGTGATCAGAAAGTAGCTCGGGAATGCTATTATTCATCTGCCGAGCAAGAGGAGCTTGAAGAATCAAGAAAAAAGACTACTACCTACCAGGTGGATGAAGGTACAGAAATTGAAGCACTGGATCAATGAAATGAATCCCAACTTGTAAAAGGACAGGTGGTGGAATCTACAGAGAATGTTACTGTGGACGATAAGCACCCTGAACGAGTAACCCAGATAGGTTCAACGTTGGATGCTTCAATAAAACAGGAGTTGATAAATTTCTTGAGAAACAGGAAGAAAACTTTTGCGTGGAGTCATGAAGACATGCCAGGAATAGATCCGAACTTCTTATGTCATGAGCTCAATGTGAATAAGGAGATCAAGCCTATAAAGAAGAGAAGAAGGGTATTTAGCCCCGAGAAGAATCAGGCTATACAAGAGGAGGTCGAGAAGCTCCAGAAATCCCAATTCATTGAAGACGTGAAGTATCCAAACTGGTTGGCAAACGTGGTATGGTAAAAAAGAAAAACAATAAATGGAGAATGTGTGTTGATTTCAGCGATCTTAACAAGGCATACCCAAAGGATCATTTTCCATTGCCCAGAATTGATCAATTAGTGGATGCTACCTCGGGACACGAGCTGCTCAGCTTCATGGATGCTTACTCTGGCTACAACCAGATCAAAATGAAACCTGAAGACAGGGAAAGTACTTCTTTTATTACCCCTAGGGGAACTTATTGCTATAATGTTATGCCTTTTGGTTTGAAAAATGCAGGAGCGACATACCAGCGGCTAATGAACAAGGTTTTCACCGAACAAATCAGTTGCAATATGGAAGTCTATGTCGATGATATGCTGACAAAGAGAAAGAAAGCTGTTGATCATCTAGTTGACTTAGCTCAGACCTTTGATCAACTGGATAAATACCAAATGAAGCTCAACCCGACGAAGTGTACATTTGGAGTACGAGAAGGGATGTTCCTCAGATACATCGTCAACCAGCGAGGCATTGAGGTGAATCCAGAAAAGATCAAAGATCTTTTAGGGTTTCGATCTCCAACGACGAAAAAAGAGGTACAAAGTCTTACAGGACAAGTTGCAGCGCTCAATAGATTTGTATCTCGAGAAACTGATAGGTGCCTTCCATTTTTCAAAACACTTCGAAAAACTTTCGAGTGGAATGATGAATGTGAAAAAGCCTTTCAAGACTTGAAGAAATATCTGGGAACACCTCCATTGTTGTCCAGACCAGTGATGGGCGAAAAGTTGTACTTATATCTGGCAGTATCAGAGAATGCAGTCAGCTCAGCACTGATCAGATTGGAGAATGAAGTCCAGAAGCCAATTTATTACACAAGTAAGGCTTTCCGAGGTGCAGAAATCAGGCACCCGAAGTTGGAAAAATTGGCGTTGGCATTAATTGAAGCAAGTAGAAGAATGAGGCCATATTTCTAGGCCCATACCATCATCGTGTATACCGACATGCCGTTACGACAAGCCCTTCATAAACCAGAGAAATCAGGGAGACTAATGTATTGGGCAATAGAGCTCGGTGAATATGATATTGTGTATGAACCCAGATCATCACTAAAAGGGCAGGCTATAGCAGATTTTATAGCAGAATTTACTTAACCTGATATCCCCGAGGAGCAAAAATTACTCGTTGATCAACCCGTGGATGTTACAGGATCAACAAGCACAAGCTCAGACCAACCCCGGTTGGTAAAAGAACTTGTGGATGTAGAAGGATCATCAACTTCAAACTCAGACCAGCTCCGGTTGGCAAAAGAGTGAGAAGAGATGGTCGACGAGGAACGAAAAGTGATAGGGGAGGATGAAAGGAAGCAACAAATATTTCACCGAGGAACTCTATCAGATAAGGAATTTGAAGACGGGATACCCATATGGAGATTATATGTAGATGGCTCATCTTGCACAGCAGGTTGTGGGGCATGAATTATTTTGAACACCCCAGACGAGATTGACATGGAATATGCCTTATGATTCCAATTCAAAGCCTCCAATAATGAGGCTGAGTATGAGGCCATGATAGCAGGTCTTAATTTAGCAAAGATTATGGAAGTGCAACAAGTGATGGTATTCAGTGATTCTCAATTGATTGTGAATTAAATGATGGGAGCATATGCAGTTAAAGGAGAATTAATGGTCAAGTATGATGCCAAGGTAATGGAGTTATTGGTAGAATTTGATGCGATTCAGTTAATCAGAATACTAAGAATAGAGAATGCACGACCAGACGCACTGGCCCGACTAGCATCAGCTACTCGTACCGAGCTGCGAAGAACAATACCAATTGAAGTACTAGAAAGTCAGAGCATAGATGAAAGCCTGACGATGAATGTTATTTCCCTTGATTTAGGACCATCTTGGATGGATCCCATCAGGGCATATGTCGAGGAAGGAGAATTATCGGAGGATAAGATCGCTGCCAAGAAATTGAAGTTTAAAGCTGCTCGGTATGTACTAACTAATGGTGTTTTGTATAGACGAGGAATTATGGCAGGTTTGCAAAGATGTGTACATCCCTCCGAGGTGAAATAATTTATTGAAGAGATCCATGAAGGGTCCTGTGGAGCTCATGTAGCAGGTCGGACACTTTTGCAAAGAGTAATGACGCAAGGATATTACTGGCCGACGATGAGGGCTGATTGTATAGAATATGCCAAGAAGCGTGACAAGTGCCAGCGTTTTTCCTCAATTCGACGAACTCCACAAGCATTGTTGACACCCATAACTTCCCCTTGGCCTTTTTCCATGTGGGGAATGGATTTGGTTGGACCCCTGCCAACGACCCGAGGAAGATTCAAGTACCTCGTCGTGGCAGTGGATTATTTTACTAAGTGGGTAGAAGATGAGCCACTTATTGATATGACGTACGAGAAGGTATACCAATTTGTTTGGAAGAATATCATCTGCCGATATGGTCTCCCTCATGCCTTCATCACAGACCATGGAACATAATTTGATAACGAGGAGTTTGCCACCTATTGTCATCAGTCAAACATTTTGAAGGTTCATTAAGCACCTGGCCATCCTCAAAGCAATGGACAGACTAAAGTGACGAACAGAACATTATTAAATGGTTTGAAGAAGAGGTTAAATGAGGCTAAAGAAAATTGGATTAATGAGCTACAGTCACTATTGTGGGCTTACCGAACAACTCCCCGAGCAGCGACTGGAGAATCACCATATATGCTGGCATTTGGAAGTGAGGCTATAATACCTGCCGAGTTGGGTCTACCAACACACAGAGTGCTGAATTTCAATTCCCCAGTCAATGACGTGATGAGAAGACTGGATTTGGATATGCTCGAGGAGGTTATAGAAGAGGCAGCCATTAGGAATGCTGCTTATCAATAACTAACAACTCTGTTCTACAACAAGAGGGTGAAGAAATGCGATTTAAAAGAAGGAGATTATGTGCTAAAGAAGGTCATTCAGAAGCAAAATAAATTGGAAGCAAACTGGCATGGACCTTACCGAGTTACAGAAGTTGTTCGACCAGGGACTTACCGAATAGCAACTCTAGAAGGAGAGGAATTCAAGAATGCTTGGAATGCTGAACACCTTCGCAAGTATTATCAGTAATGTAAAATGTACATCAGTTCCATCAACATGAATAAAACGATGATGTTTCACAATTTTTTCTCTCGTGTGTTTGAAAGTTTTCCGGGGAATACTAGTGTGATACACTACACTACACTGATATTGTTCAAGCATGATCAACTTCGGTTGGTAAAATAGCGAGAACAAATTATACTCCTTTGGTTAGGAGGCATACACTTGCGTGATCAACTTCGGTTGGTAAAAGAGCTTGTGGACAAGATAGTTTGAAAGAACCTGATAGTTCGAGCGTGATCAACTTCGGTTGGTAAAATAGCGACAACAAATTATACTCCTTTGGTTAGGAGGTGTACACTTGCGTGATCAACTTCGGTTGGTAAAAGAGCTTGTGGACAAGATAGTTCGAAAGAACCTGATAGTTCGAGCGTGATCAACTTCGGTTGGTAAAATAGCGAGAACAAATTATACTCCTTTGGTTAGGAGGCGTACACTTGCGTGATCAACTTTGGTTGGTAAAAGAGCTTGTGGACAAGATAGTTCGAAAGAACCTAACAGTTTGGACCCACGACCAACTTCGGTTGGTAATAGGGCGAGAACAAAATATACTCCTTTGGTTAGGAGGCAATAGTTCAAACCCACGACCAACTTTGATTGGTAAAAGGGAAAAAACAACATTCTTAAATTGCCAATTAAGAAACAAAATAGGCCAACTTATGTTGGTCGGAAGGAAAAACCATTCCAGAAAATACAGAAAATTCCAAACTGAACCAAGTATAGTTGGTCGGTGATCAAAACCTACTAACTATAGTTGGTCGACGAGGATAAATTATCGACCTTGGTTGGTCGGACACATTTTATGAAAAAATTTACCAAGTATGGTTGGTCGGGGATAAAAACCCATCAACTGTAGTTGGTCGACAAACACAAATTAAAAACCTTGGTTGGTTGGAAACATTTTAAACATTTTATACTCATTACTTTATTACTAAGATATTGAGCAACATTGATACTTGCAGTTTTTATTACTAAGTTGGTTGATGAACAACACAATATTGTTATCTTTTTAACAGATACATATGCACAAATATAAAGTGTTTAACAGGCACAAGAGAATAAGCAATACAGATTTGAAAACAGAAAATGAAAGTCTTTCATTAAAATTCAAAATAAATTACAAGTTACATATGTGTACTAACTATTACATTGAAAATCCTATTCTATTGGTTTTTTCCCTTCAGCCTTTGATACAGGTTCCTCGCCAGCAGGATGATCATTTAATGTCTGAGGAGAATTGATAAAATTCAAGTCCTTCAACATTCTGACATTCATTACTGAAGGAGTATCCAAGAGATGCTCAGGACGAGATACGTCAATTTGAGAATGAAGGTTATAGTCACCAAGATAATTTGCAATCAAGCTCCGAGGAATGGCGCGAGCAGGTATCCATTCCATGTCCAACTTGAAAGGTGGCACAGGCAAGTCATGCACTCCAGGCTCATAGTAGTACCACAAAAAATGTCCTTGCTCGAGCTTTAATACACATAAGGCATTCAGCCAGCCTTGTTTATAACCTTCATTATTGGCATTTTCAATACGAGCATCCAAGTGATAAAGGGCCTCATTATAGCCTGCATTCCAAAATTCCCTGGGCTGTTTATGGAATTGGAAGGTTAATCTATCCAATTGTTCATGAAGGTTTTTGGTAAAAAGGTCCTTGGTATGTAAAGCTGATTTCGTTGCAGTAACTTGATCTTCCAAAGTCATGATTTTCTTGGACATCTCAGACAAAGCCCGATCTTTTGCGTTCAACTGGTACGCTTGAGTTTCCAATGTTGACAGAGTACGAGCTTCTTCAATATTACGAGGAGTTTTTGATCATCCCCGAGCAACTGAAGTGCTTCGTTCCTCGTTAACATCCTGGGCAGCTCTTCCTCACCCACGAGAACCTCTTCCTCGTCCCCGAGCAGTAGCAGAAACACCAGACTTTCTTAAAGTATCCAATTCTTACCTTAATTTGGCGTTTTCAACCTCTAAGAATGAGAATCCTTCATCGGTGACCCGTACCAAGGCAGTAGAGGATGAAGTTGCAGATTCATATTGTGCCAACTTTTTCTGCAAATTGTTGTTCTCTTGTTCCAGCAGCTCGGCGATCTGTCTGCAGGTCTCAACTTCACCTTTTAGGGTTCTCTCCCTGACATCGTATCCAGTAATGATCTTTTTGTGGCCTATCTCGGAAGAAATCTGTTGATACCTATTCTCATACTCCTTGTGCAACAAGGCAGTTGATTCATTGTGCTGATTTTGAAGATCTTCTAGGGAATAATGAAGCTCCTCGATCAATTCGTAGTATGACACATTATTGGCCACAGCTCGATCAAGTAAATCCTTTGGGTATCGATAAGCCTCAATTTCTTGCTCTGAAGCATCATGGCCAAGGATGTCAGCAACTTTTGATGTACTAAGGTCTGTATGACCAGCTTTATAATACTCATGGCATTACTGCATCAACTTTGTGTCATTAGCAGACAAAAGATCCATCCTGGCCATAAACTAATAGAGAAAGAAAAAGAAGATCAAGAAAGAGTGCAGATAAAGAAGAGACAATCATATGGAAAGAAAGAACTCAAATTTTATTAGATCATAAGGCAAAAGTTACAAAGATCTGAGATACAAAGTACAAGTAAAGAGAAAAACAGAAAGATAGTACCGAACAACTTCACACCTTTTCCTTATCTCCCAAGACTTTCTCGGGAGGCTGGGACGAGGAGCTTGGTTGCTCGGTGGGAACATTGATCTGATTGGTAGAAGCTGGGACTTGTTCTGGAGGAGTAGGCAACGAAGAAATCTCCTCGGTGGCTGTTTGGTTGGGTGTTGGAACAAGGACTTGATCACCCCCTGTCATTGAAGATTCTTCAGATGCAGCCTCGTATTCATCTTCGTCTTCAATAACTGGAGGAGGACCAGGGAGATGTTGTTGAAATAGCTCAGAGTCCTCGCTCACCTTCAATTCTTGCAAGGCAGCAACCCAACCATCATGGAAGAATTTCAAACTTCCATAATTCACCTGGGTCATCATTGCAGCTACCCCCTATCCCATCCTTTATCCCAACTAGTCCGAAAGCATTTCTTCACAGTCGTTTTTCTCTTCATCTTCTCCGAGGAGAGCTTCTCGGATAGAAGGTCCTCGGAGGCTTTCAGCTTGGCCTCCAACTCCTCCTTCTGACGATTTGTTTCGCGCGGAAGTGTCAACTCTTCCTCAGCTGACTTCAGTTTATTCTCCAGCTCCCCAAAGCCTGAAAGTTTCTTGGCATAGTCTTTATTCTCTCTCTCCAAGTCCTTCACCTTATTACCCAGTTGTACTTTCTCTGCATCAGACGCAGCCAACTTCTTTTCCCATTCAATTTTATCCTCGTCATACTTCTGACGAGATTCACTCACAGATTTAATAGCTTTCTCCAGTGCTCCTTCCACAGTGGACGAGGAGTAAGAAGCTTTGATCGCTTCATCCTTTTTAAGGATTATATTGAAACATCTCGTCAACTGTAATCAGAAAAGGGAAATGATATCAGAAACAAATATGGGAAATAACAAAGGAAAATATGAAAAACTCAGAATAGAGATACTTACTGAAGTAAGATGACGAGCAGCCAGAGAAGTAACCATATCCCGAGTAAGGTCTTCTTCAGTACCTTGCACATCGGGAATGGGTGAAAATTTTGCCAAGCTCATCGTAGAGCTCGGAGGAACACTGATTGGAACACCATCTCCACCAGCTGGGAGCTGGGGAATGGCTCCAGAAATACTGACCGAGGAGGATTTCCTCAGTCTCCTCGGTGCCTTTTCAACAACTTCAACCAAAGAAGAACTTTTGGTTGGTGAGATAGTGGTTACTTCAATAGGTGCATCCTTTTGCACAGGAGCCAATGGGGGCTTCTCGACAGCCTTCTGAGAAGCAACATAAGAGGTGACATCTTTATTCTTTGTCCCTTTTTGTACATCAACCTTATTTTTCTTCCCAGCAGAGGAAGTTTCCTCGAAGAGATCAGGAACTCTTCTCTTGCCCAGTTTTTGGCTCAAAGGAATATAAGATTCCGGATCAGAATCTTCAGGAATTTGCACTGGATCGCTGATACTGACCACAGGACGAGCAGTAAAGGACGACGTATAGCTCCTATACTGCAACAAGTATGAAGCAGACCTGATGTGCTCGTCTGCAATTCTCTGATGCAAACTCCAGATATGTTTCAATTGCCTTATATTAACTTCTGATTCTTTGGGATTTTTTCTCTTGCTGTCAACTGCAAACAATAACATATTGAAATATCAATCATACATTTTATCAAATACCATGAAATCATAATTTCAAAAACAAAATAAGATGAAAATGACCTATCCCATTGCCATATGGGGGGCATCTGGGACCCTCATATACTGCATCTCCAATCAAAGGGGCATGTTGCCAATTTTTTATAACTACCCCGTGTTCAAAATAATCCTTGTTGGCATCAGGGAGGTTGACTACTAAGGCCCTATTCAAAAACCTAGTTTTTAAATAAAAAACGTTGTCTAAAACATCCCATCTGTAGCAGTACATAATCGCAGGAATTCCTATACGAGTTCCATGAGTTTGATTTAACCTATGTACCCCATTAACTATTCTCCATGTATTGGGGGCTATTTTTGCAGGGACAACGTCGAAGTACTGACAGAACTCTAAACATAACGGATTTGGTGGAAAAGAAAATCCACATTCAGTAATAAATAGGCTAGGGAACCAGTGTCCCTCAGCCAAATCAAAATAACTTGAAGGCTCAGAAAGAACCTCCAAAGTTACCTAAGAAGGAATAGAAAAGTAAGAGCGGAACTTCTCAAGAGATTCGATAATTTAAACCATGATGAATAAAAGAAGAAGGAAGAAGATCTTACAGGGAAAAAGGAGATCTGTTGACAAACGAAGGAGGAAATGAACGCACAAGAGAGAGAAAAGCTTTAGAAAACTCGAAAGCAGAAATTCAAAAGGTAGAAGACGATGGGATTGCCTCTGAAGTTTAAATACTTTGCCTTGGGAACCGGCGAAAGAAATGATTACATAAAAGAAACTATTGCGCTATCGGCGGCTAAAAGGACAAAAAATGCACGAAGATCAAAACGCTTATGAAAAGGCAAAAAGGCGGATTCTGCGAATTTGGAAGGAAATTCAAATATGAAGAAAAGAATCCTAAAACCCAGGAAGGCCATTTAATATTTCCATATACTGAGAAAGAATGTTCCATACTCCTCAAAGTTCGAAATATGAAACATTGGGGGCTTTTGTTGATACCAAAATTAGTATGCTGATGTGGATGAATAATAAGAAGACACGTGTCAATCTACGTGGCACAATAGCAACGAGGAAGATTGTTTCCCCGACCAACATACTCACTCCGAACAACAAGTATACTCTGAGGAAAACCAACCCTCCGAGGTACTCTTACCTTCCGAGGAACTCCAATGTTCCGAGGAACTCTTGGACGACGAGCAACTAAGGCGGTTCGAGCTGCACCTCGACCACAACATTAATTGCCAGATAATCAACAGTTCAACTATTCATTGAATGCTTATCATCTTGACGCGAACGTTTGAAGAACATTAAATAAATTACCCTTTCATATGTGTATCATTTAATGTAACACCCTTTCATATACAGCCTAAAGGGATATAAATACCTTGTATCACCCTCATTCAAGGGGGACCGGAATTTCTTGATAGATCATTTGTAATCGAGAATTCCTAGACACTCAGCAATAACATAACAGTGGATGTAGGCCATTCTTACAAGGCTGAACCACTTTAAAAATCTTTGTCTCATTTATTTATCTGTGATTGAATAATTAGAGCAATCTAATTTTTTACATCAACAGCGTGCTTACCCCAAAAATGGCTCGAAGTGGCGAATTCCACAAAGTAAGTGCACGCGGAAAGAATTTGTGAATTTCTTAGTGCTCAGATGTGGAAGTGCTACAAAAAGTTAGCAAATAATACAAATAGAAAGAAAATACTATGAAATACTAAATCAAATAAAGTCTAAAACAAACTCATCCCCGACAACGGCGCCATTTTGATAGCGCACAAGAGGTCGTAAGCATGGGACATATATAATATGCTCCGTCAAATCTCCTAGGCGCAATAACTAGGACAACGCACTCGAAATAGACCCGTAAACACTATCACTGAGCAAAGCAACGCGTTAACCCGAGTGAGTTTAATTCAAACACAACCTAATTTAAATTACCTAGAAAAGCATCGTAAAAATGTGGTAAAGAAACGCAATAAAGAAACGCGATAAATCTATACGAGAAAGCAAGTAAAGAAAGCAGGTAAACCTAATTATGAATGCATGAAAATTACACTACAAGGTAAGAAACAATGAAAACAAACTATATTAAATGGTAGGGGTGGTGAATAGTCAACTTACAATCCAAATGGGGTGTCAAAGCAAAGAGAAATGAAGAAGAACTAACCAAAAACCCCCAAACCCTAAGCTATTCTACCCTAAAATCGTTCACCTCTGTTTATTGAAACAAAATTGGTATATATACTAAGTTGGAATTAAATTAGAAAAGAAAAGCGAAAAGAAAAGAAATGCCAAAATATCTCCTGAAAACAGGGGATCGATCGATTGACCAAAAGGGTCGATCGATCGATCAAGGCAAAAATTTCGACTGTTCAGAAGGATCGATCGATCGACCACAAGGGTCGATCGATCGATCAAGCAGGGGTGAGCCAAGCAACACATTGCATTCTTTTCTTCCCTTTTCTCCTCCTCTTTTGCTTTCCTTATTTTTCCCTCCATTGAAATTGTCGTAACTTCTTCATACGGACTCGGAATCGCGCACCGTTCATGGCCACGCGAAGCTAGTGAGGAAGGATAGAACTTTCGTGAAATGTAGGGCCAGATGCCCAAGCTCTGAAAAGACTAAAATGCCATTGAATGTGAAATTACGTACGGAACTTCACCGAAATGCGTCATACTCTCATATGCCTAAATTGAAACCGACATCATAACATCATCATTCAATCCCAAGCAACATTCCAAACAAATGTATGGAAAGTGCATGTATGGTATATAATTCCAATGCGGAGTTGGTTATGGGATTGGAGTTATGAAACGAAAGGCTAATATTTAGGCTCAAAGGAGTTAACAAGGGTAAACATATAAGGGTGAGGTCAAGGCTAATATGGGTGATATAACAAATAATGCCTATGATAATTTCACAAAGTTTACGAAATTCTCGAATCAAAACAATATATGAAAATCATGCTCAAGTAACACATTTCAAATATGAACTCAATTAATGAACGATCAAATGAAATAATAGTGAGATTACCAACGAATTCAACGTTTTCAATGAGAAAAGAATAGTGTTTACACTCACAAACGACGAAAGGTACAAAGCTTACTCGGTGTAAGTATATACAATGCAACAAAATATTATCGAGTTATAAAAATCTTAAACCAAATTAATATAGAAATAAAAGTGCATGTGCTCATGGGATTAAAGTTTAATTCATGAAGTTATTCATAATATCAATAATGGAGACTAAAGTCTAATAACTTCTAAAATCGAGAACATGCATCATTAGGTTGTCTATTGGATCGGGCAATTATTGAAACTTATCATCGGAAACAAAGGCAAAAAGCCCAAAAAAGGAGAAAAAAGAAAGAAAATCTTTTTGAAATTTTCAATTTTTCTAAGAAAAGCATACTAAGTAACTAACATGTGAGAAAAAACATGGACTAAAAAATGAAATGGATAGAATATCCCACACCCCCTAACTTAAAACTTGACATTGTCCTCAATGTAAACTAAGAACCAAGTCAAAGAGAGGAAAAGAGTGATATTACCCAAAATTGGAGCGATCCTCATAAGAACAAGTCCAAAGAATCTACAAAACAAGTTAGTACCGAGCATAGGGAAAACAAATAATAAAAAGTTAACTAATTACACTTGACTAAATTAAAAAGGAAAGAAAAGATAAAAATAAAGAAAGAATAAAAAGCTAACTATATACAACCTACTATTTAGGCTACACACTAACTGTACATTAGAAGTCTAAATAGCTGAGGGTCCACCATAAGAATGATTTGACTTTGGAGGATAATCGGTGTACCCTCACATACAAGCATGACTTTCAAAAAATATGCATTCCGTTTGCACAACAGAAGACATGTGTAAGGCGGAAGAAATGAACCATCGTCAATTAAAAGTTTTAGTGGGACAGATGATAAAAACATGTGGGGACCGGGAAAAGATGAATATCCTCCCAATGATTTTGAAATTGGAATGGGAGGTGGCACACACGAAGGCAAAGATGCAATCGTGGAAAGCGACTCGAGCAAGTACTCCTCATCGACGAAAAGGTTTAAAACATTAAAGTTTAAAACCGAATCATCGGGTACTTGTGGCGGTGGGATAATAGAGAATGAAAATGGGGATGAAAGAAATTAAAACTCATGAGATGAATCATCATCGCATGAAGTTTGAGTTTCGAATGAAATAATATCATTTTCAATGAAATGTTCTTCTTTGGGGGCCAATGAAGAAATCATTTCATTTCAAATAGATATTAGATCATTATCATCCTCACTTTCAATATCTATTTGCAATGGGCAAAGTCTAGAATGGTTTGTTCCAAAATAGGTACAAGTACTTCATTTGGTTCAAAACATTCCTCGACCTCGAAAGTCTCAGAAGAAAAATAGTCGCCAGACTCAAATAATAAATCCAACTCATGTTCCCACGAACGATTTTCTTCCCGACAGCGATTTTCAATTTTCTCATTTTCATACATACGTAAACCCTCACCGAATGTCATAGGTCGAGGTTCGGATGCATAAAAATAGGAACTTTGAAAATTACCATCAGACATAAACGAAAACTCATTATTATAGGAATTTTGAACACTGTTCGAATTCATTTCAAAATTCCTATTATAAGGAAGTAAAGGCCCGAAATCATTATCATCATCATCAAAACTCCAATAATCTAAGTTTTGACTTTCGTTATACTCGCCCAAAGTCATATTTGAATTTCTTATACTTGGGATTCTAAGTATTCACCGAAAGTCATAGGTTTTCGAGAATTTTGAGAATTATGACAAGGATTAGCGATAGAATTTGAATAAGGCGTGCTTACCCAAAAATGGCTCGAAGTGGCGAATTCCACAAAGTAAGTGCTCGCGGAAAGAATTTGAAAATTTCTAAGTGCTCAGATGTGGAAGTGCTACAAAAAGTTAGCAAATAATACAAATAGAAAGAAAATACTATGAAATACTAAATAAAATAAAGTCTAAAACGAACTCATCCCCAACAATGGCGCCATTTTGATAGCGCACAAGAGGTCGTAAGCATGGGACATACATAATATCCCCCGTCAAATCTCCTAGGTGCAATAACTAGGACAACGCACCCGAAATAGACCCGTAAACACTATCACTGAGCAAAGCAACGCGTTAACCCGAGTTAGTTCAATTCAAACAAAACCTAATTTAAATTACCTAGAAAGCATCGTAAAAATGTGGTAAAGAAACGCAATAAAGAAAAGCGATAAATCTATACTAGAAAGCAGGTAAAGAAAGCATGTAAACCTGATTATGAAAGAATGAAAATTACACTACAAAGTAAGAAACAATGAAAACAATCTATATTAAATGGTAGGGGAGATGAATAGTCAACTTACAATCCAAATGGGGTGTCAAACCAAAGAGAAATGAAGAAGAACTAACCAAAACCCCCCAAACCCTAAGATATTCTACCCTAAAATCGTTCACCTCTGTTTATTGAAACAAAATTGGTATATATACAAAGTTGGAACTAAATTAGAAAAGAAAAGAGAAAAGAAAAGAAATGCCAAAATATATCCTGAAAACAGGGGATCGATCGATTGACCAAAAGGGTCGATCGATCGATCAAGGCAAAATTTTGACTGTTCAGAAGGATCGATCGATCGACCAAAAGGGTCGATCGATCGATCAAGCAGGGGTGAGCCAAGCAACACATTGCATTCTTTTCTTCCCTTTTCTCATCCTCTTTTGCTTTCCTTTTTTTCCCTCCGTTGAAATTGCTGTAACTTCTTCATACGGACTCGGAATCGAGCACCGTTCGCGGCCACGCGAAGCTAGTAAGGAAGGATACAACTTTCATGAAATGTAGGGCCAAATGCCTAAGCTGTGAAAAGAATTAAATGCCATTGAATGTGAAATTACGTACGGAACTTCATCGTAATGCGTCATACTCTCATATGCCTAAATTGAAACCGACATCATAACATCATCATTCAATCCCAAGCAACATTTCAAACAAATGTATGGAAATTGTAGGTATGGTATATAACTCCAATGCAGAGTTGGTTATGGGATTGGAGTTATGAAACGAAAGGCTAATCTTTAGGCTCAAAGGGGTTAACAAGGGTAAACATATATGGGTGAGGTCAAGGATAATATGGGTGATATAACAAATAATGCCTATGATCATTTCACAAAGTTTACGAAATTCTCGAATCAAAACAATATACGAAAATGATGCTCAAGTAACACATTTCAAATATGAACTCAATTAATGAACGATCAAATGAAATAATAGTGAGATTACCAACGAATTCAACGTTTTCAATGAGAAAAGAATAGTGTTTACAGTCACAAACGACGAAAGGTACAAACCATACTCGGTGTAAGTATATACAATGCAACAAAAGATTATCGAGTTATAAAAATCTTAAACCAAATTAATATATAAATAAAAGTGCATGTGCTCATGGGATTAAAGTTTAATTCATGAAGTTATTCATAATATCCATAATGGAGACTAAAGTCTAATAAATTCTAAAATAGAGAACATGCATCATTCGGTTGTCTATTGGATTGGGCAATTATTGAAACTTATCATCGGAAACAAAGGCAAAAAGCCCCAAAAAGGAGAAAAAGAAAGAAAATCTTTTTGAAATTTTCAATTTTTCTAAGAAAAGCATACTAAGTAACTAACATGTGAGCAAAAACATGGACTAAAAAATGAAATGGATAGAATATCCCACACCCCCTAACTTAAAACTTGACATTGTCCTCAATGTAAACTAAGAACCAAGTCAAATAGAGGAAAAGAGTAATATTACCCAAAATTGGAGCGATCCTCATAAGAACAAGTCCAAAGAATCTACAAAACAAGTTAGTACCGAGCATAGGGAAAACAAATAATAAAAAGTTAACTAATTACACTAGACTAAATTAAAAAGGAAAGAAAAGATAAAAAGAAAGAAAGAATAAAAAGCTAACTATATACAACCTAATATTTAGGCTACACACTAACTGTACATTAGAAGTCTAAATAGCTGAGGGTCCACCATAAGAATGATTTGACTTTGGAGGATAATCGGTGTACCCTCACATACAAGCATGACTTTCGAAAAATATGCATTCCGTTTGCACAACGGAAGACATGTGTAAGGCGGAAGAAATGAACCATCGTCAATTAAAAGTTTTAGTGGGACAGATGATAAAAACATGTGGGGACCGGGAAAAGATGAATATCCTCCCAATGATTTTGAAATTGGAATGGGAGGTGGCACACACGAAGGCAAAGATGCGATCGTGGAAGGCAACTCGAGTAAGTACTCCTCATCTACGAAAAGGTTTAAAACATTAAAGTTTAAAACCGAATCATCGTGTACTTATAGCGGTGGGATAATAGAGAATGAAAATGGGGATGAAAGATATTCAAACTCATGAGATGAATCATCATCGCATGAAGTTTGAGTTTCGAATGAAATAAT
Organism: Sambucus nigra; assembly: GCA_949130495.1. NCBI lineage: Eukaryota > Viridiplantae > Streptophyta > Magnoliopsida > Dipsacales > Adoxaceae > Sambucus > Sambucus nigra. Next base: position 292,271,611 of record OX422215.1, on the reverse strand, counting down.
ATCATTTTCAATGAAATGTTCTTCTTTGGGGGACAATGAAGAAATCATTTCATTTCAAATAGATATTACGTCATTATCATCCTCACTTTCAATATCTATTTGCAATGGGCAAAGTCTAGAATGGTTTGTTCCAAAATAGGTACAAGTACCTCATTTGGTTCAAAACATTCCTCGACCTCGAAAGTCTCGGAAGCAAAATCGTCGTCAGACTCAAATAATAAATCCAACTCATGTTCCCACGAACGATTTTATTCCCGACAACGATTTTCAATTTTCTCATTTTCATACATACGCAAACCCTCACCGAATGTCATAGGTCGAGGTGCGGATGCATAAAAATAGGAACTTTGAAAATTACCATCGGACTCAAACGAAAACTCATTATTATAGGAATTTTGAACGCTGTTCAAATTCATTTCAAAATTCCTATTATAAGGAGGTAAAGGCCCAAAATCATTATCATCATCATCAAAACTCCAATAACCTAAGTTTTGACTTTCGTTATACTCGCCCAAAGTCATATTTGAATTTGTTATACTTGGGATTCTAAGTATTCACCGAAAGTCATATGTTTGCGAGAATTTTGAGAATTATGACAAGGATTAGCGATAGAATTTGAATAAGGCGTGCTTACCCCAAAAATGGCTCAAAGTGGTGAATTCCACAAAGTAAGTGCGCGCGGAAAGAATTTGATAATTTCTAAGTGCTCAGATGTGGAAGTGCTACAAAAAGTTAGCAAATAATACAAATAGAAAGAAAATACTATCAAATACTAAATCAAATAAAGTCTAAAACAAACTCATCCCCGATAAAGGCGCCATTTTGATAGAGCACAAGAGGTTGTAAGCATGGGACATACATAATATGCCCCGTCAAATCTCCTAAGCGCAATAACTAGGACAACGCACCCGAAATAGACCCGTAAACACTATCACTGAGCAAAGCAACGCGTTAACCTGAGTGAGTTCAATTCAAAGACAACCTAATTTAAATTACCTAGAAAGCATCATAAAAATGTGGTAAAGAAACGCAATAAAGAAAAGCGATAAATCTATACTAGAAAGCAGGTAAAGAAAGCATGTAAACCTAATTATGAAAGCATGAAAATTACACTACAAATTAAGAAACAATGAAAATAATCTATATTAAATGGTAGGGGAGATGAATAGTCAACTTACAATCCAAATGGGGTGTCAAACCAAAGAGAAATGAAGAAGAACTAACCAAAAACCCCCAAACCCTAAGCTATTCTACCCTAAAATTGTTCACCTCTGTTTATTGAAACAAAATTGGTATATATACTAAGTTGGAACTAAATTAGAAAAGAAAAGAGAAAAGAAAAGAAATGCCAAAATATCTCCTAAAAATAGGGGATCGATCGATTGACCAAAAGGGTCGATTGATCGATCAAGGCAAAAATTTTGACTGTTCAGAAGGATCGATCGATCGACCAGAAGGGTCGATCGATCGATCAAGCAGGGGTGAGCCAAGCAACACATTGCATTCTTTTCTTCCCTTTTCTTCTCCTCTTTTGCTTTCCTTTTTTTTCCCTCCGTTGAAATTGCCGTAACTTCTTCATACGGACTCGGAATCGCGCACCATTTGTGGCCACGTGAAGCTAGCCAGGAGGGATACAACTTTAGAGAAATGTAGGGCCAGATACCCAAGCTATGAAAAGACTCAAATGCCCTTGAACGTGCGATTACGTACGAAACTTCACCAGAATGCATCCGAACTCCATGCTTAGTACCTAAATACCTACAAAAGCCCAATTATACCTCATATAACATGTTAACAATATAAACATAGTTTGTCTGGTTAATGGGAATTAATATAGAGATTAAGGCACCCGATGGAGCTAAAATGCGTAGTTTCGAGAGATGAAATACGTAATATTTGCGTATTATTAGACATAAAGATGGCATTTTTCCCTTTGTGATTATCAAGAGAATATTTTTTCTCTTCCTTAGTAAATTCACTGAGAAGTTTCTTAATCCTTGTTGGATCAATGGGAGAGGTAGGTTTAATAGGATGTTCATACCATGTTTCAATCATATCCTAGACATCATCACCCATGGTTCCTTGAATAAAAGCAGTCATTCACACTTTCTAGTACAAAAAATTGTTTCCATCAAAGAATGGTGGTCTGGATAGGTTACCTAACTTCTCAAATTTTTCTTCCATACTGAGAGATTTTTAGAAATAAGTTTCAAAAATAATTTCTCAAGTTTCAGGATCACAAAAGATGTTCCTGCTTTGATACCGAATAAAAAACAGCCTTAATACTAAAAGCGTTTTGTTTACTAGATTAATAACAAATAGTTATAAGTTGAGTAAACTCCAAATAAACTTTTTGGACAAAACTCTTTTCGAAAAACACAAGATGTGTTGTAAAATCTTTTTTCGAATGTATGGATTACAATTGATAGTTCATTACCTTAAGTTTAATTTGTTATAAACATCTACTAATGTTACCATGCAGTCCGAATCACAATAACAATTAAGAACATTAAAAGAAATAGACACAAGAATTTTAATGTGGTAAAGCCCTTAAACAAGGGAAACATCCACGGTGCCCTCTACGACATAAAAAAATCCACTAGAATAAGATCAGGTTACAACACGTAAGCAAACCACAAAGATCCTAACCTAAGTTTTGAATGTACCTATTTGAGATTATTCACTCCAAAGGTATTCTTACTTGGAACTTGATCTTTTCTTGATGCTTCTTTGTCTTTTCCTAATTTCGTTCTCTTTGAATTCTGATTCCAGCAACTCTTTTTAAATATAAGATTCTCAAACAGAACCACAATGTCTAAGTGTTCGTGTGAGATAGTGTTTGTGATGTGTTACTACATGCAAACATGCAACTCACCCTCTCAAGATTTATATAAACTTTCGTAACAAATTACAAACGTTCAAAGATCAAATTTATTTATGAATTTTGATTTCTCAAGAAATGACTTCTTGATCTTTTATATAACCACAGATCTCAAGGAGACCTTGCTCGAAAGACGGTTCAAGGTCAAATACAATTTCTAGGTTTTGAAAATATTTTTGAAATTGTAATCCTCTAATTGCAGATCCAAACTAGACTAGAATTATACTTTAACAAATCAGATTCAGACTTAACATGCAAGGACTGGTTCAACAAGTTTTGATCTAAAACTTATTTTCAGATCTGAACGCTTTAAAACTTTAGCAAGAGTTCTTTTGTGGTCCTCTTATTTTTGTACACCAGAATTTCATAAAATATGAAAAAAAATTTAGAAACACACAACTCACTAGATCTGAAAAATTATTTTTGAAACTAAAAGTTTTTATTTCAAAAACTCGTTGAAACATATTAGATCGAAGATATCAGATATAAAAAGAAACGAAAAATATAAATGAGATGTTCTCTTTTAGAAAGACTCAGTTTCAACAATGAAACTTAAATCTTCCTTAGAGATGAGTTTCGAGAGAGTCAAAGTTTTTGAAGAGGTCTTCAAAAATAAAAACACAAAATCAACAGCGCAGAAACCCTAGAAGGATCTAACTCTCACAAGATGGGTTTTTTGGTATAGGAAACTTTTTTGGTTTGGTGTTTGATTTGGGGGAAGACTCACAGAGGTTTGAACAATGAAGAAATTAAAGGTTTCTTCTTCTAATATCTCTCTTTCTACTTTCCCTCCCTTCTCCCTTCTATCTCTTCTCTCTCTCTCTCTTCTCTCTACTCTCTCTTTTCTCTCAGAAATAACGAAGTGGCCAAAAGTTCCAAAATACTGAGCTTTGATCGCTTTTTTTCCTAGGCATAGAAGGATAGAGAACATCATCATCAATCCCAGGGTTGAGATCAAGTCTAAATGGATTGACTTTGATCCAACGATTAAACACCGACGGTGGGTTATAAGATCACTGATTGGGTAAGGCTTGAATTACAAGGATTGAGATAGATCACATGCAGTACATTGATTAAAATGATCTAAGGTCTGAGATTATATACGCGTTATGTGTCTAACAGAAAACACAAATCCAACCGATATGTAACCAACACGTGTACGCACAGGATGAAGGCTAAGACGTGCATTTAAAAATAATTACACAAGACACCTCCAAGTATCTAGCGCTTTCGGATTCTACCCAGGCAAATAATTAGTTAAGAAAACAACTTTTTTAAAATTCAATTTAAACGCACAACACTTTTAAAACCAAACATTAATTAATTCTAAAATCATTTAAAAATTGTTTAAAATTATATAAAATGATATGTTTGGAATTAAATTGATTTTCAAATGATTTTAAGTGTTGAAAAACCATTAAGAAAATAGGTAGTATGTAGGATGCAGTGCAAGTTTACTATTTGTGGTTTTAGGGTTAGAATTAGCTTCCCTTTGAAGATCTTATTGGACTGGATTTCTTCAAGGATTTTGCACCTGTGAGGAGATGGAGTTCTCAAACTATTCTATTCTATTTTGTCTAAATATCCAAACTACTTGGAACTCCTATATATGGAGACTAAAGTAAGTCAATATATAGTGTGTTCTCATTCTCTCCCTTTGGATATTAGAGACAAAATTCCCTTGAGTATTCAGTACTCTTGGGTCAAAATAAAAACATATCCTATGTGTCCTATACAAAATTTTTTACTACCCTTTCCCGTCCTAGAGCCAAAAATAAGGTAAAAAAGAATTCATTACTCAACTACATACATACCAATACCCTACACAATATAAACAAGATGTACAACGGGTCTAAAATGCTTGTAACAAGATAAACACTAAATTTGGCATATTAGTTGAGTTAGAACAGGAATAGATTGGAATAGGAAGTAAAATCACTAAGAAATACTCAACATCTTCTCCCCTAATTTTTCTCAAATATACAAGGGGTATAAATCACTAAAGAAAATAAAGATTAATTGAGAGTGATCATGCCTATAGAAGTACGCAAATACTCAAAACGAATGTTATTTAATGGTTTGGTAAAGAGATCTGCGAGCTATTTTTGAGTGTTCATGTATTCAATAATGAGATCTTTGAATTCGACAAGGTCAAGGATAAAGTGATGTCTGATCTTAATGTGCTTAGATTGATAGTGCAATACGGGATTTTTGGAAATATTAATGGTATTTTGGTTATCACAAAACATGGTCCATTATTTTTCTGTGAGGCCATAATCACTAAGCATTTGTCTAATCCATAGTAATTGAGCACCACAGCTACCAGCTGCTATATACTAAGATTCAACACTAGATAATGAAATGCAATTACGTTTCTTACACGACCAACCAACAAGATTATTACTTATATAGTAGAAAGCACCATAAATGCTCTTACCATCGTTAGAACAATCGTCACCCCCGGTGTATCCTACAATAGAGCTAGTCGTATCATTTGTGTACAAAATACCAAATTTGAGAGTACGCTTAATGTATTTAATAATACTTTTTACACTTAATAAGTGAGAATCTTTAGGGTTACTTTGATATCTAACACATATACACATGATAAAGGATATGGCAAGTCGAGACACGGTAAGATACAAACAACTCGCTATCATACTTCTATAAAGGGTGGGGTCTACACTTTTCCTAATATCAACCTTAGAAAGTTTAGTTGAAGTACTCATAGGAGTCCTATAAGGTTTCGAATTTTCTAAATCGAATTTTTTAAATCTGCAGCGTATTTGGATTGAGAGATAAAAAGGCCATCACTGTAATGTTTTACTTGTAAACCCAAAAAATATTGTAGTTCACCCATTAAAGACATCTGAAATTCAGTATGCATGATATCAAAAAAATTCCCTACTTGTTTAGGACAGGTGAAACCGAAAATAATATCGTCCACATATACTTGTGAGATTAAGACATGTTGATTTTCCTTTCTAACAAACAGTGTTTGATCGTTTTCGTAGTGGACAAAATTGTGAGGCACTAAGAAAGTCGACCGTCTCTCATACCAAGCTCTAGGAGCTTGTTTCAAACCATATAAAGCTTTCTTCATCTTAAAGACGTTGTCCAGGTGTACAAGATCAATAAAACCTTTGGGTTGTTCAATGTAAACTTCTTCAGACAAAATTCCATTTAAAAAAGCGGATTTAACATCCATTTGGAATAATTTGAATTGCATATGACAAGAAATTGCAAGAAGGAGACGAACTGATTCCATACGAGTAACATGGGCAAAGGTTTTGTCAAAATCAATTCCCTCAATCTAGGAATATCCTTGTGCAACCGACCTAGCTTTATTTCTAATGATCTCCCCATTTTCATCGGTTTTATTTTTAAAAATCCATCTTGTGCTAATAACCTTCGAATATTTTGGTCTAGGAACTAGATTCCAACATCATGACTCTTAAATTGGAGTAGCTCTTCTTGCATAGCATTTATCTAAAAAGAGTCAGCAAGGGCATCATTAACATTTTTAAGTTCCTCAAGATAAACAAAACATGAGAATTGTGCCACTTGTCGAAGTTGGGATCTAGTTCTAACTGGTTCCGAAGGATTACCAACAATGGTTTCAGTGGGATGATATTTAGAAACCCAAGTGGGTACAAAAGTATTATCAGGTGGAAGTGAATCCGTATCATTTTGAGGATCAAGGGATAAAATTGGTTTGTCCTCATCAAATGCTACTGGTTCACTATCACTACTCCTAACACTTATGTTATCTACAATTACATTAATTTATTCCATAATAGTTTTGGTTCTATAGTTAAAAACACGTAAAGCCCTACTATTTTGGGAATAGCCAAGAACAATTCCCTTTTCTCCTCGGGTATCAAATTTTGAAAGATGATCTCTATCTTTGATGATATAACAGATACTACCGAAGGTTTTTAAATATTTCAGATTAGGCTTTTTGTGGAACCATAACTCACAATATATTTCTTTGGAATCTTTTTTGAGGTAGATACGATTAATAATGTGACATGCGGTTTGCACATCTTCTACCCTAAAGTATTTAAGGAGATTCTTAGCATGTAACATAACCCTAGCCATTTCTTATAAAGTCCTATTCTTTCGTTCAGCTATACCATTCTATTGCAGGGTTTTGGGAGCGCTAAACTCATGTTTATAGCCATTAGCTACACAATTCTAAAAAATTCCATAGTCCTTAAACTCTCCACCTCTATCACTCCTAATTCGACAGACTTGGGTATCCTTCTCATTCTCAATTTTCAAGAGGATTCTTAAGAATTCATTAAAGTTTTTGATTTATGTTTCATAAAATCTACCCATGTATATCTCGTATAGTCGTCTACTATAACTAGGATGTAAGAGTTTCCACAAAAACTAATAATTCTTGAAGGACCCATGAGGTCCATGTGGATAAGTTCTAGAGGATTAGTTGTATGGACATCTTTAACTTTCTTGTGTGGGGATTTACTTATTTTTCCTTCCTGACAAGGTCCACATATAGGAGTAAAAGAATTTTAATTTTAGGTAAACCTCTAACTATCTCTTGGGAACTCAATCTTGTAAGGTTATCATAATTTGGGTGTCCCAATCCGTTGTGCCATAGATCAGAATCCTCTAATCTGGCAACATTACAAGATTCGGAATTTGGAATTACTGTGTAAAAGTTTTCCTGGGTTCTGTTTCCTGTTAAAATACAATTACCCTTTTCATCAATAATTTTTCAATCTTTTTTAAAAAAGGTAACCGAGTGATGGGAATCATAAAATTGTGATATACTTAAGATATTGGCTTCAAAGTCCTTTAACTAAAATAACATCATTCAGTTCAGGAAGCCCTTCCTCAATCAATGTTCCCTTACCTATGATCTGAGATGAAACACCATCTCCAAACATGACACTACCTCCAAGGAAGTCTGTCGTGTTCTTCAATTTTGTTTCATCCACGGTCATATGTTTTGAACATCCGTGGTCTAGATACCATCCAGTTGAAGTTCTTTGTGCCTTTAAAGTAGAAATGACAATGTTGCACTTGAGCTGGGGTAGTAAATCATCCTTTTTAATCCAAATAGGCCTCGTTTTAAAAATTTTGTTGCTTTTAGACTTAGAAAAGGTTTGAGGGGTCTTTCTAAATGATTTTTTCTTAGTCTTGGACCCTCCATTTTTCTTTTTAAAGTTAGAGTTGTTTGTGGTCTATTTAGGAAGTATATAAGTATTTTCATATTTCCTAGAATAGTTAAAGTTCTGGTAGGTAGAAGTGTATGTCCTTCCCTGGAAACACTCATCTAGAGTATGTCCAAAAATATCATAATAGGAACTGTGGTGACAATTAAACTCAACGCAAAATAACAAGCAAATGCAATAAGCAGAATAAATAAAGAACTTAAATGAACTGCAATCACACAACACAAGATATACGAGGTTCGGCAAGAAGGCCTACGTCCACGATAGTGCACTCCGTATTTTATCTCTCTTTACTCTAGGGGGGTGTTTACAGAAAAGAATACATGCCCTTTACCCCGGGCTGAGGGTTTAATTTATGCATGTTGTTTCTTGGAGAGTGGGGGTGTTGTACTCCTCCACGTCATCCCATAATCCCTAGAATATCTCCTTGAGAGAATTTAGGAACTGATTGGGTTACAACGGAATTAGTTAAGGCACGCGGCCGCTCGACTTTGGGCCGTGCTTAATTGTGTTACTCGTCTGGGCCAAAGTGACAAATCAAGGTACCCAGAATTACCCCTAAAATGATTTGCCATAATGGCATTTTTGTGAATCATGCAACACCTTGGGATTGAAATGCCTTTCCTGAATCGACTTAGGCGGCAGATTGCCTTGTTTCCTTGTGACATGATTATAAAGGTTTAAATAATCTTGGAGAGGTCATTCCCTGAGCGTCTCTTCATATTTCTTCATATTCTTTAGATTTCTATAAGCTTGCACTTTTGGTTTCTTACTTCCAGGTCTCGTCTTCCATTTTCAAGCTTCTTCCTTATCTTCTCATCTTCCCTGCTTGCGATTTTGCATTATCCCAAGCTGACTCTTACTTCGTAAGTTCTTCAAACTCCTTTTTTCTTTTTTTGTTAGAATTTCTTCATAGTCTCTACTAGGTTTTTTCTTTTCTGATGAAGAAAATAGGTAATAGGTCGATAACTAAATTTAGGAAATTCTACAATATTCTAAAGTAGGTAATCATCAAACGTGCCCCTGTTCCTCGTAATATTAGAGACATTGAGGACAGCCACTGAATACATGTTCTTTTGTTATCCCATGGGGGGTGTTGCTTTCCCCCCAAATCGCTTATTTTTTCACTTTTTTATTTACTTCGATATAGTTCCTGCAGAGTGCTCGCCAAATGTTTGGAAAATTATCAATGGTGTGCATAGAATTAATAAGCTCTATGGCACCAATATAGGGCTTGCTGAAATCTGCTTCTGTTATTCTTTTTCTTGAACAAGCTCTGGTCTTCTTTACCTTAAAGCTAGGAGTCCTGATAGGGCATTGGTAGTAAATCTACCTGATTTTCACAAGGACTACTGTCATGAGGACTTTATTGCCAGAAATTGGCAGTTCGCTCCCCATACTGAAGGGTCGAGTTCTAGGAGATTCCTGATTCCTTTTTATGGGGAGGAATATATAGGTAGGCATAGTTATTATTATGCTTATTAATCCTATGTTAGTGTATGGTCTTTCTCATATCTTTATCTCTTTATTTTTTCAGCGAAGATAAAGAACTCAGAACTCGCTCTTTGCGAAATTTGAGCTACTGAGCTGGTTAAGGCTTGGAAAATCAGGGAACTCTTAGCTGACGGTGAGCATCCTTGATCAACTGTATTTCTTTTGAAATATAAGAACATTGGGTCCAATTTCATCGCACGACCTATGAATAGAATTCCTTAGCTAGACATCATAGAAGAGGTTGTTGTCGACGTAATACAATTAGATAAGGGGAAAGTAACTCTGGTGAAGAGAGAGAGGGAGCAAATAGTAGTGGTGTTAAAGGTTATTCCAGTGAGGAGAGCTATGGTAGTGAAGAATTTTCCAACTCGAAAGAGGGTTTAGAGGTTCCGGAGTCTCCATGGGATTGAAGTAGCTCCAGCGAGGAAGCTATGGCTCTTCCTAAGAAGAATTTGATTCGAGATGATGATAAAGACAATGTGTTTCTTTCTCGCCGATCGAAGAAGTAGAAATATGGGATCGGGGATGCCGTCACTGGCTCCTAGACTGTTTCTCATGATCAGGAGATAAAGAAGAAATAGGAGGAACTGGTGAGAGAGAGGGAGGTAAAGAAAGAAGAGGAGAAGAAGAAGGTGGAAGAGAGAAAGAGGCTAGAGACGGAGAGGAAAGAGAGGGAAGAAGAGAAGAGGAGAGAGGAGGTGATGACAAAGGAGAGCCAGTCTCTAGTGTCCGTGAGTGCTCTGGCTGAGGGGGTTCCATTGATATTACCCCTTAGTTAGCTCTAGTGGTGCTTGAGAGGGCAATACTGCCAGCTGAATTCTAGAGGTCAACAAATATAAGGACCAACCAGTTAGCCCTGAAGGCGAGTCAGGGGCTAGCCTTAGTAAGTCCGTTTTCACTTCTCTTTTCTTATAAGGCTTCTTTTAATGCTTTCTTTGCTGCTATTTTCCTTTTCTCTGCAGTTTTTTTTTTATTTCACTATCCTCTATCACAGTCGCACGAGCTGGCGAGGAAGAATGCCGAGATGGAAAGGAAAAATGTCGAGTTGGAGGTTAGCCTGAAGACTGTTAGTTCTTCTCAAAATTCTTTTAACCTTGCCTTGGTCCAATCCAGAAAAGTGAAGGAGGCAACAACAAATAAGCTTAAAGATCTTAGGCAGTCCTATGACTTGGTTTGTGTGAGCAAACTAACTGTGGTAGAGGAGAACAAGGTGCCCAGCGAGAAGGTGAAGAAGGTGGAATCTAAGGTAGCCACACTTAAAGAGAGATCGTATAATGCTGGATGGGTCACAGCATACGAGGATGCTGAGCCCTAGGGTTGGGACAAGGCCTTACTTACTGTCGAGGTGGATATCGACTCCACCCTCTTTAATGGGCATGGCCTTGGCCCCAAGCCTGTCGTAGATGAGGTGACTCTCTCTGCTGCCAATAAAGGTGTACTTGCTATTTTGACCATCGCTGCTGATACTCCCCTTGACCAGGGGCTGGCTATTACTCCGTCTGAAGGAGGTACACCTGGAGCTGCTAGTGCTGTAGTTAAGGGGAAACAACCAGTGACCTCAGAGAAGATTGAGGTTACCAACTAGTCTTATTTAGGGATCTCTTTGTATTATTTGTATTTTAGTTACTCTTTCTATTCACTGATGTACTCTAAACCTTCTTTAAATGAAATGAAATTCAGTTCTCTTCCACGTACTAAGTTATTTATCCTTCAATACTTATATGGTTTGTATCTGATTGATGTTGATGAGTATATACCTGCTACTTCTTAGCTAGGAAGGGTTTTTGGTCCTAATGTGAGCAATCAAGTTCACAAAGCCTTTGTAAAGATCTGCAAGTCTCTTAGGTAAAGGAATCAAGACTACAAGGATCAGTCAGAGCTCGTTTCCAAACTGAAGGATAGGTTCTAGGAGATGGAGGAGATTCGTGCTTCTATTTAAGAATAAGTGGATACTCTGAAGGCTAAGCTTCTGGATGCCTCCGAGGTCAATCAGGTTGGAGAGCTAATCCAGTAAGAGAATAATGCTTTAAGGAAAGAAGTCTCGCGACTCAGGGAGAACAAACCGAGCATTTCTCCTTGAGTTATACATGGTTCCTCTTCATCGGTTGGTCTGCAAGCTAGTACTAACGATAGTGGTTCGGCAAGGGAGATTTCCGAGATCCGAGGTGATGTTCGTCGTGCGTATGTGATAGCTTCTGGTCTTCAAAGATATGTTACCTTGCTGAGTCATTTATTCAAGAAAAGTTCTCGGCGAGTATGGGCTGATGGTTATGATCAGGATTGAACCGATGCTTCAACAAAGTTGGGGGAGGTTGAAGAGTTATCCTTTATTAGGGGATAATTAAGTGCTCTTAGGGAGTTTTAGGTCCCTAGGAATTTTATCCTCTGGTATCGTCATGAGATTTCCCCCTCAACTTTGAGGCCGAACCCATTTAGGAGAGACGATCAGTGGCTCCCCATAGATGCTATCCCAAGGAAACTTTTGGAGAAAGATTCAAATGAAGTCGAGGAAGAATTATCTTGTCACCCAGATGATGGCCGAAGAGCGCAAGTAGATGACTATCTTGATCGGAGGCCCAATCCTCATTAGGATTTACTTAATTCAACATGTGTAACTCTTTGTACACGTAATAATGTAATAAAATAGTTATGTTTTGGGTGATTCGCCGACTAAACATGTGTCATATATTTTTTACTTCTTTGATTTCTTGTTCGATTATGTTAGGCTCTTCATAGACAACTAGATTTAATATAGGCAGAGTTATTTTGTTGAGTGAATATCCCTTAGTCCAGTTTGCTTATAAGATACCATTCTACCTCACTTTACTTTTTAGGTTGTGTCGTCACACTTCCTTAGGCCTAAGTGTGGCAATGGAGAGGACGCACCTGGTGTTGGATGTTTTATTCGAGCATGTTTTTTTAGCCAAACATTATTTGGTGACCAACCTGGGTTGGCCGAGATGCCTAAGGGTCCCCTATAGGGCTTCATATATTGTCAGGGGAAATGCTATGAGGTTATTCGTGTTTGATGACAAAAACCTGAGGAGGGTAATACCCTGCTTTTATATGTTGACGGTGGAGCCTGTAACTTGGAAAAGGTGCATGAATTATAAAGTATTTGAGATAAAATTAACACTTTGTAGGATGACACTGCTAAATAATATCTTATTAATTAGAAATGAATTCCAAATTTCAACATTGTAATAAAAGGTCAACACAAAAAACTAGAAGTAGAATTTCTTTAAATTGCATGCATTCCAAGCTCGAGGTATATCCCTTCCCTTCAACATTTCCAAGTGATAGGCTCTTTTAGATTGTCCCTTATCACCTTGAATGGTCCCTCCCAGTTTGGTCCTAGCTTGCCATCCGATGGTTTTATTGCGCTGCCAAGAACTTTCCTTAGGATGTAGTCCCCAACTTGGAATGCCCTCGGATTGACCTTATTGTTGTTGTGCTTTGCTAGTTGTTGCTGATAGCCTGCTAGTTTCACTAGATCCATCTCTCTTCTTTCCTCAGCTAGGTCAAGTTCAACGAGCAATTCTTCATCGTTCTAGCCTTAGTAGACCAGGGTGGACCTCATGGTGGGGAGGCCAGCTTCCAAGGTAATGATTGCTTACATACCATACGTCAGTGAGAATGGGGTTTGCCCAGTTGTTCATCGTAGGGTAGTGCGGTAGTACCATAGGATGTGTGGAAGCTCACTGACCCATGCCCCTTTATCTCTCTCCAATCGCTTCTTCAATCCATCAATCACTATTTTTTTAGAAGCTTCAGCCTGTTGGTTGCTGTGAGTGTATGCCACCGAGATGAAATGGTGCCTGATCCCATGGTCGTCATAGAAATCCTGGAAGAGGCCACTTTTGAATTGGGTTCCATTGTCAGTGATGATGGTCTTGGGGATCCCTAAGTGGGTGATAATGTTCTTCTATATAAATCTTATCATATCCGCGTCTCTTATGTTCGCCAGGGGCTCTGACTCTATCTATTTGGTGAAGTAGTCTTTCGTGACTAACAAATACTTGCGATTACCAGCAACGGTAGGAAGAGGGCCTATGTTGTCCATTCCCCATTGGGTGAAAGGCCACGGGCTAGTAAGTGACTTTAGGCCGCTATCCAATTGGTGAACCATAGGAGCATGAAGTTGACATTTTTTGCACTTGCGAGCATATATCCCAGAATCCTTCTACATGTACGGCCACCAGTATCCTTCCTGCATTGCTTGGAAAGATAGCGACGTGCATCTAATATGAATCCCACTGATTCCCTCATGGTGCTTGTCCAGAAATAGCTCGACGTCCTTTGGGTGGACGCAGTGGAGGAAAGAACCGGTGAAAGATCTCTTATACAGTTTTCCCTTAGGAGATAAATGAAAGCTAGTAGCTTTGAATCTTATCTGATGAGCGGCCTTCTTATCGTTTAGTAGGGCACCATCTTTCAAATAATCCATTAAGTGATCCATCCAACTGGGGGATGATTCAATCTGGAGAACATGACCTGTGTCTTGCAGTTCGCCGCTCTGGTTAATGTTTGTCTGGGCGAGGAAGTCGATCGATATTGTTCTCTTCAAGTTAGAATTGATCGTTGAGATCAAGACCGCATGGCATCAACATGGTTGTTTTGTCCTTTGGGAAACTGTTAGACGCTAACCTATTCGAAATTAGACATTAATTTCTTTGTTGTGGCAAGGTGGGCCGCCATTCTCTCATCTGTCGCATTGAAGTCTCCACTTATCTAGTTGGAGACCAACTGCGTATCGCCAAACAGTTGGAGTTACTTTGCCCCTAGTGCATGTGCCTTCTATAGGCCTGCTATCAGTGCTTCATACTCTGCTTCGTTGTTGGAGGCTTCAAATCCAAGAATGATTCCTTACTCAAGGATTGCATCTTTAGGGGTAACCAGCACGATGCCGACTCATGCCCCTTTAGAGTTTGAGGCTCCGTCAATGAACAGTAGCCAAACACCTTACGCCGAGGGTTTTTCCCTTTGACCAATAGGCTGTAGTTGGTGGCGAGGATGTTCCTCTATAAATTTTGTGATGAAGTCGGCGAGGACTTGTCCCTTGATTGAATTCCTTGGCTGAAATAGGATGTCAAATCGCCCGAGATCGACTGACCACTTTGATAGTCTACCGGACAGATCGTCTTTTTGTAGGACTTCTTTAAGGGGGTGAGATGTAAGGATGATGATGGAGTGAGTTTAGAAGTAATGTTTCAATTTCCTCGAGGCTACCACTAGTGCAAATGCGATATTTTCCAGAGGTAGGTACCGCTGTTCGACGTCTAAGAGGGTTTTACTCGAGTAATAGATTGGGTACTGGATCCCTGTTCTTTCGCATACTAGTGCAGAACTAATAGTGTGACTGGAAACTGCGAGGTACATGTATAGGGAGTCATCTACATGAGGGATTATGAGTAGCGGTGGTGTACTGAGGTAAGACTTGATTCCTTCTAGCGCCTTCGAGCGATCCTCATTCCACTCTATATTTTTACTTTTTTTCAAAAGTTGGAAGAACGGATGGGACCTTTTGGATGATTTTAAGATGAATAGGTTCAGGTCAGTGAGCATTCCTATGAGCTTTTGCACATCTCTGATCATACGGGGGGGGGGGGGGGTTGGACCCTATTGATGGCGTCAATCTAGTCGGGGTTGTCTTTAATGCCTCTCTTACTAACCAAGTACCCAAGAAATTTTCCTGACTGGACACCAAAGGAACACTAACTTATGTTAAGCTTTATTCGGTATTTCTTTAGGATTTCAAAGGTCCTTGATAGGTCTGAGAGGTGATCTTCTTTATGTATGCTCTTGACGAGCATATCATCGATGTAGACCTCAATGGTGTTTCCCATTTGGTCCTTAAATATTTTGGTGACCAACCGTTGGTAGGTTGCTCCTGTATTTTTTAGGCCAAAGGGCATGACCTTTTAATAATACAACCCAATAGTGGTGATGACTAGTGTCTTGTCCTAATATGTCTCGTGTAGAGGGATTTGGTGGTACCCGGAGTATGCGTCCAGGAAACTCATTATGTCAAGATCTGCTATGGCATCCACCAACTGGTTGATCTTTGCAAGAGGAAAATTATCTTTAGGACATGGCATGTTAAGGTCGGTGAAGTCAATACATACTCTCTATTTTGCATTGCTTTTTGGGACCACTACTGGGTTGGACAGCCACTTAGGTAATTGAACTTCCCATATGGATCTCGCATCCAACATCTTCTCCATAGCTTTGGCCTTCTCAGGTGCAGTTCACCGTGCTTTTTGTGTGATCGGCTTGAAAACTAGGTCGATGTGCAACTGATGACAAACTACACTAGGATCAATCCCAGGCAGCACATAGGGTTCCCAAATAAAAATGTCCAAGTTATTCCTCAAAATTATTGTTAGTTCCTTCCTCTCTCGATTTGTGAGAGACGATCCGATGAAGAACATCTTATCCTTCTTGTTACCGCCAGATATGACTTACTTCAGGTTCTCAATGACCCGCTCAGAGGGGAGGAACCTGGTTTCCTCCACTCCACGTCTTCCATATTTTAACTGCTATTTGGATGGTAACAAACCTTCCTGTTCTTTAATCTTCTCTTTGTCCTTCTCAAACTTCTTCTATGGCTTTGGGCGGATGGCTTCTGTAAAGCACCTTCTCTCCATCGCATGATCTCCATGGATCTCTATAACTCCTCGCTGAGTCACATATTTGATTTTCTGGTGGTAGGTAGAGGGGACGACCTTCATCGCATGTAGCCACCGTCTGCTAAGGATGGCCTGGTAGGGCGAGTCAATGTCGACCACCAGAAAATTGATCATTTTTTATACATTCCCTGCCCTTACTGGCAGTACAATATTTCCCAAAGGGATGGTCACTTTACAAGTGAAGCCAACTAAAGGGACAGTGTCTTCCTTTAAGTCGGCAACGCTTAGCTTCAACTTTCTGAATAGGTCGCGATACATTACTTCAGATGAGCTACCCTGGTCGATGAGAAACTTGACGACGTCATAGTTAGCTATCCTAAGTGTAATGATCAACTTATCATGATGTGGGGTCCTCACTCCCACTAGGTCTTCATCCGTGAACACAATGTGTTTGCTATAGTCGACTTCATCTGCTCGCCGACGCTTTCCTACCTGTGTTTTAGATGGATCGATTTGAAAAGCTTGCATTACTGTCGTAAGCTTTTTAACTTCCATCCGAGCTGAGTTTCCTTGAATCTTATTTAGGTCTAATGCCCCATGAATCACTGCGAACTCATGGCCAGCATCCTCCTCTAGCACGTTGTCTGGCCTCAGGTCTCCATTGGAAGCAACCTTCTCTACCTTCTTCTCCACAAATTCATTCAGATGTCCGATTTGGGCTAACTCTTCAAGGTGATACCTGAGAGACTTGCAGTGCTCAGTTTTGTTCCCACCTTCTTTATGGAAAGCGCATCTCAGTGCTTTGTTCCTTTTTGAGGGGTCTCCTCCCATCTTTCTTGGCCACTTAACGAACGACTCGTCCTTGATTTTTACTAGAATCTTGTATATTGGTTCCTTAAAAATAGTGTCCACTGCCTAAAATGCTTTTGAAGCAACATTTT
Source organism: Sambucus nigra (assembly GCA_949130495.1). Lineage (NCBI taxonomy): Eukaryota > Viridiplantae > Streptophyta > Magnoliopsida > Dipsacales > Adoxaceae > Sambucus > Sambucus nigra. Next base: position 292,254,465 of record OX422215.1, on the reverse strand, counting down.
TGTTCCCGCTCTTAGAGCCACTTTTGCCCCCATTTTTGCTTCCTTTCTTTTGGTTCTCAGATTTGTCACTGCTCTTGCCGACGAACTTGGTGCGACCATTCTCCCCTGCACTGAGGAGGGTCACATCTTCAACTTTAGCGTATTTTTCAATTCGAGCCATTAGGTCATCAATGGTCGTGGCCTCCTTCTTAGTGAGGGTTTGGTGCAAGAGGTAGGAGTTGGGTAGGTAAATCTTAAAGGATGCCACAACGACCTGCTCCGATCAATCCTCGACCTCGTTGAACAACTCATAATATCTTTTCACATAGTCTTTGAGGCTCTCTTGAGTCAATTTCTTCATTGTTAACAAGGCATCCATCCTTTTTAGATGGGGGCTACTGGTAATGAAGCGAGCTTTGAAGAGCTATGCCAGGGACTCGAAGCTTCTGATGGATCTGTGAGGGAGTCTCTCAAGCCACTTTTGGGCCACATCATGCAAGTTCGAGGGAAAGATCTGGCACATTAATGCGTCCTTATGGTTCCAGAAAGTCATGTCCTACCTGTACTGCCTAACATGGTCGATAGGATCAGTCTTTCCATCGTAGATCTTGAATCTGGGAATCATGAACTTCTTTGGGTCCTCTTATTCTTATATATCTCTTGAGAAAAGTATTTCACCTGGGTCCTAAGATCTCGCCTAGCTAGCTCTCTGGTCAATATGGCACCCTGATGTGCTGGGTGCTGGTCCATTTCTCTCCAGACCAAATTCTGTATGTCATTATTTCCTCAAGATGGGCACCGGTAACGACGAACTGGTTGTTGTTGCTCGAGTAAGTCATCACCTCACCTGTGTTCCACAAGTCTTTGAGATCCATGTCTGGAGCTCCTTTCGCGGCTGCGAGAATTTCTCGCCTGAGGGCTAGGAGTACGATATTGACATTGCCTGGTGCTACGATGGATTTCTCTCTCCATTTTCTCCAATCTTCTTTTGAGGTGAGCATTCTCAGCTTCTTTCTTGCGAGTGTCCGCCTCTTTCCGTTAGAGCCAAGCCTCATAGGCGTCGATTAGCCTGGAGACTTGAGTGGACCCGACTGGTCCTTGGCTTTCCTCCGAAGCTTGTCGTTCTGGGTGAGTCCTAGGATTTGAATAATGAACTTCAAATCTGACCCTGCGAGGGGCAGGTTATTCTTAAATATCCCCTGCTTGAGGGCCATTACTGCTGTGACCAGAAATTCCTAATTCTTATTGGTGAAGGCCTTCTTAAAGAAAAACAAACGTTTACCACAGACGGTGCCAATTGTGGTGACAATTAAACTCAACACAAAATAACAACCAAAGGCAATCACCAAAATAAATAAAGAACTTAAATGAACTGCAATCAGACAACACAAGATATACATGGTTCGGAAAGAAGGCCTACGTCCACGGTGGTGCACTCAGTATTTTATTTCTCTTTACTCCAGGGGAGTGTTTACAGAAAAGAATACATGCCCTTTTCCCCAGGCTGAGGGTTTAATATATACATGTTTTTTTCTCGGAGAGTGGGGTGTTGAACTCCTCCATGTTAGCCTATAATCCCTAGAATATCTCCTTGATAGATTTTAGGAACTGACTGGGTCACAATGGAATTAGTTAAGGCGTGAGTCCTCTAAACTTTGGGCCGTATTTTATTAGGCTACTCGTCTGGGCCAAAGTGATAAATCGAGGTACCCATAGGAGCAGTACTGATGGGTATAGGACTTAACTTTGTTATTAAAGGTTTTAAAAATTGGATTGGATCTATTGGGTATAGTAGTACAGTCATCATCAGGTTTTGATTTTTTTTCTTTGGTCTTTGGTAGAAGGACAAATATATTTGGTTTGACAGTTTGGTTTCAACTATTGATTGTACTGATTATGCGTTGATTGAGAGACATTGACAGTAGGTTCACCTTTTTGAACATTTTGAGAAGTTTGGCCTTGTTTTATAAAACTAACATTTTCAGGAGAAATTTTGATCTTACTTGTATGCACTATTTCTCCAAATCCTAGGCCAAATTTATCTTCAGAGTCAAATTTGATTCCAGTAACAGTTTTTCATAAGTCTTGGTTTGAGTTTCAAAGTGTTGACATTTTTTAAAGACATTTGAAACCTTTTTTCCTTGACTCTTCTAGTTCAATAAGGGTTGCCTTGTATTTTTGTTAAAATTCATGGTTCTTTTGAATCAAAGAATTTACTCTAAAATTGTAATTCTCAATCTAGATCTCATGAGCAACACATTGGGCAGTATAATCTTCAGTGTTCCTCCTAATGGTTTGGTTAAGCAAATCAATACGCGCACTTAAGGTTTTTATCATTTCCTCTAAGCAACCACTCTTCTTTACCGTTTTAGTGTATAATTCATGTAAAATAGGAAACTCATCATCAGACTCACTATGTGCATCGTGTGAATTGTCCCCTATGATTTGGTTAGGTTCTTTACTCATGCACAAGTTCAATTCGTCATCAACATTGTCACTTTGAATCACACACAATTTTTCAGTAGTAATAGGAACAAAATTATCAGTAGAGTCATTAACAGCATCAACGGGCATATCAAGTTCATGAGCAGATAAGCATGCATCATCATTATATATTATCTTAGAAAAGAAGGACATGCAATAATAATTGACTTGGGTTGACTCAGTTTCATCCTATTTAGAATCACGTGAGTCGTCCCATGTTTTACACATATTGGCCTTATTGTTGTTATTAAAACTAGCTGGACATTTACTAGCATAGTGACCAAGTTTACCACAACGATGGCATTTAACATCTTTTACGTCAGGTTTAGGTTTATTGGGGTCATAGTCCCCTCTACGGCATAAAACAAAAATCCACTAGAATAAAATTAGGTTATGACATGTAAGAAAACCACAAAGATCCTAACCTAAGTTCAGAATGTACCTACTTGAGATTCTCCACTCTAAAAGTATTATGATCTAGAACTTGATCTTTTCTTTCTACTTCTTTGTCTTTTTCGTGATTTCGTTCTCTTTGAATTTTGATTCCATCAACTCTTTCAAATACATGATTCTCAAACAGAACCACAGTGTCTAAGTGTTCGTGTGAGATAGTGCTTGTGATATGTTACTACATGCAAACATGTAACTCACCCTCTCGAGATTTATACAAACTTTCCGAACAAATTACAAACGGTCTAAAATGAAAGTTATTTCTGAATCTTGATTTCTCAAGTAAAGACTTCTTGATCTTTTATATAACCACGGATCTCAAGGATACCTTGCTCGAAAGACATTTCAAGGTTATATACAATTTTTGGGTTTTGAAAATATTTTTGAAATTGTAAACCTCTAATTGCGATCCAAACTGGACTAGAAATCTTGTTTAACAAATCAAATTCAGACATAACATGCAAGGACTGATTCAACATGTTTTTATCTAAAACTTATTTTCAGATCTGAATGCTTTAAAACTTAAGCAAGAGTTCTTTTGTGTTCCTCTATTTTTGTACACCAAAATTTCATAAAATATGAAATAAAAATTAGAAACACACAACTCACTAGATCTGAAAAATTATTTTTGAAACTAAATTTTTATTTCAAAAACTCGTTGAAATAGATTAGAATTAAGATATCATATCTAAAAAGAAATAGAAAATATACGTGAGATGTTCTCTTTTAGAAAGATTCAGGTTCAATAATGAAACTTAAATCTTCCTTAGAGATGAGTTCAATCAAAGTTTTTGAAGATGTCTTAAAAAAAACACAGAAACCAACAACACAGAAACCCTAAAAGGATCTCACTCTCACAAGATGGGTTTTTCTGGTGTAGGAAACTATTTTGGTTTGGTGTTTGATTTGGGGGAAGACTCACAGAGGTTTGAACTACGAAGAAATCAAAGGTTTCTTCTTCTAATATCTCTCTTTCTACTTTCCGTCTTTTCTCCCTTCTCTATCTTCTCTTTCTCTTCTCTTTACTCTACCTTTTCTCTCTGAAATAACGAAGTGGCCAAAAGTTCCAAAATGCTGAGGGTTGATCCTTTTTTATTCTAGATGTAGAATGATCGAGAACATCAGCATCAATCCTATGGCTGAGATCAAGTCTAAATGGATTGACTTAGATCTAACGGCTGAACACATGCGGTGGGTTATAAGATCACTGATTGGGTAAGGATAGGATTACAAGGATTGATATAGATCACATGCAGTACGTTGATCAAAACTATCTAAGGGATGAAATTGTATACACATTATGTGTCTAACAAAAAACACAAATCCAACCGATATATAACAAACACGTGCACGCATAGGATGAAGGCTAAGACGCGTGTTTGAAAATAAATACACAACACACTTCCAAGTCTCTAGCGCTTTAGAATTCTACCCAGGCAAACAATCAGTTAAGAAAAGAAGTTTCTAAAATTCAATTTACACCCACAACACTTTTTAGACCAAATTTTAATTAATTCAAAAATCATTTAAAAATTGTTTAAAATTACATAAAATGATTTCTTTGGAATTAAATTGATTTTAAAATGATTTCAGGGGTTGAAAAACCATTAAAGCACATAGGTAGTATGTAGGATGCAGTGCAAGTGTCCTATTTGTGATTTTAAGGTTAGAATTAACTTTCCTTTGAAGATCTTCTTGAACTGGATTTCTTCAAGGATTTTTGTACCTTTGAGGAGATCGAGTTCTCAAACTATTCTATTCTATTTTGTCTAAATATCCAAACTTATTGGAACTCCTATATATGCAGACTCAAGTATGTCTATATATAGTGTGTTCTCACTTTAAACTTCAAAATAATTAGAATATGAAAGCTCCAGATATGAAAAAACACTCTAGATAATCTGGAAAACCACAACTTAAATAGTTAGTTCAATGAGAAGAGATAAATAGCACCTTCCACATTCGTGGTTTAAATAGAAGAAAGTGGTCTCTTGAAATGGTGGTAATGGAAGCATAAAAAATCATAACTTACACTGCAAATATCAAGTGGTTTTGGTCTACGTGACTATCAATACCATTGAAAATATCCACCAATGGAACTTGAAAACACAAATAAACTATACATGAATCTACAAAAACCCAAATACTTGAACTTAAATTTGTAAATGCCAAATTCGGTCTACAAAAATAAAAATGGTAATGAAAAATTGAAAAATCAAGGTATAGCTGGTGCCGGTGGAATAATTGTAAAATTAATTTAGAGAATTTCCCCCAATGAGATCGTGTAATGATTTTCAACATGCCCCTTATAGCGCTAAGGGTGCACATGATGCTAATAAATACTCTGGTGTCACACTTGGAATCACAATGCAAATTATCCCTTACGTGTATTTCATGCTGACATCCCATCATATAAAAATTCTTACCTATCTAACAACGTTATCAATAATATTTGTATGATAAGTTTTCTTAAAATGCCGTGTACTTTCTTGCCAATAAAATCCCAGGTTAAGCATTTGATGAGCACTATTTAATGGAAAGAATTTATGAAACCCGATAGTCAGCACTGCATAATAAAAAAGAATAATCATTCAACATTGGAATTAAAACCTGTATGGGAAATTCCAACGTAGATTTTCACAATTGAGTCGGTGTAGAGCTTCAATATATATTATACATATTCACAATTGAGTCAGTGTAGAGCTTCAACAGATTTTCACATTTGTAAGCATACTTCTATAGGTCTAAAAATAAATATATAAGGACCAAACATTCCAAAAATAAAAATGATGATTACCACTAATTCATCTCCCTTCACCACATAACACAAACATATCAAATAATTCACATAAGAACTAAGCTTAAATTGAACTTGTCTCATGCTTTCACCTCATATTTATCTTGACTCCAATTAAATTATCTTTACTATTAACTCTTCCCTATTATCCCTATGGTGTATCCAATTATAAAGATGAGGGGTTTCTATCTCTGTCAAATTCATATTAAGCACTCTTCATGGAAGCAAACTCAGTTGTGGGTTCCTTGGATGCTTTAGCATCTAAAAATGAGTGTTCCTTGGTTTCTATTTACAAAACTTATCTCCCTACTGTGATTAAAGGATGTGCTAGGTTGGATGATTCTTGCCTACCTTATCTTAGAACGGACGAAAGGTCGTCCTCTTACCCATTGAATATGCATTGAAAATAATAAATTCCTGAAGGTTGTATCTAAACATGAAACAAGCATGGTTAAAAAAATCAATAATAACCATTAATCTCCTAGGAATAACCATGCCTCAAATGCATTTTCATGGCATCGTTGTGGGCGTTTGGTCAAGAAACAATCTTGGCACTGTTGATAATGTAGTTTTGGATGACAGTGATGTCCAGATACTTTTGAATCTCAGAAATTCTAAATGCACACACCATAAGAGACAAACCTATATAAATTCATATAGCATTCAAAACATTATATGTTTTACTATATCAAGAATTTTGTCAGACATATAGGGTGTAATAAGATAAGAACCTTGAAATCAAAGTTAAACCAATGCAACTTTTTAATAAACCATTGCAAAAAAAAAGAAAATAAACATGGCATTTACCTTAGAGGCTTCATAAATATGGCAATCCCATGAATCTAGCTAGCAAAGGAAATGTGTAACCTACTAAGGGGAATAAATAAATAAGTTTGACATCAATATATGTTAGAAAATACAAGAAAAAACATCAATGTCAATAGCTAACCTCAACATATGTTAGCCAATAGATGGACAGGATATTTTATGAAAAATAAACCTGTAATAATAAATACAAAATTGTGAGATATATTATAGGCTACAGCATTTAGAACGTCAATGGAAATAAAAAATTTCAATGTCAGTCGCAACTTATGTGAAAAGACATAAGTGAAAAAAGTACTTGCATGTTGTAACAGAAACAAAACGAGAGACCAAATTAGTACCAGAAAAACAAAAATAAGCACAAAGTTAAATCCTAAAACTTCAAAATTAAAATAAAAAATCCAAAACATTTTAACAAATACAACCTTATAACCCAAACCCTATAAATTCCAATCAGGAACTAAAATCGTAAAGAAAAGTCCTACTTGAAACGAAACTCCTACTTTTTAACGTACACATACATACTAAAATCGTAACCCCATTGAAAAAAAATTCCAACTTTTAAATAAAAGAAACTAAAATCTCAAACCACCCTAAGAAACCATAAATCCTAAATATGGGATCGTAAAACTCCCATGTAAAGCCAAGAACAAATTGTGTAAACCCTGAATCAAAATCACGAAAAAATTACCCAGGGGAGGTCTGAGAGAGAGATTAGATGCACCATGCGAGAGCAGAGGGCTTGAATTAAAAGGGATTATGTGTTGTTAGGGGTGTCAACAGGAGAGAGAAAGTTATTATATGTCAGTACTAAAGCAATTTTTGCACGTCTTACCAAAATACCCTCTTTGTTTGAATCAGAACTGAAAATCGAGGAAGAAAATGAGGGGGAAAGTATGTTTTAGTGGGTTAAAATTGTAAGAATAATATAGATAAATAATGAGGTGTGTTGGGTTTTAGAGCTTATGGTACACCCTTCATTTCGTGCTTAATTAACTTCTATCTGAACCGTGAAGTGTCTTCTAAACTTATGAATAGTGAAAACACCATTGCTCCTTATTTATATATATATATATATATATATATATATATATATATATATATATATATATATATATATATATATATATATATATATATATATATATATATATATATATATCTAATCAATATAAATTCAACTACAAAAAAAATAGGAGTATACAATCCATAATGAGTCTCAAAATGTATCCACAAAGGATATGTAACACCAGTTTACCACTACTCGCTACCATACAAAAAAGTAGGATATAACACACTATCCTATATTTAATCATAAGAGAAAATCTTTGTGTGAATAATCTCAGTGCTATAGTCATCATCTGAATAATCAAACCAACTGTCTTCACAGACACTAGAAAGGGAGGCGCCAGAATATTAGAAGATGGAGAAGTAGAATCTCGGTGATCAAGAGCATAAAATAACTAAATCATAAAGTTTATATCTTGACAAATCATAGTAAAATGATCAGTATTTGTCAGTTCGACTAATCATGTGATCTTGTGCGGCTTGAATAAGAGCAAACTAGGACTCCATATAACCTTCGAATGACTAATGAACTTTGGGACATTCTAGATCAATAAAAGGGGTCGATGCGTTGGTTTTGGTTTTAGGAAATGCTAGGCTAAAGTGTCCTATGCAGCGTTGTCCACCGATGGATCAATTGTAGGAGATCTTTTTATAGTTTGTCCCTTAGAACAAGACACATATGTGCTCATAATAACCTCGATGGTGTGAGCATAAACGTCACCTAAAAACTTTAAACTCTTAGTAAATATAAATATTTAGCAATGAAGAGAGATAATAGTAAGGCCTCATGATACGCATGATAAGGACCTTGTCTAATAATATCTTGGATAAGGGACCGGAAATAGATAGTTCACTGTAAATAAATAGGGTGCATCACCCTACCTACCTCAATTAGAGAATCCTATGTCCCAAGTGTAAGGAGAAACAATAGGTTATGAAAAACATGTAATCCATAGTATCAGGGACTAATATTAATCTGACGAAACAAAGAGCATACCAACTAAAAATCCCTACCCATTACGAATGAACCAAGGGAAAGATGTTAAATACCCCAATCATCAAAGGAATAGATTGAGGATCTCCAACTTATAGAAGTCGTAAATAGGATGCAATGACATCCGTAATAAGAGCAATCTCTATAACTTGATCAAAAGTGGTAAGAGTCAGTGGTGCCTTAAAATCGACTAAAATATTCGCATAGAACTTGCAAAACATAGAGGAATTATCTTTAGGATATGGAAAGAGGAGATAAGAGGTCGACATACATTGAATGTGCTACTTATAGTAATACCCTCTGATGTCATATTGAGATGATAAATATTGACATCTCTCTTAGTATGAACGAGATGAGAGGTAAAGCGTATCCTAAGAGGCATACCATCATGGCTGATTTGAAATGATGAAGGATTATTGGTCGTATTGATGATCGAATTAGTGTTACGATCAATACGATGATGTGTTCATCTATTAAAATTATCGATGGGGTCATTATTCTCATTACAAGATCTTAATGTACTACTGGTACCACTTAGGGGTCTCTTGGTCACTAATTTCTTAAGTATCATCATGGAAACATAATAAACGTTAAAGATATCTTCCAAACTATAGATAGTGATCGATAAAGATGAAATAACCAACAAAGATACTCAATTAGGTGCAAAAATGATGAAATTAAAGAAAAATAAACTTGCGTACGCAAAACTGTAAGAACATATAAAAAATGTTAGAGTGGTAGGAATAACAATCAATAATCCTAAAAAAGCCTTAAAAAATTCTAAGAAACTCTAAGGAAAGAATTTGAATGATTACCTAAAGTGAAATCCCAAACTCCCCAAGTTTTTGTAGAACTATTTTTGGAACCTAGATGTTGAAATCAACTCACCTAATAGTATTAAATCCTTAAATAAGAAGCGAAATCACATAAGGAAAGTAAAATTGTACGCATAGTAACTTCTAGTGAGAGAAAATGTAGTTTGGATTTAGTTAAAATGGGATTTGAAACCCTCATCTATGAAATAGAAAATGAACAGTCATTGGTAATATTTATATGCGGATGAAAATAGCTCCGTCACTACACCAAAATAGGTGAATTTTCCGGTAAAAAACCTTGATAAGGCGAACTTGTCACAATAAAAAACTGTGACATGTTTTGGGGTGACATCTTTTTTATCACGGTCAAAGTCCTTGACATGTTTTTCTTTATCATAAAATTGTGATGAACTTTCATCGTGACAAGTCCGTGACAAGGAAAACTTGTCACGGACTTTGACTGTGACATGTCCATGACAAGTTAATAATTGTCATAAACATGTCACGGTCTAAGTCCGTGACAATACTGGGAAGCAGTGAAAAAACAACTGATGGGCAGTATGGCCACTACCACTGCCCAACAGTATTTTATTGCCTATTATAATAACAATGTGATATATATATATCAACCAACATTCATTCATTCATAATAAAAAACACTAATCATTCATTCAATCATAATAAACAATAAACAACATTCAACATTCAAAATTCATATTCATAATAAACAAATATTAATCAAATTATTACAAATAATTATTCATTCATCATCATTTTAAAGGGGGGGAGGTAGGTCATAGTATTTAAGAATATTGACAACCCTTTTACCACGTTCACATGCTTCACGAGGAACCATTCCTCGTGCAGTTATAATGGATGCTTATGTACCAATAGTACCTCTGGGTACCTCAACCCCCTAACTATTATGTAGCCACCCAGTGTGTCTACTATATACACACTATGGCAACCAATTGTTGAAAATGGACTTAGGATGACGGGGGTGTGGGTGGGGGTGGAAAATTTGTCATATGAATATGGAGTAGTGGTCCCCTCCTCCACCACTTTCTCCTTGCCCTTCTTTGAGTTGGACTCAACTTGGCCTTTAAGAGCACGTTTGGCATACGTAAACATTTTTTGGCATTTTTTTCTCCATGTTGTCAGACTTCTCAGTATTTTTGGTCATCAACTCGTCCGCGTTGCTGGCCAACCCAACATTGCTTGATGAAATCTTGGTGAGTCTCGACTTCCCCACCTGAGAGTCCAACCCCGAGTACATCACTTGAACCGCATGCGAACCTATCTTAGTGCGTTGTAGCTAGAGATGCCTTATCGCCATCACTTTGGGAGTTGTTCATTTCCATAAGCTTTTCCTGAAACAATAAAGAAGTACACAATTGGATAAATTAATTATGTTATTTTTAAAGCTTTCTTGTAATATGTCATTTAATAAGAACATTCCCATCATAATTACCTCGTGTGACAGTCATAACCTAAATTCATTGTTTGATTGTGTCATCATTCTTCATCTTTTATTATTCCCACACGCATCGTATTTCTTGCATTGATCGTGAGGAACATATAACGAAGCTTATCATTCATATAAGTTAAAATAATATAAACTTACTTGTTCCATTATTTGATATTTCCATGTGTATCAAATAGATGACGAGCTACTTGTTCATGCTGTAAACTCCTTAATTTCACTCGCATGCCCATCACATGACCACCCTCATCGACGAAGTCATCATTGTTATCCAAGCTGCTTGGGTCAGGCATATATTCCCAAGTGTGGAATGATGACTCCATGATGATTTACTCCTCTTCAATGTGTTGTGTATTTTTGACATAATCTTTGAAAACATTCATCAACCCTTCAAACGGGTACATCCACCAATATCTAACTGAGCCGCAAAGAAGTGCATCATCGTATAATTGTACCAACAACTGAATACTTATGTCAAAAAATAATGGGGGAATGTACTTATCTAGCACACAAATATCTTCAGCTGTAGCTACTTTTACAGCCATTATGTGTTTGATTTACTAATTATCACATAAAAGTGTGAAGCAGATGCTAATTTTCATAATGACCCTCCGCAAATCCTTGTGCTAAACAAAACAGTGCAAAAACAACAGATATCGGTTAATTTTCTCCATCCTTTGAATAATTCCCCCAAGGCATGTTCCCATATTATGTCCATTGATGTTCTTCTCCACATGCATCAAATCCAATACATGGCGCATTGATTTACCCTTCCAATAAAACAAGTCAAATAAAATTAACCTCATAGACCATTACTTTTTTGTCTCAGTTTCATCCCCAGTTGGGGTCTTCTTATGCTTGACATCAATTTAGGATTCTTACTTCGCATATTAGGTCCACAATTAGAAGATTTACTTTCAATTTTTGAACGTGAAAGTTTTTTCATAGGTAGCCTATAACGACCTCTCCCGATAAAAGATTATACCTTTCTCAAATCTAAAAGTATGAGAGGGGGTAAAAAACTCCTATGGAAATGGTTAGTATTTTTTTCTCTAGCGATGATACGTAGAGATTCAGTCTCCTCTCGACAAACGGGACACTCCAAATAACCATAACTACACAACCGGATAATGTCCCATAAGCAGGAAAATCATGAATTTCCCACATCAACATAGCATTCAGCGTAAACTTTTCTTTTTTAAAAGAGTCAAATTCTTGAACAAACTCTTCCCTCAACTCATTTAACTCTTCTACTAAAGGAGCCAAGTAGACATCTATGTCCTCAATTGGTGCCTTGGCCCAGGTATCAACAAAGATAACATAAAAATTTGAAGTCTCAAACATTATGGTGGACGGAGGATAAGTGGTTCTAGGATCATTACCCATACACTGTGATTGGTGCTTAGATTTTAAAATGGAATGAAACCATTTGTTGATATTGTCAAACGAATGTTATGCTATTCTCGAGGAAAATCAGGATACTCACAATTCATCATCTTCCAAGATGTAAAATCAATAGGATAACACATGAGTTTATCCGCTACTTCTGCCCTAGCATTCCAAGTCATTGCCTTCGCCATCCATGGTACTATGAAAAAGGGCTTCAATCTAGGCCCAATGAGAAAATATTTCAACACTTTTTAAGGAATTTTTGAGCTTCTGCCTTCCAATCTACTACATTGCAAATATCTAGGTTCCTCAAACACCGATCGAGATTTTCATACTCCTTTTGGTATAGTATGCAGTCATACACACAAGCATGAATTTATTTATACTTTATTACCGAACCTTTCAAACTGTTCTTCATAGTAAGATAGCTATTTGGAAGCGTATTCTACTTGGGTAGCAAGCCCTTCACCCAATTAAAAATTTATGTCACACCATTGCCAGATAAAACATATTATCTCTTCAATCTATGAAAACCAACCATGGCATGAAAAGTTATTTCATCTTTATCACAATCGGGGTAGGACGGTTGCGTCACCTTAAATTTCAAACTTTGATAGTCATCGTCAAGGTTTATCCTAATATCTTCATGAGCACCTGAACCTTTTACATCGCCAGTGACCTCATTTTCTTCCACTTCATGAATTCCATATGCGTTGTCAACTAAATACACTAGCATATTGTGATTTACATTGTCCTCCTGCCCTTGTATATCTATTATACTTGTTAATTGTTTTGAAGGTTGCTCGGGTACAAAAGGAACATGTGATTCCCCATGAAAAACCCAAAATCAATAACTATCTTGCATACCCCATCTTAATAAATGTAGTCTAACTATTTCTACTAAAAAACCTTACCATTCCCACACTTAACACATGGACACGGGAACTCTTCATCATTATGATATCTCTTTTCATATTTCACAAATCCATTATCACCTCTATGAAACACATCCCCTAGTTTATTTGTCTCACCAATACACTCTTTGTATAGAGGATATCCCATCACATCTACAACAAACAATCACATATTATAGGTAAGAAGCGTTTATTCTTGGATTAGTATAACAAAGTGTGAAAATTTATTTTTTCAGTAAATGTTATACTTCAAGATAGACATTTCATCATTCAATGTTATATTATAAAAATAATATAAACTAATTTCATTGGCGGTAATTGAATGAGTACACATAAAAACAATAAGGTTAGTATCTATGCGCACTATCTGTAACTTAAGAGGCTTATAACTATGTATAAATCAACACTATAGACTTTGTTTGGTAATTGGCGGTAATGTCAGAACATGCATTGTTTGATGATTCAAATTTACCATAAATTAGATTTTACCCACGTGATAAAATAATACGGTGGGAAACAATCGTACACTAAAAAAGTATATACTTTTTAAATGAATAATCTTACACATATAATAGTTAGAATCATATGAACTTTTTTGAGTGTACGATTTTTTTCCACCGTATAGTTATATCACACGAGTAAAATTTAATTTAATATAAATTTGAATCATCAAACAATGCATGTTTTCAACATTACCACCAATTACCAAATAAAGTTTATAGTGTTGATTTATACCTTTTGAGTGTATGATTTGTGTTGTTGCTACTAATTATTGCTGCTGATGTTTTGCAATTCCATTAACTATGCACGCTATCTATAATTTTACCCTACTTTTAATTGGTGATTTAAAATTTATATTACCCACCACATTTATTTGTATTTCTGTGGTAATTATTTTTCATTTCTATATTATTTATACTTCTATGGTAAATATGTTATATTACTATTTTATTTATATTTCCATGTATAAATCTGTGCCTAGGGCTAACCCACATCACATGTCACGATTCGGTAGAATTAAAACCCTAAATGTTATAAATGAATAGGTCCAACCAACTCAATTTCCATCTAAATTCTCAAATTCACTAGTCAACAACAATTAAAGAATCCTAACAATTCATCATGTAAATGATTCAGCATGTAAACAACAATTCAGCACGTAAAATGTTTAAGCAAAATATTTAACAAAGTTTCAGCATTTAAACTTATAATCCCAAGCCATTATTTTTCAGCATGTAATTGATTTTCATGTTTTCAACATATTAAACATGATCAACATAAGTTCTGCAACAGATTCAACAAAGTTTCAATATGGAACTTTTATCCCCAAATCCCCATTTTATCAAAATTTGCACACCTACCTGTTCATCACCCAAATTCGCCTACCTGCTAGTGATTCTCCTACCTTCCCTGTGCGACCCACCTCAACCCACAACACACAAACCCACATCACCATAGTATACCAGTTGATAAGGCCAATAAACCCTTGATTTACTACCCTTACCCTCATCCCTATATGCCCCATGTCCTAACCCTTACCTTAACCCAGTGCCCCTGCCCCAACCCCCTACCATTACACCATGCTCCGATTACCCATACGCTTGTACCCATACCCTTCCCCATTCCCCAAACTCCATTACCATCCCCAAAACCCATTCCCCAAGCCCATACCCAACCTGTGACCCGTATCCCAAACCCATACCTAACCCCTGCCCCATTCCCTAAACCCATTGCCAATATAAACTAATATAGGAATGAATATTGCAATATTAAGTTAAAAAGAGAGAAAGATTTGATTTCAGACACTTGAGGATAGAGATCGCACAAATCACCTGAGGGGGAGAGAGATAGATAGATTTTATTTTGGGTAAAAATGGCTGCTGCTATGAAAGCTAGGTTTTAATTTTAATGTTGTTACTATGTTTTCAGGGTCAAAATCTGTGACATGCCCATGACCATAATGTTGTCAAGGCTAATGATCATGACAAAATTATGACAAGTTGTTGTCACGGTCGTATCATGGTCATTAACCTTAAAAATAACTTCGTATTTTTTGTGAAGGTTTATTATCGTGACAACTCCTTCCGGGTGGAAATTGACAAAATTCCATATTTGGGGTAGTGCGTTTGAACATGGCTTGATAAAACTGTAGTTAAAGAAGATGTCTGAACGGCTAAACCATGAGTTCTATCTTCATGTGAATAAAATTAGGCAATGGCCACAAAACCATAACCGTGGGAATGAGAAAATGTCTTCCTTCTCACGGGATCCACCAACATACACAATTCTAGAAAAAATATTTAGAAAGAAACTTGGTATGGACCCCCAAAATCCAAAATCTCTCAAAATATGCAATGAAATATTTATATGCATGATAAAAAAAAATTATAAAATTTTGACATTTTCAAAGAATCAAACACTCAAATATATACACGTAACATAAATACATGTAAAGTGGTCATAATTAAGTGATTAATGCTAAAATGGTTTCTTTGCATAAATTTGTCATTCAAAACATTAATCAAACAATCAACTTATTTCAAATTCCAATTAAACCAATTAAGCACTTTTTCATATCAATCATGGCATGATGTTATCAAATAATTAATCACAAAATAAAATGAATACACATAAATATTTCACAATAATTACATTTCAAGATTAACTTTACCATTTAAACAATATCCTTTCAAGATCTTATAGAGGTAAATTTTGACCATGTATACACCCTCAAAATGATGTTTGAATCCATAAACTAAATACTAAAAGTAGTTTTGCAAGAAATAAAATTCCATGTCTTTTTTTTCTACCATGAATTTTCTAGTACATGGTTCTTGCTTTTTTCATCGTTTAAGTGATTTTTGTACTTCGTCCTTCACAACACTTTGGTAGACACCTGTTGATGATACTCAAATTAAATCAGATGTTATGTCATTAATGGTGTACCTTTTCCGTTTTGAAAATGTCTCATCAACCAACTCCATCAAATATATATAAATTCCTCTCAAATGTCTCAATTGGTCCATGAAAATGTTTATCAAGTGATTTTGAACAAAATTAGATCTCATTATTTAATCATGACTTAAAAATAAATTAATCATGCAATCCACTTAAAATTATCACATTATTCAAATACATATAAAGTGCATGTTCAAAGTGAAATCGATACCAAAGATCTTGAATTTTGACTTTTCATGATTTTTTATATGAATTCTATTTTATCATAGAAAAATTATCATTCATATAATTTTCTAAAATCTGTAAGAAAGTTGTTTTCTTAGTGCTAGGGTTCTTAAATATAAACTAAGGCGTAACCTATACTAGTTGTGATAATTTAACATTCAAAGTTCTCTCATCAAAGAAGGAATAAACGCAGTTGGAATAGAACAAACTCTTTGTATATGCTTAGACAATAACGAATAATATTGGTTTCCAATAGATGAACCTCCAAAGTAATAATCTACAAGGAGAGATAAGAAAGCACTCTAGACACACACCAAGTGGGCACCTCAACCACCAAGCTCATCAATGTCAAACATCAATGGGTATTAAATGCCTATGTTTTTAGTGAAATGTTTAACAAACACATTTATGGCTAAAAAATATGAAAGCTCTGGTAATAAATAAAGTGTATTAGTCCTGCCCAAAACTCTTGTATGTGTCTAATAACTCTCTTACGAAGTCTCCCTTCTTCTCAAAGGATGGTTGATGGTTTATATAGTTTGTAAAGTACACTCGAGTAGTCTCTGGGCATTAAATGCTGAGTAAGGCCACTATGCCTCCACATCGCTGGCATGAAATGTAAATTTGTGCCACCAACGGTCCACATCACTCACATTAAATGCTGGGAGAAGAATTGAGTGCTAGCTATGTCCCAGTAATTTGTCCAAAAATGTTAGGGAACAAAATTATTTGCTAATACCCAAACCAACATGGTTTACTCATGTTTGTATTAGTCATAGGGTAGTTCACACATGAAGTCATTGACATATTTCTAGATTGATCTTTATTACTCCAGGAAAGGATCAATATAAACCTAGTGGACAAGGAAACTCATGGTTTCTTGGCTGGTGCTCCCTCAGATTATGTTCTCTCGGATGAGTTGGTATTTTACCTGGTGTATCTAAAGAGGTTAAGTCATGCGTTAACGTTGACTGTCTTCTCAATCCTCTAAACCAATTCCATCATAGGTTAACTAGGTTAGGTTATTTGATAGAGCATGAAAGGTCTCCCAAGTCCTGCTAGACGTGGTCCCTTATGGATATCGAGTAACCTCTCCAACTATTATAATATAACTCATAAATACATAATGTAGGTAAAAAATACAATGGTTCCTTTGAATACCTCCATCGATAAAGCTTCACATTCCTCCTTTTACCATTTGGACTGGTTTCCCTCCTTCCTCTTTAGTTTCTCTAGCTTCCTCTCTATTAGTTTAGGCCATCTTATGAGTAAGATCGCTTAACTAATCATGCTCCATTCTAATATCAATAATATTTGTTGAATAATTCCATAGTTTCTCATCTAGTTTCTTAATGAGGGGAATTATCTATAAACACAAATTTATCTTTAAGCTTATGCAAGCAACAAATATCTCTTCGAAACACCTTTCTTCGAAAAACCTCCACTCCAACAAACCTCAACCATGTGAACTCAAAGAAAATATTTATAACTTGCCATCATCCTAGCACAAAATTTTGGATTCGAGGAAACTACTCATGAATAGGCTTAGTCTTTGGGTATTATGCGAATAAACTTGATCCGTGGGAACTCATTGCAAATAAACTTAATCCATACGAATTCATTGTGAACAAACTTGATCCGTGGGAACTCAAAGCGAGTAACCTTTGGCTATTCATGAATTTGAAAGATGGAATTTGGAGAATAAAAAAACCCTTAATTTGCAATCAATTTATCCCTTTTTTAGCACGTGCCATCAATTAATGTTGGAATCCTATCATCTGATATCTCTACTGCCATTTTCCACATGGATATTTGGGTAAACTGTGTATAGCTCATTTAACAAAAAGCTATCATTTTTTTTCCAATACCCAGGGATGGGAAATCAAATTGACTTCATCCCAACGGCTAGTTCCCAACCATTTACAAGTCTAACACTCAATATTTTTCCAAAACATTAAATTTTCCACCATTAAAACTCAGAGCTTAAGCTTTTTATAGAGAGAAAGTGTCATTTTCCCTTGAAATTCATCGAAAACCACCATAAAATCCCATCTCCACTACTAATTTTTGGTCTCCTCTATTTATATGTTGTTTCCAAATCATTTCGCCCCTTCAAAAATTCACTTATCATCAATGGCCTCTTCCAGCCACCAACTTTAAATTTCTAGCCAAGATCTAGAATCCCAAAAGGTAGCGCGCCAAGCCTAGATTGAGTGATACCATCGTTACCCCTACTTTAAGGAAAATTATAAGTTTAGGTAAGAGTGCAAAGCTTTTTTTGTCCAGTTGCGAGCCAAATCCCCAGCTAGGATTCTTCGTATAAGGTTGGACCGTAGGGACTTTCCTTACTCCCACATTTATTTCTAAGCACCTGGAGGCTTCCTAAAATGCTTTGATTTTTTATCAACTTACATTTATGCCGTATACTAGAAAATAAAAAGGTGTGACTTCTCAACACTTATTAGTCGGGGACTTTAGTTTGTCCAAGAATAACATAGCCCTCCACATATTGATCTCTCTGTGGAACAACATATCCCACGCTTTTATTGCTAGTTGGTATGAATTTAAGATCACCCATGATGATATTTGTTAGTTGGTGGACCTTGAGTCATTTGGTCATATTTATTATAATGTCAAAGCACTTGATGCCGATAAAGCCTCAACCCGAACAAACTTAGATAAAATATAGCATGAATGCATTGGGGATTCCAATAAATTTACCTTCAAATGAAATCATATTACAAGGTTACCACAAACCCACCATGGACAAGAAGGACAAAGGTATTATGCCTGGTGAAGATTTTGGTGATGGGAAAGGGTCCTCGTTGGAGCTAGCTTCTTATATTCTATCTTTACTGTCTCTCTTTTTTACTAGGTAAGCGCAACGATTAACCTCGCAAACACTTGATCAATATATTTATGAGGTTGGATTGTGGGGTCAATATTTATCTTACTGCCATTACTCTTGGGTCCCTTTGTACTTGGCTGGACATGACCCATATTTACATGGAACAGTCTTTGGGGAGGTATGATGCCCCCAATTTTACAAACACAATTCCCTTAGTGGGGCTCCTCTATTCCAGGTTCCCCAATGTTTCCCCTTAATAACTTTCCATCATCAAATTTCCAGTGAAATGTCCAAGGATGCTTCATTGAAATAAGAAAAAAAGAAGAAATAACTTACTTATTTTAATTGACAAATACTTATCATTTGTTACTAGGACTTATTCTGGTAAAACTCAAGGCTAAATGTTGTCCTTCTTTAATGAAACCAATATTTTCCTTCAAGCAGTAATAAAAGAAATGATTTTTGAGAGACCTTATATAGGTGTTGTGCTTGTTCTCACCCTCGGTCATCTTCCCTTATTCATATAATGGGTCATTGAAAGTGAATCCTACCAATCCCACTTTTCTTCTAGGCAGTTTCGATGTAACCAAGATATTCCCCCCATTATTTTTAAAGCAATAGAACCGATGATTCTTTATATGTATCTTTCTCAAACTTCACATTGTCCACCATTATAACTCTTTGTTATGATTTTAAGGATAATCTTATTATTACAAGGAACAAAAGGAAGGGTGACGTGTCAACAAGTTGGCTCATGCCTTTTATCCATCTCAACTCAACAAAATTAAAGAGTGTCTCAAAACTCAACCTGCTTACCCTGTGGTGAAACATTATGACCTAAATGATATTAGGCTAAAAAACTCAATAATAGGAATTGAATTTAAACTAAGCACCACCAAGAAGGGTCCACCATAGGAATTACCTCCCTTTGCACCATTCAGTAATGTTCCTTAAAAGGGAAAAAAGATGATTGTTGCCCCCACTACAGCTGCCACGAAAAGGAAAGCTTCGTCTATATTTGGTTACTCTAATTAGTAGGCTTACCTACAGCTCCTAACAAATCTAAAACCCAAAAGGTGTCCCAAAATTGGTCGGGGTACCTCTAGTGGCCGTTTGACCACCTTCTCTAGACTAGGTGGAAAAGGTGCACTTAGTAGATGCTGAAATGCCTTGCAGACGTAATCCCATTTCAATTATTAACCCCGTTGATTTACCAAGGGTACCTAGAGTATCTAGGCAACCCCTGCTTATAATGTTGTTACATATGAGGCTCCTCAAAAGAAAAGTTATACCTTTGATCAGGACAAAGAGGGACCTTCCATCAGTGCTCCTTCATAGTGCAAAAACATTTAGGCATTAAGACCTTGTGGAAAAGTTCAAATCAATAGAATGATTTCATCCCACCAAGCCCAACTCCCATGCTGCCAAATTTCTTTGAATGCAATAATTTTAAAGATATTCCTATTGACGAGGATGTGATGGATGCTTGTATGAAGCATGCTCCAACACTGCCCACTTTTCATACTCTAGAGGCAACTATTTATTTTGAGATTCTCCATATGACACATTTTTTTCTCTTCACTCTTTAGGATTCTTCATCGCCATGCTATTCTCTATAACCTCCATGAGACCTTTAGAGACAATCATTGATGAACTTATCCTTGATCGAGCACTAAATCCATGTTCATCTATGGTTTCACTTACGTACTGAAGGTTTTTTTCCTCTGGCTGTGTGAGTATGGTAGCACAAAAGTTACCAAAGGAAGATGAAACAGTGGGGAAATGAGGTGGTGTTGGTAAAATTCAATAATACCTAACTCACCATCTTTAATGGCACAAGACTCATAATATTCCCAAGTTTCACCACTAGCTATGATTACTCAATCTAACTTATCAGAGTTAACTTGATTTTTACTTGAAAACATGTAATTATTCCTCTTCAAATAGTTTTGTTAATAATACTGAAATGATGTGTTCTCTGAGGTTGATTTTTTGAGAATTGTGAATGCTTTGAATGCGTTCGCTCAACCTCATAACATTTTTAGTCCAATTATGGATTAGACTCCTCAAGAGAATGTATGGACTCAAATTTCCAATTTAATCCTTTGTTGTTTTGGTTCAATTTCGAACAAAAACATTTGAATCATAGGATAGAGTTCTTGACCATCCTTCAAGCCTATGACATACTACCGTTGAAGACGTAGTGGCCAAGTTCATAAAGCGTCATCAAATGCCGAGTTTGCTGTGCCTCGTTTCTACATCAAAAATATTGGTTCCATTGCTCCTAAGGTATGAATGCATGTTAAATATATATAGGATCTTCGAACAATATCTATACGGGCACTCTTTGTTTTTAAACTGCGGTTTATTTTCAGAAAATTTCTTTAGAACTTTAAAATAAAGTTTCTGGGCTAAAAGTTGAAATTTAAACATTCTGGAAGTTCATTCAAAATTATCGTTCGAACGAGTTTGCCAAAGAGATTTTCTCATTTGCTACTGGAACTTCGTTAGAAGGTTCGTTCGAATGAGATTTCGTTTGAACGAAAATCTCGTTCGAACGAGATTTCTGGCGGGAAATTTCTTTGGCAGTTTTTCCCACTTTTTCCCACTTTTTCCCACTTTTTCCACTACTTTTCCCCACTAAATTTTGATAGACTTATCAAGTGCGGGAACCAACTTTGGAAAACCTACTTTTTCATACTATTCCATATCCTAGAGAGAGTTTGAGAGAAAAATTCCAAAAGGAAAAAGTTCAAGTTTGGGTGTTTATTTTTCAAAGAAAAATCTTTAAACCACTTCTGTTTTACACCCATAGTTCGTTTATTCCAAGTTTCGATATAAATATCTTGCTTGGAGTGTTTGGCATCAGTTTATCTCTACAACTTGAAGAAGATAAGTTTGGGTTTACTTCTACATCCCTCAAAGAAGAAGTCTCGTTGTTTTGCTGCGGCATTCTCACATGGTGAAAGGCACCATGTGTGGTTGATGGTGTTCCCAATGTCTCATTGGTGAAGTCCAAGGTTCCGTTGGAGTTTCGGGGTTCTCGACTAGGTGGAGGTGTTTACAAGAAGATGCGTTAAGGCTTAAAAGGGGTCAAGTGAAGGAAGTAAGTCATTGGTCTTGTAATTGTAAAACCATACTTATTGAACTTATGGCTTGGGTCGTCCGTGGTTGTTTCCCGTTTATGGGTTTTTCCTCGTACATCGCGGCGTAGTGATTCATTGTTTATTTTAACTTTTGCAAAATCACCTAGAACGCATGCCTAGGTTAAAAGATAAAATTTGGTTTAAATCACTACTTGTTTAATTTGGTGCTAACATGAATTTGGGTATATGTTAATTTAATTCAAGTCATCACTTAATTTGATAAGATTGGTTTAGACTAATTTGGGAATATTGAAAATATGACTTAGGAAAATTTCTAGGACTTGAGTTGAGTTAATATGTTAAAGTGAAAAATACATTTGTTAATTAATTTAATTTCACTTTAAGTTGTGTTTAATTTTAATTTCAAAAGAAATAAAAATTAGTCAATTTGTTTAATTGAACCATCTCGCTTCTGCATCTAAAAGGAAATTACTTTTTGTAGTAAATATTTTTAAATTGGGGGCCTTGTGTTCCAACAAACTGTATCAGAGAAGGATCTCTAAATTAGTGCGTTTAAGATCCTTTTAATTATTTTTGGCTAAAATTGGAATTTTTCCCATTTTCTAAATTTTCTATTTTCGATGGTTCTAATTACACATATTGGAAAGCGCGGATGAAATCGGCACTAAAATCTATCGACGAGAGAGTTTGGATGTCTGTCATTAACGGGTGGTCCCCACCTACACATTTAGTAGATAATGAGCGTGTACCCAAACCCGTTGATAGATGGAATGGGAGTGAATTTAAACTTGCAAACTTTAATTCCTGTGGTTTAACTGCCTTGTTTAGCGTGGTCACACCGGATGAATTCCGTCACATTATGATGTGTGAAACCGCTAAAGAAGCTTGGGATATTTTACAACTCACTCATAAAGGAACAAGTGTCATAACATCTTCGAAACTCCAAAACCTCACCACTCGATTTGAAACCATAAAAATGAATGAAAAAGAAACATTTGATGAATTTTATGCTAGGCTTTTTGATATTGTTAATTAATCTTTTAATTTGGGAGAGAAAATACCCGACAACCGAGTAGTAAAGAAAATTTTAAGGTCCCTACCCGATAAATTTATTCCTAAGGTGATCATGTTAAATTCTTTACCCACTTTAGCCTCTACGAAATTAGAAGAGCTTGTAGGTGATTTACAAACCTATGAACTATACATGTTTCCCTCTAAAACTGAAAACAAAATAGATAAGGGCGTTGCTTTGAAAGCCCAAAAGGAGGAAAAACATGCAGTAGAGAGTGAAAGTGACAGTGACTCAGAAAATATAGCTATGTGTGCTAGAAAGTTTTAAAAATTTCTTAAATTGAACAAAGATAAATGTAAAAATGATTTTAATAAATTTGAAAAATCTACATATGACAAAGCCGAGAAGATCCCTAAAACTATTAATGAAAATTTAAATAGGGACGAGTCAAATAGGTGTTATTCTTGTGAAGGGTATGGCCATAGGGCAAAAGAGTGTCCCAGCAAACTAAGGAGAGAGGGTAAGAAGCCAATTTCTTTTAATGCAACCCTTAGTGATAGTGACAATGAAGAGGGGCCCGATTACTCCTCTAAGCCCAACATTTTGTCTTTTATGGCTAGTCATGTGAGTGATAGTGAGCACTCTTCTATTGATGAAATTCTAACACATGACACTTTCAAGGTCAAAGTTTATGATTCCCTTATTTTTTATGGTAGCGAGAGTGGAGAAGAAAGAGAGAGTGAAAATGATGAAGAGGTTGATGTAAATGAACTTAAAAATGCTTTTCAAGAACTTTATGAAGAATCTATTAGATTAAAAACAACTAATTTGAAGTTAAAAGCGAGTTTAAGAGAGCGTGTCAAGGTCGTTGATGATAGTATGTTGGTTGAAGACCTTAGGACACGTGAGAGAGCTCTTTGTGAGAAGATTGAATATTTAGAAGGCGAGAGAGAGAGCCTTAAGGGTTTAATGGAATCCTTGAAAAAGGAGGTTCTCGCATTTGAAGAGCGCAATATTTTATTAGAGTCTAACATTTTAGATTTACAAAATAAATTAAAAGACTCTAGTAAAGTCAAATTTGATTTGGAGTATCGTTATGAAAAACTAGATAAAATCTTAGACACGGTCCAAATAAAAAATAAAACTTGTGGTTTAGGCTTCGATACGTGTAATGAATCAACTCCTAAAGACAAAACCCATGTTTTAGGAGAATCACTTAGGAAAGCCTTTAGATATCAATCATTAGGTACCAATTTTCGACGTGTTATTACTTGCCCACATTGTGGTCGAAAAGGTCATCTTAGGAAATTTTGTTTTGATCTTAAACGAGGTCCTAGAAAAACCCAAATAAGGCAACCAAGGTAGCCAAGATTCCTATGCCTCGAGATCGTCAATCGTCATTAGTTTGGGTTAGGAGATCCAACTTGGTAACTTTACAAGAAAGGGTATTTGATTCTCATTTCTTTCACATGATTCCTCTCTTGCAAAATCTAAAGGTTGAATGTGTTAGTTTTATCTGAATACTTTAGCTTTTGTAATTCATGCAATATTATCATGCTAATTGTATGCTTGTTTAGTCATTTTCTAGTCTTTACTCACATGCTAGAATTTTAATTCTTGTTTATCTTTTGTATTATTTTTTTTTCATTTTAAGTTGGATTTAATGAAAAATGTTTATCATTTGTGTTTTACCTTGTTAGTAATTTAGGCTTTATGAAAAATACAAATGATGTTTGTGTCTTTTGAGTAAATATTTTGGTTGTTTGGTTTAAATAATTTCAAAAACTCAAAAAGATTTTTTTGTGTGTATTTTTAGTTTGACACACTTTATGTGGCATACACTTGTCTTAGAATCCCTTATTTTCCGCTTCCATGTGGCTTGAACTTTTAGTTTAGAATGTCAATCCTTATTATGTTCTTTACCATGCTTACATGGAGTAGTTGGATTTTGTGTTGATATAATGGATTCTATTTCTATATGCCTCAATTCACATATGCACGATCTCATTTGAAATTTTAACTTCATATGTATATTTGAACTTTGTGAGGTGTTCTCCTACCAATATAGTCATCTACATGTTATGTGACCTAGGAGGACTAGTGCATGTCAAAATCCATTGCACATAAGATTTGTGAGATATAAATATGTTATATATAAATGTGCACGGAGTAGGGCTCCAAAAGGATTTATTATCCTTTGCAAATATTAAGCAACCGTTTGTTTGGACCTAAAAGAAATACGTGGTCCAAAGGCCTAAAAGAATAATGGCATTAAAATAAAATATTTTCCAAGGCCTATTTTGTTTAGTTGTTCTATTCATTCAAAAGATTATACTCTATATTCTTAAATTGAGGGAGTTTGGATGGTATATCAACGATTTGCATAATGTTCGTTTATCTTAGTTTTACTTTCAATGTCACGACTCTATTGGTTTGCAGAATCATCAATATACTAGGCTTATATGCATTGTGTTTGTTTGTTCATTAAGTTCAATCTATATTGTCACATGAGGTTGTATTAAAATGTGATGAATTTTTCAATAAATTGAGAACTCTGTGAACATGTTTTAAATGATTGGGACTAAATTTAATTGTTGCTAGTTCACACCCCAACACTTCCGTTTCCATATGACACATGTTTGCCATACGAGTGTTAAAAAATTATTGTATTTTATGTCATGTGTGTGTTTATATCTATATATATGTGCATGTGCATATTTGGTATATCTAGAGTATGTATATATATGATATTTTATTTGGTCTTTGCCTTGCTTTCTAGTCTATCTATGCTTCTACTTCATGATTGATATCTATCTTGTTGCATTCTTTGTTGATATTACATGATTAATACTTTATGTATCATATTGATATCATTTTCTTTCATCTTAGTTGGTATCCTTATTCTTTATATGGATTAGTTATTCCTTTTTTGCCTATATGCTTTCATGCTCTTATCACTCAAAGGTTCATGTTTAAATTAGCTTTTATCCTTTGTCTATTCCTGAACAAAAAGGGGGAGAATGATAGGGGGAGAAATGATATCCATTCATATTATAATCATATCTTAGTTTAGGGGAGATTTATCTTGGGGGAGACGTCTTTCTAAGTAGGTCATTTGTTTGATAAAGGGGAGAATTAATTTAGGGGGTGTAATTTTTTAATTGAATCTAATATTTTGATATTCCCTATACGTTTGATAGTTTGCTTAAGTGTGAAGAAATTCTTCTAAGTGGCAACTTTCATCGTTGGCTAAGATAATGATCCTTGGGTTGTTTGAGTCAAGCTATGTATTTTTTTCTTTTGGGTGGGACCCGGGAAATTTTTTCCATGTCTAGTAGAGCTTGACGGCCCTTTAGGATTTTTGTTGGTTTTTTTCCTGGAATATCCAAAGGGGGAGATTTGTAAGGACACAAATTTCCAATTGAGTCCTTTGTTGTTTTGGCTCAATTTCGGACAAAAATATTGGAGTCATAGGATAGAGTTGTCGACCATCCTTCAAGCCTATGACATACTAGAGTTGAAGACGTAGCGTCCAAGTTCATACAACGTCATCAAATGCTGAGTTTACTGTGACTCGTTTCTACGTCAACAACATTAGTTCCATTGCTCCTAAGGTATGAATGCATGTTAAATATGTATAGGAGCTTAGAACAATATCTATATGGGTGTTCTTTGTTTTTAAATTGTTGTTTATTTTCAAAAAAATTATTTAAAACTTTAAAATAAAGTTTCTTGGCTAAAAATTGAAATTTGAACATTTTGGAAGTTCGTTCGAAATTGTCTTTCAAACGATTTTTTCGTTCGAACGAGAATTTCGTTCGAATGAGAATTTAGTTAGAACGAGTTTGCCAACGAGATTTTCCCATTGGCCACTGGAACTTCATTAGCAAGGTCGTTAGAATGAGACTTCGTTCGAACGAAAATCTCATTCGAACGAGATTTCAGGCGGGAAATTTCTTTGGCGGTTTTGAGCTGTTTTGTGACTTTTTCCACTACTCTTCCCCACTAACTTTTGACAAACTTATCAAGTGCGGGAACCAACTTTGGAAAACTAAAATTTTCATATTATTCCATCTCCTAGAGAGAGTTTGAGAGCCAAATTCCAAAAGGAAAAAGTTCAAGTTTGAGTGTTTTTTTTCAAAGAAAAATCTTTAAAACACTTATGTTTTACAGCCATAGTTCGTTTATTCCAAGTTTCCATATAAATATCTTGCTTGGAGTGTTTGGCATCGGTTTATCTCTACACCTTGAAGAAGAGAAGTTTGGGGTAACTTCTACATCCCTCAAAGAAGAAGTCTCATTTTTTTTCTGCGGCATTCTCACATGGTGAAAGGCACCATGTCTGGTTGACGGTGTTCCTAATGTCTCATTGGTGAAGTCCAAGGTTCCGGTGGAGTTCCGGGGTTGTCAATTAGACAGAGGTTTTTATAAGAAGACGCATCAAGGATTTAAAGGGGTCGAGTCAAGGAAGTAAGTCATCAGTCTTGTAATTATAAAACTGTAGTTAGTGGACATATGGCTAGGGCCGTCCGAGGTTATTTTTCATTTGTGGGTTTTTCCTCGTACATCGCGGCATCGTGGTTCAACTTTTATTTTATCATTTGTAAAATCACCTAGAACGCATGCTTAGGTAAAAGATAAAATTTGGTTTAAATCACTACTTGTTTAATTTGGCGCTAACATGAATTTGGGTATATGTTAATTTAATTCAAGTCATCACTTAATTTGATAAAATTGGTTTGGACTAATTTGGAAATATCGAAAATATGACTTAGGATAATTTCTAGGACTTGAGTTGAGTTAATACTTTAAAGTGAAAAATACATTTGTTAATAAATTTAATATCACTTTAAGTTGTGTTTAATTTTAATTTGAAAAGAAATGAAAATTTGACAGTTTGTTTAATTGAACCATCTCGCTTACGCATCTAAAAGGAAATTAATTTTGTAGTAAATATTTTAAAATTGTGGTCCTCGTGTTCCAACAGAGACCTTTGATAATGTCAATATCGTGAGTAGATAAAAAATATTTATAACTATTTCCTTACTTATTTGTGTGTTAACTCTTAATAATCTTTCTCTTCGTGTGTTGATGCATTTTTATCGTGGTGAACCAACGACTTCTTCCACTAAGGTTCATCTGCCTTTAGTGAAAGTTTCCTTTTCTAACATTCAGACTAATTCTACCTCACTGGAGCCTATTATTGCTCGGAACTTGTGAAGTTTTCTAACATTCAGACCAGTTCAAGTGAAGTTTTTTGTGCCAACTCCAGAGAAAGATCTCTCAACCCAAATTCCCACTGTTGAACCTAGGGATATAAACACTCCCTTAACTTCAAATATGATTGCTTATGTTCCTGAGGTATATTTTATCTTTATGAGTTTGCTTCCTCAAAAAACTATTTAAATTTTGCTACTTTCTTGGTGTTATACCCTTATTGGGTGAAATGCTTTTTTTGAAAAATACACATGCTTGGTGACTTATCAATCTCTTTGCTAATAATAATTTTTCAAATCTCATACCTTCTTATTGACTTAAGAAACACTTTGATTAGATTTTTTTTCAAATATCACACCTACATGGTGACTTATCAAACTCTTTGCTAAGATTGGTTTCCTTTATGTTTCCCCTCTAGTAATAAAAAGCACCAAATGATGGATAAATTATATTGTTGTCATTTTTCATCATGTGAGGTAATATGTTGCACCTTTCGAGGTGCGTCGGGTTGTTTTTTCTCAAGCCATTGCGCGTCCTCAATAAATGGAAATTCATCATGTTATGCAAGATCCATCTCATGCTGAATCCTTTAACGATAATGATCATAGTTCCATGACCAATGCTAACATGGATGACAATTATTCTCTCTATGAGATTCCACTGCCAAGCATTCCACCTTCAAATTTAGCCAATTGGTGCTTCAATAATTCCCTTTCATTCAAGGTTTCCTTTGCGTATTAATAGTTTAACTTATTAAACATCATCTATAAACCTTTACTATTAACGACTTAAGGACGAATGTAGTTGTAATGGGGTATAGACTCCAAACATGGAAAACATTGTAGCAGAGGTCATGAATACTCAAATGTCCACTCTAGATAGAACCAGTATCAACTAACACCTAAGAATCCTTATAGATTAACTCAAAGATGGGTTAAAGTTCAATTGTCTTATCAATCACTTGAAGTTCTTTGAGGATGTTCATATGGCAACTCATTGTTAACAATATTTGAAAAACGTTGAGGCTCAACGCGTTGACAAGGGAAGACTAAAGGATATTGACCTGATCATTATTAATTTGATAATAAAGTCAAGGCCGAGTTGAAATGAAAATTTAAAGTTCAAATAAGGCTCACTACCATCGTGGAAAATCAACAGGCTTGCGTTCGAGACTTTATTTTATTACTCGAGGGATATTTCACATCTCCGAATTTATGGTTTCTCATAGGCTAGGAATATCTTTGTCTTTCTTATATTTCTAGGCAATAGCCTCAAATTATAATGTAACTACATTTAAGTTATGATACAAAGAAAAATATTTCTTTTTTGGAAACTCTCTTTTGTGTACTCATACTCAATTAATTACTTTAAACACTTCTGTTTTTATCATACATTGTGTTTCAAATTTATTTACGTGCTTGCTCGTAATTTCTAAATACATCTAAAAACTTCACGAACAAACTCAAAAGAAAGGTAGAGAATAAAAGAATTATTAGCATCTCTAAACATGGTAAATTTTCAACCACTTACTGTTAAATTTAAAATGTCTATCACCCTTTATCTTGGAGATTAAATAGTAACCTGCATCAAGTGCCTCTTAAATAACAATTGGTTCATCCCGATTGGATGCAAACTTAGGTAATGAGTCCTCTAACATGAATAACAACTACTTTTAGAACCAAATATCCTTCCATTAATCTTGTCATCTTCATATAATTTTTATAAGCTTTGGAGAGTAATTTTGTGTAAATCTGGATGTACTGCCTCACATTATCTTTATATTAGTGTCTGTCTAGAGGGAGCTGCTTCGTAAGGTATATTTGGCCGAAGGTATTTCTAACTCAACTAAAAAACTTATTTCATCTCCATAATTCAAGGAAAAAGAAATATATCCAGTTGGTTTTCATTTTATCATTAGATAAGCCCATAGTACTGTTCGAATTTTGTCATCCCACACTTCAGGACACTCCTGCATTATCTTTGCTAAAATATTTATCAAGGTCTTGTTTGTTGCTTCAGCTTGTCCATTGCCTTTGGGGTAGGATACCGTTGAAGTGTGGTGTTTGATTAAGTATTTTTCTGTGGCAAAGGTCACCTCTTTGTTAAATTAATGATGTTTGATTTTAAAAAAAAAGACCTTCGGAATGCTAAATCAGGAATATATGTACTCTTTGATGAAATGTATCACCACGTCTACCATTGCTCTCTTCAAGGGTATTTCCTTCGCCCACTTTGTAAAGAACTTTTTTTACATGAGTATCCAAATGTTTCTGTTTGGGGGAGGTTTGACTGCCCCCACGAGGTCAAATGCCTAAATGTGAAATGGATAACACTACACCATATTAGGAGAATGGTCATGATTAAAGACCTTGACTAGGATTGTGGGTCATGGCCAATGGTCGTAACCATTTCGAGCGTGACTATTTTCATGGGCCACGGCCCAAATCCTTGACTAAACTACGGGTCACAAACCTTGGGCATGACACATCCTTTAATATATGAGAATGGTCATGGCTCTAGTGACAGCTCATATCTGTGACCCATTCTTTAATATATGAGAATTGTCACGACTCATATCCGTGACCCATCCTTTAATATATAAGAACGGTCACGACTCTAGTCACGGCTCAAGTCTATGACTCATCCCTTGTAATATGAAAATGGTCACGACCATGGTCACGGATCAAGGCCGTGACCCACGCTTTGACCTTACCAAAATAGTCCCGGGCCTAAGCTGTGACCATATTTATGTGTGATAGAAAATATATATGTTCACGGCCTAGATCTGTGATGAATTTTAAATATATTGAAAAAAGAAATTGGGTAGAAATTTCTCTATTTTCTGGACACTCCAAAACATGCGTAATGTAAACCCCGCACAGACATAATGCTAAATAATAAATTATAAAATCTCGCATGGTCATGTGACCCACAATTTGAGAGCGCGATGATATTCTCATATTATTGACGTTCTCTCGAACTCTGGGTCCTATGACCATGCGGTCAGTTCCTACAAGTTACATTGGTCCCGTTCGAGGTCTTGTCGCCGCTCGCGGGGCCATTTGGGGGGGTGTTTCGGGGTTCCAGCCTTTAACATAATGC
Source organism: Sambucus nigra (assembly GCA_949130495.1). Lineage (NCBI taxonomy): Eukaryota > Viridiplantae > Streptophyta > Magnoliopsida > Dipsacales > Adoxaceae > Sambucus > Sambucus nigra. The sequence goes on along the minus strand of OX422215.1, from coordinate 292,222,798 downwards.
TTTCAAGACTAAGTGTAGATATTCTAAAAATTGTCCCCCACTCTCGAACCGGGGGTACCATGACCACGCGATCGGTTCCTACGAGTTACATTAGTCCCGTGCGTGGTGTTGGCACCGCTCATCGGGCCGTTTGGGGGTGCTTCGGGTTTTCGCCCTCTAATGGAATGTTTTCAATCCTAAGTGTAGCTATTTTGAAAATTGGTCCATGCTCTCAAACCAACGGGTTCCTTGACCATGTGGTCGATTCCTACGCGTTACATTAGTCCCGTGCGAAGTATTGGCGCCACTCATGAGTCCGTTTGGGGGGTGTCTTGAGGTTTTGCCCTCTAACGTAATGTTTTCTAGACTAAGTGTGGATATTATGGAAATTGGTCCATGCTCTCAAATCGGGGGTACCGTGACCATGCGACACTACACCAAATCTGCCCATTTGTCAAGGTCATTGACCTTGACAAATCCACCTTGTCAAGGTCAATGACCGTGACATTTCGAGGCGAGACAACTTTTTTTATCACGGTCATTGACCTTGACAACCTTGACAAAAAACACGCGTTTTGTGTCACGGTCGTGTCAAGGTCAATGACCGTGACACGTTTGTCACGATTTATAACCGTGACAAAGCCGTGGCATTTTTAAAAAAAAATTGTCACGGTCAATGACCGTGACAATTCTTGGCAGAATTAAAAAAAAAAACTGCTGGGCAATATGGCCACTGCCACTGCCCAGCAGTATATTTGTACATGTTATAGCAACGCTGTACCTGTTCCAAACATCATATATCCAACACAAACTAAAGATATAATCCAAATATATTCATGACAGTATAATCCAAATATTCAAAGTAAAAATAATATACATGACGATATAATCCAAATATAATTAAAATGCACAAACTTGAAAATAATGTGACTACATGTCTTGGATAAAACTGAGGAGGTGAGTAGGCCACACGACATACGAATTGACGCACCCACTAATATACGTCGTACCGCATTGTTCGCGCAACCACAATAGGGAATTCTCCTTCCCGGGTATGACATGCGTGACGAGCACCCGGGACTCCATCTCTTGAAGCACACGTCCATGGACTATTCCATCCTCGACGATATTCGGGTCCCTCAACCCCCGCCCTATCCGCTGGCCATCAAATACGTCCAATATGAACATGCTCGGCCAACCAATTGTCGACAATGGTCTGTTGGAGGGCGTCAAATAGGGAAGTGGATCGTCGAAGTACGAACGTGTCGGTGATGAAGTAGCGAGGTCCACATCCTCGTCATCCTGTGCCTCGTCCTCCCACACCTCCTCTTCCACCGTCTTCTCCTTCCCTTTCCCTTTACGGTCTCCACCCAACGTACGCTTCATGAATGCGTACATATCTTGGACCGTCGCCTCCAAACGGGACAGCTTCGCGTCGTGTGAATCCACCGTTCGAGCCAAGCCGGTGTCGCTCGTCTCCAATCCGATGATCCTAGATTTGGCCACCCGCGGGCTCACTCCCCTTGTCCTCCCCTTGCGATCAGAGCCAAGCACTTGGCTGAGTGCGTCTGTGGACAAAGATGCCTTGTCGGCATCAGACTGCGACTCATGCACTTCCTTATGCTTTGCCTGAAACGACAAAAAGCACATGATTAGTAAAATAAGTAAACTAAAAAATTATAACGTAATTAAAAATAATTAAACTGTCGGATTACTTACAATCGTGGCCGCGACGTTCGGGGACACCTCCTTGTCCTTCCCCTTCTTCGTCCGAAGAGCCACATAAGTATCGAGCCTATGTGGCTTACCCCCTGGGCCACTCCCTACCCCCTGAAATAAAATAAAGTAAAGTAAAATTAGTATCGGCCCCGCAAAGTAAAATAATATCCAATAATATATTTCTGTAGTTATAGATAAATTAAATCTTACCTGCATCCTATGCTCCACCTTAGCGTAAGAGGTCCGGCCGGAGTAGTGCACGTCCGTCTTTTTAGCCCAATTTTCCCTCCCTGATTGGCGAGATGCCAATTGTCGATCCTCGATCTCATTGTCAATGAACTTTTGCCATTATGCCAATGAGATCGGCTCCTTGGGCGGGACGGATCCGCGCCTTTGTAAAATGGATTCTCGTGTTTTTCCAAAGTATCGTGTCCGCATATTTTTCTTCCACGTCGTGTGTTGCTCCCTCAACTGCTCCAAGACGGAATCGCGTAGCTTTGTATCCAAGTTGAATTGTTTCTGTCCAACAAATACAATGTTAGTTGCGAATAAATATAAATATAAATATAAATATAAATTGAAATATTCTATAAATATTACCTGTAGTGCCGCCCAAACAGCTAACTTGAGCTCATACGGCACCTCCTTCCAACTCATAAACCCCGGGCCGATGACCGTCTTTAGCAGCTCGAGGGATCTCGCTAAAAGTTCTGACTTGTTTTCGACGGTAATCCCAAATTTTCCATATTTGGGGAGCCTAGGGGCGGAGGAGCTCTCGTCGCCTCCGCTACCACCGAACCCAGACGACATCATCATAAACAGCATCATCATCTTATCCCTAACATCTGAAGGAGACATTTTTGCTGTAAAAAAAATGTTATTAGTACAGATAAAAAAAATGTTAATAGTACACATTTCGTTTTACCTAATTGAATTAATTGAATTAATAGTACAGATAAAAAAATGTTCCGTCTATATTATAACGTATGTGTAAGTTCCGTCTATAAATATTTCATTCAAAAATGTTCCGTCTATATTATGTTTAAATGAAAATATCAATTATTATCCAATATTTTTGAATGAAATATTTATTTTGAATGAAAATATCAATTATTATCCAATTATTATCCAACTATTATCAATTATTTATTTTGAATGTAAATAATATTCAAAACCCCACCCACCCCTACCCCCACCCCCTCCCCCTCCCGATGTGGGAGTCATGTTTGGGATCTTGTTTAAATTATATGTAAGATTTAATTAAGTTTAGGTGTAATTTATCTTATTATGGTTATGATAATAGTTAACTCATAGTTCATCTGTCTTGTTTACAGTCACTTTATAATCAACAAGTGCTTTCTCATCTCAAATTCGAAGATACTAAAGCCAGTACTGCTGAGCATCTTTCAAGATATGTATTCTTTGTTTCAAAATCATATGATGTTAGTCATAAAATACTAAGAACTGAAGGCTTTTTTGTGATCAAGAATTTGTTGTATTTACAACAACAATGTTGGTAGATTTTTTTATGAATTTAAAATGAACTATCAAATGCAATTATTTTTAAATAGGGTGCTTTTGTGTTTGTGAAATGATTTTTTTTTATAACATCAAATACGATACGAAAACATAGGGTCCTACCTAATGTTACCTGAAACGTGGATCATTTTTTATAATATTCTTCTAATAAATATCTTCTAATATTGTCAAGATATGAGAGTTTTTTTATTCATTTTTTATATTTCCTATATGAGAATTATGTATATAAACACTTTTAATACGTATATCCTAGCCTTTTAGGATTTTCTCTTAAAACCTCCTTATCAGTTTATTCTTAGATTTTAGCACATTATAAATTCACTATAATTTATCTTTTTCCTCTTAAAAAAGCAAATTTTCATGTGTTAATTTTCATGTGTTGGAACGGAAGTGTACCATGTTTTGGAACGCGGGAATCAATACGTAAATTGCTAGAGTGTTGGCATTCCCTAACCAAAAGCTCTATGTGAGTATCTTATCTAATAACTTGAGCCCTAATTTTTAATTATCATTATAACTATTATATTCAATTTGGAATTGAGCCAACGATGAGTTTATGGGTTATTCAAAATGTATTTTTAATAAGTATAACTATTATATTCAAAATTATATTCAAAAAGATGTATTTTTATTGCTTTATTATTGGTAGAATAATTAAACATTCCTTTAGAAATGTATTTTATTGCTTTACTATGATGTCGTGAGCTTAGTTACCCACACCCCACCCCACCCCACCCCCTGCCCCTCCACCACCCCTCCCCCATCACACACCACACACACACACACCCCACCCCACCCCACCCCCTGCCCCCTCCACCACCCCCTCCCCCACCACACACCACACACACACACATCCCACCCCACCCCACCCCCTTCCCCCCTTCCCCCCTTCCCCCCTCCACCACCCCCTCCCCCCTCCACCACCCCCTCCACCACCACACACCACCACACACACACACACACCACACCACCCCACCCCCTTCCCCCCTCCACCACCCCCTCCCCCTCCACCACACACACACACACACACACACACACACACCACCCCACCCCAGCCCACCCCCTGCCCCCCTCCACCACCCCTCCCCCCCCCACCACACACACACACACACACCACCCCACCCCACCCCACCCCTGCCCCCTCCCCCACCCCCTCCCCCACCCCTCCCCACCCCGCCCCACCTCCTACCCCCACCCTGTCCCACCCCCCACACACGCACACACATACACACATATATATACACACAAATATATATATAAATGGAAGAGAGAGAGAGAGAGAGAAAATGGACCTGAAAGTATAGAGAGAGAGAGCAGCGTCGAGAGAGAGAGAGAGAGAGAGAGATGGAGGGAACGGCGCGGGAGGGAAAAAAGAAGAGGGATAGGGTTTTTGCTGCGAACATTGTCACGGTCATTGACCGTGACAATTATTTGTCACGGTCGTGTCAAGGTCAATGACCGTGACATAAAACGCGTGTTTTTTGTCACGGTCAATGACCTTGACAAGGCTGACCGGCTGAAAGGTGATAATTTGCCCATTTTGGTGTAGTGCGATCAGTTCCTAGGAGTTACATTGGTCCCGTACGAGGTGTTGGCACCGCTGATAGTGCCGTTTAGTGGGTGTTTTGGGGTTTTTCCCTCTATCAGAATGTTTTCAAGTCTAAGTGTAGATATTATGAAAATTGGTATGTGCTCTATTATTGGGGGACCCGTGAACATGAGATCGGTTCTTACAAGTTATATTGGTCCTGTGCGAGGTGTTGGCACCGCTCACGAGGCCGTTTGGGGGGGTGTTTCGGGGTTCCCCCTCTAATGGAATGTTGTCAAGCCTAAGTGTAGATATTCTAAAAATTGGTCGGTGCTCTTGAACTGGGGGTCCCGTGACCACGTGGTCAGTTCCTACGAGTTATATTGGTTACTTGCAAGGTGTTGGCACCGCTCATGGGGCCGCTTGGGGGTGTTTTGGGATTTCTCCCTCTAACGGAATGTTTTCGAGCCAAAGTGTAGATATTATGAAAATTGGTCAGTGCCCTCAGACCTGGGGTCCCATGACCATACGATCGATTCCTATGAGTTACATTTGTCCCACGAGAGATGTTGGTGTTGCTCATGTGGCCGTTTCGAGGGTGTTTCGAGGTTTTGACCTCAAACGACATGTTTTCAAGCCTAAGTGTAGATATTCTGAAAAATCATCTGTGATCTCGGGCCCGAGGTCCTGTGACCATGCGGCCAATTCCTACAAGTTACATTGGTCCCGTACGAGGTGTTGATGTCGCTCACGGGGCTATTTTGAGGGTGTTTTGGGGTTTCTCCCTCTAACAGCATGCTTTCAAGACTGAGTATATATATTCTAAAAATTGGTCAGTGCTCTCGGATCGGGGGTCCCTTGATCATGTGGTCGGTTACTACGAGTTATATTGGTTCCATGTGAGGTGATGGCACCACTCACGGGGCCTTTTGGAGGGTGTTTAATGGTTTCACCCTCTAACAGAATGTTTTCAAGCCTATATGTAGATATTTTAAAAATTGGTCTATGTCACGCAGTCAGTTCCTACGAGTTACATTGGTCATGTGCGTGAATATGAGTCCTATGGTTAAGGTATAAGGGTATATTAGGGTATATTAGTTTGATTAAGGTTCTAAGAATGGAAAGGATTTTGAGTATATTAGTTTAACAATACCCTTAAATAATGAAATTTATTTTAATCCCTAAGTAACCACATTCAGTCAATACTAATAATACTCAATTACTTTCAAAGTCTAAATAAATATCAAGCCCTAAATGAAAATACCCTTAAATTTCACAGTTTATTTTTTATCCCTAAGTAACCATATTCAGTCAATACTAATAATGACAATACCCGTAAATAATTCCATTAACTTCAAACTCTAAATAACAATTCCCAATCAATGTTAACAATACCTAAAAAATACCCAATAAATGATGCAATAAATTTCAATCCCTAAATATAACATCCCTTTTCTTGAAAACAATTATACACACATACGCACATATACACACATATATTCACACATATACACACACACTTTTACACAAATATACTCATACATTCCCATAAATATACACACACATATACAAACATACACACATATAAACACACACAAATCCAAAAATATACACACATTCACACACATATACACACAAATACATTAGGGTTTAACACAGAAATAAAAAAAAAATTAGGGTTTACCTTTTAGTTGAGAGAGCCAAAATTAGGGTTTGAGAATGCAAATCGCTAAAAAAAAGAGAGAGAGAGATTCATGTGGGAATAAATGAAATGAAGGCGGGTTTTTTTTTTATTATAAGGACCTTAGTCATGGCCTATAGCCGTGACCCATTGCCATGATACTTAAATTTTATCCATATCAGCGTGTAGGAAACCATGTGCTCACGACTAGGGCTGTCAATGGACCGGATCTGGACCCGGACCCGATCCGGACCCGACCTAAATTAACGGATCTGAGCAAATTTTATAGACCCAATTATCCGATTACCCGATTACCCGATTAGTTAATGGATCGGATCTGGATATACATGACTCCGATCCGATAAGTACCCGACCCGAATGTGTATATATATATATAATATAATAAATATATATTTATATATAATATTATATATATATAGTCTTACATATAGTTACTAAATATATATATAACTAATATATGTATGTAATATATAACTTATATATATATATATATATATATATATAAGTTATATATAAAAAAATAGTTAGTTTTATATTATAAAAACAGTATATATATATATATATATATATATATATATATATATATATATATATATATATATATATATAAGTTATATATAAAAAAAACAGTATAGATATATATAAGTTATATATAAAAAGAGAGTTAGTTTTATATTATAAAAACAGTATATATATATATATATATATATATATATATATATATATATATATATATATATATATATATATATATATATATATATATATAAAAATTATATATAAAAAAAACAGTTAGTTTTATATTATAAAAACAGTTTACATACATAATATAAATTATATTATAAAAACAGTTTATATATATAAGTTATATTATAAAAACAGTTAGTTTTATATTATAAAAACATTATATAACTTATATATATATATAAGTTATATATAAATAAAAAAACAGTTTTATAAAAACTATTATATATATATATTCGGGTCGGGTCTCCGGGTCATTAATGGATCCGGGTCTGGATCCATTTTCTGAGACCCGTCGGGTAATCGGGTAAGACCCGATCCGCTAAAAATATACCCGGATCGAATCTGGATATACCCAGACCCGATCCGTTTACACCCCTAGTCACGACCCCTACCCGTGACCCACACGAGTGAACAAATTGAGATGCTCCCGGCCCAAAGTTGTTACCCATTAGGAGTTCATTGAGGCATTAGTAATGACCCTTATCCTTTATCCTTTCGTGTCCAAACTTGGAGGGAACTTTGGTGCGAATTTAGCGGCATGATGGTCATGACCTGGTGATAACCTAAGGTCGTGACCCATACTATTCTGAGATTTGGTCCATGACCACTTCCAAGAGCATCCATGGCCACAATGGTTCATGGATATGGTCACACCAAATTTTATGTCGTCATAGCTTTGGGCCGTGACCATCTGGTCAGGGCTTTGGGTCTTGACCCCCTCGGGGTGACCATTCGTAGGACTTGGTGTAGTGTAAGGAGTTGCTAATGAATATTGAAGGAGAATTGATCAGTTTTCCATGAAGTTGGCATTCCTTACACTTCTAAAAAAACTCAGGTGAATCTTTATCAATAGTTAGCCAATAATAGCCCAAAGTCATGAGTTGATCATACAATTTGGTCCTCTAATGTGAGGGCTTGCTTAAAAAATTCACCTCCTTCCTCCTGTATGATGCATCTGAATGTTCTATTGATGTATCCTCTGTATTAAAGCCACTCCTGTTGAATGTAAAATCTTGGAGCTCTTCTTCTAATCCACATGGCATCAATCTTCTCTACAGAAAAACTTCATCTTTGATAAAATCAATGTAAGGGTGTCTCCAATATATTTCGGCTTCCATAAAATTACACTCAACAGCCTGGAAGAAAATTTTACACATAGCACATTCTCTTTGTATTTTGTTTATGTCCTGCCTCATCATTAGCCAAAAATAACCCCCTCTTTCAATTCTTGTATATAGAGGAATACCAGTAGTCTCACAATGCTCATTGTGCACTTTCTTTAATTTTGTCTCTGCTTCCTATGGGTCGATGCATCTTGGAAGACATCCTCTAATGTTTTTAAATTACAAAATTCATGACATACGATAAATCTCTAAGCCTTGTGTTTCTTTCTCTAGGCTTCTGTTGCTTCCATAGTTTGCCCTCTAGTTTGAGTCATCCTCATTTGGAGGTGGTACAAGAACAATCGATGGAGTCGTTCTTCATTAGATCACTATATTTATTGGCTCTCCATTCATAGCTACCTTATGTAAAATGGTGGCATAGGTATCATCATGCTTTTTCATTACTTTAGGATGCCTTTCCACTTTGACTTAATAAAATTAGCCAATCAGCCTCTGTATAATTGATCAATAAGGTGACAAATTGAGGTGCTTCAATGTGTATTCTCCAATCACTTACTTGACCACTAACTTAGAATCCCATTTGATGCAGAGTGAATGGATGCCTCTTTTAAGAGCCTTCAACAATCCTAAACCTAAGGCCTTGTACTCTGTCTCATTGTTGGAATAAAAGACGTTCAACTTAAAAGATAAATAAATATCTTCCTTTATTCTTGAAATGATGGCCCCTGCTCCTCCTTTTCCTTGAGTTGATGAACCATCAAACTCTATAATCCACTATTATAGATTGGCCTCTAAGAAGTTGTTATGTAGATCATCACCTGGAATGTCTTCGTGAGCTGGCTCAAATATTGCACAAGGAAAAATCTCAAGTAAATCTACCTAATCTTGAGTTTTGATCACTCGAGGGATCACATATTTCAGATCATACTCAGAGAGGATGACAAACCACTTTACTGCACTTCTAATCAAAATGGTTTATGAAAAAAAATGCAATTGGTTCACATATTATAATGATATGAATGGTGAAATATAACATATATTGACTATGTTTTGGGGATATAAACACGAAGTCCAAAAAATGCCTCTTAACACTAGTGTATCTTTCCTCTGACCCGTGTATAATTCTACTCCGATCGTAGAAATGTTATTCTGATCCATTAATTTCTTGTGCCAATAATACAACGATGGACCTCGTGGTAGAAGTAGTTGAAGTGGTACTCCAGATCTTGGATGGATAATCTTTTGTGTGGAGATGATTATTTTTTTAAGTTGGTCAAAAGCTTCTTGGTGAGGTTCCTCCCAATTGAACTTCATAGCCTTAGGTAAAAAATCCATCAACATATGAGTAATCTCAACAAAATCTTCTAAGGTAGAAAATATTCCCGAGGAAATAATTAAACAACTTCGTAGTTCTTATCCAAGGCAATATGAAGGATATCTATCTGCTTGTCTTAGTCCATCTGAACTCTCCACCGATCCACCACAAAAACCCATGAATTTCTCACTCATTACACCAAAAATTCATTTGAGTGAGTTCACCTTCAATTTATATTTACTACACTTATTAAAAACTTTTCTCAGACTAAACAAGTGACTTCTTTATTTGGCTTGATAACCATATCATCAATATAAAACTCAAAAATTTTGTGGAAGAAATCATGAAAAATGACCATCATCGTTCTTTAATAAGTTGACCTCGCATTTTTGAAATCAAAGGGCATGACATTGTACAAAAAATTACCCAATGATGTTCTAAAAGTGGATGTCTTCATCGGTTGGATCCATATTGATCTGGTTATAACCCACATACCCATCCATGAAGTTTTACATTTCATGACCTGTCATTGAATTTGTTAGACTGTCAATGGAAAACAAAGGGTACTCATCTTTGGGGCAAGCTCTATTAAGATCTCTAAATTCAAAACATGTACATATTTGATTTCTATCTTTCTTCCCCACTAGAACAATACTAGAAAGTCAAATTGGATGTTGAATTATTTTTATAAATCGAGCTGCCAATAATCATTACACCTCTGCCTTGATCTTAAGATCTAACTCTGGCTTGTATGTTCGAGTTATTTGCTCGGTCTTGCCAAAGGCATAACGTTTAACTTGTGGGAACTCATATTTTGATCTAGACCCAACATCTATGTGTACTTATAATTATAAACATATTTATACTCCTAAATAAGATTAATCAACCCTCGATTTCTTTCAGGATCTAGGTCCTTCAAAATAAACATTGACCTTTGATATTCTCCACCCTTATCCAGATCAATATTCTCTAACTCTTGGACTTATGTCTTTGCACGATCGGTCATGCATTCCAGCTTGTCTTCAATATCCTTAATAAATAAGTAAATCCTGGAATTATTAATGATAAGACACTGGCCTTGATTATCCACCAGTAAACACTGATATTTCGGGTCAGCTTCCTCATCATCTTCTTCGAATGCTCATGCACACCTTCAAAGGCGTACACTACCTTTACATCCTCCAACTTCCCTTTCTTGAATTGATATTTAATTTATGCAACTACCTTCATCTTTCTATCTCTCTCATCTTCCTATAACTTCATTATAGAAAACTTGCTAAGGACACTCAGTTGTTTCACCTTATGTTCCATGAGATCAATCCTTGGCCTTATTTTATATCTCAGATGTTTAGAAATAGTTTAAGGCTTAGGAATGACGTTTTGTACTTCCTCAACCCCTTTCTCAACATCTACCATCTCTTTATCTTGGTTGTTCATAGGTCTCAACCTCCCTCTAATCCTTGAAACTCAAACTCCACCCATACGTCATGTTAAAATGCAGGCAACCTCAGATATCTTGATATAAATTACGACATCCACCAAGTGTGACTACTATTTTCAATAGTAATATTGGTTTCCTAAATTATTATGTTATTCCCCTTCACGTTAGCTTTGGCATGATATTGGTACATCGAAGGAACTAAACTTTGGTTGTGCATCCAGATTCTTCCAATAAAAAAATGGCATAAACTGGCACTCTCAATCACATGGAACTTAATATGTGATTTGAGACTCCCCATCATAATCCCATCATTAACATATCCAATAGATTTCAAAGTCTGATTATCATTACCAGAAATAGCGAGTGTCATTTCTATCAATCGTGCCTCTAAAATATTAGCTTCATAAAAGAAGGTGATAAGCATGATATTTATCGAGGAACCTCCGTCCACCAAGGCTCTAGCAAAGTTTACATTATTTACACGTGTCTTAACATATAATACTCGATTGTGTGGGAATATCACTATTGCATTGGCATTAGAGAAATTTATCTCTGACATAAACTTTTTCACAGTCCTTCCATTGGTCCCTTCCATCTCAGTGAAGGAATAACCTATTTTTTACAATGTCTAAAATTTCCTGAGTAATCTCCAGACTGCTCTCTTGATTTATCCCATCTTATTTAAAGAACTAAGGTAATTTTGGTGATTTTGACACAGATTGATACTCAAAATTGGGGTTAACCACATAATATTATGAGGTGTATACTTCCTCCATATCTCTAGCTCTCAATTTATCATACCCAATAACAACATTTTTGTTCCCATCTTAAATATTTCCAATGATAACTCAAACTCCTTCCTCTCCTCTAAGGTTCCTCGTGTGATTCTCAACTTCCTCATCATAGGCTACCATCATGTCCGTCCTATGAGCCGGTATTGGATTTTTTTAATATTTCCCCGAGGAATCTACAGTGGTCTATGCTCAAAGTAAAGCATGGGTCGACTGGCTAACAAACACACCATGTATATGAAAGTATTTGGGTCATCTTGAATGTCTTCTCCCGGTGCATATTAAGGAGCATTATTAGGTGGGTAAAATATCCCATCATGAAATATTATGTTATAACATCTGAAGTCTTCCTCAATGGTGCAAGGTAATAATAGAGGGTCTTATCCCTCTTCATCAAACTTCTTATTGTTATCCTTCTTTTGCCCTATTCCATATTCATCGGCTTCATCCACATAACCCATTTATGGAGATTGTCCTTTTTCAGCCCTAATTTTTTTTTGAACACTGTATATGTCAAGAAACATGCAAATGTTCCCTCATGCATCTCATTTATCAAGTCTCAAATATACTTAGGGAGAAATCCCTCTGAATAAATTTGAAGAAATTTTGTTTCCTTATCCTCCTCTCGCATGTCGAGAGACCTTCCTTTAAATCTTAGTATATATAGAACCATGTCCTCTCCCAGTTGTTGCATCTCCCATGCAAGATGGCTCTTCTTGAACTCATCCTTTACCATAAAGTGCTTTTAAACAAATAACATGTGCATGTCCTCCCATGTAGCTGCACTTCTTGGGGTTAAGTGGGAGTACCTCATGTAAGATTTATCCGTAAGGGATTTAGAAAACACCTTTAGGCGTATCTTTTTTTATTATAATGATCACCTAAAGGCTCCACAAACATCTTGAAGTGTTCCTTAGGATTACCCTTTTCCCGGTGTACTTCTAAAAAATAGGGGGAATGCAATCCTTGGGATATGGTTTATCCTTAAACTTCTCTGAATAACGAGTACGAAAGTCATCCTAAATAGAGGAAGCATCACTTGCAGTTTGTGAGTAAGCTCCTATTATCTTTAATTTCTCATTCTTTATCTCCTCGGCTGTTAAGGAAGGGAAGGAAGTTTCCCCCCGACCACAGATGTTGGCCGAGTAAACAAAAATCTAATATTAGAATCACCAAGTTCTTCAATGATAAGTGTAATGACATAAGTAAGATTACTCGTTCAAAGACCAACGATTCAGGTCAAAGAGATAAGGATTCCACTCTGAGGGACTGAGGAAGGTGCTATGGGAGTAGAGAACAAGTTGGCATCCAACATTACCCCAAATGCCATCATGACTATTGGAGTTTGTAAATACTCCATAAATTTCCCCACGAGATGATCCATCTAAGAGGGCCCTATCACAGTACTCGTGGAAGCCTTTGCCTTCATGGAAGCTATTGTAATAGTTGCAATTATAGGAACCTCCACTTGAGGAACCCCATACATAGGAACCTCATTATAACACCTCATAATATTTAAAACAAGATCGATCAGTTATAAAAGTAAATAGTATATGAGCATAAACAATTAAGTATCATTATATTCATGTGAGAAAAGAAATAACCTAAAATCTTATCTGAATATCTATAATGTAAGTTATTTCAAAACTCTGATACCATCCACATGAGTCAAAAAACTAAGATACCAAAACTATCCAATACCAACAATATAAAAGTATGAACAAAAGTACATATCCTCACTAATATAATTATAAAAAAAATAATAGAACTGATAGAATTGGCATTTGGGTCAGTGACACCTCCATCCTAAAGTAGATACACAATAAGAAGATGGATAACAACAACCCTCTCAATCAAGGCCATGGAACGGGCGACCTTGGTCCTGAAACATTAAATCCACAATGTTAACAAGTTTAAAGAGAATAAATATATAGAGTAAGTTGTAATAAATAATAAATATGCACTTGACTCAAGTATTTTAACATATTTAAAAAGTTTCCCACCAGTATTTCAAATATCACATGTGTCGAAGGTACCAAAACCCAAGTGATCCCATGTTTAAATTTTTAATCTACACCCGCAAGTTTAACAATTCCTTTTGACGTAACTCTACACTAATCAAAGTCAAGTGTAATAAAGTAATTTATATAATCTTAAAGTCTAAGTATCACGTAAGTAACACAAGAAACAAAGGCATATCTCTAATGCCTTCGCGGATCACTCTCTTGGAGTAAGTAGATTCTCAGGCCATCCTAAACATGAGGCCTTTTCAAGGCAAGGTAGAAATCACCATGTCTACCCATCAATCATGTAGCCTACCGTACCAAAAAACTATATAAATTAAGTCTCTCCATAATCTATCTCGAATATAGGTACCTAGACGTGGGACCCAGGAGTGAGGATTGACTAAGTAACTCATCTACTCATCGAGGTACCATAGCGGTTCGAGTTGTATGTGACGATTCAAAACTCAATCCCACTTAGCACATTTTCCATGGGTACTCACACATGGTATGCATCATATAAGTAACACAATAAAAAAAATATACATTTAAATGATGGAATTCAAGCGACTAGATTTATCTACTTTAATTCAATTTAAAAGAAGACAAGAAATTCTTCCATCTTCTTAAATCCGAATAATCATAATCATATTTAAAACAAAGTTAAAAAACTTAATTTAGGTCAGAGTCATCCCAAAATTACCCCTAAAAAATACCTATATTAAAACAATAAGAAAAATTGCCAAAATATCTGAAACATCAATCGATCGATGAAATTCATCGATCAATTGATTGGATTCAACATTTGAACAATTCTCACATCAAGGTTTGCCTTATTTGACTCAACCCAATTCATCTCAAACCTTAATTAAAGACCATTGCTGTCAAATTTTATTTCTTATGAAAGTACCGCAAGCGCACGAGCTATTGAAATATAGCGGGTGTAAGTACGGGTCGAACCCACAAAGATTTCGTCAATTTTTATAAAATATTGATTGTCCAACAAGGCATATGGGTGTATAAAAGCGATTAAGTTTATAAAATAAAAATAAAATGGAATAAACGAATAAGTACAAGAGATAATATTAAATGTGGAAGAGCCTAGGACGTCGGTTTCGTTTGTCAATCCTAATTAAATTAACATATCAATTTAATTCAATAATTCCGAATTTATAACACAAAATATACTGACTCTCGTTGTTTACATTTTAGAGAATATAACATTATATGCATTCAATATATTTTAACATCTCTTTAATTAGACACCATAAATCCCTATTCCCTCGAAGTTATCATGTTTTAAATTTTTAATGTGTATTTAAGCATGAGGTATCAAAAAATCTAAGTGCAAGCCTAACCCACTAAAAATGATAACTTTAAATATTTTAAAGCATGAGTTTATTATTAATTCGTTGAGGTTTAAAACTACACACTCGTGTAATTTGAAGTGAATACCGATTTTTTTTTCGAATTGAAACATGTCGAATATGTACGAAATTAATTTAACATGCGTAATTT
The DNA here is from genome assembly GCA_949130495.1 of Sambucus nigra. Classification (NCBI taxonomy): domain Eukaryota; kingdom Viridiplantae; phylum Streptophyta; class Magnoliopsida; order Dipsacales; family Adoxaceae; genus Sambucus; species Sambucus nigra. Next base: position 292,207,392 of record OX422215.1, on the reverse strand, counting down.
AATTAGACACAACAAACATCACCTAAGTCCTAGTAGTTAAACAACTCACACATCATATTTGACACAAATATTGCAAGATGAAAAAATAATTTTCATTAATAATGATCAATTAACAAAATTTCAGAGCCAAGACTTGAATTCTAATATACAATATTTCTCTCATAGTGTGCCTAAAAAATGCTCTCTACACAATTTTTTTTCCTATCAAAGTGTGTCTATACTCTATAAAGTGTGTCAAGTCTTTTTTTTACTCTCTTGTCCTCGTGCTCCCTTGGGGTGATGTAGGTAATGGGTATTTTTAGGGGTTTTCTATGAGCAGGTTCGATTTTTTTTGCTTATGGTGGGTAGTGGGGTGTATGGTAATGTGTGTGGCATGTAGTGGGAGTAGAAGGTAGGTGGGTTTGCGGGTAACTAAAGTGGGAAGGTGGATTTGTGGGTGTGGGGGTTTATGTTTTTGGTCGTGAGTTATGGAGAGAGAGTGAGAATGGTGAGGTGGGTTATTTAGGTGTGTGTGGTGTAAGCTAGTAGGGTCTTAGTGGATTTGTTTTATGGCGTGATTAAGGTGTATGGGGATAGGGTGTGTGTGTTTAATTGCACACCTAATAAAACTTAACCAAATTATTTACATCTCAATTAAAAATTACAAAAATAATAAAAATAAAAATAAATAAATTTAACCTAGAAAATAATAAAACACTATTTTTTTTTTAATAAAACTAAAAGAATAATTCTAGAATAATAACATATAATGACATAAAAAAAATGTACAATGAGTCAAATAAAATAACTAACACTAAAATAGCACTACGACATATAAAATGACACACTCTATATAATATTTACATAAAATAATTAATCAACGTAAAAATAAAGACACTAAAAATGGAATAAAATAAATATTATATGCATAAACATCATCAAAAATATGTACGTGGCTCAAATAAAAATATATAAATACAAAATAAACACACACATAATGTTTAGGTATGGGTTGGTCTTGGTTTAGGGGTCAGTTTTGGTTAAGGGATTGGGTTTGACTTCGGGGTTGACTTTTGACTTTCTTTCGGCTATGAACTTTGAATGGTCATAACTTCTTCATTTCAACTCCCATTGACACACCGTTTGAACCTAGGCGTCCCTTGATTCAAGGCATTCAATTTTTGTGTTTGGTCCGAGTTCCAAATTAGCCATTTGAATTTGCAATATTGTCCTTGAAGGTGCGTAAGTGACCTTTTCATGCTCAATTTGCGTCCGGACTTTATCGCTTTCTTTCAAAACTTGTTAATACTAAAAAACAAACTTGAATAAGAGATTAGCAACGAATGTAAGATGTGAGCTTGAAGTTCTCAAAATTTCATTATTAACCCCATTTGTTCTGAAATTTATAATTTTCTTTTAAAGAACAAAAATAACTTCAAGCACTCTTTATTAATGATGCAACGGGATTAACAAGGCCTTGTTGTGGGTATAAATAATACAAAATAATGCATTCATCAACCATAAACCTTTATATATGATTCATATGTCATATATAGGATGTGAGTATATATAAAATAGTATTATAGTATAATTATCTCATCAAAGTCCTAATCAAAGTTTAAGACCCCAATTCAAACCCATATTTTCTCTAGAACCCTAACAACCAATTCATATCAAATTGATTTCAATTCTCGACATATATTGACATAAATACTAAGGATTTGAATGATTTTTTGTATAAAATAGAATATAATAAAAACCTAATCAAAACACAACAAATATTTGGAATATTCAATCAAAATGATGTTCAATCAATCCTATTTACTTCCTAATTGTATTAATCACGAAATTACTTTATTTTAATAATGTAAATTAAATAATTATTTGGTTAGAGTTTTGATTCAAATTAATAGGAATAATTTATAACAAATTCAATATTATAAGAATTCAAATTAAACTTGCCTCCTAATAGGGCTCCAAATATTCAAAATTATCCCTCTTCCTTCTAGCCTTCTTCTCTCCAAGATCTTAGATCCCAATTTGTGTTTTTATGTTAAGAATGAGCCTCTTAATGGTTCAGTATTAACTCTTTTTAATCTACTTAGGCTTGGACCTAATTTAGGATCTTAAGTGGTTAACCCAAAATTCCCTTAACTAGTTTTAAAGTCTCCTATTTATATTCTAAATCAAATAAGTCATCATTTTAAGTACTCTTAACCTTCATTCTCATGATCAATTATAAAGTCACAAAAATTTTAATTTTTAGCCAAATTAGTCATACAAATATTGATTAATCAGTTTATCTTTTATTTATTTCAAAATTTATTTTTTTACTTATAAGTAGGTTGTGACATTACATGTCACACAACTAATATTCATGCATAATATTGTATTTATATATATAGGGAGAATACGAGGTATTACATTCCTCCCCCTTTAACAAGTATTTTCTTCCTCGAAATTAGAATATTTACCTCACTGGAATAACTCTCGATGCCTCGCCCACATGTCCTCCTCTTGATCCCAGGTTGACACGTACTCTCTATGACGCCCCCACTGAACTCTCAAGCATGACTTTCGATCACAGAATTTATTTCTTTTGATCAATTATACGCAGTAGCCTCTCATTATAACTTGAGTCCTCATCTATATCGATCTAATCGAGGTAGATATGCTGATATGATTCCTCGTCCCACAAAAATTTCCTCAATAGGAACACATGAAAGACATTATGTACCCTCTTAATATGATCTTGTAAAGCCAACTAATATGCCCCTGGACCCACCCCATCTAGAATAATAAAGGGACCTATTCATTGGGGAGACAATTTCCCCTTCGATCCGATTCTGATCGCTCCCTTCATCAGGGAGACCCTCAACAATACCTGATCCCCCACTTGGAACTCAAATTTATGCATCCTCATATATGCTTAACTCTTTTGGAGGTCATGTGCTACTTTCATACCGCCCAGATGAATGACACCTTCTATGAGGTATCCTAAATTATGTCAGGCCTAAACATCCTATACACTTCTGACCCAGCCTAGCAACAGGGTGAACAGAATGGTCGTCCATATAATGACTTGTCTGGTGCCATCCTAACAGTCCATTGCTGAATATTGTTATATGCAAACTCTTCAAGATGGAAAATCCCCATCTCAATAGCTTACAAGAAAAAAGAATACTTAAAGGAAATAAGGCTTTTTATATACAAAGCCCTTACAAATGAACTACCAAAAGAAATTTAAAGATAAATAACAAAAATACAAAAAAAACCTATCAGGACCTTTTTCTAAAAGCTGGAAGTCTCAACTTATCAATTCTGAGGATTTATTTAAAATTCTTAGGGAAATCATCCACATCATGGGATAAGAAAGCAATGGAATTCGAGGAACCAAAATTAGCTAAAAAATCAGCAGGACAATTAGCTTTTCTAAAAACATGCACAAATGAGATTTAATAATTTTCTATGCGAGTCATAATCTCCTCCACCCCATCTCTGATATTCCAAGGGCACTTGTATCTTTTGTTTAAAGTATTTATGAGGATTTTAAAACCTGATTCAATTATAAGAAGGAAATCTTTAAGGTCCTTATAGTACTTAAAACCTACTAAAATAGCCATAGTCACTACTTCTACATTAGACCTAATCCCAAAGAAAGAACAAAAAGCCCAAATTAATTCACCCTAAAAATTTCTCAATGCACCTCCTCCACCACTAACACTTGGATTGCCTATTGAGCGTCCATCTGTATTTAGCTTAATGACTTGTTTTGAAGGATGAATCCATATATAAGAATAAATTTTTTAGATAGGAGAGGAAAATGACAAACTTTATATATATTGCAGCCTCTATGAACACAAGAATTTATCTACTAAGGGATGACTAAGCTAATTGATTCTTATAATTCCCAGTTGACAATTATGGTATGAGGCATTGAATTTATATCATTTCTTTGGATCCATACTATCCAATAAATTAAAATGGGAATTAGAATTCGGAAAGTACCTGATATCAATTTAGGGGCATTAATCAACTATTGAACAATTCTTCCTCTTAATGTATATATGCTTAAAGGAATTCCTAATACACCACTGAAGTGTTTCAAAAGATATAGTACCAGGTCTCCTTCTATGAATAAGTGGTCATAGGCTTCCACTTGAGAACCCTTACAATAGGTACAATTAGAGGGACCTTTCCACCCAATTCTATAAAGCTTTTCCTCAATAGGTAAACGAGCACCTAAAAGTTTCCATGTGAAAATAGAAAACTTAATATCTAGGATTTTAAACCACAGAAAAGATGCTACCCAAGAGGATATATGAGGCCCCTTGATAATATTCCAAGCTAACATCAAAGTAAAATCCCCAAAATCAATATTTGTCCATAACATCTCATCTGTATAATGCTTATATCTGATCTGATGCTCCATAATTGAGTGGAAAATGTCTTGAGGGAATAAAGTAAGCATCTTTCCTTTGTCCCAAGATCTATTAGAATCCCATAAATATTTAATTTGGAATAGGTTTGAGCAACTAGTGAACTGATAAAGAGGGCCTATGGAAGACCAGTTGTCCATTTTATACACTCTTCTGCTTTAGTACTCACCTTATGCATCCTTTCCCAAGTTGAACTCTATTGATAGATTTAGAAGGATGAGTGTGTCATCAATAATTAGCTTTTATGAACATAGCCCATAATGAATTATTTTTCATAAATTTCCACCAAAGATTTATAACAAAAGCTTTTCAATTATATTCAAGCTTTCTAACACCAAGCCATCCTTCATTTGTAGGATTACAAATCAACTCCCACTTACACAAGTGACGTACACCTTCTCCCACACTCCAATTACAGAAGAAATTAGTTAAAATCTTCTCCATATTATTTAAAATTTTATTAGTTGGCCCAACTATTGATAATATGTACATTGGTACATAAATAACACTAATTTAATCAGGGTTAACTTTGCCATAGTGGAAAGGGTTTTGGACTTCTAAATCAATAATTTACTTCTGTGCTTAGTCACAAAAGGTTAAAAAATAATTGATTTCTTCCTTACTGAATAAATTGGGTAGCCCAAATAAGTGATTAGGGAGGATTTGATACTCATTCCAACCAGATCTGCAATTATTCTACCTATTTTTGTATTAATCTTATTGGACAATATCAAAGAAATCTTATGTTTATTAATTAATTGCCTAGATATCTCCTCATACTTATTAAGATCATTCATAATTAGAGATATCCTATCACTAGAAGAAAATAAAACAATATTATCTTTAAATTCCAAATGGTTAATAGGACGGAAGCCAATGGGGGTTTTGAATCTTTTAAATGATTGCTGAGAATGCAACAATATGAGATTTCTAGAACAAAACTTCATCCATAATCACAAAAAGACTAGGAGATAGATGGTCCTCTTGTTTTAAACCTCTACTTGACTTGAAAAAACAATGTTGATAACCATCAACAATGATATAGAACCAGTTATTTGAGATCACCCTCCACACCATATCAATTCACCTTTCAGGAAACTAAATTTCGTCACTACTTGAAATAAGAAATACCAAGATACTCTTTTATATGCCTAAGTCATATCTAACTTCAACACCACACTTCCCCCCAAATTCTTATGATTAATCATCTCGAACATTTTTGGAGCTAGGATAATATTTTCTATGATTTCCCTCCATTTTATGAATCCACTTTAGTTATAAGAAATAATGGAAGGGAGAATTTTACTAAGTCTAGTAGGCATGAGCGCGGTGAAAACTTTATTGAAGAAATTATAGAGGCTAATATGTATAAAGTCATTAAACGTTTGAGGGTCATCTTTTGTATGAACAAGGACAATAGTAATAGAGGTTATAGTCTTTGGAAGGGTCATACCTGTAAAGAAACCTCTTATATCTTTAACCATATTTCCATAAATGATGTCCCAATAATGATTTAATAATGTACCACTGTAACCATCCATTCAAGGAGAGCTACAATTTAGAGATTTCACAGCTTCATATACCTCTACATCTTCTAGAAACTCATCAAGGCTATTATTTTAATCTTCTGAAATAATATACATTTGAGGAAGTCACTATTCCCCATATGCATATTTCGTTCCTCAAAGCTCTTCTTGAAGAAACTTAAAGCTTCTCTAGAAATCTCCTCTTCCCCAACCAACGAAAACCCCCTATCATTTTTGATTTTATGAAGATATAACTTCTTCCTTATAGCATTGACTGAGTTTTGGAAAAACCTTGTATTTTTTCCACATCCTCTAAGCATTTTTCTTGAGATTTTTGCCTGCAAAATTGGTCTTTAATTGTAATCTTCTATTCATAAATAGTAGAGGTTCTAGACCAATTCTCCCTATTCTCCTCGGAAGTATCAATTTCAAAATCCATCTCAGTTGCCTAGACTATATTTAACAAATCTAGTGGACTGGAAAATCTCTCCAAAAGACTCTTTACTCCATGCACTCAAATGAGGTTTCATATTTTTGAGGTTGAGGTAAACAACATAAATGGGGTTATTTGACACATTTGAATTCTAGTGCATCTGATTGACATATCCATAGAGTTCTTTAACACCAGCAGCAAAGGCTAATGGCCAGATTTGGCTTTCTTCAAATGATTGACAGTCATAGAATTAGTTAATCGTGTCATTTCTTGATTATCCAAACATCTATCTAGTCTACTCCAAATCTAGCATTACCTTCCCTCTTATTGAATTAGATAAAAGAGGAATCACTAAAGCCTATTGTAACACCCACCTAATAAAATACCAGGCGATCACTCCTATACCAAATTAAAACTGGAGTCGCATATGGATCATTCTTAGCATCACTGTCGAAAACAAAATTAATTACTAATAACCTATTAGACTGGCATCAAAATTTTATTTAACTAATATTTTAAAAAAATTAAATCAATTAAAATATTCACACAGTTTATATAAATGAAACCGAAAAGAGATAAAATAATCGAACACTAGGTTCAAATACAATACAACCAAATCGAATGTTGCACTAAGAGGCAGTGAAAGAATAAATAAATACAATTGGGCTTTTCGGCCTGAAAGTTACTACAATGCTTCCTATCTAGATAAAAAGAATAGAAGAATCTAAAAATAAACCTGTATGCATCCACAGCTGCTGCAGCAAGCGTCTGACTCGAAGGAATCGTCATCCAGGCGTCCTTGTGTCTGGACACCTAAGTATATATATAGATATAGCGAAAGAGAGGAAAAGTAGATAAATGGGTCAGAGCCCGAGTTGTGAAAATATTTTGCAAGTGCATAAATTCTTTATTTTAAAATATGTTTTACATCATATTTAAATTAGTATCGCACTCCCATGAGATACCCCTCACCTCTCTTCTAATAGTGCACACCTAGTGCATCCCTCTAAACATCCTAGTCAAGCTATGCTGCCTAACTAACCCGTCACCCCCAAACTCTAGAAATCCTAAGCAAACCAAGTACTAAGGGCTAAAATTCTCCCCAATCTCAATACTATGCCAAGTCGTGCGTGGGGTGTCTCACGAAGCGAAATCCAAATAAGGAAGCCCCCCAATACACTACTACTTTGCAAGGTCGATCGTTGAGATCGATTAGACCCTCAGTAAACAACATATATATATAAGAAAAAACCTCAAACTAGAGCACTAAGGGTTAAACTTCTCCCCAGTCTCAATACTAGGCCATGTTCGTGCGTGGGGTGTCTCGCAAAGCGAAATCTAAACAAGGAACCCCCTGATACACTACTACTTGGTAAGGTCGATCATCGAGATCCATTAGACCATCATTACTCAACTTATATATATATTCTCATATAAATAAATATACATAACCTCCTCATTCATAACACACATCACAACAGAAGTCCAGATACGATCTCCCGAAATGAGAATTAAATCTTGTTCCTTTTATCTCTTTACTCTAATAGAGACATATAAGATCGTGTTCTCATGCACAACTAATATACAATACACACCAGTATAATAACCATCCCAACGAGCTATAACTCGAGGATGCGGTCTCTATGCTATCATCTACCAGGGAATCACTCACGTGTCATCCTGGGTACCAACTGTTGGAATCTCACACTGCCTTGGTAAAAGCCAAATCACAACGTATGGGAAACGGTCATAGTTCATCCCCGAAAGTGAGTCGAAACATACCCACCATGTCTCACCCCTAATAGAAATCACACAATATAAAATGGACGCTATGACCTTGGGCCTATACGCTCCCTTCTCCTCAAGCTAGTGGCCTCACCCACATCGCGTAACTTCCCATGATAGCATAGAAGGGGTGTACTTCACATAAATATATATACCATCCACACATAGATATATATATACATTTTCGTATCATATAATATATATACTTTAATCACATAGTATATATATATTCCACGTTATTCCTTAAAGATACATATAAACGACCATAATTGCCAATCACACATAACGATGAAGAATAATCCCAAAGATTCTCACAATTAATAATATTCAAGCATTCACACACTAACGATACTAAACCCAAAAGTATTCCCTCACTTTATAAATAACATGTACCTTATTAGCGTTTAAGGATTTATATGATTTCTCCAACTATACCAATTTATCCTAGTAATCTCGTAGGATGTACTCAACCATAAATGATATAATTACCTTTTCTACACACACAATTATGTATGCCTAAAAGCCCACTGAAATTATCCCAAGAATTCGTCACCAAACACTCTTAGTTTAAATAGGTCGTGGATTCCACTTCCACGAACCCAAGGACTACATTTTGTCCAAATAATAATTGAGAGGTCCCCACTCTATTTTTGGGAAACCCCAACTCTCTAATTCCTCAATTTCTTTATTTCCTCGAAAATATAATTTCTAGTGTCACACACTCAAAACACTCTCTTAGCCCCCATAAATTTCCCCAATTAGATAAATATATCTTCCTTAGGTAAGTCTATTTATTTCCTCAATTAAATAGGCTAGAAATCCTTAATTTGGGAATTTATCCCATATAAATTGAACCAATACGAATTGCCAAAATTGATGTAGGATCGATCGATCGATCCCAGGGCATCGATCGATCGATCAAACAGGACAGCTGAAACTGCTTCTCCACAAATCCAATTCAACCATTAACAACCCCCTAAGCTTTATACCTCTTCTCCCACCAATAAATAACTATACCCAACTATATATACACAAAGAAAATAGGTTCTAATCATCCTAGAACTAAAAATCAACCATTAATTTCTATGAATCTATAGGTTGCTCCAATTTAATAATTTTCGGGGTTTACCCGTTGAACTTTCGAAAAACCCGTTTGATCCACGAAAAATCCAACCCAAAATCTTTAGGGTTTGTGATTACCAATTATGATATGATATTTATGCCCAAAATTAAATAAAGCAAGTAAACACTTGCCTGGAGGATAAAATTCGACGACTCCGAGTCAATCCCGCGGAGTTTGGCCCGGAAATCCTTTTTCTCTCCTCTTTCTACCTTCTTTTCTTCTCTTCTTCCTCTATCTCCTTTTTCTTTCCTTTATCCCACTCTGTCGTGTCTTTTATAAGGAGAAATAATGGTTTATCACTTTTAAACCAAAAATGACTCGTTTACTCAATTACGAGTTCTTTTTAATAAAAAAATTCTGGAAACTCAATTACGAACATGGGATACTCTATTTTGACTATCTCGACAATTTCGAGACCAACCGCACGCTCAAAATCTCCATCCGATGTATTTGACCACAAATCACTAATTTAACCCCACACAACTTAATGCGGTATTCCTATTAAAATATTATCCTTTGTTGATTTTCCCAGTTGCGACATATAATTAAAATACTCCAACTTATTTACTTTATTCCAAAAGTAAATATATCACCCATCGAAAATCACCTAATCCTTGAAAACTCAAAAAATTACTATTCACGATAACTTCTTAAATTCCCAAATGACACTTATGAATTTTAATTATTCCCAAAAGTGAGGGGTGTTACAAAATGCAAAAGAGTAATTTGGGAATTTAAGAAGTTATCGTGAATAGTAATTTTTGGAGTTTTCAAGGATTAGGTGATTTTCGATTGGTGTTATATTTACTTTTGGGACTAAGTAAATAAGTCGGAGTATTTTAATTATATGTCGCAGCTGGGTAAAGCGATAGAGGATAATATTTTAATAGGAATACCGCATTAAGTTATGCAGGGTTAAATTAGTGATTTTTGGTCAAGTACCTCGAATGGAGATTTCAAGTGCATGGTTGGTCTCTAAACGGCCGAGATAGTCAGAATAGAGTATCTAAGGGTCGTAATTGAGTTTCAGGAATTTTTGGATTAAAAGGAACTCGTAATTGAGTAAACGAGTCATTTTTGGGTTTAAAAGGGATAACCTTTAATTCTCCTTAAAAAAGACACGGGAGAGTGGGATAAAGGAAAGAAAAAGGAGAGAAAGGAAGAAGAGAAGAAAAAAAGGGAGAAAGAGGAGAGAAAATGGATTTCCGTGCCAAACTCCGCGAAATTCCACTCGGGGCCGTCGGATTTTATCCTCCAGGTAAGTGTTTACTTGCTTTATTTAATTTTGAGCATAAATCTCGTATCAAAATTGGTAATCACAAATCGTAAAGATTTTGGGTTGGATTTTTTGTGGATCAAACGAGTTTTTCAAAAGTTTAACTGGTACACCCCGAAAATTATTAAGTTGGAGAAACCTAGAAATTCATAGAAATTAATGGTTGGTTTTTGTTTCTAGGATGATTAGAACCTATTTTCTTTGTGCATATATAATTGGGTATAGTTATTTGTTAGTGGGAGAATAGGTATAAATCTTGGGGGGTTGTTAATGGATGAATTAGATTTGTGGAGAAGAAGCAGTTTCGGTTGCCCTGTTCTTGTGAGATTTCGTTCTCCTGCGTTATTATGAGATTATAGTAATCTTTTATGCTTTTGTTTGAGATTCGTGTGCTGATCAAAGAAGGCAGCAGGAGGTGGGGCTTAGTTGAAGTTGGAGACTAGGAACGTATTAGAGGTCACTCTCCTTGTGGCATTTGTCAAGGATGGTTGCAATGACTACTAAAGTATAGTAGTTGTAAGTATCTAAGTACCTCTATAGTAGAGAGTGGTACTGAAGTTGAATTACCCTGTGAAGCTAGGGGTTCGAAAGGGGTCTTTGATAAGGACCCTATTTTGAAGTTAATTCATGCGAAGGCAGTGTAGCGTTACTCAGTGGAAGTAGAACGCTTAGAAGCTTTGACTTAGAGAAGGGTATGGAAATACCTAGATGTGAAAATTTTTGGAATTTTTTTCACTCGTAGGAGCAATATTGAATTGGTGGCAATGGTGATAACCATATTCGGGGGAAAAGGATGTTTTTTCCCTAAAGGGATCTTACGAATAATTTTTAACCATGAGTCCACATGATTTAGCAATAATGAAAAGAATGGAGTTTAAAAAAAAATCACATAAGGATCGGTCACAGGCCAACAGCGAATAAAGAGATTTATGGATAAGTGAACTTTGTACTGAATCAAGGTAGGTACAATGAAGACCGAGTCATTCAGTGGAAGGTTAGGCTCAATAGATAAGTGTTGCTAACACTCATGGGGAATGTTGTGATGTGGAGTGTAGAACCATACGGTTAGTCATTGCCCTGTCCGACTTAAGGGGAAAGAGTAGGGTGCCTAGATGGGGCATTAATTAAAGTGATCTTTGGTTCAGTTAGGGCAAGTGTACCATGTCCAAGAACCGTTTGGAGTAGCCAGGGTAATTGGCAATAATGTTGTTATGAGTTTCACCTCAGTTGAAGGAAGTATTCTCTGTGTGACAAGATTGAGTCACAGTATTTTATTAGTTCTAGATTCGTGTGTGATACGAGTTTACAAATAGCATCGATAACGTTATGTAGTATACGTTTATGTGTTTTTCTGCGATAGCGAGAATCTATTTTCTTTCGTTCGCTGTGCAGAGCGGGTGTTAGTATTTTAAGTTTATATCAGATTGGTATTACTCGTTTTGTGTGTTATACGAGTATGGTGTTATTTTGTGTATTATATGATATTCGTTGTTTGGAGTGATAGTAGGATAATGATTGCAAGACTATCGTGTTCGCGATTCCAGGGTGTAACAGGTTGTTGTTGCGATATCTCACCTGGATACAGGTTTAATTCGCCTTTATTATATGTTTAGATGGAACTTCGGTGAGCATATGTTTCATTATCATGATTCAAGTGCATGGCAACCTTATAGGTGTGATTTAAGGTATGCAGGGTTAATTGTTGAGCTGTTAGTTTAATCTCATTATTGGTTGCATAAGGACTTAGTGTTAGTGCGAGCGCTTAGTGGTGTGACTCCTGGAAAGAGATATGACTTCAGACCACATTTTGTTGAAAGAGGGGATAGGGTTATCCCGGTTGCATATTTGAAGTTAACGGACCTCCACGACCGACAAAATTAAGTAGTAGTGTATCGGACGGGTTCCTTGTTTGGATTTCACCTTGCGAGATGCTCCACGAATGAACCATAACGACGTCGGGAGTGGAGATATTTTATAGGATGCAAGGATGTTGGTTTTATTAATAAGTCATATAGGGTGGAGGAAACACTATAGACTGTGAGCCCTATGATGATGGTAGGCTTATGGAAATATAATGCTATGGATAAGCACTAAAATGCTTCTCTCACTTGAAGTAGGTGGGTAAAACAGGAGTTGGAGAAATTGATTTGGGGCATATAGCTAGGCCTTAATGAAAAGGCAAATTTTAGAGGAAGTATGTTTTGGTTATGATGTTCGTAACACTTTTGTAAGAGTAGGCTCCCCAATTTTATAGACTTTCCATATCGTTAGGAAGAAGGATAGAATGGTAGAGGTATGTGAGTAAGTTAGCGAGGTAGTATTTAGGATGTCCTACTGGTGTACCTTAGGCCATTATATGTCGATGACCGATGATGCGAAGGAGTAGTGTAATAGGAGGGTTCCTTATTTGGATTTCTCTTTACGAGACGTCCCACGCATGAAATTGAGCACATGTCGAAAGTTGAGAGAGGTCTTGGGCACTAGGAGCATAGTTAGAATATAATTATATTATGGGTATAGGAAACACATCTATCTTATAATTATTGGGAAGAAGGTCCAGGAGGACTAGTGGAGCCGATATCGGGAGATTGTGGTGAGTTAACCTTGAGAAGGATTGGATTCTAAGTATGGGAAGAATTGAATTTTGTGGTTATTACACCGAGGAAAAAAGGCCCATATTTAGGAAGAGTGTTACGAGTGTGACACTTACATTAGGGTGAAAATAAGCACGGATAAAGGGTATATGGGCACCCTTGTAAGGTTATTTTATATACCGCCTTAAATGAAGAGGCGTAGTATATGAAGTTGAAGATTATGCCGTGAGGCAGTCATACATGGATTTGGAACGGTGAGATTTAGGCGGATATAGGCTCATTTTCTCTACTTGTGGCACTAGAAATGATGGGTGCGACGTGACGTTATTATAGTCACCTTATGACCGAGGTATCATTGTAGCTTATGGAGATTTAGATAACTTGTGGTCTAGCTAGCACGTTAGAGCATACACCTTGAGATAGGTGGAATATGGTAGGGGACCATTGTGTTAGTACCTCTCGACTGTAATGTACTAGGACGTAGTGTAATTCTCAATCCTAGGTTGGGGGTGTAGGTGATACCCGAATTTCAAGGACGAAATTCTTCTGTAAGGGGGAAAGTATGTAACACGCCGCACTTTTGGGGATAATTAAAATTCATAAGTAAGTGTAATTTGGGAATTTAATAACTTATCGTGAATAATAATTTTTGGAGTTTTCAAGGATTAGGTGATTTTCGATGGGTGTTATATTTACTTTTGGGATTAAGTAAATAAGTCAGAGTATTTTAATTATATTTTATAGCTAGGTAAAGCGATAGAGGATAATATTTTAATAGGAATGCCGCATTAAGTTGTGTGGGGTTAAATTAGTGATTTGCGATCAGCAACCTCGTATGGAGATTTCGAGTGCGCGGTTGGTCTCGGAATGGCCGAGATAGTCAAAGTAGAGTATCTGGGGGTCGTAATTGAGTTTTGGGAATTTTTGGATTAAAATGAATTCGTAATTGAGTAAACGAGTCATTTTTGGGTTTAAAAGGGATAAACCCTTATTTCTCCTTATAAAAGACACGGGAGAGTGGGAGAAAGGAAAGAAAAAAGGAGATAAAGGAAGAAGAGAAGAATAGAAGGGAGAAAGAGGAGAGAAAAGGATTTTTGGGCCAAACTCCGCGGGATTCGACTCGAGGTCGTCGGATTTTATCCTCCAGGCAAGTGTTTACTTGCTTTATTTAATTTTGAGCATAAATCTAATATCATAATTGGTAATCACAAAACCTAAATTTTTTGGTTTGGATTTTTCGTGGATCAAACGGGTTTAGTATTTAATTTCCCTTAACTTAAAAGATAAAACCTCAAAAATATGTCAGGACCGAATCGATTCGTCCTCTCCGAATCGATTTGCTAGCCACCGAATCGATTCAGTTTTCCCAATTGATTCGAAAAGGTTCCACTTTCTAACTTTTCTGACACCGAATCGATTCGACCTAACTGAATCAATTCGGCTGGTTCAAACTCGAAAATCTACTAAGATTTTATAACTTGTCCAAAACCCAAATATCATCCCAATCTCCATTTTTGTTCTTTCTAATCTTAACCAACAACTTTATAAACATATAATCTATGTTTTCCAACTAACACCTCAATTAATTTGTGGTACTAAACCATTTCTCTTTGATTTAAACCTTATAACCCTAGTTTATAATTTCTCCCACTTCTACCCCTTTCTACACACCATTAACATGGGTTTAACACTAGAAATCATTAAGATTTTACACTTACGTCAATATGTAAACTCATACTCAAATTCCCCAAATTTATTTTAAGGGTTCAAACTCAAAATTATATGTTTTACCAACTCTAATATGAGATATACGCACTAAATTAAATATAGCAAGTAAACACATGCCTCGTGTATAAAATCCGACGACCGCGAGTCGAATCCCACGGAGCTTGGTCGGAATCCCCTTTTCTCTCCTCTTTTCTCCTCTTACTTTCTTGTCTTCTTATTTTTCTCTTTTCATTCCTTTCTCCCACTCTCTCATGTCTTATATAGAGATAAATAAGTGGTTATCCCTAATAAACCCAAAAATGACTCATTTACTCAATTGTGAGTCCCTATTAGTCCCAAAATCCCCAAAATCTTGCCCCCGGATACTCTATTCTAACTATCTCGGCCATTCCGAAACAAACCACACACTCTAAATCTCCATTCGAGTCATTTAACTACAATTAACTAATTAAACCCAACACATCTCAATACAGGTTTTCCAATTAAAATTTTATCCTTTGTCGCTTTATCCATCTGCGACATGTAATTAAAATAATCCGATTTATTTACATAATCCCAAAAGTAAATGTAAAACGCACCGAAAATCCTTTAATCCTTAGAAACTTCGAAAATTATTATTCAGAGAAAATTTTCAAATCTCACAATTACTCCCACTTATGAAATTTAATTATCCATAAAAGTGTGGGGTATTACATATAGGATCCATATGTAGTCAAAACTATGTAACATATATTAGGACTACAGGATCGATATGGGAACTCTTAACTCCACTCATGGTGTGACCACTCATTTAAGGGGAGTTTTAAAATTAAATAACCCATAATATCATAAGTCTCATTATGCTTTGAATTATTTCTCTTTTCTTTAGAATTTAAAAATATGAAGGTATAAACACACATGGTTTCAAGACTACTATTAGTAAAAACTAACAAAATTCGAGATACACTCAAGTACTCTTAATCTTCAAGTGGGCACAAGTTATGCAGAGGCAGGAGGTTCTGGGGGTAGTAGCTACTTCAATAACAATTTTAGAAGGTTTGTTGAGATTAAGAGTACTGTTGATCCTAATAACTTCTTAACGCAGAAACAGAGCATTCCTACTCTTACATCAAACTAGGAGATAATAGCAATAAGTATATTCTACTAGGTATCAAAAATATATTATTGTTGTCATGTGGTGGAAGACTAACATATTTAAACTTCATTTTAAATATTCATTACCGTGCAGTGGAAATCTAGGATGTGTAATCAACAAGTGCTTGGGAATCGATCGACCCACTGGCATTTATTGATTACACACCCTGTCAAAATCAAATGTGTGCAATGACAATTCCCAGAGAAAATATGAACTATAGGGAGAGGCACTGCCCTCCATATGAACAGAAGCTGTAATGCCTTATTCTTACCCCAAAAGGATATATGACTCCATTTTCATGGCCTAAGTGTCGTGACTATATACCCTTTCCTAATGCAGCATATAAGAGCTTGACTGTTGAAAAGGCACTTCAGAATTGGATTCAATTTGAAGGCAATGTGTTTAGGTTTCTAGGAGGAGGAACACAGTTTCCTCACGGGGCAGATGCTTATATTGATCAACTTTCTTCTGTGATCCCAATAGATAATGGAACGGTTAGAACTGCATTGGACACGAGCTATGGTATAAGTTTGAATTTTATTAATGCCTTTTCAATTTATTTTAGTCTATTGTGTTTTTTTCTCTCTTTGCCTTGCACTTCTTGCTCAGATTTTCACTGATTATTCTCGTTTTGATGAATTAGAAGGATAGGACTTTTCCAGAAAAAGTCTTGTTGGACAACAAAAACAAGAGTTGTGTTCAAATACCATATTCCTATCTGGAAATTGGGATCACTACCTTTTTAATTTATGTCATGCTTAACATAAATTATTATCCGCTAGTTTATTATTGACAGAATTATTATCTGCTATCAACATTAATTTCTCCGAGGCATTGTTCAATCAAGGACTATCTAGAGGGGTGGTAAGGCGGTGGTGTTATCAGATGGTACCATCCAGGGGATTAAAAAGCCTCTTCGTCAAATAAAAGGTGCAAATAAACATCAATGTCATTACCAGGACAGCGAGGACCATAAATTAGTATCGACAATAGCTTATATGTTTGCTTCATACATAACCATAGGGGCAAGTTATATATTATCACAATTATGGGCTACGTGCTGTGAACAATACTCAAGCTCTTGAATGGGTTAAATCCATCACTAGATAATCGAAGTCTGATATTTCATGGGTCTGCAGTAAATAATGGATAAATGTCATCGATTCTTTTCCAAGCAAGAGAATCGGTGGGATGCCGTACATTTCCATCATCAATACGTTCCTCGAAATGCCATCTCATTTCTGATGCTATCTTCGATGGCATATATAGCCTCTAGAGTCTTAGTATCAAAGGGAAGTATCTTACCACCTTCGCATGAATTTTTTGATCTATTGTAAGATAGTCATATGCCTGAGCCTTTGATTGTTTATATCATATTACGGAACTTCTTAAATGGACGCAATATTCTTTCAGCATTTGGTATATTGTCAGATGCAAATTTGATGAAACTGCAAGATAAGAAATTGGGGATTTACAAGAACTCCTAGATTCTTGTCTTGCAAGATACGAACTGTTATAAGATATGAAGTCTTATAAGAACTGTTATAAGACGTAAAATACCTGTTGATTCTTATACGATTAGCTATACCAAATTGCAAGAACAGATAGCAATACCTGCTATATGATAAGCTATACCAAGAACCGCAAATTCCTAAATAAGATCATTTATACCAAATTGCAAGAATTGTTATATGTGAAATTGCAATTAAATATTATAAGAAAAAATAAAATAAACAAAATCAACCACTTTATATATACATGATAAAAATACCATTGGAACTATGTGTCCAAGTTTTTTTTTTCTATTATCAGCTTTGCTTTGATCGAAAATTTTTCTAAGAGCATTTCAACTTTTGATTAATTTATTAAAAGAACCAACCTTTAATTAATTAATTAAATAGACAAACAGACATCACAACAATATTATTAGATCAGAAATCGGAAAAATTCATCTCGGATCAGAATGAAAAGGTGGCGATTGAACAGAAAATGAAAATCAGAGGCATAAAAAATAAATAATTACAACCAAAATGAAGATCCATACCCTCATCTCTTCCATTACCTGATCAAATGATCTAGTCTAATTTAACTCTTGGCCCCAAATAAAACCCTACCAAAATGAGTGTGAAAGGGATTGATTATGGGAAGGAATTAGAGGGGGCGAACTCTACAAATTGAGGCAAATCAACAATCCAATTGCGTATTGGAGATTGTAAGACAATCTCCAATGCAATTTAACAGGTACATGAGATTTACCTAACGGCTTGATTGTCTCCTCTACAGCATAATATTGTGTATTATAGGGAAATCGTGTAGATTGCGTATTGGAGGGAATCGTATTGGAGGTAAAACTTAGAGCCTGGCGTTTTGTTTGGAATATTTCGTGTAGGACTAAAATGCGGGAAAATGATACCCAACGTTTTTGTTCAAAAATGTTGGCGTTTTTGTGGCATTTAATAACAAACGTCAGTAACTTACGACGTTTTGTATTTAAACATCAATATTCCTAACTTTTAAATAAAAGGCCGGTAAATTTAGTAACCTTTATGAATAAACGTGGCAAATTATTTCTATGCCAACATTTTATTAAAATGCATAAAAAATGTTGGCATATATATTATATCTTATAGTGGCTCTTTCGAACTCCATTAATCTTCCATTTTATTCTTCTTCCAAACCCCCATCAACAACTCCACAAGTTCGTAGCTATGCCCAGCAATGTTGGAAATAGGTATCTAAAACTTGGATATGGTGGACATACTCAATAATGGTGGAATACCACCTATCTCCATCTCTCTCTCTCTCCCTCTCTCTCTCTCTATCTATCTATCTCTCTCTCTATCTATCTATCTATCTATCTATCTATCTACCTATCTATCTATCTATATATATATCTATCTATCTATCTATCTATCTATCTATCTATCTATCTATCTATCTATCTATCTATCTATCTATCTATATCTCTCTCGCTTCTTCCCACTCTAAAATGACCCAAATAAAAATACAACCCTTATAAAAACACCTTAAAACCATGTGATCCCATTTTTACCCAATATGGGCTCACTAGAGTTGGACAACTCATCCATCCAATGGCCCAGAAAGAGATAGCTCATAAGGGTAGTCTGATTTAAAAATTTGACTCACCTCTTTCAAACGAGATTCACCACTCATTCGAATGAGAAGGACGTCTCGCTCAATCCCTCGCTTTTAATGACATTCGAGTGACCTTGATTAGTTATTCAGTGGGATCTCATTCAAAGCTCGTTTGATCCCTTTCTTCGAACAAGCCCCGATTCTCAGTCGAATGACCCAACTTTCATTCGAATGACCCTTTCTTATATTTTGTTAATTTTTCTCCAATTTTAAGCGACAACTTCACCTAATTATCACCAAGCCTCCAAAAATAATCAAATCAGAATACAATCCCAATTATAATTTTCAAAATCATAAAGTTCTCATTTTAGTTCAACTTATGCGGGAAAACAATTAATATATTAGGGCGGGGTATTACAAACTTGGCTCCTTAGGGAATTTCGTCCCCAAATTTCTCAATCCATACATTCTTCAAATTCTTGGGGTTTACCAACTCTCATTTTAACTCAACAAAACTCTCTAAGATTAAATCATCTAAGTCCTCAATGACTAAGATTACATCATGCGCCCTTACATAGGGCTTATCACCAGAGGTTGAACATACGAGAGGCTCTAACGCTCACCAATTTCTTAACCATGAATGTCACATAACCGACTCTGAGTATCCACTCACTTGATTGCCATGCTTAATCGAGTCCTAGGAAAACCTTTGCTAGTACCCAAAGTGTATCGGTGCCTTCACGGGAACCCTCTCTAGTGATCTACAGTCACCCAAGAGTGAACCTCAATACGACCAATCTTCAAGTTCATCATCAATAACCATTTCTAGTCTTAGGACTACATATCCCGTGTCCCTACGAATTTTCAGGTCATCCTAACTACACCATTTTTTCCTGAGCTTCACACCATCCACACATTGCTAATTTCTCATTCCGAGAAGTAATGCATCTACCAAATCATCACCACGTGTTCGGATGGCCCCTTTCTTTTCATCACTCTGATGACCCTAGTACTACTCTAGGAATCTCACCTTTGAGAACTCACTTAAACCTCGATCTAATCCACTCACCTTGGAAAAGTAACATCGTGTGCCATATTTCCACGATTTCTAACACTATACAATATCCTCAATTCATCATCCTACTCTTTCCAACCAGAGCCACTAACTACCATTCCGGCCATTCAAAAAGTCACTAATCCTAAGGAAAGAAATTACTACTATCAAATCATGTGGCTAAAAGCCTATCCACCCTCACACTAAACTTTGTGCAATATCAAGAATACCTTAGATAGAGCATACCCAGTTAATGGGTTTCATTAATCATACCCGACCCACCGTTCTCTTCTAGTCCCAACTGTGTCATACCATGACATGGTACCAATATGAGTTACCACATACGTGAGAATACGGATTCTCAATTACCTAAATAAGAAGGAACATGCGAAAGTCAGAAGGAATAAGCAACCATACTGAGGAAATCCATCCCGTACATGTTAAACTATGATTTAGAAAAAATCAAACCTACTCTATATACGTGAAGTCTTACAAGTCATCTCAGACATTCTTATTGGGTACTAACCTAGCCACATACCCTGGTTTTAGTCACCAACCATGATGAATCGAGTCACCACCATTCATCCTCACAAGACATAAGTAACATACAAACCTATAATTCTCTAGAAATTCAATGCCTAACTTTACTCCTTAGGAGTAAGTACCTTCCGCTCGCATCCTTGCTACACATGAACCACTCTGATTGGTTAATGACTCACATCCTCATCTACACAAATCTTTTCAATTTACCAATGGTGATGTCACCAATATATTACATGTAGATTAATGTGTGCCCTATCATATTTTGATCCCAACCCTAACTTCTTTTAAGTGGTACTCCGTTCAAGAGAGACATTCACCTTATTGTATCCTTTGACTATACAAGATTGTCATTAAGATTACTTCCAGTATCTACGCAAGATGAATTTATGTGACGGCCACACCAGTTACCGTTGTCATTCTAAAGGTAGTAAGTATCATACAGGACTACATAATCTAGTTCGCGCCGGCTTGGCAGTACATCCCGAGAACTAGTCCTTTCCTTATTAGAGATATACTATCATATAATGTCGATACACGACACTAGTTTAGCTCACAAATGGCAATCAATTGCACCCATTACAGATAGAGACCTACACATAAGGGTGCAATTATTTTCCACGACCCAAGGCGGTAAGAGAAGAGTACAAATCGCATTCTAAGAATTATTTCTATGAAGAACTAGTAGACTGCTTTTAATAATGCAAAATGCTTTCTTGAATTGGGTTTGATAAGAGAAGAGTGTAAGGAAATGAGTTGGGCAAAATCTGCACTATTCTTCGCATAAAATGCTAATTTCCCATATGGTTCATTGCTTGATATTTTGTTAAACAGGACCGCGACCATTAAATTTCGGTAGAGGGACTGGAAGGAATATGGGAGAGATTGTTGCAGCTAGAAGATGGGGTGGCGTATATAAAAATGACACCATATGGCGGAAGGATAAATGAGATCTCATAATCAGATATTCCATTTCCACATGAGTAATTAATATTATTTTGTAAATGCCTTTTGTTTATTTTCTTTCTGCGTGTTTTTATTGAATTTCACATTGCGTAAGCATTCATTTCAAATAAATTTGAATGTTGAAAACTTCACGTTTAACTTTTAGTCTTAGTTGCATTGACTTGTCCAACTGGACAACTGTACCTGACTTGTTTCTCTGTAATTTCTATTTTTTTACTTCTATTTTATGGTACACATTTGATGCGTAATACATGATCTATGTGTAGTCAAAAGTAGGTAACATATGTTTGGACTACCGGATCCATATGGGCACTCTTAACTCCACTCATAGTGTGACCACACATTTAAGGGGAGTTTTAAAATTAAATAACCCATAATATAATAAGTCTCATTATGCTTTATATTATTTCTCTTTTCTTTAGAATTTAAAAATATGAAGGTATAAACACACATGGTTTCAAGACTACTATTAGTAAAAACTAACAAAATTCGAGATACACTCAAGTACTCTTAATCTTCAAGTGGGCACAAGTTATGCAGAGGCAGGAGGTTCTGGGGGTAGTAGCTACTTCAATAACAATTTTAGAAGGTTTGTTCAGATTAAGAGTACCGTTGATCCTAATAACTTCTTAACGCAGAAAAAGAGCATTCCTACTCGTACATCAAACTAGCAGATAATAAAAATAAGTGTATTCTACTAGGTATCAAAAATATATTATTATTGTCATACGGTGGAAGACTAACATATTTAATCTTCATTTTAAATAGTCATTAGAATGCAGTGGAAATATAGGATGTGTAATCAATAAGCGCTTGGGAATCGATCGACCAACTTGCATTTATTGATTACACACCCTGTCAAAATCAAATGTTTGTAATGATAATCCCTAGAGAAAATATGAACTTTAGGGAGAGGCACTGCCTTCCATATGAACAGAAGCAGCAATGCCTTATTCCTTCCCCAAAAGGATATGTGACTCCATTTTCGTGGCCCAAGAGTCATGACTATGTACCCTTTGCTAATGCACCATATAAGAGCTTGACTGTTGAAAAGGAAATTCAGAACTGGATTCAATATGAAGGCAATGTGCTTAGGTTTCCAGGAGGGCGAACACAGTTTCCTCATGGGGCAGATGCTTATATTGATCAACTTTCTTCTGTGATCCCAATAGATAATGGAACGGTTAGAACTTCATTGGACACGAGCTAAGGTGTAAGTTAGAATTTTATTAATGACTTTCAATTTGTTTTAGTCTGTTGTGTTTTTTGCTGTATTTTCCCTACACTTCCTGCTAGGACTTTCACTTCTTATTCTCATTTTATTGAATTAGAAGGATAGAACTTTTTCCAGAAAAAATCTTGTTGTACAATAAAAACAGGAGTTGTGATCAAATTCCATTTTTCTATCTGGAAATTGGGATCACGAGTTTTGTAATTTATGTCATACTTAGCATAAATTATTATCTGCTAGTTTATCATTGACAAAATTATTATTTTCTATCAACAATAATTTCTCCGAGGCAGTGTTCTATCAAGGTCTATTTGGAGGGGTGGTATGGCGGTAGTGTTATCGTAGGGTACCCTCCAAGGGATTAAAAAGTCTCTTCGTTAACTAAATGGCGTAAAACATCGATGTCATTACCAGGCCCGTGAGGACCATCAATTAGTATCGACAATATCATATATGGTTGCTTCATACACAACCATGGGGGCAAGTTATATATTATCACAATAATGGGCCACGTGATGTGAACAATACTCAATCTCCTGAATGGGTTAAATCCATCACTGGATAATCCAAGTCTGATATTTCGTGGGTCTGCAGAAAAATAAGGATAAATGTCATCGATTCTTTTCCAAGAAAGAGAATTAGTTGGATGCCATATATTTTTATTATCAATATGTTCCTCGGTATGCCTTCTCATTTCTGATGCTATCTTCGATGACATATATAGCCTCAGGAGTATTGGTATCAAAGGGAAGTATCTTACCACCTTTGCATGAATTTTTCGATCTGTTGTAAGATCGTCATATGCCTGAGCCTTTGATTGTTTATATCTTGGGGTGTGGAACTTTCGACACTCACTCTCATGTTCTGTCGCATTCCTATACAAAATGCAATCGTTATGGCGTGCATGTATCTTCTTATACTCTATCCCCAAGTTTCCAATCAGCTTGTAGGCTTCATAAAAAGACTTTGGCAATGTTTCACCCTCGAGAAATGCATATTTTAATAATTCAAGCAATATTGTAAAGGTTTTTTCCCTCCATATACCAAGGCACTTTATATGCAACAGTCATACAATGAATAAGAGTGTAGAATACGTCTTACAATCTGAGTACCACTACCACTCATCTTCTTTTATTAGATTAAAGAGTCTCTTAATTTCTTCATCGGGACCCCCATCCATATGTCAATGCACCTCATCACCATCCATAAAGTTAACCGGGTTTGATGGAGAAATTCCTAAGGCATCGTGTATCATCTCACGCATTTCATCACCAACAACTGATTAAGAAAAGGGAATTGAATATGAGGAAGATTCCCCGTGAAAAGTTCAATAAGTATAACTCCCTTGAAAACCAATTAGTAATAAATGTTCCACCAGCTCATCTTTCTTTACAAATATCATATTGTCGCACTTCTTACATGGACGCAATATTCTTTCAGAGGCAAATTTAGGGAATTCCTCCGTTCCTTTCTCGTATAAAGTATGGCCCCTATGTTTTATATTAATCCAACTCTTACCCATGAGTATATTCATCCCAGTGAAAACAAAAACAAAAAAATATTTAAAATTAATATGAGAAATCATTATCGGCAACCTAGATCTTACGATTATAGGTAAACAATTATGACTCAAATAATATTGAAAAACACACTTACATATTAAACGATTATAGGTTAACAAATTTGTGGATTTTCCATTGGGGGGATATCATTGGTAATTGGTTCAGTTATGAATTTATTTTGAACCATGAAGCGAGATACAAATAAGAAATTTATCTTAAATTTAGGGTTCCAAACCGCAAATTTCATGAACCAAAATCATGATAGATTGAAACACACAAATATCTATACATATAGAAACACTTATACATACTCAAATATTTAATAATAAAGTTAACTTTATTATTAAATATTTAACATTATTGTCAAATTCAATTTGTGCAACCAAATAATATCAACACGTGTTTTGTTTGTGAATAATTTCATAGTCTAAACAAAAAAGAGCATAAACATACTTAAGAGCAAACTGAAATAGTCAACCCCGAAACTACGAGCAGCAATATGAAATTGGGGATTTGATGAAACTGCAAGATAAGAAATTGGGGATTTATAAGAACTGCTAGATTCTTATCTTACAAGATACGAACTGTTACAAGATATGAAGTGTTACAAGAACAGTTATAAGATGCAAAATACATGTGGATTCTTATACGATCAGCTATACTTAATTGCAAGAACAAATCGTAAGAACGGCTATATAATCAGCTATACCAAGAACTGCAAATTCCCAGATACGATCATTTATACCCAATTGCAAGAACTGTTTTATGTGAAATTGAAATTTCATATTATAAGAAAAAATAAAATAAACAAAATCAACCACTTTTGATTAATTAATTAAAAGAACCAACCTTTAATTAATTAATTAAATAGACAAACAGACATCACAAAAACATTATTAGATCAAAAATCGAGAAAATCCGTCACGAATAAGAACAAAAAGGTGGAGATTGAACATAAAATGAAAATCAGAGGCATAAAAATCATAAATTACAACCAAAACGAAGATCCATACCCTCATCTCTTCCATAGCCCGATCAGATGCTCAGGTCTACTTTAACTCTTGGCCCCAAATAAAACCCTACCAAAACTAGTGTGAGAGAGATTGATTATGGGAAGGAATTTGAGGGGACAAACTCTACAGATAGAGCCAAATCAACAATCCAATTACATATTGGAGATTGTAAGACAATCTCCAATACAATTTAACATCTGGATGAGATTTACCTGACGTCTTGATTGTCTCCTCTACAACATCAAATTGCGTATTAGAGGGAAATCATGTAGATTACGTATTGGAGGGAATCGTATTGGAGGTAAAAATTTAGAGTCTGATGTTTTGTTTGGAATATTTTATGTAGGAATAAAATGCGAGAAAATGATACCCGACGTTTTTTGTTCAAAAATGTCGGTGTTTTTATGGCGTTCAATAACAAACGTCGGTAATTTACGGCATTTTATATTTAAATTTCAATAATTCCTAGATTTTAAATAAAAGGCTAATAAATTTAGTAACCTTTTTGAATAAACATCGCAAATTGTTTCTATGCCAACGTTTTATTAAAAAAACTAAAAAACTTTGGCATATATATTATTTCTTGTAGTGCCTCTTTCGAACTCCATTAATCTTCCATGTTATTCTTCTTGAAAACCCTCATCATAAACTCCACAAGTTCGTAGCTATGCCCAACAATGGTGGAAATGGGTATCTAAATCTTGGATATGGTGATGACTACAAGAATTTGATGCTTTAAGGTGGTTATATAGTGATTAAAGGTGGAAATATGTGGAGGACGTACTCAATAATGGTGGAAAACCACCTATCTCTCTCTATATATATATATTTATTTATTTATCTATCTATCTATCTCTCTCTCTCTCTCTCTCCTTCTCACTCTAAAATGACCCAAATAAACCAAACAACCCGTATAAAAACACCTTAAAGCCTTTTGATCCCATTTTTACCCAATCTGGGCTCACTAGAGTTCGACAACTCATCCATCCAATGGCCCAGAAAGAGATAGCTCATAAGGGCAGTTTGATTTAAAAAATTGACTCACCTCTTTCAAACGAGATTAACCACTCATTCGAATGATAAAGACATCTCGCTCAATCCCTCGCTTTTAATGACATTCGAGTGACCCTGATCAGTTATTCAGTGGGATCTCATTCAAAAGCTCGTTTGATCCATTTCTTCGAAAAATCCCTGATTCTCTTTAGAACGACCCAACTTTCAGTCGAATGACCCTTCTTATATTTCTTTAATTTTTCTCCAATTTTAATCCACAACTTCCACTAATTATCATCAAGCCTCCAAAAATAGGCAAATCAGAATATAATCCCAATTTTAATTATCCAAATCATAAAGTTGTCATTTTAGTTCAACTTATGCGGGAAAACAATTAATATATTAGGGTGGGGTATTACAAACTTACCCCCTTAGGGAATTTAGTCCCTAAATTTCTCAATCCATACATTCTTCAAATTCATGGGGTTTACCAACTCTCATTTTAAGACATCGAAACCCACTAAGATAAAATCCTCGATGTCCTCGATGACTAAGATTACATTACGCGCTCTTACATGGAGTTTATCACCAAAGATTGAACATATAAGAGGCTCTAATGCTCACCATTTTGCTAACCATGAACATCACATAACCGACTCTGAGTCTCCATTCACTTGATAGTCATGCCTAATCGAGTCCTAGGACTATCTTTGCTAGTACCAAAAGCTTACCAGTGCCTTCACGGGAAACCCTCTCTAGGGATCGACCCTCACCCAAGAGTGAACCTTAATAGGACCAATCATCAAGTTCATTATCAAGAACCATTTGTAGTTTTAGGACTACATATCCCGTGTCCCTACGAATTTTCAGGTCACTCTGACTATAAATTTTTTACCTGAGCTTCACATCATCCATACATTGCTAATTTCTCACACTGAGAAGTAATACACCTACAAAATCATCACCACGTTTTCAGATGGCACATTCTGTCGCATCACTCTGATGATCCTAGTACTTCTCTAGGCGTCTCACCTTTGAGCACTCACTTGAACCTCGATCTAATACACTTACCGTGGCAAAGTAACACCGTGTGCTATATTTCCTCGATTTCTAACTCTATACAATATCCTCAATTCATCATTATACTCTTTCCCACCAGATCCACTGACTACCATGCCGGCCAATCAAAAAGTCACTAATCCTAAGGAAATAAATTACTACTATCAAACCATGTGGCTGAAAGCCTGGCCACCTGCACACTAAACTTTGTGCATGATCAAGAATAACATAGATAGGGCACACCCAGTTATCGAGTTGCATTAATCATACCTGACTCACCGTTCTCTACTAGTCCAAAATGTGTCGTACTATGATATGGTACCAATTTGAGTTACCACATACGTGAGAATACCGATTCTCGATTGCCTAAATCAAAAGGAACACACAAAAGTCAGACGGAATAAGTAACCATACTGAGAAAATCCCTCTCATACACATTGAACTATGATTTACGGAAAGCGAACCTACACTATGTGCTTGAAGTCTTATAAGTCATCTCAGACATTCTCACTGGGTAATAACCTTGCCACATACCCTAGTTTTAGTCACCAACCATGATGAATCGAGTCACAACCATTCATCCTCACAAGATAGAAGCAATATATAAACCTATCATTATCTAAAAAGTCAGTGCAAGACTTCCCTCCTTAGGAGTAAGTACCTTCCCCTCTCATCCTTGGTACACAAGAACCACTCCGATTGGTGAATGACTCACATCCTCGCCTGCGCTAACCTTTTCCATTTACCGGTGATGATGTTACCAACCTATTACACGTAGTTTACTGTGTGCCTTATCATATCTTGATCCCAACCCTAACTTCCTTTAAGTGTTACTCTGTTTAATATAGACATTCACCTTATTGTTTCCTTTGACTATACAAGATTGTCATTAATATTACTTCGAGGTTCTACGCAAGTTGAATTTACGTGATGGCCACACCAGTTACCATTGGCATTCTAAAGGTAGTAAGTATCATACATTGCTATATATTCTAATTTGTGCCAACTTGGAAGGACGTCCCGAGAACTAGTCCATTCTATATTAAGGATATCCTATCATATACTATCGACACACGTCAACATTATAATTAAGCCTCAATATCACACTACCTTGGTTGCCATTTTCAAGTCTCCACACTGCATGAGCAACCTAGGTCACAAATACATCTACTAGTACACCTCAACATCAAGTGTCACACTTCCACCAGAGATCACGCTCCATGACAACACGAGCTTCTAATTCCTCATTGGAGGATACACCACCCATCTATGCTGATTTTGGAAACTACACTGGACACTTATACTATACGACTGTTCTACACCTTGACCAGCAATCTGACATCATCACCTGACCCTCAACATGATCGTTACTAGGATGGTAAT
This sequence comes from Sambucus nigra, assembly GCA_949130495.1. Taxonomy (NCBI): domain Eukaryota; kingdom Viridiplantae; phylum Streptophyta; class Magnoliopsida; order Dipsacales; family Adoxaceae; genus Sambucus; species Sambucus nigra. The sequence goes on along the minus strand of OX422215.1, from coordinate 292,178,477 downwards.
ACTTTGACATAGCGGACTTAACTGGTCTCCAAAGGACACCAAACTTATTCTGTGTAAAAGTCCTTAAGACCCGATAAGATTTCAATATCCAAATAATTATAATTATCGGTGTGCTCTATAAACCTTTCAATATCCATATCGTGATTACTAAGTTCTTGTAAAGACACTAGTCTATGAGCTTCTACATATGGTGCACCCTAACCATTGAATACCTTAAGACATCATAATAAGTCAATTTTTACCCCCATTGATGCCACACACAATTTATCCTACATGCACTCCAAGATGCCCTTAAACCACACTCGCACTAGGACTGCATCACATTTATCCATTACCTCAATAGCTAAAATGATCCTTCACACTTAGATAACACTATTATCTCTCTTCTGAAAGGACATAACCATAAGCCACCTACCAAACCACTACTAATACTGCTAAGGATTCTGGTAGCATACTGGACGTCGTCGATAAAATAAACTTTAAGGTCTGCATCACCGACATCACAAAATATCCTATTCCTCGAAATCACATCACATTTTCTAAAACCCCAACCTTGAAGACTACCTAGAGTTCACTCTCGAGTCTCCTCAACCATCATCGTTGCATATAGAATGTACTTATCACAGTTTTTTCATAACTCTCATAATACTCTACGAGGTACAACCTTAAATCAAGAATCACAAGGACACTTACAATAATATTCTCTTATTGACTCACACCGAGTACACATCCCAAGTGTTGACCAACATGGTTCATCATGCCCACTAACTCATCAATTACCTTACGACATGATACCATCCCAAAGATCAAATTAACCTAACAATCTCACTAGTACTAACTACCTGAAGTACTTACTAAGAGTAACGAATGCATCCCTATCGCAAATCAATACTTCTTAGGTATGACACATTATCCATCTAATCTCGATAGTTGACTTTACATGAGTTATGTTTCTAATCCAATAGATATCATTCCCTATTTTTTACCTCTTAATTAGCTTTTTATATCACTACAAATTGACACACAAGAACCTCAAACTAAAAATTCGCCACCATTGGCTTGCACAGACACTCGCAACTTATTAACACATCTAAATCGGAAGTGCAAAAACAATTAATGATAACTAACTTGGTTACCTGTCACTTGGCAAATAATTCACCCGACATGCTAACCTCTTTGACTTCACGATCAAGGACATGAACTAACCATCACCAAAACTATCGTGACCCACCCAATCCAACACCAACGTAGAAAGATCCACTACCAACCTCACCATGTCACTCCCGAAAGGAAGCTTGAACCTAGTGCTTTGATACCATTTCAAACACCTCGACCCAGATTTATGGGTTACCCGTAGTCAACCATTAGGGGTGAAGTGAAATGACATAACCTATATATTATTTAAATACAGTTTTATTTAGAATAACATATCACTTGTTTGTCATGCGATTCCAATTTCAAATCAAACTACGTGAGGTAATCGTGGAGAGAGTCTCCATGTCCAAGAATACAGAGCTACTAACGTAAAATAGATAGAGTACTTACTTGTATAACGCTCTCAATTAAAAAACCGCACCTAGCCTACCATAACAAGACGAGGGAGTGAGCCGAATGGTCGTAGGAAATGTACAACAATGCATTATTGAATCGAACGGTAGAAAGAACATTCTAACACATGCAACTACCTTTTACATATATATACATACATATACATATACTTAATGCATCAAATAATTTTAATTATGAAAACCTAATTTATCCGTATTAATTCACCTTAATCTCGTAAAAGACTTTACTTTTCTAATTTTGACACCTTTATCATTTCAAAACCTTTTAAGACACACGCTTGTGATAATTATGTAACTAACCTTATAGTTTACTTAACCACCAATTTTCCCACTTACTTTACTCTTTCAATACCTTATAAACATTAATCAATTACCCATTTACATGTCCATTTTATTCTTTATCGAAACATTTATTACTCCATTCAAGGTAGGTTGTCTTAAAAAAAATTCACCACACAACCCATTAATTGACATGTTCCTTATTTCTTTATCTTTTTCTTGGAATCTTTCAAAAATCGTGTACTTCATGGGCTCCACAGCACCAGTGATGCCATCATGTGATCTCGCCATTGTTTCAAGTTTTTCACCCCAAGGCTCTGAATCGTCCTTATTTTTTGGTGTCATCCGAGTTCCATTTTACCGTGTTTTAACAATTAAAAAATGTCCACATTATTCCACTTTTCCTTTTACCCGAGCGAAGCCAAAACCCGGGGATTCACCCCAACTTATGTTACAATTTCAAAATCATCATTTATTGTCTTTTACACTTTAGCTTTGATTGTATTCCAAAATCATGTTCATTTAGGACCATCATGTCTCACACCATTTCCAACATTTTTATTTCATAAAAGGTTACACTTTATGTAAATTTAACATTTTACCCATTTGTTTCCAAATTCATCTTTTACTTCATTTTCACAATGGTCAATTTCCTAAAACATCATTAAGCTATCCATACTAACTTCTTAAGTACTTTTAACACCTTAACACTTTTGGAATAATATTCTTCCCAATTAAAAACATCTGTATTTCAATACTTTTATTTCCATGAATCATTAAACATATAATACTACTATATAATAAAAATACCATTTTCTTTATTATCACTTCTAGTCTTGAAACCTTACACTTTTCATACATTCCAACACCCATTACATACCTTAAGGGCCTAATTTTTATATTTCTTCATTTCAGGTTTAAACCTAATATAACCTTCATTAAACTTGTTTATATGTTCATCATCAAACTACTACAAGTTTATATACATGGGAAGATGGATTTTTACTCCAAATATCCTATTAAATGGGTTAAACATACAATTAATTCAAGAAATTTCATAAAACCTGTACAAATATACCTTTCTAGACCAAAGGACATTTTATATCTTAAAAACTCAAAACAATGTCTCATTTTTATAAAATCTTCATTTTTGCAAGAAACTTGGGAACATTGTTTCACCAAATATTTTTGCAGCATCAACATCCTTTCCAAACATTTTATTTCATAAAATGTTTAACATCAAGCTTCTATAAAAAGCATCATTTTCATAAACAAATTCTCAATCTTTATTTCAAGAAACTTTGAAATACATATTATTCATTTATTTCAACAAAAGGGCATTTTCCCAACATTTTTATTTCATAAAAATTCGTATTATTAATTTTTCTAGAAATCCAATCATCATTTTCCAAAGCATCCTACTCCTAATATTCTAACAATCAACATTGCAAATGCCTAAAATAGAGTCTTAATCCAATAGTATATTTTTTACACCTTATTGAAGCACCAATAATGGAAGACATGGAAGATCTAAGAAGATGGCAACCTCCCACCTCCTAACATGGCATCAAGGAGTCTTCTTATCTCCACTAAGCTTATCTCCATGAAACCTCCATCAAAACCTTCTTTCAAGATCCATTAATCTTCTATCTTCATATTCTTCAAAACCCCTATCAACAACTCCACAAATTTGTTGTTATGCCCAACAATAGTGGAAATAGGTTTCCAAATCTTGGATATGGTGAAGACTAGAAGAATATGATGGTTTAAGGTGCATATTTGGTGGTTGAATAGTGGTTTAGGTTTGAAAGATGTGGAGGACATGATCAACATTGGTGGAATACTGCCTCTCTCTCTCTCTCTCTCTCTCTCTCTCTCTCTCTCTCTCTCTCTCCTTCCCACTTTAAAATGGCCCAAATGAACCAAACAACCCTTATAAAAATTCCCTAAAGCCTTCCCATCCCATTTTTTTTCCAATATGGGCTCACTAGTGTTCGACAGCTCATCCATCTAAAGGCCCAGAATGAGACAGTGCATGAGGGCAACCTGACTTAATAATTTGAATGACCTCGTTCGAACAAGATTCATCCTTTGTTCAAATGAGAAGGAAATCTCATTCGATCCCTCTCTTCTAACGACCTTCAAATGACCCTGATCAGTTACGCAATGTGATCTTGTTCGAAGCTCGTTGGATCCCTTACTTCAAGCAAGCCTTGATTCTCATTCGAACTACCCAACTTTCATTCAAACCCTTCTTATATTTATTTATTCTCCAATTTTAACCCATAACTTCAACTAATGATCATCAATCCTTAAAAAACAATCAAATTAGAATATAATCCCTGTTATTATTATAAAAATCCCAAGGTTCTCATTTTAGTTCAACTTATGCTGGAAAATAACTAAAATGTTAGGGCGGGGTATTACATCGATTGTGCGCAATCCATAATCATATACACCTTGCATGGATCCATTGAAATTCATGTCTCGAATATTATGTTCCCAAAAAACTATACCTCTCGAAGCCAAAATCCACATCTAGAGAATTTGGCGTACAACTTATTTTCTCTTAGCATTTAGAAAACCATACTCAACTGACGTAAATGGCCATCCTCTGATCATGAATACACAAGGTTATCATCAATGAAGCTAATAATGAATTTATATAAGTAGTGTAGAAACACCCGATCCATAAGATCTATAAAAAAAAATGTTGGTGGATTGGTCAGCCCGAATGGCATTTCTTAAAACTCATATGATCTCTAGCATGAGAGAAACACTGCCTTTGGTATATCCTCTTCCCGAATCTGTAGCTAATGGTACCCCAAGTGTACATCAATATTGAAAAATGATGACGCACCTCTCCATTGGTTAAATAGGTCATCTATGGGAGGCATTTGATACTTGTTCCTTATACTGACCTTATTCAACTCCCTATAATCCACACATAATCAGAAGGAACCATACTTTTTCTTTATTAATAACACGGGAGCTCCCCATGTGGAGGTACTCCTCGTAATGAATCCTTGAGTCAGTAATTATTGGATCTACTCCCTTAACTCTCATATATTTAATGGATTTGTGTAATAAGGTGTTCTTGCTATGGGTTGGGTGTTCAGATCCATGTCAATACAAAAATATATCACCCTCATAGGTCGTAAACTCGAGACCTCCTCAAATATGTCTACAAACTCCTAAACAATCAGAATGGATTCTAGTGATACTTTATGCTGCTATAATGTACTCACAGAGATGTAGAATAAGTGTATTCTATAATCTCCCTATAGTCTAGGCATTGTTATAAAAAACACCTTATATTCGAGAATGAGGATCTTGATAGCCTTCCCCCTACAGTCGATTTGGGTGTGGTATGTCACTAACCATCCCTTACCAAATATAACATCGTACGTGAACATATCAAAGAAAAAAATTGGTTGAAAAGAACAAACTTCCTATCGCTAATGCCACTCCTCTACATACATGGACTAAAGCATCTCCCCCAGCCACAAGGGTATCTACATGCATAATCACATTAAATCCTATATCTACCATATCCATCATGGTAGAAAATCTATAAATGGTAAAAGAGTGTGATTCTCCCATTTCAAAAAGTACCCAAGCATTACTATCAAATTCATAAAACATTCGCTCTTTCACTTGGGGTCGTGCTGGAGTGTCATGCGAATAGACACTAAACACACTCATATGGTATAACTACTAGCATCCGTACGCTTGGTCTCTAGGAGGGGGCAATGTGCGATGCTAAGGTCTAAGTGAAAATGCCTAAAACTGGGGTAGTGCTTGGTGGGCCAACTACTACCCTTGCTGCATCTATCATGGAACCACCTAAATCCCCTTAGGAAACCTCTAAAATGGGTGACCCTGGTCTCTACATGAATATAATAGCCCACATAATGTATTGCCTTATAAGCACCTTATTGTACATTCCCCTAACCCTGGGGCCTATCATAGAGTCTCGGTATCTGGACCTATTGAGCCTGGCCTCTTTGGCCTTACTGGCCCTATTGATGCTAACTTGGTCCATACTAACCCTAGCCTGGGTGTCCCTATGCCTAACCAACTTGTCGACAATGGTTATCTATGCGAAATGTCTTAGGGGGCTGCTCCCCCAGTGTTCTTCCTTTCTGGTGCTAGCTATAATACCCCGCATTTTTATCGATATTTATTTATGGGATTAATTAAATTAAATGTAAATTAATTGAGAATTAATCCGGATAAAATACTAACGAGATGTGATTTTGTATTTGATTATAATGTGTATATATGGCAATATATGAATATTAAAAATATTGAAATTGTCGCAAGGCTGAAATACGGAAATTTGGAAAATTTAATTGGGACACGCGTGTCAGTCGTGTCGAGAATGAATTTATGAGATTTAAAAATAAATTATTTTTATTTTGACCAAATAGTCATTTTGAGTGCGCCAACTTGTCCGGAAGGGTTGAGATAGTCAGAAAACACTAGCCGGGGGTTTAATTTGGGTCCCGGGGCATTTTTAGGCCAAACCGGCAACCCAAAAAGGTAGTTTGGTAATTTCGGAAATTTGGTAATTAAAACCCACGAAAATTAGACTTTAATTATAACTTATCATTAAACCCACTAACCCATTTTCAACCCTAATCTAAGTAGTGGGCTACGGGAGAAGTTAAGAAAATATTATAACTTGCCAAAAACCAACCCCCCACCTCCATTGTCATCTTGTGAGAAGAACTTGTAGAGAGAGAGAGAGAGGAGAATTCTGCAGAGAGAGAGAGAGGAATTCAACCATCTCCAACCAACAACAAATCTTAAGAACATAAGGCAAGTGATTTAGTTACAATTGATTCAATGAATGTGTTCTTCCATGTTTAGTGTAATTATCGAATTTTGTCTTGGAAGATTGATATGAGCCCATGAATTTGAGGATTAAAACTATAAACCATGTTAGGAATTGCATGTAGACATATTCTGGATGAATTATGAATTCAAAATATAACCCTTGATGATCTAAAAACGGATTTAAGAAGAGAATTATTATTGTTCTTGAAAGAAATAGAAAACTAGGGTTCTTGATGCAGTTTTGATCCAAATAAAGCCCTTGGTTGATGATTTATTGGTTTTAGAACGTTAACAATGTTGTAGGATGGTTATATGATGATATTATAACGTTAGATTAGAGTTTCATGCATTATAATGAAATTTTGGGGTGAAACTTGGACTGCAAAACAAAGCAGTCCGTAGCATAACTGGTGCGCTCGATCGATCGACATTCATAGGTCGATCGATCGATCACCATCGATCGATCGAACATACAAGGTCGATCGATCGACCTTCCCAGAATGAGTAAAATCTTCCCATTTAAAATTTTAAGGATGTTAACCCTAGAAAATTATTGATGGGGACTTTTTGAGTATTCTTAGACTTAAGGAAGACCAGTAGGTATGGTTATGAAATCGGACCTTCATTAGAATTTAATTTGGGATAGTTGTCAAAAATCCAATAAAGCTCGACGAGTGAGATAACATTAGGGTCAAAAGAGTAAATTCGAATGATTTGATGAAATGAGGTTTGTGGCAGAAATAATGACCTTAAGAATAATGACATTAAATGTTGAAATAATAGGAGACTTAGTAACCTCTTTGAGATAGGTTTTAAGTATAAGAAACTAGGATGTGAGATGTGTCGACAGTCTACATTATATATTATCGAAAGACTTAAAATGCATACAATTGGAATAATGGTATAGGGATGTAGAATATACCTTTATTAATATTAAGATATCTAAGACGTGTGAATGCTTAGTATATGACTTATGTGTATGCCATACCTACCATACTTGCTATCACGGAGGTCGTCGTTCGTGTTGGGCCAACTAATCTTTGTGTGCCTACGGGGGGATTTAGATTGGTACCTTAAGAACATAATACTATAATGACTTATTTGTGAGTTAATAAGTCAGCTGACTATGGAGCGTAGGTATGTACGTGACCCATGGATATGTTGAATTATGTTCGCCTCCATTTTTGTGTGTTGTGCTTATTCTAACAATTCCTGGGAGATTTGGAATTTGTAATCCTTATGTACGTGATGTACCGCGATGAGATAGCAGAGTATGTGCACTATAGCCTAGACTAGGGGTGCCTATAATGTATATTTATTATGTGAATAATATACAACTAATGTTCAATGAAATACTTAGTAAAGTAACGAAGTGTATACTTGTGGTATTTTAATAGAGATTAAAATGAGAACTCCACAAAATAAAAGGTTGTTATTAGGGAATTAAGGCACATACATGGTATACTTTAATGACACGAATAAACCCTTAAACCTATAAAGTGAAGCCAGGTTTTGTATTAGACTAGTTAGTTAGTAGCATAACTAGTACGGGATATGAATGCGTTAGGAGTGCACATTAGTTGAGAGGTGAGGAGCTCATGTGAGTTCACGTCCTAACATGTATTGTGCATTCACTATTTTAATGTTATTAAAGCACTTGCTATTTTTAAAATACTCTCCACTTTCGGGCTCTGACCCATTTGGTTTCAAATCTTTTTTTTTTGTAAAAACCTTTTAGGTGCCCAGCCACAAGGACACCATGCATAGTATTTCCATTCAGGTGACGAGCTGTAGCTGTTGTGGAAGTTACAGGGCCTTGATAGTAGACGCCTCCTTTTATAGTCTTGACTCTATATTCAGTTTCATCATTTGTAGGGCATGTCGCCCATTTCTATTTAGAGACATTTCATATTTCAGTTATTCAGATTTTGGCATGTAATTAATTGAGGGTACACTGTTCTTTTTATTTCAGTTGTGGGATTGTTGTGAGGAGTATTTCCTCCAGACTTATTATTATTTGTTGGTTATTCTATTGCTTCTTTATGGTGAATGGTTATGTTATTCTTTCATAATTATTTTATTGCATGTTAATCAGATTTAATTTAAAATTTGACAACTTACTTTTTAAATACTAGGTGGTTAGTAATCATTAAATGTTTTCGACAGTGATGCTATTAACTGAACCAACTTGGCATTTTGAATTAATTTAATAAAGGAGTAGCTACCCAGTATTTAATTAGTCGGGGTGTCACAGGTGGTATCAGAGCATCAGGTTCTAGTGTCCTTTAGGATCTGTACGACTTATTATGTTTCCGCTGAGCTTTCTTTGATGTAGAGCCCTATATTTTAGGACTGTTGTATTCTTTATGTATGCTTCTGTCTTCAGCTATTTTGGGTTTATAACTGCGAACTTATAGACCTTAATCTTATTTCAGATGCCTCTACGACGTGCACCACGGGTTCCTAGGAATGCACAGCCAGAGCCCCAGCCAGCTCCAATACAGGGCACCATGAATGCCGCCGAGGTTGTAGCCATTGTAGCCCAAGCGGTAAATGCCGCTCTCACCGTTGTACAGCAGGAACCACCTCAGGAGCTAGTATCCGCTCCGGTTCAGGCACATGCATTCTCGTCTTCTTGGGAATGCGTACGTGATGCTTTTCAGAAAGCACACCCATCGGAGTTCGCAGGTAGCTCCGATGTTGTGGTTTCAAGTCAGTGGAGGAAAGACATTCAGAGGCACTTGAGGATGTATGGGTTCACCGATGTTCAGAAGCAGATACTAGATATTTTCAAGCTAGTGAGATCTTCACTGCAGTGGTGGGAGTCTATTACCACCATGGAGGAGAGAGATACTCTCACGATACAGGAGTTTTGGGTGCGGTTCGACCGCAAGTATTTTCCGTCAGCTGTTCACACGAAAATGAGGAGGAAGCTAATGAACCTCAAGAAGGAGGGGAGAACTGTAGCGGAGTACGAGGCAGAGTTCACTAATCTGCTGAACATTATCCCTGATGAGATTCCGATGGAAGGGAAGAAGATCCAAAAGTTTATGGATGGATTGACTTGGAGGATCCGTCAGCACTTGTTGGGCAATCTGTCGTTAGCCACTTATTCTGATGTGGTTAACACAGCACTGCTCCATTTCCAGGATCACCGCTTTCACTTGACAGAGGGGAAGCGATCAGGAGAGTCCATCCATCAGGGCAGGACAGGGGGAAATGGTGCCAACGGGGCACAATCAGCTCAGGGTTAATAGAGGCAGGGTGACCAGGGTTCTCAGTAGGGGGATCATAAGAGGTTCAGATTGGGGAATTTCAGGCACGGACAGGGAGGTTTTAGGCAGGGCCATCAGGGTCCGAACGGCCATCAGGGCCAGCAGGGGCAGAATGGTCAACAACAATTTTAGTAGGGCCAGCAAGGTCAGGGCAGAAATGGTAACGGTCACCAGGGTCATGGTCAGCTGGGGCAGCGAGGGGGAAACTTCTAGGGGAAGTGTTTCATTTGTGGTAAGATTGTCCATAAACGTCAGGATTGTCCTGATAGGGGCAGGGCCCCACAGCAGCAGCAGCAGGGTGCTCGACAGGAGCCGCAGAGGCCTATGTTTCCCGCCGCCCTCCCGGCACCACCACAGATGGCAGCATTACCACCCATTCCAGCGGTCCCAGTTCATCAGGGGCAGCTTCAGTATGGGAGAGTATATCATCTTCAGTAGGCCGCAGCCCCACAGGATCCACCAGCCATTGAGGGTATGTTCTCTATTCAGGGGACTCTGGGGCGTATTTTATTTGACACGGGGGCTACATAGTGTTTCATTGCTATGATATTTGCACGCACCATTGGGTTATTAGACACCGCCGAGAGTACGATTACTTGTGTAGATTCACCATTGAGTAGAGGTTCTGTGATTTCCCTTCTATGTAGAGGTGTGGGTATAGAGATCGGGAGGTTTACTTTACCCGCGGATATGTTAGTGTTAGAGATGACCGAGTATGATGCCATTATTGTTATGGATTGGCTAGTCGCGTACCGAGCCATGATTGACTGTTTTAATAGGAGTATTATCTTTGCCATTCTAAGTCAAGAGATGTTTTTAGTGGCGATGCCTCGTCCTGAGGGAGGATCGTCCACTCATTTGTACTATATAGAGGAGGAGACCTCTAAGGAAGTGGTGATACCACTTGATTCTATTTCGGTTGTTCGAGAGTTTGCCGATGTATTTCAGGATATACCTGGATTACCTCCGAGTAGAGAGATAGATTTTGTGATCGATTTGACGCTGGGCACTCGGCCTATTGCTCGTGCACCTTACCGTATGGCTCCAGCTGAGATGAGAGAGTTACGGGATCAGATTGAGCAGTTATTGGGTCAGGGGTTTATACGGAGGAGTACTTCTCCGTGGGGTTCCCCTGTATTGTTCGTGAAGAAGAGGGATGGATCGTTGAGGTTGTGTGTAGATTATCGGGAATTGAATAAGGTCACGATACGAAATAAGTATCCGTTGCCCCGAATCGATGACTTATTCGACTAGCTGAGAGGAGCTTCTTTCTTCTCAAAGATTGACTTGCGATCGCGATACCATCAGTTGCGTATTAGGGAGGAGGATGTCTCAAAGACTGCTTTCTTAACGAGATATGGTTCCTACGAGTTTCGGGTTATGCCTTTTGGCTTGACCAACGCTCCAGCCGTGTTTATGGACTTGATGAATAGGGTGTTCAGAGAGTTCCTAGACCAGTTCGTCATTGTTTTCATTGATGACATTCTGGTTTACTCCCAGATAGAGGAGGAGCACGCCGAGCATTTGAGGCAGGTTTTGTAGACTCTACGTCAGAATGAGCTATATGCAAAGTATGAGAAGTGTGGGTTTTGGCTGAAGGAGGTTCAGTTTTTAGGGCATATTATTTCGGACCGGGGGATATCTGTTGATCCGGGGAAGGTATCCGCGGTAATGGAATGGGGACAGCCCACGACACAGACTGAGATCCGTAGTTTCTTGGGCTTAGCAGGATCCTACAGGAGGTTTATTCGGGGATTCTCAAAGATAGCGGGTCCTTTGACACATCTGACTCGTAAGGGTGTGTCGTTCATTTGGAGTGATGCCTGTCAGTTGGCATTCGATGAGTTGAAAGACAAGTTGACCTCAGCACCTGTGTTAGCATTGTCGAGACCGGGAGTTGAGTATCTAGTTTACACCGATGCCTCCTTACAAGGACTTGGAGGTGTATTAAAGCAGGAGAGTCAGGCCATAGCTTATGCTTCCCGTAAGCTTAAGCCTCATGAGACGAATTACCCCACTCATGATTTGGAGTTAGCTGCAGTTTTATTTTCCCTATGGATTTGGAGACATTATCTTTTGGGGGAGAAGTTTCGATTGTTCACAGACCACAAGTCCTTGCAGTACCTATTCACGCAGAAGGAGTTGAATATGCGACAGCGAAGGTGGCTTGAATTTGTTAAGGATTATCAGTTTGATATCTAATATCACCCGGGAAAGGCTAACGTGGTAACGGACGCGTTGAGCCGTAGACCAGTAGATGAGGTGGCAGGGGTGTGGAAGGCAAAGTGGAAAGAGTTGGGACACCAGGATGCAGTGGCCCAATCGTTCATGTCTGTGATGACTGTTACACCGCAGATTGTCACGAAGGTGGTAAAGGCACAGGCAAATGACTCGTTCTATCAGGAGAAGATAGTTTGATTACTAGCAGAGGGAGCCGAGTCCTATACCGTTAGCTCAGATGGGGGATTACGCTTCAGTGGGAGACTGGTAGTTTCGGAAGGGGAGGAATTGCGACACGAAGTAATGGAAGAATCGCACGGCTCACGGCTCGCAGTACATACCAGTGGGGACAAAATGTACCAAGACATGAGACGTCAGTATTGGTGGAGCGGGATGAAGAGAGATATCGCCGTGTTTTTTTCTAAATGCGCCACTTGTCAGCTGGTAGAAGTGGACCATCAGAGATCGGCAGGACTTCTACAGCCATTAGAGGTCCCGATGTGGATGTGGAAGAGCATCTCCATGGACTTTATCACGGGGTTACCTACGTCACAGAGGGGTCACGACTCCATTTGGGTAATTATGGACAGGTTGACCAAAGTTGCTCATTTTCTACCCGTAAGGACAGACTACACTACGGGACAGTATGCCCAGCTCTTTATTGCAGAAATAGTGAGACTTCACGGTGTGCCCCTAAATATTGTGTCTGACAGAGACAAGATATTTGTTTCACGGTTTTGGGAGAGTTTTCAGGAGGCCATGGGCACGGAATTGCGGATGAGTACGGCGTATCACCCGCAGACCGACGGGCAAACCGAGCGTACAAACCAGATGTTGGAGGACATGTTGCGTATGGGCATCATTGATTTTAGGGGTGTATGGGAGCAGTATCTTCCACTGGTGGAGTTTGCTTACAACAACTCCTACCAGTTCACCATTGGCATGGCTCCATTTGAGGTGTTGTACGGTAGACCTTGTCGTTCCCCAGCATGTTGGTTGAAGGTGGGGGACAACAAACTACTTGGGCCGGAAGCGATTCAGGATACTTCGGTAAGGATAGAATTGATACGGAGTCGCATTCGGGTAGCTCAAGATCGACAGAAGAGCTATGCTGATGCGAAGAGGTTCTTCAGGGAGTTCCAAGTGGGGGACCAGGTTTGACTCAGAGTATCTCCTATAAAGGGGATTATGCGATTTTGGAAGATGGGGAAGTTGGCACCGAGATACGTGGGACCATTTCCTATCATCGAGCGGATTGGGTCTGTTGCGTATAGACTTGGGTTACCGGAGCATTTACACAGGATTCATGATGTGTTTCATATTTCCTCACTAAGGAAATATCTTAGAGATGATTTGGCTCATTCTCACATTGCTTTGGAGGACATCGATCTCCAGCCCGATAGCTCCTACGAGGAGGGGCCGATTGCTATTTTGGACCGAAGTGAGCGGAAACTGCGGTCAAAGATAGTTCCGTTAGTATGTGTTCAGTGGCGGCATCATAATGCCGAGGAGTCCACATGGGAGCGCGAGGATGAGATGCGCGAACGTTAGCCAGAGTTTTTTTCACCAGGTACTTTTTAGTTCCGAATTTCGGGACGAAATTCTGTTATTAGGGGGAAGTATGTAATACCCCGCATTTTTATCGATATTTATTTATGGGATTAATTAAATTAAATGTAAATTAATTGAGAATTAATCCGGATAAAATACTAACGAGATGTGAGTTGGTATTTGATTATAATGTGTATATATGGCAATATATGAATATTAAAAATATTGAAATTGTCGCGAGGCTGAAATACGACAATTTGGAAAATTTAATTGGGACGCGCGTGTCAGTCACGTCGAGAATGAATTTATGAGATTTAAAAATAAATTATTTTTCTTTTGACCAAATAGTCATTTTGAGTGCGCCAACGTGTCCGGAAGGGTCGAGGTAGTCAGAAAACACTAGCCGGGGGTTTAATTTGGGTCCCGGGGCATTTTTAGGCCAAACCGGCAACCCAAAAGGGTAGTTTGGTAATTTCGGAAATTTGGTAATTAAAACCCACGAAAATTAGACTTTAATTATGACTTATCATTAAACCCACTAACCCATTTTCAATTCTAATCTAAGTAGTGGGCTATGGGAGAAGTTAAGAAAATATTATAACTTGCCAAAAACCAACCCCCCACCTCCATTGTCATCTTGTGAGAAGAACTTGTAGAGAGAGAGAGACAGAGAGAGGAGAATTCTGCAGAGAGAGAGAGAGGAATTCAATCATCTCCAACCAACAACAAATCTGAAGAACATAAGGCAAGTGATTTAGTTACAATTGATTCAATGAATGTGTTCTTCCATGTTTAGTGTAATTATCGAATTTTATCTTGGAAGATTGATATGAGCCCATGAATTTGAGGATTAAAACTATAAACCATGTTAGGAATTACATGTAGACATATTCTGGACGAATTATGAATCCAAAATATAACCCTTGATGATCTAAAAACGGATTTAGGAAGAGAATTATTATTGTTCTTGAAAGAAATAGAAAACTAGGGTTCTTGATGTAGTTTTGATCCAAATAAAGCCCTTGGTTGATGATTTATTGGTTTTAGAACGTTAACAATGTTGTAGGATGGTTATATGATGATACTATAACGTTAGATTAGAGTTTCATGCATTATAATGGAATTTTGGTGCGAAACTTGGACTGGCAAAACAAAGCAGTCCGTAGCATAACTGGTGCGCTCGATCGATCGACATTCATAGGTCGATCGATCAATCACCATCGATCGATCGAACATACAAGGTCGATCGATCGACCTTCCCAGAATGAGTAAAATCTTCCCGTTTAAAATTTTAAGGATGTTAACCCTAGAAAATTATTGATGGGGACTTTGTGAGTATTCTTAGACTTAAGGAAGACTAGTAGGTATGGTTGTGAAATCGGACCTTAATTAGAATTTAATTTGGGATAGTTGTCAAAAATCCAATAAAGCTCGATGAGTGAGATAACATTAGGGTTAAAAGAGTAAATTCGAATGATTTGATGAAATGAGGTTTGTGGCAGAAATAATGACCTTAAGAATAATGAAATTAAATGTGGAAATAATAGGAGACTTAGTAACCTCTTTGAGATAGGTTTTAAGTGTAAGAAGCTAGGATGTGAGATGTGTCGACAGTCTACATTATATATTATCGAAAGACTTAAAATGCATAAAATTGGAAAAATGGTATAGGGATGTAGAATATACCTTTATTAATATTAAGATATCTAAGACGTGTGAATGCTTAGTATATGACTTATGTGTATGACATACCTACCATACTTGCTATCACGGAGGTCGTCGTTCGTGTTGGGCCAACTAATATTTGTGTGCCTACGGGGGGATTTAGATTGGTACCTTAAGAACATAATACTAGAATGACTTATTTGTGAGTTAATAAGTCAGCTGACTATGGAGCTTAGGTATGTACGTGACCCATGGATATGTTGAATTATGTTCGCCTCCATTTTTGTGTGTTGTGCTTATTCTAACAATTCCTGAGAGATTCGGAATTTGTAATCCTTATGTACGTGATGTACCGGGATGAGATAGCAGAGTATGTGCACTGTAGCCTAGACTAGGGGTGCCTATAATGTATATTTATGATGTGAATAATATACAACTAATGTTCAATGAAATACTTAGTAAAGTAACGATGTTTATACTTGTGCTATTTTAATAGAGATTAAAATGAGAACTCCACTAAATAAAAGGTTGTTATTAGGGAATTAAGGCACATACATGGTATACTTTAATGACATGAATAAACCCTTAAACCTATAAAGTGAAGCCAAGTTTTGTATTAGACTAGTTAGTTAGTAGCATAACTAGTACGGGATATGAATGCGTTAGGAGTGCACAATAGTTGAGAGGTGAGGAGCTCATGTGAGTTCACGTCCTAACATGTATGTTTCATTCACTGTTTTAATGTTATTAAAGCACTTGATATTTTTAAAATACTCTCCACTTTCGGGCTCTGACCCATTTGCTTTCAAATCTTTTTTTTGTAAAAACCTTTTAGGTGCCCAGCCACAAGGACGCCATGCATAGTATTTCCATTGAGGTGACGAGCTGTAGCTGTTGTGGAAGTTACAGGGCCTTGATAGTAGACGCCTCCTTTTCTAGTCTTGACTCTATATTCAGTTCCATCATTTGTAGGGCATGTTGCCCATTTCTATTTAGAGACATTTCATATTTCAGTTATTCAGATTTTGGCATGTAATTAATTGAGGGTACACTGTTCTTTTTATTTCAGTTGTGGGATTGTTGTGAGGAGTATTTCCTCCAAACTTATTATTATTTGTTGGTTATTCTATTACTTCTTTATGGTGAATGGTTATGTTATTCTTTCATAATTCTTTTATTTCATGTTAATCAAATTTAATTTAAAATTTGACAACTTACTTTTTAAATACTAGGTAGTTAGTAATCATTAAATGTTTTCGACAGTGATGCTATTAACTAAACCAACTTGGCATTTTGAATTAATTTAATTAAGTAGTAGCTACCCGGTATTTAATTAGTCGGGGTGTCACACTAGCTAGATCCTCCTACCCTCAAGAACTCTCTACACCCTCTAATGTCGTCAGCCCTTGGCCAGCTACCATTTTCTCCTTCTTTGGCTCCTTTTCTCTCAAGAACTTATGGTTGTCATCATAATGAATCAAAGTGGCATCGGCTACCTGAGTGTATGTAGTGAATGAAATATTTCCCAATAAGACCTACTTAAACCTACAAGTCAGATCATGCATAAAATAGTCCATATTCAACTCAGATGATGCCTTAAGATTGGGTGCAAAATATAGAAGATGAGTGAACTCTCTCTTGTACACAGCAACCATCCTATCATCCTTATTAATAATATAAAATTGTCTCATCGATATTTTCTACTATGACAATGGGAAATAAGTTCCCTCAAACTTTGCCCAAAATTCATCTAGGGTCAATTAGGACCTATCCTCGGTAGTGGTAATAGACTCCCACTAATAGAAAGCGTCCCCTACAAGCTTGAATCTTCAAATCATATACTGTTGAACCTTGGTACACTCCACCAATCACAAATCATTCTTAATGTCATGTCTCCACTGGAATTCCATAATAGGGTCAGTGGATCCTAAAAACTCTGGGGGGTGTCCCTTCCCCAATGAAGTTTAGGCACCATGGGGGTAGTGGTGGTGGTGGAGGTTGTTTCATCGCTGCCATAGTCTAAGATAAAGTTTGGGATACGATGGAAGCTAAGTTGGTAGGCTCTAATGTTGGTGCATGTCCTTGTGGTGTTGGCCGCTATCTCTACTGAGGTGCAGTTGCTCTTGATTCGGCACTCACAGTTGGGCACGATCGTCTCCATCCTCTACGAGTATTCATTCTCTGAAAGATAGTAAACAAAATCGTATTAATAACAGACTAAATACAAAGAGTATAAATAATAAACTAGGGATCTAGAGTACCAAATAACGCAACATCGAAAAGTCAAAAATGCACTCAAGACCTTAGGACACTAGAACTTGGAATGGTCTAATACCAATTGTGACATCCCGTAATATTTAAAACTAGATTAATAAGTTCAAAATTTAAGCAGTATAGGAGTCTAAACCAATAAGTATCATTCTAACTATACGATAAAGAAATAACTTGAAATCAAATCTAAATATTCGAAACTCTTATATAATCCACATGAGTCAAAAACTAATATACCAATACTATGCAGTATCAACGATATGAAAGTATGAACACAAGTAGGTATCCTCACTACTATAATAACAAAAAAAATAAAAGAAATGATAGAACTAGTCAGTTACACATATGTCCTAAAGTACATCTAGAACGAGAGGATGGATAACAAAAACCCTCTCGATCAAGTTTTCCGAACGGGCGACTTCTGTCTTGAAACATTAAATCCATAATGTCAACAGCAAGTTTAAAGAGAATAAAAGTATAATGGAAGTAGGAATAAATCATAACTATTCACCTGGCTCTAGTACTTTAACATATTTTAGATTTTTCCCAACATCATTCCTAATATCACACATTTCTAATGTACGAAATCCTAGGTGATCCCATTATTACATTTTTAATCTACAATTGCTTTCAAATTAACTCTATAATAATCAAAGTTAAGTGTAATAAAGTAATTAAGATAATCTTAGAGTCTATGTATCACAAAATTAATCCAAGCAACGAAGGCCTATCTCTAATTCCTTCGGGTATCACTCATGCATACTAAGTACAATCTCAGGTTATCCCAAACTTAAGACCTTTTCAAGGTAAGGGACAAATCACTATGTCTACCCATAGATCATGAATCCTACCATACCCAAGACTTTATAAAGGAAATATTCCTCTTATCCATCTCGAACACAGATACCTAGACGTGTGACTGAGGGGTAAGAAATGACTATGGTAACTCATTTACTATTCGAGGTCCTATAAGGTTTCGAGTCAGACGTGCTCTGTCTAAATGGAATCCCCCCTTAGTATGTTTTTAACAAGTCCTTGCGCATGGTATTCATCACATAGGGAACAAAAATATACATCTAAATCACGAAATTCAAGTGCTAACTATATTTTTCTACTTTAATTTAAATTAAAAGTCGACAAGAAATTCTTCCATCTTCTTAAATTAGGGTCATCAAAATCAAATTATAAACCAAGCCACAAAACATAATTTGGGTCACAGGTTATCCAAAAATAACCCCCTAAAATAAAAATCCATAAACTAAAATAATGAGCAAAATTGTCAAAATATTTGAATCATCAATCCATCGTTGATTGGTTGATCGATCGCATCAAATCTTTAAAAAATACATATTTCAGGGTTTGTCTTCTCCAACATAACCCAGTTCATAATCAAACCTCCACTGAAGATAAGAAAACCTTCATATGTAATTCATATGACATATATACGATGTGAACCATAACACCCAATTCATATCAAGTTGATTTCAATCCTCTACATACATTGACATAGATACTAAGGTTTTGAATCAATTTTGTATATAAGTCAAAATTTAATTAAAACTTAATCAAAACATAAAAATGTTGGGAAGATCTAATCAAAATGATGTTCAATCAATTAATTTACTTTATGTTGTATTAATAAAGAAATAACTTGATTTTAATCATCTAAATTAGATTTTAATTTTTAGTTAGAATTTTCATTCAAATGAATAGGCATAATTTACAACAAGTTCAATTATACAAGAATTTGAATTAAACTTCCCTCCCAATTAGTGTAGACTAGGGCTCCAAATATTCAAAATTCTCCCTCTTCCTTCTATCCTTCTTCTCTCCAAGCTCTTAGATCCCAATTTGTGTTTTTGTGTTAAGAATTAGCCTCCAAATATTTCAATACTAATACTTATTAACCTAGTTGGGCTTGGGCCTAATTTAAGGTCTTAAGTGGTTAGCCCAAAATGCCCTTTGACTAGTCTTAATGTCTGCCTTTTGCATTTGGGGCCAAAGATTTCATCATTAAAATACTCTTAACCTTCATTCTCATGACTAATGATAAAGTAACACATATTTTAATTATTAGCCTAATTAGTTGTAAAAATATTGATTAATCGTTTTATCTTCAATTTATTTCATAATTTATTTTTATACTTATAAGTAAGTTGTGATATTACATGTCACACACCTACTAATATTCTATCTATATATTTAGGGAAAATACAGGTTATTACACTCATATTCCCATTGTTCTCGATCATATCATCATTGTATCTCGTCAAAACTATTAACACGGTTAACATTGTTTTGAGCCATTGTTAAAAGAATACCTCCCCATCAAAGTCTCCAACTGTAAGAGAGTAGTTATCTTAGTGATAGGGTGCTCAAATATATATTGAGTTGTAACATCTATTAATGATAAAATTTTAACTACCATATTACTCTCAATAGAGAAGGAATAAACTTAGTTGGAATAGAACAAGATCTTTGTATGAGCTCGTACAATAAAGGATACTAATGATTTCCAATAATGAACCTCCAAATCATGCATCTAAAGGGAGAGGGAATCTAGCATTATAAACACACCCCTGGTAGGCAGCTCAAACACCAAGGTCATCAATGTCAAAGATCAATGGGTATTAAATGCTTTTCTAGGTGCAAGCATAAATAAAATTCTTCATGGACAAAATATATGAAAGCTTTAGTAGTAAACATGTCTGAAAATGTATTTGTCCTGCTTAAAATTCTTGTATGTGTGTAATTACTCTCTTATGAAGTCTCCCTTCTTCTCGAGGGATAGTTGATGGTATCTATAGTTTGTAAAGTAGACTCGAGAAGTCTAAGGGGAATTAAATGTTATGTTCGACCACTATGCCTAGTATTAAAGGAAAAGTTATGCCATCAAGCTTCCATGTCACTGGCATTAAATGTTGGGAGGAGTCTTAAGTGACTATCCATGTGCAATGCTCCAACCTAGATTTATGGGTTACCCATGATCAATCGAGTCAGACCCGAGCATTAGGTGTGAACTACAATGAAATAACCTACATAATGCTCCTAGTCCAGTTTTGTTTAATTAACATTTTACTTGTTTATCATGAGATTTCCATTTAAATCAAGCTACGTGAGGGACCCATGGGAAGTGTCCCTGAAATATAACCATACAGAGAAACTAACGTAAAATAAAAAGAATACATACCTCTGCAAGGCTCTTAAACTATGAAAATGCACCCAACCTGTCGTAACAAAGATAAGGGAATGAGCAGAATGACTAGTGGGAAATTACAACAATACAATAAAAAATTGAACGGAAGAAAGAAGTCTCTAACATGTTATATCTACATGCACATGCAACTACCATATATATATATATATATATATATATATATATACAAATTGTTTTTATTACAATAACATTCTTTATCCCGATTAATTTACCTTAATCTTGTAAAAGAAATCCCTTTTACTTGACTTGACCTTTATTCCCTGATTTAACACACCCGGTTAAATATTTAAAACAACCATACTTTATTTAAGGAAAACGATTTCTTTTCCCGATATTACCCATTTATTTATACCAACTCACGCTAGTATTTTCTATAAAAACCGTCCTTTCAACACATGCAAACACTACGTTAGAAAATACTTATTTTACTTTGAAAACCTTTCAAAAACACACCCTTGTCTTAATTATGGGATAAACCTGTCTAGGTCTCTTATCTACCCATTTATTCCCTTATCTTTACCATTCCTTTACGTTATGGACATTAATCAATTTCCTCATTATGTGTCCACTTTATCCTTACCGGAACATTTATTGATTCATTCAAGATAGGTTGTCTATTCACATATTTGCCACACAAACCATTTTTTGATATGTTTTGTTTTAATATATTTTTCTCAGAATCTTCCAATTCTACATACTTTAACGAGCTCCATACTATCGGCTATGCTATCATATGCTCTGGCGAGTGATTTTGGGACTTTCACACCTTGTCACCGGTCTCTTCTTAATTCCCAGTATTATCTAAGTCTTTATTAATGTGTTTTAACATTTTAAAAATGTCTGCACTATTCTTCCTTTTCCTTTTCCAACCCAAGCCAAAACCCGGGTTTCCACCGCAAGTTATGTTACACTTTTAAGATAATCATTTTTTGTCATTTTGTGTAACAACTTTTCCCACCATTTTATTTGATAAAAATGTTCCACTTTACGTAAAATTACCATTTTACTCATTTGTTTTCAAACTTGTCTTTTCCTCCATTTTCACAACTGTTATTTTCCAAATACCATTAATTTACCAACGCTAACTTCTTGAGTGTTTTTAACACATTTATACATTTAAAACATTTTGGAGTGTTATCCCTCTCAAGTTGGAAACATATTTATTTCATTACTTTCTTTTCAAAGAAATTATTGAAAATCCAAGACTACTTTATAAGAAAATATCATTTCTTTTATTAGTACATGTAGTCTTAAAAAGATACACTTATCACATTTTCCACACCTTTTTACACCTTAAAGGCTGGAATTTTTACTTTTTTATCTCTTATATAAACCCACTAGAACCCTCGTTATACTTGTTTGTATGTTCGACATCAAAATACTACCACTTTATATTCATGAGAATAAAGTCCAAAAATCCTATTAAATGGGCTTAACATATAATTATTCCAGAAATTTCACACTATTGACATAGACATTGTTTTCAATCTAAAAGAATATTTTATTTTTCGAAAATATGAGTAAATCTCTATTTATACAAAAATCCCATTTTTTATAAGAAGACTTTGAAAATATTTTTTCATAAAACATTCCCAAAATTGCTATTTCGTAAAAATATTTAAACATCAAGTTTTCTTGAAATATACCATTTTGATCAAACCATTGAAACTACTTTTTCTTAAACCGATTCACAAACTTATAAGCAATATCATTCTTAAATCATATATGCACATACTCTTAAGTTTAAGACTCTATGTTATTAGTATTTGATCCAACTCCCCCCCCCCCCACCCCACCTCCTAAGGTGGTCTCAAGGAGGTGGTGTAGCTCCAAAAAGCGCTTGTCTCCATTAAAGATCCAACTCCCTTTCAAAACTCCAAAAATTTATGCTCTTTTTCTTATCTAAAACCCCAAACAACAACTCCAAACTCATAGCTCTACTTAATAATGGAGGAATACTTCTAAAATGTGATGGTATAAGGTTGGAAAATAGTGGTGTATGGTGGTTTGTGGTGGTGGGAGAAGGGTAAAAGCTCTAGAGAGAGAGAGAGAGAGAGAGATTTCTGATAATGGTGGGGTAAACCCACCCCCACCCTCTTGTCTTAAAACCCCTAAATAGCCCCCAAACAACCCTTATAAAACTATCAAAACCCCTAAAATCCCATTTTTGTTTATCTGGGTGCATCATAGTTTGAAACATCATTGATCGAACGACCCAAAATGTGACAACACACAAGGGCACCCGATTTTAAAATTTCTGGGTAGCCTCGTTCGAACAAAAATGTTCTCATTCGAACGACTAACGAACATCCTTCTAACGAATCCAATACAGTGGCATCTCTTTCAAACCTCATTGGAACTGATATTTAAATGACCATAATTCTTGTTCGATCGACCTGATTCACATTCGAATGAAATTGGGATCTCATTTGAATTACCTTCAAGTCGTTTTGATCTTTCCATATTCCTTAAATCTCTAATTTTTATCCCCAATCTTCCAATAATTACCATTAAGGCCCAAATGTAATAAACTATAAAATTAAAAGTCCATATACTACTAATCCGAATAAAAAATTCTTATCTATTTACAATTTGAGCGGGAAGATAATAAAATATTAGGCGCAGGTATTACATTCTTCCCTCTTTAGGAAATTTCGTCCACGAAATTATCGATCTGCCTATTCCTCAATTTCATGGGATTTACCAACTCTTTTTGTAAATTATATAAATCCTCCTAGACAAAATCATCTAAGTGCTTAGTGACTAAGACAACATCACACGCTCTGACACCGTGGTTTTCACCAAAACCTCAACATGCAACATGCTTTAATACTCACCGTCACGCTAACCATCAATGTTACACCACCATCTCAAGTCCTTACTCACTTGATTATTAAACATAAAAACGTCCTAGGACTACCTTGCGAATCCCAAAGCATATTGGTGCCTTTATCGGGAAACCTTCTCTAATGATTGATACTCACCCAAGAGTGAATAGTAATACAACCAATCATCCAACTCATCATTAATTACCACCTCAGATCTAAGGACTACACATTCCAAATTTCTTCAAATACTCAAGTCATCATGACCACATAACCTCATTTAATCTAGATGTTAACCTCATATCATATGTCATTCCCTTTGTGGACTGACACACCAACCAAATCATAATCGTGCAATCGGCATACACCTTCTGTCGCGTCACTCTGATGACCCTAGTATTACTCTAGGCATATAACTTTGGAGCACTCACTTGAGTATTGCACTAATACACTCATCGTGGAAAAGTAACACGGTGTGCCAAGTTTCCTCGAGTTCTAGCACTATACAATTTCTTCAAGTCATCATCTTCATCTTTAAAACCAGATCCACTAACTGTCATGCCGGCCAATCGTAAGGCCACTAATTCTAAAAAAAGCGATTATTATGAGCAAGCCATGCAGACGAAAGTGCAGGCGCTCTTACATGAAACTAGTGTAATAGTAAGGACACCTCAGTTAAGGGCGCACCCAATTACCGAGTTGCACTGACCATGCCAGGTCCAACTCGTATCATACTATAACATGGTACAAATTCGAGATACAACAGTCGTGGAGAAACCAGTCCTCGATTATCAAAACCCAAAGGGACATACAAGAGAATCAAAGGAACAAACAATCATTTCGAGATATTCCCATCCATACGCGTCAGACTATGGTTTACAAAAAGTGAACCTATGCTACCTGCTTTGAAGTCTATGAATCCTCCTAGACATTCTCACTAGTACCGACCTAGACACACACTATGGCTCGAGTCACCAATTATGATGAATCGAATCACAACCTTTCATCCTTATCATATGAAAGCAACATATGAACCTATTGTTCTCTGGAAGTCAAACTCCATACTTCCCTCCTTAGGAGTAAGGCCCTACCCCTTACATCCTTAACAAACACAAACCACTCAAGTTATTGAATGCCTAACGCCTTTGTCAATTCGGTTTTGTCCATATCTTTAGTGATGTCGTGACCAACTTAACACACCTAGGTCATTGGCATACCATGATTGCATCCCTGCGTCTTCTTTAGAAGAACCCCGTTAAGAGAAGCATTCACCTTATAATTAACCTTCAATTACACAAGGTTTTCACTGAGCTTATCTCTGATTTCTACCCAAACTAAATTTACGTAATGGAAACACCGGTCATTTTTGAAATTCTAAGGGTAGTAAGTACCAAACATAGATGCATTTTCTAATCTGCACTAGCTTGGCAAGACGTGCCAATAACTAGTCCCTGCCTTTATATGGATATTCTAACTTATATTGTCCACACATGTCAACATTCTAATCATGCTTCGATATCCCCCTTTCTAGGGTTCTATTTTCAAATCTCCATATGACATCATCAATCTATGTCCCAAATACATTTCCTAGTACTCCTCAAAATCAAGTGTCACGTCACCTACACTAGTCATTCCATGACACCAGAGCATCATGCCCACTCTTCGAACATATTTTTAATTTCTCTTAGAAGGCTACACCACCCATTTGTATAAATTCGGATAACAGCACCCCACACGTACACTATACGACTCCTTCAGAACATAACCAACAACTTGATATCATTACCTAAACTTCATTACAATAATAACCATGACACTAGTACTTCTCCATGCCAGACTTAACTTGTTTCCTAAGGACACCAAACATACTCCACGCAAAAGTCCTCAAAACCTGACAAGATCTCATCATCCATGACTTTCTCATTGTAAATGCACTCTATAAATTTCTTAATACGCACATCTCAATTGCTAGGTTCTCTCAAAGACACTAGTCTATGAGCCTCTACACACGGATAACCTTAAGATGTCACAAGAAGTTCATTTTTATTCCCAATGACACCACACACAATTAGTCCTACGGACACTCCAAGATGCCCTTAAACCACATTCACACTTGTATTCCCTCACATCTAGCCATTACTTAAGCCGTTAAATTGGGCCATGCGACTTAGATAATAATATTATCTTCCTTACAAATGGTTGTGACCATAAGCCACATACCAAATCATAAACTAACATTACTCAGGATTCTATCAGGATATGGGACGTTATGTACAACCTATAAAGATCTAGGTCTACATCGCCGAAATCACTAAGATACTATCCCTAAAAATCATATTATATCTCTTAAAACACAGACATGGAAGACTATCTAGAATTTACTCATAAGTCTTCTCAACCATCATCGTTACATACATAACAGATTTACTGTAAATTTCTCGTAACTCTCATCAGACCTTGTGAGGTATAACTTTCGATCAATAATCACTAAGACACTTACTTACAATAGTAGCATTTTACTAACTCAGACTGCATACACCTCCCTAAGTGTTGAACAACAGAGTTCCTTATGTTCATCAAATTATCGATTATCTTACGATATGATATTACCCCTAAGGATCGAATTCGTCTAATGACATCATCATTTTTATCTATTCGAGAGACAACACCCCAGAACTTAACGTATCTTTATCACAATTCAATACTGCTTAGGAATGATGCACTAGTCACCTAATTTCCGCAGTTGATTTTACAAAATTCATGTTTCTATATCATATATATAAAAAAAGAAATACCTTTTACTTAACTTGACCTTTATTCCCCGATTTAGAACGTCCGATTAAATACTTAAAACAACCACACTTTGTTTAAGGAAAATCATTTGTTTTTTCCGAAATTACATCTTTATTTATATCAATTCACATTAGTATTTTCTTTTAAAATTACCCTTTCAACACACAAAAACCTTGATAGAAAGTAATTATTTTCCTTTGAAAGCCTTTTATAAACACACCCCAATGTTAATTATGGGTTAAACCTCTCTAGTACACTTATCTACCCATTTATTCCCTCATCTTTACCATTCCTTTACCTTACGGACATTAATCAATTTCCTCATTACTTTTCCACTTTATGCTTTCCAGAACATTTGTTAATTCGTTCAAGTTAGGTTATCTTTTCACATATTCACCGCACAAACCATTTCTTGGTATGTTCCAATTTCATTATATTTTTCTCATAATCTTCCAATATCCGCATAATTTATCGGGATCCACACCGTTGGCTATGCTACCATATGCTCTGGATAATGATTTTGTGTCTTTCACCCCTAGGCTCTCCTTAATTATTCTCGGTCTTATTTGAGTCCTTATTAATGTGTTTTAATATTTTATAAATGTCCACATTATTTTTCTTTTTCCTTTATCGACTGAAGCTAAAACTGAGGGATCGCCCCCAACTTTTCTTACACTTTAAAATAATCATTTCTTGTCCTTTGTACCCTTACATTGATTTTTATTCCAAAAATCATGTTCACTTAGGACCAATTTGTATAGCACCCTTTTCAATAATTTTATTTCATCAAAGTATTCCACTTTATGTAAAATTACCATTATACCCATTTGTTCCCAAACTTGTCTTTTTCTCCATTTTTACAAGTGTTATTTTCTAAACACCATTAAGTTAACCACACTAACTTCTTAAGTGTTTTTAACACACTAACACTTTCCAAACTTTTTTGGAGTAGCATCCTTCACAAGTTGGAATCATCTTTATTTCATTACATTTTTTTCCAATAAATCATTAAAAATTCAAGACTACTTTATAAGCAAGTACCATTTCTTTTATAACTACATGTAGTTTTAAAATCAAACAAGTATCACATCTTTCACACCTTTTAACTCCTTAAAGGCTGAAATTTCTATTTTCATTTATGTCATGATTAAACCAATTAAACTTGTTTATATGTTCAGTATCAAAATACTACATGTTTAGGTTCATGAGAATATGAATTTCAAGTCCAAAACCCCTATTAAATGGGTATAACATATAATTTATTTAACAAATTTCATAATATTAGTATGAACATGATTTTCAAGCTATAAGATATTTTTATTTCTCCAAAATTTTAGTAAATGACTATTTATACAAAAATACCAATTTCTATAACAAAACTTTGAATATATTTGCTCATAAAACATTCCCAACATTTTTATTTCATAAAAATATTTAAATACCAAGTTTTTTTGAAATGTACTATTTCGATCAAACCATTGAAACTCCATTTTCTTAAACCTGTTTCACAAATTTATAAGAAATATCATCCTTAAATCATATATGCATCACACTTTTAAACTCCATATACAAGATTAAATACTAAAAAGATAGTCTTAAACTTAAGAGTAGAGTTTTTTCACCTCAAATGGAGCTTCAAAAATGGTGGATGAAGATGATTGCAACCCACACATCCTAAGGTGGACTCAAGAAGGTTTTCTATCTCCACAAAGCTTATCTCGATCAAAGATCCAAGAAACCCCCTTCAAAACTCCATAAATTTCTACTCTTTTTCTCCTCCAAAACCCTCCCAACAACACCTTTAAATTCGTAACTCTACTAAACAATGGAGTAAATGGGTGTGTAAGACTTATTTATGGAGTAATACTTCTAAATTATGATGGCATAAGGTGGGGACGTGGTGGTGAATGGTAGTTTTTGATGGTGGGATAAAGGGAAAAGCTCTAGCAAGTGAGATATATCTGATAATGGTGGGGGAACCAACCCCACTCTCTTGTCTTCAAACTCTCAAATAACACCAAACAACCCTTATAAAAACTATACTAAACTCTAAAATCACATTTTTGTCCATCTGGGTGCACCCAAACTCAACACGTCATCGATCCAACAGCCCAAAACGTGACAGCACACGAGGGCACATTAAGGGCCAAAAGTAATCAACTATAGAAATAAAAGTCCATGTTCTAGTGATCCGAATCCAATATTCTCATTTATTAACAATTTGTGAGGTAAATAATAAAATATTGGGGACGGGTATCACATAGTGTGTCAGGCGGATACCCGAAAGTGGCAATGCATGAAACTGTTTGGCAATCCCCAAACCACAACGATTTACTCATGTTTGGGTTGTACATGGAATAGGTCACACATGACATCAGTGGCATATTTATAGAAAGATCTTTGTTACTTCAACAAATACCACCTACATCAAACCAATGGACAAGGTAACTTGTGGTTGCTCGGAGGGATGCTCCCTCAGATTATGTTCTCTCGGATGAGATGGTGTTTTACCTGAGTCATGCCTTAACTTTTCCTTAATTCTTAATCCTCCAAACTAGTTCCGTTGTAGGTTCCCTAAGTGAGGTTGTTTTATATATATATCATGAAAGCTCTCCCAAGTCCTTCCAGACCTAGTCCTTTGTGAATACCGAGTAACCTCACCAACTATTACAATATACCTCATAAATACATAACGTAAGTAAAAAAAATAAAAGGTTCCTTTAAATATATCCCTTGATAAATTTTCCTCATTGCTCCTTCTACCATTTGGAATGGTTTTCCTGCTTTCTCTATACTTGTTCCAGCTTCCTACGTCTTCGTGCGAGTCATATTATAAGAAAGATCGCTTGACTCCTCACATTCTTTAGTAATCTTACTAATATTTGTTGAATCCTTCTCTAGTTTCTCATCTAGTTTTTTAAGGAGGGAAATTATCTTTAATCTCGGGTTTATCTTTAAGTCCCTTATAAAATCCATGTTTCAATACTGATCTAAAATAAAGTTCATATAATGAATCTCATGTATACATAACTAAACCAAGAACAACAAAAAGAACAAACATAAAATATTTTTTTGGGTTTATCAAGGATTATAATATATATAAACATACATTGTAAAAAAAACAAGAATACTGAAAAATGCATAAAATTAATATTGCATGAAAGAATCCTAGGTCTCTTATTCATATACCTATCTAAGTAGTTGGATCCTAGGGAGGATAAAAGATTCATTCATTTTTCCTCTCAAAGTTTTTTTAATTAATACCAATCTCAACTCTCTCTAGGAGCATTCCCAGGTCCACCTCTTATAGGTATCCAATGTTCTCTTAGTAAAGGATCTGTATTCCTAAGAAATGTGTTTCTTAACCTAATGAAAGGAACCCTTCTCTTACCATGTTATTGATTCACCATAAAATAAATATTCCTCATGATATTTCCAATCTCATTCATAAGCTTTCTCAATGGATCTCTCTTTTCAAAAACCTTTATATTTGCAAAAAAACCTTTTCTTCCTAGACAACAATCACCTACATGTTGCATAGAGTATCCATACAAAATTCATTGGATCCAATATAACACTTTTCTTATATGAATAGTCTTAGTCATAGACTCATGATCTTTCATATCTTCTTTTTTCACAAGATTCCATCTCTTGAAAGGAAAAATCGAAAATGTGGTTCGTTTTTCCACAAAATTAGAAACCAAAGGCACTAGCCCTTTGTAATGATTTAGGAACAATATTTTCATGTTTCAGTTAGGAAGTATGCCCACTGGTCATCCTTTTGATACAAGAAGATGATTCAAATGTTAATTTTTAAATTTCATTTTTTGTGCATTTAACTCAAAAAATCCAAGACTATGTTTATCATTTTCTACTTGACCATGTTTTAAAAGGAGGTTTTCAGCCAAATTGGTTTTTCAACCAAATAAAATTTTCGCTCCTTGGAATGTTTAAGTTCAAAAGAAAATTTGTAAAAATTAGTTTTTAAGACAAAATTCTTTTCATCATTCATAAGATATTTCATATTCCTCGTGTAAGTGACTTCTTCTAATAGGTTATCAACACTTTCATTGAGCTTAGCATTATCCAAGTGAACACTTTTAATCTTTTTAATGTCACATTCTTATTCACCTTAAATAACTTTTATTTTTGTTAAATTTTTTATATTGTACTTGTTGAGATTAAAAGATTATTTATAAAGTTCATCGAATGCTTTATGAATGTTCCCCTATAAATCATCACTATCATAAGTCAATCAAGGACAAGATGTGTGTGAACCTACACTATCACAAGTTAAGGAATCACTAAGATACCTATCACTAGACTTTTTCTTTATTCCTTTATTAATGAAAACGTCAAGAGAATCATTCTCTTCATGAAATCTTCCTCCTTTACCTTCCGACATAACCATGAAATCTATATTACTTTCACTCTCTTCATTAGTGGAACTTTCATTAAATTTGTTATCAAAATAACACAAGATAGATTTGTCAACTTTATTATTTTTATCACATTCCTTTGAATTCTCTAGATTTACGAAATGTGTCGAGAATACATTCATATGGTAACCTACTCCACCATACCCAAAACTCATATCCTCAACTTTCATATTTTCTCTCTTAGGTGCATTCTTCTCATAACTATTTTTCAAATCATATTTAGAGGATTTTTTTAGCTTTGATTAAAATTTAGTCTCATTTAAAAACATTTTCTTGTTGTTTTTGTAGAACTTGTTAAATTGTTTAACAAATAAATAAATATCCCCATTAATACTTTCACAAGGCCTATTTTAACCTTCTTTCACATTCGCCTTCTCACTTGACTCGATAATGAAGTCTAAGTATTTCTTAGGTTTTACACTTGAAGCACTATTTTTCTCACATGGGAGGCTACAAGTTATTCAAGGATGCAAGTATCGATATCCTTAATATCATGCAAGATAGAAACCTTCATCTTTAAATGACAATCTAATGTCCTCAATCTTAACAACCTTATTCTCCGGAATCTTCTCCCAAAGATTATATGAAGCATTAACAACTTCCATCAAATGAGTGTAATACTTTATAAACTTGTCTTTTACATTAATCCTCATCACTTCAAAGGTAGTTGCAATTTTTTGCAACTTTACTCTTTTCATATTTGAAGTTCCCTCCTATGTGATTTTCAGGATTCTCCATACTTCTTTCTCTGTTACATAATTAAGTATATGATTATACTCTTGTGTGCTAATGGAGGCAAATAATGCATTTAGAGAAATTGAGTGAAAATTTCACGAAAATCCACCTTCACACAAGTTTTCTTTGACTTATCCTGGAAAATCAATTACGGGAAAATACCTTCCATATTAAATTCTAATCCACACTTATGTTTAGATTTTAAATAAACTCTGATCTTCATTTTTTAGTGTCCATAATTGGTTCATTTAATATGAGGTGGTATGTTTGTAAAACCTTCATCTCTCAAATTATTAATCTCCTCAAGAAAGATCTAAACACCAATAATATAGAGCTATGAGAAAAAAAACATTAGCAAGAAAATGACAACAAATCTACTCTTTCATGGAATGTTATCAAAAGAGCAATGGTATGATACTAATTGAAAGGTGGAAGTCTGTAAACTCAAATAAACCAAGGGTGGAGAAAAGTTTTTTTCTTAGACAAATGTCTAATTTTAAATTTCCCTTTCAATTTTAGCAATCCTAATTTAGCATATAACTAGGTAAGATGATGAAACCTGTAGATCTACAATTAGAATCTCACCCAGGTGGTCTAAGTTAACGATATAAAAAATTATCTAGGTATAAATTCTAACTTCAATTGCAGTTGATCTTCAAATATTCAATCTAGATCTAAGTGTTGTGTTTATTAGCAAGGTGAGAATAAATATAAATACACAAAACAATCCATCTGACAAATTTATTAGGAAAACAACCCACCAAAGTGTAAAAAACCTCGATTAATTATAAGCTCTCAATTAACATGAAAATATATTATATAATGTAGGTTGATATCTCTATATTGTTCCCTACCAAGAATTTGTCTAATGAACATTGGACTCCCTTTTTTACAATTAGTGATCTACCTAAAAGTACATTAGATGAAAAAAGAAATCACATTCTCCTCCTTAGGATCACACCATGCTTAAACTCCTTAATAGATCGAACAATTATTTTATATATGAGTTTTTATCTTTAATTTTGATTTAAATAAGCTAGATTAAATCTAACCTATGAGGATTTGATCACAAAACACTCTCAATTCCTCACAAAAGTTAAATCGAGTATAGATCCAGGTTTTCTCTCAATTAAGAATGGAACGAGTGAATTTTCTAAAAGAGAATCAATTAAGATTCTCCCAATCTCGAAAATACACTCTTAGTATATGAGAAGTAAACATGAATGTATCTTATATCAAATGGGAGGGAAAATACTCTATTTATATAAATTCTGAAAAAATTTGAGAGCGTTGTGCGCACGATTGAAAATACCTTTGAGCGAACAATATTTGGAAGTGAGCAAATCATGATAAAAATGTGATATAATGTACATGTGTACAAAACCCATCAATGCCTACAGCTTTAGGCAGAATATGAACCAAACCTAAAATTTATTGGGCCGTACGCATAGGGTCAAAATACATATGTGTGAATGGATATAGACATAAAGTATTTTTCCCATAAAAGCTTCAATTATTATAACCAAGGCCTTTACCTTTATGTTTAAACCCAACACTTAACAATAAATAGATAACTTGTTTAAATTTAAAAACTATTTTCAAGGTAAATGAAAATAAATGCATGTGGACATATCCTAAATCTTCAAAATCACAATCCGTAAAAAATATATTCTTCAATGTAGTAGAAATGGGAGTCTTTCTTATAGAATAGTCCTATTTGATCTTCAATGTTCAATGTCCCCACAATGTTCAATGAACAAGACTCTCTCAACCAAACAATGTCTATACGAAATTCGTAAGAGCACAAGTATGCTCAAGTGCCCTTGGCTTTAGGATTGTCTTATTACATTATAAAAACACTTTTTTGTCATGGTCTAAATAATTCCAAAAAGCTTCATGCTTAATATTTTCAAGACCAAACTTCTTTATTTTCATCCAAGAGATACCTCATGCCATAAACAATGATAATCCTCTTTATGATAAAGGTAAATAAATTATATGACTTTGATAACCTTTTTTTACATAACAAAAATTAGATTTTTTTAAAATTGAAAAATGAGTAAATTTGTGTTAGTTATTATGGCCTGTTGGTTTTGGTGATATAGGAATGAAAATATACTTTTTATATATATATATATATATATATATATATATATATATATATATATATTGATGATAACTTATTTTACACTTGTTATATGAAAGGCTCTTAGTCCCCTCAATTACCCTCATGGGAGAACAGAGGTCCCAAGGCTGGCCTCAGACAGACCACTGCTTGGACCCTAAAACCTCTGTCGGTATCAAGAAAATACCACAATACTATAACAGACCTTAGCTATCCATCATTTTTCAAGGAAAGGGTAGTCATTCCACCGTGCTTCCTCAATCAAGCTCATGGATTACAACTCCAGTGTTCTTCCAAGTCTGACACCTACGACATACCTCAGTTTTCTAATAAATGACCTCTAAAGTCACATAACCTTCAACGTTGAGGAGAATTATTATGAAGTGTACTAGGAGAAACTTGTGTCCACTCCACAACAGTTCCAGAACCCTTATACCTTGGACAAAACTTTTGTAACCAGTTTGGAGGGTAGGCGAAAATCATAACAATATTTCACCTACTGCCACCATAAAATTTCACTTGCATTGAAAACTCCTATCCACATTTAATGTGACAAACAACTCTCTTGCACCACTTATAAATCCTTTGGCCAACATTGCACCTCCTTCATGACACCGTCAGACCTTAGAAGCACCCCAGTTATGTTATGGCAGTCTACTAATTCTGTCTCCTAGAGTTTTTATATAAAATGAAGGATGATGAAGAGTTAAAGGACAATAAATCTAAGGGAATACCAGAGATTAATAGGTTCAAGTAATCAAACTTCTAAAGAATCGAGAGTTTTAACATTCATAAGTGTTCCTAAGTATTGTTTGTATATCTTGTTGAGACCTAAATTAATACTTAAGAACCCTTAGAGAAGTCCACCAATAACATCCTAAGGTTGTTTAAATTGTTGACAAAGGCCATAATAGAGATTTTAGAAAATTGTATGGACCGACAGACCGAACCCGACCAAATCAGACTGCCCTATTTTTACCTATTTTTATCGTTAATCGATTCGATCCATGTTTTTTTTACAGAACGGCCTAATCAATATGCTCCTCGGTCCCCCTTATTAAATACTAAGTCTGGACCGACCTGTACTGGTTACTATTAATATGTATGTATTTAATTATATATATATATATATATATGTATATATATATATATATATATAAAGATACACACACAACAAGTTCTTGGGGTTAAGGGTACGCTCTTCCTAAAAAAAACTAATCGCTGCCTTGTGTTGTTGAGTTGAGAGTCTAAAACAAACACGTAATACCCAACACACAACTAAGAAACAAGCCCACCATTCGTGATGTCAATGAGAAACAAACCCATAACGCTCTCATTCTTCCAAGTTCACACTTCTCTCTCTCTCTCACGGCTTTCGCTCTAAAAACAAACCCACCATTCGTCTTGCCACTGCCTTGTGCCGCTGCCTAGTAGTAATCTATCTCACAACAAGCTCTCTATGAGAGACAACACACAGGTATCCTTTTTTTTCTCTGATTCAACTAGAAATAAGTTCTGATAAACAAAAATGGCATAATAGTTATACAAAGACATGAATCAGTTAATGTTGATTTTTATTATGCTATTATAGTGCTAACAACATGATCTTGGTTTTATTATCATTAGAGTTTAAACCATATCTTATGTATAAACTATTAGCATAATAATAACTTGTTTAAATTACTTTAATAAGATTAGGACTTACAAGTTAGACTGAAACGACCCTATGAAAAATCGGTTCGATATTGGTTCATTTTTTTCTAGGACTAATTTAATCGATCCAGTCCTTAAAAATCCTAAAAATCGAACTGGACCGGATCGCGAACACCCCTAGGTCACAATCGTATTCTCTTGACCAAAGCTCAAGAAATGTATTAGAGTGTAATAACTCTTTAATGATCTAATAAACAATATAACAATGCTCGATAGAGGAGGTATGACCCTTATTTAAGGCCCAAACCACATTAAACCAGTGTCTCACGCTTTGACTTTTCTCTCCTCTACCCACTAAGGTCTGGAGGGTAACACCTACGGGTCTGAGTCCACTTGTGATTTCAACACCCATCAGTTAGATGTTCTTTGTGGGAAACACACGCTCCATTTCTTTCAAACACACATATCACTTTCTTTAAAATGTAAACTATTTTCATTTTATCCCGCTCTTTCAAAGAGGTAGATGCCCATCAATACGGACTCCCTTATTAAAGGTAGATATGTGTTTGATAAATGTGGATACGGTAAATCCACAAGAAGATAAGAAAGAGAAAATAGGTTAGCCTATTAAGTCTCTGATCATTGTATGAATCGATGTATTGGATCCAACTAAATAAGTTCAGATCGAGGCTGACTTGAACCCCTCGCTTGGAGAAGATTTCATTTAATTACTAAGGGATAATAAAGTCATCTTTGATCGTAGTCACTCAGACATGATTGGGGTGGACCCTGAAGTCATTGTCCATGACCTCAGCATGGACCCAAATTATAAGATAGTCCAATAAAAGAAGATGTTCTTTGGCTCGAAGAGGAACAATGACGTAATAGGGTGGTTGACAAGCACCTGGAATCTAACTTTATTATAAAGGTCAAGTATGCATAATGGCTTTGCAACATGGTTCTTATGACCAAAGTAATAAAAAATGGGGGTTGTGCATTAATTTGACTAACCTAAATAAGGCATGCCCTTAGTAATGCTACCCACTACCTTGGATTGACACCTTAGTAGACTCTATGAATTTTCATGATCACCTCTCCTTCATGTATTCTTATTCCGAATACAGCTAAATCAGAATGGCCTCTGTTCATGAATAAAAGACCTTATTAATTACAAATAAAGGTACATACTATTATAAAGTTATACATTGTGGACTAAAGAATATATGAGCAACCTATTATAGGGCGGTGAACTCCATTTTTAAAAATATTATAGGCAAATCCATGGATGTTTACTTTCACATGTTGGTCAAAAGCATAGGGGCTCAGAACCATATGCAGACCTTAAAGAGACCTTTAAAATTTTGAAAGGAACCAAATGAACCTTAACCCAAATAATTGTGATTTTGGTGTTATTAGAGGCAAGTTCCTTGGGTTTATGGACACCGAGGAAGGTATAGAGGACAATCTAGAGAAGATTCAAGATTTATTTAATATGAAGTCTACCAGAAGCATGAAGGACATCCAAAGATTAGTTAGAAAATTGTATACCCTTAATCGATATCTCTATAAGGCCAGAGATAAATGCATGCCCTTATTCAAAATATTAAAGAATGCCTTTGAATGGATTGATAATGCTGAAGAGGATTTTGAAAACTATAAGAAGTATCTTGGGTCCTCAACAATGCTGCCCTGGCTATCACTGGGGAAAATTTATATCTATACCTTATTGCCTAAGCAATTACAATTAACTTATCTATGATCAGAGAAGAGTTTGTGATTATGTGCTCAGTATCCTATGTTAGCTGATGCCTTTAAGGGGTTGAAAGAAAATATTTGAGAATAGATAAACTATCCCTATGTCTCATCATCTCAACAAAGCATCTGAGGCCTTACTTCTGTTGTGGCACCATTGTGGTAATGACTGATCAACCCCTCCGATAGATCCTCCATAAACCTCACACCACTGAAAGTCTTGTCAAGTGATTTGTGGAGTAGGGCGAGTTCAACAACAAGTATCAACCGCGGAGATCTATTAAAGGCCATGCCTTATCTAACTTCATTGTGGTGTTTAGAAATATAGAGGAAGTGTAAAAATGTACTAAAATCTTTGGGGCTGAGGTCACAACAACGCCGTAAGAGTCCAGCTAACCCTTATTCCATGAAGTTGACCTCAACTCTCCCACATGGGTATTACATGTGGATAGCTCCTCAAACAAAATAGGAAGTTGGGAGGGACTTCACCAAGCGATTGCTGATGGAGGTACTATCTCTGTTGCTCTCCATTTTAAATTCAAAACCATTAATAATGAGAAAAAATATGAAGATTTGGTGGAAACCTTAGGACACGTCGCCTCATAAAATCTTAGCAGGTACGGGTCATTGGCAACTCTCATATAGTGGTCAACTAAGTCACTAATATCTATGAGGGCAAAGGCAATAATATGTAAGGATACTAAGAAATTTTGAAATACCTCATCAAAAGGATCCCTATATTTTGCATCAGAAGGGTCCTAAAGCATAGAATTCAGAGGCTGACAATCTTACACGAATGGATTCATCAGATGAGATAGATCCATAGGTCCTAGTTGTTATAATATCCAATCATTACTCAACTACAAATAAAAAATAAACAAATTCATCAAAGCTAAAATCGAAATGTCAATCCACCATTCGTTAGAAGTGAATTTGAACGAAATTAGGTACCTTATTCGAACGAGATGTGACTTCATTTGAACGAGTACAAAAGATTTTCGTTTTTAACTGATTTTAAATGCAATATTTAATGTCTATCCTTTGGAGATAGCTTTCCCTATAAATAGAGATGCGGGGATAAATTTTTTAAGAAGCCTTTTATGAGTTCTTTTTATGATCAAAATCTTTAAAATTTTCATCCAAAACCCTTAGATCATTTAGGATCGGTTTACTAAATCGAATAGAACATATTCATAGTTCTAAACCTTTTGAAGATTATTTCTTTAATTTTGATTTGTGGAGTTGATTCTATTTGGGTGAAGGAGAAAGGAATAGTGATTCCTGAGGATGATCGGTGGATACCGATGTAAAAGTTGCTTGTTGTGGGTGATGCTGAATTTTACCATTTTTTAATGAAGATTTGAAGATACTACTACTTTAAAATTAGTGGGTATTTTTGTTGTCTTTAAGTTTTTATTAGTCTGTCACATCTAAAATAGTGTTGAATATAGGTTTTTCCCAAAATGGATTTTTTATCTATCTTTTTCCTAATATATTTTAGTTTGGATATTTTGTATGTGTTTTGGATTCACATTATCTTACATGTTCACGTAAATTTAATCAATATAAAATTTGGCTAAAAGTAATTTTTTCTGTGTGTGAGATAATATACGGACTATCCATATAACCCACGTATTTGTATTGGTATCAAAATAGGCTACACTAATAATTATGTGATTTTATTTTGGAATTATATGGACAACTTGTATAATAGGCTTTTAATTTTTTATGGACCTAACTATGCATAATCGAATGAGGTCATTTCTGAAATCGAAGGACAAGAGAGTTTGGTTTTTTCTTAAAAGAGGATGGACACCACCCACTATAACTCATAATGATGTCATAAGTCTCCAGCCAGTCAATGCTTGGACTGTGAAAGATTTTAAATGGATAAAATTTAACTCTCGAGGCTTAAGCGTAAGTTCTAGTGTTGTCATGCCTGATGAGTTTCATCATATTATGATGTATACCACGTCTAACGAAGTATAAGATATCGTCCAACTCACACATAGGGGTACCAATGTTGTGAAAGCCTAAAAGCTTCCAAATATCAATACTCAATTTGAAACCATAGGTATGAATAAGTCTAACATTTTGATAAATTCTATGAACATTCATCCACTTCCAATACCACACCTGAATTGGTTCCTGAGTTTGTTATGGATCCTTATGGGCCACGATCAAAACCACCAAAGAGAGCTCGTCCTAGGCATTTTAACCAAGGTAGACCAAAACATCTCTTTGTTTATTCCCATTACAAACAAATAAGTCACCTTAAGGATTTTGTTTTAAGCTAGGGGAAGTTTCTCACACACGGGTTCCTACACATGCTCCAACGTAAGCTCACACATGTTTCCACGTATGCTCCCCCACTCAGTCATAAATATTTTTATAGATTTGTAGAGAAATGAAGTTTTTAGTGAAGACATCTCAATGTTTGTGTGGAAATTCCATGGCTTCCCCTTTAAGACTCCTCCGGTGCATGCATGGGATTACGCATTTTCTCAGGGCACTCGGTTATCATTTATAAGGGGGATAATGTGCCAAGATAGAGTTGCGAGCCTATTTTGCACAAAATAGGCAAAATAAATGTCACCATCTTGAGAGAAAGACATTAAGGACAATACTAACGCTTGCAAAACCAAGTAATTCGAAGGCATGCGGACTAAGTTACAGAATGTGAAGGTATTAGGTACCCATCCCACCCTTTCGATCTATCATGGGCATGTGTTAGTCTTCTTATATTAGACTTTGTGAATTGTGGGATCATGTGCATAATATAGGTGAAGAATGGAATAATTAAACTCTCTTCATGGAAAAGGAAAGAGTGAATTACTCCTTAGGAGTATTCCAAAATATAATATGAGTATTTGTCGAATTACAAGTCATTATGGAAAAGAGAATGTATATATTGAACAAAAAAAAAGCATGTAAGAATAGGAAATTCATAAAGAATGCATACATATGATATGAGGGAAACATATACACATGCCTAAAGGAGGGAACTAGTTCAAGACACCAACGTAGCCCAAAGGGCATCAAAGTCCATATCGTTCGAAGATAGCATAGGGCGGGGTTTCATCCATAAATCCCTATTTTGGAATTTATAGATAAACCCTCGTTTTTTTTAAAGAAAATAGATTATGTGAAAATACTACTAATAAAGAGTTCAAATTAGATTTTATGTAATGAAGTAAAATGCTAGGATTGAAATAATAAATAATACTACAATGAGGGAAGTATAAAAGGGGATGGAGAATTTGACCGCCTTGTGAGTGCTTGATGTCGATCTTCAGATGTAGATGTGCTGATATTGATATGTTATGAAAGTGGTACAGAGAGGCGATAGAAATTTACTAATTGAGGTAAGAAAATAATAGAAGTTATATTGGAATTTTTTTTTAGTAATGGAACAACTCTGAATTCGAGAGAATGTTCCCTGACTTGCTGAGAGGGGTGTTTAGGGGTTCTCTTCAAAATGAGGTCAGGAACTCTATTTATAGGGCCAAGGGGGTCTAGACCTGCCTATTAGAATAGGACCCTAGGCACACTGCCAATAGGCAGGGTCATTAAGGGTGCCATTTGGTTATATAGGATATGTTTTTAAAAAAAAATGATTGTAAAATGAAAATCATAAGTCAAAATTGCATATAGGGTGGACCATTGGAAAGGGTATTTAGAGACCTTCAAGAATCCATTAAGACACACCCATGTTTGAGAGTTGACCAAGGTCAAATGGGGCCTAGAGGCTCCCGTTGGTCGCTAGAAAAGAAGTTTTTAGAGGAAAAAATATCATTCATCTGAATCGTAAGGCCGAATGCAATAGACCTTTGGAAAGGGTATCCAGTTCCCTTCGATATTTCATTAAACTTTATTCAGTTCAGAGAGTTGACTATGGTCAAATGAGACCCAAAAGCACCTGGTGACCCTTTTGAGTAAAATGGGTCATTCGTTTGTACCATAAGATTGATTCATGCATGAGAAGGATCGTTGAAAATGGGATTCAGAGCTCTTTGAATATTCATTTATCTTTGCTCATGTCGGAGAGTTGATTGGCAAATGGGGTCTAAGAGCACTCAATGGCCTCCAGATTAGTTTTTGAAGTAAAGAAAACTATTAATCCTAACTGTAAGGCTGATTCACACATGTGGAGGATCGTTAGAAAGGGTATTTGGTGGTTTAGAACATTAATGATCTTTTGCTCAAGTCAGAGAGTTGACTAGAGTCAAACGGGGCCTTAGAGATCCAGGTGCCCCTAAATCAGTTTTCAGTGGTGAAATGGACCGTTCATCCAAACCATAAGGCAATTTATTTCATAGGATGGA
The DNA here is from genome assembly GCA_949130495.1 of Sambucus nigra. NCBI lineage: Eukaryota > Viridiplantae > Streptophyta > Magnoliopsida > Dipsacales > Adoxaceae > Sambucus > Sambucus nigra. Next base: position 292,136,942 of record OX422215.1, on the reverse strand, counting down.
TTGTTAGAAAGGGGATTCATAGCCTTTCGAATAGTCATTAAGAATTATCTGAGTTAACCATAGTCATGTACGGCACAAGGGCACCCAATGGCCTCTAAATCGGTTTTTGATACTAGAATGGACCATTCATTTGAACTATAAGGATGATTAACACGTGGAGTAAACCATTCAAAGGGGAATTATGATCCCTTTGAACATTTATTGAGTTTTTCCTCAAGTTGGAGAGTTAACTAGAGTAAAACAGGGCTTGGGAGTGCCCATTAGGCTCCAGATCAATACTCAAAGTATGACTTAGGGTTTATGGTGGATGGATGAGTGCTAGGGACCTAAGGAGGTTCTTAGGGTGGTCCTAAGATGGAGTGTCAGCAGATCCTCTTGACGGGTGATCTTGGAATAAGTGATGGCCGCCGAATAGTAGATACCATATCGACACTGGGTAGAGGATTTTAGGTTCATTATGTGAACTTAGTGGATGAAGGAAAGTAATTCAGACGTTCAAGTTCAATTATGAGGACCTAAGGAGATGAAAATGACCAATTCATCGTGTCGAGGAGGTATTAAGGTTGATTCTAAGGGTCTAGGGTGACCACTTAAATGGGTCAAGGTCAATTCTGAGGACTTGAGGAGATGAGGATGATCGATTCAATGGGTCAAGGTCAATTCTAAGAACCAAAAGTTGTGATGGCCAATTTTGAAGACCATGGTCAATTTTGAGGACCTAAAGTTGTGCTGGGGATGACAATTTTATAGGTTCTGGTCAATTCTGAGGACCTAAAGTTGGGACGACCAATTCTATGGATTGATGTCAATTTTCAAGACCTAAAGTTATGACGACCAATTTTGTGTATCGAGGTCAATTCTAAGGATCTAATGTTATGCCGATCAATTATGCGGGTCGAGGTCAATTTTGAGGACCTAAAGTTGTGATAATTGATTCTGAGGGATGAGGTAAATTCTGAGGACCTAAAGTTAGGATGACCAATTCTACGGGTCGAGGTCAATTCTGAGGACCTAGAGTTAGGACGGTCAATTCTACGAGCCGATGTCAATTCTGAGAACCTAAATTTATATTGGCCAATTCTACGAGCCAAAGTCAATTATGAGGACCTAAAGTTGGGGTGACCAATTTTGCAAGTCGAGGTCAATTCGAAGGACTTAATGTTGTGATGACTAATTATGATGGCTAAGGTCAATTTCGAGGAAATAAACTTGGGGCGACTAATTATACGGGTCGAGGTCAATTATGAGGACCTAAGGTTGTGAAGACCAATTTTGCGGGTTGAGGTCAATTCTGAGGACCTAAAGTTGGGTTGACCAATTCTACCGATTGAGGTCAATTCTAAGGAGCTAAAGTTGTGATGACCAATTCTGCAGGTCCAGGTTAATTATGAGGACTTAAAGTTGGGACAACCAATTCTAAGGGTCGGGGTCAACTCTAAAGACCTAAAGATGTCACGATCAATTCTGCAAGTCGAGGTCAATTCTGAAGACCTAATTTTGGGAGGACACTTTCTAAAGGCGGAGGTCAAATCTATGGACCTAAATTTGTGATGACCAATTTTGTAGGTCGAAGTCAATTCTAAGGACCAAAAGTTATGATGACCTATTTTGTGGGTCGAGGTCAATTCTGTGGACCTATACTTAGGGTGACCAATTCTGCAGGTTTGCTGAGGAATTTTAGTAGGCTTGGGTACGGGCGCATTATTGGCTTCATTGTGGAGTATACTAGGGATAAGAGTGTAAGATTAATCCAGCTGGGGATTTGGAGGGTTTGTGAGGGGATTAGTGATCCAAAAATGATTTTCTAGAGGAAAAATAATGTTCCACTTTTTTTAGGGAGTTTTGGGAAATTTTTTCTTCTGGGGTTTTGTTACGAATTCTTTACTGGGGATGCAGGTGAAACTCTACTCTTGGAGTCTTCCTTTGGGGGATGTAGTATCCATGGTAATACAAGTGTAAATAAGGAGGTTTCTGGCGCATGAGGGGGTGCGTAGGATGTGGTGACATCCTGGTTCTTTACTTTTGATATTTTCTTGTGGATTCATTGGAGTTAACCAATGTGTATGCTTGATTTAGCAACTTTGAACCTAAAAACAGAGGATCAATAAGTTAAAAAGAGCGGCATGTTTCTTTAATTATCTTAATTTAGGGGCTGAATGTACGTTCACTTTAATTTTCTATTGAGGTTTTATTTTGAGAAAAAGAAGGCAAATGTGTTTTTGGAATTTTCATGTAACGGAAGGCCTTGGAGGCTTGGTTGTAAAAAGCTTCCCTTTGAAGAGACATATTTTGTGAAAAATATATTTTTGGAAATTTGTTGGATAAAGGAAGGACTTAGAGGCTTGGTTAGTATATGGACTAGGTGATAGAAATCTTTATATAAAGTGGAGCTTGGTTAGGTTGGGTTGGGTTGATTCGAGTGTGATGGAGAGACTTATCATGGATTTTTCAGAGCAATTGCTTTGGGCCTAACTGTGAGGCTATTATTGGTGATTGGTTACTGGAAATACAATCCTCAGGTGGTTGTGATAGCGATGTGGATGTCTTACCTCTGTAGTCCTGTAGTGGTGGTACTGGCGAATACTCTGAATGGTCTCGATGCTTGGAAAAAGGGTCGTTCGTATATTCTGAGGGGGAGCATGATGATGTTGTTCATGTGTCTTGTAGAGAGGTTTTATATAGAGGTTTTTCCTAAGTATCCCTTTGTGGGTGTGACTAATTTCTTCATTTGGCCGTTCTTTAGCTTTTTCCCATCGATAGAGAATTAGTTCAATTGGTTCGTGGAGCAAGGAGCTCGATGTCTTCATTGGTCGGTTCCATGGTGGGGAGACCTACATCTTGTTTTGTAGGTTGAAGAGTACTACTATGTTTAGTTGGTTAGTCTTCATTATACCTCCTTTTATTTTCCTTGCAGCTTCTGTGCCAAGTTGTGGGGGGGGGGGGGGGGGAACGAATAATGCCTCCTCGCATAATAAATTTCTTTTCGGTGGAGGACTTAACTGAATCATTACGGATGGCACTTGGTTCCTTTTTGCAATGACACCAACCGTATACCCATCTGTCATAATCTGTACAAGGGGTCTAGCATGTGTCTGGAGACTACCTGAAGTGGTTGTGGAAGCAGGTAATGGGGAAAATTATAGAGGAAGAGACTGAGCAAAAGTGGCTTATTACCTTTGACATAATTGAGGAGGGTGTCGTGGTTTCGTCCAAACTTGTCAGATCTTATCACCACATGGAACATATATGGAGTGTTAGTAGTAGGAGACTTGGAGACTTTCCAGGGAAAGGAATGATGACGAAGTGGGGCTATCTGACAGTTGAGGACAGTGCCTGTGAAGCTCGGGATAGTATCTGTGAAGCTGGGATAATTTGTGTTTTTAGTGATTTAAGTTAGTATTTGTCATGTTTTAGGGATTTTGCTATGAATTTAATTATATAGACTCGGTAGGTTGTTAGAAAAATGTAGGTTGATTTTGTAATTAGAAGGGGTTAGTTTGTTCAACTCCCTCAAATGATATTTTCTTTAAAAATTGTATACCTTAAATTTGAAATAAAAATAATTTTGAGATATTTTTGTGTCTCTTGATGAGTTTTTCATTTGAATTACCTATATCGATTGCTAAGGAATACATAATCCTTTTGTCCATGTAAATGATAATATGGACCTCCATTCTCAGGGGTTAGAAAAGAATAGCATTTTGTGAAAAAGAAAGGGACCGTTCCCATATATGTCATATAGGTTTCCTACGCACCTCTATTCTTTTTAAATTTTCATGAGTTTAATTTTGAAAAGAAATGTTTTTAGAATATCAGGTCCCACATTGTTCTGGGTAAGGTAAATGAATATTTTTTTAAATAGTAGAAGGGGGATGAGAAAAGTCGTAGTGCGTCGAGATTTCAGACTAAGGGTAGAATTTCTTGAGACGACCCAGATTGAATGGATGCGTCTTCTCTTCTCCTTGAGGTCTTTGAGCATGGTGGCGTCGCATGACAAAAAAAAATCACTATTTAGGGGTTGCTCCAATTCGGTTTAAATGTCTGTTCGGGGTCCCAGACGGGTTCGACTATCTCCTTGAGGGCAAGGTCTCTAATTTGGACACTGCGGTCCATGAATTTTCAAATTGTGCTATCTGATGATGATACCCATGTATATAATATAGAGCCTTAAGTCTCTTTTCATCTAAGAGTTATAGTTCATCGAAGCGGATTTGATGTCAGTCTTCTTCGTTCACTTTACTTTCTAACATCCATGTCGTATACTAGAGAATAAGGGGTAGCCCTAGTAGGTTTTCTAACTGAAGTGAGGAAGCTCCAGAGTGCGTATGGGATCTGATCATCCCAATCTCTGTAACTCTCGGTCATCTTAGTGATGATGGTTTTGAGGCTTTTGTTGGTGGCTCTGACAACACCGTTTATTTGGGGTCATTAGGTAGAAGATTTATGTATTTTTACCCCATACTCATCGACAAATTTTGTGACCTCGGCTTCGAAGTGGAGTCTCTAATATTAAATCATGGGGAACCCTGTATCGACAGATGATGTTCTCTCTAATGAACTTGGCCATTTTCTTGGCATTCAGTACTGTGTATGACTCGACTTCAACCCATTTAATAAAGTAGTGAATGGTGACCAAGATAAATTTGGACCATTAAAAGCTTTGGGAGTGACCTTACATATGATATCAATACCGCAAGTGGAAAAGGGAGAGGGAGAGGTCATATTTTCTAGTTCTCGAGGAGGCAAGTGTTGGATATTGGAACACTACTAGCATTTGAGGCATCTTCGAACATAGGCAGTGCAATCTTGAACCACAGTGGTCCAACAATATCCTTGATGGATAATCTTCTTAGATAGCATAGGACCATTCATGTGGTGTTCGCATTCGCTGTTATGGATATTTTGCATCATTCCTTCAATATAATCCCTTAATATGGAATTCTAATGGTTTCTATCGAAGTTTCTCTTAAAAAATGCTCAATCACAGATGATATACTAGGTAGACAATTTACGAAGGGTCGCATGATCTTTCTTATCTGCCTCTCACGGACACTTACGATGCTTGAGGAGGTGTTAAATGTTACAATACCATAACCCAACCATGTTGGAATTTTCCTCGATGACGAGATCAATGTAGTAGTTGTGAGTGGGAATAACTTATTTTCTAACCAAGAAATGGGCACTTGTTATGCCCTCGATCTTATTAATCATAGAGACCAGGGTTATAAGCTCATCATCTAGACTGTTCTTTGTACGAGGCATTTAGTGGAAGATGACATCTTTAAATTGGGAGGCCAACTCTTCTAGGTGGGCATGAAAGGGTAGGAGTTTTCATCTTTGACTTTCCATTTTCTAAGGATTTAGCCGACGATGAGGGAAGATTCCTCATGGACGTATAGGTTCTTGATACCCTTATCAAGGGTGATCTTGAGGCCTATGATTCATGGATCATATTTGGTCATGTTGTTGGTGCAAGAAAAATCTAATTTGATGGCAATAGGAGTGGGAGAGTCATCAGGGGTGATCAGAAGTATCCCAATATCGTATATTTTCTTATTGGAAACTCCATCAAAGAACATCTTCCTTCTAAGATCCTCCTAAGAGGTGCAGAGAATGTCTTCATTTGTGAATTCAGAGACCCAAATATTGGTTCCTTATATAGGGTAATCAACAAGGTAGTACAAAATGGACCTTCCCTTTATGGATTTCTGCGTGACATACGCGATGTTGAACTCAAATAGTAAAATTAACTAACGAGTCATTCAACTACATAGAGAAAGTTTCTCTAGATAGTATTTGATGGGATCCATTAGGGATACTAGTCTAATGGGAATGGGAATATTGTAGGGGCATAACTTTTGTGTGACCCAGACTAAAGTGACACATTTTTTCTCCAAAGAAGTGTAGTTGATTTCATACCTAGACAATTTTTTACGAGCATAATAGATGGATCTTTCCTTATAGGATTCTTTAATGTATTGGGTAAAAAAAGACCTTGTTAAAGTATTGATTACAGTTAGGTATACGAGGAGAAGAAGACCTAGCTGCGGTAGAATGAGCACCGCAAGTCGGGTGAGGTATTGCTTGATTCGGTAAAATTCTTCTTCGCAGCCTCATTGTAGACTTTAGTTGAATACTTATAGACAAGTTAAAAATGGGTTCGTAGATGGAGTTCAGTTGTCTGACAAACCGATAGATGTATTGTAATTTACCCAGTAATCCTCAGATTTCCTTCTCCATCTATGGTGGTGGCATCTCAAATATGGCTTTTATCTTGGCAGGTTAGCTTCAATTCCATTCTCATTGACCATGAATCCCAAGAGTTTTCCATTCGTGACGCCAAAATACACTTTTGTGGACATAGTCGCATTTGGTATTATTGTAGTCATTCGAAGAACTTTTGGAGGAATTGAATATGACCTTCCGAAGTCTTAGACTTAATAATCATGCCGTCCACATAAACTTCAACCTCCTTATGAATAATGTCATGTAAGAGGGTTGTGGAATCCCTTTGGTAGGTAGCTCTGGCATTCTTAAGTCCGAATGGTATGACAGTATAGTAAAATGTTTCCCATAGGGTGATGAATTCAGTTTTCTCCTAATGGTTAGGGTGCATTTTGATATGGTTATGTTCGACGAATCTATCAACGAATGACTTGAAGGCATGATTGGTTATGTTCTCTATGATCATGTCAATTTTGTGCAATGGGTAATTATCTGTTGTAGATTCTTTATTCAAATCCAAATAGTCGACTCACATTCAGACATGTCCTCCCGACTTCAGCACAAGGACGATGTTGACAAGACATGTTAGGTATTCGACCGCACGAATGCAAGCCATGTTCAACCGTTTGACCACTTCCTCTTTGACTTTGAGAGAGCATTTGGTATAGAGTTTTCTTAGCTTTTGTTTAACCGGCTTGCATTGTGGGAATATCGGGATCTCATGCTGAGCTATTTTCAAGACAATATTGGGCAGGTCATCATAGGGCCATACAAAGACGTCCATAACTTTCTATAGTAATTCTTCAAATTGTGCACACTCATGCTCGTTAAGGGTGGACCTTATCCTAATCTTGCACTGATGGCTACTAGAACGAGATTAAAAATAAAGATCTCATCATCATTAGTTTGAATGAGGATATGTTATTTATTATTTTCCTTATTGAAATCAATTAAGAATTGTTCATTTACAAAGTCATCATCATCCAAGGTTTAATTAGAATCAAGACAATTAATGTAACTCACAACAAGATACTCAAAATCATCATCTATTTTATTTTTAAGAAAAACAGCATTGAGAACCTCATTAAAAGAGCTCTCGATTATATTCATATCAAGAAAAAGGGAAATAATAAAAGGTGGAGAGACTCGAATAGGGTAAACAATAGGGTTGGGTTGAATTTGAGAAGGTTGGACTGGTATGAAATTCTAGTTGACGAGAGGCATTTCAATAGTTGTGATATGAGTGGATGGGTTCGATGCCACGACATTTGAACGGATCATGCAAAGACTCAGACCCAATGTCTACAATTCAAAGTATTCTTCAAACTCACTTTCTTCTGAGTCTTTTGTAATTACCACGGTTTGCTTGATGAGAGGTTTCACTTCAATTTTTTAGTCTTCGGCCTAAGATTTACTGTCTTAAAAGAATATTTCTAGACCTGATTTCATCTTCTTATCAATGTGGTTGTACCACGGTTCTGAGAATCTACATAATGGGAAGTATTCACCCTCCTTGACAAATCTTTCGTTTAAATATTCTCTTAAAATAGTCTTTTCATTATCTAAGCTTCTCTCCATTTTCGGTCGACGGAGTGCATTAAGTTCATCTGGTGAAGGTTGGAAACCTAGTACACATAGGGGAAAGGCCTCTTTGAAGACTATACAAGAATTCCTTGCTGACATCGTCCTAGACCCATTCCAAGGACGAAGTGAATGTTTTTTAACATCTGAATCATATCAGAATTTCCATGAGGGTTGTGTTATGGATAGACTCAGTCTTGAAAGTTTCCCCTTGTTGGGATAGGGAGTGAATCAATTTTGAAACCGTAAACTAGCATGTCATTGGTCATATACTGAATTTCCGATACAAGGTTGCTCGTACTAACACTATCAGTATTATCATCGTCCCTCAGAATGGTGATGAACTGGTCTTTGGCAAAAAAATTTAGTTTCTGATAAAGAGAAGAGGATACTCCTCGGATGCTATAGAGCTAAGGGAAATCGAGGAGTAGGATGAAGCAAGAAAGTATTCCAATGACCTGGAATTTTATCAGAGGATTGATAGGGCCATCCTCTAGTGTGAGTTTTATGGAACCTATTACTTACCATAGAGTGCTATCATAAGCACGCATGACGGATGATGTAGGAGTGAGGTCACTAACTTTCAATCCCATGCAGTTAAAGGTTCTAAGAGGACCAAAATTGAGGAGAATTCCATTATTAACAAGTAATAGTGGTATTGTCTTCCCAAAGAATTCGAAAGAGATGTTGAGAGCATATTTCAGGATTTCTTCTTTGGACAAAGAGAGGAGTTTTGTAGAGGTTAATTATCCAACCATACTCATATCTTCTTCGGGATTAGTAGGGAGAGAAACTATAGGTCCTATGAGGATTTTTATTAAGGTATTTCATTGAAGTTGAGAGGGCATGAAAAGTCCCCATAGCAGGTATCTCAATAGCTCCCCCTCGGATCGGGTATACATGACAATGCATGCCCTTGTAAGGAGTGACATAACTTGATTAAGGAAGCATGTAGGGTGTAGAAAAAAAGGTTGGCAAACCATGAGAGGTTTAGGTGAGGCTATAAGGATGATGGGTACTTTTATGGGCATGATTTGGGTAGAAGGGTGAAAATACAGGTTATTTTCTAGGAAGATGGCATTTGTCCCAGTTTCATGTGTTGGAAGAGGGTTGTGAGTGGTATTCAGCTTGGGATTAGTCATGGGGCAATGATACCCGAGTCAATTAGGCCGTGCTTTGGATCACATTTCTGAAGTGGAAATATAACTTGCGGATTAGTGGAAGTCACAACGATCATCGGGCTTGAAGTTTTTAGGGAGTGGATTTCGTAATGGATAGGGATATAAGGGTTTCTAGAGATTTCAGCTTAGCAGGGCCTGGTAAACAATGAATAGGGGAGCATGGAGCTCGATATACTCTTTCCTGTAAGGATTAGGGTGACTTTTGGGTTCCTAAAAAGTTATAAATTGGGATATGTTGTTGATGGTTGAGGTTGTAGCACTAGCAAGTGTCTCATACTTTCGAGGGGTAAATTGGCTGGTCACATTCTTAGGTTCAGATTCAACTTTGGTGACATCTTCCTTAATTTCCACACCAACCTCTCAAAGGGCTTGAAAATTCAAGGAGTACTCTCCTCCAATGGATGATCGAATATAAGGCAAGAAGTTCTTATTGATAATGTTGACTTATTCCTCCTAAGAAGGCATGTTAGTTATGGTGTCAACCTTCTCTCTCCACCTATACATACAGCTATAGACTGATTCCCTGAGGTTCTTTTTTAGCATCTCTAAGTCTCGGCGCATGACCTCTAATTCTTTATTGTACTTATACTGAGACATGAATTCAAGAGCAATATCCTGCTAACTACGGATCTTGGATTCTTCAAGGGACATAAACCATTAGAGGGTGCATTATTTCAAGGTCTACTAAAATATTTATGCAATTATATCTTTAGAGGCACCAAGAAGGGTCATTGATTGAAGGTATCTTTGAAGGTGGACAATTGGAGGTGTGTTTCTCTCAAATTTCTTGATGTATAGCATCTTGAACTTATCTGCAAGTCTAGCTTTAGTATAAAGAGACATATAGGTATAATCCATGTAGTTTTGAATATCTTGACTTGGTTGAACTTCTTTAATAGTAGTCTGAGGTCTTCCTTAACCTTGTTCATTTCCTCTTATTTCGGATCCACGGGTACTGGAAGATTAGGCTCTGGATGGGCAAGGTTTGGAATCGAGAGTTGAGCTACTGGCAACCCATTGGTAAGTGGGTCACGCAAGACATGATGGTACTCTTTTGGGACCCAGATGGGATCAAAAGTGGGTGGATCCGGAGCAGGATTAAATAGGATCTTAGGTTCTTTATGAATTTGAGCTCGATGTCGCTATATTTTTAGGAACTCGATTTGAAGGTCGTCAATCTTAGTGTTGAGTTCGGTTAGGATGGCCATTAAATTTGGTGGAACACTTAGTGCTTGGTCGGTGTTTTCCATATAGCGCTCGCAGATGTAGATCCCAATTTCGATCGAAGGATTAGAAGAAGAGGCGGAGCTTTGAGGAAGTTTGACGAAATACCAAAACGAATAAGGAACCATGCAAAATCGGTTATGCGATCGACGTGAGAGCGAAAATGGTTTGGTTGAACCTCCATCTTGCTCTCCATCACCTGTTTAACCACCCGCTCGCCTAGGTAACAAACGTATCCGAACTCATGTGTTGGAAACCATTGTGATTGGGCATGAATGCCCATGGCCCCGACTATTCCCCAAGGCTAGTGATAAGGGTAGAACATCACCTATCCCAAATAAAATCAGTCGCCAATATTTAATAAAAAATACAAAAATAAAATAAGACCTAACCTTGTCACTCGTAAGGGCATTCATACCACCCTCACATCCTTAAGAAATAGGAACTCCTGAGACACTATATTCATCTTCCTCCATCAAATCATCCTAGACCACTGCACCTCCTCACTCATCAGCAAAGACATCAATCCATGTTGTTCTCGATCACCTCCTAAAACCATACATTCCAGAAAAACAAATGTTTTAACTAAAATATCCCAAAAGAACAACATAATTTTTAAATAAAAATATTCAAATGAGAGAAACACAGATAAAATCATATTAGTCAAGGTTACCTCCAGAAAGTATGTGTCCCTTGTGAATGTCAACTAACAGCACTGGTTGAAGACATCAAGGGATGCATAGAGAGAAGCCAACGTCAGGCTCCCTCAGTCATACTTATGGATTTCGGATATGACCCAGAAGAAAGGAGAGAAGCATAGATGGACAACATCTCCCCTCGTCATCACCATAAAACTCCCAACAAGATCAAGATAAACATTTAAGTCACATGTCTCACCTGCTGGCCAACAATAACATCAATCCTCCTCGATAGGAGAACATTGTTCAACAATAGCATCTTCATCGACTCTCCGAAATAAATTCGTCTAAGCTCCCCCAAAGCCTTCAGGACCATCGCCACAATTAGATGGACCGATATGTCCACCTATACATGCTCCCCCAAATAGTTTAGGACTGTAAGCTGGTGCACATCAATTGGGGTGAACGTTATCTCACTAACACACAAATAGAATGTGTGGGTGTTGTCCCACCATTGCTCAACCAAATCCAACGATGTCCACTATAAACTCCACCTCCATAGGAAACTTCCGCCACACCTTTCTTATGCACATCATGCTCTGGGGGCTAATGCTCGATAGAGCAATATCAATCTACAAAATTCAAACCTAAATGGAAAAATAAATCAAAACAAAAAATTTAAAAATCAAAATAAAAAATAATTAAATGAAATATTTAGATACTCACATAACCCTTCGATTTTCTCACCCACTTAGAGTGGTGGAGCTCGAGATCCCATAGCATAAGTCTCTTGTTACCCATATCCTTGCCATGGTGGTATGCGTTCTACACCCCCATCGGCATTGCACCGATGAGTCTCCACTCAATGTTGGTCCAGTAATCAATTTTCACAATGTTGTTATTGGAAAAAAACAAATCGCTTGGGATTGTTTTTTAGAGAGATAGAGAGAAATATAGATTTTATTTGTAAGTGTGAGGAATGAACTACCTCAAACCGCTTTTTATAAGGAGGCTAAGGGGTATATTGATCGGCAACCCATGGTTGTGTCTGCTGGCAATGACCATTGGGAACCCCCAAAGGCCCATGAAACTCTATGCCCTTTCAAATTTTGTTACAAAAACTCAAAGAAAAACTCTAAAATTTTGTTAAACAACAGCAGGAAAATCCCACAAATTTTAAAAAATTCAAAATCAAAAAATTTATCAAAATCAAATTTTTTTGCTCGTAAATAATACTTAATTTTTAAAATTCCAACATCCATTCAGAAATTACAAAAATCCTAGAAGAATGTCACAAATCCTGAAAAAATCTAAAAATTCAAAAATATTCTAAAACTCACAAAAATTCCAATTTTGTCAAAATCACATGTTTTTCAATAAAATCCTTTAAATTTAAATATACAAGCATCTAAAAATCATAAGCGGATCACAAAAAATGTAAAACATCGCAGAAAATTTTCACATCCATCCACTCTTCCCCCTTAGGTCCGTAGAATTGACATCTTTGTCATTTAAATCAGTAAAATTGGCCTCTTTACCCCTCAGGTCCGTATAATTGATCTTTCTTACCTTTAGGTCCATATATTTAACCAATTTACATCGTAGGTCCATATGGTTCACGTCTCTACCCTTTAGATTCACATAATTGACCTCTATACCCCTTAGGTGCACATAATTGACCTTTTTAGTCCTTAGATTCATAGAATTATCTTCTCTAATGTTTAGGTCTATATAGTTGACCTCATTATTCCTTAGGTCAACATAATTAATCTTTCTACCCTTTAGGTCCGTAAAATTAACCTTTTCACCCCTTAGGTATGCAAAATTGACTTATCTACCCTTTAGGTTCGCAAAATTGACCTATTTACTCTTTAGGTCTACAGAATTGAGCTCTTTACCCTTTAGATCCGTAGAATTGAACTTTACCCTTTAGGTCTATGAAATTGAACTATTTACTATTTAGGCTCTCAAAATTTACCTTCGCCCTTAGAATGGGCTGCGATCCTCTAAATTAGACGCATATACTCTTTAGTTACTTAGAATTGACCTTGCCCCTCAGAATTTGCCGCAATCCTCTGAATTAGTCCCATACACTCTTTAAGTCATCTGAATTGACCTTGTCCCTCATAATTGGTTGAGATCCTCTTAATCGGTCGCATACATTCTTTTGGTTCTCATAATTGACCTTGGCCCTCAAAATTGGCCTCGATCCTATAAATTGGTGGAGTACACCCTTTAGTCCTGAAAATCGACCTAGACCCTCCAAATTGTCCCCAACGTCTAAATCGGTTGAGTATACCCATTAGGTCCACATAATAGACCTAAACCCTTAGAATTGTCCATGACCATCGAATCGGTCATCTACATTCCTTAGGTTCTCATAATCAGGCCTTAACTAATAGCACAGTAAAAATTTACTCGTCCCCGTCGTAATTTCCACTCATAAGAACACAATACTTACAACCTTCATCAATGTGCCTATCTTTTGATGACTTTCACTTATCCTAAGCCTTCCGATCGAGGGGATTTGTAGACACTCGATTCTAGTACCGCAACATACATCATTCAAATAAAGTCCTTTTGACACTCAGGCCCCTAATCCTCCTTTAGACCATAACCGAATGTTATCGAATGATTCATGATCTCCATTTGACTTTGATAAACTCTCAGACCCAATAATATCTCAACACACCTTCATACAACTATTAATACCCTTTCTATTGGACTTAAGATTTATATTTAGCATTTTTTTTACTCGGAAGGTCACCTAACACTTTTTGAGCTCCACTTTACTTTGGTCAACTCTCATACCTAAGAGTATCTCAACACATTATCATATAGGTCTCGGAATCCCCTTCCCAATAGTCCATACGATGCGTAAATTGGACTTACGATTCATATTTAGTTACCTTTTACCTTAAAACTCAAAACACGAACTGTGCATTAAATGAATAAACGATTTTCATTTTATGATCGTTTTTTCCAAAAGAAATCCTTTTTAGGACTACCAATATGCACCCCTTTCCCCCTGACTGTAGGAAGGGGATGATTTACTTTGCTACTACATTTGGAAGGCCTGCCTATCAGTAGGCCAAGGGCCATGACCGTCGGCAAAACCCCTAGGGGAAGCCTAGTCTTTTTATTCCTTCAGGATTTCCTGTTTAAGGAAATCCATACCTCGTTAGGAACTTTGGCCTCGAATTATGTTCAATGATATTTTAATACATCACCTTTCTATAATTCTTCCAACATTTATGTATATCACCCACACTTCATCTTTGCCACTAATTTTGCCACCATTTCATCACCTCAAAAATCAGAACCTAATATCTTAAGAAGGTCTAAATTCCCTCTTTTCAAGCTTATTAAATAAGTGTCATTTCTTATACTTTACTATTTGTAACACATATTTCTACTTAGTCTCTATTTTCTCATCATTAGTTACCTTTTTATTATTATTATTTGTATACCAGGAAAGTCTATTTTTATATATTCAAAACACCCAAAAAGAGGGTTTAATTCATAAACCCTAAATTAGAATTTTCTTATATTTTCTTATATTTTCACCCCTTGTGCACACTTTTCTACAAATCCAATTGCAAACTCTAGATTTGGATTTTAGGGTTAGACTCGCCTCTATTTTCTTTTCAAACTACGAGGACTTAAATCTATTTTTTGCTACGTATGCTTCCCAAATGTATCTTGTAATTAGAGTCCTCATTTGCCATATTTTACTTTTATCTATCCATCGTCGTTAGCGTTTAAATACATATATTTTCCTATCTATTTTTACTCTTCATCGGTCCTGTTGACTTACGTATTCACTTGTCTATAGTAAGTTATGATCGGGTGCATTGCTCATTGACTATTTATTATTATCTACTTCTACTCTTTAGCAGTTTTGGGTTATATGTTTGTTCACTAGTCCGTAGTGAGCCACTATCTGGTGTGGCACTCATAGCACATCATTTTTCTTATTTTATTTTCATTTTAGAGGTTCCGTTAGACACACATATTAACTCTCTTACAGTGAATCATGATCCAGCGCACTAGTCGTATTTTTTCTACTTTCATGCTTTTGTTTTTCTTTTGGTGATACTACCTTGATTGATTCGTTCTTGTCTTTTTTATGACGTGGACACGATGACATCCCTCCTTACACACTATATATATATATATATATACTTTTTACCCCACACATGTTTTAGACAATGGAGAAAAAGGACAATACTTTTATAGCCCACGAGAGACTGAAAATGAGGAATGAGTTCCTAACACATTCCCATTCTGTAACTTATCCCCCAATTCGTGACTCATTTGGTTTCGTATGCACCAGTTAGTATTCTATTCCAACTCCTTAAAATATGGATACATCCTTTTGTGTGTTTTGAGGAAAATAGGTTGGTGACTCCAATCTCTACATTTTCATACAGCACTTAACAATGGTCACTTTACAATCCATGGGAGCCCACGAACCCTGTGCAAGCGGCGGAAGTAAAAATATATTTGCCGACCTCTATTCCCCATGAACCTCATGGTGAATCCATCATCCCGGATGGCCACACATAACTTTCTCGAGAATTTTCTTAATAATAGCTACCCTACTCAATGAGTCATGACAATATTCAAAATAATGTGTGATCTACATAAACACCAAACTTATATCGTTATCATAAACATCTCAATACTTTATCCTTTAGTCAAGGTACTCAAATAACTATATGGAAATCCTATATATTTACGGACACTAAAAGTGTCATAAGTTTTAAATTAATTATCTTCGACTAGTTAAGGACTAATCTCCCAAAATATATAAAAGTCAAGAAAAAACAAAACCCAACTTAATCCATTACCCGACTAATTACTATGGTGTTTAAATTATCCCAATCATCCTTTAAGTAAAATTATTAAACTAGGCACAAAAAATCAATAAAGAACCCCCTTTAGGAATTCTTCCAAACTCGAACTGATTCGCCCTAAGGTCGAATCAATTCGCCCTCTGTGTGAATTCATTCACCCCCCTCTGCGAATAATGTTCCTAATTAAATAACAATGGTGTCCAACACTCGTGTCAAACCCACATGTAAGCCTCTAAAATTCATCAATAACCCATCTCTTTCAAGTATAAGTCACATAATAACATTATTGACCTATATCTATAGTTTTAAACAATTGTAATTTATGGTTTAATTTCAAATTATATAGTTAAGAACCCTAGGTTCCTAATTTCAACAAATTAATATTATTTTTCATTCATTTCTCTAATTAAACAAGGGGCTTTTATATAAATCATTAGAGTGATTAATAATGTTATGATTATTATCATATTTCGTTATCAAATACATGGGATTCAACATCTAAACATCCTAAATAATAAAAATGAGGTTTAAAAATTAATTTAACCATTAATCCAATTTTTAAAGTTATGTTTAGACGATAAGAATAAGATTATACAAGTTTTAGTCTACATTTCAATGACTACTACTATCATAATACAATCCCACTTAAACTCTTAAACAAAATAAACTTTCCTATGGACTCATTGATGAATCAAAGTTCCCAAACCTCCTAATTTCTCTTCACCCTTGTGCCTCACCTCTTTAGTTTTAGGATTTCTTTCTTGCCTAATAACCTAATAAATAATATTCCCATTAAATTAGCATTAGGCCCAATATGGGCCTCAACCCAATAATCCCAAAAAGTACTGAAAATGGACCAAAACTCCATACAGGCCATATATTAACCCAATAGACTAAATTCCCACAATTTTAAGTAAATAAATGGACAATCTAAACATCTCAAAGGTTAACACGAGTATGACCATTTTTATTAAGGTAATTATCTCATTAACTTAAGTTATAAGTTGGTATGACTCAAATTAAATAAAATAAAATAATTAATTTATTACATGCGACTCGATATTATAAGAAACTACTTCATAATTGGTGGAACTTAATATCGTTGGGATAATCAAAACCAGAAAACCCTCATCACCTAGTACCTGACTATTCCATATTCTCCCACAATACTAAGTCACTTCTACTATTAAAATAATAAATTACCATGTATTATGCCAACTTCCAAAAGAGTGTTAAATCTCGAAACATATAAGTAGACACATACACGAATCTAATATCATATAAAATAATTATAATGAATGACATATCACATGTCCCATACATTTTCACCACAATTAAATAAATAATAAATTATTACAAAAAATACGGGGTATTACACTGGCAACTCGTTTAAGGCCACCATTAAAGGTGGGGGGTTCCCTTCTTCTCAACCTATTTCGCATATTTTGGACATGTGTGTTGGTTTTTTTTTTTATTATATATTCAGAAATTTATGCTTTATGCATGTTATGTAAATAAATAAATAAATAAATATATATATATATATATATATATATATATATATATATATATATATATATATATATATATATATATATATATATATATATGCGTGTGTGTGTGTGTGTGTGTGTAGTAAAACACATGATATATATTTATGAAATTACATTATAATTTCATCTGAAATAAAGTGTTAAAAAGTGTGGGGGGGAGAGGGGGTAAAGATAATTTATAAGTTGTGAAATTTTAAAATATTAAGTGTTGATTTTTGGAATAAAAATACCAGCACTGTGTTAATATTAATACTTTTACTTTTATTAAGAATTTCATAATATAAGATTTTATATTTTTATGCAAGTAATATGTGAAAATGATGTTATTTCATGTTGAATTGTATTATTTGATGAAATGAAATAATGGGTTAAAATAAATGGATATTATAAGTAGAACTGGGTAAAGGTGTTACTAGTTAACATGATATGTTAGAGTTCGCATTTTCATGAGAATATTCATAATTACTTTCTCAATGTCAAAAGGGGTATACATGTGTTGAGAGCGGTTCTCATGCATACCCCAGTTTGCATACCGCTGGCGCGGACCAATTTTGATAAAATAGTAAAAAAAATATTTTTGATGTAATTTTTTTTTTATAGTTTCTAAACATTTCAATAGGACCATAAAAAAAAATTCAACTCAAAATGAATTTTTTTACTATTTTAAAAAAATCAGTCAAACTTTGTCAGTTTTTAACAACTTAAAAACTGACAAAGTTTGACCGATTTTTTTAAAATAGCAAAAAAATTCATTTTGAGTTAAATTTTTTTATGGTCCTATTGCAATGTTTAGAAACTATAAAAAAAAAATCAGCCCGAAATTATTTTTTTTACTATTTTAAAAAAATGGTCCACACGGAGGGTATGCAAACTGGGTATGCATGAGATCCTTTCTGTACATGTGTTAATACTTTTTAGGGATATATTAATCCCAATGAGATGCTAAGTTGGAATACATATTAAAGTGTGTGAAATTACATGTAAAATGGGATAATGGTTAACTTACAAAAAATAAATTCTAAAAAGGTGAACGTATTACTTTTGTCCTAAATATGATATTTGCACAAATAAATACTTTGTTACACAAGATATTGAAACAAACAAAAGTATGAGGATAACGGCACTTGAATGTAAAATGGAAGAATAAACCTAATCTGGTACAAGTAAAATGTTCCTAAGCATTTAAGTTAAGTAATGAGGACTAAACGGTAAAATGTATTGGTAACAAACGAGGAAGGTGGAATAGGTATCGGTTTACAGGTTGAGTAAATGTTTAAGGCAAGTGAAGAGGGAATTTATGCAAATAAAAAGAAACGAAGATATGTGTGGTCTTTTAATAAAAATGCCAGTGAATGAGGAGTGCTTAAAAAACTGGAGTCCTAGGGTCTTTTAATAAAAAGGGACTGGAGTCCTAGGGTCAGGTTTTGGATTACACCCAAAATCACTGGCCAGAAAAGCAATGGCCATGGCATTTATAGCAGACAGTAAAAGCCCGTAAACCTAAATATGATACGGTTAACTCTGGGATGTAAAAATAAATAAATGAAAACATATGGAATTGGTAAATTTTGGGGATGATAAACGGTTGATCATAGTATATGGACAAAATATTTCGAATTGAAATGACATGTAATGGAATTATAGGTAAATGTGGAATTTAGATGATTGGTAAACCTATGGAATAATGGATAAAGAATGTAATAAGTTAACATTGTAATGTGTTAGTAGATTTAAAGGCAAAACTAAGTAAAGCAATAAATCATTGTGATTTGAATAACCTATAGCGTTTATAATCCTGGGTTGATATATAGTGGAAATAAATCTTTTATACATGTATGCTTGTGTTGAACTGATATTTTTAGAAAAGTCTGTAAAAGTGGCATTCTAAAGATAAAACATATGATTTCAATAGAAACCAGATAAATGGAAAAGGAGTAACAAAGGAATATTTTTCTCTCACATTAATCATGTAGATTAATGTATTAAAAGAACATTGTTGTAATAAAAAAGTGAAGCACATGATGTAAAGGTTAATTGATTTTAACCCATATTAAATGAAATACTTTTGTATAAAATATGGTTAATGCATACACTATATAGTTATTGCATGTACAATCGAGTTAATTTATTATCTTGCATCTATTCCTTCAGTCGTTCATTTTGATGTTGCAGTATTTGTGGGAACCCCACTAGGCATTAGCTCACCTTGTTCCCTTTGTTATGATAGGTTAGTTGATATTTCGTCTTTTAACAATGTTTAAGATGTAAGTGTTTCTTACTATCTATGCTAGTAGCTATGATTACAGGAAATCTAGGGTATTGTGTAATGGGTTCTAAACTTGTTATTATTTTATTTATATGTCTAGAAAATCAAATTGCATGCTTACTCAGTAATATAATGAATTAAAATGAACTAAAACTGTTATCTAGGTTGTTTCACATAACTCCATATTTTAACACAGCTAGATCGGATTGGATTGACCCACGGGTGACCCTTAAATTCGGGTTAGTGCATTATAACTTGGTATCAGAGCTTTAAGTTTAAATTCCTTACGGGAGTGATGTGTAATCATTAGGTCAGTATTTCACCTTTCAGTCATCAAAGTTCAACTTTGGTTTTGGCTTTGTAAGTCTAGAACGGATTTTGATTTGTGCAATATGTGACTAGGGTGTTAGAGTTAACGATTAGGGAACCATTGGGAATATCTTCATTGTTAATAATGGGTTTCCTTTTACTCATTGTACTATATCTTCATCATCCTCGAGTAGCATGATGAGTGGTTTGTGGAGCGTTTATCTCAGAAATGTTCAATAACATTAGTGTTTCAGTAAAGAGTCGATATGGGAATTGTGATGATTCTTGGAACTGGATTATCATAGTAGTGCAACAGAAGCATGGAGATCCCATAACCCACAGAGAAGATGCCTTAGTTTGGCACCCACAATTATATAAAGGTGGTAACAATAACCAAGAGTATCTTGGCACCGAAGTTATGTCTCGTCGTAGGTAATGTTATAACATGCTTCAAAACATGGACAAGTGACTATAATAGTACATGAATTCACATAAAGGGTTAATATTGTTGGATTTAAAGTATCGTTGAATAAATGTCAAAGGATTTATGTACCTAATGTGAAAGGTACCAATTGACTAAGGGAAGTGTTGAATCATATTGAAACATTGTTGTATCACGCCAAATGCTAGAAAAACATTTGTCGATTGGTGCGATATGTTTAGTGTTCGGTGATAAGGAGTAATAGAGTAGGTACATACTTAGAAACTTCTCTCAAGTAATGTACGCATAAAGTAATATTCCATCTCAAAGGATAAATTTTAGTAGTATCTATTATATTCACTCAGAATCTCTTAAGTGACTGCATCACTAATAAAGGAAAGGCATATTAGGAATCATCTTAGGTAAGTATTGAGATGCCTTGCATCGTACTAGTTTTAGCATTTGGGAAAATTTTCTCTTCATATGTAAATGATAATGATTTTATAGGTAATTATAAAATGAGTTTTAAGAGAAATATTATTGGGTTAAAACATTTTTAGTGATCATGACTCATTTAGAGGACTAGAAAATTATGGTTTTGCCACCTTTGGAGACTTGTAGTCAAGAATTATATCAAATATAACGTTTGTGTAGTTTAGGCACAACCGTCAAGTGCAATGGTCTTAGGTATCCTAGTGTTGTATATGTCTTGGACATTGTAGGTTGGAGTGGATATGAAAATTCTAAGTCATGTAATGAATTGACAAAAAAGGAAGTCTTAGGAAAATGTGTTAGCCTATTGAATAGTTGGCAGGAAAGAGTGGTGGTGACGTGGATTTTTCAATTTAGAAGTGGTATCCAAGCAGGGGTAGTAAGCAAGGAAAGTAGCATCGTATCGTGTGCATGCTAACACACAACAGTAAAATTTTAGCGATAGGAATATGTTGTCCTTTCCCATTTCTCTCATAAGAAGTGGCAACTAAGAAATACATTATAAAGGGGTTCACGACCCTTTCAAATGTGTCGGCGTCTGTCAACATATTTAGCACACGACTCAAGTGAAGGCATATTAACTAAAAAATATTACAAAGTATATGATAGTTAGCAATGTGGAAATGACACCCATGGTAGGATGGTAATGTGACAAGATTAGTATGTGTTATACGATTATGTTCACTAATGTGAAAGAAAATGGTAGGCATCATCTCTAAGGAGGGAAGTGTAATGTCGTGGTCTCCGTAATGATAATATGCTCGTAGTCATTGCATAAGTTTAGTGTTTCCATTGTTCAGCCTCGTTGTGGGTGACATTTTAGGCCAGGGAATGTGACTAGACAAAGACTACACAAATTTATTGTAAATAAAGGCCTTAGTATCTCTATTTACGTGTGGCTTTGAGTCCAACACGAGCAAGATAGGGTATGTAGTTTACATGATTCAATATCTCATAATTCGTTAAGGAATTTCTAGAGGTATACTATACTCTGGATGCATTTCGTTTGATTTAAAAGATTGAAATGTTATTACTTAGTGTCTGATTGGGTATGACACAATTTTAACTCAGTGTTGGTGTAGGTTAGACTAGGAATCATGATGACTGAGGTGCGTTCCATTTGACTATTCGTTTAGGTTTTCATTTAGCTTCCGTGTGTGTGTGTGTGACTGCATGATCAATTAAAATTATTTATAAATATATATTTGATTGTTTTAGACATAGCGGTCCACTATATGTAGCTTGTAGGGCATAGGTTATGATTAAGTCCGTGGATATATGGTTTCATAACTCAAAGGATTATTAAGATATATTAAAAGGTTTTGAATCTAGGTAATGGAGGCAGTTTCATCGAATTTGAGGCTTGACTTCGTTTGGTCATTCTCCCCAAGGAAACATCATGACTGGCACCGTTGTGTACTACTATGCATTGGACGGGTTTTCGTAGCGCACAAATACATGATTGATGGATTGAGAAGCCTAATATGATGTTAGGAATTAATGAGAATTATATAATGTTTTGGAATACTAGGAAGTATATGAATAAAATAATGTATGGCCAATGAATGAAACATTAATACTTTGGTTTGTCATGGCATCAAGTTGCATAAATTACTTAAGTATGAGAATCTGAGATTTTTTGGTCAAAATAGTGAAATATGTCCTGAAAGCAAGGTTGGAGGTGCATTTCTATAAGAACAATCAAATACCAGCACCAGTGGGAATTCATGTTTAGGTGCAAGATATATATGACTACTATGGGTGAAACCTGAGAAATGAGAGACGATGAAGTTTATGTGTTTATGTGGGCATTGTAATGATTTACTGTTACGAACGCTTTACAACATCAAGGGTTACAAATGATGGAAGTAATTTTGAGGATGAAATTTCCTCAGAGGGGAATAATGTAATATCCCAAATTTTAAATAAAGTAATTATCTTAATTACCATGTTGTGCATGGACTATTCTTGAAGATTTTATGTAAATTGTGTGCATAAATGGAATTGCGTGGGTTATGATAAGGTTAGATATGAATTTGTTGGGTTTGGATGGTTTGCACGAGTCTTGCATAGCGTTTGTGAGGTTTGCATGGCACGTGCTTGACCACACATGGAAAGAAGTTTGTTGAAATTACATAATCAATATGTCGAGGTTTAAATGTGGATTTAGTTACGAGTGTTATAGTACAAATATTATTAAGTTGGCATTTTAGAGTTGAATAATTTAATTTGAATGATTAATGGCTAAGAAATAAATTGAATTGGTATAAATTAGCGGTGTGATATTAGAGCTGGCTTACTCAAATTATCAAGGGTAAAATTGATAACTTACCTACTTATGTTAAATAAATGATAAATGATTGTTAAAATAGTTACAAATGTTTTAGTTGTGATAAGATTGCTGAGAATGAGTGAGTCTTGAAAGAAAGTTATTATTTGTTATCATTACAAGATGTATAAATTAATGAGAGACAACCTAATTCCTTGGTTGAGGAAAATTGTGAGATTGCCCAGGACACACCTGTAGAAAGCTTAGATGTTGGCCTTGAATATTTATTAAGTTAAGAAGTATAAAATTTTTAGGGAAAAATGAACGAATTGGTAGGTAACTGATTAAGGGGAGTTAGGCACTCGCTAACCTCTAAAGACGTTTGAAAATGATAAGGTCATGAGAGTGTCACATTTTACCACGACAACATTCATGAAAGTACGTAAACCCAGTTGGTTTAGTTAGTTAATCTAGTGCCGTTATGTGTTGTCTCTTTCTTAGCAGTTGTTAGAAAATGTTGTCGACACTTTATTTGCCCAAAATGGATTATTACCTATTAAAACCCCTCACTCCCCTTGACCTTTAAATGATTTCATACAACCATATTTAATGAGATACTAACCATTCAGCCCTTGCATTCTCTCTAATAAACCCACTTTATGAGTTACTCACAAAAGAAAATATACAGTTAATAACACCCACCATTCTTATAAGATGAAATCCATGCATTTGTAGGATACAAAATACCCCTAACCTTTAGTGTTATATTTTGGTAAAGATGGAGTTTACACTATGTTTTCTGTCCAGAAGAAGAAGTGTTTTGGTAGGAGATTCAAAGAAGAAAACACAAGTATTGATTTTATGGAGTTTGGAAGTAGTTTAGTGGAGTTTAGAAGGGGGATTCTTACAAATAGCTTCAGGGATATTTTTCGATCTTAGCAACCCCCTTAAAGTCACCTTTGGAGGTGGAGGGTTGTCTTCTTTTCAACCTATTTCTTACATTTTGAACATTTGAGGTGGAGGTTTTCTTATATTTATACTATAAAATGTGTGTATGTGTGTGTGTGTGTGTGCACGCGCACATGCGTGCAAATATATTACGATTGTATATAATAAATTACGATTGATATTATATCTTGTACTTGCTTATGTAGGCTAGTGATTTGGATTAATGTATTCTAAATATTTTAAACTTGAATATTAGTCTAGTGAAACAAGTTATTGTATTGAAATTTTAGTGTAAAACTCATATATATTGACTTGGAGGTTGGGATTTAATATGTTGGATTATTATTTTGGTGTTTGACATATTTTTATGAATTGAATAGGTCGGTTTTCAAAACAAAATAGACTCTGCCTGAATTTTCTAAAACGTAATAATTTTTCAAAGTTATTAATTTACATGACATGTGCAATTTCTTTTTTTTTATAATTGTGGTTGCCTATATTTTTATCTTTGAAACAATTCATGTAACTCTTGTCATTTATAATTTGTAGAGTGAGATGAAATGCCTTCAATCATAGTTCTCATCTGAAGAAGGTATCTCATTGAGACTAAATGAGATAGTTGATCAAGTTCTTATCTCAAGATTAGGATATATCAAGGGTATTGAGTATGGTTTCAATCCAAGCATGTCTAAAAACTTTGTAGCAAAGAAACACAAAGTCGGATAAGGTTATAAGGAGTCTTATAGGGTTTAACAAAATTCGATGGAGTGTGTACAAGATAATGATTCAGAGTCAATGGCTCAGCAAAGGGAGGCAACAAAATAATGGGAAGAATCATTAACTCAATGAGCAACCATAGAGACCATTTAACTCAACAAGAAGAATTTGATAAGAACCTTCAAGAATTACTCGCTTTGTGACTGGAATTCACTCAACATCTACAAGTTAATGCTACGACTCTCAAAATATTTATTTCTTTTGCTGAAATTAACGCCTCACACTAATTGATAGCTATTTAATGTGACATTAGGGGAAATGGTAATAATTTCATAAATTTTTTAACATTCTATTTTTACTTTTTTGAGTATTTTCATACATTATTGATTTATGCCACACCATTAGCAAAAAAAATAATTTGTTTCGAATTGCAGATTGGAGTTGATGAAGTCACGTATTAAAAAAAACTTTATGGCACGTAATGGACTTGCATATTTTTTTAACACAACGAAATAGATGCATTTTGTGAGCTAAGATGTAGTTATTTTGGATTTTACATTTTATGGCTCTCTTGAATGAATTATCTGGTGAGTTAGAGTAGTTATGTTGATATATACTGACTATATGTATGTATTTACAAATTTTATTAATGGATAACTTCTTTTGTACTTGTTATGATATTTATTTGATAGTTCTTATTGAGACAATACTTTATTTTTAAAATGTTAATCGGTTATGAAAAATTCAAATTATTACACAATTAAGAAAACTTTCCTCTACGATTGATGAAAGAAATGATAATCCATTAGCTACAATTATGATTAGTTGTCGTAATGTGACTGTGTCCATCCCCGATCCTCACCGTGGGGGTGAATGAATGTAAGGGAGGATCTCGGGCCCCGCGCGTCCCTTTCGAGAGATCTTTGGTCGGCGTCATTTGATGTGAGGTGGTAAATGTAGAGAGAATAGAATCGCCAATCTATTTTAGTCAAAACAAACAAAAGAAAAGGGGAACTCATCCTAAAGGACATCATCCAAAGACATACTGGTGCATACGAAACCAAAATAATTTGAAAAGGGTCCGGAGGCTAAGTTACTAAATGGGAAGGTGTTAGGCACCCATTCCGCCCTTTCGGTCTCTCATGGGTTTTTGTTATTTTTCTTTTATTTCCCCCGTGATGTGTGTGCATGTATATATATAGTGGAGATATGGATCATCTACTTATACCATGGAAGAGGTAAAGCGATTCATCCGTAGGAAGGCTTAAAAAAAATATTAGGAAATAGGATTTACACGATTATCCCTACGTTGACCGTTATGATGGAACGATAACATATGTAGAATAATACGCTACTAAGAGACAAATATATATATATATATATATATATATATATATATATATAAGAGAATCGATGTTAGAGAAGATAGAAAATGAGAGAAAAAGTAAAAATAGGACTCGAGTCTCGGGTTTTACCCCGAGACGCCTACGTAGCCTATAGAGGCATCAAAGTCCACGTAGTTCTCATGCAAAAAGAGTGGTGGGTTTATCCCATATATCCAACTGGGGGATTCTCTTATTTGTGTGTATGTGTGTGTGTAGAAAAAGTGTTTTAGTTGTGAGAAAAGTGTAAGAGAAGTGTGAGAATTCTCGTTTGGAATTTATGAGCAAACCCTATTTTTCTTGTTTTTTTGAGTTTTTATTTATATGAAAATAAGAGATGTGCAATAATACTAAGTAAAATGTATATTAGGATGTGTGAGATGAGATAACAAAAGTGCTAAGTAATAAAACAAGTTATTGCGAATTTATGAGAATTTAAGGAGAGAGTTGAGAAAATTGGACCTTCTTGAAGATCTCGAGCTTGATCTTGAATGTTGAAGAGCAGCCCTTCGACTTGGATGATGATGGAGGATAGTGTATTCACCAAGTTTGATGAAAAGGATGATGAAAAGTGAAGGTTGGAAAGGGATTTGCGTGTGGAAATCACTCTGTCTTCGAGAGAGATTTCAAGATTTGCTGAGAGTGATTTCTATCAGATCTGGGCTCCCTTTGCAAGTTAGGTCAGGGCCTTCTTTTTATAGGCCCAGGGCATTGCTAATCATCATATACCTATCATCCTGCTTTAGGCACACTGCCGATAGGCAGGGTCTGGGACCTGCCATTTGGTAGTATTTTTTAGGACTTTTTGGAAAATCGATCGCAGATTGTAAATCATTGATCATAATTGCACACGGAGCAGACCATTGGAAAGATAATTCAGAGACCTCTGAAATTACTTTTGTAATGACCCCACTTTTATATATAGTTTGTTTTGACACTCTTGTGTTACTTATTATCTTATAAATGTTGTATTATTAGATATGTGGTATTAATGGCTATCAATATAACAAACCCCATTTTTAATTACGAAGAATCAACCGTAAATTGGATCAAATCGAAGTCTTATGACATATCTTAAGGCAAATAATAAGTTTTGGGGTAGAAAATATAATTTTATGAAACTTTAGGGACTTGATTTTAATAAAGAAAGTTTCAGGGACCAAAATGAAAAATAAGAAGGGGCCTTTCGTAAATAAAATATTTTTAGGGACCTAAAAGAAATATTGAAAATATATGGTGTGAAATTACCAAAATTCCCTTCAGGTCCGAAATGACCCTTATACCCTTAATACCTATCCTCGACACCTCGTGCTCGGTTTTTGAACATATCCACTGCACACGTGTCACCTCTATAGGAAAGGATAAAACTCATGTAAATCCTCTAGAAAAAGGAAAAAAACAGGTGTCGCCGTTTGGTAAACCAAGACAGCAAGGCTGATCCGTTGCACGACACGTGAACGACGACTCACCAAAGTGAAACCTTATCACCCAGACACGTGTCAACACCTAAACATCTTTGGAAAACTATAAATAGGGCCTTTGGGGATCATTTGAAACTCACACCAATTCCTTGAGAATTATAGAAAGAAATAGTGAGAGAAAGTGTGAGAAAGTTTAAGAAGAAGCTCTTAGGGATATTCATCTTAAGGTAATCTTAATGTTATAATGCATCTTTATAGTTTTAATTTATTGTTTTATAGCTTTACTTAGTAGTTATGCTAGTAAAATACAATAAAGAATTCACTAATCAAAACTTAAAATTTAGAACAAATCCAAGTTGATTTTATAAACTTGTTTGAAATTATACGCTTTTAAAAAATGATTCTTTTCAAAGAAATTAGTCGTTATTATGGAATCCGATTTAAGTAATTCCAAAGTCAGGCCCGGTAAAGTTCTGTCTAGATGAGATGGTATTTAAGTGGTGCCCCTGTGACCCTCCATCTCTACTGGGAATGAATCCGAAAATGTTCTGTCTAGATGAGATGGTATTTAAGTGGTGCCCCTGTGACCCTCCATCTCTACTGGGAACCAACTGATGAGGAAAGACTATGAATTGAATTCTTCAATTACGATCAATGAGTTTTAAAAGTTAACAAATACAGATTCAGTAATCCCTTAAAAGAGGAAGTTATTATTAAAGTATAGTATAAACTGGACCTTAGAACGTGTACTTAAATCTTTATCAGATTAACGTGTGATCGAAGACTCAATACCAGTAAATTTGACCTCCATTTTGGGTGAGTACTCTATGCAATTTCTTGCGCATTTTGACTATATTATATAATGCAAAGTGTGTATATTTTGTGAAATTCTTTTATTCTCAAAATGCATCTGAATACCGATGATTTACGTCGTTTGTTATATGTTTATATCTCTCCATATAAACATCTGATTTGAATTCTGAAATTATTGATTCGGCCTATGGAAACTCTCTTACTATGTTGGCCTTGACTACCGGGTGGAAATATTTGGGTGGTACCTTTCCAGCTGGTTTATCGCTGGTGTGCCCTAAATAAGGCGTTGTTCCAGAAATCATGATTATCTGTCTGTGATGTTATCGGGTGGAAACATTTGATAACACTATCTGTCTGGGTATTAGAGTGTACATGGCCACTAAAACTGAATAATTGACACATGCTCAATTGTTTTATCTGTTTTGTTTTGAACTGTTTATTCTGAATATATATATTGTCATTTACTTTATATATATTACTTGAAATTCCTATCTCTATGTATATACCTTCTGTTCTAAATTGAACAGGTATCTATTTTCTGAAAACCTTGGAATATTTGGAGATTGAATCTCATTCGGCTTTTAGCTGACGTTGTATAAATAACCTTTTTTCAGGAAATAATTAAGTTCGTGGATGGAACGAAAAAGGACTATGTTGAAGATTTAGCTTTTAAATCTCTTTTTGTTACCTTAAGTAGAAGTTTGTTTAATTAGATAGAGCATGTTTAGCTCTTTGTGTCAAATTGTAACTCGTTGATATTTTAATACAAATGAAGTTCCCTTTAGAAAGCTCTGATGATGTAATTCCTTCACTTTTAGTATTTTACGATTCATAACCATGTGATTATACTTCCGCTACATATATTTTAAAACAAAAATTTTAAGGCCAGAATATTTGATGCCTTGGTGGCATGTCAAGACACCAGTTCCCTACTATTTTTGGGTCGGGGTCGTGACAGAGGTGGTATCAGAGCATAGGTTATGAACCCATAGACTACTGAACATAGGTTTCGAACATTATAGATTTTATGTTTCCATCCTGAGGAGATAGTATTATGTGATAACCCTCCCTATGTGTTATATTATTTATAATTTGTCTTTTAGTTTTCAATATTGATATAGTATAGTAGATCTTACGTTTGGCCATGACTGTAGAAAATGACCAAGAGAAGATCATCAATGGGAACTAGTGATTCGAGTATAGAAGGACTGGAAGGTGCATACAAAGCAATTGAAAGTCTGGCAAATATTGTGGAGCAGCAGGTGAACAATGGAGTACCAAAGAATCTTGAACTAAGTAGATGTACTATTGAACAGTTCAAGAAGTTGAATCCTCCATCTTTTAAAGGTACTCCTAACCCCACCGAGGTAGAAAGTTGGGTGATGCAGATGGAAAAGATACTCAATGTTCTTAAGTGTACCGACGATGAAAGGGTGTCATTTGCAACATTTATGTTAGAAGGGGAGGCTGAACATTGGTGGAGAATGGCTAAGAGAATACAAGGGGAAAGGAATACTTACATCGGTTTGAATGATTTTTTAGTAATCTTTTATGAGAAATATTTTCCAGAAACGGTGAAAGATGAAATGGCAACTGACTTCATGAGTCTGGTGCAAGGGAATATGACGGTTAGTCAATATGAGGCAAAGTTTACTGAGTTATCTCGTTTTGGACGTCATGTTGTAGCAACTGATGTTTTAAGAGCAAAGAAGTTTGAGCATGGGTTAAGGTTGAATATTCGTAGTCGAATTTCCATCCTGAAATTAACATCATATATTGATGTCATGACTAGGGCTACAATAGCTGAGAGGTATGGTGAGGAGTACAATCGAATTAGAGATGGCAAGAGGAAGTTTGGGGAACGAAAAGGAAAGAACTCGAATAATAGAAATTTCTTTAGGAACACATCCAATGTTGGGGGATCTAGTGATAATAAACAGTATAATAACCAGACATGTCAGCAATGTGGAAAGATGCATGGAGGACGACCTTGTTATAAGGATTCAGGAGCTTGTTTTAGATGTGGACAGAAAGGACATGAGATAAAAGATTGCCCAAACCCAGCAAGGGTTCCGATAAAACCTTCAAGTGCAAAGAAGGATCAAGACAGACAGGGTAGAGTTTTCGGACTTTCTGATACCCAAGCTTCTAATGCGGTAGTGTCAGGTACACTTTCTATATGTGCACATCCTTTTAAAGCTTTGATAGATCCTTGTTCTACCCATTCGTTCATATCTATACATGTACTAAATCGCTTTCATAAATTTCCTGAACCCTTGAATCATAACTTACATGTTTCTACTCCTTCGGGTCAGTTATTGATGGGTTAATTAGTATACAAGGCTTGCCCCATAGATATTGATAGTCATAAACTATTTGTTGATTTGATAGTTTTAGACATTAAAGATTTTGAAGTCATTTTGGGGATGGATTGGTTAGCATCACATCATGCTAAGGTAGACTGTTTTGAGAAGAGTGTTACTTTCCAAATTCCTCACCAACCAAAATTTAGTTTTGAAGGAACTGGCATCATATCTCCGATGTGTATTATTTCTGCAATGCAGGCCTATAGTTTTCTTAAGAAGGGATGTCAAGGATTTCTTGCAACTGTTACTAGTTTGCAGACATTAGGGCCTAGCTTAGCAGATATTCCTATCGCTAAGAAATTTACGGATGTTTTTCCAGATGATTTACCAGGCCTACCTCCTAATAGAGAAATAGAATTTACGATTGACCTTGTTCCTGGAACTATACCAATCTCAAAATCACCATATCGTATGGCACCTTTAGAATTAAGAGAGTTAAAAGTTCAATTAGAAGACCTTTTAGACAAGGGTTTTATCAGACCAATTATATCACCTTGGAGTGCTCCAGTGTTATTTGTGAAAAAGAAGGATGGGACAATGAGACTATGTATAGATTATCGTGAACTGAATAAGGTAACCATTAAGAATAAATACCCCTTACCTCGTATCGATGACTTGTTTGATCAATTAGAAGGTGCACAAGTATTCTCTAAGATTGACCTTAGGTCAGGCTATCATCAATTAAAGATTAAGGATGATGATATTTCAAAATCAGCTTTTCGCACTAGATATGGTCACTATGAATTTCTTGTAATGCCATTTGGACTAACTAATGCACCAGCCGCTTTTATGGATATGATGAATAGGGTGTTTAGGAAATATTTGGATCAGTGTGTGGTAGTTTTCATTGATGACATCCTTATTTATTCCAAAAGTATTGAAGAACATGAAAACCATTTAGAGACGGTATTACAAATCCTTAGGAAAGAGAAATTATATGCAAAATTAAAGAAGTGTGAGTTTTGGATGCCTAGTGTTTCTTTTCTAGGACATGTCATATCTAAAGAGGGAGTCTCAGTTGGCCCTCAAAAGATTGAGTCTATATTAGATTGGCCCAGACCAACTAATGTGAGTGAGATTCGTAGTTTCATTGGATTAGCCGGTTATTACCGAAGATTTGTTGAAGGATTTTCTAGAATTGCCAAACCTCTATCTAGGTTAACACAAAAGAAGGTACAATATGAATGGTCTGAGGAAGCCGAGAAAAGTTTTCAAGAACTTAAGAATCGATTAGTAACTGCCCCAATTTTGACTATTCCTTCCGGGGCAGGGGGATTTGTTATTTATAGTGATGCTTCAAAAAATGGTTTGGGATGTGTGCTAATGCAAAATGGAAAAGTAGTAGCTTACACCTCAAGACAGTTGAAAACCCACGAGCAGAATTATCCAACCCATGACCTAGAATTAGCAGCTGTAATTTTTGCTCTTAAGATTTGGAGGCACTATTTGTATGGTGAGACTTGTGAGATTTATACCGATCATAAGAGTTTGAAGTATATATTTACTCAGAAAGAGTTGAATATGAGAGAAAGGAGTTTGTTAGAATTGATGAAGGATTATGATGTAAATATTCACTATCACCCGGGGAAAGCTAATGTAGTAGCCGATGCTTTAAGTAGGAAGTCTACACCAAATTTACCATGTCTTATTACAAGCCAGGAAGCACTGTTAAAGGATTTGAGAAGTATGGAAATAGATTTACGTATCTATAGCAAAGGCGGAATAGTTACAAACTTACAAGTACAACCCATGTTGATGGAGAGGATCAAAATTGCACAAGTAAATGACCCACAACTGAAGAAGATTAGAGAAGAAGTCATCGAGGGTAAGAGAACTGAATTTACGATGCGAGATGATATATTGAGGTTTGGAAATAGAGTGTGTGTGCCATGTGATGCCCAACTAAAGAGGCAAGTTTTGGAGGAAAGTCATTACTCAAGATTCACATTTCATCCCGGATGTACAAAAATGTATAAGGATCTTCGAGAAGTATTTTGGTGGAATAACATGAATAGGGAGATAGCAGAATTTATATCTCAGTGTTTGGTTTGTCAACAAGTAAAGGCAGAACATCAAAAACCATCAGGATTACTGCAACCCCTACCTATCCCTGAGTGGAAATGGGAACATATTACTATGGATTTTGTGACAGGTTTACCGAGGAGTTCAAATGGTAATGACTCTATTTGGGTAATTATTGATACGTTAACTAAATCTGCTCATTTTCTTGCCATTAAGATTACCCATTCTTTAGAGAAGTTAGCTAAGTTGTATGTGCAGGAAATTATTAGGCTTCATGGAACCCCAATTTCAATTGTTTCTGACCGTGACACTAGATTTGTGTCTCGCTTCTGGAAAAGCCTACAAGAAGCCATGGGAACAAAATTGAATTTTAGCACTGCTTTTCATCCTCAAACGGATGGAAAATCAGAGAGAACTATTCAAACCTTGGAGGATATGCTTAGGGCATGTGCACTTGATTTAAAAGGGAATTGGGATGATCATTTATCGTTAGTGGAATTCGCATATAATAATAGCTATCAAGCAAGTATTCAAATGGCTCCGTATGAGGCACTCTATGGTAGAAGGTGTCGTTCCCCTACATGTTGGGTAGAAGTTGGGGAAAGAAAATTATTGGGACCAGAATTGATTCAGATCACAACAGAGAAGGTGAAATTAATACAAGACCGACTTCGAACCGCTCAAAGCCGTCAAAAGAGTTATGTTGACAATCGACACCGACAGTTAGAATTCCAAAGAGGAGATTGTGTGTTCTTGCGAGTATCGCCTACAAAGGGGGTAATACGATTTGGGAAGAAAGGGAAATTGAGCCCAAGATACATAGGACCATTTTAAATCCTTGAAAGGATAGGAGCTGTTGCGTATAAAATAGCCTTACCATCGGAACTCTCTAGTGTACATAATGTGTTTCATGTATCAATGATAAAGAAATACGTCCCAGATCGAAAACATATCTTAAGTCACGAGCCTCTTCAAGTTAGAGAAGATTTGTCGTACATTGAGCATCCAGTGGAAATTTTGGATCATAAAGATCAAATATTACGAACCAAGGTTATTCCACTAGTTAAAGTATTATGGAGGAATCATTCTGTTGAAGAAGCAACGTGGGAGCGGGAAGATGAGCTAAAGGAGCGATATCCATATCTTTTTGAAAATTAATGCAAGTAAAGTTTGGGGACCAAACTTTTTATAAGGACGGTAGGATGTAATGACCCCACTTTTATATATAGTTTGTTTTGACACTCTTGTGTTACTTATTATCTTATAAATGTTGTATTATTAGATATGTGGTATTAATGGCTATCAATATAACAAACCCCATTTTTAATTATGAAGAATCAACCGTAAATTGGATCAAATCGAAGTCTTATGACATATCTTAAGGCAAATAATAAGTTTTGGGGTAGAAAATATAATTTTACGAAACTTTAGGGACTTGATTTTAATAAAGAAAGTTTCAGGGACCAAAATGAAAAATAAGAAGGGGCCTTTTCGTAGATAAAATATTTTTAGGGACCTAAAAGAAATATTGAAAATATATGGTGTGAAATTACCAAAATTCCCTTCAGGTCCGAAATGACCCTTATACCCTTAATACCTATCCTCGACACCTCATGCTCGGTTTTTGAACATATCCACTGCACACGTGTCACCTCTATAGGAAAGGATAAAACTCATGTAAATCCTCTAGAAAAAGGAAAAAAACACGTGTCGCCGTTTGGTAAACCAAGACTGCAAGGCTGATCCGTTGCACGACACGTGAACGACGACTCACCAAAGTGAAACCTTATCACCCAGACACGTGTCAACACCTAAACATCTTTGGAAAACTATAAATAGGGCCTTTGGGGATCATTTGAAACTCACACCAATTCCTTAAGAATTATAGAAAGAAATAGTGAGAGAAAGTGTGAGAAAGTTTAAGAAGAAGCTCTTAGGGATATTCATCTTAAGGTAATCTTAATGTTATAATGCATCTTTATAGTTTTAATTTATTCTTTTATAGCTTTACTTAGTAGTTATGCTGGTAAAATACAATAAAGAATTCACTAATCAAAACTTAAAATTTAGAACAAATCCAAGTTAATTTTATAAACTTGTTTGAAATTATACGCTTTTAAAAAATGATTCTTTTCAAAGAAATTAGTCGTTATTATGGAATCCGATTTAAGTAATTCCAAAGTCAGGCCCGGTAAAGTTCTGTCTAGATGAGATGGTATTTAAGTGGTGCCCCTGTGACCCTCCATCTCTACTGGGAATGAATCCGAAAATGTTCTGTCTAGATGAGATGGTATTTAAGTGCTGCCCCTGTGACCCTCCATCTCTACTGGGAACCAACTGATGAGGAAAGACTATGAATTGAATTCTTCAATTACGATCAATGAGTTTTAAAAGTTAACAAATACAGATTCAGTAATCCCTTAAAAGAGGAAGTTATTATTAAAGTATAGTATAAACTGGACCTTAGAACGTGTACTTAAATCTTTATCAGATTAACGTGTGATCGAAGACTCAATACCAGTAAATTTGACCTCCATTTTGGGTGAGTACTCTATGCAATTTCTTGCGTATTTTGACTATATTATATAATGCAAAGTATGTATATTTTGTGAAATGATTTTATTCTCAAAATGCATCTGAATACCGATGATTTACGTCGTTTGTTATATGTTTATATCTCTCCATATAAACATCTGATTTGAATTCTGAAATTATTGATTCGGCCTATGGAAACTCTCTTACTATGTTGGCCTTGACTACCGGGTGGAAATATTTGGGTGGTACCTTTCCAGCTGGTTTATCGCTGGTGTGCCCTAAATAAGGCGTTGTTCCAGAAATCATGATTATCTGTCTGTGATGTTATCGGGTGGAAACATTTGATAACACTATCTGTCTGGGTATTAGAGTGTACATGGCCACTAAAACTGAATAAATTGACACATGCTCAATTGTTTTATCTGTTCTGTTCTGAACTGTTTATTCTGAATATATATATTGTCATTTACTTTATATATATTACTTGAAATTCCTATCTCTATGTATATACCTTCTATTCTAAATTGAATAGGTATCTATTTTCTGAAAACCTTGGAATATTTGGAGATTGAATCTCATTCGGCTTTTAGCTGACGTTGTATAAATAACCATTTTTCAGAAAATAATTAAGTTCGTGGATGGAACGAAAAAGGACTATGTTGAAGATTTAGCTTTTAAATCTCTTTTTGTTACCTTAAGTAGAAGTTTGTTTAATCAGATAGAGCATGTTTAGATCTTTGTGTCAAATTGTAACTCGTTGATATTTTAATACGAATGAAGTTCCCTTTAGAAAGCTCTGATGATGTAATTCCTTCACTTTCAGTATTTTACGATTCATAACCATGTGATTATACTTCCGCTACATATATTTTAAAACAAAAATTTTAAGGCCAGAATATTGGATGCCTTGGTGGCATGTCAAGACACCAGTTTCCTACTATTTTTGGGTCGGGGTCGTGACAACTTTGGACTACCTTCAGGCTCGAGAGTTGACTTTGGGTCAAATATGTCTTGGAATCATTCATTAGTCCATTGGACAGGGAATCGTTAGACACAAACGGATCGTTCGTCCGTATGGTAAGTCTCAATCACGCCTGGGGTGAACTATGGGAAAGGTTAGGAGATGTACTTTGACATTTCAAAGAGTTTGATCAGGTTCGAGGAGTTGACTTTGGTCAACTGGGCCCTGGGAGCATTCGATGACCTCTTGGAGTAAAAGGGATTGTTCGTCCGTATGGTAAGTCAAAATCATGCACGGGATGGACCGTTGGAAAGATGTTTCAGTTTCCTTCGCAGATTCATTCAGTCTTGGTTGAGCTGAAGAGTTGACTTAGGTCAAACAGAGCCCGGGAACACCCGGTGGCCTCCTGATTGAGTTTTGGGGGAAATGAGTCGTTCGTTCGTACTATAAGTCAGAATCTCACATGGGACGAACCTTTGGAAAGGGGTTTAAGTGCCCTTCGAAGATTCATTTAGCCTTGGTTGAGCTGAAGAGTTTGAATTTTGGTCAAACAGAGCCTTGGAGTGCCCGATGGCTTCTAGGTCAGTACTCGGGGTATGACTTGGGTTTGTAGTGATGAAAGGAGGTGCTAGGGACCTAAGGAGAGTTTATGGGGTAACAGAATGGGGTGTTTACAGTGACATTAACATTTACTAAAAATAAAAGTAGTAATTTATTTTCGTGCCTAGAAACATATATCACATTAACTACTATTCTTTATCATTGTTAATAGAGATTGTTTCGTCGCTAAAGGATCACTGAACTAAATATTATCAAATTATTGTCCACGGAATTTTATATTTGGCAACGAAAATAATCAACAAACGACGACAAAATAATTTATTCCTAAAATAATAACTATAGGCTACGATTATAAATTTCTAGCATATAGTTAAAAATTTGTCACGAAACATAATTTCATTGCCAAATACATTTAGCTATGGAGGCTTGGTTACAAACTTGCTACGAAAATATATTTGTAGCCAATTATTTTAGCCATTAATATTTAAATTTTAGCTTCAATTTTTTTGTGACAAATTGTAAAATATGTAGTAGTGATTATGACATAATATATTCAACAAAAACCTCCCAGGTTTAATTTCATTCAAAAGAAAAAAAACTCCCCCAATGTGTGGGTATGTCTATATATATATATGATCACGTGAGGTCGAATTTGGGGACCCTGAATGAGGATCATTTTTTTAAAATAGTAAAAATATATTTTTTGGCTGATTTTTTTATGGTTTTAAACATTTCAATACGACCATAAAAAAATAATCAGCTCAAAACAATTTTTTTGCTATTTTAAAAAAATTAGTCAAACTTTGTCGTTTTTAAGTTGTTAAAAACTCACAAAGTTTGATCGTTTTTTTTAAATAGAAAAAAAATCATTTTGAGTTGATTTTTTTTATATGGTCCTACTGAAATGTTTAAAAACAATAAAAAGAATTAGCCAAATTTTTTTTTCTATTTTATCAAAATTAGTCAACGCCAGTGGCATAAAAACAGAGGTCCTCATGAGATCCGTTATCTCTCTCTCTCTCTCTCTCTCTCTCTCTCTCTCTCTCACATACCAAGTATACGTACTTGCTAGAACAAACCTATTTTTATAAAATAATAATAAATAAAAAAATTTAGTTGAATTTTTTATGTGCTATTTAAACATTTTAAGGGCCCCATATAAAAAATGAACTCAAAATAGCATTTTTTTTCTATTTTAAATAAATAGGTCAAACTTTCATACCTTTTAAATCACTTTAAAAGCTCTAAAAATTTGATCGAATTTTTAAAAATAGCAAGACATATTATTTTGAGCTGATTTTTTTATATGGATACCTTGAAATGCTTAAATACCATTCAAAAAAATTCAATTCAAAAATAATTTTTTAATTATTTAAAAAAAATTGATATGTATATTTAGTATGTACTATAGTGTGTGTGTGTGTGTGTGTA
The DNA here is from genome assembly GCA_949130495.1 of Sambucus nigra. Classification (NCBI taxonomy): domain Eukaryota; kingdom Viridiplantae; phylum Streptophyta; class Magnoliopsida; order Dipsacales; family Adoxaceae; genus Sambucus; species Sambucus nigra. Next base: position 292,098,767 of record OX422215.1, on the reverse strand, counting down.
TATATATATATATATATATATATATATCACAAATGAGCATAGATTTGTATACCATCTAACCTCGAAAGGCCTGTCTCGCTATTTATGGGGATTGATCAAGTTATATAAGTTCATAGACTGGGTTTCATGGATTTTTTGTTATGCGACATTGGGCAGTTACACTCAAGTTTGGCACGCGTTAGGATAAGGGCCATACCCATTACCATACAGTTGATGCTGGACTTGATCTTGATAAAATCCAACCCATGAGAGGATTAAGTAAGGACTATTAAGGGTACCCCAAATAATACTCCAACATACCACAATTTTTTTTACAACAAAATACCAACTATATCTAATATTTACTTCCAAATACCACATAGAGGGACACCCAATATTTAAAGTTTTACAAATCATTTACGCAGTTTCCCTTATTCTATCTACATATTCAAACCTCCAAAACCATTCAACTTCAACTTCCAAACCATTCATCTTCAAATTCATTCAACTTTAACTAAAGATTAAATTCATTGAGGTTGATATATTGAATAAAATAACTATTGGAATCCAAAGAATTTTGAATGAAATAAAGTTCGATTATATATACTCGTTGTAATTGAACTTTAAAGCTTAAATTTTAACTATATTCGCCCAAAGCATTTTCATTGAAACTGTTCCAATTCCTTTCAGCAATGCATTTGAACTATTCTTACAAAGCAGTTTCATTGGAACTTCAAACCTTACATTTGAACTATTCGTCCAAAACATCCTTGGAACATCGCTACCAAATTAAATCGATGCTATTTTTTTATTTTGAAATCAACACTTGCAACGAATGAACCCATGGTTGAATGCAATGAATAAACCCATTATTGGACTGTTGAGAAATACTGAAGGTTTCGAATTAAAGTTTCATTTGGGGAAATTTCAATAATTAATTGAGTTGATTCATCATGTTTATAACGAATAAACATAAGTTAAACATAGAATTCATTTGTTGTCTTTACTCCAAAATAATTACATTACCTTCGTATGTTTATGATGAATGAAGACTTAGGTTTAACCTAAATTTCATTTGTTGTCATTACCCCGAAATAATTTCGTTACCTCGGTATGTTTATGACAAATGAAGACTTGGGGTTTAACCTCAATTTCATTCATTTTCATTACCCCAAAATAATTCCTTTACCTTGGTATGTTTATGAAGAATGAAGAGGTTTAACCTAGATTTCATTAGTTGTCTTTACCCCGAGATAGTTCCTTAACCTCGGTATGTTTATGACGAATGAAGACTTAGGTTTAAAAATGAATATATGACATTTTAGATAGCATTTCATATAGTAGAACAATGAATACATGATATTTCAAACCATTGAATAGCAATGTTGATAGCTTCTGAATTTTTTCCTTTTATATAGCATTTCATGACATTGTATTTGATGTCATTGTTATCATTTTTTCTATGTTTGTACTCATTAGTTTATATATTTCATGAAATTCATTATCATTGTTTTTTATTTCTTTTAATACAGGTCATCTATGGATAAAATCCTATTATACTCACGTGTGAACAGGAATCTGAATATTGCCTCAGAGAGGAAGCATGATGAAGAGATCCATTCTTTGTCTGCTGGTGCTGCTACTCTTGTAGTGGGGGATATTGGGGGGATATCACTATTGTTGTGGATGGGATACCTGGGGAGACCGTGGTGGGGCGACATATGGACACCGCTGAGGAGGGTCATGGTTAGTAGGTTCATTCTAAGGAGGAGAGTCACGATGATGAGGGGGAGAGTCATGATGATTATTAGGGTCATGGTGAGGAAGAGGATGTTACTCACAATGATGCTCCCACTGAGGGGGGTGTTGCATATAGGCCGTAAAACCCATGAATCATTCTACATAAGCCCGCAACTGAGTACAGTAAGAAGAAGAAGGTTGTTGAAGTTGTCCCCTTGCATATGTCTTATGAGGATCCTAACGATCTATGTTTCTTGGAACATTTCAAGGATCAATTTGCTTATGGAATATGGATTGGTTAAGTGGTAATGACATTTTCAATCTAAATTATGATTAATTTTTTTTATATAATTACTTATATAAAGTTTTGATATAAATATTATTTCTATAGTAGGTTGAGAGGGTGTCGTTGCATTGCATCAATCACGGGACTAAGATCTATGAGTGACCATTCGATGATCTTTGTCAGAGTGTGAAGCAGAGGGTATCTAGGGCTAAGATTAATGAGTTGATAAAATATAGCCACATGTACATTGAACACGCCCTTATTTCAGCTTGTTTTTTAGTGGTGGAATCCAAAGACCAACACATTTCACATGCCATTCGGGGAGATGACTATCACCCTCGATGATGTAAAAAATCCTATGTGTACTTATAGTTTGAAACCCTTTATTTATCCCCCCACATCGTAGTTAAGGATGTCCCATCGACTATTGACTTAGTATTGGATATGTTGGGCATTATTATATTTGATTCCAAGTAAGAATTTAGTTAGTCAAGTGTTGTGCGCTTGAACTGTCTTATGAAAAACTTTAAGCAACAAGCGAAGGACGCAAATTTCATTTCTCAAGGCAAAGACCATTGTACCAGTACATATTTACTTTACATTACTGGGTGAACTGCTTTCCCTAATAAGAGGAAAAATAAAATTTATGTCTTTTACCTTCAAGTTTTGAAAGACTTGAAGAAGGTGGGAAACTTGGACAGGGGAATGGGTATCTTGGCACACGTCTATAGGCATCTTGGCCTAGCCTCTCTCTTTGGTGTTAAGTAAATGAGTGATTGATTATCTCTACTTCAGGTAACTAATTCTAGTTTTGTAATTTTTCTAATTTCATTTTACAATTTCACATGCTAATTTCACTTTGTAATTTCATTCTGGATGTCTTGCAATCGTGGATCTATGAGCACTTTTCTCGGTTGAGAGATTGCCTCAACATGGAGTTCGATTAAAGAATGCCCAAGCTGGAATGTAGGGAATTGCAGTCCGCCTCCCAAAAGAATGATTTTCAAAATATAATCCACCACCGTGAGCGGTTAGATGTCATGTTTTAGCGATGTGAGTGATTTATTTTGAGTACAAGTTTATGAGTATTCTTTTAACATAAATATTCTTCGAAATAAAATTATATTTTGTCTATTTGTAGGTATTTTAGGGTGCCTATAAATATTCTAGGGATGATCATCCCCTTCTTAACATATTATTTTATAGTGAAATCATTATCTATTTTGATGTAGGGGAGCCATACTACCTGGAACATTGTGTAAGACATTTCAGCCGGATCCAAATCCCACCTCGCGATTGTAACACCCCGTATTTTTGTCCATTTAATATTTAATTAATTCGGAATTTTAAATTACTGGTGTGTTGTAATTTTAATTGAATTAATTATGACAATATATTTATTTAAATATTAATCGAGAAGTGAATGGTTAATGTTTGGGAAAATTTATTTACTAAGTGAATAGTAATAATTTAATTACGTCATTTCGGGTATTAATGACGGGGTATGCATTTATCACAGCCGGGAGTCGGTATAGACCAAATGGGGTGTGAGATAAGGATTTTTATAAATTACCTCGAATGTCAATTCTGACTGCGCGGTTGAGTCCGGATGGGTCGAGATAGTCAGAAAAGAGTACCCGGGGGTAGTAATTGGGTCTCGGGGTATTTTTGCGCATAGCCGGGCCCACACGGAGTGAGTTGGGCCACTTTAATTAAGCCCATTAGGTGAAAAACGGGATTAAGGGTTTTTAACCTAATGGGGAGATTAGGAAAAGGAGCAGCCAACATTATTCTAACCTAGGGTTTGAGAGGGAGATTGGGGGAAAAACAATCAAAAGGCAAATTGGAGGTTATTGGAGCCAAATTAAGGGATGTCGACGACGGATCAGACCCTACGAACAATTCCAGGCAAATGGTTAACTGTTTTTACATCTAAATTGTGATATCCAATTCATATTTTAGTGATGTGTATACTAAAATTCGTTTTGGGTGTAAATGGGTACAAAATGGGGTTTTTGTTTATGGGACACTTGAATGAGATTCAAAGTAAGATTTAGATAGGTGATTGATATCTGAATATGTATATATGATTTGAATGAGAAATCCAGAACATAAAAGAGTAGAAATTAAATCTGGAAATTGGATTGTAAAACAGATAATTGAATTGTTGTGGAGAAAGACCCATTTCGAAAATCATGAGATAAGTAGGTAAATTGATTATCCTAAGGTCCCTTGATGTGTAGGATGTGGAATAACTATGTTTATGTGGTGGGATAATGTGATTTGAGGTTTAGAATTTGGATTAAAGACCATAATTTTCGTTAATGGTGAATTTCAGCAAGGAAGGAGAGTTCGGGGGGAATCGATCGATCGACGATGGTTAATTCTGGACAGTTCGGCCTGTGTGTGAGTTAAGGGGGAAATTAATTATATATTAATTTTCATACGTTAATTAGTGTTATATAATTATGAAATACATATTCCTAGAAATTACGGGGAATAGTAATTGGGACTAGGAGCAATTTATGTGGGGAAACTCTATGGAGGAAATTGAGGGATGTTATTCCAAAATAGGGAGGTACGGATCAAGTGAGTGAGTCCGGGTATATTGGCTAAGCGACGCAAAGGTAGTGAATTAAGGTTGGAGATAAACTAATTAAAGTAGAGTCGGACTATAGACTCGGGAAAGTGGTAAATTAATTAATGTGCAATTAATTAGCTAGAGTTGGGTTGTAGGCTTGGGAAGGAAAATAAATTAATTAGTGTGTAAATTAATTTAAATGGAGTCAGACCACAGACTCGGATTGGTATTAAATTGATAATTGTGCTAATTATATAATTAGAGTCGGATTGTAGACTCGGGAAGGTATTAAATTAATAGGTGGGTAATTAATTTAATTAGAGTCGGATGGTAGACTCAGGGAGGTAATAAGTTAATTTAGGTGATATTAAATTAAATAAGGGTCGAGGTATAGACTCGGGCTATCATTATAGAAATTAATTGGGTGAAATTAATTAAATGAAAGTCGGACCATAGACTTGGATTGGTATTAATTAATTAAGTGTGTAAATTAATTAACACAGAGTCGGACCATAGACTCGGGGAAAGTATTACATTAATTAATGTGGAAATTAATTAAATTAGAGTCAGACCATAGACTCGGGATAATAATAATATATAAGTGAGAAAACTTATTTGGTCGAGTCAGGCGAGAGACTCGGGATTTCAGGCTAGTGTTACGGGTTGTGAGTACACGGTAAAGCCGGGGTTTATTTTATATATATATACGATGTAGTGATAGTATATATATATGTGTATATATTGTGTGTGCTACTAAATATCAGTGATTAGATAATTATTAAATTATATTCTCTAGTGCTATCAAGGGAGGTTGCGCGATGTGGGTGAATTCCCTAGCTTGAGGAGTAGGGTGAGTATATCCCCAGGTCATAGCGTCCGTTATATGGGTGAGGGGCTTATCTCACTTTCAGGGAAGGAATATGATGTGACACCCCGCCTAATTAATCCCGGGTGATCAGTCCTAAATCAAGTTAGAACAGGTTTCTCATTTGGTCCATTCTTAGCATCACTGTCGTTTTATTAAATTACTAACCACCTAAGTGAGAAAAATAGACTGGTGTCAATTTTTATCTTTCATTAATTAAACTAAAACCCATGCGGAAAATAAAGCAATATAACCATCACAGATAATTGAACTAATCATTCCACAAGTAAAAATAATTAACCGAATAAACCATCGGTCCAAATAATAAATCCCATAAAGACAAGAATAGAATCCCAACAATCTAAGAAACAAATAAATGGAAAGTGAGCGACATGCTCAAATAAATAATAATGAGTCTCTACATTATGAATGAAAGAAAGAGGCGTCTATCAAAGGTCCCGCAACATCCACATATGCTGCAGCAACGGACTTCCTGGAATCGAGTCAGGTCTGGCGTCCCTGTGGCTGGACACCTAAAAGGTTTTTAAAAAATTTTATAGCAAGGGTTAGTACCCAAAACATTTGAAAACATTTAGCAAATGATTAACTTGCAGTAATAATAAATATGCATGCTCTTCATATTTTAGTTAGTGTCGCACTCTCTTGAGAACTTCCTTGCCCCTCCTCTAATGTGCACCACTAACGCTTTAATTATCACCTAGTTATCTATCTCATGACTAGATAATTATTAAAGTCTCCTTATACTCCTCCCCTACTCTAACCTGAGTAAAATGTGATTATGATTTTTAAGTCATTAGTAACATCAACTTAATTAAATCATTTCCCTTTTTAATTCATATAACTACTCCACTCGTTATACATATACAACAACACATGCTTGTATTTATTTAGTCCGTATATAATAATCACCCTATTATATACTTAGAATATTGCAGCATTCACACACACAGTGGAATACATAAACCACTAATATCCACCCGAGTAAAAGTACTCCCCGGATATAATTTCTCTAAAGTGCTAGTACACTAGGTATATTCACATATCCTAGTTATCCAAGTTAGAATCTCTCACTAACTTGGTTTAGTATACGATTGGAGGCGGTCATATTCCTTCCCGGAAAGTGAGATGCCCCTCACCCCCTGTAACGGACGCTATGACCTGGGAATCTACTCGCCCTACTCCTCAAGCTAGGGGATTCATCCATTGCGCGTAACCTCCCCCTATAGCACTAGAGTATAACAATATCTAACCACTGATATTAAGGCATACACTATATATATATACTATCACACACCGTATATATATATATATACATATATAAAAATGTTCTAGCTACACCGTGTACCAAACCCGTAACACAAGCCTATTCCATTTTTATTATGAGGTTATTACCCAACTCGAATTATTAATTAATTTGCACATTAATAATTTCAGTTGCTTTTGATGTTGCCCTCACCATTTAATTGGACTCAATCTCATAGCCCGAATTAACCTCACCCGAGTCTAAATCCCGACTCTAAATTTCTTAGTCCATTACTACGTAATATAATTTACCTCGATGTCACTCAACCAATTTTGACGTGTCATCCAAATTTCTCCTCCCATTTCCTAATTAATTCACTCACATTTAATTAGGTAACCCCATGCATTAATTTCTCAACAATAATTAATTGCATAACAACTTTTATATAAATCTCTTCCTATATAAATAAAACTGGGCGAACTGTCAGTTTCTGCTGACCGTCGATCGATCGACTTCATGGCGTCGATCGATCGATCGAACAGGTACTCGTCTTCTTCGCGAAGACGAACAGCCATGGGCGAAAATCTGCAAACCCTAATTTCCTTCTACACTGAAACTAAGTCTCTTTTAGCATTTGTACATATTAGGAAACTCATTAAGGATCTCCAGAGTATTCAACAACATCAATAATTCGTCCATTAACTCAAATTTCTAAATTTGGGGAAAGTTTCATCATTAACCCTAGGTCCATTTATACCCCAAATTTCATCATCAAATTCGTTTCCAAATATGCAGATAACATTCTTATCAGATATGCAATAACTCACCATAATCAGATTTTATAAGAAACATCACCCCAAATTTCGTAAATCAGAATTGTTGTTTTCAAAATCCCATGTTCATTCCATTAACACCCAAAAACGGATTTCTACATAATCACTACACATGAATATGAATCGAAAACAGATTTAATGCTATTGCAAGTTATCCACTTGCCTTAAGGTTCATAGAGTCTGAATTGGAGCTAAATCCCAAGGTTGAAGATAACCTTTGATGGCTCTCTTTGATCCCCAATTTGGCTTTGGCTGCTGTTAGGGTTTCCTAACCCTTAATTTGTTTTCTCTAATTAAGTTCAGCCACCCCCTTATTTCTTTTTATTAGATTAATTACTTAATCCCGTTTTTTTACTAATGGGCCAAGCCCAAGTGACCCAAATGTCCCCGAGTGGGCCCGGCTATGTCTAAAAACGTCCCGTGACCCGTTTACTACCCCCGGGTACACTTTTCCGACTATCTCGGCCCATCCGGACTCAACTGTACCCTCAGAATTTGCATCCGAGTTAATTTCTAAAAATACTTATCCCCCACCTAATACAGTCTATACCGACTTTCGGATGCGATAAGTACATACCTCGTCATTAATACTCTAGACGACATAATTACATTATTACTATTCGCTTAGTAAATAAGTTTTCCCTAAATATTAACCATTCAATCCCAGATTAATATTTATATATTATTCTGTTCTAATTAATTCATTAAATTACAACACACTAAGTAATTTAAAATTTCCGAATTAATTAAATTAAATGTACCAAAAATACGGGGTGTTACATATGACCGCCTCCACTTCGTTTTGTTTTGAACTAGATTGGTGAGCGAATCCAATTTGCGTAACTATGTAAAGTGAGAACACCTAGTGAGATGGCACTTGAGAGGTAATCATCCAGTGAGGATATACTCGGAAGGATGGGTACACGTATTATATATGTGTGGATGATTTAGTAAGATACATATAATATGATAGTGAATATTATATGTAGGTAATAATACAGTGTGTGATGTATTTATTTTATATAACTCGGGTTACAGTTATATGCTGTTAATTAATGAGAAATTAATTAAGTTAAACATTTTTGGAATAATACAGTGTGTGACATATTTAAGTGATATAACTTGTGTTACGGTTATAGGCTATTAATTAAGAAGGAATTAAATAAGTTGATTCGTGAGATAACTTATAATTCGGAAATAATAATACTCGGGTTAGAGTAGTATGGCAAGGGGAGGTTACACCAGGACTAGTTGGACGGGGTAGTACAACTAGGTGGGGTTAAGGTAACCGTTAGGTGTGCACATTAGTGGAGGGGTGAGAATGTCCACAAGAGAGTGCGACACTAACTTTAATATGAAGAGCATTCATGCATTTTAAATTACTGCAGTTAATTCACTTGCTAAATATTTTCAAAATGTTTTGGGTTCTAACCCCTTGCTATAAAACTATTTTCCAAAACCTTTTAGGTGTCCAGCCACAGGGACGCCAGGATTGATATTCTATTCCAGGGACACGGAGCTGCGGCACATGTGGATGCTAGCAGGAGTTTGGATTAGATGCATCATTCATTCATTCCTAGAGTAGGAATCTTGTATTAGTCTCAGTTTTATTTAGGGCTTGTCGCCCAGACTTCTCGGTACAGTTTTCAGGTGTAATTCATTCAGGTGTTGAATTGTTGTATTGGATTATTTATTTGGTGGCCGGTGAATTATTCGGCAAGTTGTGTAATTATTATTCTATTTACTTTCATTCAGTTGTGTGAATGGTTTATATTTTATTCCGCATGTATTGTTTTGTTTAATTAAAAAGTTAAAATTGGCACCAGCTTTTGGAATACTAGGTGGTTAGTAAGTTTTAAAAAGTTTTCGACAGTGATGCTAAGGATGATCCAACTGGGATTCCTGTTTTAATTTGGTATAGGACTGATCACCCGGTATTTTATTAGGCGGGGTGTCACAGATGGTATCAGAGCATCAGGTTCTAGTGTCCTTAGGATCTGTGCGGCTTTTCACGTTTCGGCTTAGCAATCTTTGATATAAAGCCCTATCATAGGATTGTTGTATTCTCATACGTATGCGCATATACGTTCTTCTGCGAAATTTATATTTGAGAGTAAACTCATACCAATTCGGTTCTAATTCCAGATGACACCCAGGAGAGAGCAGCTAGGGCAACAGGGGGAGATGAGGCGAGGGAGGCTCGTCAGGAGCAAGAGTTACCGCAGCAACGGTCAGGGATGATTTTGGCAGCTTAGGTAACTGAAGTAGTGGCACAGGAAGTTGGAGCAACGGTGGTCACAACGGCAGGGTACTTTCCACGGGATCAGCCACAAGTGTTAGTGGCGCCGGATGTTCAGACTCACGTGGAGTCATCAGGGTGAAAGCAAGAAAGAGAGGTTATTTTAGCAGGAACCCACCAGAGTTGCGAGGGGGTTCAGGTGTAGTACTAGCGTGTCAAGGAAGGGAGGTATCCAGCGTCACCTACGCATGGGAGATTGCGATGGGGTACGAAAGTAAATGCTAACCACTTTTAGTTAGTGGGAACGGTTCTACAGTGGTGGGAGTCGATCACCACAGTTAAGGAAAGGGACACACTAGCTACTGCAGAGTTTTGGGTGCGGTTCGACCGCAAGTATTTTTGCTTCAACGGTCGAGATCGAAATGAGGAGAAAATTTTGTGAGGAGAGTCAAAGGGAGACCGTTCAGTGGTCGATTACGAGGAAGATTTCACTCGTTGGCAAATTTTATACCGGATGAGGTAAGAGAGGAAAACCGAAAGGAAGCAAAGTTTATGGATGAGTTAATCTGGAGAATCAGACCACGTTTGATTGATAATTTCGCATTAGTAGGTCATACTGATGTCATTAACGCAACACTCCGGCACTATTGGTAATATCGCTTCCATGCGAAAGGAAAGGGGAAGGGAGTGGGGATTAACCAATCGGATGAGGCAGAAGGGAACAATACCTGTGAGGTATCCCAGCAGAAGACTGGGGGAGATCAGGGGCAGGATTTTCGGCAAGGAAATCATGCCAAACGATCTAGAACTGGAGGCTATTGGCGGGATGGCCAGGAATTCCAACAAGGTTGGCATGGAAGGGAGCAGTGGCAGGGTGAACATATTAGAAAGTGTTTCGTTGGTGGGAAAAGCGAGACACATGAAGAGATATTGCCTTAAGCGAGGCAGGGGTCAACTACAGGACGAGGTCCAGGATGTACAGCCACTAAAGCAAATCACGGGTACATTCGGGCAGGGAGAAGCTGCTCCGGAAATCGAGAACCAGCCGATGCAGCTGGAGTATAGAAGAAATTATTTTACCCTAGGGGCATGGGGTATATTATTGAATGACAAAGAGGATGTCACAGTATAAGACTTATTTTTCACTAGAGTTCGCAGGTGGGTCGAACTTAGTGGGTGCGTTGGCGGTAGCAGCCATAGCGTGTGGGTAAACTTTTCGTAGGGTAGCGGAGTTCCTTAGTGTTATTCACGGGAGAGTTGAGGCGTACACTGAGTAATTGGTTGAATTATGCGAGGAATTACTACTTTCGAGAATTATGGGAGTAGGGTTGATAATACTTTTTAAACATCGGCTAGATAACGATGGAATTTAACTATTGTGGATAGTGGAGTTAAATTTTGGTGTCCGCGACACCAGGGTATGGTTGATACTAGGTATCACCGGAGAGGGCGTATAGCCCATATATATGTGGATATATATGTTGTATTGCGTGGTGCGATGGCACATAGTGAGGTTTTGTGTTCTCACATTTTATCCCGGTAAGTGGGGATGTTGAATGAAGCGAATCAGGGTGGTTGAATTGATTTTCGAGCAAAGAGAGATAGCTCGGGGTTTATTTTGCGCAAGGACTAGTGGTAGTAAGGTGGCGGTATTATGTTGTCTTGGGTAGCATAAGGGGTAAGCGTATATTATTTTGTGTTGAGAGATAAGTATTTATGGGGAGATAGTTGGACGTAGCATGGGTTGAGTACCCGGGCAGTAATTATATATGTATATATATATATATATATGTAATATGACTACGGGTTCGAAGTTATATTACGGGTTAAGACTAGCACAGTCAGGTAACTTTCGTGCGGTAGAGCGCGGGGAAAGGGTGTATGGGTGCCCTGACAAGGTTTAAATGCATGCTTGTGTAACGTATGTTTAGAGGCGGATGTGATAGATAGCGGGCTTGGACGCACATGACTAGTGAGTAATATGTGAATACTGGAACACAAGGTTTATCTTAATTTTGAGGACGAAATTCCTTTGTAAGGGGGGTAGTATGTAACACCCCGTATTTTTGTGCATTTAATATTTAATTAATTCGGAATTTTAAACTACTGGTGTGTTGTAATTTTAATTGAATTAATTATGACAATATATTTATTTAAATATTAATCGGGAAGTGAATGGTTAATGTTTGGGAAAATATATTTACTAAGTGAATAGTAATAATTTAATTACGTCATTTCGGGTATTAATGACGGGGTATGCATTTATCACCGCCGGGAGTCGGTATAGACCAAATGGGGTGTGAGATAAGGATTTTTATAAATTAATTCGGATGTCAATTCTGACTGCGCGGTTGAGTCCGGATGGGTCGACATAGTCAGAAAAGAGTACCCGGGGGTAGTAATTGGGTCTCGGGGTATTTTTGGGCATAACCGGGCCCACACGGAGTGAGTTGGGCCACTTTAATTAAGCCCATTAGGTGAAAAACGGGATTAAGGGTTTTTAACCTAATGGGGAGATTAGGAAAAGGAGCAGCCAACATTATTCTAACCTAGGGTTTGAGAGGGAGATTGGGGGAAAAACAATCAAAAGGCAAATTGGAGGTTATTGGAGCCAAATTAAGGGATGTCGACGACGGATCAGACCCTACGAACAATTCTAGGCAAGTGGTTAACTGTTTTTACTTCTAAATTGTGATATCCAATTCATATTTTAGTGATGTGTATACTAAAATTCGTTTTGGGTGTAAATGGGTACAAAATGAGGTTTTTGTTTATGGGACACTTGAATGAGATTCAAAGTAAGATTTAGATAGGTGATTGATATTTGAATATGTATATATGATTTGAATGAGAAATCCAAAACATAAAAGAGTAGAAATTAAATCTGGAAATTGGATTGTAAAAAAGATAATTGAATTGTTGTGGAGAAAGACCCATCGCGAAAATCATGAGATAAGTAGGTAAATTGATTATCCTAAGGTCCCTTGATATGTAGGATGTGGAATAACTATGTTTATGTGGTGGGATAATGTGATTTGAGGTTTAGACTTTGGATTAAAAATCTTAATTTTCGTTAATGGTGAATTTCAGCAAGGTAGGAGAGCTGGAACGAAGGGATCAATCGATCGATCGGGGGGAATCGATCGATCGACGATGGTTAATTCTGGGCAGTTCGGTCTGTGTGTGAGTTAAGGGGGAAATTAATTATATATTAATTTTCATACGTTAATTAGTGTTATATAGTTATGAAATACATATTCCTAGAAATTACGGGGAATAGTAATTGGGACTAGGAGCAATATATGTGGGGAAACTCTATGGAGGAAATTGAGGGATGTTATTCCAAAATAGGGAGGTACGGATCAAGTGAGTGAGTCCGGGTATATTGGCGAAGCGACGCAAAGGTAGTGAATTAAGGTTGGAGATAAACTAATTAAAGTAGAGTTGGACTATAGACTCGGGAAAGTGGTAAATTAATTAATGTGCAATTAATTAGCTAGAGTTGGGCTGTAGGCTTGGGAAGGAAAATAAATTAATTAGTGTGTAAATTAATTTAAATAGAGTCGGACCACAGACTAGGATTGGCAGTAAATTGATAATTGTTCTAATTATATAATTAGAGTCGGATTGTAGACTCGGGAAGGTATTAAATTAATAGGTGGGTAATTAATTTAATTAGAGTCGGATGGTAGACTCAGGGAGGTAATAAGTTAATTTAGGTGATATTAAATTAAATAAAGGTCGAGGTATAGACTCGGGCTATCATTATAGAAATTAATTGGGTGAAATTAATTAAATGAAAGTCGGACCATAGACTTGGATTGGTATTAATTACTTAAGTGTGTAAATTAATTAACACAGAGTCGGACCATAGACTCGGGGAAAGTATTACATTAATTAATGTGGAAATTAATTAAATTAGAGTCAGACCATAGACTCGGGATAATAATAATATATAAGTGAGAAAACTTATTTGGTCGAGTCAGGCGAGAGACTCGGGATTTCAGGCTAGTGTTACGGGTTGTGAGTACACGGTAAAGCCGGGGTTTATTTTATATATATATACGGTGTAGTGATAGTATATATATATATGTGTATATATTGTGTGTGCTACTAAATATCAGTGATTAGATAATTATTAAATTATATTCTCTAGTGCTATCAAGGGAGGTTGCGCGATGTGGGTGAATCCCCTAGCTTGAGGAGTAGGGTGAGTATATCCCCAGGTCATAGCGTCCGTTATATGGGTGAGGGGCTTATCTCACTTTCAGGGAAGGAATATGACCACCTCCACTTCGTTTTGTTTTGAACCAGGTTGGTGAGCGAATCCAATTTGGGTAACTAGGTAAAGTGAGCACACCTAGTGAGATGGCACTTGAGAGGGAATCATCCAGGAGGATATACTCGGAAGGATGGGTACACGTATTATATATGTGTGGATGTTTTAGTAAGATACATATAATATGATAGTGAATATTATATGTAGGTAATAATACAGTGTGTGATGTATTTATTTTATATAACTCGGGTTACAGTTATATGCTGTTAATTAATGAGAAATTAATTAAGTTAAACATTTTTGGAATAATACAGTGTGTGACATATTTAAGTGATATAACTTGTGTTACGGTTATAGGCTATTAATTAAGAAGGAATTAAATAAGTTGATTCGTGATATAACTTATAATTCAGAAATAATAATACTCGGGTTAGAGTAGTATGGCAAGGGGAGGTTACACCAGGACTAGTTGGACGGGGTAGTACAACTAGGTGGGGTTAAGGTAACCGTTAGGTGTGCACATTAGTGGAGGGGTGAGAATGTCCACAAGAGAGTGCGACACTAACTTTAATATGAAGAGCATTCATGCATTTTAAATTACTGCAGTTAATTCACTTGCTAAATATTTTCAAAATGTTTTGGGTTCTAACCCCTTGCTATAAAACTATTTTCCAAAACCTTTTAGGTGTCCAGCCATAGGGACGCCAGGATTGATATTCTATTCCAGGGACACGGAGCTGCGGCACATGTGGATGCTAGCAGGAGTTTGGATTAGACGCATCATTCATTCATTCCTAGAGTAGGAATCTTGTATTAGTCTCAGTTTTATTTAGGGCTTGTCGCCCAGACTTCTCGGTACAGTTTTCAGGTGTAATTCATTCAGGTGTTGAATTATTGTATTGGATTATTTATTTGGTGGCCGGTGAATTATTCGGCAAGTTGTGTAATTATTATTCTATTTACTTTCATTCAGTTGTGTGAATGGTTTATATTTTATTCCGCATGTATTGTTTTGTTTAATTAAAAAGTTAAAATTGGCACCAGCTTTTGGAATACTAGGTGGTTAGTAAGTTTTAAAAAGTTTTCGACAGTGATGCTAAGGATGATCCAACTGGGATTCCTGTTTTAATTTGGTATAGGACTGATCACCCGGTATTTTATTAGGCGGGGTGTCACAGATGGTATCAGAGCATCAGGTTTTAGTGTCCTTAGGATCTGTGCGGCTTTTCACGTTTCGGCTTAGCAATCTTCGATATAGAGCCCTATCATAGGATTGTTGTATTCTCATACGTATGCGCATATACGTTCTTCTGCGAAATTTATATTTGAGAGTAAACTCATACCAATTCGGTTCTAATTCCAGATGACACCCAGGAGAGAGCAGCTAGGGCAACAAGGGGAGATGAGGCGAGGGAGGCTCGTTAGGAGCAAGAGTTACCGCAGCAACGGTCAGGGATGATTTTGGCAGCTTAGGTAACTGAAGTAGTGGCACAGGAAGTTGGAGCAACGGTGGTCACAACGGCAGGGTACTTTCCACGGGATCAGCCACAAGTGTTAGTGGCGCCGGATGTTCAGACTCACGTGGAGTCATCAGGGTGGAAGCAAGAAAGAGAGGTTATTTTAGCAGGAACCCACCAGAGTTGCGAGGGGGTTCAGGTGTAGTACTAGCGTGTCAAGGAAGGGAGGTATCCAGCGTCACCTACGCATGGGAGATTGCGATGGGGTACGAAAGTAAATGCTAACCACTTTTAGTTAGTGGGAGCGGTTCTACAGTGGTGGGAGTCGATCACCACAGTTGAGGAAAGGGACACACTAGCTACTGCAGAGTTTTGGGTGCGGTTCGACCGCATGTATTTTTCCTTCAACGGTCGAGATCGAAATGAGGAGAAAATTTTGTGAGGAGACTCAAAGGGAGACCGTTCAGTGGTCGATTACGAGGAAGATTTCACTCGTTGGCAAATTTTATACCGGATGAGGTAAGAGAGGAAAAGGGAAAGGAAGCAAAGTTTATGGATGAGTTAATCTGGAGAATCAGACAACGTTTAATTGATAATTCCGCATTAGTTGGTCATACTGATGTCATTAACGCAACACTCCGGCACTGTTGGTAATATCGCTTCCACGCGAAAGGAAAGCGGAAGGGAGTGGGGATTAACCAATCGGATGGGGCAGAAGGGAACAATACCTGTGAGGTATCGCAACAGAAGACTGGGGGAGATCAGGGGCAGGATTTTCGGCAAGGAAATCATGCCAAACGATCTAGAATTGGAGGCTATTGGCGGGATGGCCAGGAATTCCAACAAGGTTGGCATGGAAGGGAGCAGTGGCAGGGTGAACATATTAGAAAGTGTTTCGTTGGTGGGAAAAGCGAGACACATGAAGAGATATTGCCTTAAGAGAGGCAGGGGTCAACTACAGGACGAGGTCCTGGATGTACAGCCACTAAAGCAAATCACGGGTACATTCGGGCAGGGAGAAGCTGCTCCGAAAATCGAGAACCAGCCGATGCAACTGGAGTATAGAAGAAATTATTTTACCCTGGGGGCATGGGGTATATTGTTGAATGACAAAGAGGATGGCACAGTATAAGACTTATTTTTCACTAGAGTTCGCAGGTGGGTCGAACTTAGTGGGTGCGTTGGCGGTAGCAGCCATAACGTGTGGGTAAACTTTCCGTAGGGTAGCGGAGTTCCTTAGTGTTATTCACGGGAGAGTTGAGGCGTACACTGAGTAATTGGTTGAATTATGCGAGGAATTACTACTTTTCGAGAATTATGGGAGTAGGGTTGATAATACTTTTTAAACATCGGCTAGATAATGATGGAATTTAACTATTGTGGATAGTGGAGTTAAATTTTGGTGTCCGCGACACCAGGGTATGGTTGATACTAGGTATCACCGGAGAGGGTGTATAGCCCATATATATGTGGATATATATGTTGTATTGGGTGGTGCGATGGCACATAGTGAGGTTTTGTGTTCTCACATTTTATCCCGGTAAGTGGGGATGTTTAATGAAGCGAATCAGGGTGGTTGAATTGATTTTCGAGCAAAGAGAGATAGCTCGGGGTTTATTTTGCACAAGGACTAGTGGTAGTAAGGTGGCGGTATTATGTTGTCTTGGGTAGCATAAGGGGTAAGCGTATATTATTTTGTGTTGAGAGATAAGTATTTGTGGGGAGATAGTTGGACGTAGCATGGGTTGAGTACCCGGGCAGTAATTATATATGTATGTATATATATATATATATATATATATATATATATATGTAATATGACTACGGGTTCGAAGTTATATTACGGGTTCAGACTAGCACAGTCGGGTAACTTTCGTGCGGTAGAGCGCGGGGAAAGGGTGTATGGGTGCCCTGACAAGGTTTAAATGCATGCTTGTGTAACGTATGTTTAGAGGCAGATGTGATAGATAGCGGGCTTGGACGCACATGACTAGTGAGTAATATGTGAATACTGGAACACTAGGTTTATCTTAATTTTGAGGACGAAATTCCTTTGTAAGGGGGGGAGTATGTAACACCCCGTATTTTTGTGCATTTAATATTTAATTAATTCGGAATTTTAAATTACTGGTGTGTTGTAATTTTAATTGAATTAATTATGACAATATATTTATTTAAATATTAATCGGGAAGTGAATGGTTAATGTTTGGGAAAATATATTTACTAAGTGAATAGTAATAATTTAATTACGTCATTTCGGGTATTAATGACGGGGTATGCATTTATCACAGCCGGGAGTCGGTATAGACCAAATGGGGTGTGAGATAAGGATTTTTAGAAATTAATTCGGATGTCAATTCTGACTGCGCAGTTGAGTCCGGATGGGTCGAGATAGTCAGAAAAGAGTACCCGGAGGTAGTAATTGGGTCTCAGGGTATTTTTGGGCATAGCCGGGCCCACACGGAGTGAGTTGGGCCACTTTAATTAAGCCCATTAGGTGAAAAACGGGATTAAGGGTTTTTAACCTAATGGGGAGATTAGGAAAAGGAGCAGCCAACATTATTCAAACCTAGGGTTTGAGAGGGAGATTGGGGGAAAAACAATCAAAAGGCAAATTGGAAGTTATTGGAGCCAAATTAAGGGATGTCGACGACGGATCAGACCCTACGAACAATTCCAGGCAAGTGGTTAACTGTTTTTACTTCTAAATTGTGATATCCAATTCATATTTTAGTGATGTGTATACTAAAATTCGTTTTGGGTGTAAATGGGTACAAAATGGGGTTTTTGTTTATGGGACACTTGAATGAGATTCAAAGTAAGATTTAGATAGGTGATTGATATCTGAATATGTATATATGATTTGAATGAGAAATCCAGAACATAAAAGAGTAGAAATTAAATCTGGAAATTGGATTGTAAAAAAGATAATTGAATTGTTGTGGAGAAAGACCCATCGCGAAAAACATGAGATAAGTAGGTAAATTGATTATCCTAAGGTCCCTTGATGTGTAGGATGTGGAATAACTATGTTTATGTGGTGGGATAATGTGATTTGAGGTTTAGACTTTGGATTAAAAACCTTAATTTTCATTAATGGTGAATTTCAGCAAGGAAGGAGAGCTGGAACGAAGGGATCGATCGATCGATCGGGTGGAATCGATCGATCGACGATGGTTAATTCTGGGCAGTTCGGCCTGTGTGTGAGTTAAGGGGGAAATTAATTATATATTAATTTTCATACATTAATTAGTGTTATATAATTATGAAATACATATTCCTAGAAATTACGGGGAATAGTAATTGGGACTAGGAGCAATTTATGTGGGGAAACTCTATGGAGAAAATTGAGGGATGTTATTCCAAAATAGGGAGGTACGGATCAAGTGAGTGAGTCCGGGTATATTGGCTAAGCGACGCCAAGGTAGTGAATTAAGGTTGGAGATAAACTTATTAAAGTAGAGTCGGACTATAGACTCAGGAAAGTGGTAAATTAATTAATGTGCAATTAATTAGCTAGAGTTGGGCTGTAGGCTTGGGAAGGAAAATAAATTAATTAGTGAGTAAATTAATTTAAATAGAGTCGGACCACAGACTCGGATTGGTATTAAATTGATAATTGTGCTAATTATATAATTAGAGTCGGATTGTAGACTCGGGAAGGTATTAAATTAATAGGTGGGTAATTAATTTAATTAGAGTCGGATGGTAGACTCAGGGAGGTAATAAGTTAATTTAGGTGATATTAAATTAAATAAGGGTCGAGGTATAGACTCGGGCTATCATTATAGAAATTAATTGGGTGAAATTAATTAAATGAAAGTCGGACCATAGACTTGGATTGGTATTAATTAATTAAGTGTGTAAATTAATTAACACAGAGTCGGACCATAGACTCGGGGAAAGTATTACATTAATTAATGTGGAAATTAATTAAATTAGAGTCAGACCATAGACTCGGGATAATAATAATATATAAGTGAGAAAACTTATTTGGTCGAGTCAGGAGAGAGACTCGAGATTTCAGGCTACTGTTACGGGTTGTGAGTACACGGTAAAGCCGGGGTTTATTTTATATATATATACAGTGTAGTGATAGTATATATATATATGTGTATATATTGTGTGTGCTACTAAATATCAGTGATTAGATAATTATTAAATTATATTCTCTAGTGCTATCAAGGGAGGTTGCGCGATGTGGGTGAATCCCGTAGCTTGAGGAGTAGGGTGAGTATATCCCCAGGTCATAGCATCCGTTATATGGGTGAGGGGCTTATCTCACTTTCAGGGAAGGAATATGACCGCCTCCACTTCGTTTTGTTTTGAACCAGGTTGGTGAGCGAATCCAACTTGGGTAACTAGGTAAAGTGAGCACACCTAGTGAGATGGCACTTGAGAGGGAATCATCCTGTGAGGATATACTCGGAAGGATGGGTACACGTATTATATATGTGTGGATGTTTTAGTAAGATACATATAATATGATAGTGAATATTATATGTAGGTAATAATACAGTGTGTGATGTATTTATTTTATATAACTCGGGTAACAGTTATATGCTGTTAATTAATGAGAAATTAATTAAGTTAAACATTTTTGGAATAATACAGTGTGTGACATATTTAAGTGATATAACTTGTGTTACGGTTATAGGCTATTAATTAAGAAGGAATTAAATAAGTTGATTCGTGAGATAACTTATAATTCGGAAATAATAATACTCGGGTTAGAGTAGTATGGCAAGGGGAGGTTACACCAGGACTAGTTGGACGGGGTAGTACAACTAGGTGGGGTTAAGGTAACCGTTAGGTGTGCACATTAGTGGAGGGGTGAGAATGTCCACAAGAGAGTGCGACACTAACTTTAATATGAAGAGCATTCATGCATTTTAAATTACTGCAGTTAATTCACTTGCTAAATATTTTCAAAATGTTTTGGGTTCTAACCCCTTGCTATAAAACTATTTTCCAAAAACTTTTATGTGTCCAGCCACAGGGAGACCAGGATTGATATTCTATTCCAGGGACACGGAGCTGCGGCACATGTGGATGCTAGCAAGAGTTTGGATTAGACGCATCATTCATTCATTCCTAGAGTAGGAATCTTGTATTAGTCTCAGTTTTATTTAGGGCTTGTCGCCCAGACTTCTCGGTACAGTTTTCAAGTGTAATTCATTCAGGTGTTGAATTATTGTATTGGATTATTTATTTTGTGGCCGGTGAATTATTCGGCAAGTTGTGTAATTATTATTCTATTTACTTTCATTCAGTTGTGTGAATCGTTTATATTTTATTCCGCATGTATTGTTTTGTTTAATTAAAAAGTTAAAATTGGCACCAGCTTTTGGAATACTAGGTGGTTAGTAAGTTTAAAAAGTTTTTGACACTGATGCTAAGGATGATCCAACTGGGATTCCTGTTTTAATTTGGTATAGGACTGATCACTCGGTATTTTATTAGGCGGGGTGTCACAGCGATCCCATGACACCTTTAAGGGATGAGAGGGGAAACAAGACCTCTGGTAAAAGGTTAAATTCAATATGCAAAAATGGTACTAGGAAAACTGTAAAGACCACCTTCTATCGAAAAAGTCTAAGTCGATGCCCCTATTGAGCCCCTGGGACTGTTGCACCGATTACATTCCATGATACCTATCCAAATCCCATCCTATCATTCAAACCCCTGATTTCCATAAATACAGACAAATAAAAACAACTTTGGTAAGTTTTTAGTTTTTAGTCATTTCATTATTTTTAACTAATTTGTCGTACTTACGTGTATGATCTTTGATAGGAGGGAGGTGCAGAAGGTGAAGGAATTATTGAAGAATAACATGGATGATGGTATTGATACAGATCTCGGTGCACTACTTGAGCACAATGTTTAATCATATGAAATACTTTCTGTATCTATTGGGATAGATTGGTCGATTATCATCGAATATCTGAGTAGGAAGAAAAGTAAGAAGAAAGGAAAAAAAATTGAAAAGGGAAAAGTAAAGGAGAAGGTTGTTGAGAGAGCAAAGCAAAAAAGAAAATGAATGTTTATAGGTTGCCTTGATACCTAGTTTTATTCTTGCACGTTGTAATTGATACATCATTTTGTTATTTTTTGAAAGTTGGTTAATATATATGTATGAAATTGGGAAAATGGAAACTAGTTGAAAGTTGCTTGATATGTATGCATATTTTCCACGTAAGTGTGTTTTAGTATAATGTATTATTCCATTCTTACAAATTGGTTGCATTTATATGTTTGGAATTACTTTGTTTATTATAAACATTTATAAGTTTCAAACTTTGGACTTGCAATGAATGTGGTATTTATCCCGTTACCAATTGCAATTTGACCTTTCCATTATGATTCATTACAATTGAAATTATCTTATCAAGTACATTAATCTTGTTTGAAACATTGGACTTGCAGTTTTTGAAACTATGGAAATAAACCATTTGAAACTGGGATCTCATTCACTACAAACATAGTGATAAACTTATATGTTTTTTGCATAAACATAGCAAATGGATTTTTTTTTGGAAAAAACATCCCTAATGGTGACATTTCTTGTAATTGATACCTTGTTCATTCACTAAAAACATAGCAACTGTAGAGAGAGGTCTTGGGTTCAAGTTGATTAAAACTCAAAAGAAAGATTAGGGATGGTTGCTCGTGCAAAGCTGAAGATGATCGAAGGATCTCCTATGAAAATGATTGCTCGCACAAAGACAAGATACTCAAAGGACCTCTCACAAAGTTCAAGCCCAAGAGATAAACTTGAAAAACACAAATTGTAATAGTAACTTTGATATACTTGTATTCAACTCTATTTATAAATAAAAAGTTCACTTTGTATAGTTGTGAGGTTTCTCGGTACCCTTTAGGGTCCATGTCTGGTAGGGCGTGAGAGCTTATATGTTCTATCAAACAACCTTATTTTGGTTATCTTGTAGGGATTTGGTTCAAAGGATTGGGTGAAAGGTAACGTTGGAAGAAACCAACCCCTTTAGGGTACTTAATCAAATCCTTGACTTATACACAATATGGCTCAGTAGTACCTCTAGATACCATCTCTGGGAACCCACTCGAGGGTTCCCAGTCCTAAAAAGTTGTCTAAAAGGTTAACCTCTAATGTTTACATACACCGCAAGTTGCTTAAACATTCATTAGTCAAGTAACCTTCAATTCAGTGAACTACCTTTTGAGTGATATGACAGCATATCCTTCACAGGTTACGGTTTGCCAACTCTTTGATGTCATCATGTCTAACATTCAGGAACTCGATAAAATATCACTCAAGTGAAGATATTCCTAGGATGGTAGGTCCATAGCTGACACATCATGTCCTATTTAATGCGTTCAAGATTCTAAGAGTCTAAACAGTGTTCCCGCCAAAATATCATATCTGGCTCATTTAATGCAGTATCTTTGGCAATAAATGCACAAGATTATTGACATCAAGAGGGGTCAAATGCATTTATTGCATGAAGGTCACTCGAATGATCTTGCTCTCCTATAAATACCTCTAAAGTTATATTATTTAGGGGTCGCACTTTTCTAGCCTAGAGCTACTGCCCTAATACTGCCAGACAAGAGAGTTTATCGTGAGAACATTTATGGTGCGACCAACCCTATTTACTCCATTTGTGTTTTAAGGTTAGTGTCTTGCTTTTACTTCACTAAAGGTTCTTGCTCATATGCCCTCCAACTGAGTCAACTGTGGGATATCCATTTTATTGATTATTTCGTTCTAGCATTTATATTGCAAGAATATATTTTATATAAGAGTTTTATACAGTGAATGTGTCAATTTGGGACTTGCATTTATTTTCATTAATGTTTGTTTAGAAGACATGATCACCATCTTTATAAGGGGTTATGTCTCCCTTAGCATTAGTATCAGTTCAAGAAATCACCTCCGGTGACTCCGTTGGGGAGGTACTCTCTTTTGAGATATGGCTAATGATGATGTGGCAATGAACATTAATTTTGATGTTATACAGCGTGAGGTAGAGGAGAATCTCACCAACTTGGAAGATAGAGAACGAGTAAGGTGAAAGGATACTACTGCCCGACTGTTAGTAGAATAACCGATGGAGCTCCTGTGCAGATAGAAGGGCTAATTAGCTTGTTTGCTAACTTCATCAGGACTTTGGTAGCTCAAGCGGTGTTAGGGACTGCAACGGGGCCTAGTTCATTCGTCACCCCACCAGTGGTTTCGCAATCTCCCTTTATCTCAAGGGGAATGGCTCAAACAACTAGCAACAGTGTTGCCCCGCCAATGACACCACTGAGCGCTCCCTCCATTGTAGGAGAAGGGATGCATAACCTTGCCCATTTTGTCCCAGTTGCGTGTCCAGGTAGTGGCACACCAATCGCACCACCAACAGCGAACCTAGTGGTGATGATCCTGACACTCCACAACTCAACTCCACCTATGATGTAGGAAATGAAAAAGGAGCTTTTGAAAATGATAGTGGACTCTAAGGTGGGAAGATAAGCTTCTTCAGTATACGATGTTTTTCATACTTCATACCCAAAAAAGTATAATAACAAACCCTACCCAGTGGGGGATATTCCCCTTATATTTGAAGAGTCTACAGGGAAAGGGGGAAATCCCAAGGAGCATATTAAAACGTTTATGGAGAACCTTGGGCCCACTGTAATAATAAGAAACTAAGCTTGAGAGAATTTTCCAAGTCTCTTACTGATAAGGCTTATATGAGATACTCCCATCTGGCTCCAGACAGTGTGGTCACATAGGAAGATCTTTATGTTCAGTTTGTACATAAATTATTCTTAGCTAAAGATGAATTCACTCTCACATAAATGGCTCAAGAGAAACCGAAGCCCACCGAGGCTGTAGTGGCGTACATTAGGAGGTTTTGCGAGCTCTCTCTAGATGTGAGAGAGGAGACACGAGAAGCTATTTTTAAAGTTTATGCAGAAGGATTGTTGCCTGAATACATAGTCCATTTGATAAATAAAACGCAGGAGGGTGTGTTTGCCTCATTTCTTAAATCTACGAGGAACATTGACTTGCCAACACCCTCATCAGCCTTATCAAGCTTGTTACTGAAGCCATCAGGTACCTTGGGGAGAGGGCTACCTCCTCGTGTGAACTACGCTAATGATGAAAGTAAAAATCATTAGGGAGGGAATTGTGGCCAAAGGGGAAGGGGAAGCAAGAAGAAATTTAACAAAGATGACCCCTAGAGCTACCTTCCTCAGTTGAACAGGCTATCGAAAGCTATGATCTCATGATTCGAGATAACATGTGCTAGTCCATTAGGGACAATACGACACCCATACCTCTAGAAGATAAAGAAGGCTCGAATTATTATGTGGTACACAACAGGGTGGGACACTCAACGAGCAAGTTCTTTTCTCTCAAGAAAATAATAGAAGACATGTCAAGATAGGAGATATCCAGCTGCCGCAAGGCGGCGTGAATAATAATCATTTTCCAGCACATGGAGAGAATATAGCTAGTGCTTTCTATGAGGAGGCAGAATGGCTGATGATGGAGAATAGATTCCAGGAGGAAGATTTTGAAGATTCACTGGAAGAGTGTTTATCTCAAATGTCCTATTTGACGTTGGAAGAAGAAATGGAAGACGAGTGGAGTCCGATCGATGATTTGAACAGGAAACTGGAGGCTTGCTCCTTAGAGGGAGTAAATGTGGTGATAGCATACAAAGAATCATCTTACAAAGATTTGGAGGAGGTCTATGAGCTAGAAAAGGAGAAAACTGACCCTTGGCTGGAATGGGCTGCAGTAGCAAGATAGCAGAAGTTTAGTTGGGTTTCGACCAAGTTGGACTACCGAAGGATTCTCGACTGGAGGTTACTCAAGAAATCTTAGAAATTGCCAAGAAGAGCATGGCCCCAAACCTACGATGGAAAGATCCAACGGCCAGGCTAGTAAAAAAATTCCTTTCGGATGTTACTTTTTCGAACGCATGTCGGTTGGTTAGATACCCCCATAATAGGCCACTTTAAGTGATGGCGATTGTGAACGGTGTAGCTTTAACCGTGTCTTGATGGATGGGGGAGCATCTATTAATATTATGCATATGGGGTCCTTTTATGCCTACAAAATCTCTTAGACAAGGATTGTGCAACGTCCATTGTCCATAGCAGGATATGATAACCAGTCGAGCAAGCCGATAGGCTATGTGAATGTGGGGATCACAATGTAGAACATCACTTCCCCATATTAAATTCCACCTCATGGATTATGTGATGTCCTACTAGTTTCTTGTGGGGAGGTTATGGGTGCATAATCATAGTTTGGTGCCTTCCACATATCATCAGTGTGCAAAGGAAAATGTCAAAGGGAAGGAGATAGTCATTCGAGCATCCAAAAAGCCTTTCACGGGGGAGGAAGATCACTTGGTAGATGCAGCGTTGTACACAGATTAGCTGCAGAATCAACTGTGATCACTTGTTATATAGGGGGGATTAAGATCCCTAGTATTAGCGAAAGGGTACGTGCACCAGCTCGCCCGGTAGTGGCTTGCGAGGAGCAAGAAAGAGGGCGGAAGATAGTTAGGCCTCCCATCTTTTCGAGACAACTTCAAGATCGGATGACGCCATGAATTGATCCAATCGAACACTAAGTCTAGCAACAAAGTGCACTCAGTAGATTTTGAGGGAGAGAGTTAGAAGAAAAGACGCGAAAAAGACCTCACTAGGAAGAGAAACCATGCCAATGCAGAATAGTGGTTTTGGACAGTGGCAAGATTAACTATAAACTCTGAAGGTGTGATCGGGTAGCCGAAGTCTTGGATGATGAGGCTGACTCAATCTATGAATGTTTTTTGGTGGAAAATCTAGGCCAGTGGTTGGTGATTAACAACTCCAACATCCAGGAATTTATGGAGGAGGTTGAGGAGAAACCAGAATGCATGAGGGATAGTCCAAAGTCCCAAGTTCAAGAGTTAGAGAAAATAGACTTAGCTGGTGAAGGGGATGACCCCAAACTAATGTTTGTCTTGAAAGACCTTGATTTCTTCGCTAAAGGAGCTCTAGTGGAATTACTGAGAGAATTAAAAGATGTGTTCACATGGAAATATACTAAAATTCTCGGGGTAGAATAAGAGGTAAGCTGCCATAGGTTGAATGTTATACCGTCAATAATACCGATGAAATAGGATGCTCGAATGTATAAACCAAAGCTATATTTGAAGATAAAGGAATAAGGTAAGAGGTTACCCACTGTAGGTTTTATTACCCCCATCCAATACCTCATTTGGTTATCTAGCATTATGTTGTAGGGAAGAAAAACAAGAACCAAATTTGGATTTGTACAGACTTTAGATATTTGAATTGAGCATGTCTGAAAGATGAGTTCCCCTTACGTTCTATTGATAGACTGATAGACGCAAAAGCAGGGCTCGACATGTATTGATTTATAGATGTCTATGTGGGATACAACCAGATCAAAATGGACTCGAAAGATGCTGAGAAGACATCCATTCACACCCCATTAGGTAACTTTTTGTATACTATTATGCCTTTTGGTATAAAGAAAGGATCATGATGGTTATAGTCTACGATCTCTTTCATGAGATTGTAGAGTTTTAAGTGGACGATCTGGTGATAAAGTCCAAAATGGAGGCCACCCACTTAGAAGATTTAAGGAGAGTGTTCGAGAGGTGCAAGAAGTACAAATTAAAGATGAATGCCTTGAAGTGTGCGTTTAGAGTAACTAGTGGCAAATTCTTGGGATTTGTAGTGAACAGGTAAGGGGTGAAGATGGATCTAGATAAGTGAGAAGGTATACTCAACATGCCAAGACCAAAGACATCGAAAGAGTTGAAGAGTTTTCTGGGGAAAGTTTCTTACTTAAGGAGGTTCGTACAAAGGCTGGTTGAATTCACTTACCCACTAATGGATCTTCTGTGAGCAAAGGCAATGTTCATATAAGACCAGTCACACGAGGTAGCTTTGGACCATTTGAAGAACTTATTGACATATCCCCAAATGATGGCTCCCTATCGAGCATGTATTCCTTTACACCGCTATCTCACATCCACTAAAAGATCAATAGCGGCATTGTTAGCTCAAGAAGTGTAGGACATGGAGAAACCAACATATTATCTAAGCCCAATCATACATGGGCCTCAGGCTAGATATACAAGAATTAAAAGACATTATTTAAATCAATTTTAATTCTCAAAAGCTTAGGCATTACATGTTATCTTTCATGGTTCCCATCATTACTAGATGTGACCCCATAAAATATTTGTTGGCTAGAACTGTGTTAATAGGAAAGGCTACTCGATGGTTCTTAATTATTTTAGAGTATGATTTCAAGTGTGTGGTTCCTCGAGCGATTAAAAGTAAAGCTTATGTAGATATACTGGCCATCTTCCCTTTGGGAACGCTCAAGCCACCTATTCGAGGAGCTGCCCGGAGATGATCTCCAGGCCAACTATCTTGAGGTAAATCTAGAAGAATGGATCATGCAATTTGATGGCTCTTTGATTGAAGGCACAAGAGGGGTAGGAGTGATTTTACGCCAATGGGAAGAAAAAGTTTGATCGTCCTTCAAGTTAGACGTTAAATGTTCAAATAACGAAACTAAGTACGAGGTTTTAGTGATGGGGATATTACAGGCTCTATGAAGAAGTATCTATGTGTTGATGATGAAAGGGACTTCTAATCTGGTGGTACAGTAAGTGAATGGAGAGTATGCTCTCAAGAACATGACCTTATCTCCATATCAAACAAGTATACAAAGGTTTCTCATCCAGTTCCATGAAGTGGAGGTGAAGAGACACCCGATAAAGGTGAATATACATGTCGATGCTTATGTAATGATTTACTTAAAAAAATCGATGGATAATTGATAGTTTTTTGAATCACAAAGAGAAAGATACCCTCAACTGTAATAGAAATTTTGCCATATAATGATAGTGATGACTAGAGGGGGGAAACACGAAAATAACTGAAATGGGTCAAGTGCTACTGGCATTGGTCAAGCTAGCATAATATTTTATCACCTCAGCAATTTGTACTATAAAAACAAAGGGGGATGGCTATTTAGGTGCATGGGCCCTGAAGAAGCTAAGAGGAGGTTGATAGAGATACATGAAAATTAAGAGGGAATGATACTTTTGGCCAGCGATGAAACAAGATGTTGCATTACTACAGAGAGATTATGGGAAATGCGTACTATATTACCAAGATGCGAAATGTAACTTCATATATCTTCCATCATATTGGAGGCAGCCATGCCTAAACATGCTAGTTGACGGGATTGTCCCCATGGATAAAGATGAGACCACAAGACTGAAACAATGAGTGTATAGATATTATGTCCACGAGGGGTAGCTATAATAAAATTGTTACGGCGATAGGACCTTAAGATGCATCAGGGTGGAGGAAGCAGACGAGGTACTAAAGCAAGAACATGAGCCAAGCCATATTGGGGAAGAAAAACTCTACTACCAACTAATGACGTTGGGGTATTTTTCACCCCCCATGGAAAAAGGCTCAGTGAATTTTTTTCAAAAATGCAAAGTGTTCTAGCTCCATGGGAATATGATTAGTGTTCCCTCGATGGACTTAGATTCCCTTTCCACCCCTTGTCCATTCCATACATGGGCATTAGATCTAGTATGGGTAATTAAGCCCTCCTCGAGGGGCAAGATCTGGATATTGGTAGCTACAGAGTGCTTCACCAAATGGGCAGAGGTTGTACCATTGAAGAAGGCTACGATCGGGGTAGTGGTGCGATTTATTAAGGAGTGTATTATTTTCAAATTTGGCATCCCAAAGGTGTTGCTATCAGATAATGTAACCCCATTTGTTAATAGCGACGTGCGATTGCTCACAGAAAAATACTCAATTATTCACCACAAATCAACAGTGGCCTACCCTAGGTGAAATGGGTAGGTTGAAGCCACGAACAAGACTCTGGTAAATATCCTCTCGAAGATGTTAGAAGATTTCCCAAGAACTTAGGGTGATAATATACCTGAGGTCTTATGGGAATATAGAACCACAACGAGGAAACCTAGAGGGTACACCCCTTTCTTGTTGGTGTTTGTCACTAAGGCAATTCTCCCAGTGGAACTCGAGGTAACTTATGCGCATTACAACCTACGAAGTGAAATGCTTCCTCATAGTCGTCATGTACAATTGGAAGCAATGGAAGAGGACAGAGATAACACGAAAAGACATTTTGAGATGTACAAAAAGAAGTTGTCCAGATCTTATAACCAAATGGTAAAGCCAAGAAAATTCTAGGAAGGCAATCTAGTTTTGAAGGCTTGTACAAGGCACATCTGGGCTCTCTCCCTACCTAAGTTCGAAGCAAAGTGGGAAGGACCTTAAGTTGTTTGAAAGGCCCATGATTCAGGATATTGTGAAATCTTGAAGGTTGAGGATGAAGAGACTTTTAAACTCAATAACAAACGGATCAAATTTTATTTTGTTTAACTTGTTAACTTGTCCTATCATTTCTTTTTTTTAGGGGGGTGTAAGCTATAGGTACAAGTAAGTTGGAAAGAGAGAATGTTCTCAAAACTTGTTAAAATACTTTTTGTGAATTATACAGATAACATGGGGGTAATGTTGATTCAACCACAAGTTTTTTTTATTTTCATATACCATTTTTACGAAAGTTAAAGGCAATTCAATGTTATGCCTTCCAAAAAACAAATTTCAATTCAGAAATAAAAGAGGATCTAATGCCTCGAGATACATGAAAAAGGGAATAAGCAAGACAAGGAAGTAAATTTTTTTAACTCAAAATTCCCTTTATTAATCGCTTGGGTCTTCTATAACAAACCACAAGCTGGAGGATTCTAAAATCTGTGACACCCCGCCTAATTAAATACCGGCGATCACTCCTTTATTAAATTAAAATCAAGGTGAACAGTTGGTTCATTCTTAGCATCATTGTCGCAAAGTAACTTTTCCAACTAAACATCCTAAATAATTTAGCTAAGTGTCAAAACCATTTGAAACCTTACATCCATTTTATTAAATCCGATTATAAAACCTTTAATCATTAAAATATTAAGAGTCACACATTTAGTATAAGAATAAAAATGAACATTCAAGAATTTAACCATCAATAATAAATCCCAACATGTACAACACTAAAGGAAAACATCCTGACAGTAATAAATCCCGAAATAAAAATGCTGACAGTAAAAAGAATTACAGTCTCTGATAATATCAACTAAATAATGGAAAAGGGCGACACATGCCCCCACTGGATAAAGATGAACTAGAAGTAGAGTCAACAATGAGTTCGTCTAAGCAATGGCCTGCAACTCCCACAAAAGCTACAACACGTTCCATCCAAAGAATCCTAAGCCAGACGCCTCTGTGGCTGGGCACCTGTAATACATATATATATACACAAGGGAGAAGAGATAACAACAAACGGGTCAGATCCCAAATGTAAAACAGTTTTAAAATAGTTAAGCAAGTATTTAAAATTCTTACCGGGAAATGCAACAGTCATATTAGTATGCGACACTCTCTTGAGAATTCTCACCTCTCATCTAGTGTGCACGTCTATCGTACTAATGAACCCCATATATCTTTCTAACTTATTATCCATAAGTTTTAACACGTGAAATTAAGGTTATGATATTCACTCTAGAAAATTCTATCTCTTCAAGATTTCTTCCGTTTTTTAGAATAATTCCGTATTGTTATAATGTTTTCGAGTACTTACAGTGAAGTTGATGAATTTCATAATATACTCAACTACTATTTCACTCAGTAGAAAGTTCTCATATAGTTACACGTATATATATTAATCACTTGTATAATATATATATATATATATATATATATACAAACAGTACCCCACATAAAATCTATGGTGCTAGACTTCCATATATAAGTATATATATATACCAATCACTCATAAATTATATATATACTAACGGCACCCCACATAAAAACTATGGTGCTGGCATACTCTGCTATCAAGTTCTCGTATCACACAAACTAAGGGAAATACTAGTTCGGAATCACTCTCGAACTGTATTAACACAAACACAAACAACATTGAGGCAAAGCATAGATTCCAAGTCTCTAAGAGGTCAGTACATACCCTCACGTCTTATAGGACCGTCTGACCATCGATCATATAGCCTGTACCAAGGATATCTATGTTCTCGGGTACGAGTCAATATCCCCCATAAAGTCACATCGAGATAAGACTGTCCCAGCGCGGTAATCTCAGGGATAGCAAGTAGCGCGGGTACGATTTTTACACGGAAATAATATATGCACAATCACACCGTCATATATAAATATGTATTCACATCCACATTATTAATTTAGGTACTCTCACGAACCAAAATTTTCATTATCCGTTATTACATGTTTTACTCCATTATATCGTATAACAGCCTCATTCTGTTTTATTCTCGTAATTAATTTATTCTAAACTCACTTCTTGTCACTCGAAGTGTTTTCTTAATCTAAGTACAATTTCAGTAGGTCCTCTCTCGCCTTCTAATCCAACTTATTAGATGTTTTGATTATTTAATCAACACACGTATGATTTCTTAAGTCTGAAAGTCTCCCCGTGTACCCTTTATTTCCCTTCACATTAAAGTTCCACTTTATGGGATTTCTCTTGGCCCTACTGGTCCTCTTTATGTTCCATTATATTCTAGCAACCCTAATTAAGGTTTACTACGCATAAAATTGGATTAAGATAACACGAGAAAAAATGCGGTTTTCCCAGGAGGGTCGATCGATCGATGCTCTGGGCTCGATCGATCGATCAAGCAGTTATGGAGAAACTGCAGAAAACCCAGCTACGAAATTATTACCCCAAACTCCTCCAAACCATCGTATTACAGTCCCAAACTCCCAATAATTCATACTACAAGTATTGTATACCCATTTAAATAATATGCTACGTAACACATGCGAATTTTCATCGTCTATAACAAGGAAAAAGGGTCAAAATCTTTATAACTCTCAAGAACCCTAATTTTTCTTTAACTTCGTTTCTTTAATTCTTTTTCCAAATTTTCTATCACTAATACCATGGAAATTCATGGCTCAACCTCTACATGTGAAATGGATTTCCAGAAATATGATCTCTATCACTATAACATGCAATTTGTATCTCTAATTAACATTTTTCTTCAAGAACACTAATTCTAATCAACCTAAGACTAATATAAAAAGATGCATTAACTTGATAAAAGAAAGATACATACTTGCCTGGAAATTTTGTCTCTGATTTTTGGAAGAAAAAGGTGTGGTTGTGATCCCCTTCGCGCGATCTACGATTTGGCGGTGACGACGGTGCAATTAGAGGTGTTCTTGGCCTAGAACTCCTTGGAGAGCTTCTCCTCTTCCTATCCAATGGCCATCATTAGTTTTAGGTTGTGTTAACCCTAAAAGATGACACTTAACATCTGATATA
Organism: Sambucus nigra; assembly: GCA_949130495.1. NCBI lineage: Eukaryota > Viridiplantae > Streptophyta > Magnoliopsida > Dipsacales > Adoxaceae > Sambucus > Sambucus nigra. The sequence goes on along the minus strand of OX422215.1, from coordinate 292,065,821 downwards.
ACCCTTGCAAATTCGTGGGTTTAATTACCCATAATTATGAAATGTCCAAAACGCCCTCTTGGGGTGCTAATTAAGCCTAAAAATGCCCCGAGACTCAAACTAAACCCCCGGGTACACTTTTCTGATTATCTCGACCCTTCCGGACACTTTGGCGCACTCAAAATGACCATACGAGCAACTTATAATTTATTCACTTTTATTAATCAACCTTTAGTCCCGACACGACACAGGCGCGTCCCGACTTAAATTTCCATAATTGCATTTTATTCACACGTGACGATTTTATAAAAATAAATATCATATATTACTATACTCATCCAGTAACATTCAACAAATAACAAATTTCCAATAATTACTAACTCTCATCACGCTAGTAAATATTTAAAACAACATTCCGGATTAAAATTAAATTAATTTATCTCAATTAAAATTAATAAATCCCATAATTTAAAAGCCATAAAAATATGGGGTATTACAAAATCTTACAGTGATGATGGGGAAGAAGAGAGGTCAAAGAAGATTCCTCGTTGGACAAGTCAGCCATCTCTTGATAATACGACCCATCTCTTTCTAAAGTTGATCAACCTTCGTCTCAGCCTTAGCTAAAGACTCCTTGATGGCCATAACCTCCTCCTAAGCATTAGAAATTTTAGAGTTTAAAGTGTTCATCTTCTCAGCTAGCACAGTTTGTGAACGGATAGTAGCCTGCATTTTTGCATAAAAGGAGGGCAGGTCAGCTTTCTTGAAAGACTTTCACAAATCGATGAGCCATTTTAGGGCAAAACCCTCGCTCATAAGAAAATTTATTTTGTCCATCATCTCCTTGATCTTCGAAGGACTTAAAGAGGCAAGGGGAGTATGTAGTACATTTGCTAAAACTGTGGCAAATCCCAAAAGCCTAGAAGCCATCATGATAGGGATGGCTTGAATACAATGAGAAGTAAAGGTGGAAGGGTGGCTTTCCAACAATCGCTCAATCAGTTCATTTTAAGGAGGGGTTACGACATTGGTAAAATCCTTCAAAATCTACCTCACAATCTCAACATGAGCTAATTATGGAGGATGTACACTAAAAGCGCTGTCACTGGCTAAGGGAAATACAAAATTTGAAGCCTTATAATCTTCTTGTAAAAGGGGAGTTAGGTCTCGTTCCCATCCCTCCATGTTCTGGGTTGTCAGAGATACAATTCTGGTTCAACAAAGTTCATAACAGACTCATGAGGAACATTCTCAGCACACACTTACTCGATAGGGGCGACAACATCCGCCAAGGACTTTGGCTGGCTCACTTTAACCTGAGAGAAGAACGGATAAGTCAAGTTGGAAGAAAGCAGAGTATGGGTATAAAAGATATTCTTAAGCCTCGGTTTGCCTAAAGCAACTTTATGGTTGCTCGACTAGGTAAACTATTGTCACTTCAAAAGTCCTAGTTTTTCTTAAATCACCTTTATGGTTGCTCGACTAAGTAACACTGGGCATTCTTAAGACTCAGTTTGCCTAGAGTACCTTTATTCTTGCTCGACTAGGTAAACTGTTGTCGCTTAAAAAGTCCCAGTTTTGCTTAAAGCATCTTTATGGTTGCTCGACTAAGAAAAATTGGGCATTCTTAAACCTCAGTTTGCCTAAAGTATCTTTATGGTTGCTCGACTAGGTAAACTATTATCGCTTTAAAAGTCCCAGTTTTGCTTAAAGCACCTTTATGGTTTCTCGACTAAGCAAGACTGCGCATTCTTAAGCCTCAGTTTTCCTAAAGCACCTTTATGGTTGCTCGACTAGGTAAATTATTATCGCTTAAAAAGTCCCAATTTTGCTTAAAGGACCTTTATAACTATGTAAGACTGGGAATTCTTAGGTCTCAATTTTCCTAAAGTACCTTTATGGTTGCTCGACGAGGTAAATTATTTTCGCTTCAAAAGTCAAAATTTTACTTAAAGCACCTTTAGGGTTGCTCGACTAAGTAAGACTGGGCATTTTCAAGCATGAGCTGAAATAAAGGATGGCTTGAATAAGGAAATTGAGAATGGGGATACCTCCCCAGGATGTGATGCCCTAATAATCTCTAGATCACGAGCAACCTCAGAAACCCCAACAGGGGCAATAACTGTCTTCTTTAAGGTTTTGACTTCTTCTCCAACTTGTCCCTCCTCAAGAATGGTTGTTTTTCCTTCCAGTGTGGAGGTACCAAATAACCCCACCAAAAATTATTCAATGATGGTGGCTTTGGGAGGAACAGTCATAAGATCCTGACATGGTTAGTGTTAACTCCTTCGATGGGGGCAACCTGTGAAATACATCACAAAATGTAAGTGTAATATACAAATGGAAGAGAAACATAAAGTGCAAAAAAATAGTGCACACTCATCACAACCATGGGACCAACATTTGCTATGGATCCAAACTCAACCATTTCTTTGACCTGAGGAATAACTCCCAAAGAAGGACTGGACTCCAAGATTAGGGGAATATATTTTTCATAACGAGGGGCAGCGAACAAGGTTCAAAATTTGGAGAATGTTTGGGAAAATGGTCTCTAACACTAGGTGTTACCTTGGAATTATCATGTTCTTGGTCATCGCTATAATCATCAAGAATTGTATAATCCATGGGAATAGAACTAGGTTTCTTAGTAGAATAAATTCGACGAAGCTTCCGAGATAGTCGAACCAAAGGGGAGTTTTCCTCCTCATCCTCTTCTTCCTCTTCTTCCACCTATTCACCCTTTTAAGTAAGAAACTCATCCTCAATATCATCAAGAGTAAGTTAGACCTCGAGACTAGATCATGTCCTCTCACGACCGGTAATTGGTAGAGGGGGAGTGAAGGAGATATCTCTTTCAACCATCTACTTGGCCAAAATAGAGTGCGCATTTACATATCCTTGATCGAAATGCCTGAATAAACTATCAAGAAACTATGTGCATTGATCAACTAATTGTGTGTCTGGAGAAGAGTTGGATTCAGATGCTTGAGAAGGGATAGAAGGGGAAACCTTTCTCTTCTTACTGCGGGTTCTTTTCTTGGACTTATCCACAAGAACACTTGAGACATCAATGTGAGTTTCCTTTTCAACAGTAGGTCAAGAAGTAGTAGGAGGATATACAACCTACTCAACTTGTTGAGAACTCGAAGCCCCTTTGTTCTTCTTCAAAATAGCTTCACTTAGAGGTGCTAAAGGTGGAAGTTCTTTGGTGGTGCTGGTATTAGTTTTGATCCGGGGAAATTGGGCTTGATTGACAGTACAAGTTTGCAATCCCAACTCAAATGGGGTAAAACGTTCAACAATAGGGTAAATGGGTTATCATTCAATAACCTTAAGGAATGGCCAAGGATGTTGGGCCAGAATATATTAAGGTATTCATCAGACCTACTGCCTCATGTACGCTTGGTAGGGATAACAATTTATCCTTGCAACGGGACAAAAAGAGTGGCTACTTTCTCGTTTAGGAAATAACTACATGCCTTCAAAAAATTTGAAGGTCTTTCGATAGTATTATGATTGAGAAGGGGTACCCCCTGATCAAAATCAAAATGCATGGCTATTCAATAGGGTGAGTAGGTTGTGCAGTAGTTAGACCATTCGGTACCTGAGGGAAGGTACGAGGGAGTAAGAACTAAAAGAATATTATAAGAGGGAAAATTAAGGGGAAACGATTGCTCGACTACCTGAACTAGTTGAGCAACATCCTCAAAAAAGGCAATTGTAAAAAATTATTCGATGATAGGGTAAGGGTGAAAATTAAAGGGATTGACATTATCAATAAAGGAGTGAAAAGACTTACTTTATTGCTTGTGGTTCCAGGAAAGGATTAAGGGGACTTTGATCTCATGGCAGGTAGGAAGTAAAATCAGCTGGGGCATAATCAATAAACTTGGCATAGATGAATGTTGTGAGGAGTATGTGGTTGGCATAGGTGTACACGTTAAAACAGCTAAGAGATCGGGAGGAATCAATTTGAACTCTATCAAGCCAGGTGTAAAGTGAACCTAGAGTAATAGCAGCTAAAGGTACTTTCACCCTAGAGGCATGGTGAACAACGAAATTGATAAGATCCCTCCTTAGGCAGACGTGGGATTTCTCGGGAAAATAGATCCTCGAATATACAATACAGATGTATCCAGCAAGTCGCTCAATTTTGCTCCCATATCTTTCTCCAGTGGGGGGCATTTCCATAACACTTTTTCCCTGTGGATCTTTCTTTGCCTGCTCATGAGCAAGTCCACTTCTATCCTCCATATAAAATAAATACTTGATAATTTCTAAACAGGTACATTTATTATAATTCTTCATGTATCTCTTGATTACACCTTTCAGTTCCTTATGCTTAACAGCTTCTTCCTTCGTAATGTCTTCCTTAAAGTAAGGATCAGTACCACCAGCTTTCAAACTAAGGAGCTCACACACATCCTCCAAGGTATTTGTGAACTCTCCCTAGGCAGCAACGAAAGTGTGAATCCTACGAATCCAAGGGGAAACCAACATTTTCAACGTATTGTTATTTTTGGCCAAAGTCACATTACCAAACCATTGGGTACAGGACAAGCCAACTGTTAGCGACACCGCAGCATATTTTTCATGGATATAATCAGTCCAGACACCCATTCTCTCACATGATCAATTAATTGATTTAAATTCCACATTTGAGTAGGGATAATCTTCCCTCTCAATTCTAAACCCGGTAATAGTGGAACCAAGGAGATAGGCAAAATTATCTATCACATCATCTTCACCACCAAGCAAGTTCAAACCTTCTGCCTTAGAAACAAGGAAGCAAGGAAGAGCATTGGCAACTCCCAGAACTTGTCTGCAGGGCCAAAATAGGGGCACGATGATATTTCGCCCACTGGAGACGATGGTCAACAATATCGGAGGAAGTTTCCCCGGCAGTGGCACACATGACATAAGGGGTTCTTTTGACATCAAGTTCCATAACAGAGAATAGAGAAGAAAGGACGAGAAGAGGATATGGGAATGGGAGAATACTATTTTCTCTCATAATCAAAGAAGTCACTTCGCTTAAAAAAATAATGGTAAAAAGAAATGGGAATTCGAGGAAACCTTTTATAAGAACATCTTGTTTTGAAAAATACATGATTGATATAAAAAGATGCGCGTGGGGAAATATAATCATCACAATAAGATTTTTGACGGCTCAAGTAACTCGCTTAGGTTAGACGCACTAGCCATCAATAGATGCCTGTACAGTTGGGGGAAGGGCTGTCAGGGGAATTTATAATGAAGAGATGCCTTAATGATTAACTTTTGGGGGAAATTCAATGGGCACTTTGCGGGTGAAACTTTATAGCCTTTCACACTTGTGAAAATAAATGGTTTGGGGGGAAATTTTATTACAAACCATTGTAATTCCCCCAGATAAAAGACTGAGAAATAAAAGTCACTTGAGGTATAATACCATGCAAGAAGGAAGAGTGTTCAAATAACTTGAACACATGCCAAAGTTACCCACAGTTTTGTTTTAATACTTTGTGTAAATATGCAAATGTGGGAATTCTTTTTTTTGTTTGTTTATTTTATCCTAACAAAAATGAGTGCAGATCAATCGAGATAGAATGTGAATTCAATTTTTAGTATAGATATTTCTTCAAATAAAGAAATATCTGTACGAAGGGGAAAATGTAGAGGGAGGTCCTCGCTTAAAGTTGATTAAAACAACACCAACACGTCACAAGAAATATTAGGGATGGTTGCTCGCGAAAAGCTAAAGTTGATCGAAGGATCTCCTGTGAAAATGGTTTCTCTCACAAATAGAAGCTTCTCAAAGGTCCTCTCAAAAGTTCAAGCCTAAGAGATAAACTTGGAAAACACAAATTGTAATAGGAACTTTGATGTAATTATATTTATCTCTCTTTGAAAATAGAAAGTTCACTTTATATAGTTGTGAGGTTGCTCGGTACCCTTGAGGGACCATGTCTAGAAAGGCATGGGAGAGCTTATATGCTCTATAGAAAAACCTCATTATGGGTATCTCAGAGGGATTTGGTTTGGAGTATTGGGTACAAGGCAACATTAGAAGAGACTAACCCCTTTAGGGTGCTTCATCAAAACCTTGATTTATACACAACATGGCTCAGTAGTACCTCGAGATACCATCTTTGAAAAGCCACTCGAGTGTCACCAGTCCTAAACAGTTGTCCAAAAAGTTAACCTCAATTGTTTTCATACACCACAAGTTTTTTGAACAGTCATTAGTTGAGCAACCTTCAATTCGATGAACTAGATTTTGAGTGATATGACAACACATCCTTCACAGGTTACTATTTACCAACTCTTTGATGTCACCATGTCTGACATTCAAGAAATCAATAAAATAGCACTCAAGTGAAGATACTCATAGGATGGTAGGTCTATAGTTGACACGTCACATTCTATTTAGTGCATTCATAACTCTGAGAGTCTAAACAGTGTTCCCACCAAAATATCATATTTGACTCATTTACTGCAATATCTTTGGCATTAAATGAACAAGATTATTAACATTAAGAGGGGTGAAATGCATTTATTATAGTAAGGTCACTCGAATGATATTTCTCTCCTATAAATACCTCCAAAGTTATTCTATTAAGGGATCTCACTTTTCTAGCCTAGAACTATTGCCAAAATACTCCGAGAGAAGAGAGTTTATCATGAGAACATTTATTGTGTGAAAAAACCCTATTTACTCCATTTAAGTTTTAAGGTTACTGCCTTGCCTTTATTTCATTAAAGGAACTTTCTCTTACTCCCTCCAACCAAGTAAACTATGGTATTTCCCTTTTATTGTTGTTTTGTTATAGCATTTATGTTATTAGAATATATTTAATACGGGAGTTTTATATAGTGAATCTGCCGATTTGGGACTTGTATTTATTATCATTAATGTTTGTTCTGAAGCCCTGATCACCATCTTGATAAGGGGTTATGACTCCCTTGACATTAGTACCATTTTAAGAACTCACCTCCTACAGCAAGAAACTTCTCTGGTTTTGGCATAAACATAGTGAATGGGTTTGGTTCAGGATAAACATCCCTAACAATGGGTAAACATTGTTGGGGATCTAGTTTAATTCGCTACAATTATGCCGACTGAAGCTTAATTTTTTGCTATGTTTGTAGCAAATGAAGCCAACTTCCATTGCAAACAAATTTGATACATCACCAAGTTTAATACATCACCAAGTTTAATACAAGAAGTTTGATACATCACCAATAATAGCAACAAGTTTGATACATCACCAACTTACATTACTAACCTGTTTAATTCATTACGAACAAATCAAATATATTATCAACAAGTTTCAAACATCACCAAGATTCATACATTACCAACAATAAAAACCAACTTTTATCCACACAATTTTACATGTTTTAAAAAAATAAATGATATTCACGACTAGTTGATGTTGCTATGTTGATCGTTGGTCGCTACATCCTTTAGGTAGATTTTTTGGAACTTTGATACTTCATCCGCAAATTTATTAATCTAACGTTTTGATTCAGACAATGAACAACTATGCTAGTGACTTGCTACCGGTGGAATTAGACAATTGTGTTTCAACTTCAGAACAACAAAGTGATTCTTGAAAATATGATCAATTTCTACGAACATTGGATACACAATATGTTTATGTCTCATCAGTAGAAATGTGAGACACCGGCCCAGCGAGATGAGGATTCACACACATTAGTAATTTTCAGCCAAAAAGTAGCCATGCTCTGGTTGGATCATCAAAGACTTCGACATATGTGGGCTTGTATAATCATCTAACAAGTAGCTAGGTATAACATTACACATAACATCACAATCAACATGTTGTAGGATTCACTCATCCTATACATATATAGAGAATATGTTAGGTTTATCCCATAAACTAATGATTCACATTTTATTCCCATTTCCCATTATTCCCAACATCTCTTGTTAACCGAAGGGATTTAAATAATTTAATTAATTATTTTAGTATCTACCCTCAACTCGTACCAACTGGTCCAAAACCCAAAAATATTATAAGAAGCTTGAATTTTAATTTAATTCCTAATAATACTTTTTCCTAAGAAAGTTACATTCTGCCCAAAAATATAAAATCCCGATTTGAGGCTTTTCTGATCATATTTTGAATAAACTTAAAGCTACGAAGTTGTTCTGAACATGATTTTTTAATAGGAACACTCGATCACCCTACCAATTTCAACTTAAAACATACCCAAAATAAACATACAATGTTGGTTATTTTTTAAAATGATTTAACACGTATTTGATTTTCAGATTCGTATGAGTTCACTTCGTTTCAGGTTAGATAGTTTAATATCCAATTGAATCTGATTATTTTCTCCAATTTTGAAATCATCAATAAAATATATAATCCAAATCATGAGTCCTATAATTCCAATTGATATTATCTCAAATCAAAACCTCCTAAACATGGTTTTTTATCCAAATATCCTAAAATCTAGCATGTGTTTCTATAAACTCGTAAGAAAACAAGTTTAAACAACTTTCATGTTAGGATGATTATGAATTTCCTTCGAAGAGGATGATGTGAGTTCCTTATCCTCGGTCTTCCTAAAACACCCCGACCCTAATTTATGGGTTACCCGTAGTCAACTCGGTTCGACCCCAGCATTAGGTATGAAGTGTAGTGAAACAATCTACATGATATTGCAAGTCCAATTTTATTTTAATTAACGTTTTACTTGTTTATCATGCGATTCCAATTTAAATTAAACTACGTGAGGCACCTAAGTATACAGAGCTATTAACGTAATATAAAAGAGAGTACTTACGTATATAACGCTATCAAAATATGAAATCACACCCAACATGTCGTAACAAAATGAGGGAGTGAGCCAAATTCACAATGGGAAATATACAAATACAATATATAATCAAATGGCAGAAAGAAGATTCTAACACATTATTCCTACATGCACATGCAACTACCTTATATGTATATACATCCACGTACGCATACTTATGCATGAAACTATTTTACTTTCAAAAACCTTATTTATCAAAATTAATTCACCTTAATCTTATTAAATACTTCATTTTTCTCATTTTGACATTCATCCCTTTATTTAACACGCCCGGATAAATATTTGGAACAACTCCACGTGAATTGATCAAAAACCGTTTCTTTAGCGAAATTACCCTTTTCATTTTAACCGACCCATATTTGTATTTTCAATTTAAATCACCCTTTTAACACAAGCAATAACCGTGTTAGAAAATACTTATTTAGTTTTTGAAAACCCTTTTACAATAAACTCTTGTGTTAATTATGGGTTGAATCACTTAGGTTGCTTAACCACACGTTTACACACTTGCCTTGCCTTTCATTTACCTAATGAATATTAATCAATTTACAAATTCCTTGTCTACTTTATCATTTATCAGAACATTCATTAATTCATTTAAGTTAGGATGTCTTAATATTCACTTCTACATAACCTGTTTATTGGCATGTTCCTTATCCTTTTATCTTTTTCTCAGAATCTTCCAATAAACAACGTACTTTATCGGTCTCCACAATGCCGACGATGCCACCATATAATTTGTCCAGTTGTTTTGGGTATTTCACCCCAGGGCACTGGGCTCTCCTTAAATATCCCGGTGTCATTCGAGTTCCTTTTATGCGTTTTAACATTTTATAAATGTCTACAAGACAAACTCGAGGTTTCACACCAACTTATGTTACACTTTGAAATTATTCATGTCATTTACACTTTAACTTTGATTTTTTTTCCAAATCAGTTCATTTAGTACCAATTTGTGTAATACCGTTTTTAACATTTTTATTTCATAAAAATGTTCAACTTTACGTAAAATTACCATTTCATCTATTTGTTCCCAAACTTAAGTTTTACTCCTGTTTCACAAGTGTTAATCTTCCTGAAACACTATCGAGTTACCCACACTAACTTCTTAAGTTTTTAACACCTTAATACCCTTTTAACATTTAGAGTATCATTCTTCTAATGCTGGAAACCTCTTTGTTCCATTATTTCCTTTTTAAATTCATAAGTTTTAATCTTTCAAACATTATTAGGTTACACACACCAACTTCCCAATATTTAACAATTAAAACCTATCCAATATCTCTACGAACCCTATTTCCAAACAAGACATTTATTTTCTTCGTTATTCAAGGAATATAATTACACTTAAATACTACTTCTATAAGAAAATGTCATTTCCTTTTTATCAATATATTCATCTCATCTTTAACCCCTTTTTCACACACTTTGAAGCCTAGAATTTGTATTTGTATTATTTCTTATTTAAACCCATCAAAAACTCATTTAAATTTGTTCACATATTTATTATCAAAATACTACACGTTTATAAACATGACAAGATGGATTTTTAATCCTAAAATCCTATTAAATGCGTTAAACATATTCTTCATTCTAGAAATTCCTAATACTTTTCAAAAATGCATTTTCAACTCATAAAACACATTTTTACTTCTTTAAAACCCAACCAATCTCCATCTTTTATAAAATCTACATGTTTGCAAGAAATTTGAGAACCTTATTTCATCAATGTTTTAGCTGCTTAATTATCATTTCCAACATTTTATTTCATAAAGTGTTTAACATAATTTTTCTTGGAAAATTCAACATTTTCACTAAATAGCAACTTTAATCTTCCAAACTTTGAAATATTTACTCACCCTTATTTATTAACAAAATAAAATTTTACTAAAATTTTTATTTTGATAAAAATATTTAGTGTTAATCTACTAGGACCAATATTTATTCATGTGGATCCTACTCATGCAATCTAATACCAATACTACTAATAATTAAAATAGAGTCCTAAACACTAAGAATAGATTTTTCCACCTCAAAGAGTTCAAATGGTTTTCAGAAGGACGGTGTAGGAGGAGCAATCCCCACCTCCAAAGGTGGTGTCATGGGGTTACCAAAAGCATCCTCCAAAATTCTCCATATGTGCTCCATTTAAGCTCTCAATCCAAAAACCCCTTCAAACTCCATAAAATCTTCCACCGTCTTCTAAAAAAACACTTCTCAAAAATTCATTACTCCACTTCAACAATGGTGGAAATGGGTGTTATAGGCTTGAATATGATGGAACACTGGAAGAAAGTGGTGGTTTATGGTTGTGGAAGGTCAGCAATGGTGGAAGAACACCCCAAAATGGTGGGAGACCACCCTTCTTTCCCTTTTTCTCCTCTTGCATTTTTCCTAATAAATGAGCCAAATAAGCCTTATAAAAAACCTTTAAAGATCAAAAATCCCGTTTTACCAAATTTGGGCTCACCAGATCTTGACAGCTCAATGATCCAATAGTCAGAAATATGATAATGCACAAGGTCAATCAAATTAAAAAAAATTTGAGCCACGTCATTCGAACAACATGATCCTCATTCGAATGACTTGTGGATCTCCTTTGAGCCGTTTCTTCACGCGATATTGGTCATCGCTTCTAATGACCCCCTCATGTCGTTTGAATGACCCCCTTTTCCTATTCATTTATTTCCTTCAATGTTGACCCATAATTTTCTAATAATTATCATCAATACTCACTCCATTACAACCTATACAAATTTTAAATGAATTATCTAGCTAGGGTATTTCAAACTTCCCTCATTGGGTAATTTCATCCCCAAAATTATCTATCCATTAATCTTTAAGCTTATGTGGTCCACTAATTCTCATTCTAAGTCATAGAACCCTCTAAGACAACACCATCGAAGTCCTCGATACTAACGTATCATTATGCGCCCCCAAACGGGGTGTCACCAAATAATCAACATGTGACATGCTCTAACACTCACCATCTCGTTAACCATGAACATAGCATAATAAACTCTGAGTCTCCACTGATGATCATGTCCAAAAAATTTCTAGTACTGCCCTTACTAGTTCCCAAGGGGTATTGTCCCCTCTACGGGCCACCCTCTCGAATGATCAATAGTCACCCAATGTGAACCATAATACAACCAATCATTGCATTCATCACCAAAGTCAATTCCATCTTAGGACTACACATCCAACGTTCCACTAATTTTCAAGCTATTATGACTACACAACTAGAATCAGCTTGCCAATATACATACTATGCTAATTTTTCACTCCAAGAAGTAATTTTCTTACCAAGTTATCATCGTGCGTTCGGCTTACACCTTCCACTGCATCACTCTGATGACCTTAGTACTACTATAAGCGTCTCACCCTTGAGCAGACTTGAGCCTCGCTTTAAGCCACTCATCGTGGAAAAGCAACACCCTGTGCTAAGTTTCCCTCGATTTCTAATACTATAACATATCCACATGTCATCATCCTGCTCTTTGCGACCAGAGCCACTAAATGTTGTGTCGGTCAGTCGAAAGGCTGCTAATCCTAAGAAAATCCAATACTATGAGAAAATCGTGGGGCCAAAAGTGCAGCCACCCATACACAGAATTTTATGTAATAGCAAGAATACCTCAAATAGGGTTCACCCAGTTATCAATCTGCATTGACCATACCCATTCCACCGCGCTTTACTAGGTCCAACTGCACCATACCATGACATGGCACTAATACAAGTTACCACATACGTGTGAACCCAAAATCCCGACTATCGAAATTAAAACGAAAATATAAGAGCCCGAAGAAACAAGAAACCGTCCTTCGAAATTCCACCCATAAGATTCTGACTATGATTTATGAAAGAGAACCTACGTCACATGCCAGAAGTCATGTCAGTCATTATCGATGTTCCCTCCAGGTACTAACCTAGCCACATACCCTGTCTTGGGTCACCAACTATGATAAATCGAATCATAGACACTCATTCTCCCAACACAAAGGTGACATACGAACCCATAGTTCTTTGGGAACTCAACGCTCGACTGACATCCTTGGTAGTAAGACATTACCCCTTGCATACTTAGCATTTAGGAACTAATCCGACTTGGGAATGCCCAATGCCCTTATTCATACTAACCTAGTTCACTTATCGGTGACAACATCCCCAACCTATTATGCCTAGGTTACTGTCTTCCTTGTCACATAGTGATTTAAATCCAAAATTCCTATAGGCATTACTTAGTTTAAATGAGTCATTCACCTTACCATGTCCTAACCACATGAGATTTCCACCAGCTTACTTATGGGTTCTACCTACACAGAGTTTACGTGGCGACCACACTAATCGCCATTAACATTCTAAGGGTAATAAGTCTCACATAGGTCCACATCTCCTAATTCGTACCGGCTTGGCAGGACGTGTTAAGAACCAATCCTTACCTTTCTAAGGCTACCCTAGTATATATTGTCGACACAGCCAGCATTTTAGCCTTATTTGATATTACCCCACCTTCGTTGTCATTTCAAATTTTAAAACAGCGTCGTCAACCTAAGTATCGAATACATTTTCTAATACCTCATAAATCGAGAGTCACAATACCAATACTAGTCATTTCATGACATCCAAGCATCACGCCTATAATGATATAGGCTATCCTCTTACCTTAGGGATTACACACACCCATCTCTATCGATTCGAAAAGCCATCCCCGACACGTACACTATACAAATATTCTAAAACTTGACCAGTAATTTGAGGTCATCACCTGACCCTCAACACAATCATTACCAAGAAGTGAATTCTCCTTCATACAAGACTTCACTAGTCTTCTAAGGACACCAAACACATTCTATGTAACAATCCTGAAGATCCGACAAGATTTCATCACCCATACCATTATCATTGTAGGTGTGCTTAATAAACTTGTCAATACCCACATTGCGATCACCTGGTGATCGCAAAGACACTAGTCCATGAGATTCTACACATGGTGCACCCTAACCATCAAACACCTCAAGGTGTCTTAATAGGTCAATTTTATCCCCAATGACGCCACACATAATTAGTCCTATGGGCAACCTAAAATGCCTATAACTACTCTCACACTAGGATTAACTCGCACTTAGACATTACTTTTGTAGACACCTCATTCTATTACCCCCTAATTCTCCTTAGGTCCCTAGTACCTCCACTCATCACCGCAAACCCAGGTCATGTCCCCAGCACTGACCTGGAAGCCATCGGTCACCCCCAGCTCAATTGGACCAAAAATCAAACTCTTCATCTCTACCGAGACTCAATGAATCTTCGAAGTTCACTGAATAACCTTTCCAACGGTCCATCCCGTGCGCGATTCCGATGTACCATGCGAACGAACGATCTATTTGCATCCGAAACCCCAACCTAGAGGCCACCGGGCGCTCCCGGGCTCTGTTGATCTAAGTCAACCCTTCATCTCAATCGAGGATAAATGAATCTTCGAAGGGCACTGAATACCCTTTCCAACGGTCCATCCCGTGCGCAATTTCGACTTTCCATCCGTACAAACGATCCGTTTGACTCCAAGAGGTCACCGAATGCTTCTCGAGCCCGGTTGACCAAAGTCAACTTCCCGAATCAGGCCAAACTCTTTGGAATGTCGAAGTACATCTCCTAACCTTTCTAACGGTCCACCCCGTGCGGGATTCAGACTTACTATGCGGACGAACGATCCATTTGCGTCCGAATAATTCCCCGTCCAGCGGACCGATAAATGTTTCCGAGCCACATTTGACCCAAAGTCAACTCCCAAAATCGGGAGAAGTACAAAGGACTTTGGAAGGTATCTGAAATACCTTTCCAACGGTATGCCCCGTGCGTAATTCTGTCAACGGTTTTCCCTCGACGACCAATTTTTTGAAAAAGCCTAAGGCGCACTGCCAAATGGCATGTCCCAGACCCTGCCTATCGGCACCTACCGATAGGTAGTGCCATGGAAATGCCGATCGGTAGACCCCTGGGCCTATAAAAGGAGGCCTTGGCCTCATTTGCAAGGGGATCTTAGATGAGAAGGAAATCACTCTCACCAAACCTCCAAAAATATCTCTCGAAGGCAGCGTGATTTCAACCTCCAAATCCCTTTTTCACTTCCACTTTTCATCATACCTTTCATCAAACTTGATGAATTAACCACTCACCATAATCATCCAAGTGCAAGGGCTTCTTTTCAACACTCAAGATCAAGCTCAAGGTCTCCAAGAAGGTCCAACTTTCTCAAACTCTCTCCTAAATTCTCTTAAATTTGCAATAACTTGTTTTCTTACTTAGAACTTTTATTATCTCATCTCACACATCATAAATATACTTTTTATCTAGTATTATTGCACATCTCCTATTTTCATATAAATAAAAACCCAAAAAACAAGAAAAAGAGGGTTTGCTCATAAATTCCATGTAGGGATTCTCACACTTTTTCCACACTTTTCTCACAACTAAAACACTTTTTCTACACACACACACACACTTACAAATAAGAGATTTCTCCATTTGGATTTATGGGTTAAACCCCACCCCTCACTTTACATGCGAACTACGTGGACTTTGATGCCTTTATAGGCTACGTAGGCGTCTCGGGGTAAAACCCGAGACTCGAATCCCTTTCTCACTTTAATTCTTATTTTCTTTCTTCTCTTTATCTCATTTTCCATTATATTCTATATACTTGTTCTTAGTAACGTATTATTCCATATGCGTTATCGCTCCCTTATAACGATCAACGTAGGGGTAATCACGTAAATCTTATTTTTTACACTAATCTCAAATTCCTACGGATGACTCGCTTTGTCTTTTCCATGATACAAGTCGAGGATTCCTACCTCCATTCTATATATACACATGCACACATATTACGGGGGGAAATATAAAGGAAAATAGAAAATATTCATGAGAGACCGAAAGGGAGGAATGGGTGCCTAACACCTTCCCATTTCGTAACTAAGCCTCCGAACCCTTCTCGCATCATTTTGGTTTCGCACGCACCAGTATGTCTTTGGATGCCATCCTTCGGGTGGCTTCCCCTTTTTCTTTTGTCTGTTTTGAGTAAAATAGACTGGCGAATCTGAATCTCTCTACATTTTCACACCTCACAAATCGACGCCGGTCGAAGCGCTCTCCCGAGAGGGGACGTGCGGTACCCAAAGGATCCTTTCTCCCTCCGCGGCGGGGATCGGGGATTACCACAGTGCCGACTCTGCTGGGGATTTGTGTTATATTTTGAGGGATTGACTCTATTTACAAGAATGCTATATTTTATGTAATCCCCATACCTGCATGTCCCCCTTTCTCACATGTGTATCCCATGCTTATGCTTATATTCACACACTTGTAGAAAATTCTCCATGTACACTTCACACCACGTGCACCTAGGATCACTTGTATATCCCCATGTTGCACGCATCACCCATCCATACTTGGTGTACCTTTTGGGTTACTTTTACTTGGCTCCCTATTTTTGGCATAATCAAGAAAGGCATTCTTATCATAAGATACTAATAAGACAATCGTGCATAATTCACACGATATCACCAAAGGGCATTGCTATTGGCCAAATTTTACCCAGTAACTGGAGGGTCACTTCATGATGGGCGCTGGTTCGGCAGGTCGCAGTTAGCCTAAGCGATACGACTCTCACCTTCCATTGGCCAAGTACGGGAGGTATATCGCAGGGAATTTGTTCACGTACGCTGAGTATATCGAATTCTCTCTCACACGTACCGTCCCCACGAGGTATATGGTGAGGCAATTCACGTACACTCGGGTATATCAAATGGCTTGTCCACACGTAACGATTGCCCGCAAGAGTAAGACGTATATCATGGAAGTCACGTAAAGGGGGGAACCCATGCCGATCCACCCAACCAACTGCATACCCTCATATAGGTGTCAAACCTAGGACACACACTTTAGATTGCCAGTTTCAACCCGAAACTCTGCCGAAATTCCGTGTCGGCTTGCCGCCTGATTTTTGCGCATTTTTTAAAACGGGACCCTGTCCGTGAGCCTGGTTACAAGTCCAAACGTAGTTTTGCATATATTAAGACCCCCATTTTTTCAGGTTCGGGTCCCGTCCAGCATTGCATTTAGGAGAATTAAATACAAGTGAGAACATAATAATCATAATAATCATGCTTAGTTCCGTCTCCAAAAACATTTCTCCCTTCTTTATCAAAAATCCAAAAGCATTTCTCCTTTCTTTATCCAAAATCCAAAAACATTTATTCCTTCTTTATTAAAAATCCAAAAACATTTCTCCCTTTTTATCAAAAATCCAAAAATAGTTTCTTCCCTTTTTTCTCCAAAAATAAATCTCATCTATGCCTTCTCAAGTCGATCGCACGCCATTGACCTGTCTCCTTATTGTCTTTGGTCTTCAGTCAAATCACCTCGGAGTTTCATCTGCTCCTCTACTACTTCTTTCGAGTCCGGAATCCATCCATCTTCTATGGAGAATGCGGATCAAGCATCGATCATACAACTAGATTTGTCGACAGTCCTAGCTCAGCTCATGGCCAAGATTGACAACCTCCAAGCTGAGGTCCGAGAAATGCAACGAAACCAAGTCCCTATTCCTCAAGAGCCCGAGGCCTTGTTCCCTCGTGCTATGGGTCCACCCGAGCCCATCTGGGTCCTGGAGGAATATCAGCATGCTCCACGTGCCCCTCTGGCTAATGGGCCGCCGCCTGCCCAGCTTCCAATGCCCAGCCTGTGGCTAACCTGCCTGTGGTCGCCGATCCAAAGGAGGAGGACTTGAATAAAGTCGAAGAAGATCTTAAGATACTCACTAAGAAGTTCGACCAAGTCCGAATCTCTGGGAATTACATGGACTACATCCATATGTCTCCTTATCCTAAAGTAATATTACCCGAGAAGTTCAAGATGCCAAATATCGAGAAGTTCAGGGGGAGTGGTCCCCCGATTGTTCATCTTCGCAGTTATCATCATTCCATGACTCTACTAGGGGCTTCTGAAGAAGTAATGGCCCAATTGTTTCAGTAAACTTTGAAGGATAGTGCCCTCTAATGGTTTTTATCCCTTTAGGAATCCAAAATCCGTAGCTGGGAGGATGTAGCCCGAGAATTCATGTCGCAGTAAAAATACAACGAAGAGCTCGAGGTCACCCGCCGTGATTTAGAGCTGCTCAAACAAAACTCCGAAGAATTCTTCAGTAACTTTATAGCCCGATGGAGGGAAAAAGCAGCTACCATGACCAATCGGCCATCTGAAGAAGAACAAGTCAACATAGTGAAGAAGAATTTCTTGCTCCATGTCCGAACGACCATGGGAGGACGGTATTACCCCCACTTTCGAGCTTTCAGAGAAGCAGGAGTAGAAATCGAGGAAAGTCTTGCCAAAATAGAAGTTGAACCGAAGAAGGTGTCCGGACAGTTCACCCCTAGAAAGTATGAAAAGCTTCCCAATGCTACAATCTCAACCATCAACAACATCTCTCAACCAACCACATCCTAGGCATCAGAAAGTCGCCCTGCCCACATCCAAAGGGAATACACTGAGCTCCATGCTCCCCTCTCTAAATTTTACCAAGCCCTGTTAAGTCGAAACCTTATAAAACCCTTGGATCCCCGTCCATTACCCAATCCACTTCATATAAATTTCAAGACCGATGCTCATTGCGCCTTTCACCAAACAGCTAGCCATACCACTGACCAATGCTTCCACCTTCGAAACATAATCCAAGATTTTATTAACCGGGGTACCATCACCCCACCAGCTAATCCTAAACCAAACACTACTCATAACCCACTCTCAAATCACACCAATGCCATCTTATTGGAAAAAAACTCGAATTTCAATCCGTCAACCCAAATCACACCCTTATACCCTCCTAAACCTCTTCAAATTTGCCCATATTTCCTCCTACACCCTACCAACCCCGCTGATTAGGCATTGTCACTCCTTACCAGAGCGTGCATCACTGTCCGGACCTGTTCTGAAAGTGGAAGTATGGAATTGTCAGAGGTATTGAATCAACTCCTAGAGTTCGGGCTGAAATTGCCCTTACAGATGATTATCGATTGCCAGAGGTTCAGCGCGCTATTTTTGGAAGCACGAAAATGGGCCTGAGAGTCAGATAGGTGGGTGGTACCAACCGACGAAGTCAGCTTAGATGATGATATCCAGGTCATGGCAAAAGCATTCAGGCAAACCAACAACATTTGCAGTATCACCGAGTTACTTGACACTTTGAAGCTACAAGGGTGTCTGATCCCTTCACCCTCACACATCCCCACAGAATGGGAAGACCTATATGAGGAAGCCGTTGAAGTTGTGGAATGCATTGATTTCACGAGGGAAAATAGAATTGTTACGACCGAATGGGGGGAAGAATTCGAAGATTCAAATGAAGAACAAGCTTCAGTAGGAACTGGCCCAGTAGTCGACATATGTGGGATGATATTATTTGAAGAACTCCTCGGAGAAATAGATAGGGTGACAGAACAACCTGAGATTGACGAGGAAAATGGATTTAAGTTTTTCCCTTCTTCAGTAAATCACATGACCAGGTCTGGGAGACATTACCAAATTCCAAACTCACTACTAGCAAATGACAAGAGGAAGGGCGTTGAAGACCTTCCTGTGCCAGAAATGATCCTCGATCAACTGAAGAAAACTCAAGCTAACATCACTCTATGGGGGCTTTTCATGTCTTCCCACCAGCACAGAAATTCTTTAATCAAGTTGCTCATAGGACCCATAGTTCCTCCTTCTACCACACCAGAAGAAGCGGTAAATTTGATTGGATCCTTGACCTCCACCCGAATGTTGTCCTTTTCTGAAGAATAAATCCATAGAATTGGGCCAAATCACAATCATGCACTCAACATCTCCGTCGAAGTTATGGGGAAGATTGTATATCTTTCTCTCGTTGATAACGGATCCGCTTTGAATGTCTGCCCACTGAAAACCTTCTAATGTCTAGGCCTGAAAGAAAATGACCTAGCTCCAACCTCCATTGCCGTGCGTGCATACGATAATACCCGTCGTGAGGTGATGGGATCTATAAAACTTATAATAGGGGCTGGTTCTATAAACCCTATCGTTGAATTTCAAGTCATCGATATCCCGGCCTATTTCAACCTGTTGCTCGGACGACCCTGACTCCATAGTATAAAGGGTGTCTCTTCCTCATTCCATCAGAAATTGAAATTCTTCGCCGATGGGTGAGTCATCACCATCTTGGGTGATGACGGTAACACCGAGGGTGCAGGCACCAACAGTCCAATTCTTGAGATACAACATGGGTCAAATTATATGCTCCTATTCGGATTCCGAGTTGATCCATCCATACTCCCGGCAGGGGACAGTTTCAAAGAAAGGGTTTGTCTAGAATATGACCCTCATGGCAATGTCAATGTGATTCAAATGTTTAGAAACATGCATTACATGCCCGGACTGGGGCTAGGATAAAGGAAACAGGGGATACTTGAGCCCATCGAACTGAAGAAAGCTTTCCCTCCTTGTGGATTGGGGTATCAACCATCAGAACAAGAGCTCAGAATGATCCGCCAGACTCGACCAAAAAGAGGGTTAACTGTGTTTGAACTATCTCATGTGATTCCTTAAATGGACGATTCATTAAAGAAGGCGAGGATTTTCCCTTTTGCGGCTTTCTAGAACCATGGTACGACCACACAGACAAGAAGATAAAGCCTGGAATGGAGATCTTTTTCCAAGATAGCTACCCATGGGCCGAGAGTTTCCCACACCGCGTACAACCTCTCATTAATGATACCGAAGAAACTGAGGAAAGTGACTCCGAAGATTCCTTCAACCTACAGACACTGGGGTTGGCACTCTGCATGGTTCATTCAGACACTACATCACTGGACCCCTCTCATCTGATCAAAGCTGCTAACACACCTCTCCTCAACTGGCATGTTGTGACAGTTCTACCTCTTGAAATATCCCCTAACCCCAATATTTACCCTATTTCTTTTACTGTTGTCCACCCTTGCTCAAATGTAATCGAGACCTCTTTTGATGAGGTTCTCAATGCTGTTTTTCCTATCAATGAAATAAACGAGTATCTTTTTGTGTCTTAAATTAATTGTTTAGATTCTAATCAAGCTTTTGATGATGATGATTTTACAAATGAACAATTCTTAACTGATTTAAATAGGGTTAATAACAAACAACATAATCGCGTTCAAGTTAATGAAGAAGATAATGTTGTTATTAATCTCGGTTCTAGTAGCCAACTACGCGAGATTAGGATAGGGGCCACCCTTGATGAGCATGAGCGTGCACAACTCGAAGAATTGCTAAAGGATTTCGTGGATGTCTTCGCATGGTCCAACGACGACATGCCCGATATTGATCCCGAAATAGCTCAGCATGAGATCCCCACTCTCCCAGATTGCAAGCCAGTTAAACAAAAGTTAAGAAAGATCCGCACCGAATGGTCGCTTAAGGTCAAAGAAGATGTGATCAAACAATTGAATGTGGGTGTCATTCGAGTAATCGAATATCCCACGTGGATAGCCAACATTGTACCTGTACCAAAATCAGGAGGACGGGTTCGAATGTGTGTGGATTATCGAGATTTAAATAAAGCCTCTCCGAAGGATAATTATCCGCTACCCAACATCGATAACATCGTGGACAACATAGCCAGTAATGCTCTCAAGTCATTCGTCGACGGGTTTGCCGGATACAACCAAATCAAGATGCATCCCGACCACTAAGAGAAAACCGCATTCATCATCCCATGGGTAACCTTTTGCTACACCGTTATGCCATTCGATCTCAAGAACGCTGGGCTATCTACCAAAGGGCCGCCACAACCATCCTGCACAATTTGATTAACAAAGAGGTCGAGGTTTACCTGGATGATATGATTATCAAGTCTAAAACTAGAGAATGTCATGTTCCCGCTCTCTGGAAGTTCTTCGAATGATTGCGACGGTATCATATGCGTCTTAATCCACAGAAATGCGTCTTCGGTGTTACAAAGGAAAAACTCTTAGGGTTCATGGTCAGTGAGAAGGGGATAGAAGCAGATCCCGCCAAGCTGAAGGCCATACTTCAGATGCCACCACCCCAAACAGAGTAAGAAGTCTGAGGTTTTCTTGGGAAATTACAATATATCAACCGGTTCATTAGCCAGCTAACCTCCATCTGCGAACCAATCTTTAAGCTCCTCCGAAAGGATTCAACCAATGTTTGGAACGAGGCCTTCCAAGAAGCTTTTGATCAAATCAAATAATATCTGACCCAACCTCCAGATCTCATGCCACCACAGCCCGGTCTCCCTTTGCTCCTATACCTAACCATAAACGACACTGTAGTTGGGTCTTTCCTAGCACAATACCTCGAAGAATCCCGCAAAGAAAGAGCCATCTATTATGCCTGTCACAAATTGGCCGGGTACGAGGTCAACTATACATCTTTGGAAAAAGCATGTGTCGCGCTTGTCTGGGTCACCCAAGAGTTGCGACACTACATGCTCGCCTTCCCCATTAAACTTGTATCCCGAATGGATCCCATCAAACACCTGCTCAAAAAACCCGCCTTATCCAGTCGAATGGCCCGATGGTTGATGTTCCTAATCGAGTTCGATATCGTGTATGTCACACAGAAAGTCGTTAAAGGAAAAGACATCTTTGACTACCTCGCTGACTACCTTATAGAAGAAACAGATGTCTGGATCTCCGAATTCCCAGATGAAAATGTCCTCTGCACCACTCAAGACTACCTCCGATGGAAAATGTTCTTCGATGGCGCTGCCAATAAAAAGGGATATGTCATTGGGATTCTTCTGGTCGCCCCAGATGACTCCCACACTCCTATTGCCATTAAATTGGATTTCCATTGCACCAACAACATGACAGAATACGAGTCATGCACAGTGGGCCACAAGGTCGCTCTCAAGAAAGGTATTCAATACCTTGATGTATATGGGGATTCTTCCCTCATTATCGATTAAGTTCTCAGAAAGTGGAAGGTCAAGGACGAAAAGCTCCAACCCTTGCATGCCTAATTAGAAGAGTTAGCCTCCCAATTTCGAGATATCACCTTCCATTACCTACCTCGAGCAAAGAATAACCTAACCGATGCTCTCGCTACTTTGGCTTCCATGGTCGACATGCCCGAGGGAATAACAATGACCCCCTTCCTAGTTCAAAAGCAAGACAAACCAACCCATTGCAACCACATTGAGCTTGTCACCTAAGAAGATCCCGAGCTAGTCAATTACTGGTACTATGATATTTGGTGCCTCCTCCGGTACGGTAGGTATCCCGAGGGTTCCAACAAGAATGACCGAGCTACCCTCCGAAGACTGGACGCTCAGTACATCATCTGTCATAAAGCACCACTCAAGAGGAATTTCGATGGAACTCATTTGCACTGTATCGCAGGGGCTGACATTGAAAAGATAATGCAGAAAATCCACAGTGGGGAATACGGGCCCCACATAAACGGTCACATGCTTTCCAAGAAGATCATACGATAGGGCTACTACTAGACCACCATGGCCCAGGATTGCATTGCCTATGTTCAGAGATGCCCTAAATGCCAATAGTTCTCCAATCTCCAACATCTACCTCCGCGGGAATTATAGAATATGAATTTTCCCTGGCCGTTCTCCACCTGGGGTATAGACATCATAGGGAAGGTTACACCAAAGGCATTAAATGGGCATGAGTTCATCCTGGTTTCCATCGATTACTTCACCAAATGGGTCGAAGCTGGGTCATACGCATTATTAAATGCCAAGAAGGTGGCCAAATTCATCAAGAAAAATATCATCTGCCGATATGGAGTCTCGCACGAGCTAGTGTCAGATAACGGTTTGCACTTTGAGGCAGAAGTCACAGAAGTTGTCAACGAGTATGGGATTCAGAGACACAAATCTTCTCCTTACTGACCTCAGACCAATGGTGCAGTTGAAGCCGCCAACAAGAACCTTAAAGCCATCATCAGCAAGATGACCGAAAGCTGTAGGGATTGGGCCGACCGGATCCCATACGCCCTCTGGGGCTATCGAACCTCAATTCGAACCTCTACTGGGGCTACCCCTTACTCTTTGGTCTACGGCATGGAAGCAGTCCTACCTGTGGAGCTGGAAATACCCTCGCTACGTGTCACGTTCGAAAGAAAGGTTAGTGAAGAAGACTGGTACCAATGCCGTCTTGATGAGCTAGCCCTCCTAGATGAAAGAAGATGAAAAGCTCTTTATCATATACAGGGATACCATCGCCGAATAGCGCGATCATTCAATAAGAGAGTCAAGGACTGCGATATCCGGGAGGGGGATTTAGTCCTCAAAGAGATAATAGAATCCATCTGGGATCCCAGAGGGAAATTCAAGCCCAATTGGAGTGGCCCCTACATTGTGAAGAAGATCTTGTCTGGCAGTGTCGCCATGCTCACTGACCTGGATGGGGAAGAGATGGCTCATCCAGTCAATCTGGACCATCTCAAGAAATTCTACCCATAAGTCCCAAATCTTGGCATGCTACGACTCTTCTCATCCCCCTTCTACTATAAAAAAAAACCCATAGGTACGTAGACAACTCATACTCCTCACATGAGTGCGGCCCTTTCTTTTTCACAAAATAATATTATTTTCTTATCTCTGAGAACGACATTTCATTCTACACATCTACTTGAACAAAAGGATTATGTATGCGTTAGCAATCGATGTAGATAATTCAAAATATAAAATTCATCGAAAGGCACAGCTGGATGATCAGAAACTTGTTTATTTCATTAATAAGAAACTACAGTAACAGATTACATAAGAAAAAGGAACGGATAAATCCCTTCCCCCTACTACCATAAAAACCAGATAAAATCCCCCACCTCTGTTACATAAATAAACTCCCCAGGAGTCCTACCCACAGCTACCCGAAGAGCCTGCACCCTCATCATCTATATCCTGAGGACCCCAAGTTTCTCCTGCCTGAATGGAGTGCCTCAAACACTCCATGGACCGATGAGCCTTAACCATCTTCGAAAAGACCACAACACCCCTGTTGATACCAAATTTAGTCTGTTGATTTGGACCAACCATATGAAGACACGTGGCTATCTACATGGCAACAACAAGCACTTCCGAGATGATCATACGATCCGATGAACTCTTATGCTCCGAGGAACAAGACCTCTCCGAGGAACTCTTATCTTCCGAGGAACAGAACCTTTCCGAGGAACTCATTATCACCGACAAGCTCAGGCGGTCCGAGCTGCATCTCGAACAAAGCATTAATGGCAGGATAACCAACAGTTCAACTGGATCATTAAATGCTTATCATTCAGACGCACACGCAAAGAGGGCATTACATATATTACCATTTCATATGTATATCATTAAATGTATTACCCTTTCACATTACAGCCTCAGGGCTATAAATATATTGTACAATCCTCATTGTAAGGGATCGGATCCTGAATTCAAACTTTGGGATCCAAAACGGAATTTCTTGTAATCGAGAATTCCCAAACACTCAGCAATAAAACAACAGTGGACGTACGCCATTCATATAAGGATGAACCACTTTAGAAATCTTTTGTCTCATTTATTTATCTGTGATTGAATTATTAGACTGATCTAATTTTTTACATCAACAGATTGGCGTCGTCTGTGGGAAACGACTGGTAAAATCGTTTTCTCATAAAAAACAATCCATTATCAATGTCGAATATACCTGAATCCAGTAATCGAAACACCGGAACCCCTCCAAATCCATCTGCTCCACCAATTGTTCCAGATTTGACTGGAATGATGGCGAATCTGGCTCAGGGCCAGATCGTCATGCAAGAAACGATGCGACAACTCATCCAAACCCTCCATGGCGGTGCGCCAGCCCGTTCCGGATCATGAAGCATTCAAAGAAATATCCGTCTGCCTTCTGTGCGTACTAGGCGTACTAACTCATATCGCAATGAGGAATCTGAAGATTTTTCTTATCAACCTGGACGAACTTCGTCAGTGCGAGCCACAGATACTGAACAACGTGTCACCCTCTCCCCAGAAAGGGCCAGTGCATTTGGAAAGATTAAGTAGGGCCTCTCCTTTTGATCGATTAGGCCGTAGGAGGAACAAAAGTCCTCTTAATGCAGCATCGAGGAGCCTTCGACGACCATCAGATTTAAGGGAAAGATC
The DNA here is from genome assembly GCA_949130495.1 of Sambucus nigra. Lineage (NCBI taxonomy): Eukaryota > Viridiplantae > Streptophyta > Magnoliopsida > Dipsacales > Adoxaceae > Sambucus > Sambucus nigra. The sequence continues at coordinate 292,039,842 of OX422215.1, read as the reverse complement.
TTCCCAGTCGCGACCAGTTGCTCGTCAAGATGGATCTGTTGACCGACCAACTGCTCGTCAAGATAAATCCCAGGAAGCCACTTCAACGTGATCAGTTGCTCGAACCAATAGGCCCGAGGAAGGGAATGATGCATGGAAAGGATCTATTCAAAGGCTGGAGGATAGATTAGGGGAAATGGCAAAGGCTAAGAACCCTCTATAACGAACCTTTGTTTGAGGAACACCTTTTGTCCAGGACATTGTTGATTTTCGAACACCATCAAAGTTCAAAGCACCTGTGGTGACTCCCAAGTATGATGGGAAGACTGACCCTGTCCTTCATATAGAACAATATCAAGCTGCTGCCGACATCTATGCCGTCCCAGAAGAGATGAGATGCAGGGCATTCTCGGGAACTCTTACCGGATCTGCTCAGATATGGTATAATAATCTTCCTCGGGGTAAGATTTCAACTTTTCTTCAACTGGCCGAGTTATTCATTGGGAATTTCTGCTTCGGAGCAAAGCCAATTAAACGAGTAGCACATTTGTTAAGTGTTAGATAAAAAGCTGGTGAGAGTATTAGAGACTATATAACTCGTTTTAATAACGATAAGCTCGAAGTCATTGATTATGAGGAGAAGACAACGATTACTGCTTTGATGAGTGGACTGCTACCAAATAAGTTGTACTACACTTTGGCCAAAGACCCACCTCGAACCATGTCAGACCTGATGGGAAAAGAGTCCAAGATTATGAATGCCGAGGAGGCTATGTCTGCGAAGAAGAATATGGACTCCAAAGAAACCAAGGGGGAAGGTGATAAAGCTAAGGAGAAAGAGCATAAGAACAATGGTGGTGACAAACATTCCAAAAGTAGGTCGTCATGGGAGGTCTTGAAGAAATTTGATAATTACACGCCTTTGAAGGCAAATATCAACCACGTCCTGGAAGAAATTAAGAACAGCGAGGAGTTAAACTGGCCAAAGAAAATGAAGTCAGACCCTAACACGAGGAATAGGGAGAAATATTGCGAGTTCCATAAGAATCATGGCCATATGACCAAAAATTGCATAGCTCTTCAGAACGAAATTGAAACACTCATCTGACGAGGAAAGCTAGCAAAGTATGTTGATCGGGGAGGCGAAAGAAGAAACAATGACCGAACTAGAGAGAGGTCTAGATCTCCTCTTCGGGCAGAGGAGAAAAAGAAGAAAAACCATAAAGATGATCCAGATGATGACCCCGATCTTCCCCAGAAACCAAGGCAGCCAGAACGAGAGGTATTTTCAATACGCTTTGGGTCATTTGATTGTAATGTCATTACAGGAGGAGATGCAGGAGGAGGAGACCTTACTCTAGAAAGAAAAGCTTACCTCGGAGAGGCTCAAGCTTGCTCGTACATTCAGCGAATTAATTTAGCTGAGGAAGATCGCCCGAGAAAGGTGAACAAAGAAAAATTGGTCATTGGGTTTTTGAAGAATGATCTTGCAGGAGTTTTATATCCTCGTGATGACCCACTAGTGATCAAAATGAGAATGAAGGAGGTAATGATTTCAAGAGTACTGGTCGATAATGGTAGCTCGGCAGACATCATGTTCTACTCATGTTTCGATAGTTTAAATTTAAAGATATCTCAACTGGAGCCTTACCACAGACCTCTCATCAATTTTGCTGGCGAGAAAGTGTTTCCACTTGGGACGATCAAGTTGGATATATTCATTGGTACGTGGCCTACTTGTCGAACAAAAAGAATACACTTTTTCGTGATGGATAAAAATGTCCAGTCATCGTACAATATCATCATGGGAGGAGTAGGGTTGAAGAAGTTCGAGGCTGTACCATCTACAGTGCATCAATGCTTAAAATTTCCAATAAACTTTGGAGTAGGAGTTATGAAAGGTGATCAGAAAGTATCTCGGGAGTGCTATTATTCATCCGCCGACCAAGATGAATTGGAAGAATCAAAGAAAAAGACTACTACTTATCAAGTGGATGAAGGTGCAAAAATCGAAACTTTGGATCCTCGAGATGAGTCACAACTCGTGAAAGGTCAAGTGGTGGAAGCTACTAAAAATATCATTCTGGACGACGAACACCCTGAACGAACTACTCAAATAGGTTCATCATTGGAAGCCCCACTAAAATAAGAATTGATAACTTTCCTTAGAAGCAGAAAACAAACTTTTGCATGGAGTCATGAAGATATGCCTGGGATTGACCCAAACTTTTTATGTCACGAGCTCAATGTGAATAAGGAGATCAAGCCTGTGAAGCAGAGAAGAAGAGTATTCGGTCCCGAGAAGAATCAAGATATACAGGAGGAAGTCGAGAAGCTCCATAAAGCTTGTTTCATTGAAGATGTTAAATATCCAGATTGGTTAGCCAATGTGGTGATGGTAAAGAAGAAAAACAACAAGTGGATGATGTGTGTGGACTTCACCGATCTCAACAAAGCATGCCCAAAGGATCACTTTCCATTGCCCCGAATTGATCAATTGGTGGATGCTACCTCGGGACACGAGTTGCTGAGCTTCATGGATGCTTATTCTAGCTACAATCAAATTAAAATGAAACCTGAGGACAGGGAAAGTACTTCTTTTATTACCCCTAGGGGAACTTATTGTTATAATGTTATGCCTTTTGGTTTAAAAAATGCAGGTGCGACATATCAAAGGCTGATGAACAAAGTCTTTGATGAACAAATCAATGACAACATGGAAGTCTATGTTGACGATATGCTGACAAAAAGCAAGAAAGTTGCCGATCATCTAGTTGACTTAAGTCAGACTTTTGATCAACTAGATAAATATCAAATGAAGCTGAACCCGACGAAGTGCGTCTTTGGAGTACGAGAAGGCATGTTTCTCGGGTACATTGTCAATCAGCGAGGCATTGAAGCAAATCCTGAAAAGATCAAAGCTCTATTAGGGTTGCGATCTCCAACTACAAAGAAGGAAGTACAGAGTCTCACTGGACGAGTAGTAGCACTCAATAGATTTGTGTCACGAGCAACTGACAGATGTCTCCCATTCTTCAAGACACTAAGAAAGACTTTTGAATGGAATGACGAATGTGAGAATTCTTTTCAAGACTTGAAGAAATACTTGGGAGCACCCCCACTATTGCCCAGGCCGGTGATGGGAGAGAAATTATATTTGTACCTTGCAGTATCCGAGAATGCAGTTAGCTCGGTGTTGATCAGAGTGGAGAATGGAGTACAAAAGCCAATTTACTACACAAGTAAGGCCTTCCGAGGAGCAGAGATCAGATATCCAAGGCTGGAAAAATTGGCACTGGCACTGATTAAGGCGAGTAGGAGAATGAGGCCATATTTCCAGGCTCATACCATAGTAGTATATACCGATATGCCATTGAGACAAGCCCTTCACAAGCCAGAAAAATCAGGGAGATTGATGTACTGGGCAATAGAGCTCGGAGAATATGATATAATTTATGAACCCAGGTCATCACTAAAAGGACAAGCTGTAGCAGATTTCATAGCAGAGTTCACCTATCCTGATACCCCCGAGGAGCAGAAGTTGCTCACTGGTCAACCTGTGGATGTTACAGGATCAACAAACACAAGCCCAGACCAATTCCTATTGGTAAAAGGGCGTGTGGATGTTACAAGATGTGATGCAGAGATAATTGGGAGAACTCCTGATGAAGAACAAGAGCTGATCGCTGATCAACCTGTGGATGTTACAGGATCAACAAACACTGGCTCAGACCGACTTCGGTTGGTAAAAGGGCAAGTGGATGTTACAGGATCATTAAATTCGAGCTCAGACCAACCTCGGTTGGTAAAAGGGCAAGAAAAAATGATCGACGAGGAGCGAGAAAAATTAGGGGAGGATGAAAAGAAGTAGAAAATATTTCACCGAGGAACTCTGACTGATCAGAAATTTAAAGACGAGTTACCTATATGGAGGCTATATGTAGATGGCTCATCTTTCACTGCAGGATGTGGCGCGGGGATAGTTTTGAGCACTCCAGACGAGGTCGACATGGAATACGCTTTGCGTTTCCAATTCAAAGCTTCCAACAATGAGGCTGAATATGAGGCCATGATTGCAGGACTTAATTTGGCAAAAGTTATGGAGGCGCAGCAAGTTATGATCTTCAGTGACTCTCAACTGATTGTAAACCAAACGATGGGGGTATATGTAGTTAGAGGAGAATTAATGATCAGATATCATGCAAAGGCAAAGGAGCTGGTATCAGAATTTACCGCTATTCAGCTGGTCAGAATACCAAGAATGGAGAATGCAAGAGCAGACGCCCTGGCTCGACTAGCATCGGCTACTCGCACCGAGCTACGACGAACAATCCCAATTGAAGTGTTGACTGGTTGGAGTATAGATGAAGATCTGAAGATGAATTTTATCACCCTTGATTTAGGACCATCTTGGATGGATCCCATCAGGGTATATATAGAGGAAGGAGAGTTGCCAACTAACAAGCTTGCAGAAAAGAAATTGAAGTTTAAAGTTGCTCGATATGTACTAACTAATGGTGTTTTATATAGACGAGGAATTATGGCAGGTTTGCAAAGATGTGTACATCCCACTGAGGTGAAAGATTTGATTAAAGAGATCCATGAAAGGTCTTGTGGAGCACATGTAGCAGGTCGGACACTTTTACAAAGGGTGATGACGCAGGGATACTACTGGCCGACGATGAGGGCAGATTGTAGAGCCTATGCCAAGAAATGTGACAAGTGCCAGTGCTTTTCCTCCATCCGAAGAACTCCACAAGCATTTTTGACACCCATAACTTCCCCTTGGCCATTTTCCATGTGGGTAATTGATTTGGTTGGACCACTGCCAACGACCCGAGGAAGGTTCAAGTAGCTCGTCGTCGCAGTGGATTATTTTACTAAGTGGGTAGAAGCTGAGCCACTCATTGATATGACGTACGAGAAGGTGTACCAATTTGTTTGGAAGAACGTCATTTGCCAATATGGTCTTCCTCATGCTTTCATCACAGACCATGGAACACAATTTGATAACTAGGAGTTCGCTGCCTATTGTCATCAATCAAACATTTTGAAGGTTCATTCAGCACCAGGCCATCCTCAAAGCAATGGACAAACTTAAGTGACAAATATAACGCTGCTGAACGGTTTGAAGAAAAGATTGGATGATGCGAAAGCTAATTGGATCAACGAGTTACAATCAGTACTCTGGGCTTACCGAACTACTCCCCGAGTAGCAACTGGAGAATCACCATACATGTTGGCATTTGGAAGTGAAGCTGTCATACGTGCCGAGTTGGGTCTCCCAACACACAGGGTACTGAATTTCAATTCCCCTATCAGCGACTTAATGAGAAGACTGGATTTAAACATGCTCGAGGAAGTTAGAGAAGAGGCAGCAATTAGAAATGCTGCTTACCAACAGCGAACAGCTTTGTTCTACAACAAGAGGGTGAAGAAGTGCGACCTGAAAGAAGGAGACTATGTACTGAAGAAAGTAATTCAAAAGCATAATAAACTGGAGGCAAACTGGCATGGACCATACCGAGTTACAGAAGTTGTTCGACCAGGAACTTATCGAATAGCCACTTTAGAAGGCGAGGAGTTTAAGAATGCATGGAATGCAGAGCATCTGCGCAAGTATTATCAGTGATGTATATGTAACACAGTTTCCATCAGTATGAATAAAATGAAAATTTTCTGCAAGTCTCTCCGTTTATTGAAAAATTTTCGGGGAATACTAGTGCTATGCACTACTCGGCAAAGCTCGGCAGACTACTCAGAGAAAATATTTCAAACTGTACCAACTTAGTTGATCGACGAGGAGAAAATATTCCAAACTGTACCAACATAGTTGGTCGACGAGGAGAAAATATTCCAAACTGTACCAACTTAGTTGGTCGACGAGGAGAAAAAATTCCAAACTGTACCAACGTAGTTGGTTGACGAGGAGAAATATTCCTAAAAATGACAACCTGTTTGGCTAGGAAACGAAATATTCCAAATTGTACCAACATAGTTAGTCGACGAGGATAAAATATTCCAAACTGTACCAACTTAGTTGGTTGACGAGGATAAAATATTCCAAACTGTACCAACTTAGTTGGTCGACGAGGAGAAAAAATTCCAAACTGTACCAACATAGTTGGTCGACGAGGAGAAATATTCCTAAAAATGTCAACCTGTTTCGCTAGGAAACGAAATATTCCAAACTGTACCAACATAGTTGATCGACGAGGAGAAAATATTCCAAACTGTACCAACTTAGTTGGTTGACGAGGAGAAAATATTCAAAAATTTACCAAGTATGGTTAGTCGGGGATCAACTCTGACTAACTATAATTGGTCGACGAGCACAATTTAATAACCTTGGTTGGTTGAAAAAAAAATTAAAGATAGTTGTTGATGTAAAAAATTAGATTACTCTAATTATTCAATCACAGATAAAAAAATGAGACAAAAGATTTTAAAGTGGTTCAGCCTTATTTGAATGGCCTACATCCACTGTTATGTTATTGCTGAGTGTTTGGGAATTCTCGATTACAAGTGCTATCAAGAAATTTCGGTCCCTTTGAATGAGGGTGATACAAGGTATTTATAGCCCTTAGGCTGTACCTGAAAGGGTGATACATTAAATGATATACATATGAAAGGGTAACTCATTTAATGCTCTTCAAGCGTGTGCGTCAAGATGATAAGCATTCAATGAATAGTTGAACTGTTGATTATCTGGCAATCAATGTTGTGGTCGAGATGCATCTCGAACCGCCTTAGTTGCTCATTGTCCAAGAGTTCCTCGGAGCACTGGAGTTCCTCGGAGGACAAGAGTTCCTCGGAGGGCTGGTGTTCCTCGGAAGACTGTGTTCCTCGGAGTACACCTGTTGCTCGGAGTGAGTATGTTGGTCGGGGGAATGATCTTCCTCGTTGCTATTGTGCCACGTAGATTGACACGTGTCTTCTTATTATTCGTCCACATCAGCATACTAATTTTGGTATCAACAGAAGCCCCCAATGTTTCATATTTCGAACTTTGAGGAGTATGGAACATTCCTTCTCAGTATGTGGCAATATTAAATGACCTTCCTGGGTTTTAGGAGCCTTTTCTTCGTATTTAAATTTCCTTCCAAATTCGCCGAATCTGCCTTTTTGCATTTTTATAAGCGCTTCGATCTTCGTGCACTTTTTGTCCTTTTAGCCGCCGGTAGCGTAATAGTTTCCTTTTTGTAATCATTTCTTTCGCCGTTTCCTAAGGCAAAGTATTTAAGCTTCAGAGGCAATCCTATCGTCTTTTACCTTTTCAATTTCTGCTTTCGAGTTTTCTATAGCTTTTCTCTCTCCTGTGCGTTCATCCCTTTTTTTTGTTTGTTTGTCAACAGATCTCCTTTTTCCTGTAAGATTTTCTTCCTTCTTCTTCATTTCTTTTTATTCACCATGGTTTATATTATCGAATCTCTTGAGAAATTCCGTTCTGACTTTTCTATTCCTTCTTGGGTAACTTTGGAGAGTCTTTCTCAGCCTTCAAATTATTTTAATTTGGCTGAGGGACATTGGTTCCCTAGCCTTTTTATTGCTGAATGTGGATTTTCTTTTCCACCAAACCCTTTGTGTTTAGAGTTCTGTCAGTATTTCGATGTTGTCCCGACAAAAATAGCCCCCAACACATGGAGAATAGTTAATGGGGTGTATAGGTTAAATCAAACTCATGGAACTCGTATAGGAATTCCTGAGATTATCTACTGTTACAGATGGCCTGTTTTAGACAATGTTTTTTATTTAAAAACTAGATTTTTGAATAGGGCCTTAGTAGTCAATCTCCTTGATGAAAATAGGGATTATTTTGAACATGGGGTAGTTATAAAAAATTGGCAACATGCCCCTTTGGTTGGAGATGCAGTATATGAGGGTCCCAGATGCCCCCCATATGGCAATGGGATATGTTATTTTCATCTTATTTTATTTTTGAAATTACGATTTCATTTTATTTAACAAAATGTATGACTGATATTTCACTATGTATTTGTTTGCAGTTGACAGTAAAAGAAAAACTCCAATAGAATCAGGAGTAAATATTAAACATTTGAAACATATCTGGAATTTGCATCGAAGAGTTGCAGACGAGCACATCAGGTCTGCTTCATATTTGTTGCAGTACAGGAGCTACACATCATCCTTTACTGCTCGTTATGTGCTCAGCATTAGTGAGCCATTGCCAGCTTCTGAGGAATCTTCACCAGAATCTCACATTCCTCGAAGTCAGAATATGGGCAAGAGAAGAGTTCCTGCTATCTTCGAGGAGACTTCCTCTGCTGGAGATGGAAAAATAAACAAGGATGAAGTCCCAAAGGGGACAAAGAAAGTAGATGGTGCCTCTTCTATTGCTCCTGATAAGGCTGCCGAGAAGCCCCCAGTGGCTCCGAGCAAGAAAAATGCACCTGTAGAAGTGGTCACCATCTCTACCACCAAAAGTTCTTTGGTTGAAATTGCTGAAGTGCCACTGAGGAGATTGAAGAAATCCTCCTCGGTCACTTTGTCTGAAACCATTCCCCAGCTCCAAGCTAGTGGAGTTGGTGTCCCAACCATTATTCCCCCGAGTTCTGCAATGAGCTCGGTAAAGACTTGGACTATTCCTGAAGTCCAAGGAATTGAAGAAAACATGTCTAAGGATATGCTGACATCCCTAGCTACTCGTCACATTACTTCAGTAAGTTTCTCGTATCCTGAATTTTTCTTTATTCTAGTCAATATATGTATCTCGGCACTGACTTATCATTATTTTCTTTTTCAGCTGGTGAGTTGCTTTAACACCATAGTGAAGAAAGATGAAGCAATCAAGGCTTCTAGCTCCTCGTCTAGAGTAGAGGATGCTTTCCAGGGCTTGGCCCAATCTTTGAAGGAATCTCGTCAAAAATACGACGAGGATAGGGGTGAATGGGAGAAGAAGTTGGTTGCGTCTGAAGCAGAGAAAGTACAATTGGGAAATAAGGTGAGAGACTTGGAGAGGGAGAATAAAAAATATGCTGAGAAGCTCACAAGCTTTGGGGAGCTTGAAAATAAGTTGAAATCGACCGAGGAAGAGCTGACCCTTCTGCGAGAAGTAAATTTCCAGAAGGAGGAGGTGGAAGCCAAGTTGAAAGCCTCCGAGGATCTTCTATTCGAGAAGCTCTCCTCGGAGAATATGAAAATAAAGGTGGCTATGAAAAAATCTTTCCGCACCGGTTGGGATAAAGGATGGGATAGGGGGTAGCGGCAATGATGACCCAAGTTAAGTATGGGAGTTTGAAATACTTCCGAGATGGTTGGGTTATTGCCCTGCAGGAACTGAAGGTTAGCGAGGACTCTGAACTATTCCAGCAACATCTTCCTAGCCTCCCTCCTGTGATTGAAGATGAGGAAGAAGACGAAGATGCTTCCGAGGAGTCTTCAATGATGGTAGGTGATCAAGTCTTTTCTCCACAACCCAATCAGACAGCCATCGAGGAGATCTCGTCTTTGCCTTCTCCTCCTGAATAAGTCTCAACTTCTGCCAATCAACCCATTGTTCCCACCGAGTAACCAAGCTCCTCGTCCCAGCCTCCCGAGAAAGTCTTGGGAGACAAGGAAAAGGTGTGAAGTTGTTTGGTATTCTCTTTCTGTTTTTCTTTTACTTGTACTCTGTATTCTGAACGCTGTACTCCTTTTAGTGATGTAATAAAATTACCTTTTTTTGTTCCTCTGCGTTGTTGATGTTCTGTCTTCTTCTTTTATTAACTCTTGCCTTCTCTTCTTTACTAGTTTGTGGCTAGAATTGAATTATTATCTGCCAATGATACAAAGTTGATGCAGCAATGCCATGAATATTATAAGGCTGGTCACACAGAATTGAGTGTATCAGAAGTTGCTGACATCCTCGGTCATGATGCTTCAGAGCAGGCAGTAGAAGCTTATCAATACCTGAAGGGCTTACTTGATCGAGTTGTGGCCAATAACGTGTCTTACTATGACATGATCGAGGAGCTTCAATATACTTTAGAAGATCTTCAGACTCAGTACAAAGAATCAACTGCCCTTTTGCACGAGGGGTATGAAAAGAGGTATCAATAGCTTTCTGCCGAGACAGGCCACAAAAAGATCCTTGATGGGTACGATGTCAGGGAAAGAACCCTAAAGGGTGAAGTTGAAGCTTGTAGACAGATTGTCGAGCTGCTAGAGCAAGAAAATAATAATTTGCAGAAAGAGCTGGCACAGTATAAGTCTGCAGCATCATCTTCAACAGCTGTAATCCCAGTGACTGACGAGGGATTTTCCTTTCTAGAGGTTGAGAATGCCAAATTAAGGCAAGAGTTGGATACCTTGAGAAACTCTGGTACTTCTGCTACTACTCGGGGACGAGGAAGAGGTTATCGTGGTCGAGGAAGAGCTACTCAGAATGTCGTTGAGGAACCAAGTTCTCGACCTGCTCGGGGAGGATCAAGAGCTCTTAGTCGTAATGTTGAAGAAGCTCGTACTCGATCAACGTTGGAAACTCAAGCGTTCCAATTGAATGCAAAAAATCGGGCTTTTTATGAAATGTCTAAGAAAATCCAAACTCTGGAGGATTAACTTGCTTCGACAAAGTCTGCTCTGAATAATAAGGATGTATTTGCTAGGAACCTTCATGAGAAGTTAGAGAGAATAACTTTCCAATTCCATAAACAACCTCGTGAGTTCTGGATGGCAGGCTATAATGAGGCCCTTTATCACTTGGATGCTCGCCTTGAAAATTCCAATAATGAAGGTTATAAACAGGGATGGTTGAACGCCCTGGGTGTATTAAAACTAGAGCAGGGCCATTATTTATGGGATTATCATGCTCCTGGGCTACTAGACTTGCCTATGCCACCTTATAAATTGGACATGGAATGGATCCCAGCTCGTGCCATTCCTCGGAGCTTAATTTCAAAATACCTTGGTGACTACAATCTTCATTCTCAGATCGAGGTATCTCGTCCCGGGCATCTACTGGACACACCTTCTGTGATGAACGTTAGGATGCTGAAGGACTTGAATTTTATTAACTCTCCTCAGACATTAAATGATCCGCCTGCTGGCGAGGAACCTATTTCAAAAGCAGAGGGAAAGAAACCAATAGAGTAGGGATCTCAATGTAATAGTTAGTACACATATGTAGCTTGTAATTCGTTTTGAATTGTAATGAAAGGCTTTCATTTTCTGTTTGCAAATCTGTATTTTTATTGTCTTGTGATTATCAGACATTCTATATTTGTGCTTGCATAACAATATTGTATGGTTCCTCGACCAACTTAGTAATAAAAAATTACAACTATTAGTAATGTTGCTCGATCACTTAATAATAAAGTAATGAGTATAAAAATGTTAAAAATTCTTCCAACCAACCAAGGTTGTTAAATTGTGTTCGTCGACCAATTATAGTTAGTGAGACTTTTTATCTTCGACCAGCTATACTTGGTAATTTTTTGTCTTTTTCATAAAATGTGCCCGACCAACCAAGGTCGATGATTTTTCCTCGTCGACCAACTACAGTTAGTGGGTTTTTACCCCCGACCAACTATACTTGGTTCAGTTTGGAATATTTGTTCTTCGAGGAACTTTTATGTAATAAACTTACTTCCCGACCAACATAAGTTGGCATTTGAGAGCATATTTTGTTTCCTAACCAACCAAGATTGGCCTTTCGTCGATCATCTTGTGTTCTTGCTCTTTTACCAACCGGAGTTGGTCTGAGTTCGAACTATCATGTCCACTAGCTCTTTTACCAACCTGAGTTGGTCATGCTAGTGTACGCCTCCTAACCAAAGGAGTATAGCTTGTTCTCGCCCTTTTACCAACCGGAGTTGGTCGTGGGTTTGAACTATCGTGTCCACTAGCTCTTTTACCAACCTGAGTTGGTCACGCTAGTGTATGCCTCCTAACCAAAGGAGTATAGTTTGTTCGTTCTCGCCCTTTTACCAACCGGAGTTGGTCGTGGGTTTGAACTATCGTGTCCACTAGCTCTTTTACCAACCTGAGTTGGTCACGCTAGTGTACGCCTCCTAACCAAAGGAGTATAGTTTGTTCTCGCCCTTTTACCAACCGGAGTTGGTCGTGGGTTTGAACTATCATGTTCTTTTTACTGCCGAGCAGCGTTGTGTACCGAGCAGCGTAGTGTTAAACACACTAGTATTCCTCGAAAAACTTTCAATAAAAGGAGAGAAGATTATGAAATATCATCGTTTTATTCATATTGATGGAACTGCTTTACATTTTACATCACTGATAATACTTGTGTAGGTGTTCAGCATTCCATGCATTCTTAAATTCCTCTCCTTCTAGAGTTGCTATTCGGTAAGTTCCTGGTCGGACAACTGCAGTAACTCGGTATGGTCCATGCCAGTTTGCTTCCAACTTATTGTGCTTCTGAATGACCTTCTTTAGCACATAATCTCCTTCTTTTAAGTCGCATTTTTTCACCCTCTTGTTGTAGAACAGGGTTATTCGCTGTTGATAAGCAGCATTCCTAATGGCTGCCTCTTCTCTAACTTCCTCGAGCATGTTCAAATCTAATCTCCTCGTCAATTCGCTGACTGGGGAATTGAAATTCAGCACTCTGTGTGTTGGAAGACCCAACTCGGCAGGTATTACAGCCTCACTTCCAAATGCCAGCATATATGGTGATTCTCCAGTTGCTGCTCGGGGAGTTGTTCGGTAAGCCCACAATACTGACTGTAGCTCATTAATCCAATTAGCTTTAGCCTCACTTAGCCTCTTCTTCAAACCATTTAGTAATGTTCTGTTCGTCACTTTAGTCTGCCCATTGCTTTGAGGATGGCCTGGTGCTGAATGAACTTTCAAAATGTTTGACTGATGAAAATAGGTGGCAAACTCCTCGTTATCAAATTGTGTTCCATGGTCTGTGATGAAGGCATGAGGGAGACCATATCGGCAGATAATGTTCTTCCAAACGAATTAGTACACCTTCTCGTATGTCATATCAATAAGTGGCTCAGCTTCTACCCACTTAGTAAAATAATCCACTGCGACGACGAGGTACTTGAATCTTCCTCGGGTCGTTGGCAGTGGTCCAACCAAATCAATTCCCCACATGGCAAATGGCCAAGGGGAAGTTATGGGTGTCAACAATGCTTGTGGAGTTCGTCGAATGGAGGAAAAACGTTGGCATTTATCACATCTTTTGGCATAGGCTATACAATCAGCCCTCATCGTTGGCCAGTAGTACCCCTGCATCATCACTCTTTGTAAAAGTGTCCGACCTGCTACATGTGCTCCACAAGATCCTTCATGGATTTCTTCAATCAATTCCTTCACCTCGGAGGGATGCACACATCTTTGCAAACCTGCCATAATTCCTCGTCTATACAAAACACCATTAATTAGTACATACCGAGCAGCATTAAACTTCAATTTCTTGGCAGCGATCTTATCCTCCGGTAATTCTCCTTCCTCGACATATGCCCTGATGGGATCCATCCAAGATGGTCCTAAATCAAGAGTAATAATATTCATCGTCAAGTCTTCATCTATGCTTCGACTTTCTAACACCTCAATTGGTATCGTTCTTCGCAACTCGGTACGAGTAGCTGATGCTAGTCGGGCCAGTGCGTCTGCTTGTGCATTCTCCATTCTTGGTATTCTGATCAACTGAATGGCATCAAATTCTGCCAACAACTCCATCTCCTTTGCATGATACTTGACCATTAATTCTCCTTTAACTGCATACGTTCCCATCATCTGATTCACAATTAATTGAGAATCACTGAATACCATCACTTATTGCGCTTCCATAATCTTTGCTAAATTAAGACCTGCTATCAAGGCTTCATACTCAGCCTCATTATTGGAAGCTTTGAATTAGAATCGTAAGGCATATTCCACGTCAATCTCGTCTGGGGTGTTCAAAACAATCCCTGCCCCACAACCTGTTGTGCAAGATGAGCCATCTACATATAATCTCCATGTAGGTAACTCGTCTTCAAATTTCTTATCTGACAGAGTTCCTCGGTGAAATATCTGATGTTTCCTTTCATCCTCCCCTGGTATTTTTCGTTCTTCGTCGACCATCTCTTCTCGCCCTTTTACCAACCGGAGTTGGTCTGGGTTTGAATTTGATGATCTTTCTTCATCCACAAGCCCTTTTACCAACCGGAGTTGATCTGGACTTATGTCTGTTGATCCTGTAACATCCACAGGTTGATCAGCGAGAAACTTTTGCTCCTCGGGGGTATCAGGATATGTAAATTCTGCTATAAAGTCTGCTACAGCTTTCCCTTTTAGTGATGATCTGGGTTCATACACAATATCGTATTCACCGAGCTCTATTGCCCAATACATAAGTCTTCCTGATTTTTTTGGCTTATGAAGGGTTTGTCTCAGTGGCATGTCGGTATATACGACGATGGTATGCGCCTGGAAATAAGGCCTCATTCTTCTACTTGCTTCCATTAATGCCAATGCCAATTTTTCTAGCTTCGGGTACCTGATCTCGGCACCTCGGAAAGCCTTACTTGTGTAATAAATTGTCTTCTGGATTCCATTCTCCATTCTGATCAATGCCGAGCTGACTGCATTCTCTGATACTGCCAGGTACAAGTACAACTTTTCTCCCGTTACTGGCCTAGACAACAATGGAGGTGCTCCCAGATATTTCTTCAAGTCTTGAAGGCTTTTTCACATTCATCATTCCACTCGAAAGTTTTTTGAAGTGTTTTGAAGAATTGGAGGCATCTATCAGTTGCTCGGGATACAAATCGGTTGAGCGTTGCAACTCGTCCTGTAAGACTCTATACCTCTTTCTTCGTCGTTGGAGATCGCAACCCTAAAAGAGCTTTGATCTTTGCTGGATTTGCCTCAATGCCTCGCTGGTTGACGATGCACCCGAGGAACATTCCTTCTTGTGCTCCAAAGGTGCACTTCGTCGGGTTGAGCTTCATCTGGTATTTATCCAGTTGATCAAAGGTCTGACCTAAGTCAACTAAATGATCCGCAACTTTCTTGCTCTTTGTCAGCATATCGTCGACATAGACCTCCATATTGCAACTGATTTGTTCGACAAAAACCTTGTTCATCAGCCGCTGGTATGTCGCTCCTGCATTTTTCAAACCAAAAGGCATAACATTATAACAATAAGTTCCCCTAGGGGTAATGAAAGAACTGATTTTCCTGTCTTGAGGTTTCATTTTGATCTGGTTGTAACCAGAGTAAGCATCCATGAAGCTGAGTAGCTCGTGTCCCGAGGTAGCATCCACTAGTTGATCAATTCTGGGCAATGGAAAATGATCCTTTGGGCATGCCTTGTTGAGATCGGTGAAATCAACACACATTCTCCATTTATTGTTTTTCTTCTTCACCATCACCACATTTGCCAACCAGTCTGGATACTTCATATCTTCAATGAATTGGGCTTTCTGGAGCTTCTCGACCTCCTCTTGTATAGCTTGATTCTTCTCGGGACTAAATACTCTTCTTCTTTGCTTTACATGCTTGATCTCCTTATTCACATTGAGCTCGTGACATAAGAAGTTTGGATCTATTCCTGGCATGTCTTCATGACTCCACGCATAAGTTTTCTTCCTGTTTCTCAAGAAAGTTATCAACTCCTGTTTTATTGAAGCATCTAACGACGAACCTATCTGGGTTCCTCGTTCAGGATGCTCGTCGTCCAGAATAACATTTTCTGTAGATTCCACCACATGTCCTTTTGCAAGTTAGGATTCATCTCTAGGATCGAGTGTTTCGATTTCTGTACCTTCATCCACCTGGTAGGTAGTAGTCTTTTTCCTTGATTCTTCAATCTCCTCTTACTCGGCAAACGAATAATAGCATTCCCGAGCTACTTTCTGATCACCTTTCACAACTCCTACTCCGAAATTTGTAGGGAATTTTAAGCACTAATGTACTGTAGATGGGACTGCTTCGAACTTCTTCAAACCAACTCTTCCCATGATGATGTTGTAAGCTGACTGCACATTCTTATCCATCAAAAAGAAGCGTATTTTTTCTGTTCGACAAGCAGGCCAAGTTCCAATGAATATATCCAACTTGATCGTCCCAAGTGGAAAGACTTTCTCGCCAGCAAAACCCAATAGAGGTCTGTGATAAGGTTCCAATTGAGATAATTTTAAATTTAAACTGTCAAAGCATGAATAGTACATGATGTCTGCCGAACTACCATTATCTACCAGAACTCTTGAAATCACTACTTCTTTCATCCTCATTTTGATCACCAAAGGGTCGTCGTGAGGGTAAAGAACACCTGCAAGGTCGTTTTTTGAAAAACTGATGACCAGCTTTTCTTTGTTTACCTTCCTCGAGCGATCCTCTTCAGCCAAATTTATCCGTTGAATGTATGAGCAAGCCTGAGCCTCACCGAGGTAAGCTGCAGTAAGGTCTCCTCCTCCTGCATCTCCTCCTGTAATGACATTACAATCAAATGACCCAAAGCGTATTGAAAATACCTCTCGTTCTGCCTATCTTGGTTTCTTGGGAAGATCGGGGTCATCTTGTTTATCATCTTCATGATCCCTTTTCTTTTTTTCCTCTGCTCGACGAGGAGATCTAGACCTTTCTCTAGTTCGGTCATTATTCCTTCTTTCTCCTCCCCGATCAACATACTTCGCTACCTTCCCTCTTCGGATGAGTGTTTCAATCTCGTTCTGAAGAGCTATGAAATTTTTGGTCATATGGCCGTGATCCTTATGGAACTCACAATATTTCTCCCTATTCCTCAGGTCAGGGTCTGACCTCAGTTTCTTTGGCCACTTTACTTCCTCGTTATTCTTAATTTCTTCCAAAGCATGATTAATACCCATTTTCAAAGGAGTATAATTATCGAATTTCTTCAGGACTACCCATGACGATTTATTATTCTTGGAATGCTTGTCACCGCCATTGCCCTTATGCTCTTTCTTCTTGGATTTGTCGTCTTCCACCTTGGTTTCTTTATCCATATTCTTCTTCGCAGCCATTGCCTCCTCGGCATTCATGATTTTGGCCGCTTTCGCCATCAACTCTGACATAGTTGCAGGTGGATCTTTGGCCAAAGTGTAATACAACTTGTTAGTCAACAGCCCACTCATCAAGGCGGTGATTGCTGTCTTTTCTTCATAATCTATGAATTCCAGTTTCTCGTTATTGAAATGAGTTATGTAATCTCTAGTACTCTCACCAGATTTTTGTCTAACACTTAACAAGTGTGCTACTCTTTTTACTGTCTTTGCCCCAAAATAGAAATTGTCGATGAACAACTCGGCCAACTGAAAGAAAGTTGAAATCTTACCCCGAGGGAGATTGTTGTACCATATCTGGGCAGATCCAGTAAGAGTTCCCGAGAATGCTCTGCATCTCATCTCGCCGGGGACAGCATAGATGTCGGTAGCAGCTTGATATTGCTCTATGTGTAGAACAGGATCTGTCTTTCCATCATATTTGGGGGTCACCACTGGTGCTTTAAACTTTGACGGGATAGGAAAACCCACAATGGCCTGGACAAAAGGTGTCCCTTGAAAAAAAGTGTGTTGTAAGGGATTCTTCGCCTTAGCCATTTCTCCCAATCTATCCTCCAAGCGCTGAATGGAACCCTTCCACGCATCGTTTCCTTCCCCGGTCTTATTAGTTCAAGCAATTGATTGTTCTGATGTGGCCTCTTGAGATCTATCTTGACGAGCAACTGGTCGTGATTGTGCTGATCCTTCTCTTAGATCTGATGGTCGTCGAAAACTCCTCGTCATGGTCTTAGGTGGACTCCTATTCCTCCTACGTTCTAATCGACTGAAAGGAGACACCCTACTCAGTCTTTCCAAGGCACTGGGTATTTTTGGAGAGAGAGTGATACGTTGATCAGTATCTGTAGCCCTTATTGACGAAGTTCGCCCAGGTTGATAAGAAAAATCATCAGATTCCTCATTACGATATGACTCAGTACGCCTGGATCGTGAAGGAAGTAAATAAGTTTGCCTCTGACCACTTCGATGTCCTGAACGTGCAGGTGCACCGCCATGAAGGGTTTGTTTGAGTTGCCTCATTATTTCCTGCATGCCGGTTTGTCCTTGAGCCAGATTCGTCAGAATCCCAGCCAGATTAGGAGGTGCAGAGGGATTTGGAGGATTTCCAGCATTTCCAGCGTTTCGATTGCTGGATTCCGGGTTATCTGCCATTGATGATGAATGATTTTCGGTGAAAAATGATAATAACAACCGTTTCCCACAAACGGCGCCAATCTGTTGATGTAAAAAATTAGATTACTCTAATTATTCAATCACAGATAAATAAATGAGACAAAAGATTTTAAAGTTGTTCAGCCTTATTTGAATGGCCTACATCCACTGTTATGTTATTGCTGAGTGTTTGGGAATTCTCGATTGTAAGTGCTATTAAGAAATTCCGGTCCCTTTGAATGAGGGTGATACAAGGTATTTATAGCCCTTAGGCTGTACTTGAAAGGGTGATACATTAAATGATATACATATGAAAGGGTAACTCATTTAATGCTCTTCAAGCGTGTGCGTCAAGATGATAAGCATTCAATGAATAGTTGAACTGTTGATTATCTGGCAATCAATGCTGTGGTCGAGATGCAGCTCGAACCGCCTTAGTTGCTCATTGTCCAAGAGTTCCTCAGAGCACTGGAGTTCCTCGGAGGACAAGAGTTCCTCGAAGGGCTGGTGTTCCTCGGAAGACTGGTGTTCCTCGGAGTACACCTGTTTCTCGGAGTGAGTATGTTGGTCGGGGGAATGATCTTCCTCGTTGCTATTGTGCCACGTAGATTGACACGTGTCTTCTTATTATTCGTCCACATCAGCATACTAATTTTGGTATCAACAAAGTTATATTCATTACTTGATTATTGAGCAATTAAGCAACATTACTAATACTTGTAGCTTTTCAATTATTATTGAAATTGTCGGCAAACAATACAATACTTGTTATCTTTTTAAAGATATGCATAAATGTAAAGTTATTGATATTTACAAAACGATAGCAATTAAGATTTGCATGCAGTAATGAAAGTCTTTCATTAAATTAGAAATAAATTACAAGTTACATTGATAATGAAAATTACATGCATACTAACTGTTACATCAAAAATTCCTATTCTATTGGTCTTTTCCCCTCAGCTTGCGATACAGGTTCCTCGCCAGTAGGTGGATCATTGAAAGACTGGGGAGAATTGATGAAGTTTAAATCCTTCAGCATCTTGACGTTCATCACAGAAGGTCGATCTAAAAGATGCTCGGGATGAGATACCTCAATTTGAGAATGTAAATTGTAGTCACCGAGGTATTTTGCAATTAAGCTCCGAGGAATGGCACGAGCTGGGATCCATTCCATGTCCAAATTGTATGGTGGCACAGGAAAGTCGAGCAACCCGGGATCATGGTAGTCCCACAGATAGTGTCCTTGTTCGAGCTTCAACACACCTAAGGCATTAAGCCAACCTTGTTTGTAGCCCTCATTGTTGGCATTCTGGATACGATCATCCAAGTGGAATAGTTCTTCGTTGTATCCAGCCATCCAAAACTCCCTGGGCTGTTTATGGAATTGATATGTTAGCCTTTCAAGCTTCTCGTGCAGATTCTTGATGAAAAGCTCCTTACTCCCCAAGACTGATTTCTATGTAGAGAGTTGTTTCTCCAAGTCCATTATCTTCTTCGACATGTCAGACAAAGCTTGGTTCTTCGCTATTAGTTGGAAGGCCTGGTTCTCTAAGGCAGATGTTGTCCTCTGTTCCTCCACAAGAACCCGAGCTGCTCTTCCTCGTCCCCGAGGAGCTCTTGCTCGTCCTCGAGGAGATGTGGAAGTACTCGACCTCCTCAAGGTATCCAACTCTTGCCTCAATTTGGCATTATCAACCTCTAAAAATGAAAATCCCTCGTCAGTCACTGGGATTATAGCTGTTGATGAAGAGGCTGCAGACTTCAACTGTGCTAGCTCTTTCTGTAAATTGTTATTCTCTTTCTCCAACAACTCGGCAATCTGTCTACATGCTTCAACTTCACCCTTTAGGGTTCTCTCCCTGACATCGTACCTAGCGATGAGCTTCTCGTAGCCCTTATCGGCAGAAAGCTGCTGATACCTCTTCTCATACCCTTCATGCAACAGGACAGTTGATTACTTGTACTGATTCTGAAGGTCTTCTAGGGTACATTGAAGATCCTCGATCATTTCATAGTAAGCTGCATTATTGGCCACAGCTCGTTCAAGTAAGAACTTCAAGTACTGATAAGCTTCGACTGCTTGTTCTGAAGCATCATGACCAAGGATGTCAGCAACTTCTGATGCACTCAGGTCTGTGTGACCAGCCTTATAATATTCATTACATTGCTGCATCAGCTTTGTATCATTGGCAGATAGCAGATCCATCCTGCCCAGACACTAGCAGAGAAAGAAAAGATAATCATAAAAAAGAAGATCAAGACAGAGTACAAATAGAAAAGAGACAATCGTATGGAAGAAAGAACTCATGTTTTATTAGATCATGAAATTTGAAGTTACAAGTTTTGAGTTACATTTGACAAATAAAAAAGAAAAATAGAAAGAGAAAACCGAACAACACTACACCTTTTTCTTTATCTCCCAAAACCTTCTCGGGAGGTTGGGAAGAGGAGGCAGGTTGCTCGAAGGGAACTGTGACTTGTTCGGATAGCACCAGCTGTTGCTCGAAAGAAGAAACTCCTTGCTCTACAGCATGCTGACTGGTTAGGGCATGTTCTCCCACTACCATTGAAGACTCCTCCGAGGTAGCTTCGTCCTCTTCTAATTCTTTTGGAGTAGGAGGGGGACCAGGGATGTGTCTCTGGAAGAGCTTGAATGACTCGTCGACCTTCAATTCCTTAAGGGCAGCAACCCATCCATCCCTGAAATTATTTACACTGCCATAATCCACTTGAGAGACCATGGCAGCACATCCCTTATCCCAACCTTTGTCCCAGCTAGAGCTGAAGGACTTCTTCACGGCAGCTTTCCTTTTGGCCTTCTCCAAGGCAAGCTTCTCGGATAGCAAAACATCAGCAGCCTTCAGTTTTTGTTCAGTTTCCTCCTTCTGCCGAGTTATTTCCTGGAGTTGGACCAGCCTCTCCTCAGCATCCTTGAGTTTGTTTTCAAACTCCTCAGCAGTCTTGAGCTTCACATCGAGCTCTTTGTTAGCCTTCTCCAAGGCATTCACTTTCCCCTCCAAATCCCTGGAGGCCTCAGCAACCCGAGTTTTCTCCTGCTCGGAGGAAGAAAGTTTCTTCTCCCAGACTGTCTTATCAGTATCGTACCTCTGGCGAGATTCCTCCAAGGACTTGGTAGCTTCTTCTAGAGCTCCCTCCACACTGGACGAGGAGCTAGAAGCTTTGATTGCTTCATCCTTCTTAAGGATTATGTTGAAGCATCTCGTCAACTGTAAACAGAAAGAGAAAGCAAAGTCAGAAACAAAAATGAGAAATAACAAAGGAAAATATGAAAATTTCAATGTAAAGGTACTTACTGAAGCAAGATGACGAGCAACCAAAGAAGTAACCATATCCCGAGTAAGGTTATCTTCATTACCTTGCACCTCGGGAATAGTCAAGGACTTTACCGAGCTCATGTCAGAGCTCGGGGGAAAATATGTGGGAACCTTAGTCCCAGCAGCAGGGGGCTCAATGGTGGTATCATCAAAATTGACCTAGGAGCTCTTCTTCAGCCTCCTCGGGGGAACAGGTACACCCAAGGAAGAATCCTTGGTCGGTGATATCACAATCACCTTTCCAGGAGAAGAAGAGCTACTCGGAGCCACTGTGGGCTTATCAGCAACCTTCTCGGAGACTTTAGCAGGAGCAGTTGGAGGATCTACACTAGTCTTCTTTGTCCTCTCCTTTGGGACATCAATCTTAATCCTTTTTACCTCCCCAGAGCCGGAGCCAGTTTTCTCAAACAGAGCAGGAGTCCTTCTCTTCTTCATCCTTTCGCTCAATGGAACGTGAGATTCTGGCGAAGAACTTGCAGAGGGTGGTACTGGCTCTGCTTCACTGATCACTGGACGAGCGGTGAAAGAAGTTGTATAGCTCTTATATTGGAGAAGATAGGAGGCTGATCGAATGTGCTCGTCAGCAACCCTTTGATGTAGACCCCGGATAAGTCCTAAATGCCTTAGATTGACATATGTTTCTTTTGGGCACTTTCTCTTGCTATCAACTGCAAATAAACATATATTGTTATCAGTAACACATTTTATCAAACACAAAACAAATATGATTTCAAGATAAATAAAAATAACCTATCCCATTGCCATAAGGAGGACATTTGGGACCCTGGTAAACTTCATCTCCGGTTAAAGGAGGGTGTTGCCAATTTTTTACAACAACCCCATGTTCAAAATAATCCTTGTTGGCATCAGGGAGATTGACTACTAAGGCCCTATTTATAAACCTAGTTTTCAAATAATAAATATTATCATTAACTGTCAATCTATAGCAGTACATGATTTCTGGAATTCCTATACGAGTTCTATGCACTTGATTTAATTTATGCACCCCATTAACTATTCTCCATGTGTTGGGGGCTATTCGTGCAGGAACAACATCAAAGTACTGACAAAATTCCAGACACAGAGAATTTGGTGGAAAAGAAAATCCACACTCAGCAAAAAAGAGACTGGGGAACCAATATCCCTCAGCCAAATTGAAATAGTTGGAAGGCTCAGAAAGCTCTTCCAAGACGACCCAAGAGGGAATGGAAAAATCAGAACGAATTTCTCAAGAGACTCAACAGGATAAACCATGGTGAATAAAGAAATAAAGATGAAGGAAGAAGATCTTACAGGAAAAGAGTAGAGCTGATGACGACAGACGATGAAAGAGATGAGTACACAAGAGAGTAGAAGACGATGAAAAACTCTAAGATGAAAATTTGAAAAGATAGAAGATGATGGAAGTCTCTGTGAAGTTTAAATACCTTGCCTTGGGAAATGGTGAAGTAATGATTATAAAAAGGATGATTACGTTACCGGCGGTAAAAAGGCATTAAATATTGGCACGGGAATCAAAGAGAACAACAGCGGCTAAAAAGGCAAAAAGTGACGCGGGAAACGAAGCGAGTAGAAAAGTCCAAAAAGCATGATTCTACGAATTGAGATGGAGAAATAAATACAAGGGAGATGATCCTAAGAATCAGGAAGAACTATTTAAAGCTACCGTATTTCGAGAAAGAATGTTCCATATTCCTCAAATTTTGAACTACGAAACATTGGGGGCTTCTGTTGATACCAAATTTAGTCTGTTGGCTTGGACCAACCATATTAAGACACGTGGCTATCTACATGGCAACAACAAGCTCTTTCGAGATGATCATACGATCCGAGGAACTCTTATGCTCCGAGGAACTCTTATGCTCTGAGGAACAGAACCTTTCCAAGGAACTCATTAGCACCGAGAAGCTCAGGCGGTCCGATCTACTCAGGCGGTCCGTGCTGCATCTCGAACAAAGCATTAATAGCAGGATAAGCAACAGTTCAATTGGTTCATTAAATGCTTATCATTCAGATGCACACGCAAAGAGGGCATTAAATGTATTACCCTTTCATATGTATATCATTAAATGTATTACCCTTTCACATTACAGCCTCAGGGCTATTAATACATTGTACAATCCTCATTGTAAGGGATCGGATCCTGAATTCAAACTTTGGGATCCAAAACAGAATTTCTTGTAATCGAGAATTCCCAAACACTCAGCAATAAAACAATAGTGGACGTAGGCCTATCATATAAGGCTGAACCACTTTAAAAATCTTTTGTCTCATTTATTTATCTGTGATTGAATTATTAGAGTATCTAATTTTTTACATCAACAACCCCCTTCCATGGAGTCAGATAAAATAAACCACCTTTGACCAGTCTCTACTGCCAACATCTTGCTAACTACTTTCCTCCTAAACCACCTCATATAATCTTTGGGGACATGCCAAACTTCCCAACAGACTGAGAGGGACGAGTCAATGAACGTCGATTTTCCCATAGAGATCCAAGCAACAGACGCAAGCGCTCAGTCAAATCTTCCACCGAAAAGAAATTTGAGGTCCGAGGGGGTACTGTCACAACCCCGACCCAAAAATAGTAGGGAATGGGTGTCTTGACATGCCACCAAGGCATCCAATATTCTGGCCTTTTTTTGTTTTAAAATATATGTAGCGGAAGTATAATCACATGGTTATGAATCGTAAAATACTGAAAGTGAAGGAATTACATCATCAGAGCTTTCTAAAGGGAACTTCATTTGTATTAAAATATCAACGAGTTACAACTTGACACAAAGAGCTAAACATGCTCTATCTAATTAAACAAACTTCTACTTAAGGTAACAAAAAGAGCTTTAAAAGCTAAATCTACAACATAGTCCTTTTTCGTTCCATCCACGAACTTAATTATTTCCTGAAAAATGGTTATTTATACAACGTCAGCTAAAAGCCGAATGAGATTCAATCTCCAAATATTCCAAGGTTTTTAGAAAATAGATACCTATTCAATTTAGAACAGAAGGTATATACATAGAGATAGGAATTTCAAGTAATATATATAAAGTAAATGACAATATATATATTCAGAATAAACAGTTCGGAACAGAACAGATAAAACAATTGAGCATGTGTCAATTATTCAGTTTTAGTGGCCATGTACGCTCTAATACCCAGATAGATAGCGTTATCAAATGTTTCCACCTGATAACATCACAGACAGATAATCATGATTTCTGGAACAACGCCTTGTTTAGGGCACGCCAGCGATAAACCAGCTAGGAAGGTACCACCCAAATATTTCCACCCAGTATTCAAGGCCAATATAGTAAGAGAGTTTCCATAGGTCGAATCAATAATTTCAGAATTCAAATTAGATATTTATATGGAGAAATATAAACATATAACAAACGACGGAATCATCGGTATCAGATGCATTTTGAGAATAAAAGCATTTAACAAAATGTACATAGTTTGCATAATATAATATAATCAAAATGCGCAAGAAATTGCATAGAGTACTCACCTAAAATAGAGGTCGAAATTATAGATTATGAGTCTTCGACCGCACGTTAATCTAACAAATACGATAAAGGTTTAAGTATGTGTTCTGAATAAGGTCCAGTCTATATATTGTATTTTAATAGTAACTTGTTTCAAAGGATTACTAAAAAACCATTTTCTTAACTTTTAAAACTTATTGATCGTAATTAAAGGATTCAATTCATAGTTCTTCCTAATCAGTCGGTTCCCAGTAGAGATGGAGGGTCACAGGGGAACCACTTAAATACCATCTCATCTAGACAGAACTTCACCGGGCCTGACTTTGGAATTACTTAAATCGGATTTTATAATAACGAGCAATTTCTTTAAAAAGAATCATTTTTAAAAGCGTATAATTTCAAACAAGTTTATAAAATCAACTTGGATTTGTTCTAAATTTTAAGTTTTGTTTAGTGAATTCTTTATCATATTTTACCAGCATAACTACTAAGTAAAGCTATAAAACAATAAATTAAGACTTTAAAGATGCATTATAACATTAAGATTACCTTAAGATGAATATCCCTCAGAACTTCTTCTAAAACTTTCTCACACTTTCTCTCACTATTTCTTTCTATAATTCTCAAGGAATTGGTGTGAGTTTCAAATGATCCCCAAAGGCCCTATTTATAGTTCTGCAAAGATATCACGGCATTGACACGTGTCCATGATGACCAAGCTTTTACAATGGGAGTCAGCGTTGACGTGTCGCGTAACGGAGGTATCTTGCAGTCTTATTTCACTAGACTGTGACACGTGTTTTAGCTTATCCTCTAACGACGATACGTGTTTTGGCTTCTCCTCTAATGACGACACATGTATGGTGGAGGTGACCAGCACGTGGTGGAAAGGTGATAGGGGTATAAGAGTCATTTAACACATGAAGGGTATTTTGGTAATTTCACATTGATCCAAATATTTCCTAAAGACTCTATTCATCATATCCATAAAAGTGGTTGGTGCATTAGTTAGTCCAAATGGCATTACATGAAATTCATAGCGACCATATCTAGTACGAAAAGCTGATTTTGAAATATCATCATCCTTAATCTTCAATTGATGATAACCTAACCTAAGGTCAATCTTAGAGAATACTTGTGCACCTTCTAATTGATCAAACAAGTCATCTATACGAGGTAAGGGGTATCTATTCTTAATGGTTACCTTATTCAGTTCACGATAATCTATACATAGTCTCATTGTCCCATCCTTCTTTTTAACAAATAACACTGGAGAACCCCAAGGCGATATACTTGGTCTGATAAAACCCTTGTTTAAAAGGTCTTCTAATTGCACTTTTAACTCCCTTAATTCTAAAGGTGCCATACGATATGGTGGTTTTGAGATTGGTATAGTTCCAGGAACAAGGTCTATCACAAATTCTATTTCTCTATTAGGAGGTAGGCCTGGTAAATCATCTGGAAAAACATCCGTAAATTTCTTAGCGATAGGAATATCTTCTAAGCTAGGCCCTATTGTCTGCAAAATGGTAACAGTTGCAAGAAATTGACATCCCTTCTTAAGAAAACTATAGGCTTGCATTGCAGAAATAATACACATTGGAGATATGATGCCAGTTCCTTCAAAACTAAATTTTGGTTGGTGAGGAATTTGGAAAGTAACACTCTTCTCAAAACAGTCTACCTTAGCATGATGTGATGCTAACCAATCCATCCCCAAAATGACTTCAAAATCTTTAATGTCTAAAACTATCAAATCAACAAATAGTTTATGACTATCAATATCTATGGGGCAAGCCTTGTATACTAATTTACCCATCAATAACTCACCCGAAGGAGTAGAAACATGTAAGTTATGATTCAAGGGTTCAGGAAATTTATGAAAGCGATTTAGTACATGTATAGATATGAACGAATGGGTAGAACTAGGATCTATCAAAGCTTTAAAAGGTTGTTCACATATATAAAGTGTACCTGATACTACCGCATTAGAAGCTTGGGTATCAGAAAGTCCGAAAACTCTACCCTGTATTTCTTGATCCTTCTTTGCACTTGAAGGTTTTATCTTAACCCTTGCTGGGTTTGGGCAGTCTTTTATCTGATGTCCTTTCTGTCCACATCTAAAACAAGCTCCTGAATCCTTATAACAAGGTCGTCCTCCATGCATCTTTCCACATTGCTGACATGTCTGGTTATTATACTATTTGTTATCACTAGATCCCCCAACATTGGATGTGTTCCTAAAGAAATTTCTATTATTCGGGTTCTTTCCTTTTTGTTCCCCAAACTTCCTCTTGCCATATCTAATTCGATTGTACTCCTCACCATCCCTCTCAGCTATTGTAGCCTTAGTCACGACATCAATATATGATGTTAATTTCAGGACGGAAATTCGACTACGAATATTCAACCTTAACCCACGCTCAAACTTCTTCGCTCTTAAAACATCAATTGCTATAACATGACGTGCAAAACGGGATAACTCAGTAAACTTTGCCTCATATTGACTAACCGTCATATTCCCTTGCACCATACTCATGAAGTCAGCTGCCATTTCGTCTTTCACTGTTTCCGAAAAATATTTCTCAAAAAAGATTACTAAGAAATCATTCCAACCTATGTAAGTATTCCTTTCCCCGTGTATTCTCTTAGTCATTCTCCACTAATGTTCAGCCTCCCCTTCTAACATAAATGTTGCAAATGACACCCTTTCTTCGTCGGTACACTTAAGAACATCGAGTATCTTTTCCATCTGCATCACCCAACTTTCTGCCTCGGTGGGGTTAGGAGTACCTTTAAAAGATGGAGGATTTAACTTTTTGAACTGTTCAATAGTACATCTAC
This sequence comes from Sambucus nigra, assembly GCA_949130495.1. Classification (NCBI taxonomy): domain Eukaryota; kingdom Viridiplantae; phylum Streptophyta; class Magnoliopsida; order Dipsacales; family Adoxaceae; genus Sambucus; species Sambucus nigra. The sequence goes on along the minus strand of OX422215.1, from coordinate 292,012,071 downwards.
CTAGTTCAAGATTCTTTGGTACTCCGATGTTCACCTGCTGCTCCACAATCTTTGTTAGACTTTCAATTGCCTTGTATGAACCTTCCAGTACTTCTATACTCGAATCACTAGTTCCCATTGATGATCTTCTCTTGGTCATTTTCTACAGTCATTGCCAAACGTAAGATCTACTATACTATATCAATATTGAAAACTAAAAGACCAATTATAAATAATATAACACATAGGGAGGGTTATCACATAATACTATCTCCTAAGGATGGAAACATAACATCTATAATGTTCGAAACCTATGTTCAGTAGTCTACGGGTTCATAACCTATGCTCTGATACCACCTCTGTCACGACCCTGACCCAAAAATAGTAGGGAACGGGTGTCTTGACATGCCACGAAGGCATCCAATATTCTGGCCTTTTTTTTGTTTTAAAATATATGTAGCGGAAGTATAATCACATGGTTATGAATCGTAAAATACTGAAAGTGAAGGAATTACATCATCAGAGCTTTCTAAAGGGAACTTCATTTGTATTAAAATATCAACGAGTTACAACTTGACACAAAGAGCTAAACATGCTCTATCTAATTAAACAAACTTCTACTTAAGGTAACAAAAAGAGCTTTAAAAGCTAAATCTTCAACATAGTCCTTTTTTGTTCCATCCACGAACTTAATTATTTCCTGAAAAATGGTTATTTATACAACGTCAGCTAAAAGCCGAATGAGATTCAATCTCCAAATATTCCAAGGTTTTTAGAAAATAGATACCTATTCAATTTAGAACAGAAGGTATATACATAGAGATAGGAATTTCAAGTAATATATATAAAGTAAATGACAATATATATATTCAGAGTAAACAGTTCGGAACAGAACAGATAAAACAATTGAGCATGTGTCAATTATTCAGTTTTAGTGGCCATGTACGCTCTAATACCCAGACAGATAGCGTTATCAAATGTTTCCACCTGATAACATCACAGACAGATAATCATGATTTCTGGAACAACAACTTGTTTAGGGCACACCAGCGATAAACCAGCTGGGAAGGTACCACCCAAATATTTTCACCCGGTAGTCAAGGCTAATATAGTAAGAGAGTTTCCATAGGCCGAATCAATAATTTCAGAATTCAAATTAGATGTTTATATGGAGAAATATAAACATATAACAAACGACGGAATCATCGGTATCAGATGCATTTTGAGAATAAAAGCATTTAACAAAATGTACATAGTTTTCATAATATAATATAATCAAAATGCGCAAGAAATTGCATAGAGTACTCACCTAAAATAGAGGTCGAAATTATAGATTATGATTCTTCGACCGCACGTTAATCTAACAAATACGATAAAGGTTTAAGTATGTGTTCTAAACAAGGTCCAGTCTATATATTGTATTTTAATAGTAACTTGTTTCAAAGGATTACTAAAAAATCATTTTCTTAACTTTTAAAACTTATTGATCGTAATTAAAGGATTCAATTCATAGTTCTTCCTAATCAGTCAGTTCCCAGTAGAGATGGAGGGTCACAGGGGCACCACTTAAATACCATCTCATCTAGACAGAACTTCATTGGGCCTGACTTTGGAATTACTTAAATCGGATTTCATAATAACGAGCAATTTCTTTAAAAAGAATCATTTTTAAAAGCGTATAATTTCAAACAAGTTTATAAAATCAACTTGGATTTGTTCTAAATTTTAAGTTTTGTTTAGTGAATTCTTTATCATATTTTACCAGCATAACTACTAAGTAAAGCTATAAAACAATAAATTAAGACTATGAAGATGCATTATAACATTAAGATTACCTTAAGATGAATATCCCTCAGAACTTCTTCTAAAACTTTCTCACACTTTCTCTCACTATTTCTTTCTATAATTCTCAAGGAATTGGTGTGAGTTTCAAATGATCCCCAAAGGCCCTATTTATAGTTCTCCAAAGATATCACGACATTGACACGTGTCCATGATGACCAAGCTTTTACAATGGGAGTCAGCGTTGACGTGTCGCGTAACGGAGGTATCTTGCAGTCTTATTTCACTAGACTGCGACACGTGTTTTAGCTTATCCTCTAACGACGACACGTGTTTTGGCTTCTCCTCTAATGACGACATGTGTATGGTGGAGGTGACCGGCACGTGGTGGAAAGGTGATAGGGGTATAAGGGTCATTTAACACATGAAGGGTATTTTGGTAATTTCACACTATATATTTTGAATATTTCTTAGAGGTCCTTGAAAATATTTTATTTACAAAATGGCCCATTTTTTATTTTTTTTAGTCCTTAAAGTTTCATAAAATTATATTTTCTACCCCAAAACTTATTATTTGCCTTAAGATATGTCATAAGACTTCGATTTGATCCAATTTACAGTTGATTCTTCGTAATTAAAAATGGGGTTTGTTATATTGATAGCCATTCATACCACATATCTAATAATACAACATTTATAAGATAATAAGTAACACAAGAGTGTAAAAACAAACTATATATAAAAGTGGGGTCATTACAGGTATGACCTGCGCCCAGCCAAATTGGCGCAAAAGCCACCAAGGGAAATAAAAAGAGGTCTATCCGAGACCAACCAGCCGCACATATGAATACTCTCCTAGCTCTAGAATAGGCTGCAACTGTCCCCACTAAGGCACTGACCAATACAGCCCACGAGCCCCATGCTCCACAAGCCAATTCTCCCAATTCTCAACATGCAGGCCAACACGAATGAAGTAGCGCGAAAAGAAGTTGGGTACAGCCGACAAAGGATATTCTGGAGGGGTCGACAAGCGAAATCTTTCAGACAATCACATGAACAACATCATAGGGATACCCCTCAAAAAGTCGGAACGACCTTCTATCCAGGCATCCTGGCCATTCAGAGTCTTCGCCAATATCACCGCCGCAGGATTGCGACGGTATGGCATCGATGACGTAATGACTGCAAGTTGTGGGTCCACTCGCACCTCCCCAGTCACCAACAGCAATTTTGAAACAAGGCCCGGAATAACGGCTCCAGCATAGCCAGCATCACCTACTTCCTGCAAATGCATGGACTACAACACCACCGGGAGGGAGATCATTCCTTCGATAACCAATGACCTAGCCGCCGAAGGCGAGATATGAAGAAGCCCGACCAACAAATCCCTAGGGGAGCGGGAAAATTCGGGAAAAGCCGCGGCAACACTAGGATTCACACCTAGTATGGCAGAAAATTCCTCATAGGTAGGACAAACTTCTTCCAACCCAAAGCGGAATACATGGTCTTAGGGGTACCAAAATTGTACTACCGCCATCAGCATATTCCACTCAAAAGGTTGATTATGCCACAAGGAGACTCGACGCATGTTGAAAACATCATAGTCGACATTATAACAGCACACAGCTTCCAAGGCTTCGAGGTAGTTGATAAACTCGATGCTATTAGGGAGAGCCATCTTGTAGGGCAAAGAAATAGTGGGTAAGTAGATAAGGATGCAAAGGTGTGATGAAAATACTCCACCCCTCCCCCATTTTTATACTTGAGAACTCTCATAAAAGACATAATCGCGGCAGAAATCGGAAGGAATCCTACCCCACAAGGTACAAAAGGCTGAAGAGGGTACCAATCAAAGCTTTTAATTGATAGGACTGGACTGAACTGCCGATAGGCAGGCCAGGGTGCTTGCCGATCGGTAACCCCCCATTTTTGGAAACTTCTTCCTTTCCTTTTCTACCAAATCAGAAAACTCCATAAAAATAAATTGATATTCTCAAAAGAATTTCAAGAATCCTGTTTTCTCCTTATGGGATTCCCCGTTTTAAATAAAACAGATTTCCTTTGAAAAATTCCAAAAATACTCCTGTTTTACGGTCTCAGTAGCAAATTAAAAAGCGCATGTGCATGCATTCATTCATCATTAAAATAAAAGGTAGTCAAAAAACTACACTGCATTACATATATTTGTATTCTGTGTCACATCAATTTTGCAGGAAATAAAAAGAAAAGCCAAAAACAACGGGACTCAGCCCGAACCCACACTTTATCTCTCCCTCTCTCTCTCTCTCTCTCTCTCTCAAGAGCTTCCACCCCTGCGACACGCTCTCTTTCCCTTATGGCGAGACGAAGCGCCCCCACTACCCGAGCCAGAGTCTTCCCCAGACGAGGCTGATGGCACCAAGCGAACGGGGAAAGCATCCCGAATGTGGGCAGTTGTCGATGATATCCAATCTCTAATGTCCCTCAGCCAAGTGGTCGACATCCGAATTTTCTGCAAGGAAAAGTAAGAATCAGTATCAAGAAAAAGAAATCAAAAAAGAGAAAAAGTATCAAAAGGTTTATCGCAGGACGAAGGACCTCCTCTGTCAAGCCCAGCTCCTCTGGATCCATCGCAAGAGGACGGTGCAGCATCGGCTCTATCCCTCCATTAGCCCATCGAATGTTGTACGAAGGAGTGTGCATCCGAACAAAAGGGACCTCCTAGGTCTCCGCCGCCGCAGGTGCCGACGGACCACCACCACTGTGGGAAGATGCCACCGCCCGACTCGAACCAGTAGGAGGGAAAGGCAAAGCGTCATGTATGCTGGGCGCCATCAACCAGCTCGTCAAAAATTCCATATAATCATACGGCGCGACCGTATCAGTATACAACACATAAGACTCGCCGATCATCGTCGCGATCCTCTTATCCTCCAATAACTGTCACTCCTACCTCATAGACGTAGGAGGCAGCGCGGGAGGCACTGCCACCTCCTCCTCAGTAATCTGACGAATCACCCTCTCCCCGAGGTATTAGGAATGGCTGAACTCATGCGCCAACAAACTCCTCATCTGCGCATTCACCCCAGTCATCCCCGTATCCTGAATGGCTGTCCCCCAGGGATAAAAGGTCACCTGAAAATCCCCAAGCAGGCATGAGTCAATACAAGATCAGAAGGTGCAAAAACCAAGACTGAAATGGAAAAAGTCTTACCCGACAACTGGTCAGGTCATTTAAAACCTGATGCACCGCCTCTAGGGAAAGAGATCCCTTCAACTGCCGGTTGGCCTTACTCTATCGATACAGTCGGCAGAAGTCCCTAACGGTGTCGTCCTTCAGAGCAATCAGTGAGGTGTTGCACCCAATCACCTCATAGAACCATGTCTGATTCCACAAGAAAAAAGAGACGCATAAAGAAAATGCTAATGCATGAAAGGAAAATGCGAATGCATGAAAGAAAAATGCACAAAGTAAAGAATACCTTAAGGAGATACGTGGATCCAGTAAAAGTCTGTCGGCAGCACCGGCTGAATGCATCCAAAGAAGAGTAAAGGGTCACCAACGTCAGACTCCCCCAATCATAGAAAGGGATGCTCGAAAACATCCTCAAGTACGGCGGAAACCACAAATGGACGACGTCGTCACTCGACGCCACCATGATACCTCCCAGCACCAATAAGATGAACAACCCGGCCATCTGCCTCACTTCCAGCCCGTCCTCCACATCAACCACCCTGCTCAGCAAAACATCCTTTAGCAAGGATAGCCAGATAGAATCCCTAGAGACTATCCTCCTCACATCACCAAGTGCCGCATACACCGCCTCTAGCCTCCAGCCTCACCCGTAAGGAGCGATCCACCTCTATCTGCTCCCCATCACAATCCAACCCCAGCAGTTGCTGGACATCTATGGGAGTCACCGTCATCTCCCCGAAGCCAAAATGAAAAGTGTGGGTAGTTTCCCACAACCTTTCCCCCAAAGCACACATGACTGCTGTCGAACGAGGCGTCTCATCCAGCGCAGCCGCCAACCTCCCAAAGCCCGCTGATGATACCATCCAGCACACCACGAGTGGAAGATGCTCCCAAACATCCTTAAGCCCCGTCGTCCCGTGGGCACGCATGTTCTTCAAAGAAATATCCGACTGGCAAAAGGAAAAATGCAATCTAATGTCAAGGAAAAGGAAAAATCACCCAAAAAGAAAGGAATGCCAAAGGTCGGGTTAGTTACATAACCGCCGGGAATCACTCTCGAAGAGCGATGACGTGACGGCTCCCGTAACAAGGTCCACTCATCTGCAACCGACTCGAATGCATGAAAGTCATTCTCATTCCCCAAAGCAAGAGGCACACCCTGTCCCTCCAATCCATATTCGCTCAGTCATCAACTGTCAACCATTCTCGATGGATAGCGGTACTCACAAAGGCGGCCATTTCTTGAAGATCAAAACGTTAGAACAATTCACAGAAAGAAATCGCAGAAAGAGAGAATGCAAGAAGCTATGAAAAATGAAGGGGATTTGCCCCCTTTATGTAGGAGGCCAAGCGCCATGCCGATTGGCATTGACCCCATCCATACCGATCGGAATTGTCTCCACACCTTCCCGAGGAAGTCCAAAAGTCCGTGCCATTACCGAATGGCACACCTCATACCATGCCGACCGGCACCCCCCTTAAAATTTTGTACAGAAACTCCCAAAAAATACCAGGAAGCCTCGAAAGATCCCTGAAAAATTCCTAAAAATCCCAGGAAGGATTTAGAACATTTTCATCAAGAAAATTTCGCACTCCTTCAGGCGACACATCTTTTTCCCCAACGGAACCCTCAAAATCCAAGCGAATAACCTCTCGAGCAATGCGCCCGGACCACCTAAACACCTCCTCAATAGATTTTATAAAAGGCCTCCCCAGCCATCGGCTATCCGGTGCGATACAATATCACATGGTATTTTTCCCAGTAAAAATCAGAAGAATCACTCGCCCCAGGCGATCTCTCCCAAAGGACAATCCAAATCTTCCCCAGCTCATTCATCGTTCCCCAGCGGAACCTTAAATCCAATTCTTATCTCTGGCGGAATCCCAAATCCAATCCTTTCCCCCAGTGGAACTCTTTTCTTTTCCCAAGTAAATACAATCACTCTTGGGTCAGAATTGACCCCGGTCTTGGATTGTCGCCTGAGTTAGGTCAGAATTGACCTCGGTCCTCGGTCGTCACCACTTTTGGGTCAGAATTGACCCCGATCTTGGATCGTCACCTGAGTTAGGTTAGAATTGACCTCGATCCTCGGTCGTTACCACTCTTGGGTCAGAATTGACCCCTGTCTTGGATCGTCACCTGAGTCAGGTCAGAATTGACCTCGGTCCTCGGTCGTCACCACTCTTAGGTTAGAATTAACCCCTATCTTGGATCTTCACCTGAATTAGGTCAGAATTGACCTCGATCCTCAGTCGTCACGACTCTTGGGTCAGAATTGACCCCGGTCTTGGATCGTCACCTGAATTAGGTTAGAATTGACCTCGGTTCTTGGCCGTCACCACTCTTGGGTTAGAATTGACCCGGTCTTAGATCATCACCTGAATTAGGTCAGAATTGACCTCGGTCCTCGGTAGTCACCACTTTTGGGTCAGAATTGACCCCGGTCTTGGATCGTCACCTGAGTTAGGTCAGAATTGACCTCCGTCCTTGTTCGTCACCACTCTTGGGTCAGAATTGACCCCGATCTTGGATCGTCACTTGAGTTAGGTCAGAATTGACCTCGATCCTTGGTCGTCACCACTCTTGGGTCAGAATTGACCCCGATCTTGGATCGTCGCCTGAATTAGGTCAGAATTGACCTCGGTCCTCGGTCGTCATGACTCTTGGGTCAGAATTGACCCCGGTCTTGAATCGTCACCTGAATTAGCTTAGAATTGATCTCGGTCATCGACTGTCACCACTCTTGGGTCAGAATTGACCCCGATCTTGGATCATCACCTGAATTAGGTCAGAATTGACTTCGATCCTCGGTCGTCACCACTTTTGGGTCATAATTGACCCCGATCTTGGATCGTCACCTGAGTTAGGTCAGAATTGACCTCGGTCCTTGGTTGTCACCACTCTTGGATCATAATTGACCCCGATCTTGGATCGTCACCTGAGTTAGGTCAGAATTGACCTCGGTCCTCGGTCGTCACCACTCTTGGGTCAAAATTGACCCCGCTCTTAGATCGTCACCCAAATTAGGTTAGAATTGACCTCGGTCCTCGATCGTCACCACTCTTGGGTCTGAATTGACCCCGGTCTTAGATCGTCACCTAAGTTAGGTCGGAATTGGCCTCGGTCCTCGATCATCACCATTCTTAGGTCCTCAGAATCGACCTCGACCCTCTAATTTGGTCATCCCCATCACGCTCCTTCAGTCCTCAGAATTGACCTCGACCCTCTGAATCGATCATCCTCATTTCCTTAGGTCCTTATAATCGGCCTCGATCCTCTAAACCGATCATACTCTCTTAGAAGAATCATGCGGTGTCTAATCGACGGCTATCATTTATTCCAAACTTACCCGTCGAGAGGCTATATAGACACCTCATTCTGTTACCCCCTAACTCTCTTTAGGTCTCTAGTACCTCCACTCATCATCACAAACCCAGGTCATGTCCTGAGCATTGATCTGGAAGCCATCGGGCACCCCCCGGCTCAATTGGACCAAAAATCAAACTGTTTGTCTCGATCGAGACTCAATAAATCTTTGAAGGGCACTGAATACCCTTTCTAACAGTCCATCCCGTACGCGATTCCGACTTACCATGCATACGAACGATCCATTTGCGTTCGAAACCCTAACCTAGAGGCCACCGAGCGATCTCGGGCTCTGTTGACCTAAGTTAACCCTTAAGATCAACCGAGGCTGAATGAATCTTCAAAGGTAACTGAATTCCCTTTCCAACGCTTCATCCCGTGTGCAATTCTAACTTTCCATGCGGACGAACGATACGTTTGACTCCGAGAGGTCATCGAATGCTTCTCGGGCCCGGTTAACCAAAGTCAACTTCCCGAACTGGGACAAACTCTTTGGAATGTTGAAGTACATCTCCTAAACTTTCTAACGGTCTGCCCCGTGAACGATTAGGACTTACTATGCGGACGAACGATCCATTTGCGTCCGAATAATTCCCGGTCCAGCGGACCGATAAATGCTTCCGAGCCACATTTGACCCAAAGTCAACTCCTGAACTCGGGAGCAGTCCAAAGGACTTTCGAAGGTCTCTAAAGTACCTTTCCAATGGTATTCCCCGTGAGTAATTCTGATCTGCGATTTGCCCTCGGCGGCCAATTTTCCAAAAAAGCCTGAGGTGCACTGCCAAATGGCAGGTCCCAGACCCTGCCTATCAGCACCTGCCGATAGGTAGTGCCATGAAAATGCCGATCGATAGACCCCTGGGCCCATAAAAGGAGGCCTTGGCCTCATTTACAGGGGGAGCTCAGATGAGAAGGAAATCACTCTCAGCAAAATCCCAAAAACCTCTCTCGAAGGCAGCGTGATTTCAACCTCCAAATCCCTTTTTCACTTCCACTTTTCATCATCCCATTCATCAAACTAGATTAATTAACCACGCTCCATCATCATCCAAGTGCAAGGGCTTCTTTTCAACATTCAAGATCAAGCTCGAGGTCTCCAAAAAGGTGCAACTTTCTCAGACTCTCTCCTAAATTCTCTTAAATTTGCAATAACTTGTTTTCTTACTTAGCAATTTTATTATCTCGTCTCACACATCATAAATATACTTTTTATCTAGTATTATTGCACATCTCCTATTTTCATATAAATAAAAACCCCAAAAACAAGAAAAATAGAGTTTGCTCAAAAATTCCAAGTAGGGATTCTCACACTTTTTCCACACTTTTCTCACAACAAAAGCACTTTTCTACACACACACACACTTACAAATAAGAGATTTATCCATTTGGATTTATGGGTTAAACCCCACCCCTCACTTTACATGCGAACTACGTGGACTTTGATGCCTTTATAGGCTACGTAGGCGTCTCGAGGTAAAACCCGAGACTCGAGTCCTTTTCTGACTTTTTCTCTTATTTTCTATCTTCTCTTGATCTCATTTTCCATTATATTCTATATACTTGATCTTAGTAACGTATTATTCCATATGCGTTATCGCTCCCTTATAACGATCAACGTAGGGGTAATCACGTAAATCTTATTTTCTACACTAATCTCACATTCCTACGGATGACTCGTTTTGTCTTTTCCATGATACAAGTCGAGGATTCCTACATCCATTTTATATATACACATGCACACATATCACGGGGGGAAATATAAAGGAAAATAGAAAATATTCGTGAGAGACCGAAAGGGCGGAATGGGTGCCTAACACCTTCCCATTTCGTAACTAAGCCTCCGAACCCTTCTCGAATCATTTTGGTTTCGCACACACCAGTATGTCTTTGGATGCCATCCTTCAGGGTGGCTTTCTCTTTTTATTTTGTCTGTTTTGAGTAAAAATAGACTGGCGACTCTAAATCTCTCTACATTTTCATACCTCACAAATCGACGCCGGCCGAAGCGCTCTCCCGAGAGGGGACACGCGGGACCCAAAGGATCCTTTCTTCCTCCGTGGCGGGGATCGGGGATGGCCACAACTTTGAAATCTAAAATGAGTCTCTACACTTAGATAATAATCTTATCTTTCTTTCAAACAAATGTGACCATATGCCACGCACAAACCTCAATTGACGCTACCAAGTATTATGGCAGTGTACAGGACATCACATATAACCTATAAACCTCAAGGTCTAACTCATTTAATCCCGAATGAATGATCCACCATGATAACTTAATTACCTCACTATTTAAACATCATACCATGTGCTAATATACAAATTAACATGACTATATAGATCTTGGTAAGATATGGGACGTCGAGTATTGACAATAAACACCAAGGCCTCCACCATAGATTCTAATAGGGTTCCTATTCCTCAATACCGCATTATAATCAAGATACATTAAACACAAGTCCTCAACCAATGGACTCAATACGTTCTCACCACAGAATTAATACTTATGAGTGCCAATAAGTCATCTAACCTCCATATATAAAACAAACGACCTTTACAGCTATGTCTCAATGAACATTATTCACTATTTCCACTACCAAGGCTACTCCCACCATAATGTTACCACATAATACATCTCACGCAAAGGATCACGTTGTTGCCACTATTAGCCTACATGACTTCATATCTTCACCAAACTATCATCAATCACAATATCACCCCAAGGATCGAATTTGCCTGGTTACATTACTTGCGTTACCTACTCGTAAGCACCGCACCTAAGGACTATATATCTTTTAATCACCAATCACCAGTTCTTAGTCAAGACACCCTAGCCTTCAACCTCAATCAGTTACTATAAATAATTTATGTCACTTTCCTAATGGCATCATCTCACCCCATCAATATCTCAGGAGGCTCTATGTCATCAAGAATGGGAACATAAGCACCTCACATTAACAACCATGGTGTCACCACTATTGACCTGCATAGACACCCATAAACTACTAACAAACCTAATTAGAAGTGCAAAAGAAATTAATAACTAGAAACTTGATTGCATTCCACTTGATACCAACTTACTCATCGTTCTAACCTCTTTGACTCTACCATCGGGGACGCGAACTAAAACGTCACCAAGCTAGCGTGACCGACCCAAACTAACACTGACGTCAAAATATTCAATACTAACCTCACCACATCACTCTTGAAAAGAACCTTGAACCTAGATCTCTGATACTAATTATAACTCCTCGGCCCAAATTTTTGGGTTACCTGTAGTCAATCCGGTCTGACTCGAGCATTAAGAGTGAAGTGCAGTGAAACAACCTATGTAATGTTGCTAGTTCGGTTTTATTTTAATTAACATTTCAATTGTTTATCATGTGATTCGAGTTTCAAATTAAACTACATGAGGGACCCATGGGGATCACCCGAGACTCGAGTCCATTTTCTACTCTTTTCCTATTTTTCTATATTATTTAGACTTAATTTTCTCAAATTATATGTATTTACATATATATTTGTTCTCAATGGCGTATTATTCCACATGCATTATCATTCCCCTATAATGATTGACGCTAGGATAATCGCATAAATCCTATTTTCTAATATTACTTTTAGGAACATTCCTATGGATGACTCGCTTTATCTCTTCTGTGATACAAGTCAACGATTCCTATCTCCACTACGTATACACATGCAAACATATCATGAGGAAATAAAGGAAACAGCAACAACCCATGAGAGACCGTAAGGGTGGAATGGGTGCCTAACACCTTCCCATTTCGTAACATAGCCTCTGGACCCTTTTTGAATCATTTTGGTTTCGTATGTGTTAGTATATCTTTGGATGCTGCCCTTCGGGATTGCTCCCCTTTCTTTTATTTGTTTTGAGTAAAATAGACTGGTGACTCTATCTCTCTACATTTTTCACCTCATTCACCGATGTCGGCCAAGCTCTCCCGAGAGGGACGCGCGAGACCTAAAGGGATCCTCTCCCGCCGCGCCATGATGGGGGTATATCAAGGGATAGCCAAGTGGCGATTCCGTTGGGGATTTTTCATGAGGTCTAGACTCTATTTACATGGATGTTATGCTTGTTTATATTTCCCCCCATTTTTGCATGTTCCCCTTTTTCATGTATATGCCATACTTATGCTTCTATTCACACACTTGTAGAAAATTCTCCATGTACACTTCACACCACGTGCACATAAGATCACATATATCCCCATGTTTCATGCATCACCCGTACTTGGTATACATTGGTACTCATACTTTGCTCCCTGTTGGGCATGATTAAGAAAGATACTCTCATCATAATATACTAATAATAGGATCATTCATAATTCACACGATATCACCAAAGAGCATTTTTATTGACCAAATTTTGTCCAGTAACTGGAGGGTCACTTCGTGATGGGCGTTGGTCTGACGGGGGACGGTTAGCCTAAGCGATATGACTCTCACCTTCCATTTGGAGAGTACATTTGATGTATAGCGAACGGTTCCCCTACATCATACCGCTTGACCGAAGTCATGACGGGAGGTATATCGTAGGGAACTCGTTCACGTACACCGAGTATATTGAATTAGCTCTCATATGTACCATCCCCATAAGGTATATGGTGAATCAATTAACGTATACTCAGGTATATCAAATGGCTTGTCCACACGTACAGATTGCCCGCAAGAGAAAGATGTATATCATGGAAGTCACGCAAAAGGGGGGAACCCTTTTCAATTCACCCAACCAACATCATACCCGCATATAGGTGTCAAGCCTAGGACACACATTAAATTGTCATTTTCAACCCGAAACTCTACCAAAATTCTGAGTCGGTCTGCCACCCAAATTTTTACGCATTTTTAAAACGGGACCCTACCCGTGAGCCTGGTTACGAGTCCAGCCATAGCTTTGCATATGTTACAAACCCAACTTTTCCAGGCTTGGGTTTCGTCCGACATTTCATTTTGCATTTAGTATAATTTAATACAAGTGAGAACATAATAATCACGCTGAGACCGTCTCCCAAAAAAATCATAAAAATATTTCTCGTTTCTTTATCAAAAATCCAAAAACATTTCTCCTTTATTTATCAAAACCCAAAAACATTTCTCCCTTCTTTATCAAAAACCCCAAAAAAATTCTCCCTTCTTTATCAAAAATCCAAAAACATTTCTCCCTTCTTTATCAAAAATCCAAAAATATTTTGTCTTTTTATATAAAAAAAATGTGTCAGAAATACTCGCATTCCTTTTCTCAAAAATAAATCCCATTTTACGCCTTCTCAGGTCGATCGCACGCCCTTGGCCTGGATCCTTATTGGCTTCGGTCTTCAGTCAAATCACCCTGAAGTTCTGTCCGTTCCCTGTTACTTCTTTCGAGTCTAGTATTCATCCACTTTCCATGGAGAACACATACTAAGTACCCATTGTGCAGCCGGATCTAACGGCTGTCCCAACTCAACTCGTGTCAAAAATTGATAACCTCCAGACTGAGGTCCGAGAGATGCAACGAAACCAGGTTCATGTTCCTCAAGAGCTCGAAGCCCTATTCCCTCACGTTGTGGTCCCACCCGAACCTATTTGGGTTTTGGAAGAATATCAGCATGCACCCCGTGTCCCTCTTGTTAATAGGTCATCGCCTGCCCGACTTCCTATTTCGAACCTTACCCAGCCTGGGGCTAACTTGCATATGATCGTTGATCCAAAAGGGGAGGAGTTGAACAAAGTCAAAGAAGATCTTAAGATGTTAACTAAGAAGTTTAACGAAGTCTGAATCTCCAGAAATTACATGGACTACACCCACATGTCTCCTTATCCTAAGGCAAGGTTACCCAAGAAGTTTAATATGCTGAATATCGAGAAATTCGGAGGAAGTGGACCACCGATTGTTCATATTCGCATTTATCACCGTTCCATAACTCTCCTAGGGGCTTCTGAAGAAGTGATGGCCCAAATGTTTCAGCAAACTTTGAAGGATAGTGCCCTCCGATGGTTTTTATCTTTCGAGGAGTCCAAAATTCGTAGCTGGGAGGATGTGTCTTGAAAATTCATGTCGTAGTACAATACAACAAAGAGCTTGAGGTCACCCACCGTGATTTAAAGCTGCTCAGACAAAACTATGGGGAATCATTCAGTAACTTTATAGCCCGATGGAGGGAAAAAGCAGCTAACATGACGAATCGGCCTTCCAAGGAAGAACAAGTCAGCATAGTGAAGAAGAACTTCTTGCCCCATGTCCGAGCAATGATGGGAGGGATATACTATCCCCGTTTCTGAGCTCTCAGAGAAGCAGGAGCAACAATCGAGGAAGGTCTTGCAAAAACAGAGGTTGAACCAAAGAAAGTGTCTAGACAATTCACTCCCAGAAAATATGACAAACCTTCCACTGTTGTAGTCTCAACCATCAAAAACATCTCCTAACCAACCACTTCATGGGCACCAGAAATCCTCCCTGTCCCAGTCCAAAAATAATACACCGATATCCATGATCTCTTCTCCAAATTTTATCAAGACTTGCTAAGTCAAAACCTTATCAAACCCTTGGATACTCGTCCATTGCCAAATCCACTCCCAAGAAACTTCAAGGCAGATGCCCATTGCGCCTTTCACCAAATAGCTGGTCACATCATCGACCAATGCTTTCACCTTCGAAATGTAATCCAAGGTCTAGTTGATCGGGGTACCATTGCCCCACTAGCTAATCCTAAGCCAAACACTACTCATAACCCAATCCCAAATCATGCCAATGCTATCTTCTTAGAAGAAAACCCAGAATTTGATAACTCAACTCAAATCACATCCATACACTCTCCCAAACCTCTCCAAACCTACCCATATTTCCTCCTACAGCCTAATAGCCTCGCTGATTAGGCATTATTACTCCTTACCAAAGCATGCATCGCTGTCTGTACCTGATCCAACAATGGAAGTATGGAATTATCAAAAGTGTTAAACCAACTCCTAGAATTCGGGATAAAATTGCCCTTACAGATGATCATGGATTGCCAGAGGTTCAGCACGCTGTTCTTGGAAGCACAAAAATGGACCCGAGAGTCAGACAGTTGGGTAGTACTGACTGATGAAGTCAGCCTAGATAATGTCATCCAGATTATGGCAGAATTATTCAGGCAAACCAATGATATTTGCATTACAACCAAGTTACATAATACTCTGAAGCTACAAGGGTGCCTGGTCCCTCCACCCTCACATATCCCCACATAATGGGAAGACCTGTATGAAGAAGCGATTGAAGTTGTGGAATGCATCGAATTTACATGGAAACACGGAATTATTTCCACCGGATGGGGGGAAGAATTTGAAAAATGTTACTAAAGCCGTTTATTAAAAATAAACTATTTAAGTAACTCTGATCTGTTTTTTTAAGAAACTCTTTTCGTAAAAACCAAATTATTTGAACACAAGATGTGTTTAACAAATCAGTATGTACGAGATCTATTCAAGAATTGAATAACAGATTTATAAAGAAGTTTTAAAAAACTTAAACTCATCACAACCAAGAATGAGATGAGGAGATGTAGAAAGATTATGTTCACGATGTTTTTTACATGGTAAAACCTCACCAATTGAGGAAACATCCACGACTCCCTCTACGGAGTAAAATGAAAAAACCACTAAAACAAATATATGAGTTACAAACTATATAACTAACATGCAAAAAACTCAGACCTATATAAGTTTAGGAATGTACCCTCTGGTGTCCTTAAAACTTCTCTGCAGTTCTGATTGTAGATGTAGTTCTCCCAGTTTGTTAACTTCTGATTTGTTCCAGCACTTTACGTCGACTCTTTGTTCACAAGATCTTATTACCAACACTTTTCGTGTTGTAGGGTGAAATTGTTTGTGAGGTGCTCTCTAACACATGCATGCACACACACACACTTATTAAGTACAAACAGTCCTAACAAATTACAGTAACACTATATGCTGTGATCTTTCCTTTTTCTCTCTTTTACAAAACTTTGAACCTTATTTGACCTTTAAATCATTCCCAAAATCCACGGATACCTTGCTAGGAAGACAGACAAAGTCTTAATCAATCTCACAATTTTAAAAAAGTTTTTCGAGATTGAAAACCTCCAAGTGTGATTCCAATTAGGTCAAAGGTTTAGTTTTACAATAACTATAAACATAAAGCATTTATTGTTGATTTCAAAGTAAGCAAACGTTTTATAGAAAATAATCAACAATATATTTCTCAAGATGAGAAATAAAGAATGAAACTAAGTGTAATGTAACATGAATAACTCAGATCTGAAATTTCTATGAAATCAGAAAGTAGATCTAAGTAAACGTTTAAGTTGAAAACAAGATCTAACGAACAAGAGGTTACAGCAACAATAACAAACTCTCAATCACTGAAGAACACTCAGGGTAGTGTTTTGGATATGGAGTTTTGAAGAAGTGTTTGAGTTTGGATGGAAGAGTCTTTGACGAAACAGGGTTAGGGTTTCTAACTCTCTCTGTTTTCTCTCTTCTCTCTCTTCTCTCTTCTCTCTTCTCTCTCTACTCTCTACTCTCTATTTCTCAGAGGAAATGAAAATGGAAAAAGTCTTCGAAGTTTGAGAGTAGAGTCCCTTTTATAGGGTGAAGAGAAGGTTCGAGAGGATCGATCAAAACCAAGGGCCAGGATTAAGTCAAGTCAAATTGACTTTGATCGAAGGGTTCTAATAAGGCGGTGCTTAAACGAATCCTGATTGGTTTAGAAGGTTGTACTGGGATTCACCAAGATGACATGCAGATCATTGATAGCTAATGATCCAAGGGCTACAAACATACGCGCTTTTAACTCAGTTAACAAACACAGTTTCAGCCAATCAGATGAAGACAGTTGTTGGATGATAACAGGATATGAAACGCGCGTCTTAAACTAATTGAAAACACACCCCAAAGTTTACTCCTCTTTCGGATTCTACCCATGGTAACATTAGGCCAAAATAACCAACAAATAATATTTACAAATTGACCACAAAACTTTTAAATCAAGTTTTAATTAATAAAACCTTATTTAAAAAATGTTTAAAAAATCCCAAAAAATTATTAAAATTCCAACTTATGGATTTAAACACACTCAACATATGTACACACATTATTATGCAGTATGATATGGAAAAAATAAATACTACTGTGTGTGAGTGTTGGCACTTTGATCTTGATCAAAACAAGATAGAGAGATGAAGTAGCAAACCAACTTCTGAGGTTCTTTGGATACTAGGGAGGACATAATTTTGTCACAATTTCCAAACTAGATGAGCACTTATACAATATAGACTCAATTGAGTCAAAAGTATAAGGGCTTCAATCTCCCCCTTTGGAAATATGAGACAAAATCTCCTTTGAGCCATCTAGGACTCGTAGGGCAACAAGACAATAAGAAAAACTTATTCCTATCAAAATTCTATCTACCCAATACCTAGAAATCAAAAAGTACATAACTCAACTAAGTACATTTGAATACCCTATTACAACTATTGAGAGTACCTGTACAATAAGAACCTGCAATAAATCAGTAAGATCAAGCTGTTTAGCATATGAAAGAATTGAATAGACTCAAATTTCTCCCCCATTTTGTCTCAAATGGACAAAGGGAAAAATTTGGATAAACAGCAAAGTTATTATTCAGCATAAACCATACCAATAGATTTACGTAATGAAATAAATCTATTATAATCTAGAGGTTTGGTAAACATATCTGCGAGTTGTAGATCAGTAGGAAGATAATTGATTTCTAATTCCTTAGATTCAACCAATTCGCGTATAAAATGATGTCTTATTTTAATATGCTTTGTTCGCGAGTGTTGAACAGGGTTTTTAGAAATATTAATCGCACTTTGATTATCACAATAGAGATGCAATTGGTTTTCTTGAATACCATAATCACTTAGCATTTGTTTAAGCCACATTAATTGAGCACAACAGCTACCAGCGGCTATGTATTCAGATTCAGTTGTTGAGAGTGATGTGCAGTTTTATTTTTTACTACTCTATCCTACCAAGTTATTACCTATATAATAACATGCTCCCGATGTACTTTTACTATCATCAGTACACCCAGCCCAGTCAACATCAGTGTACCCAATTATAGTGCTTGGTGTGTCATTAGTGTACCAAAGTCCTAGATTTAGAGTGCCTTTTACATATTTAATGATACATTTAACAGCATTCAAGTGGCTCTCTTTAGGGTTACTTTGATATCGAGCACATACACACACAACATACATAATATCAGGGCACGAGGTAGTAAGATATAGTAAGGTGCCTATCATACTACGATACAGAGTAGGATCTACAGATTTTCCATTTTCATCTTTGCAAAGTTTTAGCGTAGTACTCATGGGAGTTTTAGCATCTTTAGCACTTCGAGGCCAAATTTCTTTACTATCTCTAAAGCGTACTTGGATTGCGATAAAAATAATCCTTCTGAATTTTGTTTGACTTGAAGGCCTAAGAAGAATTGTAGCTCCCCCATAAGGGACATTTGAAATTCCTTATGCATATTCAGAGAATGATTTGACTTCTGAGGGAGAAGTTGATCCAAATATAATATCGTCAACATAAACTTGAGCAATAGTGATGTGTTTGTCAAAATGTTTGACAAAAAGAGTTTGGTCATTTTCGCCTCTTTTAAAACCTTTATCTAAAAGAAAACTGGAAAGACGCTCATACCAAGCTCTAGGAGCTTGTTTAAGGCCATACAAAGCCTTTTTCTGACGAAATACATGATTTGGATGTTTAGGGTCAATGAACCCGTTAGGTTGTTCTATATAGGTTTCTTCAGCCAGTATTCCATTAAGGAACGCAGATTTGACATCCATTTGGTACAGTGTAAAGTGCATGTGGCAAGCTATAGCAAAAAGCAGACGAACAGATTCTAAACGAGTAACAGGAGCAAAGGTCTCGATAAAATCTATTCCTTCTATTTGAGAGTATCCTTGAGCAACTAATGTAGCTTTATTTCTAATTATAATCCCATTTTCATCAGTCTTATTTTTGAAAATCCAACTCGTGCCAACAACCTTTTTGTGATCAGGACGTGGAACAAGATACCAAACATCATGAATGAAAAATTGTAAAAGTTATTCCTGCATAGCAGAAATCCAGTGAGAGACATTCAATGCCTCATTTAGATTCTTTGGTTCCACTAGGGAAACAAAACATGCATAATGTGCATAGTTTCGGAGTTGGGATCTTGTACGCACTGGTTCACTAGGGTTACAACTACGTTATTTATGGGATGATCTTTAGAAACCCAGTTAGGTACTTCAGGTGTCTCAATAGGTAATGAATTATCCATTGCAGAGGAGTCATTTTCTAAAATATTTGTAGACTCTTCCTCAATAGTAAATTCACCAGTCTTGCTTTCTACAGTAGTGTCACTAACAATTACATTTATGGATTCCATCAAGGTTTTAGTCCTAAAATTATACACTCGATAAGCTCTACTGTTAGGCGAATATCCTAGAAATATGGCTTTCTCTCCCCGGCTCTCAAATTTGGATAAGTGTTCCCTATCCTTGCATACATAACAAGTACTGCCAAAGGTTCTAAGGTATTTGAGATTAGGATTTTTATTGTACCAAAGTTCGTAAGGGGTTTGTTTCGAATTCTTTCTAAGATAGACCCTATTTATAATGTGACAAGCAGTACGAATGGAATCTACCCAAAAATATTTAAGTAAATTCTTGGCATGTAACATAACACGTGCCATCTCTTGAAGGGTACGATTCTTTCTCTCCGCAATACCATTCTGTTGAGGGGTCTTAGGAGCACTGAACTCGTGTTTATAACCATTATAGTCACAGTATTCTATAATACCAGTGTCTTTGAATTCACCACCTCTATCACTACGAATTCTATTCACTTGAGTATCCTTCTCATTTTCAATCCTAAGAATAATTTTTAGGAAGGTTTGGAATGTTTCAGACTTTTGTTTTAAGAAGGCTACCCAGGTAAATCTAGTGAAGTCATCAACCATAACAAGGATGTAATTGTGTCCATGGAGACTAACAGTTTGGGAGGGACCCATTAGGTCCATATGGATGAGTTCTGATGGATTAGAGGTAAGAATATCTTTGACTTTCTTATGAGGTGCCTTAACAATTCTACCTTATTGACAGGAACCACAGATAAGATTGGTTATAAGTTTGATTTTAGGAACTCCTCTAACTATTTCCTGAGAGGTCAGTCTACTAAGGTTATCATAATTTATATGACCCATTATGTTATGCCATATCTCATTGTCATACATTCTGGCAACATTACAGATTTCAGAATTGTTCATGACAGTGTAGCAATTGTCAGGAGTTCTGAATCCAGTAATTATGCATTCACCTTTTTCATTTAAAATTTTGCAATTATTCTTTGAAAAGGTAACAGTATGATCTGAGTCACAAAATTGCGATATGCTAAGTAGATTTTCCTTAAGACCTTTAACTAAAGGGACATCTTGAAGAATAGGAAGCCCAGCTTCTTGGAGAGTTCCTTTGCCTATGATTTGAGATGAAACTCCATCACCAAAGATGACTTTACCACCAATAAAGCTGGTTTTGTTTAAAAGTTTAGTTTCATCACCAGTTATATGCTTAGAACATCCAAAGTCTAAATACCAACCAGATGATGTGTGTTCATCTTTTAAAGAAGTAATAACAACATTGCACTTCATCTGAGGTAATAGATTATCTTTTCTAACCCAAATTGCCTTAGTTTTCATCTTGCGCTTATTAGCTCTCAATTGATAAAATTTGCGAGCTTTGGATTTTTGTTGAAAAATGTTTTGCGCATGATTTTGAATTTTGTGAAAGACTTGAGCATTTGGTTTAGGAAAGTGCTTAGGATTCCTTCTAGGAAATGTTCTTTTAGGTTTGGTCTTTCTCTTTCTATAATTAGAGTTTCTATCTGGCTGTCTAGGAAGTATATAATTGTTTCGGTTCCTCCTAGAATAGTTAAAGTTCTGATAGATATGAGGATTATAGACAGTTTTAACTAGTCTCCTAGCATAGCAACTATCAAAAGAGTGACCATATATGTCACAATAGGAGCAATAAAGATTGCTCAGAATAGAGGTCTCTTTAGAAAAGTCTCTAAACAAAGGTTTTGAAGAGTTTTGAGGCTGAACTCTATTCCTAGGTGTGACAGTGTTGAATGCAGACTCACTCTTTCTAATATAAGGGCAGACGTATTTAGCCTTAGGTGAACTTTCATGTTTAGAGCAACTTGATTCCCTAATGTTAAAATTTTGATTTTTTGAATCAAACTCAATTTTTAGAGAATGAAAGTCTGGGCATGTTTCAATAGGTCTTTTGCCTCCTGACACAAACTTGATAGTTTCAAAAGATTTTGTTTGTGTTTTCAAATTGGGGAAAAACCCTATTCCAGTTCGATCATCAGAATTGGTTTTTGATTCAGCAACAAATTCATCAAAACATTTTGAATTATTTTCAAATTTTGTAATTTTTTTGAAAACAGTTGCTGTCTTTTCTTTAGTTTGCTCCAATTCTAACAATGTCACTTTGTTTTTAAATTTCTGAGTTTTTCATCAAAAATTTTGATTTTGCTTTTATGAGTCAAACATTGGGTAGTATACTCTTCAGCATTTAGTTTAACCATTAGGCTTAGATCTTCTAACTTCTTAGTGAGTTCTTTCACAATCTTTTCTAGTCTAGTGCTTTTCTTGAGAGTTTTATCATAAAGTGTGTGAATGTCAGGGAGGTCTTCATGTCCGAGTCACTAAGTGTGGTGTGTGTAGTGACCCCTAAAGATTCATTTGTTAAACTCACACACCCATTGACATCGTCATTATCGCTATCCCTTTGAATCACACACCCCGTAGTAGAACATGCAACATTCTTAGTAATCAAAGCATCTAAACCAGTATAAACATGATTCTCAATAGCAGGAGTATAGTTACTAGAAGCATTCTCATACACAGGCATAATCACATCATTATTATATATGATCTTGGCAAAGAAGGACATGCAAGGGTCAAAAACATCAGATGACTCAGGTTCCTCCTTTTCAGAATCACTTGAATCATCCCATGTTTTGCAAATGTTAGCTCTTTTGTGTTTGTTTTGAGTGTTCAAGTTAACTCTACAGTCTTGTGCAATGTGCCCCAGTTTACCACATCTATAGCATTCAGTCTTCTTAAGGTCTCTATTAGGTCTAATGTGAGAGTCCTTGTGATTTTTGTCATGGTTTTTCTCATGAGGCCTGTGATTAGAGGAAGTTGGATAATTTGAATTGCCTTGTTTATTTGCCACTTTGTTTCTAAACTTAATAATTTTCTTAAACTGTTTAGTAATTAAGGCAATCTGATTGTCCAAACTCTCTATATTGCATTCCTCATCAGAATCATAAGTGGGGAATATAAGTCCAGGCTTAGTTAACTTAGAAGAGAAGCTCAGATTGGAACTCGTCTGTTTCCTATGGGTTTGAGTTAATTGTTTTTTAAATTCTAGTTCCATTTCCGCAGTTCTTAGTTTGCTACTGAGTAATTCAGGAGTGAGATTTTGATCACACATTTCCTCAATAGCATATCTTTTGTTATCAAATTTCGGTGGTAATGATCTTAGAATTTTAGATACAATTTCATGTCTGTCATAAGTCACCCCATTAGCATGCAGTTTGGTCACAATATCAGTCAGGTTCATATAGAAGTCATCAAATGACTCAGTCTCAGTCATAATTAAGGAGTTATACTGTTGAATAAGCATTTGGGTTTTAGCAGCCTTAACTCTAGTGTCTCCTTTATGAGCAGTAAACAAGGTGTCCCAAGCTTCCTTAGAAGTGGTACAGGATGAGATTCTTTTAAACTCGTGTTCATTTATGGACATAAATATGGCATTCTTTCCTTTGTTATTATTTCGAGAAACTTGTTTCTCTTCTTGAGTGAACTCGCTTAAAGCTTTCTTAACCCTCTCATTACTTCCTTCGTTGGATGGTTTAGTAGGAAAAGTGTAACCATTTGCAACTATGTCCCAGACATCATCTCCCAGAGTTCCTTGAATGAAGGCCATCATCCTTACTTTCCAGTAAGCAAAATTGGTTCCATCAAAGATTGGAGGTCTGGTCAAGTTACCAAATCTTTCATTTTTCTCGTCCATATTTGATTTTCAGAAAATAATTTCAGAAACACAGGATCTCTTTTGAAAATAGTTTACCAAGCTCTGATACCAATTGAAAAATGTTACTAAAGCCGTTTATTAAAAATAAACTATTTAAGTAACTCCGATCTGTTTTTTTAAGAAACTCTTTTCGTAAAAATAAGACTATTTGAACACAAGATGTGTTCAACAAATCAGTATGTACGAGATCTATTCAAGAATTGAATAACAGATTTATAAAGAAGTTTTAAAAAACTTAAACTCATCACAACCAAGAATGAGATGAGGAGATGTAGAAAGATTATGTTCACAATGTTTTTTACGTGGTAAAACCTCACCAATTGAGGAAACATCCACGACTCCCTCTACGGAGTAAAATGAAAAAACCACTAAAACAAATATATGAGTTACAAACTATATAACTAACATGCAAAAAACTCAGACCTATATAAGTTTAGGAATGTACCCTCTGGTGTCCTTAAAACTTCTCTGCAGTTCTGATTGTAGATGTAGTTCTCCCAGTTTGTTAACTTCTGATTTGTTCCAGCACTTTACGTCGACTCTTTGTTCACAAGATCTTATTACCAACACTTTTCGTGTTGTAGGGTGAAATTGTTTGTGAGGTGCTCTCTAACACATGCATGCACACACACACACTTATTAAGTACAAACAGTCCTAACAAATTACACTAACACTATATGCTGTGATCTTTCCTTTTTCTCTCTTTTACAAAACTTTGAACCTTATTTGACCTTTAAATCATTCCCAGAATCCACGGATACCTTGCTAGGAAGACAGACAAGGTCTTAATCAATCTCAGAATTTTAAAAAAGTTTTTCGAGATTGAAAACCTCCAAGTGTGATTCCAACTAGGTCAAAGGTTTAGTTTTACAAGAACTAGAAACATAAATCATTTATTGTTGATTTCAAAGTAAGCAAACGTTTTATAGAAAATAATCAATAATATATTTCTCAAGATGAGAAATAAAGAATGAAACTAAGTGTAATGAAACATGAATAACTCAGATCTGAAATTTCTATGAAATCAGAAAGTAGATATGAGTAAACGTTGAAGTTGAAAACAAGATCTAACGAACAAGAGGTTAAAGCAACAATAACAAACTCAACTCAAACTCTCAATCACTCAAGAACACTTAGGGTAGTGTTTTGTATATGGAGTTTTGAAGAAGTGTTTGAGTTTGGATGGAAGAGGTTTTGAGGAAACAGGGTTAGGGTTTCTAACTCTCTCTCTTCTCTCTGTTTTCTCTCTTCTCTCTCTTCTCTCTTCTCTCTTCTCTCTTCTCTCTCTACTCTCTACTCTCTATTTCTCAGAGGAAATGAAAATGGCAAAAGTCTTCGAAGTCTTAGAGTAGGGTCCCTTTTATAGGGTGAAGAGAAGGTTCGAGAGGCTCGATCAAAACCAAGGGCCAGGATTAAGTCAAGTCAAATTGACTTTGATCGAAGGGTTCTAATAAGGCGGAGCTTAAACAAATCCTGATTGGTTTAGAAGGTTGTACTTGGATTCACCAAGATGACATGCAGATTGTTGATAGCTAATGATCCAAGGGCTACAAACATCCGCGCTTTTAACTCAGTTAACAAACACAGTTTCAGCCAATCAGATGAGGACAGGTGTTGGATGATAACAGGATATGAAGCGCGCATCTTAAACTAATTAAAAACACACCCCAAAGTTTACTCCGCTTTCAGATTCTACCCAAGGTAACATTAGGCCAAAATAACCAACAAATAATATTTACAAATTGACCACAAAACTTTTAAATCAAGTTTTAATTAATAAAACCTTATTTAAAAAATGTTTAAAAAATCCCAAAAAATTATTAAAATTCCAACTTAGGGATTTAAATACACTCAACATATGTACACACATTATTATGCAGTATGATATGGAAAAAATAAATACTATTGTATGTGAGTGTTGGCAATTTGAGCTTGATCAAAACAAGATAGAGAGATGAAGTAGCAAAATCAACTTCTGAGGTTCTTTGGATACTAGGGAGGACATAATTTTGTAACAATTTCCAAACTAGATGATCACTTATACAATATAGACTCAATTGAGTCAAAAGTATAAGGGCTTCAGAATTTGGAGATTCGAATGAATAATAGGCTTTCGAGAAAACTGGCTCGGTAGCCCACATGTGTGGGATGATATCATTTGAATAACTCCTTGGTGAAATAAACAAAATTACAGAACAACCCGAGATCGACGAAGAAATAGGGTTCACATTTTTCCCTTCTTCAGTAAATCACATGACCAGATCAGGGAGGCATTACCAGATCCCAAGCTCATTACCAGCCAATGACAAGGGGAAGGGCGTTAAAAACCTTCCTATGCCAGAGATGACCCTCGAGGAGAGCAATATCCTTGATCAACTGAAGAAAACTCAATCTCACATCACTCTATAGGGGATTTTCATGTCTTCTCAGCTATATAGAAATGCTTTGATCAAGTTGCTCACTGGACCCACTGTTCCTCCCTCTACTACACCAGAAGAAGCAGTAAATTTGGTCGGATCCTTGACCTCTACTCGAATGCTATCCTTTTCCGAAGAAGAAATCCCCATAATTGGGCCAAACCAAAATCATGCACTCAACATCTCCGTCGAATTTATGGGGAAAATAATACTGTGTCCATCATCGATCCTCACGGCGGGCGGGCGATGTGATGGAGGATCCTAGGTCCCGTGCATTCCTATCGGGAGCGCTTCGGTCGACGTTATTTGGGTGAGGTGAAAAATGTAGAGAGATAGAGTCGCCAGCCTATTTTACTCAAAATAGACAAAAGAAAGGGAGCCATCCCGAAGGACAGCATCCAAAGACATACTGATGCATACGAAACCAAAATGATTCGAAAAGGGTCCGGAGGCTAAGTTATGAAATGGGAAGGTGTTAGGCACCCATTCCTCCCTTACGGAATCTCATGGGTTTTTGCTATTTTCCTTCATTTTCCCCGTTATATGTGTGCATGTGTATACGTAGTGGAGATAGGAATCATCGACTTGTACCATGGAAGAGGTAAATCGAGTCATTCGTAGGAAGGTATAAAAATATTAGAAAATAGGGTTTACTTGATTATCCTTACGTTGATCATTACAATGGAATGACAACGCATGTGGAATAATATGCCACTATGAACAAATATATGTATATATATATATGTGTGTAATTTAGGATACTTGAATTTAATGAGAATAGGAGATGAGAGAAAAAGTAAAAATAGGACTCGAATCTCAGATTTTACCCCGATATGCCTACGTAGCCTATAGAGGCGTCAAAGTTCACGTAGTTCGCATAAAAAACGAGGGGTGGGGTTTATCCCATAAATCCAACCGGGGACTTCTCTTATTTGTGTGTGTGTGTGTGTGTAGAAAAAGTGTTTTAGTTGTAAGAAAAGTGTGAGAATTCCCGTTTTGGAATTTATGAGCAAACCCTCTTTTTCTTATTTTTCATTTTTTTATTTGTATGAAAATAAGAGATGTGCAATAATACTAAATAAAAAAGTATATTTGGATATGTGAGATGAGATAGTGTAAGTGCTAAGTAATAAAATAAGTTAATGCGAATTTATGAGAATTTAAGGAGAGAATTGAGAAAATTAGACCTTCTTGAAGGTCTTGGTCTTGGTCTTGAATGTTGGAGAGCAACCCTTGCACTTGAATGATGATAGGTAGTGATTAATTCACCAAGTTTGATGAAAAGGATAATGGAAGGTGAAAGTTGAAAATGGATTTCGATGTGGAAATCATGCTGACTTCGAGAGAGGTTTTCTGGATTTGCTGAGAGTGATATGTTTCTCATCTGGGCCTTCTTTAGCAATGTGGTCAAGGCCTCCTTTTTATAGGCCCGGGGTATTATCGATCGGCATAGCCATATTCCTTCCAATCGACAGGTGCATTTAGGCACACTACCGATAGGCAGGGTCTGGGTCCTGTCGTTTGTCAATGTCTTTCAGGCTTGTTCAAAAAATTAGCCACAGAGTGAAAATCGTTGATATGAGTCATGCGTGGGGTGGACCATTGGGAAGGTAATTCAGAGACCTTTGTAAGTCCTTTGGACCGCTCCCGAGTTTGGGAGTTTACTTTGGGTCAAATGTGGCTCGAAAGAATTTGTCGGTCCATTGGACGGGGAATCATCAGACGCAAATGGATCGTTCGTCTGCATGGTAAGTTTGAATTGAGCATGGGGCAGACCATCGGAAATTTTAGGAGATATTCTTCAACATTCCAAAGAGTTTGATCTTGTTCGGGGAGTTGACTTTGGTCAACCGGGCCCCAGAAGCATTTGGTGACCTCTCAGAGTAAAATGGATCGTTCGTCCGTACCGTAAGTCAGAATCGCGGATGGGGTAGACCATTGGAAAGGGGTTTCAGTTCACTTTGAAGATTCATTCAGTCTTGGTCTAGCTGAAGACTCTGACTTTTGGTCAAACAGAGCCTGGGAGTGCCCAATGGCTTCTAGGTCAGTACTCGGGATATGACCTAGGTTTGTAGTGATGAAGGGGGTGCTAAGGACCTAAAGAGAGTTTATGGGGTAACGAAATGGGGTCTCTATTGATACCCTCGATGGCTGAGTTTGGAATAAACGATAGCCATTTAATTGACACCACATGATGCTTTTGAGGGAGGATTATCAATTTAGAGGGTCAAGGCCAATTCTGAGGACCTGAGGGAGTGAGGATAACCAATTTAGGGGGGTCGAGGTCGATTCTGAGGACCTAAGGAAATGAGGATGACCAATTCAGGGGGTCGAGGTCAATTCTGTGGACCTAAGGGATTTTTTGGAGGAAAGGGTTTAGGCCAATTCCTGAGGAGGTGCTGGGGATGACCGATTCTACGGGTCGAAGCCACTTCTGAGGGATTGAAGATGAGGGTGACTGATTATGTGGATCGAATCCAATTATGAGGTCTTGAGGATGAGGGTGACTGATTCTGAGGGTCAAAGCCATTTCTGCAGGCTTAAGTAGAGATGACCGATTCTGTGGGTCAAAACTAATTTTACGGGCTTAAGTTGAGATGAAGAATTCTAAGGATCAAAGCCAATTCTGTGAGCTTAAGTGGAGATGAACAATTCTGTCGGTCGAAGATAATTCTGCGGGCTTAAGGATGAGATGACCAATTTTTTGGTTCGAAACCAATTATGCGAGCTTAAGGATGAGATGGTCAATTCTGCGGGTTGAAGCCAATTCTGCGGGCTTAAGTGGAGATGACCAATTCTGTGAGTCGAAGCCAATTCTGCGGGCTTAAGGATGAGATGACCAATTTTGCGGTCTTAAAGATGAGATGACCAATTCTGCTGGTCGAAGCCAATTCTGCGAGCTGAAGTACAGATGACCAATTCTACGGGTCGAAGACAATTATGCGGTCTTAAGGTGAGATGACCAATTCTGCGGGTCGAAGCCAATTCTGTGGGCTTAAGTAGAGATGACTAATTCTGCGGGTCGAAGCCAATTATGCGAGCTTAAGGATGAGATGACCAATTTTACGTGTCAAAGCCAATTGTGCGAGCTTAAGTAGAGACGACCAATTATGTGAGTCGAAGCCTATTCTACGAACTTATGTAGAGATGTTCTTGGGGAAATCTGTCGGGGATATATATCTTGTGGTTTTTGGGCTGGAGAGTCGATTGCTTGTAGAAATCTTTTGTAAAAATTCTACTCGGGAGGTGATTAGGTGGCCCAGGGTTTGGATGTATTGCTTTGGGAAAATTGAGACCTTTAGGGTATAGGGGTGATCTTCAGAGATCCTCCTGGGATGTTACCGGGAGGAGATTTACTTGGTTTTTGAGAGTTCTGATGGGTAAGTAGGGGTTCCGCTTGACGGAGTATAAAATTTTCTTGGTGAAAATGTTCTAAATCTTTCCTGGGATTTTTAGGATTTTTTTGAGAATTTTTCAGGGCTTTCTGGTATTTTCTAGAAATTTTTGTACGAAATTTTAAGGGGGTGCGGGTCGGCATGATACAGAGGGTGTCATTCGACAATGGCACAGAATTTTGGACTACCTCGGGAAGGTAAGGGGTCAGTGCCAATCGATGGGAAGGGGGTTAATGTCGATCGGCATGACCCTTGGCATCCTATTTAAAGGGGAGAATTCCCTTCATTTTTCATAGCTTCTTGCCTTCTTTCTTTCTGTGATTTTCTTTTGCAAATCGCTCTAGCATTCCAATCTTTAAGAAATGGCCACCTTTGTGAGCACTGTAGTGCATAGGAAGTGGTTGACTGTTGATGACTGGGCGAATGTGGAGTGGAGGTCCAGGGCGCATCTTGCTTTGGGGAGTGTTAACTCTTTTGACTCATTCAAGACTGTTGCGGATGAGCGAACCTTGCTATGGGAGCCTTCGTGTCATCGCTCTTCGAGGGTGGTGAGCCCCGGTGGTTATGTAAGTAACTTAACTTTTGGTATTCTTATCTTTTTTCTTGGTGATTTTTCCTTCTATCTGGAATTTTTTACAAGGTTTTTTCTTTTGAAAGTCCGATATCTCTTTGAAGAACATGCGTGCTCGTGGGATTATGGGGCTCAAGGATGTCTGGGAGCATTTTCCACTTGTGGTGAATTGGATGGTATCCTCAGCGAGTTTTGGGAGCTTAGCGTCTGCGTTGGATGAGACGCCTCATTTGACAGTGGTCCTGTGCACTTTGGAGGAGAGGTGGTGGGATACTACCCATACCTTCTATTTTGGCTTTGGGGAGATAACCGTGACTCCCATAGACATGCAGCAGATGCTAGGGCTGGATTGTGATGGAGAGAAGATAGAGGTGGATCATTCTCTACGAGTGAGGCCGGAGGCGATGCGGGCAGTACTCGGCGATGTAGGGAGGATAGTCTTCGGGTCCTTACTGAAGGATGTTTTGCTAAGTAGGGTGGTTGATTTGGAGGATGGGTTATAGGTGAGGCTGATGTCTCGGTTGTTCATTTTGTTAGTGCAGGGAGGTTTCATGGTGGCTTCGAGTGGCGATGTCGACCATTTATGGTTCTTGTCGTACTTGAGGATGTTTTCGAACATCCCTCTCTATGATTGGGGGAGCAGCGACCCTCTATTTTTCTTTGGACACATTTAGTCGGTGTTACCGGAACACTTTTACTGGAGCCACATATCTCCTTGAGGTATTCTTTAATTTGCGCATTTTCTTTTCATGCATTCGCATTTTCCTTATGCGTATTTTTTTTATTGTGAATTCTTATCTTTGGAAGATGTGGTTTTATGAGGTGATTGGGTGCAATACCCCGCTGATTGCCTTGAAGGACGAGACTGATGGGGACTTTTATCGATTATATCGATGGCGCAAGGCCAATCGGCAGTCGAAGGGATCTCTTTCGCTAGAGGCAGTGCGTCAGGTCTTGAATGGCCTGACCAGTGGTAGGGTAAGACTCTTTCCTTTCAGCTTTATTTTTTGCACATTCTGATTCTATATTGACTTATGCTTGCTGGGTTTTCAGGTGACTTTTTACCCTTGGGGGACAGCTATTCAGGATACGGGGGCGACTAGAGTGAATGCGTAGATGAAGCATTTATTGGTGTAAGAGTTCGACCACTCTTGGTATATCGGGGAGAGGGTGGTTCGGCATATTGCATAGGAGGAGGTGGTGGTGCCACCAGCACAGACTCCTACATCTATTAGGCGAGAGCGGCTACTACCGGAGGATGCGAGGATCACGATGATGATCGGTGAGTCCTACCTGTTTTATACTGATACAGCTGCACCGTATGACTATATGGATTTTGTGACGAGCAGGTTAATGGATCCCAGCATATATGATACCTTGCCTTTCCCTCCTGCGGGTTCGAGTCGGGCGATGGGGTCTTCCCACATCGGTGGTGGTCCTCCTGCGTCTGCGGTGGTAGATACTTTAGAGGTCCCCTTTATTCGATTGCATACCCCTTCATACAATATTCGATGGGCTGATGGAGGGATGGTGCCTATGTTACATCCTCCTCACGCGATGGACCCGAAGGTGTTGGATTTTACAGAGTAGGTTCTTCATCCTGCGGTATACCTTTCAGTTATTTTCTTTCTTTCTTTTCTATTTTGATCCCTCTCCACTTTGATACTGATTTTGCCTTTTACTTGTAGCAAGTCCGGGTGTCGACTACATGGCTGAGGGACATTAGAGAGTGGATATCTTTGACGATTGCCCACATTCGAGATGCGGTCCCGATTCCTTCTTGCTTGGTGCCTTCTACTTCATTCGGGGAGGACTCCGGGTCAGGTAGTGGTGGTGCATCATCTCGTCATAGGGGAAAGAGAGCGCATTACAGGGGTGGAAGCTCTTAGAGAGTGGGGTGAAGGGTAGGTGAGAGAGAGAGATAATGTGGGTTCGGGCTGAGTCCCATTATTTTTTTCTTTTCATTTATTTCCTGCAACATTGATGTAACACAGAGAACAAATATATATGCAATGCAATGGAGTTTTTTATTATCTTTGTTAATGATGAATGAATGCATGCACATGCACTTTTTACTTTGCTGCTGAGACCGTAAAAATAGATATTTTTGGGAGGAAGGTTTTAAAAATGAGAAAATATATTGGGGTGGAAGAGGATTTTTGAAATTCTATTTGAGAATATCAATTTATTTTTTATTGAGCTTCTGATTTTGACAAAAGAGGAAAAAAGGAGAATTTCCAAAAATAGGTGGTTGTTGATTGTCAAGTTCAGTCCCATTAATTCAAATCTTTGATTAGTGCCCTCTTCAGCCTCTTGTACTTTGTGGGGTAGGATTCCCTCCGATTTCTGTAGGGTTCATGTCTTTTGTGAGGGTTTTCAAGTATAAAAATGGGCAAGGGTGGAATGTTTTCATCATACCTTCACATTCTTCCTTACTTGCTTACTATCTCTTAGTCTTGCAAGATGGCTCTCCCTGGTAGCATTGAGTTTTCCAACTACCTCAAAGCCTTGGAAGTAATGTTCTCTTATAATTTCGACTACGATGCTGTCAGTATGCGTCGGGTTTCTTTATGGAGCAATCGTCCTATTGAGTGGAACATGTTGATGGTGGCGGTACAATTCTGGTACCCCCGAAAACCATGTATTCCTCTTTGGCTTGGATTAAGTTTGTCCTACATACGAGGAATTTTCTGCCATATAGGGGATAAATCCCAATGTTCTTGCAGCTCTTATTGAGTTGTCCCATTCTCCCAGGGATTTATTTGTTGGGCTTCTTCGCATTTCGGCTTCGGCGGCCAAACCATTAGTTACTGGAGGAATGATCTCCCTTTCGGCGGTGTTAGAGTCCGTGCATTTGTAGGAGGCTGGCGATGCTGGATACGTCAAAGCCATTGTTCTGGGCTTAGTATAAAAATTCTACTGGTGAGTGGGGATTTGCTGGTGGACCCACAATTTGCAGCCATTACCTCTTGGATATCATACCATCGCAATCTTGCAGCACTGATATTGGCAAAGACTTTGAATGACTTGGAAGCCTGGCGGGAAGATCGTTCTGACTTCCTGAGGGGTATCCCCGTGATGATGTTCATGTGGTTGTCTGAGAGACTTCGCCTGGTGACTCCTCCAGAGTATCCTTTGTCGGTCATACCCAACTTCTTTTCACGCCACTTCATCAGTGTTAGATTGGATATTGAGAGCTGGGAGAATCGGGTTGTGGAGCACGGGGCTCTAAATATGTATTGGTCAGTGTCCTGGTGGGGACAGTTACTGCCTATTCTGGAGCAGGGAGAATACCCGTATATTCGGCTGGTTGGTCTCTGAAAGACCGCTTTCTGTTTCCCTTGGCGACTTCTACGTCAGGGATTAGGTCGTACCACCTCAAGCACTAGACTTCTTTCCGGTAGAAGATTTGACTGAGCATCTGCGCATGCGGCTTGGCTCTTTGTGGGAGAATCGGCGTCCATCGACCCGTCCTTCTCAGTCTATTGGGAGAGTTTGGTATATCCTTGGGGATTATATGAAATGTTTATGGAGGAGAGTGATCAGCAAGATATTGGTAGTGGAGACTGAACAAAGGTGGCTTGTTTTATCTGATACCATAGAGGGAGGTATGGTAGTGTAAGAGGGTAGTTTAAGTAAGATGGAGGCGTAACCCCTTATCGAGAATGGTAATGATAAGTTAATTAGCCCAAGAGCTTGGATTAATGATAGGACATACAAACACAAACCCAATGGAGATGAACTCAGTTTAAAACTCTCGAATCTCTCGTGTATAACTCGGAAAGTAGTAATGAGACTTAGAAATAACTTAACTAGAGGGAGAGAGAAGTAAGAACCCTAGATACACCTTGGTAGGCAGGTAGAAACACACCAAACACCCTTAATAATCTTTGTCAAGTATTAAAAGCTTCGTAATAAATAATAATGGTGAGTGAGTAAACTCTCTGGTTTGCAATAACTCTCTCTGGTGTCTCTTTTCTCTATCAATAACTCCTGAACTCTTCAAAAAGATCGATCCTTTCCTCAAAGGTGGTTGGGGTCCTTAAATAGCCTCCCACACCATCCCCGAGGCAACTCAGTCATTAAAGACTATGAAAGACATCCCTCATCCTTTATGTCACAACATTAAATGCTTGATGCACTAGTTGTATCCACGTCATAAACATTAAATACCAAGACATGCCTTTTGCCTAACCACTGTGTGTGAGGGAGATGTTGTCGCAGAAGTGGCTCACCAACTGCCTGACATCCCCAAATACCATGGTGGTTTACTCAAGTGCAGGTCTAACATTATTTAGCTGGATAGTGACATCACCTACAGTAGATGTGACATTAAGTAGAAGGTTATTTGGTTCACAACTCAATACCCGATAGCACTCCAAGTTGCTCCGCCCAAGGTTCCATGGTCAGGGTCCTTCGGTGTTTTACCAGGTGTATCTAAGATGGTCAGGATAATCCCCAATGGTTCCTCACTTCTCAATCCTCCAAACTATGTCCCTCTAAAGTTACCATAGCGAGGTCATTTGATAAAGCATGAAAGCTCTCCCAGCACCTGCCAAGCCTGGTCTCTCGCGAGTACCGTTTGACCTCACACAAACTCGTTATTATTCTTGTTACAACATTATAATCATTATAACTTGCAGTCAATATAAACAAAGATACATTCTGACTAATACAACAAGCTAAAGTATGAGTTTCCATGCCAATCCGCCTCGTTGAGTTGCCACGCTTGGGCTGCCTTGGTTCTTTAATCTTGAACACTATTATCAATTAGGGAATTATCCCTAATTTCAGGATTACCTTCAAGCCCCTTCTATATTTTCCCCTTGGTGGAGATATTTATTAGAACAAGAAATGTCTGCATGTAACTTCTCAATCCGATGAACCCTCTCTGCGTAAAATCCTGGCCCCCTCTGTTCGTTAAAACTTCTTCATTATAATCTCCTAGAAAAAGTAAAATTCTCCCCGATGTACCTGAGCTGAAACACCATGACTTATTGGGGTGTGGGCGAAGGGACATCGCCACTTTTTCCTCATACTAAGCCTCAATCGTTCTTGCTTTACTATTTGAAATTCTCTCGAAAGGCCTACTAACCTTCTAAAATACTCGTTTGGACTTCTGGTAAGTAAAATTCTCCCTGATGTAACTGAGTCATATTTTAAACATCGTTTGGACATGTGGCGAGGACCGTTGGGGGACTACCTTCATTGGGAGTCATTGGATAAGTCTGACATAAATTTGGCACCAAAACTCAACTTGCTGGAGAAGGCAACCCCCTTATTTTTCCCAAGCGTCATTTCATTAAATGATATGGCGCTGTCTTTTCAAACGTCGAGACCCTTCCCAATGTGCCACTTGTTTATTTGAAATGATTATAGGCTTCCCTTGCCCATGCGATGGTGGGAAACTCCAACCGTCGAGTTTGAAACCTTCAAACGTCTTTTTTATTTCAAACCCTTATATCTTCATCTTTTTTATCTTCTTCAAACTCCCCTCTTCCTTTAGAGAGAGAAACTCTGTGTGACCTCTATTATTTCCCTCTTTTTTGCTCAGTCTCCTCCTTCTCTTATCTCTTACACCACCGCCTGCGGTTGTGCTCCTCTCTTCTTGTTCTTAGCCCTCTTTGCCCGACCGCACCACTTATTAGAACTTTCTCATGGCTTCTTCAAGTATTTCCAAGGTTGCTACCTCTAGCTAGCTAAGTCCCCCTTCCGCCGCTGCTAGCGATGCCACCGCCCTTAGCGGCGCTGCCTTGGTCGCTGCTTGTCAAGAGCAACTACGATTCTATCACCGGGCACCCATCTTTGAAGAAGAGGGTGATAAATTTTCTGAGGCGTGAAAGACCTGCCATTTCTCATCCAAGTTCAATCCATTATTGTTGGGTGATGAAGAAGTGGATTCGTCGAAGTGGGGCTATCTTCCCCTTGAGGGGACTCTGTTCTTCCATCTAGACCGTGGTGACCTTCCTTATTCCCAGATAGATTTCGAAGCACTTGGGGGGTCACCAGCCCATTTTACTGCTTGGCACACACATATGCAGAGTTCCCATGCTGCTGCTCTTGAGAATATTGGGCTACATCGAGCCTACTGGTTTGGCGAGTTCACTCTCTTGAAGCACAACGCGGCACTCCAAGTGCTAGACTCCCGATGGAACATCAAAACCCACACCTTCTTCGCTGAGTGGGGGGAGTTTACTGTTACGTTGGAGGATTTCTGTGAACTCCTTAGGTTTGAGACCATGGGCGAGTTCACCTATCACGATGAGCCTATGGACACCGAAGAGGCTGTTGATCGGGTTGAGCTGGATCAGATCTGCCGCAGTTGCACCGGTCCCTCAAAAAAAGCCACATTTACACCCCTCATCAATTATTTTTTCGAAGCTCCGATGTCGAAGGATGCTAGTGATGTAACAGGCCGTGGTAGAGGTACCTCCCTGGAACTACTGGCCTACATACTCATACTACTTTCACGCTTCTTTCTTACTAGAAAGCCCAATGATCATCCCAAGAGGGACCTGATAAACATTTCTGTTCATTTGGCCAGAGGATTTAACCTAACTCTGGCTGCCATCGCCTTGGGGTCGTCTACACCTGGTTAGATCGAACCCATATTGACATGGAGCGATCACTGGGCCATTACAACTTAGCGAATTTTCCTAACACCATCATATTGATCGGCTTCCTCTATACCCACTTTCCTGTTATCGATGCGAAGTCAGTTTCCCTACCTGTGAGAGAAGGTATTAAGCCCCCACGCCTCCTGTGTTTCCATAAGAAGCAAAGAAGAAAGGAAATAATGGGGGTTTTTGACCACTTAGGCTCCTTCCTAATGAGGCCATATAGCGAGCCCACTTTTGCCCATAGTTGGGACTTCTTTCTTGCTGCAGCCACAATGATCAGATTTAACCCGGTTGTAGAAGATCCGTCACAAGCCATAGTGCTTTTTTTCACCCCGGGGTTCCTCCCCTCTTATACTGAATGGGGCTATAGTTCTGAGCCTTACAACCCTGATAGATGCAGCAGGCAATTTGGTTTTGACCACGGGGCTCCTCGACCTACGTTCCAGGACAACCATTCCAAGGCCACTTTTGTTGAAGCATGCACTTTCTATAATGTTGCTGCAGTGCTTAGTGTGGCATCCACCATTGATAGGTGTGTCACCCTTCCGAGCGCTACTAGGAAGGGAGACGTATCCACATTCTTTGCCACAAAGTTCCATCTGGAGCAGTTGGCCATGATTCATGAGTACATCCAGTCCCCCCTCACTATCCCCTAGTCCTTTCCTTTTCTTCTTCTGAGTTGGGTCTAAAGGGGAACTCCGTGCTTGGGGTTGAATTTCCCTTAAGCAGAACTGTTAAGGAGTCTCTTGATGAACTACCCCCTCATTGCCCAATGATCCCAACTGCCACCCCAAAACCCAAGGCCGCTGCGACCCCCAAACCTTTTGTCCCCATGGCTGAAGCTGCCACGGGAGAAGGGCCTTTTAAGCCACCTGCCAAGAGGTCCATGAAGTCCAAGTCTACGAAGGCCAAGGTCAAAGGTTAAATGAAAACTCCACTAGAGGCATTTCGAATTGCCTTCGTTCCCCCTCTTATGTCTTCGGAACTAGCTGAAGAGCTGAGGAGGTGGGTAGAGGCCAAAGTTGCCCGAATAAACACTGAGTTCGAACGGCGCGCAGTTGTCGTTCCTCCTTCGGGTGAATTCCCCAAAATTGTGTTCGATCCCCATGAGCCTTTAGTAAAAACAAGAAGGAGGTTGAAGGTGCTTGAAAGTGGTGGTGCCACGGGATCAAGAAGGAAGACGCTGGGTACTAAGCCCTAGAAGAAACAAGCATCTGAGTGACCTTCATTACCAGCTCCTTATGCCCCTGCTTATTCGTCGTCCTCACCAGTGGTTATATCCTCCCGTTCTCCCTCCGAATCTGAGGTATATGTAAATTCTTTATTTTCTCGTTCTTTTTTTATTGACGCAGCGTCCTGATTGCCTAATATCTTTGGTGAAGGGAGTTGAAGTGAGGTTCAATCCTCCTAGACCCCCAGTCCCATAGTGAGTCATTTCGTGAGGGGACGTTGTGGTACTCCTCCAGCCACTGCCTCTCTTACCCGTTATCCTTTAATAAGCCTCACCTATTCACGTCTTTCCTCCTCCCATCGGTCCATGGATGCCGCCATGGGAGTCACCGAGATGTCTGGACAGCCCGAGGCAACTGTTCCGATTTCCTCTGAGTCACCCTCGTAGCGGGAGATCTCTCTGCCCCTAGTTGTGGTCGAAGAGAGTGTCCCGCAAGTAAATGTCCTTTCAAGATTTGAAATTTTTATTTATTCCATCGATTTATTTCCTAGTTGTAACATGTTGGGTTGTTTTAGGTGGAAGTGGCATCGCTAATAGCCAATATTCTCCTTCCTCTGGTACTGTCAAGACCCAATAGTGCAGTCCCTCTTTTTAGTGCCATAACGAGGGTAAGCTAAGTGCATTTTTGTATCTTATCCCTTTGAGATTACTCCTTTTATCTAATTTTTTTTTTTACATTTGTATCTCTCTCCAAGCCTTTCTTCGTCCATCGCTTTGAGCGGCCTTATCCCCTCGCAGGCCCAGGTTGGAGTAGCTGCTCCTATTGGGGCATCTCTCGAAGGTCCAACATATCCTTCTGACGATGCGCCCATGTTATCCATAGTGCCCTATGCTGGTGAGGGAGTTGTTCCCTCCTTCGAGGCTTCTACACCCAAGGGCTCCGTTAAGGCTATCGAGGTAATGAGCCCGCCTCCCATAATTTCTGGCGTTATGGCCCCCGTGGTCATTACCCCTCTCACTCGTGATGATGCTGAGGTGCTTATCTAATTTCTCTGTATTTCTCAACTTCTCAAAATCCACCTTTATGGGTGACTTAATCGATGAAAACGTTTGTTAAGTTTTTTTTTCATAAACTCCACCTATTGGTGACATAACAACGAAAACACTTGTTAAGAATTTTCCACAAACTCCACTTATAACGGAGACTTAACAACGAAATCACTTGTTAAGATTTTTAATAAACTCCACCTATAATGGTGACTTAACAACGCAAACACTTGTTAAGATTTTTAATAAACTCCACCTATAACGGTGACTTAACAACACAAACACTTGTTAATATTTTTAATAAACTCCACCTATAACGGTGGCTTAACAACGAAAACACTTGTTAAGATTTTTAACAAACTCTACCAATAACGGTGACTTAACAAAGCAAACACTTGTTAAGATTTTTCCACAAACTCATTATTTCGCCTATCTGTTTTAAGGTTACTCAGGAGGATTTTCCACCAGATTCTTTGCCTATTTCCTCGCCCCATCGTGAACCTGTCTCCTTCGAAGAATCGAGTCATAATGATCAAGGTTCCATGACAGGTGCTGCCGCGGATAGCGGATCTGGGTGAGAGCTTCCTCTGCCTGACTTGGCTCCTCCCGCCTTTTACCTGATAGTACTCCAACGTCCTCCCAAATGCCTAGCAACCATTATTTGGCCATTGAGGAACTTATGAGCCATTATCCTGAGGCCTTTATGGTGGACTGCCTTCGTTCAAACATCACAGTTATGAGTCATAGGCTCCAAGGTACAGCCACCGTCATTGCTGAAATTGCCACCACTTTAATTGCGAACGTGACCCGGCCCCTCTTTAACCAATTCTTGGGTTATGTGAGGGAGTTGGGTCTTGACGTGTTCCGTTTTGACTAGCTCATCGCACACTTGAAGACTTTGAAAAACCTATAGTTGGACAGCTAGAGGGAGCTCTTACAAAAATATTAGGAGGATTAGAGGGCCAAGGAAGCCAAGATGGCCGAGATAGTACCTCTCCTCGGAGCCATTAACAAGTAGGTGGATGACCTCAAAGAAGCTCTGTGTTTGGCAAAGCTAAAGTGATAAAAACTTCTTATCGAACGTATGCAAGCACAGACCAAGTTGGAAGTTTCCGTTAATGCCCAAAGGTCTTGCTTAGAAGCTTCTTCGATCCTTCCAGGAGATTTTTTCTCCTACCCATATTTGTGGTTCCTCCTAGGTCAATGAGTTTTTCATACATGTATTTTTCCTTTATTCTCATGTAATTCTTGGGAGATATCTCCCAATTTTGTAATGCCCCAAAGTATATGAATGGAAAAGAGATACTTATTCCCATGCCATTTCTTTGTGTTACAACTGTTTACATAGATCGTGATATGAAATTTTGTAGTTCTTTCATCTTTTATTTGAATTAAAAAAAATAAAGAGAACTTGCATAAACAAAATGAACTCTTATATTCATATCAGTTAGATACATCGGTGACTCCAAACGTAATTGCTTACACGTGATAGACCTTCAACCATTTGTTGTTAATCTTAAATGGCCTATCTTCCTCTATCTTAGAAATTAAGCAATAATATGAGTCATGAGCTTCCTTTACGATGAAGGGTCCCTCCCAATTCATTGTAATCTTAGGTAGAGGAAGCCCCCTAATGTGTTTAACTATTGCCTTTAATACAAGATCTCTTTCCACGAATTTCCTTGGTCTCACTAAGTTGTCATATGCCCTGGAGAGCTGCCTCGTATACATTTGAAAGTGTTTCATCGCATTATCCTTGTGCTCGTCCAATGCTTCTAACTGTACATGTCTATTCTGAGGGAGCACGCTGCTTCGCAGAGCATATCGAGAGAAGGGAACCTCTAACTCTAGCGTATAATTGCCTCAGCCCCATAAATAAGGGAGAATGGCGTGTACCCCGTAGGCTTCCTATTAGTCGTCCGATAGGCCAATAAAATGGTTGGTATCTTATCATCCCATGATCCTGGGAAATCCTCCATTATTTTAGCCAAGATATTGACCAAAGTCTTGTTAGTCGCTTCGGCTTGATCGTTCCCCTTTGGGTATGCCACCGTCGAAGTGTGGTGGATAATGGAGTATTTATCTGTGAGCATCATTACCTATGAATTGACGAAAGGGGTTCCGTTATCCAAAAGGATGACCTTTGGGATCCCAAAAAGGCAAATAATGTATTCTCTAATGATGTTTCTCACTGCTCCTGTTGTTGCCCTTCTTAATGGTATCGCTTCGGCCCACTTTGTGAAACACTCCGTTACTACCAAGATCCATATCTTCCCCCTCGAAGAAGGGTGTATTTCCATTACCAGGTCGAACGCCCAAGTGTGAAAAGGATAAGGCATTTCTAGGGAGTGTAAGTCCACTGATGGGGCATGGATAATATTTCCATGAAGCAGGCAAGCCTTGCACCTTCGAACGAGTCTAGCAGAATCTTTCTCCATCGTTGGCCAATAGTACCCAAAGTTGTCAATTGGTCATTCAAGTTGGCCCCTCCTATATGAGCTGGATCTTGCGCCTGTTTAAAAACCTCAGTTATTTCTTCCTTTATGATGCAACGCAACGACCTATTGAAGTATCCCGTTCGATAAAGCTAACCCTCTTGAACGTAGAACCTCGAGGCCCTATGTCGGAGTCTCATCGCGTCAATTTTCTCTATTGGGACAACTCCCTCTTTAATGAAGTCAATATAGGGTTGTCTCTAGTCAGGCTGAGTCTCCACGAAATGACATTCTGCTGCCTCAAAGAACAACTGGCATTTATCGCACTTTCGTTGTAACTCGGTTGCATCCTTCTTCATGTTACGCCAGAAATACCCTTCCCTTTGAATTCTTCTGTAAAGGGGGATCTCAGTCATTTCACAGTTTTCTTCGTGCATTTTCTTCAACCTTTGCCCTGCCTCCTCTGGGCCAATGCCCCTTGACAACCATCCTCCTGCATTTCTGAAGTAAAGGTTTCCCTGGTTTGTAAAGTACTGGGCCAAGTCTATGAGCCCCATCGTTCCTTCCCCAGACTCTAGTTGCCTCTTAATCTCTTCCCTCTAGTCCGCATCCTCTTCCATTGGTAGAATTGTCTGTACCACTAAAGGAGCTGTTCTTCGTTGAATCATGACAGTAGTTGTATCGCTTCACATGATCATCTTTTGGGCAATGGTGGCATAGCCGTCTGAGTGATGGTTCATCGTTCTGGGTTGTCTCTTAATCTTGGTCTGATGGAACTGGTTAAGGAGCCTCTGAATGATAGTTCTATATGGTGCCAGGCTCTTGTGTTTCAACGCGTATTCTCCGTTCACTTGTTGAACCACTAAGTTTGAATCCCCCTTGATGCAGAGTGAATGGATCCCTCTTCTAAGATCCTCTAGAAATACCAACACCAATGGTTCATATTCTTCCTCGTTGTTAGAGAAAGGGAAATCTAACTTGTAGGAAAGGCAAACCTCCTCCATTCCTTTCGAAAGAATGACCCCTGCTCCTCCCTTCTTTTCTGCCGATGACCCATCAAACTGCATTGTCCATTCCTCCTCCATTGTGTTTAGATGATTGACCTATAAATCATCTCTTGAAATATCTTCCTTGGGTGGCTCAAAAGTTCCCGAAGGGAATCTGGCCAATAGATCAGCGTACGCCTGGCTTTTAATTGCGCGAGGGACTACGCACTTCAAGTCATATTCGAAGAGGATAAGGAACCACCTAGATGCCCTGCCAATCAATATAGTTCTGGCAAGAAAATATTTAATGGGGTCACATCTAGTTATAATATGAATCGTAAAAGGAACATATAGTGTCTGAGTTTTTGTGCTACAAACACTAAGGCCAAATAATTCCTTTCTAAGCTACTATATCTGATTTCTAGCCCATGGGTGATCCTGCTAAGGTAGTAAACTGGTTATTCTTTCCAGTCGATCTCTTATGCCAGTAAAGCTCCCACGGACCTTGTGGTGGATGTGAGGTATAATTGCAACGGTATTCCTTCCCTTGGTGGAACCATGGTCTGTGGTGAGATGAACAGCTTCTTCAGTCCGTTAAAAGACTCTTGGTGAATTTCCTCCCATATGAACTTCATGTTCTTTCGCAGCAGATGCATTAGTGGGTGTGTTATCTCAGCTAACCCACGCATGAATCTCCTAAGATAGGAGACTTTACCGAGGAAACTCTTTAGCTCCTTCGCCATTTTTGGACACGACATTTCTAAGATTACCTGTTGTTTGTCCTGGTCCATCTGTACCCCTTGTCGATCAACCATAAAGCCTAGGAATTTCCCATTTGTCACACCAAAGACGCACTTCAGCGGATTCATTTTTAACTTAAACTTCCTGTAACAGGAAAACACCTTCCTCAAATCGTTCAGATGAGACTCCTCCTTCCTTGACGTGATGACTAAGTCATCCACATAGAATTCCATAAACTTGTGAAAGAAGTCGTGGAAAATGGCCATCATTGTTCTTTGGTAGGTCGCCCCAGCATTCTTGATCCCAAACGGCATCACCCTGTACATGAAGTTACCCAACGAGGTTCTAAATGGTGTCTTTTATGCATCCGAGGGGTCCATCTTGATCTAGTTATACCCTACATACCCATCCATGAAGCTATACATCTCATGACCCGCCGTTACATCTATCAGGCCATCAATGGAGGGTAGAGGGAACTCATCTTTGGGTCAAGATCTGTTTAAATCTCTAAAGTCCACACAGATCCTTATTTGGTTTTTATCTTTCTTTCCTAGGGGGACAATGATAGACAGTCAGATCGGGTGTTGTATCGATTTGATAAACCCTGCTTCCAGCAAGCGTTGAACCTCTTCCTTGATCTTCAAATCTAGTTCAGGGTTGTACGTTCTCGTTGCTTTTTTTACTGGAATAGCTGAAGGCATCATGTTCAACTTGTGAAAGCTTACTTCCTCATCCAACCCCTCCATCTTCGTGTATTTCCATGCGAAAACATCTATAAATTCCCGAATCAACTCGACCAAGGCCTTTCGTTTCTCCTTACCGATATCCTTCGAGATGAAGACGAGCCTTGGATCTTCTCCTTATTTTTCCCAATTCAACTGCTCCAACTCTTGTGCCTAGGGCTTCGATTGATTCGACATGTAATTTGGTTCCTCGGTGACTTCCTCCACCAATTCCTGTATGTTGGAATTGTCTATCACCATACATTGTCCCAATTGATCTACCAGAAAGCACTCGTATATCGGGTCAACCTCATCATCAGCTTCCTCGGCCGCCCGCTCACACTGTCATAATCGATACACCACCTTTCCCTCTTCAGTGATGACTTTCTTGCATTGTCTGCTAGTAGCGGTGACTGCCTTCCTCTTCTTCTCTCAAGAAGCCTCTGCCACCTTTTTTTTAGAATCAGCTCAGCAAACTTTGTCGTTGGACCTCATGCTCCATCGGATCTACTCTGGGCCTCATCCTGTCTCTAAGCTACTTCGAGATGTTTTGGGGTCGAAGGACCACCTAGTGAGCCTCTTCGGCTATTAACTTCATGCTACTTGCAACCTCTTTACTTTTCTCATTCACGGGCCCCATCCTTTCTCTGATCGAGGGAACCCATGCTCCCTCCATCCTCCTCGTTAGGACCCGGACATCTTCTTCCAACTCAGTATAAAATGTTGCGTCCACTAAGTGAGCTTCATCAATAGCGAAGGGCCTCTTTGTAGCCCTGATGGTTACCTCCGTCCCCTTAATATTCGCCTTAGCGCATTGGTGGTACGTAGAAGGAACTAACCCTTGGTTATGCATCCACACCCTTCCTATCAGCAGATGATAGGAAGTTGCACTCTCTATTACGTGGAACTCTATAT
Organism: Sambucus nigra; assembly: GCA_949130495.1. Classification (NCBI taxonomy): domain Eukaryota; kingdom Viridiplantae; phylum Streptophyta; class Magnoliopsida; order Dipsacales; family Adoxaceae; genus Sambucus; species Sambucus nigra. Next base: position 291,967,598 of record OX422215.1, on the reverse strand, counting down.
GGGAACTCAAATTTCCCATCACTATCCCCACATTAACATACCCAATGGATTTAGAAGATTGGTTTTCATACCCCGAAATTACTAAAGGCATGGGGACCAACCTTTCTTTCGGAATATTGGCTGCATGAAAGGAGTTAATTGGCATGATATTAATAGAAGCTCCCCCATCCATGAGAGTCCTCGTAATAACTCCGTTGACACTAGCAGTCTCGTACAATGGCCTGTTATGAGGGAATCTCACAGCCCTATCGGCATCGCTGAAGGTTACCTCCGACAGGAACTCCTTACCAACCTGTCCATGGGTCCCTTCCATTTCAGCGAAGGGACTGCGTCTTTTCTCGTAATATCTAATATCACCCGAGTTATTTCCAACCTTCTTTCTTTCGGTATCCCTACCTGTTCAAAGAACCAGGTGAACTTTGGGGATTTTGAGACTACATAGTACTCTAGGCCCGGATCTACATCCTCACCTTCAAAGCTCTACCCGTCCTCCATGTCTTTGGCGCTTGCTTCATCGTAGGCCAAGACTACGGTAGACATTCCCTTGGTGCAGGTCTCCAAAGATGCTTCATACTCTTCTTTTTCTCCTCTCTCCGCCTCTTCATCGCAGGCCACCACGAGATTGGCCCCATGTGCTGGAAGCGGGTTGTTATTTACGTTCTGTGGAGGGATTTATAGTGTCCCTACCTTTATGTACTTGTCAATAATTCTTCTCACTGTGAAGAAACTTTTTGTCGGGTGTTGGATCCTTCGATGGACCTGGCAATACTTTGGTTCCGCCTTCGTTGTCGCATCGGGCTCCCCAGTGAGAACGTCCTTTGGCTCATAGATCGTTCCCCCTTGGACCATCGCGTTGTAAGAACTGACAGCTTCTTCTACTGTACATAGCAATGGTGGTGGGTCTTCCCCATCTCTTCCAAACTTCCTCTTATTATCCTTCTTCGGTGCTTTTCCCCTATCTGCCCCTTGGTGTACCCTACCCGTGGGGGCTGAGACCTCCCCCGCAAGTTGCATCGGCTGCCTAAACATCATGGGCACCGCCACCGGATTGGGACGTACCACGAAAGAGATATTCCTTGTTGCTTTTAAGAATTCCGCAAAAGTTCCCTCACGAGTCTCATTAATAAGATGACAGATATACTCGGGAAGCAGCCCCTCATCGCAGATCTACAGTAACTTGGATTGTTTGGCCTCCTCCCTCACGTCGAGGGATCTTTCTCTGAATCTTCGAACATAGGCCAACACTTATTCCCCAAGTTGTTTCTTCTCCCTACCCAGTTGGGTCAAAGTAAACTCATCTTCTACCAGAAAGAACTTCTGGACAAACAACACATGCATCTCTTCCCATGTAGAAACGCTGTTGGGAGCCAAATGAGATTACTAGGTATATTCCTTATCGGTCAAGGATTTATAAAACTCCCTCAACCTAAGCCTTTTATTGTTATAATGCACCCCCAAATGTTCAATAAAGCGCTTAATATGCTCCTTCGGGTTCCCACCTTTTCCCATGTATTTTTCAAAAATAAGAGGAATATAGTCCTTCAGATAGGGCTCGTCGTTGTATTCCTAGGAGTACGGTGCTCGAAAGTCATTAAAAACCGAAGCCCCCTCGCCAGTAAATTGCGAGGAAGCCTGTATGAACTTCACCATCTCCTTTTGTATATCCTTTCTCTTCTCCTCCATGGGTGATGCTGCTGGGGCAACAGCCAGTGGTACCATGGGCTGGGCGCCCGTTACAACTGGCACAAATGTCACAACAGGGGCCATTGAAACTCCGGAGGTTCCCACTATTGGATTCACAATGGAGGGCATGCATGATGGAACTGTTCCCGCCACACCTGCACCCAGTGGGGCCGTTGGAGCTACCCCTGGTGTTACAAAGGCATTAGCCTTCAATCCTCCCAGTATAGTTGAAGCTACTGGAGTTTTCAAAAACTCATAAAACTTACTCATGAGGAGATCCACCTAAGTGGGTCCCAACCCCACACTCGTGGGCGCTTGTGTCACCCCTGGCATGTCTGTCGTTGCCTGAACTGGAGGTACCTCTATTAGATGAATCCCATCCCTTAGAGCCTCCAGTTCCCTCGCAGCATATTCTTCATTATGCTGGATGTCATTAAAGTTGAGCCTTCGAGTAGCATTATCTTGCGCCATACTCCTTAGGAGAATGCCTCCCCAGCGGAGTCGCCAAATGTAAGAGGGTAGTTTAAGTAAGATGGAGGCGTAACCCCTTTTAGAGTATGGTAATGATAAGTTAATTAGCCCAAGACCTTAGATTAATGAAAAGACATACAAACACAAACCCAATGGAGATGAACTCAGTTTAAAACTCTCGAATATCTCGTGTATAACTCAGAAAGTAGTAATGAGACTTAGAAATAACTTAGCTAGAGAGAGAGAGAAGTAAGCACCCTAGATACACCTTGGTAGGCAGGTAGAAACACACAAAACACCCTCAAGAATCTCTGTCAAGTATTAAAAGCTTCGTAATAAATGACAATGGCGAGTGAGCAAACTCTCTGGTCGTAATAACTCTCTCTGGTGTCTCTTTTCTCTATCAATAACTCCTGAACTCTTCAAAAAGATCGATCCTCTCCTCAAAGGTGGTTGGGGTCCTTAAATAGCCTCCCACACCATCCCCGAGGCAACTCAGTCATTAAAGACTATGAAAGGCGTTCCTCATTCTTTATGTCACAACATTAAATGCCTGATACACTAGTTGTCTCCACGTCATAAACATTAAATGCCAAGACATGCTTTTTTCCTAACCACTGTGTGTCAGGGGGCTGTTGTCACAGAGGTGGATCACCAACTTCCTGACAGCCCCAAATACCATAGTGGTTTACTCAAGTGCAGGTCTAACACTATTTAGCTGGCTAGTGACATCACCTACAGTAGATGTGACATTAAGTAGAGGGTTGTTTGGTTCACAACTCAATACCCGATGAAACTCCAAGCTGCTCCGCCCGAGGTTCAATGGTCAGGGTCCTTCGGTGTTTTACCAGGTGTATCTAAGATGGTCAGGATAAGACCGAACAGTTCCTCAGTTCTCAATGCTCCAAACCATGTCCCTCTAAAGTTCCCACGACAAGGTCAGTCGATAGAACATGAAATCTCTCCCAATCCTGCCAAGCCTGGTCTCTCGCGAGTACCGTTTGACCTCACAGAAACTCATTATTATTCTCGTTACAACATTACAACCGTTATAACTTACAGTCAATATAAACAAGATACAATCTGACTAATACAATAAGATAAAGTATGAGTTAATATGCCAAGATGCCTCACTTAGTTGCCACACTTGATTTACCACGCTTGGGCTGCCTCAGTTGCTTAATCTCGAACATTATTATCACTCAGGGAATTATCCCTAATTTTAGGATTACCTTCAAGCCCCTTCTATAGGTAGTTTTTCCAAGGTTGGTTCAAGCCTATCGTTATCTGGAACATTTGCAACACTCTGTTCAGGTGGGGGAACCTTGGGGACCCCAAGATACAGATGATGATGACAGAGAGGGCTCCTCTGCTAGCTGCGGATAGGGCTCGTGGAGGGTTTATAATGGGTAATAAATGGGGGGATTTTATTTTGGATTTTTTAGGAAGCTAGGGGGTAGGGAGTTTTCCGTTCCTTTTCTTATGTAATTTGTACCTAAAAATCTTATTAATGAAATAAATAAGTTTTTTTATCATTGATCTATGCCTTTTGATGAGTTTTGTGTTGTTTGAATTATCTATACCGATCACTAAGGCATACATAATCCTTTTGTTCAAGTATATATTAGAATGGACTGTTGTTCTCGGAGATAAGAAAAGAATAGTATTTTATGGAAAAACAAAGAGTCATGCTCATGTAACATGTATGAGCTGCCTACGTACTTCTAGGGTTTTTGAAAAGTTTTACATTGTTTGAAAATAGTTTTTTTAGAGGATTAGGCCCACATAGTTCTAGGTAAAGGAAAATGAAGATATTTTTTTTAGAATAGAAGGGAGATAAGAAGAGTCGTAGCGCGCTGAGATTTCGGACTAGGGGTAGAACTTCATGAGACGGTCCAGGTTGACTGGACAAGCCCTCTCTTCCCCATCTAAATCAGTGAGCATGGCAGTACCGCCAGACAATATCTTCTTAATAATGTAGGGGGCGCTCCAATTGGGCTTGAATTTCCCTCTGGGGTCCTAGATGGGTTCTATACTTTCTTTGAGGCCTATATCCCCTTCCCGGACACCGCGGTACTTGACTCTCTTGTTTAATGAATGCGTTATTCGGTGATGGTACCCTTGTATGTGGTATAGTGCTTTTAATCTCCTTTCATCTAAGAGGGTCATCTCGTCAAGATGGCTTTGGCACCAGTCTTCTTCGCTGACCTTGCTCTCAAGAATGATGCGTAATGAGGGTATTTCCATCTCAACTGGTAGGACGGATTCCATACCATACTTTAGAGAGTAAGGGGTAGACCCAATAGAGGTTCGAATTGAGGTTCGGTAGCCCAGAGGGCGTACGAGATCCGTTCGGCCCAGTCTCAACAGCTTTCGATCATCTTACTGATGATGGCCTTGAGGTTCTCGTTAGTGGCTTCAACTGCACTGTTGGTTTGAGGTCGGTAGGGAGAATATTTATGCCTTTGAATCCCATATTCGTTGACTACCTCTGTGACTTATGCCTCAAAATGTAACCCGTTATCTGACCCCAGCTCGTGCGGGACCCCATATCAATAGATGATGTTTTTCTTGATGAATTTGGTCACTTTCTTAGCGTTCATCACTGTATATGACTCAGCTTTGACCCATTTGGTGAAGTAATCAATGGAAACTAGGATAGAATCATACATGTTGGAAGCCTTTGGTGTAACCTTCCCCATGATGTCGATGCCCTGAGTGGAGAACGGCCAGGGAGAAGTCATGTTGTATAGTTCACGTAGAGGCAGATGCTGAAGGTTGGAGAACTATTGGCATTTAAGGCATCTTCGGACATAGGCAGTGAAATCTTGGGTTATGGTGGTCCAGTAGTAGCCTTGTCGGATGATCTTCTTGGCAAGAATGTGACCGTTCATGTGGGGTCCACAATCCCCGCTGTGGATCTTCTACATTATCTTTTCAATGTCATCCCCTGCGATGTAGTGTAGATGGGTTCCATCAAAGTTCCCTTTGAGCAGTGCTTTATGATAAATGATGTACTGGGCAGCCAGTCTTTGAAGGGTTACTCGATCTTTCTTATTGGAACCCTCAGGATACCTACTATGCTTGAGGAGATGCCAAATATCATAGTACCAATAAATGGCTAGCTCAGGATCTTCTGTGGTGATGAGCTTAATGTGGTAGCAATGGGTTGGTTTATCTTGATTTTGAACAAGGAAGTGGGTCATTATTATTCCTTCAGGCATGTTGACCATGGAGGCTAAGGTAGCAAGGGCATCAGCTAGGTTATTCTTTGCTCGAGTTAGGTAATGGAAAGTGATGTCTTGGTATTGGGAGGCTAGTTCTTCTAGGTGGGCATGGAAGGGTTGGATTTTCTCATCCTTAACTCTCTATTTTCTAAGAACTTGACCGATGATAAGGGAGGAATCCCTGTAGATGTCTAGGCATTGAATACCTTTCTTGAGAGAAACCTTGAGGCCTACCGTGCATATCTCATACTCAGTTATGTTATTGGTGCAGGGGAAATCCAGCTTGATGGCGATGGGAGTGTGAGAGTCATTTGGGGCAATCAGAAGTATCCCAATGTCATATCCCTTTTTATTGGCAGCACTGTTAAAGAACATTTGCCATCAGAGATTGTCCCAGGCGATGTAGAGGATGTTTTTATATTGGAATTCGGAGATCTAGACATTGTCCTCATCCATGGGCTAATCAGCGAGGTAGTCAGAGATGACACTTCCTTTCATAGCTTTCTGCATGACGTACACGATATCAAACTCGACTAGGAGCATCAACCATCAGGCCATTCAGCTGGATAAAGAGGGTTTATCAAGCAAATACTTGATGTGGTCCATTTGGGATACAAGTTTGATGGGGAAGGCGAGCATGTAGTGTTATAAATTTTGGGTGACCCAGACAAGCGTAACACATGCCTTTTCCAAAGAATTATAGTTGACCTCGTATTCAATCAATTTGTGACTGGCATAATAGATGGCTCTTTCTTTGCGGGAATCTTCAAGGTATTGGGCTAGAAAAGCCCCAACTGTAGTGTCGGTTATGGTTAGGTATAGGGGCAAAGGGAGATCAGGCTGTGGTGGCATGAGTATCGAGGGTTGGTTCAGATATTATTTGATTCAGTCAAAACCGTCTTAGTACGCCTCCTTCCAAACCTTAGTTGAATCCTTTCAGAGGAGTTTGAAGATAGGTTCGCAGATGGAAGTTAGTTGGCTGATGAACCAGCTGATGTATTGTAATTTACCAAGGAAACCTCGAACTTCTTTCTCTATTCGGGGAGGCAACATATCAAGTATGGCTCTCATCTTAGCGGGGTCTGCTTCTAACCCTTTCTCACTGACCATGAGTCCCAAGAGTTTTCCCTTTGTAACGCCAAATATGCATTTTTACAGATTGAGTCTCATCTGTTATAGTCGCAGTCGTTCGAAGAACTTTCGGAGAGTGGGAACATGACCTTCTCTAGTCTTGGATTTGATAATCATATAATCCACATAGACCTCAGCCCCTTTATGAATCAAATCGTGCAGGATGGTTGCGGCAGCCCTCTGGTAGGTAGCATAGTGTTCTTGAGACCAAATGGCATAACAGTGTAGCAAAAGGTTCCCTATGGGGTGATGAATACGGTCTTTTCTTGATGGTCTGAGTGCATTTTGATTTGGTTGTATTCGATAAACCCATCGACGAATGACTTGAGAGAATGACTGGTTGCGTTGTCCATAATCATGTCAATATTGGGTGACGGATAATCATCCTTTGGAGAGGATTTGTTTAAGTCCCGGTAGTATACACACATTCGAACCTTCCCTCTTAATTTTGGCACAGGCACTATGTTGGCTACCCTTGTGGGATATTCGATCACACGAATGAAAATGTTCAACTGTTTGACCACCTCTTCTTTGACCTTGAGCGACCATTCGGTGCGGAGATTTCTCAACTTTTATTGAATCAGCTTGTAATCTGGGAGAGTGGGAATCTCATGCTGAGCTATTTCAGGATCAATGTTGGGCATATCGTCATAGGACCATGCGAAGACATCCACGAATTCCTTTAGCAATTCTTCGAGTTGTGCACGCTCATGCTCATTAAGGGTAGCCCCTATCCTAATCTCGTGCATATAGCTACTAGAGCTGAGGTTTATAATAACAGTCTCTTCTTCATTAACTTGAACACGGTTATATTGTTATTATTAACCTTATTTAGATCAGTTAAGAATTGTTCATTTGCAAAATCATCATCATCAAAAGTTTGATTAGAATCTAAACAATTAATGTAAGGCACAACAAGATACTCAAAATCTTCGTTTATTTCATTAATGGGAAAAACAGCATTGAAAACCTCACCAAAGGAGGTCTCGATTACATTTGAGCAAGGATAGACAACAGAAGAAGAATAGGGGTAAACATTGGGATTAGAGGAGATTTTATCAGGTAGAACTGGCACAGCATGCCAGTTAAGGAGAGGTATATCAGTAGCTTTAATCAGTTGGGACAGATCTGGTGATGTAGTGCCTGAGTGAACCATACAGAGTGTTAGCCCCAGTGTCTGTAAGTTAAAGGAATCTTCGAAGTCACTTTCCTCAGTCTCTTCGGTATCTTTGATGAGCGGTTGTACATGGTGTTGGGAACTTTTGGCCCATGGGTAGCTGTCTTGAAAAAAGATCTCTATTCCAGGCTTCATCTTCTTATCTGTGTGGTCATACCATGGTTCAGGAAAGCCGAAAAAGATGAAGTCTTCGCTCTCTTTGAGGAATCGTTCATTCAAGGAATCACCTGGGTTAGTCTGGACGGAGTCTAGTCCTCTCTTTGGTCGAGACTGGCTGATCATTCTGAGCTGTTGTTCTGATGGTTGATACCCCAAACCACGAGGAGGGAAAGTTTTCTTTTGTTTAATCGGCTCAAGTATCCCTTACTATCTTTGTCCTAGCCCCAGTCCGGGGCATGAAGTGCATGTTTCTGAACATCTGAAGCACATTAATGTTGCTATGAGGGTCATATTCTAGACAAACCCTTTCTTTGAAGTCATTCCCTACCGGGAGTAGGAGTGGTTCAACTCGAAATTCTGATAGGAGCATATCATTTGACCCATTCTATATCTCAAGGATTGGACTTCTGGTACTGGAACCCCTGGCATTATCGTCGTCACCCAAAATGGTGATGACTCGTCCGTCAGCGAAGAAATTAAATTTTTGATGGAGTGAGAGACACACACCCTTGATAATGTGGAGCCATAGTCGTCCTAGAAATAGGTTAAAATAAGTTTGGATGTCCATAACTTGGAATTCGATGACAGGTTTTATAGGGCCAGCCCCTATTACAAGCTTTATGGATCCCATCACCTCCCAATGGGTATTATCGGAGGCACGCACAGCAACGGAGGTTGGAGCGAGGTTGCTTTCTTTCATTCCTAAAAATTTGAAGGTTCTCAGTGGGCATACATTCAAGGCGGATCCATTATCAATAAGAGAGAGTGGAAAAACCTTCCCCATAATTTCGACGGAGATGTTGAGTGCATGATTGTGGTTTGGACCAATCTTGGGGATTTCTTCTTCGAAAAAGGATAGCATTCGGGTAGAGGTCATGGATCCGACCAAACTTAATGCTTCTTCTGGTGTGGTAGAAGGAGGAACTGTAGGTCCAGTGAGCAACTTGATCAAAGCATTTATGTGCAGCTGAGAAGATATGAAAGCCCCCATAGAGTGATGTTAGCTTGAGTTTTCCTTAGTTAGTCGAGGATTTTTCTCTCCTCGAGGGTCATCTCTGGCATAGGAAGGTTTTCCATACCCTTCCCCTTGTCATTGGCTGGTAGTGAGCTTGGGATCTAGTAATGACTCCCTAATCTGGTCATGTGATTTACTGAAGAAGGGAAGAACATGAATCCCATTTCCTCGTCAACCTCGAGTTGTTCCGTCACCTTGTTTATTTCTCAGAGAAGTTCTTCAAATGATATCATCCCACACATATAGGCTACCGGGCCAGTTTTCTCTGAAGCTTTATCTTCATTCGAATCTTCGAATTCTTCCCACCATCTGGTGGAAACAATTATGTATTTCCACGTAAAGTCGATACATTCCACAACTTTAACAGCTTCTTTATATAGGTCTTCCCAATCGATGTGGAAGTATAAGGGTGAAGGGACCAGGCGCCCTTGTAACCTCAAAGCATCGAATAACTTGGTGATACTAAAAATGTTGTTGGTTTGTCTGAATAATTCTGTCATAATCTGTATAGCATCATCCAGGCTGACTTCATCGATCGGTACTACCCAACTATCTGACTCTCGGGCCCATTTTCATGCTTTTAAGAACAACATACTAAACCTTTGGCAATCAATGATCATCTGTGATGGCAATTTCAGCCCGAACTCTAGGAGTTGGTTTAAGACTTGTGATAATTCCATACTTCCTTTTTCGAAATGGGTACGGGCGGCGATGCATGATCTGGTAGGGAGTGGCAGTGCCTGATCAGCAAGGCTAGTAGGGTGTAGGAGGAAATATGGGTAAATTTGGAGAGGTTTAGGAGATTATATGGGTGTAATTTGAGTTGAGGGATCGAATTCTGGGTTCTCTTATAGAAAGATGGAATTGGCATGATTTAGGAGTCGGTTGTGAGTAGTGTTTGGTTTAGGATTGGCTGGTGGGGCGATGGTACCCCGACAAATTAGACCTTGGATTATGTTTTGGAGGTGAGATCATTGGTCAGTGGTATGGCTAGCTGTTTGGTGAAAGGCACAATGAGCATCTGCCTTGAAGTTTCTTGGGAGTGGATTTGGCAATGGACGGGGATCTAAGGGTTTGATAAGGTTCCGGCTTAATAGTTCCAGACAAACTTGGGAAAGGGGAGCATGGAGCTTGATGTATTCTTTTCAGATTGGGATGAGGAGGCTTTTTGGTGCCCATGATGTGGTAGGTTGAGAGATGTTGTTGATGGTTGAGACTGTGGCACTCGTAGGCTTATCATATTTCCTAGGGGTGAACTGTCCGGATACCTTCTTCGGTTTGACATCTGTCTTAGCAAGACTTTCCTAAATTTTTACTCCTGCTTCTCTGAGAGATTAGAAACGGGGATAGTATTGTCCTCCCATCATTGCTCGAACATGGGGCAACAAGTTCTTCTTCACTATGCTAACTTGTTCTTCCTCGAAAAGACGATTGGTCATAGTAGATGATTTTTCCCTCCATTGGGCTATGAAATTACTGAGAGATTCCCCAGAGTTCTGTGTGAGCAGCTCTAAATCACGGCGAGTGACCTCAAGATCTTCATTGTACTTGTACTGCGATATGAATTCTCGAGCCACATCCTCCCAGCTACAAATTCTGGACTCTTCGGGAGACAAAAACCATTGGAGGGCGCTATCCTTCAAAGTTTGCTGAAATAATTGGGCCATCACTTCTTCAGAAGACCCTAGTGGCATTATGGAATGGTGATATCTTTGGAAATGAACAATAGGGGGTCCACTTCCTCCGAATTTCCCAATATTTGGCATCTTGAACTTCTCAAGTAACCTTGCTTTAGGATAAGTAGACATGTGGGTGTAGTACATGTAATTCCCCGAGATTCTGACTTGGTCAAACTTCTTAGTGAGCCTCTTGAGGTCCTCTTTAACTTTGTTCAATTCTTCTTCTTTTGGATTAATGGCCATAGGCAAGTTATCCCCATACTGGGCAAGATTCGACATCGGAAGCTAGGCAGGCGATGGCCCATTAGCAGGAGGGGCACGTGGAGCATGCTGATACTCTTCAGGAACCCAGATAGGCTCGGGTGGATCCACAACGTGAGGAAATAGGGCCTCGGCTCTTGAGGAACGGGAACCTAGTTTCGTTGCATCTCTCGAACCTCGGTTTGGAGGTTGTCAATCTTAAACACAAGTTGAACTAGGACTCCCGTCATATCCGGTTGCACAACGGGTACTTAATATGTGTTCTCCATGGAAGGCGAATGGATTTCGAACTTGGAAGGATTAATAGGGAAACGGACAGAACTTCAGGGTGACTTGACTGAAGACCGAAGCCAATAAGGATCCAGGCCAAGGGTTTGCGATCGACCTGAGAAGGCGCAAAAATGGGATTTATTTTGAGGGAAAAAACGGATGAAAATATTTTTGACATTTTTTTTCTTTTTGAGATTGGAAGACAAAATATTTTTGGCTTTTTGATAAAGAGAGGAAAAAAAATTGGATTTTTTTTATAAAGAAAGGAGATATGGTCTCAGCATGATTATTACAATTATTATGTTTTCACTTATATTAATTCTCCTAAATGCAACATGAAATGCTGGACGGGACCCGAGCCTGAAAAAAATTGGGTTTGTAATATATACAAAGCTATGGCTGGACTTGTGACCAGGCTCACGAACAGGGTCCCATTTTAAAAATGCGTGAAAATTCGGGTGGCAAGCCGACCCGGAATTTTGACAGAGTTTCAGGTTAAAATCGACAATCTTATATGTGCGTCCTAGGCTTGATACTTATATGCGGGTATGTAGGTTGGTTGGGTGAATCGGAAAGGGTTCCCCCCTTTAGCATGACTTCAACGATATACGTCTTGATCTTACGAGCAATCGGTACGTGTGGACAAGCCATTTGATATACCTGAGCATACGTGAATTGCCTCACTATATACCTCGTGGGGACGGTACATGTGAGAGAGAATTCGATATATTTGGGGTACGTGAATGAATTCCCTGCGATATACCTCCCGTCATGACTTCGGTCAAGTGGTACGATGCGAGGGAACCGTTCAATCTACGTCGAAGGTACTTGGCAAATGGAAGGTGAGATTCATATCTCTTAGGCTAACTATGCCCTGTCGGACCAGCGCCCATCACGAAGTGACCCTCCAGGTATTGGGTAAAATTTGGTCAATTACAGTGCTCTTTGGTGATGTCGTGTGAATCATGCATGATCCTCTTATTAGTATCTTATGAGAATGTATTTCTTATTTATGCCAACAGGGAGCAAAGTACAAGTACCAATGGTACACCAAGTATGGATGGGTGATGCGGCAATATGTGGATATATGTGACCCTAAGTGCACGTGGTGTGAAGTGCACGTGGAGAATTTTCTACAAGTGTGTGAATAGAAGCATAAGCATGGGGTACACATGAGTAATAAAGGTGGAACATGCAAATAGGAGGAAAATATAAACAAACATAACACCCATGTAAATAGAGTCTAGACCTCATGAGTCCCTAGCAGAGTCGCCACTGTGGCCATCCCTGATCCTCATGGTGGGCGGGCGGCGTGATGGAGGATACTAGGTCCTACGCATCCCTCTCGGGAGCGCTTCGCACGGCGTCATTTGGGTGAGGTGAAAAATGTAGAGAGATAGAGTCGCCAGTCTATTTTACTCAAAACAGACAAAATAAAGGGAGCCATCCCGAAGGACAGCATCCAAAGACATACGGATGCATACAAAACCAAAATGATTCGAAAAGGGTTCGGAGGCTAAGTTAAGAAATGTGAAGGTGTTAGGCACCCATTCCGCCCGTACGGTCTCTCATGGGTTTTTGCTATTTTCCTTTATTTTCCCCATGATATGTGTGCATGTGTATACGTAGTGGAGATAGGAATCATCGACTTGTACCATGGAAGAGGTAAACCGAGTCATCCGTAGGAAGGTATAAAAATATTAGAAAATAGGGTTTACGCGATTATCTTTACGTTGATCATTACAATGGAACTACAATGCATGTGGAATAACACGCCACTAAGAACAAATATATGTATATATATGTAATCTAGGAGAATTTAATTTAAAGAGAATAGGAGATGAGAGAAAAAGTAAAAATTGGAATCGAATCTCGGATTTTACCCTGAGACGCCTACATAGCCTATAGAGGCATCAAAGTCCACGTAGTTCGCATACAAAACGAGGGGTGGGGTTTATCCCATTAATCCAACCGGGGACTTCTCCTATTTTTGTGTGTGTGTGTGTAGAAAAAGTGTTTTAGTTGTGAGAAAAGTGTAAGAAAAGTGTGAGAATTCCCGCTTTGGAATTTATGGCCAAACCCTCTTTTTCTTCTTTTTTGGTTTTTTTATTTGTATGAAAATAAGATATGTGAAATAATACTAAATAAATAAGTATATTAGGATATGTGAGATGAGATAATGAAAGCGCTAAGTAATAAAACAAGTTAATGCGAATTTAGGAGAATTTAAGGAGAGAATTGAAAAACTTGGACCTTCTTGAAGATCTTGAGCTTGATCTTGAATGTTGGAGAGAATACCTTGCACTTGGATGATGATGGAGAGTGGTTAAATCACCAAGTTTGATGAAAAGGATGATGGAAGGTGAAGGTTGAAATGGAATTTGGATGTGCAAATCGCGCTGACTTCGAGAGAGGTTTTCTGGATTTGCTGAGAGTGATATGTTTCTGATGTGGGCCTCCTTTTGCAATGAGGTCAAGGCCTCCTTTTTATAGGCCCAGGGCATTTTTGATCGGCATAGACCTGTTCCTGCCAATCGACAGGTGGGTTTAGGCACACTTCCGATAGGCAGGGTCTGGGACCTGTCGTTTGATAGTGTCTTTCAGGCCTTTTTGGAAAATTAGCCCCAGAGCACAAACTGTTAATCCTAATCACTCACGGAATGAATTGTTGGAAAGGTAATTCAAAGACCTTTGAAAGTACTTTGGACCGCTCTCAGGTTAGGGAGTTGACTTTGGGCCAAATATGGCTCGGAATCATTCGTCGATCCATTGAACGGGGAATCATCGGACACAAACGAATCGTTCGTCCGCATGGTAAGTCCAAATCGTGCACGAGGCAAACCGTTGGAAAGGTTAGGAGATATACTTCGATATTCCAAAGAGTTTGATCTGGTTCGGGGAGTTAACTTTGGTCAACCGAGCCCTGGAAGCATTTGGTGACCTCTCGAAGTAAAATAAATCGTCCGTACATACCATAAGTTAGAATCGCGCACAGGGCGAACCGTTGAAAAGGGGTTTCAGTGCCCTTTGAAGATTCATTATGTCTCGATCTAGCTGAAAACTTTGACTTTTGGTCAAACGGAGCCTGGGAATTCCCGATGGCTTTTAAGTCAGTACTCGGGGTATGACCTGGGTTTGTAGTGATGAAGGGGATGTTGAGGACCTAAGGAGAGTTTAGGGGGTAACAGAATGGGGTGTCTACGTGTACCACTCACTCTTGTCGATAATGGATCCACCTTAAATGTTTGGCCATTAAGAACCTTCAAATGCTTAGGACTGAAGGAAAGTGACATTGCTCCAACTTCTGCTGTTTTACGTGCCTACGATAATACCCGTCGGGAGCTGATGGGATCCATAAAACTTATAATAGGGGCTGTCCCTATAAACCTTTGCATTGAATTTCAAGTTATTGACATACCAGCTTGTTTCAACCTATTGCTCGGACGACCTTGGCTCCACAGTATCAAGGGTGTGTCTTCCTCACTCCATCAGAAATTGAAGTTCTTTGCCGACAAACGAGTCATTACCATTTTGGGCGACGACGATAATACCGAGGGTGCAAGTACCAATAATCCAATCCTTGAGATACAGCACGGGTCAAATGATATGCTCCTATCAGGATTTTGAGTTGATCCATTCCTACTCTCGGTAAGGGACGATTTCAAAGAAAGGGTTTGACCAAAATATGACCCTCATGCCAACGTCAATGTGATTTAGATGTTCAGAATCATACACTTCATGCCGGAACTTGGGCTAGGACAAAGACAGCAAGGGATACTTGAGCCCATTAAAATTAAGATTGCTTTCCCTCCTTGTGGTTTGGGGTATCAACCATCAGAACAAGAGCTCAGAATGATCCGCCAGTTTCTACCAAAGAGAAGATTAAACTGCATCCAGACTATCCTAGGTGACTCCTTGAATGGACGATCCATCGAAGAGGGTGAGAACTCCCCCTTTTGTGACTTTATGGAATCATGGAGTGACCATACAGATAAGAAGATGAAGCCTGGAATGAAGATCTTTTATCAAGACAGCTACACATTGGCCGAAAGTTCCCAACACCATGAACAACCGCTCATCAAATATACCGAAGAGACTGAGGAAAGTGACTCCGAAGACTCATTCAACTTACAGACACTAGGGATGACACCATATATGTCTCACTCAAGCACTACGTCACTTGATCCATCCGACATGATTAAAGTTGTTGATACACCTCTCCTCAACTGGCGTGCTGCGCCGGTTCTACCTGCTAAAATCACCCCTAATCCCAATGTTTACCCTATTTCTTCTTATGTTGTCTATCCTTGCTTAAACGTAATCAAGTCCTCCTTTGATGAGGTTCTCAATGTTGTTTTTCCTATCAATGAAATAAACAAATATTTTGAGTATCTTGTTGTGCCTTACTAACTGTTTAGATTCTAATCAAACTTTTTATGGTGATGATTTTGCAAATGAGCAATTCTTAACTGATCTAAATAAGGTTAATAGTAAACAACATAACCGTGTTCAAGTTAATAACGAAGAGAGTGTTATTATTAACCTCGGTTCTAGTAGCCAACAACGTGAGATTAGGATAGGGGCTACCCTTGACAAGCATGAGTGTGCACAACTCTAAGAATTGCTAAAGGAATTTTTGGATGTCTTCGCATAGTCCTATGACAATATACTCGGCATTAACCCCGAAATAGATCAACATGACATTCGCACTCTTCCATATTACAAGCCGATTAAACAAAGTTTGAGAAAGCTACGCGTTGAATGGTCACTCAAAGTCAAATAAGAGGTGGTTAAATAGCTGAACATGGGTTTTATTCGTGTGATCGAATATCCCACATGGCAAGCCAACGTAGTGCCTGTGTCAAAATCAGGAGGGAAGGTTCGGATGTGTGTAGACTATCGGGATTTGAACAAAGCCTCTCCAAAAGATGATTATCCGCTACCCAATATTGACATATCATGGACAAAATAGCCAGTCATGCTCTCAAGTCATTCGTCGACGGGTTTTTCGGATATAACCAAAACAAAATGCACCCAGATCATCAAGAAAAAACTACATTCATCACCCCATGGGGAACCTTTTGCTACACTGTCATGCCATTTGGTCTCAAGAATGCTCGGGCTACCTACCATAGGTATGTCACAACCATCCTGCATGATCTGATTCACAAAGAAGTTGAGGTCTATGTGGATGATATGATTATTAAATCCAAGACTAGAGAAGGGCATGTCCCCGCTCTTCGAAAGTTCTTCGAAGGAATGAGATAGTATCATATGAGACTCAATCCACAGAAATATGTCTTCGGCGTTACAAAGGTAAAACTCTTGGGATTTATGGTCAGTGAGAAACGGATGGAAGTAGATCCTGCCAAGTTGAAATCCATGCTTGAGATGCCACCTCCCCGAACGGAGAAAGAAGTTTGAGGTTTCCGTGGGAAATTATAATACATCATCTAGTTCATTAGCCAATTAACCTCCATCTACGAACCCATTTTTAAACTACTCCGAAAGGATTCCACCAAGGTTTGGAACGAGTCCTGCCAATAAGCCTTTGACCGAATCAAATAATACCTGACTCAACCTCCGGTACTCATGCCACCACGGCCTGGTCTTCCCCTGCTCCTATACCTAACCATAACCAACACTGCAGATAGGGCTTTATAAACCCAATACCTTGAAGATTCCCACAAAGAAAGAGCCATCTATTACGCCAGTCATAAATTATTCGGATATGAAGTCAACTACACTACTTTAGAAAAGGCAGGTATCGCGCTTGTCTGGGTCACCCAAAAGTTACAACACTACATGCTCGCCTTCCCCATCAAACTTGTATCCCGAATGGGCCCCATTAAATACCTGCTTGAGAAACCCCCCTTATCCAGTCGAATGGCCCAGTGGTTGATGATCCTAGCCAAGTTTGACATCGTATACATCACGCAGAAATCCATGAAAGGAAGAGCCATCTCAGACTACCTCGCTGATTACCCCATGGATAAAGATGATGTCTGGATCTTCGAATTCCCAAATGAAAACCTCCTCTGCACTGACCAGGACAATCTCCGATGGCAAATGTTCTTTGACGGCGCTGCTAATAAAAAGGGATATGGGATTAGGATACTTCTGAGTGCCTCGGATGATTTCCACACTCCCATCGCCATCAAGTTGGATTTCCCTTACACCAACAACATGACTGGATATGAGGCATGCACAGTAGGCCTCAAAGTTGCTCTAAAAAAAGGTATTCAAAACCTAAATGTCTACGGGGATTCCGCCCTTATCATCGATCAAGTGCTCAAGAAGTGGAAAGTCAAGGACGAGAATCTTCAACCCTCCCATGCCTACTTATAAGAACTAGCCTCCCAATTCTAAGACATCACCTTCCACTACCTACCTCGAGCAAAGAATAAACTAGCCGATGCCCTTGCTACCTTGGCTTCCATGGTCGACATACCAAAGGAATAATAACGGCCCCCTTCCTGATCTAAAAGCAAGATAAACTAACCCACTACTACCACATTGAGCTCGTCACCGCAGAAGATCTCGAGCTAGACAATTGCTGGTACTATGATATCTGGCACCTCCACAAACATGGTAGGTATCCTGAGGGTTCCAATAAGAAAGACCGAGCAACCCTCCGAAGACTGGCTTCCCATTACATCATCTGTCGTAAAGCACTATTCAAGAGAAACTTTGATGGAACCCATCTACACTACATCACAGGGGATGACATTGAAGAGGTAATACAAAAAATCCACAGTGGGGAATGCGGACCCCACATGAACGGTCACACACTTGCCAACAAAATCATTCGATAAGGCTACCACTGGACCACCATGGCCCAGGATTGCACCGCCGATGTTCAGAAATGCCTCAAATGACAACAGTTCTCCAACCTTCAGCATTTGCCTCCGCATGAATTATACAACATGACTTCTCCCCGGTAGTTCTCCACTTGGGGTATCGACATCATAGGGAAAGTTACACCCAAGGATTACAATGGGCATGAATTCATTCTAGTTGCCATTGATTAGTTCACCAAATCGGTCAAAGTTGATTCATATGAAATTTTGAATGCCAAGAAAGTGGCCAAATTTATCAAGAAAAACATCATCTGCCGATATGGGGTCCCGCATGAGCTAGTATCAGACAATGGGTTGTATTTCGAGGCAGAAGTCACAGAAGTGGTCAACGAGTATGGGATCCAGAGACACAAATCTTTTCCCCACTGACCTCAAATCAATGGTGCAGTCGAAGCCGCCAATAAGAACCTCAAATCCATCATCAGTAAGATGACTGAAAGCTATCGAGATTGGGTCGACCAAATTCCATACGCCCTCTAGGGCTATCGAACCTAAATTTGAACCTCTACTAGGGCTACCCCTTACTCTCTCATCTAAGGCATGGAAGCAGTTCTACCCGTAGAGCTGGAATACCCTCGTTACACATCATGGTTGAAAGCAAGGTCAGTGAGGAGGACCGGCATCAAAGTCGCCTCGACGAGCTATCACTCTTGGAAGAAAGGAGACTGAAGGTGTTATACCACATATAAGGATACCATCGCCGAATAGCCCGATCATTCAATAAGAAAGTCAAGGATCGCGGTGTCCGAGAGGGGGACTTAGCCCTCAAAGAAATAATGGAACCCATATGGGACCCCAGAGGGGAATTCAAGCCAAATTGGAGTGACCCATACATTGTCAAGAAGATATTATCCGGCGGTGTCGCCATGCTCATCAATCTATATGGAGAAGAGATGGCTTGTCTATTCAACCTAGACTGTCTCAAGAAATTTTACCCCTAGTCCGAAATCTCGACGTGCGACGACTCTTCTCATCTACCTTATATTCTAAAAAAAACATCATCATTTCCCTATACCCACAACTACATGGGCCTGATCCTCTACAAAAACCATTTTCAAGAAAATTAAAAAAAAAATCAAAACCCCAGAGGTACGTAGTGAGTTCACACATTTTACATGAGAATGACCCTTTCTTTTTCACAAAAAACTATTATTTTCTTATCTCCGAGAACGACAGTTCATTCTAACATATACTTAAATAAAAGGATTATGTATGCCTTAGAGATCGGTATCGATAATTCAAAAATACAAAACTCATAAAAAAGGCACAACCGAATGATCAAAAACTTGTTTATTTAACTAATAAGAAATTACGGTACAATTACATAAGAAACGGAACGGATAATTCCCTCCCCTACCTTCAAAGCCAAATAAATTCCTAAGCTTAATTTCCATTACAAAATAAACTCTCAAAGAGTCATATCCACAGCTACCAGAGGAGCCTGCTCCATCACCGTCATCTACATCCTGGGGTCCCCAGGCTTCCCCTCCCTGAATAGAGTGCCGCAGATGCTCCATGGATCGATAAGATCGAACCAGCTTCAAAAAAACCACAACACCTCCTTCCATGGTATCAGATAAGGACAGACACCATTGTTCAGTCTCCACTTCCAACACCTTGATAACAACACTCCTCCACAACCACTTCATATAATCCCCAGGGATATGCCAAACTCTCTCAATATAATGAAAGGGATGGGTCGACGGACGCCGACTCTCCCACAAAGAGCCAAGCCGCATACGCAGAAGCTCTGTCAAATATTCTACCGAAAATAAATCTAGTGTCCGAGGTGGCACGACCTGCTCCGAACCAAATTAGCGCAGAAGCCGCTAAGAGAAATAGAAAGAGGCATATCTGAGACCAACCAGTCGAGTGTACAAATATTCTCCCAGCTTCAGAATATGCAGAACCTGTCCCCACCAAGGCGCTGACCAGTACAAATTTAGAGCCCCATGCTCCACAAACCACTTCTCCCAGCTCTCAATATCCAAGCCAATTCTGATGAAATGATGCGAGAAGAAATTAGGTATAGCCGACAAAGGGTATTCCGGAGGAGTCACCAGGAAGAATCTTTCAGACAACCAGATGAACAGCATCACAGGGCTACCCCTCAGAAAGTCATAACTACTTTCTCGCCAGGCATCTAGGCCATTTAAAGTCTCCTCCAGTATCACCGCTGAAGATTATGACAGTATAACATCCATGAAGTAATAGCTACAATTTGTGGGTCCACCAGCAGCTCCCCGGTCACCAGCAACAATTTTAAAACCAAGCCTAGAATGACAGCTTCGGTATATCCAACATCACCAACCTCCTTCAAATGAAGAGACCGCAACACCACCAGGGAGATCCATCTCATAGAATAAGAGAAGGAGAATGTGAAGGTGTGATTAAAACACTCCCTTATACTTGAAAATCCCCACAGAAATCGGAGGGAATCCTTCCCCACAAAGTAAAAAAGGCTGAAGGGGATGCCCATCAAAACTTTGAATTGAGGGGACTGGACTTGATTGCCGATAGGCAAGACAAGAAACTTGCTGATCGGCAACCCCTTATTTTCGGAAATTTTCCTTTTTCCTCTTTTGTCGAAATTAGAAACTCATTTAAAATAAATTGATATTCTCAACATAATTTCAAAAAAAATCCCTCGTATAATTTCGCACCTTCAAAATCCCAAAAATATCTCTTTTTACGGTCTCAGCAGCAAAGTAAAAAGCGAATGTGCATTAATTCATTCATCATTAACATAAGATAATAAAAAAAACCATTGCATTGCATATATATGTTTTTCTGCGTTACATCAAATTTCGCAAGTAATAAAGTAAAGAAAAAATAACGGGCCATGGAGTGAACCCACATGCTCTCTCTCTCTCTCCCTCTAACCTAAACTTCACCCCTGCGATGCGCTCTCTTTCCCCTACGACGAGATGACGCACCATTGCTACCCGAGCTAGACTCTTCCCCAGACGAAGCAGACGGCACCAAGCAAGAAGGAACCGAGATCGTATCCCCAATAGGGACAATCGTCGAAGATATATAGTCTTTGGTATCCCTTGGCCAAGTGGTCGACACCCGGACTTGCATCAAGAAAAAGGCAGAATCGATATCAAAGCAGAAAAGAAATAAAAAAAAAATAAAGAGAGGAACAAAAAGGTATACCTCAAGACGAAGGACCTCCTCTGTCAATCCCAACTCCTCCGGATCCATCGCATGAGGATGGTGCAACATAGGCACCATCCCTCCATTAGCTCGTCAGATATTATACGCAGGAGTATGCAACCGCACGAAGGGAACCTCTGAAGTCATCATCGCCATAGACGTCGAAGGACCACCACCGCTATGGGAGGACCCCACCGGCCGACTCAAACCCATAGGAGGGAAAGGCAAGGCATCATATATGCTGGGTGCCATCAGCCAACTCGTCACAAATTCCATGTAATCATACGGTGCAGCTGTATCAGTGTACAATAGGTAGGACTCGCCGATCAACACCGCGATCCTCACATCCTCCGGCAGCAGCCGCTCCCGCCTCATCGACATAGGAGGTTGTGCAGGTGGCACCACCACCTCCTCCTCAGCGATCTATCAAACCACCCTATCCCCAAGATACCAAGAGTGGCCAAACTCATGCGCCAGTAATCACCGCAGCTATTCGTTCACCCCAGTCAACCCCGTATCCTGAATAGCAATCCCCCAAGGGTAAAAAGTCACCTGAAAAATCCCCAACATACATGAGCCAATATGGAATCAGAGCATACAAGGAACAAAACTGAAGAAGGAAAAGTGTTACCGTGCCACTAGTCAGGCCACTAAAGACCTGACGCACCGCCTCCAGAGAAAGAGATGCCCTCGACTGCCGATTGGCCTTGCACCATCGATACAACCGAAAGAAGTCCCCAATAGTCTCATCCTTCAGAGCGATCAGTTGGGTATTACACCCAATCACCTCATAGAACCACGTCTTCCAAGGATAAGAACTTGCAATAAAAAAATTATACGCATAAGGAACGTGAGAATGCATGAAAGGAAAATACGCAAATTAAAGAATACCACATGGAGAAACATGGCACTAGTAAAAGTCTGTCGATAGAACCAGCTGAATGCATCCAGAGAAAAATAGAGGGTCGCCAAATTCAAGCTCCCCCAATCATAAAAACGGATGTTCAAAAACACCCTCAAGTACGGCAAGAATCACAAGTGGACGACGTCGTCGCTCGACGCCACTATAAAGCCCCCCAGCACTAGCAAGATAAATAATCGGTCCATCTGCCTCACCTGTAGCCCGTCCTCCATGTCAACCACCATACCCAATAAAACATCCTTTAACAGGGACAGTCGAATGGAATCCCCGGATACTATCCTCCCCACGTCACCGAGCGCCACCCGCACCGCCTCTGATCTCACCCGTAGGGAGCGATCCACCTCTATTTTCTCCCTATCACAATCCAGCCCCAGCAACTGCTGAATATCTATGGGAGTCACAGTCATCTCCCCAAAACCAAAATGGAAGGTGTGGGTAGTATCCCACCATCTCTCCCCCAGAGCGCACAAGACCGCTCTCGAACGAGGTGTCTCATCCAGTGCAGATGCCAACCTCCCAAAACCCACTGATGATACCACCCAATGCACCACAGGTGGAAGATGCTCCTAGACATCCTTAAGCCCCATCATCCCGTGGGAACGCATATTCTTCAATGAAACATCAGACTGCCAAAAGAGAAAAACCTTGTCAGAATCCAAGAAAAGAGGAAAACATAAAAGATAATGCCAAAAGTCATTTTACTTACATAACCCCCAGGGTTCACCACCCTCAAAGAGCGATGACGTGATGGCTCCCGCAGCAAGGTCGGCTCATTAGCAACCGGCTCAAACACGTCAAAGGAGTTCTCGCTCCCCAAAGCAAGAGGTGACCTGGCCCTCCACTTCATGTTTGCCTAGTCATCAACAGCCAACCATTCCCGATGAACTGCAGTGCTCACAAAAGCAGACATTTTTCAGATCATGGAATGCTAGAACGATTCGCAGACGAAAATCACAGAAGGAGAGAAGGCAAGAAGCTGTGAAAAATGAAAGGAATTCGCCTCCTTTATATAGGATGCCAAGCGTCATGTCAATCGACATTGACCCCCAACTACCGATTAACACTGCCCCTTTATCTTCTCGAGGCAGCCCAAAAGACCGTGCCACTGTCGAATGGCACCCTCCACACCATGCCGATCGGCACCCCCTTAAAATTTGGTACAAAAATTCCCCAAAAATATCAGGATACCCTAAAATATCCTTAGAAAATTCCTAAAAACCCCAGGAAGGATTTAGAACATTTTCACCGAGAAAATTTCACACTGCCTCGAGAGAAATCATTATTTCCCTAGCGAAATTCTCACAAGTCAAGCGAATCTCTCCCCGGAAACATCCCAAGACGACCTCCAAAATATCCAAAACTACAGGATCATATCCTATAACCCAAAGGTTTAAAATCTCCCCAAAAAATACCTCCAAACCCTGGACCACCCAATCACTTCCCCAACATCCGATTGGTTGCTCCCCAGGTACAATATCCAAAAAAAACACAAGGATTTCCCCAGCAATCGGCTCCCTATCTTAAATCAAAATCATGAGGTAATTTCCCAGACGGAATTCCAGAGAATCATTCTCCCCATCAATTTCTCCAAAGGATACTCTCAATTTTCCCCAGCTCATTCGTTATTCCCTAGCGGGACCCAAAATCCAATCTTTATCCCCAATAAAATCCCTAATTTTCCCGAAGGAAATGTACACCTCTCTTAGGTCAGAATTGACCTCGATCTTGGATCGTTACCTTAGAGGTCAGAATTGACCTCGATCTTCGGTCATCACCTCTCCTAGGTCAGAATTGACCTCGGTCTTGGATCGTCACCTTAAGCCCGCAGAATTAGCTTCGACCCGCAGAATTGGTCATTTCACCTTAATCCCGCAGAATTGGCTTCGACCTGGAGAATTGGTCATCTCACCTAAAAACCGCAGAATTGGTCATCTCCACTTAAGCCTGTAGAATTGGTCATCTCCACTTAAGCCTGCAGAATTGTCTTCGACACGCATAATTGGTCACCTCACCTAAAGCCCGTAAAATTGGCTTCGACCCACAGACTTGGTCATCTCACCTTAAGCCCACATAATTGGCTTTGACCCGTAGAATTTGTCATCTCAAACTTAAGGATGAAGAATTCGCTCTGACCCGTAGAATTAGTCATCTCACCTAAAGCCCGCAGAATTGGCTTCGAGCCGCAGAATTGGTCATCTCACCTAAAGCCCGCAGAATTATCTTCGACCTGCAGAAATGGTCATCTCACCTAAAGCCCGCAGAATTGGTCACCTCACCTTAAGCCCGCAGAATTGGTAATTTCAACTTAAGCTCGCAGAATTGGCTTCGACCCGCAGAATTGATCACCTCAACTTAAACCTGCAGAATTGGTCACCTCAACTTAAGCCCGCAGAATTGGTCATCTCACCTTAAGCCCATAAAATTGGCTTCGACCTGCAGAATTGGTCAAATCACCTAAAGCTCGCAGAATTGGCTTTGACCCGCAGAATTGTTCATCTCACCTAAAGCCCGTAGAATTGGTCACCCCCTTTGCTTTGGTCATCACTTCCTTTAAGACCATCCCCAGCATATTCCTTTAAGCCCGCAGAATTGGCTTCGACCAGCAGAATCAGTCACCCTCATCTTCAAGCCCTTTAGAATTGGCTTTGACCCGCAGAATCGATCATCATCATCCTTAGGTCCTCAGAATTGACCTCGACCCTCTCGTCGTCCTCTTTCAAAGGCATCATGTGCTGTCTATTCGACTACTATCACTTGGTCGAAACTCGGTCGTCAAAGGGCTCTATAGACACTCCATTCTAATACCCCCTAACCTCTCCTTAGGTCCCTAGCACCTCCCTTCATCATTGCAAACCCAAGTCATACCCCGAGTATTGACCTAGAGGTCATCGGACACTCCCAGGCTCCATTTGACAAAAAGTCAAACTCTTCAGCTCAACCAAGACTCAATGAATCTTCAAAGGTCACTGGATCCCCTTTCCAACGGTCCATCCCGTGCGCGATTCTAACTTACCATGCAGACGAACGACCCATTTTCCCCCAAAACCCGATCATGAGGCCACCGAGCACTCTCGAGCTCCGTTTGACTGAAGCAACTCTTCAACTTGATCGAGACTAAATGAATCTTCAAAGGTCACTAAAACCAATTTCCAACGATCCGCCCCATGCGCGATTCGGACTTACTGTACGAACGAACGATCCATTTTACTCTGAGAGGTCATCGAATGCCTCCAGGGCCCGATCGACCTAAGTCAACTCCCCAAACTTAGTCAAACTCTTTGGAATGTCAAACTACATCTCCTAATCTTTCCAATAGTCCACTCTATGTGCGATTATGACTTACCATACGGACGAACGATCCGTTTGCGTTCGAAGTTTCCCCATTCAAAGGATCGATGAGCGCTTCTGAGCCACATTTGACCCAAAGTCAACTCCCAAAATTGGGAGAAGTTCAAGGGAATTTTGAAGGTCTCTGAATTACCTTTCAAACGGTTCACCCCGTGCACGATTTAGATCAACGATTTGCGCTCAGCGGCTGATTTTCCAAAGGACCCTGAAAGAGACTGCCAAACGGTAGGTTCCAAACCCTGCCTATCGGTAGTGTGCCTAAATGCACCTCCCGATTGGTAGGACCATGGCTATGCCAATCGGAAATTCCCTAGGACTATAAAAAGGTAGGTTTGACCTCATTGCAAAAGGAGCTCATATCTGAACTACATCACTCTCAACGAATCCAGAAAACCTCTCTCGAAGTCAGCGTGATTTTCACATCCAAATCCCTTTCCAACCTTCACTTTTCATCATCCTTTTCATTAAACTTGGTTAATTACTACCCTCCATCATCATCCAAGTGCAAGGTCTGCTCTCCAACATTCAAGATCAAGCTCAAGATCTTCAAGAAGGTCCAATTTTCTCAATTCTCTCCTTAAATCCTCATAAATTCTCATTAACTTGTTTTATTACTTAGCACTTTTTTCTCTCATCTCACATTTTCTAATATACTTTTTATTTAGTATTATTGCACATATCTTATTTTCATATAAATAAAAACTCAAAAAATAAGAAAAAGAGGATTTGCTCATAAATTTCAAACGGGAATTCTCCCACTTTTCTCACAACTAAAACACATTTTTTTACACACACACATATAAGAGAAGTCCCCGATTGGATTTATGGGATAAATCCCATCCCTCATTTTGCATACGAACTACGTGGACTTTGATGCCTCTATAGGCTATGTAGGCATTTCAAGCCCTTTTTCTACTCTTTTCCTCTTTTTCTATATTCTTTAGAATTAATTCTCTCAAATTCTATTTATATATATATATATATATATATATATATATATATATATATATATATTCTCAATGGCGAATTATTCCACATGCGTTATCATTCCCCTACAATGATCGACGCTAGGATAATCGCATAAATCGTATTTTCTAATATTACTTTTAGGAACATTCCTTTGGATGACTCGCTTTATCTCTTCCATGATACAAGTTGATGATTCCTATCTCCACTAAGTATACACATGCACACATATCACGGGGAAATAAAGAAAACGGCAATAACCCATGAGAGACCGTAAGGGTGGAATGGGTGCCTAACACCTTCCCATCTTTTTGAATCATTTTAGTTTCGTATGTATCAGTATGTCTTTGGATGCTATCCTTCGGGATGGCTCCCTTTTCTTTTGTCTGTTTTGAGTAAAATAGACTGGCGACTCTATCTCGCTACATTTTTTACTCATTCACCAACGTCAATCGAAGCGCTCCCTAGAGGGACGCACGAGACCTAGAGGGATCCTCTCTCGTCGTGCCGCGAGGGGGGTATATCCGGGGATGGCCACAAAACCCTAACCCAAAAGTTGCTCAATCTGATCTCTAATCTCTTTCATCTTGACTGGATCCATACGTTATGGAGCATACGCTATTGGTCAAGTTCCAGGTGCTAAGTCAATAACAAAATCAATCTCTTGACTATGCGGCAACCTTGTAATTTCATAAAATATATCAGCAAACTCATAGACTATTGGTATTGAATCAAGAGATATTATAACTTCCTTAGATCTTTTCTCCAATATATAATATAAATAAGTTCAGGATCCTCCCTCGAGGCGAGGCATTTCCACTAGAAACATCTCCTAGCTCGGAATAGTAAAAATAATACTCATATTGAAATAATCAACATGGCTCTATATAATACTAACCAGTACATGAAAATAATAGTGACATACTCTGACATGTTTAATACAAGCATATCGGTAGGTAAGATCAATTGCTCGATCTCTATACTCACATTCTGGCAGATAAAGTAAATAAGTGATCCACTACCCAAAGGCGGGTCTACAAAAGTAATGGTACTATCAACCTTATCTAAGAGCCCTATAAGACGAGCAATTATAGTAGCAATAAATTAATGTGATGCCCCAGTGTAAAATAAAACATGACCCATAGTCCCATGAATAAGAAATATACCTTCAACTATGGGTGGTGCGAATGGGACTGTGGCCTGATGAACATTATACACATGCCCATACTGAGTTTATTCCTGCTGGCGTGGACCTACTAGAATGGTAGGTAGAGATGGAACTACCGCATGCGATGGGAGGGCGATGGGAAAAATAGTCCTATGCGATTATTGACGAACACCTTGCTGCTAATTAAACTTACCCTTTTCAGGATAATCCTGACGCTTGTTGCCATACTTCCCACAAATAAAGCACTTACCATAGAATAGACCTCCTTTCTATCCCTATTAACCTTAGACTTATTGGACCTTACAACCATTCCTTTAGCGCTGATGGACATTTCTGAAGCCATACAATCCGGTTTAAATCCTCAAGAATGAAGTATCTTAGCGTAATCCACGACTTATTAGATATTACGGAGGTTCAGTGAGCACCATGTCGAATCTCCCTACCATTTTTTTCTCTTCCACTTTGGCCAATATGAGTTCACCTGGTACTAGCATCTTTATCGTGGAATTTCTCATCTTAGTAGGAGCTTTCCCAAGAAATAACTTAGTAGCCACATTAGCAGCACTTGGGATGATTTTAGGCGCGGAGTATTCCCTTTGGCTATATAATCGTGCAGTTTCCCAGTTAAGAATTATGCTCACCTTAGTTTGGCTAATTTTGAGAACTACCATTGGTGTTACTACCCCCGGTCTTTATTGGCTGGCTAGATTCACTACTCCTTATGCTCCCTTTCATGTGTAGACGATGATTAGCACAATGCAATAGGGTTGCATTGACCACATCTGAGTAAGTCACCAAGGTTGGATTATCCAACAAATTTTATCGAATTCTCCAAGTCAACCCCTCTACAAAATGCTCTACTTTCGTAGCCTCTCAATTAAAATCATTAGTCACAAAGTCGAAAAAGCATGTTAATTCCTCTTAGTATTCTGCCACAATTTTACCTTCTTATGAAATGTCAAGATATTTCTTCCTCCTTTCAGTTTGAACAGCGGGAGGAAAGTACTTTTTGGTCAAACCACTCCCAGAACTCCTGAATAGTCATAGCATCTCGCTCCTGTATAGTGATGATTTCCTACTAGATTGAACTTAGCGAGTATCCGCCTTTCTGTATCAGTATACTCAAACATATGTAAAAGCCTTTGGATATGTTTCTTCCATTGGCAAGTTTTCACCACATCAAAACTTGCCTGAAACTCCGAAGGGTGGCCTTTCATAAAGTCATCAAGAATTTTCTCCCATGCAGTTGGGAATTGTTGTCCCTGACTAGGTGCCACTGCATGTTGCTGAATATGTGCTTGAGGTGCCTCCTAAGCATGAGCATTCATTACTATGTTTACCTCTTGGTCAATAATGGTGGAAATGTCTGCAGCTGTAAGGTTTCCCTGTGCTTGAGCATGTTGCGGCCCTACCTGTGTGTCCTTAGCACCTGGTGCACATATGGGAGACATATAAAAAAATAGATAACTTTATAAATCTATTACCTATTTTTATCACTAAAGTTGAAGATATAAATACGTAATATGCATACAACAGTACGAATAATCGGGCTTTAAAATAAAGAACGCAATGATAGAATGTAATAAGTTCGCACATATTCTAAAGAAACTTGAACCTGATGCCCTGATACCATCCGTGACACCCCACTAATTAAAATATTATGCGATCCGTCTACTATTCAATTAAACAGGATTCATAAATAGTCCATTTTTAGCAACATTGTCGAAAAACATTTTTTTTATTAATCACTAAATATCCTATTATATCGGATATCAAATTTAATTAATAAAGAATAATAATAATTAACCAATAGAATAATTAATAACACAACGACAATAATAATAATGACTACAATAAACTGAATAAAATAAAATCGGATAACACATATAAATCCAAATCTTCATACAAGCCTGGTACAATATTGAGACAAATCAGCTAGTATAAAGGTAATACCAAAAATCAAATGTAAAGTCTAGTCAATGAGAAAACACGCTCGAATGGAAACACTGAATGATGATACAAGAAATGGTATCACCAAGTCAATGTAAATAAGCAAGCTCAATCCAGTATAACAATGGAGTATAAACAGGTATGCAAATGTAGAAAGAGGTGAGGCAAAGAGAACATAACACAATTGTTGATGTAAAAAACTAGATTGCTCTAATTATTCAATCACAGATAAATAAATAAGATAAAGATTTTTAAAGTGGTTCGGCTAGGAATAAAGCCTACGTCCACTGTTATGTTATTGCTGAGTGTTTGTGGAATTCTTGATTACAAATTCTCTCAAGAAATTCCGGTCCCTTTGAATGAGGGAGATACAATGTATTTATAGCCTTGAGGCTGTACATGAAAGGTCCAATACATTAAATGATTTACATATGAAAGGGTAATACATTTAATGCAACGTGTGCGTCAAGAATACAATGGATAGTTGAACAGTTGTCCGTCTGGTAATTAATGATACGGCCGAGATGCAGTTCGGACCGCCTTAGTTGCTTGTTGATCAAGAGTTCCTCGGAGTACTTAGAGTATCTCGGGATGATAGAGTTCCTCGGTGTGATAGAGTTTCTCGGAAAGAAACACGGTTGGTCGGGAAATGATCTTCCTCGCTGCTGTTGTGCCATGTAGATTGACACGTGTCTTCATCTTCTTCGTCCACATCAGCACATTAATTTTGGTATCAACAGAAGCCCCCAATGTTTCATATTTTGAACTTTGAAGAGTATGGAACATTCTTTCTCGGTATATGGCAATATTAAATGTACTTCCCGGGTTTTAGGAACATTGTATTCAAATTTCCTTCTTATTTCGCAGTTTCCGCCTTTTTGATAAGCGCTTTGATATTCGTGCAAATTTTGTCCTTTTAGCCGCCGGAAGTTTAGTAATTTCTTTTTGGTAATCATTTCTTTCGCCGCTTCCCAATGCAAAGTATTTAAACTTCTTTGGTAACCATACCGTCGTCTACGTTTTTCATTCTCTGCATTCAAGCTTTCTCTTCTCTTCTTCTCTTGTGCGTTCATCTTTGTTTCCGTTCGTTGTCAACACATCTCCTTTCTTTCTGTAAGATCTTCTTTCTTTCTTCTGTATCTCTTTTATTCAACATGGTTTATATTGTGGAATCTGTTGAGAAATTCCGTTTTTATTTTTCCATTCCTTCGTGGGTAACTCTAGAGGTTCTTTCTGAGCCTTTAGATTACTTTCGATTGGCTGAGGGACATTGGTTCCCCAGTCTTTTTGTTGCTGAATGCGGTTTTTCCTTTCCACCAAACCCATTATGCCTTGAGTTTTGTCAATATTTTGATCTTGTTCCTGCAAAAATAGCCCCCAATTCATGGAGAATAATTAACGGGGTGCACAAATTAAATTTAACTCATGGGACTCGTATTGGGATCCCTGAAATTATGTTTTGTTATAAATGGGCCGTTCTAGATAATATTTATTATTTGAAAACTAGGTATTTGAATAGGGCTCTTGTAGTTAATCTCCCTGACTCAAATAGGGATTATTTTGAGCATGGGTTGGTCATAAAAAATTGGCAACATGCGCCTTTATCTGGGAATGAAGTATACAACGGTCCCAGATGCCCCCCATACGGCAATGGGATAGGTTTATTTTTCATTTTATTTTACTTATGAAATTATGCTTTCATCCTGTTTGACAAAATGTATGACTGATATTCTATTATGTATTTGTTTGCAGTTGATAGCAAAAGAAAAACTCCAAAAGAGTCAGAAGTGAATATCAAGCATTTGAAACTTATCTGGAATTTGCATAAGACCATTGCTGACGAGCATATTAGATCTGCTTCATATTTACTACAGTATAAGAGTTACACAACCTCTTATACTGCTCGCCCTGTTGAACCAGCTTCAACACCAGAAAGTTCATCTTCAGATTCTCATATCCCCCTATCTCAGAGAATGGGCAAGAAAAGAGCTCCTCCTGCTCTATTTGGTGAAATTTCTTCTGCTGTTGGAGCCCAGAAAAGCAAAATTGATGTCCCAGAGGGGACTAAAAAAGTAGATGCTGGTTCCTCCAAAGTTGCCGAGAAGCCCCCAGTGGCCCCGAGCAAGAAAAATGCTCCTGCTGATGTAATTGTCATCTCTCCGACCAAGACTTCTTCCTTGGTTGATGCTGCTGACCGTCCTTTGAAGAGATTGAGGAAATCATCCTCAGTTAATCTTGCTGGAACTGCATCTTCTCTACCCGCTGGTGGTAGTAGTGTTTCAAACATCCTTCTTCCGAGTTCTTCAATGAGCTCAGTTATACCCGAGGTTCTCGGGGTTGATGAAAAAATTCCTAGGGATACACTGACATCCCTAGCTGCTCGTCATCTTTCTTCAGTAAATTTCTCATACCTTTGATCTTTCTTTCTTTTTCTTGAATTCTTGTATTTGTGTTGACTCTATTGTTTTTCTTATCTTTCAGCTGGTGAACTGCTTCAATACCATCGTGAAGAAAGATCAAGTTATTAAAGCTTCCACTTCCTCGTCCGATGTTGACGATGCTCTGTTGGGTTTAACCCAATCTGTGAAGGAATCTCACCAACAGTACATCGAGGAGAAAACTGTTTGGGAGAAAAAATTGGCTGTGGCTGAGGCTGATAAGATGAAGATGGCTGAAACCTCCAAGAATTTGGAGGAGAAAATTAAAGATTTGGAAGTTAAACATCAAGAATCTGATGATAAATTGAAGAAGGCAGAAGAAGAAATATCTACTCTGCGAGATATTAAGGTTAAGAAAGAGGAACTGGAGGTGAAGCTCTCCTCGGAGAAATCGAGGAGAAAAGTTGCAATCAAGAAACATTTCAGTGTTGGTTGGGAGAAAGGATGGGAGAGAGGGATAGCTGCAATGACGTCCCAAGTCCAATATGGGGAATTGAAATACTTCTATGATGGTTGGGTAGCTGCTCTGCAAGAGCTAAAAGTCCAAGATGATTCTGAGCTATTCCAACGGCATCTCCCTGGTCCTCCTCCACCAATTGTGGAAGAAGAAGAAGATGAACCTGCTTCAGATGAATCTTCCATGGCTATGGGTGATCAAGTTTCTGCCTCTCAACCATCTGCCACCGAGGACATTTCCTCCATGCCTCCTCCTCCTGAGAAGACTCCTACCGATCAAGCTGTAGTTATCACCGAGCAACCGAGCTCCTCGTCCCAGCCTCCCGAGAAAGTCTTGGGGGACAAGGAAAAGGTGTGAAGTTGTTCGGCAGCCTTTCTGTATTTCCTTGTAATCGAACGATGTAACTTTTTGATGATCTAATAAAATATATCTTTGCTCATCTCTGTTGTTGATAACTTGTTTTTGTTGATTGTTGTCTTTTTCTTGTCATTAGTTTGTTGCTAGAATGGAATTGATCTCTTCTCATGATACCGAGATGATGCAGCAATGTCATCAATACTATAAGGCTGGTCATACAGATCTTAGTACATCGGAAATTGTTGATATCCTTGGTCACGGTGCTTCAGAGCAGGCTATTGAAGCTTATCAATACTTGAAAGCTTTACTCGACCGAGCAGTGGCCAACAATGTCGCTTACTATGAGTTGATTGAAGAGCTTCATGATTCCTTAAAGGATCTTCAAAATCAACATAACGAATCAATGGCTTTATTACATGAAGATTATGAAAATAGATACCAGCAGCTCTCTTCAGAAACAGGCCACAAGAAGATCATTGCTGGGTATGACGTCAGGGAGAGGACCCTAAAAGGTGAAATTGAAGCCTGTAGACAAATCGCTGAGATCTTGGAGCAAGAAAATAACAATTTGCAAAAGAAATTAGCTCAGTATGAATCTGCTGCTTCATCCTCTATTGCATTAATACCAGTCACTGATGAAGGCTTCTCGTTCTTAGAGGTCGAAAATGCCAAACTGAGGCAAGAGCTGGAGGACTTAAGAAGATCTGCCATTTCTGGAACTGCTCGGGGACGAGGAAGAGGTTCTCGGGGGCGAGGAAGAGTCAGCCAAAATGTTGAGGAAGCTCGCACTCAGTCTATTCTGGAAACTCAAGCATTCCAGTTGAAAGTAAAAGACCGTGCTCTGACTGAAATGTCCAATAAAAATCTGTCTCTGGAAGATCAGCTGGCATCAACGAAATCTGCCTTGCATAACAAAGATCTCTTTACCAAAATCCTTCATGAACAATTGGATAGATTAACCTTCCAATTCCATAAACAGCCAAGATAATTCTGGATGGCAGGATACAATGAAGCTCTCGTTCATCTGGATGCTCGCATTGAACATGCTAATAATGAAGGTTACAAGCAAGGATGGTTAAATGCATTGGGTGTATTAAAGTTGGAGCAAGGGCATTTTTTATGGGACTATCATGCTCCATCACTATTAGACCTGCCTGTACCACCTTTCAAATTGGATATGGCATGGATTCCAGCTCGCTCCATTCCTCGCAGTCTAATTTCGAAATATCTTGGTGATTATAGCCTTCATTCCCAAGCTGAATTATCTCGTCCTGAGCATCTTTTGGATACGCCTTCTGTTATGAACGTCAGAATGCTCAGAGATGTTAATTTCATCAATTCTCCCCTTTGCCTAGAAGACCCTCCTGCCGGCGAGGAACCTGTTTCTAAAGCACAGGGCAAAAAACCAATAGAATAGTAATGTCCATGTAACAATTTTGTAATTTGTAATTTATTCCAGATTAATGAAAAGATTTTCATTTTCTGTTTGCCAATTTTGTTTTATCAAGCACATTTATGTATCTATGTATCTATTAAAAAGCTAACAGTATTATTGTTCAATAAGTAACTTAATAAAAGGTTACAAGTATTAGTAATGTTTCTCGATCACTTAATAATAAAGTAATGAGAAAAATGTTCAAACTGTTTCCAACCAACCAAGGTGGGTGAATAATGTTTGTCGACTAAATACAGCTCCGACGAACTATACTTGGTTTGATTATAAAATTGCGTCCGACCAACTAAGATCAATAAGTTGTCCTCGCCGACCAACTACAGTTATTGGGTTTTTATCCCCGACCAACTATACTTGGTGTATTTTATAAACATTTTGTTCTTCAAAGAACTCATTGTAACAATATTACCTCCCGACCAACATAAGTTGTAGGTGGGTGAATAATGTTTTTATCTTACCAACCGTGGTTGATCCTGCTGGTGTACACTTTTTGGCTCCTTAAAGCTTTTGGCTCCTTAGAGCATTTTTTTGGCTCCGTAGAGCATGTCCTCCTAACCAAAGGAGGTTGGCTACTTATAGCACTTTTTGCTCAATAGAGCTGTCCTCCTAACCAAAGGAGGTTGGCTCCTTAGAGCACTTTTGCTCCGAAGAGCTGTCCTCCTAACCAAAGGAGGTTGGCTCCTTAGAGCACTTTTGCTCCGAAGAGCTGCATTTGTTGGCTCCTTAGAGCACTTTTGCTCTGAAGAGCTGTATTTGTTGGCTCCTTAGAGCACTTTTGCTCCGAAGAGCTGTATTTGTTGGCTCCTTAGAGCACTTTTGTTGTATAGTGTATTACACTAGTATTCCCCGAAAAACTTTCATCAAAAGGAAAACTGGTGAAACATCTTCGTTTTATTCATAATGAGAGAAATGCTTTACATTGGACATCATTGATAATACTTGCGCAGGTGTTCAGCATTCCATGCATTTTTAAATTCCTCTCCTTCTAGAGTTGCTATTCTGTAAGTTCCTGGTCGAACAACCTCTGTAACTCGGTAAGGTCCATGCCAGTTTGCTTCCAGTTTATTCTGCTTCTGAATGACCTTCTTTAGCACATAATCCCCTTCTTTTAAATCACATTTCTTTACCCTCTTGTTGTAAAACAGAGCTGTTCGTTGTTGATAAGCAGCATTCCTAATGGCTGCCTCTTCTCTGACTTCCTCGAGCATATCTAAATCCATCCTTCTCATCAAATCACTGATCGGAGAATTGAAATTTAACACCCTATGTGTTGGTAGGCCCAACTCGGCAGGTATCACAGCCTCACTTCCAAATGCTAGCATATATGGTGATTCTCCTGTTGCTGCTCGGGGAGTTGTTCGGTAAGCCCACAAAACTGACTGTAGCTCATTAATCCAATTTGCTTTAGCCTCACTTAACCTCTTCTTCAACCCATTTAGTAATGTTCTGTTCGTCACTTCAGTCTGCCCATTGCTTTGGGGATGGCCTGGTGCTGAATGAAACTTCAAGACGTTTGACTGATGACAATAGGCAGCAAATTCTTCATTATCAAATTGTGTTCCATGGTCTGTGATGAAAGCGTGGGGGAGACCATATCGACAAATGATATTCTTCCATATGAACTGATACACCTTCTCGTACGTCATATCAATTAGTGGTTCAGCTTCCACCCACTTAGTAAAATAGTCTACTGCCACGACGAGATACTTGAACCTTCCTCGGGTCGTCGGCAGTGGTCCAACCAGATCAATCCCCCACATGGCAAATGGCCAAGGTGATGTTATGGGTGTCAACAATGCCTGTGGAGTTCTTCGGATGGAAGAAAAACGTTGGCACTTGTCACACTTCTTAGCATAAGCTATACAATCAGCTCTCATCGTCGGCCAATAGTATCCCTGTGTCATCACCCTTTGCAGTAGGGTCCATCCTGCTACATGAGCTCCACAAGATCCTTCATGGATTTCTTCAATCAATTCTTTGACTTCTGATGGATGCACACATCTCTGCAAACCTGCCATAATTCCTCGCCTATACAAAACACCATTAGTTAACACATACCGAGCAACTTTATACTTCAATTTCTTGGCAGCTAGTTTGTCTTCCGGTAGTACTCCTTCTTCAATGTATGCTCTGATAGGATCCATCCAAGATGGTCCTAAATCAAGGGTAATAATCTTCATCGTCAGATCTTCTTCTATGCTCCGACTTTCTAATACTTCAATTGGTATTGTTCTTCGCAGCTCGGTGCGCGTAGCTGACGCTAGTCCCATTTTTATGATCACAGATAAATAGATGAAAGCAATCCAATCAAGCACATAAGAGACAAAGATTTTTAAAGTGGTTCGGCTATGAATAAAGCCTACGTCCACTGTTATTTTATTCCCAGGGGTTTACAATGGCACAATATGGTGTTTTTTGGTTCTCTCGGATCTCTCGGATCTCTCCCCTTTTGGCTAAGGGAATACATGTATTTATAGTGATGGGAGATAAAGAGATTCATTGTATGTAGACATTTATACATTATGTCTACATTCAACGAATCTAATTGTTGAATTGCTTGGTATGCTATGTGTTGTCATCTATAGTATAAGTGTACATTAATGCTCATTAAATGCATAATCATCTTCATTAATGCACATTAAATGCATAGTTATCCCTTGATCTTCCTGGTTGGTATGCCGACCAACTCTCCTCGGGTGCCGACTAACTCTCCTCGGGGTCGAATATTGCCACGTAGGATGACATGTGTCCTTTTCTGACTGGTCCTCGTAGATGGAGAATTTTTACGTTAACAGAAGCCCCCAATGCTCCATGCTTTATGGTTTACTTGAAAGGATGGAGTATTTATTCTGCAGTGTTGCTCGGTGCTCGTGAAATTCTTGATCTACCTTCTTGATTTGTTCAACATAAAGTGCATTATCTCCTGGACGACATATGATGCAGGCTGATCGATGGTTGCTAATCTTTCTTTTGAGGAACTCCGTGTGCTATGTATCACCCCTGGGAATTTGGATACAGCCATGCTATAGTATGCAGCTTGTAGCTTGTAGTTTGTCATAATCTTCAAGTATGTTGATTGGTTTGCTAGCCGACCAACTGCCTCCTGTGCCGAGTAACTGAGTGCTAACTTCACGTGTTTGATTCTTCTGATTTATGATCCTCTGAATACTTTGTCGAGTAACATACTAGCTTTTGAACCCAACTCTTCAATCTGATTAGTACCAAGCTAGTGGTGGACTTCGAAACATTTTCACACAACTTCTTCTTCATTATTCGTCGAGACAGTAGTAGCAAAGATCTCAGTGCTGTAGATGTTGATTTTGACTTCTACCTCTGCTCGGGAACGATCAAGAGGTTCTCTGGGACGAGCAAGAGCTGCTCGGGTAATTGTCGAAGAACAGAGAACTCAATCTGCTTTGGAGAATCAAGCCTTCCAACTAATGGCAAAGAACCAAGCCTTGGCTGAGATGTCCGAGAAGATCATGAGTCTTGAAGAGCAACTTCCTGCTCGGGGATGAGCAAGAGCTTCTCGGGGACGAGCAAGAGCTGCTCGGACAGACCATCTGTGATGAACATCAGAATGCTGAAAGATTTTAACTTCATAAACTCCCCTTATGCTTTGGATGATCCTCCTGCTAGCGAGGAACCTGTTTCAAAAGAAGAGGGAAAGAAACCAATAGAGTAGGAATCTCAATGTAATAGTTAGTATACATTTTCATTCTCAATGTATTTTGTTTTTGATTTTAATGAAAGACTTTCATTTTTGTTCGCAATCTTAATTGCTATTGTCTTGTAAAATACTCTACATCTGTGCATATGTATAAGTTAAAAAGATAACAATATTGTGTTGTTCATCGACCAACTTAGTAAAAAAGTTACAAGTATTAGTAATGTTGCTCGATCACTTAATAATAAAGTAATGAGTATAAAAATGTTTAAAATTTTTTCAACCAACCAAGGTTGTTAAATTGTGCTCATCGACCAATTATAGTTAGTGAGAGTTTATCCCCAACTAACCATACTTGGTAAATTTTTGGAATATTTTTTCCTCGTCGATCAACTACGTTGGTACAGTTTTTATCCCCGACCAACCATACTTGGTACAGTTTGGAATATTTTTTCCTCGTCGATCAACTACGTTGGTACAGTTTGGAATATTTTTTCCTCGTCGATCAACTACGTTAGTACGGCTTGGAATATTTTTTCCTCGTCGACCAACTACGTTGATGCAGTTTGGAATATTTTTTCCTCGTCGACCAACTACGTTGATGCAGTTTGGAATATTTTTTCCTCGTCGACCAACTACAGTTAGTGGGTTTTTAAGGTGAAGGAAAAATTATTCTTTATATTGATCCCTTCCTATTCCCTATTTGGAGAGATAAAAATATGCTGAATGATAGAGGTTATTACCAAATTTATATAAAAAAATTAATCAATTTGACTTTATTGACATAGATGGAAGATGAACCAAATTAAGTATATAGTTCATAAAAGTGAATGCAAAGAGACTCAAACTTGAAGAGAGAGAAAATAGATCTGGGTCATGATTTCCATGAGAAAACTTTTTATTATCTTTAACCTTTTCCCATTCTTTTATTAAAAATATGATGGGAATTTGAATAGACATCAAAGATCTTACAAAATTTATTTCAAAATCAACAATGAAAATGATTAAATCTTATCATCGTCGTATATATTGGTATATGTAATCATTTAAAATATTTATTCCATGATATAAAATAGAAACTTGGGAATCAAGCAAAAAGTTATAATTTATGAAATCCACTATTTTTCAGATTTCTAAATAAGAATTAATCTAATAGTTATGATTTTAAAATCATGATATGCAATATTTTGCAAATAAAAATTGGATAAGTAATTTATGTATATAAACATAAAAATCATGATTGAATCAAAAGATGTATGTATAATTGATTATACGTAGAGAAAATAAAAACTTAGCTTTTGATGGAGAACAATGGTTGTAACACGTTCCCACAGACGGCGCCAATCTGTTGATGTAAAAAACTAGATTGCTCTAATTATTCAATCACAGATAAATAAATAAGATAAAGATTTTTAAAGTGGTTCGGCTAGGAATAAAGCCTACGTCCACTGTTATGTTATTGCTGAGTGTTTGTGGAATTCTTGATTACAAATTCTCTCAAGAAATTCCGGTCCCTTTGAATGAGGGAGATACAATGTATTTATAGACTTGAGGCTGTACATGAAAGGTCCAATACATTAAATGATTTACATATGAAAGGGTAATACATTTAATGCAACGTGTGCGTCAAGAATACAATGGATAGTTGAACAGTTGTCCGTCTGGTAATTAATGATACGGCCGAGATGCAGTTCGGACCGCCTTAGTTGCTTGTTGATCAAGAGTTCCTCGGAGTATTTAGAGTATCTCGGGATGATAGAGTTCCTTGGTGTGATAGAGTTTCTCGGAAAGAAACACGGTTGGTCGGGAAATGATCTTCCTCGCTGCTGTTGTGCCATGTAGATTGACACGTGTCTTCATCTTCTTCGTCCACATCAGCACATTAATTTTGGTATCAACAACAATATATAAGTTGTTATGCCTATATATGCCTACTCCACTATGTGTTTGTGAGTTAATTCCACTAAGAAATGGCTCTAATGGCCTTTGGATACAAATCACTCAAGCTTTCTCTCTCTATGTTACAGTTTCGGCAGGGTTTTAGTAGGGTTTTGAATTAAGAGGTCCTCCTCATTATAGGAGAAGGTGAATATTTATATGGCTAGGGTAGTGTAATGTGCACCCCAGGCATGTAATAGGCATGACAATATTGAGTGAGCAATTTATTGTAGCCACCTGTCACCAGTCAATGCAAATTATGATTGAGAGATATTCTTCACACGTGAGGGAGATGTGGTTGCAACGGTTTTGTCCAAGTGGGGCTCACAGCTCATGTCCACTCTCCCATGCATGTTCCATTCCACGCGCTTGACACCTGGCAAGACGCGTGGAATGGAACACGCGTGGGCTACGAGCCAACGTGGACAAAACCATTGAAACAACATCTCCCTCACATGTGAAGAATATCTCTCAATCATAATTTGCATGCACTGGTGGTAGTTGGCTATAATACATTGGCCATTCCATATTATACATGCTTGGGGTGCATATTGCACCACCTCGACCATATAAATATTCACTTTCTCCTACCTTGAGGAGGACCTCTTAATTCGAAAACCTATTGAAACCCTATTGAAACTACAAGATAGAGAGAGAAAGCTTGAGTGATCTGTATCCAAAGGCCATTAGAGCCCTTTCTTAGTGGAGTTTACTCACACACACAGTGGAGTAAGCCTAGATAGGCTAAACCACTTATATGTTGTCTTATCTCCTCTTTGCCTTACCTCCTTCTACATTTGCATATCTTTTTATTACATTGATTTGTTGATACCATTTCTGGTATCATCACTGAATCATAAGCTAGATGACAAGAATGATAGATACATCTAAGCACTACAGCACATTAACTCTGGAATGAATCTCCTAACTCTAGTGCACCTGTGGCGGAATACCGAACAGGTTTTACAAAAATACATTTGATTTAGGTCATAGCCTTGACAATGTTTTAAAAATATTTAATACATTTTTAAAATGTTGCATTATGAGAAATGTAATTAACCATGTTAGATGTACATACTCTCACATGAGTCCTCACCTCTGACTTAATGTGCACACCTAATGTACTTTAATATTCCTTCTTAGTTAAGTTACCTTCCTAACCAACTATAGACCACTCGAATAATCCTTATTAATTTACATAAATCTCTTAACCCATTCGTATCTCCCATACGATACGTTAATATTGTCTTACTTTCTTAATCATTTTATTCTCATTCTTATAACTGCTTTGGATCATATACTTAAAGTACATTTTAAACATTCACAATAATCACTTCTACAACACACAACAGAGTATACTATCACAAGTATATGTATATGTATAGATTACACTATCAAATATATACATATACGAATACAATATCTAAACGATAAAATTCGTGATGCATGCATACTTTGCTATCTAATCCCTATGTACCTCACGTGCCAAATTAAACACTAAAGGTAGGTGTGACACCTCAACCTATAAAATGATAACACTTAATGGAGGTGAACATAATCCTTAACACCACAAGGATGACGTCCATACCTAACGTATCCAAATGACCATTAATACACTACCATCTCCCAAGGTAATGACAACGTAAGTGCTATGTTCTGGGCCACGATCCAAATCCTCCATAACGACACATAAAAATGGGATTACCCACTACGCATAACCTTTCGTGATAGCAAGTAGATAGGTATGACATTACGCATAATATCATAATCAACATAATATAGGCATGCACTCATCATATACATACATCGAGTATATTTAAAGTTTATCCCATAAACTAATAATTCACATTTTATTTCCACTTTCCATTATTCCTAATATCTCTTGTTAATCGAAAAGGATTTAAATAACTTAATTAATTATTTCAGTACCTACCCTCAACTCGTACCTAACGGTCCAAAACTCGAAATCATCATAATAATCCCAAATTATAATTTAATTCTAATAATCCTTTTTTCTCAATAAAGTTACACTTTGCCTAGAAATATAAAATGTCGATTTGAGGCTCTTCTGGTCCGATTTTAAAGAAACTTAAAACTACAATGTTGTTCGGAACATGATTTTTCATATGAA
This sequence comes from Sambucus nigra, assembly GCA_949130495.1. Classification (NCBI taxonomy): domain Eukaryota; kingdom Viridiplantae; phylum Streptophyta; class Magnoliopsida; order Dipsacales; family Adoxaceae; genus Sambucus; species Sambucus nigra. The sequence continues at coordinate 291,925,711 of OX422215.1, read as the reverse complement.
CACGTGATCACACTACCAATTTCCACTTAATACGGACATGAAATCAGAATACAATGTTCGTTATTTTCTAAAATGATTTCACATGCGGTTGATTTTCGGATTCATATGAGTTCACTTCATTTCTAGTTAGATAGTTTAATCTCATATTTTTTCTCCAATTTCAAAATCATCAATAAAATATATAATCCAAATCACGAGTTCTATAATCCCAATTGATATTATTTCAAATCAAAACTTCCTAAACATGGGTTTTTATCCAAAGATCATATAATCTAGGATGTGTTTCTACAAACTCAGAATTAAGAAAGTTTAAACAATTTATCACTTAGGATGATACTTAATTTACTTTGAAGAAGATGATGTGAGCTCCTCCTCCTCATTCTTCTTAAATTCCTACGGTGTATGGTGGTGGTGCAAGGTGTCTATAGGTGTTGCTCCTCCTCTAAGACCCTTCACCTCCTTGAGAAACCCTTCACTTTCTTGTCAAAGCTCTCACACTTTCTCTCCTTTGGTTTTCTCCCGCTTTAATTTTTCAATTCCCCATTTGATTAGCCAAAGAGTTGATTTTAAAGTAGCTAATCCCATAACTCTTCATAGGTTTGAGATCCAAAGGTCAAAAATTGACTTTTTACCTGACGATCGACCTAGAAATGATCCGAGACCCTATACATATGACCGAATATAGTTCTCTAACTATTTCGACCCTTTTGAACACATTTACACAGTCAAAATGACTATATGGAATCAACATATTATACTTACTTCATAATGCCCATATTAAGTGCTGGCATATCTCAAATATGTGTCCCGACTAAATAATTAATAATTGTTATTTTTTTCACTTACGATACATCGTAACATATTCCATAATTTATATTACTTTTTTTCTTAGTAATATACATTTTAATTTTTAATATTAAATTTTAACTCAACTCACACTAACTAATATTTAATTTATTAGAAATAAATTTTCCCATTTAAATTTAATTAACCCAGTTTAAATATCCATAAAAATACAAGGTATTACAGTATCATAATGTCTGGAAAATAATTAACAAAACAATGTGCATAGAATCATTAATTGCCAAAGCTTCATCCATCAAGTTCGATCTCACTTGTTTCCATCAATCGGGTCCAAACCTTAGATGTATAGCAATGCATATAAATCCACAATTATCGTCAGCATCAACCTCCACGATATCTTCTACAAAACCTTTATAAAAGTCCAGTATCTATTTGATTTACTTCTTATATGTGGGGCGTAGTTAGGGCACCATGGGGCGGGTTAGGTGAACTCCATAAAATTAGTATTTCTCTTAGGCCTTTGGACAACACGGTGTTCCTTCTCCGTTGATTCCCTTGCAAATTCAAGGCCCGGGGGATCCCTTTTGGTTAAATTCTCATGCTTTAGCTCACGAGCAGTTGGTTTTTTACCTCTCGGCCGACCCTTTTCCTTGCTTAACATAAATGACTCAAATAGCCTAGCAATGGTGGGACACCCTATGTCCTTCCGTTTTCTTAGCATGGCTATTTGCTCTTCGACAGTTGACCTTTCCCATCTTTGTTTAAATAATATCATTTCGGCTCATAATCAGCCATGTGGTACTTCGCTAACTCGAGCACCATTGTTAATTTATGCCAATGTGCATCCACATCCCCCCAACGTATAACCCTACCCTCTATTTGGTTGATGACCAAGTCATGAGAGCTAGGTATATAATAGACATTGCGCGCCACATGTAAGCACGATTGAAAATCCATGCCAATAGTGTCGCATGTTTTTAGCTCCTCGATGATTAGGTCAATTAGATCAATAGAATAAAAATAATCAATACATTATAATTATAATATATAAAAATCTACATCTTCATTGAGAGACATTATAATACCTAGTCCGTAACGAATGTCGCGCTAACATCGACTCCCATAGACCCATCAACATTGTTATGTGGTAGATCGACATTCGCTAGCGCCTGGTCAAATAACAAAGAGTTAAAATTCATGAAGGAATTCTACATATGTAAATATTATTAACAAACATTGATCGAATTTGAATCATAACATTTCAATCCTTATAACAACATAATTGCAATGCAATTAATGACATAATTCCAATGTATGTTGAATTCCGTTGTATGCTTGCTAAGGGCCACTACATCATTGAATCACTTGGATAAGTTTGTATGTTTGTATTCCATTCGGCATAAATATACCAAATATATTTTATTATGTCGGGGTAAATATACCGAATATATATCACTAGTTTGGGTAAATATAACGAACCAGGCTATAAAATTATATAGTTGGTTAAGGGTGGTTATGTCGAATTTGGTACATTAGGTCGACAAGTTTATACCGAATGGACTAAGTTCAAACAAAAAAAATATAAAGTTGGTTCGGGAGGTTTTCTGCCTTTAACTCGAGACTCCAACCCCGAACCACTGTACGTTTTCTGGGATTTTTCAAATTTTCAATCATTATGAATAAACAAAAATATATGTAATGGGACCCAAAGTTTACTTAAAAATGTGGTTTGGGGAGTTGTCATTTGCTTTAAAGGTGTATCATTATCTATTGGTGGAATATTCATTGGTATTTAAATATTTAAATAACAAATCCTAGTTATTTAATAATGTTGTTGAAGATGGTTGGTGTGTGAGGGATAAAACTTTAATGATATTGTTGAGGATAGTTGGTGTGTGGGGACCAAAGGAAGAAAACTTTAATGATGTTGAAGATGGTTGGTTGAAGATAGAATGTTGGGTTAATGAAGACAAAACTCTTAGCTTTTGTGTAGAACATAAAAAGATAGTTTGGAGTCTAGGGATAAAGACAGATAATGTGTGGAATTGTGTTGAAAATAGTGTGTAAAGTATATATATATATGATGTGGTGGCCCTTAGTAAAAAAACTTTTTTTTTCTTGTAGTATTTTGTAGTAATAGTTGTGGTGCATTTAGAAATCCCCTTGATAATAACTAATTTGTTTAAAAATAGTAAAAAAAAATATTTATATTACCCCCATTAGTTATACCCAAGGTTCTAAAAAATGCGGGGAGTGGTGGCCAAGTCTTAAGCCTTAGAACCCTAGGAAGGCCTTAGGCGTAAAAAGACGTGAAAATGCGTTTAAATCTTCTTAGTATATTTTAATATTTTTTAACCATAACAACGCTATTAAAATACTAAAATTGTACATATCATAAAAATATGTTTGAATATTTGCACATTAAAATACTATTTGATTATTTTTTATGAGATAATGGTCCGGTTTGTAAAAAAATCTTTAAAAGGCGATATCGTTTCACTAAAGCATTGTTGTTTTTAGAAGAAAAAAATGCACCTTAAGAATTTTACCAAGAATAAAGCGTAAAACGATTAAAGTTGGGCGTTTCTCCCAATCATCAACCTATGCGAACCTTGGCGGAGACTAGGCGGATTTTTTAAAACAGTGGTTATACCTATTAAGGTAATTAAAAACTATTGTACATTTGATCCCCATTTGTCACTTTTAGCTTTTTTTAAAAAGTGTAGTGAAAAGTGGGGGTCAAACATACACTAATTTTTAATTGGGGACAAAAACTCAAACGAGTATAATTAATGGGGGCCAAAATCCAAATGCCCTAAAAACAATTATTTTGAGTATCTTTTCTTAGGTTTGGACAAGGACCATACCCTTACCATACAATGTGCATGTGTGTGTGCGCTTATTTTCATAGTGTAGAGGGGGCTTGAAGCTCAGCGTGGCAACTCAAGCGTGGCACCTTGGTGAGGCAGCTCAGCGTGGCAGCTTAGTGAGGCAGCTCAGCGTGGCAACTCATACTTCACCTTGTTGTGTTAATCATATTGTACCTTTGATTACATTCACTGTAAAGCTATAACGGTTGTAATGACATAACGATAATAATAATACAGTTTGGATGAGGTCAAACGGTACTCACGAGAGACCAGGCATGGCAGGACCTGGGAGGGCTTTCATGCCCTATCGAATGACCTCACCATGGGAACCTTAGAGGGACTTGGTTTGGAGGATTGAGAAGTAAGGCACCGTTGGGGCTTGTCCTTACCATCTTAGATACACCTGGTAAAACACCGAAGGACCCTAACCGTGGAACCTCAAGCGGAGCAGCTTGGAGTTCCATCGGGCATTGAGTTATGGACCAAACGACCCTCTACTTAATGTCACATCTACTGTGGGTGATGTCACTAGCCATCTAAACAATGTCAGACATGCACTTGAGTAAACCACCGTGGTATTTGGGGCTGTCAGGCAGTTGGTGAGCCACCTCTGCGACAACAACCCCCTGACACACAGTGGTTAGGCAAAAGGCATGTCTTGGCATTTAATGTTTATGACGTGGAGACAACTAGTGCATCAGGCATTTAATGTTGTGACATAAAGTATGAGGGATGTCTTTCATAGTCTTTAATGACTGAGTTGCCTCGGGGGTGGTGTGGGGGGCTATTTAAGGACCCCAACCACCTTTGAGGAGAGGATCCCCTCTTTGAGAATTGAAAAAGAGTTATTGCAAACTAGAAAGTTCACTGACTCACCATTGTCATTTATTACGAAGCTTTTAATACTTGACAGAGATTCTTGAGGGTGTTTTGTGTGTTTTTACTTGCCCACCAGGGTGTGTCTAGGGTGCTTACTTCCCTCTCCCTCTGGCTAAGCCACTTCTAAAGTCCATTATTATGACCTGAGTTATACACGAGAGTTTTGTGAGTTTAAGTTGAGTCTATCCTCGTTGGGTTCATGTTTCATGTGTTCTATCATTAACCTTAAGCTTTAACCAACTGACTTATTGTTACCATACTCAATAGGGGGTCAAGCCTCCATTTATAATCTAAAGTACCCTCTTACATTTGGCGACTCTGCTGGGGAGGCATCCTTCTAGAGAAGGATTATGGCGCAGGATAATGCTATTAGAAGACTCAATTTCGATGACATGACAGGCTGCAAAGGAGCAGGGGGCCCTAAGAGATGGGGCTCCTCGAGTAGAGGTATCGCTGGCTCCAACAACGATAGGCGTCTCAGGGGCTTCACAACCTTCCACGAGCGCAGGGCTGGGACCTGCCCAGATGGCGCTCCTCATGAGAAAATTTTATGAGTTCTTGCAAACCCCAGTAGCTTTAACTATGTTGGGAGAATTGGAGGGTAACGCCTTCGTAACACCCGGAGTGGCCCAGGGGCCCCACCAGGGACAGGTATTACTGGACCGGTCCCAACAAGTGTACCCTCTGTTGTGAACCCAACTATGGGCGGCTCAGGAGCTTCAACGGCACTACCGGTAACGTTCGCTCCGGTTGCAACGAGTGCTCTACTGTCGGCCCCGTTGCAGGTGGCCCCAGTAGCCTCGCCCTTGGAGGAGATGAGAAAATAGATGCAGAAGGAGATGATGAAGTTCATACAGTCTTCCTCGCAGGCTGTGGGAGAGGTGGCTTCGGTCTACGATGACTTTCGAACACCTTACCCCCAGGAGTACAATGACGAACCCTACCCGAAGGACTATATTCCCCCTACCTTTGAAAAATACTCAGGGAAGGGTGGGAACCCGAAGGAACACATTAAGCGTTTCGTTGAACACTTGGGAGCGCACTGCAATGACAAAAAGCTTAGGCTGAGGGAGTTCTCCAAATCCCTGACTGATAAGGCATATATTTGGTACTCTCATCTGCCTCCCAATAGTGTCTCCACATGGGAGGAGATGCATGTATTGTTTGTCCGAAAGTTCTTCTTGGCAGAAGATGAGTTCACCCTAACCCAGCTTGGCAGGGAGAGACAAAGTCCAGGAGAAGAGGTAGTGGCCTATATTCGAAGGTTTAGGGAAAGGTCCCTCGATGTAAGGGAAGAAGCTAAAGAGTCCAGGTTACTACAGATTTGTGCTGAGGGATTACTTCCTGAGTATATCTGTCACCTAATCAATGAGACACGCGAGGGAACGTTTTCAGCATTCTTAAAATCCGCAACAAATATATCTTTGGTGGTGCGACCCAGCCCGATAGTAGCTCCCATGGTGTTCAGACAGCCGATACAACCCATTGGTGGAAGGTCTCAGGCCCCACGGGTGGGATATATCGAGAGGGAAGACGAGGGCAAGGCCCAGAGGAAGGACAACAAAAGAAAGTTTGGAAGAGATAGAGAAGACCCGCCACCGTTGCCTTGTACGGTGGAGGAGGCTGTGAGTTGCTATAATGCAATGGTCCAAGGCGGTACGGTTTACGAACCAAAGGGCGTCCCGGCGGAAGAGCCTGACTCGGCAACTAGGGCTAATCCCAAATATTGTCAGGTTCATTGAAAGGTCCAGCATCCAACAGAAAGTTGTTTCACGCTGCTGCGAAGGATCATCGACAAGTACATGAAGGCGGGAACATTACAAATCCCCCCGCAGAACGTTAACAATAACCCACTCCCGGCACATGGGGCCAATGTAGTAACGGCCTACGATAAGGAGACAGAGCGAGAGAGGGGAGGGGCAACAATGGAGTTTGATGAAGCACTGGAGCATTGCACTAAGGGGATGGCTAACGTAGTTCTGGCTTATGATGAAGCAAGTGCTAGGGACGTAGAAGACGCCTACAGCGTTGAGTGCGAGGAAACGGACCCAGTCATAGAGTATAGCGCAGTTTCAAAATCTCCAAAGTTCACTTGGTTCTTCGACCAAGTGGGAATCCCAAAAAAAAGCAGAATGGAGATAACGCAGGTGATCTTGGATATTGCAAGAAGAAATACGATCCCCTCGCCAAGGTGGAGGGGACCCATGGCTAGGCTCGTAAAGAAGTTCCTATCAGAGGTAACGTTCAGCGATGCGGATAGAGTTGTAAGGTTCCCCCATAATAGGCCCCTGTATGTAATGTCCAGTATTAACGGGGTTAGCTTTGCCAGGACTCTTATGGACGGGGGTGCTTCAATCAACATTATTCCAATCAACTCCTTCCACGAGGCTAATATTCCGGAAGAAAGGTTTGTTGACATGCCCATGGTAATCTCGGGCTACGATAACCAATCTTCCAAGTCCATTGGGTATGTAAACGTGGGGATAGTGATGGGAAATCTGAGTTCCCATATCAAATTCCATGTAATAGAAAGCGCAACTTCCTATCATTTGTTAGTAGGGAGAGTATGGATGCACAACCAAGGGTTAGTTCCCTCAACTTACCACCAATGTGCTAAGGCGAATATCAAGGGGATAGAAGTGACTATTAGGGAAACTAAGAGGCCTTTCGCTATCGAAGAAGCACACTTGGTGGATGCAGCCTTTTATACATAGCTCGAAGAGGACGTGCGATTTCTAACGAGGAGAATGGAGGGAGCCTGGGTCCCCTCGATTAGAGAAAGAATGGGACCTTTAAATGAGAGTGGCGAGGGGAAGAGGATCGAGGAAACATACCGGATGGTCCCCCGACCTCAGAACATCTCGAAGCAGCTCAAAGAAAAGATAAGGCCTAGGGCAGACCCAGGCGAGCATGAGGTCCAACGACAAAGCGTGTTAAGTCATTTTTCAGGGGAAAGAATCGCTGAGGCTTCCAGAGAAAGGAAGAGAAAGGTCGTGGTAACAGCTACCAGCATGTAATGCAAGAAGATTGTCACTGAAGAGGGAAAAGTGGTGTACCGCTTGTAACGGTGTGAACGGGCGGCCGAAAAGACTGGCAATGAGGTTGACCCGATATACGAGTGATTTTTAGTGGATCAACGGGGGCAGTGTATGGTGATAAACAACTCTAGCATACAGGAGTTCGTGGAAGATGTCGCCGAAGAACCAGACTACATGACAGACCAACCAAGGCCCCAGGCACAGGAGTTGGAGCAACTAAACCTAGCAGAAGAAGGGGAAGACCCAAGGCATATCTTCATCTCGAAGGATCTTGTTAAGGAGAAACGAGAAGCCTTGGTTGACCTAATTCGGGAGTTCATAGATGTCTTTGCATGGAAGTACACTGAAATGGAAGGGTTGGATGAGGAAGTGAGCTGCCACAAGTTGAACGTGATCCCTTCGGCTATTTCAGTAAAGCAGGCAACAAGAACGTACAAACCTGAAATAGATTTAAAGATCAAAGAAGAGGTCCAACGCTTATTAGCAGCAGGGTTTATCAGGCCTATACAAAATCCCCTCTGGCTATCCAGCATTATGCCAGTAGAGAAGAAAGACAAAAACCAAATAAGGATCTGCGTGGATTTCAGAGACTTGAATAGGGCTTGCCCTAAGGATGAGTTTCCCCTACCCTCCATCGACAGTTTGATAGACGCCACGACTGGTCATGAGATGTACAGCTTCATGGATGGATATGTGGGATACAACCAGATCAAGATGGACCCTTCTGACGCAGAGAAAACAGCATTCAGAACGCCGTTGGGCAACTTCATGTACAAGGTAATGCCGTTTGGACTCAAGAACGCCGAAGCTACGTACCAAAGAACGATGATGGCCATTTTTCATGACTTCTTCCACAAATTTGTGGAATTCTACGTGGACGACTTGGTCATCAAATCGAAGAAGGAAGAGTCCCATCTAAACGATTTAAGGAAGGTGTTTGCTCGGTGCAGGAGGTACAAGTTAAGGATGAACCCGTTAAAGTGTGTCTTCGGGGTAAAAAGTGGCAAGTTTTTAGGCTTCGTGGTTAATCGACAAGGGGTACAGATGGACCAGGATAAACAGCGGGCAATTTTGGAGATGCCATGTCCAAGAACGGCGAAGGAGCTGAAAAGTTTTCTTGGAAAAGTCTCCTACCTTAGGAGATTTGTGCCCGGATTGGCCAAAATAACACACGCACTGATGCAGTTGCTGCGAAGGAACACGAAGTTCAGATGGGAGGAGATCCACCAGAAGTCCCTTGTTGGGCTGAAGAAGCTGCTCGTGTCACCACAAATAATGGTTCCTCCCCAGGCGGGAGCTCCATTGCAGCTATACCTCACATCCACCACGAGGTCCGTTGGGGCTCTGCTAGCACAAGAAGTAGATGGGCAAGAACGGCCGGTTTACTACCTCAGCAGAATTATACATGGGCCAGAAGTTAGATATACTAGTTTAGAAAGGCATTGTTTAGCCTTGGTCTTCGTAGCACAAAAACTTAGGCATTATATGTTGTATTTTACCATTCATATTGTAACTAGATGCGACCCAATTAGGTATTTACTCGCAAAGACTGTATTGATTGGCAGGGCAGCTAGATGGTTCCTTATTCTCTCTGAATATGACTTAAAATGTGTGGTCCCTCGTACAATCAGAAGCCAAGCGTATGCTGACCTATTGGCCATCTTCCCTTCAAGAACCTTCGAGCCACCTACGGAAGACATTCCAGGAGATAATTTGCAGGCCAATTACCTGGATGCTACTGAGGAGGAATGGACGATGTAGTTCGATGGATCTTCGGCAGAAAAGAAGGGAGGAGCAGGGGTTGTTCTTTCAAAAGGGATGGAAGATATTTTCCTTTCCTACAAAATAGATTTCTCCTACTCTAATAACGAGGCAGAATACGAGGCGTTAGTACTAGGGCATCTAGAGGCTCTTCGAAGAGGAATTCGCTCACTCTGCATTAAGGGTGACTCAAACTTAGTAATTCAGCAGGTGAATGGAGAATATGCGTTGAAACACATGAGCCTGGCGCCCTATAGAACAATCATTCAAAGGCTTCTCAACCAATTTCATCGGACCAAGATCAGGAGGCATCCCAGAACGATGAACCGCCATCCAGATGCCTATGCCACTATTGCCCAGAAGATGATAATGAAAACCAATGAGACCACAGTTGTGATCCAACGAAGAACAGCTCCTTCGGTAGTACAGTCAATACTGCCGATGGAGGAGGAGGTGGGCTGGAGAAGAGACATTAAGAAGCAACTGGAGTCTGGTGAGGGGGCGATGTGGCTAGGAGAGTTGGCCCAATATTTTACATGCCAGGGAAATCTCTATTTCAGAAATACAGGAGGATGGTTGTCAAGATGTGTCAGCCCCGAGGAGGACGAGCAAATATTAAGGAAAACGCATGAGGAGCACTGCGAAACGACTGAGATACCTCTATATAGGAGAATTCAAAGGGAGGGGTATTTCTGGCCTAGAATGAAGCAAGATGCGACAGAGCTACAACGGAAATGCAACAAGTGTCAGCTATTCTTCGAAGCAGCTGAGTGCCATTTTATTGAAACTCAAACGGACTGGAGGCATCCCTACATCGACTTCATTCAGGAGGGGGTTATCCCAACGGAGAAAATAGATGCGATGGGTCTTAGGCGAAGGGCTCCAAGGTTCTACGTCCAGGAGGCGCAGCTTTATCGAAAGGGGTACTTTAAAAGGCCCTTGCGATGCATCACGAGGGAAGAAGTAGTGGAGGTCCTCAAACAAGCGCACGATCCAGCACATATAGGAGGTGCCAAGCTGTATGATCAGTTGATGACATTGGGGTATTATTGGCCAACAATGGAGAAAGACTCTGCTGAGTTTGTTCGAAAATGCAAAGCTTGCCAACTTCAAGGGAATATGATCCATGCCCCATCGACAGACTTGCACTCTCTATCAACTCCCTATCCATTTCATACTTGGGCGTTCGACCTAGTGGGGGCAATTCACCCCTCTTCGAGAGGCAAGATATGGATACTAGTAGCAACAGAATGTTTCACAAAATGGGCCGAGGCAATACCACTCAAACGGGCAACGGCTGGGGTGGTGAGCAACTTCATCAGAGAATACATCATTTGCCGTTTCGGGATCCCAAAAGTAATTCTCTCGGATAATGGGACCCCCTTCGTCAATTCTGAAGTAACAATGCTCACGGACAAGTACTCCATTGTTCATCACACTTCGAAGGTGGCATACCCAAATGGAAATGGTCAAGCCTAAGCAACTAACAAAACCCTGATTAATATTTTGGCCAAAATGATGGAAGACTTTCCAGGGGCGTGGGATGACAAAATACCGGCTATTTTGTGGGCCTATCGAATAACCAAGTGAAAACCCACAGGATACACGCCGTTCTCTCTTGTTTATGGCGCTGAGGCAATCCTCCCAGTAGAATTGGAAGTTCCCTCTGCTCGTTATGCCTTGAGAAGTAGCATGCTCCCTAACAGTAGACATGTACAGCTGGAAGCGTTGGATGAGCACAGAGATAACTCGATGCAACACTTTCAAATGTATACAAAACAACTCTCCAGGGCATATGACAACTTGGTGAGACCAAGGAAGTTCGTGGAAGGAGACCTCGTATTAAAAGCGGCAGTAAAGCACATCAGGGGACTTCCTCTACCAAAGTTCGCAGCCAACTGGGAAGGACCTTACGTTGTGAAGGAAGCGCATGACTCAGGTTATTGCTTAATTTCGAAGATAGAAGAAGACAAGCCATTTAAGATTAACAATAAGTGGATGAAGGTTTATCATGTGTAAAATAACCAAGTTTGAGCTGATGATTATATTGTTATAAATATACAAGCTTTGGGTGACATTTTTTTTAGAATAAAGAATTGCAGAAACACAAAACTCCATAGCACACAACAGCAGTCACAACACATGAAGGGATTGAAAAGTATGCGTTCTTCATTCATAAACTATAGAGTATTACAAAATTTCCTTTGGAAGCTATTCACTACAAGAAAAACAGTCATTTATGTCAGTCAAAAACTGATATAAATGACAATTTATGTCAATTTTAGAAATTTTCAAAACTGACATATAAAGCCCTGACATAAATGTTCGTAAAACTGACATAAATAAGATCACATTTATCTCAGTTTTTAAAAACACACGTAAAAACTACAGCATTCGACATGTTTTTAATCACATTTTCTTGAAAAAATGACATAAACAACATCACATTTATCTCAATTTTAGCAATTTTATGAGAGTTTTTTCAAAACTGACATAAATGTTGATATAAAAATTAAAAAAAAAAATAACTACCCCATCAATAGAGAACTATTATTTGAGATTAAATCAATCCTTGTAAATAGATAGTAATCAAGGTCATAAATATCACGAACTTCATATACATCAAGATACTTACAATAAAAAAATATTGATGTGAGATACATCATATCCAAAAAACTAGCTAGTGTGTGAGGTACGTGATGATATCCAAAAACTAGCTAACTTCTAGTTATCGACGTGATAACATCCTAAAAAGAGTGATGATACATCAAAATATCCAAAAACTAGCATTACGAACTACATCATAAGATCTACAATCCAAAGCAATACTAAAGCTAGGACGTGTCGAACGCGAATACTCGATCAAGTTTGTTCTCAACGCTGTCCACCCCAAAATGAGTAACCCTGCAATCAAATATAATCAACATAATTTTCGGCATAACATGTTCATCTCAATAAATTGTCATTATGACTTGATAATATATATATATATATATAGCAGACTATAGTTTTCCATCATCGAAAGCAGGGTTGTTTTCTGGATTATCCAGCCTAAATTCAATTGTCAATGGAAAACTATCTCAATGCTATATATATCTAGGAAAACAATAATCTATAATACTTGATCGATAATGGAAAACTATAGTCTTGCACATTAATATATAAGATCTTGGTGCCCCTTACACTCATTGGCAATTGAATTTAGGCTGGATAATCCAGAATACAACATAGTCATCAATGGCAATAATGAAACAAGTATGTCATATGAATTTCCTAGATATAGGACTTGTAAAGCAAAATCAAAATGATGTGTCCTTACCCTTTTAGTTGCTGACTTGTCTTGGGCCCCACTGCTTATCACATATCTGAAAGCAAGAAAGTACAAAAAGAAAATCAATGAAAGATTGCAATGAAGGAAGATTGAAATATATAAATAGATTTCAAAAAAGAACAAAATTTGCTCAAATAGATTCCGTATGTATGGCTTGTTCCAAGTAAGGTCCCTAGAGCTAATTTTTTCCTATTTTTCTTCTATCAGCTTACATCTCAATCGATCCCTAAAAAAAACAACTCCCACCGCACTATTATCCCTGTAGGATGAAATCTATATTAATCTCCCAAATCTGGAAAAATAAATCAATATCAAGGCTGATACACACACACACACACACACATACACAAATCGAATCAACAAATCGCAATATAGACAAAAAAAAATCTGGAAATCCATATACATACACAAATTTGGCCAATCCGTATATATACATAAACTCAAATCTAAAAATAATAACAAAATCAAGAACAAACCAAACATAAATTAGAACTCAATCTGGAAACCCTAGGAATTTAATCTTAAAGACAAATCGTGAGTTGTTCTTTGTACCTGTTGTGGAGATGGAGCCTCGTTGGCGACGATGCCTAGAGAGGTGGATCGTGCGAGAGATGTGATAGATGTACCTGAGAAGAGAGCGAGAGAGATTTACCGTGGCTGCTAGATCGTGCGAGAGAGATGTGAGAGAGCGACCCTTTTTTTGGAGAATGAGTTTGATTTGGAGCCAATTCATGGGAGCGGGAATGGAAAAAAAAAGACGGCGCTCTTTTCTCGATTTATGTCAATTTTTAACTCAACTCCAAAATAACTAAAACTACAAAGGAGTATATATATATGTCATCTATATATAAATATGAGATAAATAGTTTATTTTTTATCTCAATTTTATTTAAATTGAAATAAAAATGCATCTTTAAAGTCAAACTGACATAAATGTATATCATTTATGTCATTTTACATCTGTCTGACATAATGTTAATTTTCAAACTGGCATAAATGATACTTTTTCTTGTAGTGATTGCCCAAGAATTACATAGAGAAAAGTAAAAGATCTGTATACAAGAAGTAACTACTCTAAAAGAAAAGATAAATCCGAGGAAGAGAAAAAATCTCTAGGCAGGCCCGAAGAGGCTGTTGTGAAAGACCGTTGGGCGTTAATGGAAACCTCCAGCCTCATTTGCACTTGCGTACGTTCGATCAGGAGTCTCTCACGCTTCAGTTTGGCCAGGCACAAAGCTTCTTCGGCATCCTTCACCTCTTGATCCACTGCTTCCAAAAGAGGGGCCAATGCGACCAACCTAGCCTCCTCAGCTTGCTGGTCCTCCTGGTGCTTGCGCAATACCTCCCTCTGGCCGATCAGTTGTTGGTTTTTCAAGGTCTTCAGATACGTAATAAGCCATTCAAAATGGAAACCATCACATCCCAACTCCTTCAAAAAACCTAGAAATTGGTTAAGAAGGGATCTGGTAACACTGGCAGTGGGGGTACTGGCAATTTCAGCAACAACGATCGCCATGCCTTGCAGTCTGTGACTCATCACATGAATATTTGAGCGCAGGCAATCCGGTGTGAAGGTCTCAGGATGGAGATCCACCAATTATTCAATCACTAGGCGATGGTTGACGGGCATTTGAGGGGACTGCCGAAGCACCATGAGGCAGAACGAGTGAGGAGCTAGGTCAGGAAGAGGCAATTCGCACCCTGATTCTCTCTCGGCAGCAGCACCAGTTGTAGAACCTTGATCATCATGAATAGAATTTTCCGAAATAGCAGGTTCTCAGAACGGCGAGCCTACAGGTGAGAGAACTGGGGGCGAATTTTCCCGAGCAACCTGAAAAGAAAAAGCCCAAATAATGGAATTACGAATAAAAAAAAACTTAACAAGTGTTTTCGTTGTTAAGTCACCGTTATAAGGTGGAGTTTATGGAAAAAAAACTTAACAAGTGTTTTCATTGTTAAGTCACCGTTATAAGGTGGAATTTACGAAAAAACTTAACAAGTGTTTTCGTTGTTAAGTCACCGTTATAAGGTGGAGTTTATGAAAAAACTTAACAAGTGTTTTCGTTGCTAAGTCGCCGTTATAAGGTGGAGTTTATGGAAAAAAACTTAACAAGTGTTTTCGTTGTTAAGTCACCATTATAAGGTGGAATTTATGAAAAATCTTAACAAGTGTTTTCGTTGTTAAGCCACCGTTATAAGGTGAGGTTTATGAAAAAAAACTTAACAAGTGTTTTCGTTGTTAAGTCACCGTTATAAGGTGAAGTTTATGAAAAAACTTAACAAGTGTTTTCGTTGTTAAGTCACCGTTATAGGGTGGAGTTTATGAAAAATCTTAACAAGCGCTTTCGTTGTTAAGTCACCGTTATAAGGTGGAGTTTATGAAAAAACTTAACAAGTGTTTTCGTTGTTAAGTCACCGTTATAAGGTGGAGTTTATGAAAAAAACTTAACAAGTGTTTTCGTCGTTAAGTCACCGTTATAAGGTGGAGTTTATGAAAAAAACTTAACAAGTGTTTTCATTGTTAAGTCACCGTTATAAGGGGGAGTTTAAGAACAATCTTATGAAAAATCATAAGATGGAGATTATGGAAAATCTTAATAAAAGATAGCAAGCAAAATATACCTTAGTCACAACGGGAGCATTTGGGGCAGCCACAGGGACAGGAACCGTTGGGAGAGCGATTATTACCCCAGATGCCATAATGAAGTCCCTGGATGCAGAAGCCTCCACGCTTGTCCAAACCTGATCACCCGTATAGGGCACAAGGGCCAGCATATTGGGTTCATCATGAGAAGAGACTGAGCCCTCAAACAAAGCCACGTCAGGAGGGGGTGTAAACACACCAACCTGGGCCCTCACTACAGGAGTTGGTGCAAGATCAGGAGAAAGCTGTGCACAAAGCCAAGTGTTAGAAAAGAAGAATGGGCACAGAAAATATGAAGGAATAGCTCGACTTGTTACTTACCTCAGTTATGGTGCTAAACAAAGGAATGACAGTAGGGGGTTTCATCAGCATCGTTGGAAGAAGAATGCTCGCCAACAACGAGGGAATTTCAACCTGGGGAACCCAAAACATATCACAATTCAGTAAGCCAAATAAGAAAAGAGTATGACCGAAAGGACTACAACAAATAAATTATAGAGCACATCATACCTCGGGCTCACTCTCCTCAACAAGTACAATGGGCAAAGGAACCTCAGGTGAGGCCTGTGAATAAGAAGGGACCACGGATGTTATCTCGGGATGTGCCACTTCGGGCAGGGTTACCACTTCAGGCGAGGAATCACTCGCATGATCAACGGCATCACCTCCAACAATGACTTCCCTCACACGTTGGCTGACTCCACGGCGAGAATACGTAAGCCCCGTCATGGGGGAACGGGGAGGAGTCACATCGATATGAGATGCACCGAAGCGTCCCCCCCACAAAAGGGCTCACGGGAGGACTGGAAGGGTCTGGTCTTTCTATTTCAACTCCCTACAAAACAGTTGTCAAAAAAAGGGGGGAGGGATAAATATACACACAAGTAAAGACAGTCGTCCTTAAGCAAAAAGGAGATAATAATTAAGTCAGCCATACATACGTCCGACTCAGAAGGAGAACGAGAAGACACGACCACGGGCGAAGAGGGAGGAGTAGCAGCAACTGATGGGGCAGGGGTGGATTGCACCTCAGGGGTCGAGTGTACTTCACGAATCCATTTCTTCTAGGACTTGGTGCCCAGAGTCTTCTTCCTCGAGCTAGTTGCACTAATGCTGACCCCTTGAGGAACCATGGAACTCTTCCTCTTTTTAGCCATTGGCTCTGAAGGATCCACCACTACCGTGGGGAAAGCAATGGAGGTAGGGACAACGACTGCATGCCGTTGATACTCAACATTTATTCGTTCCAGTTCTGCCTGGGCCTCCCTCCTCACACGCTCAGCCATCTCAGTAGGCATGGGAGGAGGAACGGAGGCTATGGGAAGAGCTGCCACGGGAGTTTGGGGCTTCTGGGACTTCGATTTCGATTTCGAGGTCCCACTCTTGGCCGTTCTTGCCTTCTTAGCAGGTGGATGAGAAGCCCCCTCGTGGGTAGTAATTACAGTAGAGGGGGCAGCCTTCTTCGCATCAGCAGTTTCGGCCTTTGGCGTGGCAACTGGGACCATGGCACAAAGTGGGGGAAGCTCGTTGGGAGGTGCTTTGTGGGTTGAACTTAGAGGGAATTCTATCCCAAGTACAGAGTTGCCTTTTAGCCCCAACTCCAGGGCAGAAAATGAAGAAACGGGAGGATACACAGGCTCTCCCTCAACAAACTCAGCAATTTCAGCTAGTTGCTTCGGCCAATACTTGGTGGCAAACAGAGGGGTCACATCCCCACGCCTAGTAATACTGGGAATGGTGACACGCCCAGCCATTGTTGAAGATATTCCCCACACAGCAGTCGAAGAAAATAAGGAGCATGCCTCGCCAAAGGAGACTTTGGGGTTTGATGATTGGAAAACTGGATGTGGCACCCCCTGGTCAAACCCAAACTGACGGCTGCATCGGTTGGGTTTATAATGCTCGCTCGAGTATCCCCACTCGGTGTAGGAGGGCAGATAGCCAGGAGAAAGCAGAAGAACCACAGCAAGCGAGGGATCCTCAATGTCAGGAGAGGGGTCCTGTATCAACCTGGCATCATGATGAAAAAATTTATAAGTATGGAAAAAGGCCTCTTCTTGATAGGGCCTCATAACGAAGCTCTCAAAACGATCAATCACGAAAATCAACTCCTTTCGGCTTTGTCTCTTATGATAAATGAAAGACCGTGGAGGCAAAATTGTTTCAGCCGAAGGAGGACTGTTGGGCTTGTCCGCTACGGCAGGAAAGCGGAAGTAGAGAAAGCTAGTCAGAAGCACACTGTTGGCAAAATTGGCCAAGTTGTAACGACCAATGGAGCGTTCCATGTCAAATAAAGTCTTGTCCAACCAGGTGTACAGGGATCCCAAGGCAATTGCAGCCAGGGGAAGCTTTATGCCTCGAGCTAAGCGAAGGGACAGGTTGATGAGGTCTCTTCGGGGCTGATCGTTGGGCTTGCCCGTCAAAAGGAAACGGGATAAAATCACAAGAATATAAGCAGGAAGCTCCAACGGCGTACCTTGACCAGGGGCAGTTGATGAAGAACTGCCTTCACTAGAACTCTGGAAGAAATAATTGATCAAGGGAGAAAAGGTAGCTTTGTTGGAAGAACCGATGCAGCTTCGGCATATGCGATCCAACTCCAAACGATCCGCAGTCTCTTGAGCATCAAGAGCTTCATCGGTGTAAGGCTCATGGCCTGTTGCATCAAGGCCCAGGAGCTCACACACATCCTCCAGAGTTATGGTAAACTCACCCCAGGCAGCAATGAACGTATGAGTATCCACGTTCCAGCGAGAGACCAGTATAGGCAAGGCAGCGTTGTTCTTTGATAGAGTAAACTCACCAAACCACCTTTCCCATTGCAGCCCAATCTTAGTAAGGACATCAGTATAGGAACTCTGCATGTGAGAGTTCCAGGCAACAAAGTGCGCGGGGGACCCCCCGGGTGCTTCAAAATCAATATGGGACCATGGGAAGTCCCCTCGCTCTAAGAGAAATCTGAGAGTTCCTTCTGGGGGCAGAAATCCCCACTTAGACACCTCTTCATCCTCATCACCCAACAAGAGGGCGTCAAACTTGGAGGAAAAGCAGACAGCCTTACAGGCAACAGCAAAGTCATCACCCTCCCCAAAAATGGGAGAGCGACGGTAAAATCTCAGCTGTTCTTGGCGAGCAGCACCCAGGGCGGAAGCAGCAGTGGTAGTGGCAGACGGAATACTGGTAGCGGAAATGGTGGGGTTGCTTGAAGACGCCATGACAAACAGTGAAGCTGTAACAAAGAAAGCTTCGAGAGAAAAGGGATTGAGAGAAACAATGGAGACGGACGATCACAAACGGTGGTATAGCTCTTGCAACAATGGAGTCTCTCTCTCTCTCTTTCTAAAAAAAGAAGCGACAGTCTGAGGAAGAAGATAATAACGAAGTAAGGAAATAAGCAAAGAAGAAGGAAGAAGTGGAAAGAGACCCCTGAGGCCCACGTGTTTAAGGTTCAAAGTATTTTGAATATGGCTGTTGAGACATTCGAGTTTGGCGTTTAGATTTCCCCACCCTCGCACGTGCACCGCCGCCTGTAATCATTTCACATGAACACGTGGCACTTCGGGAAGTACTATGACAGTTGAAAAGACAGCGCACATCATTAATGAAATGACGCATAGAGAACAGGAAGTGTTGCCTTCTTCAGCAAGCTTGAGTTTTTGGCGCCAATCTTTTTGTCAGACTTATCTAACAAGGCCCCAACGAAGAAGATGTTCCAACGGTTACACAAAGAAAAATCCATCAAGTTGAGTCATTTCGTGCAGACATTTCTTGTCCCAACAAATCTCTCCACGAGGGGGCAAATGTAGAGGGGGCTTGAAGCTCAGCGTGGCAACTCAAGCGTGGCACCTTGGTGAGGCAGCTCAGCGTGGCAGCTTAGTCAGGCAGCTCAGCGTGGCAACTCATACTTCAGCTTGTTGTGTTAATCATATTGTACCTTTGATTACATTCACTGTAAAGCTATAACGGTTGTAATGACATAACGATAATAATAATACAGTTTGGATGAGGTCAAACGGTACTCACGAGAGACCAGGCATGGCAGGACCTGAGAGGGCTTTCATGCCCTATCGAATGACCTCACCATGGGAACCTTAGAGGGACTTGGTTTGGAGGATTGAGAAGTAAGGCACCGTTGGGGCCTGTCCTGACCATCTTAGATACACCTGGTAAAACACCGAAGGACCCTGACCGTGGAACCTCAAGCGGAGCAGCTTGAAGTTCCATCGGGCATTGAGTTATGGACCAAACGACCCTCTACTTAATGTCACATCTACTGTGGGTGATGTCACTAGCCATCTAAATAATGTCAGACATGCACTTGAGTAAACCACCGTGGTATTTGGGGCTGTCAGGCAGTTGGTGAGCCACCTCTGCGACAACAACCCCCTGACACACAGTGGTTAGGCAAAAGGCATGTCTTGGCATTTAATGTTTATGACGTGGAGACAACTAGTGCATCAGGCATTTAATGTTGTGACATAAAGTATGAGGGATGTCTTTCATAGTCTTTAATAACTGAGTTGCCTCGGGGGTGGTGTGGGGGGCTATTTAAGGACCCCAACCACCTTTGAGGAGAGGATCCCCTCTTTGAGAATTGAAAAAGAGTTATTGCAAACTAGAAAGTTCACTGACTCACCATTGTCATTTATTACGAAGCTTTTAATACTTGACAGAGATTCTTGAGGGTGTTTTGTGTGTTTTTACTTGCTCACCAGGGTGTGTCTAGGGTGCTTACTTCCCTCTCCCTCTGGCTAAGCCACTTCTAAAGTCCATTATTATGACCTGAGTTATACACGAGAGTTTTGTGAGTTTAAGTTGAGTCTATCCTCGTTGGGTTCATGTTTCATGTTTCTATCATTAACCTTAAGCTTTAACCAACTGACTTATTGTTACCATACTCAATAGGGGGTCAAGCCTCCATTTATAATCTAAAGTACCCTCTTACACATAGGTTCTTCAATTTGTTGAGAAAAGAAATGAGGGAGAAAGAAATATTTTATTAAGGTCTGTTTAGTTCGGGGTGAAATACTTTTTAGCCGCGGTGAAAAGTAAAGTGGTGAAATATTTTTTCACATATTTAAAATTAATTTTCCGTTTGGTTGACATTGTGAATAAGTGCACACTTTATAATTCTGAAACTTTAAATAAGAATAGATAAGAAAATTTAACTTCGTTTGGTTCGGGGTGAAATACTTTTAACGGGGTGAGATTTTTTTTCAAATATTTAAAATTAATTTTTTGTTGAGTTGACATTGTGAATAAGTGCAGACTTTATAATTATGAAAGTTTAAATAAGAATATAGAAGAAAATTTAACTCTAAATAAATAAAAATATATTTTATCATATTACTTTTCACGACGTTAAACCATATTTTATCTTGAACCAAATAAATGCTAAGAGTAAAAAGAACAATTTTAATGTAACCAAGATCCGATTTGGAATTATTTCTCACACATTATGACCTGCCATATACATCTAGTAATCTACTATTGAGGTAATTATATTTGGAATGTGCTTACGGTGCTTTGGTTGGTTGTTAGACATACCGAATAGAGTCTTGAAAATGAAGTATTATTTTATGTAGAAGGTTGTAGCGATGAATGTTAGCTACAAGGTCATTTCTAAAATTGTTCTTTTTTCCGTCAGTAAATACATCCTCGAGCTTTCACGACCACCACGTTAATGTCACTGTTCTTGGTTTTATTTGCAACCACAAAATCAGTGTTTTAGTGATGGAAACTAATTACCAATACAAAATAAGATGCACCTTTATACGGATAGAGTAATGAATTTGTCCGACGATTAAGTAATTGGACTCCATATGATGGTGAATAGATTAAGCTAATGGAGTGGTTTTTAATTATTTTGATTAAGTCAACGCACATATATGGGTGGTTGAGTTGGTAAATCACTCAACCGAATTTCAACATCTATATACCTCAGGACAGTTATTCTTTACTTACTCGACTACGTCAATCTTCTATGACATGGATTAATTGAATAGAAAATTGTGAGAAGATAGAAATAGTCACACTTAGATTTTAAACAACACCACCAACTAAAAAGTGATTGAACACAAAAACAATAAGAAGAAATTGAAGTCAACACATTTGTTAGCTAGATTTTGAGTTCTTTCACCGATATTAGATATGTGTTTTGGAAGTTATATTTTATACATCATTTCTAAGATTTTTGAATAATATGATAATCACGTCAATAGACTTGTGAAAAGAGTAATTGTATTTACCTCATTTCGACGCCATGGATTCGGTCCCTCTATTGAACGTCACCATCGAGTGTCGCCGGTGTAATCGTTTTAGCAATCATTTAAGGGAGAATTTGGCCTCTCTCTCCTTACGTATAAACCTTTAGGTATGTGTTTTAATTGGAATGATTTCTAATGGATGAAATGCATCTATTTATAGGTGAAGAGAGAGCCTGAATTTCAAATGTCAATTAATTTCAACCGTACATCAAGAGTGACATTAAGTGAAATTTTAATTCCTTTTTATTCGTTATTTCGTGTGGAAGACGAACCATTTATACATGATATAACATGTATTCTTTATTTAAAATTGATTAATAAAGACAACATTTCAAGGAAGGAAATAAATTAAAGGTTTATTTAATAATTCCTTACAGTCTCCGACTTGGTCGTTAGGGTAATCCATAAATGTTTTTAACTGAGAACCATAAGGCGCGCATGATATGTTAAATCCTTCAATCATTGGTTTTTATAAGTGCCTTGGTTAGTCCAATAGTCAATGGGAGTCATGGATGTCGCATATCATAATGGAACATGATCCCTTCCATGTACTACATCATTGACAAGCGTCTTAGCTAGGCCATAATTATGAGTTTACTTAATGGTCCCATAATGTCTTGAAGAAGACAATTTTCTGTTATAATTCATCTAATAAAAATATGTGTACACAATGGAATACATAATAGAATAGATGTATAAATTTTTTTAAGAGCTCAATAAATGTCACATACAGACATAATAATTTGCAGAAAAGAAATAACTAGGAACTATCTTCAAGACCCATGCTTTCAGTATGTCTCTTAAATGTCTTTGGAGGTAGTCCTTTTGTAAAAATATCTCCAACCATGAGATTTGTGTCTGTGTGTTCAATGACAACTTTTCTCTTCTCACATCTTATTTCAGTGAGAGATATTTAAGATCCATGTGTTTGGATCCTTTAGATATCCGGTCATGCTTAGAGAAAAATATTACTATGTCATCAACATACAATACCAAAATATGAACTTACTCCCACTGATCTTGAGGTATATACGTGGATCAATTATGTTTTCTATGAAATCGAAGTTCGTAATGATTTCATCAAACTTTAGATACCATTGCCTTTCAGTCCATTCATTGATTTCTTAAGCCTTCAGGTTGACACATATAAACATCCTCCTGTAAGTCTCCATTAAGAAATGCTTTAAAACTTTAATTAACACATAGTAAGATTTGAATATTTTACGACATGAAAATAAGATGCTCTTGTGGGTAGTCATCACAATTTTAACTTAATACCAAGATTCTAAAAAACGCGGGGCGGGATCGAGGCGTGGAGGTCAAGCCGTAAGCCTTAAAAGCCTAGGCGGCCTTAGGCATAAAAAGGCGTTTAGGCATTTTTTAATATATTTTAATATTTTTTGACTATGACAAGTCTATTAAAAATATTAAAATGGTACATACCTTAAAAATATGTCTAAATATTTGTAAATTAAAATACGATTTTTTTAACATACAAAAAAAAAATAAAAAAATGTGTTTTTTCACGCCATACCCCCCAAAAAACGCGCATTTTTTCACGCCTTACCCCAAAAAATACTGATCATCGTTGACCACGCCTTGATCCACTCCTAGGGACAAAACTTGGCGCATCTAAAAACCCTCGCGCCTTGGTGCCGCCTAGGCGCGTTTTTTAGAACACTGCTTAATACCATTAATGGTCATAATATTCAACATGCATAATTGAGTGATGTATCTATTTAATTTTAACAAGGTATCTGTGGATATCCTTCGTTTACACATGTACAAGCACTCATTAATTTTTAATTCAACATATGATTATAGTATACATGTGGGCAACTAATTGATATATGTTAAATAAACAGATTTAAACATTATAATGGTAATAAATAGCTAATTTGAAATGTGTAATAATAAGTATCACTGTGGTGATACCTAACTTTAATAATGCAATTACATTCATTTAATAAATTAATATGAATACTTATGCATATTTTTATCATAAAATTCATAAAATTACATAATTACAAAATTCTTGAATAGTAAAAGGTGTAAAATCTAGAATTTCATAAGATTAGAATTCCAAAAGCTTATAATTTTAAGTCATAAATTTTGAGAATTTGAAAAGACATAATTTCTAGAATTCCAAAAGGTCATAAAATTTTTAAAATTGTAAAAAATGCATAGTTTAAAAATTTCTAAAAGGCATGGTAGCATGAATTCCAAAAGTCATGGTAGTATGAATTCTAATAGACATAATAGCAGGAATTTTATTAGACATAATTCTAAAAGACATAAGAGAATTCTAATGGACATAATTCTAAAAGACATAAGAGCATGAATTCTAATAGACATCATTCTAAAAGACATAAGCGCATGAATTCTAATAGACATAATTTAGGATATTGCCTTGATAATTATGAAAAAAAGAAAATTAATCAATATTGTTTCAACTAATTATGAACAAACAGAAAACATAAATTGTTTTAATAATCATGAAAATAAATGTTATAGTTTCAAAGAATTAGGAAGAAACTTAATACACAACTGTTATAGTTTTCATGAAAATAAGAAAAAAATTGTTATTATACAACAATAAGCAACAGCATCATTATCTATTTTAATGAAAAATCATATGTTCTTAACATGAACTCTGATACCACATGTAAGTTATATTTTATACATGATTCCTATGATCTTTGAACAATATGATAATCACGCAATAAACATGTGAAAAGAGTAATTTTATTTACCTCCTTTCGACGCCATGGATTCAGTCGCGATGTTGAACATCGTCATTGAGTGTCGCCGGTGTGATCGCCTTATCTATCTCCTTGCCTATAAATCTTTAGGTACATGTTTTAATTGGGATGATTTCTAATGGATGAAATGCATTTATTTATAAGTGGAGAGAGTGACTGAATTCCAAAGGTCAATTAATCTCAACCGTCCATCAATGATGAGATTAAGAAGAATTTTAACTACTTTTTATTCTTTATTTCATGTGGAATATGAACCATTTATTGAGGATATAACATGTATTCTTTATTAAAAATGGATTAATAAATACCACATTTAGGGGAAGGAAATAAAACAAAGGTTTATTTAATAATTTCCTTACATGTTTTAGCATGTACGAACAAATACGTTAGGAAATGAAAGAATGTAATAATATGTAAAATGAATTAATGGATCATGAAGAAACACAAATATAAATAGGCGTGACCAAAACAAACTCATTAATAGGATTTTTTTTTTAAAAAAATAGGATATAATGCATGGTTGTGATTAGAGGTCACAAAAACAAACTCATGGTTGTGATTCGAGGCCACAAAAACAAACTCAACCATTTTAACCAACTCAGCTTACCCATTAAAAACCTAACTCAATCCAATTAAAGTCATTTCAATTGAGACAGTTAATATTTAGTTCATAGGAAAAAGTCTACATTTCGTCCCCTTATCTTTTTATGTTTGAAAAATCCTTCGATTTTTTATAAAAAAAAATAGAGTTTGTTAATGTTCGATATGGTGAGGGATTTTCTGAAACAAAATAAAAATATTTGTACTAAACCTTAATTTTAAAAAAATTGAGGGATTTTTCTTCTGATGATTCTTTATTTTAATTTAATCTTGGACCTATCCACGAATTCAGTAGGTACGTTCACTCAAAAACAATTAATAAGTTAATCACAAAAATGGTACATCCAGAAACTAAATGCTTACAATCACTAGTCTCATTACGAGGAATTAACTTAATAAAACATTTAAGTAAATGTACTTACAAAATTTGATAAAAAAAAATATAGCAACACATAATATAGCATCTATGTCTCATCACTTGTTAGAGGATTGAAAACGATTTTGGGCAGTCTGTTATTAATTTGCGGCTAAGTTCATATAGTGGGGAGTGAGAGAACACAAGAGGTGGGGAAAATTTTAAATTGTGATATCTCTATCTACACACACACACACATGTGTGTGTGTGTGTGTGTGTGTATATATGTATGTATGTATGTATTGGGAGATGGAGATTTTCTTTTCTTTAGTTTTTGTTGAAAGGTTATTTTTTTCATCCTCTAAATTCAGGATCTGCAGGCCTGCTAGAATAATCTGAATATTTTGTTTTTTGGCCTGAGGAGCGATCGGACACTATCTTCTTCTTATAAATGAACGTAAAGTTCTAGTGTGAAAGCTCACACCTCCAGCTCTTTTTTCTCATAGTTTAGATACAATTTTTTTTTCTTCTCATAACACCCTTGAGGTGGCTCTCCCACATTATGATTATCAAATTGTCCCCAATCATCAAGTAGAATCTTTCATCTTTAGTTTTGATGATTGGTCTCTCTTGGTCCGAAATTGTTATGGTCTAGCTACCTTACTCTCTTGGAGGAAAATCACTATTTATTGTACCTTGTTGTAGGTTGTTGCTCATTTCTATTATCGGGAGGATCATATTCTCCGCCTTGCATTAGAGGATATTTGTTCAACCTTTGAGGATAAAAGTTTCTTCATAGGGTATGGTATAGATGAACCCGTAGCTAAGCCTAATTTGGGCCAAGGAGTAAACTTCTCTCTCGTCGAACTCATCTCACTGCTGTGAATTATTTACTGAGGAAGGGATCGATCCCATGTTGGCTATTGCCTTCGTTTTGTATGACATCCTAGAGGTGAGGTACAGGGTAGGAATAAAATTTACTTTAGCTTTGGCTCTAGTATCTTAACATTTTTTACAACCGGTACCACATGCATTAATGCGTTTGGCGAACATAGTCTTCCAAATGAAAGGAGATAAAAGCCCAATACCCTTAATTTTAGGTAAGACTATTAATGGTGTATCTGCTACTAATTCCCGAGAATGCTCTTATCTTCGAGGAAGCCCCTTTCTTTTGTACATGTGGATTTTAGAGAAACTGAGCTTTATCGAGGACCCCCTGTCTTCTCCTTATCAACAAGCTAATTTTGTTATTCATAAACAACATATCCACTTCAGGGTGACGGAAGAAGAGTGTGTCTATTGGTTATTCAAATCTATGCATTCCGACTTTTATTGGTACTTCCCTCGGAAATCGAACATAGAACCTCACCTTTTCATGAGATTGTTCCCCTACATCCATTTATGTGCTTTTTGTTTTACTTCTTTATATTTCCCTTAACACGTGATGCTTTAGTATATGAGAAGGCAAGAGGTTCCTCCACCTCTGGGTCGATCATAAATAGTTAAACCTCTTTCCCCATACTTGGTAAGTATAATGTTTTACTTATGGAAGAATGATAGTTCCATTATTCCTTCCAATTCCTCTTGACTTAATCGGAGGCATGGCGATGCATTTATCTGAGGAGTACCTTATGTGGCTATGGGAGAAGGTCAAATACACAGTAGTCTTGAGGGAGACATTCCGCCATTGGCTCTTCCAGTTGACAATTTCAGATTGTGAAGAAGTTATAAGAATCTCTTTAATACAAGATAGGTGTGAAAATTTACTCGACCACATGAGGTTTTTCTAGATGGAAACGAGTAAGAACAGTGGTTCATGCGACATGAATATTTCTATGGAAGGGGATTTGGGTTCTTTTAACAATTTTGGTAGTAATTCTTTTTAAGTATCTTTGTGTAACTTATTATTTTTCTAATAGTGATCAATGAACATTTGAAATGAAGGTATTTATCTTAATGAAAAATGAGCCCCCCTGAAGGCCTTAAACCTTTCTTTGTCATCCTAATGACTATATAGTTGGTTCTCTATAAATCTAAAAGATGAGATAAATAAAAACAAAAGGCCTCACCTCTGGGATGGTGTTTTTTGGTCGATCAATCCCTTAAGGGTTGTCTATATACCTACATTATGTGGTGAAATCTTGAGATGATATAAGTTAGTTGGTTTTTCTAGTTGTGTTTTGTCGAGATCAACTAGGAGAGTTTCAGCTCCTAATAAGATCTTCCTCACCATATATGGCCTTATCCAGTTAGGAAGAAACTTACCTCGTGGATCCTAATATGTTTATTTGATCCGTTTCAACACTATGTCTCCTTTAATTACTCCTCTATTTGTCTTTATTGTTAAATTCCTTGTCAATTCATCTATGGTAACCCTGCATGTGATAGTATGATAGTAGTCATTTTTTGTCCAACAATGCTAGCTCCTCGTACCTAATTTTTACCCATTCAACTTCAGAGATTTGGTTCTCCAATAGCACTCTTATAGAAGGGACTTATTCCTCGATTAGTAACATTACTTCCATCCCTTATACAAGAGATTATGTCGTTTCTCTCGTAGGTTTTCTGACAGTGGTTTGATGTCCCTAATGTGTATATGTAATCTGGTATGACCAATCTCAGCATCATTCGATCATCTTAGTTAATATCACTTTCACATTTTTATTATCCAACTCTATAGCATTGTTGGTCTGTGGGAAGTATTGAGAAGACTTATGTCTTTAATTCCTCATTCTTTAATGGGTTTTGTAAGTTTAGCCTCGAAAAATATCCCATTATCAGAGATTATCTCAAAGGGTACCCTATATCTGCAGATGGTATTCTTTCATATATATTAGGATACTTCTTGTTGTTCAGAACATCATACGATTCTGCTTTGACCCAGTTAGTATAATAATCTATGTCTATCAGAATGAACTTAGTCCATTAGAGGATTTCAGAGTTACCTTCTTGATTATATGAATTCCCTAAGTTAAAAATAGCTAAGGTGATGTCATGTCGTACAATTCCCTCAGAGGTAAATGCTGTAAATTTACGAACCGTTGGCATTTTGAACACCTTTGGACATACTTGCAGTAATCATGTTGAATGGTGATCCAGTTATACCCTTGGAGAAAGATATTTTATTCTAGCATATGGACATTCGCGTAAGGGCCACACTTTCCTCCGTGGATTTCTTCCATCACTTTTGTTGCTTCAATCTCGCCAAGACATCGTAAATGGGTTCCATCGGGATGTATTTTGTATAGATGTCTAGATCATATAATGAATTGAGAAGACCACCGCCTACATTCCATCTTATCTTTATTAGTTAATTCGAAAGGATACTTTCCCCTTTAAAGAATATTTTTTATATCGTGGTACCATAGTCCTTTGTTTGTATCTTAGGTCATGCAAATTTCGTACATAAACCTAGGTCGCTCCTATTTTTGTACATCCACTTGAACTTTATCCATGTCTTCAAGTATTTATACCATAAAGGATAGAGTAGCCAAAGCATCATCAAAGTTATTCTGAGATATTAGGAGATAAAAGAATTGAACTTCATCGAATAGGGACATGATTTCCTCCAAATATTCATGACAGGGCAATAACTTTTCCTCTTTGATTTTCAAATGCCCTAGGATCTCGAATATAATGAGGGAAAAGCATTCACATATATAGATTCTCCTATTCCTTTATCATGGGCTATCTTCATTCCCATAATGCAAGATTTATATTCAAAAATGGTGTTAGTAAGAAAAAATTTATCTTGATGGTTGTAGGTTGGATTATCTGGACAAATCAACAATATTCCAATGTCAAATCCTTTCTTGTTTATTTCTTTATCAAAATTTATTTTCCATTTGTATTAACCTTAGCTTTTATTCAAAAGTATGTCTTCATCTGGGAAGTTCACAATTATCTCCTCTTGTTCTTCAAAGGGGGACTCAGCCAACTAATCTGTAATAGATTACCATTTGATCTCCTTATGATGTACATATTCGATGTTAAATTTGGTAATCAGGAAAAACCATTTGACCATTGTTCTTGTTAATAGAGGTTTTTCAAGTAAGTATTTCACGGGATCCATTTAGGAGATTATGTTGATTTCAAAATTGAAAATGTAATGTTTCAGTTTCTATGTTTCCCACACGAGATACAAATAGGATTTTCTCAAAGTCATGTATCGTTCCTCACATGCATTGAGCTTTCGACTTGCATAGTATATGGCTTTATCCTTTCATGATTCTTTAAGATCCAATATGACCCTTGCTATGGTGTCAGCGATTGTGATATATAGGATAAGAGGATATCCAGGTCGAGGTGGAGATAATAAGGGAATGTTAGTTAAATACTTCTCGATCTATTAAAAGTCTCTTCGCATGAAAAGTTTCATATGTTGGTAGAATCTTTGAGGGGAAGTTTGAAGATTGGATCACATATGGGGGTCATATTATAGATGAATCTACTGATATATTTGAGCCTTACCAAGAAAAATCTAATCTGTTTTTTAGTGCATGGGGGGTAGGGTTTCTAAAATGGCTTTGACATTGGTTAGCTCTACCTCAATACCCCTTTCGCTAATGAAAAATCCTAGTATCTTTCCTTTAGTAACCATTAATACATATTTTTAGGGATTTAGGCACATCTAATACATACCTAGTCTCTCAAATAACTTTTTAATGATGGAACATTCCCTTCCCTTCTCTTGGACTTAATGATCGTGTCATCCACACATACTTCAACCTCTTTAAGGATCATGCCATGCGTCAAGGTAGTAGTCCCTCATTAGTAAGTTGTACCAGTATTCTTAATCTCTAAAGATATCACTATGTAATAAAATTTCCCGATGGGGTAGTGAAAGCCATTTTCTCTTGATCATTTGGGTACATCTTTGATTTGGTTATAGCTGACAAAGCCATCAACAAAGGATTCCAGGGCATGGTCAACAGTGTTGTCGATAATCATATCTATATTTGGCAATGGGTAATCATACTTGGTACTAGATCTATTCAAGTAATTATGGTCCATGCACATCCTTACATTCCTCTTTGTTTTAGGTACAAGTACGATGTTAGCCAGCCATGTGGGGTATTGAACTACTCATAAAAGCCTACACTTAGTTGTTTTCTCACCTAATCTTTTACCTTGAGAGACCATTTTGGTAAGAGTTTTTGGAGTTTTTACTTGACTAGCATGGAGTCTGGATATGTGGCATGTGTAGTGTTAGGTCCCCTAGCGGGGGGAGAGAGGGAGTGGTGAGGAAATATTTTTTCAGTTTTCCATAGCTGTCTCTACGTTGACAAGAGAGTGCTTGTCTCTCGATTCACCATTTCTTCCCAATGTTAGGTTTATCAGTTCGATGGTTCGATTATGTGACACCCCGTAATATTTAAAAATAGATTGATCAGTTATAAATTAACCAATAAAAGATTCTAAACAAAATAAGTACCGTTATAAGCATGCAAGAAAAGAAATAAACTGAAATCAAAATTGAATATCCACAATGGAAGATATACTAGATCTCTTGTACCATCCACATGAGTCAAAATCGAACATGCCAAAATAACTAACTATAAGCTATGTAAAATGTATGAATACAAATACATATCCCTATATACTATAATGGAAATTAATGTAACTGATATAAATGACATGTAGGCTAATGGAACCTACATCCTAAAGTATATAGATAGATGAATGATAGCAACACTATCGATCAAGGCTGTAGAACGGGCGGCCTCAGTCCTAAAAAGTCAAATCCACGATGTTAACATCAAGTTTAAAGAGAATAAAATTATAACAAAAATTGTAATAAGTTATAACTATGCACATGCCTCTAGCATTTTAACATCTTTTAAATTTACACCACCCCGAAATTTTAATATCATACACATCTAAGGATCCAAAATCCCAAGTGATCCCATGTTTAAATTTTTAACCTACACATAGGGAAAATAACATTTTAATTAGAGATAATGTTACACTAATCAAAGTCAAAGGTTATAAAGAACTTAAGATAATAGTTGAGTTTAGGGAGCACATAAGTAAACTAATCAATGAAGGACTAAATCTAATGCCTTCAACAATTACTTGTACATTGATCCTTAAGATCCAAAAGCTTCTTCTTATCATCACCAGCTTGTAAGTCCGAGTTAGTAGCCATTTTCTTGGCTCTCTTCATTTTCTGCTTGGTAGTTTTCACCTTCTCCTCAGTTTGATCAGACTTCTCCTGACACTTTTTTTGGTCTCTCTCATGGCCTCTTTAGTGTCATTAAGGTATTCTTTTATTCCTTTGAAGGCTTTATTTATATCAGATAAAGACGACCTCAATTAGTCATCCCCTTATCAAAAATTGGTTGTAGTTGACCAAAAGCTGCAAAACAGTACAACAACAAGGCAGTTATCAAATACTATTAAGGAAAACAAACATTAATGAAAGCGAAAATATTATTAGCAGTGACGAGAGCAAGGTTTTGATTGTACCTTTCTAGCAGTCTAGTCGTAGACATGGGAGCTACTGTCGACCTATCTATAGGCCAAATTCCCAAATGAATCAAACCCCTGGCCAAACTAAGGTTCACTACCATAGAGGTAGATTTGACAACATCCTGGTTCTCCAGGGTTTTTTGTGCCAACTCTTGTTGAGGGGAAGGATCTATTTCCATTCTCTTAAATTAATATTCACTATTCTTGATCAACTTAGTAGTGACAACTACTGGACTCTTTGAACCACTTCACCAGTAATGGGTTTCTTGGGTAGGGGAAATAAGGGTCCAGACATGAGGTTGGGGATCCTTCTCTTTCCCAAAGTTAGACGATGTTCCTCTAAGTTCAAACTCCCTATCTGCCAAAAGGGATCCAGAAAATGCAATCGAGGAAGTTGAAACATGTTCTTCTCCTAGGTTGATGGGGGCTTGTGGTATGTCTTATGTGGGTCAGGAAATAAAAGATGTAATTGAACTCTTATTTTCCAGTAGAACTTATGCCGACCTAGGACGCTCTTCTCCTAATCTCTTATATAGCAACCAAAGAAACTTCAATTCGTTAAAGTTGACGTCTGAGTCACGAGGACACTTCTTTTTCATTTCCTCTACAGACCAACTACAAATTATTAGTCATCACACTATCAAAAAGTTAACAAGAACAAAAGAGAAATAGTTAAAAATAATTGTGGACCTATGCCACGCCCTTCCTAGGGGCACTTGGGACTAATATATCTAACCCTCTTAGGAAGGGGGGCATGTTATCAGTTCTTGACCACCACTCCATAATCCCAATAGTTTTTATTAAAGTCTAGTAAGTTGACTACTAAAGCTCTATTATCTTGTTTTATCTATAAATAGTAGGTATTATCTATAGTGGCTCCCCAATTATAACAGTACATTAATTCTATAATTCCTATGTGGGTTCCATGAAATTTATTTAAGAGGTTAACCCCATTCACAACTCGCCAAGTGTTAGGATCTATCATCGATGGGACCACATCAAAATATTGGAAACATTTAAGGAATAATTGGTTGGGTAGGAAAGTTATCCCACGCTCTATAATAAATAATGTGGGGATCCAATTCCCTTCATCTAAAGCAAGAACATGTAATGGTCCATCCACTACCTCCATATTTACCCAATTTGGGATTTTTCTCCTTTCTCTAAACTCTTTTAACAAGCCTTCGTCAATAATATACACCATTTTTGTGAAAGTAACAAAGAAAGAGAAAGGGAGAATAAAGGTATCTTATAGATTTCTCTAAATAACATAAAACTCTTAAGAACTACAAAAAAAAATTGAAGGCGCTAAGAAAAAGGTTTGATTTCAAGGGTCTGAGGTGAAGAAGAAGTGGGGGAAGGCTCCGTCCTTTTAAAGGTACAACATATTCACTTCAATCTTGGGAATGGGAATGATGAAATGAACCAATGATTGAACTCTTGATGACTTCACGTATCCCAAAAGGGTAAAAAGACTGGCCTACCCTTTGGCAGTTCGTTATTTTTCAAACTATTCATAAAAAAACCACTACGCTAATACACCTGTGAAAAATTACAAGTCTTGAAGTTTGAACACCAACCTCCACCATTTTTGGGTGCCAAGCAACTTTTTAGAATAAATACTCTATCTTTTTACTAAAATATCAAGCATAAAGCATTGGGGGCTTTTGTTGTGGGATAAGTTATTCATCCACATGGAGCAATGAGATATGGACACATTTACTCATAAACATGCACCTTATGGCTTCACATATACTTGATCGGCCAACCGGCCAACCAAAACCAGTAAGGTGAACCATTGACACGACTCAGAATGTGTCTCTAAAGTGTGTACTCTCTAGGCTCAAGTGCAAGCCTGTCGTTCAAGTAATAATCCGACAAGTCGGGTATCGATCCTCAGGGAAAAAGGACAACGAGAGTTGTGACGACGAGATAAGACTGAGGAATCCTAACAATGACTCTAAAAAGAAAAGAAAAGATTGATTTGGTTTTTGGGATTCGATTAAACTAAATGCAATTATGAAAGTATGGTGAAAAATGCATCTAGCTAAATGACCTAGATTAAGAATGAAGGATTGAATTGAACTTTTAAATGAGATGATGGAAAAATAGGACGGGAATACAATCCCCCAACCCTAGTGTATTGCAGTATAATATTAATCGTAAATTTATCTAATTAATATGACCCGAAATTTAGTACTCCCAAGCATTACGTATACGAGGTTCAAGCCCGCGTCATACTTAATCAAAGGATGAGTAAATCAGTATCACGATAACGACACTCGAATTGTATTCTCAATCATCCCGGTTACCCAGGGGCAAACGAGATATTTAGACCTACAATTGTTGTGTCCCTACGCAATACGGTCAAAATTAATTACTAAATTCAGAGGATTAACTTTATACGTGCAATGACCACATCAGGTTGGGTTCATGTAACCCGACCTTGGAAATCTAGCCGGACATACCGAAAACGATGAAAACAGTGTTTAACATGCAAGAGTTCATGATTAATCTAAGGACAATTGATAGAATACTGTAAAAGAGAATCACAAAGAAGAAATAACTCACTAAAATTACCCAAGGAACAATCGCAGCAATAGATAAAATTGGTGATCACACAAACTTGGAATAAACCTTCAATCCTTGAATAAAACTGGAAATTCTATCTACAACTAGGGTTTGTGGAAGAAAAATGAGAAATTAAAATTAACTCCCCACGTTCTAGCCTCCTTTACAACGAAAATAATTCGGGTTTTTATACCCTACATGAAATTCCAAGAAATTGAGTATAAGTCGGAGTCTTTAGAGGAGAATCAAAAAACAAAATCTCGATGGCCGGACCGGTCCGGCCCTTAGGCGGATCGGTCTGCCTCTAAAGCGGATCGGTTCTTTTATTTTCCAGGCGGACAGGTCCGGGGCAGATCGGTTCTTTTATTTTTTGTGCTCTTCGGTTTGCCTTCGGTTCGCAGTCCTCTGGAGTTTGCACAGCGGACCGGTCCGGGTTGAGGGCGGACCGGTCTGCCTATTTGACTTTTCTCTCAAACTTTGACTGTCCATATCTTTTGCTCCGGGTATCCGATTGAGGTGCCGTTTCTTCCGAGGTTCTTGTGAGGATGATACCTTCAACTTCTCTTAGGTACCTCATCCAGATTCTGGGTAGAAATGACTCTTTTGCCCTTTTGACTTTTCTTGTTGACTTTTCTATTCTTCCGGTTTCCTTCTTCCATTTCTTGACATTAGATACCTGTAAAATCATAACGAAATACCAGAAACTCGGTGTACTTGTTAGGATAAGTCAATAGCAAGATTATGAGATAAAGTCAATCCAATTACATTGTTCGAGGTGATTAAAGTACCGAAATTAGGGGATAAATTGGGAAGAATTTATGCCTAATCAAACCCCCCTAACTTAGAACTTTGCGCGTCCCGAGCAATGTAAAAGAATTCTAGCAAGGATCAACTCTTGAAAAACATTTTATTGGGATAAAATACCTCTTTCGCGGGCACGCGATTGCATTTAGCGTATGCAACAAGCCTTTAAACCCCTAGGTTACCCTAGTGGGACGAGTTGTGTCTCGTGAGGGTTTGCAGAGAATATACCCACAAAATTCGACTCAAAGAACTTCAAAATAACCAAAAATTGTATAATTCAAACTTTTCCAGAAAATAGTCATCATTAAGTCATGTCTACAAGTCTCAAACTGTAGTGCGACTCAAAGAACTTCAAAATAACCAAAAATTGTATAATTCAAACTTTTCCAGAAAATAGTCATCATTAAGTCATGTCTACAAGTCTCAAACTGTAGTGCGTGTGTGCGAAGCCAGAAATATAACCGCCAATTTCCAATGATTAATCATTACGTTACTTATCCGAAAATTCGTTTTGATTTCAAATTCTCACGGGAAGCTCTCTCAAACGAACTACTCGGAATATGGATTTTTCGCTCGGTATGCGTGATAATAAGAGTAAATATAATGGATGCAAAATCACGCATACAATTAGAAAGACGGAAATTTCATGGTGAAAGGATTTCTTCAATGGATTACGGTTTTAAAAACGGGAACATCGCCTCTATTTCGCGCATTTAACCTCTTATATTATCTTTTGGTGTATTAGCTCTCCACGCGGTACTCAATTTTTGCAATTTGGACTCGGTTAGGACTTTTTCGGCTTTAAGGTTGCATTGGGTAAAATGAAAATGGTAGGGAAAGTTGGAATTGGAAAAGTTATTTATGATGTCCATTGGTGCTTTTTCTGGGCTATTGCTCATTTTTTCTTCTTTTTCTCTATTTTTTCTGTTTTTCACTTCTTTTCTTTTCTTGCTATTTTTGTTGAGCATTCTTCTATTTTTTTTCTTTCCCCCTTTTTGTTGCACTTTTCGGACTTAAATTCTGAATTTTCTCGTTTTTCGCAATTCCGGCTATTTTGGGTTTTTCGGGTTGTCCAGCGAAAGGGAAAATTATTCGGCTCAATTTGGGTTACAAAAAGGGTAATTTTTCGCTACTTTTTCTGGCCAATATTTTTGGGGTGACAAACGAGGGCCTACTTCATTGTCCAAAATGTCAATTGCGTTACCATATGCGTTTCGAGGTGAATTTAAGTTTAGAGACTAATTTGGCACGATTTTCAAGGCAACATTGCACACATTTTTCAAAACCTATCAAAATGAAAGGATTGAGATCCTTGACAACTTATTACGCGCTAAAAAGAACTTTGAGTTAACAATTAACTCGGATTGATTTAAAATCTCACAAAACGTGATAGGCTCGAATCTCACCGGGTTTGTTAATCTCCACATTTATTCGGTAAGTCGTCAATTTTCGCACAATTTCCATCTTTGGTCAATTTCGGCTTTGTGTATGTTGATGTTTACAATTTGAGACTCCAATTTGACTTTTAATGATATTTTTGAAAAATTTGAATTCCAATTTTTATTTATTTTGAACAAAAATATTTTTGGATTTTTCAAAATTTTATGATTTTTTTGGAAATTTTGGGCATTTTTGAAAAATTTGGGAAGTTTTAGAAATATACACTTGTGACCCCCCCTAACTTAGACTTTTGCATTGTCCTCAAGCAAAAAGGACTAAAATCTAAATAAGGCAAAATAATAAGTGCAATAATTAAAACAAACAAATATAGAAAAATGCAACTTTATATATCATAGGACTGTGGTACAAACAGGAATACAGCATATGTAGGATGTGAGAATAAATACATCAAAACAGTCCATAAGCAACAAAACATCACGGGGGAGGGAAATGGGAAGAGTTGGGCGCGTCGGGGCCATAGGGGTCATGAAAATGTGATGGTAGTGGCTCATAAGGGTCCCCTAGGCGGCGGTAGATATCCGCCTGCCTTCGAGCCGCCCGATTCTGATCTCGTTGGTAGTCGATCACAAAGTTCTCGAATCGGTTCTCGAAGGTCTCAAATCGAGTCTCGAGGGTGGACAACCGGGTCGAGATATCCGTACCCGCCCACTCGAAGTCCGGGTCGTCCTCCTCGTCCGCCGACTCGTCGTCGGCGGCGACGTCACCCATCTCAACGTCTGCTTCGGCGGCCTCCTCCTCCTCGCTCTCTCCCGAGGCAGCCTCTTCCTCGCTATCATGCCCCCACCGTGCCCGGATTATGGCGAGCTGTTTGGCACTCTTAGTGCGAGTGCCCTGTCCAAAGGGACCGGGAAGCCGGGTGCGGTCGGCAGGGGCCTCAATGCCGGCGTCTTGGAGTATAGACGTGATCAAACGGGCATAAGGCAAAGGAGCGGTACCCTTCTTATCCAAAGAAGCGG
Source organism: Sambucus nigra (assembly GCA_949130495.1). NCBI lineage: Eukaryota > Viridiplantae > Streptophyta > Magnoliopsida > Dipsacales > Adoxaceae > Sambucus > Sambucus nigra. The sequence continues at coordinate 291,888,138 of OX422215.1, read as the reverse complement.
CAATGATGTCGGCATACAATGTGCGGGCCAAATGGATGGAGGTTTGGGGATCGAATAAATGGTAGGTCAAGGTGGCTTGCCGAGGCCTCATGGCGAAATCGTTGGACGTTTGAAGAATGTTGGCGCATACGATTTGGAAAGTGAGGCGCGCCGTTTCATGGAGTTGTCCAACCGCGACGGTTTGGCCCGCCCAAGCCACGTTTGGAGCAATGCGCGCCATGACGACGTCCTTCGCGACCGGAGGAACATTCCGAGGATATGTGAAGTCTTGGGGGGCCGGGACACCAAAGGTGGCCAATTTGGCCGTGAGGAGGGCTAAGGAAAAAGGAACGACCGTTCCATCAACGTAAGCTTGGTCCTCAAATTGGTCCGTCCGTACAAGCGTGCCATAGAATAACCGGACCTCGGAAGCCCACACGGCATCATGGGGTTCGTTGAGGAAACGACACCACCCCCGGGACATAAATAGTGCTGTGACAGAATTGGGCAGTGCGTTCCATTGAACCGCACGCTCCATATGGAGTTTGCGGTTCGACCCGAAGAAGTTGGTGCACCATCGCTCCTCTTGGCGGGAGCGGAACTCGTTGCTCCCAGAGTGTAGGATGTCGGTGGATGCGTATTTGGTGGGAGGATCACGGGGGGCCTTGGAGACTAGGCAGAGAGAAGGAACTGAAGAAATCTGGAGAGAGAGGGGAGAGAAGTGGTGTTTGAGGTGTGAAGATAAGGGCAGGGGGTAGGGTTGAATTTATAGTGGAGGGGGGAAGGGATTTGGAGGGAAAGGGTGTATGGGGAAGTGGAGAACCGAATGGGAGGGAAGGATGGTGATTGGGGGGAAGGGGGGGTGAATGGGGGGAAGAGATTCAACGAATCTGCAGAAGGCGGACCGGTCCGGTCCAGGGGCGGACCGGTCCGGTCCTTTAATTTCCAGAAAATTCGATAGGCGGACCGGTCCGGCCTTAAATTAAAGGAACCGGTCCGGCTTGGGGATTTTTGGCTGGAATTTCCCCGAAACTGGATTTCAACCTCGCTTCCTCAAAATATGGCACTTTTAACACGCGCTCCTCACCAAATATAGACTAAGGACCTCTCAATAACACCGGTCACCCGAATTGCTCAAAATCTCGAACTTGCACATGCTAACCCTGAATGTACCAAAATCCTAACGACACTCACTAACGCACATGACACACACGACTCTCACCCCATACGCGTCGGGGGTGCGACGACCTAACTGAAACTGTTCACTCTACCCCGTAAACGGGGTCCGACAACCAAAAGGTGTCGACTTCTTCTTCGCACACCTCAAGATATGGCTTTAGGCGTTGTCCATTCACTTTGAATGTGTTTCCCCCTTTTAAATCTTCTACTTCGACAGCTCCGTGGGGGAAAACATTCTTGACAACAAACGGGCCAGACCATCGCGACCGCAACTTGCCCGGAAAGAGATGAAGACGAGAGTTATAGAGAAGAACTTTTTTCCCGGGAAGAAACTCTTTCCGTCGAATGATGCTATCGTGAGCGAGTTTCATCCTTTCTTTGGCAATTTTGGCATTCTCATACGCATCATTGCGTATCTCCTCTAACTCATTTATTTGAAGCTTGGGAGCTTCACCGGCTTTATCCATGGCATAATTGAGCTCCTTAATTTCCCAATACGCTTTGTGTTCTAACTCCACGGGGAGATGGCAAGGCTTGCCATACACGAAGCGGAAAGGGGACATGCCAAGCTTATTTTTGTATGCGGTGCGATAGGCCCATAGCGAATCGTTCAGTCTAATTGACCAATCTTTCCGGTTAGGATTGACGGTCTTCTCGAGAATGTTCTTGATCTCACGATTCGCTAGTTCGGCCTGCCCATTTGTTTGTGGGTGATACGTCGTTCCAACCTTGTGGACGACGCCATACTTTCTCATGAGCTTCTCAAATGGCCTATTGCGAAAGTGCGTGCCATTGTCGCTAATTATTGCTTTCGGTGCGCCAAAGCGAGAAAGTATGTGTTCCTGTAGGAACTTTATCACCACCTTACTGTCATTAGTCTTAGTAGCTATAGCTTCTACCCATTTAGAAACATAGTCTACCGCGACTAGGATGTATAGGAAACCAAAGGATGGGGGGAAGGGACCCATGAAGTCAATACCCCAACAATCGAATATCTCAATAATGAGTATGGGGGTAAGGGGCATCATGTCGCGGAGAGAGATGGCTCCCATCCGTTGGCACCTATTGCATGACTTGCAAGCGTCATTTGTATCCCGGAAGATTGTGGGCCAATAGAGGCCGCATTGCAGAATTTTAGCGGCCGTCTTTTTCGTTGAGAAGTGGCCTCCACATGCTTCCGAATGACATAACTGGATGACCTTTGGAATCTCGTCATCCGGTACACATCGTCGGATGATTTGGTCTGCGCAGTATTTAAAGAGTAAGGGATCATTGTAGAAGAACATGCGCGACCAAGTAATAAACCTCTTCTTATCTTGCGGTGTCCAATCGGGAGGGACGGCTCCCGTGACAAGATAGTTCACTATGTCCGCAAACCAGGGATATGAAGAAGTAGCAAAGAGTTGCTCATCTGGAAAATACTCGTCTATGGGTATGGGATCACTAGGTACGTCGAACGAAAGCCGAGACAAATGGTCGGCAACGACGTTTTCTACTCCTTTCTTATCCTTGATAGAGAGATTGAACTCTTGTAGGAGTAGGATCCACCTTATGAGGCGCGGCTTGGCGTCTTTCTTCGCAAGTAGATACTTTAAAGCCGCGTGGTCGGTGCAAACAATTATAGGAGAACCAATGAGATACGATCTGAACTTATCAAGGGCAAAGACTACTGCTAGCAACTCCTTCTCCGTGGTAGAGTAGTTGAGTTGAGGTCCAGTAAGGGTTCGGCTAGCGTAGTAGATGACATGAGCTTGTTTATCTTGACGTTGGCCCAAAACGGCCCCAATCGCGTAATCGCTTGCATCACACATGAGTTCGAATGGTAAAGACCAATCCGGAACTTGCATGATGGGAGCGGACACGAGCATGTTCTTTAACTTGTCAAAGGAGCTTTGGCATGCCTCGGTCCACTCAAACGGGTTGTCCTTCATGACAAGGTTGCTTAAGGGTCTAGCGATAGCACTAAAATCCTTAATGAACCTTCGATAAAACCCGGCGTGACCCAAAAATGAGCGCACGTCTTTAAGCGATCTCGGTGGGGGAAGGTCAGCTATGACATCAATCTTAGCCCTATCAACTTCTATGCCTTTAGATGATACTATGTGGCCAAGAACTATTCCTTCAGTGACCATGAAATGGCACTTCTCCCAATTTAGCACTAAGTTCTTCTCCACACACCTAGCAAGTACTTGTTCCAATTTTTCTAGACAAAGATCTAAAGAGGTGCCAAAAATGCTAAAATCGTCCATGAACACCTCGAGTCCTCTTTCGACCATGTCACTAAATAAGCTTAACATGCACCGTTGAAAAGTCGCGGGTGCATTACACAAGCCGAATGGCATACGTTTGTAGGCAAACGTACCAAAAGGACAAGTGAACGTCGTCTTCTCTTGGTCAAGTACATCTACCTCAATCTGGTTATATCCGGAATAACCATCAAGGAAGCAATAATATGGGTGGCCTGCAACTCTCTCAAGCATTTGATCAATGAATGGCAAGGGGAAATGATCTTTTCTTGTTCCCGCATTGAGTTTTCGGTAATCAATGCAAACACGCCAACCGGTGGTGGTGCGTTGGGGAACAAGCTCTCCCTTAGCATTCTCAATCACAGTCATACCCGACTTCTTCGGGACGACTTGAATAGGACTCACCCATTTGCTATCCGAGATTGGGTAGATAATCCCGGCATCTAATAGTTTAATGATCTCGGTTCTCACAACTTCTTTCATGTTGGGGTTCAGCTTTATTTGCATTTCTCTAGAGGGTTTGACATCCTCTTCGAGGTGAATCTTGTGGGTGCAAATCAGAGGACTTATCCCCTTCAAATCAGCTATACACCAACCAAAAGCACTTAGGTGCTTCCTCAAAATTTTTAACAACTTACCCTCCTGCTCGTCGTCTAGGCTAGAGGAGATCACAACAGGAAATGTCTCATCCTCTCCTAAGTATGCGTATTTGATATGGGAGGGGAGTTTCTTTAATTCAAGAGTTGGAAACTTCTCGTCGGAGGGAACAACGTGTGTATCCCGTGGTGGTAACTCTTCGAATCTAGAAACCCAATTCACATCTCTCGCGTCCTCGTCCGACGCTCTCTCATCGAGTAACTCTCTTAATTCGCCAATCTCCCTCTCATACTCAGTATACGTCCCCTCACTCTCATTGCTCGAAACCAGACAGGATCCTAAGGCATCGCCACAACAATTCTCCTCAATGTACTCCTCTACTATCTCATCTATGAGACTCACCGCGTGAATATCATCTTCCTCTCCCGTATGTTGGGCTATATTGAAGATGTTGGTCTCCAATGTCATATTCCCAAAAGTGAGCTGCATTCGCCCATTCCTTGTGTTAATAATAGCGTTAGCTGTCGCTAAGAATGGGCGCCCGAGAATGATGGGAACATGATTGGTCGAGATTAAGGAGGGCTCCGTGTCCCAAATGACAAAGTCTACCGGGAAGTAGAAAGTGTCAACTTGAACGATCACGTCCTCTACTACACCTCGTGGGACCTTCACAGTTCGATCCGCTAGTTGGAGAGTGATTCTTGTGGGCTTGAGGTCGCCCAAATCAAGTTGCCTATAGATGGAGTAAGGGAGGATATTGACACTTGCTCCCAAGTCTAGTAAGGATTTTTCAATTTTGTTCTCTCCAATGATGCAGGAAATGGTGGGTGCACCGGGATCTTTGAATTTAGGAGGGAGCTCATTGAGTAGGATGGAGCTCACGTTCTGTGATAGGAAGACATTCTTCTTTACTTTCATCTTCCTTTTTACCGTCAACAAATCTTTGATGACTTTTGCATAAGCTGGAATTTGTTTGATGGCATCGAGGAATGGTAAATTCAGCTTTACCTGCTTTAGTATTTCTAGCACGTCATCACGTGGGTTTCCTTTCTGGGAAGGAATCAACCTATGAGGAAACGGTGCCGTAGAGGGTGGTTTCACTACTACCTCGGGCTCACTAGTGTCATCTTTATCACTCTCATTCGAGGGGACATCTTCGGCCTCTTTCGTGCCGGGCGAAATCACCATGTCTTTGGTTGTGTCGTGTGGGGGAGGTGATAAATCAACGACTCTCCCACTACGAAGAGTGGTCACAGCTTGACATTGCTCCTGATGATTAGTAGAAGTGGAGCTAACACTAGTTTGACCTTGGGGAGGTCTTTGGCCCTGGGCAGGAAACTTTCCCTTCTCTTGAACGCTCAACGAGGATTGAATCTTGGACAGGTTCGCATTTATGTCACCAATGAGACGATCATATTTGGCATTGGTTGCGGTCTGGCTAGTGATGAATTGATTCATCGTATCCTCGAGAGTTCTCCACTGTGGCGGGATATAATTTCCATGGGGTGGTGGTGCTTGCACATGTCCTTGCATGTGTGGAGTTTGTTGAAATTGTTGTGGAGGAGGAGGGGCAACATGCGAAGGAGGGTTCATTGCGGCATGTTGTTGCCCGTAGCTGAATCCGGGATGATTTTTCCACGAAGGGTTGTATGAATTCCCGTGCGGGGCACCGAAATTACCCTTAAAGCCTCCTATACCACTAACTTGCTCCTGCAACATTACTTTGCAGGCGGGTATCGTCGGGCATTCCTCAGTTGAATGTCCCGCCTCACAAATCGCACACACCTTTTCGACGGGATTCTTGATAGATCCAACTACCTCGCATAAATCTCGAAATCCTTTCTCAAGGGAGTCCAATCGACAGTCCGACATAGAGGTCTTGTCTACATGGTGTAGGCCGGACGCCGATGGAGTGGTGGTCGCTTGACAATTTCGATTCTGAGCATTAGGATCAGAAATATCCCAAGATTGGGTAGTCTCGGCGACATACCTCAGGTGAAGCTCAGCATCGTGGCAATCTAGCTCGATAAACGGACCACTACCCATGGTTTTAATGAGTTGCTTGGAGTTAAGGTTCAACCCATTATAGAGGAAGGAAATGATTTGAGCTGTATCAAATCCATGATGGGGGCACGAAGCAGTTAACTCATTGAAACGCTCATAACATCGATGGAATGACTCATTATCCAATTGCCTGAACGATTGAATCTGAGCCTTTATGGAGATTGTTCGATGTGGTGGAAAGAACTTCTTGAGAAATCTGGATTGTAACTCGTTCCAAGATGGAATCGAGCTCGGAGGTAAAGACCATAGCCAGGTCTTAGCTTTATCTTTTAACGAGAATGGGAAGAGTTTGAGGCGAATCACCTCTTATGTGAAAGTTTGATCGTTGAGGGTATCACACACGTCCTCAAATTCCCGTATATGCAGGTATGCCTTTTCTGAATCCATACCGTGATAGTGTGGTAGCATCTGGATCATCCCATTTTTGAATCGGAACTGCCCGGCATTATACGGGAGTATAATGCATCCCGGAGTGACAGTGCGCTCGGGATATAAGAATTCTCTCAACGGGCGGTACGGAGGCTCTTCCTCACCGGTAGTTGCATTACTATGCTGCGAAATCTCTATCTCACTAGACGATTCGGTGCTCTCACTGGGTGTGCACGACGTGTGTCCTACGAAGGAGAAAGGAGTGTTGCTAGAGATTGAGTGTGACGGTGTGGGAGGTGGGATCCAGAACTGTGGGGCTTGTGGAGTGTGGGGACTATCAGGATTATACTCAACAAGTGGATTTTCGTGAATGCTGGTTGGAGTATTATGGGGTGTGGGAGTGGTTTCAGAATTTTTCATTAAGTTTGTGAGAGATGGTGGTGAATCTTTTTGTGCTTTTCATATTTTTTTTTTTTAGATTTTTTTGGATTTTTGAATTTTTGGTCAAAGCTTTGGATTGACTCGATCTAATCCTAAGTCTACCTAATTCCCCGACAACGGCGCCAAAAACTTGACACGACTCAGAATGTGTCTCTAAAGTGTGTACTCTCTAGGCTCAAGTGCAAGCCTGCGTTCAAGTAATAATCCGACAAGTCGGGTATCGATCCTCAGGGAAAAAGGACAACGAGAGTTGTGACGACGAGATAAGACTGAGGAATCCTAACAATGACTCTAAAAAGAAAAGAAAAGATTGATTTGGTTTTTGGGATTCGATTACACTAAATGCAATTATGAAAGTATGGTGAAAAATGCAGCTAACTAAATGACCTAGATTAAGAATGAAGGATTGAATTGAACTTTTAAATGAGATGATGGAAAAATAGGACGGGAACACAATCCCCCAACCCTAGTGTATTGCAGTATAATATTAATCGTAAATTTATCTAATTAATATGACCCGGAATTTAGTACTCCCAAGCATTACGTATACGAGGTTCAAGCCCGCGTCATACTTAATCAAAGGATGAGTAAATCAGTATCACGATAACGACACTCGAATTGTATTCTCAATCATCCTGGTTACCCAGGGGCAAACGAGATATTTAGACCTACAATTGTTGTGTCCCTACGCAATACGGTCAAAATTAATTACTAAATTCAGAGGATTAACTTTATACGTGCAATGACCACATCAGAATGGGTTCATGTAACCCGACCTTGGAAATCTAGCCGGACATACCGAAAACGATGAAAACAGTGTTTAACATGCAAGAGTTCATGATTAATCTAAGGACAATTGATAGAATACTGTAAAAGCGAATCACAAAGAAGAAATAACTCACTAAAATTACCCAAGGAACAATCGCAGCAATAGATAAAATTGGTGATCACACAAACTTGGAATAAACCTTCAATCCTTGAATAAAACTGGAAATTCTATCTACAACTAGGGTTTGTGGAAGAAAAATGAGAAATTAAAATTAACTCCCCACGTTCTAGCCTCCTTTACAACGAAAATAATTCGGGTTTTTATACCCTACATGAAATTCCAAGAAGTTGAGTATAAGTCGGAGTCTTTAGAGGAGAATCAGAAAACAAAATCTCGATGGGCGGACCGGTCCGACCCTTAGGCGGATCGGTCTGCCTCTAAAGCGGATCGGTTCTTTTATTTTCTAGGCGGACCGGTCCGGGGAGGATCGGTTCCTTTATTTTTTGTGCTCTTCGGTTTGCCTTCGGTTCGCAGTCCTCTGGAGTTTGCACAGCGGACCGGTCCGGGTTGAGGGCGGACCGGTCTGCCTATTTGACTTTTCTCTCAAACTTTGACTGTCCATATCTTTTGCTCCGGGTATCCGATTGAGGTGCCGTTTCTTCCGAGGTGCTTGTGAGGATGATACCTTCAACTTCTCTTTAGGTACCTCATCCGGATTCTGGGTAGAAATGACTCTTTTGCCCTTTTGACTTTTCTTGTTGACTTTTCTATTCTTCCGGTTTCCTTCTTCCATTTCTTGACATTAGATACCTATAAAATCATAACGAAATACCAGAAACTCGGTGTACTTGTTAGGATAAGTCAATAGCAAGATTATGAGATAAAGTCAATCCAATTACGTTGTTCGAGGTGATTAAAGTACCGAAATTAGGGGATAAATTGGGAAGAATTTATGCCTAATCAACCATCAAGTAGGGGAAAGGTCACTCACATAGGGGATACTAATAACCATTTCACACGTGAATTTGAAGATCAACAGCCTCATTTATTATATATGGGTGTAAATGCTTGAATATTTAAAGGCATTCCATCCCTTGGTTTCTTAACCACTATAAATGCACTATCTCCCTTAGCTCAAGGGATACACAAGTCAATACGAGTAAGATTGTACTAAGTTTGATATAACTCCCCCCAACTACAATACCATAATCATATATGTAGGCTTTTCTTTAGCTGAACCACGTTAAAAACTTTTGTTGACCTATTAGTATTATTTAATATTTATATATATTTATCAGTGATTATAAAATTAGTATTATTAGGTTAAACTTAAATCTACACCAATTTTAAAGATTAACAGACTGACACCATCTATGAAAATGACTGTTTGACATCGTTCTCTATTAATTCTATTCATTCGTTCACGTTTGAGTCCTTTTTCAAGGATGATCGATATTCTATAAAATAGCCTTGCGGGTAGGCATAATACTATCGATCCCTCTACTCGACCCAGTTCAGCAGATCTCCAAGGAATATTAATCCACCTTTCAAAAGGGAAAGAGGTAATGCAGGAAACGGTGAGGTAATATCTAAGTCTACTGCCGCTCTATCCCATAAAAGAGAAATATCGCCTCCTCCTAGAAGTAAAAAAAGTAGCTAGTTGAAGTTCTCATGTGACAAGTCCTATCACCCAGGAGCAACTTCTTCAATCAGATCCACTGATTACTATGATGGTCGATCTTACACTCCTGAACGAAAGAGCATCTTGTGGAAGTTGAGCAATGTCTCCGTCATTAATTGTCTTTGCCTCTTAGCAACTAGAGGACATCATAAAGAACAATAGAGAACTCGTGATCATCTATAAGGACCAGTCAGGTCTAGAGCAAGTATCCACGCGTGTCGAGTAGACTTCTTAGAAAGAGAGCTCAGCACAAATGCGCGATACAGTTGCCAAAGTTATATTAACTAAATTTAAGCCAGAAGATCAATCTTGAAAGGGATTAATACATAGACTGGAAGATATCTTAGGAAAGATGGTCAAGACTAATAATCCTCTACAAAGTAGTTTTGTAAAGGGATCTCCTTTCATTCCAGCCATTATGGATTTCCCTACACCTTCCAAATTCAAGCCACCAGTAATCACTCCTAAGTATGATGGTAAGACTGATCTTGTTCTCCATATAGAAAAATATCAAGCTACTAGTGATATTTATTATGTTCTTGATAAGATGCGTTGCCGAGATTTCTCACGTATCATCACTGGATCAACCTAAATATGGTATAATAATTTACCCCGAGGAGAAATTTTAAATTTTCAGTAGATCGCCAAACTTTTTATCAGTAATTTTTCTTTGGATAAAAATCGATCAAGAGAGTAGCCTATCTGCTGAATGTTCGTCAGTAACCAAGAGAAATAACTCAGGACTATTATTAATCACTTCAATAATAAGAAGTTAGAAGTGGTAGCTTATGATGAGAAAATTGCTATCACTTCCCTAATGAGTGGATTGCTTCCTGAGAAGTTATACTATACGCTGGCAAAAGAACTTCCTAAACCATAATAGAGCTGATGGCAAAGGATGATAAGATCATGAACGCCGAGGAAGCTATGGCTGCCAAACAGATCCTCGAGATGAAATCTAATGGCCAGAAGTGTTTGGATAAGAAGAAACAGGGAGATAAGAAATCTAAGAAGCGTAAGAAGTATGAAGAGTATACCTCACTTACCATAGGTGTGCATCACATCTTAGAGGAGTTTAATTGCAGTATGGATTTGAAATGGCCTGGTAAATTGAAATCTCCACCCACCGGAGAGATAAATCCAAATACTATGATTTTCACAAAGATCATGGACATACCACTAATAGGTGTATTGCCCTGAAAAATGAAATTGAATCTCTCAATTGCCGAGGAAAGTTGAGCAAGTTTATTGATCAAACGAAAGATTGAGACTCTAAAAGAAGGTTAAAATCACCTTCGAAAGATAGAGATGATGAAAAAAGAGGATGAGGCGATGAATATGAAGATGATCCATACCTACCAAAGAAACACTGAGAACTAGAACTTGATATAAAGATGATATCATTTGGTAGTAACTTTATTGCAAGAGGAGACGCTAGAGGTGGGGATGAAATCGCCGAAAGGAAGGCCTTTTTAAATGAAGCCAAATCATGTTCCTACATTTGGTAGATCAACTTATTCAACAAGGTAGATGGTCGGCCAAGAAAGGTTAATAAAGAAAAGATAGTCATTGACTTCTCCAAAAATGAGTTATCATAGGTGCTTTACCCCCACGATGATCCATTAGCTGTCACCTTTAGGGTACATGAAGCAAGGATTGCAAGAATTCTGGTGGATAATGGTAGTTCAGCTGATGTTAAATTCAGTAATTATTTTCGCAACTTGGAGTTACAAGATAGAAAACTAAAACCATATTATAGGACCTTAATTGGTTTCTCTGGAGAAAAAGTTTATCCTTTGGTAACCATCAAGTTAGAGGTTTTGAATGGCACTTGTCCAGCAAGCAAAATTGAGAAGATCCATTTCTTCATCCTAGACAAGAATGTTCTGTCAGCCAACAATATGATCATCGGCAGAGTCGGATTGAAAATATTTGAGGCAGTGCCATCCACAGTTCATCAGTGCCTAAAGTTCCCCACTCATTATGGTATCGACATAGTAAATGGAAACCAGGTGGAGGCCAGAGAGTGATACTATAGTTCGATCGATCGGAATGAGTAGAAGAAAAAAACCACCACTTACTAGCTTGATACTTTGGATCCATGGGAAGAAATTGAATTTCTCAAAGGACAAGTGGTGGAAGCTACGAAAACAATAATATTGGGTGATGACAAACCAGAGAGGACTACTTATATTGGCTCAACCCTAGCACCACCCCTCAAACATGAACTAATGGCATTCCTTAAAAAGCGAAAAAGTGTGTTTCCTTGGAGCCATGAAGACATGCCTGGAATCGACCACAACTTTATATGCCATGAGCTTAATATCATTAAAGACGTCAAGATGATCAAGCACAAATTAAGAGTGTTTATCCCAAAGAAAAATATAGCCATCCAAGAGGACGCGGACAAATTATAAAAGGCCAAATTCATAGAAGATGTCAAATACCCAGACTGGTTGGCCACTGTAGTGATGGTTAAAAAGAAGAATAATAAGTGGCGTATATTATAGATACTTCTATAGGTCAAGAGTTATTAAGCTTTAAAAATGCCTATTCTGGTTATAATCAGATCAAAATGAATCCCGAGGATAAGGAAAGTAGATCATTTATAACCAGACGAGGTACTTACTGCTACAATGTAATGTCTTTGGGGCTTAAAAACGCCGGAGCAACATACCAAAGACTAGTAAACAAGGTTTTTGAGGAGCATATTAGAAAGATTATGGAGGTTTACGTGGATGACATGCTCACCAAGAGCAAGAAAGTTGTTGACCACATCAAAGACTAAAGCTAGACGTTTGATCAACTTTAAAAGAATCAAATGAGACTCAACCCGACCAAATGCATGTTCGACGTACGAGAAGGGATATTCCTAAGCATTATTGTGAATCAGAGAGGAATTGAACCCAGTCTAGACAAAATCAAGGTATTGATTAATATGCAATCTCTAATGTGCAAAAAAGATGTAAAGAAACTAACTGAAAGGGTGGCTGCTCTCAACCGATTTATTTCCCGAGGCACGGATAAGTGTTTACTATTCTTTAGGGAGATCACAAAAACATTTGAGTGGAATAAAGAGTGCGAAAAATATTTTCAAGACTTGAATACATACTTGGGATCACCACCGCTGCTTTCCCAACCACTTATGGGAGAAAAATTGTATCTATATTTGGCCGTATCACAATCTGCTATCAGCTCGACATTGGTTCAGGTGGAAGATGGAGTGCAAAAACTGGTATATTACACCAACAAAGCTTTCAGGGGAGCAGAAATCAGGTATCCACACTTAAAAAAATTAACCCTTGATCTTATTGAAGCTTCAAGGAGAATGAAGCCCTATTTCAGGCACATACCATAGTGATTTATACAGACCCACCGCTATGCCAAGAGACTTATAAACTAGCGAAATTAGGTAGATTGATGGCATGGATAGTAAAGATAAGAGAGTATGAAATCCTTTATGAGCCTAAAACCGCATTAAAATGGCAAGCTATTGCAGATTTCATTTTCTAATTTACATATCAAGAGATGGTCGTTAACCTAACCATGCCCGTTGAGTAGACTTCTTCGGAAGAGAGATCATCTCCAAAGAAAAATATGTCGACTGTCGATCAACCTGAGACATCAAGTGCGCAAGAGATATCCGAGCGATATGATGAGAAGAGTAAGAAGTTATTTAAAAAATGAATATTAAGTGAAGGGAATTTCGATGATGATATCCCAATTTGAAAATTATATGTAGATGGGTCTTCGTGCACCACTGCTAGTGGGTCAGGACTTATTATCAATATCCCAAACGATATAAATGTGGAGTACGTGCTTCATTTCTAGTTACAGACATCCAACAATAAGGCAGAGTACAAAAAACTAATCAAAGGCATGGAGTTTGCCTTATCCTTAGGAGACGAGTAGGTCATAGCAAATAGTGATTCTCAGTTAATTATGAACCAGGTGCTTCAAGTACATAGGGTCAAGGGAGATCTAATGATCAAGTATTTTTCCAAAGCTGTCAAAGTCATCTCCAAGCTCTCAGTAGTAAAGATGATTAGGATACCAAGGGTGGACAATGTCCGAGCAGATGCACTTGCTCGGCTAGCCTCAGCGGCTAGGACAGAGCTCAAAAGAACAATCCCAGGAGAAATCCTTTCACATAGAAGCTTAGATACGAAAATTATCAATTTAATCTCTTTGGAATTGGGACTTTTATCTATGGATCCTATAAAAAATTACATTGACAAGGGTTTACTGTCACACGCATAATTCTAGCATCAAAACTATGTCGGGTGCGAACTAAATAAAATATCATTCCTAGCATGCGACAGTTATGAGATATATAAAATTCATTCCACAAAATAATTATAAAATCAATCCCAATAAATAATAATCACCAATACGATCGAAAATCCATCATCGTGCTAATCTCCAATAATATCTAACTCGAAATAAATATAATCTCCAATAAACTGAATTCATAATGAAATATTTGAATAAAAAACGTAACAAATATGGAACAAATGGCCCACCAAATCCATAAAACTGAGTCTCAATATAAATGCGAATGAATGGAAACCAAAACTGAACTACTAAGCATAAAATAAATACTCCAGCTGCACCTCCAGGATAAATCTCCATATACTCCTATGCAACTACTCCAGCACTAATACCAGAAAAATATTAGTCAACGCACAGGGTCAGAGCCCCGAGCATGAATACCAGCTACTCCTTCCAATTAGGGTCCGTGAACCCAGACAATAACATTATACATGATAAACATCACAATGGAATATTTTATATTAAGATGAGATAATTAATAACGATGCAAGTAAATAAACAACCTATACTAGAAATACTCATTTATGCCATCTCAACATCTAAGTCCAATTATCCATTCATTTAACTTAAATTAAGTTAATCCAATTGTTAATTTTCATCCTTATTGATATCATATGTGGGACTTCCACCTACATATTTATCTCATTTAATTTGTTTGGATGCAGTACTCTCGCTGTTCTACACCACACACACTACCCTCGACATAGCCAGTCGGTCCGTTTAAACTGTCAACCCTGAAATTATGTACGAGGTTCCAAGCACGACACGTCTTCATAGCTAATCAACCCGTTTAAATTGTCGAGCTTGAAATTATTCATACGCCACACACCCACAAGTCACAATAGCCAGCCAACCCGTTTAAACAGTCGGTCCTACAATTATTAATGATGCCAATATATTTTAATACAAGTTTTTATTATTTTAGGTATTAATTCTCAATTTCTCATTTTTCTCCTCTTCAAATATTTATTTACCCCATTCTTATTATCGATGTGAGATCCTCAAAAACACCCTTAGTCCTATACCTTAGGGACCCCAACACATAAATACATCCTACCTTAATTGTAGGATGAATTTGGATAATCTCTTCCTAGTCTTATGCCTAGGATAGCAAATCGACGGAATGATATTAACAAATCAGCCCCACCTCGGATTAATCCATCCGTAAAAATATACACTAACTAGTCCCATACTTATAAAGTGTAAACCGCAACTAATGCCTACCCACTAGTCCCACACCTAGTAAGCATCCTAAAATATAGGTGAGAGCATACTACCAAAAATCTTGTTATACCCGCGATAACAAATATAATTATTATTCAATAACACAATTTAACAACATATATAAACAATATCACAAATTTATCCTTGATGGCACAATTTAATTTAATTTAATTAATAACATCGTTGTCGTTCTTGATATAATTTGTGTCCATCAACATGCAAGTTTACGAAATGCATAATAATAACCCACTTCTATCAACTACATAATTATTCGAGTTTGTGCGTGCCCTTTTCTCATTTAAATAACATCTATAAAATTCTACATGTGATCCTACACCCATAATAACCAACACCAAATACTCTATCCTACACATCCAAGGGTTCTAAGTCTTATTTCATATTAAAACTTTTCATCAAAACAGTACCAAATTTGTTCTCACCTTTTCTAATTAAAGTTGCTAATTTGTTTTAAGAAAACAAGTGATTCAATTTTTAGGCGACACTTAAAACGCATAATACTAAATGAAGAGAATAAAGTATCCATGCCTGAATAAAAGTTTAATGAGAATTTTGATTTCAAGGATGTATTCTCCTTAAAAAGTTGATAAAGTGCCTTGGGAAAATCCAATTAATCTTGGCAAATTTCTAGTTAAGACCTTGAAGAAAATTGGGGCAAAGGTTTATAGATGAAAGAGAAATATTTTGGAGAAGTCTTCTGGAGGAAGAGTTGTGAAAAAGCAATTTGAAGAACCCAACCACGGATTAGTTTTAATTTATAATGATTAGGAGTTCTAATGGTAATAGAATAATATTTAAACTTAAAAAAATTGCCCGTTAGTCACAGCCCAGAACTGTGACAAGCGTTTTTTTTCAATTTAAATTCCCATTTTAACTCCGATTTTAATTTCGATTAAAATCCTACTTTTCAATATTAAAACTCAACATTTTAAATTACTAAAATTAATAAATTTCAAAATTTTATTTTATCCAAAATTTCGAATTAATTTAAATAATACCTTTTAAATTTACGGGGTGTTACATACTTCCCCACTAGCATAGGAATTTCGTCCTCAAATTTCGACGAAGCATAAATGCGCAAAATAGAAATAAGGCTCACATATGCTTACCCATCTAATATACCAATAGGGTATCGACACACGCAATCCTACACGCACGTATCCCATAAAAATTATAATATGTATATATCCAGCTATACATATATATGCATAATTATGAAAATAACAGCGTACCATGCGCTCTCGCGAATCACCACTTGATTTCATCTCCAAAAGTCATCAAAATGCTAAAGTTCTCAAATCAATTTACGTCACCAAAATCGATACTAACGATACCTAATATCTACACTAATAATCTCCGAAATATATCTTGTCTCCAAATAATCAATTCTAAGTATCCTCACATCAAAATTACTAGTTCTGACTTCAATTCCTATAACGTTCTTATCACAAAACTCCTATCTCCAAGAAATGCAGCTAACCCGTATGCTAGACCCAATACCTTAAGGAGTACGTAGAAACAAAGGGGATCAAAGATCGATAATGCAGAAGCTAAACGGACTCACAACCTACGAGACCTAAGACCATGCTTTGATACCATCTGTCACACCACGCGTAATTCTAGCGTCGGTCGCCACCAAAACTATGCTGGGTGCAAACTAAATAAAATATCATTCTTAGCATGTGACAGATATGAGATATATAAAATTCATTTCACAAGATAATAATGAAATAAATCCCAATAAATAACAATCACCAATGCGATCGAAAATCCATCAGCATGCTAATCTCCAATAATATCTAACTGGAAGTAAATATAATCTCCAATAAACTGAATTCGTAATGAAATATCTTAATAAAAACCGTAACAACTGTGAAATTGAATGGCCCACCAAATCCATAAATCGAGTCTCAATATAAATGCGAAGGAATGGAAAACTAAACTGAACTACTAAGAATAAAATAAAATACTCCAGCTATACCTCCAAGATAAATCTCCATATACTCCTATTCAGCTACTCCAAGACTAATACCTAAAAAAAAGTTAATCAACGTATAGGGTCGAAGTCTCGAGCATGAATACCAGCTACTCCCTCCAATTAGGGTCCGTTAACTCGGACAACAGCATTATACATGATAAACATCACAGTAGAATATTCTATATTAAGACGAGATAATTAATAACGATGCGAGTAAAGAAACAACCAATGCTAGAAATACTCATTTATGATATCTCAATATCTAAGTCCAATTATCCATTCATTTAACTTAATTTAAGTTAATCCCATTATTAATTTTCATCCTTATTGATATCATATATGGGACTTTCACCTATATTTTTATCTCATTTTATTTATTTGGTTACGGTACTCCCGCTGTTCTATACCACACACACTTCCCTTGCCATAGACAACCGGTCCGTTTAAACTGTCAAACCTACAATTATGTACGAGGTTCCACGCACGACACTTCTTCATAGCCATCCAGCTCGTTTATACTATCAGCCCTGCAATTATTCAGACGCCACACACCACACGTTGCAATTGACAGCCAACCTGTTTAAACTGTCGATCCTGCAATTATTAGCGATGCCAATATATTTTAATACCCATTTTTATTATCTTAGGTATTAATTCTCAATTTCTCATTTTTCTCCTCTTCAAATATTTATTTACCCCACCCTTATTATCGATGTGAGATCCTCAAAAACACCCTTAGTCCCATACCTAAAGGTCTACCAAAACATAAATACATCCTACCTTAATTTTAGGATGAATTTCTATCAATAATATCTTCCTAGTCTTATGCCTAGGCTAGTGAATCGACAGAACGACATTAAAAAATCATCCCCACCACGGATTAACCCATCCATAAAAATCTACACTAACTAGTCTCATACCTAGAAAGTGTAAACCGCAACTAAGGTCTACCCACTAGTTCCATACCTAGCAAGCATCCTAAAATATAGGTGAGAGCATACTACCAAAAATCATGTCATACCCACTATAACAAATATAATTATTATTTAATCCCACAATTTAACAACATATATAAACAATATCACAAATTTATCCTTGATAGCACAATTTAATTTAATTTCATTAATAACATCGTTATTAGTCTTGACACAATTTATGTCCATCAACATGTAAGTTTATGAACCGCATAATAATAATCCACTTCTATTAACTACATAATTATTCGAGTGTGTACGCGCTCCTTTTTCATATAAATAACATCTATAAAATTCTACATGCGATCCTACACCCATAATAACCCAAAACCAATACTCTATCCTACGCATCCAACGGTTTCAAGTCTTATTTCATATTAAAACTTTTCATCATAACAGTACCAAATTAGTTCTCACTTTTTCTGATTAAAGTTGCTAATTTATTTTAAGAAGACATGTGTTTCATTATTTAAGCGACACTTAAAATGCATAATACTAAAGGAAGAGAATAGAGTATCCATACCCGAATAAAAATTGATCAAGAATTCTGATTTCAAAGATGTATTCTTCTCAAAAAGTTGATAAAAATCCGTTCTTGACGCTTCTTGAGAAAATCCACTTAATCTTGACAAATCTTAAGTTGAAACCTTAAAGATAATGTGGGGCAAAGGTGTGTAAATGAAAGGAAAATATTTTAGAGAAGTCTTGTGGAGGAAGAGTTGTGAAAAAATCTATTTGAAGAACCCAACCACATATTAGCTTTAATTAATAATGATTAGGAATTCTAATGCTAATAGGATTCTATTTAATTTTTTTTAAAAGCCCATTAGTCACGGCCCAGAACCGTGACAATAGTTTTTTCCCCAATTTAAATTCCCATTTTCACTCCGATTTTAATATCGATTAAAATCCTACTTTTCAATGTTAAAACTCAACATTTTAAATTACTAAAATTAATAAATTCCAAAATTTTATCTTACCCAAAATTTTGAATTAATTTAAATAATACCTTTTAAATTTACGGGGTGTTACATATACTACTTACCAATCCAAAAGAAGCATGGAAGTTGGAATACAAGGAAGCCAGTTAAACGCTAGAACGAGGAGTCTTATACAAAAGAGGATATGTTGTTTCTCTACTTCGGTGTGTACACCCAATTAAGTTTCCCAATTTAATAAAAGAAGTGCATGGAGGTTCATGTGGAGTACATTTAGTAGGCCGATCATTAGTGATACGGATAGTTATGGATGGATAACCATGAAAGAAAATTGTATCTCATTTGTCAAGAAGTGTGATAAATGACAAAAGTTCGCCGTAATCTATAGAAGATCGGGGGCCACCTTAACCCCAATCACGTCTCCATGGAAATTTTCTATATGGGCAATTGATTTGGTTGCCCACTGCCGATGACAAAAGTAAGGTACAAATACTTGGTGGTTACAGTGGACTACTTCACAAATCGAATAGAGGTTGAACCATCGGTCAATATGCCCTATGAAAGAGTATTCTAATTTAGTTGGAAGCATATCATATGTAGATATAGGAATCCATATGCCTTCGTCACTAATCATGGTACTCAATTTGATAATAAAGAGTTAAAGGAGTACTGCATTCAGTCCAAGATTCAGAAACTCCACTCTGCCCCAAAACATCCCTAGTGTAATGGCCAAATGGAGGTAACTAACAAAACATTACTCGATGGACTAAAAAAGAGACTTGATGATGTGAAGGGTAACTGGATCAATGAGTTGCATAGTATTCTTTGGGACTATAGAATTACGCCAAGAACGGCTACTGTCGAAACCCCATATATGCTTTCTTTTGGGACTAAGGCAATGGTGTCAGTAGAAGTAGGTCTACCCACTCATAGAGTGTTAAACTTGGATTCCCCCAAAAGTGTTCTCATGAGTAGATTGGATAGAGAGTTAATTAAATAAGTAAGAGAGGATGTTGCACTTCAATTAACTGCTTATCAGCAGTGAAATGATTGATTCTACCAGCGGAAGGTGAAGCTGACCAACTTGAAAGAATGATATTATGTTCTTAAAAAAGTAATTCAGAAAAGGAATAATTTAGAAGCAAACTGGCATGGTCCTTATTGTATCTCGACAGTCATTCGACCAGGAACTTGGCGTTTAGAAATGTTTAAGGGGGAGGAATTCAAGAATCCATGGAATGCCGATCATCTTCGATAATATTATCAGCATTCCTGTTTGGAATTTGATGTAATTGTTTCAATTATTTTAATAAAGTTGTGATTTCCCATCAATTACACTCCCCTTTTATGTTTTTCGGGAATAGGCAATTACAATTGCCTCATCTTCAAAAATTATAAAAATTAGACTTCATGTATGACTTCGTCTTTGATAATTCACGGATAAGAAGTACCTAAAACTTTAAGTATGACATAAGTCAAGAACAAGAAGTTTTACCAGACCGAAGTAAATTCAAAAAAATCTTAAATTTCTAAAACATTTGGTCACTAATGGTAATTAATGCAAACACTTAGCTCCAAGAACGATCAAGATCCGTTCTGATAAACCTAAGTACATTAGTAGAACCTAAGTTCCAACAACTTAAGTTCACGCCTGACAACACACAAAGCAGTCAAGAAAGTTAGTCGGTTATATAGTCGATCAACTAATTAAAAGCTTAATTGGTGATAAAGTTAAATACATATGTGTTGATACCAAATTTAATCTGCTGACGTGGACCAATCATATGAAGACACATGTCTATCTACATGGCAACTACAAACACTTCCGAGGAACAAAACTGCTTGCTCGAGTAACTCATAGTTCCCCGAGGAATAATGCTTACCCGAGGAACTCACATGCTCCGAGGAACTCATACGCTCCGAGGAACAAACCTCTCCGAGGAACTCTTGAATACCAAGAATCTTAGGTGGTCCGAGCAACTCAGGCGGTTCGAGCTGCATCTCGAACAAAACATTAATAGCTGGATAACCAACAGTTCAACTGATTCATTAAATGCTTATCATTTGGATGTGCACACAAAGAGGGCATTAAATGTATTACCCTTTCATATGCATACCATTTAATGTATTACCCTTTCACATTACAGCCTCAAGGCTATAAATACATTGTACAATCCTAATTGGAGGGGGACCCCAGACCGGAATTTCTTGAGATAACTTGTAATCGAGAATTCCCATACAAACAGCAATACCAAAACAGTGGACGTAGGCCATTCTTATAAGGTTGAACCACTTTAAAATTCTTTGTCTCATTTATTTATCTGTGATTGAATTATTAGAGTGATCTAATTTTTTACATCAACAGATTGGCGTCGTCTGTGGGAAACGACTGGTAAAATCGTTTTCTCATCAAAAATAATCCATTACCAATGGTTGATATTCCTGAATCCAGCAATCGAAACACTGGAAGCCCTCCAAATCCATCTGCTCCACCAATCGTTCCAGATCTGACTGGAATAATGGCAAATCTGGCTCAGGGCCATACCGTCATGCAAGAAATAATGCGACAACTCATTCAAACCCTCCATGGCGGTGCATCAGCCCATTCCGGACCGCGAAGCATTCAAAGAAATACCCGTGCACCGTCTTCGCGTACTAGGCGTACTAACTCACATCGCAATGAGGAATCTGATGATTTCTCTTATCAACCTGGGCGAACTTCGTCTGTGCGAGCCACGGATTCTGAACAACGTGTCACCCTCTCCCCAGAAAAGGCTAGCACGTTGGAAAGATTAAGTAGGGTTTCTCCTTTCGACTGATTAGGCCCTAGGAGGAACAAAAGTCCTCTTAATGCAGCACCGAGGAGCTTTCGACGACCATCAGATTTAAGGGAAGGATCTGCCCAGTCGTGACCAGCTGCTCGTCAAGATAGATCCTATGACCGACCAGTTGCTCGTCAGGATAAATCCCAGGAAGCTACTTCAACGCGATTAGTTAGTCGAACCAATAGGCCCGAGGAAGGAAATGATGCATGGAAAGGATCTATTCAGAGGATGGAGGATAGATTAGGGGAAATAACTAAGGCTAAGAACCCTCTACAACGAACCTTTATTCGAGGAACACCTTTTGTCCAGGACATTGTTGATTTCCCAACACCGTTAAAGTTCAAAGCACCTGTTGTGACTCCCAAGTATGATGGAAAGACTGACCCTGTCCTTCATATAGAACAATACCAAGCTGTAACCGATATCTATGCTGTCCCAGATGAGATGAGATGCAGAGCATTCTCGGGAACACTTACCGGATCTGCTCAGATATGGTATAATAATCTTCCTCGGGGTAAGATTTCAACTTTTCTTCAACTGGCCGAGTTATTCATTGGGAATTTTTGCTTTGGCGTAAAGCCAGTTAAACGAGTAGCACATCTGTTAAGTGTTAGACAAAAAGCTAGAGAGAGTATCAGCGATTATATAACTCGTTTTAATAATGAGAAACTCGAAGTCATTAATTATGAGGAGAAGACAGCGATTACCGCTTTGATGAGTGGACTGCTGCCAAACAAGTTGTACTATACTTTAGCTAAAGATCCACCTCGAACCATGTCGGACCTGATGGGAAAGGCGTCCAAGATTATGAATGCCGAAGAGGCTATGTCTGCGAAGAAGAATATGGACGCCAAAGAAACCAAGGTGGAAGGTGATAAAGCTAAGAAGAAAGAACATAAGAACAATGGTGGTGACAAACAATCCAAAAATAGGTCGTCATGGGAGGTCTTGAGGAAATTTGATAATTACACACCTTTGAAGGTAAATATCAACCACGTCCTGGAAGAAATTAAGAACACCGAAGAGTTAAACTGGCCAAAGAAAATGAAGGCAGACCCTGACATGAGGAATAGGGAAAAATATTACGAGTTCCACAAGGATCATGTCCATATGACTAAAAATTGCATAGCTCTTCAGAATGAGATTGAAACACTCATCCGACGAGGAAAGCTAGAAAAGTATGTTGATCGGGGAGGCAAAAGAAAAAACAACGACCGAACTAGAGAGAGGTCTAGATCTCCTCGTCGAGCAAAGGAGAACAAGAAGAGAAACCATGAAGTTGATCCAGATGATGACCCCGATCTTCCCAAGAAACCAAGACAGCCAGAACGAGAGTTATTTTCAATACGTTTTGGGTCATTTGATTGTAATGTTATTACAGGAGGAGATGCAGGAGGAGGAAACCTTACTGCAGAAAGAAAATCTTACCTCGGTGAGGCTCAAGCTTGCTCGTACATTCAGCGAATAAATCTAGCTGAGGAAGATCGTCCGAGAAAGGTGAACAAGGAGAAATTGGTTATCGGTTTTTCAAAAATTGACCTTGCAGGTGTTTTATATCCTCATGATGACCCGCTGGTGATCAAAATGAGAATGAAGGAAGTCATGATTTCAAGAGTGCTGGTCGACAATGGTAGCTCGGCAGACATCATGTTCTACTCGTGTTTCGATAGTTTGAATTTAAAGTTATCCCAACTGGAGCCTTACCACAGACCCCTCATCGGTTTTACTGGAGAGAAAGTATTTCCACTTGGGACGATCAAGTTGGATATATTCATTGGTACGTGGCCTGCTTGTCATACAGAAAGAATACGTTTCTTAGTGATGGATAAGAATGTCCAATCATTGTACAATATCATCATGGGAAGAGTAGGATTGAAGAAGTTCGAGGCTGTACCATCTACAGTGCATCAATGCCTAAAATTTCCAACAAACTTTGGAGTAGGAGTTGTGAAAGGTGATCAGAAAATAGCTCGGAAATGCTATTATTCATCCGCCGAGCAAGAAGAACTGGAAGAATTAAAGAAAAAGACCACTACTTATCAAGTGGATGAAGGTGCAGAAATTGAAACATTGGATCCTCGAGAAGAGTCACAACTCGTGAAGGGTCAAGTGGTGGAAGCTACTTAAAACATCATTCTGGACGACGAGCACCCTGATCGAACTACTCAAATAGGTTCATCGTTGGAAGCCTCATTAAAACAGGAATTGATAACTTTCCTTAGAAGCAGAAGGCAAACTTTTGCGTGGAGTCGTGAAGATATGCCTGGGATAGACCCAAACTTCTTATGTCACAAGCTCAATGTGAATAAGGAGATCAAGCCTGTGAAGCAGA
The DNA here is from genome assembly GCA_949130495.1 of Sambucus nigra. Lineage (NCBI taxonomy): Eukaryota > Viridiplantae > Streptophyta > Magnoliopsida > Dipsacales > Adoxaceae > Sambucus > Sambucus nigra. Next base: position 291,864,192 of record OX422215.1, on the reverse strand, counting down.
GAAGAAGAGTATTCAGTCCCGAGAAGAATCAAGCTATACAAGAGGAAGTCGAGAAGCTCCAGAGAGCTTGTTTCATTGAAGATGTTAAATATCCAGATTGGTTAGCTAATGTGGTGATGGTAAAGAAGAAAAACAACAAGTGGAAGATGTGTGTGGTCTTCACCGACCTCAACAAAGCATGCCCAAATGATCACTTTCCATTGCCCTGAATTGATCAACTGGTGGATGCTACCTCGGGACACGAGTTGCTGAGCTTCATGGATGCTTATTCTGGCTACAATCAAATTAAAATGAAACCTAAAGACAGGGAAAGTACTTCTTTTATTACCCCTAGGGGAACTTATTGTTATAATGTTATGCCTTTTGGTTTGAAAAATGCAGGTGCGACATATCAGAGGCTGATGAACAAGGACTTTGCTGAACAAATCAGTGACAATATGGAAGTCTATGTTGACGACATGCTGATAAAAAGCAAGAAAGATGTCGATCATCTAGTTGACTTAAGACAGACTTTTGATCAACTAGATAAATATCAAATGAAGCTGAACCCGACGAAGTGCATCTTTGGAGTACGAGAAGGCATGTTTCTCGGGTACATTGTCAATCAACGAGGCATTGAAGCAAATCCTAAAAAGATCAAAGCTCTATTAGGACTGCGATCTCCAACGACGAAGAAGGAAGTACAGAGTCTCACAGGACGAGTAGCGGCACTCAACAGATTTGTGTCACGAGCAACTGATAGATGTCAACCATTCTTCAAGACACTCAGAAAGACTTTTGAGTGGAATGATGAATACGAGAAGGCTTTTCAAGACTTTAAGAAATACTTGGGAGCACCCCCATTGTTGTCCAGGCCAGTGATGGGAGAAAAATTGTACTTGTACCTTGCAGTGTCCGAGAATGCAGTTAGCTCGGCGTTGATCAGAGTGGAGAATGGAGTACAAAGGCCAATTTACTACACAAGTAAGGCCTTCCGAGGAGCAGAGATCAGATATCCAAGGCTGGAGAAATTGGCACTGGCGCTGATTGAGGCGAGTAGGAGAATGAGGCCATATTTTCAGGCTCATACTATAGTAGTATATACTGATATGCCACTGAGGCAAGCCCTTCATAAGCCAGAAAAATCAGGGAGATTGATGTACTGGGCAATAGAACTCGGTGAATATGATATAATTTATGAACCCAGATCATCACTAAAAGGGCAGGCTGTAGCAGATTTCATAGCGGAGTTCACCTATCCTGATACCCCCGAGGAACAAGAGTTGCTCGCTGATCAACCTGTGGATGTTACAGGATCAATAAACACAAGCTCAGACCAATTCCGATTGGTAAAAGGGCGTGTGGATGTTATAGGATGTGATGCAGAGATAGTTGTGAGAACTCCGGACGAGGAACAAGAGTTGCTCGCTGATCAACCTGTGGATGTTACAGGATCGACAAACACTAGCTCAGACCAACTCCGGTTGGTAAAAAGGCAAGTGGATGTTACAGGATCATTAAATTCGAGCTCAGACCAACTCCGGTTGGTAAAAGGGCAAGAAAAAATTATCGACGAGGAGCGAGAAAAATCAGGGGAGGATGAAAAGAAGCAGCAAATATTTCACCGAGGAACTCTAACTAATCAGAAATTTGAAGACGAGTTACCTATATGGAGGCTATATGTATATGGCTCATCTTGCAATACAGGATGTGGCGCGGGGATAGTTTTGAGCACTCCGGATGAGGTCGACATGGAATACGCTTTGCGTATCCAATTCAAAGCTTCCAACAATGAGGCTGAATATGAGGCCATGATTGCAGGGATTCATTTGGCAAAAGTTATGGAGGCGCGGCAAGTTATGATCTTCAGTGACTCTCAACTGATTGTAAACCAAATGATGGGAGTATATGAAGTTATAGGAGAATTAATGATCAGATATCATGCAAAGGCAAAGGAGCTGGTGTCAGAATTTGCCACTATTCAGCTGGTCAGAATACCAAGAATGGAGAATGCGAGAGCAGACGCCCTAGCTCGACTAGCGTCAGCTACTCGCACCGAGCTACGACAAATAATCCCAATTGAAGTGTTAGCTGGTCGGAGTATAGATGAAGATCTGATGATGAACTTTATCACCCTTGATTTAGTTCCATCTTGGATGGATCCCATCAGGGCATATATCGAGGAGGGAGAATTGCCAATTGACAAGCTCGCAGCCAAGAAATTAAAGTTTAAAACTGCTTGGTATGTACTAATTAATGGTGTTTTATATAGACGAGGAATTATGGCAGGTTTGCAGAGATGTGTACATCCCACCGAGGTGAAAGATTTGATTGAAGAGATCCATGAAGGGTCTTGTGGAGCACATATAGCAGGTCGGACTCTTTTACAAAGGGTGATGACGCAGGGATACTACTGGCCAACGATGAGGGATGATTGTATTGCCTATATCAAGAAGTGTGACAAATGCCAACGTTTTTCCTCCATCCGAAGAACTCCACAAGCATTGTTGACGCCCATAACTTCCCCTTGGCCATTTGCCATGTGGGAAATTGACCTGGTTGGACCACTGCCAACGACCCATGGAAGGTTCAAGTACCTTGTCGTCGCGGTGGATTATTTTACTAAATGGGTAAAATCTGAGCCACTCATTGATATGACGTACGAGAAGGTGTACCAATTTGTTTGGAAGAACATCATTTGCCGATATGGTCTCCCTCATGCCTTCATCACAGACCATGGGACATAATTTGATAACGAGGAGTTTGCTGCCTATTGTCATCAATCAAACATTTTGAAGGTTCATTCAGCACCAGGTCATCCTCAAAGCAATGGACAAACTGAAGTGACAAACAGAACGCTGCTGAACGGTTTGAAGAAACGATTGGATGATGCAAAAGAAAATTGGATCAACGAGCTACAATCAGTACTCTGGGCTTACCGAACTACTCCCCGAGTAGCAACTGGAGAATCACCATACATGCTGGCGTTTGGAAGTGAAGTTGTCGTACCTGTCGAGTTGGGCCTCCCAACACACAGGGTACTGAATTTCAATTCCCCTGTCAGCGATTTAATGAGAAGACTGGATTTATACATGCTCGAGGAAGTTAGAGAAGAAGCATCCATTAGAAATGCTGCTTACCAGCAGTGAACAGCTTTGTTTTACAACAAGAGGGTGAAGAAGTGCGACCTGAAAGAAGGAGACTATGTGCTGAAGAAAGTAATTCAAAAGCATAACAAACTGGAGGCAAACTGGCATGGACCATACCGAGTTACAGAAGTTGTTCGACCAGGAACTTACCGAATAGCAACTCTAGAAGGCGAGGAGTTTAAGAATGTATGGAACGCAGAGCACCTGCGCAAGTATTATCAGTGATGTATATGTAACGCAGTTCCATCAGTATGAACAAAATAAAAATATTCTGCAAGTCTCTCTGTTTATTGAAAAAATTTTGGGGAATACTAGTGCTACGCACTACTCGATACAACTCGGCAGACTACTCAAGAAAATATTCCAAACTGTACCAACATAGTTGGTCGACGAGGAGAAAATATTCCAAACTGTACCAACGTAGTTGGTCGACGAGGAGAAAATATTCCAAACTGTACCAACATAGTTGGTCGACGAGGAGAAAATATTCCAAACTGTACCAACGTAGTTGGTCGACGAGGAGAAAATATTCCAAACTGTACCAACGTAGTTGGTCGACGAGGAGAAAATATTCCAAATTGTACCAACATAGTTGGTCGACGAGGAGAAAATATTCCAAACTGTACCAACGTAGTTGGTCGACGAGGAGAAAATATTCCAAACTGTACCAAGTATGGTTGGTCGGGGATAAAAACCCACTAACTCCAGTTGGTCGACGAGGAGAATTTATTGACCTTGGTTGGTCAGACACATTTTATGAAAAACCCACTAACTATAGTTGGTCGATGAGCAACAATTTAACAACCTTGGTTGGTTGGAAAAATTTTAAACATTTTTGTACTCATTACTTTATTATTAAGTGATCGAGCAACATTACTGATACTTGTAACTTTTTTACTAAGTTAGTCGATGAACAACACTATTATTATCTTTTTAACAGATATGCATAAATGTAAAGTGTTTGATATTTACAAGACAATAGCAATTAAGATTTGCAAGCAATAATGAAAGTCTTTCATTAAATTCGAAATAAATTACAAGTTACATTGATAATAAAATGAAAATTACATTGATATGTATACTAACTGTTACATTAAAAATTCCTATTCTATTGGTCTTTTCCTCTCAACTTTCGATACAGGTTCCTCGCCAGCAGGCGGATCATTTAAAGACTGAGGAGAATTGATGAAGTTCAAATCCTTCAACATCCTGACGTTCATCACAGAAGGTCGATCTAAAAGATGCTCGGGACGAGATACCTCAATTTGAGAATGTAAACTGTAGTCACCAAGGTATTTCGAAATTAAGCTCCGAGGAATGGCACGAGCTGGGATCCATTCCATGTCCAAGTTGTACGGTGGCACAGGCAAGTCGGGCAACCCAGGATCATGGTAGTCCCATAAATAGTGTCCTTGTTCGAGCTTCAGCACACCTAAGGCATTCAGCCAGCCTTGTTTGTAGCCCTCATTGTTGGCATTCTGGATACGATCGTCCAAGTGGAATAGTGCTTCGTTGTATCCAGCCATCCAGAACTCCCTGGGTTGTTTGTGGAATTGATATGTTAGCCTCTCTAGCTGCTCATGGAGACTCTTAATGAAAATCTCCTTATTCTCCAAGATGGACTTCTGCGCAGAGAGCTATTTTTCCAAGTCCCTAATCTTCTTTGACATGTCAGACAAAGCTTGGTTCTTCTCCATTAGTTGGAAGGCCTGGTTCTCTAAGGCAGATGCTGTCCTCTGTTCCTCGACAAGAACCCGAGCTGCTCTTGCTCGTCCCCGAGGAGACGTGGAAGGGCCCGACATCCTTAAGGTATCCAATTCTTCCTTCAACTTGGCATTCTCCACTTCTAGGAATGAAAATCCCTCGTCAGTCACTGGGATTAGTGCTGTTGAAGAAGAGGCTGCAGACTTCAACTGTGATAGCTCTTTCTGAAAGTTGTTGTTTTCTTTTTCCAGCAGCTCGAAAATCTGTCTGCATTCATCGACCTCGCCCCTCAGGGTTCTCTCCCTTACATCATAACCAGCAAAAAGCTTCTTGTAGCCCTTGTCAGCAACGATCATCTTATACTTCTTCTCGTAACTCTCATGCAATAAGGTATTTGATTCCTTATATTGATTCTGAAGGTCTTCGAGGGTGCACTGGAGATCCTCGATCATTTCATAGTAAGCCACATTATTGGCTACCGCTCGATCAAGTAGACACTTCAGGTACTGATATGCTTCCACTGCCTGTTCTGAAGCATCCTGGCCAACGATGTCGGCAACTTGTGCAGCACTCAAGTCTGTGTGACCAGCCTTAAAGTACTCATTGCACTGTTGCAGCAACTTTGTATCATGGGCAGATAGCAGATCCATCCTGGCCAGAAACTAGCAGAGAAAGAAAAGAAATCATCAATAAGAAGAATAAGCAGAGTATGAATGAAAGGTGAACAGCAGTATGCAAGAAAATTCAAGTTTTATTAGATCATAAAATTCAGAATTACAAGTGTTGGATTACATTTGACAAAGAAAGAAAAATATAAAAGTAAGCCCGAACAACACTACACCTTTTCCTTATCTCCCAAAACCTTCTCGGGAAGTTGGGAAGAGGAAGTAGGTTGCTCGGAGGGAACTGTGGGTTGTTCGGATAGCACCAGCTGTTGCTCGGAGGAAGAAACGACTTGCTCGGCAGCAGACTGGTTGGTTAGGGCATGTTCTCCCATTACCATTGAAGACTCCTCAGAGGTAGCTTCATCATCTTCTAATTCTTCTGGAGTAGGAGGGGGACCAGGGATATGCCTCTGGAAGAGCTCGGAGGACTCGTCGACCTTCATTTCCTGAAGGGCGGCGACCCATCCATCCCTAAAGTACTTTAGACTGCCATAGTCTACTTGAGATACCATGGCAGCACACCCCTTGTTCCACCCCTTGTCCCAGCCAGAGCTGAAGGACTTTTTCACAGCAGCTTTCCTCTTCAGCTTCTCCGAGGAAAGCGTCTCGGACAGAAGGTTCTCAGCATTCTTCAGTTTGATCTCAACCTCCTCCTTCTGTCGACCTACTTCCTGGAGCTGGTCCAACCTCTCCTCAGCAACTTTGAGTTTATTTTCCAGCTCTCCAGCGGCTTTGAGCTTTTCCTCAAGCTCTTTATTTGCCTTCTCCAAGGCATTCTTTTTCTTCTCCAACTCCTTGGAGGCATCAGCAAATCGAGCTTTTTCTTGCTCGGAGGAGGAAAGTTTTTTCTCCCAGATAGCCTTATCAGTGGCATACTTCTGGCGGGAGTCTTCCAAAGATTTGATAGCCTCTTCCATAGCTCCCTCCACACCAGACGAGGAGCATGAGGCTTTAATGGCTTCATCCTTTTTCAGGATTATGTTAAAGCAGCTCGTCAACTGTGAACAGAAAAAAAAGCAAGTTAGAAACAAGAAATGACAAAGGTAACTATGAAAAGTTTAAAGTAAAGAGACATATTGAAGCAAGATAACGAGCAGCCAAAGAAGTAACCATGTCCCGAGTAAGATTATCTTCATTACCCTGGACCTCGGGAATGGTCCGGGACTTCACCGAGATCATGGCAGAGCTCGGAGGGACAAAAGTGGGAACTACAGTCCCAGCAGCTGGGGGCTGAGTAGTGGTGTCAGCCAAATTGACCGAGGAGCTTTTCTTCAGCCTCCTCGGGGGAAAAATTACAGATTCAACCAAGGATGAATCCTTAGTTGGTGATATCACAATCATCTTTCCAGGAGCAGCAGAGCTTCTCGGAGCCACTGCGCGCTTATCAACAACCTTCTCGGAGACTTTAGCAGGAGCAGCTGGAGGAGTTGCATAAGTCTTCTTTGTCCCCTCCTTTGGGACATCAATATTAATCCTTTTTACCTCCCCAGAACCGGAGGCGGTTTTCTCAAACCGAGCAGGAGTTCTTCTCTTCTTCATCATTTCGCTCAAAGAAATATGAGATTCAGGCTAAGAACTTGCAGAGGCTGGTACTGGCTCTGCTTCACTGATCACTGGACGAGCAGTGAAGGAGGTTGTGTAGCTCTTGTACTGGAGCAGATACGAAGCCGACCTGATGTGCTCGTCGGCAACCCTTTGATGCAGACCCCAGATAAGTCCCAAATGCCTTATATTGACATCTGTTTCTTTTGGGCACTTTCTCTTTCTATCAACTGCAAATAAACAAACATTGTTATCAGTGACACATTTTATCAAACACAAAACAAACATGATTTCAAAACAAATAAAATAAAATAAAAATAACCTATCCCATTGCCATAAATAGGGCATCTGGGACCCTGGTAAACCTCATCTTCGGTTAATGGAGGGTGTTGCCAATTCTTTACGATAACCTCGTGTTCAAAATAATCCCTATTGGCATCAGGGAGATTGACTATTAAATCTCTATTTATAAACCTAGTTTTTAAATAATAAATATTATCATTGACTGCCCATCTATAGCAGTACATGATTTCTGGAATTCCTATACGAGTTCCATGCACTTAATTTAATTTATGCACCCCATTAACTATTCTCCATGTGTTGGGGGCTATTCGTGCAGGAACAACATCAAAATACTGACAGAATTCCAAAACACTGGGAATTTGGTGGAAAAGAAAATCCACACTCAGCAAAAAAGAGACTAGGGAGCCAATGTCCCTCAGCCAAATTGAAATAATTAGAAGGCTCAGATAGCTCTTCCAAGACGACCCAAGAGGGAATGGAAAAATCAGAACGAAATTTCTCAAGAGACTCAACAGGATAAACCATGGTGAATAAAGAAATAAAGATGAAGGAAGAAGATCTTACAGGAAAAGAACGGATCTGCTGACTACGAACGACGGAAAAGATGAACGCACAAGAGAGTAGTAAGAGACGATGTAAAACTCAAAAGATGAAAATTTGAAAAGATAGAAGACAATGGGAGTGTCTGTGAAGTTTAAATACCTTACCTTGGGAACTGGCGAATTAATGATTACAAAAAAGGATGATTACGTTACCGGCGGCTAAAAGGGCATTAAATATTGGCGCGGGAATCAAAGCGGGCAACAGCGGCTAAAAAGATGAAAAGTAACGCGGGAATTAAAGCACGCAGAAAAGTCCAAAAAAACATGATTCTACGAATTTGGAAGGAGAAATAAATACAAGGGAAATGCTCCTAAAAATCAGGAAGACTATTTAAAGCTACCATATTCCGAGAAAGAATGTTCCGTACTCCTCAAATTTCGAACTATGAAACATTGGGGGCTTCTGTTGATACCAAATTTAATCTGCTGACGTGGACCAATCATATGAAGACACATGTCTATCTACATGGGAACTACAAACACTTCCGAGGAACAAAACTGCTTGCCCGAGGAACTCATAGTTCCCCGAGGAACACTGCTTACCCGAGGAACTCACATGCTCCGAGGAACTCATACGCTCCGAGGAATAAACCTCTCCGAGGAAATCTTGAATACCAAGAAGCTTAGGCGGTCCGAGCTGCATCTCGAACAAAACATTAATAGCTGGATAACCAACAGTTCAACTGATTCATTAAATGCTTATCATTTGGACACGCACACAAAGAGGGCATTAAATGTATTATCCTTTCATATGCATACCATTTAATGTATTACCCTTTCACATTACAACCTCAAGGCTATAAATACATTGTACAATCCTCATTGGAGGGGGAACCCCATACCGGAATTTCTTGAGATAACTTGTAATCGAGAATTCCCATAAAACAGCAATACCAAAACAGTGGACGTAGGCCATTCTTATAAGGCTGAACCACTTTAAAATTCTTTGTCTCATTTATTTATCTGTGATTGAATTATTAGAGTGATCTAATTTTTTACATCCACAATATGCAAAAGTAAATCTTTGTTATTCCCATGCTAACAGTTTTAGCAGGACAATACATGGATAGTATTAAAATAAAAATAATCATTACAAGGAAAAACAAAATTCTTAGGATTCAATCCATAGGGCATTTTCTCTCAGCCTTATCCATCCCAGCGGGAGGAACACAGTGAAGAAGGAAGAGTTGTGGTCCCAAAATCCCTCAACCTATTGCGACCACTTGTGCTCTACCTATCTAACAAATGAGTAGGACGAATATATATATATATATATATATATATATATATATATATATACCATAATCGCCTAAGTATTTTCTTACTAAGCTTTGAAGAATATCATCAATCGGAATCTACTCAGCATCAATGCTGAAAGAAGGGTCAGGATAATCCAGCAAGCCTGGATAATGATAATACCATAGATGATATTTTTGAGGCACCTTTAGCATTAGCATTCATCCATACCACTTTATAACCTTTTCAATGGGCCTGTTCAACTTCATCTCCCATATGCATTATAGTCTCATCATAGCCATCCAACCAAATAACTTTAGGTCGACTTGGTCTGTTAGCTTCTTGATGGTCTTATCTTTATCTTTTAGCAAGGCTACTAGTCGGTAAGCGCCTACTTCGTCATTTCTTCATCTTCAGTAGGTCGAGCAACCATTATTTATTTGGACGACTGACCAAATTTACTCTTTTTTTAACTCTGCAATTCCTCCATCAGTCGAGCATTTTCCATTTCCAAAAATAATGTTCTTTCATTTGAGACAACTTCTGAAGACCTCTTTAAACTCTCTAATTCATTTCTGAGAGCGTTATTTTCTTTCTTAAGTAGGTTGGCCACTTCCCAAAATCTTTCTACCTCTCGATTTCCCAGAAACTCCTTCTTCCTAAAGGCCAAAGAAATATCCTGATTTTTTTTTTCAAAACTATATCCAACACTCAGAGAATTGTGTTTAGATTTATAGTCAAAGTAAAGCAGAGACAAAAAAAGGTTATGATCATCCTCCAGATGCTCAATCATCTCATAATAGGTTGTATTGTTGACCATTTCCCTAATAAAAAGTCCATATAAATGAAGGTAGGCCTCCTTAATTTGATTTAAAGCATCAATGCAAGGAACACTTCTAACTCAGCCTCACTCAATCATTCATGCATGACATTAAAAAGTCTTATGCTTCATTTGATCAAGCCTCTCTCAGTAGACACTATTGTATTTTTTATGGATTTAAACTGAAAAATAAGAATATTAGAACAACAGTCTAACAGAATGCTGCACAAATATTATTAAAGACAAAGCTGATAATTCACCAAATGAAAACTTCACTAATAATTACGAAAAAGTCTTATAAGGGAGTGTATCATTACAACCAAAGTAAAAAAAAAAAGAATCAAGTAACATCCAAAAAGAAGAACAACCCACCAGACTAAAAGAGTTATACATTCTCTTTATCTTTAATTTCTTCTTCTGAAGGTGGGACCCCGGCTTCAACAACAGGTAGCATTGGATATTCACATGTTCCCTCTTCCTCATACACATCTTCATCTATGTTAGGGTAGTTTCATGGTCATGTCATTGGAACAAGTCAGAATCTGTTGTTGTGTCGTCCTCCTTTAAGGCACTTGTCCATCCATCCTTAAAAAAAATAATCTTTATTTATTATATCCGGACGGATGCAGTAACAAATGCCTTATCCCATCCTCTATTGAAGGCATCCTCTTTTCCCTTAATGTGTTGATCCTAAAGCTTCTTCTTGTCAGCAACATCTTTTAGAGTTGAGTAAACAGTCGTTTATCGGGCTGTCTTCATCTTCTACTCGACAGTCTTCACCTTCTCCTCAGCTTGATCCAACTTCTCTTGCCACTTTTTTTAGTCCCTCTCTTGGGGCTCTTCAGTGACGTCAATGTATTCTTTTAAGCATTTGAAGGCTTACTCTACATCAGCTGAAGATAACAACAGTTGATTATTGACACACCCTAACCCAATTACTTATCATTAAGTTTGAAAGTCAAAGTAACTCAAATCATAATTACCTTAACTAAACCATAAACATGAGTATTCTTTTTCAATTATTAACACGAATCCATAAAATTAAACTTTTCAAATTTTAAAGTAATTATGCTTATTCAAACTTACTGAAAGGATAAGCAGGCTTAAATGATACCATTTACGTTTGACCACTGGCTAACCCCACCGACCTCTTAGATTAGGAAGTGATATCACAATACCTGAAAAACATAAACATAGGAACCGTGAGCAAAATAGTCAAGTGAATGCATCACTAATACACTATTGCATAAAATTAAATGCAATAAATCATATCCATGTGGTAATATGTATATCCTTATTTGACTCATTCATAAATAATGACCAATTATATACTTATGGGGATTATTCATAAAGAATGACCAATTATATACTTATCCAGGTCATTAGTAAAGAATGGCCAACTTTTCGAATCATGATTCACATATATTTTCCACAATAGACAAATCTACCCCATTCCTGGTCGAGGAGTAACCCCTGTCTGTAATAGACAATTCTTCCCCATTTCGAGTCCGGAAGTAACCTCCCATTTTAGTAAACCGAAATGAATAATTTAATATTCAATATTATTCTGATCATATCCGTAACCATATATAATACATCTTACCAGTGAATGATATTCAGATCGTATCCATAACTAGGTGTAATACATCTTACCCATGAGTGATATTCAGATCATTTCCATAACCATGTGTAATACATCTCTTTCAAGTGAGTACACTCACCTTGGGCACTTAATGGGTTTTTCCTGGGTCCTTATATGACACTTGTAGAATTGGTACTCCTTCCCTTCCTTAGGGATTTTTACGTAATTTCTACGAATTTTTCTTCAATTTTTCTCCTCATTTTCTTCCTCCCGAAGTTCCTGAATCTCTCACCTTATGCTAAAACTCTTCCTTTTTTAAATATGCTGATGGAAGAGCTTATTTCAAGATTTATAATTCGACATAACTCACCTCCCCCATGGTCTAATTAAAATATGACATGTGTCGCCATATAAGACAAAATATCCTTAAAGATAAGTGACTATTTTACCCCCTGTTCGTAATTTCAGCATAACTCCTTCCTCGAACCTTTTTTTACACACCGTTTGTTGTGTTACAAACTTAACTCATATATATACAACTATCAAGTTTTCACCCCAAGTCAATTATCATATTATAGTGTCCAAAACTAGTCGTGAACTTGAACATTCCTACCGAAGACTTCACAAATTTGTTTTTGTGACTAATTCAATACTTCATAAGTTATGAAGGTAGGATTCGACTAAACACAATAACTTAACATTTTATATTCTAATAACTCATTATCCTCATCCCATATGGTAAGTATGATTTAAACATGGTTTATCATAATCATATCCATGTCGTCAAAACCTCCCCCCCCCCCCCCCTCCCAAGAAAATTTCGTCCCCGAAATTTAGGATGAATTTTACTTATTAAACAATTGGGGATACTATTTTCTCATTATATATTCCCTTTACCAAGTTGATTAATTAATTTCATGTATCCTCCACAATACTTTAACTACGGAACTAACTTTATTCCCTAATACTTGCTCCTTACGACCAAGAATTTCAACCGATTCCTCGATGTACGACATATCTTTTTTCATAATAACTTCAGTTTCTTTATCATTAAACGTAGTAATAATCGTCTAATGACTTCTTATTAATGAAAGCCAATCCCCAACTCATATATTACTTCATACCTTTATATACGTATGTCAAACATTCACACATACTAGATTATCAGTTGTATCATCGTATATTCTCGATGAGTGAATATTCTTAACAAACCTAGTATCATTCTTTACCTTTCTTCTTTCATTCCTAAAGTCTATCCTTATCATCGTGTAATATTTCAAATCATAAATATCATATTATCAGATTATCTTATTAGACGACATATTTTCATCTTGCATTCAACACCAAATACACGTGTTTGACTTTAACTACTATTTATATCATTTCTAATGTTTAAGAGTATGTTAAATCCCGTCCTTATAATTTCTTAATTTAAATATAGCCTCACTATTTTTCATATATCGAAATTGAACAATCATTCACTAAATGTTTATTCTTAACCAAGATTTCATATTCACGTTCATGTATATTGTGCAATCATGCACTATGAACTCAATATAACTTCTCACTATATTCCCCTTTTCAGTATCGTATGACTATTCTTTAACTAAACATACAATGGCCTTAACAAGTCATTTATCTAACATAATTACTTTACAATTATAATCTTACCCCAATCCTTATTAACATGATAGTCTTATGCAACATCATTAATTTGCTAACATTACCAATTTTCGTAACCTCGATGTTAAATGTAACATCACAACTTAAAACCTTAACCATGCCCACCAGCTCCATAATAATTCTCTAATTATTATATGTCGTATTTCTTTCAAATAACCTGTACAAATAGCTTAATATATCACATTATAGTATTTCACATAGCACATTATCTTTGCATATATTTTTAGTGACTCATTACAATGTTAACCATAATCTTTATATGACAAACCCTTAGTGATAATACATAGGCACAATGACAAATACAACTCAATATCCACCCAAACCAGTTGTTAATAGTCAAACCTGACTAGCCTCTTTCCCATACTTATACACAACAAATATTCTTAAATTGGCTCCCCAATATTTTTAAACATCCAACTCTTTAATACCTTGTCTCAACTTTATTATTCATATTAGCATTTCAAAACATCACAAGGGTAATATCCACTACATATACTCATAATATTAAAGAAGTACATCTCAACTCTTATTACTCTTTTCTTCTACTTATCATAATTTAGTATGAACCCATATTCGGATCAATTGTGATATTTTGACTAGTAATTGAATTTCAGACCATTTCACATATTAAATTTAAACTTATACAACTATTAATCTTTTCACTTAACCTTTACCATATGAATCTTCATTTTATTCACACTCTAACAATTTACCATCTAATCCTTTAATGGAATATGGGTTCCCGTACCTCATTCTCCCACATAAATGGGCACACACCAAACCATGGCTTAATAAGTGACACAACCTAAGTCTACAAATTCCAGTATAAGAAGAGATTACTTCCAATACTTCACAATTTTCATATACCACATTTTGTCTTTAAAAAATTTCCTTAATTAACATGTTTGTCCACACGACAAATAAAAAAATGTAATGATTCATGTTAAAATACCTGTATTCGCTATCATCCCTGAATAAACCTTAACATCTCATTTCCTTTATTTTAAGATCCTTATATTTCATATCTCTCACAACAATATATATGTATAACTAACAAATGTCAGTCAACAAAAGCCAATTTACTTATGACTCAAAATAATTTCTAGTTCCACTGCCAAATTTAGGCGCTCTTCACCCCAAATACTCCAAAACCTAGCCTCTGATACCAAAGTTGACACACCCCAACCCAATTACTTATCATTAAGTTTGCAAGTCAAAGTGAGTCAAATCATAATTACCTTAACTAAACCATAAACACCAGTATTCTTTTCAATTATTACCATGAATCCATAAAATTAAAACTCTTCAAATTTTAAAGTAATTATGCTTATTCAAACTTACTGAAAGGATAAGTAGGCTTAAATGATGCCATTTATGTTTGACCAAAAGCATGGTTTTCTACATCCCTGGATAACCCCACTGACCTCCTAGATTTGGCAGTGATATCACAATACCTGAAAATCATAAACATAGGAACCGTGAGCAAAATAGCTCAACGAATGCATCACTACTACACTATTGCATAAAATTAAATGCACTAAATCATAACCATGTGGTAATATATATATCCTTATCTGTCTCATTCATAAAGAATGACCAATTATATACTTATCTGGCTCATTCATAAACATTGACCAACTTTTCGAATCATAATTCACATATATTATCTACAATAGACAAATCTCCCCCATTCCTGATCGAGGAGTAACCCCTGTCTGTAATAGACAATTCTTTCTCATTCCGGGTCGGGAAGTAACCTCCCATTTTGGCAAACCGAAATGAATAATTTAGTATTCAATATTATTCTGATCATATATGTAACCATGTATAATACATCTTACCAGTGAGTGATATTCGGACCGTATCTATAATCATGTGTAATACATACATTCAGTTCATTTCCATAACCATGTATAATACATCTCTTTCTAGAGAGTACATTCAACTTGGACACTTAATGGGTTTTCCCTGGGTCCTTATCTGACACTTGTCCAATCGGTACTCCTTCCCTTCCTTAGGGACTTTTACGTAATTTCTACGAATTTTTCTTCAATTTTTCTCCTCACTTTCTTCCTCTTGAAGTTCCCGACTCTCTCACCTTAGGCTAAAACTCTTCCTTTTTTAAATATGCTGAAGGAAAAGCTTATTTCAAGAGTTATAAGTCGGCATAAGTCACCTCCCTCTTGGTCTAATTAAAATATGACATGTGTCGCCATATAAGATAAAATATCCTTAAAGATAAATGACTACTTTACCCCCTGTTCGTAATTTCAACATAACTCCTTCCTCAGACCTTTTTTTACACACCGTTTGTTGTGTTACAGAATTAACTCATATATATACAACTATATAGTTTTCACCTCAAGTCAATTATCATATTATAGTGGCCAAAACTAGTCCCGAACTTGAACATTCCTACCGAAGACTTCACAAATTTATTTTTATGACTAATTCAATATTTCATAAGTTATGAAGGTAGGATTGGACTAAACACAATAACTTAACATTATATATTCTAATAACACATTATCCCCATCCCATACGGTAAGCATGATTTAAACATGGTTTATCATAATCATATCCGGGTCGTTACAGTTATCCCTTATCAACAGTTGTCGTAGTCAACCAAAAACTGCAAAACAATACAACAATAAGGCAGTTATCAGATATTATTAAGAAAAACATAAAAAAATAAAAGCAAGAATATGATTAAAAGTTACTAGAGCAAGGTTTTGATTGGCCCTTTCAAGAAGTCTGGCCCTTTACATAGGAGTTGCTAGCGATATATATGTAGGCCAAACTCCCGAATCAATCAAACTCGTGGCCAAACTAGGGTTCACTGCCATAGAGGCAAATTTAGCAGCAGCCTGGTTGGTCTGGGTTTTTTGTGCCAACTCCTGCTGAGGGGCAGGACCTCTTTTCAGTCTCTTAAATTAAGATTTCGTATTCTTGATCTCTACAGTTTCTTATATATATTTGTAAAACTTTTTATTACTTTACCTATTTCTTTTAAAAAGCAGTTAAAAAAAGTTTATCTTATATATATATAGATAGATAGATAGATAGATAGATAGATAGATAGATAGATAGAGAGAGAGCGGATCTCACGAGGTCCCTCAGTTTGAGTTCCATGAATGAGGTCCATTTTTTTAAAATAGTAAAAAAAATATTTTTGGGATGATTTTTTTTTATGATTTTTAAATATTTCAATAAGGCTATATAAAAAAAATCGGCTCAAAATGATTTTTTTTACTATTTTAAAAAATCGGTCAAACTTTCTCAGTTTTATCAACTTAAATACAGACACAGTTTGACCGATTTTTTTTTAAAATAGCAAAACAATTCATTTTGAGCTAATTATTTTTTAATGGTCCTACTGAAATGTTTAAAAATCATAAAAAAAATCAATCCAAAAATATATTTTTTATTATTTTAAAAAAATGGACCTCATTCAGGGACCTCAAATTGAGACCACACTTGATCCTTTCCATATATATATATATAGATAGATGTATTGTTTTTGAGCCATAACAAATAAGGATTTCCTTCCAAAATCTATATTATCAAAACATCGCCTTTTGAAATTCGTATACAAAGCATGAAACAAAATCAAAGGATACAAAATTTAGTATTGTTTACCTAATACGAATATCATTCAAATAAAAGAGACACAACAAGTTACAACACGATATCTTATTCTTTTTACTTAACACTAATACAGCTTTATTATGACACAACACAATATCTTTTTTTTATCTAACACGAAAGAATGACCCAATAAAAGCAACACGACCCGATTTTTTTTTTAACCAAACACGAACACAACTCAATTAAAAAGAGACACGACATATGACATGAAATTTTTTTTCCACCTAAAATGAACACCACCCAAATAAAAGCAACACGTCACAATTTTTTTTTACCGTAAAAATAGTTAAAAAAAACTGTTTTGATTTATATATATATATTTAAAAAAATAATGGTTTTTACTGTTTTTGTACATATTTATAACAAATAGTTTATATACATATATTCATAAACAGTTTTTTTACGTGTATATATATTGCATGCAATAAAATGATAAGTATTGTTGTTGAGCCATTACAAATATGAATTTCCATCATCTTCGTATTTTGAAAATTGAAATTATCAAAACATCGCCTTTTGAAACTCATATGTACGGATATAAACACGTAAAAAAAATGACCCAATTAAAATGTGACACAAAATCAAAGGGTACAAAATTTTAATTTTTTTAACTAATACAAATATCATCCAAATAAAAAATACAAAACATGATACGACATGATATCTTATTCCTTTCAAGGGCGGAGCCATGATTTTCTGAGGGATGGGCTAACAGCAAGTCCAAACTAGTAATTTTTCATAAAGGAACATACTGTAGGATTGACAATTCGTGTTTTTCGATCGTGTTTCGGATCGACACAACACGACATAAATTTGTTTTTTAACTGACACGAACACAAGCCAAATAGAACACGATATGACAATAATGCAGCGATTTCGTAAATTTCACACTACATTAAACAAAAATAAGCACGATAATCCAAATAAAAACACGAAAGACGCGATAAACGACTCATAATTTTGACAAATAACAACACGACTTCGGATAAAAAAAACCTGACATGAATGCGACATATTGTGTCAATTTCGGATAAATTCCGTGTCGTTTCGAAAATTGACACCCCTAATATAAGGCAATTAATTTAATCAACTAAGTGTTACAAAATCAGATTCATAAATGGAGAACAAAACTAAAATTGTCAAACCCAAATTTTTAATATTTCATGAAAAAATAATTAACTAAATCAAATAATCAATATCTCATAATTATTATATAATTTCATCTACACTTTAAACAATCTTTAACAAAAAAAACAGAGCCACAAACAGAATTCACCAATATGTATATATAATAAGTTTTAGAGAAATGATTTTAAAACAGCCATAACATATTTAAATGAGGTCGTGAGTTAGATAAACTTTGAAAAAAAATATACCAGACAAGAGAGGTGATCAGACGAGTGACTAAAAGTCTTAGGAGTCACCAAAAATGGTGGGAGGCTCTCTCTTTTGGGTCTTTGATTCTGCGTAGCTAGCAGCGTAAGAGACATTGTTTTTTTTTTCAAGAACTTAATGAGATGTTGGGTTGGATTTTGAGTATTGGGGTAGGTTGTTTATGATGTTTGGGCTGTTTTTTTTTTACCGAAGCTAATACAATTTGTTTTTTGACCTGGGCTGCAGCCCTGGTCAGCCCAGGGCTAGATCCGTCATTGATTCCTTAACTTAACACGAACACAACTTTATTAAGACACAACACAAAATCTTATTTTTTTTATCTGACACGAACGAATGATTCGAATAAATGCAACACGACACGATTTTTTTTAACCAAATACGAGCACAACTCAATTAAAAAGAGACACGACACATGACATTGATTCTTTTTTTTCACCTATATTGAAAGCCACCCTAATAAAAACAACACAACACAAAATCTTTTTTTTTTACCGTAAAAATAGTCAAAAAAATTGTTTTGATATGTATTTAAAAAAAATAACAGTTTTTACTGTTTTTCTACATATTTATAACAAATAGGTTTTATATATATTTATAAAAATTTATAACTATTATTTTACCAATTTTTTTATTAAAAAAAGTTTAAAAAACGTTTTTATATATATTTATAAAAAATATTTAAAAATATAACGGTTTTTTTTAATAAAAAAAAGTTTAAAACGTTTTTATATATATTTATAAAAAATATTTAAAAATATAACGATTTTTGTATATAGTTATAAAAATCGTAAAAACAATTAAAAACTGTTTTGATACATATGTCAAAAAATAGAAGTTTTACTGTTATTTTAACAATTATTGTATTAAAAAACTGTTTTTGTATAAATTAATAAAAACAGTAAAACAGTTAAAAAGATGTCTTGGTACATATTTAAAAATATAAATGTTTCTACTTTTTTTAACAGTGTTTACATATATATTTATAAAAACAGTTTTTATACATATTTATAAAACGTTTTATTATTTTACCTATTTCTTTATAAAAAAAGAGTTAAAAACATTTTTTAACATTTTGTATATATATTAAAAAACAGTTTTCTATATATTTGTAAAATTGTTATTATTTTAGCTATTTCTTTTACAAAAAAGTTAAAAAAAAGATATATATATATATATATATATATATATATATATATAAATATATATATATATATCAAGCATTAAAATGATAAGTATTGTTGTTGAGCCATGGCAAATATGAATTTCCATCATGCTCGTATTTTGAAAATCCATATTATCAAAACATCGCCTTTTGAAATTCATACATATTAATATAAACATGTGATAAAAATGACCCAACTAAAACGTGTCACAAAATCAAAGGATACAAAATTTTAATTTTTTTACTAATGCGAATATCATCTAAGTAAAAAAGACAAAACACAATACGTTATTATTTTTACTTAACACGATCACAACTTTATTAAGACAACACAAAATCTTATTTTTTTTATCTAACACGAATGAATGACCCAAATAAAAGCGACATGACATGAAATTATTTTTTTTAACCAAACACGAAAACAATACAATTGAAAAAAGACACGACACATGACATGGAATCTTTTTTTTCCACCTAAAATGAACAGGACTCAAATAAAACCAACACGACAAAAAGTCTTTTTTTTTACTGTAAAAATAGTAAAACAATTAGGGCCTGTTTGGTTTGCAATTATAATTCTGTTTTCTGTGTTTAAATACAATTCTGATAAAAATCTTCGTTTGGCAACCTGTTTTTAAACACAGAATTGTAATATTCCTGTGTTATAATCAAGTTTTTCAGAAAACAGATTTTGTGTGTTTTATAACATCTGTTTTTTTTTATTTTTCAACTCAGAATTATTCATTCTTAATATTTTAAAGCAATTATACCTTAATATATAATATACATACATAATACATTAATGTGTGTAATTCTTATAAATAAAAAATATATATGTACATATACACAAAATTACGTATGGAATAATATAAAGTTAAATAATATTATCAATAGATACATGATACTTATATATAGTTTTATACATATATTATTAATGTATGGAATAATATAAAATATACATATAGTACATATGTATTAAAAAATATTATCAATTCATGTATGTATATAATTTTATAGTGAATTATATATGCGACATCATTATATATATATATATATATATATATATATATATATATATATATATATATATATAGAGAGAGAGAGAGAGAGAGAGAGAGAGAGAGAGAGAGAGAGAGTTAAACTCCCTAACATACCTCATTAAATATACCTAAAAATACATGATATTAAATGTACGTGTATATAATTTATGATGTATGTATGTATGTATGTATATGTATACATTCATGTATCATGTATGTATGAAAGTTATATATATATATATATATATATATATATAAACTCCACAACATACCTCATTAAATATACCTAAAAATACATGTTATTAAATGTACATGTATATAATTTATGATGTATGTATGTATGTATACATTCATGTATCATGTATGTATGAAAGTTTTATGTATGTTTATATGTACATACATACATATATATATATATATATATACACACACACACACGCATATGTATGATATAAATATACATATTTGTCAATTTTGTCAAATTTTCAAAAAACTGTATTTAAAAACAACTTTACCAAACGCACACCAATAATTATAAATACAAAAAACTGAATTTTAAAACTGTATTTAAAAACAATGTTTAAATCGAATTTTCTGAATAGAGAACCAAACAGGCCCTTAATGTTTCTATATATAATTATAAAAACATTTGAAAATATAACGGTTTTTATATATATTTATAAAAACAGTTTTGATATATATTTTCAAAAATAATTTTTTTTACTGTTTTTAACTGTTTGTACATTTAAAATATAAATTTATATATATATATAAAAAGTAAAACAATTGAAAAAATATCTTGGTATATAATTAAAAAAATGGGTCTGTTTGGTTTGCAACTATAATTCTGTTTTTTATGTTTAAATACAATTTTGATAAAAAATTATGTTTGGCAGTCTGTTTTTAAACAGTGAATTATAATTCTGTTTTATAATCATGTTTTTCAGAAAACAGTAAAAAGGTGTTTTATAACTTCTGGTTTTTATTTTTCAACTCAGAATTATTCATTTTTAATATTATAATACATTTATACATTAATATATAATATACATACATAATACATTAATATGTGTGTAATTCTTATGAATAAAAAAAATATATGTAGCTGCACACAAAATTACGTATATTTATATTATTAAATTATATAATATACTAAGATCCATATGTTAAATAATATTATCTTTAGATGCATGATACTTATATATAGTTTTATACATTTATTATTAATGTATGGAATAATATAAAATATACATATAGTACATATTTATTAAAAAATATTATCAATTCATGTATGAATATAATTTTATTGTGAAATATACTTGCAATATCATTATATAAACATATATATATATATATATGTATGTATATACATTTATGTATGCATGCATGTTTATATATATATATATATATATATATGTGTGTGTGTGTGTGTGTGTGTGTGTGTGTGTGTGTGTGTGTTGGCAATTATATTCAACACAAATAAATGAGAAAAGCGCAAACACCATGGAAAATAAAGAACATAAAATGCCAATCACACAACACAGTATGTACGTGGTTCAGCAAGAATGCCTACGTCCATGGTGGTGCTGTCAGTATTATATCTATATACTCCGGGGAGCATTTACAGAGAATACACTGCGTGCCTCTTATCCCAAGCTTAGGGTTTATTTTATACATGTTTATCTTCGGGGAGTGGGGGTGTTGGACTCTCCCATGTCCATTTTTCTCTCCTGGAATATCTCTATACGAGATTCTAGGAGAAGATTAAGTCATAGCTGAATTTAGTTAAGGTGCGAAGGGTCCGAACTTTGGGCCGTTTTTATTAGGCTACTCGTCTGGGCCCATGATGGCAAATTCGGGTACCCACAATTGCCCCTAAAGTTATTGGGCCAAAATTTGGGCTCCATAAATTTAAATGATTTGTCATAATGGCTCTTTTTGTAAATCGTGTAACTCTTTCCAAAGTTGAGAACTGATTTAGGCGACAGTTGCTTCGTGTCTTATGCGCGATGATTGGGAGCATTTAAAAGTTATTTGGAGCAGCGCTCCATAGTTGTCGTTTCAAACTTCTTAGTGTTCCCTCATCTTCTGCGAGTTTTGGCTGTTGTGCCCTCTTCTCCAGGTCTTCATTTTCTTCGCTTTCAATCTCCCTCATCACCTAGGCTTGTGATCTTGCATCGTCCAAGTCAAACTTTCATCTCGTAAGTCCCCTTTGCTCTCTTTCCTTGCTTTCTCTATTGGGTTTTCTTTGAATTTGCAATTTAGGGTTTACAAATGACAAAGATAGGTAATAGATCAGTGTCTGAGTTTAGGAAGTTTTATAATATCCCAGAGGGGGTAGAGATTTAGTGCGCCTCTCTCCCTAAGAATGTTATAGAGATAAAGGGCGCTCATTGGATTCATGTCCTGTTGCTTTCCAAAGGGGGGCTTACTTTTCCTCCAAACAATTTGTTCCTACATTTCTTTGGTTATTTCAACATTTTCCCTGCACAGTGTTCGCTCAATGTTTGGAAGATAGTCAATGGTGTCCATAGAATAAATCAACTTTATGACACTAAATTGGGGTTCGCTGAAGTTTGTTTTTGTTATTCCTTCTCTACCTCAAGGCCAGGAGTCCTGATAGGGTATTGGTAGTAAATTTACCTTATTCCCACAAAGACTACTGGCAAGATGGCTTTCTTTCTAGGAATTGGAAGTTCTCCTCCCAGATTGAGGGGGCAAGGTCTAATAGATTCACTGTTCCCTTTTATGGGGAAGAGTATATAGGTAGTCTTTACTCTGCTCTTTCGATCTCCTTGTTAATGTGTGATTTTTTTGATACTTTCTTGTTTTCTTTTCAGCGAGGACAAAGAACTTGGAACCTTCCCTCAGCGAGGTCCGAGCTGTTGAGCTGATTAAAGCTTGGAATATCAGGGAATCTCTGGCCGACGATGAACATCCTCAATCCGCTTCTTTCCTATTGAAGTATAAGAACATCGGGTCCAGTTTCATTACAAGGCCTGTGGACAGCATTCCTGACTTATATACTTCTGAAGAAGCTACTGCCGATCCAATTCAGTTGGACGAGGAAGAGAGCAGTTCTGAAAGTGATATCAGAGGAGGTGCTGAAGGTGGTTCTGGTGAGGCAAGCTCCAGTAGTGAAAGTTCCTCCAGCTCAGAGGAGGTTTCTGAGGCTCAAGAGTCTTCAAGTACATCCACCAGTTCTAGCGAGAAAATGGTTCCCCCTAGGATAAACTTAATCCGTAATGATGATGATGAGGATGATGTGCTTCTCGCTCAGAGGTCGAAGAAGCAGAAATCAGGCAGTGGGGCTATTGCCACTGGATCGCAATCTGCTACTCAGGAGTAGGAGAAGAAGAGAAACGAACAAGAGAAGTTGAGAGAGAGAGGAGGAGAGTAAGAGAAAAATAAGGTGGAGGAGAGGAAGAGGGAATAGAAGGAGAAGGTGAGGGAGGAGGAGAAGAGAAGAGTAGAAGTGAGGACGAAGGCTAGGCAAGCTCTAGTGCCCGTGTCTGCATTGCCAGAGGGGGCCCTGGTTTCCATTTCTTCTCAACTGGCCCCTGCGCTTCTCGAGAGAGAAGTTATTCCTACTGATTACCAAAGGGCAATGGGGACTGATCAGTTATCCTTGCAAGCCAGTCAGAGGCAAGCCTTGGTAAGTGTGTTTCTCTTTTTTAATACTTGTAAAATTTTGTTTATTTCTCTCTTCCAATGCCTTCTTTACTTGCGGTTCATGACTGACTTTGCCGTGCTCTATCACTCTCACGACGAGCTGGTGAATAAGAATGGTGAGTTGAAGAAGCAGAACGTTTCTCTGAAAATGAAGAGTATCGAGCTTGAGGATAGCTTAAAATCCGCTGATGCTGCTCGAACATCTTTTGATTTGGCCCTTGTTAAAGCCAATCAGGCGAGGGAGGCAGTGGTCAAAGAACTGAACGAACTGCGGCTGGCCTATGATTTGTTCTGCTCGAGCAAGCTAGTGGTAGTGGAGTAGAATATGGTGCTGAAGGAGAAGGAGTTCGAGGAAGCCACCATTAAGGAAGATTCATATAACTCCGGGTGGGCTACCGCATATGAAGATGCTGAAGTTTAGATAAGCTGCATCAGCCGTCTGAATTTTAAGAAGGGCTGAAACAAGTCCCTCTTAGCTGTCGGGTTAAATGTTACCTCTCCCTTATTTGATGAGCATGATCCTGGCCTAAATCCTATCGTAGATGAAGCTTCTGCTCCAGCCGTCAAAAGTATTGACCCGCTTCCCAGTCAGTTCCTGTTGATGCCCTTCCTGTTCGGGCAACAGAAGTTATCCCTCCTGAGGGATATGCTCCTACTGCTACTGATAAGGGGAAGCAGACAGCTTCTTCTGAACAAATTTAGGTCGCCAGTTAATCTACTCTTAGGATTGCTTTTGTATTTTTGTTTGTAATGTTCTTTTCTGAGTCTTGATCTACTTTGATCCTTTATGAATGAAATAAAGAGACTTTTTCCCTGAGTGTACTAATTTATTTTATCCTTTACTGCTTTTTTATGTCTTGTAGTCGATTAATGTAGATGAATATATACCAACCACTTCTCAACTGGGAAGAATGCTTGGTCCTGATATGAGTCCTCAAGTTTGTCATGCCTTTGTAAGAATTTGTAAATCACTGCGATCGAGGAATAAGCATTTCATAGATCAGACGGAGCTCGTTCCTAAACTGAAAGACAAGCTTCAGGAAATGAAAGAAGTTGGAGCTTCTATTCAAGAGGAAGTGAACACTCTAAGAGCAAGACTTCTCGATTTCACTGAGATTAACCAAGTCGAAGAAGTTCTGCAATGGGAAAATGAGTTCTTGAGGAGGGAAGTGTTGCGCCTCAGGGAGCACGTGCCGAGCAATTTAAGGGGTTCCTCCTCATCACGAGTTAACACTGGACCAATCAATACTTCTCTGGTACTTCAAGGTTCTACCCCATTGACTGTTCCACGAGCTGGTACAAATGTAAGAGGCCCAGCTAAGGAAATGGATGAGCTCCGTGAAGATGTCCATCGAGCATACGTGATTACTATTGGGCTCCAAAGGGATGTCACACGGCTGAGGCATTTGTTTAAGAGAGGACCTCGACGAGTATGGGATGATGGTTACGACCAAGGTTTGGTAGATGCTCCGATGAGGCTAATAGAGTTTGAAGAGCTCACATTCATCAGGGGATGGTTGAGTGCCCTCAGGGAGCTACAAGTTCCAAGGAACTCAATACTCTGGTACCGTCATAAGATCTCTCCTTCCACTTTAAGGCCTAACCCCTTCAGGAGGGATGATCAGTGGATTCCTATTGATGCCATCCCTCGATGGATGTTAGAGTCAGATACGAATGAGGTCGAGGAGAAATTAGCTCCTCGTCCAGATGACGGTCGAAGAGCACAAGTGGCTGATTATCTTGTTCAGAGGCCTCAGCTTCATTAGGATTTTACCAGTTGTAAATTTATGTACATATGTAATGAAGTAATGTAATATTGATGTTTTGGGCGATCTCGCCGATTAAACACAGGTTGTACATTCCTACTGTAAATGTGATGAAGTAATATAATATCTATGTTTTGGGTGAACTTGTCGACTAAACATGTGTTCTATATTTTTTATGTCATTTATTCTTCGCTTAATAATCTTGAGCCTCTCGTGGCCGACTAGATTGGTAAGTTTGCATTGTTGAGTAAGTGTCCCTCCAGTCCAGTATGATTATGAGATACCATTCTGACCTACTTTACCTTTTTGTTCGTATCATCACACTCCTTTAGGCCTAAGTGTGGTAATTGGCGAGGACATACCTGGTGTGGGATGCTCTATCTGATCAGGGTTTTGTTAACCAAACATTATTTGGCGACCAATTTGACTTGGCTGGATTGCCTACGGATCTTCTGTAGGGATTCATATATTGCCAGGGGCAATGCTAAGAGGTTGTTCGTGCTTCATAACGAAAACCTAAGGAGGGATTTTTCCATGCTATCATGTATTGTGTAGTGTGCCTGTCACTTGGAAAGGCTATGCAAGTTATAAAGTTCATATATTAGTTAGCTGACACCTCATAGAATGCAACTGCCAAACAATTTTTATTAATCACAAGTAAATGAGCTGCCAGTTTCATAAATCTGGTAAAAGGCGAAAGAAAAAACTAAAAATAGAATTTCTTAAGATTGGCTGCATTCCATGCTCGGGGTATCTCTCTGCCCTCCAGCGTTTCTAAGTGATAGACTCCTTGCAGATCGTATCTTGTTATCTTGAATGATCCTTCCCAATTTGGCCCCAACTTGCCGTCTGATGGTTTTACTGCGCTGCCAAGGACTTTCCTTAGGACATAGTCTCCAACTTGGAATGCCCTTGGATTGACCTTCTTGTTATAGTGTTTTGCGAGCTGTTGATGGTAGCTTTCTAGTTTCACTAAGGAAAGTTCTCTGCGTTCGTCGGCTAGGTCGAGCTCAACGACTAATGCCGTATCATTCTGGCCTTGGTCGACAAGGGTGGACCTCATAGTTGGTAGACCTGCTTCCAATGGGATGACCACTTCCATTCCATACATTAGTGAGAATGGGGTTTCCTCCATTGCCCGACGTGGGGTAGTGCAGTAAGCCCATAGAATACGCGGTAGTTCGTTCACCCATGCGCCTTTGTCTCACTCTAATCGTTTCTTTAACCCATCGATCACCGTTTTATTAGAATCTTTGGCTTGACCGTTGCTCTGAGGATACGCCACCGAGCTAAAATAGTGCCTGATCCCGTGTTCATTGCAGAAGTTCTGGAAAGGGTCACTTTCGAACTGTGTTTCGTTGTCAGTGATGATGGTTCTGGGGATTCCAAAATGGGTAATTATGTTTTTCCATATTAACTTCATCATATCTGCATCTTGAATGTTTGCCAGTGGCTTTGCCTCGATCCATTTGGTGAAGTAATTCGTTACGACCAACAGATACTTGCGGTTACCAGCGGCGGTAGGAAGTGGTCCTACGATGTCCATTCCCCATTGGGTGAAAGGCCAGGGGCTGGTGAGTTATCTTAGGTAGCTGGCAGGTTGGTGAACCATAAGGGAATGTAGTTAACATTTCTCGCGCTTGCGAGCGTACACTGTCGAATCTTTTTGCATATATGGCGACCACTTGCCATCCTTCATAGCTCAAAAAGCTAGTGATCTTCCTCCAATATGGCTTCCACATATTCCTTAGTAGAGCTCGTGTAGAATTTTCTCGACATCCCTTGGGTGAACACATTGTAGGTAAGGGTCGGAGAACGATCTCTTATACAGCTTGCCCTCAGGAGATAAGTGAAAGCGAGCAACTTTGACTATTATCTGATGAGCGGCCTTCCTATCATTTGGAAGTGTGTTATCTTTCAAATAGTCCCTTAAAGGGTCCATCCAACTGGGTACTGACTCAATCTGGAGCACATGTTCCACGCCTCGCAGCTCATTGCTCTGGTTGATGCTCGGGTGAGCGAGGAAGTCGATGGGGATCATTCTTTTCAAGTCAAAATTGATTGCCGAACTTAGAGCTGCCAGGGCGTCAGCATGGCTGTTCTGTCCTCTGGGAATTGCTGGACACTGACTTCCTCGAAGCTGGCCATTAACCTCTTTGACAAAGTGAGGTAGGCTGCCATTCTTTTATCTTTTACGTTGTAGTCCTCACTTATCTGGAGACTAACTGCGAGTCTCCGAACACCTGTAACTGCTTCTCCCCCAAAGTGTGTGCCTTCTGGAGGCTAGCTATCAAGGCCTCATACTCTGCCTCATTATTGGAGGCTTCAAATCCAAGCCTGATTCCCTCTTTGAGGATTGTATCCTCTGGAGTAACAAGCATAATGCCCACTCCTTCCCCCTTTGAGTTGGAGGCTCCATCAATAAATAATTGCCAAACTCCCTCTATTGCATGGTTCTCTCTTTGCTCCATGGGTTGAAGTTGGTCTAGAGGATGCTCGCTTGTGAATTCAGCTATGAAATCAGCAAGGACTTGTCCCTTGATTTCATTCCTTGGTTGAAATTGTATGTCAAATCGTTTGAGCTCGACCGACCATTAAGTCAGTCTGCCCGACAAATCCGCTTTCCTCAGGATTGCTTTAAGGGGGTACGATGTAAGGACGATGATGGTGTGAGCTTCAAAGTAGTGCTTCAACTTCCTTGAATCTACTACAAGTGCAAAGGCGAGATTCTCTAGTGGTAGGTACTGCTGCTCAGCCTCTAATAAGGTCTTGCTCGCGTAATAAATGGGGTGCTGGATTCATGCTTTCTCGCCAACCAGCGCAGAACTGACAGCATGGTTGAAACATCGAGGTATAAGTACAAGGAATCTCTTTCTTGAGGTATGACGAGCAGGGGTGGTGAGCTAAGGTAATCCTTAAGCTCGTTCAAGGCTTACGAGCAATCTTTTTTCCCTTCAAGAGCGGGAAGAATGGTTTGCATTTCTTGGAGGTCTTCGAGATGAAACGGTTCAAGGCAGTGAGCATGCCGATGAGCTTCTGTACGCCCCGTATTGTGCGAGGGGGTTGTACCCTCTTGATTGCATCGATCTGGTCCGGGTTAGCCTCGATGCCTCTCTTACTGACCAAGTATCTAAGAAATTTTCCTAAATGGACACCGAAAGAACACTTGCTCGCGTTGAGCTTCATTCAGTATTTCCTGAGGATTTTGAATGTTCTCAATAGGTCTGAGAGGTGGTCTTCTTTATTCCTTCTCTTGACGAGCATATTGTCGATGTAGACCTCCATCGTGCTCCCATTTCGTCTTTGAACATCTTGGTGACCAGCCTCTAGTAGGTTGCCCCTGCATTTTTGAACCCGAAGGGCATGACTTTGTAATAGTATAATTTGACGGTGGTGATGAATGTTGTCCTGGTCTGGTGCATACAGAGGGATCTGCTGATACCCCGAATATGCATCTAGAAAACTCATTCTTTCGTGAGTTGTTGTGGTGTCCACCAATTGGTTGATTTTTGGGAGAGGGAAACTGTCCTTAGGGCAAGCCCTGTTAAGGTCAGTGAAGTCAATGCAGACTCTCCATTTCCCGTTATTCTTTGGAACTACTCCTGGGTTGGATAACCATTTAAGTAATTGAACCTCCCGTATGGATCTTGTATCCAATAATTTTTTAACTTCTTTTTCTACGGCTTCTACCTTCTCGGGCGCAGTTCACCGTGCCTTCTGCGTGATAGGTTTGAAAGTGGGGTCGACATGCAATCGATGACAAACCACACTGGAACCAATTCCAAGCAGATCGTATGGTTCCCATGCAAAAATGTCTACGTTGCTTCTCAGCAGAATCGTTAATTCTTTCTTTTCTTGATCTGTGAGAGAAGCTCTAATCAATAATATCCTGTCCTTCTCGCTACCACTAGATGTAACTTCCTCCAGGTTTTATATGACCCGCTCATAGGGGAGGAGCCTGGTCTCTTCCACTCCGGGTCTTCTGTACCTTAACTTCTATTTTGAAGGTATCAGACCTTCTTGTTCCTCGACCTTCTCATTGGGATTTTCGTCCTTCTTCTCTGGTTTTGGGCGGATGTCCTCTATGAAGCACCTTCTTGCCATCGCTTGATCGCCATGGATCTCCATTTCTCCTCGCTCGGTAACATATTTGAGTTTTTGATGGTAGGTCAAGGGGACTACCTTCATATCATGTAGCCATCCTCTGCCGAGGATAACTTGGTATGGCGAGTCAATGTCGACTACCAAAAACTTAATCATCTTGGAGATACTTCCTGCCCTTACTAGTAGCACAATCTTTCCCAACGGAATAGTCACTTTTCCAGCGAAGACAACTAGAGGGACAGTGGTTTCCTTCAGGTCGGTGATGCTCAACTTTAATTTTCTGAACAGGTCGAGATACATTACTTCGGATGAGCTTCCTTGGTCGACGAGAAACTTTTCGACGTCATAGTTAGCTATCCTAAGTGTAATGATCAAGGCGTCATGATGTGGGGTTCTCACTCCCACCAGATCTTCATCTGTGAAGACGATATGTTTGCTATAGTCGACGTCACCTGCTCGCCGATGCTTTCCTAATTGGGTCTTTGTTGGATCAATCTGAAAAGCTTGCATTACTGCTGTAAGCTTTTTTACCTCCACCAGAGCTGAATTTCCCTGAATCTGCTTCATATCAGATGCCCTATGAATTATCGCGAATGCATGGACAACATCGTCTTTGAGTACGTTGTCAGGTCTTATTTATCCATTGGCATCAACTTTCTCTGCCTTCTTTTCCACAAACTCGTTAAGGTGCCCAGACTGGGCCAGTTCTTCAAGGTGAGACTTAAGAGCTTTACAGTGCTCAGTCTTATGTCCTCCCTCTTTATGAAAAGCGCATCTTAGCGCGTTGTTTCTCTTTGAGGGATCTCCTCCCATCTTTCTGGGCCACTTAATAAATGGCTCGTCTTTGATCTTCGCCAGAATCTTATAAATTGGTTCTTTGAAGACAGTGTTGACTGCCTGAAATTCTTTTAAAGCATCGTTCCTTCCTCCGTTCTTGGAGCCATTCTTTCCCCCATTCTTGCCTCCTTTCTTCTGGTTCTCAGCTTTGTCGTTTCCTTTGGCAGCGAGCTTAGTTCGACCATTTTCCCCTGTGCTAAGGTGGGTCACATCCTCCACTTTGGCATACTTCTCGATGTGAGTCATCAGGTCGTCGATGGTCGTGGCCTCTTTCTTCATCGGGATTGGTGCAGAAGGCAAGAGCTGGGTAACCCAATTTTGAAAGACGCTACTGCTACCTGCTCCGAGCAGTCCTCGACCTCATTGAAAAATTCCCACTACCTCTTCATGTAGTCTTGGAGGCTCTCATTAGGCATCTTTTTCATTGTTAGTAAAGCATCCATCCTTTTGGGGTGGGAGCTACTAGTAATGAAGTGGGCCGTCAAGAGCTCAGCCAGGGACTCAAAGCTCCCGATAGACATGTGAGGGATCCTTTCGAACCATTTTTGCGCCACGTCATGTAGGCTCAGGGGAAATATCCAGCACATCAGTGCATCCTGGTGGTTTCAGAGAGTCATGGTTTTCCTGTACTGCCTAACATGATCAATGGGGTCAGTTTTTCCATCATAAATCTTGAATCTCGGAATAGCAAATTTCTTAGGGGCTTCCTCTCCTTCTATCTCCCTTGAGAAAGGGGATTTCATCTAGGTCTTGAGGTCTCGTCTAGCAAGCTCCCTAGTCGATATTGCACCGCGATGTGCTGGGTGTTAGTCCATCTCCCTTCGGACCAAGTTTCGTATGTTCTCATTGCTGCGAGTTGGGCTCCTGTAACCGCGAGCCGACCGCTGGTGTTAAAGAGAGTCGTCGCTTGACTCGCGCTTCTCACTCTTTTGGGGTTCGCGCCTTGGGCTCCTTCCTCGGCTGTGAGACTTTCTCGCCTGAGGGCTAGGAGTGCGGTATGGACGTCGCCTAGTACTGCGATGGAGATCTTTTTCCATCCTTTCTAATTTCCTTTTGAGGCGATCATTCTCAGCCTCTTATTTGCGAGCGGACTCCCTTTGCTCTTGGAGCCTTGCCTCATAGGCATTAATCAGTCTGGAGATTTGTGAGGACTTTACTGTTCCCTAGCTTCCCTCTGAGGCTAGCCTCTCTGGGTGAGCCCTCTGATCTGAACGCCGAACTTCGGATCTGATCTTGCGAGGAGCAGGTTGTTCTTGGATATCTCTTGCCTAAGGGGCATTACTGCTGTGACCAGACATTTCAAACTTCTTTGTTGGTGTGGGCTTTCTCAGGGAAGACAAACGTTCCCACGGATGACGCCAATTGTGGTGACAATTATATTCAACACAAATAAATGAGAAAAGAGAAATCACCAAGAAAAAATAAAGAACATAAAATGCCAATCACACAACACAGTATGTACGTGATTCAGTAAGAATGCCTACGTCCACGGTGGTGCAGTCAGTATTATTTCTATATACTCCGGGGAGCGTTTACAGAGAATACAGTGCGTGCCTCTTGCCCCAGGCTTAGAGTTTATTTTATACATATTTATCTTCGGGGAGTGGGGGTGTTGGACTCTCCCACGTCCATCTTTCTCTCCTGGAATATCTCTATACGAGATTCTAGGAGAAGACTAAGTCATAACTGAATTTAGTTAAGGTGCGAAGGGTCCGAACATTGGGCCGTTTTTATTAGGCTACTCGTCTGGGCCCATGATGGCAAATTCGGGTACCCACAATACACACACACACACGCGCGCACGCACGCGCATTATATATAGAGTTAAACTCCCTAACTTACCTCATTAAATATACATAAAAATACATGATATTAAATGTACATATATATAATTTCTGATGTATGTATGTATGTATGTATACATTCATGTATCATGTATGAATCAAAGTTAAATATATGTGTTTATACACACACACACACACATATATGTATAATATAAATATACAATTTTGTCAAATTTTTAAAAAACTGTATTTAAAAGCAAGTTTACCAAATGAGCACCAATAATTATAAACACAAAAAACTGAATTTTAAAATTGTATTTAAAAACAGTGTTTAAATCGAGTTTTCTGAATACAGAACCAAACGGACCGTTTTTGCAGTTTTTATACATATTTGTAAAACTTTGTATATTAACCCTAGATTATATATGGGAAAACACACGACATAATCTAGGAATATTTTTTATTTTTATTTTGGTTCATAAAACTGAAAAATTCTTTTTTTGGGGATTCTTTCTAAGGACACCCACCACCATATAAATAACAACAAAAAGGTGCACTTCCTTTAATAGTATTATGCAAAACTCCAGGAAGGTATTAAACCCTTCAAAAACTCAAAACCAAGCCAACAGAACCAATAGAGAGAATTAGTTTAAAATTGAAGTTAAAGGGAATTGAATATTTTTTAAGGAAGTTATTATTTACATCTTCATCCATGCCAACATAGCTAGAGATATACATGAAAACGATAATTGAATACCATGCACACACCCATATCTATTGTGTGTGTGTGTGTGTGAGAGAGAGAGAGAGAGAGAGAGTACTCAGAGACAATGATGTTTTTGTTTCTTCACTAACCAAGCAAACACACATTCACTAAATCAACAAATACATTGACTCTCTCTGTGGTATAAATCGTCGGGAAAAAACATAAATATATGATTAGTGACCACACACACACCGAAAGAGAGAGAGAGAGAGAGAGAGACCGAAAATATGAGGGAAATTGACTACCGATGGAGAGGGAGAGTTGCAGACGGACATAAAGGCGGGGCGGATAGAGGTTGAGATTCTGTATATGAGAGCAGTTGTTGGAGAGGTTCAAAGATATTATGAGGGATATGACAGTTTGGAAAAGAGACGTCGATGGGTTGGATGTAATACCCCGTAATTTTAATGACTTTTAAAATGGGTTATATTTTAAATTAATGGATTAATTGGATTTTATTATTAATTAATTCATTTGGGTTTTATCCGAATTGTGGATATTAAAATGGATGATTCTGAATATTACTTAAAGATATTTAGGTAATATATGAATGTGATGCTATTGATATTGCTGTGAGTTGTTAATTTAGTAATTTGAATTTTTAGTCGGACGCGGTATGGGACGTGTCGGGACTAATTTATGAAATTAAAAAGGAAACTTATTTTTACATCAACCTTATAGTTATTTCGACTGCGTCGTTGCATCCGAAAGGGTTGAAATAGTCAGAAAAGCCTATTTGGATGTTGGTTTTAGGTCTCGGGTCATTTGGAAATGAAAAGACAACCCAAAAGGGAATTTGGGTTATTTTTACAAGGGGGATGAATAGTGATTTCAGGTTTTGCCTTATTATAAATATTTGGAGATTAGTTGTACGTGGTTCATTCTTCTCCTATACACAAAACTTGAGAGTTCATCTTCTTAGAGAGAGTGAAAGGTTGCTTGGGAAGAGAAAAGCTTGCTTGGAAAGGAGGAGAACCAAAGATCAAAGGTCACCACCACTAACCACCACCGGAATCAAACTCATGTTGTAGATAGATAGTAATCCACGAAATAATCATAAATATGTTAAAGAGATGAATAGAATCAATGGTGTGTTCTTGAAGATATTATGTATATAAATTTCTGGAGAAAGAGGATAGATATATGCTTTTAATTCAAACTCTTGATGATTCTAGGATGTTTAGAGAATTAGAAATCATTTACATATGTTGATATATCATGTAGTACGGTTTATAAGGAATTTGTGGAGTTAATATGAAGTTTTGTATGATCAAAAGTTATGAAACCCGTAGTAGAAGAAATGCAAAAAACTGGGTTGTTATCTGGGCGATCGATCGATCCACCCCCTGCCTTCGATCGATCGACCTCCCCAGAATTTGTGAAGTTGTTTCTTTTTAATGATTGTTCTTATCCCAAACCTTTTGTATATCTTTGGTGATTATTAATTGGAGATTGTGGGACTTAGAGAAGATCAGTAAGCCCTAGATAAGAATTAAATTAATATGATTGGGATTTAATGGATTAGAATTTTGATAATTAATTTGGAAGAAATTTCGGTTGCTAGATTCATGTGTTGGATTCTAATTGGTATGCATGAGGATTAATGATAGGTCCAGTAGGGGAGATTTAATATAACACCTGGGTAGCCTTAGGGTTACAATGTGAACATTAAGGTGTGAGTTTAAGATCATTATTGATTGGGCAAGGACTGAGTGTCATACAAGCGCTTAGTGGTATGGCTCCTAGTTAGAGATGGGAGTTCAGACCACATTTGGTTGAAAGAGGGGATGAGGTTATCCCGATTGCATATTTGAAGTTGACGGACCTCCTCGATCGACAAAGTTAAGTAGTAGTGTATTGGAGGGGTTCCTTATTTGGATTTCGCTTTGTGAGACGCTCCGCGCATGAACCTTAACGACGTCGGGAGTGGAGAGATGTTATAGGATGCGAGGATGTTGGTTTAGTTGATAAGTCATGATATTTTAATACGTGGGATTTAAAGAAATATAATGCTACGTATGGGAACTATCTTAGGGTAATGTAAGTACCTTGCTGATAGTATATTATAGGTATGATAATGCCTATTTGATTGATTGATGATTTATGTGTATGACATACCTAGCTTACTTGCTATCGACTGGAGGTTTGCGCGTGAGGGTAGTCATATCTTGATGAATTCATGGGATCTTTGATTTGTCGCTCAAGAACATAGGTCTATGAAAGACTTATTGGGGAGTTGATAAGTCCGCTGACTGTGGGAACGTAGGTATGTGCGTGGCCCGTGGGTATGAGAACTATGTTCGCCTCCAATTTGTATGTTATTGTTTATGGTTCGAGGAATCCTTATCGAACCTTTAGTCCCCTATTCGGCGACCAGCGATATTGGGACATGATAGCAGAGTAATGCATTACACCATAGCTGTGACTCGAGGTTCCGTATTATATATGTGTATATATATATAGAATGAATTGTATGAATGTGTATATAGTGGTTAAATCATCTATTGTGTGATAATTATGAATAACGGTGAATTGAGAAGAGAATTGAAGTAAGATAATGATTATTTATTGAAGAGCTTAATTCATATTAATGAGAAATGATTCATGTTAATGAGAAACGATTCATATAATGATAAACGTATAAGAATGATTGTACTATGTATGGTATGGGACATACGGGGTTATGATATGGGATGGAATCATGTTATGGAAACTAGTTAGGAGGAACCATTAACTAGGAGGTTAATAGGAAATGTTAAGCGTGCACTCTAGTTGAGAGGTGAGAATAGCAAGTGAGAGTTGGATACTAACATGTACATAATAAATGCTTTATTGCACTTGTTAAATACTTGTTGTTTTCAAAATCATTTTCAATCGGGCTCTGACCCGTTTCCTTGCATACTTTCTTTTCTATTGTACCTTCTATATCAGGAGTCCAGCAACAGGGATGCCAACCTTAGTTGATTGTGACGATTTATGGAGCTATGGAGTATTGCTTAGACACTTATCTTCATTTGATTCACAGTGTTCTCTTAGTAGGGCATGTCGCCCAAAGGATTCAGTTATCTCTTTTCTATCGGGGTCAAATACTATTGTACTCGTGCCATTTCATAAATTTAATATTGTTGGGATTAATGTATTGGATTATTATTTGGGAATGTTTATTCCAATTGCATTTAAATTCTTTTATGTTATCTGCTCGATTATTAGTGATGTAGAATAATATGTGTAGTGTTATTTGTAAACTAAAAATGGTTTTTTGTTGAAATTAAAATTTGGAAAGTTTTTAACACCAGCTTAATTGGGTATTGGGTGAGCTGTAAATGTTTTCGACAGTGATGCTAAGAATGAGCCAACTGTATATTATGTTTTAATTTGGTATGGGACTAGCCACCCGGTATTTAATTAGGCGGGGTGTTACAGGTGGTATCATAGCATCAGGTTATAGTGTCCTTTAGGGTCTGTATGGTTTACTATGTTTTCAGCTTAGCGTTCTTTGATATAGATCCCTATGTTTAAGATTGTGATTTCTTTGTTAAGATTCCGTATATATTAGTGAATCTTATTGGCGTTCGGACGGGTTCGTACAAGAAGTATGATAGATGAGGGCCATTGTACGGCTAGCGGAGATCGTACTTAGGAGGTTATGAAGTATGTTCGAGTATGATGACCGTAGTCGAGGTCACCCCTATTATGGAAAATTAAGGAGAGTCATCAGTACAAGTTCTTGAAATGCGGGAATTTTGTGTGTTACCTAATGAAGGCAATATATTCAAAGGCTTGGGCATATAGTGGAGTGTGGTTAACTAGAACTGAAAATTTGGGGTAAAATTTTTCTTGACTTATCGGAGCAAAGTTATAATAGTGGGAGTCAACAACCACCACCCGCGAATAAGGGTATGTTTTCTATATAAGGAATGATGAAGCGTATATTGATTTTTGTAGCGATTAATATTGTATGGGCAAAAGGGTTACTAAAATTAGCCAATAGCACTGTTATTTACGTAGACTCACCGAGGGGTGTGAGACACCTATATTCTACATGTTATCACGTGGCTTTAATTTTTATCATGGGATTTCTTACTTTGGGCATGACCGAACATGATGTGACTATCGGCATGGATTTATTTGTGGTATATGAGAGCGTATAGCCAGCATCTTGCCTTTAATAAGAGAGTATATGAGTAGAATTCATTTGAAATCGATAAAATCTGTAGAGAGGTTATAAACTATTGACTAAGGACCTGAGGAGTTTTGATGACTGACTACTTTAGGTAGTAGTGTATCGGGGGGTTCCTTGTTTGGATTTCGCTTGCGAGACACCCCACGCATGAAACTAATAACCATTGGGAGTCGAAATAAGATAGGTCTTTAGGATATGAGTTTATAACCTTTGCGATAAATATTATAATGAAAGTTGTACGATAGGGTGCATGGGTGCCCTGGATGGTTGGATTGTAGTATTTTTTCATAATTGTGAAACAGTAAGTAGTTGTGACTTCAGGATTTATTTACTTTATGATTAAGGATAATTTGTTTTTCCAAACTTTGTCACGAGGATGGTATAGGGAAGATTGCATAAGGTTTGAATTCGATTCAGTTGAAACTATATGGTGAGGCTTGGTGTATAACATCAATGGGGATTTTTGATAATGTACTGTATGGGCGATACACCATAGATTACTTGCGATGTGAGATTAATACTCAGAGTTGACCTTACCAGTATGTTTTATCTTTCTGAATTTCTGGAGGAATTATGTTATAAGGGGGGAAGTATGTAATACCCCGTAATTTTAATGACTTTTAAAATGGGTTATATTTTAAATTAATGGATTAATTGAATTTTATTATTAATTAATTCATTTGGGTTTTATCCGAATTGTGGATATTAAAATGGATGATTCTGAATATTACTTAAAGATATTTAGGTAATATATGAATGTGATGCCATTGATATTGATGTGAGTTGTTAATTTAGTAATTTGAATTTTTAGTCGGACGCGATATAGGATGTGTTGGGACTAATTTATTAAATTAAAAAGGAAACTTATTTTTACATAAACCTTATAGTCGTTTTGACTGCGTCATTGCATCCGGAAGGGTTGAAATAGTAAGAAAAGTCTATTTGGATGTTGGTTTGGGTCTCGGGTCATTTGGAAATGAAAAGACAACCCAAAAGGGAATTTTGGTTATTTTTACAAGGGGGATGAATAGTGATTTCGAGTTTTGTCTTATTATAAATATTTGGAGATTAGTTGTATGTGGTTCATTCTTCTCCTCTACACAAAACTTGAGAGGTCATCTTCTTAGAGAGAGTGAAGGGTTGCTTGGGAAGAGAAAATCTTGCTTGGAAAGGAGGAGAACCAAAGATCAAAGGTCACCACCACCAACCACCACCGGAAGTGACCGAAAAAGGGAGAACCACCTGTGATATACTACACCAAAGGATCAGATCTTCATTAGAGGCAAGTGTTTGATAATTGCAATATAAGTTTGTATATTGTCCATGTTAGAATAGTTATAAAAAAAGGAGATTTTTCATGTTTGGAAGATGAAAGGATAGAGTTGTTAATGGATTTCTAAAAAATGGAAGTTTATAAGAATCAAACTCATGTTGTAGATAGATAGTAATCCACTAAATAATCATAAATCTGTTGAAGAGATGAAGAGAATCAATGGTGTGTTCTTGAAGATATTATGTATATAAATTTCTGGAAAAAGAGGATAGATATATGCTTTTAATTCAAACTCTTGATGATTCTAGGATGTTTAGAGCACTAGAAATCATTTACATATGTTGCTATATCATGTAGTACGGTTTATAAGGAATTTGGGTAGTTAATATGAAGTTTTGGATGATCAAAAGTGATGAAACCCGTAGTAGAAGAAATGCAGAAAACTGGGTTGTTATCTGGGCGATCGATCGATCGACCCCTGCCTTCGATCGATCGACCTCCCCAGAATTTGTGAAATTGTTTATTTTTAATGATGGTTCTTATCCCAAACCTTTTGTATATCTTTGGTGATTATTAATTGGAGATTATGGGACTTAGAGAAGATCAGTAAGCCCTAGATAAGAATTGAATTAATATGATTGGGATTTAATGGATTAGAATTTTGATAATTAATTTGGAAGAAATTTCGGTTGCTAGATTCATGTGTTGGATTCTAATTGGTATGCATGAGGATTAATGATAGGTCCAGTAGGGGAGATTTAATATAACACCTGGGTAACCTTAGGGTTACAATGTGAACATCAAGGTGTGAGTTTAAGCTCATTATTGATTGCACAAGGACTGAGTGTAATACAAGCGCTTAGTGGTATGGCTCCTGGTTAGAGATGGGAGTTCAGACCACATTTGGTTGAAGAGAGGGGATGAGGTTATCTCGATTGCGTATTTGAAGTTGACGGACATCCTCGATCGACAAAGTTAATTAGTAGTGTATTGGAGGGGTTCCTTGTTTGGATTTCTCTTTGCGAGACGCTCCGCGCATGAACCTTAACGACGTCGGGAGTGGAGAGATGTTATAGGATACGAGGATGTTGGTTTAGTTGATAAGTCATGATATTTTAATACGTGGGATTTAAAGAAATATAATGCTGCGTATGGGAACTATCTTAGGGTAATGTAAGTACCTTGTTGATAGTATATTATAGGTATGATAATGCCTATTTGATTGATTGATGATTTATGTGTATGACATACCTAGCTTACTTGCTATCGACGAGAGGTTTGCGCGTGAGGGCAGTCATATCCTGATAAATCCATGGGATATTTGATTTGTCACTTAAGAACATAGGTCTATGAAAGACTTATCGGGGAGTTGATAAGTCCGCTGACTGTGGGAACGTAGGTATGTGCGTGGCCCGTGTGTATGAGAACTATGTTTGCCTCCAATTTCTATGTTGTTGTTTATGGTTCGAGGAATCCTTATCGAACCTTTAGTCCCCTATTCGGCGACCAACGATATTGGAACATGATAGCAGAGTAATGCGTTGCACCGCAGCTGTGACTCGATATGTCGTATTATATATGTGTATATATATAGAATGAATTATATGAATGTGTATATAGTGGTTAAATCATCTACTGTGTGATAATTATGAATAACAGTGAATTGAGAAGAGAATTGAAGTAAGATAATGATTATTTATTGAATAGCTTAATTCATATTAATGAGAAATGATTCATGTTAATGAGAAACGATTCATATAATAATAAACGTATAAGAATGATTGTACTATA
Organism: Sambucus nigra; assembly: GCA_949130495.1. NCBI lineage: Eukaryota > Viridiplantae > Streptophyta > Magnoliopsida > Dipsacales > Adoxaceae > Sambucus > Sambucus nigra. Next base: position 291,823,506 of record OX422215.1, on the reverse strand, counting down.
TATGGTATGGGACATACGGGGTTATGATATGGGATGGAATCATATTACGGAAACTAGTTAGGACGTGTAAGAGAGTAGTCTAATTTTGGGGAAATACTCGATTTTTGTATGTGTTTGACTTGAGCAACTGCGGTTGCGCCTACGTATCCGTTATGCTCGGAATCAAAGTCAGCGTAGTTCGTGGGTTCGTACTATTCATCGAAAAACTCATTGTGGTGATTTTTCGGAGAGATGGGAGGTGTCGCAACTCTTCTCAAAGAACTCATCTCAAAACTCTCTCTAAAACCTCATAAGACAAGAAAATCACCCTCCTCTTCCAAGAAGATCTCTCCCCAAATGTATGAGGGTGAGGCTTATTTATAGCAAAACTAACCCAAGTGGGTTGCCACATGTCAAATGACCCGTGGTGACACATGTCCAATTTTAAGTGGCATGTGTCCCATAACATATGTCAAAACTCTCAATACTAGAATATTGTCTAGTTAATACGTAAATAATACACAAATACGCGTGATATGTTCGATGCGCATTAAAATACTCCAGTCGCATAAACGCATGGACTTTTGTCAATTTTAATCATCTATAATCTCATTTAATAATTTAAAGAGAGTCTTATCATTAAGCCCCTCCTACATTTTCCCCCTCGTACATATAGTTGATATATTGATACATGTCTGAAATATATCGACTGTATGTACGAAACAACTTTAGTCAGTTTTCATATGTTCGATCGACCCGTGAATCGTGGGTAATAATTTTGTGCCTCATTTAATCTTGATGATGTACTTTTACCTCATATCTCACCTTTTTTTTATATACATCAATCTCATATCACATATCTTAAATCTCAATTATTTTTAGGCTTTGATCTCATGGGTTTTTCCGAAGGACCTTGTTTATCATTCTTTTCATATGAATGACATACTATGAGTGTTGCCCCCATTCCTATTTAAATGAACATGCACCCACGATTTTACTGTGGTTGTTCGTAACTCTGCTTTTGGTAAAAAGTAATTGTCATGGACACATAATGACTATTTCAGCATTCTCTATTCTCAACCAAGCTTGGTGGAAGTATTTATTATGGTTTACATAATAACTACTTCGTTGTTTATCAAGTTTGGTGGAAGTATTATTATGGTTTACATAATAACTACTTCATCGTTCTCTTTTATCATTCTTAACTAATCTTGGTGAAAGTATTATTACGGTTTACATAATAACTACTTCATTGTATTCGTTTAATCTTTTAGTGCATGCACATGTTTTTTTTACTTGTTTTAATCACGATGAGGTTTCTTGTGCATGTACATATTATTGACTCGCTCAAATTACCACTTTTTAATGTTTTTCACAAACTCACACCTATAAGATGACTTAATGATGAAAACACATTTGTTGAGGTTTCTCGTAGACTCCACCGTTAGAGGTGACTTAACAATGAAAACACACTTGTTAATGTTTTTCGCAAACTCCACCGTTAGAGGTGACTTAACAATGAAAACACGTTTGTTAAGGGTTTTCGCAAACTCCACCGTTAGAGGTGACTTTAACAATGAAAACACACTTGTTATGGTTTTTCGCAAACTCCACCGTTAGAGGTGACTTAACAATGAAAACACACTTATTAAGATTTTTGTAAGCTCCACCTATAACGGTGACTTAACAATGAAAACACTTGTTAAGATTTTTCGTAAACTCCACCTATAACGGTGACACCCATAATGGTGACTTAACAACGAAAACACTTGTTAAGATTTTCCATAAACTCCACTTATAACGGCGACTTAACAATGAAAACACTCGTTAAGATTTTCCATAAACTCCACCTATAACGATGACTTAACAATGAAAACACTTGTTTAAGATTTTTTTAAAACTTCACCAATAACGGCGACACCCATAACGGTGACTTAACAACGAAAACACTTGTTAAGATTTTTCGTAAACTCCACCTATAACGGTGACTTAACAACGAAAACACTTGTTAAGATTTTTCGTAAACTCCACCTATAAAGGTGACTTAACAATGAAAACACTTGTTAAGATTTTTCGTAAACTCCACCTATAACGGTGACCTAACAATGAAAACACTTGTTAAGATTTTTCGTAAACTCCACCTATAACGGTGACTTATTAATGAAAACATTTGTTAAGATTCTTATAAAACTTCACCAATAACGGTGACTTAACAAGCAAAACACTTGTTTAAGATTTTTTTAAAACTTCACCAATAACGGTGACACCCATAACGGTGACTTAACAACGAAAGCACTTGTTAAGATTTTTCGTAAACTCCACCTATAACGGTGACTTAACAACGAAAACATTTGTTAAGATTTTTCGTAAACTCCACCTATAACGGTGACTTAACAATGAAAACACTTGTTAAGATTTTTCATAAACTCCACCTATAAAGATGACACCCATAACGGTGACTTAACAACGAAAACACTTGTTAAGATTTTTCATAAAACTCCACCTATAACGGTGACTTAACCGTGAAAACACTTGTTAAGATTTTTATAAAACTTCACCAATAACGGTGACACCCATAACGGTGACTTAACAACGAAAATACTTGTTAAGATTTTTCGTAAAACTCCACCAATAACGATGACTTAACAATGATAACACTTGTTAAGATTTTTCGTAAACTCCACCTATAACGGTGACTTAACAATGAAAACACTTGTTAATATTTTTATAAAACTCATTCTTCTGTATCTCTTTTCAAGACAGGATCCCATACCTGACAAATTGAGCGTGGTCCTTCGTCTGTTTGCTTCAATGACCAACTCCTTCAGACGAGTTAGTCATAACGGTCGTGGTTCAACTACAATAATTTTGATACACCTTTATAGAAGACTTATCTCAATACTCACAAAGTTCTCGTAATATGATGTCATATATGAACGATGACTATGACTTTGTTAATTTCTGAGTGACAACTAATTAACCCGTTTGAACTCTTTGCGAAAGAAACTGAAGAAGCTTTTGTAATTACCTATTTGGATGTTACTATACTCTGAAGGTTCATCAATCTAACCTTGTCGCGTAGGATGTCGAAGAAGCTTTACACTACAAGCTATGTTACATCATAATATCCATTTGCCCCCTTTATTTTATTTTTATCTCAAGATAAAATAAAATAAATTACATATATCATATACAATTCCCACCCGAGAAAAATGAATGCAATCTAATTATTACATTTCATGGGGTGTAACTCAAACTATCATATCTTTGAACAATGGCTTGATGTCAGCGTCGCTTCATATCTGCTCCTTCAGAAGTCTCTACAAAATAATATATTTCTGACACAATAATATAATATTGGAAATGGTTAGTAAAACTCAGGAATTATCCAAGTTCAATTCTCATTATGCCCCCTTTATTTTATTTTATTTGATGTAATAAAATAAAAGTTAAATAAGTCCGGGGAAATCTGTGCAAATGAATCATAACCACCGATTCTCGTAGGTGTATCGCGCACAATTTAATGTCGTTTAAGGGTGCATGTTATAATAAATCTAAAGGTATATATAATCTCAAGATACATTTTCAGTTCTAAAACATATTCAAATATTTCGTAAATGAATCATAATGTATATGAATACAATGTACAAATAATTGTGAATATTTTCAACTGTCAAAATACTCAATCGAAGATTCATTATATTTCATCTATCTCAAAAATGAAGCTTTTCAATTCATCAACGTAACTTATGAATATTTTCGAACAATTAAATTTTCTATGAGAACTGCATTATTATCTCTATATTTTATTTACCAAAAATAAAATAAACCTCTTTTTTTAACGGTATCACACTGATATTATCAATTATATAAACATCCGACTATTTTCTAAATTTGTATGGAAAACCATACTTATTAAGTTTATTCATAATTATTTATGCCATCAATTTTGATTTGACACACGTAATAACAAAGGAACCGTCGCAACATGTGCCATGCCCGAGGAACCATAAGTTGTAACGGTTAAATCATATATGCATCTCTTATAGTTAAATCACAGTTTGGACAATATTCAACATATTCCCCTCTTTTTTTTTCTTTTTTTTTAAATGCGAGGGACCATAACTGGTGTCATTCACTACACTTACTGTTAAGTCACATTTGGACTTTTTAGATGGACCTCAAATACAAAATCAAAGATCATTCATCGCCAAATCATAAAACGATGGACCTCAAGCTTGTATGTCGGATCTACCCTACCCACGAAGAAGAAGATCACTCATATAATGATCCGTCATTGAGTTCCCTCGAACAGGTGCTTCGGTTTGACAACACTGGTTCTCTTTTCAGTTGGAACTTAGTCCGGTAGAGGTTCCTCAGAGCTAGATCTGTCTGTTTCTAACCGAGGTTCATCGGATTTTAAGCTCCCACAGTGATTTTTCGTATTTCAAGATCCCACGATAGTTCTTCGATTTCAAGCTTCCACGGGGGGTTCATCACATTTCAAGATCCCACGGCGTTTCTGTTTATATCTACCTTTAATATATTTTACCCTCTTATCTAAATCACGTACTAATTTTTTTTCATGGTGTGTCGGTGAGTACCTAGTTAAGTGGGTTGGTTTGTTTAGAATGTCTGTTCAACCTTGCCTCTCAGGAACAATGGTTTCTTTTGATCTTCTGATGCGTCAGAGTTATATCCGAGTTGAGAAAGACCCATTTCATGTTGGGTTGATTTGGTTCTGAAATCTAGGTGTAAACTCATCGCCCGTTGTCGGTACCAGTTGAAGCACTGGCCAAATTGAATCTCCAATTTGATTTGGGAATAAATATGGGCAAGTTTACTGGTTTGGATATGACCGACCATACCCCGGAAAAAAAATGACGAAATGACAACGGAGTAAGCGACCACACCGCCGGAGAGGAATAAGGTTCATTGGGATCACATCTGAGGTCCGATGAAGCTCAGTAATTTAAATTCATAAAGCGGTTCATAAGTGAGTTTTGCCAACAGAGATCGATGAAGCTCAACCAACTAAGGTGACACGGAAGCAGGACATAGTCTCTTCTATATTTGTATACTTTTTTTTTCAATCAGTCCAAGCGTCTATATCTCTCAAACGCAATCCATGAATTACCGAAACTGTACTCCGGCAAAAAAATGTTTTACCAAAAAGAAAACGAGGAACCTCCGGGCATTATCAACTCTCACACACACACACACACACACACACACACACACACACACACACACACACACACACACACATATATATATATATATGGTCTTTCGATTTTTTGGAAAATCTCAAATGTTACTGGGTTTTGAGTTTCTTCAAACAAATTTCTTTGAACAGGTGCTACGATTTAGTCAAGCTTCATCGTGAAGAGGTTCATTGAAGCAAAGCTCCGTCGATTTCTACCAGAGGCAATGTTCTTCGGAGCAAGGATATAGAAAACCTCAAAGGTTTCTCGGTTTGTGACTCCAAAATGTATAAATCCATATCTTTGAATATTTCAAAGATATACCTTTATCAATTGATAGTGTACTGTTGCTGAAGTCTAACACGCAAAGGGAAATCTAAGAAAATATATTCTACTGTTGTACTTAAAGTTATAAAGGGTTATCTATAGAAGTACTGTACATTTTCTAATCAATCTGTGACAGCCACACACACATGCCTACTCATATGGCCTGACCAATCTGTGATAGCCACACACACGTCAGTTAATGTACTGTACGACCATGTGATTTTGAAAATATCCCACTATATCATAATGTAAAATATTATCAACTTGCACTATTTTACTATTTACTTACAATAAGACATGACTTGTTTACTTTTAGTCCGTACTTTCTACCTTTTAGGCTGTTCAATTATGAAACACAATTAAATTCTTGCAGCCCCTCAATTAATTTAATCGAGGTACATCATTATCTTTTCAAGAATGTCTCTTCATGACAACCTTTTTTTTTCATTGAGTCACCTCATTGTAAATAGTTCAGGCCAAATGATCATCCAAATTTTTTCAATGAGTCACCTTATGGAGATAATTTAAGGCTCATCGTTGCATAACAATTGCATCATGTTAGCATTCATACTTCAAATGATAACTTTCTTTTTAGCCTCTCTCGTGCAAAAACAAATATACATGAGTCTGAATAGCTTTGTCAATAAAAAAATTACACAAACACATATTATTCGATCTCTTATGTAAATATTAATGTCTAAAGCATACTTTCAAAATAGACATCTCAACTAATAATTACATATAAATATATCATCTCTTTTTTTTATATATAAAGCAAGAGAAATCATAAGATAGAAGTATTGGATTCCTTATCTGAAATGAAGTTGAACATTTCTCTGGTGAACATTAGAGCAGAATGTTGATTTGTCAACCGCTTTCCTCTATCTCCGTCCACTTTTCTGATCACGAATGAGGCGTTACACGATAAAGATCGTGAATACCTCCCCAGCGGAGTCGCCAAATGTAATAGAGTAGTCTAATTTTGGGGAAATACTCGATTTTTGTATGTGTTTGACTTGAGCAACTTCGGTTGTGCCTACGTATCCGTTATGCTCGGAATCAAAGTCAGCGTAGTTGTGGGTTTGTACTATTCGTCGGAAAACTCATTGTGGTGATTTTTCGGAGAGATGGGAGGTGTCGCAACTCTTCTCAAAGAACTCATCTCAAAACTCTCTCTAAAACCTCATAAGACAAGAAAATCACCCTCCTCTTCCAAGAAGATCTCTCCCCAAATGTATGAGGGTGAGGCTTATTTATAGCAAAACTAACCCAAGTGGGTCGCCACATGTCAAATGACCCGTGGTGACACATGTCCTATTTTAAGTGGCATATGTCCCATAACATATGTCAAAACTCTCAATACTAGAATATTGTTTAGTTAATATGTAAATAATAGACAAATACGCGTGATATGTTCGACGCGCATAATAATACTCCAGTCGCATAAACACATGGACTTTTGTCAATTTTAATCATCTATAATCTCATTTAATAATTTAAAGAGAGTCTTATCATTAAGCCCCTCCTACAGGAGGAACCATTAACTAGGAGGTTAATAGGAAACGTTAAGGGTGCACTCTAGTTGAGAGGTGAGAATAGCAAGTGAGAGTTGGATAGTAACATGTACATAATAAATGCTTTATTGCACTTGTTAAATACTTGCTGTTTTAAAAATCATTTTCAATCGGGCTCTGACCCGTTTCCTTGCATACGTTCTTTTCTATTGTACCTTCTATATCAGGTGTCCAGCAACAGGGATGCCAACCTTAGTTGATTGTGACGATCTATGGAGCTATGGAGTATTACTTAGACGCTTATCTTCATTTGATTCACAGTGTTCTCTTAGTAGGGCATGTCGCCCAAAGGATTCAGTTATCTCTTTTCTATCGGGGTCAAATACTATTGAACTCGTGCCATTTCATACATTTAATATTGTTGGGAATTTTTATTCCAATTGAGTTTAAATTCTTTTGTGTTATCTGCTCGATTATTAGTGATGTAGAATAATATGTGTAGTGTTATTTGTAAACTAAAAATGGTTTTTTGTTGAAATTAAAATTTGGAAAGTTTTTAACACTAGATTAATTGGGTATTGGGTGAGTTGTAAATGTTTTCGACAGTGATGCTAAGAATGAGCCAACTGTATATTATGTTTTAATTTAGTATGGGACTTGCCACCCGGTATTTAATTAGGCGGGGTGTTACATTGGTTTTGGAAAGTTTTCACATGGATTCTTATTTGGGGCATATACCAAACAGTTTCTCAAACTTTTTTTAATACACATTTAGTCCAAATCTTTTTATTTTGCACCAAAAAGTCCTTCACCATGCCCAAAAGGCTTTATCATGCCCCTGACGCGGACCTTTAAAGATAAGAGAATAAGGGACTTTTTGGTACAAAATAAAAGGCTTGGATGAAATGTGTATTAAAAAATGTTTGAAGGATTTTTTGGTATTTAATCCTTCTTATTTAGCCAGTTGTATTTGTTTTATTAAAAAAAGAAAAAATTGAAAATTTAGGATGGACAATTCGGAGGCTTTTGGAAGCGACAACTACATGCGTATCACACCATACATCACACCTAGTTCTATATCTTAAGAAACCTTTCTTCCAAATTTTTTATTTTTTTTTAAATTAACCTTCCAATCAACCCATATTCAAAAAATTAGGTCAAAATACATTTTGTAGATATTTTTAAAAAATTCACAAAAATTGCTGGCGCACACCCTTATAAATAAGGTATTGCAAGCAGTTTTTTGTGGATTTTTTTAAAATAGCTACAAAATGTATTTTGACCTAAATTTTTGAACATGGGTTATTGGATGGTTAATTTCAAGAGAAAAATAAAAAACTTGAAAAAAAGTTTTTTAGGTACTACAATTAGGTGTGATGTATGGATGACGTATAGAACATGTTGTAGGTGAGTCTTCTCATATATATATATATATATATATATATTGTCCCACATTTTAACAGTGCGGACTGTACACGTATCACTTGGTGGTGAGTCTAAAAGTTATCGACTAAATTATAGGTACTCTCTCTCTTATGGGCGCACCGTCAGGTGACACATGTTCAGTCCGCACTGTTAAAATGCGGGATAGTCCGCACAAGAACAGTACTGTGTGTGTGTGTGTGTGTCTGTATATATATATATATATACACACACACACACACACACACACACACACAGTACTGTTCTTGTGCCGATTATCCCACATTTTAACAGTGTGGATTGGACATATGTCACCTGACGTTGAGCCTAGAAATTATCGCCTAAATTATAGGCGCACTCTCTCTTTTCTGGGCTCACCACCAGGTGTCACATGTCCAATTCGCACTGTTAAAATGCGGATTGATCCGCATAAGAACAGTACTAATATATATATGCTCTTGTGAGGACTAGTTCGCATTTTAAAAATGCGGAGCAGACATGTGTCACCTAACGGTACCCCTAAAAATTATCCCCTAAATTATATGCATACTCTCTCTCTTTTTTGGGCTCACCGCCAGATGACACATGTTCGGTCCACATAAGAGCAGGACTTCATATATATATATATAGATAGATAGATAGATGGAGAGAGAGAGCCCCCCGGTTTGAGGGCCCTAAATGAGGTTCATTTTTTTAAAATAGTAAAAAAAATATTTTGGAGATGATTTTTTCTATGGTTTTTAAATATTTCAGTAGGATCATAAAAAAATAATCAGTTCAAAATATTTTTTTTTACTATTTTAAAAAAATCGATCAAAGTTTGTTAGTTTCTAACTGCTTAAAAAGAACTTAAAAACTCACACGGTTTGATTGATTTTTTTTAAATAGCAAAACAATTCGTTTTGAGCTGATTATTTTTTATGGTCCTACTGAAATGTTTAAAAATCATAAAAAAAAAATCAGTTCAAAAATCTTTTTTTATTATTTTAAAAAATTGGACCTCATTCAGATCTTCAAACTGGAAGCTCACTAGATTCTTTCCATATATATATATATATATATATATATATATATATTTTTTTTTTTTTTTGTGACCAATTTGATCCGAAAGTATATCTTATTGGACGGTATTAATTGTGAGTTGTATTGTTGCTTTTACAAGTATGACTTGCTTGATATTTTGCCATTCCATATCATTTCCTATATGGATCAAAATGAGTGATTTTAAATATCTTCTTCGAGTATGCTAGTTCGATGGGAAATCGATTTGTGAGTCAGTGGTGGCATACCCTACCATTTGCACACATTTTATCCAAGGTGTGAACGTTCATGTTGAACTCCTCCTTGTTAAAGGCCCCACGTTTATTCAGGTCCCATTTGGCCTTATATTATCTGTATTTGCTTTACACGCTAACATGCGCTTGCCTAAAAATCTTGAAACTTTTAAGATTATGCAAATTCACAGACTGTCTCAGTTAGCCCCCATAAGTTTTCTATTTTTTTCCCTCTCTTTCTATTTTTTTTTTTTTAATATCACACTATATTTAAACATTATAATAATAGTATTTCTTGAAACCACTTGTAAAAATTTGTCAAAACATGTACATTCAGCACACTATTTATAACTTTTGTTTAGTTCATTTACACTTTGAGCCTAATTTCTTAAGTGAATTTTGAGAGCAGGGTCCAACAAATTTTATATTATGAGTTGGGAGGCCAAATTGTCATAAATCCTATGTATGATGCTTTTTAAAAAAGTTACCACGTTTTTGAGTATTTATGTCATTTTGAACCCTACAACCATAGAATGTAGTTATTTTGAACCCGATCTTGTTAAGATAGTTTCTATGCTTTTGAAAATATGTTTTACAATTTGACCCCAATGTGAAATAAACTAGATCTTTCATGTATTCAAAATCATTTGACTTACCTTTAATAATTCTCCCTCTAACTTTGATTAAAGCCTTAATATAATTTTTCAACATGTATACAAGAGTAAAACTACAACCTTATCAGAGATTGAAATGAGTTATCATTAGTGTGTAGAAGAATGTTAAGTAAACACTTATTTTTTGGTAAATTGCAATGTTCTAAAAGGCGCGCCTAGAATCCGTCGAGGCGAACGATCCGACTTAAGCCTTTCACGCCTTATTCTTAGTAAAAGCCTTAAGGTGCACTTTTTTTAAAACAATTTTTTTAGTGAAACGATATGGGTTTTTAACGACTGATTTTACAAACCAGATCAATATCTCGTCCAAAACAATCAAATAGTATTTTAATTTGCAAATATTCAGACATATTTTTAATGTATTTACAATTTTAGTATTTTTAATAGCCTTGTTATTGTTAAAAATATTTAAATATATTTAAAAGGTCTAAACATCTTTTCACGCCTAGGGTTCGCCTAGACTTCTAAGGCTTAAGGCTTAGCCTTCACACATCGATCACGCTCCATATTTTTTAGAACGTTGGTAAATTGTAAGTATTATAAAAAAAAATTAAATCATGAGTACAATATTTGCCATCGGAGGTGTTCTTGGGAGGTACAAAGGATATTCTCATCCAGGAATCCGAAAATCTAGACATCGACTTCTTCCATAGGGTAGTCATCAAGGTAGTCAGAGCTCTTCCTTTCATGGCTTTCTACATGACATACACAATATCGAATTCGGCTAGCAGCATCAACCATAGGCCCATTCGACTAGACATGGCAGGTTTCTCGAGTAGGTATTTTATGGGATCCATTCAAGACAAAAGTTTGATGGGAAAGGCGAGCATGTAGTGTTGTAACTTTTGGGTGACCCAGATAAGGACAACACATGCTTTTTCTGAGGCAGCGTAGCTAACTTCATACCCGACCAACTTGCTACTGGCATAATAGACGGCTCTCTCTTTGCGGGATTTTTAAAGGTATTAGGCTAGTAAATCCCCAACTGCAGTATCTGTTATGGTCAAGTATAGGAGTAGGGGAAGAACAGGCTGCGACGGTATGAGTACCGGAGGTTGGGTTAGATATTGCTTGATTTGGTCAAAGGCTTCTTAGCAATCTTCATTCCAAACCTTAGTGGAATCCTTTCAGAGGAGTTTGAAGATGGGTTCACAGATAGAAGTCAATTGACTGATGAACCAAATGATATACTGCAATTTTTAAAGGAATCCTCAGACTTCCTTCTACGTTTGGGGCGGTGGAATCTCGATTATGGCTTTTATCTTGGCATGATATGCCTCTATCTCATTCTCATTAACCATGAATCCTAAGAGCTTCCCTTTGCTAACGTCGAAGACTCATTTTTTTAGGTTAAGTCGTATATGATATTGTCATAGTCGTTGAAAAACTTTCGAATAGCGGGAACATGACCTTCCCTAATCTTAGAATTGATAATCATATCATCCATGTAGCCCTCGACTTCTTTATGTATTAGGTCATGAAAGATGGTTATGGCAACTCTCTAGTAGGTAGCCCCTACGTTTTTTAGACCAAATGGCATGACAGTGTAGCAAAAGGTTCCCCAAGGGGTGATGAATGCAGTTGTCTCTTGATGATCCGGGTGCATTTTGATCTGATTATATCTAGATAACCCATCAACGAATGACTTGAAAGCGTGAGGTGGAAAAATATTTTGGATAAAAAGGAGGAAAAGGATTTATGGTAAAAGGAAGGAAAGATGCTTTTAGTATTTTTGATAAAAGAGGGAAAAAATGTTTTTGTCACTTTTGGTAAAGGAAGGGGGAAAATGAGAGACGTGTCTCAGCATGATTATTATTATATTTATTATGTTCTAACTTGTATTAGGTTTACCTAAATTCAAAAAGAAATGTCGGACGGGATCCGAGCCTGAGAAAATTGAGTTTGAAAAATATGTAAAAATACGGTTGGACTTGTTTCCAGGCTCATGCATAGGGTTCAATTTTAAAAAAGACGAAATCGCTCAAAAATTTTGGCGGCATGCCGACCCGTCATTTCGATAGAGTTGTGGGTAGAAACCGACAAACTAAATATGAGTGCCCTAGGTCTGATACCTATATGAGGGTATGCAGTTGTTAGGTTACTTGGAAGGGTTCCCTCCTTTGGCATGACTTCTACGATATACGTCTTTCTTTTGAGGGAAATTGGTACGTGTGGACAAGCCATTTGATAAACATGAGTGTACGTTAATTTCCGCACTATATACCTCATGGGGACATTATGTGTGAGAGCGAATTCGATATACTCGACGTACGTGAATGAATTCCCGATGATATACCTCCCATCATGACTTCGATCAAGAGGTACGATGCGGGGGGGAACCGTTCGATATACGTCAAAATTACTTAGCCAATGGAAGGTGAGAGTCATATCGCTTAGGCTAACTGTGACCTGCGGGACCAGTGCCCATCACGAAGTGACCCCCCAGTTACGGGAAAAAATTTAGCCAATATCCATGCTCTTTCATGATGTAGTGTGCAAAAATGCATTACTCTTGATTAGAATATTATGGAGACAGTATCTTTATTTGGCATGATGAGCATTATACCAAGAAAGGGATAATGTACAAGTATAAAAAGTAAATCTAACATGGAGCATGAATATTATACTAAGCATGGATATATGAGAGTGAGATTATTTACAAGTGAGTATGTGATAGTGAACCTAAGCATTGATCAACTATAAATAGTGTGTGACAAGTGTGAGTGAACATGGATATATATAAGTGTGATGAGTGAGGTGTGTTTTAGTGACACCTAAGCATGAATATTCTAAGTAGTGTGTTCAACATGCGGATATAAGTGATCCTAGGTGCACGTAGTGTGAAGTGTAAATGGAGAATTTCTATAAGTGTGCGTGTGAGTAGTGATATGAGGTATATATGTGCAAGAAATAATAAAGGAGAAGAAAGGGAACATATAGATAGGTGCATACGCACACAACAAAAACAAAACACCCATGTAAAAAGAGTCTAGACCTCTTACGAAAATTTAGTACCCAGCGGAGTCGCCACAGTGTCCAGCGAGAATCATCTCCTCTCTTCCCCGGTGGTGGGGAAAATGGAGGGGAGAAAAGGTCTCGCACCTTCGTACTCTCTAGGAGCGCTTTTTCCATCGTTGATATTGAGTGAATGTAAAGAGACGGAGTTGCCAACCGATTTTTAACAAAACAGGCAAAAGAGCACGTAGTCTCTTCGAAAGAGCGGCATCAAAGACAAACCGATGCTTACGAAACCAATAGTTCGAAGGGTTAGGGGGCTAAGTTATGGAATGGCACAGTGTTAGGAAACCATCCCGCTCTTTAGGTATCTCATGGGCTTGTGTTATTATTTTCCTTTATTTCTCCATGATGTGTGTGTGCGTGTATATATAATGGAGACCAGAGTCACCCAACTCATACCATGGAAGAGATAGAGTGAGGTCATCCATAGGAATGTTCTCAAAATAATATATAGAAAATACGATTTATGCGTTTATCATGATATTGATCGTTATGATGAAACGATAATATGTATTGGATAGAGTGCTAATAAGGATAAAAAATATAATGAGTATTACAATAATGCAAGAATGTGAAAAATGCGAAAATGGGGAATTTGGGAAAAGTGGAAAATTGGAAAGTTGAACTCGAGTATGGGGTTTTAATCCAAAATGAATACGTAACCTATAAAGGCATCAAATTCCATGTAGTTCGCATGCAGCATAGGGGTGGGGTTTATCCCATAGATTCGAACGGGATTTTATTATATGTGTATGCAGAAAATGTGTTTTAGTTTTGGAAAAGTGTGATGGATAATCCCGTTTGGAATTTATGGGCATAACCCCCTTTTTTTTAATAGAAAATAAAGTACGTGCAATATAACTAATAAAAAGGTGAGATGTTAATGTGTATGAACTAAGGCAATACTAGATTATGAATGTATTGTAATTAATGCAAAAACAAGAAATTTAATGAGAGAGGGGAGGATTTGGTCCTTCTTTGGAGACTTGAAGTTTGTTCTTGATCTTGGATGAACTCCATTGAAGATTGATATGAATGTTGAATGAGAGATAATGAGTTTTTTTTTGCCAAATTTGGTGTGAAAAGGATGGGAATGTGAGATGGGATGGAATTTCATATAAGGAAACTTTACTGATTGCAAGAGAATGTTACTGAGATCATTGATGTTGATTGATCTGAGGTGTGCTTTGGGAGTGAGGTCATGCCCTCTATTTATAGGGTTAGGGGTGGTGCATACCGACATAGACCTAGCCCTACCAATCGGAAGGTAACATTAGGCACAGTGCCGATAGGCAGGAAAATGGACGTGCCAATCGATAGTCTCGTGCAGATTTTTTAGAAAAATGATTGTAGAATGGAATCCGTTGATCTGAAATCGTGCACGGGTCATACCATTAGAAAGGTAATTTAGAGACCTTTAATATTCCTTTGGACTGCACCCGGGTCTGGTAGTTGACTTTGGGTCAAACGTGGCTCGAAAGTGCATGTCGGTCCTTTGGACGGGAGAATCGTCGGACGAAAATGGATCGTTCATCCGAACGGTAAGTTAGAATTGCGCACGAGGTGGACCATTAGAAAGGTTAGGTGATATACTTTTACATTCTAAAGAGCTTTCAAAAAGTTGACCTTGGTCAACAGGGTCCCGGAAGCGCCAGATACCTCTCGGAGTAAAATGGGTCATTCGTCCGTATTGTAAGTCAGAATCATACACGGGGCAAACCGTTGTAAAGGTTATTCGGTGATCTTTGGAGATTTATTCAGTCTCGTTCTACCTGAAAGGTTGACCTTAGTCAAATGGATCTCGGGGGTGCTCAGTGGCCTCCGGATTAATTTTATAGGGAAATCATATCGTTCGTACGAATGGTTATGACGTTTTGTACATGGGGTGGACCGTTGCAAAGGGAATTCAGTGCCCTTCAAATATTCATTAAGCTTTCACTCTGATGATAGGGTTAACTAGAGTCAAACGATGCTCGAGATTGCCCAATGGCCTCTTGATCGGTACTCAGTGTATAACCTAGGATTTATAGTAAAATGGAGAAGTGGTAGGGACCTAAGTAGATACTTAAGGGGGTCCAAGAATGTGGTGTCTACATAGGATAATTGAGTATAACTTTCAATGATTTTATTGTTCTTAGTCATGCTTGTATGGAGTTTGTTTTACTTTGATTATCTTAATGGATTCAATTTGTATATGCCTCCACACACACATGCATGAGCTCTTTTGAAGTTTAACTTCACATGTTATATTTGAGCTAAGTGAGATGTTCTTCCATCAATCTTGTCATCTACATATCTGTGGACTATGGGAGATTTTTGCATGTAAGAACCATTGCTAGTGAGTTTGTTTGATCTTCATTAAAAATGTGAGGATTCACGGGAAAAGGCTACGAAAGGTGCAAATCTCCTTTGTGGGAAAGCCACTATTAGCAAGAGCCTAAAAAATGAGAGGAAAAAAATAATAATGATTAAAGTCTAACTTAGTTTTTTTGTATGATTTTAAAAAATGGTATTTTCAAAACAATTGAAAGAAATATGATATTTGTGGAGCTTTTGAGGGTGTCATAGTTGAAGATCAACGAGTTTGCACAATAAATCATAGTTATGCTTATCATGTCATAACATTATTAATTTGTAGAATAATAAATATTTTAATATTGTGTGCATAGTGCTTGTTTATTTATTTAGTTCACTTTATCTATCATGTGACACTAAATCTTAGTTTAATAAAGTTTTTTAGTTAAATAGATCTCCTTAGACATGTTTGAGTTATTGGGTCATAATTCGTTTGCATAATCTTCATGTCCATTGATTCTAGCTCATATGTTAGGCACATCGATACTATGCTAATATGTAAACATTATGTGTTTTATATCAGTTTCTGGTCATTTATACCTATATATATGTGCCTATGTGTCATTGGTATATTTTTTCAATTATATATATATGATATTGTTTTGTTTTATGTCTTTGTGTTTGCATTTAATCCATGTTTTCCATGTTCTTTATCATTGGATCAAATTGGCATGCTATATGACCATATTAGTATGTCTTATTGATTGTTGGCATTGGTATCTCATTCTTCCTTGTGTATTCAAGTTGACATCGTATACGCATCGATTTTAGTATTAATTTATCATTGTGTCGATTATTTGTACTTGTGTTGCCATGTTATTGTAGACACCCCATTCTAATACCCCCTAACCTCTCCTTAGGTCCCTAGCGGACCTCCCTTTATCATTGCAAACCTAAGTCATACCCCAGGTACTAACCTAGAGGCCATCGGGCACTCCCAGGATTCGTTTAACCAAAAATCAAACTCTTCAGCTCGAATGAGACTGAATGAATCTTCGAAAGGCACTGAATCCCCTTTCTATCGATCCATCCCATGAGCAATTTTGACTTACGGTGCGGACGAACGACCCGTTTTCCCATGAAGCTCGATCAAGAGGTCACTGGACGCTCCCAGGCTCTGTTTGACCAAAGTCAACTCTTCAGCTCGATTGAGGCTGAATGAATCTTCGAAGGTCACTGAAACCCCTTTCCAACGGTTCACACCGTGCTCAATTATAACTTACGATACAGATGAACGATCCGTTTTACTTCGAAAGGTCACTGAGCGCTTCCAGGCCCAGGTTGACCAAAGTCAACTCCCCAAACCAAGTCAAAATCTTTAGAATGTCAAAGTAAATATCCTCACCTTTCCAACGGTCCGCCCCGTGTGCAATTCTGACTTACCATGCAGATGAACGATCCGTTTGCGTCCGAAGTTTCCTAGTCTAGAGGACCTACGAGCGCTTCCGAGCCACATTTAACCCAAAGTCAACTCCTAAACGCGGGAGCAGTCCAAAGGACTTTCAAAGGTATCTAAAATAAATTTCCAATGGTTTACCCAATGCGCGATCCGGATCAAGGGTTTTGCACTCTACGATCGATTTTCTGAAGGAACCTGAAAGAGATTACAAAATGGCAGGTTCCAAACCTTGCCTATCGGCAGTGTACCTAAAAACACCTGCCGATTGGCAGGACTAGGGCTATGCCGATCGGCAATGCCCTGTGCCTATAAAAAGGAGGTTCTAACCTCATTCCAAGAAGAAAAAAATCAAAGATCCATAACTCTCAACAAGCTCGAAAAACCCCTCTCGAAGTCAGCGTGATTTCCACATCCAAATCCCTTTTCAACCTTCACCTTTCATCACCTTCTTCATCAAACTTGGTTAATTAATTACCCTCCATCATCACCCAAGTGCAAGGGCTGCTCCCCAACATCCAAGATCAATATCAAGATCTTCAAGAAGGTCTAACTTTCTCAACTCTCTCGTTAAATTCTTCTATATTCGCATCAATTCGTTTTATTACTTAGCACTTTTATTCCCTCATCTCACATATCTTAATATACTTTTTATTTAGTATTATTGCACATCTCTTATTTCCATATAAAACCCAAAAAAAATAAGAAAAAGAGGATTTTCTCATAAATTCCAAACGAGAATTATCACGCTCTTCTCACAACTAAAACACATTTTTTTACGCACACACACACACATATAAGAGAAGTCCCCGATTGGATTTATGGAATAAATCCCACCCCTTATTTTGCATACGAACTACGTGACTTTAGTGCCTCTATAGGCTACGTAGGCGTCTCGGGATAAAACCCGTGACTCGAGTCCTATTCTTACTCTTCTCTTTTCTCTCATTTTTAATTTTTCTATGTTCTTTAAACTTAACTATCTTAAATTCTATATATATACATATACATATATTTGTTCTTATTGGCGTATTATTCCATGTGCGTTATCGTTCCTTTATAACGATCAACGCAAGAATAATCGCATAAATCCTATTTTCTAATATTATTTTTTTAGAAACATTCTTATGGATGACACTACACCAAATTTGCCTATTTGTCAAGGTCATTGACCTTGACAAATTCACCTTGTCAAGGTCAATGACCGTGACATTTCGAGGCGAGACAACTTTTTTTGTCACAGTCGTGTCACGGTCATTGACCTTGACAAAAAACTCGCGTTTTGTGTCACGGTCATGTCAAGGTCAATGACCGTGACACGTTTGTCACGGTTATAAACCGTGACAAAGCCGTGACCCTTTTTAAAAAAATGTCACGGCCATTGACCGTGACACGTCCGTGTCAATTTTGTCACGGACGTGTCACGGTCAATGACCGTGACAATTCTGGGCAGAATTAAAAAAAAACTGCTGGGCAGTATGGCCACTGCCACTGCCCAGCAGTATATGTGTACCTGTTATAGCAACGTTGTACCTGTTCCAAACATCATATATCCGAACAAACTAAAGATAATGCAAATATATATTCAAATAAGAAACTATTTAAAAAGAAACAACATCACCATCATTTTATCTCAAATCTACAAACTATTTGCATGGAAAAGAGATTTTGTACCGCGACGCTCGGGAACAGCTCCTTATCCTTCCCTTCTCGTCCGAATAGCCACATAAGTATAAAGCATATGTGGCCTACCCTTAGGGCCACTCCCTGTCCCCTGAATTGAAATAAAGTAAAATTAGTATCCGCCCCTCAAATATAGATAAATATAAATCGTAATTGAAATCGAAATCGAAATTGACATATAAATATAAATACATTACCTGTAGTGTCACTCAAACAGCTAACTTGAGCTCATATGGCACCTCCTTCCAACTAATGTACCCCGAGCAATCATGTCAATTATAATTCTCTTCATATCTAAACACTAAGAAATACCATAATCCTATGGAGGTATGCGTTGCAAATTCCTTCCAACCGTTGTGTAGCCAAAAATTAGCAGTTGAAGTTGTCAACTCCACCTTTGAATGGGGTATGGAAAGTGGTGGGGTATGGAAAGTGGAATTGACAACTTCAACCGGTGATGTTTGGCTACATAACGGTTGGGAGGAATTTGCAGAGCATCGCTCCATAGGATTATGGCATTTCTTAGTGTTCGGATAGACGAAGAGATTCAGTCTCCTCTCCACAAATAGGACACCCCAAATAACTATGTACTAATCACCTATTAAAGGTAAGAAGCGTATATTCATGGATTAGTATAAACAAAACTTAGATGTAGTTGGAATATTTATGTATTAATCTCCTCCCCACACACGCACACTACACAAGAGTGAAAATGATAAAGTGCAGATCAAGTAAAAGCATTAAAAATGGATGTTTCGGTACAAATTGAAATATTTATTACAAATTGAAAAATTGTTTCAAATTCGGGTTATCATCAAAAATGGATTGATATTCGGTAGGAGCAGCCAAGTCATCCACACTACTATTTAGACGCCTTGGCGCGTGTTGGACAATTGACCACGGCTCGTTGTTGATATACTCCGAGTAAAACACTTGCTTAACCTTTTGAAATCCACAAACAAACGGCTCATCGCTCACGTGGTCGTTGCTCTTCAACTTGGACAAGTCAACCATGATCAAATTGGTGACATGATCAACTTTACAAGCATTTTTATCCTCAACTCTTACCCATTCACAGTAAAATACAACCTCTTTGAGGCTTATATAATCCAATTCAAATATATTTTGGATTACACCATAGTAAGTCATTTCAGCTTCAACGAGGTTTTTATCTTTTGCGCTCGCTCGAAAGAAAGTAAGAGCCTTGTATGAAATTCCCGAGTTCTGTACATTTGTACTTTCCTCGTACACTTTAGCGCCGAAAATGTAACCGTTCAATCGATATTTTTTGTACTCTTATGCCACGAACAAGGGTCCAGTGGCTAGACGAGCAAGCCTTGATGTCGCATCACCCATCTTTAGGAGCTGAGAATATAGATAAATTAATTATATTAGTGGTAAAATTTGAATGTAATGTAACGTTATATAACGACTGTTTTCATTGTAATTACCTCTTGTGTCAACCATAGCCTAAATTCTCTGTCTGATTGTACCACTGTTTTTCGTCTTTTATTGTTCTCACAGGCTTCATATTTACTGCATATTACAAAATTAATCATGTATAAAATAATCTAAAATAATGTTAAACATTATAATATTCGAAACTTACTTTTTCCATTCTTCGACATCTTCATGTGTGTCAAATAGATAACGAGCTACTTGTTCATGTTGCAAACTCGTTAATTTCACTCGTTTTCCCATCACATTACCACCATCATCGAGGAATTCATCAGTGTCATCAACGCTGGTAGAGTCAGTCATATATTCCCGAGTATATATTGATGACTCCACGGTGATGTATTCCTCTGCAATTGATCCTGCAATATATCGCGTATTCTTGACGTAATCTTTAAAAACTTTCATCAATCTTGATATCTAACTGGACCACAAAGAAGTGCCTTGTTGCATAGGTGTACCAACAAGTGAACACTTATGTCAAAGAATGCTGGGGGAAAGTACTTCTCCAATACACAAATCCGGATAATGTCCCATAAGCTGGAAAATCATGAATTGCCCACATCAACATAGCTTTCAGCGTAAACTCTTCTTTTCTAAAAGAGTCAAATGATTGCACACCCTCTTCCCACAACTCATTTAATTCTTCTACCAAAGGAGCCAGGTAGATATCAATGTCTTCACTTGGTGCCTTTGGCCCAGGTATCAATAAAGCCATCATCGAAAATTCAGGTCTCATACACTGTGAAGGAGGGAGGTTGAGTGGGGCTAGGATCACTGGCCATACACTCTGATTGGTGCTTAGATTTCCAAATGGATTGAAACCATCTGTTGATATAGCCAAACGAATGTTGCATTGTTCTCGAGCAAAATCGGGATACTCATAATTCATCCTCCGCCAGGCAGTAGAATCAATAGGATGACGCATGATATTACCCCTACTTCTGCCCTAGCATGCCAAGTCATTGCCTCTGCAATCCATGGTACTGTGAAAAATCTCTTTAATCTAGGCCCAACGGGAAAATATTTCAATACTTTTTGAGGCACTTTTGAGCTTGTGCCTTCCTTACTAGTAGATTGGACATATCTAGGTTCATCGCATACCGGACAACGATCGAGATTTTCATACTCCTTTCGGTATAGTATGCAGTCATACACACAAGCATGAATCGATTTATACTTCATTCCCAAACCTTTCAAACTGTTCTTCATAACAGGATAGCTATTTGGAAGTGTATTCACCTTGGGTAATAAGCCCTTCACCCATTTCAGAATTCCCGTCACGCTATTGCCAGACAAACCGTACTGCGTCTTCAAACTGTGCAAACCAACCATGGCATGTAAAGTTATTTGATCTTTTTCACAGCCAGAGTATAACGGTTGGGTCGCCTTAAATTTTAAACTTTGGTAGTCATCGTCAAGTTTTATCGTGTTATCTTCACGAGCACTTGAATCTTCTACATCATCAGTAACCTCATTCTCCTCAGCTTCATAAACTCCGTACGCATCATCAACTAAATCCTCTAACATATTATGATCTACGTCATCCGCTTCTTCATCTATTCTACTTGTTGAAGGATGTTGTGAAGGTTGGTCAGGGACAAAAGGAACTTTTAATTCACCGTGAAAACTCCAAAATCGATAACTATCTTGCATACCCGATCTTAACAAATGTAGTTCAACTGTTTTCCACTCAAGCACCTTACCATTCTTACACCTAGCACACGGACACGGAAACTCTTCATCATTACGACATCTCTTTGCATATTTCACAAATTCGTTAGCACCTCTGCGAAACACATCCCCCATTCTATTAGTCTCACCCATCCACTCTTTGTATTTCGGATATCCCATCACAGCTACCACAACTAAACACCTATTAAAGGTAAACAAAACTTAGATTTATAGTATGTTTTATTTAATTATCCCATCATTTAATTATCCTATTAAAGGGTAAGTGGTCCTATCCCATTCAAGAATGCATTTTTCTGTAATATACTTAACAACTCATGCACATTGTTACGATTTGAAAAAAATTCGACAGCATATCCCCTTAGTTCTCCAAGTACACGACGTAGATTGGCAGGTGTGAGTGTTATTTCAATTGGTCAATTAAAATAACAGTCACACTTGTCAATCTAGTATGTACCCAGAGAACATTAAGATACGACTGTAGAACTTCCTCCAAAAGTAACAACTTTAAGACAATAAGAATATTATACAGAAATTATACAGTCTCAAACTGTCCAAACGGGACAATTCGAGAGATCTCATTACAGGGGTAATGACTCTCGAACGGGTCTAAGGGTTATTGAATGCGTACGCATAAGAACTAGAATGCTAGTATCTATGCGCACTATATTTAATTTCAAGTATGTTTCATATAATGGGTTAATTCAAATACAAAAATAAATTCATGGGATAATTCAAATACAAAAATAAATTCATGTATTGACCACATACACACACACACACACACACACACTATCTAAGCTGTTCTATAAGTATAAAAACAATTATTATCCAATTATTATCCAACTATTATCAATTATTTATTTTGAATGTAAATAATATTCAAAACCCCACCCACCCCCACCCCCACCCCCACCCCCACCCCCACCCCCTCCCGATGTTTATTATCCAATTATTATCCAACTATTATCAATTATTTATAAAATTGATGTCTACTTTTAGTGTTGTGTATATATGTTAGTCCTCGACTTTTTTATTGAACTCTTAGTTATGTAGTGTATTGTAGATTGATGACGCCACACAATGAACTACTATTTCGCCTTTTGCTAAAGAATATCATATGCTCACAAATAGGCGGCATACGCCCATTTTTTTAATTGTTTATACCCCCTCCCCCACCACACACCACCAGATACACACACACCCCACCCCACCCCCTACAAGTCTAAGGATGTTCACAATAGATCCTCGCAAGTTGGTCAATCATTGTGTGAATAGGTATGAGATCATAATTTGGAGGAATTCACGTCCAAGAAATAATTTGGATTGTGATACCCCTTGATAGACTTATATGTTTTGTTTACCCGACCGATGAACTATTTTATAATCCTATAGAATTAAGTTTTAGAATCAAGGAATTGATCAGATATTCATTAAAATCGGTTAATAGAAAATTTATTTAACCAAGATGGTATCGAAAACATAACGTGGGGAATCATAATATACCGTGATCAACTTTAATAATAATAACACATTCTTTCGAGTGATTTATAAATAATTAAATTTGAGTGCAATCATGATTATTTAGTGGAATGAATCGTGATTAAATAAATAAAGGATATAAATTAGACGGTTATAAATTGGGATTTCCTAGTATTTACTTTGAATCCACTTTATTTATTTATCTTTGGTACTAGTATAGTCATTGCCCAAGTAGTAGGAGCGAAACTCTATAAAACCCTAGTTTAGCTAAAGCCCGTGAATTATACCTATATATATTGTGTAAGCGAGGATTTTATCATAAGAATCAATTGTGGAGGGTTATAGAGGGAGTGAAAAAAATTATACCTATTCACACACACACACACACACACACCCCACCCCACCCCACCCCCTGCCCCCTCCACCACCCCCTCCCCCACCATACCCCACCACACACACACACACACACACACCCCACCCCACCCCACCCCCTGCCCCCCTCCACCACCCCCTCCCCCACCACACACCACACAAGCACACACACACCCCACCCTACCCCACCCCCTGCCCCCCTCCACCACCCCCTCCCCCAAAACACACCACCACACACACACACACACACCGTACCCCACCCCACCCCACCCCACCCCTGCCCCCTCCCCCACCCCGTCCCCCACCCTGCCCCACCCCACCCCACCCCCTGCCCCCTCCATCACCCCCTCCCCCACCCTGACCCACCCCGTCCCACCCTGCCCCACCCCCCACACACGCACACACATACACACATATATATATACACATACACAAATAAATATACACACAAATATATATATAAATGGAAGAGAGAGAGAGAGAAATTGGACCTGAAAGTAGAGAGAGAGAGAGAGAGAGAGAGAGATAGCAGCGTTGAGAGAGAGAGAGAGAGAGGGAGGGAACGGTGGGAGGGAAAAAAGAAGGGGGAGAGGGTTTTTGCTGGAAAAGTTGTCACGGTCGTGTCAAGGTCATTGACCGTGACAAGCCCGTGACAATTAAATTTGTCACGGCCTTGCCACGGTCAATGACCGTGACAATTAGTTGTCACGGTCGTGTCAAGGTCAATGACCGTGACATAAAACGCGTGTTTTTTTATCACGGTCAATGACCTTGACAAGGCTGGCCGGCTGAAAGGTGACAATTTGCCCATTTTGGTGTAGTGTGACTCTCTTTATCTCTTCCATGATATAAGTCGATGATTCCTGTCTACATCATGTATACACATGCACACATATCACGGGAAAATAAAGGAAAATAACAACAACCCATGAGAGACCGTAAGGGTGGAATGGGTGCCTAACATCTTCCCATTTCGTAACATAGCCTCCGAACCCTTTTCGAATCGTTTTGGTTTCGTATGTATCAGTTTCTCTTTGGATGGTCCTTTGGGATGGCTCCCTTTTCTTTTGTCTATTTTGAGTAAAATAGACTGGAGACTCCATCTCTCTACATTTTCACCTCATCAATGATGCCGATCAAAGCGCTCCCGAGAGGGACGCGCGGGACCAAAAGGACCATCTCCCATTGCAAAGATCGGGGATGGCCATAGTGGCGACTCAGATGGGGATTTTTATTTTGAGGGCTAGACTCTATTTACATGAGTGTTTTTTTTCTTATATATCCCCCTATATTCATGTTCCCCTTTACTATTCATGTGTACCTCATGCTTATGCTTCTATTCACACACTTTTAGAAAATTATCCATGTACACTTCACTCCACGTGCACCTAGGATCACATATATCCCCATGTTGCACGCATCACCCATACTTGGTATACCAATGGTACTCATGCTTTGCTCCCTGTTGGGCATGATCAAGAAAGATACTCTCATCATAAGATACTAATAAGAGAATCATGCATGATTCACACGATATCACCAAAGAGCATTATGATTGACCAAATTTTGTCTAGTAACTGGAGGGTCACTACGTGATGGGCGCTGGTCCTGCAGGGCGCAGTTAGCCTAAGCGATATGACTCTCACCTTCCATTGGCCAAGTACCTTCGACGTATATCGAATGGTTCCCCCGCATTGTACCGCTTGACTGAAGTCGTGATGGGAGGTATATTGCAAGGAACTCATCCACGTACGCCGAGTATATCAAATTTGCTCTCACACGTAATGTCCCCAAAAGGTATATAATGAGGCAATTCACGTACACTCATGTATATAAAAATGACTTGTCCACATGTACCGATTTCCCTCAAAAAGCAAAATGTATATCGTGGAAGCCACGCCGAAGATGGGGAAACCTTTCCGATTCACTCAACTAACTACATACCTTCGTATAGGTGTCAAACATAGGACACACATATTAGATTGAAGGTTTCGACTCGAAACTCTGCCAAAATTCTGGGTCGGCCTACCGCCCAATTTTTTGCTCATTTTTAAAACGGGGCCCTACCCGTGAGCCTTGTTACAAGTCCAGCCATATCTTTGCATATGTTACAAACCCAACTTGTCCAGGGTCGGGTCCCGTCTGGCATTTCATTTTGTATTTAGTAGAATTTAATACAAGTGAGAACATAATAATAATAATCATGCTGAGACCTGTCTCCAAAACATTCCTCCCTTCTTTATCAAAAATCCAAAAATATTTCTCCTTTCTTTACCAAAAATCCAAAAATATTTTGTATTCCAATCTCAAAAAGAAAAAATGTAAAAAATATTTTCATCATTTTCTGTCAAAAATAAATCCCATTTTCCGCCTTCTCAGGTCGATCACTTACCCTTGGCCTGGCTCCTTATTGGCTTCGATCTTTAGTCAAATCACCACACATATCCGTCCGTTCCCCTTCTACTTCTTCTAAGTTCGGTATCCATTTGCTTTCCATGGAGAAAATAGATCAAGTACCAGTTACGCAGCCTGATCTGATGGCAGTTTTAGCTCAGCTCGTGTCCAAGATTGACAACCTTCAGATTGAGATCCGAGAGATGTAACGAAACCAGATTCCTATTCCTCAAGAGCCCGAGGTCTTATTCTCTCACGCTATGGGTCCACACGAGCCTATCTGGGTTCCCGAAGAGTATCATCACGCTCCACGTGTCCCTCCTGTTAATGGGCCGCCGCTTGCCCAGCTTCCTATGTCAAACCTTACCCAGCCTGGGGATAACTTGCCTATGATCTTTGATCCGAAAAAGGAAGAATTAAACAAGGTCAAAGAAGATCTCAAGATGCTAAATAATAAGTTCGACTAAGTCAGAATCTCCAAAAATTACATTGACTACACCCACATGTCTCTTTATCCTAAGGCAAGGTTACCTGAGAAGTCTAACATATCGAATATTGAGAAATTCGGAGGAAGTGGACCACCGATTGTCCATCTTCGTAGTTATCACCGTGATATGACTCTCCTAGGGGCTTCAGAATAAGTGATGGCCCAAATTTTTCAACAAACTCTGAAGGATAGCGATCTCCGATGGTTTTTATCTCTGACGAGTCCAAAATCCGTAGCTGGGAGGATGTAGCCCGAGAATTCATATCACAGTACAAATATAATGAAAAGCTTGAGGTCACCCGACGTGATTTAGAGATGCTCAAACAGAACTCTGTGAAATTAGTCAGTAACTTCATAGCCCGATGGAGGGCAAAGTCAGCCACTATGACCAATCGGCCATCCGAGGAAGAACAAGTCAACATAGTGAAGAATAACTTCTTGCCCTATGTCCGAGCAACCATGGGAGGAAAATACTACACCCACTTCCGAGCTCTCAGAGAAGTAGGAGTAGAAATCGAGGAAGGTCTTGCTAAAACAGAGGTTGAACCAAAGAAAGTGTCCGGACAGTTCACCCCTAGAAAATATGACAAACCTGCCAATGTTGCAGTCTCAACCATCAATAACATCTCTAAATTGACCACTTTGTGGGCACCAAAAAGCCACCCTGCCCCAGTCTGAAAGGAATACACCAAGCTCCATGCTTCCCTCTCCAAAGTTTATCAAGCCCTGTTAAGATGAAACCTCATCAAACCCTTGGATCCCCATCCATTGCCCAATCCACTTCTAAGAAACTTCAAGGCAGATGCCCATTGTCCCTTTCACCAAACTATAGGTCATATCACCGATCAATGCTTTCACCTTTGAAACATAATCCAAGGTCTAATTGAACGGGGTACCATTGCCCCACCAGCCAATCCTAAGCCAAACACTACTCACAACACACTCCCAAATCATACCAATGCTATCTTCCTAGAAATGAACCCAGAATTTGATCCCTCAACTCAAATCACACCCATAAACTCTCCCAAACCTCTCCAAACTTGCCCACATTTCCTCCTACACCCTATTAGCCTCACTGATCAGGCATTGTCACTCCTTACCAGAGCATGCATCGCTGTTCGTACCCGTTCTGAAAATGGAGGTATGGAGTTATCAGAAGTGTTAAACCAACTCCTAGAGTTCGGGATGAAATTGCCCTCACAGATGATCATTGATTATCAGAGAATCAATACGCTGTTCTTGGAAGCACGAAAATGGGCCCAAGAGTCAAACAGTTGGGTGGTACCAACCGATGAAGTCTGCTTAGATGATGTCGTCCAGATCATGGTAGAATTATTCAGGAAAACCAACGACATTTGTAGTATGATCAAGTTACTTAATACTCTGAAATTATAAGGGCGCCTGGTCCCTTCAACCTTACATATCCCCACAGAATGGGAAGACCTGTATGAAGAAGCCATTGAAGTTGTGGAGTGCATTGACTTTACATGGAAAGACAAAATTATTTCCATCGGATGGGGGGAAGAATTCGAAGATTCGAATGAAAAGCAAGCTTTTGAGAAAACTGGACCAGTAACCGACATGTGTGGGATGATATCATTTGAGGAGCTCCTTGGAGAAATAAAGAAAGTGGCAGAAAAACTTGAGATTGACGAAGAAAAAGGGTTCATGTTCTTCCATTCGTCAATAAATCACATGACCAGATCAGGGAGGCATTACCAGATCCCAAGCTCACTACCAACCAATGACAAGGGGAAGGGAATTGAAAACCTTCCTATACCAGAAATAACTCCCGAGGAGAGCAAGATCCTCGATCAACTAAAGAAAACTCAAGCTAACATCACTCTATGGGGGCTTTTTATGTCTTCCCAGCTACACAGAAATGCTTTGATCAAGTTTCTCACTGAACCCACAGTTCCTCCTTCTACCACACCGGAAGAAGCAGTAAATTTAGTCGGATCCTTGACCTCTACCCGAATGCTATCCTTTTTCGAAGAAGAAATCCCCAACATTGGGCTAAACCACAATCATGCACTCAACATCTCCGTCGAAGTTATGGGGAAAATTGTACCACTCTCTCTTGTCGATAATGGATCCTCCTTGAATGTCTCCCATTAAGAACCTTCAAATGCTTAGGACTGGAAAAAAGTGACCTCACTCCAACTTTCGCTATTGTATGTGCCTACGATAATACTCGTCGGGAGGTGATGGGATCCATAAAACTTATAATAGGGGATGACTCTATAAACCCTGTCGTTGAATTCCATATTATTGACATCCCATCTTATTTCAACCCGTTTCTCGGATGACCTTGGATCCACAATATCAAGGGTGTGTCTTCCTCGCTCCATCAAAAATTGAAGTTATTCGCCGACGGACAAGTCATCACCATTTTGGGTGACAACGATAATGCCGAGGGTGAAAGTACCAGTAGTTCAATCCTTAAGATACAACACATGTCAAATGATATGCGCCAATCAGGATTCTGAGTTGAACCACTCCTACTCCCGGTAGGGGACGATTGCAAAGAAAGGGTTTGTCCCAAATATGACCATAATGGCAACGTCAATGTAATTCAGATGCTCAAAACACATGGACTTCATGCCCGGACTGGGGCTAGGGCAAAGACAGCAAGGGATACTTAAGCCCATTGAACTGAAGAAAGCTTTCCCTCCTTGTGGTTTGGGTATCAACCATCAGAACAAGAGCTTATAATGATCCACCAATATCGATTAAAGAGAAGATTAGACTGCCTTCAAACCATCTCAGGTGACTCCTTGAATGGACAATTCATCACAGAGGGTGAGGACTTCCCCTTTTGCGACTTTTCGGAACCGTGGTATCACCATACATACAAGAAGATAAAACTCAGAATGGAGATCTTTTTCTAAGACAGCTACCCATGGGCCAAAAGTTCCCAACACCATGTACAACCGTTCATCAAAGATACCGAAGAGTCTGAGGAAAGTGACTTCGAGGACTCGTTCAACTTGCAAACACTAGGGTTGGCACTCTGCATTGTTTATTCGAGCACTACATCACTGGATCCATCCCACTTAATTAAAGCTGTTGATACACCTCCCCTCAACTGGCATGATGCGCCGATTCTACCTGTTGAAATCCCACCTAATCCCAATATTTACCCCATTTCTTCTTCTGTTGTCTATCCTTGCTCAAATGTAATCGAGACCTCCTTCGATGAGGTTCTCAATGCTATTTTCCTATCAATGAAATAAATGAAGATTTTGAGTATCTTGTTGTGCCTTACATTAATTGTTTAGATTCTAATCAAACTTTTAATGATGATGATTTTGCAAATGAACAATTCTTAACTGATCTAAATAAGTTTAATAACAAATAACATAACCGCGTTCAAGTTAATGAAGAAGAAACTATTATTATTAACCTTGGTTCTAGTAGCCAACTGTGCGAGATTAGGATAGGCACAAATCAAAGAATTATTGAAGGAATTCATGGATGTCTTCGCGTGGTCCTATGACGATATGCCCGACATTCATCCTGAAATTGCTCAGCATGAGATCCCCACTCTTTCAGATTACAAGCTGATTAAACAAAAGCTAAGAAAGCACCGCACCAAATGGTTGCTCAAGTTAAAATAATAGGTGGTTAAACAGCTGAACGTGGGTTACATTCATGTGATCGAATATCCAACATGGCTAGCCAACATAGTTCTTATGTCGAAATCAGGAGGGAAAGTTCGGACGTGTGTAGACTACCAGGACTTGAACAAAGTCTCTTCAAAGGATGATTATCCGCTACCTAATATTGACACGATCGTGGACAACGTAGCCAGTCATGCTCTCAAGTCATTCATCGATGGGTTTGCCGAATACAACCAAATCAAAATGCACCCAGATCATCAAGAAAAAACCGCGTTCATCACCCCATGGGGAACCTTTTGCTACACTGTGATGCCATTTGGTCTCAAGAATGCCAGGGCTACCTACCATAGGGCTACCATAACCATCCTACACGATCTAATTCACAAAGAAGTAGAGGTCTATATGGATGATAAGATTATCAAATCCAAAACTAGAGAAGGTTATGTTCCCTCTCTCCGATAGTTCTTTGAACAATTGCGGCATTATCAGATGAGTCTCAATCCACAGAAATGTGTTTTCGGAGTTACAAAGGGAAAACTCTTGGGATTAATAGTCAGTGAGAAAGGGATAGAAGCATATCCAACCAAGCTAAAAGCCATACTTGAGATGCCACCTCCCCGAATGGAGAGAGAAGTCCATGGTTTCCTTGGGAAATTACAATACATCAGCCGGTTCATCAGTCAGCTCACCTCCATCTGTGAATTGATTTTCAAACTCCTTCGAAAGTATTCAACCAAAGTTTGGAACGAGGCCTGTCAAGAAGCTTTTGACCGTATCAAACAATACCTGACTCAACCTCCAGTACTCATGCCACCACAGCCTGGTCTCCCCTTGCTCCTATACCTAACCATAACCGACACTACAGCTGGGGTTTGCTAGCCCAATACCTTCAACATTCCCGCAAAGAAAGAGACATCTATTAAGCCAGTCGCAAATTGGCCAGGTACAAAGTCAACTATACTGCTTTGGAAAAAGCATGCATCACGCTTGTTTGGGTCACCTAAAAGTTGCGACACTACATGCTCGCCTTCCCCATTAAGTTTATATCCTGAATGGACCCCGTCAAGTACTTGCTTGAGAAACCCGCCTTATCCAGCCGAATGGCTCAATGGTTGATGCTCTTAGGCGAGTTTGATATCGTGTATGTCACACAGAAAGCTAGGAAAGGAAGAGACATCTCCGACTACCTTGATGACTATCCCAGGGAAGAGGATGATGACTGGATCTCCCAATTACCAGATGAAAACATCCTCTACACCGCTCAAGATGACCTTTGATAGAAAATGTTCTTCAACAGTGCTGCCAATAAAAAGGGATATGGCATTGGGATACTTTTTATCGCCCCAGATGACTCTCACACTCCCATAGCCATCAAATTGGATTTCCCCTACACCAAAAATATGACTGAATATGAGGAATGTACGGTAGCCCTCAAGAAAGGTATCCAATGCCTAGATGTCTATGGGGATTCTGCCGTCATCATCGGTCAAGTGCTCAAAAAATGGAAAGTCAAGGATGAGAAACTTCAGCCCTTCCATACCCACTTAGAAGAACTAGGCTCCCAATCCAAGACATCAACTTCCACTACCTATCTCGAGAAAAGAATAACCTAGTCGATACCCTTGCTACCTTAGGCTCCATGGTCGACATTCCCGAAGGAATAATAATGACTCCCTTTCTAGTCCAAAAGCAAGACAAACCAACCCACTGCTACCACATTGAACTCATCACCAAAGAAGATCCCGAGCTATCCAACTGCTGGTATTATGATATCTAGAACCTCCTCAAGCATGGTAGGTATCCTGACGGTTCCAACAAGAAAAATTGGGCCACCCTCTGAAGGTTGGCCACCCAGTACATCATCTGTCATAAAGCATTGTTTAAGATAAACTTCGATGGAACCCATCTACACTGCATCGCAGGGACTGACATTGGAGAGGTAATGCAGAGAATCCACAGCGGGTAATGCAGACCCCACATGAGTGGTCACATGCTTGCTAAGAAGATCATAAGAAAAGGCTACTACTGAACCACCATGATCCAAGATTGCACCGCCTATGTCCGGAGATGCCTCAAATGCCAACAGTTCTCCAACCTTCAACACTTGCCTCCATGAGAAATATACAACATGACTTCTCCCTGGACGATCTCCACTTGAGGCATAGACATCATAGGGAAGGTTACACCCAAGGCCTCTAACGAGCATGAGTTCATCCTGGTTACCATTGATCACTTCACCAAATGGGTCGAAGTCGAGTTATACGCAGTCCTACATGCTAAGAAAGTGGCCAAATTCATCAAGAAAAACATCATCTGCCGATATGGGGTCCCACACGAGCTAGTGTTAGATAACGGGTTGCATTTCGAGGCAGAAGTCATAGAAGTGGTCAACGAGTATGGGATCCAGAGACATAAATCTTCTCCCTACCTTCCTCAGACCAATGGTGTAGTTAAAGTCGCCAACAAGAACCTCAAAGCCATCATCAACAAGATGACCAAAAGTTATCGAGATTGGGCTGACGAATCCTATACGCCCTCTGGGGCTATCGAACCTCAATCCGAACCTCTACTGGGGCTACCCCTTACTCTCTAGTCTAAATCATGGAAGTGGTCCTACCTGTGGAGCTAGAAATACCCTCATTACGCATCATGCTTGAAAGCAAGGTCAGTGAGGAAGACTGACATCAAAGTCGCCTCGATGAGCTGTCCCTCCTGGATTAAAAGAGACTGAAGGCGTTATATCACATACAAGGTTACCATCGCCGAATAGTACGTTCATTCAATAAGAGAGTCAAGGACTGCGGTGTGTGAGAAGGGCATTTAGCCCTCAAAGAAATAGTAGAGCCCATTTGGCACCCTAGAGGGAAATTCAAGCCCAATTGGAGAGGCCCATACATTGTGAAGAAGATCTTGTCCGGCGGTGCTGACATGCTCATCGACTTAGATGGAGAAGAGATGGATCATCCAGTCAACCCGGACCGTCTCAAGAAATTTTACCCCTAGTCCAAAATCTTGGCGCGCTACGAGTCTTCTCATCTCCTTTCTATTCTAAAAAAAATCTCTTCATTTTCGTCTACCCAGAAGTACGTGGGCCCAATCCTCTGCAAAAATCATTCCCAGAAAAATTAAAAATTTTCAAAAAATCCCAGAGGTACATAGGCAGCTCATACATCTCACATTAGCACGACCCTTTCTTTTTCATAAAAAACTATTATTTTTTTTACCTCCGAGAACGCCAATCCATTCTAACATATATTTGAACTAAAGGATTATGCATGCCTTAGCGATGGATATAGATAATTTAAAATACAAATTTCATCAAAAGACACAACTAGATGATAAAAAACTTATTTATTTCATTAATTAGAAATTACAGTGCAATTACATAAAGGAACGGATAACTCCCTTCTCCCCCAACCTTCCTAAAAAGACAAATAAAAAACCAAAATTATTTACCGGTACAAAATAAACTCTCCAAGGGTCCTACCCACAACTACCAGACGAACCTGCTTCATCGTCATCATCTACATCCTGGGGTCCCCAAGATTTCCCTACCGGAATGGAGTGTCGCAGACCCTCCATGGACCGATAAGCTCTAACTGGTCTCGTAAAAAACTACCACACCTCCCACCATGGTATCAGATAAGGCAAGATGCCTTTGTCCAATCTCCACTTCCAACATCTTGCTAACTACTCTCCTCCACAACCACTTCATATAATCCCCAGGGATGTTCCAAACTCTCCCAGCAGACTGAGAGGGACTGGTCGACGGACGTCGACTCTCCCATAAAGAGCCAAGTCGCATGCGCAGACGCTTTGTCAAATATTCTACTAAAAAGAAGTCTAGTGTCCGAGGTGTCACGATATGCTCCCAGCCAAATTGGCACAGAAGTCGCCAAGGAAAATAAAAAGAGGTCTATCTAAGACAAACTAGCCAGACATACGGGTATTCTCCCAGTTCCAGAATAGGCAGCAACTGCCCCCACCAAGGTACTGACAAGTACAAATTTAGAGCCCCATGCTCCACGAACTAGTTCTCCCAGCTCTCAACATCCATGCCAACACTAATAAAATGGTACGAAAGAAATTGGGTACAACTGACAAAGGGTATTCCAGAGGAGTCACTAGGTGAAATCTTTCAGATAACCACATGAACAACATCATAGGGCTACCCCTCAGAAAGTAGGAACGACCTTCTCGCCAAGCATCTAAGCCATTCTAAGTCTCCAAAAGTATCACCACCATAGGATTGCGATGGTAGGACATCCATGAAGTAATAACGACAAGTTGTGGGTCCACCAGTAGTTCCCCGATCACCAGGAATAATTTTGAAACCAAGCCTAAAACGATAACTCTAGCATATCCAGCATCACCAACCTCCTGCAAATTCACGGATCATAACACCACCGGAAGAGAGATCATACCTTCAGCCACCAATGGGATGGCCACCGAGCGTGAAATATAAAGAAGCCAAGCCAATAACTCCCGAGGAGAACGAGAAAACTCAGGCAGAGCCGTAACAATGCCGTAATTTATCCCCAACATGGTAGAAAATTCTTCATAAGTCAGACAGACTTCTTCTAAGACAAGAGGAATACATGGTCTTCGGGGTACCTGAATTATACCTCCGCCATCCGCATGTTCCACTCTTTGAGCCGATTATGCCATAAAGAAACTCGACGCATGTTGTAAACATCATAGTCGACATTATAGGAACACATCGCCTCCAAAGTTTTGAGGTAGTTGGTAAACTCAACACTACCAGTGAGAGCCATCTCACAGAATAAGAAAGTAGGAATGTGAAGGTGTGAGGAAAGCACTCCACTCTTACCCCTCTTTTATACTCGAAAACCCCCACAAAGGACACAACCCCTGCAGAAATCGGAGGAAATCCTACCCCACAAAGTACCAAAAGCTGAAGAGGGTACCAATAAAAGCTTTAAATTAACGGGACTGGACTGACTTGCCGATAGGCAGGACAAGGTGCTTGTCGATCGACAACCCCTACTTTTGGAAATTTTCCTTTTTCCTCTTTTGTCAAAATTCAGAAAACTCAAAATAAATTGATGTTCTTAAACAGAATTTCAAAAAAAATCCCCTTTTCATCTTTATATAAATCCTCATTATGAATAAAACTATCTTTCAAACTTCCAAAAATATTTTACAGTATCAACAACAAAGTAAAAAGCGCATGTGCATTCATTCATTCATCATTAACAGAAGACAATAAAAAAACTTCATTGCATTACATAGATATATTTGTGTGTTATATCATTTTTGCAGGAAAATAAAGAAAAGCAGAAAATAAACGGAACTCATCCAAAACCCACATTCTCCCTCTCTCTCTCTCTCACACCTAATCTTCACCTCTCTCTTTTAAGAGCTTCCACCCCTGCGACGTGTTCTCTTTCCCTGATGACGAGATGATGCACCACCGCTACCTGAACCAGACTCCTCCCCGAATGAGGCAGACGACACGAAGAAAGATGGAACAGGAATTGCGTTCCGAATATGGGCAGTCGCCGAAGACATCCAGTCCTTAATATCCCTCAACCAAGTGGTTGACACCCGTACGTGCTGCAAGAAAAGTCAAAATCAGTATCAAGCAGAAAAGATTAAAAGAAACCAAAAGGAAGGAAAAGAAAAGAGAAGAAAATATATACCTCAGGGCGAAGAACCTCCTCCGTTAAGCCCAACTCCTCCGGGTCCATCGCATGAGGACGATGCAGCGTAGGCACCATCCATCCATTAGCCTGTCGGATATTGTATGAAGGAGTATGCATCCGTATAAAGGGAACCTTCAAAGTCGCCACCGCTACAGATGTCGAAAGACCGCCACCACTGTGGGAGGACCCCACTGGCCGACTCGAACCCGGAGGAGGGAAAGGCAGTGCATCATATATGCTGGTCGCCATCAGCCATCTCATCACAAAGTTCATATAATCATTTGGTATAGCTATATCGGTGTACAACAGGTAGGACTCGCGAATCATCGTCGCGATCCTCGCATCCTCTGGTAGTAGCCGCTCCTGCCTCATAGACATAGGGGGCCTCGTAGGTGGCACCACCACCTCCTCCTCAGCAATCTGTCGGACCACCCTCTCCCTGAGATACTAAGAGTGGCCAAACTCATTCGCCAGAAAATGCCTCATCTGCGCATTTACTCCAGTAAACCCCGCGTCTTGAACGGTCGTCTCCCAAGGGTAAAAGGTCACCTAAAAATTCCCCAACAAAATATAAGGAAATATACAATCATAGCACACAAAGGTCTTAGACTGAAGAAGAAAAAAGTCTTGCCCTATCACTGGTCAGGTTTATCAAGACCTGACGCACAACCTCTAGAGAGAGAGACCTCCTCGACTGTCGATTGGCCTTGCTCCATCGATGCAACCAGTAAAAATCCCCAACGGTCTTGTCCTTCAAATAAATCAGCTGGGTATTACACCCGATCACCTCATAGAACCACGTCTGCCAAAGACAAGAAATTCGCAATCAAAAGAGATGCACAAGGAAAATGTGAATGCATGAAAGGAAAATGCATAAAATTAAAGAATTGCTCAAGGAGATACATGACTCCAGTGAAAAACTGCCGACAGCACCGGCTGAATGAATCTAAGGAAAAATAAATGGTCACCAAAGTCAGGCTCCCCCATTCATATAGGGGGATGTTAAAAAAATTCTCAGATATGGTAAAAACCATAAGTGAACAACGTTGCCGCTCGACGCCACCAGAAATCCCCCCAACACCATCAAAATGAATAACCGGGCCATCTATCTCACCTGCATCCCATCCTCCAAATCAATCACCCTACTAAATAAAATATACTTCATCAGAGATAGACGAATGGAGTCCCCAAACATTATCCTCCCCACATCACCATGTGCCACGCGCACCGCCTCTGGCCTCACCCGCAAAGAGCGATCCACCTCTATCTTCTCCCCATCGCAATCTAGCCCCGGCAGCTGCTGCTGTACATCTGTGGGAGTCACAGTCATCTCCCCAAAACCAAAATGAAGGGTATGGGTAGTGTCCCACCACCTCTCCCCCAGAGCGCATAAGATCGCCGTCGAATGAGGCGTCTCATCCAGCATAGACACAACCTCCCAAAGCCTACTGAGGATACCACCCAACGCACCATAGGTGGGAGATGATCCCAGACATCCTTAGGTCCCGTCATCCCGCGGGCACTCATATTCGGTAGAGAAACGTCGAACTATCGAAAAGAGAAAATCCTTGTCAAAATCCAAGAAAAAGGAAAATCACCAAAAAAGAATGCCAAAAGTCATTTTACTTACATAACCACCAGGGTTCGCCACTCTTGAAGAGTGATGACGTGACGGCTCCTGCAGTAAGGTCCGCTCATCCGTAACCATCTCGACTACATCAAAAGAGTTCTCGCTCCCTAAAGCACGAGGCGCCTTAGCCCTCCACTCCACGTTTGCCTAGTCATCAGCAACCAACCATTCCCGATGTACTACAGTAATCACAAAAGTGGCCATTTTTTAGATTACGAAATGCTAGGACGATTCGTAGAAGAAAAATGAAGAAAGAGAGAAGGCAAGAAGTTGTGAAAAGTGAGGGTAATTCGCCCCCTTTATATAGGATGCCAAGGGTCATGCCGATCGGCACTGCACCCCCACCTATCGATCGGCACTAACCCTTTACCTTCTCGAAGCAGCCCAAAAGTCCATACCACTGCAGAATGGCACCCTCCATACCATGCCGACCGAAACCTCCCTTAAATTTTCGTACAGAAATTCCCAAGAAATACCAGAAAACCCCGAAAATTCCTAAAAATCCTGAAAAAAGGATTTAGAGCATTTTCACCAAGAAAATTTCGCACTTCCTCAAACAGAACCCCTATTTCCCCAGCGGAACTTTCAAAAGACAATCGAATCTCTCCCCGGCAACGTCCCCAGAGGACCTCCAAAATATCCAAAACTTCAGGATCATCTCCTATTCCTGAAAGGTCTCAATTTTCCCCGAGAAATACGTCCAAACCCTGGACCACCTAATCATTTCCCCAACAATAAGCTCCCTAGCTCAAATCAAAATTATGAGGTAATTTCCCCGACAGAGTTCCCCGAGGTCATCTCATCCTTAAGCCCGCAGAATTAGCTTCGACCCACAGAATCGGTCACCCTCAGCTTAAGCCCGTAGAATTGGCTTCGACCCGCATAATCGGTCATCTCACCTTAAGCCCACAGAATTGGCTTCGACCCGCAGAATTGGTCATCTCACCTTAAGCCCGCAGAATTGGCTTTGACCCGCAGTATTGGTCATCTCAACTTAAGCTCACAGAATTGGCTTCGACCCGCAGAATTGGTCATCTCACCTTAAGCCCTCATAATTGGCTTCGACTCACAGAATTGGTCATCTTACCTTAAGCCCGTAGGATTGACTTCGACCCATAGAATTGGTCATCTCACCTTAAGTCCGCAGAATTGGTCATCCCCAACTTAAGCCAGCAGAATTATCTTCGACCTACAGAATTGATCATCACAACCTAAGCCCTCAGAATTGTCTTCGACCTGTAGAATTGGTCACCCCCATCATTGTTGTAGGTCCTCAGAATTAACCTAAATCTTTCCGTTAAGACCATTTCCAGCATGATCTTTAAGCCCGCAGAATTGGCTTCGACCCGCAGAATTGGTCACTCTCATCTTCAAGCCCGCAGAATTGGCTTCGACCCGCAGAATCGATCACCCTCATCTTCAATCCCTTAGAATTGTCTTAGACCCGGAGAATCGATCACCCTCATCTCCAAGCCATCAGAATTGGCTTTGACCCACAGAATCGGTCACCCTCATCTCCAACCACTAAAAATTGGTTTCGACCCACAGAATCAGTCACCCTCATCCCTACGCCCTCAGCACTACACCAAATCCTGCGAATGGTCACACCTAGTGGGTCACGACCCAAGTCCGCGACCAGCTGGTCACGGACTTGGGCTGTAACCCACTCAATATTTGGCGTGACCATATTTATTACCACACTAAATTATTGATGCTCAGAAAGTGGTCACGACCCAAATCCGTGATGATAGTGGTCGCGAACTTGGGCCGTGACCATGTCATGACCATCTTGGCACCAAACCCGCGCCAAAATTCCCTTAAAGCTTGATCGTGGGTGGGTCACAGCCCAAGTTCATGACCCATGGCATGATTATGAAGAGAGTACACACATTGAGGGCCATAGCTTAGGACCGTGACCATTTCTGGGTGTGGGTCATGACTATGGGCCATGACCAAAGCTCATTCAGGCTGTAGGGTTAATGTGAAGAGGGTCGCACATGGTGGGTCACGACTCTAGTCCATGACCTCATACAAAGCCAGAAACACCCTCATTTCATGGTGTGGGTCACGGCTATTGTCCGTGACCAATCCTCATGCAGGCAGTAGGGTGGAAAAGGGTCGTCAATGGGGGGTCACGACTCTAGGCCGTGACCAGCTGCAAGCCAAAAATACCCTGAGTTTCATTTATTGGTCGCGCGCTTAGTGGATCATGACTCTAGGCCGTGACCAGATTCATGACTTAATAAAAAAAATGCTAGTTAGTCATTTGCAATTTATAAGGGCTGTGTATCAGGCTGAGGGATTTCATGCGATTTGGTGTGATTTCTAAGGGCTAAGCGATTTCAGTTGGATTTCATTGTGATTAACCCCTGGTATGTATAGATTTGTTTTCATATCATTTGGATTTCATGATTTCTATTCAAAGCCCTAAGTTCTATGTGTGTTTGTGTATATTTATGTTTGTATGTGTGTGTGTGTATGTATTGATTTATGTTTATATGTATGTGTATGCTTAGATTTATGTGTATATGTATGTTTATGTGTGTAACTATGAACAAATAAATTATTTTTTTGTCAATAAACCCTATATTGTATGTGTGTGTATGTATAGATTTATGTCATACAAATATTAAGGTTTAGTAAACCCTAAATTGTATATGTGTGTATGTATAGATTATGTCACTAAACCCTAGATTGTATGTGTGTGTATGTATAGATTATGCAAATAAACCCTAGATAGTATGTGTGTGTGTATTTTTTTTGACAAAATATAATTAAATGAATTTTTAATGAGTAAAAAAATTTACATCCACCCTGTCGTGATTTTATTGGGGGTTATATGTGTGCAATCATATTATATTGGGGGTTATATACATATCGTGATTTTTTGCACTATAGTGAGATATTGTTGGCTTGGTTTTTGGATACTATGTTGAATTTATTGAATTGATACTAGTGTCGATAAATGTACATGTTATTAAATTTGTTGGGTGTGCTCTTGATTTGCCTATCAAAAAGTATATCACATATCTTGCGATTAATGTGCATTTTT
This sequence comes from Sambucus nigra, assembly GCA_949130495.1. Taxonomy (NCBI): domain Eukaryota; kingdom Viridiplantae; phylum Streptophyta; class Magnoliopsida; order Dipsacales; family Adoxaceae; genus Sambucus; species Sambucus nigra. The sequence goes on along the minus strand of OX422215.1, from coordinate 291,782,807 downwards.
TGACGTTTACGTCAAGCTATTAGGAGGCTACAACTTGACATGGAACAAATACAATTTGATGCCATTCATTCATATTTTAACTTGACATGTATGCCATAATTCTGTTGATTTCATACAGTTCTGTTTTAGTTTGAGATTTGTTGTGATCAACTTGATTGGATATGTATTTTAAAACCTTAAAATGTCGGCGTAATAATCATAACTACATTGATATTATAAGCATCGGGTTGATATTATAGATTTTCATTCTCCTTTGCCTTTGTGTACTTTTCTTTACATAATATAGGCATCAGGTTGCTCAGGTTCTAGGTCTTAAAAAAAAGACCCGTCGCTGTTTCTTATTTCATTTGGAGTAAGGCCGCTGCTTCTCAATGCGATTTTGAGTTGGATTTCGGTTGGATTTGCAAGGGTTAAGGGATTTCAGTTGGTTTGCATTTGGATTAAGCCCTGGTATGTATTGATTCCTTTTGATTTCATTTGGATTTTGTGATTTATATCAAAAGCCCTAATTTCGGTGTATGTGTGTAGATTTACGTTTGTATGTGTGTATGTGTGTGTATGTATAGATTTATGTTTATATGTGTGTGTATGTATATATTTATGTGTATATGTATGTTTATGTGTGTAACTATGAACAAATAAATTATTTTTTTATCAATAAACCCTATATTGTATGTGTGTGTATGTATAGATTGTATGTGTGTGTGTGTGTGTATGTATAGATCTATGTCAAAAAAATATGTATAGATTATATGTGTGTGTATGTGTAGATTTATGTCAAAAAAAATATTAGGGTTTAGTAAACCCTAAATAGTATGCGGTGGCGACGGGTGGAGACCAGGTTGGGGGTAAGAAGTAACAAATAGTCCCTTAAGAATTCAGTAAGTTTTAATTTTGTTCTTGGCCTTGGTATCTTCAATTTGGTTTTAGATTTGTCCTTGTGAAAAAAAAGGAATAGATATATATCTGGTTTAATTAGATTAGGGTTGGTTATATTATGATATACCTGTTATGACATTTTATATTATTGTTGAAATTGAATACGTATTGGATTTTAAAATGTAATCAAAATCAATTGTAATCTTCTCAATATGAATGCATCTCATTTTTTTCTCAGTAGTAATCCTTATAGACATGAAAGAAAATATCAATGAGGATTAACGAATTTCAGTTCAAACAATTTTACCACGAGTCAAGTTGGGGCAGTGAGTGACGCAAGAAAATCACACCACACACATAAAACAAGTTCTTGTTTTCTTCCTTTGGTTTTGAATTTGTTTTTTTGGTTCAACCATTTTTTTAATTGAACATAATTATTTGCATAAAATTCATTATTTTTTCACTGTCATAGGATACATTGATGTTGGGTTCAAACTACTATCAAACATAATCTGAAATTGCATCGCTGCTAGAATAGAGAAGGTTCTGATTGGCGTTGGATGTAATAAAATATCCAGGTAATGGATAGACCTATGATAAACATTATTTTAAGGTTAAATATGTATTGACTCAATTTTTTAATTATTTTGGGTTTGGATCATATTTATGTCTAAACCCCATAATTTTAATTCTTTGGTGCCCCCTGTAGCTTGGGTATTGTTGGCGCATTTGTTTCTTATCACTTCCAGTGGGAGGGGGGTAGTACATAACTTTTGAACAAAGAATAGTTAGGGTGAACACTAGAAAAAGAAGGCATTATCCAATGGATTGTCACTTTCTAGGTTTAAGGCATGTCAATTTCTCTGCAATGGTCCACATTAAACTAATTGGTAACCATTTGTTTATTAGCTTAAAGATATTCTTGATTAGACCGAGATGAATAGGAGAGATGTGAAAATGGGAATAAAAATTAGTCATGGTTCGAAAGTTATTCTTGGGTTTGCAATTTGTGACCGCTCATCTTATTGACTTGTCGCACGAGACCAATGTGACTCGTAGGAACTGGCCGCGTAGTCACGGGCTCCCGATTTGAGTATACGACACAAATTTATAAAAAAATAGACTTGAGCATAAAAACATGCCAATGTAAAATAGCCACAAAATGGTCCAGTAAGAGTCACGCACACCTCGCACGGGAATAATGTGACCCGTAAGAATCGACCGGGTAGTCACAGGGATCCCGATTTGAGTGTACGACGTAAATTTGCAAAAAGTTAGACTTGAGAATAAAAAAGATGTCATCGAAGGGTGAAAATATAAGACAACCTTAAAACGGTCCCGTAAGAGTCACGAATACCTCGCACGGGACCAATGTAACTCGTAGGAATAGACAGCGTAGTCACGGGGCTACTGGTTTGAGTGTATGACGTAAATTGCAAAAAGTTAGACTTACGAAGGGTGAAAATGTAAAACAACCACAAAACGGTCTTGTAAGAGTCACGAATACCTCGTACGGGACCAATGTGACTCATAGGAATCGATCGTGTAGTCACGGGGCTCTCGGTTTGAGTGTACGATGAAAATTTGATCAAAATTAGACTTAACATAAAATCATGCCATCGAAGGGTGAAATGTAAAACATCCTTAAAACGGTCCCGTAAGAGTCACAAACCCCTCACACGGGACCAATGTGACTCGTAGGAACCGACCGCGTAGTCACGGGGCTCCCGGTTTGAGTGTACGATGTAAACTTGTAAAAAATTAGACTTAAGCATAAAAACATGCCATCGAAGGGTGAAAATGTAAAATAACCTTAAAACGGTCCAGTAAGAGTCACGAAAACCTCTCACGGGACCAATATGACTTGTAGGAACTGACCGTGTAGTCACGGGGCTCCCGGGTTGAGTGTATGGCGTAAATTTGCAAAAAAATAAACTTAAGCATAAAAACATGCCATCGAAGGGAGAAAATGTAAAACATCCTCTAAACAGTCCCATAAGAGTCACGAACCCCTCACACGGGACCAATGTGACTCGTAGGAACCGACCGCGTAGTCACGGGGCTCCCGATTTGAGTGTACGATGTAAATTTGTAAAAAATTAGACTTAAGCATAAAAACATGCCATCGAAGGGTGAAAATGTAAAACAATCTTAAAACAGTCCCGTAAGAGTCATGAACACCTCTCATAGGACCAATGTGACTGGTAGGAACCGACCGCATAGTCACGGGGCTCCTGGGTAGAGTGTACGGCTTAAATTTGCAAAAAAATAAACTTAAGCATAAAAACATGCCATCGAAGGGTGAAAATGTAAAACAACCTTAAAACGGTCCCGTAAGAGTCATGAACACCTCGTACGGGACCAATGTAACTCGTAGGAACCGATCGCATAGTCACGAGGCTCCCGTATGGAGTGTACGATGTAAATTTGAAAAAAAATAGACTTAAAGCATAAAAACATGCCATCGAAGGGTGAAAACGTAAAACAAACACAAAACGGTCCCGTAAGAGTCACAAACACCTCGCACGGGACCAATGTGACTCGTAGGAACCGATCGTGTAGTCACGGGGCTCCCGATTTGAGTGTACGACAGAAATTTGATAAAAATTAGACATAAGTATGAAAACAAGCCATCGAAGGGTGAAAACATAAAATAGCCTTTAAACGGTGCCGTAAGAGTCAAGAACCCCTCGCACGGGACCAATATGACTCGTAGGAACCGATCGCGTACTCACGGGGTTCCCGATTTGAGTGTACGACGTAAATTTGAAAAAAATTAGACTTAAGCATACAAACATGCCATCGAAGGGTGAAAACGTAAAATAGCCTTAAAACGGTCCCGTAAGAGTCATGAACCCCTCGCCCGGGACTAATGTGACTCGTAGGAACCGACTGCGTAGTCACGGGGCTCCCGGTTTGAGTGTACAAGATAAATTTGGAAAAAAATAGACTTAAGCATAAAAACATGCCATCGAAGGGTGAAAATGTAAAACAGCCTTAAAACGGTCCCGTAAGAGTCACGAACACCTCGCGCGGGACCAATGTAACTCATATGAACCAACCACGTAGTCGTGGGGCTTGTTGTCGGATTGTACGACGTAAATTTGCAAAAAGTTATACTTAAGCATAAAAACATGCCATCGACAGGTGAAAATGTAAAACAGCCACAAAACGGTCCCGTAAGAGTCACGAACACCTTGCACGGGACCAATGTGAATAGTAGTAACCAAACGGGTAGTCACAGGGATCCCGATTTGAGTGTACGACGTAAATTTGCAAAAAGTTAGACTTGAGAATAAAAATGATGCCATCGAAGGTTGAAAACGTAAAACACCCACAAAACGGTCCCGTAATAGTCACGAACATCTCGCACGGGACCAATATAAGTGGTAGGAATCGACCGTGTAGTCACGGCACTTCCGGTTTGAGTGTACGACATAAATTTGCAAAAAGTTATACTTAAGCATAAGAACATGCCATCGAAGGGTGAAAACGTAAGACATTCATAAAACGGTCTCGTAAGAGTCACGAACACCTCGCAAGGGACCAATGGGACTCGTAGGAACCGACCGCGTAGTCACGGGGCTCTCGATTTGAGTGTACGACGTAAATTTGCAAAAAGTTAGACTTAAGCATAAAAACATTCCATCGAAGGGTGAAAACGCAAAATGAACACAAAACGGTCCCGTAAGAGGCACGAACATCTCACACGGGACCAATGTGAGTCGTAGGAACCGGCTGCGTATATATAAATATATGTATATATATATATATATGCAGTATATATACACTATATATATTCAGTATATATAATGGTATATATATGCATATATACTACATGTATATACTAGTATATATACTGCATACTGCATATATATGCAGAGCAGTATATATATAGTATATATATTAGTATATATATGCAGTATAATCCCAGAAAAAAATGAAAGATTTATTTTAATTTCTAAATTTGATTTTAGTTGTTATTTCTTGCCTCATACTACTCATCTCTTCTACTTCAAAAACACTTGGATCCCAGGCAATCCAAAGCCTTCCAGGCCCATGATTTCTAGTATTGTGGATTAAATTCCACTCAAAAAAGCATCTTTCCTTCACAAGACTAATGCTATTCCTCCTTACATTAGATTCAACTAAACAAATGATCCTGATATTATTATCTCTAATAAATTTGTTCACCTCCCTCTTTTTGTAAGGGGCATTACAACCCTGATATTCCATATAGAAAATCTGATCATTTTTTCAAATTGAAACTACCTTTACCCCCTCTCTTCTTATTATTGCTAGGCACTTTGTTGGTTTTGATAAAGCCTGATGCACTGCAGCCCGGTGTATTCCTAGATATCTTGCATTGATCTTAATTATTCTCAATCATTTCTGTTATATCTAACACCCCATTGTCTTCTTCTTCTTCTTCTTCTTGAATTAATGTTTCAAATGAATTGACCATGGTGACACCTCTTTTTACTGAATTATTATTGGTATGATTCTGCTCTATTTCTCTGACTATATGAACTACTTCCTCCATATTTCTAACCTGAATATTAGTTGTAGCATCTTTATTATCTATATTTGTGATGTTAACTGTGTTTTTTGTATTCACTCCATTAATCTTCTCAGCAACATTCACTGCATACATTGAACTAATTTTTTATGTGCTCGTCAATTCACTCACAACATTCACTTCTGAATTCACTAGGTTCACTGCATTCATTTCTTCACTAACTTCTAAAGGAATGCTTGAACTTGCATCTTATAAATAAAATTATAAATAGATCTAAAATTATAAATAAAATATTTATTGTCCTATTTTCGAAATACATATTACAATAAATCCTAAATTTACAAAGCCCGTTATCATAATGAAAGTAACTTATTTCTAAACCTTGAAATATATAAAATTAATTAATCGAGCTATCTATAGGCTTTATTTATTCAGATAGTGAAATATCCTAAGGAGGTAACACTCTTATTATATTAAATTTTGGATAGGTGGGATTGATTAGACACTATCATGACTTTAGTGAAAAAATATAATGTAGAATTCATAATCCACTTACGATAATCTATTACAAACAAGACCAGTATTTCAAACGGTTTTAGTGGGGCAGCCTGTTATTATATCTACGGATTCGAATCTTAATAGTGTGGCAGTCGAACAAGAGGGGTAATTGTTCCAAAGATGGTATCCAAAGACCTTTGTCGAGATATTTGGGCAGAAAATTGTAGATACTGTGCATGGCTCACTTTTACCTTAAGAACATGGCTCTAAATTTTTTTGGCCGTAAAATCTTGAAAAAGATGCTCAATGAAGCTCACCGTGCATCCACGGGACTCCCGATTTGAGAATATGATAATAATTTGCATATTTCTAGACTTAGGCTTAAAAACATGGCGTTAGAGGGTGAATACATGATATAACCTCCGAACGGTCCCGTGAGTGGCACCAACACCTCTCACGGGACCAATGTAACTCGTAGGAACTGACCGTGCAGCCATGGGACTTCCAGTTTGAGAATACGACAGTAATTCACATATTTCTAGACTTAGGCTTCAAAATATGGTGTTAGAGGGTGAAAACCCAAAAAACCCACTGAACGGCCCCGTGGGAGGAACCAACACCTCCCACAGGACCAATGTAATTCGTAGGAACCAACCACACAGTTCCGGGTCTCCCGATTTGATAATACGACGATAATTTTCATATTTTAAGACTTAGACTTAAAAACATGGCGTTAGAGGGTGAAAACCCAAAACAGCCACCGAACAACCCTGTGTATGGCACCAACACCTCCCAAGGGACCAATGTAACTCGTAGGAACTCACCGCGCAGCCACGGTACTCCTGGTTTGAGAATACGACAATAATTTTCAAATTTCTAGACTTGGGCTTAAAAACATGGCGCTGGAGAGTGAAAACCCGAAACAACCCTCGAATGGCCCTGTGGGAGGCATCAACACCTCCTATGGGACCAATGTAACTCGTAGGAACTGACCGTGCAACCACGGGTCTCCCGATTTGAGAATACAATGATAATTTGCATATTTCTAGACTTAGGCTTAAAAACATGGCGTTAGAGATTGAAAGCCAGAAACAGCCCCCGAACGGTCCTGCGAGAGGCACCAACACCTCCCACGGGACCAATGTAACTCGTAGGAAATGACCGCCCATCCGCGGGACTCTCGATTTGAGAATACAATGATAATTTGCATATTCCAAGACATAGACTTAAAAACATGGCGTTAGAGGGTGAAAACCCGAAACAACCCCCGAATGGCGCCATGGGTGGCACCAACACCCCTCACGGGACCAATGTAGCTTGTAAGAAGTGACCGCACAACCACGGTCTCCTGGTTTGAGAATATGATGATAATTTACATATTTCTAGACTAAGGCTAAAAAACATGACATTAGTGGGGAAAACTCGAAATAGCCCCCGAACGGCCCCGTGGGAGGCACTAACACCTCCCACGGGACCACTGTAACTCGTAGGAACTGACCATGCAGTCATGGGTCTCTCGGTTTGAGATTACGATGATAATTTGGATATTTCTAGACTTAGGTTTAAAAACATAACGTTAGAGGGTGAAAACCCAAAATAGCCCCTGAACTACCCCGTGGGTGATACCAACACCTCCCATAGGACCAGTGTAACTCGTAGGAACTGACCGTGCATCTACGGGAATCTCGGTTTGAGAATACGATGATAATTTGCATATTTTTAGACTTAGGCTTTGAAAACATGGCGTTAGAGGGTGAAAACCCGAAATAACCCCCGAACGGCCCCCGCAGGTGGCACCAACACCTCCCACGGGACCAATGTAACTCGTAGGAACTGATCGCACAGCCACGGGACTCCCACTTTGAGAATACGATGATAATTTGCATATTTATAGACTTAGGCTTAAAAACATGGCATTAGAGGGTGAAAACCCAAAATAGCCCCCGAACAGGCCTCGTGTGATGCACTAACACCTCACACGAGACCAATGTAACTCGTATGAACTGGCCGCGCAGCCACGGGACTCCCAGTTAGAAAATATGATGATAATTTGTATATTTCAAAACTAAGGCTTAAAAACATGGCGTTAGAGGGTGAAAACCCGAAATAGCCCCCAAATGGCCCCGTGGGAGGCACCAACACCTCCCACGGGACCAATGTAACTCGTAGGAACTGACCATGCAGCCGCGGGTCTCCCAGTTTGAGAATATGATGATAATTTATACATTTCTAGACTTTAGCTTAAAAACATGGTGTTAGAGGGTGAAAATTCGAAACAGCCCCCGAACGTCCCCGTGGGTGGCACCAACACCTCCCACGGGACCAATATAACTCGTAGGAACTGACCACGCAGCAACGGGTCTTCCGGTTTGAGAATATAATGATAATTTGGATATTTCTAGACTTAAGATTAAAAACATGGCGTTAGAGGACGAAAACACAAAACAGCCCCCGAACGGACCTGTGTGTGGCACCAACACCTCCCACGGGACTAGTGTAACTTATAGGAACTGACCACGCAGCTGCGGGACACCCAGTTTAAGAATACAATGGTAATTTACATATTTGTAGACTTAAGAAAAACATATCGTTAGTGGGGACAACCCAAAATAGCCCCCAAACAGCCCCGTGGGAGGCACCAACACCTCCCACGGGACCAATGTAACTCGTAGGAACTGACCACGCAGTCGCGGAACTCCCGGTTTGAGAATTTAATGATAATTTGCATATTTCTAGACTATGGCTTAAAAATATGGCGTTAGAGGGTGAAAACCCAAAACAACCCCCAAACGGCCCCGTGGGAGGCACCAACACCTCCCACGGGACCAATGTAACGTAGGAACTGACCACGCTGCCACGGGACTCCCGATTTGAGAATACGATGATATTTTGCATATTTATAGACTTAGGCTTAAAAACATGACGTTAGAGGGTGAAAACCCGAAATATCCCCAAACGGTCCCTTGGTGGTACCAACAACTCCCACGGGACCAATGTAACTCGTAAGAACTATCCGCGCATCCACGGGTCTCCCGATTTGAGAATACGATAATAATTTGCATATTTTTAGACTTTGGCTTAAAAACATGGTGTTAGAGGGTGAAAACTCGAAACAACCCCCGAACGGCCCTGTGGGTGGCATCAACACCTCCCACAGGATCAATGTAACTCGTAGAACTGACCGCGCATCCACGGGACTCCCGATTTGAGAATACGATGATAATTTGCATATTTCTAGACTTAGGCTTAAAATCATGGCGTTAGAGTGTGAAAACCCAAAACATCCACCGAACGACCCCGTGTGAGTCACCAACACCTATTACGGCACCAATGTAACTCGTAAGAAATGGCCGCGCAGTCGCGGGACTCCCGATTTGAGAATACGATGATGATTTTCATATTTCTAGACTTAGACTTAAAAACATAGCTTTAGTGAGGAAAACCCGAAACGACCCCCGAATGGCCTCTTGGGAGGCACCAACACCTCCCATGGGACGAATGTAACTTGTAGGAACTGACCATGCAGCCGCGGGTCTCTCGGTTTGAGAATACGATGATAATTTGGATATTTCTAGACTTAGGCTTAAAAACATGGCGTTATAGGGTGAAAACTGAAAACAACCCCCGAACGGACCCGTGGGAGGCACCAACACCTCTCACGGGGCCAACGCAACTCGTACGAACTGACCACGTAGTCGCGAGACTCCCGGTTTGAGAATATGATGGTCATTTGTATATTTCTAGACATAGGTAAAACATGATGTTAGTGGAGAAAACCCAAAATAGCCCCCGAACGTCCCCGTGGGAGGCACCAACACCTCCCACGGGACCAATGTAACTCGTAGGAACTGACCACCCAGTCGCGGGATACCCGGTTTGAGAATACGACGGTAATTTGCATATTTCTAGACTTAGGCTAAAAAACATAGTTTTAGTGGGAAAACCCAGAAACAGCCCCCGAATGGCCCCGTGGGAGGCACCAACACCTCCCATGGGACGAATGTAACTCTTAGGAACTTACCACGCAGTCGCGGGTCTCCCGGTTTGAGAATACGGCGATAATTTGGATATTTCTAGACTTAGGCTTAAAAATATGGCTTTAGAGGGTGAAAACTCAAAACAACCCCCGACGGACCCGTGGGAGGCACCAACACCTCCCAGGGGACCAATGCAACTCGTACGAACTGACCACGTAGCCGCGAGACTCCCGGTTTGAGAATACGATTGTAATTTGCATATTTCTAGACATAGGCAAAACATGGTGTTAGTGGAGAAAACCCAAAATAGCCCCCGAACATTCCTGTGGGAGGCACCAATAACTCCCACGGGACCAATGTAACTCATAGGAACTGACCACGCAGCTGCGGGAATCCCGGCTTGAGAATATGATGATAATTTTCATATTTCTAGACTTAGGCTTAAAAACATGGCGTTAGTGGGTGAAAACTCGAAACTGCCTCCGAACGGCCCCGTGGGAGGCACCAACACCTCCCACGGGACAAATGTAACTCGTAGAAACCGATGACACAGCCGCGGGACTCCCGGTTTGAGAATACGATGATAATTAGCAAATTTCTAGATTTAGGCTTAAAAACATGGCTTTAGAGGGTGAAAACCCGAAACAACCCTCGTAAGGCCTCGTGTGAGGCACCAACACCTCACACGAGGCCAATGTAACTCGTATGAACTGGCAGGGCAACCACGGGACTCCCAGTTAGAAAATACGACGATAATTTACATATTTCTATACTTAGGCGTAAAAATATGGCGTTAGAGGGTGAAAACCCGAATGGCCCCGTGGGTGGCACCAACACCTCCCACGAGACCAATGCAACTCGTACGAACTGACCACACAGTCGTGGGACTCCCGGTTTGAGAATACAACGGTAATTTGCATATTTTTAGACATAGGCAGAACATGGCGTTAGTGGGAAAAACCCAAAATAGCCCCCGAACGTCCCCGTGGGAGGCACCAACACCTCCCACGGGACCAATATAACTCGTAGGAACAGACCACGCAGCCGTGGGACTCCCGATTTGTGAATACGATGATAATTTGCATATTTCAAGACTTAGGCTAAAAAACATGACGTTAGAGGGTGAAAACTCGAAAATGTCCACGAACCGCTCCGTAGGAGGCACCAACACCTCCCACAGGACCAATGCAACTCGTAGGAACTGACCACACAGCCAAGGGACTCTCAGTTTGAGAATATAAAGATAATTTTTATATTTCTAGACTTAGGCTTAAAAGCATTGCGTTAGAGGGTGAAAACCCGAAACAACCCCCGAACGGCCCCGTGGGAGGCACCAATACCTCCCACGGGACAAATGTAACTCGTAGGAACTGACCACGTAGCCGCGGGTCTCCTGGTTTGAGAATACGATGATAATTTGAATATTTTTAGACTTAGGCTTAAAAACATGGCGTTAGAGGGTGAAAACCCGAACGGCCCCGTGGGAGGCACCTACACCTCCCACGGGATCAATGAAACTCATAGAAACTGACCACGCAGTCGCGGATCTCCCGATTTGAGAATACTATGATAATTTCCATATTTCTTGACTTAGGCTTAAAAACAAGGCGTTACAGGGTGAAAACCCGAAACATCCCCCGAACGGCCCCGTGGGAGGAACTAACATCTCCCACGGGACCAATGTAACTCGTAGGAATTGACAATGCAGCCGTGGGTCTCCCGATTTGAGAATACGATGATAATTTTCATATTTTTAGACTTAGGCTTTAAAGCATGGCGTTAGAGGGTGAAAACCCGAAACATCCCCCGAACGGCCCCATGGGTGGCACCAACACCTCCCACAGGACCAATGTAACTCGTAGGAACTGACCACGCAGCCACGGGTCTCCCAGTTTGAGAATACGATGATAATTTGGATATTTCTTGACTCAAGGTTAAAAAAATGGCGTTAGAGGGTGAAAACCCAAAACAGCACCCGAACGGACCCGTGGGTGGCACCAACACCTCCCACGGGACCAATGTAACTCATATGAACTGACCACGCAGCTGCAGAACTCTCAGTTTGAGAATACGATGGTAATTTTCATATTTTTAAACTTAGACAAAACATGGCGTTAGTGGGGATAACCCAAAACAGCCCACGAACAACCCCGTGGGAGGCATCAACACCTCCCAGGGGACCAATGTAACTCGTAGAAACTGAACACGCATCTACGGAACTCCCGGTTTGAAAATACGATGATAATTTAGATATTTCTAGACTTATGCTTAAAAACATGGCATTAGAGGTTGAAAACTCGAAATAACCCTCAAATGGCCTCGTGGGAGGCACCAACACCTCCCACGGGACCAATGTAACTCGTAGGAACTTACCTTGCGGGACTATCGATTTGAGAATACGATGATAATTTTTATATTTCTAGACATAGGCTTAAAAATATGGTGTTAGAGGGTGGAAACCCGAAACAGCCCCCGAACGGCCCCATGGGTGGCACCAACACCTCCCACAGGACCAATGTAACTCGTAGGAACTGACCGCGCATCCACGGGACTCTCGGTTTGAGAATACGATGATAATTTGTATATTTTTAGACTTAGGCTTAAAAACATGGCGTTAGAGGGTGAAAACCCAAAAGAACCCCCGAACGACCCCATGGGTGGCTTCAACACCTCCGAGGGGACCAATGTAACTCGTAGGAACTGATCGCGCAACCACGGGACTCCCGATTTGAGAATACGATGATAATTTGCATATTTCTAGACTTAGGATTAAAAGCATGGCGTTAGAGGGTGAAAACCCAAAATAACACCCGAATGGCCCCGTTTGAGGCACCAACACCTCACACGGGACTAATGTAACTCATAGGAACTAGCCGCGCAGCCGCGGGACTCCCGGTTTGAGAATACGATGATAATTGGCATATTTCTGGACTTTGGATTAAAAACATGGCGTTAGTGGGGAAAACCCGAAACAGCCCCCTAACGGCCCCGTGGGAGGCACCAACACCTCGTACGGGACCAATGTAACTCGTAGGAACTGACCACGCAGCCACGGGCCTCCCAGTTTGAGAATACGATGATAATTTGGATATTTCTAGACTTAGGCTTAAAAACATGGCGTTAGAGGGTGAAACCCCAAAACAGCTCCCGAACGGACCCATGGGTGGCCCCAACACCTCCCACGGGACCAATTTAACTCGTAGAAAATGACCACGCAGCCGCGGGATTCCCGGTTTGAGAATACGACGATAATTTGTATATTTCTAGGATTACACTTAGAAACATGGTGTTAGAGAGTGAAAACCCGAAACAACCCCCGAACGATCCCGTGGGAGGCACCAACACCTCCCACGGGACCAATGTAACTTGTAGGAACTGACCGCGCAACCGCAGGACTCCCGATTTGAGAATACGACGATAATTTAAATATTTCTAGACTTAGGCTTAAAAACATGGCGTTAGAGGGTTACAACCCGAAACAACCCACAAAAGGCCTCGTGGGAGGCACTAACACCTCCCACGGGACCAATGTAACTAGTAGGAACTGACCACGTAGCCGCGGGTCTCCCGGTTTGAGAATACTATAATAATTTGATTTTTTCTAGACTTAGGCATAAAAACATGACGTTAGAGGGTGAAAACCCGAAACATCCCCCGAACGGCCCCGTGAGAGACACCAACACCTCCCACGGGACCAATGTAACTCGAAGGAACTGACAACACAGCCGCGGGTCTCCTGGTTTGAGAATCCGATGATAATTTGCATATTTCTAGACTTTGACTTAAAAACATCGCGTTGGAGGGTGAAAACCCAAAACAGCCCCCGAACGGCCCCGTAGTAGGCACCAACACCTCTCACGAGACCAATGTAACATGTCGAAACTGACCACGTAGCCACGGGACTCCAAGTTTGAGAATACGATGGTAATTTACATATTTTTATACTTTGACTTAAAAACATCGCGTTAGAGGGTGAAAACCCAAAACAGCCCCCGAACGGCCCCGTAGTAGGCACCAACACCTCTCACGAGACCAATATAACATGTCGAAACTGACCACGTAGCCACGGGACTCCAAGTTTGAGAATACGATGGTAATTTACATATTTTTAGACTTAGGCAAAACATGACGTTAGTGGGGACAACCCAAAATAGCCCCCGAACGGCCACGTGGGAGGCACCAACACCTCCCACGGGACTAATATAACTCGTAGGAATTGACCACGCAGCCGCGGGACTATCGATTTGAGAATACAATGATAATTTACATATTTCTAGACTTAGGCTTAAAAACATGGCGTTAGAAGGTGAAACCCAAAACCGCCCCCGAACGGCCACGCGGGAGGCACCAACACCTCCCACGGGACCAATGTAACTCATAGGAACTGACCACGCAGCCACGGGACTCCCAATTTGAGAAGACGATGATAATTTGCAGATTTCTAGACTTAGGCTTAAACACATGGCGTTAGAGGATGAAAATCCAAAACAGCCCCTGAAGGGCCCCGTGGGTAGCACCAACACCTCTCACGGGACCAATGTAACTCATAGGAACTGACCGCGCATCCACGAAACTCCCGATTTGAGAATACAATGATAATTTGCATATTTTTAGACTTAGGCAAAAAAAACATGGCGTTAGAGGGTGATAATCCGAAACAACCCCCGAACGGCCCCATGGGTGGCACTAACACCTCCCACGAGACCAATGTAACTCGTAGGAACTGACCGCGCAACAACGGCACTCTCGGTATGAGAATACTATGATAATTTCCATATTTCTAGACTTGGGCTTAAAATATGGCGTTAGAGGGTGAAAACCTAAAATCGCCCCCGAACGGCCCCGTGTGAGGCACCAATACCTCACAAGGGACCAATGTAACTCGTAGAAATTGGCCGCACAGCCGCAGGACTCCCGATTTGAGAATACGATGATAAACTTAGGCTTAAAAACATGATGTTAGTGGGGAAAACCCGAAACAGCCCCCAAACGGCCCCGCGGGAGGCACCAACACCTCCCACGGGACCAATGTGACTCGTAGGAACTGGCCACATAGCCGCGAGTCTCCCGGTTTGAGAATGCGACAATAATTTGAATATTTCTAGACTTAGGCTTAAAAATATGGCGTTAGAGGGTGAAAACCCAAAACAGCTCCCGAACGGACCGATGGGTGACCCCAACACCTCCCACGGGACCAATTTAACTCGTAGGAACTGACCACGCAGTCGCGGGATTCCCGGTTTGAGAATACGACGATAATTTATATATTTCTAGGCTTACGCTTAGAAACATGGCGTTAGTGGGGAAAACCCAAAACAGCCCCAAAACAGCCCCGTAGGAGGCACCAACACCTCCCACAAGATAAATTTAACGCGTAGGAACTGACCATGCAGCCGCGGGACTCCCGGTTTGAGAATGCGATGATAATTTGCATATTTATAGACTTAGGCCTAAAAATATGGCATTAGAGTGTGAAAATCCGAAACAGCCCCTGAATGGCCCCGTGGGGGCACCAACACCTCCCCCGGGACCAATGTAACTCGTAGGAACTGACCACGTAGCCACGGGACTCCCGGTTTGAGAATAAGACAATAATTTGCGTATTTCTAGACTTAGGCTTAAAAATATGGCGTTAGAGGGTGAAAACCCGAAACAGCCTCCAAACGGCCCCGTATGAGGCACCAACACCTCCCACGGGAACAATGTAACTTGTAGGAACTGACCACACAGCTGTGGGTCTGCCGATTTGAGAATACGACAATAATTTTCATATTTCTAGACTTAGGCTTAAAAAGATGGCGTTAGAGGGTGAAAATTCGAAACAGTCCCCGAACGGCCCCGTGGGTGGCACAAACACCTCCCACGGGATCAATGTAAAATGTAGGAACTGACCACGCAACCGCGGGTCTCTCGATTTGAGAATACGATGATGATTTGCAAATTTCTAGAATAGGCTTAAAAACATGGCGTTAGAGGGTGAAAACTCGAAACAGCCCCCGAACGACCCTATATGAGGCACCAATAACTCCCACGGGACCAATGTAACTCGTAGGAACTGACCACGTAGCCGCGGGTCTCCCGATTTTAGAATATGATGATAATTTGTATATTTCTAGAGTTAGGCTTAAAAACTTATCGTTAGTGGGTAAAAATCCGAAACAGCCCCCGAACGACCCCATTGGTGGCACCAACACCTCCCACGGGACCAATATAACTCGTAGAAACTAACCACGCAGCCGCGGGCCTCCCGATTTGAGAATACGATGATAATTTTAATATTCCTAGACTTAGGGTTAAAAACATGACATTAGAGGGTGAAAACCCAAAATAACCCCTGAACGGACCCGTGGGTGGCACCAACACCTCCCATGGGACCAAGGTAACTCATAGGAACTGACCACGCAGTCACGGGACTCCCGATTAGAGAAGACGATGATAATTTGCATATTTCTATCTTAGGATTAAACACATGGTGTTAGAGGGTGAAAATCTGAAAAAGCCCCCAAACGGCCCCGTGGGTGGCACTAACACCTCTCACGGGACCAATGTAACTCATAGGAACTGACTGCGCATCCACGGGACTCCCGGTTTGAGAATACAATGATAATTTGCATATTTTTAGACTTAGTACAAAAAACATGGCGTTAGAGGGTGATAACCTGAAACAACCCCCGAACGGCCCCTTGGGTGTCACTAACACCTCCCACGGGACCAATGTAACTCGTAGGAACTGACCGCGCAGCCACGGGACTCCCGGTATGAGAATACTATGATAGTTTCCATATTTCTAGACTTAGGCTTAAAACACGACGTTAGAGGGTGAAAACCCAAAATAGCCCCCGAACAGCCCCGTGTGAGGCACCAATACCTCACAAGGGGCCAATGTAACTCGTAGAAATTTGCCGCACAGTCGCGGGACTCCCAGTTTGAGAATACGACGATAATTTGTATATTTCTAAACTTAGGCTTAAAAACATGATGTTAGTGGGGAAAATCCGAAACAGCCCCCAAACGACCCCGTGGGAGGCACCAACACCTCTCACGAGACCAATGTAACTCGTAGGAACTGGCCCCGCATCCGCGAGACTCCCGGTTTGAGAATAAAATGATAATTTGCATAGACTTAGGCTTAAAAAATGGCGTTAGAGGATTAAAACCTCAAACAGCCCTCAAACGTCCCCGTGGGAGGTACCACACCTCCCACGGGATCAATGTAACTCGTAGGAACTGACCACGCAGTTGTGGATCTCCCGTTTTGAGAATACGACGATAATTTATATATTTCTAGACTTGGGCTTAAAAACATGGCGTTAGAGGGTGAAAACCCGAAATAGCCCCCGAACGGCCTCGTGGGTGGCACCAACACCTCCCACGGGACCAATATAACTCGTAGGGACTGACTACGCAGCCGCGGGTCTCCCGGCTTGAGAATACGATGATAATTTGCATATTTCTAGACTTAGGCTTAAAAACATGGCGTTAGAGGATGAAAACTCGAAATAACCCCCGAACAGCCCCGTGGGGGGCACTAACACCGCCCACGGGACCAATGTAACTCGTAGGAACTGATCGCGTAATCGTAGGACTCCCGATTTAAGAATATGACAGTAATTTTCATAATACTAGACTTAGGCATAAAAACATTGATATGTTGATAATTTTAACTCATATATGCAATTTTTCAGCTTGATTAAATTTTTTGTAAAACTACTTGGTTTCTGATATTTTTTTTTGTATCCTATCATTTGTAGGATTTTTGCAAGTGGAACAAATGAAGGAGGCAATGGTTTACAACACGAAGATTTTTTATATGTTGTGGTCATTCAGGATTATGTTTTTTATGTGTTACAGCCAGGCGGGCTTTTATTGTTTAGTTTTATGGCCGTGCGGGCTTTTATAATTTGATTGTTGAATTTATGGTCGTGCGAGCTTTATAATAAGCAAGTTTTACATTTACGAGGTTTGGAATATCAAGAAAATAGAGGAAACTCTCCCCAATTTTTTTTTGGTTTGTGAATTATTAAGACGTGTAATATTTTGAAGTTTGTATATATATTTGTTTATTAACAACATTCTCAATTCGTAATTTGTGATTTTTTTATTGTTTTGCCAATAATAAATATTTGTAACACCTCGTACGCGTCCAACGTTACACGTAGGAACCGACGGTGCACTCATAGGTCCCCCAATTTTAGGATTGGACCAAAAAAATACATTTTTTTAAAATTATAGTTAAATATGGTTATGGACATTGTCCATGACCATTTTTATTTTCTTCGTCGCGCATAAAAATGGTCGCGGCCAAACTTCGCGACCATTTTTTTTCCTTTTTTTCATCACGGTTGTCGATCGCGGCCCAAGTCTGCGACCAATTTGTCACGGTTGTGGGTCACGGACTTCGGTCGCGACCATTTTTTTTTTCATTTTTTTTGTCACAGTTGTGGGTTGCGGACTTTGGCTGCGACCAATTTCTCACGGTTGTGGGTCACGGATGAGGGTGGCGACCAATTTTATTTTTATTTTTTTGTCAAGGTCATGGGTCGCAAACTTTGGCCGCGACCAATTTGTCACGGTGGTGGGTCACGAATGAGGGCCGCGACCCATCACGACATTGGTCATGGCCCAAGTCCCCGACCATCTGTCGTGACCCCTCTAGGCCGTGACCATTTTTTGGTCACGGACTAGGGCTGCGATCCATGAAATTGGTCACGCCCAAAATGGTCACGACCCAAGTCCGCGACCCACAATTTTGGTCAGGGATTTTGGCCATGACCAATCGCCAGTTTTGGTGTAGTGTAGAATTGACTTCAACCCGCAAAATCAGTCACCCTCATCTTCAAATGCTCAGAATTAGCTTCGACCTGCAGAATTGGTCATCCTCATTCTTAGATCCTCAGAATCAACCTCGACCCTCTAGTTATCCTCTTTCAAAGTCATCATGTGGTGTCTATTCGACGACTATCGTTAGTTCCAAACTCACACATCGAGGGTCTCTGTAAACACCCCATTCTAATACCCCCTAACCTCTCCTCAGGTCCCTAGCACCTCCCTTCATCATTACAAACCTAAGTCATACCCCAGGTACAGACCTAGAGGCCATCGGGCACTCCGAGGCTCCATTTGAACAAAAGTCAAACTCTTCAAGTCGAACAAGACTGAATGAATCTTTGAAGGTTACTGAATCCCCTTTCCAACGGTCCATCCCATGCACAATTTTGACTTACGATGCGGATGAATGACTCATTTTCCCCCAAAACTCGATCAGGAGGTCACCGAATGTTCCCAAGCTCTATTTGACCAAAGTCAACTCTTTAGATCAACCGAGACTGAATGAATCTCTAAAGGTAAGTAAAACCCCTTTCCAACAGTTCACCTCATGCTCAATTCTGACTTATGATACGGACGAACGATCCGTTTTACTCCGAAAGGTCACCGAGTGCTTCTAGGCCCTGGTTAACCAAATTCAACTCCCTAAACCAAGTCAAACTCTTTGGATGTTGAAGTACATCTCATCACCTTTCCAACGGTCCACCCCATGCGCGATTCTGACTTACTATGCTGACGAACGATCCGTTTTCCTCCGAAGTTTCCTCGTCCAAAGGACCTACGAGTGCTTTCGGGCCACATTTGACCCAAAGTCAACTCCCAAACCTCGGAGCAGTCCCAAGGACTTTCGAAGGTCTCTGAAATACCTTTCCAATGATTCACCCCGTGCACGATTCGGATCAACGGTTTGCGCTCTATGACTAATTTTTCGAAGGAACCTGAAAGAGACTGTCAAACGGCAGGTTCCAAACCCTGCCTATCGGCAGTGTACCTAAACACAAGTACCGATTATCAGGACCAGGGCTATGTCGATCATCAATGCCCTGGGCCTATAAAAAGAAGGGCCTAACCTCATTCCAAGAAGAAAGCAATCAGAGATCCATCACTCTTAGCAAGCTCAGAAAATCGCTCTCGAAGTCAGCGTGATTTCCACATTCAAATCCCTTTCCAACCTTCACCTTTCATCACCTTCTTCTTCAAACTTGGTGAATTAAGTACCCTCTATCATGACCCAAGTGCAAGGGCTGCTCCTCAACATCCAAGATCAAGCTTAAGATCTTCAATAAGGTCCAACTTTCTCAACCTTCTCTTTAAATTCCTCTATATTTGCATCAATTCATTTTAATACTTAGCACTTTTATTCTCTCATCTCGCATATCTTAATATACTTTTTTTAGTATTATTGCACATCTCTTATTTTCATATAAAACCCAAAAAAACAAGAAAAAGAGGATTTGCTCATAAATTCCAAATGGGAATTCTCACACTTTGCTCACAGTAAAACACTTTTTTTTACACACACACACACACACACACATATAAGAGAAGTCCCCAATTGGATTTATGGTATAAGTCCCACCCCTCATTTTGCATACGAACTACATGGAATTTGATGCCTCTATCGGCTACGTAGGCATCTCGGGGTAAAACCCGTGACTCGAATTCTATTCCTACTCTTCTCTCATTTTTTATTTTTCTATGTTCTTTAAACTTAACTCGCTTATATTCTATATGTTTACATATACATATATTTGTTCTTGGTGGCGTATTATTCTATGTGCGCTATCATTTCGTTATAACGATCAACGCGAGAATAATCGCATAAATCCTATTTTCTAATATTATTTGTTTAGGAATATTCCTATGGATGACTCCCTTTATCTCTTACATGATACAAGTCGATGATTCCTATCTCCATCATGTATACACATGCACACATATCACGGGAAAATAAAGGAAAATAGCAACAACCCATGAGAGACCGTAAGGGTGGAATGGGTACCTAACACCTTCCCATTTCGTAATTTAACCTCTGGACCCTTTTCGAATCATTTTGGTTTCGTATGTATCAGTATGTCTTTGGATTTTGTCTTTCGGTATGGCTCCCTTTTCTTTTGTCTGTTTTGAGTAAAATAGTCTGGTGACTCCATCTCTCTACATTTTTCACCTCATCAACGACACCGGTCGAAGCGCTCCTGAGAGGGACGTGCGGGACCAAAGGGATCCTCTCCCGCCGCGAGGATCGGGGATGGCCACATTTATGTTTTGTTTAAATTTACATCATTTCATGATATTATTCCTTCCTCTCTATTTCAAATTGGTATAACATGTTCTCACATTTAGGGGGAGAAATTGTTTATGGGGAAAGATAGTTTTATGCATTCCTTCTTTGTTTAATCCTGGACAGAATGGGGTAGAAATGATATCTTTCTCGTCAATGTTAGGAGGATATTTATATTAGGGGGAGATGTATTACCTAGGTTGAGATTGTTAGACATAAGGGGAGTTTTATTCTTACGCAGTTTTTATACTTGTTATTATGGAGATTTTATACTTGTTATATTCTTTTTGCATTTGAAAGTTTGTTTAAATGTGCTAGTTTACAACATGTGGGAAAGTTTACACGTGCATAAAGCAACTCTGCGTATGTGTCTGTAGAGCGTTTGTACTTTTTTCTTTTGGGGTTATGGATTAAGTCTTCTAGAGAGCTTGACAGCCCATAGGTGTTTTTTTTAATTTTGTATCGGAATAAAAGGACGGAGTGATTTGTAAGGATAAATTTCCAATCAAGTCAATTTGTATGTATTGGATTAATTACGGACAAAACAACTTGAGTCATAGGTTGGGATTTGAGTTGTTACCCTTTCAAGCCTATGATGTATTTCATTAAAGAAGTGGCGAAAAAGCTTTAGATATTATA
Source organism: Sambucus nigra (assembly GCA_949130495.1). Lineage (NCBI taxonomy): Eukaryota > Viridiplantae > Streptophyta > Magnoliopsida > Dipsacales > Adoxaceae > Sambucus > Sambucus nigra. Next base: position 291,761,188 of record OX422215.1, on the reverse strand, counting down.
TCAGCCTACCATGTTTAGTGTCACATTTCGTCTTCGTATTTTTTGAGGAGCTTTCAAGTATGAATGCATATGAATTTTGATCCTTGAAAAGTTTAATTTTGGGTGTTTGTTTTATAAAAATTATCTGGAGCTGTTTTTAAAAGATTTTTTTTTAAAATGATTCAAATGACATTATGGCTTCGTTCTAACGAGAATGGTAGTTCATTCAAACGAACTTCAAATGAATATCGAATGATGTTTATCTGTTTACAGAACCAAACTTGTTTGAAGCTCATTCGTATGACATTGTCTCTTCATTCGAACAAGGTTTTATTTAGTTCAAACAAGATTGGTGTTTCATTCAAATAAAGTCTAGTTTTTGTTCGAACAAACTTTCTAAAAAATTATGCCACCTCAAAAATCGTGTTTTTAATATAAAGGGAGTCAGGCAACAGTTTTTATTGAGACTTTTGGCAAAATTTATTTTTTCACACATATCCAAAAGATTTCGAACCCTAGTTTTATCAAAATTCTTTAAAGAACCAAGTTTCATCCTTTTTATTGTTTGAGATCTTATTTGTGCACACAAAGAAGGTTTTTACTCATCTTTCTTAATTACATTTCATATGGTGGATTTCGTGTTTGTCGTTTACACACGATGGACTCCGTGTTTATGGTGTTGTGGGGAAGAAATGGTGGATATGTGTTCTGTATGTGTAGACAATTTTTTAGGCTATTTAGTGGATATCGAGGCATGTTTTGGCTCACACGTTATGGTACCTTGTGTGGGTGGATACATGCATTGCACTGCGATGAAAATGTTAAAGATCGAAGAGGCATTAAGGCTTGCGAGGGAGTTGAGTTGTTGAGTAAGTCATCTCTCGACTTTTGTAAAATCTTATCATAGTGAATTTGTGCTGTTGGGTTTCTTAAAGTTTTTCCCGTTGTAAGTTTTCCTCTTACATCGATGTTATGAAATTGATTTGTTTATTTTACCTGCTATCACCTATATTCATGTTCTATGTCAAGATAAAATTAAACAAAAAAAATCATTTTATCACAACAACTTGGATTAAAATTGGTGCAAAGTTTTGTTTTGATTAATTATGTTTAAATTTTATATATTTAATTAGAAAAAATTGACATTTTTTGTTTAAGCCGTCCCTCCGTACACTTGCGTTTTAGGCATTTCTATTTGAAATAGGGAAAAGAGATTACGGATCATTCCCCCACCTTAGACTATCTATATAAATGATGGAATTTGATTCAATTCAATTATTTTGGAACATACCCAATTGAAACCAAACATCAACCATGTAGAGATCAAACTCAACAATGAAGGATTAAGGCTTAATTAGTTATGGTTACAAATGGGTTGAGTTTGTAGTAAAGCTTCAAACATTATTATTGCATGACAAAGTAAGGTGAGAGGTTATGATACTACAATGTAAACACATGAGTTTTAATCAAAATGAATCTAAATCAAATCCTATTCTTGAACTTCAATCATCTATGGTGGGTTTATGATCCTTAACCTATAAGAACAAGATACTCATGCGAAACATGACATACATAATGAAAGAATGCATCAACAAGAAAGAAGATATGATTTAAGAGAGATACTAACCAAATCTTCTCAAACAAATGCAAAATAAAACTTTAATAACCAACCAACTAATGAGTAGCAAGCTAATAAGAATAATTAAACAAAAACTTTTCCCTATTTAATGGAAGAAAATAGATAAAAAAACAAAGCTTTGAATATTAACCTAGGAGAGGAAATTGAGTAAATGATTATAATTATCTTTGTAAGAGAAAGCTTTATAATTTCTCATCATATATTTTAGTTTGGAATATTCTGTTATATATTCATCATCATGTACTTCTCAAGAGCTTTATATGAAAACAAGTTAGTGAGAGACCAACAATTGAATATCGAATGAGTTGAGATCATCTCTACAATCATCGAGAAGGTATATGGTTTTGATTATGCATTAATACTTTAACAGGGGGTTGCTTTTATAAAATGTTTGGGGCTTTTTTTTCAAACGATTTTTTTTTTCAAAAGAAAAATATCTTTTCTTCAAGTCATTCGAATGACTTTACATCTTCATTCGAACGAGATTGAGAGTTTGTTTAAATGAACTTAAAATGAAAATCAAACAAATTTTGTTCCGTTTATATAACTTATATCGTTCTAATCTCGTTTAAAACTGGTTCGAATGAGATTGGGTCTTTGTTCGAAAAAGATTTATTTTGGTTCGAATGAGATCCTGTTTTAGTTGGAACGAGGTGTTATTTTCGTTCAAATGAGATTTCTTAAAATTTGTGAGTGATAAACCGCCTATTTTAATCGTCGGTGATTAGTCCATTATGAAATTAATCCAAAATCATTAATGGTTTCATTCTTATCATCACTCTCAAAAACTTTTTAATTACTAACCATCTACGTCAAATTAAGTGGGTGCCAAATTTTATCTTTTATTATTAACACATACAAAATATATTAAATGAAATAACCCATTACACGTGAATATAATCTGAAAAACTACATGAAGGGTATAAATAAATAAAGGAGACCGAATAAACCATCAGTTATATGAGCATAAAAAATCCAACCACAATCTGAAACAAGTAATTAAAATCTGAATACACCTTGATGCGTAACTGGATAAAATAAATAGTCTGAAGGAAACACGCCCAGACAAGCTCCTAATGAAATCTCCTATGTAGAAAGAACAATCTGAAGCATCTAAGAAAATATCTTGCAAGCCTCCACACTGTTGCAACTATGTCTCACTAGATACGATCTCTAAGTTGGGCGTCCCTATGGCTCGACACCTAAAATGTTTATTTTGACACGGGTCAGATCCCAACTAAAACATTTGGAAAATATTAAGCAAGTATTTAAATCACAATTTAAATCGTTATTTATTACACATGTATTATCCACTTACACTCACTTGAGATTATCATCTCTCAACTAATGTGCACGCCTAACGTATTCTACCTAACCAATGTTCCTTTACCAACCATCTAATGTATTTTACTATTCTCACTAAGTCTTCTTCCATCTTATTTTACCATACAACACAATATTACAGTCTCAATAATAAATTTATTTATTCTCATTTTATTATTGAGTCAATCATTTAAGTTTCACTATTTACATTCTTGTACATATACATCATTTATCAATTTTACTAATTCACATAAGTAGATATATGACACTGGTATATATTCATCATACATATAATATATACACAAATATAGCATCTCCAGAATGTCCCCTCGTGATGCTGGCATACTCTGCTATCAAGTCCATGTACCTCTCGTTCTCAAATAAGAACTATTGGCTCAACATGGTTCTAAGCCTTTGGGATACGCACATACCTAACATACCCAAACGACATGCGAATCCTACTAATACACGACACAGAGTGGACTGCCCTAAGTTCCATGTTATGGGGCACTAATCCAGACCTCACTGGAATTGACAAGGTGAGATCGCCCTCTATGCGTAAACCTCCTGACAGCAGGCAACATAGGTATGTCCACTTACATAATCAAATCATATCTATAGGTATTCACAAAAACTATTTATATATTATTCCGTAGGTATACACACAACCCAATGTCAACAACTCGTACGTAATATGTATATCACTTGTATATTTGACTTACTATAAGTTTCATTAAAATTCCCATTTCTATAATTTTGAGTATCACTCACTACTCTAATATTCTTAGTTACCCATTATGAAATTCTTAGTTATTCCCATCGTATCCTACAGGTCATCAATGTGAGTTCATTCATCATTATGTATTACATCTCAAATTTTACTCATTTGTCAATTATTAATATTTTCTCCATTATTTCCACATTTAAGTCGTCTCACTTCACATAAACCTAATTCCTTCTCTAGGCCTATTGACATTTTCATATTCTCTTCTATAATTTAAAAATGTCCCAAAAGGTTCTTTACGAATTATCCAAGATTTTCGAGATTGAAAAGAAACATTTTTCAATTCTATGAAAAATCGAATCGATTCACCCTTAGGTCGAATCAACTTGAAAAGTGCTAGGGGTCTTCTTCTTCTTTTTGTTGTTATGAATTTTGTACCCTATTCGAATCCTCAAACTTTTATACAAACATCCCAATTTTTAAATTACCATAACTAAACGTCAAAGATTCATATAGGGATGATTTCTAACGTAAATCACGAATAAATTCCATATAATTTCATCATATGTTCAGATTTAACGCCTCATAATCATAAATCCTGTAATTATGTGTTCTTCATATAAATTCACAAAACAAAAAAACAGATTAAATGCATAATTCAACTCCCAAAGATTTTGATTTTGTTTTCTCCATGTATTTGGATTTATTCTACATTAAATCCTCTTCCCAATTATAATTTTACTCATCAAATTATAAGTGTAACATCCATTGTCCTTAATAGAAAGTTCCTATTTTAGATGAATATGATAACTAATAAAATTTGCAAGATAAATATTTGTCTTATATTGAAATGGACTGATTTGATCCTTTTTGATGAAGCTTCTCTTCAAATCCTTCCTCCAAGAATGGTTGTGAGGCCCAAAATGATCTTGAATTCTCCAAAATCCTCTCATACTCTCCAAGAAAACGCTTCCTTTCCTCTCTACTGGCCTCCACTTGGGTTCTAATCTTTATACCCTAGCCTCACATCACCATAACTATATATAATATTTATAATCTCGAAATTCCCTTAATCCTAAGTTATAAAATGACTGAAATACCCTCTCGGGTTGTCGATTTGGTCTAAAACTATCTCGGGACACAAACTACACACCTGGGTATACTATTTTGAATGTTTTGACCCTGCTAGACTCAACCATACCTCATTTAGTCCACACACGACATCCGGTTGAGATAACATACTGTCACATCACTATCACCCATTGTTACCTCAAATATGTAATAACTATTCACTTAGTAATTTTATTCAATAAACATTTATCATTTCTCTCTAATTAATAATTTAATCAACCCATAATATTTAATTTCTATTAAATTACATCACAAGTGTAATTTAAATTTAACCTAATTGATTCATTTTTTAATTCCTCAAAGATATGGGTTGTTACATTGTGCCACCTCGAAATTCGTATTATAAAAAAAGGGTCATGGGATCAACTTTTCTCAAAACTTTTGGCAAAATTTATTTTTCCATACATACCCCAAAGGTATCCAAACCCTAGTTTGTTTAAAACTCTATTATTTTCCAAGTCAAATATTTCGAATGATTTGTTAAGCTTTTATTAAGCACTATATGAACAACGTACATGTTCATACCCTTGTAGAGTGGATTCTCTACTACTAACCTTTTGGAGTTGATTCTCTACAACGTACATGTTCATACTGATTTCTAAGGCTGATCGGTGGATACCGAGGCAAGTGCATTTTGTTGTGGGGCGCTGCTGGATTAACATCTTTTTCTGTTTCTAACAAGGAGTGAAGACATTACTTTGTCACATAGAGGATCTCTTAGTTTTGTAAGTTTGTAATGGTAATTCTATAATACTTAGTTGTAAACGTGGTTGAATATATGTTTTCCCGAAATAGATTTTTCCTCATCTTTTGTTTTATGTTTTTTGGGTTGTGGTTTGGTTTTCATTAAGTATGGATATCTTGTTGTTTAGGTTCACCTAGTTTAGCAAGATAACATTTGGATTAGTTTGAATTTGGTTTGTGTGTGTGTGACCTACTCTACAAATTATATATATAATAGGACAACTATGTATTTTTCCAATTAGTATAAGATCTTATTTCTAGAAGTTTACTTAGATGAATCCTCGTGGTTATATGGCTAACTCGCATAATAGGCTACCATTAGTTGTTGGAAAAAATTATGCCTATTAGAAAGCTCGAATGACATCGTCTCTAAAGATGATTGACAAGTGTGTTTGGCTTGCTGTTGAATGGGGGTGGAATCCTCCTACGATGACTAATAAGAATGTCATTACTTTTAAGCCAATAAAAAATTAGACTAAAGATGATCTTGAACTGTGAAATTTTGACTCTCAAGGATTAAGTGCGATTTTTGGTGCTATCACATGCGATAAATTTATACGTATCATGACGTGTACCACGTCTAAGGAAGCATGATACATGCTCCAACTCACTCATGAGGGTACCTGTGGCCATCCCCACTTTCTTTCCCTTTTTTCCTTCCTCCATCTCGAGGAAGGTTTTCGATGCTCACGCACGAGGTTAGAAGAAGAGAGGAAGAAGGTCTCATGCACTTTTAGGAGCGCTTCGACCGTCGTCAATGTGTGGGTGATGTAAAAAGATAAAGTTGTTAGCCTATTTTGTACAGAACAGACAAAAAAATGTTGCCGCCTCGAAAGAACGACATCAAAGACTTAATGGTTCTTATGAAACCAATAGTTTAAAGGTTTGGGGGCTAAGTTACGGAATGAGAAGGTGTTAGGCACCTATCCTGCTCTTTCGGCCTCTCATGGACATGTGTTATTATTCTCCTTAATAACTCTATGAAGTGTGTGCACGTATATATATATACGGATAATGGAATTTCTAAACTCACATCATGGAGAAAGGCGGATTGTTATTCGTACGAGTGTTCCCAAAGTAATAATTAAAAACATACTGTGTGCGCTAATCGGCATATCGATCGTCATGTTGAAACAATGATATGTGATAGATAAAGAGTGAATATGAATCACAAGTATAATAATATATGAATAAAAAATAGGAAAAGAGGACTTGAGTCTCAGGTTTCTAACTCGAGATACGTACGTACCCTAAAAAGGCACCAAAGTCCATGTAGTTTACATGAAACATGAGGGTGGGGTTTATCCCATAAATCCAACCAGGGTATGTGTAAAAAAAGGATGTTTTTCTTTGAGAAAATGTGGTGAGTAATCTCGTTTGAAATTTATGAGTAAACCCTCTTTTTCTTTTCTGGTTTTTTTAATAGAAAATATCATATGTACAATACTACTAATAAAAGTGGGATTATTAGTATGTGTCGACCAACAAAGATGAAATGCTAAAGTAAGGATCAAATAGCTAATACAAAAATAATTAAATTTAAAGAGAGATAAGAGTTTGGACCTTCTTTAGAGACCTGAAGGTTAATCTTAATTATTAAAAAGGTTGTCCTTACAAGTAGATGGAGGTGGTAGGAGGAGAGGGAAATGATTTTTCTAAATTAGGTGTGAAAGGGATGGAAATGGAGTGTGGAGGAGAGGTTTCAATAGGGAAACCACGCTTCTTTTGAGAGAATGTTGTTGAGATCACCGAGAGGGATATTTTTTATGTTTCTGTTGAAGTGAGCTCATGATCTCCTTATATAGGGTCAAGGGGGTAACAATCGTCATCATACTTGACTTGCCTCTTGATAGGAATCCCTAGACACACCACCGATAGGCAGGGAAATGGGTTTTCTCTTCGGTAACCTCATGCAGATTTGTCAAAAAAATGGTCATAAAATGCAATCTGTAAGTTTGAATCGCACACTAGGAATTAAATTAAAAAAGATATTCAGATATCTTTAAGAATCGATGGGTCACTCCCAATGTTGGGAGTTCAAATGGGGCTCATAGGCACCCAACGGTCTTTTGGACAAGAAATTACCGAAGGCAAACGGATCATTTGTCTGAACCCTAATGCCGATTCGCACATGGGACAAACCATTGGAAAGGGGATTCAGAGCCCTTCAAAGATTCATTCATTCTCATTTGGATTGGAGAGTTAGCCTTGGTCAAACGGATCCTGTAAGCGCTCGATGACCCTTTGGAGTAAAATGGGTCATTCATCCGTACTGTAATGTTGAATGGGATAGACCATTGGAAAGGGGATTCAGAGACCTTCAAGGATTCATTTAGTGTCATTCGAGTTGAAGAGTTAATGGGGGTCAGACGGAGTTCGATATTATTCGGTGGTCTCTGTATCAGTTTTTAAGGGGAAACATATCATTCGTCCGAACCGTAAGGTCGATACGTGCACGGGATAGACCGTTGGAAAGGGGATTTAGAGACCTTAGAATATTCATTGAGATTTTTCTTGGATGAGAAAGTTAATTGGAGCCAAATAGGGCTCGGTGTCATCTAGAGTGGTACTCGGAGTATTACCTAGGTTTGATGGTGAAGGAGGAAGTGCTAGGGACCTAAGGAGAGTCTTAGGTTGTCCTAGAATATGGTTTATATAGAGCCCCTCGACTGGTGATCTTGGAACAAGTGACAGACATTGAATAGACATCACATGGATGTTTGGGAAAAAGATTAATTCTATGAACCAAAGCGATGAGGATGACCGGTTCAGAGGGTCGAGGTCAATTTTGAGGACTAAGGTAATTCTAGGGATGATTGATTCTGAAGGTCGAGGTCAATTCTGAAGGCCTAAAGTTGGTCAATTTTTTTCCCTCCTCGAGCATTGTTAGACCATGTTTCCCCTTCGATGACTCGGTCATTGGTCACGGGGTAGACGATCTCTCTTTTGGGCGTCAGGTATTTTGGGCGTCTAAGGGTATTTTAATGATGCGAGCCATACTGGAGATATTGTCTTAGGCATAATTTTAAGTATCTTGCTTGTGACAGGGGACCTAATGGTGGACCCTTAGTTGGATATAATCACAGTGTGGATATCTTATCATCACAATCCTGTGGTGGTGATATTGGCAGAGAGACTGAATGGTCTAGATGTATGGAAAAAAGGCCAATCTGATTTTTTGAGAGGAAGCCCAGTGATGTTGTTCTTGCGGATACATAAGAGATTCTATTTGGAATCTATCCCTGAGTATCACTTGGAAACCGTGTCGAATTGCTTTAGTAAAAACTCCATCAGTTTTGGCCCATCCATAGACAACTAGGAAAATTGGTTTGTAGAGAATGGAACCTGATGCCTTTATTGGTCGGTGTCATGGTGGGGGGAACGACATGCCATTATAGAATTGGGAGAATACCGGTATGTTTGGTTAGTTGGCCTTCATCCCTGACGTCTTCTATGCTAAGTCTGGTGGGAGAGCACTAGGCGTCTTTCCTGTGTAAGACTTAATTGAATCCATGTGAATGAGGTTAGGTTATTTATGGGAAAATAATATGTCGTCAACCCATCCATCTCAATTTGTAGGCAGGATCTGACATGTGTGAGGAGACTATTTGAAATGGTTGTGGAAGCGGGTTGTGGTGAAGATCTTGGTTTAGGAAACCGGTCAGAGGTGGTTTATCCTTTTTGACGCTACGAAGGGAGTAGTAGTTATTTTCTCCAGGCTGGTCTGGGTATACAGTTCTATGGAGTGTCTTTGGAATAACAACCGAGTAGGGGAAGTTAGGGGCCTCAGGGAGCAGATGATGATGGGGTTGGGTCTTTCGACAACTACAGATATGGTCTTTTATGAAGCTGGGATTATTTCATGTGAAGCTATTGCGCGACTGGTATGTGTTTGTATGTTTTTTTTGGTTTTTTGAGAGTTGGGAATAATTTTAGAAGGTTTGGATAAGCTTGTTTTAGGGACAGTTTGGTTAGGTTTGTTGTAAGGATAGTTTGGTTAGCGGAGGGTGGTTGTTTAACTCCCTTCGCTGATACTTCAAGTAATTGTACTGAACTCCCCCACTTGGAATGAAAAATATTTTGATCATATTATTATGCCTATTGATGAGGTTTACATTTAAATTATCCATAACAATCGTTAATGCATACATGATCCTTTTATTCATGTAAATGATAAAATGAACTATCGTTCTTGGAGGTTAGAAAAGACTAGCATTTTGTGAAAAAGAAGGGGATCGTGCCCATGTAAAGCATATGAGGTGACTAAGTGCCTTTAAGCATATGAGTTTTATTTTGAAAACAAAATATTTTTTTAGAGGATTAAGCCCAACGTAGTTCTGGGTAGAGGAAAATGAAGAATTTGTTTTTGAATAGAAAGGGGATGAGAGGAGTCATAGCGCGCCAAGATTTCAGACTAAGGGTAAAAATTCTTGATATGGTCCAGGTTGACTAGATGTGCCATATCTTATCCATCAAGGTCAGTGAGCATAACAATGTCGCCTGACATGATCTTTTTACCGATGTAGGGACCACTCCAGTTAGGCTTAAATTTTTCTCTGGGGCCCTAGAAGGGTTCTCTGATTTCTTTTAGGTCCAAGTCTCCTTTCTGGACACCCTGGTCCTAGACTCTTTAGTTAAATGATCGCACTATATGATAATATTACCCTTTTATATTGTATATATAGAGCCTTCAACCTCTTTTAAACCAAGAGTGAAAATTTATCAAAGCGGATCTAATATCAATCTTCCTCGTTGATTCTGCTTTCAAGAATAATACGTAAGGAAGGTATTTCTTGCTCAGCGGGTAGAAATGCTTCCATACCCTATACTAAAGAGTAAGGGTTAGACCCATTAGATGTCATGACTGGAGTGCGATAGCCCCAAAGGGCATAATGTATCTAATCGGCCCAATCTCAATAACTCTCGATCATTTTACTGATGATGGCTTTAAAGTTTTTATTTGTGACTTCAACGGCACCATTGGTTTGGGGTCGGTAGGGTAAATATTTGTATCTCCTAATCCTGTACCCATTGACTAGTTTCATGACCTCATCTTTGAAATATAACCCATTATCTGATACTAGCTCATGAAGCACTCCGTATCGACAGATGTTCTTTCGAATAAGCTTGGCTATCTTTTTCGCATTTAGCATTGCATATGACTCGGCTTCAACCTATTTGGTGAAGTAATTAGTAGAAACTAGGATGAACTCATGCCCATTTAAAGCTTTGAGAGTGACTTTTCCTATGATGTTAATGTCCAGGTGGATAATAGCCAAGAAGAACATATGTTGTACAATTCTCAAGAAGGCAAGTGCTGGAGATTAGCAAATAGCTGGCATTTAAGGCATCTTCGAACGTAGGTGGTGCAATATTCAACCATGGTGGTCCATTTAGAACCTTGACAAATAATCTTTTTAGTAAGCATATTACCATTCATGTTGGGTCCGCATTCCCTGCTGTGGATCTTCTACACCATTTCTTAATGTCAGCCCCTGCGATGTAGTGAAAATAGGTTCCATCAAAGTTCCTCTTGAATAATACTTTGTCGCAGATGATGTGCTGGGAAGCTAGTTTACAAAGGGTAGTACTAATTTTTTTGACATCTTGGGGATACCTACCATGCTTGAGGAGGCACGAAATATCGTTGTACCAATACTTGGCCATATCAAAATATTCCTCTGTGATGAGCTCAATGTCGCAGAAGTGGCTTGTCATAGCTTGCTTTTGAACTATAAAGGGGTCCATTATTATTCCTTTGGGCATGTTGACCATGTAGGCCAAGGTTCTAAGGGCATCTGCTAAGGTGTTCTTTGCTCAGGGAAAGTAGTGGAATGTGATATCTTGGAACTGGGAGGATAGGTCTTCTAGGTCAGCGTGGAAGCAGAATAGCTTCTCGTCTTTAACTTTTCATCTTCTAATGACTTGATAAATGATGAGGGTAGAGTCCCCGTAGACATCTAGGTACTTGATACCTTTCTTGAGAGAGACTTTGAGTCATATAGTGCATGTTTCATAGTCAATCATATTGTTGGTGTAGGGAAAATCTATCTTGATGGCAATGGGAGTGTGAGAGTCATCAGGGGCGATCAGGACTATCCCAATGCCATATAATTTCTTATTGGCAATGTCGTCGAAGAACATTTACCATTGGAGGTCCTTCTGAGAGGTGCATAGAACATCATCGTCCCGAAATTCAAAAACCCAACTATCAACATCTTCCACAGGGTAGTCAGTAAGGTAATCAGAGATGGCTCTCCATTTCATGGGATTCTGTGTAACATACACGATATTGAACTCAGATAGCGGTATCAACCATGTGGATTTTCTGCTAGACATGGCAGGTTTCTCAAGCAAGTATTTGATGAGTTCCATTTAGGACACAACTTTGATGGGAAAATCAAGCATGTATTGATGTAATTTTTGAGTGACCCAGACAAGGGAAACACATGCTTTCTCCAAGGCAGTGTAGTTGACTTTATACCCGATAAATTTTCTACTAGCATGGTAAATGTATTTTTCTTTATGGGTTTCTTTGATATATTGGGTTAGCAAATCCCCTGGTTGTAATACCCCGTACTTTTGTCTATATTTATTTTTGGGATTAATTAATTAAATGCGTATTAATTGGAAATTGATCCGAGTTATAAATACTAATGAGATGCGAATTGGTATTTGACTATGTGCATATATGATTATATATGTATTTGGTACTATGAAAATTGTCATGAGATTTATATACGGCATTTTAGAAATTTTGTTGAGACGCGTGGGACCGCCGCGTCACGGTATAATATTTTGTTAATAAAAGTGAATTTAAAATCTATAATCCGTATGTTCGTTTTGAGTGCGCCAACGCGTCCGGAAGGGTCGAGATAGTCAGAAACACTAGCCGGGGGTATAGTTTGGGTCCCGGGGTATTTTTAGGCCATACCGGTAACTTAAAGGGTATTTTGGTAATTTTACATTTTTAGGAATTAAAAGTGACGAAAATTAGAGATGTAAATCTGATGTGGATTAAACCCATTAAGCCCATTAACCAACCCATATTAACCTAGAAGGCTACGTAGGTTGTCATTTAGGTTTTCTAAGTTTCCCCAAATCAAACCCTAGCCACCTTAAGCCACCATTAGAGAGGAAGCATGGAGAGAAGAAATTATGCAGAAATTCTTCATCAAATCAACACCAAATCCGGAATTAAACCAAGGCAAGTGATTTAAATTTCATTCCTTATGCAGTGAATGCTTTTTCCATGTTAGAAACATTGTTAATCAATCTTATATAAGAGTTAAAAGAAAACCCATGAAATTGGAAGATTGTTGTTTAATTTTGGGATAGGTTTGCATGTAGAAACATTGTTTGAAGATTTAATTCACAGATTTCATATCTATGTGATGTATAAACGGATTAAAATCTGGGAAATTTTGATGAGAAGAACCTAGGGTTTATGTTCTTGAAGAAAATTGGGAATTTATGTAGAAATTTGTGATTTAATGATGTTTAGAAGGTATTAAACCCCTTTAATGATGTTAGTATAGCACCTTGGCATGTTTGAGGATGATTAGAGAACTCAATATATTGTTGGAACGAATTTTAGAAGAGGTTTGAGGAGTAAAAATGGATGGAAAACGAATTGGGAAAATTCTGGGCCGAAACTGGTCAGTCGTTAGAAGCAGCCCCAGGTCGTTCGAACGAACTCGTTCGAACGAGCTTCTAACGAGTTGACCAGTCGTTACTAACGAGTAGGGATTTCGTTCGATATCTCGTTCGAACGAGATATCGTTAGAAGGGACAGTTCGTTCGAACGAACTGGGATCTCGTTCGAACAGCCTCGTTCGAATGAGACTTCTAACGAGATGACAGTCCAAACTCGTTCGAACACTCGATCGAACGAGACTTCTAACGAGCTGGCAGTTTGGGCCATTTTGGACTGTTTTGACTTTTGGAGTTCCGTAAACTGATTTGAGGATATAGATATCATTCCGTAGATGTAGTAATGATAGGATTGGGACATTTGGGTATTTATGAGGAGAAATTTACATACGAGAGTTGTATTACATGGATGGTTTGGGTCGAGACGTGAGTGTCCACTACGACGTGAGAATTAATTATGGCACGTATGATTATAAACCGGTATAGCATATATAGTGATAATTACGAGTTAGTACGAGAATGAGAATAGTACTATGATTAAAATATTGTATTACTAAGATGTGTGTTTACTTAGTATTGGTATATGGATTGTGTGTATGACATACCTACCATACTTGCTATCACGGGAGGTTTGCGTTCGCTTAGGACCCTCTAATCCTTGTGTGCCTACGGGGGGATATAGACTGGTACCTCGATGAACATAGGTCATAGAAAGACTTATTGTGATATTAATAAGTCCGCTGATCATGGGAGCGTAGGTATGTGCGTGACCCATGTGATGGTGACTGTGTTCGCCTCCATTATTTGTGATGTTGTTATCGGTAAACTATTCCTGAGAGATTCGGAATATGTAATCCTTATGTACGTGATGTACCGGGATGGATAGCAGAGTATGTGTGCACCACAGCTTAGTTCGCGGGGTGCTTGTATTGTATATTCATGTTATGAATAATATACATTAAATTAATGGGAATCCTCATGTTAATGTTATAAAAATATTACGGTATTGTTTCGAGATATATAATGAGTTAACTGATAGTTATATATATGGCATATTTAGTAACTGAGTTTACGTTAAACCCCTATTTAATTACGAGCGTTGTTATGTTAAATGGAACCGAGTAATATGGGTAGAACCTTTGGCAGTCTAGCTAGTTATGTTGTCACTTAGCTAGTAGTATGGGTCGTTATAGATGGGTACTTACGTTAGGAGTGCACAGTTAGACGAGAGGTGAGAATATCATGCGAGTGTACGTCCTAACATGTACTTTGCATTTAATGTTTTAAATGTTTTTAAAGCACTTGCAGGTTTTTAAAATATAACTCCACATTCGGGCTCTGACCCGTTTGCTTTTCAAATCTCTTTTTCTTTGTAAAACCATTTTAGGTGCCCAGCCACAAGGACACCAAGTATAGGATACTCATTCAGGTGACGAGCTGTAGCTGCTTGTGGAAGCTACAGGGATTTGCATGTAGACGCTTCTATCTTTTGGATTCCAGAGTCACCATCTATCAGTTGTAGGGCATGTTGCCCATTTCTTTAGAGACATCTTTTATATTTCAGTTTTCAGACTTTAGCATGTTTTATTTCAGTTTCGGTTATTCATTTCAGTTATGGGATTGTAGTGAGGAGTTTTCCTCCAGACTTTATTTACTCTATTGTGATGGTTATTCGTTTTACTTCAGTATGGTGAATGGTGTTATTTATTTCTTCATTACATTTGTTGCATGTTAATCAGACTTAAATTAAAATTTGGCAACTTGCTTTTTAAATAGTAGGTGGTTAGTAATATTAAAATGTTTTCGACAGTGATGCTATTAACTGAGCCAATTTGGCATTTTGAATTAATTTAATAAAGGAGTAGCTACCCGGTATTTAATTAGTCGGGGTGTCACAGGTGGTATCAGAGCATCAGGTTCTAGTGTCCTTTAGGATCTGTACGGCTATTATATTTCCGCTACGTTTTCTTTGATATAGAGCCCTATATTTTAGGACTGTTGTACTCTTTTTGTGTATGCTTCGTTCTTCAGCTATATTAAGTTTATAACCGTGAACTTATAAACTTTGTTCTTATTTCAGATGCCTCCACGACGTGCACGACGAGTTCCCAGGAATGCAATGCCCGAACCCTAGCCCGCTCCAGTTCAGGGCATGATGAACGCCGCTGAGGTTGCTGCTATAGTAGCCCAAGCGGTAAATGCCGCGATTGCCGTGATTCAGCAGGCACCGCCTCAGGCGCCGGTTGCCGCGCCAGCACAGGTTAATGCTTTCCCGTATGCTTGGGAGCGTGTACGAGACGCTTTTCAGAAAGCGCATCCCCCAGAGTTTGCAGGTAGCTCAGACGTGGTAGTCTCGAGCCAATGGAGGAAGGACATACAGAGGCATTTGAGGATGCATGAGTGCACTGATGTTCAGAAACAGGTGCTAGCTACTTTCAAGCTAGTGGGATTTGCACTACAGTGGTGGGAGTCTATTACCACCGCGGAGGAGAGGGATACCCTCACGATTCAGGAGTTCTGGGTGCGGTTCGACCGCAAGTACTTTCCGTCCGCAGTTCATACAGAGATGAGGAGGAAGCTGATGAGTTTGAAGCAGGAGGGCAAGACAGTGGCCGAGTATGAGGCCGAGTTCACTAACCTGTTGAATATCATTCCAGACGAGATTCCAACAGAGAAGAAGAAGATAGAGAAGTTCACCGACGGGTTGAATTGGAGGATTCGTCAGCATCTGCTAGGGAACCTATCGTTGGCCACGTATTCTGATATGGTTAACGCTGCATTATTGCACTGCCAGGACCACCGTTTTCATATGGCCGAGGGCAAGCGGTCGGGGGAGTCTAGCCATCAGGGCAGGACTGGAGGACATGGTGCCAGCGGGGCACAAACCGGTCAGGGGCAGAGACAAAATGAGCAGGGTACCCAGCAGGGGGATAATAAGAGGTTCCGGTCAGGGAACTACAGGCAGGGTCAGGGAGGTTTCCGCCAGGGCCATCAGGGTCCAAACGGCCATCAGGGCCAACAGGGACAGAATGGGCAGCAGTTTCATCAGGGCCAGCAGGGCCAAGGGAGGAATGGTAACGGCCACCAGGGCCGGGGACAGCAGGGGCAGAGGGGAGGGAACTTCCCAGGGAAGTGCTTTACTTGTGGCAAGACTGGCCATAAGAAGCAGGATTGTCCTGATAGGGGCAGGGCCCCACAGCAGCAGCAGCAGGGTGCTCGCCAGGAGCCACAAAGACCTATGTTTCCCGCCGCTCTTCTCGCACCGCCACAGATGGCAGCATTGCCACCCATTCCAGTAGTCCCAGCTCAGCAGGGGCAGCTACAGTATGGATGTGTCTACAACGTTCACCAGGCTGCGATTCCACAGGCACCGCCCGCAATCGAGGGTACATTTCCTATCCATGGCACTTTGGGTCGGGTGTTATTTGATACGGGTGCCACACACTGTTTTATAGCTACACACTTCGCGAAAGCTTTAGGATTGTTAGCTACGGCAGAGAGCACAGTGACGTGTGTCGACTCACCATTAGGGAGTGGGTCACTTATTTTCTTTATATGCCGGGGAGTGGGGATAGAGGTTGGTGGTTTGGTATTACCTGCGGACATGTTAGTGTTAGACATGCATGTTCACGATGTGATCATCTGTATGGATTGGCTCGTAGCATATAGGGCCATGATTGATTGCTTCAGCGGGAGCATTGTTTTTGCCATTCCGGGGCAAGAGATGTTTATAGTGGCGATGCCTCGCCCAGAGGGAGGATCGACCGCTCATCTGTATTACATAGAGGAGGATACCTCTAAGGAGGTTGTGATTCCTTTGGATTCGATCCCGGTTGTCAGGGAGTATTCAGATGTGTTTCAGGAGATACCAGGCTTACCACCCAGTCGGGAGATAGACTTCGTTATAGATTTGCTACCGGGTACGAGACCTATAGCACGTGCACCGTACCGTATGGCTCCGGCTGAGATGCGAGAGCTACGGGATCAGATAGAGCAGCTGTTAGGGCAGGGCTTTATTCGCAGGAGTACCTCACCTTGGGGCGCTCCAGTTTTGTTTGTGAAGAAGAGGGATGGTTCACTGAGATTGTGCGTGGACTACCGAGAGTTGAATAAGGTCCCGATACGGAATAAGTATCTGTTGCCTCGAATCGATGACTTATTCGACCAGTTGAGAGGAGCTTCTTTCTTCTCGAATATTGACTTGAGGTCAGGATACCATCAGTTGCGTATCAGGGAGGAGGATGTCTCGAAGATTGCGTTCTTATCGAGATATGGTTCTTACGAGTTTTGGGTTATGCCTTTCGGCTTAACCAACGCTCCAGCAGTGTTTATGGACTTGATGAACAGAGTGTTCAGGTATTTCCTAGATCAGTTTGTCATTGTCTTCATTGATGACATTCTGGTTTACTCTCAGACAAAGGAGGAGCACGCCGAGCATTTGAGGCAGGTTTTGCAGACACTTCGTCAGAACGAGTTGTATGCAAAATACGAGAAGTGCGGGTTTTGGCTGAAGGAAGTCCAGTTCTTGGGTCACATTATTTTCGACCAGGGAATATCTGTTGATCTGGGAAAGGTATCAGCGGTGAGGGAGTGGGGACAGCCCACGACACCAACGGAGATTCGTAGTTTCTTGGGCTTAGCAGGATACTACAGGAGATTTATTCGGGGTTTCTCAGAGATAGCAGGTCCTTTGACACATCTTACTCGTAAGGGTGTGCCATACATCTGGAGTGATGCCTGTCAGTTGGCATTCGATGAATTGAAGGACAAATTGACCTCAGCACCTGTGTTAGCATTGCCGAGACCGGGAGTTGAGTATTTGGTTTACACCGATGCGTCTTTGCAAGGGCTTGGAGGTGTATTGCAGCAGGAGAGACAGGCCATAGCTTATGCTTCTCGTAAGCTTAAGCCTCATGAGAAGAATTACCCCACGCATGATTTGGAGTTGGCAGCAGTGGTATTTGCCCTACGGATTTGGAGGCACTATCTATTGGGGGAAAAGTTCCAACTGTTCACGGACCACAAGTCCCTACAGTACCTGTTCACGCAGAAGGAATTGAATATGCGACAGCGTAGGTGGCTTGAATTCGTGAAAGACTACTAGTTCGACATCCAGTACCACCCGGGTAAGGCTAACGTGGTAGCAGACGCGTTGAGTCGTAGGCCAGTAGATGAGGTGGCAGAGGTATGGAAGGCTAAGTGGAAGGAATTGGGACACCAGGATGCAGTGGCCCGATCTTTCATGTCTGTGATGACCGTTACACCACAGATTGTCACAAAGGTAGTACGGGCACAGGCTAATGACTCGTTCTGTCAGGAACAGATAGTTCGATTGCTAGCAGAGGGAGCCGAATCCTATACCGTTAGCTCAGACGGGGGATTACGCTTCAATGGGAGATTGGTAGTTCCGGAAGGAGAGGAATTGCGACACGATGTTATGGAAGAATCGCACGGCTCACGGTTCGCGGTACATCCCGGAGGGGACAAAATGTACCAAGACATGAGACGGCAATATTGGTGGAGCGGTATGAAGAGAGATATCGCTGAGTTTGTCTCGAAATGCACCACTTATCAGCTTGTAAAAGTGGATCATCAGAGACCAGCAGGATTGCTACAGCCATTGGAGGTTCCGGTGTGGATGTGGGAGAGCATATCCATGGATTTTATCACGGGGTTGCCTACGTCGCAGAGGGGTCACGACTCCGTTTGGGTAATTATGGACAGGTTGTCCAAGGTCGCTCACTTCTTACCCGTAAGGACTGACTACACTACGGGATAGTATGCCCAGCTCTTCATTTCAGAGATTCTGAGAATTCACGGTGTGCCCCTAAATATCGTGTCTGACAGAGACAAGATATTTGTTTCGAGGTTTTGGGAGAGTTTCCAAGAGGCCATGGGCACGGAATTGCGGTTGAGTACGGCTTATCACCCGCAGACCGATGGGCAGACAGAGCGCACCAATCAGATGTTGGAGGACATGCTACGCATGTGCATTATTGACTTCGAGGATGGATGGGAGCAGTACCTTCCACTGGTGGAGTTTGCTTACAAAAACTCCTATCAGTTTACTATTGGCATGGCTCCGTTTGAGGCATTGTACGGTAGGCCTTGTCGTTCCCCAGCATGTTGGTTAGAAGTGGGAGACAACAAACTACTTGGGCCGGAAGTGATTCAGGATACTTCAGCAAGGATTGAGTTGATTCGGAGTCGCATTCGGGTAGCTCAAGACAGGCAGAAGAGTTATGCTGATGCGAAGAGGTTTTTCAGGGAGTTCCAAGTGGGGGACCAGGTTTTGCTCAGGGTTTCTCCGATGAAGGGGATTATGCGATTCGGGAAGAAGGGGAAGTTGGCACCGAGGTATGTGGGGCCGTTTCCTATTATTGAGCGGATCGGACCCGTTGCATATATACTTGGACTACCGGAGCACTTGCATTGGATTCACGACGTGTTCCATACTTCCTCGCTGAGGAAATACCTTAGAGATAATTTGGCTCATTATCACATTGCTGTGGAGGACATCGATCTCCAGCCGGATAGCTCCTACGAGGAGGGGCCAATTGCTATTTTGGACCGAAGCGAGAGGAAACTGCGGTCAAAGATAGTTCCGTTAGTGCGTGTTCAGTGGCGACATCACAATGTCGAGGAGTCCACATGGGAGCGCGAGGATGAGATGCGCGAACGTTATCCAGAGCTATTTTTAGCAGGTACTTTCTAGTTTCGAATTTCGGGACGAAATTCAGTTATTAGGGGGGAAGTATGTAATACCCCGTACTTTTGTCTATATTTATTTTTGGGATTAATTAATTAAATGGGTATTAATTGGAAATTAATCCGAGTTATAAATACTAATGAGATGCGAATTGGTATTTGACTATGTGCATATATGATTATATATGTATTTGGTACTATGAAAATTGTCGTGAGATTTATATACGGCATTTTAGAAATTTTGTTGAGACGCGTGGGACCGCCGCGTCACGGTATAATATTTTGTTAATAAAAGTGAATTTAAAATCTATAATCCGTATGGTCGTTTTGAGTGCGCCAACGCATCCGGAAGGGTCGAGATAGTCAGAAAACACTAGCCGGGGGTATAGTTTGGGTCCCGGGGTATTTTTAGGCCATACCGGTAACTTAAAGGGTATTTTGGTAATTTTACATTTTTAGGAATTAAAAGTGACGAAAATTAGAGATGTAAATCTGATGTGGATTAAACCCATTAAGCCCATTAACCAACCCATATTAACCTAGAAGGCTACGTAGGTTGTCATTTAGGTTTTCTAAGTTTCCCCAAATCAGACCCTAGCCACCTTAAGCCACCATTAGAGAGGAAGCTTGGAGAGAAGAAATTCTGCAGAAATTCTTCATCAAATCAACACCAAATCCGGAATCAAACCAAGGCAAGTGATTTAAATTTCATTCCTTATGCAGTGAATGCTTTTTCCATGTTAGAAACATTGTTAATCAATCTTATATAAGAGTTAAAAGAAAACCCATGAAATTGGAAGATTGTTGTTTAATTTTGGGATAGGTTTGCATGTAGAAACATTGTTTGAAGATTTAATTCAGAGATTTCATATCTATGTGATGTATAAACGGATTAAAATCTGGGAAATTTTGATGAGAAGAACCTAGGGTTTATGTTCTTGAAGAAAATTGGGAATTTATGTAGAAATTTGTGATTTAATGATGTTTAGAAGGTATTAAACCCCTTTAATGATGTTAGTATAGCACCTTGGCATGTTTGAGGATGATTAGAGAACTCAATATATTGTTGGAACGAATTTTAGAAGAGGTTTGAGGAGTAAAAATGGATGGAAAATGAATTGGGAAAATTCTGGGCCGAAACTGGTCAGTCGTTAGAAGCAGCCCCAGGTCGTTCGAACGAACTCGTTCGAACGAGCTTCTAACGAGTTGACCAGTCGTTACTAACGAGTAGGGATTTCGTTCGATATCTCGTTCGAACGAGATATCGTTAGAAGGGACAGTTCGTTCGAACGAACTGGGATCTCGTTCGAACAGCCTCGTTCGAACGAGACTTCTAACGAGATGACAGTCCAAACTCGTTCGAACACTTGTTCGAACGAGACTTCTAACGAGCTGGCAGTTTGGGCCATTTTGGACTGTTTTGACTTTTGGAGTTCCATAAACTGATTTGAGGATATAGATATCATTCCGTACATGTAGTAATGATAGGATTGAGACATTTGGGTATTTATGAGGAGAAATTTACATACGAGAGTTGTATTATATGGACGGTTTGGGTCGAGACGTGAGTGTCCACTACGACGTGAGAATTAATTATGGCACGTATGATTATAAACCGGTATAGCATATATAGTGATAATTACGAGTTAGTACGAGAATGAGAATAGTACTACGATTAAAATATGGTATTACTAAGATGTGTGTTTACTTAGTATTGGTATATGGATTGTGTGTATGACATACCTACCATACTTGCTATCACGGGAGGTTTGCGTTCGCTTAGGACCCTCTAATCCTTGTGTGCCTACGGGGGGATATAGACTGGTACCTCGATGAACATAGGTCATAGAAAGACTTATTGTGATATTAATAAGTCCGCTGATCATGGGAGCGTAGGTATGTGCGTGACCCATGTGATGGTGACTGTGTTCGCCTCCATTATTTGTGATGTTGTTATCGGTAAACTATTCCTGAGAGATTCGGAATATGTAATCCTTATGTACGTGATGTACCAGGATGGATAGCAGAGTATGTGTGCACCACAGCTTAGTTCGCGGGGTGCTTGTATTGTATATTTATGTTATGAATAATATACATTAAATTAATGGGAATCCTCATGTTAATGTTATAAAAATATTAGGGTATTGTTTCGAGATATATAATGAGTTAACTGATAGTTATATATATGGCATATTTAGTAACTGAGTTTACGTTAAACCCCTATTTAATTACGAGCGTTGTTATGTTAAATGGAACCGAGTAATATGGGTAGAACCTTTGGCAGTCTAGCTAGTTATGTTGTCACTTAGCTAGTAGTATGGGTCGTTATAGATGGGTACTTACGTTAGGAGTGCACAGTTAGACGAGAGGTGAGAATATCATGCGAGTGTACATCCTAACATGTACTTTGCATTTAATGTTTTAAATGTTTTTAAAGCACTTGCAGGTTTTTAAAATATAACTCCACATTCGGGCTCTGACCCGTTTGCTTTTCAAATCTCTTTTTCTTTGTAAAACTATTTTAGGTGCCCAGCCACAAGGACACCAAGCATAAGATACTCATTCAGGTGACGAGCTGTAGCTGCTTGTGGAAGCTACAGGGATTTGCATGTAGACGCTTCTATCTTTTGGATTCCAGAGTCACCATCTATCAGTTGTAGGGCATGTTGCCCATTTCTTTAGAGACATCTTTTATATTTCAGTTTTCAAACTTTAGCATGTTTTATTTCAGTTTCGGTTATTCATTTCAGTTATGGGATTGTAGTGAGGAGTTTTCCTCCAGACTTTATTTACTCTATTGTGATGGTTATTCATTTTACTTCAGTATGGTGAATGGTGTTATTTATTTCTTCATTACATTTGTTGCATGTTAATCAGACTTAAATTAAAATTTGGCAACTTGCTTTTTAAATACTAGGTGGTTAGTAATATTAAAATGTTTTCGACAGTGATGCTATTAACTGAGCCAACTTGGCATTTTGAATTAATTTAATAAAGGAGTAGCTACCCGGTATTTAATTAGTCGGGGTGTCACACTGGTGTGGTATCTATTACGATTAAGTATAAAAGTAAAGGGAGACCAGGCTATGGAGGCATGAGTTCTTGAGGTCGGGTAAGGTATTGCTTGATTCTGTGAAAGGATTCTTAATAGGCCTCATTCCAGTCTTTGGTATAATCCTTTTAGAGGAGTTTGAAGATGGGTTCATAAATAGAAGTCAGTCGGCTGATGAACTGACTGATTTACTGTAATTTTCCCAAGAATCCCCAGACTTCCTTTTCGGTTTGGGGTGGTGTCTTTCCGAGTATGGCTTTCAGTTTGGATGTATTTTCTTCGATACCCTCCTCGCTAACTATAAATCCCAACCACTTTCCTTTGGTGACGTAGAGAACACATTTATGCGGGTTTAAGTGCATCTGGTATCACCGCAGTTATTCGAAGAATTTTTAAACGAAAGGAACGTGACCTTCCCGAGTCTTAAACTTAATAATCATGTCGTCTCTCTAGACTTTGACATCCTTATGTATAAAATCATACAAGATGATTGTGGCAACCCTTTGGTAGGTAGCCCCTACATTCTTGAGCTCGAATGGCATATCCGTGTAACTAAAGGTTCCCCAAGGAGTGATGAAGGAAGTTTTTTCTTGATGATCAGGGTGCATCTTGATTTGATTGTATCCGGTGAACACATCGATGAATGACTTGAGTGCATGACTATACATGTTGTTCACAATCATGTCGATGTTGGGTAGTGGGTAATCATTCTTTGGAGATGCTTTATTCAAATCTCGATAGTCGGCGCACATGCAGACATTTCCTCCTGATTTTGGTACGGGTACAATGTTAACTAGCCATGTGGGATATTAAATCTCTCGGATGAAGCCTACCTTCAACTGGTAGATTACCTCTTCCTTAACTTTGAGTGACCATTCAGTGCGGAGCTTTCACAATTTCTGTTTGATTGGTTCGCATTCGGGGAGAGTTAGAATCTCGTGTTGGGCTATTTTGGGATCGATGTCAAGCGTGTCACCATAGGAACATGTGAACACTTCCACAAATTCCTTCAGTAGACCTTTAAATTGCTTGTGCTCATAGTCGTTAAGGGTGGACCCTATCCTAATCTCACGTTGTTGTCTACTAGAATCGAGATTGATAACAATCGTCTCATCCTCATTAATTTGAACGCAATTATGTTGTTTATTATTTAGATATTAAGATCAGTTAAGAATTTGGAAAATCATAATCATCAAGAGTTAGATTAAAAATAAGACAATTAATGTAATGGCATAACAAGATACTAAAAATCCTCATTTATTTAACTTTTAGGAAAAACATCATTAAGAACCTCGTAAAAAAAGTTCTCGATTACATTGTTATGAGAAAAGAGAGGAACAATAATAGATAAAGAGATAGCGTAAGAGGCAAGGTTGGGTTGCATCTTAGTAGGTGGGACTAGTATAGAATTCTCATTGAGGAAATGATCATCAGCGACCTTGATCAGAGTAGACGGGTTTGATAATGAAGTGCCTAAATGGATTATACAGAGAGTATGCCCCAATGTCTGTATGTTGAACAAGTCTTCGGAATCACTTTCCTCAGAGACCCTGGTAATGGCTACGGCTTCCTGAGTGAAAGGTTGCACTTGGCACTAGCAGTCTTCGACCCAGGAGTAGTTGTCATGAAAGAAGATATTCATTTCTTACTTCATCTTCTTATCCACATGATCATTCCGTGGTTCAGGAAAGCCATAAAGGAGTAAGTTTTCACCTTCTTTGACAAATCTCCCATTCATGGAATCCCTCTAAACAATCTTGACATCTTTTAAACTTCTCTTCAACCATGGTTGGCGGAGCATTCTGAGTTCTTCTAGCGAAGACTGTTAACCCAGGACACATGGGGAAAGGTATTTTTTAGGACTATGGATTCTAATATACCTTGTTTACATCACCCCTACCCCCACCCCCACCCCAGTCCGGGCATAAAGCGCATATTCTTGATGAGAACACACTATATGGTTAATTTACTCGAGTCTGTACGATATAGGAGTTCCAACTAGTTTGGATATGGTGACAGAATATTTTAGACTTTTTGAGATCTGTATTCCAAGGTTATCCAAGATTCATCAGCAATTGATAATGTCCAAGAACAATATATCTACCTAAAAGGAAAGTACAATATTGCACTGAACACACTATATGACACAAATCATGCATATATGTGTTTGAGTGCGTGTACAAGTGTTTAAATATTTTCACGATTTTTTTTAAATATTTAAAATATTTTTCAAACATTTAATTTTTTTTAAACATTTTAAATAGAGGTTTTAAAATGTTGTGGGCTGAATTAAAATTATTAGTATTTCGTAAAAATATCCCAGGGAAGAATATAAAATCGACAA
This sequence comes from Sambucus nigra, assembly GCA_949130495.1. Lineage (NCBI taxonomy): Eukaryota > Viridiplantae > Streptophyta > Magnoliopsida > Dipsacales > Adoxaceae > Sambucus > Sambucus nigra. The sequence goes on along the minus strand of OX422215.1, from coordinate 291,735,891 downwards.
AGGAATTTGGGGATAAAGTTGTATTTTTAAAACATTAAAACTCGCATTTTACAACAACCAGAATTGCTCCACCTGTTTGTCTCTTACAGGTTCGTTGTGTGTTTCTTTAATCTCTCAAATTAGATCAATAGTTATCAACGATCTGCGTGTCTTATAGTTAATCTTCGTGATAACCTTTAGGTCCAATCATAATGTGAGTTAGTGCGTTGCTTTAATATCCCCTAGATTTAGACTTCAGACCGTCAAAACGATCTCATCCCTTCATTTGCTTCGAACGTCTGGATCATTCTAACAATAGTATAAATAGATGCCATTGGTTTTCCATTTGAGAAATTTGGCAGATTTTAGGTCTGAGAGAAAAAAAAATACTGAAGGGAGAGTAGAGAGATAAAAGAGAAAGGATAGAGAGAGAGAGAGAAAAAAAAACGAGTGTTCAAAATTTAGAAATATTTAGGTTTTCTCACAAAACCAAACACATCCTTTGTCATTCTGACTCATACCAAAAAATCTCCATTCTTGAGAGTTAGAAAAATTAAGTTTTTGTGAGGGTTTGGATTATGGTTAAGTTTTGAAGAAACTCTTAAATCTAAATCTCTCTTAAGAACCTCTTTAAGTTTTGATCTTGGTTTTTTTCTTAGAAATTACGAGATTTACTAAGAGATACATATCAATCAGTATCCTAGGGATTATATTATTTCTTTTGATTTGTATTTTGTCTTTTCTCTGTATATTTTTCTGATCCACCATCTGTTTAAATTTTCTTGAAAAAAACACTTTAAATACAATATATATTTTAGATCTAAAGTTTTGTGTCGAAAAACTAAGTTTCACACTTTGTGAAATTATTTGGTATATAAATAAGGATTTTGAAACACTTGATCTGTTTTTCAGAAAGGTTACTTTTAAGATATGAAATGTTACGTTTGAAAACTAAGTCTAATTTTCAAAGAAATCTGAACTCTTTGCATATCATATAGATTATTTGGAATTCATTATGATTTATTTGTATAAATCTCTTGAGCGACGTGAGTAGCATATTTCATGTAGTTCACATCACAATCACTACACTCTCACACGAACACCTAGTCATGTGTGGTTTGTTTGGGAGATTCTTTATTAATTGATCCATTGGGAAGACGGAGTAAGGATGCAATCAAGGAAACTGCTAGGAAGGTCCATGCCAAATTAGAAATACCTTGGAGAGGGAAGCTCGTGTAGGTATAATTCTTTTCTTTTTGCTTAGGGTTTTGAATGCATTTTTAGTGCCTGTAATCTTATATATGTTCTTTGATTATAGTGGATTTTTATTTTGAGGTGTAAAGGTCACCTTGGGTGTTTTCCCTAATTTGGGATTTTACCACGTTAAAAAACCTTGTGTCAAAATAGCTTGAGATGTTCTTAACTTCTTGTATGTGTGGTTGCACATTAAGGAATTAATATAGGTTTTAATTTTAAAAAACCTAAGGTAATTTATTTACCAAATCTCACATCCAAATAATAATCTCTTTTTGCAGATCTTGTGTAGTATTTTTTTTAAAATAGTTCCATTCAACGAGTTTATCTTTCATAGTTTACTTATCATTTAACTTTTAGTTAAAAATATAGTAAATAGTTTATTTTAGTGGAATTAGAGTGGGTTTATCAAAATTACTTTTGATCCTGAAACTCTAGAAACTGTTTTTGAAATCTATTTCTGAAAATGGATGAGAGATTTGAGAAGTTAGGTAACCTATCCCATTGATTGGGCATAAATATTGTATATTTATTCCCCTAATTTCAGTACTTTTGTGAACCCGAGTGATGTAACAGATATGGATTTGATTCACATTTATGCTACTAACCTTCGTTGGCGAGTATTTCGTGTTTCGTGCTTCTCTTATTGGTTTTACAGGTTAATTATGTAAGCAGTGCAAAAGAGGAAGCAAGACAGTGCAAGAAAAGCTAAGAAGGCAAGTTCAAGGGCATTTTCGTAATTTTTCAGCCTTATTCCGGAAGTGGGTCCAACTAGAAAGTTGAAGATCTTTCAATTACAAGAACACCGGAAAAAAACGGCACCTCAATCCGAGCTACGATGAAAGAGTTATGACCCCTTGAAGTTGCGGAAAAATCATAGAAGAAAGGCTAGGAAGGCAAGTTCAAGGGCATTTTCGTAATTTTAGAGCCCGATTATGGAAGTTGGGCCTTCTGGAAAGTTGAATATCTCGGAACAACGAGAACACTGGAAGAAACAACACCCAAATCCGAGCTACGGTTGAAAAGTTATGCTCAGTTGAAGTTGAAGAAAAATCCAAGAAAAGAAGAGAAAAACCAGAAAAAAATCTAAGTGTTGAGAGAAAGACCAGGCTGGTACATGCGAACCCCAACCTGAACCGGTTCGGAGGGATGAACCGGTTCGCTGTACCTCCGAACCGGTTCGCATGTACCTGACACGCGAATTTTGTCTTTTATTTTGATTGATCTCCAAGTCTCCTAATAGGTTTAAAACTCTAAAAACTTGTGGGAAACGGAGGCATTAACCTAGGGGCAGCTTTTAGGGCTATTTTTAGAGAGTTTTTGATAGAGAAAAAGGAGAGAAATATCTAGGAACATCAAGGGCACAAATTACTTCAAGAATTCATTGTTTCGGGTTTGTTTTTACAAGTTTTAATTCAAGATTCTTGTTTCTTATTATTGCTCTTGCATGCTTTGTTTTCCCATTAGATTCAACTTGTTTTCGCATTCATAATACGTATTTACATGTTTCTAGCTAGTTTCATCATGAATTCCTACACATGCAACGTCATTATTTCATGCATTAGTCAAAGTATCATGTCCGGCTAGGTTTTTTTTTCAAGGTTGGGATGCATGAACCCAACCTGATGTGTTAGTGCATGTGTATAACGTCGATCCGATGAATGTAATGATTAATTTTGATCGTATCGCGTAATTTCATAAGAATTGTAGATCTTTATATCTCGTTTGCCTATGGGTACTCGTGATGATTTAGAGTACAATTTGAGTGTAATTACCGCGATACCGATTTACTCATCTTCAGATTAGGTATGACGCGGGCTTAAACCTCGTATACATAATGCTTGGGAGTACTAAATTTCGGGTTTGAATTAATCGGATAAATTTATGATGGACGTTGTCACTGCATTACACTAGGGTTGGGGGATTGTATTCCCATCCTGTTTTCTCATCATTTAGTTAAAAGTGTCAATTCAATCCTTCATTCTTAATCTAGGTAATTTAGTTAGTTGCATTTTTCATTATACTTTCGTAATTGCATTTAGTTTAATCAATCCCAAAAGACCAAATCAAGTTTTTTCTTTTCTTCTTAGAGTCAACGTTAGGATTCCTCTATCTTATCCCGTCGTCACAACTCCGTTGTCCTTTTTCCCTGAGGATCGATACCCGACTTGTCGGATTATTACTTGAACGACAGGCTTGCACTTGATCCTAGAGAGCACACACTTTAGAGACACATTCTGAGTCGTGTCAAGTTTTTGGCGCCGTTGCCGGGGAACTAGGTAGACTTAGGATTAGATCGAGTTAATCCAAAACTTTGACCAAAAATTCAAAAATCCAAAAAAAAAATAAAAAAATTATAAAAATCCAAAAAGATTCACAATTGTCATCTCTCCTGAGCTTAATGAAAAATTCTGAAACCACTTCCACACCTCACAATACTCCTACCCATATTCACGAAAATCCTATAGTGGAGTATAACCCAGATAGTCCCCACACTCCAAACGCCCCACAGTTCTGGATCCCACCTCCCACACCGTCACACTCAATCTCTAGCAACACTCCCTTCTCCTTCGTAGGACACACGTCGTGCACACCCAGTGAGAGCGCCGAATCGTCAAGTGAGAGAGAGATATCGCAACATAGTAATGCACCTACCGGCGAGGAAGAGCCTCTGTACCGCCCGTTGAGAGAATTCTTATATCCCGAGCGTACTGTCACTCCGGGATGCATTATACTCCCGTATAATGCCGGGCAGTTCCGATTCAAAAATGGAATGATCCAGATGCTACCACACTATCACGGTATGGATTCTGAAAAGCCATACTTGCATATAAGGGAATTTGAGGACGTGTGTGATACTCTCAACGATCAAACTTGCACACAAGAGGTGATTCGCCTCAAACTCTTCCCATTCTCGCTAAAAGATAAAGCTAAGACCTGGCTATGGTCTTTACCTCCGAGCTCGATTCCATCTTGGAACGAGTTACAATCCAGATTTCTCAAGAAGTTCTTTCCACCACATCGAACAATCTCCATAAAGGCTCAGATTCAATCGTTCAGGCAATTGGATAATGAACCATTCCATCGATGTTATGAGCGTTTCAATGAGTTAACTGCTTCGTGCCCCCATCATGGATTTGATACAGCTCAAATCATTTCCTTCCTCTATAATGGGTTGAACCTTAACTCCAAACAACTCATTGAAACCATGGGTAGTGGTCCGTTTATCGAACTAGACTGCCATGATGCTGAGCTTCACCTGAGGTATGTCGCCGAGACTACCCAATCTTGGGATATTTCTGATCCTAATGCTCAGAATCGAAATCGTCAAGCGACCACCACTCCATCGGCGTCCGGCCTATACCATGTAGATAAGACCTCTATGTCGGACAGTCGATTGGACACCCTTGAGAAAGGATTTCGAGATTTATGTGAGGTAGTTGGATCTATCAAAAATCCCGTCGAGAAAGTGTGTGCGATTTGTGAGGCGGGACATTCAACTGAGGAATGCCCGACGATACCCGCCTACAAAGGAATGCTTCAAGAGCAAGTTAGTAGTATAGGAGGTTTTAAGGGTAATTTCGGTGCCCCGCACGGGAATTCATACAACCTTTCGTGGAAAAATCATCCCGATTTTAGCTACGGGCAACAACATGCCGCAATGAACCCTCCTTCGCATGTTACCCCTCCTCCACCACAACAATTCCAACAAGCTCCACACATGCAAGGACATGTGAAAGCACCACCACCTCACGAAAATTATATCCCGCCACAGCGGAGAACATTCGAGGATACTGTGAATCAATTCATCACGAGCCAGACCGCAAAAAATGCCAAATATGATCGTCTAATTGGCGACATAAATGCGACTCTGTCACAAATACAATCCTCATTGAGTGTTCAAGAGAAGGGAAAGTTTCCTGCCCAGGGCCAAAGACCTCTCCAAGGTCACACTAGTGTTAGCTCGACACCCCACGACCATCCTGAGCAATGTAGCGCAATTACCACTTTACGTAGTGGGAGAGTCGTTGACTTGTCACCTCCCCCACGAGACATACGTAAAGACAAGGAGATTTCACCCGGCACGAAAGAGGCCGAAGATGTCTCCTTGAATGAAGGTGATAAAGACGACACTAGTGAGCCCGAGGTAGTAGCAAAACCGCCCACCGTGGCACCATTTCCTCAAAGGCTAATTCCCGATCAAAAGGGGCCCCCACGTGATGAAGTGCTAGACGTGCTAAGGCAAGTAAAGCTGAATTTGCCCTTCCTTGATGCCATCAAGAAAATTACGGCAAAGTTATCAAAGATTTGTTGACGGTAAAAAGGAAGATGAAGGTTAAAAAGAATGTCTTTCTAGCTCAGAACGTGAGTTCCATTCTACTAAATGATCTCCTGCCTAAATTCAAAGATCCCGGTGCATCCACCATATCATGCATCATTGGAGATAATAAAATTGAGAAAGCCTTACTTGACTTGGGAGCAAGTGTAAACATAATTCCTTACTCCATTTATAGGCAACTTGACTTGGGCGACCTCAAGCCCACTAAGGTCACTCTCCAATTAGCGGATCGAACCGTGAAGATCCCAAGAGGCATAGTCGAGGACGTGATCGTCCAAGTTGACACTTTCTACTTCCCGGTAGACTTTGTCATTTGGGACACGGAGCCCTCATTTAATTGGAGTAACCATGTTCCCATCATCCTTGGGCGCCCTTTCTTATCTACGGCTAACGCCATCATTAATACTCGGAATGGGCGAATGCAACTCACCTTTGGGAATATGACTTTAGAGACCAACATCTTCCATGTCACCCAACATACGGAAGAAGAAGATGACCTTCACGCGGTGAGCTTCATAGACGAGATCGTAGGGAAGTACTTTGAGGAAATGATTGTGGAGAAGCCCTAGGGTACTGCTTAGTGTCAAGCCATGAGAATGAGGGGTCCCACAAGAGAGAGCCATTAGGAGTGTTCCCTATTTAATCAAGTAACGGTGGTAGTTGTGACGCGGAGAGAAAAGTGGAAGAGAGGTGTGTAGTGACCGCAATAGAGCGAGAGAGAGAGGGGTTAGAAGAGAGAAAAATGGCGGAGTTAGAAAGCGAGCAAGTTAGAGAGGACGTTGGCACAGCGAGAGAGAGAGATCTAGGGGACATGAGCATGGAAGAATTTGAAAAAGAATTCGGTCCGGTGGATGAGAGCCTAGATGAGAGCCTTAACGACGAAGTCCAAACTCTAATGGATTCATTTAGACACCTAGAAGAAAGCGAATGGGAAGATAAAATCAATGAATTTCTTCTTTGTGACCATCCACCCATACCACTAGAGGTCCCGAAGGCGAGTGAGGAGAAAAGTTGTGGTTCATCCGACTTAGAGCCCGACCCATGCGTCTTAAAAATTGAAAGAAACCTAGGTGTCCCCTCCAAGTTAGTGCACATTGACCATGCTTTGAGTCAGCATCACGAGGATCCCTTTCCAATTAGTCACGACGAGTCTCCCAGTCTATCCTTTATCTATGGGCGAGGTCCCAACTTGTTTCGATTATTGGAATATGATCCTAGGACGGGAGTGACAAGGAGAGCATCAACCCCCATAAGTGGGGTCGGGTGAGTTTATGGAGAGATGAGAGGTCGTCGCACCCCCGACGCGTATGGGGTGATTGTTGTCGTATTTTTGATTCATGCATGAGTGTCATATAGTGTCTTGTTGCATTTTTCATATTTGTTTGTTTTATTTTTCCGCACTTTTCATTCGCCTTGAGTTAGATTTTCTTCCTTTTTTCTTGAGGACAATGCAAAAGTCTAAGTTAGGGGGGGTCACAAGTGCGTATTTCTAAAACTTCACAAATTTTCAAAAATGCCCAAAATTTCCAAAAAAATCATAAAATTTTGAAAAATCCAAAAATATTTTTGTTCAAAATAAATAAAAATTGGAATTCAAAATTTTCAAAAATATCATTAAAAGTCAAATTGGAGTCTCAAATTGTAAATATCCAACATACACAAAGCCGAAATTGACCAAAGATGGAAATTGTGCGAAAATTGACGACTTAACGAATAAATGTGGAGATTAACAAACCCAGTGAGATTCGAGCCCATCACGTTTTTCGAGTTTTTAAATCAATCCGAGTTAATTGTTAACTCAAAGTTCTTTTTAGCGCTTAATAAGTTGTCAAGGATCTCAATCCTTTCATTTTGATCGGTTTTAAAAATTGTGTGCAATGTTGCCTTGAAAATCGTGCCAAAAGAGTCTCTAAACTTAAATTCACCTCGAAACGCATATGGTAACGCAATTGGCATTTTGGGCAATGAAGTAGGCCCTCGTTTCTCACCCCAAAAATATTGGCCAGAAAAAGTAGCGAAAAATTATCCCTTTTGTAACCCAAATTGAGCCGAATAATTTTCCCTTTCGTTTGACAACCCGAAAAACCCAAATAGCCCGGAATTGCGAAAAATGAAAAAAAATCAGAATTTAAGTCCGAAAAGTGCAACAAAAAGGGGCAAGAGAAAAAAATAAATATGCTCAACAAAAATAGTGAGAAAAGAAAAGAAGTGAAAAACAGAAAAAATAGAGAAAAAGAAGAAAAAATGAGCAATAGCCCAGAAAAAGCACCAACGGACATCACGAATGACTTTTCCAATTCCAACCTTCCATATCGCCTTTATTTTACCCAATGCAACCTTTAACCCGAAAAAGTCCTAACCGAGTCCAAATTGCGAAAATTGAGTACTGCGTGGAGAGTTAATACACCAAAAGATAATATAAGAGGTTAAATGCGCGAAGTAGAGGTGATGTTCCCGTTTTTAAAACCGTAATCCGTTGAAGAGATCCATTGACCATAAAATTTCCGTCTTTCTAAATGCATGCGTGTATTTGCTTCCATTATATTTACTCCTTATATCACGCATGCCGAGAGAATAGCCATAATCCAAGAGATTCGTTTGTGAGTGCATTCCGTGAGAAATTGAAATCAAAACGAATTTTCGAATAAGTAACGTAATGATCAATCGATGGAAATTGGCGGTTATATTTCTGGCTTCGCACACACACACTACGGTTTGAGACTTGTAAATATGACTTGATGATGACTATTTTATGGAAAAGTTTGAATTGTACAATTTTTGCGTATTTTGAATTTTCTTTGAGTCGAATTTTGTGGGTATATTCACTGCAAACCCTCACGAGACACAACTCGTCCTACTAGGGTAACCTAGAGGTTTAAAGGCTTGTTGCATACGCTAAATGCAATCGCTTGCCCGCGAAAGTGGTACTCTATACCAATAAAGTCCTTGAAGTGTCCTTAACTCTTACTTTCATTCTTTTACATTGCTCGGGATGCGCAAAGTTCTAAGTTAGGGGGGTTTGATTGGGCATAAATATTGTATATTTATTCCCCTAATTTCAGTACTTTTGTGAACTCGAGTGATGTAACAGATATGGATTTGATTCACATTTATGCTACTAACCTTCGTTGGTGAGTATTTCGTGTTTCGTTCTTCTCTTATTGGTTTTACAGGTTAATTATGCAAGTAGTGCAAAAGAGGAAGCAAGACAGTGCAAGAAAAGCTAAGAAGGCAAGTTCAAGGGCATTTTCGTAATTTTTCAGCCTTATTCCGGAAGTGGGTCCAACTAGAAAGTTGAAGATCTTTCAATTACAAGAACACCGGAAAAAAACGGCACCTCAATCCGAGCTACGATGAAAGAGTTATGACCCCTTGAAGTTGCGGAAAAATCATAGAAGAAAGGCTAGGAAGGCAAGTTCAAGGGCATTTTCGTAATTTTAGAGCCCGATTCTGGAGGTTGGGCCTTCTGGAAAGTTGAATATCTCGGAACAACGAGAACACTGGAAGAAACGGCACCCAAATCCGAGCTACGGTTGAAAAGTTATGCTCAGTTGAAGTTGAAGAAAAATCCAAGAAAAGAAGAGAAAAACCAGAAAAAAATCTAAGTGTTGAGAGCAAGACCAGGCTGGTACATGCGAACCCCAACCTGAACCGGTTCGGAGGGGCGAACCGGTTCGCTGTACCTCCGAACCGGTTCGCATGTACCTGACACGCGAATTTTGTCTTTTATTTTGATTGATCTCCAAGTCTCCTAATAGGTTTAAAACTCTAAAAACTTGTGGGAAACGGAGGCATTAACCTAGGGGCAGCTTTTAGGGATATTTTTAGAGAGTTTTTGATAGAGAAAAAGGAGAGAAATATCTAGGAACATCAAGGGCACAAATTACTTCAAGAATTCATTGTTTCGGGTTTGTTTTTGCAAGTTTTAATTCAAGATTCTTGTTTCTTATTATTGCTCTTGCATGCTTTGTTTTCCCATTAGATTCAACTTGTTTTCGCATTCATAATACGTATTTACATGTTTCTAGCTAGTTTCATCATGAATTCCTACACATGAAACGTCATTATTTCATGCATTAGTCAAAGTATCATGTCCGGCTAGGTTTTTTTTTCAAGGTTGGGATGCATGAACCCAACCTGATGTGTTAGTGCATGTGTATAACGTCGATCCGATGAATGTAATGATTAATTTTGATCGTATCGCGTAATTTCATAAGAATTGTAGATCTTTATATCTCGTTTGCCTATGGGTACTCGTGATGATTTAGAGTACAATTTGAGTGTAATTACCGCGATACCGATTTACTCATCCTCAGATTAGGTATGACGCGGGCTTAAACCTCGTATACATAATGCTTGGGAGTACTAAATTTCGGGTTTGAATTAATCGGATAAATTTATGATGGACGTTGTCACTGCATTACACTAGGGTTGGGGGATTGTATTCCCATCCTGTTTTCTAATCATTTAGTTAAAAGTGTCAATTCAATCCTTCATTCTTAATCTAGGTAATTTAGTTAGTTGCATTTTTCATTATACTTTCATAATTGCATTTAGTTTAATCAATCCCAAAAGACCAAATCAAGTTTTTTCTTTTCTTCTTAGAGTCAACGTTAGGATTCCTCTATCTTATCCCGTCGTCACAACTCCGTTGTCCTTTTTCCCTGAGGATCGATACCCGACTTGTCGGATTATTACTTGAACGACAGGCTTGCACTTGAGCCTAGAGATCACACACTTTAGAGACACATTTTGAGTCGTGTCACTCATCCACCCCTCTTTGATGGATACAAATTTCCTTACTGTAAGGTAAGGATGGTTGCATTCACTCGAGGGACACTTGGTGATGACGCATGGAATATGATTGAAAATGGTTACGTACACCCAACTAAGTCTTTGTCTGAAACCAACCCTACAAGACTTCAGAAAAGTCTTAGTGAGTTTACTAAAGAAGAGAAATATATGTCTCTAAATAACAAGGGAAAGAATTTCATTTTTATGTCCATTAATGATCTTCATATTAAATCCTCATCTATCTGCTCTACTTCTAAGGAAGCCTGGTACACGCTAGTCAGCGCCCATAAGGGTGATGAATGTGTAAGGCTGGAAAAACCCAAATACTAGTCCAGAAATATAATACATTGATTATGGATGATAGCGAATGTTTTGATGATTTTTAGATAATGGTAACGGACATTGTCATAAATTGAATGCTAACGGTATAACCTATGATAGAAAAGAAATTATGAAAAAATGCTTAGGTCTTTACGTGCTAAATTTGACAACAAAAGATACGTAATAAAAAAAAATGGACGACCCAAACCTGACTCCTGAATTGAGTAGTAGTAAATTAAGAACTGTATAAATGGAGTTGGAGTATAAAAATAAATTGACTGCCCAAAGCAAAAGACCATACGAATCTAATGTTGTATTTACATCACAAATGAATCTCTATCTAAAATGTGTGAATGCTATGTGATATCGATTGTATGTGGATTTGCAAATTTCTAATTTTAAACTAATTTAACTAGATGTCAATTTTTTATCCAAATTGATTAAACCCTAACACATGCTTATAGGAGGGTAAAATCAAGTTATCACAAAATAAATATTGTTGACACACAGATTTCAGGAAAAAACCTTTCGGGTAAAAACTTTTCTTTCACTATGAAGAGGTAAATCGCAACTTACATAAACAATGAAATTTGTAATGAATATCTGTAGACACTCACATAGACCTCATCCTCGAATTAGCAGTGGATCAACAGTAGGAAACTTGCAAGAACACATAGTTCTGTCTTCAGCAAGGAACACCCTCAAGCACTCCTAATAATTTTAGTCGTAGTCATCCAGCACCTCCCCCAAGTGGTACTAAATTAGCAGTCGAGAACTATTCCCTGCAAGAAAAACTCCAGCAAAACAGTATCTTGGGTTCCTAAATGATTCACTAAAGCTATTGGGATGATTTATGAATCAAAACAAAGTTCAAACACATCAAAAAGTGAGAAGACAAAAGTTATGCAAAATAAGTTTTCATAGAATGAAAATCTTAGGTCTTCTAAAGCAAATGGACTCAAAAATTCTGCAAAAGAAGTGAGAACCCTATGTCGCTCAAATAACATATAATGTCTCTTGAATATAATTTGTACGACATATCAAACGATATTAGAAAACCCAAACAGGAGCATGTCATTTGATAAAACACTTTAAGCGAGTTTCAAATGAGCCTTCGCGTGACATAGCCTGTCGCTTGAAGTTGTTGTTTGAATGACTTTGTCATGTCGTTTGAACGACATTAACATTTTTGAACAACATCAGCGAAAAATAAATTTGATTAAAACCCCGCCTCAACACTTAGAAAAAATTATTTGACGAAAAATAATGCCTCAGATGTTTAATAACATTTTAGAAAAATTATCCCAACTCTTTAGATGAAACATTAAGGGACTTAAACACAACCTTACCAAAATCTATCTCGTAGAGGCTTGATTTTTGAAGAATGTTGATATTCGGATATGTCCTGATGAATAATTAGACTTGAACTTTTCTTCGACAGTTGTTGATTCACAAATAAAAACATGTACTAATCTAATACCCTCTAATAAAAACATGTACTATGTCTATACATGTACTATGTCTATACATGTACTAATCTAATAAAAACATGAGTATATACCTGAGATTGGTAAACATGAGTTTTGAGAGTTCCAGGCAGCAAAGTGCGCGGGGGACCCCCCGGGTGCTTCAAAATCAATATGGGACCATGGGAAGTCCCCTCGCTCCAAGAGAAATCTGAGAGTTCCTTCTGGGGGCAGAAATCCCCACTTAGATACCTCTTCGTCCTCATCACCCAACAAGAAGGCGTCAAACTTGGAGGAAAAGCAGACAGCCTTACAGGCAACAGCAAAGCCATCACCCTCCCCAAAAATGGGAGAGCGACGGTAAAATCTCAGCTGTTCTTGGCGAGCAGCACCCAGGGCAGAGGCAGCAGTGGTGGTGGCAGTTTTGACTTATATACCTGAGATTGGTAAACAAAATTCGTGTATGTATATTGGTAAACATGAGTATATACTAATCTAATCTATTAAAAACATGTACTAATCTAATAAAAACATGTACTATGTCTATACATGTACAAAATAAAAACATCCGAATTATCAAATCAAATACCCTATACAAATCTAATACCCTCCTATGAACCCAAAATTTAAAAGGTAATAAAAATTTTAGTCTTAAACTTTCTTTAAAAATCTTCAATATCTTTAAATTGCCAACGTTTCTTTGTCATCATCAGGGTGTGCAAAATATTGATCTTCAACTTTTGTACCTACACACATGAGAAAAAACAAATATCTTTGTGACATATCGAGTTTGAATTGAGATAAATATATATCAAAACAATCTCCCCCAAAATTCAAACTCCCCCATTCAATCATAATTCATTCTACCCCTTTTTATTTGTTCGAAATAAATAAGAAAAATAATAAATAAAAATAAGCTTGCAGTGTTACGACAAGAAAAACAAATCAACTACGATCATCAAAGATAAACTTGAAAGCATTCAACAACTATTTTTTATTTTTTGATTTAAAAAAAATAATTTATGAAAAAAATACACACCATTAACTTACACTAAGATAACCAAATCGTGGAAACGGAAAGAATGGGTGTGAACATATTCCATAGTCAAATCAACTCAAACATACATATTAGATGTGCACGATGAATATGGATACTCCTAAAAAATGAACTTCACAATCACACTTAGGTGTAAAAAATGTTGAATTCCAATGAAATCGACTTAATCAAATTATCGAATCAAAGTCTAAAATAATTTTCACACCAATAATGTCTAAAACTATTAAATATTTTTTCAAGACCTTGTCAGGACGTGGAAACCCGTTGATTACATATTTACAACCAAACTACCTCAAATATATATTTCTTTTTCAAGCTCTTTTGAGGTTTCTATTTTTTCTCAACTTAGAGAAATTTTATTGGCCCCATTTCTCGCTTATTATTCTTTTTACTGCCTTAATTTTTTCTCGGGTTCTTTTAAACAGTGGCTTTTACGACATGATTATTTTTCACTCGCAACCATTTTCCATGTTCACTTATCATTGTTTCATATTAAATAAATTCCTCACGGGTAATGGTTCTTACATGCACAACTTTCATTGTCAAGTTTTATTGCATTTGGTTCATTTCAAGGACATGATTGAGACGAAAACACTTCGACCAATATGTGATAGACAAGTACGATAATCAATCAAATTCGTGCAAGTGTGCATTAGGGAAAATAATGAGTCAAATATGTAGAAATTAATATCAAATCTCATCTTAATGACTCCAAATGTTATAAAACACATGGATGAAATGATGTATCGTCTCAAAATACTATCGAATAGTCACATGGATATGGAATGATGTTGTGACTTGGTCATCCTAAATGTCCATCCATAAACGGTGTAAAGAAAATACAAAAATATTTTTATCTTTTTCCAAAAACATTTAACAAAATAAAATATTTTTGGCTTTTTTTAATTTTTTTCTCACCAAAAAAACTAATATAAACATTACACATGTCATAACACTAGCAAACATATATCAAGTAAAATAACTAGAGTATGACAAAACAACCATGCAAGTAATCATCGATATAAAATAGTAAGTGATACATCCTGTGCAAGCATGTGAGACTCAACCAATCTAGTATTTAGCGTCTCCAAAAGTGATTTTTTAACCCAAATCGGTGTGTACCTAACTCGAGCGGTTATGGAAACTGACGAAACACTATCCTTAAACTTCCTAGGACCTCTTCCAATATCAAAATAAAAATGCCTTAAGTGACACTTCCTAGCACAATGTGAACATGTGAAAACTCGCGGCAAGTTACTTATAGGTTGACCTTTTCTAACGTCCTTGGGTTTGGTTGACCCTCTAAAACAAACAATGATCTTGACTTTCACACTCTAAGGATGAGAACAAGATGATCCATTACCATCACTACTCAAGCTACTCGAATCTTTTAAATAATTTTTCAACATCATAATTTTTTACTCAAGCAAAGAATTAAACTCTTCCAATTTTAGGGACTCCTACTTCATATGTTCAATCATTCCTAGAATGTTATCACGCCCCCCCTCCCCCTCCCCCACAATAAAAGAAAACTTTTCCCTAAGAGTCTCGCGTGCCTTAAAATCATCGATTAACATATTTTTATCCTCTTTGGCACAAACACAAACCCTAAAAATTTTCAAGTCCTCTAATTCTTTTTTTAAAAATAGGACTCTATCATCACTCTTCTCCTTTGATAGTTTTAAATCACTAAAGTCATGGTCCAAAGAAATAAATTTCTCACGAATAACATCTCTTTGGTTTTGAACTATTTGCAAAAGAACTATAGCGGATTTCAAATGAGAATTTTTATTTTTCAAAAATTTACTTCTTTAAGAAAATTCAAATGCAAACGATTTAATGCGTGAAAACAATTATTTGTGTCACAAATACGGCATTGGATTATATATTTTCTCTATAAAAAATTGCAAAAATTTTCCAAAATCAGATTTTCCCCCAAAAAATCAATATCACAAAAAATTTGCGAAAAAAAGGATCACTCGATAAATTAGCGAA
Source organism: Sambucus nigra (assembly GCA_949130495.1). Lineage (NCBI taxonomy): Eukaryota > Viridiplantae > Streptophyta > Magnoliopsida > Dipsacales > Adoxaceae > Sambucus > Sambucus nigra. The sequence goes on along the minus strand of OX422215.1, from coordinate 291,720,686 downwards.
ACCCGCTCTGATACCAATTTCATATTTCTATGTGATATCGATTGTATGTTGATTCACAAATTCCAATTTAAAGCTTATTTCACTAGATGTTAATTTTTTATCCAAATTTATTAAACCATGAAACATGCATCTATGAGGTTAAAATCAATTTATCACAAAATAAATATTGTTGACACAGATTTCAGGAAAAAAAAGCCTTTTAGGTAAAACCTTTTATTTCACTATGAAGAGATAAATTGCAACCTACATACATAATGAAATTTGCAATGAATATCCGCAGACACTCACATAGACCTCATTCTGGAATTAGCAGTGGATCAATAGCAGGAAACCCGCAAGAACACGCAAATCTGTCTTCAGCAAGGAACAACCTCAAGCACTCCTAATGAATGTAATCGTAGTCATCCAGCACCTCCCTCAAGTGGTTCCAAATCAGTAGTAGAGAACTATTCCCTACCAGAGAAACTCCACAAAAACTATATCTTGAATTCCTAAATGATTCACTAAAGCTATTGGGATGATTTGTGAATCAAAACAAAGTTAAAACACATCAAAAAGTTAGAAGACAAAAAATCTACAAAATAAGTGAGAACCTTATATCGCTCGAATGACATATGATGTCTCTTGAAGAGAATTTTCCCGACATATCAAACGATGTTAGAAATCCCAAACAGTAGCCTGTCATTTGATAAAACACTTTAAGAAGTTTCAAATGAGCCTTCGCACGACATAGCCTATCGCTTGAAGCTGTCGTTTGGACGAATTTGTCATGTCGTTTAAACGATATCAGTGAAAAATACATTTTATTAAAACTCCGTCTCAACACTAAAAAAAATATTTTGACAAAAAATGGCGCCTCGGATGTTTAAACACATTTTAGAAAAATTATCCCAACACTTTAAATGAAATATTAAGGGACTTCAACACAACCATACCAAAATCTATCTCGTAGAGGTTTGATTATTGAAGAATGTTGATATTTGGATCCGTCTTGATAAATGATTGGAATTGAACTTTTCTTCGACGATTGTAGTGGTATACGGCGTACCCTAATGTAAACGGACTATGAAAAATATGTCTTTACAAAATGAATCCCCTGGATTTTGACCTTGACTTTAGTGATAACTGTGATTTGGATGGCCTTGATAACTAAAGATCTCTAATGAGCAAACAATTTAAAAAGATTATCAAGTTTAGAAATTCTATTGACTTTAAACAAAGAAAACCAAGTTATCAAGGTCATCAAAATCATAGACCTCATGAAAAACACGATCACAAACATACCAATAACAATAATAATCTCAAGACTGACATTAAAAATGTGAAGTGTCATTATTGTGGAAAAATGGGACATTATGATAATAAATGCAGAGTCAAACTGAATAATAATAATTCTAGGTCTAATATGTGTAAGACTTGGGATGACTCAAGTGAGTCTGATGAAGATGAATCTGAGTCAACCCAGTTTGATGAGTCATACATGTAATTTTTTGCAAAAATCGTATACACAAATGATAATGCCTGTCTCTCTAATGATGAATGTACTATGCATGTTGATATTGATGTTATGTCTACCATCGAAACTGTTATGCCTATTGCTGATGAAAATAAATTGGATGATCCTAGTCTACGGGTGTGTCAAAGTGTGAATATTATTGACGAACTGAATTTGTGTGTGAGTCCCACAATTAATAGGGGATACTGCACACAATGCACTTATCGAGTCCGATGATGATCTCCCTAATATTCAAGAGCTATAAACCAAAATTCTTGAAAAAATGTCAGACTTCATAAAATGGTAAAGCTATTAAATGAACGTGTTAAACTACTTAACAAGACTATTAGGAAAAACGCTAAATATTACACAGCACAATGTGTTGCTTATGAGACAGAAACAAAAGAGTTTTCCTTAAAAATAAAATACCTATTTAAGAAAAACTTCGTTTCAGAGGAAAGTTATAAGGCTACGCTAATTGAATTGGAAGAATCAAAACATAAGGTTCCGAACGTTTTTAAGAAATGTTTGCATTTTAAAACTTATCACAAAACTTATAAAGAAATTATTGTTGGAAGCAAAATGGATTCTGATGATAAATCTGACTTAGGTTTTGGACAAAAATTTGTGACCAACAAAACTACTGTATCTTCAGAGAATGCCATTTTTGTTAAAGAAGGCCAAAATTTTCAAAAATCTCAAAAAGAAATTTGTAATGAAAATGTTTTTATGGAAACACAAGGTCAGTATAATCAATAAACCAAATCAAATGGTCCAGCTAAGTATGATTGTCCTCCTTTTAGAGACTAAAGTCAAAACCTCAAGCCTAGTGCCAATTGGACAACAGTTCCTAACACGACCAAACCTATTTTAAAGACTTTAGTGATAGGGTCAAGCCTTCCACCCATGATTATTGTTCCTACTGTGATGTTTACGGACACATCATTGTCGAATGTTTTCAAAAAAGACTGTATACACCTACCGTTCAAAACCTTAACTATTCGAGAAGGGGTAGGAATACCTATGTTCTCCTAAAGTAGACCACAAATAACTCTAACTATAAAAAGAGTGAGGGAAGACCTAAAACAAAGAAGAAGCCATTTAGAAATACCCGTTAGACCTTTTCTAAGTCAAAGACAATAAAAATTTAAAAACCATACAATTTTTGGATTAGAAAATACTACTTATTTCCACATCTCAAGTGCAATGTTGTCATAACTTCTTTTAAGGCGCAAAGAAATTCATCAGGTTGGTACTTGGACTCTGGATGTTATAAACATATGATCAGGGATGAAACCAAATTTACAAACAAAACAGACTTCCTTGGAGGTAGTGTCATATTTGGAGATGGTGTTTCATCTTATATCATAGGTAAGGGAACATTGTACAAGGAAGGGCTTCCCAGTCTAAATGATGTTCCATTAGTTAAAGGTATTAAGTCTAACCTCCTAAGCATATCAAGTTTTTTTATTCCAATCATACTATTACCTTTTCAAAAATTAATTGGAAAATTTTAAATGCAAATGGTAACTATAAATGACAGGGAACATTACTAAGGATAACTGTTATACAGTAATTGTAAAGTTTGAATCTTGCCAAGTTGCCTGGTTAGATGATGCTGATATATCACAAAATCGATTGGGACATATAGATTATGATAATCTTCGTAGGCTAAGCTCCCAAGAAATAGTTAGAGGTTTGCCAAAAATTAAAAATTCTTTTATCCCTATAGGGGGAGTCCCCACCAAAGAGTGATTAACTTAGTTAATCTATTGATTAGTGGATGAACAAGGAGGATAAAAGTCACCCGTGCAATTTACCTCAAAGATTTTCCATATAGGTAGCTCGAAGGACCTACCTCAAAGATTCTCCCACGAATCTCGCTCGAATGATCCAATTCATAGATCAAAGTCACTTGAGTGATGATAGTTTGTAATAATAAATAGAATAAATTATATCATGTACTTTATCTTATGATTATATGTTGAGCGAGGTTGTTTAGTACCCACGCGGGACCATGCCTGGTAGGGTATGGGAGAGCTAACATGCTCTATCAAAAAACCACCTCTTGGGAACCCCGCAGGGACATGGTTTGGAGGATTGGGAGCAAGGAAACGTTGGGAATATAACCACCAACTTGGCACACTTGGTCAAAACTTGACACAGTACAACTTAGCTACTTAAACTCCTACTTGTTCGAAGGAACCTCCTTTAGGTACCCCAATCTTGCATCCTTGGTCTTAAGATGGCTCTTAGCCAACAAACAGAAAACTAAACACTTGATCTACCTACAGGTGGAGAAACATTAAAGCAGATGCCATCCCGCCTGATTAATGGGACCATGCACTTAATAGAGGCACTATTTACCCACTTTCTTATGCCATAACATCTGGAATTTAGGGACTCAAAGTTACAGCACTCAAGTGAGTTTATCCCTAGGACGACAAGTCTAGTTCATCAAACCTGACCCTTTAGTTTTCCTAAGGTAAACTCCAAGATTCCATGTCACGTCCCTTATTAATTCTACCATACTTCCAGCCAATGAAACAGTTTCCCTCCAGATTATGAGATCCCGTGCATTTAATGAAATATCTTCTACATTAATGGGAGGTACTTGTGCATTTAATATGATCGATCATATTGAACGCGTGCAAGTTAACTCGAGTAACTTGCCCTTAATATAAATACATCATACAAATTAGTTTAATGGGGAGAGCCTTCTGAACCTAGAATTGCTGCCCAACTTCCACCATACACGAGAGCGATTATAACATTACTTGCCACATCTATTGAATACCCATATTATTGAGCATTAATCGAGATTGAAGTTCCTGCCTTGCCTTCATTGTGCCAAGAGTTCTTGCTCTTTCTCCCTTTGATCACGATACCTGTTGGTCCCATCCATTTATTATGCCTATTGTGTATTTATCATGCCAACATATCATTTAATACTAGTTTGAATATTCAATCCCTTTGTCTCATATTCACCTGCGTTCATTTTCAATATTTAATAATGCATGGTGTTGATCCCGATCTTGATAAGGGGTTACGCCTCACTTGATACTAACCGTATTCCAAGAACCCACATTTTATATTTGGTGACTCTGCTGGGGAGGTATTCTCTTTTGAAAAGATGCCTGAGGATGACACCGCTAGAATCATGGACTTTGACTCCATACAACGTGAGGAGGAGGAAAACCTCTCCATATTATCTGAGAGAGTGAAAATAGCACGGATGGAGCCTAGCGCATCCAACATCAGAGTGATAGAAATGATGCGCACACACACCATAATAGGCCCGACACAAGTGAAGGGACTCATGGGTTTGTTCACAGAGTTCATCAAGACTCCGGTAGCCCGAGCGATGTTGAGATTACTATGGGAGGGATATAATAACAAACACTACCCAGTAGGGTATATTCCACCAGTCTTTGAGAAGTACACGGGGAAAGGTGCAATCCCAAAGGATCACCTGAAGAGATTTATTAAAAGCATTGGGCCCCATTACAACGACAAAAAACTAAGATTAAGGGAATTTTAAAAATCCTTGACAGAGAAAGCCTACACGTCGTACTCCCACTTGGCCCCAGGCTGCGTGGGCTCTTGGGAGGAATTGCACGTTTTGTTCGTGAAAAAGTTCTTTTTGGTTGAGGACGAGTTTACACTCACGCAGCTAGCACATGAGAAGCAAAATCCGGGGGAGGATGTTGTGGCCTATATTAGAAGGTTTTGTGAGCACTCTCTAGATGTGGGAGAGGAGGTGAGGGAGGATAAACTTTTACAAGTTTTTGCAGAGGGATTGTTGCCCGAGTCTATATGCCATTTGATTAATGAAACACGAGAAGCGACGTTCACAACATTCTTACAATCAGCGAGGAATGTTGCTTTAGTGGTTAAGCCCGTAGTACCCCCGTATGCTTTGTCAAACTTGCTACTAAGGCCAGTGGTTGCATCGGGGAGGGGAATCCCTCAAGGGTCAATTAGGCAGACGATGGGTCCAAGGAGGAAATCAATGGGGGCCATTGAGGCAGAAGGGGGAGATGAAATAAAATAAGATTTGAAGACGAAGAAGATTCCCATGAGTTACCTTGCATGGTGGAACAAGCTCTGAACCTGTATGATCTCATGGTTCGTGATAAAGTATTAACACGACACAAATCTCCTGGGAGGACAGGGAAAAACCTCATTATTGTGCACTTCACAATAGGGTGAACCACCCTACCAAAGTATGCTTTTCACTAAGGAGATTGATTGATCGTCATGTGAAGAATGGAGACATTAAACTGCCCAAACTAATGTGAACGAAAAATCTTTACCACTACATGGAGCCCATATGGCCATCGCTTTTGATGAAGAGGATGAATGATCGATAAGAGGGCGGTGGTTCAAAAAGAGACACTTCAAAGAATCTCTAGAAGAATTCACTTTCAAGCTGGCTCAGCTCCATTTAGGTGATAAAGATGAGGACGTAGATGAACAAGAAAGAGTACATGATCCCATCGAGGAACTTAGCAGGCAGTTGGGAGCCTGCTCCTCGGAGGAGGTAAAAGCAGTGATAACCTATGACGAGGCTGAATATAGAGATGTGTAATAAGTTTATGAGTTAGAAGATGACTAAATAGACCCGTGGATCGAATGTGTGGAAGCTGTTCGCTCTCCAAAGTTTGGATGGTTCTTCGATCAGGTTGGCCTTCCTGAGGACTCCCAGTTAGAAGTTACGCGAACAATCTTAAATATTGCAAAGAAAAAATATGGCCTCGCACCTGAAGTGGAAGGGGCCTATGGATAAGATTGTTAGGAGATACCTCTCAGAAGTTACATTCTCAGAAGCTGATATATTGATCAGGTATCCCCATAATAGACCCTTGTATGTTACGACATTTGTAAATGATTTTGTTTTCTCTCGTGTCATATTGGATGGGGAGCATCCATCAATATAATGCCTATTGCGTTCTTTTATGCTACTGGATTATCAAAAACAAGGATAGTGCCCCATTCGTTGGTAATCTCGGGGTATGACAACCAGTCATCCAAATCGATGGGCTACGTTAATGTAGGCATCACGATGGGGAATATCACTTCTCATATCAAGTTCCACATCATGAACTGCGAGCCATCATACCAAATTTTAACGAGCAGGGTATGGATGCACAAACATGGGTTGGTACCCTTTACTTATCATCAGTGCGCTAAGGAAAACATAAAAGGTAAAAAGGTGGTGATTCGAACTACTACGAAACCCTTTGTTAAGGAGGAAGCTTACATGGTAGACGTTGTTTTTTACATATATTTGGTGGAAGAAGCCACGATAGTAACAAGGTACACTAGGGTAATAAGAGTCCCAACCACTAGAGAGAGTGTGCAATCACTCGCCCGAACAATGGTGACCTACGAAGAGAAACGGTACTTAGCTGTGGCAAGGCCCCCTAGTCTATCGCTGAATGACTCTGTGCATTAATCCAATTGAGCACCAAGTCAATACTAGAAGCGTCCTTAGCGGGAGAACGATGAGAGAAGTGAATGAGAATCACAAGAAGAGGCCATTAAAAGAAGAAGCAACCCAATAGTGCAAACGGGTAGTTTTTCCTAACGACAGAATTATCTATAAATTATGAAAGTGTGAGCGGGCAGCTGAAAGTCTAGACGATGAGGTTGGTCATATTTATAAGTGCTTCTTGGTGGATAACCAAGGGTAATGTTTGGTGATTGATAACTATGGAGTACAAGAGTTTATGGAAGAGGTTGAAAAAGAACCTGAGTGCATGAAAGATAGTCCCAGGCCGCAGATTCAAGAGTTGAAGAAAATTGACCTGGCCAAAGAAGGTGATGATCATAGCCCCATTTATATCTCGAAGGACTTGAAGGGAGTGCCTCGAGAGGAGTTGATCAAATTGATGCTAGATTTCAAAGATTTCTTTGCGTGGAAATACACCGAGATGCCTTGGGTAGAAAGGAGGTGAGCTATCATAGATTGAATGTTTTTCCATCAGGCGTACCGGTGAAGCAGGCCACTTGGACGTACAATACAGAATTAGACCTAAAGATCAATGAGTAAGTTTAAAGATTACTTACGGCCGGATTCATAGTCCTAATCCAAAACCCTATTTGGCTTTCTAGTGTTGTACCCGTGGGAAAGAAAGATAAGAGCCAGATCAGAATATGTATGGAGTTTAGGGACCTAAATCAAGCATGCCCGAAGGATGAATTCTCGTTGCCTTCCATTGATAGTTTGATTGATGCATTTGCAGGTCATGAGATGTATAGTTTCATGGACGGTTAAGTGGGATACAACCAGATAAAGATGGATCTGATTGACATAGACAATATATCTTTCCAAATGCCTTTGGGTAACTTCATGTACACAGTTATGCCTTTTGGGTTAAAGAACGCAGGAGCAGCCAACAGAGGACAATGATGACCATCTTTCATGATCTTTTTCACAAGACCGTGGAATTTTATGTTGATGATCTGGTGATTAAATCCAAGAAGGAGGGGTCCCACCTGGATGATTTGAGAAAAGTATCCACTCGATACAGGAAGTACAAGCTGAAGATGAATCCCCTCAAATACGCATTCGGGATGACAAGCGGGAAATTCTTGGGCTTTGTGGTGAACCGTCAAGGGGTGCATATGGACTTGGACAAATGTCGGGCCATCCTAGATATGCCAAGACTAAAGTCTACGAGGGAGTTGAAAAGCTTCCTTGGTAAAGTCTCATACTTGAGGAGGTTCGTTCCAGGGCTGATCGGGGTGACACACCCGCTGATGGAGTTGCTGAGAAAGGGCGTGAAGTTTGCATGGGAGGTAATGCAACAAGATGCCATGGACAAGATGAAATCACTCCTTACTTATCCTCAGACGATGATCCACCCGAAGGTAGGTATTCCTTTACGTCTATACCTCACATCAGCTTAACGATCTATTGGTGATTTACTGGCCCAAGAGACGGACGGTATAGAGAAACCTGTTTATTACTTGAGCAGGATCATACATGGGCCTGAGGCCTGATATACTAGTATTTAGAGGCACTGTTTAGCCCTTATATTAATAGCACAAAAATTTAGGTTCTACCTACTATCGTTAACAGTTTATATTGTAACTAGGTGTGATACTATAAAGTTATTACTTGCTAGAACTGTGTTAATAGGCAGGGCAACTCGATGGTTCTTAATCCTCTCAGAGTATGATCTCAAGTCTATGGTTCCTCAAGCGATTAAGAGGCAAGCATATACAGATTTGTTAGCCATCTTCCCATAAGGAACGTTCAAGCCACCTATTGAAGAGCTTTCGCATGATGATCTCCAGGAAAATTTTATAGTATCTAGCCTGGATAAGTGGAGTATGGAATTTAACGACTCTTTGACAGAGAAAAAGGGGAGGGGTGGAGTCATTCTACAAAGAAATGTTGAAGAAGTCCTTTTGTCTTTCAAGATGGAGTTTGAATGTTCGAATAATGAGGCTAAATACGAAGAACTAGTCTTGGGGTTACTCGATGCTCTTAGATGAGGTATCCAAGTCCCGATGATAAAGGGGGATTCCAACTTATGGTGAAGCAGGTAACGGGGGAATTTTCTTTGAAGCATATGAGACTAGCGCCCTACCGAACAATCATTCAGTGGTTTCTCGAGCAGTTAGAGGTGGTAAAGATAAAGAGGCATCCCCAAATGATGAACCGACATGCGGACGCCTATTCCACCATCGCCCAAAAGATTGCCTTCGATGGATATCCAATGGTGGCTCGAATAAAAAAGAGAATAGCCCCTTCGACGGTGTTGGAAATGTTGACCTTAAAAGATAAAGATGATTGGAGGGGTGAGATCAGAAAGAAACTGGAGAGAGATGATTGGCCACTGAGCTTAGTTGACTTGGCACAATACTTTGTTGCCAGGGGAAACTTGAACTACAAAAATAAAGGGGGTTGGTTGTCCAGATGTGTGGATCCAAAGGAATCCAAAAGAAGATTGATTGAGGTGCATGAAGACAACTGTGAAACCACCGAGATCCCTCTGTATAAAAGAATACAATGAGCAGGGTACTTCTAGCCTTCGATGAGATAAGATGCTACAGTAGTATAAAGAGAGTGCGCGAAGCGTTGTCTGTTCTATCAGGCAGTAGAGTGCAATTTCATTGATCAACTCCAATATTAGAGGCAGTCGCATATGGACATACTGATAGACGGAGTAATGCCTACAAAAAAAAGGATGCCACCAAGGTACTTGGTGCAAGAAGTGCAATTATACCGACGAGGCTACCATGATCGGCCCCAAGGTGCTTGAGGAGACAGGAGGCTGAAGAAGTGACGAAGAAAGATCATGATATGGGACACATCGGAGGAGCCAATATCTATGATTAACTCATGAACTTGGGGTACTATTGGCCCACAATAGAGAAATATTCAGCATAGTTTGTTCGTAAGTGTAAATCTTATCAACTAAATGGAAATATGATTCATGCTCCTTCGGTGGACCCACGTTCCCTCTCTACACCTTTTTCGTTCCACACTTGGGCGTTCGATCTGGTGGGGGATATAAACCCTTCATCGCGAGGAAAGATTTGGATTTTGGTAGACACAGAGTGCTTCACAAAGTGAGCAGAGGCCATACCACTCAGGAAAGCCACGGCGGGGATACTGGCCCAATTCATAAAGGGGTACATTATCTGCCGATTTGGTATCTTGAAGGTATTTTTATCAGATAATGGCACCCCTTTTGTGAATAGAGATGTACATTTGCTAATGGACAAATACTCCATCATCCATTATAAATCAACGGTAGAAGACTCGAAGTGCAATGGGCAGGTAAAGGCCACCAACAAAACCTTAGTAAATATTTTTCAAAGATATTAGATAATTTCCTGAGCACATGGGATGACAAGATCCCCGAAATACTTAAGGCTTACCGAATAACAAAGAGGAAACCAACGGGGTATACCACATTTTCCTTAGTGTTTAGGGTAGAAGATGCATTACCAGTTAACTCGAGGTACCTTCAGCTCGCTATAACTTGCGAAGTGCCATGCTCCATCATAGCCGTCATGTACAACTCTAAGCACTGGAAGAACATCGGGATAGTGCAGCGAGACACTTTGAGATGTACAGGAAGCAGTTGTCCTGATATTACGACCAATTGGTGAGGCCAAGGAAGTTTCAAGAAGTGGACTTGGTTCTGAAAGCATGCATAAGGCATGTTAGGGGTTTATTATTACCCAAGTTTAAGGCTAACTAGGACGGATCATATATTGTTCGAGTAGCTCATAATTCGGGTTATTGCGAGATATCCAATGTGGAGGACAATGTTGCTTTCAAACTGAACAACATGTGGCTGAAGATATACCATGTTTCAATGTATATTTTTCCAACACCTCACTTTATTGCATTTTATCTTGTTACTGTTTGTTCGAAAGGATGTCTCTCATAAATGATTGGGCATATTCGCTTAATATAGTATGTTATAATGTTTAGGTGGAAAATGTTATCCCACTACTCTTTCTATGTTTGTTATTCTCCTTATGTTGCATGGTGCGACTTGTATTGATGTAATAGCTTATCCAGTGTTAAAAGAAAAATGGGGGGGAATATAAGAAAAACACCAAACATCACAAACTTTTGTTTATTTAATAAAGAAGTACCGTGATCGCATGCAAATAAAGTTAAGAGGGGGATCACAACCCCAAGCTAAGTAACAACAACATTGGAAACATTAAACAAGGGTGAGTATGGGCTATCCATAATGAAATGAAGGTTCGCCGATCCAAGCAACCGATGGTGATGTTGGGGAAGAATTTTGTCAAGGCTGCTCTGGTCTGTAATAATATCGTCCAAATCCTTCTAAAGAAGCTCCATCTGTGTCTTAATAGACTCCAAGTCTTGTGTACTCTTGAGAATCTTAGCCTCTGCCTGAGCAATAGCTTCACGAGCCTCCTGAAATTTCTATTCAGACATCACCACTTGGGTCTCCAGACTTATGAGCTCATCTGAAACAACTACCTGCGAGTAATGAGTGCTCTGCAGTCAATGATAAAAGGCAGGTAGATCATCTTTCTTTAAGTCACGGAGTAGCTTAACCAACCAAGGTAATGAGAATCCATCATTTATGAGAACATTAAATTTCCCCAACAAAGATTTTATTATATCAGAGCTAAGAGATTAGAGAGGTATTGAGGATTTCCTCCAAGACAATGGTGAGCCCGAGCAAGCGGTATGACATCATCCCAGGAATAGGCTGAAGACTGCGATAGGTGAAAGTCGAAGGAAAACGGACCAAGAGATTATCAATCAACAAACGAGGACCCATAGTCAAGATATGAGGGAAATTGGCCAAAGTCTACCTCACCACCAACTCAGGGGCTACCTCAGGAGGATGCGCAATGAAGACGCTATCAGTCGCGGAAGGGAGCCGAGTATGCTAAGCTCTGTCACTTTATTGAATCCTAAGGGGCAACCACTTCAGGCACCTCAACAATGTTAGGCGTTGTTCCTTGGATCTGTATAGCAGGGGGACCCGCCAAAAGATCCAAATACAACTAAAATCCTCGCTTATGCAATTTCCTAAGTAATAGCTTCAACTTTCGGACCACGTGTTATGGGTTGATCGACCTTCACTTGAGACACAAGAAATATCTAAGTGAGAAACAAAATAAGAAAATACATAAAAATTATCTTTCAAGTATGAATTTTATGTCAATAAGACTTGGCCCGCCTGACCCTCGGTTATGGGAGATTTTATGCTAATAAGGCTTGGCCCGCTTGACCCTCGGTTATGGGAGATTTTATGCCTATAAGACTTACCCGCTTGACCCTCGGTTATGGGAGCTTTATGCCAATATGACTTGGCTCGCTTGAGCCTCGGCACACCTGGGCCTCAGTTATGGGAGATTTTATGACAATAAGACTTGGCCCACTTGAGCCTCAGTTATGGGAGATTTTAAGCCAATAAGACTTGGCTCGCCTGACCCTCGGTTATGGGAGATTTTATGCCAATAAGACTTGGCCCGCCTGACCCTTGGTTATAGGAGATTTTTAAAACCAATATGACTTGGAAAAACTAAAAAAGAAAGAGTTTAAAGGAAGGACATGTCTAGAAGAAGACAAGTATACCTATGGATGCGGCTCAATTGCAAATTCGTGAGTAGCCATTTGAACTAGATTTTCCTCTTCAGCCAAAATAGGTGCCACTAAAGGATGTTGTTCTTGGGGGGAAATCACATCCCCCCTTTGTCCGAAACCTCTTCCAGTCTCCCTTATCCTTGGCCCGCAACAGCAACGTCGATCGAGAGCCAAAAAATGGTAACAATAACTTAGTCATAAGAGGGAGTGGGGACTAACTGAGCAATGGGTTCGGGTAAAAATACCTATGAAGCACAATGGAAAGCAAGTTAGAGCATAAATCCAAAAGAAACAAAAAGAATTTAGAACACCAAGAGTAAAAATTTTACCACGGGCAGTGAACTGACAACAACAGGGGATTTAGGAACAATTTCAACAATCCTTGCAACTAGCACACCTGCCTCAAGACCAGCCTTCTAGAGAAAAAAAGTAGGATCAGGTGAATAGCGGCTACTTGATTCAGTTGAAGTATCAGAAATAAATGGCCTTAGGGGGAAATTGGATGTTACCTTCGAAGTAGTAGGGGCAACTATCTCCTGTAGAACAGTTTCCTTCTAGGCAGGTAAGTATGTGCTATGATTCTCTAACATATTGCTCTCCTTAACATCATCGCACTAACCACCTCGCACATCAACCTGGAAAAGGGGAGAGTTGGAACAAAATAGAGTCATCATCACAAGGTAAAAGATGAAATATTAAAGGCTTAGAATAATGATGGAAAATACACTTCTTCTTCTTCCAACACATCCTCTAAAACTTCATAATCCTGAGTAGGTGAGGTAGGTTTAAAAGGGGAAACCGTTCTCCTCAACCTGCGTCATTGGACTAATTCAGTATCTTCTTACTCCTCCCCCTCCTCCTCCTCCTCTTCTTCTTCTTCTTCTTCTTCTTCTTCTTCTTCTTCTTCTTCTTCTTCTTCTTCTTCTTCTTCTTCTTCCTCCTCCTCCTCCTCCTCCTCTGCTTCCTTTCCTCCTTCCTCACCATCATCATCATCATCACTGTCATCATTAGAACCAACTATAATATGCTTTTTAAGCAGCTCCTCCTTGCTTGAATCACCCGATTCCTACGGCACAAGCTTAAGAGGGCTGAATGCCTTCTTCTTTTTATTACCTTCGGCGAGATGAGAAGCGTACGAGAAATCATGGGAAGCCATCTAGGCTGACACAAAAGCCCTATCTTCTTCTCTAAAGTTTTGCCAAGTTTGTCGAAGTTGATCAAATATTAGACTAACTTCTTATATGACTTTAAGGTCAGGAGTACGTGCCATTGGAACTTATTGGACAGTTTTGAGCATCTTCATTATGGTTTTTCTTGTGGCCAAAACTGCTCGAGATGAAGAAGCACGTGGAGTATCACTTTCTCTAACTGGCCTCGAAGGACTATGGGCAACATCAGCTACCTCAGTTGGAATGGAGGATTATGATGCTTTCTTCTTATTCACCACATCTTGGTCCACTGGATCTATCTGAGGCAGCTCGAAAGGAACAGAGTTATTAACAGTACTCAAAGGGAACATCGAGTTGAATTTGGTGCAATTTCTTAAACCCAGCTTTGTGGGAGGGTATCTCTATACCTCGAGATATCGAGGTTACTTTAGAAAGTTGCTTTAAAAATGAACAAGATGGTTTTACTAGAACATTATTATATACATGGTTGACCTGCTTCCTCGAGCTTCCATTCTCAGAACGACAAGATTGGTTGGGTAACTAGCGCAGAGACTTACTACAGCTGAAGTTAGATAATTTGCACAAGCAAAGGAAACGTTTGTTGGCTTCTCATGGGTAAAGTGGCTCAGTAAAGGGGTTCCTTGATCATAACCAAATTGTAGGTCTACAAAATGGGGGCTGTAAACAGAATAGAAAGAAGACCATTTCATGTACGATGGTAAATAGGAAGGGATCAACGGAAGGGGGACATTGTTCGAGGGGAAGTTCCTAGCAAGTTCTTTATGGAGGGGAGTGATGGGATGTTCCTCCTCAATAAAAATATCATTGGTAAAAAATTGGTCCACCTAAACTAGGGGCGAGGTAAGAACCTTTCATCTTTGTTGATCAAAGCGATAAGAGGCTTTTTGACATTTTTGGGATTATTGCAACAAATTTGGGGGATCTTAATGGGCTGAGAACCGGGGTAGTTACCCGCCAGTACATAGTATGGGAAGCGGGCGTAAAGGAAATATGTCAAAAGAACATGATTTGCATACTTGGAGACATTAAACCAACCGATGCTTCGTGCTGAATCAACCACTACACAATCTAACTAGGTATATAGTGAAGCAAGTACGATGACCATGAGAGGAAGCTTCACACTGCTAGCCATCCGAATCACCATTTTTATTAAATGCTTTCTTAGGCAATTATGGGGCTTGCTCGAAAGATAGATTTTTTACAGCATCACCCAGATGTAACTAGCTAGCTCGATCTGGGAGTCAAAACCTTTACCCGCCATAGGCTATTCGAACAGTTGCTTTCCTTAGGGATTCTCATTGGTTGCCTTGCAAGCCTAAATCACCACTTTGTCTTGAATAATAAATTAGAAGTACCTAATCACCTCGTAGTAGGTACACTTATTATAGGTAACCATACAGTCCTTCACAACTGCTTCCATCTCGACCCTCAAGGCCTTCTCTTTTCTTGAGACTGCTTCCTCAAAAAAAGTGTCAAACCCTATCGCTTCTCAGCCTAGAAGATTGCAAACATCTTCTAAGGTGACAGTGAATTCCCCCAAAAGGTCACAAAGGTATATGACCGGTGACTCCAACGAAAAATGAACAGTTGAAGGACGGTGTTATTTTTAGTGAGGGTGAGATCTCCTAGCTACATGGAACAGGATAAAAAATAAGAGCAAGTTAGAAAGAATATTTAAAGTGGATGTATTCTTTCCTAGTACCTAATCCCTCACAGGCACTTGAGGAAGCTTCAAACTCTACTTTAGAGAAGGGGTAATCACCACTTTCAACGTGAAAGCGGTGACAGTCGCGGTAGGAATATATGCAAAATCTTCATCATCCTCACCCTCCTCCTTCAGAAAATTAGGGTTTTCAGTTGGATCTAACTCACCAAGAAATATCTCCACAGTTTTCAAAAAACAATTAGACTCACAAAATAGGGAGCACGGCAGTAAGGCGCCCATTGGTTTTGGCGCGCTTGGGTTTCGGGGAAAGCACCCCTAGAAGAGTGAGTTCTCTTGAAGATGGGTGCCATGGAAGATTAAGTGGATAAACTGAAAGAGTAAGTTAAAAGAGTGAAGGGAATAAAATAGGAAAAGTCTACTCTCACAAAAGCTCAACTCAAGGGAACTAAAACCCAAAGGTGAAGATTTGAAATGAGGGTACCCCTTTTTATAGGGGCAACACATACCCCAATAGGCGGTGAAAGGTGACTCTTAGAAAAGCACAATAATGATCATATCAATTTGTATGTTCACTAATCACGCACTGCTGCAGAAGTTCAAGGGTTGCAATGATGACGTTTTTTGAGACAAACGCGTGAATAAGTAACGTGGGGAATACGCACATAGCCTAGCACTACCATGTGTCACATAAAAAAGTACAAATGATAATCTTATTTAATGAGACATTCTTGGGGTCTTTTTGTCTTGGGTAATGAAGATTTTTGGTGGAAATTTGAATAAATCTCTTCACTTTCCCCAAGGCATCTGCCATAAGTAACTATAAAGACTCATAAATGGAAGAGATGTTATTTCAATAATGGCAAGATATTCATTAAACTGATGAGGTAGTTCGAAAGATAGAGGGGAATATAACTTTTACATTACTAATAATTTGTTATCCCTTATATATCAAGTGCCCAAATATTATTGAAAACTTATTGCAGGAAAGGATTGAATACTAACAAAGGGTTTTGTATAGATATTTCTTCATGCAATAAATAAATATATCTATGAAGGGGAAAATATAGGGGTGAGTCCCCACCAAAGTGTGATTAACTTGGTTAATCTGTTGATTAGAAAATGAAGAAGGAGTATGAAGGTCACTCGAGCAAGCTACCTCCAAGATTATCCGTATAGGTAGCTCGAAGGACCTTCCTCAAAGATTCTCCCACGGACCTGGCTCGAAGGATCCAATCCGTAGATCAAAGTCACTTGAGTGATGATAGCTTGTAACAATAAATAGAATAAATTGTATCATTTACTTTATCATATGATTATATGTTGAGCGAGGTTGTTTGGTACCCACGAGGGACCATGTCTGGTAGGGTATGTGAGAGCTAACATGCTCTATCGAACAACCTCCTCTTGGGAACCCCGTAGGGACATGGTTTGGAGGATTGGGAATAAGGCTATGTTGGCAATAAAATTACCAACCCTCTTGGCACACTTAGGAAAAATTTCACTTAAAATATATGGTTACTTGAGCCACTACAGCCGAGCTACCTCAACTCCTATTTGTTCGAAGGAAGCTCCTTGAGGTACCCCAATCTTGCATCCTTGGTCTTAATATGGTTCTTAGAAAACAAATAGAAACTAAACACTTGAGCTACCTACAAGCTGAGCAACCTTAAAGCAGATGACATCCCTCCTGACTGATGGGACCGTGCACCTAATAGAGTCATTATTTACCCACTTTTTGACGTCATAACATCTAACATTTAGGTACTTTAAGGTACGAAACTCAAGTGAGTTTATCCTTGGGATAGAAGGTATAGTTCATCAAACCCGATCCTTTAGTCATCCTAAGGTAAACTCCAAGATGCCATGTCACATCCCTCGTTAATGCCCACCATACTTCCAGCTAATGAAACAGTTTCCCGCCAAATTATGATATCTCATGCATTTAATGAAATATCTTCTTCATTAATGGGAGGTACTTGTGAAATTAATACGATCGATCATATTGAATGCATGCAAGTTAACTCAAGTAACTTGACCTTTATATAAATATACCATACAAATAGTTTAATGGGGAGAGCATTCTGAACCAAGAATTGCTGCCCAACTTTCCCCATACACGAGAGTTATTATGAGAACATAACTTCCCATATCTATTGAATACCCATATCATTGAGCATTAACCGAGCTTGAAGTTCTTGCCTTGCCTTTATTGTGCCTAGAGTTCTTGCTCTTTCTCCTTCCGACCATGCTACTAGTTGGTACCATCTATTTATTATGCCTACTGCGTATTTATTGTGCCAATATATAATTAAATACAAGTCTAAGTATTGAATCCCTTTGTCTCTTATTCACCTGTGTTCATTGTCAATATTTTTAATACTGCACGGTGTTGATTTCGATCTTGATAAGGGGTTACACCTCACTTGATACTAACCGTATTCCAAGAACCCACGTCTTACAAACCATGTCTGTGGTCCCTGCCAAGAGGGGCAGATAAGTAAGTATTCTCGTAAGAAATTTAAAGATATCTTAACTTCAAAACCTTAAGAACTAATCCACATGGACCTTATGTGTCCCTCTAGAACTGTCAGCTTCTGTGGTAATAGTTATATCTTAGTTATTGTGGATGATTACACATGATATACCTCGGTTACTTTCACAAAAATTGAATCTGATACCTTTTGTGAGTTCTTAAAGATTGTTTTAAAAATGGAGAACGGGAAGGATACCTAAGTATTTCGCATTAGAAGTGACAGGGGTGAAGAGTTCAATGAATCAAGTGTTATTGAATATTGTATTGGCAATGGATACAAACATAAGTTTAGTGCTCCTAAAACACCTCAACAGAATGGGATTGTTGAAACGTAAGTATATTATAGGATATGGATAGGGTGATGTTTCATGCAAAAAGTATCCCTAAATACTTTTGGGTTGAGGCTATACAGATTGCATATCATATCATTAATCATGTATCCTCAGGAAAAATTCCAAACAAATTCATATGAACTTTGGTACCACAAAAGCCTAATTTTAACTATTTCAAAACCTTCGATAGTGTCTATTATGTCTGTAAGGACTGAGAAAATATTTCAAAATTTGACACCGAGGAGAGAAATGAATCCTTCTTAATCAGTCTCAAACAATTAGGGATTACCGTGTTTTCAATCTACGTACCAAAGTAATAATGGAATATTTTAATGTAATTGTAAATGATACTAGTGTAGAGAGTAGTGACAGTCAAACAGTGGTCTTGGATGAGTCTGAAACCTATATTACTCTTCACCCTCCAAAGATAACCGATTAACTTCCATCTAAGAGTCCAACTGTACCGACTTGGGTTTCTAAAGACCACACCATCAAAAAATTTGTTGGTAACCCTTCTGAGCCAGTTAGAACAAGATACCAACTTCAAAATGTGGCTAAATTTTAATGCTTCATTTCTCTTGTAGAATTGAAAAATGTAAAGGATGCCCTTTGTGACTTATTTTGGATCAATGACATGGAAGACGCGCTTGTCTAGTTTTAGAGTCATGACGTTTGGTATCTAGTTCCTTAGCCACAAGATAAGAAGATTATTGGCACACACTGAATTCTTAAAAAAAATAGATGAGAATGGGGAGGTAATTAGAAATAAGGCTAAGTTGATGGCACAAGGTTACTGCCAGATAGAGGGAATTGACTTTAACAAAACTTATTACTCGTCTTGAGTCAGTTCGTCTCCTCCATGCCATATCATGTAATTTAAAATTCAAACTTTTACAAATGGATGTTAAGTCTCCATTTTAAATGGAATTTTGACGGATGAGGTATACGTAGAACAACCCAAGGAGTTTATAGATCCTTCACATCCTGATCGCATTTTAGGCTTAAAAAATCCTCATATGTTTTGAAAGAAGCTCCTAGAGCTTGGTATGAGTGTTTGTCTACATTTTTGGTCACCAAAGGATTTCTTTGTGGTGGAAATGATCAAACCTTATTCATTAGGAAATACGGACACCATGTATTAATTGCCCAAGTGCATGTTGACTATATTATAATCGGGTCAACCTCTTCTAATCAATTAAAAGAATTTTATGAGATTATGCATACTAAATTTCAAATGTCTCTCATGGTAAAATTATAGTATTTCTTAGGTCTACAAGAAAAACAATTTAGTGGTGGCCTATTGTGGCCATCCCGATCGAGATCGCGCATCGGGCCTCATCTCTCTCTCTGCCCCTTTGCTCGAAAGCGGGGGGAAATGGATAAGGAGAAGGGGAAGGAAGGGTGATAGAAATGTCTCACGCCCTTACTTAGGAAGACTTCAACCGTCGTCGGTGTGAGGTAAATGTAAAGAGATGTAGTCGCCAACCTATTTTTCATAAAACAGGCAAAAGAACATGATATCCCCTCAAGAGAACGGCATCAAAGACAAACTGATGCATACGAAACTAATAGTTTGAGGATTTGGTGGCTAAGTTACGGAATGGGAAGGTGTTAAACACCCATCCCCCCCCCCCCCCTTCGATCTCTCATGGGATAGTGTTATTATTTTCCTTTATATCTCCGTGAAGTGTATGTTCATGTAATCGTTCAACTCATACCATTGGAAAGGTATAGTGAGGTTATCCAAAGAACTGTTCCCAAAATAAGATAAATAAATATATATATATATATATATATATATATATATATATATATATAGAGAGAGAGAGAGAGAGAGAGAGAGAGAGAGAAACTATGATTTGTGCGTTTATTGCGCTATTGGTTGTTATGAAAAGACAATATGTGTTGGATGAAACGCAAATAAGGATAATATGTATATTAATCCAAGAATATGATAAATATGAAAATGAGGAGTTTAGGAAAATTAGAGGATTTAGAGAAATTGGAAAATTAGACTCGAGACTCAAGTTTTAATCGGAAACGCCTACATAGCCTATAAAGGCATCAAAGTCCACGTAGTTCGAGCGCAGCATGGGAGTGGGGTTTATCCCATAGACCCGAACGAGATTTTATTATTGGTGTGTGTGTAGAAAAATATATTTTTATTTTGAAAAAGGGTGATGGATAATCCCGTTCAAAATTTATGGGCATAACCCACTTTTTGTTTATTTTGGGATTTTTATAGAAAATAAAGTATGTGCAATATACTAATAAAAATGTAGATTTTAATGTGTATGAACTAAAGTAAGATCTAGATTAGGAATTTTATGAAAATTACGCAAAATTAAGGAATTTGAAGATATAGGGAAGTATTTAAACCTTCTTTGAAGATTGATCTTTGATCTTAGATGGACTCCCTTGAATGTGAGATTACTGTTGGATGAGAGAGAATGAGATTTTTTAAATTGGGTATGAAAAGGATGGAAATATAAATTTGATTGGAAGTTCACTAATTTCGAGAGAATATTGCTGATGGATCTCTGGTGTGTCTTGGGAGTGAGGTAATGCCCTTTATTTATAGGGTGAGGGGTGGTGCCAATCAAAATTACCCTAGTACTTCCTTTCGGCAGGTGACCCTAGACACACTCCAGTTAAGCAGGGAACTGGACCTGCTAATTGGCAGTCTCGTGCAAATTTTTCTGTAAAAATGTTAGTAGAACGTAATTCGTTGATCTAAATAGTGCACAGGGAATAACGTTAGAAAGGTACTTCAGAGACATTCAAGAGTCCTTTGTACTGCTCCTGGGTTCGGGAGTTGACTTTGGGTCAAATGTGGCTCTGAAGCGCACGTCGATCCTTTGGACGGGAGGTCATCGGTGGAAACGGATCGTTCGTCCACATGGTAAGTCAGAATCATGCACAGGGTGGACCTTTGGAAAGGTTAGGAGATTTATTTCGACATTCCAAAGAGTTTTTCTCAGTTCGGAAGGTTGACCTTGGTCAGTCGGGGCTCGAAAATGCCCGGTGACCTCTCAGAGTAAAACGAATCATTCGTCCTCACTGTAAGTCAGAATCGCACACGGGGTGGTACGTTGGAAAGGGTATTCAGTGACCTTCAGATATTAATTCAGTCTCATTCGATTTGAAGAGTTGACTTTGGTCAAACAGATCTCAGTGGACTCTAAAATTAATTTTTAGGGAAAAACGGATCATTCATTCAAACGGTTATGCCGTTTCATGCACGGGGTGAACCGTTGGAAAGGAGTATCGGTGACCTACGAATATTCAAAGAGATTTTTCTCGGACAATGAAGTTTATTGAGGTCAAATTGGGGCCCGGGAGTACCCGGTGGCCTTCGAATTAATTTTTTATAGTAAAATGGTTCGTTCATTTGAACCATTATGCCGATTCGCACACTGGGTGAACCATTGAAAAGGGTATTCAGAGCCCTTCAAAAATTCAATGAGCTATTGCTCTATCGATAGAGTTGAACGGTGTCAAATGGGGCCCGAGAGTGCCCCCTGATGTCCTCTAGATCGGTACTTGGAGTGCGACCTATGGTTTGTAGTGAAATAAGGAAGTGTTAGGGACCTAAGGAGAGATTTAGGGGGGCCTAGAATGTGGTGCTTATAGATCCCCTCGATGGGTGAGCTTGGAAAAAATTAAAACCGTTGAATAGACCCCACGTGATGTTTTGGAGAGAGGTCGATTTTGTCGACCAAAGGGACGAGGATGACCGATTCAGAGGACAGAGGTTAGTTCTGAGGATCTAAATGGAATGTTAGGGATGGAAAATTCTAAACACCTAAAGGAAGTGACGATCGAGGGCTGAGGTTAATTTTGACCTAAAAGAGGCGACGACCGACCGTCGAGATAAATTCTAACCTAGAAGAGGTGATTACCGAGGGCCAAGGTCAATTATGACCTAAAGCAGGTGATGACTCAAGGATGAGGTGAATTCTGACCTAAAAGAGGCAACGACCTGGGGTTGAGATCAATTCTGACCTAAAAGAGGTGACGACCCAGGGCCGAGGTCAATTCTTTCCTAAAAGAGGCAACAACCCCGGGCTGAGGTCAATTCAGACCTAAAAGAGGTGACGACCAAGGGTTGAGGTCAATTATGACCTAAAAGAGGTGAATATCGAGGGTCGAGGTCAATTATGGCCTAAAAGAGGTGATGACCCGGGGCCGAAGTCAATTCTTACCTAAATGAGGTAATGACCGAGGGTCCAGGTCAATTTTGACCTAAAAAGGTGACGTCCTGGGGTTGAGGTCAATTATGACCTAAAAGAGCTGATGACCTAGGGCTGAGGTCAATTCTGACCTAAAAGAGATGACGACCCAGGGTCGAGGTAGTGACCCACGATCGAGGTCATTTTTGAACTAAAGAAGGTGATGTAACGGGGCCATGGTCAATTCTGACTAAAAGGAGGTGGCGACTCAGGGACGAGGTCAATTTTGACCTAAAAAGGTGACGACACGGGGCTAAGGTCAATTCTGACCTAAAAGAGGTGACAACCCAGGGATGAGGTCAATTCTGACCTGAAAGAGGTAGGGACTGAGGGACGAGGTCAATTCTGACCTAAAAGAGGTGACGACCCAGGGTCGGGGTCAATTCTGACCTAAAGGAGGTGATGAACCGGGGTCGAGGTCAATTTTGACCTAAAAGAGATGACGACCCAGGGCCGAGGTCAATTCTGAGCCAAAAGAGGGTGACTAATATTGAGGCTCAAAGCCAATTCTGAGGCTGAGGTTGTAACTTCCTTTGGAGAAATTTGGAGACTCCATTGGGGATATGTATCTTCTAGTTTTGTTGGGGATTTAGGGTTGGATGTGATTTTAGGTTCCCCTGGGGAAGAAGGAATGATCCGAGGGTTGGATGTGATTGCTTTACTGAGAAATTTACTGGTTTTTGTGGTAACCTTTGGAGACGTTACTGGGGAGAATATCCAATTATTTTTTAGAATTCCTACTGCAGAGGTAAGAGTTTTTTCGGGGAAATTAGTGTGGTAAGAACATTTTTCTTAGTGAAAAAGGTTATGATATCCAATTGGCAAATTTAAGAACTTTTTAGGGATTTTTCGAGATTTTTTGGCATTTTTGAGGGACTCTTTGTACGAAATTTTAAATAGGGTGCCGACCGACATAGTGTGAGGGGTGCTAAATTCCAGTGGCATGGCCTTTTTGTGTACCTCGAGCAGGTGGAGGGACAGTGTTGATCGATGGGTGGCAGGGACTGTTGTTTGGCATGCCCCTTGGCCTCCTATAAAAGGGGTGGGTTCTCCTCATTTTTCACAACTTTCTGACTTGCCTTCTTCTGCCATTACCTTCTACAAATCGTTCAAACGTTCCAAAGTCAAAAGATGTTTGAGTTCTCAAGTAGGGTGTAAATGGTATGCAATCGCTTTTAATAAAGCTCTGATACCACTTTGTAAATGCTATGTGTGATACCGATTAAATTAATTTGCAAATTCCAAACACACTTATTTAATTAGGAGTCTAAATATGAACAAACCAAATTCAATTTTTGTTCAGCCCCTAAAACATGCAACTACGTGTTAAATAAAATCAAGTAATGAACAAAGATGACAAAAGCAGGTTTCAGGAAAAAAAATCCCCTCGGAGCTAAAACCTTTTATTTTCACTATAATTTGTAAAGTACCGGTTAGAATCTGATTACAATGAAAATACACTTTGACTTATGAAAAACCCGTAGGTGTTAGTTCGTAGTCATTAGCCCAGGAACACCGTAGAACTCCCTATGATACGCAATCCTGAATCTTGATAGAGTTTCCTTCCACAAAAGCTCTCATCTCTCAGTTGTAGAGATCACCCTCCAATGATTGAATCGACCCTGTACCTCCCGCAAGTGTCACCTATGATCAGCCCAGTACCTTTCCAAGGCACCTATGAATTAGTAGCAAAACTATGCTTTTGGGTTCCAAGAACAACTCACACAAAAGGCTAGGATTTGTGAATTGTAAAACAATGTTTTGAACCCTCAAAGTGATGGAGAATAAACCAAAAAACTTAAAAACGTATTCTGTTAAAACCAGTGTTTTATCCACACAAAAAATAGTACGTTTGATACTCTATTTATAAAATATTTAAGGCGGTGAAGTTTAAAACCTAAACAACTTGTTCGAATGAGACACGACCTCGTTCGAGCGATAACTGATCTCGTTCGAACGAGATACGATGTCCTTCGAACGAGATACGATGTCCTTCGAACGAGATACGATGTCCTTCGAACAAGATCGTACACGTGTCACTTACTGCTTCAGTCTTTTAAAAAACTTAGAAACTTCAAACCTAAGACTGTTTATGAGATCAGCAAAGTTTATCCAAAATATTTATGAGAAAATGTTTGTGAAAAATTAAAAACCATTTAAAATCATTTCAAAAATCATTTTTCATTAATTGAAAAATATTTTATTTTGCATAAAAATATCCTAACACTTTTTATGTAAATTGTAACTGAAACAAAAACACAATTCACAAATTTCCTCCTTATTGGGCAAGATTGTTGAAGTGGACTTGAAATTCAAAACGTCGATTATAGATGTACGCTTTCCAATGCTTCGGCAAACTTGTAGTGGTATACGACATACTAAGTGTGACGGTAAATGTCCTTACATGTATCCCCCTATGTCTATACCGGTAAAAAATAAAAACAATCCGAATTGTCAAACTCAAAAATAACCTATACAAATCTACCCTTCCATAACTCGAATGTGGAAAGATAAATTGAACAAGTCTTCAATCAAACTTGACTTCAACAATCAACTTTTCAAATCTCAAAGATTTTCTCATCAGGGTGTACAATCCAAAGAATCTTTAATTGTATCTACACATATGAGACAAAGCAAAAACCACGTGACGTATTGAGTTTGAAATGATTAAGAAACATATATTAAAGTAAGGCAATAATCAAATCTCCCCATACAAAATATTCCCCATAATTCATTCTCCCCCTTTTTTATTCGTCTGAAATAGACAAGGAAAAAATAAACACAATAAATCACAATGGGGTGTCACAGGATAATAAACCAAACATACTATTTTTTAATTTTTTTTTTATAAAACAATACAAATAAAAAATCAGACACCGGAATTTTTACTAAGATGACCAAATCATGGAAACGGAATGAATGCGTGTGAACAAATTTGATAGGAAAATCAACTCAATCATATCATATGTGCAAGATGCATAAGTGTAATCCTAACGAATGAACATAAAAAATAGTCCTTTGGTGTAAAAATGTTGAATTTAGATGACATCATCTTAAATCAAAATCAACAAATCAAAGTCAACATGATTTTCACACCAATACCGTCCAAACTGATTTCATGCTTTTTTAAGATTTTTAAGGACATGCAAAGTCGTTTTAATTCTCCAACCAAACTCCTTCATATATATTTCTTTTTGAGGGGATCTAAATACTCAAACAATGGAGAATTGGTGAATAAACCTAATGGCCCATAATTGGAATATATATTTTTTTATTGCCATGCAATTTTTTCGGGCTCTTTCAAACCTCTTTAGACACCGACTAATTAAAATTCCTTAAATTTTTAGGTCCTTTTAAACGAAGGCTTAATCGCAAAGGATAGATGTGTACCTTTTGTATCCCTTCGCCATTTATAAAATTCACACAAACTTACGGCAAACGGTTTAAAACATGCACACCTTTTATTATCTTATTTTGATGGCATGTGGTTCATTTTAATAGACATAATTGAGATGAAAACATGTAACCAGCATGTGATTTGTCAAGAACAAACATCAAATAAATTCGTTCATGTGTGGAATAAAGGACAAAGTGGTCAAACATGTAGGTAGCAACACTATATCAACTAAAAGACTCTAAACTTTGTAAACCACATGAATGACACAATCTATTGTCTCAAAACACTATCAACTACTCACATGGATATGGCATGAAGTTGTGATTTGGTCATCTTAAGTGTTTATTCATATAAGGTGCAAACAAAATACAAAACTCTTTTTGGATTTTTCAAAATTTTCTAAAACAAAAATCCAATACAAAAGTACATGTCTTAACACTAAAAAAGATATAAATCATGAAACACAACAAGTGTGTGACAAAAATCATGCAAGCAATCAATGATATGAAATCGCAAGTGACGAGTCATGTGCAAGCATGTGATAATCAACACGTCTAAAATCTAGCATATCCAAAACCCAAATATATATCAAAACGACATGTGGGGGATGGGGAAACCATGGGAACACTAGACTTAAACTTCCTAGGACCTCTTCGAAGATCAAAACAAAATCACCTTAGGTGCCCTTTCCTACCACAATATGAACAAGAGTAAATGGGTGGAACGACACCTGTAGGTTGACCTTTTCTAACGTCCTTGGAAGCAGTTGACCCTCTAAAAAAAATAATGGTTTTGGCTTTAACACTAGAATCATGTGATCAAACGTACTTGAATCTTTTAAATCATTTTTTAACTTCAAAATAATCAATTCAGGCAAAGAATTAGACTCTTCCAAAATTAGCGATTTCCTTTTCAATTTATCAATTAAACTTAACAGTTTATCGCGCTCACCCTCAATTAAAACAAGATTATCCCTAAGAGTCTTTTCACGTGCTGTAAAATCATCGATTAAATTTTTATCCCCGATGGCACAAACGCATATGTTGGATTCTTTCAAGTCCTTTAATTCCTTTTCTAAAACAAGGACTTTATCATCACTCTTCTCTTTGGAAAATTTTAAAACATTAAAGTCCATGTCCAAAGAAACAAATTTTTCATGATAGAAATGTCTTTGATTTTAAACTGCTTGCAAAAGATCCATAACGGATTTAAAATGAGATTTTTTTTTCCAAAATGTCAATTCTTTTAGCAAACGTCAAATTCAAATGAGTTAAATCGTCAAAATTATAATTCGAGCCAATGGGTGGGGGCATCAAATTAGATAAGTGTGCCATCGAAAGATTGCGATAATTTTTTTAGCAAAAATCAATATCACAAAAAGTTCTGCAAAAAATAAGGATCAAACATAATAAACTAGCGTACCCAGCTCTTATACCAATTTGTAAACGGTACGCACTCGCTTTTAATAAAGCTCTGATACCACTTTGTAAATGCGATGTGTGATAGCGATCAAATTAATTCGAAAATTACAAACACACTTATTTAATTAGGAGTCTAAATATAAACAAACCAAATTAGATTTTAGTTCAGCCCCTAAAATATGCAACTACGTGTTAAATAAAATAAAGTAATGAACAAAGCTGACAAAAGCAGGTTTCAGGAAAAAAAACTTAGGGCAAAAACCTTTTATTTTCACTGTAATTTGTAAAGTACCGTTACAATCGGATTACAATGAAAATACACTTTGACTTACAAAAAACCCGCAGGTGACGGTTCGTAGTCGTCAGTCCAAGAACATCGTAGCACTCCCTATGACACGCACTCCTGAATCTTGACAGAGTCTTCTTCCACAATAGCCCACAGCTCTCGGTTGTAGAGAACACCCTCCAAAGATTGAATCAGCCCAGTACCTCCCGCAAGTGTCACCTATGGTCAGCCCAGTACCTTTCCAAGGCATCTATGAACTTCCAGCAAAACTATCTTTTGGGTTCCAAGAACAAATGACACAAAAGGCTAGGATTTATGAATTTTGAAACAAAGTTTTGTACCCTCAAATTAATGGAGAATTAATTAAAGGCACTTAAAAACGTATTCTGTTAAAACCTGTATTTTTTCCACACGAAAAATTGTACGTCTGATACTCTATTTATAAAACACATAAGAAGTTGACGCGTCAAACTTAAACAGCTCGTTCGAACGAGACACGACGTCATTCGAGCGATAAATGATCTCGTTCAAACGAGATACGATATCATTTGAACGACATCAGACACATGTCACTTGCTGCTTCAGTTTTTTAAAAAACTTGGAAACCTCAAACCTAAAACTGTTTACGAGATCAACAAAGTTTATCCAAAATATTTATGAGAAAATTTTTTTGAAAAATTAAAAATCATTTCAAAAATCATTTTTCATAAATTGAAAAATATTTTATTTTTCATAAAAATATCCCAATACTTTTTATGTAAATTGTAACTGAAACAAAAACACAATTTACCAATTTCCTCCTTGTTAGGAATGATTATTGAAGTAGACTTGAAATTCGGATTGTCGATTGTAGATGTACAAATGCCAGTGCTTCGAAAAACTTATAGCGGTATACGACATACAAAATATATTGGACAATGTCCTTACATAGCGCAACACACATGGCGTGGCTCCATGTTGACTATTTGGAAGGCTTGGAATGAGGGCTAGGGTACCCCTTACTTTGAGCAGTGAAAACTCTTTTGGCTCATTTGAGCCAGTGGCGAATGATCGGAGTCTCTTGTGCGAGACTACGCATCATCTACATTCTAGGGTGGTGAACCCTGGAGGTTATGTAAGTATTGATGACTTTTGGACTTAATTTCCTTTTTTCTTGGCGATATTTCCTTATTTCTTAAATTTTGGCAAGAGTTTTTACATTTTTCTTTTGATATTCTGATGTTTCTATTTCGATTATGTGTGCCAGAGGGATGACGGGGCTTAAGGACATTTGGGAACACTTTCCATTTATGGTGCATTGGATGGTGTCTTTAGCCGATTTTGGGAGACTGGCGTCTTCTTTGGAAGAGACACCTCGTTCTATGATTTTCTTTGTTCTCGGGAGGAGAGGTGGTGGGACACCACCTAGAACTTTAATTTGGGCTTTGAGGATATGACGGCGAATCCCATAGATGTGAAGAAGCTGTTGGGGTGCAGATTGAGGTGGATAGTACTCTGAGGGTGACGTCGGAGGCGGTGATGGTAGTGTTGGGTGATGTTGAGAGGGTAGTCTCTGGGGACTCTTTTTTTTTTGTATCTTTTGAGAGAGTTATTCCATAGGAGGAGGATTGACAAGAGTGATGGGCGGTAGGTGCGGTAGATGGACCGTTTGTTCATTCTGCTGGTGTTGTGGAGTTTCACGGTGCTGACGAGTGGCGACGTCCAATTATTATTTTTGCCATTTTTGAGGGTGTTTTCGAACATCCCTCTTTATGACTGAGGGGACTGACCTTGGAGACCTTTTATTATTATCTTGATGCGTTCAGTCAGTGCTACTAGTAAACTTTTACTGGGGCCACGTATATTCTTGAGGTATTCTTTATTTCTCACATTTTCCTCTATGCATTTGCATTTTCCTTCATGCGCTTTATTCTTGATTTCTTAATTGCTGAACTTTGTCCTTTGTAGACGTGTTTCTATGAGATGATTGGGTTTAACACCCAATTAATAGCTTTGAAGGATGAATCTATTGGAGACTAATGCCGGATGTACTGGTGGTGAAACTCTAACCGACAGTTGATGAAGTCTCTCTCTCTGGAGGCGGTGCCTGAGGTCTTGAATGGCCTGATGAGTGAGTTAATAAGTAATTATTTTCTTTTTGGGATTGTTTTTCCTATGATGATCTTTTCCTGATAATGATCTTTTTCTTTTGTTGGAGAACTTGCAGGTGACCTTCTATCCCTGGGGGATGACCATCCAACATATGGGGTTGACTGGGGAGGAACGCGTAGCTATGGCGATTGATGGTGCGTGAGTTTGGGTAAGTCAGATGAGGTGACATATTTCATTTAATTTTATTGATTTAGTGGCTTACTCTACATTAACTTCAATTTTCTACTGAGTTTTTATTTTGAAATAGAGTAAAAAGAGTGTATTTTTGGAAAATTTTGCACATGCTTGAGTAGAAGATGGCCTTGATGGCCAGGTTAAAAAAGAGCTTCTATTTTGAAAGCATTATTTTGAGAAATAGTAGGAAAAATGAGTTTTTTGGATTTTTTGAGTGAAGGAAGGCCTTAAAGTCTTGGTCATTAGTTGCGAGAGGAATGATTTTTCTTTATGTTGTGTTGCATTCTGTGCATTTGCAGGATGTCAGTCATGTTGGTTATGTTGGAGCCGTTATTTTAGGCCTGGTTCAAAACTAATATAGGTGAGAAAGGAACTGCTAGTGGACCCACAAATTGAACCATTATTTCCTGGATGTTGTATCATCACAATCTTGCGACGGTGATACTGGCGGAGACTCTAAATGGTCTAGATGCTTGGCGGAAAGTCCGTTCTAACTTCCAGATGGGTAAACCCATAATTTTATTCATGTGGTTGTCAAAGATATTCCGTATGGTGGTCCCACCTCAGTATCCTTTACCGATGGTGCCTTTATCACTGTAGGCCAGGACATCGAGAGCTGGGAGAATTGGTTTATGGAGTACGGAGCTCGAGGCTTGCGTTGGTCAGTGCCTTGGTGGGGGGAACTGCTGCCCATTCTAGAACTCAGATAATACTAGTATTTATAATTAGTTGGTCTCAGGCAAACCTCTTTATACTTTTCTTGGTAGATTATGTGCTAATGTGATTGGGAACAGATTGTGCCACCTCGAACACTGGACTTCTTTCTTGTGGAGGATCTGAGAGAGTGTATGCGCATGCAGCTAGGCTCTTTTGGGGGGAATCCTTGACCATCAACCCATCCATCCCAGTCTGTTAGAAGAGTCTGGCATATTTAAGGGAACTATATGAAGTGATTGTGGAGAAAAATAGTTTCCAAGATGTTGGCTATAGAGACTAGGCAAAGGTGGTTCAGTATATTTGACACCATGGATGAAGGGGTTGTGATTTTCCCCAAACTAATTCGGGTTATTATTCTATGGAGCATATGTGGCTCTCCATTCAGGCAGGGGAAGTTTGGGGACCCTAAGATGTGGGTGATGGTGGGGTTTGTTCTTCTGGTACATATGGGTAGGATCCCTGAGGCGTATAGTTGTGAAGCTTTTGTAATGGGTGTTTGGGAATAATTTATGTGTTATTCTGGTTATAGTGGGGCTTATTATTTTTTTTTGGTTTTGGGAAGGTAGGAGTAGGCTGATAAAGGAAATCGTTTGACTCCCTATACTGGTGTAATTATATTGGAATTTTCAAATAATGGAATAAAAAAGTTTTTGATCATCTAGTTGTGCCTCTTGATGAGTTTTTCATTTGAATTATCTATTCCAATCGCTAATACATACATAATCCATTTGTTCGTGTATACGTTAAAATGAACTATTATTCTCCATGATAAGAAGAGAATAGAATTTTATGAAAAAGAAGGGAGTCGTGCTCATATAAAGCAGATGAGCTGCCTATGTACCTATGAGGGTCTTAAATTTTTTTTGAAATTCCTTTTTGAAAGAAAAAGGATTTATAGAGGATCAGGCCCATGTAGTTCTAAGTAGAGGGAAATGCCATTTTTTTAGAATAGAAGAGAGATGAGAAGAATCGTAGCATGCTGAGATTCGGACTAGGGGTAGAATTTTTTGAAATATTCTAGGTTGAGTGGACACACCATTTCTTCTTCATTAAGATTGGTGAGCATAGCAGCGCCTCCTGACAGGATCTTCTAGACAATGTAGGGGCTGCTCTAATTGGGCTTGAATTTCCCTCTAGGGTCCCAAATGGGCTCTACTATCTCTTTGAGGGAAAAATCCCCTTCTCAGACATAGCGATCCTTAATTATCTTATTGAATAATCGCGCAATACAGCGATGGTACCCTTGCATGTGATATAGAGCTTTCAGCCTCCTTTCGTCCAAGAGTGATAACTCGTCAAGACGACTTTGGTGCTAATCTTCCTCGCTAAGTGTGCTTTCAAGCATGACGCACAGCGAATGGATTTTCAGCTCTATGGGTAAGAATTCTTCCATGATGTAGACTAGAGAGTAAGGAGGGTTAACCCCAGTAAAGGTTCGAACTGAGGTGTGGTAGCCCAAGAGGGTGTAATGGATCCTGTTGGCCCAATCTCGATAACTCTCGATCATCTTGCTGATGATGGCTTTAAGATTCTTATTAGCGGATTTAACTGCTCCATTAGTTTGATTTTGATAGGGAGAAGATTTGTGTCTTTGAATCCCATACTCGTAGACCACCTCTGTAACCTCTGCCTCAAAGTGTAACCCATTGTATGATACTAGCTCATGCGGGACCCCATACTGGCAGATGATGTTTTTCTTGATGAACTTGGCCACTTTCTTGGCATTCAGAACTGCATATGACTCGACTTTGACCCATTTAGTGAAGTATTGAATACATGTTCATTGGATTCTTTGGGTTTAGCCTTCCCTATGATGTTAATGCCCTATGTGGAGAACGACCCGGGAAAAGTTAGGTTATACAATTCCCGCTGAGGCAAGTGTTATAGGTTGGAAAACTACTAGCATTGGCTGTGCAATCCTGAACCACGATAGTCCAGTAGTAGCCATATCGAATGATCTTCTGGGAGAGCATATGAACGTTCATGTGGGGTCTCCATTCCCCGTTGTGGATATTCTGCATCATTTCTTCAATGTCGTCCCATGTGATGTAGTACAAATGTGTTCCATCAAATTTTCTCTTGAATAATACTTTATGGTAAACAATGTACTAGGCAACTAATTTGCAAAGGGTTGCTCGATCTTTCTTATTAGTAACTAAGGGGTACCTACCATGCTTGAAAAAGAAACAAATATCATGGTACCAACAGTTGGATATATCAGGATATTCTTATGTGATGAGCTCAATGTGGTAGCAGTGGGTTTATTTATCTTTCTTTTGTACAAGGAAAGGGTCCATGGTTATTCCTCCGGGAATGTCAATCATGGAGGATAAGGTAGTAAGGGCAACGACTAGGTTATTCTTTTCTCGGGGCAGGTAGTGGAAGGTGATTTCTTGGAATTGGGAAGCTTTCTCTTTTGGGTGGGCATGAAAGGATAAAAGTTTCCCATCCTTGACTTTCCATCGTCTGAGAACTTGATCGATGAGGAGGTTTGAATCCCCATAGACATCTAGGTATCAAATTCCTTTCTTGATGGCAACTTTTAGTCCTATCGTGCATGCCTCGTCTTCAGTCATGTTGTTGGTGAAGGGAAAATCCAATTTGATGGAAATGGGAGTGTGAGAGTCATCAGGGTTAATTAGGAGTATCCTAATGCCATACCCTTTCTTATTGGCGGCGCCATCAAATAACATTTTCCTTCGAAGATCTTCTTATGATGTACAGTGTATATTCTCATCCAGGAACTCAGAAATCCACATATTGGCTTCTTCCATAGGGTACTCAGCAAGGTAATAAGAGATGGAACTTCCTTTCATAGCTTTCTGCGTGACATATACAATATCTAATTCGGCTAGAAGCATCAACCAATGGGCCATTTGGCTGGACAGGGCATGCTTTTTGAGTAGGTGCTTGATGGGATCCATTCGGGATACAAGTTTGATGGCAAAGGTGAGCATGTAGTGCTGCAAATTTTGGGTGATCTAAATAAGGGCGACACATGCTTATTCTAAGGATGTGTAGTTAACTTCGTAGTCAAACAACATGCGATTGCCATAGTATATGGATCTCTCTTTTTAGGTTTCTTCAAGGTACTGGGCTAGAAATCCCCTACTGTAGTGTTTGTTACAGTTAGGTAAAGGAGTAGGGAAAGAGCAGTATGCAACGACATGAGTACCGGGGGTCAGGTTAGATATTGTTTGATTTGGTCAAAGGCCTCTTGGCAAGCTTCGTTCCAAACCTTGGTCGAATCCTTTCAGAGGAGTTTGTAGATGGGCTCACAGATAGAAGTCAACTGGTTGACGAACCGATTGATATACTGTCATTTTCTAAGGAATCCCCGAATTTCCTTCTCCTCTCGGGGTGGTGGAATATAGAGCATGGCTTTTATGTTGGGAGGATATGTATCTATCCCTTTCTGACTAACCATGAATCCCAAGATTTTTCCTTTGGTAACGCCTAAGACATATTTTTTGTGTATTAAGTCACATCCGATATTGTCACAGTCGTTCAAAGAACTTTCGAAGATCGGGAACATGACATTCCCCAGTCTTAGACATGATAATCATATCATCCACATATACCTCGACTTCCTTATGTTTCAGATCGTGCAAGATGGTTATGGCAGCTCTTTGGTAGGTAGCCCCTGCATTTTTTAGACCAAATGGCATGATGCCATAGCAAAAGGTTCCCCAAAGGGTGATGAATGTGATTTTCTCTTAATGATCTGGGTGCATCTTGATCTGATTATATCCAGTAAACCCATCAATGAATGACTTGAGAGCATAACTGGTCGTATTTTCCATAATTATGTCAATATTTTATAGCGGGTAATCATCCTTTGGAGAGGCCTTATTCGGTAGTCAACGTACATACGAAGCCTCCATCCTGATTTCAAAACGGGTACGATATTGGCTAGACATGTGGGATATTAGATCACACGAATGAAACCCACGTTCAACTGTTTGATCACTTCTTCTTTAACTTTGAGCGACCATTTAGTACGGAGCTTTCACAGTTTTTCCTTGATCGATTTGCATTCGAGGAGATTAGAAATCTCATACTGAGCTATCTCAGGGTCAAGGTTGGGCATGTCATCGTAGGACCATGCGAAGACATCCACGAATTCCTTTTGTAATTCCTCAAGTTGCGTGCTCTCATTCTCGTTAAGGGTGTCCCCAATCCTAATCTCGCGCAGTTAACTACTAAAATCGAGATTAATAAAATAGTTTCATCTTCATTATATTGAATGTGGTTATATTGTTTATTATTAACCTTATTTAGATCAGTTAATAATTGTTCATTTACAAAATCATTATCATCAAGAGTTTGATTAGAATCAAGACAATTAATGTAAGGCACAGCAAGATACTCAAAATCTTTATTTATTTCATTGATAGGAAAAACAGCATTAAGAACCACATCAAAGGAGGTTTCGATTACATCAGAGTAAGGAGGAAAGGGGTTAAACATCAGGGTTAAGTTGAATATTAGCAAGTGGCACTCGTGTAGCATGCCAGTTGAGGGGAGGTGCATCAGCAACTTTGATCTGGCGGGAGGGATCCGACGATGTAGCCCATGAGTAGATCATACAAAGTGTCAGCCCCGGTGTCTACAAACTGAAAGAATGCTCAGAGTCACTTTTCTCATATACTTTAGTATCTTCTATGGTGTTATCAATGAGTGGTTGCACTTGATGCTAGGAACTTTTGACCCACGAGTAGTTATCTTAGAAAAGATTTATGTTCTAAGTTTCATCTTCTTGTCCACATGATTGTACCATGGTTCAGAAAAGTTGTAGAAGGGTAAATCTTCACCCTCTCTAATGAATCTTCCATTCAAGGAATCTCTCAAGATAGTCTTGGTACTTTTTAGCCTTATTTTTAGTCGAGGCTCCTCGATCATTATGAGTTCTTATGCCAACAATTGATAGCCCAAGCCATGGGGAGGAAAATATTTCTTCAACATAATGGGTTCAAGTATCCCCTGTTGTCATCGTTCTAGCCCCAATCTGGGCATTAAGTGCATGTTCTTGAACATCTGGATCACATTGATGTTGCCATGGTGGTTGTACTCTAGGCAAACCCTATCTTTGAAATCATCCCCTGCTGGGAGTAGAAGTGGTTCAACCCAAAAACTTGACAATATCATATCATTTGTCCCATATTGTATCTCTAGTATTGGATTACTGGTACTTGCATTCTTGGG
Organism: Sambucus nigra; assembly: GCA_949130495.1. Lineage (NCBI taxonomy): Eukaryota > Viridiplantae > Streptophyta > Magnoliopsida > Dipsacales > Adoxaceae > Sambucus > Sambucus nigra. The sequence continues at coordinate 291,684,783 of OX422215.1, read as the reverse complement.
AGGGGTATCATCATCATCACCCAATATGGTGATGATCGGCCCATTGGTGAAGAACTTCAGTCTCTGAAGGGAGGAATACACCCCCTTAATGCTATGGACCAACGATCGTCCAATTCGCAGATTGAAACAGGTTGGGATATCGATGACTTAGAATTCAACAATCTAATTTATAGGGCCAGCCCCTATTGCAAGATTTATAGATCCCATCACTCCTCGATGGGTATTATCATGAGCACGTACTATGATAAAGGTTGGAGCAAGGTCATTGATTTTCAGTCCTAAATAATGGGGGTCCTTAGCGGGCAAACATTCAAAGCTAATCCATTATCGAGAAGTAAAAGTGGGACGATCTTTCCCATGACTTTGACAAAGATGTTGAGCATAATTATGGTTTATACCAATATTAGGTATTTCTTCTTCAGAGAAGGAGAGCATTCTAGTATAGGTTAGGGATCCGAGCAGATTCACTGCTTCTTCTGGCGTGGTAGAAGGAAAAACTGTGGGTCCTGTGAGTATCTTGATCAAGGCATTCTGGTGCAGCTGGGAAGACATAAAGAGTCCCCACCTGTGAGTATCTTGGCTTGCGTTTTCTTCAACTGATCGAGGATCTTGCTTTCCTCTAGGGTTATTTTTGGCATAGGAATATTCAGAACACCCTTTTGTTTGTCGATTTCTAATGATTACAGGTGTGGGATTTGGTAATGCCTCCCTGGCTTGGTCATATGGTTCACAAAAAGAGGGGAAGAATAGAATTTCCTCATCAATCTCGGGTTGTTCATCCACCTTGTTGATTTCTGCAAGAAGTTACACAAATGATATCATTCCACATATGCTAACTATCGAACTAGTATTTTCTGGACTCTCCTCTTCATCTGAATCATAAAATTCGTCCCCCCAGTCGCAATGATATTATATTTCCATGAAAAGTCAATACACTCCACAACTTCAATGTCTTCTTCGTATAAATCCTCCTATTTGGTGGGGATATGTAAAAACGAAGGGACTAGACGCCCTTGTAGTTTCAAAGCATCGAGTATCTTGGATTTACTACAAATATCATTAGTCTATCGGAATAAATCCACCATGATCTAGACCATATCATCTAAACTAACTTGATCGATCGTTACCACCTAATTATCTGACTCTCGGTCTAATTTTTGAACTTTTAAGAACAACACACCGAATCTCTGACAGTTGTCATTTGGGAGGGTAATTTTAGCCCCAACTCTAGGAGTTGGTTCAATACTTCTGTCAATTCCATATCTTTACCTCCAAAATGGCTACGAATAGTGATGTATGCTCTGGTAAGGAGTGCTAAGTCCTGATCGACGAAGCTAGTTAGATGTAGGAGAAAATATGGGCTTATTAGGAGAGGTTTAGGAGAGTATACGGGTATGATTGGTTATTTTCTTGGTATGCTTTGGGTAGATAGGTCAATCAGGGTCTTCTTCTAGGAAGTTGGTATTTGTATGATTTAGGAGTGGATTCAGGGTAGTGTTTGGTTCAGGATTGAATGGCGGGGTGATTGCACTCCGGTCGATCAGACCTTGGATCATAGTTTGGAGGTGGAAAAACTCGTAGGTTATATGGCCGACGGCTTAGTGAAAGTAACAATGGGCATCTAGGTTGAAATTTTTGGGAAATGGCTTTGGTAATGGATGAAGGCCCATGGGCTTGGTAAGGTTTCGGCTCAAGAGAGCCTGGTAGAACTTTGGAGAGGGGAGTGTGAATCTTGGTGTATTCTTTACGGGCTAGGTTAGGGAGACTTTATGGCACCCATGAAGTGGCATGCTGAGAGATGTTATTGATGATTGAAATTACGGTACTGGCCGGCTTTCAAATTTCTTGGGAGCGAATTGTTCGATACTTTCTTTGGTTTAGCTTTTATCTTGGTAATATCTTCTTCTATTTTCGCTCCTGCAACTAGAAGGGATCGAAAATGATTTTAGTACGATCATCCCATCGTTGCTCGAACATTGGGTAAGAAGTTCTTATTTAAAATGTTGACTTGCTCCTCTTCAAAAGGCTGGTTGGTGATGGAAGTTGCTTTCTCTCTCCACCTTGCTATGAAGTTACTGATCGATTCCCTAGGATTCTTCTTAAGAAGCTCAAAATCACGACGATTAACTATTAACTCTTTGTTCTACTTGTATTGTGACATGAATTCGTGGGCAACATCCTCATAATTGTGAATTTTGGATTCCTCGAGAGATAAGAGCCAACAGAGAGCGTTATCCTTCAAGGTCTGTTGAAACATTTGGCCCATTATTTCGTTTTAGGCCCCTAGGAGAGTCATCGCTCGATGGTAACTGTGGAGATGAACAATTGGTGGTCCACTACCCCCTAACTTCTCGATGTTGGGCATCTTAAACTTTTTTAGAAACCTTGCTTTAGGATAGGGAGACATGTGGGTGTAGTCCATGTAGTTTCTAAAGAGTCTGACTTGGTCGAACTACTTGGTCAACATCTTGAGGTCTTCTTTGACCTTTTTCAACTCTTCCTCCTTTGGATCAACGGTCACGGGTAAGTCAGCCCCTAGCCGGGCAAGGTTTGGCATAGGAAGTTAGGTTGGCGATGGCCCGTTAGTAGGATGAGCACGTGGAGCGGGCTGGTATTCCTCGGGAACTCAAATAGGCTCAATTTTGAGTGAACCCATAGTGTGAAGGAAGAGGACCTCGAGCTCTTTAGGTATAGGGACCCGATTTTGTTGCATCTCATAAACCTCATTTTAAAGGTTGTCAATCTTGGCAGTGAATTGAGCTAGGACAGCCATCGAATATGGCTACACATTCGGTACTAGGTTTGTGTTCTTAATAGAAAGAGTATGAATTACGGGCTTAGAGGAAGAAAGGGGACTGACTAAGCTTCAGGGCGGTTCGACTGAAGACTGAAGACAATAGGGATCCAGGCCAAGGGTATGCAATCGACCTGAGAAGAAAAATTGGGATTTATTTTTGGAAAAGGAGGAAGAAAAATGTTTTTGGCATTTTTTTTCAAAAAAGAGGGGAACACAATTCTTTTGGGTAAAAGGGAGGAAAAATAGTTTTGGTATAAGGAAAGAAAACAATATTTTTGGTATTTTTTATAAAATAAGGAAAAATATTTTTGACACTTTTGGTTTAAGAAAGAGAAAAAAGATGAGAGGCGGGTCTCAACAAGATTATTATAGGAGGGCAGTGAGACTGGGGTCTATGAATAACTGTAAAGGGTGAGGTGTGATCCACTCCAATGGATGCTGTCTACAAGGTTCTCAAGAGCTTCTAGAGCAGCTTCTGATGAAACCTTCTACATTTGGTAAAAATGGAGCTCAACCTAGAACTTCCTCCCCGCAAGAAGATGAACTTCCACAATAATAATAGTAATTTTTTGAAGAAGAGCTCGTGAGAATGATGGTTGTCGGTGAGGAGTGAAAGATCAAGTCACTTAGCACTAGAGAGAGAGAGCAAGGAGAGGATACTAGGAGGTTGTGGTGTGATTTTGACAGAGTAACAGTGCTATTGAGTTTTTTCTCCCTTTCCTTGACCTTACCCAGGGGTCCTATTTATACTTGGGCACTAGGACAGAGTTGGCACTTTTGGTGCAAAAAACTTATAGGGCTGGTGAGGGACAAGGTCTGCAGTGTACCATTTGTCCCTACCTGTGTGCAAGAGCTTGTCCCCTCAGACAGGTGCCACCTGGTGCAAACCAAAGTCAAAAAGAACATATGTCTCCTAATGGAGACAAAATATCTTATTTGGTAAATATCTTTTGAAACAGTAACTTTTGGTACAAAGTTCGTGAACTTGAGGGGGGTCTCAAGGACCACCTCCTCTAAAATCTTTAATTGCTTGAGGGGGGTCTTGAGGACCCCTTTCTAAAATCATTTTTCTTAAGAGGGGCCTAGAGGACCCTCTCCTTTAAAATCATTTTATAAACAAATCTTTTCTTGTGAGTAACCCTTTGGCTTCTCACCCTGGTTGTGTCTGACTGTGAGGTGTGTGAGGACTTCCTACTAGTATTATCTCAATCCTAAAGTGCTAAATGGTTGAGCTTGATCAATAAACCTTATTCCTGATTCGCCAAGCCAAAAAACGCAAGAGATCCCAACTGGCCTATTTGAGCTCTGCCTACTCAACTAGGCTACCTGTACAAAAAAGAAAAGTGTTAATACTGTTGTTCTTTAAAATAATGACTTTTCATGATTAGGGGTTGCTCATGGTATCCACTCTCTCATCCTGGGGTCTTTGCCCCGAGTTTTGGTTAAGGGACCCTGGAGGTTCCTTCACCACTATGACTTTTTTGTATTTTAGGGATCCTGAGTGCTCTTTCACCGATTATGCATTTCTGCGGTCAGGGGGCCTAGGTTCCCGCACTAATACGAATTCTCTGCTGTGAGGGACCTTGGATGATCTTTCACCAATTCTGTATTTTCTACGGTGAGGGTGCCTAGGTTCCCGCACCAATATGAATTCTCTATGGTGAGGGACCTCGGATGCTCTTTCACCAATTATGCATTTTCTACTATCAGGGGGACTAGGTTCCCGCACCAATATGGATTATCTACGGTCGAGGGACCTTGGGTGCACTTTCACCAGTTATGATTTTTTCGCAGTTAGGGGGCCTAGGTTCCCTCACCAATATGGATTCTCTGCGGTCGAGGGACCTTGAATGCATTTTCCTCAAAAGTCATTTCTAGGGCTAGGGGCCTAGGTTCCCGCACCGATATGAATTCTCTGCGAACGAGGTCCCTTGGGTGCACTTTCTCCAATTATGAATTTTCTTCGGTAAGGGGGCCTAGGTTCCCGCACCAATATGGATTCTCTGCGATCGAGGGACCTTGGGTGCATTTTCATCAAAAGTCATTTTCTGCGGCTAGGGAGACCTAGGTTCCCGTACCAATTTGAATTCTCTGCAGTCGAGGGACCTTGGGTGCACTTTCGCCAATTATGCATTTTCTACGGCCAGGGGGCCTAGGTTCCCTCACCAATATGGATTCTCTGCGGTCGAGGGACCTTGGGTGCATTTTCATCAAAAGTCATTTTTTGCGGCTAGGGGGCCTAGGTTCCCTCACCAATATGAATTCTCTACCGGGAACCTGGGGGGTTCCTTCTCAATATGAATTTTTGTCGGGACCCGAGGGTTCCTTCTCAATATAAGTTTCTGGCGGGACCCTGGGTGTTCCTTTTCAATATAATTTTTTTTCAGAACCCTTGGTGTTTCTTCTCAATATGAGTTTATGCCGGGACCCTGGGTGGGGTTCCTTCTTAATATGAGTTTCTGCTAGGACCCTGGGAGGTTCCTTGTCAATATGAGTTTCTGCCGGGACCCTGGGGAGGTTCCTTATCAATATGAGTTTCTGTCGGGACCCTAGGTGGGGTTCCTTCTCAATATGAGTTTCTACCGGGACCTTGGGTGGGGTTCGTTCTCAATTTGAGTTTCTGATGTTAGGGCCTAGGGGTTCCTCAACCTTATATTTCCTGAAGAATACTGAGGGGATATTTGAGGGACCCTCACCCCAAAATATAGTGGTCAAACTTGAACACCCTTCTACACTAACCCCTCATGAAAATTCTTTTGTGTTGGGTAGACCAAAATGCTTTGTAAACCATAAATTTGATTTTCAATTTCAAGGGACCCTAGGGTTCCGTCATCTTTCCCCCTAGGTCATCAAATGCTCTGTCACTTCATCCCAGGTTTTATAGATGAGGTCACTTAGAGTGTACCTCCTTATCTGGGTATCAACTTGGGCAGAGGGGTTGCTCGCGGTGATCCCCTCGTACTTAGCCTTTTTTCTGTGGCCTTCTATCTTATTTAGAGGGGTTACTCATAGTGAACCCCTCGTCCTTGGCCTTCTTATATCGCCTTATATCCTGTTTAAAGGAATTGCTCATGGTGAGCCCCTTGTCCTTGCCTTCTTCTGTGGCATTCTATCTTGGATATAAGGGTTGATCGCGGAGCCCCTCGTCCTTTGCCTTTATATGTGGACTTCTATCTTGAGTAGAGGGGTTACTCATGGTGAGCCCCTCATCCTTGGCCTCTTTCTGTGGCCTTCTATCTTGGGTATAGGAGTTGCTCACTGTGAGTTCCCTCCTCCAGGTTTTACACCTCGTCACAGGGACACTCAAGGTGGACCCCCTTGCTCTAAATATTTTCTTGCTAACTTGGGTAGTAGGATCCCCTCTAGGTGGGTTCACTCTCCCTTAGAAATTCTAGAACTACAGTTGGACACCCCTCTACATTAGTCCCCTCATACAAAAATATTTATGTTGAGTAGACCAAAGGGTTTTGTACGAAACAATGACTTCATCTTAGAATTTGAAAGTTTCATGCCTTTACATCACTATACTATTCAGTTTGGAGTGACTGGCGGGTTCATATTGGTAGACTTCCTCATCCTTAGTCATTCTCTTTCCTGCACTAGAAATGAAGCAGAGGGGACACTCTGAGTGAGTTCACTCGCCCTAACTCATTTTACCTTGTTTCTAGTTTATGCAGTGAGGAGTGGGGAGCCCTTAAGGTAGACCCTCTTGTTTCTATATCTGTCTTTAGCAGATGGGTCACTTATATTGGACTCTTTAACCCAGGGTTTTCTTCTTTCTATTTTCCTTTGGCAAAGAGTTCACTCAAAGTGAACTCCTTCGTGATAAACTGGAGGTCCACTCATGGTGGACCCCTTCACCACCAGTTGTTTTATAACATTGTTCTTAGTCGAGGGGCCACTCATGGTGGACTCCCTCGGCATAAACTATTGCTTGTTATAATCTTGGCTGAGGGGAATTTGTGGAGGACTCCCTCATCCTTAAACTGTTACTTGTGTTGGTTTTAGCAGAGGGTGTCACTCGTGGTGGACCCCCTTGCACGGAGTCATTTTCTGTAGCATTAAGTTTGGGAAGAGAGGTCCTCAAGGTGGATCCCTTAGCCTTAGACTATTTTCTATCATTCTTGTAATCTTGGGCAGATGGAGCGACTCTAAGCGGATCCCCTCGCCCTAGGCTATTTCACTTTTTGTTCACTTGCTTGAGGACTTCTGAACATTAGCCCCCTCGTGAAAAAGTGTCTTGTAGTGTCGAGAGACTTGTGCACGAAATATCATAATCAAGATTTCACTACTTGTTCACTGGATTGAGGACTTGTTAACATTATCCCCCTTCTACGAGAATACAAGTTAATAGTATGAGCACTCCGGTGCCCTAGGTACTAAACTGCCGTACATTTTTTTTATACTTGGAAGTTGCTCAATAGTGTGAGCGCTCCTATGACCTTGGAGCCTGAGGTACTAAACTATGGTGCCTTCTATTTATACTTGGCAGTTGCTCAATATGATGAGCGCTCTATTGCCTTTGGAGCCTAAGGTACTAAACTATCGTACCTTATATTTATACTTGGAAATTACTCAATACTGTGAGCGCTACGGTGCCCTTGGAGCCTTAGGTACTAAATTTTCATACCTTATATTTATACATGGCACTTTCTCAAGACTGTAAGCTCTCTAGTGCCCTTGGAGCCTTAGGTACTAAATTGTCGTACCTTATATGTATTCTTGGCACTTGCTCAATATTGTGAGCGCTCTAGTGTCCTTGGAGCCTTAGGTACTAAACTGTCGTACCTAATATTTATACTTGGCACTTGCTCAAGACTGTGAGCGCTCTTATTCCCTTGGAGCCTGTAGTACTGTGAGTTTCTCTACTTTCTGTGAGAACTTAAGAATTTAATTGCCCTGTAGTATGTGGGGTACTTGCCTATGATCTGAGTAAGTTATCATTCTAGAGTTTCCCCTCTAAGTGTGGGGGTACTTTCATATGAGATGATAAAGTTATCATTTCATAGGTGTCCCTTGTAACTGCAAGGTACCGACATGAGGTATGAGCAAGTTATCTTTTCTGAAGCTGCCCCTCTAACTGCGGGGTACTTGCATATAGGCAAGTAGGTTAAAATTTTGGAGTTACCCCTCTAACTGCGGGGTACTTGCATACAACTGGGCAAATTAAAATTTTTAAGCTACCCCTCTAACTGTGGGGTACTTGCATATGAGCTGAGCAAGTTATTATTTCTGAAGTTGCCCCTCTAACTGCAAGGTACTTGCATATGAGCTGAGCAAGTTATTATTTATGAATCTTACCCTCTAACTGCTGAGTACTTGCATATAATTGAGCAAGTTAAAATTTGGAAGTTGACCCTCTAGCTGTGGGGTACATGCATATAACTGAGAAAGTTAAAATTTGGAAGTTGACCCTCTAACTGTGGGGTACTTGCATATAACTAAGAAAGTTAAAATTTGAAAGCTTCCCCTCTAACTGTGGGGTAATTGCATATAACTGAGCAAGTTCAAATTTTAAAGTTGCCCCTCTAGTTGTGGGGTACTTGCATATAACTTAACAAGTTAAAAATTTGGAAGTTGCCCCTCTAACTGAGGGGTACTTGCATATAACTGATCAAGATAATATTTCGAAGCTGCCCCTCTACCTGTGGGGTACTTGCATACAACTGAGCAAGTTAAAATTTTGAAGTTGCCCCTCCAACTGCGGGGTAATTACATATAAGTGAGGAAGTTAAAATTTTGAGCTACCCCTCTAACTGCGGGGTACTTGCATATGAGCTGAGCAAGTTAAAATTTGGAATCTTCCCCTCTAGCTGTGGGGTACTTGCATATAACTGAGCAAGTTAAAATTTTGAAGCTGCCATTCTAACTGCGGGGTACTTGAACTTAACTGAGCAAGTTAAAATTTGGAATCTGTCCATGTACCTGTGGGGTACTTTTTAGCACAACCACGTGTGACTGTGGGGTATTTCATTATGCACATTCATTTGTTAGGGAGTAACCAGGAGATGGGGTTAGTACTTTTCCTTCCCACAAAGTTTGAATAAATTTTCGCACATATCATAAGGAAAGAAATAATTATTTCTTTATACTGAAAATTTCCCTTGGTCTGCAGGGTCCTTGTTCCAAACTTTTCTTTGGAACCTTTTTGTCTTATAAAAATAATAAGTTTAAGAGGGGGGGGGGGGGGGGGGTAGACCCGTATCTCCCTATTTTCTAAAAATGGGTCAATTACATTTTTCTTGAGAACAGAGGTTAGTACTTATTCTATAGGCTATAAATCTCTATGGAATAATAATAATAATAATAATAATAATAATAATAATAATAATAATAATAATAATAATAATAATAATAATAATAATAATAATAATAATAATAATAAATATTGTGATTTTTTTTTATTATTATTACTAGGAGGATAACCTCCTATTCGTCCTGTCGGGTCTGTAGGGCTTTACTCACTATACTTTTACTTTAAGCTTGGATATACCCCCAGTATAATGAGGAAAGTTCCTTATATCATTGGACCTCTTCTAATCTAGTAGGGGCTATACCCTTCTTTTAAGAAAAGAACACATAAATCTGTTATACCCACCGCACAATGTAGGTAAATGAGTCATGCACAAAATTTCAAGTGCCAACAAAAATAACTAGTATTCATTTCTGCATTGTAGTTACTCTTTGTATTTCTTACAAAGAGTGTGCTCATAAAATTGCTTTTTTTTTACAAAAAAAACTTTTCTGCACCTAGAGTGGGTTGTTCAAACTTTTAAGAAAATGAAACTTGGTAAGAGTTAGGCATAATACCTCTTCAACCGTAGTGGTAAACTGGCAGGGGGTTCTCATTAACCTCTACTAGTGGAATCTGCACAGTGCCATTGGCTACCTACTCGCCAAATGAAAATAATCTTTTGTGGCATGTTGTGCCCTCTGGTGGAGATCACAAAACTTTTCATCCCCCTTATCTGTTATTATTGGGATTTCCCCATTTGAATGAGGGGGTCTTGCTACCCCCCTCTCATACTAGTTTTCAGAAGTCTATCTGATAGGAGATCGGTTAACGACGGATTGAATTTTGGGGCGAGGAACTCTAAGGATCCCTCGCCGCTTTCTGTGGTAAACAAGGGTTCCTCGTCTGAGACCTTAAATTTGGGGGACACCTCATCCGCCGCTTTGAATTCGAGGGGTTCCTCGGCTATACGCTTCGCAACTGTGGATTCTTAGTCTGAAAATTTGAACTTGAGGGGTACCTCATTTGGCCACTTATTTTTCAGGGGTTACTCGCACCACGTAAGGGAGACTGCGGGTTCGTCTCCTATTGCTTCTAATATGAAGGGTTCCTCGATCGGGGGTATCTCATATGGAGAAGTGGGTTTTTTACCCCAACCCTGCACAAGCTACTACTGGTAAGGAAAATGATTTTGAAGCGACAACTAGTATGGATTCCTCCTCGAGGGTCATAACGGGTGAGGTTCCCTCACAGGAGGTTGTTGTTGCCGCCAATTTGTGTTCCTCAAAATTTGGAACTTCTTATTTATGGGTTCCTCAATCGGGTGTGTGACTGGAGAGGGTCCCTCGCCTAGGGTTCCTCGCTTGAAGTTTCTATTTATGATCCTTTACTTGAGTGTTCCTCGTCGTAATCATTGAGCACGAGGGGTTCATCGTTCACTTCTCTATAAATTAAGAGTTCCTCAGTTATAGCACCGTCAATGATAGGTTCCTCACCTATTGTTGTGACAGCAAGGGGTTCCTCATTGGGAGTGTCAACCCCTTTGGGTTCCTCGACTGACTTTTTGCCTAAAGGTTCCTCATAACCTTAAGGCGCTGGAACGGGTTCTACATTTCAGTGTTCCTCACGACCACCAAAGGTTTTCCTAGGTTCCTCGCAGTTGGGTTCTTCGCTGTTGAGTCCCTTCGCATTAGATTTCTTGCAACCCCAAGCAGCTAGAGTGGAATATTCGCAATTGGGTTCCTCGACGCTGTGGTTGCCTAGTAAAGGTTCCTCACAATTGGGGTCTTCACGACCACCAGAAGCTATCATAGGTTTATCACAATTAAGTTTGTCACGAGTGTGTTCTTCTTAGGTGAGTTCCTCATCCGGTGTGGGTTCCTCGAAATTTAGGACTTCATTATTTATGGGTTCCTCATCGGAGGTTGAGAGTCTAGAGAGTTCCTTGTTCGGACTCCTTCATCGGCAAGGGGATCCTAGACTATTTTTTCACCTGTGGGTTCCTCATCTACATGTATGATTTTGTAAGGTTATTCACTAGGAGTCTCAACCACTTTGGGTTCCTTAACGGCTTTACCGCCCATGGGTTCCTCGCCCGCTATTGTGAATGAGGGGTATCTCGCCTGCTACCCTGACTTTTAGGGGTCCCTCACATCCTATAGGGATGACCAAGGGTTACTCATTTCTTGTTGATATGGAGGGTTCCTCATTTTTTAGGCTTGCTGAAAAATGTTCCTCTCATAAGCTCTTGAATATGGGGGATCCCCTCGAAAGGTGTTCTCTATCAGGGTTTCCTCATCAAGGATGAGAATTACCGGGGGTCCCTCGTTGAGAGGTCAATCCATTAGAGGTTCCTCGCATGGGGCTCGAATTAGGAGCCATTACTAGCACGTTGCATCTTCATTTGACCATTAGTTGGAGGAAGGGATTATGACTATTTGCGACTTAACATTTGGGGCGATGACCTCTGAGGGTTCCTCACCACTGGCTAGAATGGGGGGTGACTCCTTGCATAGGGTTCCCTCGTCTGGGTCCAATTTTGCCATGGGTTCCTCGACCACTGAGATGATTTTGTGGGGTTCCTCGCCAAATATAATGGTGACCGTGATGGGTTCCCCAACCATAAGAGGGGTTCTTCATCAGCCATGACTTTTTCCACCGTCAGGGGTTCCTTGCAAAAGCTTCCTATTGCAAGGGGTTCCTCTCTTGGAACCAGTATTGTTGTGGTTCCCTCTTTAGGAATCAAAATCAGTGAGGGTTCCTCGCATGGGACTTATATTACCCTTGAATTTTCTCCTTTTCCATTGGTCTTGATAAATTCGGGCGGAGTATACCCCTCCTGGTATGGCTTCAGATTTACACTTTTCTAAATAGGGGTTCTCCAACTCATCATACAAATGAGAGGCCTCCTTCTTGGGAAGTGGAGAGTATCTTCTTCACCTCTTCTATAATAAGATCCTTGGAACTTAGAAGTGTTATGACTTATTTCGGTACCACCTTTCATGGCGGAATCATCTCTACCGGAATCGCAATTGGGGTGGCTACCCCTCCAGAGGGGGCAGTAACTGGTGTTACTTAACCTGCCATAGGAGTCGTTGTCGCCAAGTTGGTCTGCCCTGCCGGAGGAAAAGGTGCCTTGGCTCCGACCATCACCAACTTCTTCCTGAGTAGTTTGGTCACTATGAGATCTATTCCCATATGGAATGTCATAAAAAATGAGCGGCTGAGACACGTTAAAACCTTCTTTGCCCATGTAAGTGAGAATACCTCCCTAGTGGAGTCTCCAAATGTAGAAGGCGGTGAGACTGGGGTCTATGAATAACTAGAAAGGGTGAGGCATGACCCACTCTAATGGACGTTGGTTCTCAAGAACTTCTGCAGGAGCTTCTGATGAAACCTTCTCCTTTTGGTAAAAATGGAGCTCCAGCTGGAACTCCCTCCCTGTAAGAAGATGAACTTCCATAACAATAAACGTAATTTTCTCAAGAAGAGCTCCTGAGAATGATGGTTGTCAGTGAGGAGTGAAAGAACAAGGCACTTAGCACTAGAGAGAGTGCGAGGAGAGAATACTAGGAGGTTTTGGTGTGATTTTGACAGAGTAATAGTGCTATTGAGTTTTTCCTGCCTTTTATTGACCTTAACCAGGGGTCCTATTTATACTTGGGCACTAGGGCTGAGTTGGTACTTTTGGCACCAAAAACTTAGAGGGTTGGTGGGGGACAAGGTCTGTAATGCACCATTTATCCCTACCTGTGTGCAAACGCTTGTCTCCTCAGACAAGGGCCACCTAGTGCAAACAAAAGTCAAAAAGAAAATATGTCTCTTAATGGAGACAAAATATCTGATTTGGTAAATATCTTTTGAAATGGTAACTTTTGGTACAAACTTTGTAAACTTGAGGGGGGTCTCAAGGAGCACCTCCTCTAAAATATTTTTAAGATTGAGGGGGGTCATGAGGACCCCCTTCTAAAATCATTTTTCTTGAGAGGGGCCTAGAGGACCCTCTCCTTTAAAATCATTTTATAAACAAATCTTTTCTTATGAGTAGCCCTTTAGCTGTTCACCCTGGTTGTGTCTCACTATGAGGTGTGTGAGGACTAGGCGACCCTAGGGTCTTTCTTCTAGTATTCTCTCAATTCTAAAGTTCTAAGTGGTTGAGCTTTCTCAACAAACCTTATTCCTCAGCCCCCAAGAAAAAACTCCCAATAGATCCCAACTGGCCTATTTGATCCCCGCCTACTCAACTAGGCTACCTGTACAAAAAAGAAAAGTGTTAATACTTTTGTTCTTTAAAGGAATGACTTTTCATGATGAGGGGTTGCTCATGGTAGCTACTCCCTCATATTGGGGTCTCTGCCCTGAGTTTTGGTTAAGGGATGCTGGAGGTTCCTTCACCAATATGAATTTTCTTTATTTGAGGGCCCCTGAGTGCTCTTTCATCGATTATGCATTTTTTTGCGGTCAGGGGCCTAGGTTCCTGCACGAATATGACTTATATGTGGTGAGGGAACTTGGATGCTCTTTCATCAGTTATGCATTTTTTGTGGTCAGGGGGCCTAGGTTCCTGCACCAATATGGATTCTCTACGATCGAGGGACATTGGGTGTACTTTCACCAATTATTCATTTTTCGCAGTTAGGGGGCCTGGGTTCTCGCACCAATATGGATTCTCTTCGGTCGAGGGACCTTGGGTAAATTTTCATCAAAAGTTATTTTTTGCTGCTAGGGGGCTTAGGTTCCCGCACCAATATGAATTCTCCGCGGTCAAGGGATCTTGGGTGCATTTTCGCCAATTATGCATTTTCTGCGGCCAGGGGGCCTAGGTTCCCACACCAATATGGATTCTTTGGGATCGAGGGACCTTGGGTACATTTTCATCAAAAGTCATTTTCTGTGGCTAGGGGGCCTAGGTTCCCTCACCAATATGAATTCATTATGGTCGAGGGACCTTGGGTGCACTTTAGCCAATTATGCATTTTTCTCGCACTAATATGGATTATCTACGGTCGAGGAACCTTGGGTGCATTTTCACCAAAAGTCATTTTCTGCGGCTAGAGGGCCTTGATTCCCGCACCAATATGAATTCTTTGTCGTAACCTTGGGGGGTTCCCTCTCAATATGAATTTCTTTCGGGACCCTGGGTTCCTTCTCAATATGATTTTCTATCGGGACCCTAGGGGTTCCTTCTCAATATAAATTTATGCCGGGACCATGGGGGGTCCTTCTCAATATGAGTTCCTATTGGGACCCTGGGTGGGATTCCTTCTCGATATGAGTTTCTGCTGGGACCCTAGGGGGGTTCCTTCTCGATATGAGTTTCTTCCGGGATGACCCTGGTTGGGGTTCCTTCTCAATATGAGTTTCTGTTGTTGAGGGACCCTGGAGGTTCCTCAACCTTATATTTCTTGAAGAATACTAAGGGGTTATTTGAGGGGCCCTCACCCCAAAATATAGTGGTCAAGATTGAAACACCTTTCTACAATTATTACTATATTTATTATGTTCTCACTTGTATTAGGTTTACCTAAATACAAAAAGAAATGTCGAACGAGACCCGAGCCTAGAAAAAATGGGCTTGAAAAGTATGTAAAAACTATGGTTGGACTTGTTATCAAGCTCATGAGCAGGGTCCCGTTATAAAATTACGCAAAAATTTAGGTGGCACGCCGACCCGTATTTTTGACGGAGTTTAGGGTTCAAATCAAAAAACTAAATATGAGTGCCCTAGGTTTGACGCCTATATACGAGTATGAAGTTGTTAGGTTAATTGGAAGGTGTTCCCCCTTTGGCATAACTTCCATGATATACGTCTTACTTTTGAGGGAAATCAGTACGTGTGGACAAGCCATTTGATATACCTGAGTGTACGTGAATTTCCTCACTATATACCTAGTGGGGATAGTACGTGTGAGAGCGAATTTGATATACTCGACGTACGTGAATGAGTTCCTTACGATATAGCTCCCGTCAGTACTTTGATCAAGAAGTACGATGTGGGGGGAACCGTTTGATATAGGTCAAAGGTACTTGGACAATGGAAGTTGAGAGTCATATATCAGAGGCTAATAGAGATATGCTGAACCAACGCCCATCAAGAAGTGACCCCCCCAGTTACGGGGCAAAATTTGGTCAATAGCAATACTCTTTGGTGATTTTGAGTGAAAATGCATGATCCTTGATTATTACATTATGGAGAGAGTATCTTTAATGATGAGCATCATGCCAAGAAGTGGATAATGTATGAGTATAAATAAATAAATCTATATTAAGAATGAATTATGTGAGAGTGTAGCTATTTACAAGTGAGTGTGTAGTAGTGAACCTAAGCATGGATCAACTACAAGTGGTGAGTGATAAGTGTGAGTGAGCATGGATATATGCTAGTGTGATATGTGGGGGTGTGTGTCTAAGCATGGATTTCTAAGTGGTGTGTGCAACATGGGGATGTAAGTGATATTAGGTGCACGTGGTGTGAAATCTACGTGGAGAATTTCTGCAAGTGTGTGAGTGAGTAGTGATATAAGCATGAGGTATATATGTGTAAGAAATAATAGAGGAGAGAAAGGGTGCATACATGTAGGTGCGTACGAATAAAAGAAAACAAAACACCCATGCAAACAGAGTCTAGCCCTCTTATGAAAATATCACCAGTGGAGTCGCCACTTTGGCCATCCCGATTGAGATCGTGCGTCGGCCTCCTCTGTCTCTCTCTCTCGGACCATTTTCTTGAAGAAGGGGGGATATAAAGAAGGAAGGGGGATATAAAGGTCTCACGCCCTTACTTAGGAATTCTTTCGCCATCGTCGATGTGAGGTAAATGTAAAGAGATGGAGTCGCCAGCCTATTTTGCACAAAATAGCCAAAAGAACATGTTGGCGCCTCGAGAGAGAAGCATCAAAGACAAACTGATGCATACGAAATTAATAGTTTAAGGATTCGGAGCTAGTTCGAGGATGCATACAAACTGATGTATACAAAACCCATCCCGCCCTTTCGGTCTTTCATGGGCTAGTGTTATTATTTTCCTTTATTTCTTCGTGAAGTGTGTGAGTGTGTGTATATAACGGAGATCGAAATCATTCAACTCATACCAAAGGAAAGGTAGAGTGAGGTCATCTATGGTAATCTTACCAAAATAATATAAAAAGAAAATATAGTTTGTACATTTATATCGATATTGATCGTTATATGAAATGATAATATGTGTTGGATGAAACACTAATAAGGATAATATGTATATTACTGCAAGAATATGATAAATATGAAAATGAGGAATTTAGGAAAATTGGAGGATTTAGAGAAATTGGAAAATTGGACTCGAGTCTCGAGTTTTAATCCGAAACGCCTATGTAGCCTATAAAGGCATGAAAGTACATGTAGTTCGAATTCAACTTGGGGGTGGGGTTTATCCCATAGATCCGAATGGGATTTTATTATAGGTGTGTGTGTAGAAAAATATGTTTTGGTTTTGAAAAAGGGTGATTGATAATCCCGTTAGGAATTTATGGGTGTAATCCTCTTTTTTTTATAGAAAATAAAGTATGTGCAATATACTAATAAATATGCAGATATTAATGTATATGAACTAAAGTAAGAACTAGATTGTGAATCTAATTAGATTTATACAAAAATAAGGAATTTAAAGATAGGGGAAGGATTTTGACCTTCTTTGAAGCTTGATCTTTGATATTCGATGAACTCCCTTGAGTGTGAGATGAATTTTGCATGAGAGAGAATGAGATTTGATAAATTGGGTATGAAATGGATGGGAATATAAATTTGAATGGAACTTCAGAGGGAGGAACTTCACTGATTTCGAGAGAATGTTGTTGAGATCACTAATGCTGATGAATCTCTGGTTTGTCTGGGGAGTGAGGTCATACCCTTTATTTATAGGGTGAGTTATGGTGCCGATCGGAATTAACCTAGTCCTTCCTATCAAAAGGTGACCTTAGACACACTACCGATAAGCTGGGAACTGGACCTGTCGATTGGTAGTCTCATGCAGATTTTCCTGGAAAATGGTCGTGGAACGTAATCCGTTGATCCAAATCATGAATGGGCATACCGTTAGAGAATTAGTTCGAAGAACTTAAATATTCCTTTGGACCTCTCCTGGGTCCGGGAGTTGACTTTAGGTTAAATGTGGCTCGAAAGCGCATGTCGGTCCTTTGGATGAGAGATCGTCAAACGAAAATGGATCGTTCGTCAGCATGGTACGTCAAAATTGTGCACAGGATGGACCATTGGAAAGGTTAGGATATTTATTTCAACATTACAAAGAGTTTTGCATAGTTAAAAAATTTGACCTTGGTCAATCGGGTCCCAAAAGCACTTAGTGACCTCTCAGAGTAAAACGGATTGTTCGGCTGCACCGTAAGCCATAATTGTGAACGGGATGGACTTATAGAAAGGGTATTTAGTGCCCTTTAGATATTCATTCAGTATCATTTGAGATAAAGTTGACTTTGCTCAAACGAAGCCCGGGAGAGCCCGACAGCCTCTTGATCGATTTTTTGGGGAAAATGGATCATTCGTCCAAATGGTTATGTTATTTTGTGCATAATGTGGACCGTTGGAAAGGGTTTTTAGTGCCCTTCGGAGATTTAAAGAGATTTCACTACGACAATGAAGTCGATTGAGGTCAAAATCGGGGCCCGAGAAGGCTTGGGTGACTCCGAATTGATTTTTAGTAGTAAAATGGTCCGTTCTTCCAAACTGTTAGGCCGATTCATGCACAAGGCAGGCCGTTGGAAAGGGTTTTCAGATCCTTTCAAAGATTCAGTGAGATTTTTCTCTGAAGATAGAGTTGACCAAAGTCAAATGGGGCCCAGGAGTTCCCTATGTACTCTAGATCGGTACTCATAGTGTGACCTAGGGTTTGTAGTGAAATGGGGAAGTGCTAGGGACCTAAGGGGAAACTTAGGGGGCCTAGAATGTGGTGTCTACACCTATTTATCTCACAATCAAAATACGCTATTGATCTAATTAAAAAGTTTGGGCTAGAAAATTCAAAACCAACGCGTACCACCATGAGCACGTCCACGAAATTATCTAAGAAAGAAAATGGGAAAGATATCGATATGGCTTTATATAAAAGTATGATAGGGAGTCTATTATATCTTACTGCCTTTTGACTAGACATTTCCTTTGCGGTGTGTATCTATGCAAGATACTAGTGTACTCCTAAATAAGCCCTAATGTTATGTGTTAAACGAATTATTAATTATATTAAGGGCACATTAAATTACGGTATTTGGTACACAAAGGACACCACTAGTTCCATTATCGACTACACTGATACCGATTGGGCAGGCTGTTTAGACGATAGTAAAAACACGTCTGGTTCCTATTACTTCGTCGAAAATAACTTAGTAGGATGGAGTAGTAAAAAATAGAACAGTATATCCCTTTCAACAGCTGAGTCTGAATACATAGTTGCGGGTAGCTGTTATGTCCAACTTTTATGGATCAAGAAGGTGCTTAATGACTATGGTCTCATTGAAGATATATTGACTATGTATTGTGATAACCAGAGTGCAATAAATATATCTAAAAATCCGTTCCAACACTAACGCACTAAGAAAATAAAGATAAGACATCATTTTATTCGTGAGATTGTAGAATCCAAAGAACTTGATATTGCGTACTTAAACACAGAAAAAAAATTAGCTTATCTATTTGCAAAGCCACTGGACAAAATTAGATTTGAGTATCTTAGAATATCCATGTGGATAATGGTTATCACATAATCACTTCTACAAAACTATCAAAATCACGGTAGGTTCACGATCATATTTGGTTTTCGAGGATTTAGGGCACAGACGTTTCTCAATTGACAAAAGATGCCTCCTTAGTTTATTTAATATAGGAGACCCTTTCTTCTGCCCTTGTTTATGACTTTGTTTTTGTAGTATAAAATCTTTCTATATCCTTGTTCTCTGTATCTCTTTTACCCCACTGTATATTTGAGCAAAATTGGGGGAGAAGAACTTGAGTAACTGGCTTTAGATTTTCATATCTTATCTCATTTTAACTCAACTAATATGCCATTAATTGTTTATTTTTTAGGCATTTTCAGACCCGATTGTACAACTTTTTATAGGTTTTAGGGTAATGGTATGTATGATAGTTGAGTTATGTATTTTTGGTTCTAAGATGGGAACGGGTAGATAACACTTGTATATAGGAAATTTAGGTTTTTATTTTTACCCACGAGTACAGGTTACTCAAGGGAATTTTTAACCAAACTTATCCAAGGTTATACAAGCTTCATTAACAATTGATCATGTCCAAGAACATCTCTACCTAAAAGGGAAGTACAATATTGCACTGAACACAATAAAGGACACAAATCATGCATATATGTGTTTGAATGTGTGTACAAGTGTTTAAATATTTTAGGAAATATTTTTCAAACATTTAAAATGGTTTTTTAAACATTTTACATATAGGTATTAAAATTTTGTGGGCTGAATTAGAATGATTTGTATTCCTTAAAAGTATCCTATTGCAGAACAAAAAAATGCCAAGGACATTTGGGGATGAAAAGTGTATTTTTAAAACATTTAAAACTTGCATTTTACAACGGCCGGAATTGTTCCACGTGTTTGTCTCTTATTAGTTCATAGTTTGTTTCTTTACTCTCTCAAATTCAAACACCATTTATAGACATTAGATCAATAGTTATCAACGATATGCATTCTTAGAGTTAATCCTTATGAGAACCTTTAGGACCAATCAGAATGTGAGTTGGTGCGGTGCTTTAATACCCCTTACATTTAGACTTCGAATCATCAAAACAATCTCAGCCCTTCATTTTCTTCGAACGTCTAGATCCTTCTAACACTAGTATAAATATATGCCCTTGGTTTTCAATTTGAGTACTTTGGCAGTTCGTATGTCTGAGAGAAAAAAAAAAGGACAGGGAGAAGGGAGAGTAGAGGGAGAAAAGAGAAAGGGTAGAGAAAGAGAGAGAACCGATGTTCAAAAGTTGGAAATCTTTAGGTTTTATCAGAAAACAAAACACATACTTCGTTATTCCCACTCATACCAGAAAACCTCTATTCTTGAGTGTTAGAAAAATTAGTTTTTCGTTAGGGTTTGGTTTTTGGTTAAGTTTTGAAGAGATACATATCATTTAGGAACCTGTCTCGGTGTAGATCTTGTGTTTCTTCTTAGAAATTACAAGATTTACTAAGAGATACATTTCATTTAGTATCCTAGGGTTTCTATTACCTCTTTTCAGTTGGATCTTGTCTTATATATGTATATTTTTAAGATTCACTCTCTGTTTCAAGTTTCTTGAAAAAGAGACTTTAAATACAGTATATATTTCAGATCTAAAGTTTTGTTTCGAAGAACTAAGTTTCACACTTTATGAAATTATTTGGTATATAAATAAATACTTTTAAGATCTGAAATATTAGGTTTTAAAAATAAGTCTGATTTTCAAAGAAATCTGAACTCTATGCATATCATATAGATTACTTGTAATTCACTATGATTTATTTATATGAACCTCTTGAGCGATGTGATTAGCATATTGCATGTAGTCCAAATTATAATCACTTCATTATCACATGAACACCTAGTCAAGTGTGGTTCATTTGAGAGGTTATGTATTGATTAAGCTAGTGGGAACATAGAGCAAGGATTAAAGTAAGGATACTGCCAAGAAGGTCAAAGCTAGATCAGAAATACATTGGAGAGGGAACCTCGTGTATATATAATTCTTTTCTTTTAGCTTGGGATCTTAAATGCATGTTTAGTGCCTTAATCTCATATCTATTGTTTGAATGTAGTGGATTGTTATTTTGGGGCGTAGAGGTCACCGTGGATGTTTTCCCAATTTTAGGATTTTACCACGTTAAAAAACGTTGTGTCAAACTTACTTGAGTTGTTCTTAACTACTTATATTTGTGGTTTCACATTAAAGCATTAATATAGGTTTTAATTTTAAAAACTCTAAGTTAATCTATCTACTATATCTCACATCCAAATAGTACTCTATTTTTACACATCTTGTGTAGTATATTTTGAAAAGAGTTTCATTCAACGAGTTTATCTTTCATAGTTTAGTTAACATTTAACTTTTAGTTAAAACTATAGTAAATAGTTTATCCACTTGAACATTTGTATCAAGTTGACCGTACCATAAGGGTTGTGCTCTGGACAGACTCGATCTTTGCAATCATCCCATATTGGAATGGGACACAGATCAACCCTGAAATCGAAAAGAAGCATGACATCCGTCCCATAATGGATTTTTAGTACCAAATTGCTGTTGTCGGCATTCTCAGTAATGTCGTCATCTCCAAAAAGGGTAATGACTTTCCCCTTGATGAAGAATTTCAACTTCTGATAAAGGGAGGAGGACACCCCTCAAACACTATGAAGCTAGGGTCGACCAAGTAGAAGATTAAAGAATGCGAGTATGTCGATAACTTGAAATTCAGTAGCGATATTGATAGGGATATCCCTTATTATGAGTGTTATGGATCCCGTAACCTCTCGATGAGTAATATCATAGGCACACACTGCGACGAAAAGTAGGCATTAGGTCACTTAATTTCAACCTTAGGCAATTGAAGGTTCTTAATGGGAAAATATTGAGGGCGGATCAATTGTCGACGAGTAAGAGAGGGATTGTCTTTCCCATCAGTTCAACAACGATATTAATCACATAGTTGTGATCAAGGCCGATCTTCATAATTTTTCATCAGAGAAGGTAAGGAGTCTAGTGGTGGATAAGAATCAAACAAGGTTCACAGCTTCTTCTGGAGTGGTGGAAGGAGGGACTATGGCCCGGTGAGAAGCTTTATCAGAGAATTTCAGTGCAATTGGAAAGATATGAATAGTCCCCACAAGGTAATATTGGCTTGAGTCTTCTTTATTTGATCTAGGATCTTACTTTCCTCGATGGTCATCTCTGGCATGGGGAGTTCATCGATAACTCCTTTTCCTTTATCTATTCTTAATGGCTGAGGATTCGAATCTTGGTAGTGGCTTCCTGATCTAGTCATATGGTTTACAAAGGCATGGAGGAATAAGAACCTAGTTTCTTCCTCAATTTTAGTTTGCGCAAATACTTTACTGATTTTCCTTAATATTTTTTCGAAAGATATCATCCCGCACATGCTGATCACGAGATTGACCTTTTCCTGACTCGGTTCATCATCAGAACTATCAAATTTTCCCCTATCCGATGGTGATAATGTTTTCCTACCAAGAAAAGTAAATTCATTCCATGACCTCAATGACTTCTTCATATGAATCCTCCCACTCAATGGGGAGGTCTGAGAGTGAAGGGGCCAACTACCCTTGAAGCTTTAAAGAGGTGAGTAGATTGAAAATGTTGTAGATCTTGTTGGTCTGTCAAAACACATATGCCATAATATGTTTTACATGTTAATCCCCAGTGGAGTCACCACGGTGGCTATCCTTTCATTCTTCCCCTTTTTTCCTTACTCCTTCTGGGGGAGGGTTTTAGATGTTCACGTGTGCGGTTGGAGGGAGAGAAGAATAAGTTCTCGCGCTATTTCTAGGAGCACTTTGACCATCATCGACTCAAGAAAATGGCATCAAAGACAAATGGATGCTTGCAAAACCAATAGTTAGTAGGTTTGGGGACTAATTTATGGAATGGGAAGGAATTAGGAACCCATTCTGCCCTTTCGATCTCTCACGGGCTTGTATTATTATTCTCCTTGATAACTCCATGAAGTGTGTGTGCATGCGTGTGTGTGTGTATATATATATATATATATGTGTGTGTGTGTGTGTGTGTGTGGATAATGGAATTTATCAACTCATGTCATGGAGAAAGTAAAAGTGAGGTCATCCATAGGAGTGTTCCTAAAGTAATAATTAAAAACATAGTGTGTGCACTCGTCGGGATATCGATTGTTATGGTGAAATGATGATATGTGTTAGATAAACAGGGAATAGGAATCAAAAGTATAATAATATATAATAAAAATTAGAAAAGAGGAATCGAGTCTCGGGTTTTGACTCGAGATGCCTACATAGCGTAAAAATGAATCAACATCAATGTGGCTTGTATGCAACACGAGGATGGGGTTTATCCCATAAATCTAATCGGGGATTTTATTTATATGTGTGTGTGTAAGAAAATGATGTTTTGATTTGAGAAAATGTGGTGAGGAATCCCATTTGGAGTTTATGTGTAAACCCTCTTTTTATTGTTTTTGGTTTTTTCTATAGAAAATATGGTATGTGCAATACTACTAATAAAAAGTGCGATTATTAATATGTGTGGACTAACAAAGATGAAATGCCAAAGTAGGGATCAAATAACTAATGCAAAAATAAGGAAATTTAAAGAGAGAGAATAATGTTTGGACCTTATTTAGAGACTTTAAGGGTGATCTTAATTATTGAAAAGGTTTTCCTTGCAAGTAGATGGAGTCAGTAGGAGGAGATAGAAAGGACTTTACTAAATCGAGTGTGAAACGGATGGAAATGGAATGTGAATGAGAGGTTTCAATAGGGAAACCATACTGACTTTTGAAAGAATATTATTGAGATCACTGAGAGGGATGTTTATGATGTGTCTATAGAAGTGAGCTCATTATATCCTTATATAAGTTCAAGCGGGTGCCGATAGGCATTGTACTTGATGTGCCTATCGACAGGCGTCCCTGAACATAGTGCCGATAGGTAGGGAAATGGGTTTCACGTTCAAAAACCTCAAGCAGATTTCTCAAAAAAATGGTTTTAAAACGCAATCCATAAGTTCAAATCATGCACGGGTCATACCGTTAGAAAGGGTGTTCAGAGCCCTTTAAGAATCCATTGGGACACTCCCAGGTTCATGAGTTGAATTTGGTAAAATGGGGCTCAAAAATGCCCGACGATTTTTTGGACAAAAGATTCTATAGGAAGAAAACAGATCATTTGTTCGAACCATAAGGCTGATTCGCATACAAGATGGACCGTTGGAAAGGGGATTCAGATCCCTTTCAAAGATTCATTCAGTATTACTCAGTTTCAAGAGTTGATCTTGGTTAAACGGGGCCCAAAAGTGCTTCATGACAATTCAGAGTAAAGCGGGTTGTTCATTCGTACTGTAAGGCTAATTCGGGCAGAGGGTGGATTGTTGGAAAGGTAATTCAAAGATCTTTGAGGATTAATTTAGTCTCGTTTGAGCTAAAGGGTTGGAGAGATTCAAATATAGTCCAGTAGTGCCTGGTGCCTCCATATCAGTTTTCAAGGGAAAATGAAATGTTCGTTTAAATAATAAGACCGATTCGTGCACGGGGTGAACCGTTGGAAAGGGGATTCAGATCCCTTTGAAGATTCATCAAGATTTCTCTTAGGAAAGGAGTTATTTAGTGTCAAAACTGTTCCCGAGAGTGACCACTGACTCCAGATTAATTTTTGATAGTAAAGTAAGCCTGATTTGCTCATAGGGTAGACAGTTGGAAAAGGCATTCAGAGACCTTCAAAGATTCATTGGGCTTTCACTCGAATGAGAATGTTAATTGGAGTCAAATGGGGCTCGAGGGCCTCTTGATCGGTACTCAAAGTATTACCTAGGTTTTATGGTGAAGGAGGAAGTTTTAGGGACCTAAGGAGAGTCTTAGTGGGGTCCTAGAATGTGTTGTCTATAGTACCAATGCTATGAAAGCTTTTGTGCTTCAGAATCTCACCACACAATTTGAGACCATTGGCATGCTTAAATTTGAACTATTTGATAAATTTGATACACGCCTTTATGATATTATGAAATTTAGTTTTAAGATGGGTGAGCGAATTCCTGAAACGAGGGTAGTTATGAAAATTTTAAGATCACTCCCATCCCATTTTTGTGCAAAAATCGTGGTCCATACTTCTTTGAGAATTTTAGATACTCTTAGGTTACAAGATCTCGTAGGTGATCTTCAAACTTGTGAAATGGATATGATCCCCAAAACCCAAAATAAGAAAGAAAATGAAAAATAGATCGCTTTAAAACTTAAATCTAAGAAGAAAGAAAAGGTTTTTTACTCCGATTTTGAAATTGACGTCGATCATCTTTCCCCGTTTGCAACAAAATTTTCAAATGCAATAAATATAATTCTTCCAAAGTAGAAAATAAAAGTTATATAAAAGATAAAATTTCGAAGCGGACAATAATGAGTCAACTATTTTGGACAATCAATTTGGATTTATGCTAGGGCGATCCACCGCGGAAGCTATTTACTTATTAAGACTGTTAATGGAGAAATGTAAATATCAGAATAAAAATTCATAGTCTTCATAGATTTAGAAAAAGGCTTATGATAGAGTACCTAGGGATATAATTTGGTGGGCATTAAGGAGGAAACGACTCCCTATGAGTTATATTAAAGTTATTGAATATATGTATGATAACACAAAGACTAGAATAAGCACTATATGTGGAGAAACTAATGAATTTACGATTAAAGTGGGTTTACATCATGGATCCGCCTCAAGTCCTTATTTATTTATTGTAGTTTTGGATTAAATTACTAACGATACAAGAAGATGTCCCATAGTGTATGTTGTTTGTGGATGATATAGTTTTAGTAGACACTTTATAGGAAACCTTAGTGATGAGAGTAGATACTTTGAGAAAACCCTTAGAGCCTAAGGGATTAAAAATCAATAGAAATAAAATGAAATTTATGGAATGTAAATTTAATAATGAGGTGTCGAGTAACACAATGTTAAAGATTGAAGAAAATGTGATAAACCAAACTGATAAATTTTGTTATCTAGGTTTAATGTTACAAAGTGATGGGGATATTGATGAGGATGTTACGAGTAAAATATCAATCGGTTGGATCAAATGGAGACAAAATAAGTGGGGTGTTATGAGATAAGAGGATAACTAATAAATTAAAAGGAAAATCTTATAGAACAGTTGTTAGGCTAGCGACCATGTACGGAGCGGAGTGTTGGGCGTTAAAAAAATGAAAAAAAAGTCTCCATGTTAGTGAGATGCGGATGCTCAGGTGGATGATAGGAATTACTAGAAGGGATAAAATTAAAAACCAATGTGTGCTACAAAAGTTAGGAGTAGCTCCCATTATCGATAAATTAAGAGAAACTAGACTTAGGTGGTACGAACATGGGTTACGTAGACCAATAGATGCCTCTATAACAAGAGGAAGATTGTTGGAAATAGAGGGTAAAAGAAAAAAAGGTCTCCATAAGATATCATGGGAGGAAATTATTAGGATAGACCCTAAGGAATTAAACTTCAATGATAATAATGCACATAATAGTTTATAATGGAAAAGGATAATCCATGTGGTCGACCCCATACGAAGGGATTCAGGAAAGGATGATGTTGACAATAATATTTTTGATAATGATCAATATAAAGCTAGAGGTGAGTACCCTAGGAAAGTTAAATTAGAGAGATGTTGTGGGTGCAAAGGTAAAGGATATAAATTCCATGAGTGTCCCACAAGGCTTATGATATAGGGCATAGGAAAATTTGTATTTAATTCCACTCTAAGCAATAGTAATGTCGAGTCGATGGATTCCTAAGGATGAATGACCATATGAACCTAATTTATGTGCGTTCATGGAAAGTCACATTAGTATTACTTGTACATCCCATTCTAGTGAGTACATTTCTAAATGTGATATCCTAGACAATATGTCGAACAATTCTGGAGAGAGTGAGAGTGATGAAGAGAATTTGAGTGAGTGAGAACTTATCCTCCAATGCTCCTACACCGAATTTTACAACGACTCTTTAAGAACCAAAAAGAAAAAAAATGAATCTTAGGGTGTTGGCTTTAGAAAAGTATTTGAAATTCTTGAGAGAGTGAGACATATGTGAGACAACTCTAAAAAGTAAAAAGTTTATTTGTGTGAGCAACTTATTATGGTTATCAGGGAAAAGAGTGACTTGACAAACAAAGTGACTATTCTTTTGAGAGATCTTAAAGCATCATTAGAGACTCGTGACAAACTTAAAGCCCATGTTTCTAAACTCGAGAAACATTGAAATGTGCTTGAGAGGTCAAAGTTACTTTAGAGGATAGATCTAATAAGGTTGGAAAGATGTTCCTCAATCACACGTTAGGGTTTAACGAGAGGAAATGAATAGGTTATAATGGTTCATCCACTACCAATATCTCACCCAAATTGATTGTCAAATTTGTGATGAATCCATATGGGCCTCGATCGAATCCATCAATGAGATCTCGTCCCAAGCATTTTAACTAAGGTAGACCCAAACAAGTCTATATTTGCTCCCATTAGGAACGCATAGATAACTTTAGGGAGTTTTATTTCAAGCTAGGAAGAGTGTCTCACGAACATGATCCTACACATGCTCCCACACATCTCCCTAAATATTTTTCTAGTCTTTGATAGCAAGTGGAGTTTTTAGTCAAGACTTATCAATGTTCCGTGGAGGAATTTCGAATGATGTCGAATCCTTTTGGGAATACCTGTCGGACTAATGATTGAGGTCATGACTTTTTCCTATTATAGTGTGCTTATCTTGTAGCTATCATTTGTCCCTCTAACTAGAATGTAGTTCCATGTTTATATGTTTTTGAAAAATCCTAAAAAGAAATCTTTTCTTTTAGAAAAAGTTTGAAAATTTTGAAAAAAGATTTATTTTTTATCAAAAAATTCAAAAAAATAAAAAATATTTTCATATTTTATTTTACACTATATATGAATGTGCATTTATGATGTTTGAATCACAGTAACATTCCATCCTTCCATGTGACTTAATCATGGTGTTGTCAGATTTGGCATCATTTCTTTATTGTTCTTAATAATTCATGTTTAGCATTTTGTTTTTCTTTGATGATTATTTTCTACATGCTAGAGTCTTTAGATTGCCTTTATTGCACACATGCACGAACCTTTTAAACAGTGCACTTGCCTATCATATGTAGAATACAATGTTCTCATCTCAATCGTTCTTAATAATAAACCAAATATACTAAAAACAAATTATGCTTATACGAACCAGTGCTCGAATTTTTTCCCCTAAAAATTTGATTTTCGTATAAAAGCAATGGAAATGGGCTACGAAAGAAGCAATATTCTTTGCGTTAAAGGCCACCATTGGAGAGAGCCTACAAGATGATTTCGGCACATAAAAACAACAGTGCCAAGGCTAATTTTTTATTTCATTGATGTTTCACTATCATGAGCATTATGATTCCTTCAAAAAATTTGAGAATCTATACTTAAAATGTGAGATTTTAAGGGACATGATAAGTTGAAGATCAATGGGTTTGTACAATAAACATCCTTTTAAAAATATTAAATAGTTTAGCATTATTGATTTAAAAAGCATTAAAATTCATGGCATCTCGTACAAGTCGAGTCAATTTCACTCCTTCAACATTTTTATACCGAACGCTGAATTTGAGTTCTTTCTTTAAGAGTATCTCGTTTACCTCATGCACCTTTACTTCTTATGCCTTTGTTCATTTTCCCATGATTTAAGTTCACATGATTTCATTCCATTTTCATGATTCGAATATTTTTGTGCTACTCCATGATGTGACTATTTGTATTGTTTGTACTTTTTATACATATGTATATTTATATACTCAAAAAAATTTGAAACATTTTCAAAAATAGTTTGTTGCTTCATTGAATAATCGCATGTGCTTAATTGCTTATTCTTTGTGTTGATATTTTTTCATATTTGGACTCACATGATGCCAACAATTTAGGATTAGCTTCTAACCCTTTATCAATTATGGACAAAAAGGGTAGAACATATTGTGGAACATAAGGGAAGTTTTCTTATGTTTCTTTAAACTTCATGCATCAAGGTATTTCTTTTGCTTCAAGTGTGTAGGTCTTTTCCTCCTTGATCATTTCATGGACTACTCAGTGAAGACTTTCAGTTGAAGACAATGTTACTTGTGTCTTTTCTTTTAGGGGTTTAGAGGGCATCATATGTACTTATCTTAGGGGTTATTTGTTTTTTATTATGCTTTGTACAGGAATTTCCAAAGGGGGAGGTTTGTAAGGGCAAGTTTTATAATTGTTCATAATCTATTTTAGTTTGGCATATTCCGTTACCTCTTTACCGTAATGTGCTTCTCAAGATATGCAAGTGAAGATAAGTTAGTGATCGAGCAACAATCAAAGATCTAATGAGTTGATACCGTCACTACAATCATCGAGAAGGTATGTGATTTTGCTTAGGCATAAACGATTTATTCAGGGGTTTCTTTTATAAAACGTCTGAGTCTTGGTTTTAAAACGATTTTTTTTTCAAACGAAAAATATTTTTTCTTCAAGTTATTCGAATGACTTTACTCCTTTATTCGAAAGAGATTGAGAGTTTATTGAAAAAAACCACAAACGAACATCAAACATCTTTTGTTCTGTTTATAGAGCTTATATCGTTCGAAACTCGTTCAAACGAGATTGCCTGTTCGTTCGAAAAGATTTTCTTTGGTTCAAATGACATCATATTTTTGTTTGAACGAGGTGCTATTTTCATTTGAATGAGATTTCTAAAAATTTGTTCCGCCTCAAAATTTGTGTTTTCTATAGAAAGAGGTCTTGGGATCAACTTTTCTAAAAAAAAAATTGCGAAATTTGTTTTTTCCTACATATCCAAAAGGTCTCCAAACCCTACATTGTTTAAAACTATTTTGTTCTTCAAATCAAATCCCTTGAATTATATGTTAAGATATATTTAATTTTAGAATAACACAATACATGTTCATACCCTTGCAGAGTGGATTTTATATACTGACCTCGTGGAGTTGATTGTCTACTGAAAAAAATAGGACTATTGATTCCCGCGATTGATCAGTGGATACGAGGCAAGTGGAGCTTTTTGTGAGGCGGTGCTAGATTTTTATCATTTGCTATTAACAACAAGGAGTGAAGACATTGCTTTATCACTTAGTGGATCTCAAAGTTTTATAAGTCTATAATTGTCAATTTGTAATACCCGATTATAAAATGTATTAAATATAGGTTTTTCCCGATAGGTATTTTTCCTCAACTCTATGAATTATATTTATAATCAAACTACTCTGCATCCAAATAAATTCAGAGCCTATAAAATTTGATACTACCGTAGTCTGAGTCTATTTGCATTTAGCCCAAATTGATTCGAGACTTATAGGTAGAAAGTTTTGGCTTGCTGGCTTGCATTTTACATGGATCATCACATGGAAACATCCATAACTTCTTCATTAATAATTAGAATCATGCATCATTGGCATTCACACAAAGATAACTAGGAGAAATACAAGTTCTGTGCAGAGCTCGAGCCTAAAGCCCAAGGTATAAAATTACTAAAATTCCTTCAAACTTGCATTTGTTGATGGAACTATCTTGAAATTCATCCAAATTTCATGCCTTGCTTCCCAATACCTATAAAATATCAAATAAACCTTGCACAATATATATAATGAAAATATAAACTAACCGATAAATGACCATAAGTATCGGGATAAATGCATGCAAGAATGCTAAATTGTGTAAATATAAGTGGTTAAAATTCAATATTCGTTACTAATAACATCCCCTAACTTACACATTGCTAGTCCCTAGAAATTAAGTGAAAAGAAACAAGATTCAAAAGTAGTACCATAAGTAGGAAAATGTGTGCAATGGATAAAAACCACTTTTGTGAGTGAGCAGTTGCATTTAGTGAATGCAACAAGCCTTTAAACCCCTAGGTGGCCCTAGATGAAGAGTTTTGTCTCGTGAGAATTTCTAAGGATGATACCTACAAACATCAAGTCTAATTAAACATGATTCCTCGAAATCCAATCATATAAGCTTAATAACAATAAATATATCATAACTTATTAGGATAGTGAATTATAATTCACCCAAAAGTCCTAAATTATTAACATTATTAGCAAAACTTCATCAAAAGTGAAACATGAAATGTGTTGGATAAGTGGGGGTCGTGTGATATTTTAGATTTGAATTTTTTTTATAACACAAATAAACGTTAAAGCACGCACAAACTCAAATCATCTTTAGTGATTTCACTTAATAAATAAAAGCACTCAAATTGGGGTGTAACACATAAGGGACATGCTAACATAAGGAGTATATGTAAAAGAAAACTAGGTCGCGCACATGTCATCAATAATGGACTCAATATAAAAATGAAAAATATGGAAACTCATGAAATGATATTGTTCATTAAATGAAGTGAAAATCAGTCTAATAGATTATCACAAATGCTTGACTTTTAAATCAACTTCACCCTACGATCAAATAGGACTTTTTGTGGTATATCGTAGGCTAGGGTAGGGTTTTGAAAAGAATGAATATTTACATATACAAAGGGGTTCGAGAAGAACTCATAGGATAACATTAAATGTGGGAAATTTCAAAATTAGAATTCAAGTACCATTAGCACAAATATTTAAGGAGTGTGACTTCAATATTATTTCAAATAACCATGGTATTTGAACTATTTAGGATCTCTTTATTTTGTTTTGCTTTCCTTTCCTTTCCTTTTTGTTTTTATTTCTTTTCTTTCTATTTTTTCTTTTTCTTCATTTTCTTAAAGCCAAACCACTCCTCGATTACAACCACACAACATCATCATAAATTCCAAAGGCCATTCAAATAGTGGTGAGGAAGTTGTAAATGGGTTGAAACTCCAATGTGTAGTTGGCTAAAGAGTTTGGGTATGAAAGAAGGGCTACATTTAGTCTCAAATGGGGTTTATTAGAGCTAATATATAGTAGGTGAGGTCAAGGTCGATATGATTTTAATACAAAGAGGGACTATGATCCTTTCCTAGGGCTTCATATGATTATCAAGACTCAAGGCTATTGATAATAATGATAGTATATCGGATTTTATAATGAACCCAATTAATAAACAATTAATGAAAGAATAATGAGATTAGAACAAATGTTAGTTTTATAAGAAAGACAGAATTTGAGTAATAAATTCTTATAACCCATAATAACTATACATACATCATTGATACATAATTGGATAGGTCAATCTTTCAAGCAATCATTGGAAACATAGGCTAAACTCCTAAGAAAGAGACAAGGAAATTTTGATTTGTAAAAAATAAATATATAAGTATAACATTTTATATATATTTTAATTAAATGAAATGAGTAAATCATAACCCCTAACTTGAAATAAGCATTGTCCTCAATGTTGTTAAGAAAAATAAATAAAAGAGGGTGAGAAATGTGTCAACCCGTATGGAGCAATCCCCGATAAGTGCAATGGCAAACCTACATAAGATATTAATACCAAAAAAATGTATACACAATCACAATATACAAGTGATATAAAAATCACAATAGGATATAAAAATGTTTTTGTTGATTCAAAAAACTAGACTAGGCTAATTAATTGATCACAGATAAACAAAAGAGACAAGAGATTTTTAAAGTGGTTCAGCTTAAGGGAAGAGCCAACGTCCACTATTGTGTATTGCTTTGGGATTGTTCAATTGCCTCTATTTCCGTGTCCCTTAGATGTAGGGTTTACAATGTATTTATAGCCCCCGGGTGTGTACAAGAACTGGAATATCAAAGGATGGATTCTCTTTATATCGTAAACATTGACATCTATACAATCATTTATGTATACAACTGTTGGTGTTTTCCTTTCATTGTTGGTCGACATTCCTATTATTTGTCAATATTTCATCCTTGCTGACTAGGATTAATCTTCCACTGTACAACAAGTGTCAGTATCCGAATGGTCCACGTAGATAGATATTTTTTTTATCAACAGAAGCCCCCAAATGTTTCATGCTTGAAGTTTTTACAAAAGTATGGAGCATTTAGCTCTTAAAGTTGCTCGAGCAAAAATTTTAGGTTTGGCCAGTTGCCGTCTTCCCATATTTTAGGTTTTATTATGGAAATATAATGCGCGTGGAATTTTTGAAATTATCCACAGCTTTAACGAATCGTTTTTCGGCAAATCCATCTTTTTCGCCTTTAGCCGCCGCCAGTTCAATCGACGCTTCCTTTTAATCATTATATTTCCAATTTTTGAGGCAACCTATAAGGATCTGGAAAAGACACGATATTTTCTCACCTCAAATTTTCTGAGTGTTTTTGGCTACTGTGTCTTCAAGCTTTCTTTTTCTCTCTTGAGCGGTCGTTTTATGTTCTTCAGTTCTTGCTGAATCCTTAATCTCTATAAGAACTGCTTATCTTTTCTTCTATTCTTCATCATGGTTTACTATATTGATTCTCTTGATGAATTCAGAAATGAGTTTAAGATTCCCTCTTGGGTTGTTTTGGAACACTCTACTTTACCTGTTGATTTTTTCTCACTTGTTGAGGATCACTGGTTTCCCTTTATCTTTATAGTTGAATGTGGGTTTACCTTTCCTGCTAACCCCTTGTGCCTTGAGTTTTGTCAATACTTTGACGTTGTCCCAACAAGGGTTACCCCCAATACTTGGAGGGTCATAAATGGAGTGTATAGGTTAAATCAAGTCGATGGAACCCATCTAGGGATTCCAGAAATAATGTTTTGTTATAAGTGGGTGACTAGTGAAACCACTTTTTATTTAAAGACTAAGGTCGTAAATAAAGAATTAGTAGTTAATCTTCCAGACTCCAATAGGGATTATTTTGAAGCATGGAGTTATTGTAAGAAATTGGCAATACGCCCCTTTGACTGGAAATGCTGAGTACCATGGGCCTAGATGCCCTCCTTATGGTAATGGGATAGGTTGTTGCTCATTTAACTGTTTTGTCTTGTACATACTTGTTTAAATGTAATACTAATTATTTCTCAGTAAATTTTGTTTGCAGTTGACCAAAAGAAAAGGTGCCCAAAGGAAAGTGAAGTGAATCTTAGGGAGTTGAAATTTATTTGGGGACTTCATCGGAGGATTGGTGAGGACCACTCCAGGTCTGCATCCTATTTGCTGCAGTACAAGAATATAATTTCCTCATTTGTTACTCATCCTACTCCTTCCTCTATAATTGACCTTTAGCAAGAACCTCTTTTTACTTCCTCAGCTTTTGCATATGGCAATGGTGATCTTGATTCCCACTCCCCTTCTTACTTAAATTCAAACTTGCCCCTTGTCGTAGCTATTGGAAAGAGAAAGTTTCCCAACATTTTAGGAGACATAGCTATTAATCCCCCTTCCAAATAAGTTAATGAAGGGGTGAAAAATAAAGATAAGACTGCGAAGAAACCCCCAGCCAATAAAGTTGAAGAGATCCCCCTAAAAAGAATAAAGAAAGAGATTCCTTATAAGTTATCAGAAGGTTATTCTACCCTTCCTGACCAACATGAGTTGGTCGATATATCTTCTTCTGCCTCTTTAGTGGTCCTTGGCCCTGCATTTGGCAAGGCAACTAATAAAGTCTGGGACTTTACCAGACCATAGGGGTGCTATAACTACACTACCTCATTCCAAAAGTTCCGATAGGGCTGCTCAAAGCCTTGCTCTGTTATATTCTTTTACCTTCTTTATTTTTTTGTAACTTTATTTATTCATCATATTACTGACTTTTCTTATTATTCTTGTGAAGTTCCTCGTTGATTTTAATAATATGTTGGAAACATATCTGAGGCTTTGCGAGGTTCTTCTGGGTAAGTTGAAGAGGCTTTTAATGAGCTAAAAAAGTCAGTGTTTGATTCCCAATAAGCATTGGCCAATGAACAAAAGAAATGGGAGGAGAAGGTGAAATTTATGGAAGGAGCTGCTAAAACTGCTCGGGGTTTGGATGATAAATTGCAGAAAGACTTAGATGCTGAGAAATTCAAGATTTCCCAGCTTCAAAAGGATTTGGGTGGTGAGAAAGCAAAGAGGACCAAGGCCAGGGAGGCTGTCTTCAACATAGGTTGGGATAAGGCCATTGGAGAGGTTTCTTTGCAAATTGAGTTTATAAAGAAGAAATTCTTGAAGGGCGGATGGTCTGCTACCCTAGTGGAGGTCATAACTCCAAAATATTCAGAGTTATTCTCGTGATATGATCATGGGGCCCATCTAGACCTGAACAAGGAAGTTTATGATGAAGGGGGTTCCGGTGAATCCTTGGTAGAAATGTAGTCTGCTAACCAACACCAATATGTTGATTCTGTTAACCCCTCCACAGTTAATCCTCCTCATCCTTCTGCTCCTTCTTCTACTTCAGCTAATCCTGAGGCAAATAAGAAGAAAGTGTAGAACTGAGCATCTTTTTATTTTCCTTTTTCAGTAGTTGTACTTTTTTTCCTTTTTTAGTAGTTATAATTTTTATTTTTATTTTTGATGATGTATCTATTCTTTACCCTTTTATTAATGACAAGGGAAATGTTTTTGTTCCTCTACTTGTGTTTTTCTATGATCTGCACCTTGTTGATTGATGAATTTCTTCTTCTTAATAGTTTATGGATAAATTGGAATACTTCTCATCTACTGACTCCGAGCTACTCCAGAGGTGTAATGATATTTTCAAAGATGGTAACTTATCTTTGACTAATACCGACCTAATGAAGTTACTCGGGTGAGAGGTATCTGAGCAAGCCAAAGAAGCCTATGTTCATCTGAAGTGTCTTCTTGATCGGGCAGTGGCCAACTATGTTGCCTACTACGAAATGATTGAAGAGTTGTAAGAAGACCATAATGGAGATATGGTACGTTTGCATGATTATTATTATTAGAAGAAGTTCCAGGCCTTTAGAGAAGGTTGGGGCTTTGAGTAAAAGTTGGATAAATTTGCTTATCATTTTCGAAGACAAGAATTCCTCCTTAAACGTGAAGTGGATGAAGCACGGGACATTGCCAAGCTTCTAGAGGAAGAAAAAGAAAAATTGATAGATGAACTTGATGCTTTAAAGTCATCCATTACTGTTGTTACTACTATAGATGAGGGTCATTCATTCTTAGAGGCTGAGAATGCAAGGTTGAGTGAGGAGTTGGAGGCTCTAAAAAAACTAAAACCAACTTTTTCATCTTCTCGAGTTAGAGTCAAACCTAGTTGAGGTACTATAGAGGAAGTCAGGACCTAACAGACCCTTACCAATCAAGCTGCACAATTAAAAGCCAAAAATTAAGCCATTTACTGAGATGTCCCAGAAGATACAGTCCTTGTCCGAGCAACTATCCACTCAATCTTCTTAGTTACAAGCTAAAGATGGTGTGTTAAAAAAATACATTACCAAATTGATATATTAACCATTCAATTCCATAACCAACCAAGGGAAGTCTATATGGATGGGTACAATGAAGATCTGAGGCAATTTGATGATAAGGTTCAAAAAGCTAAGAATGAGAGATATAAATGGGTTTGGATGAATGCTTTGACAGTAATGGAGGTGGATCAAAACAGCCAATTGTGGGACTTGTATGATCTAGGATTGCTTGACCTTAATAATCCCCTATTTAAATTAGATGTCAATTAGATTCCAGTCCATCGTATTCCTCAATGCTTGGTTTCACAATACTTGGGAGATTATGAGCTTCATGATAAATTAGAAATCATCTGACCTCGTCACCTGCTTAATCGTCCTAGTATAAGCAATACTAGAATGCTTCAACATTTTAATTTCATTAATTCCCCTTACACTTTAAATGATCCTCCTGCTAGAATGGACCATGTTTCCAAAACTGAAGGAAAATGTCCTGCAGAATGAAGCTTTGTATTTTGTTTAGTTAAAATTGTTATGTAATTAATTCAATTGAATGAAATGAAAATTTAATCAACTTATCTTATTTTGAATGTTAATCCTTTCTTTATTATTAGTTCTATTGATACACTTTGATTAAGTTGAGTATCAATCACCAATGAGTGTTGATGCTCTACTAGAATACTTAGATTAAAATCTAAATTTAGAGCTACTAGCATACTTAGATTAAAATATAAATTTAGATCTAGTTACCAATGTGTGTCCAAAGGTTTTACTAATGCATGCAAGTGTTAGATTTTTGCATTAGATACCAGTGGTGTGACCAGGAGTATGTGTAATATGTGCTCACATTTCTCTTGAGGAATCTTTTCATGTTCTTCCTGTACTTTGCTCAGTATGATAAAGATCTTGTTTTATCCTTATATTTGTGGACCACGTTTCTTGAGGACTTAGTATCCTATTTACTTGTACTTTGTGTATCAATGAGAAAGTTTATGGCTTTTTCGAGCAACTTATTTCTTGTGCCGAGAAACCTGCTTGTATTCTTGTGTATAGTCGAGCATCTTTTAAGGCCATACTTGTTGAGGCGTACAACAATTCAAAGAAATTATAACTTTTTTCCAAAATAGCTATAGTAGTGCATAGCACTAGTACTTCAAAAAAAACTGAAAGAACTGATGATTTTATTAATACTGGAAGTTGATTTCAAACTGATTACAACATCATTGGTAATATTTTCTGAGATGCTCTGCATGCCATGGGTTTTTGAATTATTTGCCTTCTAAAGTTTCAATTTGAAAAGTTCCAGGTCGAATCACTATTGTAATAAGGTATGGCCCATGCCAATTAGCTTCAAGCATGTTATTTTTCTGCAGCACTTTCTTCAGCATATAATCACCTTCCTTCAGGTGGGATGGTTTCATCCTTTTGTTGTAAAAATGGATCGTTCTCTGTTTGTAGGCTGTATTTCTCAAGGCAGCATCTTCTCTTACTTCTTCCAGCATATCTAGATCCAACCTTCTCATTAGGTCACTTACAGGAGAGTTAAAATTTAAAACTCTATGGGATGGTAAGCCCAGCTCGGTAGGAATAAGAACTTCAGTTCCAAATGCTAATATATGTAGGGATTCTCCAGTCATTGTTCTCGGTGTTGTTCGGTATGCCCACAAGATAGAATATAGCTCGTTTATCAAATTTCCCTTGGCATCATCAAGCCTTTTCTTCAACCCATTAAGAAAAGTTATGTTCGTGACTTTAGTTTGTCCATTACTCTGAGGATGTCCTGGAGCTGAATGCAATTTTTAAATATTGGACTGAGCACAGTAAGTTGCAAATTCATCATTGTCAAACTGTGTTCCATGGTCGATAATGAAAGCATAGGGCAACCCATACCAACAGATAATGCTTTTTCATATGAATCGATAGATCTTTTCATAAGGCATCTCTATCAAAGGCTCTGTCTCAACCCATTTTGTAAAATAATCCACGGTACCAACCAAGTATTTAAATCTTCCTCGGGTGGTCGGCAGTGGTCCGTCCAAGTCTATACCCCATGAGGCAAATGGCCTTGGTGAAGTTATTGAAGTGAGATAATCCTGTGGAGTTTTTTGAATGGTGGATAATATTTGACACTTATCACATTACTTGGTAGAAGTTTCACAGTTTGCTCACATTGTTGCCCAGTAATACCCTTGCATACTAATTCTCTACAAAAGTGTTCTCCATGCTATATGAGCTCCACATGATCCTTCTTTAACCTCTTAAATTAGATCTTGGACCTCTGATGGATGCACACAGCGTTGCAAATTGACTATTAGTCCTCTTCTGTACAAAACCCCTTTATCTAGTACGTACCAAGTTGCTTTGTACTTCAACTTCTTTGCTTCCACAAAATCTGTTAGTAGAGTTCCTTCTTCCATGTATGCTTTAATGGCATACATCTATGATGGCCCCATATCAATGGCAATAAAATTATTCATCAAATCTTCATATATGCTCCTATTGGCCAAAATCTTAATAGGGATAGTTCGTCCGAGTTCAATTTTGTTTGTTGAGGCTAGCCGAGCAAGGGTATTAGCTTGGGCATTTTCTAACCTTAGGATTATGTTCATCTCAACAGCTGGTAATTTTTTAATGACTTCCATCACTTTGGATAAATACCTGGTTGTTAATTCTCCTTTAGCTCCATATAAACCCAGTATTTGGTTCATCACAAGCTGAGAGTCACTGTGTACCACCACTTGCTCGGCATTCAATAATTATGACTACATAAGGGCTTCATACTCTTCTTCATTGTTTGAAGCGTCGAATTGAAAGTGTAGTGCATGCTCAATATCAATACCATCAGGAGTGTTTAGTATTATACCTGCTCCACAGCCGGTTCAACAAGATGATCCATCAACATATAAGTTCCATATTACGAATTATTATCAAACGCTTGGTCCGTCAAACTCCCATAGTTGAAAATTTTTCCCTTTACTTCTCCATACTTACTGGTCATCTCTTTTATTCAGGAGGAATAATCTAGTAGGTAAGTGTGGAGACAATTATTATGCAACACAAATAAATATGAAAGAGGTAACCACCAAGAAAAGATAAATAAAAGGCCAATCACACAACAACGGGTATACGTGGTTCAGCAAAGAAGTGCCTATGTCCACGGTGGTTCAGTCAGTGTTATTTCTCTATATTCTGAAGAATAAGTACAGAGAATACAATCTGTCCTTTGCCCCGGACTTAGGGTTTAATTTATACATGTATACGTTGGTTAGTGGGGGTGATGGGTTCCTCCTTATTAGCCATCTCCCCTGTAACTTTCTTACATGGGATCGCGCTTCCCCACAACTTCTCTTCATGGGATCGTGGAGTAACCGGATCCATACAAAAGGTGATGGGTGATGGGCTTGGGCTTTGGGCCCTTAAGGCAAGGCTACTCGTTCAGGCCTATAATGCTAAATTCAGGGTACCCACAATTGCCCCTAAATTTGTTGGGCCATTTCTATGGGTCCGACGAATTTAAATGATCAGTTATTATGGGTGATTCCTTCGAAAACTGTAACGTTGCTTTGGCGGCACTCACTTCGCTATCCGTGCGCTATGATTAGAATTGAAGGCTTGTTGGAATAAGGCACATTTCTTTTCGTCGCTTCAGTTTTTCCAGCAATCTTCTATCTTCTGAGAACTCTTTGCGCTTTGTACCTTCTGTTTTTTATCTCTACTTTCGTTGCTTCTTCGCCATTTGACCTGATCTTCTGTCTTGTAAGTCTTTCCTGCTCTTTGCATTTTCTCTTTGGTTTGTAGTTTTTTCTTGTATTTTTCCAATGGCGAAGATTGGAAATAGGTCAGTAACTGAGTTCAGAAAATTCTACAGTATTCCTGAGTGGGTAGAGATTGAGTGTTGTGCCTCGCTGCCTAAGAACGTTAGGGACATAGAGGATTCACATTGGATTCATGTCCTGTTGCTCTCCCAGGGGGGACTTACCTTTCCCCCTAATGATCTGTTTCTGCACTTCTTTAGCTATTTTGGTATTGTGCCTGCACAATGTTCGCCCAACGTATGGAAAATAGTGAACGGCGTGCATAGGATAAATCAATTGTACGGCACAAGGTTAGGGCTTACCGAGGTCTGCTTTTGTTATTCCTTTTCTCGAACGAGTTCAGGTGTCCTGTACCTTAAGGCTAGGAGCCCTGACAGGGTATTGGTAGTAAATTTACCTGATTCCCATAAGGACTACTGGCAAGAAGGTTTTCTTGTTAGGAATTGGCAATTCTCCCGCCAATTTGAAGGGTCGAGGTCTGAGAGGTTCACTGTTCCCTTTTATGGGGAAGAATATATAGGTAGATGTTGTATTATTGTTTCAACCTTTGCTGACTCGTGATTTTTTTGACCTGTCTCTGTTTTTTCTTTCACAGCGAAGGCAAAGAATTTGGAGCCTGCTCTCAGCGAGGTTCATATCTCGGAACTAGTGAAAGCTTGGAGCATTAGAGAGCCTCTGGGTGACGGCGAGCATCCTAGGTCTGCTGCGTTTCTTCTTGAATACAAGAACACGGGCTCCAGCTTTATAGCCTGTCCTATGGATAGTGTTCCAGACTTTGATTCTTCCGAAGAGATTTTGGCTGAGCCCATCCAGTTGGACGAAGAGGAGAGCAGCTCAGAGAGTGAACCTGCAGGTGTTGTGAGCAATTTGGGTGCAGGAAGTGCTGACAGTAGCAGCTCTTCTGAAGGAGATTCTGAGGCTCAAGACTCGTCGAGCACTACCAGCAGTTCTTCTGAAGAGATGCCTCCCAGGAAGAATTTGATCAGAGATGACGATGATGATGATGTGCTCCTTGCACATAGGTCCAAGAAGACGAAGACTGCCTCTAGGGCCATAGCTACTGGTTCCCGGCCTTCTTCTCAGAAGAAAGAGAAGAAGAGGAGAGAGGAGGAGCAGATGAGAGAGAGAGAGAGAGGAAAAAGGAGGAGATGAAGAAGGTGGAAGAGAAAAAGAAAGTGGAGGAGAGGAAGAGGAGGGAAAAGGAAAAAGAGGAGGAGAGGAGGAAGGTGGAATCAAGGACCAAGACTGGTCAGGCCCTGGTTCCAGTGTCTGCCTTACCCGAGGGGGCTTCGGTGGCCACCTCTCCTCAGCTTGCCCCTGCGCTGCTCGAGAGAGCAGTCCTCCCTGCAGGTCGTGAGAGGGCGTTGGGTTCCGATTAACTGGCTTTGCAAGCTAGCCAGAGGCTTGCCTTGGTAAGGTTCCTCTTCTAATTCTCAATTTCCTTTAATCCGTTTTGATGGTTTCTTCTTTCTGATCCTTCCCTCGTTTTTTGCAGTTTGTGACTGACTTTGCTGTGTTTTATCGCTCTCGCGACGAGCTGTTGAGAAGGAACAGCGAGCTGGAGCAGCAGAAGTCTACTCTGGTAGCCAGGGGTTCTAAGATGGAGGCTGATCTGAAGGCTGCTGATGCAGCTCGAGCCTCATCTTCCTCTGCCCTTGCTAATTCTGCTCGCGAGAGAGATGACGCTGTCAGGGAGCTTGGCGAGTTGAGGAAGGCGTACGACCTGGTGTGCTCGAGCAAGCTAGACCTTGCAGAGAAGAACAGGGCTCTGGCCGAGCAGCTGGAGGCGAAGAAAGCCCAGGCGGCCACTCTCAAGGAAGATTCGTACAACTGTGGCTGGGCTGCAGCGTATGAGGATGCCGAGGTTCAGATAGGCTATATTAGCCTTCTGAACTTCAAGAAAGGGTGGAACAAGGCCCTCGTGGCTGCTGGGGTGGACGTTGCATCCCCACTCTTTGACGAGCATGATCCAGGGCCAAAGCCAGTCGTGGATGAGGACCCAGCCCCAACTGCTGAAGGCACCAATCCTATTTCTCAGGCGACTCCTGATGATGCTCCCTTGGTCGAGGGGGCAGTGGACACCCCTGCAGAGGGTAATGTCCCTGCTGATGCTGATAAGGACAAGGGTCCATCCACTGAGGTTGCTAATTGATAGGGCTTTTTTATAACTTTTTTCTTTTTTGATCTCATGTAACCTCGCTCATTATCAATGAAAAGACTTCATTTTTGTTTATGCTGATCTCTTTCTTTTCTTTTTCTTTTACTTGTAGTTGGTTGATGTGGATGATTATATTCCTGTTACCTCCCAACTAGGTAGGACTCTTGGTCCTAATGCAAGCCCTGCAGTTCGCCAGGCCTTTGCTAGGCTTTGCAGGTTTGCTAAGTCAAGGAACCAGAAATATAAGGATCAGTCCGAACTGGTGGCCAAGTTGAAGGACAGGCTCCAGGAAATGGAAGAGATCGGTGCTTCAGTGCAAGAAGAAGTTAGCGATCTGAGAGCAAAGTTACTGGAGGCCACCGAGATCAACA
Source organism: Sambucus nigra (assembly GCA_949130495.1). Classification (NCBI taxonomy): domain Eukaryota; kingdom Viridiplantae; phylum Streptophyta; class Magnoliopsida; order Dipsacales; family Adoxaceae; genus Sambucus; species Sambucus nigra. Next base: position 291,642,347 of record OX422215.1, on the reverse strand, counting down.
AAGTCGTGGAGTTTCTTCAGCGGTAGAATGAAGACCTGAGGTGGGAGGTCTCGAAGCTTAAGGAGCATTCGCCGAGCACCACTTCGGCAGTCCTACAAGGCTCTTCTTCATCGCGAGCTGCTCGGCCTCCCCTCCCGTGTGCTGGTAGGAGTACAAGGGGTAGGAGTAGGGAAGTCGAGGAACAACGTGAGAGGGAAATGGAAAAGCTGCGCGGCGATGTTCGACGAGCTTATGTGACTGCTGCTGGGCTCCAGAGGGACGTCACCCGACTGCGGCATCTATTCAAGAAGGGCCCTCGCCAAGTGTGGACTGATGGCTATGATCAGGGTTGGCTGGATGCTCCCACAAGATTATCAGAGTTCGAGGAGCTTTCCTTCATCAGGGGGTGGTTGAGTGCTCTCAAAGAGCTGCAGGTCCCGAGGAACTCGATATTGTGGTATCGGCACGAGATGTCCCCCTCTACTCTGATGCCCAATCCATTCAGGTGAGATGATCGATGGATCCCCATCGATGCTATTCCCCGGCGACTATTGGAGTTGGACGCAAATGAGGTCGTGGAGGAGTTCGATCTTGCTCCTGATGATGGGAGGAGAGCTAAAGTTGCTGACGACCTTGCTCGGAGGCTTCCACCTTCTTGATATTTTGTTTTTTTAATAATTGTAAATGCTTTGGGCGAGCTTCGCCGACTAAACATGTACTATTATTGTTTGTAAATATAAAAGATTAATGGAAAGTTTGAGTTTTGGGCGATTTTGCCGACTAAACGTGTTCATCCAATCTTTTTATATTTTTCAGCTTCACAATCCTTTTTATCTTGTCATGTGAGTGTCCGTCCAGTCCAGTATTAAGAATACCATTGTGCCCTTCCTTTACCTTTTAGGTCGTGTCGTCACACTCCCTTAGGCCTAAGTAGGGCAATTGGAGAGGACACACCTGTTATTGGATGTCTTTATCCGGTCAGGATTTTGTTTAACCAAAGTAGTTTTGATGCCTAAGAATACTCTGTAGGGCTTCATATATTGCCATGGGCAATGCTAAGAGGTCTGTCGTGCTTCATGACGATGACCTGAGGAGGGGTATTCCCCTGCTATGCCAACCATTATACCTGTGATTTGAAAAGGATGTGCAATAAGATATAATTGTTACTTTTTAGAGAGTGATCAACTGAGAGATTTTCATTGGTGAATTGAGAAATAAACTATCTTTTACCATAATGAGTACAATAAAAGATCAAACAATAGAACCCCTAAAAATAGAATTTCTTGAGATTAGCTGCGTTCCATGCTCGTGATATCTCTCTGCCCTCCATCATTTTCAAATGATAGGCACCTTGCAGATCGTTTCTAATTATCTCATAAGGTCTTTCCCAGTTCGGGCCCAGTTTACCGTCTGATGGCTTCACTGTGTTGCCCAGGACCTTTCTTAGAACATAGTCCCCAACTTCGAATTTCCTCGGATTGATCCTTTTGCTGTAGTGCTTTGCGAGCTGTTGCTGATAGCTCGCTAGTTTTACTAGGGCAAGTTCCCTGCGCTCGTCGGCCAAATCGAGTTCAGCGAGCAAAGCCTGATCGTTCTGACCCTGTTCGACAAGGTTGGATCTCATTATAGGCAATCCTGCTTCTAGTGGGATGACTGCCTCCATACCATATGCTAGTGAGAATGGCGTTTCTCCTGTGGCTCGCCTAGGAGTCATTCAGTACGCCCATAGGATATGCGGTAGCTCGGTTGTCCACGCGCCTTTGGCTTGTTCTAACCGCTTCTTTAATCCAGCGATCACTGTCTTGTTGGAAGCCTCATCTTGTCCGTTGCTTTGAGGGTAAGCCACCGAGCTGAAGTGGTGCCTGATCCCGTGTTGGTCACAGAAGTCCTGAAAAGGGCCACTCTCGAACTGTGTTCCATTGTCAGTGATGATGGTTCTAGGGATCCCGAATCGAGTGATTATATTTCTCCATATGAACCTCATCATGTCAGCATCTCGGATGTTCGCCAGTGGTTCTGCCTCGATCCACTTGGTAAAGTAATCAGTTGCGACCAACAGGTATTTGCGATTGCCGACAGCGGTGGGCAGTGGTCCCACGATGTCCAATCCCCATTGGGCGAAAAGCCAGGGGCTGGTCAGGGATTTTAACTCGCTGGCGGGCTGGTGGACCATGGGGGCATGAAGCTGGCATTTTAGGCATCTGCGGACATATGCTGCGGAGTCCTTTTCATATATGGCCACCAATAACCTTCCTTCATTGCTCGGAAGGCTAGAGACCTTCCTCTGACGTGACTCCCGCAGATTCCTTCGTGAAGCACTGTCTTGACATCGCCTGGGTGGACGCATCTAAGGTAGGGGTCGGAGAAAGATCTTTTATACAAGTCGCCTCCCGTGGATAAGTGAAAGCGAGCAGCTTTGACTCTTATCTGGTGGGCAGTCCTCTTATCCTCTGGGAGCGTTCCGTTCTTCAAATAGTCTCTCAAGGGATCCATCCAGCTGGGGGCTGGTTTCAATTGGAGTATTGGTTTCGCTTTGGTCAGCTCGCAGTTGGGGTAAATACTCGGGAAGCTGAGGAAATCGATAGGGATGATCCTTTTAAGGCTAGAATCAACTGCCGAGCTAAGGGCTGCTAAGGCGTCAGCGTGGCTGTTCTACCCCCTGGGAAACTGTTGGATGTTGATTTCTTCAAAGTTCGTCATTAAGTTTTTTACCAGGGAGAGGTAGGTTGCCATCCTCTCATCCTTCGCGTTATAGTCTCCACTTATCTGATTGGAAACTAGTTGCGAGTCTCCGAATACCTGTAAATGCTTTGCTCCCAGAGTTTGCGCCCTTTGGAGACCTGCTATTAAGGCTTCGTATTCTGCTTCGTTGTTGGAGGCTGCAAATCCCAGCCTGATTCCTTGCTCGAGGACTGTGTTTTCTGGAGTGATGAGAACAATTCCTACTCCTGCCCCCTCTGAGTTGGAGGCTCCATCAACGAATAGTTTCCAGCTTCCCCCTGTAGCCTGGTTATTTTGTTCTCTTGGCTTAGGTTGGTCGAAGGGTTCTTCGCCTGTGAATTCAGCTATGAAGTCAGCAAGGATTTGACCCTTGATAGCTGTCCTTGGTTGAAATTGGATGTCAAACTGGCCGAGCTTGACTGACCATTTAGACAGTCTGCCCGATAAATCCGCCTTCCTTAGGACAGCCTTAAGGGGGTGTGATGTAAGGACGATGATCGTATGAGCTTCGAAGTAATGCTTCAGTTTCCTCGAGGACATTACTAGGGTGAAAGCGAGCTTTTCCAATGGCAGGTAGCGCTGCTCGGCGTCTAGTAAGGTTTTGCTCGTGTAATAGACTGGATGTTGGATCCCTGTAACTTCACACATTAGCGATGAGCTGACAGTATGGCTGGATACAGAGAGGTAGAGGTACAAAGAGTCCATTCGCTGTGGTATGACAAGCAGTGGTGGGGAGCTTAGGTAGGACTTGAGCTCGTCTAATGCTTGTGAGCAACCTGGGGTCCATTCTACTGTTTTGCTGCCTTTTAAGAGTTGGAAGAAGGGCTTGCATCTCTCGGAGAATTTAGAAATGAAACGATTTAGAGCAGCGAGCATTCCAGTGAGCTTTTGTACATCGCGGATTGTGCAAGGAGGTTGCACTCTTTTGATTGCATCAATCTGGTCCGGATTAGCCTCTATGCCACGCTTGCTGACCAAATACCCAAGAAACTTTCCTGACTGGACACCGAAGGAACACTTGCTCGCGTTGAGTTTCATTCGGTACTTCCTGAGGATTTCGAAGGTACTTGACAGGTCCGAGAGGTGATTTTCCTTCTCCGTTCTCTTGACGAGCATGTCGTCGATGTAGACCTCCATTGTGTCTCCCATCTGATTCTTGAACATTTTAGTAACCAGCCGCTGATAGGTTGCCCCTGCATTTTTTAGCCCAAAAGGCATGACCTTGTAACAGTATAAACCAACCATCGTGATAAACGCCGTTTTGTCCTGATCTGGGGCATACAGGGGAATCTGGTGATAGCCTGAGTATGCGTCCAGGAAACTCATTCGTTCGTGAGCTGTAGTGGCGTCTACTAGTTGGTCTATTTTCGGAAGAGGGAAGCTATCCTTGGGGCAGGCTTTGTTGAGGTCAGTGAAGTCTATGCACACTCTCCACTTCCCATTGCTTTTTGGAACTACCACTGGGTTGGATAACCATTTGGGGAATTGCACTTCCCATATGGACCCTGCATCCAGCAGTTTTTTGACTTCTTTTTCTATTACTCTGGCCTTCTCGGGAGCAGTTCGTCTTGCCTTCTGCGCTATCGGCTTGAATGTGGGATTGACGTGCAACCGATGGCAGACCATATTAGGATCGATTCCTGGCAGCTCATAGGGTTCCCAAGCGAAAACATCTATGTTGCTTCTGAGTAAGGTTAACAAATCCTTTTGCTCTTGGTCAGTGAGTGAGGTCCCGATCAGGAAGACTCTGCTGTTGTCGCCTTCTTTAGCAATTACTTCTACCAGGTCCTCTACAACACGCTCGGAGGGGAGGAGCATGGTCTCTTCCACTCCGGGCCTTCCATATTTTAATTGCTATTTGGAAGGGATTTAACCTTCCTCCACTTTCTCGCTGGTTTGAACGGCTTTTTTCTCTGGCTTTGGTCGGATGGCCGCTATGAAGCACTTTCTCTCCATCGCCTGTTCGCCATGTATCTCCATCACTCCCCGCTCGGTGACATATTTGAGTTTCTGGTGGTAGGTCGAGGAGATTGCCTTCATTGCATGAAGCCATCCCCTGCCGAGGATGGCCTTATACGGTGAATCGATGTCGACCACCAAGAATTCAATCATTTTTAAAACATTTCCAGCGAGCACTGGTAGTACAATCTTGCCCAGAGGCATGGTCATTTTCCCAGTGAAGCCGACCAGAGGAACAGTTGTTCCCTTTAGGTCGGCGATGTTCAACTTCAATTTTATGAACAGGTCGATGTACATTACTTCGGATGAGCTCCCTTGATCAACGAGCAGCCTGTCGATATCAAAGTTGGCTATCCTGAGTGTAATGACTAAGGCATCGTGATGTGGGGTCCTCACTCCCACAAGATCTTCATCCGTGAAAACAATATGCTTGTTGTAGTTGATGTCCTCTGCTCGCCAACGTTTTCCTGCTTGTGATTTTGCTGGATCAATTTGAAAAGCTTGCATTACCGCTGTCAGCTTCTTTACCTCCATTCGAGCTGAGTTACCCTGGATTTTCTTAACATCGGATACTCCATGGATTACTGCGAATTCGTGTCCGGCGTTGTCTTCCAATACGTTGTCGGGTTTTTCCTCCTTGTGGACAGTCACTCTCTCTACCTTCCTTTCCACAAAGTCATTCAAATGTCCGGATTGGGCCAACTCCTCGAGGTGGGACTTAAGAGCCTTGTAGTGCTCGGTCTTATGCCCTCCCTCTTTATGGAAGGTGCATCTCAGTGCATTGTTTCTTTTCGATGGGTCTCCTCCCATTTTTCGGGGCCATTTGATGAACGACTCATCCTTGATCTTCGCGAGAATTTTGTAAATTGGTTCTTTGAAGATGGTGTTGACCGCCTGGAACGACTTTGCAACGTCAGGGTTCCCTTCGTTCTTAGAGCCATTCTTGCTGCCATTCTTTCCTCCTTTTTTCTGGTTATCAACTTTCTCACTTCCCTTGGTAGCGAGCTTGACTCGACCATTTTCTCCTACGTTAAGGCGGGTGACATCTTCCACCTTTGCGTATTTCTCAATCCGGGCCATCAGGTCATCAATGGTGGTTGCTTCCTTCTTTGTCAAGGACTGGTAAAGGAGGGAAGAGCTAGGTAGCCCAATTTTGAATGAAGCCACTGCCACCACTTCCGCGCAATCCTCGACTTCGTTGAATAACTCCTAGTACCTCTTCGCGTAGTCTCGGAGTGTCTCCTGAGGCGTTTTCTTCATTGTTAATAGAGCATTCATCCTTTTGGCATGGGAGCTGTTGGTGATGAACCGGGCCGTAAAGAGCTCGACCAGGGATTTGAAATTTCTGATGGATCGGTGAGGGAGTTTCTCGAACCATTTCTGGGCCACGTCATGAAGGCTCGAGGGAAAAATACGGCACATCAGTGCATCTCGGTGATTCCAAAGGGTCATAGCCTGCCGGTACTGCCTGACATGATCAATGGGGTCAGTCTTCCCGTCGTAAATCTTGAACCTTGGAATAGCAAACTTTTTGGGAGCTTCTTCTTCTTTAATTTCCCTCGTGAAGGGAGATTTCATCTGGGTCTTGAGGGCTCTCCTGGTGAGTTCTCTGGTTGACCTGGTGCCGCGGTGAGCTGGATGTTGGTCCATTTCTCTGCGGACTAGGTTCCGTATGTTGTCGTTGCTGCGAGCAGGGCTCTGATGGCGGCGAGCTTTTCTCAATTTCTTACGGAGCTCGTCGTCTGAGTCGCTACCTTCGAACCCTTGATATTGCCGCCTAGGGCTCCTTCCTCGGCTGCGAGATTTGCTCGCCTGAGGGCTAGGAGTGCGATAGGGGCGTCTCCTGGTATCAGGACGTAGTTCTTTTTCCAGTTTTTCCAGTCTTCTTTTCAAGCGAGCATTCTCAGCCTCATATCTGCGAGAAGACTCCCTCTGCTCATGGAGCCTTGCTTCGTATGCGTCGATCAATCTGGATATCTGAGTGGACCTTGCTGGTCCTTGACTTTCTTCTGAGGCTGGCCTTTCTAAGCGAGCCCCTTGATCTGAACATTGGACTTCGGACCTAATCATGCGAGGAGCGGGTGGCTCCTGAATATCTCCTGCTTGAGGAGCGTTGCTGCTGTGACCAGACATCTTAGATTTTTTCTCGGCGTGGGCTCTTCTCAGGGAAAGATAAACGCTTCCCACAGACGACGCCAATTGTGGAGACAATTATTATGCAACACAAATAAATATGAAAGAGGTTACCACCAAGAAAAGATAAATAAAAGGCCAATCACACAACAACGGGTATACGTGGTTCAGCAAAGAAGTGCCTACGTCCACGGTGGTTCAGTCAGTGTTATTTCTCTATATTCTGAAGAATAAGTACAGAGAATACAATTTGTCCTTTGCCCCGGACTTAGGGTTTAATTTATACATGTATACGTTGGTTAGTGGGGGTGATGGGTTCCTCCTTATTATCCATCTCCCCTGTAACTTTCTTACATGGGATCGCGCTTCCCCACAACTTCTCTTCATGGGATCGTGGAGTAACCGGATCCAAACAAAAGGTGATGGGTGATGGGCCTGGGCTTTGGGCCCTTAAGGCAAGGCTACTTGTCTAGGCCTATAATGCTAAATTCAGGGTACCCACAGTAAGCAACCTGTTCTTTTGAACAAGGTTCTTCGGGAGCTTTCTTGTTAACATCACTTCCTCCTGATTCTTGTTCTCCCCGTTCACTTTGTTGCTCGGGGACCCCAAAGTAAGTGAACTCAACTATGAAATATTCCATTACTGGGCCTTTCAAAGAAGACCTTGGTTCACATATGATATCATACTCCCCCAATTCCATAGCCCAGTACATTAATCTACCAGATTTTTTCGGTATATGCAAAGCCTGCCTTAGAGGAAAATCATTGTAAACTACGATTGTATGGCCTTGGAAATAAGGTTTTATACGTCTGGATGCTTCAATTAGTGATAAATATAATTTCTCCCAATAAGGGTACGTGATTTTTGCTCCTCGAAAACCCTTACTAGTATAGTATACGGGTTTTCGAATTCCATTCTCTTCTCAAATCAATGCAGAACTTACGACCAATTCAGAAACAACTAAGTACAGGTACAATTTTTCACTTGTGATTGGTCGTGAGAGTAATGGAGGTGACCCAAAATACTTTTTTCATTCCATAAAATTTTTCTCACATTCATCGTGCCATTCAAAACTCTTTTCGAGTACCTTGAAGAATGGCAGACACTAATCTATAGCTCGGGACACGAATATGTTCAATGTTGTTACTCGTCTAGTCAGTCTTTGCATGTATTTCTTGCAAGTTAGGGATTGCATTTCAATTAATGCTTTGATCTGATTTGGGTTTGTTTTAATTCCCCTTTGATTTACAATGTACCCAAGGAACATTCCTTCTTTCACTCCAAAAATGCACTTGGTCGGATTCAGCTTCATCTGGTGTTTCTCAGGTTAATCAAATGTTTGGCTAAGGTCGACAATATGAGTGGATGCCTTTTTTTTCTTTTTGTAAGCATATCATCCACGTAGACTTCCATATTTTTCCCTATTTTCTCCTCGAACACCTTATTAACCAGCCTTTGATATGTAGCACCAGCATTTTTAAAACCAAAAGGCATAACATTATAACAATATATTCCTCGGGGAGTAATGAAAGAGGTGTTTTCCCTGTCCTCGTGCTTTATTTTGATCTAATTATAACCAGAATAAGCATCCATAAAACTGAGTAATTCATGTCCTGATGTTGCATCCACGAGCTGATCTATTCAAGGCAAAGGAAAGTGATCCTTTGGGCATGCTTTATTTAAATTTGTGAAATCTACACACATTCTCCACTTATTGTTTTTCTTTTTAACCATAACTACATTGACCAAACAATTTGGATATTTCACTTCATTAATAAAAGATTATTTCTGAAGTTTTTTGACTTATTCTTGTATGGCCTGGTTCTTCTCGGGGCTGAACATTCTTCATCTTTGCTTTATTGGTTTAACTTTTTATTTTACATTGAGCTCGTGGAAAAGGAATTTGGGATCTATCCCGAGCATATCTTCATGACTCCAGGCAAACACATGCTTTCTCTGTTTAAGGAAGGTTACCAGTTCCTGTTTAAGAATAGGATCCATCATTATCCCCATTTGAGTGATGCACTCCGGTTTGTCATCATCTAACACAATGCTTTCAGTTGCTTCCATAATCTGTCCCTTTACTAGATTTGTTTCCTTCCTCGGGTCTAAGGTTTCTACCTTAGATTCTTTAACAAAATCAAGAGTATCCACTTGGTAGGTAGTGGTTTTATTCTTTACTTCTTCCAAGTATTCTTGCTCGGCAGAAGAGTAGTAACACTCTCGAGCTACTTTTTGATCACCTTTCACAATTCCCACACCAAAGTTAGTAGGGAATTTTAAACACTGATGGACAGTGGATGGTACTACCTTGGAATTCTTTAGCACTACTCTTCCTATGATTATATTTTAAGTTGAATGGACATTTTTATCCATTGCATAGAAACGAATCTTCTCCGTTCGGTTAACTGTCCAGGTGCCTATCATCACCTCCATTTTAATGGTTCCCAAAGGAAAGACTTTCTCACCTGCAAAACCTATTAGTTGTCGATGATAGGGCTCTAGTTTGCTGAGTTTAAAATTGAAGTTGCTAAAACAAGGATAGAACATGATATCTGTTGAGCTTCCATTATCAACTAGTACTCTAGAGACAATGATTTCTTCCTTTCTGACTTTTATTACTAACGGGTCGTCGTGAGGTTATAGTACTCATGAAAGGTCATTTTTAGAGAAACCAATTACTAGTTTGTCTTTGTTAACCTTCCTTGGTCGATCTTCCTTTGCAAGGTTGATCCTCTGTATGTAAGAATAAGCTTGTGCCTCATTGAGGTAAGATTTTTGCTCGAATGTATGATCTCCTCCTCCTGCATCTCCACCTTTAATCATTTGGTAATCAAAAGAACAATAATTAATATAGAATACCTCACATTCTGGTTTCCATGGTTTTTTAGGGAGATCGGGATCATTATCCTGGTCATCTTCATGAGCTCTTTTCTTTTCCTCTCTGGGCTTGCAAGGAGATTTTGACCTTCGTAGAATTCCCTCATTGTTCTGTCGATCAACATACTGATTCAGCTTTCCTCTTCGAATGAGAGTTTCAATCTCATTTTGAAGTGTTATGTAATATTTCGTCGTGTGACCGTGATCTCTATGGAATTCTCAATACTTAGTTTTATCTCTCTTGGTCGGGGAACTTCTCAACTTATCACGCTAATGCACATGTTTATTATGCTTGATTTCTTCCAAAACATATTGAATTGCCATGGTTAATGGAGTATAGTCGTTACACTTCTTGAGTCACTCAAAAACTCCTTTTTATTTTGATTCCATGTGTTCTTTGGGGTCTTTATGATATTTCTTATCATTTTTGCCATCAACTTTTGTGCCTGAGCTACACTTGGTTACCATTTCTTCCTCGACATTCATGATCTTTGTTGCTTTAGCCATCAATTATGCCATTATCTTCAGAGGATCATTGGCAAGAGTCTAATATAGATTTTCTGGGAGCAATCCACTCATGAGGGCGGTTATTGCAGTCTTCTCCTTATAACTACAACTTCTAATTTCTCGTTATTAAAATGAGTGATGTAATCTCTGGTGATCTCTCCTTCTTTTTATCTCACACTAAGTAAGTGTGCCACCCTTTTCACAGGCTTTGCTCCAAAGCAAGCGTTGTTAAAGAATAACTTAGCTAGTTGGTTGAATCTAGAAATTTATCCCCGAGGAAGACCATTATACCAAACTTGGGTATACCCAGTAATGGTTCCAGAAAATGCTCTACACCTCATTTCATCGGGGATGGCATAAATATCAGCAGCTGCTTGATATTATTCTATGTGGATAACTAGATTAGTTTTTCTATCATATTTGGGTGTTACTACTGGAACCTTGAACTTTACTGGAGTAGGGAAATCCACAATTGCATTCACAAAAGAAGACCCCTTTACAAAACTTCTTTATAGTGGGTTTCTCGTCTTCGCCATTTCTCCTAATCTGTCATCTAATCTCTGTATGGAGCCTTTCCATGTATCATTGGCAGCATCGTATTTATGCGTTGCAACTTTGTTAGTTGCTGAGCTTTCTTCCTGAAACCGTTGCTCAATCCAAGTAGCAGTTCATTAGGCATTTGATCTAGATTGAGTTGTGCTTTCCTTTTGATCATATGGTCGCCGGGTGTTACCAGATCTTTCCCTAGGAACATTTATGTTCCCCCTGGGTCCCAAACGATCGAAGGGATAAGTTTGGCTTAATCTCTCTATGGCCTCTCTGGAGAATAAGATTGCGTGTGGAAAGAACTACTTCTATGTATGTCAACTTCCCTAATTGCGAGTAAAGTTGGGTGGAAAAGTATATGCATAACACGGGAAGCATCATTTTCCACATAGAGGTACGCAAAACCCTTTTAAAGTTATCATGAAGTTAATATTTGACCACTCCGTCTTTACATGATTGGTGAGATTGGTGATTTTGTATTAAGGATTAATTTTTGAAATGGGGTTGATTTTTCAAATCTTTTTGTCATTTTGTATGGAAAGTTATGTACTAATCGAATTCCATTGAATAACAACATAAAGAAAATGAAAACCCTTTTGAAGTAACTTTTATTAGCACATGCCATAAACTGTTAACACAAACACAAGAAGCCATGTCTGATGAACAATATGAAAATACAAGAGATTAAAGTTGAGTTGGAAAATCAGAAGTCTTTTACTTCCCCCTGAGGTAGCTCAAAATCCAAGATGGGAAAAGTCCTGTAGAGGCCTACAGGTGTCTAAAAATTTATCTTTTTAGTAGGTGGATCATCAATATAGATATCACAGAGATTACCCACAACAAACAACTCGTTGGTCTTCACACCGCCAAGCTTCTTGATCTTCCCTTTCTCGATATAAGTCATCACCTCAGTATGGGAGCCTCTTTAGCCTCTTAATGGACCTACAAAATACATACAAGAAGCTATGAGGGTTTTATTGGGAAACTCTCTCTTTGAATCCCGCTATATATCTCTGTATTTGGATCTTAGATATTTTAATTATTTGAAAATGAGGGTTTAAATGGTAGATTTATAAGGATTTGGAAACATATGTCATACTTTGTTTTAAATGTTTGTATTTTTATTATTTTCAAATCATATTTGAATTTTAACAGTTCTAAACATAAGGTTATTTTTATTCAGTTTAATGTCTTCAAAATTTTAGATATAGAGATGGGCTAATGCTCTATTTATGTATGATTTATTTGGTATTTGTCAAAATTATTTCTAAGATATTTACTGTGATTTAGGCATAAATGGATTCTAAAAACTTATCCAATAACTATGTAAGCATATGCCTAATGTCCGATTCTCATTTCAACTTTTCCAAAGAAATTTAAACCTCAAAACTTTCTTTAAATTAATACATGGGTTCAAATTTGTAGTCTGCTTTTGTTGCTCCAACCTTTAATATTGAGTTTTTAAATAAAGCTAATATTGAGAAGGATTAAGTTTGGTTCTCTTAAAGAAAAATTAAAAGTACATTAACTATTCAATAGCATCAACACAAAGGAGCAGAAAAAAAAAAGAGATCAAACTTATGGGTTTTCTCTTGGAGGTTTTATGCAAATGGTTGGAGGTTTATACATGTCACTATTGTAATAAATTACTCTCATCTAAAATTGATATATGAAAATAGAGGTCCCAGGGAATAAGTTATGTTTCCCTACATATGAAAATAGAGGTCCCAAGGCATAAGGATTGAGGAAGCACACTGACGTTTGGAACGCTGAAGACACTTTCTCATTTGAATAATCATTAAGTTTTGGGTTTTTTTTATTACAATATATTAAATATAATAAACTTCAGTAAATTTTTGTTATCCATATACTATGTGAGTACATAGGTCATTTCCATATAATTAAATTATTTCTTAATGCGAGTGTGTGGGTACCTCGATTTATCACCTTGGGCCCAAACGAGTAGCCCAATAAATTCCGGCCCAAAGCCTGGAGGCCTCACACCCCAACTTATTCAGTTACGACCTAGTCTATTCCCAAAATCTCATAAGGAGATATTCTAGGAGTTGTGGATTGACGTGGGGGAGTCCAACACCCGCACTCCCCGGAAACGAACATGTATATAACAAACCCTTAGCTCAGGGCAAAGGGCATGCATTATTTTTCCTGTAAAACACTTCCCAGAGTATAGAGAAATAATATTGAGAGCACCACCATGGACGTAGGCATTCTTGCTGAACCACGTAAAATATTGTGTTGTGTGATTGCCATTCCTTACTTTCTTTATTTGTTGTGGTGATTGTCTTTTCTTGATAATTTATGCTGAACTTAATTGTCACCACAATTGGCGTCGTCTGTGGGAACGTTTTTCTTCCTTTTAGAAAGCCCTCACCAACAAAGAATTTGGAATGTCTGGTCACAGTAGCAATGCCCCTCAACCAGGGGATATCCAAGAGCAGCCTGCCCCTCATAGGATCAGATCTGAAGTTCGATGTTCAGATCAAAGGGCTCGCCAAGAGCAGCAATCCTCAGAGGAAAGTCAGGGACCTTCCAGGTCCACACAAATCTCCAAGTTGATCGATGCCTATGAGGCAAGGATCCAGGAGCAAAGAGAAGATGCTAGCAAGAAAGAAGTTGAGAATGCTCCCCTCAAAAGGATATTGGAAAGGATGGAAAAAGAGCTCCATCATAGCACCAGGCGACTTTAATATCACACTCCTAGCCCTTAGGCGATCAAGTCTCACAGCCGAGGAAGGAGACCTAGACGCGGATTCCAAAGGATCGAGGACCACTCGTCAGATGATGACTTGATCGAGTAACGGTGATTAGCTCACCATTACAAGAGCCTAGCTTGAGGAAATGATGACATATGAAATTTGGTCCAAAGAGAAATGGACCAGCACAGAGCACATCGAGGTGCCATATCGAACAGAGGGCTAGACCGGTGAGATCTTAGGACCCATATGAAATCCCCTTTCTTAAGGGAGATAGAAGAAGAAGAAGCCCCCAAGAAGTTTGTGATTCCAAGATTCAAGATCTATGATGGAAAGACTGACCCTATCGATCATGTTAGGCAGTACAGGCAGGCCATAACTGTCTAGAATCACAGGGACGCACTAATGTGTCGGATCTTTCCCTCGAGTTTGCATGATGTGGCCCATAAGTGGTTCAAAAGACTCCCTCATAGATCCATTAAGAGCTTTGAGTCCCTGGCAGAGCTCTTCATGGCTCACTTTATTACCAGCAGCTCCCATCCAAAGAGGATGGATGCCTTATTAACAATGAAGAAGATGCCCCAGGAGATCCTCCGGGACTACGCAAAAAGGTACTGGGAGTTGTTCAATATGGTCAAGGACTGCTCAGAGCAGGTACAGTGGCCTCTTTCAAGATTGGCCTACCCATCCCTTGCCTCTTGCACCAATCCCTGACTAAGAAGGAGGCCACAACCATCGATGACCTTACGGCTCGCATCGAGAAGTACGCCAAAGTTGAGGATGTGACCCGCCTCAGTGAAGGGGAGAATGGTTGAGCTAAGCTCGCTGCCAAGGGCAACGATAAGGCCGAAAACTTGAAGAGAGGAGGCAAGAATGGGGGCAAGGGTGGCTCCAAGAATGGAAATAAGAATGATGTTTTGACAGCATTTCAGGCAGTAAACACTATCTTTAAAGAATCAATCCACAAGATCCTAGCGAAGATCAAGGACGAGACATTAGTCAAGTGGCTTAGAAAGATGGGAGGAGATCCCTTAAAGAGAAATAATGCACTGAGATGGGCTTTTCACAAGGAAGGAGGACACAAAACTGAGCTTTGCAAGGATCTTAAGTCCCACCTTGAAGAGCCGGCCCAGATCGAGCACCTAAATGAGTTTGTGGAAAAGAAGGCAGAGAAGGTCGCTGCCAACGGAGCTGCAAGGCCCGATAATATGCTCGAAGATGATGTTGTCCATGAGTTCGCAGTGATTCATAGGGCATCTTATCTAAAGCAGATTCAAGGCAATTCATCTCGAATGGAAATGAAAAAGCTTACGGCAGTAATGCAAGCTTTTCAAATTGATCTAGCGAGAACACATTCAGGAAATCATCGGTGAGCAGATGATGTTGACTACATCAAATACATCGAATTCACGGATGAATACTTAGTTGGAGTAAGAACCCCACATCATGACGCTTTGATAATTACACTCCGGATAGAAAACTATGACGTCGATGAGTTACTCATCGACCAAGAAAGCTCATCCGAGGTAATCTATCTTGACCTGTTTAGGAAATTAAAGTTAAGCGTTACCGAATTGAAGGAATCCACCATCCCTCTAGTTGGCTTCACTGGGAAAGTAACTATCCCTTTGGGAAAGATCGTACTGCCAGTGAGGGCAGGAAGTGTCTCCAAGATGATCGAGTTTCTGGTAGGCGATATTGACTCGCCCTACCAATCTATCCTCGACAGAGGTCCAGAGGATGGCTACATGCAATGAAGGTCATCCCCTCGACCTACCATCAGAAACTCAAGTACGTGACTGAGCGAGGAGTAATGGAGATCCACGGAGATCAAGCGATGGGAAAAAGGTACTTCATAGAGGCCATCCGCCCAAAACCAGAAAAGAAGGCCGAGAAGGTTGAGGAACAAGAAGGTTTGATACCTTCAAAGTTGCAGTTAAAGTATGGAAGACTTGGAGTGGAGGAGACCAGGCTCCTACCTTCTGAGCGGGTCGTTGAAGACCTAGAAGAGGTCGCAGCCGGTAGCAGCAAAAAAGATAGAATGTCCTTGATTGGAGCCTCTCTCACAGATCAAGAAAAAGGGAATTAACGGTACTTTTGAGGAAGAATGTGGGCATTTTTGCATGGGAACCTTACGAGCTTCCTAGAATTGACCCGAGTGTGGTTTGTCATCGGTTGCACATCGACCTGAATTTCAGGTCTGTCATGCAGAGGGCTCGGCGAACTGCGCTCGAGAAGGCCAAGGCTATGGATAAAGAAGTAAAAAAGCTATTAGATGAAGGATATATGCATGAATTTCAATTACCTAAATGGTTGTACAATCCAGTAGTGGTTCCAAAAAGCAACGGGAAATGAAGAGTTTGCATTGACTTCACTGACCTTCCCCTAAGGACAGTTTCCCTCTCCCAAAAATCGACCAGTTGGTGGACGCCACAGCAACTCATTAAAGAATGAGTTTCCTGGATGCATACTCGGGGTATCATTAGATTCCTCTGTATGCACCAGATAAAGACAATACAACATTCATCACCACCGTCGGACTACATTTTTACAAAGTTATGCCCTTTGGGATCAAAAATATTGGAGCAACTTACCAACGGTTGGTCACCAAGATGTTTAAAGACCAAATGGGAGATACCATGGAAGTATACATCGACGATATGCTCGTCAAGAGCAGGCACAAAGAAGACCACCTCTCAGACCTATCAAGGACCTTTGAAATCCTTAAGAAATACTGAATAAGCTCAACGCGAGCAAATGTTCCTTCGGTGTCCAGTTAGGAAAATTTATCGGGTACTTGGTTAGCGAGAGACGCATTGAAGCCAATCCGGACAAGATTGATGCAATCAACAAGGTATAACCTCCCCGCAGGATAAGAGACGTACAAATGCTCATGAGCATGCTCGCCGCCTTGAATTGATTCATTCGAAAAGTATCAGCCATTCTTCTAACTATTGAAGAAGAGCAAAACTGTGGAGTGGAATCAAGATTGCGGGAAAGCATTAGAAAATCTCAAAGCTTATCTCAGCACACCACCCTTGCTCGTGATACCTCAAAAAAATAATTCCCTGTACCTATACCTTGCTCTTTCCATCCACGCTGTCAGTTCTGCACTGCTATGCGAAAGAACTGGAATCCAGCACCCGGTCTACTATGCGAGAAAGACCCTCTTGGACACCGAGCAATGATACCTACCACTAGAGAAGCTAGACTTGGCACTAGTGGTAGCCTCGAGGAAACTGAATCACTACTTCGAAGCACACTCTATCATCATCCTTACGTCATACCCCCATAAAGTAGTCCTACAGAAAGAGGATCTGTCCGGCAGACTATCGAAGTGGTCAATCGAGCGTGAACGATTTAACATCCAGTTCTAACCAAGAAATGCAATCAAGGGGCAGGTCCTCGTCGACTTCATCGTGGAGTTTACAGGCGAACAGCCTTGCGACCCGAAAAGAAGAACCCCAGTTTTGAAATCAAAAAGTAACAATTTCCTTTCAGATATATGCGAAAGCGTAAGATGGTTCACAAAAACACCAAATTTTGATTTCTTTTCAAATTTTAATTAAACCAAGTGAAATGAGATTAAAACACACACGCTAATTTAAATTTCACTTAAACAAAATTAATTAATCCAAGTCCTAGAACATTTTCCTAAGTCATATTTCTCCATATTTACAAATTAGGCCAAACCAATTTTAACACATTAAATTAATGACTTAAATTAAATTAACTAAACATTACCCAATATTTAATATAGCACCAAATTAAACATGTAGTGATTAAAACCAAATTTTATCTTGAATTACCTAAGCATGTGTTCTAGGTGAGTATAGCAAGATAAAATAAATAATGAAACCACTACGCCGCGATGTACGAGGAACAATCCACAACAAAAAAAATCCTCGGACGACCCTAGCCTCAAATACACTACGGAATTTACAAATACAAGTAAGATGACTTACAACACTCGACTCGATCCCTCACAAGCCCCGACGTGTTTTCTTGTATCAATCTCTGCCTAGAAAAAAACCCCGGAGCACCACGGTGGTCTCGAAATCCACTGATCGAACTTTATATGGTCACCATCACCGTCACCCGAACTAGGAGCCTTTCTCCAAGTGGGTAAATCAATGCAAACCTCTTCTTCTTTGTGGGATTTAGAAGCAAACCCAAATGTCTCTTCAAACGGTAGAGATGAAAAATCGATGCCAAAACTCCAAGCATTGTGTGTATTTATATATATATATATATATGGGAGCTTGGATAAATAATATGCGTGTAAACTAAAGTGTAAAATAACTTTTTCTTTAAAAAATAGACACTCTAAAACATGAACTTTTCTTTCTTGCCTTTTCTCTTAAACTCTCTCTTGGAGACAGATGTGTATGAAAAAGTTCACTTTCCAAAGTTGATTCCCGCATTTAGATAATCAGTCAAAAGTTAGTGGGGAAAGATAATGGAAAGTGGGTGAAAACTGTCAAAAACTGCTAAATACATGTTCCCGCCAAATTTCGTTCGAACGACATTTTCGTTCGAACGAAATCTCATTCGAACGAGGCTTCTAACGAAGTTTCAGTATGAACTCGTTAGAAATCTCATTGGAAATCTCGTTCGAACAGCCTTCTCGTTCGAACGATATTTCGAACGAAGTTCCAGTGCCAATATGGGAACTCGTTGGCAAACTCGTTCGAACGACATCTGGTTTGAACGAAAAACTCGTTCGAACGACATATCGAACGAACTTCTAGAAAGTTGGAAATTTTCATTTTTAGCCCAAAAACTTTATAAACTTTATTTGAAGTTTTAATTAAATCTTTCTGAAAATAAACAACAGTTTGAATTAAACCTACACCCAATATAAAAACGTTCCAAGCTCCAATATATATTCAAATGCATTCATACCTTAGGAGCAATGAAACCATGTAGATGTCGTAGAAACGAGGCATTTAAAACTCGAGAATTTGATGAAGCTTTATACTCTTGGCCGCTACGTCTTCAACAAACACGTCATAGGCTTGAAGGATGGTCAATTCACTATGTCCTATGACTCAAACGTTTTTGTCCGGAATTGAGCCAAAACTACAAAGGACTCAATTGGAAATTTGTGTCCTTACAAATCTCCTCCTTTGGCTATTCCGGGAAAAAAACCAAATAAAAATCGTAAAGGGCCGTCAAGCTCTACTAGACTGACAAAAAGTCCCTCCCAAAATAAAATTACAATGCTTGACTCAAACAACCCAAGGATCACAATCTTTGCCTGTGAAAGTTGCCACTTAGAATATAATTCATGCCCACCTAAGCAAACACATTAAACGCATAGGGAATATCAAAATATTAAAGACAATTAAATAATTACTCCCCCTAAATCAATTCTCTCCCTTTATCAACTATGATCAACGTAGAAAGACGTCTCCCCATAAGATAAATCTCCCCCCAAACTAAGATACGATTATAATAGGAGTAGATACCATTTCTCCCCTTATCATTCTCCCCCTTTTTGTTCAGGAATAGGCAAAGGCTAAAGAATAAAAACATTAACTTATCTCCCCAATTAAAGCATAAATAACATGGGATAACAAGCTAAACATGCAAATGTGCAAAAGTGATGTGAGCATTAAAGAACATGGGCAACAAAATCATAACTAATCCAATGAATAATAATGGATTCCAACGAAGATGCAAGAAACAGATATCAATATGAAACTGATATCAATATCAACAAAGAATGCAACAAGATGAATACTAATTATGAATTAAAGCATAGATGGACTAGAAAGAAAGGTAAAGACTAAACAAAAATATCAAATATATGTAAACATAATATATACCTAATAGACTCAAGTACACATATATAGATATAAACACCAAAATGACACAAAACAAAATAACATAAGTTTTTCACACTCTTATAGCATAAATGTGTCATATGGAAACAGAAGTGTTGGGGTGTGAACTAGCAACAATTAAATTTAGACCCAATCACTTAAAACATGTTCACGGAGTTCTCAATTGATTGCAAACTTCATAACATTTTAATATAACCTCATGTGATAATATAAATTAAACTGAGTGAATAAACATACACAATGCATACAAGCCTATCATGTCGATGATTCTACAAACCAATAGAGTCGTGACATTTAAAGCTCAACTAAGATAAATGGACATTGTGCGAACCATTGATATATCATCTAATCTCCCTCAATAACCATATATATTATTAATTTTGAATGAATATATCAATCAAACATAGGCCTTGGCGATTATTTTATTTTTAATGCCATATTTTCTTTTAGGCCTTGGACCACGAATTTCTTTTAGGTCCAAACTTACGGTGTCTTACTATTCGCAAAGGAAAATAAGTCCTTTCGGATCCCTTCCCCGTGCACATTTATATTATCATGTTTTTATTTTTCACAAAAATCTCACGTGCAACGAATTTTGACATGCACTAGTCCTCCTATGTCACAAATATGTAGATGACAAGATTAGTAGGAGAACACCTCACAAAGCTCAAATATACATATGAAGTTAAAATTTCAAAAGAGCTCGTGCATGTGTGAGTAGAGGCATATAAAAATAGAATCCATTTAATCAACACAAAATCAAACTACTCCATGTAAGCATGATAAAGAACATAATAAGGATTGACAATCTAAACCAAAAGTTCTAGCCACATGAGAACGTAAGAGATGGGATTCAAACACAAGAATATGCCACATAAAGTGCGTCAAACTAAAATACACAAAAAATAAAATCTTTTTGAGTTTTTGAAATTTTTAACCAAAAATAAAAATATATACTCAAAAGACAAACAAAAATCATTTGAATTTTTTTCCATTAAGCTTAAATTATCAAGAGATAAAAAACAAATGATAAACAAAAATCTTTTTGTAGTTTTCATTTAATGCAAACAAAAATGAAAGAAATATAATACAATAGATAAACAAGAATCATAATTCTAGCATGTAATTAAGTAGGGAGCATAGACTAGAAAATGATTAAACAAGCATACATTTAGCATGAGAATACAACTTAAAGAACAAAAGCTAAAGTATGCAAACAAAACTAACACATTTAACCTTTAAATTTAGCAAGGGAGGTTTCATGTGAAAGTAAATGGGAATCAAAAACCCTATCTTGTAAAGCTACCAAGTCGGATCTCCTAACCCAAACTAATGATGAGTGACTAACTCGGGGTATAGGAATCTTGGCTACCCTGGTTGTCTTACATTGGGATTTTCTAGAAAATCTTTTAAGATCAAAAAAATATTTCTTAAGATGACCTTTTCGACCACAATGTGCACAAGTAAAAACATGTTGAAAATATTTACCTAAGGGGTGATCTCTAAAGGCTTTCCTAGGCGATTCTCCTAAAAAGTTGGTTTTGCCTTTGGACTTGATTCATTACAAGTATCGAAGCCTAAACCACAAGTGTCATTTTTAATTTGGACCATTCCTAATATTTTATCTAATTTTTCCGAACGACACTCCAAATCAAATTTGACATTACTAGAGTCTTTTAATTTGTTTTCTAATTCTAGAATGTTAGACTCTAATAACACATTTCTCTCTTCAAACTCGAGAAGATCTTTTTTCAAGGATTCCATTAAACCTCTAAGGCTATCTCTCTCTCACCTTCTATATATTCAAGCTTCTCTCGAAGAGTTCTCTCTCGTGCCCTAAGGTCTTCAACCAACACACTATTATCAACGACCTTGACATGTTCTTTCAAACTAGCTTCTAACTTCAAATTAGCTCTTTTTAATTTAATTGATTCTTTATATAATTTTTGAAAAGCATTTTGAAGTTAACTCACATTAACCTCTTCTTCATTTTCACTCTCTCTTTCTTATCCACTCTCACTATCATAAAAAACAAGGGAATCATAAACTATGACCTTGAAAGTGTCATGCGTTAAAGTTTCTTCAATCGACGAGTTCTCACTATCACTCACATGACTAGCCATAAAAGCCACAAAGTTGGTCTTAGTGGGGGAATCGGGTCCCTCTTACTTATCACTATCACTAAGGGTCGCATTATATGAAATGGGTCGCTTACCCTCTCTCCTTAGTTTAGTGGGGCACTTAGAAGCCCTATGGCCATAACCCTCATGACCAAAACACCTATTTGACTCGTCCCTATTTAAATGTTCATTAATAGGTTTAGGGATCTTCTCGGCTTTGTCATGCGTAGATTTTTCAAATTTCTTAAAATCATTTTTAAATTTATCTTTGTTAAATTTAAGAAATTTTCGAAACTTTCTAGCAAACATAGCCATGTTTTCTAAGTCACTATCACTCTCACTCTCTACTACTTGTTTTTCCTCTTTTCGGCCTTTTTAATTTTGTTTTCGGTTTTAGAGGGAAACATGTGTAGTTCATAGGTTTGTAAATCACCTACGAGCTCTTCTAATTTCATAGAGGCTAAAGTTGGTAAAGAATTTAAAGCGATCACTTTTAGAATAAATCTATCGGGTAGGGACCTCAAAATTTTCTTTACAACTCGGTCGTCGGGTATTTTCTCTCCCAAGTTAAAAGATGAATTAACAATATCGGAAATTCTCGCATAAAATTCATCAAAAGTTTCTTTATCGTTCATTTTGATGATTTCAAAATGAGTGGTGAGGTTTTGGAGTTTCGAAGCTTTAATGACACTTGTACCTTCATGAGTGAGTTGCAAAATATCCCACGCTTCTTTAGCAGTCTCACACGTCATAATGCGTCGGAATTCATCCGGTGTGATAGTGCTAAACGGGCATTTAAACCACGGGAATTAAAATTTGAAAGTTTAAACTCATTCTCACTCCATCTATCAGCCGATTTTGGAACACGTTCATTATCTACTAAATGAGTTGATGGAGACCACACGTTAACTACAGATAACCAAACCCTCTCGTCGATAGATTTAAGTGCCGATTTCATACGCACTTTCCAGTACGTATAATTAGAACCATCGAAAATAGGAAATTTTGAAAATGGGGAAAATTCCATTTTAGCTAAAAATAGTTAAAGGATCTTTAACGAAATAATTTATCGTTTTGGCTCTGATGCCAATTTGAAAAGAAGACCCCTAATTTTGAAATCAAAAAGTCATTATTCCTTTTAGATATATGCAGAAGCGTAAGATGGTTCACAAAAACACCAAATTTTAATTTCTTTTCAAATTAAAATTAAACCAAGTGAAATAAGATTAAAACAAACACACTAATTTAAATTTCACTTAAACCAAATTAATTAATCCAAATCCTAGAACATTTGCCTAAATCATATCTCTCAATTTTTACAAATTCGGCCAAACCAATTTTAACACATTAAATTAATGATTTGAATTAAAATAACTAAACATTACCCAATATTTAATATAGAACCAAATTAAACATGTAGTGATTAAAACCAAATTTTATCTTGAATTACCTAAGCATGCGTTTTAGGTGAGTATAGCAAGATAAAATAAACAATGAAACCACTACGTCGTGATGTACGAGGAAAAACCCACAACGAGAAAAAATCTTGAATGGCCTTAGCCTCAAATCCACTAAGTACGGAATTTACAAATATAAGCAAGATGACTTACAACACTCGACTCGATCCCTCACAAGCCCCGACACATCTTCTTGTATCAATCTCTGCCTAGTGAATAACCTCGGAGATCCACCGTGGTCTCGGAATCCATCGATCGAACTTTATATGGTCACCGTCACCCGAACTAGGAGCCTTTCTCCAAGTTGGTAAATCAATGCAAACCACTTCTTCTTTGTGAGATTTAGAAGCAAACCCAAATGTCTCTTCAAACGGTAGAGATGAAAAACCGATGCCAAAACTTCAAGAAATGTATATATATATGGGAGCTTGGATAAACAATATGGGTGTAAACTAAAGTGTAAAATAACTTTTTCTTCAAAAAATAGACACTCTAAAACATGAACTTTCTTGCTTGCCTTTTCCCTTAAACTCTTTCTTGGAGACAGATGTGTATGAAAAAGTTCACTTTCCAAAGTTGATTCCCGCATTTAGATAATCAGTCAAAAGTTAGTGGGGAAAGATAATGGGAAAGTGGGTGAAAACTGTCAAAAACTGCTAAATACCTGTTCCCGCCAAATTTCGTTCGAACGACATTTTCGTTCGAACGAGGCTTCTAATGAAGTTTCTGTATGAACTCGTTAGAAATCTCATTGGAAATCTCGTTCGAACAGCCATCTCGTTCGAACGACATTTTGAACGAAGTTCCAGTGGCCAATATGGGAACTCGTTGGCAAACTCGTTCGAACGACATCTGGTTCGAACGAAAAACTCGTTCGAACGACATATCGAACGAACTTCTAGAAAGTTGGAAATTTTCATTTTTAGCCCAGAAACTTTATAAACTTTATTTGAAGTTTTAATTAAATCTTTCTGAAAATAAACAACAGTTTGAATTAAACCTACACCCAATATAAAAACGTTCCAAGTGCCTATATATATTGAAATGCATTCATACCTTAGGAGCAATGAAACCATGTTGATGTCGTAGAAACGAGGCACTTAAAACTCAGAAATTTGATGAAGGTTTATACTCTTGGCCGCTATGTGTTCAACAAACACATCATAGGCTTGAAGGATGATCAATTAACGCTATCCTATGACTCAAACGTTTTTGTCCGGAATTGAGCAAAAACTACAAAGGACTCAATTGGAAATTTGTGTCCTTACACGACCAACTGTAAATGGTGGGTAAGAGGTAAGATCACTCGGTAGAAGGTATTTAGCGACTGTTTATTAATGGAGCATCCAACTCCAAGGGGGAAGGAGTAGGCATTGTGATCATTACCCCAGAAGATACAATCCTCGAGTAAGGAATCAGACTTGGATTTGAAGCCTCCAACAATGAAGCGGAATATGAAGCATTAATAGCATGCCTGCAAAAGGGACAGGCATTGGGTGCAAAATAACTACAGGTGTTCAACTACTCATAATTGGTCTCCAATAAGATAAGTGGAGACTTCAACGCAAGGGATGAGAGAATGGTAGCCTACCTCACCTTAGCAAAGAAATTAATGTCCATCTTCGAGGAATTCAGGGTCCAACAGTTTCCCAGAGGACAAAAAAGTCATGTTGACGCCCTAGCAGCCTTGAGTTCAGCAATCAAATCTGACCTAAAGAGAACAATCCTTATCGACTTCCTCGATCAGCCGAGCATCAACCAGAGCGCTGAGCTGCCGAGCATGGGCCATATTCTTCAGATTGAATCAGCACCTAGTTAGATGAACCCCCTAAGGGACTATTTGAAGGATGGTGCACTACCAGACGATAACAAAGTCGCTCTTCAGATAAGAGTCAAAGCTTCTCACTTTCACTTATCTCCTAAGGGAAAATTGTACAAAAAATCTTTCACCGACCCTTACCTCCAATGTGTTCACCCGAAGGATGTCGAGCAAGTCCTACACGAACTTCATGAAGGAATCTATGGGAGACATATTGGGGGCAGATTGCTAGCCTTTCGAGAAATGAAGGAAGGTTACTAGTGGCCTTACATGCAGAAAGACTTTGGGATATATGCTCGTAAGTGAGAAAAATGTCAACTACATGCTCCTATAGTCCACCAACCTGCAAGCGACCTAAGATCACTTACCAGCCCTTGGCCTTTTGCCCAATAGGGAATGGACATTATGGTCCCTTTTCCTACCACTGCCGATAATCGCAAGTATTTGTTGGTCCCAACAGACTACTTTACCAAATGGATTGAGGTAGAGCCGCTGGTAAACATCATAGATGTAGACATGGTGAGATTAGTATGGAAGAACATAATCACTCGCTTTGGAATTCCTAGAACCATCATCACTGACAACGGAACGTAGTTCAAGAGCGGCCTCTTTTAGAGTTTCTATAACGACCACGGAATTAGGCACCATTTCAGCTCGATAGCATACCCTCAGAGCAACGGCCAAGCTGAAGCTTCCAACAAATAGTGATCGATGGAATGAAGAAGTAATTAGAGTGAGCCAAAGGGGCATGGGCGAGCGAGCTGCCCCATATTTTATGGGCTTACCGCACTACCCCATGGTGAGAAACTAGAGAAACCCCATTCGCACTAACATATGGAATGGAGACAATCATCCTTTTAGAAGATGGACTCCCAACCATGAGGTCCACCTTGGTCGACCAAGACCAGAATGATGCAACATTACTCACTGGAATTGACCTAGTTGACGAATGCAGATAATTAGCTCTAGTGAAACTAGCGAGCTATCAACAACAGCTAGCAAAGCACTATAATAAGAAGGCCAATACAAGAACATTCCAGGTTGGGTACTATATCCTAAGGAAAGTTCTTAGCAGCGTAGTAAAACCATCTGATGGCAAGCTGGGTCCAAACTAGGAGGGACCATTCAAGGTGATAAGAGACGACCTACAAGGAGCCTATCACTTAGAAACACTAGAGGGCAGAGAGATACCCGAGCTTAGAATGCGGCCAACCTGAAGAAATTCTATTTCTAGTTTCTCTTCATTAATCTTTTATCATATTACTGGAATTGGCAGCTCATTTTTATTATGTTTGGTTAATAGAAGATTGTTTGGCAGTAGCATTCCATAAAGTGTTAATTGTGTATTATGAACTTTATAACTTGCACATCTTTTCAAAGCGACAGGCACATTACTCAATATATAAAAGAAGAGAGCCTCCCTCCTCAGGTTTTCATTATGAAACACGAATAAACTCTTAGTGTTACCCTTGGGAATATATGAAGCCCTATAGGAAACCCTTAGGCAGCTTGACCAAATTAAATTAGTCGCCAAACGATGTTTGGCTCAGAAAACTTGATCGGATAAATTATCCAACACCATGTGTATCCTCGCCATTGTCATACTTAGGCCTAAGGGAGTGTGATAACACGACCTAAAAGGTCAAGTAGGGCAGAATGGTATCTCATAAGCATACTGGACTGGGAGGATACTCACACAATAAAATAACTCTACCCACGGCTATGAAGAGCCCAAGACAATCAAAGAAAAATCAATGAAGTAGAGAATATACAATGCGTGTTTAGTAGGTGAATCGCCCAAAACATAAACATTTGATTACTTCACTTCATTTACAACAAGAGTTACATTAAATGAATTAAGTAAAACCTATTATGGATTAGGTCTCCGAGAAAGTTAATCAGATACTTGCGCTCTTTGACCGTCATTTGGATGGGGAGCTAACTCTAACTCTACTTCATTTGCATTTGGATCCAGTAGCTGCCTGGGAATAGCATCTATGGGGACCCACTGATCATCCCTCCAGAAAGGGTTAGGCATCAGAGTCGAAGGGGAGATCTTTTGACGATACCAGAGGACTGAGTTCCTGGGAACATTCAGCTCCTTGAGAGCATTCAACCATCCCCTAATAAAGGATAGCTCTTCAAACTCTACCAACCTCATTGGAGCATCTGCCCAACCATGATTATAACCGTTAGCCCACACTTATCGAGGACCTTTCTTGAACAGATGCCTTAACCGCATGACATCTCTTTGGAGCCCAAAAGCTATCACGTATGCTCGATAAACATCTTCTCGAATATCGTCCATATCCCTAGATGGACCCTCGATATCTGTATCAGCTCACAAACCAGCGGATGAAGTTGAACCCCAC
The DNA here is from genome assembly GCA_949130495.1 of Sambucus nigra. NCBI lineage: Eukaryota > Viridiplantae > Streptophyta > Magnoliopsida > Dipsacales > Adoxaceae > Sambucus > Sambucus nigra. Next base: position 291,615,290 of record OX422215.1, on the reverse strand, counting down.
AAAACTTGAGGGGTGATGCTCGATATTGTACCAGCACACGGACCAATAGATGAGGAGGAACCCCGTAAAACTTGAGTGGTGCTCGGTGATGTACTAACTTGCGAACCAGCCGATGAGGAGGAACCTCGCAAAACTTGAGGTGCAATACTCGACGTATGCTCCCTGAGTCACGACACCTCCCTCCTGAGAGTTTCATTCTCCTATTGAAGAACTTATCCAACTTGATTGATCTCGGAGGCATCCAAAAGTTTAGCCCTCAGAAGGTTCACTTCTTCTTGCACAGAAGCACCAACCTCTTCCATCTCCTGAAGTCTATCCTTCAGATTGGCGACGAGCTCGGACTGATCTTTAAAGCTCTTGTTCCTTAACCTAAGGGACTTGCAAATCCTTATAAAGTCTTGGAAAACTTGAATGATAGCATTAGGACTGAGGATCCTTCCCAGTTGAGAGGTAGTAGGTATATACTCATCTACATCAATCAACTACAAGCCATAAAAAGCATTAAAGAATAGAAGAATTAGCATGTAGAAAGGAAAGTATTTTCATTTCATTAAAATGGAACATTCCAAGTACATCAGTAATCATAAGGAAAGTACAAACAAAGAAAAAATATAAAGTAGTTCCTCAAAATAGGCTAGCTGGCAACCTCAGTCTGCTCCGAGGTCATCGGTTATTTTCCCTTGTTTGCAGCAGTAGGGACACCTCCCTCAGGTGGAGAAACTGCCGCTCCCTGGATAGAAGGAGCATCAATAGGAACGGTCTGAGAAGTATGTAAGGACACAAATTTCCAATTGAGTCCATATATAGTTTTGGCTCAATTATGGACAAAAACATTTATTCATAGGATAGTATTTAATTGTAATATGCTCAAGCCTATGAAGTGTTTGTTGAAGACGTAGTGGCAAAGAGTATAAAGCTTCATCAAATATTCCAGTTTACGTGCCTCGTTTCTACGTCATCAACCATAGTTCCATGATCCCAAGGTATGAATGCAATATTATATATATAGGAGCTTGGAACAAGTTTATTGGGTGTTAGGTTTTATAAAAACTGTGTTTTGTTTTAAGAAAGAATTAATTAAAACTTTAAATAAATGTTTATAAAGTTTTCTGGGCTTAAACAAGAATATTCAAACTTTTTATTTTTTCGTTCGATAGAGTCGTTCAACGAGATTGTCGTTCGAATGAAAATGTCATTCGAACGAACCTGCCAACGAGTTCCCATATTAGGCCACTAGAATGTCGTTCGATATGTCATTCGAATGAACCTGTGTTCGAACGAGATATCCAACGAGACTTCTAACGAGTTCCCTTTTTAAACATTCTGGAACTTTGTTAGAAATCTCGTTCGAATGAGATTTCGTTCGAACGAAATGTCGTTCGAACGAGATGCCAGGCGGGAACAGTTTTTGGCAGTTTTTTCATCCACTTTCCAACTAAGTTTTTAACCAACTTTTCAGACTTTATCAATAGCGGGAATAAGATTTTCCAAAATAACTTTTCCATTCCATCTCATAGAGAGAGTTTGAGAGCTAAAATTGTTTAAGGAAAATGTTCAAGTTTTGAGTACTATTTTTCAAGAGAAAATATTTTATCACTCTAGTTTTACACCCATATTGTTTATCCAAGTTCACATATATACATATCAATTGCTTGGAGTTTGGCACCGGTTTATCTCTTCCGTTTCAAAGAGAAGTTTTGGTTTTCTTCTACATCCATCAAAGAAGAAGACATTTTGTTGCGATTCTACCCACTTGGAGAAAGGCTCCTTGCTCGGGTGACGGTGATCATATAAAGTCCTATCGGTGGATTCCGAGACCGCGGTGGTGTTCCAAGGTTATCCGCTAGTAAGAGGTGTCTACAAGAAGAAGCGTCGAGGCTTGAAAGGGATCGAGTCGTGTGTTGTAAGTATTTCTGTCTTGTACTTGTAATTCCGTATCTAGTGGATTTGTGGCTAGGGCCGTCCGAGGTTGTTTCCCGTCTTGGGTTTTTCCTCGTACATCACGGCGTAGTGTGATTGATTTATTTTATCTTGCAAAATATCGTAGAACGCATGTTTAGAATAATTCAAGATAAAATTTGGTTTAAATCATCACACTCATTTAATTTGGTGCTACATTATATATTGGGTAAAGTTTATTTAATTCAAGTCATTTGCTAAAATTTGGTTTCGCCTAATTTGCTAATATTGATAAATATGACTTAGGCAAATTCTAGGACTTGGATTAATTAATTGGTTTAAGTGAATATATTAATTGATTAATTTTACTTCACTTGGTGTAATTTTAATTTCTTTAAGAAATTAAAATTTGTTGTTTTAAAGTTGAACCATCACACCGCTTTCGCATCGAGTTTACATAAAAAGGAAATAACAAATTAGTATTGGGGGCCTCGCGCTCCAACAAGTGGTATCAGAGCCAAAAACGATAAATTATTTCATTAAAGATCCTTAAATAATTTTTGGCTAAAATGGATTTTTTCCCATTTTCAAAATTTCCTATTTTCGATGGTTCAAACTACGCGTATTGGAAAGCGCGTATGAGATCGGCACTAAAATCTATCGACGAGAGAGTTTGGATGTCTGTTGTTAACGGGTGGTCCCCACCAACTTACTTAGTTGAAAATGAACGTGTTCCCAAACTCGCCGATAGATGGACTGAAAATGAGTTTAAACTTGCTAATTTCAATTCCCATGGTTTGAATGTTTTGTTTAGCGCTGTCACACCGGATGAATTCCGACGTATTATGACATGTGAAACCGTTAAAGAAGCTTGGGATATTTTACAATTAACTCATGAAGGAACTAGTATCGTTAAAGCTTCAAAACTCCAAAACCTCACCACTCAATTTGAAACTATCAAAATGAATGAAAAAGAAACTTTTGATGAATTTTATGCTAGACTTTCTGATATTGTTAATTCATCTTTTAACTTGGGAGAAAAAATACCTGACGACCGTGTTGTAAAGAAAATTTTAAAGTCCCTACCCGATATATTTATTCCAAAAGTGACCGTTTTAAATTATTTACCGACTTTAGCCTCAACGAAATTAGAAGAGATTGTAGGTGATTTACAAACCTATGAACTAGATAAGAGGTCAAACAAGTAGTAGAGAGCGAAAGTGATAGTGACTCGGAAGACATGGCTTTGTTTGCTCATAAATTTAGAAAATTTCTTAAAATTAACAAAGATAAATTTAAAAATGATTTTAAGAAATTTGAATCTTCTAAGCATGACAAAGGCGAGAAGATTTCTAAAGTCGAGAAGATTCCTAAAGCCGAAAAGATCCCTAAATCTAATAATGAAAATTTAGATAGGGACGAGTCTAATAAGTGTTTTGGTTGTGAAGGTTATGTCCATAGGGCTTTTGACTGCCCCACTAAACTAAGGAAAGAGGGTAAGCGACCCATTTCATATAATGCGACCCTTAGTGATAGGGATACGGAAGAGAAGCCCGATTCCCCCACTAAGAAAAATTTTGTGGCTTTTATGGCGAGTCATGTGAGTGATAGTGAGAACTCATCGATTGATGAAACTTTAACACATGACACTTCCGAGGTCAAAGTTTTTGATTCCCTTATTTTTGATAATAGTGAGAGTGGAGAAGAAAGAGAGAGTGAAAATGAAGAAGAGGTTAATGTGAGTGAGCTTCAAAATGCTTTTCAAGAACTTTATAAAGAATCTATTAAATTGAAAAGAGCTAATTTGAAGTTAGAAGTTAGTTTGAAAGAATGTGTCAAGGTCCTTGATAATAGTATGTTGGTTGAAGACCTTAGGACACGAGAGAAAACTCTTCTAGAGAAGCTTGAATATATAGAAGGTGAGAGAGATAGCCTTAGGGGTTTAATGGAATCCTTGAATAAGAAGCTTCTTGCTTTTGAAGAGCGAAATGTTTTATTAGAGTCTAACATTTTAGAATTGCAAAATAAATTAAAAAACTCTAGCAATGTCAAATTTGATTTGGAGTGTCGTTCGAAAAAATTAGATAAAATCTTAGGAACGGTCCAAATTAAAAATGACATGTGTGGTTTAGGCTTCAATACTTGTAATGAATCCACTCATAAAGCCAAAACCAACGTTTTAGGAGAATCTACTAGGAAAGCTTTTAGAGATCACTCCATAGGTAAATATTTTCGACATGTTTTTACTTGTACACATTGTGGTCGAAAAGGTCATCTTAGGAAATTTGTTTTTTATCTTAAACAAATTCCTAGAAAAACCCAACGTAAAGCAACCAACATATTTAAAATTCCTACACCCCAAGATAGTCATTCTTCATTACTTTGGGTTAGGAAATCCGACTTGGTTGCCTTGCAAAATAGGGTTTTTGATTCTCATTTACTTTGACATGCTTCCTCCCTTGCTAAATCTAAAGGATGAATGTGTTAGTGTTTGCATACTTTAGCGTTTTTACTTCATGCTATATTCACATGCTAAATGTATGCTTGATTTATCATTTTCTAGTTTATGCCCCATACTTAATCTCACACTAGAATAATGATTTTTGTTTATCTTTTGTATTTTATTTCTTCCTTTTGTTCACATTAAATGAAAAATACAAAAAAGATTTTTGTTTATCATTTGGGTTTTTATCTATTGGAATTTAAGCTTAATAAAAAGATCAAATGATTTTTTGTTTGTCTTTTGAGTATATATTTTTATTTTGGTTAAAAATGTCAAAAACTCAAAAAGATTTTGTTGTGTGTATTTTGGTTTGACACACTTTATGTGGCATATACTTGTGTTTGAATCCCTTCTTTAACGCTCCCATGTGGCTAGAACTTTTGGTTTAGATTATCAATCCTTATTATGTTCTTTACCATATTTTATAGAGTAGTTGGATTTTATGTTGTTTAAAGATTCTATTCTTATATGCCTCTATACACACATGCACGAGCTCTTTTGAAATTTTAAACTTCATATGTATATTTGAGATATGTGAGGTGTTCTCCTACCAATCTTGTCATCTACATATTTGTGACTTAGGAGGACTAGTGCATGTCAAAATCCGTTGCATGTGAGATTTGTGTGAAAAATGAAAAACATGATAAATAAAAATGTGCACGGGGAAGGACTCCGAAAGGACTAAGTGATCCTTTGCGATTGTAAGCCATCGTTTTGAAATGGACCTAAATGAAATACGTGGTCCAAAGGCCTAAAAACAGAATATATGGCATTAAAAATACAATAATTGCCAAGGCCTATGTTTGATTGATATATTCATTCAAAATTAATATAAATGCATATTGAGGGAGTTTGGATGGTATATCAACGGTTTGCACAATTTCCGTTTATCCTAGTTGCGTATTTCATGTCATGACTCTATTGGTTTGTAGAATCATCAACATGCTAGGCTTGTATGCATTGTGTATGTTTGTTCAATGAGTTCAATTTATATTGTCACATAAGATTATATTTAAATGTGATGAAGTTTGCAATCAAATGAGAACTCCGTGAACATGTTTTAAGTGCTTGGGTCTAAAATTGATCGTTACTAGTTCATACCCCCAACACTTCCATTTCCACATGACACATTTTTGCCATACGAGTGTGCAAACTTATTGTATTTTGTGTTATATGTGTGTTTATATCTATATATATATGCAAGTGATTCATTGGTATATTTCTAGTTTATATATATATGATATTTGTTTATCTTTTCCTTGCTTTCTAGTCCTTCTATTCTTATACTTCATTTTTAGTATCCATAATGGATTAGTTATGCTTTTGGTTCTCATATGTTTTCACGTCTTATCACTTTAAGCTTCACTGTGTTTATTAGTTCTATATCCTTTGCCTATTCCTGAACAAAAAGGGGGAGAATGTTTGGGGGAGAAATGGTATCTAATCCTATTGTAATCGTACCTTAATTTAGGAGATTTAACTTAGGGGGAGTCGCGACCTTCTTTGGTAGATTGTTTTGATAAAGGGGAGAATTAATTGTGGGGGAGTATTTATTTTAACTGCATTTAATCCTTTGATATTCCCTATGCGTTTGATAGTTTGCTTAAGTGTGCGGGAATTCTTCTAAAGCGGTATCTTTCAATGGCAAAGTGTTTGATCCTTGGGTTGAGTCAAGTTTGGGTGGTTTATGTTTTGAGTCTAGTGAGCTTGATGGCCCTTTAGGATTTTTATTTGGTTTTTGTCCCAGAATAGCCAAAGGGGGAGATTTCTAAGGATACAAATTTCCAATTGAGTCCATATATAGTTTTGGCTCAATTCCGGACAAAAACATTTATTCATAGGATAGTATTTAATTGTAATATACTCAAGCCTATGAAGTGTTTGTTGAAGACGTAGTGGCAAAGAGTATAAAGCTTCATCAAATATGCCGGTTTGCGTGCCTCGTTTCTACGTCATCAACCATAGTTCCATGCTCCCAAGGTATAAATGCAATATTATATATATAGGAGCTTGGAACAAGTTTATTGGGTATTAGGTTTTATAAAAACTGCGTTTTGTTTTAAGAAAGAATTAATTAAAACTTTAAATAAATGTTTATAAAGTTTTCTGGGCTTAAACAAGAATATTCAAACTTTCAGTTTTTTCGTTCCATATAGTCGTTCGAACGAGATTTTCGTTCGAACAAAAATATCGTTCGAACGAACCTGCCAACGAGTTCTCATATTAGACCACTGGAATGTCGTTCGATATGTCGTTCGAACGAACCTGTGTTCGAACGAGATATCCAACGAGACTTCTAACGAGTTCCCTTTTTAAACATTCTGGAACTTCGTTAGAAATCTCGTTCGAACGAGATTTCGTTTGAACGAAATGTCGTTCGAATGAGATGCCAGGCGGAAACAATTTTTGGCAGTTTTTTCATCCACTTTCCCACTAAGTTTTTAACCAACTTTTTCAGAATTTATCAATAGCGGGAATAAGATTTTCCAAAATAACTTTTCCATTCCATTCCATCTCTTAGAGAGAGTTTGAGAGCTAAAATTGTTTAAGGAAAATGTTTAAGTTTTGAGTACTATTTTTCAAGAGAAAATATTTTATCACTCTAGTTTTACACCCATATTGTTTATCCAAGTTCACATATATACATATCAATTGCTTGGAGTTTGGCACCGGTTTATCTCTTCCGTTTCAAAGAGAAGTTTTGGTTTGCTTCTACATCCATCAAAGAAGAAGACGTTTTGTTGCGATTCTACCCACTTGGAGAAAGGCTCCTTGCTCGGGTGACGGTGATCATATAAAGTCCTATCGGTGGATTTTGAGACCGCGGTTGTGTTCCAAGGTTATCCGCTAGGAAGAGGTGTCTACAATAAGAAGCGTCGAGGCTTGAAAGGGATCGATTCGTGTGTTGTAAGTCTTTCTGTCTTGTACTTGTAATTCCGTATCTAGTGGATTTGTGGCTAGGGCCGTCCGAGGTTGTTTCCCGTCTTGGGTTTTTCCTCGTACATCGCGGCGTAGTGTGATTGATTTATTTTATCTTGCAAAATATCGTAGAACGCATGTTTAGAATAATTCAAGATAAAATTTGGTTTAAATCATCACACTCATTTAATTTGGTGCTAAATTATATATTGGGTAAAGTTTATTTAATTCAAGTCATTTGCTAAAATTTGGTTTCGCCTAATTTGCTAATATTGATAAATATGACTTAGGCAAATTCTAGGACTTGGATTAATTAATTGGTTTAAGTGAATATATTAATTGATTAATTTTACTTCACTTGGTGTAATTTTAATTTGTTTAAGAAATTAAAATTTGTTGTTTTAAAGTTGAACCATCACACCGCTTTCGCATCGAGTTTACATAAAAAGGAAATAATAAATTAGTATTGGGGGCCTCGCGCTCCAACAAAGTAGGAACACCAATGTCAATGGCATGGGCAGGGGCCTCATCTATAACAGGCTTCGGGCCTGGATCATGCTCGTCAAATAATGGAGAATCGATATCCACTCTAGCATCTAGAATAGCCTTGTTCCATCCCTTTTTAAAGTTTAGTCGGTTGATGTAGCCTATCTAAACATCGATATCCTCGTACGTAGAATCCCATCCGGCATCGTACGAGCTTTCCTTCAGGGTGGCTGCCTCAGATTGCACCTTCTTCACCTTCTCTTCCAGTACTTTATTCTCCTCCTCTACAGCCAACTTGCTCGAGCAAACCAAGTCATAGGATTGCCTCAATCCCTAAGCTCCTTGCTCATCGCCTCTTTTGTGCGGTTGGCTTCGAAAAGAGTGAAATCAGACGACTTCTGGACATCATTGGTAGCCTTCAAGCTGGACTCCAGCTCGACATTCTTCTTCTTAAGATCAGCATTCCTCTTTACCAGCTCATCACGACTACGGTAGAGGACGGCGAAGTCGGTCACAAAGTATAAAAAAGAAGAACATTAGAAAAAGAAGTATTAAACAGAATATTGCAAGCATAGAAAGGAGAAAGCAGGCTAACTAAGGCTAGCCTCTGACATGCCTGCAGAGCTAACTAGTCGGTCCCTATTGCCTTCTGACAATCAGCAGATAAAATTCTCCTTCGACCAACGCAGGAGCCAACTGGGGAGAGAGGGCAATAGAGGCCCCCTTAGGCAAGGCAGACACAGGCACCAGAGCTTGCCCCACCTTCATCCTCACCTCCTCTCTCCTTCTCTCCTCTTCCCTCTCCTTCCTCTCCTTCTCATCTCTCTTTCTCTCCTCCACTCTCTTCTTCTCTTTATCCTTTCTCTCCCTCTCTCTGAATTGCTCTTCCTGCCTTTACTTCTTTTCCTTCTCATGAGCAGCAGACTGAGAACCAGTTGCAATCTCTCCGTCACCAGATTTTTGCTTCTTCGACCGGCGGGAGAGGAGCACATCATCATCGAGAATCAAATTCTTCCTTAGAGGAGCCATGTCTTCCTCGCTGGAATTACTAGATTTACTTGAAGACTCCTGAGCCTCTGAACCCACTTCCGAACTGGAAGATTCTTCACTAGAGCTCTCTTTACTGGAACCACCCTCAACACCGCCCCTTTTAGCACCCTCGCTCTCCTCACTAAAGATGCTTTCTTCCTTAACCAATTGGATGGGATCGACAGCAGCCTCTTCAGTAATGTCTAGCTCAGGGATGCTGTTTATAGGTCACATAATAAAGTTGGACCCAACGTTCTTGTATCTTAAGAGAAAAACCGATGATCGACGGTGTTCATCGTCAGCCAAGAGCTCCCTAATGTTCCAGGCTTTAACTAACTCAGCAGCTCGAACCTCGCTAAGAGCAGGTTCCGAGTTCTTTTTCCTCACTTAAAAGAAAGAAAGAAAAATATCAGAGAAATTGTACATGAAAAAATGATCGATCAGCAAAGCAAAAACAAAGCCTACCTATGCACTCCTCCCCATAGAAGGGGACCTCAAACCTATCAGACCTCGACCCCTCAGTATGGGGAGGAAATTCTAGCAAAAAAACTCATTCCAATAATCCTTGTGGGAATTAGGTAGATTTACTACGAATACCCTATCAGGATTCCTGGTCTTGTGGTAAAGAAGACTAAAACTTGTTCGCGAGAAAGAATAACAAAAGAAGATCTCAGTAAGCGCTAAATTTGTGCCATAGAGCTGATTTATTCTATGTATACCATTAACAATCTTCCAGACATTGGACAAGCATTGTGTAGGGACAATATTGAAATAACCAAAAAAATGTAAAAACAAATTGCTTGGAGGAAAAGTAAGACCCCATTGGGACAACAAGAGAACGTGAATCCAACGAGCATCCTCAACCTCCCTAACATTACGGGGGATAGGGGCACACTCAATGTCTACCCAATTTGGAATATTATAGAACTTCCTAAATTCGGATATTGATCTATTGCCTATTTTCTCCATTGAAAGATACAAACCCTAATTACAAATGCGAAGAAATCTCAATAGAAAAAGCAAAGAGAAAGAGCAAGAGGAACTTACGAAGTAAAAACTTAGCTTGGGACGATGCAAAGTCATAAGCGAAGACGATGAAGAAGATTGAAATTGGAAGACGAAGACCTAGGAATGAAAGAGCAACAACGGAAGCTTGGAGAAGTTTAGAAATATGGAGAAACTTGAAGCGACAACAAGAAAAGACTTCTCCAGAGGATTTTTAAACGTTTTTAATCATAGCGCACAGGTAACAAGGCAGGTTGCCGCCTAAATCAGTTCCGAAGAGGCGCTTCTATCTTGAAAAGTGTTGCACAATTTACAAAATAGCCATTGGGGAAAATCATTTAAAATTATTGAGCCCAAATTATGGCCCAACAACTTTAGGGGCAATTGTGGGTACCTCGATTAATCACCTTGGGCCCAGACGAGTAGCCCAATAAATTATGACCCGAAGTCTGGAGGCCTCATGCCCCAACTTATTCAGTTATGACCTAGTCTATTCCTAAAATCTCGTACGGAGATATTCTAGGAGTTGTGGATTGACGTGGGGGAGTCCAACACCCCCACTCCCCAAAAACGAACATGTATATAACAAACCCTTAGCCCGGGGAAAAGGGCATGTATTATTTTTCCTGTAAAACACTCCCCGGAGTATAGAATAATATTAAGAGCACCACCGTAGATGTAGGTATTCTTGCTGAACCACGTAAAATATTGTGTTGTGTGATTTCCATTCCTTACTGTCTTTATTTGTTCTGGTGATTGTCTTTTCTTGATAATTTGTACTAAACTTAATTGTCACCACAGAGTGTAATGAATTTTAATACTTTAAAAAATATTGTGCTACGTATTATCGCCCGCGCATCACGTACGATACATGCTAGTATTACTCTAAAATTCTTTACAAGCCATTAAGAGTAATGACATCTATTATAAATCGGACCCTCCATTTTCCATATCTCTCTCTATAAGTATCTCCTTTAATTATAGATGTTTTGTAGCTTCCCTTTTTGCTCATCTTTTTCATACCCCCTTAACCTTCCGACCTTTAATTTCCTTATGCCACACACATTCCTAATTATAAATACAACTAATATGACCTTCAGCACTCAACCCAAGTCCACACTAAAACAATAATTTTTCATACCCTCCACCTCTTCCTGGTCAAACTCCATAACTTATTGATTTCTGTACAAATAAATGATCAGAACTAGATGACATTGACTGAGATGATTTTATGGTTTCTAAAAGCATATCAAACACATGACACCAAAATGGGAAGACACTACAACAACGTTGTATCTTTGTATATAGCATATTCACAAACAATGTTAGGAAGAGGATTTTAGGAAAGATTTTAGAGGATAACGTCAGAGGGAAAAGATGGACTCTTTTCGGTGATCAAGGCTTCGATTGAGGCTTTATCGGTTCTGAAGATAACTTAAGAGGAGGTGTGTGGTGATGAAGCGTAAGTGAACTAGAGTTTCTGATCTGGCTCTTCTTCTAGCATATCAAGGCAACCCCTTGGTTGTCTAAGCACTTCTTATACATCTACCTTATTTTCCCCAAATTAGCCTCATCCAATATATGGTTTTATTAAGTTTTATTTTTTAAAATAAAGTTGGGCTTATGATGATACATTTTATTATCTTATTGAATTTCAGTGAGATTATTAATCAATGAAGATTATTAATCAATTATTTCATTGTTACACACATTGAAGCCCATTTATTTTTGTAGTAATAATAGCTTTTCAGATTGTTTTTAAGATGGATTGATAGTTAAAAGGGGAATATATGGTGATGCTATGATGAGACAAAACACCATTGGTATAATAGGGTAGCAAAAACAGAAAGCTTTTATCGTGAGCCTTTTTATTAATGACTTCTTTTTACACTAAGCGCTCACTTCATTCCTCTTTTTTTTTCAAGCTTCATGGTATTTGTATGAATAATGTATCTTTTAAATTTATATTATTGAAGTAAACATTTCATGAGAAGTATGCATCCTTTTACCAATTATGTTCAATAAAATGTTCCTCTAGGTATAATGGATTGGACACAATATATATTTTGGTGGATAAACATAGGTATCATTCGGGTTTTATTGATAAGTAGTTGGGGATCCATGGGTCTTGCCCGATTTGCGGGTATAAATTTCCCCTATTTTTAATGATATTTTTTTAATAATAATAACTCATATGTGGTGAAAGTGTATATATATAAAAAATTTATGAATTTTTTATAAATTACTAATATGCCACCTTAACTCTATAATGATAATGTTTTTTTTTAAATACATATATTTTTAATCACGTACATATAGTGTCCCAACCCGCGCATCGCGTGGGTTTACAACTAGTATAATATTATTATTGTAGTCTTAGTGACGATTCAATGGTCTTAAATATATTATTAGTACTTATAATTATGTTTTCTATTTCTATATAATCCCTTTGTAAATCTAATTTAAATTATAAAATGTTAATTTTAAAGTTATTCATTTTACGGCCTTTTCCATCTTGAGCTTGGGTGTGAAAACAGCATAAATGTAAAGTAATATGTATTTAAATGTACCAATTATAGTTTTCCAAAGAATTAAAGATACCGACATCAATGTTTTTGCTTACTTTATAACATAAATATAAACCCATCGTATCAGCCATTAAATTTTGATGTAGAATAATTTTTTATTTGTATTTCCAAGATGACATATTTCCTTATTTATTATTAACATGATAACTATACATATTAGGAGCTTAATATTACAATACACAACTATAATTTTGTTAAATATTTTCGTCCCATTGAAGTTTAATATAAGTATTTAATCCTTATAAATTGAAAATATAAATTATTTATAAAGTTAAATCATAGCATACTAAGAACCATTTGCCCAAAAAAGGTACGACATCACATCATGACATCAGAGCCTTTCCTATGGGGCATATTAGAAAATTTCTTCCCATAAATATAATTTATTCAAAATTAAATTGTGTAAACATTAGAAATTTTTCAATGACCGCGTAAGTTTTATGCCAACCCTGATTATGTAAAAACAAAATTTTGTTATTGAAATTTTATGTAAAGTTATTCTCTAGGTTATAATAAATAAGAAAGACATACGTCGATGCGTGTATGGATACAAAGGTGAACAAGACAACACATTTCATGCATACAATGAGCTTTATTTTATGCAATCATCCAAACATGAGGATGCGGTGTTATCGAACATACAAGAAGGAAAATTCATAACAAGACGCCATTAAAGTTACAATTATGGAATTGAGACAATTGCAAAATTTTGATATGAATGATGTCAATTGTATGTAGATAAAAAGCCATGAATAAAATTACCCTCAACAATCAAATCTTAAGTTGAGGCCATTAATGAAGTGAATGAGTTGAAGACATAGATTAGTATCTATATTATACCTCTAATACGATAGTATTAGAGGTTTTAATAGTAATTAATGCAGTAACTCTCTCTGTTCATTATTAAAATACTAATTAAACTTAAACCCATAAGTATTCTTGAAACCTTGATGCAGGAACCTAAACAAAAAAATTACACTTCATTTAAAGTCCAGTCATTATATCTTAATATCTCACTATAAGCATTTCTACTAGTAAAAGATACCGAAGTACAACCCCCACAAAGCTAATAATGCAGATGATAAGACAACCAAAGATTTGAGACCTGAAAAGCCTAAACAATACAATGACCATTGCACTGCCTTTGTATAAAATCTCAGCCTCCAGGATACCTATGAAGACCTTTGGTTTCTTCAGTGATGTTGGTGGTGTTTCTTCTATTCGAATATTGATGGACAAGTACACAAAAAAATCAAGGGGTTAGCATATGTGGATTTCTTGATGATGCACATCTTGTGGAAGCTATGGCAAATAATAGGCAACTATTGCTTGGGATGAAATTAAGCATAGAACATTCAAATCCAAGATGGAAAAGAAGGAGAGTACCTGATAGACATGCACATGGTAATGAACAACCTCACATATTTGAATCGAAAGAATCTATTGGTATTTCCAAAGGAAGGGGAGGAGATCATATGAGTACAGATGATAATATGCATCTCATAGGGAAAAACACATTTGTGATGCCAATAGTTGTCAAAACCCTTGGTTGGACAAACAAGGATAAAGCAAAATCGAAGTTGCTGAGGAAGTTGAAGGCGAGAAGCCAAAATCCAACGACGAGTTCAGAAAAATGTTTTTGAAGAGTTAACTACTTTATCTTATTACAGGTTCATACTTTGAAACTTCGATTAACTTCTTTAAAGTTGGTTCTCAGATGTGAAAGTCGTATGTCTTTAAAACCAAGTGATGACTTTATACATGTACCATGATACATCAGCGGATTTTTATATCTTATATTTTTACTTGCTAATTATTAGTGGCGTATTCATTAACAAAAAAAGATATACTTGATATATTTTTTTTGCCATTTATGTTATTTTATGTCCATTTAGTATGCGTGATAACATCGAGTTATTTCTTAGAAATCTTTGTGTAGGTTTTGACCATCCAAATATGTAGATGATCGTAGATCTTTTGTTCTTAGCATGAAATATTTTTGTAGATTGAATTTATTTACCATTGACATATACATAAATGTAGCCAGTTTTACATGTATTATGTTTTACATATAGAATTAAAAACATTTTTACATTTAAAATCAATAAAATAGCTTAAAAGTTTGTTATACATGTGTTATGTTTTATTGTTGATGGGAATTGATTCAACTGTATACTCGAAGTTGTTACTCTCTTACCTCATTGAATTTAAATTAATTAGGTTGTTTCCCAAGTGCTTGATAAAACTATTAAGTGAGTGTTTTTTGGTTTGTTTCGTTGACATTTAATTTCTTTTGAAGTATCTGTTGATGTAAAAAACTAGATTATAGCTAATTAATCAATCACAGAAAAATAAGACAAAATATTTTTAAAGTGGTTCAACCTTATGAAAATGGCCTACGTCCACTGTTTTTGTATTGCTGACCATTTGCCTTGAATCTCAATAATCGGTTTGCTAAGAGATCCAAAGTCCTCCTCTTATGAGGAGGTTACAATGTATTTATAGCCTTGAGGCTGTACATATGAAAAGATAATGCACTGTTATCTAGTAGACATATACATCTGTATGATAATAATGCGCATTTAATGCGTAGTTGCCTTTTGGTTTTCTTGATTTGGATGCTCTGCATGCTAAGTAGCTCGGACCGCTTAAGTTGCTCGGTATGCTTAAGTAGCTCGGATCGCTTAAGTTGCTCGGTAGCTCAGAGCGCTTAAGTATGCTACTCGTTGAAAGTATTTGTATTTGCCATGTAGGTTAACACGTGTCTTCATGTTATTGGTCCACGTTGGCAGACTAAATTTGGTATTGACAATAAGGGAAGACGTTTGCGTTTTCGATGGCTAAAAGAAGAAAAAGGCACAAATATCGAACTGATCGTGAAAATTCAAAATATTTATGAAGCTTGATATTATGCGCTTAAAAAAGGAATTATATATAATGAAAATATTCCTAAAATCCATGAAGACCTGTAATCCAAGAAGTTTTCAAGCGAAATGTTCCACACTCTTCTTCAACCTCAATTGTGAAACATTGGGGGCTTCTGTTGATACCAAATTTAGTCTGCCGATGTGGACCAATCACATGAAGACACATGTCAACCTACGTGGCAAATACAAATACTTTGAATGAGCAGCATACTTATGCGCTCCGAGCTACCGAGCAACTTAAGCGGTCTGAGCTACTTAAGCATACCGAGCAACTTAAGCGGTCCGGGCTACTTAGCATGCAGAACATCCAAATCAAGAAAACCAAAAGGCAACTACGCATTAAATGCGCATTATTATCGTACAGATGTATATGTCTACTAGATAATAGAGCATTATTTTTTCATATGTATAGCCTGAAGGCTATAAATACATTGTAACCTCCGCACAAGAGGAGGACTTTGGATCTCTTGGTAAACCGATTATCGAGATTCAAGGCAAATAGTCAGCAATAGAAAAACAGTGTACGTAGGCCATTTTCATAAGGCTAAACAACTTTAAAAATCTTTTGTCTTATTTATCTCTGATTGATTAATTAGATATAATCTATTTTTTTACATCAACAGATTGTCGTTGTCTGTGAGAAACGACTGTACTTAGCGTTTTTCACCAAAAATCTATGTCTGAGATTCTGGAATCCAGTGATCGAAAGACTGGGCTCCGTCCAAACCCCTCTACTCCACCAAATATTCAAGAACTGGATGGCATAATGGCTAATTTAGCCCAAGGGGAAGCGGCCATGCAAGAAATCATGCGTCAACATATACAAACTGTACGAGATCGAGTGCCGGCTCAATCAGGACAAGGAAATGCTCAGAGAAATACCCATCTGCCATCTTCAAGAACTAGACGAACGCTATTCCTGGAGGTCTCTCAATCTAGACGTATTGACTCATATAGTACTGAGAGATCTAATGATCCTTCGTATCAACCTGGCCGGACCTCATCAGTACGAGCTGCAGATTCTCAACGAAACGTCACTCTAACTCCAGAAAGGACTAGTGCTCTAGAAAGGTTGAATAAAGTCTCCCCTTTTGATCGATTGGGCCCTAGGAGGAATAGGTATCCACTTAGGATTGCATCGAGGAACTCTCAATGACCATCCGATCTAAGGGAAGGCTCTGCCCAATCACGCCCAACAGCCCATAATGAAAGGTCCCAATAGGAAAACTCAACGCGATCAGTTGCTCGAACAAACAGGCCTGAGGTGGGAAATGACTCATGGAAAGGCTCTATTCAAAGGTTGGAGGACAGGTTAGGGTAAATGGCTAAGGCCAATTATCCTCTACAAAGAACTTTTGTCCAAGGGACACCATTCGTACAGGAAATTGTGGATTTTTCCACACCATCAAAATTCAAAGCTCCTATGGTGACACCTAAATATGATGGGAAAAATGATCATGTCCTCCATATAGAACAATACCAATCTTATGTCGATATCTATGCAGTTCCAGATGAGATGAGATGCAGGGCATTTTCAGGAACTCTCACCGGGTTAGCTCAGATATGGTACAACAACCTTCCTCGGGGGAAGATTGCAACTTTCCTTCAACTGGCAGAACTTTTCATGGGGAATTTCTATTTTGGAGCAAAACCAGTTAAACGAGTAGCACATTTACTAAGTGTTAGACAGAAGACAGATGAAAGTACCAGGGACTATATCACTCATTTTAATAATGAGAAACTTGAGGTAATTGATTACGAGGAGAAGACAGCAATTACTGCTCTGATGAGTGGATTATTACCAGATAAGTTTTAATATACTTTGGCCAAAGATCCGCCTAGGACCATGGTAGAACTTATTGTAACACCCCTCCTAATTAAATACCGGGTGGCCAGCACCATACCAGATTAAAACAGAATAAACAGTTGGCGCATTCTTAGCATCACTCTCGAAAAACATTTACAACTCACCCAATACCCAATTAAGCTAGTGTTAAAAACTTTCCAAATTTTAATTCAAGAAAATTCATTTCTAGTTTAAGAATAACACAACACATTTTATTCTACAACACTGATAACCAAATAGATAACATAAAAGAATTTAAAAGCATTTGGAATAAACATTCCCACATAATATTAATCCATTACAGTAATCCCAACAATATCAAATATATTAAAATGACACGAATACCATAGTATTTGACCCCGATAGAAGAAGATAGCTGAATCCTTTGGGCGACATGCCCTGACTAAGAATACTGTGAATCAAAAAGATGATAGGCGTTAAAGAAAAACTCCATAGATCCATAGCCTGTCATAATCCGCTAAGGTTGGCGTCCCTGTTGCTGGACACCTGATATAGAAGATACAATAGAAAAGAAAATATGCAAGGAAACGGGTCAGAGCCCGATTGTGTAAATGATTTTTAAAACAGTAAGTATTTAACAAGTGAAATAAATCATTTATTATGTACATGTTAGACCCAACTCTCACTTGCCATTCTCACCTCTCAACTAGAGTGCACACTTAACGTTTCCTATTAACCTCCTAGTTAATGGTTCATCTTTTCTAGTCTCCATATTATAATTCCATCCCAATATCATAGTCCCCGTATGTCCCATACCATACGTCACATTATTATTCATTTACATTTCTCATCGTTTCTCATTAACATAAATCATTTCTCAATTAATATGAATTAAGTTTTTCAATAAACATTCATTAACTTAATTCAATTATCTTTCTCTATTCACCGTTATCTACAATTATCACCGTAGATAGATTTAACCATAATAAATATCCATTCATTCATTTAATCCATTATATATATATTCATATATAATACGGCACCCCGAGTCAAAGCTGCGGTGCAATGCATTACTCTGCTATCATGTCCCAATATCGTTGGTCACCAAAAAGGGGACAAAAGGTTCGGTGAGGATACCTCGAACCATTAACAACAACACAATCATTGGAGGCGAACATAGTTCTCATACCCATGGGTCATGCACATACCTACGTACCCATAGTCAGCAGACTTATCGACTCCCCGATAACTCTTTCATAGACCTATGTTCTCGAGCAACAAATCAAAGATCCCATGGATTCATCAGGATATGACTGCCCTCACGCGCAAACCTCCCACCGATAGCAAGTAAGCTAGGTATGTCATGCACATAATCATTAATCAATCAAATAGGTATTATCATACATATAGTATACTAACAACAAGGTACCCACATTAACTTTAGATTATTCCCTTACGTAGCATTATATCTCTTTGAATCCCACGTATTATAATGTCATATATTTACTTCATAATTTAATTATCCTCGCATCCTATAACATCTCTCCACTCCCGACGTCGTTAAGGTTCATGCGCGGAGCGTCTCGCAAAGCGAAATCCAAACAAGGAACCCCTCCAATACACTACTACTTAACTTTGTCGATCGAGGAGGTCCGTCAACTTTAAATACGTGATTGGGATAACCTCATACCCTCTTTCAACCAAATGTGTTCTAAACTCCCATCTCTATCCAAGAGTCATACTGCTAAGCGCTCGTATTACACTTAGTCCTTGCACAATCAATAATGATCTTAAACTCAGTCCTTGATGTTCATATTGTAATCCTAAGGCTACCCAGGTGTTACATTCAATCACCACTACTGGACCTATCCTTAATCCTCAAGCAAACCAATTATAATCCAACAAATGAATCTAGCAACCGAAATTTCTTTAATTTAATTATCATCATTCTAATCGATTTAAATCCCAATCAAATTAATTCAAATCTTATCAAGGGTCTACTGATATTTTCTAAGTCCCATAATATCCAATTAATAATCACCAAAGATCCATAAAAGTTTTGGGATAAGAACCAACATTAAAAAGAAACAACATCATGAATTCTCATATTTTAAATACTCAGAAAAATCAGATCCAAAAATTATTCGAATCATCAATCCGACTTCAGATTTGGATTCTACACGAAAAATTAAGTCAGGTATGTGTTTTGAGTTTTTCTTAAATCTCATCCAAATGCACTCAAAAAGGAGATCTAAACATTCCAAATTGGCTCTTCTCATTCCACTCGTTTTTGCCTCTTTTTCCAGAAAATTATCAACATATTATCTTCAAGAACACAAAATGATTTTCATAATTTCTTCCACAGATTGATGAATATTTCTTGGATTACTAACTACCTACAACATGAGTTTAATTCCTATATATTTCATACTTCCAGAAATCCATTACTACTCCAATTTTATCTTCCAAACATGAAAAATCATCTCTTTTCATAATTATTCTAACATGGAAAATATACGAACTTAAGTTGCAAATATCAAACACTTGCCTTTAATGAAGATCTGATCCTTTGGGGTTGAATAACATAGGTGGTTCTCCCTTTTCCCGGCCACTTTCGATGGTGGTTGGTGGTGGTGACCTTTGGTCCTCCTCCTTCCCAAGCAAACTTCTCTTCCCAAGAAACCTTTCACTCTCTCTAAGAAGATGACCTTTCAATTTTGTGTAGAAGAGATGAATGAACCCACATACACTAATCTCCAAATACTTATAATAAGACAAAACCCGAAATCACTATTCATCCCCCTTGTAAAAATAACCAAAATGCCCTTTTGGGTTGTCTTTTCATTTCCAAATGACCCGAAACTCAAAATTACCATCCAAATAGACTTTTCTGACTATTTCGAACCTCTCGAACGCAACGACGTAGTCGAAATGACTATAAGGTCGATAGAAAATAAATTTCCCTTTTAATTTAATAAATTTGTCCCGACACGTCCCATACCGCGTCTGACTAAAATTCAAATTACCGAATTTATATCATACCGTCATATCAATGACATCACATTCATATATTATCTAAATATCTTTAATTAATATTCAGAATCATCCATTTTAATATCCACAATTCGGATAAAACTGAAATGAATTAATTTATAATAAGATCCAAATAATCCATTAATTTAAAATATAACCCATTTTAAAAGTCATTAAAATTACGGGGTATTACATACTTCCCCCCTTATAACAGAATTTCGTCCCGAAATTCAGAAAAATGAACCATACTGATAAGGTCAACTCCGATTATAAATCTCA
This sequence comes from Sambucus nigra, assembly GCA_949130495.1. NCBI lineage: Eukaryota > Viridiplantae > Streptophyta > Magnoliopsida > Dipsacales > Adoxaceae > Sambucus > Sambucus nigra. Next base: position 291,594,815 of record OX422215.1, on the reverse strand, counting down.
CATCGCAAGAAATCTAAGTAGTACCGCCCATACAATACATTAACGAAAATCCCCATCGATGTTACACTCAGTCTCACCATATAGTTCCAACTGAATCAAATTTAAATTATACCCAATCTTCCCTATACCGTCCTCGTGACAAAGTTTGGGAAAAATGATCCTCACTTATTAAACAAATAAATCCTGAAGTCACAACTACTTACTGTTTCACAATTTTGAAAACTACTACAATCCAATCATCCAGGTCCCCCATACACCCTATCGTACAACTTTCATTATAATAGCAAATGTTATAAACTCATATCCTAAAGACCTATCTTATTTCGACTCCCAACGGTTATTAGTTTCATGCGTGGGGTGTCTTGCAAGCGAAATCCAAACAAGGAACCCTCCCGATACACTACTACCTAAAGTAGTCGGTCATCGAAACTCCTCAGGTCTTTAGTTAATAGTTTATAACCTCTCTACAGGTTTTATTAATTCGAATAAAGTCTACTCATCTACTCTCTTATAAAAGACAAGATTCTAGCTATAGTAGTAGTACATACGCTCTCCTATACCACAAGTCAATGCATGCCGATAGTCATATCATGCTCGGACATGCCCAAAGTAAGTAATTCCACAATAAAAATCAAACCCACGTGATGACATGAAAATATAGGTATCCTACACCCGTCGGTGAGTCTACGTAAATAACAGTGCTATTGTCAAAGTTTAGCAACCCATTTTCCCATATAATATTAATCGCTACAAAAATTAATATACGCCTTATAATTCCTTAGATAGAGAACATACCCTCATTCGTGGGTGGTGGTTGTTGAATCCCACTATTATAACTTTGCTCCGATAAGTTAAGAAAAATTTTACCCCAAATTTTCAGTTCTAGTTAACCACACTCCACTATATGCCCAAGCCTTTGAATATATTGCCTTCGTTAGGTAACACACACAATTCCCTCATTTCAAGAACTTCTACTGATGTCTCTCCTCAATTTTCCATAATAGGGGTGACCTCGACTACGGTCATCATACTCGAACATACTTCATAACCTCCTAAGTACGATCTCCGCTATCCATTCAATGGCCCTCATCTGCCATACTTCTCGTACGAACCCGTTCGAACGCAAATAATATTCACTAATATCTACGTTATAGCAGGAGAACGAAATCCAACCAAGGAAATCAACAATCCTAAACATAGGGTTCTACATCAAAGAATGCAAAGCTAAAAACACAGTAAGCCGTACAGACCCTAAAGGACACTAGAACCTGATGCTCTGATACCACCTGTAACACCCCGCCTAATTAAATACCGGGTGGCCAGCCCCATACCAGATTAAAATAGAATATACAGTTGGCTCATTCTTAGCATCACTGTCGAAAAACATTTATAACTCACCCAATACCCAATTAAGCTAGTGTTAAAAACTTTCCAAATTTTAATTCAAGAAAATTCATTTCTAGTTTAAGAATAACACAACACATTTTATTCTACAACACTGATAACCAAATAGATAACATAAAAGAATTTAAAAGCATTTGGAATAAACATTCCCACATAATATTAATCCAATACAGTAATCCCAACAATATCAAATGTATTAAAATGACATGAATACCATAGTATTTGACCCCGATAGAAGAAGATAACTGAATCCTTTGGGCGACATGCCCTGACTAAGAATACTGTGAATCAAAAAGATGATAGGCGTTTAAGCAAAACTCCATAGATCCATAGCCTTTCATAATCCGCTAAGGTTGGCGTCCCTGTTGCTGGACACCTGATATAGAAGATACAATAGAAAAGAAAATATGCAAGGAAACGGGTCAGAGCCCGATTGTGTAAATGATTTTTAAAAAAACAAGTATTTAACAAGTGCAATAAATCTTTTATTATGTACATGTTAAACCCAACTCTCACTTGCCATTCTCACCTCTCAACTAGAGAGCACACTTAACGTTTCCTATTAACCTCCTAGTTAATGGTTCCTCTTTTCTAGTCTCCATATTATAATTCCATCCCAATATCATAATCCCCGTATGTCCCATACCATACGTCACATTATTATTCATTTACATTTCTCATCATTTCTCATTAACATAAATCATTTCTCAATTAATATGAATTAAGTTTTTCAATAAACATTTATTAACTTAATTCAATTATCTTTCTCTATTCACTGTTATCTACAATTATCACCGTAGATAGATTTAACCATAATAAATATCCATTCATTCATTTAATCCATTATATATATATTCATATATAATACGTCACCCCGAGTCACAGCTGCGGTGCAATGCATTACTCTGCTATCATGTCCCAATATCGTTGGTCGCCGAAAAGGGGACAAAAGGTTCGGTGAGGATACCTCGAACCATTAACAACAACATAATCATTGGAGGCGAACATAGTTCTCATACCCATGGGTCACGCACATACCTACGTACCCATAGTCAGCGGACTTATCAACTACCCGATAAGTCTTTCATAGACCTATGTTCTCGAGCAACAAATCAAAGATCCCATGAATTCATCAGGATATGACTGCCCTCACGCGCAAACCTCCCACCGATAGCAAGTAAGCTAGGTATGTCATACGCATAATCATTAATCAATCAAATAGGTATTATCATACCTATAGTATACTAACAACAAGGTACCCACATTAACCTTAGATTATTCCCTTACGTAGTATTATATCTCTTTAAATCCCACATATTAAAATGTCATATCTTTACTTCATAATTTAATTATCCTCGCATCCTATAACATCTCTCCACTCCCGACGTCGTTGAGGTTCATGCACAGAGCGTCTCGCAAAGCGAAATCCAAACAAGGAACCCCTCCAATACACTACTACTTAACTTTATCGATCGAGGAGGTCCGTCAACTTTAAATACGTGATTGGGATAACCTCATACCCTCTTTCAAACAAATGTGTTCTAAACTCCCATCTCTATCCAGGAGTCATACTGCTAAGCGCTCACATTACACTTAGTCCTTGCACAATCAATAATGAGCTTAAACTCAGTCCTTGATGTTCATATTGTAATCCTAAGGCTACCCAGGTGTTACATTCAATCACCACTACTGGACCTATCCTTAATCCTCAAGCAAACCAATTATAATCCAACAAATGAATCTAGCAACCGAAATTTCTTTAATTTAATTATCATCATTCTAATTGATTTAAATCCCAATCAAATTAATTCAAATCTTATCAAGGGTCTACTGATATTTTCTAAGTCCCATAATATCCAATTAATAATCACCAAAGATCCATAAAATTTTTGGGATAAGAACCAACATTAAAAAGAAACAACATCATGAATTCTCATATTTTAAATACTCAGAAAAATCAGATCCAAAAATTATTCGAATCATCAATTCGACTTTAGATTTGGATTCTACACGAAAAATTAAGTCAGGTATGTGTTTTGAGTTTTTCTTAAATCTCATCCAAATGCACTCAAAAAGGAGATCTAAACATTCCAAATTGGCTCTTCTCATTCCACTCGTTTTTGCCTCTTTTTCCAGAAAATTATCAACATATTATCTTCAAGAACACAAAATAATTTTCAGAATTTCTTCCACAGATTGATGAATATTTCTTGGATTACTAACTACCTACAACATGAGTTTAATTCCTATATATTTCATACTTCCAGAAATCCATTACTACTCCAATTTTATCTTCCAAACATGAAAAATCATCTCTTTTCAAAATTATTCTAACATGGACAATATACGACTTAAGTTGCAAATATCAAACACTTGCCTTTAATGAAGATCTGATCCTTTGGGGTTGAATAACATAGGTGGTTCTCCCTTTTTCCGGCCACTTTCGGTGGTGGTTGGTGGTGGTGACATTTGGTCCTCCTCCTTCCCAAGCAAACTTCTCTTCCCAAGCAACCTTTCACTCTCTCTAAGAAGATGACCTTTCAATTTTGTGTAGAAGAGATGAATGAACCCACATACACTAATCTCCAAATACTTATAATAAGACAAAACCCGAAATCACTATTCATCCTCCTTGTAAAAATAACCAAAATGCCCTTTTGGGTTGTCTTTTCATTTCCAAATGACCCGAAACTCAAAATTAACATCCAAATAGACTTTTCTGACTATTTCGAACCTCCCGGACGCAACGACGCAGTCGAAATGATTATAAGGTCGATAGAAAATAAATTTCCTTTTTAATTTAATAAATTAGTCCCGACACGTTCCATACCGCGTCTGACTAAAAATTCAAATTACCGCATTTTTATATCATACCGTCATATCAATGACATCACATTCATATATTACCTAAATATCTTTAAGTAATATTCAGAATCATCCATTTTAATATCCACAATTCGGATAAAACCGAAATGAATTAATTTATAATAAGATCCAATTAATCCATTAATTTAAAATATAACCCATTTTGAAAGTCATTAAAATTACGGGGTATTACACTTATGGCAAAGGCAGCCAAGATCATGAACGCTGAGGAAGCCATGGCTGCGAAGAAGAATATAGACACTAAGGAGACCAAAGTTGAGGCGGTAAAACCGAGAAGAAGGATCAGAAGAATAATGGTGGCAATAGGCAATCGAAAGGTAAGCAAGCACTGGAGCAGATGAGGAAATATGGAAATTATACTCCCTTAAAGGTGGATATAAATCACATTCTGGAAGAGATCAAGAACAGCGAGGAGCTATCCTGGCCAGAGAAAATGAAGGCAAATCCTGACAAGAGGGACAAGTCTAAATATTGTGAATTCCACAAAGATCACGGCCACACGACCAAACGTTGCATAGCTCTTCAGAATGAAACTGAAGCACTCATCAGGCGAGGAAAACTAACTAAATATGTTGATTACCAAAATGGTGGAAAAACCAGCAATAGAGGAAGGTAAAGATCTAAATCTCCTCATTGAGCAAAAGAAAATAAAAAGAGAGATCACGAAGATGATCCAGAAGATGACCCCGATCTCCCCAAAAGGCCAAGACAGCCAGAGCGCGAGGTATTTTTAATCCATTTTGGGTTATTTGAATGTAATTTCATTACAGGTGGAGATACAGGAAGTGGAGATTTGACTGTGGAGAGGAAAGCTTATTTAAATGAGGCTCAAGCTTACTCTTACATACAGCGAATAAACTTTGCTGAAGATGATCGCCCGAGAAAGGTGAAAAGGGACAAACTGGTCATCGGTTTTTCTAAGAACGACCTGGTAGGTGTATTATATCCTCATGATGAGCCATTGGTGATCAAGATGAGAATGAAGGAAGTGGTGATTTCACGGGTACTGGTGGATAATGGTAGCTCTGCAAACATCATGTTCTACCCATGCTTTGATAATTTGAATCTGACGCTAGCCCGATTGGAGCCATATCATAGGCCCCTCCTCGGTTTTACTGGAAAAAGGTTTTTCAACTTGGGACGATCAAGTTGGACATGCTTATTGGTACATGGCTTTCTTGCCGAATAAAAAGAGTACGCTTTTTCATAATGGATAAAAACGTCCAATCAGCCTACAAAATCATCATGGGAAGGGTAGGTCTGAAGAAGTTCGAGGCAGTACCATCTACCGTACATTAATGTTTAAAATTCCCAACCAATTTTAGAGTGGGAGTTGTGAAAGGCGACCAGTAAGTAGCTCGAGAATGCTACTATTCATCTGTCGAACAGGAAGAACGAGAAGAATTCAGGAAAAAGACTACTACATATCAAGTGGATGAAATAGAAGAAGCAGGGATTGAAATATTAGACCCTAGATACGAGTCTCAGCTCGTGAAGGGACAGGTCATGGAAGCTATCAAAAATATCATTCTAGACGATGAACACCCAGAACGAACAACCCAAATTGGTGCGTCACTGGATGTATCGATAAAACAAGAATTGATAGCATTTCTAAGGTGCAAAAAATAAACTTTTGCATGGAGTCATGAAACATGCCAGGGATAGACCCGAGTTTCCTTTGCCACGAGCTCAATGTGACCAAGGAGGTCAAGCCAGTGAAGGAGCGAAGAAGGGTGTTTAGCCCTGAAAAGAATCAAGTTATACAGGAAGAGGTAGAGAAACTACAGAAAGCCTTTTTTATTGAGGATATCAAGTATCCTGATTGGCTAGCAAATGTGGTGATGGTAAAGAAGAAAAATAATAAGTGGAGGATGTGTGTAGACTTCACTGATCTTAATAAAGCCTTCCCAAAGGATCATTTTTCTTTGCCCCGAATCGATCAGCTAGTGGATACTACCTCGGGGCATGAATTGTTGAGTTTCATGGATGCTTACTTTGGTTACAACCAGATTAAAATGAAACCTGAAGACAGGGAAAGTACCTTTTTTATCAACCCAAGGGGAACTTATTACTATAATGTTATGCCTTTCAGACTTAAAAATAAAGGTGCAACATATCAGCGGGTGATGAATAAGGTGTTTGCAGAGCAAATCAGTCATAACATGGAGGTTTTTTTATCGACGATATGTTGACTAAGAGCAAGAAAGTTGTTGATCATTTAGTTAACCTAGGTTAGACTTTTGACCAACTAGAGAAATATAAAATGAAGTTGAATCCCACCAAATGCATATTTGGAGTACGAGAAGGTATATTTCTCGAATATATTGTTAACCAACGAGGTATCGAGGCAAACCCTGAAAAGATTAAGGCCTTATTGGAGCTACGATCTCCATCTACGAAGAAGGAGGTGCAAAGTCTCACAGGGCGAGTTGCAGCACTTAAAAGATTTGTGTCACGAGAAACAGACAGATGCCTCCCATTCTTCAAAACACTTCGAAAAACTTTTGAATGGAATGATGAATGCGAGGAGGCCTTTCAAGAGTTGAAAAAAAATCGGGGGACACCTCCATTGTTATCTAGATCAGTGATGGGAGAAATATTATACTTGTATCTAGGAGTTTCAGAGAATGCAGTTAGCTCGGCGTTGATAAGAGTGGAGGAAGGAGTACAAAAACCGGTCTATTACACCAGCAAGGCTTTTCGAGGAGCAGAGATCAGATATCCAAGGTTGGAGAAATTAGCACTATCACTGATCGAAGCAAGCAGAAGGATGAGGCCATACTTCCAACCCCATACTATAGTTGTGTATACTGATATGCCATTAAGACAAGCTCTACATAAACTGGAGAAATCAGGAAGATTTATGTACTGGGCAGTAGAACTTGGTGAACATGATATAGTTTATGAGCCTAGGTCGTCATTTAAGGGGCAGGAAGTAGCGAATTTTATCGCAGAGTTTACTCACTCTAATACCTCCATAGAGCAGGAGTTTAATACAAACTAACCTGTGTATGTTACAGGGTCATCGAATTCAACACCCGACCAACTTCCATCTGTGGATGATCAAGAGAAGATAATCAATGAGAAGTGAGAAGTTTCGGGGGAAGACAAAAGGAAGCATCAAATATTCCACCGATGAACTCTGTCTGATCAAGAGTTTGATAATGAAGTACCTGTATGGAATTTGTATGTGGATGGCTCTTCGTGTGCCACAAGCAGTGGAGAAATAATTGTTTTAAACAGTCCTGATGAGATTGATATAGAGTATGCCCTACGTTTTCAATTTAAAGCTTCCAATAATGAAGATGAATATGAGGCTATGATCGTGGGTCTAAGTCTGGCCAAAACCATGAAGGCAGAACAAGTCGTTGTATTCAGTGATTTACAGTTAATTGTAAATCAAATTCTCGGATTATATGCAGCGAAGGGAGAACTAATGGTCAAGTATTATGCAAAAGCTATGGAGGTTATCTCGACTTTTACTGCAATTTAGTTGATCAGAATATCGAGATTAGAGAATGCAAGAGCCGACGCCCTAGCTCAGCTGGCATCAACAACACGTATCGAGCTACGAAGAACAATCCAAATAGAAATCCTGGTATATCGAAGTGTAGATGAAGATTTGATGATGAAATTCATTTCCCTCGACTTGGGTCCATCCTGGATGGATTCCATCAGAGCTTATATCGAAGAGGGGACTCTGTCACCTGATAAACTCGCAGCCAAGAAACTGAAGTTTAAAGCTGCTCTTTACGTATTGACCAGTGGCATCTTGTATAGAAGAGGAATTATAGCAGGACTACAAAGATGTGTCCATCCCTCCGAAGTTAAATATTTGATTGAAGAGGTTTACGAAGGGTCCTGCAGAGCCCACGTAGTAGGTCGGACGCTTTTGCAGAGAATAACAACACAGGGGTATTACTGGCCAACAATAAGAGCTAAATGTGCAGCTTACGCTAAGAAGTGCGATAAATGCCAACGTTTCCCTTCCATCATAAGAACTCCCCAAGCATTGTTAACACCCATTACGTCCCCGTGGACATTAGCCATGTGGGGGATAGACTTGGTCGGACCACTTCCAATGACCAAAAGAAGATTCAAATACCTCGTGGTTGTTGTGGATTATTTTACCAAATGGGTGGAAGCTGAACCTCTCATTGATATGACATATGACAAGGTCTATCAGTTTATTTGGAAGAGTATTATTTGCATGTATGGTCTCCCACACGCATTCATTACTGACCATGGAACCCAATTTGATAATGAGGAATTCGCGGCATATTACCATCAATCCAATGTACTGAAGATCCACTCCGTGCCAGGCCATCCCCAGAGAAATGGGCAAACTGAGTGACAAACAGAACACTACTGAATGGTTTGAAAAATTGGCTGGATGATGCAAAAGTAAATTGGATTAACGAGCTACACTCTGTGTTGTGGGCATATCGCACTACACTGCGAACAGCAACTGGGGAGTCTCCATACATGTTGATGTTCTGGAGTGAGGCTGTCATACCTGCTGAATTGGGTCTACCCACACATAGGGTGCTTAATTTCAATTCTCTTGTAAGCGACTTGATGAGACGATTAGACCTAGATATGCTCGAAGAAGTTATGGAAGAAGAAGCAATTAGGAATGCATCATATCAACAACGAACAACTTTGTTCTACAACAAAAGGGTGAAGAAGTGTGATTTGAAAGAGGGGGATTATGTGCTGAAGAAAGTGATCCAAAAACATAACAAGCTGGAGGCCAACTGGCATGGACCTTACAGAGTAACTGAAGTTGTTCATCCTGGGACATAGAGAATTAAAACTTTAGAGGGAGAAGATTTCAAGAACGCATGGAAAGTAGAGCATCTGCTCAAGTACTATCAGTAATTAAAATCCATATGTAACACATTTCTTTCAATATGAATAAAGTGATGTTTCGCCCCTATTTCCTCCTTTGTTGATTTTTTTTTCAAAATATTAGTGTTGCACACTACGCAAACATAAATTCAGAGCAGCAACCACCAACTCCGGTTAGTCGGTAATTCATTAACCACCAACTCCGGTTGGTCGATAATTCATGAACCACCAACTCCGGTTGGTCGGCAATTCAATAACCACCAACTCCGGTTGGTCGGCAATTTAATAACCACCAACTTCGATTGGTCGGCAATTCATTAACCACCAACTTCGGTTGGTCTGCAATTCAATAACCACCAACTTCGGTTGGTCTGCAATTCAATAACCACCAACTCCGATTGGTTGGTACCAAACTAGGCAAGAAGATGGATGACCTCCCGGGTCATCCACTATCTAGGCAACAAGGTAATCCTGATGAGATTACTACAACTAAGCAGAAACATGGGAGGAAAACCATTCCATTGCTTAGGCCCAACGAGTGACAAGTCACTATAATCAGACACCAAATGGGACAAGTTCCATTGTCTACAAAATATTTCAAACAACAAATATATATATACATATATATATACCAACGAATAACGATGACATTCTATAAAATATTTTCCAAAGAAATTAAATATTTCTTTATTAAAACCAAGCAGATTACATACGATATGAAATTTGATTCATTACATATAAATGTCCTATTCTATGGGTTTCTTTCCCTCTGCTTTTGACACAGGTTCCAACCCAGCTGGAGGATCATCTAATGCATAAGGAGAGTTTATAAAGTTCACACCTCGCATCATTCTGACATTAATTATGGATGGTCGATCAAACAAATGCTCTGGACGTGATATCTCAAAATTTGAATGAAGACTATAATCATCGAGATACTTGGAGATCAAAATTCGAGGAATGGCACAAGCTAGAATCCAGTTAAGGTCAAGTTTGAAAGGAGGCACAGGTAAATCGAGAACTCTAGGTTCATAATAATCCCATAAGAAATGACCTTGCTCCAGTTTCAGAACACATAAGGCATTCAACCACCCCTGCTTATATCCTTTTTTGTTCAACTGCTGCAAACGAGCATCAAGATAATACAGAGCTTCATTATACCCAGCCATCCAAAATTCCCTGGGTTGTTTGTAAAACTGATAAGTCAATCTCTCAAGTTGCTCATGGAGCTTTTTCACCAGAATTTATGTACTTTCCAGAGCATAACTCTGATTGGAGAGTTAGTCGGTGAAACTCTGAATCTTCTTAGACATTTATGCCAAAGCCTGATTCTTCGCCATCAATTGAACGGCTTGATTCTCTAAGGACAATTGAGTTCTTATCTCATCAATAGTAACCCGAACAGCCCTTGCTCATCCACGGGAAGAAGACCTTGCTCTGCCATGAGCAGGTGTGGAAGGTCTTGTTCATTTCAAAGTCTCTAACTCATCCCGTAAGTTAGCATTTTCTATTTCTAGAAAGGAAAAACCATCATCATTAATTGGGACTAAGGCTCCCAAAGAAGAGGAGGCAACAGATTTGAGCAGTTTTATTTCCACCTGCAATGCAATATTCTCTTGCTCCAGCAACTTGGCAATACGTCTATGCTTTTTAATCTCAAGCTTTAACACACCTTCCTTTTTCTCTTGAGCTGAAATGTACTTGTCACATACCTTGTCAGCACTCAATTATTGGTACTTTTTCTCATAACCTTGATGCAAAAGTGTAATGGATTATTTGTACTACTGTTGAAGTTCCTCGATTGTTCCTTGAAGATCTTCAATCATTTCATAATAAGCCACATTATTGGCTACAGCACGATCAAGTAGGCATTTCAAGTACTGGTAAGCATCAATTGCTCGTTTAGAGGCATCTAATCCAAGGACATTAATGATTTGAGCCTCAGTAAAATCTGTATGACCAGCTTTGAAATAGTCATTGCACTTCTTCATCAACTTTGTATCATGATCTGACAAGAGTTCCATCCTGGACACAAACTAGCAAAGAGAAAATAAAAAAAATCAACAATGATGCGAACAGAGCAAGTAATAGAGAAATTCCAGACGAATAATAAAAGTTTAATTTTATTCATCACGATAAAGGAAAACACAGTTCAAGGTTACATCCAAGAAATAACACAATAAAAAACCCGAACAACTTTACACCTTCTCCTTATTTCTTACTACGTCTTCAGACGATTTGGATGAAGGGGTTGGTTGCTCAGAGAACGATGGCAGTTGCTCGAAAGATGTGCTAGCTTTTTGGGCTTGCTCGGAGGGTTGGGCAATAGTAATAATAGGAACCTGCTCTCCTGTCATCATAGAAGATTCATCTGATGCATCTTCATCTTTTTCTTCTTCTCCAGGAGAGGGAGGAGGGCCATGAGTATGCTCCTGGAATAACTAAAAATCTTCAGCAACCTTCAACTTCTTCAAAGATGCTACCCATCCATCCTTAAAATACTTAACATTGTCATACTCCATCTGAGAAGACATAACATCCAGGCCCTTATTCCAACACTTGTCCCAACCAGCACTAAAAGATTTCTTAACATCAACCTTCCTTTTTGCTCTCTCAGAGGAAGTTGTTTCCCAAAGGAGCTCCTCGACAGATCTCAGTTTTTCTTCTACCTCTATCTTACGACGTTCAGCATCTTGAATCTTGGCAACATTCTCCTCGATAGATTTAAGATTGACCTCAAGCTCTTTGTTATTTTGTTCGGCATCCTTTAATTTCTTCTCCAACTCTTTGGAGGCAGTCACAGCTTGATCTCGAGTTATTTTAATAGACTATAATTGTTTCTCCCAGACATTTTTATCTTCCTTGTACTTTTGACGAGATTCCTTCAAAGATCGAGTTAATCCAGCAAACACTACACCAAAATGGGGAAATTGTCACCTTTCAGCCGGCCAGCCTTGTCAAGGTCATTGACCGTGATAAAAAGCACGCGTTTTATGTCACGGTCATTGACCTTGACACGACCGTGACAAATAATTGTCACGGTCATTAACCGTGACAAGTCCGTGACAAATTTACTTGTCACAGACTTGTCACGGTCATTGACCGTGACAATTATTGTCACGGTCAAAGACCTTGACACGACCATGACAATGTTCCCAGCAAAAACCCTATCCCTCTACTTTTTTCCCTCCCGCACCGTTCCCTCCATCTCTCTCTCTCTCTCTCTCTCTCTCTCTCTCTCTCTCTCTCTCTCTCTCTCTCGACGCTGCTCTCTCTCTCTCTATACTTTCAGGTCCATTTTCTCTCTTTATCTCTCTCTTCCATTTATATATATATTTGTGTATATATTTATGTGTGTATGTGTATATATATATATATGTGTGTATGTGTGTGCGTGTGTGGGGGTGGGGCAGGGTGGGGGTAGGGGGTGGGGCGGGGTGGGGCAGGGTGGGGGAGGGGGTGGTGGAGGGGGCAGGGGGTGGGGTGGGGTGGGGTGGGGTGGTATGTGTGTGTGTGTGTGTGGTAGTGGAGGGGGGAGGGGGTGGTGGAGGGGGGCAGGGGGTGGGGCGGGGTGGGGGTGTGTGTGTGTGTGTGTGTGTGTGGTGGTGTGTGGTGGTGGAGGGGGTGGTGGAGGGGGGGAGGGGGTGGTGGAGGGGGGCAGGGGGTGGGGTGGAGTGTGTGTGTGTGTGTGGTGTGTGGTGGGGGAGGGGGTGGGGGAGGGGGGAAGGGGGTGGGTTGGGGTGGGGTGGGGTGTGGGTAACTATAATTTTGAATATAATAGTTATACTTATTAAAAATACATTTTGAATAACCCATAAACTCATCGTTGGCTCAATTCCATTTTGAATATAATAGTTATAATGATAATTAAAAATTAGGGCTCAAGTTATTAGATAAGATACTCACATAGCGCTTTTGGTTAGGGAATACCAACACCCTAGCAATTTACATATTGATTCCCGCGTTCCAAAACATGGTACACTTCCGTTCCAACACATGAAAATTAACACAGTAAAATTTGCTTTTTTAAGAGGAAAAAGATAAATTATAGTGAATTTATAATGTGCTAAAATCTAAGAATAAACTGATAAGGAGGTTTTAAGAGAAAATCCTAAAAGGCTAGGATATACTTATTAAAAGTGTTTATATACATAATTCTCATATAGGAAATATAAAAAATGAATAAAAAAACTCTCATATCTTGAGAATATTAGAAGATATTTATTAGAAGAATATTATAAAAAATGATCCACGTTTCAGGTAACATTAGGTAGGACCCTATGTTTTCGTATTGTATTTGATGTTATAAAAAAAATCATTTCACAAACACAAAAGCACCCTATTTAAAAATAATTGCATTTGATAGTTCATTTTAAATTCATAAAAAAATCTACCAACATTGTTGTTGTAAATACAACAAATTCTTGATCACAAAAAAGCCTTCAGTTCTTAGTATTTTATGACTAACATCATATGATTTTGAAACAAAGAATACATACCTTGAAAGATGCTCAGCAGTACTGGCTTTAGTATCTTCGAATTTGAGATGAGAAAGCACTTGTTGATTATAAAGTGACTGTAAACAGGACAGATGAACTATGAGTTAACTATGATAAAGTGACTATAAACAGGACAGATGAACTATGAGTTAACTATTATCATAACCATAATAAGATAAATTAGACCTAAACTTAATTAAATCTTACATATAATTTAAACAAGATCCCAAACATGACTCCCACATCGGGAGGGGGAGGGGGTGGGGGTAGGGGTGGGTGGGGTTTTGAATATTATTTACATTCAAAATAAATAATTGATAATAGTTGGATAATAATTGATATTTTCATTCAAAATAAATATTTCATTTAAAAATATTGGATAATAATTGATATTTTCATTTAAACATAATATAGACTGAACATTTTTGAATGAAATATTTATAGACGGAACTTACACATACGTTATAATATAGACGGAATATTTTTTTATCTGTACTATTAATTCAATTAATTCAATTAGGTAAAACGAAATGTGTACTATTAACATTTTTTTTATCTGTACTAATAACATTTTTTTTACAGCAAAAATGTCTCCTTCAGATGTTAGGGCGAAGATGATGATGCTGTTTATGATGATGTCGTCTGGGTTCGGTGGTAGCGGAGGCGACGAGAGCTCCTCCGCCCCTAGGCTCCCCAAATATGGAAAATTTGGGATTACCGTCGAAAACAAGTCGGAGATTTTAGCGAGATCCCTCGAGCTGCTAAAGACGGTCATCGGCCCGGGGTTTATGAGTTGGAAGGAGGTGCCGTATGAGCTCAAGTTAGCTGTTTGGGCGGTACTACAGGTAATATTTATATGAATATTTCAATTTATATTTCAATTTATATTTATATTTATATTTATATTTATATTTATATTTATATTTATATTTATATTTATTCGCAACTAACATTGTATTTGTTGGACAAGAACAATTCAACTTGGATCCAAAGTTACGCGAATCCGTCTTGGAGAAGTTGAGGGAGCAACACAAGACGTGGAAGAAAAATATGCTGACACGATACTTTGGAAAAACACGAGAGTCCATTTTACAAAGGCGCGGATCCGTCTCGCCCAAGGAGCCGATCTCATTGGCACAATGGCAAAAGTTCATTGACAATGAGATCGAGGATCGACAATTGGCATCTCGCCAATCGGGGAGGGAAAATCGGGCTAAAAAGACGGACGTGCACTACTCCGGCCGGACCTCTTACGCTTAGGTGGAGCATAGGATGCAGGTAAGATTTAATTTATCTATAACTACAGAAATATATTATTGGATATTATTTTACTTTGCGAGGCCGATACTAATTTTACTTTACTTTATTTTATTTCAGGGGGTAGGGAGTGGGCCAGGGGGTAAGCCACATAGGCTCGATACTTATGTGGCTCTTCGGACGAAGAAGGGGAAGGACAAGGAGGTGTCCCCGAGCGTCGCGGCCACGATTGTAAGTAATCCGACAGTTTAATTATTGTTAATTACGTTATAATTTTTTAGTTTACTTATTTTACTAATCATGTGCTTTTTGTCGTTTCAGGCAAAGCTTAAGGAAGTGCATGAGTCGCAGTCTGATGCCGACAAGGCATCTTTGTCCACAGATGCACTCAGCCAAGTGCTTGGCTCTGATCGCAAGGGGAGGACAAGGGGAGTGAGCTCGCGGGTGGCCAAATCTAGGATCATCGGATTGGAGACGAGCGACACCGGCTTGGCTCGAACGGTGGATTCACACGACGCGAAGCTGTCCCGTTTGGAGGCGATGGTCCAAGATATGTACGCATTCATGAAGCGTACGTTGGGTGGAGACCGTAAAGGAAAAGGGAAGGAGAAGGCAGTGGAGGAGGAGGTGCGGGAGGACGAGGCACAGGATGACGAGGATGTGGACCTCGCTGCTTCATCATCGACACGTTCGTACTTCGACGATCCACTTCCCTATTTGACGCCATCCAACAGACCATTGTCGATAATTGGTTGGCCGAGCGTGTTCATATTGGACGTATTTGATGGCCAGCGGATAGGGCGGGGGTTGAGGGACCCGAATATCGTCGAGGGTGGAATAGTCTATGGACGTGTGCTTCAAGAGATGGAGTCCCGGGTGCTCGTCACGCATGTCATACCCGGGAAGGAGAACTCCTTATTGTGGTTGCGCGAACAATGAGGCACGACGTATATTAGTGGGTGCGTCAATTCGTATGTCGTGTGGCCTACTCACCTCCTCAGTTTTATCCAAGACATGTAGTCACATTATTTTCAAGTTTGTCCATTTTAATTATATTTGGATTATATCGTCATGTATATTATTTTTACTTTGAATATTTGGATTATACTATCATGAATATATTTGGATTATATCTTTAGTTTGTGTTGGATATATGATGTTTGGAACAGGTACAACGTTGCTATAACAGGTACAAATATACTGCTGGGCAGTGGCAGTGGCCATACTGCCCAGCAGTTTTTTTTTAATTCTGCCCAGAATTGTCACGGTCAATGACCGTGACAATTTTTTTTAAAAAGGTCACGGCTTTGTCACCGTTATAAACTGTGACAAACGTGTCACGGTCATTGACCTTGACACGACCGTGACACAAAACGCGTGTTTTTTATCAAGGTTGTCAAGGTCAATGACCGTGACACGACCGTGACAAAAAAAGTTGCCTCGCCTCGAAATTTCACGGTCATTGACCTTGACAAGGTGGATTTGTCAAGGTAAATGACCTTGACAAATGGGCAGATTTGGTGTAGTGAAAAGCTTCTTTTATGCCACCCGAAGAAGTGGATGCCCTGATGGCTTCATCTTTCTTCAAAATACTATTGAAACACGTCACGAGCTAAAAAAAAGAATTTTAATTTAATATACGAATATAGTACTAGAAGATAAAGGACTGAAGCTAACGATACTTACTGACGTAATGTGTTGAGCAGCCAAAGTAGTAATTCTCTCACGAGAAAAGGTGTCTTCAATACCTTGGAATTCTAGGACAGTCCAAGATCTGATCAAGCCCATAGAAGAGCTCGGAGGAATAAGAGCTGGAATATTACCTTCAATATTTGAAGGTTGAGAGACAGGATCAACAGGTCTCTTAGAAGGACCTCTCTTCAATCTCCTCAGAGGAGCACTTTCAATTAAAGGTGTTGTCTCTGTTGGTGAAATGGCAACAATTTCAATTAAAGGTGATACCTCTTTTGGAGGCACAAGGGGCTTCTTGCCAGCTTCCTTAGCAGCAGTATATGGGTTACATCTATATTCTTTATTGCCTCATCTGGGACATATTGTTTATTTTTCTTTGCCTCTTTAGTGGCAAGGGCAGACTTGTTAAAAAATGCGGGAGCTTTCCTCTTCTTCATCAGATCAGTAATAGGAATGCTTAAGTGGGAAGAAGATCCTTTCACACTGGTTTCAGAAGTCGGTGTCCGATCAAGATCAACCACCACAGGACGAGCAATAAAAGATAAAGTGGAGCTTTCATATCTCAACAAATATGAAGCAGACCTCACATGCTCTCCGATAACTGATTGATGCAAGCCCCATATAAGTTTTAAATGTTTTATGTTAACGTCAGTCTCCTTTAGAGGCTTCCTTTTACTGTCAACTGTAACAAAAAAATTAATGTCAGTGATGCATTTCATCGAATACAAAGAAAACAAGATTTCAAAAATAAAAACAGCATATCCCATTACCATAAAGCGGACACCTGGGACCTTGGTACACATCATTTTAATTTAATGGAGGGTGTTGTTAATTTTTCATCACAACCCCATGATCAAAATAGTCCCTATTGGCATCGGGAAAATTGACAACTAAAGCTCAATTCAAAAACCTAGTTTTTAAATAGAAAGTAGTGTCACTGATAACCCATCTATAGCAATATATAATTTCTGGAATTCCCAAACGAGTTCCATGAAGTTGATTCAACCTATGTACGCCATTAGCTACCCTCCATGTATTTGGAGCTACTCTTGCAGGTACAATATCGAAATATTGGAAAAACTCCAAACACAGGGGATTTTGCGGGAAAGAAAAGTCACACTCAGCTACAAAAATACTTGGGAACCAGTATCCCTCAGCTAAAGAAAATAAATTAAAAGGACGGGGAAGTTCTTCCAAAATAACCCACGAAGGGATTAAAAAATCAGACCGAAATTTATCCAACGATTCAACAAGATAAACCATGGTGAATAAAGTAAATAAAGAATAAGGAAGAAAATCTTACAGAAGAAAGAGAGATCGGTTGACAATGAATGATGGAAATAACGAAGTCACAAGATAGAGAGAAAATGAAGAGTTCAGAAATACAGATTTGAAAAGTAGAAGATGATGGGATTTCTTTCGCACTTAAATACTTTACCTCGGGAATAGAGAAAAATAATGATTACAAGGGAAGACGTTTGCATTTTGAGCGGCTAAAAGAAGAAAAAGGCACAAATATCGAAGTGATCGTGAAAATTCAAAATATTTATGAAGCTTGATATTATGCGCTCAAAAAAGGAATTATATACAATGAAAATCTTCCTAAAATCCATGAAGACCAGTAATCCAAGCAATTTTCAAGCAAAATGTTCCACACTCTTCTTTAACCTCAACTGTGAAACATCGGGGCTTCTTTTGATACCAAATTTAGTCTGCCGACGTGGACCAATCACATGAACACAAGTGTCAACCTACATGGAAAATACAAATACTTTCAACGAGCAGCATACTTAAGCGCTCTGAGCTACCGAGCAACTTAAGCGGTCCGAGCTACTTAAGCATACCAAGAAACTTAAGCTGTTCAAGCTACTTAGCATGCAGAGCATCCCAATTAAGAAAACCAAAAGGAAACTACGCATTAAATACGCATTATTATCGTACAGATGTATATGTCTACTAGATAACAGCGCATTATCTTTTTATATGTACAGCCTCAAGGCTATAAATACATTATAACCTCCTCATAAGAGGAGGACTTTGGATCTCTTGGTAAACCGATTATCGAGATTCAAGGCAAACAGTCAGCAATACAAAAACAGTGGACGTAGGCCATTTTCACAAGGCTGAACCACTTTAAAAATCTTTTGTCTTATTTATCTGTGATTGATTAATTAGATATAATCTAGTTTTTTACATCAACAGTGTATATGAAATTGTGATTGATAATTACCTTTATATTTGTTTAGAGAAAGAAGATTGTAATCTACAGTTGATAGTTGCTTCAATCATAATAGTGTTGGCGGTAAGTGAATTTTCGTACACATTATTTACTGTGCAAATAATTTTTAATTAATAATTTTTTAATCAATTGTTGCATAAAAAATTATTTTACCATTTATTTTCCTTGGTATTTCGTATATTAAGTTTATAATTGTATGTAAAAGTAATATAAGTTACTGCCTTCAAAGTGTTTGGAAAAATGTCACTACTTTGTAATTACTATTATTTTGAATTGATTGTTGCATTCAACATGTTTGTTAAAATTCGACTGCCATATATCTCAAGCAATGTATGGTGATTTATTTTACCATATGTTTTCCTTTGTATTTAATACGTTAAGTTTATAATTGTATGTAAAAATAATATAATTTGATGCCTTCCAAGTGTGAGTATGAGTTTACATTTGATTGTAAAAAAAATGACGGGTCAAAACCTTCTACAATAATCAATAGGAGATGAAATAATATAGAAACCAAATTTTTTTATACGTTTGTGTTCAGCATAATTGTGACGTATAAAAGTGGTGCTTAGTCATATTCAGAAGTGATAATTCAAAAATATTTTTTGTTCAAATGCATAACGACAAAAATATTTTCAAGTTATGACAGTGACACTGCTCTGAAAAAATTTACAAACGTAGTACTGCAAATGCATAACGACAAAGAATCAAGTTCTCATATTGTGGTAAATATGGTTATCAAGAATGGAAGCAACATAAGGACATCAAAGAAACTCAAATCAACGAGGTAATCTTAAAGAAAAATGTTAAATACATATATCATCATTTGAATATAAACTTATTATATAAAGCATGTATACATTTTTAAATAAAAATGTCATTTATTTCCAGAATCAATGGAATATAGATCAATGATTGAGTTACCACAATGATGCTTGGAATGAGGGAGACATTTTCAATTTTCAAAATGCCTTTTCATTATGTTTTGGATTTTTCTCAATAAAATACAGTTATGGGGATACACTTTTTCACAGTTAAGGTTTGGAAGATCAATACTAGATCAATATATATATGTCACTTTTATATAATAAAATATAACATTAATGGGAATATATTGAAATAATATATTTCCTTTTATAATATTCGTAACATGAATTTGTGCTCGCGCATCGCGCGGGATACATGCTAGTCTATATTATACCCCTAATACGATAGTATTAGAGGTATAATGATCATTTAATATAGATATGATTTGTTTATGGATGGTAAGGGATGGATATTGGAATTATGAAGTGAAGGGGAATGGAGAAGTCGTAATTTATTAAAGGTATACAAACGAGTCAAAGAAAATTATTCGTTGTTACACTTAATTAGAAGCTGAAAAGTGAAAGGTCATAAAAATGAGATATATTGAGCTCTGAAGAAGTGGGTTTCTCAATATGCCATCATGATTGTAAAAGAAAAAAAGTAGAGCTCAGGGGCAATGAGGATTAAAGAAAATTCTTTGGGATATCCATCGACAACGGTCAACATGGTTATGTTATGAATAGTGATTAGTTAAATAGTCATTGATCCTTTATAATCATCCGTTGCCAATCTCAGGGGAAAGGAATATGTCATGTGAATTCAACGCCAAAAGAATAATAGAGGTTCTTTTCTTAAAGTTTGTAATAATCACACTAACTCCAGGTCTTCGTTGATCATTTCATCTGGTGTGAATAGTGTGAACAGAGTAGGCCCCATTCCTACTGTTAGTGGTGACAGAATGGGATTTGGTTACGACATAGGCTGGATATTGAGGTCAGGTGTTAAAGGAGGTGGTGGTTGATGAAAATGGTTATGCACTTCTAGAGGTGACCCATTTGTAGTAGTATCTTTATCAGCAGTTCATCTTGCATAGAAGGAGGTGTGATCAAGAAGACATGTAAGACTGACTCCTAACCCCGACGTCTTCATGTTTAAGAAGAAGAAGACATGTAAGACTTCAGCTTCATTGTTAATCAATGAAACATGGCCTTGATACCCATTTGTTTGTTGTGACAACTTTGATACCCATTTGTTTATTGAGACAACTTTGATAAGTAAGCGCGTGTAGTACTCCATATTTTTATGGCTTTTAAATTATGGAATTTATTAATTTTAATTGAGATAAATTAATTTAATTTTAATCCGGAATGATGTTTTTAATATTTAGTAGCGTGACGAGAGTTAGTAATTATTGGAAATTGTTATTTGTTGAATGTTACTGGATGAGCATAGTAATATATGAGATTTATTTTTATAAAATTGTCACGTGTGAATAAAATGGCAATTATGGAAATTTACGTCGGGACGCGCCTGTATCGTGTCGGGACTAAATGTTGATTAATAAAAGTGAATAAATTATAAGTTTCTCGTATGGTCGTTTTGAGTGCGCCAAAGTGTCCGGAATGGTCGTGATAGTTAGAAAATTGTACCCGGGGGTTTAGTTTGAGTCTCGGGGTATTTTTAGGCTTAATTAGCACCCCGGGAGGGCGTTTTGGACATTTATGGGTAATTAAAACCACGAATTTACAAGGGTTATATCAGATGTTAAGTGTCATCTTTTAGGATTAACATAACCTAATACTAATGACGGCCATTGGAGAGGAAGAGGAGAAGCTCTCCAAGGAGTTCTAGGCTAAGAACACCTCCGATTTCACCGCCGTCACCGCCAAATCGTAGATCGCACGAAGGGGATCACAACCACACCTTTTTCTTCCACAAATCAGAGACTAAATTTCCAGGCAAGTATCTATCTTGCTTTTATCAAGTTAATGCATCCTTTTATATTAGTCTTAGGTTGATTAGAATTAGTGTTCTTGAAGAAAAACATTAATTGGAGACACAAATTGCATGTTATAATGATAGAGATCATATTTCTGGAAATCCATTTCACATGTAGAGGTTGAGCCACGAATTTCCATGGTATTAGAGATAGAAAATCTGGAAAAAGAATGAAAGAAACTAAGCAAAAGGAAAAATTAGGGTTCTTGAGACTTATAAAGATTTTTGCCCTTTTATCGTGTTATAGATGATGAAAATTCGCATGTGTTACGTAGGATATTGTTTATATGGGTATACAACACTTATAATATAATTGGTTGGAAGTTTGGGACTGTAATATGATGGTTTGGAGGAGTTTGGGGTAACAATTCTGTAACTGGGTTTTTTGCATAATTGTTTGATCGATCGATCGAGCCTAGAGCATCGATCGATCGATGGTTCGATCGATCGACCCCCTTTCATCGATCGATACTCTCCTGGGAAAACTGCATTTTTGCTTGTGTTAGCTTAATTCGATTTTATGAGTAGTAAACCTTGATTAGGGTTACTAGAATATAATGAAACATAAAGAGGACTAGTAGGGTCAAGAGAAATCCCATAAAGTGGAACTTTAATGTGAAAGGAAATAAAGGGTAAACGGGGAGACTTTCAGACTTAAGAAATCATAAGTGCGCTGATCAAATAATTGAAGTATCTAATAAGTTGGATTAGAAGGCGAGAGAGATCCTACTGAAATTGTACTTAGATAGAGAGAACACTTCGAGTGACAAGAAGTGAGTTTAGAATAAATTAATTACGAAAATAAAAAGGAATGAGGCCGTTATACGATATAATTGAGTAAAATGTGTAATAACGGATAATGATAATTTTGGGTCGTGAGAGTACCTAATTTAATAAGGTGGATGTGAATACATATTTATATATGACGGTGTGATTGTGCATATATTATTTCTGTGTAAAAATCGTACCCGCGCTACTTGTTATCCTTGAGGTTACCGCGCTGGGACAGTCTTATCTCGATGGGACCTTTATGGGGGATATTGACTCGTACCCTAGAAGATAGATACCCTTGGTACATGTTATCTGATCGATGGTCAGACGGTCCTAAGAGACGTGAGGGTATGTACTGACCTCTTAGAGACTTGGAATCTATGCTTCGCCTCAATGTTGTTTGTGTTTGTGTTAATGCAGTTCGAGAGTGATTCTGAACTAGTATTTCCCTTAGTTTGTGTGATACGGGGACTTGATAGCAGAGTATGCCAGCACCATAGATTTTATGTGGGGTGCCGTTAGTATATATATAATTTATGAGTGATTGGTATATATATACTTATATATGGGAGTCTAGCACCATAGATTTTATGTGGGGTGCTGTTTGTATATATATTATACGAGTAATTAATATATATATACGTGTAACTATATGAGAACTTTCTACTGAGTAAAATAGTAGTTAAGTAAAGTATGAAATTCATTAACTTCACTGTAAGTATTCGGAAACGTTATAACAATGCGGAATTATTCTAAAGAACGTAAGAAATCCTGAAGAGTTAGATTTTCTAAAAGTGAATATCATAACCTTAATTTCACGTGTTAAAACTTATGGAGAATAAGTAAGAGAGAGATATGGGGTTTATTAGTACGACAGATGTGCACACTAGATGAGAGGTGAGAATTCTCAAAAGAGTGTCGCGTACTAATATGATTGTTGCATTAGCCGGTAAGCATTTTAAATACTTGCTAAACTATTTTTAAAACGATTTTACAATCGGGCTCTGACCCGTTTGCTGTTACCTCTTCTCTCTTGTGTGTGTGTGTATATATATATGTATGTATTACAGGTGCCCAGCCATTGGGGCGTCTTACTTAGGATTCTTTGGATGGAACACGCTGTAGCTTTTGTGGGAGTTGCAGGCCATTGCTTAGACGACCTCATTGTTGACTCTACTTCTAGTTCAGCTTTATCCAGCGGGGGTATGTGTCTCCCTTTTTCCATTATTTAGTTGATATTGTCAGAGACTGTAATTCTTTTTACTTTCAGCATTTTTTATTTCGGGATTTATTACTGTCAGGATGTTTTCCTTTAGTGTTATAAATGTTGGGATTTATTATTGATGGTTAAATCCTTGAATGTTCATTTCTATTCTCATACTTATTGTGTTACTCTTAATATGTTAATGATTAAAGGTTTTATAATCAGATTTAATAAAATGGAAATAAGGCTTTCAAATGGTTTTGACACTTAGCTTAATTAATTAGGGTGTTTAAATTGGAAAAGTTATTTTTTTTACGACAGTGATGCTAAGAATGAACCAACTGTTCACCTTGATTTTAATTTAATAAAGGAGTGATCGCTCGGTATTTAATTAGGCGGGGTGTCACAGGTGGTATCAAAGCATCAGGTTCTAGTGTCCTTTAGGATCTGTGCGGCTTATTATGCTTTTAGCGTTGCTTGTTTGATATAGAGCCCTATGTTTTGGATTGTCGACTTCTTTGACGAGAATTCGTTGTCCTGCTATAATGTGTATACATTAGTGAATTCTAATTTCATTCGGATGTGTGCGTGTACCGAGAGATGACGGATGTCAAAAGAGGACCGTTAAGCCGACCTCAGAAGGACGGGCTCAGTTGAGATTATAAAATATATCCGAGGATGATGACCGTAGTCGAGGTCACCTCCATTATGGCACGAGAAGCCAAGACCAGGAAGGCGACTAAGGCGCAGTAATGATTTCCATATTCTGTTATAGTCGAATGAGGTGCGAGGGTAAAATTACCCAACGTATTACAAAAACGTGTAGAGAACTGTCTGTGGAAATTCTAGAAATGCGAGAATTGTGTGTGTTTACCAAAGGAGGTGAGGTATCCAAAGGTTTAGATAAAGAACAGAGTGTGGCTAACTGAAAGTAAAAATTTAGAGAAAATTTTTCTTGGCTTTCGGGACGAAGTCATAATGATGGGAGTCAACCACCAATTTTAGAAGTGGAATGCTATGCCTATAGGAGAACCTTAGGTACAGTGTTGACCGTGTGTTCCTTCCTCAACTATTCAGGATTAGAAGCAAACGTGGTTCTGAACTCATCACGGGAGGGCATGATAGGGGTCCATTTGTGAGTATGAATCTTAATCGTTAGCGATTTTTGTATCGAATGACGTAGATACAAGTGGAGAAACGACTCCAAGTGGGAGATCAACACGTAATAATAGTTGATAACACTCAAAGAGGAAATTCTGATGGACGGCCGAATTAGAGGTTGACAACGTCGTATTTTGTCAATATAGATGATAACGCTTCTTTGTGGGGGAAGTTAAAGGAAATCGAAGGATTTAGTCGAGAATAAGATTGAATACAACGGTGGTGGTATAGCACCACCAAGGGATGTGGATACACATCAGGGAACCCATTTAAATGATTCGGATAGTTTAATTCTTACCAAGTGATGGTAAATTTAGTGAGTACTGTTATAGAAAGTGACCTAATCTTTAGGGCCTAAAAGGCTAAGGGTATAACCGAAGCAGCTAACAGGAATCGAGTCTACTAAAGTCCGAGAGAAGGAAAATCCTAACCTGGTTAGTAGGACAGGTAGTAAGTGGATTATGTGTTGAGGTAATTTGTGCGAAGTGAAATCTCTCGCGATAATATGTTCCAAAGTGAGTAAAAGGACAAGAATATGGTGCCTAGTAAAAGACAGCGATTAAAGTAATTTTGTTTGGTTTGAGTAGACATATTACGTTCGGAAACCATTTGCACAGTCAAGACGATTGACAAGGTGGAAGTATAAGTTGTATCCTCAGAGGATGCGGCGTGTTTATGTGACACGATCGAGTCACCATATTTTATTCATTGTTAGATTAGCATGTGAGACGAGTTTAATGCATATAATTCTAAACGTTATTATTATGAGGATATTTTTCCCTAGTGTAGCGGGATTTTTCTTTAGTGCTATCCGTGGAAGATTAATGTGTATATTAATAGTGTTACGTATTTTATTGAGGTTACTCATCATAGTGATGCGATATACGAGTATGGTATTATCTTTGATAAAATGTTATAGAAATGGTTAGTACGATAGTGGGCATTTATTGCAAGGCTATCGGAGTAGTTGCATTAGTGCAGCATGTTTTATTTTGGCGAGGCTTTACCTGTAAGAAGGTTGGACTCACATTTATATTATCTATCCTAGAGACTTCGGAGGAGATAGTGGGCTCGAGATATTCGATGCCAATGTATGTATAGACTTTGTCAGTATGATTCAGTATGTATCGGGATTTACCGTTGAGCGAAAAGATTTGACTCAGTATTATGTTTAGCACTCCGAACTTAGTGATAGGAAGAGTGCAGTGTTATATCTATCCTCTAAAGATGTGGGAGTTAAGAGTTATACCTCTATTATTAGGGAAAGGAATTTCGAGAATTTTGATCATATGTATTCGAGGTTTATGGAATGTAATTACCATTAACTAATACGGGACGATAGTGAAATTGATGAACCGTTCTTTGTTAAGCATAATTACGGGAAATATTGTAACTTTTCCGTCAAGGGACGAAATAAAGGGGTGCATGCTATGGACGGAGGACCTAACGGATTTCGATAACCCACAATGCTATTAAGTAGTGTATCGAGGGGGTTCCTTGTTTGGATTTTGCATTGCGAGACATCCCACGCATGAAACTTAGCGTAAGGTTGGAAATAGGGAGACGTTTGTTCACTATTCCATGAGTTCGGTACCCTGGTCAAAATGGGATCATGTAATTACAAATGTAAGTTGGTAGTTGAATTTTAATTTAAAGCCACTAGAGCCGGATTGTGTGGTAAGAAAACATTGAAAGTTATCCCCACGAGTTGAGGGGTGGAACGATGATAAGGAAAATTTGATTTCTAGGGTGATTGAGAGTACCCGAATGTCGTAACCGCGTTCAGAACACAAGGTGAATAAAGATTTGGGATGATTGTTAGCATGGATTATCTGGAAAGAATTCTATTATACAAAAGAGATAATCTGTAATCATTCTGATGAATAGAGCGTTAATGATTTATTTTGGTTGTTGTACCTATTTGGGAAGATTGTTGTACTTATCTAAAGAAGTTTGAGATTTGTTGTCCATCTTTTAGGGTCATGGAATTTGAATGCCCTATTCCTTGAACTTTGTTAGACTTAGTTAGTTTCATTGATGAGTAACACGCCATTCGCTTTCCTAGGGCGGTCGGGGTGCTGCAAAATGTGGGCATCTTGGTTATCTACAATTAAAATCGTCTGAGTCGAAGGGACGTGGTAATAGACGTGTGAAATATATGTTTGTGAGACTAGTATAACGAAGTGGAAGTGATAGAATGGATTAAACGTCACATGAGAGGAGAAAATCCATACATAAGTGTGCAATTAGAATAGTACACCCCAATTTGATTGGAAGGTTGTGGGAAGCCATTTAAGAAGGGGTATTCCATGAATGGAGCAGAATTAAATTATTATGAAGAACACTCGGAGCGGAGTTTTTTGTAGTCAAGTGTGAGAGCGAATTGCGCATACAAAAGAAATGATGTTAGTATGGTATAAGAGATCCAGAAGTGCGCTTCGTGGAGAGAAGAGCACGGGTCGGGACTTCGGCATACACCAAGGAAGGAAGGGGAGTATTACGTGTCACTTAATGTGAGATATTTCAAGGAAAAATCGATGTTTAGCGGAACGTAGTGAGTAGTCTCTACAGGCACCGCCCATAGGTAAGGTTTGGTTGAAAGAGGAGAATCAACCAAAGAATTTTTTGTTTATCGACAATTCCTGTAATTTGGAAGAGCATGTGAATTAAGTCGCCGAGAAAGAAGTGATTGATATTCCTTTGGGCTAGTTTACAATATTAACTAGTATGCCCCAGACTTCCTTTGAAAGGAAGGATCGCGCCAGTGCATGGTCCGACACAGTATAAATTTCTGAATCAGGATGAGATTAGTGAATCCCACCTTTGATATGGGATTTTAGGAACCAGCGGAGATAAGGTTTCGTTTCGAGTAGGATGTATCACCATTAGCCAGGGAATAGGCGCACGGTGATTGAAGATTAGTGGAGCCACGTGAAGGAGATTTTGGAACCTTGGTATGATGATTTCAGGAATGCTCTGTAGAAGCACTCGTACCTGTTTGTCGCGTGCGAGGTGCTTATTAAGATTTTGTTATGGAAGAACCTCAATTATTTTCCTTCCGTATGTTTAGAGGTGAGTAGATAATTAGAATTTTTGAATCGGTCGAGAAAATATCCGAACTATGGTTGAATTCCACGACTGTTTTAGACGAACAAGAGTGATCAAATGTTCGTATGGTCTTCTCAGAATGGGAATTTTGTATATGAATAAATACGAGTAGTTGTCATGTAGTGAGTTGCGGCCATATAATGATAGTGAGATAATGGAAATTTATAACGTATAGGCGTGACCTATTCGAATGTTGTCGGTTGGGAGCGCAATGTGAAGTGTCTCCAATGAGAATGTAAAACAGGGTTGCTGTGAGGAAAGGGCTATAGTAATTGAGCGCCTTACGATGTAAATAGTTTGTGTACGGAAAAGGATATCCAGAATTGTGCTACCTGATAGGCCTTATTTTTCGAATTTCGGGACGAAATTACGTTATTAGGGGGGAAGTATGTAATTCCCCGTATTTTTATGGCTTTTAAATTATGGGATTTATTAATTTTAATTAAGATAAATTAATTTAATTTTAATCCGGAATGTTGTTTTTAATATTTACTAGCGTGACGAGAGTTAGTAATTATTGGAAATTGTTATTTGTTAAATGTTACTGGATGAGTATAGTAATATATGAGATTTATTTTTATAAAATTGTCACGTGTGAATAAAATGGCAATTATGGAAATTTAAGTCGGGACGCGCCTGTGTCGTGCCGGGACTAAATGTTGATTAATAAAAGTGAATAAATTATAAGTTGCTCGTATGGTCATTTTGAGTGCGCCAAAGTGTCCAAAAGGTCGAAATAGTCAGAAAAGTGTACCCGGGGGTTTAGTTTGAGTCTCGGAGTGTTTTTAGGCTTAATTAGCACCCCGGGAGGGCGTTTTGGACATTTCGTAATTATGGGTAATTAAACCCACGAATTTACAAGGGTTATATCAGAGGTTAAGTGTCATCTTTTAGGGTTTACACAACCTAATACTAATGACGGCCATTGGAGAGGAAGAGGAGAAGCTCTCCAAGGAGTTCTAGGCCAAGAACACCTCCGATTTCATCGCCGGCACCGCCAAATCGTAGATCGCGCGAAGGGCATCACAACCACACCTTTTTCTTCCATAAATCAGAGACTAATTTTCCAGGAAAGTATCTATCTTACTTTTATCAAGTTAATGCATCCTTTTATATTAGTCTTAGGTTGATTAGAATTAGTGTTCTTGAAGAAAAACATTAATTGGAGACACAAATTGCATGTTATAATGATACACATCATATTTCTGGAAATCCATTTCACATGTAGAGGTTGAGCCATGAATTTTCATGGTATTAGAGATAGAAAATCTGGAAAAAGAATGAAAGAAACTAAGTTAAAGGAAAAATTAGGGTTCTTGAGACTTATAAAGATTTTTGCCCTTTTATTGTGTTATAGATGATGAAAATTCGCATGTGTTACGCAGGATATTGTTTATATGGGTATACAACACTTATAGTATAATTGGTTGGAAGTTTGGGACTGTAATATGATTGTTTGGAGGAGTTTAGGGTAACAATTCCGTAATTGGATTTTCTGCATAACTGTTTGATCGATCGATCGAGCCTAGAGCATCGATCGATCGATGGTTCGATCGATCGACCCCCTTTCATCAATCGATCGACCCTCCTGGGAAAACTGCATTTTTGCTCGTGTTAGCTTAATTCGATTTTATGAGTAGTAAACCTCGATTAGGATTGCTAGAATATAATGAAACATAAAGAGGACCAGTAGGGTCAAGAGAAATCCCATAAAGTGAAACTTTAATGTGAAGGGAAATAAAGGGTAAACAGGGAGACTTTCAGACTTAAGAAATCATAAGTGCGTTGATTAAATAATTGAAGCATCTAATAAGTTGGATTAGAAGGCGAGAGAGAGCCTACTGAAATTCTACTTATATAGAGAGAACACTTCGAGTGACAAGAAGTGAGTTTAGAATAAATTAATTACGAAAATAAAAAGGAATGAGGCCGTTATACGATATAATTGAGTAAAATGTGTAATAACGGATAATGATAATTTTGGGTCGTGAGAGTACCTAATTTAATAAGGTGGATGTGAATACATATTTATATATGACGGTGTGATTGTACATATATTATTTTTATGTAAAAATCGTACCCGCGCTACTTGTTATCCTTGAGGTTACCGCGCTGGGACAGTGTTATCTCGATGGAACCTTTATGGGGGATATTGATTCGTACCCTAGAAGATAGATACCCTTGGTACAGGCTATCTGATCGATGGTCAGACGGTCCTAAGAGACGTGAGGGTATGTACTGACCTCTTAGAGACTTGGAACCTATGCTTCGCCACAATGTTGTTTGTGTTTGTGTTAATACAGTTCGAGAGTGATTCTGAACTAGTATTTCCCTTAGTTTGTGTCATACGGGGACTTGATAGCATAGTATGCCAACACCATAGATTTTATATGGGGTGCCATTAGTATATATATAATTTATGAGTGATTGGTATATATATACTTATATATGGGAGTCTAAGACCATAGATTTTATGTGGGGTGCTGTTTGTATATATATTCTACGAGTAATTAATATATATACGTGTAACTATATGAGAACTTTCTACTGAGTAAAATAGTAGTTAAGTAAAGTATGAAATTCATTAACTTCATTGTAAGTATTCGGAAACGTTATAACAATGCGGAATTATTCTAAATAACGTAAGAAATCCTGAAGAGTTAGATTTTCTAAAAGTGAATATCATAACCTTAATTTCACGTGTTAAAACTTATGGAGAATAAGTTAGAGAGATATATGGGGTTCATTAGTACGATAGACGTGCACACTAGATGAGAGGTGAGAATTCTCAAGAGAGTGTCGCGTACTAATATGACTGTTGCATTAGCCGGTAAGCATTTTAAATACTTGCTAAACTATTTTTAAAACAGTTTTACATTCGGGCTCTGACCCGTTTGCTGTTACCTCTTCTCTCTTGTGTATATATATATATATATATATATATATATGTGTGTGTGTATTACAGGTGCCCAGCCATAGGGGCGTCTTACTTAGGATTCTTTGGATGGAACGCGTTATAGATTTTGTGGGAGTTGCAGGCCATTGCTTAGACGACCTCATTGTTGACTCTACTTCTAGTTCAGCTTTATCCAGCGGGGGCATGTGTCGCCCTTTTTCCATTATTTAGTTGATATTGTCAGAAACTGTAATTCTTTTTACTTTCAGCATTTTTTATTTCGGGATTTATTACTGTCATGATGTTTTCCTTTAGTGTTGTAAATGTTGGGATTTATTATTGATGGTAAATCCTTGAATGTTCATTTCTATTCTCATACTTATTGTGTGACTCTTAATATGTTAATGATTAAAGGTTTTATAATCAGATTTAATAAAATGGAAATAAGAGTTTCAAATGGTTTTGACACTTTGCTTAATTAATTAGGGTGTTTAAATTGGAAAAGTTATTTTTTTTTACGACAGTGATGCTAAGAATGAACCAACTGTTCACCTTGATTTTAATTTAATAAAGGAGTGATCGCCCGGTATTTAATTAGGCGGGGTGTCACAACGCGGAGTTTGCACGGAAGGTGTTTAATGGTATATTTAAACGTAATGTTGTCATGTGAAATACAATGGTTATGATTTTTTTAGGTGTTGTGACGTAAAGGGAGGGGAGGAAATGCTTGGTAGGATGTCATTTAGGAATTTGACCTTGGATTTAGCATTTTAAATCATAATTGATTCGTGTAAAATGGTTGTAAATGTATAATTATTTGTATTATTCCTTTAATAATTATATTTTGTTGGGTTTACTTCATGCAATGAAAGATTTTTATTTGATGGTTCTCCAAATTAGGCTTAATTATTAGGAAATGAGTTTTTAAAAATAATTTACATTGTATTTTTTAGAAAAAAAGTTTTTAGTAATTATAATTCAATAATGAAAAAGATAAAATTTATATTATTGATTATTTACCTCTTTCTTTAAATATAAATAATTACAAGAGTTGGTAAATTATTCATTTGGTATGAACTTTTTACATTTGATAATATTTTTAGTGAAATGTATATTTAATTATATTTAAAAATTGAATTCCGCCCGCGCAGCGCGTGAGTTACATGCTAGTATTGAATAATATCATTGCCCGACTCAATGGAAATAATAAAGAGACCTCGATTGGGGGAACTCAAACATCGGTAGTTCCATAATGATCTGACTTCTTCAATAATGACTCATGTAGAAATTAATGTTATATCTATGTTCCACACTTAATAAACTCTATATAAATATATTTTTCTTATGTAACAAATAATTCATAATCATTCACTCTTACTTTAATATTACATGTTGTTATTATTGTTGAATTATGTCTTCATCTTATAGTGACAAATGTAAAAATGTATTATTAACTTCATATTTTGAACCATGAGAGACATTCTTACATATTTGTTCTCTCAAAAAATAATTTTTTTTCACAAATATTATTCTAACTCATTTATTATATGAAGACAATATGTGACTAGTAAATATTCACCACTAAGAAAACATTATTATCAAATTAAACAATAATAATAATAATAATAATAATAATAATAATAATATTGCATTTATCAATTTGAAGAAAGGTCCATACCAAGGGGCCCAAATCATGGACTTCATATGGTTATTACTTAATTTCATGTAAATATGTTCTCATGTAGTGCATTCGAAAAAGGCATCAATGTATATAATATCTTTACTCCAGCTTTAAAAACTTACATGCACTTTACTGATTGAACATTTCTACCATTTTGATCATACCAAAATAACTAAACATCATAGTTTATCCTTATGTGTAACTATTGAATATGACATTAATCCTCCATATGTTGTAGCGTACCGCGATTCACAAATCGTCTCAAATACGGTAAATTCCCACAATAATTGATATTATTACATACAATTCGTTTATTCACACATTATTAATAACTTAACGTTAAATTCATATTTTATCTTTCTTTTTGTAAATTTTGCACGTCTATCTTAACAAGTAAAAATGACATCAAGACTATTACATAAAAGTAATAATAATATTACTCAAATTGTTAAAACACAATGATTATAATCACTTCTTAAAGCCCTATTAAATTCATTCCAACATCATGGTTAGACAAACATTATAGCCTAATTACTAAGATATTAAAATCCTACCCGACAACCACTGATGATAAATATTGTTATTACAATCTCTTCTAGGGGAAACAATATGAGCCATTGTGCTACAACAACAAAATTTTCCCAGAGATTCCTACTTTGGTGCAAAGAGACTTTAATATGATCCACCAACCTACTATTCCGAAAGGGTGAAATTAGACTAGCTGAAACATCAGTTCCCCAAGAGTTACTTTATTTATCCACATCCTCTGAATTAATGGATTTTTTAGCAAAATTCAAGATTATAATAGCATTTTCACCTTCACTTCTTCGAAGTTTCTTTTGATAATGACCTTGCATCAAATCTACATGGGGTATATACCTTTTGTGGTCAAGGAAAAATATATCATAATATACCACCACTTTTTCATGGCACCAGTGGTCCCTTCTATTTCCAATTATAATTTTACAATACCGAAATTGTACTTAAAAGTCACAGTAGCATTTTAGGCAATGTAAAATTGAAATTTAGCATAGTAGATAAGCTGATATGCCTAATTATTACAAATATGAAAGGATTTCCCTTACTTGGAGGAACTACAAGTATGTATTGAAAAACATGTCACTTTGGATCAAAGAGTTTATAACTCCACTTCCTAAAATGAGGTTGCAACATCTTGGATTGAAGACACTAACTATATAACACCACATGTAAGGGAAATCATTGTTGCATCACAAATATAAGATAAAAAATTAATTTGGGTGTTACGATTCGTTATGATACCCACTATTTTATCCTAAAGGAGAAATTAGATGGAACCAATACATAAAAAAAATACTGTCCATTTTCCCTAACAACAATGTAGAGAGATTGAAAACATACCTAAATTAGAACTGACAAATGGCATTTTCTAAGTAGAGAAACAAGGTAGACTCATAAAATTACTAATATAATATTTCTATATTATATAATCATTAAAAATATATTTTATTAAAGTTAATTGTATTATTTTTAATAATATACATGTCATAATTGAAAACTTGCCATTGTATCGTGTCGAGGTTACTATGCATACATGGTCTAAATCAGAGACAATCGACAATCCACGTTGTTATTATCTAGGAAATTAATACAAAATTATTTGGAGGATATGTGTAAAATCTCAAAACAAAACTCCTAGACTACTATAGAAATTGGGGAAAAAATATAAGATCTTAATTATATTAAGGAGTAGTTTATAGAATTACAAAAGGAGTGACCAGAGCAAACAAAATTAGGCATAAGATAGTTTTACTAGCATCCTTTGTTAGAGGACTTTGGCGTATGCATATTCATTGCATGGACACAATCTCTCTAGTTCAAAGATTTGAAAAAAATTGATCGCTTTATCACCATGACGTGCAAACCAGAACGAAAAGAAATAGTTAACAACTTGAAAGGTGGTTAGTGACCTCATGATCATCCTAATCTAACTTCGTGGGTTTTTCAAGCAAAACTTAAGGACCAAATTTTCAATAAATAATTGTTTGAAAAGGTTGCATCTCATGTACATGTAATTGAATTCCAAAACGGCAAAGACTCAGAATTTTCAGATCCGGCTTCGGCAATAGGATTTTCGTGAATTTGGGTGGGAGATGAATTCTGCATATAAGATCACAAGAGAAAAAATGAAAAATATTTTTTTTTTTTATGAAATCACTTGTAGATAACAATAACTTTCTTGGAAATTTAACAATTTTGGATCCCTGGCAACGGCGCCAAAAACTTGACGCGACTTAATATTTGTCTCAAAAGTGCGTATTTATCTAGGCTCAAGTGCAAGCCTTGTCGCTCAAGTAATAACCCGGTAAGTCGGGATCGTCTCCACAGGGATCAAAATTGCCAAACAATAACAAGGAAAATTTCCAAACCGTGAAATGATTTCTTGAAAGAAATAAAAAGATGATTGATTTTTGAGAAACTTTCTAAAACTTTACTTATGAAAAACAAATGGAAATTAACAGCAAAATTTGGGTTTAACAATTTAGAGAAAATTAGGGTAGGGTACAATCCCTCAATCCTTAACAAATTATCCTTTAGAATATTAAAATTATAAATCAAAATTCTTGATTAAATCCAGTCCTTATCATCACTAAGCATTACATATATGAGATTCAAGACCGCATCATATGAAATCAAAGATCAATATAAGGCGGTGAACGACAAATTATACATACAAAGCATTCTTAAACATCCCAAGTACCTAGGGCAAGAGAGATTAAAAGATATGACAATGCATATATGATTTTCATTCATGATTCAACCAACATTTTCATTTATTTTCTAATTTTCCATACGAATAATTTGTATTAGGATTGAGTTCATGTACCCCAACCCTTGAGAAATTAGCTACTCATGATTTGGTTGAAAAACAAATTCACATATGAAACTATGAAATTGCAGAACATTGTAAGAAATTTGCAGAAATTAAAGAAAAGAGAATAGAATGATATTACTTGAATTCAGCACAAAAACGGAATTGAGATTCAGAATACAACTAGGGTTCATGCAAATCTTGAAGGAAATGGAAATTTGATCTAAAAATCTGATCTAAAAACTCTCTCTAAAATTTCTAACCCTAGCCTCTCTCTAGCCTCCTCTCAAATGATGTAGGTCATGGGCTTTTATAGCACAAAATATCGAAATTGACAACCAATAGTGCTTGTGGAACAAGTTTTCCAAGAGTTGCACTGCATTAAATGCATAATTAATGTCAGAAATCCGCACATCTAGACTCTTCATTATCCCGCAACTTCAAAACATCGTAACTTCTTCACCGTAGCTCGGATTGAGGTGCCGTTTTTTCCAGTATTCTTGTAATTTAGAGCTATTCAACTTTCTAGTTGGCCCCACCTCCGGACTAAGGCTGAAAAATTACGAAAATGCCCTTCAACTCTCCATTTCTAGGTTTCTTTCACTGTTTTGCGTTCTCCTTCGCACTAACTTGCGTGAAATACCTGTAAAACACATGAGAAATACACAAAACAAGAAATACTTGCCAAAAAAGGTTAGTAGAATACATTTGAGACAAATCCAAGCTACTTACACTGCACGGGATCATAAAAATACTGAAATTAAGGGGATAAATGTGAAGAATATGTGCCTAAACACACCCCCTAACTTAGAACTTTGCGCGTCCCGAGCAATGTATATGAATACTAACTAAAATTCTACTCTTGAAAATTCCTTTATTAAAATAAAGTTCCACTTTCGCAGGCACGCGATTGCATTTAGCGTATGCAACAAGCCTTTAAACCCCTAGGTTACCCTAGTAGGACGAGTTTTGTCTCGTGAGGGTTTGCAGTGAATACACCCACAAAATTCTTTATTGACTCAAATAAATATCAAAATACTTAAAAATTGTACAATTTAAACTTTTCGAAAAATAATCACCATAAATTCATATTCAAATGTCTCAAATCATAGTGTGTGTGTGCGAAGCCAAAAACTAAACCTCAAATTTCCACCGATTGAGCATTACGTTACTTTTCGAAAATTCGTTTTGATTCAAATTCTTACGGATGCACTCACAAACGAATCACTCGGATTGTGGTTATTTTCTCTCGGTATGCATGATATAAAGAGTAAATATAATGGACACAAATTCATGCATACAAAATTGAAAAGAAGAAAATATATGGTGAAAAGATCTCATCATCGGAATACAGTTATTAGGAAATGGGAACATCACCTCTAGTTCACACCATTTAATCTCTCATATTATCTTTTCATGTCTTAACTCTCCACGCGGTAATTAATTTCGCAATTCAGAGTTAGTTAGGACTTTTTGGGTTTAAGGTGTAAAGGGTAAAATTGGGAATGGTAGGGAATGTTGGAATTGGAAAATGTCCTTATGATGTCCATTAGTGCTTTTTCGGGCATTTGCTCAATTTTCTCTTCTTTTTTTTTTTTCTTTTCATTTTTTTTTCTTGCTATTTTTTTTTCTATTTTTCTCTTGCCCCTTTTTATTACACAATTTGGACTTAATTGATGAATTTTCTCAATTTTCACAATTCCGGGCTATTTGGGTTTTTCGGGTTGTCAAACGAAAGGGAAATATTTTATTAGACTCAAAGTGGGTTGCAAATGGATAATTTTTCACATCTTTTTATGACTAATATTTTTGGGTAACAAACGAGGGCCTACTTCATTGTCCAAATTGCTAATCACATTACCATATGCATCTCGAGATTAATTAAGTTTAGAGATATATTTAGCACGAATTTCGAGACAACATTTTACACATTTCCATAACCGATCAAAACAAAGGATTGAGATCATCAACGACTTATTAAAACGCTGAAAAGAACTTTGAGTTAATCATAAACTCGGATTGATTTTAAAAACTCATAAAAAATTGAAAGGCTCGAAATCTCACCGGTTTGGACTAATCTCCACACTTATTCGTAAAGTCGTCAATTTTCTTTCAATTTCCATCTTCGGTCAATTTTGGCTTAGTGCATTATGAATTTTACAATTTGAGACTATAAATAGAATAAAGGTGATATTTTTGAAAATTTTAAATTCCAATTTATTTTGAACAAAAATATTTTTGGTTTTTTCAAAATTTTTCAATTTTTTTTTATTTTTTATTTTTCTAAACACACTTGGAAAGAACATGTGATCGAATCAATGAATCTAAATAATAAATGGGAAGAATATCCCACACCCCCTAACTTAAATGTTGCATTGGCCTCAATGCAAATCAAGAACACAACATAAAGAGAGGAAAAGAAAGATATTACCCAAATGGAGCGATCCCTGATGAGTGCGAGTCCATTGAATCTACAAAACATGTTAGAACCAATCATACCAAAAAAATAACAATACTTGAACTAATTACTCTAAATGCAACAAGATACTATATAACACTTATACATGACTCAAAAATTCAACAAAAATCACCCCATACGCGTCGGGGGTGCGACGACCTCACCTCTCTTTGTTCATTCAATCCCCATAAATGGGGTCCGACAGCCAGATTGTGTCAGCTTCTTTAACCATGGCTTCCAAATAAGGCTTGAGACGATGCCCATTGACTTTAAAAGTGGTTCCCCCTTTTTCATCCATTAGCTCAACGGCTCCATGGGGAAACACTTCTTTCACAATGTAAGGACCAGACCATCGAGACCGCAATTTACCGGGAAACAAGTGCAACCTCGAGTTGTAGAGGAGTACTTTCTATCCCAAATGAAACTCTTTCTTACGAATGATTCCGTCATGAGCGCGTTTCATTCGGTCCTTGGAAATTTTGGCACTTTCATACGCATCGTTGCGCATTTCTTCCAACTCATTCAACTGAAGTTTACGTGTTTCACCGGCTTTATCCATTTTGAAGTTCACCCTTTTGATAGCCCAATACGCTTTGTGTTCGATTTCAACCGGAAGATGACAAGGTTTGCCATACACAAATCGAAATGGGGACATCCCAAGGGGATTCTTGTATGCGGTTCTATAAGCCCAAAGAGCATCAGTCAACCTAAGAGACCAGTCTTTCCTATTAGGATCAACTGTCTTCTCCAAGATATTCTTGATCTCCCTATTAGCAAGCTCGGCTTGGCCATTCGATTGGGGGTGATAGGGGGTGCTAACCTTGTGGACAATTCCATACTTTCGCATTAGTTTATCCATCGGCCTATTGCAAAAATGAGTTCCATTATCACTAATTATGGCCTTAGGCATACCAAAGCGAGAAAGTATATTTTCTTGAATAAATTTGATCACCACCTTGCTGTCATTCGTCCTTGTAGCTATAGCCTCTACCCATTTTGAGACATAATCTACAGCGACGAGAATGTATAGAAAACCAAAAGAAGGGGGAAAGGGCCCCATGAAGTCAATTCCCCAACAATCAAATAACTCCAAGACTAAAATAGGGGATAATGGCATCATATCACGACGAGTAATAGCTCCCATTCTTTGGCATCTATCGCAAGTCTTACAAAAAGCATTCACATCCCGGAAGATTGTGGGCCAATAAAGACCACTTTGAAGGATTTTCGCAGCAGTTTTATTTTTAGAAAAATGACCGTCACATGCTTCCGAATGACAGAATCGAATCACCCCTTGGATTTCCTCATCGGGTACACATCTCCGGATAATTTGGTCAGCACAATACTTAAACAAGTATGGATCATCATAAAAGAACATGCGTGACCAAGTAATGAACCTCCTTCTCTGTTGCGGATTCCAACTAGAGGAAACAACTCCGGTGACAAGGTAATTGACAATATCCGCAAACCAAGGGAGAGAAGAGGTAGCAAATAGATTCTCATCCGGAAAATACTCGTCTATGGGAATGGGATCAATAGGTACGTCGGATGAGAGTCGTGACAAATGGTCAGCAACGACGTTTTCTACTCCTTTCTTATCTTGAATCGAGAGATTAAACTCTTGTAGGAGTAGGATCCACCTGATTAAACGAGGTTTGGCATATTTCTTTCTCAAGAGATATTTCAATGTCGAATGATCAGTGAAACAAAGGATAGGCGACCCAACAACGTAAGAGCGAAATTTGTCGAGAGCAAAAACGACAGCTAGCAACTCTTTCTCTGTAGTAGAGTAATTAAGCTGAGGTCCAGATAATGTTCGGCTAGCATAGTAAATAACATGAGCTTTCTTGTCTTTCCTCTGTCCAAGAACAGCCCCAATCGCGAAATCACTTGCATCACATAAGCTCAAAGGGAAGCGACCAATCCGGAGCTTGCATGATAGGTGCAGAAATAAGCATGCTTTTGAGTTTATCAAATGCTTCTTGACATGCTTTACTCCACTCAAATGGAGTGTCCTTCATGAGAAGATTACTCAAAGGTCTAGCGATGGCGCTAAAGTCTTTGATAAACCTCCTATAAAATCCAGCATGGCCTAGAAAGGACCTCACATCTTTAAGTGATTTTGGTGGGGGTAGCTCAGCTATTACTTCAATTTTTGCTCGATCAACTTCAATTCCCCTAGATGAGACTATGTGGCCCAAGACTACACCCTCGGTAACCATGAAATGGCATTTTTCCCAATTGAGGACTAAGTCTTTTTCCACACATCGGAATAGAACTCTCTCAAGATTAGCTAAACAATGGTCAAAAGATGAGCCGAAAACGCTGAAATCGTCCATGATCACCTCAAGACCTTTTTCAATCATGTCGCTAAAGAGACTTAACATGCACCTCTGAAAAGTAGCCGGCGCATTACATAACCCAAATGGCATACGTTTATAGGCAAACGTACCAAATGGACATGTAAAAGTCGTCTTTTCTTGATCAAGAACATCCACCTCAATCTGATTATAACCGGAATACCCATCTAGAAAACAATAATAAGGATGGCCCGCTACTCGTTCAATAACTTGATCGATAAATGGTAAGGGAAAATGATCCTTTCGAGTTCCGGCATTGAGCTTTCGGTAGTCAATGCAAACACGCCACCCGGTGGTGGTGCGTTGAGGTATTAATTCTCCCTTAGCATTTTCAACCACAGTCATCCCTGATTTCTTTGGAACGACCTGAATTGGGCTCACCCATTTACTATCCGAAATGGGATATATAATTCCAGCATCTAGCAATTTGATTATTTCCGCTCTTACAACATCTTTCATTGTTGGATTTAACCGCCTTTGCATCTCACGAGATGGCTTCACTTCTTCCTCGAGATGGATTTTATGGGTACAAATCAAAGGACTTATACCCTTCAAATCTGCTATGGTCCATCCAAAAGCACTTCTATGCTTTCTCAACACATCTAACAACATACCTTCTTGCCCTTTTTCTAGATGGGAAGACACAACAACAGGAAATGTATCATTCTCACCTAAAAAGGCATATTTGACATGAGAAGGTAGTTTCTTCAACTCAATACTAGGAAATCTATGTTCATAGGGGACCAAGGGTGTCTCCCTCGGAGGCAATTCTTCATACCTAGAAATCCAGTCAATCGCTCTTAAACTCTCAAAACTCTCTTCCTCTTGTAACCACATTTTTAACTCTTCCACCTCTCTCCCAAACTCAGTATAATCACTCATTTGAGCATCACTTTGCCCTAAGCACACTTTCAGAGCATCTCCTCCTATGATTTTTTCAATATTTTCATCCACCACTTCTTCAATAAGATCCATTTCAAGAATCTCATCCTCATCACCCATTTGGTTAGCGACATTGAAAATATTTTTCTCGAGAGTCATGTTTCCAAAAGTGAGTTGCATTTGGCCATTCCGTGTATTGATCAAAGCATTAGCGGTAGCTAAGAACGGTCGGCCCAATATAATTGGAACATGATTTCTCGTATGGAGAACAGGCTCGGTGTCCCAAATAACAAAATCAACGGGGAAGTAGAACGTATCCACTTGAACAATTACGTCTTCTACAATCCCACGAGGCACTTTGACTGTCCTATCCGCTAACTGTAGAGTGATTCGGGTAGGTTTTAAATCACCTAAATCAAGCTTCTTATAGATGGAGTATGGGAGGATGTTTACACTCGCACCTAAATCAAGCAACGCTCTTTCCACTCTCATTTCTCCAATGATACATGAAATGGTAGGTGAACCTGGATCTTTGAATTTTGGTGGAAGATCATTGAGAAGAACTGAGCTCACATTTTGTGCCAAGAAAACATTTTTCTTCACCTTAAGACGTCTCTTGACAGTCAAAAGATCTTTAATAACCTTCGCATATGCTGGAATTTGTTGAATAGCATCAAGGAACGGCAAGTTCAATTTTACTTGCTTCAACACATCCATCACCTCGATACGCGAAGCACCTTTCTGGGGTGACTCTAAGCGTTGAGGAAATGGAGCAGCAGTAGGCGACTTGACTTCAATATCAGGCTCAACCTCCGCATCTTTCAATTACTTTTCTAAGGAAGGTTCTTCAGACTCGGAAATTTCAGATTCCTTCACAATCTCGGGTTCGACTCCATCATCATTCACCTTTGGTAATTTAGGTGCTAGATCAATTACGCAGCCACTACGAAGAGTAGTAACAGCTTGACATTGTTCTTGCAATTCTGATGATGTGGAGCAAACCGTGGTTTGACCTTGAAGAGGTGGTCTTTGGCCTTGGGCTGGAAGTTTACCCTTCTCTTGAGTATTCACCGCAGACTGCAACCTAGAGATGTTAGTATGCATTTCAGCGAACATTCGCTCAAATTTGGCATCTCTTTCTTTTTGAGCTTGGATGAATTGATTGAAATTATCCTCATGAGATCTCCTAGGTGGAGGTACATAAGGACCAGGAGGTGGTACTTGCATAGGGTTTGCCACTTGCTGAAATTGAGGGGGTTGTGGTAGAGTCATCTGTGGGTTAGGAACCATCCCACCTTGGGGTTGTCCATAATTAAACCCGGGATTCCTCCACGATTGATTATATGCATTC
The DNA here is from genome assembly GCA_949130495.1 of Sambucus nigra. Classification (NCBI taxonomy): domain Eukaryota; kingdom Viridiplantae; phylum Streptophyta; class Magnoliopsida; order Dipsacales; family Adoxaceae; genus Sambucus; species Sambucus nigra. Next base: position 291,552,459 of record OX422215.1, on the reverse strand, counting down.
CCTTGCTGAGCATTATAATTCCCTCGAAAACCTCCTATTGCATCAACCTGTTCAGTGTACATGGCCTTGTATGCAGATATGGTAGGACATCCTTCGGTAGAATGGCCTGCATTACAAATGGCACATACCTTCTCCATCCCGGTTTTTACGGGTCCAGACACATCTCTCAATCGCATATCTAGCATTTCTCTAAAGTTCTTTTCCATTTGATCAAGTTTTAGATCCAACAAAGTGTCCTTGTCCACGTGATAAATAACGGACGCAGCAGGCAAGTTGGACACTTGTCAATTTCTATTTTGACTATTTGGATCAGAAGTATCCCATGCTTGGGTAGTTTCCGCCACATATTTCAAATGAGCCTCAGCATCGCTCGTACTTAACTCCCAAAAAGGTCTCTCACACATGGTTTGAACAAGTTGTTTAGACGCTACAGTAAGGCCTTGATGGAAAAATGAAATCAGATGATGAGTTTCAAAACCATGATGGGGGCACGCATTAACTAACTCCTGGTATCTCTCCCAACACTTATCAAAAGCCTCATTCTCATTTTGACGAAAAGCTTGAATTTGAGCTTTAACAGAATTGGTTTTGTGTTGTGGAAAAAATTTTGAGATAAACTTGTTTTGCATATCTCTCCATGATAAAATAGAATTTGGGGGCAGGGTCCATAACCAAGTTTTCGCTTTATCCTTTAAGGAAAAAGGAAAGAGCTTTAACCGGATTACTTCTTGTGAACAAGTTTGGTCTCCAAATGTTTCACACGTATCTTCAAACTCTCTAATATGGAGATATGGTTTTTCCGAATCCATCCCATGAAATGTAGGAAGAATTTGGATCATTCCATTCCGAAAGTGGAACTGACCGGCATTATACGGGAATAAAATGCAACCAGGGTTAGCAGTTCTCTCCAGAAGCAAAAGATCTTTCATGGGTTGATATGGTACATCATCCTCTCCAGCACCAACACCGACACTACCATGATCCGACATATTGCTACCGAAAGGTTCAGAATTCTCACTCAAGGTTTGACTCAACGAACGACTTGTGATGGAATTATTAGGGGAAGGAGGTGGAACCCAAAACGGCAAAGACTCAGAATTTTCAGATCCGTCTTCGGCAATAGGATTTTCGTGAATTTGGGTGGGAGATGAATTCTGCATATAAGATCACAAGAGAAAAAATGAAAAATATTTTTTTTTTTATGAAATCACTTGTAGATAACAATAACTTTCTTGGAAATTTAACAATTTTGGATCCCCGGCAACGGCGCCAAAAACTTGACGCGACTTAATATTTGTCTCAAAAGTGCGCATTTATCTAGGCTCAAGTGCAAGCCTTGTCGCTCAAGTAATAACCCGGTAAGTCGGGATCGTCTCCACAGGGATCAAAATTGCCAAACAATAACAAGGAAAATTACCAAACCGTGAAATGATTTCTTGAAAGAAATAAAAAGATGATTGATTTTTGAGAAACTTTCTAAAACTTTACTTATGAAAAACAAATGGAAATTAACAGCAAAATTTGGGTTTAACAATTTAGAGAAAATTAGGGTAGGGTACAATCCCTCAATCCTTAACAAATTATCCTTTAGAATATTAAAATTATAAATCAAAATTCTTGATTAAATCCAGTCCTTATCATCACTAAGAATTACATATATGAGATTCAAGACCGCATCATATGAAATCAAAGATCAATATAAGGCGGTGAACGACAAATTATACATACAAAGCATTCTTAAACATCCCAAGTACCTAGGGCAAGAGAGATTAAAAGATATGACAATGCATATATGATTTTCATTCATGATTCAACTAACATTTTCATTTATTTTCTAATTTTCCATACGAATAATTTGTATTAGGATTGAGTTCATGTACCCCAACCCTTGAGAAATTAGCTACTCATGATTTGGTTGAAAAACAAATTCACATATGAAACTATGAAATTGCAGAACATTGTAAGAAATTTGCAGAAATTAAAGAAAAGAGAATAGAATGATATTACTTGAATTCAGCACAAAAACGGAATTGAGATTCAGAATACAACTAGGGTTCATGCAAATCTTGAAGGAAATGGAAATTTGATCTAAAAATCTGATCTAAAAACTCTCTCTAAAATTTCTAACCCTAGCCTCTCTCTAGCCTCCTCTCAAATGATGTAGGTCATGGGCTTTTATAGCACAAAATCTCGAAATTGACAACCAATAGTGCTTGTGGAACAAGTTTTCCAGGAGTTGCACTGCATTAAATGCATAATTAATGTCAGAAATCCGCACATCTAGACTCTTCATTATCCCGCAACTTCAAAACATCGTAACTTCTTCATCGTAGCTCGGATTGAGGTGCCGTTTTTTCCAGTATTCTTGTAATTTAGATCTCTTCAACTTTCTAGTTGGCCCCACCTCCGGAATAAGGCTGAAAAATTACGAAAATGCCCTTCAACTCTCCATTTCTAGGTTTCTTTCACTGTTTTGCGTTCTCCTTCGCACTAACTTGCGTGAAATACCTGTAAAACACATGAGAAATACACAAAACAAGAAATACTTGCCAAAAAAGGTTAGTAGAATACATTTGAGACAAATCCAAGCTACTTACACTGCACGGGATCATAAAAATACTGAAATTAAGGGGATAAATGTGAAGAATATGTGCCTAAACAGTTTACTTTGCTGATGGTGAAGACACTTTAATTGGTGAGATGCAATAAATTCAGGACTTATGATGGGTTTTAGTACAAGAGGCCATTTGGTGAATCTTTGAATTCGAATTAAATGTGACAAACCACTAGTAATGAACCTCCAGCTTCACTTACCAAACAAACAAACAATTATCTTTGGTGAGAATTAAAATTTATAAAATGTACTCGTTAGGCAAAACTTATAAAAAAAATGCTTACTAAGTATTTCACCATCTGTAACAAAGACATCATCACAATATATTATCTATATAAAGAATTCCCAGAGCACTACATATGGAATACACAAAAAAATGCTAGAATCGGATGAAATCATTGAATATTGTCTAAATAAAGAAATAACTTTCCAAATGCTCGATGAAATTTACCAAATGTTTTCTTTTATTTTAATTTATTGTGAGAAATTTGACATCAACAAATACAACTTCAAATACCTATGAGAGTACTTCAATAGGCTACATCCTCATTCTATAGCCTTTCATTTATCATGCACATTGAATAACATTAACTATTTCTTAGAGGGTGTGGGAAAAAGCATCAAAGATTATGATTTAGTCCTTATAGTTACATTGCTATTGAAAGCCAACAATACAACGTCTGGAAAAATCTAGGATGAAATTTCCATTGAAACCCCACAAAATGATTATGACTTATCTAAAGACCTCAATAATAAATAAAAGTTTACTTACTTGATTATGTTAGAACGAGTTCTTTCTACCAAATCTAGAGCTTTATTTGTTTATAAACCTAGAGGAATAGGAAAAACATATCTCTATCGAGCATTGCTAGACGAGGTAAGGAAATGAGTTATGATTTCATTAACAACAATGACATCAGGGGTGGAAACATCTGCCTGGAGATTGAACTACATAGTCCTCCTTAAAAATCCCAATATTTCTAAATGAGTCAAGCTTGTGCAACATATTGAAACAAACTAGTACAACTGAATTTAAAAGAAACACAAGAATTCTTATACGAAACGAAGACCCCATGTTAAAGTAATTTGCGATCGAGACACTTAACCGAACACTCAAAGATGTAATGGACAACCCTGAATCATTCGATGGTAAATTCATTATCTTAAGAGTACATTTTCGTCACACACTTACAGTTATGCAATGAAGTACAAGGTTAGAAATTGTAAATGCATGCTTGGTCTCATCATCACTTTGGCCTCATTTAACAGTACTTTCATTGAAGACAAACATGTGCTCATGAATATATCAAATATTTAGTGAATTCCTATTCAGAATTGGAAATGGAGACAGACTTACACATAATGATTGTGGCCATCCCCGATCCTTGCGGAGGGAGAGAGAGATGATGAGAGGGTGTGTCATCTCCGTGGTGAGAGGATCCTGGTCCCGCGCATCCCTCTCGGGAGCGCTTCGACAATCGTCGGCAATGTGTGAGGTGAAATAGAGAGATGGAGTCGACAGTTTATTTTACTCAAAACAGACAAAAAAAGGTGGATCCATCCTGAAGGACAACATCCAAAGACATACTGATACATAAGAAACCAAAATTGATTCTAAAAGGGTTCGGAGGCTAAGTTACGAAATGGGAAGGTGTTAGGCACCCATTCCGCCCTTGCGATCTCTTATGGATTGTTGTTATTTTCCTTTATATCCCTGTGATATGTGTGCATGTGTATATGTAGTGGAGATAAGAATCATCGACTTGTATCATGGAAGAGATAAAGAGAGTCATCCATAGGAATGTTACTAAAATTAATATTAGAAAATATAATTTACGCGATTATCCTTGCATTAATCGTTATAAAGGAATGTGGCTCGGAAGCACTTATCGGGGTTCGGGAGTTGACTTCGGGTCAAATGTGGCTCGAAAGCGCTCGTCGGTCCTTTAGACGGGATATGACTTAGGTTTTAGTGATGAAAGGAGGTGCTAGGGACCTAAGGAGAGGTTAGGGGGCGCTAGAATGGGGTGTCTACAATGATGATATTCTTTCCCTCCCAAATGATATTCTAATAAACTACATAAGAGATAAAGACCCTGAGAAAAAACTAATTGATGAGATATTCCCAATACTTGATAAAAACTATGACTCACCAAATTACGCGACTGATTAGGTTATTCTTACAACAACAAATGAACACTTGGACAAGATAAATGAGATTATGATTTCAAAATTCCTCGGATGTAGAAAGATGCTTAACATTTTTGACGAGGTGGTGGATGACACGCTGATTGTAAAATTTATACAAAATCTTAATGATGAATTCTCTAGTTAAAAGAAGGAACATAAATAAAAATAACATAAATAAAAGTATATTTGGTTCGTGAAATTTAGGAACACTAACTAGCAAGTGTAAAGAACTTAGGGATACCTTAAATTGAAAAAAAATCAACATAGAATGCCTAAAAGAAACTAAATGGAAGGGTGAAAAGGATAGAGAGATAAGAGAAGGTTATAAATTATTTTAATGGAATGGGTATTTTTGTTGATCACTATATGAAAGATAAAGTAGTGAATGTTATAAGATGGGGATATATATTAATGAGTATTAAGATTATCTTAGATAAAATAATATTAAATATTACATATGGTTACGCGCTCCAAGGAGCTTTAGATGAAAATGTAAAGAAATCATTTTTGGAATTATTGGATGAAGTATTACAATAAATTCCTATGCATAAAGATATATTTTTAGGAGGTGACTTGAATGGACATGTAGGAGCAGAACGGGATGGTTATTCAAGGATACACGGAGGTTGTGATTTTAGTAAGAGAAATGAAGGTGCGAAAACTATCTTAGAATTTGCTAAGGTATATGATCTATCATTAACAAACACATTTTAAAAAAAATACAATGTATAACATTTAAAAGTGGAGAGAATAAAACTCAAATAGATTATTGCTTACTTAAAAGAAGAGACTTGTACACATGCAAAGACTGTAAAGTTATACCAGGTGAAAGCTTAACAAATCAACATCGCCTATTAATAATAGATTTCGCCATTAAAGGACTTAGGTACCGAAAAGAGAAAATTGGTTCTCAAAATATAAAATGGAAGGATTTAAAAGGATGCAAAGAGATAGACTTTAGGCAGGAGTTCCTGTTAAACATAAAGTGAAATTTGGACGATAGTTTTAACAAGATTTGGTTAAGAACAAAGAATGATATCAAGAAAATAGGTAAGAAAATTTTAGATGAGACTAAAGGAAAAAGATTCATTAAAAAAGAGACTTGGTGGTGGAATGAGTAAGTGAAGAAGATAATACAATAGAACCGAGTAATTTTTAAATAGTGGCAAGAGAGTTAAAATAAAAAATATTTAAAAAGTATAAGAAGTGAAAAAGTGAAATAAAAAATATCATTAGATATGCGCAACAAAACACACTAGATAATATTTATAGTAAATTAGGTATTAAGGAAGGTGAAAAGGAAATATATAAACTGGCAAAGAATAGAGGTAGATTGACAAGGGATATAGGTCTAGTTAAGTGTATTAAAGACATAAATTAAAATATATTAATTAACGATAAAGAAATTCTAGATAGATAGGAGGAATATTTTCAAGGATTATTGAATGAAGAATATCCCCAAAAAGATGTCGAGAAAATAGAACATAATATAAGAATGGTAAACCTAATATAGGAATGGTATGTCTGATTAATGAAAAAGAAGTAGACATGTTAATAAGAAAAATGAGAAAGAATAGAGATGTTTGTGCGGATAAAATACCCATAGAGATATGGAGGATCCTTGAAAGTATATGGATAAAATGGTTAATATACTTATTTAATAAAATTTTAAAAGAAGAAAACATGCCAAATGAGTGAAGGAAAAGCACCATAATACATTTGTATAAAAATAAAAGGGATATACAAAACTGCAATAATTATGGAGGAATCAAACTGATGAATCACACTATGAAATTATGGGAAAAGATTATAGAACAAAGATTAAGAAATAAGTCAACTATTTCGGACAATAAATTTGGATCTATGCTAGGGATATTTACCATGGAAGCTATTTACTTATTAAGATAGTTAATTGAGAAATGTAGAAGTAAGAATACAAATTTATATATGGTCTTTATAGACTTAGAAAAGGAATATGATAGAGTACTTAGTGATATAATATGATGGGAATTAAGGAGGAAAAGAATTCCTATGAGTTATATTAAAGTTATTTTATGTATGATAACACAAAGACTAGAATAAGAACTATTTATGGAGAAATTAATGACTTTATGATTAAAGTGGATCTACATTAAGGATCCGCCTTAAGTCTTTACTTATTTTTCGTAGTATTGGATGAGATTACAAGGACATACAAGAAGATGTTACATGGTGTATGTTGTTTGTGGATGATATAGTTTTATTAAATACGTCTAAGGATGGCTTAATGATGATAGTAAATACTTGAAGAAAAGCCTTAGAGGCTAAGGGACTAAAAATTAGTAGAAATAAGACTGAATTTATAGAATATAAAATTAATAATGAGGCATCGAGTAACATAATGTTAAAGATTGGAAAAAAAAGTGATAAATAAAACTAATAAATTTTGTTATTTAAGTTCAGTGTTACAAATTAATGGAGATATTGATGATGATGTTACGAGTAGAATATCAAATGGTTGGATGAAATGGAGAGAAACAAGTGGGGTGTTATGCAATAAGAGGATAACTAATAAATTAAAAGAAAAAATTTACAGAACAATTGTTAGTCCAGCAACCCTATATGAAGTAGAGTGTTGGCTTTAAAGAAAAAACATGAAAAAAAAGTCTCCATGTTAATGAGATGATGATGCTTCGATAGATGATAGGAATTACTGAAAATGACAAAATTAAAAACCATTTTGTGAGAGAAAAGTTAGGAGTTGCTCCCATTAGCGATAAATTAAGAGAAAATAGACTTAGGTGGTACGAACATGTGTTGCGTAGACTAGTAGATGCAGTAATAATAAGATGAAGATTATCGAAAATAAAGGGTAAAAGAGAAAGGGGCCGCCCTAAGCTATCGTGGGAGGAAATTATTAGGAGATATATTAAGGAATTAAACTTGAATCATAATATTGCTTATAATAGATTAGAATGGAAAAGGAGAATCCATGTGGTCGACCCCATATGATGGGATTAACGCAAAGATGATGATGATGGTGGTGGTGGTGGTGGTGGTGGTGGATGACATGTATAATAACTATCACTAGGAAATCCTAAACTCATTAATACTCGGTCTACCACCACATAAACTGGAGCTGGAGCCAAATTCTCCCATTACTGTTCTTCGAAATTAAAATCTTTCAACCGATTTATGTAATGGTACATGAATGATGTAAAAAGGCTCATGCAATAATTTCATACATTCACAGATATTTATTGGTCAACACATTGGGAGACCAACATTATTACCTCGAATCCCACTATCTCCAGTAAAGAACGAGGTTTACCCATTTTAATTTAGAAGAAAATAATTCCCCATACGCTTATTATTTTCAATGACCATAAACAACTCATAAGGATAAAAGATCCCAAAATTTGGTGTCTACTTACCAAATCATGTATTCTCCCAAGACCAACTATATGTGGCATTATCTCGTGGGACTTCAATGTCAAAATTGAAAGTTCTTTTTAAAGAAGAAAATACAAAACAATCTCGAGATATGAAAAACATCATTTACAAAGAAGTTATATTATCCACTAGGTAAAGAACAAACATTAACCTTTTTTCCTACGCGTTGAAGAATTTACCATTCTATTTAGCAATTACCTTGTAACATGCTTTATCGATACAACATTTAATGTATTATATTGAATTTTTCCCGTATAGAGGACATTGAAATTCAAGATGTTTATTGATAATTGCACATCAAATACTACACCCCAATATAAAAGTTCAAAAATTTTAAGAAACAAATTGAAAAATAAAGGTGTACGTCTGACGCAATGGAGTAATTGATTCTTATAACAACAATAAGGGACCTAAAACTATATCTAAATTGATCTTGGTTGATGAAGAGGTATTTATTTCATAACGCATTCCTTACTATCTTCCCCCAATTAACTTGTCATATTTAAAATATATTCACATGATCATGTTTCACAATACTTCTTATATGGGACACATGTACATGCAATCATCTTCAATGAAGAGATAACGAAATTCACAGGTTGTCTTACTAAAAGATAAGGCATAGACAATAAAAAATTGGAATGGTGAAGGGGGTGAACACAAAATATATGTCCGTTCATAAATAAATTAACTTGTCACTAGAAAAATCTACTGAGGTCGCATAATTTGTTGGTGGTCTTTCTTGGAACAACCTTCTTTATTATTTTACTAGCTTAAAGTATATAACTTCAAAATGTGATGAATCCATTGCATATAGTAACCACTTCATTCATTAACATTCTCTATCATATTGTATATTATATAATTTGAGTTAATTACATTTTTTTATTTAAATAAATTTTGTCCACTTTTTCAGTTGAGTTTTTTTGTATTTATTGCATTAAAATAAGTCTCCATCTATTTTACGGTAAATTATTATCACGAGACTCATTATCTTTCATCTCTTTATCACATGTACCAATAAATAAGTATTAACCATATTTAATAAATTCTAAGTAACTAAACTTTTTAGACAACGGTTTATTTTTTTCCCTTACTTAGGAAGTGGACTAGATAAAGAAAAACACTTTAAGAGCCTTGCTATAATATGCTTGTGTCTAAAGAAATTTCATAATTGATGTTGAAAGAATTAGTGTTATCGCTGAATTATTTTTTGTTTGTTATTTGAAGTTTGCAATAGGAGAAAAGAAGGAAAGTTAAAACAACACTTTCGTGTCTTGATTTCAATATTTTTAATTATTTTTTAAAGTGTGAACTCTAGATCCAATTTTTTATAAGGATTTATCAGAAAATATAATGATATATTCCAGTGGGGGAACCAGGATTTTTGGTCAAGAGGGGCGAAGTTTTTAGTGGTGCCGGGGGTTCGGGAGCGGGAGCCCCCGAGGCAATTTTTTTGGGGTTATTTCGAGTTTTGTACATATTTCACCATAACTTCCTATTTAAAAACTTCTCCACTTATAAAACCACACACATGTATAAAAAAATTACGGATAAGATATAAAAAAACTCCATGACCTCCTATTATAGGTGGAATTTCAGATGAGATATCAAAAAATTCCTTCAATCTTAAAAAAAATGGATTAATCTAATTTATACCCCTAACAGTTATATATAAAAAAAATATTCCATTATATATAAACTTAATTAAAAACATTCCATTAATCTAATACCTAACAATTAATTTAAGTTCAAATAAAAAAAGGAACTCACCCGAAACGAAACAGGCTGTAAAAGTCACTGCCAGCCGGAGCCGAAGATGGTGGTGCTGTGTTAACAGCAACACAAATGGCCGACGAGATGGTGGTGTTGTGTTAACACAAATCGTTTAAGGTTTGAAACAAAGAAAGAGGGAAAAAGTAGAGAAATATGGAAATGTAGCAGCTCAAGGAAAAATAAACAATGAAAGATGCGGACCATTCTAGGTTTAAATGAAAGTGTGATTTTATTACATTTTTAACCTTTAAGTTTCAAAAACCTTTCTAAATAATAAAAGGTAACCTTGAAGTTTGATTTTTTACCAGAAACCCATATATATATATATATATATATATATATATATATATATATATATTTGTTTTAAATAGTGAACTGGGACGGCTGCCCCTCTTGGGCCCTATGTGCGTCCTCCCTTGATACATTCAACATGGTAAATTCTTTAACCACGTGCATATTGTAATTGGTTTTTCGTATTGTAAATTCGTTCTTATATCAAACGAATCACAATTTACATGAATCTAATTGGAATGTGCGTCGTATGAAAATGCCAAAGTATCAAGCGGGTTGCAAACTCATTTGGCATAAAAGATGAATGTTCAGATACGGATTGCAAACTCATTTGGCATAAAAGATGAATGGTGAGATATACATCCACTCATTTGGCATTCATGTGGGGGATTGTTGGGTATATTAGTATGTATATATATTTTGAATGAAATAAATGATTTGGGGTAAGTGGCCAAGTGGTAAGTTTGCGGGATTTTGTGCTTGAGGTCATGGGTTCAATTCTTAGGAGGGACACTAAACATTAATAGTCTTTGATTAGGCCTTGGGCGCTTCTCTTGAGTGCCCAGATTTTTTACCCCTTTATTATTTCGTTTTTAACTCTTTTTAAAGCCATTTTTTTTTTAATTTGACTTAGTCTTGTAACATGATTCAACTACCTGTTAGTGAGGATATTAGTGGATTAGTTGGCTAAAACCTCTACCCACGTTTTTACCAAATTCTGTATATAGCAAAGATTCCAGCTTTGAAAAAGAAAACAGAAAAATTCCGCCTCACTTTTTCTGCAAAAATATTATTAGCCTATTTTCTACAATAAATTTTATATTTATTATTAATTTTATATTTATTATTAATTTTATATTAAGAGTTCAAGATTCTACATATTTGCTGGTAACAGAATCTAATCGTTGGATCATGTGAGGTGTTTGTTCAAGACGCTGACAACATTAATATCAGCGGGCAATTTCATCTTTAGGACTTTGTGTAAAAAAACAAACCTCGATCGATAAGTTCTTCCAATTTTATCTATTTCTAAGAGTTCAAGATTCTACATATTTGCTGGTGACAGAATCTAATCGTTGGATCATGTGAGGTGTTTGTTCAAGAGGCTGACAACATTAATATCAGCGGGCAATTTCATCTTTAGGACTTTGTGTAAAAAAACAAACCTCGATCGATAAGTTCTTCCAATTTTATCTATTTCTAAGAGTTCAAGATTCTACATATTTGCTGGTGACAGAATCTAATCGTTGGATCATGTGAGGTGTTTGTTCAAGAGGCTGACAACATTAATATCAGCGGGCAATTTCATCTTTAGGACTTTGTGTAAAAAAACAAACCTCGATCGATAAGTTCTTCCAATTTTATCTATTTCGTATTTAAGTTATTTGATTTACTCTGCATATAATATTTCCTACATTACTTGCATGGGAGCATAAGAATGTGGACTGCATACAAAACATTCTGAAATATAATAACAAAGATAACTAATACACAATTTATGATCATTACTCGTTAGGATATGTGAAGCTCATTGTTCCTGCCTCTTGGACTCTATGCGGTATGAAAAATGAGATGGGGAAACAATTTTTTGGCCATGCCGAGTGATTTACAAAGTATAATAGATCATAACGTAAACATGCATACAATTCATCCAACAATATACAAGTTGTTAAGACCCAAAACAAAACAAAAAATAGTAAATTACATTAGCTGCCCCTAAATTCTATCAATTGTGACGTTTGAGGCCTTAAATTATTTTTTGTAATAATTTAGCCATAAATATGTTAAATTTTATTAACTTTTCTGTTAAATCTAATGCAATGCTTTTGCCCGACTTGTAAATCAATACAAAAACGCCTTTTATTTGATTTACAAGTCGCTCGCAAAAATTAGGCATGATGCGAACTTAATATAGTTTAGAGGTTTAACGGTTACAAGAAGTAAAAAAAATTAAAGGTCGAAACGTTATAATAGAGAAAGTTTAGAGGCCATCAATATTATTTATTCAAGAAAATATATACCAAGTTGCAATGAAGAGAGCCAGCGTGGAGCAGTTAACTCGTTTGGTTTTTGGAGCCAGTGCAACTCGTTTGGTTTTGGAACCAGTGCCTGAGTGGTGTTACTACTCGTTTGGTTTAGAGTCTATATACAAAAATGGGTTTTATACAGTGAGTTTATGCCAAAAAAAATTAGATTAAGTTTACATCTCATGTTTAAAGAGTAAATGTTGTTTGATGAAATTTGGAGGGTATAATCTATATCCATATAGTGAATCAGTGATAACATTATCTGCACTATATTTTTTATTGAAAAATTAGACCATGAGTTAAATAATTATTAAATATTGCAATCATAAAAACTATAATACATATGTTGAATTTTTATTTATGAATATCAAAATTATTAACTCAAAAATAATTGACTGACAGAACATAACTGTAAATAGCTGTAACAGTTAGAACCTCTTTATGAGTACATTTGACGGCATATTGGGGGGTTTGGGTTCCTCAACTCCGTTGCACTCTCCAAGGTTGATTAGCTGTTTCTTCAAACAGACCCAGTCTCCTAGACATCTTTTACTCATGAGCTGTTTCTTAAAGTGCAACGAGTGGAATCCACCCTTATTCTCATGTGACTACTGCCTCGGGTTTTGGCCCCACAATCTCCCAGTTCTCCATTTTTGTACAAAACAACCTGTCCCGTTTAACTTTCACGGTGAACAAATATTTCCCTAACCTTGTTTTACGAGAGATAATTCTATAGTTATTTAAATAAATTAGGATTCGTATGGTTCACATTGATCAAAAGAGTTAGGCATAGCAAATTTTGTCATAATAAATTTTTCTTAGGTAAACTTTGTTTATTTTTTTCACATTAAGGGTCCGTTTGGTTCGTGGTGAAATACTTTTCACCGTGTTAAAAGTAAAAGGTGAATTATTAGCTTGGTGATTTTGTTTTCACCATCTCCGTTTGGATGGTCGAGTTTTCACTAGGTGAAAATTTAAACTTTTTCACCATTTGTTGTTTGGATGGTTAGATGAATATGGTGAAAAAATAAAATGACCATATTACCCTCATTCTTCAAATGCACATAACTATTTTGATTTTCACCACACAAGTGTCAAGACCATTAAAAAATATGCATTTACCTCAAACTCACATTTGACACAATGTCCCCCCCCCCCCCTAATAAGTCATATTTGGCTACACAAGACAAATAAGTTAAAAAACTGTACCAATTAAAAAAAAAGTTATAATTAAAAAAGAAAACTGTCCCAATTTAAAAAAAAAAGTTTCCAACAATGAAAAAAACTGTCATTTGTAAAAAATAATCGCAATTAAAAAAAAAAAAACTATAAAAACAGTAGTCCACAATAAAAAAAAATCGTTCCCAACAATGAAAAAACAGTCCCAATTAAAAAAATCGTTCCCAACAATGTATAGGCGGTCCGAACACCTATACATACTGCTGGCGCGGAGCATTTTTTCTAATATGTTGGTCCGCGCCAACGGTATGTATAAGTGGTCGGACTACCTATACATACAGTTGACGCGGACCATTTTTTTATATAGTAAAAATATTATTTTTAAAATAGTAAAAGAACCAGTTTTTAACTGAAAAAATAAATAACGAAACTTTTTTTTAAATAAATAAAGAAACAATTTTTAACTAAAAATGATAAAAAAAAGAATGTCCATTTTTTTTAAATAAATAACGAAATAGTTTTTTATCAATGTCCATTTAAATAAAAAATAAAAATAACATAATGTTTTTAAAATGAAAAAATAACTTTTATATTTTCAGAATATTAAAATTTTAATTTTCTCGAATATTAGAATTTGTATTTTCAAAATATTATGCTTTTATTTTTTTCATAATATTACGTATTTTTTAAAGTAATAGATTTTTGGGCAAAAGATTATATTTGTTCAAATCATATATGCATAGAGGGTCTTTTGATCTTTTAGTATTTAAATATTGAAAAGGGTGTGGGGGAAGACATAGAGGGTGTAGGAATAGCCATTCCATTTTTTATTTATTTTTAAATTTTTTTATTTAATTTTTAATTTTTTTTTTTAAATAAAAAATGGAATTTAAAAAAAAATATTTTTTTAAATGAATATTTAATGATCGTGTAAATTGAGAGAGAGAAATGAATGTGTGATAGTTGTAAGTGGAAATAAGAAAGGTTAGTCTGGTAATAAGATAAATTCCATTGTTTTCACCTGTTAAATTATTCACTTTACCCATGGTTAAAAATGGTTAAAGTTTCACCTCACTTTTCACCATATTCATTTTATTTCACCGTGTTAAATGCTCAACCAAACACATATTTTACCTAGTTGAATTATTTTTTAACGCGGTAAAAATTATTTCACCACGAACCAAACGGACCCTAAGCTATCAAATAATCAATTGAGGTAAAACAAGTTTTTAGGCAAAATATTTTGAAAACACATTTTAAAACATATTTCTTATATTGGTTTTTACAATATTTATAAAAATGTTCAAAATGATCTTTACAATATTTTTAAAAATGTTTTTACAATATTTTACAGTATTTTTACAGTTTTTAAAAATGTTAAAAATAGTTTTTACAATATTTTTATAAAACGGTTTTTAAAAAAAATTGTAAAACATTTTCTTAATAATTTTTAATAATATTAAAAACTTTTTTTAAAACATTACAAAACAGTTTTTAAATATTAATAACAGTTTTTGTAACAATTTAAAACAGTTTGTAATTTTTTTTAAGAACTTTAAAATAGTTTTTATAATATATTCAAAACAGTTTTTAAAAATGTTAAAAACAGTTTTTACAATATTTTTATAATACGGTTTTTAAAAAAAATTTAAAACATTTTCTTAACAATTTTTCATAATATTCAAAACTTTTTTTAAAACATTGCGAAACAATTTTTAAATATTCATAACAGTTTTTTAATTATTTAAAACAGTTTTTAAATTACTTTTTAAAATATTAAAACCGTTTAAGAAGTTAATAAATTTGTTGACAAATATTTCTCAGTCAAATAGGTAATCAAAGTTTGTCAACACCTTATGCATAATGAGTATTGTATACTCACAAATAATGACACGGCAAATTGTGCAACAGAACTGGCAAAAAATTGGCAAATTTTTATTTGTCAAACTTTTTGGTATTTGCAATGGCAAATAATGCCAACCAAATGGAACATTATAATAATAATAATAATAATAATGAACGTCTATCCCCACACTCCATAATGCTCCTCCACACCCTTTCAATGTATAAAGACGTTACTATCCTTCAAGCCTTTCAACTTTCTTTTCATAAGTTAACTTCGAAAATAAATAAATAAAAAATTACAACTAACTTTGATTAAAAAAAAATACAACCAACTTTGATAAAAAAAAAAATACAACCAACTAATTACATTTAATTTTGATTAAAAAAACAGCTAACTTTCATTTTATAAAAAAAAGTACATCTAACTATGATTAAAAAAACTGCAATTAACTTTGATAAAAAAAAATACAATCAACTAATTATAGCTAACTTTGATAAAATAAAAAATAAATAAAATGATAAAAAAACTTTAGAGTTAACTTTGATAATTAACTCTAAAGTTTTTTTTTTATCAAAGTTAGCTATAATTAGTTGGTTGTATTTTTTTTATCAAAGTTTATTGCAGTTTTTTTTTAATCATAGTTAGATGTACCTTTTTTTTAAAATGAAAGTTAGTTGTTTTTTAATCAATATTAGGTGTAATTAGTTGGGTTTTTTTTTTTTTATCAAAGTTAGTTATAATTTTTTATCTATTTATTTTCAAAGTTAACTTAGGAAAATAAAGTTAAAAAGCTTGAAGGATAGTAATGACTTTATACATTGAAAGGGTGTGGGGAGATCATTATGGGGTGTGAGGACAGACAGTCCCTAATAATATGTCATATTTTAAATAAAACACTCAAAATAAGGACCCATAAATACTCTTTTGTAGGACAACTATTTTTATTTTAATTCATTTAATCCCTAAAATATCAATTTATTCAATATTCTCTTATTTTTAAATATCCGCGCTAGTGTCACTCCCTCCCCGCCTCCCTCCCACTCCTATGGCAGCACTCGTCGAAGATTCGTCGACACCCATCGAAGCTCCGACAGTCACGTCGGGTCTCCGATGGTAGTTGTCGGAACTCCGATGGTGGGGTGGGGGAGGGAGGCGGCTAGAGGGAGGTGGGTAAATAAGTTTGTGTGTCCTTATTTTGAGTGTTTGTGACACCCCATACAATTAAATACTTGGTGGGTAGTCATATATCAAATTAAAATGAGAATCTCATTTGGTTCATTCTTAGCATCACTGTCGAATTTTTTTAAAACTTTACTAACCACCTAGTATTCAAAAAGTTAGTGCCAATTTAACAGATAAACATATAACATGTGGATTAACATTTAAACCATACACCAGTACTGAATGAATAAATAACTTGCCGAATAAACAATTGGCTAAAATTTCAAAATAATAATCCAACAAATGAATACATATACCAAATACTAAGTCTGAAAGAAAGTGGGCAATATGCCCTAAATAAAACTACATTTGAGATAAAATTTCTAATCTAGGAATAAAGAAATAATGCGTCTAGCTCAAATCCTATAACCATCCACATGTGTTGCAGATGCATAACCCTGGAACAAATAAGTTAAGTCGGGCATCGTTGTGGCTGGACACCTGAAAAGGGTTTCAAAAAAAGAAAAATATTTGTAAACACGTCAGAGCCCGATTTATAAAAACGTTTAGCAAGCATTTTATTGCAATAAATGAAATGCGTAGTATATAATGCTCCCAATTAATTTCACAGTCGCACTCTCTTGAGGACAATACCATCTCTTTTTCTATAGTCCACACATATCACATTCATTCATTACGTCTAATCATTTCTCTATCAAACTACTCCATAACAACTATCTAACTAGCCCGCCAAACAACTCGTCTTAAGTTAATTTTACTCTTATGATTAGGTTAATATATATTTCTCATCTATATGAATATACCAAATATTTCATCAGTACTATCAATAGGTAGTCATTACTTCCAACCTATTAATTTTGTGCCCACCCGTATAACCTATACGATATGAGACTACATTTTTCCAATTCTTTAGATTCATTAAGAATTACTAGTAAATGATTAAGTTCTCCTTCTCTTTGAGTAATTTAGATGTCACTATCTATCTTATCTACTAATGCACTCGTAGTAGAATAAATCACAAGTATGCATGTATATATATATATATATATATATATATATATATATATATATATATATATATATATATATATATATATATATAGAGAGAGAGAGAGAGAGAGAGAGAGAGAGAGAGAGAGAGGCAGGCTCCTGTGCACACTAAGTTTGCACACTAAGTTTGCACATTACCTATTATATATAGAAAAAAAATATTTTTGAGTTGATTTTTTTTGTGTGATATTTAAACATTTCAAGGAACCCATATAAAAAAAATCAGCTCAAAAAAACTTTTTTTGCTATTTTTAAAAAATCGGTCAAACTTTCGCAGTTTTTAAGCCCTTTAAAAACTGCGAAAGTTTGACCGATTTTTTAAAAATAGCAAAAAAAGTTTTTTTGAGCTGATTTTTTTTATGTGAGTCCGTTGAAATGTTAAAATATCACATAAAAAAATTGGTGTGCGCCAGCACTAAGTTTGCACACTTTTAAAAGGTAATGTGCAAACTTAGTGTGCAAACTTAGTGTGCACAGGACCCTGCCTCTATATATATATATATATATATATATATATATATATGCAACATCCCTAGGTGGAGACGAGTGGTGCGGGGACACTTTGCTATCAAGTCCTGGTACATCACTTACTAAATAAGTACATCGGTTCGGACATCACCCTCGAACCATAAATTTAAATCACATATTGAAGGCGAATATAGTTTTAAGCCTTTGGGATATGCTCATACCTAATGCACCCAAATGACTAGTCACACCCTTATTCACATAAGTGATGCTCAGTCTCTAAGTTCTATGTTCTGAGATACAAGTCAATATCCCTCCAATGGGCGCATTAGAATAAGAGTGTCCACGACGCGAAACCTCATGTGATAGCAAGTAGCCAAGGTATGATTAAACATAATAAATCATCGATAGGTATTCACACCATGCATGTATATATATAATTCACACAGTTATATATATGCCAAGTATTTACGAGTTTGTTTGTAATTTCTATGTCCCATATTAAATAGCTACACATCGCCATTTATTATTAATTATAGGATTATGCATTCCCATGTATATATATAAAATTCACACATTCATGTATATATCCCATGTATCAAAAGTTCGTTCGTATTACATACGACCCAATACCAAAATAGCTACACCCCTCCATTTATTATTAATTATAGGACTATATATCTAACCTCTTATATAATCGAATTGGTTCTTATTTGTCTCATAAGGTCCCTACCAATTTTGGTTTACATTTTGGGAAAGTTTCGTCACCCATTACATCTTCAATGATATTTTAGACCATTGACATTTTATGTCTAAATTATAATTTTTATAGGATTGTGTACTCCTCTCAACTAGTTACGCATGGCCTCAAATGGCATGTAAATCCGAGTTCATATGGAAAAGTTATGCCTCTTTAAAGTTTCACTAAAAAATATAATAAAAATAAATAAAAATGATTTTTTCCCCTTTCCGCCCCGCGTAAGGCCAAACTAACCCCCGATTAGGGCTGTCAATTTTTGACACGATAACTCGTTTACGGTAATAACCCGAAATGACTCGAACATGACACGATTAGCTTGTATAGATTTAAGAGTACCCAAAACATATACTCAAACTAAAATCAATGCGACACGAAAATGACACGAATAACCCGAATTGCCACCCCTACCCCCGATCGATCGGCCCTGGGACCCCGGTCGACGGGTCACCCCGGACCTACTCAGAAACGCTGTTGTGTTTGAGCTTTTCTTCACCCCCAAACTCTTTTTTTTCTTCATTGTTATTCATAACCCCATTAATCCTCAATGATTTCAATACTTATTATGCATCGCCTTTCATTGTTCCTATTAATTATAATTAATCTCCATCATTTAAACAATTAATTTCACACTGTAACCCAATTTCTCGAAAATCATAACTTTCACCATTTATGGGTTTATTCATTGTCTTCAACCTCTAGAACTCAGAAATTCATGAATCCCCCAACATATTACGCTATTAAAATTTCTCTATATTCCTTCATCACCTTCAACCTTTAGAAACCAAGAAAATTTAACAATTCTCTAACATGGTGTATTCCCAGAATTTCTTTACTTACATGGGTTAAAAATTCGTTTGTCTCCAACATATAATCAACAACATTTTTTTTCCAAATCTTCTTATCATCAGTTTTGTTACCGCAATTTAAAAATCAATACTAATGACTACAACTCATATTTAAAAAAGAAAATACTTGCCTCAGTGGATTAAATTCGACAATCTCTTGTCGGAATTCCTCGCGAAGGTTTGCCCGGAATCATCTTCTCCTTCCTCTTTTCTTCTTCTTCTTTCTCCTTTCTCTCATCTCTCAAACTTAGGTTCTAGAATTGTTAGCTCCTACCTAACCTTCTTCGATTTAGGTTTTAAAGTGCCAATCCTATTTTTAGGCTAATGGACCAAGTCCAATTGACCTGAACACCCCCGTGTGGGCTCGGTTATGCCTTAAAAATACATCGAGACCCAATTACTACCCCGACGGGGTACTCTTTTTCGACTATCTCAACCCTTTTAGAATCAACCGTGCACTCAAAATCTTCATCCGAGTCACTTTATAAAATTCGCCACTTTGGACCTCAAAATGCGATATATGTGAAATTTAAAAATAACCCGAATTAATTTAAATTTCTAAATCACCAAGTTAAATCACTTCTCCAATTAAATAAATTCTAAATCACTAATTTAATTAGTTTATATGCCCTAAAAAATACGAGGTGTTACAACGTTTTTATATGATGATACTTTTTTGAACAAAAATAAAATATTTGGACTAATCATGTATTAATATTTGTTTAAGGGACTAAATAGATTAAAACCCTTTTAAAAATAACATTGGATGTTTATCATATTCTAAATAAATAAGTACCATACATTTAAGTAATTGAAGTCATGTATTGTTATTTAATATGCATTCGTGTGGCAATCATATATTTTGTGATGTATAATGCCTTTTTATTTCATATCATAAACTAGCATATAACTCGCGTGATGGGCGGGTGCATATTGCCTTTTTCCCTATCATACTTCGATACCTACATATGGAGAAGAACTACCATTGATGTTCATATTAACATAAAAGAAATCTCAATATTGGATTAATAACATAATTTTATAGTTATATTAAAACTATTACATATGATAAAAAATATCTACTTTTTGTGAACATATAAAATATTTATAGATCTTGCTACGATGAAATCTTACCGGAATCACACCAATGTGGTTTTGGATATTAAGTTGATGTAAGTGTAGAGGCATAGATTTAGCCGTAAAAGAGCATATATTACAAAAAAAGAATGATTGAATGCCCAACTCTACTCGTCAAAAATCAATGGTCTTAAGTCTTTGAAAATATACATATAGGACACCCGCAAAACATTAAAACTCAAAATCAAATTAGAAGGTAGATTTTTTTTACCTTGAACTATTATATATATATAGGCAGGTTTTCATGCATACTAAATTTGCGCACAAAGTTTGCACACAAATTTTTTACCTATTTTTTTTTAAATATTAAAAAAAAATTGAGTTGAATTTTTTTATATGACATTTAAACATTTCAATGGCCCAAATAAAAAAATCAGCTTAAAATAATTTTTTTCACTATTTTAAATAATCGGTCAAACTTTAACATCTTTTAGAGTGTTTTAAAAGGTGCAAAAGTTTGACCGTTTTTTAAAAATAGCAAAAATCGTTATTTTGAGTTGATTTTTTTATATGGGACCCTTGAAATGTTTAAATGCCATATAAAAAAATTCAACTCAAGATTATTTTTTTATTTTAAAAAATCAGTGTGCAAACTTGGTGTGCATGAGAGCCTCTCTCTCTCTCTCTCTAGACACACACACACACACACACACACACACACACACACACACATATATATATATATATATATATATATATATATATATATATATATATATATATGAGAGAAGGCTCACCTACATTGTACTCTATATATCACACCTAGTTCTAGGCTCTATAATTTTTTTTTTAATTTTTTAATTCTTCTCTTGAAATTAATCTTCCAATCAACCCATGTTTAAAAAATTATATCAAAATACATTTTGTAGATATTTTTTAAAAATTAAATAAAAATTTGCTGAAAATACCTTATTTATAAGAGTTTGCGCCAGCAGAATTTTGTGTATTTTTTTTACAAATAACTACAAAATGTATTTTGACCTAATTTTTTGAACATGGGATGATTGGAATGTTAATTTCAAGAGAAAAATAAAAATTTGGAAAAAATATTTTTTCAGACCTAGAATTAGGTGTGATGTATGTGTGCCCTCCTCTCTCTCTGTGTGTATGTGTGTGTGTATGTATATATATATAAGATCTATTTTTGAACTTTTTCTCTCATCTGTATCTGCATTTGTGTATAAGTTTTGCATTTTGGCCCACCCCAAAAAATATTTATGTCTTCCTTTGTATCGTTTTATCTTCCATAAATCATTTACTTCTAATAATAGAAACACATCTCAAAAAATCAAGAAACTGGAAAAAACTCATCTTTGGTTTTGATAATTCTTAGCAATAATATGATTTGTTGGCCAAAAGGTTGAAGATTTGTAGTGTTTTTTTTTCCGTGGTTGTAGATTTATTGGCTTTAAAGACAAAAAAACTCGAGTTTTGATTAAGTTGGTTCACAATGGACGTGCGTAATCTTTTATTACTACAAAATGCAAAACAAGGCATTAAAACTCCTCTCCAATTAGCCTATCCACATAGACAAAACATTTAATGACTCTTATTTTCAATACCCCTTCCCAAGTTACCAACCCACGTACATATTTCCTCAACCCACATACACCCAATGCACGTGGACCTGCAAATTTGAAAGCCCACCCCCATTAATCAGTTCTCGAGACTCTCAATGCCTTGAGACTTTCAAATCTTACCAACCCACTTGAGATTTAATTTTGCCGACTCTCTCTCTCAAACACACTTTTGTCTCATGCTTCTTCTCAGACCATGAAAGAGAAGGAAGATACATATTTGGCAGAAGCGTTGGATGCTTTCATAGGTCTGTTTCAACAAAGATGGGGTAGAAGATGGAGACCCACGTCATATCTCACAAAGCCATTAACTCATGTGCTTCTAATCTGTCCAGAAATGTGCAGATTTAATGCCGTTCTACACCATCGAAGGCCACCCACGAGAGATTTTTGACGTTATTAAGTTTCGTGTATCATTTCAGTTTCCAAACGCATCATTGGTTCATTGCGTCCCCCGTCGCCGGCTCACCGGCCACTCCCACTTCATCCAAGAATTCAATTAATTGTAACCTAGGTTTTTTAAGGCGTATGCGAGGTCGGAACAGAGATTGAAGCGATCAGCCATTTAGCCTGGCTAACTGGTTGCATATGACGACGTGTTTAGGATGAGATGGAGTGAGTTTGAACATATGGAGACCAAACTGGCAGGCATCAGATCTTTAATCAAACACATAGCTGCTGGTATTGGTACCCCTAAGTCTGATATAGAGTTTAGTAGAATTTCTTCAGACTCATCCATTTATACATATGTATCTAACTCTAACTCTTAACAGATACACAAAAAACGAAAAAGGAGTTGTTTTAGAGCTTTCAATTTCAGCTGCTTACGGGACGACGAGCTCTGTCTCTAATAGAGGTTTGTTCTCCTTTACTTTATAGGTTTTCCTTTTAGAAAGGATGAATTGGGTTGTTATTATTTTTGTGTTCACCGCCGTATTTTCTATTAAGACATCCTATGACAAAGATGAAATCACGGGCAGAAAAAATTATTGGCGATGATGGGTAATCAGTATGTGTTAGTTTGTTTTTTTTTTCTTTTCAATCGGTAATTTTTACACTTGATAGGAAAAAAAAGTAATTTTGTATTAATTTTTAGATTGAGCAACTTTGTAGTACCTGTTTGTCTTAATTGAATCACAGTGTTTTGGTTTACCTTTGATATTGCTTGCATTTTGTCATGGTGTTAGACTAATTGAGAACTTGGACACTATCATCTTAAAAAAAATATATTTTTAAAGTAGCCCGGCCATTGTTCAGTTGTAATTTATTTTACATGATTATTTCTTTATTATACTTTCTATTTCACTTTAGTTTTACCAATTTATTAATAAAAAATTATACTTCCAAATACATTACATATTTCCAATGATGGTTATTTGTGTAAAATGAGCTCATATTTTGTGTTTTGTGGGTGTAGGACCGACCAAGTCATCATGGGTACCAAAACCAACAACGTTGCTAAATCCTCCAATACATATGTTGTGTAAGTTTTAGCTATCATACATTATATCATACATTAAAAGGAGTGTTTAGGACAGAGCTCTCTGATTTATTTTTGTTGGTGGGAGAATGTATGTTGGTGGATTTGTGCAGTGAGAGTTATTGCTGGTTAATTAAATATCTAATTTTAATTTTCGATTATTTCTATCATTCCATAGCATATATAATATGCTTATAATAATGAAATGTCTTTATTTAGTTAGTATCCATTTGATACCAATGTGGACAAAAGGACTGGGTTGCAAAAAGTTTCATGATAAAAGTTGTGTGCGCAAGTCCTATAATTTGTCATAGGACTGTTTGATAGGATTAATTAACACGCGGCAAAATTAGATTGCTTGATAGTAATATAAAAATATTTTAACAAAAAAAACGTCTTAATGAAAAAGAGGTTTTGACAAAATAAACCAGTTTTCCTAAAAAGAAAAACAATTTATAATGAAAAAAAGGAAAAAGGGAAAAAGTTTTGACAAAAAATAGTTTTAACAAAAAAAAAGTTTATGTTAAAACTTTTAATGAAAAAAATAGTTTTAATAAAAAGAAATTATAAAAAACAGTTTCTTTTTAAAAAAACAATTTCTTTTAAAACAGTTTTAACTAAAAAAATAATGTTTTAAAAAAATATTTTTAATAATTTAAAAAAATTAAAAAAATTGTTTATAACATGATAAAAACAGTTTTTATCATAAATAATTATTTTTTTAAGAAAAATAGTTTTTAACACAAAAAAAGAGTTTAAACAAAAAATAGTTTTAAGCAAAAAAATAGTTTTTAACAAAATAAAAACATAATGTTAATGATCCAACGCTCATAATAAAGTGTGAGTAAGTTTTGTTATTTACTTCTTGATTTTGATATGCTCAAAATTTTGAGTTTTTTTTCTTTTTATGGTTATATAAAGGTTTTTATTTAACTTTATTATTATTTTAGGAAAAAATGATTGCACGTTTAATGTAAAATTCCCTCATAATGAGAATATATTTTTAATTTGATATTTCTGATTTGTTGTTGTGTCTTTTTTGAACACCATGAGAAGAGCTTCATCATCTCTCTACTG
Source organism: Sambucus nigra (assembly GCA_949130495.1). Taxonomy (NCBI): domain Eukaryota; kingdom Viridiplantae; phylum Streptophyta; class Magnoliopsida; order Dipsacales; family Adoxaceae; genus Sambucus; species Sambucus nigra. The sequence goes on along the minus strand of OX422215.1, from coordinate 291,527,531 downwards.
AGCTCTCCTCCCCACACATGATAGCTGTACCGTTGCGATCCAAAAGAGGCTCCTCCAGGCCGCTTTATACTGCACCACCCGATCTTCCCCTGCTCGCCCCTGTCTTTCCGGCAGTTCCGCTAAAATTATAACCCTTGGATTCGCCGGAGCTTAGTTATCCATTTCCCGAGCTGCATCTCTATTCCAGGAGGTGTATGCCAAAGAGCCTCCGTCGCCATAGCTGCTCCCCAAAGAAGTTGTGCTCTATCAGTACGAAGCTTCCCACTTTTGTAACAAGGTTAAAGGTGATCTATAATACTCCTGCAGCTGCTTATATTAATATCAAAAGCGGATATTGTTTTTTTTATAAATAATTTCCATATATAATCAAACGAATAAACAGTTTGAGGTGAAATTTCCAGGTCCAAGTTTATATGCAAAATTTTATGCCTGATTTTAAAATATATTCCAAATTTGAGTTTTAAGGGTTTTGAAATTTCAGAGTTGGGTACATACATACATGATTCTATTTTAAATATTTTTTACTCTATTATTTTAAGATTTTATTTCAATTTTAATAGTTCTAAATTTAAGTTTTTGGATTTGGGTTAATATTTTTAAAATTCAAAATTCAAAATTTTAGATTTGGGGTCTTTATTCTGAGGTGTAGAGAGGGGGTTGTGTACGGTGTGTATGGTTTTTGGTGAAAATTGTTTTACAATGAGATTTAAAGTAGATTACGCATGGATCGAATTAGCTCTAAAAGTTGGTATAATAGCTTTAATTCCTACTTAAAAGTTGAGGGTTTGATGGTCTAAAAATTTGTCTAATAGCTTTATTCCGAGGGTTTGATGAAAGTGGAGAGTTTTTGTTTGATGATTGTGAGAGAAAAAAAACATTTGCCTAAACCTGATTACATTCGTAAACTTAGAAGTGGGGAGTAAGATTTGAGTGTGATAAAAGGAGAAATTCTAAGTGTACCAAATTGAAATCACATTGCTTACGTGGCGTGCTGTGATTGGTTAATTCTTTGCAGATATGGGTCCGCGCCAGCGGCATTAACCAATCACCGCTTGCTACGTAGGCAATGCGGTTTCAATGCGGTTTGAAATGACGGTACATGTAGAATTATTAACTAATATAATTGAAAAACTGTTTTTTATTAATTATTATACAAAAAACTGTATTTTGACTTCTTTTTTCTAAAAACTGTACAAAACAATATCAATTTTTAATAGGTACAATTCTTAGTTTAAGGACCAAATTGAGACTTGCATCATAGTTTAGGGGGTTGCCTATAAATTAAAGGTAATATATATAGACATATACATATAAATGGTGGAGATTGGAGTAAAAAATATCATCAAATTCAGTTGAACTTTTGAGACAGTTGGTCATATATATAGACATATACATATCAGATATGATTTGTTGTAAATAAAGGCGAAACACTCAAATGATGTGGAATATACATAAATCGACTTACATAAGTCAACTAATTAAAAATGCATCATTGATCTTTAGAATTATTAATGCATCACTTATACCCTTCAGTCTGCCATGAAGTGAGTGAATTTGGCATTGGAGATATCAAAAGTGGCTAACAAGCTAGCTAAATATCAACATATCAGATAAGAGCATGGTACATATTTCTTTGGGAATTTTGGGAAAAGGTCCTCATAATACTCAAAGTGTATAAAAATAAGACACTCCATATAATTTTATAAATTTAGTCCCTGTACTAAAAATACTATGAAAAATGGTGAAAATTAATGCCGCTGGCGCGGACCAAAAAAATAAATGCATTTGTACCACAGAGACTAGATTTATAAATGCTAATGTACCACAAAGATTAGATTTATAAATTTGAAAAGCATTGTCCTAAAAATCTAAATATAGAAAGGAACATGATCTTTTCTTTAATTCTCTACATTTTTTTCTTAAAACTAAATGATACATATTTCAATGTACTCTTTATATGAGTTGAAATTTTTTTGGTCAAATAAGAGCATGGTACAGTCTTCTACAACTATGTCGATATGTATGGGAAATGCATTACAACTGTTCCCGATGTCGCAACGGATTTTCTCCGCGAATTTGTACTGTCTTTAGCGGAACATCTCTATTATTTTGTCTCCAGGCATTGGGAAATTGAATCATATTTTATTAAGTTTTGTTACACACTATAGAGAATATGAGTTTGTAATTGATTGGAATATTTATTTGTGACCATTACAACTGTTCTGTTGCTTTCGGATTTGGTATTCTATACAAAATACATTTTTGTTTGGCAAATTTTTATAAAAAAATAAGTAAATTGGGTATTGTATGTGGTAATAAAGAGTAATTCTTGTGGAATCGCCTCTTAACCCGTCTTGGGGCCTCATTTTTTTTATTTAATTTTCTTACTGTTTTGTTTATAACAATTAATATAATTTTGTATATATATATATAAAAACAGTTTTCCTATTAATATATAAAAACTGTTTTTTTTAAAGAAATTTATTTTTTATTAAAATTAAAAAATATATTTTCATAAATAAAAAAATATTTTTTATTAACATGATATTGCGATTGATTAGGGTCGCTGGCGCGAACCTTATTCTCGGCCCCACATCATTTGTTGAAAGTGGCTCCGCACCAGCGACACTAATTAACCGCAAATTGCACCGGTGAAACTAATTAATCGTGATATTTTTTCAATAAAGAATATTGCGATTAATTAGTGTCGCTGACGTGGACCAACATTCCTGGACCCACATCATTTGCTGAATGTGGGTTTGCGTGACACCAATTAATCACGATATTTTTTAGAATTAGATATCGAGATTAATTAGTGCCGTTGGCGGGGACACACATTCTCGGGGCACATTATTTGTCAAATGTTGGTCCGCGCCAGCGGCACTAATTAATCGCGATATTTTATTAAAAAAATATCGCGATGAATTGGTGCTGCTGGCGCGGACCCACATTCAACAAATGATGTGGACTCGGGAATGTGGTTCTAAGACATCAAATTAAATAGTTTTTTTATTAAAATTTAAAAAATGACGTGGACTCGGGAATGTGTCGCGGATCCACATTCAACAATCTGACGTGTTTGTTGTCGAGGTGTGGACGTGAGTTTGTTGCCGAGGTGGGTTTTGGTGGGGAGTGTTGGTGGTGGTGGTGAGGAGGTATGATGGTGGAGGTGATGGTGGGAAGGTAGGTCTAACTCTATCTGTATGTTTTGCCTCTTAACTTCATTTCTCTCCATCTCTGTCTTTAACTTCCAATAGTTTCTCTTCCCCTATATATCTCTACGTTCTATCTTAGACCTCTCGTTTTATCAACTCAAAAAGACTCATTGATGTTATGAAAGATCATCAAAACCCAATAAACCATACATTTTTTTAACGCTATATTTTTTTACATATTCATAATCAATAATTCCCTGTTTCAATGAGATTCAAACCCATAATTTGATTTTTTTTCTTTCACAGATTTAAATAATTTTCATTTTTGTTGATTATACATTTTTTTTATTTTGCAGATTTAATATTATTTTCAACCTTTTCAGGTATCCTCTCTCCACCCTAATTTTGTTTTGCAAACCCTTGCTTAATTTTGCCTTTACCTTTTCCTGAGATCCCTATTTCCTTCATTCACTTTCTACCTTTTCTTTTGTGGATTTCATCAATTTTTAATGTACGAATAAAAAAAATAACGTTATCGATTTTTTAGTTTTATGCTCCTCATTATATCTCCTTCTCATTTCTCATTACCATTGTTGGCATATATGTGTAAAAACATATCTCGGTGTGGATTATTTAAGGTGTTTATTTTTTTATCTCTATGTTTCTTACTGTGTTGTGTGATTTTTACATTTACAATAAACTTATTATGATGCAAGGTTATTGGATTTTCACACTACCAATAAGCACCGACAGATGAACGGGTTTGGGTTAGTTTAGGTGGACCAAATATGGGTTGGGTTAGATTTGGGCGGGCCAAATATGGGTTGGAACATCATGTGGGTCGGGTTTAGTCTGGGTGAGCCCGTTTTTAATTTTCATTTTTTACAATTTTTTTTGCGATGAAAGTTGTTCAACCATCATCAATATTCATCACCATCGTTTTCACATATTCTAAAAAAAAATAACAAAAAAGTTGGTTTTTACATGAAAAATCTGATCTCCCATCTTTATGGCAGAGACTCCTTTGGCTCGCTTTGGATGGAGAGATCAAAGAGGTAGCTTTTACACAAACAAATGGATGGTCATATTGACCGGTGATATGTTTTTTCTTCGCCTGAATTCGGCCCGTAAACTAAATAAAATGGGCCCCATATCTTAAATAGTGAATTTAAATGGGTGGTGTGAATGATTTGGGCAAACTTTGCCAGTACTACTACCAATGTCCATATATTTTAATGGAGTTTCTCTTCAGGTAAAAACTCATATATGTTTATTGAGTAGCAGTGAGCATAGCACTAATTTTTTCTCTCTCTGACTTAATGTGTTTATGATGCAGGTTATAGCATTTTCTCTTCATGTTGTTTTGTGAGTAGCAGTGAGCAGAGCATCTTGAGTTTTTCTGTCATGATATGTTTATTTTTCTTTTAGTAGTAGTTTTTTGTTTTTCAAATTTTAATGTTGGGAAAAATTGTTTGCTTTTATAATTTTATTTGTAATGCTAGGATGCGAATGACTGTTTGGTGAAGCTTTGTTGATAGTTGCATTCTTACTTTTCTGGTTCTCCCTCTCTGCTTCTGTTTTAGAAGTTGTTACAACTTTTGAAGTATCACTTATCCTCCACAATTTTGCTTCACGTAGTGCTTTTCATACCTAAACCCATCAAATTGAATTCAATATATTCACTTATTTACTACCAAATACCAGTACAAACAGACATTTTAAATAAGAAGTGGGTAACCATATAATAAAATGAACAGGTGGATGCATGGTCGGTTTGGCATGAAAATGAGGAGTTTTTTGGGGATTTGAAAGTTGATTAAACTTTGATTTTGGTTCGTTGAATTGGTTATGGTAAAACCACTCACGTTAATTGTCTTTGCAAATGATTTTTCATTTTTAAATCAATTTGCAGGGTAAATTATTTGCAAATCCCAAAATGTGAGATAAAGAAAAAGGGTTCATATTTATCTTATACAAGGTAGTAAACAAGTGGGGTGAAGGAGTTGTCCGTGTTTTATAATTTGGCAATTTAAAAAATTTTCTTTAAAGAGAATTAGCGTTAATTTGGCAATGTAAAAAAATCAAGGGAATTTGCGTAGAACTAATGTATGACACTTCTATCACGCTACTACCTACCTGTATTGGGGGCATCATACCTAATTTTGAGATCTCATTTAAATGATTTATAATTTAATTTGGATAATGAGTGTCATATGAGAATTCTTATTTTTGTTAATTAAAGTTTTCAACTTAAACATTATTAATGGTTATTGTTTGATATCACATATTTTTATTTCAATTTAGCTTACTATTATGTTAATGTTTTCCATTTGGTAGAATTGTTTAAGGACTTTATCATGTTGGTATTTTCTAATAAACAATTTATGTGCAAAATGATGGCCAAAATCGTTTGGTCCGCGCATCGCGCGGGTTTTCACCTAGTATTTATAGAGCTGGTAATAGTATGAGAGGTGGCAATATGATAGGTGGTAGTATGAGATCAAACAATTCATTAATTTGGAGGAACAATGAATTAGAAGTTTTTCCTTCCTCCGGAGACTTAAATACATGAAACCCCAAATTATATATAAAAGAAAGTTATGGGAGGTGGATAACATGAAGGTGAAGAGATTCTTCTATAAAGAGATACATATACAAACTTAAAAGAGGGCTCACATACTTAGTTCTTGGATAAAGACACTGCAGAAACAATCATTCCATCCTGTTAATGGGAGCATTTATGAAGTGTATACTTGTCATCGTGTGGGCGCAATAAATATTGATGCTATGTTGTGACGATAACTTTAAATATGTACTATAATTATTTGGTGGATAGGGTTGATTAATACATTGAGGATTAATATTTGAAGAATAATTGTAGTTGAAAGTCATAAAATAAATTGGAATGCTGACACGACTCAGAATGTGTCTCTAAAGTGTGTACTCTCTAGGCTCAAGTGCAAGCCTGTCGTTCAAGTAATAATCCGACAAGTCGGGTATCGATCCTCAGGGAAAAAGGACAATGAAAGTTGTGACGACGGAATAAGACTAAGGAATCCTAACGTTGACTCTAAAAAGAAAAGAAAAGATTGATTTGGATTTTGGGCTTCGATTATACTAAATGCAATTATGAAAGTATGGTGAAAAATGCAGCTAACTAAATGACCTAGATTAAGAATGAAGGATTGAATTGAACTTTTAAATGAGATGATGAAGAATAGGACGTAAATACAATCCCCCAACCCTAGTGTATTGCAGTATAATATTAATCGTAAATTTATCTAATTAATTTGACCCGGAATTTAGTACTCCCAAGCATTACGTATACGAGGTTCAAGCCCGCGTCATACTTAATCAAAGGACGAGTAAATCAGTATCACGATAACGACACTCGAATTGTATTCTCAATCATCCCGGTTACCCAGGGGCAAACGAGATATTTAGACCTACAATTGTTGTGTCCCTACGCAATACGGTCAAAATTAATTACTAAATTCAGAGGATTAACTTTATACGTGCAATGACTACATCAGGTTGGGTTCATGTAACCCGACCTTAGAAATCTAGCCGGACATACCGAAAATGATGAAAACAGTGTTAAACATGCAAGTGTTCATGATTAATCTAGAGACAATTGATGGAATACTGTAGAATAGAATCACAAAGAAGAAACAACTTACTAAAATTACCCAAAGAACAATTGCAGCAATGAATAAACTTGATGATCACACAAACTTGGAATAAACCTTCAATCCTTGAATAAAACTGGAAATTGTATCTACAGCTAGGGTTTGTGGAAGAAAATGAGAAATTAAAATTAACTCCCCACGTTCTAGCCTCCTCTACAATGAAAATAATTCGAGTTTTTATACCCTACATGAAATTCCCAGAAGTTGAGTATAAGTCGGAGTCTTTAGAGGAGAATCAGAAAACAAATCTCGATGGGCGGACCGGTCCGGCCCTTAGGCGGATCGGTCTGCCTCTAAAGCGGATCGGTTCTTTTATTTTCCAGGCGGACCGGTCCGGTGCGGATCGGTTATTTTATTTATTGTGCTCTTCGGTTTGCCTTCGGTTCGTAGTCCTCTGGAGTTTGCACAGCGGACCGGTCCGGGTTGAGGGCGGACCGGTCTGCCTATTTGACTTTTCTCTCAAACTTTGACTGTCTATATCTTTTGCTCCGGGTATCCGATTGAGGTGCCGTTTCTTCCTAGGTGCTTGTGAGGATGATACCTTCAACTTCTCTTTAGGTACCTCATCCGGATTCTGGGTAGAAATGACTCTTTTTCCCTTTTGACTTTTCTTGTTGACTTTTTCTATTCTTCCGGTTTCCTTCTTCCATTTCTTGACATTAGATACCTGTAAAATCATAACGAAATACCAGAAACTCGGTGTACTTGTTAGGATAAGTCAATAGCAAGATTATGAGATAAAGTCAATCCAATTACGTTGTTCGAGGTGATTAAAGTACCGAAATTAAGGGATAAATTAGGAAGAATTTATGCCTAATCAAACCCCCCTAACTTAGAACTTTGCGCGTCCCGAGCAATGTAAAAGAATTCTAGCAAGGCTCAACTCTTTGAAAAACATTTTATTTGGATAAAATACCTCTTTCGCGGGCACGCGATTGCATTTAGCGTATGCAACAAGCCTTTAAACCCCTAGGTTACCCTAGTGGGACGAGTTGTCTCGTGAGGGTTTGCAGAGAATATACCCACAAAATTTGACTCAAAGAACTTCAAAATAACCAAAAATTGTATAATTCAAACTTTTCCAGAAAATAGTCATCATTAAGTCATGTCTACAAGTCTCAAACTGTAGTGCGTGTGTGCGAAGCCAGAAATATAACCGCCAATTTCCCTTGATTAATCATTACGTTACTTATCCGAACATTCGTTTTGATTTCAAATTCTCACGGGAAGCTCTCTCAAACGAACTACTCGGAATATGGCTTTTTTGCTCGGTATGCGTGATAATAAGAGTAAATATAATGGATGCAAAATCACGCATACAATTAGAAAGACGGAAATTTCATGGTGAAAGGATCTCATCAACGGATTACGGTTTGAAAAACGGGAACATTGCCTTTATTTCGCGCATTTAACCTCTTATATTATCTTTTGGTGTATTAGCTCTCCACGCGGTACTCAATTTTCGCAATTTGGACTCGGTTAGGACTTTTTCGGGTTAAAGGTTGCATTGGGTAAAATGAAAATGGTAGGGAAAGTTGGAATTGGAAAAGTTATTTATGATGTCCATTTGTGCATTTTCCGGGCTATTGCTCATCTTTTTCTTCTTTTTCTATTATTTGTTGAGCATTCTTCTATTTTTTTCTTGCCCCTTTTTGTTGCACTTTTCGGACTTAAATTCTGATTCTTTTTTTCATTTTTCACAATTCCGGCTATTTTGGGGTTTTCGGGTTGTCAAACGAAAGGGAAAATTATTCGGCTCAATTTGGGTTGCAAAAGGGGTGATTTTTTGCATTTTTTTTTCTGGCCAATATTTTTGGGATGACAAACGAGGGCCTACTTCATTGTCCAAAATGCTAATTGCGTTACCATATGCGTTTCGAGATGAATTTAATTTTAGAGACTAATTTGGCACGATTTTCAAGGCAACATTGCACACATTTTTCAAAACCGATCAAAATGAAAGGATTGAGATCCTTGACAACTTATTAAGTGCTAAAAAGAACTTTGAGTTAACAATTAACTCGGATTGATTTAAAATCTCGCAAAACATGATAGGCTCGAATCTCACCGGGTTTGTTAATCTCCACATTTATTCGGTAAGTCGTCAATTTTTGCACAATTTCCATCTTTAGTCAATTTCGGCTTTGTGTATGTTGACTTTTTACACTTTGAGACTCCAATTTTTTTTACTTTTAATGATATTTTTGAAAAAATTTGAATTCCAATTTTTATTTATTTTGAACAAAAATATTTTTGGATTTTTCAACATTTTATGATTTTTTTTTTTTGGGAAATTTTGGGCATTTTTGAAAATTTGTGAAGTTTTAGAAATATGCACTTGTGACCCCCCCTAACTTAGACTTTTGCATTGTCCTCAAGCAAAAAGGACTAAAATCTAAATAAGGCAAAATAATAAGTGCAATAATTAAAACAAACAAATATAGAAAAATGCAACTTTATATATCATAGGACTGTGGTACAAACAGGAATACAGCATATGTAGGATGTGAGAAGAAATACATCAAAACAGTCCTAAGCAACAAAAATATCACGGGGGAGGGAAATGGGAGGAGCTGGGCGCGTCAAGGCCATAGGGGTCTTGAAAATGCGATGGGAGTGACTCATAAGGATCCCCTAGGCGTCGGTAGATATCCGCTTGCCTTCGAGCCGCCCGATTCTGATCTCGTTGGTAGTCGATCACAAAGGTGTCGAACTTGTTCTCAAAGTTCCCGAATCGGGTCTCAAGGTTGGACAACCGGGTCGAAATATCAGTACCCGCCCACTCAAAGTCCGGGTCGTCCTCTTCGTCCGCCGACTCGTCTTCGGCGGCGACGTCACCCATCTCAACGTCCGCTTCGGTGGCCTCCTTGTCCGCGCTCTCTTCCGAGGAAGCCTCTTCCTCGCTATCATGACCTCGCCGTGCCCGGATTATGGCGAGCTGTTTGGCACTCTTAGTGCGAGTGCCTTGTCCAAAGGGACCGGGAATCCGGGTGCGGTCGGCAGGGGCCTCAATACCGGTGTCTAGGAGGATAGACGTGATCAGACGGGCATAGGGCAAAGGGGCGGTGCCCTTCTCATCCAAAGAAGCGGCGATGATGTCGGCGTACAATGTGCGGGCCAAATGGATGGTGGTGTGAGGATCGAAGAGATGGTAGGTTAAGGTGGCCTGCCGAGGCCTCATGGCGGAATCGTTGGACGTTTGAAGGATGTTGGCGCATACGATTTGGAAAGTGAGGTGCGCCGTTTCATTGAGTCGTCCAACCGCGACGGTTTGGCCCGTCCAAGCCACGTTTGGAGCAATGCGCTCCATGATGACGTTCTTCGCGACCGGGGGAACGTTCCGTGGATAGGTGTAGTCTTGGGGGTCCGGAACGCCAAAGGTGGCCAATTTGGCCGTGAGGATGGCTAAGGAGAAGGGAACGACCATCCCATCGACGTAAGCTTGGGCCTCAAATTGGTCCGTCCGCACGAGTGTGCCATAGAATAAGCGGACCTCGGAAGCCCACACGGCGTCATGGGGTTCGTTAAGGAAACGACACCACCCCCGGGCCATGAATAGGGCCGTGATAGAATTGGGCAGCGCATTCCATTGGACCGCGCGCTCCATATGGAGTTTGCGGTTTGACCCGAAAAAGTTGGTGCACCATCGCTCCTCTTGGCGGGAGCGGAACTCGTTGCTCCCGGAGTGTAGGATGTCGGTGGATGCGTATTTGATGGGAGGAGCACGGGGGGCCATGGAGACTAGGCAGAGAGAAGGAACTGAAGAAATCTGGAGAGAGAGGGGAGAGAAGTGGTGTTTGAGGTGTGAAGAGAAGAGGAGGGGTAGGGTTGTATTTATAGTGGAGGGGAGGGGAGTTGGAGGGAAATGGATGTGGAGGGAAAAGGGTTTTGGAGGGAAAGGGATGTATGGGGGTGTGGGAAACCGAAATGGGGGGAAGGGTGGCTATTGGGGAGAAGGGGGGTGCATGGGAAGAAGACATTCAACGAATCTTCAGAAGGCGGACCGGTCCGGTCCAGAGGCGGACCGGTCCGGGTCTTTAATTTTTAGGAAATTCGACAGGCGGAGCGGTCTGGCTTGAAATTAAAGGAACCGGTCCGGCTTGGGGATTTTTGGCTGGAATTTCCCTGAAACTGGATTTCAACCTCTCTTCCTCGAAATATTGTACTCTTAAAACGCGCTCCTCTCCAAATATAGACTAAGGACCTCTCAACATCATCGGTCACCCGAATTGTTCAAAATCCCGAACCTGCACATGCTAACCCTGAATGTACCAAAATCCTAACGACACTCACTAACACACACGACACACACGACTCTCACCCCATATGCGTCGGGGGTGCGACGACCTAACTGAAACTGTTCACTCTACCCCGTAAACAGGGTCCGACAACCAAACGGCGTTGACTTCCTCTTCGCACGCCTCAAGATATGGCTTTAGGCGTTGTCCATTCACTTTGAATGTAGTTCCCCCTTTTAAATCTTCTAATTCGACAGCTCCGTGGGGGAAAACATTCTTGACAACAAACGGGCCAGACCATCGCGACCGCAACTTGCCCGGAAAGAGATGAAGCCGAGAGTTATAGAGAAGAACTTTTTGCTCGAGAAGAAACTCTTTCCGTCGAATGATGATATCGTGAGCGAGTTTCATCCTTTCTTTAGCAATTTTGGCATTCTCATACGCATCATTGCGTATCTCCTCTAACTCATTTATTTGAAGTTTGCGAGCTTCACCGGCTTTATCCATGGCATAATTGAGCTCCTTAATTGCCCAATACGCTTTGTGTTCTAACTCCACGGGGAGATGACAAGGCTTGCCATACACGAAGCGGAAAGGGGACATGCCAAGATGATTTTTGTATGCGGTGCGATTGGCCCATAGCGAATCGTTCAGTCTAATTGACCAATCTTTCCGGTTAGGATTGACGGTCTTCTCGAGAATGTTCTTGATCTCACGATTCGCTAGTTCGGCCTGCCCATTTGTTTGTGGGTGATACGTCGTTCCAACCTTGTGGACGACGCCATACTTTCTCATGAGCTTTTCAAATGGCCTATTGCGAAAGTGCGTGCCATTGTCGCTAATTATTGCTTTCGGTGTGTCGAAGCGAGAAAGTATGTGTTCTTGTAGGAACTTTATCACCACCTTGATGTCATTAGTCTTAGTAGCTATAGCTTCTACCCATTTAGAAACGTAGTCTACCGCGACTAGGATGTATAGGAAACCAAAGGATGGGGGGAAGGGACCCATGAAGTCAATACCCCAACAATCGAATATCTCAATGATGAGTATGGGGGTAAGGGGCATCATGTCGCGGCGAGAGATGGCTCCCATCCGTTGGCACCTATTGCATGACTTGCAAGCGTCATTTGCATCCCGGAAGATTGTGGGCCAATAGAGGCCGCATTGCAGAATTTTAGCGACCGTCTTTTTCGCTGAGAAGTGGCCTCCACATGCTTCCGAATGACAAAACTGGATGACCTTTGGAATCTCGTCATCCGGTACACATCGTCGGATGATTTGGTCGGCGCAGTATTTAAAGAGTAAGGGATCATCGTAGAAGAACATGCGTGACCAAGTAAGAAACCTCTTCTTATCTTGCGGTGTCCAATCGGGAGGGACGGCTCCCGTGACAAGATAGTTCACTATGTCCGCAAACCAGGGATATGAAGAAGTAGCAAAGAGTTGCTCATCCGGAAAATACTCGTCTATGGGTATGGGATCACTAGGTACGTCGGACGAAAGCCGAGACAAATGGTCGGCAACGACGTTTTCTACTCCTTTTTATCTTTGATAGAGAGATTGAACTCTTGTAGGAGTAGGATCCACCTTATGAGGCGCTGCTTGGCGTCTTTCTTCGCAAGTAGATACTTTAAAGCCGCGTGGTCGGTGAAGACAATTATAGGAGAACCAATGAGATACGATCTGAACTTATCAAGGGCAAAGACTACTGCTAGCAATTCCTTCTTCATGGTAGAGTAGTTGAGTTGAGGTCCGGTAAGGGTCCGGCTAGCGTAGTAGATGACATGAGCTTGTTTATCTTGACGTTGGCCCAAAACGGCCCCAATCGCGTAATCGCTTGCATCACACATGAGTTCGAATGGTAGAGACCAATACGGAACTTGCATAATGGGAGCGGACACGAGCATGTTCTTTAATTTGTCAAAGGAGTCTTGGCATGCCTCGGTCCACTCAAACGGGTTGTCCTTCATGAGAAGGTTGCTTAAGGGTCTAGCGATAGCGCTAAAGTCCTTAATGAACCTGCGATAAAACCCGACGTGACCCAAAAATGAGCACACGTCTTTAAGCGATCTCGGTGGGGGAAGGTCAGCTATGACATCTATCTTAGCCCTATCAACCTCTATGCCTTTAGATGATACTATGTGGCCAAGAACTATTCCTTCAATGACCATGAAATGGCACTTCTCCCAATTCAGCACTAAGTTCTTCTCCACACATCTCGCAAGTACTTGTTCCAATTTTTCTAGACAAAGATCGAAAGAGGTGCCAAAAACGCTGAAATCGTCCATGAACACCTCAAGTCCTCTTTCGACCATGTCACTAAATAAGCTCAACATGCACCGTTGAAAAGTCGCGGGTGCATTACACAAGCCGAATGGCATACGTTTGTAGGCAAACGTACCGAAAGGACAAGTGAACGTCGTCTTCTCTTGGTCAAGTACATCTACCTCAATCTGGTTATATCCGGAATAACCATCAAGGAAGCAATAATATGGGTGTCCCGCAACTCTCTCAAGCATTTGATCAATGAATGGCAAGGGGAAATGATCTTTTCTTGTTCCTGCATTGAGTTTCCGGTAATCAATGCAAACACGCCAACCGGTGGTGGTGCGTTGGGGAACAAGCTCTCCCTTAGCATTCTCAATCACAGTCATACCCGACTTCTTCGGGACGACTTGAATAGGACTCAGCCATTTACTATCCGAGATTGGGTAGATAATCCCGGCATCTAATAGTTTAATGATCTCGGTTCTCACAACTTCTTTCATATTGGGGTTCAGTCTTCTTTGCATTTCTCTAGAGGGTTTGACATCCTCTTCGAGGTGAATCTTGTGGGTGCAAATCAGAGGACTTATCCCCTTCAAATCAGCTATACACCAACCAAAAGCACTTAGGTGCTTCCTCAAAATTTTTAACAACTTACCCTCCTGCTCGGCGTCTAGGCTAGAGGAGATAACAACAGGAAATGTCTCATCCTCTCCTAAGTATGCATATTTGATATGGGAGGGGAGTTTCTTTAATTCAAGAGTTGGAAACTTCTCGTCGGAGGGAACAACGCGTGTATCCCGTGGTGGTAACTCCTCGAATCTAGAAACCCAATTCACATCTCTCGCGTCCTCGTCCGACGCTCTCTCATCGAGTAACTCTCTTAATTCCCCAATCTCCCTCTCATACTCATTATACATCCCCTCACTCTCATTGCTCGAAACCAGACAGGATCCTAAGGCATCGCCACAACAATTCTCCTCAATGTACTCCTCTACTATCTCATCTATGAGACTCACCGCGTGAATATCATCTTCCTCTCCCGTATGTTGGGCTATGTTGAAGATGTTGGTCTCCAATGTCATATTCCCAAAAGTGAGCTGCATTCGCCCATTCCTTGTGTTAATAATAGCGTTAGCTGTCGTTAAGAATGGGCGCCCGAGAATGATGGGAACATGATTGGTCGAGATTAAGGAAGGCTCCGTGTCCCAAATGACAAAGTCTACCGGGAAGTAGAAAGTGTCAACTTGAACGATCACGTCCTCTACTAAACTTCGTGGGACTTTCACAGTTCGATCCGCTAATTGGAGAGTGATTCTTGTGGGCTTGAGGTCGCCCAAATCAAGTTGCCTATAGATGGAGTAAGGGAGAATATTGACACTTGCTCCCAAGTCTAGTAAGGCTTTTTCAATTTTGTTCTCTCCAATGATGCAGGAAATGGTGGGTGCACCGGGATCTTTGAATTTAGGAGGGAGCTCATTGAGTAGGATAGTGCTCACGTTCTGTGCTAGGAAGACATTCTTCTTTACTTTCATCTTCCTTTTTACCGTCAACAAATCTTTGATGACTTTTGCATAAGATGGAATTTGTTTGATGGCATCGAGGAATGGTAAATTCAGCTTCACTTGCTTTAGTATTTCTAGCACGTCATCACGTGGGTATCCTTTCTGGGAAGGAATCAAACTTTGAGGAAACGGTGCCGCGGAGGGTGGTTTCACTACTACCTCGGGCTCACTAGTGTCATCTTGATCACTCTCATTTGAGGTGACATCTTCGGCCTCTTTCGAGCCGGGCGAAATCACCTTATCTTTGGTTGTGTCGTGTGGGGGAGGTGATAAATCAACGACTCTCCCACTACGAAGAGTGGTCACAGCTTGACATTGCTCCTGATGATCAGTAGAAGTGGAGCTAACACTAGTTTGACCTTGAGGAGGTCTTTGGCCCTGGGCAGGAAATTTGCCCTTCTCTTGAACGCTCAACGAGGATTGAATCTTGGACAGGTTCGCATTTATGTCGCCAATTAGACGATCATATTTGGCATTGGTTGCGGCCTGACTAGTGATGAATTGATTCATCGTATCCTCGAGAGTTCTCCGCTGTGGCGGGATATAATTTCCATGGGGTGGCGGTGCTTGCACATGACCTTGCATGTGTGGAGCTTGTTGAAATTGTTGTGGAGGAGGAGGGGCAACATGCTAAGGAGGGTTCATAGCGGCATGTTGTTGCCCGTAGCTAAATCCGGGATGATTTTTCCACGAAGGGTTGTATGAATTCCCGTGCGGGGTACCGAAATTACCCTTAAAGCCTCCTATACCACTAACTTGCTCCTGCAACATTACTTTGCAGGCGGGTATCGTCGGGCATTCCTCAGTTGAATGTCCCGCCTCACAAATCGCACACACCTTTTCGACGGGATTCTTGATAGATCCAACTACCTCGCATAAATCTCGAAATCCTTTCTCAAGGGAGTCTAACCGACAGTCCGACATAGAGGTCTTATCTACATGGTGTAGGCCGGACGCCGATGGAGTGGTGGTCGCTTGACGATTTCGATTCTGAGCATTAGGATCAGAAATATCCCAGGATTGGGTAGTCTCGGCGACATACCTCAGGTGAAGCTCAGCATCGTGGCAATCTAGCTCGATAAACGGACCACTACCCATGGTTTCAATGAGTTGCTTGGAGTTAAGGTTCAACACATTATAGAGGAAGGAAATGATTTGGTCTGTATCAAATCCATGATGGGGGCATGAAGCAGTTAACTCATTGAAACGCTCAAAACATCGATGGAATGGCTCATTATCCAATTGCCTGAACGATTGAATCTGAGCCTTTATGGAGATTATTCGATGTGGTGGAAAGAACTTCTTGAGAAATCTGGATTGTAACTCGTTCCACGATGGAATCGAGCTCGGAGGTAAAGACCACAGCCAGGTCTTAGCTTTATCTTTTAACGAGAACGGGAAGAGTTTTAGGCGAATCACCTCCTGTGTGCAAGTTTGATCGTTGAGGGTATCACACACGTCCTCAAATTCCCGTATATGCAGGTATGCCTTTTCTGAATCCATACCGTGATAGTGTGGTAGCATTTGGATCATCCCATTTTTGAATCGGAACTGCCCGGCATTATACGGGAGTATAATGCATCCCGGAGTGACAGTGCGCTCGGGATATAAGAATTCTCTCAACGGGCGGTACGGAGGCTCTTCCTCACCGGTAGTTGCATTACTGTGCTGCGACATCTCTCTCTCACTTGACGATTCGGTGCTCTCACTGGGTGTGCACGACGTGTGTCCTACGAAGGAGAAAGGAGTGTTTCTAGAGATTGAGTGTGACGGTGTGGGAGGTGGGATCCAGAACTGTGGGGCTTGTGGAGTGTGGGGACTTATCAGGATTATACTCAACAAGTGGATTTTCGTGAATGCTGGTTGGAGTATTATGGGGTGTGGGAGTGGTTTCAGAATTTTGCATTAAGTTTGTGAGAGATGGTGGTGAATCTTTTTGTGCTTTTTCTTTCTTTTTTTTTTTTTTTGATTTTTTTGGATTTTTGAATTTTTTGTCAAAGCTTTGGATTAACTCGATCTAATCCTAAGTCTACCTATCTTCCCCGGAAACGGCGCCAAAAACTTAACACGACTCAGAATGTGTCTCTAAAGTGTGTACTCTCTAGGCTCAAGTGCAAGCCTGTCGTTCAAGTAATAATCCGACAAGTCGGGTATCGATCCTCAGGGAAAAAGGACAACGAAAGTTGTGACGACGGAATAAGACTAAGGAATCCTAACGTTGACTCTAAAAAGAAAAGAAAAGATTGATTTGGATTTTGGGCTTCGATTATACTAAATGAAATTATGAAAGTATGGTGAAAAATGCAGCTAACTAAATGACCTAGATTAAGAATGAAGGATTGAATTGAACTTTTAAATGAGATGATGAAGAATAGGACGGGAATACAATCCCCCAACCCTAGTGTATTGCAGTATAATATTAATCGTAAATTTATCTAATTAATTTGACCCGGAATTTAGTACTCCCAAGCATTACGTATACGAGGTTCAAGCCCGCGTCATACTTAATCAAAGGACGAGTAAATCAGTATCACGATAACGACACTCGAATTGTATTCTCAATCATCCCGGTTACCCAGGGGTAAACGAGATATTTAGACCTACAATTGTTGTGTCCCTACGCAATACGGTCAAAATTAATTACTAAATTCAGAGGATTAACTTTACACAATGACTACATCAGGTTGGGTTCATGTAACCCGACCTTAGAAATCTAGCCGGACATACCGAAAATGATGAAAACAGTGTTAAACATGCAAGTGTTCATGATTAATCTAGAGACAATTGATGGAATACTGTAGAATAGAATCACAAAGAAGAAACAACTTACTAAAATTACCCAAAGAACAATTGCAGCAATGAATAAACTTGATGATCACACAAACTTGGAATAAACCTTCAATCCTTGAATAAAACTGGAAATTGTATCTACAGCTAGGGTTTGTGGAAGAAAATGAGAAATTAAAATTAACTCCCCACGTTCTAGCCTCCTCTACAATGAAAATAATTCGGGTTTTTATACCCTACATGAAATTCCCAGAAGTTGAGTATAAGTCGGAGTCTTTAGAGGAGAATCAGAAAACAAATCTCGATGGGCGGACCGGTCCGGCCCTTAGGCGGATCGGTCTGCCTCTAAAGCGGATCGGTTCTTTTATTTTCCAGGCGGACCGGTCCGGTGCGGATCGGTTCTTTTATTTTTGTGCTCTTCGGTTTGCCTTCGGTTCGCAGTCCTCTGGAGTTTGCACAGCGGACCGGTCCGGGTTGAGGGCGGACCGGTCTGCCTATTTGACTTTTCTCTCAAACTTTGACTGTCTATATCTTTTGCTCCGGGTATCCGATTGAGGTGCCGTTTCTTCCTAGGTGCTTGTGAGGATGATACCTTCAACTTCTCTTTAGGTACCTCATCCAGATTCTGGGTAGAAATGACTCTTTTGCCCTTTTGACTTTTCTTGTTGACTTTTTCTATTCTTTCGGTTTCCTTCTTCCATTTCTTGACATTAGATACCTGTAAAATCATAACGAAATACCAGAAACTCGGTGTACTTGTTAGGATAAGTCAATAGCAAGATTATGAGATAAAGTCAATCCAATTACGTTGTTCGAGGTGATTAAAGTACCGAAATTAAGGGATAAATTAGGAAGAATTTATGCCTAATCAAATGCCATCAGCAGGGCTATAATATAATTTTTGAGTTTAGTTTTACTAGACTACAAAAAATAATTATAGTTATAAATGATTGTACCAAGACATTTAATATGTTTTGAGGATGACCGCATTACATTATATATTTATAATAACTATATAACATAATATACATCTTATTGTTAATAGTTATATGATATTGCATAAACTCTTAATTATGAAGATATTAAATTGTCACATATATATATTTTTTATGGAAGAGGGGAAGTACACCCACACATCTTATTAGAAATAATTTAGGAGAAAACGCCTCCCCTAAGTGGCACTTACAAGCTCAATAGACACTAAAACATAGAAAACATTTTTTTGGGGAGCCATTTACCAATATGATTGACAATGAACTTAAAAGGAAACATGAGGCTTTATTATAACCCCATTACAAAAAAATAATATATAAAGAATTATTTACAAAATCTAATGTAACTAGTACCACTTTTATTCAACTTGTAACCACCTCTAGTCAACTTGGGAAGATCTTCATACCTATAAAAAATCTTCAAAAACTTCAACACCACACTTTCATTAGCTGAGAAAACAACATCCATATTAACTTGCATATAGCAATGATTCCACTACTACAAATATATATTTTTATAATGGTAAGATGTTATTAATGACATTTTTCAGAATTTAAAAATCATCATAAACTGTGTGTTATAATAAGATTGGTGTTGACAAAACTATCTTAACAAACCATCATTAATGCTAACATCTTTAAACCTCTTTAAATGATGGATGATAATACAACAGTCATAAAAGGTACCTATTACGATGATTATTTTGTTCATTATAATGACGACATACGTAAAACAGTCATAAAAAAATGTTCAATATAATGACTGTGTACTAAAAACTGTCATAAATGGTTTTTTTCCTTTTTTTGCGTTGATTTCTATTATACCATTCCAATATCCGAAACATGTTATGTATAAAACTATGATATGGCCATTCAAAGCAGAAATTACCATACTCAAAGAAACAAATTCTAAGTACTAATATAACTTAACAATTAGTATAAAAAATGTCATTAATATTTGAAATTGAAGAAAATAAATATGATGGTCCCTTTTTATTTCTAAAGCGAAAAGTGTTTTAAGGATAACAAAAATAATTTCTCTTTTTTGTAAAAAAAACTTTTTTCCAATTTTTTAATTTGCACCAAGTTGTGAACAATTTTAACTTAACTAAATTTTATCTTGATTAATCCTAAACATCCATCTAGTGATTAAAGCAAGTAAAATAAAGTAAATAATACTCACAACGCCGAATGTACGAGGAAACCACAATGGGAAATTTTTTTGGACTACACAAGCCAGACAATCATTATGAATGTGGATTTACAGTGAACAGAGATAAGTCTTACTCAACGAGTCGATCACCACGAGACTTGACCCTCTTCTGATCTTCAACCACTCCTTTCACAGTTCCCACGCGAAAAGTCCTTCTTCCATGATACCTGTCCACAACACATGCATCCACGTATGTCTCGGTGTCCACTGATATGGCTTGTAACATCTACGATGTTGAAATCGGACTCCACCGAATCTTCACCGCAAAATCGGCAATGTTCGAGTGTAGAACAATTATTCTTAGTGTCACAAAGATCACTATAGCATATATTAATGATAACTCAGACCTTTGAAACTCCAAGGATGCATTTACTTTGAAAAACCTTAGAAAACTTGTGTGTAGAAACGTATTGGTTCGTAAATATTTTTCCAGAATGCACACTTATGAAATTTGAAGAAAACACGCTTATATATATTTTTCCTGAGGCGGTGGCTCGCTCGAACGATTGAAGCTGTCTTTCGAATGAAATGCCCATATCGTTCGAACAACATAATGATCTCTCTCAAATGACTGTCTATGTCGTTTGAGGGACGCACGAATTAGAGTCACTATCAAACTCTACTCTAATTCATCCTTATCATATTTAAATGAAATGTAATACATTTCAAACACTTATAAAACATTTATTTAATAAAATAGTTACCTTATCCTTATAAAAATTAAATTTTGAGTCCCATTAAAATTACACATTCATACCTGAGTGACCTCAGAATGCATATGAACTTGAAGACGAATAAAATTGCACCAATTAAACCTTTGGCACAAATAATTCTTTTAAGCTTTGACGTAACTTCTTCAATAAACTTTAACACGTCATAGTCTGTGTGGGATTCTGACAATAAAAATCGACCTATGACTCAAATGTGTTTTTGTAACACCCCGACTAATTAAATACTGGATAGCTACTCCTTTATTTAAATTAATACAAAATGTCAAGTTTGTTCAGTTCATCGCATCACTGTCGAAAACATTTAATTAATTACTAACCATTTAATATTTAAAATAGTGATATGCCAAATTTTAATATTTAAATTAACCATCAACTGAATAATTTAAATCATTATCCAACAATCACATGAACAATCTCATAAGGTAATCAACGGAATGAAATAACTGATGCCTCAAGTAAACTCTCCAATAATAGTAGCAATGTAAGTAAACCCAATACACATGTCTAAATGAAATAAATCAATCCCAAAACTAAAATAAAATGAAGGTTTAAAACTGTTGTCTCTGAATAAGAATGGGCAACAGGAAGAGAGTGGACACCAGGCCCTAACTGAAATAAATGACTCCGAAATAAGCAAGGATAAATGTGGAGGCGTCTAGTAACGAGATCTTGCAACTTCCACGGCAGCTACAACACGTCAATGGGATGGAAACTCCTATGCTTGGCGTCCCTGTGTCTGGACACCTAAAAGGTTTTTACAAAAAATAGATTTGGAAGCAAACGGGTCAGAGCTCAAGGTGAAAACAGTTTAAAATATAGCGAGTGTTTAATTGCATTAAACAGTAAATATTACACACATGTTAGTTACGTGCTCTCACATGAGTTCCTCACCTCTCAACTAATGTGCACACCTAACGTATATCCTTAATCCATCCTAGTTATGCCACTAACTAACTAGTCCGTACTAACTCCTGTCTTCACATTATAATCTAGGGTGTCTAATTGTATTACCCAAATATGTCATATGTATAACTCACATTTACACTAATAAAATTAGTTAACTCAATTGTTGTATAAATTCTCACATTTTTAACCCATTTAAATATCTCAATAATTCGCATCTACCAAGCAATAGTGAACCAATCACAAGTACACATATATCAATCTCATTACCTATATACATATATGGAACCCCTAAGCTAAGCTGCGGTGCATGCATACTCTGCTATCGAATCTCGGTACATCACGTACTTAAGGATCACGCGTTCCGAATCGCCCAGGAACCATTTTAATAACAATCACATATATTTGGAGGCAAACATAGTTCACATACCCATGGGTCACGCACATACCTACGCTCCCATGGTCAGATGACTTATCAACTCACAAATAATTCATTCACAGTCCTATATCCTTAAGATACCTATCTAAATCCCCCCGAAGGCACACAAAGATATGATGGTCCTTTCTAAAAAATCAACCTCCCGTGATAGCAAGTATGGTAGGTATGTCATACACATAACAATCCATACACTAAGTATTCACACAACATAGCTAATCATCATATTAATATAGGTATATTCCAACCCTATATCATAAGTCTCACACATATAATAATATCATCCCAATTATTCCACACAATAGGTTTAGCTGGATAATTCTCGTCGTATAATTTCGAGTACATACCCTATCCTAAAAAGGTTACATAGTCTCCACTTGTCCCTAAGATGAATTCAGTAATTTAAGGTCCCTATTTCTGCCTCTAACCTTAAGTTATCACTTATACAAATTGGATTCATGTCCTCATAACTTCTAATAGTAACTCACTCGTCGGACATTCGTAAGTGTAACTCTAAATAACAAATCAATTCTAACATGTTCCGACTTCAAATACACCCCAACTGGTCTTCCCTAAGTCTCAATATGTTCACATAGTCCCCACCAATAACTTTCAAGAGTCGGAATTAATTAAATCCTAAAAGGGAAAAAATATCACAAGTGCGGGGGGAGTCGATCGATCGACTCAAGAATGTTGATCGATCGATCGAACAGTTACAACCCAGATTTTCTGCGTTTTCAGCCCTAGTTTTATCTCCAATTTTCATTACATGATCCCAATTCCTAAAGTAAACGTACCAAATGTTATATCAACCTAAATTCAAGGTTTCTAATGTTCCATAATCATCAAATAATCACAAGAACCGCATATAAATCGATATATTCATCAAAGTCTCATGTTTAACCCTAGTGTAGTTTCTTTCAATTCAAGATAAAAAAATACTCAATTTTAATGTGGAATTTATATCACTAAGGTTCTGATTTAAGTCTCTATCATTTTCAGTACCCAAATTTAGATTTTCTTCTCTCAATATATGAAAATTTCAATTTTCCAAGTCTAGTCTCCAATTCTAAACTACATGGATAATATATTTTCTGAATCATAATAAGTTAAATCACTTTCCTGGAAAATAGTGGTTCTGATCCTTTGGAGCAGATGGTATGGGAGTGATCCTCTCTTCCTGATCTAACTGGTGGTGGTGATGGTGGTGCAAAGGGTCCAAGGATGGTGGTTCTTCTTTGAAAACTTCCTTCTCTTCCTCTCTAATGTCCGTTTGTGATTTTTGGTTGTGAAAACCCTAGGAGCCCTAAGTGTTGGCTGATATAATCAGTCTAAAATTCATGGGTTACTATTCTTCAAAAAATTAGAATGCCTAAAATACCCTCCCGAGTTACCGGTTAGGCCTAAAATGCCCCGGGACCCAAACTAAACCCCTGGCTAGTATTTTCTGACTATCTCGACCCTTCCATACACGTTGGCGCACTCAAAATGACCATACGAATGATATAAAAATAATTTAATTTTAAATCCATTAAATTAGTTCCTAACACGACTAGCATACGCATCCCAACTTTATTTCCGAAATTATCGTATTTACAACTCGTGACAATATTAATAAATTCAATAATCATATATTACCATATTCACTCAGTAATATTCAACATGATTATCATAATCAAACACTAGTATTTAAATTCGGATTAATTTCCAATCATTATCCCATTTAATTCAATCAATCCCAATAAATAAAATCAATAAAAATACGGGGTATTATAGTTTTGTTCTGGGAATAAATCAAAACTATACAATGGACTCAAATGGAAATTTTGTCCTTACAAATCTTCCCCTTTGACTATTCTAGGAAAAAACTAACAGTGACATGCCTAAGCCGGGTCGTCAAGAGGTATGACCCCTAAATCCATCCCATAAGCCCAAAATTAAAAAATTACAGGACAAGACTAGTAAACGATGGTCCGGTAAGCATGAACTGTCCCTGAATGTCTGAATGTGATGTAGCCTTGAAATCTCAAATCTTTTACGCATACCTACACACATGAAACAGACAAATACCCAGTGAAGTATGGAGGAACAAATGATATAAATCATAGTGAAATGTGTGAGTAAATTATTTTGATACCAATTTGAAACAAAAAACAACTTTTAAAACAAGATATCAAATATTCAAAGAAACAAGATACGAATGTAAATACAAAAGTGTGCAATAAACAAACATAGTTCTCAACAAAAATGTCCCCCCTACATCATATACATCTCTCCCCCTTTTTTTCTCGAATAGACAACCTAGTGTAAAGATAAACATAGTTAGAATCAGATAAATTAATGAAAATCATAAAACAACCAGCTAATAATGATCAATAATATCAAATCCGTAGCTAGCAAACAGTAATCACACAATATGAATAAGTAATCTAAGCAAATGTGACTAAATGCAATCCTACGCAGTAATAGATGTAAGAAATATGAAACTGCATATAAACAAGTTGTCCAGAAGCAATCCAATAGTAAAAAAAATATGACACATATGCAGCACAGTACTAAAATAGGATAAACATCAAATCTAGTCTGGTCGCTCGAACGAAACTGAAGCGCCGCTCGAATGATAAAGCTCTATCGCTCGAACGATAGGCTTCGCGCGACAACCAGATCTCTCTCGAATGAGAAAATGAAACACTCACAGTTTGCGCTGAAAGCCAATCAGTTTTTGCCCAGTGAAAAAATTTCGACAAAAAACTAACTGAAGGTACTCAAAACTGCAAAACAGTACCAAAATAGTAGGTAAACTAGGAAAACACAAAACAACCAAATTTGAGTTACATGCTAACATAGAATCGATGTTCTTAAACATGAACATGGAATGTATGGGCGTGAAGTACAACAAATGAATGACAATTCCAACACATCGAAACTATTAAGAAACTTTAATTGATAGATATAAATAATTAAACTTTATTTTATCCATATGTGACAATTAAAGTGTGAGATAAATGAACTAAAAAATTAAACATTTACATACATATGGAATTTTAACGATTCTACAAACAATAGCATCATGATACGATTTTTCAACGTTATGATTCGTGGTGCAAACCCGTTTAATTTTGTCCATCCAAACTCTCTCAGATATATCATATTTTTTCTTTTAGCATATGATTCATTTATTTTCCTTTTAATTTTTTCGAGCTCTTTTAAACGGTGGCTTTCACAACGAGTCAATTTTACACTCTCGCAACCCTTTTCCGTGAACACTCAGCATTTTTTCCAATTATAATCCTTACGGCAAACGGTTCTTACATACATACCTCCTCCTTATGTATACTTATGCATAGATTAAAAAATTGAGATAATAACGTCTCACCAAACTAAAATATGCAAGAAATGTCAAACATCCATATAATCTCGTGCATGTGTGCACATATGGCATATGTACAAACTCGAATCAAGATGCATATCAACTTCGAAACAACCCCATAATACAATAGTTAAGATCATTCTAAGCATCAATAATTATGACCAAATGTCCTAGCCACATGGAAAATGAAAGGAAGGGGGTCCAAGCACACCAATATGCCCCATCAAACATTTAAATTCATGACACAAAAACTAATCAAAAACCTTTTTGTTTTTTTGACATATTTTGACTCAAAAAAATGCAAAATATTTTTTGTAATTTCTCAAAAGTATAATAAACCAAAATCTTTTTGTATTTTTCAAATAAGACTCAATAAATGAAAAAAATTAATACAAAATGATATAGATGTCATAACACTAACAAGATATAAATCATGATGCAAATACTAGGGTACAACAAATATGATAACACAAACATTCTGTAGATCTAAAATGGAAAGAATCAAGTGCAACCAAATGAGAACCATGAAGTTTTAGTCCTAAAGACACTAAATTCGATTTCCTAACCCAAGTAGGTGTAACATGATGGGTGGGGGTTTTGGGAACCGACACGACTTTATTCCTAAAGTTCCTAGGAGTATTCCTAAGGTCATAGCAAAAACTTCTAAGGTGACCTTTCCTACCACAATGTGTACAAGTGTAAAGATGGCGAGAATGATTACCAAAATTTCGACCTCTCCTCATATTCCTAGTGGGCTCTCTCACACGGTTAGTATTGGCTTTGAAAATGGGAACAATGTGATCATCGTAGCCTATACGAAACCTATCACTTTTGACTTGGACGGTGCCTAACATCCTATCCAAATTTTTCGACCTAGATTCCAAGTCAAACGTAACCTTACTCGAGTCTCTTAATCTCTCCTCTAACTCACAAATGCTAGACTCAAGCACACGCCTAGACTCCTCAAACTCTAGTAACTAATTTTGAAAGTCTCCATAAAACCATGAAGACTATATCTCTCCTTTTCCAGATATTCTAGCTTCCCCCTAAGATTTTTCTCCCATGCCCTAAGATCCTCAATAAAAGCATCATTATTTTCTATGACACGCTCATTCAACATAGCTTGCAATTTAGAGTTTTCCTTTTTCACCTTCATTGCCTCGGCATACAACTCATTAAATGAAACTTGCAACTCTTTCACATCTACCTCCTCGCCCTCACTCACTTGGAATTCAATGGTCTCGAAAGTGTCATGCACATGAGAATCTCCGTGGGAAAATTTATCGTCTTCGGTCACATGACATCCCAAGAAAGTAACAAACTTGCTCTCATTGGGGAAACTTTCTCCCTTTTTCGTATCACTATCACTTAAGGAGGCAGTATAAGATATCAGTTTCGTGCCCTCTTTCTTAAGTCTAGTGAGACACTTGACAACTTTATAACCATACCCCTCACACCTAAAACACCTATCTGACTCAACCCTATTAAATTTCTCACTTTTATCTTTAGGGGTTGACTCTACCTTGCTGTTCTTGAATTTCTCAAAATTTTTGGCATATTTCGATTGCTTTTGAAACTTAAGTAATTTTTTGAACTTTTTAGCCAACAAGGCGACATCCGTAAAATTGAAATCATAATTGTCATCCGAAACTTTAGTTTCCTCCTTCCGGGCTTTCAAAGCAATACCCTTTTCTTTCTTTAGCACTTGCTTAGAGGTAAACATATCAAGTTCACAGGTTTATAAGTCACCTACATTCTCTTCAAGTTTCGTCGAATCAATCATTCCTAAGGAGTTTAAAATAGTCACTTTTGCATCAAACCTACTCGGCAAAGATCTCAAAATTTTCTTTATGACATGATTATCAATAATTCTCTCACCTAAGTTAAACGATGAGTTGACAATATTAGACAACCTAGCGTAAAAATCACTAAATGACTCACTATCTAACATCTTAATAGTCTCAAATTGTGTAGTGAGGTTTTGTAACTTAGACTCCCTAACCGTTCTAGTGCCCTCGTGAGTAAGTGTAAGTGTATCCCAAGCTTCTTTTGATGTTTCACAAGACATGATTCTATTATACTCTTTCGGTGTGACATATGAGGAAATGACATGCAAACCCTTAGAGTTGTAAAGTGCAAGGCTATGTTCAGCCTTTAGTTCATAGCTCAACGGGCTTTAAACTAATGACCTCACCATCTCGTGTGACTGGTGGTGTTCAACCCTTTTTAACTGCTAACCACTGACGTTCATCAATGGATTTTAAAGCACTTCTCATTCATATTTTCCAATAAGCATAATTTGTGCCATAAAAAATAGGAGCACAAAAACTTTCAAAACCTCCAAAATTCATCTCGAAAAACACAAGGGATCAAACACAATAAAAATATGTTTCCTGCTTTGATACCAATTTTATGCTCCCTTTTTATTTCTAAAGCGGAAAGTGTTTTAAGGATGACAAAAATAATTCCTCTTTTTGTAAAAAAATCTTTTTCCAATTTTTTAATTCGCACCAAGTTGTGAACAATTTTAACTTAACCAAATTTTATCTTGATTAATGCTAAACATCCATCTAGTGATTAATGCAAGTAAAATAAAGTAAAGAAAACTCACAACACCGTATGTACAAGGAAACCACAATGGGAAAAAATCTCGAACGATCCAAGCTAGACAATCACTATGAATGGGGATTGACAACGAATAGACACAAGTCTTACTCAATGACTCGATCCCCATGGGACTTCATGCTCTTTTGATATTCAACCACTCCTCTCACAGTGCCCACACATAAAGTACTTCTTCCAAGATACTTGTGCACAACACCGTGTCCACGTATGTCTCGATTTCCATTAATATGACTTGTAACGTCTACGATGTTGAAATCAAACTCCACCGAATCTTCACCATAAAACCAGCAATGTTCAAGTGTAGAACAATTCTTTTTGGTTCCACAAAGATCACTATAGCATATATTAATGATAACTCGGATCTTTGAAACTCTAAGGATGCATTTACTTTGGAAAACCTTAGAAAACTTGTGTGTAGAAACGTATTGGTTCGTAATTTTTTTTTGTAGAATGCACACTTACGAAATCTGAAGGAAACATGCCTATATATATTTTTCCTAAGACGGTGGCTTGCTCGAACGACTGAAGCTGTCGCTCGAACGAAATGCCCATGTCGTTCGAACGACATTGTGATATTGCTTGAACGACTGCTGATGTCGTTTGAGCAATGAGTGCACACCCTCTTCCCACAACTCATTTAATTCTTCTACCAAAGGATCCAGGTAGACATCGATGTCATCAGTTGCTGCCTTTGGCCCATGTATCAATAAAGACAGCATCAAAAATTCAGGTCTCATACATTGTGAAGGACGGAGGTTGAATGGGGCTAGGATCACTGGCCATACGCTCTGATTGGTGTTTAGATTTCCAAATGGATTGAAACCATTTGTTGATATAGCCAAATGAATGTTGTGCTGTTCTCGAGAAAAATCAGGATACTCATAATTCATCCTCCTCCAAGCTGTAGAATCAATCGGATGACGCATGAGATTACCCCCTACTTCTGGCCTAGCATGCCAAGTCATTGCCTCCGCTATCCATGATACTGTGAAAAATTCCTTTAATCTAGGCCCAACGGGAAAATATTTCAACACTTTTAGAGGCACTTTTGAGCTTGTGCCTTCCTTGCCGATAGATTAGACATATCTAGGTTCATCGCATACCGGACAACAAACGAGATTTTCATACTCCTTTCAGTATAGTATGCAGTCATACACACAAGCATGAATCGATTTATACTTCATTCCCAAACCTTCCAAACTGTTCTTCATAACAGGATAGCTATTTGGAAGCGTATTCTCCTTGACCTAATTCAGAATTCCTTTCACGATATTGCCAGACCAGCCATACTGCGTCTTCAAACCATGAAAACTAACCATGGCATGTAAAGTTATTTGATCTTTCTCACAACCAGAGTATAATGGTAGGGTCGCCTTAAATTTTAAACTTTGGTAGTCATCGTCAAGGTTTATCGTGATATCTTCACGAGCACCTGAACCTTGTACATAATCAGTGACCTCATTCTCCTCCGCTTCATAAACTCCGCACGCATCATTAACTAAATCCTCTAACATATTATGATCTACGTCGTGGCCTTCTACATCTATCCTACTTGTTGAAGGCTATTTGGGGACAAAAGGACTTTCAATTCACCGTGAAAACTCCAAAATTGATAATTATCTTGCATACCCCACATTAACAAATGTAGTTCAATTGTTTTTCCCTCAAACACCTTACCATTCTCACACCTAGCACACGAACACGGCAACTTTTTATCATTATGACATCTCTTTGCGTATTTCACAAATTCATTAGCACCTCTTCTAAACACCCCCCCCATTCTATTTGTATCACCCATCCACTCTTTGTATTTAGGATATCCCATCACAGCTACTACAACTAATCACCTATTAAGGGTAAGAAGCGTATATTCCTGGATTAGTATAAACAAAACTTAGATTGATAGTATGTTTCATTTAATTATGTCTTATTTATATTCGATTTTTAAATTTCAAATTCTAATTCAATTTATAATAGAAACCCCTATTTCCTCCATCTCCTCTAAAGGGTGAATGGTCCTATCCCATTCAAGCCCGCATATTTCTGTAACATACTTAACAGCTTATGCACATTGTTACGATTTGAGAACAATTCGGCAGCATATCCCCATAGTTCTTTAAGTACACGATGTAGATTGGCAAGTGTGAGTGTTATTTCAATTGATCAATTGAAATAACACTCACACTTGTCAATCTAGTATGTACCCAAAGAACATTAGGATACGAGTGCAGAACTTCCTCCAAAAGTAACAACTTTAAGCCACTAAGAATATTATTATACAGAAATTATGTAGTCCCAAACTTTTCAAACGGGACAATTCGAGAGATCTCACTACAGGGGTAATGACTCTCGAACGGGTCTAAGGGCTATTGAATACGTTTGCATAAGAACTAGAAGGCTAGTATCTATGCGCACTATATGTAATTTCAAGTATGTTTCATTTAATTATCATACCATATATATATTATTCCTGATACAAAGTACTTTAAAAAAAAGTTGAAAAATCCCACCCTCATATGGACAATAATTCAGTGGTCAAGCCACTTTTAAAATTAACCCACGGAACATCGATCCACTATAATCCAACCGCAATAGCAACAACAAATGTGTATCCCGTACTCCTTCTAATTCATCTACTCAATTAATTCATTTCATCAATTAAACTAACAATTAAAGTATACAATTATTAATTTACTAATTTACAATGAGGGGCAATCCTACTTGCATATGAAAGGGGCCCTAATTATTAATTTACTAAAAAAATTAATAACTAATCAAAATTTGATTAAACCAATCAAAATTTGAGGGGAAATATCTAATAAACCAATCAAAATTTGATTAAAAAACAATTAAAAAGCACCACCCCCCGCCCCATTTCCCTTGCCCCACTCACCCCCACCTTCCCCCTACCACACACACAAGCACACACACTCACACATACACATATATACACACATGCACATGCACATACACACACACACACATAGCCCCCCCACCACCCAACCCTGCCCCCTCCCCCCCACTGTCACTGCCCACCACACACACGTGCGCACACACACACATGCGCACGCGCGCGCGCACACACACACACACACACACACACACATGCACACACACACGCACATATACACCCCCTCCCCACCCCCCATGCCCAACCCTACCCCCTCAATCCACCACCACCACACACACACGTACATTTACACACATATATACACACACTCACATACACACACACATATGTACAAATGGAAGAGACATAGAGAGAGAAAACGTACCAAAATCATATATAGAGAGAGAGTGCAGTCGCTTAGAAAGAGAGAGAGAGAGAGAAATAGGGGAACAGAAATCGGTGGAAAAAAAGAAGAGGGAAGGGTTTTTTACTTACTGAATTGTCAGGGACATGTCACGATCATTGACCATGATAAGTTTATAAGGTTTGTCACGGTCATTGACCTTGACAAGACCGTGAATACAGTAAATGTCACGGCCTTGTCATGGTCAATGACCATGACAAAAAACACATATTTTTTTGTAACAGTCATTGACCGTGACAAAATTGGTCGATTGAAGGGTGCCAATTTGACCATTTTGGTATAGTGAGAGAGGAGCCCGTTTCTGGTTCGACGACTCATGAGAGGTAGCGACAGATTGTTTTGAAGGTCGAGGAGTTAGAGGATATCATTCGTGAGGCCACAACGACCGGTATGGAGATGGAGAGACAAAGATGGGTGACTTTAGAGGCACAGCAGCAGGGTACACCCATTTTGGCTTGGGATAGGGCGAGAACCAGCTTTCTTAAGGGCAATCCTCCCACCTTCGCATGAGGATCTGACCCAATGTTTCCTCACCAATGGAGGAGGGACATGGAGAGACATTTGAGGATGGTGGACTGCACGGATGTGCAGAAGCAGATGTTAGTGACGTTTAAGCTGACTGGGGGTGCATTGTAGTGGTGGGAGAGTGCCACCACATCGAAAGATAAAGATTAGTTGGGTTATGTAGATTTTTTGATAAATTTTACAATAAGTACTTTCCGTATGCAATTAGAAACACGAAGAAGAGAGGATTTATGGACTTGGAGCAAGGTTCAAAATCGATTGTCGAGTATGAACAAGAGCTTACAAATTTATCTATGTTTATACCAGAGGAGGTTAGCACTGAGGTGAAGAAAATGGAGTGTTTCATTAATGGATTGTCTTGGTCGATTAGGCAGATGGTGTTGGGAAATCCAGCGTACACTACTTATGCTTAGGTGGTGGATGTCGCAACGTTACTATGGAAAGAGAAGGCCAACTATCAAAAGAAGTTGGGAAAGAGACAAGAGTTAAATGGACAAGGTGGTGAGAATAAGGTCCGTAATGACCAAGCGTGGAAGAAACAAAGAACAAATCAGGAACAACATGGATAAGGAGAAGAGCGAGCAAACACTAGACTTACGAACCTTTTAAGGGTGAATGCTTTATCTGTGGGAAAATATGATATAAGGTGTCTAAGTTTTTGAAGAGAGAGGATCAACAATGACAAGTAGTTCAGGCCCAACCGAGTCAAGTCACACAAGGACAACAAGGTAACGGAGTATAGGGGAAGTAAGGACTAAGGATTCCAGTTCTAGCAGCAGGTGTTCAGGGAGCACCAGCAGCACCGACAGTATCAGGTGTACAGGGGGTGGCCTCAGCACTAACCAATACCGATTATGGGAGGTGTTATTTGCCTCAGCCTCAGGCAGAGCATGATAGATTGCGTGGCTAGTAGACTATCGCGGTACGTAAGATTTTCTTAAATATTTATATATGTAGGTGTTATATATATTATATTTTTGTTAAGGATTACGTTTGGGTAGGTTAGGTGTATAGGCGCCTAATTGTGGTACTCTACGGATATGCATATGTGAGCCTTATTTTATTTTGCACGATTACAATTTGCTGAATTTCGAGGACGAAATTCCTTTGCTGGTGGGGAAGTATGTAACACCCCGTGTTTTACTAATTAACGATTTTAATTGATTTGAAGAAAAAACGGAGTGAAATAAAATTTTGGGATTTAATGGTTTTTAATAATTAAACACATGGGTTAATATTTGACAAGTAAATTCTCAACCAAAATTAAATTGGAGTTATAATAGAATGTTAGAATGATTTTTAGTATGTTTTAACAAGCAAGTACGTTTTCGCTGAGTTAATAAAATTTATTGTAAGTGTAAAGGCGGTGTTTTCAAGCTTTTGTTTTGATGTTTGGGTCGTTCAAACGATAGCGTATGTCGTTCGAACAACAAGTGTCAGTCGTTCGAGCGATAGGTGAGGCGGTGGGTTAATTAGAGTCCTAATTGTATTCTAACTCTTAAACCCTTTAAATACCAAAACTGATATGGGGTTGGGACTTTTATAACACTTTTCTCTCAAAATTTTCTCCAGTAAGGTTCTCCAAATATATTTCCTCTCATCTTCAACCCATAGCCCCAAGTTTTAACAAGTTTTAACTCAAGAATTAAAGATTCAATTGGTGTTTTCTAAGGAGTCCAACCGTCTACTCAAATTTTTACCCAACCAATTCCAGGCATGAATACTATATTTCGTTCCTTTAGTATTATGTGTTTTAAGTGTTGCCTAAATCCTTAATCACATGTGTTGATACGAAATTAGTCAGCAGACGTGGACCAACTATATAAAGACACGTGTCATCTTATGTGTCAAATACATATACTCATCGAGTTACTCAGCGTGCCGAGCTATAAGGTATGACGAGCTAAATAGCCTGTCGAGCTACTCAGGGCGTAGAGCATCTAGACAGGAAGATCAAGCGACAATTGCACATTCAATGAACATTGGATTTAATGAACACCCTCATTGTATAAATGTATATGTCAATTAAATAACGACATCTTGTCTATTCATACTGATAGCCCCAAGGCTATAAATACATTATAACACTCCCCATAAGTGGGAAATTAATCTCTGGTAACCATCATCGAGATTAAGGCACACATTGGCAATACAAGAACAGTGGACGTAGGCCATTATTGTTGGGCTGAACCACTTTAAAAATATATTGTCTTATTTTTTTTATTCCTTTTTATCTGTGATTAATTAATTAACTCGAATATAGTTTTTTACATCAACAGATTGGCGCCGTTTGTGGGAAACGACTATACATAGCGTTTTTCACTAATGGCTAAAATCCTAGAATCTAGCGCCCGGAACAAAACTGGTGGTCCCCCCAAATCCATATGCTCCTCAACTATCGATCAACTTACAGGAATAGTAGCCAACTTGACCCAAGGGCAAACGACTATGCATGAAACTATACGGTAACTCATTCAGACCATTCTTAACGGATCACCTGCCCAGTTAGGACAACGAAGCGTTCAGAGAAATACCCATCTGCCATCCTCAAGAACCAGATATACACTATTTACGGATGTTTCTCAGCCCAGGCGTAGTGATTCTCATCATATTGAGAGGTCGGAGGATCCTTCATATCAACCTGGACGAACTTCATCTATAAGAGCTACAAATTCTAGATAAAATGTTACTCTAACTCCTTAGCGAACAAGCGCTTTGGAAAGACTGAGCAGAGTCTCCTCTTTTGGCCTTAAGAGGAATCAAAATCCCCCTAGGAGTGCGTCAAGGAATTCTTAACGACCAACCGATCTAAGGGAAGGTACTGTCCAATCACACCCAGTAACCCGTAATGAAAGATCCTAAGAGGAGAATTCAGCGCGCTCTATTGCTCGGGCAAATAAGCCTGAGGTTGCGAATGACGCATGAAAGGGCTCCATCCAGAGATTGGAGGACCGTCCAGGGGAAATGGCTAAGGCCAAGAACCCTATCCAAAGAACTTTTGTCCAAGGGTCACCTTTCGTGCAGACTGTAGTGGATTTTCCCACACCATCAAAGTTTAAAGCCCCGATAGTGATGCCCAAATATGATGGAAAAACTGATCCAGTCCTCCATATAGAGCAGTACCGGGCCACTGCTGACATCTACGCAGTTCCATATGAGTTCAGTGCAGGGCTTTCTCAAGAGCCATCACTGGATCAGTGGCAAGATTAGTACTTTTCATCAATTGGCCGAGCTATTCATAGGAAACTTATGCTTTGGAGCGAATTCAATTAAGAGAGTAGCACATCTAATGAGTGTGAGGCAGAAAGAAAGAGAAAACACCAGGGATTACATCACTCGTTTTAATAACGAGAAGCTGGAAATGATTGACTACGAGGAGAAAACAACAATAATAACTCTCATAAGTGGTCTATTACCGAACAAGTTATATTATACATTGGCCAAAGACCCCCTAAATCCATGGCAGAACTGATGGCTAAAGCAACCAAGATCATGAATGTCGAAGAGTCCATGGCTGCGAAGAAGAACCCTGGCACTAAGGAAGAGACCAAGGCTGACGGTACAATTGAGAAGAAGGACCAAAAGCGCAATGGGAATGGTAAGCGACCAAAAGCCAAAGAGGCATTTGAGAAACTGAAGAAGTATGGGAATTACACACCCTTGAAGGTGGATATAAATCGTATTCTGGAAGAGATCAAGAACAATGAAGCGCTAAATTGGCCAGAGAAAATGAGGACATACCCCGAAAAGAGGGATAAGTCCAAATATTGCGAGTTCTATAGAGATCACGACCACACGACCAAATGTTGCATAACTCTCTAGAACGAGATTGAAGCATTCATCAGGTGCAGAAAATTGAGCAAGCTCATCGATCGCCAGAATGGTGGGAAGACTAGCGAAAGAGGAAGGCAAATGTCCAAATCTCCTCGCCGACCAAGAGATGATAACAAGAGGAACCATGAAGATAATCCAGAGGATGATCCCAACCTCCCTAAAAAGCTAAGGCAACCGGAACGTGAGGTATTTTCCATCCATTTTGGATCGTTTGAATGTAATGTGATTACAGGTGGAGATGTAGGGGGGGGATATAATACTACCAAACAAAAAGCTTACCTCAATGAGGCTCAAGCTTGTTCTTACATACAACATATAAATTTAACTGAGGACGATCATCCGAGGAAGGTGAATAGGGACAAACTGGTCATCGGATTTTCTAAAAATGATCTCACTGGCGTACTATATCCTCACGATGATCCTTTAGTGGTCAAAATGAGAATGAAGGATGTAGTGATTTCGTGTGTACTGGTAGACAATGGTAGTTCTGCAGACATCATGCTCTTCCCCTCTTTTGATAGTTCGAATTTGAAGCCAGCCCAGCTAGAGCAATATTACAGGCCCCTCCCCAGTTTTATAAGAGAGAAGGTCTTTCCACTTAGAATGATCAAGTTGGACATGCTCATGGGCACCTGGCCTGCATGCAGAATAGAAAAATATGATTTTTCATAATGGATAAGAACGTCTAATCAGCCTATAACATAATCATGGGAAGAGTAGGCCTGAAGAAGTTTGAGGCCGTACTATCCACGGTACACCAGTGCTTGAAGTTTTCGACCAATTTCGAAGTTGGGGTTGTTAAAGGTGACCAGATAGTAGCTCGGGAATGTTACTATTCATCTACCGAGCAGGAAGAACTGGAAAAGGCAAGGAAGAAATCCACCACCTATTAGGTGGATGAGTCTGAAGAGGCGGAGATTGAGACTTTGGACCCCAAAGATGAATCTCAACTTGTGAAGGGCCAAGTAGTCGAAACTACAAAGAACATCATTCTGGACGATGAATGACCAGAACAAACCACTCAAATCAGTGCTTCTCTGGATCCATTCATAAAATAGGAGCTAGTGGAATTTCTACGACATAAAAGGCAAGCTTTCACATGGAGCCACGAAGACATGCCGGGGATATATCCGACTTTCTTATGCCACGAGCTCAACGTTAACAAGGAGGCCAAGCCAATGAAGCAGTGGAGAAGGTTATTTAGCCCAGAGAAGAATCAGGAAATCCAAGAAGAAGTCGAGAAGCTATAAAATTCCTCCTTCATTGAAGATGTCAAATATCCCGACTGGCTAGCCAATGTTGTTATGGTAAAAGAGAAGAATAACAAGTGGAGGATGTGCGTAGATTTCACTGATCTCAATAAAGCTTGCCCAAAAGATCACTTCCCCTTGCCCCGAATTCATCAGCTGGTGGACACTACCTCGGGGCATGAGTTATTGAGCTACATGGATGCTTACTCCGGCTACAACCAGATTAAGATGAAACCAGAAGACAAAGAGCTACTTATTTCATTACCCCAAGGGGAACATACTGCTATAATGTCATGCCGTTTGGACTTAAAAATACAGGCGCTACGTACCAGAGGCTGATGAATAAAGTCTTCGCAGAGCAAATTGGCAAAAACATGGAGGTTTACGCCAACGATATGTTAACTAAGAGCAAGAAAGTTATCGACCATCTAGTTGACCTCACCCAAACCTTTGATCAATTGGACAAATAGAAGATGAAGTTGAACCCGATGAAATCTATATTCGGTGTACGAGAAGGCATGTTCCTCGGGTATATGGTGAATCAGCGAGGCATCGAAGAGAATCTGTACAAGATCAAAGCTCTGTTGGAATTACAATCTCCATCTACGAAGAAGGAAGTGAAAAGCCTCACAGGCCGCATCATCGCTCTTAACAGGTTTGTATCGAGAACAACGGACAGATGTCTCCCATTCTTCAAGACCCTTAGGACAACTTTTGAATGGAACGACGAATGCGAGCTGGCATTTTAAAAATTGAAGAAATATTTGGGGACACCTCCACTGTTATCCAGACCGGTTATGGGCGAAAAATTATACTTATACCTGGCTGTCTCGGAGAGCGCAGTCAGTTTGGCGTTAATAAGAATGGAAGATGGAGTACAAAAACCCGTGTAATACACCAGCAAAGCATTTCGAGGAGCAGAAATTCGATATCCAAAGTTTGAAAAGATAGAATTAGCTCTAATATAAGCGAGTAGAAGGATGAAACCTTATTTCCAGGCCCATACCATAGTGGTGTACACTGATATGCCACTTAGACAGGCCTTGCAAAAGCCAGAAAAATCCAGAAGACTAATGTACTGGGTGGTCAAATTAGGCGAATATGATATTGTTTATGAGCCAAGGTCCTCACTCAAAGGGCAGGCGGTGGCTGATTTCATCACGGAATTCACTTACCCAGATATCCCCGACCAGCAAGAGCCTAATGTAGAATAACCCATGGATGTTACGGGATCATTCAGGACAGTACTCGATCAACTAACAGTGGCAAATTCGTCAAAAAAGATTAATAACGAGCAACAAGCATCATCGGGTAACGGACCAAACATTCCATTAAGGAACCTTATCAGACCAAGAGTTTGACAAGGAGATACCTGTATGGAACTTGTATACCAAACATTCCATTAAGGAACCTTATCAGACCAAGAGTTTGACAAGGAGATACCTGTATGGAACTTGTATGTTGATGGTTCATCGTGTGCAATAGGAAGTGGAGCTGGAATAATTTTTAACAGACCTAATGGATTGGATGTCGAATACACTCTGCGATTTCAATTGAAAGCCTCTAATAATGAGGCCGAATATAAATCCATGATCGTGGGCCTCAGTTTGGCAAAAGCATTGCACGTAAAGTAGGTAATCGTGTTTAGTGATTCATAATTAATTATACATAAGATTCTGGGGTTGTACGCAGTGAAGGGAGACTTGATGTCAAAATACCATGCTAGAGCTATGGAGATTATATCCAACTTTACTGCAGTTCGTTCAATCAGAATCCCAAGATTAGAGAATGTGAGGGCTGATGCGTTAGCTCGGTTTGCCTCAGCTACTCGCACCGAGCTACGAAGAACGATTCCTATTAAGATATTGGCTGAGCGGAGCATTGATGAAGATTTATGGTGAAATTCATTACCCTAGATATGGGGCCGTTCTAGATGGATCCCATCAGAGCATACATCAAAGAAGGGGCATGCCAACTGACCAACTTGAAGCAAAGAGGCTGGAGTTTAAAGCTTCTCGATATGTACTAAATAATGGCATTTTGTACAGGAGGGGTATCATCGCAGGTTTACAGAGATGTGTGCATCCCTCGAAAGTTAAAACCTAATTGAAGAGGTTTATAAAGGTTCTTATGGAGCTCATGTGGCAGGATAGACTCTCCTACAAAGGATAACGACGCAGAGATATTATTGGCCGATGATAAGAGCTGACTCCACATCCTATGAAAAGAAATGCGATAAGTGCCAGTGTTTCTCTTCTCTCCTAAGAACCCCCCAGGAATTGTTAACACCCATTACATCCCCTTGGCCATTTGCTATGTGGGGTATAGATTTGGTCGGACCTCTACTGACCACCAAAGGGAGGTTCAAATATCTGGTAGTCACTATTGACTATTTCACTAAGTGGGTCGAGGCCGAACCTCTCATTGATATATCGTATGAAAGGGTGTACCAGTTTATATGGAAGACTATTATTTGCAGGTATGGATTGCCACATGCCTTTATCACAGACCATGGAACGCAATTCGATAATGAGGAATTCGCTGCATATTATCGTCAATCCAATGTTCAAAAGATCCATTCTGTGCCCGGACACCCACAGAGCAATGGACAAACTGAAGTGACGAACAGGAATCTGCTGAACGGCTTGAAGAAACGACAAGATAAAGCAAAAGGAAATTAGATTAACGAGCTACACTCTGTGCTCCGGGCATATCGCACAACACCCCGAACAACTACTGGAGAATCACCCTACATGCTAGCCTTTGGAAGCGAGGCAGTAATCCCATTCGAATTGGGCCTGCCTACACACAGGGTACTTAATTTTAACTTTCTTATAAGCGATTTGGTGAGACGCTTAGACCTGAAAATGCTCGAGGAAGTTCAAGAAGATGCAACAATCAGGAACGCAGCCTACCAACAGAGAACAACCATGTTCTACAACAAAAGAATAAAGAAATATGAACTCAAAAAAGGGGATTATATGCTCAAGAAGGTGATTCAAAAGCATAACGAGCTAGAGGCTAACTGGCATGGGCCTTACAGAGCAACTATAGTTTTTCGCCCTGGGACTTACATAATAGAAACCTTAGAGGGGGAAGAATTTAAAAATGCATGGAATGTAGAGAATTTGCGCAAGTATTACCGGTAATACAGATTTACATGTACACATTTCTCTTTGCATGAATAAAAGTGATGGTTTTTTTCGTATTCCTTTTTTATTTAATTTTTGTTGGAGTACTAGTGCTACACACTACATCAATTCTGGTTGATCAACATCAGTAACCATCTCCTAAAGTTGGTTGGCATTCAACAACCACCAACTCCGGTTGGTCGGCACCACTAAATTTGACCAACAAATTTGGCATAATAATCATACATGGCAAAGTTTGTTTGATCACGGATGGTCTCAAGAGATATCCCAAACTAGGCAAAAAGATGGGTGACCTGACGAGGCATCTACTGTCTAGGCACCAAGGTAATCCCATTGCGATTACGATAACTAAGTAGGAATATGGGAGGAACATCACCCCATTGTTTAGACACTAATAAGTGATAAGTCACTGCAACTAGGCAGCAAGTGGGGTAAGCTCCATTGTTTAGGCAAAACAGGACAAGTTATCCCTCTATATATAGATATATATGCATTCATCAATAAAAATGAGAAACAAATATATATGCATTCATAAAAAAAAATGATAAACACATGTCACAAAGTCTTTCTAAGGACATAATGACCAACTTTTATTTATTAATCACAAGCAGACTACATAAACATGAATTTTGTTTCATTGAATACAAATGTCTTATTCTATGGGTTCTTTTCCCTTTAATTTTTCCACAGGTTCCATCCCAACTAGAGGGTCATCTAATGCATAGGGAGAATTAATGAAGTTCATATCTTGTAGCATTATGACATTCCTCAGACATGGTTGATCAAGAAAATGTTGAGGACGAGATACCTCAAAATCTGAATGAAGCTGGTAATCACCAAGATATCTGGATATCAAACACAGAGGAATGGCACGAGCTAGAATCCATCTGACATCGAGTTTAAAGGGAGGAAAAGGCAAGTCAAGTAATCCAGGATCACACCAATCCCATAAGGAAAGGCCTCGATCAACTTTTATTACACATAAGGCATTCAACCATCCCTGTTTGTATCCCTCGTTGTTGGATTATTGCAATCGTGTATTGAGATGTCATAAAGCTTCATTGTATCCCACCATCCGATATTCTCTAGGCTGTTCGTGAAATTGATAAGTCAATCTCTCAAGCTGCTCGTGGAGCTTCTTCACCAAAATTTCCTTACTTTCCAGTGCAGAGCTCTGGTTGGAGAGTTGGTCGGTAAGACTCTGAATTTTTTTTGACATTTCTGCCAGGGCTTGATTTTTCGCCGTCAATTGAATGACTTGATTTTTCAAAGCCAGTTGGGTTCTAATTTCTTCAATATTAATCTGACCAGCCCTTGCTCATCCACGGGTAGAAGGTTTTGCTCTGCCACGAGCATAGGGAGTAGGTCCAGTTCATTTCAAACTCTTTAACTCTTCTCTCAAGGCAGCATTTTCGATTTCTAAAATGGAAAAGTCTTCATTGTTAACTGGAACCAAGGCTCCCAAAGAAGAGGAGGCAGCAGATTTGAGTTGCTTCACTTCTTCTTACAATGTAATATTCTCTTGTTCTAGCATCTTGGAAATATTCTTGTGCTCTTCGATCTCAAGTTTTTTCACACTTTCTTTCTTCTCATGGGCAGAGATGAACTTGTCATATCCCCTGTCAGCACTCAACTGTTGGTATTTTTTCTCATAACCTTTGTGTAAGAGTGTAGTGGTTTTTTTGTGCTGAACTTGGAGTTATTCGATCATCCTTTGATGGTCTTCAATCATTTCGTAATAACCCACGTTGTTGGCTATCGCACGATCAAGTAAACACTTCAAATATTGGTATGCGTCAACTACTTTCTCGGAAGCATTGGATCCAAGAAAACACTTTAATAAAATCTGCATGACCCGCTTTGAAGTAATCATTACATTTTTTCATTAACTCAGTATCATTAGGTGATAAGAGTTCCATCCTGTCAACAAACTAGCAAGGAAAAATAAAAACACATCAACAATGATACAGATGAGAACAAGTCAAGGAGATATTCAGAATAGATGACAACAACCTATTTTATTGATTATAAGAAAAGTGATTACAACCAAAGTTACAAGAAAGAGAAGAAAATAAGAAAAAAAACATAAATAAGAGCAGAGCAATGCTACACCTTCTCTTTATTCCCTATCACATCATCAACATGTTTGGACAAAGAAGTTGGTTGCTTGAGAGGCTTTTGATATTCCTTGATAGAAGTTTATGCTTGATGAACTTGATTGGAGGGTTGAGGAGTGTTAGCAACATGGACTTATTCTACTAGCATCAAAGAAGACTCATCAGATGTAGCTTCATCTTCCTCTTCCTCATCAATAGTAGGAGGAGGGCCATGAGTGTGTTTTTGGAACAGCTCTGAATCATTCACAACATTCAACTCTCTTAATGCTGCGACGTATCCATCCCTGAAGTACTTTAGACTTGCGTATTCCATCTGGCAAGTAGTCGAAGTTAAGGCTCTATTCCACCCCTTATCCCAATCAGAGCTGAACGATTTCTTCACCGCGGCCTTTCTTTTCATCTTCTCAGAGGAAGAACGTTCCTCGACAAGCCTCACCTTCTCCTCAAGGTCTTTCTTACGCCGTTCAGCCTCTTCAAGCTTTCCATTAGCCTCTTTCTTACTGACTGCGGTGACCTTTACGTTTTCCTCAAACTCCTTCGAGGAATTTACTGCTTGATCATGAGCTGACTCTGCGGATAGAAGCTTCTTTTCCCAGGCAGCTTTATCTTCATCGTATTTCTTCCGAGCATCCTTTAAGTATTGAGACAACCCAGAAAAAGCTTCTTCAAACCCACTGGATGAGGTTGAAGCCTCATCTCTCTCTAGCATACAATTAAATCACGTCATAAACTGGGAAAAAAAAAGAAGCTCAAATTAGAATGTGATAACAGTATATAGGAAGAAGTGCTAAGAATAATGGTACTTAATAACGCGATATGTTGGGCCGTAAAATCAACGACCTTTTCTCGTGAAAGGGAATCCTCAGCAGCTCGGTAATTCAAAATGGTCCAAGACTTGATCAAATACCTGGACAAACTCAGGGTAATAACAACTGGAGCGCTAGTCCCCGAGGATGGACTCTCAATATCAGAAGGTCGAGCAGCAGTTTCTACAGGTCTCTCTGTAAGACCCCTCCTCAATCTCCTTAGAGGAGCATCTTCAATCAAAGGTGATTCCTCTTTTTATGTAATAGCAACACCTTCAATCAAAGGTGCTGCCTCTTTTGGGACAGTAGGAGGTTTCCTGCTGACTTCCTTGACAGGTGAAATTATTTCTTTGGAGGAGATATCATCCACTTTCTTTGTCCCTTCAAATGGACCATGCCCTTTACTCTTCTTCTTCCCTTTAGTATCAGGGGCATCATTGGCGAAGAACCCAGGCATCCTCCTCTTCCTTGTCATCAAATCAGAAGAAGGATCCTCGACACTTACTTGAGATGATGGTACTCGATCAAGGTCGATTACCACAAGAGGGGCAAGAGGACGAGCAATGAAAGAAGAGGCGGTATTTTTGTATCTCAGCAAATAAGAAGAAGCTCTAACATGTTCCCCGTTAATTGATTGATACAAACCCCAGATGAGTTTCAAAGCCTTTATATTAATATTGCTCTCTTTTGGGGGCTTTCTTTTGTTATCAACTTCAAAAGAAAATATAAATATCAGTGACACATTTTATTAAACATAAACAGAGCTAAATCAAATCATTGAAAAAAATCTATCCCATGGCCATAAAGTGGACATCTGGGACCTTGGTACACATCATTCCATTTTGATGGAGGGTGTTGCCAATTTTTCATCACAACCCCATGATCAAAATAGTCCCTATTAGCATCGAGAATATTGACTACTAAAGCTCTATTGGAAAACCTAGTTTATAAATAAAATGTGGTATCACTGGTAACCCATTTATGACAAAATATAATTTCAAGGATCCCTAAACGAGTCCCGTGAATCTGGTTTAACCTATGTACGCCATTAACTACCCTCCATGTATTTGGAGCTACTCTTGCAGGAAAAATATCAAAATATTGGCAAAATTCCAAACACAGGGGATTAGGCGGAAAAGAAAAGCCACATTCAGCTATGAAAAGTGAGGGAAACCAGTGCCCCTCAGCCAGAGAAAATAAATCAGCCGAAGAAGGAAGTTCTTCTAGAAAAACCCAAAAGGGAATTACAAAATCGACTGGAAACTTATCTAAAGATTCAAAAAGATAAACCATGATGACTAAAGCAAAGAAAGAAGAAGGAAGAAATTCTTACAGAGAATTTAGAAATTTGCTAAGGCAGACAATGGAAAGAACAATAGTATGAAAATGGAGTGAGAAAACACAAATTTTAGAATTATGGGAGTGAAAAGTAGATGATGATCCTTTTCCTATCTCTTTCAAATGACTTGCCTTGGGAAGTAGGAAAAGAAATGATTACTAGCAAAGATGATTGCGTTTCCGGTGGTTAAATGATGGAAAAGATGCCAATACCCAAGCGTCTGGTGTAGATTCAAAATATTTACAAATTTGCCATTTCGCGCTCAAATGACGAGACTAGAGGAAAAGATCCTAAGTGTTGGAGAACTGTAAGTAATCAAAGGTGTTCGAGCAACTTTTGAATAAAATGTTCCACACTCTCATATCAAAACTCAACTGTGAAACATTGGGGGCTTCTGTTGATACGAAAATTAGTCAGCAGATGTG
The DNA here is from genome assembly GCA_949130495.1 of Sambucus nigra. NCBI lineage: Eukaryota > Viridiplantae > Streptophyta > Magnoliopsida > Dipsacales > Adoxaceae > Sambucus > Sambucus nigra. The sequence continues at coordinate 291,482,800 of OX422215.1, read as the reverse complement.
GACCAACTGTATAAAGACACGTGTCATATTAAGTGGCAAATACGTGTCATATTACGCTCACCAGCTGCAAGGTATGCCGATCTACATAGCCTGTCGAGCTACTCAGCGCGCAAAGCATCTGGACAGGATGATCAAGCGACAATTGCACATTTAATGAACATTGAATTTAATGAACACCCTCATTATACAAATGTATATGTCAATTAAATAACGACATCTTGTCTATTCATACTGATAGCCCCAAGGCTATATATACACTCTAACACTCCCCGTAAGTGGGAAATTAATCTCTGGTAACCATCATCGAGATTAAGGCACACATTGGAAATACAAGAACAGTGGACGTAGGCCATTATTGTTGGGTTGAACCACTTTAAAAATATATTGTCTTATTTTCTTTATTCCCTTTTATCTGTGATTAATTAATTAGATCGAATCTAGTTTTTTACATCAACCACATGTTTTGATTAAAATCAATTAGCAACTTAATTAGAGAAGGTGGACACTAAATTTTGGGATTGTTTTGATAAAACTTTTTAATATGATTTAATCCTTGGTTTTTATGGTTTTTAGGGTGTAGGTTCGAATGTAGAAGTTATGGGATTATTTATATGTTATGTGGGACGCGAACACACTTATAAAAAGTAGAATATTTACAAAAGAGAATTATTATGTCATATTGAATAATATCCCACGTTAATTAAATTAATAAGTATTGGACCGAAATAATTATGTTAAAAATGATGACTATATTATTAATAGAATTAAATTTCAATGGTGACATTTGTGATTAAAGTGGCATGTTGTGATTATGATTTGTGATATTGTATGCATTGGTTTATTCACTTTTTCCATTGCGGGGACGATGGGCTTTCGGCTAGTATATTGCTCACCTTGATTATAGGATGCTTACTAGGTATGGACTAGTGGGTAGGCCTTGGTTATAATTTATGCTTGCAAGGTATGGGACTAGTTAGTGTAGATTCGTCCGGGTTTCATATTCTTGGGGTGGACTGATTTTTATATTTTATTATCATTGCACTAGCCTAGGCATGAGACTAAAACGTTGTAATTGTTAAATATTCTTCCTATTCATAGGGTAGGACGTATGTGTAAACTGGGGACCCTTAGGTTTGGGACTAAGAGATATTATGAGAATCTCACATCGATAATAAGGGTGGGATAATTTTATAACTTAATAAATTGAGAAGATGAGAATTAATACCTAAGATAATAACGAGTATAAAAATTAGTGGCGACATAATGTGTTAGGGACCGACAAATTAAACGGGTCAGCTTGGGTGATTTATGTCGTGTCGTGTGTGGAACCTTGTTATAGTATAGGGGACCGACAGTTTAAACGGATTCGGCTGGCTATTGACAAGGGGAAGTGTGACACTTTGGTGGATTACCACCCGGAGCGGGATGATCACCATTATAAAAAGTGCGAACAATAATAAATTTGGGTTAATTTAATTAAATTAGCGCTTTGGGGTTGAGGGATAATTAAAATGACATTAGTGTGTTTTTATCAGAATCTGTGGGGGTGGTTAGTTATTTATCTTTCCTGCGTTTAATTATATTTGTAATTAAAATACTCTAATGTAATATTTATTGCGTATAATGCTATTGTCTGGATTCACGGATCCTATTTGAGGGGAGTCATGTGTATTCATGCTCGGGGCTCTGACCTCATTTGTTGACTAACATTTTTAGGTATTAGTGCTGGAGTAGATGCATAGGATTTATTGGATATCATTTGGAGGTGTAGCTGGAGTTTGCTCATTTTATTTCTTTATTTAGTTAGACTTTCTTTTCAGTCGTAATTCATCATGAGACTTCATTTGGGTTTTTATTTGGGCCATTCAGTTCCAAAGTTATCAGAGGATTTCAGTTAGATTATTCAAATTCGATTATTATTCAGTTTTTAATTAAATCATTATTGGAGATTGGATTCATTCAAAATTTTAGCATGTGATGGATCTTTTATCGGCCTGTTATTAGTATCATTTGGGATTGATTCAATTATTTATTTGGTGGATTGATTTATTTATGTCTATGTAGAGGGGGCTTGAAGGTAATCATGAGATTAGGGATAATTTCCCAATTTACAACAGTATCTGGGGTTAAGTCAGCGTGGCAACTCAGCAAGGCAGCTCAAGCGTGGCAACTCAGTGTGGCATCTCAGCAAGGCAGCTTAGCTTGGCAATTCATATTTTAGCTTGTTGTGTTACTTAGCCATATTATATCTTTTGTTTGTACTGACTATGATCTATAAAAAATGTAATGATGTAATGAGAATAATGATTATGGTGTGAGGTCGAACGGTACTCGCGAGAGACCAGGCTTGGCATGGCCTGGGAGAGCTTTCATGCTCTATCGAACCACCTCGCCGTGGGAACTTTGGAGGGACTTGGTTTGGAGGATTGAGAAGTGAGGCGCCGTTGGGGCTTATCCTGACCATCTTAGATACACCTGGTAAAACATCAAAGGACCCTGACCGTGGAACCTCGGGGGGAGCAACCTTGAGTTCCATCGGGCATTGAGTTGTGAGATAAATAACCCTTTACTTAATGTCACATCCGCTTTATCTGATGTCACTAACTAGCTAGGCAATGTAAGACCTGCACTTGAGTAAACCAAGGTGGTATTTGGGGCTATCAGACAGTTGGTGAGCCACCTCTATGACAACAGCCCCCTGACACACAGTGGTTAGGCAAAAGGCATGTATTGGCATTTAATGCTTATGACGTGGAGACAACTAGTGCATCAGGTATTTATTGCTTGTGACATAAAGTATGAGGGATGTCTTTCACAGGCATTAATGACTGAGTTGCCTCGAGGGTAGTGTGGGGGGCTATTTAAGGACCTCAACTACCTCTGAGGAGAGGATGATCTTTTTGAGAGTTCAAAAGTTATTACTAGAGATAATATACATTAGAGAGAGAGAGAGAGAGTTATTATAAACTATAGAGTTTACTCACCCACCATTGTCATTTATTACGAAGATTTTAATACTTGGCAGAGATTCCTGAGGGTGGTTGGTGTGTTTCGATGCCTTTCAAGGTGTATCTAGGGTGCTTACTTCTCTCTCCCTCTAACTAACTTACTTCTAAGTTCATTACTACCTTCTGAGTTATACATGAGAGATTTGTGAGTTCAGACTGAGTCTATCTTAATTGAGTCATGTTTCTATGTCCCGTGGTCAATCAATAGTGTTACTATTTAACTTATCATTAAGGTAATCAAAAGGGGTTACGCTTCCATCTTATCTAAACTACCCTCTTACATTTGGCGACTCTACCGGGGAGGCATTCTTCTAAGCAAGGAGTATGGCACAATATAACGTTAACCGAAGGCTCAACTTTGATGATATCCAACACAATGACGAATATGCGGTAAGAGAACTAGAAGCTCCAAGGGACGGGGCTCCTCGAATAGAGGTACCTCTAATAAAGGTGGCGACAGGCATTCTAGGGCTGACACAAGCTTCCACGAACGCTGGGTTGGGGCCAGCCCAAGTGACACTCCTCATGAGTAAATTTTATGAGTTTTTGCAAACTCTCATAGCTTCAACGGTGTTTAGAGGATTTGAAGCCAACTCTTTCGTTACACCAGGGGAAGCCCCAACGGGCCCATCAAGTGCAGGCATAATGGGAACAGTCCCAACAAGTATAACCTCTGTTGTGAATCCAGCAGTGGAAACATCAGGAGTATCAATGGCACCAACTGTGACGATTGCTCCAGCTGCAACGGGCACTCAACCAATGGTCCCGTTGGTTGTTGCTCCAGTGGCATCACCTATGGAGGAGATGGGGAAGGAGATGCAGAAAGAGATACTGAAGTTCATGAAAGCCTCCTCACAATATGCTGGCGATGTAGCTTCGGTTTATGATGACTTTCAAACACCTTACCCCCAGGAATATAACGATGAGCCCTACCCAAAAGATTATATTCCTCCTATTTTTGAAACATACACAGGAAAGAGTGGAAACTCGAAGGAACATGTAAAACGTTTCGTTGAACACTTGGGGGGTTCATTGTAATAACAAGAAACTCAGGTTGAAGGAATTTTATAAATCCTTAACCGATAAATTATATACTGGGTCTTCTAATTTAGCTCCCAAGAGCATTTCTACATGGGAAGAGATGCATCTTTTATTCGTTTAGAAGTTCTTTCTAGCGGAAGATGAGTTTACTTTGACCTAATTGGGGAGGGAGAAGAAACGACCCCGGGAAGAAGTGATGGATTATGTTCAAAGGTTTTGGGAAAGTTCCCTAGATGTTAGGGAGGAGGCCAAAGAGTCCAAGTTATTTCAGATATGCGCAGAGGGGCTGCTTCCTGAGTACATCTATCATCTTATCAATGAGACGTGCGAGGGGCCTTTTTCGGCATTAATAAAAATGGCAAGAAATATCTCGTTGGTTGTGTGGCCAAATCCAATGGTGGTTCCCATGATGTTTAGGCTGCTGATACAACCTGTGGGGGGAGGTCTCAACCCCCACGGGTAGGGTACACTGAGGAAGCATATGGGGCAAGGCACCGAAGAATGATAATAAGATGAAGTTTGGAATGGACATGGAGGACCCACAACCTTTGCCTTGTATAGTGGAGGAGGCTGTCAGCTATTACAATGCAATGGTCTAAGGAGGAATGGTCTACGAACCAAAGGGAATTCCAGTTGGGGAACCCAATATGGCAACAAGGGCGGATTCTAAATATTTCCAGATTCATCGAAAGATCTAGCATCCAACAAAAAGCTATTTCACGCTGAGAAGAATCATCGACAAGTATGTGAAGGAAATGACATTGCAAATCCCTCCGCAGAACGTAAACAATAACCCACTCCCAGCACATGGGGCTAATCTGGTGGTGGCTTATGATGAGGAGGCCGAAAGAGAAGAAAGAGAACCAACGACGAGACAGGGGGAGTCCGAAGAAGCTTTGGAAATCTATACTAAGTGGATAGATAACGTAGTATTAGCCTACGATGAAGCAAGCGCTAAAGACATGGAGGACGTATACATCGTTGAAGGTGAGGAAGCAGACCTAGTCTTCGAATACGGTGCAGTTTCAAAATCCTCAAAGTTCACCTGGTTCTTCAACTAAGTGGGGATACCGAAAGAGAGTAGGTTGGAAATAACCCAGGCAATACTTGACATTGTGAGGAAGAATGCGATCCCCTCGCTGAGAAGGAAGGGACCCATGGACAGGTTGGTGAAGAAGTTTCTGTCAGAAGTAACCTTCAGCGATGCGGATAGGGCTGTAAGATTCCCTCATAACAGGCTATTGTATGTGACCTCCAGCGTCAACGGAGTTAGTTTTACATGGAATCTTTTGGATGGGGGAGCTTCCATCAATATCATGTCAATCAACTCTTTCCACGCAGCCAATATTCTAGAAGAAAGGTTGGTCTCCTTGCCCTTGGTGATTTCGGGATATGACAACCAGTCTTTCAAGTCCATTGAGTACGTGAATGTTGGGATTGTGATGGGAAATCTGAGTTCCCATATCAAGTTCCACGTAATAGAGAGTGCAACTTCCTACCATCTGCTAATAGGAAGAATGTGGATGCACAACCAATGGCTAGTTCCTTTGACATATCACCAATGCGCCAAGGAAAATATCAAGGGGACAGAGGTGACCATTAGGGCTACGAAGAGGCCCTTCGCTATCGAGGAAGATCACTTGGTAGATGCAACATTTTACATAGAATTAGATGAGGATGTCCACGTCCTAACGAGAATGGAAGGAGCATGGGTTCCCTCGATCAGAGAAAGGATGGGGCCCTTGAATGAGTAAAATAAAGAGGTTATAAGCAGCGCAAGAGTGATGGCCGAAGAAGCTCACCAGGTGGTCCCTAGGCCCCAAAACATCTCGAAGAAGCTCAAAGACAGGATGAGGCCCAGAGTGGATCTGATGGAACATGATGTCCAATGACAAAGTGTGCTGAGCTAATTTTCAAGAAAAAGATCGGCTGAGGCTTCTCGAGAGAAGCAGAGAAAGGTAGTTATAGCCACCAGCAGGGAGTGTAAGAAAGTCGTTACCGAAGAAGGAAAAGTGGTATATCGATTATAATGGTTTGAACGGGCAGTCGAAGAAGTTGATAATGAGGCTGACCAGATATATGAGTGCTTTTTGGTGGATCGGATTGGGCAATGTATGGTGATAGATAACTCCAACATCCAAGAGTTCATGGAAGATGTTGTCGAAAAACCAGATTATATGGCAGATCAACCGAAGCCACATGCACAAGAGTTGGAGAAGTTGAATCTGGAAAAAGAAGGGGAGGATCCAAGGCCTATTTTCATCTTGATAGATTGCAGTAAGGAGAAATGAGAGGCTTTGGTTGAGTTAATTCGGGAGTTCATAGACATTTTAGCTTAAAAATACACAGAGATGTAAGGGCTGGATGAGGGAGTCAGCTACCACAAGTTAAATATGATGCCTTGAGCTATTCCGGTGAAACAAGCAATGAGAACGTACAAGCCTGAGCTAGATTTAAAGATAAAGGAAGAAGTCCAGCGCTTATTGGAGGTAGGGTTCATCAAACTGATACATCACCAGCTTTGGCTGTCTAGCATTGTCCCGGTGGGAAAGAAAGACAAAAACTAAATAAGGATCTGTGTGGACTTTAGAGATTTGAATAGAGCTTGCCCCAAGGATGAGTGCCCTCTGCCCTCCATTGATAGCTTGATAGATGCAACGGTTGGTCATGAGATGTATAGCTTCATGGATGGCTATGTAGGGTACAACCAGATAAAGATGGACCCCTCGGATGCGGAGAAAATAACATTTCGAACCCCGTTGGGGAATTTCATGTACAGAGTAATGCCGTTTGGGCTCAAGAACGCTGGGGCTACTTACCATAGAACAATGATGGCCATTTTTTACGATTTCTTTCACAAGTTCATGGAATTCTATGTGGATGATTTGGTCATCAAATTAAAGAAGGAGAAATCCCATTTGAGCGATTTGAGGAGGATGTTTGTTCGATGCAGGAAATGTAAGTTAAAGACAAACCCACTTAAGTGTGTCTTCGGAGTAATAAATGGAAAATTTTTAGGCTTCATGGTTGATTGACAAGGGGTGTAGATGGACTAGGATAAGCAATGAGCGATCTTGGAAATGCCAAGTTCAAGAACGAGGAAGGAGCTTAAGAGTTTCTTCAGTAAGGTCTCCCATTGAGGCATCTATTATGAAAGAGCACGAAATTCAAGTGGGAGGAGGTTCACCAAGATTCGCTCGTTGGAATGAAGAAGCTGCTCGTTTCACTACAAATCATGGTTCCCCCACAGGTAGGAATATCGTTGCAGCTATACCTCACATCTACAACGAGGTCCATGGGAGCTTTATTGGCACAAGAGATTGATGGGGAAGAACGACCAGTTTACTAACTCAGTAGAATCATACATGGGACAGAGGTTAGGTATAGTAGCTTAGAAAGGCATTGTTTAGACTTAGTCTTTATAGCACAAAAAACTCAGACATTATATGTTGTCTTTTACAATTTATATTATAACGATGTGTGATCCTATTAAGTACTTATTGGCGAGAACTATATTGATTGGTAGGGCAGCTAGGTGGTTCCTCATCCTCTTAGAATATGACTTGAATTACGTGGTTCCTCATGCAATCAAGAGCCATGCGTACGCTGAACCATTGGTAATCTGCCCCTCTAAAACGTTCGAGCCACCTGAAGAAAGTATTGCAGGAGACGACTTGCAGGCCAATTACTTAGATGCAAGTAATGAAGAGTGGATAATGAAATTTGATGGATCTTTGGTGGAAAATAAAGGAGGAGGAGGGGTTATCCTTTCAAAAGGAATGAAGGATATTTATCTTTCCTACAAGCTAGATTTCCCTTGTTCCAATAACGAAGCAGAGTATGAAGCGTTAGTTTTGGGGCTTCTGGAATCCCTTCGAAGGGGGATTCGATCGCTTTACATCAAGGGAAATTCGAACTTAGTGATTCATCAAGTGAATGGAGAATATGCATTGAAACACCTGAGTTTGGCACTTCGAAGGGGGATTCGATCGCTTTGCATCAAGGGCAATTCGAAATTAGTGATTCAGTAAGTGAATGGAGAATATGAATTGAAACACCTGAGTTTGTCACCATACAGAATAATCATTCAGAGGCCTCTTAACCAGTTCCAACGGACCAAGATCAAGAGACATCCACGAATGATGAATCGCCACCCAGACGATTATCCCATCATTACTGAGAAGATGGTCATGAGTGGAGATACAACTACAGTCCTGATTCAATGAAGAATAACTCCCTCGGTAGTTCAGGAAATCCTGCCAATGGAAGAGGACGCTGACTAGAGGGGAGAGATTAGAAGATAATTAGAATCTGGGGAAGGAGCGATGGAGCTAAGGGAATTAGCCCAATACTTCACAAATCAGGGAAACCTTTACTTTAGGAATGCAGGAGGGTGGTTTTCAAGGTGCATCGGCCTAGAAGAGGCAGAGCGAAGATTAAAGAAAATACATGTAGAGCACTGGGAGACAACAAAGATACCTCTTTACCGAAGAATCCAAAGAGAGGGATATTTTTTTCCTAAAATAAAATTGGATGCGGTGGAGCTACAACGAAAGTGCGATAAATGCCAGTTATTCTTCGAAGCAGCTGAATGTCATTTTGTTAAAGCTCAACCTGACTGGAGGTAGCCCTATATTGACTTCATTAAAGATGGAGTTGTACTAATAAAAAAGATTGACACGATGGGATTCAAGCGAAGGGCCCGAGGCTCTACTTTCAGGAGGGCAACGTTATCGAAGGGGCTACTTCAACAGGCCATTGGGTTGCATCACGAAGGAAGAAGCAGTCGAGGTCCTCAAACAGACGCACGATCCATCTCACATGGGAGGGGCCAAGTTGTATGACCAGTTGATGACATTGGGGTATTATTGTCTAACTATGGAGAAAGACTCTATTGAGTTCGTTCGAAAGTATAGGGCTTGCCAACTTCATGGAAATATGATCCATGCCCCATCGGTAGATCTACACTCCCTGGCAATGCCTTATCCTTTTCACACTTCGGCATTCGACCTGGTAGGGTTAATACATCCTTCTTCAAGGGGAAGATATAGCAACGGAGTGCTTTACAAAGTGGGCTAAATCGATACCACTAAGAAGGGCAACGACAAGGTTGGTGAGCAAATTCATCAGAGAACACATCATTTGCCATTTTAGGATTGCAAAGGTTATTCTATTAGATAACAAAACCTCTTTCATCAATTCAGAGGTAACGATCCTCACAGACAAGTACTCCATTGTTCATCATACTTTAACGGTGGCATATACAAAGGGCAATGGTCAAGCCGAGGCAACTAATAAAACCTTAGTTAACATTTTGGCCAAAATGATGGAGGAATTCCCAGGATTGTGGGATGATAAAATATCGATTGTATTATGGTCCTATTGAATAACCAAGAGGAAGCCTAAAGGGTATACTTTGTTCTCCTTTATTTATGGGGCTGGGGCAATTCTCCCAGTAGAGTTGGAAGTTCCCTCTGCTCGATATGCCTTGCGAAGTAGCACGCTCCCTCAAAATAATCATGTGTAGTTGGAAGCGTTGGATGAACACATAGATAATGTGATGCAACACTTTCTAATGTATACAAAATAAATTTCCAAAGAATATGATAACTTGGTGAGACCAAGGAAATTCATGGAAGGAGACCTCGTTTTGAAGGCAGCAGTGAAGCACATCAGGGGGCTTCCTCTACCTAAGTTTATAGAAAATTGGGAGGGACCTTTCATTATAAAAGAAGATCATGACTTAGGTCATTGCTTAATTTCTAATATGGAAGAAGACAAACCATTACAGATTAACAATAAGTGGTTGAAAGTCTATCATGTGTAAGAAATTATGTTTGGACCACTGATGTATCTAGCTGTTGTTATGAATACACAAGTTCTTTTTTATTATAACTTGAGTCGAGATGAAAGAATTACAAAACTTCATAATGCACGCAAACAGTTGTAACACAAAGAAATGACATGGGAAAACATACATTTTTTTCTCATTCATAAACTTGGAGGCATTACAAAATTGGGAGCTAATACCCAAGAATTACATAAAAAAGGAAAATGTTTACAACAAATCATTGACCTAAGAGGAAATAAAGATTTGGAGAAGAGAAAAAATCTCGAGGAAGGCCCGAAGAAGCTGCTAGGCAAGACTATTGAGCACATATAGAAACCTCCAATATCGTTTGCGCTTGTGTATGTTCGATGAGGAGTTTCTCTCATTTCAGCTTCACTAGCCGCATAGCTTCTTCGGCATCTTCTACCTCCTTTTTAACAGATTCAAGCAGAGGTGATAGCTCGGCCAACTTCGCCTCCTCAACTTGTTAATCCTCCCGATGTTTCTGTAGCAGCTCCCTTTGACTATCCATCCGCTGACTCTTTAAAGTTTTTAAGTTTGCAATAAGCCAGTCAAAATGGAAGCCATCAAGACCCAACTCCCTCAGGTAACCCAGGAATTAGTTGAGGAGGGATCTGGTAACGTTTGAAGTGGGAGTGCTAGCAATTTCAGTAATAACGGTAGCCATGCCCTGAAGTCTGTAGCTCATCATAGGGATGTTGGAACACATGCAATCCACGATAAAAGTCTCAGGATGATGGCTTACAAGCTGCTCAACTACTAAGCGATGGTTGGCAGGAATTTGAGGGGAACGCTGAAGGACCATGAGGCAAAAGGCATGAGGAGCTAAGTAGGGCAGAGGGAGTTCACAACCAGATTCACCATCAGTAGAAGCACCAGTCGTGGAACCTTGATCGTTATGACTAGAGTTTTTTGAGATAACGGGTTCCCGATGGGGTGAGGCGACGGGCAAAAGAACTGGTTGAGAATCCTCCCGAGCAACCTGAGAACAGGTAAAAGAAATAGTGAGTTTATAAAAAATCTTAATAAGCATTTTCGTTGTTAAGTCACTGATATAGGTGGAGTTTTTGTAAAAAATCTTAGCAAGCGTTTTTATTGTTAACTCACCGATATAGGTGGAGTTTATGTAAAAATCATAACACGCATTTTCGTTGTTAAGTCACCGATATAGGTAGATTTTATGTAAAAATATTAACAAGCATTTTCATTGTTAAGTTACCGATATAGGTGAAGTTTATGTGAAAATCTTAACAAACATTTTCGTTGTTAAGTCACCGATATAGGTGAAGTTTATGTGAAAATCATAACAAGTGTTTTCGTTGTTAAGTCATCGATATAGGTGGAGTTTATGTAAAAAATATTAGCAAGCGTTTTCGTTGTTAAGTCACCGATATAGGTGGAGTTTATGTAAAAATCTTAACAAGTGTTTTCGTTGTTAAGTCACCGATATATGTGAAGTTTATGTGAAAATCTTAACAAGAGTTTTCGTTGTTAAGTCACCGATATAGGTGAAGTTTATGTGAAAATCTTAACAAGCGTTTTCGTTATTAAGTCACCGATATAGGTGGAGTTTATGAAAGAACCTTAATAAGCGTTTTCGTTGTTAAGTCACCGATATAGGTGGAATTTATGGAAAATCTTAACAAGTGTTTTCAGTGTTAAGCCACCATCATAGGTGAAGTTTGAAAGGTTGAGAAATGCAGAGAAATTAGCAAAGTACCTCAGCAGTAGCAGGAGCGAGAATGGGAGTTACCGTGGAGGCCATAACGATAGGAGAAGTTGGGGGCATGCTTATTTCCTCATAGGCCTCAACGACGCCCTTAAATTAAGAAGCCTCAACGATTGGCAAAGCTCCCTCGCTAACAAAAGCTACCAAGGCCAACGTAGGATTTTTGCTGAAAGAATACAACAGACCTCCAAAAGATGCCCCAGCATGGGTAGGCACCGAAAAACCACCACGTGGGGCAGAAGCACCAAGCTTGGCCTTAGAAAGAGGAAGACCATTGAGAGAAAATGGTGGTGTAAGACTTGGCGAAAGATGAAAATATGAAACCAAGTGTTAGACACGAGGAGCAAGTACATGAAAAAGGGAGAAATGCATCTAAGTGTTACTACCTCCGTTATGGCACCAAAAATGGGAACCGTAGTTATGGGTCTCGTCAGCATGGTGGGAAGCAAAAGGTCACCTAACAAAGATGCCATTTCAACCTAAGGCATCCCAATATATTAAAATTCAGCATGATAAGAAAATGGATGGAAAAAGAAAAACTATGTGAGACCTAATAAGTAAAATATTATATGTTACCTCAGGAACACTTTTTGCAACCAGAACGAGGGGCAGAGTAACCTCAGGCTGAGATGATAATTCAGAAGGGGATGGGGGAGTTATCTCTGGTTGAGAAGAGACGCCCCCAGATTCAACAGAACCTCCCCCCACAACAGCATCCTTCGTGCGCAGAGAGGTCGAACATCGAGAGTAAGTAAGCCCAATCATAGGGGAATGGGGAGGAGTCATATCAGCCGGAGAGGTACCGAAATGTCCCCCCATGAAAGGGCTCACGGGGGGTGGGTGGGTCTTTCTTCTTCAACTCCCTGCACTAAAGTTATTAAGATTTAAACAAATGCAACTTTCCTTAAGAAAATGTGAACAAAGAATAGCAACACGCCACATACCTCATATCCAGAAGGAGAATGAGAGGATATAACCACTGGTGAAGGAGCAGCGGAGGCAACGAAAGAAAGAGATGGGGAGAGATGTATCTCGAGAGTCCGTTTCCTCTGGGACTTGGTACCCAAAGTCTTCTTCCTCATACCTACAGCATCAACACCCCGAGGAACCTTTGAGCTCTTCCTCCTTTTTGCCCTCGGTTCAGTGGGATCAACTAGGATTGTGGGGAAGGAAGCCAAAGGAGGAACGACGAGAGCGCATCATTGAAACTCAACATTTATTCATTCCACCTCCGCCTGAACTTGACTTTTCAACTCCTCGGCCATTTCTACAGGCATGGCAGGAGGAATAGAGGCTATGGGGAATGCCGCCAAAGGGGTTTGGGACTTAGATTTTGAGGATGTCCCACTTTTTGCCTTCCTATCTTTTTTGACTGGTGGTTGGGAAGTCCCTTTGCCAGAAGCTACTTCGATAGTAGGAGCAGGCAGTTTGGGGGTTGCAATGGTTTTGAGTTTGGGCATGGAAGTGGGGATCATAGAGCAATGCGAAGGAAGTTCAGTAGGAGGTACCTTGGGGGTTTTGCTTAGAGGGAACTCAATCCCAAGAAAGGAATTACCTTTTAACCCCAACTCCAGAGTAGAAAATGAAAGAACTAGAGGATACTCGGGATCCCCCTCGATGAACTCAAAAATTTGGGCCAGTTGCCTTGACTAGTACTTCATTGCAAATAGAGGGGTCATGTCGTGTTGCCTAGTGATGCTTTGAATAGTCACTTACCCAACCATGGTAGAACTTATCCCCCACACAACAGTTGATGAGAACAGTGAACACGCCTCGCTAAAAGAGACTTTGGGGTTCGATAATTGAAAAACTAGGCGAGGAGCCCCTGATCAAAACCGAACTGATGGCTGCATCAGTTGGGATTGTAGTGCTCGCTGGTGCATCCCCACTTGGTGTAGGAAGGCAGGTACCCCGACGAAAATAGAAGGACCAAAACTAGCGAAGGGTCTTCAATAATGAGGTCTAGGGTAGTTGCCTAGACCACCCTTGCTTCATGTTTGAAAAAACTGCAAGTGTGGAGGAAGATATCCTCTTCGTAAGGCCTCATCACAAAATTCAAAGGCTGGTCAATGATAGAGGTCAAATCCTTTCGTCTTTGTCTCTTAAGATAAACAAAGGAACGTGGGGGCAAAATTATTTCCCCCGAAGGAGGGCGGTTGGTCTTGGCTGCTACGGCGAGGATACGAACATAGAGGAAGCCTTTCAAAAGGACACAGTTGGCAAAATTGGCCCGGTTATAACGACCAAGAGATCGTTCCATGTCAAAAAGGGTTCTATCAAGCCACGTGTAGAGGTATCCTAGGGCGATTGCAGCCAGAGGAAGCTGGATACCCCTGGCCAAATGGAGGGATATATTGATGAGGTCCCTTTGAGGTTGGTCGTTGAGTATCCCCATTAGGAGGAAATGAGAAAGAATGATAAGGATATATGCAGGAAGTTCTAGCGATGTAGTGCAAATAGATTGGACAGGGGCAACCTCAGAGGACCTACCTTCAGAAGGATCCTTGAAGAAATTATTGATAAGTGATTAGGCATAAATTCTTCACATTTATTCCCTTAATTTCGGTATTTTTATGATCTCGTGCAGTGTAAATAGATTGGATTTGTCTCATGTTTATGCTACTAACCCTTTTTGGCAATTATTTCGTATTTTGTGTATCTCTTATGTGTTTTACAGATATTTCATGCAAGTTAGTGCCAAAGAGAACTCAAAATAGTGAAAGAAACCAAGAATTGGTGAGTTAAAGGGCATTTTCATAATTTTTCAGCCATAGTCTGGAGGTGGGGCCAACTAGAAAGTTGAAGATCTTTCAATTATAAGAACACTGGAAAAAACGGCACCTCAATCCGGGCTACGATGAAGAAGTTATGCCCATTTGAAGTTGAGAAGAAATCCAAGAAAAAAGCTGCCAGACCCAAACCGAACCGAAGCTGAGAAAAAAGAACCAGTCTGCCCATTTGCCACGCCCCAGATCCGTTACAAAATTAGTCACGCCCCAGATCCGTTACGAAATTAGTCACGCTTTCTAAGTGTGACAAATTGGCAGATACGAGATTTTTATTTTGTGCTTATCTTTTAGCCAAAAGAGTTTTATGTTTTGGGGACTCTTCTAAACGACCCTTAGCCTATATATTTAGTCATTAGGACTCGTTTTATGGAGATTTCATTCATGTAAAAGCTCCATAACAAGTAGGAACATCTAGGAGAGGAATTTACATACTTTGCACCATTAATTCAAGAGCTTTTCGAGTTTTTCTTCAATCTTTGATTTCTTCTTGCATGTTCTTGTTCTTCAGTCGTGGTAATTTTTATTTCCAGCACTTTTATTATTATTTACCATGTTAGGCTAGGTTTTTAAAGGTTGGGATACATGAACCCAACCTGATGTGTTAATTGCATGTGTATAATATTAGTCCTCTGAATTTAATGATTGATTATGTCCGTATTGCGTAGTTACACAACAATTGTAGATCTTTATATCTCGTTTGCCTCTGGGTACTCGTGATGATTTAGAGTGCAATTCGAGTGCTACTATCGCGATACTGATTTACTCATCCTCAGATTAAGTATGACGCGGGCTTGAACCTCGTATACATAATGCTTGGGAGTACTAAATTCCGGGTCAAATTAATCAGTTAAATTTACGATTAGTTTTATACCATCAATACTCTAGGGTTGGGGGATTGTGGCTCTACCTTAATTTTCCAATTAGTTTTAGTTAACTTCTTTATTTTTTCTTTTTCCCTTTCTCACTCAATCATCTTATTTTTATTTCTTTATAGTGTCAAGTTAGGGTTAACAGTCTTACCTTTGTCGTCACGTTCACTCGTCCTAGTTCCCTGAGGATTCGATACCCAGACTCGCCACTATACTCCGCAAGAGTGTAGTTAAAGTTTAGGTTTTTTTGTATTGTGGTTGGAAGCCGACAACAACGACTAGCGTATTTACACGAACGCTCGGTTTCTGACTCAATCAAGATGGCGCCGTTGCCGGGGAAGATAGGTAGACTTAGGATTAGATCGAGTTAATCCAAAGCTTTGACCAAAAATTCAAAAATCCCAAAAAAAAAAAAAAAAAAAGAAAAAAAAGAAAAAGCACTAAGTTCTTCTCCACACATCTCGCAAGTACTTGTTCCAATTTTTCTAGACAAAGATCGAAAGAGGTGCCAAAAACTCTGAAATCGTCCATGAACACCTCAAGTCCTCTTTCGACCATGTCACTAAATAAGCTCAACATGCACCGTTGAAAAGTCGCGGGTGCATTACACAAGCCGAATGGCATACGTTTGTAGGCAAACGTACCAAAAGGACAAGTGAACGTCGTCTTCTCTTGGTCAAGTACATCTACCTTAATCTGGTTATATCCGGAATAACCATCAAGGAAGCAATAATATGGGTGGCCCGCAACTCTCTCAAGCATTTGATCAATGAATGGCAAGGGGAAATGATCTTTTCTTGTTCCCGCATTGAGTTTCCGGTAATCAATGAAAATACGCCAACCGGTGGTGGTGCGTTGGGGAACAAGCTCTCCCTTAGCATTCTTAATCACAGTCATACCCGACTTCTTCGGGACGACTTGAATAGGACTCACCCATTTGCTATCCGAGATTGGGTAGATAATCCCGGCATCTAATAGTTTAATGATCTCGGTTCTCACAACTTCTTTCATGTTGGGGTTCAGTCTTCTTTGCATTTCTCTAGAGGGTTTGACATCCTCTTCGAGGTGAATCTTGTGGGTACAAATCAGAGGACTTATCCCCTTCAAATCAGCTATACACCAACCAAAAGCACTTAGGTGCTTCCTCAAAATTTTTAACAACTTACCCTCCTGCTCGGCGTCTAGGCTAGAGGAGATAACAACAGGAAATGTCTCATCCTCTCCTAAGTATGCATATTTGATATGGGAGGGGAGTTTCTTTAATTCAAGAGTTGGAAACTTCTCGTCGGAGGGAACAACGCGTGTATCCCGTGGTGGTAACTCCTCGAATCTAGAAACCCAATTCACATCTCTCGCGTCCTCGTCCGACGCTCTCTCATCGAGTAACTCTCTTAATTCCCCAATCTCCCTCTCATACTCAGTATACAGCCCCTCACTCTCATTGCTCGAAACCAGAAAGGATTCTAAGACATCGCCACAACAATTCTCCTCAATGTACTCCTCTACTATCTCATCTATGAGACTCACCGCGTGAATATCATCTTCCTCTCCCGTATGTTGGGCTATGTTGAAGATGTTGGTCTCCAATGTCATATTCCCAAAAGTGAGCTGCATTCGCCCATTCCTTGTGTAAATAATAGCGTTAGCTGTCGCTAAGAATGGGCGCCCGAGAATGATGGGAACATGATTGGTCGAGATTAAGGAAGGCTCCGTGTCCCAAATGACAAAGTCTACCGGGAAGTAGAAAGTGTCAACTTGAACGATCACGTCCTCTACTACACCTCGTGGGACCTTCACAGTTCGATCCGATAATTGGAGAGTGATTCTTGTGGGCTTGAGGTCGCCCAAATCAAGTTGCCTATAGATGGAGTAAGGGAGAATATTGACACTTGCTCCCAAGTCTAGTAAGGCTTTTTCAATTTTGTTCTGTCCAATGATGCAGGAAATGGTGGGTGCACCGGGATCTTTGAATTTAGGAGGGAGCTCATTGAGTAGGATAGAGCTCACGTTCTGTGCTAGGAAGACATTCTTCTTTACTTTCATCTTCCTTTTTACCGTCAACAAATCTTTGATGACTTTTGCATAAGCTGGAATTTGTTTGATGGCATCGAGGAATGGTAAATTCAGCTTCACTTGCTTTAGTATTTCTAGCACGTTATCACGTGGGTATCCTTTCTGGGAAGGAATCAACCTTTGAGGAAACGGTGCCGCGGAGGGTGGTTTCACTACTACCTCGGGCTCACTAGTGTCATCTTGATCACTCTCATTTGAGGTGACATCTTTGGCCTCTTTCGTGCCGGGCGAAATCACCTTATCTTTGGTTGTGTCGTGTGGGGGAGGTGATAAATCAACGACTCTCCCACTACGAAGAGTGGTCACAGCTTGACATTGCTCCTGATGATCAGTAGAAGTGGAGCTAACACTAGTTTGACCTTGAGGAGGTCTTTGGCCCTGGGCAGGAAATTTGCCCTTCTCTTGAACGCTCAACGAGGATTGAATCTTGGACAGGTTCGCATTTATGTTGCCAATTAGACGATCATATTTGGCATTGGTTGCGGCCTGGCTAGTGATGAATTGATTCATCGTATCCTCGAGAGTTCTCCACTGTGGCGGGATATAATTTCCATGGGGTGGCGGTGCTTGCACATGACCTTGCATGTGTGGAGCTTGTTGAAGTTGTTGTGGAGGAGGAGGGGCAACATGCGAAGGAGGGTTCATAGCGGCATGTTGTTGCCCATAGCTAAATCCGGGATGATTTTTCCACGAAGGGTTGTATGAATTCCCGTGCGGGGCACCGAAATTACCCTTAAAGCCTCCTATACCACTAACTTGCTCCTACAACATTACTTTGCAGGCGGGTATCGTCGGGCATTCCTCAGTTGAATGTCCCGCCTCACAAATCGCACACACCTTTTCGACGGGATTCTTGATAGATCCAACTACCTCGCATAAATCTCGAAATCCTTTCTCAAGGGAGTCTAACCGACAGTCCGACATAGAGGTCTTATCTACATGGTGTAGGCCGGACGCCGATGGAGTGGTGGTCGCTTGACGATTTCGATTCTGAGCATTAGGATCAGAAATATCCCAGGATTGGGTAGTCTCGGCGACATACCTCAGGTGAAGCTCAGCATCGTGGCAATCTAGCTCGATAAACGGACCACTACCCATGGTTTCAATGAGTTGCTTGGAGTTAAGGTTCAACCCATTATAGAGGAAGGAAATGATTTGGGCTGTATCAAATCCATGATGGGGGCATGAAGCAGTTAACTCATTGAAACGCTCAAAACATCGATGGAATGGCTCATTATCCAATTGCCTGAACGATTGAATCTGAGCCTTTATGGAGATTGTTCGATGTGGTGGAAAGAACTTCTTAAGAAATCTGGATTGTAACTCGTTCCACGATGGAATCGAGCTCGGAGGTAAAGACCACAGCCAGGTCTTAGCTTTATCTTTTAACGAGAACGGGAAGAGTTTGAGGCGAATCACCTCCTGTGTGCAAGTTTGATCGTTGAGGGTATCACACACGTCCTCAAATTCCCGTATATGCAGGTATGCCTTTTATGAATCCATACCGTGATAGTGTGGTAGCATTTGGATCATCCCATTATAAATATTTCAAAACCTATTGAGGTTGAGGATCAACTGTCTCCTTGTGTCACCACTATTATCGAACCATTAAATCCATTACAAGAACTGGATGAATGTCTTGAGGATGTTGATCCGATTCTTATATGGGAATGTTTTTTTGAGATGCTTCATCTTACGGGCCATACACTTAGACGTGTCACTCCACCAGATCCAGTTGAAAATTTTGGGGGAGAAGATTTTGAGGACAAGGACTCTATGCTTAAATTTTTTTCCAAGATGGACTCTTTATATTTGTGTGCCCCTCTCCCCATACTACTTGAAAAATCTTTGGGAGGTGATTATATTTTTTTTGGATCTCAATTGTACTTGTCCCACCTAGCATCCAAACCCCCCATCATTCTGTTAAAATTTTTAATTGGTGATGGTTCATTTTTTCCATGTCACACATGCCTTTCGTTGTTCAAACGGAATCCTTATTTTTCGGGAGGCATGCATCCTAGTGAAGGTACACCATTAATCCCTCAAAGTCATATTGTATTTTGGGTGGACCCTCAAATTTTTCGACTTCTAGTTTATAATTTATTAGAATTTGAAAATCGTAGGTTGTACAATAGTTAGCTTATTTTTTTTCTTAATTTTTTTAGTTTAGAGTTTTTGTTATTATTTTTGCTATGCTTGGTTCTAACATGTTTTGTAGATTCAATGGACTCGCATTCATCGGGGATCGCTCCAATTGGGTAATATCTTTCTTTTCCTCTCTTTATGTTGTGTTCTTGATTCGCATTGAGGACAATGCAACATTTAAGTTAGGGGGTGTGAGATATTCTTCCCATTTATTGTTTAGTTTCATTGATTTGATCACGTGTTCGTTCCAAGTATGTTTTTTTTAGAAAAAAAAAATCATAAATTTCAAAAAAAAAAAAAATCATAAAATTTTGAAAAAGCCAAAAATATTTTTGTTCAAAATAAATAAAAATTGGAATTCAAAATTTTCAAAAATATTATTAAAAGTCGGATTGAAGTCTCAAGTTGAAAATTTCAACATACACAAAGCCGAAATTGACCAAAGATGGAAATTGAGCGAAAATTGACGACTTAACGAATAAGTGTAGAGATTAACAAACCCGGTGAGATTCGAGCCTATCACTTGTTGCGAGTTTTTAAATCAATCCGAGTTAAATGTTAACTCAAAGTTCTTTTCAGCATTTAAAATAAGTTGTCAAGGATCTCAATCCTTTCATTTTGACCGGTTTTGAAAAATGTGTGCAATATTGCCTTGAAAAACGTGCCAAATTAGTCTCTAAACTTAAATTCATCTCGAAACGCATATGGTAACGCAATTGGTATTTTGGACAATGAAGTAGGCCCTCGTTTGTCACCCAAAAATATTGGCCAGAAAAAGTAGCGAAAAATTATCCCTTTTGTAACCCAAATTGAGCCGAATAAATTTCTCCTTTCGTTTGACAACCCGAAAAACCCAAAAAGCCCGAAATTGTGAAAATCGAATATTTATCAAATAAAGTCCGTAGAGTGCATAAAAAGGAGCAAGAAAAAAATAGATATGCTCAACAAAAATAGCAAAAAAAAAAAAAAAAAAAGTGAAAAATAGAAACAAAAATAGAGAAAAAGAAGAGGAAATGAGCAATAGCCCGAAAAAAGCACAAATGGACAACATAAATGAATTTTCCAATTCCAACCTTCCCTACCATTTTCATTTTACCCAATATACCTTAAAACCTAAAAAAGTCCTAACCGAGTCTAAAGTGCAGAATTGGTTACCGCGTAGAGAGCTAATACACCAAAAGATAATAAAGGAGATTAAGTGCGTGAATAAGAGGCAATGTTCCCATTTTTTAAACCGTAATCCGTTGATGAGATCCTTTCACCATGAAATTTCCATCTTTCTAATGGTATGCGTGATTTTGTGTTTATTATATTTACTCTTTATATCACGTATACCGAGAGAATAGCCACAATCCGAGTGATTCGTTTGAGAGAGCATTCCGTGAGAATTTGAAATCAAAACAAACTTTCGAATAAGTAACGTAGTGATCAATCGGTGGAAATTGGCGGTTATATTTCCAGCTTTGCACACACACACTACGGTTTGAGACTTGTAAATATGACTTGATGATGACTATTTTCTAGAAATGTTTGAATTGCACAATTTTTACATATTTTGAATTTTCTTTGAGTCGAATTTTGTGGGTATATTCACTGCAAACCCTCACGAGACACAACTCGTCCTACTAGGGTAACCTAGAGGTTTAAAGGCTTGTTGCATGCGCTAAATGCAATCGCTTGCCCGCGAAAAAGGTATTCTATCCCAATAAAGTTTTTGAAGGGTCCTTAACTCATACTCTCATTCTTTTACATTGCTCGGGACGCGCAAAGTTCTAAGTTAGGGGGGTTTGATTAGGCATAAATTCTTCACATTTATTCCCTTAATTTCGGTATTTTTATGATCTCGTGCAGTGTAAATAGATTGGATTTGTCTCATGTTTATGCTACTAACCCTTTTTGGCAATTATTTCGTATTTTGTGTATCTCTTATGTGTTTTACAGATATTTCATGCAAGTTAGTGCCAAAGAGAACTCAAAATAGTGAAAGAAACCAAGAATTGGTGAGTTAAAGGGCATTTTCATAATTTTTCAGCCATAGTCTGGAGGTGGGGCCAACTAGAAAGTTGAAGATCTTTCAATTATAAGAACACTGGAAAAAACGGCACCTCAATCTGGGCTACGATGAAGAAGTTATGCCCATTTGAAGTTGAGAAGAAATCCAAGAAAAAAGCTGCCAGACCCAAACCGAACCGAAGCTGAGAAAAAAGAACCAGTCTGCCCATTTGCCACGCCCCAGATCCGTTACAAAATTAGTCACGCCCCAGATCCGTTACGAAATTAGTCCCGCTTTCTAAGTGTGACAAATTGGCAGATACGAGATTTTTATTTTGTGCTTATCTTTTAGCCAAAAGAGTTTTATGTTTTGGGGACTCTTCTAAACGACCCTTAGCCTATATATTTAGTCATTAGGACTCGTTTTATGGAGATTTCATTCATGTAAAAGCTCCATAACAAGTAGGAACATCTAGGAGAGGAATTTACATACTTTGCACCATTAATTCAAGAGCTTTTCGAGTTTTTCTTCAATCTTTGATTTCTTCTTGCATGTTCTTGTTCTTCAGTCGTGGTAATTTTTATTTCCAGCACTTTTATTATTATTTACCATGTTAGGCTAGGTTTTTAAAGGTTGGGATACATGAACCCAACCTGATGTGTTAATTGCATGTGTATAATATTAGTCCTCTGAATTTAATGATTGATTATGTCCGTATTGCGTAGTTACACAACAATTGTAGATCTTTATATCTCGTTTGCCTCTGGGTACTCGTGATGATTTAGAGTGCAATTCGAGTGCTACTATCGCGATACTGATTTACTCATCCTCAGATTAAGTATGACGCGGGCTTGAACCTCGTATACATAATGCTTGGGAGTACTAAATTCCGGGTCAAATTAATCAGTTAAATTTACGATTAGTTTTATACCATCAATACTCTAGGGTTGGGGGATTGTGTCTCTACCTTAATTTTCCAATTAGTTTTAGTTAACTTATTTATTTTTTCCTTTTCCCTTTCTCACTCAATCATCTTATTTTTATTTCTTTTTAGTGTCAAGTTAGGGTTAACAGTCTTACCTTTGTCGTCACGTTCACTCGTCCTAGTTCCCTGAGGATTCGATACCCAGACTCGCCACTATACTCCGCAAGAGTGTAGTTAAAGTTTAGGTTTTTTTGTATTGTGGTTGGAAGCCGACAACAACGACTAGCGTATTTACACGAACGCTCGGTTTCTGATTCAATCAATAAGCGGAGTGAAAGTGGCCTTGTTTGAAGAACCGATGCACTTTCGGCATATACAGTCCATCTCCAAATGGTCAGCAGCCTCCTGGGCATCGAGGGCTTCATCTGAATAAGGCTCATGGCCTATTGCCTCAAGACCCAGAAGCTCGCACACTTCATCCAATGTTATCGTAAACTCACCCCATACAGCAATGATAGTGTGAGTAGTAACGTTCCAGCGAGACACCAGAACGGGAAGGGGGACATTCTTGGATAGAGTAAACTCACAAAACCACTTAGCCCGATGAAGTCCAATTTTGGTGAGAGTATTAGCATAGGAACTCTGCATGTAGGAGTTGCAAGTAGCAAAATGAGCAGGAGATCCCCCAGGCCCTTTGAAGTCAATATGGGACAAAGGGAAGCCCCCTCGATCAGACAAAATCGAAGAGTCCCCTCGGGGGGGGGGGGGGGGGGGGGGGAGAAACCCCCAGTCAGCAGCATTTTCTTCTTTATCACCAATTGGTAGGGCATCATACTTAGCATTGAAAATGCAAGTTTTGCAAAACCCAGCAAAATCATCACCCTTACCAAAAATAGGGGACCGGCGGTAGAAACGCAACTGGTCCTGGAAGGCGACAGTTAAAGCGGCGGCAGAAGAGGTGGTGAGGTATGGAAAATCTTGGTAAATAAGGATTGGGAGCGAAAATAGAGGAGCACAACCACAGGTGGTGGTGTAAAAGATGAGAGGAGGAAGAAGCTAGGTAAGATCTTGGAAATAATAGAGTTTTGCACAAAGTTCTCTCTAAGCAAAATAGGAGCTTGAAGAAGACAGAGGAAAGATAAAGGTTTTCAAAAAAGAGACATTTGAAACCTTTTAAGGAACCCGTCTGTTGAGTTTGCCACCACCACACGTGCAAGGCCGCCTATAATCATTTCAAATGGACACATGGCACTTCGGGAGGTGTCTTGATAGTTGAAAAGATAGCACCACGTCATTAATGAAGCGACGCTTGGGAAATAGAAGGGAGTTTCCTTTTTAAGAAAGTTTAAGTTTTGGCACCAGAATTTTTATCAAACATATCCAATAGCTCCCAATGAAGGCAGTGACCCAACGATTCAAAAAAGCTACGATGCCCCCTCGCCACAAGTCCAAACGTTGTTTAAATTGTGACTCAGCTACATCGGGGATAATTTTTACTTTTTCGAACATGGAGAAACACTACAAGGGAGACTTTCACAAGTCACAACGCTAGGGGAAGTCCTAAGGAAGAAACTCACTACCCACACCTATACTCCACACTAGCAAAATGGGAGAATTTCACTTACTAAGAGTCAAAACGGGTATCTGTGAAAGTCAGTAGGTGTATTGGGAGAATTTTAAATAGTCAAGCGAGAATGGTGGAAGCTCTGTGAACAGGAAAAAGTTGCAATGTCCCCTCGCCAAAGCGCCAATAAGCCGCAGCGCTTTGACTCAGGTACATCGGGGAGAATTTTACTTTTTCCTCCAGGCGGTAACGCAGTTGTTGTAACAAAGGGAAATATGTTAGAATTTTTTCACACAGAGGAGGTTCATCGGATTGAGAAGTTTTTGTGCAGACATTTACTGTTCCCACAATAAATCTCTCCACGAAGGGGAAAATGTAGAGGGGGATTGAAGGTAATCCTGAGATTAGGGATAATTACCCTATTTACAATAGTATCTGGGGTTAAGTCAGCTTGGAAACTCAGCAAGTCAACTCAAGTGTGGAAACTCAGCGTGGCATCTCATCAAGGGAGCTTAGCGTGGCAACTCATATATTAGCTTGTTGTGTTACTTAGCCATATTGTATCTTTTGTTTGTACTTACTATGAGCTATAACAATTGTAATGATGTAACTAGAATAATAATTATGTGTGAGGTCGAACGGTACTCACGAGAGACCAGGCTTGGCAGGGCCTGGGAGAGCTTTCATGCCCTATCGAATGACCTCGCTGTGGGAACTTTGGAGGGACTTAATTTGGAGGATTGAGAAGTGAGGCACCGTTGGGGCCTTTTCTGACCATCTTAGATACACCTGGTAAAACACCGAAGGACCCTGACCGTGGAACCTCAGGGGAGCAGCTTTGAGTTCCATCGGGCGTTGAGTTATGAGCCAAACAACCCTCGACTTCATGTCACATCCACTTTATCTGATGTCATTAACCAGTTTGGCAATGTAAGACCTGCACTTGAGTAAACCACAGTGGTATTTGGGGCTGTCAGACAGTTGGTGAGCCATCTCTATGACAACATCCCCCTGACACACAGTGGTTAGGCAAAAGGCATGTCTTGGCATTTAATGCTTATGATGTGGAGACAACTAGTGGATCAGGTATTTAATTCTTGTAACATAAAGTATGAGGTATGTCTTTCACAGTCATTAATGACTGAGTTGCATCGGGGGTAGTGTGGGGGGCTATTTAAGGACCCCAACCATCTCTGAGTAGAGGATGATCTTTTTGAGAGTTGAGAAGTTATTACTAGAGATAATATACATCAGAGAGAGAGAGAGTTATTACAAACCATAGAGTTTACTCACCCACCATTGTCATTTATTACGAAACGTTTAATACTTGACAGAGATTCTTGAGGGTGGTTGGTGTGTTTGGTTGCCTGGCAAGGTATATCTAGGGTGCTTACTTCTCTCTCCCTCTAACTAAGTTACTTCTAAGTTCATTACTACCTTATGAGTTATACACGAGAGGTTTGTGAGTTCAAACCGAGTCTATCTTCATTGAGTCGTGTTTGTATGTCCTGTGGTTAATCAATAGTGTTTTTATTTAACTTATCATTACGGTACTCAAAAGGGGTTACGCCTCCATCTTATCTAAACTACCCTCTTACAGTCTTATATCTGCCTTATGCTAAGAGTGATATTTTATTTGGTTCATGCCCGATACAGTTTTGGTTACAACCGACGCTAGAATTACGCGGGGTGTGACATATCTCACCTTATACATCTCACTCACTTGTATATTCACATGCTATCCTATTACCATTCCTAGTATAGTCTTCATGCTCCATGTTAGATTTACTTTTCATATTCTCCCTCATAGTTGTAGTACTCCCCTTACTTAGTGGTCAAATAAAAAGATCTCTCCATAAGATACTATACAAGACTCATGTATTTTTGCACACTAAATCATTAAAGCATAACAATATTGACAAAAAATGAATCCTGTACAGGGAGGTCAATTCGTGATGGGTGCCATCTTCACTGGTCCACGGTTAACCTAAGTGATATGATTCTCACCTTCCATTGGGCTCGTACCTTCGACATATATGAAATTGTACTCCTCACATCATACCTCTTCACCAAACTCACAACGGGACGTATATAGCAGGTAACCCGTTCACATACATTGAGTATATCAAATTTTATCTCACACTGTCCCCACGAGGTATATTGTGAGACAATTCACGTACACTCAAGTATAACAAATGTCTTTTCCAAATGTACCGATGAATGATTTTCCTTATAGGTAAGAGGTATATCGGGGAAGTCATGCCAAAGGGGGGAACCCTTCCACTAACCCAACAAGTGCATAAACGTCGTATAGGGGTCAACCTTAGGTCAATCATAATTGATTTTTCGGTTACCATCAGAAACTCTATCAAAATTTCGAGTCTTATATGTTAAACTCCATCTTTCCCAGGCTCGGGTCCTTTTCGACCTCTTTTTCTCATTTAGGCAAATATAGTACAAGTGAAAACCTAATAATTATAATAACCATGCTTATATTTCTATCCCTTTTTCCCTCTTTTAACAAAAAAATACCAAAAACATTTTATTCCCATTTTTTGATAATACCCCAAATTCTCCATTTTTCTTCCCAAAATAAACCCAAATCATTTTCCCTCTCAGTTCGATCTCATACTCGACTTTGGCCTGGCTCTCTATTGGCTTCAGTCTTCTGTTAAACTGCTCTGAAGCTGTGCTGCTTCCTCTTTTACATCAACCAAATTTAGTATTTACCTCCATAAGCTATTTTCTAGAGAATATCGATCGAGCATCGAATGTTAAACCAGATCTGATGGCCATCCTAGCTCCGCGTAGTAGCCAAACTAGAACCCCAGAATTTGACCCTTCTACCTAGATCATGCCTATCAAAACATCTATCACCCTTACAATCTCACCTAAATATCATAAGGTTTGCCTGTACTTTTCTGCACCCTACATGCCTTGATGATCAAGATCTATAACTCCTTATAAGGGCCTGTATTTTCGTCTACACCTGATAAGAGTGGGGAGGCATGGAACTACCTGCTGTGCTAGACCAACTCTAAAGGTTTGGGTTAAAATCTGTAGTATTTATCAGTTTCTTATGGCCCTGAGACTTCAGGAATGATTAGTCCCTATACTTGTACATTTCCCCACTAGGTGGGAAGACATGTATGAGGAAGCCATATAGGTCTTCGAACGCATTGATTACTCTTGGAAGGAAGGCCTCATCGCCACCGAATGGGGGGGTGACTTTAATAACTTAGATAATAAATCGAATTATGAAGAATCCAGTTGTGTGGAATGATCTCTTTCAAAGATTTATTGGGGGAAATCAACAAAGTGTCCATTCAACCCAAAGTGGACGAAGCCGCGGGGTTCTTATTCTTCCCCTCTTTTATAAACTACATGACCAAATTAGGGCGGTACTACAAAGATTCGATTCCCCATTCAGTCGGAGCAGACAAAGGAAAGGGAGTTATCGAGATCTCCCAATGCCAAAAATGACCATTGAAGAAAATAATGTCCTCGATCATTTCAAGAAAACCCAAGACTTTTAATGTCCTCCCAGTTGTATCAAAATTCCCTTATAAAGCTTCCCCTTAGACCCACAGTTTCTCCCTCTATCGCCCCCAAAGAAGTCGATAATATAGTTGGATCCTTAATCTCTACCAGACTCCTCTCTCCTTTCGAAGAAGAAATTTCAACGTTCGGCCCTGATCATAATTATGTTCTCAACATCTTCATCGAAGTTTTGGGGAAGACAGTCCCACTATCACTCGTCGACAATGGATCCGCTCTTAATGTCTGTCAACTCATAGCCTTTAACTTCTTGGGATTGAAAGTCAGTGACCTCACTCCTACATCTTCCACTGTGCGCTCTTATGACAACACCCGTCGGGAGGTGATGGGATCTATAAATTAAACACTAGGGGATGGACTTATCAACTCTTAGACCGAATTCCATCTCATCGATAGACCCACCTGTTTCAATCTTCTCCTTAGGTATTCATGGATCCAGAAAATATGAGGGGTATCCTCTTCTCTTAATAAAAAACAAAAGTTCTTCGCTAAACACCAAGTTACCACCATCCCAGGGGATGATAATAGTTCAGACAGTGCCAGCACAACAATTTAGTCTTGAAGATTTAGCATGGGACCAATGACATGTTCCTCTCCGATTTCATGATCTACCCACTTCCCATCCTAGTAGAGGATAATTTCAAAGATCGAGTCTGTCCAGAATACAACCCTCATGACAATGTCAATGTGATCCAGATGTTCAAGAACATGAACTTCATGCCCAAAATTAGTCTAGGTCGATACCATCATGGAATCCTTGAGACCATAATCCTAAAAGAAGCCTTTCCCTTATAGGTCCTGGCCAACTAATATTCATCAGCCGAACTCAAACTACTCTATCGACCGTGACTGAAGAGAAGCATAGAGGATGAAAATACTGTTTTGGGGGAATCTCTAAATAAAATATTTGTCAAGGAGGGTGAAGACTTATACTTTTATGGATTCTCTAAATCTTGGTATGACCCCACTGAGAAGGATATGAAATTGGTACTAGTGATTTTATTTCAAGAAAAAAACACATGGGATAAATACTAGAAACATGAAGTAGAACCTCTTATCGAGCAAACTATGAAAATTACTGAAAACTCTGAGGGTAGAGACTCCGAGGAATCCTTTGACATGCAAACACTGGGGCTGAGTCTCTACATGATCTTCCTAGATGCTACGCCCTCGAACCCGTTTGCTCAGATCATAACTGTTGATATGCCTCTCTTTACTAGCATGTCATCCCAGTCTAGCCTCACTATATTTTTTCACCTTTCACCCGGATAGAGTTATCACGGTCAAAAACCTTGACAAAAAACATGGAGATGTTGTCAAGGTTAATGACCATGACACGACAGCGACAACACATTATCACAACTATGGCATGGTCATTGACCTTGGCAATAAAGTTATCATGGTTGTGTCACGGGTTTTGACCGTGACAACGAATAAAGTTATCACGATCAAAACCCATGACATGACCGTGATAACTTAAAAATAAAAAACCTTAGCCGACACATCAGACGGTTACCCCAAGTCAAAACACACTCTCTTTCTTACTCTCAGGTGATTTCTCTCCCTCCCTTACTCTCTCGGGCGATCTCTCCCCCTATCCCTGCCACCACTCCGCCATAGCGCCGTAACCACCCCATCTCTCCTCTGCTGTTGCTGTCGCCACTTACTCTCTCATTCTCTCTATGTTTCTGTTATAGATATAGAGAGTTTATTACTTTAGTACCAATCTCAGTAAGTTAATAGCTTTTAGTACAAATCTCAGTAAGTTTTTTCACTTATACTCCTTCAGTGTGATTATTTATTTCCTATATTTACTGTATTGCATTTCTTGAATCCTTCATGTATATGGGTCTACATATTTGGCACGATTTTATATAGACTTGAGTATGAGTTGTACTATATCTTCTAGAATTTCCGTGAGTAGGTAAAAATAGGACTAATTTTGAATAAAATGTAATTATTAATCTCTATCCACCTCGGATAAAATGTTAATAAACATTTTGTACCAAATAACATGGATTAGACAGAGTGGTGAAAATTATGAATGGGCGTTGTGGTAGTGTATTCCAAAAATGTTAATTTTTCATTATCCAAAAGCTATAAATTTGCACGTTATTTTTCATTGTGCCCTAGCGTATAAATGCAAACATAATTCTAACAAATCTCCTCCTTCTCCCCCTCTAAAGGGCATGTGTGTTGCTACTTATTATTTCATTTTATTCAACTAATGGATATTTTGATTTTTTGGTCGGATTAAAGCTGGCTATTTGCTGCTCTCAAATCACTGAGGCAGAGTTAAGTCAATTATCTCTCTCTCTCTCTCTCTCTCTCTTCATTTTAAGGTAAGTCTTCTCTCATTTGTTTTTTAGATTTATTAATTAATTCGTTTGCACAGTTCGTAAAATGATATAAATGTTTGGACTGAATCCACATATTTTTGTTGATTATTGAAGTTGACTTGTTTTTCTAAAACAAATAATTGGGTCAACTTCATGGCAATTGAACTATCGAAGACATATTTTATTATTCAAGCCAATTGGTTTATTGTTGAAGTTGACATGTATAATTCCTTGTTGTGAACCTTTATTATTCAATATATTTATATATACGCATGTGTGTGTGTGTGTATGAACATAAATGCATGAATCTTAATTTATATCTTCTTTCATATTTTTGTTTGGTGTTCTTTAGTTATTGTTGACTGGTGAATTTGAACATTTATATGGCCATTGAGTTGGTTAGCCCTAGGAATTTCTAACACATAGGGTTATGATTCTGCCGAACAGTGACATGTGATGTGGGTTGGACCTAGGCACGGATTTAGACATGGAAATATAAATAAGAGATAAATGAAACATACTTACCATGGAAATATAAATAAAATGTGGTGGGAAATATAAATTTTAAAACATCAATCAAACAATAAAATAGAAATGAAACATAACTGTGTATAAATCAACACTATAGACTTTGTTTCGTGATTGGCGGTAATGTCGGGTAAAATCTAATTTATTATAAATTTGAATTATCAAACAATTCATGTTCCAACGTTACTGCCACTTACCAAATAAACTCCATAGTGTTAAATAAGCCTATTAAGTTACAGTAGTGCAGATAGATACTAGCCTTCTAGTCCTTATTCATACATATTCAATAGCCCTTATACCCATTTGAGAGTCATTACCCCACCCCTATAATGAGATATCTTGAATTGTCCCATTTGGACAGTTTGGGACAACATTATTTCTGTATAATAATGTAGTTAAGGGATTACAGTTGTTACTTTTGGGGGAAGTTCTGGTGCTGTCTCTTAATGTTCTTTGGGCACATACTAGATGATGCGGTGTTGAGCGTTATTTCAATTGATAAATTCAAATAGCACAAACACATGGGAATTTATGTCATGTACTTAAACAACAATGGAGAGATGCTATAGAATTTTCCTCAAATTGGAATAATGTCGATGAGCTTCTAAGTATATTACAAAAATATGTGGTCTTGAATGGGATAGGACCACTCACCCTTTATAGGAGATGGAGGAAATATGATTCATAGTGCATCTTGTGTTAACAATGAAATTAATTTATATTATTTTTATAATATAACACCGAAAGATGAAATGTCAATATTCAAGTAAAACATTTACTGGAAAATAATTTTTCACACATTTGTTTATGCTAATCCATGAATGTATGCTTCTTACCCATAATAAGTGATTGTTTATAGTATGTTTGATAGGATATCCTCTATACTAAGAGTGGATGAGTGAGATAAATAGACTAAGGGATGTGTTTTCTAGAGGTGGTAATGAATCTATGAAATACGCCAAGAGATGTCATAATGATGAAGAGTTCCCATGTCCATGTGATAAGTGTAGGAATGGTAAGGTGTTTGAGTGAAGAATAATTGAATTACTTTTGTTAAGATGTTATCGATTTTGGGTTTTTTATGGGGAATCGCATCTTCCTTTTGTCATCGAGCAACCTTCACAACAATCAACAAGTAGGATAGATGTACAAGGGAATGATGACGATGTAGACCATACTATTCTAGTGGATTCAGTTGATGATGAGTATGGAGTTCATCAAGTGAAAAAAAATGAGGTCATTGATGATGTACAAGGTTCAGGTTCTCATGAAGATATCGGGATAAACCTTGACGATGACTATCAAAGTTTGAAATTTAAGGCAACCAAACTATTGTACCCTGACTGTGACAAATATCAAATAACTTTTCATACCATGGTTGGTTTGCAATGCTTGAAAGCCCAATATAGTATATCTAGAAATAGCATTATATGAATTTTGAATTGGGTGAAGGTATTGCTACCTAAGTAGAATACACTTCCAAATAGTTATCTTACTATGAAGAACGGTTTGAAAGGTTTAGGAATGAAGTATAAATCAATTCATGCTTGTGTGTATGACTACATACTATACCGAAAGGAGTATGAAAATCTCGATCGGTGTTATCTATGCTAGGCACCTAGATATATGAAATCTACTAGCAAGGAAGGCACACACTCAAAAGTAACTAAAAAAGTGTTGAAATATTTTCCCGCTGGGCATAGATTGATGAAGTTTTTCACAGTTTCATGGATAGAGGTGGCAATGACTTGTCATTCTAAGGAATAAGTTAGGGATAATTTCACGCAACATCCTATTGATTATATAATTCGGAAAAGGATGAATTAGGAGTATCCAATTTTTTTTTCGAGAATAGTGTAACATTATTTGGCAATATCAAAAATTGGTTTCAATACATATGGAAATCTAAACTCCAATCATATCATATGGCCAGTGATCCTAGCACCATTCAACCTTCCTCCTTCACAATATATGAGACTTAAATTTTCAATGATGTCTTTGTTGAAACCTGGGTCAAAGGCACCAAGTGAGGACATTGATGTCTATTTGTCTCATTTGGTAGAAGAATTAAATAAGTTATAGGAAGAGGGTGTGCAAGCATTTTACTCTTTTAAAAAAAGAAGAGTTTACAGTGAGAGCTATGTGGATGTGGGAAATTCATGATTTTCTAGCTTATGGGACACTATCTGTTTGTGTAGCATGTGGTTATTTGAGGTGTCTTATTTGTGGATAGGAGACTGAATCTATCGGTCTCATCACTAGAGAAAAAAATATACACCATTGCCATAGGAAGTTTTTACCCCCCGCTCATCATTTTTTTAGAAAGGTTTCAATTTTTTACCGGGCGGGGTTGAACATAGGCTACCTCTGAGAAAACTTTTAGGTTAGAAATTGCAAGTAAATATTCTAATTACGACCCTAACATGTCAGGTAATAATCTTAAATTGAAGAAAGTCAAGCATAAGAAGACTCCAATTAGGGATGAAACTGAGACCAGAAAGGCATAGTCTGGGAGGTCAATTTTATTTGACTTGCCTTATTAAAAGAGTAACCCAGTGCACCATATATTGGATGTGATGCATGTGGAGAAGAACATCACTGAACATATTATGGGCACATGCGTTGGGGTGAGTCATTTAAAGGATGGAGAAAATGCACGAAAAGACCTTAAATCATTGAAACTTAAGCCACAACTATGGTTAAAAGAAGATAGTAGGGGAAGGACAATAATTCCCCCAGGTGCATTTACTTGGACGAGTAAGGAAAGAAAGGTGCTTTTAGACACAATATGTAATTTGAAGGTTACATATAATTTTTCATCCAACTTGTGAAGGATTGTGAATTACTTTACCCATGATTTACATAAAATAAATTACCATGATTGGCATGTGATCATACAATTGGTTCCTTTGTTGTTTAAGTACTGTTACTCCAAGCATAAGGATTTGCCTAGGGCCATTATGAAAATTATCAACTCTTTCACACTTTTATGTGAAAAGGTAGTCAATCAAAAGCACATAGTGGTGCAAAATTAGCTATAGACGAAACGATTTGTGTGTTGGAGAAGTACTTTCCCCCATTAGTTTTAGACATAAGTATTCACTTGTTGGTACACTTATGAGACGAGGCACTTCTTTAAGTCCCAGTTAGACATCGATGGATGTACCCGTTTGAAAGGTTGATGAAATTTTCAAAGATTATGTCAAGAATATATGATACATTGAAGGTCGAGTTGCAGAGAAATACATCACCGCAGAGTCATCAATCTACGCTTGGGAATATATGCCTAACCCAACCAATGTGGATAATAGTGATCAATTCATCGATGAAGGTGGTCAAATGATGGGCACGCGAGTGGAATTAATGAGTTTAATTATATGAACCATTAACTCGTTATCGATGGGAAAATTAGAGTTACGAACATAAAATTAGAGTTACAAAATTCTCTCTCTCTCTCTCTCTCTCTCTCTCTCTCTCTCTCTCTCTCTCTCTCACATAAACAAACCCTATTAGGGTTTGCATGGTTATATAAAATAATGCAGTTAATCTAAACCCTAAACCACCATATCCAAATAATGTTTGGTCATGCTTGTTTGCATATTTAGTGTCCAATAAAACATTGAAAGAAATTGAACTCAAGTCTCCATCTCGTTTGAAAGATGAACCAGTTGTTAACTTTTCTTATGAGGACATCAAAGCATTGGTAGAATCGTTTAAGCATTCAATCGTAGGAAAGTTTTCTCATAGCGGACCTAGCATGGGGGAGATCAGAAAGAGGTATTATTGTTTGATTTGAAAAAATATTGTCGGTGGGATTGATAGATAATAAACATGTGTTGTTTAGACTTAATTGTGATGAAGACTTTGGTAGAATGTGGACCAAATATATGTGATATATATGGAGATTTCCAATTAGGACATTTAAGTGGACTCCTCAATGGAGTGTTGAAGAAGAAAGCACAGTGGTGCCAGTGTGGATAAATTTTCCTAACCTTCCCATTCATTTTTTTTGCCAAATCATCCTTGTTATCTATTGCTCAATTAATAGGTAAACCTTTAAAACTGGATGCTTTGATAACTTCTCAAACCACAAGTCAAGCAAGGGTTTGCATAGAGATTGATCTGATTCAAGAAATACCAAGAAGAGTTTAGATAGGAATTGGTGATTCAGGATTATGGCAAGAAGTCATTTACGAGAATCTTCCTGACTACTACAAGTACTGCACGAAAAAGTCCATCAAGAGGAGTCTTGTATATTCATAAAGAAAAGCAAAGGAGAAATGACCATAACCATTAGAACTAGCAAACATTTTCCCAAGAACCAAACCCAAAATTTTCAACCAAAGAATACCAATAAATCTCAACAAGTCCAAACAACCAACAAACCACAAACTCTTATCCTTAAAGACCCATAATATTCTTCCAGAGCCCTAGTAACCACAACCCTTATAACACATCCTAACCCCCAGATAAAGACTAAAAACCCGTGCTTTCAAATATCCTCTCAAAACCAAATTCATCAAGTCCTAGAAGAAAACCTTTTTCTATCAACTTCTACCATTCTCTCAAAAACCAATAAAGACCAATATCCTCTTTCCAAAGCCCAACCAATTACAATAAAGAAAGCTAATTTTATATCAAGTCATATTCAGAAGATCCAACATTGTGAGATTTCCTCTCAAGAAGCATATGTTGTTGATGAGTTAAACCAATCCCCAAATGCTACAGAGTTACCTGATTATGAAGTCTATCAAGCTAAATTAAAGGATTATGCCTCAGACTCAGATGGTAAGAAGATTGTAAACTTAGTGATGCTAGAAGAAATTCAAACTTTCTCAACATGGTTTGAAAGAAAATGGAAAAAAATTAAGGCTTTTAAGGAGCGATAAAGGAAGAACAACATCAAGATGCACTTAGAAGAATTCAGCCAAGATCACAGTAGTATAGAAGAGGAGAAGAGCAAGAAGGTTCCTAAAGACCCTTTGTTCAGAAGAATTACTAGAGCTCAGGAGAAAGGTTTCAAATCTAGTCATTCTCAATGTTCTCAATGATTAATTTGATTAGTTGGAATGCTAGAGGAGTGGCTAATAAGCCTACCAACAGAAGAATTAAAAGCCCCATAAAGCTTTATAACCTGCCAATAATGTCTATTATAGATCCTAAAGTCTCATTCTCTAAAATTAAAAAGTACTTGTTGAAGTGGAATTTTGATGAAGCAATGGAAAACAAATACAAAAAAGTTTAGTTTTTATGGAGGATAGGGTTAAATGTGAAAGTCATTTATAATGAGGATTAGTTCCTCTCATTGAAGGTGGCTCATGAGAATTTAAAACTTGAAGTGTTGTTAACTTTAGTGTATGCTAAGAATACGAAAGAAGAGAGGAGATATTTGTGGAGGGATATAGAGTTCATTAGTAGTAGTCATGGTGATTTAGCTCACCTGATTATTGGAGATTTTAATGTGGTTATACGTTAAGAAGATAAAGTTGGAGGTAATAAAATTGACTTTCAATTAGTGGAGGACTTTAATGACTCTATCAATGCTTGTGGTCTCTCTGACATGGGATACCAAGGTTCAAGATTCACTTGGACTAACTATAGAGTGAAGGAAAATTCTATTTGTTCCAGTCTTACTAGAGCCTTCTGTAACCTCACTTAGGCTTCAGAATGTCAAAATTTCTCTATTACCCATCTATCAAAGTTGTGTAGTGATCATGCTCCTTTGCCTCTCTCAATCAAATCCCAGTTGTATTCTCACCCAAAGCCTTTGATCTTCCAAAAAATGTGGACTTCTCATAACCAATTTCTTACCACTATTAATAATTCTTTGTCCTCTAATACTGTTGCAGGGTGTATGGAAAACTTCTCTATAAGGCTTGAAATACTGAAAGAA
Organism: Sambucus nigra; assembly: GCA_949130495.1. Classification (NCBI taxonomy): domain Eukaryota; kingdom Viridiplantae; phylum Streptophyta; class Magnoliopsida; order Dipsacales; family Adoxaceae; genus Sambucus; species Sambucus nigra. The sequence continues at coordinate 291,446,495 of OX422215.1, read as the reverse complement.
GATTTAAAAGTCTGGAATAGAGACACTTTCAAGAATGTTTTTCAGAACATAAATGATCTTCAAGATGAGGTTTTAATAATGGAAAATTAATTCGAATTTCTTCCTTCCCCAGAGAATAGACTGAAGATGTAGTTGGTAAGGAATAAGTTGAATGAAGATTTACAATAAGAGGAGGTCTATTGGAGGCAAAAATCAAAGGTCAAATGGCTACGTGAGAGGGAGAATAATATAATTTTTTTCATGCAACAATTAAATCTACTAAGAGTAGATTGTCCATTTTCAAAATCAAAGATGATACTAATGTTTGGAAGGATAATCCAACTGATATTTAAAAAGATTTGGTGGATCACTTTATCGATAGATGGTCTACTGATTCTCTGAAAATTGATAAGAGTATATTGGAAGTTATTCCTAGTTTGGTTAATGATGATCTGAACTCTATTCTTTCTAATGTTCCTAATATAGAAGAGGTGCTTCAGGCTATAAAATAGTTGAGTGGGGATAGAAGCCCTGGGCCAGATTGTTTTATTGGTGTTTTTTACAGTAAATATTAGGGAGTGATTAAAGAATACCTGGTGAAAGCCATTCAATATTTTTCTCTTGGTGAATCCTTTCCTAGAAGTTGGACAACTACCAATGTTGTGTTGTTTCCTAAAGTGGAATTACCAACCAATGCCTCCCAATTCAGGCCTATCAGTTTGGCTAATTTCTCTCAAAAAATTATTTCTAAGATTCTTAATACAAGGTTAGGCCTTGTTTTACCTCGTATCATTTAAAAAAACCAAAGTGGTTTTATCAAAGATGGAATATACAAGACAACCTTCCTGACCCATGAAATGGTAAACTTGATTAATAGAAAAACAAATGGATCAAACGTTATTATAAAATTGGATATGGAGAAAGTCTATGAAAAAGTGTCCTGGTTTATCCTCATTAAAGTCATTAGAAAATTTGGCTTTAGTAAATCTTTTATAGATCTCGTATGGAGGATTCTATCCAATAATTGGTATATTGTCTTAATCAATGGTAAAGCTTCTGGTTTCTTTCAGTTTTCTAGAGGGTTAAAGCAAGGAGACCCTCTCTCCCCCTTTCCTTTTGTGATTTTTGATGAAGTTTTATGCAAGGGTTTGGACCATCTGGCTCAGACTAGGAAGACTGATCCATTTTCTCATCCAACAGGTCGTTCAATGATTACACATTTGGTCTTTGTTGATGACTTTATTCTTTTTGTTAATGGGAAAAATAAAAGTATTTTGAATCTTATGAAGTTCATGGGAAAGTATGAGCAGTCTTCAGGTTAGGTTATAAATATAAGCAAAAGTTCTTTCACTGTAGCAGATAATGTAGCAGTTTAAAGAAGAACTGCTATAGCTGAATATTTGGGATTTAATTTCAAAAAATTGCTAATTACTTATCTAGGTGGTCCTTTGTCGAGGGGGATAAATAAGTCCATTTTCTATGCTTATCTAATTGAGAAAATTAGAGACAAATTTGTTGGATGGAAAACTCGATACCTTACAGCTAGAGGTAAACTAAGTTTAATTAACCATGTTTTCTCCTCTATCCCTATATTCACTTTAGTTGCCTTGAAACCTCCTAAAGTTATCATCAATAGAATTCATTCAATCTTCAGTAAATTCTTTTGGGGATCAGATGGGATAAGGGGTGATAAAAGTATGGGGTCAGTTGGGAGCAAGCAAGTTATCCAACAAAAGAAGGAGGCTTAGGTTTTAGGGATATTCACGATGTTAACAAAGCCTTCTCTATCAAGATGGTCTGGAGAATGAAAACCTCATAAGATGTGTGGAGTTATTTTATGAGAAATGAATACAAGAATTGAACTTCAACAGGTATTAATAGTTCCCATATGATCAGAAGAATTAGATAAGTTCATCATCAAGTGGCTGAGCATAATGTTAAGATTAGTGAAGATATTATCTGAAAGCCTTCAGAAGATGGATCTTTCTCCATAAAGTCATCTTATCATCTTTGTAGAAAGGCATCAGTGAGTAGGTTTTCTCATAGAATGATACGGTCTAAAAATATTCCATCAAAAGTCTCAATATTTATATGGAAACTCCTCAGATCTGCATTCCTACAGATGATAATATTGAAAGAATTGGAGTTAGAATTTTCTCTAGATGTCAATACTGTGAATCTTGTGAAGAATCAATGCAACACTTATTCTTGGAAGGGAAAATTGCAAAAAGAAGTGTGGAAACATTTTTTCAGGCTTATTGAAGTTTCTCCTTCATTTCAATCTATTCAAGCTATGCTTATGTCCTAGTGGTTAGCCATTACAAAAGGGGAATTGATGAAATTTTTATTGCAGATCTTGCCTATGGTTATCTTATGGGAGATATGGAAATCTAGGTGTCAAAGTCTTGTTGAAGGGGTAGATCTGAGAGTGAAAGATATCATCAATCAGATAACTCAAACAATATCCCATATTGTTCTAACATGTCTTTTTCAGGTCCTACTTATAGTTGCAGCAGCCATATAATTGAAGCTCTAAAGATCAAGATCACATCAAAGCCTCATAAATTTCTCATTCTTATATGGTTAAGACCTCCTATTTGCCTTGTCAAATTAAATGTTGATGGTTCAAGCATAGGGAATCCTGGGGAGAGTGGGATAGGTGGAGCTGTTAGAAATCACAAAGATGACCTTTTATTTGCATTTTCAGAATATGTAGGTCACTCCACTAGTCTTATGGTAGATCTTTTGGCGATCAAATCTGGTATATAGTGGTGTGATAAAGCAGGCTATTCCAATGTCTTTCTTGAAATTGATTCCAAAACAACATTTCTCATCTTACCTAGACAATGAAAACCCCCTAGAGAGAAAAAATGCTAGTTCGGGAGATCATGGAACTGACTATAATTCATCAGTTCAAGTGTGATCATGTTTTGAGACAAAAGAATAATGTTGTAGATGCTTTATCAAAATTGGCCTCATCATCAAATCAATCCAATACATTTCAAAAGTTTGAAGATCTTCCTCAATTAATCAAGGGTGGTTTCATATTGGATAGACTAGGCATGCCTAGTATTAGAACTTGTTAATTATGTTCTTTGTTTCTTTGCTTGTAAGGCCATTTTGGAGAGGATGTTTCTCCATTTAAAAATAAAATCTTGGATTCATGTAAAAAAAAGTAGCTCGTTATCTATTTAACACACATGAAGATGTGAAAGAATGGAAAAATTAAGTTTATATTATTTTAACTTTTATACATGATCAATTTCATAATATATTCTTCACGATGAATGCAGAAAATATGACGCGTGCGGGAATAATAAAAGACGAAGAATGATGGCACAATCAGACAATGAATTTAGGCTATGGGTGTCACACGAGGTAAATATAATGAGAATGTCTCTTATTAAATGACATAATACAAGAAAGCTTTAAAACTAACCTAATTAATTTTTCTATAATCTCAACTCTTAAAGACGAGTGATGGACATCAAGGCTTTCTCGTCTAGCCACTATACCCTTGTTCATGGAACACGAGTACAAAAAGTATCATTTGAACAATTATATATTTAGTGCAAGGGTGTATGAGGAAAATACAAATGTACAGAACTCAGGCATTTCATAAAAACTCTTACTTATTTTTGGGTGAGCACAAAAGATCAAAACCTCGTTGAAGCTGAAATGACTTACTATGGTGTCATTCGGAATATATTTGAATTGGACTATATAAGCTTCAGATAGGTTATGTTTTAATATGATTGGGTAAGAGTTGAGGATAAAAACGCTTATAAAGTTGATCCTGGTCCCAATTTGTTCATGGTTGACTTGTCCAAGTTGAAGAGCAATAAGAACGTGACCGATGAGTCATTTGACTGTGCTTTTCAAAGGTCAATCAAGTGTTTTACTCCAAATGAGTTATGTTCAATCGTTCTACACGTGCTAAAGAGTTTAACCAACAATGTGGATGACTTGACCACTCCTACCGAATATCAATCCATTTTAGATGATAACCTGAATTTGAAACAAGTTTTAGATTTGTAATAAGTATTCCAATTATTTGAAACATTGATTTGTTTGGTTTATGATATGGATTTTATATTCTTCTAGTGCTTTTATTGATTTGGATTTGATCAATTTTTGTAATCTGAATAAAAATTGTTTAATTAGTTAATGAATATGTTAATTTGGATTTTAATCAGTTTAAGCATTAATTCAAAGTTCGTGACATGACCAGAATATGAAACAATTTTTAGATTTGTAATAAGTATTCCAGTAATTTGAAACAATGCTTAGTTATTTTGTGAGATGGATTTGTATTCCTATAATGTCGTTAAGTTGTTATTTGTCTAGTTGTTTGTTATTATCACATGACATTTTAATGTTTTTATTCATTTTGATTTGATTATTTTCTCACATATATGTTTCCATTATAATAATAATTTTTATAGGAAATTTCAACATCTAAACATCAGGGAAGTAGGGGCGAGGAAGATTCGTCGAGCACTTGGCCCCCAAAGTGGGGCAGATTGGGGACGTAGTGCAGAACAAGACGACCTTACAAGCTAGGGCCCTAGAGTTTCTTAAGAAGATTATTGGCCTCGGGTACACGGATTGGAGGAAGGTGCCATATGAGCTTAATATGACCATCTCGGGGGCATTACAAGTTCTTGCTCACTTTCTTATTGTTTTGTATTTATATTTATATTTATAATATTTAATAATTTAAATAGTACTTACTCACTTTATTTTTATTTTGTATTTGTTTGACATAAACAATTTGACTTGTGCCCATATTTACACGACTCCAGATTGGGACAATTAAGATATCAATATGAAACGTGGAAGAAAAACATGCTCGTACGGTACTTTGGCCACGACCTGGAGTCCATCTTGCGACTTAGGGACACGGTACCCTCGAACGAGCTAATATCATTGGGAAGCTGGCAATAGTTTGTCAATAACGAGGTCTCAGAGAGTCAATTGTCCTCTCGTCAATCGAGGAGGGTAAATTGGGCTAAGAAGGTCGACATGCACTTCTCCGAGCATACGTATTACACCGAGGTGGATCATAGGATGGAAAGTTTTGAATATTTTTTCATTTTAGTTTTATTTTATTCTATTTAGTGATAGTGATATACTAATTTACTAATTTTGCATTATTTTATTTCAGGAGACGAGGAGTGGCCCTAGGGGTAAGACACATAGTTTAACGAATAAGGGGAAGGATGTAGAGGTTAATTCGAACGTGGAAGCCACTATTATAAGTTAAAATTTTAATAACGTTATAGAAATAAAAATTTATAATCACATACTTTTTTTAATTTATCTAATCGTGTGCTTTTTTGTTGTTTTATAAAAATCTTAAGGAAGTTCACAACACCTAGAGTGATGCCAACAAGGCATATCTGGTTACGGACACACTAAGCTAAGTGCTCGGGTGGTCAGCTCTCGGGTGGGGAAGTCGAGGTTCACCGGCATTGCGTCGAGCAACAATGGGCTGGCACGCAAGGTGGACGAGTTGAAGACCAATAACGTAGATAAGTTTGACAACTTGGAGAAAACAATGCAAAAAATGTTTGCATATATCAAACATTCTCTTAAAGGAGAGGTTGAGTTCAGCTCAAGGAAGGGCACGGAGAAAGTGGTGGACGAGGGGACCACTGCTCTGTCTTTCACACCCTCACTTTCACCGATACCCCCTTATCTCAATATGACATATTCTCCACCCCACCCATACCTCCGCTGTCCCAAAGCCATTTTGAACAATTGGTTGGCCTACTGTCTATATAGTAGACACATGGGGTGGCCATAGAATAGCTAGGGGGTTAAGGTACCCGGGTGCACGCCCCGGTACTATGTTGCATAATTGTCCATTGAAGCCATACGAGGCATGGGACCACGTCCTGCATGTGTACGTGGGAAAAGAGAATGAACCCATGTGGTTGAATGAGTAGTGCGGCATTCACACTATTAAGGGTTGTCTCAATTATTTTGAATTATGGCCTATCTTCCTCCTTCAAAGTGATAACGAATGAACAATTATTTGTAATAATTTGATTACTATTTCTTTATTATGAATATGAATATTAAATGAAGGTTATTGTTATTATGAATGAATGAATGTTAGTTGAGATTTATATCATATTGTTGCTATAGCAGGTAATAAAATACTACTGGGAAGTGACTGTGGCCATACTGCCCAGCAGTTTTTTTTCATTGTTGCCTAGTATTGTCACAGACTTTGACCGTGATAAGGATTTTTTTATCACGAACTTTGATCGTCACATGTCCATGATGATTTTTCAATTGTCAAAGATGTGTCATGGTCAAATCTCGTGACAAGAAATCCATATCACAGTCTAGTCAAGGTTTTTGATCGTGATGCGATCATAACAAGGAAAAACATGTCACGAACTTTGATCATGACACATCCGTGACCAAAATTTATCACCCCAGCCATGTCACAGTTTTTTAGTGACAAGTGAGACTTATCAAGGTTTTTTACCGTAGCAAGTCACTAGTTTTGGTGTGTAAGAGGGTCGTTTAGATAAGATGGAGGCGTAATTCCTTTTGAGTATAGCAATGATTAGTTAAATAACAACACTATTGATTAGCCACAAGACACACAAATTCAACTCAGTAAAGATAGACTCAGTTTGATCTCACAAATATCTCGTGTATAACTGAGAATATAGTAATGAATTTAGAAGTAACTCAGATAGAGGGTGAGAGAAGTAAGCACCCTAGATACACCTTGGTAGGTAGCCAAAACACCCACCACCCTTAAGAATCTCTATGAAGTATTAAAAGCTTCATAATAAATGACAATGGGGGATGGGTAAAACTCTGTGGTCTGTAATAACTCTCTCTAATGTCTATTATCTCTACCAATAACTTCTGAACTCAAAAATCTCTCCCTTCCTCAAAGGTGGTTAGGGTCCTTAAATAGCCCCCCACACCACCCCCAAGGCAACTCCGTTATCAATGCCTGTGAAAGACCTCCCTCATACTTTATGTCACCAACATTAAATACCTGGTGCACTAGTTATCTCCACATCATAAATATTAAATGTTAAGACATGCCTTTTGCCTAACCACTGTGTATTAGGGGGCTATTGTCACAGAGGTGGCTCACCAATTGCCTGACAGCCCCAAATACCATAGTGGTTTACTCAAGTGCATGTCTGACATTGTTTAGCTGGCTAGTGACATCACCTACAGTAGATATGACATTAAGTAGAGGGTTATTTGGTTCACAACCCAACGCCTGATGGAACTCCCAGCTGTCCGCCTGAGGTTCCACGGTTAGGGGTCTTCGGTGTTTCACCAAGTGTATCTAAGATGGTCAGGACAAGCCCCAACGGTGCCTCACTTATTAATCCTCCAAACCAAGTCCCTCTAAAGTTCCCACAGCGAGGTCATTCGATAGAGCATGAAAGCTCTTCGAGGCCCTCCCAAGCCTGTTCTCTCGCGAGTACCGTTTGACCTCAAACTAAAATTCATTATTATTCTCGTTACATCATTACAACCGTTATAGCTCATAGTCAATATAAACAAAAATACAGTATGACTGATACAACAAGCTAACATACAAGTTGCCATGCTGAGCTACCACGCTGAGCTGCCTTAACCCCATTTACTGTTGTAAATAGTGGAATTATCCCTAATCTCGGGATTACCTTCAAGCCCCCTCTACACTTGCCCCTTCGTGGAGAGATTTATTGGAACAAGAAATGTCTGCACGAAACTTCTTAATCCGATGAACCTTCTCTGTGTGAAAAAATTCTGGCCTCTTTTCCTTCGTTATAATCTTCAGGAAAAAGTAAAATTCTCCCCGATGTACCTGAGCTGAAGCACCACGACTTATTGGGGCTTGGACGAAGGGACATCACCATTTTTTCCTTATATTGCACTTCAATCGTTCTAGCTTTACCTTCTCAAACACTCGTTTTGATTCTGGGTAAGTGAAATTCTTCCTTGTAATGCTTCGCTATGTTCGAAAAAGCAAAAATTCTCCCCGATGTAGCTAAGTCATAATTAAACAACGTTTGGAATTGTGGCGAGGGGACATCTTAGCCTTTTAAACCGTTGTGGCATCTTTTTTATTTGGAGTTATTGGATATGTCTAAAAAACATTTTGGCGCCAAAACTCAAACTTGCTGAAGAAGACAACCCCTTCTATTCCCCAAGCGTCACTTCATAAATGATGTGGCGCTGTCTTTTCAGTTGTCAAAACACTTCCCAAAGTGTGACGTGTTCATTTGAAATGATTATAGGTGGTCATGCACGTGCGATGGTGGGAAGCTCAAAAGTTAGGTTTAAAAGGCTTCAAATGTCTCTTTTATTTCAAAACCTTTCTCTTTCCTTCTTCTTCTTCAAGCTCCCGTATTCCCTAGAGAGAGAAATTATGTGCGAACTTCATTGTTTACCAAGCTCTTTTTAGCTTCTTCCTCCTCTCATCTTCTACGCCACCGCCTGTGGTTGTCCTGTTCCACCTTCATTCTTAGCCCTTCTTTTACCAATCTTTTTCCTTACCTCGATGTTGTATGCAATGGCATCCTCTAGCAACACTACAACACTTGCTACTAGTGCGCCACCTGCCATCTCTGGCGCCACCGCTGTCCTAAGCGCCATTGTCCTGGATGCTGATCATCAAGAGAAACTACACTTCTATTGCCGGGCTCCTATCTTTGGATAAGGTGATAAATTTTCTGATTCATGCAAGACTTGCTATTTCTCATCCAAGTTCGACCCCTTACTGTTGGGTAATGAGGAAATGGATTCATCAAAGTGGGGCTATCTTCCACCAGAGGGGACTCTGCATTTTTGTCTGGACCGTGGTGACTTTCCCTATTCTCAGATTGACTTCGAAGCACCTGGGGGGTCACCAGCCCATTTCACTTCCTGGTACACACATATGCAGATCTCTCACGCTGTTGCTCTTGCAAAGGTTGGGCTTCATCGAGTCTATTAGTTTGGGGAGTTCACCCTCTCTAAGCACAACGCGGCGCTCCAAGTGCTAGTTTCCTGATGGAACATCATAACTCACACATTCTTTGCTGTGTGGGGAGAGTTCATTGTTACGTTGGAGGATGTTTGTGACATCCTGGGGTTTGAGCCGATGGGTGAGTTCACATATCATGATGAGGCAATGGACGTCGAAGAGGCTACCGATCGAGCTGAGCTGGATCGAATCTACCACAGCTGCACTGGTTCCTTGAACAAAGCCACATTTATTCCCCTCATCAACTATTTTTTTGAAGTTTCGACCCCGAAGGATGTCAATGCTGCAACGGGCCGAGGTAGAGGTACATCTCTGAAACTACATGCCTACATACTTATCTTGCTTTCATGCTTCTTCCTGACTGGGAAACCCAACGATCAGCCTATGAGGGACCTTATAAACATTTCCATTCGTTTGGCTAAAGGTTTAGATCTTCCTCTGGTCGCCATTGCCTTAGGGTCCCTCTATACCTAGTTGGATCGAACTCACATCGACATGGAGATCACTGGGTTGTTACAACTTGGCAAATTTTTCCAGTACCATCATTTTAACGGAATTTCTCTATACCCATTTTCCTGCCATTATCGCCAAGTCTATTTCTCTGCATGTGAGCCAAGGTATCAAGTCCCCACGCCTCTTATATTTTCACAAAAAACAAAGTCGAAAGGGGATAATTGAAGTTTTTGATCTTTTAGACTCCTTTGTGATGAGGCCGTACAGTGAGTCTACATTTTCCCATAGTTGGTATTTCTTTCCTTCCACAGCCACAATGATCAAGTTTATCCCAGTTATAGAAGATCCCTCACATGCCGTGGTTCTTTTATTTACCCTTAGATTTCTTACTCCCTACAATAAATGGGGATAAACCTCAGAACCCTATAACCCAGATAGATGTAGCAGATAGTTCGGGTTCGATCAGGGGGCCCCTCAACCCGTGTTTTAATATAACCACATAAGGGCCACTTTTGCTGAAGCCTGCACCCTCTATACTGCAACCACGGTGCTTGGTGTGACGTCCACCATCGATGACCGTGTCACCCTTCTAAGTGCCACTAGGAACGGTGACGTATCCACCTCTTTTGCCTCCAAGCTCCATTTGGGGCAGTTGGAAATGATCCGTGAGTACATTCAGGCTCCCCCTCAATATCCCCTAATCCTTTCTTTCTCTTCTTTTGAACTGGGTCTTAAGGGGAACTTCGTGCTTGGGGTTGAGTTTCTTTGAGTAAAACTATTAAAGAATCTCCCCAGGAGCTACCTCCTCATTTCCCAATGACCCCAACCACCGCCACAAAACCCAAGGCCGTTGCAGCTCCCAAACAAACTGCCCCTTTGACTGAAGGTGCAATGGGAGAAAGGCCTTCTCAGCTACCTACTAAGAAGGCCAAGAAGTCCAAATCCTCAAAGTCTAAGCCCCAAGTTCAAGCACAAACTCCTTTGAAGGCATTTCCTATTACCTTCGTTCCCCCTCCCATATCTCCAGAGGTAGTTAAAGAGCTGAGGAGGCAGGTGCATGCTGAGGTCGCAAGAATAAATGACGAGTTTCAATGATGCGCTGTCGTCGTTCCTCTTTTAACTGCTATTCCCACAATCGTGGTTGATTCGATGGAGCCAACGGCAAAGAGGAGGAAAAGGTCGAGGGTACCTGAAGGTGGTGATGCAACGAGCTCAAGGAAGTAAACACTGGGTACCAAGTCCCAGAAGAAATGGATAGCTGAGGTACCTCCATCCCCAATGATGCGAGGGAAACTGAGTGTTCGTGTAGGGACACTATCGTTGATTGCGGCTCCCGCTCGACATACAAAAGAACCTAAGCTACAGCTACACTTGACAAGCAAGTAGAGCGGTAAGTCGGGTATCGAGAATCCACAAGGAGTTATTGAATTTTAGATGATAATTGTTTTAATTACTTCATGAATAAAAGTGTAAAAGGTGATAGGTTGGGAATGGTGACAAAAGAAAAGAATAAGTTAATGCTAATTAAAGGAAAGCGAGGATCGGGATCGCATTCTACCCAACGGATCGAAACAACTACTAACTAGAGTTAAGGCTCGAAAGCAATCTAATCGAGCATTTCAATTAAGCATAAACATCACACAAAAAGGAATTTAACCCAAAGTTGCGAGATTAAACATTTAATGGAAAATGGTCGCACGTGGATTAAATTCGGATTGTCGCTATAAACACTAAAGTTGCGTGACAAATAAAGTTAAAACGCATAACAATCGAACTTTAATACACGCGGTTTCAATTAAACGCGATTTTGCACAAAACCTAGTTTTCGGAGCTCGGGGCCCGAAAATGGCGGAAATGAAATCCCGACCCTATTTATCTAAGGGTGCATGGTGAGTTAAACTAAATTATACTAATTAAACTAAGAAAGCAAGAATTAAAGCAAGTAAACTAGTTAGAAAGCATTGAAACTAAATTACAAGGCAAGAGAAGAAGAAGAACAAACTATATTAATGGAGAGGAAGTGAATAGTTCAATCTTATAAACCACATGGGCTGTCAATCCAAGAAGAAGAGAGAAATAAACTCTCCAAAACCAAACCCTAACTACAACTATCTAAATCAGAATATGTGTCTAAGTATATCTGTGTCTTATTACAACAAAAACCAACTTATATAGTAAGTTGGAATAAAAGAAAGAAAATATCTGCAGGGGAAAAACAGGGGATCGATCGATCGACCCCTGTGGTCGATCGATAGACAGTGGAAAATGTGGCAAAAATAATAATGCTCGATCGATCGACCCCCAGGCTCGATCGATCGAGCAAGCAGGGGCAGCCTGCAATTTCCCCTGCATTGGCATACAATCCACCGTCGCTCAAATCACCGTAACTTTGTCGTTATGCATGGTAATCGCGCACCATTTGCGGTCACGCGAAGCTAGCGCGGAGAGCTACAACTTCCGTGTAGATGTCGGGCCAGGTGCCCAAACTGTCAAAAGACTAAAATGCCCTTGCGCGTGCGATAGTGAACGGAAATCGAGCGAAACGCATCCGAAGTTCACACTAAGCATCCAAATACCTACAAAATCTCAATTAACCCCTGCAAAACATGTTAACATAGAAATCCGAGGGTTGTCTGGTTAATGAGCATAAATATAGGGAATAAGATACCCGAGGGGGCTAATAACGCGTAGGTTAACGGGTGAAAAAATGCAATATTTGCGTCGCATCACACTCCCTAACTTACACATTGCTAGTCCCTAGCAATGAAATAGGATGCAACAAGAAGAACAAGTAAACCAACAAAGGAGAGAGTACAAAAGTATGGTATAAAAGCAATAAAAAGATAAGGCCACTTTCGCGGGCGATTCGATTGCATTTAGCGTATGCAATAAGCAGTTAAACCCCTAGGTTACCCTAGTGGACGAGTGTCGTCTCGTGAGGGTTTTCAGTGATGGAACCCACAAACATCATAAAGTTTCCTCCAAATATGCCCAATCAAGTAAGACAAACTCATCAGTGCGAACAAGATTTCAACATGTTATTAGCATAGCAAACGAATTCACATGAGAAGTCCGTAGTTATTAACATTATCGAATGCACCTCAATGAATTGAAACTCTAACATGTGGAAGGGGAGTGAGCATATGCAAGGTATGATTTGGCGAAAAACTTAAATAACTCGGATAATAAATATCAAAGCATGCATAAATTCAATCCTCACGGGCATTATGCTCAACAAATGAATTCACTATGAAAAGGGAGGTAATACACGGGACATGCGGGCATAAGGAGTAAATGTAAATGGAAACTAGGCCACGCACATGTCACAAATGAGGAACGCTATATAGGAAATAAAAAATTGCAATCTCAGTGAAAGGATACCGCACATATAAAAGAGGCGAAATGCATTTTCACAGATTATCAACACTATTTAAACATTTGAATTACATCAACCTAAGATCACATAGGACTTGTAATAGGGTTGTAATGTATGGCTAGGTTAAGGTACGAAATGAAAGGGATGTATATACGGATTCAAAGTGTTTGGGGATGAAACTCGGAATAATGTGAAAAAGTGGGCAATATCAAAAGTTGGACAAAGATGTCCAAACGAGCATAGATATAACAATCGAGAGAGTAATCAAAGCTTATTGAAACACTACAAACAATATTTACAACTTTCTCTTTCTTTTTCTTTTCTTCCTTTTTCTGACTTTTTCTTTTGTTTTCTTTTTGCTTTTTGCTTTCTCTTTTTCTTCACTTTTTCACTACTTTCTTTTTCTGACACTTCTTACTCTTTTCATACTCAAACTGAAACCACACATCAATAATAACATTCAATTCCAAGAAACAATCCAAACAAGGGTATGTAAGGTAATATATATGGTATAAAACTCCATTTTGGAGTTGGGTATGGGAGTTTGGGTAGTGAAAAGAAAGGCTAGTATTTAGGCTCAAGTGGGTTGACTAGGGAACATATAAAAGGTGAGATCAAGGTCATATGGGTGATATAACAAAGAGGGCCTATGATCATTTCACAAAGTATACGCAATTCTCGAGTCAAAACAATATATGAAAATCATGCTCAAGTAACACATTTCAAGTATGAACTCAATTAATGAACAGTCAATGAAAGAATAAAGAGATTACCGACGAATTTAACGTTTTCAAAGAGGAAAGAATAGTGTATACACTCACAAATGAAGATAAGTCTCTAATCTCACTCGGTGTAAGTATATACAATGCAACAAAAGCATACCGAGTTATAAAAATCTTAAACCAAATCAATGTAACAAGAATGGTGCATATGTTCACGGATAAAGTTTAATTCATGAAGTTATTCATAATATCAATGATTCAGGGACTAAAATCTAATAACTTCTAAAATCGAGAACATGCATAGTTGAATTGTCTATTTGATCGGGCAATTATTAAAATTTATCATCGGAAACAAGGCAAAATGCCCAACAAAGGAGAAAAAAGAAAGAAAATATTTTTGAAAATTTTCAAATTTTTAACAAAAACATGCTTTGTAACTAAATTGTAATCAAATCCAAGGACTAAACAGAAAAATGGATAAAATATCCTACACCCCCTAACTTAAATGTTGCATTGTCCCCAATGCGTCCATTAAAGAACACAACACAAAGCTAGGAAAATAATGATATTACCCACACGTGGAGCGATCTCCATAAGTACAAGTCCAAATGAAGCTGCAAAACAAGTTAGTACAAAGCATATGAAGAATATGTACCGATGTATTAAGTCAAGAGAATCTATGTCACAAGTCACAATAATATAGAGGGGCTGAAGTGCAAATACTAGATAAATTGATGGTGAACTTTTTGATTTTATAAAATGGAAGGTCACACACATCAAAATCCAATAAACAACCACAAACTACATTTTCATTTCTCATTTCATAAGTTCAATACAAAATTACTTAATACATTACAACTTCTGAAATAAAAGAAATACAAATAAAAATAAAAATAAAAATAAAAATAAAAAGTACAATATACTATCCGATCCCAGAATAAAAAATTGAAACCCAGCATAGCAACAACCTAGTGTCCAGAACCACTAGGATCAGAGGGGTCCTAAAAATGAGGAGGCACTGGTGAGTCGAAATCACTGCGCTGCAGATAAAGATCTCTCATCATCCGCTGCATCATCTTGTAATCCTGTCTGCTCTGTGCCCTAGCCTGCCTCTGCAAAGCCCACTCGTGCCGCTGCTCAGCCTGAAACTGCTCCTGCTGAGCCTGCTGCTGATCCAGGCGGGACTCCCAAGTCGCCCACCTGAGCTGGGTCTGCTCCCAGATCTGGTCCTGCACGGCCTGGTATGCCGCAAAGCGGGCATCATCCTCTGTGTGTGGCACGTGAGACCCCTCACCCATATCCATCTCTCTGATCTCATCCTCCTCGTCATCGTCGGGCAAGTCAGCCATCTCTGCCCTCGGTCTCTTCCCAGCCGGTTGCCCCCACTCGCGCTTCAGCATTTTTGAGATGTTGTCTTTAGAGAGAAGCCCGAGTGGCATATGCCTACGGTCTGCGTCCATCTCCGGGCAATCGTGTGAAATACATATCTTCGTGATAAGGGCAGGAAAAGGAAGGGAATATCTCCAAGCGACCTCCTTCGCCGTCGCGCTCATCATGTCAAGAAAAATACTGGGCAAACTGATACTGCCCAATCCATTCAACATAGTGTAGATCAGTGCGGCATGCTTGTGACGAACCTCAGACCGGTTGTTCGTCACCATGAAGGAATGGACATTAATGTAGTGTAGTAGTCTAGGCAAGTCCTCCATCGCAGCCGAGCGGAAAGCACCCCTCTTCCACGACTCGCCCGGTGCAAGGGCCTCTATCAATGTCCCTCGCCCGAAAATACTCCCATCGAGAAAACAGACTGGATCCGCAGGGAGAGGAACATCCATGAAATCTGCCAAGTCTGAAATACTAAATGGAATCCTCACCCCACGAACCATGGCCTCATATGTAGTCGGCCCATCACTGCTCTTCACCTCTACTAACGTCGCGTAAAATATACGGACCAATTCCTCGTTGACACGCCTGTTAGTAGCAAGAAAGGGCTCCCACCCCTGACGGCGCAACAGAACCCGCGCCTCCCTCGGTATCTCGTTAAGAACCCATGCAAAATGATTACCAAGCGGTCGCTCGGAAGTGTAGAAATGTGCACGGAACCAATCCCGCTCCTGTTCTGAGCGGAACCCATCGACGCCCCCGGCGGGCACACACCTAGTAGAAGAATATTTTTTTGGTGCCATTTCAACCTACAAAACAAGAATTTAAACAAAACAAAGCAAGTGTAAGCACAGTTTATGGTTAGTGGTGTAAAAGTTGAAATGGTGGTGCAAGTGCGCACAACCGAGGTGAAAATATGCAACATTGCGATGAAAAATGTCGGAATGGGACTAGGCATGAAAATCACCCAAGTGTGTGTCAAAATAAGGATTGAAATCTGTTTTAGGCATTTTGACGAACACTTGGCGTGCGCAATGTGCGTCAAGGTCGAAAATACCGAGTTTGAACCAACAAAACCACCCCACTCATGAACAACCAACAATGCAGCAATCGAAATATGTTCATGAGTGGATTTAAATCGAGAAACATGAGAAAAACAGTTGGAACAAACGAAATCAGGGGATAAACACCAACATTCAAACAATGTGTCAAACTAGGGTTTTAATATGCAATTTGTGACACAATTCAAACAAAAGCTACAAATTCATGTAAAACTAGTTAAGATTATACCTTGGATGTGTAGCAATTGGACGAAAAATGGAAGAAAGTGGTGTGGGGAACAATTAGGGCATGAAATCAGTTTGAGAGGGAGGAGAGAATAAAAGAAAAGAGGGGTTTAAAGTAGAAGACCTCGGCTTAACCTGGTCGATCGATCGATCGAAGCCAGGCTCGATCGATCGATCGAGCAGGGACAGGCCTACTGCTTCCAATTTAAATGGGGGGGGGGGGGGGGGGAATTGCAATTTTGGGATAATTATGGGGTATAAATTTAAAATAACTATATATATAGTATATATATATATGTATATACATAAAAATATGAAATAAAAATAGAAAAATAAAAATAAAAATAAAATAAAAATAAATTACACATAGGCCTAATTACACACACCAAAAAGGCCTAAGCTAAAGAAAATAAAAAAATAAAAAAATAAAAATATGTACAATTAGCAACGCACACGCATATTCACGACGATAAATGAAAAATAAAATAAAATAAAAATAAAAACAAATGCAAATGCGTGAGGATGCGCGTGTTAAAAACAAAGGAAAAAAATGTTTATGTGAATTTTTGATTGTTTTCTTAACAAAAGTGTGCCGGGGCATATCTCCGCAAATTCAAGTCCGTTGAACCTACAAAAGAGTTGGAACCAAGCATACGAAAAGAAATAAAAAGAGATTAACTAATTACACTAAGCTAAAATTAAGAAAAACAAAAATGAAGATGTTAGTATATACAACCTACACTTAGGATGTGCAATTAACTATATACCAAAAGTTGAAATTTTTGAGGGTCCATCCAAAACACGATTTGACTTTAGAGGATCAACGGTGGACCCTCCCGAGCATGCATGCCTCCCGGAAAATAGGAATTCCATTTGAACAACGGAAGGCATGTGGGCGGTGAAAGAAATGAACCATCGCCAATTTGAAATTCTAGGTGGACGATGGGGGATTTGGATAACAAGGGGGAAAAGTACACTTGAGGACCAAGAAAAATCGATTCATCTCCCAAAGGTTTTTCAAAGGGAATGGGAGACGGTGCACACGTCGGGATAACATCCATCAAAAACAAGTTCGGTAAAGAGTCCTCATCGGCAAAAAGTGTAGAAATTTTAAAAGTTTCTACCGACTCATAGGAATCAACCGGTGATTCTAATGGTTCGATGACGGAAAACGAATATGGTGATGAAACAAATTCAATCTCAATCGACTCATCGTCGGAAGGAGATTGAATTTCGAGGGAGAGAGATTCACAATCGATGAGAAATTCTTTGAAAAATTGAGGTGAAACACAAGTTTTCACCTCTTCGTTGTTTTGTGCATAAGAATTCATCTCATCGCAAAGTGAACCAAGTCTCATTCCAGCATCATTTAAGCCTTCCAAACCGTGGGAGTAAAGAAGAAAAGTCTCTTCCAAAGTAGGCTTCCTCGGCTCAAGAGCCTCGGACTCCTCATTTGGTTGAAACTAGTCTTCGAAAGTAATGAAATGAAAATCGTCATTGGATTCGAATAATGAATCCAACTCAAGCTCCCAATAACGATTATCATTCCGATAAATGTTTTCAAGTCTTTCATTTTCAAGAAAATCTTGAAAATGGAAAACTTGAAAACTATCCCCAAAGTATGAATCATTAGAATAACCGTAATAACTATAAAAGAAAGACATGGTTACCTCGTTGTTGAAAGATGGAGAAACCATGAAATAAAGTGAGCAACCGCGAATGAAAGTTTCTTAGCTCTCAAAGTATGAAAACCCTGCAAAAAAAGGTTAAAACAAAGAATACAAATACAAATGGAAAAAATACTACGAAATAATAAAACAATTACAATCTAAAACAATCTCCCCGGCAACGGCGCCAATTTGATGCGAGGGAAACCGAGTGTTCGTGTAGGGACACTATCGTTGATTTCGGCTCCCGCTCGACATACAAAAGAACCTAATCTACAGCTACACTTGACAAACAAGTAGAGCGGTAAGTCGTGTATCGAGAATCCACAGGGAGTTATTGAATTTTAGATGTTAATTGTTTTAATTACTTCATGAATAAAAGTGTAAAAGGTGATAGGTTGGGAATGGTGACAAAAGAAAAGAATAATTTAACGCTAATTAAAGGAAAGCGAGGATCGGGATCGCATTCTACCAAACGGATCGAAACAACTACTAACTAGAGTTAAGGCTCGAAAGCAATCTAATCGAGCATTTCAATTAAGCATAAACATCACACAAGAAGGAATTTAACCCAAAGTTGCGAGATTAAACATTTAATGGAAAATGGTCGCACGTGGATTAAATTCGGATTGTCGCTATAAACACTAAAGTTGCGTGACAAATAAAGTTAAACGCATAACAATCCAAATTTAATACACGCGGTTTTAATTAAACGCGATTTTGCACAAAACCTAGTTTTCAGAGCTCGGGGCCCGAAAATGGCGGAAATGAAATCCCGACCCTATTTATCTAAGGGTGCATGGTGAGTTAAACTAAATTATCTAATTAAACTAAGAAAGCAAGAATTAAAGCAAGTAAACTAGTTAGAAAGCATTGAAACTAAATTACAAGGCAAAAGAAGAAGAAGAACAAACTATATTAATGGAGAGGAAGTGAATAGTTCAATCTTACAAACCACATGGGTTGTCAATCCAAGAAGAAGAGAGAAATGAACTCTCCAAAACCAAACCCTAACTACAACTATCTAAATCAGAATATGTGTCTAAGTATATCTGTGTCTTATTACAACAAAAACCAACTTATATAGTAAGTTGGAATAAAAGAAAGAAAATATCTGCAGGGGAAAAACAGGGGATCGATCGATCGACCCCTGTGGTCGATCGATCGATAGTGGAAAATGTGGCAAAAATAATAATGCTTGATCAATCGACCCCCAAGCTCGATCGATCGATCAAGCAGGGGCAGCCTACAATTTCCCCTGCATTGGCATACAATCCACCGTCGCTCAAATCGCCGTAACTTTGTCGTTATGCATGGGAATCGCGCACCGTTTGCGGCCACGCGAAGCTAGAGAGGAGAGATACAACTTCCGTGTAGATGTCGGGCCAGGTGCCCAAACTGTCAAAAGACTAAAATGCCCTTGCGCGTGCGATAGTGAACGAAAATCGAGCGAAACGCATCCGAAGTTCACACTAAGCATCCAAACACCTACAAAAGCTCAATTAACCCCTGCAAAACATGTTAACATAGAAATCCGAGGGTTGTCTGGTTAACGAGCATAAATATAGGGAATAAGATACCCGAGGGGGCTAATAACGCGTAGGTTAACGGGTGAAAAAATGCAATATTTGCATCGCATCACCCAGCTCCTTCTGCTGCTGCCTCCTCGCCACCTTCACCAGTGGTTATACCTTCTCGTTCTCCCTCTGGATCTCTGGTATCTGTGTATGTTTAGTTCTTGTTCCCTTTTTTCTAAAGAAAGATGCATTCACTTATTTCTTTGATAACTTTGGTACATGGAGTTGAAGAAGAAAGGCCTAGCCCCACTAGTCCTCCCAGTACCCCTGTAATCCATTTCATGGGGGTGCATTGCGATATCTCTCAAGATGATACCAATCCTCCCCATTCCCCCATGATAAGCCTGACCTACTCTCTCCGTTTGACCTCCCAACGGGCCAAAAAAGCTGCTACGGGGGCTGCCATCGTTGGGGCTGCTGAAATGTCTGGCCAACAAGAGGCAACTACTCCAACCTCCTCTGAATTACCCTCCGAACAAGAGGTCCCTCTACCCCTTATTGTGGTCGAGGAGAGTGCCCCTGAGGTAAATTTCTTGTCAAGTCTCACATCTTTTATTTGTCCCATTGCTTTGTTTATCATTCTAATATGTTGGACTATTTTAGGTAGAAGTGGAGTCTCTTATAGCTAACCTTATCCTTCCCACTGCACTGATGAGACCTCAGACTTCAATTCCCCTCTTTGGTGCCATAACTGGGGTAAGTAACATTTATAAGTATTTCTCTCTTTTTGAGTACTAATTTGTCATTTCTAACACTTAGCTTTGTTGCTGCAGCTTTCTCCAAAAGTCTCTCTCCACCCTTTGTACTTAGTGGCCTTTTCCTTTCCAAGGTCAAGGTTGATGCTGCTTCTCCTAATGTTAGCTTTTCTGTATCCACCGATGTTGGGTAATATCTTGAAGGTCCAACGTCTTCTTCTGATGATATACCCGTGTTAGCCTTAGTCCCTTATATTGGCGAGGGAGGTTTGCCTACCGTTAAGGCTTCTTCAGCCAAGGGCTCCGTTGAAGATACTGAGGAAATGAGCCCACCCCCAATGGTTTCTACCATTATGGCCCCAGTGGTGACTCCCGTTCTCGATTCTACTACTGCTGAGGTATTTCTCTAATTTCTCTGCATTTCTCAGTTTCTCCAACTTCACCTATGTAGGTGACTTAACAATGAAAACTCTTGTTAAGATTTTTTTTCATAAACTCCACCTATATCGATGACTTAACAAAGAAAATGCTTGTTATGATTTTTCATAAACTCCACTTATATCGGTGACTTAACAACGAAAACACTTGTTAAGATTTTTTTTCATAAACTCCACCTATATAGGTGACTTAACAACGAAAGCACTTGTTAAGATTTTTTTCATAAACTCCACCTATATCGGTGACTTAACAATGAAAACACTTGCTAAGATTTTTTTTATAAACTCCACCTATATCGGTGACTTAATAATGAAAACACTTGTTAAGATTTTTTCATAAACTCCACCAATATCGATGACTTAACAACGAAAACACTTGTTAAGATTTTTTCATAAACTCTTTATTTCCTCTAACTGTTTAAGTTGCTCAGAGGATTCTCCACTAGTTCCTTTGCCCCTTGACTCGCCCCATCGGGAACCTGTCATTTCAAAAGATTCTAGCCATAATGATCAAGGTTCCATAACCGGTGCTGTTGCGAAAAGAGAATCTGGCTGTGAGCTTCCTCTGCCCGACCTAGCTCCCCACGCCTTCTGCCTGATGGTTCTTCAGTATTCTCCTCAGATGCCTACCTACCATCGTCTGGTTATTGAACAACTTGTTAATAATTATCTTGAGACATTCACGGTGGACTGCCTGCGTTTAAACATCTCCGTTATGGGTTACAGGCTTCAGGGCATGGCTACCATCGTTGCTGAAATTGTCAACACTCAGACCTCAAACATTACCAGACCCCCCCTTAACCAATTTTTGGATTATCTGAGGGAGTTGGGTCATGATGGGTTCTATTTTGACTGGCTTATCATGCATTTAAAGACCTTAAAGAGCCGGTAACTGGAAAGCCAGAGGGAACTTCTAAGGAAACATCAGGAGGGTCAGCGGACCGAGGAAGCTATATTGGCCGAGTTAGAACCTCTTCTAGAGGATGCGGATAAAGATGTGGAGGACATCGAAGAAGCTTTGTGTCTGGTGAAGTTAAAATGAGAGAAACTCCTGATCGAGTGCACACAAGCGCAAACAAGGTTGGAGGTCTCTATCAATGCTCAACAGTCTTTCCATGCAGCTTCTTTGGGCCTCCCTGGAGATTTTTTCTCTTCTCAAGATCTTTGGTTCCTCCTAGGCGAATGAACTTGTATTTATATTTTTTCTTTTCTTCTCATGTAATTCTTGGGCAATAGCCCCCAATTT
Organism: Sambucus nigra; assembly: GCA_949130495.1. Classification (NCBI taxonomy): domain Eukaryota; kingdom Viridiplantae; phylum Streptophyta; class Magnoliopsida; order Dipsacales; family Adoxaceae; genus Sambucus; species Sambucus nigra. The sequence continues at coordinate 291,424,673 of OX422215.1, read as the reverse complement.
TGTAATGCCCTAAAGTTTGTGAATGGAAAAGGATATTTATTTTCTCGTGCTATTTCTTTGTGTTACAACTGTTTGCATAGATTGTGAAGTGTGAAGTTCTATAATTATTTCATCTCTACTTGAGCTATAATAAAAAAGAACTTGTATACTATCTTAAAAAGAGAACGTGTATGCATAACAACAGCCAGCTACATCAGTGGTCTGAACATAATTGCCTACACATGATAAACCTTCAACCATTTATTATTGATTTTTAATGGTTTATCTTCTTCCATCTTAGAAATTAAGCAATAACCTGTGTCATGAGCTTTCTTTACAACGAAATGTCCTTCCTAATTTGCTATAAACTTGGGTAGAGGAAGCCCCCTGATATGCTTCACTACTGCTTTCAATATAAGGTCTCCCTCTATGAACTTCCTTGGTCTTACTAAGTTATCATATGACCTGGAGAGCTATTTCGTATACATTTGAAAGTGTTGCATCTCATTATCTCTGTGTTAATCCAATGCTTCCAGCTGCACATGTCTATTCTGAGGGAGCACGCAACTTCGCAAATCATATCGGGCAGAGGGAACTTCTAACTCCACTGGGAGAATCTCCTCGGCCCCGTAAACAAGAAAGAATGGTGTATACCCCATGGGCTTCCTCTTAATTATCCGATAGGCCCATAATACGGCTGGTATCTTGTCATCCCATGATCCTGAGAAATCCTCCATTATTTTAGCTAAGATATTAATCAAAGTTTTGTTAGTTGCTTCAGCTTGATCGTTTCCCTTTAGGTATGCCACCGTCGAAGTGTGATGGACAATGGAGTATTTATCTGTGAACATCGTTACATATGAACTGACAAAAGGGGTCCCATTGTCCGAAAGGATAACCTTTGGGATCTCAAAACGGTAAATGATGTATTCTCTGATGAAGTTGCTCACCACCCCCGATGTTGCCCTTCTCAGTGGTATTGCCTCAGCCCACTTTGTGAAGTACTCCGTTGCTACCATTATCGACATCTTCCCCCTCGAAGAAGGATGTATTTCCCCAACCAGGTCGAACGATCAAGTGTGAAAAGTATAGGGCATTGCCAGGGAGTGTAAGTCCACTGATGGGGCATGGATCATATTTCCATAAAGCTGGCAAGACTTGCACTTCCGAACGAACTCAGCAGAGTCTTTCTCCATCATTGGATAATAGTATCCCAAAGTCATCAACTAGTCATATAACTTGGCCCCTCCTATATGAGATGGATTGTACGCCTGTTTGAGGACCTCGACTTCTTCTTCCTTCATGATGCAACGTAACGGCCTTTTGAAGTATCCCCTTCGACAAAGCTGCCCCTCCTGAACGTAGAACCTGGGGCCCTTCGTCGGAGACCCATTGCATTAATTTTCTCTGTCAGGGTAACTCCATCTTTAATGAAGTTAATATAGGGCATTCTCCAGTTATCCTGAGCCTCCATGAAATGACATTCGGCTGCCTCAAAGAATAACTGGCATTTGACGCACTTCCATTGTAGCTTTGTCATGTCTTGTTTCATTCTTAGATAAAAATTCCCCTCCCTTTGCATTCTTCGGTAGAGGGTTATCTCAGTTGTTTCGCAGTGCTCTTCGTGTATTTTCTTTAATCTTTTCTCCGCTTCTTCTGGGCCGATGCACCTCGACAACCATCCTCCCATGTTTTTAAAGTACAGGTTTCCCTAATTCGTGAAGTATTGGGCTAATTCTCTCAGCCCCATCGCTCTTTCCCCAAATTCCAATTGCCTTTTGATCTCTTCCCTCCAGTCTGCGTCCTCTTCCATTGGTAGAATTGACTGTACCATTGAAGGAGTTATTCTTCGTTCGATCATAATGGTAGTTATATCATTCCTTATGGCCATCTTCTGGGTAATGGTGGCATACGCATCTGGGTGGCAGTTCATCATTCTAGTCTGCCTCTTGATCTTGGTCCGATGGAATTGGCCGAGGAGCCTTTGAATGATTGTCCTGTATGGTGCCAGGCTCATGTGTTTCAACGCGTACTCTCCATTCACTTGCTGGACCACCAAGTATGAATCCCCTTTTATACAAAGTGAACGAATCCCCCTTCGAAGTCCCTCTGGTGATCCCAACACCAACACCAACGCTTCATATTCTTCCATGTTATTAGAATAGGGGAAATCTAACTTGTAGGAAAGGAAAATCTCCTTTATTCCTTTTGAAAGAATAACCCATGATCCTCCTTTTCTTTTCTATCGAGGATCCATCGAACTGCATTGTCCATTCCTCATCCGTTGCGTCTAGGTTATTGGCCTGAAAATCGTCTCCTAGAATACTTTCTTTGGGTGGCTCAAACGTTCCCAAGGGGAAAATTACCAATAAATCGACATAGACCTGGATTTTGATTGTGCGAGGAACCACACACTTTAAGTCATATTTGGAGAGAATAAGGAACCACCTAGCTGCTCTACCAATCAAATATAGTTCTATCTAACAAATACTTAATAGGATCACATCTAGTTACAATATGAATTGTAAAAGACAGCATATAATGTCTATGTTTTTGTGCTACAAAGACTAAGGCTAAATAATGCCTTTCCAAGGTACTATATCTAACTTCTGGCCCATGGATGATCCTGCTGAGGCAGTAGACTGGCCGTTCTTGCCCATCATTCTCTTGCGCCAGTAAAGCTCCAACAGATCTCATGGTGGATGTGAGATACAACTGCAACAGTATTCCTGCCTTTGGGGGAACCATAGTTTATGGTGAAACGAGCAATTTCTTCAGTCCGTCGAGAGATTTATGGTGAATCTCCTCCCACCTAAATTTCGGTTTCTTTCAAAATAGCTACATTATCGGGTGTGTTATTTCAGCCAATCCAGGCACAAATCTCCTAAGATAAGAGACTTTACCGAGGAAACTCTTCAGCTCCTTCGTCGTTCTTGGCCATGGCATTTCCAAGATCGCCCACTACTTGTCCTGGTCCATCTGCACCCCTTGCCGATCAACTATGAAGCCTAAAAATTTCCCACTTGTTACTCGGAAGACACACTTAAGTGGGTTCATCTTAAATTTATACTTCTTGCAATGTGAAAATACCTTCCTCAAATCGCTCAGATGGGACCCCTCCTTCCTCAATTTGATAACCAAATCATACACATAAAATTCCACAAATTTATGAAAGAAATCATGAAAAATGGCCATCATTGTTCTTTGGTAAGTCGCCCCAGCGTTCTTGAGTCCAAATGGCATCACCTTGTACATGAAGTTTCCTAACGAGGTTTTGAACGCTGTTTTGTCTGCATCCATGGGGTCCATATTGATCTGGTTATACCCTACAGACCCATCGATGAAGCTATACATCTCATGAACTGTCGTTGCATCTATCAAGTTATTAATGGAGGGCAGAGGAAACTCATCTTTGGGATAAGATTTGTTCAAATCTCTGAAATCCACACAGATCCTTATTTGGTTTTTGTCTTTCTTTCCCACTGGGGCAATGCTAGATAGCGATAGTGGGTGTTGTATTGGTGTGATGAACCCTGCCATTAGTAAGAGTTTAACCTCTTCCTTGATCTTCAAACCTAGATCAGGCTTATACGTTCTCGTCGCTTGTTTCACTGGAATGGCTGAAGGCATTACATTTAACTTGTGGCAGCTTACTTCCTCATCCAGCCCCTTTATTTTTGTGTATTTACATGTGAAGACGTCTATAAACTCCCGAATCAACTCAACCAAGGCCTCTCATTTCTACTTACTGAGATCCTTCGAGATGAAGTTATACCTTGGATCTTCCCCTTCCTTCGCCAAGTTCAACTACTCTAGTTCTTATGACTGTGGTTTTGGTCGATCTGTCATGTAATTTGGTCCCTCAGCGACTTCCTCCAAAAATTCCTATATGCTGGAGTTTTCTATCACCATGTATTATCCCCGTTGATCCACCAGAAAGCATTCATATATCGGGTCAACCTCATCATCAGTTTCTTCGGCCTCCCGCTCACACCGTTACAACCGATATACCACCTTTCCTTCTTTGGTAATAACCTTCTTGCATTGTCTGTTGGTAATGGTGACTGCCTTCCTCTTTTTCTTTCTAGAAGCCTCAATCACTCTTTTTCCCGAGAACCGAATCAGCATGCTTTATCGTTGGACCTCATGTTCGATCGGATCCATTCTAGGCCTCATTCGATCTTTGAGCTGCTAGAGATGCTTTGGGGCCGAGGGACCATCTGGTGAGCTTCTTTAGCTATTACCCTTGTGCCGCTTGTAACCTCCTTCTTCTGCTCGTTCAAGGGTCCCATCCTTTCTCTAATCGATGAAACCCATGCTCCCTCCATTCTTCTCATTACGACCCAAACATCTTCCTTTAACTCTGTGTAAAATGCTGCGTCCACCAAGTGAGCTTCCTTAATAGCGAAGGGCCTCTTCGTAGCCCGAATGGTCACCTCTGCTCCTTTGATATTCGCTTTAGCACATTGGTGGTATGTGGACGGAACTAGCCCTTGGTTGTGTTTCCATACCCTTCCTATTAGCAGACGATAGTAAGTTGCACTCTCTATTATGTGGAGCTTGACATGGGAACTCAAATTTCCGATTACAATCCTAACATTAACATACCCAATGGATTTGGAAGATTGATTATCATACCCCGAAATCACCAAAGGCATGGGGACCATCCTTTATTCTGGAATATTGGCTTCATGGAAAGAGTTGATTGGCATGATATTGATGGAATCTCCCCTATCCATATGATTCCTTGCAAAGCTAACTCGGTTGATGTTGGCAGTCACATACAATGGCCTGTTATGAGGGAACCTTACAACCCTATGTGCATCGCTGAAGGTTAATTCTGATAGAAACCACCTCATCAACCTGGCCATAGGTCCCTTCCATCTTAGCGAAGGGAATGAATTCTTCCTCATAATATCAAGTATCGCCTGGGTTACTCCGACCTACTCTCCTTTGGTATCCCCACTTGGTCTGTGCAGTATTCTAGGACTAGGTCTACTTCCTCACCTTCAACGCTATATACATCCTCCACATCCTCGATGCCCGCCTCATCGTAGGCCAGTACTACATTAACCATTCCCTTCGGATAATCCTCCAGAGCTTTTTTGAACCCCTACCTTGATGTCGGCTCTCTCTCCTCTTTTTGCCTCTTCATCATAGGCCACCACCAGATTAGCGCCATATGCTGGGAGTGGGTTATTGTTAACGTTCTGTAGAGGAATTTGCAACGTCCCTGCCATTATGTACTTGTCGATGATTCTCCTCAGCATGAAATAACTCTCTGTTGGGTGTTGGATATTCCGATGGACCTGGCAATACTTAGTATCCGCCCTCGTTGCCGCATCGAGTTCGCCAACGGGAATTCCCTTTGGTTTGTAGACCGTTCCTCCTTGGACCACCGTGTTGTAATAGTTGACAGCTTTCTCCACTGTACAAGGCAATGGTGGTGGTTCCTCCCTATCTCTTCCAAACTTCCTCTTATCATCCTTCTTCGGTGCCTTGCCCCCATCTCCTCCCTCGGTGTACCCTACTCGTGGGGGCTGAGACCTCCCCCTCGCAGGTTATATCGACTGCCTAAACATCATGGGTACCACCACCGGATTTGGTCGTACCACCAAGGAGATATTTCTTGCCTCTTTTAAGAATGCCAAAAAAGTCCCCTCGCACGTCTCATTGATAAGATGGCAGATGTACTTAGGAAGCAGTCCTTCAGCACAGATCTGTAAAAACTTGGACTCTTTGGCCTCCTCCCTCACATCGAGGGATCTTTCCCTGAACCTTCGAACATAGGCCACCACTTCTTCCCCGATTCGTTTCTTCTCCCTTCCCAGTTGGGTCAAAGTAAATTCATCATCCACCATAAAGAACTTCCGGACGAATAAAATATGCATCTCCGTCGACGCAGAAACGCTCTTGGGAGCTAAATAGGAATACTAGGTATATGCTTTATCGGTTAAAGATTTAGAGAACTCCCTTAACCTGAGCTTCTTATTGTTGCAATGCTCCCCCAAGTGTTCAATAAAATGCTTATTATGCTCCCTTGGATTCACTCCCTTCCCTGTGTATTTTTCAAAAATAAGAGGAATATAGTCCACTGGGTAGGGCTCATCATTGTATTCCTGGGGATAAGGTGTTCAAAAGTCATCATAGACCGAAGCTACCTTGCGATCAGATTGCGAGGAAGCCTGCATAAACCTCATCATTTCTTTTTGCATCTTCTTCCTCATTTCCTCTATGGGTGATGCCACTGGGGGAACCACTAACGGGACCATGGTCTGGGTGCCCGTTGCAGCTGGAGCAGTGATCACAGTTGGGGCTGTTGAAATTCCTAAGGTTCCTAAGGCTGGATTCACAACATAGGGTATACTCACTGGGACTGTTCCCGTTACACATGTACTTGGTGGGGCTGTTGGGGCTACCCGTGGTGTTACCAAGGATTTGGGTTCAATTCCTCCTAACACCGTTGAAGCTACTGAAGTTTGTAAAAACTCATAAAACTTACTCATGAGGAGTGCCACCTGGGTGGGTCCTAACCCTGCACTCATGGAAGCCTGTGTCACCCCTGGAATGTCTGTCGTCGCCTGAACTGAAGGTACCTATATTCAAGGAGCTCTATCCCTTAAATCCTCCAGTTCTCTTATATCTTGTTCTTTATTGTGTTGGATGTCATCAAAGTTGAGCCTTCGATTAACATTATCTTGCGCTATAGTCCTTATTTAGAAGAATGCCTCCGCAGCAGAGTCGCCAAATGTAAGAGTGTAATTTAAATAAGATGGAGGCGTAACCCCTTTTGAGTATAGAAATGATAAATTAAATAGCCATACTATTGATTATCCACAAGACTTTGAAACACAACTCAGTGAAGAAAGACTCGGTTTAATCTCACAAATCTGTCGTGTATAACTGAGAAGATAGTAATGAGCTTAGAAGTAACTCAGATAGAGGGAGAGAGAAGTAAGAACCCTAGATACACCTTGGTAGGCAGCCAAAACACCCACCACCCTCAAGAATCTCTGTGAAGTATTAAAAGCTTCGTAATAAATGACAATGGTGGATGGGTAAAACTCTCTCGTCTGTAATAACTATCTCTGATGTTTATTATCTCTAGAAATAAATTCTGAACTCAAAAAGATCTCCCTTCCTCAAAGGTGGTTGGGGTCCTTAAATAGCCCCCCGCACCACTCCCGAGGCAACTCCATCATCAATACCTGTGAAAGACCTCCCTCATACTTTATGTCACCAACATTAAATACCGGATGCACTAGTTGTCTTCATGTCATAAACATTAAATGCCAAGACATGCCTTTTTCGTAACCATTGTGTGTCAGGGAGCTGTTGTCGCAGAGGTGGCTCACCAATTGCCTGACAGCCCCAAATACCACGGTGGTTTACTTAAGTGCATGTCTGACATTGTTTAGCTGGCTAGTGACATCACCTATAGTAGATGTGACATTAAGTAGAGTGATGTTTGGTTCACAACCCAACGCCCGGTGGAATTCCTAGCTGCTCCGCCCGAGGTTCCACGGTCAGGGGTCTTCGGTGTTTTACCAGGTGTATCTAAGATGGTCACGACAAGCCCCAACGGTGCCTCACTTCTCAATCCTCCAAACCAAGTCCCTCTAAAGTTCCCACGGCGAGGTCATTCGATAGAGCATGAAAGCTCTCCTAGTCCCTACTAAGTCTGGTCTCTCGCGAGTACCGTTTGACCTTACACTAAAACTCATTATTATTATTATCGTTACTTCATTACAACCGTTATAGCTGATAGTCATTATAAACAAAACTACAGTATGACTGGTACAATAAGCTAACGTACAAGTTTCCACGCTGAGCTGCCTCGCTGAGTTGCCACGCTAAGCTGCCTTAACCCCATATACTGTAATAAATAGGGGAATTATCCCTAATCTCAGGATTACCTTCAAGCCCCTTCTACATTTTCCCCTTCATGCAGAGATTTGTTGGAACAAGAAATGTCTACACGAAACTTCTCAATCCGATGAACCTTCTCTGCGTGAAAAAATTTTCGCCTCTTTTCCTTCGTTATAATCTTCAGGAAAAAGTAAAATTCTCCTCGATGCACCTGAGCCGTAGGGCCACGACTTATTGGGGCTTGGGCGAAGGGACATCACCAATTTTTCCTTATACTACGCTTTAGCTGTTCTAGCTTTACCTTCTCAAACACTCGTTTTGATTCTGGGTAAGTGAAATTCTCCCTTATAATGCTTCTCTATGTTCGAAAAAGTAGAAATTCTCCCCGATGTAGCTGAATCATAATTAAACAACATTTGGACTTGTGGCGAGGGGACATCTTAGCATTTTAAACCATTGTGATATCTTTTCCGTTGGGAGTCATTGGATATATTTGACAAAAATTTTGGCGCCAAAACTAAAACTTACTAAAGAAGGAAACCCATTCTATTCCCCAGGCGTCACTTCGTAAATGGCGTGGCGCTTTGTTTTCAGCTGTCAAAACACTTCCCAAAGTGCCACGTGTTCATTTAAAATGATTATAGGCATCCGTGCGTGAGAGATGGTGGGAAACTCGATCAAGCAGAAGTTAGGAAAACCTTGATCGAAATGCTGACTCAAAGTCAAAGAAGAGTTAGCCAATAGTTGAACGTGGCTTCATTCTCATGGTAGAATACCCTACATGGCTCGTAAACATCGTCCTCGTGCTGAAGTCGGGAGGAAAAGTCTACATGTGTGTTTACTATCGGCATCTGGATAAGTCATCCCTAAAAGATGATTACCCATTACAAAACATCAACATGATCATGAAAAATACAACCATCTACACCCTCAAATCATTTGTCGACAGATTTGTCGGTTATAACCAGATCAAGATGCGCCCAGACCACCAAGAGAAAACTTCCTTCATCAACCCCTGAGGAACTTTCTGCTACACGGTCATGCGATTTAGGATAAAAAAATGCTCCTTCTACTTACCAAAGGGTTGCCACAATTACCCAGCATAACCTCATTCACGAAGAGTTTAAAGTTTATTTGACGACAAGATCATTAAGTCCAAGACTCAGGAAGGTCACAATCCCGCCCTTTAAAAATTCTTCGAGAAGTTGCGATAGTACCAGATACGGCTCAACCCGTAATAATGCAAATCTTACATCACTAAAGGGAAACTCCTTGGGTTCATGTCCAGTGAGAAAGGAATTGAAACAGACCCTACAAAATTGAAATCCATACTCGAGATGCCACCACCCCGAACGAAGAAAGAAGTCCGAGGATTCCTAAGTAAATTACAATACATCGGTTATTTCATTAACCAACTGACCTCTATCTGCGAACCCATTTTAAAACTTCTCTGAAATGTTTAAACCAAAGTTTGGAAGGAGGCCTGCTAAGAAGCATTTAATCAAATTAAGTGATACATCACTCGACCTCCAGTGTTCATGCCTCCACAACTAGGTTTCCCCCTCCTCCTGTACTTGACCATCACTGATACCATAGCAAGGGATTTACTAGCCCTATACATTAAAGAATACAACAAGGAAAAAGCCATCTACTACGCTAGTCGAAAGCTGGCTGGGTATGAAGTTAACCACACTTCCTTAGAGAAGGCATGTGTTGCCTTAGTTTGGGTCACGCAGAAATTATGGCAATACATGTTTGCCTTTCCCATCAGACTAGTATCCTGAATGGATCCCATCAAATACCGGCCAGAGAAACCCGCTTTGTTAAGACGAATGGCTCGCTGGTTCATGTTGCTAATTGAGTTGGATATTGTTTACGTCACACAGAAAGCCATGGTGGGGAGGGACATATCCAACTACTTTTCTAATTACCCCATGGAAGGAACCGATGTTTGGGTCTCCAAATTCCCAAACGAAGACATTATCTACACCTCTCATGAGGGTCTCAGATAGCAGAAGTTCTTCGATATAGTTGCCAATAAGAAAATGCACGACATTAAGATAATCATCATTGCTCCCGATGACTCCCACTCCCTATTTCCAACAAGCTAGACTTCCCCTGCACCAATAACATGACCGAGTATGAGGCATGAATCGTAGGCCTCAATATCGCCCTCGGGAAAGGCATCAAGCACCTATACATCTATAGAGACTCCACCCTCATTGTAGGATAAATTCATAAAAAAATGGAAGGTAAAGAACGAGAAGCTTATACCCTTCCATGCCCACCTATAAGCTTGCCTCCCAGTTCAAAGATGTCACCTTCTGTTACCTTCCTTGTTTAAAGAACAACCTAATTAACACCCTTGCAACCCTGGTCTCCATGGTCGATATGCCCGAGGAAATAACAATGGCCCCTTTCCTAGTTCAAAAACAAGTTGAGCCCACCCACTATTATCACATTGAGCTCATCACTGAAGAAAACTTTGATATGGTCGGGTTATAGTACTATTACACTTGGAGACTCCTCAACCATGATAGTTATGCAAATAAGAAAGACCGCGTAACCCTTCGTAAACTAGCTTCCTAGCACATCACCTGCGATAAAGCACTTTTCAAGAGAAACTTAGACGGAACACATTTACATTGCATAAAAGGGGTTGATATTGAAGGAATGATGTAAAAAATCCATAGCAAGGAATACGTCCACCATATGAATGATCACATGTTTGATAAGAATATCATTTATCAAGGGTACTATTAGACTATCATAGTTTAAGACTGCACTCCTTATGTTCGTAGATGCCTCAAATGCCAACAGTTTGCCAACCTTTAACACTTGCCTCCTCGAGAATTGTACAACGTGAGATCTCCCCCACCCTTCTTTACATGGGGCATAGACATCATGGGGAAGGTCACTCCCAATGCTTCCAATGGTCATGAGTTCATCCTGGTCACCATTGACTACTTCATGAAATGGGTTGAACCCGAGTCATATGCAGTGCTGAATGCCGAGAATGAGGTCAAGTTTATCAGAAAGAACGCTATTTGCTGATACGCTCAAGAATTAGTATCCAATAATGGGTTCCACTTCAAAGTCGAGGTCACAAAACTGGTCGACGAGTATGGAATTCATAGACAAATATTCTCCTTCCCAACCCCAAACTAATGGTGCTATCGAGACTACCAACAAAAGTCTCAAGACCATCATCAGTAAGATGACTGAAAGTTGCAGAGAATTGGAAAAATGGACTGCATACGCCCTCTGTGACTACCGCACATCCGTCAAAACATCTACTGCGGCTACCCCTCACTCTCTGGTATACGACATGGAAACAGTTCTCTTCGTTGAGCTAGAAGTACCTTCTCTATGTGTCATGCTCAAGATCAAGGTCAATGAACTATACTGGCACCAGAGTCGCTATAAAAAACTCTCACTCTTAGATGAAAAGAGACTTAAGGCTCTATACCACATATAGGGGTACCAACGTCGGATAATGCGGTTATTCAATTGGAAAGTTAAGGATCGCGGTGTCTAGAAAGGAGACCTAGCCCTCAAAGAAATTATAGAACCTGTCTGGGACCCTAAAGAATAGTTCAAACCTAATTGGAGTGACCCCTACATCGTGAAGAAAATCCTGTCGGGTGACACCGCTATGCTCAGAGATCTCTCTCAGAGATCTCGCTGGAGAAGAGATGGCGCGTCCAGTAAATATGGATCGTCTCAAGAAATTCTACCCTTAATCTGAACTCTCGGCACGTTACAACTCTTGTCATTTCCCTTCTATTATAAAAAACCTTCATTTCCCCTACTCAAAACTATGCGAGACCCGATCTTCTTAAAATAATTCTTTTCAAAATGAAACTCGAGAATTCTCAAAACCCATAGAGGTACGTAAGAAGCCCATACGACACACATTGGCACAGTCCTTTCTTTTTCACAAAATGCTATTCTTTTCTAACACCGAGAATGGCGGTCCATCTCATCATTTACATGAAAAAGTATTATGTATGCCTTAGGGAATGGTATAGATAGTTCAAACACATAATTACATCAAAAGGAATAAAAAGATTTGATCAAAATCACTTTTATTTTCAAATTAAGGAACATATTTTTATAAGAAATATCAGTAGAGGGAGTCAAATAGACCACCCCCTTTCCCATTACAAAACCAACCTATAAACCAACATACCCAATCCCTACCAAATAATCCATCTTCACCAAAAAGTCCTAAAACATGCCAAGCACCTACACAAACCACCCAAAAAAAAAATCACTAACTTCACAAAATGTTTCCCTCAACTGCCACACAACCCGGCCTCATCATCATCGCCTGCTCCCGGAGGTCCCTACATTTCCCACTCCTGATTAATTCTTCATATGCGGTCCATGCCCTGACAAGTTTTGTCGAAACCTCTATACCTTCCTCCATGGTATCGAAAGCCATAAGCCACCTTTGCCTAGTCCTTTCCTCAAAAATTTCCCAACTACCCACTTCCATAACCATTTTAGATAATTCCCAAACACACGCCAAACCCCTTTAATTGATTGTGACAGATGGCTAAACGACTGGCAGCACTGCCACAAAGGTCCCAATATCATTCATAAAGACTCAATCAAGTACTCTACCATGAAGGAGTTTGTTATATGAGGAGATATTATCTATTCCCATCCCACTAATTGAAGAAGCTTCAACGGAAAATTAAAGGAAGTTTGGTGAAGGCCAACTAGCTTCACATACTAGTAATCTCCCAATTATAAAATGGGCTACAAGTCACCCCACCATGGCATTGGCCAATGAATACATCAAGCTATGTGCTCCACAAAACAGTTAACCCAGTTCTCTATTAAATGGTCAAAATGAAAAAGGGCAAAATGAAGAAGTAGTGGACGCGTGATAGGAAATACTCAGGAGGGGCCACCAGACGAAACCTCTCGAAATCCATATGAACAACATCACAGAGCTCTCCTGTAGAAAGTTAGAATGAACCTCCTTACAAGAATCAAGACCATTCAAGATCTCGCCTAGCACCACCACTGCAGGACTACAATGGTAAAACATCCATGCCAGTATCGTGGCCACCTGAGGATCGATCGTCAGGTCACTATCACCAGTAACAACCTAGAAGTTAGGACTAAGACAATAGATCCAGCAAAACTAACATAGAGAAGTCCCTTTGGAACACCGAGCTCATAACCGTCTGGAGTGGGATATTCCCTTCGTAGACCAATGTCGATCCTCTGATGGAGAGATATGAAGTAACTCAACCACAAACACACGGGGGGAATGGGACAAGTAGAGAATAGCTGCTGATACACTGGGGCTAACCCCCAATATCGCTAAAAAACTCCTCATAAGTAGGGACTGCTTCGTCTATAACGAATCGAAAAACATGATCTTTGAGGTACTAGAACTGTACTGCCGCTTCCATAATATTCCAGTTTATGGCACAGTTATGCCATAAGAAGACTCGATGCAAACCAAAGGTTTCGGAGTTGACATCATAAAGGTACATTGCCTTTAAGCCTTCGAGGTAGGAAGAAAATACCTTAAATATTATGAGAGACATTTGCGAAAGAGAAGAAAGACACAAAATAGATAATGTGGATGGTGTTGAGGGGTGCACTCCCCAAACCCCCTTTTATACCCAAAAGTCCTCACAAAAGACAAACCGCTACAAACCTATTTACTCCATCTACCCTAATAGTACTTCAAGTATGCAAAAAGTGCAATCAAAGATAAATGAGTGATATGAATTGACCCTTATGCCAATAAGAAGGACAAGGGGTATATGCCGATTGGCAACCCCCCTTTTAAAAAAATTCCCTTTCCCTCTTTTTCCCAAAAAATAATTCTTAGAAGTTCTTACTTTGAAAAATATTAATCCTCGAGTTATTTCTTCACTCCCCTTTTCATAAAATAATTTTTTTCCTCAAAACTACTTTCATATTTATCTTTGTCCTTACAAATAAGTAATCTCACTAGAAAATTAAAGTACATGTATAATAAGTCACTAACATAGGAAAAATACTAAAAGGAAATGCATGCTTTTCATATATAATCCTTGTTCAACATTATTAAATTTTTGTAAGAACAAAATGAAAAGGAAAAGAAAATTACAATGGGACATTACTCGAACCTTTTGATATCCCTCTCAAACCCTTAGCCTCCATGACACACGCATTTCGCCATGCGACGGGTGGTAAACCCTTCACTCCCGAAGCTAAAACGCTCATTAGAAGTAGCCGATGACACCAAACAGGATGGGACTGACTTCCTCACATAAGCAGACATAGAGGCCATCCAGTACTTGATATCCCGCGGCTAATTTTTAAGCTGTATAGTTCAAAAAGAAAAAGAAAATAGATAACAACAAAAGCTGAGCAAGTCAATAAAGAGTCAGGAAAAATAAAGTAAAAAATAGGAAATAGAAAAGACAAAGAAGATAAGCATACCTCAGGATGGAGTGCCTCACCAGTAAGTCCTGTCAACTTAGATACCGATGCATGAGGACAGTGGGGAGCCCTCAATGTCTCCCCACTATTCAACTGAAAGTTGTAAGAAGGAAGAGTGGCCTAAATAAGAGAAACGTCCTTTGCCGCTACCATCGCACCACCTCCTGTACGATGGGTCGATGCCATTGGTGTAAATATCCCTGAAGAAGTGGAAAGTGTAGGCGTGTTCTCCGCGTCATATATTTTAGAAGGCATCAACCAACTGGTCATGAAATCCAGATAATCGTAACCCTTTATCGTATCAGTGTAGTGCGTGTAGGGATAGACCATCATCATTGCTGCCCTAGCATCATTCCACATCTCTCTCACCCACCTGATGTACTCAAGGGCATTGACGGTGGGACCTACGCCTCCTCCTCCGTAATCTGCCTCACAACTCTCTCCCCAAGTTACCAGATGTACCTAAACTTATGCTCAAGCAGTCATCGCATCTGCGCAAGCATACCTGTAACGCCCACAACCCCAGAGGAAACACTCGAAGGGTAGAAAATCACCTACATCCCCAACAAAGAATCGATATCTTCTAAAAAATAAAGATACCAAAGAATTCAGAAAAAACACAAAATCTAACCCGATCGCTCATCAGGTCGTTCGGAGCCTTTCACATGTTCTTCAGGGATAAAGATTGGTTCAACTTCCTGTTTGATTTCTACCACCCGTACATCTTGTAGAAGCCCCCCAACCCACTATCCTTCAAGGACACAATCCCCACATTGCACCCTATTACCTCATAAAACCACGTTTATAAGAGGAAAAAAATCAGAAAAGGGAAACAAAAGAGGACTACACGAAAATACAAAAAGGAAATAAACTTAAAATTACCTCTAAAAGGTAGGTGGATCTTGTAAAGTTTGTTAACAACATTGACTAAATGCATCCAAAGAAGCATAAAGGGATGCCAAAGTAAAGCTCCCCAAATCGTAAAGATGTACATACGAAATAATCTGCAAGTATAGTAAAAACCATAAGTGGACGATGTCGCCATTCATTGCAACCATAAATCCCCCAAGAAAAATAAAAATAAAAAAATGAGTTGTATGTATCACCTGTCGCCCATCAATCTCATCAAACTACCTTTTCAGTAGTGTTTCCCTCAATATAAAAATACGTATGGAATCCCTCGATGCAATTCTATCCACATCCCCTAAAGTAACCTGCACCGCCTCCTATGTGACCCACAGAGTATAATCCTTCACAATCTGATGCCCCTCATAATCCAACCCCGTATGCTGTTGGACATCCAAGGGAGTAACAGTCAATTACCTGAACCCTAGACGAATTGTGTGGGGCATGTACCACCACCTCATAACGAGTGCACACAACACCATAGAAGAGAGCGACGTCTCATCGATGGCACTTGCTAATGGATAAACCTAGAAAATGACACGATCCAGCACACCACCTCAGGAAGATGGTCCCAAACATTACTCGAAGAAGCTATATCTGTCTGCAAGAATCCAAAAGAAAATCCTTCATGATCCCAAGAATAAAGAGAAGGAAAAAGAAGAAATGGGAAACTAAATGTCAAAATACTAACATAGCCATTAGGGTTCTTCACCCTTGTCGAACGGTGGTTTACGATCTTATGTAAAAAAACCTCACATTAGCAACTAACTAAAAATGGAACTTTAGGTCCCTAACGGAAATGTTGACCAATAAATCATAAAATTTAGGTCCTCAAAATTGACCCCAGTCTGCAGAATTGGGCGTCATAACTTTAGGTCCTCAGAGACATTGACCCACAAAATTAGTAGCCAAAACTTTGGGTCTTGTGAATTAACCTTGACCCGCAGAATTGGTCGTTATAACCTAAGGTCCTCAAAAATTACCTCGGCCCACTGAATTGGTCATCACAACTTTAAGTTCATAGAATTAACCTTCGCATGTAAAATTGGTCTTCATAACTCATGGTCCTTAGAATTGACCTTGTCCTAAAAAATTAGTCATCACAACTTTAGGGCTTCAGAATTGACCTCAACCCACAAAATTGATCACCACAGCTTTAGGTCCCTAGAATTGATCTCAATGCGCAAAATTAATCATCATAACTTTAGGTACTTAGAATTGACCTCGGCCCATATAATTGGTTGTTCCAACTTAAGGTTCTCAGAATTGACCTTGAGCTGCATAATTGGTCGTCCTAAATTTAGGTCCTCAGAATTGACCTCAGTCCACAGAATTGGTGGTCACAACTTTAGGCCCTCAAAATTGACCTCGTCCAGTAGAATTAGTTGTCACAACTTTAGGTCCGTATAATTAACTTCGGCCCATAGAATCGATCGTCATAACTTAAGGTCCTAAGAATTGACCTCGAATCGCTGAATCAGTCATTTTCACCCCTTACGTCTGCAAGATCGACCTTAACGCTCCTTAGATCCCCAGAGTTGACCTCGACTCTCTAAATCATTCATTGTCTATCCTTTGGTCCACATAATTGACCTAGTTCATCTTCTCCAACATTGACATCGTGTCTATCGTTCGACGGCCTTCATTTGTTCCACGATCGCCCATCGAAGGGCTCTATAGACACCCCATAAGAATCTTCTTAGGTCCTAGGCACTCATCCATTCACCATAAACTCTAGGTTATCTAAAGGCCAACGGGGCACCCGAGCCTCGTTTGACTCTAGTCAACTCTCCATATTGAGCAAATCTCAATGAATCCTCAAATAACTCTAAATCCCCATTCCAAGAGTCCATCTCGTGCCTGAACTGGCCTTATAATTTAGATGAATAATCCATTTCACTTCAAGAACTAATCTAGAGGCCACTAGGAACTTTTAATCCCCATTTGAACTTGGTCAAGTCTTCGAACCAAGATCCAATCTTACGGGGAATCGAATTCCCTTTTTAAAGGTACATATAGTGTGCGAAATAACCTTACGGGTTGGATGAGTGATCCTTTTTCGTACGATAACCTTTCATCTAGAGACCATTGGGCGCTTTCGAGCCCCGTTTGATTTTGTTCAACTCTCGAACCTAGGAGTGGCTTAATGGATTCTTAAAGGTCTCTAAATTACCTTTCCAACGATCTTCCCATGCGTGATTTGGACTTACAATTTGCATTTTATGCCTTTTTTCTGAAAAAATTATTCCAGACTGCCTTTCGCCACCTTAGGAGCCCTGCCTACCGGTAGGGTGTCCTTTTCCTTTCCCTACATGGTAAGCACTATGCCGATAGGCAGGTTAGGGGCCATCAAGATCGACACCCCTATTGGCCCCTATAAAAATGGCTATGACCTCACCCTACCATAATACCTTAGACCCCTAAAAAAATCAGATAACATTATGCTCGTAATAAGAGCCTTTTCATTCCCAAAAGATCCATTTTCCTACATTATCTTACCTAACATCCTTACTTCACTTGGTAATTCTTCCCACCTCTCTCCATCACTTCCATACCACCTTAAAATCAGCACAATTTCATTTTAAAGTCAGCAACAGGCATCCATAAAGAGGTCTATTTGTCCAACCCTTTCTCTAGTTTATCCATTTTAAGTGTTATTCATCTTATTTCAATTTTTTGCTTTTGTATTATTATATCACATTCACTAATCTCTACTCTTCATTCGTAGTATTGAACAAAACCAATTTTTATAAAATCCCTAAAAAGACAAAAGGAGGGTTTATCAGTAAACCATAAAAGCGGGACTTCCATTTTTACATCTTCACCCTTAAAACACATTTCCCTCACATACACATAATAGAAGTACCACATTTGTATTTTGGGTTGAACCTTACCCCTATGCTATTTTTGAACTATGTGGACTTTGATGCCCCTGGGCTACGTAGGCATCTTGGTCCAATCTTGAGATTGCAGTCCTTCTCCTCGTCCTCCTCCTCCTTTTTTTTTTATTTTATATATCTTTCATATCTTATTATAATTATTTTGTGAGTTTTAGATTCCTACATACGTGTGTTTCATTTGATGTGCACATTCGCTCTTCCATAGATATTCGTGATTTGGCGAACACTTACATCATATTTTCAGATACACTCCTTTGGATGAACTCGCTACGTCCATTCTATGAAGCGAGTTGGATGATTCCATTATCCCATCACTTATATTATACACATGTACACACATTTCATGGAGTTAAAGAGTAGAAAATTAACATTAGTTCATGAGATATCGAAAGGGCAGAATGGGTGCTTAACACCTTCCCATTTCGTAACTTAGTCCCCTAAGCTTCGAACTACTTGGTTTCTTTTGCATCCATTTGACCTTGACGTGTCTCTCTTGAGGTGGTGACATTATTTTGTCCTTTTTGAGGAAAATAGACTAGCAACCCTATCTCTTTGTGTAAGCCCCATTTGACAAAGACTAACTTGGTATCCGTGCGCGCCAGAGGAATTCGACATCGGATGGCTATAGTAGTATTATGGGATATATAGTATATATACCTTAGAATTAAAATCTTCACTTGTTAAACATTAAATTAAGTTCGATATATTTTTGCACTCTTTAATGAGATCAGCTATGTGAAACACAATAAAAAAAATCTTATTTTGAATAAGGTGGAAGTAATTATATTTTCTACATCAAAGTTAATAGCGATCCTTTACTTTCTTTGCTGGGAAATGATCCTTAACCAAAACAGTGAGAATGATTCACTGCAATTAAGATAACATATTTGAATTAAATCGGATTAGATTTGATTTGTAAAAAGTGAACTTAATTGGATCGATCTAAGACAATTTCATACATACTGTCTGAAGAATTATTCACTATAAAACCTTTCCTACTCTCCAATCCTATAAGATGTCCCTTTGTTGACATATTATGTTGTTTAGGAAAGAAATTATTGATAGCCTAATGAATATACATATACCTTGTAAAAACCATTAGGACGTCGCTATTGCTCTTCTTCAACGGTTGTTAAGGACTCAACAAATCAATAATGATAAAACCACATACCGAGCCCATGAGATTAACATTAGAGGGGAGGGGATTGATACACACATATAGTCTTGTTCAAATCCTTTATAACGATTTTATTTCTCTTCTTTAATGGTTGTGAATGACTTCAGAAATTACTAATTCTCACACCACCTTTTAAGCATCTAAGTTACATTCCTCTATAGTCAAAGCCACGAGAATAGCACTAGTTGTTTGGGTTAAGGAGCTTGAGGAAACCATGATAGATTTTAAAATTTAGTAGGTTGACTAAGCAAGAAGAGATTGATAAGAAGTATAAGTGATAAATATGAGATTAAAGGGATCTAGTGTGATTAAAAGTGGTCAAAATAATTGGAATTTAAAGTAAAAATAACTGGTAATATAGAGGGGGTTACTTGGCCAATACCACTTTTTTATTAGATTACAACCGTACTATGTTCATTAATTAGACATAACTCCCCAAAATTTGGTACCAAAAAATTCAAATGACTAAGCTTTTGTAATTAGAAATGAAATAACACTTATATCTGAATCACTTTTGAGGCCCTGTAGTAATCCAAACTTAAAATTTGAACTCCAAATGCAAACAATTAATTTCAGGCCATCAATAATCCCAAGACCTGGGGTTTTGTCTTTATTGCATGATATGTCCCTACTGTGAGCGATTTTATAAAAATGTATAAAATAAATGCATATTTAATGACATATAAATTCACCTCAAGTCAAATACAAGATTAACTATGAAACAATGGGCATAATTAATTGAAAAACACAAAAAAGAAAAACTAGCAAACATTTTTCCAGAATACTCAACATTGTAAATGAACAATTTTTTTTGAATAAGGTCTGTATGTCTAGCCAAATCGGACACAATGAATAGTTTTCTATGCCAAAAATACCTTATAAAGCCTAGAAATTTCCATATTTTAGGTCCTAAACAATCGTTTTACCCAAAAGTCAACACATAAAGTGCATTATTTGAAAATAAAGTCAATGAGATAATTAAACACATCCCTAAAAGAACTACAATTTGATCTAATTATTGACCCAAGTCGCCTCGCAATCGTTTCTCATGTATGTTGATGGCGAATTGTCAATTTACTTAACATCTTCAACATTTGACAATGACCCGATAAATCCATGATCTCCAATGCAATTAACAATGTAGTCATCATCATTATCATCAATATTATATACTTTTTGAGGAGTTGCTAAAGGAATTGACCACGTAGGATTGAGTTGGTCGGGTACATACAAATCGTGTTTGGACTGAGAAGCAAAAATAATTTGGTCATTCTTATGGACAACCCTAATAAGTTCGACCAATGTGAAATCAAATTCATCAATCTTGATGCCATTGTTGTTTTCACACAAATTGCACTTAAAAAAATAAGTATCTTAAATATTATATGATCATGCATCAAAATTTTAGTCATGTCGATGTAATATTATAGATTTGAAGCCACGAGATTCATATCTTTAGCACAATAAATCTGCATCGTTGTAGCAACAATGACCACCTCACTATTTTGGTTGACATGACCAGTATCACGTTCCTTTCTATTTTAATAACATCCATTACTAACATAATTAGGAAATTTTACTATGCCTTGACGTGGTCCTCGGGACATCAATTTTAAAGTATATGAAACGTTTTTTCCCATTTGTTGAACTTCAACACGATGATTTTTAAGTAAGGTAGTTAAAATAATTAGAGTTAATAAGAGTCTTACTTTGGATAAATTAATCATACGCTTTGACGTAACCAAAAAATAAAAGTCTTATTGTGCTCATCTTGTAACCATTTTTGGTTTTTACGTTTTTAAGGATATTTTTTACTTCTCTCTATGTTCTCCCTAATTTTTAAAATAAAAAATATAGTCAACCATCAAGATCCTATGCCAATACAAGAAAGTAATTACAATTATCATGAGATATAATATATTTACTCGATATATGATTAAACATCATTTATATTTTCCAACACATGTTGATGTGCTTGTTCCCGTAATGACTTATCCACTTCAATGAAATTATCGCCACTTATTAGTTTTCCATATTGTATCTCATCATCATCATCCTTAGTTGTCATATTTCTACCAATTTCAACTTCAATTTCACCTAGTCCTTATAATAACTTCGTAAAAAATTCAATTGTCTCTTATGTAATATAACGTTATGTAGTACAACCTTTTAGATGATTTCTATTGTGCACTTGACCCTGTATAATTTTCATGTTCCAACACTAGTGTACACAATTTAAATAGTACAAATTAATTGACATGTTATTGACTAATTTCATAATTGTAAGCATGGACTTACCTTTCAAATGGGTACATCCATCGTGAAAAAAAGGGACCATAAAGTTCATCCTCTTTCACAAAATGTACCATTAAATGCACCATGATTTCAAAGAATGTGGGTGGAATGTATTTTTATAACAAACACAGAGTCTTCACAATATTATTGTGAATTAATTTGAATTGGTACATATCCACTACTTTTCACAAAGATGATTGATGAATAAGGAAACTCTAATAATCGCATATCTCACATGATTTTGTAATACAGATCGTATTACAACAAGAAGTATTTATTGCATTAGTATGTGACAATCATGGGACTTGAGACCCTAAAGATTCAATTCTTTTATGGGAACTAAATTTATGATATTCGAGGAGTACTTATCTAGGATCTTAGGTCCTCTCAAAGTTTCACAAAATCTTATTTTCTCTTCCATAAATAATGTATAACTATTTGGTGGCAAATATATGTATTTACCATTATATCATGGTGCCAATTCATCACATATGCCCATGTCTACAAGACTAAGATGAATTTTAACTCCATCTTTTCTTTGTCCATGAATGTTAAGTAGGGTCCCTATGTGCTATTGTGAACATTCTTCTCAATGTGCATGATGTCCAAGTTGTGTCGAATAAGAAAATGATGTCAATACTCATGTTCAAAGTGAGAAAGTGGGAATACTATGGATTGATTCGTATCTTAGGCCAACCACACACAAATTCAAATTTTAGTAGATTTTATCTTGAATTAATTTAGTTTGCATTCAGTGATGAAGTTAAAATCAAATATGACAAAGCAAGTAGGCAAACATGCAATGAAGCAAGATAAATCCCCTTGGGGGAAAATGTTTATTTTCAGCACTATAAAAAATTTGACAAAAATAATATGACTTAGAAACTACTTAGCTCTCTAAGTATGATGCCCGTTTCTTTGAGTCTTCTAAAACAATGGCATAGTCAAGTACCGTCCATAGGAAGCAGTATTCCCTCGGTATCCACTGCTCAACCTTCTTGTTTAGTATAGAGCTTCATCTCCATAAATCAGTAGTAAGGATAAACTCTACAAGGGTTTTTGAACAAGGATATGTTCTTCTTGATATGATAAAGTGATCTCTAAATTTCCAAGTGGTTTGGATGAAAATTGGTAAAGTTTTATCACAAACGAAACTCTAAAAAGGTTTGCAAAAGATTTTAAAAAAGTTCTTCAAGACTCTAATCCCGCATCTCTATTTTTAAAGAAGTTTATTACAAAAGTATAAACATTAGAGATTAGAATCAGATTTAATTAAAAAATAAAAACTCGCGGGTTCAATCAAATAACCCAGTACCTCATTTGAATGACATATCCTTCTTTGTTCGATCAAGCTTTCAATGACATTTTGAATGACATTCCAGTGATTGAAAAAAAATCATCTAGTTCGATCATGGGAACCTTCGTTTTGATGATATAATCAATCTCACTTGAATAACTTCCAACGAGGCTTGGAATAACATTCCATAACTGACCAAAAGGCGGCGTCCAAGATTTCATTTGAACCGTAAAACTCATTTTAACGACATTTTTCAACTCGTTCAAATAACAAGCAAATCTTGTTCTAACGAGTTAACAAGATTTTCAAAATTTTCTTTTAAAAACATTTTAAAACCATTTTGAAATGCAAACCCTTAAAAAAATAAACCCCTGAAAAAATAAAGGCTTTACCAAACAATTTTAAGTCTTCTGAATATTTTTTAGACGAAAGATTCTTCAGTCTTCCAAAAGTCTTCAACTTTGTCTTCAATTACATAAAAACAACCATGAAGGTGAAGTGTAAGTGTAACGGGAAAATCCAAATAAAAAATACATTGTGCAATTGTAAAACTTTCTCTTACAAATATCTTCCTTTGTCCATTCTTGTACAAAACACACACCGAAGCCAAATTGACGCCTAGAGACTAATACAACTAATGCCCTCCCAAATTAAGAAATAGAAACATAATATTCTGTAAGTCTTCAACTAAAAAGTCTTCATCTTCTGTGGTCCATGAAATCATCGTCAAGGCGGAATGACCTACACACACGAGACGAAAGGAATACCACGACGGGTAGGAGTTTTAAAAGATAAATAAAACTCCCCCTCAATTTGTTCTCCCCATTTTTGTCTATAATAGATAAAGGATTAGAATCTAACCATGAATAATAATCATCACATGAAGAAGAAAGATATCATCACAAAGATAATCTACAAGATGCGTGTAATGATAATCTAAAATGCATAATGTTCTCCACCTACTATTTTTACAGTTTTTCAATATTTCCAAAAATAATATAAAGTGTATAAATACAACACACCATGGACTAAAACTAAAGTATCTGAATCGAGAAAACATAATGAAATTGTGTGAACATATTTCAGGGAAAATCAACATAAACATTCATAACATAGGTGCATGAAGTCATGAGACACTTTTAAAGAAATAATTCAAAGTCTGACTTAGGTGTTTAATAATGAACTCAAATGAAATCGACTCGACTTATGCAATATGCCATGAATTTGAATTGATGATGCCTAGAAAATAGCACTTTAATAAATACGTAACTCAAGCTCAAAATGACATAATCAAGGAGAAATAATGCAAGTATGATGATGCAAGAGCGAGGTGAGGGGAAGAGGAAAACACGATCATATAAGTGGTTCATCCATTGGCCTACTCCATTGTGAAGGTGTTTCTGTGTTTTATATTAAATAGAGGAGATCTAATGGATCAAAATACAACTCTTTATAACTTTCTCTCTCTAAGATGAGTTTGACAGAGCTTAGGATAGGGATTCAGAACTTTGATCCCATAGGAAGAAGAAGGTGTTTGCTTTTATATCTTGGCTAGTGCATAGTGCGCCCCCATGCATGTTGAAGACATGCATGTGTAAATGCACCACTAGAATGATGCCACATGTAAGGAGAATGATGATTGAATATTCCCTCACATGGGTAAGAAGATGTCGTTATAACGGTTTGTCCACGTGGGATAGTAACCCACGATCCACGTGAAATATGCCAGGAGTCATGTAATACCCCGCCAAACAAATAAATAATTTAAATTATAATTTGAATAGTTTATCCAGAGAAATTATTAGAGAAACAAACGCATAAGGATTTGGGCCACATTGTACCAAAGGTGACACATCGCACGTAAGGATTAAAAAGAAAAAAATACGTTGCATGGTCTACATGGATGAATAGCCATATCAAATTAGTTGGTATGAATACATTAGTGAAGTACGACATGAATTAGTCAAGGAACAGACATGGAACGGACTTGGTAAATACAAAACAACCTATGTCGGCATACGACATAGGAAAAATGGAACTTTGGGTGATTTTTATAGGGCTACCCTTTGTCTATAAAATTATAACGACCATATTTATTGGGTTTTAAAAATATATATGTAAAGTCCATGGGGTCAAAATGGGGAAAAAGATCCACTTTTCACACTAGGGACGGTCGACCTGCCCCAATTGCGATCAATGCCGCCTAGCAGGTTTGGCCATAGGTGAGATTTATTTTATGTCCTATCTAGTTAGTAACCTTTGGATTTGATGTGTTATCGATCATTGGACTACCTAAGGCCTGATATAAAAAGGTTCTAGTGTTATGAGGTTACCTTTTAAGGTGGCAACTCTTTGGTTTGAGCTATAAGAAGGTAAAACCATAAGGAGATTTTAGAGAGAGAGATTCCATCAGATTTTCAAGCACTCTCTCCCTCTCTCTAAACTCTTAAGATCAATCCACTTCTACCCCAGACAAATCCCTATCACTATCTCCTCCATATAATCATCTCTAGAAACCCTCAAACAACCTTACACAACTATGGAAAACCCTAGGATAACTTGATAAAGAAAGAATATGATGTTCTTGATATGTCTTGGTGATTATTTGAAGAGGGTGTTATAAGTATGTGTTGATGGGTGGTTGAAGGTGTGTGTTCTTGAGGAGGAAGACGCAAATTCGAGGAGCATGCTTAGAGCTAGCTTTGGAGGGGTTTTAGAGACCCCCTTGAGGCCACTCTTGGATGTGGGGGTTCTCCATATTATTCACCATCTCCACCATTTTTAGAGCTCATTTAAGGTGGGAACACTAACTTGTTATAAGTTTAAAGTGTATTATATTCTAGCATGTTTATCTACATAAGTTAATACTAAATATATGTAATGTAGATGAAAGTTTGCACCCATATGTTAGTTAGTAATCATCTTATCAATTGTATGAAAATGGGTTCCAAAAAGATGATTTTTAAATGAATTTTCAAAATGTAGAAATTTTCAGAATATGTGCTCTTAACATTTTAAGTAATAAAATGTGTTAGAATGATGTTTAAAGTATAAACGACGCAATTTTATGCAAATAAATGAATTAGGCTTGTATAAGCCACTTTTATGAGACAAAGAGGGGATTTTCTACTTGAAAAGTGAAGATGAATATGAGAAGGAGAAACTTTCACTTTGATGAATATTTAAAGTCTGTGAAGCTCATGCAGAAAATAAAGTGGGTTTAATATTTTGAATGTATGAAAAGTAAGATTTTACATGAATGGTGGTATAAAAGATGATAAAGAAAGTTAAAAGGTTCAAATGTGTGAATAATAGAAAAGTGGGTGTTGAGATCCCATAAATAAAGTGTCTAATCAAATGTCTAGAATATGAAATTTTAATATGTAAAAAGGTGTTATTATATATTAAAGCTGTTAAAGTATCAAGTAAGAATGTTGAGCAAATTGTGATGTTGAGCAAGTTTTAAAAATGGAGACAAATGATTAAATTATTAAGTGGAAAATTTAATAACCATTTGTGGCAAAATAATACTTGATAAAAGACTAAGTAGTAAGTTTTGGCAATTGAAGGGTAAATTGGTAATTTATTTGAAATGGAATATTTTTATGGAATAAAAATACCAAAGAATATTTTTACACAAGTGTGGGTTGAATAATGATTTAAGTTTTAAAGTGTGAACAATTTTGGTGTTAAATCAACGTATATGTGATTAAATAATTTAAAGGTTAAAGAAATCATTTTCCAAGTATTAATGGAAAAATAGACGGTTAAGTTCAGGCTTTTGGCATCGGTCGGTAAATGGGGAGTAATGTGGACATGGAAAAAAATGTTAAACACATTAATAAAGGAATTGGATGCAACCGGTAAATAAGAAAGAAGGGCCTAGAGTTCTTGGGTGAAAATCCCAAAATCACTGGCCGAAGCATATGGTGCGCATAGCTGGTGGTGTAGAGCCTATTGAAGTATTCGGTATTGGAAGATTTTGGGAAAAAATAAAGGAAATATAGAACATGTTATCAAATGTGTTGTGTGGTAAGACGTGTTAATACAACCAAACTTAACTGAATATGATAAATGTACCGATAAAGGTGAAATGGATAAGTAAATGTATGAATATATTAATGCCCACGAGAAAAGTGAAGTGGTTAAGTAAGGTGACTTGATGAGTAGCTAAGCTACCTAGTGGGGTTTTAACCCATAATAACACAAGCTTCTTCATGGTATAAGGCTTTCAATGTAAATGAACATTTCTAACACGAGGTGTGCGTGTGTTGAAAGAAAGTCTTAAGTAATTGTTAAACAACTCTAGCGTGAGTAAATGAACGTTCTAATATAAGTGAAAGGTTTTCCCAACCATTACTAATTATTTAACCCCATGCATCAATGAGAAGGAATACTACTTTCAAGCCTAACGATACAAGATGATTGTTTGTAAAGGAAAAGAGAATAAATGATACTATACAATGTTTTGGAATAAAACGATTAAACGAACTGGGTCATGTATTTTCAACAGTATATTTGTATATATGTACGTACTTTCACATGCTTGTCGTGTAGTGTGTTAGTATTATTTTCTTTCGTTCGGTTTTATACTTTATTGTGTAGTTCCCACTGAGCATTGGCTCACACCCTCATCTTTATTACAACAGGTTGTATGAGATTTTGTATTTTAAGAGTATTGTACAGGTAAATACTTTCTTTATTTTAAGTTAGTAGCTCTGTATGCTTGGACCTTGTGGTGTTCCCCACGGGTCCCTCACGTAGTTTATGTTTGAAACTAGAATCGTATGCTAATAAATGAGATGCTAGATGATAATAAAATTGTACTAGAAATATTATATAGGCTGTTACATTGAACTTCACACCTAATGCTCGGTTAGGACCGGGTTGACCACGGGTAACCCATATATCCTGGCAGCGGCGTTACATATGGTATCAGAGCTCTAGGTTCAAGGTTCCTTTCAGGAGTGATGTGGTGAGGTCGTTAGTGGATCTTTCGATATTGGTTTTGGTTTGGGTTAGTCACGCTAGCTTTGGTGATGGTTTTAGTTCGTGTCCTCGATGGGAAAGTCCAAGATGTTAGCATGATAAGTAAGTTAATGCCAAGAGGCATACAATCTTATTAATTATGATAAATCTCTTCCATATTTCTGATTAAGTATGTTAATATATTATTGGTGTCCAAGCAAGCCGATAATGGTGGCATCGTGGATCTTAGTGTGAGGTGGTTGTGTTCTAGTTTGTGATGATTTAGGGTCTTTGGAGATGTTAATAGAGTAAGACGACGCCGTTGGGCAGATGGCACGACTTTTGTATAGTCAATTGTAAGGGTTAATAGTTAGAATGTCATGACTAAGTAATGATGAATTAAGATTTCAAAATGCATGTAGCCTTAGGTGCAACACTTCTAAGTGGTCTGTGTTTATGAGACGAGTAGGAAAATTCGAGCCTTAGGGTAACACCATGATTGGTGGTTAATTTTATGAACATGTAAAAATTATGTGGGTTAACACTTAGGAATAGGTACATCTAGCCTTAGTTAATAGGGTGATATCATTATAGGTGGGAACCTTAGCGGTCATTAGCCTATGAATGTATCTTATGAGTCGTGATTAGAGTTATTGGCCATTTATGGAAAAAGGTCACATAAGTGACAATGAGGAGTTGTAGTAACAAGGGAATGAACCTTAGGTAGCCTTCAGAGTAATGACAAAAGGAACAATTCAACATTTGATGAATAGGATATTTAGTGATGTTGGTAGTGTATACATGAGGATGTACGGGGTATACGTCATGTCCTCTATCCTACCAACAAGCCTTAGTAATGATAGTAACATCATGTAGTGTTCATTGCGACATAGCAGGAATGCTTATAAATCATCCTATTAAAATTGAGTGACTAAATAATGTGTGTATAAGTTCCAGTTCTTTTTTAAGAATGTATTAGGTCCCTCAGTGTAGGGGTTGGATTTAGTGTATCTCGAGTACCGTGACTATGATGGGGGTTAGAAAATCATGATGATTTGAGGTAACCTAGGAGTGAACATAGATAATTGTGATGATATACTATTAAGTAAATGAGTTGTGATGTTTTTGGATAGGACCTCTTGCAGCTTCATTAGGGTGAGCCTCCCTTTAGGCAACATTCCCGACATCCTGTGTCCTACCAAAGCTCTGGTGATATTAAATTATAGTTTATTGATTATAGCATGACATTAAGAAATAGGATCCCTTATGGGATTTGTGGGCATGGGCCTCGGTGTTTCTAAGAAATACCCGACGTCCCTTATCATACCAAAAATACATAGTTGTGTCAGTTAATAGGTTAGCACGTAGGATGATGTTTACTTAATGAGGAAATTTAGTTGTCGTGGTTGAATAACCGTTGAGAATTGAATGAGATTAACTTCTGGTTAGTATCATGATTAGGCATATGAAACAATATTGAAAAATTATTGGAGATGAATACCAGGGTTTAGCTAATAATGTGTTAATGTGAGTGATAATCATGTCGTAGTGGTAAAATTCGAGGTTGTGTAACATAAGTCATGATAGGACTTACGGTTTCTCATAATAGATGTGTAAGCGGTTTAGAGAAAAAAGTGAGTTCGATGTCGTTGCCCGTGAGTCATCGGGAATCATTGTTGCTTTAGAGTTTGCATAGTAATGATAGACCATTAGTGGTTCAAGTATGATTAGGTCATGATTAATTGGTGACAGTTCTTTGAGTTAGTGCCATGGCTTACGCTTATAAGCTGTGCCGTGATAGGACCATTGAGGATAATATTAAAAATAAATCGATAAATGCTAGGTTGTGCACTTGGGAGACTTAGAACACGATGATTTATGTTATGGTTGTTAGAGATATTACTCGGGATGAAGTGTTAGGCTTGATTATAGCACTTGTTTGTGCTACCTTTGTGGGTAGTAATGAATCTGGTGAGGGAAATCAATAGGCATAAGTAATATTTGGTAGTTTGAGATTTCATTAGGAGAGTTATGGTTTAGGATCATGCAGGCTATGCCAAGAGTTATGTTAATGTTCCACATGTTGAAGGTTTGAAAATATGTGAGCATTGTGTTTAACTTGATGATAGTATTTTCAAAAACTGGGGTTGGGTATTGCGTGTTGAAACTATGGAGGCCTCGGTATGATAGGTCAATGACTAATAATGAGCATTGAAAAAATGAAATTTTATTTGGTTCAGGTGGTTGTACTAGACAGTGATGGTTATGTAACATTAGTCCTAAGGAGGGAAGCCTTGCGTTTCATCTTTTCAAAGAAATTGGCTTTATTTTCCACTCATCCAGTAAGGATGGGTGACTTATGGTTAGAACTCATTAGGGTTATCAGGTCAAATTAGGGTATGTGGAAAGACTAAGACTTTAGCAGATATTGCCAAAGAGTTATAGACTTCAAAAGTACATTGTAGCTTGTACGTCGTGGGGAACGATTCATGGTCAGAATATTACTCTTTTATCTGGCATGGAAGCTTCCTGATTCATTGTATCCTTGTTCCTTCTTTGATCATGGTAGTGGGAAGTCATTGATCAGTTCTGATTAGGGTGTGGAATTACTTAAGATCGATAGTAATGCAGGTTAGGCCAGTTATGGCTGATGCATCACGATATGTGAGTGAACTCTTCTTCGATTGCACCTTTATTCTACACTAGTTTGTGTGTACGCGTGGTATCACGTCGTTACATATAGTTTCCATATGTACTTATTTTCTTTAGGTTAACGTGTTTCATTAGTTAACTGGTTTGATTAGTTACGACTTGGTCATTTGTCTTGAGGTAGTGATTTGATAATATTATGAACTTTGGAACTTGATGGAACATTATATGCTAGCATTTCTCTCTCCTAAGAATGATGTGGATTGAGGAGGTGATAGCTCGTGTATATAACTGTGTTCTGATACCTAGGATGACTCTAGTTCAGCATAAGGATCTCGTCGGAGATATCGATCAGGGAGACCTATTTGGCGATGAGATGGTCTTAGGAATCATTGATGAGTATGATGAAAAGTGTTAACGTCGTCACAACCTAGTCTAGGCATGGACATAGTTGTTGGAGAAACTGTAGGTTACAAACCCTAACGTAGGGACGATCCTCGATAATGAGTTCATTGGTGATGGTACCATATTTGATGAATATCGAACATCTAGAGGTTTTGTTAAGTAGGCATGTTAGGCATGCTAAAGAATTTTGATAAGACCTTAGGGTTCCTTGTGAGTGAACTAACAATGATAAGTGATGAGATTGGAGTCTTTAGGTTTAGACCATAGTTTTGAGGACACCCAAGGATTGGAAACTAATTGAAGGTAACTAGATCCTAAAGTTCAGGGCTAAGAATTTCAAGGAAGAAATTCCCTAAGGAGGGCAGTTTGTAATACCCCGCCCTAGAAATAAATATTTTAAGTTATAATTTGAATAGTATATCAGGAGAAATTATTGGAGAAACAAACGCATAAGGAATTAGGCCAAATTGTACCAAATGTGAGGATTAAAAAGAAAAAAATTTACGTTTCATGGTCTGCATGGATGAATATCCGTGTCAAATTAGCTGGTAAGAATACATTGGCGAAGAACGACAAGAATTAGTCAAGGAACGGATATGACGCGAACTTGGTAAATACAACACAATCTATAGCGGTACGCGACATAGGAAAAATGGAACTTTGCACAATTTTTTTTGGGCTCCCCTTTGGCTATAAAAATATAACGAACACATTTATTGGGTCTTAAAAATACATATGTAAAGTCCATGGGGGTAAAAATGGTGAAAAAGAGCTACTTTTTAAACTAGGGTCGATCGACTGCGTCTAGCAAGTCTGGCTATGAGCGAGATTCCTTTTATGTGTTGTCTAGTTAGTAACCTTTGGATTTGATGTTTTTTCAATCGTTGGACTACCTAATGCCTAATGTAGAAAGGTTATAATGTTATAAGGTTCCCTTTTAACGTGACAACTCTTTGTTTTGAGTTATAGCAAGGTAAAATCATAGGGTTTTTTAGAGAGAGACTCCATCAGATTTTCAAACACTCTCTCCTTCTCTTTAAACTCTCAGGATCAAGCCAGTTATACCCCAGACCTTATGGGAAATCCCTGCCACCATCTCCCCCATAGAACCATCTCTAGAAACCCTCAAACAGCCTTACACAACTATGGAAAACCCTAGGAAAACTTGTTGGAGGAAGAAGATGATGTTGGTGATATGTCTTTGGTGAGTATTTGACGAGGGTTTTTATGTTGATGGGTGGTTTAAGGTGGGTGTTCTTGAGGATGAAGAAGAAAATTCGTAGTGCATACTTGAAGATAGCTTCAGAGGGTTTTTAGAGACCCCCTTGAGGCCACCTTTGGAGGTGAGGGGTGGCATATCTTTTTCACCATCTCCACCATTTTCAGAGCTCATTTAAGGTGGGCAACACTAACTTGTTATAATTTTAAAGTGAAGTATATTCCATCATGCTTATCTACATTTGGTAGGACTAAATATAGTGTAAAGGAAAGTTTGCATCCATATGTTAGTTTGTAATCATTCTATCAATTGTATGAAAATGGGTTTCAAAAAGATAATTTTTTAAATGCCTTTTGAAATGTAGAAATTTTCATAATATGTGCTCTTAACATTTTAAGTAATAAAATGTGTTTCAACGGTGTTTAAAGTATAAATGATGTAATTTTATGCAAATAAATGAATAAGGCTTGTATAAACCATTTTTATGAGGAAACGAGGGTATTTTCTAGTTGAAAATGAAGAAGAATATGAGAAGGAGAAACTTTTATTTTGATGAATATTTAAAGTGTGTGAAACTCATGCAGAAATTAAAGTGAGTTTAATAATTTAAATGTATGAAAAGTAACATTTTACATAAATGGTGGTATAAAAGTTGATAATGGAAGATAATGGGTCCAGATATGTGAATAATAGCAAAGTGAGTATTGAGATTCAAGATCCCATAAATAAAGTGTGTAATTCAAATGTCTAGAATATGGAACTTTAATATGCAAAAAGGTGTTATTATATATTAAAGATGCTGAAGTAGCAAGTAAGAGTGTTAAGAAAATTATGATGTTGAGAAAGTGTTAAAAATGGAGACAAATTCTTAATTTGTTGATTGGAAAATTTAGTAACCATTTGTGAGAACATAATACTTGAAAAAGGACTAAGTAGTAAATTTTGGCAAATGAAGGGTAAATTGGTAATTTACTTGAAGTGGAATATTTTTATGGAATAAAAATACCAAATAAAGATTTTAAACAAGTGTGTGTTGAATAATGATTTATGTCCTAAAGTGTGGATGATTTTGGTGTTAAATCAACGTATATGTAAATAAAGAACTTAAAGGATAAATTACTCATTTTACAAGTATTAATGGAAAAATGGACCGTTAAGTTTGGGATTTTGGCTTCTTTCAGTAAATGGTAAATAATGTGTACATGTGAAAAAAATGTTAAACACATTAATAAAGGGCTCAGATGCAACTGAGAAATAAGCAAGAAGGTCTCGGAGCCCTTGGGTGAAAAGCCCTAAATCATTGGAGAAAGCATATGGTGCGTATAGCTGGGGGTGTAGAGACCGTTGAAGTATGCGGTATTGGAAGATTCCAAGAAGATATAAAGGAAATATAAAATATGTTAAGAAATGAGTTGTGTGGTAAGACGTGTTAATACAACCTAAGTTGATGATAAATGTCCTAATGAAGGTGAAATGGATAAGTAAATGTGTAAATCTATTAATGTCCATGAGAAAAGTGAACTGGTTAAGTAAGATGACTTGATGAGTAGTTAAGCTACCTAGTAGGGTTTTAGCCCATAATAACACAAGCGTGTGCATGTTATAAGGCTTTCAAATGAACATTTGTAACACGAGGTGTGCACGTGTTTAAAGAAAGTATTAATCAATGGTTAAATAACTCAAGCGTGAGTAAATGAACGTTTTAATGTAAGTGAAGATTTTCCCAACTATTACTAATTGTTTAATTGTGTCCATTAATTAGAAGGAATAATACTTATAAGCTTAACTATACAAGATGATTGTTTGTAAAGGCAAAGAGAATAAATAATATTATACAACGTTTTGGAATAAAACGGTTAAATGCACTAGGTAATGTATTTTGAAAGGTATATATGTAGATATGTATGTATTTTCACATGCTTGTAGTGTAGTGTATGAGTATTATTTTTTTCCATTCATTTTTATACTGTATCATGTTGTTCCCACAGAGCATTAGCTCACACCCTCGTCTTTGTTACAACAGGTTGTGTGTGGTTTTATATTTTGAGAGTGTTGTACATGTAAGTACTTTCTTTATTTTATGTTAGTATCTACATATGCTTGGACCTTGGGGTGTTCCCCCATTGGTCCCTCATGTAGTTTATTTTTGAAACTAGAATCGTATGCTAATAAGAAAAACTTTAGATAATAATAAAACTGGACTTGCAACATTATATAGCCTGTTACGTTGCACTTCACACCTAACGTTTGGTTCGGACCAGGTTGACCAAAGGTAACCCATATATTCGGTCTAGGGGTTACGTATCAAGGGTCAGCCATCATAGACCAAGCCATGCCGAGTCGTCGAGTTAGTCCTCCAAAAGGATGAACCTCATGGTACTGAGTAGGGTCTGGGTCTTTATATGGGCCTTGGACCACTTGCTCATGGATTAGGCCAAGAAGGTACATTAGAGTTAACTAGGATTAATAATTTTCCATACATTTAGAGTAGTGGCTGAGGATAAGGCCACTTGAGGTTGGGCTTCTGCTGAGTCAGCCCATATGTGTTTCCCTTGATGAACGACTAGGGCCGACCTTAGATGGATTGATATCTATCAAGGATGAGGTTATACTTTGGTATATCAATCACACCTAGCCCTTAGTCTTCAATTTGAGTGGAAGGAATAGGTGTATAGTCGATTGTCCCACTGTAAGACAGTCTCCTTATCGCCTGAGGCTACTTATGCCGTGAACCTATATGGATGAGCGTAGAGGTGTCATTTCAATGCCCCTTGCTGAAGAGCTTTGAACTGAACTCCTGTTAGTAGGTGTGTGGGATGGCATGCTTGCCAAGGTAGGGTGACTACAAGTCTGCCCAAGTAAGTTGTACTCTCATGATTTTTCTCTTGGTTAATCGCGCCCAATCATTACTTAGTTTAGATACAAAAAATCAAAACATTCTCTTTTTTCTAGATTCTCTTTCACATCTTTAACTTTTGAATATTCTCTCTCATCATTTTTGGGAAATTTAGCAAGCTCTAGGGTTCATTCTTCCTTCAAACTTAACCTTTAAGCTTCGGGTAACCATTTTTCCTTTTTCTTTGCCTTTATCCACCCTAATACCTTCATTTATGATTTTTTACATTTTTTATCTTCATTTTTCGTTGTGGTATTTCTAGGCCACTCTAGTAATCAATTGTGGTAGTTGTAGGGTGTTTAAGGTGATAGTAGGTTAGGAAAAGAAGTTTCTTAGGATTTTCTTCCTTTTCTGGTAACTTTTTGCATCTCCGATAGCTCACCGATCACCTTCTCTGATGGGCTACATGTTTGGTTATTCTTGACTGGTTTCATTTAAAAAAGACAAATACTTTAGCTTTCAATCCAAAAGTCCATTATTAGTCAAACCCTTGAATGTTTAGAGATTTGTATGAGATTTTAGACCAATACCCCTAACTTTGTGGTAAGATCCTTAGGGAGATAAAGAAAGGTGAGGCAGGGGTCAAGGCAAAGAGGAAAGTCAGAGTTGACCATACATGTCCTATCTTTCCAATCCCCATATCTATCATCCCTCCTTCATAAGTTGAGTCTAGTGGTGGAAAAATAAATGTTCACTCGTCTTAGGTGTCCCAATCATCCTCATATTCTTGGGTTTCTAAGGAAGCTGACTCTTTTGAGTAGGCTCTTCGCATCCCCACATCCCGTACGACGAAGTCTGATACTATAGAGTCTTAGCATGGCCACCAATCGCTTGCTTCCTCGACATCTGAATTGATGGTTGTTCCCTTATTAGACATTATCAAGTGAGAGTTTAACGCGAGGTTACTGAGTGGAGCCCCGACTGCTGAGGTTCCCTCTAACAGCGATATCGATTCTATGGTGGAGCAACCACTTGATTTTTCCTACACCCAAACCTTTCCTTCTAACATCAGAGAAACTGACCTCCTTGTTTAGAGGCATATATATGGAATCAATTCGAACATTCACATAAGATTCCCAAATAAGGATGAGAGGGCTTTTAATGGCTGATAGGATAAAATAGTTGTTTAGGATCAGATGTTCAGGGTCAAGTTTTGTCTTCCCGTTTATCCTTCTGTACGATCCATCCTTTTAAACATGGGTCTTTCTCTAGCCTAGCTAGAACCAAACTAATGCAGATTCATACTCGACTTCATTTATTTATGGAAGTCGATGTACGAAGATGACCCTCCATTTGGCATCTTCAAAGCTTGCTATAATGTATAATGCACCAAGGCTCAACTGAGATATTACCATTTAGGGGCAAGGAGAACCGATAAAAAAATTATCCAAGTTTACTAGACCTCGAACCACTACTGGAAGCTGAGGTTTTTCTTTATCTTTCGGTTCTAGGAATTTGCGACCTATGCTGCTTGTGCACCCTTGAGCCAAGGGTTCCCCATGTTTGAGCATAGGAATTTGCGACCTATGCTGCTTGTCTACCGAGATGGACACTGGCCTCAGTGTCGATGATAGGATTGGGGTTAAATGGCTGAGATGCCTTTGGAAGGATAGGGGTCTAAACGAGTTCAAATAAATGATGACCCCTTCCCTCCTAAAAACATCAGGTTTGGGGGTAGACCCCCTGGACGAGTTGTGTGAGTTTTCCTTATTTTCTATTTTTAACTTTTTCCTCGCCTCTTATTATTTTTACTATTTTTGGAGATCATCTTCCTAACACTCCAGATCATGTCTGGAATATGACTGCCCCAAGTCTTCAAGTGGCTCTGAGTAGAAAGGGAAATAAGCATCCCACCAATGCTTCCTCCAAGAAATTAACTACCGGTGGCCCAAACCATGTTGAGGTCGGGAAAAAATAGATAGGACCAGTTGAGGGGCCGTCTGACACGAGGCCAACTCCTTCCATTCCCGGCTCTACTAACATCGCCATAGTGGCTCATCCCGCCCAACTCCTTACGCGCTCTGACTCTCTCATCACTTGTGGTACGATGTATAAATTTTCTTCATCATCTTCCCCTCTGAGTCTTACAAATTCTTTATTGAATCTATGGATGTGCCCCAAGTCTTCAAGTTTGGAATTCACCATTTTTCTGGGTATGCATATCGACTGACTTTACTTTTTTTAAATATTTTTAATTTTGTGAAGTGTCACATCATATTGTACGAACTTTCTTACGCTGTTCATTTGTAGTCCATGTGTTACTTTGCTCATGCCACTCAGTGGATGGTATAAAAACTCCTTCAAGTGCTATAGGTAGAGAGGGCCCTTCAAGCCAAGAGATATTTGAAGGATAAGGTAAAGTCCTTGAAGTCCGACCATTCAAAGGCCATTGCTGATCTGCAGAAAGAGAACACTGACGCTCTTGATGCCCTGAAGAAAGAGTAGGTCTCAGTGCTTCAAACTTTTACAACCAACCATGAAGTCGAGGTGGGACCATTAAGAAGGCAACGATTGAGGCCGTGAAGGCTTTTAAAAATTATGAAGAGTTTCGCAACTTCTACTGCCAGCAGCTCGAAAGAGGTGCAAAAATGGACTGTTTTAAAATTCCTAGAGGCCGTCTCCTCCATTCAATGGGACCTAAAGGCCTTTGATCTAGCTCAATATTTTCTTCAAACATTATTAAAAGATGTTGAGGTGGTAGAAGCAACCGGGAGATCTGTCCAGCTTACAAACTAAGTTGCTAGGGAGCTAAGAGATGAGGACAAATTGCATACGATGGATGTTGCTCCGAAGATGCGATCGTCATTAATATGCTGAGTGTTTAGGGTGGTCACCTGTGTATTATACCCTCTTCCTCTTGTAATATTATCTTGTGAACATTTTTGTAATGTCTGTAACCTTAAAATTTTCATCATTGTATTTTTGAAAATGTCATTACAGTATAATAAAAAACATTATTTTTATAAGTCTTATGTTATATTGATGATATAACTATTCCATTCACATTTAGAATGAGGTTGATGATCTTTTAACCATATAAATGATTCCTCTAACTGAAATATAGTTAAGTACTCTCTTGTAGTTTCTGACGTTATGAGGATAAGACTAAGTCTATTCACATATCCTCATTCGTCCAATGGAGTTATGACCTTTAATTCACCACATTGTGATGTTCTAATAAACTATAATTAAATGATTCGATTAACTTTCCACCAAATAAATGATGTTGATGCAAGTCTTCTCTCGTAGTTCCAGAGGCTTTCAGGATGAGACTAAGTCTCTTCACATACCTTCGTACCTCTGAGGTAGTTATGACCGTTAATTCAACATATTGTGATGTTCTAACTAACCATAATTAAATTATTTTATAAAACTTTTTGCATTTTTCCTCAACATAAGTGATGTTATCACACTATTCCCCCCTCTCAGTGTAATCGAGAGTTCATGGACGATACGAGTCTCCCATGGTCTGTCATATCACCGAGAGTGAGTCAAAACTAATTCACCATAAGAATGATGTTTTTATGTTTAGAGCTATTCAAACCACACAGTTGATAATTAAAAATAAAGGTATGAGGCAACACTTGCACTTTCTCATTCGTCATTGCAAAAATATTCAAATACAATAAATTTTTGCACATGAAGAGGTTGACATACAAATGACACTCAGATCTATGAATAATATCTATTCAAATGATATGCATTCCATGGATTGGAGAAAGGATCTCTCTCTATATTTTATAACCTACAAGTTCTAGGGATGACCTCTTCAGTGACTCTATATGACTCATGCCAATTTGGATACAGTTTATTCGGCTTCTTCTAAAATTTATTCAAGATAAATCTCCCCCAGCTATCGGCATAGATTTTACCATCTTGTTGTAGAACATGGTTACCCTTTGCTAATAGGTTGACTATCAAACTTCAACATCCTCCCATCTATCTTTAATCAAGTCCAAGTCAAGACTTATCTCTCTATTATTGGTCTCAGGGTTGTAAGTCAGGGCTCTGTGACTGGGAAGACCAAGCTCAGTGGGGATGACTATCTCTGACCCATAAACTAGCACGAATTGTGTCTCCCATGTAGGTGTCCTCTTCATCGATAAGCCCATAGGACCCCATGTAACTCATCTGTCCAAAGACCCTTGGCATCTTCTAACTTCTTCTTGATTCCGTCTAATATCATCTTATTGGTGACCTTGGTCTGACTATTGGCTTAGGGTCGGCTCGATCATGAGTAGAACTTCTTGATGTCAACTATTTTATAATATGTCTCTAAGAACTTATTTTTTAAATACTTCCCATTATCAAAAATTAAGGTGTTGGGTAGACCATAGCTTCAAAAGATGTTTCTCCAGATGAACTTGATGGTCTTCACTTCAATAATGGAAATCATGGCCTTAGCATCTACCCACTTTGAGAAGTAATTGATAGTCACGATTAGATACCTATAATTGAATGCATCTTTAGGTAGAGGTCTCACCACGTCAATCCCGTAAACTGTATACAGTCAATGGGTTGTGATGGACGATAGAAACTGATAAGGCTGATGGGGAATGAAAGCATATCTCTCGAATTTATCTCATTTATTTACATGGTCAGTCGTGTCCTTTCTAAGAGATGACCACCAGTAGCCCTGTGTCACAATCCTTTTTTCCAGGGATCGTCCCTTTATATGACTTCAACATGACCCCTCGTCCACATCTTATAAGACGTATTCCACTTTAGTGGGATGAACACATCGGAGCAAAGGAAGTAAAAAGAATTTTTTATATAGGACGTCCCCTATGATGGTGGATTTTTCCGCTTTGTATCATAATTTTTTCCTCCCGACCTTGGTATATGGGAGAGATCCCCGTCCCTGATATATTTAATTATAGGATCCACCCATGACTCTTCGAGATTTAAATCTAGGAAAAACTCAAGACTTCTGTCGTTTTCATCTATACTCGTCTTGTATAGGATTTAATTTGGGATGGTCCTTCTGATCTTCGTTCTGGTAGCAAAGGCTAGTTATGCTAGAGTATTGACTCAACTATTATCTAGCCAAGGGATCTCTTTCACTTTTACTTCCTTAAGATTGACCATCTCTTTTTTAACTCTCATAAAGTACCTGGCCAAAATTCTTCCATAGCCTCATAGGTCCCCTGCACCACATTCACAACCAGCTGGGAGTCACTGTGTACAATCATCTGGCAGAAATTCGAGGCTTGCTAGAAGGGCCTCATACTCTAACTCATTGTTCGATGTTATAAAATTGAATTTCTGGGCATATTCAATATTTATTCCATCCGAAGTCGAGAGTATCATTCCGATCACACTTTTATTTTCACAAGATGAGTCGTCCGTGAAAAGACTCCATACTTGGCCTTATTTTGAGAAAGGCCCATCGATCAATACACCTTATTTAATAAAAAATATTTTTCTAAAACATCATCTCTCCCCATGTTGGCCAACGGTTGGCTTTCCACAACTATATCTGACATTATAATATCCCCTTCCATTTATATATCGGCCTTGGCTACAAAACCAACCAATGCCTGCCCATTAATTGCATTCCTTAGTAGATAAATAATGCTAAACTCTCCTATCTCAATTAACGAAGCCATCAACCTAATTGATTTCTCAAGTATAATAATAACTTACCTTACAGGAGTGTCTGTGAGTACCACTATAGTATGGGCTTGGAAATAAGGCTTCATTTTCTGAAGGCATGGATTAATGTGTAGGCCAGTTTCTCCATCCTTGGATACTTAATCTCGACTCCTTGTAAAGCCTTGCTAATAAAATAAACATGCTTCTGGACCCCTTCATCTTCTATAACAATCGCTATGCTTATAGCTAACTCAGACACTACAAGGCAGAGGAATAGATTTTCCCTTAGAATAGGCCGGGATAAGAGCATGAGGGATCCCAAATATTCCTTGAGCTCTTGAAAATATCTTGCATGCTCCTCTTCCCATAAAACGCTTTTCTCAAAATTTTGAAAAATGCCACACACTTATATTTACATCATTACATAAAGAAATTAAGGGCTGCCACTCGGCCTGTGTGCCTCTGCACATCTTTGATCGTATTGGGAGTCCGCATATCGATTAAGGCATTTATTTTGGTTGGATCTGCCTCAATTCCCCTTTGATTAATGATGAAGACGAAGAACTTTCCATCACCCATGCTGAACACACACTAAATGGGATTGATCTTCATTTTGTACTTATCCATGGTGTCAAAAGTTCACTCCAGGTTAGCCACATGGTTCTTAGCCTTGAGGCTCTTCGTCAGCATATCGTCCACATACACTTTCATACTTTTGCCAATTTTATCTTCAAACATCTTATTCACTAGCCTCTGATATATTGACCCAGTAATATTGAGGTCGAAGGGCATGACCTTATAGCAATAGGTCCCCTTATCTGTGATGAAGGGTGTCTTTTCAGCATTGGTCGGGTCCATGAATATTTAATTATAACCAGAGTAGGCATCTATAAAGCTCATCAACTCATGTTTGGCTATTGCGTTGACCATTTAATCAATCATAGGGAGAGGGAAGCTATCATTTATGCAAGTTTTATTCAAGTCAGTGAAGTCCACACACATCCTCCATTTTCCATTTGCCTTTGGGACGATGACTACATTAGACATCCATTCTGGGCAAATCACCTCCCTAATAAACTCAACTTTTTGAAATTTTTTGACCTCATCTTGGATGACTTCGTATTTTTCCCTTGCATAGACTCTCCTTTTTTTTTACGAGCTTAATTCCCTCGTCGATAACAGAAGATCTCAAAATTGATCCCCAGCATGTCTTCATGACTCCAGGCAAAAACACTCTACCTCTTCCTTAGTATGATGACCAACTTCTCCTTTATTTCTGGATTTAAGGATGACCCTACCTGAATGGTTTTTTCCAGCTCGTCCTCA
This sequence comes from Sambucus nigra, assembly GCA_949130495.1. Classification (NCBI taxonomy): domain Eukaryota; kingdom Viridiplantae; phylum Streptophyta; class Magnoliopsida; order Dipsacales; family Adoxaceae; genus Sambucus; species Sambucus nigra. Next base: position 291,382,736 of record OX422215.1, on the reverse strand, counting down.
TTGAGGATGATGGATTCTCCCTTTTGGGCAGGCTCTCCTTATTTTAATTTTTTCTCGTCTCTTGGGTCGAGTATCAATACTATACGTGGTGGTGGACCATTAATGGGCTCCCCTCACTTTTGCTGAGTTAAATTAATATTCATGTGCCTCTACTTAATAACCTTAAATGACCCTACTCCATAGGGAGTCGATAATTTTATCACCTGGTTTATGGTAGAGGGCACAACCTCAAATTATTTGAGGGCTACCTATACCATTATGATGTTGTAGGCAGAATATAAATTTTGATTCATAATAAAGAAATTCACCTTTATTGTGAGGCACCTCAGCCAGGTTCCCATATAGACGTCCATCTGATATACCCCCAAGGGGTGGACCTTCTCTCCACTGAAGCCAATCAGTGGCTAGAAATAGGGGATGCGCCTCTTCTTGCTTAGATTTAGGCCTTCAAAACATTCCCAAAACATTACATCGGTTGAGATTCCACCATCAATGGGTATACAGGTGATGCCGTATCCATGAACCCTCATAGTGATGAACAAAGGATCATCATAAGGGGCAAAAATCCCCTTAAATTCGTGTCTTGAACATCCCACTACCAATATGTCCATGTCTACCTTTTTTTATTTTGCTCGGCGTGGGTTCAACCTCAATTGATTTTACCTCTAATATTTTTGGGGCTATCTTGGCTTCCACAACATGAGCTTTTTTTACCACTGATGCAATACCACCACCTGCTATACCCCCAAAATCATGTTGACCCCCAGCGAGATCATGCCCACTCGACCCTTTAGGGCTTGTATCTGAGGTGGGAGATTAAGGTCAGCTTCACCATCATCATTTAACTTTTCATTTTTGTTGACTTGGACCTCTCATCTAGATTTATCATCTCGTCTCTTCTCGACGTCCTCCCTATCTTATTGACATACTTCCTCAACTTTCCCTGCGTCAACATTTTTTATATCTCGTCCTTCAGGGAAAAACATTTGTCGGTTGTGTGCCCGTGGTCTTGGTGGAAGGCACACCACTTAATTTTTCCCCTTTCGTGAGGAGTGGCTTTAAGTCTTTTTGGCTACCTGAGGAACGTGTCATCATTGATCTCATTGAGTATGAAGTTTGGGCTCATAGTAAGAGGAATGTATTTTACAAACTTGTCCCCAGACCCTATTTTCTTGTTGTCTTTATCCTTCTCTTTCACACCGCTGCTCTTCTTGGAATCAACTCTTTTGGCTGCCATGGCCTCTTCCACATTCATTATACTCCCGGCCGCGACTTGAAGTTTAGTTATGATTTTTGGTGGATCTTTAGAGAGCTTCCAAAGGAGTTTCCCCTGTTGCTGACCACTAATCAGGGTGGTCGTAGATATATTCTCAGCATAATCTTCATCTTTTAGTTTTTCTTTATTGAATCGAGATATATAATCCCCCCGGGACTCATTTTCCCTTGTTTAACATTTAAGAGAAGGTTCGCCCTCTTAGGGGGATTCATCCTGAAGAAAAAATTATGAATGAAATTTTCAGTCAGTCGCTTAAAATCGTTGATAGAATTTTCGGGCCCTTGTGAGTGTACTTGAAAAATCACGTCACCTCAACTCGTTAGGTGTGGAATAAATATTGGCTGAGGATTAATACATCTCCACATGGTGCACTGGATTAATGGTTCCATTATATCTCGGATTCACATTTGCTGGATTAAACTTGGCAAGGTTTTGAAAACTTACAATCTTTGAAACAAATGGGGAGCCTTCTACGAATCCTCGACGGCTAAAGTCTCGGACCCTCATCATAGAGTCGATATTTTCTTCTAACCTCTGATTGGATCTATTGGATGGTTTCTCTTTGACTTTGGCCTTCTCGAGGTCGGCTTGGATGACATTATTTCCTCCTATTTCTGTGGGCAAAGGAGATGGATCTTGATCCCTATTGGAATCCCTTTGTCGGCTATTTACTTCCGCCTGGTCCTCAGGATTTCTCTCTCATCTTGGCCTTGGCTGATATTCATAATGCCTTGCATTGTCTCAAGAAGTAGTGATACTATAAGAGAAAGACAGGTTATCTCGAAAGTCTTCCTATGGGTCAAGTATTTTGAGGGTCGCGCCTCTGTTATTGAGCCTATCAAAGGATGATCTCTGGGGTTGGCTGTCATGAGTCAGTGGATCGATCTTCCCACGATGAATGGAGACTGGACGAACGGTCTCACTCGAAACCTCATAGGGCTCCTAATATTCCTCCCTGTCACAAACAGGGTCATCTGGATGGTCTTGCACTTAATTTCATAGGAGTAAACACCTAGGATCATCAACGTTCCTCCATCACGGGTGGTGTTGCACCTCCTTATGGGGAGCTATAGGTGGTGAACCTATCACTGGATCCACCACTTTTCTAGTGTCTAGAGTGATCATGTCCACCAGACTAGGGGTGGCCTAAGCCATCATTCTTTGTCTAAGGATGAGAAACTTCTATTTCATTTGTTTTTGGATATCCAATAGAGCTCGCAATAACCCCACCACGTCTTCCAGCTTCGACTGACACTACACCATATTAGGTTAATGGTCACGATCAAAGTCCATGACTAGTCTGTGGGTTGCGGATAAGGGTTGTGACCATTTTTGTGGGTCACGACCTAAATCCCTGACCATAGCAAAGGTCACGGACCTTGGGGGTCATGATAGATGGTCACGGACCTTAGCTGTGATCCATACACACCCCTAGTCACGGCCTTTAGCTATGACCCATCCTTTAATGTATGGGACTGGTTACGGCTCTAGTCACGACCCTCAATTGACCCATCCATAATAATATGACAATGGTCACCACAATGGTCACGACTCAAGTTGTGACCCATGCTTTGTCCTTACCAATATAGTCACGGCCCTAACCCGAGACCCTGTTTATGTGTGATAATAATAAGAGATCGCCACTGTTTAGAACCGTGACCAATTTTAAATAAATTAAAAAATGGAAAGAATTTCCTCTATCTTCTGAACATTTAAAAACCCATGTAATGTGAACCCCGTACGTCCATAATATTAAGCAATAAATTATGAAAACTTGCATGGTCATGGGACCCCTGGTTTGAGAGCACAATGATATTCTCAAATTATTGAATTTCTCTCCTGGACTGGGAATCCCATGACCACACGATCAGTTCGTACGAGTTAAATTGGTCCCATGTAAGGTATTGGCACCGATCATTGGGCCTTTTGGAATGTGTTTCAGGATTTTGCCCTCTAATGGCATGTTTACAAGCCTTAGTGTGGTTATTATAAAAACTGGTCCGTGCTCTCGAACTGGGGGTCTCATAACCACACGATCGATTCCTACGAGTTATATTGGTCCCATGAGAGGTGTTGGCACCACATAAGGGGCCGTTTTGAGGGTGTTTAGGGGTTTCGTCCACTAACGACATGGTTTCAAGCCTATGTGTGGATATTCTGAAAATTGGTCTGTGCTCCCAGACTGGGGGTCCAGTGACCACGCGGTCAGTTCCTTTGAGTTACATCGGTTCCGTACGAGGTGTTGGCACCATTCACGGGGCCGTTTGGGGGGTGTTTCTGGGTTTTGCCCTCTAACGCATGTTTTCAATCCATAGTGTGGATATTTTAAAAAAAAAATCGTGCTTTCGGACCGGGGATCTCGTGACTACGCGGTCATTTCCTAGGAGTTACATTGGTCCCGTGCAAGGTATTGGAACTTCTAACGGCGGGTGTTTGGCGGGTGTTTTGGGGTTTGGCGGGTGTTTTGGGGTTTCTCCCTCTAACGGCATGTTTTCAAACCTAATTGTGAATATTCTGAACATTAGTCTGTTCTCCCGGACCAAGGGTTCCATGACCACACGATCGGTACTGTGCGATGAGTTGGAGCCATTCATGGGGCCGTTTGGGGGGTGTTTCAACATTTCGCCCTCTAACTACATGTTTTCAAGCCTAAGTGTGGATATTATTTTAATTGTTCTGTTCTCCCGGACCAAGGGTCCCATGACCACACGATCGGTCCTGTGGGATGAGTTCGAGCCATTCATGGGGCCGTTTGGGGGGTGTTTCGCCATTTCGCCCTCTAACGACATGTTTTCAAGCCTAAGTGTGGATATTATTTAAATTTCTCCGCGCTCCTAGACTAGGGGGTCCCGTGACCACAGGGTCGATTCCTACAAGTTACATTAATCCCGTGCGAGGTGTTGGCACCGCACACTGGACTGTTTAGGGGTGTTTGGGGGGTGTTCACACCTAAGTGTTGATATTCTCAAAATTGATCCGTGCTCCTAGACCAGGGATCCCATGACCACGTCATCGATTCCTAGAAGTTACCTTGGTCTCATGCGAGGTGTTGGCACAGCTCACGGGGCTGTTTGGTGTTTGTTTCGGGGTTTCTCCATCTAACGACATGTTTTCAAGCCATAGTGTGGATATTCTGTAAATTGGTCCGTGCTCCTGGACTGTGGGTCCCATGACCATGCGGTTAGTTCCTTCGATTTAAATTAGTCCCATGTGATGTGTTGGCATCACTCACGGGGCCATTAGGTCGATGTTTCGAGATTTTGCCCTCTAACGGCTTGTTTTAAAGCCTAAGTGTGGATATTCTAAAAACTGGTTCGTGCTCTAGACCTAGGGGTCATGTGACCACTTGGTCTTTTCCTATGAGTTATAATGGCTCCGTGCGAGGTGTTAGCGCCATTCACGGGTCCGTTTGGGGGTTGTTTTGGGGTTTCACCCTCTCATGACATTTTTTAAAGACAAAGTGTGGATATTTTGAAAATTGATTCGTGCTCCCGGACCGGGGGTCCCGTGACCGCGCAATCAATTTTGATGAGTTACATTTGTCCCATGGTTGGTGTTGGCGTTGCTCACTGGGCCGTTTGGGGGTGTTTCCAGGTTTCATCCTCTAACGCCATGTTTTCAAGCCTAAGTGTGCATAGTCGGAAAATTGGTTCGTGCTCCTAGACCGGGGGTCCTGTGACCACTCGTTTGGTTCCAACGAGGTACATTTGTCCCGTGAGAGGTGTTGCTTCTGATCACAGGGTTGTTTGGTGGTATTTCGGGCTTTCTACCTCTAAAGGCGTGTTTTCATCCCTTAGTGTTGATATTCTAAAAATTGGTTCGTGTTTTCAGACCGGGGGTCCCATGACGACGCAATCGGTTCCTATAAGCTATACTAATCCGTTTCATGGTGTTAGCGCCACTCACAGGGCCGTTTGGGGGGTGCTTAGGAATTTTTCCCTTAACGGCATATTTTCAAGCCTAAGTATCGATATTCTAAAAATTGGTTCGTGCTCCAAACCAAAGTTCTCGTGACTAAGCGATCGGTTCCTACGAGTTACATTGGTGTCATGCGAGGTGTTAGTGCTGCTCATAGGGCCATTTGGAGGTGTTTCAGGGTTTATCCCTCTAACAACATGTTTTCAAGCATTAGTGTGGATATTCTAAAAATTGATTCATGCTCCTGGACTGGGGGTCCCATGACCACACGATATTTTTCTACGAGTTACATTGGTCCTGTGCGAGGTGCTGGCACCGCTCACAGGGCCATTTGGAGATTTTTCGAGGTTTCTCCCTTAAACATCATGTTTTCAAGCGTTAGTGTGGATATTCTAAAAATTGGTTCGTGCTCCTGGATCGGGGGTCCCGTGTCCACACAGCCGTTTCCTACCAGTTACATTAATGGCGTGCGAGGTGTTGACATCGCTCACGGGGCCGTTTGGGGGTGTTTTGGGGTTTCTCCCTCTAATGACATGTTTTCAAGCCTAAGTGTGAATATTTTGAAAATTTCTCCATTCTCCCTGACCGAGGGGTCACGTGACCACGGGACTGATTTCTATGAGTCACATTGATCCCGTGCGAGGTGTTGGTGATGCTCATGGGACCGTTTCGGGGGTGTTTAGGGGTTTCACCCTCTAATGACATGTTTTGAAGCCTAAGTATGGATATTATGAAAATTGGTTCGTGCTTCCTAACCAGGGGTCGCATGATAACGCTATCAGTTCCTATGAGTTACATTGGTCTCGTGCGAGGTGTTGGCGCAGCTCCCGGGGATATTTGGTGGTGTTTCGGGGTTTCTCCATCTAACGATATGTTTTTAAGTAAAAGTGTGGATATTCTAAAAACTGATATGTGCTCTCAAACTGTGGGTCCCATGACCATGCGATTGGTTCCTCCGAGTTACAATCGTCCCATGCGAAGTGTTGGCGTCACTCACGTGGCTGTTAGGTGGGTGTTTTGGGGTTTTTCCCTCTAAAGGCTTATTTTAAAGCCAAAGTGTGGATACTCTGAAAATTGATCCGTGCTCCCGAACCGGAGGTCCCGTGACCAGGTCGTCGATTCCGATGAGTTACATTGGTCCCGTGTGAGATGTTGGTACCGCTCACAGGGACTTTTAGGGGGTGTATTGGGGTTTAACCCTCTAATGGCATGTTTTCAAGCCTAAGTGTGCATATTTGGAAAATTGGTTCGTGCTCCCGGACCGAGGGCCAAGTGACCACACGTTCGGTTCCAACGAGTTACATTTGCCACGTGTGAGGTTTTGCTTTTGCTCACGAGGTTGTTTGGGGGTGTTTCGGGGTTTCGCCCTCTGACAGCTTGTTTTCATCCCTTAGTGTGGATATTATGAAAATTGGTCCGTGCTTCCGAACCGAGGTCCCATGACGACGCGATCGGTTCCTACGAGTTACACTGGTCCTTTGTAAGGTGTTAGCGCCACTCATCGGGCCATTTGGGGGGTGTTTTAGGTTTTTTTCCCTTTAATGACATGTTTTCAAGCCTAACTGTGAATATTCTAAAATTTCGTTTGTGCTCTTGAATCGGGGTTCCTGTGACCACACGATGGGTTCCTACGAGTTACATTATCCCGTGCAAGGCGTTGGGGCCGCTCACTGGGCTATTTAGGGGGTGTTTCGGGGTTTCACCCTCTAACAGCATGTTTTCATGCCTAAGTGTGGATATATTTAAAATTGGTCTATGCTCCCGGACCAGGGGTCTCGTGACCATGAGGTAGGTTCCTACGAGTTACATTGGTCCCGTGTGAGGTTTTGGCGCTGCTTACAGGGCCATTTGGAGGTCTTTTGGGGTTTCTCCCTCTAAAGTCATGTTTTCAGGTGTTAGTGTGGATATGCTAAAAATTAGTTCATGCTCCTAGACAAGGGGTCCCCTGATCATTTTCTACGAGTTACATTGGTCCCGTGCGAGGCGTTTGCACCGCTCATGGGGCCTTTTAGTGGTGTTTTGGGGTTTCTCCCTCTGACGACATATTTTCTATCCTCAATGTGGATATTCTAAAAATTGCTCAGTGCTCCTAGATCGGGGGGTCCCATGACCCTGGGGTCGATTCTTACGAGTTACATTGATCCCGTGTGAGGTGTTGGATCTACTTACCGGACCATTTGGGGGTGTTTAGGGGTTTCGCCCTCTAACGGCATGTTTTCAAGCATAAGTATGGATATTAAGAAAATTGGTCCGTGCTCTCGGACCAGGGCTCCCATGACCATGCGATCAGTTCCTACTAGTTACATTGGTCTAATGAGAGGTGTTGGTGCAACTCACGGGGTAATTTGATATGTGTTTCGGGGTTTTTCCATCTAACGACATGTTTTCGAGTCAAAGTGTGGATATTCTAAAAATTTGTCCGTGCACTCGGAATGTGGGTCCCATGACCACGCGGTTGGTTCCTTCGAGTTACATTGGTCCCATGCGAAGTGTTGGCGCCTCTCATGAGGCCGTTAGGTGGGTGTTTGATTAGGCGTAAATTCTTTCGAATTTATCCCCTTAATTTAGGGATTTTTATCACCTCGGATAATGTAGTTCATCTTGATTTATCTAATTTATATGCTATTGACCTTTGTACGTAGTATCTCGAGTCTTGTGACTTTTTCATGATATTTACATGTAATTATTGCTAAGTGAAGAAAGGAAGAACCAAAGTAAAAGAATGAATCAAGGGATAAAAGTCAAAAGGGAAAAAGCATAACTTCCATCAGGAATCTAGATGAGAACCCAAAACGAAAGTTGAAGATCTCGAGTCTACGAGTGCGTAAGAAGAAACGGCATCCAAATCCGAGTTCTGAAGAAGAAGTTACGAGGTTCTGAAGATGAGAGAAAATGAGGAGATAATGGAGTTAAATTGAAGAGAAAATAAAAAATGAAGTCGGACCGATCCTATTTCCCAAGGAAAATGACCGATCCGGGCCCTCACAACTCACTGGCCAAATTACCTTAGCGGACCGATCCTATTTTCCAGAAAAAAGGACCGGTCCTAAGTCGTATCACCGACTGGAAAATTTTGCACACGGACCGTTACTATATCCCAGAAAAGCAATCGATCCAGATTTGAATGCGGACCGATCTGCTACTGAATGCCCAGATCGGTCCGCCGAAGATAAACCTGATTTTCTTGTTCCGATTTTAGAGTTTAATTCAGCTAAAACTCCGGATTTTTTTTATTGTATTTAACTTTTAGTTATTGTTAAACTAGGGGGCTCGAAATTTTTACCGTTTAGTTAGTTTTTCTTCAGAGAGAGAAAGCTCTCTCACCGATGTTGCTAACCCTAGTTTTGAAGATTGATTAGAGGATTTTCGATTCGGTGAATGCAACTAATTTTGTTTCATTTAATTTATTGCATCTTTTACTTAGTTGATTAATTCTCCATTCTTAGGTGCTATCTCAAATTAAAAATTGTTCTTGTCAATCATGATTTCTTTTCATTCTAGAATTATTATTTTTCTATACCTAGTTACTTCTGGCCAAATTCTTTAGGGTTCGGGTGCATGAACCCCACCCAAAGTGATTCATCATAATGGAAATATATTTTTGAATTAAATCTTAAAGGAATCTTGTTGCGTAACTATCACATCCGTCGTAGGATTTTTGATCTCGTTTTCCCTAGGTAACCGGGATGTTGCAATGCGTGTGTAGTTAATGCGACACTGCTTTATTCTTATCTTGGATTTCATATGATGCGGGCTACGATCCTTCATATATAGAATTCTTAGGATTAATAAAGACCGGGTTCCTTGTAAATTCTAATTCCGAAATCTAGTATCCTACAGGGTGAATTACTAGAGTGAGGGGGATTGTAAACCAACCTCTCATTCTCATTTGCAATTAATTTTGTTAGTAACTTGCCATCCATCTTAGGTTAATTAGATCTTTTTCATTTCATTTAGGCATATCTTAGTCAGTCCTTGATTTAAATACGCATTTAGTTTTAGTAAATCTCCCTTTTAAATCACCTTTTCATTTATTTTATGGTCAAGTTAGGATTCTCGCTCTTTCCATCGTCGTCACAATTTCATCATCCAATTTCCATGAGGACTCGACCCCGACTTACCGGGATTATTACTTGTGCAACAGTCTTGCACTTGAGCCTAAATAGCACGCGCAAAAGAAAATATTTTTGGTCACGTCAAGTTTTTAGCACCGTTGCCGGGGAATTTGGCAGACTTAGGTTAGATCAAGTCAATCTAAAGCTTAGAACAAAATTTTTATTAAAAAAAGAAATAACATAAAATAAAATAAAAAAATAAGAATCCAAAAAAAGTCATCTCTCAAAAGCCTTTAATGCAAAAGCCTGAACATACTCAAACTCTTAAAAATACATCAACCAGAATTCACGAAAATCCAATTGTTGACTATAATTCTGACAGCCCCCACACGCCTCGCGTTCCACAGTTTTAGGTTCCACTTCCTACTCCTGAGAACTCTATTGCTAGTCACACTTTGATTCAATCCATGAGCCACACATCTTTGACACCGAGTGAGTATTTCGAGTCATTTGAAGAGAGAGTGATGTATGATGCCGCTAGTTTCGACACTGGAGAGGGAAATCCACCCTATCATGCCATGAAAGACTTACTCTTCCCTGAATGAACTGTAACCCCTGGTTGCATTTTATTTTCGTATAATTCCGGTCAGTTCCACTTCGGCAATGGGATGATATTGATTCTCCCTAATTTCCATGGCATGGATTCAGAGAAACCATACCTTCACATAAGATAGTTCGAAGAGGCGTGCGAGACATTTAGTGACCAAGCTTGCACGTAGGATGTCGTTCACTTAAAGATTTTCCCTTTTTCCTTAAAGGACAAATCTAAGACCTGGCTATGGTCTCTACCCCCAAACTCTATTATTTCCTGGAGGGATATGCAATCCAAATTTCTCTCAAAATTCTACCCATCGCACAAGACAAACTCTGTCAAGACTTAAAGCCAAGCTTTATGATAACAAGATAATGAGCCTTTTAACAAGTGTTGGGAACGATTTCAAGAGTTGGTAAGCGCATGCCCCAATCATGGATTTGAAAAATTCTACTTAATATCTTTCTCCCATAATGGGTTGACACTGACTTCCAAACAACTTTTGGAAACTATGTGTGAATGACCATTCTGGAAATTAGGCACTAGTGATGCTGAGGCCCATCTTAAGTATGTTGCAGAGACTACCCAAGCATGGGAAACATCTAATCCTAATACTCAAGTCCGGCCTAGACAATCCTCTATCTCTCCGATTGTAGTCGATATATACCAATTGGATAGTAATACCTTAATAGACTGTCGATTTGATCAGTTTCAGAGAGATATGAAAGATTTAATTGATAGACGGTTGAGAGATATCTCTGGATCCATCCGTGTTGCAAAAGAAAAGGTGTGTGTTATCTGTGAGGAGGGTCATTCCACAAAGTCATGCCCGATGATTTCCACCTACAAAGTCATGCACACCGAGCAGGTGGATGCTATAGGAGGGTTTAAGGGAAATTTTAACGCCCCGCGTGGGAACTCATATAACCCTTTATGGAGAAACCACCCTGGTTTTAACTACGGACAACCACAAGATACGATGAACCCATATTCACAAGTTGTCCCACCTCCACCCCCTCCTCAATTTCAGCAAGCACCACCTCCTCCATCGCCATATATTACTCCACCGTGGAGTAACCTCGAGCATACAATAAACCAGTGTATCAACTCCCAGAGTGAAACTAATGCTAGATATGATCGCATGCTCGCTGACATAAATGCGAACATATCCAAGTTGCAATCCTCATTGAGTATCCAAGAGAAGGGAAAATTTCCTTCCCGGGCCCAAAGACCTCCCCAAGGTCAACCTAGTGTTAGCTCCACCTCTACAGAACATCGGAGCATTATCAAGCTGTAACCACTCTTCATAGTGGGAGAGTTGTTGATTTATCACCTCCCCCACAAGATGCATCAAAAGACAAGGAGACTTCGCCCGACATGAAAGAGGTCAAAGATATCCCCTTGAATGAGAGTGATAAAGAAGACACTAGTAAGACCATAGTAGTTGTCAAGCAACCCTCCGCCATGCCATTACCTCAAAGATTGGTTCCTCCCCACAAAGGGACCCCCCGTGATGAAGTGCTAGAAGTGCTTAAAAATGTGAAATTAAACTTGCCTTTCCTCGACGCAATAAAGCGAATTCCAGCTTATGCAAAAGTCATAAAAGACTTATTGACAGTCAAGAGGAGGATAAAGGTAAATAAAAACGTGTTATGGCACAGAACGTGAGCTCAGTTCTTCTTAACTATCTCCCACCTAAATTTAATGATCCCGGTGCACCCACCATTTCCTGCACCATTGGAGATAAAATTAAAAAGGCCTTACTCAACTTGGTAGTAAGCGTTAATATCCTCCCCTATTCAATTTATAAGAAACTTGATATGGGTGATCTTAAGCCCACAAGGATCAAACTCCAATTAGCGGATCAAATCGTGAAGATACCGATAGGCATAGTCGAAGATGTGATAGTCCAGGTGGACACTTTCTACTTCCCGGTAGATTTTGTCATTTGGGACACAGATCCCTCCTTCGCCTCGAGTAACCATGTCCCCGTCATTCTTGGGCGCCCATTCTAAGCTATGGCTAATGCACTAATTAATAGTCGAAATGGGCAGATGAATCTCACCTTTGGGAACATGACATTAGACACTAACATCTTCAACATAGCCCAACAGGCGAGGAAAAAGATGATCTTCATATGGTGAGCTTAATTAATGAGATCGTAGGACACCACATTGAGGAAAATTTCTATGGAGACACCTTATAATCTTGCTTAGTGTCTAGTCATGAGAGCGAGGGTACTTATACTGAGTTTGAGAGAGATGTTGAGGAGTTGCGTGAGCTACTTTATGAGAGAGCGTCGAACGAGGATGCAATATATGTAAGTTGGGTTTCTCAATTTGAAGAGTTACCACTGAGGGAGGCACACATGGTGCCCTCTAGCGAGACATTCCCGGCCCTCGAATTGAAGAAACTACCCTCCAACGTTAAATTTTCTTTCCTAGGATAGGGTGAGACATTTCCCGTTGTTTTCTCCTCTAACATAGATGACGAGCAGAAGGGCTATTAAAGATCTTTAGGAAGCACCAATGTGATTTTTGTTGGTGTATAGCTAATATAAAGGGGATAAGACCTCTAATTTGCACTCACAAGATTTACCTCGAGGAGGATGTGAAACCCTTGAGAGAAATTCAAAGATGGCTAAACCCCACTATGAAAGAGGTGGTGAGGGTTGAAATCATCAAATTATTGGATGCCGAGATTATCTAACCAATCTAGGATAGCAAGTGAATGATCCCCATTCAGGATGTCCAGAAGAAGTCGGGCATACAAATTTAAAAATGCCAAGGGAGAGCTATCTCCCCAATGTACCACCACTGGGTGGCGCGTTTGCATTGATTACCGAAAACTCAATGCAGGAACTGGGAAAGACCATTTCCCCTTGTCATTTATCGATCAAATGCTTGAAAGAGTAGTGAGCCACCCTTATTAGTGCGTCCTAGATGGTTATTTCAGATATAACTAGATTAAGGTAGATGTACTTGATCAGGAAAAGATAACTTTCACTTGCCCCTTTGGTACATATGCCTACAAACGTATGTCATTCGGCTTGTGTAATGCACCAGCGACCTTTCAAAGGTACATGTTGAGCTTATTCAGTGACATGATTGAGAGAGGGTTGGAGGTGTTCATGGATGACTTTATCATTTTTGGTACCTCTTTTGATCTATGTTTAGGCCATCTTGAGAAAGTACTAGCTAGATGTGTGGAGAAGAACTTAGTGCTGAATTGGGAGAAATGCCATTTCATAGTAATTGATGGAATAGTTCTTGGACACATTATTTCATCCAAAGGGAATGAGGTTGATAGAGTAAAAATCGATGTCATAGCTAATTTACCACCACTAACATCATTAAAAGCCTGGCTCTCTTTCTTGGTACACGTGGGGTTTTATAGAAGGTTTATTAAGGACTTTAGCTCCGTCGCTATACCCTTAAGCAACTTTCTTATTAAGGACACCCCATTCGAGTGGAATGAAGAATGCCAAAGTGATTTTGAAAAATTAAAGAGCATGATTGTTTCCTCTCCCATCATGCAAGCACCGAATTGATCTTTACCATTCGAGCTCATGTGTAATGCTAGTGATTTTGTGATAGGGGTTGTTTTGGGTAAAAAAAAAGATAAAAAAGTTCACGTCATCTACTACTCTAGTCGGACCCTTACCGGACCACAACTGTCGCGCCCCGAATTAATTTTGTTAAACTCATCCTTTTAATTAGAGATAAACTGGCTTAAACAATGCTTTAATTTAAATCTCTAAGGAAAAATAGCTTAAGAATTTATTTTTCTTCCAAAGGTATGTGTAGATGAAAACATAACTGCCTTTACTTATAACTAATAAGTACTACATTACTTTACATAACCAAGATCCTGAGTTTAATAATTACACAAAAGAAATCTTGATATTCAAACCATACTAAATATCCGTCACTTCCCCGTTTTAAGGTCCTAACTTGGCAGTGAACTCCAAATTATAAGCATACCTGAAACAAAACATTACAGGAGTGTAAGCTATAAAGGCTTAGTGAATGACCACATACCACACATATAACCAATTTGAATAACCATTTTTATTTTGTTCTAATGCTATAACCCAACAGAAATTGTGAAACTCTCGCAAGCCTGGACCCGCCACAGTCCAATTAACCCACCACAGTTATTAGGGACCACCACATCCCTTTATTAGGCCCGAGTACACAAACCTTTAAGTTGGATTAACAGGACCACCACATCCCGTAGGACCCACCACAGTCCTTAACATTAGATAAAGGACTCACTAGTCCATATCATTATATAACATCTCTTAACATTTTTAATCATATGCATATGTTTCATAAATACAACATCACTCCCATAAACTTTTTAACACATGTGTTTAACTACACATTTCCAAATGAAATTATAAGCATTTATATTTCATAAGGAAGGTCACTCACCTTGGATTTAGTTCTAAGATTAATACCAACTACTTCCTTGGTATGGTAGTATTAGCTGCTTCCCCACCTAACAAGTCAATGTCGTTAGTATTTGAATACACCGATTAACATCAAACCCAGTAATACATCACATCATTTGGTCATTCAGAAATAACTAAGGAGGAATTAAATATGACACTTCATATTTCTATAACACCCAATTAATTAGGGTTCTAACACAATTTACAGAATTTAATTACGAATTTGCTAGACAAAGTTATGCCCATTTTATTACAGCATTTTCCAAATCATTTCTCAAGAAAAACAACAACACAACTTCAACTTCATGAAATTCTCATAATTTTTGTACAACATAACTTTCCATGATATTCCACCCAATATCAGTAAACACATTTAATAATACAAATTTAATGTTTCATAATTTTTAGGGCTCATTTTCTATGTCGAGCAAAACGTCAAACACCTGGTATGCATTCTTGCTCCTTTAGGGCAGATTTTAAACCAATACTTGAAACTATCACCAAGGGTTCATTCCTTGGTATTTTTATATAATTTTAGGATATGTTATACATGTATGAGTATATTTTAATCTCCAACTTGAATCACTCAATTCCAATAAGTATTCCATGATTTATATCATTTTTAGCATAAGTAGGTCAAAATACAACATTAAGGCTTAACTTAACATTTTTAAGCATACATAACCTTGACCTTGAGTATAATTCATGGAAACATATAATAAACATGTTTTAGCAGAAATATACATCATAATCATGAATTTTCTAAATCAAAATGCTTTACAAAAAGATGACGTAAATTTAGGACTTTAAAGTATGCATTTACGATCCTAGCTCCAGTTCTAACTTATGTTCTTAACCCATCCTTGTTCCAATACAATTCAGAAATATGGGTATCATTAAAATATATATCCAAATCAAAAATAAAAACATGATAAGTATATAACTCATCCATGTGACCAACTTTGATAAAGATGTAATTACCTTACGAGGGTTCCTTGATTTATAGAAATTTTTTCAAAGATTTCTTCCTTAACTTTCTTCTCTTTCTCTCTCTTTAGGCAAAACTCTTGTTCATGGCTGCATTTTCTGAACAAAGGGGATGTTTTATGAAGTTTAAGTCGGCCAAACCATCACCCACCCTCTAACCAATCAAAAAATAACACATGGTGTGCTAATAAGACAATTGTCACTTAAGGAATGGACATATTTTCCCTTGTTTCGTACTTTCGTTATAAATTCTTGTACGAGCCTCCGTTTAACCCACCGTTTGTTGTGTTATAATATTAATTCATATATCTACAACTTTCATAATTTATGTTTTCCCAAAATCATAAACTAATACGCCTAATTTGAGCTTCGAACATGAAAGTAGCAATTTACCGAAAATCTCAAATCTTTCACATTTGGCAACCAAACATTGCCAATTTCTTATCAACACCATTATTTACTTTTATGTGAAGTGTAACAACCCGCGTAATTTTGGGCTATTTTAATTAATTTCTGGAAAATGGAGGAAAACAAAATTTTTGATAAAATTATTTTTATTGCTCAAATATGTTGGTTATTATTTTTAAAGGCTAGAATTTCAAACGGTTTCGAAATTGGAGTTAAAACGGATTTTAAAATGATTTTTAATATTTTTAACTCTTGGAGTTGTTTTGACTTCGAACTCTTCATTTCTTTGCCTTATTTAAAGGAGTCTTTTGGATTCCAACTCTTCATTTCTTTGCATTATAAAAGGAGTCATGGGAAACACTTTTAACCTACTTTTGGCACAAATTTTGGCAGCAAATATATTTTATATTCCTCTTCTTTTTATATACACATTGGCCCTTGAGATTTGTGAGTTCCAACCTTAGATTAGAGGTGTTCCTGGGGCTATTTTGTTGGAGGTTCTTGGAGGAGCTTTTGTAGATCTTTTGTGTTGATCTTGAGGATATGATCATTGGTTTCTCATCATGGTTTGAGGTATGAGGTTTTACACAATATGCTCCTTAAATCTCGCGAGTGTCATTCTCTTTGAATTCTTGTTAATTGAACTCATATTTGAATTGATAAATTCATTGAAATCTGGAAAATAATTGTTGAAATTATTTTGATTCATGTG
Source organism: Sambucus nigra (assembly GCA_949130495.1). Taxonomy (NCBI): domain Eukaryota; kingdom Viridiplantae; phylum Streptophyta; class Magnoliopsida; order Dipsacales; family Adoxaceae; genus Sambucus; species Sambucus nigra. The sequence goes on along the minus strand of OX422215.1, from coordinate 291,366,332 downwards.
GTATCATTATATTGTTGTTGAGCACGTTGTCATGAGATTTTAATATCGCACGGATGTTGGGCACCCGCCAAAATTTCTGTTTCCCGGGCTATGGCTTGATAAAGCATATACGGATGTGGTGAGGCCTGGTGACCCGGTTAAAGTGTTGTTGAGAAATTTATTGATAAAATGCTATTGAGATTTGCATTTTGATTTGAATATTCGTACTTGTGTTGTTACGCTTTATTCATCGCTAAAATATATCTATTGAGCATCTTTCTTGTCGTATTGTGTACTTCCCCATATTTTCTTTTAGTGGCAGGTTAGCGCAGATTTTGGGGAGCTATGGAGATTGATTTTAGCGAGAATTATTTGGAAAAGATTTGTATTATTTTGATGTATAGAGCTTTGAAGATTTGTATTTTTATTCGAGTTAGATGTTGTATTTATTCGAGAGACTTGTTGTAATTGAAGAGATTGAGATTAGTGGATTTATATTATTGTGGGTTTATTTAGATGCTCTATACCTTGTCACTTGTGGATTTGGATTTATTTTATCGCATTAGCTCTCCGTTCGCTCTCCTCGGGCGGGCGGGGTGTTACAAATGGTATCAGAGCTTAGGTATACGGCAACCCTCGGGGCTTGGGTTTTGGGTTCATTGCGTGGTTAGCAATTTTTGGAGATAGCAAATTTTAGGTGATATTCGTGATAAGTTTCGAGATTAGATGTGAGGAATTTATTTTTGGAGATGAGATTATTTTGGAGATTGTTGGCCTGATTTTGAGAGTTAGGCATTCGGCGAATTTCGAGGGCGAAATTCCATTGTTAGTGGGGAAGTGTAACAACCCGCATAATTTTGGGCTATTTTAATTAATTTCTGGAAAATGGAGGAAAATAAAATTTTTGATAAAATTATTTTTATTGCTCAAATATGTTGGTTATTATTTTTAAAGGCTAGAATTTCAAACGGTTTCGAAATTGGAGTTAAAACGGATTTTAAAATGATTTTTAATATTTTTAACTCTTGGAGTTGTTTTGACTTCAAACTCTTCATTTCTTTGCCTTATTTAAAGGAGTCTTTTGGATTCCAACTCTTCATTTCTTTGCATTATAAAAGGAGTCATGGGCAACACTTTTAACCTACTTTTGGCACACATTTTGGCAGCAAATATATTTTATATTCCTCTTCTTTTTATATACACATTGGCCCTTGAGATTTGTGAGTTCCAACCTTAGATTAGAGGTGTTCTTGGGGCTATTTTGTTGGAGGTTCTTGGAGGAGTTTTTGTAGATCTTTTGTGTTGATCTTGAGGATATGATCATTGGTTTCTCATCATGGTTTGAGGTATGAGGTTTTACATAATATGCTCCTTAAATCTCGCGAGTGTCATTCTCTTTGAATTCTTGTTAATTGAACTCATATTTGAATTGATAAATTCATTGAAATTTGGAAAATAATTGTTGAAATTATTTTGATTCATGTGGTATCATTATATTGTTGTTGAGCACGTTGTCATGAGATTTTAATTTCGCACGGATGTTGGGCACCCGCCAAAATTTCTGTTTCCCGGGCTATGGCTTGATAAAGCATATACGGATGTGGTGAGGCCTGGTGACCCGGTTAAAGTGTTGTTGAGAAATTTATTGATAAAATACTATTGAGATTTGCATTTTGAATTGAATATTCGTACTTGTGTTGTTACGCTTTATTCATCGCTAAAATATATTTATTGAGCATCTTTCTTGTCGTATTGTGTACTTCCCCATATTTTCTTTTAGTGGCAGGTTAGCGCAGATTTTGGGGAGCTATGGAGATTGATTTTAGCGAGAATTGTTTGGAAAAGATTTGTATTATTTTGATGTATAGAGCTTTGGAGATTTGTATTTTTATTCGAGTTAGATGTTGTATTTATTCGAGAGACTTGTTGTAATTGAAGAGATTGAGATTAGTGGATTTATATTATTGTGGGTTTATTTAGATGCTCTATACCTTGTCACTTGTGGATTTGGATTTATTTTATCACATTAGCTCTCCGTTCGCTCTCCACGGGCGGGCGGGGTGTTACATTTTATAAACATAATCATGCATTAAAAACATAATTTATGATGCATTAATCGCATAACTAATCATATGTTCTAAACATGGTATCCCCGATCATAAGCTCAATTAACACCTAATGTAAACAACACATATATCACATGAGCATGCATCCCCTAAACATGATAATTAACATGTTTAACACACATAGCCAATCTATAACTTATAACTCCTAAGTTATAATTAACCTTCCTAATCATGTTTTAGGGCCTTACAACAACTCAACTACTCTACTACAGAAAAGGAATTGTTAGCAGTAGTCTTGTCTTTAGACAAATTTCGATCCTATCTCATCGGTTCCCCCATCACTTGTTTCACCAACCATGCGACTTTAAAATATCTCCTTGCAAAGAAAGACGCAAAGTTGTGACTCATAAGGTGGATCCTACTCCTATAAGAGTTCAATCTCTCCATTAGAGAAAAGAAAAGAGTAGAAAATATCGTAGTTGATCACTTATCCTGGCTCTCGTCCAACGTACCTAGCGATCCTACCCCCATAAATGAGTACTTTATGGATGAACAACTCTTTGTTACTTCTTCTTTGCCTTGGTTTATGGATATTGTCAATTACATTGTCATGGGAGATGTCCCTCCCGAGTGGATGCCGCAAGATAAGAAGAGGTTTATTACTTGGTCACGCATGTTTTTCTATGATGATCCATTTCTTTTTAAATATTGCACCTACCAAATCATCCGACGATGTGTACCAGATGATGAAATTCCGAAAGTCATCCAATTCTGTCATTCGGAGGCATGTGGAGGCCACTTTTCGATGAAAAAGACAGCCGTTAAAATTCTCCAAAGCGGCTTGTACTATCCCACCATATTTCGGGATGTAAGCAATTGTTTCAAATATTACAACAGGTGTCAATGAATGGGGCAATTACCTGACGATACATAATGCTATTGACTCTGATACTCATTATTGAGATCTTTGATTGCTGGGTTATTAACTTCATGGGCCCTTTTCCCCCTTATTTTGGATATCTATACATCCTAGTTGTGGTAGACTACATTTCTAAATGGGTGGAAGCTATATATACCAAGACTAATGACAACAAAGTGGTGATTAAGTTCTTGCAGGAACACATACTTTCTCACTTTGGTTCCCCCACAGTGCTAATCAGTGATAATGGCACGCACTTTTGCAACAGGTCATTTGAGAAGCTTATGAAAAAGTATGGTATCGTTCACAAGGTTGGAATGACCTATCACCCACAAAAAAATGGGCAGGCCGAGTTGGTGAATCGTGAGATCAAGAACATCCTTGAGAAGATAGTCAATCCTAACCGGAAAGATTGGTCCCTTGGCTTGAATGATTCGCTATGGGCCTACCGTACCGCATACAACAACCCACTCGGAATATACCCATAGCGTTTTGTGTATGACAAACCTTCCCATCTTCCCGTTGAGTTAGAGCACAAAGCATATTGGGCCATTAAGAGGGTGAACTATGACATGTACAAAGTCGGTGAAGCTCACAAGCTTCAATTGAATAAGTTAAAGGAGATACGCAATGACGCGTATGAAAATGCTAAGATTTCCATAAAAAGGATGAAACTCGTACACGATAAAATTATTCGGTGAAAAGAGTTTATTCCCGAGTAAAAAGTTCTCCTCTATAACTCTCGACTTCATCTATTTCCAGGAAAATTACGGTCCCGATGGACTGGCCCTTCGTTGTGAAGAACGCATTCCCCCACGAAGCAATGGAATTGGAAGATCCAAAAGGGGGAAGTACGTTAAAGGTCAATGAACAGCGCCTAAAGCCATATTTAGAGGCATATGTTGAAGAATTCGACACCACTTGGTTGTCGGACCCTGTTTACGGGGAAGAGTGAGCTAAATTCGAGAGGTCGTCTCACCCCTGACACATATGGAGTGAAATCTTGTGTATAATAGATGTGATTCAGTTAGGGTCATTAGAGTCTGTAGGTTTGTGTTTTGAAAAGTTAAGGGTAATCACTAAGCACAAATTCCAAAGGAGCATCCACGGTAGAATTGGTGTTTGTAGAAGGTTGTAGGGTATTCATGAAGAAAAATGAGTTAGGTAATCCTCTAGTTGAAAGAGGAGCATTTCTATATTTTAAGAGGAATTCTGGAAATTCTAGAGCACGGACCGATCTGCCCCTGGGCACGCGAATCGGTCCACAAGGGAGAAATTTAAAAATAAAAAAAGTGACACAGACCGATCCTCCCCTTAGCATGCGGACCGACCTGGTTCCTGCAACTCTAGAACTCCCTATATTTAACCCCCCCATCCATTCATCTCCCTCTATTTCGTCACTTACATATTCCCAACCCGTTTTCACTCTCAAAACCCACCCCTTTCCCTCCCAAACCATTCCCTACAAAAACCTTCCCCTTCCCCTTTCCCCACTTATAAATACACCCCTCTCCCACTCTTTTTCACAACAACTTTCCATTACCCACACTCTCTCCGTCTCTATTCCACCCTCTATTTCCGACACCATCCCCCTTCATGGACAACCAACCACCCCCAGAAAAATACAACTAAATGGTCATTTCTAAAAATAGGTCTCCCCCGTTCTGTTCCTACGAGGAGAAACGTTGATGTCTCCTCTTCTTTGGTTATGCCCGCAAGGTGCACATTGAGAGGTAGGTTCTGTGGGAGGAGCTGCCCTCTAGTGTCACTAACCTCTTCATCGCAAAGGGGTGGTGTCGTTTCTTCAATGAACCATTTGATGCCATCTAGGCCAACGAAGTGCGCTCCTTATACGGGTCCCTCATGCGCATCGGTAATTTTCAAGCCAAGGCGTAGGTTGACCAAACCCCCATACCATTCTCACTTAATATCCTCATTCGCAAACTGACGGAGAAGGATGCCCCTCACCCATCCCCATACCAATACCCCAACAACAGCCCACCCCTAGACATAGATGTTTGCATTGCCTGCATCGCTCCTGGCCAACAGTGGCTTCGTGACCCTTTTCTCTTTGGCCAAATGGATGACAAAGAGCGCATCACCTTCCAAATTGTTTGTGCTAATTTTCTCCAAGTTTCAAACGATTCTATCATGCGCCCTCGGCAAGCCACCCTTTTATACCACCTCTGTGACCCAAACTCCACCATCCACTTGGGCCGCACAATGTATCGAGACATTTTTCACGCAGCCACGAATGAAAAAGGAGTTGCCCCACTCCCTTATGCTAGGCTCATCTCATCTCTTCTCGCCGACACTGGCATTCATCCATCCACCGAGTGTCCTCGTCTGCTAAATCCTTTTGGACAGCTTACCCGCACCAAAAGCGCATCGCAAAGGGAAATTTAACAAGCTAGACAGGCCGCCGCTGATGGTGACGATAGCGATGAGGAAGAGTCCACCAACGAGTCCTCGAGGGATGAGGTTGAAGAGAATGACGTGAGTATGGTCGAGGGCGAGGAGCCTGAGTATGTGGAGGAGGAGGATTTCGACTTTGAGCTTTCGGGTATTAACATTGATGCACGCATCTCTGCGCTTGAAACACAACTTTTGGGGTTCATAGTGCGCTACGACGCTCATAGGGAGGAGGATCAACACGCATATCGGCACGATACGAGCATGATGCATCGTCTTCAAACTCAAATGTTCAAAATGTCTTTCAACGCCCCTCCCCCGTCCTACTTTTATGATCCCTATGACCCTAACGCCCCCAGACCCTCTAACCAACCCTCATTTTAGTTTCCATGATTTACGGATGTCTTGGCTCTGTTTTTTTCTCCATTTTCCACAGATATGTAACTTTTATCATATTTTAATGAAAATTGGATTGCTTATCTCGTTTGTCTTGTGCTTATTTTTAAATTCTTGCATTCTTGTACTTTGTTCATTGGTGGTACGCACGCGTGTTTACATTTCACAAAGTCCAAATGCACGAAAAAAAATTATGAAAAAGTTCAGAAAAGCAAAAAAATATTTTTCTTTAAAATAAAGAAAAATGAGGATTTAAATTTTTCGAAAATATCACCGAAATTTTATTTAATGTCTCAAATTCGCAACAATCCAAATACACAAAGCCAAAATTGAGTAAATATAGAAATTGAGCGTGAATTAACAACTTAATGAATAAGTGTGGAGATTAACCAACCCCGTGAAATTTTGAGTCTATCTATTTTTGCGAGAATTTAAATCAATCTGAGTTAATGATTAACTCAAAGTTCATTTTAGCGTTTAAATAAGTCATTGAAGAACTCTATTCCTTTGTTTGATTGGTTACGGGAAATGTGTGATATTTTGCCTCGAAATATGCACTAAATTATCTCTAGACTTAAATCACTTCGAGACACATATGGTAACACAATTAGTAATTTGGGCAATGAAGTAGGCCCTCCTTTGCCACCCAAAAATATTGGTCTAAAAAGTCGTGAAAAATTAATCTTTTTGCAACCCAAATTGAGCAAAATAATTTTTTCCCTTTCGTTTGATAACCCAAAAAAACCCAAATTTAGCCCGAAATTGTGAAAATGAAAAATTCAGAAATTTAGTCCAAATCGTGCGATATAAAGGGGAAAGAAAAAAAGATAATGCTCAACAAAAATTGCAAGACAAGAAAAAAAATAGAAAAATAGACAATGCACAAACGTACATTTTAAAAATATTTTCCAATTCCAAAATTTCCCAACCATTCCCTTTTACCCATTACACATTATAACCCGAAAAAGTCCTAACCGTGTCCAAATTGCGAAATCGATTACCACGTGGAGAGTTAAGAAAATATAAGAAAAGAGATTAAAATGTGTGAGTATGAGGTGATGTTTCCCGTTTACCAATGATCGTAATCCGATGATGAGATCTTTTCACCTCAAAAATATTTTCGTCTTTCAATTTTGTGTGCGTGATGTTGTGTGCAATACATTTACTCTTATAAATTGCGCACACCGAGAGAGAATAGCCACATTTTCAAGTGATTCGTTTGTGAGAGCATCCCGTGAGAAATTGAATCAAAGCGAATTTTTGGAAAGTAACGGAATGAACAATCGGTGGAAATCTACAGTTAACTTTTGGCTTCGCACACACACACGATAAATTGAGACTTATGAATACAAATATAGGGTGATTATTTTCTAGGAAATTTATATTAAATAATTTGTAAGTATTTTGAATTTCTTTGAGTGAAGGAAAATGAATTTTGTGGGTATATTCACTGCAACTCTCACGAGACACCACTCGTCCCACTAGGGTACCTTAGGGGTTTAAAGGCTTTTTGCTTAGGCTAAATGCAATCGCTTGCCTTCGAACGTGGTAATCTATCCTAATAAAATGAATCTCGAGAGTTGAGCCTTAGTCGGAATCTATTACATTGCTCGGGATGCGCAAAGTTCAAAGTTAGGAGGGTTTGATAAGGCGTAAATTCTTTCGAATTTATCCCCTTAATTTAGGGATTTTTATCGCCTCGGATAATGTAATTCATCTTGATTTATCTCATTTGTATGCTACTAACCTTTCAACATATTATCTCGAGTTTTGTGCCTTTTCATGATATTTACAGGTATTTATTGCTAAGTGAAGAAATTAAGAAGCCAAAGCAAATGAATGAATCAAGAGAGAAAAGTCAAAAGGGAAACAGCATAATTTCCATTAGGAATCTGGACGAGAACCCAAAAGGAAAGTTGAAAATATCTTGTCTACGAGTGCATAGGAAGAAACGGCGTACAAATCCGAGTTCTGGAGCAGTAGTTACGAGGTCCTGAAGATGAGAGAAAATGAGGAGTTAATGGAGAGAAAATGAAAAATGAAATCCAACTGATCCTATTTCCCAAAGAAAAGGAACGATCCTGGCCCTTACAACTCACTGGCCAAATTTCCTTAGCAAACCGATCCTATTTTCCCAAAAAAAGAATTGGTCTGAAGTCCTATTACCCAGTGGAAAATTTCGTACAGCGGACCGATACTATTTCCTAGAAAATGGACCAATCCGGATTTGAATGCAGACCGACCCGCTACTAAATGCCTGGATCGGTCCGCTGAAGATAAACCTGATTTTCTTATTCCGATTTTAGAGTTTGATGTAGCTACAACTTCGAATTTTTCGTATCGTATTTAACTTCCAATTTTTCTTAGACTAGGGGGTTCAAAATTTTTACCTTTTAGTTAGTTTTTTTAGAGAGAGAAAGTTCTCTCACCTGTGTTGCTAACCCTAGTTTTGAAGATTGATTAGAGGATTTCAGATTCAGTGAATGCAAGTAATTTTATTTCATTTAATTTATTCCCTTTTTTACTCAGTTGATTAATTCTCCATTCTTAGTTGCTATCTCAAATTAAAAATTGTTCTTGCCAATCATAATTTCTTTTAATTATACAATTTATGCTTTTCTTCACCTAGTTATGTCTGGCTAAATTCTTTAGGGTTGGGGTGCATGAACCCCACACGATGTGATTCATCATAATGGAAATAGATTTTTGAATTGAATATAAAAGGAATTATGTTGTGTAACTATCACGTCCGTCGTAGGATTTCTTATCTCATTTGCCCTAGGTAACCGGGATTCTTAAGAGTGCGATGCATGTGTAGTTAATGCGCCACTGCTTTGCTCTTACTTTTGATGTCGTATGATGTGGGCTATGATCCTTCATATATGGAATGCTTAGGATTGATAAAGACCGGGTTCCTTAAAAATTCTAATTCTAAAATCTAGGATCGTATAGGGTGAATTACTAGGGTGAGGGGGATTGTAAACCAACTTCTCGTTCTCATTTGCAGTTAATTTTGTTAATAACTTGCCATCCATTTAAGATAAATTAGCGCTTTTGCATTTTATTTAGGAATAGCTTAGTGAGTCCTTGATTTAAATACACATTTAGTTGTAGTAAGTCTCCCTTTCAAGTCACCTTTTCGTTTATTTTAGGGTCAAGTTAGGATTCTCGTTCTTTCCATCATCGTCACGATTTCATTGTCCTATTTCCCTGGGGACTCGACCCCGATGTAACGGGATTATTACTTGAGCGACAGTCTTTCACTTGACCCTAAATAACATGCACACTAGGACACATTTGTGGTCGCGTCAGTGTTTTGGGGTTTCGTCGTCTAACGGCTCGTTTTGAAGCCTAAGTGTTGATATTCTAAAAATTGGTTCGTGCTCCTAGACCGGGGTTTTTGTGACCACACTATCGGTTCCTACAAGTTACAGTGGTCCCGTACGAGGTGTTGGCGCTGCTCACATGGACATTTGGAGGTGTTTCGGGGTTTCTCCCTCTAATGACATGTTTTCAAGTGTTAGTGTGGATATTCTAAACATTAGTTCGTGCTCCGGGACAGGGGGTCCTGCGACCACGAGGTCAATTCCTACGAGTTACATGGATACCGTACGAGGTGTTGCACCGTTCACGAGACCGTTTGAGGGGTGTTTAGGGGTTTCACCCTCAAATGACATGTTTTCTAGCCTAAGTGTGGATATTCTCAAAATTGGTCTGTGCTCCCGACCAGGGGTCCTAAGACCATGCGATTGATTCCTACGAGTTACATTAGTCTCAGGCAAGGTGTTGACACAGCTCACGAGGCTGTTTGATGTGTGTTTTGAGGTTTCGCATCTAACGACATGTTTTCAAGCCAAAGTGTGGATATTCTAAAAATTGATCCATGCTCTTAGACCGTGGGTCCCATAACCGCGAGGCTTATTCCCTAGAGTTAAATTGGTCCCATGCAAAGTGTTGGCATCGCTCACGGGGCGGTTAGGTCGGTATTTCGAGCTTTTGCCCTCTAATGGCTTGTTTTAAAGCCTAAGCGTGGATATTCTGAAAATTGGCACGTGCTCTTGGTCCAGGGGTCACGTGATCAGTCGGCCTTTTCTTATGAGTTACATTAGCTCCGTGCTAGGTGTTGGGGCCGCTCACGGGTCCGTTTGGAGGGTGTTTTAGGGTTTCACCCTCAAATGACATGTTTTCAAGCAAAAGTGTCGATGTTTTGAAAATTGATCCGTGCTCCCAGACTTGGGATCCTATGAACACGGGATCAGTTTCGACGAGTTACATTGGTCCCGTGTTTAGTGTTGGCACTAGTCAATGGGCCGTTTGGGTGTGTTTTGGGATTTTTTCGTCTAATGGAATGTTTTCAAGACTATGTGTGCTTATTCAAAAAATTGGTCTGTGCTCCTGGACCGGGGGTCCTGTGACCATACGTTCGGTTCCAACCATTTAGATTTATCCCGTGAGAGGTGTTGTCGCTATTCACAGGACCATTTGGAAGTGTTTCGAGGTTTCACCCTCTAACATCATGTTTTCAAGCATTACTATGGATATTCTAAAAATTGGTTTGTGCTCGTTGACAGGGGGTCCCATAACCACACGGTCATTTCCTACGAGTTACATTGGTCCCGTGCGAGGTGTTGGCGCACTCACGAGGACGTTTGGCGGTGTTTTAGGATTTCTTGCTCTAATGACATGTTTTCATCCCAAAGTGTGGATATTCGGAAAATTGGTCCGTGTTCCCGGGCCGGGGGTCTCCTGACCACATTGTCCGTCCCTATAAGTTATGTTGATCTCTCATATGAGGTGTAGGTGCCACTCACGTGGTCGCTTAGAGGGGGTTTCAGGGTTCGTCCTCTAACGGCATGTTTTCAACCCTTAGTGTGGATACTCTAAAAACTGATCCACACTCCTGGATCGAGGGTTCCGTAACCATGCAGTCATTTCCTACAAGTTGCATTGGTCCCATACGAGGTGTTGTCTCCCCTCACAGGGCCGTTTGGCAGGTGTTTCGAGGTTTTTCCCTCTAATGGCATTTTTTCAAGCCTAAGTATGGATATTCAGAAAAAAGATCTTTGCTCCTGGACCGAGGGTCCCATGACCTTACTTTCAGTTCCTATGAGTTATATTGGTCCCGTGCACCATGTTAGCACCACAAATGGGGTCGTTTGTGAGGTTTTTCTGGGTTTCTCCCTCTAACGACATGTTTTCAAGCATATGTGTGGATATTTTGAAAATTGGTTCGTGCTTCCGGACTGAGGGTCCCATGACCATGCAGTCGTTTCTTACGAGTTACATTGGTTCCCTGTGTAGTGTTAGAAACGCTTCCGGGGCCTTGTAGCGGTGTTTCAGGGTTTCTCCCTCCAACGGCATATTTTCTAGACTATGTATGGATATTCTAAAAATGGGTTCGTGCTCTCGAACTAGGGGTCTCATGACCATGCGATCGATTTTATGAGTTAGATTGTCCCGTGCGAGGTGTTGGGACGCACACGGGGCCATTTGGTGAGTGTATCAGGGTTTCGTCCTCTAATGGCCTGCTTTCAAGCCTAAATATCGATTTTTTGAAAATTGATATGTGCTCCTGGACTAGGGTCCCATGACAACACGATCGATTCCTAGAAGTTACATTGGTCTCATACGAGGTGTTGACACAGCTCACGGGGCTGTTTGGTATGTGTTTATGGGTTTCACCCTCTAACGACATGTTTTCAAGCCAAAGTGTGGATATTCTTAAAATTGGTATGTGCTCCTGGGCTCGGGGAACGGTCGGTTTCTATGAGTTAAATTCGTCCTATGCGAGGTGTTGGCGCCCCTCACGGGGCCCTTGGGGGTGTTACAGGATTTCTCCCACTAACGGCATGTTTTCAAGCCTAATTCTGGATATTCTTAAAATTAGTTTTTTTCCCGGGACTAGGGGTCCCGTGACTATGCGATTGATTTCTACAAGTTATATTAGTCCCGTGCAAGGTGTTTACACTATTCACTGGGCCATTTGAGGGGTGTTTCGGGGTTTCTCCCTCTAATGGAATATTTTTGAACTTAACTGTGGATATTCTGAATATTTATTCGTGATTCCAAATCTAGGGTCCCATGACCATGCGATCGGTTCCTACGAGTTACATTGGTCCCGTGCAAGGTGTTTTTGGCGCTAAAATGGTCGTTTGCTAGGTGTTTCGAGGTTTATCTCTCTAACGGCATATTTTCAACCCTAAGCTTGAATATTCTGACCGGGGGTCCCGTGACGATGCGGTCAGTTCCTACGAGTTCCATTGGTAATTTGAGAGGTGTTAGCGCCGCGTACAGGCCGTTTGGGTTGTGTTTTGGGGTCTCACCCTCTGACGACATGTTTTTAAGCCTATGTGTGAATATTCTTAAAATTAGTTGGTGCTCTCGAACCGGGGGTCCTATGACCATACGGTCAGTTCCTACACGTTACATTGGTCCGTGCAAGGCATTGGAACCCCTCACGAGGCCATTTGGGAGGTCTTTTAATGTTTCGCCCTCTAATGGCATGTTTTTAACCCTAAGTATGTATATTCTGAAAATTGGTTTGTGCTCTTAGACCAGGGGTTTTTTGACCACGCGATCAGTTCCTGTGAGTTACATTGATCCCGTGCGAGGTATTGGCGCTGGTCACGGGGGCATTTGGGGGTTGTTTCGCAGTTTCACCCTCTAAAGGCATGTTTTCTAGGCTAAGTGTGAATATTCTAAAAATTTCTCTGTGCTCTCGGACCGGGGGTCCCGAGACCACACTATTAGTCTCTATGAGTTTCATTGGTCCCCTACGAGGTGTTAGCACCGCTCACGGGGCTGTTTGGAAGTTTTTCATGATTTCACCCTCTAATGGTAGGTTTTCAAGCCTTAGTGTGGATATTCTAAAAATTGGTCCGTGCTCCTAGCTTGGGGGTCCTGTGATAACCCGATATGTTCTTGCGAGTAACATTGGTCTCGTGCGAGGTGTTGGCACTGCTCACGGGGCCAGTTGGGAGGTCTTTCGGGATTTTTCCCTCTAACGACATATTTTCAAGCCTAAGTACGAATATTCTGATAGTTGGTTGGTGCTCCTGAACTAGGGGTTCGGTGACCATGCGATCGTTTCCTACAAGTTACATTGGTCCCATGCGAGGTATTGGCATCGCTCTCGATTCATTTGGGGTGTGTTTCGAGGTTTCACCCTCAAACGACATATTTTCAACCCTATATGTGGATATTCTGAAAACTGGTCGTGCTCTTGGACCGTGAGTCTCGTTAACACACGATCAGTTCTTACAGGTTACATTGTCCCTATGAGAGGTGTTGGCATCGCTCTCAGGGCCGTTTGGAGTGTGTTTCAGGATTTCGCCCTCTAGCGACATGTTTTCAACCCTAACTGTGGATATTTTGAGAATTGCTCTGTGCTCCTGAATTGGTGTCCCGTGACCATGCGGTCGGTTACTATGAGTTACATTATCTTGTGAAAGGTGTTGGCACCGCTTACGGGGCCGTTTCGGAGGTGTTTTGGGGTTTCTCCCTGTAACAGCAAGTTTCCAAGCCTAAGTGTGGATATTCTGAAAATTTATTTGTTTTTTTGACTTGGGGTCCCGTGATAACATGGTCAGTTTCTACGAGTTACATTGTCCCATGCGAGGTGTTGGCGCCGCTCACGAGGCTGTTTGGGGTTTGTTTTATGGCTCCACCCTCTAATGGCATGTTTTCAAGCATAAGTGTGGATATTCTCGAAAATTAGTCCATGCTCCCAGACCAGAGGTCCCATGACCATACGGTCGGTTCCTATAAGTGACATTAATGTCGTGTGAGGTGTTGACACCACTCATGGGGTCGTTTGCGGTGTTTCAAGGTTTCTCCCTATAACGGCTTGTTTTCAAGCCGAAGTGTGGATATTTTTCAAATTGGTCCGTGCTCCCAAATCGGGGGTTCTTGTGACCATGGGGTAGATTCCTACGAGTTACATTGATCCGTGTGAGGTGTTAGCGGTGCTCAGAGGACCGTTTGAGGGTTGTTTAGGGGTTTCACCCTCCAGCAACATGTTTTCAAGCCTAAGTGTTGATATTCTAAAAATTGGTTCGTGCTCCCGACGAGGGGTCCCATGACCATGCAAATGATTCCTACGAGTTTTATTGTCCCGCGGGAGGTGTTGGCACCTCTCACGGGGCCTATTGGTGGGTTTTTTGGTGTTTTGCCCTCTAATATCATGTTTTCTGGCCCATGTGTGGATATTTTGAAAATTGGTTTGTGCTCCAGGATCGAGAATACTGTGACACACAGTCAGTTCCTACGAGTTTTATTGTTCCCGTGTGAGGTGTTAGCGCCACTCATGGGGCCATTTTGGGGGTGTTTTGGGGTTTCACCCTCTAGTGACAAGTTTTCAAGACTAAGTGTAGATATTCTTAAAATGGATCTGTGCTCTGGGATCGGGAGTCTCGTGACCACATGGTCGGTTCCTACGAGTTACATTGGTCCTGTACGAGGTGTTGGCACCACTCACGGGGCTATTTTGGGGGTGTGTTGGGGTTTCGACCTCTAATGGCATGTTTTCAACTCTAAGTGTGGATATTCTGAATATTGGTCCATACTCCCGGACCGGGGGTACCTTTACCATGTGGTCGGTTCCAACGAGTTATGTTATCCTGTGTGTGGTGTTTGCACCTCTTACGGGGCCATTTGGGTGGTGTTTTGGGTTTTCGCCCACAACATGTTTTCAATCCTAAGTGTGGATATATTGAAAATTGGTTAGTGCTCCTAGACCAGGGGTCCCATGACTACATGGTCGATTCTTACGAGTTACATTATCCCGTGCGAGGTGTTGGCACCGCTCACGGGGATGTTTGGCGGTGTTTCGAGGTTTCTCCCTCCAATGACATGTTTTCAAGCCTAGGAATAGTTATTCTAAAAATTGATCCATGCTACCGAAATAGGGGTCTTGTGACCACGGAGTCGGTTCCTATGAGTCACATTGATCTCGTACGAGCCGTTGGCACTGCCCACAGGGAGGTTTTGGGAGTGTTTCGGGGTTTCTCCCTCTACGGGAATGTTTTATAGTTCAAGTGTGGATATTCTAAAAATTGGTTCGTGCTCCCAGACCCGGGGTTCCGTGACCACATGGTCGGTTCCTCCGAGTTACATTGATCTCGTGCGAGGTGTTGGCACTACACGGAGGGCCATTTGGGAGGTGTTTTGGGGCTTCACCCTGTAATGACATGTTTTTAATCCTGAGCGTGGATATTCTAAAAATTTGTCCATGCTCCCTTATCGGGGGTCATGTGACCATGCGGTTGGTTCCAATAAGTTACATATGTCCCATAAAAGGTGTTGGAATCGCTCTCGGGGTCGTTTGGGTTATGTTTCGAGGTTTCACCCTCTAACGGCATGTTTTTAACCCCACATGTGGATATTCTGAAAATTGGTTCGTGCTCCAGGATTAGGGGTCCTATGAACACGTGGTCGGTTCTTACGAGTTATAATGTCCTGTACAAGTTGTTGGAACTGATCACGGGGCCCTTTGGGAGGTGTTTTCGAGTTTCTCCCTCTTACGGAATGTTTTCAAGCCTAAGTGTGGATATTCTAAAAATTGGTCCATGCTCTTAGACCGCGGGAACCGTTACCACGTGGTTAGTTCCTACAAGTTACATTGTCCTGTGCGAGGTGTTGGCACCGCTCACTGGGTTGTTTGGGGGGGGGGGGGTTAGCCCTCTACTGACATGTTTTCATTCCCATGTATGGATATTCTAAAACGTGGTTTGTGCTCCCGCACCAGGTGTCCCGTGACTACACAGTTGGTTACTATGAGTAACATTGGTCCCGTGCGAGGTGTTGGCTCCACTCGCAGGGATGTTTAGCGGTGTTTCGGGATTTTGTCCTCTAACGACATGTTTTAAATCCTAAGTGTGGATATTTTAAAAATTGGTTCGTTCTCTCGAACATGGGGTCCCATAACCATAGTTTTAGTTCCTATGAGTTACATTGATCCTATGTGAGGTGTTGGCACCACCCACGGGGTCGTTTCGGGGTTTCTCTCTTTAACGACGTGTTTTCAAGCCTAAGTGTGGATATTCTAAAAATTGGTCTCTACTCCCAGATTGGGGGTCTCATGACCACGCAGTCGGTTCCTACAAGGTACATTGGTCCTATGCGAAGTGTTGGCGCCACTCACGTAGCCGTTTGAGGGGGGGGGGGTATTTTCGAGTTTCCCCCTCTAACGGAGTGTTATCAAGCCTAAGTGTGGATATTCTAAAAATTACTCTAAGCTCCTAGATCGAGGTTCCCATGACCACACGGTCAATTCCTACGAGTTAAATTGGTCCAGTTCAAGGTTTTGGTGTTGCTCACAAGGCCGTTTGGGGTGTGTTTTGGGGTTTGTCCCATCTAACGTCATGTTTTAAAGCCTAAGTGCGGTTATTCTAAAAATTGGTCCGTGTTCCTAGATTAGGGGTCTCATGACCATGCGACTGGTTCTGATGACTTACATTGATCCTGTGGGAGTTGTTGGAACCGCTCACGGGTTTGTTTGGGGTGTGTTTCGGAGTTTCACCCTCTAACGACATGTTTTCAAGCCTAAGTGTGGATATTATGAAATGTGGTCCGTGCTCCGGGCCGGGGGACCCATGACCACGTGGGAAGTTCGTACGATTTAAATTGGTCCCATGCAAGGTGTTGACACAGCTCACAGGGCCGTTGGGGGGTGTTACCCTATAACGACATGTTTTCAAGCCTAACTGGGGATATTTTGAAAATTGGACCGTGCTCCCGGACTAGGGGTCCCATGACCATCTGGTAGGTTCCTACGAGTTACATTGGTCCCGTGCGAGGTCTTGACGCCGCTCACGGGGCTGTTTGGGGGGTGTTTTGTGGTTTTGCCTGCTAACGGCATGTTTTTAAGCATAACTTTGGATATTCTTAAAATTGCTCCGTGCGCTTGGACCGGGGGACCCGTGACCATGCGATCAGAGCCTACGAGTTTCATTGGTCCCGTGCAGGTGTTGGCACCGCTCACAGGGCCATTTGGGAGGTGTTTCGGGGTTTCGCCGTCTAACGGCATGTTTTCAGGTATAAGTGTGGATATTCTAAAAATTGGTCCATGTTCATGGACCGGGGGTCCCATAACCATGCGGTCGGTTCTTATGAGTTACATTAGTCCTGTGCGAGGTGTTGGGATTGCTCACATGGACGTTTGGGATGTGTTTCGGGGTTTCACCTTCTAACGCCCTATTTTCAAGCCTCAGTGTGGCTATTCTGAAAATTGGTTTGTGCTCCTGGACTAGAGGTCCCATGACCACGCGGTTGATTTCTATGAGTTATATTAGTCCCGTGCAAGGTATTGGCACAACTCACGGGGTCGTTTGGGGACTATTTTGGAGTTTCGCTCTCTATTAGCATATTTTCAAGCCTATGTGTGGATATTCTAAAAATTGGCGTGTGTTGTTAGATCGGGGGTCCTGTGACCACACGGTCGGTTCTTACGAGTTACATTTTCCCGTGCGAGGTGTTGGCATCGCTCACTGGGCTATTTGCGGGGTGTTTCAGGGTTTCACCCTCTAACAGCATGTTTTCATGCCTAAGTGTGGCTATATTGAAAATTGGTTCGTGCTATCGGACCAGGGGTCTCGTGACCATGTGGTAGGTCCCTATGAGTTACGTTGGTCCTGTGCGAGGTGTTGGCGCCGCTCATGGGGCCATTTTGGGTGGGGGATTTCAAGGTTTCGCCATCTAACGACATGTTTTCTAGCCTAAATATGGATATTGTGAATATTGCTCAGTGCTCCTGGATTGGGGGGTCTTCTGACCACGGGGTCGATTCTTATGCATTACATTAATCCCGTGCGAGGTGTTGGCGCCGCTCACGGGACCATTTGGGGGTGTTTAGGGGTTTCGCCCTCTAACGACATGTTTTGAAGCCTAAGTGTGGATATTTTGAAAATTGGTCCATGCTCCCGGACCAGGGGTTCCATGACCACGTGATCGGTTCCTACGGGTTACATTGGTCTCGTGCGAGGTGTTGGCACAGCTCATGGGGTTGTTTGGTATGTGTTTCGGGGTTTGGCCATCTAACGGCATGTTTTCAAGCCAAAGTGTGGATATTCTGAAAATTGGTCCGTGCACCCGGACCATGGGTCCCATGAACACGCAGTTGGTTTCTTTGAGTTACATTGGTCCTATGTGAAGTGTTGGCGCCTCTCACGGGGCCGTTAGGTGGGTGTTTCGGGGTTTCGCCCTCTAACGGCTTATTTTAAAGCCTTAGTGTGGATATTTTAAAAATTGGTATATGCTCTAGGACCAGGGATCACGTGATCACTCGATCATTTCCTATGAGTAACATTGGCTCCGTACGAGGTGTTGGCACCGCTCACAGGTCAGTTTGGGTGGTGTTTTGGGGTTTCACCCTCTAACGGCATGTTTTCAAGCCAAAATGTGGATATTCTGAAAATTGATCCATGCTTCTGGACCAAGGGTCCCTTGACCACGGGGTCGGTTCCAACGAGTTACATTGGTCCCGTGTGAAGTGTTGGCGCTACTCACGAGGCTATTTGGAGGGTGTTTCGGTGTTTTGGCCTCTAATGGCATGTTTTCAAGCCTAAGTATTCATATTCAGAAAATTGGTCCATGTTCCTGGATCGGGGGTCCTGTGATCACACGTTCGATTCTAACGAGTTACATTTGTCTCGTATAAGGTGTTGCTTTCGCTCACGGGACCATTTGGGGGTATTTCGTTGTTTTACCCTCTAACGGCGTGTTTTCATCCCTTAGCGTGGACATTTTGAAAATTGGTCCGTGATTTTAGATCGGGGGTCTTGTGATAATACGATTGGTACCTACGAGTTAGATTGGTCTCGTGCAAGGTGTTAGTGCCACTCACAGGGCCATTTGGGGGGTGTTTCAGGGTTTTTCCTTTAACGACATATTTCCAAGCCTAAGTGTGGATATTCTTAAAAGTGGTTCGTGCACCCGGGGTTCTCGTGATCGGTTCCTACGAGTTACAGTGGTCCCGTACAAGGTGTTGGATTTGCTCGCACGGCCATTTGGAAGTGTTTCGGGGTTTCTCCATCTAACATCATATTTTCAAGCCTAAGTGGGGATATTCTAAAAATTGGTTCGTGCTCCCGACCAAGGGTCCCATGATCGTGCGATCTGTTTCTACGAGTTACATTGGTCTCATACAAGGATTTGGCACAGCTCACGGGGCTGTTTGGTAGGTGTTTTGGGGTTTTTCCATCTAACGGCATGTTTTCAAGCCAAAGTGTGGATATTCTGAAAATTCATTCATGCTCCCAGACCAAGACTCCCGTAACCATGCGGTGAATTCCTACAAGTTGCATTGATCCCGTGCGAGGTGGTCGCCCTGCTTACAGGGTCATTTAGGAGGTGATTCCTGGTTTTTCCCTCTTACGGCATGTTTTCAAGCCTAGTTATGGATATTCTAAAAATTGTTCCATGCTCCTGGATCGGGTTCCAGTGACCATGGAATCGATTCCTACTAGCGACATTATCTCGTGCAAGGTGTTGGCGTCTCTCATGAGGATATTTGGCGGGTGTTTCAGGGTTTTACCCTCTAAGGGCATGTTTCCAGTCCTAAGTATGGATATTTTAAGAATTGGTCTATGATCCCTAATCAGTGGTCTCATGATCATGTGGTAGGTTCCTACGAGTTACTTTTATCCCGTGCAAGGTGTTATCACCACTCACGGGGCCGTTTGGGGGGTATTTTGAGTTTCGCCCTCTAACGGCATGTTTTCAAGCCTAAGTGGGGATATTATTAAAATTGGTTCGTGCTCCCATGACCACGCGATCGGTTCGTACGAGTTACATTGGTCTCGTGCGAGGTGTTTACACCGCTCATGGGGACGTTTGGGAGTTGTTTCACAGTTTTCCCTCTAACGGAATATTTTCAACCCTAAGCGTGAATACTCTAAAAATTAGTTCGTGCTCCCAGACCGGGGGCCTCATGACCCCGCAGTTAGTTCCTACGAGTAACATTGGTCCCGTGCAGATGTTGGCACCGCACGCGGGGCCATTTAGGAGGTGTTTTGGGGTTTCACCCTCAAACAACATGTTTTCAAGCCTAAGTGTGGATATTCTAAAAATTTGGTTGTGTTCCCTGACCGGGGGTCATGTGACCATGCGGTCGGTTACTACAAGTTACATATGTCCCGTGCGAGGTGTTAGTATCGCTCTCGGGGCCATTTGGGGTGTGTTTCGGGGTTTCACCTTCTAATGACATGTTTTTAACCCCACGTGTGGATATTCTAAAAATTGGTTAGTGCTCCAGGATTGGGGGTCCCGTGACCAGGCATTATGTTCTTACGAGTTATATTGTCCTGTGCAAGTTGTTGGCACTGATCATGGGGCCATTTGGGAGGTGTTTTGGGGTTTCTCCCTCTAATAGAATATTTTCAAGGCTAAGTGTGGATCTTCTAAAAATTTGTCGTGCTCTTGGACCGCGGGTCTCGTGACCATGTGGTTAATTCCTACGAGTTACATTATCTCGTGTGAGGTGTTGACACCGATCACAAGTCTGTTTAGGGGGTGTTTCGGGGTTATGCACTCTAACGGCATGTTTTATAGCCTAAGTGTGGATATTCTAGAAATTGGTCCGTGATCCCGGATCGGGGGTCCCGTGACCACACGATTGGTTCCTATGAGTAGCATTGGTCCCGTGCAAGGTGTTGGCTCCACTCACGGGGACGTTTAGCGACGTTTCGGGGGTTCGGTCTCTAACAACATGTTTTAAATCCTAAATGTGAATATTTTAAAAATTGGTTCGTGCTCTCGGAAAGGGGGTCCCGTGACCACGGGGTCGATTCCTATGAGTTACATTGGTCATGTTTGAGGTGTTGACACCACCTACGAGGTCATTTCGGGGGCATTTCGGGGTTCGCTCTCTAATGACGTGATTTCAAGCCTAAGTGTGGATATTCTAGAAATTGGTCTGTGCTCCCAAACCGGGGGTCTCGTGACAACGCGATCAGTTCCTACAAGTTACATTGGTCCCGTGCGAGGTGTTGGCACCACTCACCCGGCCGTTTCGGGGGTGTTTCCGAGTTTCCCCTCTAACGACATGTTTTCGAGCCTAAGTGTGGATATTCTAAAAATTGCTCTATGCTCCTAGATCGGGGGGTCCCGTGACAATGCGGTCGGTTCCTACAACACTACACCAAAAACAACAATTTGCCACACCCTGATATTAAAAATCTGGCACAGTTTTAAACCGTGCCAAATTCTGGCACGGTTTAATAACAATCTGGCACACTTTAAAATAGTGCCAAAATTTGCCACTGGTTTTAAGTGTGCCAAAATTAAGTACACTTGACTAAAATATAAAATGCCCTAAAAAAATTATACTTGCTCACTTTTTGGAGTCTCCCGCTCTTTTATCCATCTCCCACTGGAGTCTCCCGCTCATTCGTCAATTTGGAGTCTCCCAGTTCACCACTTTGGATTTCGGCTCTTCCACAGGTACTACACGTTTTGGAGTCTCCCATGTTTTGGTGTCTCATTTTTGCAGATTTAGGGTTTTATATATACATTTGCCTATGTTTGTATTTACATGTTGGTGTGCTTTTATTAGTCTATTGATCGTAGTGTTATATATATATATATATATATATGTTTTATATATAAATTTTTAGGGCTTTCAATTGTCAAATTTAATACTACCTGCTAGATTTAATACTAGGAGATTGGAATGTTTAGAATTCTTCCAAGTTGTGCTTCTTTGATGTTAATGGAAATTGTGGACTTTATTAATAAATAAAATTAGGGTTTTCTTGTGAAGTTGAACCCACCTCAAAATTACTGATGATAAGAGTGGAAATTGCTGCTCTCGAGAAAGCGAGATACAATTTAGACACAGTCCACCCATGGTTTCTCTCTTCGCATGTCCAAGTTGTTAAATGTTGGCAGGTCTAGTTTGAAGTGGTCAAAATCCATAGAATAAGACTCAAAAAGAGCTAATGAGGTTCATTAGCAGCAGTAGTTTACTTGGTTGAAAATTCAAAATTAGTAATTTTTTTCAAGTCAGAATAAACTTGGCTTTTATTTAACTTGGTTATGCTTTTGTGATTTTATAGGAAGCTACATTAGAAGTTGCTTCAGTGCAGAAGATAAAAAGAGAACTAAATGGTGTTGTTGTTACTTCTGTCGTTCCTGGTGGGACAAAGAGCAGGAAGCATTTTCCTCGTAAGGCATTTTGTTATCTAATTGTTATTGGTGTTAGTACTCCTAAAAAAGCTTGCATCCTTCCCGAAAGGGTATTAATTCTTCCTCTTCATTTATTGAATTAAATTTATTAAAGGAATCTCTTGTCATTATATTTTGGCGAAAGCGGTTGAGAAATATTTTTTCTCTTTTTTGTACTGGCATATGGATAGATTTATTATTGTGTTATAGGTGTGGACAAATTTATTAGTGTGGATAGACTTAATATTAGTGTGCTGTAGGTGTGGACATATGACTTTCATTTCTCATTGAGTCAATTTTTGTCATATCAGTACACAATAAAGATGCTTTTAAATAATGCTCAAATGAAAGTAAATGTGTAGCAGATGTGATGCCAAATATGGGTAGGTCCCGAATGAAGTCAATTGAATAACTCAAAAGTGCTTAATATCGTCCAAATTTAGATTTTTGTAATGGCCCTATAATTACTGAGAAACACTGAATTTTATCACAAAACTATTTATTATTTTGTCAGTTTCTTTAGGAACTCATTTCCACATTCGACAAGGCACATTGAGAGTCAATTCTTGACCGTTAATGTCATATTATAGCAGCTTAAAGTCTATAGTCTATTTTTACTTTTGATTGTGTTTTAAGATGATCATTACTTTCTCCCTTGTCAGAGTTGATTATTTTGATTGTATTTGGAAAAGGGTGAAATATATTAAGCATAAAAGAAAATGATATTAAAACTGATATTAAGCATAAACTTCAACAAGAGAATGGATTTAAGACATTGAAAGGAAAAGAAACTGATATCAAAACTTCATATGCTAAACTAGATTCCATTATTTTAATGTCTGATTCAAACACTGACACATAGACCTTTCAAGTTTATGTAGAAATTGTTATAGATGGTGTGGAGAAAGATGACAGGTCGGAGGCAACATCTCATGATTCCGATACCATATTTAGATCTCAAATAGCCTTCCCCGACTTGATGAAAATTTGCACTAGAAAATCAGGTATGATTTTCTTTCTCACTTGAATAAATGAATTGGCAAAGTGTTGGTCCTTTTCTAAAAATAATGGATACGAAAATCCTCTGTCTTTCTCCTTCTCCTTCACAACACAAACCTCTCTAGTTCTATCACACAGTAAAAAGAAGAAGCAAATAATGTTTTGATTTATATCAGAATATCATTTCAACTTCAAATTTCTATTCACTAGGACTTGCTTCTTTTATTTTGTACTCTTCGTCAGCAACAATGCTTCGAATGGAGGCTGCTGCCGTAAGAGATGCATAAGTCTCTGAATGTCGGGATACCATAGCTACATCAAGCGTTGTCTGCTTTAATTTATTAGAGACCCTACCTCTACCTATGACCCTTCCACGTGAATAAATCTTACCAGCTTGAGAATCGTGGGAGGATCTAAAAGGTTTTAATGACCCTTTCCTTCCTCTACCGGAGGACTTTGAATCGATGAGTTTAGTGGTGTCTTCATCATTACTGAAGGAAGATGCAATTCCAACTCCTCCAGTACTTTTACTTATGATATCCTGTATGGAACGTGACTAGATATGAACTATCGGACTTCTGTAGTGTGTGATCTTTCCTTGAGACGTTCCTCTAAGCACTCTCCAACTTTGATAATTATATCTTGGTTTTTAAACTTGAGTGAATCTGAATCTTGAGCGATTTTGTTATGCTTTGTTAACAAAATTGTGTAAAGCAACATCCAAATCATTGACCGGAAGGATCTCCATTCGCCAATTATTCTCGGAAACTAAAGCTTCAATATTTTACTGATTCAGTTCTTCCGGTCGAAGCCGTTCAGAATCATTAATTTTAACCCCGCTGCGAACTTTTGGTGAAGCCTTTGAAAATATGAGAATGTCGTGAGGATTTTCAACCTTCCCCAGATACTTCTGCCTAAACCGAGGATTTATTGTCATGAATCCAAAGTAATCTACCTTTACTCAGACCAATGGAAGCTTCAGTTCTGATAAGTCAATAACCTTTTGGTTGAACCTGTCTATTATATTGCTTACCACTTTGTCTAAATGTTCAAGAATTGAATTCTAATCATTGGGATCAATGTCAAGTTCGTATTTTATTATTATCTCAGTATATTCAATTGGCCTCACTGAGTTTAGAGGTAATTTGGTCGTTTGATATTGATTTCCCTTAATCTCTATGAGAAACACGTGTTTCGGATTTGATTCTCCATCAATTAATGATGTTGCCACCGAAGAACCTGATTGAGTAATGTGGAAACCCATACCTGGAACTTCTTGAGGGTTAACAAGACATTCATGATCATGCCCCCAAACTACTAAGTCCAAGAAGCGCGGTAAAAAATGTTCATTTATGACATTTTTAGTATTTATCTTCACTCTGTTTTGATGAAGCACCAGAATGTTGAACCAGTCTGACACTTGGCACCCTTCTTTAGCTTCAGGTTGCATCCATTGTACAGCATATGATGTCTGAAATATTCTATTCAGGCATTCATCTCTAATGTTTCCGAGGCCATACAGTGCTATAGAAGTTGCACCCTTCCTAATAAGAATGGGGTAGAGAGTGATCTCCCCAATGCCAGAACCGCCGAGAACCATTTTCCCAAAATAGTTCACAAGATTGCATGCTGAAAGGATATCAACTGTGAAAAGGTTATCCACTCTAGCAGGATCATCATGATTGCCATGAATACTGAACACTGGCAGCCCAACATTGAAATGAAGATCTTCATAATTTACCTGGCCAAATACATTTGCAAAGTTCATATTATGGTCGCTGACAACTTGAAATTGTAGTGGTTGATCATTGAGACAGTAATGGCGAAGAATCTAAATGGCCTTCACTAATGTTGACCTTGATGGTTTATTCTCATGAAAAAGATCACCACCAAGTAGTTAAAAGTCCACCTGTTTTTTCTTGGCTATCGAACATATCTCTTCATTTGCTTACTTTTTTATCTCGCTCACTTTTTTGTTGTGCAATTGGCAAGAAGCTCTTGCTATGTTGCATTTGGATTGGATGGTTCACCAAGTTGATAATTGTTTGGTTCGAAATATAGGATGGAATTGCATGGTATAACAGTTTTCATCTTGAAATTGTATAAAAGTTAGCTTTTGTAACAGTCATAAACTTTATAACAGTTATAAACTTTATAAATTCAATATGAATTTATAACTGTTTTTGTAACTTTATAATTGTTAGTACCTATATGTATTCAATATGAATTTCTAACAGTTATAAATTCAATATGATTTCAATGTGAATTCAATATTCTTTTGTAAATGTACAACTGTTGTAGGTACTGTATCTATGTGAATTCATTATAACTTTAGTACTGAATATTGTAAGTTAAAACATGTATTGAATATTGAATATTCTTAAGGTATATTGTCAACTAACAGTTTCAATATACCTTATATGAATAGTTAACAATATTCAATACCTTATATATTCAATATGAATGTTCATACTGTATATTGAATATTCAATACCTTATACATTCAATATGAATAGTTAACAACATTCAATACCTTATAGATTATACATTCAATACCTTATACCTTATTGAATGTTCTATATATTGTAACTATGTGAATTCATATTGAATTTTCTATGTGTTGTAAATGTTAACTATATATGGAAATTCATATTGAATGTTTATAATGAAGTTTCGATTGGTATTGAATATTGTAACTGAATTCATTATATAGAAGCAAAGTTGTACATGTTTTAACTGAATTCATTATAACTGAATTCAATACCTTACAATATGCTGTTGTAACTGAATTTAATACCTTATTCCAAAGTTTGTTTTGGTACTATATCTATGTTTTTTTATATTTTTATGCTTCATGTAGATGAGAGACACCTTCGGGTTCAGCTCACTGCCACACAGTGGTTCAGCTCACTGCGACGCAGCACTTCAGCTCGCAGCTACGCAACACTTCGGCTTACTACCACGCACCCCTCACCTCAGCCCTTACGAGGGTGCAAATTAGAGATATGGTCTAAGGTATCTATTGCTTTTTAGATTTACTCTATCTTTTCTTTTAATATTGGAGAATTTTATTTTAGTTTGATTTAAAGGTTTGCTTTACAAGTTAATTGAATTTTATTTTATACCATTAACTAATCTTCTTCGTGTTAGTGTATTGGCATGTTTTTTTGGGGAATTTGTGTGTGTATATAGAACTATAACCGAAACTTTACAAGTACATGGGGGATACCTTGGTAATTTATTTCTCATGAAATTAGTCAAAAGCCAATTATATACTTTTATTGGAAACAGGATTTGGTTGTGATTGGTTCGTTAAGAGTATCTCTGTATGTTTATAGGATTGGTTCATTAAGAGTATCTCTGTATGTTTATTGCAAAGTGTTAGCTAATATCAGTTAGCGAATTTATCAATGCAATACCAAATTAAAGAATTTTACAAAATTGGACATCCCCAAATGAATCTAGACCGATTACAGTGGAAATAAGTGAACTGTCTACTACTCTGGGTATTTTTGGTACCATATTGGCCAAATGACTACTGTATATCCTCCACAACATCATCTACTAATATAAATATTATTTCCATACTGTTGACATATGTTTTCCTTATGTAGATTGTATCGGAGATACGCAAGATGATGGAACCTGTAGGCTTTCTTGAAATCGACACACCGGTTCGCCAGGTTTGTAAATTTTTTTATGTTCATTTTCGATCGAGTCATCTTGTGGTTATAGTTGTTTGATTAGAGTATCTAGAAAGAATAGGCTTAAAAACAAGCCGTTGAAGGGTGAAAACCCAAACCTGCCCCCAAACGGCCCCGTAAGAGGCACGAACACCTCGCACGGGACCAATGTAACTTGTACAAACTGAATGCGTAGTCGCGGGCCTCCCGGTTTGAGATAATGACGATAATTTCAAAATATATAGATTAAGCTTGAAAACAAGCGGTTTGAGGGTGAAAACCCAAACCACCCCCAAACGGTCTCGTAAGAGGCACGAACACCTCGTACGGGACTAATGTAACTTGTATGAACTGACCGCGTAGTCACAGGCCTTCCGATTTGAGATGATGATGATAATTTCAGAACATGTAGATTAGGCTTGAAAATAAGCTATTGAAGGGTGAAAACCCAAACCAAGCCCCAAACGGCCCCGTAAGCGGCATGAACACCTCGCAGGGGACCGTTGTAACTTGTAGGAACTGAACGCGTAGTCCCGGGTCTTCCGGTTTTAGAATATGACGATAATTTGTAAAAAATCACACTTTGACTTAAAAATAAGTCGTTAAAGGGTGAAAACCCAAACTAGCCCCCAAACGACTCCGTAGGAGGCACGAACACCTCCCACGGGACCAATGTAACCTGTAGGAACTGATCGCGTAGTCCCGGGTCTCTCGGTTTGAGAGTATGACGATAATTTACAAAAATCACACTTACTTAAAAACATGTCGTTAAGGGATGAAAATCCAAACTAGTCCCCAAACGACCCCGTAGGAGGCACGAACACCTCGCACGGGACCAATGTAACTTGTAGGAACTGACCGCGTAGTTCCGGGTCTCCCAGTTTTACAGTGTGACGATAATTTTCAAAAATCACACTTTGACTTAAAACACAAGCCGTTAAGGGGTGAAAACCCAAACCAACCCCCAAACGACCCCGTAGAAGGCACGAACACCTCGTACGGGACCAATCTAACTTGTAGGAACTGACCGCGTAGTCTCGGGTCTCCCGGTTTGAGAGTATAACGATAATTTGCAAAAATCACACTTTGACTTAAAAACAAGCCGTTAAGGGGTGAAAACCCAAACCACCCCCAAAACGACCCCGTAGGGGGAACGAACACCTCGCACGGGTCCAATGTAACTTGTAGGAACTGACCGCGTAGTCCCGGGTTTCCCGGTTTGTGAATATGACGATAATTTGCAAAAATCACACTTAAACTTAAAAACATGCCGTTAAAGGGTGAAAACCCTAACCATCCTCCAAACGACCTTGTAGGGGGCACGAACACCTTGCACGAACCAATGTAACTTGTAGGAACTGACCGCGTAGTCCCGGGTCTCCCGGTTGGTGAATATGACGATAATTTGCAAAAATCACACTTGGTTAAAAACAAGCCGTCAAAGGGTGAAAACCCAAACCACCCCCTAAACGACCCCGTAGGAGGCACGAACACCTCGCACGGGACCAATGTAACTTGTAGGAACTGACCGCGTAGTACCGGGTCTCCCGGTTTGTGAATATGACGATAATTTGCAAAAATCAGCACTTAAACTTAAAAACAAGCCGTTAAAGGGTGAAAACCCAAACAACTCCCCAAACAACCCCGTAGGGGGCACGAACACCTCGCACGGGTCCAATGTAACTTGTAGGAACTGACCGCGTAGTCTCGGGTCTCCAGGTTTGTGAATATGACGATAATTTGCAAAAATCAGCACTTAAACTTAAAAACAAGTCATTAAAGGGTGAAAACCCAAACCACTCCCCAAACGACCCCGTAGGGGGCACGAACACCTCGCACGGATCCAAACGACCCCGTAGGGGGCACGAACACCTTGCACGGGACCAATGTAACTTATAGGAACTGACCGCGTAGTCCCGGGTCTCCCGATTTATGAATATGACGATAATTTGCAAAAATCAGCACTTAAAACTTAAAAATAAGCCGTTAAAGGGTGAAAACTCAAACCGCCTCCCAAACGATCCCGTAGGGGGCACGAACACCTCGTACGGGACAAATGTAACTTGTAGGAACTGACCGCGTAGTCCCGGGTCTCCCGGTTTGTGAATATGACGATAATTTGCAAAAATCACACTTAGTTAAAAACATGCCGTCAAAGGGTGAATACCCAAACCAACCCCCAAACGACCCCGTAGGAGGCACGAACACCTCGTACGGGACCAATGTAACTTGTAGGAACTGATCGCGTAGTCTCGGGTCTCTCGGTTTGAGAGTATGACGATAATTTGCAAAAATCAGCACTTAAACTTAAAAACAAGCCGTTAAAGGGTGAAAACCCAAACCACCCCCCAAACGATCCCGTAGGGGGCACGAACACCTCGCACGGGACCATTGTAACTTGTAGGAACTGACCGCGTAGTTCCGGATCTCCCGATTTGTGAATAGGACGATAATTGGCAAAAATCAATACTTAAACTTTAAAACATGCCGTTAAATCGTGAAAACCCAAACTACCCCCCAAACGACCCCGTAGAAGGCACGAACACCTCGCACGGGACCAATGTAACTTGTAGGAACTGACCGCATAGTCCCGGGTCTCCCGGTTTGTGAGTATGACGATAATTTCCATTCATATATGTAATTTTTTTGTTTTGAGTATTTTTTTTTTTTGTAAATTATTGTCTTACTAATATCGTATCTTTTTTGTATTCTATTTTTTTTGCAGGATAACAGTTTATCGTTGGCTTTTATTCGCGTGGAACACACAAAGAACTCAATGGTTTACAAAAAGGGGTTTATTAATGAATCCATTTTTTTGTGTCATGACCGTACGGTGTTTTGTTGTTTTATTATTGACTTTTATGGCCATGAGGGATTTTGTAAGTTAATTATTATATTTTGTTTTCGTGCGGGCTTTATGTTAGACAGGTTTTGTATTAACATGTTTTGGAATGTCTAGAAAATAGAGGAAATTTTGCCCAATTTTTTTTGGGCCTGTGAGCAGTTAAAGACTTGTAATATTTTGAAGTTTGTATGTACATTAGTTTATTAATAACGCGCAATATTATTAATTTGTGAATTTTGTGCTTTCAAATATTTTTTTTTAAATTAAAAAATTCGCACAGTTCAAAACCGTGGCAAAAGTGTATCATATTTTGGCACGATTTTAAACTGTGTTAATTTTTTTTAAACTATGCTGAATCTGGCACAGTTAAAAACTGTGCCAAAAGTGTACCAGAAATATCAAATTCTGACACGGTTTAAAAGTGTGCCAGAAGTGTTCATATTTTGCTGAATCTGGCACAGTTAAAAACTGTGCCAAAAGTGTGCCAGAAATATCAAATTCTGGCACGGTTTAAAAGTGTGCCAGAAGTGTTCCTATTTGACTGATTCTGGCACACTTTTAAACCGTGCCAGAAAAAAATTCCCATTTTGGAACACCTGATTCTGGCAAAGTTCAAAACCATGCCAGATTTGATCTGGCACGGTTTTGAACTGTGCCAGAATCCTGTTTTTGGTGTAGTGCAAGTTACATTAGTCCTATGCGAGGTGTTGGCATCACTCATGCGCTTGTTTGGGGTGTGTTTCGTGGTTTTTCCCTCTAACGGCATATTTTCAAGCCTAAGTGTGGATATTCTGAAATATGGTATGTGCTCCTAGATCTAGGGCCCCATGACCACACGGTCAGTTCCTATGGGTTACATTAGTCCCGTGCGAGGTGTTGGAGTAACTCACGGGGTCGTTTGGGGGGTGTTTTGGGGTTTTGCCCTATAACGACATGTTTTCAAGTCTAACTGTGGAAATTTTAAAAATTGGACCGTGCTCTCAGACTAGGGGTCCCGTGACCATGTCATAGGTTCCTTGGAGTTACATTGATCCCGTACGAGGTCTTGGCGCCGCTCACAGGGCCGTTTGGAGGGTATTTCAGGGTTTTACCCGCTAACGGCATGTTTTTAAGCATAAGTGTGGATATTCTTAAAATTGGTTCATACCCTCGGACTGAGGGTCCCGTGACCACGCAATCGGAACCTACGAGTTTCATTGGTCCCGTGCGAGGTGTTGGCACTACTCACAAGGCCATTTGGGGTTTCGCCCTCTAACGGCATATTTTCAAGCCTAAGTGTGGATATTCTAAAAATTAGTCCATGTTCATGGACCATGGGTCCCGTAACCATGCGATTGGTTCTTACAAGATACATAAGTCTCGTATGAGGTGTTGGTGTCACTCATCGAGCCGTTTGGGAGGTGTTTCCGGGTTTCACCCTCTAACGGCATGTTTGCGAGTCTAAGTGTGGATATTCTTAAAATTGGTCTGTGCTCCTGAACCGGGGGTCCCGTGACTATGAGGTCGGTTCCTACGAGTTATATTAGTCCCGTGCGAGGTGTTGGTGCCTCTCAGGGGCCCGTTTACATGGTGTTTTGGGGTTTTTCCCTCTAACGACATGTTTTCAAGCCTAAGTGTGTATATTCTAAAAATTGGTCCGTGCTCCCGAACCGGGGGTTCCTTTACCATGTGGTTGCTTCCTATGAGTTACATTGGTGTAGTACGAGGTGTTGGCGCCACTCATGGGCTGTTTGGTGGGAGTTTTGGATTTTTTCCCTCTCACGACAAGTTTTCAAGCATAAGGATGGATATTCTAAAAATTGGTCCGTGCTCCTGGACCGAGGGTACTATGACCACGCGATCGGTTCCCACGAGTTACATTGGTCCCGTGTGAGTGTTGGTGCCTCTCATAGGTCCATTTGGTGGGTGTTTTGGTGTTTTTCCCTCCAACAATATTTTTTAACCTTAAGTGCAGATATTCTTAAAATTGGTCAGCGCTCCCAGACCGGGGGTCCCATGACCACACAATCGGTTCCTATGAGTTACATTGGTCCCGTGCGAGGTGTTAGCATCGCTCATTGGGCTGTTTGGGGGGTGTTTCCAGGTTTCACCCTTTAACGGCACATTTTCAAGCCTAAGTATGGGTATTCTGAATATTGGTCCTTCCCAGACCAGGGGTCCCATGACCCCGTGATTTTTTCCTACGAGTTACAGTGGTCCATTACGAGATGTTGGCACCGCTCATGGGGACGTTTTGGTAATTTTCTCTCAACCCTAAATCAAGAGGTGTACCAAGTACCGTCGGCGGTGGATTTGTAATCTACCTTATATTTGGGATTCACCATCATAGGTATGGCCTTGTAAACTTGGGAAACTGTCAAATCTACTATAGTGTTTATCTAGAGTAGCATAGTGTGTGTGTGTGTGTGTGTGTGTTGAAAATAGGCACACTTAGGCTGAAAACGTACCGTGAGGGTGTGATCACCCCCAGTGACACCCAAACAACACAACGAGTGGCACAAACACCTCGTGTACAACTGTTTCGACCTCAATAGTTTTTCAACTTTTTAGAGCTCAAGAGTTTTTCGAATAAGACATTAATTGGAGAGAGATGGTTAGGGACCTTAGGAATCCTACATGCTATGACACCAATTAATCCCACATATTATCCAATGATCGGACATTGGTCCCATATGAGGTGTTAGTGCCTCTCACGGGGCCGTTTGGGTAGTGTTTTCATTTTTCACCCACTAACGACAAGCTTTTAAGCCTAAGTCTATATATTTTCAAATTATCATCATATTCTCAAATCGAGGGTCCCATGACGATATGGACAGTTCCTGTGAATTACATTTGCCCCGTGCGAGGTGTTAGCGCCTCTCACGAGGCCATTTGAGGGGTATTTTGATTTTTTTGCCCTCCAACGGCTTGTTATTAGGCTTAAGTCTAGTTATTTTCAAATTATCATTATATTCTCAAAACTGGGGTCCCGTTACCACGTGGTCAGTTCTTGTGAGTTACTTTGGTCCCGTGCGAGGAGTTCACGCCTCTCACGGGGCCATTTGGGGGTGTTTTGGTTTTTGCCCATTAACGACATGTTTTTAATCTTAAGTCTATATATTTTTAAATTATCATCATATTCTCAAATCGGGGGTTCCGTGCCCACGCAGTCAAATCCTGCGAGTTAAATTAGTCCCCTACGAGGTGTTTGCACCTCTCGCGTGGCCATTTGGGGGGTGGTTATGATTTTCACCCTCTAAAGGCATGTTTGGCAGGAAAATTTTCCTTTTCTGGCCTTACCAAATGCATCGTGTTGTGGAGATCATTGAAATTGTTTTGGAAAGGAGTACGAATAATATGATGTATTTTTCCGTTTGGAGTATGATAGAGTATTCCAAATATGAATCCTCTCATTATGGGGTGTATGACCTTCATCAATATCCACCAATCCAGGACACTCTAATAGTATTTTTCCCCATTCTTGATGCTTTTCGTTTACAACACTTCTTTTCACTTTCTTTGTGTGTCCATTCATCGTGATTTTCTCACCGATAAGCTTCTCATACAAATTTTAGATTACTCCTATTACACTTTGGTCTTTCTGCCACGAATACACCTTCGTCACGCGTTTAACTTATTTCTCTCACACATTTCCTCTTAGAGAAGCTTAATATCTATATTTTCATTTCTATATTTCTCCGGATTGTTGAGGCAATGAATTGGGTATTTCCAGATTTCCATTTTTTGATAAAAATGGAAAGTTAAATTTCCATTTCATAACCTCATCACTCTTGACAAATCTAAAAATGAAAATATATATTTTAAGCTTCTCCAAGAGAAAAGGTGTGGAGTAAATAAGATGTACGCGTGATGAAGGTGTATTCGTGGCAGAAAGACCAAAATGTACTGGGAGTAAGCAATAATTTGTATGAGAACCTTTTCGGTGAGAAAATCACGGCATATGAACACACAAAGAAAGGTAAAATGAGTGTTGTAAAAGAGAAACATCAAGAATGGTAGAAAATACTATTGCAGTGTCTTGGTTTGGTGGATATTGATGAAGGCCCAACTCCCCGTAATGAGAGGAGTCGTATTTGGAATACTCTATCAAACTCTAAAAGGGAAAAGGAATCATATTATCTAGGACTTCTTTCCAGAAAAATTTCAATTATCTCCACAACACGTTGCATTTGATAATGGAAGAAAAGGCAAATTTTCTTACCAAACACGCCTTTAGAGGGTGAAAACCCAACCCCAAATGGCCCCGTGAGAGGTGCAAACACCTCACACGGGACCAATGTAACTTGCATGAGCTGACCGCAT
Source organism: Sambucus nigra (assembly GCA_949130495.1). Classification (NCBI taxonomy): domain Eukaryota; kingdom Viridiplantae; phylum Streptophyta; class Magnoliopsida; order Dipsacales; family Adoxaceae; genus Sambucus; species Sambucus nigra. The sequence continues at coordinate 291,332,570 of OX422215.1, read as the reverse complement.
GGTCACGGGACCCCCGGTTTGAAAATATGATGATAATTTGAAAATATATAGACTTAGGCTTAAAAACATGTCGTTAGAGGGAGAAAACCAAAGCACCCCCAAATGGCCCAATGAGAGGCGCGAACATCTCACGCGGGATTAAACTAACTCGCAGGAACTGACCGCTTGGTCACGAGACCCCTGATTTGAGAATATGATGATAATTTGAAAATATCTAGACTTAAGCTTAAAAATATGCCGTTAGAGGGCAGAAAACAAAAACACCCGTCAAATGGCCTCGTGAAATGCGTGAACACCTCGCACGAGACCAATGTAACTTGAAGGAACTAACCGCATGGTCATGGGACCCCTGGTTTGGCAATCCAATTACTGAATAATATGTTGGATAGTTATTGGTTGTCGTAGCATGTAGGATTCCCAAGGTCTCTAACCATCTCTCTCCAATTAATGTCATGTTCGTAAAACACTTGAGCTCTGAAAAGTTGAAAAACTCTGAAGCTCAAAACAGTTGAGCACGAGGTGTTCGTGCCACTCGCAGTACCATTTGGGTGCAGCTGGTGTTGCCCACACCCCCGCGATAAGTTTTCAATCCTATGTGTGCATGTTTTCTAATTTTGTTGTATTTCACACACACACGCCATGCTACTCTACACAAACACTACACTATCTTTGACACTTTCCCAAATTCCCAAAGCCATACCTATGATGGCGAATCCGAACTATGAGGTGGAGTAGAAATCCACCATCGACATTGCTTGGTACACCTCTCGACTAATTGTCCATGATCAATATCTGATCGTGAAGCTCTTAAACTTCCCCGACTATTGCGACTAATTGTCCACGTTTGGGGGGTGTTTCAGGGTTTCGCCCCCTAACAACATGTTTCTAAGCCTAAGTCTGGATATTTTGAAACTAACGTCGTGTTCTCAAATCGGGGGTCCCGTGATTATCCAACAGCCAAAAGCCAATAATAAGCCAATAAACAATAATTATCTTGTACTCTTTCCAACATACTATCCAACAACAAGCCAATAATCAATAATTATCAAATAACCAAATCAAACAAAACCAATAATTATCATGTACTTCCTTTAACATACAATCCAACAACAAGTCAACATCCAATAATTATCCAATAGCCAAACTAAGCAAAACCAATAATTATCTCTTACTCCTTCTATCACCTAAAAGATTAAAAATATAATGCATACCAATTATGTAACTACTTATATTAAAGTAAAGAGTGCCTAATTCCTGCGATCCAAGAAGCCATTAGATAGAGTCTTCAGAATATGTGATTAGACCAAATTGATCCTGGAGCCCCCAACGTATTCCTTTACATGTACATTTATTCTTAGTTTCTTTAATACAATCTTCATAAAATCAAGCTAATTTAGCTTCATTTAATGAACACTGCATTAATGAAAATAATCACCAATTGTATATGTACACGAACACGTGGAAATTGGGCTGGGTCAATTTGATACAATTACAAACTCAAATAACTCTATTCTTAAACTGAGCATCTTGTGAAAGTAACTAAACATTCTATGAATTTACCTTAGAAGCTTCATTTATTAATGAATTTGTATTAGGGCATGTTTTTATCACACACGAATAAAAAATCGCAGACATAAGATGTGGAATTTACCTTTTTTGATACCCGTGCACTAAAATCAGTTGTCGTGGAAGGTGGCTTGGTTTGGTAGGTGTACTCGCTCATAACTATAGTTACGCCTGTGATTCCATTTCTGTAAATTTATTTTTTCTTACCCTGTCATTTCAATTATTAGCAATCTAGAATTCCCCTTTATAATACTATCCTGCCATATATTTATTTATTAATTTTGCTTTTCCTAAGGATGATCTTGCTCACTTAGCTGCATTTAGGACCCGATACAATGCTGAGTGAGATGCTTTTAAAAATGAATCTAATAGTGGGGGTAAGTCCACAATATAAAGGAATGGAGTTGCGCAATAGAACATTCGTCTCTATTGCTCAATAGAGACGAATGTTTTATTGCGCTCTATTGTGCATCTTTATCGCGCTCTATATTGTGACCCTACCCCCACTGCTAGATTCATTTTCCGAAGCATCTCACTCAAAATAGTATCGGGTCCGAAATGTAGATAAGTGAGCAAGATCATCCAGAGGACAAGCAAAATTAATAAATAAATTTATTAATATTTGACAGATTTGTATTATAAAGGGGATTTTAGATAATTAATAATTGGCACACCAGAGGAAAAATATTAAAAATAAACAAATGGGATTACAGATGAATGTTTAGTTATTGAGCGATAATATCTAGCAAACCATGTTGCTTATCTCCAATGTAGTTACAGATGCAGTCACATGTGGTCTACCATCTCTCCCCATTTCATGGATCCATAATAAAGTATGGGAATAAGAATTTAAAAGGAGAATAATCGTCTGAACTTAACAAATTAATCTGGGAAGGAAAACACGGTCACCCCAACCCGTGAATTATTACAATCAACGACCTACTTAGGTTGTGAGTTATTGAAATTTATGGCTAACCAGTGTCGTGACATATTGAATAATCGTGGATAACTTAGGTTGTTGATATGAAAATTTATTGGTCTATTGCAACTGGGAATATAAGTGTCACGGCTAAACTTGGCCATGGAGACCCATTAGCTACGATGACGGGAGACCTGAGGAATCTAGTTTTAATAGACATGTATATAATGGTTAAGGTATAAGGGTATATTATTTTATATAATGGAGTTTAAAATTGTGGTCTTTAGAAAAATATATGAGGGCGTGAATATGAGTCTTATGGTTAAGGTATAAGGGCATATTAAGGTATTTTAGCTTGATTAAGTTTTTGAGAATGGAAAGTATTTTGAGTCAGTTAGTGCGGAACCTAAAAACTCAATTAATTTCAAACTCCGAATAAATACCAAGCCATAAATGACAATACCCATAAATAATGAAATGTATTTAATCCCTAAGTAACCACATTCAATCAACACTAGTAATACTCAATTAATTTCTAACTCTAAGTAAATACTAAGCCCTAAATGACAATACCCTTAAATAATGCAATTTATTTTAATCCCTAAGTAACCACATTCAGTTAATACTACTAATATTCAATTAATTTTAAACTCTAAATAAATTTCAAGCCCTAAATGAGAATACCCTTTTGTGTCGCAATTTATTTTAATCCCTAAGTAACCACATTCAGTCAATACTAATAATGACGATACCGTTAAATAATGCAACTGATTTCAAACTCTAAATAATAATTCCCACTCAATGTTAATAATAACAAATAAATTTCAATCCCTAAATATAACATATCCAATAAAAATATGAAATTATAAAACATCCCATTTTCTTGAAAAAAAAAGTATACACACATACACACGCAGATAACATACACACACATATACATACGTATATAAAAAATATACACACACTCACACACACATACACATAAATATACACACGTATATACATATTCACATACATACATACACACACATATAGAAATACACACACACGTACACACATATACAGACGTACACAAAAATGTACACACATTCACACACACGCATATACACACACAAGTACACACACATACACATAAATAAACACACATTCACACACATGAACATTAGGCTTTAAATCAGAAATACAAAAATAGAGTTTACCTTTGATATTAAGAGAGAAATTAGTGTTTAAGATAAGCCAAATGACCTAGAAAGAGAAATTAACGCACAGAGAAAGAGGGAGAGAGATTGGCACAGGAATAAATAAAATGGAAGTATAATGTATTTAGTATAAGGACACTGGTCACGACCTACAGCCATGACCCACTACTATGACCCTAAAATGTTTTCCACATCAGCGTGTATGCAACCATGTGGTCACGACCCTAAGTCTTGACCCACGCGCGTGAGCAAATTAATATGGTCACGACCCAAATGTGACCCAATGGGTGTTCATTGTGGCATTGGTCAAGGCCCTTGTCCATGACCCTACCATTACCAAACTTGGAGGTAAATTTGGCTCAAATTTGGTGCCATGATTGTCACAACTTGGTCATGGACTCCATTCGTGACCCATACTGGTCATGGATTTTATCCGTGACCACTTCCAAGAGTATCCATGAACATAGTGGGTCATGGATATGGTCACCCCAAATTAATGTGGTCACGACTTTGGTCCGTGACCAACAGGTCAGGGATTTGGGTCGTGACCCCTGGGGTGACCATTTGCAGGATTTGGTGCAGTGTGAGGTGGTAGCGGCTGGCTAAACCTAGGGTCGTTGCTTGGAGGTGGATCTGATGCCATTATCTCTGGTTAAAGGATGTTGAAGCAGTCAAAGAGAGAGAAGCTATAAGAAACCTAAAAAAACTACTAATGTCTTTCAATGGTGATTCAAGTCCAACAAAGATGGAGTTGTATCACCACCATGGGCAAATAATAGGTTTTCAAATGAGAAAATGAGGAGGAAAATGATTGTCACTCCCACAAACGGAACCAAAAATGACTATGCCTATAAATCGCCACTTTAATAATATGCAAATCAAGCTCAAAATGACATAATTAAGGAGAAATAATGCAGGTATGATAATTCAAGAAAGAGATGAGGTGAAAAGGAAAGCACGATCATATAAGTGGTTCAACCATTGGCCTACTCCACTATCTAGGTGTTTATGTGTCTTGTATTAAATAAAGGATCTCTAATGGATCAAAATATAACTCTTTAGCACTTTCTCTCTATAAGATGAGTTTAACAGAGCTTAGGCTAGGATTTCAGAACTTTGATCCCTTAGGAAGAAGATAGTGCTTCCTTCTATATCTTAGGAGGTGCATAGTGTGCCCCGCATGGATGCTCAAGATATGCATGTGTAACTCGCCCACTATAATGATGACATGTGTAAGGATAATGATGATCGAATATTCTTTCACTTGTCTACATGGTACAATAACCCACAATCCACGTGCGTTCTGCCAGGTGTAAAGGGTTGTCCATTGTGGACCAGGTCGAGTCGAGTCATCGGGTCAGTCCTCTGAAGGGATGACCCTTAGAGTGTTGAGTAAGGTTTAGGTCTACATATGGTCCTAGGTCCCATTACTCATGGATGTGTCCAATAAGGTATATTAGAGTTCACTGGGATTAATAATGTGTCATACATTTAAAGTAATGGCCGAAGATAAGACCACTTGAGGTTGGGCTTCTATCGAGTCGGCCCATATGTGTTTCCCTTCATGAGCGGCCAAGGACGGTCTTGGTCGATTTGAGATCTATCGAGGACAAGTTCATACTTAGGTATATAATGAATTATTCTCAAGATAATAATGTCAAACTATTTAATGTTTTTCAAGAAAGTCCATTATGTAATCCAATTGATATTATACTTTATAAATCCCACAAAATATAACATATATAAGAATTCACTCTCAAATATATTGAAGAAATCATAATGCTCATATATAGAGAAGCATCAATGAATCTAAATTAAATGCCCTTGACACTTCTGTTTTTGTGTAATTATTCTTTTAGCCCCTTTTTGTAAATGGTGGCTTTTAACGCAAAGAGTATTTTGTTCTTTTGTAGTCCCTTTCCATTGCTTACCATTTATCATTATTTTTTAGGAAAATAAATACGGGGAATGGTTCTTACAAGAATAACTTATATCTTTTTACATTTGGATCATTGTTAAGCAGAATTGAGATGAGAATATCATATTCGACACCTAGTAAGCAAGTACATTGTTCAAAAACTATGCGCACGATTGCAATAAAGGTAACAAAGAGTCTAACATTTAGAGAGTAATCATTAATGATCAACGCCATGTCATCCACACATTATTAAACACACTAACAAAACAAAGTCATATCTCATAGCACTATGACAATGTCATGTGAATAGATGGGATGTGCAAATGATCTGAATTTTTTAAATATTCATCCACGTACGGTGAAAAATAAAAATACAAAACTCTTTTTGTCATTTTAAAAAAACATATCCAAATAAAATTTATTTCACTTTTTAAAACTTTTTCATAGAAACCAAAAATCTTCCTGTAATTTTTCAAAATATATCAAAAGGAAACACATATCAATAAAATGATAATACAATCTAGCAATTCGATATAAGATATGAACAAGATAAATATCGTACACTAGATAAAGTACCCGAAACTCAATCAACGGAGAAAATACCCATATACTTCCAAAAATCCGCAAATATTGGTGTATTTAAAGGTTTCGTGAAACTATCGACTAATTCATGTTTGGTGTTCGCAAAGCTCAAGGGTTTGACCTTCTCCTCAAAGTGATCACGAATAAAATGCTCACGTATCCTAATGTGCATTGTGCGAGAATGTTGGATCGAATTACGGGATATATGGATCATACTCGTTTTATCACAAGAAATAGTCATAGTGCCTCCCATAATCTTCGAAAATTTACTTCATTTATAAGAGTTGCGTGGAACAACTCCCGATGGAATTATACTAAGCCTCCATCATGGATAAAGATATGGAATTTTACTTCTTGATCAACCAAGAGACAAGAGCAATCCCAAAGTAAAAACACCCACTCGAGGTGATCCTATAACCATCAAAATCCTCAACCCAATGTCATTCGAATATGCAAATAACCGTTCATCGGTATCAAAGGAATACCAAATACCATAGAAAAAAGGGCCACTTACATATTTGAGTATATATTTAAGTGCGATCAAGTGAGACTCTTTCGAGGATGCTTGGTATCACTCACATACTCCAACGCTAAAGGCAATGACGAGAAGACTAGCTGCCAAGTTGAGAAGACTACTTATCATGCTCCTAAAAAGGGTTTGCTCTATGTCCTTGCCTAAAGTGTCTTTGCCAAAAAAATTTGATGTACTCATAGGGTTGCGTGAGTTCTTAGCCGAGTCTAAATAAAACTTCATCACTAGGTCCCTAGCATATATGGATTTAGATATGAATATCCCATCCTTAATTGATGCACCTCGAGACCTAAGAAGAACATAAGCTCACCAACCATGCTCATCTCAAAATCGCTCTTCATCTTCTCCTTAAAAGTGTGAGCATGCTGGGAGCACATGGATCCAAATATTATATCATCCACATTGAGTTGGACAATAAAGATTGCACTACTCTCTTTCCTCACAAACAACGTCGTATCCACTCCTCCACTCATGAATCCATGAGATATGATATAGTAAGTGAGCTTCTCGTGGCATGAGGTGCTTACTTCAAACCATATAGAGCCTTCTTAATATAAAATACGTGTCCCGAGTGCTTTGGGTGTTCAAATCCCTTTGGCTATTCCACTTCCTTGTACAATACCATTTATGAAGGCATTCTTGAGCTCCAACAGATATAACTTAAAGCGCAGATCACATGTTATGGGGAGTAATAAGTAGACGGACTCAAGACCAGCAACAAGCGTGAATGTCTCATCAAAGTCTACACCCTCAATATGTGTGTTGCCTAGAGCGACAAATCTAGCCTTATTTTAAATAATGGTACCATTCTCATCCATCTTATTCTTATAAATCCACATGGTACCTATCACATTAGTCTCACTCAATTAGGGGACTAACTCCCAGACATCGTTCATTTAAAACTAAAGAAACTCATCTTGCATAGTGGATATCTAATGATCGTCCTTGAGTGCTTATTTAACTTTATTAGGCGTGACTAAGGAGGTGTAGCAAACATAGCTAACCACATTCTCAAGTTGAGAGTGAGTCTCTACACCTAGTGTGGGATCACCGAGTATAGATAAAGGGTCATGACTCTTTTGAACCCAAGCGAGTGGATCCTCTAAATCAAGAGTGGGCTCCATCAGTCCAGTAAAATGAAAAATGGGATTGTCACTAGGGGTGCATCATCGTCACACTGGGGGATATGATCAATAGACACCAGCTGCTCATTATCTCTAATCGTGACATTTATTGACTCCATAACCTTTGATCTTGCAAGGCTAAACCCCTTTTAAGCCTTACTAGATGATGAATATCCTACAACTATACCCTCATTTGGGAGTCAAATTTTCCTAAGTGTTCGTTATCTCTCAAGATGTAAAAAGTACTCCCAAAGACAAAAAAATATGATAGGCTGGGTTTCTTCGCTATCCACAACACATATGGCGTGTATAGTGTAGGAGGATGAAGACATACCCAATTCACCATATGGCATACGGTACCCACCACCTCTGCCCAAAAATGTCAAGGCACATTTCTCCCAAGAAGCATGGATTTAGATAACTCTTGTATCGTTTGGTTCTTCCTCTCAATGATCCCTTTTCATTGAGGAATACGAAAGAATGAAAACTCGTATTTAATGACCACTCTATCACAATGGCTATCCACTCCAACTTTTTTTAATTTAGTTTCGTTGTCACTACACATTCGATTAATAGTGACACCTTATTGGTTTTTATAAGACATGGCACTTGGTTGTTAGGAACTCAACAACATAGGATTTTTCTCTAAGAGATCCCATAATAGAGTATCTAGAAAAGCCATCGACCATCACGCGAATGTATCTCGTACGACCTAAATTTTTAGAGAAAGTAGGACCCATAAGATCCATGTGAATAAACTCTAAAACATATGTGTTGGTAACGATATTCAACTTTCGATGGGGACCTCAATTTTTTTTCCTTATTACTAAAGTCCACAAAGTAAGGAAGTTAGTTTTCCAAGTGACGGTAAGCCAATAACTAAGTCCTTTTTTTGAAAACCTCTCAAGAATTCTAAACTTCACATGACCTAGCCATTAATGCCAAAGGTCCATAGAGGAGATCGTGGCACTATTGCACACAAAGGAGGACTTTGGCACAATCCCATAGAAATAATCTTCGGTACTTACATCTTATAGTAAAAGTTCACTGGATTGATCATATACATTACATTTGCACCAGTCAAACTTTATTGCAATGTTTGTATCGCACAATTGGTTTATGCAAATTAATTTCACTTTTAACCCTTTTACGTATAACACATTATGCAGTCTAGAAAATCCAGGTATCTAAACACATACACTTCCTAAAATACTTAACCAACTCCTATCTCCAAAAGTGACTTTCCCTTCCTTACTATCCTCAAGGTTGTTAGAAAATAACATGTCACCGGTGATGTGCCTAGAGCACCCACTATCAAAATACCATTGGGAAGTATTTTTAATCTTGAGAGCAACGTGAACAATAATGACTTTGTCATCTTGCATAACCCAAGCATTGGTAACTGATTCGTCTTGAGTATTGCATTTACTTGCCATTTATACTGATTCATTTTATCCCCCTCGGGTATTTTAATTCCTATTTGTAAGATCATTAACCAGACAACTTCTTTTATAAATGTTTTTATGATTTTTGAGTTATAATTGGGATTTTTCGGTATTAAAGTTCTTAGTGTGAAGTTTGGTCGCATTTTAGAAAAATTCTATCACAGAGGGCACATTAAAGGGCATTTTAGTCATTTCATCATTCTACAAAGTCGGGACTTCATTTTAGATATTATGAGATCAGATTTTAGGGATTTTTTAGGAGCTTTCCTTATACCCACATTTTATAAGTATGATACTATTCATCTTCTTCCATATTTAATCTAGTTCCAATTTCTTGTTCTTGATTTTCTATCTAAATTACTTGTTACTTATTTAGTTTTCTTCAGTTATTTCTTGCTTGTGTTGATTAATTGGTTATTTTCATTAGTTAATTTATTGTATTAATTATTTTAATCATGTGTAATAGTTATTTTAAGGGTTGGGGTCACATTTTCACCATTAATTGGTACTGAGCTTTGAAATCTAGGTTTTGGGTAAAAATGAATTTAATTGAAACCTTGTGTATTAAAGTTGAAATATTAGGCGTTTAACTTTCTTTGTCACGCAACGTTAGTATTTATAGCGATATTTCGAAATCAATCCCTTTGTGACCATATTTGAGCAAAAGTTTAATCTTTCATTGTTGGATTAATTTTCATCATGTTTGATGTTTATAATCAATTGAATATGCTTGGTTAAATGTATTTGAACCAAAATCATTAATATGCGTTGTTTAGCCCATGGAGGGGATGTGATCCTAATCTCATTTTTTTAATCTTTATTTAGTCTTAATTGCGTAGTTAACTTCTTCTTTTTTTCTCTTTGTACAATCACCCATATCATCTTTACACTTTACCTTTTTCTTAGTGTTATAACAATTTAATCCTAAATATCGTTCCATGTAGTTTCAATCCCTACTTGCTGCTACACTTTCATATATAGTGTGCCAATTGTGGTATCTTTTAGTATATGGCATAAACACCAAACGACATGTTTTAAGTACGAAGTTTACGCCTCATTAAAAATGGCATCATTGTCGGGGAGAGAATTTTAGTGTTTTAATACTTTATGTGTATATTATATATTCTTCTTTCTTTCTTTTTGACTCGTACTAAATTGTTTCAGAAAAAAAAAATTGGTGCTTGTCACATTTTTGAATTTCCCACTTTGAAATGTCTTATCCTAACTCTTTTGATGGATTTAATTGTTATGATAATAGTTCTCAAAGTTATACTCCCAAGACTACGAGTGAAGGCTTCCGCATTCTTGAAAATGAAAGAATTGAACGTGAAATTCAAGCATTTATATGTAATCACTCATCGTCTTGGGAATAAACTTTGCAAAGTGGGAATAAGAAATTGAACGATGAATTCGAGATTTATGAAGACTGGACAGATAAACAAAATGTATAACTCAATGAAATGACTTCTTTTTTCAAAATCTCGATTGAGATTGAAACTTGATTTTCTCCTCCACCTTTTTTTTCAAGAAGAAATCATTGAGAGTGATCCAAGCACTTTCGAATTTCAACTTCTTATAAAGTTTCGAATTCTATTGAGGTTGAAGGTCCTTTATTTCCTTGCTTCCCCATTATTATTGAATCATTAAATAGATTGCAAGAATCGGATGAAAGTCTCGAGGACTTCGACCCGATTCTTGAACGATAATGTTATTTTGAAATGCTTCATCTCATGGGATATTCACTTGCACTTTCCCCACCTCCCATTCCAATGAAAAATCTTGGGGAGGTGATTTTAATTTTCTTGAGATCAATTTGGTCTTGTACCCCTTAGCATCGAAATACCTCATCATCCCCTTAAAAATTTTAATTGATGGTTCTTTTCTTACGCCTTACACATGCCTTCTGTTATTCAAACGAAATTCTTATGTTTCGGGAGGCATGCATGAAATGAGGTTACACCATTAATCCCTCAAAGTCATATTGTATTTTGGGTACACCCTAAAATTTTTTGACTTGTAGTGTATAGTTAATTGGAACTTCAAATTGTAGATTATAAATAGTTAGTTTTTTTTCTTTTCTTTTTCTCTCTTTTCAATTATAATCTAATGTAATTATTTAAAGTTTTTTTTTTGTGCTTGGTTATAACTTGTTTTGTAGATTCAATTGACTCGTACTTATCAAGGATCGCTCCATTTTGTGTAATATCTTTCTTTTCTCTCTTTATTTTGTGTTCTTGAATTGCATTGAGAATAAGGCAAAATTTAAGTTAGGGGTGGGACATTCTTTCCATTCATTGTTTAGTTTCATTGATTTGATCACATGTTCTTAACCAAGCATGATTTTATCCTTTGTTGGGTGTTTTCCCTTTGTTTTCAATGATAAATTTTAATAAATTCCCTATCCAATAGATAATTCAATGATGCATGTTCTCGACTTTAGAAGTTATTAGACTTTAGCCCTCAAATCATTGATATGAATTAAACTTAAACCCATGAGAACATGCGCTTTTATTGATTCAATGATTTGATTTATGGAATTTATAACTCGAAAATCTTTTGGTGCATTATATACACTTACAAAAAGTGTGCATTCAGTTTTCTTCATTTGTGAGTGATATACATTACTCTTTCCTCCTTGAATATGTTAAAGTCGTCGGTAATCTCACAATTCTTTCATTGATCGTTCATTAACTGAGTTCATATTTTGAAATGTGTTGCTTGAGCATGATTTTCAAAGTTGTTTTGACTCGATAATTATGTAAAGTTTAGGAGAGGATCGTAGTCCCTCTTTGTTATATCACCCATATTGACCTTGACCTCACCTTATATGTTTATCCTCCCCAACCCCTCAGAGCCTTAATATATCCTTTTGTTTCAAAACACAAAATCCCATAACCAGCTCCACATTGGAGTTAATAAACCATATATATCACCATACGTACATTTGTTTGGAATTATACTTGGGAATCAATAATGTTCTTTTTATGTAGTTGCAATTAAGAATGTTAGAGTGTTAGAGAAAAGAAAATAATGCAAAAAGAAGCGGAAAAAAAAAGCGAAAGAGAAAGAGGAAGTATTTAATTGATATACATAGTGTTCAATAAGCTTTGTTCACTCTCTCCAACTTCATATCCAGTGCTTTTTATGGAAATCATATTCCAATGTGAAATTGTCCACGACTTTTCATTATCCCAAGTGTTTCATTCCTGAACAACTTTGAATTCGTAAATATCCCCTTCTTTCATAACCTAAACCCCAAGCATACACTAGAACCCTATAAAAGTCATATGTGATCATAGGGTGAATTTGGTTTGAAAGTCATAATAATTGTGATAATCTAGAGAATGCATTTCACCTCTTTAATGATGATATCCTTTCATTGAGATTACAAAGTTTTGCATTTTATATATAACGTTCTTTAATAATGACATGTGTGTGGCCTAGTTTCCATTTCCATTTAGTATTTATGTCTCCATGTCCCGTGTGTGTTTTACCCCATTTCATAACGATTTCATTTGCTGAGACTAAACATCGGAGAGAATTGATATCATGCACGCTCTAATGTTTATTCGATTTATAAAAGTTTTTACAAATCATACTTTGAATGTGTTCGCTTTTCCTCCCACTCTTAAGGTTTCAATTCCGTGATGATCATTCTATAATGTTAGTAACTACGGACTTTTTTGTGAATTCATTCACTTTTCTAATAACATGTTGAAATCCTTTTCGTTATTATTAAGCTTGTCTTTTTGATTTATTGGCATATTTTGATGAAACTTTGATGTTTGTGGGTTCCATCCCTAAAAACTCTCACGCGACAACACTCGTCCACTAGGATAACCTAGGGGTTTAATGGCTTTTTGTATGTGCTAAATGCAATCGTTCACCCATGAAAGTGGCTTTTATCTCCTTTGTATATATGTCCTCTTTTATGGTACTATTTGTAATCTTGTTTCTTTGCACTTCATTGCTAGGGACTAGCAATGTGTAAGTTAGGGGGTGTGATTCGTATCGAATATTGCATTTATTTACCCTTTATAGTGATGCATTTTAGCCTCCTCGGGTATCCTAATTCCTAATTTTATGATCATTAACCATAAAACCTCTTTTATGAATGTTTATATCCTTTTCGAGGTATAATTGAGCTTTTATTGGTATTAAAGTTCTTAGAGTGAAGTTTGGTAACATTTTGCGAAAGTTCTATCATAAAGGTCACATTCAAGGGCAATTAAGTCATTTCATCATTTGTTATTATGGCTTGAAGTCTAATGGAAGTTGTAACCCTCGAAGCTAGCTTCACGTATCTTCCAACCACGCCTAATTTCGATCTATAACAAAGAAGTTACGACATATTTCGTATGCTGGTCCAAAATGAAGATTCAGACCCGTCAGGGGTGAATTGATTCGAGCCCCTTTAAATTCCACAAATTTATATTTTAGGTGGGTTTTTTGTTGGGTATTTATAGGAAAACATTTTATTAAGTTAGGGGCTTCATTTTAGATATTATGAGATCAGATTTTAAGGTTTTTTTAGAGCTTTCCCTTCTCCCCCTTCTTAGGGTTTATACCCACATTTTGTAAGTATGATAATATTCATCTTCTTTCATATGTAATCTAGTTTCATTTTCTTGTTCTTGATTTATTATCTATATTACTTGTTAGTTATTTAGTTGTCTTCATTTATTTCTTGCTTGTGTTGGTTAGTTAGTTGTTTTCATTAGTTAATTTGTTGTAATAATTGTTTTAATCATGTGTAGTAACTAGTTTAAGGGTTGGGTCACATTTCCACTAATAATTGGTATTGAGCTTTGCAATCTAGGTTTTGGGTAAAAATGCATTAAATTGAAACTTTGTGTATTAAAGTTGGAATATTAGGCATTTTAATTTTCTTTGTCATGCAATGTTAGTGTTTATAGCGATATTTCAAAACTAATCCATTTGTAACCATATTTTAGTGAAAGTTTAATCTTTCATTGTTGGATTAATTTTCTTCATTTTTTATGTTTATAATCAATTGAATATGCTCTATTAGATGTTTTTAAACCAAAATCCTTAATATGTGTTATTTTGCCCATGGTGGGGATGTGATCCTAATATCGTTTTCTTAATCTTTGTTTAGTTTTAATTGTGTAAACTTCTTGTTTTTTCCTCTTTGTTATCATCTTTTACACTTTTCCCTTTTCTTAGTGTTAAAACAATTTAATCTCCCTGTGGATTCGATCCCTACTTGCCGCTACTGTTTCATATATAGTGTGCCAAGTTGTGGCATCTTTTTGTATAGGGCGTAAACACACAACTACATGTTTTAAATACGAAGTTTACACCTCATCAGTAACCTTTTATTTGCCGTTATCATTCTTGGCTCTAGTCGGAGCATTAAAAGTATTTTTAACTGGCATAAACATCCGTTGAAATTCTTCCATTAAGCTTTGAGAAATCGCGGCTATGAACTCAACTTGATCTCTAAGACTAGAAATTATCTATAGAGGTGCGCGGGAGTATGTGTACGTTGATTACTTCCTAACTTGTAGGAAAGCTATCTAAAGTTACCTCTACTTTTGCAAAAGGTGCAAACATAGACTTGTTTGGATCGACATTTGTTCGATTTCTTAGGTTGAACTCTCTTTCGTGGTTTACGTCGAGGCCCATAAGGATCTCCCACAAATTTAAGAATTGATTTCGGTGCGGTATGGGAAGTGGATACCCCGTCGTAACCTATTTATCGCCTCTCCACAAAACCAAAAGTGGGACCGAGAAGCCTCTTTTCAACTTTCTTTAATGTATCCCCTATAGTAACCTTGACCTCCCAGGAATGATTGAGATCTTTCTCAAGCTGGGATACAAGGGCTTCAAGTTTCTCTCGAGTCTCCACAAATGCTTGAAGATCTCGCGTAAGACTAGCCACTTTGTTGGTCAAGTCACTATTATCCTCTCAACTAAAATAACTTTCTATATTAAAGAAACTCTCATCGATGACCCTCTCTCTCTATACCCTCTTTCAACTCCTTCTCCAAAGATTTAACTCTAATCACTAAAACTTTGTTTTGTTTCTTCATTGTAAAGGACTCAATGTAAATATCGACATAAGCACATTGAAGGTCACTCTCGCCCTCACTCAAAATGTCATCTCCCCCACTCTCTCTGGCATGGCGAGACTCATTGTCGATGTCATCATGTTTAGTATCTTCCTCATCGTTGTAAGGTGAACTAGGTGTATTAACATGACTAACCATAAACTCAGTGAAGTTACTCCCATTATGTGATTCGTCCTCAAAATCCACCAACTCCACATTTCTCACATTAAGTGTGGCATTGAAGTCACCTTTGCCTTTACCTTATCTCTTTAATCTCGTATCACACTACTGAGCTTTGTGACCCTTACCCTCGAACCCATAGCATTTTTCTTCATCTTTCTTAGGATAATCTTATCTTTCTTTTTTAAAATTTTCCTTACCCGATTTATATATTTTTTTATCTTTTTCAAAACTCTTATTTTCTTTGGAGGTTTTCTCTTTTCTATGTTTAAGAATTTTTTTGATTTTTTTTGCAAGAAGGGATAAATCGTCCAGATCAAAATCATACTCAAAGTCAAATGACACTTTCTCTTTCCTTTTAGATTTAACTTTTAAAGCAATTCCCTTTTCCTTAGGTTTAACAATTTTAGAAAAAAAATGTTGATTTCATAAGTTTGACGGCATCTTACGAGTTCTTCTAACCTAAGCATATATAATATACCCAACAAATTAAGCACAGTAACCTTAGGAATAAAACGGTCCGGAAGTGATTTCAAAATATTTTTAGCTACATGAGTCTCATGAATTTTCTCACCTAAATTAAAACTAGAGTTTACGATATCTAGATAATTGTGCATAAAATTCATCGAAAGATTTAGACTATGTCATGGTAATTGTCTCATACTATGTGATGAGTTTTTAAATCTTATAAGATTTCACAACATTAGTACCCTCATGAGTTAGTTAGACGATATCCCACACTTCCTTAAATGTGGTGTGCCTTATAATGTACTGAAACTAATCAGGGGTGATGAATCCTGAAATGGCACTTAAACCACATGAGTTAAAATTACTCCATTTAAAATTATTTTTTGTCCACGTAGAGATAAATTTTGGATCTCTACAAGGGTTTTTGAACTAGGATATGTTCTTCTTGATTTGATAAAGTGATCTCTAAATTTCAAAGGGGATTTTATGAACATTGGTAGTGTTTGATCATAAAAGGAACTTTAAAATGATTTCAAAAATCTTTTCGAAGAGTTCTTTAAGAATCTAATCCCACATATCTATCTACAAGGATGTTTGTTGCAAAATGAAAAAAATTAGATATTGGGATCGAATTTAATTAAAAAATAAAAACTTGCACTATCGTTCGAATGAATCGATACCTCATTCGAACAACATACCCTTTTTCATTCGATCAGGCTTCCAATTACATTTCGAACAACATTTGAGTGCTTGACAAGAAATCATATCATTCGATCATGGGAACCTTCACCCTAATAACATACCCAATCTTGTTTGAAGAACTTCCAACGAGGCTTTGAACAACATTCCATAACTGACCAAAAGGCAACATTCTAGATTTTGTTCAAACCATGAAACTCATTCTGACAACATTGTGTAACTTGTTCGAATGACAAGCAAATATCATTCAAATGATATAACAAGATTTTCAAATTTTTCTTTTAAAATCATTTTGAAATGTAAACTCTTAAAAAAGTAAATCCTTGAAAAAATAAAGTCTTTACCAAAACAACCATAACTTGTATAAATGTTGTTGAGACGAATGACTCTTAATCTTCCAAAAGTCTACAAATTTGTCTTCGAATACATAGAAGCAGTCATGAAGGTGCAATGTATGTGTAACAGGATAAGACAAATAAAGAATACATTGAGCAATTATAAAACTTTCTCTTACACAATGAATATGGATTTTTTTATTCCGACATAAGAAAGAAACTCTATCATCTTTGGAGGAAGTACTATCTTCAACGTGGTCTTCACGATGTTTTCTCTTTAATTTTCCTGTCTTTTTTAAACCCACCTTATTTCCCCAAGATTCCTAAATCCCTGAAAACGTTTTCAATTCTGATCACCACTCAACGTTTTAAGTTGTACTAAAAAATCTTGCTAACAATTAAAAGCCTTTTTTTACTTTTGAAATCGATGGCTATGTACAAATAATCTTCTCTGCGACAAATATATTATTATTATTATTATTATTATTATTATTATTATTATTATTATAATCAATTTCTTCAGCATAAATTTGACAAGCATAATATTCCTTTACAACACAACTGCACAAATTCCCATATGGAGGAAAATCATTAATAGTCCATAAAGTATAAATTTTAATGTAAAATATTTTGTTGGTAAGTATCATAAGATTGAACACGTTCATGCCATAAGGTGTGTAAATCTTCAATTAATGGTGCCAAGTAAACTTCAATATAATTGCTTACCTGTCGTGGACCGGATATTAATATGGTCACCATCCAAAAAACTCTCTATGCGCTCAATAAAGGATGAAAATTGTAGGTCATCTACATAACTGGACAAAAACTATACCTTGGAGTTTTACACGCATCTGGAAGCATATTTACTAATAATTTCATCCACCCACTCGTTTCTTTCAAGTTGAAAAGACATACCAATGCTGATAATTTAGTAAACTTTTTACAACCCTTATATAAAGGCTTTTGATCGTCATCAAGAAACTTTGCAAAGTTTTCAGGATCTCCCATTATATCCTCGTGGGTAACTTGAACCACCTCCATAGTGTTTTCAAGATCCTTCGGAGTCTCTATCACATAATCTTGAAGGTTTTGGATCACATGCGTAGGTGGGGTAGCACTTTTAGCGATTTCTCCATGCCATATCCTTGTACGATACATTTTATTAAAACCATTACCATATAAATGATTTTTAACCACTTTTAGACTACACTTATATCCATTCCCACATTTATAGCATGGGCATGATATGGAGTTACTCATTTTTGCATGCGCTTCAACAATTATAAAGTCAATCTTTAATCTCTCCTTCATAGTTATTTGATAATCTACTCATGGAAATCCAAGACATATCCATCACAAATAGACTGCGATATGAAAGAGCACTTACTTACATCTAATAAAGATAACACAAAGTTACGAAACAGATTGGGAATCCATAATATTCACTTTGATATTTATCAATTGCATGTAACTATCAAAATGCACAACTTCAATCTATGTCTCAAAAACTTGGAAAAAACATTTGTATGTTTGTAAGCATAAAATCTTGAATTAAAAAATATGTGAAGAAAGCTCGTTTAATTGACTTATAAAATTCAAGAGACATATTCCAAGTACAAGGGTAGGTTTAATGTCCTGGATGATAAGGACTAATTTAACATTTTCTTCTTTTATTTTCCTTCTTATGGAAACCAACATCATTTATGTAAATTAACATTTTACTTAGAATTATGACAGGTTATACAACATCAAAAATCAATAGGACCGTTTTACAATTCATTATTAACATATATCATTATGAGTTTCGCAACTTTCATTTCTCAGAATTTATTACTACTTTCCCCAAAACAACCTTTATGTTTTGTAGTGTTGTAAAAGGCACGACTGTGTTTTACGCTTGAGAGAAATGTCCCGCCTTTGCCTTATTCTTAGTAACAGTCTTAAGATGCACCTTTTTTTTTTAAAAAAATGACATATTGAAATGATATCTCATTGTAAAGACTTTTTTTACGAACCAGACTAATATATCATCAAAAAAAAATCAAACGACAAAAAGTATCCCAAACCTCTCTACCTCTTTTTTCCTCTCATAAAAAAAGCCTAACATTGTGGATCGATTTCCGATCTGAAGTCTATCTATTTTGTGTGAAATGTGAAAAATATATTTTTTATATTAAATTATTTTTTATTGATTATCGATTATCGATTATTGAGTGATTGACCTTGATTATTGAATTATGAAAAATATATTTTATACATTGCTTATTAAATATTGAGAAATACAATTTGTATATTGATTATGGAGTATTCATATGAAAAAGATGGCTACCAAATACACATGAATTTTTTTAGAATTCAAGGTATGTATTATTTTATTATATTATTAGCTTTAGAATAATTAAAATAAAAAAAGGAAAAAACAGATTTTTACGCCTATACTCTTAAGGATTGAGGCTTGACATCTACCCCTCGACCACGTCTCTCTCCTTTTGAAACCTTGATATTTTTTCCACTACATGATTTATACATATATATGTTGTATTATGTTTCTTCTCTATAATCCATAATTTACAAAGTGTTAGGCTGCAGGCAGAGACTTGTCATCATCCTAGCGCCAAGAGAACTTCAATCCAGTATACTTCTAGGTGTGTAGTAATTTATTTATTCTAATCATATTAGGTATGTTACGCTTAATGTTACCTGTTTCGGTATTAAATTTAATTACTAATACTGTTTAATTAAGATTTTAATTACTTTTAATCGTATTCATCTATCGACTATGCTTGTTCATGAGTATCATTCAACTACAAATAGATATTCAATGAAGGATTTTGACGCATGATTGATATCAAATGGAGTATTAAAAGACAACAACGGTACAAAAGAAATTTCCAATCAAGAATGATGCTTATAGGATAAATTTAGTTCCACATTTCAAGAGGATACTGGAACGGGCAATTTATTCTACTTCAAGCTACCTATTGAGATCATGGGAGAAACAAACATTAAATTGTGTTGTGGGATTATTCAATCTAGTAATGATGAAGAATGTATGATCAAATTGATATATGTATAATTTCTTTTCCTTTATATTCAGTTAAAAATGTGTTCTTGGGTATTTATTGTGTCATTTGTTTCACTGGTGGGGGATATATGATTTATAAAGTTAAAAAAATTACTACACACCCATTACAACTATTTAAGAAAAAATATTTATTAAAAAAAAATTAATTGTATATATGGACTTGATTGAAGAGAAAACCAAATACCCATAAGAAAAATATAGACCTTTTCTAACAAGGAAGAGAGGGGGAATGAGAACAATAGGACAATATAAAAACTGAGTAAATATTGGTTGGGAGTGTAACTATTATGTTTCACAACATTAGTTTTTGATTTTTTTTATAAGTTGGGAAACCTTTTCAAAGGGTAAACAAACACCTCCACGTGTGTTAGTTGGATACCATTTGAACATATTTACTAACTTAGAGCATCCACAATGGGATGCTCAAATTCAAGAGAATGGTAACTTTGAAAATTTTGAGCACTGCAGTGGTGGGATGAAGTTGAAGGATTTATAGAGGTTCTTTAAATTTACTAAACGAGTACAGAATTTGTAAAGGCTTCCTACAAACTTCTGAAGGTCGTTGGAACTCATACAAACAAATGATGTTCATAGGAAGTTAGACATTTATATTCTTATGCGTTCCTACGAACTAATGTTGATCGTAGGAATTTTGTTTTCTTCCTACGAACAACATTAGTTCGTAGGAACATGAGTTACAAATTTACAAATTTACTTTCCTCCTCCACTGTGCAGACTATTCCTCACGAAAGCTAAAACCCACTTTTTCTTTAGATAAGTTACTTTTCGTTGCCTTTCTTCATTACTAATGCTCTTAGTATGAATTGAGAGCCACATTAAACTGACAAATATGTCATGTCAATTGAACAACTGGCCTCCTGAAATCAATTTATAAATTTACAATATTCTTAAGGCGAATCTCTAAGTAAACAACCCAATATTTACACATATGTATTTGTATGTAACACCATTTAGGAAAATAAATTTGGTATAATTGAATTTTTTATATTTAAATTTTGTACTAAATTTCTTGATTGCATCTAAAACTTCATATGACCTAGAACGTTTATTAATGAATAACTTTAAAATGATTCACATATTACGTCATATTCATTAGAATGTAGACAAAATACTACTATAAATTAATAAAGCAGAGTTTTAAGTGAATTTGACGAATATAGCATTCTTATTTCATATCTATAAGATTATTGTCATAAAATTATACCTGGTGCTCATAAACATTTTTTTGCCGAAGTTTTTGTTTTTCTTTCTTGTTGATTTCATAATATGTGTTTATCGCTATAGTTTAATTTCTTGAAATTGCATTAGATTAATATCAAATTCCAAGATAAATATATGTTATTGGTGAAATTGTTTTTTTTATGTCACATGATTTGCATCCTAAAGTTCTCATACTTGATAATTTCGTATAAATCTGTCATTTGTTATTTGAGGTACGGAAATGATAAAACGAGACAAGGAGTGGATAAAATTTATTGTGATGATATGTTGTCAGCTATATACCTTCTCTATTAAGTTGTAATGTTTTTTTTAATGAAATTGCAATGTTGGGGAGATGTTTATCAAGTTAAAAAAATAACTTTTGTGTAAACTTACGTATGATTTTTTAATGAGAAAAACTATATTTTAAAAGTATGCATTATAATCGAGTGAGAGTCTATGTATGCTTTTTTAATGAGGAAAACTATATTTTAAAAGTATAATTTCTTTAAGTTCAATAATGAGAAAAACTATATTTTAAAAGTATAATCGAGTGAGAGTCTAACTTACATATAACACTAATTTCTTTCAGTTCAATAATTTGTGGTGCCCCGTTATGTTATTTCTTTAAGTTCAATAATGTGAAGTTCCCCGTCATCTTCTCCTTCTTTCAAATTTCAAACAATTCCGACACGCCACAACGTGTTAGACCCGTGTCCAGTCAATGTCCATGCCATTTCGTACACGTGTTAGAGTTTTCGGAGTATCCGAAAAGGGTATGCCACCTCTGGAGAATTGCCCGTTCTTCATAGAATATATGTTTTTTGTATTTTATTTCTCATAACAATAATTTTAGAACATCCAGTAACTTATATTAGGTAATTGCAACAAATAAAAAAATGTGATGACATTAGACAAAAGTTGAAAAAAGTTTTAAAAGTTGGCGATATATTAGTTAAAATGTTTTCCTGGGTCTAAAAATATGATGGTTTTGTTAATTAGGTTACATAATCTTTCTTTTAATTGATGATATATTATTTGGTTTCATGTTCGTTTAAATTTTTTTTTTTCTTTGGAGAAGCGGAGATATTCTTACTTCAAGAACATGAACAAAATGGTATAAAGAACATAAAAATTATTTTCATTTTCACTGTACCTCTTTGTTTGGAAAAAACCGGGACTACATATGCGAGATTGAAACCATGAAATTAATATATGGGAACCTAATGTCCTTAAACATGATTAAGCCACAATACAAAACGTGCCATGACTAAGTTGTTTTTAATGTAAGTTTTTGCCAACGACTTTTGGGTCACGTGCGTTCAATACATTTTGCAATTGTACAAACTCGTTGATTTCTATATAAAAAATATGAACATCGATTAACTTCAACTTTAGTCAGAAGTCAGTTGATTTACAATATAGTTAGTAATAATAAAATTACCATCCTATTACAATCTTTAAAAAGTCGAACCGCAAGATGACCAATGCCAGCCATCTTGTGTGGATTTAAAAATTTAAGAGTGAGAAAAGCAACCCCTGATTGTGAGAGAGACTATGGAGGCACTTTACTAGTAAGATTCTTTCATATAAGCAGTCATAGTTTAACAATACGGTTTCTCCAAATGGGTTGGATCAAACTCAGTGACCAAACGCACCTAATAACTTATCTTCCATAAAATCATTGCTCTTTCTCCCTTCTTATTATCAAAATTTATTTCAAACATTTTACCAAAATTTTGACCCAAACAACGTGATGTAGCACGTTGTATGCCTCGGCTAGTGTTTGGAATATATGCCTCAATAATTGTTGTGTAAACACCACCAACAAAATTTTCCATCTCTCTTTTTACCCTACACAACTGGTATTGCAAGAAATTTTTCATAAATTCATTTATATAGTTCCAATATATCAGCATCATCCTCTTTCTTGGATGCAAATGCAATATACCCTTCTTTCTAAAGAAACTGATGAATGGAGTTGGTTGACTAAACTTCCATGGAATAACATTGCATCACCGATTTAGCTATATAGATTATGTAATTTTAGGACTTAAAATAATATTGATTATAGATATAAGACAACAAACATTTCGTTTTCATTTTTAATCCCTATTTTCAAAATATAGGGACACGTGGCATGCTGTGATTGGTTGACGTTTTATGAATATGGGTCCGCGCCAGCGGCTTTATTGAAAAATAGGGACTAAATCCATAAATAAAATGTTTGTTTTCCTATTTTCAAAATACATATTACAATAGGTGTTAAATTTACAAAGCCCCTTAGCTATAAAGGTAAGTTGCGATGTCCTCTAATAAACTTTGAGTAATAACGATACATACTAATGTCACTTGTGGGATGAAATGTAACGGGAACCTATAAGTTATATTCTCCAGATTTTGTAACCCACCAACCTTGGGAGCAAACCCCTTAATATGGTCCTTTTCTCGTTGCAGTACATCAAGGGACATAAAAAGAGGGAAATAACAATTCTTGATATTCATCGTCTTTATTTCTTAATCAAAAACACTTTCAAGACTTCCCATATTAGCATTGTCCATTCCCTCAAACTATAATGACATATGCCATAATATTCAATCATGTCACCACTAATAACCACCTCGGAGTACCATTCTCCACAATTCTCGTCCTCATTATAGGAGGTAGGGGTGGTAAACGGACGGATACGGATCGAATACCATGTATTCCATATCCGTATCCGCTAGCTGAATGTACTATCCGTATCCGCCCGGATAGTTAAAACAACTATCCATATCCGTATCCGCTCGGATACCTCGGATTCGGATAATATCCGTATCCGTTTACATTATTTAGTCATCGTAAAAAATAACAATTAAAATATCCAATCCAATGAAATCCAATCCAAATAAATATGTAACAAAATTATTGCCTCCTAACATCACCAATTATGGATTCCATAATAATTGTATCATTTCATAATGATAATATGGCTTAAAGTCATCCATACTTTACAATCATATAAGCTTAAAGCCATTCAAAAAAAAAAAATAACAGTCACATTCCATGACAGTAAAAATAAATATGCACCTTTTAGATTAATCAAATTTATTGAGAATGATAACCTCATGGACCTTTTGTCTTCAAAACATAGTGATATTTTTATTTTAATAAGTATACATTTTTATTTTGTATATAATATACATGTCGTTAACTTCAGTTCTCATTACAATCAAAACCATCTCTTTACTTTTATGTTTTTCTCTTACATTCTATTATGTTTCTCTCTTACATTCTTTTTTGTTTCTCTCTTACATTTATTTATAATTAAGGAAACTAATGAACAACCACATGAGAGTTTATTTTCTCTTATTTTGTACGAAGGAGAAATAAAACGAAGTTAGTTTTTTTTAGTAGAGTATATGTTCTTTAGTCGGTGTATGTTGTGTGTGATAAAGTGTATTGTAACTTTAGTGTAACTCCATGATAATATACCCAATTAAATAATAATACTTGACATTTTATAATATACCCAATAAAACAATAACTTTAGGGTGTTTTTGTTTTGAGTGGAGTATGTGTTTATTTTGTTTTGGGAATAAACGATTAAGATCTGTCTTAATATTATTTTATTAGTAATATTAATACTAATATTATTAGTAACATTTTAAACATATGTTTGACGGATACAGATATCCGATAGAACATATATCTGATAAAATAGATACTCCAGATCGGATACGGATTATCTGTGTCGGATACTAGTACTATCAGTATCCGTATCCGTTTTCTCGGATATTTTTAAAGAGTATCCATATTCGTATCCGTTTCCATATTTCCGGATAAATATCCGCAAATTTGGATTCGGATATCGGACGGATGCGGATTTTCGAATATCCGTTTACAGCCCTAATAGGAGGGACATAGGCCAATCTCTTTTTTCACCTCCTTCCTCCTACCCGCTAAAATATTAGACCCACACTCTTAGCATTAGTTTTTTAAGTATCGTTGGAGGTCATGTCTTCAATTTCAAGCCGTGGCGGGTTGTAATAAAGATAAGTAATGGCTGCCATTTCTCAGAACTCGATCAGCCTTATGTAAAATCGAACACATATCATATTTAAAAATCAGACTTATACCATACTGAAAAATCAGACTAGATTGTAAAATCAAACTCGATGCAACCCTTTGTAAAATTAGACCCACACTAGATTGTAAATCCAAAATCGAGGAAGCCCAACGAAAAATTAAACTTGCCAGATTATAGAACCAAAATCGATTGAGAAATGCGAGTCATATGAGATTGAAAAATCATACCAGATTGTAAAATCAAAATAAATGCAGCCTTTTGTAAAATCAAACTTATACCAGATTGAAAAATCATACTCATACTATATTGAAAAATCATACCAGATTATAAAAACAAACTTGATGCATCTTTTTTATAAGATCAAACTCATGCCAGATTATAAAAAAAAAAAACTCACTGAATCAACCCCCAACATGACTGTAAATATGGAAAATAATTAATCACAAATAAGTTTAGTTTTTCCCGTGAGGCATGCGATATCGTGAATTGAACTCACAAAACGTTATGAGAATGTGCATACATCTGATTTATTTTCCTTTAAGGATAATGAACACTATAAAAACAAACAAAAAACATGCTCTATATATTATATATTGTTCAAGGTCTTGTTTTCAATGATAACTAATACACATTTTGCCTTTGAAAATATGGTTTTCGTGAGTTCAATCTGTGGTAATTTGTGCAGTATGATGTAGGTGTTGGTTGTCCCATTTGTGTGTTTTTGTTTAGTTAACTACAATAGATAAAACCGATGCTTTAATATTTGACACCAACCTATTTAATCTATTTTCTGATTGGAAAAGAATTTTTAGCTCTTATTCTCTCTGTCCCAATGTATGATTTATATTGACTTCTACACTCTATTTTCCTTTTCATAAAACGGATGTAACTCGAATCACAATAATGTAGGGGCCTATGTCAACCAGCTTAACCACAAACATCCCCCAACCCCCTAATATGTTGAAAGGAATTATTATTGACATTTATCATGCATATGCTCTGAGTAATCAACAAGGGAATCGTTACTATATGCAAGCAGGGGCGAAGCCAGGAATATATTTTTGGGGGGACCACAAAAATACCGGGGGTTCGGGGGTGGGAGCCCCTGAGAATTTTTTTTTAGGGTTATTTTCATTTTATGCAATATTTTTACCAACAATATAATAATTGCACCACATACAAGATATCAACCGTAAGTATTTTTTTCCCAACAATATCATATATATTCACCATCAAAATATAATAATTGCACCACATACAAGATACAATTATTAGCAAAAATAGAGGTACAACATTATAAACTAATTGTTGGAATATAATACAAAAATTCTAGCAAAAATATAAAGAGATGCATCAAAATTGCACACGACGTTCTTTTAAATCCCGAAATCCATCTATGATTGATTCCGCACTAAACCGTGTCGCAATGTCTTTTTCAATGTAGATAATAAGAGAATTTGTAAGATAATCATTCTCCATCTTGTTTCGAAGCTCGGATTTGACATGACTCATTGCTGAAAATGCACGTTCGGTAGTTGCAGTTGATACCGGAAGAGTTAAGACAAGCCTAATTAGTCCATCAATTAGTGGATAAAAAATCGACTTTCTTGTTTTCACCAACCACTGACATATATCGGAAAGAGTGTTTAGCTTTTGAAATTCCGAATGTTAGAGAACATCAACCTCATAGTGCTTCAATTGCATTTTTAAGTCATCTCTCTCATGCGCACTGAAGTCTTCGGGATAAAACTCATCAACAAGCTTGCAGATATCATCAACATTAAAAGTAGTATGCCCATTTTGAGGATCTAATGAAGAGCTAAGAACAAGTAGCCTCACCGTATGATCACTAAATCTGTAATTTAGCTCATGCAATTGAGAATCAATTGTAGCATTAAATATGTCAATCCGATAATGCTCAGTAATTGTAAAATTATCTTGTTGATGACGAGCTCGTCCCCGTCTATCAAGATATAAAGCATTCATATCTGGTACCTCTATTGCACGTCTTTCACAAAAAGACTTCACCTTCTCAATTAAAGTGTCACACCCATCATCTCTTAACTTCTGAATCAATGTCTTTGTGGTTTTCACAAGTTGCATTGCATTCAGAATATCTTGAGATTTTCTTTGCAACGCTTGGGAAAGCATATCGGTGATTTCAAAAATGTCTTTCATAAGATGCAAGATGAATACAAACTCGAAAGTAGTCAAAAAACTATAAGCTGTATCGGCATCTCCACTTTGTTCCCCACCTCCATCATCAATGATGTTTAATAAAACTTGACAAGTAGCACTAAACATCTTTATCAAGCTAGAAAGAGATCTCACGTGAGAACTCCATCGTGTTTCTCCAGCCTTTTGTAAATTACCTACTTGATTCAGTCCTGTACCAGTCTCAAGCTCTTCTATGGAAATTAAATAAGCAATATCAGAGGCATGTGCAATTTTCAATTCATCGTTACGTTTACAAGAAGCCCCCACCATATTAATAATGAAACTCAATTTTGAAAAAAATTGATGTACATGACCAACTTTTCGAGATGTTGCAACTAATGCCAATTGTAAACGATGAGCAAAACAATGGACATAGTATGCATATGGACAATCTTTTGCAACTAAGGCTTGTAGGCCTTTCCATTCACCTCGCATATTACTTGCCCCGTCATACCCTTGGCCTCGAATATTTTGTTTTCCAAGATCATAACGAGAAAGCATGGAAAAAATCTCATTTTTGAGAGTTAATGCCTTAGTATCAGATACATGTACAACACCAAAAAAACGCTCCTGAACAAGACCATTTTTGTCAACAAATCTCAAAACAATGGCCATTTGCTCCTTTTTTCCAACACAACATTTGCAACATCTTTATTATTATCGGCCAAAACCTTAATCAATTCAAGAAAATTACCACGATTGATAGATTCTTTACTTTCATCATGAGCTCTTAAGGGCAAACCTTGGAGTGTAAGATAATGAACCGATGTAATTGAGGTTTTGAGTCGTAACCGATTGTTTGCAATTTGTTCGGAAGTTTGTTTCTCGAAAACTTTATCAATATGTTGTAATTGATTCATTAAATCATCACATGATTTTTGAGCAATTTTATGTAATGAATTAGGATCTTTCCCTACATGATTTAAAAATGCACATTTCTTCCCATTCCTTACTTTCTTCCAAGTATTAAACCCATCCCTTGAAAAAGTATATTGCCCATGATGCGCCCCTTCCTTGTTAAAGAGATAACAAGGTAAACAAAATGCCGCATCTTTTGTTGGGGAATACTCTAACCAAGATGGAAATATGTTAAACCATGATGCTTGAAAACGACGAGGATGTTTTTCATGTATAGATAAAGGGTAGTTCGAAACAATGCATTGATATGGACCAAAGTTAATGTATGCTCGTCGAACTTCATTAAGTAGCTTATCGGGATACCTCCATATTTCGATACATTTTCCCGGATCACGCTCTAAATTATCAATATCAAACCCCTCAACTTCAATTCTTGGTGATTTTAAAGTTCGGTGAACAAGTGTTTCACGTACCGAATTTTGAACATTAGCATCATCAGGGGAAACTGGAGACTCCTCGACATTTTGATTTTCGGCATGTTTTCTCTTGAAAAATGAATCAAGTGTCTTTGATTTTCCCATATTTCTACAACACAAAAATAAAACAATAGAAATTTGTCATTTCCTTCCCCCCCAAAAAATATAATTATCATATATTAAGCATATCATTGAACACTCCAATAGCATATAAAAAATTAATACTAATAACAATAAAATCAGTCCCTAAATTAGAGACCCTAATAATTAATAACAATAAAAATTAATATGGGTAATAATTTTTTAATATCCGTCCTTAATAAAATCAGTCCCTATTTTTTCTTTAAACATAAGCAAATTAATTCCCTATTTTTCTTTAAACATAAGCAAATTACTATATTAATAAAATCAGTCCCTATTTTTTCTAATTTTAATGGAATAATTAATACTAAATCAATTTCTATTAGTATTAATATAGTAATCAGAATGAGTCCCTAATTAATATTACCTAATTAATACTTATAAAAAAAGAGAAAAGAAAATGATACCTTAATAACAGAAACTGGCTTTTGGAATGAAAGAGACGGCTGCTGCTCCTGCTTGTTTTTTAGGGTGAGTGTTTTGGTTAGTTAAGGTACAAATAAGTAAGTGTAAAAGGATTATTTTTGGGTATAGTTATGGGCTTTAAACTTGTGGGCTTTATAAATAAAAATCAGTATTTTTTTTGGTTGGTTTTAAAACTTTGGAGGGGACCGCGGCCCCCCCTGCCAACCCACAGCTTCGCCCCTGTATGCAAGCTCTAGTTATCCAACTACAGTAGTTTCTTAATTACTATTTGGTGCTTATTAGTTCGATTTGATACTAATATTATAAGTATATTGTACACCATGGTTCACATTTGATATGTGACATTCTACCGCGCTAAAACAACAATACACGAGATATTACTTGAGATTCATAGGTCATAACATGCTTTTTCTTCAAATCCCCAACATGTGATCAGATCTGTACTCCTCCTGAGATTTTTTCTTATGTTATTGGGAGACAAATATACTAAATTGTGAGTAATAATATATGTGAATTTATTTGAACCCGAGTTTAAGCTTCGTCTTTAGCTGACCGTATTTGGCATTTTTTTTTCTTTTGACTATTACATATATTGTGAAGGATGAAGAAAACAATTTAAGTAAGTTGTGTTTGTTCAGGAGGCACAAGAAGTCCCTTGCATTGAAGCAGTACAGGTTCTTGCAATGGTGTAAAAGGTGAATTGATCTTCATGTTTGAACTAGACTATTGATAATTTTATTATAAATTCTCAACTTTGATATAATTGTGGTGAATGTTGTAGTTTGTGTGTGAACGATTATATTCATGTCGTTTATGTGTTAATAATTATATTCAAGAAGCAAAATCATATCCATTTAATAAAAGACTAATGTACGGTTGAGCTGATGATTGTGCAGATGAAAAAGCATCATATTACTTCTTGAATCAACCATTATAACAATACAAGACTAACGAGATCCCTTAAAAATAAAACAAATATATCTATAGAACAATGCTGGATTACCAAACAAACTACTGGAGAGACGACAAATAAACAGTGACACTGAACACACAAACAATCCCACAAAACTGAAATCGGCAATATAACCTCATTTCATAATACATAACTAAGGGAAATACTCCACGGGATTAAAAGGGAAGAAGTTCCTCTGTTGGGATTTAAGACAGATTGAATTGGTTTGTTTTAATAGTGATATCCACAATCATAGTCCTACAAAGAAATTAATATCTCCCTCTTATCTCAAAGAATATTTTCTTACTGTAGAGTCGCACGCGCACGCACATGTGCACTAATTAAAATAAGACAAAGCCTCTTTGCCGTGTTCCATAACTAGAGGATAAGGTTGAGTCCCATCATTAGTCTCCAAAACCATACTATATAAAATAAGTTGATAACTGTTATAATTTACATTGATAATTGATCTTGTAAATTGCCTTAGGTGATAATTATTGGTTCCCTATTTTCATATTATTTCCAAAAATCCAATTATCTGCAATATCCATCTAGTTACAAACTTAATTTTACACAATCAATAAAACTACAAACATCGGGATGAATTCTCATATAAAAAAACAAAAACAAAAACAAAGTATATATCTTAAAAAAGCCTTAAAACCTTCTAATTAAAACCAACAACCTGTATTGCTAAACTTGAGAAACAACGAATCGACCACTATGAGTCCTCATTCAAGTCATGACAATGGGAGCAGCCCCATGAGAAGAAACAACAAACAATTTGACCGCATATTATGATAAATTGTGTTAGGGATCTTAATGCAACCTGATTTAAATTTCAAGGGGGGAAACATCTACATGTGTATGTAATTGTAACAACACCAACAACGATAACACCTACATTTGTATTCAATTGATTCTCCAAATAAGAAAAGGGTAAAATAGATTCTCCAAGTTGCCGATGAGTGGGGCAAAGATTGAAGATGAGAGTGGTGGAGATTGAAGATTAGAGAGGTGGTGAATTAATATAGTGGGATGTGCAGGTTGAAGAAGAGAGGGGTGGCATGGGAGTTGAAGAAGAGAGGGGTGTGGGATGAGAGTAATCTCCATGGTAATCGTAGAATAGAGAGTTTCGGGGAAGTTGGTTTCTCTAGTTTTGAGATTGTTCATGATTCTATCATCAATTTGTTTTGCTATCTTAAGATTTTTTTCTTAAAAGGTTCATAAATATTTGAATAAATTTGTTAGCAAAAAATATTAATTTTTAAAATTTTATTTAATATTATGATTTACACCAAATTGTCATAAAAAATAAATATATTATATGAAAGTTAAAATAAGCCAATCATTAAATATAATATTAAAATGACCGAACAGGTACACGCAAATCATAATTATTTGTTTAAATGCAAAAAATGTCATAATTGTGAAAAAAATAGTATTTATTATGACAGTTAAGGAAAAGGTCATAAAATGATATTTTAAAACCATCATAAAAGGCATTTTGCTAGTAGTGTTCGTTGAGTATATGAGATATATAATGGTATTCATGATCTCATTTTAATAAGATTTTAGCTTCCAAGGAGGTTGCCAAGACTAATTTATCAAATTAAACACCATTAAAGAATCATAATTATTCTAATTGGATTAATTTAATATTGACTACACACTGCAGCCCCATTTTAAGGCCACATAATTCAGTATAAGAATCAGTGGAAATCCTAGTTGGATATGCAAAATCCACAACAATCTTACTATTATGGTCCCTAATAATGCCTTTACAAACACTTATGCGTGTTACCCTTTAGATGCTCCATTTATATTAAGTTTAGACCAATTTTGAGGGGATAATGTAAGGGCAAATTTCTAGCATTTTCCCTAGCATCTAGGTTATATTGAGTATGGAGTATCCTATTACTTCCTTCAAGGCAATTCACGCTCATACGTTCAAGAAGATGGATCCGAATATCAAGCAACTTCAATATGCTCCACGACTTGATGTAATATTGGTATGGATTTTGTTTTGTATTTTGTGGATTTTTTTACTAACTATTGGGATATTTCTCAAACTGATTTTTACAAAACAAGGCATTTTCAAACAGTTTTCTGAACAGTTTTTTCAAAATTAGAATAATTTTAATTTTTAGACGGTCTCATTCAAACAAGATTGAATGAGGCTTATATCTCGACTTTTTTCATCTCGTTGTAAGCGACTCACATCCCATTTGAATAACATCTCTATGTCGTTAGAACGATTGATGTTTCTCGCTCGAACGAGATTGCACCTCCTCGGTTTTTGTGTTAGCCTATAAATACCTATTTCGTGAAGATTTTCATTAAGACTTTTGATTTACAAAAACTACAGAATAACTGCTTTAAGTCTCCACTTTTTATTGGGAAAAATTATTTTTGATTCACACAATCAATCCCAACTACTTTTGTGGATCATCTTTGAAACCAAAAGCACTTATATATTAAAGTTACTAATGTGAAGAAGGAGTCTTCACTACTGACTTTGTTGAGGAGTATCTACTGCTGCTCTTGTGATTCGTGTGGGAAGCATTACTAACACTGTGGTCTTTATGGGTTCTTGAGGGAATTCATTGTTGAAGGAGGATTGTAATCTTTGTGGTTCTCATGGAAATCATTGTTGTATTTCTCTATTATATTTGTAAGTTGCGATTTACAGACTATAGTGAAATAAAAGGTTGTACCTTTTGGGTTTTTTTCCTGAAATTGTATTTTCTCTACTTGCTTGATTTGAATAACATAATTGCATGTTCTAGGGATAATTAAAATTTATATGTGGGATTGACATCTAATTAAATAAGTTTAAGCCATCAAAGAATAGCGCACTCCCTATAAATTGATATCAAAGTTGGTTTCACCAAATTATCATGAATAATTTTTTCGCCAAATTTTTTTGAGATATTAATTGTTTTGAAATCTAATTTTGAAAAGTCACAAATTTTTTTATGGAGAACTTGTATAATAGGATGCCAATTTTCAATGGATCGAATTATGCCTATTGAAAAGCCCGTATTAGATCCACTTTAAAGGCTATTGATGAAAGAGTCTGGTTTGTGGGTGAAAGAGGATGGACTCCCACACTTGTTTCTGATGAGACTGATGATGAATTTAAGTGGAGTACCTACAACTCCCAGAGACTTAGTGCTATTTAAGGAGCCGTCACCTATGACGAGTTCCACCACATCATGACGTGCCCTACATATAAGGAAGCATGGGATATCCTCCAATTGACACATGAGGGTACCAATGTTGTCATGGCATCTAAGATTCATAAATTGACCACCCAGTTTAAGACTATTAATATGTTAGAGTCCGAGAGTTTCAACGAGTTTTATACTAGATTATTAGATATTGTTAACATGAGTTTTAATTTGGGTGAGACAATTTAGGAGTCGAGAGTTGTGAAAAAGATTTTGAGGTCACTACCATCTTGATTTACTCGTAAGGTCACCGTTCTTAACTCTTTAGGGGTCTTAAACTCTCTTAAGTTAGAAGAAATAATAAGAGGCCTTCAAACTTATGAGATCGAAATGTTTCCCCAAACCATTAAGCCTAAGGATAGAGAGATAGTTTAAAGACTCAAATTAATAAAAAGAAAAAAGAGAAAGTGTGTGAGTCTGAATCTGAGGGTCTGGTTGATTTCAATGACTTGACATTATTTGTGTTTTTTTAATGTTTCTCAAAAATTCCAAAAATAATTCTTCCAATAAAAATGCTTTTGAGAAAAATAAAAAAGAAGAATGAGGCCAGGGATACTGGTGATAAAGAGGAAGATATAAAATGTTTTGAATGCGAGGGCAAATGGCACAAGGCTTTTGAGTGTCTTTCTATGCTAAAGAGAAAGGAAAAAAATATTGCTAACAAATCCACTCGTAGAAATAGTGACATCAAGTTGGATGATTTAGGGGGAGAATCACCACATGAAAAGTGTGTTGCTTTCATGGCTAGTCATGTAACCACATCTAGTTTGTCCCACGATGATGTGGACATGTGTAAACGTGAGAGCCTCGATGATGTTTCGAGCTAGTTGAGTGCATTCTAGGATGAGATTGCAAGTGAGGGAGAAAGGGATGTTCGAAAGGCCTTTAGTGATTTATTCACCGAGACGTTGAAAATCCAAAAGCTGAATAAAGATTTAAGCCTTGAGGTGTTAGAATTGGAGAGAGGGGTGAAAATTTTGAGGCTGTGTGAGGCATCGGTGAGTCAACTAGAGAAGGTGATAGTTTCTTTGTGTGAGTAATTGTTCATCTTAGGCCCGAAAAAGAGTGCATTGACCAACACCATGGATAGTCTTACGGGAGATCTTCAATCTTCATTAGAGACTGGTGAGAAACTTGAAGCCCGTGCATCCCAACTTGAGAAATATCTCGAACATGATCGGGAGGTCAAGGTCACTTTATAGAAGAAAAATCTAAGAAGGTTGGAAAAAGGATCCACGGTCCTGCTTTAGGTAATGTTGAGAGACTTGGAATAGGTTATGACGGTGCGTTCACTTCCCATGTTGCACCCGAGCTAGTTTACGAGTTTATGTTTGATCCTTATGGTTCTCGACCTAACCAACCTAGGCGTATATTTCCCCATAGGAGAGAGCATCCTAGACATTTTGAGAGAGGTGTTCCTAATCCCATTTATGTTTGTTCCCATTGTAAATAAAGAGGACACCTTAGGAAATTTTGTTTTAAGTTGGGTAGTGTGTCTCATAGGTATCTTCCACGATATGCTACTACACGTGTTTTTACATGCACTCCCACACATATTACACCACATGCTCCCTCATATCAAATGAGAGATTTTGAGCATTTTCGTGAGCAAGTTGATTATTTGGTCAAAACTTCACATGATTTGATGGACTTTACAGAAAACCTCCAGACCTAATGATTGAGGTTTAGACTTGTTTGCAAGTATAGGATGCTTTTCATGTTTATATCATTCATGCCTATTGTTATTATATACTACCATTGTATTTATCTTTTTCAATTTTGATATATTTTTCAAAAAAATCAAAAAAGAGTTTTTTTTTTTCAAAAAAAGTTGGAAAAATACAAAAAGATTTCGGTTTCTTTTTGGAAAAAGTGAAAAAGATGAAAAGATTTTAGTTTAATAAAAATTTTAAAAAACACAAAAAGCTTTTTGTAGCTTGTTTTACCCCATATATGGATGGACACTTAGGATTTCCAATTCACAATATCATTCCATTATCCACGTGACTTTTTTACAGTATTTTGAAACGCAACATCATTTCATCCATGTGCTTTATAATGTATCGGAGTCATTGAAATGTGATTTGCGATTACTTTTTACATGTTTGACTCATTGTCTCTTTTAATGAACACATGCATGAACTTATTTGAGTATTGAACTTGTCAATCACATGTTGGTCGAAATGTTTTCATCTCAATCCAGCCTTTAAGACGAACCAAATACAATAAAATGAGATAATGAAAGTAGTGATTGTAAGAATCATTGCCCGGATTGGAAAAATTAAAATTTATATCTCCGATAAATATGTTAATGATAACGCAACTGATCGGTCTACGAAAGTAAAAAGATCTTTGCGTGAATATCCACCATTTGTGAAAAAAATGCCTAAAAGAATAAAAGCACTCAAAAGGAACAAATATAAAGTGCTAGGTCAAATTCAAATAGCGTTAATGCATCGCTACATATGAGCATTGATTTCTTCAAAACAAAAAAGTTGAGAAAAATATTCTATTTGTGAGTTTTGAGGGAGTTAAGTCGAAGATCAATGGGCTTGCACATCTTGAAAAAGTCTCGTAAATGAATTACATAGTTTTGGGCATTATTGGTGTGAAAATCATTTTAGACTTTGATTTTTTATTAGATTGAGTCGATGTCATATGAATTCAATTTTTTAACACCCGAGGACAATTTTGAGTTCATTCGTTAAGAGATTCCAAAATTTATCGATCACATATGTTATGATTGTTTGCGTTTATTTTCCTATCGAACTTGTTCACACCCATTCATTACGTTTCCGTGATTTTTTTATCTTAGTGTTAGTTCACGTTGTGTTGTTTTTGTAAAATTATTTTTTTACTTCAAAAAAAATTCAAAAATAAAAAGTGTTGGTTTTGCTTAGTTTATTATTACTTGATTCGTATTGCACTATATTTGTGATGATATTCAATGCTTGTTATGACACACTCCATTTTATTATTTTTGTTTCTTTTCCTTGTCTATTTCGAACAAATATAAAGGGAGAGAGCGAATTATGAATTATGGGGGAGTGAGAGTTTGATCTATAGGGGAGAATTGATTTTCTTTGCGAGGTTTATTTTATTTCAAACTATACGTCACAATGGTATATTTATTTATCTATTTTGTGTAGGTACACATTGATGAGCAATTGAAAAGAACACATTTGAAAAATGTCCCAAAAAGAAGATCAACAGAAAGGAAGACAATTAAAGATTTTAAAACTTGAAGATTTTGAATACTGGTATATGTTTAGTATCTTTCCATTTATGGGTTACTGGGAGGGTATTATATTTTCATAGGATTTGTTGGATAATTCGAATTTTTTATTTTTTACCGAAATAACCATAGGGGGAGATTCGTAATGACAAACTTTATGTCATTGCCCCTGGTATCTATGTTACATTGAATATGTCGTATCCCATTACTTCTATCAAGGAAATTAAAGTTCACTCGTTTGAGAAGACGGATCTGATTATAAATCAACTTCATCCTGCTCAACTACTTGTCATAATATTAGTATGGATTTTGCTTTGTGTTGCATGGATTCTTTACTAAGTATTGGGATATTTTTCTAAACTGATTTCTTACAAAACGATGTATTTTCAAATAGTTTTCTGAACGATTTTTTGAACTAAAAATAATTTGAATTTTTAGATAGTCTCGTTCAAACGAGATTGACATCTCATTAGAATGACCTGCCTATGTCTTTAGAATGGTCATTTTATGGCCTACAACAAATGTGATGCGAACGAGGGCTTACTTTCTCATATTTTTTATCTCACTGGAAGTGACTCACACGTCATTCGAACGACATCTCTATGCCATTAGAACGATGTTGTTTTTTTGTTTCGAACGAGATTACATCACCTCAATTTTTATGTCCACATATAAATACTTGTTTCATGGCGAATTTTCCTTTAAGACTTTTGATTTTAAAAAATGCATAACCACTACTTTAAGTCATCATTTTTTATAGGGCAAGAACACTTTTTTATTCACACAATCAATCCCAAATACTTTTTTGAATCCTCTTTGAAACACAAATCACTTTTATATTGAAGTTAATCTTATGAAGAAGGGATCTTCACTATTGACCTTGTAGAGAATGAGTCTCTACTGCCACTCTTGTGATTCTTGTGGGAATCATTCTTGATGACTATGATCTTTGTGGGTTCTCAAGGGAATTCATTGCTGAAGAAATATTGTGATCTTTTTGGTTCTCGAGTGAATCATTTTTGTATTTCTCTGTTGTATTTGTAAGTTGCGATTTTCAAACTATGGTGAAATAAAAGGTTTTTCCATTTTGTATTTTTTTCTAAAATTGTGTTTTCTTTACTTTCTTAATTTGAATCACATATTTGCATATTCTAGGGATAACTAAATTTTTTTTTGGGATCGACATCTAATTAAATAAGTTTAAACCATTAGAGAATAGTGCACTCCTTATAGAAAATTTCCATTAAAGAACTTCAAATGAAGATTTCCTAGGATTAATAGACAAAACACACAACTTAATAATGCTTCCATCAAAAGAATTACTGTGATCTTTAAACTTCACACACTTGAAAATATTAGATATAAGGAAAATACTTTGATTAAAAATATGATTGTGATTCACTTTAGCATTCTCAAAGTATACTTTATTTCTTGACTTTCATAACTCCCAACAACCATAATAGGAATTACTTTGCAATGAAATTTCAAGCAGTCCTTATTACCAACTCTGCACCACCAACTTATCAGCAATACATTTAAAGCACCTTGATTATATTGAATCCTTAAGAGATTCGAAAAAATCCCACTCCTTTTTAGCAATATTAAACCACAACTATAAGTGAGAAGCAGATTCAGTATTCACAATGACAGACCTTACACATGGAAGCCAGTCTAATACTAAATCTCTTCAGATTCTCATTCAGTAGAATAAAATTTTAAAAGATTCTCTGCATATTAATAGATTATTTTTTAGGGAATTTTAGGATCCCAAATAAACTCCATCAATCTAGAAGTAGTATGATGCTTATAGCATACCTCAACAAAAAAACTTTAACATACTCGAAACTGAAGGTTTCCATATCCACATATCATACTCCATTTCACTCAAGCACAACTCCTTAACACATTACATTCTCTTCTCAGCTAAAGATCCACCACCATTGCTAGACTTCTTCCTTCTATATTTATTCTTCAGAAAATTAGCCCAAGGATAATTTTTCAATCATGAATTTCCCAAAAATTTTAATACTATAAGGTTTGGAAACCAAGTTTAAATAACAAAATACAAGTCCCCTTTCACTTTTACATATGCATAGAGACTCCCAGCTCTTCCATCGTAATTTCTAGCCATTAACTTCACTCCCTACCTAAAAGATTTTGTTAGGAATTGAATGCTTAATCCTCCTTTCATAGGCTTTAGAGAAGCTAAAATATATGTCGGTATATAAGACAAAACATTTATCCATAGGATAGCTTTACGTCAACTAGATAACAATCGCGACTGCCAACTAGAAACTTTCATCGTAAAAAATGCATATTTTATATGGATAGGAAAACA
Source organism: Sambucus nigra (assembly GCA_949130495.1). Lineage (NCBI taxonomy): Eukaryota > Viridiplantae > Streptophyta > Magnoliopsida > Dipsacales > Adoxaceae > Sambucus > Sambucus nigra. Next base: position 291,293,277 of record OX422215.1, on the reverse strand, counting down.
CACATGAATTTTTAAAATTTTAAATTTAAGTAAACAAAGTAATTCAACCCAATTAAAACTTGCACTAATTTTATTTATTATTGTGTTAAATAATAATCAATTTTATCTTATCCTAAAACATGGATCTAAGTGATAGTAGGATAAAATAAAATAATCCACCACAACACCTGATGTACGAGGAAACCCAAATGGGAAAACCTTGGATGGCCCAAATTCACTATGTAAGGAATTACAAAAGGACGTGATAGAAAACTTATAAAACCGACTCGACTCTTTCAAGCCTTGACGCATCTTTATTTCTTTGCTCTTCTACACATTGACATATAGGAGTCTGCCTATGCACTACCTCAATGTGTGATTCCACACACGGATAAACATCGGTATCCACTAATTCAACCTCAACAACTATCAATAAATAGAACACAAAGTTAACCATTTTAATCCGCTATACACACAGAGTCCACCGTATGCAAGTAAGAAAACAACACATGGAGTCCACGGCATGGACCACTTCTCAATCAAGATGATGAGAAAAAGAAACTTGGTGAACACAAATGGAGATATCAATGCATATAAGGATTGAATATTGGATCTCAAAGTGCTTGGGTATAAACAAGGGTTTGGAGGATTTTTGATTGGTATAGGAAATCATTTTTTTTTCCAAAAACTCCCACATAAAAAGTTACCAGCACCTATATTTATAGAAAAAGGATTTTTAAGGAAACACAATCTCATTTGAATGAAAACAGTAGGTTCGTTCGAACGAAATACACAATCTCGTTCGAACGATAATGTGTATCTCATTTGAACAGACTTTAAACGACCGTCAAATGAGATTCCACTATAAAGAATAAGAATATCATTCAATCCTCGTTTGAACCTAATTAGGATGGAAAGCCCATTCTCATTTGAACCAACTTAAAACAACACTCGAATGAATTTTGTAAATTTATTTGAATGATTAAGGAATCTCATTCGAACGACTTTTACACAAAAATATATTTTCTTTTAAAAATATTTTTATAAAAAAAACATCAATCATTATAAAACAAACACCCAAATAAAATATCTAAGGATAAAAAATAATGTGAATTCATACCTCATGAGATCCTTAATCATTCAAAACAAAACATTGCAAGAACTGACACAATGATGTAGATGCTTTAACTTGGTTGCTATAGTCTTCAAACAAACGCGTCATAGGCTTTGAAGGTTAAACACGTAAGACTCACCTATGACTCACATGGTTTTATCCAAATGGAAGTAATACAATATATACAAATAAACTCAATTAAAAAAATTCCTTACACTACCACACATTATCAACCAAATTAGAATATTGTAAGATCTTATTTCTACCCGTAAATAAAGGAACTACACCAGATATCGCCAATGGTCACAATTTTGACCCGTGATCACAAGTATAGGTTAAGGTCACCACCCAAAGAATTCCCCTTTTAATTGTGTGTTTAGGGAAAGATGGTCTTGTAAACAAAAAGTCTAATTTTTATATTTTTCCAAATTTTTAAAGATTAAAACTTTAAACTAAATTAACCCAAATAAACTTAGCAACGATTTCAAAGTTTTATTATGGAAAAGCAATTTGCCCAACTTTATCTTTTTACCCTAAATCATGCAGATAAGTGATAAGCATATAAAATAAAGAAATCATCCACAGGACGCCGATATATGAGGAAAAACACAAAGGAAAAAATCTTGAATGACCTATCCAAACAAATCACTATGATATGGAATTACAAAAGTTTGACAACAGACTTACTCAACGAATTGATCCTCACAAGCCTTAATGATCTTCACATCTTCGACCACTCCTCCATAGTGCAATGCAGTAATCCACCCATGTAAGCTGCTGCAGCACAGTATTCCACGTGTGCCTCGGTATTCATCGATGAGTCTTAGTAATCGTCTACACCTCAAATAGTAAGCACAAAGTCCACTGCACAAAACAAGTCTCTCAAGATGAAAGAAACAAATTATGGTGACCAATTTCAAGATCTCAAAGCATATGAATTATGAATCTAGGATTTCTAACTGTATTGGGTGAATCAAACGGTTTGGAACTTTGGTAAACAGGTTAGAGTTCATATTTTTCCAAAAGCTCTTGAAAATTTTGAGTCTAACATGCCTTAAAAATAAAAGCACAAAAATCAAGGTGGCAAACTTGTTCATATGAAATCAAAGGTCGTTCAGATGAGAATAGCTTTTTTTTATGACAAAACTGAATGTAGCTCGAATGAAATGGATTTCTTGTTCCAATGAGCTTCAAATGAGGCATGAAATCCTTGATAAAGAATTCTCATTTTATGGTGATTAGATAGTCGTTCTAACGAAATATTGATGGCATTATAATGAAAACTGATATTTGTTCAAACGAGCTTCTATCTGGTTCTAACAAGATCAAAATAAAAAAAAAATTATTTAAAAATATTTTTAAGCAATTACAAATATTTTAAGTACAAAAAATAAACACCCTTTAAAATTATCCAAGGATTGATATTCAATACGCATTCATACTTGTGAGATCCTCGGTAAAAGTTCAGGTACCAATTTTAAATATAGGGAGTAGGGAATAAAATCATGCAACGGTGTAAAGTGCAACAAACACTCAAAATGGAAACTCAAGCATAAATAATACAAACTACGATCAAGCAATATCAATATTAATGCAAAAAGGTACCAATATGAATAAGCAATGATATATAATACCAATTTTGAAATTACGAATTTGCGAAAAGATACCAAATAGGAATTTAAATGCACATGAGGAGATATATCAACATGATCATTTAGCATGCCAAAAAAAATCCAAAGATAAAGCATATGGCAAACATGGACTAAATATAAATCGTAAAGACTCAAAATACGATACCTTATATAATATATGCAAAATATACCAATGAAAATTTGACACATATATATATATATATATATATATATATATATATATATATATAGGTATAAACATTCCTAAAACTCGATGCAAAACACATAAGACTTACACACTAGCATAGTATCATTGTCTAAACATATGGGATGGAATGAATGGGTGTGAACTAGATACAAACGAATTAGAAACCGAACACTCATTTATGTTGAAGAAGTTCTAATTGATCGTAAAACTTTATCAAACAAAGATTTAACCTCAAGTGACAAGATAAAGTGAACTTAATTAACAAATAACCACAATGCACACAATCCTAGAATATTGATGTTTCTACAAATCAATACCGTCATGATAAAATAAGAATAACTAGGATTCATTGTGCAACCCCGTTGATCTCCAAATAAACACCATCAAAAGATAAACATATATCATATTTTGTTTTTCTTTTCTTTTCTCAATTCTTTTGAAGTCATTGCTTTTGAAATATCAAACAAATAAACTATGTTAGCCTTTAGCAATTTTTCTGTATTTACTACCTTTACAAATTTTTTATTTGACACTTGTCATAATGGCTTTCACGTAAAGGAAATTTGGTCCTTTCGTAGACTTTTCCAATGCCGTCATATATTTTTTTCAATTCAAAAAAACTAAATTCATGGGCAACAATTCTTAAATACACAAATCCCCAAAGTCACAAAATATGTAGAGGACTAGAGTGGCAGGAGAACTTCTCACAAAGCTCAAATATACATGTGAAGTTAAAATTCCAAGTTCTCATGCATGTTTGTTCATAGGCATATACAAATTCGAATCCATTAAGCAAATCAAGTTCGAAACAACTCCATGCAAGCATAATTAAGAACAATATGAGCATTTATAATCATAACCAAATGTCCTAGGCACACGAAAAATACGAAATGAATTGGATTCAAACACACCAATATGCCACACCAAATGTGTAAAACTAAAATACACAAAAATTGAAAGTCTTTTTGAGTTTTTCTAAAAAGTTTCTAAATAAAATGCCAATTTTTTAAAATATTTGAAAACAAACACAAACTTAAAAGATAAACAAAATCTTTTTTTATTTTTTAATATGACTCAGAAATGAAAAATTGAAGTTAAAAAGATACACATGTCATAATACTAGAAAACATATATTATGATGCACAAACTAGAGTATCACAAACATTCTAACAGAATCAACCATTAGATATATCAAGGGGAGTATCATGTGCAAGAAAATGAGAATCAATAAGTCTAATATGTAAGGCCTCCAAATTAGATTTCCTTACCCTAAGTAGGTATAAGCTTAGTGGCTTTGGGAACCATGGTGACTTTATTCTTAGACTTCTTAGTACTATTCTTAATATCATAACAAAAATTTCTAAGGTGACCTTTCCTACCACAATGAGTGCAAGTGTAATCATGGTGAGGGGTGTTACCTTAGGTTTGACCTTTCCTAATGTTCCTAGTCGACTCCTCATATTCATGGTCTTGGCTTTGGTAGAAAAATAAATATAATCATTGAAGCCAACTCCACATTTGTCATCTTCGATTTGGACAGTGACTAACATCTTATTCAACTTTTCTGACCTAGACTCCAAATCAAATTTGATTCAATTCGAATAGAATCTCTTAGTCTATCCGCAAGCTCAATTACCCTCTACTCAATTAAACTCAAAGACTCCTCAAACTCTAGAATATCCTTCTTCATATCCGCCATCAAACCACGAAGACTATCTCTCTCACCCTCAACATACTCTAGGTTCTCGCTAAGAGTCCTCTTACGTGACCTTAGATCCACATTCTTTTAGCCTAGATTCAAACTTGAAGTTTCCCTTCTTCACCTTCAATGTTTTTGCATAAAATTTATGAAAGGCATCTTGGAGTCCACTCTTTTCCTCCTCTTCTTCATCCTCAATCTCCTCTACACTCACTCTACCATCACTCACTTGGTATCCACAGACTATTTCCTTGGAAGTTTCATGCAAATTAATATCTTCGTGGGAAGATTTTCATCAATGCTCATATGCTAGCCATGAGCGCGGTAAAGTTGCGCTCACTGGAGGAATCATTTCCCTCTTTTGGATCACTATCACTAAGGGTGGTATTAAATCCTTCTAGTTTCTTTCCATCCTTCCTTAGTTTAGTAGGGCACTTAGCTACCCTATTGACATAACCCTCACAACCATAACATCTTTCCGACTCATCCCTCTTAAAATTCTCACTATGGTTCTTAGGGAAGTTATCGGTCTTGTTTTTATTATTTTTCTCAAACCTTTTTGTATCTTTTGATTTATTTTGGACTTTGACAAATTTCTTAAATTTCTTTTCTAACATGTCCACATCCTTGGAATCAATGTCAGACTCATCATTTGAAATAGGCGCATCCTCTTTCTAAGCTTTCAAGGCAATGCCCTTTTCTTTTTTTGGCACATTATTGGAGGTAAATATGTCAGGCTCGCATAAGTCACCTACAAACTCTTTAATTTTCATAGAGTCAAGAGTGCCCAAAGAATTTAAAATAGTCACATTTGAATTAAATTTTTTCGGAAATAACCTTAAGATTTTCTTGATACTCGGATATAGGGTATCTTCTCACCTAAGTTAAAAGACAAGTTAATTATGTCGGATAGTCTTGCATAAAATTCATCAAAGCTATCAATCTCCAGCATTTTAATCATTTCAAATTAAGTGTTGAGGTTTTGGATTTTGGAAGCCTTAACAACACTAGTTCCTTCATGGGTGGGTTAGAGCATGTCCCAAGCCGCTTTAGATTTTTCACAAGTCATAATAAGATAGAATTCCTCTGAGGTGATAGAATAAAATAGGGAATTTAAAACTATAGAATTAAAATTTGATAACCTATGCTCAGCCTCAGTCCAGGATTCTACGAGTTTTAAATGAATTTCTTCTCCATCTGTAGTGGTAGGTGGAGACTAACCTTTAATGACAGCTAATTAAACCCATTAATCTATAGCCTCAAGTACAAATTTCATATGCATTTTCCAATATGCATAGTTTAACCCATCAAACACTTCAGTTATAAATCTTTCAAATCCACCAAAATTCATGCCTAACGGCACGAGATCAAAATAGAAAAACTAATTGTTTTGGCTCCGATACCAATTTTATGGCACCTCTTCTGACTGTTTTCTTAGGTAGAGATGGTCTTGCAAACAAAAAGTTTAATTTTATATTTTCCCAAATTTTTCATGATAGAAACTTTCAACTAATTAATTCATATAAACCTATAACTAATTTTAAACCTTTTTTGTGGAAAACGAATTTACCTAATTTTATCTTTTTACCCTAAAGCATGCATATAAGTGATAAGCAGATAAAATAAAGAAATCATCCATAATACACTGATGTAATAGGAAAAACACAAAGGGAAAAACCTCGAACGACCCAGTTAAACAGATCACTATGATACGGAATTACAAATTTTGGCAGCAGACTCACTTAACGACTCGTTCCTCACAAGCCTTGATGCTCTTCAAATATTCAACCACCCCTCTATAGCGCAATAGAAGAATCCAACCATGCAATATTCCATAACACATGAGTCCACTGGCGCCTCATGATCCACCGATGAGTCTTTGCAACCATCAACATCGAAAATAACACACACGGAGTCCACCGAAAGAAATAAGTTCTCTCAAGATGAAAAAAACAAACTTTGGTGCTAATTTCAAGATCTCAAAGCATATGAATTATGAATCTTGGATCGTTAAACATATAGGGTGAGACAAAAGTTTTAGAACTTTGTTACTTAGGTAGGAATTAATTTTTTGCCAAAAGTTCTAAAAAATCTGAGTCCAACAAGCCATAAAAAATGAAAGCATGAAAATTGAGGCCGCAAACTGGTTCGAATAAAAATATGTGTCGTTCGAACGAGAACAAAACTTAATGTAGTTCAAATGAAATGGATTTCTCTTTCAAACGATTTTCAAATGAAGTGTGAAATCCTTGACAGTGAATTCACGTTTGTTGGTTGTTAGATAGTTGTTCTAACGAGATCTTGATGTCATTCTAGCGAGACTGAAAGTTGTTCTAATGAAATTTGATTTTCGTTCTAACGAGCTTGAATATCATTCTAATGATATCAAAATCAAAATATATTTTCTTTAAAAATATTTAAAAATAGTTCCAAACATTTAAATTACAAAAAACAAACTCCTTTAAAATTATCCAAGGACCGATATTCAATATGAATTCAAACATGCTAGATTCTCGATAAATGTGAAGAAAAACTTGGCACTAAACATGACACTATGTACCCAATCTTTGAAGCTTATCCTCTACGTATTCATCAAACACGTCATAGGCTTATGGGATCAATAACACAAAGTCAATCCTATGCTCAAACGTTTTATCCGAAATTATGCCAATTACATACAAATTAACTGGATTGGAAATTTATCCTTACACACCCACGACAATATTCATCACGACTAAATTATGGGTCATGATATCCACCCGTGACCCACAGGGGAGAACGCGGGTCAGGGTCTCTACCTGTGAACAACCACCATGCTGGCTCACGGTCCATGCCCGTGACCCACAGGGGGGATTTTTTATCACGCTCTTAACTCTTAGCCACTTTAACGAGTCTGGTTATGTTTGAGGATCATGAACCTATTTTTTTATTTTAAATTTGGTCATAGGTCTAGTCGGGCTGACACCCGTGACCACTCCCTATTTTTTCTTTTTAAAAAATTATGGTCACGGTCTAGAACCGTGACCTAATAAAAAAAACTAAAAAATTAAATATATATCTTTGCATTCCAAAAGAACCTATAAAATTTTCAAACATGTTTACTATTATGAACATAAGCCAATATGAAAAGTTAACTAACGCATGCTTGTTTTAATATGTAAAACACAAAATAAAATACAACGCATTCGTACAACATAAATAAAAATACAACAAATGCTTGTGTGAATATGTTCCAAATGTCCCTTATCCACTGAGGTTGTATACACAACATTCTAATATGCTCCTTATCATCTACTTAGGAACCTTGCACTTCCTCCTTCACTATAAACTCAAGGTCATTCTTCGAGTACTGATCTAGAGCTTATCAAGGACTACCGGGCCCCTTTTGACTCCGGTCACTTTTCTTGTCTGAGAAAAAGCTCAAATAATCTTCGAATGTCTCCTAATTCCCTTTCTAATTACCCACCCTCTGTGTGAATCGTCCTTATAGTTTGGACAAACAGTCCATTTTACTGTCAAAAGCCGATCTGGAGGTCAAAGGCGCTCCCGAGACCCATTTTGACCCCAATCAACTTCCTCGCTTGAGTAGAAGCTCAATAACTATTCAAACGGCTTTAAATCCCCTTTCAGACAGTCTGTCCCATGCATGAATCGATCTTATGGTTCAGACAAATGATCCATTTTATCTGAAAAACATATACAGGGGCCACCGAGCATTCTCAGCCCACATTTTACTCCTTTCAACTCTTCATCTCTAATGAGACTGAATGAATATTATAAGGGATCTAAATACCCTAACCAATGGTCCATCTCGTGCGCAAATTAGCCTCACATTACAAACGAACAACCCGTTTTACTCTGAAGGGTTACCAAGGGCTTCTGGGATCCATTTGACCAAGGTCAACTCTCAGAACCGAACGAGACTGAATTAATCTTCAAAGGTCCCTGAATACCCTTTCCAACGTTCCATCTGATTTATTAATCGGCCTTATATTCGGATGAATGATACATTTTTCTTCGGGAATCTATTATCCAAATGGATGTTGGGCGCTTCTTAGCCCCATTTAACCACATTCAACTCCCGAACTCGAGAGTCATCTATGGATTCTTAAAGGGCTCTAAATACCCTTTCTAACGGTTCATCATGTACGTAATTTGGACTTACTGATTGTGTTTTACGACCACTTTTTTGGAAACTGAATGGTAAACCCATTTCCTTTCCTACCAGAAGTGTGTCTAGGGTTGCCTCTCGATAGACATGTCAAGGATAATGCCGATCAACGCTCCCTTGACCCAATATAAATGGAGCATGAGCTCACTTCAAAGGGTACATGAGAAAAATCAATCTCAGTGATCTTAGAAATATTCTCTCAAAGTCAGTGTGGTTTCCATAATAAAACATCTCCCCCACATTCCATTTCCATCAATTTCTTACCCAATTTAGCAAATTCCATTCCCTCTCCTCCTACCACTTCCATCCACTTGCAAGACTAGTACTTCAACAATCAAGATCAATCTTAAAGCTTCCAAAGAAGGTCCAAACCTTTTGCGCTCTCTTTAAATTCCTTTATTTTTGTTTTAATTATTCAATTCTCACTTTAGCATTTCATCTTTAATTCACTACAAGAAAAATGGTCATTTATGTCAGTAAAAAACTGACATATAATGCCCTGACATAAATATTCGTAAAACTGACATAAATAAGATCACATTTATCTCAGTTTTTATGAACACACGTAAAAACTACTATATTCGCCATGTTTTTAATCACATTTTCATGAAAAACTGACATAAATAACATCACATTTATCCGAGTTTTAGTAATTTTATAAGAGTTTCATCAAAATTGACATAAATGTCGAAATAAAATTTTAAAAAAAAATCATTACTACATCAATAAACAACTATTATTTAAGGTTAAATCAACCCTTGTAAATAGATAATAATTAAGATATTGAATTACGTATTAGAGATGAGATAGTTATAAATCTTCTTTTGAAATTTGCTTAAAAACGTTCTGCATACCGGGTGCTGGGACTTACAACTAACTTGTCATAAATAATAATCAAGATCATAAAATATCAGTTTTAGAAAATTGCAAATTCCAAAACCCCATAATATCACTAACTTGTTACATCAAAATATCCACGAACCAAAAAGTAATGATGACTATAGTGAAAAATATATATCTCGATACATCATAATATTCAAAAATTAAATAACATCCACAACCCAAAATACTCAAACTAACTATTTGGGAGGACAAAAATTGATGCAATGCAAAACTCCATCCACTAGTTTTACTCTTGACAACGATCTCCCGAACGAATAGCTAACTGCACAACAAATACAAAAATGGGCAAAACAAAAGCAAATATAGTCAACAAAATTTTCATCAAAACAAAACCAAATATACAATATAGTTTACCTTATTGCAGTTCCAAGATGTGTTGGACCTTTTCTCATCAATGTTCAACGTGATAATCCCAGTACATGTAAAAGAAAATTCCATTGTGTGGATTAGGAGTTGAAAACGTTAATTTGTAATGATAATAATCAATAAATGTAAAAGGAAGCGCAACGTTCAACAAGTGTTAGGGAAACAACCTCTTGAATATACTTGTTATAATCTTTTGGGCTTACAAATTCTATACAACCAAACTTCTCGGCTATGAGAAAGAAAAAAAGCATACAAATTACTATCAAGGAATAAATATAGTTTTTTTTAATATTATAATTGATGAGTCAACCTGTTATCCAAAAATTCGTTTGTAGAAATCACAGATGGAGGTAGCCACAAGGATCATGATGTCTCTTGCAGATAAGACTAGGACATAGCAGTCCCTCAGATTAGAGGTGGGCCCGATTCGTCCCGATCCGACTTTAGGCCATTTTTAAGACCAAACCGAATTATTCGGTCCTATATATTGTTAGACCAAATTCGATCCGAATAATTCGGTTAACCTATTTTACCGATCTAGGATAATTTTGGTCTGGTTCGGTTAAAAAATTAGACCCGATTTTATTTGTTAAATGATTTTTCTAAAATGTAAATTTTTTTATACTATTTTTCAAAGGGGCGATTTTTATGGAAATTTAGAAATGTTTTTGGGGATGTTTTTTATGGACTTTTTAAACTGTTTTAGGGGTTGTTTTTTATGAATTTTTAAAACTATTTTAGGGGTAGTTTTTTTTAGATGTTGTTCTTTTAAATGGTTGTTTTTACAAATTTAAAAGACTAGTGCTTAATATTAAATTTAATACAGTGTTTAGTACCAAAAAAATCGGAAATAGTGTTCAGTAATAAATTTAATTCAGTCCTTAGTAAGACCCTAATTTTTGGCAATTTAACTGCCACGCCTATATCAAGTAAAGAAACATCATCTCATCATCTTAACACTGAAAAGGGGAAAACAATGCAACTAAAAAACAAAGCAAGCAACAAAATAAAGAAGCATATGTTCATAAAAACATTGAAATACCTGATTTGTCTCAGCAGGTAGCTGAGCTTGAGCAGATGCGTCATCATCGCAAGTTGGGCTCCCAGGATCCATCAAATATCCTTGAAAAAAGAAAGGGAAGATGAAAAATACATATAATGACTACCCAACAAAAAATACATATAATGACTACCAAACAATTTAATCTTCTTTCATAAAAAAGAAAAGAAATTAAGCACATATAATGATTACCCAACATTACTATGGATTTGAAGAAAATAGAATCAAATTTATGTTTAAAATGCTTACACATAATCTGAAGCGGAGAGGAAGATTAAACTTTAACAATATTAAAGTTTCAAGAGATAATGGATCCCCTTGAACAAGATCTCTTCTCGGCATTGAGAGCAAAGAGGAAGGACCGTCGTCGGTGTCGCGTGAGAGCAGAGAGAGACAATTTTGAGCGTCGATGGCATCACGTGAGAGAAGAGAGGGAGACGGTTTTGAGAGTTGTCTTGAGAGCGCAGAGAGAGTTGAGAGTAGAGGGTGAAATGTTTTTTAAAGAAAGGGTTTAATTGTAAAGGGGAAATGTTTTGTTGGGTCATTAATTAACCTGTTACATATAATTATATAAATGAGTGGATGAATATATGATTTAAAGATGCGAACCCTATTTAACATGATACACGACTATAAAAAGTTTGGATATGGCCGACTCCATTCTTGACACGAAACTAATTAGACAACATGAAACCAACATGACATAACACATTGGCAAACTTGGAGAGCTAAGAACTTTCCATTGCTAAATCACCCAAGAGTAACACATTTTCCTTCAAAACTGCCTTTTGAATGAAGAACTCCTAACAATCTTGCCTCCTAGAGCAAACACTTAATCCGTCACACTAGCCTTTTGATTATTCTTTGTAGATTGACTGTAACTTGACTCTTGTGGTGTTATTTTTGTACTGATTTTACATATGTGCCTATAATCTTAGGTGGTACGCTACGTAGATCAAGCACAAACACATTTAAGTAGACAATATTAATTACATACTATAGTTTAGTAGTGCATGAATTGCATGGTATATTTACAAGTACACTAATCATAGAGCATGCACAATTTATATTTTTAAGTACATTAATTATAGAGCATGAATTAGAGGGTATATTTACAAGTAAATTACTTCAAGATACTTTACCATGCCCCACCTCAAGTCAAGGCTTGAAGTGTAAGCCTCAAATCATATTTAAAAAAATTGTCAATAGATTGGGAGTTAAGATTTATTATTTGATTTTAAGGGAGAGAAAACAAAGGAGACTTTAAAAAGCAGATAAACACACAGAAGAGTCTTGAACACATTGACATCACGCACGAAAGGCAATATTTTACAAGATTGTGTAATACCTGACCATGCAGATCTTCATCGGTGGGAAGCCTCAAGTCATCCTTGTTGTTACCATTCTCAGTTAAAAGACTCACCTGAAAGAAAATAAAGTTTAGAAGGCTTTATAAATTTCAGTATTAACTGCTAAATGGATAGACAAATGATACAACTCAATTTATGGAGGGTACGGTTGTGATGGTTTTCAAATCTCCAAATAGTACCACTAAACCATTCCACCAGTAATACTGATGAAATTATCCATAGACAAATTTATACAAACTAATCTTTTAGAGGTATTTTTTCTTCTCAAAAATTGAAACTTAGACTTCCCCTACTAAAATAATTGGGAATTTAGATCATGTAGGCTGAAATATGACTCAGAGACAAATTAGTACATGTATATTATAGACTATAATAGACTATAATTCCCATCATGTACTACAATTATCAAAATAAATCTTGCTTTCTCCCTAAAGTAAAAAATAAGCATTTTGTATATTACTCTCCTAAAAATATAATTTTGAAAGCACGAATGTCCGACTGAATCAAGAAATAGATGAATAACAATGAGTAAGTAATTTGAAAAAAACAATTATCAAAACCTATATGACAAATAAATAAAACCATGATAAAGGTTACAATAATAAAATGTCTATTAGTTTCTTGGACAATTGGCACCACCCAAAATAAAACAGAAGGGTTGTGACTTTTTAACATTTTTTCACTTTAATATCCAACCCAATATGTTTTTTTAATAAAAATCATTTGACTTTGTTGTCGTTTAAAGAGAGATCCTTGACTCAGCAAATGCCTCTCTTTTTATTTTTAAAATTATATTAATATTACACTTTGATATGTTACGGATATGCTCTGATACATTTTCCCCAATTATTTTATAGTAACTGGTCTATTTTTTTTGTTGCTGGTAATCTAAAGTTAGGGGCTTATTGTGATTAATACTATTTTTTTAAACTAATGACGGTGTTAAAAATTAAAACCCAAATCTAAAATAAAAACCTAACTGTGCAGAAAAATATGAAATCAGGTCCCAAATTCATTCACAACTCTAAATTAAAAAAGGTCACGGATATGAGATATGAATTACAACTACAGTACATTCATAACCAACATATACGCTTACTAGTGGGCACAAAAGTGCAAGTACAAATATGAGATATGTTTGTTATTCTCATAGGAATTGAAAATGAAAATACCTCTTTCGGAGGGTTTGAAACTTTCTTCTCTCATCACGACGGTTATTCAAGTTCCCTACACCGTCAAAAAAAGATATCTGAAATTAAACAGATCACAAAAAAGATATCTTAAATAAAAAAAGATATCTAAAATTAAACAGATCGCATTATGTCGAAATAATGAGTTAGGTTTGTTTGTCTACTTTGTATAGGTTTGTCTACTTCACATGAAAAAGTATTCACATAACTATATTTGTCGGTTTGGAAAATCGTATTCTCCAAGTGGTCCTCGCTAGAGGCACTCAAATGAATTACTCAATGTAATGACAGTTGTAATGTAATGACAAAATTAGTAGTGTAATGACAAAATTAGTTAATGAATTATAAAACGCCTGGACCTGTTATAAAAGGCATACCTGTTATAATAGGCCTGGACCTGTTATAATAGTAATAATAATTAATGAATTAATTACAATGTAGTTAAAAATTTAGTTATAATATTTGAAAAATTTAGTTACAAAGAACTAGTCATAACAACTTAGTTATAACAGTAACAGTAAATAAATAAGAACTACAAAATTAATTACATAGAAACATTTGAATTACATAACAATTGAGATAACAGTTGGCAACTCTACTAGCTTTGGAGCTTAAAGTTGACCTCCTTGTTCTATTAAGTGATGTTGAGGGTCTCTATAGTGCCCCTTCCAACAATCCGAAATCAAAGTTAATTAACACATACAAGAATGAAAGGTCTGAGGGTGTACTTACTTTTGGGGACAAGTCTAGGAGGGGTTATGACTAACAAAGTAAAATTTTCTGTGTGTACAACTAATGCGAGCATCCCCATCGTTATTACCATTGGCTTTGCTAGTAACAATATCATCAAATTAATTCAAGCACGGTGTATTGGTACACTCTTCCATCGAAATGATCATAAATGGGTCCCACTTGAAGATGGTGGTGCACGTGACATGGATGTTGCAGTAAGGGACAGCTCCAGACGGCTTCAGGCCCTGTCCTCGTAAGAAAGCAGTCAAATTTTGATGGACATAGCAGATGCTTTAGAAGCTAATGAAAAACTTATCATAACCGATATCATTTAGAATCCATCCCATGTAAACATCACCACTTTTTTTCTTCATTTCTTCTATGCATAGATTTGAGACATCATTTCTTATAAAAGATATCGGTACATCAGTTCTAGGTATATCAACACATCAGTATTTTTAAATGAGATCAGTTATTTAATCTGATTTGGAATTCATATCACCATATCATTTAGAATCCATTCCATGTAAACATCACCACATCAGTTCTTTTAACTGAGATCAAATAATAACATATGTTATGTTCCTATATCTATAGCACTATAAAAATAGTGTAGTAATAGCAGTGAATTCCATAGAATAGAGAGCATGATCGACATGCTAATGACATAAAACAGAGAATGATCATTTTCATTACTATGAACTCATAAAACTCAATAATAGTGAAATCCTAATGCATTCCATCAAATATCATTCCAAATAATGACTTCCAGATGCTATGTTGACAAATCTACTAGGTAAAGAAGTGGACTTGGTACATGTGTAGGGCATTCCTTGGGTCGCAATATAGATAAGATCACATTGGTTAGTGGAAGATTTGAATTCCTCATATGAGATTCTAGAAGGCATATTTGGCCCTTTGAATTCTTGACAACCCTAAACAATATTAAATGCTCCCATAACAATAAGAGGCCTATCATAGGATGATCTGAAGTTAATAAGGGAGGACCGTATGTTTATTCTACATATGTATGAAGTGGAAGCATAAACAATAGCAAAGAAACCTACATTCCTATTAATGGAATATTTGAGAAACACTACTTGATCAATAACAAAAGCAATGGAGATGGATAACATGGTTGGTTTATTGAAGGTACAGAGATGAGCCAAATCTCTCATAGTGGGGTCTTTCAAAAAAAAAACCAACATTCGAGAATATTAGATTCATGGGGCATAGCCCTGATGGTTGCTTTCCCTAGTGTTGTAGGGGGTTTTCAACCGAGCTTATTACCCAACAACATATCCTACGAGGATAGTGATCCTATTTGTAACTACTGGTAAGTCTAGGATCAAAAGTGGAACTAAAACAAAATAAAAATTTAGAACTGAACTAAACAAAATCAAAAGGAATGTAATTTCATCCTAAAAAGATTTTAATTTCATTCAAAACATTAGTATGTTCATAGCAACATACATTCAAAATAGAGTACAAATACTTAAATAGTTCCAAACAGTACTAATTGTTCACTTTGACAATTTGTTCAAATTGTTCAAAATAAATTACTCTGGATCACTTGAGACAAAGACAAAGCAAGGGCCAAACCCCCCAAGATTTCTCGACATCCTTAATAGTTCCCCCACCCCGTAACTTTGTCGATACAACGAATGATTCTCTTCTCATGGATCTACGCTACTAACATAAACCTTACGTTCAAATATCAACAGTTGGTGGCCACGCACCACCGTTCTAGTAGTAGCTGAAGCAACAACTTGTCCACTTGTAATATTCCTTTTGATTAAAAAATCTAATAAATAGACAGATGCATCATGTGGAGGATGAGTTTAATCTCCAAAGTTTGGCTTAGTTGAATCTATAAATTTTGGCTAAGTTAGCGGAGGGAGAGGCGTGTAATCGTGAGAACTTGGATGTGGGACATGAGTGTAATCATGAGAACTAGGATGTAGGACGGGACTGTACTCATGGGGACTTGGATGTGAAATATGAATGTAATTGTGAGGAATTGGATGCAGGACTGGAGTGTAATCGTGAGGACATTGATGTAAGACATGTGTATTATTAAAACCGCGTTCAAATCTAGTATAAAACGCAATCATACTTACAACAAGCTCGTTTGTCCTTGTGCTCCTTATAGTATAAAATGCATTCATACTTGCAACAATGAATTTATATGTATTTCATACCCAAACCTTTCAACTTATCAGATCTAAGACTTAGTGCACAACGGGCCAATCTGAAGCCACCCATGTACTTTTCAGAATCTAAAAATCAATTTTTAAAATTAAGTCACCCACCCAAATGGTTGTTTTGGGGATCTTATTACTATTAGCATTTTGTAATCTTGGATGTAGAAGTTAAATATATTATGTTTTAATCTAGAATTTTAGTTATTTAACGGGGTCCTAACGATCCGTTAACAATAAGGGTCTAGGTTGGGATTTTTTTATTTAGAACCGATTTGATAACCGGCCGTATATAAATTGAGGGATTTTTGACACAAGCCCATTATCACAAGACAAAAACATGACCAGTTGATAAGTTTATACGAAATCATTCAACGAGAAATGTAAGAAAACTAAGACCCAAACAAAACTTAGGGTAAGTTACATTATCAACATATAACCATATACCATTTTAACAAATATGTAACATCGCTACCACCAACAAATAACCATATCCGCTATCAAAAAACCCTTGATTTCTTACAACATTTAAATAAAAAATTATATCAAAACAACCAAAATAAACTCTTTTTTTCACAGATCAAACAATAAACTATTTCAGCATTAATATTTTTCTCGGATCAAATAATAAAACTATAAAACATATATTTCAGCAAATAAAAAGCACGAAGCATTTTGATTTCATCTCTCAATAAACTATTTTTGTAATAGAATCTCTCAGAGTCTCAATAAACTACTTTTGTAACATACATAACGTAATATAAAAAAACACTTACAACAGTCCTGCAATGAAGAGAGAAAGAGGTGAAGCCAAAAAGAGAGAGGAGGGGATTTCTTCCAATGCCTAGCCTGATTAACAAAAGAAAATAAATAAATTTACACTTCAAAACGAAAAAAACATAAACAAAAAAACCTCCATTTGAAATTTCTATTTAGATCTACAAAACTAAACAAAACATTTGAAAACTAAATCTTCTATTGAGTATACAAAACTAAACAACATAAAACCTCCATTGAAACCTAAATTAAATTAAGAACATCATAATCATGCGAGAAAGAGGATTCGGTCGCTGATAATCGTGCGAGAGAAATGAGCCGGCCGATCGCTGCTAATCGTTCGAGAGGTGAGTCGCCCCTTTTGTTTTTGTGTGAATCAATCTGAGAGGGAGCCAAAATATGGGGCAGGAGGAATGAAAAAAAGACCCCGCTTTTTTTCATTTATCTCAGGTTTTAATTAAAGTTTAAAATATTTTAAACTACAAAAGGGTATATATATGTCATGTATATATAAATATGAGATAAATTATTTGTTTTTTTATCTCAATTTTACTTAAATTGAAATAAAAATTCCCTTTCAAAGCTAAACTGACATAAATGTATATCATTTATGTCATTTTACATTTGTATGACATAATGTCAATTTTCAAACTGACATAAATGATGCTTTTTCTTGTAGTGTTTGTTCACACATATTAATATCCAACTCTTTTATTAGTAGTATTTCACACACTATATTTTCTATGAAAAAAACGGGAATTTCTCACTACATTTCCTCACATTAAAAAATCTTTTTTCTACACGCACACTTATAGTAAATTCCCCGATTGTATTTAAGGGATAAACCCCACCCCTGTGTTGCATGCGAACTATGTGTACTTTGATCCCTTTTTAGGCTACACAGGCATCTCGGGAAAAACTCGAGACTCGAGTCCTCCTTTCTTATTTTTCTTCATATATTATTTTTATATTATATTTGTGATTCATGCTCGCGTTTTGTCCAATTAATACCATCGCTCAATGATCGGTGACCCGACGATTGCACACATTATATTTTTAATTACTATTTTGGGAATACTCCTACGGATGACCTCACTCCGCCTTTCTCCATGACGCGAGTTTCGTAATTCCATTCTCCATTTATATATACACACACACACACACACACTTCATGGATTTATTAAGGAGAAGAATATCACACGCCTATAAGAGATTGAAAGGGAGGGATTGGTGTTAAACACCTTCCCATTCCGTAACTTAGCCCCTGAACCCTTAAATTAATTAGTTTCTCCATCATCAGTATCTCTTTGATATCTTTTTCTCGAGGAGACAATATTTCTTTTGCCTATTTTGTGAAAAATAGGTTGGTGAATTTATCTCTATACATCATCCCACATTTGAGAATGGCCGAAGCGCCTCGAGGAAGGCTGCAAACCATACCATAACCGCGCGAGCGCCGATCGAAAGATGGGATGGGCACAGTGGTTGATAAGCACACAAAAGTGTACATTTTATACCCCCGAATAGACGATTTTTAATTGCTAATTCTCAACAAAATAGGTTGTATATGCTTAATTGTATACTGTGCAGGCTTGATTGCAGTTGCGATGTCAAAAGTGTTATTTCAAGGTAAATTGCATCAAGAATGGAGCTAATACCTTGTCCCGTAACCCTAGCCTAGCCCCGACCTGCCCAATCCTTCACCCGAGCCCGTGTGTTTAGTTTGTGCTTTTTAGACTTTTCTTAGATTTTTAGTTTGAGCCGTTTTATTTTTAGGATTTATTTAAAATTTTCTTGATTTTATTTTCTATTTTTATATTTCTTTTTATTTAGTGTAGTTTTATTTTTATTTTTATTTTGATTAGTTTTTAGTTTTGATTTTATTTTATTTTGTCTTATTTTATTAAGATTAGTTTGTAGGAGTTTATTTTTAGTTTTAATAGATTTTACATTTTTTTATAGGACTTTAGTTTTTATTTCTTTTGTTTTATTATTTTAGTTTTTAATAGCTTATAATTTTATTTTATTAAGTTTAAATATTTTTATTTTTTATTTTTTATTTTTTTTAGTTAGATTTTATTTTTTATGTTTTTAGTCTTAATTTTTTTTAGGGTACAATCTAAACACCACACACACATTAACATACACACACCTAGACCCTAACATTACCAATTCTCATCCTCACCTACACCCTTACTTCCAACACCTTACCACACACAACACAACCCATACCATCTTCTTCCTCTCACCCAACCACACTCTCTCTCCTCACCCAACCTCCATTAACACTACAACCATTTTTCTCTCTCTCTAAAACCAAACACAAACACACAACGCCTTGCCTCCTACCCACCACCAAGCCTAACCCGTCACCAACCACGGCCGACCCACTCACCCCATCGCCCACGACCACCACCTGAAACTCGGCGGAACCCAACCCCAGCTAAACCCGTGACCCAATTCAGCCTGAACCAGCAACCCAAAATCGGACCTGCTATGGTCCGGTTTGTCCACTGTCACCCCGACGTCTAAACCCGAGACCAACCCACTGTCTCCATGACCCTTAACCCGCAAACCCGCGTCCTAGAGTCCGACCGGTGCTCCTTACCCGTCGGTGTTAAGTCCTCTATCATCAACTCGTAAACCCGGAGACGAAATCCCAACCCGAGTCTGCTATACCCATTTACACCAAAAGCATTTAAACCCATTTTTACCATAGCTCCCACCTTATACGATTTCTTACCTGCCAAATAACCAAACACAAAACAAACCAAAACCAAAGTTTCCACTTCTGCACAAGTTTAATACCTTTTATTTCCCATTTTCAAAAATACCCCCACACTCTCCTTTCCTTTATTCCCCACCTAAATTACACTCCTTACCTCTCATTTCCTTAATCAAATTTTGTCACCCCATTTAACCCACATGCCCTCAACACACTCATACCCCATGCTCCTCTCACCATTTCCATGTACACTTTTAATCCATACCCAAATTGTCCCTAACTCCATGTGCCACACTATAACTGAAGACCCAAAATCTCATTTGCATTATAAAACGAGGAGTGGCTTGGAGAAGAAGAGAGATAGTTTAGAGTAGAAAATAAATTAGGGAAATATTTTGTAAATAGTTTTTATTTTTATTTTTTGATATTTATGAGGATAAATTGTGAGTAATTCAATTGAGTATTATATTGAATTGATTATTGTTGGATGCTCATATTGGATGGATGGTGCTTGATTTCAAAGAAATTAGAGTTCAATTTAACTTCAAGGGATTGAGTTTGATTGTTCTCTTCTCTTATATTTAATTTTATTAGCCTTTGATTTTTTGTTCATCATGTTTAATATCATGTTAGGCTAAAACCCCTTTCAAGGGGTAGGGTGACCCATTATTTGATGTAAATCATGATTTAGTTAATTAATTTAAATTAAATATTCCTTTGATGATTAATTTTGCACTTTTACATTTTAATTTACGCCTCGAGAAAGGGTAAATGATTTTCGAGGGAAAATCGAAATTCTAGTTATAATACCCATTTTAGATTCGAATTAGAGATATGGGTTCTCAAGTGTGGTATTATTCATTTAATTTAAACTCTAGACTTAATTTTATGATTTAAACTAGCCTAATCGATCGATCCTAGTGGGTGATTTGTTAGATGATGTTAGGATCTACATTTTAAGAGTTGAAGGAGTGTTAAAATTAATTTTCTAAAATGTTATTATGAAAATTACATTTGCAACGAGAGTTGATTTGTGATTTTGATATTAACTTGGGATAATGAATTTTAATGAATTAATTAATTTTAATTAACTAGAATATATGGCGTCATCCTATCCCTTGTTAGTCCTCACTTTTATTTCCTCACCCATCTCATATTTTAAATTTTATTTAGTTAGATTTACTTAGTTTCTTCACTTATATTTTAATTAGTGATTTAAATCTTTGACTTAGTGTTATTTCAAATCCTCATCCAAATTGTTTTAATATTGAAAAAGCTAAAAAAAATAGAAAAAGTAAAAATCCCAAAAAGTAATATAAAATTGAATTGCAATTGTTTTCCCCTCAATTCACTCCCTAGATTTGGATTGACATCCTTACTTACCTCTATTATAGTTGTTATAATTTTGTGTAGGTGATAAAGGAATTGATTGAAGAGCTTTCACAACAATGACACAACAAAAAGCTTTTCATCAATGGCGACTCCTCTTGGGATTGTGTATGTCATAAGAGGTCTAGGCTCTATTCTTACATGGATGTTATTATTTTCTGCATGTGTGCATATGCACCTACTTTTATGTTCTCTTTTCCCCTATTACTTCTTGCATATATTTATCTCATTTTTATATCACTTATCCCTCACTTTTCACCTCACGCACTTATAAACACCCTCCATGAACACCTCACACTACTTAAACTTGTACGTAGGATCACTTAAACCCACACACCTACACTTATCACACTTATATATATCCATTCTCACTTGCACATATCACATGCAACTTGTAGTTTATACATGCTTAGGCTCAATACCACACACTCACTTGTAGATATTCACATATCACTCACTCACATGTATCCATGCTTAGTGTAGTATTCATGCTCCATGATAGATTTACTTTTGATAATAGTTGTACATTCTTCCCTATTAATATAGTGCTTCTTTTACTCATCATGCCAAATAAAAGACTATTTCCATATTATACTAATTAAGAATCATGCATTTCTCACACTACATCACCAAGAGCATGACTATTGACCAAAATTTTTGTCTCGTACTGGGGGATGGTGGAATTTTGTGATGGGCGTATGTCAGATAGTTCCATTAGCCTAAGAAATATGACTCTCACCTTCTATTGGCCTAGTACCTTTAATGTATATCGAACGATTTCCCCTGGATCGTAACGCACGACGGGATGTATATTGAGTGTATTGAATTCGCTCTTATAGGTAGTATATAGCGAGGTAATTCACGCACACTCATGTATATCAAATGGCTTGTCCACATATACCTCTTACCCTCAAACGTAAAAAGTATATCGTGGAAGTTATGCCAAAGGGGGAAACCTTTCCACTAACCCAACAGCTACATATAACTCATGTAGGCTTCAGACGTTGGGTTGTCATATTTTATTTATCGATTGCTACACGAAACAATGCCGAATTGTCGGGTCACCTCGTCGCCCAAATTTTTGCACTATTTTTCATTTTTTTAAAACAGGACACTTTCCACGAGCTTGGAAACAAGACAAACCATATCTTACCTATTTTTCAAACCCAATATTTCCCGGCTCAGGTCCTGTTCGGCATTTCTTTTGCATTTAGGTAAACCTAATACAAGTGAAAACATAGTAGTAGTAGTAGTAGTAGTAGTAGTAGTAGTAGTAGTAGTAGTAGTAGTAGTAGCAGTAGTAGTAGTAGTAGCAGTAGTAGTAGCAGTAGTAGTAGCAGTAGCAGTAGCAGTAGCAGTAGCAGTAGCAGTAGTAGCAGTAGCAGTAGCAGTAGCAGTAGGAGTAGCAGTAGCAGTAGGAGTGGTAGTAGCAGTAGCAGTAGCAGTAGTAGTAGTAGCAGTAGTAGTAGTAGTAGTAGTAATGTTGAGACTCTTCTCTCATTTTTCCTCCTCTCTCTAAAAAAATCGAAAGACCAAAAACATTTTTCCTCCTTTTCATCAAAAATACCAAAAACATTTGTCCTCCTTTTTTTTTAATCAAAATTACCAAAAACATTTTCCTCATTTTTACCAAAAAATGTCAAAAAAAATTCAGCTTTTTCAAAAATCTAAAAAAAATTCTTTCTTCCCTTTTATTATAAAAATAAATTCGAATCATTTTCTTTCTTATGTCGATCGCATACCTGAGTCTGGGCCTGACTCCCTATTGGCTTTGGTCTTCCGTCGAACCTCCCCAAAGCTTCGTCAGTTCCCCTCTGCTTTATTCGAGTATGTAATCTACCTTTAGCGGTCCTTCATGGAAAATATTGATCAAGCACCGAACGTGTAACCTGATCTGATGGTAGTCTTAGCCCAACTCAGTGCTAAGATTGATAACTTTTAAACTGAGGTTTATGAGATGCAACAAAACTAGGTCCAAGTTCTCAAAAACCCGAGATCCTCGCCATGAGTCCACCCACTCCTGAGACTTTTTGGGTCCCAGAAGAATAACAGAATGCTCTACGTGCCCCGCTTACAAATGAGCCACCTCTCGCTCAGCTCCCTATGCCAAACCTAGCTCAGTCAGGGACTAAATTTCCAGTACCCATTGATCTCAAGGAATAAGAACTGAAGAAGGTCAAGGAAGACCTCAAGTTGTTGTCAAAGAAGTTTGAGCAAGTTAGTATATCTAGGAACTACATGGACTACACCTACATGTCTCCCTACCCCAAAGAAATATTGCGGGAGAAATTCAATATGCCAACCATCAAGAAGTTCGGAGCAACGGGACCCCCAAATATTCACCTTCACAGTTATCACAGAGCCATGACCCTTATCGACACCTCTGAAGAGATTAGGACCTTAACGTTTCAACAAACTTTGAAGGATAGTGCCCTCCAATGGTTCTTATCCCTCAATGAATCCAGAATCCGCAATTGGAGAGATATCGCTCGAGAATTCATATAATAGTACAAGTACAACGAATAACTAAGGGTTACAAGATATGATCTAAAGCTTCTCACGAAGAACCCCGGAGAAACTGCTAGTAAGTTCATAGTAAGGTGGAGGGAGAAAGCTTCCACTATAACTAAGCGATCCTCCGAAAAATAAAAGGTCATCATAGTAAAGAAGCATTTCCTTCCCCATATCCGAGCAACTATAGGAGGTCAGTATTTTCCACGCTTTCGATCTCTCTAGGAAGCGGGTGTAGAAATTGAAAAAAATGTTACCAAGGGATAATTCGAGATGAAGAAGGTGACTATACAATTCATTCCCAAAAAGTATGAAAATCTTGCCAATACTACAGTCTCAACCATCAATAATATCTACCATCCTACTACCTCTTGGGCACCAGAAATCCGCCTTAATATCGCCTGAAAGGAATACATATAGATTCATGCTCCCTTATCCAAACTCTACCAAGCCTTGTTAAGCCAAAACCTCATCCAACCCTTGGACCCCCATCAATTACCAAACCCACTTCCCAAGAACTTAAAGTCCGATGCCTATTATGATTTCCACCGGTTTGTCGACCATGCTATTGACCAGTGCTTTCATCTCCAGAATGTGGTCAAAGGTTTAATTGATCTGGGTTTCATCACCCCACCAGCCAATCCTAAATCTAACACCACTTATAAACCACTTCCAACCCACACAAATGTCATATTTCTAGAGAATGACCTGTAATTTGATCCATCTCCTCAAATTGTGCCTAGTAAATCACCCATCATTCCCGTAATCTCACCCAAATAACTCAAAATTTTCCCATATTTTCTCCTACACCCTACATGTTTAACCGACCAAGCTCTATCACTCCTCACAAGCGCTGGTATTGTCGTCCACACCCGATCCAAAGGGAGAGATATGGAGTTACTAGTTGTTAATAACCAACTCTTGGAGTTCGGGATGAAATTGCCCACTAAAATGACCATCAGCTGTCAGAAATTTAGTGGCTTATTCATGGAAGCCCAAAAATAGGCTCGAGAATCAGATGATTGGGTAGTACCCATTGATGAAGTCATCCTATATGATGTAGTACGTATTATAGCATACATGTTTTGATAGACCAAAGAGATTTGTATCATTTTTAACTACTCAATGCTTTAAAGCTGCAAGGGAGGTTGGTCCATTCACTCATGCACCTCCTTATTGAGTGGGAATATTTAATGATGAAGGCGTTGATGTCGTGGAATGCATCGAATTCTCTTAGTAAGAAGACATCGTTGCCACCGGATGGGGGTGAATTTAATAGCTCATATGATGAATCGAGTCATGGAAAAGTCAGTATAGTAGTCAGTATGTGCGAAATGATATCTTTCGAGTACCTATCGGGGGAAATCAGTAAAGTTTCCATTCATCCAGAAATAGATGAAGACATAGTGTTAGTTGTTGATGTAAAAAACTAGAATACTCTAATTATTTAATCACAGATAAATAAATAAGACAAAAGTTTACAAAGTGGTTCAGCCTTATATGAATGGCCTACGTCCACTGTTATGTTATTTCTGAGTGTTTGGGAATTATCGATTACAAGTGGTATCCAGAAATTCCCGTCCCCTTGAATGAGGGTGATACAAGGTATTTATAGCCCTTAGGCTGTACATGAAAGGGTGTTACATTAAATGATACACATATGAAAGGGTAAGTCATTTAATGTTCTTCAAACGTGCGCGTCAAGATGATAAGCATTCAATGAATAGTTGAACCGTTGATTATCTAGTAATTAATGCTGTGGTCGAAGTGCAGCTCGAACCGCCTTAGTTGCTCGTTGTCCAAAAGTTCCTCGGAGCATTGGAGTTCCTCGAAGGATAAGAGTTCCTCGGAGGGTTGGTGTTCCTCGGAGTGATTATGTTGGTCGGGGAAACAATCTTCCTCGTTGCTATTGTGCCACGTAAATTGACACGTGTCTTCTTATTATTCGTCCACATCAGCATACCAATTTTGGTGTCAACAGAAGCCCCCAATGTTTCATATTTCGAACTTTGAGGAGTATATCGAACATTCTTCCTCGGTATATGGCGATATTAAATGACTTTCCTGGGTTTTAGGAGCCTTTTCTTCGTATTTAAATTTCCTTCCAAATTCGCAGAATCCGCCTTTTTGCATTTTTATAGGCGCTTCGATCTTCGTGCCCTTTTTGTCCTTTTAGCCGTCGGTAGCGTAATATTTCTTTTTTGTAATCATTTCTTTCGTCGTTTCCCAAGGCAAGGTATTTAAACTTCCCAAGCAATCATACCGTCCTCTACCTTTTCCAATTTTCTTGCTTTCAAATTCTCCATAGCTTTCCTTTCTCTTGTGCGTTCATCCTTATTTTCGTTCGTTGTCAACAGATCTCCATTCTTCCTGTAAGATCTTCTTCTTTCTCCTTTTATTCACCATGGTTTATATTATTGAATCTATTGAAAAATTCGGTTCTAATTATTCCATTCCGTCTTGGGTAACTTTGGAGAATCTTCCTGAACGCTTTGACTATTTTCGTTTGGCTGAGGGACATTAGTTCCCCAGCCTCTTTATTGCTGAGTGTGGATTTTCTTTTCCACCTAACCCTTTATGCTTAGAATTCTGCCAACATTTCAATGTTGTTCCTGCAAAAGTAGCCCCCAATACATGGAGAATAGTTAATGGGGTGCACAAGTTAAATCAAACTCACGGAACTCGTATTGGATATCCTGAGATTATGTATTGTTATAGATGGGTTGTTTTAGATAATATTTATTATTTAAAAACCAGATTTTTAAATAGGGCTTTAGTAGTCAACCTCCCTGATGCTAACAGGGATTATTTTGAACATGGATTAGTTTTCAAAAATTGGCAACACGCTCCTTCAGTCGGAGACGACGTGTATGAAGGTCCCAAATGCCCCCCATATGGCAATGGGATAGGTTATTTTCATTTTATTTTATTTTTGAAATTATGATTTCATCATGTTTGAATAAATGCATGATTGACATTTCAATTTATTTTTGTTCGCAGTTGACAGCAAGAGAAAAACTCCCAAAGAATCAGAAGTTAATATAAGGCAATTGAAACATATCTGGAGTTTGCATCAGAAAGTTGCAGACGAGCACATCAGGTCTGCTTCATACTTGTTGCAGTATAGGAGCTATACGTCGTCCTTTACTGCTCGTCCTGTGGTCAGCATCAGTGATCCAGTGCAAATTCCTGAAGACTCTGATCCAGAATCCCATATTCCTTTGAGCCAAAAAATGGGCAAGAGAAGAGTTCCCTCTCTCTTCGAGGAGACTTCCTCTGCTGGAGATGGGAAGAAAAATAATGTTGATGTCCAAAAAGCGACAAAGAATAAAGATGCCACCCATCCTGTTGCTTCTCAGAAGGCTGTCGAGAAGCCCCCAGTGGCTCCTGTGCAGAAGGATGCACCTGTTGAAGTAATCACTATCTCACCAACCAAAAGTTCTTCTTTGGTTGAGGTTGTTGAAAAGGTACCGAGGAGATTGAGGAAATCCTCCTCGGTCAGTATTTCTGGAGCCATTCCCCAGCTCCCAGCTGGTGGAGATGGTGTTCCAATCACTGTTCCTCCGAGCTCTATGATGAGCTTGGCAAAGTTTTCGCCCATTCCCGAGGTGCAAGGTACTGAAGAAGACCTTACTCGGGATATGGTTACTTCTCTGGCTGCTCGTCATCTTGCTTCAGTAAGTATCTTTACTCAGAGTTTTTCATATTTTCCTTTGTTATTTCCCATATTTATTTCTGATGTCGTTTCCTTTTTCTGATTACAGTTGACGAGCTATTTCAATATAATTCTTAAAAAGGATGAAGCGATCAAAGCTTTGTGCTCCTCGTCCACTGTGGAAGGAGCACTGGAGAAAGCTATCAAATCTGTGAGTGAATCCCGTCAGAAGTATGACGAGGATAAAATTGAATGGGAGAAGAAGTTGGCTGCGTCTGATGCAGAGAAGGTACAACTGAGTAATAAAGTGAAGGACTTGGAGAGAGAGAATAAAGACTATGCCGAGAAACTTTCAGGCTTTGGGGAGCTTGAGAACAAATTGAAATGAGCTGAAGAAGAGCTGACCCTCCTGCGAGAAGTAAATCGTCAAAAGGAGGAGGTGGAGACCAAATTGAAGGCCACCGAGAATCTTATGTCCGAGAAGCTCTCCTCGGAAAAAATGAAGAGAAAAACAGCTGTGAAGAAGTCCTTCCGAACTGGTTGGGACAAAGGATGGGACAGGGGGGTAGCAGCGATGATGACCCAGGTGAAGTATGGAAGTTTGAAATACTTCCATGATGGTTGGGTTGCTGCCTTACAGGAACTGAAGGTGAACGAAGACTCCAAGCTATTTCAACAACATCTCCCTGGTCCTCCTCCAGTTATTCAAGATGAGGATGAAGATGAAGCTACATCTCAGGAATCCTCAATGACTGTGAGTGATCAATTCCTTGTACCACAACCCAACCAGACGGCCACCGAGGAGATTTCATCCTTGCCTGCTCCTTCAGAACAAGTCCCAGCTTCTACTAATCAGATCATTGTTCCTACCGAGCAACCAAGCTCCTCGTCCCAGCCTCCCGAGAAAGTCTTGGGAGACAAGGAAAAAATGTGAAGTTGTTCGGTACTCTCTTTCTGTTTTTCTTTTACTTATCCTCTGTATTCCAAACGATGTAATCTTGTTGATGATGTAATAAAATCACATCTTTTTGTTCCTCTACATTGTTGATGCTCTGTCTGTTTTTATTTATTAACTCTTGCCTTCTCCTCTTTATTAGTTTATGGCTAGAATGGAACTGATATCTGCCCATGATACAAAGCTCATGCAGCAATGCCGTGAATATTATAAGGCTGGTCACACAGATTTGAGCGTATCAAAAATTGCTGACATCCTTGGCCATGATGCTTCAGAATAAGCCATTGAGGCCTATCAGTACCTGAAGGATTTACTTGACCGAGTTGTGGCCAACAATATGGCTTACTATGACTTGATCGAGGAGCTTCATTGTACTTTAGAAGATCTTCAGAATCGGCACAATGAATCGACCGCCCTGTTGCATGAGGGGTATGAGGATAGGTATCAACAGCTTTCTTCCGAGACAGGCCACAAAAAGATCATTGCTGGGTACGATGTTAGGGAGAGAACCCTAAAAGGTGAAGTTGAGGCCTGCAGACAGATCGCCGAGCTGCTGGAACAAGAGAACAACAATTTGCAGAAAGGGTTAGCACAGTATAAGTCTGCAGCTTCATCTTCCACTGCCTTGGTACCAGTCTCCGACGAAGGGTTCTCATTCTTAGAGGTCGAGGATGCCAAATTAAGGCAAGAATTGGATACTTTAAGAAGGTCTGGTATTTCTGCTACTGCTCGGGGACGAGGAAGAGGTTCTCGTGGGCGAGGAAGAGCTGCTCAGGATGTTAACGAGGAACGAAGCACTCCAGCTGCTCAGGGTTGATCAAGAACTCCTCGTAGTATTGAAAAAGCTCGTACTCTGTCAACATTGGAAACTCAAGCGTACCAGTTGAATGCGAAAGATCGGGCTTTGTCTGAAATGTCCAAGAAAATCCTGACTTTGGAAGATCAACTTACTGCGACGAAGTCTGCTTTGAATAATAAGGATGTTTTTGCCAGGAACCTTCATGAACAATTGGATAAATTAACCTTCCAATTACATAAACAGCCCAGGGAATTTTGGATGGCTGGATACAACGAAGCGCTAGTTCATTTAAATGCTCGTATCCAGAATGCCAATAATGAGGGTTATAAACAAGGCTGGCTGAATGCCTTATGTGTAATAAAGCTCGAGCAAGGACATTTTTTGTGGTATTACTACGAGCCTGGAGTGCTTGACTTGCCTGTGCCATCTTTCAAGTTGGACATGGAATGGATACCAGCTCACGCCATTCCTCGGAGCTTGATTGCGAATTATCTTGGTGACTATAACCTTCATTCTCAAATTGACGTATCTCGTCCCGAGCATCTCTTGGATACTCCTTCAGTAATGAATGTCAGAATGTTGAAGGACTTAAATTTTATCAATTCTCCTCAGACATTAAATGATCCTCCTGCTGGCGAGAAACCTGTATCGAAGGCTGAAGGGAAAAAACCAATAGAATAGGATTTTTAATGTAATATTTAGCACATATATGTAACTTGTAATTTATTTTGAATTTTAATGAAAGACTTTCATTTTCTGTTTGCAAATCTGTATTGCTATTATCTTGTGCCTATTAAACACTTTATATTTGTGCTTGCATAACAATATTGTATGGTTCATCGACCAAAATAAAGTATCAGAAATGTTGCTCGATCACTTAATAATAAAGTAATGAGTAAAATAACTGCTTTAAAATTTCTTACAACCAACCAAGGTTGTTTAAATTGAGCTCGTCGACCAATTATAGTTAGTGAGAGTTTATCCCCGACTAACCATACTTGGTAAATTTTTGTCTTTTTCATAAAATGTGTCCGACCAACCAAGGTCGATAAATTCTCCTTGTCGACCAACTATAGTTAGTGGGTTTTTATCCCCGACCAACCATACTTGGTTTAGTTTGGAATATTTTGTTCTTCGATGAACTTATTGTATTTTTCTGCAATAATCTTGCCTCTCGACTAACATAAATTGGCATTTGAGAGCATATTCGTTTTTTAATAAACCTAGAATGGCGTTTTAAGAATGTTGTTCTTGCCCTTTTACCAACCAAAGTTGGTCGTGGGTTTGAACTGTTAGGTTCTTTCGAACTATCTTTTCCACAAGCTCTTTTACCAACCGAAGTTTATCACGCAAGTGTACGCCTCCTAACCAAAGGAGTATAATTTATTCTCACTATTTTACCAACCGAAGTTGATCACGCTCTAACTATCAGGTTCTTTCGAACTATCTTGTCCACAAGCTCTTTTACCAACCGAAGTTGATCACGCAAGTGTACGCCTCCTAACCAAAGGAGTATAATTTGTTCTCGCTATTTTACCAACCGAAGTTGATCACGCTCGAACTATCAGGTTCTTTCGAACTATCTTATCCACAAGCTCTTTTACCAACCGAAGTTGATCACGCAAGTGTACGCTTCCTAACCAAAGGAGTATAATTTGTTCTCGCTATTTTACCAACCGAAGTTGATCACGCTCGAACTATCAGGTTCTTTCGAACTATCTTGTCCACAAGCTCTTTTACCAACCGAAGTTGATCACGCAAGTGTACGCCTCCTAACCAAAGGAGTATAATTTGTCCTCGCTATTTTACCAACCGAAGTTGATCACGCTCGAACTATCAGTGTAGTGTATCACACTAGTATTCCCCGAAAAACTTGTAATAAAAGGAAGAAGATGGTGAAACATCATCGTTTTATTTATAATGAAGAAACTGCTTTACATTTTACATTACTGATAATACTTGCGTAGGTGTTCAGCATTCCATGCATTCTTAAATTCCTCTCCTTCTAGAGTTGCTATTCTGTAAGTTCCTGGTCGAACAACTTCTGTAACTCGGTAAGGTCCATGCCAGTTTGCTTCCAGCTTATTGTGCTTCTGAATGACCTTATTTAGAACATAATCCCCTTCTTTTAAGTCGCATTTCTTCACCCTCTTATTGTAGAACAGAGTTGTTCGTTGTTGGTAAGCAGCATTCCTAATGGCTGCCTCTTCTCTAACCTCCTCGAGCATATCCAAATCCAGTCTTCTCATTAAGTCGCTGACTGGGGAATTGAAATTCAGCACTCTATGTGTTGAAAGACCCAACTCGGCAGGTATTACTGCCTCACTTCCAAATGCTAGCATATATGGGGATTCTCCCGTTGCTGCTCGGGGAGTTGTTCGGTAAGCCCACAAGACTGACTGTAGCTCGTTAATCCAATTAGCTTTAGCTTCACTTAGCCTCTTCTTCAAACCATTTAGTAGTGTTCTGTTCGTCACCTCAGTCTGCCCATTGCTTTGAGGATGACCTGGTGCTGAATGGGTCTTCAGGATGTTTGATTGTTGACAATAGGCAGCAAACTCCTCGTTGTCGAATTGTGTTCCATGGTCTGTGATGAAGGCATGAGGGAGACCATATCGACAGATGATATTCTTCCAGACAAATTAGTATACTTTCTCGTATGTCATATCAATAAGCGGCTCAACTTCTACCCACTTGGTAAAATAATCCACTGCAACAACGAGGTACTTGAATCTTCCTCGGGTTGTTGGCAATGGTCCAACCAAATCAATTCCCCACATGGCGAATGGCCAAGGGGAAGTTATGGGTGTCAACAATGCTTGTGGAGTTCGTCGGATGGAGGAAAAGCATTGACACTTATCACATTTCTTGGCATAGGCTATACAATCAGCCCTCATCGTCGACCAGTAATACCCTTGCGTCATCACTCTTTGCAAAAGTGTCCGACCTGCTACATGAGCTCCACAGGACCCTTCATGTATCTCTTCAATTAATTCTTTCACCTCGGAAGGATGTACACATCTTTGTAGTCCTGCCATAATTCCTCGTCTATATAAAACACCATTAGTTAGTACATACCGAGCAGCTTTATACTTTAATTTCTTGGCAGCGAGTTTGTCATCTGGTAATTGTCCATCCTCAATATATGCCCTAATGGGATCCATCCAAGATGGCCCTAAATCAAGGTCAATAATATTCATTGTCAGGTCTTCATCTATGCTCCGACTTTCTAATATTTCAATTGGTATCGTTCTTCGCAGCTCGGTACGAGTAGCTGATGCTAGTCGGGCCAATGCTTCTGCTTGTGCATTTTCTATTCTTGGTATTATGATCAACTGAATGGCATCAAATTCTGCCAGCAACACCATCACCTTGGTATAATACTTGGCCATTAACTCTCCTTTAACTACATATACTCCCGACATCTGATTCACAATTAACTGAGAATCATTGAATACCATTAGTTGTTGTGCTTCCATAATCTTTGCTAAATTAAGACCTGCTATCATGGCCTCATACTCAGCCTCATTATTGGAGGCTTTGAATTGGAATCGCAGGGCATATTCCATGTCAATCTCGTCTGGGGTTTTCAAAACAATTCCTGCTCCACTACCTGTTGTGCAAGATGACCCAT
The DNA here is from genome assembly GCA_949130495.1 of Sambucus nigra. Lineage (NCBI taxonomy): Eukaryota > Viridiplantae > Streptophyta > Magnoliopsida > Dipsacales > Adoxaceae > Sambucus > Sambucus nigra. The sequence continues at coordinate 291,260,208 of OX422215.1, read as the reverse complement.
CCACATATAATCTCCACGTAGGTATCTCGTCTTCAAATTTCTTATCTGACAAAGTTCCTCGGTGAAATATGTGCTGTTTCCTTTCAACTTCCTCTGATATTTTTCGCTCTTCGTCGACCATCTCTTCTCGCCCTTTTACCAACCGGAGTTGGTCTAGGTTTGAATTTGATGATCTTTCTACATTCACAAGTCCTTTTACCAACCGGAGTTGGTCTGGACTTATGTCTGTTGGTCCTGTAACATCCACAGGCTGGTCTGCGAGTATCTTTTGTTCCTCGGGAGTATCAGGGTACGTAAATTCTGCTATAAAATTTGCAACAGCTTGCCCTTTTAATGACGATTTGGGTTCATACACAATATCATATTCACCAAGCTCTATTGCCCAGTACATCAGTCTCCCCGATTTCTCTGGCTTATGAAGGGCTTGTCTTAGTGGCATGTCGGTATACACGATGATGGTATGGGCCTGGAAATATAGCCTCATTCTTCTACTTGCTTCAATTAACGCCAATGCCAATTTTTCTAACTTTGGGTACCTGATCTCTGCACCTCAGAAAGGCTTACTTGTGTAATAAATTGTCTTTTGGATTCCATTCTCCAATCTGATCAATGCCGAGCTGACCGCATTCTCTGATACTGCCAGGTATAAGTACAACTTTTCTCCCATTACTGGCCTGGACAACAGTGGAGGTGCTCCTAAGTATTTCTTCAAATCTTGAAAGGCTTTTTCACATTCTTCATTCCACTCGAAAGTTTTTCGAAGTGTTTTGAAGAATGGTAAGCATCTATCAGTTGCTCGGGATACAAATCTGTTGAGCGCTGCAACTTGTCCTGTAAGACTCTCTGTACTTCTTTCTTCGTCGTTGGAGATCGCAGCCCTAAAAGAGCTTTGATCTTTTCTGGATTAGCCCCAATGCCTCGTTGGTTGACGATGTATCCGAGGAACATTCCTTCTCATACTCCAAACGTGCACTTCGTCGAATTGAGCTTCATTTGATATTTATCCAGTTGATCAAAAGTCTAGCTTAAATCAACTAGATGATCAACAGCTTTCTTGCTTTTTGTCAGCATGTCGTCGACATAGACTTCCATATTACAACTGATTTGTTCGGTAAAAACCTTGTTCATCAGCCGCTGGTATGTCCCTCCTGCATTTTTCAAACCAAAAGGCATAACATTATAACAATAAGTTCCCCTAGGGGTGATAAAAGAAGTACTTTCCCTGTCTTCAGGTTTCATTTTGATCTGGTTATAGCCAGAGTAAGCATCCATGAATCTGAGCAGCTCGTGTCCCGAGGTAGCATCCACTAGTTGATCAATTCTGGGTAATGGAAAGTGATCCTTTGGGCATGCCTTATTGAGATCAGTGAAATCAACACACATTATCCATTTATTATTTTTCTTCTTCACCATCACTACATTTGCCAACCAGTCTGGATACTTCACATCTTCAATGAATTGGGCTTTCTGGAGTTTCTCGACCTCCTCTTGTATCGCTTGATTCTTCTCGGGACTGAATACTCTTCTCCTTTGCTTTACAGGTTTGATTTCCTTATTCACATTGAGCTCGTGACATAAGAAGTTTGGATCTATTCCTGGCATGTCTTCATGACTCCACGCGAAAGTTTTCTTCCTATTTTTCAAGAAAGTTATTAACTCTTGTTTTATCGAAGCATCCAACGACGAACCTATCCGGGTTACTCGTTTAGGGTGCTCGTCGTCCAGAATAACATTTTCTGTAGATTCCACCACCTGTCCTTTTACAAGTTGGGATTCATCTCTGGGATCAAGCGTTTCAATTTTTATACCTTGCTCTACTTGGTAAGTAGTAGTCTTTTTCTTTGATTCTTCAAACTCTTCTTGTTCGGCAGATGAATAATAGCATTCCCGAGCTACTTTTTGGTCACCTTTCACAACTCCAACTCCGAAATTTGTTGGGAATTTTAAGCACTGATGTACTGTAGATGGAACTGCTTCGAACTTCTTTAAACCAACTCTTCCCATGATGATGTTGTAGGCTGACTGCACATTCTTATCCATCACAAAGAAGCGTATTCTCTCCGTTCGACAAGCAGGCCAAGTTCCAATGAATATATCCAACTTGATCGTTCCAAGTGGAAAAACTTTCTCGCCAGCAAAACCCAGAAGGGGTCTGTGATAAGGTTCCAATTGAGATAATTTCAAATTTAAGCTATCAAAGCAAGAGTAGTACATGATGTCTACCGAACTACCATTATCTACCAGAACCCTTGAAATCACTACCTCTTTCATCCTCATTTTGATCACCAAGGGATCGTCGTGAGGATAAAGAACACCTGCCAGGTCATTTTTCGAAAAGCCAATGATGAGCTTATCTTTGTTTACTTTCCTCAGGCGATCTTCCTCCGCCAAATTTATTCGCTGAATGTATGAGCAAGCTTGGGCCTCTCCGAGGTAAGCCTTTCTTTCTGCAGTAAGGTCTCCTCCTCCAGTATCTCCTCCTGTAATGACATTACAATCAAATGACCCAAAACGTATAGAAAATACCACTCGTTCTGGCTGCCTTGGTTTCATGGGAAGGTCGGGGTCATCATCTGGATCATCTTCATGGTTTCTCTTCTTTTTCTCCTCTGCTCGACGAGGAGATCTAGACCTCTCTCTATCTCGGTCGTTACTTTTTCTTTCTCCTCCCCGATCAACATATTTTGCTAGCTTTCCTCTTCGGATGAGTGTTTCAATCTCGTTCTGAAGAGCTATGCAATTTTTAGTCATATGGCCATGATCTTTGTGGAACTCGCAATATTTGTCCCTGTTCCTCGCATCAGGATCCGACCTCAGTTTCTTTGGTCACTTTACTTCCTCGCTATTCTTGATTTCTTCCAAGACATGATTAATACCAATTTTCAAGGGAGTGTAATTATCGAATTTCTTTAGGACTTCCGATGATGACTTATTATTTCTGGAACGCTTGTCGCCACCATTTCCCTTATGCTCTTTATTTTTAGACTTGTCGACGTCCACCTTGGTGTCTTTATCTATATTCTTCTTTGCAGCCATAGCTTCCTCGGCATTCATGATTTTGGCCGCTTTTGCCATCAACTCTGACATAGTTTTAGGTGGATCTTTCGCTAAGGTGTAATACAACTTATTAGGCAACAACCCACTCATCAAGGCGGTGATTGCTGTCTTCTCCTCGTAATCTAGAACTTCCAGCTTCTCGTTATTGAAACGGGTTATGTAATCTCTAGTACTCTCACCAGATTTTTGTCTAACACTTAGCAAGTGTGCTACTCATTTTACTGGCTTTGCTCCAAAATAGAAATTGCCGATGAACAACTCAGCCAACTGAAAGAAAGTTAAAATCTTTCCCCGAGGAAGATTGTTGTACCATATCTGGGCAGCTCCAGTAAGAGTTCCTGAGAACGCTCTGCATCTCATCTCATCGGGGACAGCATAGATATCGGCGGCAGCTTGATATTGTTCTATATGAAGGACAAGATCTGTCTTTCCATCATATTTAGGGGTCACTACTGGTGCTTTAAACTTTGACGGTGTAGGAAAATTCACAATGGCCTGGACAAAAGGTGTCCCTTGAACAAAAATTCGTTGTAGGGGATTCTTCGCCCTAGCCATTTCTCCCAATCTATCCTCCAATCGTTGAAGGGACCCTTTCCACGCTTCATTTCCTTCCTCGGGCCTATTGGTTCGAGAAATGGATCGTTCTGAAGTAGCTTCTTGAGATTTATCTTGACAAGCAACTGGTCGTGATTGTGCTGATCCTTCTCTGAGATCAGATGGTTGTCGAAAACTCCTCGACATGGTCTTAGGTGGACTCCTATTCCTCCTAGGGCCTAATCGACTGAAAGGAGACACCGTACTCAGTCTTTTTAAGGCACTGGGTCTTTCTAGAGAGAGAGTGATACGTTGATCAGTATCTGTAGCCCTTATTGACGAAGTTCGCCCAGGTTGATAAGAGAAATCATCAGATTCTTCATTGCGATATGACTTAGTACGTCTGGATCGTGAAGAAAGTAAATAAGTTTGCCTCTGACCACTTCGCTATCCTGAACGTGCAGGTGCATCGCCATGAAGGGTTTGTATAAGTTGCCTCATTGTGTCTTGCATGGCGGTTTGTCCTTGAGCCAGATTCGTCATAATTCCAGCCAGATCTGGAGGTGCACAGGGATTTGGAGGATTTCCAGCATTTCCAGCATTTTGATTGCTAGATTCTGGATTATCCGCCATTGATGATGAATGATTTTTGGTGAAAAACAATAATAACAATAGCTTCCCACAGACGGCGCCAATCTGTTGACGTAAAAAACTAGATTACTCTAATTATTTAATCACAGATAAATAAATAAGACAAAAGATTTTAAAGTGGTTCAGCCTTATATGAACGGCCTACGTCCACTGTTATGTTATTTCTGAGTGTTTGGGAATTATCGATTACAAGTGGTATCCAGAAATTCCCGTCCCCTTGAATGAGGGTGATACAAGGTATTTATAGCCCTTAGGCTGTACATGAAAGGGTGTTACATTAAATGATACACATATGAAAGGGTAATTCATTTAATGTTCTTCAAACGTGCGCGTCAAGATGATAAGCATTCAATGAATAGTTGAACCATTGATTATCTGGTAATTAATGATGTGGTCGAAGTGCAGCTCGAACCGCCTTAGTTGCTCGTTGTCCAAAAGTTCCTCGGAGCATTGGAGTTCCTCGGAGGATAAGAGTTCCTCGGAGGGTTGGTGTTCCTCGGAGTGAGTATGTTGGTCGGGGAAATAATCTTCCTCGTTGCTATTGTTCCACGTAAATTGACACGTGTCTTCTTATTATTCGTCCACATCAGCATACCAATTTTGGTGTCAACATTCGTATTCTTCCTCGCCTCCATAAACCACATGACTAGGGCAAGAAAACACCACCAAGATCCGAATCCTCAGTCATCATAAAAAAATAAGGGAAAGGGAATTGTTGAAGAATTTCCCATGCCAGAAATGACCGTTGAAGAGAGAAAGATCCTCGACTAAGTTAAAAAGATTCAAGCTAAAATCACTTGATGGGGACTCTTCATATCTTCTTAATTACACCGAAATGCTCTGATAAATCTTCTCACTGGGCCCACGATCAATCTTTCCACCATTCCAAAAGAAGTTACAAACCTAGTTGGATCCTTGACCACCACTAGACTCCTTTCCTTCTCCGAAGAAGAAATTTTGAAGGTCGAATCTTACCATAACTATTCCCTCGACACCTCCATTAAAGTGATGGGAAAGATAGTCTCGCTCTCACTCGTCGATAATGGATCCACCCTCAATATTAGCCCACTAAGAACCTTTAATTACTTGGGGTTGAAAGTAAGTGACCTTATTCCTACTTCCACTGCAATGCATGCCTATGATAATACTCGTCAAGAGGTGATAGGATCCATAACACTCATAATAGGGTCTGGCCCTATCAATCCCACCTCTAAGTTTTAAATTATTGACATACCCACATACTTCAACATATTTATTGGTTGATGATGGCTTCATAACATCCGTGGGGTATATTCCTCCCTTCATCAAAAATTAAAATTCTTCACGAAAGGGCAAGTCATTACCATTTTAGGGGACGATAATAGTACAAATAATGTTATCACTAACAATCCGATACTAGAAATACAGTATGGGATGAATGACATGCTTCCTTCCAGCTTAGGGGTGATCCACTACCCCTTTCGGTGGGGGATAATTTCAAACACTGAGTATGTCTAGAACATAGCCCTTACGATAATGTCCTGAAAAAGGCCTCACCCCCCATATGTCTTGGGTTATCAGCCTTCATCATAAGAACTCGGACTTCTCCACCAACTACGGTTGAAAAAGAGTTTCGAAGTTGTCAAGACTATTTTTGGGGACTCCATGAATGGAAGATTTATTAAGGAGGGTGAATACTTCCCCTTCTATGTCTTTATTGAATCATAATATGATCACGTGGATAAGAAAATAATATTGGGGATGGAAATCTTCATTCAAGACAACTACTCCTAAGCTAAAGACTGCCAGTATAAAGTGCAACCTCTCACTCAGAAAATCGTAGACATTGCAGAGGTCTCCAAGGAAAGTGATTTTTAAGACTCATTCAACCTATAAATACTGGGGCTGACTCTCTGTATGACCCATTCAGGGACTACATCGTCATATTTATCCACTCTGATCAAAGCCTATAATGAGCCTCTTCTCAACTGGAGTGAAATACTAGTCCCACATATTGAGATGCGACCCAACATTATAATTTACCCTATCTCTTCATCTATTGTAGTTCAACCTTTTTTTGATAAAAATGTAATCAAAACCTCTTTTGATGAGGCTCTCAACGCTATTTTTCTCAAAAGTGAAATAAATGAAGATTTTGTGTATCGTATTATGCCTAACATTAATTATCTTGATTCTAATCAAACTCTTGATGATAATGATTTTACAAATGAACAATGTTTCATCGATCTTAATAAGGTTAATAACAAATAACATAACCACGTTAAAATTAATTAGGATGAAACTATTGTTATTAATATCGATTCTAGTAGCTAAAAATGCGAGATTATGATAGGGTCAACCCTTAATGATCAAGAGCGCACTCAATTCGAAGAGCTATTGAAAGAATTTTTTGATGTCTTTGCATGTTCCTATGTTGACATGCCTCGCATCAATCCCGAAATAGCTCATCACAAGATCCTAACTCTCCCAAAATGCAAGACGGTCAAACAGAAGCATGAAAGCTCCGCACTGAATGGTCACTCAAAGTCAAGGAAGAGATAATCAAATTATTCAAAGTAGGCTTCATCCGGGTGATCGAATATCCCACATGGCTAGCCAACATTATACCCATACCAAAATAAAGAGGGAAAGTCTACATGTGCATCGACTATCGGGATTTGAACAAACAATCTTCAAAAGGATGATTACGCATTACCCAACACTGACCTGATTGTGGACAACATGGCCAGTTCCTCCCTCAAGTCATTCGTCGATGGATTCACCTGATACAATCACATCAAGATGCACTGTGACTATCAAGGGAAAATCATATTTATCACCTCTTGGGGACCTTTTGTTACACGATTATTCCATTCGGGCTCAAGAATGTTGGGGCTACCTACCAAAGGGCAGCCACAACCATCTTGCATGATTTGATACATAAGGAGGTTAAAGTCTACATAAACGACATGATTATTAAGTCTAAGACTTGGGAAGGTCACATTCCCACCCTTCCCACCCTTTAAAAGTTCTTCGAATGACTATGGTGATACCAAATGCAACTATACCCATAAAAATCCATTTTTGGCATCATAAAAAAAAAGCACTTAGGATTCATGGTCAGCGAAAAGAGCATCGAAGCAAACCCCGCCAATCTGAAAGATATACTTGAAATGCCACCACCTCAAATGAAGAATGAAGTCTGGGTATTCTAAGGAAAACATCAGTACATCAGGTAGTTCATCATCCATATGACTTTTATTTGCAAGCCCATCTTCAAACTCGTTCGAACGGATTTTACCAATGTCTGGAATGAGTCCTGTCAGGAAGCCTTCGATAAAATCAAGCAATATCTTATCCGACCTTCGATACTTATGCCTACGCAACCATATCTACATCAACTCTTGTACTTGACCATAAAATATACTATAGAAGGGGATTTTCTACCCTAATATATTAAATAATCCCGCAACGAAAGGACTATGTACTATGCCAAATAAAAATTGGTCAGGTACGAAGTCAATTACACTGCCTTAGAAAAAGCATGTGTGGTAAAAGTCTGGGTCACTCAAAAGTTACGACACTACATGATCGCTTTTGCCATCATACTTATATCCTTAATGGATCTTATCAAATACCTTCTTGACCCGCCCTATCTAGCCTAATAACCCGATGGTTGATGCTACTTGCTGAGTTCGATATCATGTATGTTACACAGAAAGGCATAAAAGAGAGATCCATCTCTGAATACCTTGTTGACTACCCCATGGAAGAGGTTGATGTTTAGGTCTTTAAACTCCTTGATGAATATATCCTCTGCACCTCTTAGGAGGACCTCTGATGGAAAATGTTCTTTGACGGTGTTACCAATAAGAAACGGTACGACATTGAGATACTCCTGATCGCCTCTGATGACTCTAACACTCCCATTGCCATCAAGCTAGTTTTTTCCTTGACCAAAAATATTACCGAATACGAGGCATGCACTGTAGGCCTCAAAGTCACTTTCAAGAAAGGTATCAAACATTTATATGTTTATAGGGGATTCTTCTCTCATCATTATCCAGGTTCTTAGAAGATGGAAAGTCAAAGACGAAAAGATCTTACCCTTCCAAGCCCACCTAGAAGAGATGGCCTCCCAGTTCCGATATATCACCTTCCATTACCTGCCATGTGCTAATAATGGATTATTTGATGCCTTTGCTACCTAGACTTCATGGTCGACATACCGAATGGAATAACGATGGTCCCCTTCCTAGGCCAAACACAAACTATGCCAACCCACTACTACCTTACTGATCTCATTACAGAGTAAGATTCTAATATGGTTGAGTGCTAGTACTATGATAGTTAGCGCCTAATTAAGCATGGTAGGTATCCTAAAGTCGTCAATAAGAAATTTCATGCAACCATCCGCAAACTGGCTACCTAGTATATCATTTGTGATAAATCACTCTTTAAGAGAAACTTCGATGGAACACATTTACACTGCATCGCAGGTGCTGGCATTGAAGAAATAATTCAGAAGATCCACAGTGGGGAATGCAAAACCCATATAAACGGTCATATTCTTTCAAAAAATATTTTTCATCAAGGGTATTATTGGACCACCATGGTTCAGGATTGCACCACCTACGTCCGAAGATGCCTCAAATACCAGCAGTTGGCTAACCTCCAAAACTAACCTCCTCGAGACTTATACAACATGATTTATCCCTAGCCATTTTCTGCATGGGGCATCGACATCATATGGAAAGTCACACCCAATGCCTCAAATAGGCATTATTTCGTCTTAATAGCCATTGATTACTTCACCAGATAGGTCAAAATCGAGTCATACATAGTAATGAATGCTAAGAAGGTGTCCAAGTTTATTCGAAAGAACATCATTTGTCGATATAGGGTTCCTTACAAGCTAGTTTCATATAATGGGTTACACTTAGAGCCCTAGGTCACAAAATTAGACGATGAGTATGGGATCCAGAGGTATAAATATTCTCCCTACCGACCCCAAACCAATGGTGCAGTTGAAGCCGCCAATAAAAACCTCAAGGTCATCATCAGTAAAATGATCGAGAGTTGCCCAGATTGGGCTGATCGAATCCTTTATGCCCTCTAGGGATACATCACTTCAGTCAGGATATTTACTAGGGATACCCCTTACTATATGGTATATGACATGGAAGTAATCCTACCTGTTGAGCTAGAAATACCTTCCTTATGCATTAAGATCGAGAGCAAAGTCAGCGCGAAAGACTGATATCAGAGGCGCTTGGACGAATTGCCACTCTTGGATGAAAAGAGGATGGATGTTCTCTACGACATTCAAGGGTACCATCACCGAATAATCCAATCATTAAACTAACGATTTAAGGACCGTGGAGTCCAGGAAGGAGACTTGGCCTTCAAAGAGATCATACAACCCATTTGGGACCCAAGAGGGAAACTCAAGCCTAATTGGAGTGGACCCTACATAGTGAAGAAGATTATCTCAGGAGGTGTCGTTATGCTCGTAGAGCTAAACGACGAGGAAACGGCACGTCTAATCATCCTGGACTGTCTCAAGAAGATATAACCTTAGTCTGAAATCTCAACAGGCTACGAATCCTCTCTTCTCCTTTATGTTCTAAAAACTATATCTCTTGATTAATCTCTACCTAGAATTATGTAGGGCCTGATCCTCTAAAAAAACCCTCGTTCTTTCAAAATGGAACTCAAAATTCTTTAAAACCCCCTAGAGATAAGTAGGCAGCTCTTACACCTTACATGGGCACGGTCCCCTTTTTTCATAAAATACTATTCTTTTTTAACCTTCGAGAACGACAATTCATTTTTTCATTTACATGAAAAAAGGATTGTGTATGCCTTAGTGATGATTATAGATAATATCAATGAAAAACTCATCAAGTACCACAACAATGTGATCAAAATATTTTTTGTTTCAAATAAGGAAGTTCGAAACCATTAGACGAAGTATTGGTGAAGGGAATAAAAAAACCACCCCTTTCCACTAATCAAAGTGTTTCTAAACAAGCCAAGCCAAACCAAACTTCACAAAATTATTACCAAAACCCCAAATACAAAACATCCCAAAAAGTTACCAAAAGCTTCACACAAAATAAACTCATCTTCACAAAACATATCCACAACTACCAGAAGACCCAACCCCATCATCATTAGACCATGAGGTCCGTAAAATTTCCCTACCTAGTTGATATTCCGAATACGATCCATAGAGCAGTACGCACTGACCATATTGGAAAAGACCACTACCCTTCCTTCCATGGTGTTAAAAAGAATAAACCACCTCTGGCCAGTCTCTTTCACCGGGATCTTCACCATTACTCGCTTCCATAGACATTTCAAATATTTCCCTAACATATGCTAGACCTTTCCTATAGATTGAGATGGATGGGGTCACGACCAATGATTCTCCCATAAAGGACCTAACCTCATGCACATTTATCCATTTAAGTATTCCATAGGAAAGAAGTCTAGTGTCCAAGGAGGCACTATTTTCTCCAATCAAACTTGACGCAAAAGTCACCGAATGGGGAAATATGGAGAAACTCTGCTAATAGATCCTGAAGAGAATTAGAAAATTCAGGCATATCCATTGCTATGCTGGGATTGATTCCCAATATGGTTGAGAACTCTTCGTAGGTCGGGCATACCTCATCCAAATCGACACATAAACACATGGTATTCGGGATACCAAAATTGTTCCACCAACGTCGCTAGCATATTCCAGTCAATGGCTCTATTATGTCACAAGGATACTCAACGCAAGTTACAAGCCTCATAGTCCAAGTTATACAAATATATGTATTCAAGACTTTCGAGGTAGGAAGCAAATTCTAGAACAATGGACCGGTAAACAAGAAGCAATAAGTAAGAAGAAGAAAGTTGGTTTGGATGGAAAAACTACACTCCTTACCTCCTCTTTTATACACAAATGGCTTGGCAACAGACAAGGGATCTGAAGAATCCAAAATAATTCCTACACTACAAAGTACTCTGCTCTGCAAGAAAGTGCAATCAAATATATAGAGTGATTTAACTTGACCCATGTGCCTATAGGCAGGGCAAGGGCTATGCCGATTGGAAATCCTTCATTTTAGAAGATGCTATTTTGTCCTTTTTTGTCAAAATTAAATTCTCCAAAAAAGAAATCCTTATTTTAAAACCCTCGAGTTAGTTCTTCTTACGTATAAAGTTTTATTTATTATTTCCCAAAATAAGCTGATTTCTCAAGTTAATTAAGCTCTCCTTTTCTATATAAACATCTTGTCATTTTTACAATCTCAACAGCAAAGTAAAAGTGCATGTAGATAAGTCATTAAAATAAGAATTAAAAATGAAAACCCAATTTATATATATATATATATATATATATATATATATATATATATATATATATATATATGTTGCCATTCCATGATTACATTTTTCGGGTAAAAGAAAAAAATAAAAATAAGAAAAACCAAAACAACGGGACTCAGCCTGAACCAACAATCTCTCCCTCTCAAAGCCTCACCCCTCGAGGTAAACAAGCTTCCCCTGGAGACGATCGTTAGAACCTCGACTACTAGAATTCGATCCCTCGTCTGAGGTGGAAGATGGAACCAATCAAGAAGGAATGGAGTCCTTGACATAAGCAGTCGTAGAGGCCATCCAGTCATTAATATCCTTTAGCCAGGTGATCGGCACCCGAATATGCTGCGAGAAAGGAAACAAAAGAAAAAGGAAAAATCAGTCAGTAAAAAGCAAAGAAATAATCAAAAGAGATAATACAATAAAAGAGAAAAGTATGCCCCAGATTGAAGGACATCATCCGTAATGCCCCATCAATCACTGCGCCGCTGCATTAGGGTGGTTCAGCATGCTCATTATCCCCTTGCTAGTCAACTAAAAATTATAAGAATGGGGAGTGACCTGAATAAGCGGAGCCTACTCTGTCGCTGCTGTCCCCGATGATGTACCACTCGTGATGTGGGTAGAGCCAATAATATGCCACAAACTTATTCCATAAACAGTGTTAACAACATGCCTGCATCCTAAGTCCAACTATAATCCCCCAACGGAATATCAAATTTTAAGTCTTCCTAAATGGAACCCAAATGCCTCCCTAGAAAGATTACAAAATAATACCTTACCACTTTCCCCAGTAAAATCTCAAAGCTAAAGGCAAATTTCAGGATGCGCCTGCAGAAAACATCCTTTACAAATTCCCGTCTCAAAATAGCATAATCCCCAACTGGATGTCTAATGGGTGAAAGCTTCCCCAATAGAGTCTCTAAACAACACAATCCTCAGCAGAACAATAGGCGCATCCGCATCCCCAAGGCAATTCAAAAATTCCCTAGGAAAACAACTACCTACGCCTCAATATTTAGGTCATCATAATTGACCTCGACCCTTAGAATCGATCGTCATAACTTTAGGTCCTTATAATTGACCTCGACCCGTGGAAATGGTCTCTACAACTTTAGGTCCTTAGAATTAACCTCGACCTGCAGAATTGGTTGCTACAACTTTAGGTCCTCAGAATCGGTTGTCACTACTTTAGGTCATCAAAATTGACCTAGACCCACAGAATAGGTTTTCACAACTTTAGGTCCTCAGAATTGACCTCAACTCATATAATTGGTCATTACACCTCAGAACCGACCTCGGTCCGCAGATTCGGTTGTCACAAACTTTAGGTCCTTATAATTGACCTCGACCCTTAGAATCGATCTCTACACCTTTATGTCCTCTGAATAGAACTCAACCATGTGAATCAGTTATCACTACTTTAGGTCCTCAGAATTGACCTCGACCCGCAGAATAGTTCATCAAAACTTTTGTTCCTCAGAATTAACCTTAACCCACAGAATTGGTCACTAAAACTTTAAGTTCTTCGAATTGACCTCGACCCGCAGAATCGATCGTCATAACTTTAGGTCCTAAAAATTAATCTAGACCCTCAAAATTGGCCCGTATTACTTTAGGTCCTTCGAATTAACCTCTCCGATAGAATCGATCATTACTACTTTGGTCCTTAGAACTGACCTCGACTCAAAGAATTGGTCACTACAACTTCAGGTCCTCAGAATTGACCCTGACCCTCAGAATCGATTAACACAACTTTAAGTCTTTACAATTGACCTCGATCCACTTCGGTCTCTATAACTTAATGTACTTAGAAATGACCTTAACCCACCGAATTGGTCACTATAACTTTAGGTCCTCCGAATTGACCTCGGCCCACATAATCGGTCATCACAACTTTAGTTTCTCATAATTGACCTCGGCCCTCAGAATTGACCTCGGCCTTCATAATCGGTCGTCATAACTTTAGGTCCTCAGAATTGACCTTGACTCGCAAAATTGGTCATCACAACTTTAGGTTTTTAGAATTGACCGCGGCCCATAAAATTGGTCGCTACAACTTTATGTCCTAAGAATTGACCTCGGCCCTCATAATCAGTCAGCACAACTTTAGGTCCTCAGAATTGACCTCAATCCACTAAATCGATCTCTATAACCTTAGGTCCTCAGAATTGGCCTGGACCCATAGAATCGGTCATCACAACTTTAGGTCCTCAGAACTGACCCTGGCCTACAAAATCGATCGTCATAACATTAGATCCTTAGAATTGATCTCGACCCTCAAAATCAGTCGTCACAACCTTAGGTCCTAATATTTGACCTTGATCGGTCACCCTCGACCTTATGATTCGGCCACTCTCGTCCCTTTGGTCCGCATAATTGACCTTAAACACTCCTTCTCCCAAAGTAAATGTGGTGTTTATTCAAGGATTTCACTTCTTCCAAGCTCTCCCATCAAGGGGCTTTGTAGACAACACATTTTAGAACCTTCCTAAGTATCTCGTTAGATCTTTAGCACTTCCTCCTTCACTATAAACCTCAGATCATACTCTGATTACTTATCTAGAGTCCATTGTACGCTCCCGGTCCCCAATAGGCATGTCAATGACAATGTCGATCGGCACCCCCTTGATCCTATATAAAGGGAGAATGATCTCATTTCGAAGGTCAACTGAGAAACATCCCTCTCAGGGATCTCACAAATATTCTCTCGAAGTCAACGTGGATTCCATAATTAAATATCTCCCCCACATTCCATTTCCATCCTCTTCTTACCTAATTTATCAAATTCCATCCCCTCTCCTCTTACCACCTCTATCCATTTGTAAGAGCAACCCTTCAACAATCAAGACCAGTCTTCAAGCTTCCAAATAAGGTCCAAACCTTTCACTCTCTCTTTAAATTCCATTATTTTTGCATTAGTTATTCAATTATTACTTTAACATTTCATCTTTGTTATTTCACACATATTAATATCCAACTCTTTTATTAGCAGTTGCACTAACTATATTTTTTATTAAAGAAACAAAACCAAGAAAAATGGTGTTTGGTTATAAATTCAAAGTGGGGAATTCTCACTATATATTCTGACACTAAAACATCTTTTTTCTACACACAAACATAATAAAATCCCCAGTTGGATTTATGGGATAAACCCCACCTATGATTTGCGTGCAAACTACATGGACTTTGATGCCTTTTTAGGCTACATAGGCATCTTGGGAAAAACCTAAGGTTCGGGTTCTCTTTTTCTATTTTTGTTCATATATTATTTCCATATATTATATTTGTGATTCATGCTCGCTTTTTTTCCAATTTATACCATCGTTCCTTCATAAATGACCCGTGGCCCGACAAACGCACACATTATATTTTCAATTACTATTTTGGGAACACTCCTGTGGATGACCTCAATCATCATTTCTCCATGACGCAAATTGTGTAATTATATTATCCATTTTACATATATACGCACACATACTTCATAGGGTTATTTAGGAGAAGAATAACACATGCCCATGAGGGATCAAAAGGGTAGAATAGGTGCCTAACACCTTCCCATTCTGTAACTTTGCCTCGAAATCCTTGACCTAATTGGTGTCGTAAGCATCACTATGTCTTTGATGCCGTTATCTCAAGGAGACAACATTTGTTTCGCATGTTTTGTTCAAAATAGGATGGATACTCAATATCTATACATCACCCCCACATTTGACAATAGCTGAAGCACCCCGAGGAAGGGTACGAACCCCACCACGACCTCGTGTGACCACTCGCCGATTGGGAGATGGGATGGCCACAGAGGCATGCAAGAAAAAATTTAAAAATGTCACAACTGGTAAGTAACAACCTTCAATGACATATTTTAAAGCCTAACTATGGGTATTTGCAACTTTTGGTCATGTTATGAAGTCGGCCATCCTGTGACTATGCACTCAGTTTCCACATGTTATGTTGGTTCTATAGGAAGTGTTTGTGCCCCTCGCTGGAGAGTTTGGGGGTTGTTTTGCATTTTCCTCATTCCACGGCATATTTTCAAGCCTATGTAAGACTATTTGTAATTTTCGGTCATGTCCCCCAACCGAACATCTTGTGACTATACGGTCAGTTGCCACGTGTTAAGTTAGCGGCATGGGAGTTTTTTGTGCCCTTTGTGGGGGCATTTGGGTGCTTTTTTCATTTTTTCCATTCAATGGCTTGTTTAAAAGCCTAAGTTTGACTATTTGCAATTTTAGTAATGTTCTCAGATTGGGCATTCTGTGACTACTCGGTCAACTTCCATGTATTATGTCGGTTCCTTGGGAGGTGTTTGTGCCCCTCGTATGGGGAATTTGGGGGTTGTTTTACATTTTCATCGTTTAACGACATGTTTTCAAGCCTAAGTCTGGCTATTTGAAATTTTTGGTCATGTTACCAAACTAGGTATCCCATGACTACACATTCGATTGCCACATTTTACATATGTCCCATGGGAGGTTTTTATGCCCCTCACGGGGGTGTTTTAGGGATGTTGTGCATCTTTTACTTTCAACAATATGTTTTCAGGCCTAAGTTTGGAAATTTGTAATTTTTGGTCATGTTCCCTGATTAGGCGTCCCTTCAATACCCGATCAGTTTCCACATGTTACGTTGGTCCCGTGAGAGGTGTTTGTGCCCCTCACAAGGGCGTTTGGGGTTTGTTTTGCATTTTTGCTATTCAATGGCATGTTTTCAAGCCTATGTTTGTTTATTTTCCATTTTTGGTAATGTTCCACAACTGGGCATCTCCTGACTATGCGGTTCATTATAACATGCTACTTTGACCCCATGGGAGGTGTTTGTGCCCCTCGCGAGGGGGTTTAGGGAATGTTTTGCATTTTCGTCGTTCAACAACATGTTTTCACGCCTAAGTTTTGCTATTTGCAATTTATACTGATGTTCTCAAATCGAGAATCCCATGACTATGTGATCAGTTGTTAGGTGATACTTTGATCCTATGGGAGGTGTTTATGCCCTTCGTGAGGGGGCATTTGGGGATGGTTTTTCATTTTCCTCATTATCCGACATATTTTTAAGCCTAATTATGGATATTTGTCATTTTTGGTCATGTTCCCCAATCAAGCATCCCGTGGCTACACAATCAATTGTCACATGTTACATTGCTTACCTCGAAGGTGTTTGTTCCCCTCACACGGGCATTTTAGGTCTATTTTGCATTTTCGCAGTTCAAAGACATGTTTTCTAGCCAATGTCTGACTATTTACAATTTATAGTCATGTTTCTCAAATGGACATCCTGTGACTACATAGTCAGTTTCCATGTGTTACATTGTCCCATGGGAGGTGTTTGTGCCATTCATGGGGGCCGCTTGGGGACATTTTTCATTTTCACCATTCAATAACATGTTTTCAATCCTAACTCTTGTTATTTGTAATTTCTGGTCATATTCCCTAATAGGTCATCCCATGACTATGCTATCAGTTGCCATGTGTTACGTTGGTTCCATGGGAGGTGTTTGTGCCCCTCATGGGGAGTTTGGGGGTTATTTTATGTTTTTATTGTTCAACGACATATCTTCAAGCCTAAGTCTGGCTATTTGTAATTTTTGGCCATGTTCCTCAACCTGACATCCCGTGTTTGCATGGTCAATTTCCACATGTTATGTTGGTTCCATGAAAGGTCTTTGTGCCCCTCACGGTGGCATTTCGGGATTGTTTTGCATTTTTTCGGTCAATTTCCACATGTTATGTTGGTTCCATGAAAGGTCAAGTTCCATAATCGGGCATCCGTGAGTATGAATACAGTTTCCATGTGTTATGTTGATCCCGTGGGAGGTATTTGTCCCCCTTATGGGGGCATTTAGGGTTGTTTTGCATTTCACCATTCAACGACATGTTTTCAAGCCTAAGTCTAGTTATTTGGAATTTTTGGTCATGTTCTCCAACAAAACAAATGAAAGAAAAATCAACCTCTAATGGACGAAAATAAAGTTTGGAACATATATATACCCTATATCCCCATCCCTTAAAACTCTCTCTCTCTCTCCCCCCTCTTTAAAAAATGCTCAGGATGGATTACAGCCAACATAACCTTCTCCAACTAGAAATAGTTTATAAGTTTGATTTGAAATAACAATTTCAAGTGTAATTCACATCGACGTAGTAGTAGTTTTATGTACGAGTTGTGCTAAAAATACCCACTCTACGCATGAACTACTGAATGTGTTTTAATATATTGCATTGTTGTGTTAATCACTCAACATACAATGCATTTTCAAAACCTTTTGTATTAGGTAGGCATTAAGTGTAGGTGTATTTACATATAATATTAGATCCATACACAATTAATGTCCTTGATTGTGGACAATTAAAATTTTTAGAATGGAATAACCTAATCACCAAGTTAGAGGATATTAGTAATGTTAAAAAGGAATAATTACACATTTTATCCATGGACAAGAGTTTCATATTAGCAAACCTTTTCAGGCTACAAAAGTAGATATACGACACTAAAATCCCTTCCCAACACTTTATCAGCAGTAAAACATTACATCTTTTACATAACTTTTGATCTTAGGGAACAACCAATAAGAGAGAAGAATGTTGATGTTCAACCTTCAAGCATCACCACATTATATACATAGTCATAAATAATATGTGTATAATATTATAATCAATCTTCCTTGAGGATTGAACGTCATCATTCTTCTCTCCTGTGGGTCGCACCCTGAGATCAAAAGTTGTGTAAAAGATGTAATGTTTTACTGCTGAGAAAGTGTTGGCAGGGGTTTCGGTGTCATATATATATATATATATATATATATATATATATATATATATATATATATATATATATATATATATATATATATATATATATTTGTAGCTTAAAAAAGGTTTGTTAATATGAAACTCTTCTCTTTGGATAAAAATGTGCAATTCTTCCATTTCAACATTACTTATATCGTTAAATTGGTGATGACATTTTTATATTCTGAAAATTAAAATTGTTCAAATTCAAGGACATCAATTAGTAGACAGTATTTGAAGTTATTAGTCAATGTTGTGTATGGATCAAAGATTATGTATAAAAACACTGACACTTAATATTTATCTAATACCAAATATTTCAAAAATGCATTGTATGTTGAGTGACTAACACAATAGTGGAATATATTAAAACACATTCAGTAGTTCATACTAAGAGTGGGTGTTTTTAGCACAACTCATACATAAAACTACAACTACATCGATGTGAATTACACTTGAAATTGTTGTTTTAAATCAAACTTATCAACAATTTCTAGTTTGACAAGGTTAAGTTGGATGAAATCCATTCTGAGGATATTTAAGAGAGAGAGAGAGAGAGAGAGAGAGAGATTGATCTTTGATGGATGAGGAGAGAAATATAAGGTATACCAACTCTGTAAATGCTTTCAGCTCCATTGTCAACTCCAAAAATGAAATTCTATCTAGTTGGTGGTATAACACTGGTGAAATCTTGAGATAATATATATAGAGGGGGTGAATATGAGTTTTAAGGGTGAAGACACAACAAATTATGGCTCTTATTAATCCTAAATAAATTATTGTCATCAGGCACAAGAAGTCCAATTTAACTTCATTTTAATTTAATCCTAAGGAAGGAAGGAAGAATTAATAAAGTGAGCATTTTACTAGTTATGAAAGGATCATTGCTAAGATAAATAATTAGTTAACAATTTATTATATTGAATTAATAGAGTGAGTGTTTTAAGTATCCATCATCCGTTTCAAACCAAGAATCCAACATAAGATTATCACGTACTCCTTCTAAGTCATCTACGTACATAATAGAACATGAGTTTTCAACGATAAATATGGTCATATTTCAATATATAATATGTGATGTACACATAAATTGCTTGTTGTTCATTATAAGGATGAAAAAATATAATTAAACAATATTCATCATGTTAAAAATTCAAGGTATGAAAAATATTCATTATGTGAAAAAAATAGTACAATAAATGAAGAACAACAAACAATTTCATTTTTTAAATACAATAACCAACCATTATATTATTTGAATACACACACAGAACACACACACACTGAATATAAACATAGAAAACACACACACACACAATGAATATACAGACACACACATTGAATACATAGACACACATACTAAATACATACACATAGAATACACATATACATACACACTGAACACACACGTATAACACACACACACACTAAACATAAATTATAAATGAAATAAAATGGAAGAAATACCTTTTGTGAAGAGAGCGAAAGAGGGTTTTGTGAGAGGCTTTTCAACGTGAGAAAGAGAAAAAGAGATTACTTTTTATTTTTTGGTACACAAGCAAAATAAAATGAAGGGTTTGGGATTAATATAATACTGTAAATGGGTCACGATTTACGCCCGTAACCCCAGTGTAACCCTTTTAAAATAGGTTTATAGGTCACAGTTATCGACCATGACCACCTTCGTGGCCAAAATATAGGGAATTTTTGGGATAGAATAACCTTAGTAATGGTAATTAACCGTAACCACTAGTGTGACCAAAAGCATGAGATATTTAGCGATATCCTGGATCACGGGGGATTACGGTTAGTGACCATGACCCCGTGGGTCACGACTTTCGATTGTGACCAGGGCTTTAACAAAGTCACCCTAAACCATAGGCATTTATTTTGTTACGATAATTAAAAACTGGTCACGGGTGGAGGCCGTGACCCTATGGTCACAGGTTATGACCGTGATCCATTAATTGTGACCATTTCTGGTTTTTGGTATAGTGAGGACATCCTATACATTTAATGAGTGTTTTTTTAAAGTTAGTCTTGTTTCTTCTGAAATAACATTTAATCTACTCAATGATAGATTAGAACCAATAGTGAATCTATTTTGTTTTGCATAATTTTCTAAGCAAAACCTTCAGGATACCTGTTAACAAAATCCACAAGTTTTCTCAAGTTCTTTTTATCTCCTCTAGTGAATATGAATAAGTCATTGGCAAAACTCAAATGGGATATCAGTGCACTACCACTTGGATGATAATATGGCTTGACATTACTAGATATAATTAAGTGATCTAATCCTCTACTAAAAGTCTCTGTCCAAAATGAATCCTTTAGAGGATTTGATGAATCATTTAGATTGACCATTTATGACAATAGAAAACCAATTATTTGACATACATCTCCAAACGAAGTCAATCCACCTTTCACCAAATCTAAAACATCTCAAGATTTTAATAAGGAATCTATAGTTAACTCGATCATATACCTTTTACATGCCAATTTTGATAATATCGTTCCCACCATTAATCTTCCTTCCCAAACTGTGAACCGTTTCTTAAGCCAGTAGCACATTCTCCTGAATGGGTCTAGCTTTGAAAAAGACACTTTGATTATGAGAAATCAAGTCCAGAAGAATTGTGCTCAGTCTAGTGAATAGAATTTTACAAATCACCTTGGAGGAGAAAATACATAAACTCAAAAGTTTATAATCCTCACATCTCTTAGGCTGCTTAATGATGGGAATTAACATAATAGAATTTCTTGTATAACTATTAGGAATCTCCATTACTACAAAAAAAAATCAATTAATAGCATCTATAAAATCATATTTAATAATTTGCCAACATTTCCTATAGAACTGCCCCTAAAAAACATTAGAGTCAGGAGCTAAGTCATTACTCAAAGAGTGAACTGCCTGATATACCTCATATCTAGTAGGAAATTTTTCAAGAGACTGATTAGATTGACCTTCAATAATAGTTGGAATTTAGCTGAGAATCTCTTCATTATCTACTATGGATTTTTTAGTATGAATTTTTTGAAAATGGTTGACAATATAGTTATTTATAGCCTCAGTTTCCTCTAACCATATACCTTGAGAGTCTTTGAATCTTTGAATACAAAGGTTCTTTTGCTTAGTTTGACTTTAGAATGAAAATATCTTGAGTTTGAGTCCCCTTCTTTCAACCATTTGATAGAGGATTTCCACCAATTTTCAATTCAGAAATTATTTTTTTAGTAATTTTATAAATTAGCATGTTATATATATATATGTGTGTGTGTGTGTGTGTGTGTGTGTGTGTGTTTTATAAATCATAATGTTGCACACATAACTATTATTACAGTAAGCAGTAACAATCCATTTTAAATGATTAATATTATTTATATAAATATATGGGGTATCACAATATAAGGCTTATTTAATATTTTGTACTTTGTATTGTATCATTAACTCACAAAATTATAAATATTGGTGGTATTCCCCTAATTTTCGATGGTCATTTAATTGACCCAATATTTGACCATTAATTTGTGTTAAGTTACCAAACTACCCTTCATGAATTTTAGTAATTATATTTAAAAAAATCCATTTTTCCTTTTATTGCTCTAACTTCCATCTCCCTTCAACTATTTTTGTCTCTCTTTCTCCTTCCAACTCTCTCTCTTTTCTCTCTCACACACACCCGCACACACACTCATATATATATATATATATATATATATATATATATATATATATATATATATATATAGAGAGAGAGATAATCATTATCTTAAACGAATAGTCAAAAGGGATAAAAAATGAACAAGCGTTTGTCACGGTCAAAAGCCATTACAAATTCATTGGTTTCTTTTTTAAAATGGGTAACATGATTTGTCAAGGACTGGAAAAATAAGAAAAAAATAGACTATCCATAGGCATCAAAAACTGGAATTATGTAAAATTATATAATTTTGAATTTCTAAAAACTAGAAAAAAGTACTTTAAAGATTCAAAAATGTAATAGTAAAATAAACATATACTATGACTCCTTAGCTTCAATCAAGCTCCAAAAGAATCATTGTTCTCATGAAAAAATCATGTCGTACCACATTAATGTGTCTTAAAATATAAACAATGAACCGTGGGTTAAATTCACAATAAGGAATCCTCTATGTGATATTAATAAGAATAGGCTATAAAAAACACGACATTCTCACAATGCATAATAGGCGAAAATAATCAAATCAACATGATGATTGAAATAGGATGGTGAATCCTAAACCCAATCAAGGTGAAATGTAACCATAATTTATCACATGTATTCTCAGTACTAATGACAATCTCTACCCTTGCGAATGATAACTAAGAAGCCAATTTTAATTCTCCTATGACTTTCACGTTCTTCCCAAATATATAATGATTATGTTATTGGAGTTTTATTCTTAAAACCATGTTATTGACAATTTTATTTTTAATAAGTATTGTCTAGGATCATTTTGAGATATGAATTATGTTTGTGTGATTGTCTTATATTTTCTTTACATATACTGTATATATCGACCGATTATACTTGATATGAATTTTTTCGGGTTATGTTTGGCCCAATCACTAAAGATAGGAATTGTTGTTATTTTATGATTGAACAGTTCATGGCCTGGATAAGGAATTGACATCATATTGGTAAAGGTGTGGGTACAATCTTAATAGTTTATCTTAACTACAAGAGCATGTTTGATGGTTCAGTAACTTGCCTAATACTTCAAAGAGTATTGTATTCGTACATCAAGAATGTATGGAGCAATGCCAAGGAATAACTTTGAGTCCAAGTACTAGCTAGATTGGACTTGCAAATTCTCAAAGTTTCTAAAGGGTCCATAAATTCTTAATCCTGAGGGATAGGAGGATTGGAATATTCACATAATTATTGCTTTGAGTTGGGTGAGATTAAATTTATTAGTTTAATAATATATGTAGGTTGGGAAATCATTTTGTGAATGTCTGAGATTTTAGTTCGGAGGAATCCGCACCTGAGAGATATTTTAAATTGTGATACCCCCCTTGATAAGCGTATAAGTTTTAGTTCTACCATTATAACAAGCATGTAGATTATATAATTTGTAGAGTGTAAAATGAGTTAAGTTTGAGATCAAGGACTAAACAAGACATTGGTGAAAATCGATACCTAAAAAATTGAATTTCATTATGTGGGTATTGAATAATTATCACGGGGAACCATATTATCTACTATCTAACTTTGCAAACAAGGCCTCACTATTAATGTAATTATTTATTTAAATAGGGGTATAAAACAAATTATGGGGCATAATTTGGGTTTTTCATATTTATATTTGGAAACTAATATAATTATTTTTCATAGGCCCTTATAGTCCATATACCAAGTGGCAAGCCCAAAATCTCTAGAGACCCTAACTAGCCAACACTCACTTTAACATTAACCCTCCTAACGGCTATATATATATATATATATATATATATATATAGAGAGAGAGAGAGAGAGAGAGGGAGAGAGAGAAAGAGAGAGAGAGAACCATTCATGTTCTTATGAGGGGTGGAAAGAGAGAAAAATAATTTTCTCCTACCAGCTTTACATTTCTCGAATCTCCCACACTTATAGCTTGGTTTAGGTGGATCATATACTATAACATATAAGGTATTTTTCACATCCATCCCAAGTTTTGAACATGGTATAATAACAACATCATCTTCTTATCAACTCTATCTCCTATATCGAATCCCTTGCGAAATAGACAAAAGTGTGGTGATTTGAACCCTAGATTTGAACCCTAGAACTAGTTCTTATGGTTTAACTTTCTAAAACATGTTCAATCAAAGTATTTTGGGGAGTATAGTTTTTAACTATCAATCACTTACAATGGGTATTAGATCCTAATTAATCACTAACTCTAGATTGATCATATTTAGAAAGCTTTATGTCCTCCACCATAACAATCCTAGTTCCTCGTGTTAGAAAATATATACATGGTTGTGTATGTTTTTTACTAACATGGTTTTATAGGATTTAGATTATTCCCTCCATCATGGTCACATGATTTTGTTGTCTGCATGGATCCTACGGTAATTTATCCATAATTACTTTTCCTATATTTGATTTAGTTGTATCGAGTAGATTTTTTCAATTATTGCATTAATTGATAATATGTAGGAGTTTGTTAGGGAATGCAATAATTTTTATATTCTTGAATTCTATATTATGATGGGCTTTGATAGTTGTGTAAGTTACATGAGATTTGATTGCATTATTCCCAAGTTAGAAGGTTCAACAATAAAAATGTAAATATTCATTATTATAGAATAATTGCCTTAATTCCACGGCAAAGCATTTGAGTTATGAATTATCCAGACAAAATTGATTGGTTTCATATATATGTTGGGTAGATAAATATTTTTTCAATGGACATCGATGAATATTGAGCATTACAGATCATTAACGACTTCTCTATATCAAACACTTTCATTGTCGAACTCATTGAAGATGTATCATTTTCACAGATTATAATGGAACACGTGTTTTTCATTTTACTTTAAAAAAATGTTGCTTTTGAACTCTACAAGGATGACATATTTAGATGTGTTGTGTTTAGTTTAAGGAAAACGTCCGATTTTCAAAATGCATTTTGTTTAAAAGAAAACTATGATTTTGGACTAAACCGTTCACACGGTTGTAATATAGCCACATGCGCACGACTTGTAAAGTGTTATCTTTCTACCTAAAAAGATTCAAATGGATGGGTTTCATGTCCGTTCACATGGTTGCACGTTGTTCGTGAGTAAATAGATAACTACAAAAAAATTGTGCACGCAGAGCTATTTTTAGCCATGCGCTCGATGCAGTCAGGTTTGAAAAAATATATTAATATAGTCTTTCCCTCTATATCAAAATATCTGAAATCTTTTATACTTTTCATATACTAAGAGTATTTTTAGGTTGAGAGCATATCAATTTCATCTCTTTAAACAAATCAGTTATTTCTTTCACATTTGAAAGAAAACCTATATATATATATATATATATATATATATATACTTGATCTATTTTTTTTAGAGGAATTGAGGTTGTTTTGTGATCAATTGCACTTAGACTAGATTTAATCTAATTGATCCACATCAAAATTGAAGATCAAAACTCGTACCTAAAAGAGTTGTTTGAGCAATTAGGGAGTTCAAGCATGGTCCAATTCTAAGAGGAGAATGCAACTTCCTCGTTCTTCCAATGAAGATTCAAATGGATCTCACATTGTCAGTGGAGGTGAGTTCAATATTTGTTAGATAATTTGTAATTAGGGAATAAAATAGGGGTATATTGCTGCAATGTATAAAATATTTTAAAGTTGAATGAGAGATTATGATGTATTGAGATTTTTCACCCCTAGGTGGGGGGTTTCCTCATAGATTTATCTTATGATTTAATTGTGTATCATTTAATTTTATTATCAAATCTCTAACGCATAAAACTCTAATTATATTGGATCAACATACATCCAGTAAAATTTAACATATGAATTGCATATAGTTCATTTTTGTTACAATTAACTTTATTTTCTTAAATAAATAGCTCAAATTGTTAATCTATATATCTCTCATTATCTCACCTAGTTGTATTTTTAAATAGGATTGGTAAAATTGAAGAGAATATTAAAACTGGATAAAATTCGGCTAATTAATCGAGAAACTTATTCGTCCCTTCCTCCTTTAGGTTTATTTGAGTTAACACACTTGCGCCAAACTCTCAACTGGTATCAGAACGAGTGGTTTTTTAATTAGCATTTATGTTGTGGCTATCCCGATCTGGCAGCACGCAAAAAGCGGTGGACCTATCTTGAATGAGAAATGAATGGATGGGGGCCACCATATGGTGCTAGAGGGCCCAAAGAACATAAACGGGTGTCATCAGTGAGTTAGGTGTGTGAATGTGAAGAGATCAGAATATACATCCTATTTTACTCAAAATGGGAAAAAGATGGAGCCGCCTCAAAACTGATGGGTAAAAGAAAACTCATCCATCAAAACCAAATGAGATATGGGATCATAGACTATGTTATGGAGTGGGAAGATGTTAGACACCCACTTCTCCCTTTGGGTATAATATGTTCTTCTTCTCTTTAATGCATGTACGCTTGTGTACTTGAACAACGTGTCGTGTACAAAGGTGGACTAAAGATGAATATATACATGGGTGTGCATGTGTCTAACTGTGAGAGGAAAAGTCGAATTATCCACATCATGAGAAATATGGGTATGTATTCTCCTATTGAGAAAAAATGTGAGCGAAATCCTGAAATCGTAAACTCGATATGGAAGGAGTAAGTACACATGAATAGGATTGTTTGAAGATCAAAATAACTAAAAATGAGTAATATGATAATGAAAAAATGTATAATATATAAATATAAATATATATATATGGGAAAGTGAGTACGCATAAATTGGATCCCTATAAGAGTGATGAAAGTGACAAAACTAACTACATGAATATAATGTACCAAATACATGACTGAGATGATAAAATATATAATAGATTAAGTGAAGTGAAAAATATTTGACTTTAATATCCAAAATAATTTTAGGATGCCTACATAGAAAAAAAGGGATTTAAAGCCCACATAGTTCCCATAATGAGCAAATGTGGGTCTAAATCATAACCAAAATTTGGGGTATCTCTTTCGATTTAGTAAAAGAGGATGAAATGTTATCATATAGTGGAATATATGATAAGAACACTCCAAATTGGGAATATGTATTAAACCCCCTTTCTGGGTTTTAGTGTATAAATATTGATTTGAGAGTATATATGATAATAAAAAGGGTAGGATTAATCAATTATTAAAACGAACGAGAGAATATGACAAATATAACAAGAAAGAAAACATTAAAATATGAAAAGTAAAATTTATGAGAATAGTAAAGGTAAAAGAATTTTGGACCTTCAAGATCTTTCAGTTATGTTTAGTAAACTTAGTTCGGTGATTTTTGTGTATGGATGATGATGCTAAAATGGTGATTTATGGTAGGTTAGGGTTATGTAAAGAAATGTATGGGAAAATGATGTATGATAAATTTAGAATTATTACCCCACAAAAATCGAGTTCCTATGAATGTGAGTTATAAGTTTCCTTAAATAGGGAAATTATAAATTAAAAAAGGACAAGTATGTCCTTAGAGACATGTCATGGGAAGGTCCCCTTGCCTACTTATATGCATGCTGGCCAGACTTGCCTACCAACTAAACCATATCTCCCTACAAGTAAGTCATGCGGAGTTTAGTTGTGTTCTCGGGTATGTAAGGTTATGCATAATACTAAAATTTTCCTATAAGATTAGGTTATCTTATTCCGTTGACTAAATCCCACTTTGTGTCTCTAGTCTAAGAAGTCGTTCCGAAAAAGCCTCATGTTAAGATTTATTCAGGAAACATCATGAACTTCATCCTAACATCATTCAATTCCAAATCCATGATAATACCACTTTAGGGAAAGTTAATGGACTTATATGACATAGTAACCATGGTTTAACATAACTAAAAATAGCATTTTCTTAAAGTGAAAATTTGTCAAATTTGTGGGTGTGCTTTTGGGGAGTTTGGAAATTCGCTCTATACATATGCCATATAACTTCACTAATAAACATATTTTAAAAGGGCATTATGTATTTTCATAAGACTTTTTAAAATGTAAATAAATAATTTTATGTTTTTTATCCATGCAAAAATGAGTTAATTTTCTAGTTAGTTCAACAAATTTTCTTTGTTGTTGGATTTATTGTCAGCATTACTGTAACATGGAATATTCTCGTTGGAGCGAAGAGTTCATCACTGTAGTGACATGAGATGTCAAAAGTCCAAAATTCTCTATAAATTCCAGCGACCTGGGTTATCAACATAGGTTCACTCCAGCAAAGCTCCAATGACAGAACTAACTCTGGCACAAAAAGAATGTTTTTTAAAAGATTGCTTTGTAAAAAAGTGTAGATCATTTTTTGCTGCTATATATTTTGGTGTCTTGGAGAAGCAACTCTTTTGTGTGGACTATAATATCTTAGTGCCTCTTATAATTGTGACCACATGTTTGAAATCGCTATTTAGCTCTTCTTCCCATAAACAAATTAAGGTTTTTTGAAATATTTTTCCTTAAGCTTTTATCATATTATTTAATAGAGAGCAAAACCTTCTTCCTATTTTTGAGATATTGAAGTTTTTAAACAATAATCTAAAATATTTTTGAGGTTTCATTACTTCACCACTAAACCGTGAACAAATCACTTTCAAATTTTTCTTATTCTGTAATTTTAGATTTTTGATATCTTAAAAATATTTTATGAGTTCATTTCGAGTTGCCAAACACTTTTATATATTTCTCCTTAACTTTTAGGACTCTCACGTCCTAGAAAGTAAAAATTTCATTAATGTCTTCTCATTTATTCCATTGGAATAACATAAAGTTTTTCTCAAACATTAAAAGAACAAATTTGTTAGCATGGAACTTGACAACATTATTTGCGAACCAAAACCAACCGCGATTATGTAGTGTTCTTCAACTGTCGACGCTCTCTATATAGAATATGGTGGGAAAGAGTTTCTAGTCAACCATACCATCTTGTGATTATAACTCTTTGTTTTGTAGTTGTAATAATTTACCATTGTACATTTGTCGTTCTGTTGGCCTAAGATTTTTTCTCGTTGTGGGTTTTTCCTCAAACGCCTTGGTGTTGTGCTATATGGTTTACTATATCCGTACTTAGTTTAAATAACCTAATACTAAAGATAAATTTTGATGTAATTTAATTAGTAAATATTTTTTCACATGGACTTTGTCATATTTTTTGTAATTCAATTTAAAAGAAAATTATTGCCACAACTTGGTAATATTTTTTTAAATCGGGTAGTTGATCTTAACCTTCACTTTTCTCTGGCTATTTGAGATTTTCATATCTCTATATGCGCTGTCTCAGGGTCATAAATTTTGATCTGAAAGTCTAGTTTATGAAATGTTGGGACTGTTGGAAACAAAATTTTGACATCTATGTTTTTCTTAGGAAGATCTCTTATGGTAAAGAGTTAACCTAAGTTAAATAGCCCCGAGGAGAGCATTTTTAATTCTTCATCTAAGGTTTGGAGAAGGAATAAGAATCAATAATTAAAGGGGTCTAAGAATTAAGGTCTAAGATTAGGAGGTATACAAAACCCATCGATTGTCAATCTTTAGATAAGAGAAAAGTCGTTGTATGATAGATACCTGATAAAAGTTGTGATTATTGAGTCCCTTTATTTCGAAACTCTGATGGGGATCGGTCCACTAAGGGAGAAAAAAAGTGATGTGGTTTTTAAAAAGCATCATGGATTTATTGAGAGACCAAGGTGTGTTATAACTAGGGGTGGAAAAATGGGTCGATGGGTTGTGTTTTGACACTAACCGACACGACAAAGTAAGAATCCAATAAACATGAACATAACACGACATGAAAGGGTATTTTTTCCTTAACCAAAAAATGACATGCTTATAGCACAACATGACATGATAAAATGATAAGTAAAATTCAATTCTATTGAACACGATAATGAACTTAAATTTAGACATATTTCCCCTAATTAGTGAGGAATTAAAAAAATGGTGGGCTGATAATGTGTCTAAATGGATTTGATAGTGGGTCTAAATAGGGTCTATATCATGTCATTAATTGAGCTTATATTGGATCATAATCATGTCTGATTCGGGTCAATTTCATGGCAAAAAATAGACATGAACACGACACGACCTGATGGTGGGTCCAAAAATGTGAACCCGGACACCCCCCCTAACATGAAAGGTCATATCAATTTTGTGTCAATTATGTTTTGCTTTGAGTCCTATTATCATTTTGTTTCCAAAATTTCCACCCAAAGATATAAGCATGATGGTGTTCGTGGATTAATTCTAAGGGCCAGCGTATGATTCTGAGGACCTAAATTGTATTTGAAGATTACGACTTAATTATGAGTGCGAAGGTCTAATTTTGAGGACCTAAAGTGCATTTCAAGATAGCAACTAGATTTTTAGGGCCAATGTATAATTTTGAGGACCTAAAGAGTGTATGTAACCAATAAGGTGATCACAACATAATTCTAAAGGTTTTGGTCTAATTATGAGGATCTAAAGAGTACTTGTGATCAATACTAGGATTGTCGTTTAATTTTGTGGCTCAACGTCTAATTATGAGAACCTAGAAATTATATATAAGAGTATTCACATATTCATTTGTACCCTCATAGGTAGTTATGTTATTATAATTTTCCAAAACACTTTAGGTTCTTGATTTATCTCTCCATAAAGCTTTATCAACTTTTAATACCTTGAAGCCAGTTTGATCATCCTCATAACTCATATATTTCATTTGGGATAAAAACGTATATCAAAGATTCTCTACACTCACATCATGAGTTTTCACAAATCCATTTCAAACATCTTGGTATATAAAATTTATGTGTGTAAAATATTATTGTTTTGTTATCTTGATCTTGAATATGTAAAAATTTTCGAAAAATAAAAGATAAAAAAAATTGAGCGCAATGAATAAGATTCACTACAACCAAGGTCTCCTTTTGATGAAGTAAAAATGGAAGTTTTTCTAGAATTTGGTGCGAAAAATATTTGTGCTAACGTATTACCAGAGTGAAATCTCCCACTGCAGGGATCCTCCTTCCCTGGTAACTGATGTGACACCGGTGATCAGTCCTAAATTAAATTAAACTAGTTTCTCAGTTGGTCCATTCTTAGCATCACTGTCGAAAACTTTTTAATTACTAATCAACTAAGTGAAATTAGACCGGTGCCAAATTTTATATATCATTAACCCAAATTAATTTCTCATGTGGAACTAATAATTAAACATTCACAATATGCTATAATTGAAACCACTACACAATATATAAATAATAAAGTCTTGCCGAGTCAACATTCGGCTAAAATCAAAAACTCCTAAATAAAACCAACATCATCCAAAACTAAATATTTGAAATAGTGATAGTGAATAACACGTCCCAATAGAGAGTACTAAAAAAAGATCCTACACTAGATCTGAATGAATAAATCGTCTATGCAAAGTCCTGCCATCCTCCACTATGCTGCAGCTACGAGTCCCTGGACTGAATCCTCAAGTCTGGCATCCCTGTGGATGGACACCTAAAAGGGTTTTGAAAATATTTTGATAGCAAGAATTAGTACTCGAAACATTTTGAAATATTTAGCAAGTGATTATCACAGTAAAATGAGTTATTGATTACACATGTTAAGATTTGCGTACACTCTCTTGAGTTACCTCACCCCTCATCCAGTGCACGCCTAACGTCCTGTACTTAGCCCACCTAATTGTACTACCCAAGCTAACTATACTAAAGTATCCAACTGAACTTATCTACCCGACTAAGTTCCCATACCGCCCATTTAGTATGTAATAGTAACCATATCTCATGATTTATATACTTAGATAACTGTTCACTCTTTGCTATCGTTATCCGATTTATTATTAAGTTTCCTTACTTAATTTTCTTTTAGATCTATTCACGGCATCTCATTATCTACTAACTCGCATAAGTAGATTATTAATACACTGTACATTTCACACATTATATATACTTATAAATTCATTCATTACTAATATGTCCTCCTAACACACATCAAGGACTCTTGGTTCGGAATGGTCCATCAACACCAAGTAAAAGGATTGGTTTAGAATGTCACCTCGACCCCAAGTTCATTTCATGTAGTGGTTTGGAAAATCACCTCGTCCCCACTAATGAAATTTTATACATAGATTGGTTCATAACTCTTTTATCACGACCCCAACTTAATATTTCCATATATTAGTTCGGAATCCTACGTTAACCCTAATATAGGCAATTATACTTTAGGTAGTTTCTCCATTTAAGTATCTATATAATTCAGTAGGTATACACGCAACCTAATAATAGTGATCGTACGTAATATTTCCCCTTTAATATTCACTGTACTTATTAATTTACTATTGATCTCATTATCCTATTATAGCTGAGTATTCACACATTTCTAAGGGCCCTAGTTACCCCTATATTCATTTCATTACTTAAGATATCTTTAACCTACTGGTATACTCCTTCGAATGACGTTTACTCTCTCCATAACTCAATTCTGAATTCCCGATGCACTACTCAATCGGTTTACCCTCGTTTGTCCATCACTTCAAATCGTGCACTCAATGATCATAACGGACACCAATTATACACCTACTGGTACTCTCTAAGTTTCTACATAGGTATAATATCATCACTATGGTTCCCCTCAAGCGTCGACAATCTAATAGAACTCAATCATCAAAAGAACCCAAAATCAGCCTGGGTCGATCGACCGACCTTGAGCATCAATCGAGCAGTGACATGCGCAGTTCTTCTTCTTCATGCATTTTCCACCATATTCAATTATCTAACTCACATGATAATCCACCAAACTTTTAACTAACGATACCCAACCATTCCTACACATGCTATGATGATTTCCAATGGATTAAACACAATAAATTCTTCCAAATTAGCCCAGAATAATTAAAATCTTCTAATTATTTAAGAACCCTAATATGACATGTTTTTTCCATGTTTTCAATTATCAACCCAGATTTTTAATTCGTAATAACAACCATGAATCCTCTGATTTTCAATCCTCCACAGATATAAATCTAACAAGATGTTATTCTTACCCAAATATGCAATTAATCAATTCTTTTTCTCGAAGAATGTTTGTCAAAATCAATTTATTTGTAAATCCTACGCATGGATATTATAACTCAAAATAATTTGCGAATAAACACTTGCATTATTCATAGATGATCTAATTTCGTGAGTGTTGGTGGTGTTTGATCGTCTTTCTCCTCCAATCTTCCTTCCCAACTAGTTTGTGGTGCAAGAACCCTTTGAATCATTCACAAATTCTTCCTTAGGCTTTGAGAATTGTTTCCCTCTTCTATATAATGGCTTTTGTGTGTTTTTCTCTCCTCTAGCCAAAGTCTCCAACTCTTATAATCTGATTTAGATTTTATAAATTCCTATGTCTTCTCACCCCCATATGCCAAAAGACTAAAATGCCCCTGTACGGTCCTACCTTAGCCCAAAAATGCCCCGGTACCCAACTAGTACCCCCGGATATACTATTTTAACTAATTCGACCCTTTAGGAATGATGTGTAACCTCTAGATTATCACTTAAGTCACCTAGAAAATAATTTACTATTGCATCCTCAATTTAGTCTACGCACGACACTCACTTGAGATATAATCAAGTACGTCCAGATAGTCAGAAAAGTGTACCCGCGGGTTTCGTTTGGGTCTGGGGGCATTTTTTGGCCTAACTAGTATCTCGGGAGGGTATTATAGTCATTATCTATTTTTGGGTAATTGAACATATGAATTCTCCTAAGTGGTATCAGCTACTAGAGTTTAGCTTTTAGGGTTAACTATCAAAGAAACAGATAACGGCCATTAGAGAAGAAAGGTAGAGATCTTTTCAAGAATTTATCACAACCCGTAGAACCTCTTTTAAGATTAACATCACCGGGGCATAGATCGTAAGACAAGGAATGCAGCCATATCCTTATCACCAATAAATCAGACCTTCGAATCCCAGGAAAATATCTATCTTGTTATTTTTCTAATTAATATTTCTCCCATGTTAGAATAGGATTCATGAATATATGTTTTATGGAAGAAATTTATGATTTAGGGAATTTAAATCACATGCCTTAGACGAAATAAGTGTATTATGGAAATCTCAACACATGTAGAGGATTACCTACGAAATTGTATTGATTTAGAAGTGAGAAATCTAGAAAAAGAATTATAAGATTGGAAATTTGATGCAAAATTAGGGTTCTTGATAATTATGATGAATTACCCCTTTAATTCGATACCTTTGATGAATTTGTACATGCTTCACGTAGGAAATCATATAAATAGGTATATGTAACCAGTAGTAAACTTGTTTGGGGGATTAAGGATCATTAATGGTGTTTTGGAGGAAATTCTTGGATGAAACCCGTAGGTCGAATTTGCAGTTTTCTAGGCAAGAACTGCTTGATTGATCGATCGACCCAAGAATGTCGATCGATCGACTGATCGATCGATCGACCCCTCCTGGAAAACTGCATGTTTTCCCCCTTTTTGTTAAATCAGGAAAAAATATGTAGGAACCCTTGAATATCATTTAAAGAGTATAATGGGTCATGAAGAGGACCAGTAGGGTCTAAGTAGACTTCGTTGAGTGAAATTTTATATGGGATGAAATCATGGGTTAACAGGGAGGTTTCATCACACATTGGAAATTATGCATATGCTCACTAAAGAATTGAGAGACTCGTAAAAGACTTAGGCCAGAATGTTAGAGAGGGTGTACCTACTGAAATTACATTTATTAAGAAAGAATACTTAAAGAGATGAGAAGTAAGTATGAAGTGATTATAATTGAGAATAAAAGAGGCGTATCCTTTATGCGAGATAATTGGGTTAAATTGTACTAAGTACGGTTAATAATTATTATTATGGGTCGTGGGCGAACCTAATTGGAAAATGTGAATATTTATATATATGGTCGTGTGACTATGTGCATATACTTAATATTATATTTGCGAATAATCATACCCACGCTACTTGCTATCACGGAGGTTTCCGCGCCGGGACAGTCTTATCTCGATGGAACCTGTATGGGGGATATTGACTTGTACCCTGGAACATAGGATTCCTTGGTACAGGCTATCTAAGAGTGATAGTCAGACGGTCCTAAGAGACGTGAGGGGTATGTGCTGACCTCTTAGTGACTTGGAACTATGCTTCACCTCCATTTTGTGTGTATTGTGTTAATACAGCTCGAGAGTGATTTCGAACTAGTATTTCCCTTAGTACGAGTGATACGGGGACTTGATAGCAGAGTATGCCTGCACCATAGATTTTATGTGGGGTGCCGATAGTATATATATTATATGAGTGATTAATATGTATACTTATATATGGAAACCTTCTACTGTGCGTATAAGTAGCTAAGTATTGAATAAATTCTTCAAAATTGTAGAGAAAGTATTTGGGAACTTTATAACGGTAATTAGATATATTAAGTAACATAAGAAATCATTAAGAGATTTATCTCTAAACTAAATATCATAGTCTTGTGACTGCGCGAAATAAAATCATCGGGAGATAAGTTAGATAGACTTATGAGGCATTTAGTCGTACGGTAGGCATGCACACTAGATGAGAGGTGAGAATTATCAAGAGAGTGTCACGTACTAACATGGTGGTTATATTAGCCGGTAAGCATTTTAAATACTTGCTAAACTATTTTTAAAACCGTTTTACACTCGGGCTCTGAACCATTTTCTGTCATTTTCTCTCTCTCTCTTGTATATATATATATATATATTACAGGTGCTCAGCCATAAGGGCGTCAGGTGTAGAATCATTTGATTGGACGTGTTGCAGTTTTTGTGGGAGTTGCAGGTCGTTATAGTAGACGCTTCCTCCTTTGGTTCCTCAGACTTCTATTTATCTCTTTTAGTTAGGGCATGTGTCGCCCATTTCCATACTTGTTTAGACTTGATAGGGATTTCATAATTCTATCATTTCAGTACTCTATTTTCATTTGGGATTATTTTATCTCTCACATTATCTGTGGTTTGTGGTTAATTATTTGGATTTGATAATCTAGTTGGCATGGTTTGTTGGATGATTTTTATCTTTATCATTGATATTATTCGAAATTGTCTATGTTTAAAAATATTTTACAACGGAATTAAATAAATGAAGACTTTAAATTATTTTGACACTTAGCTAGTGATGCTAAGAATGAACCAACCGTTCACCTTGATTTTAATTTAATAAAGGACTGATTACCCGGTATTTAATTAGGTGGGGTGTCACATACACATCCTCAACTTATCCTCAAGCATCTGATTTACCCTCTCAGTCTGTGACAATGGTGGATTGGGTTGGAGAAATAGTGGATCGGGTGGGATAAATGGTAGATAAAGATGATCCAACTCAAGCGTGGGAAACACACATTCATTGGGAGGAGTAAAGGAATACTCACAAGGGAGTGTGGTTTTGAAAAATGGAGTGGTCAACTTCTCCATAAGAGTAGCATTGGTGAATGTGGTGGGTGGGTAAGACGAGGCACCAAGATCAGAGATAGAGGAATCACTAGAAATAATGGGCTCAAGATGATACAAGAATGGTGGGATATCATCCATATCCGGAGAGGTAGTAACTATCTCGGATTCTATCTCGGGAAAATGGTGAGCACTCATAGCCGGTGCTAACCTAAAAGACATGGGCATGTCAGAGACATATGAAATTGGGGCATAAGGTAAAAGCTCGGGCATATTTTTGGATATCTCGGGAAAAGAAATGGGAATGAACCTCAAGTGTGGGTTCCTTTGGATTTGACGGGAGCAAATCAGTCTCACTAATGAAAGGTAAGTCAACACAATTGTCGACTTAGGGCCCGGACCATGGAATGGTCTCAACTTTGAGATTCTCGGGGTTGTAGGGTTGGGTACACTCAAAATCCGTGTCACAAGAGGACACATCATCATCACACTCAGGTGCAACAATGGGTGGCTCCATGGGAATATCTGACTCTCTCAAACACTCAAATTCATTAAGGCGTTGTTCAAGCCTTTGGAGAGCTTGAGTTTGAATTTGACTGGCTTGCTCTTGCTCGATGATGAACTGTTGCAAGAGTGCCTCGAGATCAGAGGTGGATGATGGTGGATTGATGGGTGGTGGCGGTGGTTAAGGTGGACACAATGCGCTACTATCATGACGATACGGAGAATACCCAAATGAAGTGTGTGGAGTGGGGCCAGGTTCATCATACACGAAAGGATAACTTTCGTGATGGACAAATGGTTGATACTCATGGGGTGCGTAGTGAGGTAACTAATCGTGAACGAGTGAACAAGGTTGCCATGACGACTGTTAAAACGTGTGAGGATCCACAACATCGGGTTGGGATTCATATTGCATGGAAGGGTGATCAGGCCTCCACGAATAACTGGGGCGCTCACATAACTCTCGATTAGATACATCGGGATAATAGGCCAAGCAGGGTTCTGAAACAGTGTCATATGGATACACATGTTCCATGGTGGGTTTGTATGGATATGACAAGTACGGACACTCATGGGACAAGAGATCGGCATAGGAACAATGGGTACACGACAAGGTACGCGACACATCGACACTTGACACGAAGGGTGATGGAATATGAGGTGCGTGCAGAGATGGGTCAAGAGTATCAAAGGTACTCGTGAGAGAGGTGAACCCACTAAGAATATCATAAAAAGATGGCACGAGATCACTTTCACACGTGTCGTGTGTCAATGGGAAATGACCAAAGTAGTCCCGTAAAGGACGTTCTTCGGCCATGACGATAAAAATATATATTTTATTTATTTATTTATTTTTAAATTTTTTCAAAAGGAAAGAACATATTTTTGGATTTTTCTAAAATGAAAGAAAGAAATTTTTTGGGGGTTTTCTAAAAATGAAGAGAAGAAAAGAAATTTTTGGATTTTTTTTTTATAAAAATGGAAAAAATATTTTTGGCTTTTTTTTGGTAAAAATAAAGGAAGAAAATATTTTTGTATTTTTGGAAGAAAAGGTGGGGAAAAATATGGAGTCTTGATGAATGGACGAACTAACTAAAATCCGACTACCGAAAAAGTAAATTGGGCACACTTACGTCAAGAAGAATTCCTAACATAGCCAATTTTTATCTTTAGATTTAGTGAAAGGGTAGTCAAATTTTAATTAAGTCCGCGGCCGATAAAAAGTCACGGAAATCTTAGTGATCGTCTTTTCAAAAATATTCTCCTAGTGTGCTACCTTGTTGATTGATTTTAAATTTAGTGATGGCTAGAGTAGCACATAATGGTAAGCGAGTGAATCGGATGATGAAATCCCTTCTCGTGAGTGATCGGGTGTAGGTCTTAGTCAATTAATTCATCACACCATTCAAAAATAAATGGGAGAATAAAATCAAGTAAGAGCACACAAATCACACACAATAATTGACTCACTAACAGTAGAGGCGCGAGTGTTCAAGAGATGTACCACCCACGATTTTTAGGTCGTGGGGTGCCGAAAAATTTGAGTCGACCGGGAGGAGATCACGCCTATCACAGTCGGCCCCGAAAGTCCTACCGACCCAAGGTAGAGAGGCT
This sequence comes from Sambucus nigra, assembly GCA_949130495.1. Lineage (NCBI taxonomy): Eukaryota > Viridiplantae > Streptophyta > Magnoliopsida > Dipsacales > Adoxaceae > Sambucus > Sambucus nigra. The sequence continues at coordinate 291,221,593 of OX422215.1, read as the reverse complement.
TATAAATTCTCGCCTTTGGACACCCTCTCTCTACCTTGTTCGGTTTTTTTATTACGCTTTCTTCGATTATTACAATTTTAAAAAATGAAAAATAAAATAAAGGTGTCTCTATGCACCGCAATACATACCAAGAATAGAATAATCCTAATACAAGACTTCTAAAAATATAAAAATGGTACATAAAGTAATAAAGTACAAAAAATAAATGAACTACAAGATGCATCCGCTCCAAGTGCTTCACGCTCCCAAGAATGGCAACGGTGCCATTTGATAGAAAAAAACTTTTCGGTATATTTTGTCGTTTCTTGAAAAAACTCCTCTAGTCAAAACACCAAATACCTACAAAATAATATACCATTCAAGTGTAGAGGTAAGTAAAGGTATCAATCCACATCAAGGGGGTAAGCTAGAGACAAACTCAATTATAATTCAATTTTCTTTTCTTTTTGAACTTTTTTACTTTTTCTATTCTTTTTTTTGCTTTTTCAATATTAAAATAATTTTTGGGTGAGAAGAAGTGAAATAACACTAAACTAAATCAAAGATCTAAAAAGTGACTAAAAATAATGAACTAAGTTTAACACTAAAATATGAGAACAAGTGAGGAAGCAAATGTTAGAACAATCAAGGAATGGGATTACACCACAAATTTTAGCTATTCTAACTAATTAATTTAATTATTTGAATTTTCGTAAATTAATACCAAAATTACAAATCAACTCTCGTTGCAAGTGTAATTTTAATAGTAATCTTTTAGAAAATTAAGTTTAACCCCTCACAACTCTAGAAAATAGATCTACACTCCTTTTAATTAATCACCCGCTTCGATCGATTTATCAAAGTTTACATAAATCTAGAAAATTAATTTTAGAGTTAAAATTCAATGAATAATACCACACTTAAGAAACCCCTGTCTCTAGTTTGAATCTAAAATGGGTATTATAACTTAGAATTTTTATTTTCTCTCAAAAATCATTTACCTTCTCTCGAGGCGTAAATTTAAGGGTGAGGGATCAAAATTAATATTCAAAGGGAATTTTCAAGTAATCAAACTAATTAAATCAAAATAACATCAAATAAGAGTTCACCCCACCCCTTGAAAGGGTATCTAGCCTAACATGATAATAAACATGATGAAACAATAATCAAAGGCATATATAATAAAAGAGTAGAGAAAGAGAACAAATCTTCAACAAGTCTCCTTGAAATTGAAAATTGAACTCTATTTTCTTCCATACAATTCAATTACTCACAATTAAATCTCACAAAATCTCTAAGAAATAAAAACTATTTACAAAAATAATTTCCTAATTTATTTTCTAATCTAACCTATCTCTCTACTTTTCTCTAGAATTTTCTCTCTTTATTTACATCATAATGGATAAATTCAACTACATCGATCTATTACGAAATAATTGCTAAAAATGCAAAAAATCATTATAGATGGGTGGGGTGGAATTCATCCTAGAGATAAATTTCACTACACACCTCTATATTGAGATATTTTCTAAAAATGCAAATACTCTCTAAAGAGGGGTGTAGAGAAATTTATCACACAAGGTGTAAAAACTAAATTGGAGATCTCTACAAATTGATATGATAAAAGCCTTGATAATAATGGATGAATTAACCTACATCAATCTATTATAAAATAATTGCTAAAAATGCAAAAATTCATTACAGATGGGTGGGGTGGGATTCATCATAGAGATAAATTTCACTACAGACCTTTATATTGAGTTATTTGCTAAAAATGCAAATACTCTCTAAATAGGAGTGTAGAGAAATTTATCACACAAAGCTTAACAACTAAATTTGAAATCCTAGATAATAATGGATGAATTCAACTACATCAATCAATTATGAAATAATTGCTAAAAATGCAAAAATTCATTATAGATGAGTGTGGTGGAATTCATCCTAGAGATAAATTTCACTACACACCTCTATATTGAGATATTTTCTAAAAATGAAAATACTCAACATAGAGGGATGTAGAGAAATTTATCACACAAGAGTTTTAAAACTAAATTTGAGATATTCCTTCAAATGGTCTTCATCTCTTTAAATAGGAGATGCATGGTACGCATGGGACTAAGGGGTATAATTGGGAGTGCACATGTGCATGGCAAAGGTGTGAGAAAAGGAAGGTATATATGGGTGAGGGAATTGGGTGACAAAAATTGATATGGTTATGGGGTATTTTGGGTATAAGGGTAAAAAATAGTAGTTGGGGGTAATTTGGGTAAAGGGGTTTAAAAGAGGTAAATGGTTTAAATGGGTGAAGAGACATGTGGGTTTATTTTGACTTGGTCTTTGTTTTTTGGTTTTTTTGGCTTTTGGTTCTTGGGATACCAGGTGAAGAAATCAATTTGGCATTAGAAATGTGAAATGGGTATTGGGTTTGGATGTGGTGTTTAGAGTTGTTGATGGTGTGAAAAGGTCGTCGGGTTTGCTATGGGATTTGGCGGGTTAAAGACAGCAGGTTCGGCGGGTTCCCGGGTTGAGGTTCATGGGTCGACGATTTTCTTGGGTGGTTGGAGACGATGGTCTGCTATGGTAAACACGACCAGCTGGGTCTCCGGTGGTATAAGGGTCAAATCGGGGGTCGCGATGGTTTCAGGTTTAGGTGTAGTTCGGTCAGAAGCTGGCCATTTTTGGATTTGACCGTCGGGGCTAAGGGTTTAAAGTTGTCGGATCTAGAGGTGGGGCGACGCCGGGGCAGTGGCACGGGTGGTGGCCTACGGGGTTTGGTGTTGGGGTGGTATGGTGGTAAGATGAGGAGAGAGTGGAGAGAAGGTTTTGTTAATGGTGCGAGAGGAGATGGGTGTAATGGGGGTTTGAAAATGGAGGTGAGAGAAAGGTTGGTTTAGATGTTGAAGATGATGTTGGGTAGGATTATGTTGTGTATGAGTGTGTATGAAAGTAGTGTGTGTTTGTGTGTTAGTTTGTGACCCTTAAAAAAATAAAGACTAACTAAGTAAAAAAAATTAACAAATTAAAGATTAAAATCTAAAAAAATAAAATCATAATCTATAAATAAAATAAAGACTCAAATAAAAAAAGAAACTAAAAATAAATAAAAATAAAAATAAATATCTATTAAACTAAAAGCTAAAATCCTAAATAAATGTAAAATCAAATAAAACTAAAAAATAAAAATGAAATCATAAAAAAAATCTAATCCTAACAAAAACTAAAAATTATTCAAAATCAATATAAAATAAAATTATACTAATAAAAATAAATTAGAAAATTAGAAAAAAAACCTAAAAAATACCAAATAAATCAAAAATAAACTCTAAAAATAAAAATGACGCAAACTAAAAATCTAAAAAAATTAAAAAGATACACATTAAACACACACGGGGGTCGGGGTAGGTTTAGGGACATTTTAGGATCAGGTGAGGTTACGGGGCAAGGTAATTAGCTCCATTTGACTACAAATTGCCTCGAAATAATGATTTTGACACTGCAAGTGCAATCAAGCATGCACCTTAAACATTTACGCGCATAAGACCATTATTGTCGAGAATTAGCAACTAAAATACATCTATTCGGGGTAAAAAATATACACTTTTGGGTGCTTATCATCTAACATAATATTAATAGGAACCCTGTGCAGCTTAACGATCTCTGAAATGAATAGCTAGGCGTACTGCATCGTATCAAAATTCATAAAAACCGACAAGAAATGAGTTACATTGGTCAGCCGATCCACTATCACCCATTGAGAATCGTGACCCATCTGCGATGTCAGTAGCCCAGTAACAATGTCCATCGAAATGCTCTCTCATTTCCACATGGGTATATCCAGTGGCTGTAGTATCCTTGACGGTCTCTGATGGTCATCTTTCACAAGCTAACACGTTACACACTTCTAGACAAACTCTGTTATGTCTCGTTTCATACCCGACCACCAATACTATCATCGCATATCCTGGTACATCTTATCCCCTATGGCCTGTATCGCAAACTTTGACCCGTGTTGACACACCCCAACCCAGTTACTTATAATTAAGTTTGAAAGTCAAAGTGAGTCAAACCATAATTAATCTAACCAAACCATAATCACGAGTTTTGATTTCAGAGTCATCATTGTAAATTCATATAACTGAAAACCTTTTTACAACATCAGAGTAATCATGCCCATAAAAACTTTCTTGAAGGATAAGTTAACTTAATTACATCATTTACATTTACACAAAATCATAGTTTCTCCCATTCCTGGCTAACCCAACCCGACCTCCTAGATTTGGCAGTGACATCGCGTTACCTGAAAAATGTGAACATAGGAACCGTGAGCAAAATAGCTCAGTGAATGCATCACTACAATACTACTGCATGAATTTAAATGCAATAAATCATGTCCATATACTTATGTATTAACTTATCCGGCTCATTCATAATGAATGACCAACTTTTCCGAATCATGATTCACATATCCTGTCTAAATAGACAATTCTCCCCCATTCCTGGTCAGGGAGTAACCCCTTGTCATTAATAGACAAATCTCCCCCATTCCTGGTCGAGGAGTAACCCCTCATTTCGATAAACCGAAATGAACAATTTCAAATTCATTTTATTATGATCATAACAACAACACGATACAAATATCTCTTTCCACTGAGTACACTCACCTTGGTTGCAACTACGTATTCAGGTTTCCTTCTGGTGGAGCTGAACTGGGTTGATTAGGCCTTACACCTGTCAATCCAACTAAATAAGTACTGAACCTCAATCATAAATATTATCCAAACATAATTATGTAACTTTCCATGGCTATACATCAACAATATAATTCCAATTAAGTCACATTCTATAAAACATAGGTAAAGGCAAACAATGATGTACATATTGATAAAGTTATGCACATTCAACCGTAGGAAATACCTTATGAGGAATTTATAACCAAAGTCAAGTAAACATGAAATTATACTCCTCAATGTATATACACATGAAACATGTACTCAAAGTACCCTTTGTAAGGACGAAATACAAACATTCATTCAAGGGGTACTCAGTATGGCCTGAAATTATGGTCTTACTTACTTAACCATCCTATATTCCTAAATTTTACAAATACAGGGGTCCAACCTCATGAATATGAAAACATATATGAATATACTATCCAGTACAAGTGACGGTGTAATTTTTCAAGCTTCCTAGGGCAAGTTATGATCATTTCTCTACAACACAAGAAATCTGCCCTACAAGCTCCTCCATTGTTCCTTCAACTTCCAAGAATTTCTTAATTTTTCTCCAGAATTACTTTCCATGATTTTCCACCCATTTTCAGTACACGTACTTAATCGTACAGAATTAAAGTTTCATAATTGTTTGACTTCATTTGCTATCTCAAAAGCTTGACTAAACTCAGGGCATACCGAAATGAAGTATAAAAACAGAAACTATGTACCAACTTGAAATCATCATTACGGCCTAACCACAAGGAGATAAATTCTAATTTTCACATATTATATGAATATATGAGTCTAATTTCATGTACAATTGTAATTTCTCAATTCCAGTAATCACACAAAGAGATATGCAGATTTGAATACAAGGGGTTTCAACACAAAGCAATTTTAAGGGTTTCTACACTCAACTTAACATAAGCTTGCATCTAACCATACATATATATAAAGGGATGAAACTTTCGTAAACTTATGATGATTTATATCATATAAATCAGTAATATAAGATAAATAACAAGAATTACAATTAGGATTACCTTCATGGCTTTTTACGTAATATCTACGGATTTTTCTACACTTTTTCTCCTCACTTTTCTTCCTTAACTTCTACTTTCTCTTTCCCTAAGCTTAAAACCCTTTCATGGCTGGTTTTGGCTGAAGGATAAGGATATTTCAAGGGTATAAGGTCTTCCAAGGCATCCTCCCAAGCCAACCAATCAAATTAAACCATTTGGTTTAATAAAAGACAATTTACCACTTAAGGGAATTGACAGATTTGCCCCTTCTCGTAATTTCGACCTAACTTCTTCCTCGAGCATCCGTTTGATGCACCGTTTGTTGTGTTACGATCCTAACTCACATGTATACAACTATTTAGTTTTCACCTCAAGTCAATTGTAATGTTACAATGGTCAAAACTAGTCTTAAACAGGAACATTTCTATCGAAAATAACCAAATCTTGTGTTCGTACATAACTCGACATTTCATGATTTATGAAAGTAGGATTAGACTAAACATAAGCACTTAATATTAGATATACTAATAACACATTATTCATATCACATAATATAAACATGATTTAAATATAATTTATCAAAATTATAGTCGATTTGTCACAACTTCCCCCCCTTAGAAAATTTCGTCCCCGAAATTTAATACGAATGACACTTACCAAACAAATGGGGATACTGTTTCTTCATGGTATCCTCCATTTCCCAAGTTGCTTCTTTAATTCCATGGCTCATCCACATAACTTTAACTAAGGGAATAACCTTATTCCTCAATACTTGCTCCTTACGATCAAGAATTTCCACCGGTTCCTCGATGTACGACAAGTCTTCTTTCAGTTCAATAGGTTGGGTTTTCAACTGATGAGATGGATCCGCCAAATACTTACGAAGCATCGATACATGAAACACATCATGTAAACGGGATAATTCTGGAGGTAATGCTAATCTATAATCCAGGGGCCCAATTCTTTCCAACACTTCATATGGTCCAATGTATCTTGGACTTAGTTTCCCCTTTTTGCCAAATCTCATAACGCCTTTCCACGGTGAAATACGCAGGAATACAAAATCTCCCTTCTGAAATTACAATGGATGCTTCCTCTTATCTGCATAAAATTTCTACCTGCTTTGCGCTATCTTTATCCGTTCCCGAATCATTTTGATATTTTCAGTTGTCATATCTATCAATTCTGGACCCAAAATTTTTCTTTCACCTACTTCATCCCAACACAAAGGCGTCCTACATCTCCTCCCATATAAAGCTTCATAAGGAGCCATACCAATAGTCGACTGATAACTATTATTATATGAAAATTCCATCAATGGCAAATGATCATACCAACTACCTTTGAAGTCAAATACACAGGCTCATAACATGTCTTCTAATATTTGAATCGTCCTTTCTGATTGCCCATCGGTTTGTGGATGAAACGCAGTGCTGAACTTCAAACTTGTGCCCATGGCATTCTGGAGACGAGGCCAAAACTTAGAAGTGAACGTTGGATCTCTATCTGATACTATTGACACTGGTGCTCCATGCAAACGGATAATCTCATCTACATACATACGTGCATACTTGTCAACAGTGTACGTGGTCTTAACTGGGAGAAAATGAGCTGACTTCGTCAGTCGGTCTACAATCACCCAAATAGAATCATGCCCCTTTGGTGATCGGGGTAATCCTGTAACAAAGTCCATCGTTATATGCTCCCACTTCCATTCCGGAATAGGCAAAGACTGCAATAATCCTACCGGCTTCAGATGCTTTGATTTCACTTGTTGGCATACTAAACATTTAGCTACGAACTCTGCAATCTCATGTTTCATATAGTTCCACCAGTAATATTCTTTCAAATCTCTGTACATTTTGGTACCTCCCGGATGCATAGAGTAAATAGAACTATGTGCCTCTTCTAATATATCTTTCTTTAAAGGTGGATCATTAGGTACACAAATCCTATTTTTATAACACAACGATTCATCATTCTTAATTTCAAAGTCACTCTCTCTACCATCCCGAACTTCTTGTTTCTTCTTCTCAAGGAATGGATCACTGGTCTGCAAATTTCGTATGCGTTCGGCCAATAAAGGTCTCACTGTGACATGTGCTAATAATCCTCCACTTTTTGAAAACTTCAATTCAATCCCCATCAATGCCAAGTCAAGAATATTTCCAACACGAGCACACCGTATGCAACCGAGAATCCCTGATGATTTTCGACTCAAAGCATCTGCTACTACATTGGCCTTCCCAGGATGATGATGAATAGTACATTCATAGTCTTTAATCAGCTCTATCCAACGCCTCTGTCTCAAATTCAGTTCTTTCTGTGTAAACAAGTATTTCAAACTTTGATGATCCGTAAATATTTCACAAGTTTCTCCATACAAGTAATGTCTCCACAACTTTAAAGAAAAAACAATGGCCGCTAGCTCCAAGTCATGTGTAGGGTAATTTCGTTCATGCGTCTTTAATTGTCTGAAAGCATATGCTATTACCTTCCCATTCTGCATAAGAGCACATCCTAACCCCTGAAATGAAGCGTCTGTATAGATCACAAAAGACTCATTCCCACATGGAATAGTAAGTATAGGGGCTGAAACCAACCGATTCTTTAATTCATTAAAACTCCTCTCACATTCTTCATCCCACACAAACTTCACTTCTTTACGGGTCAACTTTGTCAATGGTAATGCTATTGCTGAAAATCCCTTAATGAAACTGCGATAGTAACCTGCCAATCCTAGGAAACTCCTAATTTCTGTCACATTCTTAGGACTCTCCCATTCAACAATTGCTTCCACTTTCTTTGGATCAACATAAATCCCATTTCCCGAGACCACGTGCCCTAAAAACACAATTTCATTCAACCAAAACTCACACTTGCTGAATCTAGAAAACAATTTCTTCTCGCTCAAAATCTGTAATACAAGTCTCAAATGCTTCTCATGTTCCTCCATGCTACGCGAGTAAATCAACACATCGTCTATGAATACAATCACAAATAAATCAATGAAATGGTGGAATACCCGGTTCATCAAATCCATAAAAACTGTTGGAGCATTAGTCAATCCAAAAGGCATCACCAAAAACTCATACTGCCCATATCGAGTCCGAAAAGCTGTTTTGGAAATATCATAATCCTTCATTTTCAGTTGGTGGTAACCCGACCTCAAATCAATCTTCGAAAATACAGTGGCCCCCTGTAATTGGTCAAAAAAGTCATCGATACGAGGTAGAGGGTACTTATTTCTAATGGTCACCTTATTCAACTGCCGATAATCAATATATAATCGCATTGTCCCATCTTTCTTTTTCACAAATAACACTGGTGCTCCCCATGGAAAACACTAGGCCGAATGAAACCTCTGCTTATCAGATCTTGTAATTGCACTTTTAATTCTTTCAACTCCGCTGGTGCCATTCTATATGGAGAAAGAGAAATTGGACCAGTACCTGGAATTAATTCAATAGAAAACTCTACTTCCCTATCGGGTGGCAATCTTGGAAATTCCTCTGGGAAGACATCAGAAAATTCTCTAACCACTGGTATATCTTCAACTTTAAGTGTTTCCTTACTAACATCAACAACATAAGCTAAATACCTTGTACAACCTTTACTCAATAACTTTCTACTCTTAATGGCTGAGATAAGACAATTAGGGACAACATTCATTTCTCCTGTAAAGGTTAAACTCAAGTTCACCTGGCAGATGAAATGTAACTTCCTTTCGAAAACAATCAATGGAAGCATGATACGATGATAACCAATCCATCCCCAGTATAATATCAAAATCCCGAATGGCCAACGGTATCAAGTCAACATAGAAATCTCTCTCACCCATTCGTAAGACACAATCTTTATAAGCGTGCTCAACTAGAATTACCCTTTCCACTGGGGTAGAAATATATAAGGCACAATTGAGTAATGAAAATGGTCTACCCAAATATGAAACAATATCTAATGCCACAAATGAATGCGTAGATCCAGGATCAATGAGTGCATACAAATCTTTGTTCGCAATAGAGAGTTTACCTGTAACCACTTCAGGTGTAGCATGGGCATCTTGTAGCGTCATCGAAAACACTCTTCCTCCTGCCCTCGATCCAATTGCTTGTTCTGTACCTCTCCCCCTGGTGGCACTCCCTAGAGAAGATCCTTTATGAGGCCCCACACTACTGACTAAAACTGTTCTCGCTAACATAGGACAATTCTTTCTCAAATGACCCTTCTGGTGGCAGTTAAAACATTCTATATTCAGTAACTTTGGGCAATTTCTCTTTATATGACCTGATGCCCCACAAAAGAAACAAACATTTGGATCTCCTTGTGCTGAAACTCCTGAACCTCTTCCACCACTAGCTTTACCCCTTTGCAAACTACTTCCACCTCTACCCCGTTGGAATTTCTGCCCTACAAACCTCGAATATTCTGTATCACTACTCTTTTGATTATTTGGATCAAATCTGCTTCTCTTTACACCTCGCTCTCGATTCCCTCTAGCTTCATTCACGTCCCTTTCTACTAGCATGGCTTTGTTCACCAAGGAGGAATATTTAGAAGTCTCTAAAGCCGATAATCTAGATTTAATGACTAACTCAAGCCCGTCAAGAAATCGGCTACACATGTCTTCCTCATTCCGTATAAACCTCGATGCAAACCGAGATAAGGCTGTCAGTTTAGCTTCGTATTCTCTAACTGTCATACTCCCCTGATTCAACATAAAATATTCCTTCTCCTTTTGTTTTTGATACATTGGGGGAAAATACTTATCATATAAAACTTTGACAAAAGCATTCCATGAGATCACATTCCCACCTTCTGGAGTAATCAACAAATGTTTTGTGGCATCCCACCAATATTTAGCTTCTCCTTTCAGCATATACGTCACCAAGGTCACTCGTTGATTTTCAGGCATCTTCATTACCCCAAAGATACGTTCAATCTCTTTAACCCAGACTTCTGCCTCTGGGGGATCAACTGCTCCTTTGAACGATGGTGGATTCATCTTAATAAATTTCTCATGTGAAGTACTTCTTTCTTCCCGGTGTATCACCTCCTCAGCCCTAGCCAAGGCTTGTGCCTCTAGTTGCCTGGTCTGTTGTTCTTCCACATGAGCCATAAATCTAGCTTGCTGCTCTTCCATTAGAGACATAGCACGTGCCATTTTTTGCATGTCTGTCAATTGTTCTGGGTCAGGTTCCATATTTCGATGAACAGGTTGTTCAACCTCTGCTTCTGCTGCCATATTTGAAGCCTCATCTTCTATTCTCTCATTAACATTCCCTCGTTCCATTCTCTTATATCTGAAATGAATCAAAGATATAACAGCATGCATATATACATATTTTTCCTACCATAATCGTTAGTATCAAACAAAATATACTTTTAACATTCACTGCCAAATCTAGACTCTTCTCACTCCAGAACCTCTAAAACCTAGGCTCTGATACCAAAAGCTGACACACCCCAACCCAGTTACTTATAATTAAGTTTGAAAGTCAAAGTGAGTCAAACCATAATTAATCTAACCAAACCATAATCACGAGTTTTGATTTCAGAGTCATCATTGTAAATTCATATAACTGAAAACCTTTTTACAACATCAGAGTAATCATGCCCATAAAAACTTTCTTGAAGGATAAGTTAACTTAATTACATCATTTACATTTACACAAAATCATAGTTTCTCCCATTCCTGGATAACCCAACCCGACCTCCTAGATTTGGCAGTGACATCGCGTTACCTGAAAAATGTGAACATAGGAACCGTGAGCAAAATAGCTCAGTGAATGCATCACTACAATACTACTGCATGAATTTAAATGCAATAAATCATGTCCATATACTTATGTATTAACTTATCCGGCTCATTCATAATGAATGACCAACTTTTCCGAATCATGATTCACATATCCTGTCTAAATAGACAATTCTCCCCCATTCCTGGTCAGGGAGTAACCCCTTGTCATTAATAGACAAATCTCCCCCATTCTTGGTCGAGGAGTAACCCCTCATTTCGATAAACCAAAATGAACAATTTCAAATTCATTTTATTATGATCATACCAACAACACGATACAAATATCTCTTTCCAGCGAGTACACTCACCTTGGTTGACAACTACGTATTCAGGTTTCCTTCTGGTGGAGCTGAAGTGGGTTGATTAGGCCTTACACCTATCAATCCAACTAAATCAGTACTGAACCTCAATCATAAATATTATCCAAACATAATTATGTAACTTTCCATGGCTATACATCAACAATATAATTCCAATTAAGTCACATTCCATAAAACATAGGTAAAGGCAAACAATGATGTACATATTGATAAAGTTATGCACATTCAACCGTAGGAAATACCTTATGAGGAATTTATAACCAAAGTCAAGTAAACATGAAATTATACTCCTCAATGTATATACACATGAAACATGTACTCAAAGTACCCTTTGTAAGGACGAAATACAAACATTCATTCAAGGGGTACTCAGTATGGCCTGAAATTATGGTCTTACTTACTTAACCATCCTATATTCCTAAATTTTACAAATACAGGGATCCAACCTCATGAATATGAAAACATATATGAATATACTATCTAGTACAAGTGACGGTGTAATTTTTCAAGCTTCCTAGGGCAAGTTATGATCATTTCTCTACAACACAAGAAATCTGCCCTACAAGCTCCTCTATTGTTCCTTCAACTTCCAAGAATTTCATAATTTTTCTCCAGAATAACTTTCCATGATTTTCAACCCATTTTCATTACACATACTTAATCGTACAGAATTAAAGTTTCATAATTGTTTGACTTCATTTGCTATCTCAAAAGCTTGACTAAACTCAGTGCATACCGAAATGAAGTATAAAAACAGAAACTATGTACCAACTTGAAATCATCATTACGGCCTAACCACAAGGAGATAAATTCTAATTTTCACATATTATATGAATATATGAGTCTAATTTCATGTACAATTGTAATTTCTCAATTCATGTAATCACACAAAGAGATATGCAGATTTGAATACAAGGGGTTTCAACACAAAGCAATTTTAAGGGTTTCTACACTCAACTTAACATAAGCTTGCATATAACCATACATATATATAAAGGGATGAAACTTTCGTAAACTTATGATGATTTATATCATATAAATCAGTAATATAAGATAAATAACAAGAATTACAATTAGGATTACCTTCAGGGCTTTTTACGTAATATCTACGGATTTTTCTACACTTTTTCTCCTCACTTTTCTTCCTTAACTTTTACTTTCTCTTTCCCTAAGCTTAAAGCCCTTTCATGGCTGGTTTTGGCTAAAGGATAAGGATATTTCAAGGGTATAAGGTCTTCCAAGGCATCCTCCCAAGCCAACCAATCAAATTAAACCATTTGGTTTAATAAAAGACAATTTACCACTTAAGGGAATTGACAGATTTGCCCCTTCTCGTAATTTCGACCTAACTTCTTCCTCGAGCATCCGTTTGATGCACCGTTTGTTGTGTTACGATCCTAACTCACATGTATACAACTATTTAGTTTTCACCTCAAGTCAATTGTAATGTTACAATGGTCAAAACTAGTCTTAAACAGGAACATTTCTATCGAAAATAACCAAATCTTGTGTTCGTACATAACTCGACATTTCATGATTTATGAAAGTAGGATTAGACTAAACATAAGCACTTAATATTAGATATAATAATAACACATTATTCATATCACATAATATAAACATGATTTAAATATAATTTATCAAAATTATAGTCGGTTTGTCACACGTGTGACTCCATTATGACTGCATACCTCAAATCTTCATCCTTGGGTACTACAGTCTCCCATTAAACGGTAGCCCACCCTATGAGCTAATGGAATAGGAATTTTCTCCCTCAACTAGTAACTATCGTACTTTTTCCTGATAGAACGGATCATCTGTCTGTGCCCTCACCACACGCATAACACTCTCTGGAGTGATAGCTAAAATTTCAATGTATGTTATTGCTACCTCATCCTCATGTCGAAGTTCGCTCCACTTCGCTTTTCAAACCTCTGCCAACTAACCTGTAGGTCTTCGACTCAACGCGTCTTCAACCACATTAGCCTTACCAGGATAATACTATATATCAAACTGGTAATCCTTCACGAATTCGAGCTACCTCCTCTACCTCATATTCAGATCCTTCTGGGTGAAAAGATACTGAAGTTACTTATGATCTGTGAACAGAGAAAACTGATCTCCCAGAAGATAATGTCTCCATATCCTTAAAGCAAAGACGATCGATGCCAACTCGAGGTAGTGGGTGGGCTAATTCTTCTCATGTGGCTTTAGTTTTTGAGACGGATAAGCTATATCCCTCTCCTCCTGCTGTAACACACCCTTATGTCCCTGTAAGGATGCGTCAGTATAGACCCGGTACTCCAATCCACTCCTAGGCAATGCTAGTATGAGTGTTGATGTCAACTTATCCTTTATCTCATCAAACGGTAACTGGCGATAGTCGCTCCACACGAATGATACTCCCTTCCGAGTCAAGTCATTAAAGGACCAGCAATGTTTGAGAACCCCTTGATGAAGCGACGATAGTAATCTACCAACCCCAAAAAGCTCCGAACCTCAGTCGGTGTTATGGGTTGTCCCCACTCCCTCACCGTTGATACCTTACTCGGATCAACAACAATGCCTTTGTCAGACATAATGTAGCCAAGAAATTGAACCTCCCGAAGCCAAAATCCACACTTCCCGAATTTAGCGTACAACTGATGGTCCCATAATGTCTAAAAAACCATACGTAAGTTCTTGGCGTGCTCCTCCTCCGTGCGAGAGTAAATCAGAATATCGTCGATGAATACGATCACAAACTTGTCCAAAAACTCCATAAATACCCTGTTTATGAGATCCATAAACACTGCAGGCACATTAGTGAGCCCAAACGGCATCACTCTGAACCCGTATGACTAGTACCGCGATAAGAAAGAGATTTTAGGTACATCCTCCTCTCGAATGCGCAACTGATGGTAACCTAACCTCAAATCGATCTTTGAGAAGTACGCAACCCCTTAACTGATCAAACAAGTCGACAATCCTAGGTAACGGATACTTATTATGTATACTCACCTTGTTCAGCTCCCTGTAGTCTACACACAAATAAAGAGAACAGTCCCTTTTCTTCACAAATGACACCGACGCACCCCACAGCGATGTACTCCGCTGAATGAAACCCTGTCCTAAGAGCTGCTGAATCTTCTCTCTCAACTCTCGCATTTTTGAAGGGGCCATGCGATACGGTGCTCTGTCAATCGGCCTCGTCCCCGGGGCTAAGTCGATAACGAACTCAATCTCCCTACTGGGTGGTAATCTTGGTATCTCCTGGAAGACATCCTCAAAATCCCTCACGACTGGGATTGATTCCAGAGAAACAACCACCTCTTATGAGGTCCCCTCCTCAATGTAATATAAGTGAGTGCGCGATCCTCCCTCAGGAAGAGGCATCGCCACTAGGAACATCTCTTGTCTTAGAATAGAAAATATGATAGTCCTCTCATAGCAATCTACCATCGCCCTATAAACCGCCAACCAATCCATGCCTAGGATGATGTCATAACCCTCCATATCTAACACTAGAAAGTCTGCCACTACACTCAATCTCACGATCATAATGTACACACCCCTACAGATCGAGTGTATAAGGGACCCACTACCCATTAGTGATTCAACACACATAAGATGAGTGTCGGTTGTCCCTAAAAGACCGGTTGCTCATGAAAATCTAGTGGAAATAAAAGAATGTGTCGCACCCGTGTTAAACAGAATACTACCCTCATGCCCATGGATAGGAAATGTAAACACGACTACCGACGACGCCGGAGGTGCTGGCTGAAAAGGCATGTCTTGAACATTATACACATGCCCGTAGTGCATCTGTCTCGGCTGCTGCGGTGGGGCTATGTTGGTGCTGGGGCTAACAGAGCCAGCTGCCGCTGTTGGGAACCCTGTTGTTGTGCCTCGTCTCCCTGTGGATAAGTCCTACTCTTATGACCCTGCTGGACACACATGAAACATTACCCCTAGAATTGTCTCTGTCATTGTCCCTACTAGCCCTAATGTTGGCCCTGAAGGACTTAGCCCTGCAAGCCTTCCCTTGGTTCCCTTGGCCCTGACGGACCTGAGGAACCTACTACTGGGAACCTTGTTGTCCCTACCTATCAGATCGATGTCTCTCATACCTAAATCTCTTGGACGAGTTACCCTACCAGGAATCCTACCCCTGTTGACCTGTTGTCTACTACTGTGATGTGCTGCTACCACTACCCCCATTTGCCTTGCTCGGCTGGCTAGGCTCACCCCTCTTACTTCCCTTCGCATGAAAGTGATGATCGTGATAGTGCACTAGTGTAGAGTTGACGACGCATGTATATGTCATCAGTGTTGGGTTACTGATCAAATGTTGCCTGATCCTCCAGGCTAAACCATTCATGATCTTGAACTTCTTCCACTCCTCGTTGCTCACTTCGTCTGGCACAAAGTTAGCTAGACGGGTGAACTCCTCCTCATAGTCGGCTACTGAGCAATCACCTTGAACCACTTCATTAAATTTCTTCCTCATCTCTGACTCTACTATAGGCGAGAAGTACTTGTCGTCAAACCACACCAAAAACTCAAAAATCGACATCAGGTCCCTCTCCTCTGCGGTGGTAACTGACTCCCACCACTATAAGGTTGCTCCCGACAGATGGAAAGTAGCAAGCATATGCTTTTGTGCCTCGGTACATTCAAGCATGCGCAGATGGCTCTGAATATTGTTCTTCCAGTCACAAGCCTCTACCCCGTCAATACTGCCCTAAAACTCTGGCGGATGGCACTTCTGAATGGTCTCCCTGACTCGCTGCCAAGAAGGTGGCCCTGTCTAGGCCTGAACTGCTGGTGCCACTGGAGGTTGTGCCTGGGATGAGGAAAATGGGTTGTCATGGCCCTTATAGTTATCCCAACTGCCTGAGCCACTATCATTGCCACCTGAGTGGTAGAAATCAGCTCGGGTCGGGGTGGGGTGTCGATATGTGTGGCTCCAGATGTGCATCCCTCACCTCATCCCCAGCCTTGACCCTCTTCGCTCGCTGTCTCCACGGTGGCATATGAAAATAGATCGAATTATGTAAGTATAGATTTTATACAAAATCTAATAGAAGAAGTACGATATCTTAAGCATGCAAAGATGAGACGACAGTCCTAAAATAGGGCTCTATATCAAAATAACAAAACGTTGAAATCGTAGTAAGCATCTCAGATCCTATGGACACTAGAACCTGATGTTCTAATACCATCTGTGATACCCCACCTAATTAAATCCTGAGTTATCAGTCCTAAATTAGATTACACAGGTTTCTCAGTTGGTTCATTCATAGCATCACTGTCGAAATTTTTTTAATCACTAATCACCTAAGTGAAATTAGACCGGTGCCAAATTTTATCTCTCATTAACCCAAATTAATTTCTCATGCGGAACTAATAATTAAACATTCACAATATGTTATAATTCAAACCACTACACAATATATAAAGAATAAAGTCTTGTCGAGTCAACATTCGGCTAAAATCAAAAACTGCCAAATAAAACTAACATAATCCAAAATTGAATATCTAAAATAGTGTCAATGAACAACATGTTCTAATAGAGAGTACTAAAATAAGATAGTACACTATAACTGAATGAGTGAATCGTCTATGTAAAGTCCTCCCAGCCTCCACAATACATCAGCTACGAGTGCCTGGAATGAATCCTCAAGTCTGGCATCCCTGTGGCTGGACACCTAAAAGGGTTTTCAAATATTTTTATAGCAAGAGTTAGTACTCAAAGCATTTTGAAATTATTTAGCAAGTGATTATCACAGTAAAATGAGTTATCTATTACACATGTTAAGATTTGTGAACACTCGCTTGAGTCACCTCACCCCTCATCTAGTGCACGCCTAACGTCCTGTACTTAGCCCACCTAGCTGTACTACCCAAACTACCAAGACTAAAGTATCCAACTAAACTTATCTATGCGACTAAGTTCGCATACCGCCCACTTAGTATGTAATAGTAACCATATCTCATAATTTATATACTTAGATAATTGTTCACACTTTGTTATCTTTAACCGATTTATAATTAAGTTTCCCTACTTAATTTTCTATTAGATGTATTCACGGCATCTCATTATCTACTAACTCGCAGAAGTAGATTATTAATATAGTATACAGTTCACACACAATATATACTTGTAAATTCATTCATTACTAATATGTCCTCCTAACACACATTCTTGGTTCGGAATGGTCCATCGACACCAAGTAAAAGGATTAGTTCGTAATGTCACCTCGACCCCAAGTTATTTCATGTAGTGGTTCGAAAAATCACCTTGACCCCACTAATGAAATTTTATACATAGATTGGTTAGGAACTCTTTCGTCACGACCCCAATTTACTATTTCCATATATTAGTTCGGAATCCTACCTCGACCCTAATATAGGCAATTATACTTTAGGTATTCTCTCCATCTAAGTATCTATATTATTCAGTAGGTATACACGCAACCAAATAATGGTGCTCGTACATAATATTTCCTCTCTAATATTCACCGTACTTACTAATTTATGATTGATATCACTATCGTATTCTAACTGAGTATTCACACATTTCTAATGGCCCTAGTTACCCCTATATTCATTTTAATAGTTAAGTTATCTCTAATCTACTGGTATACTCCTTGGAATAACGTTTACTCTCTCCGTAATTCAATTCTGAAATCCCGATTCACTACTCGATTAGTTTACTCTCGTCGGTCCATCACTTCAAATCTTGGACTCAATGATCATAACGGACCCCCACTATACACCTACTGGTACTCTTTATGTCTCAACATATGTATAATATCATTACTAAGGTTCCCCTCAAGACTCGGAAATCGAATAGAACTCAATCATCAAAAGAACCCAAAATCAGCCTGGGTCGATCGATCGTCCTTGAGCATCGATCGATCAACTCCATCGATCGATCGACATTTAAGGGTTGATCGATCGATCGAGCAGTGACAGACGCAGTTCTTCTTCTTATTCTTCTTCTTCTTCTTCTTATTCTTCCACCACATTCAATTATATAACTCACATTATAATCCATCAAGCTTGTAACTAACGATACCCAACCATTCCTACACATTTTAAGATGACTTCCAACGGATTAAACGTAATAAATCCTTCCAAATTAGCCCAGAATAATTTAAATCTTCTAATTAGTCGAGAATACTAATATGACATGTTCTTCCCATGTTTTCAATCATTAACCCGGATTTTTAATTCTTACTAACAACCATGAATCCTCTGATTTTCAATCCTCTACAAATATAAATCTAACAACATGCTATTCTTACCCAAACATGCAATTAATAAATTCTTTTTCTCCAAGAATTTTTTATCAAAATCAATTTATTTGTAAATCCTACGCATGGATATTATAACTCAAAATATTTGCAAATAACCACTTGCCTTATTCAGAGATGATGTGATTTCGTGATTGTTGTTGATGGTTGATTGTCTTTAAGTTCCAATCTTCCTTCCCAACTAGTTTGTGGTGCAAGAACCCTTTGAATCCTTCACCACTTCTTCCTAAGGCTATGAGAATTGTTTCTCTTTTCTCTCTAATGGATTTTGTGTGTTTTTCTCTCCTTTAGCCCTAGCCTCCAAGTCTTATAATCTGATTTAGAGTTTGTAAATTCGTAGGTCTTCTCACTCCCATATGCCAAAAAACTAAAACGCTCCCGTACGGTCCCGGTTTAGCCCAAAAATGTCCTGGTACCCGACTAGTACCCCCGGGTATACTATTTTGATTAATTCGACCCTTTTGGAATCATCTGTGACCTCTAAATTATCATTTAAGTCACTTAAAAAATAATTTCCTCTCTCATCCTCTATTTAATCTACACGCGACACTCGGTTGATATATAATCAAGTACGTCCCTATCACTCACTATGTCGTACAAATGAACTATCAACATTTACTATTCACACGTAGTAAATTTGAATCATAATATTAATCAGTGTCTATCTCTCGGTTAATATTTAATAATCACAATTACTATTTAATCCCTTCATAATCATAATTATCATTAAATCGCATTAAATTACTTCACTCGCGTAATTTAAATATTAAATCACATTAAATTACTCCACTCACGTAATTTAATTTAAAACATATTTTCTATTTAATTGCTCAATTAATTAAATTCTAAATACGCAAAAATGCAGGGTATCACAACTGAGTCCTTTTAAGGCTTTGTTAGAAATCTCTGGTAACCATTGCATCTCGGATTATCTTCATAGGTTAGACCCATCGAGAATTTTCCTCGCTACAAAGATAACTCTAATGACAAGCACACGTTTGCAAATCTACTTTAAAGATCTTTGAGGATCTTTTAGAGTTGTGTGCAAATATCCAACCTTTTGGCTACTGATTGGACATTGTAGCCCTGAACAACTCTCTTACACATGCATTTGTTTAAGTTATGACCTTTTGACTTGCATTGGTAATTGGGTAACCCACATGGATGGACTTCTCTCAATAAGTC
Source organism: Sambucus nigra (assembly GCA_949130495.1). Classification (NCBI taxonomy): domain Eukaryota; kingdom Viridiplantae; phylum Streptophyta; class Magnoliopsida; order Dipsacales; family Adoxaceae; genus Sambucus; species Sambucus nigra. The sequence goes on along the minus strand of OX422215.1, from coordinate 291,201,274 downwards.
ATTAATTATCCTAATTTTTAAAATATCTCGCGAAAATTTCCAATAGATCTTTACATATATTTTTATCTTCTTCTTTTCTGAGAAGATAAGAACACACTTGTAAAAAAGAGGGAATCCATTTTCTAAATCTAGTTCATCTTTTTCTCTAGTTTGTGTTTAATCACCTCTCTTTCTCGAGGTTGATTAATATTAAGGAAGATGATGATTTTACCACTAAATTATTTTCAAAAATCATCTTTTCTATACTCTTTGGGTCTTTTTCCCAAATGAGAGTATTATGATATTTAAGGTTCAATTTTTGGGTTCAAATTATTTATGAACTCCCAAGTTTCAAGATGAAGGATCCTGCAACATTATTGATGTGTATCAAGACATAAGGGTTGTTGAGAACTTCTATCAGTTAATAGAAATATGTAGCTTTCTATGAATTGGTGGAAAGTGTGAGGTATGAGCTAGCATGAAAAAAGTATTTATATTTAGTCCCCTCTATAAGTCCTTACCATATTTTCAGTAAGATTATTTCATTTTCTTGAGGTTTTTCCTGTTAGTGAGTTTTTCTCCTCATATATCGGGTGTTGTGCACCTATTTACGTTTTTCACATATTTTATCACCCACATGCTTAAGCGAGATTATAACTTGATTTGGTTGATAAAAACTTGGTGAATATTTGAACATATACTTGTAGGTGTGCTAAACTAATTTTTGGTGGGTCTCCATTTTGTTACGCAATACGTACTCTCAACTAGTATCAGTGGTTGGTCCTCGTTTATTACGGTTGAAAAACTAGAGTTATATCGTGCGTTTTTGTGTGTTAACATGGATAATAGTGTCATGTTAAGAAGAATGGATATATTTTTGGACATTGTTCAACCTAACTATACTTTTGGCTCTTTAGATGGTGTTTCATCAAGTTATAAAGAGTTGTGTCAACATTCATCTCTAGCTTATAAATGTCCTTCTAAGATTGATATTTTGTTTTCTTCCAGTTATTCTAGTGATGATTCCATATATTAGAAAATAGTGACTTAAAACATGCTTAATATAAAATTTTAAATAAAAATGACAGATTGTAGAAAAGTTTATTGAAAAATTCTATTAAACTAAAAAAAAATGCCTCTTTGAAAATGGAAGGGTCCTTTTTTATCAATTTTAAAGTTAAATGATCACCTCTTATTATGAGTCTCCTTTTGATGGAGAATGATAATTAAAATTTACAGGAAAGGTTAAAAGTTTTGTAATATGAGTTAGAAAAATGTAAAAGTTCTAATGACTCTTGAGAAAATAAAATCTCTTAAAAATGAGTTAATCTTGACTAAGGATGTAAAGGTTGTCATTTAAGATAGATCAAAGAAAATTGGAAAATTTATTTTATCCCATTCTACATCTTCTTTTGGAAAACATAATATTGGTTTTGAAAAACCACATGTTCAATCCAAATATGAGGATAACCTATCTCATCCGATGTTATGTATATGACAGTAATAATAATATACAATAATAAAATAAAGTTTCGCACGAAAAAAGAAAACAAAACTTTATTTAAGCAGGATGTAGCTGCATCTTTATTACATTGTTTGAGGTCTAATATAACATACACAAAAAAGGGACTGATAGGGTTACATAAGATAATATGTAGTTATGAAATTATTCCAATTTATGTTGTCGTTTTTTATAGTTACTGCCCATACGTAGGTAACTAAAAAGGTTTTCCTTGGTAATACATGATAAAGTCCATTGGGTCGAGGGTTATCTCTCCTTCCTCCAATTAACTTTCTATCTGGAAGGAAAAAGAATAATCAAAACTTAACCAAGTAGCTATTTCTATTACTATAACAAGTTTATATTTGAGAGTTTAGATATCATAAATGGAATGAAGCATAAATAATATATCGTAATTTATAACCTCTTGGAACAGTATGAAATATCAATAGTAAAGAATAAATAAATAATGTAGTTTGTTGATATTTGTAAGGATAGTATGGTGATTATAAATAGATAAGTGTTAGGGAGTCATAAAGATAAGGGTACGAGCTTTTCTATAAAAGGATAGCCCATAATTATCGATTACAGAGGCTTCGAATGCATATCAATACCCTTATAACACCATTAATCCAAAACCTTTGGAGAGAAATTAATCCAAAACATTAGGAGATAAATAATGTGACACCCCGACTAATTAAACACCGGGTAGCTACTCCTTTATAAAATTAATTCAAAATGCCAAGTTGGCTCAGTTAATAGCATCACTGTCGAAAACATTTTATTATATCTAACCACCTAGTATTTAAAAAGCAAGTTGCCAAATTTTAATTTAAGTCTGATTAACATGCAACAAGTGTAATAAAGAAATAAATAACACCATTCACCATACTGAAGTAAAACGAATAACCATCACAATAGAGTAAATAAAGTCTGGAGGAAACCCCTCACTACAATCCCATAACTGAAATAAATAAACTGAAACAATAATAAAACGTGCTAAAGTCTGAAAACTGAAGTATAAAAGATGTCTCTAAATAGAAATGGGCAACATGCCCTACAATGGATAGATGGTGACTCTGGAATCCAAAAGATAGAAGCGTCTATATGTAAATCCCTGTAGCTTCCACAAGCAGCTACAGCTCGCCACCTGAATGAGTATCCTATGCTTGGTGTCCTTGTGGCTGGGCACCTAAAATGGTTTTACAAGAAAAAGAGATTTGAAAAGCAAACGGGTCAGAGCCCGAATGTGGAGTTATATTTTAAAAACCTGCAAGTGCTTTAAAAACATTTAAAACATTAAATGCAAAGTACATGTTAGGACGTACACTCGCATGATATTCTCACCTCTCGTCTAACTGTGCACTCCTAACGTAAGTACCCATCTATAACTACCCTTTCCACTAGCTAAGTGACAACGTAACTAGCTGGACTACCAAAGGTTCTACCCATTTTACTCGGTTAATTTAACATAACAACGCTCGTAATTTAATAGAGGTTTAACGTAAACTCAGCTACTAAATATGCCATTGATATAACTATCAGCTAACTCATTATATATCTCGAAACAATACCATAATATTTTTACAACATTAACATGAGGATTTCCATTAATTTAATGTATATTATTCACATCATAAATATACGATACAAGCACCCCGCAATCTAAGCTATGGTGAACACATACTCTGCTATCCATCCCGGTACATCACGTACATAAGGATCACATATTCCGAATCTCTCAGGAATAGTTCAGATAACACAAATCACAAATAGTGGAGGCGAACACAGTCACCATCACATGGGTCACGCACATACCTACGCTCCCATGGTCAGCGGACTTATTAATATCATAATAAGTCTTTCTATGACCTATGTTCATCAAGGTGCCAGTCTATATCCCCCCCGTAGGCACACAAGGATTAGAGGGTCCTAAGCGAACGCAACCTCCCGTGATAGCAAGTATGGTAGGTATGTCATACAAACAATCCATATACCAATACTAAGTAAATACACGTCTTAGTAATACCGTATTTTAATCGTAGTACATATCGCATTCTCGTACTAACTATAATTATCACAATTCATGCTATTCCGGTTTGTAATTATACGCACTATAACTCATCCTTACATCGTAGTAGACACTCACGTCTCAACCCAAATGGTTCTTTGAATGTAACTCTCGTATATAGTTTACTCCTCTCAATAATCCAAAAGTCCCAAATCTAACCTTACATCAATAAAGGAAGGTCATCTATATCCTCGAACAAGTTTAAGGGGCTCCAAAAATCAAAACAGTCCAAAAAGGGTCAAACTGTCAACTCGTTAGAAGTCTCGTTCGAACGAGGCTTCGAACGAGTTTGGACTGTCAGGTCGTTAGAAGTCTCGTTCGAACGAGGCTGTTCGAACGAGATCCCAGTTCGTTCGAACGAACTGACCCTTCTAACGATATCTCGTTCGAACGAGATATCAAACGAAACTCCCTACTCGTTAATAACGATTGGTCAACTCGTTAGAAGCTCGTTCGAACGACCTGGGGGCTGCTTCTAACGAGTGGCCAGTTTCGGCCCAGATTTTTCCCCAATTCGTTTTTCACCATTTTTACTCCTCAAACCTCTTCTAAAATTCGTTCCAACAATATATTGAGTTCTCTAATCATCCTCAAACATGTTAAGGGGCTATACTAACATCATTAAAGGGTTTAATATCTTCTAAACATCATTAAATCACAATTTCTACATTAATTCCCAATTTTCTTCAAGAACATAAACCCTAGGTTCTTCTCATCAAAATTTCCCAGATTTTAATCCGTTAAAACATCACATAGATATGAAATCTCTGAATTTAAATCTTCAAACAAGGGTTCTACATGCAAACCTATCCCAAAATTTAATAACAATCTTCCAATTTCATGGGTTTTCTTTTAACTCTTATATAAGATTGATTCACAAGGTTTCTAACATGGAAAAAGCATTCACTGCATAAGGAATGTAATTTAAATCACTTGCCTTGGTTTGATTCCGGATTTGGTGTTGGTTTGATGAAGTTTCTGCAGAGTTTCCTCTCTCTCTCTCTCCTTCTCCAAGCTTTCTTCTCCAAAAGGCTATGGTGGCTAGGGTTTGCTTTGGGGAAACTTATGAAAACATAATTTAATAAACTTCCATAGCTTGTTGGGTTAATAAGGGTTGGTTGGGTCAATTCCTTATCAGATTACAACTCTCAATTTTCGTCACTTTTAATTACCCAAAAATACCAAATTACTAAAATACCCTTTATGGTGCCGGAATGGCCTAAAAATACCCCGGAACCCAAACTATACCCCCGGCTAGTGTTTTCTGACTATCTCGACCCTTCCGGACGCGTTGGCGCACTCAAAACGACCATACGGATTATAGATTTTAAATTCACTTTTAATTTCAAAATATTATACCGTGACGCGGCGGTCCCACGCGTCTCAACAAAATTTCTAAAATGCCGTATGTAAATCCCACGACAAATTTTATAATACCAAGTTCATATATAATCATATATGCACCTAATCAAATACCAATTCGTATGTCATTAGTATTTTTAACCCGAATTAATTTCCAATTAATACGCATTTAATTAATTAATCCCAAAAATAAATATAGCCAAAAGTACGGGGTATTACATACTTCCCCCCTAATAATTGAATTTCGTCCCGAAATTCGAAACTAGAAAGTACCTGCTAAAAATAGCTTTGGATCACGTTCGCGCATCTCATCCTCGCGCTCCCATGTGGACTCCTCGACATTGTGATGTCGCCACTGAACACGCATTAACGGAACTATCTTTGACCGCAGTTTCCTCTCGCTTCGGTCCAAAATAGCAATTGGCCCCTCCTCGTAGGAGCTATCCGGCTGTAGGTCGATGTCCTCCACAGCAATGTGAGAATAAGCCAAGTTATCTCTAAGGTATTTTCTCAGCGAGGAAATATGGAACACGTCGTGAATCCGATGCAAGTGCTCCGGTAGTCCAAGTCTATACGCAACGGGTCCGATCCGTTCAATAATAGGAAACGGCCCCACATACCTCGGTGCCAACTTCCCCTTCTTCCCGAATCGCATAATCCCCTTCATCGGAGAAACCCTGAGCAGAACCTGGTCCCCCACTTGGAACTCCCTGAAAAACCTCTTCGCATCAGCATAACTCTTCTACCTGTCTTGAGCTACTCGAATGCGACTCCGAATCAACTCAATCCTTGCCGAAGTATCCTGAATCACTTCCGGCCCAAGTAGTTTGTTGTCCCCCACCTCCAACCAACATGCTGGGGAACGGCAAGGCCTACCGTACAATGCCTCAAACGGAGCCATGCCAATCGTGAACTGATAGGAGTTGTTGTAAGCAAACTCCACCAGTGAAAGGTACTGCTCCCATCCACCCCCGAAGTCAATAATGCACATGCGTAGCATGTCCTCCAACATCTGATTGGTGCGCTCTGTCTGCCCATCAGTCTGCGGATGATAAGCCGTACTCAACCGCAATTCCGTGACCATGGCCTCCTGGAAACTCTCCCAAAACCTCGAAATAAATATCTTGTCTCTGTCAGACACGATATTTAGGGGCACACCGTGGAGTCTCACAATCTCTGAAATGAAGAGCTGGGCATACTGTCCCGAAGTGTAGTCAGTCCTTACGAGTAAGAAGTGAGCGACCTTGGACAACCTGTCCACAATTACCCAAACGGAGTCGTGACCCCTCTGCGACGTAGGCAACCCCGTGATAAAATCCATGGATATGCTCTCCCACATCCACACCGGAACCTCCAACGGCTGTAGCAATCCTGCTGGTCTCTGATGATCCACTTTTACAAGCTAACAAGTGGCGCATTTCGAGACAAACTCAGCGATATCTCTCTTCATACCGCTCCACCAATACTGTCGTCTCATGTCCTGGTACATTTTGTCCCCTCCGGGATGTACCGCGAACCGTGAGCCGTGAGACTCTGCCATCACATCGTGCCGCAATTCTTCCCCTTCCGGAACCACCAATCTCCCATTGAAGCGCAATCCCCCGTCTGAGCTAACGGTATAGGACTCGGCTCCCTCTGCTAGCAATCGAACTATCTGCTCCTGACAGAACGTGTCATTAGCCTGTGCCCGTACTACCTTTGTGACAATCTGCGGGGTAACGGTCATCACAGACATGAAAGATCGGGCCACTGCATCCTGGTGTCCCAATTCCTTCCACTTAGCTTTCCACACCTCTGCCACCTCATCTGCTGGCCTGCGGCTCAACGCGTCTGCTACCACGTTAGCCTTACCCGGGTGGTACTAGATGTCGAACTGGTAGTCTTTCACAAATTCAAGCCACCTACGCTGCCGCATATTCAATTCCTTCTGCGTGAACAGATACTGTAGTGATTTGTGGTCCGTGAACAGCTGAAACTTCTCCCCCAAAAGATAGTGCCTCCAAATCCGTAAGGCAAATACCACTGCCGCCAACTCCAAATCATGTGTGGGGTAATTCTTCTCATGAGGCTTAAGCTTACGTGAAGCATAAGCTATGGCCTGTCTCTCCTGCTGCAAAACACCTCCAAGCCCTTGCAAAGACGCATCGGTGTAAACCAAATACTCAACTCCCGGTCTCGGCAATGCTAACACAGGTGCTGAGGTCAATTTGTCCTTCAACTCATCGAATGCCAACTGACAAGCATCACTCCAGATATATGGCACACCTTTACGAGTAAGACGTGTCAAAGGACCTGCTATCTCCGAGAAACCCCGAATAAACCTCCTGTAGTATCCTGCTAGACCCAAGAAACTACGAATCTCCGTTGGTGTCGTGGGCTGTCCCCACTCCCTCACCGCTGACACCTTCCCCGGATCGACAGATATTCCCTGGTCGGAAATAATGTGACCCAAGAACTGGACTTCCTTCAGCCAAAACCCGCACTTCTCATATTTTGCATACAGCTCGTTCTGACGAAGTGTCTGCAAAACCTGCCTCAAATGCTCGGCGTGCTCCTCCTCTGTCTGAGAGTAAACCAGGATATCATCAATGAAGACAATGACAAACTGTTCTAAGAAATCCCTGAACACTCTGTTCATTAAGTCCATAAACACTGCTGGAGCGTTGGTCAAGCTGAAAGGCATAACCTGAAATTCGTAAGAACCATATCTCGACAAGAACGCAGCCTTCGAGACATCCTCCTCCCTGATACGCAACTGATGGTATCCTGACCTTATTCAACTCTCGGTAGTCCACGCACAATCTCAGTGAACCATCCCTCTTCTTCACATACAAAACTGGAGCGCCCCAAGGTGAGGTACTCTTGCGAATAAAGCCCTGCCCTAACAGCTGCTCTATCTGATCCCGTAACTCTCGCATCTCAGCTGGAGCCATACGGTACGGTGCACGTACTATAGGTCTCGTACCCGGTAGCAAATCAATAACGAAATCTATCTCTCGACTGGGTGGTAAGCCTGGTATCTCCTGAAACACATCTGAATACTCCCTGACAACCGGGATCGAATCTAAAGGAATAACAACCTCCTTAGAGGTATCCTCCTCTATGTAATACAGATGAGCGGTCGATCCTCCCTCTGGGCGAGGCATCGCCACTATAAACATCTCTTGCCCCGGAATGGCAAAAATAATGCTCCCGCTGAAGCAATCAATCATGGCCCTATATGCTACGAGCCAATCCATACCGATGATCACATCGTGAACATGCATGTCTAACACTAACATGTCCGCAGGTAATACCAAACCACCAATCTCTACCCCCACTCCCCGGCATATAAAGAAAATAAGTGACCCACTCCCTAATGGTGAGTCGACACATGTCACTGTGCTCTCTGCCGTAGCTAACAATCCTAAAGCTTTCGCGAAGTGTGTAGCAATAAAACAGTGTGTAGCACCCGTATCAAATAACACCCGACCCATAGTGCCATGGATAGGAAACGTACCCTCGATCGCGGGCGGTGCCTGTGGAACTGCAGCCTGGTGAACGTTGTAGACACGTCCATACTGTAGCTGCCCCTGCTGAGCTGGGACTACTGGAATGGGTGGCAAAGCTGCCATCTGTGGCGGTGCAGGAAGAGCGGCGGGAAACATAGGTCTCTGTGGCTCCTGGTGAGCACCCTGCTGCTGCTGCTGTGGGGCCCTGCCCCTATCAGGACAATCCTGCTTCTTATGGCCAGTCTTGCCACAAGTAAAGCACTTCCCTGGGAAGTTCCCTCCCCTCTGCCCCTGCTGTCCCCGGCCCTGGTGGCCGTTACCATTCCTCCCTTGGCCTTGCTGGCCCTGATGGAACTGCTGTCCATTCTGCCCCTGCTGGCCCTAATGGCCGTTTGGACCCTGATGACCCTGGCGGAAACCTCCCTGTCCCTGCCTGTAGTTCCCTGACCGGAACCTCTTATTGTCCCCCTGCTGGGTACCCTGCTCAGTCTGTCTCTGCCCCTGACCGGTTTGTGCCCCGCTGGCACCATGTCCTCCAGTCCTGCCCTGATGGCTAGACTCCCCTGACCGCTTGCCCTCGGTCATATGAAAACGGTGGTCCTGGCAGTGTAATAATGCAGCGTTGACCACATCAGAATACGTGGCCAATGATAGGTTCCCTAGCAGATGCTGGCGGATCCTCCAATTCAACCCATCAGTGAACTTCTCTATCTTCTTCTTCTCTGTTGGAATCTCGTCTGGAACGATATTCAACAGGTTAGTGAACTCGGCCTCATACTTTTGCCACGGTCTTGCCCTCCTGCTTCAAACTCATCAGTTTCCTCCTCATCTCTGTATGAACTGCGGATGGAAAGTACTTGCGGTCGAACCGCACCCAGAACTCCTGAATCGTGAGGGTATCCCTCTCCTCCGCGGTGGTGATAGACTCCCACCACTGTAGTGCAGATCCCATTAGCTTGAAAGTAGCTAGCACCTGTTTCTGGACGTCAGTGCACTCATGCATCCTCAAATGCCTCTGTATGTCCTTCCTCCATTGGCTCGAGACTACCACGTCTGAGCTACCTGCAAACTCTGGCGGATGCGCTTTCTGAAAAGCATCTCGTACACGCTCCCAAGCAGACGGGAATGCATTAACCTGTGCTGGCGCGGCAACCGGTGCCTGAGGCGGTGCCTGCTGAATCACGGCAATCGCGGCATTTACCGCTTGGGCTACTATAGCAGCAACCTCAGCGGCGTTCAACATGCCCTGAACTGGAGCGGGCTGGGGTTCGGGCGTTGCATTCCTGGGAACTCGTCGTGCACGTCGTGGAGGCATCTGAAATAAGAACAAAGTTTATAAGTTCACGGTTTATAAACTTAATATAGCTGAAGAACGAAGCATACACAAAAGAGTACAACAGTCCTAAAATATAGGGCTCTATATCAAAGAAAACGTAGCGGAAACATAATAGCCGTACAGATCCTAAAGGACACTAGAACCTGATGCTCTGATACCACCTGTGACACCCCGACTAATTAAACACCGGGTAGCTACTCCTTTATAAAATTAATTCAAAATGCCAAGTTGGCTCAGTTAATAGCATCACTGTCGAAAACATTTTATTATATCTAACCACCTAGTATTTAAAAAGCAAGTTGCCAAATTTTAATTTAAGTCTGATTAACATGCAACAAGTGTAATGAAGAAATAAATAACACCATTCACCATACTGAAGTAAAACGAATAACCATCACAATAGAGTAAATAAAGTCTGGAGGAAACCCCTCACTACAATTCCATAACTGAAATAAATAAACTGAAACAATAATAAAACGTGCTAAAGTCTGAAAACTGAAGTATAAAAGATGTCTCTAAATAGAAATGGGCAACATGTCCTACAATGGATAGATGGTGACTCTGGAATCCAAAAGATAGAAACGTCTACATGCAAATCCCTATAGCTTCCACAAGCAGCTACAGCTCATCACCTGAATGAGTATCCTATGCTTGGTGTCCTTGTGGCTGGGCACCTAAAATGGTTTTACAAGAAAAAGAGATTTGAAAAGCAAACGGGTCAGAGCCCGAATGTGGAGTTATATTTTAAAAACCTGCAAGTGCTTTAAAAATATTTAAAACATTAAATGCAAAGTACATGTTAGGACGTACACTCGCATGATATTCTCACCTCTCGTCTAACTGTGCACTCCTAACGTAAGTACCCATCTATAACTACCCTTTCCACTAGCTAAGTGACAACGTAACTAGCTGGACTACCAAAGGTTCTACCCATTTTACTCGGTTAATTTAACATAACAACGCTCGTAATTTAATAGAGGTTTAACGTAAACTCAGCTACTAAATATGCCATTGATATAACTATCAGCTAACTCATTATATATCTCGAAACAATATCGTAATATTTTTACAACATTAACATGAGGATTTCCATTAATTTAATGTATATTATTCACATCATAAATATACGATACAAGCACCCCGCAATCTAAGCTATGGTGCACACATACTCTGCTATCCATCCCGGTACATCACGTACATAAGGATCACATATTCCGAATCTCTCAGGAATAGTTCAGATAACACAAATCACAAATAGTGGAGGCGAACACAGTGACCATCACATGGGTCACGCACATACCTACGCTCCCATGGTCAGCGGACTTATTAATATCACAATAAGTCTTTCTATGACCTATGTTCATCAAGGTACCAGTCTATATCCCCCCCGTAGGCACACAAGGATTAGAGGGTCCTAAGCGAACGCAACCTCCCGTGATAGCAAGTATGGTAGGTATGTCATACAAACAATCCATATACCAATACTAAGTAAATACACGTCTTAGTAATACCGTATTTTAATCGTAGTACATATCGCATTCTCGTACTAACTATAATTATCACAATTCATGCTATTCCGGTTTGTAATTATACGCGCTATAACTCATCCTTACATCGTAGTAGACACTCACGTCTCAACCCAAATGGTTCTTTGAATGTAACTCTCGTATATAGTTTACTCCTCTCAATAATCCAAAAGTCCCAAATCTAACCTTACATCAATAACGGAAGGTCATCTATATCCTCGAACAAGTTTAAGGGGCTCCAAAAATCAAAACAGTCCAAAAAGGGTCAAACTGTCAACTCGTTAGAAGTCTCGTTCGAACGAGGCTTCGAACGAGTTTGGACTGTCAGGTCGTTAGAAGTCTCGTTCGAACGAGGCTGTTCGAACGAGATCCCAGTTCGTTCGAACGAACTGACCCTTCTAACGATATCTCGTTCGAACGAGATATCAAACGAAACTCCCTACTCGTTAATAACGATTGGTCAACTCGTTAGAAGCTCGTTCGAACGAGCTCGTTCGAACGAGCTCGTTCGAACGACCTGGGGGCTGCTTCTAACGAGTGGCCAGTTTCGGCCCAGATTTTCCCCCAATTCGTTTTTCACCATTTTTACTCCTCAAACCTCTTCTAAAATTCGTTCCAACAATATATTGAGTTCTCTAATCATCCTCAAACATGTTAAGGGGCTATACTAACATCATTAAAGGGTTTAATATCTTCTAAACATCATTAAATCACAATTTCTACATTAATTCCCAATTTTCTTCAAGAACATAAACCCTAGGTTCTTCTCATCAAAATTTCCCAGATTTTAATCCGTTAAAACATCACATAGATATGAAATCTCTGAATTTAAATCTTCAAACAAGGGTTCTACATGCAAACCTATCCCAAAATTTAATAACAATCTTCCAATTTCATGGGTTTTCTTTTAACTCTTATATAAGATTGATTCACAAGGTTTCTAACATGGAAAAAGCATTCACTGCATAAGGAATGTAATTTAAATCACTTGCCTTGGTTTGATTCCGGATTTGGTGTTGGTTTGATGAAGTTTCTGCAGAGTTTCCTCTCTCTCTCTCTCCTTCTCCAAGCTTTCTTCTCCAAAAGGCTATGGTGGCTAGGGTTTGCTTTGGGGAAACTTATGAAAACCTAATTTAATAAACCTCCGTAGCTTGTTGGGTTAATAAGGGTTGGTTGGGTCAATTCCTTATCAGATTACAACTCTCAATTTTCGTCACTTTTAATTACCCAAAAATACCAAATTACTAAAATACCCTTTATGGTGCCGGAATGGCCTAAAAATACCCCGGAACCCAAACTATACCCCCGGCTAGTGTTTTCTGACTATCTCGACCCTTCCGGACGCGTTGGCGCTTTCAAAACGACCATACGGATTACAGATTTTAAATTCACTTTTAATATCAAAATATTATACCGTGACGCGGCGGTCCCACGCGTCTCAACAAAATTTCTAAAATGCCGTATGTAAATCCCACGACAAATTTTATAATACCAAGTTCATATATAATCATATATGCACCTAATCAAATACCAATTCGCATCTCATTAGTATTTTTAACCCGAATTAATTTCCAATTAATACGCATTTAATTAATTAATCCCAAAAATAAATATAGCCAAAAGTACGGGGTATTACAAATAACACTGTTGAGCCCATCTCCGAAGTGGGGCATCCATATGGTAAGAAAATTAGGAACTTTAACTGTGAGGTCTACAATCTAAATAGCACTCCCGTGGGTATACCAAAAATTTATTCCTAAATTATAATGTATGCTACTGGGTTTAATAAAATCATCTTGTGTTTATGAAATTGTGGGTTTATTGAAATCATGAGTTTCATGAAATCATAGGGTTAAGGTTTACTTGCATAAGGATTGAATTAATTTTCTCAAGATTTGTAAACTACACAAAAGAGTTCATAAATGAGAATAAGATTTCTGGGGCTGTCACACAGTGATATAAGCAATTAACGTAATCAAGGTAACTGAGTGAAATAATACCAAAATAAATGTTACCTACTTTTTAATTTTGGACTTGATGTGTATAAATTCTAGTTCAAATGGGTAAACCGTGGATTCTAAAATAATGTGTATTGTAAATGTTTAAGGTATGGTAAATAAATAACAATCTAAGTAAAGATGGGGAATTATACGTATTTATTTAAGATTTATAATTTATGTGGGTTTATTTATATAATTATTAATAATTTATTTATTTTTTTAATTATTTTCCTAAATTGTATTAATTTTTTGGGATTGGTGATAAGAAATAATTAGGTTATATTTGTTGAAAAGGGATTGGATTTAAGTTTTGGGGTTAATTCTAAGGGTTTTAAAGTCCACGGGTTTATATGCAAATTAAAAATTTGCTTTTTAACTTTTAAGACTGTTTTTTTTCTAGAAAATTCTTTTTGGGTAACCAAATAAAAAATGTGATGTACTATTTCAACCTGAAAAATAAAAAAACACTTTTGGAAAAAATCACAATTTCCTGATTGGAGACGTGCGTCAAATCCCACATGCCTTTGCTTTTGACCCCACTCTCGTGTGTGTAACCCATTTCATCTTCAACCTTCGATTATTTGACCTAAGATTTTAAAACTTTGACCACTGAATTATGAAGTTATAGAATACCATAAGGGTTTATTCCTGGATGAAATTTCTCTATTTGTTTGAGAGGAATCCAACCATATTGGTTTCAAACATTAAGGTTTACTAGTTCGAGCTATTAATTTTCTGGAAAAATGGGGAAAGTATGACTTTAACATTTATCGAGTTTAGATAATATTCGAAACACAACTGGTTAATATTCAATTGAGCCACTTTGGTTTTATGGATTATGGTTTGCCATAACTCCTTAAATTAGTTTCTTAAATTTTCCTCTCCATAAAATAAGAGCTTCAATTTAGGACATTAAAAGTTTTTCTTAAATCAAATTAACCTATGCACCTTCGTTCTTTAGACACATAACTTGAGTTCTCCCACTTTGAAATTAGTTCAATGTCAGGATTATAGATTCCTCCCTTGAAGCTTAAGATTTAATGGTGGTATCGGGTATTCAAGCCTTTTTAATGACTTTACTAATGTTAGGAATTCAATATAAAACCATAAATGAAACATATGAGTGTGCAGAAACTTAACGAACTGAAAAGAAATAGAAATTTTACACATAATGATAGAAGTACCAATTAAGTTAAACTTTGCTTTATTTTTTTTACTATGGAGAGGTATGTTTTTACGTTGTTGGAGTGGGGATTTTATATTATTGGGTGAGGAGAGTTGATTGGTGCTTGTAGGGGTGGATGATAACAAAGTTTATTTTGATTTTTTATTTGGTTAACATGTGAGAGGATAAGGGTACCATATGTATGCATGTTATACAATCAGCTGACTATGCATCAAGGTGTCAAAAGATGACTAAGGGTGTAACTGTGAAGTTTGGGTTTTAGGTTTTAATCCTTGGTTAAGTTATGGGATCTTTTAAGGATGTTTTTATATGTTTTTGAAAGTTTGGGTGGCAAATTTGTAATTTCTCAAACTTTTGATGACGAATTTCTATAATTTTGTAAAAGTTGTATGATATGGATAGTTTTGGTATTTAAGGTTGGGTTATTGGATCATTGTATCGGTTAAATAAAAATATTGAAGTTTATGGGGGTATTTTGGTAATTTTGAAATTTTAAGGGTTACATGTGTAATTATCCTATTTTTCTAGGTTTGTTTGAGATATTTAACTTATCTTAAGATTTTTAAGGCATTTGTATTGACAAGATATATATATATATATATATATATATATATATATATATATATATATATATATATATATATATATATATTGTTGGAGTTTTGTTATGGAAAGAACGAAATATGTTAATTAATTTCTGCAAGGCACGTTCTTGGAACGCTTTCTTTTAGGAAAAATTTCTCCCAATCCGGTTGAGACAGAACCAGAACCGCGAGTACACTATGTGTTTTATAGAATCTGCCTTCAGGATACAATGCAGTGTATGAACAGTTGTTTGATTCAAACTATGTACTGTTTGATCAAACCGAGAACACTCTGAATTTGTAACTTGATAATGCCAAAGTATAGAGGACGGAGAGAGGAGAAACTAGCAATTTTCGGTGTCCAAAACAGAGGCCTGGAACTCTTTTCATAGCCATTTTTGTGACTGTTCTTCAACAGTCACAGCTCTTCATGGAGTGACTCAGCAATCGTTGGATCGTGCCTGTTTGGAACACCTGCGATCTAACGGTTCAGATTAGGCGTCCCATCGTAAGTGAATGGACATCCCCTACACGAAAAGCTACGAGTTCATCTAACGGTTTAGATCAAGTCGTTTCGGATTTTAAACCCTTTGATCGGATCGTTTAATCACAACCGTTGATCTGTTTTACCTCGTCAAAACTTTAGGCTCCCACGCTCCAAGCGACGATGCGCACGTGCCAAGTGTCAAGTGCGCGTCAAAGCGCGCAATGCGCCCTAAGTCTCCCAATCGCCCTTTCGCGCGCCGCGTGTCGCGATTGGTGGTGCTTAAGCAGCACCGCGATGCGTAGGATCATAACCTCTTATTTGACTTGTCAACTACGAATCTTAGTTGTCCTTTAGTTGATATACCACTATTTTTTGTAGTATTCTTCCAATGTGGGACAATATGGGATTTTGAGCACTCCCATATCTTTCACACCCATTTGCTCATGTTTCTACCTTCTAAATTAAAACCCAAACTATGTTCAAAATAAAACACCAATAATATAATAAAATATTAACAACTAAAAATTAAAATATCAATAAATATTGGAATTTATCCAACATATATATATATTCTCGATGTACATTTGTTTGCGAGGAGATGGTCTTGTCGCTCTTCAATGATTTCATTTGTTTGATCCACACCATTGACAAATGTAGTCGTGATTGATAAGAAATAATAGTTTATATTAAAATAAAAAATTTATATGTAAAACCGAAACTAAACATTCAGAACCCATTATTCGAAAAAAAAATAACTAATAATTGATTATGTTGAATCTTAACATAAATAAAAGAAGAGTAACATGACTACTCTGAAAAATAGACAAATATTATTCAACACTTATTTATTAGTATTGAATATGCATATATAAAATTGAAATCATTAGAGAAAAAGGAGTGGAAAAGTTAGGTTGAAAACTAAAACAATATCTAAAATACCCATTGAACACCTAATTCATCTTCTTCTTCTTCCATAGTTGTTGGCAAGCCCATATCCTACCGAAACATTCAAACAATTATATAAATATTATAAATAGATGTTAAACAGTTAAATAACTTAATTTGATAAAGTTAAATGAATATAATATTACATAGATCATAAAAAAAACCACGAATGTATGTCAGTTTAAAGGAAATTAGTGAACATATGAATATAATGTGAAATTTTCTTGGAAAGAAAAGTTTGATAAAAAAATTACATGCACACATTTGTACCTAAAGAAAAAGAAAAAGAAATAAAAAGAAAAAAAATGAGAAATGATATTTTTAATAAAACACAAAGAATTGAGTTTTTTTAATATGAAAGATTGCTCACATGCCCAAAAGAAATGAGATTTTTTAACATGATAAATTGCATGGAAATAACAGTGGACAACATCCATAAAATTGCAACTCAATTATGTCAATAAAGAGCCAATCCAAAATTTACAGTCAACAAAGCACAATTGGTAAGAAGATACATATAACTAGGGCTGTAAACGGATATTCGAAAATCCGCATCCATTCGATATCCGAATCGGAATTTGCGGATATTTATCCGAAAAAATGGAAACGGATACGAATATGGATACTCTATAAAAATATCCGAGATAAAGGATAAGGATACGGATAGTAGTAGTATCCAACACGGATAATCCGTATCCGACACGGAGTATCCATTTTACCAGATAACCATTTTCCGAATATCCGTATCCATCTAACGTACGTATAAAATATTAGTCATATAATATATTATATATAAACTAAAACTTAAAATAAAAATTGGGCATAAGTATAATTATGAAAACTGTAAAAATCTAACATAATCCTAAACTAATAAGAAAAACAAAACACGGGACATGGTAAATCAAATCAGTTTCCCCATTTCCCAAAATCCCTTCCCCTAAGCTCTTCCCTCCGATCACTGTCTCATCCCTACACTGTCCTCCTGTCCTCTACGCTGTCCTCCTATCCCTCTGATCTCTCTCCCCCGGTGTTCGGTCGCTCTACGGTGTCCAGTTTCTCCCCCCTGTCTGACGTCTCTTCCATCTCACTTGGTCTAGTCCAATAACAGGTGTGAAAATGTTTGTTTAAATGGATTTTAAATCAGGTTAGTTTTGCTCAAACGTAAGAGTCACATATGATTTTAGATCTGTTTGAAATGTAAGAGTCACAAATGATTTTAGATCTGTTTGAACTGTATCTTCGAGACTGAACAAATTAGTTTCAGATCTATGTTATTCAGTGTTGATGAGATGAGATGAATAACATATTAGTTTCAGATGTTCAATACTAGTGGAATGCCTGTTCTGTTACAAAATATCCCTTTTAGAGTTTTAAATCAGTTTTAGATGTACATGTCTTATTTATTTGACAAAGAAATGAGTTTTAGATCAGTTTTACAAAATATTAGTTTCAGATGTTCTGTTACAAAATATCCCTTCACGAGGTATTATCACATATTGAGCTGCGGCGTCATTAGAAGTAGTTCTCAGTCAAACGGTATAACAAATGAACTAGGTGAGTTGAATGTTTCATTCGTGGGAATTAAGTATCCTGTAAGAGAATCATAATACACACGTGTTAGTTAAATGAATAGTATGAATTTCTTTTCTTCTCAATTCTCTTTCGATTCTGTATACTCTTTTCCAACTCTATTTTTGAAATGTGATCGTCATCACCCACAAGTGTGTGACATCATGATTTTTGTCCATCATGATGTTTATTGAATTAGCCAGATTTATAGGGGTTTTAACTTTTATATTTTGGAGGTCAATTTTTTTATATACCTGTAGCCTTAAATCGCATTTGAGTCCATTGTTGTATAAATAGTCTTTTGGGGCTTTGTTTTTCTTGCAATATAAATACTCTTTTTAATACATTAGGGGCTTTGTTTTTCTTGTAGAAGAAGATCAAAAGCTTCCAATTTTGCAATCCAGGCGTGAAAACTTGTTGTTTCAAAGGTCCAACGTAGGTAAATTTTGGGAGAACTATATCTTGTATGTTCATGCATTGATTGTTTTGTACTTTCAATATTGTCTTATACCTGGTATATGTATAACGTTAAATAAACTAAAAATTCATTGTCATATAAATAGCCTATTGTACATATTTGAGGTTCGTATTTTCCCTCATTATTTCTCTTGTGAACGTAGATCAATCTTTGTAGAACCATATATATCATTTTTTGTGTGAACTGTTATTTTTTTGTTTTCGTGGCATTTTGGTTTCACACATTGGAAACCCCCAATTTGGATAGCTTATAGATATGTTTAGGCACACATTGAAGAGGCTCTAATACACCATTTTTTTAAATCTCAGTACAATTTTATGTTATTCAGTGTTGTTTTTGCTAATTACTAATTACCTTAATGCTTAATTCAACAAGGATACAAAAGAAAGGAGATGAGAATGACACACTTCAGGAACTTAAGGGGTAAAAAATAACATCCCTTCTTTATTGTAATATATTCTTTGCTTTATCCGTTAGTATTTTAATTGAGTTATACTTTTCAGGTAAGATGATGCTTCACTTTATTTTTGTTCAAACATTAGAGAGACTGAAGAGGATACAAATTTCAATGGCTCACAATTGAATAAGAAAATGCACATTAAAGGTTAGTACTTTTGCTCAAACCTTCTTTTATAGTTTAATTTGATGCTTTACACATTCTCTATATCTTACATGGAATGAAAAATTATATATTTAATTGATTGATTAAATTAGTGTTTAACACGCTATGTGTATCTTAATATATCTTAAACAATAAAAACGGATAAAGATATTATCCGAATCCGGGAAATCCGAGAGGATACGGATATGGATAGCTGAAATTATAATCCGGACTAGGCCTGTCAATGGGTCGGAGTCGGGTCAGGTTTAGGGAGACCCAGATCCGTGTAATCGGATCTTCATCAGGTTCGGGTTCAGGTCCGGGTCTACAATATTGGATCCAGACCCGGATCCGTTCGGGTCTTCGGGTCTCGGGTTCGGGTCTGACCAAATATATACATTTATTTTATATTGTCCCCTTCTTTATTTTTTAATCTCAAATTAAAATATTTTGTAATGTATTATAGAATATTATTAGTATAAATAAAACACATATTATTTATATTTATTATATACATAAATATATATTTTTATATATATTACTTACATGTTATATTGATAAGATATATTTATAAATATATATAAATTTATGGTATATGTATATATATTTAAAAAATAATAATGTACAATTCGGGTGAGTCTTCGGGTCCGGTCTTGTATAAGATCCAGACCCTACCCATTTAATAAACGGGTATTCGGGTATTCGAATCTTCGGGTCTCGGGTCCAAAAAAATATGCTCAGACCCTATTATATGGATCGGATCCGGGTCGGGTCCGAACCATTGACAGGCCTAATCCGGACGGATACGGATAATGTGAAGTCTTGACGAATACGAATATGGATACTATGGTATCCGCTCCGTATCCGTCCGTTTTACACCCCTAAATGTATCACAAAGTACAAACAAACGAAAAAATTAATAAACCCAACAAAGGAATGAGATAGAAACTTCACACTTTGATTGATGGATCTGTTTGGACCACCAAATGGCAAACACCAAAATCTCATATTCATATATAAAATCTTGGTTACTAAATCATGAAAAAAAATTGATCTGTCAAAACTCTGAAAGTTCCAAAATTTGGTCTCAAAGTGGAGTCCCTGACCCGCATCGAAATCAACACATTGACACAGTCGGAGCACCACTCTCTTTCCCTTTGCTCCTCGTCCTCACTCGACCTTAACCGCAGCGATAACATCGTCATCCCCCAAATCGACTGCTCCCTCTTCAACGAAAGCCCTCACACCCGCCGTCAAACCTACTCCCGGCTGTCGTCCTCGCCTCCACACCCCCTCTCCCGACAACAAAGCCATCATCAATTCCCTCAAACAACTCATCTCCCAACAAACCTCCTTCGTGCTTCATTCCAGGAAGAGAAACATAAGAAACAACTTTTGTAAGTTGGGGTTTAGTTGGAGATTGTGAATAGGACTGGTGTGACCGTTGATTTCAATGCCTTGGGTAATACGGATGAGGTTTATGGGACTGAGTTGTGGAGGAGGAGTAAACGTATTGTTCTCGGGTTAGGTTTTTCGCTGAGGTCGCCATCGGTCAGGATGGTTTGTGTGTTTTCCAGATAAGCATGTATATCTTTATGAGGATGATGAAGGTGTAGGGGGGGGGGGGAATAGATAGTCAGGCTCAAGACTTAATAATTGAATTGGGATCTGAGAGGAGAGAGAAACAAATGGGTTTTCACATTAACCTTATGCTTCCGTTTCCAATTGTCTTTACACCTTCCATTCACATATATGGAGCTGGACAGTATTTACTCTCTCCAATGTACTTGCTGGCGAGGTAATGGAGGAGATGAAGAGTCAGAAATAGAATTTGTAAAGAACAAAGGAGATAAGGAATTGTGATTGAATACTGTCCATATGACACGTGGATATCTTTCCCGCTTAGGACTCTAAATGTTTTATATAGCATTTTAGATTATTATATATACTAGGTGTAAGCCCGCGCGATGCACGGTCTAATCGAATTTAATATTCATTCGGATAATAAAAAGAAACAAATGATGTGAACTAAACATAATTGTATTACTTGGATGTGTATAATTTCATCTTAGACTCTTATTCTTCCTCATTGTAATGTTAGTCCATAGAAATAATTAAAACTTTTCGACCTTACCCCTTAAATAAAACCAATGCATACCTAAGTAACCCTAGTGGTACCATAGAAAAATTCCCTCAACTACTCATTTGTTTTTAGTTTCATTTTATACAACAATCTCAAATATTGGTGCATCTACTTGTTTAAGATTATCATTACATGAATTGTGAATCATGAGACTTTATAAATAAACTTACAATTTGAAAATTCCCTAAAATCTCCAACCAAAAGGTCACTAAACAAAACCCCAATTTAATAAATACCCATCCATTTCAAGCACATCAACCAAAACAACATGATCCCAAATTATGATTTTCCATACAAACTATTCATTAACAAAACAAATTCTCTTTTGTTTGATCAATCTTTAACAATAAAATACCACCCTATAAATTGTGTATCCATATACTAAAACAACTAAAACACAATTGATTTTAACATGAAATTGGACATGAATGAGTAAAATAATAAAAATCCAAAAATCATATATCCGAACAGATTAATCCATAACAAACACATAAATTATTGAAATAAATAAGAATTATTAGAAAGAGAAAATGTTGGAAATAAGATTATCTTTTTAACCTTTTGTAAACAGATCTGGAGAGAGAAAGAATGGCTAAGGTTTATCAATATCCCAACAACCAACCCTTCAATAGGTACCTTAATCCTCTCAACCCCGCCAGATAAATCCCTGGAGAAATCAATAACCACGATTTTAATCTGGGTTTGCCCGAATTCAGCTCGGACCAAATCTGAAACTTCACTTAATTTATCTCGATTTTGACCTTCCAGAATCAAATTGAGACCTTTGCGAGCTAATTGAAAGGCAAAGCCTTTACTGATACCATTCGTTGTCCCGGTTACCAGTGCCCATGACTCGTATTTCTTGAGGTATTTTGGAGGTCTCACGAAATTCACCCACTGGAGAATATATTAAAAAAATTTATGTTGGGAAAGAGAACCGAGACCCAAGAGTTGAAGGAGCCAAAGGGGTTGAGATTGGAGTTGGTTTATGATACAGAGGTTCACGGGTGAAATGAGTGTCAGTGTTTTCTTGAAATGGATCTGAGGGTGGAAATGGCCAAATGGATTTTTTTCTTAACGTTTGGAGTCCCGAACAACAATATATTTGAGGATTTTGGTTGTTGTAGTTGAAGGGGTTTGCTGGGTAGAAGAAAACGGTTGGGATTTTCAAATAACATCAAATCAACATGAAAGCCATAATAAATTCATTGATAAACATACCCGAAGCAACGTGGCCCTCGAACAATCAGTTGGGAGACATGAAGATGCGGATAAGGGACGACTCAAGGGATTGCATCTGTAATCCATTTGCATACCTAGGAGTTTATCCCAGCACGATTGTCATCATCAATTGCGGAGGTTAGGGGGGTAGAGAAGATGGTGAAGGCGGGTGTTGAATTGAGGGTTTGAGGGAGATGGGAGGGGCGTCGTTTCAAGTAGGTATGAGGGAAATGAATAGAACTTGGGGAAGTAACAAGAGATGCGTGGGGTAAAATGTATATGACGAAGGCAGCCACGTGGATGCCTCAAAAGGAGGAGAGAATTAACACTTGTATTGCGTAGATATAGAATAGATAAAATATAGAGTGCCACCTGGACAATCTCAATGAGAAGGACTCTTAAATGTTCATGAATGCCTTGTTTTGCATTTTATAGTATATATATATATATATATATATATATATATATATATATATATAAGGGTTGTTACATTCTACACTCCTCAAAATATACCGACCTCGAAATTACCTTAAAAGAGTGGTGGATAGCGTAATTTCATAGATTCTTCAGTTTCTCATGTTGCATATTTTGTGCCATGGTATTGCCAAAGAATCTTCCCTAGAGGAATGGTTTTTCATGGAAGAACCTTATTCTGGAAATCTAATACTTTAATAGTTTTTTTTTTTAAATTATGATTGTTTTTGTATAGATACACCTTCCCATGTAATGATATGGCTGGGATGAGTTATATATTTTCATAATTATGAGATATGGAAAACATCATGTATGTTGGATAATTCTGAAGGTAGTTCTAAACGATAGGCTATTGATCATATACGTTCAGTGATTTTAAAGGTCCAATATAGCAAGGTTCTAATTTCCCT
Source organism: Sambucus nigra (assembly GCA_949130495.1). NCBI lineage: Eukaryota > Viridiplantae > Streptophyta > Magnoliopsida > Dipsacales > Adoxaceae > Sambucus > Sambucus nigra. The sequence goes on along the minus strand of OX422215.1, from coordinate 291,177,910 downwards.
TTCCAAATCGAATAATTCCTTTCTGTGGGGATAACTATAAGAATACATTATTGTCTACGTGAAATTTCAAAGGTATTCTTTTGTTGTCAGCAAAACTCTTTTGTCGACTTTGGGTCGTATGCAATCTCTCTCAAATTTATCATATTTATTATGTGATTTCAGCTATAATTTTAGGCCCAAAGATACTATTTTATCCTAATTCATTCCATCATAATGGTGAATGAAAGGGTCTACCATATAAGGCTTAGTAAGGGGTTTCCTGAATTCTAGTTTGATAGTTATTGTTATAGAAGAATTTGATTAATGCTAGATGACTGGTCTAATTATTAAATAAGTCCAAAGGATAAGATCATAACATATATTTGAGAATTTTAATTACTCTTTCAGATTGTCCATCTGTTTGTGGGTGAAAGGCAGTACTTAAGTAAAATTTTGCTCCCATGGTTTTCTGCAATGCTTTCCAAAATCTTTCGATGAATCGTGGAGCTCGATCATATATAACGAATAGGGTACTCTATGGAGTCTAACGATTTCTCGAATATAAAGCTCATAGAGTTTTTGCAAGGAATTAGTAGTTTTTGTTCGTAGAAAATGGGTTGATTTGGTAAGTCAATCAATAATGACCTATATTGATTTGTAACCTTGAGGTGTTTTGGGAAATCCATTGATAAAATACATTGTAATATGATCCCATTTCCACGTTGGGATAGGGAATGGTTGTAATAATCCTCCAGGATGTTGATGTCCAATCTTTACATGTTGACATGTAAGGCATTTTTCCACACGCTTGGCTATGTCTCGCTTCATGTCTTGCCACCAATATTCTCACTCAATATCATAATATAATTTAGTAATTTCTAGATGAATCATAAATTTCGAATGATGCGCTTCATTTAATATTCCATTTTGTAAGGAGGTATCTAATTGTACACATAATCGAGTTTTAAATCTGAGCCATCTTTCTGGGCTATAGGACCAATCTTTCTCTTATTCGTTATCTTTCAGTCTTTGTTGTAAAACTTTTAGAAAAACATCATATAATTTTTGTTCCAAAATTCTCTTATAGAGGGTTGGATAAGCAATGATATTTCTAAGAATTATTGGATTTTTGAATTATTCTCTCTATAAGTTATACTCTCCTATAGTAGTTATAAATGTAAGCATATTATTAAGCTTTTCTCTCGATTTTTGGCTTAAGGCATCAGTAACTACATTACCTTTCACTAGGTGGTATTGTAAGTTAAATTTGAAATCCCCCAAAAATTCAATCCATCATCGTTGTCGAAGAGTTAAATATTTCTGGGTCACTATATAGTTAAGACTTTTATGATATGAGAATACTTAAAATTCTTCTCCATACCAATAACAACTTAAATTTTCAATGTGAAAACTACTACAAATAATTCTAAATCATGTACTAGGTAGTCACACTCATGAACTTTTAATTGACACAATCTATATTCAATCATTATTCCTTGTTGCATGAGTACACATCATAATCCTTGTAACGAGGCATTCGTATATATGTCGTAACCCATATTACTAGTGGGAATATTAAGGACTAGGGTAGTGGTCAATTTCTCTTTTAATGTAAGGAGTAATTGTTCACACTCTTATCGAACATCCTTTCAAGTAAGTTTCATTAAAGGTAAGGAAATTTTTTAAAATCCTTCTACAAAGCATCAATAACAACCTACAATTCTGAGAAGACTCTAAATTTCCATAACATTCATCAATTGCTGCCATTCTATCACTATCGCGGTTTTCTTTAGGTCTACTTGTATAACCGTCTCGGTAATCACATTACCTATTAACTTCACTTCTCTCACAATACAATAGTGTAAGAATATTTTTTTAGGATTGTTCATAGCATAGCTTTAGGCTAGTTTGGCGTATCCCATTACAAATCATCACGCATTGAGAAGATGAACCGAACTCAATAATCTCCAAGTTTGAATACTTCTCGACATCACAAAATGTATAAAACGATTTAGAGTTTTGAATTAATTCATGGAATTATATTTGGGATGTTTAATTTTTATCACAAGACGAACATGGCTTTCTATTTTCGAAAATATATATTCTGAGATACCTTGAAGGCGGAGTTTAAAAAATAAAGTTTTTTATGGTTTTGTCGTTCAAACAATATAATAAAGTTTTTGACGTTTCTGTCAGTCAAATAACTTAACACTGTCATTTAAACAACACCATCTTGTCTTTCGAACGACATATCATGTCGATGTCAATGATATCCTCTTGTCATTCAAACAACATCCAAAAATCGTTTGAACGACCCTCCGACTTAAAGTCATTATAAATACCTTCTTCATAATCAAATTGTTTAATAAAAAGAACATTTTCTCCATATATTTTGCAAATGTACTTCACTTTTTGTGTTGAAAAACACTTATTTTAATTCACAATAAAACATCCTTAAAGATGACGGTTGAGGCTGACAGAGGGTTACCTTCCATTGTGGTTCTCGAGGGAATCCTTGTTGAGTTGAGGACTGTGGTCTTTATGATTTTTTGCAGAAATTCATTACTGTATTTCACTTGTAAGTTTGTAAGTTGCGATTTGAAAGTTAATAGTGGAATTAAAGGTTTTTGCCCTGCGGGGATTCTTTCCTGAAACTTGGTCTTGTCATATTTGCTTGTTTGATTAATCTATTTTATCACCATAGATGAATTATTAGGATAAAAAGAAAAAATCAATATACAATTCGCTTCCGCATGTAAAATTGGTATTGCAATTTTTATTGAAATCACCCTTTGTAATTATTTTACGTTTACAAATTGGTATCAAAGTAGGATGAACTAAGTTATTGTGTTTGATCATGTTTACCTGCTTTCTGGGTGGTTATTTGCTTCACTCTCTGAGTTTTTTCTCTCTCGATGGATTCTCATTTGAATTTGAAGTTTGCCCAAAGAATTGAATTTTTGGAAAATCGTTTTAAAAATATTTTGAAACTTTTGCAAACAGTTCAAAATCAAAGAGATATCGTTCATGAGAAGTTTGGTGATTTATATGATGGCTTAAAATATTTAAAAGTGGGAAAAATGGAGTGGTGATAGAGTCCTTATTTTAGAAAAAGAATTATAGGACTTTAAAAATTATAGGGTGTGTGTTTGTGCGAAAGAGGATAAAAATATTTTTATTAATGATTTTAAGGCACGCGAGAAGACTCTTAGGGATAAGTTTGCTTTCATTGAGGGAGAGCGACATAACCTTCTAGGAATGATTGAAAATATGAAGAAGGAGTCCCTAAAATTGGAAGAGTTTAATTCTTTGCTTGGGTCTAAAAATTTTTATGTTAAAAGTAAATTTAAAAGACTCGAGTAGTTTGAGTAGTGATGGTCATGGCTCATCTTATTCTACTAATTCGAGTGTGAAATCCAAAGCCATTGTTTGTTTAGAGGGTCAACCAAAACCAAGGACGTTAGAAAAGGTCAACCCATAGGTAACATTCTTCCCGTTTACACATGTTCACATTGCTATAGAAAATGTCAGCTTAGGTGATTTTGTTTTGATCTTAGAAGAGGACCTAGAAAGTTTAAGTGTAGTGTCCCATTGGTTCCCATAACCCCTCGAGTTAAGTATACACCATTTTGGGTTAAGAAATATCTTTTGGAGAAATTAAATATTTTATTAGTTGATTCTCACATGTTTGTACATGTTGCGTCACATGCTATTCATATCGCTGATTTCTTACATGATTTTTTTTGTCATACTCTAGTTGCCCTCCATGATTTATGTTTGCTAGTTTTATGAGGTGTGTAATTTTGTATTATATTTTTCTTTTATTGAATCATATTGAAAAAATACAAATAGATTTTTTATTTCATATACTTTTTGAAAATACAAAAAGATTTTTCTTTTGAAAATTTCAAAAGGATTTTCGGTTTGTTGCATACTTTAGTTTTACAAATTGGTGTGGCATATTGGTGTGTTTGAATCAAATTCACTCCGTAATTTCGATATGGTTAGGACATTTGGGTATGACTTTATATGCTTGAATTGATCTTAACCATGTTTATGGAGTTGTTTCAAACTTGACTTGATTTATGGATTCGACTTTCTTTATTATGCATCCACACACACATGCACGAGATTATTGAATTTTGACTTCATGATGTACATTTGAGGTTGGTGAGATGTTCTCCTATCAATTTTATCATCTACATGTTCATTTGATTTGTGGAGGATTTGTGCATGTAAGAACTGTTGCCCGTGAGGATTTGTTTAATATTAAAAAATAATGGGTCAACATGGGAAATGGCTGTGAGAGTTTAATAAACTCATCGTGAAAGCCACCGTTTGAAAAGAGGCCAAGAAAAAAATTAAGGCAATAAAAAGAATAATATACCAAAAGGGTCTAATTAGTTTAGTTTGATATGTTCATTGAAAAGAAAAGAAAAGAATAATATTTTGAGGGAGTTCGAATGGAAATATCAATGGTTTTGCACAATAACAATGAATACTAGTTATGCTTATTTTGTCATGACGCTATTGATTTGTAGAATCATTAATATTCTAGGCTAGTGTGCATTGTCCTTGATTTGTTCATTAAGTTCAACTTTATTTGTTACCTAACATTAAATCTTAGTTTGATAAAGTTTTGCGATCAATTAGAACATCTTGAACATATTTGAGTGTTTGGGTCATAATTCTTTTATTACTACTTCACACCCATTCCTTCCATTCCACATGTTTGGACACATCGATACTATGCTTGTGTGTAAAGTTTATGAGTTTTTTGTAATGTTTTATGGTCATATACACCTATATACGTGTGCATAATTTTCTTTGTGTATTTTGCATATAATATATATGGTATGCTTGTTGTATTTGTGAAATTCTCATTTTATTGGAAAAATTAAAAATTTTCAAAAATAGAGTGTTGTGATTTACATCTTTTGTGATGATATCTTTTCTTCATCATGATGATTTTCACTTAAAGCATATTGATTCTACTTCTTTGTCTATTTATCTATTTCGAATAAAAACAAAGGGGGAGAGCAAATTAAAATGGAGCTTTTGATGAGTTTGAATAATGGGGGAGTATTTATTTATGAATTATATTTTGTTTAAAACTCGATGTGTCATGAGGGTATATATTTGTTGTCTCGTGTGTGTAGGTACTTAAAGGGTAATTCGAGAACACACGGATGAAGATAAAGTTTAGGAAGTAAAAGAGGTGTTTGAAGACAAAGAGACTTATATCGTTCCGTTCTAGGGTTAGGAAGGGTGTTAGTATCCTTGTAATAGGATATTTTGATTTTAATTTGGTGTTCGGTCAATTTGTTTGTTTATTACGGAATAGCCAAAGGGGGAGAATTGTAAGAATTTTTTTTAGGATTGTTCAAAGCATGGCCTTAGGCTAGTTTGGCATATCCAGTTACAAAAAGTCACTCAGCGAGAAGACAAACTGAACTCGAGCATCCATAAGTTTGAAGACTTCCCGACATCCCAAAAGGTATAAAACAATTTAGAGTTTTCAATTAAGTCATGGAATTACATTTGGGATGTTTAATATTTACCAAAAGACGAACATGGCTTTCTATTTTCAAAAATATGTGTTCTGAGATACCTGTAGGCGAAGTTTAAAAAATAAAGTTTTTAACGATTCTATCGTTAGAACGACATAACACTGTCGTTCAAATGAGATCATCTTGTCGTTCAAACGACATACTTTTGTAGATCTAATGACATCTCATGTAGCTGCCAACGACATCCTCTTTTCGTTCAAATGACATCCAGAAATCATTCAAACAACTTCCCGATTTAATTTTTTATAAATACTTATTTTGTAATTAGATTTTTTAAGACTTTTATCCCAACGTCTTCTGCATATCTTTTGTAAAAGTTCTTTACTTTTTGAGTTGAAAAATACTTATTTTAATTCACAACAAAACATCCTTGAATATTGTTCTTGTGAATAGTTTAGAATCCTTGAAAGTTTTGTATCTTTGCATACACCTTTTGTGGAGAGGATCTCCATTGATGACTTGTGATACCTGCAGGGATTAACTCCTGAAGATGAAGGCTGAGGTTAACAGAGGGTTACGGTCCATTGTGGTTCTCAAGGGAATCATTGGTGAGTTTAAGATTGCGGTCTTTGTGGGTTTTTGCGGAAATTCATTATTTAATTTCACTTGTAATTTTTTAAGTTGCGATTTGCAAGTTATTAGTGAAATAAAAGGCTTTTGCCCTGCGGAGATTTTTTCCTGAAACTTGGCCTTGTCATATTTTCTTATTTTATTTATCTTTATTATCACCATAGATGCATGATTAGGATAAAAAGATAAAATTAATTTAAAATTCACTTTTTCATATAAAATTGGTATTGCATTTTTTATTAAAATCATCCTTTGCAATTATTTTACCTTTACAAATCGCATTTTCTTTTGTTTGTGTAAAGTTAGCGTTGTTGTAAATTTTCTAGTACTATTCGTAAGTGTTCTTCGTGGTCTTCTCTAGCCTTAGAGTATATAAAAAATATCGTCTATAAAAACAATTATGAACTGATATAAGAAAGATCAAAACACTCTATGCATTAAGTCCACGAATGTTGCAGGTGCATTGTTTTATCCAAAGAACATTGCCATAAATTCAAAATGACCATACCGAGTTCAAAAAGAATTTTTGGGTATGTCTTCTTCTTTAACACGAATTTGATGATATCCGGATCGTAAATAAAATTTTGAGAATATCTTGGATCTAAAAATTGGTCAAACATATCTCCTATCCTAAGCAAATGATATATATTATTGAAAGTTACTTGATTTAGTTTTCGATAGTCAATGCACATATGAAATGTTTCATTCTTCCTTTTCACAAATAGGACTGGTGCTCACTAAGGGGATGTACTGAATCTTATAAAATCTTTTTCTAACAACTCATTAGGTTGAGTTCGAATTTCTCAAAATTCTAAGGGTGCCATACGATAAGGAGGCAAAGAGATAGGAAAGGTATTCAATAATAATTCGATGGTAAATTCTATTTCTCATTATGGGGATATACTAATAAATTCTTTAGGAAAAGTGTCATCATATTTATCGAAAATAGTAAGAGAAAATGAAGACTATTTTTCATAAAGATGAGAAATAATTGAATTTGGGTGATTCTTCCGTTAAAAATAAAATGAGTTCTGATGATAGTTTCTAAACATAACTATCTTTTCATGATAGTTAATGTGAGAAAGGTTTGGGGATAAAACATCCATTCATATTATCAAGTTGAATTCATTGAGGTATAAGATTACCAGATCTACTATTAAAATTTCAATCCCTATCCTTATTGTACATTGTTTGCAAACTCGATTTGTTACAATTATTTCTCTGATTATCATATTCCTATGGATAACAGATATTCTAAGATACCAATACAAAAATTCAATAGAGTTATGAAGTCATAGATAATGAAATAATGTGTTGATCTAGAAGAAAATAATATATGATCCAAAACAATATGGAAAAATATATTACCTTCCACCACGTCATAGTTATTTGTATCTTTGGCGAGTATAAAGGCAAAGTTTTGGTCTTGAGTCATATTCATCTTATCATCTATATTACCATGAAATTTTTGCTTGGATTAATGGTAATTAAGATTACCATTCCATATAATAAATAAGGGTTTGATAAAATTTGTGGTTTTAGTGAACGATGAAGGAGTAAAGTTCCTAGGATAAGATCATTGCAACTTTGGGAATTGCAAACTATTGTGTTAATTTATCACAGTCATGTCCTTGCATCATGGATCCAATATTACTATAATTAATTTGACTGAAAATTCGACCATTATTTAGTTTGACATGAGGGTGGTCCTCTGATTGTGTTGGTTTCATGTTACATGTGAGTATTTAAAAGGTGGGGTTGTAATTCGGGTAACTCCTCCTGATGCTAGGTTTCATTTGATGAGAGAGGCTACTTCTGACATTTGATTAAAATCATGGAGTTAAAATGCAATAATATAAGTTTTAACATTGCTTCATAACCCATGTTCTAAGTGTTTACACTTTTTGGCTTTCTTATCTACGTACTCATGGTCATACTGAGAAAGTTTTGTAAATTTAGTCTCATACTATGATATTGTCATTAATTGTGGTTACAAAGCTAGAAATTCCACTATCATTTGTACTCTTACTAATTCTGGAAGGTATTTTCTAAAGAAAATTTCTTCAAATTGATCCAAAGTTAATCCTTCAACATAAGGGGATCGAATGACAAACTGCCACTAAAAATCGCCTTCACTTTTAAAAAGATATATTGCTAATTTTAACCTAAGTTCAGGGATTATTCCTACTCCATTGAGGACTTTAAGTGTCTGACGTACCCACTTTTATGCCTCAGTGACACCACGTTATCCAAAAAATATCGGTGGTCTTTATCAAAGAAATTCTTTGAGGGAATTTATTCTTTGCGTTTTTTCGGTGATACCATTATTAATAGGGTGCTGAGGTGGTATATTTTCTTGCAACCTAGTCAATGAAGTTAATTCTTCTAGATAGGTCATTATGCCTTTATTATCAATACATAGATTTTGAGAATTTTGGTTCTCTCTTTGAGGTTGTGATCCACTACCAGATGATCGTGTGTTTACCATCCTATATATAAAACACATTAAATATATAAATACAATAGGACTAAACCAAACAAACTTTTATATTAGTACTTCATGTTGTTTTACATTTGTATCGAGGTATTATACAGTCAAAAAAATTAGGAACTTCAAAGAAATTGTACGTAACTGTTAGTTACGCATACCCACTTCTATCAGGAATATAGTAGTTAACTTCTTTCAAAAACACACACAAAATAACCATACTCGATCCCTCGTACGTAATTTATATACAACCATATTCCTTTACTACATTACTTTAGATGATTTAGGGTACAATGCCATTATTCTCGAGTTCTAGTTCAGAGTCACTAGTGGTGGAGCTTGATGATAAGGAAGTGTAAGTGAAACAACTTAAGGTTGATGAAACAAATCTGTAGTCTATCAAAGATATAGGTCAAGTAACAACAAGTTCTTCTGCTAGAGCCACATCCCACGCCAGACGAATATCTTGTTGGTGTATTTTTATGTCCTCAAAATACCTTCTTGCTTGTTTTTATTGATTGTTCTTCTCCCATTAACCGACCTATAAAAAAACTATGCTTAATGTCAGTGCTTAATATTAGAGGTAGCAATGTCCCACTCACAACCGAAACTTTGAATGGTTTTGCATAACTTAGCGTACCCTTCCTCCCTAACGGCTTGCTCAAATCTGTTATAAGTTATTCCACATATAGATTGGTAAATTTCATCCCAAATATTCATGTCTGCAAGACAGAATTAGTTGCATAATATAACAAGGAAGTTTATGAAAATAATTAATATGCCATCCTAAGTCCCTTATAGTTCACTCTAATGCCATGTTGTCACACGCAATGTTCTGTATATGGTAGTAATAATAATATAGAACAATAATTGTAATAAAATAGAGTTTCAGGTGGAAAAAGAAAATGGAACTTTATTTATGAAAGATGCAACTGCATCTTTATTACATTGTTAGAGGTCTCATATAATAGAAACAAAAGGGGAACTAATAGGGTTACATCGGTAAATAATAAGTAGTCAAACAATTCAAATTTATGCTTCTGTCTTTGCGAGTTACTACCCATATGTGCGTAACTGAAATTTTTTTCCTTAGTAAAACCGAATAAAAGCCAATTGGGGTGGGGGTTATCTCTCCTTTCTCGATTTCACTTTACATCTGGAAATAAAACGAATAAGCAAAACTTTGCTAAGTAGATAATATAATTACTTTAACAAGTTTATATTTTAGAGTTTGGATATAATAAATGGAATGCAGCATAAAATATATATCATGGTTTTTAGAATTTTGGAACAATATTAAATATCAAAAGTAACACATAAAGAAATAATGGAGTGTGTTGATATTTGTAAGGATTATATGGTAATTATAATCAAATAAGTGTTATCGAGTCATATAGATAAGGGTCCAGGCTTTCTAATAATGAGATTGTTATCAATTATAAAGTCTTCAAATGCGTAATAATACCCTTATAATATCATTCATCCAAAACTTTGTACTGAAATAAATCGAAAAACATTGGAGATAAAATAACACCACTGAGCCCATCTTCGAAGAGTGGAATCCATATAGTAAGCAAACTAGGCACTTAAGCCCTGAGTCCTACAGGCCAAATAGTGTCTCATGTTGGTATATCGATAGTCTATTCCTTGAATTATAATGTATGTTATTGGGTTTAATGAAATCAACTAACCTTTATAAAATCATTAATTTACTGAAATCAATAGTTGCATGAAATCACAGGGTCAGTGTTTACTCGGATGAGGATTGAATCAATTTTCATGGGAGTTTTGAACTATAAAAAGAGATCGAAAATGAGGATAATATTTATGGGGCTAACACAAATAAATACAAACAATTGACGTAATCAAAGTAATTGCGTGAAATAATATGAAAATATAAGTTACCTACTTTTTTAATTTCGAATTTGATGTGTATGACCTTCTTGTTCAAATGGGTAAACCGAGAATTCTAAAATCATGTATATAGTAAATTTTTAAGGTATGGTAACTAAATTAGAAACTATGTAAAGCTGGGGGTTTATATGTAATTTATTTAAAATCTATAATTTATTTGGGGTTAATTATATAATTATTAATAATTTAAGTTTTAAATTATTTTTCTAAGTTGTATTCATTTTTGGAATTGGTCATAAGACACAATTAGGTTATATTTTCTGAAAAGGTGTTGGATCTAAGTTTTGGCGTTGATATTTAAGAGTTTAAAATCCAGATGTTTACATGCAAATTAAATGTTTGGTTTTTAACTTTCAAAATTGTTTTCTATGGAAAAATCTTTCTGGGTAACCAAATAGAAAAATATAATATACAATTTTGACCAAAAAATAAAATAACAAGGGGAAAAAATCAGAATTTTTTGATTGGAGACGCTCCCTCATGCTCTAGGTCAAAGCCCACATTGACGTTCATTGGTTCGAGCTATAGATTTTCTAAAAATGGTGAAAGTTTGACTTTAACATTCGTGGATTTTGGCTAACATTACAACCATGACAAGATTATATTCATAATCTAGGATAAAAAATGAGTCAATCCACTTTGGTTTCATGGATTACAGTTTACCATATCTCCTGAATATAATTTCTGAAATTTCCATCTTCGTAAAGCAAAAGCTTCGATTTAGGTTATTAAAGTTTGTCTTAAATCAAACTAATCTATGAACCTAAGTTCTTTAGAACAAGAGCTTGAGATCTCCCATTTTGAAACTGTTTCAAAGTCGGTATTACATATTCCACCATTAAATCTCATACTTTAATGGTATTTTCCTATAGTCGAGCCTTTTCAGTATCTCTCCTTCATTAGGAATTCAATGTAAAACCATGAAAAAACATATGAATGTGGAGAAACTTAACCAAATGAAAAGAAACATAAATTATACAAAAAATGATAGAAATACTAATTAAGCTAAACTTTGCTTTGTGTTTTTCACTTTATAGAGGTACGTTTTTATTGTATTGGAGGGGGCGCTTTATATTATTGGGTGAAGAAAGTTGATTGGTGCTGGTAGGGGTGGATGTTAGCTAAGGTTACTTTGATTTTTAGTTTTGGTAACATGTGAGGGGATATGGGTACCATGTGTATGTATGTATCATAAGCATCTCACTAGCATACCAAGTATCAAAACATGGCAAGGGGTGTAAGTCTGAAGTTTGGGTTTGGTGTTTTAATCCTTGGTTGAGTTATGGGATCTTTTAAGGATGTTTTTATATGTTTTTCAAAGTTTAGGTGGAGAATTTTTAATTTCTCAAACTTATGGGGATGAATTTATATAATTTTAAAAATATATATAATATGGATAAGTTTGGTTTTTAAGGTTAGGTTATAAGGGCATTGTTTGGGTTAAATAAGGATATTGAAGTTTATGGGGACATTTTGGTAATTTGAAATTTTAATGGTTACTTAGGTAAATATCCTATTTACTTGGGGGTTTTTGAGATATTTAACTCATCTTAAGTTTTTTGAGGCTTTGGTATGACTTGGAAGGGTATATATATTCCCAATGTACATTTATTTGATATCAAGATTCTTTCGATAGAAAACTTTTCAAGGTATACGATATATATATGACAAAATGAATACGGGTTTTTACACAACCATTTTTGTAAAATCTTCTCAAAATACTCATTTCCTATTGAGACTTCATCGTATCGTGAGGAAAAATTCTTCTCAAAGACTTTGAATAAAATTGATCATCGCTTTGTGTATCATTGCCCTTTTTGTCATTGTGATGGTCATTTAAAAGTTTATCATTACAGGCTTATAAAAAAAACTCCAATGTGAATAATAAATTTCACTTGGATAATGTTTATACGTTAAAACGTGATTTTAATTCCCTTTTGGAAAAAAAATCACAAACCATTTTGTCAAAAATTGGGAAGGGAAGAATATCAAGACTAAAAGGTTTGGAATAAGAAAGAATTTTGTTTGTTATTCATACCACCTTTGTTGCCCAAAATGATTCGCAATGATAGTTTAATAGTGGGTGCTCTAGGCATATGATCAGAAACAAAACATTAGTTTCCAAACTTGTTAAGAAAGAATATGGTTTGGTCATTTTTGAATATGGAAACAAATCTAATATCATATACCATAAAGATTTATTGTTTTCATAGGCTAGATAATCATTTTGTTGATGCCTTGAAGGCTAACTTACTTAGCATAAGTCAAATATGAGACGATCATCAGAACGTGCCTTTTACCAATAAGGAAAGTCAAGTCTTTGATTCTAAGGGTAATTGCATTTTAAAGGATAATAGAATCATGAATAGTCAATTTCTCTCCAAATATGGTTTGAAATATTGTTAAGGATGATGTGTAGGATCTTTGCATAAGAGGTTAAGTCAGGTGAACTATAGAGATATTAGTAAACTTGATAGGAATGGACTTTTCATGATTTACCTCCTTACAATTCTCATGTGTATGGTACTTGCCAAATGGTCAAACAAATTCACAATCCACCTATAGAGTTGAATGTTATTTTTACCTCGCATCTACTAGAGCTTTTACCCATAATCCTTATGGGTATAATGCGTACAGGGAGAATAGATGGTAGATGCTACATTCTTGTGACTATATGACTTCTCGAAATTCATTTTTGTATCATTTTTACATAGTATTTCCGATGCTATGGACATTTTTATTTCCCAATTGAAAACAACTTATAAACGAAAAGGCATGCACTATTTTTATAATTCGTAGCGATTACGAAAGGTAATTTAAAGGAACGGGTATACCAAAATGGTGTAGTGAGGTTGAAATACACAATGAATTTTTGGCTTCCAAAACACCTCAACAAAATGGAATAGTCTAAAGGAAGAATCGAACTATTAAAAATATGTCTAGGTCCATGTTGATTGGCAATAATGTTCCAAAAATATTTTGGGGGAAATTATTTCAGACAACTTGTCACATCACCAACCAAGTCTACAGGAGGTATGGTACTAACCAAACCCCTTATGAGATTTGGAAAGGAAAACCCCCGCACTCCAGGACGTTAGAATTTTTTAAGCAAGTTCTACATACTCAAGGATAGATAATACTTAACTAAGCTTGAAACTAAAAGTGATGTTGGAATTTTTCTTGGCTATTCCACTAATAGTCGTGCATGTCATGTCTTCTAGTGTGTCTTTAAAAATATTATAAAATCCATTAATTTCCTCATCGATGACAATGATTCCTTTGATTTAATGATAACAGTTGTGAAAACACAACTTTAATTTTTCCCTATATTGAAGAAAAATAATAAGAAGAAGAGGATGAGTGTTAAAAGGTTGTTCCACCACCTAGTGATGTTGTGAATATGGGAGACACATCTCCTTGGCTTCAGATATACCATCATGTTACCAAAATCATTGGTAGTCATAATGTTGAAGTAAAGACTAGATCTCAACATCAAAGAGAAGTTAACTTTCTTTGTTACAATTCTATAATTAAATGAAAGAATGTGAAGCAAACCTTGTTGGAAAATATTGGGTCAATGCTATGCCATAAGAATTAAACCAATTTGCCAAACACGAAGTTTGGTCTCCTATACACTTGCCTAAAGTTTTTAATGTTATTGGTACTAAGTAGGTCTTAAAAAACAAGTGTCTTGAATATGATGATATATTGAGGAATAAGGCAAGACTTGTGACTCAAGATATGTGTAAGGTATACACTAGATGATTCTTTTGCCCCCCCCCCCCCCTGCGTTGTTGGGATAAATTCATTTTTTTACTCTTAGATATATCATGTGACTTAGATCATAAGCTCCATCAAATGGATGTAAAGAGACTTTATTAATGGCAATCTTCAAGAGAAAGTCTTTTTGTCACAACTAAAGGATTTTGATGAACCTAAATTTCCCACACATGTTTATCTCCTAAAAAGGCTTTGTATGGCCTTAGAAGCACCTAAAGCTTAATATAAAAGACTTAACTCATATCTTGCGGGAAAGGATTACAAAGAGGAAATGTGGTCAAGACCTTATTTTTTAGATCTTATGGGAGACATAATGGTTGCCTAAGTGTATGTTAATGGAATTTTTTTTGGGCTCTAAAATTGAAAAACATGCTCAAGACTTTGCTTTGAGTATGCAAAAGGAATTTGAGAATGAGCATAGTTGGGGAACTCAATTTCTTTGTTGGTTTCCAAGTGCGATAAATGGATGGTGGAATTTTTATTTTCAAATCTAAATACACAAAGAACCTTGTAAAGAAATTTGACCTTGACTCTTCTAAGCTTGAATGTTCCCCTATGGGTGTCTTCATTAAGCTTGGAAAGGATGTCATCCGATGTTGATGAGGTGCTTTATCGTAGCGTGATATTTATTCTATTGTACCTCACATCTACTCAAATCAACATCTCTTTTAGTGTAGGAATTTATGCTTTCTACCAATATTGTCCTAAGGAGTCCCACTTGAAAGTCATTCAGAGTATTAAATATGTGTGTGGGACTATAGACTTTGGTATTTTGTATCTTAGCAATACCATTAAATCCTTTCCAGCTATGCATATTCTAGTTGGACTGGTGATGTTAATGGGAGGAGGAGTACATTATAAGGGTGATTCCATCTTGTAAGTTTTGTGGTCTCTTGGCAAGCCAAGAGACTTTCCACGGCCAAAGCAGAGTATACTACGACAGGAAGTTGTTATGCTTAACTCTTATGGGTGAATAAAATGTTAAAAGGTTATAGTATTGGTAAATATTGCATGATTATGCACTATGTAAATACTAGTTCTATTGACCTATCCAAAAATCCCATTCGCCATTCTGGAACTAAGAATATAGACATACAACCTCATTTCATAAGAGAACTCGTTGAAGAAAAAGTTGTGTATTTAATCTATATTTATATTGATCTTCAAGTATAGGATATTTTAATTAAACCTCTTTATTAGAGTAGATTTCAGTTTCTTAGATCATCATTAGGTATTTGAATCGTTTATTGAATGGTTTGATAACATGATAAGGATTTATGCTTCTTTGACTTTTTTGCATTTATCTTCATATTACGTGACGTTGGTCTTTTTTATAAGAGTTATTTAAATTATTTACCATAAAATATATGTTAAATACAATCATTTATAAGCTCTTTAGATGATATACTCCTTGCCATATTTTTGTATATCAAATAGTCATTTTTTTTTTTTTTTTTCCTTTGTTTGGATAAAAATAATTTTGTGCATCCTAAGACATTTTTCTACTTTCATTTGAAATCTTATAAATTTTAAGAACCTTCCTATTTGGAACACCTACACATATATTATTGCATTTTTCACCACACTACACATTGTATAGATGCCACTTTATAAGGAATGACAAAGTTATACAATCGTTTATTGTAGTAAGATAGTGGTACTGGAGTCTATGAATGTATGTAAATAGGTAAGGAGTGGCTCACTCCAAAAGATAACTTTCTTTAAAGTAATAATATTTCAAAAGAAAAAGCAGAGACAAAACAAAATTTTCAAATATAATAATGGAATTATATTTACAAGAATGAGTAGTTAATGATAGATTACAAATATTCAGTAATAAATAAAGGAATGAACACTCTTTAGAGAAATTATTCTTTGAGATGAGAGAATTAAGAACTTTAATGTTTGAGAGAGAGCAAGGAGAGAATATTCTTTTATACGAGCTTATGTAGCATAATCATGATTGTTAAGCCATGTCCCAATAAATGTGCACCTAGTGCTCATTTTATAATAAAAATTTTAGGTCATGCGTGACACTTGCATGCCCAAAAATATTCCTTTGTAACAAAAATATGGAAATATTTTGTCCTTATTAATGTTTCTGACTTTCTATCACGATCTGTCTTTTGTGGTGTGACACTTGGTGTAATAGTGGATAAAAGGTGATCTAGTCATCTATGATGCCAAAAAGTGACATTTTGTCTTTTTTACAAATTGCTCGTTGGATAAGTTTGAAACCCATTTAGTGACCCCGAAGGTCACTCGCCATTTATAACATTAGAAATGCTCTACGGGCATTCTATGTGGATGCTTGCAATTTGTGTGAAAAGTGTGTTTGTGCGAGTTACCTCATATGTATCTCGTGTCAATATTGTCTCTTTATTAATATATTAATCTTATTGAGCCTTAACTTGATCAACAAGACTTAGCTCTCAGCCTCCTACCCAAAATTCTCTAGGGGTCCCAACTGGACATCTGTTCAAGCCATGCTTGCTCAATCATGGGTTTTTGCTAAGTAAACTTGTCAAAGAAAACAATAATAACTGTTAGTGAGTGATCAAGGGCGAACCATGTGTCATGTAATACGCAAATCGTTGTTATCGGTTTGACGACTCAATGCAAAAAACCTAAACTATAGCTACACTTGGCAAGCAAGAACAGCGGTAAGTCGAATCCACATGGAACGTCGTATAGATTTTAATCGATTTATTATTTCAACAATAAAAGTGAAAAAGGTGATGGAGTGGTTATAAAGAAAGGGGAAAAATCAAGAAGTTAACTCTAAATAATATTAATAAAACGAGAGTCGGGATTGCATCCCCGACATCGGCTAAATAACTAATAATTAGCATTTCGGTTCAAAAACCTTTAACCGAGCATTTTTAATTAATTATAAACATCACACAATAAGGAATCCAATCCAAAGTTGCGAGAACATTTAACAGAAAATGGTCACATGCGTCTTAAATTCGAATTATCGCTATAAACAATAACGTTGCGTGGCAAAGAAAGTTAAATGCATAATAAATCGACTTTGATATGCGAGGTTTCAATTAAACACGATCTTACAAAAAATCTAACTTTCGGAGCTCAACGCCTATTAATGGCGGAGAAATGAACCCAACCCTTATACTAAGCACAATACATGGATTAAACTACTTAGAAAATAATTAATCTAATGAAAAACAAGAATTAACAACTAACTGCAAAGCAAGTAAATTAACTAATAAAAGCTGGAAAAATAAAAAATGGACTTAGATTAAATGGAGGAGATAATGAATAGTACTTACAAAATCCAAATGGGATCAAACCCTAGGACATGGAAGCTCCACACAAAATCACCCGTCTCTAACCTAAAAACTAACCTAAAATGATAGATACTCATTTTTACAACTTAACACAATGTTTTTATACAAATACCCCACCAAAAACCAACTTAAAATATGAAATTTGCGGACTGTCACCCGAATCGATTCGCAGGTGTCCGAATCATTTCGCACATGAGAGTGCTGAATTCTCAACTTTGTCCAGTTTTACGAAAAATACCATACCTTCTTCATAATAACTGGAAATTAGGAACGGTCAGAGGTTACGCGAAGATAGCTCGGAGGGATACAATATCCATTAGGCCAAAAAAATATGAAATGACTAAAATGCCCTTGAATGTGACCTTGAGTGTGCTTTTGAAGTAAAAAACATCCTAAAAATGCCATAACCTCTTCATTAGAACTTGGATTCATGCAGCATCAACAGCCACCCGAAGAGAAATCATAGGGCTTCAAATTCAATAAAGAGCTCGAGATTCAAACCCGAATGCTGAAATGACTAAAATGCCCTTGAGGTTGTAATATTCAACGAAACTTTTCCGAAAAGCGGCCAAACTTCACACTAAGCACCGAAATACCTACAAAAGCTCAATTATACCTCATATAGCATGTTAAAATATAAAACAGAGGTTTTTTGTTTAACAAACATAAATATAGGAATAAAGGTACCCGAGGGGGCTAAAATGCATAAGTATAAGGGGTGACAAATACAATATCCGTACCGAATCACCCCCCTAACTTACACATTGCTAGTCCCTAACAATTAAGTTCAAAGCAAGAAGAACTACACGAAAGCTAGAAAAATGAGATATGTACAAAGGGGGAAATGCCACTTTCGCAGGAGAATGATTGCATTTAGTGTATGCAATAAGCCGTTAAACCCCTATGTTACCCTAGTGGACGAGTGTCGTCTCGTGAGGGTTTTCAAGGATGAAACCCACAAACATCAAATAGTTTCCTCAAAATATGACCAAAAAACCATGCGAAAAACTCTAGAACGATGAAAATGATTTCAAACACGTAATTAGCATATTGAACGAATTCAAGCTAAAGCCCATTGTTATTAAAAGATTGAATGCACATTGTTGATACCAATTTTAGTCTGCTGACATGTCACAATGAAGTGGAGACACATGTCAATCTACATGGCACTAACAAACATTTCTGAATAATTCTTTGACTTCGAGGAACTCAATTTGCCCGACCAACTCAGACACTCCGAGCAGTATGTGCTCTCCGAGGAACTTACCATCACCGAGCAACTCATGGATACCGAGATACTTAGGCGGTTCGAGCAGCTTAGGCAGTCCGAGCTGCACCTCAATCAAAGCATTTATTATTAGACAATTAAGAGGATTAAATGCGCATTAAATGTTGATTATTATCATACGGATGTATACGCTTATTGGATAGCTATGTATGATCCTTTCTCATGTACAACCTCAGAGCTATAAATACATTGTATCATCCTCATTGTGGGGGAGGGGAAATTCTGGAGATAAACCTTACTTCAAGAATTCCCAAATAGTCAATAACAACACAAAGAGTGGACGTAGGCCGTTCATTCAAGGCTGAACCACTCTAAAATATCTTATCTTATTTATTTTTTATCTGTGATTAAATAATTAGAGATAATCTAATTTTTTACATCAACAGATTGGCGCCATTTGTGGGAAACGACTATAATTTTCATTTTTCACCAAAAATAATTCATCACCAATGACTGACAATCCTGAATCCAGCAATCGAAACACTGGAAACCCCTCAAATCAATCCGCTCTGCCAAATGTCCAAGATCTGGCTGGAATTACGGCCAATCTGGCTCAGGGACAGACAACCATGCAAGAAACTATGCGACAACTCATACAAACAATCCAAGGTGGATCATCAACCTATTCAGGACAACGAAGTGGTCAAAGCAATACTCATTTACTTTCTTCACGTATTAGGCAAAGCGATTCATATCGCACTGATAAATTTGAAGATTTTTCTTATCAACCGGGTTGAACTTCGTCAGTACGAGCCACAGATACTAAACAACACATCACTCTCTCTCCGAAAAGGACCAGTGCACTAGAAAGATTGAGTAGGGTCTCTCCTTTTGATCGATTGGGCCCTAGGAAGAATAAAAGTCCTCCTAAGGCTGTGTCGAGAAACTTTCGACGACCATTTGATTTAAGAGAGGGTTCTGCCCAATCACAACCAGTTGCTCGATAAGATAGATCCGAAGAAGCAACATCCACACGATCAGTTGCTCGAACCAACAGGCCCGAGGAAGGAAATGATGCTTGGAAAGGCTCTATTCAGAGGCTGGAGGATAGATTAGGGGAAAGGGCCAAGGCCAAGAATCCTCTCCAAATAACTTTTGTCCAAGGGACACCTTTTATACAAGCAATTATGGATTTTCCCACACCATCAAAGTTCAAAGCACCTGTTGTGACTCCTAAATATGATGGAAAAACAGATCCTGTCCTTCATATAGAGCAATACCAAGCTGCTGCCGACATCTATGCTGTGCCAGATGAGATGAGATGCAGGGCATTCTCGGGAACTCTTACAGGATCTGCTCAAATATGATACAATAATCTTCCTCGGGGTAAGATTTCAACTTTCTTTCAACTGGCCGAGCTCTTCATTGGAAACTTCTGTTTTGGAGCAAAACCTGTTAAACGAGTAGCACACTTGTTAAGTGTTAGACAAAAGGCAGGTGAGAGCACTAGGGATTATATAACTCGTTTCAATAACGAGAAACTCGAAGTTATTGATTACAAGGAAAAAATAGTGATTACTGCTCTGATGAGTGGGTTGTTTCCCAACAAGTTATACTACACTTTGACTAAATATCCACCCAGAACCATGTCAGAATTGATGGCAAAAGCGGCCAAGATCATGAATGCCGAGGAGGCTATGGCTGCAAGGAAGAATATGGATACCAAAGAAACCAAGGTGGAGGGTGATAAGGCCAAAAAGAAAGAACATAAAAATAATGGGCCATCATGGGAGGTATTAAAGAAATTTGAAATTTATACTCCTTTGAAGGTAGACATCAACCATGTTCTAGAAGAAATCAAGAACATCGAGGAGTTAAACTGGCCAGAAAAAATGAAGTCAGACCCTAATAAGAGGAATAAGGCCAAATATTGCGAGTTCCACAAGGATCATGGCCACATGACCAAAAATTGCATAGCTCTTCAGAATGAGATCGAAGCACTCATTAGACGAGGAAAACTGGCAAAGTATGTTGATCGTAGAAATGAAAGAAGAAACAACTACCGAACAAGAGAGAGACCTAGATCTCCTCGTCGAGCAGAGGAGAACAAGAAAAGAGACCATGAAGATGATCTAGAAGACGACCCCGATCTTCCCAAAAGACCAAGGCTGCCAGAATGTGAGGTATTTTCAATACGTTTTGGATTATTTGATTATAATGTTATTACAGGTGGAGATGCAGGAGGTAGAGACCTTACTGCAGAAAGAAAAGCTTACCTCAATGAGGCTCAAGCCTGTTCATATATTCAACGAATAAATTTGGCTGAAGATGATCACCTGAAGAAGGTCAAAAAAGAAAAACTGGTCATCGGTTTCTTAAAAAATGACCTCGCAGGTGTGTTGTATCCTCATGATGACCCATTGGTGATCAAAATGAGAATGAAAGAAGTGATGATCTCGAGGGTACTGGTTGATAACGGTAGCTCGGTTGATATTATGTTCTACTCGTGCTTCGATAACTTAAATCTAAAATTATCTCAGTTAGAGCCTTATTTTAGGCCCCTCCTCGATTTTGCTGGCGAGAAAGTTTTTCCACTTAGGACGATCAAGTTGGATATGTTCATTGGTACATATCCTGCTTGTCGAACAGAAAGAGTACGCTTCTTCATGATGGATAAGAATGTTCAATCAACCTAGAATATCATCATGGGAAGGGTAGGATTAAAGAAGTTTGAAGCAATACCATCTACGGTACATCAATGCCTAAAATTTCCAACTAATTTTGGAGTAGGAGTTGTGAAGGGTGATCAAAAAGTAGGTCGGGAATACTACTATTCATCTGCCGAGCAGGAGGAATTGGAGAAATCTAGGAAAAAGACTACTACCTATCAGGTGGATGAGGGTGCAGAAATTGAAACATTGGATCCTAGAGACGAGTCACAACTCGTGAAAGGTCAAATGGTGGAAACTACTAAAAGCATCATTCTGGACGACGAGTACCCTGAACGAACAACTCAGATAGGTTCGTCGTTAGATGCCTCATTAAAACAGGAGTTGCTAGCTTTCCTAAAAAGAAGATAACAAACTTTTGCTTGGAGTCATGAAGATATGCCCGAAATAGACCCAAATTTCTTATGTCACGAACTCAATGTGAATAAGAAGATCAAGCCAGTGAAGCAAAGAAGAAGAGTGTCCATCCCCGAGAAGAACCAAGCTATACAGGAGGAGGTCGAGAAGCTCCAAAAAGCTTGCTTTATTAAAGATGTTAAATATTCAGACTGGTTAGCAAATGTGGTAATGGTTAAAAAGAAGAACAATAAATGGAGGATGTGTGTAGACTTCACCGACCTCAATAAGGAATGTCCAAAGGATCCTTTTCCCTTGCCCCGAATTGATCAATTAGTGGATGCTACCTCAGGACGCGAGCTGTTGAGCTTCATGGCTGCTTATTCTGGTTACAATCAGATTAAAATGAAACCTGAAGACAGGGAAAGTACCTCTTTCATTACCCCCAGGGGAACTTATTGTTATAATGTTATGCCTTTTGGTTTGAAAAATGCAGGTGCGATATATCAGCGGCTGATGAACAAGGTGTTTTCAGAACAAATCAGTCGCAATATGGAAGTCTATGTTGATGATATGCTGACAAAAAGCAAGAAATCTGCTCACCATCTAGTTGACTTAGGCCAGACCTTTGATTAATTGGATAAATATCAAATGAAATTAAACCCCACCAAGTGCATATTTGGAGTACGAGAAGGCATGTTTCTCGGGTACATTGTCAATCAACGAGGCATTGAAGCAAACCCTAAAAAGATCAAAGCTCTGTTAGGGCTGCGATCTCCAACGACAAAGAAAGAAGTGAAAGTCTTACAGGGCGAGTAGCAGCACTTAACAGATTTGTATCGCGAGTAACTGATAGATGCCTCTCATTCTTCAAAACGCTCCGAAAGACTTTTGAATGGAATGAAGAATGGGAGAAAGCTTTTTAAGAATTGAAGAAATATTTGGGATCACCTCTACTGTTGTCCAGACCAGTGATGTGAGAAAGGTTGTACTTGTATCTGGAACTTTCGGAAAATGCAGTTAGCTCGAAATTAACAAGAGTAGAGAATGGAGTACAAAAACTAATTTATTACACTAGTAAGGCCTTTCGAGGAGCAGAAATCAAATAACCAAAGCTGGAAAAGTTGGCACTGGCGCTGATCGAAGCGAGTAGAAGAATGAAGCCATATTTCCAGGCTCATACCATAGTCGTATATACCGATATGCCGTTGAGGCAAGCTCTTCATAAACCAGAAAAATCAGGGAGATTGATGTATTGGTCAATACAACTCGGTGAATATGATATAATTTATGAGCCTAGATCGTCACTAAAAGGGCAAGCAGTAGCAGATTTTATAGCAGAGTTCACTTATACTGATACCCCTGAGGAGCAAAAGTTGAACACCGACCAACCTGTGGATGTTACAGAATCATCAAATTTAAACCCTGATCAACATAAGTTGGTCGGAGAGCAAGATGAGAAGATCGACGAGCAGCGAAGTGTGGTAGAAATGGAGATAAAGGAGCAACAAATATTCTATCGAGGAACTTTGTCCAAAAAGAAGTTTGAGGACGAAATACCTGTATGGAACCTATATGTGGATGGCTCATCATGCACCTCGGGTAGTGGAGCTGGGATTATATTGAAAAGTCCAGACGAGATCGATATAGAATATGCTCTGCGCTTTCAATTTCAAGGTTCGAATAATGAGGTCGAATATGAAGCGATGATTATAGGTCTTAGTCTGGAAAAAATCATAAAGGCAGAGCAAGTAATCGTATGCAGTGACTCACAGTTGATTGTAAACCAATTGCTTGGTATATATACAGCAAAAGGAGAGTTGATGATTAAGTACCATGCAAAGGCAATGGAATTGATATCGGAATTTGTTACTGTTCAACTGGTCAGAATACCAATAATGGAGAATGCAAGAGCAGACGCTTTAGCTTGATTAGCATTGGCTACTCGTATCGAGCTACGAAGAACAATACCAATTGAAGTTCTAGCTGGTAGGAGCATAGATGAAGATCTGACGATGAATTTTATTACCCTTGATTTAGGGCCATCTTGGATGGATCCCATCAAGGCATATATTGAGGAGGGACAATTACCGATTGACAAACTCGCAGCTAAGAAATTAAAGTTTAAAGCTTCTCGTTATGCACTAACTAATGGTATTCTACACAGACGAGGAATCATAGCTGGCTTGCAGAGGTGTGTACATCCCTTCGAGGTGAAGGATTTGATTGAAGAAGTCCATGAAGGGTCTTGTGGAACCATGTAGTAGGACAGACACTTTTGCAAAGAATAATGACGCAAGGATACTACTGGCCAACGATGAGGGCTGATTGTATAGCCTATGCCAAGAAATGTGACAAGTGTCAGCGCTTCTCCTCCATCCGAAGAACTCTCCAAGCATTATTGACACCCATTACTTCCCTTGGCCATTTACCATGTGGGGAATTGACTTGGTCGAACCACTTCCAATGACTAGAGGAAGATTTAAATATCTCGTCGTCGCAATGGATTATTTTACTAAGTGGATTGAAGTCGATCCTCTTGTCGACATGACATACGAAAAGGTGTAGAAATTTATTTGGAAAAACATCATTTGTAGATATGGTCTTCCCCACGCATTCATCACCGACCATGGAACACAATTTGACAACGAGGAGTTCGCTGCCTATTGTCATCAGTCAAATATCTTGAAAATCCACTCGGCACCAGGCCATCCCCAAAGCAATGGACAAACTGAGGTGACAAACAGAACACTGCTAAATGGATTGAAGAAAAGACTGAATGATCTGAAAGCAAATTGGATCAACGAGCTATATTCAGTACTATAGGCTTATCGTACTACCCCCCGAGCAGCAATTGGAGAATCTCCATATATGCTGGCATTTGGAAGTGAAGTTGTTATACCTGTCGAGTTGGGTCTTCCAACGCACAGAGTACTGAATTTTAATTCCCCTGTCAGCGACTTAATGAGAAGGATAGATTTGGACATGCTCGAAGAAGTTAGAGAAGAAGCAGCTATCAGGAATGCTGCTTACCAGCAATGAACAACTTTGTTCTACAACAAGAGAGTGAAGAAGTGCGACCTGAAAGAAGGAGACTATGTACTAAAGAAAGTGATTCAAAAGCACAATAAACTGGAAGTGAACTGGCATGGACCTTACCGAGTTACAGAAGTTGTTCGACCAGGAACCTACAGAATATAAACTTTAGAGGGGGAGGAGTTTAAGAGTGCATGTACTGCAGAACACCTGCGCAAATATTATTAGTAATGTAAACTATCATGTAATGTTGTTTCATCAGTATGAATAAAATGTGAATATTCTACCAAATTCTCTCCTTTTATTGAAATTTTTTCGCGGAATACTAGTGTTACACACTACTCAGCAAAATCCACCAACTCCGGTTGGTCGGGAATAAAAAATATTTCCCAAAAGTGCCAACTCCGATTGGTTGGGAAGAAAATCCACCAACTCCGGTTGGTCGGGAATAAAAAATATTTCCCAAAAGTGCCAACTCCGGTTGGTTTGGAAGAAAATCCACCAACTTTGGTTGGTCGGGAATAAAAAATATTTCCCAGAAGTGCCAACTCCGGTTGGTTGGGAAAAAATCCACCAACTCCGGTTGGTCGGGAATAAAAAATATTTCCCAAAAGTGCCAACTCCGGTTGGTTGGGAAGCAAATCCACCAACTCCGGTTGGTCGGGAATAAAAAATATTTCCCAAAAGTGCCAACTCCGGTTGGTCGGAAATAAAAAATATTTCCCAAAAGTGCCAACTGTGGTTGGTCGGGAATAAGAAGTTGTCAACTACAGTTGGTCGGGAACATTTTTATTAAACAAAGCATGAGTATGTGATAAAAGTCAGCTTATGACTTAGAATTAAAAAGTGATCAAGCAAAATTTTTTATACTCGTAACGTTTTAAATTACCACCAAGCTGGTCGAGAAACAAAATCAATTTTGGTTAGTCGTCAAATGATTACCACAAATTCAGGATAGTCGACAATAAGTTGTAACCAGCTTTAGTTGATCGGTAAATAACACAATGTTGTTATCTTTTTAACAGATATACATACACATATGTAAAGGGTTTTACAAAATATCTACAAGACAATGTAAATCAAGATTGCAAAGAAAAATAAAAGTCTTTCATTAAATCTAGAGCAAAATACATCGAGAATGAAATACATATTAATTATTACATCAAGATTCCTATTCAATTGGTTTCTTCCCCTCTGCCTTTGAAACAGGTTCTTCACCAGCAGGAGGATCGTCTAAGGCATAAGGGGAATTAATGAAATTTAAATCTTTAAGCATCCTGATGTTCATAACTGATGGCCGATCAAGGAGGTGCTCGGGGAGAGATATCTCGAAATTAGAGTGAAGACTGTAGTCGCCGAGATACTTTGAAATTATGCATTACGGAATGGCCCGAGAAGGAATCCAGCTCATATCAAGCTTGAAAGGAGGCACTGGTAGGTCGAGTAACCCAGGATTGTGGTAATCCAACAAATAATGACCTTGTTCCAACTTCAGCACGCCGAAAGCATTTAACCATCCTTGTTTATAACCCACATTATTTGCATTCTGTAGTCGATCATCTAAATGGTAGAGGGATTCATTGTAACCAGCCATCCAGAACTCCCTAGGATGTTTGTGGAACTGGTAGGTTAATCTTTTTAACTGCTCGTGGAGATTCTTCACCAAATTTGTTTTATTCTCCAAGGTAGAATTTTGGGCAGCTAGTTTCTCGTCTAAAGTTAGGATTTTCTTAGACATCTCGGCTAATGCCTAGTTCTTTTCCATCAATTAGAAGGCTTGGTTTTCCAGAGCCGATTGAGTTCTTTATTCCTCGACAGTAATCCGAGCAGCTCCTGATCGTCCACGAGTAGAGGTAGAAGGCCCAATCCTTTTCAAGGTTTCTAATTCATCCCTCAGGTTGGCATTTTCAACCTCCAAGAAAGAGAATCCCTCGTCGTTTACAGGACAAATATCGTTTGAGGTAGAGGCTGCAGACCTCAGCTGGGATACCTCTCCTCACAAGTTAGTGTTTTCCTGCTCCAGTAGCTTGGCTATCTGCCTGTGCTCCTCGACCTCGGTCTTCAAAGTTCTCTCCCTCACATCGTAAGCAGCAAACAACTTATCATATCCCTTATCAGCATTCAGTTGCTGATACTTCTTCTCATATCCTTGGTGCAAGAGGGATGTAGACTCCTTGTATTGTTATTGAAGCTCCTCGAGAGTACCCTGGAGGTCTTCAATCATTGCATAATACGCTACATTATTAGCCACTGCCTGGTCGAGCAGACACTTTAAATACTGGTAGGCTTCAACTGCTTCCTCTGAAGAATTTTGACCAAGTATATCAACGATCTGAGCTTCAGTCATATCTGAATGACCAACTTTGAAGTAATCATTGCATTATCTCAACAATTTTGTATCATAAGCATATAACAATTCCATCCTGGACATAAACTAGTAAAAAGAAGAGATAGCAAGAATTAATAAGGAGCAAGATGAAGAGAATCAACAGTATGAATAGTCAAAATTTCAAATTTTATTACATCATAAAAGAGAAGTACATAGGTCAGAGTTACAATTGGCAAAAATAAACAGAGAGAAAAATCCGAACAACTCTACACCTTCTCCTTATCTCCCAAAACTTTCTCGGAAGGCTGAGTCGAGGAAGTAGGTTGCTCGAGTGACACTGATGGCTGCTCGGTTGAAATAATGGATGGTTGAAGTTGCTCGCATGAGTACTGGACAATTGGGGGATGAGAAATTTGATCTCCCATCACCATGGAGGATTCCTCAGAGGCAGCTTCGTCCTCTTCTTCTTCTTCTTCAGGAGTTGGAGGGGGGGCAGGGATGTGACGCTGAATTAGGTGGGAATTTTCATCAACATTCACCTCTTTTAGAGCAGCGACCCAGCCATCCCTAAAGTACTTAAGGCTACCATATTCCACCTGAGACATCATGGTAGTCAGACCCTTATTCCATCCTTTGTCCCAGCCAGCACTGAAGGACTTTTTCACTGCTAACTTTCTTTTCACCTTCTCCGAGGAAAGCTTCTCGGATAGAAGTTCTTCGGTAGCCTTTAATTTATTCTCTACTTCCTCCTTCTGACGACTTACTTCACGAAGTTTTCCCAACTCTTCCTCAGCAACTTTGAGCTTACCTTCAAGCTCCCTAGCATTTTGGAGCTTCCCTTTGAGCTCTTTATTCTTCTCCTCCAAGTCTTTTATTTTCTTCTCCAATCCCTTGGAGATCTCAACAACCTGATTCCTCTCTTGATCGGTGGAATTAAGTTTCTTCTCCCAAGTAGCTTTATCATCAACATACTTCTGATGAGAATCCTTCAGACACTGCGTCAAACCCACCAACGCTTCCTCTACACCTGACGAGGAGCTTGAAGCTTTAATAGCTTCATCCTTTTTCAAAATTGTATTGAAACAGGTTACCAACTGGGAAAAGAAAATAACAGCAAGTCAGTGCAAAGATATAACAAGGGAAAAAGGAAAGTTTAAGACAATAATACTTACAGAAGCAATATGACGAGCAGTTAATGTGGTAACCATGTCCCGAGAAAGATTTTCTTCAATAACTTGGATCTCGAGAATGATCCAAGACTTCACCGAGCTCATGGAAGAGCTCGGGGCAATAAAAGTGGGAACACCACTTCCCGTAGTCGGGGGCTGAGCGATGGATTCAGCCAAATTGATCGAGGAGCTCTTCTTTAGCCTCCTCATAGGAGCATCAACGGTCTCGACCAAGGATGTAGTCTTAGTCGGCGATATGACTATAACCTCGCTTAGAGCAGCGACCTTGCTCGGAGCCACTGGGGGCTTCTCGGCAACCTTCACAGGAGCAGTCAGAGGAGGTGCATCGATTTTTCTTGTCCCTTCTTCTAGGACATCATGTTTTCTTTTCTTTTCCTCTCCAGCAACAGAGGCGGATTTCTCAAAGAGGGCAGGAGCTCTTCTTCTCTTCATTCTTTCACTCAGAGGAATATGTGACTCAGGTGAAGAACTTTAAGAAGTTGGTACTGGTTCTACGTCACTTATCACAGGACGAGTAGTAAAAGACGAGGTGCAACTCTTATACTGCAACAAATATGAAGCTGATCTGATATGCTCGTTGGCAACAGTCTGATGCAAACCCCAGATAAGTTTCAGATGTTTTAAATTAACTTCTATCTCTTTTGGAGACTTTCTCTTGCTGTCAACTACAAATAAATTAAAATTAAAATATCAGTGACACATTTTATCAAACGCAAAGGAAGCATAAATTCAAAAATAAAGTAAAGTAAAAACAACCTATCCCATTGCTATAGGAAGGGCATCTGGGACCCTGATACACATCATTTCCAGTTAGTGGAGCATGTTGCCAATTTTTTATAACAACACCATGCTCAAAATAATCCCTATTGGCATCTGGGAGATTGACTACTAGTGCCCTATTTAAAAACCTAGTTTTTAAATAAAAAGTGTTATCACCAACAACCCATCTATAACAAAACATAATTTCTGGAATTCCTATACGGGTTCCATGAATCTGATTTAATCTATGAACTCCATTAACTATTCTCCATGTGTTGGGGGCTATTTTTGCAGGAACCACGTCAAAATATTGAGAGAATTCCAGACACAAAGGGTTTGGGGGAAAAGAAAAGCCGCATTCAGCTACAAAGAGGCTGGGGAACCAATGTCCCTCAGCCAAACAAAAATAATCTGAAGGTTCAGAAAGTTTCTCCAAAACAACCCACGAAGGAATAGAGAAATCAGAACGAAACTTATTAAGCGACTCAACAAGGTAAACCATGGAAAATAAAGGAAATAAAAGAGAAGGAAGAAGGTCTTACAGAAAAAGGATTGATCTGTTGACAACGAACGATGAAAAGAATGAACGCACAAGAGAGAGAGAAAATGAAAAACTCAAAGATACAGATTTGAAAAAGTAAAAGACGATATGATTTTCTGCAACGCTTAAATACCTTACCTTGGAAAAAGGTAAAAATAATGATTACAAAGGGAGATGTTTACGCTACTGGCGGCTAAAAGGACAAAAAGGGCGCGGAGATCGAAGCAGTTAGAAAAATTCAAAAAGTATGATTCTATGAATTCGAAAAGGAAAAATAAATGCAAAGAACACGCTCCTAAAATTCAGAATGACCATTTAATCCCGCCATATTTCGAGAAGAATGTTCCACACTCCTCAGTCTCGAACTGTGAAACATTGGGGGCTTCTGTTGATACCAATTTTAGTCTGCTGACATGGCACAATGAAGTGGAGACACGTGTCAATCTACATGGCACTAACAAACATTTCTGAACAATTCTTTGACTTTGAGGAACTCAATTTCCCCGACCAACTCAGACACTCCGAGCAGTATGTGCTCTCCGAGGAACTTACCTGCACCGAGCAACTCATGGATACCGAGATACGTAGGCGGTCCGAGCATCTTAGGCGGTCCGAGCTGCACCTCGATCAGAGCATTTATTATCAGACAATTAAGAGGATTAAATGCGCATTAAATGATGATTATTATCATATGGATGTATACGCTTATTGGACTGCTATGTATGATCCTTTCTCATATACAGCCTCAGGGCTATAAATACATTGCATCATCCTCATTGTGGGGGGGGGGAAATTCTGGAGATAAACCTTACTTCAAGAATTCCCAAATAGTCAATAATAACACAAACAGTGGATATAGGCCATTCGTTCAAGGCTGAACCACTCTAAAATCTCTTGTCTTATTTATTTTTTATCTGTGATTAAACAATTATAGATAATCTAATTTTTTTACATCAACACGCATCATAGAATTAAAACTTTAAAAGTGGACGGGGAGGGGGGGGGGAGATCACACGCATAATATGATTTGGCAAAAACATAAATAAATTGGATAAACATAAAAGTATGCATATATTCAATCCTCACGGGCATTACACTCATCAAATGAATTCACTCAAAACAAGGAGGTAATACACAGGACACGCGGGAATAAAGAGTAAATGTAAATGGAAACTAGGTCGCGCACATGTCACAAATGAAGAATGATCTATAGGAAATAAAAAATATAATCTTAATGAAAGATACCACTCATTAAAAAAGACAACATACATCTTCACATATTATCAAAACTATTTAAACATTTAAATTAAATGCACCCTAAGATCACATAGGATTTTATAGGGTTGTAATGTAGGTTAGGCTAAGGTACGAAATGATGGGTATGTATGTACGTATTCAAAGTGTTCGGAATGAAAACTTAGAATAATGGGAAGAATGCGGGCAATACCGAAAATGGAAAATAAGTTCCATAATCAAGCATTAGATATAACAATTGGAGAGCAACAAGGATTATTGAACTATATACAACATATACAAACTTTCACTTTTTTTTCCTTCTTTTTTTCGTGTTTTCTTTTCTTTTATTTTGCTCTTTGCTTTTTCTTTTCTTTTTCACTACTTTTTTTTCTTTTCTCACTCTTTTTTTGCTCAAATTGCAACCACGAGAAAAACATCATTCAATCCCAGGTAACATTCCGAACGAAGGTATGTAAGTTAATATGTATGGTTTATAACTCCATTATGGAGCTGGTTATGGGATTTCGGTTAATGAAATGAAAGGCTAATATTTAGGCTCAAACGGGTTGACTAGGGAAAACATAAAAGGGGAAGTTAAGGTTAATATGGGTGATATAACAAAAATGGTCCATGATCATTTCCTAAAATTTACGCAATTCTCAAGTCAAAATAAATTTAGAAAATCATGCTCAAGTAACACATTATAAAAATGAACTCAATTAATGGACAATCAAATTAAAGAATAGAGAGATTACCAACGAAAGTATCATTTTCAATGAGGAATGAATAGTGTATAACACTCACAAATGACGGTATGTCTCGAATCTTACTCGGTGTAAGTATATACAATGCAACAAAAGATTATTGAGTTATAAAAATCTTAAACCAAATCAATATAACAAGAAAAATGCACGTGCTCATTGGATTAAAGTTTAATTCATGAAGTTATTCACCATACAACAATTTGAGGACTAAAGTCTAATAACTTCTAAAATTGAGAACATGCATTGTTGAGTTGACAATTGGACCGGGCATTTATTAAAATCTATCATCTGAAACAAGGGCAAAATTCCCAACAAGGGAGAAAAAAGAAAGAAATTATTTTGTAACAAACCTCACTTTTGAGAACCTATTTTATATTTATTTACTATGTGAAGTAATTATATATAAAATGTTGGAATGTGGAGTAAGTATTAATTAATGAAGAAAAGTTAATATTTACTAAAATGTTGTATATTTACCTTATGTGTAGGTAAATATCACCGTGTTGTGCTATATTGTGTCATAAAATTTAATATGACATTATGGTTTAAAATGAAATCGAAACTTAAAATGAGTTATAAAATTTCCAAATGATAATTTGGAGGGCGTAGTTAGTCCCTAAATGTGCGAGATAGTCAAAATAAGTGCCATATTGTATTTTGATGTTTCGGGCACTTTTGATTGGTTATAGCTTGAATGCATATTGGGAATCATTTTATCGCGGTATTTATCATTTAAGTTGGAATTTTAGACTAATTCCATGATTTAGTCTTGCTAAGCCTTTTATTTCTCTTAAGTGCATTTAGTGACCTAGAGAGAAAGAGAGAAGAAGAGAACTTTGGAGAGAAAGAAGAAAAGAGAGAGATTCAAGCTTGGAGATTGTTACTACTACAAGAAAATATGAGATTCCTATACCAAGGCATGTTTTCTACTTACTACTATGTGATTTAAGATGAATAATTAGTATTGATAGTTGTGGATTAGTTATGGTTTAACAAAGTTAGGGTTTTTATGGATTTATGGGTTTTGAATCCTTAGAGGTTGATTTGGATGGGTATTGGTGTAAATCATTGTTGTTTGATGCATTAATAATCAGTTGGTGGCAATAAATGATCTTAGTTTTGGTGGATTGGAATTTGGGAAATTTAGGAGTCCAAGACACCATAGCCAGACTTGGCAAATTCGCAGGGCCGAATCGATTCGGCCAGGTCCGAATCGATTCGCCCAAGGGGCAGTTTACAGGTCTTCTTGGACCGAATCAATTCGGCCAAGCCGAATTGATTCGATAGTTTACAGAATCCCAAGTTTTCTTGTCTGAATCGATTCGCTTTTTGGGCAAATCGATTCGCTAGGGAGAATTGATTCGGCCCTTGGGCGAATCGATTCGATTTCCTACTGTTTTTTAGTTAGTTTTATAACTCAATTTTTAACCTTTTTCTTTAGGTTTAGGACCTAGGAACCTTCTTGTATGAAGTAAACTTAGAGTCCTAGAGTTTTAGTTGAGTTGAGTCATTACCCTACGTTAGGAATGGGTTAAACGGGGCTTATTCTTGAGGTGTACCAATTTGAGATTAGGGCAATTCTCCCCTTTAGTACATTATTAGGAGTTTAGGAGTTGTAAGTCCATACTTGGAGACTTTAGGGTCTCATTGGAGATATATAAAATCTTGGGACTTTTACAATTATTATGATCACTTGGAGAATAATTCGGGACTTAAAATATGAGGAATATTAATGAGAATATTCAATGATGATGGTTTCGAATAAAATGAACCAAACTAATGGTTAATGGAAATGAAAATGAGATTTAAATGGTAAATGCTAAGTTAGGTGCCCAGGTTGTCTTGTTTGATAGGCCCTGGAAGATGATAGTTATTTAGGGGCGCGCCCAGTGGGAAAACTCGGAGGGGCGGTCTTAGAATCGTTATATGTATAAGAATATAACCATTCTGAATTCAAGTGGGACTTGAAAAATGTGAAATTCCATAAGTGCATACGATGGTAATTATATTCCTGTTAAGGAATGAAAACTGAAATGAAATGATGAATAATGATGGAGACTTTAATCAATGAGGTTTAATTATATTTTCTCGCTTAATTGAATGAAAGTTATAATCATTTAAATTGTACTCTTATGCTTAAAATTATGTTGATAGACTTTCATCTTCATCATTCATGATTAACTGTTCATACCTATCATGCTTCTTATTCATCTGGTAATCATATAAAATCGGGCCCTGGCCCGTTTGTTTGTCTTGTCGTGCATGAAATTGTATCCGCTCAGGTGCTCCTCCGCAAGGACACCCGTTCTGATTTTCCTACTCCAATAATTTTGAGGAGCTGTAAGATTTTGTGGATATTACAGGATGTTTTGTTAGACGCCTTCATTTTTGTGTTCTAGATATGATCAGGTCTTTCACTTGGGCGTGTGGCCCAAACTTTTGTAACTGTTTAATGAATGTATTATGTAAGTTATTAAATTGTTGTAATACGTTGTATATAACTGTTGACCGACAGCATATTCAGTCCTCTTATTGTATATTCGTTATGGATGTAATATAAGCTCTTTTGGAATTCCACTTTCTCTTCAGATTGGGTTGTTTAAATTATTTTCTTAACTTGTAATAAAACTAAATTTAGAATTTTTAGCAACCCGCTTTCTGAATTATTGGGTGGTTTTCCCGTATACTTATTTTATTGTTGTGATGCTAAGAATGATTTCCATCCATGATTCCGTTATATTGGAGTATCGGGCTGGCCACCCCTTATTTCGGATCACGGATTGTCACAGATGGTATCAGAGCATCTGGTTCTAGAGTCTTTAGGATCTATGCGGACTTGTCACGTTCTACCGTAGCGTTCTTTGATATAGAGCCTAATGTTAGGACTGCTTTGTTACTTATGTTTGCGATCTTCTGCAAGATAGATTGTTTTGAATAGTATTCTAACTCTATTGTTTCTTTATCTCAGATGTCGCCTAAGAGAGGTCGCCCAACAAGACGTAATAGGGTTGTAGAAGAGGATTTTGGTCCTCCACCGCCGCCAAAAGGAACCATTAACGCTGCGGATGTAGCAAACATTGTGGCTCAGACAGTTAATGCGGCTATGACCGCAGTGGCTCAGGAAATGCCACAAGCTCAACAACGAGTGAAGGATGCACAAGCTCCTACGGGACCTTCTCCGTGGGAGAGAGTTAGAGATTCCTTTTTGAAGGGACCTCCCCCGGAATTCGATGGAGGCTCTGATGTTATTAGAGCTAATCAGTGGAAGAAGGATATGCAACGCCATCTGCGTATGGTGGAATGTAGTGAGGAGAAGAAAAAAATCCTTGCTACTTTTAAACTTGTTGGGACCGCATTGCGTTGGTGGGAGTCGATGACTACACCCGAACAGAGAAATACCATGACTATCACTGATTTTTGGGTCTTGTTTGACCAAAAGTATTTTCCTCCCGCAGTTCAGAGGGAGATGAGAAGGAGGCTTCAGGATGTGGTGAAAGGTGAGATATCCGTGGCGGAATATAAAGAGGAGTTCACCCGATTAGCAAGTTTTGTACCGAATAAGGTGACTCCGGAAGAGAGGATGGTTTCAAAGTTTATGGGAGGTTTAAACTGGAGAATCCAGCAACATTTGCTGGGTAATCCAGCCTTGCAAACTTTTGGTGAGGTAATGAATGCAGCATTGCTCCATTGCCAAGAACATCAGTTGTACATGCAGAGTGTAAAGAAGGCTACCGTAGTGGGGAAAGCAGGAAACCTGGAGGTAATGGAAATGGAGGAGGAGTTTTCCCTCATCGCAACCTTCGGGTAATAAGCAACGTGAAAGGGATCCCCAGCAAGGGGACTTGTCAAAAAGGCAACGTTCTGGTAGGTTTAATGTGGGTGGCAATAATAATAGGCACGGTCAGGGTTCCCCGCAACAACAAACAGGTCGGGGTGGTCAAGGGGGTATGGTCCATCCGGGCCAAGGTGTTAACCAGTTTAGAAATAACTGGGGCTGAAATGTGGAGAATATGGCAGGACGGTGTTTCCAATGCGGAGAGGCGGGTCATTAATAGAAGGAGTGTCCTCAGTTGATTAGGGGTCAGCTTCCTAGAGTTCCTCAGTAGCCACAGGTTTAGCTACCACCATAGGTACCTAATCTGGTTGCCCCTCCACAACAAGGTCAGCTACAGTATGGGAGAGTTTATCATATCCAGGAAGCTATGCTTCCTCCGGCGCCGCCATCCACTAA
The DNA here is from genome assembly GCA_949130495.1 of Sambucus nigra. Lineage (NCBI taxonomy): Eukaryota > Viridiplantae > Streptophyta > Magnoliopsida > Dipsacales > Adoxaceae > Sambucus > Sambucus nigra. Next base: position 291,141,922 of record OX422215.1, on the reverse strand, counting down.
GGGTAAGTTCCTTATTCAGGGGGATATGGGTCGCGTTTTGTTTGATATGGGAGCTACACACTCATTCATTTATAGAAATTTTGCTCAGTCTACAGAGTTGATAAAATTTGCTGAGAGTACTTTCACTAGCGTTGAGTCCTCTATGGGTGATGGTTCGCTCATTTACTTAGTTTGTAAACAAATAGGAATTTCTCTTGGTAATTTGTGCTTTGAGGCCGATTTGCTCATCCTAGACATGGTCGGGTATGATGTGATATTGGGTATGGATTGTCTAGTGAAGTATCATGCGATAGTTAATTGTTACGGGAAGAGTATAGTCTTCGTCGTTCCAGGACAAGAAATGTTCTTGGTGGTTATGCCTCGTTTAGAAGGAGGTACTAGCACTTATTTGTATTGTATCGCAGAGGAGACTTTTAGGGATGTAGTTGTTCCCTTGGATTCTATTCCGGTTGTTAGATATTTTAAGGATGTTTTCCGAGAAATACCAGGTTTGCCTCAGAGTCGGGAGATCGAGTTTGTGATCGATTTAGTGCCAGGAACGAGACCGATTGCGAGAGCTCCATATCGCATGGCTCCTGTGGAAATGAGGGAGTTAAGAGATCAAATCCAACAGTTGTTGGAGCAAAGATTCATTAGGCGTATCACGTCGCCATGGGGTGCTCCGGTGTTGTTTGTGAAGAAAAGGGACAATTCTCTCCGGTTATGTGTTGAGTTTTAGAGAGTTGAATAAAGTCACCATCCGGAACAAATACCCTTTGCCTCGTATCAACGACTTGTTTGATCAACTTATGGTAGCATCGTACTTCTCTAAAATCCATTTGAGGACGGGGTATCACCAGTTGAGGATACGGGAGCAGGATGTATCCAAGACCGCTTTTCTGACGAGATATGGATCGTATGAATTCTTGGTTATGCCCTTTGGACTAACCAATGCCCCCGCCGTATTTATGGATCTCATGAATAGGGTATTTCGGGACTTCCTGGACCAATTTGTTATTATCTTCATCGATGATATCCTAGTCTATTCTCGAACAGAATCTGATCATGCTATTCATTTGAGGTTGGTCCTACAATGGTTGAGGGATCACCAACTGTATGCTAAGTTCGAAAAGTGTGGCTTTTGGTTGCAAGAGGTAGTTTTTGGGACATATTATGACATCCCAGGGTATATCGGTGGATCCGATCAAGGTGGTTGCGGTGAGGGAATGGGGTCAGCCCACGACACCTACCGAGATTCGTAGTTTTCTGGGTTTGGCGGGTTATTACCGTCGATTTATCAAGGGTTTCTCTAAAATCGCTAGCCCTTTGATAAATTTGACCCAGAAAGGGGTGAGATTTGTTTGGGATAACTCTTGTGAGGCCGCTTTTGACGAGCTCAAAGATAGGTTGACTTCGGCTCCAGTCCTTGCATTGCCAAAGCGAGGGTTGGAATATCTAGTCTTCACCGGCGCATCTCTACAAGGATTGGGAGGTGTACTTCAACAAGAGAGACGGGCTATTGCTTCTGCTTCCCGCAAGCTAAAGCCACATGAAAGGAATTATTCGGTTCATGACCTGGAACTTACCGCGGTAGTCTTTGCCATGAAGATTTGGAGGCATTATCTCTTAGGGGAGAAATTCAGTCTTTTCACGGACCATAAATTGCTGCAATATTTATTTTCACAGAAAGATTTAAACATGCAACAACTCCGATGGCTATAGTTCGTGAAAGATTATCAATTCGACATTCACTACCACCCGGGCAAGGCGATTGTGGTAGCGGATGTTTTGAGCAGAAAGCCCGAAGGGGAGTTGGCGGAAGTATGGAAAGCAAAATGGAAGGAACTTGGCCAACAGGATGAAGCTACTAGGGCGTTTATGTGTGTAATGACTGTTACGCCTAATATTGTGACAAGAGTGGTTGAAGCCCAAAGGAGGGACAAAGGTTGTCAGGACCATATACGCCGATTACTGTCCGAGGGAGCAAAATCCTACTCGATAAGTTCAGAGGGTGGATTACATTTTCACGGGAGACTCATCATCCCGGAGGAGGGAGATTTAAGACGGGCGGTGATGGAAGAATCCCACGGTTCCAAATTTGCAGTGCATCCGGGTAAGGACAAAATGTATCAAGACATGCACCGTCAGTATTGGTGGCCAGGCATGAAGAGGGATATTTTTGAGTTCGTGTCCCAATGCACCACTTGTCAAATGGTCAAAATTGATCATCAACGACCGATCCATTTGTTGCAACCGTTGGAGATCCCGATATGGAAATGGAAGAGCATATCAATGGACTTTGTTACAGGCTTGCCAACGTCGTAAAAGGGTCACGATTCTATTTGGGTTATCGTTGATCGCTTGACGAAGTCGGCACACTTCCTATCGGTTCGCACCGATTACAACACCGGTCGTTATTCCCGATTGTTCATTGAGGAGGTTGTTAGACTGCATGGGGTGACCCGAAATATAGTTTCCGATCGAGACAAGATTTTTATTTCCCATTTCTGGAAAAGTCTCCAAGAGGCCTTGGGGACCGAATTGAAGTTAAGCACTTCTTATCATCCTCAAACAGATGGGCAGACAGAAAGGGTCAACCAAATATTGGAGGATATGCTCCGTATGTGTGTGCTTGATTTCCAGGGTAGTTGGGAACAATATCTCCCATTGGTCGAATTTACTTATAATAATTCGTACCAAATTACTATTGGGATGGAGCCCTATAAAGCTTTTTATGGCTGACCTTGTAGATCTCCCACTTGTTGGTTAGAGGTGGGGGATAACAAGTTTCTTGGACCTGAAATGATCCGGGATACTTCTTCAAAAATTGAACTCATTCGGAATCGCATTCAAATAGACCAAGATCGACAAAATAGCTATACCGATGCGGGTAGAAGGCATATGGAGATGGAGGTCAGGGACCAAGTGTTGGTGTGAGTGTCTCCTATGAAGGGCATCAAGTGTTTCGGGAAGAAAGGGACGCTTGCACTGCGTTACGTTGAACATTTTCCTATTATTGCTAAGGTAGGTCCGGTGGCGTACCAACTTGCTTTACCGAAACACTTGCAGCAAGTCCATAACGTGTTCCATGTCTCCTCTTTGAAGAAATACAAGAGGTGTGAAGGTACCCTTTGGCACATTCCTTTTGAGGATATTGCGTTGCAACCCGACTTTTCTTATGAAGAACAACCGGTTGCTATTTTAGAGCATGGGGAACATAGGTTGAGATCGCGGGTAGTGCCCTTGGTTAGAGTGCAATGGAGCCATCACAATGTCGAGGAATCGATATGGGAATGCGAAGATGATATGCGGGAGAAATATCCGCATCTCTTTATACAAGGTACGCCTGAATTTTGGGGGCAAAATTCCCTCATAAAGGTGGGAGTATGTAACAACCCTTTCTTTTGAGAACCTATTTTATATTTATTTACTATGTGAAGTAATTATATATAAAATGTTGGAATGTGGAGTAAGTATTAATTTAATGAAGAAAAGTTAATATTTACTAAAATATTGTATATTTACCTTATGTGTAGGTAAATATCACCGTGTTGTGCTTTATTGTGTCATAAAATTTAAAATGACATTATGGTTTAAAATGAAACCGAAACTTAAAATGAGTTATAAAATTTCCAAATGATAATTTGGAGGGCGTAGTTAGTCCCTAAATGTGCGAGATAGTCAAAATAAGTGCCATATTGTATTTTGATGTTTCGGGTACTTTTGACTGGTTATAGCTTGAATGCATATTGGGAATCATTTTATCGCGGTATTTATCATTTAAGTTAGAATTTTAGACTAATTCCACGATTTAGTCTTGCTAAGCCTTTTATTTCTCTTAAGTGCATTTAGTTACCAAGAGAGAAAGAGAGAATAAGAGAACTTTGGAGAGAAAGAAGAAAAGAGAGAGATTCAAGCTCGGAGATTGTTACTACTACAAGAAAATATGAGATTCCTACACCAAGGCATGTTTTCTACTTGCTTCTATGTGATTTAAGATGAATAATTAGTATTGATAGTTGTTGATTAGTTATGGTTTAACAAAGTTAGGGTTTTTATGGATTTATGGGTTTTGAATCCTTGGAGGTTGATTTGGAAGGGTATTGGTGTAAATCATTGTTGTTTGATGCATTAATAATCAGTTGGTTGCAATAAATGATCTTGGTTTGGGTGGATTGGAGTTTGGGAAATTTAGGAGTCCAAGACTCCATAGCCAGACTTGGCAAATTCGCAGGGCCGAATCGATTCGGCCAGGTCCGAATCGATTCGCCCAAGGGGCAGTTTACAGGTCTGCTTGGACCGAATCAATTCGGCCAAGCCGAATTGATTCGATAGTTTACAGAATCCCAAGTTTTCTTGTCTGAATCGATTCTCTTTTTGGGCAAATCGATTCGGCCCATGGGTTAATCGATTAGATTTCTTGTTGTTTTTGAGTTAGTTTTATAACTCAATTTTTTACCTTTTTCTTTATGTTTAGGACCTAGGAACCTTCTTGTATGAAGTAAACTTCGAGTCCTAGAGTTTTAGTTGAGTTGAGTCATTACCCTACGTTAGGAATGGGTTAAACGGGGCTTATTCTTGAGGTATACCAATTTGAGATTAGGGAAATTCTCACCTTTAGTACATTATTAGGAGTTTAGGAGTTGTAAGCCCATACATGGAGACTTTATGGTCTCACTAGAGATATATAAAACTTTGGGACTTGTACAATTATGGTGATCACTTGGAGAATAATTCGGGACTTAAAATATGAGGAATGTTAATGAGAATATTCAATGATGATGGGTTCGAATAAAATGAACCAAACTTATGGTTAATGGAAATGAAAATGAGATTTAAATGGTAAATGCTAATTTACTTAAACACACCTCTCTAAATGCTATCATAAGGAAAGCTCGTGCATGAGGTGATGTCCCCTGACTAGTGAATGCAGGGAGACTATAGTCCTCGGTCGTATGCGGGATTGTTATATGTTTTATTCTGTGCTAGTGAGGTAATTCCGGGTGTGGTTATAAATCACTCGCAGGCATATGGCCACTTCCCAACGTGCGTTAGGTGCCCAGGTTGTCTTGTTTGATAGGTCCTGGAAGATGATAGTTATTTAGGGGCGCGCCCAGTGGGGAAACTCGGAGGGGCGATCTTAGAATCGTTATATGTATAAGAATATAACCATTCTGAATTCAAGTGGGACTTGAAATATGCGAAATGCCATAAGTGCATACGATGGTAATTATATTCTTGTTAAGGAATGAAAATTGAAATGAAATGATGAATAATGATGGAGACTTTAATCAATGAGGTTTAATTATATTTTCTCGCTTAATTGAATGAAAGTCATAATCATTTAAATTATACTCTTATGCTTAAAATTATGTTGATACACTTTCATCTTCATCATTCATGATTAACTGCTCATACCTATCATGCTTCTTATTCATCTGGTAATCATATAAAATCAGGCCCTGACCCGTTTGTTTGTCTTGTCGTGCATGAAATTGTATCCGCTCAGGTTCTCCTTCTCAAGGACGCCCGTTCTGATTTTCCTACTCCAATACTTTTGAGGAGCTGTAAGATTTTGCGGATATTACAGGATGTTTTGTTAGACCCCTTCATTTTTATGTTCTAGATATGATCGGGTCTTTCACTCGGGCGTGTAGCCCAAACTTTTGTAACTGTTTAATGAATGTATTATGTAAGTTATTAAACTGTTGTAATACGTTGTATATAACTGTTGACCGACAGCAATTTGGTCCTCTTATTGTATATTCGTTATGGATGTAATATAAGCTCTTTTGGAATTCCACTTTCTCTTCAGATTGGGTTGTTTAAATTATTTTCTTAACTTGTAATAAAACTAAATTTAAAATTTTTGGCAACCCGCTTTCTGAATTATTGGGGGGTTTTCCCGTATACTTATTTTATTGTTGTGATGCTAAGAATGATGTCCATCCATGATTCCGTTATATTGGAGTATCGCGCTGGCCACCCCTTATTTCGGATCACGGGTTGTTACAATTTGTGAAAATTTTCATTTTTTTTAACAAAAAGCATGCTTAGTAACTAAATGGGAGAATATCCATGGACAAAAGAAAGAAATGGATAAAATATCCTACACCCCCTTACTTAAATGTTGCATTGTCATCAATGTGCATTAAGAACACAACACAAAGAGTGGAAAATAATGATATTACCCAAAATTAGATCGATCTCCATAAGCACAAGTCCAAACGAATCTACAAAACAAGTTAGTACCGAGCATAGCAAAAACAAATAACAAAAAGTTAACTAATTACACTAGACTAAATTAAATGGAAAGAAAAAATAAAGATCGAAATAATAAAAAGTTAACAATTTACAACCTACTATTTAGATTCCACACTAACTATACACTAGAAGTCTAAATTTTTGAGGATCCACCCAAACTACATTTTGACTTTGAAAGATCAATGGTGGACCCTCCAAAGAAATCATGCCTACTAGAAAATAGGAATTCCATTTTAACAACGGAAGGCATGTGGGTGGTGGAAAAAGTTAACCATCGTCAATTTGAAATTTTGGGCGGACGATGGGGGATTTGGATAACAAAGGAAAAAGGTACACTTGAGGCCCAAGAAAAATTGACCCATCTCCCAAAGGTTTTCAAGTGTAATGGGAGATGGTGCACACACAGGGATAACATCCATCGAAAATAAGTTCGGTAAAGAGTCCTCATCGGCAAAAAGTGTAGAAGTTTTATAAGTTTCTACCGACTCATAGGAATCAACTAGTAATTCTAATGGTTCGATAACGAAAAACAAATATGGTGATGAAACAAATTAAATCTCAATCGACACATCATCGGAAGGAGATTGAATTTCGGGGGAGAAAGATGCACACTCGATGAGAAATTCTTCAAAAAATTTAGGTGAAACATAAGTTTCCACCCCCTCATTGTTTTGTACATAAGAATTCATCTCATCGCAAAGTGCTCCAAGTCTCATTCCATCATCATTTAGGCTTTCCAAACCTTGGGAGTAAAAAGGAAAGGTTTCTTTCAAAGTAAGCATCCTCGACTTTAGATCCTCAGATTCCTCATTTGGTTGAAATTCTTCTTCACATTCATCGGATTATGAATCATTATTGGATTCGAATAATGAATCCAACTCAATCTCCCAATAACAATTTTCATTCTGATAATTATTTTCAAGTCTTTCAATCTCAAGAAAATCTTCAAAATAGAAAACTTGAAACTGTCCCCAAAGTAAGAATCATTAGAATAACCGTAATAGCTATAAAAGAAAGACATGATTACCAAATTTTATGTAGATGGAGAATCCGATGAAAATTTGCGCGAATGAGAATCAACGTTTCTAAGCTCTCAAGTATGCAAATCCTGCAAAAAATGTTAAAACAAAGAATACAAATAGGAAAGGAAAAATACTACGAAATAATAAAATAATTACAATTTGAAACACACTCCCCGGCAACGGTGCCATTTTGATCAAGCGCGAATCTGGCGTCGTGTAATACGCAAATCGTTATTATTGATTTGACGACTCAATGCAAAAAACCTAAACTACAACTACAGTTGACAAGCAAGCACAACTGTAAGTCGGGTATTGAGAATCCATAGGGAATGTCGTATAGATTTTAATCGATTTTTTATTTCAAGAATAAAAGAGAAAAAGGTGATGGAGTGGACATAAATAAAGGGGAAAAAATTAAGAAGTTAACTCTAAACAATATTAATAAAACGAGAGTCGGGATCACGTCCCCGCCATGGGCTAAACGATTAATAATTAGAATTTCGATTAGAAATATTTAATCGAGCATGTTTAATTAATTATAAACATTACACAATAAGGAATCCAATCCAAAGTTGTGATATTAAACATTTAACAGAAAATGGTCAAACACGTCTTAAATTCAAATTATCTCTATAAACACTAACGTTGCGTGACAAAGAAAGTTAAACACATAGTAATCCGATTTTGATACGCGAGGTTTTATTAAACATAATTTTACTCAAAACCTAACTTTCAGAGCTCAATGCCCATTAATGGAGGAGAAATTACCCCAACCCTTATACTAAGTGCAATACATGGATTAAACTACTTAAACAACAATTAATCGAAGGAATAACAAGAATTAAGAAAGCAATAACTAATTAACAAATAATAACTAACTACAAAGCAAGCAAATTAACTAATCAAAGATTAAAAAACAAAAAATAGACTTAGATTAAATAGAAGAGTCAATGAATAGTACTTACAGGGCCCAAATGGGATCAAACCCTAGGACATGGAAGCCCCACCCAAAATCACCCCTCTCTAACCTAAAAACTAACCTAAAATGATAGATACTCGTTTTTTCAATTTAACACAATGTTTTTATACAAATACCCCACCAAAAAGAAACTTAAAAAATGAAATTTGCAGACTGTCACCTGAATCGATTTGCAGGTGTCCGAATGGATTCTCACCTGAGAGCGCTGAATTCTCAGCTTTGTCCAATTTTACGAAAAATATCGTAACTTCTTCATTATAACTCGGAATTAGGAACGGTCAAAGGCAACGCGAAGATAACTCATAGTGCTAAAGCATTCAAGGGGCATTATGCCAAAAAACCAAAATATGAAATGATTAAAATACCCTTAAATATGACCTTGAGTGTGGTTTTGAAGTAAAAACCATCCAAAAAATGCCACAACCTCTTCATTACAACTCAGATTCATGCACCGTCGGTGGGAACGTGAAGAGAAATCATAGGTCTTTAACTTTAGTGGAGGCTCTAGATTCAAACCCAAATGCTAAAATTACTAAAATTCCCCCGAAGTTGTAATATTTAACGAAACTATTTCGAAGAGCGGCCAAACTTCACACTAAGCACCGAAATACCTATAAAAGCTTTAGAATCGCTACAACGGAAATATTGCGACTTCTTAAATAAAATCCAATTTTAATTAATCCTAAATTTTAGTTAAACATTAAAACATGCATCTAGATGATTTATCCAATAAAATAAAGCATGCATGATAAAACAAACAATTTCAGGAAAAATTCCCCAAAGGGGCAAACCCTTTTTATTTTCACTATAATTTGTAAAAATGGTTACACGGATTACAATGAAAATAAGTGTGATATACGAAATACCCTCAGGCGTCGGTTTCGATGTCTCGGCTGGAATCTCCCGTAAGAACTCCAGGTGGTCAGCAATGAAGAAGAGAAATGGCTTCTCCACAAGTTACTCTGTAAGGACTCCCTCCACAATAACATGCAGCTCTCCGGTTGTAGAGTTCTCCCCACAAGTTACTCCAGATGAGTAAACAATCCTCTTGAAGGTTTAAAGATTCACACAAAAAATGCATAAAACCTAAAAAAAAGTGAAGTCTATTTTCTGGGCTGTGAAAATGCAGAAACTGGTGAGTAAAAGACTTGGGAAAATGTGTAGAATGCACACTGGTATTTATACGAAAATCAAGGCGGCGATGTCGCTCGAAGGAGATAGGCATCTCGCTCGAACGAAGGACACGTGTCGTTCAAATGACATCGCGCGAGATGCTTATCTCGCTCAAATGATAGTGCAAACTCGTTTGAACGAGCTCGTTGATCGAGGCACTCCGCTTTTACACTTAGAAAAATTTTCTCTTTCGATAAAAAATATTTCAGACTTCAAAAAATATTTTCTAAAAAATTCCCAAATATTTATGCAAATATAAACAACTCCAATAAATCATTTTACTAATATTGCGTAGTGGAGTAGTGGGAACGGTTGAGCAGAACGTTGCATGATGCACGTGTGAAGATGATGCATGCATGGATTCGGATCAAGGCCGTCGTGGATGATCGTGTTGACGTGCCGAATGTAGCGATATCAGACATACATACTATGATCTATGACAAATAGAAATTTCCTAGAGTCTACTCCGGACATTTATAAAATTATGTCCTTATAAAATCTCAATTATACCTCATATATCATGTTAAAATATAAAACGGAGGTTTTTTCGTTAACGAGCTTAAATATAGGAATAAAGGTACCCGAGGGGACTAAAATGCATAAGTATAAGGGGTGAAAAATACAATATTCGTGCTGAATCAGTGAAGCAAGTGCTTGACCACCCCCTTTTATAATGTTTGATTAACTGCTCATGTGCTCTATTATCTTCTTAGCAATCGTTACTCATGCATATTCTCCCTTCTTTGAGAAGATGTATAATTTCTCCTTTGGGTCTTTGAGGTTGCTCGTACAGCCTCCCTACTTCATTTGTATTGCTTGCATAATCCTGCAATAGTTTAGGGGTTTCTCGTGTACCCCTCTACATTTACAAATGGCAAAAATCGTCATACATTTGTAAAAAAGTGTCAAGTATCCTCAAATGTATGTGTTATATCCAAAATCACGAGAGATGATATGATTAGGGCTACGACTTTGATTGGATGATAGTACCTTTGAAAATTAGAAATAATATGTGTAAGGAGATATTTTATAAGTCTTGTTTACAATAGTGTATGTCGTATGCCGCTACAAACCGTTTAAGCAAAAGTTCAAGTTTGAAGTTACATGAAGATGGATCCGAATGTCAAAGTTCTTCAAAATTCAAGCCTCTTCGAGATGAATTTTGGTAAGGTTGTGTTTTGGTTACTTCGCGATTCATTTAAAAGTATTGGGATATTTTTCTAAAATATTTTCTTATATTTGTGGCGTTACTTTTCTAAAGTGTTGAGGTAGAGTTTTTTACCGAAATAATTATTTTTTTTCGCGCTGTCCGTTCGAGCGATAACTTCCTGTCATTTAAACGAAAAGGGCATATCATGCAAAGCTATCGTTCGAACGATAGTGCATTTCGTTCAAGTGACGTCCCTATTTTGTTCGAGCGATGCACCGGCTTAAGTTTTCTATATAAAGTATGTAAAACCACTCCGTTTTCATTAAGAAGACTTGGCGAATTTCTTTCTGCACAAATTGCAAATAGCAGATTACTTTTGTTTTCTTCAATTTAGGGTTCAATCCTTTTGTTTTCAATTCACAAATCCCAATTACTTTTAGTGAATTGTTTTGGAACTCAAGATACAGTTTTGCTGGAGTTTCTCTTGTGGGAAGGATAACCTATTGCTGATCTAGGTGCCACTTGAGGGAGATGTTGGGCTAACTTGACTGCGAGTCTAAGGAAGTACTCATGGGTGTTCCTGGGCTGACAAGACTGCATGTCTTTGTGGATCTTCCGAGTTTGATTCATTTCTGATTAGGTTGCGGCCAATGAGATTTTGTTGTGGTAAATTCTTTGCAAATTTCGCTTGTAATTATTGTGAGTATTATTAGTGAAATGAAAGGTTTTGCCGATTGGGGATTTTTTTTTAAATCTGTGAGTCAGCACTTCATATTTATTTGTATTGGCATGATCCATTACACCTAGATGTATGTTCTAAGGATGAATTAAATTGGTTTAAAAATTAACTCTAATTAAATAAGTTTAAATTGAAAATTTACGAATTTGATTAAATCAGTATCAAACCGCCTTTACAAATTAGTATGAGAGATTATTTAAGCGATCACCACTTTTACAAATTGGTATCAAAGCGAGTTTCTCTAATTTATCGAGTGATCTTTATTTTTCGCAAAATTGTCTGATATTGTATTTTTTTAAATTTTTGTTGTGAAAAATCGCGATTTTCTAATGGAACACTTATATAATCGGATGCCTTTTTTTTACTGGTCTTATGCCTACTAGAATGCACGTATGAAATCACAGTTAAAGGCCATTGATGAGCGCATTTGGGTAGTATGTGAAAGAGGCTGGACTCTTTCCACTGTCATTTCAAATAATGTTACTAATTTAAAACATGTGTCAGACTGGATTGAGGATGAGTTTAGGTGGAGCACTTTTAATTTACAAGGGTTGAGTGTAATTTCTAGTGCCGTCACTCCTGAGTTATTCCGACATATTATGACGTGCACCACATCTAAAAATCTTGAGATGTTTTACAACTTAACTATAAAGGCACGAACGCGGTCAAACAGTCTAAATTGCAAAATTTAACCACCCAATTTGAAAAAATTACCATGCTTGACACTGAGTGTTTTGATGAATTTTATACACGTTTGTATGATATTATCAACACTAGTTTCAATCTTGGTGAGCACATTCCTGATGCACGAGTGGTTAAAAAGATCTTAAGATCGCTGCCTAAACGTTTTATCCCGAAAGTAACTTTTTGAATTCCTTAGGAAATTTGAGTCGTTTAAAATTGGAAGAGCTGGTAGGAGACCTCCAAACATATGAGATTGATATGTTCCCCAACACTGTTAAACCTAAGGATAGATAGATAGCACTTAGATCCCAGTCTATGAAGGGAAAGGAAGTGTCTAAGAGTGAGAATAAAAAGAAAGTGAGAGTTTGTGAGTCCAAGTCTAAGGACGAGTCTGATTTTTATATGGCCATGCATGAAAAGAATTTTAAAAAAATTCTCAAGTTTTCAAAACAAAATTCTTCTAATAAAAGGTCTTTAGAGAAAAATAAAAACAAAGGCGAGACCAAGAGGGAGGTGAGAATAAGGGTGAGAAATATAAATAGGAAGAGGAGATGTATTTTTGAATGCGAGGCTAGAGGACATAGAGATTTTGAGTGTTCCACTAGGCTAAAGAGAAAGGGCAAGAAGATTTTTATGCAAGGAAATCTTAGCGATAGTGAGGAAGATTGAAGGATTCCGAGGATGAGTCTTCACATGGGATGTGTTTTGCCTTTTTCGCTAGTCACATGAGCACACCTAGTTTGTCTCACGGCGATGAGGATACTTGTGCACATGAGACTCCTGAGGAGGATTTGAGTGTTTCTAGCTAGGGTGAGAGTGAATGAACTAGCGAGGGTGATAATGAGCTCCATATTGCGTTTCGAAATTTATATATCGAGACCTTAAAGGCGAAGAAGTTGAATAAGGGATTAAGTCTTAGGGTGATAGATTTGGAGAGAGAGATTGAGAGGTTGAGAGGTTTTAAGATGTCGTCAAGTCAACTAGATAAGGTTAATGTTTCTTTTAATGAGCAGTTGATTGTTGTGAATCAAGAGAAAAGTGAACTTATAGCCCGTGTGTCACAATTAGGGAGAGATCATGAATGTGCTTGGGAGTCGAAGGTCACTTTATAGGATACATCTAATAATGTAGGAAAGATGATCCTCGATCCCGCTTTGGGCAATGTTGAGAGACTAGGAATAGGTCATGACGGTGGGTCCCTTTCACATGCTACAACCGAGCAAGTTTCTGGGTTTGTGATTGATCCATATAGATATCAACTTAACCCACCTAGGTGTCCCGTACATGGTATGAGTGTGCGTAATATACATTTTGAGAGAGGTGTACCTAGGCCTATTTATGTTTGCACTCATTTCAAGAAGAGAGGACATATTAGGGAGTTTTTTTTAAGTTTGGCAATGTGTTGCATTTTGCTACTACATGATTTCATACTCACGCACCCACACATGATGCTTTGCATGAATATGTGAGAGAGTTTGCACATATTAGGGAACAGTTAAAGTTTTTAGTCAAAACTTCACATGATTTGATGGGTGTTTTTGATAGGATGTCACCACCTTTGGAAAACTCCACTGCATTAACTGGTTGAGGTTTTGACTTGTTTGCTAGCATAGGATGATTTTCATGATGATATTTTATGCCTATTGCTAATGTTACCATTTTGTAGTTTTGTTTTCCATTTCTGACATATTTTTGGAAAAACCAAAAAGATTTTTGTTTTTGAAAGTTTTTGGAAAAATACAAAAATATTGTATTTTTTTGAGAAAATTTACAAAAGTCAAAAAGATTTTATTTTTATAAATTTTTTGAAAAAAGACAAAAAAAAAATTGTATTTTTTTACACCGTTTATGAATGGACATTTAGGATGACCGAATCACAGTTTCATTCCATATCCATGTGACTATTTGATAGCGTTTTGATATGCGTCATCATTTTATTCATGTTCTTTATAATTTTTAGAGTCATTGAGATGTGATTACTTGTTACTACCTACATGTTTGACTGTTGAGTTCTTTTAATGCACACTTGCACATATTTGTTTGACTATTGTTCTTCTCTATCATATGTTCGTCGATGTGTTTTCATCTCAATTTGGTCTTTAGAATGAACCAAATGCGATAAAACTTGACAATGAATGTAATGCATATAAGAACCGTTTACCGTGAGTAATTAAATTGCAAAAAATGATGAGCGTTCACTGGAAAGAGCTGCTAGAATAAAAAAAATTAACTCATCGTGAAAGCCATCGTTTGAGAGACCCAAGAAAAAATTAAGGTAATAAAGATAAATATGCCAAAAATTGGGGCCAATAGGATTTCTCTAAGGAAAGAAAAATAGATAAACTCAAAGAAAAAATAATTATATTATTATTTATGAACTTGTTAGGATGAAAAAAATGTAAAAAACGGGTTTACACGTCCTGACAAAGTCTTGAAAAAGCATTACATAGTTTTAGACGTTATTGGTGTAGAAATCATTTTAGACTTTGATGTGTTGATTAAATTGATTCGATGTCATGTTAATTCACATTTTTGACACCTAAGGATGATTTGGAGTTCATTCGTTAGGAGTATCCAGATTCATCATGCACATATGTTATGTTTGATTGTATTGATTTTCCTATCGAATTTGTTCACACCCATTCATTCCGTTTTCGCGATTTAGTTTAGTGTAAATTCATGGTGTGTGATTTTTGTAAAATTATTTTTTGCATTTGTGTGAAAAAATAAAAAATCAAAAATAGTTTGTGGAATGCTATTGAGCATCTCTTAATGATCGTAATTGTTTTCTCTCCTTAATTGTGATAGCACCGTGTTTGTTTTGTTTTGTTTATTCTTTTCCTTGTCAATTTCGAAAAAATAAAAAGGGGAAGAACAACTTATAGGTGAGTTTTAATTATGGGGGAGATTTAAGATTCGATATTTTTTTGATATTATGTTTATCTCATTCCAAACTCGATTTGTCACGAAGTTATTGATTTGTCTCATGTGTGTGGGTACACATATTGATGATAATATGTTGTACACCATGATGAGAAAAGCTCGAAGATTTGATGTTGAATATTCTTGAAGAAAATTTTTTCCTGCATGTTTAGTACCTTTTCAGTTTGGGGATCATGGGAGGGTATTAGATTTGTATAGGCATTTTGATTTGATAATTCGGATTTTTTACACATAGGGGGAGATTTGTAAGGATATATTTTATAACTCCTATTTACATTAGTGTATGTCGTATATCGTTACAAACCGTCGAAGAAAAAGTTCAAGTTTGAAGATACATGAAGACGACCTGAATATCAAAGTTCTTCAACATTTAAGACTCCACGAGATGAATTTTGGTAAGGTTGTGTTTTGGTTACTTCACGGTTCATGTAAAAGTGCTTGGATATTTTTCTAAAATATTTTCTACGTGTTGAGGCATTAATTTTCGTCAAAAATGTATTTTTCCAAGTGTTGAGGCGAAGTTTTTTTATCGAAATAAAAAATTATTTTTTTCACGCTGGTCGTTCGAGTCACAACTGCCTGTCGTTCAAACGACAAGAGCATGTCACGCAAAGCTGTTTTTCGAGTGATAGTGCATTTTATTCCATCGACGTCCATATTTTGTTCGAGTGACATGTCGACTTAAGTTTTCTATATAAAGCATGTTAAACCACTCTATTTTCGTTAAGAAGACCTGGCGAATTTCTTTCTGAACAAACTGCAAAGAGAAGACTACTTTTGTCTTCTTCAATTTAGGGTTCAATATTTATATTTTTAATTCATAAATATCAATTGCTTTTAGTGAATTGTTTTGGAACCCAATATATGGTTTTGTTGGAGTTTCTATTTTAGGGAGTGTAACCTACTGCTGATCTAGGTGCCACTTGAGGGAGGTGTTGGGCTGACTTGACTACGTGTCAAAAGAAGTACTCGTGGGTGTTCCTGGGCAGACTGAATTGTGTGTCTTTGAGGATCTTCCGAGGATGATTCTTTGCTGACTTAGGTTGCGACCAATGAGAATTTGCTGCGATAAATTCTTTAAAGATTTCCCATGTAATAATCATTGTGTGTATTATTAGTGAAATAAAAGGTTTTTCCCTTCGGGAATTTTTCCAGAAATTTGTGAGCCAGCAATTCATATTTATTTTTGTTAGTATGATCAACTGCACCTAGATGTATGTTTTATGACTGAATTAAATTGGTTTAAAAACTGACTCTAATTAAATATGTCTAAATTAGAAATTTGCGAATTCGACTAAATCAGTTTCACACCGCTTTTACAAATTGGTATCAGAACTTATTTAAGAGATCACCACTTTTATAGTATCCCATCTTAGTAACAAATAAGTGAAAGCCTCTACATGCAAAAAATGTTGAAAAAAAAAATTTCTCAAAGTTATATATCCATCCAAAAATGAATAACATGAAACATTTAATAATTAAGGTTTTAACCAAATCGCTCACTTAAGAAGAGAAAAGTGTAGTTTAAAATATCTTAAAATATGTTGAAAATGTTCACTACTATTTAAGATTTGAGTCATTTGTTCTTGATTTATTATTCTTAATTAAACTCCAGCTTCATTTTATTCTTTCAATGGTGTTATTTGATTTTTTTTCATGTATAAGATATGATCTTATGTTCTTGGTCCATAAAACTCATCATGTTATTAGGCTTTGAGATAATCTTTTCGTAGTTATGAACATTTTTCATACATATCATAACATTCGGTAAGTAAGAAACTTTCATCTATATTTTTTCTTATCCAACTAATGGTTCTGGAGTTTTGCTCACTATATATGTGGTCTAGGCTAGTCTCAAAATTAAAATTCATGTTGTACTTAAAACTGGGTCTTCCTAATTAGTGAATTAATTAGCATATAAAATTACACAACAAAATAATTAAGAAACTTTTTAGGATTATGGTCTCTTTAGAATAAATCCTTGTTATAGAAGACTTGTACAAGAAAAAGAGTCCAATCTGTTGTAGGTTGACAAAATTCTCCATTGGACGACTCATGGAACCAACATAGCGTCTAGATGTTTACATTATAGTGGTTGGTACTGCCATTTTAGTTGTTGAGTACCATGGCTATAACGGCTGAGATGTTCACCTATTGAGCATATTTTGTCTTTCCCTTACTTTTTGCTTCCTTCTTTCACATTCGATACTTTCTTCATGAACTTATTAATAATTCCATAGAAGACCTCCAATCTAATGAAGAACACCATGGAAATCCTCTATAACCAAAAACCAATACCAAGTATTAATATAAAAATTACATCCCCTCATAAACTCCTCCATTATAATGGTTGAAGGAAATACAACCAAATCGAATATAGGATAAAAAAAAATAACAACCAATTAACTAGTGTAGTATTATTTTATAAAAAAACACATTCAACTAACCATGATAGAAGGTATATAAGCATTCCCATCATACAAAAGCATGTTATTATAACATATACACATCCATGTCGATATTTTATAACATGCAATATCGTGTTTAATGGGGGACAACATGGAGCTTTCTAAAACATGATCAATCTACAATCGGGACTCTTATACCAATTGTTAGGGATTGATACAAAATGTGAAAAAAATTCAGCACGATTTTTTTTTTATTGATCATGCTTTGGCAAGTGAAAAAAAGAACTGGGTTTATAGAACAATCTTAGGGTTTCACATCAGGATACCTTCATGGATCTTTTTGCTAATTCAAATGAGTAGAAATATGTTTATCCTAATTCCCTCCTAACATCTCACTAAATGCCTCAGATCTTCTGGTATATGATCCACCCAAAGTTGGCCTTGTGTACGGGAACTCCTATAGATAGAAACTTGGTGAAATATGAGATAAATAACTTTCTCCCTCCTCACCCCTTAACAAAAATGAGAATATGATTTTTCTATCCTTATCTAACCCTCCATAATGGACATACTAATTGAAACCCTAGCTCACCCCAATATATAGGTATAAGACTTAGGCTTGGGCTAAACATGATTTTCAAAGAGTATGGGCATACTACATGGGCAATGGACTATACTTGGGAACAAAAATTAAATAATTAAATTGGATTTCAAATAAATACTAAGAATTCTCAAATTTCATCCCTGTAATTTATTT
Source organism: Sambucus nigra (assembly GCA_949130495.1). Classification (NCBI taxonomy): domain Eukaryota; kingdom Viridiplantae; phylum Streptophyta; class Magnoliopsida; order Dipsacales; family Adoxaceae; genus Sambucus; species Sambucus nigra. The sequence goes on along the minus strand of OX422215.1, from coordinate 291,123,824 downwards.
CCTTTATTTATTTATTAACAATTAATTTCAGCAAAATAATCAGGGTTGCCCACTAAATTAACTATCTCAAAATCAATCAAAATAAATAGCACTTATTTAAAAAGTTAAATGATGCATAATATTATTTCCCGCATTATGCATACGACATTATTTGGTAAAATCAACTTGCCGCAAATCAATTTTTAATCAAAATATTAATTATTCCTTGATTCTTAAACTTAACTTATTTGATACTCTAGTGAATTTTAAAATAGATCGGCTATGTTTATTGGTAATTTCATATATCATCATTATATCAAGGGGTATAACAATATAAGATCCTTAGATGTGGGTTTCTCCAAGTTATGACACATGATTGCCAAACCTGCGGATATTAAGATCCAATAAGATTGAATATTTTCCATAATAGCCAAAGCAACAATTATCAAAGAATTTTGATCCTCATAAATCTTAAAATTAATAACATATGCAGCCTTTGCAACCGTTGTTAGATTTCCCAATTCTATCCTAGTCATCACATACACTTGAATCTCAGGGGTGGTCACGTTTAATACATACCTGAATGTACCAGTCACAATCCTCTTTGATCTGTCATATAATTTTCTGAACCATCAGAACGGTTCCCGTAGTTTGAGATAAGCTACGAGGATTTCACATTTCTATGTCAACTCCTTTTCTAGGTTGTCAAATGATCAATTGTATTAACTGCTAAATCCCAATCTCCCGTGATCAAGCCGAACCTAAGTCAGCTGAATTCCAACTAAGTTCGATTGACCAATATGGTATACAACATATTTAAGCATAAATATAAGGAATTATCATAAAGATGATTCATATATCAAAATTAACTTACATACATTTACTGAAAAGTAAACATGATACATGGTTTCAAGAGTACAACCCCAATAAGGTGTGTACTCTCCTAAGGAGACAAAAAGTTAGTGAAGACTTGAAACCATAACCTACTTTGGATAAAAATGAATATGCGTGCATAAGATCTCAAAAAGAAGATCAAACTAACTAAACATGAGTAATATGATAATGAAAATGTATAAAGAAATTTTAAACTTGAGCGATTCCCAAAATCATAATCTCACTACTAGAATGTGAGTACTGATAAATGGGACCGTCATAAGAGTAATGGATGTGAGAAAAAAACTACATGAATAAAATTCATCAACTACATGAGTGGAATGATATAACATATAATGAATTAACGAAATACATAAAAAATGGACTTGAATACCATAAGTGATTTTGATATGCCTATATAGCAAAAAAAAACGCATCGAAGTTCGTTTAGTTATCATAATGAGGAAGGGTGGGTCTAAGTCATAATTCAAGTCTGGGTTGTCTCTTTTGGTTTAGGAAAAGATGATGAAATGTAATGAAATGATGAAAAATATAATGAGCACACTCCAAATTCAGAATATGGATTAATCATTTTTGGGGGTTTTTGGTTTATGAAAAAATTATTTAAGAGTATATATGATAATAAAAAGGTAAGGTTAATGAATTTTTAAAACTAATGAGAGAATATGTCAAACATAATAAGAATGAAAACACTACAATTTGAAAAGTAACATTAAGAGAATAGTAAGTGTAAAAAAAATTAGAATTTCAAGATCTTTCAAATTTAACTTTAAACACTTGGTTTGTTGTTTTTGATGTGTGGATGATGATAGTGTAGTGGTGGTTAATGGTAGAGTTCGATGATGTGAGGAAATGCATGGGTTAATGTTGTATGCTAAATTTAAAAATGATGCCGCATTAAAATTGAGGTCCTATATAAGTGAGGTCAGGATTTTCTTAAACAGGGAATTTTTATAAAAATGACAACGATAAGTACCCTGTTGCTCTAGTTACAGGTAGGTTGAACAGACTTACATGTCAAGTAAAACATATTTATCTATAGGAAGGCCTTACATGGTTTTGATATGTTTTGTGGTCATAAATTTATATCTAAAGTCTAATTTGCGCATGGTCAGGACCTTGGAAAGAGGATTATGACCTATTTTTTGGTTCGAATGAGAGTGAATTGTCCCAATGAGAGTGTTATTGTTCTCCATCTAGGGTCTGGAGAAGTACCGGGGATCCAGAATTGAATGGACTTTGTGCGGAACCTATGGAAACGTATAGGGGTGTAGGGATAGGGTATATATATAAGTGCTAATATAGATATGTTCTTCTTTATTGATTTATGTGTTATTGATCTTAGATCTAGCTTTTTTGTCATTTAGATCTTGATTTTGGAGATGGATAATTTGAGACTTGGAGGTTCAACAAATAGACCACCTCATTTTCTTGGAACAAATTATGGTCACTGGAAAGTGGTAATGAGAGATCATTTGAAATCTGTACATAAAAAAGTGTGAATGAGTATTGAAGAGTGGATTAAAGATTAATTTGTGGTTCACAATTACAACACGATTGCTTTGAATGCCTTATCCTATTTTATTAATTCACATGAGTACAATCGAATACTCAATTATGAAACAATGAAAGAATCTTGGTATACTGTTAAAATCACTCACGGGGGAAATTCAAGTGTGGAAAGACAAAAGTTGCAAGAAGTGGCGAGGATGAGTGAAGATGCAATGTTTATTGCGTACTATCATGCTTTAACATAAGGGGTCAATGCCTCAACTAAATTTGGAGAGAGAATTCTTGTGAATACATTTATAAAGAAGTTATTGAGGATCTTAGCTAGTTATTTTAATATGAAGATTATTATCCTAAATGAGATTAAGGATACCAACACATGTAAGCCGGTAGAAATTGAAGGATCCCTCCAAATTTATAAGCAAGATAATTCTTTGATTGTGAAGCCTAAGAAAGACTTATCTTTCATTGTCAAGTCAGGTGAAAAGGTAAATGTGAAGGAAATTAATAATAGGCCTTGTGAAAGTATTTATGTGGATGTTTATTTATCTATGAAAGGGTTTAGTAATTTTTACAAAAAAAATAAGATATTTGAAAGAGAAAATACCTTAGAACCAAATCAGAAAAAATCCTTTAAATATGATTTTAAGGTAGCTATAAGAAAGGTACTTCGAAGAGAGGAAAGGTGAAAGATAAAGATAAATTTGTTAGTTATGATGGAGTTAGTTGCCATATCAACATTTGGCCTAAAAATTTAAAATTTAAAGAAGCTTAATCTTTAAAATATTTTGGGAAAAAGAATCACATTGCCCATTTTTACTTAAAGATGAAGAATCTTTTTAAACAATAAGAATTGAAAGCTCATGAATCCAAACCTAAGCGCCCATTTTTAAACAAAATGTGTCATATTCTCCCATTTTAATATTTATGGACATTGAAATGAGACTTGTTTATGTTTGTTGGATAATAAGGCAATATTCTTTTCAAAATAGAAGATTTATTAAGAGAAGATACTCCTTAATAGATCTAAGAAATGAGATTGGCAATCTCATGAGAATAGTCGATTTGGTTGTGAATCAACATAATAGGAGAAAAATGAAATTTCCTCAACATGGAAACTTTTTTCTTAGGTTTATAGTTCCTTTGAGGATAGAACATTGGTTTCCTATAAGAGGTAGACCTAGAAATACACCTAAAGAGATGATTGTGTTTGGGATTCCTCAAAAGAATATTGATAGGAAGAACGATGTCATTTTTGTTCCGCTAAAGGATTTGGAACAGGCAATACCCCCTCTACCTAGTTAGGTGGATGAATAGGATATATAGGGCCTTTTTAGGTTATAGGAACCTTTTACGATACACCTGGATTCATTTGGGATCATTTTTTGGGTGTGAGTGCTTTAATTGTCATAATTGGATATTTTACATGCTTTTGGTGGGGGCATTCATGCATTTTGTATTTCATGACTTTTTCTTATATACTTGTTCCTTACATAGTATGTATGTACTTAACATCCTTGAAAAGTTGAAAATATTTTGTCTTTAATCTTTTGTGGTTGTTAATTAAGTTTTATATTTACATGTGATTTACTGTATGCATTTATTTTTAAAAAAGGATTGAAACATGGATTCAAAACAATTATATGAAAATAATAATACTTTTAATGGTATGTTTAGAATACATATAAAGAATCATGATAGGCCTAGTTTATTGATATCTTGGGTATTGACTTCACTTTACACATGCACTATACATGTCTTTGGATCATATGAGAATTCTATATGGCTTGTGTGATTGCTTGATTATTAAATAATGATTAAATCCTGAGATAAAAGAATGGTGAATTCATTTTAAATGTGTGAAAAGATGGATTTGATTAATGAGACATTTTCAAAATCGAAAGGGTTACCATTGGTAAGATTACATTGATATGAATTTAAGTATTATCAATAGATGTTTACCAAAGTGTGTGTGAAGGAATCTATCCAAAAAGACATTTTACGATGAAAACAGCTAAAGCCAAGTGTTAGAAAACTCAAGGCGGGAAAAATAAGTTATGTATTTTTAACTTTTTTTAGAACTAGTTTTAGTATCTACTTTAGGGCTTATAGATGATTAATGGAAGATTACATGGTTTGAATCTACCATTTTTAAGCTCTTGAAAGTATATTGATGTAACGATATGATCTTGAAATATAATGCATATGAAACAATTATATGCATTCATTTGATTATGTGGTCTATTATTTGTTCACATAATGTTGTGATAGATATGCAAAATTTAACAATCAATTTGATTATAATTTTAACTAATATGTTTGATTAATTAATGTTTGTGCAGATTTGTGTTTTATCCATGTCATGAATCTTAGTTCAAAATAATTTATGAAAATAACCCATTTTACATGTTTTTGTACTTACATGTATTTATCTCTTTGTTTGAATCTTTAAAAATATAAAATTGCAAAAACATATTTTTTGAGCATGCATTTTCATTTTAAAGAAAAAACATGATTTAGGTCGGTCTCTAAATAATAAACCGTGTTATTCAAAAAATCAGGTGTCCCAACTTCTCCAGTTGATTATAACATGAAATCATACAACCAAATATAATAAATAGACATGGAAAATAAATCAATATAAATATGAAATAAAAAGGATAAACTGCCCCCCCCCCCCCCCCCCCATATCATGTCTGTAATCCTTCTTGGAATTTAATACTTGAAGAATGAGGACATTATGATGAAGGGTCATTGTGTTAGAAGAAGATTGGGGAACTATAGTCCTCATGCAATTATTGGGGATTGATATACGCCGAAAAAAAAATTCAATCTTTGAATCTTTAATTAATCAAATAATAAAAAGAAGAAACACCAAAACTTGGTTTGAAGAACAAACTTATGGTTTCGAATACAGTAAATTTGCGAAATCGGTTGTAATCTGATGGGAATAAAGGTATTTATTGATGTTGAAGACCTTCCTTTTTTTTGGATTGCCAAAAGCTTGCTTAAACCTTCTCAAAAGCTTGAATCTTTTAGTATAAGAACCTCTCAAAGCTAGGTAGGCATGTGGGAAACTTTTGAGATGAAAACCCTTATTTTCCAGTGTTATGTGGTGTTCTCTCCATAAGCCTCTTAATAAAAATGTGAATAGTGTTTTGTCTCACCCTTCTCAACCCCAAATGATTAATAATTAATTATTAAAACCCCTCCCTACACCTGGATATACAAGTATAAGAGGCGGTCTTAGGCTAAACTGGGTTTCTTAAGAATCTGGGCTTAACTACTTATTAAATGGACTATACTATGGACTCAAGATAAATAATTAAATTGTCTTCCAAATAAATACTCGTAAACCCCAAATTATAACTACCATATTTTAGTTTATTTCAATATTTAATCATAATTAATTCCACTAAATAATTATTATTGCACTTAAATTTTGATTATATCCTAAATCACTTGGATATAATGAGCTCTTATTTACAAAGTTGGTAATGGTACATAACATTATTTCCTACATCAAGCCTTCGATACCCGCTTGCTCAAATCAATTTCCCACTAATTGACTTTAACCAATATCTAATCAATTCCACGATTCTCAAACAACTTATTTATTAATCGATCGGATTATAAATAATCCACTAATTGGGTTTACTTGTGAAAACAAATCTTATAATTCTATCACGGGGTTTCGCAATCCAAGGTATCCCCAAACACAGATTCCTATTAATTAAGATCCTATACATACTCATATAGATGTTACCCAACATGTAGGGATCATTAGATTAAAACAAAAATCAAATTGCAACTATAGCAATCAAAGTATAATCATATAAGAATTACAATCCTCATTATTCTAGGGATTAAAAATCTATGCACCCTTTGAAAATGGTGTAAGATTGCCTGAGTCTATTTAAGACAAACTTTAGACTCAAATCTCATGGGTGGTCCTATTTAATATATTTCTGAGATGTATCGATTACAATCCTCTATCGAACTATCGTACAAGTTCTCGAAACATCGTATAAGTTCCTGTAGTTTGAGATAAACTAATAAGGTTGCAACGCAACCATTCCAATAGGATGTTAACTCCCTATCTAGGTTGTGAACTTTTCAATAGTACTAATACCAAAATTCCAATCTCCTTATGATTAGCCCTAATCTAACTTATTGGAATTGCTACTAAAATTTATTGATCAACATATATAGGAAACAATATATTTAAACAACTACAAAGCATTCTCACAAATTTGATTATCATTTCAAAATGAATAAAACAATTATTTATTAATCGAAACAAAATGTTTTACACTTGGTTTTAAAAATAAAACCCCAACAACAATATTCTGTTAAGAAGAAACATGATGAACAACCAACAAAATTTTTTTTCATCTTCACCTTCTCTCTCTGTGAACACCGTCGCATGTCCCACCTCTATAGAAGTGGTATCCAACCTTTGTGAGAACTCGGACCCGAGGTAATGATCCTCCTCATACCCCCGCGCATGTCCTTTTGTACGGATGTGTGGGAAAGGGGTAGGGTCCCTTTTACCAGTGACATGAGTTCATCGCCTCATTTTCTCTAAAAATGATAGAGTCGCGAATCTATTTTACGCAAAACAGACAAAAGAAGAGGTTGGTCTCCATGGATACCTAGTAAAGTAAAGTGATCTGCATGCCTTACCAAAGAATCAAAGATTTAGGTACTAGGTTTGGGAAGGTGTTAGGCATCCGCTCTGCCCTTTTGGTCTTAGATGTAGATATAAAGGAAACATTGTATCATGTTTTAGTGTAAAAATAAATAATAAAAAGAGAATAGTTAATATATATATATAAAATAAAGCAGGAGGGACTTTTGCCACATCATATAACTTTGCCACGTCATATAATAAAGGAGAAGGACTTTTGCCACATCATACAACTTTGCCACATCATACAACGTTCTACTGGCATAATAAACGTCTGAAACTCTTTCACTAAAAAAATTTGCGTGTTGATAAAGAAGTACGAATCTGATCCAATGTCAGACCTCGAGCCATGTCCCAAACGAAAGCCTTTTTTTTCTCCCTATTTTTTCTTTCAAAACCGATAAACGTCTTAGCACAGATGCAAATAGGATATTGTGCCAGAACACTCTCCCCCTTATCCCTTGATTTTGGCAGGTTCACGCTTTCTCTCTTGATTTTACAGGTCTATATTAGTTTTAGAAACATCTATATTCTACATGGATTTGCATTCCCATTTTTTTTTCATTTAAAAAAAATATCTGTAATAAGGAGGGTTGTTGGGTTTGGAAGCAAGGTTTTTGTGCATGAGTTTAGAGAACAAAACCACCGACCAAGAAAGAAGAAGACACAAGCACAACCCTCTATGTCTCTTACGATCTAAACAACACCTCGGCTCAAAAATCGCCTCTTTAGGTCAGTTTTTTTTATTGTTCTCATGATTTTTTGTAAACCCATTTATATATTCTCCATCTCTCATCAGGTTTTTCTTCAGCTCTTGGTCGACCTAGGTAGTGGACTTGGCCTGGAGAGTGACTGGTTTGGCTGGTTCTCCGTCTATTTTGACAGTTTCTTAGATGATACCCACTTGGGTTTGGGTTGAGTTTATCTGCCACTAAGATCGTGGCTTTTCCGTCAGCGATTTGAGCAAGCTGAGGTTTGTGCCTCGATTTTCTAATAAGTTTATATTTGATGCAGTTCATTACTTAAGCTACTTAGAGGTACCTTTTTTACTTTATTTACATTTTGTTTTTTTTGTTTGTTTTGATCTGAAATCAATGGAAAAATCATGTCATCAGAAGGTAACGTGTTGGGCATGTAGTTGGCATGTGGCTCACCTCATCTCATCAGAAGGTACTCTATCTCTTTCTCTCATTTCATACCATAAATTTTACGATTTATGTTGTTATACCTTTTCAATATTTTCAAGAAAACCTCATAACTTTCATTTTCTTAAAATATGCTCCTAAAAGACTTGGCAAATGCACCCTTTTCAACAGTTATGTCAAATTTATGTTTGTATCCCTTGGCATTTGCTAACTGCCGGAGTCAAGCTCTTCTACACCAGCGTCACCTTCTGCTTACTACTGGAGCCAAGGACTTGCGAGTTTATTTGGCTCGAGATGCCTGATGAGTCCCACATACACCCTTTTCTCTTTTATCTCTCTACCATAATTTTTTTATTTATTTTTATTTTATATTTCAGTATTCCTGCTGTGCGATGAGATCATACAGATCTAACAAACTGGTAATGAGATGGGTGTTGGGTTAGTTTCGGGTTATGGGTGGTGGTAAGGAGTTCAGTGGATTTGGGTTTGGAATCGGGTAAGGACTGGTTCGTGCTGGTATAAGGTGGGAAATGGGTATGGCAACTGGGTCTCAATATTGCAGTTTCAAACGCGCCATGTTTCTCTCTAAAATCCTCTTTCATTGAATGTGGTGATTTGTTTGTTGATCTATTTTTTGTTTTTATCCAAATTTTTTTAATCTAACCGTCATCGGAACGCAGTTTTTACTATTTGTTGATCCAACTTTTTTTTTGTTCTGACATTGATATTCTCACCTAAAATACTGTGTTGGTTTTTAAGGGTTCAAATTTATTTTTTGATTTTCTATCTGTAGGAAGTTATACATGAGAGTTCTTCAACTTCTATCAAAGTGACAAAACATCTCAGAGAAAGTGACAACTAATTGTTCCAGAGGATTTTACCTTTTCGGGGAAGAAGAGAAATGCATGGAAGGAGGTGGAGCAGGAGAAAAGAAACACACTTTCGGGATTTAACTTTATTTTATTTAATGGTTGGTTTCTTATTTTCTTTTTCAATCTATGTATTTACAACTTTGTTTTCTTATGGTATCCTCTTGTGATGATGAAATCATGAAAAAATATTGTATGTTAGCCAGTTTGAAGGATTTTAGAGTTTCTCTCTATTTTTTTATACGTTTGCTTTGTGTTCTTTAAAATAACTGCGACTCAACTAAAAAATTTCCATAGTTATATATTCTCACAAATATTGCACATGAAATAAATGTGTAGCACAAAGTGAAAGATGCAACCATAGGCTTAAATTTAAAATTTTGGGTTGTAAGAGTAATGGGCTTAGATTTAGAAATTTTCTTATACAATTTTCTTGATTTCATTTTTCAAGAATATATATATATATATATATATATATATATATATATATATATATATTAAATTTCATTTTCACACTTGCATTTGATTTTTAATCTTATTTGATTAGAAATTGCATTTTCAAATTATCATTAATTTATTATATTTTGATGTTATGGTGAAGGAAGGTGTGATATCTACTTTTTGCCATGTGTTTCTGCCTAAGATATATTATAGTTTTGATAACATACTAAGTTTTCGTTATTGAAGCTACCTCGAGCCATTTGAATCTGTAAATTTTTTAAAATTATTGCACTGGTAATATGTAGTTGGGACAGTTATTAGACTGACAAATTCTACTTCTTTATTCTTTATTTTCTGGAGGCTCACAAAGATTTTACAAAGAGATAAAATTAATGGTTAAAATATTGTACTTGAAATGACAGAAAGCTTTCTGCCATAATCATCTTTAACAACCATCAAACAAATATATACAAATCTACACGCGAAAACCCCTAAACCTAGCAGCTACTATACTCAACCTATTATAGACCTAGGCCTATAATAGCCATTGTCTTAATCGTCTTTTACAACCAGCATACAAATATATATAAATCTACATGCCAAACCCCTTGATAACACCCATGGATAAGACTCAACTTGCTATAGTTATATAGCACCTAACAACCTAAAAGATTAAGACTCAACTTGCTATAGTTATATAACACCTAACAACTTTTTTAATAACTAAACTGTATATCGTACTACATTAATATTACTCCAACCTAACATCTAACACTTGTAATCTGACCTACCTAACAAGCTAATGACCTATGTATACCGCTAACGGCTACCGTGAAAAAAGCTCATCAAAAAATCATATAGATTGACAGTTCGAGGCCCAAGGACTTGCATCCAACATCTGTTTCAAGGCTTGGGATGGTTGACATATTACACGAAGTAATAAGTGAGAGTAGGCAACTTCCCAAGTATCGGATTAAGGGAATAATAAGTTGGTAATCTGCCCAAACTAATCGCATGTATATCAAATAATTAATCGCATTTTTTAATCCACTTTTAAGTTATTTTTTCTTTTTTATTGCTATGTTTTGTATTTGGAATTTTCTTAACATGGTAAAATAATAAATAATATAATTTAACTTTTTAACTTATCGTGTTTTTATCGAATTTTATAATGTGTCATGTTGTGTCAATCACATATATTTAACTTTTTAATATTCTTGAAAAATCATATTTAAACTCGAGCCATTAATGTGTCGTGTTGTGTTCATTCGTTATTGACGATACGGGAAATGCACAAATGCACCGTACTAAAATCGTAAGCATGCCGTAAGTGTACCATGGAAAGACCAACAATATTTATATTTATCACGGGAAATTTTTTTATTGTCGTGCTATCGGCCTGAGTACAAAATAGTACGAGAACAAACTTATCACCGTGCCATCGGCACGGGTACACACTAGTATGTGTATATATATATATATATATATATATATATATAGAGAGAGAGAGAGAGAGAGAGAGAGAGAGAGAGAGGGGTTCAGAAGTGAACATTAAAAATGAACATTTTTTAATGAATATTGACACAAAACACCTAATAACCCATTAATTTTAATTCCTATGTTGGAATTGGTTTGCGTCACTTGCAACGGACACGTGTGTCAGCCAAATATTTTCTCTACACCTCACCACTCACCCACCCCTCTCCCCTAACCCCACCCCACCCCACCTCCTCATACAGAAAACACCATCGAACCCGGTCTATCCTAGGGGTGTTCACGGGTCGGTTCGGGTCGGTTTTGGACCCTAGTTCAAACCGAACCGATCGGTTCGGTTTTGGAAAAGGTCAGACCGAAACCGAACCGACTATGAAAAAACCCGTCGGTTTCGGTTCGGTTCGGTTTCTGGTCGGTTTTCGACGGTTTCATGTTTGAGCCGATTTTTTTAAGGGCTGTTTTCGGTTTGGCTCGGTTTTTAAAGGTGGGTAATGGTTTTTGGATATAAAAATATAAGTTATTTAGTTTTTTTTTAATATATATATTGGTTCGGGTCGGTTCGGTTTGAGTCGGTTTTTCCCACGTATAAATCGACAACTGAACCGACATGGTCGGTTTTTTATATCCGTAAACCGTAGGCCGAACCGGGCTAAAAAATACCGACGGTTTCGGTTCGGTTCGGTTCGGTTTTCGGGTCGGGCGGTTTTTTTTTAACACCCCTAGTCTATCCAACACAACCCCCGGATCATCCCTACAATCTTCCAGCAGCCTAAATCCGGCCAGCTATAAAGCTGTCGGAGACATCCACATCCCAAACGCAGACCTCCTTCCTGTCAAACCTAGACCCACCGGTGACAACCTCCGGCCTGTTCAAACCCAGATCCACCGAAAACCTCTCTTCAACTCACCTACGGACAACCCCTACTTCCATACCCAACTTTAACCCATGAATTCAAACCCCAGCTGCCATCCTCAATCCACCCAACATCCCTCTAGACCAAACGTCGGCGACCATCTCCGTCCTAATCTAGGTGCCGACCCAAGGCAGTACACCATACCCTTTAACTCACCAACACTTTACTTGCGGCAGGTGTGAGACTGAGTATTGGTTTTGGGTTGAGGAGTTATGGTGTGGGGTTGGGTGGGCTATGGGCACACAGGGCTAGAGGGCATTGTAGGCAGTGGCTAGGGAGTTGGGTGAGGTCGGGGATATGGGAGGAATTGGTGTTGGTAACAGGTATATGGGAGTCGGTTTTTGGATTGGGAAAGAAGGTGTAAGTTTGTATATGGGTTGCGGGTTGTGGCAGTTGTTGGCAGATGTGTGTGTGTGTGTGTGTGTGTGTTAGGGGGTAAAAAAAGTATTCATTTTTTTAATATTTGGTCGACACGCATGTCCGTTGTCGCTAGTGCGGACCAATTACAACATAAGAATTAAAATTAATGGGTTGTTAGGTGTTTTGTGTCAATGTTCATTAAAATGTTCATTTTTAATGTTCACTTCTGAACTTCTCTCTCTGGTTCACAAGTGTACCAAAAGAATGAACTTTTTAATGGACATTAACAAAAAACACATATTAATACATTAATTTTAATTTCTATAGTGTAATTGGTCCGTGTCAGCGGCACCCGAAATCACACATTCACCCCACTACCTCCCCACCCACCCCCATTGCCCCCCCCCCCCCCACCCCCCCACCCACCCCAACCACCACCATCACCAAAGCAGCCATTGTGGCAGCCCTTATGATAGCAGGACTGCCATGAGGGTGGGGGTGGGGTGGGGTGCGGGATCGATCGACACGCGTATTTGGTGTCGCTGGCGCGGATCAATTACACTATAGAAATTAAAATTAATGTGTTATTATGTGTTTTTTGTTAAGGTCCATTAAAAAGACCATTCTTTTGGTCCACTTGTGAACCTCTCACTATATATATATATATATATATATATATATATATATATATATATATATATATATATATATATATATATATATATATTGTATAGTGCATCATGGGACGTATGTGTAGATAATATAGACTAAGGATAAATATATACAAGGTTTTAGTTGAGTTTTAGGGATCGGGTCTCTCTAACACGTCTATGCATCCACCGTTAGCGGAATCAAAGTCAACGTAGTTCAAACATGACCTTTAGAGAAAAGCCATCTTTAAGATGATTTTGGATGATGTTGCATCACAACACCACCTTTTATAGGTCTAGACTTCAAAATAAAGATAAATAAGAAGTGTATATGCGATGTTACACGTGCATCTTTTCCATTTCAACAGTGTTTTGGCTTGTAATAAACTTGTTGGAGTGCTAAGTTTACTTTGAAAGAAAATAGCTTTTGGAAGAAAGGGAAAGAAAATATAAATAAATAAGACTTTTTGTCTTTTTTGGATTTATAAGAGAAGAAGAAGGTTAGAACTTTTGGGTTATGGTTTTGGATTTTAGTTTGGTAGGGGTTTAGAAGGAAAAAAGAAAGAGTTTTGAGGCTTTTCTAGAGAGATATTGTGTCCAAAACTTGTAGGTGAAGGCCTTTTTTATAGGCAAACTTTTTGGGCTCATAACCGATAGGTCCTTTGATAGGACGGATCGATCATAGCACACTGTACCCTAGGACCAATAGGTAATGGAGGCATGTTTTCTCTTTTGTAACTATTTCGGGGCCGATTTTGGTTGGTTTGGATCTTTCCTTTAGAGATTTCTAAGGCCTTGGGGCTATTATTTTGGTATTACTTGGGTTATCCTCAGTGTAACTAAGGCTTTGGACTTTTATTTGTGTTTCAGAGGTTTGACAAATAATTTCATACTCTTATGGGATTATTAGGGAGAAGAATGGGGTGTTTACAAAGCCCCTCAACAGCTGAGTTCATATCTGAGAGAATGTTGTTATAAAGAGAAACGCCTGTTATGTGACTACAAGTGATTTGATGTTTTTTAGTTATTCTTTAGATAGGATTTTTGGGACTATGTTCTGTTTTAGGATTTAATTTTGAATTTATTTCGTAGAATTATGACATCCATCTATCCACCTTCGTTGTGGAGGATCACATTAACTATTTAAGGTCATATATGGGACCGAACTATTTCTTCCCACACCGGCGCATATGAGGCTATTTAAGGTCATACATGGGACCAAATTATTTCTCGCCACACTGAGAATACAAAGATATATAAGGCCACATAAGGAATTGGTAAATTTCTTGTCACCCTAGGGAATACAAAGCTATTTAAGGTCACACATGGGACCGAACTATTTCGCACCACACAGGGGCATACGAAGCTATTTAAGATCATGCATAGGATCGGATTATTTCTCTCCACACTGAGTCATACGAATATCATTTTGAATTAGTGAGTATTTTAGAGGGGATGATTTGGCACTGGAAACGGAGAATTTGAGTTAATTAGGTAAGATTTTGATTGAAAAGGGGGGGGGGGGGGGGAAGACCGATCAACCATAAATTCGTGTGACCGACCAGCCACATGTGTGCAAGAACGGTCGAGCAAATGCATGCATGACCGGTGGTTATGGCTCTCAACTTCTAAAAAAGTGATTTTTTTCTCATTTATTTCATTCTCATTTAACCCTTCCATAATAGTTAGGCTTATTGCAAGCAGACCCAAAGCCTGAAGAAAGCAATAATGGGAGAGCAGGCCCAAAGTGGAAAGAAAGTCCAAATAACTAGAAAGTAAAGTTAAACAAAAAAATATGGGTGAAAAAGTCCAAAATAGATAATAAATAATAATGGGAGAGTGGACCCGAACTAGAAAGCATGTCCAAAACAAAACAAAAACATTTTCAGGCGAGTGAATCCAAAATTACAAGCAGGGTAAATAAGGCCAAGTCAATGAGGGGATGCCATATGAGTAACCCAAAGTCTGCGAGGGGTTGTTGTACGAGGAACCCCAATTCATTTAAAGAGTGGTGTTTTTATAAAAGATTATTTACTAACACTTTTATTGTTTCAAAATAGTAGCACTTAGCAAGAAGCCTTGGTCGAGAAAGTAGGGTTCAACCAGATGGTCAGCTGAGATCTCTTAAGAGTTTCAATTTGGAGTCTGAGAGCCAACTCCTATTGAGAAAGTTAAAGCTCAACCACTTCAATACCCTAGAAAAGAGATAATACTAACATGAGTGATACAAAAGGTAACTCACACATTTAAATAAACTTACACAACCCACTTTGTGTAAAATTAGCGAGAAGTCGGAGTATTGATCCTAAAGTTATTTTGAAAAAAAATGGCGAGTGTCCCTCAAGGATGATCGTAAGTTTTCAAAGTTCTTTTACAAGTAACTATATGAAATATTGACAAAATAGTACTTTTGGGCACTATGCTCGACATATTTGGCTTTGACATCTGTTGCACCAGATGCTGCATGGCAAAGTGGACAGCGATAAATAGTAAATTAGGACAAAAAGTACCACTGAGTTATTATCATAAGGGATATCCCTTTGGTGCACAAACGCAACATCTGCCCTAAAGTTTAGCTTTAAATAGAGCAGCTGGTCAAGGACAAATCATGTGACAATTTGAGCAGTGTTACAATGCTCAACTTTATAAAGAAATTATTCTAACCCTGCTCTCTCCTTGTTACTTGAAGTGCTTGTCTCTTCACTCTTAAAGAACCATCACTTTCAAGAGATTATATTCCTTTTATTCTTATTGAAAAGTTTGTATTTAATTATTTTCTTCCTTGTACTATAATTCAAAAGTTGTTATTATATTGCAAAATTTGTATTTTGATTGGCCTAATGCTCTTAAATTGTAAATACCAAGAATGTTGTTTCCATTGGGGTGGGTCATGCCTCACCCTTTCAGATTATTCATAGACCCTAGTACCGCTATCCTTTTACATTTGGCGACTCCCCAAGTGAGGCATTCTCATCACCATGAATAAAGAAGATTATGGAGTTCAGAGTAATAACGCGACTAATGAGTAAGTCGTGGTCATTGGAGCGAGGACTCTTGCTCCTTTCAGGGGCCAGGAAACCACAATAGTAGTTGCACTGCTAAACGGCATGAATCTGATGAGTATGTTCTTTGAGTTTCTAAGACAACATAATGTGGACTTGGATAGTTTAGGCTAAGCTTATATAACTCCGACGGTGCACTTGCTAGAGGATCACATAGTTAAGGCAGTGACAGCCAAAAGAGTGGCAATGGAGTAAGTTGTGACTCCAGTAAGTTCTTAAACTACAAAAAAAATTGAGGCGGAGGAATCACCCTCCAAAACCAACATTATGGAAGAAGTGAAGAGGTTATGATCATCTTAGAGAGAGTCACCACTTATGTATGAAGAGTTGCAAAACCCCTGCCCGGATAGTATTAATGAAAAACCATACCTTGAGGGGTACTTTCCTTCCAAATTCATGACATTAAACGGATGAGGTAAAAACCCTAGGGAGTGTGTAAAGAGGCTCATGGAGTATGTTGGCGTGCAAGGAAACTACTCGAAAACTCTCACCTTAAAAGCCTACACGTGTTACTCTCGCTTGGCACCGAACAACATCCCTACTTGGGAGGAAATGCATCAAAAATTTTTACAGAAGTTTTTTATGGATGAAGACAAGTTCGTGCTAAGACACTTGGCCTAAGAAGTGCAAAAGTCGAGAGAATAGGTGATGAAATACATTAAGCATTTTAGGGAAATAGAGCTCGATGTACATGAGGATGTCGAAGAGGCGAGATTGTTGCAGATTTGTATAAAGGGGCTGCTGGAAGAATACAAATTCCATTTGATTAATGAGACCCAAGGGTAACCTTCATAGAATCCACGCAAGAAGCTAGTAATATCACCATGATCATTAAGGCAAGACCCCAAGGATGGATTACATAGATTCTGCTGCCGATCGGTAGGTTTTATGTTTTGCATCGTCAAATAGTGAACTATGTTAAAAGATGCCCTGTAAGAAGAAAAGAGGGCAAAGGGCCCAAGAACAACAATATTGTCGAGAAAAGGAAATTTGAGAATGATGTTCTTCCGCCATTGTCATGCAGTGTGGTGGAGGCCATATAATATTATCGGACACAAGTACCCGAGGGGGTGACAGATTCCCCTCGCTCAAATCGTCAAGTGGTTATGGTAGCATACAAAGAATATGCAAAATTTTATGAGTTTTAATAGAGGGTGCAACAAGCTACCAAAGATTGTTATTATTTGTGTATGATAATAGGGAAATAAGTTATTAATGGCACCTTGTAAATTCCTCCTATGGAAGTTAACAAAAATTTAGTGCTACCCCATCACTATGGCATAGTGAATATGGTGACGGCATACAACTAGGAAAAATACTCAAGTATAAAGAATGGAGGAATGGTGATGATGCATGTTAAAGATGGATATCTAATTTGGAAAAAGAAAATCCCAGAAATGAGTGGGACAAGGAGATGGGATTTAAAGAAGGAGGTTTAGATGTGGTTCTTACCCTTCATGGTGGTAACATCAGAAGCTAAACACGTGTGCATTGCGCAGACATACAAAATAGAAATAGATTCGGAGTGTGCGATGATCGTAAGAAGCCATAAGTTCAAATGGATCTTTGACCAAATTAGGGTGAAGTATGAAACATAAGCGATAATCACTACGAAGATCCTAAAAGAAATCCAAGAGCAATGGTATGCCTCCCTCAACTGGCATGGTCCCATGGGGAGACTGGTCAGGAAATATACATCTGAGGTAGTATTTTTAGATGCAGACAAATAAGTACCTTTCTTCCATAATAGACCTTTATACGTCACCCCTCTAGTGAATGGGATTTGTTTCCCAAGAGCGCTCCTAGATGGGGGAATCTATAAATATCATGCCCATTAACACTCTATAGGAGATAAGAATTTCTCAAGAAAAAATTATTCCGGTACCGCTGGTAATATCTGGTTTTGATAGTGTAGGGATGAAGTCGCTTGGCAATCTCAATGTGAGGATTAAGTTGCGAAACTTCACATCCCACATTAAATTTCATATCATCACTGCCAATATGAGTTACCATTATTGATAGGTCGAGTGTGGATGCACACACATGGAATCATGCCATTGACATTCCACTAATGCACAAAATCCAATGTTCGTGGGACAGAGATTATAAAAAGGCTACGGAGAGGACATTTTAAGTAGAAGAGGCCCATTTGGAAATTATTGTGTTCAACATAGAATTAGATGAGGAAATAAAATAATTTGATCAAAGGAGCACGGGAACCCTGTGTGGCTCAGGAAAAAGTTAAAAGCCATGAAATCAGTGCATGAGAGGTTAGACCCGTGAGTTGACCCCTATGAGAGAAAAGGAAAGGAGATGAGAAATTTTGAAGAAGAATCAAGACCCGCATGGACTTAAAAGAAGAATGTTTTGCCTAATGGCAAAGTCATATGTTAATTATAACGATTGGAGTGGGTGACGTCTAGGGCAAAAGTGTCGACCCGGTGCCAAAATGCTTTGTGATTGATGAGTCTCTTATTCTTGAACAAGTTAACGAACAGGAGGAAGCACTATAATGCATATACGATGGACCACGATAGCAACTCCAGGAGCTTGAGGAGATAAACTTAGAAATGGAAGGTGGTGATGAGCGAACCATCTTCATTTACAAAGGCGTAATCTCGAGCAACGAGAGGAGATCATTGACTTGCTCAAAGACTTCCTAGATGTCTTAGAGTGGAAGTACAAAAAAAAATATTGAGGATAGATACGGCGGTGAGCTCTCATAATTTGAATATTTTGCCTAATTCTTTGCCTGTGAGATAGGCTATACGAACCTATAAACCTGAGATAGACTTAAAAATAAAAACGTAAGTAGAAAAGCTTCTTGTCGTTGAGTTCATTAAACCCATTCATCACCGAGTATGGTTATCAAGCATTGTTCCCAATGTAAAGAAAGGGAAAAAACAAATGTAAGGACATTTTTTCTCAAGTCTGATATGTTACATTTGTGTATGTTGTAAGCCACTACATTTGGCACATCACTTCACGATATCACAGGACGACTTCAATCCGAATCAAGCATTCAACATCTCTATAAATTTTTTGACATCTTCCTCAACGACTTCACTTTCCATAATTTTATGGATTTTATGCAAGTGGTACGCTAGAGAAGTCAAAACAATGAAAGAAAGGCAAGATAGGAAAGTTCAAGGGCATTTTAGTAACTTTAAAATCATATGTCGAAGGTCTGGTCAACTAGAAAGTTGAAGAGCTCGGCGTCAAAAGATACTGGAAGAAACGGCACCTCAATCCGAGCTGCGGTGAAGAAGTTATGACCTTTTGAAGATGGAGAAAATTCCTTAGAAGAATATTGTTTTCTTTTAAACCCAAACTAGCGAGGTACCGCGAACTGCATAGTGAACCGGTTCAGGGGGAATCGGTTGGGGGTATACCGGAACCGGTTCAGGGTACACGCACAGCAAAAGTCCCACCGACTCAAAACTCTTTTGGTTTTCTTATAAAATCCAACTTTGGTGGATTTATTTTTTAAGACATGGAGAGACGTTTTTTAGAGTTCTATTAGCTCAAGTCTTCATATTTTTTAGTCCCAAAAACTCATATTTTGATTCACACATCATTCCCATACTTTTTTGAATCCTTTTTAAACCCAAGAACACTTTACTTTTGTTCATTTATCGTAGAGTGCGTCTCTACACCGTATGGCTACGTGTCATTGAGGATCTTGCTACGTGAAGATTCTTTCCTGAAGATTGGGCTGCGAGTCCTTAGAGGGTGCTGCGTGTATTCTCTTGCTGAGTTCAAGACTGCAAGTCTTTGTGGGTTAGCTGAACGTTGATCCATTGTAGATTTCTCTATGTAATTGTAAGTTGCGATTTATGAATTCATAGTGAAATAAAGGTTTTACCCAAAAGGGGGGTTTTCCTGAAATCTGTGTCTCAACATATTTATTGTGTCGCATGCTTTTTATTTATGGGTTGACACACTCACACAAGTAGTTGTATGTTTAGGGGCTGAATTGATTTGGTTTAAAGATAGACTCTAATTAAATAAGGTTTAATTGAAAACTTGCGAATTAATTTAAATTGGTATCACACACCGCGTTGTCATATTTTACAAATTGGTATCAAAGCGGGTTACGCTAATTTATCGTGTGATCCTAATTTTTTCAAGGATTTATTTTTTTGATACAATTTGACCTCTCACGTCGTCAAATTGGTATCAGAGCTGGTTGAGCTAATTTATCGCGTATTACTTTTTTTGCAAAATTGTGTGATATTGATTTTTTTTGAAAAATCTGTTTTGTGAAAAATCGCATTTTTTTCAATGGAACGTTCATTTAATAAGGTGCCTATTTTTTATGGGAATAATTGTGCCTATTGGAAATCTCGCATGAAATCTAGTTTAAAAGCTATTGACGAGCGTGTTTGGTTGCATTGTGAAAATGGGTGGACTCCTCCCACGGTCATCGCTAATAACATCACCTCTTTGAAACCCGTGTCAGCCTGGACTGAAGATGATTATAAAATGTCTAATTTTAATTCCCGTGGTCTGAGTGCTATTTCTGAAGCTGTCACTCCTGATGAGTTCCACCGAATTATGACGTGCACCACGTCTGAAGAGGCTTGGAATGTTTTAAAATTGACACATGAGGGTACGAACGCGGTTAAAGAATCAAAATTACAAAATTTGGCCACCCAATTTGAGACTATCACCATGTCTGAGTCTGAATGCCTTGATGATTTTTATGCACGTTTGTCGAACATTGTTAACACATGTTTTAATTTGGGTGAGGTGATTGATAACACGCATGTCGTAAAAAAGATTTTGAGATCTCTCCCAATACGCTTTATTCCTAAAGTCACTGTTTTGAACTCCTTAGAAAATTTGAAATCACTTAAGTTGGAAGAACTTGTAGGAGATATTCAAACCTATGAAATTGACATGTTTCACAAAATCATTAAGGCTTAGGACACTGGAATTGCTTTAAAGACTCATTGTATGAAAAAGAAAGAAAAAGTTTGTGAGTCCGATTCTGAGGGAGACTTTGATTTTAATGATATGGCATTGTTTGCGAAAAATTTTAAAAAATTTCTCAACATGAACAAAAATAATTCTTCTAATAAAAAGAAATTTTTTAAGAAAAATAAAAAGAAATGAAAGGCCAAAGAAAGTGGTGAGAGGAAAAAATAGAATGACTCATATGAGGAGTGTGAGGAATATTTTGAGAACGTGACCCGTTTTGAATGCGGAGGAAAGGGGCATAAGTCGTTTGAGTGTCCTACGTGGCTTAGAAAGAAAGGGAAGAAAGTAGCCATCCCTGCCACACTTAGTGATAGTGAGGGAAATGAGGAAGATGATCCTGGAGGTGATTTAGCACATGGGATGGTTGTCGCTTTTTCTAGTCGTGTGAGCACACCCACTTTGTCTCACGAGAGCGATGATAGTGATTTGTGTTCCTCGAGTGAGGGAGAAAGCGAGAGTGAAAGTGGAGATGAAAACGAGCTCCAAAAATCGTTTAGATATTTGTACACCGAGACCTTGAAAACAAAGAAGTATAATAGAGATTTAGGTCGCCGGGTTTTAGATTTGGAGAGAGAAAAGGAGGTTTTAAAAAAGGAGAAGTGTGATTTAACCAACACGTTTTCTAGTCTGACGACACGTGTATCCCAAGTCGAGAGTGATCACGAACGTGTTAGGGAGGTCAAAGTCAATTTTGAGAACGCACCTAAGAAGGTTGAAAAGGTGGTTCTTAAGGATAAAGGTGAGAAGTTAGGAATAAGTTATGACGGTGCTTCCACTTCCCAATTAGCACCCGAGTCGGTTCCCACTTTAGTGACAGATTCATATGAGTCTCACCCTAACCCACCTAGGCGTCCCATTCCACTTAGGAGATAACTTCCTAGAGTTTTTTAGAGAGGTGTTCCTAGGCCTATATATGTTTGTTCACATTTCAAAAGGAGAGGACACCTTAGGGAATTTTGCTTTAAGTTGGGTTATGTGCCACGTTTTTCTTCTACACGTCTTTTCTGCTACACATGCACCCACTCATGATACTTTACATTCTCCTGAAGACTACATGAGAGAGTTTGCACATCTAGGTGAGTAAGTTAAGTTTTTAGTCAAAACTTCACAAGATTTGATGGAGGTTTTTCATAAGTTGACACCACCCACCACCTTTGGAAAACCCCCCCACACCTAACGATTGAGGTTTTACGTGTTTACTAGCATCGGATGTTTTTCATGCTATCATTATTTGCCTATTGCTAGTATGTATCATTTTTGTATGTTTTATTTTTTTTGGAAATATTTTGAAAAATACAAAAAGATTTTATTTTGATAAAACTTTTGAAAAAATCCAAAAAGAGTTTCATTTTTTGTTTGCACCGTTTATGGATGGACACTTAGGATGACCGAGTCCCAACATTATTCTGCTTTTTTTCACGTTACTATTTGATAGTGTTTTGAGACAATATGTCAATTTATCCATGTGCTTTATAATGTTTGGAGTCATTAAGATGTAATTAAGTGTTACTTCCTACATGTTTGACTCATGGTTTCCTTTATTTCACACATGCACGAATTTGCTTGATTATTGTGCTTGTCTTATCACATGTTGGATGGGTGTTTTCACTTCAATCATGTCCTTAAAACGAACCAATCGTGATAAAACTTGATAAGAAAGGTGTGAATGTAAGAATCGTTTGTGAGTTTGTGTGCTTCATTTGAAAACAGGGAAGGGCTGGGAAAAGTTCACATTTGACCTTTGTGAATACTAAGCCGTCGTTATATCGGACCTAAAAAATTGAGGAATTTTATTATCCGAGTTACAAAGAGGTTTAAAAGAGACTGAAAATATTTAAAGGCAATAAAAAGAACCAATTAGGTTTTTGCACCAATTCTCTAATGTTTGAGAATTTAGATTTCCTCTAAAAGAAAATATGCATGAGGGAGTTTGGTTGGAGATTTTAAACGGGTTTGCACGTCCTTGAAAGTCTTGAAAAAGATCTATATAGCTTTGGACATTATTGGGGTGAAAATCACTTTGTCTTTGATTTGTTGATTTGCATAAGACAATTTCATCTAAATTCAACAATTTTTACACCTAAGGATACTTTTTGTGTTCATTAGTTAGGGGTATACGTATGCATCGTGCACATATGCTTGATTGAGTTAATTTACCTATTGAATGTGATCACACCATACATTCCATTTCCATGACTTGGTTGTTTGAGTTTAAATCCATGGTGTGATTTTTTTTGGTATCTTATTTTTGTATGAAAACATTTGAAAAATCAAAAATAGTTTGTGAATATTTTTTGAGTATTTCTTTGCAAGAGTGCGTTTTCCATATGATTGATGCCTTGTTTCGAATACGGTGACACCCCGACTTTGCTTCTTTGATTTATTCTTCTCATTTGTCTATTTGGGGTCATAATAAAAAAGGGGAGAAAGAATTATCATTTTATGGGGGAGTTTTTGAGATTTGACTTATTCTTTTCTCATACATTGGTATGTGTGTTTATCTCATTTCAAACTCGATACGTCACTTGGTATTTTTCTTTTTCTCATGTGTGTAGGTACTACATTGATGATCATATGTTGCACACCCTGATAAGAAAAGGTTTGAGATTTTGGAGATTTGAAGAACAAACGATGAAAACTTACTCATTTGTATCTTTCCAGTTTTGGGTTCATGGGAGGGTCGATTTGTATAGGTCAATTGAATGATAATAATTCGGATTTTTTTATTTTGTACCGGCATAGACATAAGGGGATATTTTTAAGGACATTTTTCCTTAAGTTCGATATGTTACATTTGTGTATGTCATACGCCGCTACATTTGGCACGTCACTTCACGATATCACATGACGACTTCTATCCAAATTAAGCGTTCAAAATCTCCATCAATTGTCCCACATCTGCCTCAACGACTTCACGTTCCAAAATTTTATGGATTTTATGGAAGTGGCACGGTAGAGAAGTCAAAACAATGAAAGAAAGGCAAGATAGGAAAGTTTAAGGGAATTTTAGTAATTTTATAGTCATAATCCAGAGGTCTGGTCAACTGGAAAGTTTAAGATCTCGACGCCACGAAGATACTGGAGGAAATGACACCTCAATGTGAGCTATGGTGAAGAAGTTATGACCTTTTGAAGATGGAGAAAATTCCTTAGAAGAATGTTGTTTTCTTTTAACCCCAAACCAGCAAGGTACTGCGAACCGCGTAGTGAACCGATTCGGGGGGAACCTATTTGGGGTACACTAGAACCGGTTCGGGGTACACGCATTGCAAAAGTCCCACCGACTCAAAACTCTTTTGGTTTTCTTATAAAATCTAACTTCGGGGGAGTTATTTTGTAAGACTTGGAAAGACGTTTTTTAGAGTTCTATTAGCTCAAGTCTTCATATTTTTGAGTCCCAAAAACTCATATTTTGATTCACACCTAATTCCCATACTTTTGTGAAACCTTTTGGAACCCAAAGACACTTTGCTTTTGTTCATCTATCGTGGAGTGTGTCTCTACAACGTATGGCTGCGGGTCATTGAGGATCTTGCTGCGAGAAGATTCTTTGCTAAAGATTGGGCAGTGAGTCCTTGGAGGGTGCTGCATGTATTCTCTTACTGAGTTCAAGACTGCGAGTCTTTGTGGGTTAGATGCGTGTTTATCCATTGTAGATTTCTATATGTAATCGTAAGTTGCGATTTATGAATTCATAGAGAAATAAAGGTTTTACCCAAAAGGGTTTTTTTCCTTAAATATGTGTCTCGGCATATTTATTGTGTCGCATGCTTTATATTTGATGGGTTGATCTATTGACATATAGATGCATGTTTAGGGCTGATTTATATTTGTTTGGGTTGTTCAAATTTAGACATCCAATTAAATAAGTAATCCGATAAATTGGAAATTTGCGAACTTGGATCGATATTACACATTCTTAGTAAATATGTGTATACATGGATTTCATCGGTTAGAACTGCCCTTGCCCAAAAATGAGTTTCCTCTACCTAGTATCGACAGTTTGGTGGATGCAACCACCGGTCATGAGATGTACATTTTCATGGATGGGTGGCTTACAATCATATTATAATAGACCCAGTGGATGCAGAGAAGACAACATTTCGGACCTCTCTAGGTAATTTCCCCTACACTATCATTCCTTTTGGATTGCAGAATGCAGGAGCAGCCAACCAACAGACCATGATGGTTATATTTTAAGATATATTGTAATTCTATGTAAACAATTTGGTGGTGAAGTAAAAAATAGAGAGTAGGCATATCCAGGACTTTAAAAGAGTCTTTGAGAAATGTAGGAAGTAAAAAATGAGGATATACCCCTCAAAGTGCACCTTTGGAGTTACTGCGGGGAAATTCTTGGGTAGCTACGTAACAGGTTGGGTGTGCAAGTTGATGTGGTAAAATAAAGTCCATTTTGATGATGTCGCTGACGAAAAGTCAAAGGCAACTCAAGAGTTTCCTAGAAAAGATTTCTTATTTAAGAAGGTTTATACCAGCATTGGCGGAAGTCACCCACCTTTTCGCGCCACTAATGAAGGATAAGGTGAAATGGGTGTGGGGTATGAGAAAAAGAAGGTGTTTTAGAAGGTGAAAGAAATATTGACTTCTCCTTCAACCATGATCCCATCGGAAGTAGGCATGCTTCTATTATTGTACCTCAATTCTACAAAGCAGAGAGGTCTATTGGGGACTTGCTTGCTTAAGAAAAAGAAGTGGAGAGATATGTTTACTATTTTGTAACAACCCGTATTTTTTAGGAATTAAAAACATGAATTAATTCAGTTAAATTTATATTACACGTGTGATGTAATTTATAGGAAATTAAATATTGTGGGTTATTAAATTACTAATCGAAGAGAAATGATTAATGTTTATTGATTAAAAATTACTAAGTGAATGACAATATTTTATCTCAACCGGGCATAGTGTGTGGACTAAATGAGGTCGAGATAGTAAATTAATTATGAGTAACTCGGATTATGATTTTGAGGTCATGCTCGAAAGGGCCGAAATAGTCAAAATAGTATACTCGGGTGTATAGTTTGGGTCCCTAGACAGTTTTACACCAAATTGACACCCCTAGAGGGAATTTTAATCATTTTGTAGCCCAGGGTTAAGGGAATTACGAGTTTGCAAAGGTTATATAAACTTGTAGTTGTGTGAGGCTAGGGTAAATGATATATATTACACTTGGAGTCCATTAGAGAGGAGAGAAAGAGTTTTCTTAGGGCTTAGGAGAGGATTATTGGAGAAGCTACCCTTGTTCTTGCATCACAACCATTTTTGAAGTGTGGATTAGAAAAAAAGAGTCACTAAGTCAAAGCAGATCATTTCCATACAAGGCAAGTATTTATCTTGCAATTTTTTATGAGTTATAATACCCATGTAGAGTGGGGTCTTTTAATTAAGGATTTAATGACACTGTTTTTTTAGATTTGATGAATATAACTTATAATTAGGAATAGGATAACATGTAGAATGAACGCAATTGTACAAATCAATCGACATCTGATGTTATGGGATTTAAATCATGGGATAAATCTAGGTTTTATTGATGAACTTATGTCAGAAACGTAGAAAGGTTGGATAAATGATTAATGAATTAAAATCTTAGTATTGGATGAAATTGTATGGATTTTATACATGATTTACATTAAAAATCATCCCTTTATGTATATATGATGTTAAGTTATATTTATTGGTAGTTTGGGATTGTTGTATAATGGTTTGAGGACTTGAATGTCGGAAACTTTTGTAATCGTAAACTAAAAGAAGACATCTGATACATTTCGAATCGATTCACTCCAAGAGCGACTTGATTCGATTTGCCCAGAATTGAAGGTTTTTACTTTTTTTTTAAATCCTAAAATTTTGGATAATTTATGAGGGAACTCTTGGGACATTTTTAAATTATGGAGGGGAAAATAAAAATGTCAGTAAGCCTATAGTGGAGATTATGTTTACGCAAGTTGAGATGAGTTAAGGATTTAAGAAACTTAAGAAAATTATCCACAATTGATAAATAATTGAAATTCGAGATCGGTCATGTAGGAGTGAGTGAATTTATCTTTATAACCAGTAGTTGACAATGGGAAAAACTACATATTAATTAAGGGGTAAGTCGGACCATTAGAGTAGTGGGCCATACTCAAAATTATATGAATTGGAATTTTAATTGAAATTAATGGTACATCAAATATGCGAGCGATATATATTACTTTCGAATTGATGAAATTGCGTTGTGTGTACACCTACTAAATAAAATATATATATACATATATATATACATATATATATATATAGGTGGTGTGAATACTTATAAATATGATTTTATTATGTGGGTGAACATAACTACGCTACCTGCTATCAGGAGGTTGCACGCAGAGGGCGATCCCACCTTGACGATTCCATTGAGGTCTAGATTAGTGCCCCAGAGCATGGAAGGCATCCCATTATGTGACGTGTATTAGTGGGAACGACATGTCATTTGGGTACGTTAGGTATGTGCGTATCCCAAAGTATCGAAACCATGTTCGCCTCCACCATTGTGTTGATTGATTTTTGGTTCGAGGAGACATGCTGAACAAATAGTCCTTCATTGAGTATGAGAGGTACATGGACTTGTAAATAGAGTATGCCAGCATCACGAGGGGCCATTCCAGGGATGCTATATTTTTGTATATGTTATATATGTGATGAATATACACCAGTGTAATATAACTACTTATGTGAGATATTAGAATTGATATATGATATATATCTAAAAGAATTTAAGTAGTGGTACTTAAATGATTGATCAATACATTAAGATTGTAGTATTGTGTCGCATGGAGAAATACGAGGGAACAAGACTTAGTGAGAATAGTCAAATACATTAACTAGTCGATAAAGGGATGCTGGTTAGGTACAATATGTTAGGCATGCACTTTAGTTGAGAGGTGAGTATCTCAAGTGAGTGTAGGTGGATTATACATGTGTAATAAATAACTAATTTAAATTGTGATTTAAATTACTTGAAAAATATTTTCAAAATGTTTTACTTGGGCTCTGACCCGTGTCAAAAAAAATTCAAAACCTTTTAGGTGTTCAGGCATAAGGACGTCAAGCTTAAAGATCCTATCCAGAGATACATAACTGCAATGATGTGGAGGCTTGTAGGAGAATACTTTAGATGCCTTAGCTCATTCATTCTAGATAGAAGATTTCCTTAGACGTTCAGTTGAGCGTGTTTCTTTCAGATTATTTAGTTTATTCAGTTATGCATCAGACTATATTCCGATTTTAATTTACTTGTATTAGATTGTGGTTGGATTTTATATTTGGAGAACCAATACTTTATTCAGTCTCAATTATTTATATATTGATCGTGTGATTGTTTAGACTATATTTATGTGTGAATGGTTTAGTTCATTTAATTTATTTCCGCATGCCTTCGTAAGAAAAGTAAAATTTAACACCAGCTTAATTTGACCTAGGTTATTAGTAATTAAAAAGTTTTTTGACGGTGATGCTTAAAATGAAACCATAAATGATTCCTGTTTAATTTAACAATGGAATTATCACCCAAGATTAAAATAGGCGGGTGTCATATATTTGTCTAGAGAAATTTCAAGAATGGAGTCTAGGTATACGAATGTAGAAAAGCATTATCTGGACTTAGTCTATGTATCACAAAAACTGAGGCATTAATTGCTAGCCTTAACGATGCATATTATCACCAAAAGTGATCCCATCAAATACTTGCTTGTGCGTACCACCTCGGTAAGGCTAATAACTAGGTGGTTCTTGATACTCCCGAAATATTACCTAAAATTCCTTGCTCCAAAAAACATTAAGACTCGAGATGTGGTTGATCTCCTCGACAACTTCCCAATTCAAAACTTTGAATCTATAAGTGAGGAGCTTCTAGGGGATAACTTCCAAGCTTTTCTAGCTGAAGAGATGGAAGAATGGAGTATTAAGTTTGACGACTCATGTTCATTGGGGACCAGTAGAGTAGGTATTATATCCTAAAGTGATAAAGAGCAGGTCACCCTCTCTTATAATTTGGATTTCAAGTGCTCTAACATTGAATAGGAATATGAGGCTCTCATACTTGGCTTCCTAGAATCTTTGAGAATAAGCATCAGAGTACTTTGTATACGAGGACACTCCATCCTGGTAGTCAGGACAGTTATAGAGGGAGTTCGCACTCATGCACGGTAATCTTTCTCCGTAGAAAGAAATCTTTCAAAAGAGGTTGAGATAACTTTTAGCTATCAAAATAAAAAGGCACCCAAGGATGATGAACAGGCACCCATATGCTCTGGCAACGATTATGCAGAAATTATATATAGAGGATCCTGAGGCCATGATCACTGTCCGACGAAGAATAATTCTCACCGCGATGAGATATTTATTCCCAAGTAAAGATATTAAGGATCGAACATTTCTAATTATGAAACAATTAGGGACACGTAAAGGGGGAATGACGCTGTCAGAGTTGGTAAATTTCCACATGTCGCTGGGTACATTATACTTCAAAGCCGCATGTGTTTCTTTGCACGATGTGTAGGGGAAGAGGAGCCCTAAGAAAATTGAAAGTTATGCAATGTAGGCACTATAGGGACATAAATATCCCACTCTATAGGCTAATACAACGAGGGGGCTATCATTGGCCCACTATGAGAAAATAGGTTGCTCGCATGCAGAAGGGATGACTAAAATGCCAAACCCAGTTTGATCAGCCAATGGAGGTGAATTTTATAGAAATTTCTAGAAGATTAGAGGTCACCCCACATCGTTCATCTCAAAGATAGTGAGTTACCTTTGGTGAAATATGTTTATCGAAAAGAATGTCCTATTACTACTTGTTGTATGGGGAATTCTACAGGAAGGAGTATAATGAAAAATCTTTGAGATACGTGGCGGGTAAAGAAGTGTCAAGAGTACTAAAAGAGGCCGACGATTGTTCGCAAATAGGAAGTGTTAAATTATAGGATCAACTAACGACCTTGGAGTACTATTGTCCAATGATGTTGGCTAACTTTATAATTTTTGTAAATAAATGTAGAGCATGTCAAATTCATGGATATATGGTTCATGCCCCCTCGGTGAGTTTGTAAAGCTTAGTTGCACCTTACCCATTTCATACATGGGCATTTAATTTATCAAGAAAAATCAGCCCCGCCTCTCATGAAAAATCTTGCATTCTGGTTGCCATGGAGTTATATACCAAATGGTCCTAAATAATTTATTTGAGAAGGCTTATTATTCAGGTTGTAATACAGTTCATTAGGGAATATATAATATACAGGTTTGGCATTCCAAAATTCATTCTCACGGATAATGGCAAGTAGTTTGTGTACAAAGAAATGGGTTTTCTCATGGAAAATTATAAAATTATCCATAACAATTCAACTATTTCCTATCCCAAAGGGAATGGTCAGGTGGAGGACACCAATAAGACACGATCAATATTTTGAAAAAGATGTTGGAGGATCTTATAGGAACATCGGATGATAAATTGCTAATGGTTTTATGGGCTTACAGGACCTCCAAGAGGAAGCCAAATGGTTTTACCCCGTTCTCTGTAGTCTATGGTACAAGGGCTTTCCAACCGGTAGAATTGGTTGTACCATCATCATAAGTGTCCCTAATCCATAATTTGGTGCCTGATCCAAGATATCTGCAGTTTGAAGTCTTTGATGAGCATCGTGATAGATATAAGGAAAATATCAAAGTCTACATTTAACGGTTATCTAGAGCTTACGAGAATTTAGTTAAGCCTAGATAATTCCAAGTGGGAGACTTAGTTTTGCGAGCATCCACTCATCAACTAAGAAGCATGTCGGCCTTAAAATTTAAGCCCAACTGAGAGGGGACATTCTTAGTGCGAGGAGTAAGGAGATCAGGATATTTCCAAATCTTAGAGCTGGAGAGCGAGTTCATTCAATCGGTCAATTGCAAATGGCTCAATAAGCACTATGCCTGAGGTACTCTAACTTTTCTTCTCAGTAGTTCGTCCTTGAAAAGGAAAATTATTAATGGCATTTTATTATAATATCACTATATGGATATATTACCTTTTTAAATAGTGAATGAAATAGTGAATGCTTGGTTATAACCACTTCCTTCATAGGATTTATGATAA
Organism: Sambucus nigra; assembly: GCA_949130495.1. Taxonomy (NCBI): domain Eukaryota; kingdom Viridiplantae; phylum Streptophyta; class Magnoliopsida; order Dipsacales; family Adoxaceae; genus Sambucus; species Sambucus nigra. The sequence goes on along the minus strand of OX422215.1, from coordinate 291,092,702 downwards.
CGTTTATCAGTTTACATAACAACCAACTTTATCATGAATCTTTTCACAAAGTTAAGCAAGTGGACACATCTAAATAAATGACTTTTCTTTTACTAAGTTAAATTTACGAATATAGTAGCTTGATATTCTCACAGTAAAAGGGAAAAGATATTTAATTTAGGGATCATTGCTCATGATACTTGGTGGGATATATAATTTTTAATGACAAAGTATAATGAGAAAAACACCTTTAGCTGTAATAATTTGAGGGATAAACTCCAAAAAAGGAGTACCCAATAGAATATGAGGTACGAGGTTTCATTAACAATTTCAAAGTGCGAAAAACAAGAAAATTTTGCAAGTTGTTCAAATAGTTTGTATGTCACCCGTAATAACAAAATGGGATTGGACCTGAAGTCCTATCTTTTAATATATATATATATATATATATATATATATATATATATATATATATATATATATATATATATATATATAGAGAGAGAGAGAGAGAGAGAGAGAGAGAAAGAAAGAGAAAGAGGCAGTCTCATGTGCGTACTAAGTTTGCACACGTGCTAGCACATACCAAATTTTTTAAAATATTAAAAAAAAATTGAGTTGATTTTTTTATCTGGCATTTAAATATTTAAATGGAAAAATATAAAAAAAATCATCTCAAAAAAACTTTTTTTGATATTTTTAAAAAACCGGTCAAACTTCCGTTGCTTTTAAGCACTTTAAAAGCTACGAAAGTTTGACAAAATTTTTAAAAATAGCAAAAAAAGTTTTTTTGAGCTGATATTGATTAAATGTTTAAATATCATACAAAAAAATCAGCTAAAAAATATTTTTTTACTATTTTAAAAATTGATGTGCAAACTTAGTGTGCATAGGAACTTGTCTGTATATATATATAGACACCCCATTCTGCTACCCCCTAACTCTCCTTAGGTCCCTAGTACCTCCCTTCATCACTACAAACCCAGGTCATACCCCGAGCACTGACCTAGAAGCCATCGGGCACTCCTAGGCTTCGTTTGACCAAAAAGTGAAACTCTTCAGCTCGATCGAGGTTGAATGAATCTTCGAAGGTAACTGAAACCCCTTTCCAAAGATCCGCTCCGTGCGCGATTCCAACTTACCATGCGGACGAATGATCCGTTTGCGTCCGAAACTTGATCTAGAGGCCACCGAGCGCTCTGGGGCTCTGTTTGACCTAAGTCAATTCTTTAGATCTACTGAGGCTGAATGAATCTTCAAAGGGCACTGAAACCCCTTTTCAATGGTCCACTCCGTGCGCGATTCCGACTTACCATGCAGACGAACGATCCGTTTGACTCCAAGAGGTCACCGAATGCTTCCAGGGCCCGGTTGACCAAAGTCAGCTCCCTAAACCGGGTCAAACTCTTTGGAATGTCGAAGCACATCTCCTAACCTTTCCAACGGTCCACCCCGTGCGTGATTCGGACTTACCATGCGGATGAACGATCTGTTTGCGTCCGAATGATTCCCCGTCCAATGGACCGACAAACGCTTCCGATCCATATTTGACCCAAAGTCAACTCCCGAACCCGAGAGCGATACAAAGGACTTTCAAAGGTATCTGGATTACCTTTCCAACGGTCTGCCCCGTCCACGATTCTGACCAACGGTTTGCCCCCGACAGCCAATTTTCTGAAAAGGCCTGAAACACACTGCCAAATGGCAGGACCAGGTCTATGCCGATCGGCAGTGACCTGGGCCTATAAAAGGAGGCCTTCACCTCATTTGCAAAGGGATCCCAGATCTGATAAAAATCACTCTCAGCGAATCCCAAAAATCTCTCTCGAAGACAGTGCGATTTCAACATCCAATTCCCTTTCTAACTTTCACTTTTCATCATCCTTTTCATCAAAATTGATGAATTAGCCACTCTCCATCATCATCTAAGGGCAAAGGGATGCTCTCCAACATTCAAGATCTTCAAGAAGGTCCAACTGTTTCCACTTTCTCTCCAAATTCTCTTAAATTCGCAATAACTTGTTTTATTACTTAGCACTTTTATTATCTCATCTCACACATCCTAATATACTTTTTATTTAGTATTATTGAACATCTCTTATTTTCATATAAATAAAAAACCCAAAAAATAAGAAAAAGAGGGTTTCCACATAAATTCCAAATAGGGATTCTCATACTTTTCTCACAACTAAAACACTTTTTCTACACACACATACACTCACAAATAAGAGATCTCCCATTTGGATTAATGGGATAAACCCCACCCCTGGTTTTGTATGCGAACTACGTGGACTTTGATGCCTTTATAACCTACGTGGGCATCTCGGGGTAAAACCCAAGACTCGAGTCCTATTCTCACTTTCTCTCTCATTTTCTATCTTCTCTAAATCCAATTTTCTTATATTCTATATACTTGTTCTTAGGGACGTATTACTCCATATGCGTTATCGTTCCATTATAACGATTAACGTAAGGGTAATCGTGTACATCTTATTTTCTAATATTATTTTTATACCTTCTTACAGATGACTCGCTTTATCTCTCCCATGATACAAGTCGAGGATTCCTATCTCCACTATATATATACACATGCACACATATCACAGGGGAAATAAAAAAGGAAAATAGCAAACATCCATGAGAGATCGAAAGGGAGGAATGGGTGCCTAACACCGTCCCATTTCGTAACTTAGCCTCCGAACCCATCTCGAATCATTTTGGTTTCGTATGCACTGGTATGTCTTTGGATGTCGTCCTTAGGGATGGCTACCCCCTTTTCTTTTGTCTGTTTTGAGTAAAATTGACTGGCGACTCTAAATATCTCTACATTTTTACACCTCATCTCAAACGACGCCGATCGAAGCGCTCCCGAGAGGGACGCGCGGGACCCGAGGATCCTTCCTTTATGCGCCCTCCCACGGTGAAGATCGTGGATGGCCACAGTGGTGACTCTGCTGGGGACTTGATATGTTTTGAGGGCTCGACTCTATTTACATGGATGTTATATTTGTTTATATTTCCCCTATATCTGCATGTTCCCCTTTTTCATGTATATGCCATGCTTATGCTTATGTTCACACACTTGTAGAAAATTCTCCATGTACACTTCACACCACGTGCACCTAGGATCACATATATCCACATGTTGCACGCATCACCCATTCATACTTAGTGTATCTTTGGTACTCTTACTTTGCTCCCTGTTTGGCATAATCAAGAAAATCATTCTCATCATAAGATACTAATAAGAGAATCATGCATGATTCACATGACATCACCAAAGAACATTATTATTGACCAAATTTTATCCATTAACTGGAGAGTCACTTCGTGATGGGCGCTGGTCCGGCAGGGCACAGTTAGCCTAAGAGATATGACTCTCACCTTCCATTGGCCAAGTAACTTTGACGTATATCGAACGGTTCCCCCGCATCATATCGCTTGACCGAATTCATGGCGGGAGGTATATCGTAGGGAATTCCTTCACGTACGTCGATTATATCGAATTCTCTCTCACAAGTACCGTCCCCATGAGGTATATAGTGAGGCCATTCACGTACACTTAGGTATATCAAATGGATTGTCCACATGTACCGATTGCCCGCAAGAGCAATACGCACTTTAGATTACCGCAAGAGCAATCGTGGAAGTCACGCCAAAGGGGGGAACCCATTCTGATTCACCCAACCAACTGCATACCCACATATAGGTGTCAAACCTAGGACATGCACTTTAGATTACCGGTTTCAACCCGAAACTCTGCCGAAATTCTGGGTCGGCCTCCCGCCTAAATTTTTGTGCATTTTTAAAACTGGACCCTATCCGTGAGCCTGGTTACAAGTCCAGTTGTAGCTTTGCATATATTAAAAACCCCACTTTTCCAGGCTCGGGTCCCGTCCGACATTGTATATAGGAGAATTAAATACAAGTGAGAACATAATAATCGTAATAATCATGCTGAGTTTCGTCTCCAAAAACATTTCTCCCTTCTTTATCAAAAATCCAAAAATAGTTTCTTCCCTTTTTCTAAAAAATAAATCCCATTCTACGCCTTCTCAGGTCAATCGCAAGCCCTTGGCTTGGCTCCCTATTGGCTTCGATCTTCAGTCAAATCGCCCCGGAGTTTCATCCGTTCCTCTACTACTTCTTTCGAGTCCGGAATCCATCCACTTTCCATGGAGAATACAGATCAAGTACCAGTCATACAGTCGGATCTTACGACAGTCCTAGCTCAGGTCGTGTCCAAGATTAACAACCTCCAAACTGAGGTCCAAGGGATTGAACGAAAGGTTCTTATTCCTCAGGAGCCTGAGGCCCTATTCCCTTGTGCTATGGGTCCGCCCGAGCCTATCTGGGTTCTCAAAAAATATCAACATGCTCCACATGCCCCTCCTGTCAATGGGTCATCGCCTGCCTAGCCTCCGATGCCTAATATTTCACAGCCTATGGCTAACCTGCCTATGGTCGTTAATCCAAAAGAGGAGGAGTTGAATAAAGTCAAAGAGGATCTCAAGATGCTCACCAAGAAGTTCGACCAAGTCATAATATCAGGAAATTACATGGATTACACCCACATGTCTCCTTATCCTAAAGCGAGGTTACCCGAGAAGTTCAAGATGCCAAATATCGAGAAGTTCGGAGGGAGTGGACCCCCAATTGTTCATCTTCACAGTTATCATCGTTCCATGACTCTACTAGGGGCTTCTGAAGAGGTGATGGACCAATTGTTTCAGCAAACTTTGAAGGATAGTTCCCTCCGATGGTTTTTGCCTCTCGAGGAATCTAGAATCCGTAGCTGGAAGGATGTAGCCCGAGAATTAATGTCGCACTACAAATACAACGAAGAGCTTGAGGTCACCCGTCATGATTTAGAGCTTCTCAAACAGAACCTTGGGTAATCAATCAGTAACTTCATAACCCGGTGGATGGAGCAGGCAGCTACCATGACCAATTGGCCATCTGAGGAAGAACAGGTCAACATAGTCAAGAAGAACTTCTTACCCCATGTCCGAGCGATGATGGGAGGAAAATACTATCCCCACTTCTAAGCTCTCAGAGAAGCAGGAGTAGAAATCGAGGAAAGCCTTTTTAATACAGAGGTTGAACCGAATAAGGTGTCCGAACATTTCACCCCTAGAAAGGATGATAAAACTGCCAGTGATATAGTCTCAACCAACCACATCATGGGCACCAGAAAGCCGCCCTGCCCCCATCCAAAGGGAATACACGGAGCTCCATACTCCCCTCTCCAAAGTTTACCAAGCCCTGTTAAGCCGAAACCTCATCAAACGCTTGGATCCCCATCCATTGCCAAATCCACTCCCAAGAAACTTCAAGGCCTGCGCCTTTCACCAAACTGCTGGTCAGGCTGATATCTCTTAATTTGTGTTCGTTCGGATATGGATTTGGAATGTCGCTGCGATCAAACTTCAAGTATCAAAATTCCTGGAATTACCTACAAAACTTGTTAAAAATTTAGTATCGTGGCAAATTCGGGTATCAATCCAATTTCTAGCATTGAAACTGTAATCGTGAAAACTTGCAACTCCAATTTTTATTAAAAATCTTTTTGTGTTTTTAAATTTTTTCTTCTTTTTTTTATATTTTAAAAATAATTTTTCAAGGGAGCAAACAACTATTTATACAACTAAAATGACTATAAAAAATCAGAAAGTAATCTAGTTGAGACTTTATGAGAAGAATCAAAAGGTGGGATTACACTGCATAGTCAAATTAATTTAAAATCCTAATTATTCAATTGGATAGTTCAAAATAATATTGAATTTAAAATTTAATTCTCGTTACAATCCTAAATTCAATTTTATCTTTTTCAGTAATTAAATAAGGAATAGTCACAACATAAAAGAATTAAAATTCACACTCGTTTCAATAAAATATCGGCTAAGATCAATTTATTAAAATTTGTACGAATCTTTGAATTGCATACACAAAATTAATATTTAAATTTAAGAATAATACTTATCTCTAAGTGAAATTCAAAAATCAAATATTAATTTTTACCATTGATTTATTAACTCTCGTTACATAAATTAATGTGTGATTTTTTCCAATTTAATTAGCCTAGAACACATCAACGAATCATTATTCAAATAAAAAATTTCAACATACACGTTTCATCCCACCCCTTGAATGGGGTGTTTAGCCATACATGTTTAAACTTTTAGCACAAGCACAATTAATAAACAAGAAACTAAAGAGAAAGAGAAAGAAATACGATACGCAATAATTCCTTGTGTCAACTGTGTGCATGAACACGCGTCTCAAAATTGTCACAAAATTTGACTGGATTACAAAACTTAAAGTAAAAAAATGAACCTACAAATTTTTCTCGGCCTAAAACTATATATTTTTTTTGTATTTTCTGACTATTTTTTCTACCCTCTTTTTTTCTTTTTCTATCTCTCCGTTCTCTCTCTGTATCTATCTTCTTTTCTTTTGTTGTTGTGTGAGTCTTTTATAAGATGAGAGTTCCTTTTTAAGATGCCTTTTCTTTGTAACCCACGTTTGTTGGTGAGATTTTTTTGGGGATTTCCTTTTGGATAAGTCAAAGAGGCATGTGGATCCGATTTTTAAGGTTTGGTACCAACTCGGTTTGGGGTTTGGCTGCTGGGCGAAATCGGGTTTGGGCTGATGCGGTTGGGTCAGGTGGGTTTGCGAGTTTTGGGCTAGACAGGAGCTCGTTAGGGACTCGGTTTCGTTCATGCCCGGTTTGGAGGTAGGAGTAGGTCCGAACCGGGTCTGGGTTTCGGTTTGGGATGGTCCGAACAGGGGTTCAGGTTTCGGTTTGCTGGTGATTCTTGGCTTTGGCTGTGGAGATGGGGGCTATGGGTTTAGCATGGGGCTGGAAATGGGTAAGGTTGGTTGTGGTTATGGTGATGGTTTGGAAGTGAGGTAGGTTAGTAATGGAGGAGAGAGAGTGTGGATGTTGGTTGGGGAAGATGATGAGGGTGAGTTTAGTGTGTGGTAGGGTGTAGAGTATTTGGTGAGGGTGTGGGTGTGTTTTAGTGTTTAATGTGTGTGTGTTTAATTTGTGACCTCTAAAAAAAATATAACTAATAATAAAAAAAATAAAACTATTAAAACTAAAAATCTAAAAATTAAATTTCCATTCTAATAAAATAAAGACTCTATTAAAAAAGATTAATATAAAAAGAAAATAAAAATTAAAAAAATAAAATTCTATTAAACTAAAAACTAAAATCCTAAAAAAAATGTAAAATCAGATAAAACTAATAAATGAAATCCTAAAAAATCTAGTCCTAATAAAAATAAAACTAATAACTGATAAAAATAAAGATAAAATAAATATATACTAATAAAATATAAAAATAGTAAATAAAACCTAAAAATCTTAAATAAATAAAAAATAAACCCTAAAAGTAAAACGGCTCAAAACAAAAATCTAGAAAAATAATAAGGGTACAAACTAAACACACACCGGTCTCGGGGAATGGACTGGGCTCGGTCTAGGCTAGGTTAAGGTTACGGAACTATTTCGGGGCATCGAATCACCGCGGGGCAACCTGAGAATGGATTTCAGACTACACGGGCTCCTTTGATTTCTTCGATGCACGCTTTTGACCGCTTATGCGTCGCAATTGTACTGATTTAGCATTATTTGTACCGCAACTGCGTATTGACCTCAGAAATAAATAAATACGAACATAAGGTCATTATTATTAAAAACGAGTGACTAAAATGCATCTATTCGGGGTATAAAATAGACACTTTTGGGTGCTTATCACATACCACCGACCAATGCTTTCACCTCCGAAACATAATCCAAAATCTCATTGACCGGGTTACCATCGCACCACCAGCCAATCCTAAACAAAACACTACTCACAATCCACTCCCAAATCATACGAATGCCATCTTCTTAGAAGAAAACCCAGATTTCGATCCCTCAACTCAAATCACACCCATATACTATCCTAAACCTCTTAAAATTTGCCCATATTTCCTCCTACACCCTATTAGCCTCGCTGATCACGCACTGCCACTCCTTACCAGAGCGTGCATCGATGTTCGTACCCATTCTGAAAATAGAAATATGGAATTGTCAGAGGTGTTAGACCAACTCCTAGAGTTCGGGCTGAAATTTCCCTCACAGATGGTCATCGATTGCCAAAGGTTCAGTACACTGTTCTTAGAAGCACGGAAATGGGCTCGAGATTTAGACAAGTGGGTGGTACCAACAGATGAAGTCAGCCTAGATGATGTTGTCCATATTATGGCAGAATTATTCGGGAAACCAACAGTATTTGTAGTATCACCGGGTTACTTGACATTTTGAAGCTACAAGGGCGCTTGGTCCCTTCAACCATACATATACCCACAGAATGGGAAGACCTGTATGAAGAAGCCGTTGAAGTTATGGAATGCATTACCTTTACATGGAAAGACAGAATTATTGCCACCGGATGGGGGGAAGAATTCGAAGATTCGAATGAAGAACAAGCTTTAAGAAGAAACGGCCCAGTAGCCGACATATGTGGGATGATATCATTTGAAGAACTCCTTGGAGAAATAAACAGGGTAACAGAACAACCTGAGATTGACGAGGAAACGGTTTCATGTTCTTCCCTTCTTCAGTGAATCACGTGACCAGATCAGGGAGACATTACCAGGTTCCAAGCTCACTACCGGCAAATGACAAAGGGAAGGGCGTTGAAAACCTTCCTATGCTAGAGCTGACCATCGAGGAGAGCAAGATTCTCGATCAACTGAAGAAAACTCAAGCTAACATCACTCTATGGGGGCTTTTAATGTCTTCCCAGCTGCACAAAAATGCTTTAATCAAACTGCTCACTGGACCTACAGTTCCTCCTTCTACCACACTAGAAGAAGCGATAAATCTGGTCGGATCCTTGACTTCTACCCAAATGCTATCATTTTCTGAAGAAAAAATCCCCAGAATTGGGCTAAATCACAATCATGCACTCAACATCTCCGTCGAAGTTATGGGGAAGGCCGTGCCACTCTCTTTTGTCGATAATGGATCCGCCTTGAATGTCTAACCACTGAGAACCTTTAAGTGTTTGGGCCTAAAAGAAAGCGACCTCGCTCCAACCTTTGCCGCTGTACATGCCTACGATAATACCCGTCGGGAGGTGATGGGATCCATAAAACTTGTAATAGGGGCTGGCCCTATAAACACTGTCGTTGAATTCCAAGTCATAGACATCCCAGCTTGTTTCAACTTGTTGCTCGGGTGACCCTGGCTCCACGGTATTAAGGGTGTGTCTTCCTCACTCCATCAGAAATCGAAGTTCTTCGCCGACGGGCGAGTCATCACCATTTTGGGCGACGAAGAAAATGTCGAGGGTGCAAGCACCAGCAGTCCAATCCTTGAGATACAGCAGGGGTCAAATGATATGCTCCTATCAGGATTCCGAGTTGAACCACTCCTACTCCCAACGGGGGACGGTTTCAAAGAAAGAGTTTGTCCATAATATAACCCTCATGGCAATGTCAATATGATTCAGATGTTCAGAAACATGCACATCATGCCCGAACTGGGGCTAGGGCAAAGGCAGCAAGGGATACTTGAGCCCATCGAACTGAAGAAAGCTTTCCCTCCTTGTGGCCTGGGGTATCAACCATCAGAACAAGAACTCAGAATGATCCACCTATCTCGACCAAAGAGAATATTAGACTGCATCCAAACTATCCCAAGAGACTCCTTTAATGGATGATTCATCAAAGAACGTGAAGACTTCCCCTTTTACGGTTTTCTGAAACCATGGTATGACCACACAGACAAAAAAATGAAGCCTGGAATGGAGATCTTTTTCTAAGATAGCTACCCATGGGACGAAAGTTTCCAACACCGAGTACAACCGCTCATCAAAGATACCGAAGACACTGAGGAAAGTGATTCTGAAGATTCCTTCAACTTACAGATACTGGGGCTAGCACTCTGCATGGTTCATTCAGGCACTACATCAATGGATCTATCCCATCTGATTAAAGCTGTTAAAACACCCCTCCTGAACTGGCATGCTGCGCCAGTTCTACCTCTTGAAATCTCCCCTAACCCCAACATTTACCCTATTTCTTCTTCTGTTGTCTATCCTTGTTCAAATGTAATCGAGACCTCTTTTGATAAGGTTCTCAATGTTATTTTTCCTATAAATGAAATAAACGAAGATTTTGAGTATCTTATTGTGCCTTACATTAATTGTTTGGATTCTAATCGAACTTTTGATGGTGATGATTTTGCAAATGAATAATTCTTAACTGATCTAAATAAGGTTAATAATAAACAACATAACCGCGTTCAAGTTAACGAAAAAGAGACCGTTGTTATTGATCTCGGTTCTAGTATCCAACTGCGCGAGATTAGGATAGGGGACACCCTTGATGAGCATGGGCGCGCACAACTCGAAGAATTTCTAAGGGAATTCGTGGATGTCTTCGTATGGTCCTATGATGTTATGCCCGGCATTGATCTCGAAATAGCTCAGCACGAGATCCCCACTCTCCCAGATTACAAGCCGGTTGTTGAGAAAGCTCTGCACCGAATGGTTGCTTAAGGTCAAAGAAGAGGTGGTCAAACAGTTGAACGTGGGCTTCATTCGTGTGATCGAATATCCCACATGGCTAGCCAATATAGTATATGTGCCAAAATCAGGACGGAAGGTTCGAATGTGTGTGGACTATCGAGATTTAAACAAAGCTTCTCCAAAGGATGATTATCCGCTACCCAATATCGACAAGATCGTGGACAACACATCCAGTCATGCTCTCAGGTCATTCGTCGACGAGTTTGTCGGATACAACCAAATCAAGATGCACGTAGACCACCAAGAAAAAACCGCCTTCATCACCCCATGGGGAACCTTTTGCTACACCATCATGCCATTTGGTCTCAAGAATGTTGGGGCTACCTACCAAAGGGCTGCCACAACCATCCTGCATGATCTGATTCGCAAAAAAGTTGAGGTTTATGTGGATGATATGATTATCAAGTCCAAAACTAGATAAGGTCATGCTCCCGCTCTTCGAAAGTTCTTCGAACGACTTCGACGGTCTCAGATGAGCCTCAATCCACAGAAGTATGTCTTTGGCGTTACAAAAGGAAAACTCTTGGGATTCAAGCTCAGTGAGAAGGGGATAGAAGAAGATCTTGCAAAGATGAAGGCCATACTTGAAATGCCACCGCCCCGAATAGAGAAAGAAGACCGAGGTTTTCTTGGAAAATTGCAATATATTAGCCGGTTCATCAGCCAGCTAACCTCCATCTGTGAACCGATATTCAAGATCCTTTGAAAGGATTCAACCAAGGTTTGGAATGAGGACTGTCAAGAATCTTTTAACCGAATCAAATAAAATATGATCCAAGCTCCAGTGCTCATTCTACCATAGCCTGGCCTCCCTTTGCTCATATACCTAACCATAACCGACACTGTAGCTGGGGCTTTGCTAACCCAACACCATGAAGACTCCTACAAAGAAATAGACATATATTATGCCAGTCACAAATTAGTCGGGTACGAGATCAACTACACTGCTTTGGAAAATGCATGTGCTGCAGTTCTCTGGGTCACCCAAAAGTTGCGAAACTACATGCTCACCTTCCCTATAAAACTTGTATCCTGAATGGATCCCATCAAATACCTGCTTGAGAAACCCGCCTTATCCAGTTGAATGGCCCGATGGTTGATGCTCCTAACCAAGTTCGATATTGTGTACGTCACGTAAAAAGCCATTAAAGGAAGAGCCATATCTGACTACCTCACTGATTACCCCGTAGAAGAAGCAGATGTCTGGATCTCCGAATTCCCAGATGAAAATATCCTCTGCACCGCTTAAGACAACCTTCGATGGAAAATGTTCTTTGACGGCGCTACCAATGAAAAGGGATATGGCATTGGGATACTTCTGATCGCCCTTGATGACTCTCACACTCCCATCGCCATCAAATTGGATTTCCCTTGCACCAACAACATGATGGAATACGAGGCACGCACAGTAGGCCTTAAAGTTGCTCTCAAGAAAGGTATTCAATACCTTGATGTTTATGGGGATTTTGCCCTCATCATCGGTCAAGTGCTAAGAAAGTGGAAAGTCAAGGACGAAAAACTCCAACCCTTCCATGCCCACTTAGAAGAGTTAGCCTCCCGATTCTGAGATATCACCTTCCATTACCTACCTCGAGAAAAGAATAACCTAGCCAATGCCCTCGCTACCTTGGCCTCCATGGTCGACATGCCCAAAGGAATAACAATGACCCCCTTCTTAGTTCAAAATCAAGACAAACCAACCCACTGCTACCATATTGAGCTTGTCTCTATCGAAGATCCCGAACTAGCTGACTGCTAGTACTATGATATCTGGTGCCTCCTCAAACATGGTAGGTATCCCGAGGGTTCCAACAAGAAAGATCAAATGACCCTCAAAAGACTGGTCACCCAGTACATCAGCTGTCATAATGCTCTACTCAAGAGGAACTTCGATGGAATTCATCTACACTATCGCAGGGGCTGAGATTGAAAAGATAATGCAGAAGATCCACAGTAGGGAATTCGGGCCCCACATGAACGGTCACATGCTTGCCAAGAAGATCATCCGACGGAAGATACTACTGGACCACCATGGCCCAATATTACACCGCCTATGTTCGGAGATGCCTCAAATGCCAATAGTTCTCCAATCTTCAACACCTGCCTCCACAAGAATTATACAAAATGACCTCTCCCTGGCCGTTCTCCACCTGGGGTGTCGACATCATAGGGAAGGTTACACCAAAGGCCTCAAATGGACATGAGTTCATCCTAGTTTCCATCGATTACTTCACCAAATCGGTCGAAGCAGAGTCATATGCAGTATTGAACGCCAAGAAAATGGCCAAACTCCTTAAGAAAAATATCATCTGTCGATATGGGGTCCCGCATGATTTAGTGTCAGATAACGGGTTGAATTTCAAAGCAGAAGTCACAGAAGTAGTCAACGAGTACGAGATTCGGAGACAAAAATCTTCTCCCTACCGACCTCAAACCAATGGTGCAGTTGAAGCTGCCAATAAGAACCTCAAAGCCATCATCAGCAAGATGATCGAAAGCCGTAGAGATTGGGCCGATCGGATCCCGTACGCCCTCTAGGGATATCAAACCTCAATTCGAACCTCTACTCAGGCTACCCCTTACTGTCTGGTCTACGACATGGAAGCAGTCCTACCGGTGGAGCTGGAAATACCCTCGCTACGCGTCATGCTCGAAAGTAAAGTTAGTGAAGAACACTGGGGCCAAAGCCGTCTCGACGAGATGACCCTCCTAGATGAAAGGAGATTGAAAGCTCTTTACCACATACAGGGGTACCATCGCTGAATAGCGCGATCATTCAATAAGAGAGTCAAAGACTGCGGTGTCCGGGAAGGGGATTTAGCCCTCAAAGAGATAATAGAACCCATCTGGGACCCCAGAGGGAAATTCAAGCCCAATTGGAGCGACCCTTACATTGTGAAGAAAATCTTATCCGGTGGTGCCGCCATGCTCACTGACCTAGATGGAGAGGAGATGGCTCGTCCAGTCAACCTACATCGTCTCAAGAAATTCTACCCTTGGTCTGGAATCTCGGCATGCTACGACTTTTCTCATCTCCCTTATATTCTTAAAAAAAACACTCTCTTCATTTCCCTCTACCCAGAACTGCGTGGGCCTAATCCTCTACAAAAAACCATTTTTCAAGAAAAATAAAGAAATTTCAAAATCCCCAGAGGTACGTAGGCAGCTCATACATCTTATAGGAGCATGGCTCTTTCTTTTTCACAAAATACTATTCTTTTCTTATCTCCGAGAACGGAAGTTTATTCTAATAAAATACTTGAACAAAAGGATTATGTATGCCTTAGCGATCGGTATAGATAATTAAAAATTACAAAATTCATCGAAAGGCACAGCTGGATGATCAGAAACTTGCTTATTTCATTGATAAGAAATTATACCACGGATTACATAAGAAAAGGAACGGATAACTCCCTTCCCCCTACTGCCATAAAAAGCCAAATAAAATCCCCATATCTATTGCCTATTACAACAAATAAACTTTCCAAGATTCCTACCCACAGCTAACGGAGGAGCCCGCACCCTCATCATCTACATCCTGGGGTCCCCAAATTTCCCCTACCTGAATAGAGTGCCGTAAACACTCCATGGACCGATATGCTTGAACCAACTTTGAAAAAACCACAACATCCCCTTCTATGGTGTTAAATAAAACAAACCACCTTTGTCCAGTCTCCACTGCCAACATCTTGCTAACTACTCTCTTCTATAACCACTTCATATAATCCACAGGGACTTGCCAAACTCTCCCGATAGACTGAGAGGTACGAGTCGACGAACGTCGATTCTCCCACAGAGATCCAAGCAACGGACGCAGGTGCTCGGTCAAAACGTCTATCGGAAAGAAATTTAGTGTCCGAGGTGGCACGACTTGTGCCCAGCCAAATTGGTGTAGAAGCCGCCAAGGGAAATAAAAAGAGGTCTGTCTGAGACCAACCAGCTGCACATATGAGTACTCTCCTAGCTCCAAAATAGGTTGCAACTGCCCCTACCAAGGTACTGACCAATACAGATTCCAGCCCCATGCTCCACAAACCAATTCTCCCAGCTCTCAATATCCAAGACAACGCTGATGAAGTAACGCGAAAAGAAGTTGGGTACAGCCGACAAAGGATACTCTAGAAGGGCTACCAAGCGGAGTCTTTCACACAACCACATGAACAGCATCACGGGGATACCCCTCAGAAAGTCAGAACGACCTTCTCGCCAGGCATCCAGAACACGGATTACATAAGAAAAAGAATGGATAACTCCCTTCCCCCTACTGCCATATAAAGCCAAATAAAATCCCCGCATCTATTCCCTATTACAACAAATAAACTTTCCAAGAGTCCTACCCACAGCTACCGAAGGAGCCCGCACCCTCATCATCTACATCCTGGGGTCCCCAAATTTACCCTGCTTGAACAGAGTGCCGTAAACACTCCATGGATCAATATGCTTGAACCAGCTTCGAAAAAACCACAACACCCCCTTCCATGGTGTTAAATAAACCAAATCACCTTTGTCCAGTCTCCACTGCCGACATCTTACTGACTACTCTCCTCCATAACCACTTCATATAATCCCCAGGTACTTACCAAACTCTCCCGATAGACTGGGAGGGACTGGTTGATGGATGTCGATTCTCCCACAGAGATCCAAGCAACGGATGCAGGCGCTCGGTCAAAATGTCTACTGGAAAGAAATTTAGTGTCCGAGGTGGCACGACTTATGCCCAACCAAATTGGTGCGGAAGCCGCCAAGGGAAATAAAAAAAGGTCTGTCTGAGACTAATCAGCCGCACATATGAGTATTCTCCTAGCTCCAAAACAGACTGCAACTGCCCCCACCAAGGCACTGATCAATACATATTCCAATCCCCATGCTCCACAAACCAATTCTCCCAGCTCTCAATATCCAAGACAACGCTGATGAAGTAACGCGAAAAGAAGTTGGGTACAGCCGACAAAGGATACTCTAGAAGGGCTACCAAGCGGAGTCTTTCACATAACCACATGAACAGCATCACGGGGCTACCCCTCAGAAAGTCAGAAAGACCTTCTCGTTAGGCATCCAGAACATTCAGCGTCTCCGCCAGTATCATCGCCGTAAGATTACGACGGTATGACATCCAAGAAGTAATGGCTACAAGTTGTGGGTCCACCAATAGTTCCCCAGTCACCAGCAGCAATTTTGAAACCAGGCCCGGAGCAATGGCTCTAGCATAGCCAGCATCACTTACTTCCCGCAAATGTATGGACTGCAACACCGCCGGGAGGGAGATCATTCCTCCAGCAACCAGTGATCTGGATGCCGAAGGCGAAATATGAAGAAACCTGACCAACAAATCCCTGGGAGAATGGGAAAATTCGAGCAAAGCCGCAGCAACACTGGGATTTATACCCAACATGGCAGAAAATTCCTCATAGATAGGACAAACTTCATCCAACCCAAAGCGAAATACATGGTCTTCGGGGTACCAGAATTGTACCGCCGCCATCAGCATGTTCCATTCAATAGGTCGATTGTGCCACAAGGAGACTCGACGCATGTTGAAAGCATCATAGTCGACATTATAAGAGCACATTACTTCCAAGGCTTCGAGGTAGATAGAAACTCAATGCTACCAGGGAGAGCCATCTTGCAAAGCTAAGAGATAGTGGGCAAGTAAGTAAGAATGCGAAGATGTGATAAAAACACTCCACCCTTACCCTTTTTTTATACTTGAGAACCCTCACAAGAGACATAATCCCTGCAGAAATTGAAGGGAATCGTACCCCACAAAATACAAAGGACTGAAGAGGGTACCATTCAAAGCTTTGAATTGATGGGACTGGACTGAACTGTCGATGGGCAGGACAGGGTGCTTGCCGATCGGCAACCCCCTATTTTTAGAAACTTCCCTTTTTTCCTCTTTTGTCAAATAAAAAAACTCAATAAAAATAAATTGATATTCTCAACAGAATTTCAAAATACCTATTTCACCTTATATAATTTCCCCTTTTAATTAAAAACTTTCCCTCAAAAATTCCAAAAATACTCCTTTTTACGGTCTCAGCAGCAAAGTAAAAAGGGCATGTGCATGCATTCATTCATCATTAATAAAAGATAACAAAAAAACTCCATTGCATTGCATCTATTTTGTTTCTATGTTACATCAATTTGGCAGGAAATAAAAAGGAAAGGAAAAAAATAATGAGACTCAACCCGAACCCACATTCTCTCCCTATCTCTCACCTACCTTTCTCTCTAAGAGCTTCCACCCCTGCGACGTGCTCTCTTTCCCCTAAGGCGAGACGATGCACCGCCACTACCCGAGCCAGAGTCCTCTCCGGACGAAGAAGATGGCACCAAGAAAGAAGGAACAGGAACCGCATACCAAATATGGGCAGTCGCCAAAGATATCCAGTCTCTGATGTCTCTTAGCTAGGTGGTCAACACTCGGACTTGCTGCAAGAAAAAGGCAAAATCAGTATCAAAGCAGAGATGACCATAACAGAAAAGAAAGAAAGAGAAGAATAGAAAGGTATACCGCGGGTCGGAGGACCTCCTCTGTCAAACCCAACTCCTACAGATCCATCGCATGAGGACGGTGCAATATAGGCACCCCCTCCATCAGCCCATCGAATATTGTACGAAGGAGTATGCAATCTCACAAAATGAACCTCCAAGGTCGTCGCCGCAGATGTCGTCGGACCACCGCCACTGTGGGAAGATCCCACCACCCGACTCGAACCCACAAGAGGGAAAGGCAGGGAATCATATATGATGGTCTCCATCAACCAGCTCATCACAAAGTCTATATAGTCATACGACGCAGTCATATCAGTGTTCAACAAGTAGGACTCGCTGATCATCGCCGCGATCCTCGCATCCTCCGACAGCAGTCGCTCCCGCCTCATAGACGTAGGAGGCTGTGCAGGTGGCATCACCACCTCCTCCTCAGCAATCTGGCAAACCACCCTCTCCCCGGGATACCAATAATAGCCGAACTCATGCGCTAGAAAATGCCTTATCTGCGCGTTCATCCCGGTCGTCCCCGCATTCTGAATGGTTGTCCCCCAGGGATAAAAGGTCACCTGGAAATCTCCAAGCAGGCATAAAGCTAGACCAAAAATGTGCAAAAACCAAGACTGAAATGGAAAGAGTCTTAACCTACCACTGCCGAATGGCACCCCTCATACCATGTCGGACGGCACCCAGCTTACATTTCATACAAAAATTCCCGAAAAATACCAGAAAGCCCTGAAAAATCCTCGCAAAAATCCTAAAAATCCCAGGAAGGATTCAAAAAATTTTCACCACGAAAATTTCGCATTCCCTCAAGCGAAACCCCTCTTTCCCAGTGGAATCCTCAAAAACCAAGTGAATCTCCTCTCGGCAAAGCCCTGGAGGATCTCTAAGGATTGCCTCATCTCTTCCCCAGCGGAGTTTTTACAGCACCAAAATTGATTGTTCCCCCCTATGAGGCCTCCTAAAGAAACAAAATCTTCCCCAGCTATCAGCTCCCCAGCTCATATCAAAATCACAAAGCACTTTCTCCCGCAGAATTAAAATCCAATCTTTATCCACTCTTAGGTCAGAATTGACCTCAATCTTGGATCATCACCTGAGTTAGGTCAGAATTGACCTCGATCCTCGGTCGTCACCACACTTAGGTCAGAATTGACCTCGGTCTTGGATTGTCACCTGAGTTAGGTCAGAATTGACCTCGGTCCTCGGTCGTCACCACTCTTAGGTCATAATTGACCTCGGTCTTGGATTGTCACCTGAGTTAGGTCAGAATTGATCTCGATCCTCGGTCCTCACTACTCTTAGGTTAAAATTGACCTCAGTCTTGGATTTTCACCTGAGTTAGGTCAAAATTGACCTCAGTCCTCAGTCGTCACCATTCTTAGGTCAGAATAGACCTCGATCATGGATTGTCACCTAAGTTAGATCAGAATTGACCTCGGTCCTCGGTCATCACCATTCTTAGGTTAGAATTGACCTCGGTCTTGGATCATCACCTGAGTTAGGTCAAAATTGACCTCGGTCCTTGGTCATCACCACTCTTAGGTCATAATTGACCTCGGTTTTGGATCGTTACCTGAGTTAGGTCACAATTGACCTCGGTCCTCGATCGTCACCACTCTTAGGTCAGTATTGACCTCGATCTTGGATCGTCACCTGAGTTAGGTTAGAATTAGCCTCGATCCTCAGTTATCACCACTCTTAGGTCAGAATTGACCTCGATCTTGGATCGTCACCTGAGTTAGGTCAGAAATTAGCCTCGGTCCTCGGTCATCACCACTCTTAGGTTAGAATTGACCTCGGTCTTGGATCATCACCTGAGTTAGGTCAGAATTGGCCTCGGTTCTCGGTCGTCACCACTCTTAGGTCAGAATTTACCTCGGTCTTAGATCGTCACCTGAGTTAGGTCAGAATTGACCTCGATCTTTGATCATCACCACTCTTAGGTCAGAATTGACCTCGGTCTTAGATCATAACCTGAGTTAGGTCAGAATTGACCTCGGTCCTCAGTCTTTACCACTCTTAGGTTAGAATTGACCTCGATCTTGGATCGTCACTTGAGTTAGGTCAGAATTGACCTCGGTCCTCGATCGTCACCACTCTTAGGTCAGAATTGACTTCGGTTATTAGATCTTCACCCTAAGCCCATAGAATTAGATTTAACCCGTAGAATCAGTCACCCTCATCACTTAAAGGGCACTAAAACCCCTTTCCAATGAATATTTAAAGGGCACTAAAACCCCTTTCCAATGGTTCACTCCGTGCGCGATTCCGACTTACCATGCAGACGAAGGATCCGTTTGAGTCCAAGAGGTCACCGAATGCTTCCGGGGCCCGGTTGACCAAAGTCAACTCCCTAAACCATGCCAAACTCTTTGTAATGTCAAAGTACATCTCCTAAACTTTCCAACGGTCTGCCCCATGCGCGA
Organism: Sambucus nigra; assembly: GCA_949130495.1. Classification (NCBI taxonomy): domain Eukaryota; kingdom Viridiplantae; phylum Streptophyta; class Magnoliopsida; order Dipsacales; family Adoxaceae; genus Sambucus; species Sambucus nigra. The sequence continues at coordinate 291,073,210 of OX422215.1, read as the reverse complement.
TTAGAACTTACCATGCGGACGAACGATCTGTTTGCGTCTGAACGATTCCCCGTCCAATGGACTGACAAACGCTTTTGTGCCATATTTTACCTAAAGTCAACTCCTAAACCCGGGAGCAGTCCAAAGGACTTTCAAAGATCTCTGAATTACCTTTCCAACGGTCTACCCGATGCAATATTCAGACCAATGGTTTGCCCTCGGCAGCTAAATTTTCTGAAAAGGCCTAAAACACACTACCAAATGGCAGGTTCCAGACCCTGCCTATCGATAGGTGCCGATAGGCAGGACCAGGTATATGTCGATCGAAAGTTACCGGGGCCTATAAAATGAGGCCTTCACCTCATTTGCAAAGGGAGCCCTGATCTGGTAAAAACCACTCTCAGCGAATCCCAAAAACCTCTCTCAAAGACAGCGCGATTTCAACATCCAAAGCCCTTTCTAACTTCCACTTTTCATCAAACTTGGTGAATTATCCACTCTCCATCATCATCCAAGGGCAAAGGTCTTCTCTCCAACATTCAAGATCAAGCTCAAGATCTTCAAGAAGGTCCAACTTTTTCCACTTTCTCTCCAAATTCTCTTAAATTCGCAATAACTTGTTTTATTACTTAGCACTTTTATTATCTCATCTCACACATCCTAATATACTTTTTATTTAGTATTATTGCACATCTCTTATTTTTATATAAATAAAAAACCTAAAAATAAGAAAAAGAGGGTTTGCTCATAAATTTCAAATAGGGATTCTCATACTTTTCTCACAACTAAAATACTTTTTCTACACACACACACACTCACAAATAAGAGATATCCCATTTGGATTTATGGTATAAACCCCATCCCTCATTTTGTATGCGAACTACATGGACTTTGATGCCTTTATAGGATACGTAGGCGTCTCGGGGTAAAACCCAAGACTCGAGTCTTATTCTCACTTTCTCTCTCATTTTTTATCTTCTCTAAATCCAATTTTCTGATATTCTATATACTTGTTCTTAGTGACGTATTACTCCATATGCGTTATCGTTCCATTATATCGATCAATATAAGGGTAACCACGTAAATCTTATTTTCTAATATTATTTTTATACCTTCCTATAGACGACTCGCATTATCTCTCCCATGATACAAGTCGAGGATTCCTGTCTCCACTATATATATACACATGCACACATATCAAGGGGGTAATAAAAAAAGGAAAATAGCAAACATCCATAAGAGACCGAAAGGGTAGAATCGGTGCCTAACACCTTCCCATTTCGTAACTTAGCCTTCGAACCCGTCTCGAATCATTTTAGTATCGTATGCACCAGTATGTCTTTGGATGCCATCCTTCGGAATGGCTTCCCCTTTTTCTTTTGTCTATTTTCAGTAAAATAGACTGTCGACTCTAAATCTCTCTATATTTTTACACCTCATCTCAAACGACGCCGGCCGAAGTGCTCCCGAGAGGGACGCGCGGGACCTGAGGATCCTTCCTTCACGCGCCTACCCACAACGAGGATCGGGGATGGCCACAATATATATATATATATATATATATATATATATATATATATATATATTGTGGTAATCATCCCATAGAATATGGGAAAGTGACATGTATTCCTCACCAAATTTCGAAGTAATACACTCACACAAAATATAAGAAAGTTACATATATTACTCGCCAAACTACAAGCAGGCACTCCCACAGAAAAAGTGAATGATATCAATTGACGAGAAGATGCTCCCCCGAAATAAAGCATAGTGCATATCATATAAAAAAAGAATGAAAATAAAAAATGCATAGACAAATATCGAAAAAAAATTCTATCATTCTCATTTATGTAAACGACCTGCTCAAAATAAACAAGACTGTGATGTTACAAACAAAAGAAGATAGTTGTTCACATGAGTTTAATCATCCAAAAGAAAATAAATATTTTCCTTTGATTATAAGTCTTCGAACTAAGGTCCAATCTCTCGAACAACATCTTCTTACAGCATAGTTAGTTTAGCAGCATCTTTTATTTTATAGATACGACTTTAGCTAGCTTTGCTTCCAAAGTTTATATTTGCTCTTGAATATTATTGGCCTCAGACTGATGTTGCTCAAAATTGGTTTTCTTGAAGGACTTAGCATTCATCAATCTCTTAGTAATCGGATGGATAAGTTTGCTAATGGAAGCATCAATCCAATCGATCTTGAAGTGGTGGTAGATCTCCAAGTCTTTAAAAACTAACAACAAGATGTGAGCACCTGCACTGGTAACATCTCTAGGAGGAGTTGAAGTGAACTTATGAACATGGATAGAGAGTGCCTTTAGATTGAGAACAATTAGGTTATCAATATTACAAACACTCATCAATGTGAAAGTCTCAAGGTGATGCTCAAAGATCAAATCTAGGACAACACGCTCTTGTTCTTAAAACTTCTTAGAAATATGCTCTCGCCACAAATTCCTCGTGATGATTTCAAGAACATCTATATATAGTGCATGAAAACCAATATCCATAGAGATAACCTCAAAATGACTTCCATGTGATTATCGGTTCACATATTCGGTAATGATTCCCCATTATATCAGAGTATATCGGGACTCTATTCGAGCCTCCATAAGTTTTGTTCCATATATATTTATTCCAAAGCAACTTTGGCTTTTATCTCTCTTGAGGATCATACTCGGGCTCCTTGGAAGCTTTTGGTAGGTGATGTGATGCGAATTCTTTATTTCACCCAATTTTTCATGCCCTTCCTATTTTTCCATATCATTTATTCTTCCCACCATGAGGCTTCTCACGGGGATCGTCTTTTCCCTATCGAGTACTTAATTTTTATTCGGTGGAATTACTTGTGAATCTCTACTTTAGGTTTTCTTTTTGCCAGTATGATAACCATGTCCTGACGGGTGACTAAAAATCTCATGGGTCATGTGTTTGTCTCGCAGGTACACTGTTATTGGTTTTTTCTTTTATTTGTTCCTTCTCTTATCCTATCACTGATATATATATGTTTTATGTTCATGAAGTAATGGGTATATGATCTTTTTGGGCTTCATCATGATTTTTTTAGAGAAGTTGATGAGGAAAGTTGGGCTCGCTAGAGGAGATGAAGGTACACCAATCGCAGCCACTAATTTTATGCATATACTCAGGTCGAGATATTCACTCTCTTGAATGGGTTTTCTACGAAGGGGGTATGTAACCTTTTCCATCATTGTTACATTTTTTTCATTTTCTTATCACCTATGTAGATTACAGGTCATTTTTTTCCCACGCATCATGTCCCGGGACATTAGTGAGAGGACGGTACTATCATATAGACCACTTCCTAATTTTTGCTCTGTGTCGACAAGGCTGCAAGTTTTTATTTGGGTAAGAAGGTTGTTTGCTAATGGCCACACCTTTCTAGATTGGCCCCACTATTGGAGCCCACTTTTGGGATGAAGATCTTGCAGCCTATACCAGGTGCTTTCCGGTAGTGAATTCTTACTTCAACTATACCGTGCCTTATTATGTGTTTATCATTGAGAGATTAATGCCAGTGGTCCTGTCGGATAGAGAGGTCTAGGGTTCAAGAGAGGCACCTCTAACGAACACCCCAGTTCATCCTCCCAAGATTCCTTCCACTAGGGTTATTACGGATTTTGATCGGTCTTTGACCTTACCTGTGGTGATATGTGTCCGTGATTTGCCAGTGTATTTTATTGATGATGATGGGGTCCAGTGCTAGGCATTTGTTCCTGCTTCTCAATCTTATTTCTCCACGACAACAAGAGTCAAGGTATGTAATTTTCCTTTTTTATTTTCTTTTTTTCATTATATTGGATTAAAATTTGATGTATTCATCTCTCTTGTTCTATTATTTTTACTGTCCCTCATGTTTTATTAGAGTAAATGTCTCGATTTTTTTATCATATCTAGATTTTATAGGCAAGATGATAAGAGATTGCGGTTTATAGCATCCATTGATCAAGGATGAATCATATACTTTTCTTTATGGAAGTTGAGGTCCTTCAACTGGCGGTGCTCCTCTGGTGATTGTTCCTGAGACTACCTGAAGGGTATGTCCTCGGCATAGAGGTCCTACATCTCATGTGATTTCCTGGGGAGGTTTGATGATTCCAGAAGTTGCGTAGACATGTGTTGAAGCATCTGACTTAAGTGACAATGATGAGGACGGTGGAGACTCTTCTTTCATAGGGTCTCGTGGTGTTTTTTAGATAATTTCTTTCTTTTTTCTTTTTTCTTTTTCTTTTTTTAAGGACTAAAAGGTATTATATTTTATTCCTAGAATAGTTTGGTATTTAAATAAAGAGAAATGTTTTTATTTGACAAATGTGATTTATATTAAACATACAAAAGACAAATCTAATGCTTAAAGTGACAAAATCTTATATCCATAATTTTGGATTTACCACCATTTCCATTTTTATAACATGTCATTCGCTTGGATTCTGGATCTGAAGGCCTGCAGGAGCAAGATGCATATTCCCTGTTGACAAGAGGACTGATCGGTCTTAGGTTCCCTTCAAGAGGACGGATTGGTCACTCCTTTATCCTTATAAATGGAGGCATAATTTAGGCTTGAAACTCACACATGCATTCACTTCTTTCTCATAGTCTAGACATAACATTCTTTTTTCTCATAGTTTTCTTAAGATGTCGCTCCCATATTTTGATTATCAATCTGTCTTTAACCATCTGGTAGATTCTTTCATCTATATTTTTTACAATTGTCCTCTTTTAGGATTAAAACTCTATGTTCTAGTTCCATTGTTGACTTCGAGGATCGTCACTAATGATTGGGAATTTTTGTAGGTTGTTTCTTTCTTCTGGTATCCATAAGACCATCTTTTTTTCTTTATATTAGAGGAGATTTATCCCACTTTTGAAGATTATTGTTTCCTCACAGGGGTATCATGTAGAACAACCTATGGCAGATCCTTATTTGGGCCAAGGTGTAATTTTCTCTCTCACTGAACCGTTAGAAGTGGATCATCTCACCGCTCGTGAGTCGCTTATTGAGCAATTGATTTATCTTAATGTAATTATTGCCTTTTACTGTATGATATTCCAAAGATGAGGTTCATAGGTGGTCGAAAAGTTTCTTTATATATGGCTTTGGTACACGAACATCTTCTAATTACGGGTTCTACGTGCACTGATATTCTCTTAGAAAATGTAGTCCTACAGATGAAAGAAAGTAAAATCTCGATACCCTATATATTAAGTGAGATCAATAATGGCCTATCTTCTTATCGTTCTCGATAATGATCTTTTCTCCAGGGAAGCCCTTTGTTTTTATACATGAGGATTTAGGAAAGGTTAAGTTTAATTGGGGACCCTTTGCCTTCTCCATATCAACCAATTGATTTTGTTAATTGCGAGCCACTTATCTATTTCATAGAGACCGGGGGGAATGGTTTTATTGGTTTTTCGAGTCTGGGCATTCTTATATCCGATTGTTATTTGCTTGGTATCTGACCATAGTACCACACTTATCTATGGGTCCATTCTCTAACATTTACCTTTATTCCCTTCGCTTCACATCTCTTTATTTCCATCAGCACGTGACGCATCAATAGAGGAGGAGGTAGGAAATTCCTCCTCCTTTGGGTCGATTTCATCTCATAAATCCTCTCTCCCTATACTTAATAAGAATAATCTCTGAATTTTGGAGATATGATTTCCCTTTATTCCTTTCGGATCTCTATGGTTTGTTCGGCGAGATGGTAATGCATTTATCTAAGGAGTACCTTCTGTGGTTGTGGGAGATGGTTAGTGATGCAGTGATTTTGAGAAGAACGGACCTCATTTGGCTCTTTGGGTTGATCATATCAGGATCATAGGTGCATATTTCTTCAGCCACTTCAAAACTAACCAGGTGGAAACAAGTGATAGTAGTGGTTCTCTTGACAAGAGAATTTTACAGAGAGGATTTTTGTCATCGAAGTATATTATGCGAGTTTCTGAAAGATTGATGATTTTCTTAAGATGATGTATGTAGATTGTAAGGAAACTGATTGTTTTAATATAAAATGAGTTAAACCTAGTTATTTAGTGATCTAAAATATGAGATAGGGTAAAAAGATAAAGTCATTAACCCCGAAGGGGGGTTTTTTGTTTACCACACCCCTAAAGGTTGCCTACGTAGTTCCAATGTGTGGTGAGGCCCACTTATTGATGGTATTAAGGAATGTTATTGGGTTTATAGAGGATCAGGTCATAATTAGTTCTTATTTGGAAAACTAATTAGTTTGATGCCTTTACTTTTTACACATAGTATTTCTTAAGAGGTTCTAAATTAATTGGTCTGGCTAGTTTTGATCCACCGAGATCAACTAGGTAGGATGCACCCCCTAATCGAACCTTCTTCATAATATATGGTGTTTATGTAATCACAGATAAAATATAATAGGTTAATCGAATCACACACACAGAGAGAAGAGATTTTTAGAGTGGGTTCAGCTGTAAAGTAGCCTACATCCATTATTGGTATTATTTCGTAGGGTTATAATAGCTTAGTATGGTGTTCATATGAGTGATTCGAATTATCCCTCTAGCTGAGGGAGTATTTAGTATTTATAATGGTATAAAACCCTAGAGATGGAATGCCTTTATATTGCCAACCATTTACATTTGTGTAAAATAAATTAAACTCTTGGAATTCAGTGTTAGTTGTCAGCCTATCCAAGTAACTTTCAGTATTATAAATGGTTGGCATTCCTGGAGTTTGTCGATCATCCAGCCAACTAAGTATTTATGAAGCCAATCAAGGTGGTTAGTCGGCCATCTAGGAGTACATGTTTACATTTATTGCTGGTCCATGTAGGAGATTAATTTTTACATATAATAAAATCCCCCAATGCTCCATGCTTGATGATTGATCAAAAGTATGGAGTGTTTGGTCTAGGAAATTGCTCAACATACTATATTGATTATTTGGTCAGCAGCAGACTTCTCACATTTGAAAAAAAATCATTGGTACTATTTGATAATGGCATTTTTGTAAATAATTCAAACTTATTTTAACCGTCAAAGGACACAATAGTCTTTTGATGCTTCAGGAGGTGTACAGCCGGTGGGAGTTCAACAGTTCCTTCAATTAATCATTTCATTCAACCTATAAAATTTCCCCTCCTTTATTTTCACCTTAAATCATCTGCACTTAAGAGTTTCCCCTCCTTTATTTATATGATCGTTCGTTGCCATTATTTTTTCTACACTTCTTGCAATCACCTTAGATCCCCTGTAAGCCTTCTTTCCCTCATTCTCTATTTTATCAACTTTTTCTATTTTTCCACCATGGTTCACACTGTAAATGAGGGTTCATTAGACGAGTTTATAGAAAAGATAAAAATTCCATCTTGGGTAGATTTAGAGAAAGCCCAGGATCCCATTGATGTGTATTCTCTTCCTGAGGGTCACTGGATCCCCACCTTATTCATAGCTGAGTGTGGCATCACTTTTCCACCAAACCCTCTTTTTCTTTAATTTTTTCAATACTTTAATGTGGTTCCTACTAGGGTGGCACCAAACACTTGGAGGGTCATAAACGGTGTCCATAAGTTGAATGAAATATATAGAACTCCTATTGGAGTCCAAGAGTTGATGTTTTGCTATAAATGGGTTACTGTTAGAGATAACACAAATTAATTGAAGACAATGCAAGAAAATAGGGCCTTAGTAGTGAATTTACCATATTCGAATAAGGATAATTGGGATTATAGTGTAGTTGTTAAGAACTATCAACATGCTCTTCTTCAACAGGGAGTATCTTACATTATGCCCAGATTTCCTCAAAAAGGGCATGGCATAAGTTGCAATTATTTTATTTGTTCTTATTTTCTTATGTGTTTCTGAGTTATGCCGACTAACTTTGTTATTTCCTTTTTGATGCGGAGGAAAGTAAGAAGAGGTATCCCAAATAAGGAGAAATTAACATTCAAGAGCTCAAGTTTTTGTGGGGACTTAACCAGAGGGTTGGAGATGAACATCCTAGAGTTGCTTCTTTGATATTAGAATATAAGAGTTCCATTATCTCTTTTGTTGCTCGACCAACACTTGTGCTACCCCAAGTTTCCATCAATCTAAAAGAGGATCTTGTACCAACTTCTTTAGCTACAGAACCTGTTGGTGATGAGTTGGGAGGAACTTCTTCCTCATTTGAATCCTTTGATATTTATTTCACTTTCTCCTCCAGCCGACCTAACTAAGAGGAAGATGCCAAATTTTATGGGTGGGCCACTATCTTCTCCCCTTAAAAAGAATGCTTACACTAGCAAGAAGTCAGTTAAGAAGAAATTTCAGGCCAGTGATAAGAGGCCTTTTGGTCTTAAAAAGACTCAAACTACTGAATCTCTACTCAAGAGACTGCAAAGAGGTTTAACAGATCACCAGAAATAGGCCTAAAAAATCAAGCCGGCTAGCAAGCGTGGGCTACAAAGAAGACTTTGGCCGAACAAAAAGAGTTAGTGAAAAAAATCCTGCCTAACCTTGACATTGCGTCAACTTATTTTGCTATTAACCTTGGGTTGGATAGGGTTTGATCAAGTATGTAACCCTTACTTCTATTGGGGATGCATCAACCCCCATGCCCAAGTCCAGGCTAACTGAGAGGGCTTGATATAATTTGGCACTGGTAAGTATTTCATTTTTTTCTCTTCCTTAATAATGATGACTTTTTGTGATGTCTAGAATTTATTCTTCTTGAAGTTTTTGGTTGACTTGAAACAAATAATGGAGAACTACGATCAACTAAGGTCCTCTCCTAGTGAAGTGGAAGGAGATTTTGAGTTTCTAAAATAATCTTTGATTGCTTTCCGTTAAGATTTTCAATCAAAGAAGAAGTTTTGGGAAAAAGAGCTAAAAAAAGCAAATGATAGGGTAACCACACTAAAAGATAACATAAACGTTGCTGATGAGAATGCCCAGCCTGTCGAGAAAAATCTAGTAAATGTTGAAGGTAAGTCTAAGGCTTCCAAAGAAACACTTGTAGAAGTCACAATTCGAGCTCAAACTTCTGAAGATAAAATGGTTCGCTTGACTTCTGATGTTACATCCTTTAAAGCTAAGGGGAAAGATACTTTTGATAAGGGTTGGTAGAAAGCCACTTTTTTTACCTCTGCTCAAATTAAGTATGCCAAGAAGTTATACATCAATGAAGGTTTGTTAGAGGCTCTGCAGGTGGTCAGCACAGAGGCAAACTCTAAGCATTTATAAAGGCATGACCCAGGCACTCATCCTAACTTGGATGAGGAGTTTGATAATAAAGAAGGGTTAGGATAGTCTTTATTAATGCCTATTGAGTCTTCAGTGGTACCTGAAGCAAGTGTCGACCTACCTATCGCGAGCCAAGACCAGACCAAGGATAAGGAGAAGGACTAACTCATTCTTAGCTAGTTTACCTTTTTATCTTTTATCATATGTATTTTTTTTATTTTTCTTATTTTTCTTGATGATGTATTCACCTCTACACTTCAAAATTTATCAATGAAAGAACATATTTTTTTCTCAATTGTTGGTGTCTTTGAATGGCTTTGATTTCTCGCTGGTTTATTTTTTTTTATATTGTCTACTTCTCTGAATTTGCAACATAAACTCATATAGTTGTACCTTTCCAGTTTGATGCTAGGAAGAAGGCAATTATTTCTGCTGAATCCGACTTACTTAGACGGTGAAAAAATCTCTTTAAAATTGGCCATGTTCCTTTGTCCGAGGAAGATTTATAAAGGTTTTTCCGCATAAGATGTTTTTAAGCAACTTAAAGAATCTTATATCTATCTTCACTGCCTCTTAGACAGAGCTGTAGTGAATAATGCCAGTTATTATGATATAATTCATAGAATGCATGAGGATAAAAAAAATTCCATGGCCTTACTCCATTATAACTATGAGGCTAAATATAAGGCATTAAGTGAAAGTTGTGGCTTTGACAAGAAATTAAAAGACATTAATCCTTCTTTGCATAAGACAGAATTGTCTTTGAAATAAGATCTGGAGAGTTCCCGATCAATTGTTGTAATATTGGAGTAAGAAAATAATGCCCTCGGTAATGAACTTGATAGTCTGAAGAGATAAACCACTACTGGTCCAGATGAGGGTATTTCATTTTCAAAGGATAAAATGTCAGGTTGTTGGAGGAGATGGAAGTTTTGCAGAAGATAAAATCAAAACCTGGATAAGCCCTCGAGCAAAGTATTATTGTTCGGCTAACCATTAAGGAGGAGAGAACCAAGAAGGATCTTGCCGACCAAGCTGCCCTTTTAAAATCCAAAGATATAGTCCTCGAGAAACTCCAAGATCAAGTTGATTGGCTAACATTCCACTTTGATAAGCAGCCAAGGGAAGTGTGGATGGATGGCTATAATGAGGCCTTAACTCATTAGGATGATCATCTTACTCAAAAAAATTGTGAAGGCTACAAATGAGGGCGGACTAACTTGTCGACCTTATTGAAGTATGATCAAGTCAATGATTTGTAGCACTAAAATAACCCAAGTTTCTTGGATTATACTAAGCCTCCCTTCAAACTAGACACAATCTGTATTCCACCAGATGCTATTCCTCAATGCCTGATAAGTTAATATTTGGGTGATTATGGCCTCCATGATGAATATGAGATGGTTCATCCTCCTCACTTGTTTAATAGGTCGAGCAGCAGAAATAGGCAGATGTTGATAGATTTCAACACAATAAATTCACCAAACACCCTAGATGATCCTCCACCTGGAATGGATAAGGTACAAGGAAAGCACCCAGTTGAATAGATTTATACTTCTTTTTCTATTGTAATTATTTTTCCTATTGTAATGTAATTTTTATCAATGAAAGAAAGTTATTTTTTATTGAGTCTCCTTTATTTAAGTTTATGGTTTATATTAATCTTTTTGCCGACTAGGTAACCTGGATACTGATTAGATAATCGTCTTATAGACTAAATAACTTGCTTAAATGTTTAATGTTTGATTCAGGTTTGAATCATTTATACGGCCTTACATTCAACTAATGCACTTAGATAAAACTATAAATCTATTTATTATACTAAGTTGTAGCATTAATTATCAGTGGCGACCAAGTGTATTACGAATGTAAAATTATTCATGTGTTTTAGCCTGATCGGGTAAAATCTCTATTGAAGAAATTTTACTAATTTCTACTCCTTGACTTCTCGAGGACAAATCATACATGAAGTTTAACTATTCTGAAGTAGGAAAAGTTTGAATCGTGCACTTTTCTGAAGTTGGAAAAGTTTGGATCAAAATTAACTTATGGTTTACACTTCATTGTTCATGGTTCGTTAATTTATGATCAGTTGTAGCCACCATACTCCAAAAAATAAAAAACAAAAAAGAAAGTATAATGGAGAAAAATATGAAATTTCATTAGCTTTAAGAACTGATTACATTATAAATGGAACTTCTGAAAACCAAATTATTGATAATACTTGCGCAGATGGTCTGTGTTCCAAGGGTTCTTGAATTATTCTCCTTCCAGAATTTCCATGCGATAAGTCCCTGGTCGGATGACCACCGAGATACAGTATGGACCATGCCAATTAGACTCCGGTTTATTGCTTTTCTGGATTACTTTCTTAAGCACAAGATCTCCTTGCTTTATGTTGGTCGGCTTGACCCTTTGATTATAAAACCGTGAAGTTCTTTGTTGATAAACAACCATTGCAATAGCGACATCTTCTCGAACTTCTTCTATTATGTCCAGATTTAGTCACCTCATGAGGTCACTCTTGGGTGAATTAAAGTTCAAAACCCTGTGAGTTGGCAGACCTATTTCAACTAGTACCATTGCCTCAGTGCCAAAAGCTAGCATGTTTGGGGTTTCCACCGTTCCTATTCTGGGAGTGGTTCTATATCCCAAAAGGACATAAAAAAATCTCTTCTTAAACCCATCTATCACAGTTTTATTGGTGATTTATGTCTGGCCATTGCATTATGGTTGCCTAGGTGTTGAATGAGGTTTCTGGATGCCATACCTGATGCAGTATTCTTCAAATTCTTCATTATCAAATTGAGTACCACGGTCGGTGATGAAGGTATAAGGCATGCCATACCTACAAATGATCTTCTTCCATATGAATTGTAAAACCTTTTGATAAGGCATATCAATTAAAGGCTCAGTCTCCACCCATTTGGTGAAGTAATTAACTGCTAGAATCAGATATCTGAACCTTCCCTTGATGGTTAGTAGTGGCCCAACCAATTCAATTTTCCAGATAGCGAAAGGCTATGGAGAAGTTATAATAGGTGTTAGACTTTCTCCTATTCTTCTATGGATGGTGACATATTTTTAGCATATATCACACTTCTTGGTGAAGAAACCACAATCTGTTTTCATTTTCATCCAATAATAACCTTGTATGGCTAATCGTTATCTTAGAGACCTCCCGGTTGTGTGAGCTCGACATGAACCTTTATCTACCTATTTCATTAGATCATTTACTTTGTTTGTATTAACAACGAAGTAGGGAAACAATGCATCCTCACCTATACAGAACATCTTGTTCTAACACATAACTGGTTGGTTTGTACCTCATCTTCCTGGTATGTTTCTGGTTGGATGGAAGTGTTACTCTTTCAATATACTCTCTAATTTGATACATCCATGAGGGACCTAATTCCACAAAGATAACGCTGACGTCCATTCCATTAATACTTCTATGGGCAAGTATTTCCATTGGGATTGTTCGCTTGAGTTTTGTCTGAGTTACTGAAGCAAGCCAAGTAAGAGCGTCTTCTCGGGCATTTTTTATTCTAGGAATTCCCACCATCCAAACTGAAGTGAACAAATAAATAACCTCCATAGCATTTTTATGATATCTCATCATCGTTTCCCCTTTAATGCCATAAATTGACTACATTTGATTGATAATTAGCTGAGAATCACTACATACCAATACTTGGTCGGTAGCTAATGATGAAGCCAATTCTAATCCTGTGATCAATGCCTCATATTTTGCCTCATTGTTATAAGCCTTAAATTTTCATCTCAAAGCATATTTTACATCTAAGTTATTCAGAGTGTTGATGATAAAACTTTCTCCACTTCCAGTAGCACATGAGGATCCATCTACAAACAACTGTCATATTCCTTGTTTGAACATCACCTTGCTTTGTTGAATTATTTCTTGAACAGATGGTGAGTCTGGTTATTTAGGGTCAATCTCTGTTTGCTTTTGAGCTAAGCTCTCTTTCGAACAAGCCTCTCGCTAGGAAAACTTGGATTATATTTCACTTTGCATATGTGAATTCAGCTATGGAGTTAGCCACTTCTTGGCCTTTTACTTCAACTCTAGGTTCATAAAAAATTTCATATTCTCCTAATTCAATTTTTTAAGAAATTAACCTTCTATATTTCTCAGGTTTATGCAATGCTTATTACAAAGGCAAATCCGTGTAGATGACAATGGTGTGAGCTTGATAATATGGACTCATTTTCCTAGAAGCTTCAATGAGAGCCAGCGCTAACTTCTCCAGTCATGGATATCTGATCTCTACTCTTTTAAATGCTTAGCTAGTATAATATACTGGACTTTGAACTCCTTCATCTAGTCGGATCAATGCTAAACTAACAGCTGACTCTGAAAAGCCAAGTATAGATTCAATTTTTCTCCCAAAATTGGTCGGGAGAGAAGTGGGGGAGAACCCAATTACTTCTTTAACTCCAAGAAGTCCTTTTCACATTCATCATTCCACTCAAAGGTATTTTTAATAACTTTAAATAATGGAAGGCATTTATCAATTGCTCGGGAGATAAAATGATTCAATGCAACTACTCTTCCTGTTAGCTTTTGAACCTCTTTATTTTTTGTCAAGGATTGCATTTCTAGCAAGGCTTTAACTTTAGCAGGGTTTACTTCTATTCCCCTTTGATTAATGATGTGCCCTAGAAACATTCCTTCATATACTCCACAAATGCATTTGGTTGGGTTGAGCTTAATCTGATGTTTTTCCAGTTGATCAAAGGTTTCATCCAAGGTCGTAATGTGGTCGGAAGTAAATTTTCTCTTGGTGAGCTTGTTGTCTATATACACTTCCATGTTTTTGCCAATCTGGTCTTCAGAAACCTTGTTCACTAGTCGCTGATAAGTTTCTCTAGCATTCTTCAACCCAAAGGGCATGACATTTTAACAATAAGTTCCTCAGGTGGTAATAAAGGAAGTGTTTTCTTTGTCTTCAAGTTTCATCTTATTCTGATTATATCAAGAATAAGCATCCATGAAACTAAGTAACTCGTGACTTACTATATCATCGACCAATTGATCAATCCTTGGTAAAGAAAAATAATCTTTCGGACATGCCTTATCGAGCTCTGTGAAATCTATGCACATTTGCCATTTCTTATTTTTCTTCTTAGTCATTACCCCACTAGCCAACCATCTAGGATACTTGACATCTTCAATGAACCGTTTTCGTTGTAATTTCTCCACTTCCTCCTGGATTTCCATATTCTTCTCAGGGTTGAAAACTCCTTGCTTTTTCTTGATCGACCTAGAATCTGGATAGATATTAAGCTCATGGAAAATGAAGTTTAGATCAATCCTTAACATATCTTAGTGGATACAAGCGAACACATTTTGTCCTTTCTCTAAGGAATGTATTTAATTATTGTTTGAGAGAGGGAGGCAATATTAAACCAATCTAGGTAGTTATTTCTGGCTTCTCATCATCCAATACAATTGTTAACACAAAAATTCTCCATCTACGAGGACCAATCAGAAAAAGACACATGCCATCCAACGAGGAGTATTAGTCGGTACCCGAGGAGTATTAGTCAGCACCCGAGGAGTATTAGTCGGCACCCGAGGAAAATTAGTTGGCACCCGAGGAGTATTAGTCGGCACCCGAGGAGAGTTGGTCGGCACCAGAGGAGAGTTAGTCGGAACCCGAGGAGAGTTGGTCCGCATACCAACCGGAAGATCAAAGGATAACTATGCATTTAATGTGCATTAATGAAGATGGCAGCGCATTTAATGAGCCTTAATGTACATTTATATTGTATTAATAGATGACAACACATAGCATACCAAGCAATTCAATAATTAGATTTGTTGAATGTAGACATAAATGTCTACATACTATGAATCTCTTTATCTCCCATCACTATAAATACATGTATTCCCTTAGCCAAAAGGGAGGAGATCCAAGAGAACCTAGAAACACCATACACAAGATACACATCCTTTCTCTCTCTACACCTTATCGTGCTATTGTAAACCCCTGGGAATAAAATAATAGTGGACATAGGCTTTATTCATAGCCGAACCACTTTAAAAATCTTTATCTCTTATATGTTTGATGTGAATGTTTATCTTCATCTTCAATCTCATCCTCATCATTTATCTGTTGTTGACGCCACAAAAATGACAGTGGCCATTTTCTGTCTTCAACAGATTGGCGCCATCTGTGGGAACGTGTTACAAGCATTGTTCTCCATCAAAAGCTAAGTTTTTATTTTCTCTACGTACAATCAATTATATATTCTACATACATCTTTTGATTCAATCATGATTTTTATTTTTATATACATAAATTAATTGTCCAATTTTTATCTGCAAAATATTGCATATCATGATGTTAAAATCATAACTGTTAGGTTAATTTTTATTTAGAAATCAGAAAAATAATGGATTTCATAAATCATAATTGTTTGCTTGATTCTCAAGTTTCAATTTTATGTCATGAAATAAATCTTTTAAATGATTACATATACCAATATATGTGACGGTGGTAAGATTTATTATAAATTTTGTAAGATCTTTGATGACTATTCAAATTCCCATTACATTTTTAATCAGAGAATGGGAAAAGGTTAAAGACAATAAAAAGTTTTCTCATGGAAATCATGACCCAGATCTACTTTCTCTCTCTTTAAGTTTGAGTCTCTTTGCATTAATTTTTATGAACTATATACTTAATTTGGTTCATCTTCCATCTATGTCAATAAAGTCTCATTGATTGATTTTTGATATAAATTTGGTAATAACTTCTATCATTCAGCATATTTTTATCTCTCCAAATAGGGAATAGGAAGGGATCAATATAAAAAATAATTTTCTATCACCTGAAAAATCATGACCCACCTCTTGTAAAAGATGATCAGTAAAACAATCATGACCATATCAAGACTCTGGGCACAAATTTGATATGTTGGCCCCTCGTTCATCACATCACAGGGTTTCTTTGTAGAAATCACACGATCTAGTGGATTAGATAATTATTCATTTAATTAACATTCTTAATGCTTGAATTTTACATCGAATGTTATTTTTCTGATCTAAGGATTTGAGATATCCTTAAATGTTGGTCGGCAACATCCATGCCGTTTCTCGACAGCAGTAGAATCTTGGGGTATTAAAAAATGCGAACGACACCATATATTCTATAACTTGAGATATCCTTAAATGTTGGTCGGCAACATCCATGCCGTTTCTCGGCAGCAGTAGAATCTTATCTTAGGGTATTAAAAAATGCGAAGCACCCTAGATATTTCTTTAAACACGAGTTCAGCTCGAGAACAAACAGGGGGCTTAAGTCTTTTTTTTAACTTGTGATCACCCCAAAAATATTTTTAAAACCAAGTGATAAATAATTTTCAAACAGCAACTTATACCTGATTAGTTGTTGGAGATTAAATAACTTTACAAAAATTTCTACGTCTTATTTATGATGCATATCTGATAAAAATTTGTCCATCTCACACACATTTGGCACAAAAATATTATTTCATATTTTTAAATTTTTATTATTTTATGCTGATACACATCACATATTGTTTGGCTGAATAATTATTCTCGTGATAATAATTATTTTCTCTAGTCTCGACAGGTGCTCGGGCATCCTATTAAAATTTCATAGGGACGAGATTCAATCCCGATGAAAGCTCTCGTAAACCTTTGGAAAAGTAGTATTGCTCGACATCAGGCAATTGTGCCTCGACATATCATCCAACATTTATTATTTCATTTTTTGAAATTAATATTTTTATTTCTCAAACATATACCTATCATATATTTATTGAATGATTAAATTATTCTCACGACTAATCAATTCAGCCTACACAAATGGTAGAGCAAGATATTAATTTTTACAGGTACAAGATTCAACTACGACGAATGCTCAAAAATAATCTTACTCTTCTGAAAAATATTATCATAGCTCGGCAGTATGAAATTTCACCTTAGCGAGGAACTATTGATTTTATTATTGCTATGATATCTGCTCCAGCACAAATGATTCTATATATCCATTGGGATTCATATTCTATATTCATCTCAACATGGAGCTTGGCGAGATACTCATTTCAGCTCCGAGGAAAAGCTACAACAGTTATTATATTTCACCCCCAACGGATAGTTGGTCGGGGCAATTCTTATTTATATTCAGGCCCAGATATCGGCTCAAGAACAAATTATTCTATATATCCCTTGGGATTCATATTCTATATTCATCTCAACATGGAACTCGGCGAGATACTTATTATCATATTCAGCTCCGAGGAGAACTATAACATTTATTATATGTCTCCCCCAACGGATAGTTGGTCGGGGTAATTCTTATTTATATGCAGGCCCAGCAAAGTTCTCGGCCATATTCTTAAGTTCTAGAAAATATTATTCTTATTCGGCATTATGCAATTGTGCCTCGACAAGATACTTATTCAGCTTTGAGGAGAATTACAACATTCGTTGTATTTCACTCCCAATGGATAGTTGGTCGGATAATTCTTATTTATATTCAGGCTTGACAACGTTATCGGCCATATTCTTATGTTCTGGAAGATCTTATTCTTGTTCGGCATTATATAATTCTACCTCGACAGATCAACGAGGCACTTTATTATTTTTAATTATTCTTTATATCTATTTGGATGCATATTCTATTCTTATTTCAGCAAGGAGGTCTCCAAGATATATATTAT
The DNA here is from genome assembly GCA_949130495.1 of Sambucus nigra. NCBI lineage: Eukaryota > Viridiplantae > Streptophyta > Magnoliopsida > Dipsacales > Adoxaceae > Sambucus > Sambucus nigra. Next base: position 291,055,288 of record OX422215.1, on the reverse strand, counting down.
CTTATTCCCAACAATCTGTTGGCCAGCTCCAAGGATGTCTCCAGCATTTATTATATCTTATTCCCAACAATCTGTTGGTCAGCTGCAAGGATGTCTCCAGCATATATTATCTTATTCCCAACAATCTATTGGTCAGCTCCAAGGATGTCTTCAGCAGTTATTATATCTTATTCCCAACAATCCGTTGGACAGCTCCGAGGAAGTCTTTATCATTTATTATCAAAAATGTATTCCTAAAAATGCCAACTTATGTTGGTTAGGAAGTAAATGTATTCCTACGGGAAGTAAAACTATGTATTCCTAAAAATGCCAACTTATGTTGGTTAGGAAGTAAATGTATTCCTACGGGAAGTAAAACTATATATTCCTAAAAATTCCAACTTAAATGCCAACTTATGTTGGTTAGGATTCCTACGGGAAGTAAAACTATATATTCCTAAAAATGCCAACTTATGTTGGTTAGGAAGTAAATCTATTCCCAAAAATGTCAACTCAGGTTGGTCGGAAATAAGAAGCTGTCAACTACAGTTGGTCGGAAATATTTTATGAGTATGTGAAAGCGATCAAGCAAAAAGAATTCAAAGTTCACATTCCACACTTGGGGGCTTCTATTACAGATATATTTATTCATTCGGTGGCACATTCTTATAACATCATGAAGTCGAGCATCAAATTCAACTCCACAAACTCACACGGTCGGGGCCTCGACTAATTATCATTCAGAAGTTGTTTTTCTTGCTCGAGAATTAGTTTTGATATTGAAGTTCAGGAGGATATAGAAGTTTAGGAAGCTATTGAAGTTCAGGAGGTATTCAGAAGTTTAGGAGGTGCATTCAGAAGTTCAGGAGGCATATTCAGGAGTTATTATGCACATGCTATTGAAGTTTAGAAGTCAAATTCAGCATCTACAGCACTGAGATCTTTACTACTATTGTCCCGGCCAATATTGAAGAAGAAATTGTATGAAAATGTTTCGAAGTCCACCACTAGCTTGGTACTAATCAGATTGAAGAGTTGGGTTCAAAATCTAGTATGTTACTCGACAAAGTATTCATAGGATCATAAATCAGAAGAATCAAGCACGTGAAGTTAGCACTCAGTTGCTCGGCACCGGAGGCAGTTGGTCGGCTAGCAAACCAATCAACATACTTGAAGATTATGACAAGCTACAAGCTGCATACTATGGCATGGCTGCATCAAATTCCCAAGGGTGATACATAGCACACGGAGTTCCTCAAAAGAAAGATTAGAAACCATCGATCAGCCTGCATCATATCTCGTCCAGGAGATAATGCACTTTATGTTGAACAAATCAAGAAGGTAGATCACGAATTTCACGAGCACCGAGCAACACTGCAGAATAAATACTCCATCCTTTCAAGTAAATCATCAAGCATGGAGCATTGGGGGCTCCTGTTAACACAAAAATTCTCCATCTACGAGGACCAATCATAAAAGGAAACATGTCATCCTATAAGGAGTATTAGTCGGCACCCGAGGAGTATTAGTCGGCACCCGAGGAAAATTAGTTGGCACCCGAGGAGTATTAGTCGGCACCAGAGGAAAATTAGTTGGCACCCGAGGAGTATTAGTCGGCACCCAAGGAGAGTTGGTCAATATCCGAGGAAAATTAGTTGGCACCCGAGGAGTATTAGTCGGCACCCGAGGAGAGTTGGTCGGCACCCGAGGAGAGTTAGTCGGCACCCGAGGAGAGTTGGTCGGCATACCAACTAGGAAGATCAAAGGATAACTATGCATTTAATGTGCATTAATGAAGATGGAAGCGCATTTAATGATCCTTAATGTACATTTATACTGTATTAATAGATGACAACACATAGCATACCAAGGAATTCAATAATTAGATTCGTTGAATGTAGACATAAATGTCTACATACAATGAATATCTTTATCTCCCATCACTATAAATACATGTATTCCCTTAGCCAAAAGGGAGTAGATCCAGAGGAGATCCAGGAGAGATCCAAGAGAACCTAGAAACACCATACACAAGATACACATCCTTTCTCTCTCTACACCTTATGGTGCTATTGTAAACCCCTGGGAATAAAATAACAGTGGACGTAGGCTTTATTCATAGCCGAAACACTTTAAAAACCTTTATCTCTTATATGTTTGATGTGAATGTTTATCTTCATCTTCAATCTCATCCTCATCATTTATCTGCTTTTTTCTTACATAACTTGCCCTTTTACCAGCTTCTCCTCTTCTCGAGGATATAGAGTGTCAATGTGGAAAGTGGTTGTGCTCTTTATTTGTATCTCCTATTGGTCGAACAAAGTATAATAGCATTCTATGGATTCTTTTAAGCTTCCATTTACGATGCCGACTCCATAATTTTTTGAAAATTTCATGCATTGTTTCACTGTAGATAGCACAACCACTAACTTCTTTATCCCCACTCTTCCTAGGATGATGTATAGGCTGATGAAACATTTTTATCTAACACAAAGAAATGAATTCTTTCTCTCCTGCTTATCGGCCAGGTGTCATCCAAAACTTCCAGCTTGATCATTCCTAATGGGTATACTTTCTCTCTTACAAATATTATAAGATGTCTATGGTATGGTTCTAGCATATTATCCTTTAGCCCTAAGCTTTGGAAACAGTTATAGAACGTTACATCAGTTGAAATCCCATTATCAATAAGTATCCTTGCAACTCTTCCATAATGAAATCTATAAGTGAAAATAACGGATCATCATGATGATAAAGTACCCCATCCAAATCATTTTTGGAGAATCCAATCACTAGCTTATTTTTATTAACTTTTCTTGGCCGACTATCACTAAATTTGGCACTATAAATCCGTCTAACAGTTGGGTAGGCCTTGTCTTCATTTAAGCAAGCTTTCCTCTCTGTAATCATATCTCCTCCTCTAGCATCTCCTCTTACGATGAAGTGTCAACCAAAGGATATCATCCCTACCTGCACCACTGGTTCGTCAAGATTTTTCAACAAGTCTGGATCTTTTTCAAAATCATTGTTTCTTACTCTTTTTTTGTCTTCCCTTGCTCGGGCTAGAGATTCAAATTTTTTTCGATCATATTAATTGTCATTCTGATTAACAAACTTACTCAGTTTTCCCTGTCGAATAAGATTTTGAATCTCATTCTTCAATGCAATGTAGCTATTGGTGGTGTGCCCATGGCCCCTGTGAAATTCACAGTACTTGGACGTATCCATCATGTTGGGGGTGTCTTAAACTTTCCAGGCCAATTCAATTCTCGATTCCCCTTGATTTCTTCCAGAATATCGCGACCACCTTTATTGAGGGCTGTATATTTATCATACTTCTTAATCCTATCAAACTATTTGTCTTATTGATCCTTCATGAACGAATTAGAATTATTTTTCTGACTTTCACCCTTGGTCTCCGAAGCTTCCTTAGATTCCATAGCCTCCCCGGCATTCATTATCTTTCCATCCATAGCCATTAATTATATCATAGTTTTGGGTGGATTCTTTGTCAAAACATAGTATAGATCTTTAGCGAGCAACCCATTCATTAGTGCTGCAATGGATGTCTGCTCCTCATAGTCCACTACCTTTTTTTCGACTTTTGTCGCATGGTAAAGAGATGACTGACACGCTTGATCAGCTTAGCCCCAAAGAAAAAGTTATCTATGAATAATTTAGCTAACTGATAGAAACTGGATATTTTATCTCTTGGGAGATTATTATACTAGATTTGGGCTGGTCCTATGATAGAATTGGAGAAAGCTCTACACCTCATCTCATCTAGCACTGAGTAAATATTGGCAACTTCTTGATATTGCTCTATGTGCAGGACTGGAAAAATTTTCCCATCATACTTGGGAGTAACTACTGGTGTCTTGAACTGGGATGGTGTAGGGTAGTTCACGATAGCCTGAAAAAAAGGTGAGCCATTAATAAAACTCCTTTGCAATGGATTCTTGGTTTTGGCTATTCCACCTACACGATCTTCCAACCGTTACATAGATCCCTTCTAGGGTTGTTCTTATATCTTAGACTTGGATGAGCTAGATTTAGAGAATTTATTATGCTTACATGTTGAACTCTCTTCCTGAGAAGTATTCTCAGCATGCATAGAGCCTCTGATACTAGATCTTGATCTCATAAAATCTTTTCTATGCTCATGGTGATGTTCCTACTCTCTGTGATTGCCTCTAGTTACTCAGGGACCTAGATGATCAAAAACAGACTCCCTACTTACCCTCTCTAATACACTTAGCATTTATTTAGAAAAGGATCTACCATTATAGTAATCCGTTGATCGAAATGAAGAAATTGCGCTAGGACGGTATGATCGATCATAATAAGAACGGGAATGATAACTCCTTTCATGTCTAGCTGGTGGAGGTGACATATCTCTTTTGAAATTGGAGGACTTGTCTTGCATCGTGCGAGCCAACTGTTTAATTTATTGTTGCATAGACTCTTGTCCTTTAGCTAAATGGAACAAGATCCTTTGAAGGTCTGTCTCACCAGGGGGAGTTGATATTTTTTAATTATTGCCTGTAGAAGCTAGGCTTCTTTCAGGGGTGGCATTCATTCTTTGAACTAAATAATGAAGTATATGAGGTACCAAACACTGAATAACAGTCATTTCCCACAGACGGCGCCAATCTGTTAATGTCTAAAAATGGACTTAATCAAGATTTATAATTAAAGATAAAATGTAATAGGTTAATCAAATCACACACACGCAAGAGAAGATATTTTTAAATGGTTCAGCTGTAAAGTATCCTACATCCACTGTTGGTATTATTTCATAGAGTCAGAATAGTTCAGTACGGTGTTCATATGAGTGATTCAAATTGTCCCTCCAGTTGAGGAGGTATTCTGTATTTATAATGGTGTAAAACTCCAGATATGGAATTTCTTTATATTGCCAGGCATTTACATCTGAGTACAATAAATGAAACTCTTGGAATTCAGTGTTGGTTGGCATTCCATCTGAGTAACTTTCGGTATTCCTGATGTTTGGTATTCCTGGAGTTGGTCGGCCATCCATCCAACTAAGTATCTCTGAAACCGATCAAGGTGTCTAGTCATCCACGTATGAGGATAGGTGTACATTTATCATTGGTCCACATAGGAGAGTAATTTTTTCATCCAACAGATGGTCTCGTTTAGTTTGGACAAAATTTACCTAGGGTGCCATATAGGTACTATGACCTCTTTCAAAACTCGATCTCATTCTTTAAATCCTTGGTCCTCGAACATCTTATTAAATTATCTAGTTATGCGTATGTTGTATCCATGCATGTGGGACCGTGCCAGAAGTCGTCATTCATCCAACAATGTCAGTTCTTCGTATTTTTTGTTTAAACTTCAGAAATTTAATTCTAAAGTCAAGATATTTCCATCTCTATTGGTGACATTGCTTCCATCCCATATACAAGAGAATATGGCATGGCTCCAGTAAGTCTTCTGATAGTGGCTCTACATCCCTAAAGTTCATATGGAATCCAATCAGCCCAATCACGACATCATTTGATCATATTGTGCAATATCACTTTCATATTTTTGTTAGTTAACTCCACAACGACATTGGTAGACAAGCAGTATAGAAAAGACTTGTGTCTCTTAATTTTTGATTCTTCAATGAGTTATGTAACACCTTACTCAAAATTGAATTCCACAATCAAATCTCAGTTCAAAGGGTACGCCATATCTCCATATGGTATTCTTCTATATGAATTGGTCTAATTTCTTGAAGTTCAACATATTATCTGATTCTACTTTGACCCACTTAGTGAAATAATCTATGGTTGCAGAATGAACTCATAATCGTTGAAGGCTTTCAGAGTTATCTTCCCAATGATGTCGATTCCCCAAGGTGATGTCGTGTTAAAGAATTTTCTCAGAGGCAAAATACTTCAAGTTGGCGAATCATTGGAATTTCAAACATCTCTAGACATACTTGCTATATTCATGTTGAAGGGTGATCTAATAATACCATTGGTAGATTATTTTGTTTGTTATTGTGTGTCCACTCAAGTGAGGTTTACATTCTCCTCCATAAATTTCCTCCATCTCTTGTTTTGCTTCTTTTTTGTCGAGACATCTTGAATGGATGCCACCAGGATATCTTTTGTACAGTTTCCCAACGCATATAATGAATTGAGTGGCCCACCATCTGAGCGACATTTTATTTTTCTTATAGATCCTTAAGGATACTTGCCCTTTTTAAAAATCTCTTTTATATCTTGATATCATGTCCCTTCATCTGTATTCTCAGTCATGTAGATTTTATACGTAAATTCAAGTCGGTATTAGTTGCATATATCTACTTTCACTCTATCCATTTTTTAGGGGATATTTAACATAGAGGCCAGAGTATCCAAATCATCATCGAAACTGTTTTGATCCATTTGGAGATAAAATAATTTGACATTATAAAATTGGGATGTTACTTCCTCTAAGGATGATTCATGTGGTCATCTTCTAATTGGGCTCTTACGTCCATCCGAGCTTTGCAGTCGCATAAATAATGTGCTTTTACTTTATATTTGAATGGTTGCATCAAATTCTTTATAATGGACACTTATTCATATTCTGGAGATCGGCTCACCATTTGAATGGTTTTATTCCTCCAACAATCAATGAAGGTGTCCAGGTGCTCATTGATTTCTTGCTTCATCATCTTTAGGTCCCTTCGCATGATTTTGAGTTCATCATTATTTTCAGGAACTCTCTACAAATGTCATTTCATCAATTATCTATGGACAAGGACCAGTTGAATGCTTCTCTAGACAAGGTGTGTTTAAACATCTAGTCCATGAGTTCCTCGAAATCACCTATAGGTTTCATAACTAAAATATAAAGTCTGAGGTGTACCGTTGGGGGTCCCATTCTTCTAAATTTTTCAATATTCGACATCGTAAAATTGTTAAGTAATCTAGCAATAGGATAGGGGGATATGTGTTGGATGTTTATAAGGTCATTGACAGGTTATAAATGTCAAAAATTCTATTTAAGTGTTTTGAACTCCATCCTAAGGCATCAAAGATCCGTTGGACTCTCATTCACATTGTCTAGAATAATGCTTTTGATGGTTATTGACAGAAGGTTATTGGTAGCATAGACCAGTGTTTTGGGGGGTACGGTATTAGCAGGTGGTGGATTTTATCCCTATCTCTCAATATTCTCTAATTGATTATAGAAAGAGACTTGATCCTGACCTAGAGTTGAAATTTCACATCTTAAGGTAGTTAGGCTTGCCATATTGTCAGTTAATGATATCCCCTCATCGTTTTGCGTATTGTCAAGACTATGAGATGCGGGAGTTAGAAAGATGTGTCTTTTGCCTTTTGTCCAATATGGTAACATTGATGCTTATAGGAAATGTGGAATTAAGATTTCTCTAAAGCCTAATTATGAGAAGAACAAGCATAATTTTAATCAAGTATGGTTGTTTTGTTTGGTTAATCCTCGGTGATGACCTATTTACTGTCGTACTCCTCGCTTAGTGCGTAACCCCTAATTGGGAGTTATGAAAAGTGAGTGCATTTTCCAAATCCTTGAGTCCCATCCTATTTTAGGAAACATTATTGGGGGATAAAAAACCCTTAAGGATATATCACCGCTTGGAGAATCTCTTGACTTTTTATTTTATTTGTGTCCTAAGATTCTACTATAAAAGGTTAATCAAGGCTTTTTGCGAGGCTAAAGGACCTCTTATTTAGATATGACCCACACAATATACCTCAAGGGTACATGTGAGAGTGTCATTTTAATATACCCGAAGGTAGATGAATCGATCCTCCCGATATAACTCGTAGAGATAGTACGTGAGAGAGTTAATTTGACATACTCGAGATATGTGGGTGATGTTCACTGAAAACATACAACTCTATATACTTCAAGGGTTTAAGGCCAAGAAGAGTGGAAGTTATGATAGGGATCCGCGTTGGTTAGACCAAAGTCCTGTACCTAGGCTTCCCATGGTAATAGGGTATTAGTGATATGCAAATGTTATATGGTGAAATGGTGTGTGTCTTTTGAAAATTCTTTTATTTTTAGGCAAGAGACCTTAATATTATTATGTATAATTGCATACATGTCACAAAAAAATATCAAGGGAAGCTTATATACCAACCTTATCCCTGCGAGAGTATTCAATACTAGCAATTTTCTACCTAGTTAGGTATCTATAAGAAAGAACAAGTTGTAAATAATAGGATATACAGCAATGTACAAGAAAAACATGGTAAAATAAATACATATCTACATTAAAATGAGTGCAGTCCACTTGAAAAAAATCCCTATCGGAGTCGCCACTGTGAGAACTCGAACTCGTGGTGGAGCACCTCCTTTTCCCCCCACGTGCACCCTTTTGGGAGGATATGTCGAAAAGGGGGTCCCTTTTTGCGATGACGCGTGGTCATCCCTCATTCTCTTTGAAAAGAATGGTTCCATTAATCTATATTACGCAAAACATAAAAAAGAAGGGGTAGTCCGTGGAGACCTAGTGAATGTAATTGATCTGCATGTTTTACTAGAGAATCAAAGGTTCGGGGACTAGGTTAGGGATTGGTAAGTAGCTATGCACTATCTACACCCTTTGGGTCCTAAATATAAATCCAAAGTACGTGTACTAGCATTTTATAGTGTAAAACTAAATAATAAAATGAGAATTGTCAATATATATATATATAGTGCAGTGTGATATTCATGTGTAGATAATATAGACGAAGGACAATTATTTACAAAGTTGGTGTTGTTCACTCAGACGACATTTTGAGCGAGCCTATGTACTCACATGAAGAAATTCAAAGTCTACGTAGTTCATGTGAAGACAAGAGGGATTAAAACTTTTATAGAGACTCAATGTGAGAGATCTAATATTTCTTTAATCTTTCTAGGTTCTTTACAATGAAACAAGACTAGATAAAAAAATATATACATGATTTATGTCTATGAAAAGACTTGGACGAGATGGGTTCACTCATAAAACTACTTTTATGAAGAAAGAATTTCGATACTTCCAACATTAAGGACAAAATAATAGGTAGAATCCCCAGATTTAGAGATCATCTAACCTATATGGAAGTATTTCATTATTTTGAAGCTTTGCAAATCGAGGTTTCAACGTGGTTTGGCCCTGCTTACATCCATGCTCAAAACGATACTCGAGAACTTCACTATCTTCAATTCACTTATGGTGGAACTAAAACCTCACAAGGAACAACACCTTGAAAAACCACAACCAACAAGATGATATCCTTTTCCTTGCCCAAACAGTACCCATTTAATAGCTCAAGGTCGCACCTTAACTACACGCAATAACGGCACTACTGGACGTGAAGATACAATGAAGTTCAATTGTATTCAACACTACATGATTGGTAATCGAAATGTAAATAAAAGTTGCTTGATTAAAATAATAGAGAAATGGATTTACTTTCTCTTTCTATAAAGGTAAACAAACAAAATTTTCCATATATTTAGCCCAATTAGGTATATATGTTTGGTTCTATATCTTAGGATATTAGGGTATATTTCTCTAATCATACATGTTTTTTTGGGGTAATTTGGTACAACAGAGATTTTTTGTTTAAATCACTTTGAAAAATTAGTGGGTTTGTTGTGTTTGTTAGGTTGTTTGATTGAAAGAAATATTATAAGATGAGTAGAACTTCTCTCGCTAGAAATGCATCATTTATAGGATTATCAAGAAGTTGGCTTAAATGGGGTTGGGATTTGTAAATTGGAGAAATGGGTTTGTATTCTTGGAACCCGTGGGGTTTGGTTTTGAACTTGGATTTAATTGGTTTGAAGTTTTTATTTTAATAGATTTTTGGCTATAGTGGATATTTAGGTTTGAATCTCACATTAATGGAAAGGGGTTTATGAACTTGGTTTCTCTCTTAGAATCTCAAGTAGGAAGATACAAACTTGGGTTAGGGCTTTGTAATTTGGCATGTAAGTGTCTCTATTTATAGTCCTAGGAGGCAGCCAAGGGTTGGTAATCAAGTTAGAAAAGGTTAAGATATTTGGATAAAAGGTTTGGGAGTTTTACCAAATTTATAGTTTGAAATATAACACTTTTAGTCGACTAAAAGTAAGGTTTAGTAGACTAAAACTCCTTTTGGTTGGGTTTAGTTGGTTGTCTTAAAGGTTTAATTAGTTATAAAAAAGTTTAGTTAGCTGAAACTACCTTTAGAAACCTAAAACTAAGGTTTAGTCAACTAAAGATACCATGTTCTAGGAAAAAGGGTGTTGGGTTTAGGGGCATGCTTTAGGGAAGGTTTATGGAAATCTAAGGTGGGTTTAAGTGTGTTAGTTTTTAGCATATACATATTAAGACATTCTACTTTACTTTTATACAATAGTTCCTAAAGTAAAACAAAACTAAAGTAACAATTAGCATGACTTTTGTACATTCTCTTAACTTGCTTTGATCATCAAATACGAGCTTGTGATATGTATGCATGGTTGAGCTTTGAACTTCTTATGGTTGAATATTTGAACTTATTTTGATTCTTATGATATGATCTTATTTGGATGTTTGCTTTGTGATGTAATGATGGGTTGTCTTGTATGATAAGTTTATGTTATCCTGTATTGATTGGGATATTTATTTTCTTAGGCATGTTGGTATGGTTGCATGGCTGATGTGTTCCTTGTAACATATCTCATAATGTAGTGAGTGTTTTTTAATCTCAAGTACATTAGGGAGAATATAGTAAAGCTATGTTCTTTTATCAATTGTGTTGTCATTATACAAAATTCTTTTTTATTGAAATATATTTGATTCCACAAATGCAACTCAACGCCTTATAGAGACTTAAATTTGCCATTCATACAATGGGTGCACATACATGAGATATTATCACTATTATGGTTTCTATCTGCATTTTAATCAATTCAAGAACGCCCTTTACATGATTATCAGAGACTCTATTACTCTCTCCCTTCCACTCTATGTATTGTGAGAAACCCATTTTAAGGTCTTCAAAATTGAATTCACCCATATAAATTGGTTAAAACGAAGGTCATGTTGCATATAACAACTCTCAGTTGATAATTCATTCAACCCAAGCATTCGATCAATATAAAATAAAATCTAACAAATTAAGATGGCTTTAAACCCTATAAAATTAAAATAAATTAAGATTCCATCACGTGTCCCACAAAAAAAAATTACAAACTTGTCCCAAAATATGAAGGAACATTACAAACTTGTCCCAAAATAAAACATAGTTCATCGCACAATATTCACGAAAAAATAAGCTGCACAGGAAATATATACATTTTTATACACTTGTAATATGGCCCAATCATCATGGGAAATATGCACGAGCTCTCCTCTTCACAAACCCGAGTATATGACATCAAACTATATCTTAACATCACTTAATTGCAAAGAGTGATCGTGCACAGGATCTCCCTAAGTCATAGAAATGAGTGTGCACATGTCAATGAACCTGCTATTGTTCAAGTCCCTTATATAATAATTCTCGACATTGTCACCGTGCATGGACGGTGATGATGATGCTCCTAAAAAAAAGGTGTAACAAGTGTCTAAGAGGGGAATGTTAGAGGAGGCAATGGGAAACATTGAGGTGCAAACTGAGATTCACCTTGTTGTTCAGTAAGATATTGGCACAATACATTGATCTCATTCGTCATATGCCATAATTAATTGGTAACAAACCTCGTGTTCCTCATAAGACCTAATAATTCCTCTTTCATATTAGCATGTTCTTCCGCTTGAATTGACATTTGACTCCTCACCGAAGAGATCTCGTCCAATACCGGTGCGGTGCGTTATAATTTGTTCCTTGGCATCCTTGAGACCATGCCCCTTGTCCTCTGACTTTTTCCTTCACAAATACTTTATATAGGGAATCCGAATTAATGTCATTAGGATTGGAATCGGACAGGCTACTCGTCAAGTATTCTATCGTTTCATATAGTATAATATTATATTTTGGACTATAATTTCAACATTATTTTATTACAGCGTCTATATATATGATCATTAATTCAAGCTCACCAAATTATAATTTCTCGAAGAATTTGTTGGTATGTTTATCCTGCAGGACATGCAAGGACAAGTTTACCGATTAGGCGTCTTGTCCTTCTTCCAGAGTTCCCTTAGTCCTTTCAACCCATTCCTTCTTCATATCATCTTATGTTTGGGACCCCAATTTGTGGACACAAACTTTTTTGTCGTGTTTTGTCCATTTTTCTCCCTTTAGGAAAGTCCCCCCCCTCCTCCCCCTCCCCCCCCCACACCCACACACACACTTTTTCTCAGAATTCGTTCCATTATTGGACGAGCATTTCAACAATTTGGAGAACTTAGTTTTTTAACCCCAATATATTAGCACTTGATGTCCCCACCCGGAAGTGAAATTTCTAAAGGTTTTTTCGATAGATTTTCAATTATTTTGATACTCGGGAAAGAATAGGTGACTTTGAACTGGGTGGCAATGTAAAAGATCAACAAAGTTGATCCCACACGTAATCATTTATGGCACGATCAATGTTCTTCCAGTCGTATGTGCCCGCAACTCCCATAATCATCTTTCTAAGATACAAACATCGGGATTTAAAAATATGGATGTCATTTTTGTTACCGATAGGATTCCTAGAATTGGATAACCCAATAAACCTTTCAAGCTTGCAACTATGATTACCCTATAAATTTGCGTGACATAAACTAGAAATCCTTTTTTCTTTAAGTTTTTTGCAAGCTCACAATTAATGTTCCAATGTTGTGAGACATCATAATATGGGTGAATGCTCTCTTTAAGAAATTATATCCACGACAGATGAATATTATTTTTTGCCTTTTCTAAAATTATCACTAACATCAGTGCACGGTAGGGGTTAAGAATGATAAATTTATTATGTATTTCCTTCCCCTAGCATTCGAATAAGGAAAATATAATATGATTAAAAATATATGGTTGCGAGAGATCAACTCCACGACTTATAAGGTAGTTGAATTGTTCAATTTTTGTATTCCCACAATAGTAAATAGGAGTTCCTTCTATATAGCTTGCACCAATAAAAGAGATTTTTATGTAGACTAATTGTAACCTATCGCTCATCTGCTAATAGTAATTATTACCGTGATTAATTCTTTTCTAAGAAGATATATAAAAAGGGTGTGTGAATATAACTAGTATTTTCAAACGTGAACGAGAAGTTAAAACATGTACAAAATATTTTGCATATGGGACAACAAACAAATGCTAGGAGTAAAGGCTCTAATTAATACTAAAATTAATATGAGTACATGAACTAAATAATATTTTCCAATTACTCAAAAAAATGCAACATTACAATTTCAGTTCATACTAAATAAATCAATCCTAAAATTACTATGTGTCCACCAATGTGTAAGACTTTCCACTAATTTGTGTTCACTGAAACATCATCCACTTAAGGAAGGGGTGAACAACACCACAATATTTAACCAAAAATATATATATGCACTAATATTCACCCACACAATATCAACATCAACTAATTTTTTTAGTTAATTAATCGTACAAAACATGTCTAATTTTAGTTCATTTTAAATAAATCACTCCTAAAATTACTATATGCCCACTATTATGCAAGCCCTTCCACCAATTTTATTCATCCAAATAGCAACCCCTTAAGGAAGGGATAAACACGGCCACAATAGTTAACAGACAAGATATATGCATTAATATTCATCCGCACAATACCAACATTAACTAATTAATGTTTTTGAATTTATCAATCATACACAACAAGTCCAATATTAGTTCATTTTAATTAAATTAGTCCTAAAATTAATATGTTTCCACCAATGTGCAAGCCCTTCACCACTTTGTGTTCACCAAAATAAAAACCACTTAAAAAAGGGGTGGACATGGCCACAACCGTCAACTAAGAAGCTATAACTATATATAAGGCCATGTTACATAAAAGATAAGATAAGTAAAATTACGTGAATAAAGAAAGCAACTAGAATCTATTGAACTTCATTAATTATTTTCCAATTGCATGCGTACATGGAATGAGAAGAAAATATGTTGACATATTATTAAATTTAACTTGTTAACCTATTATTCAATCACATGATGTAAATTTAGGGCAAAGTAATATTTGATAATTTACTAATCAATACGGCAATCATAATCCCACTAATTTGTATCCAACCCAATTTCTAATAATCACACCAAGTGTAGGAGCACCTCTCCTTTATATCCGTAATTAGGGCATGATTTAAATTAATAATCAACAAACAGTTTACTTATCTCATTTTTTATAAAATAGTTATTTATAAAACACTTTTTTATACAATAGTAAAACTTTCAACAATACAAATTGAGTCCCAAAATCCAAATTTTATTCAATATAAGATCCTAATTGAAACATAAATTTTAGCAGTATAAAACCCAAATAGGAATGAAAATTTACATAACTTCAAATACCTAATTACAACACAAATTCAAATCCATTCAGCAATACAAAATATTTGTATTAACATATACACACATGCATATGCATATACACATACATACAAAATACAACACACACACACACACACACTCATATAAAGTCTCATGTAAAGACTCCTTATGGTGTAGACCCTGGTACATACCATTTTTTTAAAATATCAAAAAAATAAATTTTCTGATGAAACTTTATGGATATGATTTTCATGGTTAGAAGATCATCTTCAATTTTTTTCATCAAAAAATTCAATAAAAAAACCATTGAGATGAGGTGATATGAAACAAACATGGTATAAATATTCATTTTCAACCGCTAAAATGATGGGTCACGCCAGCCACTTTATTGATTGAATTTTTTTATGAAACTTTATGGATATGATCTTCTCACTGTCGAGATGATATCAATGAAGCTTCATTAAAAAATTCAATCAAAAAGTGGGTGAGATGATCGCCAAAATTTCAACGGTCGAAAATGCATATTTATAAAATTCTTTTACATATCACCTCATCTCAATAATTTTTTTATTGAATTCTTTGATGAAACATTGAAGATGATCTTATTACCATGGAGATCATATTAATGAAATTTCATAAAAAAAATCATTTCTTTACTATTTTAAAAAAAATGGTATGTGTCGGGGTCTGCACCATAAGAAGTCCTTACAGGAGGGGGCTTAGAGAGGGAGAGAGAGAAATAGAGATGGACCCAGTGCTTTGGGGGCTTTAGAGAGTGTGGGATAGATTTACGGTGGTGGTGGTTTTTGAGAGAGAGGGAGAGAGAGGGTAGGGCTAAGTGAAATGAAAATAAACCCTATCGAGTTCTGTTTATACTAAAAATTGGGTCATAGTTAGGTCTTATGCCTTGCTCCATAACCAATTTGTTTTAATTTAGTGGGTCAATATTAATTATTCTTGGTCACGACTTAGAATTGTGGCCATAATAAATCACCCAAAATGAATCACGATTTCAGAATGTAACTCACTTTTTGTGATCATTTTGAAATCAAAATATGTCAGAGTATTGGATGAAGATTCACAACTACGACCATGTTTCAGCCAAATTTGTCATGGTCTAATGTTTTAGTCACGGTTCTCAATCATTACCCAATGCATGATAATTTTAGAGCCAATTTTCCCGCTATTAGGGTCTTGATTTTGGACCATAACTAACGCATGACTAGATAATGGTATAGGTTACCACTAGATGCGGTAAAAAACTAGGTCATGATATTAAAGCCATGATTATGGATTTGGATTGTGACCCCCATTGTTATGAATTCTGACCGTGACCACCCTGTCATGACCATTTACGAGTTTTGACGTAGTGTTTCAATTTGAAAAAAAAAAGATGAATTTTTCTAACAAAAAATAAATGGGAGCTATGGGTCATGCCATACTAATGTGAAAACTTATAAAAAATTGAAATAACAATTCAAAAGTTCTTCTTAACAAAGCTCTAATGAAAAAAAAATACAAGAATGTATACCAAACACAAGACGAAGTTAAAATAAAGAGCTCATTTGATTCATAAATTTGGAATAAGATTACAAAAGTTAAGAAGTAAAAGCATAAAATATGTAAAAAGCCCAGGATGCCTTACTATCACCATATCCGCCTTTATAAGGGACTATTTATTAGTCTCATTATCTATACTAAAGGGATCAACCAAATCCATATCATCACCATCTTCATCCACTTTTTCTTCCTTATTGGACACAAAATCTATTGGAACAACTCTGAAAACATCAAGGTTGGTCTACAAGGTTGAAACCTTGGCTTTACAGTTTCATAAATAGCTATGTAACGACCTCATACAAAGTTTTTGTAGGATTCATACTTAAATTATGTCATCATTCATGCCTTGATAGTATCGTTCACTTGAAACTGAAGCACTATGTACCTGGTATTGAGTTTATCAATATGGGTTGGTGGTCCAAAGCTTGGGCATAATACTAGTCTTACTTTAGATCAACATCGACCATTGAAGACTTCAAGATAACTAATTTTTTATCAGTTGTGTCTAACTTTAAGATCTCATTCTCAATATCCATTAATATGGTCTTCAAAGACTTATAGCCGTACAATGACCCCTTAAGAATACTAAAGAGCTTCTACTGAACTTCCATTAACCTATTTAGACAGTCAAAAGAATATTTCTTAAAGTCATGAAGGATCATATGTGCATTGATCATCTAGGACTCAATTTTTGTCATAGGCATATGAAGCTTGATTAGCCTATCTAAAAAGGTCACCTAGGCCCTCTTCCTCTCTCGTTTAGTAGCTAGCGCCTCGAATTTGATCCTTTTGTTATAAATATCCTTCTCCCACTCCGTCTAGTATTTCTCCTGGCCGCAACACAAAGGCATAGACTTATATTATGCTTTTACCCCTTTAATAGAAAAGTCCATTAAAGCATTAAACAAATGTTGAACATGCAAATCGAGAAGAACATGCTAGAAAAATGAAGGTTTAAGATGATAAAATAAATAAGAAGGAAAAGTATAGGACATATACTTGACTTACAAGGTTGATTATTTCTTTGTCATTGGCATCATCACCTTTGATCTTTATGGTCATCACCATGGAAGGAAATTCACCTTCACCATGGACTTTAGGGCTTCAATAAACAACACATATGAATTCAAATACCTATGAGCTTAAGACATGTTTTATGTGAAGAGAAACTTTAGTAATTTATATGATTTGGGGTCGTTAGAGATACACCTTCTTATTCGATCTTCCCTTTTTGAGTTATTAAGGACCTTATCAATATTTACGATCTCTCTACCCTTAAAGGAGGAGGTTTAAGTCACAAGTTTTTCCACTATGAAGGTTTAATGGGTATGTCTGAGGTTTGATTTCCAATTTTTTAGGCCCAAGTAAGCATAATAGTGGAAAAAAAAATTATGCCTCCTCCATTTTTATAAGATCAGGGATTGTGAGTCCCTTGAAATAAAAGGTAGGCCTCGATTTATCTCAAGGAGGACATACACCTCCTTCAACACTCCATTAGAGGTTAGAATTTAATTAGACCAGTAGTCACCATATCTTCAAACTTCTCCCCAATATCTTTGGGAGGTACCTTAGGTCCTTTCTCCATAGTGGCTAAGGACTTAGAGGGATAGAAAAGATTTAGATGCTTAATAATCTTGGTAACTTTCCTCATGCCTTCCCGGTACATTAGAGTTTACTCAATAAGGATTTTGATGAAAATCGATGTGCGCTCGATAGTCAGCGACTCAATGACTAAGTCATCAAAGGAATAACATCATACATAAGTATGTAAGAGCAATATTTATTATTGTTCATCATGTTTTATAAGTTTAGCATATTCTGTTACATCTTCACCATGATGTAAATTCTCAAGAGCTTTAAGATAAGACAAGTTAGTGACCGAATGCAACAATCAAAGATCAAAAGAGTAAAGATCATCACTTCAATCATCAAAGAATGTATATGGTTTTAATTATGTGTACACATTTTATTCGGGGGTTATTTTTATAAAATGTTTAAGGACTAATTTTAAAATTATTTTCAAAGATTTTTTTTTTAATTTCTTCAAACGACTTTAAGCCTTCGATCGAATAAGATTGGAAGTTCATTCAAATGAACTTCCAATGAACATAAAGTGAGATTTTTCTATTAATAGAACAAATGTAATTCAAAGCTTTTTCGAAGCCAGTTCGAATCAGATTGTTTATTTGTTCGAACGAGTTTTATTTTGGTTCGAATGAGTCAGCGTTTTTGTTCAAATAAATATGTTTTTGTTCAAGCGAGTCCTCAAAATTTGTAACGCCTCAAAAACTATGTTTTCTATATAAAGGGATTTTGAGATCAATTTTACATAGGATTTTTGGTGAAAATCACTTTCCCATACATATCTGAAAGGTCTTCATACCCTAGTTTTACAAAAATGATTTTATTTCTCAATCCAAACCCCTTGGATGATTTGCTTAGCATTTTATTAAACCCTACAAGAACACATACCATGTGCATACCATTATTGAGTTGATTCTCCATTTTTGAAGATAGGAATATAGTTTTGTGAGGCTGATCGGTAGACACCGAGGCAAGTGGAGGTTGTTGTGGAGCATTGTTGGATCTACATCGTTCTTTGTCAATAACAAGGAAGGAAGACATAAATGGGTTGCTTAGTGGAGTCTAAGTTTTGTAAGTTTGTTAAAGTTGTTCTGTAATACCTAGTTGTAACAATGTCAAATATATGTTTTTCCTAAAATGGATTTTTTCTCATCTCATATCTTCTGGTTTGTGGTTTGTTTGTTTCGATTTAGTTTCTATATCTTTCATCTTCATGTTCAACTAATTAATTAAGTAAAAACTAGGACTAAATAGAATTTATCTTATGTCTGTGTGACCTATTCTTCGATTTCTTCATATAATCGGACCACTCTATCATTTTTTAAATTTGTATCATAGCTTGTTTATATAAGTTATTTAAATAAATTCTGGTGGTTATATGGATAACTCGTACAATAGGCCACCTTTTTATGGCTTTAATTATGACTATTAGAAAGCTCAAATGAGATCGTCTCTGAAATCGATTGACGTTTGGTTTGTTGTTTATAGGGGTGCACTTGTCCCACTGTGACTAATGAAAATTTCATTAGTCTCAAGCCAATCCTAATCAGGAATGAAGATGATTTGAGATGGAATAATTTTAACTCACTTGACTTATATGCAAGCTATCACACCCGATGAATTTCATCGTATCATGGCGTGTATTGCATCTAAAGAATCTTGGGATATCCTACAGCTCACTCAGGAGGGTACCAATGTTGTCAAATCATCTAAGCTTAAAAACCTCACCACACAATTTCAAACTATAAGCATGCTTGAAACTAAAACTTGTAATGAATTTTATGAATGTTTGTCTAATGTTGTGAACTCTATTTTATTTGGGTGAGAAAATTCCGGAAGTGAAAGTGGTTAAGAAAATTATAAGGTATATCCCTCCTCATTTTAGTGAGAAAGCCACCGCCCTTAACTCTTTGGGAATTTCTAGACACAATTAGGCTAGAAGAGCTTATAGCTGATGTTGAGACTTTTGAAATAGACATGTATCCTCTAAATAAAAAGATAAAAGATAAAACGAAAAGGTTTCTAACTCTGATTAATAAATTGGTCTAAATGATCTCTCCCTGGTTGCTAAAAAGTACAAAAAAGTCTCAAATTGAAAAATCAAAACTCTTCCAAAGTAGAAAATAAAAATTTTGAGGAAAAAAATTAATAAGTGGGTAAGAAATTTTTTGAGGTTGATCAAAAGAAAAATAGAGGTGAGTATCCTAAAAAGATGAAGCAGAGAGATGTTATGAATGTGAGGGGAAAGGCCAAAAAGCCTATGAGTTTCCCACTAATCTTAAGAGATAGGGCAAAGGAAACGTTGAATATAATGCCACTCTAAGAGATAATGATATTGAGTTGGTGGATTCCGTGGATGAATCACCATATGAACCTAATTTCTATGCATTCATGGCTAGTCACGTTAGCACTACTAGTATGTCTCACGCCAATGAGGACATTTTTAAATGTGATAGCATTAACAATATATCAAACCATTCTAGAGAGTGTGAAGGTAATGATTTGAGTAAGGGAGAATGAGGTATCCAATGCGCATACTCAAAACTTTACACCGAGTTTTTAAAAAATAAAATGAAAAATAAAAATTCGTTTCCCAAGGTGTGGTCTTTAAAGAAGGAGTTTAAAGTTTCGAGAGATAACGAGATCTCAGTGAAACCCTCTTTGAGTGAGGAACTTATTTCTATGGGAAAGGGAAAATTAAGACTTGAACAGCAAAGTGGCTAGTCTTACGAGAGATATTCAATCATCATTGGAGACTTGTAAGAAACTTAAAGACCATAATTTCACAATCGAGAAAGATCTCGAACGTTACTTATAGGTCAAAGTGACTCTAGAGGACACATATAAAAAGGTTAGAAAGATTTTTCTAGGTCCCTCTTTAGATTTTGAAGATACACAAGGCATAGTAAATGAGGGTTCATCCACTTCCCATACCACATCTGAACCTGTTGCCAAGTTTTTGTTAGATACTTATGAGCCTCGACCTAAACCACCAAGGAGAACTCTTCCTAGGCATCATAACCAAGGTCAACCCAAACCAATCTATGTTTGTACCCATTGCAAATAAAGAGGTTACAATAGGATTATTTGTTTCAAGCCAGGAAGAGTCCCTCATACACATGCTCCCCTGCACCACAATAGAGACCTTGCTTATTTCATGAGAAAATTGGGTTTCTTGTCAATACTTCCCAATGTTTGATAGAGGGATTTCAAATATTGTCTCGGATTTTTGGGAACACCTCCAATAAAATGATTGAGTTCGAGAATTGTTTCTACTCTAGGTTTTTATTGTGTTTGTGTCATTTATCCCTACAATTATATTGTATTCTTATTCTTATATATTAAAACATCCAAAAATAATTCTTTTCTTTTAGAAAAGATCTTTAAAATTTTCAAAAAGATTTTATTTTTGATGAAAAAATTAAAAAAATTTAGAAGATTTTTAATTTTGTTTTACACCGTATATGGATGTGCATTCATGAGACTTAATTATGGTGTTCTTGACTTGCCTTACTTTTGTGTACTTAAAAATGAATGTTTAGCATTGCATTGTTCTTTATTTATTACTTCCTTCGTGCTAGACTCATTATATCACCTTGATTACAGACATGCAGGAACTTTTGAACATTGTGCTTGCTTATCTATGTCGAATAGGATGTTCTCATCTCAATTTTGCTTAATAATGAATCAAATTTAGTAGGAACTAATTGTGTATGTAATAACCATTGATCGATTTTTTTTTCAAATAATTGATGTATTTTAAGTAATGTAAATGATTTACGAAAAAAGAAGTATTCATTGCGTTAAAGGACACCATTGGCAAGAGCCTAAAAGACAATTTTGGCACCTAAAAATAGAAGTACAAAGGATAATTTTTTTATTTCATTGATGATTCATTCCCATGAGCAATATGATTCTTTCAAAAAATTTGAAAGTTCATGATTAAAATGTGAGATTTTAAGGGCGTTATAAGTTGAAGATCAATAGTTTTCGACAATAAATTATTTTTAAACATATTAAATAGTTTGGCGTTATTGATTTAAGAACCATTTAAATTCATGACATTTTATAGAATTTGAGTCTATGTCACTTTGATCAATTCTTTTACACCAAAGGTTGAACTGATTTATTTCTTTATGTGGGTCTCTTTGACTTCATGCACCATCACTACGTATGCCTACGTTTACTTTCCCGCTAATTAAGTTCATGCAATTTCATTCCATTTCTATGATTCATATAGTTTCGTGCCACTCAATGGTGTGACTGTTTATATTTGTACTTATTCATATATTTATCAGCTCAAAATTTTCAAATAATTTGAAAACGGTTTTGTTTGTTTGTTGATGTTTTATTGCACATGCTTCATTAGTTATTCTTTGTGATGATGTCTTAAAATTGGATTCTTGTGATTCTAAATTTTCAGGATTAGCTTCTAAACCTTTGTCTATTACGGACAAAAAGGGGGAGAATATATTAAAGAGGAGTTTTGTTTGTTTTCTTTAAACTCCATGTGTCATGGTATTTCCTTTGCTTCATGTGTGTAGGTGTTTTTCCCCTTGATGTTTTAATAGAATACCCAATGAAGATTTTCAGTTGGAGATAATTTCACAAGTGTCTTTTTCTTTTTTGGGTTTGGGAGGGACATTAGATAAACTTGTCTTATGGATTATTATTTTATTTCTTATGTTTAGTACTGGAATAGCAAAAGGGTGAGATTTTCATGCAAAATATTTATAATTGTTCATCATATTTTTTAAGCTTGGAATATTCTGTTACGCCTTCATTATGATGTATATTCTCAAGAGCTTCAA
Source organism: Sambucus nigra (assembly GCA_949130495.1). NCBI lineage: Eukaryota > Viridiplantae > Streptophyta > Magnoliopsida > Dipsacales > Adoxaceae > Sambucus > Sambucus nigra. The sequence continues at coordinate 291,032,919 of OX422215.1, read as the reverse complement.
AAGAAGAAAAGTTAGTGACCAAATGCAACAATTGAAGATCGAAAGAGTTAAGGTCGTCACTTCAATCATCAGAGAATGTATGTAGGAAACAGAACTCAGGATAATTATTATACAGTTGTTCACGATTCTGAGTCTTGTAAGTTAACTAGGTTATATGACTTGAACCTTTGTCATAATAGGTTGTTTCATACTATCGTTAGTTGGTTAGAGGTTTACCAAAAATCAAACCAGCCCAAAACATTGTTTATGGCCCTTACCAGGTTAGGAAAATAAGTAAGGCTCCCCATAAAAAGATTAAAGATATTATGACTTTTAAGCCCTTGGAACTTCTCTACATGGAACTCATGGGTCCATCTCGTATTATTATCTGTGGAAATAGCTACATTCTTGTTATTGTGGATGACTTCACACGTTTTACTAGGTTTGTTTCTATGAAAAACAAGTGGGGCAATTTTAAACGATACCCAAGTATTACATATTAGAAGTGATAGGGTTGGCGAATTCAAAGAAACTGGTAATGTGGAATATTGCTTTGGAAATGCTTATGAGCATGGGTATTTCTTAGATGAAATACCCATAGCAAAATAATATTTCTTAGAAAACAATCCAAGAAATGTCCTAGGTGATGTTACATGCTAAGGACCTTTCAAAATACTTTTGGGATGAGGAAGTCCAAACATCTTGTCATATAATTAATCATTTCTACCTTAGGAAGAATGTTAAATAGACTTCATATGAACTTTGATTCAATAAAAAAAACACAATTTAAAATGCCTTGAAACCTTTCGGAGTGTTTGTTATATTTGTAAATATCGAGAACACCTTTCAAAATTAAACTTCAGGAGTTATAAGGATATTTTTCTTGGTTACTTTTCATACCAAAACTCTAATGGAATCTACCATTGTAGATGTAAATGAGACTGCTAGTGAGTATGTTAGCACTGAACTAGTTATTGAGCCTGAGTTAGAAAATGGTTTTGAAGAAAAATCAGCTCAGTAAATGGACTCAATGACAACCAAAACACATACAGTACCAACTTGGGAATCCATAGATCATCCTCTTGAAAAGGTCGTCGATAACCTACAAGATCCTGTGAGAACTAGATCCCAAATTCATAGTATGGCAAACTTTTCATGCTTTATTTCCCTAGTAGAACTAAATAATGCGAACTATGCCCTTAATGACAGTTATTGGATAGATGCCATGCAAGAAGAGTTGGCACAATTGAAGAGTCATAATGTTTGGTATCTAGTCCTTTGGACAAATAATAAAAAGGTTATTGAAACCAAGTTGATTTTAAAAAATAAAATATACGAATCGGGGGTGATCATTAGGAATAAAGCTAGATTGGTAGCGTAGGGTTATAACTAAATTATGGGAATAGATTTTGAAGATACTTTTTATTGGACAATGAGGCTCGAGTATATTCATCTACTCATTGCAATAGAATCTCATTTGAAACTTAAACTTTATCAAATGGATGTTAAATACACCTTTTAAATGGCATTCTAACCGAGGAAGTCTACGTAGAATAGTCTAAGAGATTTTCGGAACCACGTCTTTCGATTAAAAAGGATTTATACGTCTTATAGAAATCCCTAGGAGCTGGTACAAACGCTTCTCAACCTTTATAGTTAATAAAGGGTTTGAGAGAGGTGGAAATAACCAGACATTATTTGTTAAAAAAATTAACGATGAGGTGTTTATTGCTCAAATTTATGTAGAAGATATTGTTTTTGGTTTTATCTCCAAGAAACAAGTTAACCATTTTCAAAAATTATGCATGGGGAGTTCCAAATGTCGCTTATAGGGGTGCAGTATTTTTTGGGTTTACAAGTTAAGAAACTGAATTATAACCTTTTAATATCATAAGCTAAATATTCCAATGATTTGATTAAAAAATTGATTTAGACAATTCCAAAATTGCTCAAGCACCCATGAGTACTACATTGAAAATGTCAAAAGATGAAAATTGGAAAAGAAGTTGACTCTATGTTATATATAAGCATGATAAGAGGTCTATTAAACTTGACATCACCTAGACCTGATATAATGTATCTAGTTTTTGTATGTGTTCGTTATTAAAGTGCACCTAAAGAGTATCACCTCCAATGTGCAAATCATAAAATAAAATATATTAAGATAAATCTAGAATATGGAATTTGCTACACCAAAGATAATACTAGTATAATTATATGATATATAGATGTCAACTGGGCAGGATGTTCACACAATAGTAAAGGCACATCTGGTTCTTGTTATTATGTAGGAACTAACTTGGTTGGCTGGAGTAGTAAGAAATAAAACTGTAATATTGATCAACTGTTGAGGAAGAATATATTGTTGCTAGTACTTGTAGTGCACAATTGATATGGATTAAACAAATGCTTAAAGACTACGCAATTATTAAAAATCAGTTTAATTTGCCTTGTGATAATCAGAGTGAAATAAAGATTTCAAAATATTCTATAGCACACCAGGAAAAAACACATAAATATTAAGCAGCATTTCATTCGTGACTTAGTAGAATCAAAATAATTGCTTATTAATACTTGCATATTGACAAGTAATTGGATGATATTTTCACAAAACCCCTTAATAACATTAGATTTCAATCATTAAGAATATATATCGGGATGATTGTTCTTGATTAAATATGCTACCTTGGAATTTAATATACTCCTATTTGTATCTTGATAATAATTTATCTCTGAGGATTTAGGGCATTGATGCTTGATAAAAACACAAAATACACTACCTAATATCTAGTCAATGTAGAAGACTCCTGCTATGACCCATTTATATGATTTATTCACTAGTTATTCATTTTGTTCTCTCTTGACCTTTTCTTTGTACATGTTGTCTATTTGAGACAAATTGGGGGAGAAGGACTATATCCCGTATAGATATGATCTCATTCTGAACATATGTTACTAATTAGATCTTATGAGAATGGTATTTTTTTTCTATGTAGGTGTACACAAGATTGTTAGGGTATTGGTCAGTAAATAGTTAAGTGATGTATTTTCTATCCTTATTTTCAATTATAGAATGGGAAAATGGTAGATATTATTTTGTATAGAACTAGATGATTCTTTCCCTATAAATACCCTTGATGCCCTCAAAGTATTTTCTCTGTAGGAGGGGCTTAATGATAAGCCTCTCATTAAATTATTAAATGAGATTAAAGATGATTAATATTGAAAAAATTCCATGAGTTTATGCAACTGAGGTATTATTATGCGCGTCTAACATATCACGCGTATTTGCGTATTATTAATGCATTAACTATATAATATTCTAGTATTAAGGGTTTGATATATGTTATGGGACACGTGCCAGTTAAAATAAGACATGTGTCACCACGGGTTATTTGACATGCGGCGGCCCACTTGTGTTGGTTTTTGCTATAAATAAGCCTCACCCCCATACATTTTAAGAGAGAGCTTCTTGGGAGAAAAGATTTTTCTTGTCATATGAGTTTTTAGAGAGGTTTAAAAAGGAGTTTTGGAAAATAGTTTTAAGAGTTATTTTGAGATGAGTTTCAACACCTCCCATCTCTCCGAAAAACCACCACGGTGAGTTTTTTGGTGAATAGTATGAACCCCCGAACTACGTTGGATACGTAGGAGCAACCGAAGTTTTCCAAGCCAAACACGTGCTAAAATCCGATATTTTCCCAAATTAGACTACTCTCTTACATTTGGCGACTCCGCTGGGGAGGTATTCATGATTTTTATTATGTAACGCCTCATTCGCACTCGAAAAAGTGGACGAAGATGGAGAAAGGAGTTTGACAACACAACTTCATCTCAAAGATTTATGGGGAAAATATGCAACTTCATCTCAGATAAGTATATGACTTTCGTACTTATAATATCTCATGCCTTGCATCAAAATTCCATGATATTTTACATACGAGCATTAGTTATGATGTCTATCTAAAACAAACAGATGCCCTTGACAATAGAACAAAAAATTGTTTAACAGTTATATCTTTATCTGAGATTATATATTTTGAGTTTACATAGAACTAATAGGACTATGAATGTTTCAAAGAGCTTGACATAAATTCATTCACATTTAGATCTGCGATGATATCTCGGGTGAAAAATAAAATAGTTTTAAATATATATGTGTGTTAAAAAAATAAATATATACCTACTGATTGATAAGTTGATTGATAGGTTCCAAACTGTTAATGGGTGAAAATGCTAGCTAAACTGTCTCAATTTACAGATTTCATACAAATGTACCGTCCACATTAATTAATTGGACTTCTTCAAAGTAGAGCTTCTATTAAAATAATAGCAAAATAATATATCCATCAAGAAAATATTTCAGATATCTGACAAAATATCAAAGCCAGGTTATTGCGTGCAAGTCATTTTACAGCTATCACCAAAGTGTAGAGTACACTTGTGGACAAAACCACGTGGGTAGTGAGTAGCAATAAACTACTGATATCACATAGGAAAGCATTAGTACACCTTAATATGAGTTGGTAAGATAAATATTTTATTATTTTACCTAGTTCTTTACACATTTTAGGGTAAGAAATATATATTGTCAACTCACAAAACTTGATTAGACTTATTTTTTTGAGAAACCAACAAACCCTGTTCTGAGTAACCTCACCTCGACAGAAACCAATGGAGCTTTGCTCCGAGGATCCACTACCCGAGGAAGCTCGGACTAGTGAACAATAGATAAGAGAAAAAAAATATAGTGTTGTTATCCCATTCCACCATATGAGCTGCCCATCTCAAATTTACAAATTACGATTCGTCTAAGACAGTGTTCCGATGGACCACGATTTGGCCAGAATTCATCGCCGATACATCTGAAGGTCGACCAAACCCATTAAAAAGATCCATCACCAAAATAGAATCTCCAAATCCAAAACTTTTCTTACCAGGGAAACCATGAATCCATGATCCCAGATGGCAGGCCGGTGTCCATGTCATCGTTCGAACTATGAAAGATTTTCGGACAAGAGTTGTCTTCAACGGTAATGGAGTGGCCAACCTCAGATTAAAAACCGAATCACCACAGTTATTTGTTGGTATTAATGAACCATGGGAGTTTTAAATTTCGATGAAGCTTTGAGAAAAAAAACAGATTTCGGGGTTAGGGTTTGAAATCCAACAAAAACAGTGGGAATTACAAACATAGAAATATCGGTGCCGAGTTGGGCAGATATTCCGATCAATCTTCATTTCATCTTCGCTTGATCTCTAAAATTTGCAAAACCAAAAAGAAAAGGGGAACTATCATGGTAGTTTGAAATCAGACGCACCTTATGCCGATTGACCTTGCGATCTCACACACCAAATCATCATAAGTCGACTCACCATCTTATGAGATGCATCAAAAGAATCACAAACTAGTTGAACCCATGTTGCCACGAAATGGGAAAATGATAGATCTTCCTAAAATAAGCAAGCCTTTTGGGTAACCCCAACTTCTAAACATGGAAGAATATATTTTGGTATTTGTGTCAAACCAGCGGAGCATGTGACCACTTTTGAGAATGCTGAGGGACTAAAGATAGTTCTAACCTCTGGTAGGGGAATAGACAACTTTACCATGTTTTAAAAAACTATTTGAAGATTTTATAAATATTTTATTTTTGTCAAAATTAGAGTTGTAAACACTATTCAGTTGAATATTACTCATTGACAATATAAAAAATATTTAATTCTATGCAAAAACATTTAATGATTAAGTGACTATGCAATAACATATCACGTCGACATTTTATGTTGTTCATACCTTAAAAATTATCGCGATTACTTAAAACGTGGGATAAATCATAGCGTGAGCATGTATATATATTTTCCATCAACTAAAATGATGGTTGACCTAGTGAAAATTACTTTTTTGAGTGATGCATAATATGCGTACAAGAATCACAATATGATTCATGTTATCTTCATGTTTGAATTGAGTTTGTTTAAAAGTCAAAATAAAGGTGAAACTTAATGAGTTATTCATTCGAATATTTTATCCCGTCCTATAAATATTTACAAACGCTATCTTAGGACTTTAAATCATGATGATAATGATGAACCACACCGTCTGAGATATAACAATTTTGATTTGCTATCGGATACAATTATTGTGGTTTGCTAGTATGATCTTTCGTATGATATATCTATATGTTGTGTTATAACATAAAGCTCAAAATGAGTTAGAGGGAGCGTAATGAACCTTCATCTAAATACCAAGGTTTTATAAAACATTTTATAAATGTCATTGTATAGTCAGAGACCATGTGTAACATAACTAATATTTACGAAACATCTCGAGTATGTTTCACAATTCAGAATTCACCTTGATATTTTACAGACTCTTGAGTTTGATAGGATGTGTGCTTAAACGACATTAAATTGTGCACGATACAGCGAGTATGGGTGGATATGATTGATTACACAAATGACCCCGGACTTTAATTATTTATTTTATTTTATTTTATTACATCAAAATAAAATAAAATAAAATAAAATAAAGGGGGCATGCCGAGAATTGTACTTGATATTTCCTGATTTTTACTAACCATTTGCAATATTATATTATTGTGTCAGAAAGATATTATTTTGCAGAGGCTTCTGAATGAGAAGATATAAAGCGACATTGACCTCAAGCCATTGTTCAAAGAGATGGTAGTTTGAGATATACCCCATGAAATGTAATGATTAGGTTGCTTTCATTTTTTCGGGTGGGCATTGTGAATGACATATTTAATTTATTTTATTTTATCTTGAGATAAAAATAAAATAAAGGGGGAAATGGATATTATGATGTATCATATCTTGTAGTGTAAAGCTTCTTCGACATCCTCTGTGACAATGTTAGATTATTGAACCTTCAGAGTATAGTAACATCCAAGCAGGCCATTACAAAAGCTTCTTCAGTTTCTTTCGGAAAGAGTTCAGACGGATTAATTAGTTGTCACTCAGAAATTGACAAAGTCATAGTCATCCTTCAGATATGACATCATATTATGAGAACTTTGCGAGTATTGAGATAAGTCTTCTACAGAGGTGTATTATATTCCAAAAAAAACTTTATCAAAATTGGTCGGTAGTGGAAGCACAATCGTTATGACTTAACTTGTCCGAATAAGTTGGTCATTGAAGCAAACAGACGAAAGACCACGCTCGGTTTGTCATTCGGCAGGTACGGCCTCCCGTCCTGAAAAGCGATAAAGAAGAATGAGTTTACGAAAAATCTTAACAAGTGGTTATTATTGTTAAGTCACTATTATGGGTGTCACCGTTATTGGTGGAGTTTTACAAAAATCTTAACAAGTGTTTTCATTGTTAAGTCACCGTTACTGGTGGAATTTGATGAAAAATCTTAACAAGTGATTATCATTGTTAAGTCACCGTTATTGGTGGAGTTCTACAAAAATCTTAACAAGTGTTTTCATTGTTAAGTCACCGTTATTGGAGGAGTTTTACAAAAATCTTAACAAGTGTTTTCATTGTTAAGTCACCGTTACTGGTGGAGTTTGACGAAAAATCTTAACAAGTGATTATCATTGTTAAGTCACCGTTATGGGTGTCACCGTTATTGGTGGAGTTTTACAAAAATCTTAACAAGTGTTTTCATTGTTAAGTCATCGTTACTGGTGGAGTTTGACGAAAAATCTTAACAAGTGTTTTCATTGCTAAGTCACCGTTATAGGTGGAGTTTAAGAAAAATCGTAACAAGTGTTTTCATTTTTAAGTCACCTTTGTAGGTGGATTTTACAAAAAATCTTAACAAGTGTTTTCATTGTTAAGTCACCGTTATAGGAGGAGTTTATGAAAAATCTTAACAAGTGTTTTCATTGTTAAGTCACTGTTATAGGTGGAGTTTACGAAAAATTTTAACAAAGTGGTTTTCATTGTTAAGTCATCATTACCGGTGGAGTTTGCTAAAAAACTTAACAAGTGTATTTTCATTTTTAAGTCTCCTCTAACGGTGGAAGAAAAAACTTAATAAGTGTGTTTTCATTATTAAGTCACCTCTACCAGTGGAGTTTGCAAAAAATCTTAACAAGTGTGTTTTCATTGTTAAGTCACCTCTAACGGTGGAGTTTACGAAAAATCCTAACATGTGGGTGTTCATCATTAAGTCAACTCATAGGTGTGAGTTTGCGAAAAACATTAAAAAGTGGTAATTTGAGCGAGTCAATAATATGTACATGCACAAGAAACCTCATCGTGATTAAAACAAGTCAAAAAATATGTTCATGCACTAAAAGATTAATCGAGGACAGTGAAGTAGTTATTATGTAAACCGTAATAATACTTTCACCAAGCTTAGTTGAGAATGATAAAAGAGAACAATCAAGTAGTTACTCTGTAAACCAGAATAATACTTCCACCAAACTTGAGAACGACGAAGTAGTTATTATGTAAACCATAATAATACTTCCACCAACCTCGGTTGAGAATGATAAAAGAGAATGCTGAAGTAGTTATTATGTGTCCATGATAATACTTTTTACCAAAGCAGAGTTACGGACAATCACAATAAAATCGTGGGTGCATGTTCATTTAAGTAGGAATGGGGGCAACACTCATAGTATATCATTCGTATGAAAAGAATGATAACGAGGTCCTTCGGAATAACCTATGAGATCAAAGTCTTAAAATGAGATTTAAGATATGAGATATGAAATTAATATATATCATGTAACTGAGATATGAAATATGAGATTGAAGTATATCATAAAATGTGAGATATGAGGTAAAAGTACATCATCAAGATGAAATGAGGTACGAGATTATTACCCACGATTCACAGTTTGATCGAACATATCAAAACCGACTAAAGGTGTTTCGTACATACAGTCGATATATTTTAGACATGTATCAATATATCAGCTATATGTACAAGGGGGAAAATGTAGGAGGGTCTTAATGATAAGCCTCTCATTAAATTATTAAATGAGCTTAAAGATGATTAATATTGACAAAAGTCCATGAGTTTATGCAACTGAGGTATTATTATGCGCGTCTAACATATCACGCGTATTTATGCATTATTAATGCATTAACTAGATAATATTCTAGTATTGAGGGTTTGATATATGTTATGGGACACATGCCACTTCAAATAGGACATGTGTCACCACGGGTTATTTGACATGTGGCGACCCACTTGTGTTGGTTTTAGCTATAAATAAGCCTCACCCCCATACATTTTGAGAGAGAGCTTCTTGGGAGAAAAGAGTTTTCTTGCCTTATGAGTTTTTAGAGAGGTTTAGAAAGGAGTTTTGGAAAAGAGTTTTATGAGTTGTTTTGAGATGATTTTCAACACCTCCCATCTCTCCGAAAAACCACCACAATGAGTTTTTTTATTAATAGTACGAACCCACGAATTTCGCTAACTTTGATTTCGACTAAGATGGATACGTAGGGGCAACCGAAGTTGCTCAAGTCAAACACGTGCTAAAATCTGATATTTCCCCAAATTAGACTACTCTCTTACAGTGTCTATAATATCCAATAGAGGAGATTGAAGCATCATATATAGTTGACTTTCTATGTTTTGAGTCAATAGTGCATATGGCTTTCAAATAGTTTGGATATGTAGACAAAATATTTCTTTTTAGTCATCTTTCTAGTAACTGCTGAAAATAAGGCCAAGATGGCTGAAGACAAATTGATGAAAAATTAAGCTCTCTTAAAGTCTGCCAAGGAGAAAGTTATTGGTTTGTCCTCTGAGCCAGTTGCAGAGAAGGATAAGAATTAGAAAATAAAAGAAGAATACTTTAATAAAGGCTGGGATAAGGTATTTTTGGCTGCCTCCTCTCAGATTGAGTTCGTTATGAAGAAATATTTTAAAGATGGTTGGTCAGAGGCCCTCAAGGAGGTCTGCACTGTAGAGGACTCTTAATTGTTCTTGAGGCATGATCCAGGCTCTCCTCCAAACTTGGAGGAAGATTTTAATAATGATGAGGGATCTAGGTAATCCTCAATTCAGCCTACTGGGTCTACTTTAAATCCCATCGATGGAGTTATTCCATCTGCCGACCAGCCCTCTGGGATCAATGGTCAAGATAAGGAGAAGATTTAACTCCTTTATTTTTCTTTTTGTTCGTTTGCTCTGTAATAGGACCAGTAGTATGTAACACATTTTTGTTTATCAATGAAAACATTTATCTTTTGGCCAAATGTGTTGTACTTATCATACTTATGCCATTTTTCTTGGTTGAATGAAATCTCATACTTAGTGTTGTGTTTGCCCAGTAATCACGCTTGTGTACTTACATTTGCAATTTTTAGTTTGATGCTAGGAAAAAGGCCATAGTTTCAGTTGAATCTGACTGGTTCAGGAGGAGTAAAATATTTTGGAGGATGGCCATATTCCTTTGTCTAAAGAAGACTTAGTCGTCATGCTTTGTTCAGATGTTTTCGACCAAATTAGGGAGTCATACATCCATATTCATTATTTACTGGACTGGGCAGTGGCCAATAATGCTACTCATTATGAGATAATTGAGGATATGTAGAAAGACCATAAATTTACTTTAGTTTCACTCCATACTAACTATGAGGCTAAATAAAAAGCATTGCGTGAAGGTTGGGTCATCTTTAAGAAGAAGCTGGAAGAATATGCCTCTATGTACAGAAAGAAGGAATTCTTGTTGAGCCAAGAAGTGGATGAATCCAGGGAGATAGCCAAACTTCTTAATGAGGAAAATAATAAGGTCAAAAATGAGTTAGAACGCTTGAAAAAGTCATCTATTAGTGGTCCTGATGAAGGAGTTTCTTTCTTGGAGGTTGAGAATGCCAAACTAGTGGAAGAACTTGAAGCTCTGAAGAGATATAAGCATGGGAAAACTTCCAAGCTGTAAAGAACTAGTCTACCAACTATAGATGAGGCTAGAACCAATAAAACACTAACTGACGAAGCTGCCCAGTTGAATGTAAAGAGTCAGACTATTATTAATTTGTCTGTGAAGCTGGAAGCTAAGGATAAAGACATTGTCGACCAATCTATTCAGTTGAAGGTGAAGAGTGATGTTTTGAAGAAACTTCAACATCAAGTTGAAAGGTTAAACTTTAAATTTCACAAATAACCCAGAGATGTGTGGATGGAAGGGTATAATGAGGCTCTTAGCCATGTTAATGATCATCTTGCCTAGAGCCATTGTGAAGGCTACAGATAGGGATGGACCAACTGTCAGACTTTACTGAAATATGATCCAAACAGTGAGCTATGGTACTGAACTGAGCCTGGTCTGTTAGATTGAGATAAGCCTCCATTAAAGTTGGACATATCATGGATTCCTCCTAATGTTATTCCTTAGTGCTTAATCATTAAATACTTGGGAGACTATGGTTACATGATGTACATTATATAGTCAGTCCTCCTCATCTGATCAATACGTCAAGAAGTAGTAATAGGCAAATGTTGAGGTATTTCAACTTCATCAACTCCCCTTATACTCTGGATGATCCTCCTGATGGTACGGAGAGAGTGCAGTAAACTTCAAAAACTTAAGGGAAACGTCCAACATAATAACTTTTCTGTATTTTGTATTCATTTGATCTTGAATGTAATACAGTTAGAATTTGAATAAAAATTCATACTTTTATGTTGTCAACTTATGATTATTTAATTAATTAGTCAATTGAGTTATCGTTTAATAATGAATTATTAAATTGTGATTATAAGGTCGTAAATTCTACTGAAGCACTTAGATGAAACTCTAAATAGTTTTATGGATCCAATTTTAGCATCAGTTATCAGTGGTGACCAAGTGTATGAGGAATAAATGTGTGTATTCCAATGGTTAGGAATATATGTGTGTATACGGAATTCTTAGTCGGGTAAAACTTGTTTGTAACTATTTGAGTTGTATACAAAGTTTTACAGACTTTTTGTTCTTGACTTGTCAAAGAGGAAGTCATACATGAAGTAAATTATTAGTGTCAATCACATGTGTTAGGAGTGTATTCCTGCATTTAGCTTGGTCAGATAATACTTCTTGTTCCTGGCGTATTAATACGAAGTCATACATGAAGTAATAAGTTGGGCGATATACGACTGTGCATTAAGTTGTTGGTGCATCTCGAATTTGATAAGTTCAACCTGATTAAGTATATGATGGTGATCGGCAGATAAGTTCAACCTAATTAAGTATATGTTGGTGATCGGCAGATAAGTTCAACCTGATTAAGTATGTGTTGTTGATCGGCAAGACCTGAAGACCAAGAGACATTTTTTATTCGTTGTTTCTGGGGGGATGTATATTGCCGTACTCTAAAAAAATCAAAAAAAGTGGAGGAATTAAAATCAAGATTTTTATTGAACTTGATAAATAGTTGTGCTGAATATAAAGAAGTAGAATATGTCAATGTCTTGAATTACTGATAATGTTTTCGAAGGTGCTCGGCGTTCCAAGGATTTTTGAATTTTTCTCCTTCTAGTGTCTCAAGTCGATAGGTCCCTAGTCGGATGCTTGCTGATCTGCGATATGGGCCATGCCAATTGGCTTCAAGCTTATTACCCTTCTGGATGACCTTCTTTGGGACATAGTCGGCTTGACCCTTTTGTTGTAAAAGCGAGCAGTCTTACATTGGTATGCGACATTTATGAGAGCAACATCTTCTTGGACTTCCTCTAACTTGTCTAAGTCTAATCATCTCATCAAATAACTCATAGGAGAATCAAAATTCAGGACCTTGTGAGTTGGTAGGCCTATCTCGGCTGGTACCATGACTTTTGTCCCAAATACAAGCATATAATATGTTTCTCTAGTTTTTGCCCCCAACGTTGTCCTGTAAACCCAAAGAATAGAATAGAATTAATTAATCCAGTTTCCCTTGCCACCATAAATCCTCTTCTTCAGTCCATTGAGCAAAGTTATGTTCATCACTTCTATCTGACCACTGCTTTCTGGATGGCCTGGTGTTGAATGGAGTTTTTAGATCTTGGACTGAACATAATATGATTTAAATTCATTATTATCAAGCTGGTTTCCATGGTCCATAATAAAGGCATAGGGAATGCCATACCTACATATGATGCTCTTCCAGATGAACTGATACACCTTTCATAAGGCATCTCTATCAACGGCTCTACTTCCAACCATTTTATGAAATAATCAACAGTAATTACCAGGTACTTGAAACTGCCTTTGGTGGTCGTCAATGGGTCGACCAAGTCAATTCTCCAAATAGCGAATGACCAAGGAGAAGTGATTGGTACTATAAAAGCATTGCGTGCTTTGTGAATTGTAAAAAATCTCAAGCATTGATCACACTTTCTTGTGAAGGCCTTACAGTCTGCCCTCATAGTCGGCTAGTAGTATCCCTATGCTTTAATTATTTGGAGCAACGACCGACCAGCTGAATGGGTGCCACAAGAACCTTCATGCACCTCCTTAATCAAGTCTTTCACCTCTAACGGATGAACACAACATAATAAGGAGATAGTTCATCCTCTTCTGTATAAGACTTCTTTATCCAACACATATCTGGCTGTTTTGTACTGCAGCTTTTTGCTTTTTTGGGATCAACTGGTAGGATTCCATCTTTAATGTAGGCCTTTATCGGATCCATCCAGTAATGATACGAGAAATCGTCCACTTGTCGTTCTCGTACCATAAAATCAAGAGTAAAGTGCAAAATAAGTAAATAAAGCAAGTAAGAGAGATAAAAGACAAGATATAGAGTGGTTCGGCAACCACTTCGGTGCCACGCACTCATTATATATGTTGTTTGGTACATAGTTGTTATTCCTAAAGAGGCATACAAGCATGTGAATAGAAGAGAATACATGGTCAAAGAGTAGCCCACAAGGTGTCGTTAGGTGTCGAGAGTCTTGTGATCTCTGATCTCTCTCTCCCAGCACTAGAAGTGAACCTTCCTCCCCATATCTCGAGGTGTAGACCTCCATTTATATGAGGTATGTGTGTAGTATCACGTGCCCTAAGCACATGACGTAAAGTCAGTTTGGAGATGCTATAAAATAAGAGGGAGGATGCATCCAGTAAGGTAAACTCATGGAGCGCTGCATCTTGTAGCATAAGGCTGAATCCTATATGAGGTCGGAGTTGTGGGTGTCGTACCCTAAAATATAGAAGGTTGCGGCCTGTTAGTGAGGCTGGAGATCTAGGTGTCGTACACCGTGTATCAGGAAGGAACTGTAGGTACTACACCCTGGGTGGTTTAAGGCTGCAGCACGCACCAAAAGCCTGCCAGGATACTTCCACAATAGGGTATTATATTAGTCATCAACAATTCCCCACGTCGTAGTTCCAAAAGGTGGAAATTGGGGCTGCGACTGAGTAGTCTCGTAATCTTCAAAATTTGTCGCATACACAGTGTAATATATCGGTCATATAAGTGAGTTTGGGTTGCGACTTGAATGAAATGGTTTCTCCAAAGGTGTCACAAACCTTTAATGCTTCTACAGTCATATCAGCCCAAAGATTCGTCTTCCCGTTGTCTATTATATAAATAGATCCGGTCGTGGCCTTCAGTACGTTTCCCAAACCTTTGAGAGAAAATCGAGAGAAAACTCTTGCCCGTTATTCTTTCGAGTTTTTTGATAACCTTTTGAAAACTGCGTGTGGTGGCTCTGAGGCGGTTTGAGGCTGAACATTGTTGATTTCTCAATTCCCGAGTAATTTTTCAACTAGAACCCTCTTTTAATGGTTTTTATAGTTAAATTCTTCAACTGTACTTGATTTCTGATTGTAAATAAGCCATTTGAACCCATATCCTCTGAGAATTAAATGATTATCACTTGAACCCATATTTGTTAGATGAACTGAAGACATTTGAATTCTTGTGATTTCTTGGATCGTAATAGATAATTGATTTTGCAATTGAATCAAACTTCAATATATAAACTATTAATATCCATGTCGTCCCAATAAATGAAACTTCCTGACTTAGGCCTAGATCTTCAGGACTTTTGGACTCCCAGTTTGTAGGATCAAAATATAAAACAGACCCATGAATTGTTCTTGACGTTCTTGAGCTGAGCTTTCAAATTCCAGGGCTTTGATCTTTTAGGTTAGGCAACTATGTTAACCTGTTTGAGTATATATGGTCGTGGCACGGTCCATGCCTGACTGTGACCCAATAAAGTCCCCTTGTACTATAGGGTCATCTTAGGTCATGGTTGCGGTATGTACACATTAAGCTGCGACATCTGGCAGTACTTGTGTAATAAATATTCCCTTGCCTCCTTCGCAAAATAATATGTCGCGGTGGAGGTTAGATTCTAGGACTTGAGCCTAATAATTGATATAGTTAGCCAATTTTACTTAACACTTCTACTTTAGCCTTCAAACTTCATACAACTTTGTTCATGTCGCGGCCTCTAGGAGACCAATTTGACCATAATGGCTGCAACACCTAATCTGCGGACTCTTTCTGCTTTTCTGGTATTGCTGTAGCCATATGAGTTTTGATCCTAAAGAGTTTCTCAGAGACTTATGGAACCAACACTTTGGAGTTTCTCCCCCCGAGCTTTCTTCAGTGCGCCCTTTGAGGAAAATAGGGCCCTGCCAGTTAAGAGATTGCCCTAATTGTGTAGTGCTAGATTCAAACTCTACGGCCATGGAGGAAGAGGCTAACTCAAGGAACTAACTTATGGATATTGATGCCGCGGTAGAGGGTCCATCGGTGGTTAGGGATGCACCAACTGGCATATATGGGAAATTAGAGGGACCTCCTGCTACACTTGGTGTCCATAGTATTATGACCTAATAGTGGGTTGATCAGATGGCTGAATCCTTCAAATTTCCTCTGAATGTGGTTTGCACTGCTCCTTCCGCGGACCAAATGCCCTGCTCCAAAGTTGCTGATGATGGAGTCTGCTTCCCACTCCATGCCTTTGTATATGGGATGCAGCTTCCTGTCCCAGTCCCAGTCCCCGTTAGTAGAATCTTAATTGCCATGAAGATGGCACCATCCCAGGTGGACCCAAATGGATGGAGGTCCATACTTACCGCGGTGGTTCTCTGGAGTAAGAAGTTTGAGAGGGATATTACTCTTGCGGAGTTCTTACATTTTTACAGACCAAAGGAGAAATTTTTCAAGTTTTCTTGGCATTACTACATGGCTCTTTGAAAGGATATAGAGGAATTGTACACTAGGAGACCTTCCAGTGTAAAGAACTGAAAGGTCAAGTTTTTTTATGTTTTCAAAAAGGGTGGGAGACCCATACAGAGGAGGGAGAGAGAGAAATCACATAAAATTTCGCGACAATGAGGCCAGCCTTCAAAACTAAGTATGTAAGGCTGCAGCCTTTGGATATATGTCACGTTCTGTTTTATAATTCGCACTTCCTTTATCATTTTCTACTGTACTGTACTATTATTAACCTTTTGTGCAGCTATTGAAAGTTTACACCTTAGTGAGCGGTAGGAGAGGAAAGTACGAAGAGCTTTAACTATTAGTGCTGAGGAGAAAAAGTTTAGTACCTTGGTCACTTCTGCATCGATCTTCGACCAAGGCTACTTCACTAACAAATATATTCCCAAAATAATGGTTGGGGGAGGTAATAATCTTCAGTTAAACTCCGCAGCACTTGTTCTTAAAATCTTCAATTTTAGACTGCTTTATTTCTTCTTCAGGTGAAGAGATATATAGAGAGATTTTGAAGGATCGGTTACTAGAGATGGATGAGGATGCAGATAACCTCAATAACGCTGCTAAAAAGGAAGAAGGAAGAGAAATAGGTCCCCTACCGCGATCCCAAACAATGTTGAGCCCCCTGCCGTTGAAGAGGCAGATGTGATAAATCCCACACTTGGGAGGGCTACAGTACACGAGGTATTTGTGGGTAGTGCTGCGGCATCATAAAGGGAAGAAAAAATCGATGACGACATTGGCGAACATCTGGCCGCGGCAGAAACTGAGGACCATGTTGGACGTGGCCCTTCACCTATTTTTTCTGCCAATTCTTCCCCTCTGCGCAATATCATGGTTGTAAATTCCAACCTTCCACCTCCATAAGGCAGGCCAAGCGTTAGACCTGATGGCCGTCCGTGGCCTCAGCTTAGGTAATCAAATCCTAATTCCTCTTGGGATACAACTATGAGAGTCATCCGCGGAATGAGGAAGGTTCCAAAGGCTATGGACCTGAATCATCTGGTAGATGAGGACCATGAGGATTTGGAAGAGTATTCCCTTTATAGTTTACTGTGGGTAATAACTTTTAACACTTGGTTCTTTTTTGTTAGTTATTAATTCTTTACCTGTACTGATTCTTTAAAATTCCAACAGGTCGCGGATGTTGTTATGACCCAAAAAATGAAGTATGAAGGGATCTTCAAGCTTTATAGGGTTGCGGATGCTTCTCATAAGAAGGATTTGAATGTAGCCAAGGCATCTTCTTTTGAAGCAGGCAAAAACTCATCTATCGCAGCCCTTACGGCAGTCCAGCAAGATTTGGAGGTTGCCATTAAGGCTGAGGATGAGGCTGAGCAGTAATTCTCTCAGGCCCAAGAGGCTTTATCAGTTGCCAAGGCTCAAACTCTTAAGGCTGCAGAACAAGTCGCTACTACTCAAAATATGTTGACTACGACTGAAAATCAACTGAAGAAGATGGTTGTTGATCACGTCGCGACCCTTAAAAGTCTTTAGAGCCAACATTCTGAGGCCAACAAACTGAAAGAAGAGAATCATGTCACGGCCTTAAACCAAGATGCGGACCTTGCTGTGGCCAAATTCAAGAAGTCCAAGGACTTTTTTCTAATCAATAACGAAGCCTACCTCCGCAGCTTTCAAGAGCTGAGGCACAGAGTTATCAAAAATTTCTCGGAGTCCAAGGACCAAATTATGTCCTAGAAGTTGGGTGATGTAGAATATGATCTGTTTGTGGCTGAACTAAGGGCTTTAGCTGAGGTGAGAGCGAGGAAGCAAGTTGAGGAGGATGCGACAGAAGATGACGAAACTGAGACAGCTGCGGAGAGTGATGAGGGAGATGAGAACGATGATGCATCTTCATAAACTTGTAATCATCTTCCTTGTAATTTTTTAAACTGATTATCAATACAGGCTGCGTCCCTTTATATATTTGTACTCCTTAACTAAGGTTATGGCCTATTTATCTATATTCCTTTCCACATTTCTCTCCCTTTTCTATATGCTTTTATGCTTTTGCTTTGCTTGCTTCAATACATCTTTGATTTCATGACCACAATTGCTCAATAAAAGATGCACCTCAACAATTAGTATGGACCTAAGGCTACGGCCACATCTTTCAATGGAAGTATTGAATAAGGCTTCGGCCACCTCTTCTTACGTAATAGGTTTTGATGCCAGAAGCAATTTTAAGGCTACGGCAATACTTTTGTGACCAAAAACTATGATTGGATACCAAGAATAGGTAAGGCTATGGCCTGTTATCTCTGACTATACAAAATATGACACAATGTTTGTGCCCATCATCCCCCCAGTCGTGGTGCCAAAAAAAAATGACTTTGGGTCTGCAGTTTGACTTCTTTGGCATCCGAGTTAACCTTTCCATTTTTCCAAGTCTTGATTCTAGACCTTATTCTGTCGCAGTATCTGAGACTGCCTTTATCTCGGGCTGCAGCCATCTAGTTTTTGTAGCTTTCTCATGCTTCAGGATGCTACAGTCATGTATTCTTTAGTCGCTTCGATTGACTTTCATGGCTTTCCTTTAGTCGCTTTGATTGGGTTATTATTAGGTCCCCCTCGGGCTAGGTGTCATAAATCTTCCCCAAGCTAATTATGAGATCACTAAGTTAATGATGTTTTCGTCTCATATCCACCAAGTTATTGATGTTTGCCGACGGAGTATCCTCCCCGTGCAAATGATGCATCCCGAATGCTAAGAACGGGCACTTAAGGCCCCCATGCCTGATAACGCTTTCTGATAACTGCTTCCGAGAATGTAGCTAATATATGCCGGGATATAGTCTTTTATGAGTGATTTTTTCAGATCAATTCAGATAGTTGTTCTTAATAGTTTCTTTTGTTATAATACATCTCAATTATCATTTTACTTTATATAATCAGGCGCCATTGCGGGCATTGTGAGCCCATTTGAATATAACCATTCACAATATAATTCGATGTTTCCATAAAGAATCTGATTAAGACAAGAAGTCTTTCATAAGATATTATTTAATGGAATCGAGAAATCAAAATAAAGTGAACTTAATTTCATATATCTATTCGTATATGAAAGACTTTTCTAATTTACTACCAAGTTAAAATGGAACTATTCAAAAGAGTTTACTAAGAACCGAAATAGATGAAACATAAATATGGGCATCAAAAGAGGAATGTGGCCTATTAGAATAGGTTGCATCCCTTAGGCATCTGTGAGGAAGTGCTGCAGCATTCCCTGCCTTATGAGCTTCTCAATTTCGTCTTTCAAAGTAAAGCTGTGCTTGATGTCGTGGCCGTGATCCTGGTGGAATTTGCACCACCTGGCTTTGTCCCTTTTATGGGGTGGGTCTCTCAGCTTCTCTAGCCACCTGAGCAAATTTTCCTCCTTCATGAAGTCCAATATATCCTCAATTTGGAAGGCCGATGGGGAGTAGGCCTTCAAGTTTCCCTCTGCTTTCTCTGATTTCCTTTTCTGATTCTTGCTTGTTGCTTCTACAGATGGAAATTATGGTACTACCACGGCATCGAAGGTTGATGATGCCATAATCCTAGGTGCCGTACCCACATTGGATGAGGTTGCGGCCTCTAGCATGAGGACCCTTTGGGTCAAATAGTTAACCTGAGTCTGGAGTGAAGCATGGTTGTCGTAGAGATGGTTGAGGTGATTGTATAGCTGCATAATCTCATTTTTGGCTTCTATGCTCTTGATGTTTTCTCCTTCCATTTTCTTTTTTGTTAGTCATTTAAAAAAATATATAATCTGAGACAAAACCTAACAGGTGTGAGCATTGGAATCATATAAAAAATAAACCACAAACAAGTGTGCCAAAGAGATGATGTCTCGACCGCAGCCAGAAAGGCACCACGCATATGCAGTCGCGGTAAGAATATGAACTTCACTAGGGTCGAGGCTGAGGACAATAATGCAAGTCCTTTTCTGGGTGATCTGAAGATGTGCACCATGCTAAGAGGGCTGCGGCCAATAAGGCGTGATAAATTACCAGGTCGCGTCCTATTCTGAGGTGCGGTTCCAGAAATTGGTCTTGAGAAGTGAGTTTCAAATCATGAAGAATGCTCTCACTAAGGATATACCAAGGGCTAATCAACCTCGAGTGTGAAAAAATAGCACAAGCTTGGCAATGAAACCTAGATCATAGGCGCAATATAACGGGATTGAATAAACAAAACTCATCCCTAGTTATTCACCTTTGTGAGGCTACAGCCTTTGCATTTTTCAGCATCATCTTGGTGAGGTAACATTATCGGGGAATATAAAATAGATTTGAAAATGTGCAATACCCATTTTAGGGTGTAAATACAAAATAGAGTTCAATAGCCAAAACTCATCCACGAGATGAGGACCCATGGAGTCCCCGTGAATATAATAAGGTGTTTGAGAACACGAAAATATAGAGAAACAAGATCAAAGTACCTCATTCCCACAGACGGCGCCAAATTGATGATAAGAGAAATCGTCCACTTGTCGTTCTGGTACCAGAAAATCAAGAGTAAAGTGCATAATAAGTAAATAGAGCAAGTAAGAGAGATAAAAGACAAGATATAGAGTGGTTCGGCGATAATAATGAGCCTACGTCCACTTTAGTGCCACACACTCATTATATATATTGTTTGGTACATAGTGGTTGTGCCTATAGAGGCGTACAAGCATGTGAATAGAAGAGAATACATGGTTATGAGGATTCCGGTGTGTTGGAGAGATAGCTGCGATGTCAGAAAGTATCCCAAGATGTATCATTAGGTGTCGAGAGTCTTGTGATTTATGATCTCTCTCTCCCAGCCCTAGAAGTGAACCTCCCTTCCCCTATCTCGAGGTGTAGACCTCCATTTATATGAGGTATGTATGTAGTGTCACGTGCCCTGAGCATGTGACATAAAGTCAGTCTGGAGATGCTATAAAGCAAGAAGGGGGGATGCGGCCTGTAAGGTAAACTCATGGAGTAGCATAAGGTTGCAGCCTGTATGAGGCCGGAGCTATGAGTGCTGCACCCTAAACTGTAGAAGGTTGTGGCCTGTTAGTGAGGCTGGAGATATAGGTGTCGTAAACCATGTATGAGGATGGAACTGTAGGTACCTCACCCTGGGTGGTTTAAGGTTGCGGCATGCACCAAATACCTGCCAGGAAACTTTTGCGGCAGGGTATTATATTAGTCATCGACATTCAAGAAGGTCTAAAATCTACAATAATGAAACTAACCATTAGATCCTCGTTTATTCTCCTGTTTTCCAAGATCTTAATTGGAATGCTTCTCCGGAGTTCAATTCTTGTTACTGAAGCAAACCGAGCAAGTGCATCAGCTCGGGCATTATCTATTCTTGGTGTCCTATTCATTTGCACGCCTGGAAACTTGGAAATAACTTCCCTAGCCTTGGCTAAATATATAGTCATCAATTCTCCCTTGACTCCACATAGATGAATTACTTGGTTGACAACATCCTGTGAATCACAATGTTCCACTACTTGCTCGGCGCCTAACGAATGGGCTAAATCCAGTCCGACTATTAAAGCTTCATACTCTGCTTCATTGTTTGATGCCTTGAATTGAAACCTAAAGGCATAATAAACATCGATATCATCAAGGGTATTGAATATGATACCTGCTCCACTTTCAATTACACATGAATATCCATTTACATATAAATTCCATAATGGGATATCACTGTTGAAGCTCTCCATAGAATGAACTCCATAGTAGAATATCTTCTTACTCTCCTCTGTATATTTTTTAGCCATTTCTTGAGTTCTGGATGATTTAGGTTGGTCGGACGCGATTTTGTCTTGCTTTTAAGCTAAGCTCTCTTCTGAAGAAGTCTTCTCGACAGACAAGTTTTGTTGATCGATAACCTCTGGATAGATGAACTCTGCAATGACATCTGCCAAAGCTTGGCCTTTCAATGATGAACTGGGTTCGTAGATGATGTCATATTCACCCAGTTCTACTACCCAGTAAATCAATCTTCCTAACTTCTTAGGTTTGTGGAGCGTTTCTCGAAGAGGTAGATCAATATACACAACTATGGTGTGTTCTTGGAAATAAGGCTTCATACACTTGGAAGCCTCAATAAGTGCTAAGGCTAGTTTTTCCAAATGCGGGTACCTAATTTCGACTCCCTTGAATGCTTTGCTAGTGTAGTAAACTAGTTTCTGGATTCCATTATCCAAGTAAACCAGTGCCGAGATAACTATGGATTTAGAAACAGCTAAGTACAAGTACAATATTTCCCCCCAAATAAGTGGGGATAATAAATGCGGTGATCCCAGATAATTTTTTAATTCTTGGAACACTCCTTCACATTTTTCATTCCATTCAAAGGTCAATCTAATCACCTCGAAGAATGGAAAACACCTATTTGTTGCCCAGGGAACACACCAATTTAAAACTATTACTCTACCAGTAAGCCTTTGTACATCTTTCTTGTAAGTCAGCAATTTCACTTCTATCAGAGCTTTTATTTTGGTTGGATTAGCCTTAATTCTCCTTTGGTTTACTATGAAGCCGAGGAACATTCCTTCATACACACCGAACACATACTTAGTCGAGTTCATCTTCATCTGATGCTTTTCTAGCTAATCAAAAGTCTGACTGAGGTCCTTAATATGATCTGAAGCCTTCTTGCTTTTATTCAGCATGTAATCCACATAAGCCTCCATATTCTTCCCAATCTTCTCTTTAAACACCTTCTTGACTAACCTCTGGTATATTTCTCCAGTGTTTTTTAGCCCGAGGGCATTACATTATAGCAATAAGTACCTCAGCTGGTGATGAAAGGAGTGATTTCCATGTCTTCTGGTTTCATTATTATCTAGTTATACCCAGAATAAGCATCCATGAAGCTCAGCAGCTCATGTCCTGAGGTAGCATCCACCAACTAATCAATTCTAGGTAAGGGAAAGTGGTCCTTTGGGAAGGCTTTATTAAGATCAGTAAAATCTACACACATCCTCCACTTATTATTTTTCTTTTTGACCATCACAACATTAGCCAGCCAGGCTTAGTATTTGACAACCTCAATGAATTGGGCCTTTTGTAGTTTATTCACCTCTTCATGTATAGCTTTGTTTTTCTCCATACTGAAAACCCTATGCATTTATTTGATTGGCTTAGCATCCTTAAAAATGTTGAGCTCATGGAAGTTGGGATCAATCCCAGGCATATCCTCGTGAATATAAATGAAAACATTCCTCCGTTGATTCAAGAATGCAATTAATTCATGTTTAAGGAGTGGATCCATTGTTGAGACAATATGAGTGGTTCTCTTCGATTTGTCATCATCTAGGATTATTCTTTCGGTGTCTTCAACAATCTACCTTTTGACTAATTCCATTTCATCTCGGGTATCCAAAGTTTTAACTTCTAATTCACTATTAGGCTCTGTAGTATCTACCTGGTAAGTAGTAGTCTTCTTCTTCCTAAAATCAACCAAGTCTTCTTTCTCGACTGTGGAGTAATAGCACTCTCTAGCCACCTTTTGATTACCTTTCACGACATTAACCCCAAAGTGAGTTGGGAACTTCAAATACTGATGGACTGTGGACGGTACAACTTTAAACTTCTTTAGTCCTACCCTACCGAGGATCACATTATACGCAGATTGAACATTTTTTGCCATAATAAAGAAGTGTATTTTTTCGGTCTGACTTACTGGCCAAGTGACGAACAACACTTCTAGCTTTATTGTCTCAAGGGGGTAGACTTTTTCACCTAAAAAACCTATCAATAGCCTATGGTATGGTTCCAGCTGGCTGAGTTTTAAATTTAACTCTGAAAGTAGGGGTAGAACATGATATCAATTAAGCTCCCATTATCAATCAAAACCCTAGCGATGATGGCATCCTGGATTCTAAACATAACGACCAATGGACCATCATGGGGATACAGTACCAAAAAGGTCATTCTTAGAAAAGATGATTACCAGTTTATCTTTATTGATTTTACTGGGCCAATCATCTTCATTCAAATTGATTTTCTGGATATAAGAACATGCTTGTACTTCATTCAGGTAGGCATTTCACTCTGTAGTGTGATCTCCTCCTCTGCATCGCCACCTATAATTACATGACAGTCAAAAGAGCCAAAACTTATCGTAGATATCTCGTGCTCAGGTTGCTTAGGCTTCATCGGCAGGTTGGGATCATCTTCATGGTTTCTCTTCCTATCATCTCTGGATTTCCATGGAGAATTTGATCTTTCCTTTGTTTCTCTGATTTCTCGTCGATCTACAAATTTGTTCAACTTTACTCGGTGAATGAGGGATTCCACTTTGTTCTTCAAAGAGATATAGTCATCGGTCATGTGGCCATGATCCTTATAGAACTCATAATATTTAAATTTCTCCCTCGTGTTAGGTAGTGCCCTCAACCTCTCGGGCCATCGCAAATCTTTATTGTGTTTGATTTCCTCTAGGATATGGTGAATGTTGACTGTCAATGGAGTATATGTTCCATACTTTTTAACCTTATCAACCTTTTTCCGTTTGTTCTCCTTTTGCTCCTCTTTATCCCTGTTTTGAGGATTAGTGGTTGGACTCTGCTTTGCAGCCATTGCTTCCTCGGTGTTTATAATTTTTTCTGCCTTAGCCATGAGCTTAGTCACGGTTTTAGGCAGATCTTTGGCCAATACATAGTTTAACTTTTCTAGACGTAATCCACTCATTAAAGCAGTGATGGTTGTTTTCTCCTTATAGTCAACCACTTCCAATTTCTCATTGTTAAAATGAGTAATGTATTCCCTAGTGGTTTTCCTGCTCTTTGTCTGGCATTCAGGAGATGGGATACTCTCTTTACTGGTTTGGTCCCAGAACAAAAGTTGCTGATGAACAACTCGGCAAGCTTGTTGAAGTTAGAAATTTACCCTTATGGCAAGTTATTGTACCATATTTGGGCTGAACCCGTAATAGTGCTTACAAAGGCTCTACATCTCATCTCATCAGGAACTGAATAGATATCTGCTACAGCTTGATAATGCTCAATGTGCAAAATTGGATCAGTTTTACCATCATATTTAGGGGTGACCACGGGGGTTTTAAACTTGGATGGAGTTGAGAAATTAATAATTGCCTGAATAAAAGGAGACCCCTTGAGGAAGTTCCTCTGTAACAGATTCTTTGCCTTTTCCATTTCTCCCAATCGATCTTCTAATCGCTAGATTGATCCCTTCCATGAAATGTTGTCAGCATCAGATTTGTGTGAAGCAGCTTAGCTATCCCGACCATGTGTTTTTGTTGAGCTCTCTTCCTGAGAAGTCAGCTTGACATGCACAGATCGTCGGACGCTTGATCTGGACCTGATTGAAGCTTCACGTTAGTCGTATGGGTGTCGATTAGTTCTGGATATCTCTCTTGGAGGAAATCTGTTTGCTCGGGGTACCAAATGGTCAAAAGGTGAAGCTCTCCTCAATATTTCCAAAACACTTGGTCTTTCAGGAGAAAGAGAATGTCCATCATAGAATGTTGTGGATCTAAGCGATGAACTTACTCCTGGATGGTAAAACCTATCTTGTGAAGATATGGAATAGCTTTATCGGTTGTGCATAGGAGGTGGAAGTGGAATATCTCTCCTGGGTGAAGGAATCATTTTTTTCCTAGAAAGACATGAAGATCTAGCTTATAATGATTGAGCCAATTGTCTCATTATTTCCTGCGTGGCATCTTGACCCCTGGCAATACTGGAAAGAATTCCATTCAGTTTGTAGCTATAAATGGAGCAGATATGACAGTTGGGTTTCTTTCATTTCTTGCACTAGGCTTAGGATCATTCATATTCCCTTGAACAAGGGTATAGGAGATAGAGAATGGCAATTAGACACACATTCTCACAGACAGCGCCAATCAGTTAATGTTAAAAAATGGACTAGATCCAGTTCTCTAATCACAGATAAAATATAAGATTGTCATAAAATAATCACACAATAGACAAAGAGTTTTTTAAGTGTTTCGGTTGTGTAAGAAAGCCTAAGTCCACTGTTATTGTATTAATTTGAGTGATTACAGAAAGCTGGGTAATCTTGTTAAGAAGAATATCCTAGAATATGTCTTCTCTTACCTTTTGTGAAAGGAATACAATGTATTTATAGCGACCCGAAGATCAAGGATTGGCATGCCTTTATATATTCAAGCATTTACACTCGTATATAATGAATTTGTTAGTTGATTGTCTAGACCACGTGTGGAAGTACCCTTGGTTGTTTCCCTCTAATTGTGACTGTTCACTTACTTTGTTGCGCTGCATTCTTCATGTTGGTCGGCATGCGTGACGAGCAATTATCCTCAGGGTTAATTAAGTGATCGCTAACTAGGCTTACTGCCACGTTAGGAGATGAGTGTCCATTTATGATTGGTCCATGTAGGTGGATAATTTTTGGCATCAACAGCCGGTTATGAATAAAGATTTCTCCCTATCTTATGACTTTATCTTGATTTGAATATTCCCTGAGTAAGCATCCATGAAAATGATCAACTCATTTCAGGCAGTAGAGTTTACTAGCTGGTCGATCCTAGATAGTAGATAGTGATCCTTGGGACAATCTTTGTTAAGGTCGGTAAAGTCGACACACATGCACCACTTATCATTTTTCTTATTTACCATGACTACATTCGAGATTCACTCTGGATATCTGACATCCTAAATTAAGTCTGCCTTCAATGATTTGTCAACCTCCTCCTAGATGGCCCAAATTCTTCTTAAGGATGAACAATCAACGCTTTTGTCTAATGGGCTTAACATATTTCATAATTTTGAGTTCATGGCTGTTGACACCAAAATTAATATGCTGATGTGGACGAATAATAAGAAGACATGTGTCAATCTACGTGGCACAATAGCAACGAGGAAGATTGTTTCCCCGACCAACATACTCACTCCGAGGAACACCAACCCTCCGAGGAACTCTTATCTTCCGAGGAACTCCAATGCTCCGAGGAACTTTTGGACGACAAGCAACTAAGGCGGTTCGAGCTGCACCTCGACCATAGCATTAATTGCCAGATAATCAACAGTTCAACTATTCATTGAATGTTTGTCATCTTGACGCTCACGTTTGAAAAACATTAAATGAGTTACCTTTTCATATGTGTATCATTTAATGTAACACCCTTTCATGTACAGCCTAAGGGCTATAAATACCTTGTATCACCCTCATTCAAGGGGACCGGAATTTCTTGATAGAGCTTGTAATCGAGAATTCCCAAAACACTCAGCAATAACATAACAGTGGACGTAGGCCATTCTTATAAGGCTGAACCACTTTAAAATCTGTCTCATTTTATTTATCTGTGATTGAATAATTAGAGCTATCTAATTTTTTACATCAACAGATTGGCGCCGTCTGTGGGAAGCGATTGTTATTATCGTTTTTCACCAAAAATCATTCATCATCAATGGCGGATAACCCAGAATCTAGCAATCGAAACGCTGGAAATCCTCCAAATCCCTCTGGACCTCCAGATCTGGCCGGAATTATGACGAATCTAGCTCAAGGATAAACCGCCATGCAAGACACAATGAGGCAACTTATACAAACCCTTCATGGCGGCGCACCTGCACGTTCAGGACAGCGAAGTGGTCAGAGGAAAACTTATTTACTTTCTTCACGATCCAGACGTACTGAGTCATATCGTAATGAGGAGTCTGATGATTTCTCTTATCAACCTGGGCGAACTTCGTCAATAAGGGCTACAGATACTGATCAACGTATTACTCTCTCTCCAGAAAGACCCAGTGCCTTAGAAAGACTGAGTAGGGTGTCTCATTTCAGTCGATTAGGCCCTAGGAGGAATAGGAGTCCACCTAAGACCATGTCGAGGAGTTTTCGACAACCATCTGATCTCAGAGAAGGATCAGCACAATCACGACCAGTTTCTCGTCAAGATAAATCTCAAGAGGCTACTTCAGAACGATCTATTGCTCGAACCAATAGGCCCGAGGAAGGAAATGAAGCATGGAAAGGGTCCTTTCAGCGATTGGAGGATAGATTGGGAGAAATGGCTAGGGCGAAGAATCCCCTACAACGAACTTTTGTTCAAGGGACACCTTTTGTCCAGGCCATTGTGAATTTTCCTACACCGTCAAAGTTTAAAGCACCAGTAGTGACCCCTAAATATGATGGAAAGACAGATCCTGTCCTTCATATAGAGCAATATCAAGCTGTCGCCGATATCTATGATGTCCCCGACGAGATGAGATGCAGAGCGTTGGAGCTGCCCAGATATGGTACAACAATCTTCCTCGGGGTAAGATTTCAACTTTCTTTCAGTTGGCTGAGTTGTTCATCGGCAATTTCTGTTTTGGAGCAAAGCCAGTAAAACGAGTAACACATTTGCTAAGTGTTAGACAAAAATCTGGTGAGATTACTAGAGATTACATAACTCGTTTCAATAACGAGAAGCTGGAAGTTATAGATTACGAGGAGAAGACAGAAATCACCGCCTTGATGAGTGGGTTGTTGCCTAATAAGTTGTATTACACCTTGGCGAAAGATCCACCTAAAACTATGTCAGAGTTGATGGCAAAAGCGGCCAAAATCATGAATGCCGAGGAAGCTATGGCTGCAAAGAAGAATATAGATAAAGACACCAAGGTGGACGTCGACAAGTCTAAAAATAAAGAGCATAAGGGCAATGGTGGCGACAAGCGTTCCAGAAATAATAAGTCATCATGGGAAGTCCTGAAGAAATTCGATAATTATACTCCCTTAAAAATGGGTATTAATCATGTCTTGGAAGAAATCAAGAATAGTGAGGAAGTAAAGTGGCCGAAGAAACTGAGGTCAGATCCTGATGCGAGGAATAGGGAAAAATATTGCGAGTTCCACAAAGATCATGTCCATATGACTAAAAATTGCATAGCTCTTCCAAACGAGATTGAAACACTCATCCGAAGAGGAAATCTAGCAAAATATGTTGATCGGGGAGGTGAAAGAAGAAATAATGATCGAACTAGAGAGAGGTCTAGATCTCCTCGTCGAGCAGAGGAGAAAAAGAAGAGAGACCACGAAGATGATGCCGAGGATGACCCCGATCATCCCAAGAAACCAAGGCAGCCAGAACGAGAGGTATTTTCCATACGTTTTGGGTCATTTGATTGTAATGTTATTACAGGAGGAGATGCAGGAGGAGGAGATCTTACTGCAAAAATAAAAGCTTACCTCGGAGAGGCACAAGCTTGCTCGTACATTCAGCAAATAAATTTGGCCGAGGAGGATCGTCCGAGGAAAGTAAACAAAGAGAAGCTGGTTATTGGCTTTTCAAAAAATGACCTTGCAGGTGTTCTTTACCCTCAAGACGACCCTTTGGTGATCAAAATGAGGATGAAGGAAGTAATGATTTCAAGGGTGTTGGTAGACAATGGTAGTTCGACATACATCATGTACTATTCATGCTTTGACAGCTTGAATTTGAAATTATCTCAATTGGAACCTCATCACAGACCCCTTCTGGGTTTTGCTGGCGAGAAAGTTTTTCCACTTGGGACCATCAAGTTGGATATATTCATTGGAACTTGACCTGCTTGCCGAGCAGAAAGAATACGCTTCTTTGTGATGGATAAAAATGTGCAGTCAGCTTACAACATCATCATGGGAAGAGTTGGTTTGAAGAAGTTCGAGGCAGTTCCTTCTACAGTACATCAGTGTTTAAAATTCCCAACAAACTTTGGAGTAGGAGTAGTGAAAGGTGATCAAAAAGTAGCTCGGGAATGCTATTATTCATCTGCCGAGCAAGAGGAGCTTGAAGAGTCAAGGAAAAAGACTACTACCTACCAGGTGGAAGAAGATACAAAAATTGAAACTCTCGATCCCAGAGATGAATCCCAACTTGTAAAAGGACAGGTGGTGGAATCTACAGAAAATGTTATTCTGGACGACGAGCACCCTGAACGAGTAACCCAGATAGGTTCGTCGTTAGATGCTTCAATAAAACAGGAGTTGATAACTTTCTTGAGAAACAGGAAGAAAACTTTCGCGTGGAGTCATGAAGACATGCCAGGAATAGATCCAAACTTCTTATGTCATGAGCTCAATGTAAATAAGGAGATCAAGCCTGTGAAACAGAGAAGAAGAGTGTTTAGACCCGAGAATAATCAAGCCATACAAGAGGAGGTCGAGAAGCTCGAGAAAGCCCAATTCATTGAAGATGTGAAGTATCCAGACTGGTTGGCAAATATGGTGATGGTAAAGAAGAAAAACAATAAATGGAGAATGTGTGTTGATTTCACCGATCTCAACAAGGCATGCCCAAAAGATCACTTTCCATTGCCCAGAATTGATCAACTAGTGGATGCTACCTCAGGACACGAACTGCTCAGCTTCATGGATGCTTACTCTGGCTACAACACAATCAACATGAAACCTGAAGATAGGGAAATTACTTCTTTTATTACCCCTAGGGGTACTTATTGTTATAATGTTATGCCTTTTGGTTTGAAAAATACAGGAGCGACATACCAGCGGCTGATGAACAAGCTTTTTGCCGAACAAATCAGTTGCAATATGGAAGTCTATGTCGATGATATGCTGACAAAAAGAAAGAAGGTTGTTGATCATCTAGTTGATTTGAGTCAGACCTTTGATCAACTGGATAAATACCAAATGAAGCTCAACCCGACGAAGTGCACATTTGGAGTACGAGAAGGAATGTTTCTCGGGTACATTGTCAACCAGCGAGGCATTGAAGCGAATCCAGAAAAGATCAAAGATCTTTTAGGGTTGCGATCTCCAACAACAAAGAAAGAAGTACAGAGTCTTACAGGACGAGTTGCAGCGCTCAACAGATTTGTATCTCGAGCAACAGATAGATGCTTACCATTCTTCAAAACACTTCGAAAAACTTTCGAATGGAATGATGAATGTGAAAAAGCCTTTCAAGACTTGAAGAAATATCTGGGAACACCTCCACTGCTGTCCAGACCAGTAATGGGAGAAAAGTTGTACTTATACCTAGCAATATCAGAGAATGCAGTCAACTCGGCATTGATCAGATTGGAGAATGGAGTCCAGAAGCCAATTTATTACACAAGTAAGGCTTTTCGAGGTGCAGAGATCAGGTACCCAAAGTTAGAAAAATTGGCATTGGCATTAATTGAGGCAAGTAGAAGAATGAGGCCATATTTCCAGGCCCATACCATCATCGTGTATACCGACATACCATTAAGACAAGCCCTTCATAAGCCAGAAAAGTCAGGGAGACTGATGTACTGGGCAATAGAGCTCGGTGAATATGATATTGTGTATGAACCCAGATCATCCTTAAAAGGGCAAGCTGTAGCAGACTTCATAGCAGAATTTACATATCCTGATACCCCCGAGGAACAAAAGTTGCTCGCTGACCAACCTGTGGATGTTACAGAATCAACAGACAGAAGTCCAGACCAACTCCGGTTGGTAAAAGGGCTTGTGGATATAGAAAGATCAACAAATTTAAACCCAGACCAACTCCGGTTGGTAAAAGGCCGAGAAGAGATGGTCGACGAGGAGCGAAAAATACCAGGGGAGGATGAAATAAAACAGCAAATATTTCACCGAGGAACTTTGTCAGATAAGAAATTTGAAGATGAATTACCTATATGGAGGTTATACGTAGATGGGTCATCTTGCACTGCAGGATGTGGCGCTGGAATAGTTCTGAGCACTCCAGACGAGATTGACATGGAATATGCCTTGCGATTCCAATTCAAAGCCTCCAATAATGAAGCTGAGTATGAGGCCATGATAGCAGGTCTTAATTTAGCAAAGATTATGGAAGCACAACAAGTGATAGTATTCAGTGATTCTCAATTAATTGTGAATCAGATGATGGGAACATATGCAGTTAAAGGAGAATTAATGATCAAGTATCAGGAAAAGGTGATGGAATTGTTGGCAGAATTTGATGTCATTCAGTTGATCAGAATACCCAGAATAGAAAATGCACAAGCAGACGCACTGGCCCGATTAGCATCAGCTACTCGTATCGAGCTACGAAGAACAATACCAATTGAAGTACTGGAAAGTCGGAGCATAGATGAAGACCTGACGATGAATGTTATTACCCTTGATTTAGGACCATCTTGGATGGATCCCATCAGGACATATATTGAAGAAGGAGAATTGTCGGAGGATAAGCTCGTGGCAAAGAAATTGAAGTTTAAAGCTGCTCGGTATGTACTAACTAATGGTGTTTTGTATAGACGAGGAATTATGGTAGGTTTGCAGAGATGTGTAAATCCCTCCGAGGTAAAAGAATTGATTGAAGAGATCCATGAAGGGTCATGTAGAGCCCATGTAGCAGGTCGGACACTTTTGCAAAGGGTGATGACACAGGGATATTACTGGCCGACGGTGAGGGCTGATTGTATAGCATATGCCAAGAAATGTGACAAGTGCCAACGTTTTTCCGCCATCCGACGAACTCCACAAGAATTGTTGACACCCATAACTTCTCCTTGGCCATTTGCCATGTGGGGAATTGATTTGGTTGGACCACTGCCAACAACCCGAGGAAGATTCAAGTACCTCGTTGTTGCAGTGGATTACTTTACTAAGTGGGTAGAAGATGAGCCACTTATTGATATGACATATGAGAAGGTGTACCCGTTTGTTTGGAAGAATATCATCTGCCGATATGGTCTTCCTCATGCTTTCATTACAGACCATTGAACACAGTTTGATAATGAGGAATTTGCCGCCTATTGTCATCAGTCAAACATTTTGAAGACTCATTCAGCACCAGGCCATCCTCAAAGCAATGGGAAGACTGAAGTGACGAATAGAACATTACTAAATGGTTTGAAGAAGAGGCTAAATGAGGCTAAGGCTAATTGGATTAATGAGTTACAGTCAGTTTTGTGGGCTTACCGAACAACTCCCCGAGCAGCAACTGAAGAATCACCATATATGTTGGCATTTGGAAGTGAGGCTGTAATACCTGCCGAGTTGGGACTTCCCACACACAGAGTGCTGAATTTCAATTCCCCAGTCAGTGACTTGATGAGAAGATTAGATTTGGACATGCTCGAGGAGGTTAGAGAAAAAGCAGCCATTAGGAATGTTGCATATCAATAACGAACAGCCCTGTTTTACAACAAGAGGGTGAAGAAATGTAATTTAAAAGAAGGAGATTACGTGCTAAAGAACGTCATTCAGAAGTACAATAAATTGGAATCAAATTGGCATGGACCTTATCGAGTTACAGAAGTTGTTCGACCAGGAACTTACCGAATAGCAACTCTAGAAGGAGAGGAATTCAAGAATGCTTGGAATGCTGAACACCTTCGCAAATATTATCAATGATGTAAAATGTACAGCAAATCCATCAATATGAATAAAACGATGATGTTTCACCATTTTTCTCTCCTTTGTTTGAAAGTTTTTCGGGGAATACTAGTGTTGTACACTACGCTGCTCGACGGCAAAAAGAAGACGATAGTTCAAACCCATGACCAACTCCGGTTGGTAAAAGGGCAAGAACAAATAATACTCCTTTGGTTAGGAGGCATACACTAGCGTGACCAACTCCGGTTGGTAAAATAACTAGTAGATAGTTCGAGCGTGATCAACTTCGGTTGGTAAAATAGCGAGAACACGATAGTTCAGACCCACGACCAACTCCGGTTGGTAAAAGGGCGAGAACAAACTATACTCCTTTGGTTAGGAGGCATACACTAGCGTGATCAACTCCGGTTGGTAAAATAACTAGTGGACACTGATAGTTCGAGCGTGATCAACTTCGGTTGGTAAAATAGCGAGAACAAACTATACTCCTTTGGTTAGGAGGCGAACACTAATGTGATCAACTTCGGTTGGTAAAAGAGTTAGTGGGCATGATAGTTCAAACCCATGACCAACCCCGGTTGGTAAAAGGGAAAGAACAACATTCTCAGGGCAAGAACAACATTCTCAAATGCCAATCTCGGTTGGTTTGAAAACAAAATATGCTCTCAAATGCTAACTTATGTTGGTCGGGAAGTAAGTTATTACATAAAAGTTCATCAAAGAACAAATATTCCAAACTGAACCAAGTATAGTTGGTTGGGGATAAAAACCCACTAACTATAGTTGGTCGATGAGGAAAAATCTTTGACCTTGGTTGGTCGGGCACATTTATTGAAAAAGACAAAATTTACCAAGTATAGCTGGTCGGGGATAAAAACCCATTAACTATAATTGGTCGACGAGCTCAATTTAAACAACCTTGGTTGGTTGTAAGAAATTTTAACATTTTTTATACTCATTACTTTGTTATTAAGTGATCGAGCAACATTTTTTATACTTGTAATTTTTTATTACTAAGTTGGTTGATGAACAGCACAAAATTGTTATCTTTTTAACAGATACATACGCAGTATTTGACAAGCACAAGACAATAGCAATACAAATTTGCAAACAAAAATGAAATTCTTTCATTAAAGTCAAAATGAATTACAAATTACATGTGTACTAACTATTACATTGAGATCCCTACTCTATTGGTTTCTTTCCCTTAGCTTTTGAAACAGGCTAAGCAGGAGGATCTTCCAGGCAAAGAGGAGAATTAATGAAGTTAATATCTCTAAGCATTCTGACGTTCATCACAGAAGGTGTGTCCAATAGATGCTCAGGACGAGATACCTCGACTTGTGAATGAAGATTATAATCACCAAGGTATTTTGAAATTAAGCTCCGAGGTATGGAACGAGCAGGGATCCATTCCATGTCCAATTTATAAGGTGGCACGGGCAAGTCTAGTAACCCAGGAGCATGATAATCCCATAAATAATGCCCTTGCTCCAATTTTAATACACCCAGGGTGTTCAACCATCCCTGCTTATAACCTTCATTATTGGCATTTTCAATGCGAGCATCCAGGTGATAAAGAGCTTCATTGTAGCCTGCCATCCAGAACTCACGAGGTTGTTTGTGGAATTGGAAAGTTAATTTCTCTAACTTCTTATGAAAGTTCTTGGCAAGAGCATCCTTATTATCCAGAGCAGATTTGGTCGATGCAAGTTGATCCTCCAGAGTTAGGATTTTCTTGTACATTTCAGACAAAGCCCGATCTTTCGCATTCAATTGGAACGCTTGAGTTTCCAACGTTGATTGAGTACGAGCTTCTTCAATATTACGACTAAGAGCCCTTGATCCTCCCTGAGCAGGTCGAGACCTCTTCCTTGTCCCCGAACAGTAGCAGAAATACCAGACCTTCTTAAGGTATCCAATTCTTGCCTTAATTTGGCATTCTCAACCTCTAAGAATGAGAATCCTTCATCGGAGACTGGTACCAAGGCAGTGGAAGATGAAGCTGCAGACTTATACTGTGCCAACTCTCTCTGCAAATTGTTGTTCTCTTGTTCCAACAGCTCGGCGATCTGTCTGCGGGCCTCAACTTCACCTTTTAGGGTTCTCTCTCTGACATCGTACCCATCAATGATCTTTTTGTGGCCTGTCTCGGAAGAAAGCTGTTGATATCTATTCTCATACTCCTTGTGCAACAGGGCAGTTGATTCATTATGTTGATTTTGAAGATCTTCTAGGGTATAATGAAGCTCCTCGATCAATTCGTAGTATGCCACATTATTAGCCACAGCTCGATCAAGTAAATCCTTCAGGTACCGATAAGCCTCAACTGCTTGCTCTGAAGCATCATGGCCAAGGATGTCAGCAATTTCTGATACACTCAGGTCTGTGTGACCAGCCTTATAATATTCATGGCATTGCTGCATCAGCTTTGTATCATGGGTAGATATCAATTCCATTCTAGCCATAAACTAATAAAGGAGAGAAGGCAATAGTTAATAACAAAAAAAGCAAACAGAGCATCAACAATGTAGAGGAACAAAAAGAGGAGATTTTAATAGATCATAATGCAAATTTACAAAGATCTGAGATACAAAATACAAGTAAGAAGAAAAACAGAAAGATAGTACCGAACAACTTCACACCTTTTCCTTGTCTCCCAAGACTTTCTCGGGAGGCTGGGACGAGGAGCTTGGTTGCTCGGTGGGAACACTGATTTGATCGGCTGGAGTTGGGATTTGTTCAAGAGGAGCAGGTAAAGAAGAAATCTCCTCAGCAGATGTCTGGTTGGGTTGAGGAGCAAGGATCTGATCACCCACAATCATTGAAGATTCTTCAGATGCAGCCTCGTCTTCATCTTCGTCTTCAATAACTGGAGGAGGACCAGGGAGATGTTGTTGAAATAGCTCGGAGTCCTCGCTCACCTTCAATTCCTGCAAGGCAGCAACCCAACCATCATGAAAGTATTTCAAACTTCCATAATTCACCTGGGTCATCATTGTTGCTACCCCCTATCCCATCCTTTATCCCAACCAGTTCGAAAGGATTTCTTCACAGCTGTTTTTCTCTTCATCTTCTCCGAGGAGAGCTTCTCGGATAGAAGGTCCTCGGAGGCTTTCAGTTTGGCCTCCAACTCCTCCTTCTGATGATTTGATTCGCGCAGAAGTGTCAGCTCTTCCTCAGCTGATTTCAGCTTATTTTCAAGCTCCCCGAAGGTAGTGAGCTTCTCGGAGTATTTCTTATTCTCCCTCTCCAGGTCCACCACCTTCTTTCCCAACTGTACTTTCTCTACCTCAGACGCAGTTAACTTCTTCTCCCATTCACCTTTAGCCTCGTCGTATCTTTGACGAGATTCCTTCAGGGATTGGGACAAACCCAGAAAAGCATCCTCCACCCCAGACGAGGAGCTAGAAGCCTTGAGTGCTTCATCTTTCGTCACTATGGTGTTGAAACAACTCATCAGCTGAAAGAGAAGGTAATAATAAGTCAGTACCGAGATACATATATTGATAGAAAGAAAGAAAAATTCAGAATACGAGAAACTTACTGAAGCGATATGACGAGTATCTAGGGATGTCAGCATATCCCTAGACATGTTTTCTTCAATTCCTTGGACTTCAGGAATAGTCCAAGTCTTTACCGAGCTCATTGCAGAACTCGGAGGAATAATGGTTGGAACTCCAGCTCCACTGGCTTGGATCTGGGGAATGGCTTCAGAAAAACTAACCGAGGAGGATTTCTTCAATCTCCTCAGTGGTACTTCAGCAGTTTCAGCCAAAGAACCTTTGGTGGGGGAAATGGTGACCACTTCCACTGAAGTACTTCTCTTGCTAGGAGCCATTGGAGGCTTCTCGACAGCTTTCTGAACAGCAACAGAAGGAACAGCATCCACTCTCTTTGTCCCCTTTGGGACTTCAGCCTTGTTTCTCTTTCCATCCCCTGCAGAGGAAGTCTCTTCGAAGATAGCAGGAACTCTCCTCTTGCCCATCTTCTGACTTAGAGGAATGTGAGATTCTGGTGAAGATTCCTCAGAAGCGGGCAATGGGTCACTAATGCTGACCACAGGAAGAGCAGTGAAGGATGATGTGTAGCTCCTGTACTGCAGCAAATATGAAGCAGACCTGATATGCTCGTCTCCAACTCTTCGATGCAAACTCCAAAATATGTTTTAAATGCTTGATATTAACTTCTGTTTCTTTTGGAGTTTTTCTCTTGCTGTCAACTGCAAACAAGAACATATTGAAATATCAGTCATACATTTTATCAAATACCATGAAATCATAATTTCAAAAATAAAATAAGATGAAAACGACCTATCCCATTGCCATATGGGGGGCATCTGGGACCCTCATATACTGCATCTCCAACCAAAGGGGCATGTTGCCAATTTTTTATAACTACCCTGTGTTCAAAATAATCCCTGTTGGCATCAGGGAGGTTGACTACTAATGCCCTATTCAAAAACCTAGTTTTTAAATAAAAAAACGTTGTCTAAAACAGTCCATCTGTAACAGTACATAATCTCAGGAATTCCTATACGAGTTCCATGAGTTTGATTTAACCTATATACCCCATTAACTATTCTCCATGTGTTGGGGGCTATTTTTGTAGGGACAACGTCGAAGTACTGACAGAACTCTAAACACAACGGATTTAGTGGAAAAGAAAATCCACATTCAGCAATAAATAGGCTAGGGAACCAGTGTCCCTCAGTCAAATCAAAATAACTTGAAGGCTCAGAAAGAACCTCCAAAGTTACCCAAGAAGGAATAGAGAAGTCAGAGCGGAACTTCTCAAGAGATTCGATAATGTAAACCATGATGAATAAAAGAAGAAGGAAGAAGAGCTTACAGGGAAAAAGGAGATCTGTTGACAAACGAAGGAGGAAATGAACGCACAAGAGAGAGAAAAGCTTTAGAAAACTCGAAAGCAAAAATTGAAAAGGTAGAAGACGATGGGATTGCCTCTGAAGTTTAAATACCTTGCCTTGGGAAACGGCGAAAGAAATGATTACAAAAAGGAAATATTACGCTACCGACGGCAAAAGGATACAAAGGGCACGAAGATCGAAGCGCCTATAAAAATGCAAAAAGGCGGATTCTACGAATTTGGAAGGAAATTTAAATACGAATAAAAGGCTCCTAAAACCCAGGAAGGTCATTTAATATCACCATATACCGAGAAAGAATGTTCCATACTCCTCAAAGTTCGAAATATGAAACATTGGGGGCTTCTGTTGACACCAAAATTAGTATGATGAGTGGACGAATAATAAGAAGACATGTGTCAATCTACGTGGCACAATAGCAACGAGGAAGATTGTTTCCCCGACCAACATACTCACTCCGAGGAACACCAACCCTCCGAGGAACTCCAATGCTCCGAGTAACTTTTGGACGACAAGCAACTAAGGCGGTTCGAGCTGCACCTCGACCACAGCATTAATTGCCAGATAATCAACAGTTCAACTATTCATTGAATGTTTGTCATCTTGACGCGCACGTTTGAAGAACATTAAATGAGTTACCTTTTCATATGTGTATCATTTAATGTAACACCCTTTCATGTACAGCCTAAGGGCTATAAATACCTTGTATCACCCTCATTCAAGGGGACCGAAATTTCTTGATAGAGCTTGTAATCGAGAATTCCCAAAACACTCAGCAATAACATAACAGTGGACGTAGGCCATTCTTATAAGGATGAACCACTTTAAAATCTTTGTCTCATTTTATTTATCTGTGATTGAATAATTAGAGTTATCTAATTTTTTACATCAACAATGGAAAAGGAATGCTAGGTCTATTCCGGGCATATCTTCGTGACTCCAGGCAAATACACTATTTTTCTATATTAGTAATTATGTCAATTCTTTCTTGAAGGTTGGATCCAGCGATGAGCAGATCTGTGATGTCCTCTCAGGATGCTCGTCATCTTAAATCATAGGCGCAATTTTCTCAATGACCTCTCATATGACCAACTTATTTTCCTCTCAAAGATCCATCTCGATATGATAAGTGTCGATCAATTAATTTTACTCCTCTTGCTCGGTCGAGGTGTAATAGTATTCCTGTTCTTCTACTTGGTATCCCCTTACCACCCTAACTCCATAGTTCGTTAGGAATTTTAGGCATTGTTGAACAGTGGAAGGAACAACCTCTAATTTTTTCAATCCGACTTTGATAAAGATGATTTTATAAGTTAAGTGGAAATATTCATCATACACGAAGAGTCGTATCATCTCTGTTCGGTAAGTTGGCCATGTGTCAACCATAACTTCGAACATAATTATTCCTAAAGGGAAGATCGTTTCCCCTACAAAAATTGATAAAAGGGTCGTGATATGCCTCCAATTTGTTATCTCGTAACCTAAAATTATTTAAGCAATTCTAAAACAAGACATCAGCTGAACTTTTATTACAAACTAAGATCCTTGTTACCCGGCTCTTCTGAACCATCATTGTGATGATCAGAGGATCGTCATGTAGGTAAAATACTCCAGAAAAATCGTCCCTGCAGAAACTAACAATGAGACAATTTTTATTTACCATCCTGGGGAAAGTTTCTAAAGTATTAACCAGGTTAATTTGTATAACATGAGTACATGTCTTCGCCACATTGAGGTAGGCCTTCCTTTCTACCAATTCATCTCCGTCGCCAGAGTCACCTCCTGCTATGAAATTACATCCAAAAGAGATCATTTTGACTTCATATAGGGGTTCCTTGGGCTTTCGGGGGTAGATTTAGATCATCCTCCGAATTGCCATCTCTACCTCTTTTCTTCTCGTCCATCTTTTTACAAAGGTGATCTGCTCGGTGTTTGGGTTATTTCTCATCATCTCAGACACCTTTATTAACAAACTTCATTAACTTTCTTCGATCGATGAGTTTTTTAATCTCGTTCTTTAGATCAAGGAAATTTTTAGTATTATTGCCATGATCTCTGTTGAACTCGTAATACATATCCTTGTCTCTTTGGTTAGGCGTGGTCTTCAATTTACCCAGCCATTTAAGTTCATTACTTCCTCGAATATCTCCGAGGATGTGCTTCACACGTTTTGAACTTTCCTTTATTGAGTCTTCTTCTTCTTACTAGAGTTATTATCGGTCTTTGATACGGCATGGCTATATTCCTTTGCTATTATTTCCTCCTCATCATTCATAATTTTAATTGCCTTGGCAAGGAGCTCAACCATCATGCTCAGAGGTTCTTTGGCTAACGTCCAGTATAGGTTTCTATGCAGTAAATCTCTAATGGTGAAAATTTTCTCGTAATAGTCTATCATCTTAAGCTTCTTCGTATTGAATCGCGTGATGAATTTCCTTATTGTTTCTCTTACTTTTTGGCAGACATTTAGCAAGTGGGCCACTATTTTCCCTAACCTTGCGCCAAAACATAAATTATTTGCGAAAAGATCAACCAACTATTGAAAAGTTGATATTTTCCCTCTCGACATGCTATTATATTATACCTGAGCTGATCCAGTGATGGATTTGGAAAAGGCTCTATAGCACATCTCATCAGATACTAAATAGATATTTGAGGCATCTTGTAGTGTTCCACGTGAACCATCAGATCAAATTCCCCATCATATTTTGGAATTATAACCATTGACTTGAACCTTGTAGGGGTTGGGTAAGTGAACGGAGATCCTTGAATGAAACCCCTCTACAAAGAATTTCTTATTTTGATGATTTTTTCCAAACGGTCATTTAGGCGTTGGATGGATCCTTTCCAGGGTTTCTCATTATTTTGTCCTTTTCTATAACAGCCTTATTTGATCGGCCTCGACTTTCGACTGAACTCTCTTCATGGGAAGTCTGCTTGGCCTTCGTCAACCCTCGTACATTTTTTCTTGACATCGCTGAACATTCCACCCTTCTTGTCCCAGATCTTCTTGGCTCCTCTAAGCCTTCTTTGTGTTGGTTCGCCTTTACGGATCTTAGGCCCAAATGATCAAAGAAAGATTTTATGCTCAGTCTCTCTAAGACGCTTGAACTTTGGAATAGATCTGTTCAATCATCGTATCCCTCTAAACTAGTGGTGGAGGTTGCCCCTGGACGATAGGATATATCTTCCCGTCCTGAATTAGACTATTTGGATATTCAACCTTCGCTTTGTAAGTCCAAATCCAATCATCTAGGATTTTTAGATGTGTCGTGACGATCTCGCCACATGTCCTTATAGGGATCTTGGGGTGGCATGTCTTATCTCCCATTAGGGTTTAAGTCCCCTGTTGGGAAAATTGGGTTTTATTCAGGATTATTTTGTAGATTCAGAAAACTTCACGTCAATTATTCCACGATTTCCTCCATAGACTCTTGGCCCCTAGTCAGGCTCATTAAGATTCTTTATAGATCCCCCATCCTTATAGGAATTGAGGGGAAAATTCCCTCGGTGGCTCGACTTCTTTCTGGATTTTCTATCATGTTTCAAATATTTTCAGAAAAACAGAGTATTGTAATACATGAAAAAAGTATAACAACTGTGTATTAAAAAATTATTGACAAAAATGTTTTCAAGGATGGAAAGGTTAAATCTGATGGTGAATTTTAAGGATTAAATGGAATCTAATGATAGTCAATTGAAAATAATTCTAGCCCATAAAAATCTAGGTGGATTGAAATGTAAAACACTGATTTTCTAAAAATGGATATTTTTTGTTAAAAAGAAAAACAATGGTAAGATACAACGAAAGGCTTGTTGCGTTCCCACAGACGGCGTCAATCCGTTATCGCCTAAAACTGGTATACTAATTTGATCTTAGCTATAGTTTATAAGCTCAAACGACAATAGATAAATAGATGGAAATCGATAGAATACCTATCTAGAACTTGTTATGGAGTGAGATGAGAGAAAAAATATAGGACTGGATTTACATGGTTCAGCCCAAGGAGGTGCCTACGTCCACAAGTGCAAGTGTAGATAATAGTTTCGTAAAATGAGAGTATGTAATCTCAATCAGCGTGTCCTCTATGGGTCATTCCATGTCTCCTTAAATATGGGCAATAATTATAAGGTAGTGGGGGAATAATTATAAAGTTAGCATGGATAAACATGAGTGAAATAATATTCGTTTGTTTCTAGTGTGTGAGTGCTTTGATGACGTCATCTCACTATTTGACCCATTAATAGTGGGCACATAATTACATGTGTATTATCTGGGATGATCGGGCCGAGCAAAATACTATGACACCCTGCCTAGTTAAATACCAGGTGATCAGTCCTATATCCAATTAAAACTGGTTACTCATCTGGTTCATTCTTAGCATCACTGTCGAAAACTTTTTAAAACATTACTAACCACCTAGTATTCAAAAAGCCGATGTCAAAATTTTAATCTTTTTATTTAACAATCAACAACAACAAGACATTATTACATAAAAAAAACATCCCATGCAATAGTAATATAAATCCATCCACAATATAAAAGACTGAAATGAAATAATACCGAATAAATCATCGGTTACAAAATCCAATATAAAGTCTAACCTGAATAAAAGTCTGAATACAAGGTATGACTGTCATAAATTAAATAACTATGGGCATCATGCCCGAATAAAATACTTCCCTACACCCTAAACTAGGAGTGAAGTAACTGAATCGTCTAAGTCCAAATCCTGCAAGCATCCACGAGTGTTGCAGTTGCGCATCCCTAGAATAGATCATCCTGTTTGGCGTCCCTATGGATGGACACCTTAAAGTTTTTGGAAAAAGGTTTTGTAAGTACGGGTCAGAGCCCAAGTAAAAATAATTTAAAAACATTTAGCAAGTACTTAAATAACAGTTTAAATGAACAGTTATTTGATACACATGTTAGGTTGCGAACACTCCCTTGAGTTCCTCATCTCTCATCCATAATGCGCACCTAACGTTTGCTACTCAACCCCACCTAGTCAATTCTAGCCAATCTAACTAGACATCTAGTATCTAATAAACCCAAATCAATCTAACTCCTCCGTACCTCCCATACAACACACTATTGAATACCCTTAATAATTAACATCTCTTAACATCTCTCTTATGTTATTATTAAACCCAGTTACCCTTTCTACGTAGGTTATTGTTCAAGCTTTACTGTTTAAGTTTCGCTACTTAAACTTTATTTTAGATATTCACTATCTTCCTACTTTTCACACATTAGTAGCTTCATCATTATATAGATATACACTATCTAAGCTCCCTACTAATTTCTCTTTAGTAGATTAATTGTTCTTTAGATACATAATATCTTGTCTCTCTACTAGCACACATAAGTAGATTATTCGTATTGTATATAT
The DNA here is from genome assembly GCA_949130495.1 of Sambucus nigra. NCBI lineage: Eukaryota > Viridiplantae > Streptophyta > Magnoliopsida > Dipsacales > Adoxaceae > Sambucus > Sambucus nigra. The sequence continues at coordinate 290,989,270 of OX422215.1, read as the reverse complement.
TTTACACACCATATATACTATAAGTACACACTCTGCTATTATATCCATGTATCACACATTAAGGGCCATTAGTTCGTAATGTTACCCTGACCCCAATAGTTGTTCCATATACATTGGTTTAGAATTTACCTCAACCTCAATATTCAGATTAATTTTAGTCTAGATATGCACAAACTAACTAGTTTGAAATCATAAGTTTGCTACCCATAACTCATAGCGTCCACCCGTATTTCCACGCAATAAATTTATTAAATATATATTCATTTTATTTTAAGATGGGCAAGACTTTTCAAATTTTAGGATTAAGTGTTCACATACTTAACTCAAATCAGATTTCACTATCTTTCCCGTCTACTAATTTCACACAGTAGATAATATCACAAGCACATATATATTCACTATTTATAATATATATATATATATATATATATATATATATATATATATATATAACACGACACCTCCTAGACTCAGTTGCGGTGCATACTGTAAAACATATCAAAGGCATATATATTTATCATCCATTATATATGTTGATACCAAATTTAATCTGCTGACGTGGACCAATCATACGAAGACACCTGGCTATCTACATGGCAACAACAGACCTCTCCGAGGAACTCACAGGCTCCGAGGAATAGACCTCTCCGAGGAAGTCACAGGCTCCGAGGAACATACCTCTCCGAGGAACTCACAGGCTCCGAGGAACTCTTGAATACCAGGAAGATCAACATACCCGAGTTACTCAGACGGTCCGAGCTGCATCTCGGCCACAGCATTGATTGCCAGATAACGAACAGTCCAACTGGTTCATTAAATGATTATCCTTGACGCACAAGTCTAAGGGCATTAAATGTATTACCTTTTCATATGTATATCATTTAATGTATCGACCCTTTCATGTACAGCCTCAAGGCTATAAATACCTTGTATCACCCTCATTCAAGGGGACCGGAATTTCTTGAGAGAACTTGTAATCAAGAATTCCACAAACACTCAGCAATAACATAACAGTGGACGTAGGCTTTATTCCTAGCCGAACCACTTTAAAAATCTTTGTCTTATTTATTTATCTGTGATTGAAGAATTAGAGTGATCTAGTTTTTTACATCAACAGATTGGCGCCGTCTGTGGGAACGTGTTACAAGCGTTGTTCTCCACCAAAAGCTAAGTTTTTATTTTCTCTACGTATAATCAATTATACATACATCTTTTGATTCGATCATGATTTTTATGTTTATATACATAAATTAATTGTCCAATTTTTATCTGCAAATTGTTGCATATCATGATTTTTTAATCATAACTGTTAGATTTATCCTTATTTAAAAATCTGAAAAATAGTAGATTTCATAAATCATAATTCTTTGCTTGATTCTCAAGTTCTAATTTTATATCATGAAATAAATATTGTAAATGATTACATATGCCAATATATACGACGATGATAAGATTTGATCATTTTCATTGTTGATTTTGAAATAAATTTTGTAAGATATTTGATGTCTATTCATATTCCTATCATATTTTTAATAAAAGAATGGGAAAAGGTTAAAGACAATGAAAAGTCTTCTCATGGAAATCATGACCCAGATCTATTTTTTCTCTCTTCAAGTTTGAGACTCTTTGCATTCATTTTTATGAACTATATAAATAATTGGTTCATCTTCCATCTATGTCAATAAAGTCAAATTGATTGATTTTTTATTTGGTAATAACTTTAATCATTCACCATATTTTTATCTCTCCAAATTGGGAATATGAAGGGATCAATATAAAAAATAATTTTTTATCACCTGAAAAATCATTACCCACCTCTTGTAAAAGAGGATCAGTAAAACAAATCATGACCATATCAAGACTCTGGGCACAAATTTGATATTTTGGCCCCTCGTTCATCACATCACAAGGTTTCTTTGTCGAAATCACACGATCTAGTGGGTTATATATTTATTCATTTAATTAACATTCTTAAGGCTTAAATTTTACATTGAATGTTATTTTTTGATCTCAAGATTCGAGATATTCTAGTCATCCAACCATATATTCTATAATTTGAGATATCCTTAATTGTTGGTCGGCAACATCCATGTCGTTTGTCGGCAGCAGTAGAATCTTGGGGTATTAAAAAATGCCAAGCAGCCCTGATATTTCTTTAAACACGAGTTCGGCTTGGGGACAAGCAGGGGGCTTAAGTCTTTTTAACTTATGATCACCCCAAAAATATTTATAAACAGCAACTAATACCTGATTGGTTGTTGGAGATTAAATAAATTTACAAAAAAACTTTACGTCTTATTTATGATGCATATTTGATAATAATTTGTCCATCTCACACACATTTGGCATAAAACATATTATTTCATATTTTGAAATTTTTATGTTGATACATATCATATATTGATTGGATGAGTAAATTATTCTCATGACTAATCAATTCAGCCTACACATATGGTAGAGCAAATTATTAATTTTTACAGGCACAAGATTCAATGCCGACGAATGCTGAAGCACAAATTATTCTATATCCATTCGGATTCATATTTTATATTTATCTCAGCATGGAGCTCGAAAAATTTCTTCTCTCTATATATATTCAGTTCCGAGGAAGAACTGTAACATTTATTATATTTCACCCCCAACGGATGGTTGGTCGGGGTAATTCTTATTTATATGCAGGCCCAGCAAAGTTCTCGGCCATATTCTTATGTTCTGGAAAATATTATTCTTATTCGGCATTCTGCAATTATGCCTCGACAAGATACTTATTCAGCTTTAAGGAGAATTACAACATTCATTCGGATAATTCTTATTTATATTCAGGCCTGACAACGTCCTCGGCCATATTATTATGTTCTGAAAGATCTTATTCTTGTTCGGCATTATATGATTCTACCTCGACTGATCGGCGAGGCACTTTATTATTTTTAATTATTCTTTATATCTATTTGGATGCATATTCTATTCTCATTTCAGCATGGAGCTCGACAAATATTTATTATATCTTATTCAGCTCCAAGGATGTCTCCAACATTTATTATATCTTATTCAGCTCCAAGGATGTCTCCAGCATTTATTATATCTTATTCCCAACAATCTGTTGGTCATCATCAAGGAGGTATCCTGCATTTATCTTATTCCCAACAATCTGTTGGAGGTATCCTGCATTTATATTATTCCCAACAATCTGTTGGTCATCGCCGAGGAGGTATCCTGCATTTATTATATCTTATTCCCAACAATCTGTTGGTCATCGCCGAGGAAGTCTCCAGCATTTATATTATCTTATTCCCAACGAATCTGTTGGTCAGCGCTGAGGAGATTTTCAGCATTTATATTATCTTATTCCCAACGAATCTGTTGGTTAGCGCCGAGGAGGTCTTCAGCATTTATATTATCTTATTCCCAACGAATCTGTTGGTCAGCGCCGAGGAGATCTCTAGCATTTGTATTATCTTATTCCCAACAAATCTGTTGGTCAGCGCTGAGGAGGTCTCCAATATTTATATTATCTTATTCCCAACAATCTGTTGGTCAGCTCCGAGGAAGTCTTCATCATTTATTATCAATTACCACCAACTCTGATCGGTAGATAAAATCCAACTCCGGTTGGTAGACAAAATCCAACTCCGGTTGGTAGATAAAATCCAACTTCGGTTGGTAGAAAAAATCCAACTCCGGTTGGTAGACAAAATCCAACTCCGGTTGGTAAATAAAATCCAACTTCGGTTGGTAGAAAAAATCCAACTCCGGTTGGTAGATAAAATCCAACTCCGGTTGGTATTGGTCGATAAATCTCATTCAAAGTTCACATTCCACAGTTGGGGGCTTATATTACAGATATATTTGTTCATTTGGTGGCACATTCTTATATCATCATGCAGTCGAGCATCAAATTCAACCCCGACTAATCAGGAGGTATATTGAAGTTCAAGAGGAATATTGAAGTTCAGGAGATATATTGAAGTTCAGGAGGAATATTGAAATTCAGGAGGTATATTGAAGTTCAGGAGGTATATTGAAATTCAAGAGGTGTATTCAGAAGTATCACGACATGATGAAAGAAAGCGACAAGTATTCCACCGAGAAACTCTGTCAGACCAGAAATTTGAAGACGAGGTACCTACATGGAGATTATATGTAGATGGATCATCTTGCACAGCTGGTTGTGGAGCAGGGATTGTTTTAAACACCCCAGATGATATTGACATGGAGTATGCCTTGAGATTCCAATTCAAAGCTTCCAATAATGAGGCTGAGTATGAGGCTATGGTAGCAGGTTTTCATTTGGCGAAAGTCAGGGAGGCACGGCAAGTAATTGTTTTCAGTGACTCTCAATTAATTGAATCAAATGATGGGAATATATGCAGTGAAGGGAGAGTCGATGGTCAAGTACCATGCAAAGGTGATGGAGTTATTGACAGAATTTGATGCTATTCAATTGGTGAGGACACCGAGGATGGAGAATGCTAGAGCAGACGCATTGGCCCGATTAGCATCAGCTACTTGTACCGAGCTGCGAAGAACGATACCAATTGAAGTATTAGAAAGTCGGAGCATATATTGAGGAGGAACAATTACCGGAGGATAATCTCGCTGCCTAGAAATGGAAGTTTAAAGCTGCTCGGTATGTATTAATTAATGGTATTTTGTATAGACGAGGAATTATGGCAGGTTTGCAAAGATGTGTACATTCCTCCGAGGTGAAAGAATTGGTTAAAGAGATCCATGAAGGGTCCTGTGGAGCCCATGTAGCAGGTCGGACACTTTTGCAAAAGGTGATGACGCAGAGATACTACTGGCCGACGATGAGAGCTAACTATATAAGCCTATGCCAAGAAATGTGACAAGTGCCAACGCTTTTCCTCCATCCGAAGAATTCCACAAGCATTGTTGACACCCATAACTCCCTTTGGCCATTTGCCATATGGGGATTGATTTGGTTGGACCATTGCCGACGACTCGAGGAAGATTCAAATACCTCGTCATCACAGTAAATTATTTTACTAAGTGGATAGAAGCTGAGCCACTTATTGACATGACATACGAGAAGAAGAGCATCCAGCCCCGAGAAGAATCAAGCTACACAAGAGGAAATGAAGACCGAGCCAGAGAGAGATCTAGATCTCCTTGCCGGGTAGAAGAAAAACAATAAATGGAGAATGTGTGTTGATTTCACCGATCTCAACAAAGTAGTGGATGCTACCTCGGGACACGAGTTGCTCATGGATACTTACTCTGGCTAACACCAGATCAAAATGAAACCTGAAGACAGGGAACGACATAACAGCGGCTAATGAACAAGGTTTTTGCCGAGCAAATCAGTTGCAGTATGGAAGTCTATGTTGACGACATGCAAGAAAGTTGCTGATCATTTGGTTGACTTGAGTCAAACTTTTGATCAACTGGATAAATACCAAATGAAACTCAACCCGACGAAGTGCACATTTGGAGTACGGGAAGGAATGTTCCTCGGGTACATCATCAACCAGCGAGACGTTGAAGCAAATCCAGACAAGATCAAAGCCCTTTTAGGGTTGCGATCCCCAAAAACGAAAGAAGAGGTGCAGAGATCAGATACCCAAAGCTGGAAAAATTGGCAGTGGCATTAATTAAAGCAAATAGAAGAAGGAGGCTGTGTTTCCAGGCCCATACCATGCATACCGACATGCCATTAATACAAGCTATAGCAGAGTTTACTGATCTTAATACTCCTGAGAAACAAAAATTGCTCGCTGATCAACCTGTGGATGTTACAGGATCAACCAAGAAGACTGCTCTAAGGAGCCATGCTCTACGGAGCCACGCTCTACGGAGTCATGCTCTACGGAGCCAAGCTCTACGGAGCAAAAGTGCTATAAGTAGCCAACCTCCTTTGGTTAGGAGGACAAGCTCTACGGAGCGCTCTACGGAGCAAAAGTGCTATAAGTAGCCAACCTCCTTTGGTTAGGAGGACAAGCTCTACGGAGCGCTCTACGGAGCAAAAGTGCTATAAGTAGCCAACCTCCTTTGGTTAGGAGGACATGCTCCAAGGAGCCAAAAAGTTCGAAAGAACCCTACTACTCCTTTGATTAGGAGGTGTATACCAGCATGATCAACTACGGTTGGTAAGATTTTATATACTCTCGCATTACAGCTTATGTTGGTCGGGAGGTAACATTATTACAAAAAGTTCTTTAAAGAACAAAATATTCCAAACTATACCAAGTATGGTTGGTCGGGGATAAAAACCCATCAACTGTAGTTGGTCGACAAACATTATTTATCCACCTTGGTTGGTTGGAAACACTTTGAATAAATTATACTCATTACTTTATTATTAAGTGATCGAGCAACATTACTAATACTTATAATTTTTTTGGTCGATGAACCATACAATATTGTTATGCAAGCACAAATAATAAAGTGTTTGATATTTACAAAACAATAGCAAATTCAAATTTGATATTAAATTGTGTACTAACTATTACATTGAGATTCCTACTCTATTGGTTTCTCTCCCTCTGATTTTGAAACAGGTTCCTCGCCAGCAGGAAGATCATCCAAAGCATAATGGGAATTTTATGAAGTTAAGATATTTCAGTATTCTGATGTTCATCACAGATAGTCTGTCCGAGCAGCTCTTGATCGTCCCCGAGCAGCACTTGATCGTCCCCGAGCAGAGTCCACCACTAGCTCACAGAATGCAGTAAGTCGGCTAACAAACCAATCAACATACTTGAAGATTATGATAAGCTACAAACGGCATCATATGTCGTCCAGGAGATAATGCCCTTTATGTCCAACAAATCAAGAAGGTAGATCAAGAATTTCACGAGCACCGAGCAACACTGCAAAATAAAATACTCCATCCTTTCAAGTAAACCATCAAGCATGAAGCATTGGGGGCTTCTGTTGATACCAAATTTAATCTGCTGACGTGGACCAATCATACGAAGACACCTGGCTATCTACATGGCAACAACAGACCTCTCCGAGGAACTCACAGGCTCCGAGGAATAGACCTCTCCGAGGAAGTCACAGGCTCCGAGGAACATACCTCTCCGAGGAACTCACAGGCTCCGAGGAACTCTTGAATACCAGGAAGATCAACATACCCGAGTTACTCAGACGGTCCGAGCTGCATCTCGGCCACAGCATTGATTGCCAGATAACGAACAGTCCAACTGGTTCATTAAATGATTATCCTTGACGCACAAGTCTAAGGGCATTAAATGTATTACCTTTTCATATGTATATCATTTAATGTATCGACCCTTTCGTGTACAGCCTCAAGGCTATAAATACCTTGTATCACCCTCATTCAAGGGGACCGGAATTTCTTGAGAGAACTTGTAATCAAGAATTCCACAAACACTCAGCAATAACATAACAGTGGACGTAGGCATTATTCCTAGCCGAACCACTTTAAAAATCTTTGTCTTATTTATTTATCTGTGATTGAAGAATTAGAGTGATCTAGTTTTTTACATCAACAATATATATACTAGTACGACACCCCTAGGCACAGCTGCGGTGTATGCATACTCTGCTATCATGTACGGGTACATCTCTCGTTGTACAAAGGACTATTGGCTTGGCTTCTCTCACGAACCACATATATCAAATCACACATATTAGAGGCGAACATAGTTCCAATTCAATGGGCTACGCACCCATATGATCGTCAACACTATCGTGCTCACTGATAGCTAGTACCTAGGTTCTATGTTCTAGTGGTGCGAATCAAAATCCCCCCGAAGGCTCCTCAAGATAAGATCATCCACAACGCGCAACCTCCACTCGATAGCAAGAAGCGTAGGTATCTCATACACACAATAATTCAAATTATAGATATTTTCTCCACGTATATATCAATAATATCAATAGGGAATACGCACATCACATATCACAAGTCTCATACGTAGTATATTTATATCCTGAATATCCCACATATTAATGTATTATTACTTTAATTATATTATAAGTATTCAATCCACCTATATATATATAACAACAATAGGGCATACACACATCCCATATCACAAGCCTCATACGTAGTATATTTATATCCCGAATATTCTACGTATTCCATAATTTATAACTTCATTCATTACCGTACGTTCCCGAGTATTTCTCACCACTCGAAGGGTATCCTTTATTCCACATATAATATCCGAAGGTAAACTCTCTACACCCTACTGGTCTAAGTCCTCGTCCCTCTCGAATTCTCTTAACTCGAATTATCCTTCAATTTAGATTTTTCCTCTCTATTAATCCAAATTAATTTAGCCCTTAAACTTCCCTCGTAGACCACGCCTAAAACCCAAACTAGGCCTACTGGTGTTGCAATATAATTCCTTTAAATTAGAAATTAAATCCCATAAATGAATTTCGAACGATTTCCAAAGGTCCTAAACAAAAAGGAAATTATTAGCCAAAACTGGGCAACCGAATCGATTAGAAAATTTTCTAGCAGATTAAATACCTTATAGTAAAATATCGATTACTCCATCTACAGAACTCCGATTGACCTGAGTCAAAGCTCATTTAAAAGATAAGACATAGAGATTTCCATGGATGTACGGATCTCACTCTAATTATAAGTACAATTGAAATGGCATACATTTAAAATTAAGTCAAAAATTATAGCAGATTACTATGCTTGCAGATCAAACACCCTATAGTAAAACATCGATTACTCCCTCTACAGAACTCGAATTGGCCTGATTCAAAGCTCATTAGAAAGCTAAGACATAAACCTTTTCAAAAATGTATGGCTCTCACTCTAATTCTAAGCACGATTAAAATGTCATACGTTTAAAGTTACGTTAAGAATTCTGGCAGATTGACATCTGGTGTTCCTCAATTAAACCCTAAGTCATTCAAGATTCATGTTCTTCAATCAAGAACCCGTCAAGATTCAATCTTAATCATCAAATATATTATAATATCATTTTATCTTCACATAGAGATAAATTTCCAATAAAAAGTTTACACAAAAACATCAAAGATTCAACCCAAGAATCAAATTCTCCTTTAATAAACATAAAACCCTATTTTTCACATGTTCATCAACTTTATTAATCAAGAAATCAGATTTCTCTCTTATTAATCAACCCTAATCTTCTAATTTCAAGAGGAAAAAAAATTCAAGAGACAAAAAAATTTTGAAAAAAAAATTGAAGGCCTACAACTAGGTGTGATGTATGAATGGTGTATAAAGCATGACGTAAGTGAGAATTCTCCTATATATATATATATAAGGACCTTCCACTAAGTCATGCATCATATAGAATACTTTTTTTTCTTTATCCTAACCCTTAAAAAAATATCAAAAAAAATTACTACTTAAAAAATTTACTATTTAAAAATTAATACTATCAAACAATCATATCTGAAAAATTATAAAATTACTATTCCAAAATTTATCATGATAAAACTTTGGGTCATTTACTGTTTGGGCTACATTAGTTCTTAATAATTGTGGGGGTGAGGTACTTTAGTTTACATCAAGGTTCTAAAAGGCGCGAGGCGTGGTCGAGGCGTAGAGGTCAAGCCTCAAGCCTTAGGAGCCTAGGCGTAAAAAGGCGTTTTTCCTTTTTTTATTATTTTAATTATTCCAAGGCTAGTAATATAATAAAATGGTACATAACTTGAATTTTGAAAATATATCCATATGTTTGGTAGCCATCTTTCTCATATTCATGCTCCAAAACCATTATTTGTCAACTAATCCTTTGTTTTTTTTTAAAAAAGTGTGCCTTAAGCCTTTTACCAAGAATAAGGCGTAATAAGGCGTAGGCGATGCGTTTCTCTCAAGCCTCAAGCCTAGGCGAAGCCTAGGCGGGCCTTTTAGAACAGAGGTTTACATTATAGTTGGATGAGGATTGTATTAGATGAAAACCGTTAACCATTCATTAATGACATATTTGTCATTGAAATTAAAACATAAAAACTATCTAATAAAAATTGTTTGATAATTATTTTTTGATGAAAAGTATTTAATATTTATAAAAAGTATTTAATATTTATAAAAATTGTTTAATATTTATAAAAACTATTAAATATTTCTAAAAATGGTTTAATATTTATAAAAGTTTTTCAATATTTAAAAAACTGTTAAATATTTATAAAAAGTGCTTAATAAAAATCGTTTAATATCTATTAAAACTTTTTAATAAAAAATGAGAAAAAAATATTTTTAATAGATAATTATTTTTAACGTTATATTTTTTTTTACTGTTTTTTTTTATAAAACTGTATGTTTTTAATCAAAAAGTGTTTTAATTGTATGTTGTTAAATTTAAACAAATTGTATGTTATCGATAAAAAAATTGTACATTAAACGTTCAATTGTCTTTTTCTAATTTACAAAAAAAATTGTAAACTCGTTTCTTTTAAAATATAGTTTCTTTTAAAAAAATATTTTATATATATACAAAAAACTGTCTGTAAACTGTTTTATAAAACTATTTGTAAGCTGTTTTACAAAAAAAATGTGTTCCTTTTAAAAAATAAATTTTATAATTAAAAATTATTTTTTGTAAACTGTTCCATAAAACTGTTTATTTTAAAAACTGTACAATTTAATAAGAAAAAGGTGTACGTTATTTTATATAAATATTATTTGTTTTTTACCAAAGGTTTAAGTTATTTAAGAAAATAGCTATTTAAGAAAAATTGTTACTTTTTTCAAAATATGGTACAGTTTAAAAAAATATTTTATTTTTTATTTTTAATATTTAGGGGGATTTGGACAAAAAGGGCTTCTCAAATTCTGCATGTATCAAATTTTTACTATGTAATAGCCTTTTTCGATAAATAAATTGTTTTGCATCTTTTTTTTAAAAAAAATGTTATATTATTATAAAACTATTTTTTAAATAGAACTGTTCTTTAATTAGAAAATGGTAGAGTTTGTAGTTGTTTTCTATCGTTTAAAAAACGTGAAGATTTTTTTAATAAAAATGGATAAAATTTCCTTTAAAAATGTGATTTCAAATAAAATTATTGATAACGTTGTTTTTTTCAAAAAAATTATTTTATAAGAATTTTGTATATTTAACTGTAGCGCTAGTGTGTGTTGGTGGTCACCTAAAAAATTGTATTTCTTCCTGAGCACGACTAAGGTAACGGCATTCATCCTAAATCACTAGTTATTTTAAGGGATGCTTATAAAGTTAACGATATTTTTTACTTAATATCTTATATTGTGTTGCTTAAAAGCAACTTTTGTGATATCTTCGTTCCTGTCTATATTATATCAGCTGAGTAAGAGATAAACTCGAGTGTAAAATTACCATGATTCCTTGTACTCGGAAAAAATAATGGGAGCGGCTATTGCCGCTCCATCATAGTCTCATGGCACTCCAATACATAATAAAATGATAAATCTATCCTTGTAATAAAATACAAACTTTCTTCCACATTAATTTTATGTTATTTTTTAAAATACTTTACTATTTAAAAACAAAACAAATATCACAAAGTTTCAATCTCATTTTTTTATTTATCAAGACACGGCCAAATAAAAGGCAACACGATACGTCTCGACACAAAATTTTATTTTTTAACACACATTCCAAAAGTGACACAACACGATATAATTTTTTTTTAACTAACATGATCTAATTAAAAAGTAACATAACAAGACATGAAATCTCAGTTTTACCTTACACGAACACCGCTCAAATAAAAGTGACACGACACGATACAGAATCTCATTTTTTACGTAACATAAACACGACGTAAAAAAAAGTAACACAACACGCAAAACTTCTCAAGGCTTTATTTCAACACTAGTTTAAAAAACTTTATTTCATTCGTATCGTGTTACGTTTTAATTAGATCGTGCTATATAAAAAAAAAAAAAAGATTTTATGTCGTATCGTATTAGTTAAAAAATAAAATTTTGTGTTGGGGTGTATCGTATCGCTCTTATTTAGGTCGTGTCTTGTTAAAAAAAGATTACGTACCGTGATGTGTCGTGTCACATTTTAATTGGATTGTGTACGGATTTCATATCATCTCGTATCATCTAACATTTTAATTGTGTTAGGTAAAAAATTAAATTTCATATCATCTCTTATCGTGTAATTTTGTAATTAGATTCCATTTGTGTTGGATAAAAAAAAGGAGTGAATACTAAAGTGTAAATCAATTAATGAGTAGATTGTCACTAATATATATATATATATATATTAAAGTTAATAAATACAAATTCTTTTTTTAACCAAATAAGAATTTTAGTATTTGGAAATTAAAACAACTTATTTAAATTTCTAAAAATTACATAAAAAGAATTTTAAGAAACTGGAAAATCTGAAGAAAAAAATTGGACAAATACTAATAGGTATTTTTAAAATATGATTTCTAGCAAAAATTAAAGAAAATAGATTTAAGAAAAAAAATAATTTTAGTTAAAAAAAAATATCAACAACAAAAATAATTTTCGACAAAGAAAAATTGTAAAAACTGATTTTAAAAATTGATTTCACCAAATAAAATGATTTCCAAAAAAAAATGATTTCTAATAACAAGAAAATGATTTCTAGAAAAAAAAAATCAATAAAATATGATTTCAGTTAAAAAAAATTAATTTCAAGAAAAAAATATTTCAAAGAAAAAACCATTTTAAAACCCATTTAAAAACACATCTGAAAAATCATATATTAGTTACATCTACAAACCCAAAAATGTAACTAATATATTAATTTTAATATATATATATATATATATATATATATATATATTAATGACAATTTACTCATTAATTGATTTACACTTTAGTATTCACTCCTTTTTTTTATCCAACACAAATGCAATCTAATTACAAAATTACACGATAAGAGATGATATGAAATTTAATTTTTTACCTAACACAATTAAAATGTGAGATGATACGAGATGATATGAAATCCGTACACAATCCAATTAAAATGTGACACGACACATCACGATACGTAATCTTTTTTTTTAACAAGACACGGCCTAAATAAGAGCGATACGATACACTCCGACACAAAATTTTATTTTTTAACTAATACGATACGACATAAAATCTTATTTTATTTTTTTATATATCACGATCTAATTAAAACGTAACACGATGCGAATGAAATAAAGTTTTTTAAACTAGTGTTGAAATAAAGCCTTGAAAAGTTTTGCGTGTCGTGTTATTTTTTTTTTACGTCGTGTTTATGTTACGTAAAAAATGAGATTCTGTATCGTGTCGTGTCACTTTTATTTGAGTCAGGGGCGGCCCTGAGCATGTGCTAAGTGAGCGATCGCACAGGGCCTCCCGTTGATCCATTTTTATTACTTATATATTGAGGGCCCATTTTTTATATCAATACAGGTAAAAGGGCCTATTTTACAATTTTTGCACGGGAGCCTTGTCAATTTTTATCAATCTCAGGACCGGCCCTGATTTGAGTCGTGTTCGTGTTAGGCAAAACTGAGATTTCATGTCGTGTCATGTTACGTTTTAATTAGATCATGTTAGTTAAAAAAAATTATATCGTGTTGTGTCACTTTTGGAATGTGTTTGTTAAAAAATAAAATTTTGTGTCGGGACGTATCGTGTTGCTTTTTATTTGGCCGTGTCTTGATAAATAAAAAAATGAGATTGAAGCTTTGTGATATTTGTTTTGTTTTTAAATAGTAAAGTATTTTAAAAAAATAACATAAAATTAATGTGAAAGAAAGTTTGCATTTTATTATGAGGATAGATTTATCATTTTATTATGTATTAGAGTGCATCAGATTATGATGGAGCGGAATAGGCGATCCCAAAATAATTACCATGAAAGATTTATTAGATACTTTCACAGTAGAGTCACCTGACCAAATGCCAATCCCCACGCATCAGGCCTAAACAGCCAAACTAGCTGTCAAACCACATGAGACTTCCTCTACACAGTACACGGTTTGAAATAAACAATTCCCGACTTATGCTATTTCAGTTTCAATTTTGTAACCAAGTTGGCACTTGGCTTCAGCTGTAGCTTCTTTTTTACATTGGTCACCCTTTTCCTTTTCTTTCTGCTCTTTTCAATTCCCTCAGCTCATATAGTCAAGATAATATTTTAAAACATCTTTTAAAAGCTAAAGTTCTTCTAAGTTATATAATTTACAAACGAGTTTAAGTTTAAACTAATATAAATTTTATTAATCAAATTTTATATTTCATTACAAAATATCCTATATATGATAAAAATAATTGTTTTTATATGTAAAGTTTTGCCAGCGCTTAAACTAATTAATGTCTAGTCAGCTTATCATGCATGTGCTGTTAGGATACATGTACTTAGAATTGAATTGAAATTCTAATTCTATAAACTTAGAACTCAAATGAATTCCAATTTCATAACTGTACAATTCAATTGTTTGATTCAAGTTGAATTCATTTGGAATTCTAATCCGTTGGATGGATCCTAAAAAATTTTATAAAAACAATTTTATGAAATATAATTAATTAAAATATAATATTTTTCAAAACATTATAATTAAAAAAAAGAATCAAATCACATCAAATCTTTAACAAGAATTAAAAAACAGTTTTGTGAAATATATATATATATACTGGCGGATGCTCGTGCAGAGGGCATGGCGATAAATTACCCCCCGTGATAAAACTCAGCCTATAATAACCCGCCTTTTTTTAAAAAAAAAACACCTTTAAAAAAAATTACTTTTTAAAAAAAATATTCTAAAAAAAATATTTAAAAATAATATAATAAACATGCATTATATTTAAAAACTGTTTTAAAAAAAAAAACACTTTTAGCATTACATTTCATACATGGACATAAAAAAAAATATCATACATAAAAAGTGAAGATATTTTTTAAAAACCATGACTCCATATTAGACACTCAGAGAAATATAAGTGTGTATAAATGCACAAAAGAAATATAGTTTTATATATATATACACACACTCAGAGACATATAAGTGTGTATATATGCACCAGTTATAAAGTAAGAACTTTCTGCACAAAAGAAATATGTAGACTCTTGATGTGAAAAAAAAATATTTTATCTTTTTTTCCCTTACCCCTGTTACGAACAAAACCAAAAAAAATATCTCGCCCTTAATTACTTTCATAAATGCAAAATATATTTCCAGTTAAACTATAATTACCCTTACTTGAATTCATAAAAACTTAATAATAAATTTAATAACTAATTAGCTTCCGCACACATTAACCAAATAAAACGCAACACGACATAAAATAATAGTTTTTACCTTACACGAACACGATTTAATTAACGCAACATTACCCAATCAAAACACAACACGATATAAAATTCTAATTTTTAACTAATACGGACATGATCCAACAAAAAACACGATACAACATAATTTTTTTTATCTAATATGAAACGAATCAAATAACGCACGACATGATATTGTATTATTACCTAATACGTACACGTTCCGATTAAACCCAACACAACAAACCTAACACGAATATAACCAAATAAACGCAACACGTCATTATATCGTATTTTTACCTAACATGACACGCCTCACTTGAAACATGACACAACATGGAATACTTTTTTTTTACCTAATATGAACACGATCCAAATAAGACAGACACGACATGATTTTTTAAAATAAAATGATACCACCCAAATAAAACGTGACACATAATTAAATTGCAATGTTTTATCTAACATGAACACAATACAATTAAAATATGATATGAAATATCTTTTATCTAATACAAACACGACCTAAATAAAATGCGACACGACACAAAATTGTATTCTATCAACTAGCACGAACATGGTTATTTTTAACTAACAAGAACACAACCCAAAGAAAATACGATACAATATAAAATCCTCTTCTTTTTACCTAACAGAGACAATATCATATTCAAAATGCGAAACATTTTTTTTACATAACATGAACACGACCCAAATAAAATAAATTTTTATTTTTCTAAATATAGTAATATATTATTTTTTATGTATAAATCTGTGTAATTTTTACTTATTTTTAAACAAAAATATGTGTATTTTTTATTCGAGATTTTATGTAAATATTTCACATCATGAAATGTATGTATATGTATAGACCTACACACACACACACACACACACACACACACACTCACACACCATATATATATATATATATATATATATATAGAGAGAGAGAGAGAGAGAGAGAGAGAGAGTATGAGAGTGCCTCCTATACATACCACCCGATGCATAACACCTGGGCAGACCATTTTTTAAATAATAATAAAAAAAATATCAACGACTTTTTGATAGTATTTAAACATTTGAGGGGATCCTTAAAAAAATCAATTCAAAAAAAAATTATTTTTCTAATTAAAAAAGGTCAAAATTCATTAGCTTTTAAGGAGCTTAAAAACTAACATATTTTGATCGATTTTTTAAAAATATCGACAAAATTCATTTTGAGATGATTTTGTAGGGATTCTTTGAAATGTTTAAATACCACAGAAAAAACGACTAAAAATATTGCTTTTACTATCTAAAAAAAAAGTCTGCATGAGGACCTCACAGGAGACGTGACTATATACTTATATATAACGAGAGATAGAGAGAAAAATGAGAGAGAGAGAGAGAGAGAGAGAGAGAGAGAGAGAGAGATGAGTTGCCTATCGAATCGGAGAGTGTTGGTGAGGCTGTCGGAGATGAGAGAGAGTCGGGGAGGTTGTTGGAGATGAAGAGTCGGTATGACTGCCGACATGCTGGAGAGAGGGAGGGAGGAGTTAGGGTTGTGTATGTGTTGTGTATGCCGTTGTGGGGACCCATTTATTATGGTCAACGAGAGTAGCCGAACTCGCCCAAGTCGCTTAAGGGGCTGCCCGGGCCAAATCAAATATTCGACCAGCAAATGTGTATTTCATGTATAATAAAACACTTAAGAATATATTCAAATCAACCTCCAAGAATCTTGGTAAAGATATTCAGGTGGTTCATGATATATCTAACGTGACTATTAAGTTCCTTATGTCATTCAAGCTCCATGAAAGAATATTTATAAATTGTACACCCTGACCCGGGGCAAAGGGATTGAAACTCGAGATTTTAATAGACACTTAATAAGAACAAGTTTCCTCTTCGTGGACGTAGGTAAGTTGCCAAACTACGTATATCGTTGTTGTGCGTTTGATTTCTTTTACTTTCTGCTCTTTGTGATTATTTTTGTGGATTCTTTTATTATGACATTTTTCGCACTCATAATTGGCATCATCTGTTGGAACCGATTTTTATTCATGCGAGAACATTCATTGGCAGAAAGACGTGATATCGCACCACAGCAGCAACATCCCCCAAGATGACGACGCTTAAGAAGACATAGTTCCTCCTAGGGTTAGGTCCGAGATTCGCCAGCATACAAAACCCAGGGATCGCCACGACAGGTAACCCCCTAAAGAAAGTTAGGGACCACCTAGGTCTACCTAGATTTATAGGTTGGTCGATGCTTATGAAGCCAGACTTCATGAACAAGAGGAGGATGCGCGCCTCGAAGAAGAAGAAAATGATCGCATATAGAGGCAACTCAAAAGAATGGAGAGAGAACTCCACAGGGCTACTGGAAAACGTCGTAATATGACTCCTAGTCCTCAGGCGAGCAATACTCGCAGCCGAGGGAGGAGCTCCAGGTGTGACCATGAGAGAACTGAATGTGGCAAATCAGAGTATGGCTAGCAAGAAAGACGCCACAGAAGCAATGATTAGAAGAACGAGGACATTAGGATTCTGGTCCATAGGGAGATGGACCAACATCCAGCGCACCGAGGAGCCAGATCCACCAGAGAGCTAGCCAAGAGAGCTCTCAACACTCAGATGAAGACCCCTTTTTTAAGGAAAATCGAGTAGGAGGATCCCCCGAAGAAGTTCACTGTCCTTCCGTTTAAGGTCTACGATGGGTAAACAGACCCCATAGACCATGTCAGGTAATATCGACAAGCAAAGACCTTATGGAGCCACAATGGCGTACTCATGTGTAGGATATTCCCTTCTAGCCTACACGATGCAGCACAAAAGTGGTTTGAGAGGCTTCCTCACAAGTCGATTAGAAATTTTGCAGCTCTAGCGGAGGCCTTCACGACGTAATTCATAACCAGCAGCTCCCATCCCAAGCGGATGGATGCACTGCTTACGATGAAGAAGAAGCCATGGGAGAACCTCCGAGACAATGCTAAAAGGTATTGGAAAGTTTTTAACGAGATCGAGGATTGCTCGGAGCAGGTTACCATAACATCCTTCAAAATTGATTTTTCGATCACCTTTTTGCTGCACTAATCCCTTACTAAGAAGTAGGCTAGCACCATATATGATCTTACGGCCCTTATCGAGAAGTACGCCAAAGTGAAAGAGTCACATAATTCTACTTAAATCCAATTTTGGGCACGTCGCAGGGAAACGACTATAACTTCTTCATACGGAATCGGAATTATGCGTGGTTGGAACTGATGCAAAGATAATTCAATTATATACATGATTTTTATTTAAAACCCTTTAAATTATACAATATAAAATTACCAAAATGCCCTTGAAGTAGAAGAAAATATCGAAACCTTACAAAAACGAGCATAACTTCCACATTCGGGATCAGAATGACACACGGTCAGTGATCATGCAAAGATAATTTGATGATATACATGTTGGTAACTTTATTTCATACAAAATAGTGAGTTTGAAAAGACCAAAATTCTCTTAAAGTTTCCTTTTGCGAGGAAACAATCTCGAAACGCAACTAAACTTCACGCTAAGCACTTTAATACCTACAAAAGCTCAATTATACCTCGCAAAGCATATAAACATATATAAAAGAGGTTGTCTGGTTAATGATCATAAATATAATAATTAAGATACCCGAGGAGGCGAAAATGCATAAGTAAAAGGGGTAAATAAATGCATTATTCGAGACGAATCAACATCCATTTGAAAAAAGAGTCGCATAAAGTGTACGATTATCTCTCTCTTTCCTTCCCTTCCCCCTACCCGTCCCTCCCTCTCTCTCTTAATTTGTTTTTATCTTTTTTTCTTCATAGATACTGAACATCAATTTAAAATTACCAAACATTACGTAAAATTGAATTTAACTCATTTCAAATCCACTCATTTACAATTCACTAATTCACAATAAATCAATTTACATAATCAAATAATTTATGCAACCAAACTGAGCCTAAATAAGTATTCAAATAGATCCATGGGTTTCCTTTGATCCAATAGATAATATTACAAAACATTTTCGCTTCAATAGGTCGTAGTAGAAAACATGTGGTAAATATTTACTACCTTTACAAATATGATTAATTGATAAAAATATATTTAATTAGGAAAATTAAGGAATGTCTTATATAAATAGGGTTTATTTATTAAGCTCTAAAAAATAAAAATAAAATTATAGTAATTTGAGTAAAAATAAAAAATTATTAAAGCAATAATAAACACATGAAAGGATAGAGAACTTGTGTAAAACTCTAATAGAGATGGAAGGTTAGTTTCATAATATGTAATAGTCATATCTATTATATAGAGTAATGCTAGGGCGACTCAAAATTGGGACTTAAAATCGCGACTCGCTGACATGGCGTGTCGCGATTGGTTACTGCCGCTTAGGGGTGGCCGTGGGCCGGGCTTGGGCAGGCCCGGTCGGGCTCGGGCCGGGCTTGAAAAATTAAGTGCTATCCCAAGCCCGCTCGGGCCCAGATCGGGCCTTATTATGTAATCCCAAGCCCGCCCAGATTTGAAAGCTCTTTACCCAGGCCCACCCGATCGGGCCTTATTATGTTAATTAAAAGATTTTTTTTAAATTAAAATACCTATTTTTTATTTAAAGACCAATTTTTTTAATTAAAAATCTGTTTTAAACTCCATATATTACAAAATCCATATGTAAAGTTTCCCATTCTACATGAAAAGACTTGGTATACGTTTTTATATTTATAAAAGTTCTCCCCTCCCCCCCATATATATATATATATATATATATATATATATATATATATACATTTTTTGGGCCTCGGGCCGGGCCGGGCCTCATCGGGCTTAAGAACTCATGCCCAAGCCCGCCCGAAAAAAAATCGGGCCTATAAAATTTTACCAAGCCCGCTTTGCGGGCCTATTCACCTTACCCAAGCCCTATTTTTTTATTGGGCGGGCTGGGCGGGCTTGGCAGGCCTCGGGTCTATGGTCACCCCTACTGCCGCTGGCGCGAACCCACATTTATAAAGGATCAACCAATGACAACACGCCACGTAAGAGGGAGTCTCAATTTTGAGTCCCAATCAAGAGTCCACCAAGTGTTATCCCTATTATATACTCTAAAATGCTTAAGAAGAAGTTAATTGTATTTGTCCACGTGTCAATGATTTTTAACGCTACCCAATTTCGTTTCTCTTTCCTTCCATCTTGATAGAGGTTTTAAGACCTTTGAAGTTCTCTTAATACTTCTCCAAACTCCAACTCTCTGCTCACTTAGAAATCGTTCGCCTCCTCTACCAGATACTCTTTATATACCTCTGTTTTCCTCTCCAAATTCTTCAAGTCTCCCTAAATTCTAGTGGGGAAATTATTTGTAATCTTTGCATTTAACCATTGCTAAGGAAAAGAGATGATCTCTCTCAGAAGAACAATGAGATTGGAGGCTCATTGGTCCCTTGGCGTGTATCTTCTGCAGATGTATATTTTTTATTTGTAAGATGTATTTTTATTGTCAGGAGAATTACAACCCAATTTGTGCTTCGTATAACATGCCTCATGAGCACACATAAAGCACTATAGTGCATTTTGCACTATCTGAGAAGAAAGGGAGTTCCAGATGATGATGCAAAATGAACTTTAATGAATCCATAATGCAAAATAATATGCAATTTTATGGATCCCATTTGATAACTAAGTGCGTCATTTATTTTGCCACGGGACTTTCTTACAACATTTGGTTTCAAGCCAACATTTAGCTTGCAACATTGGTTCATTTTTTATGTCCTTCTCTTTCCACATGTTAAGATGCCATGAGTCCATTTCCAATCTTTTTGTCCAGTCAATGCATAACATACGGAATGGGTGGTGTAAATTATGCGAGATATGTGTGTTTGAGAGGGTGTTCACACATGAGATATGGTCTCATTGTTCTTTTGAGAGAGATCATCTCACTGTTGTATCAAACACATTTAGCTAAATATTTTGAATGCAAAAGCAAGGGAAAGCAAAGGGATCCTTAGGCTAAAGTTGTACATTTTTATTAGAGTTGAGTTATGTAACCGTCTGTGTATATTGCATCAAAGTTATTACTCGTTTCTTATTAATCTAACTTGAGAAATTTTGCTCCTATTCTTTTCATATCGCACCGTTAAAATATTTATTATCTTCATTTTGCCACCTTAGATAATTTTTTGTATTAGCAAACTTTTTTCTTCTTTTAAAAGACGTATAGGGTGATGTATATAGTAGTTTTGAGACCTTATTAATTATTATATTTTCATTTGTTAGAAGGAATTTTTTTAAGAATTACTCCTACTATGCATGTGTCACTATGTTCTTAGTTCAATGGGTAACAATGTTAAATTTTGTGAATGTGATATTTAATTTGCCGAGTTTTCTTATAATCTTCTCCAAGAAACATAAACACAACCCAATTCCAAGCCTTGGAATTGGAATTGGAAGGTCCAATTCCATTTTTTTTGTTTGGTACATTAAAAAGACCCATTCATTTGGAATTCATTTATAATTCTCTAGGCCCAATTCCATAAATCAATTCCATTTTATTTTGTAGAGATTTTGAAATCCAAATCTCTATGGAATTCAGATCGGGACACACACCAGAGAAAAATACACACACAAAACCCTCATTTCCTTCCCCCTCCTGCCTCTCTCCTCCCATGCTGGCAGCTCAATTCTCTAGCAGTCAACTCACGCCGGCATCTCCATTCTCAAGCAGCTAAGCTCTCCGACAGCTGCTATCTCTCCCTCTCTCTGGTCTTTTTTTAGGTAGGAAATCAAATCTCCGATTATATATATATTGTTTTTCTTTGACTAAAATAAAATGTTATATAACATTATATTAAAATCTTCTTTTATTAAAAGTATAATTTTTTAATAGTCCACAAACTACTAAAATTCGAAAAGAATTTTGTAATTGATCAAAACAAGGGATTTAGAATTCTAATAGAATTCCAAAAGAAATCTACACTCGAACCAAACAATTGAAATGGGATTGGAATTCCTTGAAATCCAATTCCATAGAATTATAATTCCAATTCAATTCCAATTCCAATTCCGTGCATCCAAACAGACCCTAAGTCTTAAAACTGTTATTTTGCTTTTAAAATTCTATTATTTTCTATAATTGCCGCGCATCGTACGTGCTAAAACCTAGTTGTAATATAAATCTTCTACATCATTAATTATGTGTTGTTATAATTATATTTTAATCGTCATTAGGTGTAATATAACAAGGGTCAACTTAAAGTTCTAAAATTGTTAGAATGGCTTACAAAAATTATTCACCATTTGTGGGATAAGAAGAGCCAAGAAGAAAAGAAAAGAACAAAGTATGAAATTACACGAGTTGAGATTTTTTATATATTATAATCCCATAAATTTTGGGTTAAGTTTGAATTTAGAGCTTATGTGAGTGTCACATCTCTATTCGATGAATAGGATATTGTTGAGGGTTTAATTGAAAAGATCAAAACATATGGAGTGATTGAGACTTGTTTCAAACTTGATGGATAGATATGTTAAAAAATGATGTTGGAAATAATGAAATAAAAATAAATAGAAAGAGGTGGAGCAAGTATAAGAAGATCCAACTCCCACAGGACCACTCCCCTTTTTTTCTCTCTCCTCCTCCTCCCCAATTCCCAAACATTTTTCCCCGCGTATGGAGCCACCAACTGCTCCTCCCTCCGCCGCCATGACAACCCAAGCAGCCGCACCAGTGGGCTATCCAGACTCCCTGGATTCATCCCCCCGCTCTCGTAACACCGATTCATGGGACGAGTCTCAGTACCAACCGGCCCCAAAGCTCCGGCTGATGTGCAGCTACGGCGGGCACATAGTCCCCCGCCCACACTCGAAATCCTTATGCTACGTTGGCGGAGACACACGAATAATGGTAGTAGAGCGTCAAACAAACTTTTGTGAGCTTACCAACCGTCTGTCGAAAACTCTTTTTTGTGGGCGATCTTTTACGCTCAAGTACCAACTCCCTAACGAAGACTTGGACTCTTTGATCTCGGTTACTACTGATGAAGACTTGGAGAACATGATCGATGAATACGACAGACTCAGCTCTACCAACAATAAATCATCTCGTTTGCGGCTATTTCTTTTTCCATCCAAGCCTGACTCAGCTTCGTCTATTGGGTCTCTCCTTGAAAACTCCGCCAAGTCTGATGATTGGTTTCTCAACGCGCTTAACGGTACCACGAGTGGCTTTTCTGACACTGCGTCTATTAATTGCTTGTTGGGTTTGGAGGATGACGCTGGCATCCAGACCAACGTCAAAACCGTTGAGCCAAATGGTAAAGAAACTGCGGCTGCTGCTGCTAGTAAACAGGATGTTCACTCGGTGCCGGATTCGCCGATGTTGGATACCACGTCGTCGTTTGGCTCGGCTTCCTCCTCGCCGTCGCTGGCCAACTTGCCACCGATTAGGGTCCACGTGGAGGATCATAATCAGAAAGTGGGAATTGAGGAGCAGTTTGGTCAGATGAGCGTTGTGGAAAATGTTCAGCATAAGCAAGATGGCGGCGGTTTTGCGGCTATATCTTCTCCGCCTCCTGGGGCGGTGTCGCGAGTACCTATAACTTCTGTCCCGCCGCAGTTTCAGCCCAAGCAAACTGGTGGGTTTGATTTGCCTTCTCCAGATTCAGTTTCAAGGTAAAATTTTATTTTTATATATATATATATATATATATGTCATTTTCTTTAACCCACTCACTCAAGGATATTGTGTAATGGATTTATTTGTTGTTTGATTTTACAGTGATGGTAGTAATACTATAGCAAACCCGCTGTCCCGGCAAAAACCCATGTTTTATCCGGAACAAATTCCCCAAATTCAATCTGGAAACATTAGGCCTTCACCTAACCCGGTTGACCCAAAGATGAGTGATCCCAATACTTTAATTCAAATGCAACAACTTCAAGATTCTGGGTTTGTGTTACAAACCCAATTCGACCCGCAGCAGCACCACCATCAACAATTACACCACCAGCAGCAATTTATTCACCCTGCTGCACAATTTATCCACCAGCAACATCCTACTGGAGCTATGCAAATGCCATCTTATTACCCAATATACCCTTCCCAACAACAGCATCATCCTCACCAAGCTGCCTTCGATCAGCAATACCCGGCTTACTATATGCCCACTCGACAGCCCCAAACACAAGCACCCACTAATATGGCTCCTCCTGCGGCCAGAAATGCTCCTAACCCTAAACAGGAAATGGCCTCGAGTATGTACAGAACAGCAACCACAGCAGCTCCATCAATGGTTCAAGTTCCTTCAACTCAGCATCAGCCTCAACCTCAATATGTCAATTTCTCTCAGTTTCATCATCCGTCTCAGTCAATTGCGCCTAATTCAGCGGCGACTCCAAATTACGCGTATGAATATGCGGATCCATCACAATCTCACGTGTACTATACTCAACCTATGCCACCCCAATTGGCTGCTCAATACCAAACTATGCAATCAGTTGTACCTGAAGCTACAACTCATCTTCCTGCAGACAATGTGAACCAGCAGGGGAGGACTACCCAGCCCTAACAGGTGAGTTGGGCTTGAAACAGAGAAATTTTGCAGCAATGGGTTTGCTTTATATTTGAATTGTTAGTGTCTTCTGTCTTGTTATTGGTATTGGTTTGTCGTATGTATTTGTGATTGTGATAGGGTAATAAGAAACTGAGGTCTTTTTTTTATCTTCTTATTTTACTTGTATGTTATATATTGATGTTATTATCTGTTTAAATGAAAGTGGTCTGAGATCATACTGTAAAATCTAAACGCATAACGTTTTATGTTCAGTCTCTATATCTGGTATTGATTGTACTTTTAACTTTTGTCATCATTCTTTCCGTTGAGGACTTGAGGGCTACAATTAGTTCAAGAGATGGGGATATATAAAGTAAAAATATTTGGAAAAGAAGAAAGAAGTATTTTCTTTCAAGATAATAACATGCTGTGTTGTGTTTGGTCATATTATTCTCTCCTCAAATCCCTGATTAACAACTTCACTACTATGACGGCTGCTTTTGTTGGTTTATGAACCAAGCTAAATCATCCCAAATCTTGCTCATGGCCAAAAAAAATCCCATTTTTGGTTTAAGAATCATAATCTACTTTCTTTAGGTCAATAAAGAACAGATGGAAATTTATCGTTGCTTCAAATTATTCCATATTCCACAGCAGCAAATCCCTAAGAATTGAATCATCTTTTTCTTCTTTTTCCATTTTGGTTTAAGAATCATAATCTGCATTTGTTGAGGTCAATAAAGAATAGATGGGAAGTTGATCTTTGTTTCTTGATTTTTGTATGACAATATCTTGTATGCTTGATCTCCTATCATTTGGGTTTTGTTTTCCTTTTTGATCGAATCCTGTGGCATAGCAGAGGTATATGTTTGCCCCTCTTTAATTTTGCGGGTAAATTATGTCGTTGCAGTAATAAACAATTAAATGCAGAATTAAAATCAGGAACGAAATTACCCAATTTTTGGAGCAAATAAATCTGGAGCAGAAAAATATAAGAATTCCGGAACTGGACAGTCAAGAACACGGCTGAGTCGCGGACAATGTCGCTCTCTTTAAGGGGTTTTGCGGCTCTGCCTCCAATTTGTGCCGACAGTGTACAACCCCGTCACCCCCAGGATAAAACAGCCTCGAAAATAATACGAATCAGCAGCACGAATCTGATTCGCTCAACAAACACCCATTCTACATATACTGCTCGATCAAGATAAATATAAATAATCTGGGAAAGATTATATATTTCTGTATTGTTATAATTATTCAGGGAATGAATAATTATTTCTGTAAAAAATTCGGAGGTTGAAAAATGAGAATTGTTTGCAGAAATTTTTTTGGGAGATAACTCTATGTTAAAAACGGACGCTACAACCTCTTTTATGGGGCAAAAAGAAAAGAGACGTTGGTAAAAATCTGGAAATAGTAGGCAACTCGGTTGAAAAAATCAACACGGAATAAAACACGTTTTAATTTTTCGGAATTAATTACCGTTAAAAAATTAATTTTTAAAGCCCAAAAACTGTTAATTTATTTGTCCAAAAAATTATTTCTTAATGAGCCCAAGCCCAAGACCCAGGCCCCGGACACGGGCACGGGCACGGGCCGGGCCGGACGGACGGCGGCGGCGCGTGCGTGTGTGACTTGCCCATTGGGTCTGCCCCACATACCCACAAAACATTGAATGCCCAAAGGACTGAACCTTTGTTCCCAAAAAATTGTATATTAACACACTCCATTTCCTTCAACCCATCGATGTGGGACAAGAAGGAAACTACTTTTTCCAACTTTGCAACATAACAGCTGCTATACAGCTGTTTCCCAACAATCCCCCACTTGCAAAATTTGAAAACATTTTATCGAGCATTAATCTATAGAATTGTGCATAAGCAAAGGTGTCTTTCGACTTAAACCTTTACGTAGTAAAGATGATTCAGAATATACTAGAGTAACCGTAGTTTTGAACTCTATCTCTGACAACATCCCACACACAATCCTACTTGGGTGTAGTTCTAATAGCTAGCACGTTACGGCCATGTGCTTCTATCCCAGTATAGTGAACGCTCTAGGAATTTGCCCAAAATATCCATAGGAAGCGGCCACACTTCCACATTCACATAGGTGAGTCTATCAAGAATACTCCTGTAGCTAAGTACCCAACTCAAAATAGAGCTATAGATCTCATTAAGAGTTATCATAACTCATCCTTAACTCGCTTCAGGATATCATGCTCCTTAGGGATGGACTCGGAGTAAAATCCCGTTCTATTTTAATTAATAATCGCATGATTCAACCCATATCACTTGTGACTTGTTATTACCCTTTGAACATATTTCTTGGGATCTCCAGTCCATATGTTGGGTTACCATCACAAATGACTCATTTATCCAAGGGCTTTAGTCCCATCCCTTTCGTGGTGTTCCACACCTTCTCCCTAGCTAGTCCTTTCGTCAAAGGATCAGCTAAGTTCTGTTCAGACCGTATATGATCCACCCTCACAGCACCCGTAGAGATAAATTCTCTAACAGTACTGTGCTTACGACGTATTTGTCGTTTCTTACCGTTATAATAACGGTTCTCAACTTTTGCAATAGCCGCGGTACTATCACAATGAATCAAAACGGCTGGTATCGGTCTTTCCCATAAAGGGATATCTGACAGGAGGTTTCTTAACCAACCTGCCTCTTCACTAGCAGTAGCTAGTGCTATCATCTCAGACTCCATAGTGGATTGAGCCAAAATAGTTTGTTTCTTAGATTTCCAAGAAACTGCACCACCAGCGATGCTAAATATATATCCACTAGTAGCCTTAGAATCATTAGATAGGGTGTTCCAATCTGCATCACTAAATCCTTCAAGGACAGCGGGATGCTTATTATAGTGTAATCTGAGGTTCATCGTCCTTTTAAGGTACCGCATGACCCTCTCAATAGCATGCCAATGCTCCATACTAGGTCTACTAGTAAATCTACATAGTACTCCCACAACATAAGCTATGTCAGGTCTAGTGCAATCTGTAGCATAACGTAAGCTACCAATAATGCTTGCATAAGCATTTTGGTTTACACTGTCGCCAGTGTTCTTAAATAACTTTACACTAGGGTCAAATGGAGTACTAGTAGGTTTACAGTCAAAGTAATTATATTTCTTTAGAACTTTCTCAATGTAATGAGATTGATCCAAAGAAAGTCCCTTTTCTGCCTAGTAATATTAATTCCTAATATTACACTAGCTTCACCCAAATCCTTCATATCAAAGTTGGCACATAATAATGATTTAACATTTTCTACGGCATGAATATTGGAACCAAATATAAGCAAGTCATCAACATAAAGACATATGATAGTGCAAATGTTCTCAATATATTTATAATAAATGCATTTGTCACTTTCATTAATTTTAAACCCATTAGAGATGACTAGGCTATCAAATTTATCATGCCATTGTTTAGGTGCTTGTTTGAGTCCATAAAGAGATTTATCTAATTTACATACTTTATTTTCTTGACCGTGTACAATAAAACCTTCAGGTTGATCCATATAAATCTCTTCTTCTAACTCTCCATTTAAAAATGCAGTTTTAACATCCATTTGGTGTACTATTAAATCATTTAAGGCAGCTATAGCAAATAGTACACGTATAGATGTTATTCTAGTCACGGGTGAAAATGTATCGAAAAAGTCTACATTTTCTCTTTGTCTAAAACCTTTAGCAACAAGACGTGCCTTATATTTTTCAACAGTGCCATCAGGTTTTAATTTCTTTTTAAGAATCCATTTACACCCAATTGTTTTACATCCAGGAGGAAGGTCCACTAAATGCCAAGTTTTATTTGTTTCCAAAGAATCCATTTCATCATTAATAGCCTCTTGCCATAAATCGGCATCTAAAGAAGATAAGGCTTCTTGAAAAGTGTTAAGATCCTCCTCTAAGGTGTAAGCATAAAAGTCAGGACCAAAATCTTTTTCTACACGAGCCCTTTTACTTTTTCGAATTTCTAAAATGGATTCATTATTTTCTTTAAATTTATTTAAAGAAACATTAGTGGATGACTCGCCCCCACTATTCCTCAATTTAAAAGGAAATTTATCTTCATAAAAATCGGCGTCATTTGATTCAATAATTACTTGATTTTTCAAGTCATAAAATCGGTATGCTTTGCTATTAATAGCATAGCCTATAAAAACGCACTCATATGCTCTACTCGCCAATTTAGACCTTTTAGGGTCGGGTATACGTACATAGGCTAAGCACCCCCACGTTCTAAAGTATGACACGTTGGGCTTAATATTTTTCCAAATTTCATAAGGAGATATTTTCATTTTAGTCTTAGGAATTCTATTAAGCACGTGACACACAGTCAAAATAATTTCACCCCACCAATGTGAGGCAGCCCCTGAATTTAATAAAATAGCCACAACTAATTCAGTTAATGTCCTATTTTTCCTTTCGGCTTTACCGTTCATTTCGGGTGAATAAGGGGCAGTTTTTTCGTGAATAATACCGCGGGTTTTATAAAATTCAATAAATGGTCCAGAATCATATTCGGTGCCTCTATCACTACGTAACCTTTTTATTTTCCGATTAAATTGATTTTCAATTTCATTAACGAAAATTTTAAACATGTCAAACGCTTCACTTTTATTTTTCATTAAATACACAAATGAATAATCGGAACAATCATCAATAAAAGTTATAAAATAACGTTTGCCATTTCTAGTTGTGACACCATCCAATTCACAAATATCCGAATGAATTAAATCAAGTGGTTCAGATTCTCTAAAAACAGATTTATGTGGTGTCTTAGTGATTTTTGCTTGACTACACCATTCACATTTTTCAAAATCATTTAATGATAATTCGGGAATTAATCCTAAAGTGCTCATATTTTTAACAAGTCGTTTATTAACATGACAAAGCCTAGCATGCCAAATATTAAATGAACAAGCAATACAAGCAGAAGGAGAAATTTTATTCATTGCATCAACATTCAATTTAAACATCCCATCAGTGGCATAACCCTTGCCTACAAAAATTCCATTTTTGGTCAAAGTAAATAAATCAGCACCAATAGTTTGAGTAAAGTCAGCTTTGTTGAGAAGATAGCCCGAAACCAAATTTTTCCTTATCTCGGGAATGTGAAGAACAT
Source organism: Sambucus nigra (assembly GCA_949130495.1). Taxonomy (NCBI): domain Eukaryota; kingdom Viridiplantae; phylum Streptophyta; class Magnoliopsida; order Dipsacales; family Adoxaceae; genus Sambucus; species Sambucus nigra. Next base: position 290,959,379 of record OX422215.1, on the reverse strand, counting down.
CTTTGAGGATAACAGTCTTTCCCGAAGTGAACTTCAATTCCACATTTCCAGTACCAGCAACCTCAGTGGAGTGAGAATCACCCAGCACCGCTAACCATGTTGATTTCTGAAATCATAGCACATACGTCCTATTCGGTCAAATTCGCTTGTGCTTGTGGCACATTGCGACATTTGCGAGCCATATGGCCAGGCTTGCCACACTTGAAACAGAGAAACTGTCCCGAGTTGCTAGACTGTCCATTTCCAGGGTTCTTATACTTATTCTGAGTCTGAGTCTGATTTTTAAAATTCTGGTTGTGGCTCTTTTTCTGATTTTTCATATTTTTTCCGTTTGCCTTTAAAACAACTGGAGTGTGGTTCTTTTTCTGATTTTTGTTGTTAGACACAACAAGAATTTCATCTTTATAGTCCTGTTTTCGGGATTCCTCCTCAATTCTCAATTTAGTAATTAATGACTCTAGTGAGAATTCTTTAGACTTATGCCTCAAAATATTTTTAAACTCTTTGAACAGTGGAGGCAATTTATCAATAATTACAGCCACCTGAAATTGCTCATCTAAAGCCATGCCCTCGGAAATAATTTCATGGGCAATCATTTGCAAATCATGGGTTTGAGCAACAACAGATTTGTCACCCGTCATTTGAAATTTCAAATAACGGCTGACGGCATATTTTTTAGCACCCGCCTCCTCCGTGTCATATTTTTAAAAAGTGCGTCCCAAACATCTTTCGCAGTTTTATAATTGGCATAATAGTCATAAAGTTCGTCACTTAGAGCATTCAGAATATAGTTCTTGCACAAAAAATCATTTTCCTCCCAAGTTCTAATTGTTTTGCTTTCCTCAACAGTAGGTGAATTATTTACTACGGGTTTGTCAAATTGAACACATGATGCGACTTTTTTCGTAGTTAAATAAAATAGCAATTTTTTGCTCCAACGTTTAAAATGGGTGCCTTCATATTTCAAAGGCTTATTTAGGTTACTTGAGTTAATTTCATCCATGGCAGAATATAGATCACCTTAAAATTGTCGTTGCAGTAATAAACAATTAAATGCAGAATTAAAATCAGGAACGAAATTACCCAATTTTTGCAGCAAATAAATCTGGAGCAGAAAAATATAAGAATTCCGGAACTGGACAGTCAAGAACACGGCTGAGTCGCGGACAATGTCGCTCTTTTTAAGGTGTTTCGCGGCTCTGCCTCCAATTTGTGCCGACAGTGTACAGCTCCGTCACCCCCAGGATAAAACAGTCTCGAAAATAATACGAATCAGCAGCACGAATCTGATTCGCTCAACAAACATCCATTCTACATATACTGCTCGATCAAGATAAATATAAATAATCTGGGAAAGATTATATATTTCTGTGTTGTTATAATTATTCAGGTAATGAATAATTATTTCTGTAAAAAATTCGGAAGTTGAAAAATGAGAACTGTTTGCAGAAATTTTTTTGGGAGATAACTCTGTGTTAAAAACGGAGGCTACAACCTCTTTTATGGGGCAAAAAGAAAAGAGACGTTGGTAAACAACGTGGAGAAAAATCTGGAAATAGTGGCAACTCGGTTGAAAAAATCAACACGGAATAAAACACGTTTTAATTTTTCGGAATTAATTACCGTTAAAAAATTAATTTTTAAAGCCCAAAAACTGTTAATTTATTTGTCCAAAAAATTATTTCTTAATGAGCCCAAGCCCAAGACCCGGACGGACGGCGGCGGCGCGCGTGTGTGTGACTTGGCCCATTGGGCTGCCCCACATACCCACAAAACATTGAATGCCCAAAGGGCTGAACCTTTGTTCCTAAAAAAATGTATATTAATACACTCCATTTCCTTCAACCCACCGATGTGGGACAAGAAGGAAACTACTTTTTCCAACTTTGCAACATAACAGCTGCTATACAGTTGTTTCCAACAAATTATAGTTCTAAATGTTGTGTGTGTGTGTGTGTATATAACTATTGGTGTGAATAATATACTCACAATAAGACTTTGTAGCCAAGTGGTAACTTTTGAGTCCCCTTTAGAGGAGGTCATAGGTTCAAGTCCCACTAAGAGAATTTAAGAGGATTTGGGGTATTTATACCTAAATAGATATATAATTATTATATTATATATCAAGACTTGGGACTTGAGACTTGGGTCCTAATAATTAGTTAATTTTAATTTCGTCATTAAATAATTTTATTTAATTCAATTTAATTAATATTAAAAATCGTTTTAGTTAATTAATTAAAAATTATTTTATGATTAAACTTAAACAAGTTTTTCTTAATTAGCCGTTGGGAGTGGTTTAGTGGGAGAAGTGGTCACCCACGTTTTGGTGGGAGTGGGTGGTTTCTGCATCCCTTTATATGAGGGATATGCAGATCAGTTTCTAATCACTTTTTCAATCTCTCCCTCTTTCTCTCTAAAAAACGTCCTTCTTCGTACTCCAATTCTGGGCATAATCTCTTGTGGTTTTAAAGTCATCCATTGAGTGCTTCAATCGGATGAATTGTGTTGTTGAATCCTGGGGACAGTTATCTGAGTCTCGAAGCATCACTGATTAACGTGCGGGAGATATTTCTGTCTTAGGACTGTGTGTCTAACACACACCTCAGCATCCAGATAAGTCGTTTCAATTTATTATTATCCTTTTAGTTTTCCCGTATACGCATATAACACTAAATTTATAATTTCCTTGTTAATATATTAGGTTGAAGTGTAACCAAACTTAAGTTTGCCTTCGTACGGATAAAAATGGAGCTTCCCAATTTAATCTCTCACCAATTAATTTTTTTTTTATCTACTACACTAACACAATTTTTGGATGTATAAATTATATGTTAGGATATACACAAATCTAATTTGTGTAAATTATCAAACTCATTTATACATTATTAAATTTTTCGTTTAAGTTTCAGGAAAAAAGTAGATATACAAGGACCTCATTGAATGAAAAGACTTTCTTTGAATCCTAAATACTTATCTATCAGGGAGCAGGAAAAAAAATTATTAAAAAAAGTATTTTGGGGGGCTTGGGGTTTGGGTTCGGGGGGTTATTTTAAGCACCAAACTTTTTCATTTAGTTGTATTGTTCTGGGGTTACGCGTGTAACCTTAAAAAAATGAACAGTGCATTTTCGCTCTTTAAATTTTTTATCACTGTAAAACAAGTATATTTCCTCAACAAAAAATTTGATTTTGGGATCCGCAACTGAATGAATTCAGGCTTATAATTCTATACCTTTGTATAAAATAATGGAATCAGATATTTAAGGTTGAAGTGCAATTTGAGTTATAGCGGCGGTTGAAGAATTCAATCCTTATTCTAAAATTTGCACCCTCCCCCCATAGTCAATAAAAGCATCATTTTTCCTTATTTTGTACATTTCGGTTGTGCGACGAAAGGCTGTCTAGATTAAAAGATATTTAATTTAGGCAATGCATCCAATAATTATGCATGGGTGTGGATCAGGGTGGCCTTTGGCAGCATTATTGGGACAAATTTTATTTATCGCACCACAATGTGATTTGATCATGAGTCATGACCAATGGATATTAATTAAAATTTTAGTAATGCTAGAATCTATCCAAAACGTATAACAATGACATAGATAAAGAAAAAAAAAAAACATTATGGAGTGGTTCGTTAACATTGGAAGAACTATAATGTTAAATTTATTTATGAAATTTTTTCGGACTTTTTAAACAAATACATGTTTCAAGGCTAAAAATGAAGAAAAGAAAGAAGAATACTACAATTATTAAATTAAATGACAAATTATTATATCAAGTAAATTGATTGTATAATTTGGTCAGCACTGCATTATTTACAAAGAAAACCTTACGAGTGTGAGTTATAATGTAAATATGTGCTATAATTGTTGTGCGGAAGCGCCCCAAACTACCATGGAATCCATATCGTGTGTGTTATTCATACCAATAGTATCGGCTAATAGTAATCCATTAAATCATGACAACAATTGATGAAGAAAGAAATGTTTAGATGTAAGCTAAGGTCCACAAGAAAATAAAAGAAAATAATTAGGTCACATCAAGAATTATGTGGTTCGTCATATAAACTGTCTTACCTCCACTTAGAGACCGGTTTCACTATATTTGAAAGAAGTTACTGTGTATAATAAAAAAAATTAAAATTAATTTCATACCCTCGACTCTCCTACCCTATACACGGATAGTCATTGTACGTACACTCACTCTTCCACCCAAGTGTACCAAAGTTCTACACAAAGAACTCCCTCATTTTGTGCCCACGCTTGTTTTTCTTATACTTAATCCGATATATTAAGCTCGCCATGTAACCCAGTGAGAAATTCCTGATAGCTCCCGCCCCCAAACCCTCGGGATTCGTCGGACACTTTCGCACCCACTTACTCATAATCCTGGCTACGCCACTGTTCTCTACTTTGTATATATTTCATGTTGCACCATTATGGTTTTCAACTGTTGTAGTAGTATGTGCAGTTACTAGACTCATGATGTCTTGTTTATGGCATGTCTTAACCCTGCTACCATTGGATAAATCCTTTGGGCACTATGGTTGTTTTGCCTTTGAGACCCCCATTTTCTTACCACTTCGGCTATAATTGTCACCTTTTGTGAAAAATGTCAGGAAAATGATAAAAGGTTTTACAAAAACAGAATATGGTACCTAAAGTTATTATACACTTAGCTTGGCACCACATCGACGTAAATAAATAAATAAATAATAATAATAATAATAATAATAAATAAATAAATAAATAATGTTACCATTTATTTATTTATTGGTTAGACGTGAAGGCGTGTCGTGGTTTTATGGAAATTGGTTAGGCATATTTTGGGAAATGTTACGGTGATTTTCCTCTTAGATGGGGTTCCACCTTGACAAATACTTTCTCGAGTTCAAATTTGTTGATCTATTTTAAAAGCGAGTAATGGTGGCTCTCTTACATGATAAGTTGAAACATCAAAATAATTAGTAAGTAGTTGGAGTGTAATGTTTTAATCAATCATGTAAAAGATTCACTAAGACCCACTTTATAGTAGGTCGGCAATTATGGACCGTACTTTCTTGCATTAAAATCATAACCTATTAGTGGGGATGAATTATGTGCGTCGTGTCGGATCGAGGATTCGTGCTAGGACATAATTTCGTTTCATGGTAAATATTTTAACACGAAACAAGATAAAAAAGAGTAATGCAAAAATAAATTCATGATATTAAAAGTGAAATTAGGTTGTATTGGAAATCACAATTAAGTGCTTTAGAATTACTATTCAAATTTTAAATTGAAAATATTTGAATTCTAAGTCCAATGCTTGGATTTGGGGTTTTCAAATTCGCTCATAGTGTTTTTGAGAATTCCAATTCACGCCTTAAAGCCCCATTCGGTATGCGGTAATATTTAGGATGAATTGTGATTACTAGGAATACAATTGTCATGTAACCTTTTACCAAAAAATTATATTTTATCGTCTTGTTTGGTTAATCAATGAATTCTAATTAGGTATCAAAATTCTAATTAGGCATATTTGGTTCATACACTCGTAAATAGTGAATTGTATAGGTGTGTTTTAATATATGTCCTAAATAGATCAATTTAAAATATATAGTAAGAAAATTGTTCATGGAAGTTATTGGGATATAGTGACATTCTAATGTATGAACCAAACATTAAATTTTGATACCTAATTAGAATTCATTGATTAACCAAACAAGACGATAAAATATAAATTTTTGGTAAAAGGTTACATGACAATTGCATTCCTAGTAATCACAATTCATCCTAAATATTACCGCATACCGAATGGGGCTTTAAAGCATGAATTGGAATTCTCAAAAACACTATGAGCGAATTTGAAAACCCCAAATCCAAGCATTGGACTTAGATTTCAAATATTTTCAATTTAAAATTTGAATAATAATTCTAAAGCACTTAATTGTGATTTCCAATACACCCTAATTTCACTTTTAATATCATGAATTTATTTTTGCATTACTCTTTTTTATCTTGTTTCGTGTTAAAATATTTACCATGAAACGAAATTATGTCCTAGCTCGAATCCTCGATCTGACACGACGCACATAATTCATCCCCACTAATAGGTTATGATTTTAATGCAAGAAAGTACGGTCCATAATTGCCGACCTACTATAAAGTGGGTCTTAGTGAATCTTTTACATGATTGATTAAAACATTACACTCCAACTACTTACTAATTATTTTGATGTTTCAACTTATCATGTAAGAGAGTCACCATTACTCGCTTTTAAAATAGATCAACAAATTTGAACTTGAGAAAGTATTTGTCAAGGTGGAACCCCATCTAAGAGGGAAATCACCCTAACATTTCCCAAAATATGCCTAACCAATTTCCATAAAACCACGACACGCCTTCACGTCTAACCAATCAATAAATAAATGGTAACATTTTTTATTTATTTATTTATTTATTTATTACTATTATTATTATTATTATTATTATTATTATTATTATTATTATTATTATTTATTTACGTCGATGTGGTTCCAAGTTAAGTGTATAATAACTTTAGGTACCATATTCTGTTTTTGTAAAACTTTTTATCATTTTCCTGACATTTTTCACAAAAGGTGACAATTATAGCCGAAGTGGTAAGAATATGGGGGTCTCAAAGGCAAAACAACCATAGTGCCCAAAGGATTTATCTAATGGTAGCAGGGTTAAGACATGCCATAAACAAGACATCACGAGTCTAGTAACTGCACATACTGCTACAACAGTTGAAAACCATAATGGTGCAACATGAAATATATACAAAGTAGACAACAATGGCATAGCCAGGATTATGAGTGAGTGGGTGCGAAAGTGTCCGAAGAATCCCGGGGGTTCGGGGGCGGGAGCTCCCGAGGCTAAAGTTTGAGAAATAATCAATAGCCCAATTAAATAGCGGTAATTATTCACAGCTCTCGACAATGGACCTACCAATTCAAATCCCTAGAGTTCAAATGGCTAGGGACGAGTTATAGAAGTAAGAGGCGAATGAGGTTGATGGGGAATGGTGGCAAACCTCTGGCACTTGTCACACTTCTTTACATATGTAGCTGGATCCTTGACCAACGTCGACCACCATTATCCCTGAGTGATTATTCTATTTGCCAATGACCTCCCTCCGATATGACTGGAGAAAAATTCCACAATGCTCTCTTCCTCTTCAATAATCGACCGATGTAAGATATCTATCGGCACCGACCTTTGGATTTTTGTTATAGTGGCAGAATTTAACCTCGCTAAAGCATCGGCTCAGCTATTGTCGAGTTGAGGAAAATGTCTGCAACTTTACCTCTCTGAATTATTCCAGTGCTATTTTTACCCTTACCAAGTACTTGTCCATTCTGCCGTCATTGGCCTCATATAACCCCAAAATTTGATTCACAACTAACTAGAGTCACTACGGACCAAGAGTTGTTCGACGTTCAGTGGACCGGCAAGGGAGAGACCTGCTAAAAGGGACTTATATTATGACTTGTTGTTGGAGGCTTTAAAGTTGAATCTCAGAGCATAATTAATGCCATTCCCATCTAGGGCTGATACAATCAAACCTGCACCACTTCCATTCTCACACAAAGATCCATCAATGAATAAGCTCCATACAGTACCATCTTTGGAAAAATTACCCTCTTCCAAGGTCCCATTCTTGAAGAGGTATATCTCTTCCTCATTCTCAGACACCTTGCTTCTCGTTATACTCGTCTCGACCTCGGCCAGGGGAAGACACACTCTTTTTTCTAGCTCACAAGATGAAACTTTAATCTCTTCTGGGTCGACCTCAGTGCTACACACATATTGAGGGTAGTTGCGAGGCTTGAGTTTGTCCGCCTATTACTCGCCATCACATATCATTTACGCTTAAAGTTATATCAGATGGTTGTCAAGAATGCCTTTCTAAATGGCATTCTATAGGAGGAAGTTTACGTGGAACAACCGAAAGGGTTTGAAGACCCTAAGCACCCTGGACACTTCTATTATATGAGGAAAACCCTGTATGGTTTGAAGCAAGCACCCCATGCTTAGTGAGAGACACTTACTCCCTATCTCTTAGCTCGTGGCTTTAGGAGAGGGGGAGTAGATAAGACGTTGTTTGTTAGGAGAGGGAATGAGCTATTTTAGTTGCCCAGGTCTATGTGGACGACATAGTCTTTGGATTCACGTGCTCCCTCCATGCTCACGACTTAAAGGAGGAGATGAAGAGTGAGTTCAAGATGATCATGCTTGATGAGTTTACATTCTTTCTTGGTCTCCAAGTTTGTCAGCTAGAGGATGGGATGTTCATCTCCCAATCCAGGTATACAAGAGACCTTGTGAAAAAGTTTGGGTTAGACTCCTTTAAGCATTCTTGCACCCCCATGAGTGCCTCGATGAAGCTTAGCAAGGACGTAGAGCAAACCTTGTATCGGAGTATGATAGGGAGCCTTCTCTACTTGATTGCCAGTCGTCCTGATATAGCCTTTAATGTTAGAGTCCATGTGCGATATCAGGCATCCCAAAAAGAGTCACACTTAAATTCTCTTAAACGTATTATCAAATATATTAGTGGGGCTCTTTCATACGACATTTGGTATTCCTTTGATATTAACGACCATTTATCCGTTTATTCGGATATCGATTGGGCTGGGGATGCAGATGGATGTAGGAGCACTTTAGATGGGTATTTCTATTTTGGTACTGCTATTGTCTCATGGATGAGAAAGAAGCATAACTCCATCTCTTTGTCCACTGCAGAGGCTGAGTACATCATCGCTGTGAGTCGTTGTATGTAACTCTTGTGGATGAATAAGATGCTAGAGGATTATGGGATATCACAGGACACCGTGACTATTTCCTGTGATAACACGAGCGTGATATACATATCCCACAATCCAGTCCAGCATTCGTGCACCAAACACATTAGGATATGCGAGCACTTTATCCGAGACCTAGTAGAGGAGAGGGCCATATCCTTCAGCTTTGTGACCACCGACCGCCAGTTAGCCGATATCTTCACGAAACCTTTAAACACCCCTAGATTCAAGAGTCTTAGGAAGTATTTGGGTATCTGTACAGTTGACTGGGGGATGGTTTGTGTGTCTAGTATAGGATGGTTTTTCACATGCAAATTCTTGGTTCCTATTGCTAAACTGTATCATTTATATTATTTTTCCTTTTTCATATTTTAGAAAAATTCAAAATGATTTTCGTATTTTTTTTAAAAATTGAAAAATAAAAAAGGGTCTTTAGTTTTTAAGAAATACGAAAAATACAAAAATATTTTTATTTTTTTAGAAAAATGAAAAAGACAGATTTTATTTTTATAAATATTTTTGAAAAATACAAAAATATTTTTTGTAATTTGTTTATACCTTTTATGGATGGACATTTAGGATGGCCAAGTCACCACATCATTCCATTATCCACATGAATATTTGGTAGTGTTTTGAGATACAACTCCATGTCATCTATGTGCTTTGTAATGTTTGGAGTCATTGAAATATAACTAGTGATTACTTTCTAGTTGTTTGACTCATTATCTCATTTAATGCACACATGCACGAATTTATTTGATTATTATACTTGTCTATCACATGTTGGTCGAAGTGTTTTCATCTCAATTATGTCTTTAAAACGAATCAAATGCGATAAAACTTGAAAATGAAAGTAGTGCATGTAAGAACTGTTGCCCGTGAGAATTTAATTAATATTGAAAAGATAATGAGTGAACTCGGGAAAGGGCTGCGATAGGCATGTGAACCTGTTTGAAAAGATCACAAGAAAAATTAAGGCAGTAAAAAGAAAAAAATATACCAAAAAGGGGTCAATAGAAAATCTCTTACAATGAGAATTTAGAACCTTAATAGAAAAATAAAAATCATTATTATTTGTGTGAGAGTTTAGTTGGAAATGATATCAACAGGTTTGCACGTCCTGACAAAGTCTTAAAAAAGCATTGCATAGTTTTAGATGTTATTGGTGTCAAAATCATTTTAGAGTTTGATTTGTTAATTAGATGAGTCGATATCATATGAATTCAACAATCTTTACACATGGGGAAGATGTTGAGTTCATTCGTTAGGAGTATCCATATTCATCGTGCACATATGTTATGAATGTTTGAGTTGATTTTCCTATCAAATTTATTCACATCCATTCATTGCGTTTCCACGATTTGGTTATCTTAGTGTTAGTTCATGGTATGTATTATTTTTGTAAATTATTTTTGCTTGAAAATATTTAAAAATTAAAAAATAATTTGTGGAAGCCTTTTGAGTTTATCCTTGCATGAGCTTAATTAATATATATTTGTTGTGCTTGTCGTGACACTCCGAATTATTATTTTATTCTTTTCCTTGTCTATTTCTGATAAATAAAAAGGAGAGAACAAATTATGAATTACGGGAGAGTGAGCATTTGAATTATAAGGGAGACATTTATTTTATTTGATATTTTATTTATGTTTTTCTCATTTCAAACTCGATACGTCACGAAGGTATTTGCTTTGTTTTTTGTATGTAGAATTCATGATTAAATGTGAAATTTGGATAATCTCTCTCCCTATATGTAGTAGACGAATTTTATCAATAATTTAGACAAAAAACAACACATTAAAAATATAGGGCAAGAGAGAGAAATTCAAAAATTCTAATAAATTTTGTCATGGCAAGATTTCCTTAAATAACTATCAAGAATGGGGGAGCTTTTTAAATCAAAGAAGATCAAACCTATGGACCAATGAATGTATTATGATCAATTAATGTAGGCACAATTGGTAAGAAATATGATCTAAGTGTAACACCCCGCCTAATTAAATACTGGATGGCCAGTCCCATACCAAATTAAAACAGAATATACAGTTAGCTCATTCTTAGCATCACTGTCGAAAACATTTACAACTCACCCAATACCCAATTAAGATGGTGTTAAAAACTTTCCAAATTTTAATTCAACAAAATCCATTTTTAGTTTACGAATAACACTACACATATTATTCTACAACACTAATAACCGAACAGATAACACAAAAGAATTTAAATTCAATTAGAATAAACATTCCTACATAATAATCCAATACAGTAATCCCCACAATAGCAAATGTATTAAAATGACACGAGTACAAGAGTATCTGACTCAGATAGAAAAGAGGTAATTGAGTTCCTTTGGGCGACATGCCCTAACCAAAAGAATACTATGAATCAAATGAAAATAGGCGTCTAAGCAATACTCCATAGCTCCATAGCTCGTCATAATCCGTTAAGGTTGGCGTCCCTGTTGCTGGACACCTGATATATAAGGTACAATAGAAAAGAAAATATGCAAGGAAACGGGTCAGAGCCCGATTGTGAAAATAATTTCTAAAACAACAAATATTTAACAAGTGCAATAAAGTATTTATTATGTACATATTTGCATCCAGACTCTCACTTGCTATTCTCACCTCTCAATTAGAGTGCACACTTAACGTTTCCTATTAACCTCCTAGTTAATGGTTCCTCCTCACTAATTTCCATACTATGATTCCATCCCAATCATAACCCCGCATGTCCCATACCATACGTCATATAATTATTCATATACGTTTCTCATTAACATGAATCGTTTCTCATTAATATGATTTAAACTCTTCAATATTCATTAACTTATTTCAATTCTTTTCTTAATTCACCGTTATCTACAATTAACACACAGTAGATAGATTTAACCACTATATACATTCATTTAATTCATTATATATAAATATACATATATAATACGGCACCCCGGGTCACAGCTGCGGTGCAATGCATTACTCTGCTATCATGTCCCATCATCGCTAGTCGCCGAATAGGAGATAAAAGGTTTGGTAAGGATTTCTCGAACCCCAAACATCAACATACAAATTGGAGGCGAACATAGTTCTCGTATCCATGGGTCACGCACATACCTACGTTCCCATAGTCTGCGGACTTATTAACTCCCTGATAAGTCTTTCATAGACCTATGTTCTTGAGTGACAAATCAAAGATCCCATGGATTCATCAGGATATGACTGCCCTCACGTGCAAACCTCCCGTCGATAGCAAGTAATCTAGGTATGTCATACACATAAATCATCAATCAAATAGGCATTATCATCTACCTATAAATATAATATCAACAAGGTACTCACACTACCGTAAGATAGTTCCCATACGTAGCATTATATCTCTTTAAATCCTACGTCTTAAAATATTATTACTTTACTTCCTTAATTTAATTATTCCAGAGTCTCACTCATTAATCAAGGTTTAAATAGGTTTTTCCTCAACATATTTATTCAGTAAGAAATCACTAATATCCTACTGGTCCATATCATCTTATCTCCCGAATTACTACGAATTAAACCCTCGATAAATTAGGGTTATAACCGATAGTTTTTAATCTCTTATAAATACATCTTCTATCAACTAGGATTGAATACCATCATCACATGGATCATAGTCTATAGTGTTTCATTCACACTATATGACTTATCAACAAAATCAACATCCTCGCATCCTATAACATCTCTCCACTCCCGACGTCGTTAAGGTTCATGCGCGGAGCGTCTCTCAAAGCGAAATCCAAACAAGGAACCCCTCCAATACACTACTACTTAACTTTGTCGATCGTGGAGGTACGTCAACTTCAAATACGCAACCGGGATAACCTCATCCCCTCTTTCAACCAAATTTGGTCTGAACTCCCATCTCTATCCAGGAGCCATACCACTAAGCGCTTGTACTACACTCAGTCCTTGCGCAATCAATAATAAGCTTAAACTCAGTTCTTGATGTTCAAATTGTAACACTAAGGCTACCCTGGTGTTATATTAAATCTCCCCTACTGGACCTATCCTTAATCCTCATGCATACAAATTAGAATCCAATAAATGAATCAAGCAACCGAAATTTCCTTCAAATTTAATTAACATAATTCTAATCAATTGAATCCAAATCAAATCAATTCAATTCAATTCAATTCAATTCTTAACTAGGGCTTACTGATCTTCCCTAAGTCCCATAATATCCAAATAAGAATCACCAAAGATCTATAAACGGTTTGGGATAAGAACAAGCATTAAAAAGAAACAACTTTAGGAATTCTGGGGAGGTCGATCGATCGAAGGCAGGGGGTCGATCGATCGATCGCCCAGGTAACAACCCGATTTTTCTGCATTTCTTCTACTACGGGTTTAACCATTTTTTATCATTCAAACCTTCATATTAACAACCCAAATGACTTATAATCCTTACTACATGATATATCAACATATATAAATGATTTCTAATCATCTAAACATCCTAGAATCATCAAGAGATTGAATTAAAAGCATGTTTTTATCCTCTTTTTCCAGAAAATTATCAACATAATATCTTCAAGAACACATCAATGATTTTCAAAATTTCTTCAACAAATTTATGAATATTTCGTGGATTACTATCTACCTACAATATGAGTTTGATTCCTATATCTTTTCAGTTTCCAAAAATCCATTAACAACTCTATCTTTTCATCTTCTAAACATGTAAAATTTCAGTTTTTATAACTATTCTAACATGGACAATATACAAACTTAGATTGCAATTATCAAACACTTGCCTCTAATGAAGGTCTGACCCTTTGGTGTAGTATATCACAGGTGGTTCTTGTAATACCACATATTTTTATGCTATATTAATTTGGGGATTTATTAAATTTAATGTGAGTTATTAATTTAATATAAATCCAGAAATTAATCACTTTATAATTATTAACGTGATGTGAGTTAGTAATTATGGAAAACTTGTTGTTGAATATTACTAATGAGTAAAGTAATATAATATTGGTTCTATTAAATGTCAACAGTGAATAGAATGACAATTTTGGAAATTTAAGTCGGGACGCGCCCGTGTCGCGTCGGGACTAAATATTGATTAATAAAAGTGAATATATTATAAGTTGCTCGTATGGTCGTTTTGAGTGTGCCAAAGTGTCCGGAAGGGTCGAGATAGTTAGAGAAGTGTACCCGGGGGTTTAGTTTGGGTCTCGGGGCGTTTTTAGGCTTAATTAGTACCCCGGGAGGGCATTTTGGACATTTTTATAATTTTGGGTAATTAAACCCACGAAATTTCAAGGGTTATATCAGATGTCTAAGGTTGCCTTCTAGGGTTAAAACAACCAAAGACAAGTGACGGCCATAGGAGAGGGAAGGAGAGAGCTTTCAAAGCTAATTTTAGACCAAAAATTCATCCGGTTGCACCGCCACCACCACCAAAGCGTAGATCGCGCGACGGGGAACGCAACCACACCAAATTCGTCATCAAATCAGAACTTTGAAATTTTTAGGCAAGTATTTATCTTGCTTATTTTCGTTAATGCATCGTTCATGTTAGCCTAGAGTGATTAGGATGAGTTTGGTAAAGGAGAATCCATGTTGGAGATAGGAAAATCGCATGTAGTAATGAATTGAATGATAATCTAGAAACCCCTTCACATGTAGAGGCTTAACCACGAATTTATGATGAATTAGGAGTAGATATTTCTGGAAAAAGACTGATTAGAACCATGTTTAAAGAAATTCTAGGGTTCTTGAGATTTATATGAGTTTTGGCCTATTAATCTATGGTTATTGTTGGAAAATTGCATGCTTTACATTGAAGATGTATAATATGGGTGTATACTGATTGTAGTACGAATTTTAGGGAGTTTGGGTGTGAAAAATCTGGATTTGATTGAGGTTAAATTATGAAACCCGTAACTGTTAATCTGCAGAAATCGCCATACCTGTTTGATCGATCAATCGAACCAGGAGTGTCGATCGATCGATGCATCGATCGAACCAGGAGTGTCGATCGATCGACGCATCGATCGATCGAGTCCCTGCCCTCTATTGATCGCCCCCTTCTGGCAGACTCACATTTTCCCCTTTTGAAAATAGATAAATTCAAATTAAATGAGTAGAAATATTTGGACATCCTTATTAAAATATTTTGGGAGATAAAGAAGACCAGTAGGACTTATGAATAGTTATGAGACCTTTAATGTAAGACGAGATGTACATTTTTGGGATATTTACATATAACGGACGATGAAATTATGCATTAAAGGGAGAGACGCGTAAGATAGTTACGTTGGAAAAATATATGAGTACCTACTAAATTCTATACTTAGGAGGATAGGGTCCATGAGTGTTACGTAGTAAGTTGGATTAACCCCTCAATTAAAGTAAGAGACGAACCATTATAAGTGACGACTATATAATGAGAAATAAGGATAAATGTTATAATTATGGGTTATGAGATGAACCTAAATTTGATATAGTAAAAGTAGTATATTTATATGACTGTGTTTATGCATATACTATATACGTGTGAAAATCATGTCCGCGCTACTTGCTATCCCTGAGGTTACCGCGCTGGGATGGTCTTATCTCGATGTGCCTTTATGGGGGGATATTGACTCGTACCCTAGAAGATAGATATCCTTGGTACAGGCTATCTGATCGATGGTCAGACGGTCCTAAGAGACGTGAGGGTATGTACTGACCTCTTAGAGACTTGGAATCTATGCTTCGCCTTAATATTGTTTGTGTATGTGTTAATACAGTTCGAGAGTGATTCCGAACTTGTATTTCCCTTACTACAAGTGAGACGGGGATTGGATAGCAGAGTATGCCCGCACCATAATTTTTATGTGGGGTGCTGTTAGAATATATATATTATACGAGTATTTAATATATATATTAAATTCTGAAATTTGGAATTTCACACTGTGTTTATGGTAAGTAAGAAATGAGTAATGACTTCATATTGGAAATGCTTGTTTTGAAAAGCATAATGGTATATTTCTGGAAAACGTTATTAATAAATAAGGTTAAGATGAGAGCTTTGTTGCTAAATGAAAGTTATTTCTTAGAAAGTTAAATTGTTTAGTTTAAATCTTATGAGAAACTTAAGATAAGATAAGTTAAACCGTTGGTAAGGTTAGTATGATAGGCGTGCACATTAGAAGAGAGGTGAGAAATTCTCAAGAGAGTGCCGCACTAATATGTTGTTGCATTGGCCTGTAAATATTTTAAATACTTGCTAAATAAATTTTAAATCATTTGCACTATCGGACTCTGACCCGTTTCTATTTTCCCTTCTCTCTTGTATATATATGTATATATTACAGGTGCCCAGCCACAGGGGCGTCTTACATATGATCCTTTGGAAGGAATGTGCTGCAGTTTAGGTGAGAGTTGCAGGCCTCTTGCTTAGACAACTTCATTCATTTGATTCCACTCTTATCATATTTATTCAGTTGGGCATGTGTCGCCCGTTTCCATTATCCACCTGTTTTATTGGACATTATGATTCATTTATTTCTAGTATTGTCACTTTGGGATTTATTACTGTCTGGATGTTTTACTTTAAGTTTTAAATGTTGGGATTTAGTTGTTGAATGTTTAAATTATTTGGATTATATATTCCAGGATAATTGTGGTGTGATTCTTTAATATTGAATGATGTAAAGTTTTAAAGCATTGGTTATAAATAAAATTTGGAAAGTAATGTCTAAAAATGGTTTTGACACTTAGCTTAATTATTTAGAGTGTTTAAATTGGAAAAGTTATTTTTCGACAGTGATGCTAAGAATGAACCAACTGTTCACCTTGATTTTAATTTAATAAAGGAGTGATCGCCCGGTATTTAATTAGGCGGGGTGTCACAGTTCTCCCTTCTCCGGCCAACTTTCGGTGGTGGTTGGTAGTGGTGACCTTTGGTCTTTGTTCTTCTCCTTTCCAAGTAAGTTTTTTCTCTTCCCAAGCAACCTTTCACTCTCTCTAAGAAGATGACTTATCTATTTTGTTTAGAAGAGATGAATAACCCACGTACACTTAATATCCAAATACTTATAATAGGACAAAATCCGAAATCACTATTCGCCCCCCTATAAAAATGACCAAAATGCCCTTTTGGGTTGTCTTTTCATTTCCAAATGACCCGAGACCCAAAACCAACATCCAAATAAACTTTTCTGACTATTTCAACCCTTCCGGATGCAACGACGCAGTCGAAATGACTATAAGGTTAATAGAAAATAAATTTCTTATTTAATCTCACAAATTAATCCCGACACGTCCCATACCGCGTCCGACTAAAAATTCAAATTACTGAATTAATATCACACAGCCATATCAATAGCATCACATTCATATATTACCTAAATATCTTTAAGTAACATTCAGAATCATACATTTTTAATATCCACAATTCGGATAAAATCCAAATGAATTAATTAATAATAAAATTCAATTAATCCATTAATTTAAAATATAACCCATTTTATAGTCCTTAAAATTACGGGGTATTACACTAAGATCCTATAATTATAAACATGTTACATGCTTAGATTTAATTAATTAATGATTGATTATTGTTTATTCTTAATAATAATTTAGTAGAATTTACAAAGAACATGTATCTCAAGTCCTTACTTTCCACTTTCAGACAATAAATAATACTATCAAGAACAAACTCCGTAAATATAATTTAAACCCTAAATATGTAAAAAAAAATACTCTAAAACCCAATAAATGGTCCATAAAAATTACGGACTCAACTTTAGTTTTTGTAAAAATAAAGGATGAATTACTAAAAAGTCTCTCAAATATTTTTTTAATAAACATTTAGTTCAAGTCTTTTTATTTTGTTTTAAAAAGTCCCTCAAACATCCATTTAATCAATATTCTCTTATTTTTAAAGCGCCGCGTCAGCGGCATTCCCGTCCCACCTTCTCCTACCCTCACTGTCGGAGCTCCGACGATCCTCATTAAGCGCTTTTTTTTTAGTATTTTTATATGGTGAGAATCTTTTTAAAACAAAATAAAAAAAAAAAATGAATTAAACATGTATTAAAAAATAATTAAGAAATTAATAAATAATAAAAATTAGATTTGGCCTAGCCATGTGCGGTATTGTAGGCCGCGTGTGTTTTAAGTAGTAGTAATTGTTACAAAATTTCCCCCAAATAGAATTAATGAGTTGTGCCCTGACGTGACCCATACCATAAGATATAACACTTAAAGCTATTTAAGGGACGATTTGAAAGAGTTGTTAAAACGAAATAGTCAAAATATTAGAAGAAATAAATCCAGCCGAAGAAACTACTACTGAATCATCAACAACAACTTCAAAAACACCCACTAGCGATTTTTCAACCCATCAACATCTAGGAGTAACACGTGAAAAATACAATGAAAATACTAATCCGACACCAGGTAATAAAAGTAGAAGTAGATATGTATGGCATTTTTCTTGTTACAAAAGACTTAAACTATATTGTACGAAGAAACGGGAAGGGAAAATAAGGGCGGATACAAAACCGAACACACACTGTTACATTATTCCCCTTGCAGTTGCCGTTATGTTTTACCTATAGCCAGTAATATGCTCGGTAATTCTCATCTCACGTGAGTTGGCAGGCTTTTTTGTTATTTGTTTTATTATCTAAATACGTACTAATGAATGATTAAATTAAGGGTAAAAAGGTACGAGGATTTCGTTAATTGCATGTTGTCGACATAGGATTATTTGGGGGATTTGGATAATTTAATTTGAGAGAGCATGTTCCACGCCAGCATGGTGGGTGACCTCAGATTTCAGTAACTCAACTAGTTATTAATGTTGTTGACTCTCACTTACTCCACGCCACTTCCACCTCATCCTCTTTTGTCTTAATCTCAAGATAATAATTCCTCGCTTCTACGGTTGTAAAACATACCCACCTACTTACTTTTACCCTCAAATTTAGAACAAGCAACTATCTTCTAAATACTTTTTTTTTTTTTTTTGGTGAAAACAGGAACAGAAACAACTAAACAAAGGAGAATCCTTCTTCTTCCATCTCAGCGTCCACCAGCTTCATCAGTTCTTCCGGTGCAACGTCGTACTCCTTGTACACACTGTCCGCCTCTCTAGCAACCTTCACCATACAGTCCGCCATGAAGTTGCTTGCTCTTGGAATATGCACGATGTTAACCTTAAGATCTTTAGCAAGTGTCTTGCAGTCTTCAATGATATTGGCCAATGGGTGGTTGGTGGTATTCTCTTGTTTGATAGCGTTGATGGCTTCAAGGCAGTCACTCTTCAGACAGATTTTCTTCAGACAGATTTTCTAAATACTTGCAACCATCTCAACTAGAGTCATTATTTAAAAGTTAATTTTATTTTAGTTTTATAAAATAAAACTATTAATATAATTATGTATCAAGATCAAGACAACTATTCTCTCCTGCTCAAATTATGAGTTATTAATTAAAATTTAAAACTTTAACATATATATCTTTTTTCAATTTAATTTGAAGGTGATGCATAATTAATAAATACTGAGTTGTAACCGATCATATGTATGCAATAGCTTAATGGTAAGATTATAATTTTATGTTATTTTATATACTATTTGTGGAAACAAAACTCTGACTTCAAAATAGCTCAAAAAATTATGTGGTTCTTAGTTTATGACAAAAAGAGTGGTAATTGATTTTTGAGATAACTTTGAGTCTCTTATCTTAATCGTTTTTAGGGGAAAAAAAGTAAGTGAGGCTCCCATTGAGACTTTCATACATATATTCATTTTGTCTTGCCTACATGCAATTATGCCAGTGCAAATTTTGATGGGGAGGCACTTCAACTACTATTGTGAGAGTGGATGGGGTATTGAGACAACACTCGCACGAGTGATTTGCGCTTAAATAACCTGATGCCTCTATTGAATTGCTGTATTAGTACCAAATGGTTTGGGCTATCAATTTGCCTTAACTTCTGCGTAATCAAAACTTTTAGATAATTAACACCAGTTTGATTACGCAATGTGCCCTCAAGGCTTTTTGTATAACCCTATCGTTTATTGCTAAGAGCCCGAGAGTTGTATTTTAATTTTTGTAAAGATAAAGCTATCAAGGAGTAATAAATTTATCGATACGGAGATAAAGTGTCAAGGTGACTCGTCAAAGTAGAAAGAAAAAAAATAAAAACTATGGTCTTATATACTGGCGGATTTGTGTTGGGACGAGGGGGAGCGGAGGCTCCTCCTGAGATTTTCGAAAAAAATTACCGAGTAGAAAACTTCAAGGGTGGTTTGTGTGAAAATGGTAAGAGGAAGGTAATTTTTAAAGGGTTTTAAAACATGAAGGGACAAAAACGTAATAATTTTTTTTAACTTAAAACCTAAACCCTCTTTCTCTTTCTCCTCACTCAGCCGCTTCTCAAGGTTAAGACTCCCACTCGATGCCTTCCACCTCTCTCTTCGAGTCTCCTCCGGTTCGGACTCCGGCCTGTTGCTGCTAACATGCGGCTCCAACTCCAGGCTCCACTAAACTTGTAAGTCATTGTTGTTTTCATTTTTTCTGTTAAGAGTTTACAGTTTAGATCTTTTCATTTTTTTAGATGTTGTTCCTTTTATTCATTAGTTAAATTGATTACTTAGTTTAATTCATTTCATTTTTAATGCCGTCCATTTTTTAATGTTGTTAATTTTTTTGATGTGTTTCATTTATTATTAATGCTGTTAATTTTATTTAGACATGTTAATTTTGTTAAATTGATTAGTTAGTTTAGGCAGATTTTTAGTTTGTCAGTTCATTTAAATTATTTAGACAAAATATTTTTAGGCCAAATAAATGTTAAATGTTAATATTTACCAATAAGGTTTAGGCACAATATCTTAATATTATGTATAAAATTCGAATTAATCCCAAAAAAAATTGCCTCGGGGGTCACCACTCGAAAGGACTTTCCTGAACACAAATCCTGAATCCGCCAATGGTCTTGTAAGAATGACCATTATAATGACAATGACGAAGGTGCTACAAGCCGTTATAAAAATTGTGGAAGTTACGACTCCACCTTTATGAGAGAGGGGCTACAAGCCACATATGGAGTTACTAATATTATAAATTAGTTACACTTGGGTCTTGTTTTCCCACTTGAAGGCATCCAGAAATATATTAGAAAGAGAAATTGCATTCCAGCCTAATAGTTAATGTTCTACCCACATCCAAAAATGTTTCAGATAGAGAAATTGCATTCCAGCTTATTAGTGCTTCACTGAAAGTTTCGTTTTTACCTTAACTGGAATGTTGATTTTTACATTTTTGTCAGGAAAGTTTGACTTAAAAAATTGGCGTATGGCCATATCCATCTTCCTGCCCACGTAATTTGTCAAGGGGCATACTTACAATATCTAGGGGCATACTTACAACAGTAGGAGACCACTTGCTAATTCACTGGCAAGCTGTGAGCCAAATCTTTCATTTAAAGGATAGGATAGATAGAATTTGAAAAGGAGGGTTGAGGAAGGGCATAACGGTAATTTTGAGATTAAAAATTTTAACTTTTGAATTTACTCACAAAAGTACGCATCGCACCCCATTTTAGAAAATATGCGACATACGACATCATTCATGAGTACATGAATTGCAATTAGTTCAAAAATAATAGGGGGGATTGCATATTTTCTAAAATAGGAATGAGATGCATTATTTTGGGGGTACATATTATTCCCTTAAAAATAAGGCCAATGTCAAGGATCCTTCTAGAACATGTTTTTACTAAAAAATTCCAACCTAATCGATTTGAGAAATCTTACATATTCTCCTTAAGTGTCTTTCACGAGGACCAACTATAGGAGAATTAAAATTTCAAAATAGGCCATAAATTGTTTATTAATTTGGGAAATATTTGGATATTGTGGATCGATTAGGAAAATCTTTTCAGAGGTGAGTTTTTTTTGGGAAAATATGGAGTAATATGATCTTTTTTATAAGAATAAAATAAAGCAGAGAGAGAATATTATAAATGAATCAGAATTTTCATTAATTGGTGTATCAATAATGAGGGAGGTCACCCCTTATTTATATGGCAAAGGGTCGTCTCCCAAAAGACTCATTATTCTAATGGATTAAGGTTACAATAAAATAACTCTAACTAAATGTGGACATCCACATTACATATTGATAATAAAATAGTCCTAACCAAACAGATCTTCTGGACCTTTAACAGATCGTTGAAAAGCCTCTTCTTACCGATAATCGATCAGTTAAAGTTCCTTCCCCCCAAACCGATAACCGATCAGTTATACCCTTCCAGAGTGATTATTACGAGATCTTTGGAAATCTTTTTTCAACCACACATGTTTCTCATCCCTCGGATCCACTATCCAAGGGCTTTAACCGATCGGTTAATCGCCCCGGGCCAGACCCGTATAACTAGATGTCCCCACCCACCAAGAAAAGGGCACTAAAACCTGAGCTCAATCCAGCTTTTTACTTTCTTCTTCTCTGAGCATCGGAGATACTCGAGATCATTATAGAAAGTGTGACACCCCGCCTAATTAAATACCGGGTGATCAGTCCTTTATTAAATTAAAATCAAGGTGAACGGTTGGTTCATTCTTAGCATCAGTGTCGCAAAATAAAATTTCCAATTTAAAAACCCTAAATAATTAAGCTAAGTGTCAAAACAATTTAAAGTCTTATTTACATTTTATTTAAAATCCAATAGGAAAACCTTTTTAATAACCAACAGTTTAAGAGTCACATAAATAATAAGGATGACTATTACCACACAAGAATTAAACCATCTAGATAAACCAAACCAAGTTATGAACTATAAATAAAATCATCCTGACAAGAGTTGACTCCCAAAGAGTACCAAATACTGGAAATAACATGAACATAAATCTCTGACAAATCCAACAGGATAGGAAATCGGGCGACACATGCCCTAACTATGAAAACTAAAATAAAAACTGAATCAATGAAGAGGTTGTCTAAGCAAGAGCCTGCAACTTCCACGTAAGTTACAGCACGTCCAATTCAAAGAACCTAAGCATGACGCCTCTGTGGCTAGGCACTTGTTATATATATATACAAGAGAGAGAAGATAACAGAAAACGGATCAGAGCCCAAGTGTAAAACAGTTTAAAATAGTTTAACAAGTATTTAAAATGCTTACTGGCTAATGTAACAACCATGTTAGTATGCGATACTCTCTTGAGAATTCTCGCCTCTCATCTAGTATGCACGTCTACCGTACTACTAAACTCATAAGTTTATCTAACTTATTTTTCCATAAAGTTTTAACCCGAGAAGTAGAAAGGTTATAATATTTAGTTTTAGAAAGTCATTCTCTTCGAAATTTATTATGTTACTTGGAGCAACACCATACTGTTACAAAGTTCCCGCACACTTATTATAAAGTTGGAGCATTTATTCATTACTTAACTACTCATACGCACAGTAGAAAGTTTCCATATATAAGTATATTTATATATCAGTCACTCATATATTATATATACTATCGGTACCCCACATAAATTATATGGTGCTAGCATACTCTGCTATCAAGTCCCCGTGTCACTCGTACTAAGGAAAATACTAGTTAGGAATCACTCTCGAACTGTATTAACACAATACACACAAAATGGAGGCGAAGCACAGTTCCAAGTCACTAAGAGGTCAGCACATACCCCTCCCGTCTATTAGGACTGTCTGACTATCACTCAGATAGCCTGTACCAAGGAATCCTATGTTCTAGGGTACAAGTCAATATCCCCCATAAAGGTCCCATCGAGATATGACTATCCCGACGCGGTAACCCCTGTGATAGCAAGTAGCGCGGGTTTGATTATTCATAAATAAAGTATTTCATATATGTACACAGTCACACGGCCATACATGGATACACAATTTCCAATAAGGTTCACACACAACCCATAATTATTACTAATCGTATTTAGTACAATTTTACCCAATTATTTCGCATAATTGATTTATCTCTTTTATTCCCACTCATAATTTATTTCATACGTACTTCTCATCTCTCGAAGTATTCTCTCTTGCTAAATACAATTTCAGTAGGTATACCCTCTCTAACCTTCTGGTCTAAGACTTTCACGAGTCCCTCAATTCATTAATGAACTTATGTACAATCTCTAATGTGTAACGAAATTCCCCGTTAACCCACAATTTTATCCCATATTAAATTTCATTCAACGGAGTCTATTTAGACCCTACTGGTCCTCGTCACGACCCATTATACTCTATAAATAATAATCAAGGGTTCCCACGTATTTAAACAAGATTAAACAAAAATGCGACAAATATGCAGTTTTCCAGGAGGGGTTGATCGATCGAGGAAAGGGGGTCGATCGATCGATGTTCTTGGGTCGATCGATCGATCAAGCAGTGCTTGCCCAGAAACTACAATTTCAACCTACAGGTTTCATCTTCCAAATTTCTCCAAAACGCCATTAACGATTCTCAAATTCCCAAACAACATTACTACTAGTTACATATACCTATATACATGATTTCCTACGTGAAACATGTCCAAATTCATCAAAGGTATGGAATTAATGGGGTAAATCATCATATTTAATAAGCACCCTAATTTTTATAAAACTTTCATTCTTTTAAATTCTTTTCCAGATTTATTGCTTCTAAACTCATACAAATTCTTTGGTTATCCTCTACATATGATTGGGATGTCCAGAATATAATTATTTCCACCAAGACATGTGTTTAAATCCTCAAATTCCTCAAATTCTTTTATGAAACATGTGTATAACAGTCCTAATCTAACATGGATGAAACAATAACTAAAAGGAAAGTAAGATAGATACTTGCCTGAAAATTCAAGGGTCTGATTTGTGGATGATGATAAGCACCCAAAACTGTACATTTTATACCCCAAATAGACGTACTTTTGTTGCTAATTCTCGACAATATGGGTCTTATGTGCTTAAATGTTTGTCATGCAGGCTTAACTGTAGTTGCGGTATCAAAAGCTATATTTAGAGGCCATTTGCAGTTAGAATGGAGCTAATTCCATCTCCTGTACCCTAACCCGAGCCTAAACCTAGTCCAAACTTACCCCAAGCCTGTGTGTGTTTTATTTGTGTCATTTTATTATTTTTTAGATTTTTAGTTTGAGTCATTTCTATTTTTAGGATTTATTTCAGATTTATTTAGTATTTTATAGGTTTCATTTTCTATTTTTCTATTTTATTAATATAATATAATTTTATTTTATTTTGATTTTATTAAGTTTTTCGTTTTAGTTTTTATTTTTATATTATTTTATTTTATCTTATTTTATTAGGATTAGAATTTTTAGGATTTCATGTATTTTTAGTTTATTAGATTTTATATTTTCATTTCTTTATTTCTTTTGTTTTATTATTTTAATTTTTTATAGCTTAGGATTTTATTTTTTTAGTTTTAATATTTTTATTTATTTTTATTATTTTTAGTTGTTTTATTTTTAGTTAGGTTTTATTTTTTATTTTAGTTGAGTCCTTTTATTATTTTAATTGGTGTCCTAATTAAACACACACACAACTCCCTTATCCTACACCCCACTCACACCCTAAAACTACCCTCACCCTCACCCTAACATTCTACACCCTCACCACACACAAACACCACCTCTTCACTATTCACCTTCTTCCTCACCATCTCAACTCCATTAACACCCACACAAACCCACATCTTCCAACACCAAACACATACACCCATATCTCATCTCTCACTTCAATCATCCAAACCCCCACCTCCATTAAAACCCCCATTTCGGCTGCCCAAATCCGTGTCCGGCGACCTGCCTCCGGCGTCCCGATCCACTTGGGCCTTACCCTCTCCAGCGCCGACCACACCTGGCCTAGCCTCCGCCCGGAACCCCCTCGATCGCTGCCTCAGGCGCGCCAGGCGGCCACCTCCCCCCCCCTCCGGCGGCGTTCCCCGCAACCCCCACCGGCGCTCCTTCTGTCTCTGATCCGGCGACGCTCCCCATAGCAGACAACCCGACCCTTAGACCCGTCCTCGACCCACCTAAACCCGAATCGGGCATAACCCATCTCCAAACTCCTTTTCGATCCAACCTCAAATCCAAGACCCATGACCCATTTTTCAAGCCAACCTCTCAAAACCAAAAAAAACGTGACCTGCAAAAAATAAGACCAACTTCCAAGACAAATCACAAACAATTCCCACATGTGCCAAGAAAAACCCATGTGTCCACTTAAAACTAACTTATCCCTATTTACCCAAAATACCCTTAAACCACCCCCATGTGCACACAAATCAGATTTTTATTCTCACCCACATGATCTCACACCCCATGCTCCCCTCACCATTCTCATGCACACCCAAGCCAATTTACAAAAATACCCCCATGCTCCATGCCCACTATAAATGAAGATGAAGACTCCATATCATAAAAAAAAGAGGAATAGAGATAGGAAGAAAATTCTAGAGAGAGAGTTTAGTTTAGAAAATAAATTAGAAAAACACCATTTGTAAATAGTTTTGTTTTATTCTTTTTTTTAGATATTTGTGAGGATAAATATTGATTGAGATTTAATTGAGTGTTGATTTTAATTTCATATTACTTTGATCACTCACTTGGAGGGTTGTATTCTTCAATTTCAAGGATAGAGTTCAAATTGCCAATTTCAAGGAGACTTGTGAAGATTTGTTCTCTTTCTCTACTCTTTTATTATATTAATGCCTATTGAATATTTGTTTGTTATGTTTGATACCATGTTAGGCTAAATCCCCTTTCAAGGGGTGGGATTAAACCCTTATTTGATGTTATTTTATTTTAATTAGTTTAATTACTTGAAATTTCCCTTTGAATGTTAATTTTGATCCCTCGCCCTTTAATTTACGCCTCGAGAGAGGGTAAATGATTTTCAAGAGAAAATCGATATTCTAGTGACAATACCCATTTTAGATTCGAACTAGAGATAGGGGTTTCTTAAGTGGGGTATTATTACTTTAATTTCAACTCTAAATTTATTTTATAAGATTGACATAAATTCTAATTGATCGATCCTAGCGGGTGATTAATTAAAAGGAGTGTATATCTACTTTTCTAGAGTTGTGGGGTGTTAAACTTAATATTCTAAAAGGTTACTATTAAAATTACATTTGCAACGAGAGTTGATTTATAATTTTGATATTAATTTGGGAGAATTCAAATAATTAAATTAATTAATTAGAATAACTAAAATTTGTGGTGTAATCCCACTCCTTGATTGTTATCACAATTATTTACCTCACTTTATCTTTTATTTTAGTTTAGACTTTATTATTCATTTTAGTAAATTTCTAGTTAGTTATTTTCATCTTAGTTTAGTTTAGTTTAGACCACACCTCACCTTATTGTTTTAATATTCGAAAAAGCTAAAAAAAATTAGAAAAGTGAAAAAGCACAAAAAGAAAATAAAAAGTGAATTACAATTGAATTTGTCTCTAGCTTACTCCCTAGAAAGTGGATTGATACCCTTACTTACCTCTACACTTGAATTGTTATATTTTGTAGGTACATAAGGTTTTGATTAGAAGGAGCTTGTACAACAACGATATATATACAAAAGTTAATTTCTATCAAATGAAAAAGGTATGGTTGCGTTCCTCTTCGTGCGATCTACGTTTTGGTAGTTGTGGCGGTGTAAACGGATGAGTTTTTGGCCTTGGATTGCTTGGAAAGCTTCCTACCTTCTTCTCTAATGGTTGTTCTTAAGTTTTGTGATTGTCAACCCTAAAAGCCTAACTCAAATGGGTGATATACCTTAGGAAAATTCGTGGGTTTAATTACCTAAAAATATAAAATGTCTAAAATACCCTCCCGGGATGTCAATTAGACCTAAAAATGCCCCGAGGCTCAAACTAAACCCCCGGGTATACTTTTCTGACTATCTCGATCCTTCCAGACATATTGGAGCACTCGAAATGACCATACGAGCGACTTATAATATATTCACTTTTAATAATAATAATAATTTTGTCCCGACACGACACAGGCACGTCCCGACTTAAATTTTTATAATTGCCATTTTATTCACTCGTGACAATTGTAATATAATCAATCTTATATATTACGTTACTCATTTAGTAATATACAACCAATTCTCAATAATTACTAACTCTCGTCACGCTAGTAACTATTTTAAAATAATATTCGGCTTAATATTAAATTAATATTTAAATTAAGTTTTATAAATCCCAAAATTAAAAGCCATAAAAATATGGGGTATTACAGAAAGTTCCGAAGAAGTTCGTACTTTGGAGAAGTCGCTTTCTCCCCAGAAAAAATCGTACTTCTGGAAAGTCACTTCAGTCCCAAAAGAGGTTCGTACTTTTGAAAAGTCGTCTCTAAACGAGAAATAAAGGCAAATCTCTTTGCGCATTCCACAAACATCGCCACTTTTAAACGAATCTCTGTCCGATTAAGTAGAGCTTTACTCATCTCGGGCACCTTAAGTGGGGACACTCTCCCAGGAAAATTCGATTCACGGTAAAAGGGTAAAGGAAATTATACCCAAATATATATATATATATATATATAATGATAAATTGTCCATATTATTTATTTCTTTTAGGCCGGCCTCCATTTAGGGAACCGGATATGTACTTTACAATGTTTATATTTTAAATCCAAGCTTTTAATACAACACCTTTGTTGATTGACTTGACATGCTCATTTATTAAAAAATGTTTATCAAATGCCACACTGACCATTAAAAACATGAAAACATACTTTTCAAAATCGCTCTGAGAAAAGTGTTCGTGAGTCGAGTCAGTCTGAAACTTTGCACGAACCAAAATCTAAAATCCGATTACTCCCATCATTTGTCTAAATGAACAAAACCCATCCCCGCTTTGGTTCCCGAATATTTTCATATCATATACTTGTCAAACATCGACCTATGATTAAGACATTATTTTTAACATATAAATATATCAATAAAACATAACATAAATATTATTTTAAGGATTAGGATCCATAAATACGAACTACATAGGATTTGATCTCCTGACTACACAAGTACACATGCGCAATACTGAGTCCTTGTCGTGAGATTGAGCCTCCACATTATGTCCATTGACATATTGTCCCCACTAAGATGCACCCATCTCTCCATTACACCCTCTTTCTGTATACCACAAACGAGATATCCAACTATCTCAAAGTCGTGATCTCTCGAGCATCCCAACACAAATTCTCAAAAGCATCCATACTTCATACCACCGAACCACACCCACCCACTTATCACCAAAAATACGAACCATGGATTATCCATCCAACTACTAGAAAATAATATTATCCATTGAGATGTCAAAAGAAAAAGAAGTATATTCATAGTTGTTAACACTCATGTGATTAAGAGGTCCAATATTTATATAAGGCTCATACCTTGGATGATTATGACTTACATGAAGTGTGAGTGTAACCATTAAAACAACTATGATCTTTCTACACAAATGAAATATCAAACTATCTCAAGCCGCGGCTTCCCGCGCAAACCTAGACAAACTCTCAAATGCATATACGAAACCGAAATACTGAGTCTTTGATCCCAAGTCTCCATGGGTACATAGGCGCAATGCCGACTCCTTCTTGTGAGCACGAGCCTTGATAGCATATCCCTCAATAAATTGTCATAATAAAGATGTACCCTTCTCTTCTATTACCTTTTTATCTCTCCTCAAACCTCGAAAGAGATGTCAAATTATCGCAAGTCGAGCTATCTTGCACACTTACATACATAGATACCAATTGTGGCCATCCGGATCGAATTCCCCTGATGCGGGTCGGTCTCGAAATCAAGATAGGAGGTAAAGTCCCCCTTGAAGGAGTCTCCCTCTCTTCCCTGCTATGCTCGTGTGGGTGATTCGAGGATATAGAGGTCCTCTTTCCACCACCCACATTGGCATCTTCGCGAGCTTCCTCGGATATAAAATTGACCATCATCAAAAGGAGATAACACGAAGGAATGGACTCACCATCCTATTTTTTTCAAAACAAGCAAAAGAATGTAGTTGTCTTGAGAAAACGGCATCAAGGTCATAATGATGCATACGAAACCAAGTGATTTGAAGGTCCGGGGATTAAGTTACGGAATGCAAGGTGTTAGGCACCCATTTCGCCCTTTCGATCTCTCATGGACTATGTTGATTTTATCTTTTTTCTCCAAAGAGTGATGTGTGTGTAACATAAATAACGAGAGAAGTAAATCATCTGACTCACGTCATGGAAAAGATGGAGCGGAATCATTCGTAGGAGTGTACCAAAAAATAATCATAAACATATAAAGTGAGTGTTCGCTAAATCACAAGTCTCTATGGGAAAATGAATGTGCATGTCAGACGAGACGCAAATATGTAGGAGTTCAATACTCACAAAAATAGGTCTAGCAGAATATAAAAGTTATAAAATGGAAAGAAAGGACTTGAATCCCGGGATTAGCCCGGGACGCCTACATAGCGCAAGGGGCATCAAAGTCCACGTAGTTCGAATATATCACAAGGGTGGGGTTCAACTCATAAACAAAAATTAAAACTCCTCTTTGAGTGCTTTTGAATAAATATGTGTCCAAGTGTGCAAGTGTGAGGAAATGAGGAAGTCTTACTTATGGAATTTATAAGTAAACCCTCTTTTTGTCTTTTTTTAATTTTTATGAAAATAAGTTATGTGAAATACTAATAATAAAAGTGGATATTATTTGATGTGAGATAATTAAACAAGACCAAAAGATATCACGAAATGAGAATGAGAATAAAGTGAATAATAACACTAAAGGAATAAACTAGAAAAAGATTAGGAATATACCTTCGAGGAGACTTTTGTTGTTGAATTTGGGAGATATATAGGTCGATTTTTGTAGTGGTATAAGAGTGACAGGAGAGGATGAGGTAAGTGACCAAATGTGGTAGGAAAGTGAGGTGGGAGAATGTTGGAAAATAGAGTTTTTTGGTAATGACGGCGCTCTAATTTTGAGAAAATATTTGTTGACGGCTGAAAAAGGACCTCCCATAGGAATGAGGTCATGGTCTCCTTAAATAGTGCATTTTATGATTATGGCCCTTGGCCTACCAATTGGCAGAGTGTCTACCTTACTAGGTAAGAAAAGTACACCCAGCTGATAGGCAGGGGGTCTGGGGTGCCTATAGGCAGTCCGAAACAGACTTTTTCAGAAAAATAGGCATAAGATGCGAATCGTAAGTCCGAATCGCACATGGTCGGGACCATTGGAAAGGTAATTTAGATCCCTTAAAGAATCCATTGAGCCACTCTCGGGTTAGGGAGTTTACCGAAGTAAAACATGGCTCGAAAATGCCCAATGGTCTCTAGATGGGGGATTTTCGAAGCAAAACGGGTCGTTTGTGCAAATTATGATGCCAATTCGTGTACACCATGGACCATTTTAAAGTAAATTCATAGACCTCAGAGATTCATTGAGATTCATTCAGGTTAGAGAGCTAATCAAGATCAAATGGGGACCAAAAGCGCCCAGTAGCCTTTCGAAGTAAAACGGGTCATTCGTGCAAAATGTGAGGTCGATTCGCACATAGTACGGATCGTTGGAAAGGGGATTAAGAGACCTTCAAGGTGTCATTGAGATTTTCTTAGTTTGGAGACCTTACCGGAGTCAAATAGGGATCGGGAGCGTTCGATGGCCTCCAGATCAGTACTCAGAGTAAAAACGATCGTTCGTGCGAATCGTGAGGCTAATTAGCGCATGTTACGGACCATTGGAAAAGGGATTTAGAGTTCTTCAAGGTTTAATTGAGATTTTATCAGGTTGGAGAGTTGAATAGAGTCAAACAAGTCCCGAAAGTTCCGGATGACCTCTAGATCAGTACTTAGAGTATGACCTATGGTTTACGAAAGGAGGAGGAGTGTTAGGGACTAGAGACGGTAGTTAGGGGGTACTAGGATGGGGTGTCTACACTAATGGGCACATGCTATACATTATCACGAAGTCATACACAAGCGTCCTTGTGTACCTGCACCAGTTGAAGTGATGTTCTTACACGTCTCACTGATACCATTTTTCTACATAAGCACCTATTTACGTTTAAGGGATTCTCAACCTAAGGTCTCTAAACAAGTTCTCAAAATAGCTAAAAACTAATAACCTAATGTAAAGAGCGATAGTAATCATATAATTAAGGAAGCGTAAAGAATAAGTGGGGTCATTCTCCACTCGTAAATTGGTTCCCTAACCCGCATATTAAGAACCTTTGTACCAATTGCAAACTTAAACCTCCTTAGGATTAGCCCGAAAGAGATAACCCGAATCTTTTATTTTTTTTTTATAAAACAAGCTCGTGACTCTTAACGAACCAACCAAACCCCTTATCGCACGAGACACACTTAGGCCTAGGCACCAGGGGTGTGTGCCTTAAATGGGATATGGCGTCAAAAATCTTCCAGGGGAAAAGTCCCTTCAACCCATATTGAATCGATAAACCGACGTGGGACACACAAGATCGAGAGACAAGCATTCTCGGGTATCACCATTAATACAAGATCCCACCAAGTTCATCACTGCTCGAGGGTCCTAACACCATAGTGGCGACTCTGCTAGGGATAAATTAAGAAAACCAAATAATCCTTATGCATCCTTCATAATATACTTAATATCATTCTCCTGCATAATTTCTTATTATAAATTTATCCTTAGTTTTAGAATCCTTCATAACATAGATGCTTTCTTAGGTCCCCATATATAGGCATTACACCAAAAAAAGGACTTTTGTCACCTTTCCCGCAAGGAATTGTCACAGTCCAAAATCGTGATAAAAAAACACGGGAATGTTGTCAAGGTCTTTGGCCGTGACAAGTCCTTGACAATTGGTTATCACGGTCTTATCACAGTCAAGGACCATGATAAAAATGGAAAAAAAAAATCCCACTAAAAACCGATTTCATTATTACCCACTAAAAACCCTCAACTCAAGCATTTACCCTCTTTTCATATAATAATCTCATCTCTGCGCTTTACTCGACACTGAAGCCATTCTCACCCTCATCTCTCTCTTCCTCTCTTGACACAGTTGGTGCAATGATGGTGACTATTGAGTCAATGTCGATGGAAATATTTTAGTCTACTTATTGTCCATAGCTTTAAGTTGATTATTGTGGCATGATTCGAATAGACGGTCTGACGGTAATGACCGACGACCGTTTCTAGGTTGAAGTCAATGGCAGTGTTTTAGCTTCAAATCCGGTTCAACCTCTGTTGCATTAATTGTCTACCTTTACTAGTAATATTTTATTGTAGTCAGTATATATTTTAATTAATCTCGAATATGAAAATTTTTCATTCGCTTCTATTCGTTGCTTATCTACCTCTTCTGGTAATATTTGATTGTATTCTATATATTTTTAATTAATCTCAAACTTGATATTTCCTCATTCTTCTTTCTCTTATTATGGCTTCAATATTCACTTTGTTCCTTGAGAACTAAATGCATTAGAAAAAAAATTAGGATAAAGGAAATATATATCTTGAGATCTAAATGTAGTGTATATGCAACAAATTAATTGGCAAAAGTTACAAGAAAATAGTTTTATGGCAATACAACCGTGATATAGTGGCTATGTTTGAAGGCATGTTTTATATGTTAGGATTAATATTGAAACTTTAGAAATATCAAGTTTAAAATGAAAACTCACTCCCAAATTTTAGGGTTAATTTTTCATTTTCCTATAATATATAAGTATAATTTGATATAATATATGAAAGAGGGAGTTAAAAAAGAAGATAATGGGATATTATGATTAAATGTGCCTGTTGGACAAATTTATTAAGAGTTTATAAGTCATAAAGTGGTTGAAATGAAGTCTTAACGGTCAACTAACTACATTCATTAAAATGGGGCTATATCTCAAAAAATAAAATTATGTTTTGACTAACTAATGGATACTTAACTTCAAATAATCCTATAGTAAATAAGGTAGCCAGGGATTATTATAGTCACCCAACCTTGGTGGCTTATTTGAGTCACCCAAACTCAATCAAAGACCGTGACCTTAAATTATTGAAGCTTAAGCCACAGTTATGGTTGAAAGAAGATAGTAGCAGAAATAAAATGATTCCCCCAGTGCGTTTACATTGGCGAGTGAGGACTTTAGACACAGTATATAAATTGAAAGTTCCCTCTAATTTTTCGTCCAACTTACAAAGGATTGTTAATTATGCCACCCCGATTTACATAAGCGGAAGTCTCACGATTAGCATGTGATAATGCAATTGGTTCATTTGTTATTTAATCACTGTTTCTCTAAGCATAAGGATTTACGAAGTGACATTATGCAAATTATCCTCTCTTTTTTAAGAAATTGGGATTTTGTTTATTTTGAGAGAAAAATGTTGTCCCGTAGCATTTACAAGCAAGAAGGAACAAACAAAAGAAAATTATTCAGCTTTATGGACATGCCTTAGATAAGGATAACTAATTTTATCTAGGAGAAAAGATCATTTAATCTTCTTAGGAAGCTCTTGAGCATGGAAGAAGGAAGAAAAAAGTTGGGATGCTAGACTATGCTTGGACAGGAGATTAGCAGTATAATTTGACTCTCTGCAGTAATGAATTACTGTAATTGTAATGCCCTTGACCAATTCTTTAATTTGGAGAACTATTTATTTAATTCTCCAAGGAATTTTGAGCTTATTATTAATACAACTCACTAAATGCATTGAGTCAGACTCAACTACTAAATTAGCCCAGCCTTGAAGTAGATAATAAACTATACTTTCTTTAATAGCTAAAGCCTCTGCCAAGTTGTTTGAACCATTCTCCCTAAATTGAGTTGTAGCCCAAATGAAAGCTCCTTTTGAATCTATTAAAATATCCCCCACGTACATTATTCCTTAGTCATCATAAGCACCATCAGTATCTAACTTTAAAAGAGGATGAGCTGGCCTTGACCAATTAATGAAAAGGCAGGTAGGATATTTCAGAGAGGGATATGGAATGTTAAGGCTTTGACAAGCCTCAATACATCTTTTAGAGCATGAAGACTTTATACTACTGTTGGAAGCTATCTATTTAATTATCTTTAGGATTCTCTTGATAATGAATATAGGATCCATCTTGATATTGTCAAATCTTGCTCTAATCCTGCTTAGGCAAATTTTCTATAGAATGTTACAAAAGACTACCGTGCACAACCATTTGAGACATGGATCTGAACTTAAAAATGACCACCATGTTATTATCTTTGAATTTGTGGGACCTATAGGATAGATCCCTAGATTAGAATGAAAGAAAGACCAGACTTGAGAAGCAAGGAGGCATGTGTAGAAGAGATGAGCTAAGAATTCCTCTGATCTAGAACAACAATGACACTTAGAGGCAATATAAATTCCCATTGATTTTATGTTTTGATCAAAAGGAAATACATTATTTAATACTTTCTAAGAAAAAACTTAGAGGTTTGGAGGGATTTTAAAATCCCAAATGAAACTATAGGTAATTGATCTCAACTCCACTGTTCTAGAATAAGAAAAATCCCATGTACTAGAGGGAGTCCAGTACCACTCTTCTCTGATTTTGTAATGTTATCTTCCAAAAGGTCCTTAATTTTACTAATCCTTCTAGCAGCCATGAACCCTTGTAAGATAGGCATGGTGGGGTATTTTTACCTCATAAACACTGACCAGATTGAAGTACCCTTTATATATTCCTAATCAATTTTTAAGTTCCTAGATAAAATAATATAATCAAGAGATTTTATGCCTAGACCTCCTTCTAATTTTGGAAAACTTAAGTGCTCTCATCTCACCCGACGGTGTTTATTGCCATTTTCTTTGTTAAATCCCCATAAAAAAGCAACATAGATTGTCTATCAACCTTAGAGTCCTTTTAGGAGGATAGATTACAAATAGAATGTAAATAGGAATGGATCTTAAAATCGATTGTAATATAGTAATTCTGCCTCCATGAGATAGGAAGTTTCTTTTCCAACTCAGAATTTTAGAAGCAATACCTTGAACAAGAGGATCAAACATTGAAACTCTAAATTTGCCTTTAAATAATGGAACTCTCAAGTACTTAATAGGGCCATAACCATCAATAAATTTGATAATGGCTACTTTTGAATGATTAAGTCTTTGATTGTTTTTGGAACTGGTGAAAACGTGGCTTTTTTCCACACTGATGAGTTTATCAAACTAGGCTTCATATGAGGAATGAAAATTCATTAAATTATTAAGGACTCTTTTGGATCCATTTGTGAAAATAATAAGGTCATCTTCAAAACTGAAGTGGCTTATTATACCACAACCTTTAGGATAGGAGAAGGGCTTGATAACACTTTGAGATGTTAGACTATGCAGACCTATGCTTAGAGTTTCATCTGCCAAGACAAACAGACTAGAAGATAAAGGTTTCCTTGTCTTAGACCTCTAGAAGGATGAAAATGTCCATAAGAGTTTCCATTCACAATCACTGAGAACCAAATGAAGATATACATCTCCAAATCATGTCTATAAAGACCTTATCAAAGCTAAAAGCTCTTAGAGTTTGGATTAAAAACATCCAAGAGACTCCATCATAAGCTTTGTGAATATCAAGCTTTAAAGTGGCATTTCCCCCATCAATATTTATATCTAGAAGTTGTATCATCTCTTGTCCAAGCAAGATATTATGTAAAATACCTTTGCCTTTCACAAAATCGGTCTGGTAAGGAGATATAAGCATGGCAAGGATGGCTCGCAGTCTAGAGATTAGGATTTTTGAAATGACTTTTTAAGAGAAATTGCAAAGTCTTATTGGCCTATACTCTTTGCAATTATTAGGATGGATAGATTTTGGAATAAGGTAGATTTGGGTGGTGTTCCAAATTTTAGGAATTTCTCCTCCAACAAAGAAAGAATGAATGGCTTCAATTGCCCCAACATGATACAAAGAAATGGCCATTAAATCCATCTATTCCTACAGAATTATTAGCATTTAGATCTTTAATAACAGTCGATATCTCATCTTTATCTGGAATTTTGGACAATTGACTATTCATATATGGGTTGATACGGTTAGGGATTAATTGAGTCAAACTGTTACTACTACAAGGATCTATAGTAAAAAGATTTTCAAAATAAGAAATAAAATTGTTAGCAATCTCCTCTTGAGAGTTTAAAACGATTCCATCATCTAGATTGATAAAGTGAGTCCACTGCCTTCTCTTATGTTAATTAACTCAACTCAACTCAACAAAGCCTTTTCCCAATTATTTGGGGTCGACTACATGAATCCTATTTTTCCACTCCATTCTGTCCAGTGCAATATCTTCGGTTAAACCATATGATATCATGTCCTTTTTTATAATATCCCACCAAGTTAATTTAGGCCTACCTCTACCCCTTGGGTTACCATCAATACTAACTAAATCACTCTTCCTTACAGGAGCATCCATTGGTCTACGCTTGACGTGTCCAAACCATCTAAGTCAATTTTCTCTCAATTTATCTTCTATAGGAGCTACTTTTACCGTTTCACGAATTTGTTCATTTTTAATTTTATCCTTTCGAGTTTTACCACAAATACATCTTAGCATTCGCATCTCTGCCACACTCATTTTCTGCACATTTTGTTTCTTGGTTGCCCAACACTCTGTCCCATATAACATGGCAGGTTTAATGACCGTCCTATAAAATTTTCCTTTTAACTTCAAAGGTATACGCCTATCACACAGAACGCCGGTCGCACTTCTCCACTTAACCCAGCCTGCTCTAATCCTATGCGTAACATCATCACTAATATCTCCATCTTTTTGTATAATTGATCCTAAATAACGAAAATGATCATTTCTAGGTATTTCTTGACCCTCCAATTTCACCACATCTCCATTTGTCCTCCTATTACTACTAAAATTACACTCCACATATTTTGTTTTAGTTCTGCTTATTTTAAATCCTCTTGTTTCTAAAGTTTCTCTCCACAATTCCAACCTAGCATTTATCCCCATCTTAGTCTCATCGACTAAAATAATATCATATGCAAATAGCATACACCATGGCACCTCATCTTGTATTTGTCCAGTCAACTCATCCATAACAAGAGCAAAGAGATAAGGACTTAATGCTGAACTTTGGTGTAGCCCTACCGTAATTGAAAATTCACTACTTTCTCCAGCTGATGTTCTTACTGTAGTCATCGCACCATCATACATATCCTTGATCACGTCAATATATCTGCGAGTCACTCCTCTTTTATGTAGAACCCACCATATTATATCTTTGGGTATCCTATCATACGCCTTCTCCAAATCTATAAAAATCATATGAAGATCTTTCTTTTTCTCTCTATACCTCTCCATTAATCTCCTCAATAAATAGATTGCTTCCATTGTTGACCTCCCAGGCATAAACCCAAATTGATTCTCAGATAATGTTGTCTTCAATCTCAATCTATATTCAATCACTCTCTCCCAAAGTTTCATTGTATGACTCATTAACTTAATACCACGATAATTTGAACAACTTTGTATGTCCCCTTTATTTTTATAAATAGGTACTAAAATACTTTTTCTCCATTCATCGGGCATCGTATTAGTCATTAAAATTCTATTAAATAATTTTGTAAGCCATGATACTCCATCCTCCCCTAAGCACTTCCAAACCTCAATAGGGATACCATCTGGTCCTAAAGCCTTCCCTGTTTTCATCTTTTTTTAGAGCAATCCTGACCTCTGTTGTCCTAATTCTATGAAAAAATATATCTTCTCGAGTCTACCTAAGTTCCTCTATATCAAATTTACTCCCATTATCTCCATTTAATAACCTCTCAAAGTAGTTTTTCCATCTTTCCATAATTTCATCATCTTTGACTAGGACTCTCGAATCATCACTTTTGATGCACTTAACGTTATTAAAATCTTTTGTTTTCCCATCCCTAAGTTTAGCAAGCTTATAAATACTTTTTTCCCCTTCTTGTGTTCCTAATTTTGTATAAAGATCATCATACGCTTTTAACTTAGCATCTCTTACCACTTTCTTAACTTCCTTTTTAGCCCATTTATATTTCTCAAAATTCTTTTCATTTCTATTTGTTTGCCATGTTTTAAAGCACTCCCTTTTAATTTTTACTATATTCTGTCCTGCTTCATTCCACCACCAAGTTTCTTTAGACTGTGGCCCTTTGCCTTTTGATTCTCCAAGAATTTCTTTTGATATTCTCCTAATGCATGTGTCCATCTTATTCCACATTATGTTAGTTTCTTCTTCACAATTCCATGTTGCATCATTTAATACTTTATCTTTAAATAGTTCTAATTTCTCTCGTTTTAAATTCCACCACCTAGTTCGTGGGTTAATCTTCACTTTTCGCACTCGTAATTGATTTTTAATATTTATATCCAACACCATTATCCTATGTTGTGAGGTTAAGCTCTATCCCGGGATAACCTTACAATCTTTACACGTTGATAGGTCTCCTTTCCTAATAATAAAAAAATCTATTTGGCTCTTATGTGTTCCACTTTTATAAGTTATTAAGTGTTCAAGCCTCTTTTTAAAACATGTATTTACTAGTACAAAATCATAAGCCATCGCAAAATCTAATATAGACTCTACCCCATTGTTCCTATCTCCAAAACCATGTCCTCCATGCA
The DNA here is from genome assembly GCA_949130495.1 of Sambucus nigra. Classification (NCBI taxonomy): domain Eukaryota; kingdom Viridiplantae; phylum Streptophyta; class Magnoliopsida; order Dipsacales; family Adoxaceae; genus Sambucus; species Sambucus nigra. The sequence continues at coordinate 290,919,946 of OX422215.1, read as the reverse complement.
CTATCTCATATCCTACACGATCTTCTCCTACATGGCCATTAAAATCTCCACCTATATAGATTTTCTCACCTAGGGGTATTTCTTGAATTAGTTCATCCATTTGTTCCCAAAATTGTACTTTAGTGTGCTCATCTAATCCTACTTGAGGTGCATAAGCACTAACAATATTAATTATGTTTTCACTTAATACCAATTTTACAAGTATAAGTCTATCACCTTTCCTAATAACGGTTACGATATCGTCCTTAAAGTTTTTATCTACTATTATTCCAACTCCGTTCTTATTTCTATGTTTTCCTGTATAATATAATTTAAATCCTGTATTTTCTATTTCTCTAGCTTTATCACCGACCCATTTAGTTTCTTGTAAACAAGCTATGTTAACTTTTCTTCTTATCATGGTATCTACTAACTCCATCCCTTTTCCTGTCATAGTCCCTATGTTCCAAGTCGCTAACCTAAGTCTAGTATCCTGGACTAGCTTTTTTATCCGCACACGTCCAGCTTGTTGCAGGAACCCTTGCGTATTTATCATCGCATCTGGGCGCCGATGCGAAGCCCCTTGCCTATTTTTTGAGACACCCGGTGGCAGGCGCAACGCTCCTTGCCTATTTTTTGAGACACCCGGTGGCAGGCACAACGCATCACTTAAGGGTAATGCCCTAGCATTAGCACGTATATTCATAGGATTCATGTTCATGACAAAGTTTTACGCTGGCTGTCAGCTACCTAACGCAACCCTCCTCCTTTTTCCGGACTTGGGACCGACAGTGTCAAAAAAATAAAATAAGAAGTTAAGCACGACATAGGCGGAGTTCTTATGTTAATTAACTAGATATTTCAAAACTTAATGTTTTTATCACCCTCTGAAATCAACTGACATTTTGGCTTTTGAAACCAAAATTTCTCGTCATTAGTTAGGGTCAAATTTAGGTCTGCTTAAATTTTGAATAGATGACATCTATTGGAAGGCCTTGGTTGATCTTCAAATCTTCTTTCAATTTAAATCAAATTATCTTTTAGATCTTGAATATGTTGAAATAAGTCTTTGAACTCTGATTTACTCCAATTTCTCAGCTCACTTCCGAATCTTTTGAGTTTAAAAGCAAACTTTTCCAGAGGTCTTCCAGTAGCAGGTCGAAACCTAGAATCATCCACAGTCTTCAGTAATGATCCATTATAAGTAAAAAAATGAGGAACTTAACAAGCCTTTTAATAGAATCAAAGGGGCTTTGAATGGAGAACAAAAGAGGGGCATGATCAAAGCAATTCATATTCAGTTATTGAAGCTTGGACTGAAGAAAAGAACCAATCCATAGTTGATTTAATAGACCCGTGTCTAATCTTTTGAAAATCATAGAACCATTATGTGATTTTTCCCAAGTAAATTTTAAACCAATATATCCCATATCTTGGAGTGAGTTATTTTGAATGCAGTCCAGGATATCAGTAGATGCACCTATATCAATCTCATTGCCCTCAACCCTTTCTTCTACTAAGAAAATTATATTGAAATATAATCCACCAAATAATGTTGGAATATTGTAAATCTCAATTGAAGTTTGTTCTATAAACTCCCATAATTTTCTTATTTCCACTATAGTACACTTGGCATACACAATTCCAATAACTACCTTTACAAGAATTAATGGATACTCCAAAAATACAAATAAAGACTGTCCTCTATCAGAAAATGAATTACAAATGATCCCATGTCTCCGAAAACACCAGATTTTGCTAGAATTACTAGCTTTGATGTCCTTAAAATTTAAGAGGTTCCTCAAGTATTCCATTTTATCAACATATATCATAGGTTCATGAATTGCCAAAAAATAAATTTTATGATTCTTACACAACTTATTCAGTCTTTACCTTGAAGGTTTATTACTAACACCTTTAATATTCCAAATTAAGAGACTAATCATTAATTATTAGGAGTAATTGCAATTGAGGTAAGTCTTTATTATCTTCTAGTGGATGAAGAATGGTACCTTGATTACTGGACTTCTTTGGGGGAGGCACAACTCCTGTTATTGGACTGTAATCTTGCATTTTTTGCATACTGAGAATGTCTTCTTTCTTTTTCTTGTGGGCTTGGATTGTATTATTCACCAATAAGGAAAAGAGTTTAAATTCTTCAATGAGAGGCACTGAATGACTCATAGTATCTTTTGAAACAAAGATTACCCCTCTATCCTCACTAATCCTTCCATCTTGACCCTTCTTTGACAGCATTGACTTGTTGTTGATGTCAATATCCTCCATGATGTTTGACCTGAAAATGACTTTGGGGATTGAAGTTGCATCTTCTGATATCTCCATTTCAATTTTGAAAGCATCTTCCATGAGATTATTGTACTCTTCTATTTATATCTCCAAGAACTACTTATTTGACAAGGATGGTTCATCTTTGATCGAGATCAAAGAACAATCCACAGTGTTTGTGTCTGGGATTTCACCCTCTTCCTTTTTTAGCTCAAATGGTCCTTTAAGTGGCTCTTTTTCTAACATCACTTCCTTTTGCAGGTCTTTAACAACTTTATCCTTTACCTTGTAAATAAGTTTGCTATTTTTATTTCCTATATTAATACGAGTTTTTTGTTTGTTTTGGGCCGTTACATTATCAATTCGAATAGATGAATCCACATTGTTTGTAATGGATCCAATCTTCAATTTTATGGCTTAGCTTTAAACATCGAGAGAAATAATGAGGGGTTATATCATATTCAATGGGCTACCAAAACCCATGTTCTCCACATTCGATCCAAATCCTATAAGGTTGAGGCTTTAATAGATCTATCTCCATGTATACATAAACAACACTTGGTCTTGATCATTTCAAAGTTATATTATCTAGTTTGAGAGGAGTACATATAGCTTGGGCAATTGAAAATAGAGCTTCTTTTGTAAATAAGTGCATTGGGAGACCTGGGAAGCTGATCTATGTAGGCACAATAGGACTTTCCTGATTAACCCTAAATCATGGAGTCCATTTGAACGTACGCATGAGGCTATTTTCGATAAACCATAAGTCCTTCATCCAAAGACTAATGAAATCCTCTTCACAATTGACTTTGATGAGGATATGTTTATGATCCCGAAGTCCAATATCAAAGGCTGTATTCAAACCAAAAGATTCAAAGTTTTTTTGAATGAAATACATAGAAGGCTTACCATGTGAGAATTTTCCAATGATAACATGTTTAAAAGGAGATTCTAGAATATTCATCTGGGCTTGGGAGAATATTATAGCCATTTCACCTTTTTACTTTTGTAGGAGTTGACTATCGATTGTATGGGTAGGCTTGGATCCTTTCAATACTTATGTAAATGATCTATGCCAAGGATTAGGAGGATCTGATGTCTTAGGGTTGAATTGAGGGTGGCAGTCATGGTAGGGTTAGGAGAGAGAGGGTGTTTTGCAAATTATCATCTTCTTCACACTTTTATGTGCAAAAATAGTCAATCAAAAGCACAATGTGGCCGTAAATTAGTTAATGTAACCCGTATTTGAAATAATTCTTAGATTTTTAATAAGGATTCTAATTATGTGATATGTAATAAACATTCCCGTGGTTGTGTGAATAGTGTTATCTGCTTTTGTGAATGTAATAATGATTCCAATTGTGTTTATTTGTTTATACATCAATTGTTTATTTGTCTGTTCAATTTTGTTTAATTTATGATATGGATTTATATTCTTTTAATGTTCTTGTTAATTTTTTATGTATATTATCTAACAATGTCATACTAATTCACTATTTATATTTCTAAATCATCTCCTTACATATATGTTTCTACTAATAACTATTTTTGCAGGATATGCCTTCATCAAATCGTAATTAGGGAAGCGGCAGCGAGGAAAACTCGTCTAACACTAAGCCCCTAAAGTGGAGCAAGTTGGGAGCAAAGTCAAGAATAAGACGGGCTTCCAAGCTAGGGCCTTGAAATTAGTCAAAACAATAATTGTCCCCGGGTACACTGATTGGAGGAGTGTGCCCGTTGAGCTTAAGATGGTCGTTTGGGGGGCATTACAGGTATATGCTTGATTTAATAGTATTTGAATTTTAGTTTATAATTTAAATGCTACTAAGTCACTTACTTTGATTTTTTTTTTTGTATTTGTTAGAGAGGAACAATTCAACTAGCCCCCAAAATCACGTGACGCCATGTTGGAACAAAGGAAAGCGTGGAAGATAAATATGCGTGCACGATATTTTGGAAGGGACCAGGAGTCCATCTTACGGCATAGCGACACAGTCTACAAGAAGGAGTCAATATCTTTAGAAAACTGGTAACAATTTGTCGATAATGAGATATTAGAGAGGTAGTTATCGTCTCGTGAATTGGAGAGGTCAAATCGATCCAAAAAGGTTTACGTGCACTCCAGGCATATGTCTTACGCCAAGGTGGAGCATAGGAAGGTATGTTTTGAAATGTTATTTCATTTTTACTTTTACCGTATTGTATTTGGTGGTAATTATATACAAATTTACTAATTTTAAATTGTTTTATTTCAGGAGAAGGGGATTGGTCCTGGAGGTAAGCCACAAAGGGTCAATGCATGTACAATGAATCGAACGAAGAAAAGGAAGGACAAGGAGGTTAAATCGATCATGGTCATCACCATTGTAAGTTTTAATTATATTTATGATATTAATTCATTATTTATAATCACATACTTTGTTGTTAATTAATTTAATCGCATACTTTTTTGTTATTTCAGGAAAGCTTAAAAAAGTCCACAGCTCATAGAATGATTGTGACAATACATCTTTGACTACGGATGCACTTAGCCAAGTTCTCAGGCCGGATCATAAAGTCCATACTCGGGGTGTTAGCTCTCAGATGGTAAAGTTAAAGCTCATTGGGATTTCGTCAAGTAATGATGGATTATCACAAAAGGTCGGCGAGTTGAAGACCTGTGCAGATCAAAAGTTTGACAACATCAAAAAATTCTTGAATAAGATATTTTCGATGGTTAACCATGATATTCAAGGTCAATCTGAGAGCAACTCAGGGAAGGCCATGGAGAAAGTAGTGGATGAGGGGATCATTACTCTATATTTCTCACCCTCACCGATAGATCCCTCATCTTATGAGGGGATCATTACTCTGTATTTCTCACCCTCACCGATAGATCCCTCATCTCCATATGATTTCTCCTCCTCCCCTTCCCCCTCCCCCCCCCCCCCCAAGCATCCCAACTGTCCAGACTCCATTTACAATTGGTTGGGAGAAAGTCTATTTACTAGACTTATGACGAGGCGATAGAATTGTCAGGGGTTAAGGGACCCGAGTATACGCCCACGTTCCATGGTGCTTTATCATCCAATGCAGCCTCACGAGGCTCCAGTTTGCATCACTGACGTTATGGTGGGAAAAGATGATGAAGCCCTGTGATTGAATGGACAATGTGGCATGCACATATTGAGGGATGTGTTGGCTCTAATATTGTATGGCATGTCTTTCTCCTCCAACATGAGAAATAGAGAAGATTTACCTTTTATGTAACAATTTGTATGTAACATTCAAATTCGAGTTAATGTATTGTGTTCCTTATTTATATTTGGTTAGTGATTGATTATTATTAATATTGGTGTTGATTGTTGTTGGTTATAGTTAAAATATATCTTTGATTACTGCTAAAGGTCAAATTATATATTGCTAGGTAAGTGGCAGCGACCATACTACCTAATAGTTTTTTTTATTCTATCGCCCTGTTTTTTCATAGACTTTGACCTCGACAAGGAATACTTATCAAGGACTTGTCACGATCAAAGTTCGCGACAAGTTTTCCTTTGTCAAGGACATGTCATGTTCAAAATTCGTGACCTTATCATGGACTTTAATCGTGACCAGTCCTTGACATAACCAGTTCTCACCCAATTTCTATCACGATTTTGGAACATGATAAGTTCGGCTTGTCAAGGTTTATGACCATGACAACTAGCACATTTTGCTGTAGTGAGGATTATAGATGTTCCTAAACATTTAGATACGCGTAAAGAACCTCGCGATAAAATAAACATCAAAGTATGTAAAAATAAAGATTACCTATTTTTCATCACACACATCATAGTCTTGATTTTCATACTATTTAAACTCTATACCCTCGAGACCCAAAAATAGTTAGCCAATAAGAAGTTCGTACGTTAAAAAAATTGATTCACCTAAAAAGAGGCTCGTATTTCAAGAAATTCACTTCCCCCAAGGGAATTCGTACTTTAGAGAAATCGCTTCCTCGAGATAAATTCAAACCTTTAAAGCTATAATTCCCAGAAAGGAGTCGCCAGTGGATTATCACTCTTTTCAGCCACCCGTCCGGTATATTGAGGAACTTATCTCTTGATCCTAAGGTCTCGATGACAGTGAACGTTTGAAGTTTGTTCGGTACTTAGGTATATTGAATAGACTTTCCCATATATTCAGTACTAAGGATAAGTGGTTTCACACGTACCACAAAGGTTGCTCAATCCAAGCAACCCGGTATATCACGATCCATGGTAATGAAAAGATATCCACCAATCACCAAGTCGTATTGTCCTTTTACATATAGAGAAAATATCTAGGAACATCCTTTTGCATTGTAAGAGGGTACTTTAGATAAGATGGAGGCGTAACCCTTACTTGAGTATGGGAATGATAAGCTAATCTTGGCCAAAGCTTTGGATTAATGATAGGACAAACGAACACAGACCCAATGAAGATAAACTCAGTTTAAACTCACAAAACCCTTGTGTATAACTCAAGAGAGAGTAATGAACCTTAGAAGCAGCTTAGCTAGAGGGAGAGAGAAGTAAGCACCCTAGATACACCTTGGTAGGCAGGTAAAACACACCATATACCCTCAGGAATCTCTGTCAAGTATTAAAAGCTCTACAATAAATGGCAATGGTGAGGGGATAAACCCTCTGGCTTGCAATAAATACCTCTTTTTGATGTGTACCTCTAGTAATAACTTCTGAACTCTCAAAAGATCATCTTTCCTCAAAGGTGGTTGGGGTCCTTAAATGCCCCCACCACCCCCGAGGTAACTCAGTCATTAAAACTATGAAAGACATCCCTCATACTTTATGTCACAACATTAAATGCCTGGTGTACTAGTTGCCTCCACGTCATAATCATTAAATGTCAAGACATGCCTTTTGCCTAACCACTGTGTGTCAGGGGCTGTTGTCGCAGAGGTGGCTCACCAACTGCCTGATAGCCCCAAATACCACGGTGGTTTACTCAAGTGTATGCCTGACATTGTTTTGGCTAACCAGTAACATCACCTACGGTAGATGTGACACTAAGTATAAGGGTTATCTAGTTCATAACTCAATGCCCGATGGGACTCCAAGCTGCTCCGTTTGAGGTTCCACGGTCAGGGTTCTTCGACGTTTTACCAGGTGTATCTAAGATGGTCAGGACAAGCCCCAACGGTGCCTTACTTCTTAATCTTCCAGACCAGGTCCCTCTAAAGTTCCCACGGTGAGGTCATTCGATAGAGCATGAAATCTCTCCCAGGCCCTGCGAAGCCTGGTCTCTCGGAAGTACCATTTGACCTCATACAAACTCTTTTGTTATTATGATTACGTCATTACAACCGTTAAAGCTTACAGTCATCAATAATGAAAATACAATATGACTAATACAACATGCTAAAATATGAGCTGCTGCGCCAAGCTGCCTCGCTGAGTTGCTACGCTTGAGCTGCCTCGGTTGCTTAATCTCAAACACGGTTGCTAATTAAGGATTTGTCCCTAATCTCAAGATTACCTTCAAGCCCCCTCTACATTTGCCCCCTCGTTGAGAGATTTATTGGAACAAAAAGATTCAGGCCTTTTCTCCTTTATTCAGAACCAGAGCGTTAGAGTCTTCGGGAAAAAGTAACATTCTGCCTGATGCACCTTAGTCATGACTAATCAGTCGTCTAGACTTATGAGGAGAGAACATCATAGCTTTTTGGAATCGTTGGGACATCTTCTTCGTTGGGGGTCTTATTAGATATGTCTAACAAAAATTTCTTTGGCGCCAAAACTCAATCTTGTATACGATGGCAACGATTTGTGTTCCCCAGATGTCACTTTGTAAATGACGTGGCGCAGTCTTCTCAACTGTTAAAGCACTTCCCAAGGTGCCACGTGTTCATTGGAAATGATTGCAGGCGGCATTGCACGTGTGATGGTGGGAGACTTAAACGACAACCCCGAAATTTTCAAACGGCTATATCCAAAACACTTTAACCCTCTTTTTTTTTTCTTACTCTGTTACTATCTTCTTCAGACTTTCATTTCTTTTTTAAAGAGAGAGAAAAAAAAACTTGCAAAAACTCCATTGTTGCTAAGCTTCTTGTTCGCCTTCTTCCCTTCTCATCCTCTAAACCGTTACCTGTGGTCGTGGTCTTCTATTCTCGTTCTTCAAACCGCCATTGCGTGAAGCTTTTCTTCTATCTTCATCATCATTTTCCATGGTAACCTCAAGCAACCCCGCCATTTCTGCTACTGGTGCTCCGTCTGCCACCACCACTGCTGCCTCTGCCCTGGATGCTGCCCGTCAGGAACAACTGAGATTTTATCGTCTCTCTCCTATTTTTGGGGAGGGTGATGACTTTGCTGTTGCCTGTAAGGTTGTGCATTTTTCTTCCAAGTTCGATGCCTTACTGTTGGGTGATGAAGATGAGGATTCTTCTGAGTGGGGCTTTCTTCCCCCAGAGGGGACTCTACGATTTCGCTTGGAGCGAGGGGACTTCCCGTGGTCCCAAGTTGACTTCGAAGCGCCAGGGGGTTCTCCAGCCCACTTTGCTGCCTGGAATTCTCACATGCAAAGTTCTTATGCTGATATTCTCACCAAGCTTGGGTTGCAACGGGCTAAGTTGTTTGGTGAGTTAACTCTTTAGAAGAACAATGTTGCTCTTCCTATCCTAGTCTCTCGATGGAAGGTTACTACTCATACGTTCATCGCTGCGTGGGGCGAGTTCACTATAACTCTAGAGGACGTGTGCGAACTTTTGGTCCTCGATGCAACAGGTCATGATCCCTACGATGATGAGGCTCTTGATGCCCAAGAGACTGCTGATCGTTTGGAGTTGGATCGCATATGCCGAAGCTACATTGGTTCATCCAACAAAGCTACTTTCTCTCCCTTGATTAATTATTTCTTCAAGGGTTCTGGTGAAGGCAGTTCTTCAACAAATGCTCCTGGTCAAGTTACACCATTGGAACTTCCCGCCTATATTCTTGTGATTCTCTCCCATTTCCTTTTAACGGGCAAACCCAACGACCAACCCCGAAGGGACCTTATCAACCTGTCCCTTAGTTTGGCTCAAGGCATAAAACTTCCACCGGCTGCAATTGCCTTTGGATCCCTCTACACCTGGCTGGATAGAACTTTGTTCGACATGGAACACTCTCTTGGCCGTTATAACTTGGCCAATTTTGCCAACAGGGTTCTTCTGACCAACTTCCTTTACTTTCGCTTTCCTGCCGTAGTGGCCAAAGCCAACAGTCCTCCCTCGGGGGAAATAATTCTGCCTCCACGATCCTTTATTTATCACAGGAGACAAAGCCGAAAGGAGTTAATATCTATGATTGATCGTTTTGAGAACTTTGTAATGAGGCCTTATCAGGAGGAAGTCTTCTTTCACACTTGTGAATTTTTTCAACATGAAGCTAGAATGGTACAGACGCCTTCCCCAGATATCGAGGATCCCTCGTTGGCCGTGGTTCTTCTGTTCTACCCCGGATATCTGCCTTCTTACACCGAGTGGGGATATACCAGTGAGCACTATAATCCCAACCGATGCAGCCGCTAGTTTGGGTTTGATCAGGGGGCTCCACGTCTAGTGTTTCAATCGTCAAACCCTAAGGTCTCCTTTAGCGAGGCGTGCTCTCTTTTTTCTTCCACCGCTGCGTGGGGGATAAGTTCCATTATGGCTGGGCGAGTGACCATTCCCAGTATTACTAGGCAGGGGGATGTGACCCCTTTATTTTCCATAAAGTACTGGCCGAAGAAACTAGCTGAAATTACTGAATTCGTTGAGGGAGATCCGGTGTATCCTCCCGTTTCTTCATTTTCTGCCCTAGAGTTGGGGCTAAAAGGCAACTCTATACTTATGATAGAATTCCCTCTAAGTTCAACCCCCAAAGAACCTCCCACCGAACTTCCCCCACTTTGTCCCATGGTCCCAGTTGCAACACCTAAACCTAAAGCGCCTGCAGCTCCGAAGAAGGCTGCCCCTTCAACTGAAGCTACCATCGGCGAGGGGCCTTCTCAACCACCTGCCAAGAAGGCAAAAACGGATAAGAGTGGGACATCAAAGTCAAAGTCTAAGTCCCAGAAGCCCCAAACTCCCGTGGCAGCCCTTCCCATAGCCTCCGTTCCACGTCCCATGTCTGCTGAAACGGCTGAGGATTTAAGGAGGGAGACCCAAGAAGAAATAGATCGAATAAATGCTGAGTATCATCGACACTCTGTCATTGTTCCTCCTTCCATTGCTTTTCCCACAGTGGTGGTTGATCCTACAGAGCCAACGGCTAGAAGGAGAAATAGCTCAAGGGTTCCTCGAGAGGTCGGTATTGGTGGAGAGGGATCGAGGAAGAAAACTCTTGGTACCAAGTCTCAGAAGACACGAACTCTTGAGGTGCATCGAACTTCTGAGGTGAATCTTACTCCTTCCCCTTCTGTCGTTGTTACTCCTTCTTCGCCTGTGGTCCTGTCTTCTCGTTCCCCTTCTGAATCCAAGGTATGTATGCTTGATTTATTAATTCCCTTCTTTGCTTAAGGACGACTGTATTTGCTTATTTTTTCTTGACAACTGTGGTGTAGGGAGTTGAAATGGAAAGACCAGACCCCCCTAGTCCTCCCGTGAGCCCTTTCGTGGGGGGACGTTTCGTTATTTCTCGTGCCGATGTGAATCCTCCCCGTTCCCCCATGACGGGGCTTACCTATTCTCGTCGTTCAGCCTCCTGACATGCGAGAGAAGTTGCTGAGGGAGGTGATGATGTTGGGCCTGCGGGTGCCCCTTCACCGCCAGAGGTAACGCAACTCGAGACAACACTTTCAGTCCCCTCTGAATTACATACCTCACCTGAGGTTCCTCTGCCCATTGTTCTTGTTAATGAAAGTGAGCCCGAGGTATGATTTCTTCTACAAAATAACCCTTCGTTATTGTCTGTTCGTTCCCACTCTTTTCTTTATTTGACTTTTTGAACCCTGAGATGTTTTAGGTGCCTCAGGTTTAAATATCCTCGTTGTTAGCAGGCGTTCTTCATCCAACGATGCTGATGAGACCTCTGAATTCCATTCCCCTCTTTAACACCGTAACCGAGGTAAGTAGTATGTGGAGATACTTCTTCATGTTTTCTGTGCTTATTCCTCTTTTTTAACACTTGCCCTCATGTTACAGTTTTCTCCTGATCTTGTACCACCTAGTTATCTTGGTGATTTTACTGTAGTCAATGCCCATGTTGGTGCTTCTATCCAGCATAGTGGTGCTTCTACACCCCTTCGTGTTGGGTCTTTATTTGGGAGCCCGTCATCTTCTCTCGACGAATCCGCTATGCTTTCCCTAGTGCCTTATGTAGGTGAGGGAGTTTTGCGAAATGTTGGGGCTTCTGTGAGCTAGGACCCCGTTGTGTCTTCTGAGGCAATGATCTCGCCCCCAATAGTTCATGTCCCTACGGCTGCCACACTGACTCACGTTCTTGCCCCTGCAGCGACTGGGGTATTTTTCGTTAAGTCTTGTTAAGATTTTTCATAAACTCCACCTTACAATGGTGACTTAACAACTAAAACGCTTGTTAAGATTTTTCATAAACTCCATCTTACGACGGTGACTTAATAACAAAAACGCTTGTTAAGATTTTTTAACAAACTCCACCTTATAACGGTGACTTAACAACGAAAACGCTTGTTAAGATTTTTAGTAAACTCCACCTTATAACAGTGACTTAATAACAAAAACGCTTGTTAAGATTTTTAATAAACTCCACCTTATAACGGTGACTTAACAACGAAAACGCTTGTTGAGATTTTTAATAAACTCCACCTTATAACGGTGACTTAACAACGAAAACGCTTGTTAAGTTTTTTCTATGAACTCCACCTTATAATGGTGACTTAACAACGAAAACACTTGTTAAGATTTTTCATAAACTCCACCTTATAACGGTGACTTAACAACGAAAAACGCTTGTTAAGATTTTTCATAAACTCCACCTTATAACGGTGACTTAACAACGAAAAACGCTTGTTAAGATTTTTCATAAACTCATCATGCCCTCTATCTCTTTTTAGGTTGCTCGGGAAAATTCTCCCCCAGTTCTTTCGCCAATGCCTCCCCCCATCGGGAACCTGCTTCTTCGGAAAATTCTGGTCATGATGATCAAGGTTCCACGACTGGTGGTACCATAGAGAGCGAATCTGGGTGTGAACTTCCTCTTCCCGACTTGGCTCCTCATGCTTTCTTCCTGGTGGTGCTTCGACAGTCTCCTCAAATGCCTGTCAATCATCGCTTAGTGATTGAACAACTGGTGAATCGTCACCCCGAGACCTTCACATCAGACTGCCTACGCTCTAATATTCATATGATGAGTCACAGGCTTCAAGGCATGGCGATCGTTGTTGCTAAAATTACCGGTACTCCCACTGCAAGCGTTACCCGATCCCTACTTAACCAATTTCTGGGTTTCCTGAGGGAGCTGGAGTGTGATGGCTTCCTATTTGACTGGCTTATAACACATTTGAAACTTTGAAGAACCAGTAACTGATCGGCCAGAGGGAAGTGTTACGAAAGCACCAGGAGGACCAGCAAGCTGAGGAAGCTAGGTTGGTCGCATTGGCACCCCTTTTGGAAGCAGTGGATCAAGAGGTAAAGGATGATGAAAAAGCTTTGTGTCTGGTCAAACTGAAACGTGAGAGACTCCTCATCGAACGTACACAAGTGAAAATGAGGCTGGAGGTTTCTATTAACGCCCAACGGTCTTTCACAGCAGCTTCTTCGGGCCTTCCTGGAGATTTTTTCTCTTCCTCAGATTTATCGTTTCTTTTAGACTAGTTGCCTCTTGTATACAGATCCTCCATCTGCTCTTATCTATGTTATTCTTGGGCGATAGCTTCCAAAACAAATTTTGTAATGCTCTATTGTTTATGAATGAAGAATATATACTTTTCAATCCCTTCGTGTGTTGTGACTGTTGTTGTATGCTATAGAGTTCTATATTTCTGCAATTCTTTCATTATGTTCAAATTGTAACCCCAAACTTGTATATTTATAACAATAGCCGGTCATAACATTGGTTCAAACTTGATTGTTTACACATGATAAACCTTCAGCCATTTATTGTTAATCTTAAATGGCTTGTCTTCCTCTAACTTCGAAATTAAACAATAACCTGAGTCATGAGCTTCCTTCACAATGAAAGGGCCCTCCCAGTTGGCTACGAACTTTGGTAGAGGAAGTCTCCTGATGTGCTTCACTGTCGCTTTCAATACGAGGTCTCCCTCCACGAACTTCCTTGGTCTCACCAAGTTGTCATATGCCCTGGAGAGTTATTTCGTATATATTTGAAAGTGTTGCATCGAATTATCTATGTGTTCATCCAACTCTTCCAGATGTACGTGTCTACTATGAGGGAGCATGCTACTTCGCAAGGAATAACGAGCAGAGGGAACTTCTAACTCTACTGGAAGGATTGCCTCAGCCCCATAAACAAGAGAGAACGGCGTGTATCTTGTGGGTTTTCGCTTGGTTGTTCGATAGGCCCATAAAACAGCTGGTATCTTGTCATCCCATGCCCCTGGAAAGTCCTCCATCATCTTGACCAAAATATTAACCAAGGTTTTGTTAGTTGCTTTGGCCTGACCATTTCCCTTTGGGTATGCCACCGTTGAGGTGTGATGAACAATGGAGTACTTGTCTGTGAGCATTGTTACTTCAGAATTGACGAAGGGAGTCCCGTTGTCTGAAAGAATAACCTTTGGGATCTCAAAACAAAATGATGTATTCTCTGATGAAGTTGCTCACCACCCCAGCCGTTGCTCTTCTGAGTGGTATCGCTCCAGCCCATTTTGTAAAACACTCTGTGGCTACCAGTATCCATATCTTGCCTCTCGAAGAAGGGTGTATTACCCCCACTAGGTCAAACGCCAAGTATGAAATGAATAGGGTGTTGACAGAGAGTGTAAGTCCACCGATGGGGCATGGATCATATATCCATGAAGTTGGCAAGCTTTACATTTTCGAATGAACTCAGCAGAGTCTTTCTCCATCGTTGGCAAATAATACCCCAACGTCATCAACTGATCATACAACTTGGACCCTCCTATGTGTGTTGGATCGTGCGCTTGTTTGAGGACCTCCGTTGCTTCTTCCTTCGTGACGCAACGTAATGGCCTGTTGAAGTACCCCCTTCGATAAAGCTGCCCCTCCTGAACATAGAACCTTGGAGCCCTTCGCCTCAGACCCATTGCATCCATTTTCTCCGTTGGGATAACCCCCTCCTGAATGAAGTCGATGTAGGGCTACCTCCAGTCCGTTTGATCTTCAATGAAATGGCACTCAGCTGCCTCGAAGAATAGCTGACACGTATCGCACTTCCATTACAGCTCTACCGCATCTTGCTTCATTCTAGGCCAGAAATACTCCTCTCTTTGAATTCTCCTATATAGAGGTATCTCAGTCATTTCGCAGTGCTCCTCATGCGTTTTCCTCAATCTTTGCTCGGCTTCCTCTGGGCTGATGCATCTTGAGAACCATCCTCCAGCATTTCTATAGTAAAGATTCCCCAGGTTCGTAAAGTATTGTGCCAACTCTCTTAATCCCATAGCTCCTTCTCCAGACTCCAGTTGCTTCCTAATCTCTCCCCTCCAGTCCGCGTCCTCCTTCATCTGTAGTATTGACTGTACCCCGAAGGAGTTGTTCTTCATTGGATCACAACTATAGTCTCATCGTTCTTCGTGACCATTTTCTGGGCGATAGTGGCATAGGCGTCTGGATGGAGGTTCATCATTCTGGGATGTCTTCTGATCTTTGTTCGATGGAACTGGTTGAGAAGCCTTTGAATGATTGTTTTATAGGGCGCCAGGCTCATGTGTTTCAACGCATATTCTCCGTTTACTTGCTGAATTACTAAGTTCGAGTCACCCTTAATGCAGAGTGAACGAATTCCCCTTCGAAGAGCCTCTAGCAGCCCCAGTACCAACGCCTAGTATTCTGCTTCGTTATTGGAATAAGGGAAATCTAGCTTGTAGGAAAGGCAAATCTCTTCCATCCCTTTTGAAAGAATAAACCCTTCCCCCCATTCTTTTCCCCCGAAGATCCATCGAACTGCATCGTCCACTCCTCATCAGTTGTATCCAGGTAATTAGCCTGCAAATCATCTCCTGGAATGTCTTCCTTAGGTGGCTCGAAGGTTCCTGAAGGGAAGATGGCCAACAGATCAGCGTACGCCTGGCTTTTAATTGTGCGAGGAACCACACACTTCAAGTCATATTCAGAGAGGATAAGGAACCATCTAGCTACCCTGCCAATCAATATAGTCCTTGCAAGTAAATACTTAATTGGGTCGCATCTAGTTACAATATGAATTGTGAAAGACAACATATAATGCCTAGGTTTTTGTGCTACAAAGACTAAGGCTAAACAATGTCTTTCTAAGCTACTATATCTAATCTCTAGCCCATGTATAATTCTGCTGAGGTAGTAAACCGGTCGTTCTTGCCCGTCCACTTCTTATGCCAGTAGCGCTCTAACGGACCTCGTGGTAGACGTGAGTTATAGCTGCAACGGTACTCCTGCCTGGGGAGGAACCATGATTTGCGGTGAAACGAGAAGTTTCTTCAGCCTGACAAAAGACTCCTGGTGAACCTCCTCCCACCTGAATTTCATGTTTTTTCGCAACAGCTACATCAGTGGGTGTGTTATTTCGGCCAATCCGGGAACAAATCTCCTAAGGAAGGAGACTTTGCCAAGAAAACTCTTCAGCTCCTTCGCCGTCCTAGGACATGGCATCTCTAATATCGCCCGCTGTTTATCCTGGTCCATCTGCACCCCTTGTCGATCAACCACGAAGCCTAGAAACTTCCCGCTTGTTACTCCGAAGACACACTTTAACGGGTTCATCCTCAATTTATACCTCCTGCACCGAGAAAACACCTTCCTTAAATCATTCAGATGGAACTCCTCCTTCTTCGATTTGATGACCAGGTCGTCCACGTAGAATTCTACAAATTTGTGGAAGAAGTCATGAAAAATGGTCATCATTGTCCTCTGGTACGTAGCTTCATCATTCTTGAGTCCAAACGGCATCACCTTGTACATGAAGTTGCCTAACGGAGTTCTAAAAGCCGTTTTCTCTGCATCAGAGAGGTCCATCTTGATCTGGTTGTATCCCACATATCCATCCATGAAGCTATACATCTCATGACCAGCCGTGGCATCTATCAAACTATCGATGGAGGGTAGGGGAAACTCATCCTTGGGGCAAGCCCTATTCAAGTCTCTGAAGTCCACGTAGATCCTTATTTGGTTTTTGTCTTTCTTCCCCACTGGCACAATGCTGGATAGCCAGAGGGGATGTTATATTGGCTTGATAAATCCTGCTGCCAACAAGCGTTGGACCTCTTCTTTAATCTTTAAGTCTAGTTCAGGCTTATAAGTCCTCGTTGCCTGCTTCACCGGAATGGCTGAAGGCATCACGTTTAGTTTGTGGCAACTCACCTCTTCATCCAGCCCTTCCATTTCAGTGTACTTCCATGCAAAAATGTCTATGAATTCCCGAATTAGTTTGACCAAGGCTTCTCATTTCCCCTCACCGAGATCTTTTGAGATAAAGATAGGCCTTGGATCTTCCCTTTCTCTTGACAAGTTCAGCTGGTCTAACTCTTATGCCTGGGGCCTTGGTCGATCTCCTATGTAGTCTGGTTTTTCGACGATATCTTCTATGAATTCTTGTATGTTGGAGTTTTTTTCTTTTTTTTTTTTTTTTTTTTTTTTTTTTTTAATAGCAAAGAGGGACGGAACCCCCACACGTTTTATTAATATAATAAGGAGAAAAAGCCTCTCCGAAGCTTACAAACCCAAGCAAACTTAAAATCTAGAGGTTGGGTCCAATACTCTAGAAAGAAAGCAATAAATATGGGATTTTATAATAACCCCATTACATAGAGAAAACTTGAAAGAAATATGGGGATTTATCTTATCCCCATTTACATCTTAAAAATTCTATGCCTTATTTGCGGAGTATGCAGACTATCCAGCTTAAGTAAACCTTTAACCAACCTCGGGAGAGAGCTTTGATCCCAATATAAAAAGTTCGTGTTGAAAAGAGAAGCCCGCGAGGCTAAATGATCAGCGACTGAGTTTGATTGTCTCCATATATGATTGTAAATCATTTCATCAGAGCATTGGAATTCTTGAAGAATCTTTCTAGCTTACCAAGGAGGTTTTGCCTTTTCAATATCACATCTATTAAGAGCTTGCAATTAGATTCCACTATCACTTTTGAATATTTAATTGAGAAACCAATTTCATACCTTAAACCAAGGCCAAACTTTCAGCAAAAAACGAAGATTGTACTCCTATAGATTTTTCAAACCCGACAATGAAGTTCACGTTGGAGTCTCTAATCACCCCTCCAATACCACTATTTCCCGGATTTCCTTTAGAAGCTCCGTCAATATTTAATTTAAAAACACCACTTGGGGGATTAGACCAAACGCATTTTATAATCTGAACAACTTTAGGACTAATGTGAACTTGAAATAGGTTTATGATTTGAAAATCTACAGAGTTAGGAGTATTATAGATTTTGAGATTTTGTAGAACGGAAGAAGCTAAAAAAATAATTTTATTTATTATAAAATTAGCAGAAGGCTTAGAATTTTCAAAAACCAATCTATTTCTAGCCATCCATAATTCCCAAAAAATAATTTTAGGAGTTATGGCAAAAAGAATCTTTAGAAATTCTTTGTTATTTTTTGTCATCCACCAAGATAAAATAATTTTGGAGTTGTCTATCACCATACACTGCCCCCGTCGATCCACCAAAAACACTCATACACCGGGTCAACCTCATCCTTAGTCTCTTCGGTCGCCCGTTCACATCGTTATAAGCGGTACACTACTTTTCCCTCTTCAATGATAATTTTCTTGCATTACCTGCTGGTAGCTATTGCCACGGACTTTCTCTTCTTTTCTTTGGAAGCCTCAGCGATTCTTTTCCCGAAAAAATGACTCAACACGCTTTGTCATTGGACCTCGTGCTCCATCGGGTCTGTTCTAGGCCTCATCATGTCTTTGAGTTGCCTCGAGATCTTTTGGAGTCGAGGGATCACCTGATGGGCTTCTTCGGTCCTCACCCCTTTGTTACTTCCGCCCTCTTTATCCTGCTCATTCAAGGTCCCCATTCTCTCTCTAATCGAGGGAACCCATTCCCCCTCATCCTCCTCAAGTTCTGTATAGAACGCCGCATCTACTAAGTGTGCTTCTTCGATAGTGAAAGGCCTCTTCGTAGCCCTAATGGTAACCTCCGTTCCCTTGATATTTGCCTTGACACATTGATGATAAGTCGAAGGAACTAAGCCTTGGTTGTTCATCCATACTCTCCCTATTAGTAAGTGATAAGAAGTTGCACTTTCTATTACATGGAACTTGATGTGGGAACTCAGATTTCCCATCACAATCCCAACATTCACATACCCGATGGATTTGGAAAATTGATTGTCATATTTCGAAATTACCAAAGGCATGGGGACCAACCTTTCTTTTGGAATATTAGCCGCGTGGAAGGAGTTTATTGGCATAATATTGATGGAAGAACCCCCATCCATAAGGGTCCTTGCACAGCTAACTCCATTGACGCTAGCGGTTACATATAGAGGCTTGTTATGAGGGAACCTCACAGCTCTATCCGCATCGTTGAAGGTTACCTCTGACAGGAATTTCTGTACCAGCCTGGCCATGGGTACCTTCCATCTTAGCGAGGGGACCGCCTTCCTTTTTGCTATGTCCAAAATCGTGTGAGTTATCTCCATCCTTCTCTCCTTCGGGATCCCCACTTGATCGAAGAACCAAGTGAATTTTGGGGATTTTAAAACTGCACTGCATTCTATGACTGGGTCTGTTTCCCCATCTTCAACGCTATACACGTCTTCCACGTCCTTAGCACTCGCTTCATCATAGGCTAAAACTACATTAGCCATTCCCGTGGTACAATGTTCCAGAGCTTCTTCGAGCTCCTTCTGCTTCATCGTCAACCCTTCTCCTTCTCTTTATGCCTCCTCATCATAGGCCAGCACCAAATTGGCCCCGTGTGTCGAAAGTGGGTTGTTGTTAATGTTAATGGGGGATTAGCAATGTCCCCGCCTTCATATACTTGTCGATGATTCTTCGCAGCGTGAAGCAGCTTTCTGTTGGATGCTGGATCTTTCGATGAACCTGGCAGTACTTAGGATCCGCCTTCGTTGCAGCATCAGGTTCTTCCATCGGGATGCCTTTTGGTTTATAAATCATTCCCCCTTGGACCATAGCTTTATAGCATCTCACATCCTCTTCTATCGTGCAGGGCAACGGTGGAGGGACTTCTCTATCTTTCCCAAATTTTCTCTTGTTGTCCCTCCTCGGCGTCTTGCCCCTATCTTCTCCTTCGGCATACCCTACCCGCGGGGGCTGAGACCTCCCCCCTGCGGGTTGCATTGGTTACGTGAACATCATGGGCACTACCACCGGATTGGGTCGTACCACCAAAGATATATTCCTTGCGGCTTTT
Source organism: Sambucus nigra (assembly GCA_949130495.1). NCBI lineage: Eukaryota > Viridiplantae > Streptophyta > Magnoliopsida > Dipsacales > Adoxaceae > Sambucus > Sambucus nigra. Next base: position 290,900,192 of record OX422215.1, on the reverse strand, counting down.
AAGAATGTCGCAAAAGTCCCCTCACACGTCTCCTTGATGAGATGGCAGATGTATTCAGGAAGTAGTCCCTCAGCATAAATTCGTAATAACTTGGACTCTTTGGCCTCCTCTCTCACATCGAGGGACCTTTCCCTGAACCTTCGAACATAGTCCACCACTTCTTCCCCTAGCCTTTGCTTCTCCCTTCCCAGTTGGGTCAAGGTGAACTCGTCTTTCGCCAAAAAGAACTTTTGGACAAACAATACGTGCATCTCCTCCCACGTAGAAATGTTGTTGGGAGCTAAGTGAGAGTACCAGGTATATGCCTTTTCGGTTAGGGATTTGGAAAACTCCCTCAATCTAAGCTTCTTATCATTGCAATGTGCTCCCAAGTGTTCAACAAACCGCTTAATGTGCTCCTTCAGGTTCCCACCTTTCCCTGTATATTTTTCGAAGATAGGGGGAACAGAGTCCTTTGGGTAAGGCTCATCGTTGTACGTTTGAGGGTAGGGTGTTCGGAAGTCGTCATAAACTGAAGCCACCTTGCCGGCTGATTGCGAGGAAGCCCACATGAACTTCAGCATCTCCTTCTGCATCTCTTTTCTCATTTCTTCTATGAGCGAGGCCACAGGGGCCACTAGCAACGGGGCCATGGGCTGAGCGCCCGTTGCAACTGAAACGAACATCATCGGCGGTACCGTTGAGACTCCTGAGGTTACCACTGCTGGACTCGCAACAGGGGGTACGCTTGTCGGGAGCGCTCCTGCAATGCCTGTACCTGGTGGGGCAGTTGGAGCTACCCCTGGTGTTACGAAAGCATTAGCCTCCAATCCTCCCAGCATAGTTGAAGATACTGGGGTTTGCAAAAACTCATAAAATTTGCTCATGAGGAGCTCCATCTGGGCGGGTCCCAACCCCGCGCTCATGGCAGGTTGTGCCGCCCTAGAAACGTCTAACATCGTCGGAACCGGCGGTACCTCTACTCGAGGAGCCCCATCCCTTAGGGCCTCCTGCTCCCTCGCGACATGTTCTTTATTACGCTGGATATCATCAAAGTTGAGTCTTCGAGTAGCATTATCTTGCGCCATACTCCCTAGCTAAGAGAATGCCTCCCCAACAGAGTCGCCAAATGTAAGAGGGTACTTTAGATAAGATGGAGGCGTAACCCTTACTTGAGTATGGTAATGATAAGCTAATCCTGGACAAAGCTTTGGATTAATGATAGGACACACGAACACAGACCCAATGAAGATAAACTCAGTTTAAACTCACAAAACCCTTGTGTATAACTCAAGAGAGAGTAATGAACCTTAGAAGCAGCTTAGCTAGAGGGAGAGAGAAGTAAGCACCCTAGATACACCTTGGTAGGCAGGTAAAACACACCATATACCCTCAGGAATCTCTGTCAAGTATTAAAAGCTCTACAATAAATGGCAATGGTGAGGGGATAAACCCTCTGGCTTGCAATAAATACCTCTTTTTGATGTGTACCTCTAGTAATAACTTCTGAACTCTCAAAAGATCATCTTTCCTCAAAGGTGGTTGGAGTCCTTAAATGCCCCCCCCCCCCCCCCCCCACCACCCCCGAGGCAACTCAGTCATTAAAACTATGAAAGACATCCCTCATACTTTATGTCACAACATTAAATGCCTGGTGTACTAGTTGCCTCCACGTCATAATCATTAAATGTCAAGACATGCCTTTTGCCTAACCACTGTGTGTCAGGGGCTGTTGTCGCAGAGGTGGCTCACCAACTGCCTGATAGCCCCAAATACCACGGTGGTTTACTCAAGTGTATGCCTGACATTGTTTTGGCTAACCAGTAACATCACCTACGGTAGATGTGACACTAAGTATAAGGGTTATCTAGTTCATAACTCAATGCCCGATGGGACTCCAAGCTGCTCCGTTTGAGGTTCCACAGTCAGGGTTCTTCGACGTTTTACCAGGTGTATCTAAGATGGTCAGGACAAGCCCCAACGGTGCCTTACTTCTTAATCTTCCAGACCAGGTCCCTCTAAAGTTCCCACGGTGAGGTCATTCGATAGAGCATGAAATCTCTCCCAGGCCCTGCGAAGCCTGGTCTCTCGGAAGTACCATTTGACCTCATACAAACTCTTTTGTTATTATGATTACGTCATTACAACCGTTAAAGCTTACAGTCATCAATAATGAAAATACAATATGACTAATACAACATGCTAAAATATGAGCTGCTGTGCCAAGCTGCCTCGCTGAGTTGCTACGCTTGAGCTGCCTCGGTTGCTTAATCTCAAACACGGTTGCTAATTAAGGATTTGTCCCTAATCTCAAGATTACCTTCAAGCCCCCTCTACATTTGCCCCCTCGTTGAGAGATTTATTAGAACAAAAAGATTCAGGCCTTTTCTCCTTTATTCAGAACCAGAGCGTTAGAGTCTTCGGGAAAAAGTAACATTCTGCCTGATGCACCTTAGTCATGACTAATCAGTCGTCTAGACTTATGAGGAGAGAACATCATAGCTTTTTGGAATCGTTGGGACATCTTCTTCGTTGGGGGTCTTATTAGATATGTCTAACAAAAATTTCTTTGGCGCCAAAACTCAATCTTGTATACGATGGCAACGATTTGTGTTCCCCAGATGTCACTTCGTAAATGACGTGGCGCAGTCTTCTCAACTGTTAAAGCACTTCCCAAGGTGCCACGTGTTCATTGGAAATGATTGCAGGCGGCATTGCACGTGTGATGGTGGGAGACTTAAACGACAACCCCGAAATTTTCAAACGGCTATATCCAAAACACTTTAACCCTCTTTTTTTTTTCTTACTCTGTTACTATCTTCTTCAGACTTTCATTTCTTTTTTAAAGAGAGAGAAAAAAAAACTTGCAAAAACTCCATTGTTGCTAAGCTTCTTGTTCGCCTTCTTCCTTTCTCATCCTCTAAACCGTTACCTGTGGTCGTGGTCTTCTATTCTCGTTCTTCAAACCGCCATTGCGTGAAGCTTTTCTTCTATCTTCATCATCATTTTCCATGGTAACCTCAAGCAACCCTGCCATCTCTGCTACTGGTGCTCCGTCTGCCACCACCACTGCTTCCTCTGCCCTGGATGCTGCCCGTCAGGAACAACTGAGATTTTATCGTCTCTCTCCTATTTTTGGGGAGGGTGATGACTTTGCTGTTGCCTGTAAGGTTGTGCATTTTTCTTCCAAGTTCGATGCCTTACTGTTGGGTGATGAAGACGAGGATTCTTCTGAGTGGGGATTTCTTCCCCCAGAGGGGACTCTACGATTTCGCTTGGAGCGAGGGGACTTCCCGTGGTCCCATGTTGACTTCGAAGCTCCAGGGGGTTCTCCAGCCCACTTTGCTGCCTGGAATTCTCACATGCAAAGTTCTTATGCTGATATTCTCACCAAGCTTGGGTTGCAACGGGCTAAGTTGTTTGGTGAGTTAACTCTTTAGAAGAACAATGCTGCTCTTCCTATCCTAGTCTCTCGATGGAAGGTTACTACTCATACGTTCATCGCTGCGTGGGGCGAGTTCACTATAACTCTAGAGGACGTGTGCGAACTTTTGGTCCTCGATGCAACAGGTCATGATCCCTACGATGATGAGGCTCTTGATGCCCAAGAGACTGCTGATCGTTTGGAGTTGGATCGCATATGCCGAAGCTACACTGGTTCATCCAACAAAGCTACTTTCTCTCCCTTGATTAATTATTTCTTCAAGGGTTCTGGTGAAGGCAGTTCTTCAACAGATGCTCCTGGTCAAGTTACACTGTTGGAACTTCCCGCCTATATTCTTGTGATTCTCTCCCATTTCCTTTTAACGGGCAAACCCAACGACCAACCCCGAAGGGACCTTATCAACCTGTCCCTTAGTTTGGCTCAAGGCATAAAACTTCCACCGGCTGCAATTGCCTTTGGATCCCTCTACACCTGGCTGGATAGAACTTTGTTCGACATGGAACACTCTCTTGGCCGTTATAACTTGGCCAATTTTGCCAACAGGGTTCTTCTGACCAACTTTCTTTACTTTCGCTTTCCTGCCGTAGTGGCCAAAGCCAACAGTCCTCCCTCGGGGGAAATAATTCTGCCTCCACGATCCTTTATTTATCACAGGAGACAAAGCCGAAAGGAGTTAATATCTATGATTGATCGTTTTGAGAACTTTGTAATGAGGCCTTATCAGGAGGAAGTCTTCTTTCACACTTGTGAATTTTTTCAACATGAAGCTAGAATGGTACAGACGCCTTCCCCAGATATCGAGGATCCCTCGTTGGCCGTGGTTCTTCTGTTCTACCCCGGATATCTGCCTTCTTACACCGAGTGGGGATATACCAGTGAGCACTATAATCCCAACCGATGCAGCCGCTAGTTTGGGTTTGATCAGGGGGCTCCACGTCTAGTGTTTCAATCGTCAAACCCTAAGGTCTCCTTTAGCGAGGCGTGCTCTCTTTTTTCTTCCACCGCTGCGTGGGGGATAAGTTCCATTATGGCTGGGCGAGTGACCATTCCCAGTATTACTAGGCAGGGGGACGTGACCCCTTTATTTTCCATAAAGTACTGGCCGAAGCAACTAGCTGAAATTACTGAATTCGTTGAGGGAGATCCGGTGTATCCTCCCGTTTCTTCATTTTCTGCCCTAGAGTTGGGGCTAAAAGGCAACTCTGTACTTATGATAGAATTCCCTCTAAGTTCAACCCCCAAAGAACCTCCCACCTAACTTCCCCCACTTTGTCCCATGGTCCCAGTTGCAACACCTAAACCTAAAGCGCCTGCAGCTCCGAAGAAGGCTGCCCCTTCAACTGAAGCTACCATCGGCGAGGGGCCTTCTCAACCACCTGCCAAGAAGGCAAAAACGGATAAGAGTGGGACATCAAAGTCAAAGTCTAAGTCCCAGTTTAAACTCACAAAATCCTCGTGTATAACTCAGTAAATAGTAATGAACCTTAGAAGTATCTTAGCTAGAGGGAGAGAGAAGTAAGCACCCTAGATACACCTTGGTAGGCAGGTAAAACACACCATATACCCTCAGGAAAATCTGTCAAGTATTAAAAGCTCTACAATAAATGACAATGGTGAGGGGATAAACCCTCTGTCTTACAATAAATCCCTCTTTCTGATGTGTATCTCAAGTAATAACTTCTGAACTCTCAAAAGATCATCTATCCTCAAAGGTGGTTGGGGTCCTTAAATAGCCCTCCACACCACCCCCGAGGCAACTCAGTCATTAAAACTATGAAAGACATCCCTCATACTTTATGTCACAGCATTAAATGCTTGGTGTACTAGTTGCCTCCACGTCATAATCATTAAATGCCAAGACATGCCTTTTGCCTAACCACTGTGTGTCAGAGGGCTGTTATCGCAGAGGTGGCTCACCAACTGCCTGACAGCCCCAAATACCATGGTGATTTACTCAAGTGTATGTCTGACATTGTTTTGGCTCGCCAGTAACATCACCTACGGTAGATGTGACACTAAGTAGAAGGGCTATCTGGTTCATAAATCAACGCCCGATGGGACTCCAAGCTGCTCCGTTTGAGGTTCCACGGTCAGGGTTCTTTGGTGTTTTACCAGGTGTATCTAAGATGGTCAGGAAAAGCCCCAACGGTGCCTTACTTCTCAATCCTCCAGACCAGGTCCCTCTAAAGTTCCCACGGTGAGGTCATTCGATAGAGCATGAAAGCTCTCCCAGGCCCTGCCAAGCCTGGTCTCTCGCAAGTACCGTTTGACCTCATACAAACTCTTTTGTTATTATCGTTACGTCATTACAACCGTTAAAGCTTACAGTCATCAATAATGAAAATACAATATGACTAATACAACAAGCTAAAATATGAGCTGCCACGCCAAGCTGCCTCGCTGAGTTGCCACGCTTGAGCTGCCTCGGTTGCTTAATCTCAAACACTGTTGCTAATTAGTGATTTTTCCCTAATCTCAAGATTACCTTCAAGCCCCCTCTACATTTTTAGCTTGTTGTATTAGTCACTTTAACAAAAAATAACAAATATGAGCAAGCCATTCACTTTAACAAAAATTGTTAGATGACTGGAGGCTTATCCAAAACTCTCAAATTGCAGGTGGGATGTTTTCCCATTTTTAGGTGGAAGATAAATAATATGAATTCGCAAGTTATCACCAAAACATATCTCATTTAAGTTGGATTAACCTAAACACTTTCTATTTTGAAAAAATAATAAACCTCAGTCTATTACTTCCTCGTTCCTCGTATGAAAAATGACAGTTCATCCTTGTTTACCCAAATCTTATGGGACTCTGTTCAGTTCTTCCCCTCAGAAGATACTACCAAACCAAGAATACAAAGAACAAACTATTGTCCAAACATGGTTATATATATATATAAAAGAGTTGCATCAGAAAATGTCATGCAAATTTGAGTCTTTATCCCCTGTGTATAGTCCTTCTGTCAATCCTTTTGTCCACAAAAACCTAAACGAAAGTGCCCCGAGTTTTCCTACAGCCGTTATCCTCAATAGAGAGATCGCACTAAGTTCTTAACCTTAAAACTCAAGTTCGCGCTCTGTGTAGTCGATTATTTTTTATCAGCGAGCTCCCCACCCACAACTGTCATTTTTTCTCCGCGGTACGCTTCATATCTACCGAATAAGACCAGGTTCCCTCCATAATAGATCAGATCTTGAGACATCTTGAAACCATCACCATCTCATAGAATACTATGCAGTCGAAGATCAGGGCCTTAAGATTTGCACAAATTCGCCTACAAGAGGCCACTGCTACGATCGAAATACGTGAAAATGTACTTCCTCCTCCTATTCCTAACATCAAACTAGTGTCGCGGTGGATTTCGAGGCAGTACTAACTAATCCATTCACTTGCATCGGTCCTAGTACTAGATTCCGTGATAACACCAATTCCCCTCGCTTCTAAGTACCATTTTCCCTATATAGATTCTTCGAACACTTACAATAATACCTCGAGTACTATATATCGCCTTCTAGAGCCCCCCGCGAGCAAAATTTATAACTCACCCAATGGCCGATGAAGTTGTTCCCCCCCCTCCAAATGAGGAGATAACGCAGGTTTAATCAGAACTACGACTACTTTAGGAAGCCATCAACAAGATGTAAACCATCGATGATCTCACTAACATCAAGATGATATCCCTTTATCCTGAAGCTCAGTTATCGAAGAAATTCAATATGTGAGTCTTCAAAACCTACAGAGGGATGGGATCCCCAACCGCCCATTTATACAACTACCACCTTCAGATGCAGTTCTGAAATATAGACCTCGAGTTTCTAGAGAGAATTATCTCTTCCACCCTATCCGGTGCATCCCTCACTTGGTACATGGTACCAAAACGTGAGGGGACTACCAAAACATGGGACTATTTATGTATTGGTTTTCTAAATCAATAACAGCAAGGAACTTAGTGTCACTCGTAAATACTTAAAGATGCTAAAATAGAAAGAAGGAGAAGCAGTTGTAACTTTCGTCACTCGCTTGATCAGATGGTCAATCGCCCCGGGAAAATGATCAATAGAGATCGTAATTAGGAACCTCCAAAAAAAGTATAAAATGAACTCAGAATCACCTAGATCCCAAACTTCAAATCACTCAAGCTCGAGGAGAGTTTCGTTATTAAGGTTATTAAATCCACTGAGGAGCCTCACCGAGGTGCAAATCAGTCCTCGGCCTAAAAAACTCTCCTGGAGTTTCTATATATCACATCACTACCATCGTGGTCATTCTGAAACCAGAATTACTCCCAGTTGCCAATATTTTCCAAGCTACGGTAGCTACCGTTGCATATTTTCAACAAGAACCTCCTCCTAGAAACTACCAATTTGCACTTCCTCCTAAAGAGTTCGAAACTCCAACCTAAAAAACTCACTAATCTTCATGCTCCCCTCAGCAGAGTATACATCGCCCTAAAAATGAATGGTAGGTTGAGACCTCTCAACCCCATACCTCCTCCTGCATTCTCAAACAAGAACGGGCGAGTCAATGCCCATTGCAAGTTCCATCAATGAATCGACCACCTTATCGACAATTATTGGGCCCTAAGATTTTCCATCCAAGGCCTCATCGATCCCGAAAGCCTCTTCCCTCTAAAGCCAAATGTCACCATTAACCCCCTAAAGTATCATCCCAACCCCGGGACCAACACCTTATCAGATTCTCCCATTCTAAACACCAACCCCTCCACCCTGATAGTCCCCATTCATCACAAACTGAGGATGAGGAAACACTCCCAATTCCAAATAGATACACCTCTGGGAGCACAATCACCCACCCTAAAAATCACCGTAAAGAGAAAGCCCTTTTATTGACCATATGACTTTATTCATCATGGCCATAGACTTCCTACAAAATAACCACTACAGGTCGGGCTTACTCGTGGTTACGAAATCCATGTTCTCAAATGATCCAGAACTCTTCACTCATTTTCTAGGAGAAATGGACCACTCTGCCGAATAGGAGGAGATCTACAATGAATCTCTCAATGCGACTCAGCATATCACCACTAATGAACCTATCCAATCCACCTGATGGGGAAGGTCGACATGTAAGGAACATTTATTTACCCTCGTGGACTCTGATGCAAGTAGTAGAACCCACTCAACTGATGCTTCGAACTCATTCTCTATCAGCCCTTCGAAGAATAGCAGAAGCATTACATTCATAAATCACCAAAGGAAAAAATACTTTATCCAAATAACTTGATACCTTTGTCCTCCGGTGCAGAAGAGAAAATGTGATAAAAAAACTCTGGGAGGAGGTTCGTATTACTTAGAGGTACCGAGCTCACCACTAGTTATTCTATGAAGAGTAAGAAAGAGTGAGAGCCCATACTTCTCGTAGAGATGTCACATGGGAGGCAAAATTAAAAGTTAACCCCGGTCCGAACAGATATGTCCCTCACTCAAGCTTATCTAAAGAGATATGGAATCAACTTTGGTAAAATCAATGGCTCGTGGACACCCAAGTAATGTTCCACATGGAATACGACCGATAACTAGAAATTACCACTCGCCCCCTCCTAAAGAAGATGAACTCTTAGTTCGTCCCTTAGATACCATCCACATGATGAGAATAGACATCGAAGGTGACATCGATCCTTCTCGACTGAAAAGTTCAAATCCTGCATGAGAAATACTACCTTTGATAAACTAAAGTCAACGTCAAGTCCTTCAGTCATCAGGAATGAATCAGTCTACTACACCCATCTGTCGGAATAAGGCATCACTGACTGCTTTGACCACCTTTTGATCACCAAGGGTAATATCACCCCAGGATTTGGAGATGATTATGTCCTCAATCCCAAGATATGGGGAATAATTACATAATAGGACTACTCCCTGAGAAAAATACTCAGACACCATGAACAAGGACGCACGTTCATTGCCACATCCTTCGAAGCTCCTAGCATTCGGGATTAAAAATTCAGGACCGGGTACAAAGCTACTGCAAAATATCTTAACCTACTCGAATAACATGAGCACTGGACTTGCCTCATGAAAAAAAGAGGCTACACTACAGAAATTTTACATCCAAGCCTCTAGTATGAAGGGCCGCCACTCAAGTTTTTCAATAACCAGGGGGATCTCAGGCACCCCAACATCAATACATATATCAAAACACCCAGTCTACCAGATGGGTAAACTAACCTTTAGAAACACATAATACCATATGCTAGGCCATAGATATTGATTATACCCCTCCTGAAGTTAACCCACCTATGGAAGATTTCGTTGATCCCTAGAATGAGCTCGACCTGCTTATTCTATAACTTACATTTGACCTCTTTATACTTGGGGTATCACCCTGGACTCATCACTATATCGATATAGTTTTTAGTTGCAAACACTTACCTAGATGCCTCCCACATAGTTGGTATAATTGAACTCCAAGATGATATGACCTACTGAGGTCTTCCTCCGCCAGAAGTCCCCCCTCAAAAAGGTTTTCATACACTATCGAGATGGAAGTATTTATCCCCATCCCCCATTTCCACACATAGGGAAAGTCAATTGCCTATAGTATGTAGTGACCGCACTAGTCCATGCCAGATTTGTCAAAGAAGTCTCACTCGGGGGGAAGAATACATTGAGTACTGATACTATTACGGAGACATCTTCTAAGAGACAGCTAGCATTGTGAAAGAAATGAATTTTGAAGAACCTAAAACCTCCTTCGATAAGGAAAGGCACCAGGAGATAGCCATTGATAATGACATCTAGTCGGGATCATCCATAGCTAGGGAACCATCACCTGATAGGTCAGACTTGATAGGCGGGAAAAAAACCACACCTTCGTATAGGATTCGGACATGTCCATATAATGGATAGATGACTCCATGTCTCAAACTCCAGCCAAAACTCATAACACGGCTCTAAAAGAGCCTAAATCTAGCCCATGTCCTAAATTGGACCGAAGTGATGGCCCCAAAGCTAACACCGTCTTATGGGATCCCCACATCCTTAGTCGATCCTTTACTCCATTTAGAATAGGTTGAACTCGAAGCTCGAGCAGAAGATGTGCTCTCTCCAGACAAAATGGTCAACATTCTCACCAGGTTAGGACAATACTCCACTCCTCCAAACCCAAGTAGTAAGGAGAAAAGCTCCCTGAAAGAGTTTTCACAACACCTCCTCGGGAAAGCAATAAAATCCAAGATCAAGTCCAATAGATATCGACTAGAACCACCATTTTGGTACTATTAGCTACATCCCGAGAACATCGAGTTTCCCTCATCCATATGTTATCCCATGGATCTGTACCTACGGACCTAACTCCAACTAAGATGGCAGCTACTAGGGGATCCATCTCCATACAGCAGCACATTAACTTCTGTGATGAAGACCTCCTCATTCAGGGTTGCAATCATCGAATCGCACTTCACATCACCACTGAGACTCGTGGAGAAATTTTATCCTTATTACTGATAGACAATGGGTCCATAATAAATATATCCCCCCTTCACACCACCACCAATCTAGTATACACCGCCTCATAATTGACACCATCCTCAATGGCCATCAGGACCACTCACTGAGAAGTCCTAGGGATCGTCGTCCTCACCCTTATAATAGGTCCTATTAAGTGTGATGTAGAGTTTCAAGTACTCTACGTCCCATCCAACTTTAACCTCTTACTCAGGAGGTCTTGGATACACCCCATGGGGGCATTACCCTCAACATTGCACATAAAAGTCAAATTTTCGTTCGACATGGAGGTCATCACAGTCCAAAGGGTGACAGCTAGGCCATAGTCACCAACACTAGTATAATTACCCTCCTGGATACCCACCACGATAGTAGCGACATCTGCCTCAGCAGATTCTAAGTCATCCCACTGGCTCACATGATAGAAAATGAGTTGATTATTCACGGTGTAGTCTCCTGAATCATCCACAAAATGGAATATATGTCAGAACTACATCTTGGAAGAAACCAACAAGGAGTCCTCTAAGACATCAGTACCACGAAACATAAGGGAAACTCTTATCTCGGGTATATCCCTAACAGCAAAATTCCAACCCCCAGTCCCAAAGACCCCCATCAAGTGTGGAATGGTCATTTCCATCTCGAGGAAAATGACTTTTTGTATCACGAACTCCCCAAACCATGTTAGGATGAAGTAAATAAATCCTTGAAACCAGGGATGGAGATAGTCTACGAGTAAGGATTGTGTCTAAACTACAGGAATATCCATAAGGTCAGCTAAAATGATCTCAACATCTCATAGGTCAGTGAGGAAGACAAAAAGAACTCTGAGACCTAACAAGAGTGGAGGATGCTCGCAGTATTTCTTGATGATGTTGCCCTGGTAGTCATTTTTCAAACCTCAGATTCAACTACCATAGAACTCTTCCACGATGCGTATATTGCCTCGACCATCCGAGGTATTATAACTAAAAAAGGAAGATTAGTCACCATACATGAACTCAATATCTACCTTCGAGTGTTGGACTCAATAACCCCACCCACTAAAACATTGCCTTTGGTTGAGCCTCGGGATAAAACCTACCATCCCCCATGAAACTATTAGTGGAACAAAGAAATCCACCAACTCTTACTGCAAGCCCTCTCCAAGACACTGCCTTACACTAACCCCGTGGTCGGCCCCACAATGGATTCCACAACAAATTCTTAGGAAACAATATTCTGACTTAAGGGCTATAGCCTTCCCCACCTGCCAACGGTGGGAATGTACCAGAGCCCCCAAAGGCCACTCTAAAGGGTCCCTCGAAGGAATCCGATTAGCCTTATCACCAACATTGCAGGGGCCACAGTACTCAATAACTAGACTTTTGTAAAATGCATCCTAGTGCCTGTCATCCAGAAGTCCTTTGAGCCTGTCATGTTAACAGAAGATCCCCCCCTTCATCCCCTATCCTAATGTGCCTCTCTATAAAAAAGACTTTTATGATATTATCAATGTTATCCTCCATCCCTTTGATGGAATAATAAATAATGATTTTCAGTATTTTCCTTTATGTGTTGCATATGGTGGTTATGAATCCAGCAATGGATTAGAACTCACGCCTAATAGTGATAATTATGCGACTTAAGACAGTTACAAAAACTTGACTAAAGTTAAAATAGACGTATGTCTCCCATTAAGAATGACATAATAACTACAAACTTGAGGAATCCCCAAAAACCTATATAGTTACAAATAGGGTCCTACCTATATGAGAAGGAATAAAAATAGCTCATATATCTCCTCATCAACATTCCCTTGGTCTTACGTAGACATTCCCGAATTCAACCCAACTATTGACATGCCTGACATATCCACTCTCCATGATGCAAGACCCATAAAGTAACGGTTCTATAAACTGATACTCTAAAGGAATTATATAAACATTAAATGTCGGCTTCATCAAAGTAATCGAATATCCATTTGGCTAGCCAACATCATACCAGTAACCAAGGCTAGAGACAAAGTCCGAATATGAATAGACTGTGGGGATATTAAAAGGACCTGCCCCAAAGATGATTTCCCTCTAACAAACAATAACTTACTAGTAGATAGTACAACCAGAATCGCGCTCATGTCCTTTGTCGACGAATTCACGGGATACACTGAGATAAAAATTCACATTGACTACCAAGAGAAAAGTGGGCTCATTACCCCCTGTTGAACGTTCTGTTACACAGTCATGCCCTTTTGTCTTAAGAATGCAGGCACAGCTTACCAAAGGGCAACCACATCCATCCTACATAATATCATACATAAGGAACTAGAGATATATGTAGATGATATGATCATCAAATCCAAAGACGAAGAAAGACACATCCCGACACTCTGAAAATTCTTCCAAAGGTTACGCCTTTTTAAAAATAAATTATATCCACAAAATTGTGTTTTCAGATTCACTAAAGGAAAAGTGCTCGTGATCATTATAATCAAGGATGGAATTGAGGTAAACCTCATCAAAGTCAAATCCATACGATAAATGCCACCCCCTAAAAATTAAAAAAAGGTTTAAGGGTTCCTATGCCAACTTCAGGTTATAATTCGATTCATCAACCAACTCACTACTATTTGTGAACTTATCTTTCAGATACTTAATAAGGAGTCACTTAAAGAATGAAACGCTCACTTCTAAGAAGCATTCAATAGGATAAAAGGGTACTTCCCAACTGGGATAACCTCTCCTGCTCCACACGACCATAATTTGACACGATTTCAAGAGCCATCTTGGCCCAATTCATAGAGAGTCCCCCAAAAGGAATGTTCCATCTACTACGTGAGCAAAAATCTGGCCTCCTATGATATTAAATACACCTCCATAGAAAAAGCTTGTGTATCCATCGTATGGATAACCTCCAAACTATGACACTACATGATGTGCTTTAGTCTAAGACTCGTCTCCACAATGGCCCCATGAAATACCTATTTGAGAAACCCGATATTTCTATTCGAATGGACAAATGTCTACTTAGGGCTTATAGAGTTTAAAATCATGTATGTCATGCTGAAAGACAGCGAAGGATGGGCCATCTTTGACCTACTCATAGGACAGTCCCTGTTAGATGAAGAAGAACAAAATGAGGCAGAATTACCTGATGAGTATCTCTTACCCATAAATGATAGAGAAAATTGAGAGCTCTACTTCGATGGGGCCTCCAACAAAAGGAGATTCAACATCCTAATGATTTTAATATCTCCTGACTCACGAAAGCTCCCCATGACTATCAAACTCACCTACTAATGCATCGACACATGGTTGGGTTTAAGGCTAACATCATGGGTCTCGAAATCACTTTGAAGATGGGTATCACCGACCTAAAAGCCTATAAAAATTCTAAACTACTCATCAATCATATATGAGGCAAGAGGAAAATTCGGGATGATAAACTGCAACCATACCATGCCTACTTAGAAGAGGTAGCTTCACGATTCGAATGTCTCAAATTAGACTCCTCCCAATAGCTAAAAATAATTTTGCGTACGCACTTACCACCCTAGCCTCCATGATAAACATACCAGAAGGAACTTCAAAAATCACATTTATCGTGGCTAACTAGAGCACCCCTTCATATTTCTTTGAGGTCGATGTCATTGACGAAACAACTATAGGACCCAAGATATGGTACTACGACATATGGAACTTACTTAAGAATAACCACTACCCACCCAATGTTTCCCTAAATGACCATCTGACCATAAGACATTTGGTAACCCAATTCATTATCTGTGGGGACCAACTCTATAAAAAAAGGTTTCGAAGGAATACACTTATGATGCATCATCGAAGATGAGACTCTCGATATCATGGATAAAATTCATAGCGGAGAATGTAGTCCCCACATGAGGGGGGACACCCTCTCCCAAAAAATCCTCAAACAAACATATTACTGGAATATTGCGTGGAAAATGTCAAAATGTGCCTCAAATGTTAATTATATGCCCCACGAAAGAATCTACCTCCCCGGGAGCTCTATTGCATGACCTCACCCTGTCCTTTCTCCACCTAGGGGTGGATTTCATAGGGAAGCTAACCCCTAGGGCCTCCACCAGGAACGAATTCATCCTAGTCTACATCAATTATTTCAAAAAAATGAGTCAAAGTAAAATCTTATACAATACTAAATGCTAACAAATTGGCCAAAATCATACGTTAAAACATCATTTTTCACTTCGATATACCCATAATTTGGTATCAGAAAATGGGTCTCACTTTGAGAAAGAGATCTCAAACTTACTACATGAATATGGGATTACTCGTCATAAGCCATCGCTATACATACCAAAAACTAATGGGGCAATCAAAACCGATAACAACAACGTCAAAGACATCACCAGTAAAGACGAATCAAACAAACTCACATTAGCCCTCTAGGGCTGTCGCACTACAAAATGAAACTTAATAGGGGTCACCCCATGCTTTTTATTTTATGACATGGAAGGAGTACTACCCATAGAACTTGAGATACCATCATTATGAGTCATGGTCGAAAGCCAAGTAGCCAAAATTGACTGGGTCCAATCCCATTATGACGAATTAGCTCTCATCGACGAGAGGAGACTAAAATTCGTCTATCACAATCAGGGTTATCAACAACGTATTTCCCGAGCATTCAAAAAAAGGCACAATAAGTGAAACATTCAGGAGGGAGAACTAGTCTTAAAGGAAAATCTCAAACCATCCCAGACTCCCGGAGGGATATTTTCACCCAACTGGGGATGACCCTACCTGGTCGTCAAAATAAACTTCAGTGGTGTGGCTACCTTAGCTGATCTTGACAGATTAATGTTTTCCCAACCCTTCAATATCGACCCACATTCCCAACCCTACATCAAAAATCCCACTTGAGTCACCAAACTTTCGTTTGAAGTCAGCTAAAAATAACTTAAGCTCCCAATCATATCACCCCAAGAAAACTACGTAGGACTTATTCTCCGCTATATTTTTATCACTGACATTCAATACAAACACCCAGTTGTCCTTGAATTGGAGATTCGTAGGCAACCCAAAATATCACTTTGGTCCCAGTCTAGATAAGCACCAAATAATCATCATTTATGGGAAACCCTATTCATGATCATTCTTCCCTCACGTAAAAATATACAAGAGAGTCTAAATAAACTAAGTGTCGGATAATAAAAATAGTGCTTTAAAGCATTTAAAAATTCTGCTGGGTCATACTTATTTAAATACATCACACATAGGTTGGATCCTTCCTTTCTTCAAATGGAATGAATGGGGATAGAATCAGACAGATTCCCAAATGCCTTTTTGGGTATTCCTCAATGTCCCGACTATGAAAGTAATAATTAAAAGAATCTAAATGGGGATAATACATATCCCTATACACTTCTTTCACAGAAAAGTAAACACCAAACACCATCCCCTCAAACCACCCCACATCTTGATATGGATCATTAATAGGACGACTTGCTAAGGACTCCCCGCAAAATGTCACCTTATCTGGAACAAGAACAGCACTCTAAATCCAAGGCTACATCAGAGGCTCCTACCCCATCACCAAGAAAAGAAAAGGTAACTTTCTTCTCTCACCACTCCAACGTCAGTACAAGACTTAAGGACTCACCATTAAGAAGATAAAAGTCATCTCTCTCAAAAATATAAGTCTCAAAAAGATCGATCACTTTTCCCATGCATGTGTATCTTTTATTTTTATATGTGTCACCCCATTTTTATAAAAAAAAAATAACATTGATTCCCAAAATAGATAATCCCCAGTCTTTCAATGATTTCAGGCAAATTAGAATGCAAAAACTTTGTAAATAAAATTTTCTTAAGGATCTTAAATGATAGTTAATTTAAGAATTTGCCTCTCATCATTTCCCCACTCCAATCAGGATTCATCAAAGGGAGATCCATCACCGAAAATGTTTTGTTGGCTCAAGAGTGTATGTCAAGAATTCATCATAAAAATTTAGGGGGAAATATCATTATGAATTTGGATATGGCTAGGGCTAAGTCTAAGGCTTATAATAGAGTTTCCTGGTTGTTTCTCATTAAAGTCTTGAGAAGGATGGGAATTTAAATTTTGGTTGGAACTTATTTGGATGATAATTTAAAATTCATAGTTTACAATTATGGTGAATGGGTAAAATGCGGGTTTTCCACTCTTCAAGGGGTTTAAGTCAAGGAAACCCCCTTTCCCCCAGCCTTTTTATCATTATGGATGATGTGCTTTCTAAAAACTTGGAGAATTTAGTTTCCAAATCAAGATTTTTAGGGTTCAAAATGCCAATTAACTTCCTAAAGTTCAACCATTTGGCCTTTATAGATGACATAATCATATTCAGATTTCGTTTGAAGAGGGAAGTCAAGAAAATAGTGGAAATGTTGAGTCTATATGAGCAGGTGTCTGGGAAGCTTATCAACAAAAATAAGAGTATCATAGTGGCTTCGAATAAAATAAGATTTAGGGCTTTAAATCAACTAAAAGAATGTACTGGTATGCATGTGAAAAAGGATACAATCTCCTACTTAGGTTGTCCTCTTTACAGTGGAAGGAAGAAAATCTTATTCTTTGATGGCATGGTGCAAAAGATCAAACAAAAAATTCAGGGATGGAGGGCTAAATGCTTGACTTTAGGAGGGAAACTTGTTTGAGTTAAATCAGTGATATCATTAATGCAATTGTACATTTTTCTGCTTTAAGCCCCCCTAAGGCCATATTCAAAAGAATTAGTTCCCTTCTTGCATAGTGCTTATGGAGTTCAAATTTTGGTGATTAGAGACACCAATGGTTTGGGGATTAAATACCAATCTGATATAAATAATTCCTTAAGTACAAATATTATGGTGAAATTTTAGATCTCAATCCTCTCTTTGGGCCCAATATATGAGGGTTGCATATTGTAGAATCTATCATCTAACTTTTCCCCTATTAGGGGGTATTCCCACACTTGGAATATAATGTGTTCAGTCAGAGACAAAGTAAAAGAGAAGATGAAGTGGTAGCTAGGTAAAGGTGATATCAGTATCCATTGGGACAATTAGGGTATAACTAAGTGCAAGAATTTCAATTAAGATGATGCCTCTTATGCTAAAAAACTTCAGGGATCAAGATTGAAAATGGGACTGGGGCAAGGTGATTTAAAAGTTTCCTACATAGGTAGCTACCAAAGTATTGAACTTTGATGAAATTTTTCAAAACCAAGCAGATGTGTTGACTTGGAAACCTTGCAGCTCTGGAGTTTTTACAATATCATCAGCTTGGATCTATGAAGAAAAATAGGTCCAACCAGTTTCATATCAAAATTCCTTTGGAATAACAATTTTCCTTCCAAAATATTAGTATTCATGTGGAAAATGTTGCATGATCTTCTCACAACTTATGAGAAGATCACATCAATAGGCATCAGAGGTCCATCCAAATGTTTTTATTGTTCCAGGCCTAATGAAGAGACTACAGGTCATATTTTTTAAGGTGGTGATATAGCTTCAATGGTATGGGATAAAATGTCATGGATTTTGGGATTCAAAGATCAAAAGGAGGAGGGGCGAGGAATCAACTTCTCCAATGGTGGATATATGGGGATAAGGCAAACGATATTATCAATAAAGTTATTCCTGCAATCATTTATTGGTGCATATGGCTTCATAGAAACAAATGTAGATATAATGAAGGAATTCCAAGTGTAATTTCATATCTTCACCAAGTCATACATGAAGTGATCAATATCAATATATTCAGTTCTACTCCCAATCCAATCAAGAGGCTGCAGATCAGGTGGATGACTCCACCCTTAAGGATTATTAAAGTTAAATGTGGATGGTAGTGCTATAGGGAACCCATGTAAGGGAAGAGGAGGAGGTCTTTTGAGAAATCAATCAAGGGACTTAATATTATCATTATATGCTTACTTAGGAGAAGTTACTAACATAGAGGCAGAAGCTCTGGCATTGAGAAAAGATCTGGAGTTTTTCAGGGACTTCAGATATTATGATACCATAATTGAAAGTGACTCAAAGGTTATTAGATGTCTTGCACAACAGGATTAAATCTCCTTGGAAAATAAATTAGAATGTCTGCAAAATTCTCAGTTACTTAAAGAGGATTAAGTTCACTCTAATCCATACTCTCATGGAGGCAAATCAAGTGGCGAACTTTCTTGCAAAACTAGGGAGCATAGAGAACAAGGATGGCTTTTCTTCAAATGTAAATGATTTTACTATCCAAATTAAGGGTCTAATTAGAGTAGATAAATGGGGTCTTCCCAATTTTATGTATGTCTAGTGGACATTAGTGCCTGATTTTTTCCACTGGTAGTTTTAAGCTCACTCATTTGTTCATTCTCATACGAGTTTGCAAGGGTTATTTTCTATAAATAACCTCATTTATGTTTTTTATTTTTAGATTACATTGATTCAGTCAAGGATGTAAGCTATTCAGAAGAGGCAAGTTCCTCTATCTCAATCTAATAAAAGTCCCTATTTCTCAATAATAAAATAAAAATAAAATAAAAGTGCTTAGGCTCACTTTTGTTTCCCTACTTACATAGATACCTCTTATTTTCATAATTTCATCCATATACATGTATATTACCCCACTTTAAAGGGCTTAGGTCCATTCCATTCATAGACATATTGGCATTATTTCTCATTTAAATGAAAATAACATGGCATCAACTAGATCAAAGCATCATCGATAATCATTCGTCGTGGAAGGTCTAAAAGGCCTAAGCATGAAATAAAATCCAAAGCAATGTCATAAAAAAGGAAAAATTGCCAATCTCGGGTATCCAACTGCCAAGAACCAATATCCATGCACTAGGGAGAGAATAAAAAGGAATTATCAAATGAATCATTGGACACAGGCCCTCCACATAGCCAATAAAAATAAAAAAAACTAATCATGATGGGCCTTCTTGGCCCGTTTAGCAGCATCACCCACCATACAGACAACATAAGGATCCTCAATACACTTGGATCTCGGTTGTTCTAGAGGAGGAGGCATACGAATAACCTCTGAAGTTGCACCGACTTTATAGCCAACTCAAAAATCTCCTCACGATATGAGGTCATGTGAGTACTAGTACAAGAGTAGGATCGAGATGCCACTTGATCAGTTATTCGACTCTAATAAACTACCATAGGGAAGTAAACCTGAATAAAGTAAGATAACTCCCACCATAACGAGGACCAGTGAAGCATCACCTTCTGCAAGGCAGACATCAAAACCAATGCCTCCTAAAAAATACCAAAATAAGGAAATCATTAGTACAGAGGGAAAGGAAAAAAGAAAAAGAAAAGAGAGAAGAAATGAAAAGGAAGTGTTCCTCCTCCTCTCCCAACCCCCTCCCCCCCCCCCCCCCCCTTAAATTCAAGAGACAACTGATCTAAGTGATAAGTGAATGAATAAAGGGGAAACAAAGTTGGGATTCCATAATTATGGGAATCCACCTCAAACACGAATACAAGAAGATCCATCTTCCTAAAATTTTCCTCTCCGTGAACAGCACTACCCTCTTAATCCTGTCGTATGGCCGCCTCCTCCAGCTCCCTAACCCTAGCCTCCAAGTTGGCAATATGGGCTAAAGAGACACCCTCCATCTCAACCCTCTGTCGGGCTACCCCTCCTTAACTACCGTGGACCTCTCCTCTGGAGTCAATTGCTAGCCCCAAAGGTCAAAATCATCTAAACCCGGCCTAGTGCCCGACATAAAAAATAACCCCTCATAATTTATAAACTGCCTAAAAGAAGAAGTCCCCACACTCTCATGAGCCTGCCTCGATGTGTCGATCACCTTTGAACATAACCACAAATCCTCCCAAATCGCATCCCTCGGCCCAAGAAGATCCACTAGTTTCGGCAAGAAGGATTTACTCAAAGGGACACGATTCCTCACAGTCCCTCCAATAATTGCGCCCTGCTTCGATATACTCTGGCCCCTAGCATCCCCATATGGATCCACCCCTTGTACCCACCATAGGGATTACCCCTGTGGCCATCCCGATCAGCGCGACATTCGTTCCAGGGGGATGAGGAGGATCCCCGAGGAATAACTACATCACAATCTTGCACCCTTCGTCGAAAAGGTGCTTCGGTCGTCGTCGGTGTGGGGTGAATGTCAAGAGATAGAGTCTCAGCCTAGTTTGCTCAAAAGAGGCAAAAGAATATGTTGCCACTTCTAGAGAGCGGCATCAAGGACAAGCTGATGCATGCGAAACCAATAGATCGAAGGTCCGGGGGATAAATTATGGAATGGGAAGGTGTTAGGCACCCAACCCACCCTTTTGATCTCTCATGGGCAAATGTTAATATTTTCCTGTATCCCCGTGAAGTGTGTGCATGTGTTTATATAATGGAGATTTGAATCGTTCGACCCATACCATGGAAAATATAGGGTGAAATCATCCATAGGAATATTCCCAAAATAGTAAGGAATGTAGAAGATAGTATATGAGCGCTCATCGAGATATTGACCGTTATTGGGAAACGATAATATATATGGGACGAGGCATGAACAAGTATGATATATGTATATGTATAATAAAAATGAGGGATTTTGATAATTTTAAAAAATAAGAGAAAAGGAAAATTGAAAAGTTGGACTTGAGTCTCGAATTTTAGTTCGAGATGCCTACGTAGCCTATAAAGGCATCAAAGTCCATGTAGTTCGAATGTAGGGGTTGGGGTTTATCCCATAGATTCGAACGGGATTTTATTAGGTGTGTGCGTGTAGAAAATGTATTTTTTGTTTTAAAAAGTGTGGTGGATAACTCCATTTGGAATTTACGGGTGTAACCCTCTTTTATTTGTTTTTGGTTTTTTTATGAAAAACAGAGTACGTGCAATATACTAATAAAAGCGTAGATGTTAATGTTTATGAACTAGAGTGAAACTAGATTATGAATCTAAAGTAATTTATGCAAAAACAAGAGATTTAAAAGATGGGGAGAAGGAATTGGACCTTCTTTGGAGCTTGATCTTGGATCTTGGATGAACTTATTTGAATGTTGATGGATGTTGATGAGAGAGAAGGATATTTGACATATGGAACTTCACTGACTTTGAGAGAATGTTGTTGAGATCACTGATGCCGATGGGTTTTGCTATATGTATTGGGAATGAGGCCATGGACCTTATTTATAGGGTAAGGGGGTGACGATCAGCGTACCCCAGGGGGTGCCTATTAGCAGGTCACCTTTGACACTGTGTCGATAGGCAGGGTTCAGGCCTGTCAATTGGTAGTCTCGTGCGGACTTTTTTAGAAAAACAACTGTAGAGCAAAAATCGTCGATTTGAATCGTACATGGGGAATACCTTTAGAAAGGTATTTCAAAGGCCTTTGAGAGTCCTTTGGACCTCTCCCGGGTCTGAGAGTTGACTTTGGGTCAAATATGTCTCGAAAGCGCACGTCGGTCCTTTGGACGGGAGATCATCAGACGCAAACGAATCGTTCATCCGTGTGGTAAGTCAGAATCACGCACGGGGTGGACCGTTGGAAATTTTAGCATATGTACTTCGATATTCTAAAGAGTTTCACTCAGTTCGAAAAGTTAACCTTGGTGAACTGGGGCCCGAAAGAGCCCGGTGACCTCTCGGAGTAAAACGGGTCGTTCGTCAGCACCCTAGGTCAGAATCGTTCATGGCACGGATTATTATAAAGGGTATTTAGTTCCCTTCGGATATTTATTCAGTCTCATTCGATCTAAAGAGTTGACTTTGGTGAAACGGAGTCCGAGAGCACCCGGTGGCCTTCGAATCGATTTTTTAAGGGAAAATCAATCGTTCGTCCAAACGGTTATGATGGTTCACGCATTAGGTGGACCATTAGAAAGCTATTTTAGTTCCCTTAAAATATTCAAATAGCTTTCACTCTCACGGTGGAGTTGACCGAAGTCAAATGGGGATCGGGGGTGCCCAATGATCTCTAGATCGGTACTCGGAGTGCGACCTAGGTTTGTGATGGAAGGGGGAAGTGTTAGGAGTCTAAGGAGAGACTTAGGGGGGGGTCCTAGAATGTGGTGTCTATAGATCCCCTCTATGGGTTAGCTTAGAATAAGTGATGGCCATCGAATAGACATCAGATGATGGGGGGAGGTCAATTCTGCGGACCTAAGGTGATGACCGATTCAGAGGGTCGAGGTCAATTCTAACCTAAAAGAGGTAATGACTGAGGATCGAGGTCAATTCTGACCTAACTAAGGTGATGATCCAAGACAGAGGTCAATTATAACCTAACTAAGGTGATGACCCAAGTTTAAGGTCAATTCTGACCTAAAAGAGGTGATGATCGAGGATCGAGGTCAATTCTGACCTAGGAGAGGTGACAACTGAGGATCGAGGTCAATTCTGACCTAATTAAGGTGACGATCCAAGATCAACGTCAATTATGACCTAAAAGAGGTGATGAAGTCAATTCTGACCTAACTAAGGGGATGATCCAAGACCGAGGTCAATTAGAACCTAAGAGAGGTGACGACCGAGTACTGAGGTCAATTCTGACCTAACTAAGGTGATGATCCAAGATCGAGGTCAATTCTGGCCTAATTAAGGTGACGATCCAAGACCGAGATTAATTTTGACCTAAATGAGGTGACGACCGAGGATCGAGGTCAATTCTGACCTAACTAAGGTGACGATCCAAGATCGAGGTCAATTCTGACCTAAAAGTGGTGACAACCGAGGATCGAGGTCAATTCTGACCTAACTAAGGTGACGATCTAAGACCGAGGTCAATTCTGACCTAAAAGAGGTGACGACCGAGGACCGAGGTCAATTCTGACCTAACTAAGGTGAAGATCCAAGATCGAGGTTAATTCTAACCTAAGAGAGATGGCAATCGAGGATCGAGGTCAATTGTAACCTAACTAAGGTGACGATCCAAGACCGAGATCAATTCTGACCTAAAAGAGGTGACGACCTCGGACCGAGGTCAATTTTGACCTAACTACGGTGACGATCCAAGATCGAGGTCAATTCTGACCTAAGAGAGGTGTACTTTTCCTTCTAAAAATTTAGGGATTCCATTAGGGATGAGGATTGGATTTTAGGTTTCGCTGGGGAATAGTGAATGATCTGGGGATTTTATAGCTGGGGAAAATTTTGGAGCATCATTTGGAGAAGTTTCTAGGGATAATGATTCTCTGGAATTTTTCTAGGGGTGTGAAAAAGTTTTCCTTTGTGAACAAGGTGCTAGAATGGATTTGGCAATTTTTAAAAAAAATTGGGAATTGTTTGAGATTTTCTGGTATTTTTTTTGGACTTTTTGTACGAAACTTTAAAGGATATGCTGACCAGAATAGATAGAGGTGTGCCAATCGGCATTGGCATGGACTTTTAGGATGCCTCGAGCAGGTGAAAGGCTCAGTGTCGATCGGTGGGTGGAGGGGGTTGTCGATCGGCATGACCCTTAGCCTCCTATAAAAAGGGGTAGGGTTCTCCTCATTTTGCATAGATTTTTGACTTATTTTCTTCTGATATAAACATCTGCAAATCGTCCTAACGGCTGAAATGGATGACTTCTTAAGCAGTACAACCCATATGGCGTGGCTCAATGCCGATGACTAGGTAGGGTTGGAGTGGAGGGGTAGGGTGCCCCTTGCATTGGGTAACGAGAATTATTTTAACTCGTTTAAGCCTATGGCGAATTATTAGACTCTTCTGTGTGAGCCTTCGTGTTATCTCTCTTCAAGGGTGGTGAACCCTGGTGGCTATGTAAGTATTGCATGATTCTTGGTATTCCCTTCTTCTTTTCTTGACGAGATTGCTTTATTTCCTGAATCAGATAAGGGTATTCCTTATTTCTTGACAGTCTGACGTCTCCATGTCAACTATTCGTGTCCGTGGTATGACTGGGCTCAAGGACGTTAGGAATCACCTTCCTACTGTGGTGTGTTGGATGGTGTTCTCTGCGGGTTTTGGGAGGCTAACAGCGGCTTTGGATAAGACACCCCGCTCCATTGCGGTTCTATGTGATTTGGAAGAGAGGTGGTACGACACTACCCGCACCTTCCATTTTGGCTTCGAGAAGATGACGGTGACTCCCATTGATGTTCAGCAATTGCTGGGGCTGGACTGTGAGGGTGCCCAGATTGAGGTGGATAGGATGTTGCGGGTGACACCAGAGGTGGTGACGACGGCTCTGGATGACGTGGAGAGGTAGCTTCTGGAGATTCTCTTCGCCTTTATTCTTTCAGGGGGATTTTCCTGAGGAGGAGGGTTAATGAGAACGACGGGCAGCAGGTGCATTAGACGGCCCTCATATTTATCTTACTGGTGTTATGGGGTTTTCTGGTGGCGACGAGTGGCGACGTCGTCTATTGTGGTATCAGCCATTCCTGAGGATGTTTTCGAACATCCGCTTCTATGAATGTGGGATCCTGACTTTGGCAAACCTTTACTATTATTTGGGTACATTCATCCGGTGCTGCCGGTCGACTTTTACTGGGGCTGCATATCTTCTGGATGTATTCTTTATTTTGCGCATTTTCCTTTATGCATTCGCATTTTCCATTCATGCACTTATTTTTTATCTCTTGAATGCCGATCCTTATCCTTTGCAGACATGGTTCTACAAGGTGAACACACAACTTATTTCTTTAAAGGATGACTCCGTTTGGGACTTTTGTCAGATGTTTCGAAGGCGGAGGTCTAATCAGTAATCGAAAAAGATTATTTCTCTAGAGGCAGTGCGTCAGGTCTTGAATGGCCTGACGAGTGAGCGGGTAAGCATTCTTTTATCCTTGAGACTGTTCTTTTCCTTTGATGCCATTTTATTGATACCGATCCTTCACTTTTGTTGGGGATTTATAGGTGACCTTTTATCCCTTAGGGACGGCTATTTAGCACATCGAGGTGACTGGGGGACATGCACAAATGCGGCGCCTGCTGGCACATGAGTTCGGATACTCCTGGTATCTTGGGGAGAGGGTAGTCCGTCAGATTATGGAGGACAAGGTTGTGGTGCTGCCGGTGAGGCCCCCTATGTTCATTAGGCATTTGAGGAAGATGTTTGATGATGCCCGGATGACTGGGATGATGGGAGAGCCATACTCCCTATATACTGACATAGTGGTGATGTATGATTATCTAGAATTTGTCATGACTTGGATGATGCCCCCTAGAATTTATGATATGATGCCTCTCCCTATGGCGGGCTCGAGTTGGTAGGTAGGGTTCTCTCATAGCGCGGGTGGTACGGCTACATCAACGACGGCAGCGACAACGTCAAAGCCTTCTTTTGTGTGACTGCATTCCCCTAGTTACAACCTTCGATGAGATGATGGGGGATCTGTGCATTTACCGTATTTCCCTCCTGCAATGGACTCGGAGGAGTTGGGTCTGATGGAAGAGGTCCTTCGGCCTGCATTACGCCTTTTTTTATTTCCTTGATTTCTTTTTCTTTCCTCATGCTTGACTGATTTGAACTTTTCCATTCTTCCTTGCAGCATATCAATGTTTCAACCACTTGGCTGAAGGACATCAGGGACTGGATATCTTCGGTGACTGTGCATATTCATGAGATGGTTCTGATCCCTTCTTGCTTGGTGTCGTCTACCTTGTCTGGGGAAGAATCGAGCTCTGGAAGTGGGGGCACGTCGTCTCGTAGCAGGGGAAAAAGGATGCTCCGCTAGGATGGGTGATCCTAGAGAGAGAGATTGGGTTTGGGCTGATTTCATTATTTTTTCCTGCTTTTCCTGCAAAATGTTAATGTAACACAGGAAAGTATATGCAAACGAAGAAATGATAAAAAAATTTGTTAATTTTCTTAGTTTAGTGATTAATGCACATGCTCTTTTTACTTTGCTGCTGAGACCGTAAAAATAATTTTGAAGATTGATTTGAAAATGATTTTATTAAAATGAGATTAGTAAAAGTATAAAGGAAATTCGAAATTTCCTTAAGATAACAATTATTTTATTGAGTTTTTTATTTTGACAAAAGAGGAAAAAGGGAAATTTCCCAAAATAATGGGTTGCCGATCGGCATGACCCTTGTCCTGCCTATCAGCATGTCAGTCCAGTCCAATCCATCCAAAGATTTTATTGTACTTTTCTTCAATTGCTTGGTACTTGGTGGGGCAAGTTTTTCTCCAATTTCTGCAGGGTTCCTTGTCTTGGCTTGAGAGCTTCCAAGTATAAAAGGGGGTGTGGATGGGGCTTTCCTCCTCACACTTTCTTTTTTTTCCACATTCTTACTTGCTTACTATCTCTTAGTCTTGCAAGATGGCTCTCCCTGGTAGCATTGAGTTCGCTAACTACCTCGAAGCCTTGGAAGCAATGTGTTCTTACAATGTTGATTATGATGCCTTTCACATGCGGCAAGTCTCTTTGGGGCCTAACCGGCCCATTGAGTGGAACATGCTGATGGCGGTTGTCGAGTTTTGGTATCCCGAGTATCATGTCTTCCACTTCGGGTTGGATGAGATTTATCCTACCTACGAGGAATTTTCTACCATGCTAGGGATAAATCCCAGCGTTGCCATGGCACTGCCTGAGTTTTCCTGTTCTCCTAGGGAATTATTGGTTGGGATTTTTTATATTTCACCTTTGACGATCAGGCCCTTAGTTATGGGGGGAATGATTTCCCTTTCGGAGGTGTTGCGATTCGTGCATTCGCAGGACGTGGGTGATGCTGGATATGCCGGGGCCGTCATCCTAGGCATTGTTTCAAAAGTTTTATTGGTGACCAGGGAGACGTTGGTGGACCTCCAACTGGCTACTATTATTTCTTGGATGTCGTACCGTTGCAATCCTACGGCGGTGGTATTAGCGGAGACCTTGAATGTCCTAGATGCCTGGCAGCAGTGTCATTCAGACGTCCAGAGGGGTAGCCCTATAATGTTTTTTATGTGGTTGTTAGAGAGGTTTCGTATGGTGGTCCCACCTGAGTATCCCTTATCGTCGGTTCCAAACTTCTTCTCGCGCTATTTCATTAGTGTAGGTCTGGACATTGAGAGTTGGGGGAATTGGTTTTTATATCACGGGGCTCGAGGCTTATACTAGTTCGTGCCTTGGTTGGGGGAGCTGCTGCCCATTCTAGAGCTTGGAGAGTACCAGTATGTCAGACTAGTTGGCCTTAGGCATCTCTTTCTACTTTCCCTGGCGGTTGCTGTGCCATTATGGTTGGGAGAAAATTGTGCCACCCCGGACACCAAACTTCTTTCTTGTGGAGGATCTGACAGAGTGTATGCGCATGCAGCTTGGTTCTCCGTGGGAGAATCGTCATCTGTCGACCCGTCCTCCTCAGTCTACTAGGCGAATCTGGCATGTCTATGGGGACTAAATGAAGTGGTTGTGAAAGAAGGTAATGGCCAGGATGCTGGCTGTAGAGACTGGTCAAAGGTGGTTTGTCATATCTGACACCATAGAGGGAGGCGTTGTGGTCTACCCCAAGCTAGTTTGGGCTTATCGCTCCATATAGTGTCTGCAATACTCCATTTAGGCAGGGGAGGTTTGGGGAGTCCAGGATGCAGGTGATGATGGTGTTGGTTCCTGTGGCAGTTGTGGGTAAGGTTTTGTGAAGCTTCTTGTAATAGGTGTTGTTTTGTGTTTTTTGTTTTGTGGGAATATTGGGGTGATTTTCAGGAGTAGTGGGGCTTGTTATTATTTGGGGTTTTTCTAGTAGGTGTAGTGTTGGAAAGGGAAGTCGTTTGACTCCTTACGTCGATGTAATCGCATGAAAATTTCAGATAATAAAATATATAAGTTTTTAATCATCCAGTTGTGCCTCGTGATGACTTTTTGCATTTTGAATTATCTATACCAATTGCTAAGGCATATATAATCCTTTTGTTCATGTATATGTTAAAATGAACTGTCGTTCTCGGGATAAGAAACAAAAAATATATTATTTTATGATAAAGAAGGGGGCCAAGCTCATGTGAAGCGAACGAGTTGGCTACGTACCTCTGAGGGTTTTGAAAAATTTTGAAATTCATTTTTTTGAAAATGTTTTTAGAGGATCAGGCCCACGTAGCTCTAGGTAAGGGGAAATGAAGAGAGTTTTTTTAGAATAGAGGGGAGATGAGAAGAGTCATATCGCGCCGAGATTTTATACTAGGGGTAGAATTTTTTGAGACCGTACAGGTTGACTGGATGCGCCACTTCTTCTCCGTCGAGGTTGGTGAGCACAGCAGCACCGCCTGACAGGATCTTCTTCACAACGTAGGGGTCACTTCAATTAGGCTTGAATTTCCTCTGGGGTCCCAGATAGTCTCTACTATTTATTTTAGGGCTAAGTCCCTGTGACACCCCGCCTAATTAAACACCGGGTGATCAGTCCTTTATTAAATTATAATCAAGGTGAACGATTGGTTCATTCTTAGCATCACGGTCGTAAAAATAACTTTTCCAATTAAATACCCTAAATAATTAAGCTAAGTGTCAAAACCATTTTAGACATTACTTTCCAAATTTTATTTTAAAAACCAACATTTAAAACTTTACATAATTCATAGTTAAAGAATCATACAACAACTATTCTGGAACATATAATCCAAACAATTAAACATCCAACTGATTGATACCAACACTTAAAACTTAAAGGAAAAACATCCTGACAATAATAAATCCCAAAGTGTAAATACTGGAAATAAACGAATTACAATATCCAATAAAACAACTAAATAATGGAAAAGGGCGACACATGCCCAACTGGATAAAAATAATGCTAGGAGTGGAATCAAAAAAATGAGATCGTCTAAGCAAGTGACCTGCAACTCCCACCTAAGCTGCAGCGCATTCCTTCCAAATGATCCTATGCAAGACGCCCCTGTGGCTGGGCACCTGTAATATATATACATATATATACAAGAGAGGAGAGATAACAGTAAACGGGTCAGAGCCCGATCGTAAAATAGTTTAAAAAATTTAGTTTAGCAAGTATTTAAAATGTTTACTGGCTAATGCAACAACATATTAGTAACGACACTCTCTTGAGAACGTCTCACCTCTCTCCTAGTGTGAACAACTATCACACTAAACTCCCCAACAGTTTAACTTCTTTTATCTTAAGTTACTCGTAACATTTCAAGTTGACGATTTCTAATGTTAAGGAGGTTAATCTTATTTAATAGTACAATTCTTACATAAGCCTTAATGATAATAAAGTTCCTCAGTAATATATCATACTTTTCAAACACTTATTCCCAAGTTGAAATAATTATTCTTTTCTTACATACCATAATCACAGCAGGTAGTTCCCAAATTCCATATTTAAATATATATATTAAATACTCATATAATATATACATTCTAACAGCACCCCACATAAAATCTATGGTGCGGGCATACTCTGCTATCCAGTCCCCGTATAACTCGTACTAAGGGAAATACTAGTTCGGAATCACTCTCGAACTGTATTAACACAAAACACATACAAATATTGAGGCGAAGCATAGTTTCCAAGTCACTAAGAGGATAGCACATACCCTCACGTCTCTTAGGACCGTCTGACTATCGATCCGATAGCCTGTACCAAGGATTCCTATCTTCTAGGGTACGAGTCAATATCCCCCATAAAGGTCCCATCGAGATAAGACTATCCCAGCGCTGTAACCTCAAGAATGGAAAGTAGCGCGGGCATGATTTTTACACACAAATAAAATATATGATCAATCATAGAGTCATATAGATATATAACTATTCACATTCATAAGTTAGGTATGCCTATGGCCCAACATTATATTATTCCATTCTTAGTACATTTTTATTCGATTATTTCTTATAACGAACTTATTCATTTTTATTTTCGAAATTTAATTTATTCCAACTCACTTCTCATCTCTTGAAGTATTTTCCTTAGCTAAGTACAAATACAGTAGGCCCTCTCTCTTAACTTCTAATCCAACTCCTAGACATTTCGATTATTTAGTCTACACACATTAAATTTCTTAGGTATGAATCTTTCCCATTTACCCTTCATTTTTCCCATTTCATTAAAGTTCCACTAAACGGGGTTTACCTTGACCCTACTGGTCCTTTTTATGTTTCATTATGTTCTAATAACATTAGTCAAGATTTATTACGCATTTAATCGGATTAGGTCAACGTAAGGAAAAATCTAGTTTTTCCCAGGAGAGGTCGATCGAAGCTCTTTGCTCAATCGATCGATCAAGCAGGTATGCCGAAAATTGTAGAATACCAGTTACGGGATTTATCATCCAAAATCATCCAAATCCAAGTTTTTAACTCCAAAACTCCCAGAAATTTATACCCCAATCATTATAAACCCAAGTGAACAATATTCTACGTAAGGCATGCGAGTTTTCATCAAGTATTATGGATTAAAAGGGCCAAAATTCATATAATTCTCATGAACCCTAAAAATTTCTTTAACTTAATTCTTCTCATTCTTTTTCGAGAATTTCTACTTCTCACCTAATGTAAATTCGTGGTTCAACCTCTACATGTGAAGGAAATCTCCAGAATGATGTTTATATCTCTACAACATGCGATTTCTAACCTCCAACATAGGTTTTCTTTCATAAAAACTCATCCTAATCAACCCTAAACTAATATGAATGAGGCATTAACTAAATTAAGCAAGATAAATACTTGCATGGGAATTTTTGTTTCTGATTTGTGGATGAAATCAGTGTG
The DNA here is from genome assembly GCA_949130495.1 of Sambucus nigra. NCBI lineage: Eukaryota > Viridiplantae > Streptophyta > Magnoliopsida > Dipsacales > Adoxaceae > Sambucus > Sambucus nigra. The sequence goes on along the minus strand of OX422215.1, from coordinate 290,868,699 downwards.
GTGGTGATCCTTGTTGCGCGATCTAACGTTTGGCGGTGACAGCGGTGCAAACGGAGGGGTTCTTGGCCTAGAACTCCTTGGTAAGCTCTTCCTTTCCTTATCCAATGGCCGCCTTTTGTTTTTGGTTGTGTTAACCCTAGAATACAACCCTAAGCATCTGATATAACCTGGAAAATTCGTAGGTTTCCAATCCCAAAAATACAAAATGCCTAAAACGCCCTCCCGGTGTGTTAATTAAGCCTAAAAACGCCCCGAGACCCAAACTAAACCCCCGGATACATTATTTTGACTATCTCAACCCTTCCGGACACTTTGGCTCACTCGAAATGACCATATGGGTGACTTATAATTTATTCACTTTTATTAATCAAAATTTAGTCCCGACACGACACGGGCGCGTCCCGACTTAAATTTCTAAAATTGTCATTTTATTCACTCATGACATTTAATAGAACCAATATTATATATTAATTTGCTCATTAGTAATATTCAACAAGTTTCCAATAATTACTAACTCTCGTCACGCTAGTAATTAAAAATAATTAATTTCTGGATTTATATTAAATTAACAACTCACATCAAATTTAATAAATTCCCAAATTTAGAAAGCATAAAAATACGGGGTATTACATCCCCCTCTCACATACAGCGGTCCTTGACTCTCTTATTGAAGGATCCCGCTATATGATGAAGGTAGCCTTGTTGGTGATATAGAGCTTTCAATCTCCCCTCGTTCAAAAGGGACAGCTCGTTAAAATGGATTTGGTTCCAGTCTTCCTTGTTGACTTTGCTTTCAAGCATGACGCACAGCGAGGGTATTTCCAGCTCTACGGGTAAGACCTCTTCCATACCATAGACTATAGAGTAAGTGGCAGGCCCAGTAGAGGTTCGAACTGAAGTGTGATAGCCCCAGAGGGCATAATGGATCCTATCGGCCCAATAATGACAACTCTCGATCATCTTACTGATGATGGCTTTGAGATTCTTATTGGCTGCTTCGACTGCCCTGTTAGTTTGAGGTCGATGTGGAGAGGATTTAGGTCTCTGGATTCCATACTCGTCAATCACTTTCGTAACCTTCGCCTCGAAATGTCACCCATTGTCTAATACCAGCTCATGTAGGACCCCATATCGACAGAAGACGTTTTTCTTGATGAACTCGGACACTTTCTTGGCATTCAGAACTGTGTATGACTCGACTTCGACCCATTTTGTGAGGTATTCAATATCTATTAGGATGGACTCATGCCCATTGTATGCCTTCAGTGTAACTTTCCGTATGATGTCGATGCCTCATGTAGAAAATGGTCAGGGAGAAGTCATGTTGTACAATTCCTGCGGAGGCAAATGTTGTATGTTGGAGAACTGTTGGCATTTGAGACATCTTTAAATGTAGGTTGTGCAGTCTTGAACCATGGTAGTCCAATAGTATCCCTGTCGAATGATCTTTTTAGCGAGCATATGGCCGTTCAAATGGAACTCGCATTCCCTGCTGTGGATTTTCTGCATTATCTCTTCCATGTCGACCCCTGCGATGCAGTGTAAATGGGTTCCATTAAAGTTTCTCTTAAACAGTGCTTTATCACAGACAATGTACTGGGCGGTTAGTCTGCAAAGAGTTGCTAGGTATATCTTATCATCTCCTTAGGGATACCTACAGTGTTTGAGGAGGCGCCAAATGTCATAGTACCAATAGTAGGCTATTTCGGGTTCTTCCTCCGTGCAGAGCTCGATGTGGTAGCAATGGGTTGGTTTGTCTTGTTTCTGGACAAGAAAGGGGAACATGGTTACTCCTTCGGGCATGTCAATTATAGAGACTAAGGTGGAAAGGGCGTGAGACAGGTTATTCTTTGCTCGGGGTAGGTAGTGGAAGGTGATTTCTTATAATTGGGAAGATAGTTCTTCAAGGTGGGCATAGAAGGGTAAGAGTTTCTCGTCCTTAATTTTCCATTTCCTAAGTACTTGACCGATGATGAGGGCTAAATCCTCGTAGATATAGAGGAATCGAATTCCTTTCTTGAGGTCAACTTTGAGGCCAACTGTGCATACCTCGTATTCAATCATGTTGTTAGTGCAAGGGAAATCTAATTTGATGGCAATGGGAGTGTGGGAGTCATCAGGGGTAATTAGGAGAATTCCAATGCCATATCCTTTTTTGTTGGCAGCGCCGTCAAATAACATTTTCCATCAAAGATCTTCGTGGGAGGGGCAAAGGGTATTCTCGTCTAGGAATTTAGAAATCCAGACACCAGCCTCTTCCATAGGGTTGTTAGCAAGGTAGTCATAGATGGCTCTTCCTTTTATGGATTTTTGTGTGACATAGGTGATATCAAACTCGGCTAGAAGCATCAACCAATGGACCATTCGGATGGACAGGGTGGGCTTATCGATTAGGTACTTAATGGGATCCATTCGGGATGCGAGTCTGATGGGGAAGGCGAGCATATAGCGTCATAACTTTTGGGTAACCTAGACAAGAGAAATACATGCTTTTTCTAATACGGTGTAGTTAACTTTGTAATCGGCCAATTTTTGACTGGCATAGTAGGGGATAGCAAATCCCCGTCTACAATATCGATCACGGTTAGGTATAAGAGTACAGGAAAACCAGGCTGCGGTGGCATGAGTATCGGAGGTCGGGTTAGGTATTGCTTAATTAGATCGAAGGCTTATTGGCAAGATTCATTCCAAACCTTGGTTGAATCCTTTCAGAGGAGTTTGAATATGGGTTCACAGATGAAAGTTAATTGGTTGATGAATCGACTGATGTATTGTAATTTCCCAAGCAATCCTCGAACTTCTTTCTCCGTTCGGGGAGGTGGCATCTCAAGTATGTCTTTCAGCTTAGCAAGATCTGCTTCTATCCCTTTATCACTAGCCATGAATACCAAGAGTTTCCCTTTTGTAACACCGAAGACACACTTCTGTGGGTTCAGCCGCATTTAGTATTGTCGCAGTCTTTTCGGAGAGCAGGAACATGACCTTCTCTAGTCTTGGACTTGATAATCATGTCATCTACACAGACCATGACTTCCTTGTGTATCAGATCATGCAGAATGGTTGTGGAAGCCCTTTGGTAGGTAGCCCCGGCGTTCTTGAGACCAAATGGCATGACAGTATAACAAAAGGTTCCCCAAGGGGTGATGAATGCTATTTTCTCTTAATGATCAGGGTGCATCTTTGTAATGACCCCACTTTTATATGTTCATATATATTTTTAAATGTTGTATTATTTCATAAGTGATATGAATAATGTTAATTAATTATTTTAGTCTAACCCTCCCTTCATAAATCATGAAATATCACATTAGTACAAACATAAAATTTTAAAGTTTTTGGAAGGAATGTTCATATGGGATACTAGTTTTGACCATTATAATATAAAAACGGGGTTGAGGTAAAAACTAAAAGGTTATATATATATGAATTAGGTTTGTATCACAATAAACGGTGTGTTAAACGGAGGTCCGAGCAAGAAGTTATGCCGGAATTACGAAATAAGGGCATATTTGTCCATCCTTTAAATTATATTTTGTCTTATTACCACACCATGTGTTATATTTTGATTGGTTGGAAGGGGAGGATGGTTTAGCTAACTTAAACACTTTGAAATAACCTCCTTATTCATCAAAAATTGATTAAATCAAAGTCTTATGGCATATCCTAAGCTAAATGATAAGTTTTGGGGTAGAAAATATAAATTTATGAAACCTTAGGGACTTGATTTTAAATAAAAAAAGTTTTAGGGACTAAAATAAAAATATAAAAGGTTCATTTTGTAAATAAAATATTTTCAAGGACCTCTAGGAAATATTAAAAATGTATGGTGTAAAATTACTAAAATACCCTTCAAGTGTAAAATGACCCTTATACCCTTACTAACTTGACACCTCGTGTTGTACTTTTCCCACCACACCTTGCACGTGTCATCCATATAAATAAGGATAAAACACATGTCATGCATTTAAATAAGGCTAAAACACCTACCTCGGGACTAATTCCCAAACATCATTTTTCTTAAATTGAAACAGTTCTTCTTGCATAACATTAATCCAATGTTCATCTTTTAATGCTTCTTTATAGCTTTTGGGTTCAATTGTAGAAGTATAGCATAGATAGGTAACTTCATTTTCTAATTGCGCCCTAGTCTTGACACCTACCTCGGGATCTCCTATAATTTGTGAAGTGTCATGATTTTTACGCACCCAAGGAGTAACTTCCTTTTTCTCGGTAGTTGGGACAACCAAATCATTTAGAGAATCAATACTTTCAACATTTGACACAACATCACACTCACATGACAAATCTTCCTCATTATTAATTTGTGTGGCCGGAGCATCATCTTTTATGACAACATTTATGGATTCCATTACTTTATAGTTACTTAAGTTGAAAACTCTAAATGCTCTACTATTTTGAGAATCTCCTAGGAAAATACCCTCATCACTCCTCGAGTCAAATTTCCCTAGAAGTTCTCTATCTCTAAGAATATAGCATGGACTTCCAAACACTCTAAAATAGGACAAATTTGGTTTCTTACCCGTCCACAATTCATATGGAGTTTTGTTAGTGTTAGGACGCAAATAAAATCTATTTACTGTGTGACATGCAGTGTTAACCGCTTCGGCCCAAAACCTACGGGGCACATTTCTTCCAAGGAGCATAGATCTTGCCATTTCTTGGATCGTTCGATTTTTTCGTTCAACTATACCATTTTGTTGAGGAGTTCGAACGGCCGAGAATTCATGTTTTATTCCTATTTCATCACAGAAGGCATTCACACCGGATTCCTTGAATTCGGTTCCATTATCACTCCTAAAGCGCTTTATGGTAACACTGTGAAGATTTTAGAGAGCTCTACATTTAACAGTAAGAAAGTCAACTATTTCAGATTTTTCTCTTAAAAAGCCTACAATAGAGTATCTAGAGAAATCATCCACCATAACCAAGATGTATCTTTTTCCTCCTATGCTCTCGGTACGAGTTGGACCCATAAGGTCCATGTGTATCAATTCTAAGACACGAGATGTTGTTATCGAGTTTAACTTTTTATGAGGACTTTTAATTTGTTTTCCAAATTGACACCGTCCGCAAATGGTGGACGTTGGCTTTCCTAGTGGCGGTAAGCCTCGAACAAGCTCTTTTCTCACAAGTCTGTCAAGATCTCTAAAGTTAACATGACCTAATCTTTGATGCCAAAGTTCGGTAGAAGAGGTTTTTACATTATTGCAGACTAAGGAAGATTTTGGAATAATTCCATAGCAATTGTCACTAGTTCTAACACCATGTAAAATCGATTCACCTGACTGATCATAAACGATGCACTCCGATTGACTAAATTTCACATCAAGATTATCATCACATAGTTGGCTAATACTTATCAAATTAGCCTTTAGACCATCAACATAAAGGACATTTTCGAGTTTAGGGAATCCTGAGATTTCAATAGAACCTCTACCAATGATTTTCGACTTGCTACCATCCCCAAAGGTTACTTTACCATCTTTATGGTTTTCGAAAGTGGTAAATAGAGATTTATCGCCAGTCATATGTCTAGAACAACCACTATCAAAGTACCATTGAGAGGTACTTTGTGCCTTTAGTGCAACGTGAGCGACAAAAGATTTCTTGGTTTGAATTTTCTTAACCCAAGCTTGAGTAGTTTTCTTTCCTTGATTGGCTCTAGTCTTATAATTAGAGTTATTTCCTTGGACTTTAAAAAACCTAAGAAACTCTTCCATTAGATTTTTAGAAGTATTGACAAGATATTCGACTTGACTCTTAAGATTAGCTAAGGAGCTATAGGGTTGTTTTGAATTTGTGAATTGAGGGCTCTTCCCAAGTTTGTAGCAAAAATCTTTAAGATGACCCCGTTTGTGACAATATGAGCATACATAGGGTTGCTTTGGGCCTACTTTTAAAGGTTGCTTAGTGGGATTTACTTTAGGAACTTTAGATTTTGTAACAAACTTAGCAACAGGTTCAGATTTGACTTTTGAAGAATTTCCTTCTTCATATCCTATACCCTTTCTCTCTTGATACCCTTTCTCCTTATATCCTAAAACAGGACCTAGAAATAATTTTCCCATTCTTCCTGAATTGTCCTCGAGTGTGACTTTAACTTCACGAGAGGACTCGAGATCTTTTTCAAGTTGGGCTATTTTAGCTTCTAGAGATGTTCTAATTTCTAGAGACTCATTAAGATCTTTGTTAACACTTTCTAAGGAGATAATCAAGTCACATTTTTCTTTACCAATCATGATAAGCTTTTCAAAAAGAGATATTTTAATTGCCTCGAGTTGACTAACTAAAGCCTCCTTCTCCTTCAGGCCTTTCAACTCTTTTTCTGAAGTTAAGACTTTCAAGGTTAATCTTTTGTTGACTTTTTGAATGAGAAGAGATTCATTGTAGAGTTCGGAATAAGCAGTTTGTAGTTCACTCTCATCTATATCACTATCACTCGCTTTTTCATCACTACTGGTAGAATGAGTAGAAACAACCTCTAGATTTTGTTCAGAATTGTCAACATTAAGGTATGACTCACACGAATTACTAGCAAGGCTCGCCATAAAGGCAATGAAGTTATTTCTAGACGGGTTAGAGTCATCAGAGTCTTCAGACTCATTATCACTGTCACTTAGAGTAGCATTGTAAACGGCTTTTTCTTTGCCTTGTCTTTTAAGTTTTGTGGGGCACTCGAAAGCTCTATGACCACGTCCCTCACATTCAAAGCATCTCTCTGAATCATCCTTCTTAAAGTTGTCTTTATTGAACTTCTTTGAATCCTGATTAGTGAATTTTTTATTTCCTCCTTTGTTTTTATTCTCAAATTTAGGTTTTTCAAATTTAGAGTTTTGTTTTTTAAACTTGAGAAATTTTTTAATTTTTTTAGCAAATAAGGCTATATCATCAGAATCAAAGTCAGACTCATCAGAATCAGACACATCAACTTTCTTAACTTTTAAAGCAACTCCTTTATCTTTCCCTTTGTTATCTTTAGGAAACACATCTAGTTCATATGTTTGCAAATCACCAACAAGTTCTTCAAGTTTTAAAGTATTTAGGTTTCCTAAAGAATTAAGGACAGTGACTTTAGGAATGAATCGCTTAGGAAGGCATCTAAGTATTTTCTTAACAACTTGATTTTCAGGTATTTTTTCACCTAAGTTAAAGCAAGAGTTAACTATGTCAGATAAACGAGCATAAAACTCATCAAAAGTTTCAGTTTCTTTCATGGTGATAGTTTTAAATTGTGTAGTTAAATTTTGAAGTTTTGATGCTTTAACAACACTAGATCCCTCATGAGTAACTTGAAGAATGTTCCAAGCTTCCTTTGACGTTTCACACGTCATTATACGATGAAATTCATCGGGAGACACGGCACCAAATAAGGCATTTAATCCTTTAGAGTTAAAGTTACACCATTTTAAATCTTCCTCACTCCATTGTTCAACAGGAGTCAAAATACGTTCATCATTAACAACCATAGTAGGAGGGGACCATCCTCTTTCAACAGTGACCCAAACACGTTCATCAATAGATTTAAGAGCGGATTTCATACGTGCTTTCCAATAGGTATAATTTGTTCCATCAAACAAAGGTAGTCTATTCGACGAAAAACTATCCATATAACCTCCAGGATTCATCTAAATAACTTTTAGAAACAAGCTCTGATACCAATTTGAAGTTGCAAGGTTATATGATCTTAGTTCAATTCGTAGAATACACACACACGCAATCCAATTTTAATATTAGATATAAAGTGGTATTCTTCAATTTCAATTTAAACGCAGTTTCACAAGTTTGCAAGAACAAATTCCAATTATATTCATTTTATCCTAAACATGCATCTAGGTGAGTTAATAAAATGAAATGCGAAAATCCCAACCACAACACGCCGATGTACGAGGAAAACCCAAATGGGAAAAACCTCGGACGGCTGGGCCTAGACAAAATCCACTACAACAATAGGTTTTACAAGAGACTCAAAAGACTTACAGACATTGACTCACTCATGACTCGCTTATGCCGTCCTTAACCTCTGAAGTTGTAGTCCGCGAAGCTCCAACGCGTTGCTAAACACTCCTCGTGTTGCGGTATCCACCGAAGCCCAAAACCACCGTCTCCTCAAAGCTTGAATGCAGATATCCACCGCAAACTTGCTTGTTGAATATGAATTTGAATGAAGGGGTTTTATTTTAAAAGATGATAAAAATGTTGGAGTTGATTTTTATCAAAAAGAGGGAAGTTGTGGAAAAAGGTTCTCTTTCAAAAAATGAACTTCCTTGACATATAAAACTGATTTTCCTCCATATGAAAATAACTGAAAAATTAGTGGGCAAAAACAGTTATGGGAAAAAACTGCTCAAAAATAAGTTTAAAAAATCAGACCTGGCAAAAACTCGTTCGAACGAGATATCTAACGGCGTGCCAGTATATAATTATAGAGGTCGTTAGAAACCTCGTTCGAACGAGGTCGTTCGAACGACCTTTCTAATGAACTTCTAACGAGCCACCAGTGTGGGTTGTGGTAAGTCGTTAGATCCAGGTCGTTCGAACGACATGGATTAAACTTCGAACGAGATTATGAATTTTGCCCAAAATTGTCCAAATTGATTTCAAGGATTTTTCAATATTAATATTGCTAATTTACGAACATTTTCTTATTTGAAAAATTCTTGATTAGTCAAAATACTCCAACACTTAAAATTGTATTTTGGTCATATACCTTCGTAGGATAGATAGCATGGCATGAATATTGATAACGCATGAACTTTGGATGCGATGCTTGAATCTTTGCGTTGAATGATCCTTGATGCAGTATGACCCAAAAGTGTTTTGTCCAACGGAATAAAGCCAATATAACAAATGAATCGATTGGAAATTTGTCCTTACAAATCTCCCCCTTTGGCTATTCCGGGACAAAACAGAATAATAAAAAATAAATAAAAGACAGAATTTGCTAAGCCAGCCGTCAAGCCGTTTCTAAGGCCCGTCCCAAAAACCAAAAAAAAAATAGACACAAAGATAAGACTGACGAGCTGCAAAGGAGTAGGATATGCATCCTACACACATTAAACAACAAATTCAAAAACGCATGGGGAAATAGAGAGTAATTATCTAAGACAATGTGATAGCATATTTTGTGAATGGTACATGAATGTCTCAGTATTCAATGTTAAGAGTTTAACTCCCCCTAAATTATGCATATCGTTAACATTAAAATCAATTAGGAAATTCAATTATAATTACCTTCAATTATTATTAAATTCAATGAATATTAATATTCAATTAAATTACCCAAATTTATCCAACTCCCCCTAAATATGAATTCTTATGAATGAAAGTTTCTCCCCCTTTTTGCCTGGAAAAGACAAAGGGATTAGAGACCTGCAATAGAAAAGAGAATAGACTACAAGGCAGGAAAGAGAAATAATGAAGAATAACAATGAACATACTGAGAATGCATTAAGTAAGGGGGAAAGGGGAAATAGTGAAGGTTCATACAATGAAATAATGAATCCAATACACGAGAGGAATAAATCACTCATCCTCACAAAAAAAATAAACATGAAATGAGCCAAGCACATCAAGAGGCAGGAGCATCGGGTGGAGTGTCATCGGGAAGAGAGCTGGTGCCGGAAGAGCCTGCCCCGCGGCGCATCTCCAGACGGCGGATGGCATCAAGATGCTCTAAAAGGAGAGAGTCTTGACGATCCTGGGCTTCATATCAATGGGCTTGGGCTTCGTCCCGAGCGACATCTCGACGGTCTTGGGCCTCGCGCTCCTGCTGCATAGTCAGTATAAGCTCCTGCATAAGTGCCCGGTCCTGACGGCGATCCTCCTGAAATTGTTCAACCTGTGAACACACAAACAGAAAATCCTCCGACGTGATGGGTGCGGGAATATGGGAAGATGAGGGGAGATGGATAGAGCGGGAGGGGGCGGGACGACTAGGGGCGGGGTGAGAGGAAGCGGCGGAGTGGGAAGAGGTGGAGGGGGTGAGGGGAGGTGTATCCGGTGGCAAATGACCACGAGAGTGACTAACGGAGGTCATGTCGACGGTTTGGTATTTAGTGGTGGGTATATCGGTGGAGACACGGGGGCAGCCGGCGGTAAGACAGAAACGATTGATAATGGCCGCAAAAGGGAGGGCCTGTCGAGTGGGGCTGGAGGGAAGGATCCTAACAGACCGAATCACACTAAAAAGATAGGAGGGGAGGTCAATGTGAGCCCAAATGCTGATAGCAAACATGAGGTCCACGTGTTGTTTTATGATTTGAGTGATGTTGGCATGGGGGAGAAGGCAGGCACATACGATCCAATTAAGGACCATAAAGTCAGGATGTAAATTTTTATGGAAAATAGTGACTGTGCCGGGAGGGAGAAACCTAAAAACAATACTAAAGACAAGAGTGGGATCGGGACATGTATCGGATGACCAAGGGAAAGAGGGATTAGTTACCCGAGGGAGGGGAAGGAGTTGAGCTATTGAGTCGGGAGAGACTATAATCTCCCGACCACGCACCCTAGAGTAAAGGTGAGTATCCCTGTAGATCAGGACAAAATAAAATTCCCGAACAAGGTCGGGAAAAACGACATCCGTGAGAGAGAAGAGAGGATCCCACCCTAAATCGGAAATCCACGAATGCACAGTTGTGCCGTGGAGAGAGTGGAGATTAATAACTTTCTCCCTAACAACGGAACGGGTAGCGAACCCTTGAGTGTGATATAGGGTATTTTTGGCAAGGGTCCGCCAACGCAGTTTAAGGGCGGGAATGGCACGGGATTCCTCATCAGAGGACGAGGTGCGTTCCTCGGGGGAATCGCTTATGCGCCGTTGGCGACGGTTACGGGCCATGAAAAATGGTAGAAACCTATAACCTACCCGAACAACATCCAACCGGGCCATGAAAAACTATAACCTACCCGAACAACATCCAACCAAACCACCGATTACACCAAGAAACCAACAACCAATCATCATAATTTCCATTCTCCGGTAGAAATAAAAAATTAAAGGAAAAAAAAGTTTATTAAAATAAATTCAATGAATAGTAACTTAATTTTCATTTGGAAAAAAATAAAATATTCATGGGATATATTTTAATCAGGGGCAACATAGACAAATACACAAAAGAAGATAGCCCCAAAAAAAATGAGAGATATACACACATGCATATATAGAAATGTTGGGAAAAAATTGAAAATCGATTTTGAAAATAGGCCCCAACAGCAGATATATATATATATATATATATATATATATATATATATATATATATATATATATATAGATAGATAGATAGATAGATAGATAGATAGATAGATAGATATGATATGTGTGTGCATATCGATAGTGAGATATATAGTAGAAGCGATATATAGTAGAAGAGGTATATAATATATATATATATAGAAATATATATGAGTATCTATATATAAGGGAATAGAGGGATATACATATATATATAAGTATATATAGATCGTAAGAGAGGAAAAGAGTAAAGAAAAAAAATACCTTGAATGGAGGATGAAGAGGCAGCACAACTCGGTAAATGAGGGAATGGAGGAAGGGTTGAGGAAATATGAAATAGGGGAAAAAGAAAGAGAGTGGGAAGAGGGAAAATCGTGGGAGAGAGAGAGAAAAGGAGAGGGGAAAATGGAAGAGAGGGGTAAGAGAAATCTGGGAAAGAGGGGAAATGGGGATGTTGGGAATCGTGGGAATCGTGGGAAGAAAAAAATGGAAGAAGTGGCAGTTTTTGGAAAGAGAATCTGACGGTTTTAAAAACAGGTCGTTCGAACGAGTGATGTCATTCGAACGAGGATTTCGAACGACGAGACAGTTTCACCTTGTGAGAAAACTCGTTAGAAGTTCGTTTGAACGAACTTTGTCGTTCGAACGATATTTCGAACGACGAGACAGATTCGACTCGTGAGATAACTCGTTAGAAGTTGGTTCGAACGAAATTTCTCGTTCGAACGATATTTCAAACGAGGAGACAGAATGGGGGTTATGGATGTCGTTAGAAATCTCGTTCGAACGAGAATTTCTAACGAAAATTAAAAAAATTTAAATAAAAATATCATAAAATATAGTGAAAAATACCATAATATCAGGAATTGGGATGGCCAGAATAATGCCAAAATGTGATTTTATTAATCCTAGCTTGAGGCAACATATCCAAATAGTGGGAGCGAGAATGTAGGGGTGTGAACAATACGAGTGAAAGTTTTTAGCCATAACATTGTACAAGTGCGTAATGCCAAACAATATATACGTGCAATATTCACTCTAAATTAGCCTTGTGTAAAAAAAATGAAATATTGTTGAACACTTAACCACGAATGTAACAAGCATACAAAATAGATGATTCTCTCGCCAATAATGTCACAAGGAGAAAGCAATAAATTGATGAAATGTGCATGCCCGTTGATCTTCAACTTATATCTCCCATGAGTAACAATAGATTGAGACGTATCTTTTTGAAGACTCAATCAAGCCTATTATTTTGGCTTTGGCATTATATATATATCATTTTCAATGCCTCTATTTTAGCCACACAACTGAGAATGCAAATGGTGGCTTTTCACGCAAAAACTTTTATGTGTTTCGCAGCCCGATTCCATTGCTTGAAACGGAAAACAACCGGAAGAATATTATCATTTTGTTTCAATCCGGGCAATGGATGATCATGCACAATTTCGATTGCTTATAAGGGATGTGACAGGATTGAGAAGACAACACCAAAGCCCAAAACCACCGAAGCCCAAAACCACCGAAGCCCAAAACCACCGTCTCCTCAAAGCTTGAATGCAGAGATCCACCGCAAACTTGCTTGTTGAATATGAATTTGAATGAAGGGGTTTTGTTTTAAAAGATGATAAAAATGTTGGAGTTGATTTTTATCAAAAAGAGGGAAGTTGTGGAAAAAGGTTCTCTTTCAAAAAATGAACTTCCTTGACATATAAAACTGATTTTCGTCCATATGAAAATAACTGAAAAAGTAGTGGGCAAAAACAGTTATAGGAAAAAACTGCTCAAAAATAAGTTTAAAAAATCAGACCTGGCAAAAACTCGTTCGAACGAGATATCTAACGGCGTGCCAGTATAGAATTATAGAGGTCGTTAGAAACCTCGTTCGAACGAGGTCGTTCGAATGACCTTTCTAACAAACTTCTAACGAGCCACCAGTGTAGGCTGTGGTAAGTCGTTAGATCCAGGTCGTTCGAACGACCTGGATTAAACTTCGAACGAGATTATGAATTTTGCCCAAAATTGTCCAAATTGATTTCAAGGATTTTTCAATATTAATATTGCTTATTTACGAACATTTTCTTATTTGAAAAATTCTTGATTAGTCAAAATACTCCAACACATAAAATTATATTTTGGTCATATACCTTCGTAGGATAGATAGCATGGCATGAATATTGATAACGCGTGAACTTTGGATGCGATGCTTGAATATTTGCGTTGAATGATCCTTGATGCAGTATGACCCAAAAGTGTTTTGTCCAACGGAATAAAGCCAATATAACAAATGACTCGATTGGAAATTTGTCCTTACACTTGTAGTCTACATATAATTGTTTATATATAATTTTTCTTATAAATTCCAATCTTGAGATAGTGTACTACATCTTATATTTGGCCATAACTTTAGAAAATGACCAAGTCGAGATCAATTGCGGGAACTAATGGTTCAAATATGGAAGGACTTGAAGGTGCATATAAGGCAATTGAAAGTCAAGCAAGAATTGTGGAGCATCAGGTGAATAATGGAGCACCAAGGAATCTTAAACCAAGTAGTTATATTATTGAACAATTCAACAAAATTGAACCCGACGTCTTTTAAAGGTAATCCTAACTAGGACTGTAAAATGAACCGAGCTACTTGAGTTCGGCTTGTGTTCATTCAAAAAAAAGCTCATTCGAGACATGCTCATAAAATACATGAGCCAAGCATGAACGAAATTTTAAGCTCGTTCTATTATTGAGCTCGGCTCGAATTCAGCTTGATTACCAATATCTATAATAAACTAGTGTAAAATAACTAAGATACTCGAGCTCGACTCGTATACGTTTGCTTAGAATCTCGTTCGAGCTCAACACATAAGATAAATGAACCAAGCTTGAACATACATATACGTTCCTTTACATTTACAAATCAAGCTTGAACAACCTTAAGCTCGGCTCGGCTCGGCTCGGCTCGGCTCGCCTCATTTTCACCCCTACTCCTAACCCCATTGAAGAAGAAAATTAGGTGATGCAAATGGAAAAGATGTTCAATGTTCTTAAATGTACAGATGAACAACGGGTTTCATTTGGAACATTCATGTTAGAAGATGAAGCCGAACATTGGTGTAGAATGACTAAGAGAATACACGGGGAAAGGAATAATCCCATATGTTGGAATGACTTCTTAATTATATTATACGAGAAATACTTTCCCAAAACGGTGCAAGACCAAAAAACAGCTGACTTCATGAGTCTGGTTCAAGGAAATATGACGGTTAGTCAATATGAGGCAAAGTTTATTGAGTTATCCCGTTTTGCACCACATGTTGTGATAACCGATGTTTTAAAGGCTAAGAAGTTTGAACGTGGGTTGAGGTTGAATATTCGTAGCCAAATTTCCATCTTGAAACAATATCTGAGAAGGATAGTGAAGAATATAATCAGGTTAGAGTTGTGAAGAGGAAATTTGGAGAACAAAGAGCAAGTAACCCCAATAACAAACCCTTCAGGACTATACCTAGTATAGGACAACCTTTAGTAAACAAACCCTTTAATGTTGATAGATGCCAACGGTGTGGTAATATTCATAGAGGGCAACCATGTTACTTGGAGATGGGAAGTTGCTTTGGGTGTGGCCAAAAGGGACATAAAATGAAAGATTGTCCTAACAAAGGGAAGGCGCCAAAAAAGACTTTTAATGACAACAAGGGTCATGGAAGATAAGGTAGAGTTTTTAATCTTTCTGATGGAAAAACTTCTAATGCAGTAGTATCAAGTACACTTTTTATATGTGCACTAGCTTTTCAAGTTTTAATTGATCCTGGTTCTACCCATTTATTTATGTCTGTGCATTTTTTTAATCGCTTTCCTAATATTCCCGAATCCTTGAATCATAGCATACACGTTTCTACTCATTCGGGTGAGTTATTGACGGGAACATTAGTATATAAATCTTACCCTATAGATGTTAGTAGTCATAAATTATTCGCCGGTTTGATAGTTTTAGACATAAGAGATTTTGAAGTCATTTTGGGGATGGATTGGTTAGCATCATACCATGCTAAGGTAGATTGTTTTGATAAGAGAGTTACTTTCCAAATTCCTAAACATCCAGAATTTAGTTTTGAAGGAACTGGCATCCTATCTCCTATACATATTATCTCTACAATGCAAGCTTGTAGTTTTCTTAAGAAGGGATGTCAAGGATTCCTTACAAGTGTTATTGATTTGCAAACAAAAGAGCTTAGCTTAGAAGATATTCCCATAGCTAAACATTTTCCAGATTTTTTTCCAGATGATCTACCCAGTCTTCCTCCTAGTAGAGAAATAGAGTTTACGATTGACCTTATTCCTGGAACTATACCAATCTCAAAACCACCTTATCGCGTGGCACCATTAGAATTAAGGTAATTAAAAGTCCAATTAAAAGATCTGTTAGATAAGGGTTTTATTAGACCAAATGTATCCCCTTGGGGTGCTCCAGTGTTATTTATTAAAAAGAAGGATGGGGCGATGAGGTTATATATAGATTATCGTGAACTAAATAAAGTGACCATTAAGAATAAATATCCCCTACCTCGTAAAGATGATTTGTTTGACCAGCTACAAGGAGCACAAGTATTTTTTCTAAGATTGAACTTAGGTCAGGCTATCACCAATTGAAGATTAAGGAGGTTGATATTTCAAAATCAGCTTTTCGTACTAGATATTGTCACTATGAATTTCTTGTGATGCCATTTGGACTAACTAATGCACCAGCCGCTTTTATGGATATGATTAATAGAGTGTTTAGGAAATATTTGGATCAGTGTGTGGTTATTTTCATTGATGACATCCTTATTTATTCCAAAAGTATTGAAGAACATGAAAACCATTTAGAGATAGTATTACAAATCCTTTGGAATGAGAAATTATACGCGAAATTAAATAAGTGTGAGTTTTAGTTGTCTAGTGTCTCTTTTCTAGGACATGTCATTTCCAAGGAGGGAGTGTCGGTTGACCCTCAAAAGACCAAGGCTATACTAGATTGGCCTAGACCAACTAATGTGACGGAGATTCATAGTTTCCTTGGATTAGCCGATTATTATAGAAGATTTGTTGAAGGATTTTCCATTATTTCCAAACCTCTATCTAGGTTAACACAAAAGAAGGTGAAATATGAATGGTCTGAGGAATTTGAGAATAGTTTTCAAGAACTTAAGAATCGATTAGCAACTGCCCCAATTTTGATTATTCCTTCCGGGACAGGGGGATTTGTGATAATGCTTCTAAAAATGGTTTGGGATGTGTGTTAATGCAAAAGGGAAAAGTAGTAACTTATGCCTCGAGACAGTTAAAAACACATGAGCAGAATTATCCAACCCATGACCTAAAATTAGCAGCTGCAATTTTTGCTCTTAAGCTTTGGAGACATTATTTGTATGGTGAGACTTGTGAGATTTATACCGACCATAAGAGTTTCAAATATATATTTACCCAAAAAGAATTAACTATGAGACAAAGGAGGTGGTTAGAATTAATGAAGGATTATGATTTAAATATTCATTATCACCCAGGGAAAGCTAATGTAGTAGCCGGCGCTTTAAGTAGGAAGTCTATAAAAAATTTAGCATGTCTCATTACAAATTAGGAACCTTTATTAAGGGATTTGAGAAGTATGGAAATAGATGTACGTATTTATAGCAAAGGAGTAATAATTGCAAACTTACAATTCCAACCCATGTTGATGGAAAGGATCAAATTTGCACAAGTAATTGACCCACAACTGGAGAAGATTAGAGAAGAAGTCATCGAGGGTAAGAGAACTCAATTTATGATACGAGATGATATATTGAGGTTTGGAAATAAAGTGTGTGTGCCATGTGATGCCCAACTAAAGAGGCAAATTTTGGAGGAAAGTCATTACTCGAGATTCATATTTCAATCTTGATCTGGTTATATCCGACAAACCCCTCAACGATTGACTTGAGAGCATGACTGGCTGTATTATCCATAATCATATCAATGTTGGGTAGAGGGTAATCATCCTTCGAAGAGGCCTTGTTTAAGTCTCGATAGTCGACACACATGCCGACCTTTCTTCCTGATTTAGGCACAGGTATGATATTGGCTAGCCATGTAGGATATCCAATTACTTAAATAAAGCCTATGTTCAATTGCTTGACTACTTATTCCTTTACTTTAAGTGACCATTCGGTGCGAAGCTTTCACAGCTTCTGTTTGACTAGTTTATATTTTGGGAGAGTTGGAATCTCATGTTGTTCTATCTCAGGGTCAATACCGGGCATATCATCGTAGGACCATGCGAAAAGATCCATGAATTCCTTCAGTAGATCTTCAAGTTGCGTTCGCTCGTTATCATTAAGGGTAGACCCTATCCTAATCTCACGCATTTGGCTACTAGAATTGAGATTAATAACAATATTTTCATCTTCATTAACTTGAACGCGATTATGTTGTTTGTTATTGACCTTATTTAGATCAATTTAGAATTATTCGTTTGCAAAGTCATCATCATCAAGAGTTTGATTGGCATCAAGAAAATTAATGTAAGGCACAGCAAGATACTCAAAATCTTTATTAATTTCATTGATAGGAAAAATAGCATTGAGAACCTCTTCAAAGGAGGTCTCAATTACATCAGAGTGAAAGGAAATAACTAAAAGGGAAAGGGGATAAACATCAGGGTTTGGTTGATATCAGCAGGTGGCATAAGTGCATCATGCCAGTTGAGAAGAGGTATATCAGCATCTTTGATGAGGCAGGATGGATCAGATGATGTAGTCCCTGAGTGGATCATGCAGAGTTCCATCCCCAGTATCTGCAAGTTGAAATAGACCTCGAACCCATTATCCTCAGAATCCCTGGTATCAGCTACGGTCTCTTTAGTGAGTGGTTGTACACAGTGTTGGGAACTTTTGAACCCCGGATAGTTGTCTTGAAAAAATATCTCCATTCATGGTTTCATCCTTTTGTCTACAGGGTCATACCAAGGTTCAGGGAAATCGCAGAAGGGGAAATATTCACCCTCTCTGACAAATCTTCCATTTAGGGAATCTCCTGATATAGTTTTGGCGCGTTCTAACTTTCTCTTCAGTCGAGGCTAACGAATCAATCTGAGTTATTCTTATGATGGTTGATATCCCAAGCCAAAGGGAGGAAAGGCATCCCTCAACACAATAGGCTCAATTATCCATTGATGTCTTTGGCCTAGCCTAGCCCCAGTCCGGGCATAAAGTGCATGTTCTTGAATATCTGGATTACATTGACGTCCCATGAGAATCATATTCTGAATGAACTCTATCTTTGAAGATGTCCCCTATTAGGAGTAGGAGTGGTTCGACCTGGAAGCTTAATAGCAGCATATCGTTCACCCCATGTTGTATCTCGAATATCGGACTATTGGAGCTTGTATTCTTGGTGTTTTCACTGTCTCCCAAGATGGTGATAACTTATCCATTGGTAAAAGGAATTTCAATTTCTGATGAAAGGAAGAAGACACCCCTTTGATGCTATGGAGCTACGATTGTCCGAGCAACAGATTGAAACAGGCTGGGATGTCGGTGACTTGGAATTCAATAATAGGATTTATGGAGCCAACCCCTATTGCAAGCTTTATAGATCCCATTACTTCTCGGAGGGTGTTGTCATAGGCACGTACGATAGTAGAGGTTGGAGCAAGGTCGCTCACTTTCAATCCCAGGCAATTGAGGATTCTTAACAGGAACACATTCAGAGTTGATCCATTGTCGATGAGTGAGAAGGGGATAGTTTTCCCCACAACTTCAAGAAAGATATTAAGAGCATGATTGTGGTTGGGACCGTTCTTAGGGATTTCCTCTTCAGAAAAGGAGAGCATTCGAGTAGAGGTCAAGGATTTAACTAGGTTCACTACTTCTTCTAGTGTGGTTGAGGGAGGAACTGTGGGTCCTGTGAGTATCTTGATTAAAGCATTTCGGTGTAGTTGGGAAGATATGGAAAGTCCCCATAGAGTGATGTCAGCTTGTGTCTTCTTCAATTGATCAAGGACCTTACTTTCTTCAAAAGTCATTTCTGGCATAAGGAGATTCTCAACACCTTTCCCTTTATTGTTTGCTGACGGTTGTAAGCTCGGATTCTGGTAATGTCTCCCCTACCTGGTCATGTGGTTCATGGAAGAGGGGAATCACAGAAACCCTATTTCTTAATCGATATCGGGTTGTTCAGCTACTTAGTTGATCTCTCATAGAAGCTCCTCGCATGATATCACTCCACATAGGTTGGCTATTAGACTTGTCTTTCTAGAATCTGGCTCTTTATCTGAGTCATCAAAATCCTCCCCCCCCCCCCCCCCCATACGGTGGCAACAATATTGTCTTTCCATGAAAAGTCAATACACTCTACAACTTCTATGGCCTCTTTGTATAATTCCTCCCATTCGGTAGGGAAATGAAAAACTGAGGGGACCAGGTGCCCTTGTAATTTCAAAGCGTCGAGCATCTCGGATATACTACAAATATCACTAGTATGTCAAAACAAATCTGCCATGATCTGGACTAGGTCATCTAGACTGGCTTCGTTGGCTAGCACTACCCAGTTGTCTGACTCTTGGGCCCATTTCTGAGCTTCTAAGAACAACCCACTGAATCTCTAACAATCGATGGTCATATGGGAGGGCAATTTCAGTCCGAACTCTTGGAGTTTGTTCAGCACTTCTAATAATTCCATATCCTTACCTCCAGAATGGGTACGAACAGTGATGCATGCTCTGGTGAGGAGATAAGGTTTGATCTGTAAGGTTAGTAGGGTGTAAGAGGAAATATGGGCTTGTTTGGAGAGGTTTAGGAGAGTAAATGGGTATGACTGATGATTTATTTGGCATGATTTGGGTAGATGGGTCGAATTCTAAGTTTTCTTCTAGGAATATGGCATTTGCATGATTTAGGAGTGGATTATGGGTAGTTTTGGTTTAGGATTAGCTGGTGGGGCGATGATACCCCAGTCAATCAGGCTTTGTATTGTGTTTCGTAGATGGAAACATTGGTCTGTGGTATGGCCAGTAGTTTGGTGATAGTCACAATGGGCATCAGGTTTGAAATTCTTAGGAAGTGGATTTGGTAAAGGACAAGGGTCCAAGGGTTTTATCAGGTTTAGGTTCAAGAGTGTCTGGTGGACTTTAGAGAGAGGAGCATGAAGATCGATATATTCCATTCGAATTGGGTTTGGGTGACTTTTTTGTGCCCATGAAGCAGCAGGCTGAGAAATGTTGTTGATAGTAAAGATTGGGGTACTAACAGGCTTTTCAAACTTTCTAAAAGCAAACTGTTCAGAGATTTTCTTTGGTTCAACTTCTGTCTTGGCAAGACCTTTTTCGATTTTTACTCCTGCTTCTAGGAAGGCTAGAAAATAAGGGTAATATTATCCTCCCATTATTGCTCGGACATGGAGTAGAAAGTTCTTCTTCATAATGCTAACTTGTTCTTCTTCAGAGGGCCAATTGGTTATGGTAGCTCCTTTTTCTCTCCATCTTTCTATGAAGTTGCTGAATGATTCCCCAAGATTTTGTTTAAGTATCTCTAACTCATGACGGGTAACCTCTAGCTCCTCGTTGTACTTGTACTGTGACATGAAATCACGGGCAACATCTTCCCAACTGCGGATTCTGGATTCTTCAAGGGATAGGAACCAACGGAGGGCGCTATCTTTCAAAGTCTACTGGAAAATTTGAGCCATTATTTCTTCAGAAGCTCCTAGGAGAGTCATGGCTCGGTGATAGCTATAGAGATGAACAATTGGGGGTCCACTACCTCCAAACTTCTTGGTATTGGGCATCTTGAATTTTTTTGGTAACCTGGATTTAGGATATGCAGATATGTCCATGTCATTCCCAGAGATTCTGCCTTAGTCGAGTTTCTTGGTTAGCATATTGAGATCTTCTTTGACCTTGTTTAATTCTTTCTCTATCCGATTAATAGTTACGAGTAAATTAGCCCCGATTTGAGCAAGGTTTGGCATAGGAAGTTGGGTTGGTGGCGGCCCCGTGGGGTATGATGGTATTCTTTAGGAACCCAGATAGGCTCAGGTGCAGGCGGACCCATGGCGTGATGGAAAATGACCGCAAGATCTTCGGGAGCAGGGACCCAATTTTTTTGTATCTCATGAACCTCGATTTGAAGGTTGTCAATTTTGGCAGTGAGCTGAGCTAGAACCGTCAACAAATTCGATTGTATAATTGGCACTTAATCAGAATTCTCCATAAAAAGCCAGGTGAGTCTCAAACTCGGAGGAAGTAAAGGGACTGATAGAACTTCGTGGTGGTTCGACTGAAGACCAAAGCCAATAGGGAGCCAGGCTAAGGGTATGTGATCGACCTGAGAAGAAAAATTGGAATTTATTTTCAAAAAAGAAAAAAGGGAAATTCATTATTTTTAGAAAAAAGGAGGAAAATATTTTTGACATTTTCAAAAAAGATGAGAACGAAAATGTTTTTTTATTTTTGATAAAAGAGGGAAAAATGTTTTCGGACGCTTTTGGAAAAAGTTAGAAGAAAAGACTAGAGACGGGTCTCAGCATGATTATTATGTTTATTAAGTTCTCACTTGTATTATTAAGTTCTCCTAAAATGCAAAATGAAATGTCGGATGGGGCCCGAGTCTGGAAAATTTGGGTTTGCAACATATATAAAGCTATTGTTGGACTTATAACCTGGCTCACGGGCAGGGTCCCATTTTAAAAATAGTGCAAAAATTTGGGATGTAGGCGGACCCAGAATTTCGGTAGAGTTTCGGGTCGAAATCGACAATCTAACATGTGTTTCCTAGGCTTGATACCTATATGCGGGTGTGTAGTTGGTTGGATGAATTGGAAAGGGTTCCCCCCTTTGGCGTGACTTCCATGATATACGTCTTGCTTATGAGGGCAATCGGTACATGTGGACAAGCCATTTGATATACCTGAGTGTACGTGAATTGCCTCACTATATACCTCATGGGGATGGTACGTGTGAGATCAAATTCGATATACTCGACGTATGTGAAAGATCTACCGTGATATACCTTCCGTCATGACTTCGATAAAGAGGTACGATGCGGAGGAACCGTTTGATATACGTCGAAGGTACTTGGCCAATGGAAGCTGAGAGTCATATCGCTTAGGCTAATTGCGCCCTGCCGGACCGAACCAGCACCCATCACGAAGTGACTCTCCAGTTATGGGATAAAATTTGGTCAATAATAATGATATTTGGGTGATGTCGTGTAAATCATGCATGATTCTATTATTACTATCTTGTGGAGAGAGTATCTTTTTCTTGATCATGCCAAACAGGGAGAAAAGTACAAGTACCAACAGTAAAGTTATACCAAGCATGGATAAGTTATGTGTGAGTGATGTGTAACTATCTACAAGTGAGTGTGTGATAAGTGAGCATGGATATATACAAGTGGAGGTGTGTGATAGTGACACCTAAGCATCGATTTCTGAGTGATGTGTGCAACATGTGGATATATGTGATCCTAGGTGCACGTGGTGTGAAGTGTACATGAAGAGTCTTCTAGAAGTGTGTGAATAGTAGTATAAGCATGAGGTAAACATGAATAATAAAGGGGAACATGCAAATAGGGGAATATACAAGAAAATAAAACACCCATGTAAACAGAGTCTATCCCTCTTAAAAATAGTCCCTAGCGGAGTCGCCATTATGACCATCCTGATCGGCACGACGTTCATTCCAGGGGGAAGAGGAGGATCCCCCGAGGAAGAACTGTGTTACGGTCTCGCACCCTTTACTTCAAAAAGGTGCTTCGACCGTCGTCGATGTGGGGTGAATATGAAGAGATACAGTCGCCAGCCTCTTTTGCTCAAAACAGGCAAAAGAATATGTTGCCACTTCGAGAGAGCGGCATCAAGGAAAAACTGATGCATGCGAAACCAATAGATCGAAGTTCCGGGGTCTAAGTTACAAAATAGGAAGGTGTTAGGCACCCATCCCTCCCTTTCGGTCTCTCATGGACAAATGTTAATATTTTCCTTTATCCCCGTGAAGTGTGTGCATGTGTTATATAATGGAGATTGGAATCGTTTGACCCATACCATGGAAAAGATAGGGTGAGGTCATCCATAGGAATATTCCCAAAATAGTAATGAATGTAGAAGATAGAATATGAGCGTTCATAGAGACATTGATCGTTATTGGGAAACGATAATATATGTGGGATGAGACGCGAACAAGCATAATATATGTATATATATGATAAAAATGAGGGATTTTGAGGGTTTTAAAAAATAAGAGAAATTGAAAAGTTGGACTCGAGTCTCGGATTTTAATCTGAGATGCCTACGTAGCCTATAAAGATATGAAAGTCCATGTAGTTTGAATGTAGAATAGGGGTGGGGTTTATCCCATAGATTCCAATGGAATTTTATTAGGTGTGTGCGTGTAGAAAATGTACTTTTGGTTTTGAAAAAGTGTGGTTGATAATTACGTTCGGAATTTATGAGTGTAACCCTCTTTTATTTGTTTTGGTTTTTTTATGAAAAATAGAGTACGTGCAATATACTAATGAAAGCGTAGATGTTAATGTGTATGAACTAGAGTGAAACTAGATTATGAATCTAAAGTAATTCATGCAAAAATAAGAGATTTAAAAGATGGGGAGAAGGAATTAGACCTTCTTTGGAGGTTGAGCTTGATTCTTGGATGAACTCCTTTGAATGTTGATGGATGTTGATGAGAGAGAAGGATAATATGAAAATTGGGTGTGAAAAGGATAGGTATTTAGGCTTGAATGGAACTTCTCATATGGAACTTCACTGACTTCGAGAGAATGTTGCTGAGATAACTGATGTTGATGGGTTTTGTTGTGTGTATTGGGAAAGAGGTCATGGCCCTTATTTATAGGGTCAGGGGGTTTCGATCGACCTACCCTAGGAGGTGCCTATTGGCAGGTCACCCTTGACACTGTGCCGATAGGCAGGGTTCAGGCCTGCCAAATGGCAGTCTCGTGCGGACGTTTTTGGAAAAATGACTGTAGAGCACAAACCGTTGATCTGAATCGTGCAGGGTATATACCGTTAGAAAGTTATTTCAAAAGCCTTTGAGAGTCCTTTGGACCACTCCCAGTTTTGGGAGTTTAATTTGGGTCAAATATGGCTCGAAAGCACACGTCGATCCTTCGCACGAGAGATCGTCAGATGCAAACGAATCGTTTGTCCGTATGGTAAGTCAGAATCGCGCACTGGGTGGATTGTTGGAAAGGTTAGGAGATGTACTTCGACATTCCAAAGTGTTTCACTCGCTTCAGAAAGTTAACCTTGGTAAACTGGCGCCCGAAAGTGCCCGGTGACCTCTTGGAGTAAAACGGATCGTTCATCCGTACTGTAGGTCAGAATTGCGCATGGGGCAGATTGTTAGAAAGGGTATTCAACTCATTCAGTCTCGTTCAAGCTGAAGAGTTGACTTTGGTCAAATGGAGTCTGGGAGACCCTGGTGGCCTCCAGATCAATTTTCAGCGAAAAACTGACCGTTCGTCCAAACGATTATATTGTTTTATGCACGGGGTGGACCGTTGGAAAGGGGTTTCAGTTAGCTTTAAAGATTCAAAGAGCTTTCGCTCTGACGGTGGAGTTGACCGAAGTCAAATGGAGCCCGAGGGAACTCGATGGTCTCTAGATCAGTACTCGGAGTGCGACCTAGGTTTGCAGTGGAAGGGGGAAGTGATTGGAATCTAAGGAGAGACTTAAGGGGTCCTAAAATGTGGTGTCTACACCCCCCGAATTCAAGCCCCACCCTCAAGCACCCTCTCCTCCTCCTTCTGTTCAAACTCACGAGCCGAATAATCCACACCTGCCACCTTAGCTCTCCCACCGGGACTACCGACTCCCCATCCACTGCTACAAGATCCTCCCCCACTTACACCACTCCCTCCTGGGCTAGCAAGACCTCCCTAATCACAAGAAGAGGCATCTTCATCACCCGCCTCTCTAAAAATCCTTAATAATCAAGGTCACCCTAAGAAAATTCACAACAGGTACCCCATCCAAAAACATTTGCTTGTCTGCCTCAATTAACCCCTATGTATGCCTCATATGATGAGCAGGGAGAATGGTACCCTAGCCGGGGCATCCCATGCATACTGATGAGTCACCCTTTCGACCAAGAAAAAATGGCCCCATATGGATCCTTTAATATCAATCTTCTCCTCGACAAATCGTACGATACAACACCTACCCCCAACACATGAAGAGACAAACCCCAGGGAACTTGGGATAAGACATTAGTACATTACCAAAAATAGAAAGCAAGTCAACATAAACAGGTGTTAAAAGGGAATGCTAAAAATAAAATATATTAAACTACTTACACTCTCTACACTCATCCTGTTTACGAGCGCCCTGGTTTCCGCTAATGACATGCAGGACCCCGACCTTAGGTTCCCTCACATATATCACCTAAAGAGAGGGAAAACACCATCCATCGGCTGGACGCCCAATAAGGATCAGAATAGGTAGCCACATAAGAAAAAAAAAACATCTGGATAAAACATAAAGGTAAGAAGCAACATGAATAAACATATAGTTAAGGAAATTGTAAGGACATATTTTCATAGGTCCGTTATCAATTTATTATGTCATATACCGCTACACCGTCAAAGAGCATTCAAGAGACATCTACATCTAAGACGGATCCGAATTACTCAAGTTCTTCATCATCCAAGACTCCGCGAAGTTTACTTTGGTAAGGTTATGTTTTAAATACCTTAACTTTTCACTTAGAGCTTTTGGGATATTTTTACAAAATATTTTCTAAGTGTTGGAGCGGACTTTTTTGTCAAAATTTGAGAATGAGTATTTTTTCTAAGTGTTGAAGCGGACATTAAAATAATATTTTTCGCTTCAGTCATTCGAGCGACATAGCATGTCGTTCGCGCGAGATAGCATGTCGCGCGATCTCTTTCGAACGACAGTTGTCCTTCGTTCGAGCGACATGCTGATCTCGTTCGAACGAGCTCTGTCTTCGAGGCGCGCTATTTTCGATAAACTCTCATTCTCTAGTTCCGTTTTCATTAAGAAGTCACAGCGTTTTGACGAACAGAAAAACTGCGAAAGCAGAATCCTTTTTGGCTTCTTCCTTTAGGGTTTTAATCCCTTTTGTTTTCAATTCACAAAACTCCACTATGCCTTAGTGAATTTCTTTGGTTTTCAAGAACATACTTTGCTCTTGTTTATTCTTTGTGGGGAAAACTCTACAACCGACAGCTGCGTGCTATTGTGGAGGGAGTACTTATAAAGTTTACTCTTGTGGAGAAGCCATTTTTCTTCTTCATTGCGGCCCTCCTGGAAAGGGAAAATTTCAGCCGTAACTTGTGGAGGAGTCGTCTTCTTCTTCACTGCTACCCTCCTGGAAAGGGAAAGTTCCAGCCGAGACATCGGAACCGACACCTGCGGGTATTTCGTATGTCACCTTATTTCATTGTAATCCGTGTAAGCCGTTTTCTTACAAATTATAGTGAAATAAAAGGTTTTTCCCCTTCGGAGGATTTTTCCTGAATATTTGTGTCACATGCTTTATTTGTTTATGGGTTGACACATGCATTTTTAGATGCATGTTTAGGGGATGGATTAATTCGGTTTAAAAATAGACTCTAATTAAATAAGTGTGCCGAATTGGAAACTTGCGAATAAATTTAATCAATTATCACACAGTTGCACTTTACAAATTGCTATCAGAGCGGATTACTCTAAATTATCGAGTGATCCTGATTTTTAAAGTTTTTTTTCCTGATAAAATTTGACTTCTCACGTCATCAAATTGGTATCAGAGCAGGTTGCGCTAATTTATTGCGTATTCTTATTTTCGCAAAATTGTGTGATATTGATTTTTTTAAAATCAGTTTAGTGAAAAATCGCAATTTCTCAATGGAACGCCCATTTAATGAGGAGTCTATTTTTGAAAAAGTTGACGACCGTGCTGAAAAATTAAAAAGTTTGAATTTGAAACTTTGCAAAAGAATTAAAGTTTTGGAAAAAGAAAATTCTCTCTTTAAAATTAAGATTGAATATTTGCAAGCGTTTCAAACTCAAAGTGATATTTGTCGTGAGCACTTTGGTAATTTGTGTATTGATTTTGATTATTTGAAAATTGTCAAAAAGAAGAGTGAGAAAGACCTTATTTTAGAGAAGGAATTAGAGGACTTAAAAAATTCTAGGGTTCCCGTTTGTGCCGTCGAGGATAAAAAATTAATCGATGATTTTAAGGCACGTGAAAAGACTCTTAGGGATAAGTTTGTTTTAATTGAGGGTGAGCACGATAAACTGTTAAGTTTAATTGAAAATTTGAAAAAGAAATCTCTGTCTTTAGAAGAGTCTAATTCTTTGCTTGAGTTAAATATTTTGAAGTTAAAAAATGATTTGACAGACTCAAGTAGGTTTGATAGTGATGGTAATGGCTCATTGTGTTCACATGCTTCTAATGCTAAAGCAAAAACCATTATTTGTTTTAGAGGGTCAACTAATTCCAAGGATGTTAGAAAAGATCACACTTTAGGTGTCGTTCCACCCGTTTACACATGTTCATATTGTGGTAGGAAAGGTCACCTTAGGAGATTTTATTTTGATCTTGGAAGAGGTCCTAGGAATTCGAAGTCTAATGTTTTGTTGGTTCCCAAAACCCCGTGTCAACGTGTTACATCCACTTGGGTTAGGAAATCACTTTTGGATACGCTAAATTTTAGAATAGTTGATTCTCATCGCTTCCACATGATTCTTCTCTTGCCATATCATATAGATGATTGTGTTCACATGTTTGTCATACACTAGTTGTGGTTTCATGATATATATTTTCTAGTGTAATGACATGTACTTTTTGTATATTTTTTTTGTTTTGAAAAATTTTGAAAAATACAAAAAGATTTTATTTTGATAAAAATTTTAAAAAATCCAAAAAGATTTTTGTATTTTGTTTGCACCTTTTATGGATAAACACTTAGGATGACCGAGACAACATCATTCCATTTTTTCATGTGACTATTTGATAGTGTTTTGAGACAATAGGTCAATTCATCCTTGTGCTTTATAATGTTTGGAGTCATTAAGATGTAATTAAGTGTTACTTCCTACATGTTTGACTCATGATTTCCTTTATTGCACACATGCACAAATTTGTTTGATTATTATGCTTGTCTTATCACATGTTAGTTGGGTGTTTTCACTTCAATCATGTCCTTTATAATGAACCAAGCGCGATAAATTTTGATACGGAAATTGTGCATATAAGAACCGTTTTGTGAGTTTGTGTGCTTTGTTTAAAAAATGGGGAAGGGCTGCGAAAGGTTCATTTTGCCTTTGCGAATACTAAGCCACCGTTAAATTGGACCTAAAAATGGAGGAATTTTATTATCCGAGGTCCAAAGAGGTTTAAAAGATCCCAGAAAAATATAAAGGCAATAAAAAGAAATTCGTGCCAAATTATGGGCCATTTAGGTTTTTGCACCAATTCTCCGAAGTTTGAGAATTTAGTTTATTCACCTCTAAAAGAAAATATATATGACGGAGTTTGATTGGAGATTTTATAACGGGTTTGCACGTCCTTGATAATCTTGAAACAGTGCTAAATAGTTTTGGACGTTATTGGTGTGGAAATCATTTGACTTTGATTTGTTGATTTGTATAAGACGATGTCATTTAAATTCAACAAATTTTTACACCTAAGGATTCTTTTGAGGTTCATTCGTTAGGGGTACACGTATGCATCGTGCACTTATGATTGATTGAGTTTATTTACCTATCGAATGTGTCCACACCCATACATTCCATTTCCATGACTTGGTTGTTTGAGTTTAAATCCATGGTGTGATTTTTAGTATCTTATTTTTGTATGAAAAATTGAAAAATCCAAAAATAGTTTGTGAAATTTTTGAGATACTCCTTTGCATGCGTGTAGTTTGATCTTTGTTTGCTATGCATTTTGTCGTGACACTCCATGTTTTTGATTTTTTTCTTCTTATCTATCTATTTGGGGACATCACAAAAAGGGGGAGAAAGAATTATCAGTTATGGAGGAGTTTTTGCATTATGGGGGAGATTTGATTTATTAATGCTTTATTCTTATATCATTTCAAACTCGATGCGTCATGAAGGTATTTTTCTTTTTCTCATGTGTGTAGGTACAAAGATTGAAGATCATGATGTTGCACACCCTGATGAGAAAAGCTTTGAGATTTGACGAAGATGATTGAAGAACAGTTTTGAGATCTTGCAAATTTATTCATGGGAGGGTAGATTTGTATAGGAATTTTGATTTTTGATAATTCTGATTTTTTATATATGTACCGGCATAGACGTAGGGGGAGATTTGTAAGGACATATTTTCATAAGTCCGTTATCAATTTATTATGTCATATATCGCTACACCGTCAAAGAGCATTCAAGAGACATCTACATCTAAGACGAATCTGAATTACTCAAGTTCTTCATCATTCAAGACTCCGCGAAGTTTACTTTGGTAAGGTTATGTTTTAAATACCTTAACTTTTCACTTAGAGATTTTGGGATATTTTTACAAAATATGTGTTGGAGCGGACTTTTTCGTCAAAATTTGAGAATTTTTTCTAAGTGTTGAAGCGGACATTAAAATAATATTTTTTCGCTTCAGTCGTTCGCGCGAGATAGCATGTCGCTCGATCTCGTTCGAACGACAGATGTCCTTCGTTCGAGCGACATGCTGATCTCGTTCGAACGAGCTATGTTTTCGAGGCGGCGCAATTTTCTATAAAATCTCATTCTCTAGTTTCGTTTTCATTAAGAAGTCACAGCGTTTTGACGAACAAAAAAACTGCGAAAGCAAAATCCTTTTTCGCTTCTTCCTTTAGGGTTTTAATGCCTTTTGTTTTCAATTCACAAAACTCCCATATGCCTTAGTGAATTGTTTTGGTTTTCAAGAATATACTTTGCTCTTGTTTATTCTTTGTGGGGAACACTCTACAACCGACAGCTGTGTGCTATTGTGGAGGGAGTACTTATAAAGTTCACTCTTGTAGAGAAGTCGTTTTTCTTCTTCATTGCTGCCCTTCTGGAAAGGGAAAATTCCAGTCGTAACTTGTGGAGGAACCGTCTTCTTCTTCACTGCTGCCCTCCTGGAAAGGGAAAGTTCCAGCTAAGACATCGGAACCGACACCTGCGGGTATTTCGTATGTCACCTTATTTCATTGTAATCCGTGTAAGCCATTTTCTTACAAATTATAGTGAAATAAAAGGTTTTGCCCCTTTGGAGGATTTTTCCTGAATATTTGTGTCACATGCTTTATTTATTTATGGGTTGACACATGCGCTTTTAGATGCATGTTTAGGGACTAGATTAATTCGATTTAAAAATAGACTCTAATTAAATAAGTGTGCCGAATTAGAAAGTTGCAAATAAATTTAATTAATTATCACACAGTCGCACTTTACAGAAATTAAAAGGAAAAAATTAAAGTACATACCTCCCATAATATGAAAAACTCATAAAGTTATCAGTACGGTATCTCGATAAAAGGAGCACAGACTGATACATCTCTACTAACCCGGAGCACACTTATTTATGGGTTGACACATGCACTTTTAGATGTATGTTTAGGGACTGGATTAATTCGGTTTAAAAATAGACTCTAATTAAATAAGTGTGCCGAATTAGAAAGTTGCGAATAAATTTAATCAATTATCACACAGTCGCACTTTACAGAAATTAAAAAGAAAAAAATTAAAGTACATACCTCCCATAATATAAAAAACTCATAAACTTATCAGTACGGTATCTCGAGAAAAGGAGCACAGACTGATACATCTCTACTAACCCCATCTGCACCGAGGTATATCCCGTAATCTAGCAAAAATCCATCAAAAACGGTAACTACCATAAGTGGATCCCATTAGAAGCACCAAGAGCTCTCCAATATCAAGCAATAACAAACTTTGGGCATACCATCTCGCCGCCACTACGTCAAACCCTGGATCCTTCACCACCTCCTTTAAATAGGTAGACAAAACACCTGCTTCAATATAATCCCCCCAAACAGGAGGAATATTTATCCCCATTGTGCCCCTTATCCCTCTATGGTAAAATTTAGAGCCCGGTCTACCACTAGAGGCACTCTGAAATTTGAGAGTCACATAAGAGCAAAGAAGTCTAAGGGAGTCATGTCCATATCCCCCACTGGTAACTAAAAAGTAATAATAGTATCCCACCTGAGATCTCCCAAATCCACGATAATAATCCATTTTCTCCTAAAGTGTGGATCAAAGAGGAAATCTAATAACAGGCTTTATTACACGGTGTATACGAATCTCAAACAAAATTAGAAGCCATTGCCCAATCCATAGCCAGTAGGGCTATAGAAACCCTAACTCGAGCACTCCGTCCAAGTTACAAGAAAGAAAACACAAAGGAAAACAAAATATGTTAGTCATACAAAAAATTTACCTTTATACATGATATTTGAGTTACACTAGGTTCACACTTGATCTACCCTCGGTTATCGTTAATCGGGAAGAATAATCAGTCGTGAGAGGGTCAGGAAACCCCTACCGAATCTTTCTTCCTCTCAGTGTATTAATCTCCCTACATTCACAATTAAGCCACCTCTCTTCAGTTCCTAATAACTAAACATGTTAACCAGTAGTGAGGCGATCCAACACCCCAAATAGACTTCGTCAAAACCCTGCGCTTCTACCTCTGGTTCCTTGAGAGACTTAAAATTGAAGTGGTTGGAATATTTTGAATCATTTATAAAACCAAAGTCAAAAATGGTGATACCCTACACATCCAGAGCTTTCTCCCTCTCGGTGTTTTAATCGCCCTATTTTCATATTTAATCCACCCCTCTTTAGTTCCTACTATCTGAAGAGGTTAACCATTAGTGAGGCAATCTTACACCTTAATAGATGATGCTGAAACTCAATGTTTCTAGGTCTGGTCCCCTCAGAGACCTAAAATATAAGGGGTTAGAATATTTTTAATCTTTGTTAAAAACAACATCGAAAATCGAGATACCCTGCATACCCATCCCACCGCCCCCAGAGCTTTCTTACTCTCGATGTTTTAATCGCCTGTGTTCACACTCAATCCACCTCTCTTTAGTTCCTATTAACTAAAGAGCTTAACTGGTAGTGAGCTTATCATACACCTAAATAGATGTAGGCTATACGTCTGGTCCCCTGAGCAACCTAAAATATAAGGGGTTGAAATATTTTGAACCTTTTATAAAACCGATGGCGAAAATTGAGATACCCTGCACCACCTGGAGTTTTCTCCCTCTAGATATTTTAATTGCCTTATGTTGACACTTAAGCCACCTCTTCAGTCCCCACCAACAAAAGAAGTTAAACAGTGAGGAGGTTATTTCGCACCCCAATAGACATCGCCAAAACTGCACATTTCTGTGTATGGTCCCCTGAGTGACCTAAAAGAGAAGGGGTTGGAATATTTTGAATCTTAGTTAAAACTAAAGTCAAAAATCAAAATACCCTGCATCCCAAAATTTTCCCCCTCTCAGTGTTTCAAACACCATACGTCTCCACAAATTCTCCTTACCCTCGGTTCCCACCAACCAGGAAGGATAAACCTAAATGTGACCCAAAACCCTTGTATATTATTATTTTGAACATATAAGGCACGATTTGGGCTTGTTATTTTGTAGCCTCGTTTTGATTTACTCTTCACTATAAGCTATATACCCAGTCCTACATCAATATAAACTTTATTTCCCTCACTTGTGCTTAACACTATTTTCTATTTTTATTTTATCATTGTTATTTCCCCTTTATTTATCTTTATGGATATTTTCATTATTTTATGTTTAAACTACCACCACATATCACAACCGCACATCTTCCAATTTTTTAATTGGCCCTCTATTTTCTCACCCCATAAAGGATACCACCACCATTATACTTTTTCTCATTTTCTAATTATTTTATTTTATTTTTTCTTGTTCTATAATTGTATAATTTAGCAACAAATGACCATAATTATTTAATTTAGTGTCATATACCCAAGTATCATGTTCTTTTGGGGATGTATAAATACCATTGTCAAGTCCAACATTAAAAGACAAAATAAGTCAAACGTAGAAAACATGCGGCAAAAAGCATAAAGAAAAAAGGGTAATAAAACTTACCGGACGCTCCACTATAGCTTACTGATTCCCACACTCCCGCAAGAGGATTAAGGAATCCTCCTCATTCTCCAATAGTGGGGTTTATAAAACAACTCCCGAACCTCGAGAACCGCACCCCCTCCTCTCCAGGCTATCATGGCCCAATTATCCTCACGATGGGCCATGCTCTAATGCCTAGCAGGCCCCAAAACAAACACGTCCGGCCATAACGCCGTGTCAACCTTCCCATCCTGCACCCCCACCCTGCCGTCATCCCCCATGGCCCCTCGGCCTGGTTTTAAACCAAAACCTCATCCTTATCCACCAAGACTAAATTCATAACAACAAATTAGGTCTAAAACATTCTCTCAAAAGAGTATAAGAATCTCAAAAGTAGATAGAGAAATAAGAGAGAAGAAGAAGATGTGTGAAGGAATGAAGAAACTATCGTGAAAAGAAATATTTATAGGTTCGATCCACTGGAGCACTTAACTAATCAGTTCAATGTTTATATCATATAATCGATCGGTTAACCATTCAAAGGGTTAGCCAATCGGTTAATCCCCCACCCATTTTTGACTATCCCATTTTCCCCACCCATTAATTTCCACTTATTACCCTTATACCTAATACTTCCCCAAGAATACGCAAACCCTATTCCTTTTCCTTTCAATTTTGATGAAGAGTGTTCACATGCGCACACCCTTAGTCTGCCGCCTCTGTGGACACCACGATCTACAATCGGGATATGGTACATTATGTCCTATCACAAATCACCATGGACATGAACTCAATAAAAATTCACAAAAATACCAACATCCCGACCCAAAAATAAAAGTTAAAGGGATTAAAAACCAAATAAAAAAAAAACCCAGGGGTCAAAGCCAAAAAGGAAAAATGAAGAAAAAGAGAAAACAGAATTTCTAGGACCTTGAATAGATTATTTAAAGGCCCCTCTCAATCGATAATCGATTGGTTATCCCCTTCAAGAGTGATCATTATGAGATCTTTGGAAATATTTTTTTCATCCATACATGTGTCCCAACCCTCGGATCCACCATCCAAGGTATTTAACTGATCAGTTAAATTCCCCGGGCCATACCCCTATAAATAGATTTCCCCACCAACTAAGAAAAGGGTACTAAAACCCAAGCTCGATCCATTTTTTCACTTTCATCTCCCTCGAGCGTCCGAGATACTCGATCTCATTCTGAAATGTCCCAAAAAAGTTCATGCTTAGGAGAAGTCGCTTTCCCCCCAGAAAATTTCATACTTCCGAAAAGTAGGGGTGTTCGCGGTCCGATCCAGTTCGATTTTAAGGGTTTTTTTGGACCGGACAGACTTGGTCGGTCCTCTAAAAAAATGAACCGAGACCGGACCGATAATATCGGTTAATCGACCCTAGTCGGTTCGATTTTTTTTAGGGTCGGTCCGGTCTAACCCGTCGGTCCTCACATTAATGAATTACATCATTTATAATAGTACAAATATACCCGAGTCTATTTTTTTCAAACATTAAAAACTAAAAAATATCAAAATTTGCGATTAAAACAAACCTACTATTGGATTAAACTATAATTTAAACTAATCAAATATTGAAATATATACTTTTAATATTTATTTATCTTATATATATACATATATATGTAAAAATATATTATTTTATATACATTCGGTCCGGGTCGGTCCTAACAGGGTTTTTGAAACTGTAAACAGTGGACCGGACCGACTAGATCGGTCCACCAAAAAAATAAATCGAGACCGGACCGATTAAGAAAAAAGACCGAAAAAAAAGGTCGGTTCGGCTCGGTCCGTCGGTCCAGTCGGTTTTTTGAACACCCCTACCGAAAAGTCACTTCAGTCCCAAAAGAGGTTTGTACTTCTAAAAAGCAGCCTCCAAAAGAAAAGGAGAGGCAAACCTCTGCGCTCATTCTGCAAACATCGGCACTTCTAAATGAAGCTCTGCCCAACTAAACGGAGATTTTCCCAACTCGGGCACCTCAAGTGGGGGCACTCCCCCGAGAAAAATTCGATTCACACTACAAGAGTAAGGAAACTCTACTCGAATTTCAGGTCAAAACCCTTTATACATATTGTGATAAAGAATCTTTACCCAAATTTTGGGTCAAATACCCCGTCTATATTGTGATAAAGTGTCCATATATATTTATCTCTTTTAACCCGACCCTCGTTTAGGGGATTGGGTATGCACTTTACGGGGTTTATATTTTAAAGCTTAATTTTTAACCCAACACCTATGTTAATTGACCTGAAATGCTCATATGTTAAAAAATGCTAATAAAATTCCATAACGCCCATTACAAAGCATGAAAATATACTTTTCAAATCATTCTGAGGAAAGTGTCCGTGGGCCGAGTTAGTCCAAAACTTTGCACAAGCCAAAGCCTAAAATCTTACTACTCCCACCACTTCTCCAAATGAATAAATCCCATCCCCGCAACGGTCCCGAATTTGTGTTTTCATATCAAATACTTTTCAAACGTTGGTCTATGATTAAGACATTATTTTAAATATATAAATATATCAATCCAACACAACAAAAATGCTATATTAAAAATTAGGATCCATAAATACCATAATGTTATATAGTGCATACCCGGTATCCATCTCCTACACCTGTAAATATGCACCGTTTGTTGGAACTACATTAATTTTGAACCTAAGTCTCTTTAGGTATGTAGGAGCTATATTGAACTAAACTCATGAAGCCCAATACTCATAATACTTCTCTCGGCGTATTATTTCTTACGGATACATCCGTCCCCAGTCCAAATTTCCTTGACTTCTACCTCTACCTTCATAGCTAAGGATGTCTAGAACATGACATCCTAAGCACTACACCTCCAAACTAGACCGAAGGTTCAAAAACACCTTCAAGTTAGTAATCCCCCAAGTAATGGATGTCTTTATCGGGGACTCCCGATCAACTTCCATTATGAACCTCCATCAAAGCTAACATATGGCCCACAAATAGCTTCTCCTCCTCCCAAGTCATATCTTACACTTGCGCACACATCGCCTTTGAACACATGAAAATCTGAAGTACCTACGATTTGATCTCATGGATACAAGAGTACATAGGCGCAATACCAAGTCCTTCTTGTGAGCTCGAGCCTCGATAATATGTCCATTTACATATTATCCCCATATAGATGTACCCGTCTCACCCTTACACACTCTTTTATTTCATACCACAACCCAGATGTAAGACTCTCTCAAAGTTGATCTCTTATGCATCCCTCTACATATCTCAAAATCATTCGTACTCTACACCACTAAACTATGCCCACCTACTTATCACCAAGTATATGAACCATGAATTATTCGTCCACCCACTTGAAAATAGTATACTCCATTGACATGTCAAAAGAATAATAATTATATTCATAGTTGTTAACACTCTCATGATTAAGTGGTCCACTATTTATGTAAGTCTCATACCTTGCATGATTATGAGTTATCTAAAGTGAGAGTGTAATCAATGAAACAACTGTGATCTTCCTAAACTAAAGCATGCATATATCAAAGGGTGGAAAACCATTAGCTTTCATACCTCATATCCTTCATAAAAAACAAATAAAATATAAAACTATCTCAAGTTGCAGCTTCTTGCGTAATCCTAAACAAATGATTAAATGTATATACGAAACCGAACCACGTAGGCTTTGATCCCAAGTTTCCTTGGGTACATAGGAGCAATACCGAGTCCTTATCGTGTGTACGAGACTTGATAACATATCCTTTGATATATTTTTATAACATAGATGCACCCATATCATATATTACCTTTTTATCTATCCTCAAACCTCGAAAGAGATGTCAAACTATTTCAAAGTTGAGCTCTCTCGCACAGTTACATACATACCAACGGCCACCCATTATACATTAGAACGAAGTCATACACATGCTCCCTTGTGTACCTGCACCAGTTGAAGTGACATTCTTACATCTCTCACTGATATAATTTTCCTACCTAATAACCTATCTATGTTTAAGGGATTCTCAACCTAAGTTCTCTAAACTAATTCTAAAAGTAACTAAAAATTAATCCAATAATGTAAAGAGCGATAGTAAGAATATAATTAAGGAAGCATAAAGAATAAGTGGGATGCCTAATACCTTCCCACCTCGTAATTCGGTTCCTAAACCAACATAACAAGAATATCTTAACCAACTGCGGACTTAGACTTGCCTTAGAATTATCCCAAAAGGGCTAACCTGAATCCTTTGTTTGTTTTTGTATAAAACAAACTAGCGATTCTGAACGAACCAACCGAACCCCTTATTGCACGGAATTCACTTAGGCCTAGGCTTAAAACTAGGGTTGTGTGACTCAAAATGGACATGGCACCAAACGTCTTCCAGGGAAAAAGTCACTTCGAGCCAAGTCGAACCGATAATCGGACCTCGAAAGGACCCGACGAACTGGGAGACAAGCACTCCCGAGAATCCACCATTAACACACAAGTTCCCCCAGGGCATATTACCGTTCAGGGTTCTCAATGCCACACATAACTAGTTTCATCATGCAGTGCTGAAATTTCAGAGTGGTTTGAAGAAGTAGCTACTAAATTTTGTTTAGTACAACCCCAAGAAATAGTCTCATTAGCACTAAGAAACATAAAAGTTGTTTAATATCGACACTTATGAGGATCAGATAGGTATCCAATGCATAACCTACTAACTTAGGACCATAATAACTATAAAAATAAAATAAACCATGTCAGTGGTTCCATGTAGATATTCTAGAATATGCTTAACAATGGACCAATGCCATTTGGCTGGTTCAAGACTACATCTAGCAAGAAGATTCACAAAGCATGAAATATTTGTCCTAGTGCATTGTGTTAAGTAAAATAAAAGGAAAATAATATACCAATTTCACTCAAAGAAGGTACAAGATATTTCATCATCTTCTTCTTTAAGACGGTGTAGATATTTTCTAAGGATTGAACAACCATGGGAGAACTTAGTGTGTATAATTTCTCCATATTAAATCATTTTATATATTTTACGTATAATTAGACTTGTGGAGTAAGTTGCCCCTAGAATGTCTCTCGATCTGTAGGCCAAGATAAAAAAAATTCCCAAGATCTTTCATCTCAAATTCTTGGTTCAAATAGTTAGCAGTTTTCTAAATCTCTTAAAGAGTCTCAATTGATTTATTTCATCCACAAAAACTACTTACTATTGCAAATCATATTGAGGATTTCCTTATAAATACACAAGGATGAATTGAATTATCTTTATACCCTTCCTTAGACAACTATTCACTAAGATAATATTACCACATTCTTCAGGATTTATTTAAACTGAATATGAACATCTTAGTCTAATTGAGTATGTATTCCTTGGCTCTACTTCAGGCAAAGCAAATCTTTCTGGGTGTTTAAGTCCTTATATAAATTAGCGATTACAACATCCATGAGTCTCATATCTAGACTTTCATAAATATTTAAGCTAATCAGATATATGAAAGTTAAACCACCAATGATGGGGGAGTATGTTTCCTCATAATTAATCTCATATTCCTACAGGAAACCTTTTGCAATAAATCATGACTTATATCGATTGATTTCATTTTTCTAATTTCTATTTCTTGCAAGCACCCATCGATAACCTATAGGGTTAACACCTTTTAGTGTTTATCCTATATGTCCAAATACAATACATTTATTTAAAGAATGAAGTTCTTCCTTGGTGATAATTTCCATACTGACCAATTTACTCTCTATGTCGACATTCATTTATAGTGGTTCTGAATCATTATCATTTCTGCCCTTGAAATTTGTGTAACTTCTGCATATGTTAGGATGTTATCGATGACTATTTCTTTGAAATACCACATTTTTCCTAAATATTTATTAAACATACAGAGCTCATTACTATTATTCGGTACCATTGCCTCTTCAGGATTATATAGTCACTTCAAGTACTTGTGTTTTTTCATAAATAATAACCTCTTCAATCAAGGGGTTTAAAAAGTGTATTTTTTATCCATAGCCACTTCTGAAGTATCATAAAGGTAAGATTTTTCATTTTATTTATGCTTTAGGGACAAAATATTTGGAACCTATAAGTCTGTCACACTTCTGGTGTGCAGAAGATTCATTTGCAACTAAAATAAAAGTTTGTCCCGCAAGTATATCAATTATAGTTAACACATTTGCAACTAACACATGAGACTAGATCATTTTAGTTGCATCATTAAATTCTCACATTAAGTGGCACGAGGGTATAGTTGAGACAAAGAGAAAGTATTCCATAATAATTCCCATTGTTTTTCATAGACAAATCATACTTCAAGTACGTTCTTCCCTCCCCCTTCCAGCGAGAAGAGTGTATTATTAAAATAAAAACTCGCAAATCTATAGGTAAACACAGTACTTTCCAATGGCTCAATATAAAAAAATATTGAGAGTGAATCATAACCAACATATATTCCTAAGCGGCGTTGTCGTCCCATTTTAGTTTATTAGTGTGGTGGAATGAGCACTTGCACTACACAGTCGAATTTACGCAAGTGTGATATGTTTAGATGACATATTGACACGAGTTGAGAGTGAAAACACCAGATAAGCAGTTGGCATAAACTTAATTAACTTAATAGTGTGTATGACGGCATAAGTAAAGATTGTGCGATAAGTTATAAGGGCTAAATTAAAGACTAGGATAAACTATTTTAGGTGTGGGCATGAAGGACTGGGTTCTCAAATCAATTCTTTATGATAAACAATAGTCATAAAAAACATGATATGTGAAGTTTCATGCATTATCTTAATGAATGTTTTTAGTGTTAATTAGAAAAATGTGCTCTAAGCCTATAGACTGGAGCAAAAATTTTGCAAAAGTAAAATTTATAGTGGATAGTAAATAAACATCTAACCAATGAGTGGATGTGTTCACTAAAACCATAAAATATTGAAAAGACCCATTATAAGAGTTTATAGAACCATAAATACCCCCCTTGAATCCTTTATAAAGAAATATGGTGACTCAAAAATTATTTTAAGAAAAGATGGCTTAGGGACTAATTTATTCTGAGAACAAGGTGTGTAAATATTATCACTATACAAGGTAAATTTTTTATTTGTTAGAGAGTGTCCATTTAAGTTATTTATGATTCGACATAACATATTGGATTCAAGATGACCCAAACGATCATGCCACAATATCAAAGTATTAGGATCATGAAGCTTTTAACTCGTGTCCGTGTGATTCTACAATACGAAGTGTTGTATGGATAACCCCATGGATCATGCCAAAAGTTATTCTAGTGTGAGCTTCATAGCTTCCAAAAATAGAATTCATACAAAGGAACTCTTTAGCACCTTCATTACATGTTTCCATATGATACCAGTTCATTTTTATTTCCTTAAAATTCACAAATTTCTTCTGAAATTGATTGTTTATATTGCATTGCATTGTGTATGAATAAGTGGGTACCATTAGGTAGCACCACATGGATAGTAACGTCCGTTGTCTTGCCCACTTATTGATCCGTTGTCTTGCCCACACAGACATTACCAAGACAACGGATCAATAATTTGGTAAATGAGAAGAATGTGAGGAACGAGTCGTTTACCAAATGACTTAGTCTGATAATGAACTGTGATGCTCTGCCCCCTTGAACA
Source organism: Sambucus nigra (assembly GCA_949130495.1). Classification (NCBI taxonomy): domain Eukaryota; kingdom Viridiplantae; phylum Streptophyta; class Magnoliopsida; order Dipsacales; family Adoxaceae; genus Sambucus; species Sambucus nigra. The sequence continues at coordinate 290,827,693 of OX422215.1, read as the reverse complement.
ATGCTACTCTACCTCTTGAACAGTGACACTCATCGTCCTCATTTTGACAGCACCTCCACTTTCCCTTAAATTCTCATTTTCTCTCTCACTCTAAAGTGTTGGTAATGATTTTCTCAAAGCTTCTAACATATTTGGCAATGGACTACAAGAATTTTATTTATACGTAGTGAGGGGAACCTAAGGATTCTTCCTCAATAAATAACTTGCTTAATCCACGTACTGGGGTTCTTTGTACTTTTGAGGTATAAACTCCGCGGCCTAAGCATTACGATCGTGGCCTTGGTAACTATTCATGACCTAAAGGTTATGGCCATTGCCTTACTAACATTCCATAACCTACTAAGGTTTAGGTCGTTAAATTGTGTCCTCAATCTACTAAATGAATGGGAATTTCGACCGAAGGCCCTATTAACCAAGTCCTTATCACATGTCGTGACCTCGTAGTCTTGATTGTGGCCTCGGTAACATGTCCCGCCTATTATGGTTTGGGTTATTACAATCTCCTCAACTTTTGGAAATTACGTCCTCGCAATTTACAAGTAAAGAAGGTCAGGTTTAATTCATACCTCAAAATAATTGTGGTTATTTCTATTTGATGGAAGAATCTAGTTCCCATATAGCCTCTTCCGCAGCCTGGTTTCTCCGAACCACCTTAACTAAAAAAAAATTTGGTCCTCAGCACTTGCTCTTTCATGTCTAAAATTTTTATTAAGCCCTCTTCATAACTCAAATCCCCATGTATCTTTATAGGTTCGTCGTTGGTAATGTGGCCACGATCTCTAATATAACTTCGTAGCATTGAAACATGAAACACATTGTGTACCTTGCATTTCTTCTTTCGCACCGTGCATTCCTTAGCCTTATCATATGGATTGCCACAATTGTAGCAGTTAATATCCAAGGGACAACTCTTGGCGCAATGCCCCTTCGTTCCGTAGTTACAGCAAGTGATGGTTGAGGTGTTTGTCTTCTCAAACTATTTATTTTCCGTGTCACCATTAGCATTCTGCGGCCTTTGCACCAGTTTTCATGGCCTATCATTTTTCCTTATTGTTCCCTCGTGTATTCCCTTCCTATTTTCATCCTTAACCTTCATTCCTTCTACAAAATCTTGTTCCATGATGTGGGCCACTTTCACCAATTTGGGGTATGTTCACAGCCTTAGACCAATAACTCTGCTCCATTGTCTAGGTTTTAGACCCCTTTCAAACTTCTTTGAATTCCTGTCCTCGTTATCAATCAAATGAGGATCAAAAGTAGAAATCTCAAAAAACTTAGTCTTGCATTTAGCCAAAGACAACAATCCTTGATTTAGTTCCAGAAATTCTACCTTTTCTTAACCATGTTTGTAACTGGAAAATATTTCTCAATGGAGATTTTATTTAATCTTCTCCACCTAATAGTCACATCATATACTAAAAGTTGAGTCCTACTAACCATGTTCCACCAGTGATTAGCCTCTAGCTCAAACATGAATGTGGAAAAGGCCACTTTCTGCTGCTCAATGCATTCCAACACTTCAAAAATCTTTTCAGTTTTACTTTCTTCACGTCTCGGCCTCTAAGGGATCAGGCTCCCCCTTGAATGGATGCAGTCCCAATTTCTTGAAGTGCTCAATGATGCAACCAATAGGCCTCTCCTTGGTCATTCTTGTCGTCATTTCCCTCGCTAAGGCTTAAGCAAATCCAACTCCATTAGCTCCTCCATTGGAGACCAAAGGTGTCGCGGCCTCAACATTGTTTATCGCGACTGCTCCAATTCCTCGGAGATTAAATTTTGCTAGGGATGAAAATTTAACAAGCCCCTTAGGATTCTCCACCTAACCTGACCCTAATAGGGCGGGTTTTAAAAATCGATTTAAAAATTAAGGAAGTTTACGGGTTAAAAATAATAATTTAACGGAACAGTCTTGGGTTTAGTGTATATAATCATGACCCGCCTCATTTATTTCTTATATTTACTTAAATACCCTTCTTTGATATATTATTTACACCAAAAACAATATATATATATATAAGTTAACAATATCCAAAGGCAACATTTACCAAAAAAAAAATTTGGACCTCTTTTTCTCTCTCTTAATCTCACACCCCAACCGACCCCTCTCATCTCTCAATCTCACATCCTTATCCAGACGGCCATAGCCTCCATCTTCACTGGCTCACCCACCCACCCCACATTTTGGATTGTGTGATTAGACCCGGCACAAGCTCACCCACCCCACGGCGGCTCCTTCTCTCCGTCGGCTCACAGCGGGGTATACTCTTCTCTTCCCTAGCCTATTTTCCCTCGCTTTTTAAATATATGTGTATGTATATTTTGTAGGGTCTGCAGGTTTTGATTTGGTTATTGCTTGCAAAAATCAGTTTGATATATCTATTTCAACATTTTGACAAAGATCAATTCTGATCAAAATCGGTTTGGTGCAAAAATTAGTTTAGTGTTTGATGTTAACAGAAAACTTATTGTAATATTAACAGGTTTTAACCCTTCGGGAGCGGGTTTTTGACCCGTGCAATATAAATGGGGAGGGTACAGATTTAGGGGATTTACATTTAATCGGATTCTGGGTTAAAAACTAAACCTGTCGCGGGGCAGGTTAAGGTTAATTTATTTCCTGCAGGGCGGGTTCGGGTTTTGAAAAAATCGCCCCACACTTAACTCGTTGCCATCCCTACCTTTTGGCATGGATTCCTAGCAATAATTACACACATATAAGCCTAGTATCTTGGTTTAAAATTCCTAAGTGGAAGTCTACCTATAGTCTTTAGAAACAAATGCTCTAATTCCATTTGTAACTCCCGCGGCCTTATTCTATCAGGCCGAGGGGTTAATTATCTTAACCTCACACGAATATAGTTTAAAAAATCTTAAATAGGGTAATCTTACTAGGTTGAGGCCTCCAAATAAACCCAGGTCTCAAAGATATAATTATTATCACTTCTCATTCATTACAAATAGTCGGTTATAAAGTGATAAGCTTAAACAGCCATGGTCCTTAATACATGCATTAAAAAATCACTTAGTTTGATACAGAAGCTTTACAATAAAAATGTCTCAACAAGCTGCTTTCACTAAAACTAAATATGGAATCTTTAGCAAAATTTACTCTAACTCCTCTTCTTCTCCAGAGACTATGTCCCATATCCGCAACCTCTCAACCTGAGGAAGTCAAGGGATGAGCTTAAATAACCTAGTAAAGGTTAAATCAAATGTCCTCGACCCAACCCACCAATGTTAGTAATAAAAAATATACTAACAGAGCTATGAAATAGAAATAAACAAGACAATATATAATAAGATTTTAAGAAAGGGAGAAGTTATTTTTCCCAAACCCAGTTTGCAACCTCAAAACGCAACAAAGGTATATTGATCGAGGGCTCTAATCAGCCCAGATAGCAAACTATGGGGTCGCAAGGCCTAATCTCCCTTGGTCCACCAGTCTCCAGCCTTCCCCAAGGCTCAATGTCCCTCAGTTCTCCCAAATCTCTTTGTCGTTCATGGCCTTTATTTCAACCTTGGATAGACTTCACAACTCCACAATCTTATTTTGAATTTCTCTTGACCCAATCATGCCATGGGCCGCGGCCTCCTCTCTAGCTCACTTCCAAGCTGAGTAATTTATGGTATACTGTTAGCTCCACAGCCTTAGTCGAGTTCTACCAAGGTGCAAGCCCCATAACTAGCCCAGGTTCAATCTCTTTCGAACAAGGACAAAGTAGGAGGCTATTCCAAACATAATGCCTCAGTCTGGTGCGTTAATGTCATGGCCTCAAAACCATAATCCAACAAAACAAGTATACAAGGTAAGGGACGATATTTTAGTAAAGTGATAGTTTTATCCCAAGAATGATCCAAAATCTATATTCTCAAGATCAAAATAGAAAACCTTAACAATAATCTTAATAAAGCAAGCATGTCTCTAAAATCAGTTTAATTTTACGAACCTAAATTCAGTTTATTTAAACAAAAATGTTTTATAACAAGAACATATGATGAACAATAAATGTCCATGGCCATAACCCAGAAACTCATATTTATATTAGAGGTCTCAAAACAATCAACAAAAATAGAAACTAGGGTTTATGAATGAGAAGAAGAATGTGAGGAAGGAGTACCTTACCAAAAGACTTCGCCCGACGAAGAACAATGACGTTATGCCTCCTTGAACAATGCTACTTCGCCTCCTGAATAGTGACACTCCTCGGCCTCCTTTTGACAACACCCCTACTTGCCCTTAAATTCTCACACTCTCTGTATGTCTGTCTCTCTAGAGTGTTGGTAATGATTTTCTCACAGATTCTAGCAGCTTTGGGGATTGAGCCCAAGAATTGTATTTATAAGAAGTGAGGGAAACCTAGGGGTTTCCTCATCAAGAAATAATCTGATTGGTCCACATCATTATTTCACGTGTTACGTTTATTTGTACTTCTGAGGTATAAACTCTACAGTCTAAGGATTATGGTAGTGGCCTTGGTAACTATCCATGGCCTAAAGGTTACAGTCATGGCCTAACTAACACTCGACACCCTACTGAGGTTTAGGTCATTACATTGTATCCTCAATCTACTAAATGAATGCAGGTTTCGACCCAAGGCCCTATTAACTAAGTCCTTATCACATGTCGTGGCCTCGTAGTATTGGGTGTGGCCCTAGTAACCTGTCGTGGCCCATTAGTATTGGTCATGACCTCAATAACATGTTGCGGCCTCTTATGGTTTGGGTCGTTACATGGAATCTCCATGAGCCTTTAGTGATCCCAGTGGGAACGGCTATGAAAACATTAGCCATATCGTATACCAAGTCTTGGAAAACTTCTTGTTTTTAAATATAGTATGGGATGTTTCATTGCCTACGAGACAAGTGTCAATCCTTGCCATTACTTTTGGATCCATACCTTTAAGATTAGTTAATCAATATTAACATTTAGTTCACTAATCATAAAAGCAATGTAAAAAACATATATGTAAATATAAAGTAAAATAAAAATACAATTCATTGACTAATTCAAAATAGATCTTTTAAGTTATCCCTTCCTTGATGTTAAACGTGTAGAAAAATTAGTCCATCCATAAAATATGTTTAGTGAGAACCTCCTCACCAACCTCACCCATATTTGTATGGACATATTTTCCCCTATTCTTATTTCGTCTTTTTCTATGCAAACTTTAAAATTAAATATTTCTCAAAATATAAGTCTATTTGAGACATCATTTATTGTAGACACTCCATTCTAGCACCCCCTAACCTCTCCTTAGGTCCCTAACACCTCCCTTCATCACTACAAACCTAAGTCATACCCCGAGTACTGACCTAGAGGCCATCGGGCACTCCTAGGCACCGTTTGACCAAAATTCAAACTCTTCATCTCGGTCGAGACTAAATGATTCATCGAAGGTCACTGAAACCCCTTTCCAACGGTCCGCTCGGTGCATTATTCTGACTTACGGTGCGTACGAACAACCCGTTTTCCCCCAAAACTTGATCAGGAGGTCACCGGACGCTCCCGGGCTCCGTCTGACCAAACTCAACTCTTCAGCCCGATCGAGACTGAATGAATATTCAAAGGGCGCTGAAACCCCTTTCCAACGGTCCGCCCCGTGCGCGATTCTGACTTACGGTATAGACGAACGATCCGTTTTACTCCGAAAGGTCACCGAACGCTCTCAGGCCCCGGTTGACCAAAGTCAACTCCCTGAACTGAGTCAAACTCTTTGGAATGTCGAAGTACATCTCATAACCTTTCCAACAGTTCGCCCCGTGCGCGATTCTGACTTACCATGCGGACGATCGATCCATTTGCGTCCGACAATCCCCCGTCCAAAGGACTGACGAGCACTTCCGAACCACATTTAACCCGAAGTTAACTCCCGGACCCGGGAGCAGTCCAAGAACTTTAAAAGGTCTCTAAAATACCTTTCCATCAGTTTGCCCCGTGCGCGATTCAGATCAACGATTTTCATTTTAAGACCATTTTTTCGAAGGAACCAGAAAGAGACTACCAAACGGCAGGTTCCAAATCCTGCCTATCGGTAGTGTCCCTAAAAATACCTGCATATTGGCAGGACCAGCCCTATGCCGATCGGTAGTAGTGGCAAACAAGCAGGCTGGGCCTGTTATGGGCGGGCCAAATATGGGTTGGACCTAATATGGGCTGGGCTGAATATGGGCCAAATCTGTTATGGGCTGGGCTGGCCCATTTTTTTTTTTTTTTCGAACAATTTTTCTTAAAAAGAAAAAACATCATTTTTTTTAATGAAAAAACAGCTTTTTTTATAATAACAAATTTGTTAATATTTTAGTTTTCATGTACTCATTTTGTTTAAACTTGTTGTTTTCCAATATAAATGTCTTATTTAAGTCCAATACAAACAAATAAAAGTGTTCTTAATATAAGTCTACATATTAACTCTACACTATTACAATTTCACACAATGGAATCTGAAAATCAAAGCAATGCACATCAATCCCAGCAAAAAAAAATGTATGTGGTAAAATTGAAACGAAATAGCTAATAACGCAATAATACATTGAGAAATTTAATTAATTACCTCAGCATCATCCATTCAAAAATGAAAATGCAAAAAAATGAACATTTAATAAGTTAAAAAAATGAACATTAAAAAAATGAACAAATAAGTCATCATTTAATTAGATAAAAAATGAACATTTAATAAGTTAAAAAAATTAAGTTCATTTTAATTAGTTAAAGAAAATGCAAAAAAATTATCCAAAAATGAAAAAAAAAATATTCGAACATCCAGTTATATCTTATTTACATCATTTAGAGATCAAGGTAAATTTTCTCTTGAATCAATAATCATTTACAGAAAATGAACAAATCGTATACAGAAAATTAAAAAAAAAATGAAAACATACAGATTTGGCGTGAGATCCTGCAAGAAATCCGGTAGATGAGCTCCGATGTGAATTTCCGTCACACAAAAAATTCGGTAAATGAGCTCCGATGTGATTTTCGACAAGAAATCCGGTAGGTGGTGTTGAGGCTGCTGCGTATTTGGAATCGCCGACTTACATGGCTCGCCGACATTGAGGAGTGGTCGTAGGTGGGTTGGCCCGGTTTGGTCGTGTCTGAGTAGTTGAGGTAGGTGGGATTGGGGGGTTACCCACCTGAGCCAACCTTAGGACAACCTTAGGACCAGATTTGAGGACCAGATTTGAGATGAAAGTCTTATGTTTATGTCATTTGGATGAAAATGACGGCTACTGTTTAGGTTTTTAGGTTAGAGATGAAAGTCTTGACCGTGTTTTGCTAAAATATGGATTGTAACTTTTTTTATTTGGGCCATTAATTCTAAAATATGGGCCCCATATTATTTTATACTTCTAAAATATGGACCCCATATTTTAGTGTATGGACTTATATGGGTATTTTAGTTAAATGGGTCCAATATTGCCACTGCTACCGATCGGCAATGCCCTGAGGCTATAAAAAGGAGATCCTGATCTCATTGCAAAAAAATCCAAGATCTGAAATCCATCACTCTCAGCGAACTCAGAAAACCTCTCTCGAAGTCAGCGTGATTTCCACATCCAAATCCTTTTCCAACCTTCACTTTTAATCATCTTTTTCATCATACTTGGTGAATTAACTGCCCTTCATCATCATCCAAGTGCAAGGGATGCTCTCTAATATTCAAGATCAAGCTCAAGATCTTCAAGAAGGTCCAACTTTCTCAACTCTCTCTTCAAATTCTACTAAATTCGCATTAACTTATTTTATTACTTAGCACTTTTATTCTCTCCATCTCACATATCCTAATATACTTTTTATTTAGTATTATTGCACATATTTATTTTCATATAAATAAAACCCAAAAAAACAAGAAAAAATGGTTTGCTCATAAATTCCAAACGAAAATTTTCACACTTTTCTCAAAACTAAAATACCTTTTTAGACACACACATACATAAGAGAAGTCCCCGATTGGATTTATGGGATAAACCCCACCCCTCATTTTGTATACGAACTACGTGGACTTTGATGCCTCTATAGGCTACGTAGGCGTCTCGAGGTAAAACCCGAGATTCGATTTCTACTTTTCTCCCACTTTCTATTTTTCTATTTCTTTAACTTAATTCTCTTTGATTATATATATTTTCATATACACATATTTGTTCTTAGTGGTGTATTATTCCATATGCATTATCGTTCCATTATAACGATCAACGCTAATATAATCGCGTAAATCCTATTTTCTAATATTACTTTTAGGAACATTCCTATGGATGACTCGCTTTATCTCTTCCATGATACAAGTCGATGATTCCTATCTCCACTACATATACACATGCACACATATCACGGGGAAACAGAGGAAAATAACAACAATCCATGAGAAACCGCAAGGGCGGAATGGGTGCCTAACACCTTCCCATTTCGTAACTTAGCCTCCGAACCTTTTTCGAATCAATTTTGGTTTCGTATGTATTAGTGTGTCTTTGGATGCTGTCCTTCGGGATGGCTCTACCTTCTTTTGTCTGTTTCGAGTAAAATAGACTGGCGACTTCATCTCTCTACATTTTTCACATCACACATCGCCGGCGACGGTCGAAGCTCTCCCGAGAGGGATGCGCGAGACCAAGATCCTCTCACTGCATGAGATGAACCCTCCTCTCTCTCTTCGCGAGGATCGAGGATGGCCACATTTATATATTCGAAAAGCTCTCTACGATATCTGTCAAAAGAGATCCATGAAGGATATTTAATTTTGAAGTTTGAAATTTTCGTCGGAGCTCCGTCGAAGTCACCTTTATGTCATCGAGTACTCGTTAGAGTCACTAGGGTGTCGCCTGAGTATCGTTGGAATTCACCGAAGTGTCGTCGGAGTTCATCGGTGTGCTGCTCGAGTTAGCTCGGGTGTTATCGAAGTGTTGCCATAGTTCATGGGATGTCGTCAGAGTTCATGATGTCATTGGAATGTCGTCGAAATACACGAGGTGTCACCGGAGATATGAAGTGGGTTAAGGTAAAGAATAGAGAGAGAAATAATTAACATGGGTTAGTTATAGTAAAAAGTATTTTGGTCTACTTTAAAATATGAGGGGGTTATCACTAAACATGTTTTACTCTTGATTTTTTGTTACAAAGGTTGAAATCAAGGGGGGATATGTAAGTGCCTCTTCAAAATAACGACTCTAACAGAAAAATAAAGGTAAGGATGTTTATGTCATAATGTTAAACTACTCGTATCTGAATAAATATTAAAATAGTAATTTAGAAATTCATGTTCTATAAATTGCATAATATCTCTAAATTTATCCACAATTATAGAATTTGAGGTTCTATATTTTATCAAGTATGAATATTCAAGTTCATATCAAATTCACATAAGAAATTGGACCATGTTCTCTAATTTGTTTGTAGAAGTTCTAGTTCCATGCCTAATATTATTGAACTTCTACTTCAATTTGATTTACAAAAGTGAACATTTAATTTCATTGGACATTAAGATCCCTGGCCTAAATAATCAAAACTTTCTATTTTGATTTTGGGAATATGTATACGGGAGCTTTAGGTCCAATATTTTTTACTTTAAATAACTTGGGAACTTCGAGTCTCATTGTTTTTCAAAAATAATTAGGGGATCTCTATCCCAAAATTTTATTAACGTCTAGAAACCTTGAAATGCCTATCCACTTGTGTCAAATATTCAGGTTAGAATAGGGAAAAATATATGGAGCTTCAGGTCTAAAATATAAATAATTATTAAGGGACATTTATCATCACTTACCCTATTATACAAATAATCAAAACTTCATGTGTTGATTTTGATTTAGGACATATTTTATTAGAACCTCCAGTCTGTGAAATTTATGCAACAATGGGAATTTCAAGCCCCCAAATTTTAAATAATAATTGAGAACTTTAAGCCCCTAATATTTTAATAATAATTTGGTGATATTGATAATGTATTTTTTTTATTTTTATCAATATATTGTATGAAAAAAAGAATTAAAAATCCAAAAATGACTGGTTATATAAAATAAGATTAACAAACTAAATTTATAAGCATCAAGTATTATCACAATTGGAATCCAACGAATGAATAAATAATATCATACTAATATTCACCAATGTAGATCAATTTTATTTTTTTCATTTTAATGTTGAAGTTAAGGTATCTATGTTATTGTACGAAGGCTTGATATTTACTATTCGGTTGTCAAAGCAATATTGCCCACCATTAATAATTAATGGGATCAAATAGACCCGACAAGATTTTGTGCAAATTGCTTGATTTGTACGCTAAAACTTCAGTCGAGTTTGCCTTCCATTATGACTGAAATTTCAATTGAGTTCACCGTGCCGTATTGTAAAATATTTGAAGTTCTTGGTGATAGCTTATGAAATTAAAATACAGTAGAAAAAGAATATTAGAGATGAATTGAACCTTCTCATTAATTGTGCGTCAGTACTGAAGGAATAACCCTTATTTGGAGTGCAAAGGTAACTCCTAAAGACTTATTGATCTAATGGGACAAAATTTGAATATAAGAGTCCAAACCCAAATGTAAACATCCACGTTGCATAAAAATTATTACAACAGTTTTGAGATGTTCTATAAAAAAAAATACGAATATAATAATCAATCAATAAAAAGTGTGATTAATGTGGGCCATTGAATTCGTAAATTATATTAAAATAATGTAAAACAACAGTTTACATAAATAAGGAGAACAAAAGGATCAGCAACACGATACAGAAAAGTAAGTGAAGGATTGCTTTTATGGACCAAGAGAATCAATATTGGTAGGATGAGTTTTGTTTTTATAATGCTATACTCTTAAAACATAAATTACTCGGCTCTTAATTTTTCGTAGTATTTTCAGATTACATTGTTGATAAGCTTTTCAACAAGTACTGTATGTAAATTTGATGCAATGTCACAGCAGTGGTCAACTAAGTGAGTTTCAGGCTATACGAATATATATGTTTATATAATCAAACATCATCACCACACATTCAATAAAGGGATGCTAAAAACCAATGAATATACGTATATAAATAAATTCAGGAGACCTTATTCTCAAACTTTAGGGGAGAGAATTGTATATTGGTGGGTTCATTCAACGTTCAATGAGATCCCACCCCAAAAGACAATGACCCTAAGTGGGTCATATTTTGAGTTTTTGACCCATGATTTGGCATACCACAAAACCCGGCACAAAGAAAGCCAAAAGGCAATCCTATTCCTATATGTACAACTTCACCCATTCACACAGGAGGCTTGAATGGAAATATTCCTGGTGTTTATTTCGACTTATTTTGAACATTGAAATCATTTTATTTTATTCATAAATGGTAACTAAAGCACCAACATCTCTCCCTTAGCTATATCAAAAAAGGGCTGCTTTCCATGGGATCTAATCTATATGCTGGTCAAAAATAACATCCACTCACTCGCATGGTGCATCCAAGGACTCAAAGATGAACGCTCCGCCTTCCTCTAGTAGGTCCCCCACTACAAAACTTTAGTATTTTGTGTGGAACCTTGTTATCCGTGCAATACACAATACATGTGAGTAAAATGATACGCACAATATATCGCATTTAAGCTGTTAACGCATGATAGACGATATGATACATCCGATATGTACCTTTTATAAGATGCCTATCTTTATGTTAACTTTATGTCCAAATCCAAAACATGATCATTATACACAAATAGAAGAAGAGAAGAAGAAGAGGTTAAAATTGAGATGTAAGTATTGTGAGAATTAATGACGCGTGACTATAATATCACATCATTCGTATAAGTTGTTGAAAGAGATGCAAAATATTGTCTGATGACGAGTTTGGTGGCATGAATATCAACTTGGAGGATAAGGATGAAGAATATAAATGACAAGTTGTATCCTTTTGCGGGGATTCTGAATTAAGATAGAAACGCAAAGACTTCCAACTCTATTTATAATAATATTAGAATTGCCAACGCTTAAGATATTAATATTTAAATTGTTAATATGAAAATCAAATGTATTTTTACAATATTTTCAGAAAAAAAGGGTTCACTTCTGATGCACCCTGCCCGTTTTGACAACCTTGGTGTTGAATAACATAATATGGTCCACTAATTTGGTTTATATATAATCATACGAAGTTTTGACAACCTTGGTGTTGAATAACATAATATGGCCCGCTAGTTTGGTATATATTAATCAAAGCTAATTGTAATAAGAAAACACTAACCACGGTGGATTCATGAACATGGAATCTGTAAGTAAACTGCCTCGGTAAAAAAATCTGTCTATAGAAATACAACAATGTTTGGTTACTACTTAAACAACATTTACCTCAAATACTCTCACGCAATGATCAGCTCCACAAGAACCAAGCTGCATGCTTCTAGAACCTTCACTCTTCTCGGAGTATCTCCACGCTAAACGGTGCACTGCCGACACATGGCACATGAACATATCGAACCGTAAAATGAGAGCAGCAATTGGTGCAAAAACTGTACCATCTTCATTTCTTTTAATAGAAATACTCCACATTTCAATGAGGCCATTTTCCATTCCAACTGCAAGAAACCCATCATTTCTTTGACGATGAAGACCGACCCAGGATAGGGCGGTGACGCTACTGTTAAACTGCGGTAAAGTCATCAGATGCTTGGCAGAAGAAGATTCCTTCTCTATGGCCCATATTTTTACGGTCTTATCCCTTGACCCCGTGGCAAATTCATGACCAAACGGGTTCCAAGTGCATGCCCATACTATTCTTTTGTGTGCCTCTTGCCTAGTTAGAAGCTGGTAACTAACTTCATCCATCCCTAGAGTACAAAAGTACAAATAATTAATATTGACTATGTTTTATACTACCTCAGTCCCAAATTGATAGTTGCTATTTAAACAAATGACGGTTTTTAGGGATAACCTATGAAGCATGGATACTTTCCCCGAGACCACAAGTCGGCTTTGACTCGAGTTGGACTCGCGACACGCTTGAACTGGAAAATTTTCAATTCCAATTCCAAACCATGGAATTGGGTTTCCCAAACACACCCTTAGATTTCTACTTCAAAGGAATTGGAATTCAATGATTTCTAATCAATGGTGTTGAAATCAATTGCCAGGTTACATTTTGTAATTTACTTGGAATTTAATGAGAATTCTAAATTCGCGTCTGTGTTTTATAGTGTGCGCAGTGTTTGCGTAATTTTTTGGATGTGCATCGTGTGAAACTCTGTGTGCACGGTGTGTATTTTGGAAACTGAGAGTGAGTGCAGTGTATGTGTGTAGCTGTGTGTGTGTACAGTGTGTGTAACTGTCTGGGGTAGTGAGTGGCTCTGGCCTCTGTGTGTATGTGTGGCTGTGTGTAATCAATTCCATAAACATGTGATTTTGTAATTTGTAATTACCTTTACTGGGGGATTTGATATGAAACTAGAATTCCTAGAATTATCAGACCACGACTATTTCAAACTCATTTATTCTTAACCAATGATAGAATTGGAACTCAAGACCCCAATTCCAATTCCAAATTTTAGAAATGGGGTTTTGCCAAATGCACCCTAAGTTCCAAATTTGACTATTGATCATGTTAGGAGGTAAATTCCTTACGAAATTCAAATGTGGACATTTCCTTAATCGTTGTGAACCTTTATCATACCTGTTTTATTTATGGAGAAAACTGAGAGCTGGCGATCCCTTGAAACAGCCAAAAGAAAATTGTCATCGTGAGAGAATTCCATCTGTGTCACCGTTAAGCTGTGAGACTGCAAGCGACCAACTGCCTTCCAAGAACCCACTTGCCATAGCCATATTTCTGCTACCGAAGCTGATTGGGCCTGCCAGATTTACCATTTGTGAGCAGTAATCTACAAGTCCAAGATACAGTCTAACTTTAAAACATAAATATATATCTAATAACATAATATAATTTTGGTGTCTCTTCACAGAGGAATGACACGTGACAACACCATTAACACCTATTTTTATGCAACACCATTAATGACATAACAATTATTACTCTGAATAGACTCCAAAATGTGTATTGTTTCGCACACTTTCCCAAATGTTAGTCCTTTCATTTCCCATCTCTCTATCTACCATCTCCCAACGAAACACCTAATCTATTGGTTCTTCTCTCTCCTTATGCCCTTTTTTCTTCCTCTATTTCTATGTATATTCATCTTATTTCCCAAGCACTCCTCACCATCTCTAAAACCTTTCGTCTTATCCTGAAAACACATCTCATATATGCAATGGTGAGTTTATATAATTAAATGGGTATGCAATCATGAAATAGACTATAAACACGAAATGGGTCTCCAATCTGACGGGCAACGCCACAAAGATTAGTGAACTGTTTAGTTTATATTTCTCTATTTAGAGTGTTTTAGTCTACATTTATCTGTTTTGATTGTCTTATTCTATATTTCTTGATAACAATTACTGTAGTGTTAATTATTATAGTGGTCCCTCATATGTGAATATGATTAAGTTAAGGGGGTTAAGCAAAGAATTTTTGAAGACCATCTTTACTGAAAACAATCAGTTCTCTCCAAAAATGCAAAAAGATTTCTAAAACAAACTCTCAGATTTGCACTTTTTTCAATGTTTGTGTAAGTACGTATTACGTGTTTGCAATTTTTTCCATTGTTTGTGCGTATAGTTTGAAACAAATTTTTCTTTGACATAAAAAATCAAACGAGCCTATGAAAAATGCTAAGATTTATTTTTTGTGCTTCACCAGGTCTATTACGGAGTTCAAGAAGGATGAAGAACCACATTCAAAGAAGGATGCACGACCATTTTAATTTGTAAGATAAAAGTTAATTGTCATATATAATAATTTTTTATTTATAATTTAAAATGATGGTACTTTAGAAACAAACAAAATTGTTATATGAATGCATATTGATTTAAAAAAGCACACGTTGCCTTAGTTTTACACTTTGTGGAGTTGTTGGTTTAAAATAACTTATTTTACTCTAAGTTTTGGATTATTTGGCAGATTATCAAAATAACCCCATATTTAAATTATTCGATCCTCCTATCGATAGGAGAGTATACCTTCAAACCTATAACTTGGATTGATAAAGATCTAACTATTGTATTTAGTATTTATTTGAATTGACTTCCTTTTAGTGGTGGGTTATATGAAAGATGCAATGGAAAGTAGAAATGATAGGTGTAGATTGAGATATCAGTTGACTAATTAACCATAGGTTTGCTTTATTAATTTTTTATTCATTTTACTTTTTTTTAATGGTTCACAAGCCTACTAAAGTTGATATAAATAATGACTATTAAATAATTAATAGTAGGTAGAATTGTTCATTATAACATGTAATTTGAATACTGGAGGCCCAAAAAGGAGAAATATTGGATGAGATGGTTCAAATACACAAAAAACAATTTTATATAGAATTTTTCAAATGACAACAAAATAATTTTATATGTAAGAAAAAGGAATTAACCCGTACATGAAATAATTTTATACAAATATTTGTATGTAAAATTATTATGTAATAATTTTCAAATGAAATAATAATTTTACATATGAATAATTATTATGTAAAATTATATGTGAGACGAGATGATCCATTTTGGAGATAATTTTATTATTGAAACCTTAAGTTATTTTTAAATATATTTTCATTCTCTCATTGTTGTACTTTTAACTTTTTCAAGATGAAACTGGGTATTCCCTACTTTTTTAAAATATCAACTGCTTATCCGTCAATGTTACTACCATTGTTATTTAACAAAACTGTTAGATGTTTATTTTGGAATACATCATTCCTTACGTCAATGATTCCTTTCAAACCTATTTAATAGAACCTAATGTATTTTAGAACCTCTCTAAGAATCATAGTAAGTTCAGACTACTATGACAACACTATTGTTTATGCTATTCTTTCAATGTTATGGCATATAAAGACCCTGTTATTGTGTGTGCGCCACATGTGTAATTATTTTTATTTTTTTAATTCTTCTTACTTCATGCGAGCACACACACGTGTAATTATTTTTATTTTTTTAATTCTCCTTCATCATTAAAAGTTCATCTTTCTGCATTTCAATTTCACATACAAATACAAGTATTTATATGGCATCAAATATTCTATAAATAAAATACATATATTCGTTATCCTTTTATAATTTTTTTTTTATATTAAAGGCATATATCACACAAATCTAAAATCGGTCCTTTAACGTTATATATTTTACCTCTATTTTTATAAATATGTTCGCATTGCATTGTATAACAAAAACTGTAAAGTACCCGCGCATCGCGCGGGGCTAAAAACTAGTATGTATATATAATTAGGTGAAAACGGAACACTATTAACCATGTATCCAGTTATGTTTTACAAAACAAATTAAATGTAATATTTCTAGCATTTTAATAATTTAATCTTCTTACTAAACTTCTTGATATGAGGAATATAGGATTTTTTGTTACCGGATGGTGAGGGTTTTATAATTTGTGTTTAGTCGATATAGATGAACCCACCTTCCCATTAGATGCATTTGAGGAAAATTACTTTTGAAGGAGAAAAAATGGTAAAAGTAGTCCTCAGAATTATATATTTGATGAGAGGCATAGTAACTGCTGATAGATATATCTCCTTTACATATTTAGTCCCCTTCTGCTTACCAAGGTAAATATGTAACACCACTCAAATATTATGATATTCGTTGTAGGGACAATTGGCTATTCAACTGAAACTGCCTTTACCCCCGACGTTTTCTTTAACTCAACTTAATCCTCGTATTTTACAGGTTCCGTCAGTTGACCATATTAGATAAAAACAAATGATCAAAATGTTCCTGATTGATTTTAAAATAGTGGTACAGGTACCTACTCTGAGATTATTTGTCATTTGCTATGATTTGCAACAGCCAACTAACGGAACCGTTAAAAATGAGGGCCAAAATCTGATAAATGAGAACTTTGGGGACTAATGTCAATTTCAACCTAAACTTTTGGTACCAAAGGCCAAGTGACCATTTGTTCTATTGAATATATGGGCATCTTTTTCGCTGAATATGGTTGTTAAGTGAATACCTAATTAAAGTATTATAATCGCATTATGAATGAACTACATACAAATGGTAATCAAGATTTATGAATTCAAACATAACAGTAACAAGTATATTATCATATACCTTGCACGATGAAGCAACAAGCTTCCCCTCATGGTCACAACATAATGAAAACAGCTCGTTTCCATGACCGTAAAGTTTGTGGGACTCAGGCCAAAGTGTATGCCATGCCAGTTGTTCCTCAATAGGTGGTTCAGTGAAGACAGCTGGAATTGCATCTGGTACAGTTTCGAAAGTGTCGAGACCTTCATTGCCATTTCGATTTGCTGTCTCATGCGAAGCTGCTCAAAAACATGATTTCTTATTTACTAACTCAATTATATATCTACTAATGGATGACTATTCACAGTATCGAAAGTCGTATTATTTCAAATAATTTCACAAAAAATTAAGACAGAACAAACAGGGTCGAGTCTTGTTAACATAATCAACAAATGAAGTTTGTTAAAACATAGTGTGCATTTGAATAAATACGAAGGTATAGCATGAGTGTAAATGTTAATTAACTTTAGAGACAGCGTTGAGATCAAGCTCACATTGGACATAAATAGGTCTCTGCGATAGCCCAAGAGCAGACATATTGGCACCCAAAACCTGTGTATCAAGTTGCAGGTCTTCAGGGTTTTTAGATTTCTGTGAAGCAACATTATTCAATGTTTTCAAGAAAGACAAAGGAGCTTCAAAAACTCTGGCGACTTTCTCGTCAGCGCCACTCACATACCGGTAGTTCCCTTTCCCTTGGATAATTGTTACACAGTTCATATCATGCCCATGAACTTGAGGGCGAGCGATTTCGTGCCACGTGTCCTCATTTCCCAAACAGGTTTCATTATGCCATGGAGCAAATATTCTACTTGTCTGCAAATTTTGAAAAGAAAGGAACATATAGAATTGCTATTCTGAACAAAACCAATCAAGGCTCTGTTTGCTCACTATTATGTGAACAAAATATTGATAAAAACTCAACTCTAGATAGATGAAAATATTTTTTACCATTTTACTTTTCGCCTAGGTGAAGAAAAATTACCCCAAAACCATATGGGGCTTAAAAGTATGGGAGCCAGATATATCAGAGACAGGTAAAAAAATTCATGAAACTTCATATGCAACAAAGGCAACATATTACCTGATCACTACTAACTGACAGCATATATTCTCCAGCCCTAGCCCATGAAATATCTGTTACAGCTGCAAAGTGCCCAGATGGAACTTTTTGTGGAATCCAATTGTCCAAGTCAACACCAACATTCTTCCACAGATGGAAAGATCCACCGTATCCATGTGCTAAAATTGAATCTCCATGTGGACCCCAATGCCCACCATAAAACCCTAAAGCACAATGACTTAACTCCCCAACAGTAACCACATTCACCCAGATACCTGTAATCCTCTCGGGTTGCCAGATCATCATTGTCTTGTCCATGGATGCCGATAAAATGCTTTCAGGTTGATAACACTCGATCCCCTCCTTGGAAGAAGGCGGTTGCCACTCCACTGAGTAGACCCAGTCCTCGTGTCCAATGAGTAGAGATTCCAAAGATATCTGGTAGGAGGATGAGCCCGCTACAAGTATAGGGCCTTTTATGTAAGAAGCCAAGCTCACTACTTCTTTCTTGTCGCTAGAATTGGCTAGAGAATCGCGTAAAGCCATCCTCCATATGCGTATGCCTTTGTCTTGAGATGAACTTACTAGTAGAAGACTATTGGGTTCACTTTTTGTGCTTATAGGTAATGAGAAATCCAAACTCCGGATCCAATCAGTATGGCCTTTTAGCTCACAAGCATGAATAAACTTGAAGAAACAAACACAAGAAACAAAATTTTCTTATCAACAAAGCAAAAGGACCAAATGCAAGAAAACATAAAGTACAACTGATATTACATACTTTTCCTGTTCTTTCTCCACTGTAGAGATGAATCTTGTTATCCAATCCCCCCATTGCGAGGACTAGGTGCCCGGTATTGCCGAGCAACTCCGCAAGCGAAAGTGTAACCATTGGTTTTGAACCAACGTAGAGGGAATCCAAACATGAAAATTTACAGTCACCTAAAACGATTGCAGCAACTAGTTAATAGAGAAGATGTGAAAAAGTGAGAAGAGGGTCGTGCACGATAAGTTCTTCCGATCTTTGAAAATTTACCCTCAGAGAGGCAAATCTTAAAATACAAAGAACACAAATTGATCTGTATCATTGGTTTCCCTTGGCTTATGCAACTGCATATCATATAAGTTCCAGTGTGATGCAATTGCAAGTGATGAGTTAAATTCATGTGGACCACTCCCCAGATAAAAAGTAGATAACTGCACAACACTGGTGATAAAAATAAAAATAAAATAAAAGGAGTAGTTCCAATACCTATAGAACAAACCAAGGTAATTTGAAGTACCATCTCATAATCAGCTTAATGTAAACTCGGAAATTATCTCAAGAACTAAAATAAAAATAGGTTTTGGGAAATCCACTATCTAATTCTACATCAGCTACCATATCCACATCCACATATATCTATGTGGTGTAAATAAGGGATATATGCTTTATATTTATTTTTGCTTTTTTACCCTTGTTGGTAATTGTATCCCATAGTATTAGCTTCCTTTAGTTTTTGAACTTTTTAGTTCTTTGCCTCTTTATATTGATTTGTCCTTGTTGGTTATTGTATCCCATAGTATTAACTTCCTTTAGTTTTTGATGTACTAGCTCCTCATTTGATAATGAATGATAATGAGACTTTTTGGTCGTGCGCAAGTTTCCTTTAGTAATATTCCACTGCGTTTGACCCGCATCAGATTGGTATCAGACCCTGGTTCACTCTATTGTGGTGGTATTTTCTTTTTTTCTTTATTTGCAGTTCAACTGTGTGTGAAATCACGCCGAAGGCTCACTAAAATAGTCTCAAGTTGAAAAACACAAGCAACCAGTGGATCTGAAGTTCGAGATGATGATGAGTAAATCTGGAGATGTGAACCAGTTGCAAAAGGCTGGAGTTGGTCCAGCTAGCCAACCACCTTGACTCAATAACCCGCTCATAGCTGATGATGGCTCACCTAATGGGAAAGTTAATGAAGGGGAGTCAAGCCTGCTAGGGCCCCATTCTTGAACCTTAACCATAGCAATGTCAAGAAAACGGGGGCGGCACCCTAGACATGCTATATCTCATACGAAGTTGGAATCAGCAACCGCAACCTAGTGGCATCATCCAAAAGGACCCCTTTGTGGTGGAGAATGCTACCTTTGTTGCCAAAAGTAACAAATCTAGGAAGACGGGATGAGGGCGGTGTGGATAAAAGGAGAAGCCTAAACGGTTGAACACTTCAGTGGAGGTAAGATTCCGTTCTTCCCTGGAGAAGGCCCGAGTTTGGTAGCATGATGTTATTGGCCTAATACCCCAGCGGCTAGCCATTGGGTCAAATTTTGGACACTCGACTCATTGACTCCTTTATTTTTCGATAAATACAAATTCGATTGAAACCGAAGGACGCGAAAGGGTTGGCATCCGTATACAACGGGAAAGCCAAGGACAACAACACTTATTACAACATGGGAAGCGACAAAACCACCCCAACATAAGGGAGACATTGGACCAAAAATAAGTCCAATAGTCACAAGCCTTCCAAGAACTCAACAAAGGAAAGGGAAGAAACTGGAAGTATCTCGCTATCCCAAAGGACTAAGTGAATCTCGCAAAACGACCCCTCTAAACTTATATTGCTGCCCACCTTCCAAACCGACCATATTAGGTAAAGAAAAGGTGCATCCCACAAAATGTGGTTAATCTTCCATACCGGAAAATCCTCCCAACGCCGCAAGAACCCCACAACAATTTTTGGAATAACCCAACTACTGCTGATGGGAGCAAATAATGAGGTCCACAAACCTCAAGATCTCAATGTAACAAGATGTGATTCACTGACTTGCACCATCTCTTGCACAAGCAACACTAATTAACAAGACATCTTCTTTTCCTAATTGAGGATGCCAAAATAGCTCCTCTAGCATCCTTTTAAGCAAAGAAAGTAACTTTCAACAGGAATTTCGTTCGCTAAACCGCCCTCTAATGGAATTCATTTGAATGATCACCAACCAACTAAGGGTAAAAGGACCTCGGTGAAAACACCCAATACCACTACCCCTCCACCACAAGCCCCCACCCACCCCCACCCACCCCAGCCCAGTTGAGCAAAGACACTCTCAACGTCCTCAAGCCCCCAATCTTGGAACGAACTTCCGAACAGTGGATTCCGACTGCCCTCCCCCACTGACCCCACATAGTCTTGCTACACTAGCCCCTTCCACCATTGCCAAACGATACAAGACGGGAAATCTATCCTAAGAAAAAGATCCTCAAACTAAGGATCTAGCCAAAACCACCCTATGCCCACTACTCTAAGCCTACCCACTCAGATAGAGAAAAATGAACCTAGCGAACCCGACCCATTTCCTCTCAATATGTTTCCACAAACCCACCGCATGGGACAATCTACATTGACCTGATCTCCACCCAAATTTGGCGATAACGACTCTCATCCACAAACTCCCCTCCTCCAATGGAACGGCCACAATCATTTGCCAAGAAGGGCTTTATTAAAGCATGCCAAGTCCTTCACCCTAGCTCCCTCAGCATACAACGGCTTGCACCTCTTCCCACCTCACAAAAATATCTTGAACACGTATTCACAACAGTTCCACAGGATATCTGGCGTGCACTTTTCTAACCTCCGCCTACAAGAGCTGGGACGGGCTGGATGAAGACGAAGTACGTCGGGCTAGACAGAGTGCTCTTAAAAAAAGTCAATATTCCCCCTTTCGATAAATATCACCTTTTAACCTTCTCTCCGCTTTCTCGGGCACCGGATCCGATAACTCTAACTTTGTAACTCACACCAAGCAGTAACCAGAGTACGTAGTTGTAAGCTTTCTCACACTGCACCCCAAAGAATTAGCTAGGCCATTTGCATTATTCACTTGCCCAATCAAAATAAGCTCACTCTTTCTCGCATTGATATCCAACCCCTAAACCGCTTTGAAACAAACCGAGACCATTCTCATATATGTCAGTTGACTATCTTACACCCCACAAAACTGGAAAATATTGTTAGCGAACAGAAGATGAGAAACAAAAACCGGGGTTTTACTTCTTACCCCAAAATTAAAACCCCTTCACCATGCTCCCTTAAACCTCTCTCGCCAGCAATCTACTTGACCGTTCCATGATCATAATAAATAGAAATGAAGATAGCATATCCTAAGGAGTAATTGTAGTACATCCGAAAAACTCTTATGGTTATCCATTAACAAGCACTAGAAAATCAGACTGAAAAAATACAACTCCAAATCCACTGTTATCACCTAGCCCCAAAAATCTCTCTTTATCTAGCACATACAACATAAACTTCAATTAACGTGATCATAAGCCTTCTCAATATCCAATTTACAAATGATACCGGATCGGACCTCCTCAACCTATATTCAACAATCGTTTGTCACCAACGTCGCATCTAAATATTCCCTTAAACAAAAGCATTCTGAGAGTTGAGACTATCGCATCCACCACTTTACGGAGTCTATGATCTACCACCTAGGCCCAAATCCCATCTTATTTAGCACATACAACACGAATTTCTAACTTCCAATTAACGTCATAATGTCTTCTCAATATCAAATTTACATATGATGCCAGAATCGAACCTCCTAAACCAAAATTTAAAATACTCGTTTGTCACCAATGTCGAATCAAAAATTTGCCTCTCCAACAAAAGCATTGTGAGAGACTGAGATCACCGCATCCACTACCTTACGAAGTCAACGAGACAAAGCTTTAGCTACCAATTACAAACAATTTTCACCAAGCTAATAGGTTTGAAATCACGAACATTAGGGACGAGGGTAACGAACGAAGCATTACAAATCTTGTCAAACTTTCACCTCTCCGAAAACTCAACAAAAGCCTCCATCAGATCCGCATTTACTACTTCTTAACACTTAAAAAAAAGGCCATAGTGAAACCATTCGAACCTGGAGTTTTGTCCACACATGGCATACAACGCTTGCACCACTTCCTCCTTCGTAAATTTGTCGTTCCAACAACTCACTATCCTCCTCAGAAATGGAACCAAAGCCAGCATTTGGTCTCCACTCATCCTACTCCCGGCATATAACTGCTCATAAAATTGAATAACCAGCTCTCACCTCCAACTCCTCCCGTAATACAGAATCATCAATAAATATGCTTCCAATGTGATTATTATGACAAAGAGACTTGGTCGTTTAACAGAAAAACTTCGTATTCCTATCTTTATCTCTAAGTCTTTAGACTTTTCTAGACGTTCGGAACCAACAAATCTCCTCCGCCATCTTCCTTCCCACATACCCCTTCACCTCTCTACGATGCCACCCGCTACCAAATAAAACACCTAAGCCCTCCTTTTGATCCAGCTCATATATCTCCTCTAATGCCTAGTAATATATACTCCAACATTACCATAAAACTCCTTGTTCCACTTCTTTATCTTTCATAATAACATAACACTATACAAAACCTTCATCCCACAGCCACGTGTTATCAAATCTAAGGAGAATTTTGCCTCTTGTCACCGTACATCGCACTCATGGTTCAAAATCTCGGTATCGATCACGGTATCGGATGATACGCAAAGATACGCTATTTAAAGAGCGCAAAAAAATCCAAAAAAAAATATAGGCAATTAAAAAAAAAAGATTAACAATGTAAATCAACCAAATACGTTCAAAACCATCCATTAATATGCATTGCAACGTACAATTGGTTATACAGAAACGCGACGGACTTGGCATATTGCTAATGTACTAATTTTATTTTTATTTTAATTACTTATATAGGTTGTGTTTTTGTAAATGTTACAATATATTTTCAACAACAAATAAATATGGTAAAAGATTAAAATTTCATCAAAAAATAAAAGAAAATATCACGACGTTCAAATAATAACGCAAAAAAATTTCCATGTTACTCGGGAAAATTATATAATGTCATATATAATTTTCACAGCATTTTAATGTCACAATGATTTTTCCCGGCATATATGTAATACCACAAAAAATATAACTAATAATTTCTCAATGTCGCAAAAGATGTTTTCTAAGAAAATGAACACTTTTTTACAAAATTCAAATTATGTACAAAACATTTCATAACATTTTTTTTGTACAAAAAAATGTTTTTGTAAAAAAATGTTTTTTACAAAGAAAATGTAAACATTATTTGTACATAATTTTTTGTACAAAACATTATTTTTAAAAAGTTTTAGAATTATTAAACATTATTTTAAAAATTATTTGAACAATATTTGTACAAAACATTATTTATGCGTAAGTTTTATGAATTTTTTACAAAATAAAGATTAGAAAAACATAACAACTTTTTAGGAAGTCTTTCTCCTTTGTGCTCTCCAAAAGAAAAACAGAAACAAGACACAAAGATTTCAAAAGAAAAAAGGCACGAGGGTTTCTTAAAAGTCGGGAGGATTTCTTTCACAACCTAAACAAAATAGGGAGCCGCAACCAAGGAGAAAGAAAGGGAGCACCGTAGGCTTGATAAAAAGTGTAGAGGGGGCTTGAAGGTAATCCTGGAATTTCCCTAATTAGCATTAGTGTTTGAGATTAAGCAACCGAGGCAGCTCAAGCGTGGCAGCTCAGCGAGGCAGCTTAGCGAGGCAGCTCAGTGTGACAACTTGTATTTTAGCTTGTTATATTAGTCATATTGTATCTTTGTTTATATTGACTGAAAGCTATAACGGTTGTAGTGATGTAATGAGAATAATAATGAGTTTTAGTGTGAGGTCAAACGGTACTAGCGAGAGACTAGGCTTGGCAGGGCCTGGGAGAGCTTTCATGCTCTACCGAATGACCTCACCGTGGGAACTTTAGAGGGACTTGGTTTGGAGGATTGAGAAGTGAGACACTGTTGGGGCTTCTCCTGACCATCTTAAATACACCTGGTAAAATACCGAAGGACCCTGACCGTGAAACCTCGGGCGGAGCAGCTCGGAGTTCCATCGGGCGTTGAGTTGTGAACCAAACAGCCATCTACTTAATGTCACATCTACTGTAGGTGATGTCACTAGCCAGCTAAACAATGACTGACACGCACTTGAGTAAACCACCGTGGTATTTGGGGCTGTCAGGCAGTTGGTGAGCCACCTCTGCGACAACAGCCTCCTGACACATAATGGTTAGGCAAAAGGCACTTCTTGGCATTTAATGTTTATGACGTGGAGACAACTAGTGCATCAGGTATTTAATGTTTGTGACATAAAGTATAAGGGAGGTGTTTCACTGTCTTTAATGACTGAGTTAACTCGGGGATGGTGTGGGGGCTATTTAAGGACCCCAATCACCCTTGAGGAGAGGATATAATCCTTTGAGAGTTTAAGAAGTTATTGCTAGAGAGAATACACATCAGAGAGAGTTATTACAAACCAGAGGTTTTATTCACTCACCATTGTCATTTATTACGAAGTTTTTAATACTTGATAGAGATTCTTGAAGGTGGTTGGTGTGTTTAGCTGCCTGCCAAGATGTATCTAGGGTGCTTACTTCTCTCTCCCTCTAGCTAAGTTACTTCTAAGTTCATTACTATCTTCTGAGTCATACACGAGAGATTTGTGAGTTTAAACTAAGCTTCATCTTCATTGAGTTTGTGTTTGCATGTTCTATCACTAATCCAAGGTTTTAGCTAATTAACTTATCATTACTATACTTCAAAGGGGTTACGCCTCCATCTTATCTAAAGTACCCTCCTACATTTGGCGACTCTGCTGGGGAGGCATTCTTTTAAATAGGGAGTATGGCACAAGATAATGTTAATCGAAGGCTCAACTTTGATGACGTTCAATACAATGAAGAACAAGCTGCGAGAGAACTGGAGGCTCTAAGGGATGGGGCTCCTCGAATAGAGATACCTCCGGTTCAGGCGACGACAGGCATCCCAGGGGTGACACAAGCTTCCACGAGCGCAGGGTTGGGACCCACTCAGGTGGCGCTCCTCATGAGTAAGTTTTATGAGTTTTTGCAAACTCTGGTAGCTTCAACGATGCTGGGAGGATTGGAAGCCAATGCTTTCGTAACACCAGGGGTAGCGCCAACGGCCCCACCAGGTACAGGTGTGGCGGGAACGGTCCCAGCAAGCATACCCTCTGTTGTGAATCCGGCAGTGGGAACCTCAGGAGTATCAGCGGCCCCTGCTATGACGTTTGGGCTAGCTGCAGCAGGCACCCAACCCATGGTGCCATTGGTTGTTGCCCCAGTAGCATCACCCATGGAGGAAATGAGAAAGGAGATGCAGAAAGAGATGTTGAAGTTCATGCAAGCCTCCTCGCAATCTGCTGGCGAGGTAGCTTCGGTTTATGATGACTTTCGAACACCTTATCCTCAGGAATACAATGATGAGCCCTACCCAAAGGACTATATCCCTCCTATTTTTGAAAAATACACAGGAAAAGGGAGGAACCCGAAGGAGCATATTAAGCGCTTTGTCGAACACTTGGGAACGCATTGCAACAATAAAAAACTTAGGCTGAGGGAGTTTTCCAAATCCTTAATCGATAAAGCATATACCTGGTATTCCCACTTGGCTCCTAACAGCGTTTCTACATGGGAGGAGATGCATGTGTTGTTTGTCCAGAAGTTCTTTCTGGCAGAAAATGAGTTTACTTTTACCCAACTGGGTAGGGAGAAGCAAAGACCTGGGGAAGAAGTGGTGGCCTATGTTCGAAGGTTCAGGGAATGATCCCTCGACGTGAGGGAGGAGGCGAAAGAATCCAAGTTATTGCAGATCTGCGCTGAGGAGCTGCTTCCTGAGTACGTCTATCATCTTATCAACGAGACGCGCGAGGGGACTTTTTTGGCGTTCTTAAAAGCGGCGAGGAACATCTCCTTGGTGGTGCGGCCCAATCCGGTGGTGGTGTCAATGATGTTTTGGCAGCCGATGCAACCCGCGGGGGGGGAGGTCTCAGCCCCCACGGGTAGGGTACACCGAGGGGGGAGATAGGGGCAAAGCACCAAAGAAGGACAATAAGAAGAAGTTCGGAAGAGACAAGGAGGACCCACAACCATTGCCTTGTACAGTGGAAGAAGCTGTCAGATGTTACAACGCGATGGTCCAAGGGGGAACGGTTTATGAGCCAAAAGACATTCCCGTCGGGGAGCCCGATGCGGCAACGAAGGCGGATCCAAAGTACTGCCAGGTTCATCGGAGGATCCAGCATCCAACCGAGAGTTGTTTCACACTGAGAAGAATCATCGGCAAGTACATGAAGGCAGGGACGTTGGAAATCCCTCCACAGAACGTCAACAACAACCCACTGCCAGCACATGGGGCCAATCTTGTGGTGGCCTATGATGAAGAGGCTGAGAGAGGAGAAAGAGAGCCAACGTCGAAGCAGGAGAAATTCGAGGAAGCTCTGGAAGATTGTACGAGGGGAATGGCTAATGTAGTATTGGCCTACGACGAAGCAAGTGCTAGAGACGTGGAGGATGTATATAACGCTGAGGGCGAGGAAGTAGACCCGGTCCTAGAGTACTGCGCAGTTTCAAAATCCCCAAAGTTCACCTGGTTCTTCGGCCAGGTGGGGATTCCGAAGGAAAGTAGGTTGGAGATAACCCAGGCAATACTCGATATTGCGAGAAAGAACGCAGTCCCTTCGCTGAGATGGAAGGGACCCATGGCTAGGTTGGTGCGAAGTTTTTTGTCAGAAGTAACCTTCAGCGATGCGGATAGGGCTGTAAGGTTCCCTCACAACCGGCCATTGTATGTGACTGCCAGCGTCAACGGGGTTAGCTTCGCAAGGACTCTTATGGATGGAGGAGCTTCCATCAATATCATGCCAATCAACTCGTTCCACGCAGCCAATATCCAAGAAGAAAGGTTGGTCCCCATGCCTTTGGTGATTTCGGGGTATGATAACCAATCTTCCAAATCCATTAGGTATGTTAATGTTGGGATTGTAATGGGAAATCTGAGTTCCCATATCAAGTTCCATGTAATAGAAAGTGCAACTTCCTATCATCTGCTAATAGGAAGGGTGTGGATGCACAACCAAGGGCTAGTTCCTTCCACGTACCACCAATGCGCTAAGGCAAACATCAAGGGGACAGAGGTCACCATTAGGGCTACAACGAGGCCCTTCGCTGTCGAGGAAGCTCACTTGGTGGACGCAACATTTTACACAGAGTTAGAAGAGGATGTTCGGGTCCTAACGAGAAGAATGGAGGGAGCATGGGTTCCCTCGATCAGAGAGAGGATGGGACCCGTGAATGAGCAAGGTAAAGAGGTTGCAAGCAGCACAAGGGTAATAGCCGAAGAGGCTCACCAGGTGGTCCCTCGGCCCCAAAGCATCTCAAAGCAACTCAAAGACAGGATGAGGCCCAGAGCGGATCCGATGGAGCATGAGGTCCAGCGACAACGCGTGCTGAGCAGGTTCTCAGGAAAAAGAGTGGCCGAGGCTTCTAGAGAGAAGAAGAGGAAGGCAGTCACCGCTACCGGCAGACAATGCAAGAAAGTCATTACTGAAGAAGGAAAGGTGGTGTATCGATTATAACAATGTGACTGGGCGACCGAAGAAACTGATGACGAGGTTGACCCGATATATGAATGCTTTCTGGTGGATCAACGGGAGCAATGCATGGTGATAGATAACTCCAGCATACAGAAATTGGTGGAGGAAGTCGCTGAGGAACCAGAGTACATGACGGATCGATCGAAAACACAGGCGCAAGAACTAGAACAGTTGAATCTGGCCAAAGAAGGGGGAGATCCAAGGCCCATCTTCATCTCGAAGGATCTCAGTAAGGAGAAACGAGAGGCCTTGGTTGAGTTGATTCGGGAGTTTATAGACGTCTTCGCGTAAAAATACACAAAGATGGAGGGGCTGGATGAGGAAGTAAGCTGCCACAAGTTGAACGTAATGCCTTCCACCATTCCAGTGAAGCAAGCGACGAGAGCGTAAATGCCTGAGCTAAATTTGAAGATCAAGGAAGAGGTTCAACGCTTACTAACAGCAGGGTTCATCACACCGATACAGCACCCACTCTGGCTATCCAGTATTGTCCCAGTGGGGAAGAAAGACAAAAACCAAATAAGGTTCTGCGTGGACTTCAGAGATTTGAATAGAGCTTGCCCCAAAGATGAGTTCCCTCTGCCCTCCATCGATAGCCTGATAGATGCAACGGCAGGTCATGGAGATGTATAGCTTCATGGATGGGTATGTAGGGTACAACCAGATCAAGATGGACCCCATGGATGCAGAGAAAACAGCGTTCAGAACCCCGTTGGGCAACTCATGTACAAGGTGATGCCGTTTGGACTCAAGAACGCTGGGGCGACTTACCAAAGAACAATGATGACCATTTTTCATGATTTCTTTCACAAATTTGTGGAATTTTATGTGGATGACTTGGTCATCAAATCGAGGAAGGAGGAGTCCCATTTGAGCGATTTGAGGAAGGTGTTCTCCCGTTACAGGAAGTGTGTTTTTGGAGTGACAAGTGGGAAATTCCTAAGCTTTGTGGTTGATCGACAAGGGGTGCAAATGGACCAGGACAAATAGCGCCATGCCCAAGAACGGCAAAGGAGCTGAAGAGTTTCCTCAGTAAAGTCTCCTACCTTAGGAAATTTGTGCCTGGATTAGCCGAAATAACACATCCGTTGATGCAGCTGTTGCGAAAGAACACGAAGTTCAAGTGGGAGGAGGTTCACCAGGAGTCTCTCGACGGGCTGAAGAAACTGCTCGTTTCACCACAGACCACGGTTCCCCCAAAGACAGGAATACCGCTGCGGTTGTACCTCACATCTACCGCGAGGTCCATATGAGCTTTGCTGGCACAAGAGATCGATGGGCAAGAACGGCCAGTCTACTACCTCAGCAGGATCATCCACGGACCAGAAGTCAGATATAGTAGCTTAGAAAGGTTGTAAGGACATATTTTCATAAGTCCGTTATCAATTTATTATGTCATATACCGCTACATCTTCGAAGAGCATTCAAGAGACATCTACATCGAAGACGGATCCGAATTACTCAAGTTCTTCATCATTCAAGACTCCGCGAAGTTTACTTTGGTAAGGTTATGTTTTAAATACCTTAACTTTTCACTTAGAGCTTTTGGGATATTTTTTACAAAATATTTTTCTAAAGATTTTGTTTTCGGACTCCTTTTCGTAGAAAAATCATAACTAATTCATAAAAAATCATAATGATACGAAACTGGCGGCCACGCGTTCGTATCGAAATTTTCTACAGGCACGCGTGGAATCTCGCTTGATAGGTCGTTCGAACGACCTGCAATTGTCGTTCAAACGAGATAGCATGTCGTTAGATCTCGTTCGAGCGACTTGTTGATCTCGTTCGAACGAGATCTATTTTCGAGGCGGAACGATTTTCTATAAAATCTCATTATTTGGTTCCGTTTTCATTAAGAAGTCACAGCGTTTTGACGAATAGAAAAACTGCAAAAGCAGAATCCTTTTTGGCCTCTTCCTTTAGGGTTTTAATCCCTTTTGTTTTCAATTCACAAAACTCCCATATGCTTTAGTGAATTGTTTTGGTGTTGAAGAACACACCTTGCTACTGCCTTTAGTTCTCTTCCTCTACAACCGACAGTTGCGTGCTATTGTGGAGGGAGTCCTTATAAAGTTCACATCTTGTGGAGAAGCCGTTTATCTTCTTCACTGCTGCCCTCCTGGAAAGGGAAAGTTCCAGCCGAGACATCGAAACCGACACCTGCGGATATTTCGTATGTCACCCTATTTCATTGTAATCCGTGTAAGCCGTTTTCTTACAAATTATAGTGAAATAAAAGGTTTTCCCCTTGAGGGGATTTTTCCTGAAATTGTTTGTTTTATCCTGCATGCTTTATTTTATTGGATAAATCATCTAGATGCATGTTTAAGGGTTTAACTAAAATTTGGAATTAATTAAAATTGGATTTTATTTGAGAAGTTGCAATATTTCCGCTGTAGCGATTCTACAAATTGGTATCAGAGCTTATTTAAGCGATCACCACTTTACAAAGGCATTGTTTAGCCTTAGTCTTTGTAGCGCAAAAATTTAGGCATTATATGTTGTCTTTTACAATTCATATTGTAACTAGATGTGACCCCATTAAGTATTTGCTAGCAAGAACTATATTGATTGGCAGGGAAGCTAGGTAGTTCCTTATCCTCTCCGAGTATGACTTGAAATGTGTGGTTCCTCGCGCGATCAAAAGCCAGGCATACGCTGATTTATTGGCAATTTTCCCCTCGGGAACATTTGAGCCGCCCAAAGAAAGTATTCCAGGAGACGACTTGCAGGCCAATCACCTAGATGCAATGGATGAAAAATGGACAATGCAGTTCGATGGATCCTCGGCGAAAAAGAAAGGAGCAAGTGTTATCCTTTCAAGAGGAATGGAGGAGATTTGCCTTTCCTACAAATTAGATTTCCCTTGCTCTAACAACGAGGCGGAATATGAAGCATTGGTGCTAGGGTTGCTAGAGGATCTCCGAAGGGCGATCCGTTCACTTTGCATCAAAGGGGATTCAAACTTGGTGGTTCAGCAAGTGAACGGAGAATACGCGTTGAAACACATGAGCCTAGCACCATACAGAAGAATCATCCAGAGGCTTCTCTGCCAGTTCCATCGGACCAAGATCAAGAGGCAATCCAGAACGATGAACCGCCACCCAGACGCATATGCCACCATTCCCCAAAAGATGATCATGAGGAACGATATAACTACCGTTGTGATCCAACGAAGAACGGCTCCTTCGATGGTACAGTCAATTCTACCAATGGAAGAGGAGGCAGGCTGGAGGGGAGAGATCAAAAGGCAATTGGAATCTGGGGAAGGAGCGATGGGGCTGAGAGAATTGGCCCAATACTTTACGAATCAGAGGAACCTTTACTTCAGAAATGCAAGAGGATGGTTATCGAGGTGCATCGGCCCAAAAGAGGCAGAGCGAAGATTGAAGAAAACGCACGAAGAGCATTGCGAAACAACTGATACCCCTCTACCGAAGAATTCAAAGAGGGGGGTATTTTTGGCCCAGAATGAAACGGGACGCGGCGGAGCTACAACGAAAATACGACAAATGCCAGTTATTCTTCGAGGCAGCTGAATGTCATTTCGTGGAGGCTCAGGCTGACTGGAGACAGCCCTATATTGACTTCATTAAAGATGGAGTTGTCCCGACAGAGAAAATTGATGCGATGGGACTTCGGCGAAGTGCCCCGAGATTCTACGTTCAGGAGGGGCAGCTTTATCGAAGGGGGTACTTCAACAGGCCTTTGCGCTGTATCACGAAAGACGAGGCAGCGGAGGTCCTCAAACAGGCACACGATCCAGCTCATATAGGAGGGGCCAAGTTGATGACCAGTTGATGACTTTGGGATACTATTGGCCAACGATGGAGAAAGATTCTGCTGAGTTCGTTCGAGGGTGCAAGGCTTGCCAACTTCATGGAAATATGATCCATGCCTCGTCAGTGAACTTACACTCCCTAGCGACGCCTTATCCTTTTTATACTTGGGCGTTCGACCTGGTAGGGGCAATATACCCTTCTTCGAGGGGGAAGATATGGATACTAGTAGCAACGGAGTGCTTCAAAAAGTGGGCTGAGGCAATACCACTGAGAAGGGCGACAGCGGGAGTGGTGAGCAACTTCATCAGAGAATACATCATTTGTCGTTTTGGGATCCCAAAGGTTATCCTTTCAGACAATGGAACCCCTTTCGTCAATTCGGAAGTAACGATGCTCACAGACAAATACTCAATTGTCCATCACACTTCGACAGTGGCATACTCAAAGGGAAACGGTCAAGCCGAGGCGACTAACAAAACTTTGGTCAATATCTTCACTAAAACGATGAACGATTTCCCAGGATCGTCGGATGACAAGATACCAGCCGTTTTATGGGCCTATCGGACGACTATGAGGAAACCCACAGGGTATACACCATTCTCTCTTGTCTATGGGGCCGAGGCAATTCTCCCAGTGGAGTT
Source organism: Sambucus nigra (assembly GCA_949130495.1). Lineage (NCBI taxonomy): Eukaryota > Viridiplantae > Streptophyta > Magnoliopsida > Dipsacales > Adoxaceae > Sambucus > Sambucus nigra. The sequence continues at coordinate 290,794,592 of OX422215.1, read as the reverse complement.
AGAAGTCCCCTCTGCTCGATATGCTTTGCGAAGTAGCATGCTCCCCCAGAATAGGCATGTGCAGTTGGAAACGTTGGACGAACACAGAGATAATGCGATGCAACACTTTCAAATGTATACGAAGCAACTCTCCAGGGCATACGATAACCTAGTGAGACGAAGGAAGTTCGTGGAGGGAGACCTTGTATTGCAAGCAGCAGTGAAACATATCAGGGGGCTTCCTCTACCCAAGTTTGCAGCAAATTGGGAAGGACCTTTCATTGTGAAGGAAGCTCATGACTCAGGTTATTGCTTAATTTCTAAGATGGAAGAAGCCAAACCATTCAAAATCAACAATAAATGGTTGAAGGTTTATCATGTGTAAGCAATTATGTTTGGGCCACCGATGTATCTAGCTGATTATGAATATACAAGTTCTTTTTTATGATGAGTATAAAAGTTCTTTTTATTATAACTCAAGTAGAGATGAAAGAATTACAGAACTTCACACTTCACAATCTATGCAAACAGTCGTAACACAAAGAAATGGCATGAGAAAATTGATATCCTTCTTCATTCATAAACTTTGGGGCATTACAAAATTGGGAGCTATTGCCCAAGAATTACATGAGAAGAACAAAAGAAAAACATATACAAAAACTCATGGACCTAGTAGAAACCATAGGTCTGGGGAAGAGAAAAAATCTCCAAGGAGGCCCGAAGAAGCTGCTTGACAAGACTGTTGGGCATTCATAGAAACCTCCGGTCTCGTTTGCGCTTGTGTGTGCTCGATGAGGAGTTTCTCTCGTTTCGACTTTGCCGCGGGTAGAGCTTCCTCGAGATCCCCCACCTCTTTGTCAATGGTTTCCAGAAGAGGTGCTAGCTCGACCAGCTTAGCTTCCTCGGCCCGCTGGTCCTCCTGATGTTTTCGCAAGAGCTCCCTCTGGCTGTCCAATCGTTGGCTCTTCAAAGTCTTCAAATGCGCGATGAGCCAATCAAAACGGAAACCGTCGCGACCCAGCTCCCTCAGAAAACCCAGAAATTGGTTAAGGAGGGGTCTGGTAACGCTCGCAATTGGAGTATTGGCAATTTCAGCAACAACGGTGCCTGTAGCTCATAACTGAGATGTTTGAATGAAGGCAATCCACCGTGAATGTTTCAGGATAATGGTTCGCAAGTTGCTCAACTACCAAACGATGGTTAGCAGGCATTTGAGGCGATCGTTGGAGCACCATCAGGCAGAAGGCGTGAGGAGCTAGGTCGGGAAGAGGAAGCTCGCACCCAGATTCGTTGTCGGCAGTGGCACCGGTCGTAGAACCTTGGTCATTATGGCTGGAATCTTCCGAGGCGACAAGTTCCCGATGGGGCGAGCCAACAGGCGAAGGAACTGGCGGAGAATTCTCTCGTGCAACCTGGGAACAGTCAGAGGAAATATGGAGTTTTTGGAAAAAATCTTAATAAGTGTTTTCGTTGTTAAGTCACCGATATAGGCGGAGTTTTTATGAAAATCCTAACAAGTGTTTTCATTGTTAAGTCACCGATATAGGCGGAGTTTTTGAAAAAATCTTAACAAGTGTTTTCGTTGTTAAGTCACCGATATAGGTGGAGTTTTTAGAAAAATCTTAACAAGTGTTTTCGTTGTTTAGTCACCGATATAGGTGGAGTTTTTGGAAAAAACCTTAACAAGTGTTTTCGTTGTTAAGTCACCAATATAGGTGGAGTTTTTGGAAAAACCTTAACAAGGTTTTCGTTGTTAAGTCACCTACATAGGTGAAGTTCGAGAAACTGAGAAATACGGAGAAATTCGTAAAGTACCTCGGGAGCAGTAGGAGCGAGAACGGGAGTCACCACGGGGGCCCTAATGGTAGAAGTCGTTGGAGGCGGGCTCATTGCCTCAGCAGCTTCAACGGAGCCCTTGGCTGGAGAAGCTTCAATGGTAGGCAAACTTCCCTCGCCAACATAAGGTACTAAAGCCAACACGGGCGCATCATCGGAAGAAGACGTTGGATCTTCAAGAGATGCCCCAACGAGAGTAATAGCATCAACCGTGGCCTTGGAGGGCAAAAGGCCACTAAGGGCAAAGGGCGGAGAGAGACTTGGGGAAAGCTGCAGCAACAAAGCTAAGTGTTAGGAATGACAAATTAATACTCAAAAAGAGAGAAATACATCCAGGCGTTACTTACCCCCGTTATGGCACCAAAAAGAGGAACTGCAGTAAGGGGCCTTGATAATGCAGGAGGAAGGAGAATGTTAGCTATCAGTGATGCCACTTCCACCTAAAACGGCCCAACATATTAGAAATGATAAACAGAACAATGGGACAAATAAAAGATGTAAGACTTGGCAAGAAGTTTACCTGCGGGGCACTCTCCTCGACCACAACGAGGGGCAGAGGGACCTCCTGCTCCGATGGTAACTCAGAGGAGGCTGCAGTAGTTCCCTCTGGTTGACTAGGCAGTTCAGCAGACTCAACGGCGGCAGCCCTCGTAGCAGTTTCTTTAGCCCGTTGGGAGGACAATCTCCGTGAGTAGGTAAGGCCTGTCATGGGGGAACGAGGAGGAGTGGTATCAGCTTGAGAGATACCGCAACGCCCCCCACGAAGCAGCTCACAGGGGACTGGGGGGACTGGGAGGATTGGGCCTTTCTTCTCCAACTCCCTGCACCAAAGCATTTTCTTGTTAAGAAATGAGCAGATGCAACACAACTTAAGAGAAGGGGAATAAGAAATCAAGAATGCACAGCATACCTTAGAACCAGAGGGAGAACGAGAAGGTATAACCACTGGTGAAGGTGGCGAAGAGGCAGCAGCAGAAAGCGCTGGGGATGGAGGTTTCTCAAGCATCTGTTTCTTCTGGGGCTTGGTTCCCAGCATTTTCTTCCTTGAGCTCGTTGCACCACCACTTTCAGGTACCCTCGACCTTCTTCTCTTTTTTGCCGGTGGCTCACTGGGATCAACCACGATCGTGGGAAAAGCAGTCGAAGGAGGAACGACGACAGCGCGCCGTTGAAACTCGGCATGTATCCTGTCGACCTCAGCTTGCACCTGCCTCCTCAGCTCTCCAGCCATCTCTGGAGACATGGGAGGGGGAACGGATGCAATAAGAAACGACTCCAAGGGACTTTGCACTTGAGCCCAAGGCTTAGACTTCGAGGACTTGGACTTCTTAGCTTTTTTGGCAGGGAGCTGAGAAGGTCTTTCGCCCGTTACAGCTTCAATGGAAGGGGCAGCCTGTTTAGGGAAGGCTGCAGTGGCCTTGGACTTTGGGGTGGCAGTGGGAACCATTGGACAATGAGGGGGTAGCTCCTGGGGAGACTCTTTAATCGTGGTACTCAAAAGGAAATTCAACCCCAAGCACAGAGTTCCCCTTAAGACCCAGTTCGATAGAAGAAAAAGAAAGGACCGGGGGATATTGAGGAGGGGACTGAATGTACTCACGGATCATTTTCAGTTGCCCCAAATGGAACTTGGTGATGAAAGAGGTGGATACGTCTCCCTTCCTAGTGGCACTAGGAAGGGTGACTTGCCCATCGATGGTAGACGTCACACCAAGCACCGCTGCTACAGTATAGAAGGTGCAGGCTTCAGCGAAAGTGGCCTTTGCATGGCTGTGTTGAAACACAGGTCGAGGGACTCCCTAATCAAACCCGAACTGCCTACTACATCTATCAGGGTTGTAGGGATCTGAGGTGTATCCCCATTCAGTATAGGAGGGAAGAAACTCCGGGGTGAATAGAAGCACCACAGCTTGCGAGGGATCTTCTACAGCTGGGATGAACTGACCGTTGTGGCTGCAAAAGGAAAGAAATCCCAACTATGGGCAAACGTAGACTCACTGTAGGGCCTCATCACAAAGGAGTCTGGAAGATCAAAAACTTCCAGTATCTCCTTTCGACTTTGCGTCTTATGGAAACACAGGAGGCGTGGGGGGGGCTTGATTCCTTGGCTCACAGGCAGAGAAATTGACTTGGCGGCAATAGCAGGAAAGCGGGTGTAAAGAAAGCCCGTCAAAATAATGGTGTTGGCAAAATTGGTCAAGTTATAACGGCCCAGAGATATGCCATGTCTATGTGGGTTCGATCCAACCAGGTGTAGAGGGACCCTAAGGCGATGGCGGTCAGAGGAAGGTTGAACCCCCTGGCCAAACGAATGGAAATATTTATCAGATCCCACCTGGGCTGATCGTTGGGTTTCCCGGTTAGGAAGAAGCGTGAAAGCAATACGAGTATGCAGGTTGGTAGTTCCAGGGATGTACCTCTACCTCGGCCCGTTACAGCACTGACATCCTTCGGTGTCGGAGCTTCGAAAAAATAGTTGATAAGGGGGGTAAATGTGGCTTTGTTCGAGGAACCGGTGCAACTGCGGTAGATCCGATCCAGCTCAACTCGATCAGCAGCCTCTTCGGCATCCAGAGCCTCATCGTGGTAGGTGAACTCACCCATGGGCTCAAACCCAAGGAGTTCACAGACGTCCTCCAGTGTAATGGTGAACTCCCCCCACGCAGCAAAAAAGGTGTGAGTTGTGATGTTCCATCTGGAAACTAGTACTTGTAACGCCGCGTTGTGCTTAGAGAGGGTGAACTCCCCAAACTAGTAGGCTCGATGAAGCCCAACCTTGGCAAGAGCATCAGCGTGAGTGCTCTGCATATGTGTGTGCCAGGCAGTGAAATGTGCTGGCGACCCCCCAGGTGCTTCGAAGTCAATTTGAGAATAAGGGAAGTCACCACGGTCCAGACAAAAACGCAGAGTCCCCTCGGGTGGAAGATAGCCCCACTTTGACGAATCCATTTCCCCATCACCCAACAGTAAGGGGTCGAATTTGGATGAGAAATGGCAAGTCTTGCATGCATCAGAAAATTTATCATTCTTGTCAAAGATAGGCGCCCGACGATAGAAGCGTAATTGCTCTTGACGAGCAGCATTCAGGGCAGCGCCAGCAGCGGCAGAGGGGGAGCCTGGCTGAGTGGTGGTGGCAACCTTAGAAGTGCTTGAAGAAGCCATAGTAGAGTGGCGATGAATGGTATGGCTGAGTAGGAAGGGCTACGAACAAGGAGGGAGCAACACAACCACGGGCGGTGGCGCAACAGATGAGAGGGAGGGAGGAGAGGGAGTAAAGAACCGGACAACAATGGAGGTTTTCCCACAGTTTTCTCTCTCTAAGAAATACGGAAGCTTGAAGAAGGAAAGAGAAGGGTTTTGAAATAAAAGAGACGTTTGAAGCTTTTAAAGCCTGTCTTTTAAGTTTCCCACCATCGCACGTGCACAGCCGCCTATAATCATTTCAAATGAACACGTGGCACTTCGGGAAGTGTTCTGACAGTTGAAAAGACAGCGCCACCTCACGTACGAAGCGATGCCCAAGGAACAAAAGGGGTTGCCTTCTTCAGCAAGTTTGAGTTTTGGCGCCAAAATTTGTCAGACATATCCAATAACTCCCAACATAACAGATGTCCTAACGGTTCAAAAAAGCTACGATGTCCCCTCGCCACAAGCTCAAACGTTGTTCAAATGACGACTCAGCTACATCGGGGAGAATTTCTGCTTTTTCGAACATAGTGAGGCATTATAAGGGAGAATCTCACTTGACAAGAATCAAGTAATTGAGAAGGTTAGCAGGCCTTTCGGAAGAATTTCAAATAATAAAATGCTAGAAAGATTGAGGCTCAGTATAAGGAAAAAGTGGCGATGTCCCTTCGTCCAAGCCCTAATAAGTCGTGGCGCTTCGACTCAGGTACATCGAGGAGAATTTTACTTTTTCCTGGAGATTATAACGTTGCGGTTCTAACGAAGGAAAGGAGGCCAGAATTTTTTCACGCGGAGAAGGTTCATCGGATTGAGAAGTTTCGTGCAGACATTTCTTGTTCCAACAAATCTCTCCACGAAGGGTCAAATGTAGAGGGGGCTTGAAGGTAATCCTGAGATTAGGGATAATTCCCTAATTAGCATTAGTGTTTGAGATTAAGCAACCGAGGCAGCTCAAGCGTGGCAGCTCAGCGAGGCAGCTTAGCGAGGCAGCTCAGCGAGGCAGCTCAGTGTGACAACTTGTATTTTAGCTTGTTGTATTAGTCATATTGTATCTTTGTTTATATTGACTGAAAGCTATAACGGTTGTAGTGATGTAATGAGAATAATAATGAGTTTTAGTGTGAGGTCAAACGGTACTAGCGAGAGACTAGGCTTGGCAGGGCCTGGGAGAGCTTTCATGCTCTACCGAATGACCTCACCGTGGGAACTTTAGAGGGGACTTGGTTTGGAGGATTGAGAAGTGAGGCACCGTTGGAGCCTGTCCTGACCATCTTAGGTACACCTGGTAAAACACCGAAGGACCCTGACCGTGGAACCTCGGGCGGAGCAGCTTGGAGTTCCATCGGGCATTGAGTTGTGAACCAAACAGCCCTCTACTTAATGTCACATCTACTGTAGGTGATGTCACTAGCCAGCTAAACAATGACTGACACGCACTTGAGTAAACCACCGTGGTATTTGGGGCTGTCAGGCAGTTGGTGAGCCACCTCTGCGACAACAGCCCCCTGACACATAGTGGTTAGGCAAAAGGCATGTCTTGGCATTTAATGTTTATGACGTAGAGACAACTAGTGCATCAGGTATTTAATGTTTGTGACATAAAGTATGAGGGAGGTCTTTCAGTCTTTAATGACTGAGTTGCCTCGGGGATGGTGTGGGGGCTATTTAAGGACCCCAACCACCCTTGAGGAGAGGATATAATCCTTTGAGAGTTTAAGACGTTATTGCTAGAGAGAATACACATCAGAGAGAGTTATTACAAACCAGAGGTTTTATTCACTCACCATTGTCATTTATTACGAAGCTTTTAATACTTGATAGAGATTCTTGAAGGTGGTTGGTGTGTTTAGCTGCCTGCCAAGATGTATATAGGGTGCTTACTTCTCTCTCCCTCTATCTAAGTTACTTCTAAGTTCATTACTATCTTCTGAGTCATACACGAGAGATTTGTGAGTTTAAACTAAGCTTCATCTTCATTGAGTTCGTGTTTGCATGTTCTATCACTAATACAAGGTTTTAGCTAATTAACTTATCATTACTATACTTCAAAGGGGTTACATCTCCATCTTATCTAAAGTACCCTCCTACAAAAAGAAAGAAAGAAAGAAAGAAAGAAAGGGTGCACCGTCGACTTTATACAGGTTGCTTTTTAAACCCCTCTTCTCTGCTTTCTTTCCTATCAAAAAACGATCATCTAGGCGAGATATCTCCGACTCGGCAGAGATATCGGCGCGATATCGCAGGAACGCCGAGATCTCGACGAAATTTAATGATATAGGACGATATTTATTTATTTTCGAATCGCCCCTCGGTATTGGTTTGGTGGCCTGTGATTTCGAGTCAACTCGGCCAATGCCGAATTGACTCGGCCGCTACTTTGAACTATGCGCGCACCTGAAGTCTTGAAAAATAGGGATCTGATCACTCCTGAAAGGTAAGCCTAGATACACTAGTAAAAAATAGGGATATAATTTGATATCAGTTCCACTTCTTTATGTCATCTTTCATAATAGCATAACACTATACAAAACCTTCACCCCACAACCACGTATTATCAAATGTAAAGAAAAAATTTCCTCTTGTCACCCTACCACGCACTTGAAGTCTTGAAAAATACGGATATGATTTCAATCTTGAGAGACAAGCCTAAATACACTAGTAAAAAAATCCTCTGAATCATAACACATGAGGAAACAATCCAACCGAGACAGAGATGTATCCCTATTACCAAACCATGTGACCCCGGGCAAATCCACCAAGTCCAACATGAAGATGGAATCAGAGATATCTGGCATTAACCTGGAGTATTTGGAAAGCCCACTCCTCTTTTAAGGGAATTGCACATCTTTAAAGGTTTCGTCTATACACCATGGCCCCTCCTAACCCCCCTAACACCTTCAAGCTCCTTCTAAAGCTGCCACCGATTCGCATCCTCCATCGAGAGATAAAAACCCAAAAAAGCACTAATTAAAATGGAAAGGTACATAGAGACGAGAAATATCTACAAAAGAACAACAGCATGAGAATATAGTGAAGGCTCAACCCTAAGTCATTATCCTTTTGCTCTTATTATGGAGGCTTGACTGAGCAGATGCCGCGGTGTATGTTATTTGTTAACTATATAGTTTTCGTGGATGAAGCTGAGGTGGTTATTAATACTCTATTGGAAGTGTGGAAAGAAACCATAGAAACAAGAGGGTTTAAAGTAGGAAATTTTGGTAATATTAGGAGCATAAATGGGAATGTAATGAAATTTAACGGTCAGGAGATACCTAAAAGTGATCGTTTTCATTATCTATGCTCGATTATTAAAAGAGATAGAAATATTTATAGTGATGTTATCCATAGGATCAAAGCAAATTGGATCTATGAAGAAGTGCAATCAGCGTATTAGCTATGAACATGTTCGGGCAATAATAGAAGTAGCTCTTATAGAAGATAAACTGAGAGAAAGATGGTTGATTTGAACAAATCAAACATAGACCAATAAGTGTTCCCCTAAGAGAGAGTGATTTAGTTAAAATTGATGATAACACTAAAGTTAAAGCTAGGCCTAAACTGACTCAATAAATATTGAAGTAAGATACGACACATGTGGTTTAACCAAGGATATGCGTCCAAACGACGCTATTTAATCTTTCTCCCACTCCATAGAATCCTAGACACATAATTAGTCATAACAGAAATTTTGGTTTCAAGCAAACAAACAACACCACATTCGGTCATCTCGTCGCACTGGCTTAAGAGAAGATTTAGTACACTTTCATGTTGGAGTTGTTACCCCTCTCACATTCCAAGAATGACTTGAAGCTTCTTTCTTTAAGAAATTGATAATTAATTCTCCCAAACTCTACCAACAATCCAAATTTTTAAGCTCTCGAGATTCCCTGCTCCCATCATAATTAAAGACCACTCCAGATTCTTAAGCTCTCGATATTCCCACTGGTCTGGAACTTTAACGCCACTCTATTTGTTATCCTCTCCTCCCCACAAAACCCCACCCACCTCCTCTCGATTTTATGGAAAAGAATAGACCTTTTTTCATTCCCTTAATAAGAAACCCCTAAGAACTTATCCTTCAATAGTATCTATCAACCAACCATCTAAGTCACGGCCTCAACATCGCACATAGTTGGAATAACCACCTCTCCCTCTGAAGCGTCTTAGAGTTGTTAAAAATTGACTAGGAATTGGAATCAACTAAGTGAACCACAACCTTCTTCATAATCGAATCCACTACATACCTAACAGAAACCTCCTTACCCACCTCCAACAGCCGCAACACCCTATGAAGCACGGAGGAAGCAAAAAAAAACTAACTGATCAAACTACCGTAAAAGCCCACAATTAATCAAGGTTGTTGAATCTGAATCCAGCTTCCGCTAGGAAGCGTGAGACCACTTCCCAAGACAAAGACCTGTACGTCTAGCGTGTTCCGACTCTCCGGCACTGCTAATTTCGTCCCCCACATCTAACAACTCCAGCAAACATCTTTGGGAAAACCAGACCATCACAAACAACGTGATAAGATAACGACACGAGGCTAAAGCACTCTGAACACAAATTATGCATGGGCTTAAAACTATTCTTCACCAAACTATTCAATGTAAACCCTTCTTAACACCACCACCTTCGATTTGCCAAAAGAAACCCTTGGCCCGTTCATAAAATGCCCATCTAGCTGGGCAACTTCAAAGAGGGAGGGGGGGTCTCTTTCTAGACTTAGAACTTCTTTTAAATTAAGCGGACCTAACAGGCCAAATCTTCTCTTACCAAATCCATTCCTTAATGTGAACTTAACTTGACAACTTGCCCACGGGGAAGAGGAACACTCCAGCGTAGGCCCAAAACTAAGCACAACCATATTACTATTCCCGTTGTCATCTTCTAACGACACTCCCCATTTAAAATTTTAAATACCTATTGCCCCATGCGACCCAAGCGGTCTTCCTCACCCTTCTTTTGGCCCCTAAAAACAGCCATTGTGATATGAGCCAACCCTTATGACAAGGTACCCAGCCCACCTGTTTACATCATTCCTAAATACAACCCCTGCCCACCATGTCCCTTTGGACCAACAAACCTAAATCCAGAATTTTACCCCACAACCCCAACTGCTTCCTAAAAAACATGCCCTAGGCAAATACATCCCTTACGGACCCCTTGCAAGGTGAACTGGAGTGGGATTGGGAACAACAAACCATTTCATTGCCTTCCAATGAGGAGGAGTGCGTTAACTGATTCTCGACAAGGAAAATTTTGAGACGGTCGGTGGAAAGTGATGTTTGGTTGGCCATTCAGGTTGGTGGTGTCCCGGGTCATCCTCTTACAACGAGAGGCATATACACGGTTCCCTTTATGTTCCAAATAAGAATAGTGCACACTTACGTGCAGATATTCACGTGGTTAAGAAATGCCCATCTAGGACTTCGGTTAAGAAGAAACTCTCGCATAAGCACCTCTACTCCGAGGGAAGCCTCATATGGATATGCCTAGGCCTCATTTGGTCGTGTTCTTTGAGTTTGTTTAATGTTTCAAACAATTGTATAAAAGTAAGAAACATAAACAAACCCAAAAAAAATGGTCAACGAGCATATCTCGACAGGCAAATGGATACTAATAGCTTTGTTAATTCACTCTATTGAGAGAAAGTGTTTGGGTATGATTGCATAAGAGCAATTCCAGGGTGAAATGTGTGAGATTGGTGTTTAAAAAGGTGAGGAGTCGCCAAGGTATGGGGCCAAATAGAGAAGTGGAAGAGATTCCTATTCAGTCTTGCACTTAGATGAAGAAGCACATGAGCATAAAGGGTGAAGGGAGACCTCTTTGTTAGAGCTCAGGGTTTCTAACATCACCCGACCACCATGACGGATTATTCGGATCAATTTCAATTGTTGTGTACTTTGGAGGTGCGTGAGAGTTAGGAGGAACATATTGAAAGGTATACTCACAGTCCCCAGCCCCATATTCGCCACGAGAGCCTAGTTATTTAAGGTGAAAGGCGCAACTAAGGTCTCCCCAGAACCTAGGCGCAATGCGAGGCGCGCCTTATTGAAGTAACGTGCATAATTTACATATTGTAAAATATATCTATATGAAAAGATAAATTGCTTTCTAGCGAGCATCCTAGAAAAAAAAATCAATCCATAATTATTTCAGAACCTAATTGAGCATAAACTGTACAATTTGATTGTAGCATGCAACAAGAAAATTGCAAGATTTATTTAGAAATCATAAAGCAACATGTAAATTGCAAAATTTATGCAAGTCACTATACAAAGGGTAATGTTAATGGACTAAAATATTTTGAAACTACGAATTACAATTTTAAATTAACTGAGGCTGAAAAATATTGCACCAACAGGTAACTTCAAAGATATAGAGAAATAATAAGGATAACGATAACATAAACTGAACAAGTACAAAAACAAAATAATAATCAGAACTTTTGTATTTTCCCTGCTCTCTTGAAATAATATATTGAAAACGGTGGAATATGTATATACACGAGACGATCTGAAGAAGTCTAATAACAAGTTTATAATTTAAAGTAAAAATGTGAAGAGACGAGCATAAGTTTCTTGCAAGTAAGTGTAGTTGACCAGAGATTGAGCTCGCAGCAAAGGAATATTGGCTGGAGAGGGAGAAACTGGTGCTAATGGAGAAATGTGGGTTCATCGAACGTCAAAGGTGGGTCTCCAAATACAAAAGAAATCAACAAATCTGATGTATCAAAATGTTTTAGAAAATGTTACGAAATTTCGTAAAGCAAGCATGTTTTTGCAGCCCATAAGGCGCGCACCCGATTGAACTTGCCTCGCCTGGGCTAAGGTGAGGTGCTAACCTTGCTCCATGTTGTGCCTTGAACCTAGGCGCGTGTCTAAGCGCGCCTTTGACAACTATGCCTGAGGGGTATCCCCACTTTCGGGAATGCAGTTGAGATGCCCTCAGAGTCGAGGAGTATTTTGGTCAGGAGAACATTAGACAGGGAGCTCCAGCCGCAACCACCATTCTGATTAAGGCTGCTGAGACCACAATGCTGCAATTAAGTGTTTGAGTGGTGGCACAATTGGTCATCAGGCATCACAGTTTTTGATTCACATCCCTATTTATTTAGCTAGTTCATCATCTTGTTGACTGAAGAACGCTTAGCAGGATGATTTTGAGCCAAAAATTACCTAATCACGGGCTCTGTAGCTAATCATCCAACTTCATATCATAAAGATGATCTTACTTTAAAAACATGTGACATTTAACACAAAATGACTTGCACATCCACTCTATTAACAACATAATATACATATATATATGTATATGTATTATATCGTCATCGCCACCGTCATCTGGTGTCATCACTACAGAAACATGGAATACTCGAAGAATCTAAAAATAACTCCCTTAGGCCAAGTATATGGGAGTAGATATCGACAACTTAAAACATATAAAGTAGCAAGAACATAGTTATTCCAAAGCCTTCTTCCAGAAAGCTAGCAATAAGGCATAAGCTACATAATTATCTACGCATATAGCAATTAATTCTTGGATAAATTGCAAGAAACTCCCTTGAATTTTACAGTAGTTGCATATGCATCCCTAAACTATTAATTTTGCAATAAACCATATGAACTATTCCACTGATTCGCAATTTCCCCCTTACTATTCACTAGAAAAGGTTTTTAGCGACAGGTAAGGGAGTATTTGCAATTTTTTCGTAGTTTGTGGAGTACTTTGCAACACCAGAGGGTTTTTTCATTCGGATCATTAATTTAGGATGTTTCTTGCATTTTACTCGTAATTCTCGATGAAAGCATGGATGGGAAACTGTCCAAACACTGTATCACTCACCTCCAGAGGCTGATGGAAGGATTACTTCCCAGACATTAACTGTACCATCAGAAGACGTAGATGCAAATATGGCCTCAGTTAGAGAAATCATAACTCCGGTAATGCATGTGACGCCTTTCTTGTGTGGTTGTGGTACTGGTGACACATACCTCCACTGTGAATAAAAAGGAAAGGATAACTATAGAAATAATATAAAGAGAATATTCGCCATGCGATCCTTATATCCAAAATTCCCAAAACAAATAAGATGGGAGTTCACCCTCAATTTATTATAATAACAGTGGGATTTAAATAGAGTTTTATATATGCAGGAATAATTCAAATTCTACCCAATTAAGCCTCCCCTGTCAAATTACAGTGTTCTGGAGACTGGAGCAAAAACCAGGATAATATAATAGGCTCACATTACGATGAGCCTATGTCAATTTTCAGTGCCTATGTCATGTACTCATTACATTATTAAACTCAGCGATTCAAGCCAAGTTGATTTTGGAGGAATTGGTCTATTCGAAAAAGAACTTGTCCACAGCTTGGTTGATTGCGCAAGAAAGAAATTGATGCAAGACCAGACCAATCCACCAATCAAATCAGTGTATAGTTACAGTTCATGGTTTCAGATTGGTGGGATACCGAAACCAAGTCAACTTGACCATATTAGTTCATTTTCAGCCTTTACTTCGAACGTGCTTCACGCAATCCCTTCAAGCTATTTGCAGAATGAGCCAACTCAATCCAATGCAACATTAGGGTGATAGTTCTGCTTCTAAATTTCACCATGTTATTTGTGGAAACCTTTCTTCCTTTTATCTCTCTCTATTTGATCTCCCAACGCACTCGTCATATATAATAAAACACTAGCTAATATAATGTATTCACATGTAGGGTTGGGGGTAAGAATCATTTAAAAAGTGTTGCAAATGCTTGCTCTCTTAGGGTGTGTTTGATTGACATGAAAAAATTTCCATGGAAAATAGTTGTTTGGACTCATGTTTTGCCTTTGTAATACCTTTATTGTGAATAATTCATGTAAGAACAACACTCATCCACATTACAAGTACTCCATCTCAAATCTCATTTTTGGTGAAAAATATTTCTTATCCTCCCACCAAAGAATTGGTTTCCATAGAAAATAGAAAAAGTAAAACCGAAAACTCATATGTTTTTCCACTCATTTTCCAACTTCTCATCCAAATGAACTATTTTCCACGCATTTTTTATGTTTGCAATCAAACACACCCTTAGTGTTGCATCTTGTTATAATCTATACCTACACATTATTCTGCTCTCTTCTTTTACATGATATTTATAAATTACAGCTAATGAGCTTTGTTGTAAATTTAAATCCTCCAATTTAAAACCATTGTACAACCCTCCATCCTTGCTCTTAAACTTCAACAAATATGATAATAAGAATCATTTCACAAGGACTCAAGATGGCCTAAAAACCATCCTTTTACATAATCGTGTTGGACTAAATGTAATTTAACATCATCACAATAAAATGATTATATTAAGGATCAAATACCAAAAAGTCCCTCAAACATTTTTTAATACACACTTAGTTCAAGTCTTTTATTTTGTACCAAAAAGTCCCTTATTCTCTTATCTTTAAAGGTCCGCACCAGCTGCATGGTAAAGCCTTTTCGGCATGGTGAAAGACTTTTTGGTGCAAAATAAAAAGCCTTGGACTAAACGTGTATTAAAAAAAGTTCGAGAGACTATTTGGTATATGCCCCTTATATTAAACATATGCACTGATGGAATAAGTGCTTCAAAATCTAAGCACTTACCTTTTTATCCGCAAGAGATAACTCCCACAAAATAACGGCACCACTAGCATCTCCGGACAGTAGGAAATGTCGTTCCCAGTGTTTAGCTGCAAACACATAGGAATAATATTCAATACTAAAATTTTCAGTCAAGCATTGATGATAAATTATTATATGATTGTCATGATTCTCTTTGTTATGATACAGTTTTGAGTCAAATATAATAGTTAGTTGTACATTGTCGTTTTCTGTTACATTCGAATGTTAATTAGTGGTTAGAATTATGCTAGTTTGTTGGTTTGTTGAAGTTAATTAGAGTAGGCTGACCGGTCATGTTAAATCTTTAGCTTTGTAACTGACTCAACAAACTCTGAATTGCCTATAAAAGGCCATCATTTGGGATATCTGAATATACAATTCAATTGGCTAATTCACGAACCCTAGTTTTTTCTCAATTCTATTTTCTATTGTTCATTTTCAGTCAAAGATTCTGGCAATTCGGTATCAGAGCCGATTCGAACCCGGAGACCAACTGAGAGAATGGCGGTGGGTATTTGGTGTAATGATTTTCAGCAAACTGTCAAGAATCATAACCAAGAAAAATGATTGATTGGCAAGAATTTTCATAAATATTTCAACACTATACGAACAACTTTATAAAAAGTTGTCAACAAATTCAAGTGAGATGTAAACATTTGGATACTATCTTCATGAAATGGGAAGATGAAGATATATATTTGATGGCTGAAGTAGACGAGGCAAAGAACTCATCAATTGTGAAACATGCATCTCATATGGAGCTCCAAGAAGAAGAGAGGGAAGAAGAATGTAAGGACGCAAGTCTCCGATTGAGTCTTAATGTAGTGTTGGCTTAATTTCGGACAAAACCATTTAAGTCATAGGATAGTGTTCAAGTATATCCATTCAAGCCTATGACGTGTTAGTTGAAAACGTAGCGGCCAAGATTAAAAAGCTTCATCAAATGCCGAGTTTATTGTGCCTTGTTTCTACGTCATTAACATTGTTCCAATTCCTCCTAAGGTATGAATGCATTACATATATATATATAGGAGCTTGGAACAAGTTTTATTGGGTGTAAGTTTATTTTAAACTGACTGAAGGTTTCTTCAAAACTTTAAAATAAAGTTTTTGGGCTAAAAATCGAATTTTAAGCTTTCTGGTAGTTCGTTCGAAATTGTCGTTCGAACGACTTTTTCGTTCGAACGAGAATGTCGTTTGAACGAGTTTGCCAACGAGTTTTCCCGACAGGCCACTGGAACTTCGTTAGAAGTGTCGTTCGAACGAGACTTCAATCGAACGAAAATCTCATTCGAACGAGATTTGCGGCGGGAAAATTATTTGGCAGCTTTTCACCTCTATCCCACTACTTTTTCCCCACTAACTTTTGATAGATTTAATATGTGCGGGAACCAACCTTTTCAAACCAACTTTTTCATATTCCTTCATCTCCTAGAGAGAGTTCATTTTCAAATGAAAAGGTTCATGTTTTGAGTATTTATTCTTCAAGAAAAAAATTCTTAAACACTTTTGTGTTCACCCATAGTTTGTTTATTCCAAGTTTCCATATAAATATCTTGCTTGGAGTGTTTGGCGCCGGGTTTACTCTACCGAGTTGAAGAGTTCGTTTGGGTTTACTTCTACATCCCTCAAAGAAGAAGTCTCGTTGTTTTGCTACGACATTCTCACATGGTGAAAGGCACCATGTGTGGTTGACGGTTATTTCTAAAGCCTCATTGGTGAATTCCAAGGTTCCGGTGGAGTCCGGGATTATCAACTAAGCGGAGGTTGGTACAAGAAGACACATCAGGGGCTTGAAGGGAGTCGAGTCGAGTTGAGTAAGTCATTTGTCTTGTACTTGTAAAAATACCATACTTAGTGGACTTAAGGCTAGGGCCGTCCGAGGTTTTTTCCCGTTGTGAGCTTTTCCTCATACATCGCAGCGTAGTGATTTATTTGTTTATTTTATCTTTTGCAAAAATCACATTATATGCATGCTTAAGTAAAAAGTTAAAATTGGTTTAAATCACTACTCGTGCTTAAGTTGGTGCTAAAATGAATTTGGGTAATGTTTAATTAATTTAGTTCAAGTCATTTAATTTTATTAGATAAAATTTGGTTTGGCCTAAATTTGCAAAAATGGATTAATTATTGTGTTAGGCAAATTTCTAGGACTTGAATTGAAATATTTGGTTTAAGTGAAAAATCCATTGGTCGATTAATTTAACTTCACTTTGAGTTAAGTTTAATTTTAATTTTAAAGAAATTAAAATTTAGTTTATGTAATTGTTTATTTGAACCATCTCTATTCCGCATCTATAAAGGAAATTGAAAGTGACTTTTTGTAAAATCTAAAAATTTGGGGGTCATCATTCACAACAAGGAAGAAGAAGAAGAAGAAGACAAATGTAAAGGGCATCACGGAGTCATCCCTAATACTTGTTGACAAGGCATCTATGGAGCTTTTTACTCTCTCCTGAAGCGAATCTCGAACTGAGATGTCGTCTCCAGTGAACTGTTTGAATGCTAACGGTGAAGAGGTCAATTTCAAGCTGTTTAAGATCTTCGTCGACAACGATCCACTCGAAAGCCTTGCATTGGAAGTTTTTTGCTACTCGATTCTAAAGCAGTCTTCAATCCCTGTTGGGATTATACCAATCAAACAACCTGAATTGAGGCAAAGTTTTGAGGTTGTGGTAAACACAATGAAGGTGTTCCTTGAAATGCAATTCTCCTCGGTTGTATTTGATCCAGGCGGAAGCAAACACGCCATCCAAAAAAAAAATCAATACTTGAGGGCAATGATTGTTTTCAAGGAGCTAGAATTGTGATGACCAGAGCAATAAAGTATATATTAAGTCAGTCAAAAGTTAGTTAGAAATGGGGCCACATGGTAGTTCCACAAGTTGTTATATAGTGGTCTAATTCTATTCCGGAAGACGCAACGTGAGAAGATGGGTCTTTCATCCATGCTCATTTTCCAAATTTTAGAGCTCGAGGACAAGCTTGGTTTGAAGGGGAAGGGAATTGCCATGATTCTCTTTGTTACGATACAGTTTTGAGTTAAATGTAATCGTTAGTTGTACACTGTCGTTTGTGTTGCATTTCAAATGTTAGTTTGTGGTTAGAATTCTGTTAGTTTGTTGGTTTGTTGGAGTGAGTTAGAGTGGGCTGACTGGTCATGTTGAATCTGAATCTTTGTAACTGTCTCAACAAGACAAGCTCTGAATTGCCTATAAAAGGCCATAGTTTGTAATCATTTGGGATATCTGAATACACAATTCAATTGGTTCATTCACGAACCCTAGTTTTCTCTCAATTCTATTTTCTATTGTCCAGTTTCTGTCAAATATTGTGACAATGAATATTAATGAAATTAGTTCGGGATATTAAATACCTGTGATATCAATTCAGAATTGATGATAAATGTAAAATTTCACATTACCCTAATTTACTCAGAAAAATGAAATAAAAAAAATGTACCTTTAAATGCAAACTTATTGGTGGGAAGCCAGTGGGTGCAGTTCACTGAAGCTTTGTGAGCAGGGAGCGTAGTCAATATTTGTGCAGTCTGCGAATAGAAATAGAGAGATAAAAAAGTTGAAAGTGGAAAAATACTAGTATGGTAAATTTGATTGAAGAAATAAAATGCCTTTGGGCAGAATATGGCAACGGCGTTTTGGGCACCAAAGGAGACCAAATTAGAGGCACCCCATGAGACGTTGTTGACGATTCTGTTGCAGCCAGCTCCTATGAACACTCTTTCCACTTCCACTTCCACTCCACCGTTAGACATGGCTTTTGCACAGCCTTTGCTCTGTGTGTTTCTATATATTCAGGCAGGCGACAGGGGAAATGGTGAGGGAAAGAGAAGACAGCAAGTGCTGGACGGGTTGGCCCGGGAGACTTACTGCACTTATACCTTACACGACACGATACGAACTCAAATTAACACTTAATGGGTCAAGATTTATCGGGTACAGGTCACTATCGGAAAAAATAAAAATAATATTTTTAGTTTGAGAGGGCTAAATATATAATTATGCAAAGCTAACGGGTTTTATTGATAGCTAACGGGTCTTATTGGTAGGTGTTTATCGATTCATATCGGGTTAAACGGGTACAACGGGTTAAATCCGTTAAGACCCGAAAACGATTCATTACCTTAAAGGGTTAAGCGGGTTCCTGTCGTGTAACCCGTTAAGAAAACGAATTGTGTACGAATATTGGATTTGTGACCCGTTAAGCTAACGAGTCGTGTTCGGGTGGAGCAAAATTCCACACGAATTCGTTAATACCCGACACGAACACGACCTGAACCGACTCGCTGCCAGGTCTAACTGCACTTGTTAAAGCCCAATTACAAGAAAACTCGACCCATATGTTGGCATTGGAAGGCCTCTCAATGGGTCGGGTCTCGACCCGGACCCGATCCTTATAATAGGAGTTAAGAATATATTTTTTTTACCCGAAGAACCGTTAATTACACGGGTAGGGTCCGGATCTTATTAAAAAAACGCCCCGTAAACCCGACCCGCCTTGTACATTATTATTTATATATATATATATATATATATATATATATAAGCTCTCCAACATACCTAGCAACATACCCATTTTTTAAAATAGTACAAAAAATAATTTTGAGATGATATTTTTTATATTGGTTCGTGATATTTCAATGTGCCCCTCTAAAAAAAATCAACTGAAGATAATGTTTTTTGTTATTTTTAAAAAATATGTAAAAAAAATGACAGTTTTTACACTATATAACTGTCAGATTTTTTACCTATTTTTTAAAAATAACAAAAAATATTATTTTGAGCTGAATATTTTTACAGGGGCACATTAAAATATCATGAACCCATATAAAAAATATCAAATCAAAATTTTTTTTTACTATTTTAAAAAAATAGGTATGTTCATCAGTATGTTTAATGAGGTATGTTGAAGAGTCTGACTCTCTCTCTCTCTCTCTCTCTTTATATATATATATTGATGATGCTTGGATTTAGCACCACCAGATAAGTGATAGTGAGCTCAAACAGTAGCAGCCATGGCAGCCATAGAGATGTATAAGTGTATAAGTATGTAGAAGGGGATGAGTATAAGAGGAGATAAGACAATAATGTATAGTGGTTCAGCCAATTTGGCCTACGTCCACTGTGAGTGTGTGATCCACTAAGTATGGGCGCTAATGGCCTTGGATACAATGCACATAACCCCCTCTCTCTCTCTACTGTGTGTACAAGCAGAGTTTTAGCTAGGACTACTGTTCATGGATCGATCCCTTGTAGGGTTGTAGGTGACAAGTATATATAGGTCTTGGGGGGTGTAGTGTACCCCCCAAGTATGCGTGGTGCATGTGAATGATGATCTAGCCAATTCCCTGTTGACACCTGTAGATGCCAAATGATGACATAATATTCCCTCACGTGAGGGTGTGATTTTGTTATAACGGTCTGCCACGTGTCATATGAGCCTGACGCGCACTGTTCCACGCGTCTCCCAAACCACGCGCCGTCATGATATCACCCTCGGCCTATGAGCCGAGGCCGAGGGCAAAGTTTCTTCCGGTAGTGAGCCTGGCCCAATTCTGGCCTCGTACTGTCGGCCCCTCGTACTGTCGTCTGAAGCCTGGTAGAGGGTCGGCCCCTCGTACTGTCGTCTGAAGTCTGGTGGAGGGTCGGCCCCTCGTACTGTCGTCCGTTTTGGAGGCAATCCTCATCTAAGCCGAGGATATAAACGGGTATATCATATATATATATAATAAAGCAGGAGGGCTTTTTTGTATAAGCTAACTGACGGTTGGGATGAAATCTTTAGGGTTTATATCTTATGTTTGTCAAAGCTAACTCGCGGCCGAGATTAAATGGAAGGACTAACTACAGTGAGGTGTATAACACGATAATCCATCTCTCGATTTAAAGAGCACCGTGCTTTCTCTTTCTCTCTGTCAGATACGCATGCTCTCCCTCTTTCTCCATTTTCTTGAGATACACAAAAGATTTTTCATATATGTCTACCTCTCTCTCTCATGCCGTCAAACAGCCTAAAGACCCAAATTGCCTTTCATAACTGTCATCCTCTCATTCTCTCAAACGAATCCCACCTTTGATGGAACAACCATCTCCGTCACAGATCTGGTACAAGAGGGATATGTCCACTATCGATAAACTATGATCCGGTTGGTTTATACGCCAAAAAAAATTGATCTGGACTGATTCGACTATTATCTGATGAGTTAGCAGTCGAGTATGGGAAAATACATAGTGTAAGCTCGAAGTGGGTAAAACTAAGTGTTGTACATTAGATCTCCATTATCATCTATTTTCCCTTACATGTTTGGTTGTATATATATTTTGTTGTTCCATATGTTTGGATCTTTTTAGTTCCTTTCCATTTTGTTGCAGATATGAAGGTTTGTATGACATTTGGTCAACTGGGGAAACATTTACAGTGTGTTAGTGTTATGAGGTTAAAAGCTATTTATTACATTTTAAAACTTAAAACGTGAATCTGGGAAAAGGAGGTTCATCACTCATGAATCATGCACCAACCGTGCCCATGGTTAATAGTCCATTTGAAATGTGTGGTGTATGTTCATCTAGGTGTGGTATATATTCATCTTGAAGTCCCTTTTATTTATATTTGTTACCAGTGTACTCAAAATGAGTATCGTCGATAATAGTCCATTTGAAATGGGTATTATTTTGCATGAAACCACAATAACCATTTGTACCGTCTCTACTTTACATCTGAGTATTGTTGTACTACTAGCTGTGTATATTTGGACTGGTATGTATTTTTGAACTGTTAGCCATCTCACTTGGTATGTAATTTTTAGCAACTACAGCATAGCAACACACCACCGTCACCAACACAGTGATGACCGAGTTCTTCCCGACTGTTAATGGTCCCCTTTTGTTGTCTCAATTAGTATTTCCATCTTTTTCATGTTTATCATTTGTTTGTTTTTCCCAATCAAGTATGATATAAACGGTTGTTTTCACAGCTTATTGGATTTTGAATTTTATTTTGTATTTGTAAAATTAAATTAAAACACACACACAAAAAAATCAATTACAATGGAGAAATTCATTTTCTCATTAAGTTTCAAAGGCAATATGCCATTCGTGATATATAAATATAAAACAAGGTTTTAAAGGTAATGTTATCATAAATATTATTAATTTTTTCAAACGTAAATGATAGATTGTTTTCTTCAACATCCCCTTTCCATAAAGTTAACTCAAATTCAATATAACCATGCATACACCAAAATGATTTTCATCATATATTCCCCGACCTCTCTCTCTTTCATCACCAATCATAAACAATCTAAATAAAAAATTAACTGCTCAAATATGATTCACGTTAAAAATTCAATCATCACTATAACATAAAAAAGAACAGAAAAATGCAAAACTAAAATAAATAAAAAAACGAACCATTCAATATAAGAAATAACTTTATAGTGAAAATGTTGACTGATTATGAATTGTCATTTCCTTAAGTCTTAACCTGAAAAAATAACGCAAGAATCAATATAATTACATTATTAAGCATAACTAATAGTGAATAGTAATGTATAAAAATGAATAATATGTAGTCATTATAGATAAATACTTGAGAATAGATTGATTTAGATTTTAAATGGATGAAATATATTTCACACCTTAATGACCAAGATCTTCTGACAAAAGATTTGATATGATTTGTATTGAAAGATTGTTCATTGCATTTTTACCCATATTAACACTCCAAAGCATCAGATGATTTGATATGATTTTTTCAAAAAACACCCTTATTTATATCAAAACATTTATTATTTTTTACACTCTTTGTAACTTCACCTTACCCATCTCTCATTCCCAGCACATTTATTATGGTAGTCTGACATAAGTAGACTTATTTAGAAAACCACCTATGGATTCCTCTATTGACATGATAATTCAATACCCTTTAGCTTTAGACTAATAGGATTTGACGGTTTATATTAGAGCATTTAGTATCTTGGATCATCTGATTGACCTTACCTGTAGATTTCGCCATTCATCAATTAAGGGCATTGAATGTGATTGACATTTAATACTAAGATCTAACATTGATCTGTTTATAACCAAAAGTAGGTTCGTTACCTGGTGGTTAATGGGTTTCGATAGGAACAATTTTTTTTGCCTTAAGCTTTGATCGGTTTGACCGGTTATTATAAGGTATAGTAGTTGTAGGGTCATTACTTTTTGACTGATTAGAAGCCATAGGATTAATGCGATTATCACGTGCTTAGCTATACCGATCTGATATGTTAGATCATCCTTAGACTTTGCTTTAGCAAATTTCTAGCCTTAGGATGCCACGATTTTTTTTCCATTGCCCAAATTGAAAGGACATGCATAATTATATTGAATCTAAGCATGCTTACATTCAAAAAGTAATTCATTTTTAGTAGATGGTACTTTGAAGTAACTTAGATGAATTTGATATCTTGTTTACGGGTATAAGGTGTTTCTTGAAAAATTGTGAATTAGTACCAAATGGCTTGTGTCAATTTGGATCAATTTGTCATTTTTCATGTTGTGTATTTAAAAGTTGAAACAACTAAATTATAGAAATATTAAATCAATAATAATATTAAATTTGAGTAATAATGAATTAAGGATGGGACAATAGTCCAACAAAGAATTGAACGAATTGATGTTAAGTTAAATTTTTAAATTTTACAGTGGAAATTTTGGGGTGACCAACTAAAATTACTTTGTTTGCACTAAAATTTGTACAGGTTGACTTATAAGAAACGGATGGGACGAAACATATAAAAAAAGAACTATTGGACACGTTCGTGGACACGGGTACAAAATATCACGAGAATGAATTTATCACGAGAACAAAGTATCACGAGAATAAATTTATCAAGACACGGGTACAAAATATAACGAGAATAAATTTATCGTCGTGCCATCGGCACGGGTACACCCTAGTGTATATATATATAGTCACGCTCTCCAACATTCCTCCTAACAACGTACCTATGAACATACCCATTTTTTAAAATAGTAAAAAAAAAAATTGAGATGATATTTTTTATATGGGTTCATGATATTTCAGTGTGCCCCTATAAAAAAAATCAAATGAAAATCATGTTTTTTGTTATTTTTAAAAAATAGGTCAAGAAGCTGACGATTTTTACCCTTTAAAACTGTCAGTTTTTTTTATCTATTTTTTAAAAATAATAAAACACATTATTTTGAACTGAATATTTTTAGAGAGGTAAATATCATGAACCTATATAAAAAATATCAACTCAAAATTATTTTTTTACTATTTTAAAAAAATAGGTATGCTCATAAGTATGTTTAATGAGGTATGTTGAAGAGTTTAACTCTCTCTCTCTCTCTCTCTCTCTATATATATATATATATATATATATATGATAAATATAAGTAATATATGTTTTATTTATACTAATCATATACTATAATACATTACAAAATATTTTAATCTAAGATTAAATATTAAAGAAGGAGGATAAAATAAAAATAAATGTATATATCTAGCCGGACCCGGACCCGGACCCGAAGACCCGTTTTGGATCCGAATTTGGATCCAATATTGTAGACCTGGTGAAGACAATAAATATAAGAAATATGTGTTTTATTTATATCATATACTATAATACATAACAAAATATTTTAATCTAAGATTAAATATTAAAGAATGGGGGATAAAATAAAAATAAATGTATATATCTAGCCGAACTCGGACCCGGAGACCCGTTTTGGATCTGGATTTGGATCAAATATTGTAGACCCGCTGAAGACCCGAACCCGGACCCGATTAAGTGCCTATTAAATCGATCTGGATCTCTCCGACTCTGACTCGTTGACATGCCTAAATGGAAGGAAACTAAGGGGCCTCTAATTTCAGCTCCTAAGTTTTTATAGGATTAATTAACAAAAGCCACTCAAACATTTTCAATACACATTTAGTTTAAATATTTTTATTTTATTTCAAAAATTCCTTCAAACATCCATTTAACCAGTATTCTCTTATTTTTAAAGGTCCATGCTAGCGGCATCTCCCTCCCCCCCCCCCCCCCACACCGATCGGAGCGTCGGCGACCCTCGCTGGGGCTCCATTTTTTTAGTGTTTTTATGTGGTAAGGGACTTTTGAGAACAAAATAAAAAAAGCTTGGACTAAAGGTGTATTAAAAAATGTTCGAGAGACTATTTGGTATATGCCTCCTTTTAATTTTGTTTGGTACCACTCCTATGTCATTTTTTAATTAGTTAGAGGTCCTGCTCTTTAAAATTATCGGTGTCATTTTGCTAATTTTAGAGACATTTTTATCAACAATGCAGAGATGTATTAACTATTTTGGGACTTAGAACAAAAGGTAAAATGACATAGGCCTGAAAATTAATAATTCAAAAAAATAGGACAATCAACTAAATATTTAAACTAAAGCAAATCACCCTTTAATATGATTGGTTGGAAAAATAAATGACTCATCAATTAATTCCATAATTTTTAATGAGTTAATTATATTTTAATCAACTAGGTGTATGTAAACCCGCACGGTGCACGAGTACAGGATTGTGATAGTCATTTCGCACCTTTGTAGTAATAAATAATAAAAAATAACAACTTGTACCATTATATAAAATTGTAATAAAAATGACACGTTATAACATTCGTTACGGCCATCAGTTTCACATTCAATGCCCGCCCATCAGGATCATTTATTTAAGTGTTGAGTAATTTTTTATATAAAAGTGATACAAACATTTAAGCTTAAGGGTCCGTTTGGTTCAGAGTAAAATATTTTTCTTCGCGATAAAAAGTAAAATGGTGAAATATATTTTCATCCATTTAGAGTTAAATTTTGATCGTTATTTTAGTTTAAAGTTACATAATTATAGGGTGTGAACTTAATTACAACTTCAAACAAAAGAAATAATTCAAATATATGAAAAGATATTTCATTCAAAACAAACAAATCCTAGAATTTATAAACTTAAATAAAATTCAAATCAAGAATTGAAAAATAAGCAATTATATTTTTTAAACAATAATCGATTTAAGAAGAAAAAAAATCAGTTGTAAAACATTCATAGACATAAGTTAATCTGCAGCCACCATTAAAATCATACACAGATATAGGTAATCCCCAACTCTCTATGACCGCAAAATAGATCACCAACTTAGACTCCAAAATAGAGAAAAAAAGGCGGTCGACCCACAAACAAAGAAAATCATAAAAATAGAATATACTGAATATGTTGAATCACGCGCTTCGCATATGCACCACATATTTTTATGGATATTTTTAAATTTGCATAGTTGGCATTAAAATGATTTAATCAAATATTTTTGGGTATAGCCATTCTTTTGCAAAGTCAGAATATATGTGAATTTGAACAAAAAAAAATATTTTTTTCATATTTTTATATGACTTGAAATATTTTTTTACAGATTTTTAAAATGTTTTTTTTTTCATTTTTGGTGTCATATTTGTGCAAATTGCTTAAAAGAAACTCATATGTGTTTCTTTGCACGCACAAATGCTGGAATATTTATAGACTCT
Organism: Sambucus nigra; assembly: GCA_949130495.1. Classification (NCBI taxonomy): domain Eukaryota; kingdom Viridiplantae; phylum Streptophyta; class Magnoliopsida; order Dipsacales; family Adoxaceae; genus Sambucus; species Sambucus nigra. The sequence continues at coordinate 290,768,371 of OX422215.1, read as the reverse complement.
AAAATAAGCATTTTTCATCCTACAATCTTTAGCTTTGATACTTGCAGAATTTGAGTGGCCTATAGGAATATGTGACCAACAAGCTCCTTTGAGAGATTGGTTTACAACAAATTCATTATCTGGACCGTTGATATTAAGTATGCTCTAATGGATTTTAGGCTTGATCCATGTGATATTTGTCCGAAGAATAGGCTCGCAATACCTGGCCTCCTTTTTTTGTTTCTGATCGATTATAGCTTTTTATTGTCAGATATAGGCTTTGGGTAGATACCCTAGTCATAAGTATTTATCACATGTAGGTTTATATCTTTAACCAGCAGTAATAGGATTAGATTTAATGGATTCCAATTGTATAACTTTGACATAGTTATCGTTAGAAGCCTTTGGGTTCTTTATTATTATCACATTGTTCATATTAAGAAAAATGGCAGCATATCTTAGAACTGTCAGCAACAGCTATCCCAAAGCAATATTTTGCAGTTTAGGATGGGAGAGTAGGAGGAATCCATTTATGGTCCCAATGTTGTACCAAAAAGTAAATTTCATTCCAAGATTTGCCAAGTCTTGCTGATGAAGAATCTGGGTTTGATCATCGAGATGGACTCTCATAATTTCGTATAGAGAGAATATTTTCATTGACCTCACCCTTCATGCGAGAAGGTATTGTTATTAGACGGTGTTAGGGAAATATATTAAAACCATTCTTTATGTAATAGCTTTAGCTATGAATTTATTGTTGAAATAAAATCAAATTTTCCTATTTTAGTGAGAATCATGTATGGACATAATGTATTCATTATTTTATATATTGTCGATGTCTTTTATTCTTCTCAGTAAATGTTTTGGTGTGTAGAGTATGGCTTAAACACAGAGGATCAGATCACCAGTTCTTGTGGAATATAAATTTTATTGTTCACGGTCTTAGATGGAACTGGACACACCATCAGTAAGGCTGTAGCACAATATTTCAGTAGGTCTATCTTGTTTACGAGAAACGTCATAGTTTTAACTTATTATACTAGTAGAATTTATGTGTATTGATCGGGACCACTTTGAAGTCATTGTCATTATATTGATTCTATAAGACAGTGTACACCTTGTGATTATTAGGCTTACTTAAGGCTCATAATCTAGATATGGTTGACGCGCACATGCACTAGTTATTTATTCCTTTGACCTATCGGGTGAGATTCATTATTGGATTAATAATCTTGATAGATTAGGTATTGGTGATTAATGTATAGTGAGAGTATTTTATGGATGGAATCCACGTCTCGGTATAGAGACTGGTGATACCCCTTGAGATGCTTATAAGTTTTGTACGTGTCAAACCCTGTAGGTGGATTATGATAGTCCGACACTACAAATAAGTTAAGTTGGACCGCTTAAGGGCTTAAAGAAGTTAATCAAATATATTATCTGTAATTTATTTAATTAAAGAGTATCTGTAACTTTAATGTGGGTATAATTAAGTAACTAATAATGAGGAGCTAGAAATATAATTTTGAGTTAAGGAGTGGAGTTGCAATTATAATTATTTAGTGGTGGTAATTATATTTAAGGGGATGGGATTAGAATTCGAGAAGGATTAAGTTTTCTCAGGCCTATTAGGATCCACACCCTTATCTCTCCTTATGGGCCCTACTATCACTACATCCAAATACATAAAATATCACTCTTCACCCCGCCAACGTTGTTACGATAAAAAATCGTGGTAAAAAAACATGCGTTTGTTGTTACGTTCATTGACCGTGACAATAGGTCAAAAGCCTTAACAGGACCGTGGCAATACTGTCAATGAGATCAGGGCAGCGCGATAAATCCTTACCCCTTCCCATCAAAACTCGCTCTCTTCGATTTCAGGTCCTCTCTCTCTCTCTCTCTCCGATTTCACCACACCACACACATAAACACACACACACCACATACAAAGACACCCAAACCATTTAAATTAAAGAAATTACATAAATCACATGTAATTTATGTGTGTTATTGTGTATTATTGTGTGTGTGTATTGTGTTTTCCCTATTTATTACGTGTGTGTTATTGTTGGTTTATTGCGTTTAATTTTTTTGTATCAAAACTTTATGATTATCAACAACTGAATTGTCAATTTATTTTTACAATAATTGAATGAATTTTATTGAATATTTTACATTATTATTTAAATTGTTATTTGGGATTCTTGAATTATTGTTGACTAGTGAATTTTAATATTTAGATGGCCACTGAGTTGGTTGGCCTTAGGCATTTCTAACATTTAGGGTTGTGATACTACCAAATAGAAATGAAACATACTTACCATGGAAATATAAATAAAATATGGTGGGTAATATAAATTTTAAAATATTAATTAAAAGTAGGGTAAAATTATACATAACAACATCACATTAAAAAAAACACCCAACTTTTTATAAGAAAATGCACTATCGATACAAAACATTCACACATTCTATGTACTTGCACTAGTTTTTTACAAATTTGCAATAGTGTTATTTAACTTTTACATAATATTAATGATGTTTTAAGAACAATAAGTTTTGTCACGTAAATTTTGCAGTCACTATTGGTAAAAATGGTACAACTAGTGAAGATAATGGATCAACTAACCTTTTTGTTCCTTACAAACTTCATTCATCCATTATTAATTTAATATAAATAAGTAACAAAGTATTATTAAATCTGAGGTTTTGCTCGACCCAAACAAAACAAGGTCCATGGACCGCATAGGCTTCCCAGAGGAAAGTTTGAGGACTTAGGACTATTACCATAATAAACTAGATTCCTCAAATATAAACGCATGGTAAAAAATAAAATGAATAATAAAACGATACTTATTGCAAATCATCTTCTAACAATTAAAAAAAACTTTTAAATTTAAAGTAGTTATAAGAATTTCTGGTATTAAAAGTTCATTGTGGTCATATTGGTTGATAAATTACCACTTGTGTAACATTAGAAGAGAGTATAGAGAGCGTCCCCAACGCCTTGGGATAAAATTAATTGTCATACATGATTAATTTCTTAATACATTCGTCACAATCAATGTAGGAAATATCATGCGTGTAGGAACAATAAAAGACGAAGAATGGTGGCACAATCAGACAGTGAATTTAGGTTGTGGGTGTCACACGAGGTGGTTATAATGAGAATTAAATGACATATTACAAGAAAACTTTGATATTTACCGAATTAATTTATCTATAATCTCAGCTCTTAAAGACGGGTGATGAGACATCAAGGCTTGCTCGTCTAGCCATCGGACCCTTGTTCATGACACACGAGTACTAAAAGTATCGATTGAACTGTTATGTATTCAGTGCAAGGGTGTACGAGAAAAATACAAATCTATAGAACTCGAGCATTTTATACAAGGCTTTTACTTATTTTCGAGCGACATCGAAAGATAAAAACCTCATTGAAGCTGAAATAACGTACTATGGTGTCATTCGAAATATATTTGAATGGGACTATATAAGCTTCAAAGAGGTTGTGTTTTACTGTGATTGGGTAAGATTTGAGAATAAAAATGCGTGTAAAGTTGATCCCGGTACCAATTTGATTATGGTTGACTTGTCCAACTTGAAGAGCAATAAGCAAGTGAGCGATGAGTCGTTTGCTTGTGCTTTTCAAAAGGTCAAGCAAGTGTTTTACTCGAAGTATATTGACACGTCACAAATATTACATACTCACACCCGTTATCTTCATGCTTTCTAGCACTTTTGTGTTAATTAATGCCTATATTTATGCCCGTTAACCAGATTACCTCTTCTATATATTTTAATATGCTCTGCGAGGTATAATTGAGTTTTTATCGGTATGGGAATGTTTATAGCGTGGATTGGTTGCTTTTTGAGGAAGTTTTATCGTCTAATACAACTTTTAGAGCATTTTAGTCATTTCATACTTCATCTCCTGCTCAGTGGATTTCCATGAAAGCGTTGTTCATTGAATTAATTTTGCGTGGCCGCAAATGGCATGTCGTTTCGAGTCTGAATGAAGAAGTTAGAGCCAATTCCGTAAAGGACCCTTTTCTCGGTTTTCAAGACCAAAGATCCCTAAAAACAGAGCACCGGTCGACTGGCCTTAAGACCCCGATCGATCGGGATATCAATTTAAGCCTAAGAAGGAAGACGGGGACATTTTCTCATTCGATCGATCGACAATTTTGCATTTTCGACGGTTTCTCCTTTTTCATTTCTTTTTCCTTTATTTCTTTTACAACTTATTATACAAGTTGTTTCTGTGTAAGTAATCATATACTTAGTTTTTATTCTAGTTTTTAGGTTAGAGAGGAGATATTTGGGTTGTTGCTTAACTCTCCTAGGGTTTGCACCCATTTGGGTTTATAAGGCACTATTCATCTTCTTCCACTTTTAATGTAAGTTTCCATTGTAATTTCTCTTGCTTTGTAACCTAGATTTACTTGCTTTCATCTACTTAATTCCATCTAAATACATGTCTTTTATTATGCTTTGTAGCTAATTTAATTTAGATTGATATTGATTGAACTCACCTTGGGTTAATGGGTTGCTTTGCTTTAGTGATGGGTTTTATGAGTTTAAATGGGTTAGGTTGTTGTTTATTTTATGCCTAGGAGATTTAACGGTATATCATGTATGCGTCGTATTTGCAACATTGCGTGCGTAATCTTGGGGATATTTGTTGATGCCAAAATCAATCAAGCTTTTATGATAATTTAGGGGGTGACAACTCTAGATTTAATTAATTGGGAAAGTGAGATTTAATTTTGATCCCATGTGACCATTTATACTAATTAATCCGGAGTGAGGGATATTAGTCTCAATCTATATATTTTACCCCTTTTTGTAAATCTAGTTTAAACACATGCCTAGTTTTATCTTTTGTTTTATTTCTCATCTTTTACTTTTTTATTATTGAAATAATAATTCAATTAAAGTCTAGCAACATTCTCTGTGGATTCGAGACATGGACTGGCCGTTGTACTCCCTTAAAGAGTGTAGTAATAGTTTAGTTTTTTTATTAGCGGTGGGAGACAAAAATAATGATAGGCATTTTCACACGACGTCGCGATTTTTCCCTAATATCATATCAACAACGTGCCGTGGTCAATCGTCCTACATGCGTCAGAGCATCTAACCAGTAGCGTGGATGACTTGGCTGATCCTACCGAATGTCAATTAATTTTATGTGTGACGCGACTCAGAATGTGTCTCAGAAGTGCGTACTCTCTAGGCTTAAGTGCAAGCCTGTCGCTCAAGTAATAATCCGATAAGTCGGGTATCGATCCTCAGGAAAATAGGACAACAGGGTTGTGACGACGTTGGACAGACGAAGGAATCCTAACTCTGACTCTAAAAAAAAAGAAAAGATGATTGGTTTTGGGAATGGACTACAACTAAATGCAATTTAGAAAATAATTATTTAATGAACTAAAGTCTGAATGGAATGCAACTATTCTAAATTACCTAAAATACTGATGATGAATGACTTAAAACTTGAACTATATGATGAAGGAAACAGGACGGGAATATAATCCCTCAACCCTAGTGTATTGCATGTATAAAACTAATCGTAAATTTAAGTGATAAATCAGACCTAGAATTTAGTACTCCCAAGCATTACGTATATGAGGTTCAAGCCCGCACCATACTTAATCAGAGGACGAGTAAATCGGTACACACGATAGCGACACTCGCATTGTATTCTAAAGCATCCCGATTACCCGGAAGCATACGAGATCCATAAATCTATAATGGTTGTGTTGCTACGCAATACGGTCATAATAAATTATTAAATTCAAAGGATTAATTTTATACACATACAACTAACACATCAGGTTGAGTTCATGCATCCCAGCCATTTTAAAACTAGTCGGACATGTTAAACCTAACTATGCATGAAATAATTACGTTGCATGTGAAAGAACTCATGATGAAACTATATTGAAACATGCAAATACATATTATGAACCCAGATTCGTTTGAATCAAGTAGGAAAAATAACCATGCAAGAACAATAATAGTAAGAATGAAAGTTGGATTAAAACTCAAAAACAAACCCGGAATGAATCAATCTTGAAGCAAATAATTCAAACTATGTTCCTAGATGATCTTCTACCTTTTTCGCTATCAAAAACTATGAAAAACTATCAAGAACTGTCTTTCCTCACTCATTAGCCTCGTAAAAATACGTTTTGGAGTGAGTTGTAACCTAATGGAACTCTTTGGACCAATCAGAATAAAGGAGCAATTTCGCGCATCAGGACCCCCGAACCGGTTCGGAGGTTCCCCGAACTGATTCGACCCCCGAACCGGTTCGCCCTACGCTGGTTTTGGGTGCCTTTTTCCTCTTTTCAACACTTAGAATTTTTCTCATGTTTTCTTCTTTACTCCTTGGATTTTTCCTCAACTTTAATTGAGCATAACTCTTCAACCGTAACTCGGATTTGGATGCCGTTTCTTCCATGGCTCTCATTGTTCAGAGCTTTTCAACTTTCTAGTCGACTTCTCCTCCGGAATCCGATTACAGAATTACCAAAATGTCCTTGAACTTGCCTTCCTAGACTTTCTTTCATTGTTTCGATTTCTCTTTTGCTCCGCTTGCATAATTAACCTGTAAAATACATAGGAGAAACACAAAACACGAAATACTTGCCAACAAAGGTTAGTAGCATAAATGTGAGTTAAATCCATATTGATTGCATCACTCGGGTTCACAAATGTACCAAAATTAGAGGAATAAATATACAATATTTAGGCCCAATCAAACCCCCCTAACTTAAAACTTTGCGCGTCCCGAGCAATGTAAGAGATAAAGAATAAAGTCAAAACTCTTCTAAACATAGTATTTGGATAGAATACCTTTTTCGCGAGTAAGCGATTGCATTTAGCGTATGCAACAAGGCGTTAAACCCTTAGGTTACCCTAGTAGGACGAGTGTTGTCTCGTGAGGGTTTGCAGTGAATGTACCCACAAAATTCGACTTAAAGAAAAAAAAAATCAAATACTTCAAAATTGTATACTTCAAAATTTTCCCGAAAATAGTCGTCATTGAATCATGTTCAAGAGTCTCAAATCATAGTGCGTGTGTGCGAAGCCGGAAATTTAATCGCGAATTTTCACCGATTGGTCATTACGTGACTTATCCAAAAATTCGTTTTGATTTCAAAATATCATGGGATGCTCTTACAAATGAATCACTCAGAATGTGACTATTCTCTCGGTGTGCATGATTTATAAGAGTAAATTTATTGGAACAAGTTCACGCACATAAGTAGAAAGACGGAAATTTTATTGTAATTGCCTCTAATTCATATTTTCGATCTCTTTTGTTATCTTTTGGTGTTTTAGCTCTCCACGCGGTAACCAATTTCGCCTTTTTGGACTCGGTTAGGACTTTTACGGGTTGAAGGTGTATTGGGTAAAATTAAAAAAGGTTAAAAATTTTGGAATTGGAAAATTTTGCTTATGATGTCCGTTAGTGCTTTTCCGGGCTTTTGCTCATTTTCTTCTTCTTTTTCTATTTTTATTTTTATTTTTCTTGCCCCTTTTTGTTGCACTTTTTAGACTTAAATTCTGACTTTTTCCATTTTTCACAATTCCGGACTTTTTGGGTTTTTTGGGTTACCAAACGAAAAGGATAAATTTTATTCGGCTCAAATGGGTTACAAAAAGGGATAATTTTTCATAACTTTTTATGGTCAATATTTTTCGGTGACAAACGATGGCCTACTTCATTGTCCAAAATACTAATTGCGTTACAATATGCATCTCGAGATTACTTTAATTTAGAGATTTCTTTAGCACATTTTTCAAGGCAATGTCACACACATTTGTCTAAACCGATCAAAGTCAAAGACTTGAGATCCTCGATGACTTATTAGACCGCTGAAAATAACTTTGAGTTAACAATTAACTCAGATTGATTTATAAATTTCATAAAATTGAAAGGCTCGAATCTCACCGGGTTGTTAATCTCCACACTTATTCGTTAAGTCGTCAATTTTCGCACAATTTCCATCTTTGGTCAATTTCGGATTTGTGCATTGAGTTTTTACAATTTGAGACTTTAAACCGACTATTAATGATATTTTTGAAAATTTTGAATTCCAATTTTTATTTATTTTGAAGAAAAAATATTTTTGGATTTTTCAAAATTTTATGATTTTTTTGAAATTTTTGGGCATTTTTGAAAATTTGTGAAGTTTTAGAAATACGCACTTGTGACCCCCCCTAACTTAGACTTTTGCATTGTCCTCAAGCAAAAAGGACTAAAATCTAACTCAAAGCGAATGAAAAGTGCGGAAAAATAAAACAAACAAATTGAAACAGAAATGCATAATTTTATTATAACAACGAAGGAGCATGTGTTACAAAAGAGGTGAGCGAGCATGTGACTAACAATTTTTAACCAACGACAACAATACACAACCAGCAAATATATCAAAAATAGTCATGGGCTTCATTGGGGAGGAGGATGTGAGGGCCCGGGTGCGCTCGGTTCATAAGGATCATAAAAGAAAGATAGCGGGGGGCCGCCAAAGTTAAGCTCGTAAAGGTGGGCTTGGAGTTGGTGCGTCATACTTGTGTCCCTCCGATAAGCCTCTTGATCCCTTTGATATGCGGCTTGATCTTGATTGTATTAGGTGATGAACCCGTCAAGGCGGGATTCCACCACCAAAAGTCGCCTATCAAAATTTGCACCCGGGGGCTCGAAATTCGAATCATTATCTTCTTCTTCATACTCCTCTTCTTCCTCCCCCACATCCATCATGGGGTCATCATGTCCTTCCGCCCCCTCACCCTCGTCGATAATGGGACAGTCGGGGTGAGCCACTCGCATTTGGTGTTCACTCCGAGTGGTGGAGGTGGCGCCAATTGGGCGGGGGAGTCGGATTTGCTGCCCGGGGTCTTCTACCCAGACATTCATAAATAGTTTTGTAATGAAGCGAGCGTAGGGGAGCGCGGCCTTGCCCCACTTGTCGTAGGTGGCATTGACGATATCCTCATAGAAGAGTTGGGTTAGATTGATTGTGCTCTCGGGGTCGAGGAAGTGGTAGAGGAAGTTAGCATCACGTAACCGGACCACCGAGTCATTGGTGGATTGCTCCACAAGCAATTAGGTGTGTGAATCGCACTGTATCTGAAAGACTTCCAATAGGAAAAGAATCCCGCACCCATTACTCTCCGGGTGCCATTCGAGCAATGCATTCTTCTTTGGTGCGGAGGGCACCATTTGTCGAGTATTGGAAAGGCACGGGGAGGACAACCCCTTTGGCACGCATTTTGCGCTCGATGATGGCGGCCAAAAATGGAATTTGTATACAGTCAAGGTAGGCCTCGTGAAGCGTGGAGGATTTTGGAAACAAGTGTTGCATAAAATTGGCGGATGATGGCTTCAAACATGTGATTGCTCGTAGGAGCGAGAAAAGAGCACCACCCCCGACGATCGAATAGGTCGGTGACGTCGTCGGGAAGTTGCTCCCAAGTAACAAAATGCTCGATGTGGATTGGGCGCGTGGACAAGAAGTATTATTCGGCCCAATGGCATTCTTGGATGCTTAGAAACACGCCCTTACCCTCATCATCAAGGATGGTGGTGCCATTATATTTCTTAGGGCGGAAGTTGGCTCGGCGGGTACGCGGCATGGTGAGAGGGAGACATATGTAGAGAAGAAGAATATGGGATGGAGGAGAGGAAGAGTGAATTTTGGTGTGAGAAATGGATGAGGGGTGGGAAATGGGAATGGGTTTGTAGGGAGTGGAAGGAGGGAAGGAATTGGGATTGAAAGTGCAAGGGGGAATGGTTTTGAAGGGTGAAAAATCGTAGGGAAATGAATGGAGGGAAAAGAGGAGGGAAGAGAATGAATTTGGAAAATAGGGGGGGAATATGCCAGGTACCCCGAACTAATTCGCGAGTACCTTGAACCGGTTTGCCCCCCAAACCGGTTCGACCTGGGTTCGCGGAAATTTGCTGGCCAGAAAGGTGTGGTTCTCTCTTCTCTCAAAATCTAAGTGTTCTCGCCGATCTCCTCTCGTGCGTATTGCCCCTAAAAAGTTATAGACCTTCGGGTGCCCTAAAATTGCCTCGACCAAGGCCTAGAAATACGTGCAAACTCTCTCAAAAAGTATGCTAACTCAATCCCTCTCGTGAACCGTGCTCCGGACTAAAAAATACCCTAACTCACACACGACTACTATATACAAGAATTCACCCCATACGCGTCGGGGGTGAGACGACCTCTTAATTTAGGCTCACTCGACCCCGTAAATGGGGTTCGATAACCAAACGGTGTCGACTTCTTCCACACACGCCTTTAGATATGGCTTTAGGCGTTGTCCATTTACCTTGAACGTATTTGCAATGAATGGGCCACTCCATCATGACAGCAACTTGCCCGGAAATAGATGAAGCCTAGAGTTATAGAGAAGCCCTTTTTGTCTGGGAAGAAACTCTTTGCGTCGAATGATGTTATCGTGAGCGAGTTTTATCCTTTCTTTAGAAATTTTTGCGTTCCCATATGCATCATTGCGTATCTCTTCTAATTCATTCAATTGAAGCTTGCAAGCTTCACCGACTTAATCCATATCATAATTCAACTTCTTAATCGCCCAATACGCCTTGTGTTCTAATTCCACGGGAAGATGGCAAGGTTTTCCATACATAAAGTGGAATGGGGACATGCCGAACGAATTTTTGTATGTGGTACGATATGCCCATAGTGAATCGTTCAATTGAAGTGACCAATCTTTTCGGGTGGGATTGACGGTCTTCTTGAGAATGTTCTTGATCTCTCGATTTGCTAGTTCGGCCTTCCCGTTCGTTTGTGGGTGATAGGTCGTTCCAACTTTGTGAATGACGCCATACTTTCTCACGAGCTTCTCGAATGGCCTGTTGCAAAAGTGCGTGCCATTATCACTGATTATTGCTTTTGGAGGACTAAAGTGGGAAAGTATGTGTTTCTGTAGGAACCTAATCACCACTTTACTGTCATTCATCTTGGTAGCTATGGCTTCTAGCCATTTGGAAACGTAATCTACCGCGATAAGGATGTATAGGAAACCAAAAGATGGGGGAAAAGGGCCCATGAAGTCAATACCCCAGCAGTCAAAAATCTCAATAATGAGTATTGGGGTCAATGGCATCATGTCTCGTCGGGTGATCGCTCCCATCCTTTGACACCTATCGCATGATTTGCAACAATTATTCACATTTCGAAAGATTGTGGGCCAATAGAGGGCGCATTGAAGAATCTTAGCGACCGTCTTTTTCGTCGAAAAGTGACCCCCACAAGCTTCTGAATGACATAATTGGATGACTTTGGGGATCTCCTCATCCGGTACACAACGTCGGATGATTTGGTTGGTGTAATATTTAAAGAGGAAAGGATCATCATAGAAAACATGCGCGACCAAGTAATAAACCTCTTCTTATCTTGCGGTGTCCAATCGAGAGGGATGGATCCCGTGACAAGATAGTTCACGATATCCGCAAACCAGGGCAAAGAAGAGGTAGCAAAGAGTTGCTCATTCGGGAAGTGTTCGTCTATGTGTATTGGATCACTTGGTACGTAGGACAATGCCGTGATAAGTGGTCGATAATGACATTTTTTACTCCTTTCTTATCCTTAATGGAGAGATTAAACTCTTGTAGAAGTAGGACCCACCTTATGAGGCGCGGCTTTGCGTCTTTCTTCGCAAGTAAGTATTTCAGTGTCGCGTGGTCGGTGAAGCAAGTTATGGGAGAACCGATAAGGTAGGCGAAATTTGTCAAAAGTAAAGACTACCGCTAGAAACTCTTTCTCTCTGGTGGAGTAATTGAGTTGTGGTCCAGTAAGAGTCCGACTAGCGTAGTAGATGACATGAGCATGCTTGTCTTTTCTTTGGCCCGAAACATCCCCTATCGCATAATCGTTAGCATCACACACGAGTTCGAATGGTAAGGACCAATCCGGAACTTGTATGATGGGAGCGGACATAAGCATAGTTTTTAGTTTTTCAAAAGTGCTATGGCATGCTTCCGTCCAATCAAATGGAGTGTCCTTCGTGAGTAGGTTGCTTAAAGGTCTAGCGATGGCGCTAAAGTCCTTAATGAACCGTCGATAAAACCCCGCGTGGCCCAAGAAGGAGCGCACGTCTTTGAGCGATTTTGGTGGGGGTAGGTCGGTTATGACATCTATCTTAGCTCTGTCAACTTCTATCCCCTTGGATGAAACTATGTGGCCAAGAACTATTCCTTCAGTGACCATAAAATGACATTTTTCCCAATTCAGCCCTAGGTTCTTTTTCACACACCGGGCAGGTCCTTTTTCTAGTTTTTCAAGACAAAGATCAAAAGAGGTACCAAAAATGCTAAAGTCGTTCATGAACACATCAAGTCCTCTCTCAACCATGTCGCTAAATAAACTCAACATGCAGCTTTGAAAGGTCGCAGGTTCATTACACAAGCCGAAGGGCGTACGTTTATAGGCAAACGTACCAAAGGGGCCAGTGAAATTCATTTTCTGCTGGTCAAGTACATCTACCTCAATTTGGTTATATCCGGAATAACCATCAAGGGAGCAATAGTAAGGGTGGCCCGCTACTCTCTCAAGCATATGATCAATAAATGTCAAGGGGAAATGGTCTTTTCTAGTTCCCACATTAAGTTTTAGGTAATCGATGCAAACGCGCCACCCGGTGGTGGTACGTTGGGGAACTAGATCTCCCTTAGAATTTTCAATCACTGTCATTCTCGACTTTTTTGGGACAACTTGAATAGGGCTCACCCCCTTGCTATCCGAGATTGGGTAGATAATCCCGGCATCCAATAGCTTAATTATTTTGGTTCTCACCACTTCCTTCATATTGGGGATTAGCCTTCTTTGCATTTCTCTCGAGGGCTTGACATCCTTTTCGAGGTGAATCTTATGGGCGAAAATCAAAGGACTTATCCCCTTCAAATCAATAATACACCAACCGAAAGCACTTTGGTGCTTCCTCAGAATCTTTAACAGTTTACCCTCCTGGTCTTCGTCTAGGCTAGAGGAGACAGCAATAGGAAATGTATCATCCTCTCATAGGTATGCATATTTAATATGGGAGGGTAGTTTCTTCAATTCAAGGTTTGGAAATTTTTCGCGTGAGGGAACCACGCGTGTCTCCCTCGGCGGTAACTCCTCAAATCGAGAAACCTAATTCACATCTCTCGTGTCCTCGTTCGATGCTCTCTCATCGAGTAACTCTCTCAACTCCTCAACTTCCCTCTCGAATTCGGTGTACGTTCCCTCACTCTCGTGGCTCGATACTAAACAGGACCCTAGGGCATCTCCACAATAATTTTCCTCAAAATAATCCTCTACGATCTCATTGATGATGCTCACCGCGTGAATATCATCTTATTCTCCCGTATGTTGGGCTATATGGAAAATATTAGTCTCTAAGGTCATGTTCCCAAAGGTGATTTGCATCTGCCCATTTTGAGTATTGATAATAGCGTTCGCCGTAGCTAAGAATGGGCGCCCAAGAATAATGGGAACATAATTGCTCGAGGCGAAGGAGGGCTCCGTGTCCCAAATAACAAAGTCTATCGAGAAGTAGAAAGTGTTAACTTGGACGATCACGTCCTCAACTATACCTCTTAGGATCTTCACGGTTCGATCCGCTAACTGGAGAGTGATCTTTGTGGGCTTGAGGTCGCCTAGATCAAGTTGCGTATTGATGGCGTAAGGGAAGATATTGACACTTGCTCCCAAGTCAAGTAAGGCTTTTTTTAATTTAATTTTCTCCAATGATGCAGGAAATAGTAGGTGCATCGGGATCTTTGAATTTGTGCGGGAGATCATTGAGTAGGATGGAGCTCACGTTCTGTGCTAGAAAGACGTTTGTCTTTACCTTCATCTTCCTCTTCATTGTTAACAAGTCTTGAAGACTTTTGCATAAGCTGGAATTTGCTTAATGGCATTGAGGAAAAATAAATTTAATTTTACTTGCTTAAGCACGTCTAGCACTTCATCACGGGGGTTTTGTTTGTGGGAAGGAACGCCGCGGTGGGTGGTTTCACTACTACCTCAGGCTCACTAGTGTTTTCTTTATCACTCTCATTCAAGGGGACATCTTCGGCCTCTTTCGTGCCGGGCAAAATATCCTTATCTTTGGTTGCGTTGTGTGGGGGAGGTGATAAATCAACTACTCTCCCACTACAAAGAGTCGTCACAGTTTGACATTGCTCCTGATGTTCTGTCGAGGTGGAGCTAACACTAGTTTGACCTTGGGGCAGTCTTTAGCCCTGGGCAGGAAACTTGCCTTTCTCTTGGAGACTCAACGATGATTGCAACTTTGAAATGTTCGCATTCATGTCTTTTTTAACATTAGTTACATTCTGGGTATTGATAAAGTGGTTAATCGTATCCTCTATATTTCTTCGCGATGGAGTGATATATGCTCCTTGAGGTGGTGGTTCTTGCACATGTCCTTGCATGTGTGGAGCTTGTTGAAAGTGCGGTGGTGGAGGAGGAGTAACGTGTGAATTAGGATTCATCGCAGCATATTTTTGCCCATAGCTAAAACCAGGATGGCTTTTCCATGAAGTGTTGTAAGAATTCCCGTGCGGTGCATCGAAATCACCCTTGAATCCTCCTATACCACTTACTTGTTCTTGAAGCATAACTTTGTAGGCGAGTATAGTCGGGCATTCCTCAGTTGAATGACTCGCCTCACAAATTGCACACACCTTCTCGATGGGGTTTGGGATGGATCCAGTTAATCCTCTTCCATATACTTCAAGTGGGTCTCGCATTCCTTTCTCAATTACATCGAGTCAACAGTACGTCATAAAATTCTTTTTTACGTGAAATAGGTCGAACGCCGATGGAGTGGTGGTCACTTGGTAATTTTAATTTTGAGCATTAGGGTCAGATGCATCCAGGATTGGGTAGTCTCGATGACATACCTCAGGTGAAGCTCAGCATCGTTGGCGTCTAAGTCAACAAATGGACCATCGCACATGGTTTCAACAAGTTGCTTGGAATTAATGTTCAGCCCATTATGGATGAATGAAATGATTTACGTTTTATCAAAACCATGATGGGCTCGCGAAGTAATCAACTCATTGAAATGCTCATAGCATCGATCGAACGACTCATTTTCTAATTGTCGAAAAGTTTGAATTTGAGCCTTGATGGAGTTCGTTCGATGTGGAGGAAAGAATTTCTTGAGAAATTTAAATTGTAGCTCGTTCCATGATGAAATTGAATTTGGAGGTAAAGACCATAGCCAGGTCTTAGCCTTATCCTTTAGCGAGAATGGGAAGAGTTTAAGGCGGAGCACATCTTTTATGCAAGTTTGATCACTAAGAGTCTCGCACGCCTCCTCAAATTCCATGATGTGGGCCTATGGATTTTCTGAATCCATTCCATGGTAAGTGGGAAGTATCTGGATCATCCCATTCCTAAAGTGAAATTATCGTGCATTATACGGGAGTAAAATGCATCCCGGAGTGACAGTGCGCTCGTGATATAAGATGTCTCTCAAAGGGCGATACAGGGACTCTTCCTCACCGGAGGTTGCACTACCGTGTTGTGACATATTTCTCTCATTCAAAGACTATGTGTCCTCACTTGGTATACTCGAAGCGCGCTCTAAAGTGTGTCCTAAGAGGGAAAACATAGTGTTATTTGCGATTGAGTGTGTCAGTGTGGGAGATGGAACCCAGAATTATGGGGCGTTAGGAGTGTGAGTGCTATCAGGTCGTACTCAACTATCGGGTTTTCGTGAATGTGGGTTAGAGTTTTATGGGGAGTTGGAGTGAGTTTTGAATTTTGCATTAGCTGGCTTATGAGAGATGAGGAGGAATATTTTTGTGCTTTTAATTTTTTTTTTTTTTTTTTTGGATTTTTGGAAATTTTTTGTCAAAGTTTGAGATTGAATTGATCTAATCCTAAGTACACTTAGATCCCCGGCAACGGCGCCAAAAACTTGATGCGACTCAAAATGTGTCTCAGAAGTGCGTACTCTCTAGGCTCAAGTGCAAGCCTGTCGCTCAAGTAATAATCCGATAAGTCGGATATCGATCCTCAGGGAAATAGGACAACAGGGTTATGACGACGTTAGAGAGAAGAAGGAACCCTAACTCTGACTCTAAAGAAAAAGAAAAGATGATTGGTCTTGGGAATGGACTATAACTAAATGCAATTTGGAAAATAATTATTTTATGAACTAAAGTGTGAATGGAATGCAACTATTCTAAATTACCTAAAATACTAATGATGAATGACTTAAAACTTGAACTATATGATGAAGGAAACAGGACGGGAATACAATCCCTCAACCCTAGTGTATTGCAGGTATAATACTAATCGTAAATTCAAGTGATAAATCAGACCTAGAATTTAGTACTCCCAAACATTACGTATATGAGGTTCAAGCTCGCACCATACTACTCGCATTGCATTCTAAAGCATCCCGGTTACCCGAAAGCAAACGAGATCCATAGATCTATAATGGTTGTGTTGCTACGCAATACGATAATAAATCATTAAATTCAGAGGATTAATTTTATATACATGCAACTAACACATCAGGTTGAGTTCATGCATCACGACCCTTTTAAAACTAGCCGGACATGTTAAACCTAACTATGCATGAAATAATTATATTGCATGTGAAAGAACTCATGATGAAACTATATTGAAACATGCAAATACGTATTATGAACCCAGAAATCGTTTGAATCAAGTAGGAAAAATAACCATGTAATAACAATAATAATAAGAATAAAACTTGGATTAAAACTCGAAAACAAACCCGGAATGAATCAATCTTGAAGAAAATAATTCAAACTATGTTCCTAGATGATCTTTTACCTTTTTCTCTATAAAAAAAATCAAGAACTGTCTTTCCTCAGTCATTAGCCTCGTAAAAATACGTTTTGGAATGAGTTGTAACCTAATGGAACTCTTTGGACCAATCAGAATAAAGGAGCAATTTCGTGCATTAGGACCCTTGAATCGATTCGCAGGTACCCCGAACCGATTCGACCCCTGAACCGGTTTGCCGTGGGTTCGGGAATTTTCGTTGGTTTTGGGTGCCTTTTTCCTCTTTTCAAGACTTAGAATTTTTCTCATGTTTTATTCTTTTCTTCTTGGATTTTTCCTCAACTTCAATTGATCATAACTCTTCAACCGTAACTCAGATTTGGATGTCGTTTCTTCCATGGTTCGCATTGTTTCGATATTTTCAACTTTTCAGTTGAATTCTCCTCCAGGATCCGATTGCAAAATTACCAAAATGCCCTTAAACTTGCATTCCTAGCCTTTCTTTTATTATTTCGATTTCTCTTTTGCTCCGCTTGCATAATTAACCTGTAAAATAAAAAATAAGAAATACTTTCCAACGAAGGTTAGTAGCATAAATGTGAGTTAAATCCATATCGATTGCATCACTCGGGTTCACAAATGTACCGAAATAAGGGGAATAAATATACAATATTTAGGCCCAATCAATATGATAACTCGAATTTGAAATAATTTGTAGATTCGTAATAAGTGTTCCAATTATTTGAAACAATGCTTAGTTTGGTATGTGATACAATGCTTAGATTTGTATTCTTATAATGTCGTTAACTTGCATTCTTCTTGTGCTTTATATCACGCGGACGACAGTTTAATGCTTTTATTCATTTGGATTTTATCATTTTTTGTGGATTTATATCAAAATTGTTTGGTTGGTTAGTGAATATGTTAATTTGAATTTTAATCAGTTTAAGCATTAATTCAAAGTCCGTGACATGGCCCGAATTTGAAATAATTTTTAGATTTGTAATAAGTATTTCAATTATTTGAAACAACTCTTAGTTTGGCTTATGATGTGGATTTGTATTCTTATAATGTCGTTAACTTGCATTCTTTTAGTGCTTTAATTCTTTTGGATTTTAATCAATCTATTGCTTTTATTCATTTGGACTTGATCATTTTCTCATATATATATGTTTCTAGTAATAATAACAATTTTTGCACGAAATGTCTACATCAGGGCGTCAGGGAAGCGAGGGCCAGGAAGCCTCGTCTAACACTAGGCCCCTAAATTAAGGCAAATTGGGTACCGTAGTGGAGAAAAAAATGACGTTACAAGCTAGGGCTCTAGAGTTGTTGAAGACGATTGTTGGGGCTGGGTACACGACGTTACAAGTTTTTCTTTATCGTGGTCTTGTCACGGTCAAAGTCCATGACAAGTTTTTCCTCGTCATAGACTTTGATCGTGACAATTATCATTATCACCTCCAAACTTGTCACTGTTTTTTACCGTGACAAGGACACCTTGTCAAGATTTTTGATCGTGATAATTCACCAGTTTTGGTGTAGTGTGTAGCCTATTTATATGCACCTAAGACTCATTTTTTCTCAAGCTATCCATCACTCATTGATACTCAAAAACTTTAATTCGGATTTGTGAGAAAGAGAGGCAGCATAGAGGAAAAAGGAGAAGAGAAGGTGGTCACAAAGAAAGATTCCACACTCCAACTCGCGACTGTTCATATCAGGAATAAATTAGAAGATTGGGAGGTGCATTAGACCTGCATTCTAGATCAACTGTCGTCGTATAC
Organism: Sambucus nigra; assembly: GCA_949130495.1. Lineage (NCBI taxonomy): Eukaryota > Viridiplantae > Streptophyta > Magnoliopsida > Dipsacales > Adoxaceae > Sambucus > Sambucus nigra. The sequence goes on along the minus strand of OX422215.1, from coordinate 290,749,806 downwards.
TAATCGTGGTAAGACAAGATCAAATCAAAGAGATCTCAAAGGTAAATCCTCATTCGGCCTTGTTGGATTTCACGTGTGTGTAGCTTCTTTTATAGTTTGATTTATACGCATAATTAATAGACCCTTGAACTATCGCTCCAATAATTGGTATCAGGGCCCTGTTGATACCGCGTATAAGTTAAACTCAGCTATATTGTCCAATTAAAACAATCGTATATGTGCATGGATGTTGGGTAGAATATAGATCTATGTTAACTTCTATTTTGGAGCGATCTAAACCCGCTATTATGATCAGGTATATATGTTTATGTTTTATGTGATTGGATCCCATGATGATCTGTTCGTGGTTATTTTTTTTACGTTGAATGAATGTAATATTGATGTAGAATGTGAACTCTTTCAAAGAGGCAGAGGACATGTGTAAATTGTTATTGTCTTAATCATGATTTTCAATGGAGGAGTGCAAAACTAGATCGGAGATTGGATACTATTTGTGGCACAGAAATCAGTTTCGACAGTGTTAAATAATGCATGGTTTCTGGGGCGCTGCCGCTCGACCTTTGCCTGAGGAGCGCTGCCTTCTGGAATCTCGCAAGGGTGGCCTCCCTCAACTCCGTCGCCTGATCGGGCATATGGAACCCCGTGTCGTCCCAGCGTAGTGGCAACATGAAGTGTTTGGGTTCAAGGAGGAATCTTTGGAACTCCAATCTATGACAGAGTTGTATCTTAACCATAATAGTCGAGAATCCTCATTTATCTTGAATTTATTTTATATTAATTTATGTCTTTATTATTCATGTTTTAATTGTTGGGTTATTAATATGTGTTAAAGGTTCCCTTAGAATTATGGACAACATGTAATACTGACCGGACTTAGATCATGTAGATGCTAGTGTGAATAATTCATAATTATTTTAAATTGTGGACATTAATATGTGTGGTTAGAGAATAAAAAATTGAGTATTTATTTTTTTATAATGATAAAGGGTATATGAAAATTTTATTTATCACACATTTTCTTGATATAAAAAAATAGGGATATCTCGGTATTTTTATAAATATATCAAATATCTTAGATTTTTCAAATTAATAAAAAAATTGGACACATTTTTTTATAAACCCCTATAAAGTTTCTTAAATTACTAAGTGGGAAAGGGAATTTTTTAAGAGAAAATCTCACGTCTCCATCAACAATTTGTACATTTTCAATAATAAGTAGGCCCTCCAATGAGGAATGCTAATTATTATGGTGACTGGTACAAGTTTCTTTACGAGTAATTTTTTATTCATTATTCACATAGGTGGCCCCTAAAGGAGGAGTCTATATGATACGAGATAATCTAAAATTATTTGGTGATATACACTTAGATATAAAATAATGGTAGGTTCTCCAAAGAGGAATACTATAATTTTGTTTGACCAAAGTGTCGACTACTTAATTTTATTTGACATAGATTTTGTCTCGATAATAAAATTAAAAGGAATTAGCATGTCTAATTTTTTTTGGACAGTAGGTTCTCTAAAGAGGAATACTATTCAAATGGTAATGAGGATGCTGATGAATTCTTTTAAAATAGATTGAGGGAACCATATTTTAATTTATAAATAAAAAGGGATTATGTCCTATGACAATTCATTTTATTATTTGATTCTCAGTATTAAGATGGGAAGCTCTTTCAATCCACTTGTTGTCATTCTCAAGGAAAATAAATTAACTAGACCTAATTGCATTGACTAGAAAAGGAATTTGAATATTGTGTTGAGTGTTGAAGGGTATAAGTTCATGCTCTATGGGATCTATTCTGAGCAACCTGGTGAGGGGGCAACCGAAAAGGAAACCCAGACTTATCGAAAATATATCAAGGCTGATGAGATGGCGCAGTGTTTCATTTTGGCATCTATGTCAAATATTCTACAACATCGGCATCAGTCAATGAACCATGCATATGACATGATGTTGAAACTCAAAGATATGTTTGGGGATCAAAATCGTGTTATAAGACAGGTTGCCATGAAAGAACTCATAAATACAAACATGGATGAAGGGACCCTAGTGAGGGAACATGTTTAAAGATGATGTCTCTTCTCAATGAGCTTGAAATCCTTAGAGCCGAAATCGATGGGGAAACCCAGGTCTATATTATTCTCTCGTCGCTGCCTGAGTCTTTTAAGTAGTTCCCCCTAAATTACAACATGAACAAACTTTCTTACTCTTTAGCGGAACTACTTAAAGAACTACAAGCAACTGAGGATATCATCGAGATGTCAGGAAGTTCTTTTGTTGCTGAGAAAGGTTCTACTTATAAGCCTATGGGTAAGAATAAAAAGAATAAGAAGGCTCGCAAATAAGTTATAGTTCTTCAGGCAGCTTTTGAGCATTAGGGAGGTGTGAAAAAACCTAAAGACAAGTGTTTTCACTGTAAGCATCTAGGACACTAGAAGAAAAATTGTTCGATTTTTTGCAATGAACAAAATAATGTAGTTAAATTCCATTCATTTTTCGTTGAATTATGTTTTTTGGTTCATACTACCGGTACCTGGTGTGTAAATACAGGAGCCACTAATCATGTATGCAATTCTTTGCAGGGGTTTCAGGAAACTAGATGACTCAGTGATGGAAAGATTTATCTGACTATAGGAGATGCTACGAGAGTAAAGGTAGTTGCTCTGGGAGACATTTATTTATCTTTAATAATGATAGGAATTTACTTTTAAAACACTGTCTTTATGCACCTTCCATTAGAAGGAATTTGGTCTCAGTTTCTTGCTTAGCCTTTTATAAATATTTAGTTTCTTTAATAAACTCGTGGTTATTAAGAAAAACAAATCTTTTATTTGTTCTGGTACATTAGTTGATAATCTTTATATTGTAAATCCTCTCTCTCCCACACAACAACTTAATATTTTGCATAATTCAATTGGAGTAAATTTAAAGAGAAAGGAACCCTACTTAGTAAACCAAACATATCTTTGGCACTTACGCCTAGGTCATATTAATATAAAAAGGATTCTTAGATTGGTAGCAAGTGGGAAATTGAGCTCACTAGAAGTAGAGTCACTTCCAGTTTGTGAATCACGTTTAAAAGGTAAAATGACCAAGAGGCCTTTCTCGGCCAAAGGCTATAGAGCTAAAAAACTGTTGTACTTGGTTCATTCCGATCTATGTGGATCAATGACAACCCAAGCAAGATGGGTATTTGAGCATTTTATGACTTTCATAGTTGATTACTCAAGGTATGGGTACGTTTACTTATTGCACCATAAGTCCAAAGCCTTTGAGAAATTTAAATTTTATGGGGCAGAAGTGAAAAAACATCAAGGTAAAAGTATCAAGACACTACGATCTGATCGTGGTGGTGAGTACCTCTTAGGGGAGTTTAGGCAGTATCTAGAATATCAAGGGATCGCATCCCTATTATATTCACCTAGTATGCCGCAGCAAAATGGTGTAGTAGAAAGGAGGAACATGACTCTTTTGGATATGATTAGGTTCATGTTGAGTTACACATATCTCCTAGATTCCTTTTGGGGACATTCTTTAGAAATGACCACTTATTTACTGAACTTAGTACCTTCAAAGGCGGTCTCTACTACACCCAAATAAATATGGATTAGGCGAATGCCTAGTATAAAACATATTCAGATATGGGGTAATCTAGCACATGTGCTGAAGAGAGATCCCAATAAGTTGGAATCAAGATTAGAAGTTTATTTTTTTATAGGATATCCAAAGGAAACTAAGGGTTGCTTATTCTATGATCCTAAGGATCAGAAAGTGATTGTTATTACCAATGCCCGATTCTTGAAAGAGAATTATGTGATGGATCATAAACCTATAAGTAAAGTTGTTATTGAGTAGTTACGAGGGAACCAACAAGATTCTTTAACACCACCATTACGGAATGAAATAACATAAAGCATTAACACTAGTACACTAGCAAAAGGACTACCTCATCGTAGTGGAAGGGCTGTACATCAACCTGGACGGTCTATATTCTTGGGAGAGTCTTATGACAAGGGCCCTGATGAACTAAAAGTCGATCCCTGTAACTACAACGAGGTTATCCAAGATAAAGATGCAGAACTTTGGCTTGAAGCTATGAATTCTGAGATGGAATCTATGTATTCCAATCAGATCTGGAATCGTATAGATCTACCTGAAGAGATAAAACCCATAGGATGCAAGTGAGTTTATAAGAGGAAAAAAAGGGTGGACGGAAAGGTTGATACCTTTAAGGCACGGCTTTTTGCTAAAGTATTTACTCAGAAAAAAGGCATTGATTATGAGGAAGCATTCTCGCCAGTAGTTATGATGAAATCCATTAAAATTTTCTTATCCATTGCGGCCTATTTCGATTATAAAATTTGGCAAATGGACGTCAAGACTACATTTCTCAATGGGAATCTTTACGAGTGTATCTATATGGTGCAGCCAAATGGTTTTATTGTCCAAGGCCAATAGTATAAATTATGTAAGCTTAAGAAGTCCATTGATGGACTTAAGAGAGCATTAGAACTTTGAACATTTGTTTTGATCAGGTAATCAAAACTTTTGATTTTGATCAATGTCCATATGAGTCTTGTGTGTACACAAAATGTAATGTAAACATAGTGGTGTTTTTAGTATCATATATGGATGACATTCATCTAATTAAAAACGATGTTGGAGTGTTGTCTTCGGCTAAAGTGTGGTTGTCCAGCCAATTCGATATGAAAGACTTAGGAGAATCTAGTCATATCCTTAGGATCAAGCTTATGAAAGATCACAAGAATAGGATATTGGGTTTATCGCAAGCAACTTATATCGATTCCATTCTTGTCAGGTTTAGTATGAAAAATTTCAAGAAGTGGCTCCTCCCTTTCAGACGTGGAATATCTATTTCCAATGATCAGTGTCATAAGACGCTCGATGAGATAGAAAAGATGAAAGGCATTCTTTATGCTTCGACAACTGGGAGCCTTGTGTATGCTATGTTATGCTATGTTATGCTATGCACTAGACCTGATATTTGCTTTGCTAGTGGCAAGGTTAGTAGATATCAGTCTAACCCTGGGTAAGAACGTTGGACTGTGGTAAATCATATACTCAAATACCTGAAAAGAACATGAGATTATATGTTAGTTTACCACGCAGAGAGTCTAAAGCATATTGGGTACACTGGCTCAGATTTTGAGTCTGATAGAGATTCCAAATAGTCTACCTCTCGATATATGTTTACCCTAGGAGGTGGAGCCATTAGTTGGAGGAGTATCAAGCAATCTTGCATTGCTGATTCCACCATGGAAGCTGAATATGTGGCAGCCTCTGAGGCAGCCAAGGAAGCAATATGGCTTAGAAATTTCATAATGGATCTAGGAGTGGTACTTTTAATTCAATTGACTATTGCACTTTATTGTGATAATAATGGTGCAGTTGCTAACTTAAAGGAACCTAAGAGCCATAAGAGAGGTTAACACATCGAGCGTAACTATCGTCTCATTCGAGAATTTGTGCAGTGGGGTGATCTCACAGTTATAAAGATTGCATCATTAAACAACCTGGCAGACCCTTTCATGAAGAGTATACTAGCCACGACTTTTGATAGTAACGTAGAGAGGATGGGAGTGAGATGCATTGCAACATGGTTTTGAGTCTAAGTGGGAGATTGTTAGATAAATAGACTAAAACATGCTTTGTGAAATTTTTAGTTATGAATTTATTATTAAAATTAAATTAAATTTTCCTATTCTGATGAGAATTATGTATGGACATAATGTATGCATTGTTTTATATATATTATCGATGTCTTTTATTCTGATCAGTAGGTATTCTAGTGTGTAGAGTACGACTTACACACAGAGGATCGGATCACCAGCTCTGTGGAATATAAGTTCTACTGTTCACAGTTTTAAATGGAGCTAGACACATCGTTAATAGGGTTGTAGCACAATATTTTAGTAGGTCTATCTTGATTACGAAAAACATTATAGTTTCATTGTGCTAGTACACTTTATGTGTATTGAACGGGACCACTTTGAGGTAATTGTCTTTATACTGATTTTATAAGACAATGTATACCTTATGGTTATTAGGCTTACATAAGGATCATAATCTAGATATGATTGGTGGACACATACACTAATTATTTATTCTTTAGACTTATCTGGTGAGATTCATTATTGATCAATAATATTGATAGACTGGGTAAAGGAGATTAATGTATGGTGAAAGTCTTTTATGGATGGAATCCATGTCTCGGTATAGAAACTATTGATACCCCCTTGAGATGCTTATAAGTTTTGTATGTGTCAAACCCTGCAGGTGGATTATGATAGTCCGACACTATAAATAAGTTAAGTTGGACCACTCAATGGCTTAAATAAGTTAATCAAATAAATTATAAGTAATTTATTTTACTAACGGATATTTGTAACCTTAACATGGGGAGAATTGAGTAATTAATAATGAGGAGCTCGAAATATAATTTTGATTTAAGGAGTAGAGCTGCAATTATAATTATTTAGTGGTATTAATTATAGTTAAGGGAATGGGATTAGAATTCGGGAAGGATTAGGTTTTCTCAGGCCCATTAGGAGCCACATCCTTATCTCTCCTTAGGGTCCCTAATGTATCCTATTTATATGCACCTATTTTTCTCAAGCCAGTCATCACTCTTTGATAATCAAAAACACTAATTCGGATTTGTGAGAAAGAGAGGCGACGGAGAGAAAAAAGGAAAAGAAAAGGCGGTCACGAAGAAAGAGCCCACACTCAAATCGTGACTGTTCATATTAGGATACAGTAGAAGATCGTGAGGTGCATTGGGCTTGCTTTCTAGATCAACCATTGTCACATACTGTTCGTGGTAAGACGAGATCAAATCATAGATATCTCACAGGTAAATCATCGTTCTGCCTTGTAGAGTTTCATGTAAGTTTAGTTTTATTGTAGTTCTATTTATACGCATATTCAATAGACCCTTGGGCTACTGTGCTAATATCAGGTATAAATGAAATATGAAATGTGATGGGAGGAGGAAGATAGGGAGACGATGGGAAAGAGCAAAGGGCGCAATGGGTAAATGTATAGGCTTTCGGTGAGAAAGAGATAGAGAGAATTTATTTGAAGCGCAACGTGGACATCCTAATCAAAAAGGAATTTTAAGTCTTGTGTTGTATTTTATAATATATAAAAGATTAATTTATAAGATCTTGTTAGCCTTCGTTAAAGTGGTCAACAAATTTGAACTTAAAAAGAATTTAAGGACCCAATATATTTAATAAGTTTTTACCCCTAGACAAAATAGGTTAAACGCAATTTATAAAGGGAACTCAATTGCTCTTGCTAAACGGTTGGGCGGTTGATGAGCCATTTGTTCATAAGTTCTTCTGAGAGTAACTCCAATGTACTTTTAAACATAAGAATTTTAAATATATTTTTAAGTTTTTCCAAACATGTTTAAAATGTAGAAAGGATGATTCAATCAACCTCAGGATTTAAGTTTTGTCTACAAATAATTAAATTTAAAAAAATGAAATCTCACCCTTTGGTTATTCCGGTGCAAAACACAAATAAAAAACACCTAAGACGAGTACTATTGATTCCCTCCCAATCCGAAAAAAGAAAGACACTTGTGACACATTGTCTTGAACTAAAAGTCTTCACGTGTTGTCCATCAAATCGTCAAGGTGAAAAATACCTACACACATGAAGCGAAAGAAATATCGTGATGCATGGGAGTTTAAAGAAAACATAAAAACTCCCCCTTAATATGTTCTCCCTCTTTTTGTTCGTAGCAAACAAAGGGTTGAAAACTAATCACTAAGTGTTAGCATCACACGAATCCAAATATGAAATATCATCACAAAGAATAAACAAGTAGACACATGCGATGAGATTCAAATGAAGCAACAAACTATTTTTTAATTTTTTTTAATTTTTTAATATAAAAATATATATGTATAAGAAGTACATATATAAATACAATAACAAACACGAACACCATGAAATAGCATAAAAAAATCCAAATCATGGAAATAGAATGAAATATGTGAACTAAAATCATAGGAAAATCAACATAGGCATACGAAACAAGGTACACGAAGTCAAAGAGAAACTTTTAAAGAAAGAACTCAATTTTAATCTTAGGTGTAAGAATGTTGAAAAATGTGAAATTGACTCGACTTATGTAAAATGCCATGAATTTTAATGCTTCTCAAATCAATAATGCCAAACTATTTAATATTTTTGAAGGAATGTCATTGTGCAAATCCATTGATCTTCATCTTATAGCACCCTCAAAATATCACATTTTTAAGCATACCATAGCACCAAAACTGGCAACTTGTCATGATTAAAAACCTTGATAAGGCATACTTGTCATGGTAAAAAACTGTGACAAGTTTTGGGGTGACAACTTTTTTATCACGGACTTAATAAGGTCAAAGTCCGTGACATAAATTGTGAGAACACACTATATGGTTGACTTACTTGAGTCTGTACCATATAGGAGTTCTAACTAGTTTGGATATGTTGACAAAATTTAGTAGATTATTTTGAGCATCTTCTCCGTAGTATTGCAAAGCTTCATCAACAATGAAACCAATCCAAGACAACCTTCATTGCTTAAAAGTGAAGTTAAACAACACACTTAGGACACATATTCATGCATTGAATTGGTGTGTGTGTGTTAAAATATTTTTAGATGTGGTAAAATATTTTAAAATATTTTTGGAAATTTTTGAAGATTTTAAAATGATTTTTTAAACATTTATTAAATTGCATTTAAAATATTTTGGGGTTAAAATTTGTATTAATAATTCCCTAAAAAACTCCCCAGGTAGAAAACAAAATCGACACAAAATAATGTGATACAAAATGGGATTTTTTTAAGTATCAAAACACGCATTTTTATCCCTATTAGAGTGCAACACGCGTGTGCTTATGAGTGGCCCATTTTGTATTTTCTTTGTCTCACAGATCTGAGACTTAATCTCGGCCCTTGGATCATTTATTATCAACGATCTGCATGCTATCTGAATTAATCCAAGTGAGATCAGTTAGGACCAATAAGAGTGTGGGGTTGTGTGGTGCGTTGTGAAGCGTTGGATTTGAATTTAAACAGACGTTTTAATCTTGACCATTAATTTCCATCGAACGTCTAGAACCTTCATCCAATAGTATAAATAGAAACCAAATGTTAGGCATTTAGACACTTCTGACTCTTCATCCATCTGAGAAAATAGAAAAGAGAGAGAGAGAGAGAACCAGAGAAAAAATAGAAAAAATATTAGGGGTTTCTCTCAAACCAAACTCATACACATTCGTAGAATAACTATATCAGAAAACCACCTATTTGAGAGTTATAAACTTAGGTTTTCTTGAGGGTTTGTGGGTTTTACTATTTGAAGAAACCTCTTCAAACTATATCTCTCTTAGGAACACAAATCTCTGTGTATTTCTCATATTTCTTCCTAAAAATTATGAGAAACAGTTTTAAGATATATTTTCACGTAGATCTAGTATTTATGTACCTTCTCCTGTTTGAATCTTGAGTTATATATATATATATATATGAGTGTGTGTGTGTGTGTGTGTGTGTGTGTGTGTGTGTTTAGATCCATTCTCTCTGATTTCAATACCTTAAAAAAGAGACTTCAAAATCAGTGTATATTTTAGATCTGAAGGTTCTGTCTCTAAAACAAAATTTTAGCGTTTGTGAAACTTGTTTTGTATATAAATAAAGTTTTAAAAACTTATATATGATTTTTGAAAGATTTAACTTCAGATCTGAAATATTATTTCGCAAAAAGAAGTCTGATTTTATTGAGAATTGAAACATTGCGTGTTATATAGAATTCTTGTAATTCATAGGATTGTTTGTATATTCTTAAGAGCAAAGTGAGTTACACATTGCATATTAAGAACTTCAAAGTCACTAAATTCTCACACAAACACGTAGAAAAATTGTTTTTCCTTTGAGAGATTCAGTTTGAATGAGTCACTAGAGCAGGGAGTTAAAGCAAGGAACGGTCAGGTTGATCAAAAGCATCATAATCAGAATACCGTGGAGGATATTTGCATTCATTAGGTATGTTTTCGTCTTTTAGCTTTAGGATCTTGTGTTTGCATGCTCGTGTGCTTATAACTCTTGAAATTATTTTAGTGCATTTTTTTAGTTGTGGCGTAGAGGTCACCGTGGGTGTTTCCTCATATTTGAGGTTTTACCATGTTAAAAATACATATATAAAATTTTACTGATTTTTGTTCTTAATGCTTGTATGGTTTGGTTTCTTTCCAAAGAATTAGTATAGGTTTTTAACTTAAAACCTGGGTAATCAAGCTATTAATCTGAATTTAACAAATTTTAGACATTTTGTGATGTAAGATTTCTAAAAGGAGTTTCCTAAATGAGTTTATCTCGGAGTTTACTTAATCTTTAACTTTGTGTTAAAAACTTAGTGAACGATTTTCAAGTGGCATCAGGGCGAGTTTATCAAAATATTTTTGATCCCGAAACTTCAGAAACTGCTTTATGAATTTTTTTCTTAAAATGGATGAGAGATTTGAGAAGCTTGGTAACCTGTCCTATCCACCTCTCTTTGATGGAAATAATTTTCCCTACTGGAAAGTAAAGATGACTGCATTCATCCAAGGGACGTTGGGTGATGATGTATAGGACTTGATTAAAAATGGCTACGTCCACCCAACTAAGCCTTTGACTGAAACCAGTACTATAAGAATTAAGAAAAGTCTCGATGAGTTTACCAAGAAAGAAAAACAGATGTCAGTTAACAATAATAAGGGAATGAACTGCATCTTTATGTCCATAAATGAACTTGAATTTAAACGTATATCTATTTGCTCCACTTCCAAGGAAGCCTCGGACACACTCGTCACTGCCCATGAAGGTGGTGAGCGTAAAGGCTTGGAAGAATCAGATGTTAGTCCAGTAGTAAAATACTCTTATTATGGATGAGGATGAGTCATTTGATGATTTTTATATAAAATTAGCTGATATTGTCACAAAGTTACGTGCAAATGGGATAACATGTGATTGAAAGGAAATAGTGCTTAAAATCTTAAGATCCTTGTCAGCTAAATTTGACACTAAACGTTATGCCATAAAAGAGGTGGATGATCCTAACTCGACTCCCGAACCACTGAGTAGTAAACTGGTAACAGTAGAGATGCAATTAGAATTTAAGAAACAATTGACCTCACAGAACAAAAGATCCTTTGGATTAAATGTTGTGTTCTCATCCAAGTGACTGTCCCTAAAATGAACCCACGTGACTTTAATCTATATCTTAATGAGGACTGTGATTTAGACAGTTTGGATAACCAGATTTCTCTCATGAGCAAACTATTTAAGAAAATAATAAGTTTATAAATTCAGTTGCTTTTAAACAGGGGATATTTGGTTATCAAAACTCTCAAACTCATAAACCTCATGACAGAAACGATGACAAACAGACCAATGACAATAATAGGCCTAAAACTGATAATTGCCCCATTAAATATAATCATTGTGGAAAAAATGGGGCACATTGATGCTAATTGTAGAGTCAATTTGAGTAATAATAATGTCAGGGCTAATATGTGCAAAACTTGGGACGACTCAAGTGATTCTGATGAAGATAAGCCACAGTCATCCATTATTAATGAATCATGCATTTTATTTTATGATAATATCATATATTCTAATGACAATGTATGTCTACCTGCTAATAAGGTTGTTGATGACTGTATTATACATGTTGATGTTGATATTATTCCTACTAGAGAAACTGTTGTATCTACTACTGTCGAAAATGTTGTTGATAGTTCTAGTTTACGAGTGAGTCAAAGCGAAAATAATGCTGATGAATTTAACGTGTGTGTGAGTTCCATTGCACAAAATGAAACGATATGGGACACTACACACACTTCACCTAGTGAGTCCGATGATGACCTACTTGATATTCAAAAGTTTACACTAAATCTCTTAAAAAGAGTGTCAAACTATTAAGAATGCAAAAGATTACACTGCACAACATATTGCTCATGAGACAGAGACAGAAGAATTTTCCTTGAAAATAAAATACCTCTCTCAGAAAAATATTGTCTTAGAAGAAAGATACAAGGATACTCTAATTGAATTGGAGGAATCAAAACAAAAAGTTTCAAATGTCTTTAAAAAATGTTTGCATTTTGAAACACAAACTAAATCTTATGGAGAAATTATTGTGGGTAGTAAAATAGATTTTGAAGACAAATTTGGCATGGGTTTTGGGGAAAAGGTTGTGACAAAGAAAACGACTGTTTCTCCTGAAAATGTTATTTTTGTAAAATAAAGCCAAGCTGTTAAAAAAACTCATAAAGGATTGTTTCATGTTAATGCCTCTAAAGCAGTGCAAAACAAGTGTAATCAATAGCCAAAACCTAACAGACAAGCTAAGTACGTTTGTCCGCCTATTAGAGACCTCAGACAAAACACCAAGACTTGTGCTAATTGGACTAGTGTGTCTTACCAGACCAAACCTATCTTTAAGGGCTTAGGTGATAGAGTCAAGCCTACTTCGCATCATTATTGCTCCTATTGGGATGTCTATGGGCACCCCATTACCGAGTATTTTCAAAAAAGGTTGTATACACCTACCTATCAAAACTTTAACTATTCGAGAAAGAGTAGGAATACGTATGTTCTCCCAAAGCAGACCACACATAACTCTAATTATATGAAGAAAAAGGCGGGGACCTAAAACTAAGAAGAAACCATTTAGAAAGAACTTTCGAAGCTTTTCTAAATCAAAGGCTGAGAATTTTTTTAAAACCAAGCTGTAACACCCCGCTTAATTAAATACCGGGTGATCAGTCCTATACCCAATTAAAATAAAATTTACAGTTGGTTCATTCTTAGCATCACTGCTGAAAAATATTTTCGTTAATTAATTCACCTAATATCCAACTAAGCAGGTGTTAAAATTATTCAAGTTTTAATGTAAATAAAATTTCCATTTTTAAAACATAAACCATTTAACACAATTTGTTCACACAATGAATAATAACTGAGTAATATCAAAACCGAATTAAATGCAACTGGAATAAAACTCTCAAGTTTAAATATCTCCATACAATAATCCCATCACAAATTAAATGTACCAAAACCAACATAAGAACTTAATCTGTATATGATAGAGAAGAAATAACTAGAATCCTCTTGGGCGACTGATAGAAAAAACTTTTGCGTGTATATTTTTTGTCGTTGCTTGAAAAGCTCCTCTAATCAAAACCTCAAATACCTACAAAATAAAACAATCTCAAGTGTAGAGGTAAGTAAGGGTATCAATCCACATCAAGGGGGTAAGTTAGAGACAAACTCAATTGTTATTCAATTTTTATTTTCTTTTTAGAATTTTTCTTTTTTATTTTTTTTAGCTTTTCAAATATTAAAACAATTGGGTGAGGTGAGGTGAAATAACACTAAACTAAAATGTGAGTTGAAAACAACTAACTAGAAAGTGACTAAAAGTGAAAAATAAAGTCTAACACTAATATAAGAGATAAAGTGAGGTAAATAATTGTGAGAACAATCAATGAATGGGATTACACGACAAATTTTAGCTATTCTAATTAACTAATTGAATTATGTTGAATTCTCCCAAATTAATATCAAACTTACAAATCAACTCAAGTTGCAAATGTAATTTTAATAGTAACCTTTTAGAAAATTAAGTTTAATCTCCCACAACTCTAGAAAATAAATCTACACTCCTTTTAATTAATCCCCCGTTAGGATCGATCAATTAAAATTTATGTAAATCTTAGAAAATAAATTTAGAGTTGAAATTCAAGTAATAATACCCCACTTAATAAATATCTCTAGTTCGAATCTAAAATGGGTATTATAACTTAGAATTTTGATTTTCTCTCGAAAATCATTTACCCTCTCTCGAGGCGTAAATTTAAGGGTGAGGGATCAAAATTAACGTTCAAAAGGAATTTTCAAGTAATCAAACTTATTAAATTAAAATAACATCAAATAAGGGTTTCCCCTCACCTCTTGAAAGGGGATTTAACCTAACATCAGATTAAACATGATAATCAAACAATCAAAGGCTAATAAAATAAAGTAGAAGATTAGAACAATCAAACCAAATCTATTTGAGTGAAATTGGACTCCAATCATTGAATTTGCAATTTACATCCCTCCAATTGAGCATCCAAGTGATTTGCAATTAAATAATCACTCAATTAAATCTCTTACAAAATTTAACCTCACAAATATCTAACAAAAATAAAACTATTTACAAAATGGTGTTTATCCTAATTTATTTTCTACACTAAACTATCTCTAACTCTCTCTAGAATTCTCTTTCCTATTTCATGATAAGTCTTAGAATGGGGTCTTACATCTTCCTTTTATAGTAGGCATGGAGCTAAGGGTATTTTTTGGAATGGGCTTGAGTGTGCATGGAAATGGTGAGAGGAGTGTGATATCATGTGAGTGAGGGGATTGGAATAAAACAAATCAGATTTAGTTAAGGGTTATTTTTGGAAATGGTTTAAAGTTGGTAGTTGGGGGGCATTTTGTGTAAATGGGGATAAGTGGGTTTATTAGGCACATGTGGGAGTTTTGTTTGGTTTTGGTTTTTGTGTTTAACAGGTTGTGGCTTTTTTTTATTGGGAGAAATGGGTTTTGGTTTTCAAATGGGTTTTGAGGATTGGGATTGAAATGCAGGAGTGGATCGAGTCGGGTCACGATCGGGGCGGACAAGGGTTAAGGTAGGGTTATAGGCCGGAGCAGGTCCGGTTATGGCTGCTCCGAGTTGGCGAGTGTGGTTGGGGTCTCGGATTAAGGTCCGGTTTTGGGCAGGTGCCGGCGGGTTTCGGGTCAAGCCACCAGAGATGTTGTCAGCGATAGTGGTTGGGTTTAACTCCATGAATGGAGGCTTTGGATGCCCACGGTTTTGGGTTTGCTCCGGATGGGGTAGCGCCGGCCAGAGTTTGGCTTTGTGAAGGTCGGGCAGGGGACAAGTTTCGGGCTGTTGGGGGTTGGTTCAGCATGGGGTTGCCACGGGTAGGAGCGAGTATACGGCAGGGGATATAAGGGGTAGTTGAATGGAAGTATAAGTGGGTTTAGTTAGGTTATGGAAGTTTTTAGGAGAGAGAATGTTTGAGATTGAAGATGATAAGGGAAATGGTTAGGTGTGGGGGGTGTAGGGTGGTAGTATGAGGGTGAGGGTTTTAATTAGGTGTAGTGGTGTGTTGGGTTTAGTGTGTGTGTTAGTGGGTGTAGGATGTTGTGTGTTGTGTGTGTTTAACTTATGACCCTTAAAAATAAATAATACTAAGAAAAACTAATAAAACTAAAAGTCTTAAAATAAAATCCTACTCTAAAAATAAATAAAAACTCAATTAAAAATAAAAATAAAATCTAATAAAACTAAAACTAAAATCCTAAATAAATGTAAAATCAAATAAAACTAAAAAATAAATGAAATCCTAAAAAATATAATCCTAATAAAAACTAAAAACTAAAAAAATCAAAATAAAATAAAGTTATACTAATAAAGATCAAATAGAAAAATAGAAAACAAAACCTAGAAAATACTAAATAAATAAAAAATAAATACTAAAAATAAAACGAATCAAACTAAAAATCTAAAAAATATTAAAAAGGGACAAGCAAAACACACAGAGGGTTTGGGGTAGGTTTAGGCTAGGTTAGGGTAGGTTTGGTAGGTTAGGGGATAAGGTATTTAGCTCCATTCCACGTGCATTTGCCTCGATATATAGCTTTTGACATCGCAAACGGACATTTGACCTACAAGATAACAGTTAAGCACATAAGACCCATATTGTCGAGAATTAGCAACTGAAGTACGTCTATTCGGGGTATAAAATGTACAGTTTTGGGTGCTTATCAGCGACATGCCCTAAATGAAAGATCAACTACAGAGTATGAATCAATGAATATGAAAACGTCTAAACAAAGTCCAAAACTCCATGGCATTCATAGCTCGTCAAAAATCTCAATCCTCTATGGTTGGATTCCCTGCGGTTGGACACCTAATATAGGAGATACAAGAGAAAAGAGGATATGCAAGAAAACGGCTCTGAGCTCGATTTTAAAAATAGTTTAGATAATAACAAGTGCATAAATGCTATATTCAACAATTATTATATACATGTTAAATTTATCAGACTCTCTCTTGAGATCCTCACCTCTCATCTAGAGTGCACACATATCGTACCTTAAAAATCATACAAGTTACTATTCCCATGCGAACTAGTTCGTATCAGTGCCAAGAAACCATAGCCCACATCCTTTCTACGTATTTCTCTCGCAATACAGGTAATACATATATATCGAATTTATCTATAACATGGATAAGCCCTTTTTAAATTCAATATAATTAAGTATTCACATACTTAATTGTTTTCAGATTCTATTATTTTTCACGTCTACTTAATTTCACACAGTAAACACTATCACGAGTATATATACACATTTAATCTATTATATATATACCGAACTGCACCCCGAGGCTCAGCTGCGGTGTATGCGTACTCTGCTATCATGTCCCAGTACATCTTGTCACTGTATAAAGGACCATAGGTTCGGTGTTTTCCACGAACCATAATTAACAAATTACAAATAGTGGAGGCGAACATAGTCCTAAGCCTTTGGGCTATGCACATACCTATGCACCCAAAAGACTGTTCGATACCATTGTTCTCACTAATGGCAATCCAACCTAAGTCCTATGTTCTGAGGCGACAAGTCAAAGATCCCCCTTAAGGCTCATCAGGATATGACTGCCCTCTACGCGTAAATCTCCCGTCGATAGCAAGTAGGTTAGGTATGTCATACACATAAATTAAACAAGCAATATGTAAACACATCAACCTATATAAAATTCGGTACGCACTCGACCAATATCATATTATGATTTCATTCCACCCCAAGTACTCGTTGTGTTTATCAATACCCCCCGTACTTGTTAATCACGATTATCATCGTATATTTATTATGTAATTGTCACTCACATAATCCCAAGTACCCGTATATATATATATATATATATATATATATATATATATATATATATATATATATATATATATATATATATATATATATATATATATCACCAATATTAACCCGTACTTGACCATGACGATTATTTTTCTCTTAATCGTAATATTATTATGTAGATATCTCTCACATAATTCTATTCCTCAATTTCATATAATTTTCCAATATTAACCCAAGTCCCTCACTCCTTGTTAATGTACCAGAATTATTCAGAACTTACTGTGGACTAAAAATACAATTTTCCAAACTGTTCTGGGTTAAAAATAAATATTCTATAATCTCATCAAAAACTCAGAAATCTCGTTCGAACGAGATGGCACCTCGTTCGAACGACAACATGTCTGGTTCGTCTTCAACCTCAGTTTTCTATTTTTTTTTTCAAATTGTTCTTACACCCAAAACCTTTTGGATTTCATTCTACCTAAAACCCAGATTTGTTAACAGTGTTCTAACATGTTCAAGGGTGATTTTTCCATAAGAATAACATCAAATTCATATGTTCATAAGGGTATTATCGTCGAACCCATTAAATCCTTAAAATTCTAATTTATCTAAATCCTCCATTTTTATACCTCTTAAAAACCCAGAATGTAGAATTATCATTTCATAACTAAATCATCAAATTTTCATATTCAACATGAGTAGAATTTATCTACATGGAATTCCTATCATTATTTTTATATCATCAATAAACAAATAAATCCTCTACATGTATAACATATCCGTTTTCATGTGGTCATAACTGCTTTTAAGGCTCAACGCACTTCAACTGGTTGGTACTTAGGTTTTGGGTGTTCCAAACACATGATTGGGGACGAGACCAAATGACAAATAAGACAAACTTCCTTGCAGGTAATGTCCTATTTTGAGGTGGAGTCTCTTAACGGATCATTGGTAAGGGAACACTATATGAATAGGGGCTCTAAATGATGTCTTTCTGGTTAAAGGTCTTAAGGCTAGCCTACTAAGTGTATCTCAATTTTGTGATTTTAATCATACTGCTACCTTTTCAAAAACCAGTTGCAAAATTTTGAATAAAGAGGATAACTGTATTCTTTCAGGAAACAGAACTGCGAATAACTGTTATACACTGATTCCAAAGACCGAATCTTGTAAGGTTGCCAGAGTAGATGATTCTGATTTATGGCACAATTGATTGAAACACACAAATTTTGATAACCTTCGTAGATTAAACTCCTAAGAAATATTTAGAGGTTTCCCCAAAATTAAAAACACTTTTAACTCTGTTTGTGGTCCCTGCCAAGTGGGAAAGATGGGTGAATATGCTCATAAGAAGGTTAAAGATATTTTAACTTCAAAGCGTTTCGAACTAATCCACATGGACCTTATGGGTCCCTTTAGAACTGTCAGCCTCTGTGGCAACAATTTTATTCTTGTCATGGTGGATGATTTTACACGATTTACTTGGGTTATTTGTATGAAAAATAAATCTGACACCTTCCGCGAGTTCTTGAAAATTCTTTTAAAAATTAAAAATGAGAAGGATACAAATTATCTCACATAAGAAGTGACAGAGGTGGAGAATTCAAAGACTCGGGTATTATAGAACATTATGTAGGTAATGGATATAAATATGAGTTTAGTGCACTTAAGACACCTCAGCAGAATGGCATTGCTGAGCATAAGAATAAAACCATTCAAAAGATGGCTAGGGTGATGTTACACACAAAAGGTTTGCCAAAATACTTTTGGATTGAGGCAGTCCAAATGACATGTCACATTATTAACCATGTATACCTTAGGAAAAATACCAATGAGACATCCTAACTTTGGTACAATAAAAAAACCTAACTTGAAGTACTTTAGAACCTTTTGGGAGTGTTTGTTACATCTGTAAAAATAGTGAAAACCTTTCAAAATTTGATACCCGAGGTGATAAAGTTATTTTTGTTGGGTTCCTCCCAATTAAGTAGAGCTTACCGCATTTATAATCTATGTACCAAAGTCATTATGGAGTCTATCAGTGTAATTTTAAATGACGCTAGTGCAGAGAGTTGTTACAGTCAAATAGTAATCCTGGATGAGTCTGAAACTATTTTTACCCCTAACTCTCCTAAGATAGCTGAATCACTGCCACCTGAGGCCCTGCGGTACCAACCTGGGTTTCTAAAGACCAACTCCACGAAAAGGTTGTTGGTAACCTGTCTGAGCCAGTGCGAACAAGATCCCAACTTCAAAAAAATGGCTAGCTTTGCATGCTTTGCGTGACAACCCGCAATCCGAAATAAGGGGTGGCCAGCCCGATACTCAAACGTAACAGGAATCATGGATGGATATCATTCTCAGCATCACAAATATAAACTGAGTATACGGGAAAACCACCCAATAAATCAGAAAACGGGTTGCCAAAAAGTGTAAAATTTTAAATTTGCGGTTATGAAAATTTTAAACTAACAACCCAATCTGACAAGCAAGTGGAATTCCAAAAGATAACATATAATATAACTAAAACGAATGTACACAAATGGACCGAATAAGCTGTCGGTCCACAGCTACATAAGACAACGTACAACAATATAAAATATCTTACATAGTACAATCATTAATCAAATACAAATGTTTGGGCCACACGCCCGAGGGACAAGACCCGATCATATCTAGAATAACAAGAATGAAAGCGTCTAATACAACATCCTGTAATAACCCGCAAAATCTTACAGCTCGTCGAAAGTGCAGGGAACTTGGGAAAGTCAAGTCGGGCGTCCTTGCGGTGGAGCACCTGAGCGGATACAATAATATATATACAACAAGGAAGTAAACCGGTCAGGGCCGGGTTCTATATGATTTCTAGAAGAATAAAAAGCATGATAGATATGAACAGTTATACATGAATGATGAGGATGATAATATGACATGCTATCTACAAATACAAACAAGAATTGAAAGTAAAGCACTTTAATTTAAAACCCTTCTGACATTCCTTCTTAGGACTAAAACCATATATTCGGTTAAGTCAAGAAGTTATAATTTCTATTCATTTATTAAAACTTCCCATTTTATCTTTCCATTCCTTATTAGGAATATCATGTACTTCAAGTGCTCTTTATGGCACATATATTATTCCCGTGCTCTTCATGGCACATATCTATGCTCTTTATGGCATTTCATACGCTCTTTGTGGCGTTTATCAACCATCAAGTCCAACTTGATGAAAAATATAGTTATATTCATATACATATAACGATATCTAAGACCGCCCGTCCGGGTTTCCCCACTGTGCGCGCCCCTAAATGACCATCATCTTCCAGGGCCTAACATAAGACAACCTGGGCACCTATCGGAACACGTCGGGAAGCGGCCATGAGCCTGCGGGGTAGTCAAGACCACACCCGGAATCTCCTACCCATCGCAGAAAAATATAAAAATAAGCGCTCCCATGGCCTAGGACTATATCCACCCTGCATTCATTAGCCAAGGGGCTTCACCTCACGAGCGAACTTCCCTTATGATGTCATTTAGAGAGGTGTGTAACAGTAAATTAACATTTACATTTATCATCATATTTATTTCCAAAAATCCATTTCCATTAATCATGTGATTGGTTCTTCATTATTAAACCTAACATCATTAAACAACGGGGTTCATTCTAAATTGAACCTATCATCTTTAAACACCTATGGGTTCATTTTATGCGAACCTAATTCCCATCGAATATTATCATTTATTTTTCCTCGAATTACAATTCCAGGCTAGGTCTCCAAATGATCATTATGATCCTACAAATCTCCCAGGTTTATATAACTTCGATAAGCCCTTAAGTCTCCAAGTTAGGGCATTTAACTTCCAAACTTCTAAAAGTTTGGATAAAAGAAGTAATGCCTTAACATTACTTTAAACCTCCCCGAAATAAACCCCAGATGAACCCATTTCTAATCCAGGGTAACGACCAAACTCCATAACTACTCGAGGGCTCTAAGTTTACTTCTTTAAAGAAGTTTCCTAGGTCCTAATCCTAAAGAATAAGGATGAAAATTAAAAGGAAAAAGACCCCAAAACTGCTGGAACCGAATCGATTCTCCCCTAGGGCCGAATCGATTCGCACCAGCGAATCGATTCGCTTTGAAAGCGAATTGGTTCGGACAACAAAATTAAGTTTCTGCAAATGCCGAATCGATTCGGTCTTAATCCGAATCGATTCGGATATCAAGACCTGGGACTCTGCATCTATGCGAATCGATTCGCCCAAGGGGCCGAATCGATTCGCCCCTGCGAAAATGCCAAGAATGGCTATGGAGTCTTGAACTCCTAAAATTTATCCAACTCCAAAACCAAGCCCAACCGAAATCATTGGCTGCAATTTCTACATCCTAAATCCATCTACCAACCTTAAACATCATTTATCATCCAAATCCATTTTTAGTGGTTAATACCCAAAAATCCAATCAAAACCCTAACAATTCTAATCATAACAAATTCATAAATATCAAGACTAATTATTCTACTTAGATCATAAATTTGCAAGTAGATTACTTGCCTCAAGTGTAAGAATCTGATTTGATGAAGAAGGAAACAACAATCCAAGCTCCAATCTCTCTTTTTCTCCAAAGCTTTCTTCCTCTCTCTCTTCCTCTCTAAGATAACAATTTGGGGCATAAAAAGGAATAGTAAGTCTTAGCAAGACTAAATCGGGCCATAAGTCTAAAATGCCCAACTCTAATAACTAATGCGCGATAAAAATAATACGCGATATCACTATTTAAGCCAAAACCAGTCAAAAGTGCCCGGAATGCCAAAATACAATATGGCACTTATTTTGACTGTCTCACACCTACCGGGACTAACTACACTATCCAAATTATCATTTGGGAATTTTATAACTCATTTTACTTCCGGTTTCATAATAAACCAAAATGTCATTTTAAATCCTTATGACATTAAAATCACCACATGAACATTTTATCTATTCACGGGGTAACTATGCAACATTTTAGTAAATATTAGCCTTGTCATAACAAATTAATATTTACTCAACATCTACCATTTATAATTAATTTCTACCCAGTGTAAATAAATATAAAATGGGCTGTCAGAAGAGAGGGTTATTACATACTCCCCCCCTTAAGAGGGAATTTTGCCCCCAAAATTCAGGTATACCTCGCAAGAAGAAGTGCGGATACTATTCCCGCAAGTCATCCTCGCGACCCTACGTCGATTTCTCGACACTAAGCTGACTATATAGAACTCATCCCCCAAGGTACTACCGGCGATACCAACGTAACTCTACGCTCTAAGATAGCCACCGACTACATCTAATAAGAACCGTCACGTTGCATCTACTTCAAAAGGAATGTGCCTAAAGGCACCGTCGTATCTCTCGTACTCCCTTGCATGAGAGACAAGGAACAAATTATGAACTTGCCGCAAAATGTTTCAATAAAGCGAGCTAATAGGTTACCGAACCCACCGCAATATTTCTAGGAAAGGTACAACATCATGCGATGCAAGTTTTCCCTTTCTCCTCGAAACGCATAACGCCCTTCACAGGCGATACTCGCCACAACATTTGGTCTAATGACCTCAAACTCCAGATGCCTTCTTCTCGCATCGTCTGAGCTCTTTCGTCGGTCTTGGTTATACGAGAGACTCATCATCTCGCACTTCTAACCAACAAGTGGGGAATCAATAAGGCCTACCATACAAGGCTTCTTCTACAGCGCAGTCCTAATAGTGAATCGACATCAATTCTTATAGGCGAATTCAACGAGCGGAAAGCATTGTCCCCGACTACTCTTAAAGTTAAGCACGCATATAAGGAGTATATGCCCCAACATATGGTTATTCCATTGGTCTGGCCATCTGGAAAAATGACAAGAAGTGATTAACTATAATTCGATTCCCATGACTTCTTGGAAACTTGCCAAGAATGAGGAACGGAAGTCTTATTCTAGTCAGGACTATAGTCAAGGGCACCCCATGTAGCACAACAACCTTACTATGCCCAGCCAAATAATACTAGAGACGTACAACTTAGCACATTTCGTCATTACCTTGATGAACCGAAAGGTTAGAACCGCGTGATTTCTCTATATCTGCTTTACTTAAGTCCCTTTTGTTCGGGACAAAATTCTCTTACGGGAACGCACCCCACCATCAGTGTCAAAAGAGCAGAACTTATTTATGGTTTTAACCGCCCTTGTTTCCTCCTGCGACATCTTGCAATGAAATGTTGTTCGCACAAAAGACTAAATTCTGCCCAGGAAGTAGCATCTCTCATCCTATACAGCGATCACCCCCAAGATGGACTTCAACTTAAATAGGGGATAATACTCCTTACAAGTTTAAACTTGTGAGGCGCATCAACAATAAATCGATACTCCAGTATTATCACTCCCCATCATGGCAGAGACTTGCTAATGGAATCTACTTTCGAGCTTAACCACCTGGCTCAGGGGTGCGAATCAATTCACCCCTTCGTTACCTTTGTAACACTCTACTATGAGAGGCCTCATCCCCTTCGGCCTTAACTACCAACTTCTCAAAATCCTCTCACTTCTCATATCATGGAACCAATCTCTCTTAGAGTTTACGCATGACTTATTCATGGTCAACTCCCAACAGCATTCCTAAACTTACGTCTCATACTAAAAGGCCCTACGTCTAAACAATCCTAAAGTCTATCTACCTATACCCTATCTAAGTCGTATACACCTAATGCTAAGTATATCCCTAGTGCCTAAGACCTTTCTCAACTTCCGACATTTGCTCAGTTTCGTGCGTGGGACGTCTCGCCGAAGCGAAATCCAAACAAGGAACCCTCCCGTTACACTACTACCTCGCGTTGTCAGTCATCGAGGGGTACAGTTCTAAGACACATGTTCGGGACCAAAAGATTCTACAGCTACACACTAATTATTTAAATAACTAAAAAAAAAATATATATATACAATCCAAAGCTGACCCTTCGTGAAACCCTAGGGTTATATACCCTATAACATATACATCTTATTAAATAGCCTTCTATATCAAGGCATAACCCGAAGTCTCAATTCGACTTCGTACCTCGGTCTCCCTCATATCGATCAGAGGAGAGAACTATATGCAGTGCTCCTATGTCGCCCTTTAATAGCCATCCATCACCCTTGTACGTGATTCTCGGCTAAACTTTCCAATCCCACTTCTGACAATAATTTAATAAAACAAAATAAAATAAAAGGGAAGAATAGCATATCTTCACTCACAACATCGTTAACTGTTCATGCGGCGGAGTGTCTCGCAAAGCGAAATCCAGACAAGGAACCCCTCCGACACATGCCTACTTAACTGGTTGATCATGGAGATAGAGCGTAACGCACATAAGATAAGAGAAAGGAAAGGTTGTATATCTCCACTCCCAACGTTGTTAAGGTTCACGCGTGGAGCGTCCCGCAGAAGCGGAATCCAGACAAGGAACCCCTCCTATACGCTACCACTCAACTTGTTGGTCGTGGAGATAAGGCATAGCAATCACATACCAATATCACATCATACTCGACCATGTTAAGGACGAGTAAATCGGCCTCAAGCACAATTTAATAAGATAAATTCCTACATACATACCAACAAAAGAAATGAGCGAACCATTACCCATAGAACTCGATACTAATGAAAATACTCTCAGCAGAGATTATGAAATCTGTAATCTGAGAAAAGCTCGTAAAACAAATGAGCGCGTAACACCCGCATTGAATAACATATAACTCACGTATCTCTGAGTAAACTTACCCTCAATAATGGGCGGTGCCGGCAGAGCTGGAGGAAACATAGCCTCCCGATTATGACAAACATGGCCATACCGTAGTTGCCCCTGCTGCGGAGGAACAACCATAATAGGTACCGAAGGTGGAAACTGAACACATGGCTGCTGCGGAGCCCGAGGAAACTGACCCCCAATCATCTGAGGACACTCCTTCTTGAAATGACCTGCCTCCCCACATTGGAAGCACCGTCCCTTCATATCCTTCTGACCTCGACCCCTGTTATTCCTCAACCGGGAAATGCCTCGGCCCGGATGATCTCTACCTCCAGGGCAACCCTGATCTGCCTGATACAAAGCACCTTGTCCGTGCCTATTATTATTGCCACTTGCAATAACCTCTCCAAGCTTCCCTACTTGCCTCATCTCAGTAGCTTTCTTGCTACCCTGCATATATAGTCGATGCTCCTGGCAATGGAGTAAGGCTGCATTCATAACCTCACCAAAAGTCTGGAAAGCTGGGTTACCCAGTAAGTGTTTTCGGATTCTCCAGTTTAGACCTCCCATAAACTTCGAGATCTTCCTCTTCATCTCCCTCTGGACCGCGGGAGGAAAATACTTAAGATCAAACAAAGCCCAGAACTCAGTAATTGACATTGTGTCTCTTTGCTCTGGTGTGGTCATCGTCTCCCACCAGTGTAAAGCGGATCCGACAAGCTTAAAGGTGGTAAGGACTTGTTTCTTATCCTCACTACATCCTATCATACGAAGGTGGCGTTGCATGTTTTTCTTCCATTGATCGGCTTTAACCGCATCCGTGCCTCCCTCGAATTCTGGGGGATTGCCCTTTAGAAAGGACTCCCGAACCCTTTCCCACGGAGTAAGTCCTGTAGGAGCTTGAACACCTGGAGCCCATGGAAATCGTTGGATCACTACGGTCATGGCGGCATTAATAGCTCCAGCCATTATGCTTGCTACATCCGCAACATTAACAGTCCCTTGTAGTGGCGGTGGAGGACCTACTTCGTTCTCTACGACCTTAATACGTCTCGCTGGGCGACCTCTCTTAGGCGGCATCTGAGATAGAAAAATAATAGTATTAAAATACTGGTTAAAACAATCTATTTTGCAGAAGATCGCAAACATAAGCAACAAGAAGTCCTAGCATTAGGCTCTACATCAAAGAACGCTACGGTAGAACGAGACAAGTCCACACAGATCCTAGTACTCTAGAACCTGATGCTCTGATACCATCTGTGACAACTCGCAATCCGAAATAAGGGGTGGCCAGCCCGATACTCAAACGTAACAGGAATCATGGATGGATATCATTCTCAGCATCACAAATATAAACTGAGTATACGGGAAAACCACCCAATAAATCAGAAAACGGGTTGCCAAAAAGTGTAAAATTTTAAAAATGCGGTTATGAAAATTTTAAACTAACAACCCAATCTGACAAGCAAGTGGAATTCCAAAAGATAACATATAATATAACTAAAACGAATGTACACAAATGGACCGAATAAGCTGTCGGTCCACAGCTACATAAGACAACGTACAACAATATAAAATATCTTACATAGTACAATCATTAATCAAATACAAATGTTTGGGCCACACGCCCGAGGGACAAGACCCGATCATATCTAGAATAACAAGAATGAAAGCGTCTAATACAACATCCTGTAATAACCCGCAAAATCTTACAGCTCGTCGAAAGTGTAGGGAACTTGGGAAAGTCAAGTCGGGCGTCCTTGCGGTTGAGCACCTGAGCGGATACAATAATATATATACAACAAGGAAGTAAACCGGTCAGGGCCGGGTTCTATATGATTTCTAGAAGAATAAAAAGCATGATAGATATGAACAGTTATACATGAATGATGAGGATGATAATATGACATGCTATCTACAAATACAAACAAGAATTGAAAGTAAAGCACTTTAATTTAAAACCCTTCTGACATTCCTTCTTAGGACTAAAACCATATATTCGGTTAAGTCAAGAAGTTATAATTTCTATTCATTTATTAAAACTTCCCATTTTATCTTTCCATTCCTTATTAGGAATATCATGTACTTCAAGTGCTCTTTATGGCACATATATTATTCCCGTGCTCTTCATGGCACATATCTATGCTCTTTATGGCATTTCATACGCTCTTTGTGGCGTTTATCAACCATCAAGTCCAACTTGATGAAAAATATAGTTATATTCATATACATATAACGATATCTAAGACCGCCCGTCCGGGTTTCCCCACTGTGCGCGCCCCTAAATGACCATCATCTTCCAGGGCCTAACATAAGACAACCTGGGCACCTATCGGAACACGTCGGGAAGCGGCCATGAGCCTGCGGGGTAGTCAAGACCACACCCGGAATCTCCTACCCATCGCAGAAAAATATAACAATAAGCGCTCCCATGGCCTAGGACTATATCCACCCTGCATTCATTAGCCAGGGGGCTTCACCTCACGAGCGAACTTCCCTTATGATGTCATTTAGAGAGGTGTGTAACAGTAAATTAACATTTACATTTATCATCATATTTATTTCCAAAAATCCATTTCCATTAATCATGTGATTGGTTCTTCATTATTAAACCTAACATCATTAAACAACGGGGTTCATTCTAAATTGAACCTATCATCTTTAAACACCTATGGGTTCATTTTATGCGAACCTAATTCCCATCGAATATTATCATTTATTTTTCCTCGAATTACAATTCCAGGCTAGGTCTCCAAATGATCATTATGATCCTACAAATCTCCCAGGTTTATATAACTTCGATAAGCCCTTAAGTCTCCAAGTTAGGGCATTTGACTTCCAAACTTCTAAAAGTTTGGATAAAAGAAGTAATGCCTTAACATTACTTTAAACCTCCCCGAAATAAACCCCAGATGAACCCATTTCTAATCCAGGGTAACGACCAAACTCCATAACTACTCGAGGACTCTAAGTTTACTTCTTTAAAGAGGTTTCCTAGGTCCTAATCCTAAAGAATAAGGATGAAAATTAAAAGGAAAAAGACCCCAAAACTGCTGGAACCGAATCGATTCTCCCCTAGGGCCGAATCGATTCGCACCAGCGAATCGATTCGCTTTGAAAGCGAATCGGTTCGGACAACAAAATTAAGTTTCTGCAAATGCCGAATCGATTCGGTCTTAATCCGAATCGATTCGGATATCAAGACCTGGGACTCTGCATCTATGCGAATCGATTCGCCCAAGGGGCCGAATCGATTCGCCCCTGCGAAAATGCCAAGAATGGCTATGGAGTCTTGAACTCCTAAAATTTATCCAACTCCAAAACCAAGCCCAACCGAAATCATTGGCTGCAATTTCTACATCCTAAATCCCTCTATCTACCAACCTTAAACATCATTTATCATCCAAATCCATTTTTAGTGGTTAATACCCAAAAATCCAATCAAAACCCTAACAATTATAATCATAACAAATTCATAAATATCAAGACTAATTATTCTACTTAGATCATAAATTTGCAAGTAGATTACTTGCCTCAAGTGTAAGAATCTGATTTGATGAAGAAGGAAGCAACAATCCAAGCTCCAATCTCTCTTTTTCTCCAAAGCTTTCTTCCTCTCTCTCTTCCTCTCTAAGATAACAATTTGGGGCATAAAAAGGAATAGTAAGTCTTAGAAAGACTAAATCTGGCCATAAGTATAAAATGCCCAACTCTAATAACTAATGCGCGATAAAAATAATACGCGATATCACTATTTAAGCCAAAACCAGTCAAAAGTGCCCGAAATGCCAAAATACAATATGGCACTTATTTTGACTGTCTCACACCTACCGGGACTAACTACACTATCCAAATTATCATTTGGGAATTTTATAACTCATTTTACTTCCGGTTTCATAATAAACCAAAATGTCATTTTAAATCCTTATGACATTAAAATCACCACATGAACATTTTATCTATTCACGGGGTAACTATGCAACATTTTAGTAAATATTAGCCTTGTCATAACAAATTAATATTTACTCAACATCTACCATTTATAATTAATTTCTACCCAGTGTAAATAAATATAAAATGGGCTGTCAGAAGAGAGGGTTATTACACTTTGTTTCTCTAGTAGAACCAAAAAGTGTAAATGATGCCCTTTGCGACCCGTTCTGGAATAATGCTATGCAAGAAGAGCTTGTCCAGTTTAAGAGTCATGATGTTTGGTATCTCTTCCCATAGCTCGAAGACAAGAAGGTTATTAGCACTCATTGGATTTTTAAAAACAAAACTGATAAGACTAGGGTTGTAGTTAGAAATAAGGGTAGGTTAGTAGCGCAAGAATATTCTCAGATAAAGGGAATAGACTTTAATGAGACTTTTACGCCTGTAAACTTGTCAAAAAATAAGATAACCCGTTAACCCGATACGACACGACACGAAATTATAAGTTAATGGGTTTATCTTTATTGGATTTGTGTCATTAACGGGTTAACACGATAGACAAGTTAACACTAACGATTTGGGTTTGGAAATTTACTTATACCCGTTTCTACCCGTTAACACTAACGGTTACTATAGGATCAACCAAACCGTACCCAATAAGAATAGACATTAAAACCCATTATTTCTAAATCCTTTAAGACTAATGGGTACTATAGAGTCACTCAACCTATACCCAATAAGAATAACCATTATAACCCATTATTCTTAAACTA
Source organism: Sambucus nigra (assembly GCA_949130495.1). Classification (NCBI taxonomy): domain Eukaryota; kingdom Viridiplantae; phylum Streptophyta; class Magnoliopsida; order Dipsacales; family Adoxaceae; genus Sambucus; species Sambucus nigra. The sequence goes on along the minus strand of OX422215.1, from coordinate 290,720,347 downwards.
ATGAAGACTAATGGGTACTATAGGGTCACCCAACTCATTACTTATTTACTCCCAAACTGATTCGTTAATATTAGCGGGTGTTAATGGTTCGAGTCGTGTACCCGTTAATATTAATGGATCGTGTTTGTGTATTGTCATTAGACCCGTTAGTCTTAACGAGTCATGTATGGGTGAAGGATGTTTTGACCTGTTAACCTGATCGGACACGACCCGTTGACATGTCTATGCGCTTGCCACAAGACTCAATTATGTTCGTCTCCTCCTTGCTATATTGTGTCACTTGCAATTTAAACCTTTTCAAATGGATGTCAAGTCTGCATTTTAAATGAAATTTTGTTAGAGGAAGTATACGTAAAGCAACCTACAGGCTTTGTAGATCCCTCACACCCTAATCATTACTTTACTCTTAAGAACGATTTGTATGGCTTAAAGCAAGCTCTTAGAGCCTAGTATGAGCGTCTGTCGACCATTTTAGTCAATAAAGGGTTTGAGCGTGGTGGAAACCACCATAAATTGTTTGTTAGGAAGATATAACACCATCTCTTGATTGCACATCTTTACGTAGATAATATCATATTTTGATCCCACCTCCTCTAGTCGAGTAAAGGACATTTCTAATATAACGCACGCTGAATTTTAGATGTCCTTAATGGGGGAGTTACAATATTTCTTAGGTTTACAAGTTAAACAGTTGAGTAATGGATTATTCATAACACAATAAAAATATGCTAGTGATCTTGTTAAAATATTCTATCTTGATAATTCTAAGACAGCATGTACACCCATGAGCACATCCACAAAACTATCTAAAGAGGAATATGGGAAAGATATAGATCATGCCCTATATAAAAGCATGATAGGGAGTTTATTATACCTCACTGCATCTAGACCAAATATCTCCTTTGTTGCATGTGTCTGTGCACGATATCAAGGCGCACCTAAAGAATGCCATATGTTGTGTGTAAAAAGGATAATAAAATATTTTAAGGGCACAATAAACTTTGGCATTTGGTTCACAAAAGACTCCACTAGCTTTATAGTTGGATACACTGATGCTGAATGGACAGGATTCTCAGACGAAAGTAAGAGCACATCTGGGGCCTATTACTATGTAGAAAACAATCTTGTAGGATGGAGTTGTAAAAAATAGAATTGTATATCCCTTTCAACCGTTGAATCCAAATATATTGCCGCGGGTAGTTGTCGTGCTCAATTTTTATAGATAAAACAAATGCTTAATGATTATGGAATTATCAAAGATATACTAACCATGAATTATGGTAACCAGAGTGCTATTAACATATCAAAAAATCATGTACAACACTCATGAACTAAGCATAGAAACACTAGGCGTCACTTTATCCGTGAACCTATTGAATCTAAGGAGCTTGATATTGAATATATTAACACTGAAACACAATCGACTGACCTATTTACTAAAATATTTGGTTTGAATCTCTTAGGAATTCCACAGGGTTGATTGTGCTTACATAATATATTCTGCATATTTGTCATATCCTCGATAATTTTCATGCTAATCATTGGTTTATGAGGAATTAGGGTACGGTTGTTTCATAAATGACAAAAGACGCTTCCTTTATCTTGATAATGTAGGAGAACCTTGATATTACCCTTGCTTATGACATTATCTGTGTAGAATAATTCATCATGTATCCCTGTTTATATATATTTTTTTACCCTGTTGTCTATTTGAGCAAAACTGAGGGAGAAGGACTTGAGTAACGACTTTGAATATCTTATCATGATTAAAATAATATGTCATTAAGTGTTTTATTTCAGGGCCTTCCGATTTACAGATCCGTTGTACAATCTAACTAAATTAGGGTATTGGATTGTAATTAGTTGAGTAATTTATTTTTTCCTCTTATTTTTCGGTTCTATGATGGGAATGGGTAGATTAGCTCTTTTGTATAGGAATCTAGGATTTTTTTTACCTATGAGTACAGGTTACTCAAGGGAAATTTGTCTCCAATATTCAAAGGGGGAGATTGAGAACACTATGGTTGACTTACTCGAGTCTGTAGCATATAGGAGTTCCAACTAGTTTGGATATGTTGATAAAATTTAGTAGATTCTTTTGTGCATCTTCTACATGGTATAACAAAGCTTCATCAACAATTCAACGAGTCCAACACAATATTCATTGCCTAAAAGGGAAGTTAAACAACACACATATGACACATATTCATGCATTGCATTGGTGTGTGTGTGTTAAAATATTTTTAGATATGACAAAATAATTTTAAATATTTTTGAAAATTTTTAAACATCTTAAAATGATTTTTTAAAACATTTAATAAATTGGATTTAAAATGTTTTGGGGTTAAAAGTTAACGTAATAATACCCTAAAAACTTCCTGGGTAGAAAACAAAATCGACACAAAATAATGTGGTGCAAAATGGGATTTTTAAAGTATCAAAACACGTATTTTTATCCCTGTTAGAGTGTAACCCATGTGCTTGTGAGTGGCCCATTTTGTGTTTTCTTTCTCTCACAAATCTGAGACTTAATTTCAGCCCTTGGATCATTTACTATCAACGATCTGGCATGTTAACTGAATTAATCCAAGTGAGATCAGTTAGGACTAATTGGAGTGTGAGGTTGTGTGGTGCGTTGTGAAGCATTGGATTTGAAGTTAAATAGAGGTTTTAATCTTGACCGTTGATTTCCATTGAATGTCTAGAACTTTCATCCTGTAGTATAAATAGAGATAATAAGTTAGGCATTGAGAGACTTTTGACACTTTGTCCATCTGAAAAAATAAAAAGGAGAGAAGATAGAGAAATGTGAAAGGAGAGAGAGAGAGAGAGACCAGAGAAAAAGTAGAGAAAATATTATAATTTTCTCTCAAACTAAACTCACAGACATTCGTAGCATAACCATATCAGATAACCACCATATTTGAGAGTTAAAAACTTGATTTTATTGAGGGTTTGTGAGTTCGGCTGTTTGAAGAAACCTCTTCAAACTATATCTCTCTAAGGAAGACAAATCTCAGTGTGTTTCTTACATTTCTTCTTATAAATTGTGAGAAATGCTTTTGAGATACATTTTCACGTAGATTTACTGTTTCTATACCTTATCCTATTTGAATCTTGAGTTTTATTGTATATATGTTTAGATCCATTCTCTCTGATTTCAATACCTTGAAAAAGAGACTTCAAAATCAGTGTATATTTTAGATCAGAAGGCTTTGTCTCTAAAACAAAGTTTTACAGTTTGAGAAACTTGTTTTTGAAAGATTTGACTTCAAATCTGAAATATTATTTTGAAAAAAGAAGTCTGATTTTCTTGAGAATTGAAACCTTGCTTGTTATATATATTTCTTGTAATTCATAGGATTATTTGTATATTCTTAAGAGAGAAATGAGTTGCATACTGCATATTACGCACTTCACAGTCATTACACTTTCACACGAATACATAGTAAAAGTGTTGTTCCTTTGAGAGATTCAGTTTGACTAAGCCACTGGAGCAAGGAGCAAGGAGCAAGGAATTAAAGCAAGGAACGACCAGGAAGATTAAAAGCATTAGAATCAGAATACCGTGGAGGATATTTGCGCTCATTAGGTATATTTTATGTCTTTTAGCTTTAGGATCTTATGTTTGCATGTTCGTATGCTTGTAAGTCTTGAAATTGTTTTAGTGGGTTTTTTTGGTTGTGGCGTAGAGGTCACCGTGGATGTTACCTCAGATTTGAGGTTTTACCATGCTAAAAATACTTGTGTCAAACTTTACTGATTTTTGTTCTTAATTCTTGTATGGTTTGCTTTCTTTTCAAAGAATTAGTATAGGTATTTAACTTAAAACCTTGGTAATCAAGTTAGGAAGTCTGAATCCGAATTTAATAAATTTTACACATCTTGTGTTGTAAGATATCTCAAAGGAGTTTCCTAAACGAGTTTATATCGGAGTTTACTTAATCTTGAACTTTGTGTTGAAAACTTAGTGAACGATTTTCAATGTTATCCATGCTTCTTGGGTTAGGCATATATTCCCGAGTGTAGATTGATGACCGCACGACGATTAATTCCTCTGTAATTGACCCTTCAATGTATCATGTATTCTTGATGTAATGTTTTAAAACTATCATCAATCTTTCAACTAGATACATTCACCGATATCTAACTGGTTCGCAAAGAAGTGCCTCGTCGCATAAATGTACCAATAAGTGAACACTTGTGTCAAAAAATGATGGGAGAAAATACTTCTCCAACACTCAAATCGCTTCGATTATAGCTACTTTTACAACCCCTATGTGCTCTCGATTGACTACCTTCTCATATAAAAGTGTGAAGTAGATGTTAATTTGCATAATGGCCCTCCATAAATCCTTGTTCTTGGAGAAATAATGCTTAAACGAAAGAGGAACCAATTGCATGATCACATGCCAATCATGGGACTTACATTTATGTAAATAAAGGGTAGCATAATTAATAATCTTTTACAAGTTGGATAAAAAATTAGATGGAACCTTCAAATTATATATTATATCTAAAAGTACCTTTATTTCCTCACTCGTAAAAGTTAACACACCAAGGATAATTATTGTCCTTTCCCTACTATCTTCTTTCAACCATAATTATGGCTTAAGTTTAAAAAAATTAAGGTCATTTCATGCATTTTCTCCATCATTATAATGACTTCCCCCCAAGGCATGTGCCCATAATATGTTCAGTGATATTCTTCTTTGCGGGCATCATATCTAATACACGGCGCACCAGGTTATTCTTCCAATAAGGCAAGTTAAGTAAAATTGACCTCCTAGACCATGCCTTTATTGTCTAAGTTTCATTCCCAGTTGGGATCTTCTTGTGCTTAACATTATTCAATTTAAGATCCTTACCTGGCATATTAGAGCCACAATTCGAAGATTTACTTTCAATTTTTGAACCTGAAAGTTTTCTCAGAGGTAGCCTATATTCAACCCCGCCCGATAAAAAATTAGAAACTTTCTCAAATCTAAAACTATGAGCAGGTGGTAAAAAACTCCGATGGAAATATTTTTTCGTTAGTGGTGAGAAATATAAATCCAGTCTCCTCTCCGTAAATAGGACACCCTAAATAACCATGTACTACACAACCGAATAATGTCCCATAAGCTGAAAAATCATGAATTGCCCACATGAACATAGCTTTTAGCGTAAGCTCTTCTTTCTTAAAAGAGTAAAATGCTTGTACACCCACCTCACATAATTCATTTAATTCTTCTACCAGATGAGCCAAGTAGACATCGATATCCTCAGTTGGTGCTTTTGGCTCGGGTATCAACAAAAACAATATCAAAAATTTAGGTCTTACACACTATGAATGAGGGAGGTTGAGTGGTGCTAGGGTCACCGGCCATACACTCTGATTCTTGATTAGATTTTCAAATGGATTGAAACCATTTGTTGATATTGCGGATATTCATAACTCATCCTCTTCCAAGCTGTAGAATCAACAGGATAACGCATGAGATTATCCCCTACTTATGCCCTAGCTTGCCAACTCATTGCCTTCTCTATCCATGGTACTGTGAAAAATTTCTTCAATCTAGGCCCAACGAAAAAATATTTCAACATTTTTTTAGGAACTTTTAAGCTTGTGCCTACCTTGCCAGTAGATTCCACATATCTAGGTTCATCGCATACCAAACACCGATCGAGATTTTCATACTCCTTTCGATATAGTATGCAGTCATACACACAAGTATGAATTGATTTATACTTCATTCTCAATATTTCAAACTGTTCTTCATAATAGGATAGCTATTTGGAAGCATATTCTTCTTGGGCAGCAAGACCTTCACCCAATTCAAAATTCATATCACGCTATTCCCAGATAAACCATATTCGGTCTTCAAACTATGAAAACTAACCATGGCAAGTAAAGTTATTTTATCTTTGTCACAGCCAGAGTATAGTGGTTGGATCGCCTTAAATTTTAAACTTTGATATTAATTGTCAAGGTTTATCCCGATATCTTCATGAGTATCTAAACCTTGTACATCGTCAGTGACCTCATTTTCTTCCAGTTCATGAATTCCATACGCATCATATACTAAATTCTCTAGCATATTATGATCCATATTGTCCTCCTTCCCTTGTGCAACTATCATACTTGTTAATTATTGTGAATGTTGCTCGGGGACAAAAGGAACATGCTATTCCCCGTGAAAAACCCAAAAACGATAACTATCTTGCATACATCATCTTAATAAATGAAGTCCAACTGTTTTCCACTCAAACACTTTACCATTCATATACTTAACACACCAACACGGGAATTTTCATTATTATGACATCTCTTTGCGTATTTCACAAATTCATTAACACCTTTGCGAAACACATTCCCTAGTCTATTTGTCTCACCCATCCACTATTTGTATAGAGGATATCCTATTATAGCTACTACAAACAATCATCTATGATGGGTAAGAAGCGTATATTCATGGATCAGTATAAACAAAAGTGTGAAAATTTAGTTTTCAATAAATTATTTACTATAAGATTAACATTATATCTTTCGGTGTAATATTATAAAAACAATATGAATCTTATTTCCTCCATCTCTTCTAAGGTGTGTGTGTCCATATCCCATTCAAGACCGCATATTTCTATAATATACTTAACAACTCATCCACATTGTTCCAATTTGAGGAAAATTCGGCGGCATATCCCCATAGTTCTCTTAGTACACAACATAGATTCACAAGTGTAAGTGTTAATTTAATTTATCAATTGAAATAACACTTAATACCACATCATCTGGTATGTACCCAGGGAACATTAAGAGACGGCAGTAGAACTTCCCTCCAAAATAACAAATTTAAGACACTAAAATATTATTATACAAAAACTATGCTACCCCAAACTGTCCAAACGGGACAATTCGAGAGATCTCATTACAAGGACAATGACTCTCAAATGGGTCTAAGGGTTACTGAATGCATACACATAAGAACTAGAAGTCTAATATCTATGTGCACTATCTGTAATTTAGAGTATTTATAAATTACCACTTATGTAACGTGAGAAAAGAGTATAGAGAGCATCCCTAAAGCTCGGGATTATCCTAAGGCTTTGGAGTGCTATCTATACTCTCTTCTCATGGTACACAGGTGGTAATTTATCAACCAGTATGATCACAATGAACTTTTAATACCAGTAATTCTTATAACTACTTTAAATTTAGATTTTTTTTAATTGTTAGAAGATGGTTTGTAATAAGTATCATTTTCTTATTCATTTTATTTTTTGCCATGCGCACTATTTTATTTATATTTGCATGGTAAGTATGTTTCATTTATTTTGCATTATTAATTTTTTAATAGCTGTAATACCTCGTAATTTTTATGATTTTTAAAACATAGGATTAATCAAATTAAATATGGTAAATTAATTAATAATTAACACGGATTAAAATAAATATTAACTAGCGAGATAAGAGTTAGTATTTATTAATGACAATTATATTGAATATTACTGAGCGAATAAAGTAATATATGATTGTGAATGTGATTTTGAATTTATAACAATTGTCACGGGTGAGAAATACGACAAGTATGGTAGTTAAGTTGGGACGCGCGTGTCAGTTGTGTTGGGACTAAATTAATGAAATAATAAGTTAATTATTTATTGGTTGCCCAAATGTTCATTTCGAGTGTGCCAACGTGACCAGAAGGGTCAAGATAGTCAGAAAAGTCTACCCGGGGGTTTAATTTGAGTCCGAGAGCAATTTTAGGCCTAATCGACATCTCGGGAGGGCGTTTAGGTAATTTGTATTTTTGGGCGAATAGTATTCACGAAATTTCTAAGTGTTATATCTTATTGGGTAAAAGGGGGTTAGGTTAAAACTACTTAAGAATTAGAGGAGAGCCATAAAGAGGTCGTAGTAGGATGAGGAAGGAAAATCCAAGGCTAGAACCACCACCACCACCACCACCACCACCACCACCGGAGTAAAGATCGAAGGAGGAGGAGGAACTCCAATCCATCATCTTCCCCAACATATCAGACCTACTTTCATAAGGCAAGTGTTCAATCTTGTGTATTTAGAGCAATAATAACACCCAAGTTAGTGTAGGTTAGAATTGACTATGAACTATGTATGAAATTGATGAAATTAAATCATAATTGGAGACTGAAAATTATGTAGGATCGATTCCCCGCGATAGGTAGACGATTACCCACAAAATTTGATCTATAATGATGAACAAATCTGAATTGTTATAGAAGTTTATGAAAAAGATGACAACCTAGGGTTCATAATGATTATTTTAGAATAAAACCCAATAAATTAATGTCCTTTGATAAAGTTGTGATCTTCAATCATTAGAACTTGTTTATATGTGATTATATAACATTTGGTAAGGTTGAATTGGCGTTTAGGATGATTAAAATTAGGATTTGGGGTTGGAAATTGATGAAACCCGTATGAAAAGTAATGCAGAATTCCGCCAGACTTGTAGGGGCGAATCGATTCGGTCGAAGCTGAATCTATTCGGCAAGGTGAATCAATCCGGTTGCCCAGTTTCCTTCTTTTGTTAATTATGGTTAGGAAATCATCTGGAATTTATTCTTAGGGAACCATTTTAAAATACATGAACTTATGTTAGAAGACCAGTAGGCCTAGGTTGGGTATTAGCCTTAATTTCATAATGGTACCTTTAGAGATAAACGTAATTAGGTTAACATGAGAGAATTGCCTAATTTAGAGAACAATTCTGTGCTGGGAATTTTAGGATAATGATAATCTAGACCAGTAGGATATGGTGAGTTTACCTACTGATATTATGGGTAAAACATTAAGTACACTTTGAAGTGTGAACAATACTCAAGAGCGTACGATAAAGAGTGAAGTTTTAATTCAATTAAACGTAGGATATTCGGGATAATAATATACTACGTATGGGACTTAGGATATAGGATGTGAGAATACCAATATCTATGTTATAAAATTTATAGGTGAGATGAATGCCTATCGTATGATTGGTTTATTATGTGTATGACATACTTACGTTGCTTGCTATCGTGGGAGGTTTTTGAAAGGGAACAGTCTTATCCTGATGAACCCATCGGGGGATTTTAGATTTGGTACCTCAGAACATAGAACCTAGGTACAAGCTATCTATGAGAATCATAGTGATGACGGTCATATGGGTGCATAGGTATGTACGTAACGCATAGGCCTGGAACTATGTTCGCCTCCAATATATGTGACTTGTATTTATGGTTAGAGGGAAATACCGAAACCGATTGTCCTTGTCTGAGTATGAGATGTACCTGGACTTGATAGCACAGTATGCATCACACCATAGCTGAATATTGAGGTGCGGTAGTACTATATATATATATATATATATATATATTATAATGGTGATTAAATACATATACTTGTGTTAATATCTACTGTGTGGAATTTGTAGATACGATTAATGATATAACCTTATATAGATTAAGTATGTGAACACTTAACCTCGTTGTGAAACTCTTATGATATCAGACGCAAGAACGTTTAATAACGATAGTATGTGAGAATTATGGGTTATTACTACGGGTGTTGGTTAGAAGATTATTGTCTACAATCCAGTTAGGGTGATGATGACTAGAACGGTTTAGAGGTACGCTTGGTGTGCACGATAGTTGAGAGGTGAGAATCTCAAGTGAGTGCTTTTAACGCTAACATGTGTATTATATTTGCTTTACTGCATCTTTAAATACTTGCTAAACCGTTTTGAAATATTTTACACTCGGGCTTCGACCCGTCTCTTGCAAAATATTTTTTTCTTTTGAAATTATATTAGGTGCCCAGCCACAGGGATGCCAAGCTCAGACTGTTGGATCTTTTTACGTGTTGCATCTATTGTGGAAGTTGCAGGTCTTCGTATTTAGACTCCTCCATGTCTATCTTTTTAGTTCTAGTATTTAGACTTCTCAATTAGGGCATGAGTCTCCCATCCTCAGTTTATTTATGTCAGAGAGACATTTTACTCATTTATTTCAGTATTTCCATTTCAATGGATTTATCATTATTATGATTGTTAGTTTGGATTTTTGACTGGGGCGATTATTCCAGTTTATTATATTCAGTTGGTTGATGTTTTACTCATTAGATATTTATTCGTGAGAATGGTGAATGTTTTAAATGATTTAAATTAATTGACACTAATTAATGGGTTAAATATTTTTGACACTAACTTAATTAATTATTAGGTGATTAATAAAGTATATGTTTCGACAGTGATGCTAAGAATGAACCAACCGGATATTCGCTTTTAAATTTTATAAAGGACTGATCACCCGTTATTTAATTTAGTGGAGTGTCACAACAACAAGCTTTTAAAATTTATAGTATGCTTCATTTATGTCTTTATTTATATTTCCATGGTAAATATGTTTCATTTATGTCTTATTTATATTCAGTACAACCACAAACCTAAATATTAGAAATTCCTAGGGCCAACCAACTCAACGACCATCTAAATGTTCTAATACACCAGTCAACAACAATTTAATAATCACGGAAAACAATTCAAATAAAAATGCGAAATATTAGAAATGCCTAGGGCCAACCAACTCAATGGCCATATAAATGTTCATATTCACTAGTCAATAACAATTCAAGAATCCCAAACAACAATTCAAATAATAATGTGAAATATTCAATAAATGAGAAATATCTCAGCGCAATAAGGTAACATCATTTTTAAATCAGCACAATATATAATAGTGTGACATTATTTTTAAAAAAGCACAATAAATAATAAATTAGCAAACTAAATGAATAATAAATTAGTACAATAAATTACAAAAATTAAATGAGTACATGTGGCTGTGCGCGTGTGTTTGAAATCATTTTTAAGGTTTCAAATTAATTTCATTTGCAGAAATATTTATAAGTTTTATTTATGATTTTTCATTTGAAATTATTTTAGGGTTTTCATTATAGCGTGTGTGGTGTGGTGTGTACGGTGTATGTGTGGTGTGGCATGTGTTTCTGTGTGTGGTATGGTGTGCGCATGTTTCTGTGGTGTGTGTGTGTGTTGTGTGTGTATGTGTGTGGTGTGAAGGAAAGTTAGAGAGAGATGTACTAGAATGAAGAGATGGAGAGGCCGTCGGATGAAGAGAGGTTGCTGGAATGAGGGTCGCCGCAGTTACTACCAAAGTAGAGAGAGAGAGAGAGATGTGTTAGGGTAAACTCAAAATGAGTGATTACTAAATGATGTAGTTAAAAACTTATCACGATCATGTCACGGACTTTGACCGTGATAACTTATAAACTTGTCACGGTCAAAGTTCATGACACGATCGTGATAACTTTATTGTCACGGTCATTGATCGTGATACGACCATGATAACAAACACGTATTTTGTTGTCACAATTTTTTATCGTGACAATGTTGGCCGGGTATAGAGTGCTAAAAATTCAATTTTGGCGTAGTTCACACTCTCAATTTTTTGAAGGAATCATAATATTCATGAAAGTGAAGCATCAATGGCCTTGGCACTTCTGTTTTTGTTTGTCGATATAATCTTTTAGGCTATTGTCATCAGTGACCTTTAATGCAAAGAAGATTTCTTATTTCGTACCCCTTTCAATTGCTTAAAATTAAATTAAATTTTTCGAGAAAATAAATAGGGCAATGGTTATTACGAGCACAATTTGTTCCTAGTATATTTGGTTAGTTATTATACACTGCGGAGATGACAACATCGTATATATATATATATATATATATATATATATATATATATATATATATATGACAAGCAATAAAAATGTTCAATAAGTCTGTGCATGTGTGCAATAAAGATAACAAAGAGTTTAGCATAAGAAAGTAATCATCAATGATCAACGAAATGATAACCACACATTATTAAGCACACTAAAGAAAGGAAACCATCTATCAAAATACCATGAATAAGTCACATGAATGGACGAAATGTAGTTATGATTTGAACATCTTAAATGCACATCCATATATGTTGAAAAACAAAATACAAAAAAAAAAATTGAATTTATTAAAATTTTATCAAAAATAAAATATTATTGAAAATTTTCAAAACTTTTTTTCAAGAAAAGAAAATATTTTTAGTTTTTTCAAATGACATAAATAAATAAATACAATATAGCAATAGGAACAAAAGAGAGCAACATGATAATGACCTTATACTATTTGCAACGCCTAAACTCAATCGATGACACAAATACCCGAAGACTTCCTAAGATCCTCAAATCTAAATGCATCTAAATGTTTCATAAAAATATCGTCCAATTAACATTCGATGCTCACGAAGCTCAAGGACACAATCTTCTCCTTAATAATATCAGGAATGAAGTGCGCAGGAATCTTAATATGCTTCGTACGAGAATATTGGATCGGATTGCAAAAAATATAAATTGCACTTGTATTATCACAAGAAATATTCATTGTGCCTTGGGTAATCCCATAATCTTTTAACATTTGCTTCATCCATAAGAGTTGTGTGCAATACCTCTCGACGGCTATTTACTCGGCCTCCATTGTGGAAAAATAAATGGAGTTTTTATTCTTGCTTAACCAAGAGAAAATAACACACCCAGAGTAAAAGCATCCACCTAAGGTACTTATGTAACCATTAAAATTCTCAACCCCATCGGCATCTGAATAAGTCGACGAACGATCATCCGTATAAAAGGAATACCAAATACAATAAGAAAGAGTGCCACTCACATATTTGATGATACATTTAAGATCAAGCAAGTGAGACCTTTTTGGGGACGCTTGGTATCGCGCACAAACTCCAAGGCTAAAGGAAATGTCGGGACGACTAGCGGCTAAGTAAAATAGACTATCTATCATACTCCTATAAAGGGTTTACTCCACGTTCTTGCCTAAAGTGTCTTTGTTAAGCTTAGTCAAGGAACTCATGGGTGTGGATGAGTGCTTAGAGGAGTATAAACCAAACTTCTATACTAGGTACCTAGTATATTTAGATTGAGATATAAATATCATATTCTCAAGTTGATGCTTTTAAAAACCTAAGAAGAATGTCAGTTCACCAACCATGCTCATATTTTCATATCTTCCTCAAATATGTGAGCATGTTGGAAACACATGGATCCAAGTATTATGTCGTCCATATAGACTTAGGCAACCAAGATAGTACCACCCTCTCTGCTAATAAATAACGTCATATCAACTCCCTCTCTCTCAAAGCCAAGAGTTAATAGAAAAAAGGTTATCCTTTCATAACAAGCACAAGATGCTTGCTTCAAACCACACAAGGCCTTCTTTAGATAAAAGACGTGTCCTGGGTGCTTTGGGTCTTCAAACCCCTTTAGTTGTTCCACGTAAACTTCCTTCTAAATAATTTAATTAAGGAAGGCAATCTTGACATCCATTTGGTATAACTTGAACCGTAAATGACATGCCATAGCAAGTAGTAAGTGGAAAGACTCAAGCCTAGAAATAGAAGAGAATACCTCGTCAAAGTCTACACCCTCAATATGTGTTTAACCTTGAGTGACCAACATAACCTTGTGTGGGTAATGGTACTATTCTCATCCATTTTGTTATTATACACCCATTTGGTACCAATCACATTAGTCTCGTTAGGTTAGGGGACTAATTTCCAGATTTCGTTCTATCGAAATTGAAATAACTTATCTTGTATAGCACATATTCAATGCTCGTCCATGACTGTTTCTTTCATATTCTTGGGCTCTACCGTGGAGGTGTAGTAAAAGTATCTATCCACATTCTCTAGTTGAGAACGAGTCTTGAAACTTAGTGTGGGATCACCAAGTATGTTAGAAGGGCCATGACTCTTTCAAACTCAAGAGGGTGAATCCTTTATATCAATAGTCGGGTCCACCGAGGAGGCATAAAGAATAATGAAATTATCACCGAGGGTGCATCGTTCACACACTCGAGATTAGGATCAATAAACGTGGCCGACTGATTGTCTTTGATCGTGATGTTTATCGATTCCATAACCTTAAAGCTATTGAGCATAAACATCCTATAGATTATTCTCGACAATGAATACCCTAAAAATATTCCCTCGTCACTTATGGAGTCAAACTTTTCCAAGTGTTATCTATATCTAAGGGTGTAGAAAGGACTCCCCTAAACTCGAAAATACTATAGGCCGGGCTTCTTCCCTATCCATAACTCATATGGAAAGTGTAATGTGTATAGACGTAAATATACCCTATTCACTATGTGACATGCAGTATTAAGCGCCTCTGCCTAAAAACTCTTGGCACGTTTCTCCCAAGACACCCCGCCTAATTAAATATCGGGTGATAAGGCCTTTATCAAATTAAAACAAGTTTCTCATATGGTTCATTCTTAGCATCACCGTCGAAAACCAAGTTAGTTACTAACCACCTAAGTTAATTAAACCAGTCCCAAATTTGATCTTTCAAATAAACAGGATCAAAGGATAGTTGGAGACATAAATCAACATACACAAGAGACTAAAATCCAACCATCAAGATATATAAATGAATCAAAGTCATTCTGAATCAACCATTGACAAAAGCAACCAAAACCAAGTAATAAAGCAAGTCCAAACTGCAAGGTAAAACTGATACAAAACTGAAAATATAATACGAAAACGGACCACATGACCAAACATAATATATAAGAGTCAGATCATATGCTAGATCTGAATAAAAGAATCGGCTACTCAAAATCCTGTCAGCATCCATAGTGCTACAGCTCCGAGTCCCTAGAATGAAACCATCAAGCATAGCGTCCCTGTGTCTTGACACCTAAAAGGTTTGAAAATATTTTTATTGCAAGAGTTAGTACTCAAAACATTTAGCAAGTAATTTATCGCAATTAAAATCGATTATTGATTACACATGTTTGCTTAACGCACACTCCCTTGAGTTTCCTCACCTTTCATCTAATGTAGGGATGGAAAATTTTCCCCAAAACTCGCAATTACCCGAAAAAAATCCCTAAAAAATATTCGAAAATTCGGGGATCGGGTCAAGTTCGGGGTGTAAAAAAAATCCCCGAAAGATTTTGGGTCGGGTTCGGGTATATATATATATATATATTTATATTATAACAAATATATAAGTATAAAACGATTTTATTAAAACCTGCTTTCAAATCCTTAACCTAGCGCCGCTCGTTCATTCCCTCACATCTTCCCTCATCTCCCTCCCTCCCTCCCTCCCTCCCTCACATCTTCCCTCACATATTCCCTCATTCCTTTCCTTTTGTTCATCGCCCCCGGCCTGAAATGACACTGGACGACTCAACCCCGCACCGGAATCATCAGCCACTCACGCCGGAAGACTTAGCTCTGGCCAAGACTGCTCAGCACCTCCACACACCTTCGTCTAGGACTGCTCAGCAACGTCCCACACCTGCATCCAGGACTCCTTAGCGTCATCGCAACCCTCTGTCCAGGACTCCTTAGTGCCGATATAGATCCAAGTCTGAGATTTGTAATTTTTTTTTGCAATCTAATGTACACACACACACACATATTCGATATAAAACACCTCCAGTATACACACGGACACATGCGCTTTGTTTTTTTTGTTTGCAATCTTCTTATACACACACCCATCTCAGATCTGTTTTTTTTTTTTTGCAATCTTCTTTTACACATAAACCCATGCGATTTGTATTTTTTACCAATATGCTTATACAACATTTTTTTTACACATAAAATTTTTCAAACTCTGATTTTTTTAGCAATATGATTATACATTCTTAATCTATGATTTTTTTACAATTTTTTTTAAGTCAGATGTTCTTGTTGTTTATGCATCTTAGGAGATGCCTTTTTATTTGAATTATTACATTTTTCTTTTCTCTGCAGCATTTTAGTATTAGTCTAACCTTTGTAAATGAATTTTTTTATTAAAATAAAAAGAAACGAGTTCCTCGCGGAGAAACCGATACCCGTTTTAAACGGGTACGGGGATCCCTAAACCCGTTATAATGGGGAACGGGACGGGGATGGGGATTTCTAACGGGGACGGGGATGCCATTCCCCATCCCCGAAATGACCCGTTGCCATCTCTAATCTAATGTGCACACCTAATGTTCTATACTTATCCCACCTAGCTATCATACCCAAGCTATCTCGACTAAAGTATATAACCGATCTTATAAAGTCTACTCTTCCGTACCGCCCATACATCACGCTTCATTATTAACATTTCTAGCATATTATTCAGTTTTCATATAACATTCACATATGTTATGTTTAATCATCATCATAATCAAGTCTCACTACTTAATTCATATAGCATTTCATATCTATCACCATTAAACTTCCATAATTAAGTTTCACTACTTAATTTACTATATATATATTCTCAATCTATTTTTAAATCTCGAAATTAAGTTTCACTCTACTTAATTTACCATTTAGATGTGTGTATATATATATATATATCATCTTCAAGTCTACTTTTACACATAAGTAGAATATCATTAAGTATATATTTCACATAGAATATATACCATAAGGATTATTGGTCCGGATAATCATCGACCCCAATCATCCTACAATTTACATTGGTGTAAAGGTCATACATATATATATATATTGGTCCGGATTCATCATCGACCCCAATATTATTCATCTTCGAATTTGGTCCGGATAATCATCGACCCCAAATCGAGCTTTCATGTATTGGTCTGGATAATTATTGGCCCCAATATAGAATTAAGCACATTTTATGTATATATATTTCATACACAATATATATACTATAAACATATACTATATGATGACCTCCCTGTATCGCATTTTATGGGTTATTGACTCGGAATCCTACCTCGATCACCAATAGTGATTTATATCTCTTGGCTCGAAATCATACCTCGAGCACCAATATTTATTTAGTATATTATAGGCATTCACATAACCTATGTATTACTATGCATCAGTAGGTATTTACACAACCAGATAATACATGTTAGTACGTAGTATATATCTCTCGCTTACTTGTCGTACTATTTACTTTACGATGTATCTCCTTATCATATATATAGGAGTGTTCACACAACTCTAGGGTCCTAGTTACCCCTTTGTTATATAAATTCAATAGTTACCATCCTTAACCTACTGATATACATAGTTTTAATAAATTCCAGTAATTCTTTATCCATCTCTCAGATTAATTACGAATTACTTTAACCAATCCCATTCCCGTCTTAATTCTCTCTCTAAGGCAAAGTCGTACTTCCATCGTAGGCCTACTATAAAATAATAAGTCTCGTAATATTATTTTCACAAGTGTTTAAGGATTTTTCAGCCACGTCCATTTAGGAATATAAGAGATTTTTTTTCCATAAATTCAGAACACCGGACCGATCCGTTTTTCTACAACTGCATTCTCTTTGTTATCAGTTGCGTTTCTCACCAATTTCAACCACAATCCTTTGACAAAATAGAAATCAACAATACCAACCCTTTTCTACATATCTTAGGATGGTTTCTAACATTTCAAAACACATTAAGACTTTACTGGAATCAATCATCAATACGCTTTCACAATTGTAGTTTTATTTTCTTCTATTTCATTCAATCTAGAATCCAGATTTAGATCCGTAGCAACAATCATAATTCTTATGATTTTTCATCCTCGACAGATATAAATACAAACTATATGCAATTCTACCCAAACATGTTATCAATTTATACTTTTCATTCAAGATTTTTTAATAAAATCAACCTATTCATGAAAACCCTACACCTGGGTATTATAACATAAATTTAATTTGCAATAAACACTTGCCTTTGTTTGATTGATCTAATTTTATGGTTCTTGATTGATGATTTATTGATCCCTTGTCAAAGCTTCCTTTCCAATTGCCTTGAGATATAAGATTTCTTCATCATCTTCAAAATCCCTCTTTAAGCTTTGAAAATAGGTTCTCTCTCTTATCTCTAATGGCCTCTCTAATCTTTTTGTATTATTAACCTTAACACCCATCTATAATTATCAGGTATAGGACACTAAAATTTGTAGGTTCCTTAACCTATTTTCTTAAAATGAGCGAAACGTCCTCAATAGGTACCGATTTGGTCAAAAATTGACCCGAGACCCAAACTATACCCCTGGTAACCCTATTCCGACTATTTTGACCCATCCGGAATCATTCGTGACCGTGACCTCTAAATTATCATATGATTTACTTAAAATATATTTCTCATTTCTCACCTCAAAATAGTCTACACGCGACTCTGATGAGATAAAATAAAATACGCACATATTACTCGCTATGTCGTATAACCATAACTATCAATTATTTACTATACACACTTAGTAACTATCATAATGCAATATTAATCAGTATCTATCTCTCAATTAATATTTAATAGTCAAAATTATTATCTAATCACATTAAATTACTTCACTCCCGTAATTTAATTAAAACGTATTTTTCCTAATTAATTCCTTAAATTAATGAAATAAAAATACACATAAATACAGGGTATTACACGATAGTTCTCACACTTTATAGTAAAAGTTCACGGCATTGATCATAAATATGGCATTCCAACCGGTCAAACTTTATCGCAAAGTTAGCATCGCAAAGTTGGCTCATGCTAATCACGTTTGACTTCAACCCATCAACATACTACACATTTTCTATCTTTGGGAAATAGGGTATCTCAACGCAACCACGTCCTAAGATGCTAGACCTACTCCCATCTCCAAAGCTGACTTTTCTTTCCTTGCGATCTATAAGGTCGGTAAAATATGACTTGTCACCGGTCATGTGCCTAGAGCATCAACTATCAAAATACCATTGGTAAGTATCTTGAACCTTAAGAGCAATGTGAACAACAAGGGCTTTTTCGTCATTCTTGGTTACCCAAGTGGAGGTAACCTTTTTCTTGTCCTTATCAATATTAGCTCCAATCGTAGCCCTGGAAGTGTACTCAAAAGGCGTAGACATCTTTTAAAGTTCATCCATTAAGATTTTAAAAGTTGCGAATAGAAACTCAACTTGCTCTCTAATACTAACAAAGTCGCTATAGTGGTGTGTAGGAGCATGTGTACAAGAAACTCTTCCTAACTTATAGAAAAATTACCTAAGGTAACCTCGTCATTTGCAATGAGTACAAACGTACACTAAGTTGTGTCTACCTTAGTTAGCAAGTTTAGGTTGAGGTCTCTCTGATGGGTTAGGACGAGGCCTATATAGATCCAACATAAACTTGGTAACTAGTTAGAGTTCATTTTTAGAAGTGGTTGCACCATCGTAACCCATCCCTTGCCTCTTCTTAAAACCTAACACGGGTTCTAGGAACATCTTCTTAACCTTTTTCTATGTATCCTCTAAAGTAACATTGAACTCTCAAGCACGTTTGAGATCTTTTTCGAGTTGGGAAACAAGGGATTTAAGTTTCTCACGAGTCTATAATGAATCTTGAAGATATCTCATAAGACTAGCCACTTTGTTGGTCATACCAAAACTATATGGTCACTCAAAGATATCGTCACTGAGGTCTCACTCTATTTCACTCTTGTGATAACACATTAAAAGCCAAATTCTTATTTTGAGTTTTAGTTTTAAAAGAATCGACACAGGCATGTTAGAGGCCACGTTTTCCATCACTTAAAACATCATCTCCCTCACTCTCCCTATAAGGGTTCGACTCACTATCGAGACTATCATGTTCAATAACTTCCTCATCGGGGTAAGACCTAATTCAAGTGCTAACATGACTAGCCATGAATGCAGTGAAATTACGTATATACGGTGATTTATCCTCAAAATCCATCGACTCGACATTGCTATCGCTTAGAGTGGCATTATTAGCTTTTTTATTGCCCTATCTATTAAGCGTAGTAGCACACTCGTGGGCTTTGTGACCCTTAACCTCTCACTAATAGCATATCTCCGAATTATCTTTCTTAAGGTACACTCCTTTTGCTTTTCTTTGATCATTCTCAAAAACATTTTTGCTCGTTTTAAAATTTTTGTCTTTCTCAAAACTTTTGTTTTCTTTGGGAGAATTTTTATCTCTTAATTTGAGAAACTTTTTGATTTTTTTCGTAAATAAGGCAAGAGCAATATCAAACTTGGAGTCAGATACCTCTTCTTTTTTCTTTGATTAGGCTTTTAAAGCGATCCCCTTTTCTTTCTTCTTTCGAGTATTGGGGAGCATATATACTTCGTAAGTTTAAAGGTCTCTTAGGAGTTATTCTAACCTAAGAGTATCTAAAATTGGCAAATAATTAAAGACCGTGACTTTTGCGTTGAAATGGGACAGAAGATATCTCAAAACTTTCTTAACTGCCCTCGTCTAAGGAATTCTCTCACCCAAATTAAAACTACAATTAATAATATCAGATAAGCATGTATAGAATTCATCAAACATTTCGGACTCGATAATGCTAATGGTCTCAAATTGTGTGATGATATTCTGAAGCTCAGAAGCTTTCACAACATTGGGACCCTCGTGAGTGAGTTGAAGGATATTCCATGCTTTCTTAGACATGGTACAAGTCATAATGAAATGAAATTTGTCGGGAGTGACTGCACCAACTTACACTTAATCCTCGGGAGCTAAAATTACTCCACTTGAAATCATCCTCAGTCCAGGAAGGGACTGATTTGATATTTATGACATCATTACTAGTGACATTGGGTGGTGTCCACCCTCTTTCACAAAACAATTGAGACTCGCTTGTCAATCGATTTTTATACCGAATTCATTCGAGCTATGCCTGTTAAGGGATCGGATTTTATCCGAATCCGAATCCAATCCATTTAAGTGGATATGGATCATGCCTAAAATTCGATTATTCGATTACCTGATTACCCGTTTATTAAATGGAGCGGATTTGCATTCATATAATCCGATTCGTTAATAATCCGACCCGATTAATATTTTTAATATATATATATATATATATATATATATATATATATATATATATATATATATATTATATTTTTTATTCATATATATCTTATTTAATAATACTTTAAATATATATTATAATAGTTATAATATTATATAAAAAAAATCTCCCTCATATAAATGGAAAAAGACATTCACAAAAGAGTTTAAAATTAAAATGTTACAAATCAAGTGGTCAAAAGTATATTTTTTGACATATCATTTGTTGACGCCACTAAAATGGCTTGCGTCAACAATTATCTATTTTTTAATATCAATTATTATAAAAATAAATAAAAAATAATCTGTCGGATCAAATCCGGATCCGTCTAACATAAACGGATATGGATTTGGAACCCTAACAAATAATCCGTCGGATAATCGGATCTGATCCAAATCCGTTTAACATAAAGGGATATGGATTAGGATTTGCTTGATCCGATCCGTTTACAGGCCTAATTAGAGCTTTTCAATGGCATAATTAGACCTTTAAAAAATGGGTGCCCTATAGTTATCCATATAACTAGCAGGATTCATCGACGCAACTTGTAGAAACAAGAGCTAATAGCAATTGGAAATGTTATAGTTCAAGCTTATATAAATACTTCGTAGAGTAGATAACACGTACAAAAAAATCCCTTTTTGGATAAATTTTATCTTGATTAAGTTTACATGAACATGCAAGATAATTTTAATCCAATGTGAAGCCAAAACACATCTAATATAAAAAAAGAGATACGAAGGAGATATGGAAAAATCGTTTCGGGCAAGACCTATATATCGACATTGTGCTTGAACAAGATAGACAAATACATACTTACAAATAACCTCAGAGATCCACTAAGCATATGTAGTAAAGTCTTCAAGTCTTCCACATCAAATGATACAGTTCAAAACTGTCCCACAATAAGCAACTTTTACCTCGATATCCATCGATCAACCAAAAAAATCGATATTCCCTTATTCTTGATCCGTAGAGAGTCCACTCTATAAGGGTTTGAATATGGATGGTGTTCTTCTAAGGTTTGAAAAGTCTTAACGAATCATCAAAATTTTCACAAACTATAGTTTTGAGACTTTTAGGACAGGCTTTGATAAATAAATCTCGACAAAAGTCCTAATAAATGCTAATCCCAAGACCCCATTTTATAGAAAATACGAATTTCGAGGTCGTACAACTCGTTTGAATAAAAATTTAAGGTCCTTGTTTTATTCAAAAGAACTCCAATGTCTTTCGAACGAACACGTGATCTCATTCAAACGTACTTCGGACGTATATACCTTTGTTAAACAGAAATACCCCATTGGAAGATCGTTCTAACAAACTCAACATCTTGATCGAGCGAACACCTATTCTCATTCGAACAAACGAAAATAATAATGTTATTTTGATTTTGAAAAATGTTTTAAAAACATGTAAGCCTCAAACAAGTTATTAAAAATATCTCTGAATAAAGTGCTTAAGCATAAATCAAAACCATATACCTCATCGATCAATGTAGCGATGACCTCAAATCAATCGATCTTCGATTGTTTCTCGATCGCTAACTTGTCTTTTCTTTGAAGTTATTGAGAAGTACATAATGATGCAGCTGTAACGGAATATGCCAATGTAAATAAAAAGATAAGCAACCATAAACTTGCTCTTACCCGAAGTCCTGTTTGAAAAAAATAACGTCATTTCGAGTTTGACCCTCATTTTATTTTTTATAGTCACTATTTGATTTTTTTCGTATTTGACCCCCATTTATAATGGAATCATTAAGGCATGGTCAAAATGTTAGGCATATAATATAATTTGTGTTCAATCCCTAAAATGCCCCCTATTTAATTTCTAAAACTATAATTTGGGTTTGTTACCTCTAAATTGGAGGGCAAATAAAAAAAATATTTTTAACATGCACACACACACACACACACGTGTGTGTGTGTGTGTGTGTGTGTATGTATATATATATATATATATATATATATATATATGATAGGGAATTTTTTGAATTCTCAAAATATAAAATCACAACAAGGGTTGAGATTTTGCCGCATCACCACTAAAATGGAGGGTTGATGTTGATGCAAAAAATTAGACTAGGCTAATTAATTGACCACGAACAAATATAAGTAAGAGAGACAAAATATTTTTAAAGTGGTTCGGCTTAAGGTAAGAGCTTACGTGCACTGTTGTGTATTTCTTTTGGGAATGCTCAATTGCCTCTTATTTCATGTCCCTTGGATGTAGGGTTTACAATGTATTTAAAGCCCCAAGGGGGTGTACAAGTGCTGGAATATCAAAGGATGGAATGTCTCTATATCGTAGACATTTATATCTGTACAATCATTTATGTATATAAATGTTGGCATTTTTTTGTCATTGTTGGTCGGGCTTCAATGACAGGTTGGTCAACATCGCTCAGTAGGTCGACTTTTCGTCCTTGCTGACTTGGATTAACCTTCTACTATAATGAACGTGTCAATATCCGATTGGTCCATGTATCAGGCTAATTTTTGGTATCAACAAAAGCACCCAGTGTTTCATGCTTGAAGTTTTTACAAGATTATGGAACATTTATCTCTAAAAAGTTGCTCGGGCAATAATTTTAGACTTGGTCGGCTACCAACTTCCCATACTTGTAAAAATTATGACTTATCTGTGGGCATATAATGGGCATGGAATTTTTGTAATTATCCATCACTTTAATGAATTATTTTGGGGATAATTCGTCTTTTCAGTCTTTAGCCATCACTTTCATGTTTTTGTTCATCTGCTTGTATTTTTTCATGCTCTACACCTTGTTAATTGATGATTTACTTCTTCTTAATAATTTATGAATATATTGGAATACTTCTCATCTACTGACTCCGAGCTACTCTAGAGGTGTAATGAGCTTTTCAAAGTTGGTCACTTATATCTAACTGAGTCTGACCTACTAAAGTTGCTCGGGGAAGAGGTATTCGAGCAATCCAAAGAGGATTATATTCATCTGAAGTGTCTTCTTGATCGGGGAGTGGCCAATAACATTGCCTACCATGAAATTATTGAAGAGGCTATAGAAGGACCACAGAGAAACTAAGGCACGTTTGCATGAGGATTATGAGAAGAAATTCCAGGCCCTGAGTGAAGGTTAGGGCTTTAAGCAAAAGTTGGATAAATTTGCCTCTCATTTTCTAAGGCAATAATTATCGCTTAATCGTAAAGGGGATAAAGCAAGGGCCATTGCCAAGCTTTTGGAGGAAGAGAATATCAAATTGAGAGATGCCTTGAAGTCATCCACTGCTATTGTTGCTACTACAAGTGAGGGTCATTCGTTCTTGAAAGTTAAGAATGCAAGGTTGAGTGAGGAATTGGAGGCCTTGAAGAAATAAAGACCCGCTTCTTCATCTTCTCGAGCTAGAGTCAAACATGACCGAGGTACCATAGAGGAAATCACGACCCAACAGACCCTTACCAATTAAGTTACACAACTAAAAGCTAAAAAATAATCCATTACAGAGATGTCCCAGAAGTAAAGGCCTTATCTGAATAACTATCCACTCAATCTTCTCAGTTACAAGCTAAGGATGGAGTGTTGAAGACACTGCATTACCAGGTTGACAGATTAACCTTTTAATTCCACAAATAACCAATAAAAGTCTAGATGAAAGGGCATAATGAATCTCTGGGGCATCTTGATGACAGACTTCAACAAGCTAAGAATGAGAGATATAAATGGGTTTAGATGAATGCTTTGACAATGATGAAGGTGGATTAAAATAGCTAACTGTGGGACTGGTATGATCCAGGATTGATTGACCTTGATGACCCCCCTTTTAAATTAGATGTCAATTGGATTCCTATCCGACGTATTCCTCAATGTTTGATTTCAAAGTACTTGGGAGATTATGAGCTTCATGATGAATTAGAGATCGCCCGACCTCCTCATCTACTTGATCGCCCAAGAAGCAGAAATGCCAGAACACTTCAGGATTTTAACTTCATTAATTCTCCTTACACTTTAGATGATCCTCCAACTGGAATGGATCCTGTTTCCAAAGCTAAACGTCATGCAGAATGAAGCTTTGTACTTTGTTTTGCTAGATTTAATGAAATGAAAGTTGGATAAACTTATCTTATGTTGAATGTGTAAGATTAATAATTTATTTGTCCTTAGTTCAATTGATACACTTAGATTAAAATCTAAATTGAGTATCAATTACTAATGAATGCATTTTTTCTACTATCATACTTAGATTAAAATCTAACTTTAGAGTTAGTTAGATAAATACATAGGTTCTACTAGCATACTTAGATTAAAATATAAATTTAGAGCTAGTTACCCATGTGTCTCCAAAGGTTTTACCAATGAACCTAAGTGTTAGGCTTTTGCATTAGAAATCAATAGGTGTGACCAGGAGTATGTGGAATATGTGCTTACATTCCTCTTGAGGAATCGTTGCAACGTTCTTCCTGCACTTTGTCCAGTAGGATAAAGATCTTGTTTTATCCTTATGTTCGTGGACAACGTTTCTTAAGGACTTAGTGTCCTGTTGACTTGGACTTTGCGTACCAGCGATCAAGTTTATGGCCTTTTCAAGCAACTATTTCTTGTGTCGAGCAACTCGCTTGTATTCTTATGGTCTCCCGAGCATCTTTTATGAAAAAAATTTCTTAAACCGAGCAACAACTTGAAGTTTTTATGGAAATAACTTCTAACTTTCGTCAATTTGAAGTTTTATAGTAGTGCATAGAACTAATACTTCCTAAAAAAATTCAACAATAAAAATTTGAAAGAATTAATTATTTTATTGATGCTGAAATTTGATTTCAAACTAATTACAACCGATAACATCATTGGTAGTATTTTCTGATATGCTCGGCACGCCAAGTTTGTTATTTTTTACAGCACTTTCTTCAGCACATAATCTCCTTCCTACAAGTCGGTCGGTTTCATCCTTTTATTGTAAAAATGAGTTGCTCTCTATTGGTAGGTTGTATTTCTCAGGGCAACATCTTTCCTTACTTATTCCAGCATATCTAGATCCAATCTTCTCATTAGGTCACTTACGGGAGAATTAAAATTTAAAACTCCCAGCTTAACAGGTATGACAACTTCAGACCCAAATGCTAACTTATATGGGGATTCTCCAGTTGCTATTCTCAAGGTTGTTTGGTATTCCCACAAGACAGAATATAGCTCGTTTATCCAGTTTCCTTTCGCATCATCAAGCCGTTTCTTTAACCCATTAAGAAAAGTTGTGTTCGTAACTTCAGTTTGGCCATTACTTTGAGGATGTCCTGGAGCTGAATGCAGTTTTTGAATATTGGACTGAGCACAGTAAGTTACTCATTTGTAATTATCAGATTGTGTTCCATGGTCGGTAATGAAAGTATAGGGCAACCCATACCTACAGATGATGCTTTTCCATATGAATTGATACGCCTTTTCATAAGGCCTGTCTATCAAGGGCTCTGCCTCAACCCATTTTATAAAATAATCCACTGTGATAACTAAGCACTTAAATCTTCATTGGGTGGCCGATAATGGTCCGACCAAGTCTATACCCCACCTGGAAAATGGCCATGGTGAAGTGATTGGAGTGAGAGCAGCCTGTAGAGTTTTTTGAATCATGGATAATCTTTGACATTTATCACACTTCTTGGCAAAAGTTGAACAATCTGCTCGTATTGCTGGCCAGTAATATCTTTGCGCACTGATTCTCTGTAGAAGTGTTATCCCTACTATGTGAGCTCCACATGATCCTTCATGCACCTCATGAATTAGGTATTGGACCTCTAATGGATGCACATAGCGTTGCAAATTGACTGTTAGTTCTCTCCTATACAAAACACCTTTATCTAGTACATACCGAGATGATATTTCAACTTCTTTGCTTCCACCATATCTGTTGGTAGAGTTCCCTCTTTAATATATGTTATGATGGGGTCCATCCATGATGGGCCCATGCCTATGGCAATCAAATTAATCATCGGATCTTCATCTATGTATCTATTGGCCAAAATCTCAATGGGGATTGTTCGTTGGAGTTCAATCCTAGTAGCTGAGGCTAGCCGAGCAAGGGCATCATCTCAGGCATTTTCTAACCTTGGGATTCTATTCATCCGAATAGTAGGAAATTTTGTAATTATTTCCATCGCCTTGGATAAATACCTGGTTGCTAATTCTCCTTTAGATTCATATAAACCCAATACTTGGTTCACCACCAGCTGAGAGTCACTATGCGCCATAACTTGCTTGGCACTTAATGATTGGGCTAAACTTAAGCCCCATAATAAGGGCTTTATACTCTGCTTCATTGTTTGAAGCCTGGAATTGAAAATGCAAGGCATACTCAATAACAATACCATCAGGAGTGTTAAGTATTATACTTGCTCCACTGTCGGATGCACAAGATGATCCATCAACATATAAATTCCATATTAGGTCATTATCGTCAAATGCTTGGTCTGTTAAATTTCTATAGTAGAATATTTTTCCTCTTGCTTCTTCATACTTTCTAGACATCTCCTGTATTCAGGAAGAAGAATCTGGCAGGTCGGCAACTGCTTCTTTTAAAGAAGGTTGTTCGGGAGCTTTCTTGTTAATAACATTTCTTCTTGATTCTTGTTCAGCCTGTTCGCTTTGTTGCTCGGGGACCTCAGGGTAAGTGAACTCCGCTATGAAATCTGCCACTGCTTGTTCTTTCAAAGAAGACCTTGGTTTATAAATGATATCATACTCCCCCAATTCCATAGCCTAGTAAATTAATTTACTAGATTTCTCCAGTTTACGCAAAGCCTGCCTTAGAGGCATCTCAGTGTAAACTACGATTGTATGGCCTTTGAAATAAGGTTTCATATATATGGATACTTCAATTAGTGATAATGACTATTTTTCAAAGCGAGTGTACCTAATTTCTTCTCCTCGAAAAGTCATACTGGTATAGTAGATGGGTTTTTGAACTCCATTCTCTTCTCGGATCAATGCAGAACTTACGACCGATTTAGAAAACAACTAAGTACATGTATAATTTTTCACTTGTGATTGGTCGAGAGAGCAATGGAGGCGACCCCAAATATTTTTTTAATTCCACAAAAGCCTTTTCACATTCTTCCTTCTATTCAAAACTCTTTCTAAATACCTTGAAGAATGACAGGCATTTATCTGTAGCTCGGGACACGAATTTATTTAATGCTGCTACTCACCCAACTAGCCTTTGCACCTCCCTCTTGCAAGTTGGGGATTGCATTTCAATTAATGTCTTGATCTTTTCTGGATTTACTTTAATTCCCCTTTGATTTACTATGTACCAGAGGAACATTCCTTCTTGCACTCTAAAAATGCACTTGGTCGAATTCAACCTTATTTAGTGCTTTTTAAGTTGATCACAAGTCTGACTAAGGTCGACAATGTGATCAGATGCCTTTTTGCTCTTTGTAAGCATATCATTTACATAGACTTCCATATTCTTGCCTATTTTCTCCTCTAACACCTTATTAACCAGCCTTTGATATGTAGCGCCTGCATTTTTCAAATCAAAAGGCATTACATTATAACCGTATGTTCCTCGCGGAGTGATGAAAGAAGTGTTTTCCCTATCTTCAGGCTTCATTTTTATATGGTTATAACCAGAATAAGCATCCATAAAACTGAGTAGCTCATGTCCTGATGTAGCATCCACGAGTTGATATGTTCGGGGCAAATGAAAATGATCCTTTGGGCATGCTTTATTTAAATACGTGAAATCTACACACATTCTCCACTTGTTGTTTTTCTTTTTGACCATACCTACATTGGCCAACTGATAAGCACCAAAAACTGTACAATTTATACCCCAAATAGATGTATTTTAGTTGCTAATTCTCGACAATATGGGTCTTATGTGCTTAAATGTTAATTATGCAGGATTAATTGTGCATTGCAGAGTTCAAGCGTTTAAATCAAAGCAATTGCGCATAAATGGAGCTAAATACCCTTGTCCCTAAACCTACCTAAACCCTTACACGAGCCTAAACCTAGCCTAAACCCCGTGTGAGTCTAATTTGTCCCTTTTTATTATTTTTTTAGATTTTTAGTTTGAATCATTTTTATTTTTAGGATTTATTTTAGATTTATTTAGAATTTCTAGGATTTATTTTCTATTTTTCTATTTCTTTTTATTTAGTATTTTGATTTTTATTCTATTAGTTTTTAGCTTTTAGTTTAGTCTTATTTTATTAGGATTACTTTTAGTTGTTTATTTTTAGTTTATTAGATTTTATATTTTTTAGGACTTTAGTTTTTATTAGTTTTTTCATTTTTTATTTCTTTTATTTTATTTTAGTTTTTATATAACTTAGGATTTTATTTTTTATTTTTAATATTTTTATTTGTTTTTAATTTGTTTTATTTTTAGTGTTATTAATTTTAGTTGTGTGTTTACTATTTTAAGGGTCCAAATTAAACACTCACCTACACCCTATCCTACACCTCCCACACACACATTCCCATACACCCTACACCCACACCAACCTATCATACACCCTCACCACACCAAAACAGCCCCTCACCCTTATCCCATATACCCACACACACTCTATCACCCTCACCCCCTTCTTCTTCTTCCCAACAACCCATCTTCTCTCTCCGTATACCTCCATTAACACACCCCACACCTCAATCTCCCTCTCTCACATCCATATCACCAACCTTACCCATCAAAACTCTCAACTCACCCCTTACCACCCATCTCCGGCGAAACCCCCATCGTCGGCGACTACCTTCGTTCCTACCACAGTCTGGCGAGCCTTACCCCCTCAACCCAGCGAAGCTCCTACCCCCTTGCTCCCATTACCCCAGCGCCGCCGACCCCTCGATACCCCCTCTGCGTCACCTCCGGCGAACGGCGAACCCCTTTGCCGTCAGAAAAACCTCCATCCCGTCGTCGGAAAAACCTCCATCCCGCCACCTCTCGTCCTCACCGCCGCAGTCGGCTTCCCTCGCGACCACCACCTCCGTCCCTCCTGCCGGTGACCACCTTTTGTCCCCAACCTGAAATCCATCAAACCCCAAACCAAGAAGTACCCATCCATTCCACCCATATACCCATTTCAAACCCCATTCTAGCTTTGCACGACTTTTAGCTGCCAACAACAAAGACCAAAAGCCAAAGCCAAAGCCAATTAAAACCCATGTGCCTAATAAATTCATTTTTAGCCCTTTTACCATTATGCCCCCAACTTAACCCACTTTAACCTTTTTCCCATATTACCCCTATACCCCATAAAACAAATCAGATTTTATCCTCACCACCCTCATCTACATGACACACCCAAACCACATGCACATTTAAACCAAATACCCAAATTAACCCCCCATGCTCCATGTCTTGTATAAAAATAAGATGAAGACCTCAAATAGAGGAGAGTTTTTAGTTCTAGAAAACCCATCTAGGGTTGTTGAGAGAGAAAATACCAATTTAGTGTAGTTTTAGATTAGATTTTTTATTTTATTATTTTTAGATAGTGAGGAGAAAATAAATTCTTGTGAGGATTAAATTGAGTGAGATTCTTGATATAATTATGTTTGAATCATTCAAATTAAGGGATGTGAATTTCAACTCAAGGAATAGAAGTTCAATTTCACTTCAAGAGATTGGGGTTTGATTGTTTTCTTCTCTTCTCATTTATTTTATGCCTATTGAATATTTGTTTATTATGTTTGATACCATGTTAGGCTAAATCCCCTTTCAAGGGGTGGGGTAAAACCCTTATTTGATGTTATTTTATTTTTATTAGTTTAATTACTTGAAAAGTCCCTTTGAATGTTAATTTTGATCCCTCACCCTTAGATTTACGCCTCGAGGGAGGGTAAATGATTTTCGAGAGAAAATCGAAATTCTAGTGATAATACCCATTTTGGATTCGAACTAAAGATAGGGGTCTCTTAAGTGGGGTATTATCACTTGAATTTCAACTCTAAATTTATTTTATAAGATTGACATAAATTCTAATTGATCGATCCTAGCGGGTGATTAATTAAAAGGAGTGTGGATATATTTTTCTAGAGTTGTGGGGTGTTAAAATTAATTTTCTAAAAGATTACTGTTATAATTACACTTGCAACGAGAGTTGATTTGTAGTTTTGATATTAATTTTGGAGAATTCAAATAATTAACTTAATTAATTAGAATAACTAGAATTTGTGGTGTAATCCCACTCCTTGATTGTTCTCACAATTATTTACCTCACTTTATCTTTTATTTTAGTGTTAGACTTTATTATTCATTTTAGTAAATTTCTAGTTTGTTATTATCATTTCACATTTAGTTTAGCTTAGTTTAGACCTCACCTCACCCTATTGTTTTAATATTGAAAACGCTAAAAAAAATTAGAAAAGTGAAAAAGAACAAAAAGAAAATAAAAAGTGAATTACATGTGAATTTGTTCCATTTGCTTTACCCCTTAGAAAGTGGATTGATACCCTTACTTACCTCTACACTTGAGTTTGTTATTATTTGTAGGTATGTGAGGTTTTGATTAGAAGGAGCTTGTACATCAACGAAAATACACACAAAAGTCTTTGTATCAAATGGCGTCGTTGCCAATCAGCAACAACATACACGCAAAAAGTCACGTTATCAAATGGCGCCATTGCCATTCTTGGGATTGTGAAGATCGGAGCGGATTCCATTTTGTGATTCACTTGTATTGTACTTTTTTTTATTTTAGTACTATTTTTGCATTTTATTAGAAGGATTGTATTAGGACTTTTTTATTATTTGGCTTGTATTGCGGTGTATAGGACACCATTTATTTTCCATTTAAAATTGTAATAATTAAAGACAAGCGTGATAGGGAAACCGGACAGGGTAGAGAGAGGGAGTCCAAAGGCGAGGATTTAGAAGCCTCTCTACCTTGGATCGGTAGGACTCCCGGGGACAACTGAGATAGGCGTGATCTCCCCCCGGTCGACTCAACATTTTCGGCACCCCACGGCGTAAAAATCGTGGGAGGTACATTTCTTAAACCCTCGCGCCTCTCCTGTTAGCGAGTCAATTATTGTGTGTGCTTGTGTGCTCTTATTTGATTTTATTCTCGCATTTATTTTCGAATGGTGTGATGAATTAATTAATTAAGACCTACACCCGGTCACTCACGAGAAGGGATTTCATCACCCGACTCACTCGCTTATCATTGTGTGCTACCCTAGCCATCACTAAATTTAAAATCAATCAACTAGGTAGACCACTAGGAGAATATTTTTGCAAATGCGATCACTCATATATTTCCGTAATTTTTATCGCCCGCAGACTTAATTAAAATTTGACTACCCTTTCACTTAATCTAAAGATAAAATTGGCTATGTGCTAGTTAGGAAATTTTCTTGACTTGTGTGTGTGTCCAATTCATTTTTTGGTAGTCGGTTTTAGTTAGTCTGTCCAATTCAAAGAGTCCATATTTTTTCTCCACCTTTTCCTCCAAAAAAAATTCAAAAATATTTTCTTTCATTTTTATAACAAAAAATCAAAAAAATATTTTCTTTCTTTCATTTCAAAAAAAATCCAAAAATATTTGCTTTCTTTCCTTTTTACAAAAAATCCAAAAATATTTTCTTTCCATTATTTTTAGAAAATCCCAAAAATATTTTCTTTCCTTTTGAAAAAATTCCAAAAAAATCAAAAAAATATATTTCCATCCACATAGCCGAAGAACGTCCTTTATGGGATTACTTTGGCCATTTTCCATTGACACGTGACACGTGTGAGAGTGATCCCGAGCAGTCTCTTTATGATATTATTCATGATTTCACCTCTCTCACGAGTACCGTTGGTACTCTTGACCCATCCATGCCATCCATGCATGCACCTCCTATTCCATCACCCTCGGTGTCAAGTGTCAGCGTGCCTCCTCCTTTGTTGTGCACCCACTGTTATTATGCCGATCACATGTCCCATGAGTGCCCTTACATGTCATATCCATCCGAATCCACCATGGAACATGTGTATCCATATGACACTGTCCCGGAACCCACCTCGGCCTATTCTCATGATATACCCACTCCCGAGTTATGTGAGTACCCGAGCTATTCGTGGAGGCTTGATCACCCTTCCACGCAATACAAATCCCAACCCGATGTTGTGGATACTCACACGTTTCCACAGTCGTCATGGCAACCGTGTGCACCTGCTCACGATCAGTTCCCTCACTGCGCACCCCATGAGTATCAACCATTTGTCCATCACGAAAGTGATCCTTTCGTGTATGATGAACTTGGCCCCACCCCACCCACTCCATTTGAGTATTCTCCGTATAGTCATGATCATGGCGAGTTGTGTCCACCTCAACCACCACCACCCATCACTCCACCACCACCATCATCCACCTCCGCTCTCGAAACCCTCTTGCAAAAGTTCATCCTTGAGCAAGAGCAAGCCACTAAAATTCAAACCCAAGCTCTCCAAAGGCTTGAACAACGTTTAAATGAATTGGAGTGTGCGAGAGAGTCGGATATTCCCATGGCCCCACCCATCGTTTCCACCGAGTGTGATGATGATGTGTCCTCTTGTGACACGAATTTTGAGTGTGACCAACCCTACTACCCTGAGAATCTTGAAGTTGAGACCATTCCATGGTCCGGGTCCCAAGTTGACAATTGTGTTGACTTACCTTTCGATAGTGAGCCTGATCCAACCCCACCATATCCATATGAACCCCATTTTGAGGTTCCCACTCACTTTCCCGTCGAATCCAAAACAATGCCCGAGTCTTCACCTATCGAGCTTCACCCTTGTGTTCCCGAGGAACCACTTCATTCTAGGTTAGCTCCGGTTACGAGTGTTCACCATTTTCCCGAGATAGAATCTGTGATAGTTCCTAACTATCCGGATTTGGATGATGTTATACCATGCATGGCTCCCGTTGAGCCTGATATTTCTCGTGATTCTTCTATCTCCGATCTTGGTGCCTCATTTTTCCCATCCACCACAATCACCAATGATACCTTTTTGGAGAAGTTGACAACTCCATCTTTAGATACCACACTCCCTTTGTGAGTATTCTTTTACTCCTCCTAATTAGTGT
Organism: Sambucus nigra; assembly: GCA_949130495.1. Lineage (NCBI taxonomy): Eukaryota > Viridiplantae > Streptophyta > Magnoliopsida > Dipsacales > Adoxaceae > Sambucus > Sambucus nigra. The sequence goes on along the minus strand of OX422215.1, from coordinate 290,686,425 downwards.
GTGTCTCCCACGCTTGAGTTTGGATCATCTTCCTCCACCGTTTATCCCACCCAACCCACCCATTATTCCTTCCACCCCACCACCTGGTTTGGATATTGATTTTGCACATTTCAAGTTTCCATTTACATATTTAGATCCTCACCTAAAACCATCCTCCACCACCCATGAGAGTTTTTATGGTGCTACTCTCCACTTCCGTGACATCGATCTTGTTACTCCATGCGCACCGCTCCCTTGTGGTGTTGATTTTTCTTCTCAACAGCTCCCTGGTGTGTCACGGCGCGACCATTACCATCGCCCATTTATAGAATGGTCGTGTGATTTTTATGAGCCCCACCCTATTCCACTTTCCCCACCATATTTCTTTCCTCACCAACTAGAGCACCATGCTTATAGGGCCCTCGTTGCCCTCACCTTCCGGCTCAATAAGGCCCGTGATCGATGCTTAATCACCCATGCCTTTTTCACCATTACCCTAATACCCACCCACCCATGGTCCACCGATGTTTTGCATCGTGTGATGCACTTTGCCATACAAGTGCATTGACCCCTTTTTATCCTCTATCCAACAAGACTGGCGCTTCAGTCTTGTTTGGAGGTGATTCTTATCACCCATTTTTCTGCCGCCCTGTGCCATCATTGTTCTTATCCTTAGGGTGAGAATAGATCGGTCTGGCTGAAGACATTAAACTTAGCGCTACCGGGAGGCAGCCCGCGTTTCTTGTACTAGTCTCATCCTATTTGGGGGTGGTGTTTCACATCACCCTATGCTTTATCATGCTTATAGACTTGTATACATTTTTTCTTATCATTCACTCAGGTTTATTCTTGGCTTCACATGTCCACTTCATTTGCGGTTCATTCTGGTAAACTTTTTCCACCTTATGCTCTCAATTTTAAAAATTAATTTATTTAACATTGAGGACGATGTTCCTTTTTGTTTGGGGGTGGGGAATTTTATCAAAATTGTACCTCTTTTGAAAAAAATTGAGTTTTAAACTTGATTTTTAAAATTTTCGTGCAGTCTCTTTCATCTCATTCATTGATGTGAATTTTCAATCATCCATCTTTCTAAGTCTAGGAATAAAGCTAGAGAATATTTTTTCTAATAGCTTATGTAATACGTAACAAGGCATGTTGCACTATGAATTCCTAGACTCAACAAAATTTGCACACTTATCACGTCACTACGATTTAGAGTTGAGGAGTACTACAATTCCCAAAAGAACCTTAAGGATCACTAGTGGAGATTTTAACTTGTGAGATTTGTGCCTTTCACCCTTTCAGAGTGTTTTACGCAATCTCCGAGTCACAAGTTGATTCAACTTCTTTGGGTCCGCACTTTAATTGTTGTATGATCTCATTATTCTTCATTTTTGGTTGATCATTGAGAATGACATTTTTTTCGAGTTGTAAGAAACACGTGTCTTGAAATTTGTCCCGAATACTAAATTTTCATCCATACACCTACCACTTTTCCATATCACATTTCATTTACCCAGCACCCATTACCTTACCATCCATTCACTTCACCCATGTTCCTTCATATTCCCATATATTCCCCACATCATCCATATATCACTCCATTCATATACCATCATCATTTTGAGAAAACGAGTGTGATTTCAAATGTAAATGTCTTCATTGGTTGTTTGAAAAATGAGAGTAAAACAAAGAAAAAAAATAGAGAAAATAGAAAATATAGAAAAAGAAAAAAAAATAGCAAAAATAGCAAAAAGAAAAGAAAAATCGAAAAAACAGAGAGAAAAGAAAAGAAAGAGAGTTTGTAGTTAATTTTTATGTAATAAAGACATTTGTGCCTAAAGTATAGTACACTCTTCTATCGCATCCATTTTCATCAATTTCACATCGCATATACACCATCCATCCATCATTTCAAACATCAATCCCATTCTACATCACTATCCTACCTACCTCATCCCATCCATCATATCATCATATCCTTCCCATCTCATTTTCCCCTCACCCATAATCATCCATTTATTTCCCTAGGTGTTCGGGCGAATGAAAGTCGACGTGGTGAATAACTCGACGTTCTCACTATAGTGATTAGCATTCATTTCATGAGATCATTTTTCTTTCTTATTGTTCGTTCTTTCTTATGTGTGTGTGAGACGTTTGAACTTGCTTACATTTACTCACCTCCTCACACATAAGAGCGGTACACTTAACCATATCTCGAGAGTTCGATTGAGAGAGATATATCCGTGAGATTTGAAGTTGAAGCGTTGATTCCGACAAGGCAATCTAGGAATTACTCTTGTGATACTTGACCCGTTTTGACTGATTCACACTACACACGTTGAGTTTTACGAAGGATGTGCCTTGAGTATCTACTCAGCTAAACTTTTACACATTCTAGGTTGTATGTATGAAATCATTTATCTCATGATGGATTGTACGATTATTCTACGTCTAATAAGAGATTGACTGCCCTTTTATAAATTTTGCAAAATAAGAATTTTGTGGGTATATTCCCTGCAAATCCTCACGAGACACAACTCGTCCTGTAGGGCAACCTATAGGTTTAAAGGCTTGTTGCACATGCTAAGTGCAATCGCAAGTGCCCGAGAAAGTGGTACACTTTTGGTTACTTATCTTTCTCTTTCTCTCTATCTTATTGCTCGAGGACTAGCAACGCTCTGTTTGGGGGTGATGTGATAAGCACCAAAAACTGTACAATTTATACCCCAAATAGATGTATTTTAGTTGCTAATTCTCGACAATATGGGTCTTATGTGCTTAAATGTTAATTATGCAGGCTTAATTGTGCATTGCAGAGTTCAAGCGTTTAAATCAAAGCAATTACGCATAAATGGAGCTAAATACCATTGTCCCTAAACCTAGCTAAACCCTTACCCGAGCCTAAACCTATCCTAAACCCCGTGTGTGTCTAATTTGTCCCTTTTTATTATTTTTTTAGATTTTTAGTTTGAATCATTTTTATTTTTAGGATTTATTTTAGATTTATTTAGAATTACTAGAATTTATTTTTTATTTATATATTTCTTTTCATTTAGTATTTTGATTTTTATTCTATTAGTTTTTAGCTTTTAGTTTAGTCTTATTTTATTAGGATTAGTTTTAGTTGTTTATTTTTAGTTTATTAGATTTTATATTTTTTAGGACTTTAGTTTTTATTAGGTTTTTCATTTTTCATTTCTTTTATTTTAGTTTAGTTTTTATATAACTTAGGATTTTATTTTTTAGTTTTAATATTTTTATTTATTTTTAATTTGTTTTATTTTTAGTTAAATTTTATTTTTTTATTTTATTTTTAGTGTTATTAATTTTAGTTGTGTGTTTACTATTTTAAGGGTCCAAATTAAACACTCGCCTACACCCTATCCTACACCTCCCACACACACATTCCTATACACCCTACACCCACACCAACCTGTCATACACCCTCACCACACCAAAACAGCCCCTCACCCTTATCCCATATACCCACACACACTCTATCACCCTCACCCCCTTCTTCTTCCCAACAACCCATCTTCTCTCTCCTTATACCTCCATTAACACACCCCACACCTCAATCTCCCTCTCTCACATCCATATCACCAACCTTACCCATCAAAACTCTCAACTCACCCCTTACCACCCATCTCCAGCGAAACCCCCGTCGTCGGCGACGCCCTTCGATCCTGCCACAGTCCGGCGAGCCTTAACCCCTCAACCCGGCGAAGCTCCGACCCCCTTGCTCCCATTACCCCAGCGCCGCCGACCCTCGATACCCCCTCTGCGTCACCTCCGGCGAACGGTTGCCACCGGCAAAACCTCCATCCCGCCACCTCTCGTCCTCACCGCCGCCATCGGCGTCCCTCGCGACCACCACCTCCGTCCCTCCTTCCGGCGACCACCTTCTGTCCCCAACCCGAAATCCATCAAACCCCAAACCAAGAAGTACCCATCCATTCCACCCATATACCCATTTCAAACCCCATTCTAGCTTTGCACGACTTTTAGCTGCCAACAACAAAGACCAAAAGCCAAAGCCAATTAAAACCCACGTGCCTAATAAATTCATTTTTAGCCCTTTTACCATTATGCCCCCAACTTAACCCACTTTAACCTTTTTCCCATATTACCCCCATACCCCATAAAATAAATCAGATTTTATCCTCACCACCCTCATCCACATGACACACCCAAACCACATGCACATTTAAACCAAATACCCAAATTAACCCCCCATGCTCCATGTCTTGTATAAAAATAAGATGAAGACCTCAAATAGAGGAGAGTTTTTAGTTCTAGAAAACCCATCTAGGGTTGTTGAGAGAGAAAATACCATTTTAGTGTAGTTTTAGATTAGACTTTTTATTTTATTATTTTTAGATAGTGAGGAGAAAATAAATTGTTGTGAGGATTAAATGAGTGAGATTCTTGATATAATTGTGTTTGAATCATTCAAATTAAGGGATGTGAATTTCAACTCAAGGAATAGAAGTTCAATTTCACTTCAAGAGATTGGGGTTTGATTGTTTTCTTCTCTTCTCATTTATTTTATGCCTATTGAATATTTGTTTATTATGTTTGATACCATGTTAGGCTAAATCCCCTTTCAAGGGGTGGGGTAAAATCCTTATTTGATGTTATTTTATTTTTATTAGTTTAATTACTTGAAAAGTCCCTTTGAATGTTAATTTTGATCCCTCACCCTTAGATTTACGCCTCGAGAGAGGGTAAATGATTTTCGAGAGAAAATCGAAATTCTAGTGATAATACCCATTTTGGATTCGAACTAGAGATAGGGGAAGAGGGTATTATCACTTGAATTTCAACTCTAAATTTATTTTATAAGATTGACATAAATTCTAATTGATCGATCCTAGCGGGTGATTAATTAAAAGGAGTGTGGATATATTTTTCTAGAGTTGTGGGGTATTAAAATTAATTTTCTAAAAGATTACTATTATAATTACACTTGCAACGAGAGTTGATTTGTAGTTTTGATATTAATTTGGGAGAATTCAAATAATTAACTTAATTAATTAGAATAACTAGAATTTATGGTGTAATCCCACTCCTTGATTGTTCTCACAATTATTTACCTCACTTTATCTTTTATTTTAGTGTTAGACTTTATTATTCATTTTAGTAAATTTCTAGTTTGTTATTATCATTTCACGTTTAGTTTAGCTTAGTTTAGACCTCACCTCACCCTATTGTTTTAATATTGAAAAAGCTAAAAAAAATTAGAAAAGTGAAAAAGAACAAAAAGAAAATAAAAAGTGAATTACATGTGAATTTGTTCCATTTGCTTTACCCCTTAGAAAGTGGATTGATACCCTTACTTACCTCTACACTTGAGTTTGTTATTATTTGTAGGTATGTGAGGTTTTGATTAGAAGGAGCTTTTCAAGCAACGACAAGATACCCATACTAAATTATTTCTATCACCAACCAATCTAGATACTTAACTTCATTAATAAAAGTTGCCTTCTGAAGCTTTTTGACTTCTTTATGTATGGCTTGGTTCTTCTCATGGCTGAAAACTTTACGACTTTGCTTTAGTGATTTAACTTCTTTGTTTACATCGAGCTTATGGCAAAGGAAATTGGGATCTATTCCAGGCGTATCTTAGTGACTCCAGAAAAACACATGCTTTCTCTTTCCAAGGAAGCTTACCAGTTCCTATTTAAGAATATGATCCAGTATTGTCCCTATCTAAGGGATGCGCTTCGATTTGTCATCGTCTAACCCAATGCTTTCAGTTTCTTCCATAATCTGTCCCTTTACCAGCTCTGTTTCCTCCATTGGGTCTAAGGTTTCAACCTCAGATTCTTCATCAAGCTCAGAAGTACCCACTTGGTAGGTAGCGGTTTTCTTCTTTATTTCTTCTAAGTCTTCTTGCTCGGCAGAAGAGTAGTAACACTCCAGATCTAGTTTCTGATCACCTTTCACAATTCCCACACCAAAGTTAGTAGGGAATTTTAAACATTGATGGACAATGGATGGTACTGCCTCAAACTTCTTTAGACCCACTCTTCCCACGGTTATATTGTAAGTTGAACGAACATTTTTATCCATTACAAAGAAACAGATCTTCTCTGTTCGGCTAGCTAGCCATGTGCTGATCATCACTTCCATCTTAATGGTTCCCAAAGGAAAGACTTTCTCACCTGCAAAGCCTATTAGTGATCGATGATAGGGCTCTAATTGGCTGAGTTTAAAATCTAAGTTACTCAAATAAGGATAAAACATGATATTCGTCGAGCTACCATTATCTACTAGTACTCTAGAGACAATGATTTCTTCCTTTATGACTTTGATTACTATTGGGTCATCGTGAGGATACAATACCCCAGAGAGATCATTTTTAAAGAAACCAATCAACAGTTTATCTTTGTTAATCTTCCTTGGTCGATCTTCCTCGACAAAGTTGATCCTCTGTATGTACGATCAAGCTTGTGCCTCATTAAGGTAAGTTTGTCTTTCTGCTGTATGATCTCCTCATCCTGCATCTCCACCTGTAATCATTTGGTAATCAAAAGAACCAAAATTTATGCAGAATACCTCGCATTTCGGTTGTCGGGGTTTTTTGAGAAGATCGAGATCATCATCCTGGTCATCTTCATGAGTTCTTTTCTTCTCCTCTCTGGACTTGCAAGGAGATTTTGATCTACGTAGAATTCCTTCGATGTTCTGTCGATCAACATACTGATTAAGCATTCCTCATCAGATAAGAGTTTTAATCTCATTTTGAAGATCTATGCAACGCTCCGTTATGTGACCGTGATCCCTGTGGAATTTGCAGTACTTGATCTTATCCCTCTTGGTCGGGGAACTTCTCAACTTATTAGGCCAATGCACATCTTTATTATGCTTGATTTCTTTCCAAATATGGTGAATTCCCATGGTTAACGGAGTATAAGCGTTGTACTTCTTGAGTCGCTCCCAAACTCCTTTTTATTTTGATTCCCTGTGTTCTTTGGGATCTTTATGATATTTCTTATCATTTTTGCCATCAATTTTTGTGTCCGAGCTACACTTGGTCGCCATTGCTTCCTCGACATTCATGATCTTTGCTGCTTTAGCCATCAATTCTGCCATTATCTTCGGAGGAAATAGTGTAATACAGTTTTTCAGGGAGCAGCCCACTCATAAGGGCAGTTATTGAAATCTTTTCCTCATAATCCACAACTTCTAGTTTCTCGTTATTAAAACGAGTGATGTAATCTATGGCGCCCTCTCCTTCTTTTTATCTCACACTAAGCAAGTGTGCCTCCCTTTTCACCGACTTTGCTCCAAAGTAAAATTTTTTAATGAATAGCTCAACCAGTTGGTTGAATCTAGAAATTTGTCCAAAAGGAAGACTATTATACCAGATTTGGGCAGATCCAGTAATGGTTCCAGAAAATGCTCTATACCTTATTTCGTCGGGGACGGCATAAATGTCAGCAGACGCTTGATATTGTTCTATGTGGAGAACTGGGTCAATTTTTCCATCATATTTGGGTGTTACTACTGGAGACTTGAACTTTACTGGAGTAGGAAAATCCACAATTACCTGGACAAACGGAGACCCTTTTACAAAGCTTCTTCGCGGTGGGTTTCTGGCCTTCGCCATTTCTCCTAATCTGTCTTCCAATCTCAGTATGGAGCCTTTCCATGCATTATTGGCAGCGCCAAATTTATGCATTGCAACCTTGTTATTTGATGAGCTTTCTCCCTAAAGTTGTTACTCGATCCGAGAAGCAATTCATCGAGCATTTGATATAGACTGTGTTGTGCCTTCCCTTTGATAAAATGGTCATTGAGTGGTACCTGACATTACCCTAGGAACATTTTCGTTCACCCTGGGTCTCAAACGATCGAAGGGAAAAGCATGACTTAATCTCTCTAAGGAACTTGGCCTTTCTGGAGAATAAGATTGCGTGTGAAAATATTCTGATGTCCTGAGCAATGAATTTGACTTTGGATGGTAGGAGACATCTCTTGTCGTCATTGATTGGCTACATCGACCACCTCTTGTTGGAGATGGTGGCATATTTCACTGAGCAGATAGAGTAGGTGCCCCGTCTTGAAGGGTTTGTGTTAGTTTCCTGATAGTATCTTGCACATCCTGTTGGCCTCATGTGAGATTGGCCAGAATTCCAGTTAAATCATTTGTATTTGGAGGAGCAGAAGGTACAGGCGAAATACCCTCGTTCTTAAGACTTGATTCAGGAATATCAGCAATTTAGATATTTGAATAAATGAGATCGATTAGAAATATTATTCCCACAGACGGCGGTAATCTGTTGATGCAAAAAACTAGACTAAGCTAATTAATTGATCACAGATAAATATAAGTAAGAGAGACAAAAGATTTTTAAAGTGGTTAGGCATAAAGAAAGATCCTACGTTCGCTGTTGTGTATTGCTTTTGGTAGTGCTCAATTGCCTCTTGTTTCATGTAGAATTTACAATGTATTTATAGCCCCCATGGGGTGTACAAGTGCTGGAATATCAAAGGATGGAATGTATTTATAATATAAACATTTACATTTGTACAATCATTTATGTATACAATTGTTGGCGTTTTTCTATCATTGTTGGTCGGTCTTCAATGACAGGTTGGTCGACATCCCTCAGTAGGTCAGTTTTTCATCCTTGCTGACTAGGATTAACCTTCTACTATAATGCACGTGTCAATATCCGATTGATCCATGTAGCAGAATAATTTTTGGTATCAACAGTTGAGATTGATTCTTCTAACTTTAATTCAAAATTTGAATTCTAAATTACCCTATTCATTTTCCACGCTCACATTTACATTATAAATTTCCTCCTATTCATTTTCTCCGCTCACATTTACATTCATTTGCCCCCTTTCATTTTTTACCACAAATTACTTTCCTCCATGCTTACTCTCTCTCTCTCTCTCTCTCTCTCTCCCTCCCCTTACACCATCAGTTTGCAAGTCTCTGTGTCCCCCTCTGCCTCTCTCTCTCTCTCTCGGATTTATTTTTTTATTCTTCTATATATTTGATTGTTTAGTATATAAATTTTAAGGTTTTGGGCATATTTGTTTTTTTTATTGCTTTTATATTTTCTATTTCATGTACATAAATTTTATGCTTTGGGGTTTGAGCGTGGATTTTGCATGTTTTAGTCTTTTTGTTCTTCTTATACATTTTAGGGTTTGATTTACAAATTTTATGGTTTTGGGGTTTGGGTATTTTTTTTGGGTGTGGATATTGGAGATTTCAATGTGTTTTAGTTTTGGCGTGGATATTGGAGATTTTAGGTGGATATTTGGGTTTTCTTTCAGGAATTTAGTTTTAGTATTTTTTTCCCTAGACATGGTTTTGGCTTTAGGCAAATGTTTTCTTGGGTATGGTTTATGGGTTTCTTGACTACCAGCTTTGTGATTTATTACTGCCATATTTGATACTAATTTTATTCTTCAGTTTTATAGATACCCATTTCTCCTATTGGTCACTCTCAGGCATTCTTAGGTATAATTTTTTTGAGTTATTTTGCATGTATGATTTATTTTAGGTTTTGTATATAATTTTGTAATATTTGAGTGTTTGTCTTACTTATATTTTGAGACATTATAAATCTAAACATTTAATCTCTTTATTCTCAGTGATTTGTAAGAGCAAAAGTTTATGATTGCTTATAACTTAGGCATTTTTGTATTTTGGTGTATCCTGTTACAAAATGTCAAACCGAACACTACATCCGCATTGCCTCCACGATCATTCGAAGATATGTTACTGACCGAGCAATTTTCGAATTTCAAGCCATTGAATTTGTCACCGAAAATTTATAGAGGTTTATGACTTGTAATTTTTATTTCTCATACGAATTATATTATGGGATATTTATTTTTTAAATCGAGGCTTTATTGATAAGATGGATTTAAATTTTTATTTTTTATTTTTTATTTTTAATCGTACTAGAACGAGAATTGAACTCGTTTGAATGAAATTGAGTTTTCATTCGAACAACTTCTAATCTCGTTAGAAGGAATTTATGATCTCGTTGGAATGCCATCTAAGGATCATCGAATGAGAATCCTTTGCCAAGGATTGCACATCTTGTTAGAAGTTTGTTAAAAGGATGATCGATCGAGAATGTTGTTTCGTTTGAACGAAATGTATTTTCGTTAGAGCGAAAAGCTGATATCGTCTGAATGACCCTATGTTTTCGTTCGAACGAGTTTGCCGCCTTGAAAACATATTTTTATATAATAAGGTTTCTACTGACCTATTTTACTATAAACTTTGGGCGAAAAGCTTTTCCTGTATCTGAACCAAAAAATACCACCTTTGTGTTTGATAAAACACTTTTGTTTACCAAATCAAGGTTTTATTTTTCAAATCATACATCCCTCTATAAGGTTTGTTGAGTTTGTTTAAATCCAAATTTCTATACATTTTCATAAACCCTTGTAGAGTTTTACTTTAGTGCTGACTTGTGGAGCTAAGGTCCTACTTCTGAAGAAGAATGATGATCAGTGGATATCGATGTAACATCCCGTGATTTTTGAGTCATAAAAATCTTTGTTAGATTAAAATTTTTAGAAACATATTTTTTTGGAATCTATTTCATTTTGGTATGTGAAAATGTTGGTTTTTATATGTAAAAACAAGGTTTTAAGTATAATTTGAATCGGGATTTAAAATTTAGAAATTTTAGATTTTAATATAAAATATGGGGAGGATCTGGCCTAAGGAGAAAAGAATAAACTCGACCGTCCGATCGAGCTGAATTTTATATAGCAGCTTCGTATCAAAATTTTAGCCAATTTCAACGATCCTATCGTCCGTAATGAATTTTTTAGTTTTGTGTTTGATTAGGGTTCTTTCTTTAAATCCTTTATATAATGGAGGAGATTATACTTTTTAAAACATTTTTAACCCTTCTCAAAAATCAGTAGTCTCCCATAATTTTATTCTCTATCTTATATAAAATCTAAACCCCATTTAACACAATTTTCAGCCCAAGTTTCGAAGATCTAAATTAAGTTTTTACAAAATCTTCCAAAATGTGTATGTATTATTTTCGCGAGAGGAACTCAACGGTGTAATCCGAATTTAGAGGAAGAATTTTATGAGTTTTCAAGTGATTATTTGAAGATACAAGGTTTACACAATAGGCTCCTCTAAATCACTTGAGAGTATTTTCTTGTTTCTCAGTTTTTTGTATTCTTCTTGAAATATTGTAGTATTCATTGAAATCCTTTGTGTTACTCGATTGGGATATGATGTATTTTTTTATTTGAGCATGGTGCCATAAAATTTTAATGTGGCACTGCGAATGGCCACACTCCAAAAGTTCAAAGGTCCAATAGTCAGAATGAGCCTTCGAGAAGCCTAGGTGAGGTGAGATGAGGCCTGATGACCTATTGATGTGTTATTGAGAAATAAATTGGTACAATGCTTGGGTGTCGTATTGGACTCGTATACAATTTCGTATTGTTGCATTTTATTCACCGTTATTGTATTGAGCATCTATTATCGTCATATTGTGTACTTACCCGTTCTTTTTTTTAGTGGCAGGTAAGCGTGAATTTGGACGCTACTGATTTATGAAGGACATTACGAGCACAACATTTTGAGAATATCGTTTTGTACAAATTAGCAGTGTAAATATTTGGGAGCTTAACGTTATTTTGAGTGAAATTAAAACTGTAAATATTTGGAGGCGTATTTTACCTAGCCTTGTTGTTATGAGACATTTTAGATTGACGTGTAAAATTTAGGATTTGATGTTATGTATTTTAATGACCTATCATGTTTATTTTTGTGGAATAGGGATGCTCTATATGGATTGTTGAGGGTTTTAGTTTAATTTTAATCAAAGTAGTGCCTCGATTTTCTCGGGGTGTTACAGATGGTATCAGAGTATGGTCTTAGGTATCATAGGTTGTGAGTCTGTTTAGCTTTCGTGTTATCGATCTTTGATTCCCTTTGTTAATTCGTACTTCTTAATGTATTGGGCCTAGCATGTGGGTTTGCTGTGTTTCTTGGAGATAGGGAGCTTTATGTTAAGGACAGTGTAGGCATTGAGATTAAAAGTAGTAATCTTGAGGTGATGATCCTTAGAGTTGATTTTGGAGATGATACTTATTTGGCAGATGTAACAACCCTCGCTTTTAGGAGGCTAATTTTATATTAATTTACCGCATAAGGTAATTATATAAAATGTTGGAACTGGAGCAAATATTAATTTAATGAGTTGAAAGTTAATATTTACTGGAACATTGCATATTTACTGGATGTGTAAGTAATTATCATCATGTTGCATGTTTTATAGTGTCACGTGTTTTAAATGACACTGTGGTTTAAATGAAATCGGAACTTAAAATGAATGATAAAATTTCCGGATGCCAGTTTAGAGGGCGTAGTTAGTCCCGAAATGTGCAAGACAGTCAAAATAAGTGTCATATTGTATTTTTACGTTTCGGGCACTTTTGACTGGTTTTAATTTAAATTGCGTATTTGAGAGTCATTTTAATGTGGTATTAACCATTTAAGTTGGGAATTTTAGACTTAAGCCACGATTTTAAGTCTTGCCCCTTATTTCATTTCTCATTTGTGTGTTACCAAACCAAGAGAGAGAGAGAGAGAGAGAGAGAGAGAGAGAGAGAGAGAGAGAGAGAGAGAGAGAGGAAGAGAAAAGAGGAAAAATGAGAGAGATTGAAGATTGAAGCTTGGGATTGCATCTACCACAAAGAAATCTGAGATCTCAACTTTAAGGCAAGTTTTCTACTAGCTAGTATATGATTTAAGATGAGTAAATTGTGTGATAGTTGTGTATTAGCATTTATGGATCAAAAATGGAATTTATGGTGTTTGAACCCTAATCTTAGTCTATGATGATGAAATTGTGGATTATAGTAGTTAATAATCATGTAGGTTGATTTGGGGTGGATTAATGATGTTGGATGTGTGTAAAAATGGAAGAGATTTGAGTTTTGGGGAAAAACTAGGGTTTATAACCCGTAGGCCATTCTTGGCAAATTCGCAGGGGCGAATCTATTCGGCCCTAGGGCGAATCGATTCACTAAAGGGTTGTAACACCCCGTATTTTTGTACATTTAATATTTAATTAATTCGGGAATTTTAAATTACTTGTGTGTTGTAATTTTAATTGAATTAATTATGGCCATATATATATTTAAATATTGATCGGGGAGTGAATGGTTAATGTTTAGGAAAATTTATTTACTAAGTGAATAGTAATATTTTAATTACGTCATTTCGATTATTAATGACAAGGTATACACTTATCCCAGCCGGGAGTCGGTATAGACTAAATTGGGTGTGAGATAAGGATTTTTATAAATTAATTCGGACGCCAATTCTGAGTGCGCGGTTGAGTCCGAATGGGTCGAGATAGTCAGAAAAGAGTACCCGGGGGTAGTAATTGTGTCTCGGGGTAATTTTGGGCATAGCCGGGCCCACACGGAGTGAGTTGGGCCACTTTAATTAAGCCCATTAGGCTAAAAACGGGATGGAGGGTTTTTAACCTAATTGGGAGATTAAGGAATGACAGCCAACATAACTCTAAACCTAGGGTTTGAGAGAGGATTTGGGGAAAAACAAATCAAGAGAAAATTGGAGGTTATTGGAGCCAAATTAAGGGACATCAACAACGGTTCAGACACTACAAACACTTAGAGGCAAGTGGTTAACCATTTTGATTCTTAAAGCATGATAATCAATTCATATCATAGTGATGTGTAAACCAAAATTCATTTTTGGGTGTGAATGGGTACAAAATGGGGTTTTTGTTTTTGAAACACTTGAATGAGATTCAAAGTAAGATTTAGATGGGTGATTGATATCTGAATATGTATATATGATTTGAACGAGAAATCCAGAATATAAAAGAGTGGAAATCGAATCTGGAATTTGGGATTTAAAACAGATAATTGAATTTTATGGAGAAAGACCCATTTCGAAAATTATGAGATAAGTAGAGAAGTTGATTATCTTAAGGTCTCTATGATGAATAGGATGTGGATTAACCATGTGTAGATGATGGGATGATGTAATTAGAGGTTTAAATTATGGTTAGAAACCTTGAAGTTCGTTAATGGTGGAAAACAGTGGGGAAGAAGGGTTGTAACGAAGGGGTCGATCGATCGATCGGGGGCATCGATCGATCGATGATGGGAAATTCTGGCCAGTTCGGCCTGTGTGTGATATAAGGGGGAAATTAATTATAAATTAATTTTCATACTGTAATTTGTGATAATTAATTTTGAAACACCTATTCCTAGTAATTACGGGAAAGAGTAATTGGGACTAGGATGAATTCATGTGTAATAACCCTCTCTTCCGATAACCCATTTTATCCTTAATTACCATGTGTAGTAATTAGTTATTATCTGGTAAGATGCTGAGTAAATATTAATTTGATATGTCAAGTCAATATTTACTAATATGTTGTGTAGTTACCTCGTGAGTAGATAAAACTTGCATGTGGTAATTTTAATGTCATAAGGATTTAAAATGACATTTTGGTTTATTATGAAACCGGAAGTAAAATGAGTTATAAAACTTTCAGATGATAATTTGGTTAGTGTAGTTAGTTCCGGTAGGTGTTTGACAGTCAAAATAAGTGCCATATTGTATTTTGGCATTTTGGGGACTTTTGACTGGTTTTGGCTTAAATAGTGTAGTCGCGTATTAGTATATCGCGTATTAGCATTTTAAGTTGGGATTTTAGACTTAAGCCCCGTTTTATTTCCCCACCCCTATTCCCATTCTTCCATTTTTGCAATTGAGCCCTAGAGAGAGTAGAGAGAGGAAGAGAACTTGGGAGAAAAAGAGAGATTGGAGCTTGGATTGTTGCCTCCTTCTTCATCAAATCAGATTCTTACCTTGAGGCAAGTAATCTACTTGCAAATTTATGGTTTAAGTAGAATAAATTGCATTGATATTTATGATTTAGAAATGTTAGGGTTTTGGTGGAATTTTGGGTAGTTAACCCTTTGAGATTGATTTGGATGATAAAAAAATTACAAATGATGGTAGTTGGGTGTATTTTTGGTGTACTAGTTCCATTGAATCAATTGGGTTTGGCTGGTTTGGGTTTGGTTATAATTTTGGAGTTCAAGACTCCATAGCCATTTTTGGCATTTTCGCAGGGGCGAATCGATTCGGCCCCTTGGGCGAATCGATTCGCATAGATGCAGAAACCCAGATATTGTTGTCCGAATCGATTCGGATTTAGACCGAATCGATTCGGCAATTGCAGAAACCAAGTTTTATTGTCCGAACCGATTCGCTTTCAGAGCGAATCGATTCGCTGGGGCGAATCGATTCGGCCCCTAGGGCGAATCGATTCGGTTCCAGCAGATTTTGGGGGTCTTTTTCTTTTAATTTTCCTCCTTATTCCTTAGGGTTAGGACTTAGGAACCTTCTTAAATGAAGTAAACTTAGAGTCCTAGAGTAGCTATGGAGTTTGGTCGTTACCCTGGACTTGAAATGGGTTCATCTAGGGTTTGTTTCGGGGAGGTTTAAAGGAAATGCTAAGGCATTTCTTCTTTTATTCAAACTCTTAGAAGTTTGGAAGTTAGGTACCCTAACTTGGAGACTAGAAGGGCTTGCCAAGTTACATATGCCTTGGAGATTTGTAGGATCATAATGATCATTTGGAGAGTTAATCGGGGATTGTAAATTGAGGAATAAATGATAAAATTCGATGGGAATTAGGTTCGCACAAAATGAACCCATAGGTGTTTAAAGATAATAGGTTCAATTTAGAATGAACCCCGTTGTTTAATGATATTTGGTTTAATAAAAAGAACCAATCACATGATTAATGGAAATGGATTTTTGGAAATAAAATGATTATAAATGCAAATGTTAATTTACTGTTACACACCTCTCTAAATGACATCATAAGGGAAGTTCGCTCGTGAGGTGAAGCCCCCTGGCTAATGAATGCAGGGTGGATATAGTCCTAGGCCATGGGAGCGCTTATTGTTATATTTTTCTGCGATGGGTAGGAGATTCCGGGTGTGGTCTTGACTACCCCGTAGGCTCATGTCCGCTTCCCGACGTGTTCCGATAGGTGCCCAGGTTGTCTTATGTTAGGCCCTGGAAGATGATGGTCATTTAGGGGCGCGCTCAGTGGGGAAACCCGGACGGGCGGTCTTAGATATCGTTATATGTATATGAATATAACTATATTTTCATCAAGTTGGACTTGATGGTTGTTAAATGCCATAAAGAGCATAAATATGTGCCAGGAAGAGCACGAGAATAATATATGTGCCATAAAGAGCACTTGATGTAAATGATATTCCTAATAAGGAATGGAAAGATAAAATGTGAAGTTTTAATTATGAATAGAAATTATAACTTCTTGACTTATCCAAATACATGGTTTTATTCCTAGTAAGGAATGTCTAAAGGAAGTGGAGAATTGTATTAATAAGGAATGGCTTTAAATTAAAATGCTTTACCTTCTATCCTTGCCTGAAATTGTAGATAGCATGTCATGTGATCATCCTCATTATTCATGTATAACTGTTCATATCTACCATGCTTTTTATTCTTCTAGAAATCATATAGAACCCGGCCCTGACCGGTTTACTTTCTTGTTGTATATATATTATTGTATCCGCTCAGGTGCTCCACCGCAAGGACGCCCGACTTGACTTTCCAAGTTCCTTGCACCTTCGACGAGCTGTAAGACTTTGCGGGTTATTACAGGATGTTGTAGTAGACGCTTTCATTCTTGTTATTCTAGTTATGATCGGGTTTTGTCCCTCGGGCGTGTGGCCCAAACATTTGTATTTGATTAATGATTGTACTATGTAAGATATTTTATATTGTCGTACGTTGTCTTATGTAGCTGTGGACCGACAGCTTATTCGGTCCATTTGTGTACATTCGTTTTAGTTATATTATATGTTATCTTTTGGAATTCCACTTGCTTGTCAGATTGGGTTGTTAGTTTAAATTTTCATAACCGCATTTTTTAAAATTTTACACTTTTTGGCAACCCGTTTTCTGATTTATTGGGTGGTTTTCCCGTATACTCAGTTTATATTTGTGATGCTGAGAATGATATCCATCCATGATTCCTGTTATGTTTGAGTATCGGGCTGGCCACCCCTTATCTCGGATTGCGGGTTGTCACAGATGGTATCAGAGCATCAGGTTCTAGAGTACTAGGATCTGTGTGGACTTGTCTCGTTCTACCGTAGCGTTCTTTGATGTAGAGCCTAATGTTAGGGTTTCTTTGATGCTTATGTTTACGATCTTCTGCAAGATAGATTGTTTTAATTAGCATTCTAATACTATTGTTCTTCCATCTCAGATGCCGTCTAAGAGAGGTCGCCCGGCGAGACGTGTTAAGGTCGTAGAGAGGGAAGTAGGTCCTCCACCGCCACTACAAGGGACGGTTAATGTTGCGGATGTAGCAAGCATAGTGGCTGGAGCGGTTCATTCCGCCATGTCCGTAATGATCCAACAATTGCCATGGGCCCCAGGTGTTCAAGCTCCTACGAGACTTACTCCGTGGGATAGGATTAGGGAGTCCTTTCTAAGGGGCAATCCCCCGGAATTCGAGGGAGGTGCGGATGTTATTAAAGCCAATCAATGGAAGAAAGACATGCAACGCCACCTTCGAATGATAGAATGCAGCGAGGATAAGAAACAAGTCCTTACCACCTTTAAGCTTGTCGGATCTGCATTACATTGGTGGGAGACGATGACCACCCCAGAGCAAAGAGACACCATGTCAATCACTGAGTTCTGGACTTTGTTTGATCTTAAGTATTTTCCTCCCGCTGTTCAGAGGGAGATGAAGAGGAAGTTGCAAGATGTAGTGCAAGGGGAGAGGTCTGTAGCGGAGTATGAAGAGGAGTTCGCCCGGTTGACGAGTTTTGTACCAGATGAGGTGACTCCGGAAGAGAGGAAGATCTCGAAGTTTATGGGAGGTCTGAACTGGAGAACCCGAAAACACCTATTGGGTAACCCAGCTTTTCAGACTTTTTGTGAGGTTATGAATGCAGCCTTACTCCATTGCCAGGAGCATCGACTATATATGCAGGCTAGCAAGAAAGCTACTGAGATGAGGCAAGTAAGGAAGCTTGGAGAGTTTATTGCGAGGGGCAATAATAGGCACGAGCAAGGTGCTTTGCATCAGGCAGATCGGAGTGGCCCTGGAGATAGAGGTCATCCGGGCCGAGGCTCTTCTCGATTTCGAAATAACAGGGGTAGAGGTCAGGAGGAGATGAAGGGACGGTGCTTCCAATGTGGGGAGGCAGGTCATTACAAGAAGGAGTGTCCTCAGATGATTGGGGGTCAGTTTCCTCGGGCTCCGCAGCAGCCATGTGTTTTGTTTCCACCTCCGGTACCTATTATGGTTGTTCCTCCGCAGCAGGGGCAACTACAGTATAGACGTGTTTGTCATGATCAGGAGGCTATGTTTCCTCTAGCCCTGCCGGCACCGCCCATTATTAAGGGTAAGTTTTTACTTAGAGATACGTGAGTTATATGTTATTCAATGCGGGGGTTATGCGCTCATTTGTTTTACGAGCTTTTCTCAGATTACAGATTTCATAATATCTGCTGAGAGTATTTTCATTAGTATCGAGTCCTATGCGAAATGGTTCGCTCTTTTCTTTTGTTGGTATGTATATAGGAAGTTCTCTTATTAGATTGTGCTTGAGGCCGATTTACTCATCCTTAACATGGTCGAGTATGATGTGATATTGGTATGTGATTACTATGCCTTATCTCCACGACCAACAAGTTGAGTGGTAGCGTATAGGAGGGGTTCCTTGTTTGGATTCCGCTTCTGCGGGACGCTCCACGCGCGAACCTTAACGACGTTGGGAGTGGGGATATACTACCTTTCCTTTCTTTTACCTTGTGTGTATTACGCTCTATCTCCATGATCAGTTAGTTAAGTAGGCATGTGACGGATGGGTTCCTTGTTTGGATTTCGCTTTGCGAGACACTCCGCCGCATGAACACTTAACGATGTTGTGAGTGAAGTTATGCTATTCTTCCCTTTTATTTTATTTTATTTTGTTTTATTAATTTATGGTCAAGAGTGGGATTTGGTAGTTTAGCCGAGGGTCACGTACTAGAGTGATTGATGGCTATTAAAGTGCGACATAGGAGCACTGCATATAGTTCTCTCCTCTGATCGATATGAGGGAGACCGAGGTATGAAGTCGAATTGAGATTTCGGGTTATGCCTTGATATAAAAGGCTATTTATTGAGATGCATATGTTATAGGGTATATAACCCTAGGGTTTCACGAAGGGTCAGCTTTGGATTGTTAATATTCTATTGTTAGTTAATTAGATAGTGCGTAGCTGTAGAATCTTTTGGTCCCGAACATGTGTCTTAGACCTGTACCCCTCGATGACTGACAACGCGAGGTAGTAGTGTAACGGGAGGGTTCCTTGTTTGGATTTCGCTTCGGCGAGACGTCCCACGCACGAAACTGAGCAATGTCAGAAGTTGAGAAAGGTCTTGGACACTAGGGATATACTTAGCATTAGGTGTATACGACTTAGATGGGGTATTGGTAGATAGACTTTAGGATTGTGTAGGCGTAGGGCCTTTTAGTATGGGACGTAAGTTTAGGAATGCTGTTGGGTGTTGACCATGAATGAGTCATGCGTAAACTCTAAGAGGGATTGGTTTCATGTTATATGAAGTGGGAGGATTTCGAGAAGTTGGTGGTTAAGGCCGAAGGAGATGAGGCCTCTCGTAATGGAGTGTTACGGAGGAAATGAAAGGGTGAATTAACTCTTACCCCTGAGCCACGTGGTTAAGCTCGAAGGTAGATTCTATTAGCAAAACTCTGTCATGACGGGGAGTGATGACACTGGAGTGTCGATTTATTGTGGATGCGCCGCACAAGTTTAAACTTGTAAAGAGTATTATCCCCTATTTAAATTAAAGTCCATCTTGACGGTGGGGTGCGTTCCCTTAAGAAAATTTTGTTCCGAACGGGAGGGACTTAAGTTAAGCAGAGATGGAGAATCACGCAGTTCTAACGTTTCGGTGCATCAAGGTAATGACGATTCGTGCCAAGTTATCCGTCACTAGTGCTATTGGCTGGGCCTGGGAAGGTTGTTGTACCGAATCAAGACTCCCGTTTCTCATTCTTGGCAAGTTCCAAGAAGCCATGGGAATTGAATTGTGGTTAATTACTTCTTGTCATTTTCCACAATTGACCAAACCAATAGAATAAACCATATGCCGAGGCATATACTCCTTACCTGCGTGCCTAACTTTAAGAGTAGTTGGGAGCAATGCTTTCCACTCGTTCAATTCGCCTATATAGAATTGGTGATTGGGACGGCGCTTTAGAAGAGTCCTTGTATAGTAGGCTTTTTGATCTCCCGCTTGTTGGTTAGAAGTGCGAGATGATGAGTCTCTCGTATAACCGAGACCGACAAAAGAGCTCATGCGATGCGAGAAGAAGGCATCTGGAGTTGAGGTCATTAGACCAAAGGTTGTGGTGAGTATCGCCTGAGGAGGACGTTATGCGTTTCGAGGAGAAAGGAAGACTTGCACCGCATGACGTTGTACCTTTCCTAGAAATATCGCGGTAGGTCCGGTAAACTAATTTTTTCGCTTTATCGAAACATTTAGCGGCAAGTTCATAAATGGTTCCTTGTCTCTCATGCAAGGGAGTACGAAGGATACGATGGTGCCTTTAGGCACATTCCTTTCGAGGTAGATGCAACTTGACGGTTCTTATTAGAAGTAGACGGTTTCCGTCTTAGAGCGTAGAGTTACGTGGGTGTCGATGGTAGTACTTTGGGGATGAGTTCTATATAGTCAGCTTAGGTCGAGAAATCGACATCGGGGCGCGAGGATGACTTGCGGAAATAGTATCCTCACTTCTTCTTGCGACGTATATCCGAATTTTGGGGGCAAAATTCCCTCTTAAGGGGGGGAGTATGTAATAACCCTCTCTTCCGATAGCCCGTTTTATCCTTAATTACCATGTGTAGTAATTAGTTATTATCTGGTAAGATGCTGAGTAAATATTAATTTGATATGTCAAGTCAATATTTACTAATATGTTGTGTAGTTACCTCGTGAGTAGATAAAACTTGCATGTGGTAATTTTAATGTCATAAGGATTTAAAATGACATTTTGGTTTATTATGAAACCGGAAGTAAAATGAGTTATAAAACTTTCAGATGATAATTTGGTTAGTGTAGTTAGTTCCGGTAGGTGTTTGACAGTCAAAATAAGTGCCATATTGTATTTTGGCATTTTGGGGACTTTTGACTGGTTTTGGCTTAAATAGTGTAGTCGCGTATTAGTATATCGCGTATTAGCATTTTAAGTTGGGATTTTAGACTTAAGCCCCGTTTTATTTCCCCACCCCTATTCCCATTCTTCCATTTTTGCAATTGAGCCCTAGAGAGAGTAGAGAGAGGAAGAGAACTTGGGAGAAAAAGAGAGATTGGAGCTTGGATTGTTGCCTCCTTCTTCATCAAATCAGATTCTTACCTTGAGGCAAGTAATCTACTTGCAAATTTATGGTTTAAGTAGAATAAATTGCATTGATATTTATGATTTAGAAATGTTAGGATTTTGGTGGAATTTTGGGTAGTTAACCCTTTGAGATTGATTTGGATGATAAAAAAATTACAAATGATGGTAGTTGGGTGTATTTTTGGTGTACTAGTTCCATTGAATCAATTGGGTTTGGCTGGTTTGGGTTTGGTTATAATTTTGGAGTTCAAGACTCCATAGCCATTTTTGGCATTTTCGCAGGGGCGAATCGATTCGGCCCCTTGGGCGAATCGATTCGCATAGATGCAGAAACCCAGGTATTGTTGTCCGAATCGATTCGGCAATTGCAGAAACCAAGTTTTATTGTCCGAACCGATTCGCTTTCAGAGCGAATCGATTCGCTGGGGCGAATCGATTCGGCCCCTAGGGCGAATCGATTCGGTTCCAGCAGATTTTGGGGGTCTTTTTCTTTTAATTTTCCTCCTTATTCCTTAGGGTTAGGACTTAGGAACCTTCTTAAATGAAGTAAACTTAGAGTCCTAGAGTAGCTATGGAGTTTGGTCGTTACCCTGGACTTGAAATGGGTTCATCTGGGGTTTGTTTCGGGGAGGTTTAAAGGAAATGCTAAGGCATTTCTTCTTTTATTCAAACTCTTAGAAGTTTGGAAGTTAGGTACCCTAACTTGGAGACTAGAAGGGCTTGTCAAGTTACATATGCCTTGGAGATTTGTAGGATCATAATGATCATTTGGAGAGTTAATCGGGGATTGTAAATTGAGGAATAAATGATAAAATTCGATGGGAATTAGGTTCGCACAAAATGAACCCATAGGTGTTTAAAGATAATAGGTTCAATTTAGAATGAACCCCGTTGTTTAATGATATTTGGTTTAATAAAAAGAACCAATCACATGATTAATGGAAATGGATTTTTGGAAATAAAATGATTATAAATGCAAATGTTAATTTACTGTTACACACCTCTCTAAATGACATCATAAGGGAAGTTCGCTCATGAGGTGAAGCCCCCTGGCTAATGAATGCAGGGTGGATATAGTCCTAGGCCATGGGAGCGCTTATTGTTATATTTTTCTGCGATGGGTAGGAGATTCCGGGTGTGGTCTTGACTACCCCGCAGGCTCATGGCCGCTTCCCGACGTGTTCCGATAGGTGCCCAGGTTGTCTTATGTTAGGCCCTGGAAGATGATGGTCATTTAGGGGCGCGCTCAGTGGGGAAACCCGGACGGGCGGTCTTAGATATCGTTATATGTATATGAATATAACTATATTTTCATCAAGTTAGACTTGATGGTTGTTAAATGCCATAAAGAGCATAAATATGTGCCAGGAAGAGCACGAGAATAATATATGTGCCATAAAGAGCACTTGATGTAAATGATATTCCTAATAAGGAATGGAAAGATAAAATGTGAAGTTTTAATTATGAATAGAAATTATAACTTCTTGACTTATCCAAATACATGGTTTTATTCCTAGTAAGGAATGTCTAAAGGAAGTGGAGAATTGTATTAATAAGGAATGGCTTTAAATTAAAATGCTTTACCTTCTATCCTTGCCTGAAATTGTAGATAGCATGTCATGTGATCATCCTCATTATTCATGTATAACTGTTCATATCTACCATGCTTTTTATTCTTCTAGAAATCATATAGAACCCGGCCCTGACCGGTTTACTTTCTTGTTGTATATATATTATTGTATCCGCTCAGGTGCTCCACCGCAAGGACGCCCGACTTGACTTTCCAAGTTCCTTGCACCTTCGACGAGCTGTAAGACTTTGCGGGTTATTACAGGATGTTGTAGTAGACGCTTTCATTCTTGTTATTCTAGTTATGATCGGGTTTTGTCCCTCGGGCGTGTGGCCCAAACATTTGTATTTGATTAATGATTGTACTATGTAAGATATTTTATATTGTCGTACGTTGTCTTATGTAGCTGTGGACCGACAGCTTATTCGGTCCATTTGTGTACATTCGTTTTAGTTATATTATATGTTATCTTTTGGAATTCCACTTGCTTGTCAGATTGGGTTGTTAGTTTAAATTTTCATAACCGCATTTTTTAAAATTTTACACTTTTTGGCAACCCGTTTTCTGATTTATTGGGTGGTTTTCCCGTATACTCAGTTTATATTTGTGATGCTGAGAATGATATCCATCCATGATTCCTGTTATGTTTGAGTATCGGGCTGGCCACCCCTTATCTCGGATTGCGGGTTGTCACATCATGTGGGGCATTTAATGGATGAATTTGAGAGATTTTATTCCAAAATAGTGAGATACGGATCAAGTGAGCGAATCCGGGTATATTGGTCAAGCGACCCCAAGGTAGTGAATTAAGTTTGGAGATAAACTAAGTAATTTAGAGTCGGGATATAGACTCGGGAAATATTTAATTTCGGGCCAAGTGAATCGAGTCCGGGTATGTTAATAATTATAGGAATAAAGGTGTGACACATTGTAGGCAAAAATGTGAGTATTATATTATGAGATGTAAATTGGACCAAGTGAGCGAGTCCGGGTATGTTGGTTAAGTGACATCAAGGCATTTAAATTAATTATTGAGAGAAAGTAATTAGTTTGGAGTCGGAACATTGACTCGGGAAATGTTGAGGTACGGGCCAAGTGAGAGAGTCCGGGGATAATGGTTGGGTGACACCAAGTTATTAAATTAATAAATGTGATAATTAATTTAATTAGAGTCGGATTGCAGACTCGGATATGTGTTGATTAATTAATGTGTAAATTAATTAAATAAAAGTCGGATTGTAGACTCGGGTAAGTATTAAATTAATGGGTGTAATAGTTAATTTAATTAGAGTTGGACGATAGACTCGGGAAGATATTAAATTAATATGTGTGTTAGTTAATTTAATTAGAGTTGGGTGATAGATTCGGGGAGATATTAAATTAATAGGTGTGTTAATTAATTTAATTGGAGTCGGACCATAGACTCAGGGAAAGTATTATATACATTGAAGTGTGAGTTAAATATATTAGGGTCGGACCATAGACTCGGGAAGACGGTAAATTATTAAGTGAGAAAATTAATTACGTGGAGTCGAACCACAGACTCAGGAAATTTCAGGCAGTATACGGGATATTTAGAACACGGTAAATCCAGGGTTATAATACATATATATACGGTGTAGTGATAGTATATATATATATATATACGTGTATATTGTGCGTGATATTAAATTTCAGGCAGTATACGGGATATTTTGAGTACACGGTAAAGCCGGGGTTTATATTATATATATACGGTGTAGTGATAGTATATATATACGTGTATATATATTGTGTGTGATATCAAATATCAGTGACTAGATATTTATTCAAATTATATACTCTAATGCTATCAAGGGAGGTTGCGCGATGTGGGTGAATCCCCTAGCTTGAGGAGTAGGGTGAGTATATCCCTAGGTCATAGCGTCCGGTTCATGGGTGAGGAGATTATCTCACTTTCAGGAAGGAATATGACCGCCTCCAATTCGTTTATGTAGTAGACCAGGAAGGAATATGACCGCCTCCAACTTGAAAAACTAGGTTTTGTGAGCACACCTAGTGAGATGGCATTTTAGAGTGAATCATCCGGTGAGGGTATTCTCGGAAGGATGGATACAGGTATGATATATGTGTGGATGTTAGTAAAGGTACGTATAATATGGTAATAAATATTATATTTAGGTGTTGATACAATGTGTGATGTATTTACCTTATATAACTCGGGTTCCAGTTATATGCAGTTAATTAATGAGAAATTAATTAAGTTAATCATTGGTGGGAATAATACAGTGTGTGATGTACGTACTTTATATAACTTGTGACACGGTTATATACTGCTATTTAAGAGGAATTAATTAAGTTAATTGTGAAATAACTTATAATTCAAGAATCATTATACTCGGGTTAGAGTAGTACAGCAAGGGAAGGTTATACCAGGACTAGTTGGACGGGGTAGTACAACTAGGTGGGGTTAAGGTAACCGGTAGGTGTGCACAATAGTGGAGGGGTGAGAATGTCCTCAAGGGAGTGTGACACTAACTTAAATATGAAGCGCATTCACGCATTTTAAATTACTGCAGTTAATTCCCTTGCTAAATATTTTCAAAATGTTTTGGGTTCTAACCCTTGCTATAAAAACTATTTTCAAAACCTTTTAAGTGTCCAGCCACAGGGACGCCAGGATTGATATTCTATTCCAGGGACACGGAGCTGCGGCATATGTGGATGCTAGCAGGAGTTTGGATTAGACGCATCATTCATTCATTCCTAGAGTAGGAATCCTGTATCAGTCACAGTTTTATTTAGGGCTTGTAGCCCAGACTTCTCGGTACAGTTTTCAGGTGTAATTCATTCAGGTGTTGAATATTTGTATTGGATTATTTATTTGGTGGCCGGTGATTTATTCGGCAAGCTGTGTAATTATTATTCTATTTACTTTCATTCAGTTGTGTGAATGGTTTATATTTTAATTCCGCATGTACTGTTTTGTTTAATGAAAAAGTAAAAATTGGCACCAGTTTTTGGAATACTAGGTGGTTAGTAAGTTTTAAAAAGTTTTCAACAGTGATGCTAAGGATGATCCAACTGGGATTCCTGTTTTAATTTGGTATAGGACTGATCACCCGGTATTTTATTAGGCGGGGTGTCAGAAGGGTCAGCTTACAGGTCTGCTTGGACCGAATCGATTCGGCCAAGCTGAATCGATTCGACAGTTTACAGAATCCCAGGTTTCCCTATCCGAACCGATTCGCTTTTTGGGCGAATCGATTCGTTTTCCTGCTGTTTTTGAGTTAGTTTTATAACTCAATTTAAATTCATTTTTCTTTAGGTTTAGGACCTAGGAACCTTCTTGAATGAAGTAGACTTAGAGTTCTAGAGTCCTAGATGAGTGGGGTAACTACCCTACGTTAGAAATGAGTTATGTGGGGGCTTTTTCGGGGATATGCCAATTGATGTTAGGGCATCATTTTCTTCTAGTTAATTTTTATGAAACTAGGAGTTGTAGTATTATGTTTGGGAGACTTTAGAAGCTCAATTGAGCTATGTTAGTCTTGCTGGTTAATAGTATAACACCACAAAGGGTGTTGGGAGAACTAAATTGGGAGTTCACGTATTCTTTGAGGTTGTAATGACGATATGAATTACGTATGGCTCCGGATAAAATGAAACATACATATGAAAAAGGGTAAATGAAAATGAAATGGAAATGGTAATGATTATGGTAAATGCTAATTTACTTCATAATGAATTTGGTAAATGATAATTTACTTAAACACACCTCTATAAATGCCATCATAAGGGAAGTTCGCGTGCGAGGTGAAGCCCCCTAGCTAGTGAATGCAGGGTGGATATAGTCCTAGGCCATATGAGCGATATGTTATGTTTTCTGCGCTGGTGAGGAGATTCCGGGTGTGGTCTTGACTCTCCCGCAGGCATATGGCCGCTTCCCGACGTCGCGATAGGTGCCCAGGTTTCCTTGTTTGATAGGCCCTGGAAGATGATGGTTATTTAGGGGCGCACCCAGTGGGGAAACTCGGAGGGGAGGTCTTAGAATCGTTATATGTATATAAATATAACAATTCATAATCAAGTGGGACTTGATTTATGAGATATGCCATAAAGAGCATGATGAAGTGCCATAAAGAGCACAATGAAATGCCACCAAGAGCATTTGTTGATGATTATATTCCTGATACGGAATGGAATACTAGAAAGAGCATAAAAATTGTAATTACGAGTTCCTGATAAGGAACATAACAATTAAATGGAACAGTATAAAAATGATGGAGGTTTTTAATTAATATGTGAATCATATTTCTATGTATAATTAAGTTTAAATTTTATGATCATCTGATTCCCTTAGTTCGTGTTTTAAAACTGTGTAGGTAGATTTCTATCTTTTCTAGCATGATTTTTATTCAAAACTGTCATACTTTTTATTCATCTGGTGATCATATAAAATCGGGCCCTGACCCGTTCATATTTCTTATTGTGTATGCATCTTGTATCCGCTCAGGTGCTCCGCCGCAAGGACGCCTGATCTGACTTCCTATCCCGGTGTTTTTGGCGAGCCGTGATGCTTTGCGGGTATTACGGGATACTTGGTATAGACGATTCCTTTCTTGTACTATAGTTATGATCGGGTCTTTTACTCGGGCGTGAGGCCCAAGCTTTTGTAATTGTCTAATGTTATGTATATTGTAATTTACTGAACTTGTTTAATATTCTTGTATAAGTCTGTTGACCGACAGCATATTCGGTCCCTTGCTGTTTATTTTATGTGTATGTAATATAATTTCTTATGGGTTTCCACTTTCTTTTTAAATTGGGTTGTTTAAATTCTTTTCTTATCTTTAAAACCAAAATTTTTGGCAACCTGTTTTTCTGAAATATTGAGTGGTTATCCTGTATATTCCTTATATTGTTATGATGCTGAGAATGATTCCATCCATGATTCCTGTTATATTGGAGTATTGGGCTAGCCACCCCTTATTTCAGATCACGGGTTGTCATAGCAGATCGTTAGTATAAATTTAGGTATACCTAGTATCGATGTAGTGATGTAATTTGATTTGCGGATCTTAGCGTTACGATGGCTTTTGGAGATAGAGTCGAGTGGTGATTTATGGGGGATCATGATACGCCGTTATTTTCATAGTTATGTTCATATATATGGTTAGGATATATATTGTATATTTGTTCGTGGGGTATGTGCGTGTAGGATTGGGTGTATGGGCGTCCAATCGTAGCATTCTATAGGTAGGCATATGTGAGCCTTATTTTATTTGTGCAACTTTACATTTGACATTTACGCTACGTCGAATTTCGAGGATGAAATTCTTGTATTAGTGGGGGAGGGGGGGGGGGGGGGGATGTAACTCCCCGTGATTTTTTAGCCGTAAAATATTTGTTAAATTAAAAATTTTAGAAATATAATCTTTGGAATCTATTTCATTTTGGTATTTAAAATTTAGAAATTGTAACTTTTCATATAAAAATCAGGGGAGGATATGGCCTAAGGAGAAAAGAAAAAATTCGATCGTCCGATAGAGTTAAATTTTTTACAGCAACTTCGTCTCGACATTAGCTACACCAATTCGGACGATTCGATCATCCGTAATGTATTTTTTTAGCGTTTGTGTTTGATTTGGATTCTTTCTTTAAATCCTTTATATAATGGACGGGTTTAGACTTTTTAAAATATTTTTAACCCTTCTAAAAAATCAATAGCCTCCCATAATTTTATTCTCTCTCTTCTACAAAACCTAAATCCCTTTTAAAATAATTTTCAACCCAAGATTCGGAGAGCTAAACATGGTTTTCTCAAGATCGTTGAAGAATGTGTTTCATTGTTTTTTCGAGAGGAACACAACCATTCTATCAGATTTGTCAAACGACTCTTTCAGGCATGAATACTTCTATTGTTTCCATTTAGTATTATGCGATTTAAATGTTGCCTATACACTAATAATTACTGTTTACTTAAAATAAATTAGAGAGACCAACTAGGAAAAGTGAAACAAAATTTGGGACTGTTTTTATTTAAATCTTTAATATGAATTAAGACTCAAAACCCTTGCACGCGTAGATTAAAGGTTGGGATTCCGTTAGAATTTATGACGTTCACATGTAGAATAAGTTGTAGGGATGTTATAAGTTATTTTCGACATGTAAAATCATGTTATTTATGTGTATCTTGTAGAGTAGAGATTTAGTGTTGTATGTTCCTAAAATATACATGTGAATAGGAATTCGATAAGTTGATGAGAAAATAAATTATTTAATTAATATTATAATTAAAAAGACATAATTTGGATAAATAGTGGTCTTGCGATTAATTTAAAGAATTGTGGTGATGAGTTTAAAATAGGCCATTTGTAATTCGTTATGTTATTAATAATGGACACCACGGGGATGACGGGATTGTTGGGGTAGTTAGTGCTCTCACCTTATTTTAGGATGCTTATTAGGTATGTGACTAGTAGGTAGGCATTAGTTGTTGGTAAAATTTTCTAGGTATGGGACTAGTTAGTGTAGATTTTTAAGGAGGTATGACTTCGGGTTGGGGCATATTTTTACGTTGTTTTCGTTGGATCGTTAGCTTAGGTGCGAGGCTAGGTAGTGATTTTGGTAATAATTCTTCCTAAATGATAGGTTAGGATATATGTGCATTTTGAAGACCTCTAGGTATGGCACTAGGGATGGTTTGGGTATTTATACTCAATTAAATGGTGGGGCTTGTAGAAAAGATGATAATTTGAGAAATTGAGAATTAATGCCTAAGATAATAAACGGGTGTTAAAATGAATTTGCGTCGCCAATAACAATAAGGGGCGAACTGGCTATAGTGACGTGAGTGTGTGTTGGTGTCACCAATATGTGCAGGACTGACATAATACGAGGGAACTGGTTATAGTGACGTGCCGTGCATGAAACCTCATCAATATGTGCAGTACTGACAGAATACGAACGAACTGGCTACAGTGAGAGGATTGTGTGTAGTGTATAGATATGGACGTGCCAACAATATGTGCAGGACTCATAAAGGAGTGTACTGGGTATACTAGTGTCTTATCAATAAAATTGAGTCGAATAAATTTAATTAAATTATGGAAATGGAATTAGTAGCCTTAATATAATTAGATACTGAAATAAAATAATTGGACTTAAACAATTCGGGTGGCTTAGTTATGAGGGTAGATAGTGGTATTTATCTTTACTCACATATGTATATATCATTTAATTTAAAATACTCTATTGTGATGTTTATCATGTATAATGCTACACTACACCAAATCCTGCGAATGGTCACGCCCAGTTGGTCACGGACCAAGTCCGTAACCAGCTGGTCGCGGACTTGGGCCGTGACCATCTCAATTTTTGGCGTGACCATATTCATTACCACACTGAGTCATGGATGTTCTGGAAGTGGCCACGGCCAAAATCCCTAACCACTGTGGGTCACGGACTTGGGTTGTGACCAAGTCGTGACCATCTTAGATCCAAATTCGCACCAAAATTCCCTCCAAGTTTGGTTGCGGATGGGTTAAAGACTTGGGTCGTGACCATGGGCATAAGGAAGCATAAAACACACACACACACTGAGGGTCACATCTGGAGGCCGTGACCATTTTTTTACGTGGGTCACTACTATAGGCCTTGGTCATACCTCATTCAAGGAGTGGTTCTGATGGAAGAATGGTCGCGCATGGTGGGTCACGGCTCTAGGCCATGACCGGGTTCAATCCAGCAACACCCTCACCTCATTTATTGGTCGCGCATGGTGGGTCACAGCTCTAGGCCATGACCGGGTTCAGAACTTAAAACAAAACACCCGTTGCAATTTCATTTCTGTCGAACCATTTTAGTGTTTAAAGGCTGTGCGATTTGTGCGATTTCATTGCATTTTTTCTAAAGGTAAGGGTCTATGTATAGATTCATTTCGATTGCATTTCGATTTTACTTCAATTTGTGCGATTTCGTCATTTCTATCTAAAGCCCTAATTTCTGTGTATGTACGTATAGTTTTATGTTTGTATGTGTGTATGTGTGTGTATGCACATATTTATGTGTATATTTATGTTTATGTGTGTAACTATGAACAAATAAATTATTTTTTTATGTCAATAAACCCTAAATTGTATGTGTGTGTATGTATAAATTTATGTAAAAGAAATATTAAGGTTTAGTAAACCCTAAATTGTATGTGTGTGTATGTATAGATTATGTCAATAAACCCTAGATTGTATGTGTGTGTATGTATAGATTATTCCAATAAACCCTATATTGTATGCGTGTGTATTTTTTTTTGACAAAATATTATTCAAAACTACAGACATTATATTTTAAAAAAAATATAATTAGATGAATTTTTAATGAGTAAAAAATTTACATCCACCTTATTGTGGGTTATATGCATATATGCATGTCATCATATTATATTAGGGGTTATGGGCGTGCCGTGATTTTTTTTTTGACAATGTACTGGGGGTTATATGCGTGCCGTTATGTTTTCGGATAATTCTAGGCTGACACACAAAATTGGACACGACAATGCCTTTAATATTGAATATGTTGTTTATAGATTTTAGGAAAAAGATGAAGTCAAAGAGTATTAGAAAATATGGATATTAGTAAGTTTTCCATATTGTTTTATAAATATAGCAAATATGGTTCTTAGTAAGTTTCTCTGATGATCTTAATCATTTACAGGAGCTCTTTCGGAGATTTAGTGCGATTATCCATTTTCGTAGATTCTTTTCAGACAAAGCTGAGTAATTGACCTCCTTACCAGAGCATCTTTGGTATAATTTTTTTTTGTAGTAGGTAAACAGTAATGCGATATCTAAAATAATTTTGGCACTTTTATTTACATTTTTATTTATTGAAACTAAAGTAGATTGTGTGCAAACGTTGAATGATTTTTCAGGTTACTAATAACTCTTCTTTCATTTGTATACAAATGAGCTAAAGTTTAGACCATGCCCAGTTGTCTTTGCATCTTTTTCTCGTGGCCCAAAAGCGTGTATGTACAGGGTTCTTCAAGTAATTGTCTTGGATAAATTGTATGAGAATGTGTTTAATGGTGAATTTAACTTTCCTTTCGCTTCTATCACGAGTTCAGATAAATCGGTTTTAATAATTTTTTCTCTTTTGGTTGCAGATAATTGAGGGAAAATGTGAAAAACATTTCAATCTGGTATGCTTTATTCTTCTTATATGTATGTGTGTTTCAGTAACATTTTCAGTTTTCACCATACCTACCCCATAGACGCAGTCTCCCAAAGGTTCAGTAGAAATTAATAATCATATTCCCAATTAACATACCAATGTTCTGGGTGAGGTGGGTGGGGGAAGGGGGGTGAATAACATACTAACGGTAAAAAAAAAATTGTATTTTCATTTTATGTGAGATATAAGGGACGATTGTTCATGGTGATTCTGTAAATAGATGGTAAAAGAACTATAACACTATCGTCGTGTTGTGTTTGTGTGGCAGTTAAGACTCGCATCAATCGTCTTATCATGTCTTGTCGTCGTGTTATTCATGTTTTACTTTTATTTTTGTGATATTCATGTCTTTACTTCTCCACTTTAAATATGAACCCCAAGCGGCCTCCTGAGAGGCACCGACACCTCGCACGAGACCAATGTAACTCGTAGAAACTGACCGCGTGGTCAGAGGACTCCCGGTTTGAGAATACAACAATAATTTAAAAATATCTAGAGTTAGACTTAAAAACATTACTTTAGAAGGGGAAATCCCAAAACAATCCCAAAACGACCCCGTGAGAGGATCTAGACACATGTATCTAGCAGTTGGGGTTGTCAACTTCATATTACCTTGTATTTAAGCAATGTAACTTGATAATCTAGGCCCATGGGAGAACCAAGACGATTTTGTAAAGGTCCTATATTTTGTGAGTAATAAAAATATTGGGTTGGGGAGTTTTCCCTGTAATATTGTGTTGCCTTACTAATTGAGATTGTGTATTACTGGTTGGATTGTTGTTGGTTTACTCGGTACCGGCACCTCGCACGGGACCAATGTAACTCGTAGAAACTGACCGCGTGGTCACGGGACTCCCGATTTAAGAATACGACGATAATTTAAAAATATTTAGATTTAGGCTTAAAAACTTGGCTTTAAAGGGAGAAACCCCGAAACAACCCCCAAATAGCCCCGTGAGAGGCACCGACACCTCGCATGGGACTAGGGCTGTGTGTTTTTTTCGAACTTTCCGATTTTTCCGATTTTCGATCCGATTTTTTTCGAATTTGGAATGAAATTTTAGTTTGCCAATTTCCGATTTTCCGATTTTTTCGAAAAAATCGGATCGAAAATCGAAAATAATTCTGAATTTCCAATTTTTCAATTTTTTCGAAACTATGCCGATCCGATTTTTCCGATTTTTTTCCGAATTATTTCCGATTTTTTTGTAATTATTTTCCAATTTCCGATTTTTTCGATTTTTTGAAAGTTTCCCATATCCCACATCGGTTGGGAGAGGGAGAGGGCTCCAAAATATGCTATATAAAAGGAGAGTATCCTCCTAACTTCTACACAAATGAAAAATGAGTCAAATCCTCACGTGTTTACATGTTGGGTTAAGCCATTTTCATTGTTTCTTTAAAATGAGAATTTCGAGTAATCGAAAATGCATAATTTTTTTTTTGAAATTTTGGAATTTCCGAAATTTCTGGATTTTTAATATATTTTGTGAATTTCTGATTTTTTCCCGATTTTTGCCGATTTTTTGATTTTTTCGAATTCGATTTTTTTTTTAATTTTCCGAAAAAATTGGATCGGAAATCGGAATAGTTATTTTATTTTCGAAAAAATTGGAATTTTTTCCGAATAGGCATTTTTCGATCCGATCCAACCGAAACACAACCCTACACGGGACTAATGTAACTCATAGGAACTGAGCGCATGACCACGAGACTACCGGTTTAATAATACGACGATAATTTGAAAATATCAGAACTCAGGCTTAAAGACATGACACTAGATGGGGGAAACCCCAAAACAGCCCCCAAATCGCCCTGCGAGAGGCATCGACACCTCGCATAGGACCAATGTAACTCGTAGGAACTGACTGCGTGGTCACGATACTCTCGATTTGAGAATACGATGCTAATTTCAAAATATCTAGACTTAGGCTTAAAAACATGGCGTTAGAGCACAAAAGCCCAAAACAGCCCCCGAACAGCACCATGAGAGGCACCGGCACCTCGCACTGGGCCAATGTAACTCGTAGAAATTGACTACATGGTCACGAGACTCACGGTTTAAGAATACGATGATAATTTAAAAATATTAAGACTTACGCTTAAAAACATGACGTTAGAGGGGGAAACCCGAAAGAGCCCCTGAACGACCCTGTGAGAGGCACCGACACCTCGCACGGGATCAATGTAACTTGTAGAAACTGACCGCGTGATCACGGGACTCCCATTTTGAAAATATCTAGACTTAGGCTTAAAAACATGGCGTTAGAGGGAAACATCCCCAAACAGCCCCCAAACACCCATGAGAGGCACCAACACCTCGCACGGGACCAATGTAAATCCTAGGAACTGACCGCGTGGTCATGGGACTCACGGTTTGAGAATACGATGATAATTTTAAAATATCAAGACTTACGCTTAAAAACTTGGCGTTATAGGGCAAAACCCCGAAAGAGCCCCCGAACGGTTCCGTGAGAGGCATCGACATCTCGCACGGGACCAATGTAACTCGTACGAACTGACCACGTGGTCACGAGACTCCCGGTTTGAAAATATGATGATAATTTGAAAATATCTAGACTTAGGCTTAAAAATGTAAGGACATAATTTTATAAGTCCGTTATCAATTTATTATGTCGTATATACCGTTACAACCGTCAAAGAGCATTCAGGAGTAATCTACAACAAGACGGATTCGAACTAATCAAGTTCTTCATAAAAAAGACTCCGCAATGTTTACTTTGGTAAGATTATGTTTTTAATACCTTAACTTTCCACTTACAACTTTTGGGATATTTTTATAAAATATTTTCTAAGTGTTGGAGCGGACTTTTTCGTCAAAATTTGAGCATGAGTATTTTTTCTAAGTCCTGAAGCGTACCTCGATTTTGATGTCCAGGTCGTTCATGCGAGATAGTTCTCTCGTTCGGATTTTTCCTTAAATTTGTGCTACATGCTTTATTTATTTATGGGTTGACACACGCACACACAAACTGCATGTTGAGGGGCTGAATTAATTTGGTTTAAAAATAGACTCTAATTAAATAAGTGCACCAAAGTAGAAATTTGCGAATTTAATCAATTATCACACGCCATACGTCTTACAAATTGGTATCAGAACAGGTTACGCTAATTTATCACGTATTCCTATTTTTCGCAAAATTGTGTGATGTTGATTTTTTTTTTTGCAAAATCTATTTTTTTTTAAATCGCAATTTTCAATGGAGCATTTGTCTAGTTTGATGCCCCCTCCTATTGACACGAGTCAAAATTTTAATGATTTATATAGTCTGAATTTGACGTTTGTGAAAATAATTGAAGTTTTGGAAAAAGAAAATTCTCGTTTTAAATATGCGATGGATCTTTTGCAAACGGTTCAAAATCAAAGAGATTTTTATCGTGAGAAACTTGTTTTTTTGGACCAAGACTTTAATGATTTAAAATTGTTCAAAAAGGAGAGTGATGATAGGGTCCTATTTTTAGAAAAAGAATTAGAGGACCTTAAAAATTCGATGGGTTGTGTTTGTGCCAAAGAGGATAAAAATATTTTAATCAATGAGTTTGTGGCACGTGAAGAGACTCTTAAGGAAAAGTTTGCTTTAATTGAGGGAGAGAGAGATACCCTTTTAGAAATTGTTGAAAATTTAAAAAAGAAATCCCTGTCTTTGGAAGAGTCTAATTCTTTGCACGAGTCAAAAATTTTGAAGTTAAAAAACGATTTGACATGCTCGAGTAGGTTTGATAGTGATGGTAATGGTTCATCTTGTTCTCATGCTTTTAGTGCTAAAACCAAAACCATTATTTATTTTAGAGGGTCAATTAATTCCAAGGACGTTAGAAAACATCACACTTCAGGTAACATTCCTCCCGTTTACACATGTTCATATTGTGGTAGGAAAGGTCACCTTAGGCAATTTTGTTTTGATCTTGAAAAAATTACTAGGAAGTTTATGTCTAGTGTTACCTTGGTTCCTAAATCCCCGACACGACGTTTCATATCTATTTGGATTAGGAAATCACTTTTAGAGGCACTAGATTTTCGACAAGTTGATTCCTGTTTGCTTGCACATGATTCTTCTCTTGCCATATCATATAGATGATTGTGTTCGCATATTTGTCATACGCTAGTTTTTTGTTTCATAATATTTATGTTTGCCAGTGTTGTGTTATGTACTTTTTGTATCAGATTTTATTTTGATAAAATTTTTAAATTTTTTTGAAAAATACAAAAAGATTTTATTTTGATAAATTTTTTGAAAAATCCAAAAAGATTTTTGTATTTTGTTTGCACCTTTTATGGATGAACACTTAGGATGACCAAGTCACAATTTGATTCCATTTATCCATGTGACTATTTGATAATGTTTTTGAGACAATAGGTCAATTCATCCAGTGCTTTATAATGTTTGGAGTCATTGAGATGTAATTAAGTGTTACTTTCTACATGTTTGACTCATGATTTCCTTTATTGCACACATACACAAATTTGTTTGCTTATTGTGCTTGTCTTATCACATGTTGGTTGGATGTTTTCACTTCAATCCTGTCCTTAACACGAACCAAGCGCGATAAAACTTGTTAAGAAAGTTATGCATGTAAGAGCTATTTACGAGTTTGTGTGTTTTATTTGAAAATTGAGAATGCCTACGAAAGATTATCATTTATCCTTTGCGATTAAGCCGCCGTTTAATTGGACCTGAAAAATTGAGGAATTTTATTATCCAAGGTCCAAATAGGTTTAAAAGAGCCCAACAAAAGTTAAAGGCAATAAAAAGAAATTCATGCCAATTATGGGCCAATTAGATTTTTGCACCAATTCTCCAAAGTTTGAGAATTTAGTTTATACACCTCTAAAAGAAAATATATATGAAAGAGTTTGAATGGAGAATTAAAACGGGTTTCCACGCCCTTGAAAATCTTAGAAAAGCGCTACATAGTTTTTGTCGTTATTGCTGTGGAAATTACTTTGACTTTGATTTGTTGATTTATATAAGACGATGTAATCTAAATTCAACAATTTTTACACCAAAGGATACCTTTGATGTTCATTCATTAGGAGTACACATATGCATCGTGCACATATGATTGATTGAGTTGATTTTCCTATTGAATGTGTCCACACCCATTTATTCCATTTTCATGACTTGGTTGTTTTAGTTTAAATCCATGGTGTGATTTTTGGTATCTTATTTTTGTATAAAAAATTGAAAAATCGAAAAATAGTTTGTGAAAGTTTTTGGGACATACCTTTGCATGCATGTAGTTTGATCCATGTTTGCTATGCATTTTTATCGTGACACTCTATGTTTTGATCGTTTCTTCTTATCTGTCTATTTGGGGACATCATAAAAAGGGGGAGAAAGAATTATCATGTTATGGGCGAGTTTTTGCATTATGGGGGAGATTTAATTTATTAATGATTTATTCGTATATCATTTCAAACTCGATGCGTCACGCAGGTATTTTGCTTTATCTCATGTGTGTAGGTACAAAGATTGAAGATTTTTATGTTGCACACCCTGATGAGAAAAGTTTTGAGATTTGATGAAGATGTTTGAAGAACAGTTTGAGCTCTTGCAAATTTATTCATGGGAGGGTAGATTTGTATAGGCAATTTGGTATTTGATAATTTAGATGTTTTTATGTATGTATCGGCATAGACATAGCGCGATCACGGGACTCTCGATTTGAGAATACGTCGATAATTTGAAAATATCAAGACTTAGGATTAAAAATATGATGTTGGGGGGGAAAAACACGAAACAACCACCAAATCACCTCGTGTTAGGCACAGACACCTCGCACGGGACCGATGTAAATCGTAGGAACTCACTGCACGATCACGGGACTCCCGATTTGAGAATACGGCGATAATTTGCAAATTTTTAGACTTGGCCTTAAAAGCATAGCGTTAGAAGGAAAAAAATAACACAGCCCCCGAACAGTCCCGTGAGAGGCACCAACACCTCGTACTAAAAGAAAATAACTTGTAGAAACTGACCGCACGATCATGGGACTTTCGATTTGAGAATACGACGATAATTTGAAAATATCAAGACTTAGACTAAAAAAATGGCGTTAGAGGGGGAAAGCCCGAAACAACCCCCGAATAGCCTCGTGAGAGTCACCAACACCTCGCACGGGGTCAACATAACTTATAGAAACTGACCGCACGATCATGGGACTCCCGGTTTGAGAATACGATGATAATTTACAAATTTCTCGACTCTGGCTTAAAAAGATGGTGTTATAAGGCAAAAACACGACATAAGACTCGAACGGCCCCGTGAAAGGCACCAACACCTCGCCCAAGACCAATGTAACTCGTAGAAACTAACCGCGTAGTCACGGGACTCCCAGTTTGAGAATATGACGATAATTTGAAAATATCTAGACTTCGGCTTAAAAATGTGGCATTAGAGGGCGAAAACCCAAAACTACCTCGAACATCCCCAAGAGAGCCACCAACACCTCGCATGGGACTAATTCAATATGTAGGAACTGACCATGTAGTCACGAGACTCTTGGTTTGCGAATACGATTATAATTTGAAAATATCGAGACTTAGGCTTAAAAACATGGCGTTAGAGGGCGAAAACCCCCAAAAGCTCCCCAAATCACCTCAGGAGAGGCACCGACACCTCGCACGGCACCAATGTAACTCGTACGAACTAATTGCGTGATCACGAGACTCTCGATTTGAGAATACAATGATAATTCGAAAATATCAAGATTTAGGCTTAAAAACAAGGCGCTAGAGGGGGAAAACGCAAAACACCCCCGAAATCGCCCCGTGAGAGGCACTGACACCTCGTACGGGACCAATGTAACTCATAGGAACTAACTGCGTGATCACGGGACTCCCGATTTGAGAATATATCGATAATGTGAAAATATCAAGACAAGATTAGAAACATGGCATTGGAGGGAAAAAACCCAAAACAACCACTAAATCTCTCCGTCAAAGGCACAGACACCTCGAACGGGACCGATGTAAATCGTAGAAACTCACCGCACGATCACGGGACTCCCAATTTGAGAATACGATGATAATTTGTAAATTTCTATACTTAGGCTTAAAAGTACGGCGTTTGATGGTAAAAATCGGACACAGCCCCCGAACGGCCCCAATACCTCGCACGAGACCAATGTAACTCATAGGAACTGACCACTCGATCACGGTACTCCCGATTTGAGAATACAACGATAATTTATAAATTTTTAGACTTAGTCTTAAAAATATGTCGTTAGAAGGCAAAAACCCGACACAACCCCCAAACGGCCCCGTGAGTGGCACCAACACCTCGCACGGGACCAATGTAACTCGTAGAAACTGACCCCGCGATCAAGGGACTCCCGGTTTGAGAATATGACGATAATTTGAAAATATGAGGACTTAGGCTTAAAAACATGGCATTAGAGGGCGAAAGCCCGAAACAGCCCCCGAACGGCCCCGTGAGAGGCACCAACACTCGCACAGGACCAATGTAACTCGTAGGAACTGACCGCTCAATCATGGGACTCCCGGTTTGAGAATAAGATGATAATTTGCAAAATTATAGAGTTAGGCTTAAAAACATGGCATTAGACGGCAAAAATCTAACACACCCCCTGTGTGGCTCCGTGAGTGGCACCAACACCTCGCAGGGGACCAATGTAAACTGTTTTAAAAAACGCACCTCAGCTCCACCTATGCTCGAGGCTGGAGAATAACGCCCCGCCTTAAAATTTTTACGCCTTATTCTTGGTAAAACCCTTAGGCGCATTTTTTTTTCCAAAAACAACAATGATTTAGTGAAACGATATCGCCTTTTAAAGATTTTTTTACAAACCGGACCATTATCTCATCCAAAATAATCAAATAGTATTTTAATTTGCAAATATTCAGACATGTTTTTATGATATGTACGGTTTTAGTATTTTAATAGCCTTGTTACGATTAAAAAATATTAAAATATATTAAGAAGGCCTAAACGCCTTTTCAAGCCTTTTTACGCCTAAGGCCTGCCTAGGCTTTTAAGGCTTAAGGCTTGGCCTCCACGCCTCGACCACGCTCTGCATTCTTTAGAACCTTTAAAAACTGACCGCGCGATCACGGGACTCCTGGTTTGAGAATACAATGATAATTTAAAAATATCAGGACTTAGGCAAAGCATGGCGTTAGAGGGTAAAAACATGAAACAACCCCCGAACGGCCTCGTGAGAGGCACCAACACCTCACACGGGATCGATGTAACTCGTAGGAACTGATATGATGACCATTATAACTCGTATATGCAATTTTTCGGCTTGAATATAATTTTTTTAAAACTACTTGGTTACTAATATCGTTTGTTTTTTGTATGCTATTTTTTACGGGATAACATTGTATCATTTGATTTTATCCACGTGGAACACATGAAGAAGACAAAGGTTTACAACTTGAAGATTGCTTATATAATGTTGTTGACATTCAGCATTATGTTTTTTATGTGTTAGGGCCGTGTGGGCTTTTATAGTTTTATTGCTAACTTTTATGGTCGTGCGGGCTTTTATAATTTGATTGTTAAATTTTATGGCCATGCGGGCTTTATATTAAGCAGGTTTTATATTAGCAGAGTTTAGAATGTCCAGAAAACAAATGGAACTCTGCCCATTTTTTTTGTTTGTGAACTATTAAGACTTGTAATATTTTGAAGTTTGTATGTGCATTTGTTTATTAATAACGTTTTCGAATCACAATTTGTGATTTGTTTTTATTATTTTACCAATAATAAATATTTGTAACACCTCGTGCGTGTCCAACGTAACACGTAGCAATCGGTCACGCAGTCATAGGACCACCAATTTTAGGATTGAAAAAAAATATTTTTTTTATTATAGTGAAATATGGTCATGGACAAAGTCCATAACCATTTTTATTTTTTTCGCCGCGCATAAAAATGGTTGCGGTCAAAGTCCATGAGCCCCAGTCGCGATGAAAAATGGTCGCGGTCAAACTTCGTGACCCACACGCGACGAAAAAAAAAAGGTCATGGCCAAAGTCCGTGACCCCTAACCGCGACGAAAAATGGTCGCGGTCAAAGTTCGTGACCCGTATTGCGATGAAAAAAATTTGAAAAAATAATTGTGGTATTGGTCACGGACTTTGGCCGCGACCATTTTTCGTCGCGGTTGGGGGGCACGGACTTTGGCCGCGATCATTTTTCATCGTAGTTGGAGATCACGGACTTTGGCCGAGACCATTTTTCATCGCGATTGGGGGTCACGGACTTTGGCCATGACCATTTTTCATCATGGTTAGGGGTCACGGACTTTGGTCGTGAGCATTTTTTTCTCATCGCGGTATGGGTCACGGCCCAAGTCCGTGACCATCTGCCGTGACCCCCCGATTGGTCATGGACTTGGGCTGCGACCCATGAAATTGGTTGCGCTCGAAATTGTCACGACCCAAGTCCACGACCCATAGTCTTGGTCAGGGATTTTGACCGTGACCATTCACCAGTTTTGGTATAGTGTTATTGTCTAGGTTCACAGACCCTAATTGTGAGGAGTAGCTAGTATTCATACAGTGGAATGTGACCCATTGCATTGACTAACATTTCAGGTATAGTGTTGTAGTAGCTCCACATAAGTGATTGGAGATATTTTTGGGAAGTGCAACTGAAGATTTATTTATCTGTTTTAGTAGTTTAGATTTACTTTCCTTTCCATTGCATTTATTATGAGGTTTTTATTTACGGTTTTGGTGGGACAATCGATTTCACAGTTATTTACGATTTCTATCAGATACTTATAGTTAAATTATTTCATTTGGATTTTATTGATTTGGAGTTGGATTTATTTTGGAGCTACCATGGTGATGGATTTTAATATTGCAGGAATGGTTATATTTTGTTGGGTAAATTTGATTATTATCTTGTTGAAATTTTTAAATGTCTCATATATCTGTCACATGTTGTGAATGATAACTTATTTAGTGACGTCCGACGTAGTTTGGCGGCGGCGGCTGGCCACCTCGCTTGCCAAAATTGTGTTGGGTGTTACAATCGAGGGAAGATCACTTTCTATAAATGGTGCTAGATTGTGCTTTAATTGTTGAAAAATTAAAGATTAGTGCATTATACTTATTCAAGCTCTAAGTAGTTTGTAATCCATTTAGTTTGTGAATTTTATAAACAATATGAAAGTTTAGGTTTTGTCCCAAAGGAATTTTTCCTCACTTCTTCTATGCTTGCTTGGTTTGATTATTTATGTGGTTTGACATAATTAATTTGAACTTTATTGCATGCACACCTAATTGGTAATCAAGATAAAATTTGGTCAAAAATGAATTAGTGTATGCGTAGACGAAGATACGAATAAATCCATAGAAAATCTTGTCTTGTTTTCTCAAATTTATATTAGAGTGAGTTGTACTAAAATATCGTGGGATCCTGATTTTATGGATTTTTTTTGGGATACCAATTTTCTCAAATTGGAATCAGATCGGGTTACACTAAGTTTTTTGTGATCATTTAAAATGTTGGTTTTATTGATAATTTGTATAATAGGCTACCAGTTTTCGATGGGTCTAATTATGCCCATTGGAAAGCTCGAATGAGGTCGGCTT
This sequence comes from Sambucus nigra, assembly GCA_949130495.1. Classification (NCBI taxonomy): domain Eukaryota; kingdom Viridiplantae; phylum Streptophyta; class Magnoliopsida; order Dipsacales; family Adoxaceae; genus Sambucus; species Sambucus nigra. The sequence goes on along the minus strand of OX422215.1, from coordinate 290,643,586 downwards.
TAAAAGCGATTGATAATATATCTGGCTTGTTAGTGAAAGATGATGGACACCACCCAATGTGACCAGTGGTTATGTCATATGTCCTAAACCTATCACCTCTTGGATGGTGGACGAACTAAAATGGAGTCAAATTAACTCACGTGGTTTAAGGATCATTTCTGGAGCCATCACCCCTGACGAGTTTTGACGCATCATGACGTGCACCACGTCTAAGGAAGCTTGGGATACCCTATATCTCACGAGTGTACCAATGATGTGAAAGCTTTCAAACTTCAAAATCTCACCTCACAGTTTGAGACTATTACTATGCTAGAGTCTTAGTCATTTAATGAATTTTATGCATGATTGTCTGATATCATTGACTCTAGTTTTAATTAGGGTGAGATAATTCCTGATACGCATGTAGTTAAAACGATTTTGAGATAACTTCCATCATGTTTTATTCCTAAAGTCATTGTCTTGAATTCATTCGAATTATTAGATACTCTTAGGTTAGAAGAACTCGTAGGAGACCTTCAAACTTATAAAATCGACATGTTTCCCAAAACTGTTATGAAAAAGGAAATAGGGATTGCTTTGAAGGGCCAATTTTTTTTTTTAAAAAGAAAAAAGGTAATGATTATGAGTTCGAGTTTGATTATGAGTTTGATGATTTAACCCTTTTTGCAAAAAATATCTTAAATTTAACAAAAAAAATTCTTATAAAGAAAAGATTTTTGAGAAAAATAAAAATTTGAATGAGGGCAAGAATGCTTGTGAGAAAGATGAGGTGAGATGTTAAGAGTGCGAGGGTAAGGGACACAAAGACCACGAGTATGCCACTAGGATAAAGTGACATGACCAATTGAAAGTTTCACATATAGCCACTCTTAGTGATAGCGGCATCGAGCCGGTGAATTTTGGGAATAAATCACTGTATGAACCTAACTACTGTGCGTTCAAGAAAAGTCATGTGAATACTTATAGTTTGTCCCATGTCGATGAGGACATTTTTAAACGTGAGAGCCTATATGATGTTTCGAATTATTCTGGAGAGAGTGAGAGCGAGGAAGAGAATTTAAGTGAGGGAGAAAGTAGACTCTAAAAAGTCTTTCGTGAACTTTACATCGAGACGTTAAAAATGAAAAAGCTCAATAATGATTTGTCTCTTAAGGTTTTTAATTTAGAGAAGGAGGTGAAAGTTTTGAGAGAGTGTGAGGCATCGGTGAGTCAACTGGGGAAGGTGAAAGATTCTTTATATGAGCAATTAATTGTTGTAGGTAGAGAGAGGACTGATTTGACTAACGCAATGGCTAATATTATGAGAGATCTTCAAGCTTCATTAGAGACTCGTGAGAAACTCGAAGCCCATATATTCAAACTCGAGATCGATCTCTAACGTACTCGGGAGGTTATGGTCATGTTAGAGTAGCGTTAGGTAACGTTGAAATGCAATGAATAGGTTATGACGGTGCATCCCTTCCTAAAGCTGCACCCGTGCTGATTACCGAGTTTGTGATGGATTCATATAGCCATAGTCCTAACCTACATAAGAAAGCTCGTCCTAGATATTTTAGGCAAAATAAATCCAAGCCCGTTTATATTTGTTCCCATTACAAACGAAAATGTCACCTTAGAGAGTTTTATTTTAAGTTAGGGAGTACTTCTCACACGCGTGTTCCCCGGTTTATTCCACACGAGTTTTTACACATGTTCCCATACGCACTCCCACACACGTTGCTCCACATGCTCCCGCACAACACTGTAGAGATTTTGAGAGTTTTCAAGAGCAAGTAGAGTATTTACTTAAGACTTCACAATGTTTGATAGAGGAATTCCATAGGATGTCTTCTCCTTTTGAGAACTCTGGGCCTAATGATTGAGGTCGAGACTTGTTTCTAGAACCATGTTCATATCTTTATCCCTATTGCTAGATTGTATTTTTATTGTATTCATATGCTTTTCTTTTTGATATACTTGAAAAAGATTTTAGTTTTTATGAAAAAGTTATAAAAAAATCCAAAAGTTTTTTGCTTTTTAAGAAAAAGTTTGAAAAATTGCAAAAGATTTTAATTTTGATAAATTTTTTGAAAATGACGAAAAGATTTTTATATTTTCATTTTTCATCGTACATGGATGAACATTTAAGATATTTGGATCACTTCTACATTCCATTCATCCACAAGACTTTTTCGTAGTACTTTGAGACATGAATTTGTTTCGTTAGTGTGCTTAATAACGTGTGGATAACATTTCGTTGTTCATTGATTATTACATTTGATATGTTATTCTCTTTGTCGCCTTTATTGCACACGTGCATGGACTTTTTGAACATTGTACTTGCTTATCGTGTGTCGACTAAGGTGTTCTCATCTCAAAACTACTTAATAATGAGCAAAATGTAAAAATACATAAATTGTGCTTGTAAAAACCATTGCCCGAATTTCGCTTCTTGAAAAATAATGATTTATGTTAAGCATTGGAAAGGGGTTGCACAAAAGCAAAATTCTATTTGCATTAAAAGCCACTATGTGTAAGAGTAACCTAAAAAGATTAACGACGCACAAAAATAGAAGTGCCAAGGCCATTTATTTTATATTCATTAATACTTTACTACTTATGAGCATTATGATTTGTTCAAAATATTTGAGAGTGAATTCTTATATATATGAGATTTAAGGGAGTTATAAATCAGAAGATCAATGGTTTTGCATAATGGACTTTCTCTAAAATCATTAAACAGTTTGACGTTATTGATTTGTGAATCATTAAAATTCATGGCACATTGCATAAGTTGAGTAAATTTCATTTAAATTCAACATTTTTACACTTAAGATTGAAATTGAGTTCTTTCTCTAGAAGTATTTCCTGACTTCGTGCACCTATGTTATGAGTGTTTATGTTGACTTGCCTATAGAAAATGTTCACACAATTACATTCCGTTTTCACGATTCAGATATTTTAGTGTTATTACATGGTAACTATGTGTTTTTTACCTCTATGTATCTATTATATATGTGTACTTGTTATAATCGAAAAAATTCGAAAAACATAAAAAATAGTTGTTTGATAGGGGGAGAACACATTATTGTGACACCCCGACTAATTAAATACCGGGTAGCTACTCCTTTATTCAAATTAATGCAAAATGCCAAGTTGGTTCAGTTCATAGCATCACTGTCGAAAACATTTTTTATAATTACTAGCCACCTAATATTTAAAAAGTGAGTTGTCAATTTTGAATTAAATCTGATTTACATGACATCCATTTAAATTATGAAATACTGATATCACAACCACATCACAGTCACAAATAAATAACGATGTAATAAACTAAATCTGGAGGAATACACCTCACAACAATCCAAATACTGAAGTAACAAATACATGCCTGAATCATTAATTTAATTACAACCCAAAATATGAAATAAAAACTGAGTAAATGAGATGTCTCTAAAATAAATGGGGCGACATGACCTACAGATGAGTAAATCTGAAATAAAGTCAACATAGAAAGTGGAGGCGTCTACTATCGAGGTCCTGTAACTTCCACAGCAGCTACAGCACGTCACGGGAATAGAACTCCTATGCTTGGTGTCCTTGTGGCTGGGCACCTAAAAAGGTTTTTACACAAAATAGATTTGAAAGCAAACGAGTCAGAGCCCGATTGTGAAAACAGTTTAAAATACAACAAGTGGTTTAATATAATTAAACAGTGAATATAAAGTACATGATAGTGCGTGCACTCACATGAGTTTCTCACCTCTCAACTAATTGTGCACTCCTATCGTACCCGTACCCATTCTAGATATTCCCATATCTAACTAGTCCAATACAAAATCTAACATTACTATACGATTCACGATTTAAGTTACGACATCTTAATATAAACAGAGAGTTTTACTTTTCTTTTTAGTTCCCATATTAGTCATGCTAATCACTAGAGATTTTCCATTTTTAACTCTACTAAAAATGTTGTTATTATTCACATTTACATTTACTCATGACAATTCATTTCAATTAACAATATATTGTTCTCATCATAAATATACAATACTGGCACCCCGAGACTAAGTTGCGGTGCACACATACTCTGCTATCCCATCTCGGTACATCACGTACATAAGGACCACGTATTTCGAATCTCTCAGTTATCATTTTCAGTTTACAACAATCACACATAATGGAGGCGAACATAGTTCACATCACATGGGTCACGCACATACCTACGTTCCCATGATCAACAGACTTATTAACTTCTCAATAAGTCCTTCTCTGACCTATGTCCTCGAGGTACCAATCTAAATCCCCCCGTAGGCACACAAAGACTAAATGGCCCTGATCGAACGCCGACCTCCCGTGATAGCAAGTATGGTAGGTATGTTATACACAACTAACTACATATACCAAGCATTCACACATCTTCGGTATTCCATAGTATATTTCTCATTACTGTACCGTCATTTCATGTTACGCGTTTACAAGTCCCCGAATTATATACATTAAAGTTATCAACTCTCCTCACGTCGAAGTTTTTAGACACTAATATCATAACCCATAAACATCATTCGGATTACTACAAAACTCTAAGTTTTAATCCTTAACGTAATTCTAAATCTCATAACTATATCCACAAATCAACAAGGGAAGGATTACCCTCAATTATATAAGTCTTTAAAAGGTTCGAAATAAAATCAGGCCTAAAAGGCCATTCTGTCAACTCATTAGAAATCTCGTTCGAACGAGGTCGTTCGAACGAGTGTCGTTCAAACGAAAGGCTTCGAATGAACTACCAACTCGTTAGAAGGGGTACTGTCATCTCGTTAGAAGTCTCGCTCGAACGAGGTCATTCGAACGACCTGGGCAGGTCTTCTAACGAGATGGCAGTATACGCCCAAAAAATTCCCAATTCGTTTTTCTCAATTTTTCTCTTCTCTAAACTCATCCTAAGATCATCCCAATGGCATTTTTATGTTCTTAAACTTCTCTAAACCCTCTTAGGTCGTTTCTTAATATATTTTTGGGGTCAAATCCTCCTAAACAACATGTAATTATCATTAATCCACAAATTTTACCCCAAACCCTATGAACATGAACCCAGAATTTTATTGTGCCCAATTACTCATCATAAATCCGTTTTTAAATCATCATCTTTAAGTCTTCGAATACTAAATTCGTCCATAGTCATTCTACATGCAAATCCTATCCCAAATTTAGAGTTTCTCCAACAATTTCATTAGTTTTCCTCAAAACTTTCAGGACAAAATAGTTCCTACACTAAACATGGAAGAAATATTCAATGCACTTAAAAATATCAAATCACTTGCCTTAGATTCATTTTCCAGATTTATTGTCGTTGATTCTAGGCTGAATTTTCCTTCTTTCAGTCACAAATCCTTCGAGAATGGTGGTGATGGGTGATGGCTTTGGTTTGGCTCTTATAACCTCTCTCCAACTTCTCTCAAAACTCCCGTAGCCCACTCTCTCACTTTTGGCTGATAATGGCCTTAGTGGCCCTTCTAATAGTATTTAAATTACCTCTAAAATTCGTGGGTTTTAATCCCTTAATTTTTAAAATTACCAAAATACCCTTCTAGGTTGCTGGTTTGGCCTAAAAATGCCCCGGGACCCAAACTAAACTCCCGGCTAGTGTTTTCTGACTATTTCGACCCTTCCGGACACGTTGGCGCACTCAAAATGACCGTTCGGTTGATAAAAATATAAATTATTTTTTAATCTAATTAAATTCATTCCTGACGCGACTGACACGCACGTCCCAACTTAATTTCCCAAATTGTCGTATTTTAAACTCACGACATTTTTAATAAGTTCAATTATCACATATTACCATAATCACTCAGTAATATACAACAACATATTAATAACCAAATACTAACTCTCGTCTCGCTAGCATTTGAATCCGAATTAAAGTTTCTAATTAATTATTTCAAATTAATTTAATAACTCCCATAATTAAAAGCTATAATTCAATTTAATTATCCTCATAATTAAAAGCCATAAAAATACGAGGTATTACAATTATGCCTTTTGGATTATTATTACATGTGTTTTATCATTTATCTTTTGTGATGATATCTCTACTTCTTCATGTGATGCTTAATATTCTTTTTTAGATTCTATTCCTTAGTCTATTATGGACAGAAAAGTTGAGAATAAATTGAGGGAGAGTTTTATTTTTCGTTAAAACTTGTATGCATCACGGTATTTTTTGTTCCATGTGTGTAGGTATCTTCCGCTTTGATGATGATTTCATGGACTACGCCAGACGAAGATAAAGTTGTCCATGGAGAGAGCAATTTTGGTTGAAGACAAAGTTTCAAATGTCATTTCATTTCTTGAATTTGGGTGGACATTAAGATACAACGTCTTAGGGTTTGGTTTTCGATTTTCGTTTTGTACCAGAATAGTCAAAATGGGAGACTTGTAAGAGCAAAATTGCTCATAGCTTAGGCATTTTTGTATTTTGGAGTATCCCGTTACAAATCGGAGTTTCAAACCGGACACTACGTTCGCATTATTACCTCTATGAACATTCGAAGATATGTTAGTGATCGAGCACATTTTTCGGATTTCAAGTTGTTGGATTTGTCACTGACACTATATGGAGGTATATGACTAGTGATTTTATTTCTCACACGAATTATATTCTGGGATGTTTATTTATTAAATCGAGGCTTTTTGATAAAACGGATTTTTATTTTTTATTTTTAATCTCGTTTTAACGAGAATTAAACTCGTTAAAATGGAATTGAGTTTTCATTTGAACGACTTCTGATCTCGTTAGAATGAATTTCAGATCTCGTTAGAACGCCATCTAATGACGATCAAACGAGAATCCTCTTCCAAAGATTGCACATCTTGTTAGAAGCTCGTTAGAAGGATGATCGAACGAGAATTTCGTTTTGTTTGTTATAATGAAAAATTAGTCTCGTTCAAACGACCTTGTATTTTTATTCGAACGAGTTCTCCACCTAGAAAAATGTATTTTTCTATAAAATATTTTCTTTTGGCCTATTTTACTATAACTTTGGGCAAAAACCTTTTCCTATATCCGAACCAAAAGTTCCTACCTTGCGTTTGATAAAAAAAAACTTTTGTTTACCAAATCTAGGTTTTGTTTTCTAAATCACACATCCCTCTATATGATTTTTTGAGTTTTTTCAAATCCAAGTTTCCATACACTTGTATAAACCCTTGTAGAGTTCTACTCTACTGTCGACCTATATGGAGTTAAGACTCTATTGTTGAAGAAGAAGGCTGATCGGTGGATACCGAGGAAAAATCACTTCATGTGGACGGTGCTGGGTTGTGCCGCAGCTATTGAAGAATTAAAGACTAATGCATTATAGTCAGTGGATCTTTATGTAGTTTGTAAGTCATTGAGTCTGTCAATTTTGTAAATAGTGCTGAAATCTAGGTTTTTTTCGAAAGGAATTTTTCCTTACTTCTTCTGTGCTTGTTTGGTTTGATTATTCGTATGGTTTGGCATAATTAATTTTGACTTTATTGCATGCACACCAAATTGCTAATCAAGATAAAATTTTGTCAAAATTTTGTGTATGCGTAGCCTAAGATACAAATATATCCATAGAATATCCCGTTTTGTTTTCTCAATATAATATAAAAGTATCATTCTCATTTATATTATAGATATATAAACGTAAATATATTGTTCATAAAAATATCACATGCGATGTCATGGGGTGACATCACTAATGGACCAGAATTTTGTTATTCATCTTGTGGGAAAAACAATAAACCTAATTGTGTAAAATAAATTCGCCTTAACTAATGATCGTTTCCCTTATCCCTGCACATCCCAATTACCTCGTTCAAGCTCACTATAGAATATTGATGACACATTTCTTTTTCTCCATTATTGCTAACCCCAAAACATTTCACCAGTAATTTAACAACCTTTTTAGGTCATAATTCCCTTCTCCGTCATCTTCGTAAATAAGGTTCATGACCACAAAAATTATCAAGCTCTCGGTGACATCATGTCATCAAGTATAATCATCATCTCCCTAAAAGACATATGGAAAGTGTTGGTCTTGGGCTACCAACGTTCTATAAAGGTTAAAAACAAAACATAATTATTATACCAATGGATGTATGGCATCAAGTCTATCAACCTAAACTTCTCAACCCAGTGATGAATGCCACTAAAGAGATCCTTTGGTGACAAATCACCCATTTTGGTATAGAGGTTAACACACAATAATGGCCCATGTTTATTCTACCACATAAATTAAAGTGTTAGATAAGCATACAAATAAGTGATAATGGTAAAAATTTGCGTACATTGAGGGGTTTCCCATTGAATTGGTCCATACCGAGGTAGCTGCATAATGGGTGAACTTCTTTGGTCAATCAAGATCATTAAGGTCATCATAATCTTCGGTTGTGGCTCTTTTTGACTTCGACTGATGAACCCCCTACATTATTTTATTTAGTAGGATCATCTCCTCTATCAGATTGCGAAACATTATCGGCATTTGAAACATTACTAAGCTCGAGGACATTGTTAGGTTCGTCCACATTTCTCCTTATAGCAAAGCGTTTAGTTATTTCCAACATTTCTTTTTTGAAGGAGTCGTTGACTTCTTAGTCCTTGCGTATTCTATCATTCAATCTAAATGGAAAGACGGACTAACAATTATACAAGTACAATACCAAAATTAGGGAATGCATTGAAATACATACAAACATTCAAGCCCTTGAACCTAAGAAATTACACAAGCAGTTGAGGTATTTACCCCAAGAATAAAACAAAAGGATGCCTAAATTTTATTACGTACTTGACTAAATATCAACGAATGTTTTAAGTAAGGTTCGACAAAACACTACTGAAACCATATAGTCACTTTCGTTCCCTTGACCACGAGTGTGTAGAATGTAAATAATAATTTTTAACTTGTTTGGCATTTCTAGAAAAAAACATTATAAGCAACATTTTGGGCCTAGTAGGGAATGCATGGATCAAACTCATTACTCAAGCCTCGATTGAGACACTCATTGTTTCAAAAATCTTTTGCTCAGGTTTTAAGCCCTCGTTAATACACGTCTTTTGGGGATCGAAGTGTGACACCCCGCCTAATTAAATACCGGGCGATCACTCCTTTATTAAATTAAAATCAAGGTGAACAGTTGGTTCATTCTTAGCATCACTGTCGTTAAAATACTTTTCCAATTTAAATACCCTAAATAATTAAGCTAAGTGTCAAAACCATTTAAAACCTTATTTCCATTTTATTAAATCCGGTTATAAAACCTTAAACCATTGACATCTAAAGAGTCACACATTAAGAATGAGAATAGAAATGAACATTCAAGAATTTAATCATCAATAATAAATCCCAACATTTAAACACTAAAGGAAAACATCCTGCCAGTAACAAATCCCGAAATAAAGATACTGAAATATACAAGAATTACAATCTCTGACAATACCAATTAAATAATGGAAAAAGGGCGACACATGCCCCTGCTGGATAAAGTAAAACTAGGAGTAGAGTCAATAATGAGGTCGTCTAATCCATGGCCTGCAACTCCCACAAAAGCTACAGCACGTTCCATCCAAAGAATCCTAAGTAAGACACCCCTGTGGCTGGGCACCTGTAATACATATATATATAGACACAAGAGAGAAGAAGTAACAGCAAACGGGTCAGAGCCCGAATGGAGAACCGTTTTAAAAATAGTTTAGCAAGTATTTAAAATGCTACCGGCTAATGCAACAGTCATATTAGTAAGCGACACTCTCTTGAGAATTCTCACCTCTCACCTAGTGCGCACATCTATCGTACTAATGAGCCCCATCTATCTCTCTAACTTATTTCCCATAAGTTTTAACACGTGGAATTAAGGTTATGATATTCACTTTAGCAAAGTCTAACTCTCCAAGATTTCTTACGTTATTTAGAATAATTTCGTATTACTGTAACTGTGGTGACAATTATTATGCAACACAAATAAGTATGAAAGAGGTAATAACCAAGAAAGAATAAATAAAATGCCAATCACACAACAACAGGTGTACGTGGTTCAGGAAAGATGTGCCTACGTCCACGATGGTGCAGTCACTATTATTTCTCTATATTCTGAAGAATAGGTACAGAGAATACAACTTGTCCTTTGCCCCGGACCTAGGGTTTAATTTATACATGTGTATGCTAGTTAGTGGAGATGATGGGTTCCTTTATATTAGCCATCTTCCCTATCCTTTCCCTTCATGGGATTGTGCTCCCCTATAACTTCTCTTCATGGGATCGTGGGGAGAGACCGGGTCAATATGAAAGATAGAGGGCCTGGATTTTGGGCCGCCAGAACTGGGCTACTCGTCCAGGCCCATGGTCCTAAATTCTGGGTACCTACAATTGCCCCTGAATTTGTTGGGCCACGTTTATGGGTCCAATAAATTTAAATGATCGGCCATTATGGCTGATTTGTGATCCTTTGAAAACTGTGAAGTTGCTTTGGCGGCACCCGCTTCGCTATCCATGCGCTATGATTATAATTGATGGCTTGCTGGGATAAGGTACATTTCTCTTCGTCGCTTCAGCTTTTCCAGCAATCTTCTATTTTATGAGAACTCTTACGCTTTGTACCTTCTGCTTTCGATCTCTACTCTCGTTGCTTCTTAGCCATTTGACCTGATCTTCTGTCTTGTAAGTCTCTCGTGCTCTTTGCATTTTCTCTTTGGTTTGTAGTTTTTCTTGTATTTTTCCAATGGCGAAGATTGGAAATAGGTGAGTCACGGAGTTTAGAAAATTCTATAACATTCCTGAGTGGGTAGAGATTGAGTGTTGTGCCTCGCCTCCTAGGAACGTTAGGGATATAGAGGATGCACATTGGATTCACGTTTTGTTGCTCTCCCAGGGGGGACTTACCTTTCCCCCTAATGATCTGTTTATGCATTTCTTTAGCTATTTTGGTATTGTACCTGCACAATGTTCGCCCAATGTATGGAAAATAGTGAATGGCGTGCATAGGATAAATCAATTGTACGACACAAGGTTAGGTCTTACCGAGGTCCGCTTTTATTACTCCTTCTCTCGAACTAGTTCAGGTGTCCTGTACCTCAAAGGTAGGAGCCCTGATAGGGTATTGGTAGTAAATCTACCTGATTCCCATAAGGACTACTAGCAGGAGGGTTTTCTTGTTAGGAATTGGCAGTTCTCTCCCCAATCTGAAGGATTAAGATCTGAAAGATTCACTGTTCCCTTTTATGGGGAAGAATATATAGGTAGATATTGGTACTGTTGCTTCAAACTTTGCTGACTTATGGATTTTCTAACCCCTTTCAGCGTTTTGTTTTACAGTGAGGTCAAAGAACGTGGAACCTGCTCTCAGCGAGGTCCGAATTTCTGAGTTGGTTAAAGCTTGGAACATCAAAGAGCCCTTGGGTGACGGCGAGCATCCCAGATCTGCCACTTTCTTGTTAGAGTATAAGAACGTGGCCCTGTGGACAGTCTTCCAGAGTTTGCTTCTCTCGAAGAGACTACTGTCGAGCTAATCCAGTTGGACGAACAGGAGAGGAGCTCTGAAAGTGAGCCTGTCGGTAATCTTGGTGGAGGGAGCTCTGTCGGTAGCAGTTCTTCTAATTCTGAGGAGAATTCTGAAACTCAAGAATCGTCGAGCACTTCCAGCAGTTCTCGTGAAGAGATGTCTCCCAGGAAGAATTTAATCAGAGATGACGACGATGATGATGACGTGCTCCTTGCATAGAGGTCCAAGAAACTGAAGACTGCCTCTGGGGCCATAGCTACTGGTTCTCGGCCTTCTTCTCAGGAGCAAGAGAAGAAGAAAAGAGAGGAGGAGCAGGCGAGAGAGAGAGAGAGGAAAAAGGAGGAGGAGAGGAAGAAGGTGGAAGAGAAGAAGAAAGTGGAGGAAAGGAAGAGAAGGGAGAGAGAAAAAGAGGAGGAGAGGAGGAAGATGGAATTGAGGACCAAAACTGGTCAAGCCCTGGTCCCAGTGTCTGCCTTGCCCGAGGGGGCTTCGGTGGCCGCCTCTCCTCAGCTTGCCCCTGCGCTGCTCGAGAGAGCAGTCCTCCCTGCAGATCGCGAGAGGGCGTTGGGGTCCGATCAATTGGCTCTGCAAGCTAGCCAGAGGCTTACCTTGGTAAAGTTCTCTTCTAATTCTCAATTTCTTTTAACAAGTTTTGATGGTTTCTTCTTCTTGATCCCTCCCTTGTTCTTTGCAGTTTGTGATCGACTTCACCGTGCTTTATCGCTCTCGTGATGAGCTGGTGAGAAGGAATGGTGAGCTGTAATAGCAAAAATTTACCCTGGTAGCCAGGGGTTCTCAGTTGGAGGCCGACCTGAAGGCTGCTGACGCAGCTCGAGTTTCATCTGACCTGGCTCTTGTCAATTCTGCTCGCGAGAGAGATGACGCGGTCAGGGAGCTTGGCGAGCTGAGTAAGGCTTATGACCTGGTGTGCTCGAGTAAGCTAGACCTTGCAGAGAAGAACAGGGTTCTGGCCGAGCAACTGGAGGCGGAGAAAGCCCAGGCATCCACCCTTAAGGAAGACTCGTACAACTCTGGCTGGGCTGCTGCGTATGAGGACGCTGAGGTTCAGATAGGCTATATCAGCCGTCTGAACTTCAAGAAAGGGTGTAATAAGGCTCTCGTGGCTGCTGGGGTGGACGTTGCATCCCCACTCTTTGACGAGCACGATCCAGGGCCAAAGACAGTCGTAGATGAGGACCCAGCCCCAACTGCTGAAGGCACTGATCCTGTCTCTCAGGCGACTTCTACTGATGCTCCTTTGGTCGAGAGGACACAGGACACCCCTGCAGAGGGTAATGCCCCTGCTGATGCTGACAAGGACAAGGGACCATCCACCTCTGGGCCACCCGAGGTTGCTAATTGATAGGGCTGCTTTGTAATTTTTTCTTTTTCAATCTGATGTAACCTCGTTCCTTATTAATTAAAAGACTTCATTTTTGTTTATGTTGATCTCTTTCTTTTCTCTTTCTTTTACTTGTAGTTGGTTGATGTGGATGACTATATTCCTGTTACCTCCCAACTAGGTAGGACTCTTGGCCCTAATGCAAGCCCTGCAGTTCGCCAGGCCTTTGCTAGACTTTGCAGGTTTGCTAGGTCAAGGAACCAGAAATATAAGGATCAGTCCGAGCTAGTGGCCAAGTTGAAGGACAGGCTCCAGGAGATGGAAGAAATCGGTGCTTCAGTGCAAGAAGAAGTCAGTGCACTGAGAGCAAGGTTGTTGGAGGCCACCGAGATTAACCAGGTTGGGGAGTTCCTGCAGCAGGAGAATGAAGACTTGATGAGGGAAGTCCTAAGGCTTAAGGAGCATTCCCCGAGCATCGTTTCGGCAGTCCTACAAGGCTCTTCTTCGTCGCGAGCTGCTCGGCCTCCCCTCCCGCGTGCTGGTAGGAGTGCCAGGGGTAGGAATAGGGAAGCCGAGGAACAGCGTGAGAGGGAAATGGAGGATCTGCACGGCGATGTTCAGCGAGCTTATGTGACTGCTGCTGGGCTCCATAGGGACGTCACCCGTCTACGGCATTTGTACAAGAACGGTCCTCGACAAGTGTGGTCCGATGGATACGATCAAGGCTGGCTGGAAGCTCCGACGAGACGATCAGAGTTCGAGGAGCTATCCTTCATCAGGGGGTGGTTGAGTGCCCTCAAAGAGCTGCAGGTCCCGAGGAACTCGACGCTGTGGTATCGTCACGAGATGTCCTCCTCTACTCTGATGCCCAATCCATTCAGGCGGGATGATCGATGGATCCCCATTGATGCTATTCCCCGACGATTATTGGAATTGGACGCAAATGAGGTCGTGGAGGAGCTCGCCCCTGCTCCTGATGATGGAAGGAGAGCTAAAGTTGCTGATTATCTTGCTCGGAGGCTTCCACCTCCTTGATATTTTGTTTTTAATAATTGTAAATGCTTTGGGCGAGCTTCGTCGACTAAACATGTACTATTATTGTTTGTAAATATAAAAGATTAATGAAAAGTTCGAGTTTTGGGCAATTTTGCCGACTAAACGTGTTCATCCAATCCTTTTATATTTTTGCTGCTTCGCAATCCTTTTTATTTTGTCATGTGAGTGTCCGCCCAGTCCAGTATAAGAATACCATTGTGCCCTCACTTTACCTTTTAGGTTGTGTCGTCACACTCCCTTAGGCCTAAGTAGGGCAGTTGGCGAGGACACACCTGGTATTGGATGTCTTCATCCGGTCAGGATTTCGTTTAACCAAAGTAGGTTTGATGCCTAGGAATACTCTGTAGGGCTTCATATATTGCCAGGGGCAATGCTAAGAGGTATGTCGTGCTTTATGACGATGACCTGAGGAGGGGTGTTCCCCTGCTATGTCAACCGTTATGCCTGTGATTTGGAAGGGATGTGTAATAAGATATAACTGTTACTAATTAGAGAGTGATCAACTGAGAGATTTTCATTAGCGAATTGAGAAATGGACTGTCCTTTCACATAATGAATACAATAAAAGATTTAATAATAGAACTCCTAAAAATAGAATTTCTTGAGATTAGCTGCGTTCCATGCTCGTGGTATCTCTCTGCCCTCCATCGTTTCCAAATGATAGGCACTTCGCAGGTCGTCTCTAATTATCTTATAAGGTCCTTCCCAGTTTGGGCCCAGTTTACCGTCTGATGGCTTCACTGTGTTGCCCAGGACCTTTCTTAGAACATAGTCCCCAACTTTGAATTTCCTCGAATTGACCCTTTTGCTGTAGTGCTTCGCGAGCTGTTGTTGATAGCTTACTAGTTTTACTAGGGTAAGTTCCCTGCGCTCGTCGGCCAGGTCGAGTTCAGCGAGCAAAGCCTGATCGTTCTGGCCTTGCTCGACAAGGTCGGATTTCATTGTAGGCAATCCCGCTTCTAGTGGGATGACCGCTTCCATACCATATGCTAGTGAGAATGGCGTTTCTCCTGTGGCTCGCCTAGGAGTCGTTCTGTATGCCCATAGGATATGCGGTAGCTCGATTGTCCACGCGCCTTTGGCTCGCTCTAACCGCTTCTTCAATCCAACGATCACTGTTTTGTTGGAGGCTTCTGCTTGTCCGTTGCTTTGAGGGTAGGCCACCGAGCTGAAGTGGTGCCTGATCCCGTATTTGTTGCAGAAGTCCTGAAAAGGGCCACTCTCGAACTGTGTTCCGTTGTCAGTGATGATGGTTCTGGGGATTCCGAATCGAGTGATTATATTTCTCCATACGAACCTTATCATGTCAGCATCTCGGATGTTCGCCAATGGTTCTGCCTCGATCCACTTGGTAAAGTAATCAGTTGCAACCAACAGGTATTTGCAATTGCCAGCAGCGGTGGGCAGTGGTCCCACAATGTCCATCCCCCACTGGGCGAAGGGCCAGGGACTGGTCAGGGATTTCAATTCGCTGGCGGGCTGGTGGACCATGGGAGCGTGAAGTTGGCATTTTAGGCATTTGCGGACATATATTGCGGAGTCCTTTTGCATGTATGGCCACCAATAACCTTCCTTCATTGCTCGGAAGGCTAGAGACCTTCCTCCGACATGACTTCCACAAATTCCTTCGTGAAGCTCGTGTAGCACTGCCTTGACATCGCCTGGGTGGACGCATCTAAGGTAGGGGCCGGAGAAAGATCTTTTATACAGGTTGCCTCCTGTGGATAAGTGAAAGCGAGCAGCTTTGACTCTTATCTGGTGGGCAGTTCTCTTGTCCTCTGGGAGCATTCCATTCTTTAAATAGTCTTTTAAGGGATCCATCCAGCTGGGGGATGATTCCAATTGGAGTATTGGTTTTGCTGTTGTCAGCTCGCAGTTGGGGTAAATGCTTGGGCAGCTGAGGAAATCGATAGGGATGATCCTTTTAAGGCTAGAATCAACTGCCGAGCTCAGGGCTGCTAAGGCATCAGCGTGGCTGTTTTGCCCCCTGGGAAACTGTTGGATGTTGATCTCTTCAAAGTTCGTCATTAAGTTTTTTACCAAGGAGAGGTAGGCTGCCATTCTCTCATCCTTCGCGTTATAGTCTCCACTTATCTGATTGGAAACTAGTTGCGAATCACCGAATACCTGCAAATGATTTGCTCCCAGAGTTTGTGCCTTTTGGAGACTTGCTATTAAGGCTTCGTATTCTACTTCGTTGTTGGAGGCTGAAAATCCCAGCCTGATTCCTTGCTCAAGGAATGTATTTTCTGGAGTGATGAGAACAATTCCTACCCCTGCCCCCTTTGAGTTGGAGGCTCCATCAACGAATAGTTTCCAGCTTTCCACTGTAGGCTGGTTGTTTTGTTCTGTTGGTTTAGGCTGGTCGAAGGGTTCTTCGCCTGTGAATTCAGCTATGAAATCAGCAAGGATTTGACCTTTGATAGCTGTCCTTGGTTGAAATTGGATGTCAAATTGGCCGAGCTCGACCGACCATTTAGACAGTCTGCCCGACAAATCCTCCTTCCTTAGGAAAGCCTTGAGGGGGTGTGACGTAAGGACTATGATCGTATGAGCTTCGAAGTAATGCTTCAGTTTCCTCGAGGCTATTACTAGGGAGAATGCGAGCTTTTCCAATGGTAGGTAGCGCTGCTCGGCATCTAATAAGGTTTTGCTCGCGTAATAGACTGGATGTTGGATTCTTGTAACTTCACACATTAGCGCTGAGCTGACAGTATGACTGGATACAGAGAAGTAGAGGTACAAAGAGTCCACTTGCTGTGGTATGACAAGCAATGGTGGAGAGCTTAGGTAGGTCTTGAGCTCGTCTAATGCTCGCGAGCAGTCTGGGGTCCATTATAGTGTTTTGCTGCCTTTTAAGAGTTGGAAGAAAGGCTTGCATCTCTCGAAGGATTTATAAATGAAACGATTTAGAGCAGCGAGCATTCCAGTGAGCTTTTGTACATCTCGGACAGTGCGAGGAGGTTGCATTCTGTTGATTGCCTCAATCTGGTCCGGATTAGCCTCTATGCCTCGCTTGCTGACCAAATACCCAAGAAACTTTCCTGACTGGACACCGAAGGAACACTTGCTCGCGTTGAGTTTCATTCGGTATTTCCTGAGGATTTCGAAGGTACTTGACAGGTCCGAGAGGTGATTTTCCTTATCCTTGCTCTTGACGAGCATGTCATCGATGTAGACCTCCATTGTGTCACCCATCTGATTCCTGAACATTTTAGTTACTAGCCGCTGATAGGTTGCCCCTGCATTTTTTAGCCCAAAAGGCATGACCTTGTAACAGTATAAACCAACCGTCGTGATAAATGCCGTTTTGTCCTGATCTGGGGCATACAGGGGAATCTGGTGATATCCTGAGTACGCGTCCAAGAAACTCATTCGTTCGTGAGCTGCGGTGGCGTCTACTAGTTAGTCTATTTTCGGAAGGGGGAAGCTATCCTTGGGGCAGGCTTTGTTGAGGTCAGTGAAGTCTATGCAAACTCTCCACTTCCCGTTGCTTTTCGGAACTACCACTGGGTTGGATAACCATTTGGGGAATTGCACTTCCCGTATGGACCTTGCATCCAGCAGTTTTTCGACTTCTTTTTCTATTGCTCTGGCCTTTTCGGGGGCAGTTCATCGTGCCTTCTGTGCTACCGGCTTGAATGTGGGATCGACGTGCAACTGATGGCAGACCATATTGGGGTCGATTCCTGGCAGCTCATAGGGTTCCCAAGCGAAAACCTCTATGTTACTTCTGAGTAAGGTTGACAAATCCTTTTGCTCTTGGTCACTGAGTGACGCTCCGATCAGGAAGACTCTGCTGCTGTCGCCTTCTTTAGCCGTCACTTCTACCAGGTCCTCGACGACACGCTCGGAGGGGAGGAGCCTGGTCTCTTCCACTCCAGGCCTTCCATATTTTAATTGCTATTTAGAAGGAATTGCACCTTCCTCGACTTTCTCGCTGGTTTGGACGGCTTTTCTCTCTGGCTTTGGTCAAATGGCCGCTATGAAGCATTTCCTTGCCATCGCCTGGTCGCCATGTATCTCCATTACTCCCCGCTCGGTGACATATTTGAGTTTCTGGTGGTAGGTCGAGGAGACTGCCTTCATTTCATGAAGCCATCCCCTGCCGAGGATGGCTTGATATGGTGAATCAATGTCGACCACCAAGAATTCGATCATCTTGGAAACATTTCCAGCGCGAACCGGCAGTACTATTTTGCCCAAAGGCATGGTCATCTTCCCAACGAAGCCGACCAGAGGGACTGTGGTTCCCTTTAGGTCGGCGATGTTCAACTTCAATTTCTGGAACAGGTCGATGTACATTACTTCGGATGAGCTTCCCTGATCGACGAGCAGCCTGTCGATGTCAAAGTTGGCTATCTTGAGTGTAATGACTAAGGCATTATGATGTGGGGTCCTTACTCCCACAAGATCTTCATCCGTGAAAACAATATGCTTGTTGTAGTTGATATCCTCTGCTCGCCGACGTTTTCCTGACTGTGATTTTGCTGGGTCAATCTGAAAAGCTTGCATTACCGCTGTCAGCTTTTTTACCTCCATTCGAGCTGAGTTACCTTGGATTTGCTTGACGTCAGATACTCCGTGGATAACTGCGAATTCGTGTCCGGCGTCATCTTCCAATACGTTGTCGGGTTTCGTCTCTTTGTGGGCAGCCACTTTCTCTACCTTCTTTTCCACAAAGTCATTCAAATGTTCGGACTGGGCCAACTCCTCGAGGTGGGACTTGAGAGCCTTGCAGTGCTCGGTCTTATGCCCTCCCTCTTTGTGGAAAGTGCATCTTAATGCATTGTTTCTTTTCGAGGGGTCTCCTCCCATCTTCCGGGGCCATTTGATGAACGGCTCATCCTTGATCTTCGCGAGAATTTTATAAATTGGCTCTTTGAAGACGGTGTTGACCGCTTGGAACGATTTTGTAACGTCATGGTTTCCTCCGTTTTTGGAGCCATTCTTGCCCCCACTTTTTCCTCCTTTTTTCTGGTTCTCAACTTTCTCACTTCCCTTGGTAGTGAGCTTGGCTCGACCGTTTTCTCCTATATTAAGGCGGGTGACATCTTCCACCTTTGCGTATTTCTCAATCCGGGCCATCAGGCCGTCAATGGTCGTAGCTTCCTTCTTTGTCAAGGACTGGTAAAGGAGGGAAGAGCTAGGTAGCCCAATTTTGAATGAAGCTACTACCACCTCTTCTGCGCAGTCCTCGACCTCGTTGAATAACTCCCAGTATCTCTTCGCGTAGTCTCGGAGTGTCTCCTGAGGCGTTTTCTTCATTGTTAGTAGAGCATCCATCCTTTTGGGATGGGAGCTGCTGGTGATGAATCGGGCCGTAAAGAGCTCGGCCAGGGATTTGAAATTTCTGATGGATCGGTGAGGGAGTTTCTCGAACCATTTCTGGGCCACGTCATGGAGGCTCGAGGGGAAAATACGACACATCAGTGCATCCCGGTGATTCCAGAGGGTCATGGCCTGCCGGTACTGCCTGACATGATTAATGGGATCAGTCTTCCCGTCGTAAATCTTGAACCTTGGAATGGCAAACTTCTTGGGAGCCTCTTCCTCTTCAATTTCCCTCGTGAAGGGTGACTTCATCTGGGTCTTAAGGGCTCTCCTGGCGAGTTCTCTGGTCGACCTGGTGCCGCGGTGAGCTAGATGTTGGTCCATTTCTCTGAGGACCAGGTTCCGTATGTTATCGTCGCTGCGAGCAGGGCTCTGGAAGCGGCGAGCTTTTCTTAGTTGTTCACGAAGGTCGTCATCCGAGTCGCCACCTTCGTCCCCTGGATATTGCCACCTAGGGCTCCTTCCTCGGCTGCGAGATTTGCTCGCCTGAGGGCTAGGAGTGCGATAGGGGCATCTCCTGGTATCAGGACGTAGTTCCTTTTCCAGTTTTCCAGTCTTTTTTTCAAGCGAGCATTCTCAGCCTCATATCTGCTAGAAAACTCCCTCTGCTCGTAGAGCCTTGCCTCGTATGCATCGATCAATCTGGATATCTGCGTGGACCTTGCTGGTCCTTGACTTTCTTCTGAGGCTGGCCTTTCTAAGCGAGCCCCTTGATCTGAACGTCGGACTTCAGACCTAATCCTGCGAGGAGCAGGTGGCTCCTGAATATCTCCTGCTTGAGGAGCGTTGCTGCTGTGACCAGACATCTTAGATTTTTTCTTGGCGTGGGCTCTTCTCAGGGAAAGATGAACGGTTCCCACAGACGGCGCCAATTGTGGTGACAATTATTATGAAACACAAATAAGTATGAAAGGGGTAATAACCAAGAAAGAATAAATAAAATGCCAATCACACAACAACAGGTGTACGTGGTTCAACAAAGATGTGCCTACGTCCACGATGGTGCAGTCACTATTATTTCTCTATATTCTGAAGAATAGGTACAGAGAATACAACTTGTCCTTTGCCCCGGACCTAGGGTTTAATTTATACATGTGTATGCTAGTTAGTGGAGATGATGGGTTCCTTCATATTAGCCATCTTCCCTATCCTTTCCCTTCATGGGATTGTGCTCCCCTATAACTTCTCTTCATGGGATCGTGGGGAGAGACCGGGTCAATATGAAAGATAGAGGGCCTGGATTTTGGGCCGCCAGAACTGGGCTACTCGTCCAGGCCCATGGTCCTAAATTCTGGGTACCTACAGTAACGTTTCCGAATACTTATAATGAAGCTGATTAAATTTCATACTTTCCTTAACTACTATTTTACTCAGTAGAAAGTTCTCATATAGTTACACGTATATATATTAATTACTCGTATAATATATATACAAACAGCACCCCACATAAAATCTATGGTGCTAGATTTCCATATCTAAGTATATATATACTAATCACTCATAAATTATATATATACTAACGGCACCCCACATAAAATCTATGGTGCTGGCATACTCTGCCATCAAGTCCCCGTATCACAGAAACTAAGGTAAATACTAGTTCGGAATCACTCTCGAACTGTATTAACACAAACACAAACAACATTGAGGCGAAGCATAGATTCCAAGTCTCTAAGAGGTCAGTACATACCCTCACGTCTCTTAGGACCGTCTGAACTATCGATTCGATAGCCTGTACCAAGGATATCTATCTTTTAGGGTACGAGTCAATATCCCCCATAAAGGCATATCGAGATAAGACTGTCCCAGCGCGGTAACCTCAGGGATAGCAAGTAGCGCGGGTACGATTTTTTTACACAAAAATAATATATGCACAATCACACCGTCATATATATAGATATGTAATCACATCCACGTTATTAAATTAGGTACTCTCACGACCCAAAATTATCATTATCCGTTATTACATGTTTTTCTCAATTATATCGTATAACGACCTCATTCCTTTCTCTTCTCGTAATTAATTCATTCTAAACTCACTTCTTGTCACTCAAAGTGTTTTCTTTATTTAAGTAGAATTTCAGTAGGTCTTCTCTCGCCTTCTAATCCAACTTATTAGATGTTTAGATTATTTAATTAACACACGTATGATTTCTTAAGTCTGAAAATCTCCCCGTTTATCCTTTATTTCCCTTCGTATTAAAGTTCCACTTTATGGGATTTTCTCTTGACCCTACTGGTCCTCTTTATGTTCCATTATATTCTAGCAACCCTAATCAAGGTTTACTACGCATAAAATCGGATTAAGCTAACACGACTAAAAATGCAGTTTTCCTAGGAGGGTCGATCGATCGAATCTTCGATCGATCGATGCTCTGGGCACGATCGATCGATCAAGCAGTTATGCAGATTCTGCAGCCAACCCAGTTACGGGATTCTCACCCCAAACTCCTCCAAATCATCATATTACAGTCCCAAACTCCCAATCAATTATACTATAAGTGTTGTATACCCATTTAAACAATTTCCTACGTAACACATGCGAATTTTCCTCAAGAATCATGGGTTAAAAAGGGGCAAACTCTACATAATTCTTATGAACCCTAATCTTTCCTTTAACTTAATCTCTTTCATTCTTTTTCCAGATTTTCTATCTCTAATATCAAGGAATTTCGTGGCTCATCCTCTATATGTGAAATGGGTTTCCAGAATTATGATCTCTAACATTATAACATGCAATTTGTGTCTCCAATTTATGTTTTTCTTCAAGAATACTAATCTAATCAACCTAAGACTAATATAAAAGGATGAATTAACTTGATAAAAGCAAGATAGATACTTGCCTGGAAAATTTCAGTTCTGATTTGCGGACGATTTTGGTGTGGTTGTGTTCCCCGTTGCGCGATCTACGCGTTGGTGGTGACGGCGGTGCAATCAGAGGTGTTCTTGGCCTAGAACTCCTTTGAGAGCTTCTCCTCTTCCTCTCCAATGGCCGTCATTAGTATTTCATTGTGTTAACCCTAGAAGATGACACTTTCCATCTGATATAACCCTATAAAATTCGTAGGTTTAATTACCCATAATTACGAAAATGTCCAAAACGCCCTCCCGGGGTACTAATTAGGCCAAAAACTCTCCGAGACCCAAACTAAACCCCCGGGTACACTTTTCTGACTATCTCGACCCTTCCGTACACTTTGGCGCACTCAAAACGACCATACGAGTAACTTATAATTTATTCACTTTTATAAATCAACATTTAGTCCCGACACGACACAGGCGCGTCCCGACTTAAATTTCCATAATTGTCATTTTATTCACACGTGACAATATTATAAAAATGAATCTCATATATTACTATACTCATCCAGTAACATTCAACAAATAACAAATTTCCAATAATTACTAACTCTCGTCACGCTAGTAAATATTTAAAACAACATTCCGGATTAAAATTAAATTAATTTATCTCAATTAAATTTAATAAATCCCACAATTTAAAAGCTATAAAAATACGGGGTATTACATACTTCCCCCCTAATAACGGAATTTCGTCCCGAAATTCGGAAAATAAGGCCTATCAGGTAGCACAATCCTGGATATCCTTTTCCGTACACAAACTAACTACACATTACGGCGTGCAATTACTATAGCCCTTTCTTCACAGTAACATTGTTTTACATTCTCTTTGGAGACACTTCACATTGTGCTCCCAACTGACAACATTCGCATAGGTCACGCCTATACGTTATAAATTTCATTATCTCACTATCATTAGGAGGCCGCACCTTACTACATAACAAATACTCGAATTTATTCATATACAAAACTCCCATTCTGAGAAAATTATACGAACATTTTATCACTCTTGCTCGCCTAAAACAGTCGTGGAATTCCACCATAGTTATCGGATATTTTCTCGACCGATCCAAAAATTCTGATTATCTACTCTCCTCTAAACATACGGAAGGAGAATAGTCGAGGTTCTTCCATAACAAAACCTTAATAAGTACCTCGTACGCGACAAACAGGTACGAGTGCTTCTACAGAGCATTCTTGAAATCATCGTACCAAGATTTTAAAATCTCCATCACGTGACTCCACAAATCTTTAATCATCGTGCGTCCATTCCCTGGCTACGGGTGATACATCCTACTTGAAACGAAACCTTATCTCCGTTGGTTTCTGAAATCCCATATCAAAGGTGGGACGTACCAATCTCATCCTGATTCAGAAATTTATACTGCGCCGGACCATGCACTGGAGCGATCCTTCCTTTCAAAGGAAGTCTGGGGCATACTAGTTAATATTGTAAGCCAGCCCAAAGGAATATCAATCACTTCCTTCTTAACGGCTTAATTCACATGTTCGGGATGAATCCTCGATCTTGTTTTGACGATGGCAACCCATCCAAGGACTGTACCGACCTCTTCCAATTTCAGGAATTGTCGATAAACACAAAATCCTTTGGTTGATTCTCCTCTTTCAACCAAACCTTACCTATGGGCGGTGCATGTAGAGACTACTCACTACGTCCCGCTAAACATCGATTTTTCCATGAAATGTCTCACATTAAGTGACACGTAATACTCCCCTTCCTTCCTTGTAGTATGCCGAAAGTTCCACCCGTGCTCTTCTCTCCACGGAGCACACTTCTGGATCTCTTATATCATACCAACATCATCACCCTTTGTATGTGCAAGTCGCTCTCATACTTGCCTACTAGCAACTCCGCTCCGAGTGTTCTTCATAATCATTTAATTCTGCTCCATTCAAGGAATACTCTTCTTAAATGACTTCTCACAGTCTTCCAATTCAAATTTGGGAGTGCTATTCTAATTGCACACTTATGTATGGATTATCGCCCCTCATGTGACGTTTAATCCACTCTATCACTTCCACTTCGTTATACTAGTCCCACAAACATATATTTCACACGTCTATTACCACGTCCCTTCGACTCGGATGATTTTAACTGTAGTTAACCAAGATACCCACATTTTTGCAACACTCCGATCGCCCTGGGAGAGCGAACGGCGTGCTACTCATCTGTAGGACTAACTAAATTCAACGAAATAGAAGGAATAGGGCATTCAAATTCCATGACAATAAAAGAGGAATAATAATTCTCAACCTTCTCAGATAAGTACAACAATTTTCCCAAATAGGTACAACAACCAAAATAAATCAGTAACGCTCTATTCATCAAAATAATTTCAAGTCATCTCTTTTGTATAATAAAGTTTTTTTTCCAGATAATCCATGCTAAAAATCATTCCAACTCTTTATTCGCCTCGTGTTTTGAACGCGGTTACGACATTTGGGTACTCTCAATCATCCTAGAAATCAAAATTCTTAAATTCTCCTTATCATCGTTCCACCCCTCAACTCGTGGCGTAACTTTCAATGCTTTCTTACCACAAGATCCGGCCTCCAATAGCTTTAAGACAAAATTCAACTTCCAACTTTCATACATAATTACTTGATCCCATGTCGACCAGGGTACCGAACTCATGGAATAGTGACCAAACGTCTCCCTATTTCCAACCTTACGCTAAGTTTCATGCGTGGGATGTCTCGCAAAGCGAAATCCAAACAAGGAACCCCCCCGATACACTACTACCTAGCATTGTCGGTTATCGAAATTCGTTAGGTCCTCCGTCCATAGCCTATACCCCTTTATTCCGTCCCTTGACAGAAAAGTTACAATTTCTCCCGTAATTATGCTTAACAACGAACGTTTCACTAATTGCACTATTGTTCAGTATAGGTTGGTGGTAATAGCATTCCATAAACCTCGAATACATACTATCGGAATTCTCGAAATTCCTTTCCCTAATAATAGGGGTATAAACATTAACTCCCACATCTCTAAAGGATAAATATAGCAATGCACTTTTCT
Organism: Sambucus nigra; assembly: GCA_949130495.1. Classification (NCBI taxonomy): domain Eukaryota; kingdom Viridiplantae; phylum Streptophyta; class Magnoliopsida; order Dipsacales; family Adoxaceae; genus Sambucus; species Sambucus nigra. The sequence goes on along the minus strand of OX422215.1, from coordinate 290,618,441 downwards.
TATCACTAAGTCCGGAGTGCTAAACATAATACCGAGTCAAATCTTTTCGCTCAACGGTAAATCCCGATACCTACGGAATTATACTGACAAAGTCTATACATACTTTGGCATCGAATATCTCGAGCCCACTATCTCCTCCGAAGTCTCTATGATAGATAATATAAGTGCGAGTCCAACCTTCTCACAGGTAAAGCCTCGCCAAAACAAACATAAAACATGTTGTGCTAATGCAACCACTCCGATAGTCTTGCAATAAATGCCCACTATCGTACTAACCATTTCTATAATGTTTTAGCAAAGATAATATCATACTCGTGTATCGCATCACTACAACGAGTAACCTCAATAGAGTATAAAACGCTGCTAATATACTCATTCATCCTCCGCGGATAGCATTAAAGAAAAATCCCGCTACACTAGGGAAAATATTCACATAATAATAATAACGTTTAAAATGATATGCATTAAGCTCGTCTCACATGCTAATCTAGCAAGGATCAAAATATAGTGACTCGCTCGTGTCACATAAACACGCCTCATCCTCTGAGGATACAACTTACACTTCTACCTTGTCAATCGTCTTGACTGCGCAAATGGTTTCCGGACGTAACACGTCTACTCAAACCAAACAAAATTACTTTAATCGTTGCCTTTTACTAGGCACCGTATTCTTGTCCTTTTTCTCACTTTGGAACATATTATCGCGAGCGATCTCACTCCGCACAAAATACCTGAGTACATAATCCACTTATCACCTGTCCTACTAACCAGGTTAGGATTTGTCCTCCTCTCGGACTTTAGTAAACTCGATTCCTGTTAACCATCCCGGTTGTTCCCTTAGCTTTTTAGGTCATAAAGATCATGTTACTATCTATAATAGTACTTACTGAATTTACCATCACTTGGTAAGAATTCAACTATCTGAATCATTTAAATGGGTCCCCTGATGTGTATCCACATCCCTTTGTGGTGCTACACCACCACCGTTGCATTCAGTCTTATTCTCGACTAAATTCTTCGATTCCTTTAAGCTTCCCACACAAGGAGCATTATCATCTTTATTGACAAAATACAACATTGTCAACCTCTGAATCAGCCGTCCATCAGAATTTCCTCCTCGAGTTTTATCAATTATTATTACGAGTTGGTCTCCCACTTGGAGTCGTTTCCTCCACTCGTATCTACATCTTTCGATACAAAATTTGCTAATGATTAGGATTCATATCCACAATTGTACTTCTGTCATGTCCTGCGATGAGTTCAGAACCACGTTCGCTTCTCACCCTGAACAGTTGAGGAAGGAACATACGGTCAACACTGTACCTAAGGTTCTCATATAGGCATAACATTCCACTTCTAAAATTGGTGGTTGACTCCAACCATTATAACTTCGTCCCGAAAGCTATGAAAATTTTCTCTAAATTTTCACTTTCAGTTTGCCACACTCTGTCCTATTTTTAAGCCTTTGGGTACATTACCTCCTTCGGTAAAGACACATACAATTTTCGCGTTTCTAAAATTTCCCATTGACAGTCTCTACACGTTTTTGTAATACGTTGGGTAAGTTTACCCTCGCACCTCATTTGACTATAACAACATTTGAAAATCATTGTTGCGCCTTAGTCGCCTTTCTAGTCTTGGCTTCTCGTGCCATAATGGAGGTGACCTCAACTACGGTCATCATCCTCGGATATATTTTATAATCTCAACTGAGCCCTGCCTCCTGATGTCCGCTTAACGGTCCCCTTCTAACATTCGTCATCGCTCGGCACACGTACACATCCGAACGAAATTAGAATTCACTAATGTATACACATTATATCAGGAGAACGAAGTCTCGTCAAAGGAATCGACAATCCTAAACATAGGGCTCTATAACAAACAAAGCAACGCTGAAAGCATAATAAGCCGTACAGATCCTAAGGACTCTAGAACCTGATGATCTGATACCACCTGTGACACCCCGCCTAATTAAATACCGGGCGATCACTCCTTTATTAAATTAAAATCAAGGTGAACAGTTGGTTCATTCTTAGCATCACTGTCGTTAAAATACTTTTCCAATTTAAACACCCTAAATAATTAAGCTAAGTGTCAAAACCATTTAAAACCTTATTTCCATTTTATTAAATCTGGTTATAAAACCTTAAACCATTAACATCTAAAGAGTCACACATTAAGAATGAGAATAGAAATGAACATTCAAGAATTTAATCATCAATAATAAATCCCAACATTTAAACACTAAAGGAAAACATCCTGCCAGTAACAAATCCCGAAATAAAGATACTGAAATATACAAGAATTACAATCTCTGACAATACCAATTAAATAATGGAAAAAGGGCGACACATGCCCCTGCTGGATAAAGTAGAACTAGCAGTAGAGTCAATAATGAGGTCGTCTAATCCATGGCCTGCAACTCCCACAAAAGCTACAGCACGTTCCATCCAAAGAATCCTAAGTAAGACACCCCTGTGGCTGGGCACCTGTAATACATATATATATAGACACAAGAGAGAAGAAGTAACAGCAAACGGGTCAGATCCCGAATGGAGAACCGTTTTAAAAATAGTTTAGCAAGTATTTAAAATGCTACCGGCTAATGCAACAGTCATATTAGTAAGCGACACTCTCTTGAGAATTCTCACCTCTCACCTAATGCGCACATCTATCGTACTAATGAGCCCCATCTATCTCTCTAACTTATTCCCCATAAGTTTTAACACGTGGAATTAAGGTTATGATATTCACTTTAGCAAAGTCTAACTCTCCAAGAATTCTTACGTTATTTAGAATAATTTCGTATTATTGTAACGTTTCCGAATACTTATAATGAAGCTGATTAAATTTCATACTTTCCTTAACTACTATTTTACTCAGTAGAAAGTTCTCATATAGTTACACGTATATATATTAATTACTCGTATAATATATATACAAACAGCACCCCACATAAAATCTATGGTGCTAGATTTCCATATCTAAGTATATATATACCAATCACTCATAAATTATATATATACTAACGGCACCCCACATAAAATCTATGGTGCTGGCATACTCTGCTATCAAGTCCCTGTATCACACAAACTAAGGGAAATACTAGTTCGGAATCACTCTCGAACTGTATTAACACAAACACAAACAACATTGAGGCGAAGCATAGATTCCAAGTCTCTAAGAGGCCAGTACATACCCTCACGTCTCTTAGGACCGTCTGAACTATCGATTCGATAGCCTGTACCAAGGATATCTATCTTCTAGGGTACGAGTCAATATCCCCCATAAAGGCACATCGAGATAAGACTATCCCAGCGCGGTAACCTCAGGGATAGCAAGTAGCGCGGGTACGATTTTTTTACACAAAAATAATATATGCACAATCACACCGTCATATATATAGATATGTAATCACATCCACATTATTAAATTAGGTACTCTCACGACCCAAAATTATCATTATCCGTTATTACATGTTTTTCTCAATTATATCGTATAACGGCCTCATTCCTTTCTCTTCTCGTAATTAATTCATTCTAAACTCACTTCTTGTCACTCAAAGTGTTTTCTTTATTTAAGTACAATTTCAGTAGGTTCTCTCTCGCCTTCTAATCCAACTTATTAGATGTTTCGATTATTTAATTAACACACGTATGATTTCTTAAGTCTGAAAATCTCCCCGTTTATCCTTTATTTCCCTTCGTATTAAAGTTCCACTTTATGGGATTTTCTCTTGACCCTACTGGTCATCTTTATGTTCCATTATATTCTAGCAACCCTAATCAAGGTTTACTACGCATAAAATCGGATTAAGCTAACACGAGCAAAAATGCAGTTTTCCCAGGAGGGTCGATCGATCGATAAAAGGGGTCGATCGATCGAATCTTCGATCGATCGATGCTCTGGGCTCGATCGATCGATCAAGCAGTTATGCAGATTCTGCAGCCAACCCAGTTACGGGATTCTCACCCCAAACTCCTCCAAATCATCATGTTACAGTCCCAAACTCCCAATCAATTATATTATAAGTGTTGTATACCCATTTAAACAATTTCCTACGTAACACATGCGAATTTTCCTCAAGAATCATGGGTTAAAAAGGGGCAAACTCTACATAATTCTTATGAACCCTAATCTTTCCTTTAACTTAATCTCTTTCATTCTTTTTCCAGATTTTCTATCTCTAATATCAAGGAATTTCGTGGCTCGTCCTCTATATGTGAAATGGGTTTCCAGAATTATGATCTCTAACATTATAACATGCAATTTGTGTCTCCAATTTATGTTTTTCTTCAAGAATACTAATCTAATCAACCTAAGACTAATATAAAAGGATGCATTAACTTGATAAAAGCAAGATAGATACTTTCCTGGAAAATTTCAGTTCTGATTTGCGGACGATTTTGGTGTGGTTGTGTTCCCCGTCGCGCGATCTACGCGTTGGTGGTGACGGCGGTGCAATCGGAGGTGTTCTTGGCCTAGAACTCCTTGGAGAGTTTCTCCTCTTCCTCTCCAATGGCCGTCATTAGTATTTCATTGTGTTAACCCTAGAAGATGACACTTTCCATCTGATATAACCCTATAAAATTCGTAGGTTTAATTACCCATAATTGCGAAATGTCCAAAACGCCCTCCCGGGGTACTAATTAGGCCTAAAAACGCCCGAGACCCAAACTAAACCCCCGGGTACACTTTTCTGACTATCTCGACCCTTCCGGACACTTTGGCGCACTCAAAACGACTATACGAGCAATTTATAATTTATTCACTTTTATAAATCAACATTTAGTCCCGACACGACACAGGCGCGTCCCGACTTAAATTTTCATAATTGTCATTTTATTCACACGTGACAATATTATAAAAATGAATCTCATATATTACTATACTCATCCAGTAACATTCAACAAATAACAAATTTCCAATAATTACTAACTCTCGTCACGCTAGTAAATATTTAAAACAACATTCCGGATTAAAATTAAATTAATTTATCCCAATTAAATTTAATAAATCCCACAATTTAAAAGCTATAAAAATACGGGGTATTACACGAAGTACCAAATAATTGAAAATTTGTAATGTTTTTATGTTTTGAAAATGACGGTCAAAGCTTGATGAATATAACATACTTAGAATGGGTGGGCAACTAATCGACTGACCCAATTCGACGGGACCAAACTAGTAAAAAATTAAGGTCTTTTTAAAAAATGTTTCACGTCTGAGTCCAAAAGATTGAAAACTGCTAAAATTGCTCTGGTTCGCGATTCTCTATATTGAAAAGTTTATTTGAACCGCTGTGTACCGATTCTCACACATATATATGATAAAACTAATATTTTTAATTTTACTATATATATATATATATATACACACATATAATTTATAAATTTAGTTCGAAAACTTATATGTATATCTAAATTTTTATACAAATCTTCATTTATTTAGTATTTTTTTAATATTTTTTGTGTATATATGTGTGTGAACAATAAATAGAAACTTCTATCTCAAACAAAAATAAATCATATGGTTAGGACGAAATTGAAACTGAACCGAATAAAAAGGGCCAAGATTGATTTAATAGGTTAACTGGATTAATCGGTACGTTATCGATTTATAAAAACCGAGAACCGAATAATTTGATCTTGTTCATAATACGGGACGAGACCGAACCATGCCCACCCCTAAAAACTCAAAATAGTAACCACGTTTCAAACTTGTATGTTGATTTTTTGTTAACAGTTGACTTGTTTTATACTTTCATACATAAAGAAACCTACAACGTATAGATGCGACATGGATGAAATGAATTTAAAGCAACAAAAGGTAGGTTTTAAGGGGTTTTGAATGGCGGTATAAACGAGTCGAGTCGAGCCGAACAATACGTAAAATGATCAAGCTTGATTTGAAAAGTTTAACGAACTTAAAAATGTATTCAAACTTGATTTGTTTACTTCACAAATTGAACTCAAATGAACTTTTATTCTATGGAAGAGTCGAGCTCGAGAAACTTATGTGAGCCGAGCTCTATAACCAAACGAGTTTAAATTTCGTTGCAGCTTAAGATTTGATGGAAAATAAAATTTTGATGTTTAGCGAGAGAAATAGACATGGTTGTAATGGCGTGTATTTTTTTTTGTTAGCATGTAATTACGGGTAATATTGTGAATTTTCAGTCCGGATTCCACAGCGGTTATGTTATTTTCCATTGCACCGGGAAGAGCACGACCAACAAAACAGTGAACCATAACATTGTGACACGCACAAGCACCAACCAAACATCGCGCGTACGCATCTCGTTCACCAAAATCAAAGAAATGGCCGTCAATCAATCCAACATTCGGTGGGTGCTCCAAATAGCAGCCACCTTCCGCCGCTCCTCCATCGCCCCGTCATCTCAGAGAGTAAGAGCTTTCTCAACAAACGAAAACAAAAACAAAAACAAGCCTTCCGTATGTACGGCCGATGAGCTCCACTACGTCCCCCTCAACAACTCCCATTGGAGGCTCGCCCTCTGGCGCTACAATCCTCCCCCTCAGGCATCTTCCCACCTATACCTATATATACGTACACATGCAACTTTTTTAACCAATGTTATTACTTATTTTTTGCGTGGGAATTAAAATATTGTCGGATTTTAGGCACCGCCCAGGAATCACCCGCTGTTGCTTTTGTCAGGAGTTGGGACTAATGCAATTGGTTATGATCTCTCTCCTGGGGTTAGTTTTTTTCTGTTTCTCCCAAAATTGCAACATTGGCATAATAATTCGTCCCATTAATTTTTTAGAAAAATGTTATTCGCATATACTAGGGGACAATGGATGTGATATTTTATTTTTTATTCTACAGTGACGTTGCCGTACCAATATCTGTAATAAAGCTTGTACAAATTTGTTTTTACATATGACATTACTCAAATTGGTATTCGGTATTATTAGAAGCAACTACGATTTGTAGGACATGTGGTGGGCAAATTTTATATAGAGAAGGCAGCGAATTGATTTATTTGTCTTTGAGAATGGGCACGGGGATAGGTGGAGGTGTTGTATTTATGCTTGTATCTCTATGTTGATGTTTTTATCTGAGTGAATGGCTCTGCTAAGGGGATCGTCAGACTAATCCTTTGTCCTCGTTTTTAATTATTCATGTTATGGAGGTGCTTAGTAAGTTGATAGAGGTAAAGAAGAGGGAGAGGGGTGTGTGTGCTTAGTAAGTTGATAGAGGTAAAGAAGAGGGAGAGGGGTGTGTGTGTGGTGGTGGTGGTGGTGGTGGGTGGGGGGGGGGTGGGGAGCAGTTAACTTACCTTAAAAGTGATTTTGATTTTTGTTGAGGAAGTTCTTGGTTTTAAGATAAAAGTGGGAAAGAGTGAACTTATTCCTCTGCCCAAGTCTTAGACTTTTGGGTCCTTGCTAATACTTAGGTCGTGGAATGGTCAAATGGGTTGAGAGGAGGTTGAATGGGAGAAAAAAGATCACTCTTCGAAAGGAGGGACACACCTTGATTAAAAGCACATCTTCTAGCATCCTTACTTTTTATGTCTATCCTTTCCCTCCCAATGTCATTTAGGAAGAGGTTCAGCAAGTTCATGAGGGGTTTTCCTTGAAGTGGCGTTGGAGAAGAGTTCAAGTATCATTCAATGGGATGAGAGGACTGTTGTCCTATTAGGCAATTTGAGTATTAAGCATGGTTCAAAGTTTCAGTATCAGTACTGGAATCGGACACCTGATTTTCAACTCGGTCACGGTATCAGGCGATACGCAAAGATATGCTATTTAGAGAGCGCAAAAAATTCCGGAAAAAATACAGGAAAAAAAAAGATTAACAATGTGGACCAATGATATACGTTCAAACCCATCCTTCAATATGCATTGCATTATAGAATTGGTTATATTGAAGAGCGACGGACTTGTCAGATTCAATATTCCATAGTAAACCAATACTAATATTGAAAAACAATCTAATGACATATGATAAAATTTTTACATTGAAAATAAATAGAAACGGTTACAATATTTCGTCATTTTCATCTCCCTATCTAGTTGTGATATCGATCATACGGATTTGTATAGGGGTAATTTCCTCCAATAAGGTAAGGAAAGAAATATGAGCCATATTGCTACTTAGATAGTTGGGATGATTGGTTGGATGATCCATAAGTTGAAAATTTCGGCTGGCGATCTCCCGACTTATCACCGTGATGATAATATCCAAAATCTCTATACTCAGCACTATTAGTTGAAGATCCACCATAATGCGTTCCTTAATTATATTCATAATAATCTCCACCAGTTGTGCCGCTACTAATATATCCATAATAGTCTCTATGACGATCATAGTATCCACATGTACTAGTAATAGTAGATCTCGAAAGTTATGCAGAACCATAAATATTTGTGCCACTCCCACCCTCAGAGATACTATGTCTCCCACTACGGTATGTATGATCCGTCGTTAAACCCATTGCCCGTTTGAAAACTCGTCACTACTAGGGAATCTCGTCAAGTTGTCTAAATGTCTCCGTTGTTCCCTAATTCCTGGACGATACCCATAATTTGTGTCTTGTGTGGCATAGTAGTTTTCATTTCCTTATGCCCATGTCATACCACTGTGCTGTGTACCAGTATTGTAAGAACAACCCCTTTGTCGCCTTCCACCAACTCCACTCCTTTGTCGGCTATCACCAATAACTCCCTCACTAACATCTCTCCTATCACCACCTTAGTCATCGTCATCGTCATCGTCATCGTCATCGTCATCGTCATCGTCGTCATTACCATAAGAATCAGGAATATCTTGCCAGCCATCATTACCATTACCATTACCATTACCATTACCATTACCATTACCATCTTGATCATCATCAGAACTAGAAAGAACACTAACTAGTGTCAGTTGATTGTGATCCCCCCGTCCTCCTTCCCCTTCATTTGTTGAATACCTTTATCTTATCAATTTAAGCCGTCGGTTGGTAAGATCCCTTCATCATTCTCCCGGCTCCACTCATCCAAGATGCCCTCCTCCTCAAATATTGAATTCAAGTCTATCGGGTTGTAAATATTTTCAGTATCTCGCATGTACATCAAATTCCTAGCTCTAAGTCGCGAATTGTAATTCATGTACACCAATTTATGCATTTTTTTGTTGTCAATCGGTTTTGAAGTTTTGTATGGATGAGAAACCATGTGCGCCTAAGATTGGGGGTTTCTTCACCGTAATTGACTCACCACTCAGCTGGAAGAGAAGTTTTGATTGCTGTTTTGATAAGATCTGAGCCGAACTCCCCCCTCCCATCCATACAAAGTTTAACCTAAAAAGCAAACAAATCAATTTAGAAACAATACACATGAAATTAATATAATTCGATGCAAACAAATGTGATACCTCATTTATTGCCAAGGCTTGTTTTTGTATGTCTGGCTCTAGCCTTTTGATGACCTCTTTCAGTACGGCTCTTACCTCAAGATGGTTTGAAAAATGAGTCGAATACTGAAACACCGAATTTAAGAAATAACCTGCAGCATGCAAGTGTCGGTGCATTTTTCTCTCCCATCTTCCATCAATCACCTGCCAATACTTCATCCAATTTTTGACAATTACCTGAATTGCTAGTTTTTCTTTATCAAACTGTAACAACCCCATTTTCTCACGTAAAAGTTGGCCATACACGATACGCCTAAGATGGGACTTGTTTGTCAATTAATACCATTCTCAATATTAAACCATATAAAGCATATATTGATAATTCATAATTGAGTTTCAATTAATATCCTAAAGCGATAATAAATCCAAAATGCACGAAGTGTAAATGAAATCCAACATAATTGTAAGTATCTCAAACCAACATGAAATAAATAAACCCCGGGCTTATGCCCATACAGAAATCCCAAAAATAAATTAACTGGAGCAGAGTAGCACCTAAACTAAAATCAATAAATCTGGAGAATCTGAAGAGCAAAAGGAGACTGCAAGGCTGATCCGTTAACAGTCCTGCTATCTACAAGTAGTGTCTCATTCATTTATTTATGCAATTATATATATGTCCTAGAGAATCTCATTTAATAATCCTGGGGAATCTCATTTAATTCAGGTAATTATATATATGTCCTTTCATATATGCGACACTCAAAGGCAGATGTCTCGTTCGTGCTCTATCGGTAAGTCCGAAAGAATCCTCTATCTAATCTAACATGACAAAACACACATAAATGGGACGGTCTCTATGCAGTACACCAGTTCACGACCCATACCAACGGTGACAAAGGATCCCAGCATCTACATCTACCCTTCGTAGGTGGCGCTGCTATGTAATACCTATAATGATGACAACGTCTAGCCCACCTGTGTCGACGTGTGTTACGGTCCCGAACGCATGTAACCCCAACCTACAAGACCGTCCACGAACATAGGTATGTCCACACAAGTAAATATAAGTACATGTTATTCTCATATAATATGTGTAGGTAATTACTCTATAATTACCTAAGACATTCCACATATTTACTCATAAATATTCACCCATTAATAATCGACCATCTAGTTAGTTATTAATTCCTTCCTCTTTATAAGATTATTTAACCATCTAGTTAAATATAATTTCCCAATTAATATTTGTACCACGATAGTATTTTTAATAAAATCATCGTTGGCCCAAACACCGCCCCACTAACTCGTATAATTTTCTAAAAATACCCCTGATCTATCCCTGGTTCCAACTTATCGTGCCCCAGGGGCCGAATCGATTCGCCCAGCCAAATCGATTTGCCTCTATGGCCGAATCGATTCGGACCTGGGCTACTGCCCAGGTCTGTTACGTTTCTTCAATACTCAAATTCCAAATTTCATCCCAATGTTAATTCCAATGGTCAATTTAATTAAAACAACATAAAAGCAGGTCCCTATAACTTAGCTCTTCATCTTAGAATGGTTAATTACAGAAATTAACATCAATTTCCTTCCCAAATCTCCGAGTCTACATCAATTGATCATGACTTCTAACTTAGATTTCTACCCATAATTCATCTAGATTCACATAAGATTTTTAACATAACACATGAATCATAATTCTCTAGATTTTTAGACCTTAAAACACGAGTTTTAAAATTCTCTATATATGTATCAAGCTTTTCGATTTATTCAGGAATCCTAAGGCATGAGTTCTATCATCCAAACCAAGCTTTTAATCATCCTAATTCTGGGTTAAACCACCTAAGTTCTAATTAATCTTTTTTACATGCATAAGATTAAATGCCATCATTTAATCACCAATTTCATACTAGTACCCATAAATTTTGTGGGGTTTACTACGATGAATCAACAAATACATTGGACATTAAATTAAGTAAGAAAATTCTTGCCTGGATATGGTGATTGATGATTTCCGCTTGAATCCCTTGTTTGCTCTCCTCTTTGACTTATGTTCCTTTCTCTCTTGAGGTGGGGCTGCTAGGGTTAGGTGTTAGATTAAGTGTGGGGAGTATTAGTCTGGCCCTTAATCTTATATTAACCCCAATTTCCTACTTAAGCCCAATTCTCCATTTTTGGACCCGAACCTATAATCAAATTAGCCCCAAAACCTTCCAACTTATATACCTATACTCCGGGACCATTTCTAAAGGTCAAAAATACCTAAACGAGCCCTTACAGCCTTTCGGAATGCGTCCCAATTATTTTTATTCCACAAGTATATTTATAGTTGAGTCACGCATCATATCTTAATTATCCACTACACATGCAATTGTTTTCTATTGCAATTATTCAACATAAAAAATTAATCTCACATGATTATGAAATAATAACAAATTACTTGTTCACAATTAATTAATTTAAATTCACCGGTTTAATTTAATTCCCACGAATTTTATTTTATCTCAAATATAGTTTTGTTTCATGCTAGAAAAATACGGGTATTACGCCACCCCTTCATAAATGATCGAGAGTGTAGGTTTTTTATCTTGGTCTACAATCTTCAAAAACAATACTATGGGCTCCATAATCTTGACAACTTCATCAGCCAGTTGCCAGAATCTATCTGCTAGAATTAAATCCGACACTTTTGTGGCTGCACTTCGTCGGGTCGTCTCACGATTGAATTCACGCCATACATACGTGGTACACATTCGCTTTAGCTTAGACTGATAGATAACGAATGAGACATTCAAAGGCCATAAGCTCCGTGGCAAATCTCGTAATGCCTGATTTTAGTAACTCCCTATCTCTGGTATACTCAATTAAATTCACAACTTTTTGATTGTTGTATATGAACAAGTTAATTGATTTGGCTTCGTTCAAAGCTAACTTGATTGACTTCATATTCCCAATTTCCTCAAACATCAAGTCAAGACAATGTGCTGCATAAGGTGACCAAAACAAGTCTCCTATTCGCCATCAATAACGCGCCGGCAGCTTAAAAATTAGGTTCGTTATCAGTGACAATATGTACAATGTAAGCGTCGCCAATTTCCTCCACAACTTAATCTACGAGGGAAAAAATATAATCCGCTGTCTTGATTTTGTTAGTTGTGTCAACAAAAGTGTGAAATATCATGTTACGATCACAGTATATCATGAAGTTAATGATAGGCTTCTTCGTTCTTGAACTTCACCCGTCACACATGATTGTACAACCGTACTCAGGCCATTTATCCTTTAGAGTGCCTATGTAAGCATCCACCTCTTCTACCTCCTCTTCCAAGTACACCCCCCCAATCTGCTAACCAATAAGGCCTTTAAACCTTTTAATCCCTGGACCTACCTCAGTAATTGTATCAATCAAATGTTGATACACAAGACCACTCAATTGCATGAAATGGGATGGCATTAAAATGAAAGAACTTGCTAATAGCCTTGCCCACCCTCTTCACTCCGTCTTTAGAGAATATAGACTCTACTGTTTTCTGAGTAGACTTCTTCGACCTAAACATGGAAACGTCAATTCCTTTAGCCGACAATTCAACCCCTATCTCAATGGCCAAGATCTTGACACGTGTGGTCGCTTACTTCCAAACGTGGAGGGCCTTTTCCCGAAAACTGAATGTCTATGTTGTTCTCCTGTCGTTCTTTGACTTTCTTTCATCGCAGCTTTCAACTGTGCTAATTCTAAACGGATGATATTATTTTTATTAATGCCATTGTCATCACTGTCATCTTCATCATAGTATTAGGTTTGCTCCCGCAAATTATCTACTTGTTTCTCCTCCTTCCTCTTTTCAAGGGCCCATTACTTCATACCATTTGTAAGAATTTTGTAATATTACTTGCTATCTCTTTAGGAAAACAACGACATGGTTCAACGTTGCCTTGCACTCCCGCCGAGTGTTCTTTTAGTCGGGTGACACCACCACTAAGGACCTTGTTACACGTAATTGCAAGCAATCTTCTGCTTATTTCTACCATCAGCAATTGCATGCTCCCACCCAATATTTAGTTTAGGAGCCATTCTAAAAAATAAAGAGGATTTAAATGTTATTATTTTATTATGTTCCATGTTTCCATCAAAGTTATTTTTTTTTACAGACGCTATTTTTTTATTAGAGTTATATATTTTTTTTAAAAAGGATGCAAATGCTATTTTTTTTAATTAAAATTAACTCTACTAAAAAAATAATATTTGCATCCTTTAAAAAAAATAACTCAATTGTAATTTTTTTGGTAGAGTTATTTTTTCAAAAACGTTTAACTCTTGTATACAAATTACATTTAGAGTTACTTTTTATAAACCAAATATGCAAATGATATTTTTTCCCCAAATTATATGACTATAATTATTTTAGTAAGATAAATTGTTAATAGCACATGCTTTTTTAAAACAAAATAAACGAATTAAAAAAAAGCACTTTTAAATGATAAAAACGTTTCTTACCCACACATAAAACAACCCACGCATAAAACATAAAATAACCCACTTTTAAATGATAAAAACATAAAACACACGCTTAAAACATAAGACACATGCTGCTTACCCACAATTAAAACAACCCCCTCTTCAAAACATAAGCGAGAGAGAGAGTGAAAAAAACCTGATGCTGACATGTGGTGCTTTCTTCTCCGACTATTTCGAGTTGACTCGGCCGAGTCTTTGAACCATGGTATTTTAAGGATAACCTTTGATTAGGCTCTTTGGGATAAGTAGCTTTGTATATTAGCTTATGATAAAGATTGTCTACGATGCTGTGGTGGCTAAATTTGGTTCAGTGCACTTCGGGTGGCAAACTGGCTTCCACATAGGCCTTATCGGGAGGGGTTAAGGACAACCACTATCAAAGGGCAGGGTTGCTTTTAGCATATACTCCTTATGTCCTGAATGAAAAGTCTATTCCTTTTTTGGCTATCCCAAATTAATAGTTTCACTTTCCTTTTTGGGGTATAATCAATTAACCACATTTTACGATAGTGAACAAGTGCTGATAATGGTCATTGATATGACATAATCGTAATCAATACAAAAAATAGATAGGGACTCTTAATTTGGGGTGGAGGGAGTATATCTCATTTGAGGTTAGAGATGGGAGGATTGCAATGTTATGCGGTGTGGTAGCATATCCTTTGCAAAGAGGTTTTGTTAATGTTGTATAGCTTCCAACTAAGGGCTTGTTTGGGAGTTTTGGAGAGAAGAAAGGTAATGCAAGTTTTATTAGGAGAGAAAAGAAAAGAAGGAAAATTCAATAAGAGAGAAGAGAAAAGAAAAGAAGAGAAAGGAGTTTAGGAGAGAAGTAAAAACAACTTTCTTTCTAATTTTTTGGGAGTTAGGAGGAAAATAATTTTTTTAAGGGGAAGAAGGTACAATTCATTAAAAAACTTGTTCTCTCCATTTCTTTCCGATTTGGAAAGAAAGTTTTTGAGAGAAAAGAAGAGAGTTCTTTAAAAGATTACTTTTATTTTCTCTCCTTTTAAACTCCCGAATGAGAAAGACACTCTCTCCTATTTAAAGTCTCAAACGAAGGAAAAAAAAAATCACATTTCCCTTCATTTCCTTACTTTTCTATCCAAAATAAAACTCACAAAACGTGCCTATGTCCACGGGGTTTAGGGTTTGCTCTTTATTACTTTATAAAACTGGTCGGCAGAATTATAATGCTGCTCAACGATACAATATCATATGCCCCACTCAATGGGGAGCGAGTTTACATTTATAGAGAAGCTTAGGAGAGTCCTAAGCTTCGTGAATAGCTATTCCTAAAAGTTCGACCCTATCCTTTATCAACTTTAGTCGTTCCAAATGACGGATACGTGGTAGTCTTTTGTGATTTTGACTCTTCAATAACTTGGAGCGCAAGAAGCCTGGATGCTCGTGCTGAGTACGTGCCGGCGTAATTATGGTCCCTACAATTGCCCCCAAAGCTCAGGGTCGCTTTGAGATCGTTGGGCTTTGTTGTATCTAGATCGGCTGGTGATCTTGACAAGTCTTCATCCTTGGGGGAATAGCAGTATTCTTTCCTCGGAAGTTTGATTCCTGCTTGGAATCTTCGCTGGTTGGTGAGAGGGCAATTTAGTAAAAGCCCTCAAAACTGGAGAATTTGTTCGTTGTGTCCCAGGGGTACGCCGGTAAATAGAGCCTCTTTTCTTTGGCGGTGAACGGTCGCTTCGATAGCCGTCACACGCGCTTGTGATCATTATTGTTTTTTGGTTAACCGTGACGCTATTTCTCACCACAAAACAACGCTTTCCTCTCTTATTTCACTTTCTTGTTCGTTTCAAGAAGCTGGGAACTTTAAAGGAGGGCTCTTTACTGCCTTCATTCTTCTGTAAGAACATTCAAAACTCTTAACTCCAGTTCTATCACTTTTCTACGCCTCTTCAATTTCTTTTATTAAGTTGTCATCTTTAATCAAGGTGTACGTTATTGACGAAAACACCGTATAAAATTAAAAATTGATCATCGAATGCCCCAGTGGGTAACAGTAGGATTAGTTGAAGGTTCCTGTGACCTTTGTGTCCTTTTTGAGGGCCATTGTCTGTCTTTAATCTTTATTGCTGAATGTGGGGTCACTTTTCGTACAAATCGCTTGTTTTTGGAGTTTTGTCAATATTTTGACGTGGTCCCAGCCTAAGTCGCTTTGTATACATGGAGGATCGTTAATGGAGTTCATCGCATTAACGAGCTGTACATGACCCATCCTTGCATTACTGAAATAATGTTTTGTTACCAATGGACAACAACCAATGAGAATATTAATTACATAAAGACGAGGGCGGCCAATCGGGCTATGGCCGCGAGTCTCCTTGATTCTAATAAAGACTATTGGGATCATGGGTTGATTGTGAAGAACTGATAGCATTCTCCCCTTCCTGAGGGTGCGACATACGAGAGATTAAGATGCTCCCAGGAAGGGCGAGGGATAGGTTAGGAAGCAATTATATTTCTAGCTCTGCCATCTTTTCCTGATTGAAGCTAATGTTATGTGCTTTTATTTGTTCTTTGCAGCATAAAATAAGTAGAAAATTCCGTACGAAAATGACGTTAATTTTGTTGATCTTCTAACAACTTGGGCTATCCAATAGAGGACCTGTTGATCATCCCAGAGCGGCGACATTCCTGCTCGACATAATCCCAAGCTTATATGTTTGACCACTCGTTCATGCAGTTTAATGTAAAACTCGTAGTGCTGGTTGCAGCTCAACATGCCTTTCGAGAAAGATGTGAAAGACTGTTAGCAACCGATCGCAATAAAAATGATGAGGATGATGACCTCGAGCAACACTTGGGTCCTGAAGTGTCCATCCAAGCAAAGGAGGCTTAGTTGGACATTCGTCGCCTCTTTTATCAGGCTGTGGCAGACAATGCTGCCTTTCATGACATGCTTTTCAATGTCCATAGTCGTCATAAGGAGTCGTTGGCCAATTTGAAGCCCGACTTTGACCAGAGGCTTGCCGAGCTGAACAAGGAGAATGGGTTTGATAAAAAAGTAGCCGAAATTGAGTCTGCTAATGCGAGAAGTTTGTTCTTCATGCCGACCTCATGGGTGCCAGGGATGTCGCCATTATTCTCGAGAAAGATAACAATAACCTAAGGGCAGAGCTTGAAAGACATAACAAGTCTAATTCGAGCGAGCAGGTTGGAGAGGCAGTTTCCTTTTTAGAACGCCCAGCTGAGCAGGCAACTGGAGAAGCCTCAAAAGTCTTTGAATGATAAAGTTGCGGTTGTTAAGGATCTATCTTCCTCCCAAAGGCAGAAGGGTAGTCGTTTGGCAGAAGGATGGTCGTTTAGAAGAGCTAAAGAAAACCAAGAAGTCTTTGTTCAATAAAGTGACGACCATCAGGAATCTGACCGAGAAGACTGATTGTCTTGCATTCTAATTCCATAAGCAACCTCGCCAAGTATGGATGGACGACTACGATGCGGCCCACCTGAAAATGGCTACAAAAATGGCCGCTCAATGCCCTTACGGTAGCAAAGGTGCCACAGGATTTTGAGTTATGGTATCGGTACGACCCTGGTTGCCTTGATCAATAAAAGCCTCCTTACAAGCTTGATGTTTCGTGGATCCCACGGATGCCATTCCAGTTAGCTTGATAAAAAAGTACCTCAGCGACTACGCCCTTGGCGGAGGTGATGGACTTTATCGACCTCAACACTTGGTTGACAAGGTGAGTTCTGGAGACAATCAAGAATAAGAGATATGTCTGCTATCGTTACTCCTTATGTGTTGGACGTTTTGCCTGCTGGAGTCGGGACGTCGGCGAATGAGTCATCCCGATCTCACAATTGATCCAGTTGTATTTATCATTTTATTGTAAATTATTTGCTTTTCAATTTCCTTGTAATAACTTAAAAGTGTTAATGGAAATTTGTGCATTTCGCTTCCCTTTGTGGTGTGTGGTCTTCTGGTCTTACCTTTTGGGTGATGTTGTGACATCAAACCTTAGGCGTAGAGCTAGAAAAGCAAAAAAATGCATTTATTTGTGGGGTCATCCCCAACGAGGATTTTTGTCACCTAGTTGGTCATGGGTGCCTAAGGTTTCCCAGGAGGCCTTTCATCGGTTCTGAGCCATTGTTTATGTGTTGTTGATCGCCAAAACATTTTGGGTCTAGTTGACTGCTGGCCGACCAACCAGCTGACATTTAAATTTAGAGTTGGTGTATGGTCGTCCTATTAATCAGTCTTAAAAGCAGACTTTTGAAAGAAGATAATCATCACAACAATAAGTAACATGTCAAAGAGAAAGATATTCAACTAATTGATTTTCTTCATAAAAAACTCGTATGCCTGCCACTTGGAATAATGCATAGAGATAAATGGGAGAAGTCTAAGAGAACTTCTAAAAATAATTTAAAATTAAAATAAAGTAAACAAACTTAGACTTTAAAAGTAAAACTTCTTTAAATTGGTTGTATTCCATGCTCAGTAACCTCCATGGGCTCCATTGTTTCTAAGTGGTAGGCTCCCATCAAGACGTCTCAAATGACTTTGAACGGGCCTTCCCACTTGGACCCGAGTTTCCCGTTTGAGGGCTTCTTAGCACTGCATATAATCTTTCTGAGTACGTAGTCTCCGACTTTAAAGCTCCTTGCTTTGACTCCCTGTTGTCCCCCTGTTGTACTGCTTGGCCAACTGTTGTTGGTAGGAGGCAAGCTTTACAAGAGCTAATTCCCTTCTTTCACTAGCCAAGTCAAGCTCTGCTCTGATCGATTCGTTGTTGAGGTCTTGGTCAACTAAGATGGACTTCATGGTCGGCAGGCCTGGAAGCAGGATGACTGCCTTCATTCCATAGGCTAAGGCAAAGGATCATGTTGATCACCTAGGCGTTGTTCGAAATGCCCAAAGAACGTGGGGATTTGGTCGACTCATGCGCCCTTCGCCTTCTCCAATCTCTTTCTTATTCTGTCGAGGATTGTTTTGTTGGAGGCTTCCGCTTGCCTGTTGCTCTGAAGGTAGGCCACTGAGCTATAGTAGTGCTTAAAGCCGTACTCGTTGCAAAAGCTTTGGAAGAGACTGCTTTCGAACTGAGTTCCATTGTCCGTAATGATGATCTGAGGGATGCCAAACCGTGTTATGAAGTTCTTCCATATGAACTTGATCATATCGGTATCTCAGACGTAGGGCCGGCAATATGGGCTCTTGAGGATAAAACCGCCCATAATCCACCCAAAATAATGTGTTTGGATCCCAATAATTGTGTTTGTGGGTCAAAATGGTTTGAACGATCCAATAAGATGGTTTGTTGGAAGGTCATTAGCGGGTCAAAATGGTTTTGGACCCTCACAAAAATAAACTCAAATTACTAAAGAGTTAAAAGATTTTTTTAATTCAAGTATTTACTTGTATATTTTTTTTCAAAATTATTATACCATATTTATTTGTATATGGTATAATAATTGTTTTTTCAAAAAAAAAAAAGTGGGCCAACCCGACCCGGATCTAACCCGACCAAACCCACCCAAATTATTATGTTCGACCCGCTTTTGACCCGCCCAAATCTATCCATATCCATTTTTTACCCGTCCATAACCACCCATTTGCCACTTCTACTCAGATGTTTGCCAAGGGTTCTCCTTCAATCCATTTAGAGAACTAATCTGTGCCAACCAACAAATACTTTTTGCTGCCAGAGGCGAAAGGCAATGGGCCGACGATATCAAGCCCCCACTGGGCAAAGGCCAAGAACTTGTGAGGGACTTGAGATCGCTGGCTGACTGATGCACTAATGGCGAGAAGAGTTGACAGTTTTTGCATTTTCGAACGTAGGCAACCGCGTCCTTTTGTAAATATGGCCACCAGTATCCTTCTTGTATTGCCCTAAATGCTAGCGACCTGCCCCCTGCGTGGCTCCCACATATTCCCTCATGCACGCATTGGAGGTAAGGTCCCGGAAAAGAGTGTCGATAAAGTTTATAATCTGTCGCTAAATGGAATTGAGCCGCTTTCACTCGTACTTTATGTGCTTCCTTCTTATCAACTGGCAGGGGCGCCTTCCATTAGGTAGCGCATGATCGGATCCATCCAGCTCGGGTTTTTATCAACGACCATAATTTGCTCGGCAAATATCCCTTTGTTGATACTGGGTTAGTAGAGGTATTCTACTTCAATTGTCCATTTCATATCCCCCTTAACAGGTGAAGCGAGTGTGACCAGTGTGTGACTATTATTCCCCTTTGGGAGTTGTTGCACTTATACTCGCTTGAACTGGGCGACCAGGGCTTCTTTAAGGTATGCGACCATGCGCTCATCTCTAGCGTTGTAGTCTTCTGAGATCTTTGATTTGATATCAGCCTTGAATCACAAAAGACGCTAAGGTGACGGGAGCTTAAGGAAAGCGCTTTCCATAATCCGCCGAGCAAGGGTTCGTACTCGACTTCGTTGTTAGAGGCTTCGAATCCTAAGCGAATTGCTTGCTCGAGAATAGTTTTCTCCGGGGATACTAGTACTATCCCAACTCCTGCTCCCTTGCAATTTGAGACTCCATCAACGTATAGTACCCATTTCTCACCTTCTTCAAACGATTGCCGGAAAGGCTCCTCGCTTTCGGTGCTAATCTCCACTGGTTCTTGGTTGTTGGAAAATTCGGCATAGAAGTTTGCTAGGACTTGCCCTTTGACTGAGGTTCTAGTGATTTAAGGCTCATCATGGCGCCAATGTCTCCGTAAAGTCTAGGTGCAATGCGCAAGCGAGGAGCACGCCTGAACGAAGTGAGATACACATCCTATAAAATATGCAAAAGTTGTATATTTATGATAATACGATAATTTTAGTATTTAAAATTTGAAATATATTGCTTAAATCGCTATTATACATGGTTATGAAGAGACATAAAAGATGGATCTTATACTACCATATAAAAGTACTTTTTCGGTAGATATCAAAATTTATTTGCCAATTTAGTTATCTCATTAACAACAAAAGCTGAGATATTCATATGTTTAAAACAATTGTACTCCAATGCGTGAAAAGAAAAATCAAAATCAACTTTTAGATTGTTTCAAGATGCAACACTATTGGATTTTTTTATGTTTGTGTCAAGGACTTATTATTACACTTGACTTTGGAATTTTGGGCTGGGAATTGGCTAATTCTCCAAATTTCACTGGAAAATATTTAAAATCAGCATATGGATTTTGGGGTGTTTTCCCATACACATCATTCTCCCCGTCTTTGAAAAAGCTTATCCTCGAGCTTGGAGGCGGTTACTAAGCACTCTCGGAGGTCTGCCTTAGAGGAAGAGAAGGGCGAAATCTTCTGGGGTTTCGCAAAAAAATTTCGGCCTTTTCTAGGGCATTTTCAGCCAGTGGGGTTGGTCGGCGATGGCGAGGGGCTGCTGGGGTGTTTAACGGCAGTAGGTAGGGCTGATTAGGGTTAGTTTTTTATAGGTTCTTGATTTTTTTTGGAGGGTTAGGGTTTCAATTTTGGTTTGGTGGGTTTCTTGAGTTTGGGTTTGGATAAAGAAAAAATGAAGACGGTGATTAATGTAAAACGGGGTGGTGGTTGTGTGGCGGTAAGAGGTGGAGGTGGAGGTGGAGATGGAGATGGAGATGGAGTGTGGAGGTGGCTAAAAGGGTTGGTATCCCCCCTTTTAGCGGTGATGGAATTTAGGGTTTCCACCCACCCGATTCCTATTTGGACATCTATCAATCTTTCGATTGAAGGGTTGACGGAGTTGAAATCACAACTCGTGACCCGTTTCACACACCCCGACGAACACCAAGAACAAACCTCGCCCTGATACTAATTTGATGTAAATCTTCAAATGCGGAAGCGTTATTCTTACACTACACAACAACTATTATCTATACAACAACAACAAATAAATCTAAACTAATGAAATGGGTTTCTTTTCTCGCTCTCTATTCTCAATTCTCAATATTCAAGGTTGATTACAAATGAGGGTCAAAAAACCTATTTATAGGGAGAGTTAGCTTGCTAGCCAAGCTAATCCTTAAAAAGACCAAAAAGGACAACTAATAGCTAAAAATGACCCATTAGCCCCAAACATGCTTGGAGACTAATGAAACACTAAAAATAAAGGGAAAATGATAATAAACCCTAAACTAAAAGTAGAAAATAAAAAGAAACGTCTGTCGGAGGCACAACCACGCGCCATGTGTCGCTTTAAATTCCATACATCATTAAGTCTTCGAGCCAACACCTTGGATGTAAGCTTATACACAGACAATTTCCACCAAATTGTTAGGTCCAAAATCTCGGATATTCACTGCACCCTTTTTATTAGGGTAAGAGTGAAGCATTCATGCTTCTCTACAGCATTCACGAGGAATGGAAGTCATATGAAACAATGTCATATGAAACAATGCCATCACATCCTACTTGACAAACCCCCATAAATCCTGAAGAAATAACATAATAACTCTGTTTGGAGTTACATCATGTCAATTATAGAGTATGATATTAAGAAGTTTTGTCTTGGTACGTGCATTTTATTTTCGGTGCCATTCTACGTTGATAACACACACATTCATGATTCCACTAACTGCACATGCGCATTTGAGAATTGAACACACGCATGCATGTGCGAAGGACCTTTTAACCGCTATGGTCCTTCAAGGATTCTAACAATGGAGACTTTTATGTATAATTTATGTCATTTTGACCGACGTAACGCTTAGGCAGAGTGGGTGCATAGCACGTTCCCATTCCCGTTCCTTAAAATAGTCCTCGAACTCAAATCTCTTGTTCGCTCTGAGATCTTTACCGCTTTAAAGCTAATTCGTATTAGGCATGTTTATAAAAATTGGTTGGCGACTCTTAATGACACATTTTGTGAGTTCATTGAAATTCTATCGGAGAACTAAACATATTTGTAGAGCATTAATAGTACGAGGGGAGACATTTATCTGTGGCCTTGAGACGTTTTCGTTAGAATTTTGAAGAATGGGAGACATTTATCTTTGTCCCTTGGGACGAACCTGTTGAGAGCAGCGACCCTTCGTGTCAGTCTCTGCACATCTTTGTCGGTCTTTGGAGTCTTCATCTCAATTAACGCTTTGATTTTCTCTGGGTTTGCCTCAATTCCCCTTTGGTTGACAATGAAGCCAGGAAACTTGCCTGCACCCGCGCCGAACACACACTTGGCTGGGTTTAGCTTCCTTTGGTAACGATCAATGGTATCAAAATTCCTCTCAAGATCGGCCACATGATCCTCGGCCTTGAGGCTCTTGGTCAGCATATCATCAACGTAGACTTCCATAGTTTTGCCAATCTGCTCTTCAAACATCTTATTGACCAACCTTTGGTAGGTTGTCCCTACATTTTTAAGGCCGATAGGTATGACCTTATAGCAGTAGGTTCTTTTATCGGTGATAAAGGAAGTCTTCTCTTAATCGACCTCATCCATGAACATTTGATTGTATCCAGAGTACGCGTCCATGAAACTCGTCAATTCATGTCCCACTGTAGCATCAATCATTTGATCTATACGAGGCAGAGGGAAGCTGTCTTTAGGACAAGCTTTGTTTAGATCAGTAAAGTCGACACACATACGCCACTTTCCATTAGCCTTTCGGACTATCACAACGTTAGACAGTCACTCTGGATTGTGCACCTCTTTGATGAACTTTGTTGACTGGAGTTTCTGGATGATCCCATACTTCTCTCTTGCATTGGCTCTTTTTCTTTATTTCACTGGCTTTGCCTTCTCATCAATGTTCAACTTGTGGCAGATGACCTTTGGGTCTGTTCCCTGCATATTTTGATGGCTCCACGCAAATACGCTTTGCCTCTTTTTAGCAGCTCCATCAGTTTCTCTTTCACCTTCTTTTTCAGCGAAGAGCCGATTTGGGCGTTTTTTTCCGGCTCGTCCTCGTTGAGGACGATGAATTCTACCTTCTCTACGGCTTCGCCTTTCTTTAATTTCCTCTCGTTTCTTGGGCCGAGAGTATCGATGTTGTATGAGGTGGTGAGCTTTTTATGGGCCTCCCTCTGCTCGTCCGAGTTGAAGTAACATTCATTGGCCTCCACTTGATCACCCAGGACTTCCCCTACTCTATAAGGAGTCGGGAATTTTACCATCTGATGTACAGTAGAGGGCATGACTTCAAATTCTCTGAGAGCTACACGACCGAGGATGATGTTGTGGGCGGAAAATACTTTTTCATCCATTATAAAAAAGTTGATCTCCTTTTTTAGGCACCTTGGTCAGGTGCTCATGCAAACATCCATTTCATATACTTCCTGAGGATGCACTTTCTCTCCACCTCGGTCAGGTGCCCATGCAGACATCCATTAGAGTGCTGGAGAATGCCCGACATCTCATTTCATCATAAACCTAGTAGATGTTGGTCGCAAATTGGTATATTTCTATGTGATGAATGGGGTTTGTGCTCCCATCATACGTGGGTGTGACGGTCGGCGGTTTGAACTTGTCCGGAGTTGGGTAGCGCACAATCCGCAGATTGCTGGGCAAATTTTGGGAGAGCTTCCAGGAGGCCATGGGTACGGAGTTATGATTGAGTTCGGCCTATCACCCGAAGACTGATGGGCAGACTGAGCGAACGAATCAGATGTTAGAGGATATGTTGCGGACGTGTATCCTAGATTTTGGCGGAGGATGGGAGCAATATCTCCCACTAGTGGAGTTTGCCTATAATAACTCCTACTAGTTTACGATTGGCATGGCTCCATTCGAGGCATTATACGGTTGACCCTGTCGTTCTCTAACTTGTTGGTTGGAGGTGGGGGACAACAAACTACTTGGGCTGGAGGTGATCCAGGATACTTCGGCCAGGATAGAGATGATTCGTAGTCGTATTCGGGTTGCTCAGGATCGACAGAAGAGCTACGCCGATGCCAAGAGGTTCTTCCGGGAGTTCAATGTGGGAGACCAGGTGTTGCTGAGAGTATCTCCTATGAAGGAGGTAATGCGCTTTGGTAAGAAAGGGAAGTTGGCGCCGAGATATGTAGGGCCATTCCCTATCATCGAGCGGATTGGAACAGTTGCATAGACTTGGGTTACCGGAGCACTTGCATAGGTTTCATGACGTGTTCCATATTTTTTCGCTGAGGAGATATCTTCGGGATGAGTTGGCCCATACTCATATTGCTTTGGAGGAGATTGATTTCCAGCCCGATGGTTCCTATGAGGAGGGGCTGATTGCTATCCTCGACCGTAGCGAGAGGAAATTGAAATCTAAAGTAGTACCGCTAGTACGTTTTCAGTGCCGGCATCATAATGCCGAGGAGCCTACCTGGGAGCGCGAGGATGAGATGCACGACAAATATCCCGAGTTATTTTTACCAGGTAATACCTTCATTTCCGAATTTGGGGACGAAATTCCATTATTAGGGGGGAAGTATGTAATACCCCGTATTTTACTGATTTTAATTATAGGATTAATTGAATTAATTGGGAAATTTATTGGTAATTAATCTGGATTTAAATACTAGCGAGACGAGAGTTAGTGTTTGATTATGATAATTATGTTGAATATTATCGAGCGAATA
Source organism: Sambucus nigra (assembly GCA_949130495.1). Lineage (NCBI taxonomy): Eukaryota > Viridiplantae > Streptophyta > Magnoliopsida > Dipsacales > Adoxaceae > Sambucus > Sambucus nigra. Next base: position 290,593,050 of record OX422215.1, on the reverse strand, counting down.
TGGTAATATATAATTATGAAATTATTAAAATTGTTACGTGTAGAAAATATGGCAGTTTTGAAAATTAAGTTAGGAAGCGCGTGTCAGTCGTGTCGGGACCAATTTAATGGATTATAAAGTGATTTATTTTTATGTCTTCCTTATGGTCATTTTGAGTGCACCAATGTGTCCGGAAGTATCGAGGTAGTCAGAAAAGTCTACTCGGGGGTTTAGTTTAGCTCCCGGGATAGTTTTAGGCCAAACCGAATATCTGGGAGGGTATTTTAGTCATTTTACTACTTGATGAATAGTGACCTACGAAATTTAGAAAGCTTTATCAGCTTCTAGGTTAGAGCCTTGGGGTTTTCACCACCAAACCTCACAGACGGTCATTAGAGAAGAAGTGGAGGAAGTTCCCAAAGGAGAACCACCATTCTTAGATCTTTTGCACCACCGTCGGATAGATCAAGAAGAGAGGACCGCTTCTATATCATCTTCTCCAAAGGATCAGAATTTCCACTTCCAGGCAAGTGATTTAACTTGCAATAATTCAGTGTATATATTATCCATGATAGTTTAGAATTGGAGAAAAACCTTGAAAAATGATGAATTAATGGATTTGGAGATTTAAATCTTAATCTTGGTAGGTTTTGCATGTAGATTAACTTCTGGAAATATAGTAGCCACGAAATCATGATACATGTGTAGAGAATTACGAAATTATGTTGAGTTATATGATGTTCTTGAAGAAAATAGAAGAAATAGGGTTTTTATGAAATATACATGATTTGATCAAAGAAAATGATAACACATAATGACTTGATGATTCTAAGACGTTAGAATTTATGTGTTTATGTTGGTATAACGTTTGGGATAAATATTTGGGAGTTTGAGACATTATAATAGAGGATTTGAGGGTTAAAATTGATGAAACCCGTAGGCTAAAATATGCAGAAACCGTAGGCCAATATCTGATGGATCGATCGATCGACTCAAGAATGTCGTTTGATCGACCATTTCCTTCGATCGATCGACTCCCCTGCATATGTGATAAAATTTCCTTTTAAGGTTTAACCAAATTTCCTGCTCTTAAGAATTGTTGGTGTGGACTAATTAAACATATTGGGACTTAGGGAAGGTCAGTAGGGGTATATTAGAGCCCGAAAAATATTAGTTTGATTTGGGATTAAATGACAAACTTACGAGTGTCCGACGAGAGTGTTACGATTGGAAATTGTGGAAACTTGAGTTTAATTAGGTTAAATAATAATTTGAAGTTAGAGACAGTAGTAGGAGAATTTTAAATTACTGAATTTACCTTAGAGACAAGTGGGAGACTTAGTAGCCTTTAGGGGACAGGTTTAAGTACTCAGATAAATACGACGAGAGTTGTCGCGATAAACGTTATTATGTAAAGTAATCGGGATAAAGCTATATTACGTATGAGACTTGTAATATGGGATAGGAGTATACCTATATTGAAATGATTAATACTTATGTTGTGTGATTACCAAATATATGGATTATTATGTGTATGACATACCTACCGTACTTGCTATCACGGGAGGTTGTAGAAAGTGGACAATCTTATCTTGTGTGCCTTCGGGGGGATTTAGATTTGGTACCTCAAGAGCATAGGACTGTGAAGACTTATTTGTGAGTTGATAAGTCAGCTGATCATGGGAGCGTAGGTATATGCGTGACCCATGGGTATGTGAACTATGTTCGCCTCCAATATGTGTGATTTGTATTGATACGGCTCCTAAGTGATTCGGAACTCGTGATCCTCATGTACGTGATGTACCGGGATTCGATAGTAGAGTATGCATGCACCACAGCTTAGCCTAGGGGTGCCATATGTGTATATATGTACTGAGTGTGATATAAATATATACTTGTGATTATTCACTGTTGCTTAGTAGATGAGAATGGCTAAGATATTTAAACGACTTTATAATGTGGGAACTTAAATAATACACGAGATAATGGATTCAAATAACGAGTATTTGAAATGTAAGTCTTAATTGAGTAATACGGGTGGATCCATGTAGAAATCCCTATAGTCAGATTTTATATATACTAGTTAGTTAGTAGCATAACTAGGATGGGTTAAGGGCATATGTTAGGCGTGCACAATAGTTGAGGGGTGAGAATCTCAAGTGAGAGCACGTGACTAACATGTATGTAATATTTACTGCTTAATGCAATTAAACACTTACTGTTTTAAAATGTTTTCACCTCGGGTTCTGACCCGTTTGCTTCCAAATCTATTTTGTTTTTGTAAAAATCTTTTAGGTTCCCAGCCACAGGGACGCCAAGTATAGGAGTTCCATTCTGTTGACGTGCTGTAGCTGCTGTGGAAGTTACAGGATCTCAGTCATGGTTCAAAGTCAAGGCTGATACCGCGACGATACGACCGAGTTGACTAGGTATCGGTGCCCACCAATCCGATTCCGAGTTACGAGTTGAGTTTTCAATTATTGATGTGAATCGAAATTTCTCGGTAGTATCGGTGATATAGCGGTATAATCGGCCCATATCGGTGATATCACGATGGAATCGACCCATATCGGCGATATCGCGATCGAATCGACCCATATCGGCGATATCACAATAGTACGACCCATATCGGTGATATATCGGCCGAGATGGTACACGTTACTAAGAATCTGTGTGTTTGGGTTATTTGATCATCGTGTGGGCTTAATTTAGTGCGTTGTATATGTGCCAGTTTTTTTTTAAAAGAATGCAAATGATCCAAATGTTATTTGTTATTATTTTTTTATAATAATGTTCCCAATGTTATATTTTAATATGTTATTATTTATAAAAAACGTCAATGTTATTCTTTTACAAACAAATATACAATTGCAATTATTGTAAAAATAATATTTGTATCCTCTAAACATTTGTAAAAATAATATTTGCATCCTTTATGTAAAAATAACATTTGCAACACAAGTAAAAAAAAAATATTTGCATCCTCTTTGTAAAAAAATAACATTTCCATCAATTTAAAAAAAACATTTGCAACCCAACAACACAAAAAAAATAACATTTACATTCCTTTTATAAAAAAATAACATTTGCATCATTTTTTGTAAGAAAATAATATTTGCATCCTTTTTGTAAAAAACGATTGTAAAAAAAACGTAGTGTTTTGTCAAAATCACTATTTGTATCATCTTTGTGAAAAAATAACAATACGAAAAAAGAAACATTTCTATCCTTTTTAGGAAAATATAACATACTTAAAAAACACATTTGTATCCTCTTACTAAAAATAATAGTAAGAATATAATAGTTGTATCATCTTTGTAAAAAAAAAATATCCTCTTACTAAAAAAGTAACCTTTGTTTTTCTTTGTAAAAGCATAATATTTGTACCCTCCGTGAAAAAAAACATTGATTTATTATGGAACATTGAATCCGGCAAGTTCGCAGCACGTCAATATAATCAATTGTACAATGTTATGCATATTAAAGGATAGTTTTAAACTTATCTGATTGGTCCACATTGTTAATCGTATTTTTTTAAAAATTTTTAGATTTTTTTCGGAATTTTTTGCGCTCTCTAAATAGTGTATCTTTGCGTATCGCCCAATACCGTGACCGATACCGCGACCGAGTTGAAAATCGAGTGGCCGATACCGGGACCGATACCGAGACTTTGAACCATGATCTCAGTATTAAACGCCTCCTCATTTATCTTTGCTTCCTTCGGAGTTATTCTTATCAGTTAGGGCATGCAGGGCATGTAGCCCATTCTTATTCAGAGGTTGCAGTTTTAGACTTTCATTTATTTCAGTTGTTGGATTTATTTTATTCAGACTCTTGTATTGGGATTATTTGTGACACCCTGCCCAATTAAATATCGGGCGATTAGTCCTTTATAAAATTTATAACAGAATGTTCGGTTGGTTCATTCTTAGCATCACTGTCGAAAACTTAAATCCAATTAATTACCTACCATTTAATTAAGCTAGTGTCAAAACATTTTCCAATTTAATTTGAAACCAAGTAATTCAATTTATTTCTGAACATTGAATTATAATCCACACACAAGAAATGAATGCTGATTGAATCAAATACTGAATAATTAAGACTGGATAAAACCTTCCAGTTCAAAGTCACAAACCAAACCATAATAAATACTCAATCCAATAGAAAAGAACTACAAAGGAACTGAATACAATCCCGCTAATGAGGATGGGTGACACATGCCCGAACTGAAGTATCTGAACTAGGAACTGAATAAAATGAGAGAAGCGTCTAATCTCAATGACCCGCAACTTCCACAACAACTGCAGCTCGGCAAACCATCTAAGTATCTAGAACCGGTGTTTCTGTGGCTAGGCACCTGTACTAATACATATATATATAGCAAAAGAGAGAAGAAATACAAGAAACGGGCAGAGCCTGAGGTGTAAAAATGATTTAGCAAGCATTTAAAACTGGTTCTTAAAACAAGTCTTATACGCATGTTAGTTATCGAACTCTCACATGAGTTTCTCACCTCTCATCTATTGTGAACGCCTAACGTACATCTAATCTCCCCCTAGTTATACCTCCTAGTCTAACTAGTCAGAAACCATACTAATACTAACTATGCTCACTAGTAGTATTCCCGTATCGCCCATACAATACGCTATTCAGATAGTTTATCTCACATACTAAGTTTTATTATTCACCGTTTGAATGGTTGATCTTTTATCTACTAAGATTATTTCATTTCTCATTTCCATTTTATCTACTATTCTCATAAAGTAGAAAATTACCCAAGTACACTCATACATATATATAGTCTCATCATCCCTATATATACACTAATCCTGCACCCTTAGGTTAAGACCACTTGATGCAATATTATGATTATTATGATTACCAAGTCTACGAATTTCACACAGTAGAAATATTCACAAGTTCATATATATATATATATATATAGTCACATCATCCCTATACATATATATATACTAATCTTGCACCCCCGGGCTAAGACCCATTAGTGCACCTATCAAGAAAATCCTGCATCCCCGGGTTAACACCCATTAATGCACCTATCAATAATAATCTAGCACCCTCGGGTTATCACCCATTAGTGCACCTATCAAGAGACTCCTGCATCCCCGGGTTAACACCCATTAATGCACCTATCAATAATAATCCAGCACCGCTGGGTTATCACCCATTAGTGCGCCTAACAATAATCATCCTTGTACCCTCGGGTTATCACCCATTAGTACACTTAACAATAGAGTTTCTGTACCCCCGAGTTATCACTCATTAGTGCGCTTCTTTTAACAATATTATCGCATGATAGGCATACACACGTCCTATTAAGATTTATAGGTATTTCCCCAACCTACATATATACTTCTCATACGTATTTTAATCTCAACACTACGTATAGTATAAATATTTAGATTACTATCTCTCTCGTAATCTCCAAGGTATATTCTCTCTATACTGAAATAATTAAAGTATTAATTCTCACATACTTTTTCCGAAATTCTGTCCTATTTGAATTTACTATTTGGCAGTTTCTCGCACTCCAATAAATCGACAAACTCAAAACTGGACGTTGAGAAAATCCCCAAAATTCACTACGTCACTCGAACCAGAAATAGATCTCGCTCGAACTAGAATGAGATGTCGCGCGAATGACTTCCACGTGTCGTTCGAATGACTTCGCGCGAGATCCCTATCTCGCCCGAACAACTTCGCGCGAGATCGCGCGAAATGTCCCTGTTCGTCTTCTTGTCTAGATTTTCAGCGCTTTTCACCATTTTTTATCCTAAAAACCTCTAAGATTTTATCACCCAACACCTCATCATCAATCCCAATTAAGCCCATAGCAGTTTATATAACATTCCTATCATCCTAGGATCATTAATTCGTCATCAATTCTCATAATTATATTAAATCCCCAAATTAGTTCATATGAACCCTAGTTTCCAAATTTTCAATTAAAGAACCTAATCAATTCAGATTCGTTCATCAATATGTAATTCAATTTCATGATTAATCTACATACATGAAGGAATTCCAACCACTACTTAACCCAGTCCTTAATCATAATTTAAATCTCCAATTTTCACCCAATTAACATGTAAATCATGATTAATTTCACCTATTCTAACATGAGTATGATTATTGCTAAAAGAAAGCAAGTAATAAACACTTGCCTCGAATATGGCGGTCTGATCCGTTGGTGATGTTGGTATATACGCGTTCCTCTCTTCTCGATCTACGCGTTGGTGGTGGTGGTTGTGCAAGGTGGTGATAATTTGGCCTTCCCTCTTGGAAATTGGTTCTCCCTCACACCCTCTATGGCCGTTCTTTCCTTCCTGTGTCTCACAACCCTAAAAGGCTTTTCTTGGCTGCTAAAATAATTCCCAATTTTCGTCCATTAATTAAACCCAAAAATACAATTTACCATAATGCCTTCTCGGGACGCCGGTTAGGTCTAAAATTGCCCCGTGACCCAAACTAAACACCCGGGTATACTATTTTGACTATCTCGACCCTCCCGGACTCAACGGCGCACTCGAAATGACCATACGAGTTAATAAAAATAAATTCTCTTTTTTATTCCATTTAATTAGTCCCGACACGACTCATACGCGTGTCAGACTTAAATTACCAAACTGCCGTATTTCTCACTTCTGACAATTTATCAAATGTTATAATTCTATGTTATATATCACACAGTAATATTCAATAATTCTCAACAATAAGTATTAACCCTTGGCACGCTAGTTAATAATTATTTTAATCCGAATTAATAACAAATTAATTTTTCACATTTTAATTTAATTAATCCAGCAACAATAAGTAATTACATACTTATTCTTACAATAATAATTAATCACCTAATTATTTAAATCATCAAAAATACGGGGTGTTACATTATTTGGCATTGAGATTACATTTAGAGTGTTACTCCAGACTCTGTTATTTCTTTCGATTGATTATTCCTTTGAGGTTGTTTAAGTGAATGTTGTATGGTTGATTATTCATTACGTAGTGGTAAGTTAATTTAATTAATAAATTTGTCATCTCACTTTTTAAATATTAGGTGGCTAGTAATTAATTAAATATTTTTCGACAGTGATGTTAAGACTGAACCAGCTTAATACTCTTTATTAATTTAATAAAGGAGTATCTACCCGGTATTTAATTAGTCGGGGTGTCACATGAGGCCACGTTGCAGCACGTTACAGCATGTTGAACGTGACACTAACGATCATTTATAGGAGGATACGACTATGCTTCGTAGGGGGAGATCGACACGAGCATATATATGTGCCCTTCGTGGGGCCGTTTTTTATATTTTATTTAATTATTTAGTTTAGGGTTTTAGTCTTTCGGGTCCTTATACTTATATAAGGATCCTTAGTTATAAAAGGATCCTTAGTTGTTTAGTTTTCATTATTATTATTATGATGTTTTAAAGAGATATTAGAGAGAAAATTAATGGAGATTTATAATTTCATTGTTTCATTCATGTGCGTGTGTAATTAGTGTGTATAATACTAAATCATAATATTATCAATCATAAAGGTCTAAGTACAAGAAGAGGCGGAGACCTGTACTTATAGTAAAATACTTAGGTCTCTTAATAATGCTAAATAACTACTAACACTAACAGGAATAAAGGATAAATAGGGAAATTATTAAAAATATCCCTAACCAAATCACATCTCTTAAAAATCCAAAATATAAAATTATGTGAAACGCAAAGGAATTGACACACACATGAACACACACGAATAAAAATAATAATAAAACCATATTTTTTCTCAAATCTCATTAATAAATAAATTCTCCATAATAATTCTGATTACAAGAGAGAGCCAAGGGCCTTATTTATACTAATCCTAAGCTTGGGGAGTAAGTCTTCTAATTAAACTAGGAAACTAAATAACCTAATTAAAATAGATAACTAATTAAAGATAAATCCTAATAATAATCTAACCAATATCTAAATAAATAAAATAGTATCTAAGTAACTAAAATAATAATAATAATATTTATTATTTGCTTCATTTTGACTTAGCCCCAAATTTTAATGCATAATTTGACTTAACCCCTCGTTTTAATAATCCTTTGACTTTGCTTCCAACTTAAGGGGTTAAGTTTAATTTGATATTATTATCAGGGGCCAAAGTCAAATAAATCCTTAAACTTAATCCCTTATTTTTATTCAATATTTTGAGATAACCCCCTTGTGTTGGGGGTACGTTAAATAAATTAGCAAAGTGGGGTTTAAGTCAAATATCACATAAAAAGTGGGGGTTAAGTTAAAGATAAAAATCTTCTTGGTATCAGAGCCAAAATAAAATCTCTCTTATCTTTTCTCCTTAACCCTAACCCTAACCCTAACCCTAACCAATGTTTTAAAAATCACTTGAGGCACGCCTCGAGGCAAATCATAAAAAAATCGCCTCGAGGCTTAAGCCTCATAGTTGAATTTGAGGCTTACCCCTCAATGCGCCTCATGCTTTCTTCCAACACGGACTCTGTATTTTTTTGTTATTTTAATATACGTCAACAATTGGTATATGTATATATATATGTACATACTTTGAAGATAGTGCAACAATTAATTATATTTATTTTATTACACACACACACACACACACACACATATATATTAATTATATTTATTTTATTACACACACACACACACACACACACATATATATATATATATACACTAGTGATACATGTTTTTTTTCTTTCAAATTCACTATTTTTTTAAAGGTTAAAGAGCTCATCATTTTTCTAAAATTACACTTAACTTAAAAAAAATTGTTGTCTTTTTAATCTACTAATTCTTATTCTTTTTTCTTTTTTTTTTGTTTTAAAATTGCACTTAACTTATGCTATTTACTATTTTCACTTAAAAGAAATTTTAAAAAAATTAACCAGTATGTGAATGAAACTTAAAAAAATGATTTTGTCAATTTGATTTTGCATTCATTAATTTAGGACTTTTTTGGCTTAACCCCCACAATTTTTTATGTGCTATTTGATTTAACCCCCACTTTGCTAATCTCTTTGATATAACCCTCAACACGAGGGGTTGTCTCAAAATATTGAATACAAACAGGAGGATAAGTCAAAATATTTATTTGACTTTGCCCATGTTTGTAATGTCAAATTAGACTCACCCCCCTATTTTGGGGGCAAAGTCAAAGAATTATGAAAACAAGGGGTTAAGTCAAATTATGCATTAAAAATTGAGGGTTAAGTCAAAATGACCCATTAATTTATTGTCATATTATCAAATAACCAATATGTGAATGAAACTAAAAAAAATGATTTTGTCAATTTGATTTTGTATTGATTAATTTATTGTCATATCATAAAGTTAACAATATGTAAATGAAAAAAAATTGATTTTGCATTGAATGATTTATTGTCATATTGTAAAATAACCAATATGTTAAAATTGTTTTTATCAAATTATTTAAGGAAAAAAAAAGTCATCTCGGGGGAACAAAAAAATGTTTAACTGTGTGAGAAAGTCCTAAAAAATGTCTCTTTTTGCAGTTTTATTTTATATTTCTTTGTTGCTTTATTTTTTATGGTTTTATTAGTATTTTTTTTAATATTATTTTGCTCATTTTTTGTGTGAGGCTTACGCCTCGCCTCGCTAGAGCCACAACTCCTTGCCTCGTGCCTTCTTAAAGATTGACGTTAACCCTAACCTTAATTACTGCTCATAGTTACTGTTCATCGCGATTAATGTTCTAATTGGGTGTTTTTAGAGCAATTTTTTTTTATTAGAGCATCTATTCCTCTTTGTTTTAGGGTCAAACCCTGATTCTTCACCCTTTTAGGATTTTTTGGTTTTCTTTATGAAGTAAGGGGTTGCTTTTTAGTTGGGCTGTCGGTTTGTTCGACAGTGTTCTTTTGGATATTATATCGTGTTTGTGGCCATTTGAGCGGTAGTTTAATAATATGCACACCTCTAGCAGATTCTTGGTAATTCTCCGATAATTGTTGTTCACTTCTTACTGTTTTTAGTACAAATCTTATGTTCAAGAATTTTAAATTGTTGTTTGGTCCATTTTTAGGCACTTTTCAGATATTATGTTTTTTCATTGGCAAAACATACCCCGATCAAATTGGCTACAAGTCTCCTCATTAATGGGTGCAATTTTGCTTTCAGATCCCGTTTTGGTGATAGGAGATGGGTTGTCATCATTGTCCATCGTTGAAACAGAAATTTGTTGAGATACGACTATCTAGTTCATTTAGCATGGCCAGAGGTGCTGATACAACTTGTCTTCATGCGGCTTCTTTGCCGGTTGCTGATTCTCTCTCATGTATCAGTGCCATTATTATTTCAATGCCCCCTTTGCTTTTCATGTTAAGGCTGCGAACCCCACTTGGATTCTAGAATCTGGAGTCACTGGTCACATAACGAGAGAGTCATCTCTTATCTTCTCACCCACTATTCCCGTTTGTTGTCAGTACGCACGTATTATGGACGACTCCCATACATGTATCCATAGCAATGAGGAAATGTGTTCGTCTCAGTTTTGCATTGCCTTAATTTTTGTTTTAATCTCTTATCGGTTAGCCAACTTTCCAAACATCTCAATTGTGCTATTGTGTTTTTTCCTACCCATTATCTTTTGCAAGACTTGAGGTTGAAGAGAATTATTGGCAGAGTCTATGAGCACGACGAGTTGTACTATTTTGGTGAACCTCCACCACCACAACATCCCACCTTTAGTCTCAGTGCTTCCATCTTTCCGGATTCCATTTCTTATGATGCTTCCCTCCGGACCTTGCACTTGTGGCATGCCTGCTTAGGGCATGTTAATTTCTAGTATATATATTTGTTATTCCCTTACTCTTTTGAAAGAGTGAAAGGACAAAACAATCTTATGTGAAGTATGTGAGCTCTCTAAGCATACTAGGACTAGTTATATACCACATATGAGTCTTGCTCCTAGTATGTTTGATTTGATTAATTCTGATGTGGTCTTTTTTGGTCGTCGCTATTATGTGATCTTTATTGATGATTATTCTCGGTGTATTTGGGTGTATTTCTGTAAAAGGAAATCTGAAGTCCCCCCCTTGTTTCTTCAATTTTTCCAAATGATTAAAACTTAACGGGGGTTCCTAATATCCGCTTCAATAATGGGCCTGAGTATGTTTCCAATAAGTTTAGGTCTCAACTTAATAAAAAAGGGATTTTGCATTAAATCACTTGCAGATATACCTCCGAACAAAATGGGGTGACGAAACATAAAAATGCCACCTGATGGGACTAGGTCGATATTTGTTGAGTGGTAAGGTATAAAGGTGCCTAAATCCTATTGGCATCTTGTTGTTCTTACCGTCACTTTTATCATAAATCGTACCCCAAGTTTTTTTTTTGGTGGGGTGGGGTGGGGTGTGTGAAGGCGCCTTTCTAGTGCCTTCAACCCGGTAACACTTTATTCCACATTCTTCTGTGTTTGGGTGTACTTGTTTTGTTCATGATCATAGTCCCCTTTTGGACAAAACTTGATGATAAAGCTATTCGGTGCATTTTGTGGGGTACTCCTCGATGGGGTGTCGGTGCTATGATTCGGTATCAAAACACATGTAGCACTTTCTTGATGTTACTTTTCATGAGAATGCCCCTTTCGATGAGGTGATGAGTACTTTGCAGGTTCTTATCTGCCTATCTCTCGAGTATATTATTGACTCACCTTCTTTCGAGGGAGAGCCTTCATCATTGCCTGCTCTATTCCTCTATTTGAGGAGGTTCCTCCTCTCACGCCTTCTGATCCCTCTTTAATGCTCCCGTTGCCCTCGCCCTCTGCCGCCTCTGCCATTTCCTTCTCCGGATTTGTGTACTCCCTCCATTCGACTCCATCTTCGTTCCTCGATCAGTGTCTGAGGCTCTCCAAAATCCTAAATGGGCTGAGGCAATAAACGTGGAAATGGATGCTTTGGACTGAAACGGTACATGGGAGCTTATTTCTCTACCTCCGGGGGAGAAGACTGTTAGCTGTAAATGGGTCTTCAATGTGAAATATTTAGCCGATTGCTACGGGATTTACACAAGTTCATGGGAAGGATTTTAGTGCTACATTTGTCTCGATGGCCAAGCTACTCTAATATGATTATTGATTTCTCTTGCGGTTTCTCACTCTTGGCCTCTACATGAGTTATACGTCAAGAATGCCTTTCTATATGGGTATCTCTCCGAAATCATCTATATGGATCTCCCTCCGGGGTTTCAGGCTGAGAAGAGTGTATACCGGGAAAGTGTGTCGTCTCCAGAAGTCTCTTTATGGCCTTAAGCAATCACCCCGGGCATAGTTATCAGATTGAGTGAGGTTGTTTTATCCATGGGGTTTACTCGGTGTTATTCCGATTATACGTGTCTTATTTGTTGTCAACCCGTTGGTGGATGCATTATTTTGTTGGTTTATGCTGATATTATAATTACGGATGATGATGACGATGGAATTGCTCGAGTGAAAATGGATATAGGGAAGGTGTTTGACTTGAAGGACATATGTTCTCTCCTTTTTTTTCTTGGGATTGATGTGGCTTGGTTTAGACGTGGGATTCTGTTATTGCAGCTTAAAAGTACACTTTGGATCTTCAGGATACTGGGATGCTAGGTTGTCATCCGACTTTTATCCCTATGTACCCTAAACTAAAGCTTTCAGTCGAGACGGGTGATTTGATTCTTGATCCTTCAATTTATCATATGGTTAGTCGTCTTATTTACTCGACTAACATGAGGTCGAATTTGACATTTGTTGTGAGTTTGATTAGCAAGTTTATGCATTCTACACGCGCCGCACACACTTGGATGTTGTCTATCACATTTTGAGATATCTCAAGTCATCTCTAGAACTTGGGCTGTTTTATGGCTCGGGGAGTTAGACAGGTGTTTCATGTTTTACTGATGCATACTATGTGTGGTCTAAGACAGATACACGCTCCACTTCGGGCTTTTGTATAGTCTACGGTTCTCATCTCATCTCGAGGAAGAGCAAAAAGCAGGCGGTGGTTTCACCTTCTTCAGCCGAGGCCGAGTACCGTGCGATGGCTAGGGACATGTGAGCTTTTATGGCTTTGATCGATTTTGGGGGAATTGGGTTTTATGGAAAAAGAATCATTGAAGTTATTTTGCGATAATAATTCGGCTATTATGCTTGCATCTGATTCCATGCTTCATGAGACGACGAAGCACGTGGAGGTTGATATTCATTTTATCCGGGAAAAAGTGAGGTTTGGCATCATTCGTCCAACTTTTTTCCTTTCTTCAGATCAGACGGTGAATTTTTTCACCAAATCAGTCGGGCCCCTCTTTTCTTCAATCTTCCATTGTCTAGCTGAGCTTGATTGATATCTACACTCCAACTTGAGGGGGATTGTTGGATTTCATGTTCTTTTAGTATTTTTCCCTTTTTATTTGACCCTCTATGTTTTGGGCCTTAGTTGTGTAGTCTTAGTTTTGTAAATTCTAGAACCTTCTAAAATTATAATATTTTTAGTATAAATACAATTATTGGACTCCCAATTTGATAGGCCATCACATCACAAAAATCTTCTTTATATATATTCAGCTATATATTACGGCCCTGGGAGCCCAATGTTCCCATCACTGATCACTCTGTTTCTGACTATTTATTTATGCAGTCCTCATTTGCCCGTTACATGTGCGAGCAAGGATTTGACACATGGATTCTAGAGGTTCGAGGTACTGGGTTGAGCATGCGAGAATCAGATTCCAAAGAAATTGACGAGCCTGCCCATGAAATATCTGAGCAGATGGAAGCTGCTACCAAGACTGCAATGGATGATTTTTTTTCTGCAGCACATAATTCAAACAGTGTTGAAAATGCTTCGGCAGAATCTGAGTTTGCTGTTGCCAAACAAGACCCAACAGGGATAGCAACAATATGGGATGAATCAAGACTGGTGGCAAAGTTGACAGAAACTTTTATGCGCATGACCGAAAGACTCTCTGGCTTTATGAGAGAGGGTCAATTGAAAAACATCTCAATTAAATTATTAGATCAGATATCAAGACTCTTAGAGGATTCTTTTATATCTGAACACTTTAATGAGATGAGGGGAAAGCTTTCAAGATCGCTAAAAGCCAGGCAAAACTCTACGGTTGCTAGCCAGATAAGGGACCTGAGTGAAAAGCTTGTAAATATAATCGACGAAGGTCAACGTTCTATTTCACCCCCATTGTTCGATTTGCAAGAGCGTTTAACCACAACTGTAGATGATTTTCAGAAACAACTGGAGTTGATCATCAAGTATGATTGGGACTTCGATCATTACCTGGAAGAGGATGTTCCTGCTGCGGTGAGGTGACATTCTCCTTTCTGGAGGGCCATAAACATGATAATTACCTTTCGTTTGACTCTCAAATTTTACCTTTTCGGATACATTGTTGTTTGATATTGTTTTGACATACTTTAGACTGCAATCCTTTATTTTTCCTACCTATTTTTAACTAATAGTCTTCAGTTATTTTTTGAAAAATATATAGATAGAATATGTAAGGGCCCAAACGAAACCAAAGGATGGTAAATTGCTTGCGATTGGACACTCCATGGGTGGTATTTTGCTCTATGCCATGCTATCACGATGTGGTAAGTCGACATCGATTTATTTTGTCAAATAAATATTATCTGTTGCTATATATAATGCAATCACCTACTCAAGTTCTCAAAATAGAATCACCTCTTGTACTCCATTTTTTAAACCTATATTCTGTATGAATGCATTCCATGTATATTTTCTCAGTCATGGTACATATTTTGTGGTTGCATCAGCTAAGTTCCAGATAATGATTTAAATCCATCTAGGTTAAGGTTTTATTGTGGAGTTGAATGTTATTCTTGGTTTTAATTCAAAATCCAAATCGTCATTTACTATATCCAGTTATAATTGAACTGGAGCCAATTTTATCAGATTTAGATCTGAGCTCATTTGCATATAATAATTAAGGGAATTGTGTATGGTTTATACACATTTTGTGGAATAATATGATAATTTCATCAAATTACTCAGTCTCAACAATCCAGTTACACTCGTTAGTTTGGATTAAACAAAACCTTTTTTTTTAGAAAGTAAAAATTTAGCTAACTTTCATCGCTTCTTTTAAAGTTGAAAATGAAATATCAACAATTGACAAGGACACATTCCATTCTACCATTTTGAAAGGGCCCTAGAGAGAGAAGGAAAGGTGGAGGGATGGATATATAGAGCACATTATTTGGTAAAATGGACAGGAGGATAAAAGGGAAGGGAAGCGAAGGCAAATAGAGAATCACTTTTCTTTAGGAGCGCAATAGTGATGTGGCGTGAGAAATGATGAGGAGAGAGAAAGTCAAGAGTTTGATGGGTCTTTTAGGGGGTAGGGGTGTGATGTTCACGGGTGTTATTTGGTGGGGTAAAAGGATTTTTGGAATTTGTGGGGGAAATTTATCTTGTTATGTTGGTATTATTATTAGCTATTAGGATAATTATTTGTAACTAGCATGTACTCCGCGCGATGTGCGGCCGTAGATTTATAGTACGACATTTTTCAAAAGGAGCAATAACACTCCGACAAATCTTCTCAGGCAACAATGAAGTTCCAGCGATGCATAGTTTTGACGTTTGGAGGATTGTCAATGTCCCAACTACATCTAAAGATATAATAGTAAGATCCTAAAGTTGAACCCAAACTAAAAAGCCCAAGAACCCAAACTAAAAATTAAAAATCTATACAAAATGCCCCCAAACTGAACCAAATATAATAAGAACCCAAAAATTGTTTTCCCACCAATCAAAGCTTGTTTGGACCTCACTAAGTGAAATAAAATAAATACGAAACCCACAAATTGTGAACCAAACCCATTCACCAAAAAAATAACAAAAGGAAGCGCACACAAAAAAATAAAACAAAATATATAAACTAACTAATAAGAAAGAAGCAAGCCAATTAGTAAAGCACCCATCCTTTTAGGATAGTAGGATCCAACATCATTTTGACTTTAAAGGTGGTTACCCTGAGTTTAAGAACAACAGTCTTTTTTTAATGCTTGAATGCTCCAGATACAAAGGACTTGGAATTGAAAAAATGCTCCAGCTTATAAGTTACTAAGTTCCTTACAACCAACTGACTAAATAAAAAGAAAAGAAAACAAAACAAAACAAAAGGAAGCAGAATGAGGAAACGGGAGAGATCCACAACCCCAAACACCCAATTTACAAACCCTGCTCTATCGCAACTTCACCTAAACCCATAGTATGGATCTGGGTTAAAGCTGCAAGCGTCTACAAAAATTTTGGCCGATCACGGTTGTTAATGCTTCCATCATTGTTGGTCAATCAGAATCAGTAATTTCACAAAGACAATACCAGCCTACTCTATCTCTTGCAACCTACATAGGATCCAGTGATTTCTCGACGACGATGTGGCTGATTATGTTCTACCATTTTCAACCATCAATTTTCACTAAGGAAGAAAGAAGAGAGATAAAATTGTGATTACTCATGGGTGGGAAATTGAGAATAGCCGGAATCTTATTCTCAGTGGTTGTGGGTGTTTTGTAATCTTCTTTTGGGACATTTTTTTCAATCTGAATTTCGTTGATCTTGATAGAGGATTTTGTGGTCTTTGGTGTTTGGGTTTGAAGGTGGGGAGAGAGAAAATTAAGGTGATAGGTTTGGAAGCTTGTGGGTATAAAAGGGGATGAGAGAGAAGGAGAGCTGAGAGGCATACGTTGGAAGGTAATTGAGAAGGAAAAAAAAGGAGATGGAAAGTCATACGTTCGAACCAAACTCAACCGGTTTAAGAGGAGATGGAAAGTCTAAAAGTCATTTTTTTAAAGTTTCGTAGGTTGGCTTGTAAATCCCGTTTGTCTATTCAGGGGCATTCTTTACTCAACAAAAATAGCATTAATGGGGAGTAATGCCTGTAATACTATCGTATGAGAGGTATAATATAGATTAGACTAGCATGCAGGCCACGTGATGTGTGGCCGAATTTAGCTAAACCGTATTGTTTTGTTTTTTGAATTTCTATCAATTTAAATCAATTGGTCATGTTTACTATGTATATAATCAAACTGTACAAAAATCAATTCTAAAAGAGAGTATGTGCATTTGTGTAGGATATTTAACCAAACATAATGTCTAGAGGTTTGCAGAAATGAAAACAGAAACGGTAAATTGGTACCAAGCTTTTTATAATTTTTTATAAATTGTTAACAAATTTGTAAGAAGGAATAATGAAATCATATCAATTAGGTAATAATGAAGACAAACTGATATACCCATATTTATTCTCAAAAAAAAAAATATATATATATATATATATATATATATGTAGGGAGGGTCTATTCCCACACCAATTTAAGCTTCCCCCACACTCTTTATATGTCTAAGGACATTAATACCCTTATAAACCTTTTAACACCCCTTTTCCCAAACTATTCCCTTTTTATGCTTTTTCCGATTCTCTCCAAAAACCAATTTCACCTTTCCTTTTCCCTTTTCCATTGTATTAAAAAAACAGTTTTATATAACTGTTTTAAAAAAAAAAAAACATTTCCATTGTCTTAAAAAATTAACTGTTTTTTTTTTAAATTGTTTATAAAAACTAAAATAATGTTCTATATAATATAAAAGACATTTTTATTACAAAAATAAACTATTTTAGCTGTTAAAATAGTCTTTTATATATATAAAAATATTACTATAGAGCGACCCAAATTTTATTTATTTATTTTATTAAAAAACTTTTTATAAAACGTAAAATTTGTTTTCTTAAAAAAGTGTTTTCCTAAAGAAGTGTTTTTTTTGTTTACAAATTTTATTTTTGGTTAATAACTGCTTTTTTGTACTATTTTAAAAATAATATTTTTACTGTTTTTAAAAAAAATGGTACACGTTAGCGGATAACCACCTATGCATACCGCTTGCGCGAACCATTTTTACTATATGTTGGTCCACGCGAGCGGCATGTATAGGCGGTCTGGCGAGTGACCACCTATACATACCGCTGACGCGGACAATTTTTTTTTGAACATTAAAATATTATTTTTAAAATAGTACAAAAAAAAACAGTTTTTTGATAAAAATAAAATTTGTAAAAAAAACACTTTTATAAGAAAACGGTTTTTTAAGAAAATAAATTTTACGTTTTATAAACAGTTTTTTAATAATAAAAAAATAGATAAAATTTGGGTCGCTCTTTTATATATATATAAAAGACTATTTTAACAACTAAAACAGTTCATTTTTGTAATAAAAATGTATTTTATATTATATAGAATATTGTTTTAGTTTTTATAAATAATTTTTAAAAAAGCAAGTGTTAAAAGAGTTATAAGGGTATTAATGTTCTTAGACATAAAGGGTGAGGAAAGCTTAAATGGGTGTGGGAATAGACCCTTCATATATATATACAGTACTGCTCTTGTGTGGATCAATCCGCATATTAAGAGTGCGGACTGGACACGTGTCACCTAGCGGTGAACCAAGAAAAGAGAAAGTGTGCCTATAATTTAGTCGATAATTTCTAGGCCTACCGCCAGGTGACACGTGTCCGGTCCGCACTCTTAAAATGCGGGCTGGTCCGCACAAGAGCATTACTGTGTGTGTGTATATATATATATATTCGAATTTTTTAGACTAAAAGTTAATTTTCTCCTCAACACACACACCAACATTTTTTTGCTGGGTTAACTAAGCCTAAAGGATATGGCACTATTTGAAAATTAAATTCCATAAATAATGAAAAGGTAAAAAGTTTATGAGAGAAAAATACCTTATGAGTCCCAAGAGAATTTGCAACTACATGAGTAACCTGTTCATCAATCTGACTGTTCAGCCGTTTGCCACAACGGATGTAAATGAGGATTCGCTTCGCCAACAGGGAAAACCCTACTGAATAGAATTTGACAACCAGCTAGAATCCTTTGCTGCTTTGATGCTAAGATGTTTCTAACATCAGTTTCATCTAAGGACTCGTGTAAGAAAAAGTCATTGTGTATTCTCTCAATAACCTATGTTTGAGCAGCAGATGCAGATAATCAGGTAGGAAAAGGTTGAGATTATTTTAGAGCTGTCATGGTAAGCTAAATAATAGGGTTTATTATGAATTTAACCCGGACATATTATGCCTGATTGTAATATTGATCCTGATGTTTCAATTGTTGTATTCTAGGCCTGATGTTTTATAAGTGGGACTTTATATAAGCATAACACAAATTTTTGTAACGAACACAAATCCAAACCAATTATAAGCACAACACAGACTTATTTTCAAGAATTCTTCAAATTCCCTTCACCCAGATATATATGCCACGAACTCTTCAACTTCAAACAAAAGGTCGGTTGAAAACTCTTAAAGGCTGGAGAGAGAGAAGGGGGATCCATTGGATAACCCTTGGTCTATTGTCTCTCTCTTGGTTCATGAATTTAAAATGCAAGAAATCCTTGGTATACTGATCTTTCGAGATTTGTACTTTACCCAGGCTCAGTGTAATTAAGGAGCAGGCCACGTGTCGCTCTACTACGGATTTAGGCTTCTATTTTATATATATACATAGATTTGGTTTAGGAAATATTTTTTTATTATGGGTTTCATCCTCCAAATGAATTAGGTCATCATCTGTTAATCTATAAATAACAGGCTTGCACTCCTTTGAATGATAATTCTGACTTTGTGACATTTGTGTTTTGAATTTTGTGAACGGTTTCTCAATTTATATCAAATTGGTATTAGAGTCATCTTCACTCTCGGTCTTGTTGTGTTGCATTTTCCTTAGCAATGGCCAAAACACATAATATGACGGAATGAGAACAACAATCGGAACTTGGAACGGATTGAGAAAATGATGGAGATGATCGTTGAGACGCCAATTGTGACCCCAAAAGCCCTAGCTCAAGCCACACCGACTGCAAGCCCTAACGACAGTCCTAAGACCCCTTGTCTACGCCACCGTCCCAAGCGAAGAGTCCCAACTCTGCGTTGCAGCTGCGAAGCAGCCAGCCACCTCACCGCCCAAGGTGGTCATTACTCGTCGCACCTCCCGCAACTTGACCAACCCTGCTGAGAGGCCTGCGACCACCATGGAACCCCACGATTGGGCCATTCCCCCCCCCCCCCCCCCCCCCCCCAAAAAAAAAAAAAAAAAAACGGCAAGGTTCCTTCGTGATCGATGACAAAGAGGTAATGCACAGAAAAGATCAGCAAGGCTACCTGTTGCATCATTAGACTCCGACGGGATAGCAAGTTACGGCGAGCTGACGCCTGGTGGGGTCTCGTAGTGATGATGGAGATGGAGATCCTGAGTTGCGTCACAAATATGGAGCCACAAAATCAGTCAAAGATTAATACATGTGTGTGAGAAAGGAGTTGGAATCGGTTAAAGGTTTTGTGGGAGTTGATCATCTGCGATGCATCCATCCAGATAGTTTAGTTTGGTGATTGGTTGGGGGGACTTAGTAAGGGCTGCACTTGATTTCAGTATGGGTCCAAGTTATGTTGGGCCATTAAGTGAAAGGGTCTGGGCCAATTGTCGGTTCAATATGAATATGGTTGGGCTGAATTGTATAAAAAATAATTGGGTGGGGGGAGGGGGAAGTGATGTGCATTGGTGTAATCTGTGGTGGCAAGTGATTTTCGAAAATTGTCGTAAACCACCCGTCAAAAGGCTCCTAAAAATATCACACACACTTTTAGAGAGATAAATACTCTTTTCTATTTCAAAATTCAAGCCTACCTCAAATGAGGCTTACAAGTGGGTATTTAAAGGGGGGGAGTAGCGTAGGCTTTAAGCTAAGGCACTAATTATAAAAATGCCATTACTACGCATTACCTCTAAATAATAAAGCAAAAGAAAGAAAAATACAAATAATAAAATAAAAGAAAATACAAAAGAAAATAAAAATACCAAATAATCCCAAAAAATTTCCTATTTCCATCACTCTCCCTGGTTTCGAAAAGCTCGTCCTCGAGCGTAGGAGATGGACGGTAATAAAACAAGGCACCCATCAAAGAGCTCCTCACATGGAAGAAGAACCGTCATCAGAAACGCCCCTTGTACCCCTTGTACCTGCTTGCAAGAAGTCCATGGAGAATAGGAACACAATCCAAACATGGCCGACCAACAAAATCGCGACCTGAGATTCCCGTGATGAGCCCCCTCAATGCTACAGTGTGGAGAATTTCCTCCGAGCGCATATAAAATGTCATAAAAAATGGATCCATAAACCCACCACCGAACACATCACCTCCAATCACCACATCAACCCTAAGAGAGATAACCGCCGATCCAACCTCATCAAAATCATCATCCCCACTCCCAAAGATTGGGATGAAATCTCCCGAATCAAATGTTTCCGGCTCGCGAAAGTGCGTGCGAGTCACCCAACCATCCTCATCTAGGATGTCAAAAAAATCTCCAATAATCAACCTGATTTCTTCGTTTCTATCTTTCTTGCAGTCAACCGGCTTGGTAGGGGTGTTTTTATCGTTGATTTGACCCGATTGGGTGAGTGAAGGAGGAAGAATGATTGGGTGGAACAACCACTCTTTGGCTAGCGGCCGACAATCTTCAATTGAACCTCGGGGGTTAGTCTGGCTTGAAACGTAATTTTTTTGATGTTTGGGGTCATGGTTTAACTTGGGGAGGTTTTTTTTTTGGGTCGAAGGTGCTGGGTTGGTTGTCGGGGCAGTGGGTAGGGAAAACAGGCCTGCCCAGGTCTGAGCAGGGGGAATCGAATGGGTTGTGAGGGCCAAGAAGCAGGTCGGTTGGGGGGAGGGGAAGGGGTTCTGGAGGTGTGCAGGGGCGGAAGCTGGCGGCTACGTTTGGGTGGTTGGCTGTCGCGCAGGGGGTGTAGCGGCAGCAATAAATCTAGGGTTTTGGAGTGCGGGGTTGCTAGATAGAGGTGAGATATGGTGGTAGGGCCGTAGGTGATGTAGGGGATGGTGGTGGAGGAATCTAGGGTTTTGTGGGTGGGGGTGGGTTTTTTAGGGCGGCAGGGTGGGGTAAAGGGGGCTGGACTGTTTGGGGCAGCATGTAGAATGTGTGTAGGGTAGGGCAAGGGTAAGGGTTTTGGAATTTGAGTTGGAAGAGGGCATTAATTCACCCGTTCGTTTTTGAATCTCCTCGTTTAGTTATTTGGATTTTTTGGAAGTCATTGAAGAGTAGTGTATGATTTGATAAAAATAAACACCGATACACCAAACACCAATGTGGCCCGCTCTGATACCAATTTGACGTAAACCACCCGTCAAAAGGCTCCTAAAAATATCACACACACACACTTGTAGAGAGAAAAATACTCTTTTTTATTTCAAAATTCAAATATACCTCAAATGAGGCTTACAAGTGGGTATTTAAAGGGGAGGAGTAACTTAGGCTCCAAGCTAAGGCACTAATTACAAAAATGCCATTACTACTCCTTACCTCTAAATAATAAAGCAAAAGAAAAAAAATACAAACAATAAATAAAAGAAAATACAAAAGAAAATAAAAATGACCTAAAAATGGCCTATTTTCATCATAAATTTATCTTGTAGTTTTTTCTATCGACATTATTATTAGTTAATTGGGATAATTGTTAGTAATTAGATCTAGTTTAGGAACTATCTTTTATTATGAGATTTATCCTCTAAAAAAATTAGGTAATTATCAATTAGTTATTTGGTTGATTTAGGACTCTAGTTTATTAGTGAAGTAATCTAGAGTGCGGAAGCGTAAAAAAAAGGAATTTATCTACACAACAACAACAACTTAGGAAATGGGAGGAGTCTTCTCTCTCTAAGCTTTCAATCTTAAAATGGCAAAAGTGATACAATGAGGGGCTCCATAGCTATTTATACTAAAAGGGTACAAAAGGAAAAAAATAGAATAAATGCTAAAAGACGACTATATCCCTATGCTCCTGCATCAATTAGTCTACAAATAAAGGGTTGTTTTCATTGTAAAAGGCACTCCTGTAGAACGGTTGACTGCATTGTTGAAAGAAAATCGGCTCGAGCAATCACAATATCCCACCTACGGGGGTACTCGGAGGTCAAACAACGCAAAAGGTCTCCCATACTCCTATTGACTACCTTTGTCTGTCCGTTGGTCTGTGGATGAAAGGCAGTCGAAAAATGGAGCTCTTCCGTAATAAGCGCCATGCAAGTCGTACATCGCGATCGGATGTGATGCTGTGGGGAACGCCATGCAAGTGGACAATCTCTTGGAAGTACAAGGACGCGACATGAGAAGCATCTGTTGTTCGAGAATACGGAATGAAATGAGATATCTTGGAGAAACGCTCGACAACTACCATGATAGAATCATGCCCACTGGAAGTACGAGGAAGGCCCACAATAAAATCCATCGAAACGTCCTGCCACGGGCGCTTAGGTATTGACAGGGGAGTGTACAAGCCAACATTGGAGTGCTGGCCCTTGACCGTCTGGCGGGTTTAATAGCGCTTGATAAAGGCATTAGTATCCCGCCTCATAGTGGGCCAATGAAAATGGTCTCGTAACAATACATGGGTGCGTTCCTGTCCCAAGTGACCTGCCAAGCCACCCCCGTGAACCTCAGAAATAATCTTATCCCGTAAAGAGGAAGAAGAAATACACAAAGCTGTCCCACGATGTAAAACCCCATCTTGTAATAAGTACTCACCCGATGCCGCATTGCCCTGCCGACAAGCGGCATAAATTGGTCCTAAATCCACATCCGTCAGGTAGAGGTCTCGAATCTCATCGAATCCAAAAACCTGACTCCGCAAAGTCACTAAAGCATGAGCACACCGGCTAAGTGCATCCGCTACCATCTTCTCTTTCCCGAGCTTGTACTGAAGGTGGAAAGTGTAACGCTGAAAATAGGCCATCCACTTAGCGTGTTCGTCGCTAACACACCTCTGTCTATGGCGGAATCGCAAGGCCTCATGGTCGGATTTGATCACGAACTCCTTATGTAGGAGATAGGGGAACCAAAACTTCACGGCTTTTACAACCGCATAGAACTCCAAGTCATATATAAAATAGTGTAAGGCCGCTCCCGTCAATTTCTGGTTAAAAAACGCAATGGGCTTCCCAATCTGACTCAAGACAGCACCCACCCCCGTCTTGCAAACATCGCATCTGGCAAGGAGAGGATAGGAGCAGTCGTCATCAATTCCTTGATACGTGTGAAGGCCCGCTCGGCCTCCTCAGTCCACCTAAACTCGGCGATTGAAGAAGTTTTCATCAAATCCTTGATGAGAGCTGTAACGGTGCTAAATCCTGCTATGAATTTTCGATAGAACCCAGCAAGCGCATAAAAACTGCGAACTTGAGTCATCGAAGTAGGGGTAGGCCAATCCACTATCGCCTGAATCTTGGCGTCGTCCACCCGAACGCCATCTTTCGATGCTACATACCCCAAGAAAGTCATCGATGGAACCATAAAAGCACACTTTTTCAATGTGAGAAAAAAGCGTTCGGCTCGTAAAATCTCCAGAACCCGAGTCACATGTCTCAAGTGTTCCTCCTCGGACCGGCTATAAATCAAAATATCATCAAAATAGACCGCAACGAACAAAGAAGGGGTCTTTTTTATTTCTCTCTCTAAGCTTTCAATCTCAAAATGGCAAAAGTGATACAATGAGGGGCTCCATAGCTATTTATACTAAAAGGGTACAAAAGGAAAAAAATAGAATAAATGCTAAAAGACGACTATATCCCTATGCTCCTGCATTAATTAGTCTACAAATAAAGGGTTGTTTTCATTGTAAAAGGCACTCCATTCAATAATTATTATGTTTTTGAGATAATATTTTTTGGAACACGTGTACACTTCTGCAATTTACACATACTGTTTTAGACCAAAAGCAGAACAAAGAAGGGGATAAATAAATCCCCTGGACACCGTGAGCTGACCATGCAACTCTCCCCCCATGAGCTCACAGGGAAGCTCGACCCCCACTGGGTCCTCAAAGCGACAACATAAACCATACTTGTGATTCAGTCTCCACAACCTCAACATGAATATTTCATTGTTTCTTATTCATGTGAATTAGAGGATCTACCCTTTATTTGGGGATTCTTGTACTCCTTTTAGTCATGTCAAAAGATGATTTAATCACCCTACACCATAATTGGCCAATGACAAGCCCTCACTAGCAATACCATGAGGCCTGTTGTCAATGGGAAACTCTATTCGTTAAAAAACACCTATTTTTCTATCTAAGCAGTTGATAGGTCATGTTTGAAGAAGACAATTTAATTATGGTTGTAGTATCTAAAATTGCTAATCAGTTGAGAGTTATTGGTATCAAAAGCGATGACTTGCAATTTGATTATTGGTATCAAAAGCGATGACTTGCAATTTGATGTTTGCCCGAATTGATGAAAAGAATCTTTGAATCATTTTGTGTGACAAATTACATCAGTACACTAAATTGGGGGAGAAGTTTACTTTTTCCATTTTCTATATTTTGTAAAATATGCCACTAGCCCACTTTCGAAAGTTCATTAGGGTTAAAATAAAATATAACAAAGCCATAATCTCTCTTATTTATACCTTTTTTTAGTCCTGGTCTAATTATCAAGAGACAATTTTCAAACATTCTCTCCACAAGTATTCATCCCTTTGCCACTTTCTTGCATGTGTTTTTAATCGTTAAGGTTGTAGGTTTTAGAGTCATTATTTTTGGGTTGAAGAAGTTTAAAGATTGACATCTTCGGAGGTGATTTTTTGGCATTCTTGTTGCTTTCTGTTACATGTTACTTGTGGAAACAGTTAGTTTCCACCAAGTATTAGTTAAATTCCAGTCTGTTTCCATTAATAGTTTTATTAGTTTTATATATTATGATGATTGATAGATGACACAGTTATGTTTGTGACATGTTATTAAGTTGATAAATGCAAATATGTAATTTATGGTTAGAGAAGTTGATCACGTTGGCATCCAGATCCACATTATCGTGAAGCTGAGCACCTTTCCATTAGACCACATGATTGTTATCAAATTCGGTTATATTACTGCAGGGAGGTACAATCCTTGGGGGAATCACGATTTGTAAGAAGAAACAAACACTAATGGGGAATCAAATGTTCAACTGAGAGGGTGTATATCTAGAGAGCGAGTGTGTATAAACCTCTATCGAGGGTGTGTCTAAACACCTCGAGGGTGGGGCATCGAAAATTATATAGGGGGTACAGCCGCTGGCCCATTCCTGAAGTCTTCTTTCTAATCCAGTGTGCAAGTGGGAACGATATTGCAGAAGGAATTTAACAGTGTCAAGGCTTGTAAATCTCCTGTCCTATATGACCCACTTGGATACTACCAGCTGTGACCAACTTTAAAAATTCCTATATGAAGACACGTCTGTACAATATGAAGGGAGAGAGAGAGAGAGAGCAAATGAAAAAGGGTTTACCAAAAATCTCAACTACCTTCATGTGAAAAGAAACACTACAACCTCTCTGTGATTCCCTACCTTTGCCTGTAGTATATGTTCCTCTTGAGGAACATTTTCTTAACTACCCGCCTACAATTACAGTATACTTCATTGATCATTATATTTTTCATCATTATTGTTCTCAGTTCACAAACTAGGGTTCCAAATTCCGATCGACGAAAGAAATCTTGATTTGACAACTATCCAAGTTTCCAAGAAAATGTAATGACGGAGGTTATAATTTTTTACCCTTTTTTTTCTACAAAATGTTGCTTAGCTTGTGATAATATTGTTTTCACATCCTTGCAGATAATTTTTTCAGAATATATGTGGTCTCACTGTCTAAAATATCCTTAAACTGTTATTAGTGATACAAAATTATTGTCACTAAAAATGGTTTCAACGTTAAAGAAACATTGCAACAACCGAAGTTCATTATTCGCGTCACTAATGCCGAACCACACCACTGTCACTGGCAGACTATTTTTTTTCCACATTTATAAATTAATTTACTTACTCTACATGACCAATTCTATAGGAAAGCTATGGAATGTGCTTAGGGCAAAAATTTTCTGCAAGCAAGGGCTAAAGAACAAAACCCTGTTCTCTCTACATGTTATATATTTGCTGCTTCGTTTAGAATGGTCAGCTTGTACTGTCAGTTTTAATACTCTCTGAATCATAGTTGAGATGTGATGCAGGGACATAGTTGTATTTGTTCTCTTTTATGTTACCTTTATTAGTGAGTATCATTGTACTTGTGCATGTTCTCCCCTAGTATACGGGTCTCTTGGCATTGTATTTCACTATTACATTTCGGAGAGTATGATTGATAGCTTGAGAGAGAGTTTTTCCCTAATTTTTATGCTGTTGTAACTTTGGATTAATCACTTCCACTTACATCAAAATTGGTATCAGAGCATGGTTGGCAAATGAAGCATCTCTTCTCTTCACACCCTAGGTTTTGATAACGGAGGAGATTTGGAGAGATTGGGATAAGGATTGGGTCAACCCTAGATCTGCCCCTAACAACTCAGCCATGTCATTAGGTGCCAAAACCCATTGGGGGTTGGTCTAGAATGTCGTTATCCAAATGTCAATGTTTGGTTCAGTTTATGTTTCTGACGTAAACTACACGTCAATGGCCAAAAAAATAAACACCCTTACTTTTAGAGAGAGAATCAAGAGATTTCTTATATTTCAAATGGAGAGCTCTCCTCAAATGGGGTATTTAAAGGGTAGCAGTAACTTACGCCCTAAGCTAATATTTTAATTACAACAATGCCCTTACTAGCCTTTTGCTACTCCTACCTCTAAATACTAAACAAAAAAGAAATACAATGTCAAAATAAAATAAAAGAAAATAACAAAAATAAAATAAAATGCAATAAAACCCTAAAAAGGGCCCACTTCCATCAATCTCACTCTTTTAAAACCAAGCTCGTCCTCGAGCGTTCAAAAAAAAATTGGGGACTCGTGAGGAAATCCCAAAAATTATGCCAAAAACTTGTGGGGGCCAAAATTAATTTTCTGAAAGTTGAGGAGTGCACACCCTAGAAATTTGCTTCTTCCTTTCTTCTCTCTCTTCTCCACCCAATCAAACCCTAGAAGATTCCTCCCTGGTAAAAAAACCAACGTTTTGAGCATAGAAATGGGTTTGGGTTTGGATGGGCCAACCTAAGTGATATTTGAATAAAAATAGGGCAGACACCTAGGTTTTGGGGGGCAGAGGGCGGCTGACCACCTGGGGTGGTGTCGGGCCTGGGAGAGCAAGGTTAGTTTTTTTTTTGTTTGGGTTGGCTCGAGAAGGGTTCAGGACAGGGGTGGGGCTGTTTGGGTTGGTCGGCGGGGCTGTTTGGGCAGTGCAGTGGTCGGCGGGTGGGGTGGGGGTCTCAGGGGAGGTACGGGGGTTTGGGCGGCTGGGGTTAGTGGGTTGGGGGACGCCGGGATAGGGTGGCTGGAAAAAGGGAATTTCAGGGCAGCGGGGTGGGGTAAAGGGGGGTTTGGGGTTGGGTAGGGGCTAGGGTTAGGGTTTAGCCGTAGGACAAAGAAGAGTTGGGCCATTTGCATTAAGAGTTGGGTATGTCGTTGCCTCATCTACTCCATTTCGGCTTCTTGTTTCTTCGCCAACTCTCCGATTTGATTCCTCAAATCCTGATTAATTTCTTGTTGTCGCTTGGATATTCTTAGAGCCATTGGATGTAGTGTATGATTTGATAAAGACACACCGATACATCAAACACCAATGTTGGAGCGAACTACACGTCAATGGCCAAGAAAATAAACCAAACCCTAACTTTTAGAGAGAGAATCAAGAGATTTCTTATATTTCAAATGAAGAGTTCTCCTCAAATGAGGAATAGAAGGGGGTATTTAAAGGGGAGTAGTAGCTTAGGTTTTGAGCTAATATTCTAATTACAACAATGGCCTTACTAGCCTTTCGCTACTCCTACCTCTAAATACTAAACAAGAAAGAAATACAATGTCAAAATAAAATAAAAGAAAATAACAAAAATAAAATAAAATGCAATAAAACCCTAAAAAAGGCCCATTTCCATCGGTTTCATTATTTACTATTGTAAAATTTGCTAGAAAATTAGAGAAATATTGTAAAATGTCTAAATAATATATATTTCATATTTTAATGTTCTGAAGGAAACGAGTCTGGGCTGGCAGCTGTTGTTACTTTGGCATCATCACTTGACTACACATCTTCAAAATCATCTCTCAAACTGCTTTTACCCCTTGTAAGAGGCTAAAATCTAATTTACTTTGTTAATCCCCTCCCCCCCCCCCCCCCCGAGCCCGATTGGGAAACCTTTGTTATGACATTAATGTCAATGCTCTTGTGATGTAGGCTGATCCTGCACAGGTTCTCAACGTTCCCGTGGTTCCTTTAGGGGCATTACTGACAGCAGCTTATCCTCTTTCATCACGTTCTCCTTATGTATTGGCTTGGCTTACTCATATGATATCAGTAGAGGGCATGATGGCTACAGAGTTGTTAAAAAAGCTTGTCATGAACAGCTTCTGTAAGTACAGACACACTTTCTCACTTAGCATGGATAATGTGATAAGAGCATTGTTGTTTCACCTGTTCATATGACTATACTAAAGTTTAGGAGTGGGTATCTTTGGGCCCTCATCATCAACTTGAAGGTGAGAATGCTGACAAAGCGTTTTGTAAATAGAGACTGGGACAAAGAGTGACCCTAACCTGACTGAACAAGGAGAAAGATTTTTCTCAGAGTTATGTGTGACATGAACGGCTGGACAAATGAGAGAATTGTAACAGTTTGGTCGTTTGCAATAAATACAAAATTTCGATGCTAACTATAGGCACCACAAGACGAGAGAGAGAGAGAGAGAGAGAGAGAGAGAGAGAGAGACCATAGGATGTAAATTGAGGTAATGTGAAGATTTTAGTCCTAAAATTCTGTATAGATTATGGCCCTATATTAAGCGGAATGGCAATGTAGTGGAGTTCATATTCATTGATACTCAGCCGTTGGATTAACCATCTTTTGGTGTTATGGACTTTATAGGATGCAATGATTTAGAAACATAGCTCTTATTCCATAAAATGTATTGCAAGGGAGATGAGAGATCGTAGTTAGTATGTTCATTTTCGTGCCTAAAGCTTTACACTGGCATTCTGGACTGTTGTTTTGTTATCAGAATTTTTTTTACTATTTGAATTTACTGACAGATATGATTTGATCACAACTAGCAGGTAATATACCTGCTAAGCTTTTGTTGCAGCTGAAAACAGCTTTTCAGGAGACAGGACTGTGTGACCGAAGTGGTACATTTTTCTACAAGGATCATCTCCATAAAACGAATGTCCCTGTCTTGGCTCTGGCAGGAGATCATGACTTAATTTGCCCACCTGAAGCTGTTTATGGTATGTTTCAAACTGAGATAATCCACATATATACCTCTGATAGAATTTGATGTTTTATTTTTTCTTTCTTTCTTGTATTTATATTGGTGAACAGAAACCGCGAAGCTCATTCCTGAGGACTTGGTCACTTACAGAGTATTTGGAGAACCCGAAGGTCCACATTATGCTCATTACGATTTGGTGGGATCAAGATTGGTGTGTTCATATTTTCCTGTTCTTTGTCTTTCCAAGTTCTTATAGTTAACTATAATCTGATGGGACACTTGGCTTTTGCCTGCGAAGTTTAGATTGAAACTGATTTTAGATCCCGAAGTTTTCAATAATTAAGCCTTGTTACAAATCATAATAAATTACGAAAATATTCATGAGTAGTGCCTTATTATATACATAACAGTAGCGGGGTAAAGTTAAAATAGTGGGGTGCTAAACTGAAAATATTTTAGTCATTTTCTGTGGTATGTAACAGTCACCTTGCCGAACCGCAAAACAAATGGGGACCAATGTCCAATAGTTGTAGTGTCAGTTTTGACCTAATAGTTGTGGGCCGAAAGTCAATTGCCACTAACCTGTTCTATTTCCACGACCGGTTTATGTAATGGCTTCAATTTTTTTCCGTTGAAATGCAGGCAGTGGATCAAGTATATCCCTGTATAATCCAATTTCTAAGCTGTCACGACTCATCGTGATTATTGAGTGTGCGAGTTCTACTTGGGACATTAGAGTTTTGGCTTATGATGCTTTTTATAGTAATTATGACACATTTGGGGGCCAAAGTTCAACTATCAAACATTTAGGGGCCAAGACATAAATTTTCTGCCACCCACAAGGGCCACAGCGCAGGACGTACCATGCTTCACATCACACTTCCGTTAAGTACCTCTCTGACCACAATTGTCGCTCTTTTGGTGGTGTTGCCTTCAAATTTCTTCTCAACACTGGTGACAACGCATTTATATATCTCAGCTTTGTTTGTATTATATTTATTCTGTTTATTTTTTTAGGTGTGGTAGTGATGGTGGCGTGATTTGAACTTTGCAGATGTAGGGTAGAGACTGTTGGCTGAGTGGAAATGGAATAAAATCCCAGTTTTATGTAATAAGGTTAGATGGATGCTAGCATTTTCTTCCTTTTATTTACTCTGCGTAATTTGTAATAATCATTAGTTTAATAAACATGTTGAAATGTTATTTTGTGTATTAATGTGAAGGATTAACGATATGAATGTTGGATAGTGTGAAATTCTAACATGGTCCATGCCTGAAAAGAGATTTTCATGGATGGCTTGATTCTACATGATGGCTTGGGACAGGAATATATCTGTGATGCGTTCTGTTTGATGACAAGTGTAGCAATGTCCTGAATCTAAAATGCATTTGAATTTGTGTAATCCATCCCAGATGATTATGGGAGCTGGTAGACTAGCAGATGAAAAGTTCAAGACGTGTGTAATCCCAAACGATCATTTTGCCTACTCTCTATCGAGGAAAAAAAAAGTTCTTAGGAAGTGAAAGGATTGACTCTCAGCCATTTGAGATGGTTTTATCTAAAATGATTTGATGCGGATAGCAGCGTTTTTGGTGGCGGTGATGGGTGGGGGGAACTCTTCAAGTAAGGGTTTGGATTGACGTCCCAAAATTATTGTGGATGAAGGAAAGAATTCCATTTGGTGATGGCTACATTTTGATTAGAATGAAATTCAGCATTGGATGTGAATGAAGCTTGGGGCAAGTAAAGGAAAAAAAGGTGGTGACTAGAGGGTCAGATTTCAAAGGTGGCGGTGGTTACCAGTTACGCACAAAGAAATAACTCTGGCCGGCTTGCTTGGAGTAGAGATCCCCAGTTTTCTTAATATAGACCAAGATGTTGAAGCACCAGATTGATGCAGTTAGAAGGAAGCTTAGCTACAATAATGATTTTTGTAGAGTATCGTGGTTGATTGGGTGGAGGGCTGGCTTTGCTATGGTCAGATGTGATTTTGGTTCAGGTAAACTCTTCTTCAAACTTTCATATTGATTATGTTATTTAGTTTGGATTAATGGTCTGCATGGTTTCGTTTGGTTCCATAGCTAAAATAGAATTGTAACTTGGTCCCAAGATTTTAGAATCGTAATGAGAACCTATATAGAACCAAACCAACTCAACCCATTAGTTTTCGGGTTGGTTCCGTTCTGTTCGATTTCACTTATATTTTATTAGTCGAATTTAATTTTAATAATTAATCTTTCATTGTAAGAACGATGTTTATAAATAGTTGATATCGATAAAGATGACAAAATGGTAAAATGATTATTTCTAAAATTTAAAGGACAAACTTGTAAGAGATTAGAAAGTACATGATGCTTAAAACAAAATAGTAGAAATGTCTTATGATTATAAATTATACACACTTGGAATGAAGTATTAATTTGTCAAATTGACATATACAGAGTGTATTCCATGTGGATTTTGGAATTTTGTTGGAAAGATAGTTATTGTATTTTTCATCATTGTTATTTGTAGTAGATAATATAAGTAGTATAATTATTATTAGTTACTAGGATTAGATTAGGATTTACTTATAGTTTATCTAGGATTATCTACCAGTTCTGTGTTAGAATTAGGACTCTAGTTAAGAGCCTATAATTTAACATCCTCTCTTTTTGTAAGTATTCTTTAGGATTAGTTGAAGCGAATAATTTTCTTTGTTGATATAAACCAGAAGAACCCACAAAATCAAATCACACAAATATCATAATCATGATTATTATGGAGACAAGTGACTTTTAGAATGAAAAAAGCCTCTTATTTATAATCTACTAAACTAGATTCGTAATTAATTGAAATACTAAGAGATAATTAGGAAATAAATGAAAAAACTATCTAAAAAAATTCTAAATAACCTCAAATGAAGAAAGAGAGTAAAAACAAGTTAAAGCCATAGGTATTTAAGGTGCAAGGCGCTAATGTCTCCCGAGAGTCTAGGCGCAAGGCGCCTGGTAGAAGCGAGGTGAACAACATATAAAACATGTAAACTTTGTATATTTTTCTCTGTTCTAAAAGGCCCGTCTAGGCTCCGCCTAGGCTTGAGGCTTGAGAGAAACGCATCGCCTACGCCTTATTCTTGGTAAAAGGCTTAAGGTACACTTTTGTTTTAAAAAACAAAGGAATAGTTGACAAATATTGGTTATGGAGCATGAATATGAGAAATATGGTTACCAAACATATGGATATATTTTCAAAATTCAAGGTATGTACTATTTTATTATATTACCAGTCTTGGAAAAATTAAAATAATAAAAAAAGAAAAAACGCCTTTTTACGCCTAGGCTCATAAGGCTTGAGGCTTGACCTTTACACCTCGATCACGCCTCGCGCCTTTTAGAACCCTGATATTTTTAATACTAAAATTATTTCAAGATCTAAAATTTTGAAATATATAGCGTACATCGCCATTATACACGATTATGAAAAGATACATAAGAATACAAATCTTATACCACCATATATATTTAGATATACAAATTTATTTAACAATTTAGTAATCCAATAATCAACAAAGGCAAAGATATTGATATGTTTAAAACAAATCTACTCCAATGTGTGAGAAGAAACATCAAGTCGAACATATAAATTGTTTCAAAATGCAACACTGAAGTTTTATTTTTGTTTGTTTATTTTGCCTAGGTAGTTACGAGTGAGATGGAAAAAGTTTCACCAAAATTCATGTACTTTATTATGCTTGATGGTTAATTTTGGGGTGGAAAATTTCAATTCTCCATATTTCATTGGTAAATATGTCAAATCAGTATATCAATTGGTCCAATTTTGTATTGGTTGCATTTTCTAAAAAAATTTAAGTGGTGTGCCTAGTTAAATTCCCTACTTGAATGTGAAATTGTGTCGAATTGGCTCTAAACATCCTTCTCATAATTAAATTGTGCATCCCTTGAACTTCTGGAACCAATTCTAATTTAATAAACATAATTAAATCAAGTTGAGTCATTCTAGAACCCAATTTGCATCTAAAGTATTCTGGCAATTAACTGCAAAGTGGGGTTCTTAAAATTTTATTTTTTGAAACTTGAAGAATGGGGTTTGTAATCAGGTTGAAGATTCAACAGGCTGAAGACATAATAAGATTGTTTTATTCGGATTTTATTAGTGGGATATGGGATGCAACACCGTTACATCCAGGCAGGAAAGCTTATGTGGAGGTTGTGTGGGTTAAGGGCGAGCTTGTTGGACATCCAGGTCAGGAAAGCTTATGTGGAGGTTGTGTGGGTTAAGGGCGAGCTTGTTGGACCTCCAACGAGGTGAATCAAGGCCGACAAGGTTCTTTGGTCACCGGATCAGTCATGGTGTAGAATGGACAAATGTTTTGAGGTCCAAATCTAGGTTCTTCAATTGTTTTGGGGCTTCTGTGCTAGATTGGAACGGGGTGGGTGGAACCGTTCGTTTCAGGTACATTAGAGTTCGACAACGGTCAGTGGGACATAACGAGGGTTACCAGGTCACGATAATTGTCGCCGGTGGTTGGCGAAGGGAGGAGTTAGGTTGGGCAAACTCTGGTGGCTATATCCAAGGTTTGCGACATCGAGTTCAGGCTTTGGGTAAGAACTGAGTTGTTAGAGTTTAATGAGGAGTTTGCCCCAGGCTCCGGAAATGGTCATCAGAGGATCGACGAGTGTTGCCGACAGTGGAATAAGTTGCGGCAAGTGCGTTTAGGTGTTTTTAGGTTTGTGGCACCTGGTTCAATGTTACCTACATCTCAAGTCGCCCCGATTTGTGGTACGGGTACGGGGTACGTTGCGGTATAATGGGGGTATGCTTAGCTACTTCAAATCATAACTTCACAGGTGCTGCTTAGAACCCTTGTCAGGTTCTATTAGTATCATAATCATGTATTTTGTCAAGATTCATGTACTCCACGAGTATAAAAAGTTCCCTATTGGATGATATTGATATTCAATAATATATTAATAAGATATATAAAGCATTATGTATATATATTGGTTAAGAAGCCTTTTTTCTTTTCATATATTCTATTACTGAAGTCCTAAAGTTGCCTTGAAAATTAAAATAATCAAAATAGTTCATGTTAAATTTGGGAGCGTCATTTTTGGAGATCTGGATAGAGAACCCGCTATATTGGTCGTACGACCCTGGATCGAAGTACGAAGGAGGGTAAATATGAGCTAGGGTTTGGTTATGGGCACGATTGTCAATATTGGTATACGTGTTGTCTGATACGTATCGTATCGAGGGTATAATGTGTTATATCAATGGATATATTGGGTTTTGTAGTGGATCGGCGATACACGGGTAAATATCGTCCGATACATAATAAGTTCTATTTTTTAACGGAAAAAAATAGAAGATGCAGAGGGGGGAGTTAATAAAAGAGTATTTGGTGAGATAATAGGGGGTTCTTGAAATTTAGGTTGACTAAGTGCTTTTATCAAGGCAACTTACGAGGGTTTCAAAGAAAAAGGAGAAGAACTTACAAACCAACTGAGATAAGGTTTACAATCTCATCACAATCTCTTCTTTTCCTTCTTCGATTCAGGTGAAGTTGACATAAACTACAAGTCAATGGCTAAAAAGAAATTCCAAACCCGAATTTTAGAGAGAGAATCAAAGTTGTCTTATATTTCAAGAATGAGAAAAGTTAGTACAAAGGAGAATACATGAGGTATCTATATGGGAAGGATTACTTGTTAATCAAGTAATTAACTAAAATGACTAAAAGGACCAACCAAAAACAAAAGAATGCCTAATTAGTCTTGTAGACTAATTAAGGAAAGAAAATGCATAAAAAGAACTAAAAATAGAAAATAAAAATGAAAAAAATAAAATAAAATAACAACGGATTCTCATTACTCTCCCCGACTTTAAAAATCTCGTCCTCAAGCTTAGGAGATGAACGACCAAGAAGCAAGGCAACCATTAAAGAGATCTCCACTAGAAAGAAGAGTCGTCCACGGACACGTCCTTTGTACTGGCTTGTGATATATCCAGGGAGAATAGGATCACCATTCAAACATGGTCGGTCAACAAAATCTTGGACCATGATGAACCCTTTCAATGCTATACCGCGAAAAACATCCACCAAGCGTATATCAAATGTCATAAAAAATGGGTTCACATACCCACCATCAATCACATCACCCAAGATCACCACTCCATCATCGGTAGAGACAACCACCGATCCATCCTCATCAAAATAATCCTCTCCTCTCCCGAAGATTGGGAAGAAATCTCCCAAATTAAATATTTTCGGTTCACGAAAGTACGTGCGAATCACCCAACCCTCCTCGACAAAAATGTCAAAAAATCACCAATACATAACCCAATTTCATCGTTTTGATCCTTCGTGCAATCAACCGACTTTGACGGGGAGGTTTTTATCGTTGATTTGACACGATTGGGTAAATGAGGTAGGAAGAATGATTGGGTGAAGAAACCAATCTTGAACAAGTCGCCGATAATCTTGAATTGAGCTTCGCGAGTTAATCGGGGCGGAAACGTAATTTTTTTTTGTTTAGGGTTTGAAAAATGGTTGGTGGTTTGAATGGTTCAAGGTTAGTGTTGGAGGTATTTTGTAGGGTTGTAGGTTAGTGTTTGTAAATTGTGGATTGAATTGTAAAATGGTAGGTGAAACCTTAGAAGTGGGTTGTCTTGGATCTTAAATGGAGGGTTTATGGAATGAATTTGGGTTTTGGGGGAAATTAGGGTTCAAGATTTGTGCTTTTGGGGTGGTGGGTTTTATGGTGATGAGGAGGAAGTGAGAGTCGAAGTTCTTGATGAGATCTTGAATGCTTTTTCTCCATTCTTTATCGCCTTTCTTCAATTATCTCCCACTGTCGTTTGGATTTCTTTAGAGTCATCAAAAGAGTAGTGTGTGATTTTGATAATCTACACACACCGATACACACTAACACCAATGTTTGGAGCGGCACCCGCTCTGATACCAATTTGACGTAAACTACACGTCAATGGCTAAAAAGAAATACGAAACCCTAATTTTAGAGAGAGAATCAAAAGTTGTCTTATATTTCAAGAATGAGAAAAGTTAGTACAAATGAGAATACATGGGCTATTTATATGGGAATGATTACTTGCTAATCAAGTAATTAACTAAAATGACTAAAATGACCAACTAAAAACAAGAGAATGCTTAATTAGTCCCAAAGATGCTTGGAGACTAATTAAGGATAGAAAAGGCCAAAAAGAACTAAACATAGAAAATTTTAAATAAAAATAAAAAAATAAAAGAAAATAACAATGGATTCCCATCAAAAGTTACAAGGCAAGATTTACAATGTTGAAAAAGGAAGTGAATTTGATTGAAATGGATATGATAGAGAAGTACATGGTCGAGTGGAAGAAGATGGGTTGTACAATTATGTCGGATGGATTTGGATGATCCATAACCAACTTTTTGTTCATAGCCCAAGAGGGACAATCTTATTGGTTAATTACTCACTTGAAATAATTAATTTTATATTATCTCATTTTTATAGCCTTGTGGAGGAGGTTTTAAAGAACTCTAAACACTTGCTATTCACATTCTTAGCCTAACTTGCAGTGCTACGGGATGCAAAAGAAATTGGAGTACATTTGATAAGGTATAACTTCATTAATTATTAGTTTGAAAGCCATTAAATATATGCTTTTTTAAATATTTTATTCTTTGAATGTGTTATCAAAAGGTGCATTCCATGAGGCGAAATGTTTGGCACAATAAAGAATGAAGATTAGATGCACCTGTATTTGTGAAGGAGAGATAAAACACGAGAATGGTGAAAGGTAGTATGTATGATCCCATATATTTATCTTATATCGGATATGGAATCTGATGATGAATGGATCATCGAGAAAGAAGATATTGTTTTACCTTTGGACCTTGCTAGATGCAAATGACGTTGAATGTTTCAATTGGATGAAGGAGAATATATCACAATGAGGTTGAATATTGGTATATTAGACTACTAGACTATTAGTGGTGCTTCATTTTTATCTTAAGTAATTAAATAACTAACTCATTTTATAGATCTTTCATACAAGGAAAACATAAAAGGAAAGCAAATAATCAGCAAGGAAGAGCAAAATGAAGATGATGACGAATTTTTGAAGAAATAGATGACGATGAAGGAAGTGAGGAATTGTTGGATGATGAGGATATGGATTGACTTGCTCTTAATTTTAAGGATTGACTGATTGAGATTGATGGAAGATGAATAAACTTTTGTAGAATTTTGATGGGGGATGGATAATTTTTTATTGATGGAAGATGGAAACTTCTAACTTCGGAATTATGATATGATATCATGACCTTTTATTGTGTTTTTGTTTATAATAATACCTAAAATTGCATATAATTTGTGTTGATTTGTATTTTATATTATTTTTGGACATCCACACGCATATATATTACTATATATTTTTGAGAAAACGATATGGATCCGATAGGCATTTTGACAACCTTGGTTGTGGGACACTTAAACAGTTAGGGTTTGTTAATCTTGAGATAATGTTAGGCATAGGTAGGCGCGGGTTTGTCAATGAGTTTGATAATTTATGTCGTGTAACTCTTCCAAGAGCTTAACGCACTTGTTCATGTCCTTATCAAGCTGTAGGATGGTAGTGTAATTTGGGATGAGTTTAGGAAAATCATCCCTCTAAGATCAAGGTGTATTTTGTCTTGGTGAAATTTTAACCAGAGATTGTACTTGAAATACTACTAAGATATGTATAGTAGACCTTCGAGAGTATTGAGATACATAGGGTCAGAGTGGGGAAATTTTTGTTGGAGTTTTACTAAGAAATTGAAAGTGGCAGCCCCATAATCTGACTAAGAAGATGAAAGTGTTAGCCCCATTTTCTCTATTGCTCCATTTTTTCTAATGCTCCATTACGAGCTTCGCCACCAGCAACCCCATTAAGAGCTCAGCAGTCCCATTAAATTCTCCCCCACCATCTTACCAATGATTTGTTTAATCCTTTAATCCTCTCTTGGGCAGCCTATATAAGGAAGGTTGAAAGACACACAAAATGAAGTGAGAGAGAGATTTACAACTAAGGTATTTTAGTTGTAAGTGAATACCAGAAACAAGATCATTTTGTGAGTTTCTTGTGTGATATTTCCTACAATATTGTGAGATTAGTATTGTGAGTTGAGTGAGTGTTCAAAAGAGTGATTGAGTGTGTAACACATATTCTCATGTAGTGAAACCTCTCCTCCCCTCCTATGGACGTAGCCAATTTTTGGTGAACCACGTCAAATGTGTCTCTAAATTTGTGTGGTTATATGCTTATTTCAGTCCATAATTCTACAAGTAAGTTGATTTAGTAGCTTGAGGGAAAAGGTCTTTGGGTTGTATTTCACACAACTGGAAAGCGGTGTTTCGAGGCTTTTTGGAATTCATCGCTAACAAGTGGTATCAGAGCTACGGTTGCTTAGTACACCGGTAGAATGGTTCGAAACGTTCAAGGGGTATTCAAGCATAAGCTCTTGAATTTTTATTAATGGCAGAATCTGAATCAAATGTTACTCTTAACATTGCTTCTACGAGCACAAACTCAAAGAAGTGGGATCCTAATTATTGATCCAGTGGTTCAATGAAATTTGAAATTAAGCCTTATGATGAAAATATCAATTTCGACCTATGGCAACGACAAATGCGAGGCGTTTTAGTCAAACAAAGGCTTAAAATAGATTTGTTAGGCATCCCGAACAAACCAGAAGGCATGCCCAATGTAGAGTGGCTTGATATTGACGGACAAACGACTTCTTCTTTTAAATAATACATCACTGATGAAGTATTAAATTACGTGGTGGAGACTACTGCCAAGGGCATGTGGACCAAGTTAGAAGATGTATACTTGGGGTAAAGTTGTCTAGTAAACTTCTTCTTAAGAAGCAGCTATTCAAGCTCGAAATGAAGGAGAGCGGAGATATGATGGACCACATCAGCACGTTCAAAGTCTTGATCAATGATTTGACTCGGATAGATGTTCAAATAATGAAGGAAGATCGAGCCTTTCTATTGCTTACATCATTGTCCGATTCATACGAACATTTCACCACCATCGTAATGTTCGGTAAGACTATACTCAAGTTCAACAAGGTAGTGCAAGACATATTTTCCCATGTGACCATGAAAAAGAACAAAAATTATGTCCCTTTTTCTAAAAATGAGGGCTTAGTTGCCAAGATGGCAATGATGGACGAAGATGAAGATTAAGGTCACGAGGAGTTAAAAATTGGGGCGTTAATAGATCTTAAACACGAGATTACAAAAAATTTAAGTCTTACAAATGTCACAAGAAGGGTCACAAAAAAAAGAATTGTCCGGAGATGCGAAAGAAAGACAAGAAAGGCGCTCATACATAAGATGTTGTGGGTGTTACAACACAAGATTATGGCACGAAGGTACTTACTTGCTTTTTCCCTGATCATGAAAATGAGTTGATTCTTGACTCGGGATTCTCCAATCACATGTTCCCCAACCGTGAGTGGTTTGATTAGTATAAAGCACAAAACGGTGAAAATATTCCCATGGGAAAACAATACTACGTGCAAGGTAGTGGGAATTGGCATGGTAAGAATCAAGATGTGGGATGGCGTTATTCGAACGCTAAGTGGTGTTAGACATGTTTCGGTACTCAAGAAAAAAATGTTCTCTTTGTGTACACTCGATGGCAATGGGTGTGTGATTCAGGCCGATGACAACAAGACTTTGAAAGTGAAAAAGGGATCAATGGTGGTTTTGTGCGGCACAAAATCACCTAAAAATCTTTATAGATTGAGGCGAACCACGGTAATCGGTGGAGCGACAGTCTCTACAAAACCAAAAGTTGTCGAGCTACAGTTGTGGGCTCAGGAGACTTGGTTACATGAACCAAAGAGATATGGAAGAACTTCATCGACGGAAGTTGTTGAAAGGGGTTCATAGATGCAAGCTTGATTTTTGCAAGTGTTGTGGGATGGACAAGCAGACTAAAGTTTAGTTCAATACCTCTATAACAAAAGTAAAGGTGTTTTTAACTATATTCATTCCGACATTTGTGGGCCTTCGGATATTGTATCGCTGGGCGGGTTTTCAAATATTTTGCGACTTTCATTAATGATGTCTCTCTCAAAGTCTGGGTTTACTTCTTGAAAGAAAAATTTAAGGTTTTGATAAATTCAAGGAGAGGAAGGCTATAGTGGAAAATCAAACCGAAAAGAAGATGAGTATTTGAGGAGCGACAACGGAAGAGAATATAAGGATGGCAAATTCCTTCAGCCTTGCTAAGATGTTGGCATCACAAGGCATTTCATCGTGAATAATACTCCAAAACAAAAAGGTGTTACGGAGCGAATGAACAACACCATTATATAGAGGGCAAGGTGGATGAGGTTTCATACCGGGTTGCCAAAATCATTTTGGGCAGCAACTATTGACAACGTCGTTTATTTGGTCAATAGGTCTCTAAAAGCAACTCTTGGATTAAAGTGTTCCGAAGAAGTATGGTCTAGGCAATATGTTGATTACTTACAGTTGAAAGTATTCGGGTGTCTAGGATATGTTCATTTCCAGTGATGAAAGGACCAAAAATGAGATGAGGTCTCACCCATGTATCTTTCTCGGTCTTACAAAAAGGGTGAAGGGGTACAAGCTTTGGGATCCTACGTCAAGAAAGCTAGTTGTTAATCGAGACGTGAAATTTGATAAGGGGGCTATGTTTACGCACAAGGAATTTCAAGAACCTGCAAATGACGGTGGTGTCAAAACTATCGAGGTTCCTACTTATGTTCCAAGACTATCCATTACCGAAAGTGATGAAGCATGCACTAACGGTACTATTGATACTCAACCAAATGACAACATAGTTGAGGTGGAGCATGAGGAGGAGGAATCTGAACAAAGATTGGTTGAGGTGGAACAACCTCAACGGGTGGAGCAAGAACCATCTATAGCACGTGATCGAACTCGTCGTGAAATTAAATCGGCCGCACGATTTGGTTAGGAAGACGAAGTACACTTCGCCCTTGTGTCAAGCGAGGGTGATTCAACTACTTATAAAGAATCCATCAATAATGAAGGTAAACAAGGTTGGATGGGTGCTATGATAGAATAGATGAAATCTCTACGCAAGAACTCCCTATGGGAGTTGATTCCGAAACCCAAGGGCCTACACATCGTTGGTTCCAAATGGGTGTTTCGGAAGAAAGAAACAATCAACAATGAGGAAGAACTGAAGTACAAATCCAAGTTAGTAGCCAAGGAGTTTTCACAAATATAGGGAATAAATTATGATGAGATCTTTTCTCCGATAGTGAAACACACTTCTATACGAGTGTTGTTGGCTATGGTTGATCAGTTTGATATGAAATTGGAGAAAATGGAC
This sequence comes from Sambucus nigra, assembly GCA_949130495.1. Classification (NCBI taxonomy): domain Eukaryota; kingdom Viridiplantae; phylum Streptophyta; class Magnoliopsida; order Dipsacales; family Adoxaceae; genus Sambucus; species Sambucus nigra. The sequence goes on along the minus strand of OX422215.1, from coordinate 290,550,352 downwards.
GTGAAGACTACTTTTCTTCATGGTGACTTGAAGGAAGTTATCTACATGGCGCAGCCAGAAGGGTCGAGGAAGTAAGCAAGGCGAATCGTGTGTGTAGGCTTAAGAAGTCGGCTTAAGCAATCTCTAAGACAATGCTACCTACAGTTTGACACTTTCATGATGCGGGTTGGTTACACTAAGTGTGATAATGACCATTGTGCCTACTATCAGACATTTCAGGATGGCTCATTTATTTTGTCGATGTTTTATATGGACGATGTGCTCATCATCTATCATGATATGTCATAAATTAAGGATCTCAAGATTGAGTTGAGCCGGGAGTTTGCTATGAATGATCTTGGCGCCGCACAAAAGAAATTCAGTGGGATAGAAAAGCAGGCAAGGTATGACTCTCTCAGAAGAAGTACATATTACATATTCTTGAAAATTTTGGCATGATGGATGCTAAGCCTATATTTGCATCGTTAACTTCTCATTTTGCTTTGTACGCAAAGCAATGTCCTTCTACATATACTGAGATCATAGAGATGTCGACAACACCGTACGCATGTGCAGTGGGTGGTTTCATGTATGATATGATTTGCACATGGCCAGATATTGCCCAAGTAGTTGGAGTGGTTAGTAAGTACATGTCGAATCTGGGAAAAGAACATTGGAAGCCTATTAAATAGAATCTAAGGTATTTGAAGGGAGCAAAAACTATGGGTATTCTGTTCGAGCGAAAGCACGGAGTCGTGTGTGTTACTAGGTTGGTAGACTCGGACTATGCGAGTGATCAAGACAAGCGGAGATCAACCACAGATTATGTATTTACTATCACTAGTGGATCAATGTCTTGGACATCTATGCTACGAGCAACGAGTGCTTTGTCTTCTACAGAGGCAGAGCATAAAATAACTAAATCTAATATTTAATAAAGTTAAAAGGCAAGATTGAGAATCCGAAAAGCTTGTTGAAGAGGCTCTTATTTTAAAAATAAAGATTTGACACGAGATGTGTTAAATCAAAACAAAAGTATAAAATTGATATTTAAAATTAAAACCCTTGAAACTTTAATAAAATAAATTCTAATAAGCCTAAATTGACACACAAAGATTGTTTAACGCACATATTTTAACATGGTAAAAGTCCAAAGTTAGGGGAAACATCCACGGTGACCTATACGTCACAGAACAAAAAATCGACTAAACACAGGAACAATGTTACAAATTACAAGGATGCAACAGGACCAAACAAAAAGAAATAAACATACCTCTGAGCTGCACCTCTAGGTAGTCTTTCTGATCTAGCAAGCCTTGTTGAAACTCCAATCCAGTTGGGTCTGTACGTCGACTTATCAGTCAAGTTCTCCAGAAAACAATGTGAAATGTGTGAAATAGTGTAAGTGTTGTGAACTAGTCTAAACGAACATACAAGAGCACTCACATACACTTAGGTTACAAACATTCCTAACAAATTATAGCCGAAGTTTAAATGACAAGATCTGAACAATTTATACCAAGAAACCTCCTAAAAATCTTAGAATTGGTAAGGTCGATAAAAAATAGATCTGATAGGATATTTACGACAAAACGACTTTCACAAAATATGAAATCAGGTTTTCTAAAGTCCAGATCTAAAATCGAAAAGTCAATTTTTGATATATTGTCTTTGATCTAGAAAAGTATGGATTTAAAGGAATATACAACATGCAAAGAAAAATCCACCAAGAAATATCAAAGTTTATAAAAAATGTTAGAAAAAGGTTTTGAAACTGATATTTCTAACAAGATTAACACTAGTGTGTGAATATTTATCAAAGTGTTAAATTCTTGATTTTAAGAAAAAAAAAATAAAAAAATATACAGGCATAAAGGTTGTTTTAGGGTGAACAAAACTTCAAAGGAGCTTAAACTGCTAAACTCTAAATTCTCAACAATTAGACGTGTTTTGAAAAACCTAGAATCTAGAACTCTAAAAAATATCTCTCCGGATTTTCAAGGTTTTTCGCTCGGAATATATTTTCTCTCAAAAGATTGTGACACCCCGCCCAATTAAATATAGGGTGATTAGTCCTCTACCAATTTAAAACAGGATATTCAGTTGGTTCATTCTCAGCATCACTGTCGAAAAACTTTTTAACATATTAATCTCCTAACATAAAATTAAGCTAGGTGTCAAAACATTTCCAATTTTAATAAAACCAAGTAAATCCATTTCTTTCCATCTTAAAATATAAACCATTCACCACACATAGGAATGTAAATAAATACTGAACATGAATCAAGTACTGCAATAAATAAGACTGAGTAAAACTCTCAGTTCAAAACTCTAAACCATACAATAAACTGAATACAAAATCTCTGATGGAAGAACTAGAAGTGGGCGACATATGCCCTAAACAAGAAGTCTAGATGAAACTGAATGGAAATGATAGATGCGTCTACTGCAAGGACCTACAGCTCCCACAACAGCTGCAGCACGTCAAGCAATCCAAATCTCTAAATCTGATACTCCTGTGGCTGAGCACCTGATATAATACATATATATAGCAAAAGAGAGAATAGATACAAGAAACGGGTCAGAGCCCGATGTGTAAAAATGATTTAACAAGTATTTAAAACTGATTCTTAAAACAAGTCTTCTACGCATGTTAGTTATCGAATTCTCACATGAGTTTCTCACCTCTCGTCTATTGTGCACGCCTAACGTACATCTAATCTCCCCCTAGTTATACCTCCCAGTCTAACTAGTCAGAAACCATACTAATACTAACTATGCTCACTAGTAGTATTCCCGTATCGCCCATACAATACGCTATTCAGATAGTTTATCTCACATACTAAATTTCATTATTCACCGTTTGAATGGTTAATCTTTTATTCACTAAGATCATTTTACTTCTCATTTTCATTTTATCTACTAGTCTCACAAAGTAGAAAGTTACCCAAGTACACTCATATATATAGTCTCATCATCCCTATATATATACACTAATCCTGCACCCTTAGGTTAAGACCGCTTGGTACAATGTAATAATTATTATTATTACCAAATCTACTAATTTCACACAGTAGCAATATTCACAAGTCCATATATATATATATATATATATATACATACTAATCCTACACCCCCGGCTAAGCCCCATTAGTGCAAATCTCCAGAAAATCATGCATCCCCGGGTTAGCACCCATTAATGCACCTATCAATAATAATTCAGCACTCCCGGGTTATCACCCATTAGTGCGCCTAACAATAAAATATCGCATCCCCGGGTTAGCACCCATTAATGCACCTATCAATATTTATCCAGCACCCCCGGGTTATCACCCATTAGTGCGCCTAACAATAATCATCTTTGTACCCCCGGGTTATCACCCATTAGTACGCTTATCAATAGAGTTTCTGCACCCCCGAGTTATCACTCAATAGTGCTCTTAACTATAAAGTTCTTGCACCCTCGGGTTATCACCCATTAGTGCTCTTAACAATAATATCACATAATAGGCATACACACATCCTATTATAAATTATAGGTATTTCTCCAACCTACATATATACTCTTCATACGTATTTTAACCTCATCACTTACGTATAGTATAAATATTTAGATTACTATCTCTCTCGTAATCTCCAAGGTGCATTCTCTTTATACTGAAATAATTAAAGTATTTATTCTCACATACTTTCCCGAAATTCCATCTTATTTAAATTTACTATCTGACAGTTTTTCTTACTCCAATAAACCGGCAAACTCAAAACTAAACTTTCAGAAAAATCCCCAAAAATTCCCTCTGTCGCTCGAACCAGAAGGGTTGTCGTTTGAATGACTTCCACGCGTCGTTCGAGCGGTTTCGCGTGAGATGCCATCTCGCTCGAACGACTTCACGCGAGATCTCCATCTCGTTTGAACCACTTCCCGCGAGATCGCGCGAGATTGCACTGTTCGTCTTCTTCCACAAACTTCAACGTTTTTCACCATTTTTAAACCTACAAACCTCTAAGATTCAATTCCCAACATCTCATCATCAATACCCATCAACCCTTAACAGGTTATAGATCATTTCTATCATCCTAGGATGCTTAATTCGTCATTAATCATCATACTTACATAAATCCCCAAATTAATTCACATGAACCCTAGTTTTCCAAATTCCAATTCAAGAACCTAATCAACCCAGATTCGCTCATCAATATATAATCCAATCCCATGATTAATCCTCTACATACATGAATGAATTCCAACTACTAATTAAACCAATCCTTAATCATAATTTAAATCTCCAATTTTCACCCAATTAACATATAAATCATGATAAATTCCACCTAGACTAACATGAGCATGATTATTGCTAAAAGAAAGCAAGTAATAAACACTTGCCTCGAATATGGCGGTCTGATCCGTTGGTGATGTTGGTACATACGCGTTCCTCTCTTCTCGATCTACGCGTTGGTGGTCACGGTTATGCAAGGTGGTGCTAATCGAGCCTTCTCTCTTGGAAATTGGTTCTCCCTCACACCCTCCATGGCCGTTCTTGATTTGTGTAACCTGTTAACCCTAATGGACTTCCCTAGGCTGATATAATTACTCTTAATTTTCGTCCATTAACTTAGCCCAAAAATACAATTTACCATAATGCCCTCTCGGGGTGCTGGTTAGGCCTAAAATCGCCCGAGACCCAAGTTAAACACCCGGGTATACTATTTTCACTATCTCGACCCTCCCGGACTCAATGGCGCACTCGAAATGACCATACGAGTTAATAAAAATAAATTCTCTTTTTATTCCAATTAATTAGTCCCGACACGACTCACACGCGTGACAGACTTAAATTACCAAACTGCCGTATTTCTCACTTCCGACAATTTATCAAATATCATAATTTCATATTACATATCACACAATAATATTCAATAGTTCACAACAATAAGTATTAACCCTTGGCATGCTAGTTAATAATTATTTAAATCCGGATTAATAACAAATTAATTTCTCTCATTTTAATTTAATTAATCCAACAACAATAATTAATCGCATATTTATTTCCATAATAATAATTAATCACATAATTATTTAAATCGTCAAAAATACGGGGTGTTACAAAGATTCTCTTTGGTTTTGTTTTCTCAGAAAGTATTACCCTTTCAAGAACTTTCTCTCTCTAACCTCACCCTCTCTTTTTTCTCCTCACTAAATTGAGCCGAAAGTCTCAGAAATACAAACTAAGGGGGCTTTTATATAATCCAAGGAAGGATCTGGAACGCTTCTTGGAAATCAACAATTGAGATCAAAAGGACCGGTTGAGTTTTAATCCAATGCTCCACAAAGAAGCATACAGGTTAAGCTTGATGGTTAATAGTCGGTTACAAGGTCAGTGTTCTAATTGGTTGAAATGGAACTCACATGAATCGCCTCTAGGATCATTCATAGCCTTAGATTGATTTGATCGAACGGTGCAAAGTTTGTATAAGTTATGTCGTAGTAAACAAACTTAGTTTGGATCAATCAGAAGTAAGTAGGTGTGATACACGTGTAACTCACTAACACACACGTAAACACCAATTAATGACTTTTTCAAATTAAAGAAGCTACCCTAAAACTTTTAAAATCAAATAAAAAAATGTTTAATTAATGATTTTTTTTTATTTTAAATCCAAAATAATTTCAAAAAATGATTTAAAAATTCTATAAAATCCAGAAAAATTATTTTAACACCTAATATGCATGATGTGCAATTAGGGGCCTATATATGTGGATTTTATACCCTTATACCTTATTTGGATAGGGTTGAATTGTTGAGGATGCTTTCTTTGAAGTAGACTACCATCTTGAATGTGTCAATTACCCAGAGAGGAGCTTAATTTTGAAAAATATACTTTTGTCTTAATATCGAAACTAGATGAAAGATCTATGTAGTATAGATTCCTAGTAAGTCAGCTGCATAAGGTGTTTCAATCTCCCCCTTTGGATATTAGAGACAAAATCCTTTGAGTACATCAAGGGTACTCGTAGGAAAAAAAAAAATTCTAGCCCTATACAAATTCTAACTACCCTTTCCTCATCCAAGAATTGATAATAAGAGGAAGAAAAAAAAATACATAAATCGACTAAAATACATTCCAATACCCAAAATTTGGGAAGAATGATGTTCAATGCCTACTTGAAAATACTCACAATATAGCGTGGTTAGTTGAATTTGAATTTCGAATCTATAGTCAATACCCGAGATGACCTCAACCCTTTTGCCTCATTTTGTCTCAACGATCTTTGTTCCTATGTTTATTTTTTCAAAACTAAGACCAGTTTTGTCTTCAACATTGATTTTACTAGAGCTAATAATTTTATCATATGCTTTTGCATTTATCGCATCATGAAGATATTTCTTGAAAATGTTTGAAACCTTTTCTTTTGATTCTTCTAGCTCAATCGATGTGGACTTATATCTTTATTCCAGAATACAATTTTTCTTAGAAAGTTCATTTATTTGAAAATTAATTTTTTTGTTTCAGTCTCATGAGCCACGCACTGACTAGTATAGTCCTCGACATTCTGGTTAATAGTCTTACTTAAGCTTTCCACGCGTTCAGTCAAGTGTTTTACTATTTTTTTAAGTTTAGAACTATTTTTCAAAGTTTTAGCATACAATTCTTGAAAATCAGGCAAATCATCATCATCGGACTCACTAAGTGTAGTGTGTGAATTGCTCCCTAAAAATTCATTTTGCAGTTTGGGATTGAAACACCCATTCAATTCGTCAGAATACTTATCACTTTGACTCACGCACACACTTGACTCATCATTAGTATTAAGCAGTATTCACTGTAACAACATTGGACACATAATTCATCACAGACATGCTAGCAGGTACATCATCAATAACACAATCAAGAGACATACATGTTTTATCATCAATATATACAATTTTAGCATTGAAAGACATGCAAGATTCATTTATTTCAGATGACTTTGACTCGTCATCGTCTGAGTCACTAGAGTCGTCACAAGTTTTACACATATGGGCCTTAGGTCTGGTTTTAATGTTAAACTTGCATCGATTAGCCTAATGACCCATATTTCCACACTCGTGGCATTGAATATTCCTAAAGCTTTTATTGTGCCTCTGATTGTTATTGTTGGTCTTAATGTCATTATTTCGGTTATGAAGTTTTGAACTTTGAAAGTTTTGATAACCCGTTTTCCTTGTTTAGTAGTTATAGCATTCTTAAACTTATTATCTTTTTAAATTGTTTGCTCATAAGAGTTATTTGATTATCAAGACTCTCAAGATCACTGTTAGGCCAGGGACATTTAAATTTGGCATAGTCATTTGAGAAGAAAAAACTAAATTTGACCCAGAGGATCTCTTAGCAGTAGAGGTAATATGTTTATTGTATTATAATTCTATTTCTACTTTTGTTAACTTGCTACTCAAAAGTTCAGGGGTCAAATTAGGATCATTCATTTCTTCAATGGCATAACGTTTGTTGTCAAACTTAGAGGGCGGAGACCTAAGGATTTTCTGAACTATTTCTCTCCTATCATACATGATTCCATTTGCATACAATTTTGTGATTATATAAGTCAGTTTGATGTAAAAGTCATCAAAAGTTTCAGTATCATCCATCATATTTGTATTTTATTATTGAATAAGTATTTGAGTCTTTCCCGCCTTACACGCTCGTCACCTTCATGGGCTGGCTTCTTTAGATGTCGTACATATAGAGATTCTTTTAAACTCACAATTTTTACCTTTATTATTATATAGAGACAATTGTTTCTCTTCTTTAGTGAACTCACTCAATATTTTCTTAATTCTTTTTCTGCTTCCTTCACTAATTGGTTTGGTAGGATAAGAATAACCAGTTGTAATAGTTTACGACCTCATACCCTAAAGTGCCCTGGATGAAAGGAATCATCCTTACTTTCCAGTAAGGAAAATTATTTCCATTGAAGACAGGAGGTCTGGACAGGTTACCAAGTTTTTTAAATTTCTCATCCATTTTTTACGGAAAAAATAGTTTCAGGCAGAAGATAAAAAAATTGGCATGATGGATGCTAAGCCTGTATCTTAGTCGTTAACTTCTTATTTTGCTTTCTCCGCAAAGTAATGTCCTTCTACAGATAATGTCCTTCTACAGATGCTGAGATCGTAGAGATGTCGACAACACCGTACGCATGTGCGGTTGGGCATCTCATGTATGCAATGGTTTGCACATGGTCGGATATTGCCCAAGCAGTTAAAGTGGGAAGTAAGTACATGTCGAATCCGAGAAAAGAACACTAGAAAGCTGTTAAATGGATTCTAAGGTGTTTGAAGGGAGACGAAACTATGGGTATTCTGTTCGTGCGAAAGAAAGAAGCCGTGTGTGTTGCAGGGTTTGTAGACTCGGACTACGCGCGTGATCTAGAAAAACTGAGATCAACCATAGGTTATGTATTTACTATCACTAGTGGACCCGTGTGTTGGAAATCTATGCTACAAACAACGAGTTCTTTGTCTTCTATAGAGGCAGAGTATGAAATAACTCGATCTAATATTTAACAAAGTTAAAAGGAAAGATTGAGAGTTCAAAAACCTTATTGAAGAAACTCTTATTTGTAAATTAAAGATTTGACACAATGTGTTAAATCAAAACAGAAGTATAAAATTGATATTTAAAACCCTTGGCAATAAAACATTAATCAAATAAAGTCTAATAAACCTAGATTAATATACAAGGATAGCTCAACGCATATTTTAATGTGGTAAAAACCCAAAGTTAGGGGAAGCATCCATGATGACCCCTACGCCACAAAATAAAAATCCACTATAAACACATGAATAAGGTTACAAATTACAAGCATGCAACAGGACGAAACAAAAAGAAAGAAATATACCTAAACTTCTGAGGTGCACCTCTAGGTAATCTTTCTGATCCAGCAATCCTTGTTGAACCTCCAATCCAGTATGGTCTTTACGTCGATTTATCAATGCTCCCAAAAATAACCACACACAAACTATGTGAAGTGTTTGAAATAGTGTAAGTATTATGAACTAGTTTAAATGAACATATAAACGACCAGCTTTGAACAATTTATACCAAGAAATCTCTTAAAAATCTTAGATCTGGTAAGATCGATAAAAAAGAGATCTAATAGGATATAAACAAGAAAACAAGTTTTACAAAATATTAAATCAGGTTTTCGAAAAAGTCCAGATCTAAATCAAAAAGCCAATTTCTGATATAATTTGTTTTTATCTAGAAAAGTATGAATCTAAAAGAATATACAACGTGCAAAGCAAGATTCACTAAGAATTATCAGAGTTTATAAAAAATGTTTAGAAATAGATTTTGAAACTGATATTTCTAACAAGACTTAACTTTAATGTGTGAATATGTATCACAGTGTTAATTCTTGATTTTAAGAAAAAATATTAAGAGTTATATACGCGTGAAGGTTGTTTTAAGGAGAACAAAAATTCAAAGGAGTTTTCTGTTAGTGTGAATCCATCGATGAGAAGTAGTAAGGACCGTCATCGCAGTATGTGTATCACCACTATTAGGCTGGACGAAACCAACTATATATGCAGTGGGCTCAATCTGGTAGTATGTATATTACTGGTCGTCGAATGATTTCCCATGTTTATGGGAGATTTAAGTAATCTTCCCTAGTCGATTTTAAATACAATGATTGGGCAACTGAAAATGTATTAGTTATGACATGATTATTATAGTCCATGCAACCACGGATTAACAAGTGTTTTTTATTTGTTCAGACAGTAAAAGAGTTGTGAAATGCTGTCAAAGAGACATACTCTTTCGTGGGTAATTTTGCAAAGTTGTATAAGCTTCAACAAGAGATTGGAAATTTCAAACATGGCGACCTTTCCCTCCTTACATACGATTATAATCTTCGTGAAAAGTGGGAAGAGTACAGTCATTATCAAGACTGCCCTTGTTTGTGCAACTGATGTTAAAGCCTTTCAGTCTATGATGGAAAGAAATCGTATACATCAATTTTTGGGTGGTTTGCACCCACAGTTTGAGCATGCTCGGCTCCAAGTGTTGGGTAGATTTTTAGCTCCCACCTCTGTTAGAGAGGTCTTTGCATATATTTAGACTAAAGAAAGTAAGAGGAAGGCTATGTGTTTTAAGTCTGAGCCGAAAATGCTAGTATCTGAAAGGGTTACTCTTGTTAGCCAGAAGTGGAACATGAACACCCCTTATAAATGGGGAAGCAAGATGATAAAAGTCACTTGAAATATGAGCATTGTGGTGGGACCTATTTCAGTTAATGGGGCACCCTATGCACTATATCCATTTGGGGGCCACATTTGGTTCACACTGTTGCGAATGCGCCTCCTAGCAATCTGTCTGTGCAAGATGTTGATGCCCTTCGCCACGAAATATCTGGTCTCCGGCATAAAATATCTAAACTTGACCCACACCGCCTTTCCTATACACCCTTTGCCTCCAACTTTGCTCAGACTAATACCTATCATTTGGCATACCTTGTTTTTATAAGATCATATTACTGGTATGGCCTCTGATTTTTCTCCATATAATGTATGCTCGGTTAGGGATAAGATTATCGTGGCTGATGGGCGCTTTCCTTTATTGCGAAAAAATACACTATTTCAGACTCCCCTAATATTACCTTAGTCTTCGTCCTTGATGTTCCGAAAATATTTAGTAATCTTCTCTTTTTCAGTCATATTACAAAAACTTTAAATTATAGTGTGAGATTCTTTCCCTTTCATTGTGTTTTTTAGGACCTCGGCACGAGGGAGACAATTGGGAGTGAACGTGAAGACAATGGTTTGTACTTGCTGGATGTCAATCCCCTTTATTTTCTTGTTGCAAATCAACGTAGTATTAGGCTAGTAGTGTGAATAAAGATTTGTTAATGCGATGGCATAATAGACTAGGTCATATTCTTATTACTGTTTTGAAGCGCGTGCTACCAGAGTTTACTTCTATTGGACCTTTTAAATTATATTGTGAACCTTGTGTACTTGCAAACAATGTCGTGTTCCTTATCCTATCAGTTTTAATTCAACTACTACTGCTCCTTTACAACTTGTTCATTTTCATGTTTGGAGTCTTGAATCTACAACTTCCTTACCTGTTTTTTGATATTATCTGTTGTTTGTTGATGATTTTAGTCGTTATACTTTTGCTTTATCTTCTGAAAAATAAAAGTGAGATGCCTTCTATTTTCAAGACTTTTCACAAAATGGTGTATACTTGATTTGTTTGCTCTTTAAAAATTCTTCAATGTGATAATGGAGGGGAGTTTATATATGGTGGTCTTACCTCATTTTTCACTGATAATGAGATTGTTCATCAAACCTCATGTGTTGACACGCGACAACAAAATGGTGTAGGTGAAAGCAAACATCGTCATATTATAGAAGTGAGTCATTCTCTTCCCATAGGTAAGGGAGTACCGAAACCTTATTGGGCTGATGCCACACTAACCATTACCTATCTTATTATCCACACGCCCTTTAAGATTTTAAGATATAAGACTCCTGTATCCATCCTGCATAAAAATTCTCCATTGTTTATCGTTCCTCTCAAAGTATTTGGTTGCATTTTTTATGTTCATATTCATCATCCGATGAATAAAATGGACCCTAAAGCAATTCAGTGGGTATTCTTAGGTAAAAAAGGGTATCGTTGTTATAAACATATCACTCATCATTGCTTTGTATCAATAGATGCGACATTCTTTGAGACAGTTTTTATTTTTCGCTGCTTGGGATTATCTACCGGGGGAGACCCCATTTAGTGTAGAGAATCCTTACCCGTCCTTCTCTAGAGCTGAATGTCTTATTCTATTGCCAGTTTTTACTAGGGGGAGTCTATGCCTAAGTCTGCTACTATTAATACTAATGAATTGAAATAGAAACAAATGGACACTCTTGTGTATATAAAAAATGCAAGACAAACCATTATCTCATCCCAGGACCAAAAGTCTCTCGTGATTCAGGAAATTCGTCGGTTGATATTAATATTCCTAATGCCCTACGTAAGGGTGTTTGTGATTGTAAAAAATATCTTATATCTGAATTTGTATCATATAATGCCTTATTTCCAACATATCGTGCTTTCACTTCCTCTGTATCGTTTCTTTTTGTTCCTTCTAACCTTTCAGATGATTTAACGCAAACTCAATGGAAGAAATCCATATTTGAGGAAATTGAGGCCCTTGAGAAGAATAGGACATGGAATGTTGTTCCCTTACCTAAAAGTAAGAAATCAGTAAGCTGCAAGTGGGTTTGTACAATAAAATATCAAGTTGATGAAAATATTAAAAGATATAAAGCTCGATTAGTTGCAAAGGGCTACACTCAGACATATGAGATTAATTATCATGAGACCTTTGCTCCTGTTGTCAAGATGAATTTTGATGTAAATTACACGTCAATGATAAAAAATCAAGACAATATAATTTTTAGAGAGAGACAAAGAATTTCTTGTATTTCAAAAATGGAAGCTATCCTCAAATGAGGAGTACAAGAGTATTTATAGGGAGAGAATTACTTGGTAATGAAATAATTACATAAAATGATCAAAAAGGACAAATAATAATAAAAACATACCTAATTAGTCCCAAACATGCTTAGAGACCAATTGAAAGACTAAAAGAGGAAATAAAAGGAACTAAAAATAAATGGAAAGCTAAATATTAAAATGATAAAGAAACCGTAATATGACCCCTTTCCATCACTCTTCCCGGCGTTCAAAAAGTTTGTCCTCGAACTTAAAAGGATAAATTGGAGTATTCCGGGTCGCACCAACAAGGCTTGCCAAAATCGAGTCCAACCATACCACATGAACAAATATTTTGAAAATATTTTGTTATGACTTATTAGGGGGAACAATAATTTTTTTTTAAAAATTTTGGGACGCACATAAAATAGTTTTATCACAATAAAAATTAGGGCAGTCCACATTTTTCTACCCCAATAAAATCACTCAAATGGGTCATGAGTTTAAATGGACTTGTCATAAGCTTTGGGCCCAAATTTTCCAAGTCAACCCTCTTTAAAAGAGGCTCACAACAGCCCTTTTGTCTCCAATTATTATCACATGGCCAAAAGGAAACCTAAGCCCAAAACCTTTTGCCTCCTCTATCTCTTTCCAAGCCCTAGATCCTTCTTTTTCCTTAGAATCTTTAGCCGCCCCGTATCTAAACCCAACATCCTTTCTACTCAACTTAACACCTTCACCACCCAACCCCGTTACCAAGGGAGCTTCCGGAAATCGGACGACTACCGGTAATGGGCAGCAATTTTCGCCAGAGGCCGAAAATATGCTTGACGTCATGAAATGGGACCGTTCTTGGTATATGAGTTGCGATCTGCTACCGCCGACCACCAGACTTTCTTCTCGCGCCATCGGACCGTCATTTGGACTTACCTCTCCCCCCCGCTGGTCGCCTAGCTCCATCAAAGCTTGCCGACACTCTATTGAGTCAGATCTGAGTGATTTAGCATCGAGAAGAGGGAGAAGGTGTGCGATTGTTGGTTGGGACTTAGATCCAAATTGGATTTGGTCGTAAATGCCCCTTATCGGCGCTGGAACAAATGGAATGATGCCTGGGGGTTGCATGGGGGCTTCAGAAGATGATCTGGGCCTTTGGCTTGATCGAAAAGTGAACCGACCGGGATTGGGGGAGGCAGAAATGACCGGACAAGCTTCGAGGGGTGGCAGTTTGGTTGGTGGGTGTCGGGACAGTTAAGGGATGGGTTAACATAAGCTATTTTTGCTGATTGGAAGGGTTTGGTTAGGGTTTTGATAGCGGTGCTTCCTCGCCCTCTAGTCGAGGTCCATACGCTGTAACAATTCTTCGTCATAAATTTGATCATTTACGGTAGTAGGCGGTGAAAATTTGGGAGAGAGGAGTTGGAAGACGACATCATATTGTAATTTTTGTTGCTTCAATTCTCGATTAATCTCGTTTTGAAATTGATTCGCTTTCTTTGTGCCCATTGAGAAAGTAGTGTACAAATTTGATAATCTACACACCGATACATCAATACACCAATGTTGGAGCGACACCCGCTCTAAAACCAATTTGACGTAAACTACACGTCAATGGCAAAAAATCAAGACAAAATAATTTCTAGAGAGAGAAACAAAGATTTTCTTGTATTTCAAAAATGGAAGCTATCCTCAAATGAGGAGTACAAGAGTATTTATAGAATTACTTGCTAATCAAGTAATTACCCAAAAAAACCAAAAAGGACAAATACTAATAAAGCATATATAATTAGCCCCAAACATGCTTAGAGGCCAATTAAAAGGATAAATTAGGAAATAAAAGGAACTAAAAATAAAAGGAAATCTAAATATTAAAATGATAAAGAAACCCTAATATGACCTATTTCCATCAAATTCTATGCGAGTTCTTATATCATTGGCAAAAAATTTGTCTCGGCCTTTATACTAGTTGGATGTGAAGAATGTCTTCCTTCATGGTGATTTAGAGGAAGAAGTGTACATGATTCGGTGATAATCAGGATTTGGTGTGCAAACTGAATAAGGCATTGTATGGGTTGAAATAGTCGCCACGTGCGTGGTTTGAGAGACTTAGCATTGCTGTAAAAACGATAGGGTACACACAGAGTCATCATTAAGAGGTACTAGGATCGCACCACTGCCCTCATTATGTATGTTGATGATATTGTTATTACTGGAGATGATCCAAAAGATATACATTGGATAAAGTCTTTTTTGGAGACAGAGTTCGAGGTTAAACACCTCGGATTATTAAGATACTTTCTTGGCGTCGAAGTGTGTAAATCCAAGGAAGGAGTGTTCATTTCACAACGGAAGTATGTGTTAGCACTACAACAAAAAACACATTTCGCAACACATAAATTATGTCGCGAAATGTATTAATTATGTCGCAAAAGACATTTCGCGACATAAGACTGCCTGTCGCCCCCGTGTCACGGTAGCGCCGTCTGGGAATGTATTACACGACATACATATCTATGTCGCGGAATGTATATACCAATCGCGACAGGACATATGTCGCGAAATGTATATATTTATTAAAATATATATTAATATTTATTTTTTATATCAAATAATACCTTACCTTTCACGACATAATGACATGTCGCGGAATGTCGTTCTTTACGCGACATGCTATACATGTCGCGGAATGTCGTTCTTTACGCGACATGCCATACATGTCGCGGCGAAATATCATATTTTAGGCGACATACATAGCATGTCGCGAAATGTCTCTTTTTAGGCGACATGATAAACATGTCGCGAAATGTCATCTAATTAAGCGATAGTGTATGTCGCTAAATGTCATTTATAGTGCCACTAAAAGTCATTATTCAGAATATGATTTGATTTTTAACAACACCCACGTTATGTCGCTAAAATAGATTTTTTTTCAATAAATAATTCCAAAAGAAGATTGCAAGATGCATATATATAAATTTTTGCCATGATATAACCTGTATAAATGTGAATCCAAACTATCACATAAAATGACACCATATTCAATTCTACAATTCTTCGTTAAAAGACAATTCTTTTCATTCAAATGAATATGATTACAATAAATGTTCAAAATAACACTAACTACAAAAATAATACACATTTCGCGAGAAACTTTGAGTCATCCAATCAATTACCCTAATGAAATCCATCATCAACAGGTGACAAGAAACAAATAAACACGTGTTAACCATAAATGGATTACATAATATGTAAAAAAAATATACTTTTATCATAAGTGAGCCCCTTTTTGCTATTTTTGACAGTTGTTTTACATTTTCGCTCCTCGACGCTCAATTTTCAAATTCGGGTATGTTTGAATTAATCAATTTAGAACGCTTCATAATTTTAGAAAATTTCGACAGAGTTTCCTTTGTTTATTCACGAAATCCAACCTGTTTTAACATTTAAAATTAACTCGGAGACATTAATAAAAGCCATAAATAAATAATCAAAAAATCCCTTCCACCAATGGTCTTACATTAGTTACACGCTCCACCCCCAGTTCTCTACATGTTCCCCAAACTTATGTTTGAGTTAATCAATTTAAAACACTCAATAATTTCAAAACAATTCGACGGAGTTTTCTTTGTTTATTTAAGTAATCCAACCTATTTAACATTTAAATAAACTCAATGACATCAACAAAAGCCATAAATAAATAATCAACAAATCCCTTCTAACGATTAAATATAAATAAGCTCATAAATAACTCAATCGATAAAAAGGTTCACCTGTTGGAAGCTGTTTTTGGTTTTCACCCATTAACGACATGTTTTAAGCCTAAGTCTAGATTTTTGCTGATTATTGTCGTATTTTCGAAACGAGAGTCTCGTGACGGTAAGTTACCACGTGTTACATTGATCTCGTGTGAGGTGTTCGTGCCTCTTACGGGGTCGCTTGGGAATTGTTTTGAATTTTCACCCTCTAAAGTCATGTTTTAAGCCTAAGTCTAATTTTTGCAAATTAAACTCATATTCTCAACCCGAGAGTCTAGTGGCTACGTGGTAAGTCCCTACGTGTTACGTTGATCCCGTGAGAGGTGTTTGTGCCTCTTACGGGACTGTTTACGGGTTTTTTGGGTTTTCACCCTTTAAAGTCATGTTTTAAGCCTAAGTCTAAATTTTATAAATTATCCTCGTATTCTCCACCCGAGGGTCTAGTGGCGACGAGGCAAGTTTCTACGTGTTACGTTGGTCCCGTGGGAAGTGTTCGTGCCTCTTACGGGACACTTTAGGCGTTGTTTTGGGTTTTCACCCTCTAACGACTTATTTTTAAGCCTAAGTCTAAAATTTTACAAATTATCGTCGTATTCTCGAAATAAGAGTCTCGTGACTATGCTGTAAGTTCCTACGTGTTACATTGGTCTCGTGTGAGTTGTTCGTGCCTCTTACGGGGTCGTTTGGGCGTTGTTTTGGATTTTCACCCTCTAAAGTCATGTTTTAAGCCTAAGTCAAAATTTTACAAATTATCCTCGTATTCTCCACCCGAGAGTCCCGTGACTACGAGGCAAGTCCCTACGTGTTAAGTTGGTCTCGTGGGAGGTGTTTGTGCCTCTTACGGGACAGTTTAGGGGCTGTTTTGGGTTTTCACCCTCTAACGACATATTTTTAAGCCTAACTCTAGATTTTTGCAAATTATCGTCGTATTCTCGAAACGAGAGTCTTGT
The DNA here is from genome assembly GCA_949130495.1 of Sambucus nigra. NCBI lineage: Eukaryota > Viridiplantae > Streptophyta > Magnoliopsida > Dipsacales > Adoxaceae > Sambucus > Sambucus nigra. The sequence goes on along the minus strand of OX422215.1, from coordinate 290,533,188 downwards.
GACTATGATGTAAGTTCCTACATGTTACATTGGTCTCGTGTGAGATGTTCGTGCCTCTTGCGGGGTCGTTTGGGCTTTGTTTTGGATTTTCACTCTAAAGTCATGTTTTAAGCCTAAGTCTAAATTTTACAAATTATCCTCGTATTCTCAACCCGAGAGTCTAGTGGCGACGAGACAAGTTTTTACCTGTTACTTTGTCCCGTGGGAGGTGTTCGTGCCTCTTACGGGACACTTTAGGCTTTGTTTTGGGTTTTCACCCTCTAACGGCATATTTTTAAGCCTAAGTCTAGATTTTATCAAATTATCATCGTATTCTCGAAACGAGAGTCTCGTGACTACGCTGTAAGTTCCTACGTGTTACATTAGTCTCGTGTGAGCTGTTCGTGCCTCTTACGGGGTCGTTTGGGCGTTATTTTGGATTTTCACCCTCTAAAGTCATGTTTTAAGCCTAAGTCTAAATTTTGCAAATTATCCTCGTATTCTCAACCCGAGAGTCTCGTGACTACGAGGCAAGTCCCTACGTGTTAAGTTGGTCTCGTGGGAGGTGTCTGTGCCTCTTACGGGGAAGTTTAACGACTATTTTTTTTAAGCCTAAGTCTAGATTTTTGAAAATTATCGTCGTATTCTCGAAATGAGAGTCTCGTGACTTCGCTCTAAGTTCCTACATGTTACATTGGTCTCGTGTGAGCTGTTCGTGCCTCTTTCGGGGTCGTTTGTGCGTTGTTTTGGATTTTCACCCTCTAAAGTCATGTTTTAAGCCTAAGTCTAATTTTTACAAATTATCCTCGTATTCTCAATCCGAGAGTCCCGTGACTACGTGGTAAGTCCCTACGCATTACATTTGTCCCGTGGGAGGTGTTCGTGCCTCTTACGGGGCCGTTTAGGGGTTGTTTTGGATTTTAACCCACTAACGACATATTTTTAAGCCTAAGTCTAGATTTTTGATAGTTATCATCGTATTCTCGAAACGAGAGTCTCGTGACTGCGCTGTAAGTTCCTACGTATTACATCGATCTCGTGTAAGCTGTTCGTGCCTCTTACAGGGTCGTTTGTGCATTGTTTTAGATTTTCAGCCTCTAAAGTCATGCTTTAAGCCTAAGTCTAAATTTTGCAAACTATCCACGTATTCTCAACCCGAGAGTCCCGTGACTATGAGACAAGTCCTTACGTGTTTAGTTGGTCCCGTGGGACGTGTTCGTGCCTCTTACGGGACCGTTTAGGGGCTGTTTTGGGTTTTCACCCTCTAACGGCATATTATTAAGGCTAAGTCTAGATTTTTGCAAATTATCGTCGTATTCTCGAAATGAGAGTCTCGTGACTACGATGTAAGTTCTTACGTGTTGCATTAGTCTCGTGTGAGCTGTTCGTGCCTCTTACGGGGTCATTTGGGCGTTGTTTTGGATTTTCACCCTCTAAACTAATGTTTTAAGCCTAAGTCTAATTTTTACAAATTATCCTCGTCTTCTCAATCGGAGAGTCCCGTGACTACGGGGCAAGTCCCTGCGTGTTAAGTTGGTCCTGTGGGAGGTGTTTGTGCCTCTTACGGGGCCGTTTAGGGGTTGTTTTTGGTTTTCACCCTCTAACAGCATATTTTTAAGCCTAAGTCTAGATTTTTGCAAATTATCGTCGTATTCTCGAAACGAGAGTGTCGTGACTACGCGATAAGTTCATACGTGTTACATTTGTCTCGTGTGAGGTGTTCATGCCTCTTACGGGGTCATTTGGTCGTTGTTTTGGATTTTCACCCTCTAAAGTCATGTTTTAAGCCTAAGTTTAATTTTTGCAAATTATTCTCGTATTCTCAACCCGAGAGTCTCATGACTACGCTGTAAGTTCCTACGTATTACATTGGTCTCGGGTGAGGTGTTCGTACCTCTTACGGGGCCATTTAGGGGCTTTTTTTGGCTTTCACCCTCTAACGGCATATTTTTAAGCAAAAGCCTAGATTTTTGCAAATTATCGCCGTATTCTCGAAACGAGAGTCTCGTGACTACGCTGTAAGTTACTACGTGTTACATTGGTCTCGTGTGAGCTGTTCGTGCCTCTTATGGGGTCGTTTGGGCGTTGTTTTGGATTTTCACCCTCTAAAGTCATGTTTTATGCCTAAGTTTAAATTTTACAAATTATCCTCGTATTCTCTACCCGAGAGTCTAGTGGCTACGAGGCAAGTTTCTGCATGTTACGTTGGTCCCGTGGGAGGTGTTCGTGCCTCTTACAGGTAACTTTAGGCGTTGTTTTGGGTTTTCACCCTCTAACGGCATATTTTTAAGCCTAAGTCTAGATTTTTGCAAATTATCGTCGTATTCTCGAAACGAGAGTCTCGTGATTGCGTTCTAAGTTCCTACGTGTTACATTGGTCTCGTGTGAGCTGGTCGTGCCTCTTACGGGGTTGTTTGGGTGTTGTTTTGGATTTTCACCCTCTAAAGTCATGTTTTAAGCCTAAGTCTAAATTTTACAAATTATCCTCGCATTCTCGACCTGAGAGTCCTGTGACTACGAGGCAAGTCCCTACATGTTAAATTGGTCCTGTGGGAGGTGTCTGTGCCTCTTACGGGGCCGTTTAGGGGTTGTTTTGGATTTTCACCCTCAAACGACATATTTTTAAGCCCAAGTCTAGATTTTTTTAAATTATCGTCGTATTCTTGAAACGAGAGTCTCGTGACTATGCTGTAAGTTCCTACGTGTTAAATTGGTCTTGTGTGAGCTATTCGTTACTCTTACGGGGTCATTTGGGCGTTGTTTTGGATTTTCAACATCTAAAGTCATGTTTTAAATGAACATGATTTTAAATGAATTTTATAACCATGATTTTAAATGAATTTATAATTATATTAAAAAATATCCGGACTCTCTGAATTATTGACTCCTTTATCAAGGGATGAATTTCATCTCAACAAGAGACGTTTTGAAGTGGGGCGACATTTCTGGTCTCTATGCCAAGTTATTGTGCAAATGTTGGAGCATGTAATCCCACTGGTGATCCATCACTAATTGGGACCTCAACTTTAAGCTTCCCATATCAGCGCACATTTTTCTCCGTCATTTTTCCTACGGTAGGTTCCCTTACATGTTTCTTAGTAGGAGGTGAAAAAAAATTTAAAACGAGTGAACATATTATTTATTGACAACATTAAATTTAATTAACATGTATCCATTACCTGTGGGTGCGAAAGAATGCAAAGAGGTATCAAATGCTGCAGGGGTTACAACCACCTCAACTGTGGGTGTGGAAGAATGTGACAAAGTATCAAACATCACATGGGATGCATCTGCCCCATCCATGGGTGTGGACGAACGACGTGATCTTCTAATAGGGGCCATGAATGAAACCTGACAAACAATATATAATCAATAATTGGTTATGACATTCATAATAATTGCCAAGAGTACGTGTTTTTAGAGTTTAACTTTAATATGAGTGATAAAATCAAATTTAAATACACTTTCTAACATAAGATACCTTATCTATTTGAGGATCAATACACTCATTATGGGCATCCTCTTCAGCATCATCGAAAGGTATATACTCATCGTCGTCCTCACTCACTTTTGTTGTTTTTTCCTTACCCAAGGTCGCCTTCTTGTTCTTCTCAACAACACTCCTTAAAGAATTTTCCAAATGACACACCCCAGGGGCAGTCATTCTCATTTTATTATTATTTGCAATATTATTCAGTCTTTCTTTCTCATATGCTGACACCATATGGTCGTATATCCAGGTTTGACCCATAATTTTTGTTTAGGGGCATTTTTGCAACTACTAAAACAAAAGTGAAATAAACTTGCATTATAAATAAAACGCGAGACATTGATTAAATCAGATAGTATAAACTAAATTACAAAAAGGAGAAAACGCATAAACAATAACATAAAATGTAAACATACAACTTTGTTAAGAACATTTTCCATTGACTAAACACGAGTTACAAGACTACATGTCACTATCTATATCAAGATCAGAATCAAAATACATTTTCTCGTCACCCTCTTCCTCATCTCTATCCATTGCAATCATTTCATCCTTGTCGTCATTATACTCTTTAGTTAGTTCCATAATTCTGTCACTTGAGATAATCTCGGGATTAACATCAGTCCTATGATGTTAAACATTGCTATCCTCAACGAGAATTGGGACAAGCCCATTGGTTTCATCCTGTTGGAACACATCATTAGGTCCAAAAGATTCATCATCCTCTAACTCTCCCAGGTTCTCCGGTGTTGGATCCGTTATACGACTTGCCAGTGTGCGCCTAATTTTGTATCATTAAAGTAAAAGACTTGTTGCACTTGACTTGGTAAAACAAATGGATCATCTTTATACCAACGACTTCGTACATCAATGCTTGTGAAATGTGCATCTGTTTGCATTGTTCTCGTATTACCGGTGTTGAACTATTCACATTGAAACAAAACAACTTTATGCTCGTAAATGTATGTCATTTCCCAAACTTTGCACAAGTAACCATAGAAGTCAATCGCACGTCCCTCCTGTTCCCCCTTAGATACCAACCCACTATTCTGATTTCTACGATGATTGTCGCGGTCTCTAGTATGGAATCTGAATCCATTGCAAATGCAACCTGAATAAAGATTCATTATCACATTGGGACCATTTGCTAATTACCAGAGTTCATTAGTTGCTTCTGGAGATCTTTGCGTTCGTAATAGATTCATCTGAGAAAAAACATATATACATGTTCATGTTAAATGTTAATTGAATATATGTAGATTCATTTAAATATCTTATTCGCTCTTTGAACCACTTCGAAAATGTTTGATGTTGTATTTGAGTTATGTCACGTCCACTTTGATTCTTTGGTAGAAGATTTTTGTGCTCCCTGTTTAATGAAATTTGGTTCATAAGTATATATATATATATTAAAAAAATCTTCCAAGTTGTGCATGTGTAATTAATTTGAACATACTCTAAATACGGTAGGACCTCATCGTTGTTATACAATACAAACCACTTAGCCATATTAAGCTCGTTCTCAGAAACATTGGCAGCTCTTGTAATTTGTCCAAAAGGATGAACATTTTCAGTGAAAACTGTCAACCTTGGGCCACATTCACCACCATCCTCATTTCGTTCTTCTCTGTTAAAAGCAATTTTGACGTGAGTAAGGTACAATGAGCAAAAAGTTAAACACTCTTTGGCAATGTAAGCCTCACTAATGGAACCTTCTGGTCGAGCTCTGTTGGATACGTACTCTTTCAGCGTTCCAAGAAACCTTCACAAAAACACTTTTGAAGTCAATATTACATATGTAAAACAATTGGGAAAAATATCTTCAAATCCGTCATAAAACTTATTAATGTAACAATTACCTTTCAATTTGGTACATCCACCTATATTGCACAAGACTTGCAAGCTTGGCCTCGCGTGCTAAGTGAACCATCAAATGAACCATCACATAAAAAAAAGCAGGAGGAAAAATCTTCTCCATCTTGCAGACTATCAGAACTATTCATTCTTCTAATGTCTCCATATCACTCTTCACCAGTGTCTTGGAGCACAACTCCTTGAAAAAATTACCCAACTCAGAAAGAGTAATATAAATATTCTTAGGGAGGTACCCTCTCATCCCAATGGCAAGAAGTTTTTGAAGTAGGACATGGAAATCATGACTTTTTAGGCTCGTTAATTTACCAGCTTTTGTGCTCACACATCTCGAGATGTTCGCAGCATAACCATCCGGATACTTAATCGATTTCAGGAATTCATAGAAACCCTCTCTCTCCTTCGGGGTCAATGTATATGCCGCTATAGGCTTGATAAAGGATCCACCAGGACGGTTTTGTAGATGCAATTCTGTCCTTATGCCCATATCCTCCAAATCAAGACGTGCCTTTTCAGTGTCTTTGTTCTTCCCATCCATTTTCAATATCGTTCCTATCAGATTATTGCATATGTTTTTCTCTATGTGCGTAACATCAAGGTTGTGACGGAGCTGAAGTTTCTTCCAATACGGGAGCTCAAATAAGATGATTTTCTTTGTCCAATTCAATTCTTTTTGATCACGAGATCTTTTCTTATTATTTGGATGCTTCCCAAACTTGACATCTAGAAGGCGATCCAACTGACTAAGTACCTTTTCCATCGGTAATTCCAAGGATTTAGTTCGATGCTTAACCTTACCATTAAAGGCCCTACTCCTTCGCTAAGGGTGGTTATCTGGTAAGTAAAATCTATGGCCCATGTATCCAATCTTACTTCTCAAACGTTGAGATAATGCATCCTCGTTACAAGGAGGATAAGCAAGATAACCTTTTGTGCTCCACCTAGACAAGTTACAGTATGCAGGAAAGTCGTTTATCGTCCACATTACAGCTGCGTGCATTCGAAAAGTTTCTTCACGAGAGGCATCATAAGTCAATACACCATTTCCCCATAACTTATTCAACTCATCGACCAACGGTTGCATGTAAACATCGATATCTTTCCCTGGGGCCTGTGGCCCGGGAATAAGTAGAGACATCATGAAGAATGGATCCTTCATGCACTTCCACTGTTGCATGTTAAGGGGCATAAGTATCATGGGCCTCATGCTATAGGAGTTTCTCATGTTCCCAAAAGGGTTGAATCCATCGGTGGCCATACCTAGCCTCACATTTCGAGGCTCAGGAGAAAACTCAGGATAATTTCAATCAAAGTCCTGCCATACCTCACCATCATCCGGATGCCTCATGATCCCATCATCCACGCGCTTATCACTATGCCATCTCATGTCAGCAGCTATCTTCCTCAACATGTACAATCTTCGCAACCTCGGTGTCAAAGGGAAGTAACGCAGGACCTTATGAGGGATTTTTTTACCATTCCCATCATTATATGACATTGTTCTAGATTAGCATTATCTTTCCAAAAAAGTGCACAATCATGTTTGCATGCAAGTATGGTCTCATATCCTGAGCCTGTCACGTAAGAATTTCTTGGCTTCATAGATTGACTTTGGAACCAAATTCCCTTCCGGTAAAAGTTCCAACAATACCCCCATTAGCATATCGAATGACTTGTTGGTCCACTTGCCACTTACCTTCAAATGAAACATTGTAATCACGAATTCAACAAAGTATACTTCTTGCAGCCTGGGTACACCTCACATTGTGCAGCCACCAACAGTTTTTCAATGTTTCACACCTCCTACGCACCATCAGTCGCCTCACCTGTATCCGATCCCCCCAATGACGATTCATGTAAGCCCCCTACAATAGTCTTCCATTAAGTCGGGAAGCTCATCCCCATCCTCTTCTTCGTTGTCTGTCATTTCATTATCACTCTCATCATCTGATACATGGGTTTGACACTCGAGAAAAGATTCCCCGTGGTACACCCAATTCTTTTAAGATTCCATTATCCCGTGTCGGATTAAATGATTGTTTACGACTTCACCACTCTGCCAATATCGATTCATACATTCATTACACGGATAGCGAATAGTACAATTATTGCTCGTTTTGGTTATTGCAAATTCAACAAAAGCGCTTGCCCCGTCACGATATTGCTTACCTAATCTTTGCCTAATAGGCATCCAACTCTTGTCCATCATATCTATTATACCAATAATTAATAAATTATTTAACCACGATTAATTGTTTTACTACATTATTGTTCGAACTAAAGCACGAAAAAGACCATTTAAAATACTATTCAATAATATGAGGCTATATCCCGACAACAGTGATTAAAGAGTGGATTACAAGATACCATTTAAATAGAAGACTACATTTATTCCAAATAGCATATTCAAACAAGTATGTATTGATTTTTTTTAAATAAAGCTTACTTAAGATTATACTGTGTAAACTATGTCAAACTAAGGTTGTATTAAACAAACCAATGCTCAAAGGTTGTGATAACATTACGCACTCAATTTTAAACGAACCACCGATTTTCAACGGACTCACTAATTTAGACTAATTAAATAGTTTAATAAAAAAAATATGCAATTTATTTTATGATTTTAATTGAAACAAATAGCATGGAAATTTGAAATCAAATAACCACTAAACATTCACAACTATTTAACTATTCCAAAACTAAAATGAAGCTCCAACAAAAATCCGTGCCATCAATGTGTTGTGGGGAGCTTAGATTAAAATAATTTAGATGGTTTCTTTCAAAAACTGCAAAGTTCAGGGGATTTTTGCACATTCCCCTTATTTTTGTATTAAATGATTTGTAATTTCACAAAGATATGCATAATAACACAAACATGATAATTTTCAAAGATATGCATAACATAAATATGACAGTTTTCAGTTCAAACACGGACGGAGCCACCACAGGCCTAGTTGGGGCTAAAGCCCCACATAACTCTGAAATTATGTTTTTACTTTTATACTATGAAGTCCCCCAAATTTCGTAATTTGTTCGAGTACCATGTCATTTAATTTTGGGGATTTGTAAATTTAGGACATATTATAATATGTATTTTGGAAATAAGACAACAAACACTTTGTTTCAATTCATAGTCCCTATTTATGAATAAAGTCGCTGGCACAAACCCATATCCATAAAACATCAACCAATAACAGCATGCCACGTCACCCGATAATTTAAAAATAGGGACTAAAAATGAAAACAAAATGTTTGTTTTCCTATATCCATAACCAATATTATTTTAAGTCCTAAAAATGAATAATCTATTTAATTTTCTTACCCAATAGTTCCCTCGGCTCATCAATTTTGTTTTCCCATACCGACTTATCTTTCCATTAATTCTCCTTTTCACTTTGAAAAATCTTTCCTTAAAGTCACTGACTTTATTAGGTTATTGTTAGCTAATTTGCCAACTTGCTTAGGGAAGACTAATGGTTTCTTTTCTTCTTCTTGCAAATATGCTTTATAGCAGAATAAACTTGAGAAATTGTTTCGACTTTTTTAGGACTCCAATTTTAAAAAAAATGTGTACTATTTTTCATAATTACCACAAAACTGTTTCGCATTTTCTATAGAGTATCTTTTTTAAAAGAGCACATAGCCCCCTCTTATTAATAAGTCTGGCTCCCTTGTTCAACTACTAACCAAAAAATAAAATCTCAGATTGATCTAACAAAAAAGAAACTCGAATACATCCATAAATATTCACATATTCACATAAATAAATCTGAAGATTGACATATTAACAATAAAAATACCTTGATTCGGTTGATGATTTTGTTTCTATCCAAAGTGGTTGAAATGGGGTTTTGGATGATTTCATTTCGTTTCTATCCAAAGAGGGGTTTTGCCTGGGGTTTTGGCCGGGGAGAGTTATGGGTCAGAGTTTTGAAATGGGAAGTTGGGTTTAGACTGGCAGCGAATTGGGGATTGAAATAGGAAGTTAGGTTTTCTCGGTATGGGATAGATCCGATGGATTGGGGCTAGAAAGAGCAGGTCAGAGGTAGGGAACTCCGACGGTTTGGGTATAGAAAGGTTGGCAGTGAACTCCGACGAGTAATGGCTACCAGGTCGAAGGTAGGGAACTCCGACGGTTCACCTGATCGGATCGTCAGTCTCGGTGACCGGGTGAGGGGACAGAGACGAGATCGGGAGAGAGAGAAAAGTGTTTTGGGGTTTTTCTTGGGTTTTGTTTCTTACGAGGGAGTTTAGGTGATGTTTGAGAGGGAAAATAGTATTTTGGCTGGAAAAAAAAAAGAGGGAAATAAATTTTGTGTTTTTATTTTTTTTAAATTAAATTAAATTACATATCGCGACATGCTTATAATGAAACTAGTAAGCATTTCGCGACATGATACTCATGTCGCCAAACTTGAGTGCTATTTTTGCGACATACAAGACATGTCGCCGAAAGTAGGAAACCAAATCCGCGACATCCTATTGATGTCGCTGAATGTAAATGACATTTGGGAGAAATGTTAATAGGGAGCCCACCCAATTAATAACTTTTCGCGATACACAAACTATATATGTCACCAAAAGTATACCCTTTGTCAACACGAAAACACTAATGTCGCTGAAACATGTCGCGAATTCTGTTTTTTCTTATAGTGATATGTTGATTGAAACGGAAAAACTTGGAGCTAGACCTGCTGATACTCCTATTGTGCAAAATCATAGGCTCAATGATATGGGTGGTTAGTTGTTAGATGATATGGGGAGATTCCAACGTTTGATTGGGAGACTAATATACATTTCTCTAACGCATTCACATATTGCTTATAATGTAAGCAATGTTCTAAAAAGCACGTCCAGGCTTGAAGCTTGGGAAAAACTCCCCGCCTTGAGCCTTTTATGCCTTATTCTTGGTAAAAGGTTTAAGGCGCACTGTTTTTAAAAACAAAAAGCTATATTGAAATGAAGCGATATCGCCTTTTAAAAAAAAGGGACCAATATATCATTCAAAATAATCAAAAGACAAATGATATCCCAAACCTCTCTACCACTCGTCCAAAAAACGCGCATTTTTATTTTTTTAGTATTTAAAAAAATCTTATTTTAATTTGCATATATTCAGACATATTTTAAGGGATGTACCATTTTAGTATTTTGAATAGCCTTATTATAGTTAAAAATGTTAAAAATATATTAAAAAAAGACCTAAATGCCTTTTTACACGTAAGGCTCGCCTAGGCTTTTAAGGCTTGAGGCTTGGCCTCCATGCCTCGTCACGCCTCGCATTTTTTAAAACCTTGGATGTAAGCATGATTAATCAGTCTATGTATGCTCCACGTATTTCACGCCTTGGGGCAACGCATCACATTCTACGTTAGTAAAAGGATATTGTTTGGTCGGCATGACCACATGCGGGTTGATGCCTATACTGTTGCAGATTGGGCAAGGTCCATGACAGACCGAAGATTCACTTCATGTTATTGTACATTTGTTAGGGGTAATCTTGTTTCTTGACGTAATAAATAACCTGTAGTAGCAAGATTTAATGCAGAAGCTGAATTCAGATCCATGGCACATAGAATTTGTGAGTTGTTGTGGCTAAGCACTATGTCATCTGAGTTGGGTCACCCTATTAGTGAGCCACTGGATTTGTATTGCGATAACAAAGTTGACATTAGTACTGCTCACAATTCAATTCAACATGATAGAACAAAGCACGTAGAAGTTGATCGATATTTCATTAAAAAAAATCGTCTTGGAGTGATTTGTACTCCGTATGTCAGAACAGGTGAACAAGTAGCTGAGCATGATAGATATCTTTTCACCAGCTTAAGGGGGAGTGTTGTCAGAAGCTTATTTGAAAGCTTATTTATGTTACTTTCATTCTGTAGTTTACCTATGAGTAATTAGTGAAATCTTATGTTATAAGTAGAATGAAAGAATGGATGACTTAATTCATTTAATTTTTTCTCCTCTTCCCATATCAGATTTCTCTCTTCTTCCTCTTTTATACCTTAATCTCTCATAAACATAATCTAGGGTTTGGTTACTTTATAACTCCACAAAAATGTGGTGGTTTACAAAATACTATGAACACTAAATTACGGAAACATAGGCATCACAGGTAGAATCTTATTTAGTGATTTCTGTGATGTCAAATAACTGTGGACTTCAATGAAATTCTTAGCAATGGGGAAAATGAGAGAGGTCCCTAACATGCGAAGTTCTTAATGGATAACTTCAGAGGGGCGTTGCGTTGGATGTCTGCGATTTTAGACAAGTGCCCTTGTTTGGTCTGAAGCTCAGGTGAAAAAATAGACCACCATTTCATGACTTTTTAAGGAGATATTGGTCAATTCATTATATAGTCCTAAGTGGGTCCGTTATATTCTCGCATGTAGTTGCCCAAGTGCTTGAATTTGGCTTCTTGAATCACCACCAGGTTGTTATTCAGCTCAATAATGGAATGGGGGAGTTAAAAAGTTCAGAAGAACAGGAGAAAAGTTAGGGGTCGTTTAGTTGTGGGAAACTATTTTTCATTTTCCATTGCTACTTTTTGCTCCATATCTTTGCCAATAAGCCATTAAGATAGAAAGGAGGAGTGGAAAAGTGTTTTTCAACTTAAACAATTCTAGAAAACATGTATTTTAATACTTTTAATACTTCCACATTAGCTTAAGTTGGAAAATAATTTTCCATGAATTTTCTTTCTTATTTCCATTTAGAGGGCATACTTTGTCAAATTATAACACAAAATATGGAAAATGGAAATATAAAACTATTTTCCACAACTAAACGACCCTTAGAGTTTCATTTTGAATAGGGTTGGGCTTTGAAGGATGATTGATCTTAATGTTTTCAAGGATTTTTGAAAGTACAGGGATATAGTTAGAGCTAATATAGTTAAGTTGTGTATGGACCTCTTATTTATTTATTTTTTTAAATTAAAAGCATGTCTAGAATCCATTAATAACACTCGTATTGTGTTTATTCTGAAAATCAAGGATCCTTCTAAAGTTTCTGATTTCAGACCCATCAATTTGTGTAATGTTTTGTAAGATAATTTGCTAAGGTTATTCATAACATATTCCTATATTTTCTCATGATATTGCGTTTGAATCTCAGTCTTCTTGTGTGCGGAGGCGATAAATTTTTTTCAATGTCGTGGTAGCTTTTGAAACAATTCACCACATGAGAAGGAGATGGTGTAATTCTTAAGGATATGACATAGTCGAATGGGCCTTTCTACAGAGGGTCATGGGGTACTTGGGTTTTCACCAGCTATGGTGTCTTGCATTAGGAGATGTGAATTATTGTGTGGATCATTTTGTATCATGAAAGCCGCAGCTTTGCCATCCACCACATGCCGCGCACTAAGCAATCGCATCATACTTCGTGAGTTGTTTTGAGGTGTTAGACAATTTATGTAATATGCCGGCTGATATATTTTGGTGGTCTGGGATTCCATTATATTTTTCACTTTAAACAGGCCCCAACTCCCGAATGGGAAGAGTTCTTAAAAGAAGTATTTTCTTAATTTTCAGTTTTTGTATGCGGCTTTGTGAAAGGATCCATCATATATGTGAGTTTATTGGGAGTTTGGCATTATGCTATTCAAACACTTAATATGAATTATGAGATTTCGTATGTGAATTTACCAACATGAAAATCTCATAATTTAAAGAAACTCGAACCAAATGAGCTCTTGGTGTTTAAGTATGATAATTGAGCCTGTAATCATGTAGCTCATTCTCTTGCTATATGATAATTGAGCCTGTAATCATGTGTGACACCCCGCCTAATTAAATACTGGGCGATCACTCCTTTATTAAATTAAAATCAAGGTGAACAGTTGGTTCATTCTTAGCATCACTGTCGTGAAAATAAATTTTTCCAAATTAATACCCTAATTAATTAAGCTAAGTGTCAAAACCATTTTCAACATTACTAACCAAATTTTATTTTTAAAGAAAAATTATTTATTTAATTAGTAACAACATTTTCAATAAGTAAGAATCATACTACAATTATCCTGGAACATAATCCAATTAATTTAAACATTCAACATTCAAAATCCCAACATTTAAAACTTAAAGTAAAAACATACATGCTGGAGAGAAAGAGGGAAAAGAAACGGGTCAGAGCCCGATAGTGTATATGATTTAAAAATTCGTTTAGCAAATATTTAAATTGATACAGGCCAATGCAACAACATATTAGTGCGACACTCTCTTGAGAAATTCTCACCTCTCTTCTAATATGCACTCCTATCGCACTAACCTTCCCGATGGTTTATCTCATCATATATCACACTAACTTTCCCCAATGATTAAACTTATCTTAGGTTATTCGTAAGATTTACAACTGATCCACTAAAGTATTTAAAACGTAAGAATTCAATTTATAACCAAAGTTCTCATTTTAACTTTATTAATCAACAAAGTTTTCCAGTGTCACATTATACTTTCTCAAAACAAGTATTTATAATTTGAGTCATCAACCATGTCCTACTTACCAAATCACAGTAGGCAATTCCAGATTTCAAAGTTTCATATATATATATATATATATATATTAACTACTCGTATAATATATATATTATAACAGCACCCCAAATAAAGACTATGGTGCAGGCATACTCTACTATCCAAACCCCGTATCACTCATATTAAGGGGAATACAAATTCGGAATCACTCTCGAATTGTATTAACACATACACAACAATATTGAGGCGAAGGATAGATTCCAAGTCTCTAAGAGGATGGCACATACCCGCGTCTCTTAGGACCGTCTGAACTATCAAATCGATAGCCTGTACCAAGGATATCTACCTTCTAGGGTACGAGTCAATATTCCCCATAAGGCAACACAGGATAAGATCGTCCCAGCACGGCAACCTCAGGGATAGCAAGTAGCGTGGGTATGTTTTTCACACACAAATAGTATATGCATACACAATCATATAACTATACTAATATTACCATAACAATATTAGGTATATCTCAAATCCTATAGTTACGACATTTATCCTTATTTTCACATTATTAGTATCGCATATAAGGGTTCGTCTCTAACCTTAATTCGAAAGATTCTTCCAGCTTATTGCGTAACTCTCATGGACTCTATCATCCCAAGTATAAAATTCAGTAGGTGTCCTTTTTATGTTCCAACGTAACCCTCTTATGTATCTCCCCCTTTAATACATAAATTCATCGACCCTTAAGTAATTATCCCAAAAATACAATTCTTGACTCATATTAAAAATCCCAAAATTATTCACATATCCTACTGATCTTCCCTATCTCCCAAAACACTTTATTAACGATGTCCAAGAATTATTTCACATTAAATTGAATTTAACTAATCTAAAAAGGGAAATAGGAGTCTTCCAGGAGGGGTCGATCGATCGAGGTCGGGGGCTCGACCGAGCGAACCTTCGATCGATCGAAGCTCTGGGCTCGATCGATCGATCAAGCAGGTATTGCGATTTCTGCAGAATTACAGTTACGGGTTTCATCTTCTAACCTTCACCAAATCCATATTTTCCAATCCCAAACGTCTCAGAAATTGTACTATTAACATTATAACATCCTACTAGGTATTTCCAACGTGAAGCATGAGGATTTCTATCGTTATACATGGATTAACAACCCAAAAATTATTATAATTATCAAGAACCCTAGAATTCTCTTACACATGGTTCTAACAAGTATTTCCCGAAATTTCTTCTTATAAACATCATAATTTCGTGGGAAATTCCTCTACATAGTAAGGGTTTTCCAGGAATATCATTTAAACCATAACTACATGCGATTCCTATCTCATATCTTTGGTTTTCTTCCATAAAACTCATTCTAATTACTCCTAAACTAATATGAAGGATGCACCAACGAAAATAATTAAGATAAACACTTGCCTGGGATTTTTGGTGTTCTGATTTGCAGATGATTTTGGTGTGGTTGCGTTCCCCGTCGCGCGATCTACGCGTTGGTGGTGGTGGCGGTGCAAACGGATGGATTTTGGGCCTAGCTCTCTCCTTCCTCTCCTATGGCCGTCACTTGTCTTTGGTTGTTCTAACCCTAGAAGGCAACCTTAGACATCTGATATAACCCTTAGAATTTCGTGGGTTTAATTACCCATAATTGTGAAATGTCCAAAACGCCCTCCCGGGGTACTAATTAGGCCTAAAACCGCCCCGAGATCCATATTTAGTCCCGACGCGACACGGGCGCGTCCCGACTCAAATTTCCAAAATTGTCATTTTATTCACTCGTGACATTCAATATAACCAATATTACATATTACTTTGCTCATTAGTAATATTCAACAAATTTCTCATAATTACTAACTCTCGTCACGTTAATAATTATAACATAATTAATTTCCGAATTTTTATTAAATAATTAACTCACATTAAATTTAATAAATCCCCAAATTAATATAGCATAAAAATACGGGGTATTACATACTTCCCCCCTAATAACGGAATTTCGTCCCGAAATTCGGAAAATAAGGCATGCCTGGTAAGAATACTTCTGGATATCTCTCGCGCATATCGGCCTCGCGCTCCCAAGTGGATTCCTCCACATTATGATGCTCCCACTGGACCCGTACAAGTGAAACTATCTTCGACCTCAATCTCCTCTCACTATAGTCTAGGATAGCCACCGATTTTTCCTCGTAAGAGCTGTCAGGCTGTAAGTCTATCTCATCTATCGCGATGTGTGTATGGGCCATATCATCCCGAAGATATCGTCTCAACGACGAGATGTGGAATACATCGTGAATACGATGTAAATGCTCTGGTAGTCCCAATCTGTATGCTACAGGCCCAATCCTCTCGATAATGGGAAATGGTCTCACGTACCTCGGAGCCAATTTCCCCTTCTTCCCGAACCTCATGACTCCTTTCATAGGAGATACACGCAGTAACACTTGGTCCCCCACATTAAACTCCCGAAAGAACCGTTTCGCATCGGCGTAGCTCTTCTGCCTGTCCTGAGCTACTCGAATGCGACTCCTAATCATCTCAATCCTCGCGGAGGTTTCCTGAATCACCTCTGGTCCTAACAACTTGTTATCCCCCACCTCGAGCCAACAAGCTGGGGAACGACAAGGCCTGCCATACAAAGCCTCAAATGGAGCCATGCCAATCGTGAACTGATAAGAGTTATTATAAGCAAACTCTACCAGTGAAAGGTGTGGCTCCCAACCTCCTCCAAAATCAAGAACACACATGCTTAGCATATCCTCTAACATCTGATTAGTACGCTCTGTCTGTCCATCTGTCTGTGGGTGATAAGCTGAACTCAACCTCAACTCAGTACCCATAGCCTCCTGAAAGCTTTCCCAAAAACGTGACACGAAAATCTTGTCCCTATCTGACACAATATCCAGGGGCACCCCATGTAACCTGACAATCTCAGCAATGAACAACTGAGCATATTGACCTGTGGTATAATCTGTCCGCACCGGTAGAAAATGAGCCACCTTGATCAGACGGTCTACAATTACCCAGATGGAGTCGTGGCCCCGTTGTGATGTTAGTAACCCTGTAATAAAATCCATGGAAATACTCTCCCACTTTCACGCGGGTACTTCCAATGGCTGAAGCAATCCTGACGGTTTCTGATGGTCCACTTTCACCAGCTGGCAGGTAGAACACTTGGACACAAACTCAATAATGTCCTTCTTCATCCCACTCCACCAGTATTGTCTCCTCATATCCTGGTACATCTTATCTCCTCCAGGATGCACTGCAAATCGGGACCCGTGAGATTTGGTCATCACTGCATGACACAATTCTGCCCCTTCTGGAACCACTAACCTCCCATTGAACCTCAAACGCCCATCAGAACTAACAGAATAGGACTCAGCACCCTCGGCTAAAAGTCGTACAATCTGCTCCTGGCAAAACGGGTCTGTGGTTTGGGCCTGTATTACCCTCGTAACAATCTCGGATGTGACTGTCATAACAGATATGAAGGAACGGGCTACTGCGTCCTGGTGACCCAACTCCTTCCACTTCGCTTTCCAGACATCCGCTACCTCATTTATCGGTCTACGACTCAATGCATCAGCAACTACGTTGGCCTTCCCCGGATGATACTGTATGTCAAACTGATAGTCCGTCACAAACTCTAACCATCTGCGCTGACGCATATTCAGCTCTCGCTGAGTGAATAGGTACTGCAGTTATTTGTGGTCTGTGAACAAACGGAACTTCTCCCCCAATAAATAGTGTCTCCATATCCTCAATGCAAAGACGACCGCTGCTAACTCCAGGTTGTGGGTGGGGTAATTCTTCTCATGTGGCTTAAGCTTACGGGAGGCAAAAGCTATAGCCTTCTCTTCCTGCTGAAGTACTCCCCCAAGTCCCCATAAAGAGGCATCGGTGTAAACCAGGTACTCCGCACCCGACTTTGGTAAAGCAAGGACTGGTGCTGAAGTAAGCTTGTCTTTCAGCTCGTCGAAAGCCAATTGACAAGCATCATCCCAAACATATGGTACCCCTTTGCGAGTCAGGTTCGTCAATGGACCCGCTATTTTGGAGAATCATCGAATGAATCTCCTGTAGTATCCGGCTAACCCCAAGAAACTACGCACTTCCGTCGGTGTCGTGGGCTGTCCCCACTCCCTCACCGCTGACACTTTACTCGGGTCAACTGCTATCCCCTGCTCAGAAACAACATGCCCCAAGAACTGTACTTCTCGCAACCAGAATCCACACTTTTCGTACTTAGCATACAGCTGATGCTCTCGTAGAGTCTGAAGAACTTGCCTTAAGTGCTCGGCATGCTCCTCCTCGGAGTGTGAATATATCAAAATGTCATCTATAAAGACGATGACAAACTGATCCAAGAACTCTCTGAATACTCGGTTCATTAAGTCCATGAATACGACTGGAGCATTTATGAGACCAAATGGCATCACTCTGAACTCGTGAGACCCATATCTCGTCAAGAAGGCAGTCTTTGAAACATCCTGCTCTCTAATACGTAGCTGATGGTACCCCGACCTCAGATCTATCTTTGAAAAGAAAGTTGCTCCCCTCAGTTGGTCGAACAGATCATCGATTCGAGGCAACAAATACTTATTCCCTATCGTGACCTTGTTCAACTCCCGGTAGTCCACACATAACCTCAGTGAACCATCTCTCTTCTTCACAAACAAGACTGGAGTGCCCCAAGGTGAGGTACTCCTGCGAATGAAGCCCTGACCTAACAGCTACTCTATCTGATCTCGTAACTCTCGCATCTCTGTCGGAGCCATACGGTATGGAGCGCGTGCTATAGGTCTCGTATCTGGCAATAAATCTATGACAAAGTCTATCTCTCGACTGGGGGGTAGGCCTGGTATCTCCTGGAATACATCGGAATACTCACGAACGACTGGTATCGAGTCTAAAGGAATCACAACCTCCTTAGAGGCATCCTCCTCTATATAATACAAATGAGCGGTCGAACCTCCCTCTGGGCGAGGCATCGCCACTACAAACATCTCTTGCCCCGGAATGGCAAAAATAATGCTCCCACCGAAGCAATCAATCATGGCTCTATAAGCTACGAGTCAATCCATACCGATGATAACATCATGCTCATGCATATCTAAGACTAACATGTCTGCAGGTAATACCAAACTACCAATCTCTACCCCCACTCCCCGGCATATAAAGAAGATAAGCGACCCACTTCCCAGTGGTGAGTCTACACACGTCACTGTGCTCTCTGCTGTGGCTAACAACCCTAAGGCCTTCGCAAAATGCGTAGCTATAAAACAATGTGTTGCCCCAGTATCAAATAAAACCCGACCCATAGTACCATAGATAGGAAACATACCCTCAATCGCGGGTGGTGCCTGTGGAGCTGCTGCCTGGTGGACGTTATAGGCACGTCCATACTGTAACTTCCCCTGCTGCACTGGAGCTGCTGGAATGGATGGTAGGGCTGGCACCTGGGCTGGAGCTGGGAGGGCAGGTGGAAAAAGTGGCCTCTGCGCCTTATTACGGGCACCCTGCTGTTGTGGGGCCCTATCTCCCTCCGGAAAATCCTGGCGCCTATGGCCGTGCTTACCACACCCAACACATCGGCCTTTGAAGTTGCCTCCCCTCTGACCCTGCTACCACGACCCTGCTAGCCGTTACCATTATGCCACTGGCCCTGTTGGCCCTGATGAACACGTTGTTGGCCCTGTTGGCCCTGCTGCTGACCCTGCTGTCGGTGTTGGCCTTGCTGGCCCTGCTGATTAGGCTGGCCCTGCTGACCCTGCCTATAACCCCCAAATCCCTGCCTGGAATCACCTGAACGGAATCGCTTAGCAGGGTCCCCTTGATGGGAACTCTGCTCGTGCTGACGAGTCTGTCCATGGGATGGTGCCCCACTAGCACTACTACCCCCGGTCCTGCCCTGCTGGCTGGACTCTCCTGCTCTCCTGCTTCCCTGAAGATGGAAGCGGTGATCCTGGCAATGTAGTAACGCAGCATTGATTACATCAGTGAAAGTACTCAGGGATAGATTCCCTATAAGATGCTGACGGATCCTCCAAGCTAACCCGTCCACAAACAACATTATCTTCTTACTCTCAGTAGGTGCCTCATCTGGCACTATGGTGAGAAGTCTCGTGAACTCCTCCTCATACTCAGCAACGGTAGAGTTCTCCTGCTTCAAATTCAGTAATTTCCGCCTCATCTCAGTCTGAACGACGGGTGGAAAGTACTTGCGGTCAAACCGCTCCCAGAACGACTGAATAGGGATCGTGTCCCTCTCCTCTAAGGTGGTAGTGGACTCCCACCACTGCAAAGCGGCCCCCACCAGCTTAAAGGAAGCCAATAACTGCCTTTGCACGTCGGTGCACTCATACATACGAAGATGCCGCTGGATGTCTTTCTTCCATTGGCTGACTGTGACGATATTTGAGCTACCAGAGAACTCAGGGGGATGCGCCTTCTGAAAAACATCCTTAACCCTCTCCCATGCAGATGGGAGCTGTGCTGGTACTGGCGCCACTGCTTGAATCTGGGGTGGAGCCTGCTGAACCACCGCTAGCGCGGCATTCACCGCCTGAACAACAATGGCGGCAACTTCATTAGCATTCATAGTGCCTTGTGCCGGAGCTGCTGGCTGCTCGGCCTGGGCACGCCTATCCTTCGGTGCACGTCTCGGAGGCATCTGAAACGTGAAGAAGTTTATTAGTCTACAGTCATTATCAAATCTCAAAGAGCTGAAGACGCAACGTAAAAGCAGAAATACAACAATCCTAAAAATAGGGCTCTATATCAAAGAGAGCAACGCTGAAAGCATAATAAACCGCACAGATCCTAAAGGACACTAGAACCTGATGCTCTGATACCACCTGTGACACCCCGCCTAATTAAATACCGGGCGATCACTCCTTTATTAAATTAAAATCAAGGTGAACAGTTGGTTCATTCTTAGGATCACTGTCGTGAAAATAAATTTTTCCAAATTAATACCCTAATTAATTAAGCTAAGTGTCAAAACCATTTTCAACATTACTAACCAAATTTTATTCTTAAAGAAAAATTATTTATTTAATTAGTAACAACATTTTCAATAAGTAAGAATCATACCACAATATTCCTGGAACATAATCCAATTAATTTAAACATTCAACATTCAACATTCAAAATCCCAACATTTAAAACTTAAAGTAAAAACATACATGCTGAATAAATCCCAAAGTAACAGTTCTAGAAATAACTGAAATACAAATGTCCAAATAAAACATATAAATAGTGAAAAGGGCGACACATGCCCAATAAGGAGAATGATAGAAGCGGAATCAAGTAAATGAAATCGTCTAAGCAAGTGGCCTGCAACTCCCACCTAAGCTGCAGCACGTTCCTTCCAAGGGATCCTAAACAAGACGCCCCTGTGGCTGGGCACATGTAATATATACATATATACACAAGAGAGAAAGAGGGAAAAGAAACGGGTCAAAGCCCGATAGTGTATATGATTTAAAAATTCGTTTAGCAAGTATTTAAATTGATACAGGCCAATGCAACAACATATTAGTGCGACACTCTCTTGAGAAATTCTCACATCTCTTCTAATGTGCACTCCTATCGCACTAACCTTCCCGATGGTTTATCTCATCATATATCACACTAACTTTCCCCAATGATTAAACTTATCTTAGGTTATTCGTAAGATTTACAACTGAGCCACTAAAGTATTTAAAACGTAAGAATTCAATTTATAACCAAAGTTCTCATTTTAACTTTATTAATCAACAAAGTTTTCAAGTGTCACATTATACTTTGTCAAAACAAGTATTTATAATTTGAGTCATCAACCATGTCCTACTTACCAAATCACAGTAGTCAATTCCAGATTTCAAAGTTTCATATATATATATATTAACTACTCGTATAATATATATATTATAACAGCACCCCAAATAAAGACTATGGTGCGGGCATACTCTACTATCCAAACCCCGTATCACTCATATTAAGGGGAATACAAATTCGGAATCACTCTCGAATTGTATTAACACACACACAACAATATTGAGGCGAAGCATAGATTCCAAGTCTCTAAGAGGATGGCACATACCCGCGTCTCTTAGGACCGTCTGAACTATCAAATCGATAGCGTGTACCAAGGATATCTACCTTCTAGGGTACGAGTCAATATCCCCCATAAGGCAACACATGATAAGATCGTCCCAGCGCGGCAACCTCAGGGATAGCAAGTAGCGTGGGTATGTTTTTCACACACAAATAGTATATGCATACACAATCATATAACTATACTAATATTATCATAACAATATTAGGTATATCTCAAATCCCATAGTTACGACATTTATCCTTATTTTCACATTATTAGTATCGCATATAAGGGTTTGTCTCTAACCTTAATTCGAAAGATTCTTCCAACTTATTGCGTAACTCTCATGGACTCTATCATCCCAAGTATAAAATTCAGTAGGTGTCCTTTTTATGTTCCAACGTAACCCTCTTATGTATCTCCCCCTTTAATACATAAATTCATCGACCCTTAAATAATTATCCCAAAAATACAATTCTTGACTCATATTAAAAGTCCCAAAATTATTCATATGTCCTACTGATCTTCCCTATCTCCCAAAACACTTTATTAAGGATGTCCAAGAATTATTTCACATTAAATTGAATTTAACTAATCTAAAAAGGGAAATAGGAGTCTGCCAGGAGGGATCGATCGATCGAGGTCTGGGGCTCGATCGAGCGAACCTTTGATCGATCGAAGCTCTGGGCTCGATCGATCGATCAAGCAGGTATTGCGATTTCTGCAGAATTGCAGTTACGGGTTTCATCTTCTAACCTTCACCAAATCCATATTTTCCAATCCCAAACATCTCAGAAATTGTACTATTAACATTATAACATCCTACTAGGTATTTCCAACGTGAAGCATGAGGATTTCTATCATTATACATAGATTAACAGCCCAAAAATTATTATAATTATCAAGAACCCTAGAATTCTCTTACACATGGTTCTAACAAGTATTTCTAGAAATTTCTTCTTATAAACATCATAATTTCGTGGGAAATTCCTCTACATAGTAAGGGTTTTCCAGGAATATCATTTAAACCATAACTACATGCGATTCCTATCTCATATCTTTGGTTTTCTTTCATAAGACTCATTCTAATTACTCCTAAACTAATATGAAGGATGAACCAACGAAAATAAGCAAGATAAACACTTGCCTGGAATTTTTGGTGTTCTGATTTGCAGATGATTTTGGTGTGGTTGCGTTCCCCGTCGCGCGATCTACGCGTTGGTGGTGGTGGCGGTGCAAACGGATGGATTTTGGGCCTAGCTCTCTCCTTCCTCTCCTATGGACGTCACTTGTCTTTGATTGTTCTAACCCTAGAAGTCAACCTTAGACATCTGATATAACCCTTAGAATTTCGTGGCTTTAATTACCCATAATTGTGAAATGTCCAAAACGCCCTCCCGGGGTACTAATTAGGCCTAAAACCGCCCCGAGATCCAAACTAAACCTCTGGGTACACTTTTCTGACTATCTCGACCCTTCCGGACGCGTTGGCGCACTCAAAATGACCATACGAACAACTTATAAAATATTTATTTTTATTTATCAATATTTAGTCCCGACGCGACACGGGCGCGTCTCGACTCAAATTTCCAAAATTGTCATTTTATTCACTCGTGACATTCAATATAACCAATATTACATATTACTTTGCTCATTAGTAATATTCAACAAATTTTCCATAATTACTAACTCTCGTCACGTTAATAATTATAACATAATTAATTTTCGGATTTTTATTAAATAATTAACTCACATTAAATTTAATAAATCCCCAAATTAATATAGCATAAAAATACGGGGTATTACATCATGTAGCTCATTCTCTTGCTAGGCATACTTTGAACTCTACATAACTGGTGGTTTGGTATAATTTATACCTAGTTGTTTGGAAAGTCCTATGATTTTCGCTCTCCTTAATAATACGACTTTGGTTACGTTTAAACAAATAGATAAATGAACAACGAAATGCATTTTATATTATTGGAGGTTCGTTTGAGATGGATAACTTTAGTGGATTGTGAATTATATATTAAATTGCATAAAAGTAAAATTATGTAATTTAATACATAATTTACACAAGCTATTTAAATAGTGTATCCCAAATGAGCAATGCTTATTAGATTCTTTCAAGAGTCTTTCAGTGACTTTCTTTTTGTGAAGAGAGTAGTCCTTCAAATCATAATAAATTGTCAAGAAGAACAATAGGCCTGTTTGGTTTGCAACTATAATTCTATTTTTTGTGTTTAAATGCAATTCTGATAAAAATTTGCGTTTGGCAACCTGTTTTTAAACACTGAATTATAATATTTCCGTGTTATAATCAAGTTGTTCAGAAAATAGGTTGAGGGTGTTTTATAATTTTTGTTTTTTTATTTTTCAACTAAAAATTATTCATTTCTAATATTTTAATGCATTTATACCTTAATATATAATATACATACATAATACATTAATATAAGTGTAATTCTTATGAATAAAAAATATATATGTACATATAAAGTTACATAATATTATCAGTAGATTCATTATAGTTATATATAATTTTATACACACATGTATTATTAATGTATGGAATAATATAAAATATACATAAAGTACATATGTATTCAAAAATATTATCAATTCATGTATGTATATAATTTTATAGTGAATTATACATGCAATATCATTATATATATATATATAGTTAAACTTCCTAACATACCTCATTAAATATACACTCATATATGGTGTATGAAAGTGTTGTATATCATATATATGTATACATTCATGTATAATGTATGTATGAAAATCTTTTGTATATATTTATACACACACACATATGCATATGTATAATATAATTTATATAAATATACATGTTTGCCAGTTTTGACAAATTTTCAAAAAACAGTATTTAAAAATAATTTTACCAAATGCGCACCAATAATTATGAACGCAAAAAACTGAATTTTAAAACTGTATTTAAAAACAGCATTTAAATCGAGTTTTTTGAATACAGAACCAAACAGGCCCTTAAGTACTTAATAATGCTAAACGTAAGCATGTACACGACATCACGAGTACGGGTATTCAAAGAAAATCAATGTTGAGGAAGAAAATCAAGTAATAATAAAACCTTTAAGATCATCTTTCTACTTCTTTTCAAAATTCAAAATAGCTTAGTTATATACTTTGTATGAAATCGAAATGGATTTTCTTTTTTTTTTTAGTTGAGAAGATAACCTTTTGCTCTCGAGAATGAAAACTTCTTTTAAAGTGGGTAAAAAAATGTGTTTGTGATAATGGCAACAAAAATACACCTTCTAGTTTAAGTATATGATTATTTATGAATATATTGGATTTATAAGCAAACTTAGTTTGTGTTAGGAAATTAGACCCCACTTTTCGTCAATAATTTTGCCAGAACTTTGAGAGTCAATGGGTCAAGAAAATAATAAAATATCACTTATTGGGAAATATTTTTTTGAGTGTGAATCCAAAATCATACCATTGGCAAAAATAACAAAAGAGTAATAACTCAAGAAAATACGCAAAAACACACGAGACAACTTTACTTGGTTAGGCAAATTTTGCTTATATCTATAATTCACACTCACTTTTACTATAAAATATTTGGGTCTGTTCACACTTTTTGTCCACACTCACTCTTGCACTCATTGTATTTTTTACTCCTCTCTTTGGTTGTTTACACAACTCAACTCTTGCTCAATTGATGGTGGTATGTTGATGTTCTAACTCCATATTTATAGATTTATAGGATCATTAATTGCCTATTAAACTTGGCCACAACGTTTTCTTAGTCACCGAAAATCTTAGGTGGCCAGAGTACTTTATTTGTCTTTACATACCATTAGTTTGAGAAAATTATGATACAAAGACAATTTAACAAGTTGGGTTTAAAAGTGAAAATGAAGGGTCAATTTAAAGAGGTAATTAAGGGCATTACTTAAAAAATATCAATCATTATGTTTAAATTTGATTGTATTATATTAAGAATATTATATCGTAACATTGAGGAGTAATTATTGACATGGCATTAGGAGCCACCTTCTCTATATGTGCCTCCTCCTCTATCTAGGAACCAAACCCAACGGCCACTGTATCCCTATCTTCTTGGGGTGTTTCTAAGGGTACCACGTAAATTGCTTCAAAATACCACAAGTTAGAAAAATAATTTTTTGCTAAGGGCCACCATTAGTATAATAATATTTTTTTACCCAACTACAACACAAAAACAACTACACTCCAAACTCTCCCTTTCTCTCTCTATCCACTGCACTCTAAGCTCTCCCTTTCTCATCTTCACCTCACCCAATAAATTTATCTCCATTAATCCAACCAACCATCTTCAACAATATTAAAGTGTTGTTCCATTGGTCCCCACACTCTATTATTAAAGTTTTGTCCTCCACCAACCATCAACAACAACATTATTAAATAACTAGGGCGTGTTCCTTAAATATTCAAATACTAATGAGTATTTCACCATTAGGCAATGTCAACACCTCAAAATTAATTGACAACTCTACAAATTCACTCTAAAAACTTTGGGCCCATTACATATATATTTATTTTTTCATAAGGTTTGATAATTAGAAAACTCGCAGAAAATGTATAGTTGGTTCGGGATCGGGGCCCCGATTTCAAGGAAGAAATTTGAGGTTATCCTCCTGAACCAACTCTATATTTTTTTGTTCGAACTAAGCCAATTCATTATAATCATGCCGAACCATATAGTAATATTCGGCATATTTTCCCTGTACCAGCTAAACCTGGTTTGTTATATGTAATACCCCGTACTTTTGGCTATATTTATTTTTGGGATTAATTAATTAATGAGAATTAATTGGAAATTAATCCGGGTAAAATACTAGCGAGTTGTGAGTTGGTATTTGACTATATTGAGTATATATGATGTTATATGAATATTGAATTATGAGATTTGTCGTGAGATTTATATACGACAATTTGGTCATTTTATTGGGACGCGTGTGACAGTCGCGTCAGGATATAATTATTTTAATTATAAAAGTGAATTTAAATTCTATTGATCGTATGGTCGTTTTGAGTGCGCCAATGCGTCCGGAAGGGTCGAGATAGTCAGAAAACACTAACCGGGGGTGTAGTTTGGGTCCCGGGGTATTTTTAGGCCATACCGGCAATATAAAGGGTATTTTGGTAATTTCGTATTTTTAGGAATTAAAAATGACGAAAATTAGAGAAGTAAATCTGATGTGGGTTTGACCCACTAAGCCACTAACCAACCCATGTTAACCCAATAGGTTACGTAGCTTATTAGAATTAGGTTCTATTACTTTCCATAAGAAAACCCTAGCCACCATAGCCATTGGAGAAAAGGTTGGAGAGCGAGAGAGGAGGAGAATTCTGCAGAAAAAGCTTCATCAAATCAACACCAAACTCAGAGACACTAGAGGCAAGTGGTTTAATATCGTTTAATTTCAGAGAATGCTCTTTCCATGTATAGGAATTTAATAAAATTGATTTGTTCTTGGTGAAATATGAAAACCCATGTATTTTAGAACTTAGAACTTGAAATCTAGAGGAGAATTGCATGTAGAATGGTAGGTAGATGATTATACTGATGATATTAGTGAATGGATGAAATCAAAACGGATTTATATTGGGTTAATTCATTATTTAAAATTTTAGGGTTCATGTTCTTGAAAATTGGGGGAAAAATGTAGAAACTTGTGATTTAATGATGTTTAGGATGTATTAATTCCTTAAAAGATGTTTGTATATGACCTTAGCATGTTTTAGGATGATTGGAGAACTTAAAACATTGTTGGAACGAATTTTAGAGGAGATTTGAGGAGTAAGAATTGATGAAAAACGAGATTGGAAATTCTGGGCTTGAAACTGGCCAGTCGTTAGAAGGCCTCCCCAGGTCGTTCGAACGAGCTCGTTCGAACGAGCTTCTAACGAGTTGACCAGTCGCTTCTAACGAGGGGAGACTTCGTTCGATACCTTCGTTCGAACGAACTGTATTTCGTTCGATACCTTCGTTCGAACGAGATGTCGTTAGAAGGTACAGTTCGTTCGAACGAACTGAAATCTCGTTCGAACAGCCTCGTTCGAACGAGACTTCTAACGAGCTGGCAGTTTAGGCCTTTTTGGCCTGTTTTGATTTTGGGAGTCCCGTAAACTTGTTCGAGGGTAGAGATAACATTCCTTTGGTGATGTATTGATAGATTTGGGACTTTTGGGTTATTATGAGGAGTAAATTATATACGAGTGATTTAAATCAATGGACTGTTTGGGTTGAGACGTGAGTGTCTACTACGACGTGAGAATAAATTATGGCGCGTATGATTATAAACCGGAATCATATAAAGTGTATAAATTATATGTTGGTACTAGAATGAGAATAGTACTACAATTAATCTACGGGATTACTAAGATGTGTGTTTACGTAGTATTGGTATATGATTTGTGTGTATGACATACTTACCATACTTGCTATCACGGGAGGTTTGCGTTCGCTTAGGGCCCTCTAATCCTTGTGTTGCCCGAATTTAGACTGGTTACCTCGATGAACATAGGTCAGAGAAAGACTTATTGAGATGTTAATAAGTCCGCTGATCGTGGGAGCGTAGGTATGTGCGTGACCCATGTGATGTGACTGTGTTCGCCTCCACTATTTGTGATTTGTGTTATCTGAACTATTCCTGAGAGATTCGGAATATGTGATCCTTATGTACGCGATGTACCGGGATGGATAGCAGAGTATGTGTGCACCGCAACTTAGTCTCGGGGTGCTTATATTGTATATTTATGTTGTGGAAATATACGCTTAATAAACTGGGAACTTTCATATAGTATTGTGTGTAACTATGGAATAACATAGAGGGTTAATTTATAACGAGCTGTGTTACTCTTGTATGAGAACCTGAATTTACGTTAAGCACCTATTTAAACTGAGATCGTTATAATGTTAATGGAACCGAGTAATAAGGGTAGGACATATGACAGTCTAGCTAGATATGATGTCACTTAGCTAGTGGTTTGTGTCGTTTTAGATGAGTACTTACGTTAGGAGTGCACAGTTAGACGAGAGGTGAGAATATCATGTGAGTGCACGTCCTAACATGTACTTTACATTTAATGTTTTAAATATTTTTAAAGCACTTGCAGGTTTTTAAAATATCTCCACATTTGGGCTCTGACCCGTTTGCTTTCAAATCTATTTTCTTGTAAAACCATTTTAGGTGCCCAGCCATAAGGTCACCATGCATAGGATACTCATTCAGGTGACGAGCTGTAGCTGTTTGTGGGAGCTACAGGGAATTGCTTTTAGACGCTTCTACCATTTGGATTCCTGATTCAATATTTATCAGTTGTAGGGCATGTTGCCCATTTCTTTTAGAGACATCTTCCCATTTCAGTTTTTCAGACTTTGGCATGTATTGATCCAGTATTCAGTTTAGTTGTTTCAGTTTGTGGTATTGTTGTGAGGAGTTTTCCTCCAGACTTTATTTATATTATGTGATGGTTATTCTATTTACTTCATTATGGTGAATGGTGTTATTATTCTTCATTACACTTGTTGCATGTTAATCAGACTTAAATTAAAATTTGGCAACTTACTTTTTAAATACTAGGTGGTTAGTAATCATAAAAATGTTTTCGACAGTGATGCTATTAACTGGACCAACTTGGCATTTTGAATTAATTTAATAAACGAGTAGCTACCCGATATTTAATTAGTCGGGGTGTCACATTATAATCACCCCGAACCAGCGTTTGTTATTCGACAACTTTACCCCGAACTATTGAAACAAAGGCGGTATATTCATGTCGAATGAGATACAAACATAGAAACTGCAAGCTTGTTATCAATGTAATTCGAACATATAATGTAATTTTGTTTGTTCTCAAACATAGAAACTACAAAATTGTTCTCGAACCTTATTTTGATTCAAACATAGAAACTACAAGCTTGTTCTCAAACCTTATTTTGATTAACCCTCTATGTTATTGTAACACCCCGTATTTTTGTGCATTTAATATTTAATTAATTCGGGATTTTAAAATATTGGTGTGTTGTAATTTTAATTGAATTAATTATGACAATATATTTATTTAAATATTAATCGGGAAGTGAATGGTTAATTTTTAGGGAAATTTATTTACTGAGTGAATAGTAATAATTTAATTACGCCATTTCGAGTATTAATGACGGGGTATGCACTTGTTCCAGCCAGGAGTCGGTATAGACTAAATTTGGGTGTGAGATAAGGATTTTTATAAATTAATTCGGATGCCAATTCTGAGTGGGCGGTTGAGTCCGGATGGGTCGAGATAGTCAGAAAAGAGTACCCGGGGGTAGTAATTGGGTCTCGGGACATTTTTGGGCATAGCCGGGCCCACATGGGGTGATTTGGGCTATTTTAATTTAGCCCATTAGGCAAAAAACGGGATTTGTGTTTTTAAACCTAAACCTAAGAAAAGGAAAAGGAGCAGCCAACATTATTCTAACCTAGGGATTGAGAGGGAGATTGGGGGAAACAATCAAATGGCAAATTGGAGGTTATTGGAGCCAAATTAAGGGATGTCGACGACGGATCAGACCCTACGAACAATTCCAGGCAAGTGGTTAACTGTTTTTACCTCTAAATTGTGATATCCAATTCATATTTTAGTGATGTGTATACTAAAATTCGTTTTGGGTGTAAATGGGTACAAAATGGCGTTTTTGTTTATGGGACACTTGAATGAGATTCAAAGTAAGATTTAGATAGGTGATTGATATATGAATATGTACGTATGATTTGAATGAGAAATCCAGAACATAAAAGAGTAGAAATTAAATCTGAAAATTGGATTGTAAAACAGATAATTGAATTTTTGTGAAGAAAGACCCATTTCGAAAATCATGAGATAAGTAGATAAATTGATTATCCTAAGGTCCCTTGATGTGTAGGATGTGGAATAACTATGTTTATGTGGTGGGATAATGTGATTGGAGGTTTAGACTTTGGATTAAAAACCTTAATTTTCGTTAATGGTGAAATTCAGCAAGGAAGGAGAGCTGGAACGAAGGGATCGATCGATCGATCGGGGGGCATCGATCGATCGACGATGGTTAATTCTGGGCAGTTCGGCCTGTGTGTGAGATAAGGGGGAAATTAATTATATAATAATTTTCATACATTAATTAGTGTTATATAATTATGAAATACATATTCCTAGTAATTATGGGGAATAGTAATTGGGACTAGGAGCAATTTATGTGGGGAAACTCTATGGAGGAAATTGAGGGATGTTATTCCAAAATAGGGAGATACGGATCAAGTGAGTGAGTCCGGGTATATTGGCTAAGCGACGCCAAGGTAGTGAATTAAGGTTGGAGATAAATTAGTTAAGGTAGAGTTGGAATATAGACTCGGGAAAGTGGTAAATTAATTAATGTGCAATTAATTAGCTAGAGTTGGGCTATAGGCTCGGGAAGGAAATAAATTAATTAGTGTGTAAATTAATTTAAATAGAGTCGGACCGCAGACTCGGATTGGTATTAAATTGATAATTGTGCTAATTATATAATTAGAGTCGGATTGTAGACTCGGGAAGGTTTTAAATTAATAGGTGGGTAATTAATTTAATTAGAGACGGATGGTAGACTCAGGGAGGTAATAAGTTAATTTAGGTGATATTAAATTAAATAAGGGTCGAGGTATAGACTCGGGCTATCATTATAGAAATTAATTGGGTGAAATTAATTAAATGAAAGTCGGACCATAGACTTGGATTGGTATTAATTAATTAAGTGTGTAAATTAATTAACACAGAGTCGGACCATAGACTCGGGGAAAGTATTACATTAATTAATATGGGAATTAATTAAATTAGAGTCAGACCATAGACTCGGGATAATAATAATATAATAAGTGAGAAAACTTATTTGGTCGAGTCAGGCGAGAGACTCGGGATTTCAGGCTAATGTTACGGGTTGTGAGTACACGGTAAAGCCGGGGTTTATTTTATATATATATATATATATATATATATATATATATATATATATATATATATATATATATACGGTGTAGTGATAGTATATATATGTGTGTATATATTGTGTGTGCTACTAAATATCAGTGATTAGATATTTATTAAATTATATTCTCTAGTGCTATCAAGGGAGGTTGCGCGATGTGGGTGAATCCCCTAGCTTGAGGAGTAGGGTGAGTATATCCCCAGGTCATAGTGTCCGTTATATGGGTGAGGGGCTTATCTCACTTTCAGGGAAGGAATATGATCGCCTCCACTTCGTTTTGTTTTGAACCAGGTTGGTGAGCGAATCCAACTTGGGTAACTAGGTTATTTGAGCATACCTAGTGAGATGGCACTTGAGAGGGAATCATCCAGTGAGGGTATACTCGGAAGGATGGGTACACGTATTATATATGTATGGATGTTTTAGTAAGATACATATAATATGGTAGTGAATATTATATGTAGGTAATAATACAGTGTGTGATGTATTTATTTTATATAACTCGGGTTACAGTTATATGTTGTTAATTAATGAGAAATTAATTAAGTTAAACATTTTTGGGAATAATACAGTGTGTGATATATTTAATTGATATAACTTGTGTTACGGTTATAGGCTATTAATTAAGAAGGAATTAAATAAGTTGATTAGTGAGATAACTTATAATTCGGAAATAATAATACTCGGGTTAGAGTAGTATGGCAAGGGGAGGTTACACCAGGACTTGTTGGACGGGGTAGTACAACTAGGTGGGGTTAAGGTAACCGTTAGGTGTGCACATTAGTGGAGGGGTTAGAATGTCCACAAGAGAGTGCGACACTAACTTTAATATGAAGAGCATTCATGCATTTTAAATTACTGCAGTTAATTCACTTGCTAAATACTTTCCAAATGTTTTGGGTTCTAACCCCTTGCTATAAAACTATTTTCCAAAACCTTTTAGGTGTCCAGCCACAGGGACGCCAGGATTAATACTCAATTCCAGGGACACGGAGCTGCGACATATGTGGATGTTAGCAGGAGTTTGGATTAGACGCATAGTTCATTCATTCCTAGAGTAGGAATCTTTTCTCAGTTCAGTTTTACTTAGGGCTTGTTGCCCACACCTCTCGGTACAGTTTTCAGTTATATTTTATTCAGATGTTGGATGTTGTATTGTATTATTTTTACTTTGGTGGCTGATGGTTTATTCGGCAAGTTGTTTAATTGATTATGATTCAGTTTATTTTCATTTAGTTGTGTGAATGGTTTATATTTTAATTCCGCATGTTCAGTTTTGGTTTAAGTAAAAGATAAAATTGGCACCAGCGTTTGGAATACTAGGTGGTTAGTAAGTCTCAAAGAAAGTTTTCGACAGTGATGCTAAGGATGATCCAACTGAGATTCCTGTTTTAATTTGGTATAGGACTGATTACCCGGTATTTTATTAGGCGGGGTGTCACAGAATGTTGGGAATGAAGGTAGTATCCAAGAGCTAAAAGGTAGGAAGAGGAACACGACCACTCAAAAGTGCAACTGTACGTTTTTGTTGAAGGGCATTCCACTTGAAAATGGACATTGGATGATATCTGTTATTAGCAGCATTCACAATCACGAATTATCGAAAACGTTAGTTGGACATGCATACGCCGATCGACTTACTTCGGTGGAGAAAAATATTATTCCTTGAGTGGGGTAAAGTTGGCCTCCATTCTAAGGACGATTAAAAGTCGTAATGTTAATAATGTTTTGACCATGGAAATAATTTACAACGCCATTGGGGAGTTGAGGATTTTTGAATCCGAGGGTAAACCGGCGATGCAACAGTTAATGAAGTGTAACACCCCGTAATTTTGAGGACTAAGAATTTAATTATTTTTGGGAGAAATAAAATTTATTTAAATTGGAGAATTTTAAATTTGGCAAATGAGGTCAAAATTTGAGGATGTTATAATGTATTTCGGATGACGATTCTGAGTGTACGGTTGATTCGGGGTGGATCGAGATAGTCAAAATGACTGTCCTTGGGTTGTATTTGGGTTCCAAAATATTTTAAGTTAGTTTGACTCGAATTGGAGTAAACGAGTTATTTAAAGTGTGTATTATCATATAAAGTTGGGTATTTTGGAGATAAGGCTTATTAAGCCTACGCGAGATAACAATCTCATTTGTGAGATTGCGAAAACCCTAGAGAGAGAGAGAGAAGAGGAAAGGAAGAAGAGAAAGAGAAGAAAATATTGGAGATTACCGATCAATCCGTGATTTCGAGGAAGATTCAACCTCTACAACTTTGACCCTAAAGAGAGAGAGAGAGAGAGAGAGAGAGAGAGAGAAGAGGAAAGGAAGAAGAGAAAAAGGATAAAATATTGGAGATTCCCGGTTAATCCGTGATTTCGAGGAAGATTCAACCTCTACAACTTTGAGGCAAGTGATAAAAATTGCTAAATAATTTATGTGTGTAATTTATTTCTTGATTTGTGGAGAAAAATATGAATTTTGGGTTATATGTCAAAACCTAGATTTTGTGGATTAAGTCATTCATTTGATATCTCATATATGGGTTTGATGGTGTATAACTTGATGGGATGCGATGTAGGATGAGTTTTGATGTTAAAAACATGTTTGGGTTGAAGAATGGTGTATTGGAGATATGATTTTTGGGAATTGGAATTCGTGGGTTTATGCAGATGTGGGGATTTTTGGAGTTTTGCGTACCCGAATCGATTCGCCCCCTAAGCGAATCGATTCAGCTTATGGTAAAAGTGTCAGGTCTGGGTAATCGAATCGATTCGGATCCAAAACGAAGCGATTCGGCCTAAGACAGACTTACAGGTCCTTTGGACCAAGTTAATTCGCATACTGGCGAATTGATTCTCTTTTAGGACCGAATCGATTTTGAAACAGGGTTGTTTTGCGAAGTTTTCCTAGAGTGAATTTTACTCCGTTCCGATTGGGTTTATCAACTAGGAACATTCTTCTATCATGCGAGAAATACGTTTTGGAGATTTATTGTGAGTTTCTTATATGATGTGATATTGGGGACGTATCGAGTTATGAAGGCCGAATGGATCTCGACGATCAACATTGTCATGTAGTAGTGTATCGAGGGGGTTCGTTATTTCAATTTTGCCTCGCGAGACGTCCCACGCACGAAACGTAGCGCAATTTTGGGAGTGGGGAGAAGTTTAGTCCTTAGTACTCGGGTTTATGCGTTATGGTAAAACAATACGTTATAAGAATAGAAAGATGATGTGTGACTATTCTGATGCTAATAACTTGTTTAACTTAATAATTCAAAACTGATGAATTATGTATATATATATATATATATATATATATATATATATATATATATATATATATATATATATATATACACACACACAGTCCTGCTCTTGTGCGGACTAGTCCGCATTTTAAGAATGCGGATCGGACATGTGTCACCTGGCGGTGAGCCCAGAAAAGAAAGAGAGTGTGCCTATAATTTAGGCGATAATTTCTAGGCGCACCGTTAGGTGACACATGTCCGGTCCGCATTCTTAAAATGCGGACTAGTCCGCACAAGAGCATTATATATATATATATATATATATATATATATATATATATATATATATATATTAATGTATAAGTTCGGGCATAAACTTAGGATATGATTGAATAAGAAGATAATGGTTATATTTTAGATAGTTGGTTACGTGGGTGTAGATTATGCGTGGGTTAAGATTGAATTGTCCCTAGAATGTGTTGGGTAGCTTAATTGAGGTTCATGTGCATACGTTTAGGTGTGCGCAATAGCGAGGGGTGAGTTTGAGTTCCACGAGAGTGCGACTCCCCTTTAATTATGAAATTGTGCATTTATAGTTATTATGCATTTTAATGCACTTACTAAAATATTTTCAAACCTCGGGCTCTGATCCGTTTATATTTATCTCTTACTATATATATATTGTAATATATTATAGGCGTCCCACCGCAAGGATGCCAGTGATGCTTTTCTATCCAATGTCCTTGGAGTTGTAGCAGATGCAGACTGTTGCAGGATTTTGTTATAGTCGCTTCCTATCTTTTATAAATCTAGTTCAGGATTCATTTTGTATATTGGGATTATACCCAAGGGTTATATATGTAGCACTTTTAAATTTCTCTCCTTAGGATGTTGTATTGTCTGTGACCCGACATCTTGTTCGAGTATTTTCTTTTGTTGTACTTATTAGGTTTTAATATGAGTACTTCCTTTTATCGTGGTACGTGTGTATATATTATCATGTTCAGTAGTTACTATATTGTTGGTATGTTGGTTTGTTGTATGTTTTAAATTTTTTGTCATCCGTTTATTGTAGTATTGGGTAGTTAGCTATGTTTATTTAGTATTGGCAGTAGATGCTGAGAATGATCCACTTGAGATTCCTGATTTATTTTAGTATAGGGCTGGCCACCCGTTAATATTTTAAGCGGGGGTGTCACATGAATTTGATTGGGGATAAACATTACATCTATTGGTATAAAACGAATGAGGCTATGATGGAAGCGGAAGACATTTTTTAGGCCCATCTAAACTTAATCCAATTAGATAAGTGTTTTTCGTCTATTGTCATTGTTGACTGCACATACAAGACTAATCGATACAAGATGCTTTTGTTTGAGATGATTGGTATAACGTCGTGTGGAAGGATTTTTAATATTGCCTTCGCTTTTTTATCAACATATAAGGTGGAAAACTATTAGTGGGCGTTGGGACGTTCAAAATCCCTAGTTGATCCGTTTGTATGTCCCATGATTTTTCATCACAGATCGAGAGTACGCGTGCATGGATGCATTGCGGGTTGTGTTCCCCGAGGCGAGATCTATGGTTTTCACTTTCCACGTTCATTGCAATTTGGAGCTCCATGATAAGAAAGGGATCCAAGATGAGGATACATTAAGAAGTTCATGAGGGATTGGATGCATTTGGTTGAATCCCCCACCGAGAACGATTTTAACGAAGAGTGGGAGTTATTGCCCAGTGATTGGGTTAGATACCCGAACACACCTTACTAGATAGATTGAACATGGTACAATCTAAGTGAGAGCTTCATTCATGCTTGGAAAAATATGGTTAGGCACCGGGGCAACCGAACTACCAATCGTTGTGAATGAGCACACGCTAAGTTGAATAGGCACTTGGAGAGTTATCAACTTCCTTTTGACAAGGTTTATGTCGGCATGCACAACTACATTGAGTTCCAAATGGTCGATATTCACTCCCACAATATTCCTATCTTGCGTGAGCTAATAGGTCAGGTTTCTCATTATACCGTTGACCTAATTGCTGAGGAGATGAAGTCTTGTAATACCGTTGACATGGATGTTAAATCATGCCTATACGTGGCACGCAATATCTATGATATCCCGTGCGCTTATGAATTGGTCATCTACCAGATAGAGGGTAGGGCAATACTATGGGGGGGGTGGTATCGATGCACATTATCACAAATTGACAATGGTACCTAAATTAGCGAAGTACCACATAGTTGACTACGAGCCGAAAATGATACTTTTTAAATAAAGGTGGGAACGGTCAACTATCGATCAGGAAAGGGCCATGTTGCGACAAATGAAGGATATCGGTTGCTCCACCACCGCTAGGCTATTTGAGCCATCCCTGCTTACGCATTGCAAGGGTCATCCGAGAGGTCGAAAACCAACTGCTAAAGAGAAAAATCATGAGAAGTCAACTAAAAGGGATCCCTCGGGCATCGAACTTTCTAGGCAATCAATAAAAAAGGAACACCCCACTGTCCAAAGGCCTAAGAAGATACTTGATTTCACAGAGTTCACCCGCCCCGCCCCATGGTGCCCGAACTACTCCCCCAAGTATAAACATTATATCAATGAGATAGCGGTGTTTTATAAAGATTTCGTAGAAGATATCGTCGAGGTTGATGCTGACGAAAATTGTGGATTTAGATGCGTTGCTAAATGCCTCAAATTTGGACCCGATGGATGGAGACAGGTGAGATCAGACTTGATTGAGGAAGTTACGGCAAATTATGACTTCTACTAGGGGTGGAAGCGGTAGGGGTTTTTACCGTACCGTACCATTTTGGTCCAGAAAAAAATGGTTTTGATTTCATATATTAAAATACCAAAAATCGATCTTACAGCAAAAAAGTCGGTTGGTTTTGGTCTTAATATTTAAAAAATCGATTTACTAAAACTATCATATTGATTTACATACCGATTTACCATACCATTTTTACCATACGAACTACCAACTTAAAAACCAAAAATAATAACCAACACAAAAATATTTTTTATTAAGAAATCAACACCCTTCAATTTAAACTCATCTCCACCATTCATTTTCAAGTATAAAACTACCCCTACCCCAAAAATTATTTTATGCATTTATTGGGTTTTTATGCTTTTTTAGGGCTTTTAGTGCTATTTATAAGGCTGTTTTTAGTGCTATTTTTGGGGGGCCTTAACAGGTATTTTAGGAGTTTTTTGGCCTATTTTTAGGGCAGTTTTAGGGGATTTTAAGAATATTTTTAGTGCTGTTTTGGGGGGGCATAAAAAAATTGACACTTCCACCAAATTTACCAAATGTATAAAACCGACTTGTAATTTCAATATTTATCGAAAAAACGAAATAAAATCGAATTTACTGAAACCAGAAAAAACCAAAATTATCGAAAAAAATGAAATACCGGCCGGTTTGGTATCGGTATCGATTTTGGTGTACCGGGTGGTAAATCGGTACGGTTTGGTTTTACCAAACAGAGTTTGGTTCTGGTATTGGTATATACTATTTACCGACCAAACCGTACCGCTTACACCCCTAACTTTTACGCACACTATTTTGGTGATTGGTTTTCGAACACTATTCAATATATGTTGGATGATTATTCAAGCCCATGTATGCCGAAGTCTTGGATGATCATGCCCGAGTGCAGCTATCTTTTGGCGAAAACTTACAAGTGCGTGTGCGTGCTCATCTCTAAGAGATAGTGTCTCACATTTCTACTTCTGAGACATGAACGAACCGTGCATCCAATATTAATAGAGATTGCTCATGTTTTCGAAATCAAATTGTAGCTTTGAAGTTGAAGTCCCACGGTTACAAGTCACTAGCATAATTGTTCATTATCCGAAGAAAAAACTTTGGTTTGAATAATACGCGCAACAAGTAGCGGAGTTTCAAAAAATCTGGCAAATGATGTAGCAACCAACAATAACCCTATCAAGATCAATTAGTTTGGTGTTTTATCTGAAGATGAAGTATGAAATCATGTATAGTAGTATGATGTGAAACGAACTTGTATCATATGAAATTGAAATGACTATGTATTAAATTAAATGAAGTTTTATGATATTCAAATGTAGTTGGTTGATATTGAAATCAAATTAAATGAAGTTGTATTAAATTAAATTTACTCTTGAAATTTGATTTCCATGTATTATTTCATTTTTTTTGAAATATCACCTTGAAATGAAATATCACTATGAAATGAAAAACTGAGCTGGTTCATTTGCTATCATCATGCCGAAATACTAGAATTTATTCTTTATGATCATGTCGAATTAAATTAGGCCTATAAAAAAGAAACCCCACTGTTAGGAATGTTGATCCTGAACCAAGTTCACACTGAACTGGTTTGGTATATATGTGCCGAAATACTAGAATTCATTCGCTATCATCATGCCGAATCAAACTAGGCCTCCAAAAAAGAAATCCCACTGTTAGGGATGTTGATCCCGAACCAAGTTCACACTGAATGGTTCAATACATATGTGCCGAAATACTAGAATTCATTCGCTATCATCATGCCGAATCAAATTAGGCCTCCGAAAAAGAAATCCCACCATTAGGGATGTTTATACTGAACTAAGTTCAAACTGAAGTAGTTCGGTATAAACATCCCTAACAATGGGATTTTACAACTTCAAACATTTATACCAATATTTATATACCAACATTTATAAAACAATATATATCAACAGTTATTCAAACATTTCTAAAACAATATATACCAACATTAATACCAACAGTTATAGAAACATTTATACCAACTCCAATATAATTCAAATTAAGTTTAAAACATTTGGGACCCCTCAACTACAACTTCAAAACATTAAATCAAAACTCTAATTTTTTTCCTTTACTTCTATGGGACCCCTCAACTGCTTTCTATTTTCCTTTGCCTTTGGACTTTCTTTTCTTTACCACCTGCTCCTCAATGACAACCGGCCTGCCTATCCCAATGGCCGCAGCTAGCATATCATAGCTTGGACACTGCGTGCAATTAATGAACACGGATCAACAACAATTCCATTGTCAATATTATTCTTCAATAAATCCCTAGCCTTGCATACCTCGTCCGCCCATCGAAAAGTTAATAACATGAAATTAGTACCGATAGTAGAACATCCGGAAGTAGTTTACACATAAAACTTACCAACGGTGTTTGTTGTTGTTTAACCGTGAAGAACTTGGGGTTTTGGACTCTAGGATGGGATTTGGACAAGAACCAAGCCAAATAATCACTGCTATAATCCCATAGGCTCGATACAGGCACATATCTATACTTCTCGAATAGAATGTGGTCTTGCCAGTTTTCTTGATGCCATTTTTGTATATTGAATTTTACCTTGTATCGAGCCGCCTTGTCTTCCCTATTATCCTTCAAGGGTGTCATGGGCTCGCGAGGTATGATTTGCAGTCGCCCGACTTGTCTAAGGCATCTTTTTAGTAATAGGGCTCCCCAACCTCAAAACAAACCATAGTCCCGTAATACCATGATGCTTCGTGAAAGGGATAGGCAACCCTAGAATCTCGATAGAGTTCCCAAATGACCTACCCAAAAACAATACATAATTGAATGTCAGAAAATATCAAAGTCAAAAGAAAACATTACAAACAATCCAAAGAATTTACTCACATCATCAACATTCATATCATCCAACTGCTCGCGATAATTTATTAGGTTTTGAACTGCATTTTTCTAAGAGGCGGATTGCAATGACCAACGTGCAATCCTTGGCATGGTTTTATCGAATTCCATGTTGACACATTCGCCAAACCCTGGAAAGTTCTCATATATCCATGATTGCAAAACACACATATTACGAATTTATGGGGGGGAGGGGGGGGGGGGAATTGACAAACATACATAACCAAAATATGAATGTTGATTATTAGTTAACTGTATAAGAGAGAGGCAACCACTCATTTGACTCACACCTGAGTGAGAGGCAAGGCCTAACTGCTAATACACATGCGCCAGGATACCCATCCCCATGTTAGTTTTCCAACCTTCTTCACGTCTCTAAGAACATGAAGGTAGAGCACGCAAATCTTGTTCTTTGTCTTGTCGAAGAAAATTGTGCACCTGATAATGTAGAGTAAATGGTCCCTGTCTCAATAGTCTTTGTCTTCACTCGAGGTATTGTCATCCTGAGACCGTTCCTTGAAATTCGCAGTGATCCAGTTCAATCGGATGACCGCATGCTCGCCACATTCTTCCAAGGCAACGTCCCTACTCATTTTCAACAACTTCACCACAAGGTCCACAACTGACGGGACCACTGCATCCTCATCCTTAACTATGGACTGTGGGTTATATAGAGATAATCCTACGAGAGGAATGCCCAAGTTCACTGATACGTTATCGAGGGTGATTGTCATCTCCCCAAATGGCATATGGAATGTGTTAGTCTCCTGATGCCACCTCTCGATAAACGAAGATACAAGGGCGTAGTCTATATAACTTAGCCCTTTTGACCCTCCTTTGTATACTTGGAAAAAGATCTATGAATTCCCACTCCTTGATCTTATTTCAATGATTGATACACAATAAAGGAACCCGCTCCACCCAAAATATAAGAAAAATATTTATCAAGATTTATCAAAGTAATGGAAAATCTAAAATATTAATGATTAAATTTGTAGGGAAATGAAATTATCACTGAACCGGTATAAATACCGTAGGCTACATGATGCTTGAAATGTTTTAATAGGCTAAGTTCGTTGAGACCCCCATAAGCTGCGGTAGATGTGCCTTCTTCAGGCACCTTTTTCTTCCTGCTATATGCTTCTACGGTCTTGTGTAAAACTCTAAACAGGTTATCAAGGTGTTGGGGGTAATACACCCTTCTCAACCTCTAACTTCTCCTCAATCTCATCCTCTTCCTCAACCTCGATTGCAGCCTCAACTGCCTCCTCAATCACATCCTCATCCTCATCCTCAACCTCAACCTCAACCTCAACCTGAACCACAACCTCCTGGTCATGAACCACCACCTCCTCACGCATCTCCACCACCATTGGGCCATCCACCTCTATCAAATTTGGGACAGCTCCC
Source organism: Sambucus nigra (assembly GCA_949130495.1). Taxonomy (NCBI): domain Eukaryota; kingdom Viridiplantae; phylum Streptophyta; class Magnoliopsida; order Dipsacales; family Adoxaceae; genus Sambucus; species Sambucus nigra. The sequence continues at coordinate 290,490,929 of OX422215.1, read as the reverse complement.
TCTAAGGGAGTAGCATCCGCAGTAGACAGAGCATGGATCTCTTCTCTATGCTTCCTTTCTAAGGCAGTCAACGACTTTCGGTTCTTATGAGAGTAGGATACTAGATTATTCATGGTAGACCTGCATTAAATCATGTATTGTTTAAACATAGGTAATCATGTATTCATTCTAAACATAAGTCATTTTATAGGTAATCATGTATCATTTCATAAGTATATATCAATTCATAGGTAATTATGAATTCATTATAAACATAAGTCATTTCGTAGGTAATTACCTGTCATTTCATAGGTAATCATATATCAATTCATAGGTAATCATGTATTCGTTATAAACATAAATCATTTCATAGATAATCATGTATCATTTTATAGATAATAATGTATCAATTCATAGGTAATCATGTATTCATTATAAACATGTATCATTTCATAGGTAATCATGTATCAATTCATACGTAATCATGTATTCATTATAAACATAAGTCAATTCATAGGTAATAATGTATCAATTCATAGGTAATCATTTCATAGGTATTCATTATAAACATAATAATTCAGCATATACATAGCGAGTGGGCAGTGCGAATTCGCTATGCTTAAAACGATTGTGGTGTGAGGATTCAGTATGTTCACCCCGAAATAATTGATTCCATTCAGCATAAACATAGCAAATCAGTGAACTTAATTCGTTATAAACATGACGAATGGAACCCTAATTTATATTTCATTGCTTCGTTATAAACGTGGCGAATCAATGCACTTAATTTGGGTTGTTTGTAGTGATTAAAACCCTAGTTTGATAGACAACAATTTGGGGCTCATTTTGAATACATAATAAAAAAAAATCATATAGTCCGTTTTGATTTCAATAACCAATCGGTTGATCCATTTGAACATTGAACCTTGTGAGGTTTGGAAGCTTTTGATCGAATAGTGAAAAAACCTTGTGATGTTTGGAAGCTCTCAATAGTTCAACAGTTGGATCGAATAAGTGCGTTTGTGATATTTTGAAGGTAAAAATAAATCGTACTGCTGAAAAAAAAACTATATAGTATAAGGGGATTAAATATTTCAGTTCATTTGAAGATGAAAGATTAATTTGTTCAATGTACCAACCTGATTAACTTAATCTTTACATAAAGATTAAAGGTTTGGAAGTTGAAGATTAAATGTTTGGTAGTTGAAGATGAAAGGTTTAGAGGTTTGAATGTGTAGAGAGATTGAGGAAAAGTATGTAAATGAATTTTAAAACTTTAAATATGTGGTAGCACTTTTGTGGTATTTTGAAGTAACTATTAAAATTAAGTGGTATTTTGGAATTAAAAAAAGTAGTGATATTTTAAAGTAAGTTTTGTAGTGCTCTTAGAAACTCCCATTCTCTTAAGCATCCCAATAATAATCTTCTTGTCTATATGTTTTTTTCCTCTCAATCTCTTATCTTACCCTCCTATTCTATCTTTTTATATTCACATGTTAGTGGAACAGAGTACTGTTCTATTTTAAAATAAAGTGATGATAAACATTCAAATAAGCTTGTATAAACCTTTTACAAATTGTCATGGAAATTAAAGATTACCAAATGAAACGACAAACATTCAAAAGGTAGAGTTAACCGTTCAACAATGACTTACTAAAGAATCATACATCTAGACCCACTAAATCTGTAGCACTCCCTGAAGTGAATGATAACTCTGTTCAGAATAACGAAAGAGGCCGAGAAAATATGCGGTGGGGTCGTGGCAACTCCAGAAGAGGTGGATACCATAATCAAGCCCCTAGATAAAATAAGAAATTTAAGAACCACCAGAAGTGGAATAATCACAACAAGAAAGAGAATCAGAAGTCAAATCCACAGAATCCAAATGATATTTGCTATAGATGTGGCCATAGTGGGCATTGGATCTTCCAAGAAATTTATGGAAAAGTATCAAGCCTTGAAAAAGAAAGCAAAGGCAAACATTGTGGAAGGTCCTGAAGACCGTTGGAAACTTGACGATACTGATCTCAATTTCAATAATTTTTTTTAAGATGATGATGGAAATGCTATTTATTATGAGACACTTGATAACATGCTTGGAGAACCACCAGAGTGGGTCCTGAAGACCTAAATGATATCAATCATTCGTTATACTGAGCCACTCACAGGTGATACATTTGCTGATAGATTTGCGAATTGTCACTTTGATGAGATACTTTTCCCTCCGTTAGGGAGAGGAAAGAACATACCAAAAGTATGGCCCGTTCCTGAAGAACGACAAGAATTAACATGAAACACTTTCACTTTATCTCATCTAGACCCCCGTACTGCTCAATGTGAGCATGAAGTGAGAAGGATATTACATCTTTAGAAAATTGCAAATAAATTACCCGATGCATTCAATGATGCTGCAAAAGTAACCAAGTCTCATGTACCCGCAACAATTGTGCCTGCAAGAATTGTAGTACCAGTGGGACAAACGTTGACATCAGCAGCAAATGAATCTATTTCACGCCAGAAGCGTAGAAGACCTATAAGTTCCAAAGACTCTGCTCCCCGGAAGTGGAGATCAAATGAAAAATCAAGACCTAATAATCCTCCCAAAGAGGTTATGAATAAAAGATCCACATTCTTTGAAACCCCTGAAGAGGTTATGGTTTCTGAAAACACACAAGTCGCTATAGTGACTATACAAGCCCCTGAAGAGGCAAAGGTACCTAATAATAATGAGAAATCTATGTTTTATACATATTCGGGAGAAATGCGAGATCGTAAAGAAACTGTCATCGATGATATATTTTCATATGCAGTAGTTATACAAATTTCAAAGGGCAGTGATAAGGACAATGGACCATACACTCTAAATGAATGTCGACAAAGAGTCGATTGGCCAAAATGGGAAATTATCATCAAGGCAGAACTCGAGTCTCTAAATAAACGTGGAGTATTTGGACCTATAGTACAAACTGCAAAAGATTTTTAACCCTGTAGGTTACCGATGGATTTTTGTAAGAAAAAAAAATGAAAAGAATGAAATCACTCGATATCAAGCACGACTTGTGGCACAACGTTTCTCGTAGAAACCTGGGATTGATTTTGAGGAAACATACTCCCCTGTTATGGACAATATAACTTTCACATATCTCATTAGCTTTAGCGATTTTTGAAAATCTTAATATGAGACTCATGGATGTTGTGGCCGATTAATTATATGGGGACTTAGACACATAAATATACATAAAAATCCCTGAAGGATTTCCTTTTTCTGAAACAAAGCCAAGCAGTACGCATTCAATCTTAAAGAATGTGGTACAATCGTCTTAATGAATACTTATCAAAGGAAGGGTATGAAAACAATCCAATTTTCCCTTGTGTATTTATAAAGAAATCCTCAAAGGGATATGTAAGAGTAGCAATCTATGTGGATGACATAAATTTAATAGGGACTCTAGAAGAGCTCAAAATAATTGCTAGCTATTTTAAAAAGGAATTTGAGATGAAAGACCTTGGAAAAACTAAATTTTGTCTCGGCCTGCAGATCGAGAAAAATTCTTGTGGGATTTTAGTCCATCAGTCTAATTATACTGAAAATGTAATAAAACGCTTTAATATGGATAAAGCCCACGCACTAAGTACCCCCATGGTTGTCCAGTCTTTGGACATAAAGAAAGATCAATACCGTCCTAAAGAAGAAGATGAGGAAATATTGAGTACAAAAGTACCCTATTTAAGTGCAATTGGTGAATTATTATATTTAGAACAATACACTAGGTCGGATATCTCATTCTCTGTGAGCATGCTTGCTAGATATAGTTCTGAACCAACCAAAAGGCATTGGGCTGCTTGCAAAGATATCTACGTCTAACCACTGACATGGGTTTGTTTTTTTCCTATAACTCTAATAGTTCCAAATTAGTTGGTCATAAGGGTCGATCTCAAACAGATTATGTATTTCTTTGTGGTAATGCTGTTATTTCCAAGCGTTCTACTAAACAAACTTTAGTAGCTACTTCTTCTAACCACTCTGAAATTTTAGCTCTTCATGAAGCTAGTCGAATGTGTATGGCTAAGATCTTTAATTCAGCATATTCGTAGTTCTTGTCAATTGCCTTATATTAAAGATATTCCAAGTACTATTTATGAAGATAATGCAGCATGTATATCACAAATTAAAGAAGGATTCATCAAAGGATACAGAACCAAGCACATTTTTTCACTCATGAGTTTCGGAAGAAAAATGAGATTGAAGTCATGAAAGTTCGTTCAAGTGATAACCTAGCCGATCTCTTCATAAAGTCACTACCAAAGGCGACATTTCAGAAGTTTGTGTATTAGATTGGAATGCATCGACTCCACCAACAGTGAAATTAAACATATCAATCAAGGGGAGCATCTTATTACGAGGAGGATACAAGAACATGTAATTTGGGATATATGTGCATTGTACTCTTTTTTCTTTGATTAGGTTTTTTCCCATTGGGTTTTCATAACAAAGGTTTTAACGAGGCAACATTAAGCACGTCCAACTTTGTTTCCTTCACTTTGATTTTTTTCCATTGGGTTTTTCTTAGTAAGGTTTTATTGAGGCAACAATAAGTGAATGGTGGAAATAATGTACATCCAAGGGGGAGTGTTATAAAAGTTGTATTTTAAGGTGGATGTCCACTATAACACGTCCCGCATTGGAAAAGCAGGCTTTTGGGATGAGATGACTTGTATTATAAATAAAAGGGTGACCCCCTCATTATTGACACACCAATTAATGAGAACTTTTTCTCTCTCTAAAATTCACCATGTGCCCTATTTCTCTTAACAATTTGAAGTTATTTACAAGGTGAATATTAAAGATGTCCTAAAAATTATAACATTAATTTTAAGGAAATTGCTTAACTTATTCAGAAAATTTATAAAGGGAGACATGAGATTAGTTTCGAGTACCTTTTAAACCCCCTCTCTCGATATTATTATTGAGAATGTTTTCTCCAACATATCTGCATCCTCTACCTTTCTCGACATAGCTTTATCTTGGAGGTAATCTTGAACATAATAGAATTGTATTCAGACATAGTCTTGAAATCTCAAGTTGGCCATTCATGGCGTTCACATGGAAGTATGATCGATTTTTTATGGTCATAGCGCTCCTTCAGGGATTTCCATAAATCAAGAGGATCTTTCACAATTAGGTACTCACTTTTCAAATCATTGTGTATGTGACGTCTAAGGAATACCAGGGCCTTAGCTTTGTCCTGCCGGGATATCGTATTTTCAAGTGATATTGTATCACCGAGATTTCGCGCTTGGAGGTGGAGTTCAGCGTCTTGAGATCAATTAAGATAATTCACCCCAGAAATTTCAAGTGCTTCAAATTCGAGTTTAGAGATATTTGACATTTTTAAACTGTTTAATAAGTAAATTACAATCAGAAATATATAATGCATAATAAAAATAAATTATAATTAGAACGTCAGGGCAGTGTTATTTATTTGTTGGAACTTCATATCAACACATAAAACAATTGAACTTCGGGTCAATCTTAATAAGTATAAGGACTTTACAGTCTCTACCCTATTGTGTCAAAACTTCAGGTTTAATCAGATTAAAAAAAAACATTTGGAACTTCAGGTCCAAATTATAAATTAATTGGGGACGTTTAATGTCCCTTACTCTATGATAGAAATAATCAAAACTTTGTGTTTTGATGTATGATATATATTATTTAGAACTTCAGGTCTATAATGTAAATAACAATTCAAGTCCCAAATTTTAAAGGTAATTGAGAACTTTAGGCCCTAATTACTTGGAACTTCCGGTTCCAAAAATCAAAACTTCAGGTTTGATTTTATGGTACATGTTATTATCATGTCCAAACAAAAATGAATATCAATTGCGAACTGCAGGCCGAAAAAAAAAATTAATAGGGATTGGGAACTTTGAGTCTCAAAAATATGAATTATTAGAAATATCCGAGCTCAAAATTTAATCATTCATGAATAAACTAATTTGATGAAGATTTTTTCTTAATAAGGATCATAAATGCACACAATAAAGTATTGAAAATGGGAACAAAAACAAAAAAAAAATTGCATGACATAGTAATTGCATTGCATTAAAAAAGTATTAAAATCATAACTTTTAAAGTCATAACATAATAAAATCCACACAACGATGTTGTCCCCCATAAAAATTTGTAAGAGATGGTTATTTGAACTAAAATCCATTATATATATATATATATATATATATATATATATATATATATATGATGCGCCTGATATAAAAGTCCATGTGATATCTTATATTCTTGATGAAGAATGTGCAGAATGTTGTCTTTAAGATTTTTAATAAAGACAAACTCCTAAAGGTTCATAAACATGATACGATTCTAAAAATAATATATATATATATATGATATGGATTGACAACACATGAGATATATATAATATAAAAGTAGATGACGATCCCATCTAAACTGATACAAGTCCATGAGTGGGAAGAAAAAGAACACGGTTATAAGCTCCTCGTGCTGATAACGTGTTAAAGAGAAATAGAGCACAGAGAGAATTTTAGAGAGAGGAAAAGTTCTCATTAATTGGTGTGTCAATAATGAGGAGGTCACCCCTTTATTTATAATACAAGTAATCTTGTCCCAAACGCATACTTTTCCAATGTAGAACATGTTATAGTGAACATCCACTTTAAAATACAACTTTTATAACGCAAATTACATTATAATTTGATAAGTTTTGATATTTAACTATTGATTGCATTAAAGCTAGTATTTTCTTGAAATGTACTACTTTTAACAGCGACTGTAATTTGGTATTGCAGATAATATCAATAATTAAAAATTTGTCTTATTCAACACACCCTAAGGCCATCTCCAATGGGAGATGTAGATGTCTAAATCTACATTGTTTTGTCTCACAGTGGGTAGAAAAAGATGTATTTTTGGGTGAGAGAAAATGTAATGGGTGTGTAACTTTACAATGTCGCTACACAATGTATAAATGGGTCCCATCATGTTGGAAGGATAACAGTCATTCGTCCAGCATTATAAATAATAAAAAAATATGTTGGACGGACAATAGGTCATGCGTCCACCATTATAAATAATGAAAAAAAAAAACAATTTCATCCCTTGAACGGATGACAGTTGCACGTTCAAGGTGGTCCCCACCCCTTTTCATGTCAAAATTAGTTTGTCTTAGTGTGTGCAGCATCCAAATAGTTAACCTCCCATAGTATAAATATACATTTAGAGTTTTCACCGGAGATACCCTAATTGAGTACCTAACAAGATAGTTTAAGGTTCAGTTTTCTGGTAGACACTTTCAATTATTCGTCATGCGCGCGCTCTCTCTCTCTCTCTCATTTTTTTAAGCTTTCGTCATGAGGTCTGTTGCATGGGATAGTGAATAAATTCTAACTCACTTATATAAGTATAATATACGTTCAGTTTTACAGATCTTTATTGGATCGGAAGACACGCAATTGTAGTGGTACGCACTCAATTTACTCTCGCTTATCTATACTTAACTAATGTGGACCCAAAACTCTCACTTCTTAATTTGCAATACTTTATATCTAGAAACTGCAGTACTTAGTCTTACTGGAAGTCAAAATAAGGTTTAATTAAAACACTTGTGCTCCTGCATGAATGGCGGTCAATTACGACAGGAAAGTGTAGAAAAAGAAAAGTAAGCACAATTAATTGCAGTGCCGTGTGGTATTGAATTGACAAGGCACATTTCAGACAGAAGTCAAAATAACAGACTGATTGATTGGCAATCAATCGTGTGATCAACTTAAGATTCTTGTCATGCGTCGGACCCATTAAGTTGTGGACTGGACTCTACTCCTTTTGTGATCTACAAGTGTGATTCATTACAAGTGTAATTCTTTCTCACTTCATTCAAACAAAAGTAAGCCAACTATTACACCCTTGTGATTTGTAACTCCGTGGTGGGCCTTATTTTTGTTATTAACTTTATAAACTTTTTTTTTTTTGGCTAGTCTTAAAGTTACAATGTGAACCCGTGAACTCTATAATCGATGCTCACGTATCATATATATTGGGTATGTTAGGATGTCACAAATGTAAGTTTATTCTATTTTAATATTTAAATAAGGACCTAAAACTATCACAAACTCTTTACTGTCCTTTTCAAAATCTAAAGAAGTTTAATGAAAGTGGGTTCTTGAAAGAGATGTGAAGAGGCATTGCATACGGAATTGGAGTAGCAGACTGTTGTGTTTATGTATCCATGATTGCGACAAAATCTATTATTATTTGATAATTTTTAAAACAATAAGAGTTATATTTACAAATATAACAGTATACGCTTTATAATTTTGGATTAAAGTAGGTAGTAGAGTGAAATATAACAGTAATCGAATATGGATATAACTATGAGTGAGGACGTGATATTAGCTTGCAAGTCATTTTCTATCCACAACAAATACCATTGTGTCATATTATATAATTATATAGAGTAGGCTAGAGCATGATTTAATCTTTCTTCTATTTCAAATTAAGAATTCTTATTTAAAAACCTAACATCTTGATGAAAAAAATTAAATTTATTGTCCTAAGAGTTGTGAATACATTTGAAATGCAACACACTGCACTCAAATCATTGCTCTACGGGTATAGTTTTACCTTGGGTTTCAATTCTTCCTTGCAACGCAAAATTCTAGAAAACTATCACCCTTTAAATGGTTTAAAGTTCACGGGAAAAATTATCACACAAAAAAATGCTTGCTAATATTTTTTAGATTATTATATTAGTGATGCCTACTCTTCCTCTTTATTTTTTTTTTAAAAAAAAACTTTCTATTCACTGTTATTCATGATACGAAAACTAGAAACAATCGTTACTGTATGCCAATGACCAAAATTATGACTCAATCATATGAAATCTTGAATAGTAAAAAATTAACTGAGAATAAAGTTGCAAAAGAACTAATCACTGTATGAGCATCACGGATAGCTTAGTTTTCAGGGATAATTGCATCCATTTTGGACGAGCACTATCCCCTAGAATTTATAATTGCATATTAAAATTTAAAAGGATGAATTGACCCCAATATTGCCTAAAGCAACAACCTCACCAGCGACCAAAATTATTCTCTTCCAGCAACTATCTTATATCAAATTAAAAGTAAAAGATCTCACGGTAAAGACAAATCTATTATAGTTCCAAATTCATCAAAGCACAACAGGAGCTTCTATAGACAAGTTACAGCATGATTCCAGTAAGAGCGTCACAGTAGTGAGATTGATTTTTTTTTTTGTATAAATAAAATATAAATGTAGATTGAAATATTATTATCACATAACGTTTACTTTTAAAATAAAAAAGTGATATGGGTTTGCCCTAATAAATTTCCCATTAATGTAAAGTGTGAAGAGTCCTATTGATCATCCTTTGAGAAATATAAATACTTTGTCCCTTTTGTTAAAGTAAGAGTAATGACCATATATGGTTATTCTTGAATTAAAAATTAAAGATTTTTATCCCAGCCCAACTTTTGTTTTACACACGATATACTTTCAAATAACATACTTATTAATATACACATTTTTAAAAATAGTAATATATATATATATATATATATATATATATATATATATATATCAACCAAATTTAGTATACATGATCTTCATAATGAGAAGATCATCTAAAAAACTCAATCAAAAATACAAGTTGGAAGAGTACAAGATGATCATCACAAGTTTTAACGGTTAAAAATGCACGTATTCATCCAATTTTCAAATCACCCACTTTCAAGTTGTATTTTTGAATGAATTTTTTTGTCGATGATCTACTCATTGTGGAGATCATATATATACTCAATTTGGTTGAAAAATATACTTATTTACTATTTTTTTTAAAAATGAATATGCTAATAGCTAAATTATTAGGAGGGGTTTTAGAATCCCCACTTATTAATCTACTTAAGTCACCCCGATTGATTGTAAATTAAAATATTAACTAATTCCTCTTGAATTAGGATAGGTTTATATGGAACAAACAAAATCAATCATTAATAGATGGGATCTTAGGTGTTTAGTCCTATTTTTAATATTTATTTGTATCCACTCCCATGTTTTTATTTTTTGTAATTGTTGATCCTATTGTAACTATTATTGCAGAGTAGTTAACGGACAATTTTGAGTAATTATGGGACTTAATATAATTTTAAAAACACATAGAATGAGAGCTTATAAAATCTTAGAAGATGTCACTAAAGCCAAAAAAAAATATTAATAGAATCCAATGAGCATGATCCTCCAATGATTTGTATGTAGATTTCAATGTGGTTCTTGATTAGCTTCCGATACATAATGAAATAAGCTCTTCAATATTGGCGAAGTTATATCATTCCGGTATGAAGCCTTGCACCTACCATTACCGGTGCTTGGCACACATCGTTACTGGTATGCCTAAGCATATAAATGCGTCTTGCGCATGGATTTTTTACACTCCATTTTATAATATTTCCAAACACCAACATATAAATTAAACCTAAGAAAAGTTCTCATTTCAATTTGATCAAACACCATCATACAAATATAAGAAGAAAAAAGTCATCCAACACCAAATAAGTTTGACATCTGTGGGGAGTATTAATAGTTTATACACCTAAGATTGTGGTTATGTTAAAAATGGGTTTAGAAAGAAAAGTGAGGTAGGAATAAAACACCCATATTTAATCCTCATTCTCCAATTATTATGTGCTAAATTGTCAAAACCGAGGTACGGAATTATGTAAAAAAAAGGAAAATATTAATGAGTTCAATACTTAATCCACATTCACAATATATATATGTATATAGGGTCACGATAACATGTGCCTAAGGGCACACATTAAGAACTCAAAAATAGTAGGAACATAGTTTCGACATGCATTTAATAGAACACAGATACTCATGTAGAGCTATCATACATATTATTTTGAAGCTCAAAGCAGGTGCCCTAAGGGCACATGTTATCATTTTCCATATATATAATGCTTTTGTGCGGACCATTCCGTATTTTAAGAGTGCGGACCGGACATGTGTCAGAAATTATCGGTTAAATTATAGGCACTTTCTCTTTCTTTTCTCGGCTCACCGTCAGGTGATACATGTCCAGTCCGCGCTCTTAAAATGCGTAATGATCCGCACAACAGCAATATATATATATATATATATATATATATATAGAGAGAGAGAGAGAGAGAGAGAGAGTTTTATTATTCAATTAAAAGAAACAACAAACAAACAAGTCTGTAATGACAGCAAGATGAAGACAACCACCTTTAACATATACACCAAAAAATCAACTTATTCAAAAATACAGAAACGAAAAGAAAGAGGGTTTTCTTTTTCCTTTTACACAAAAGACCTAACTTCAAGTGTTCCTTTTCTACATTGCAAAACCAGAGGACTCTTGAATTGCTCGTACAGTGACCGAAATTTTACCCAAATCCCAAACAGTCCATCTCCTTGATACCTCTTAACCATTTCAAATACTCCAAACTTAATTCATAAACAACAAAACAAATAATCTCTCAGTCCGTGGACACTGCTAATCTCTCCAAAGCATCAGAAACATGCCTCATTGCAGGTCTCCTCTCAGGGCTGCTCTGAATACACGCCATTGCAATCTTTAAAACTGCAACCATCTCCTCTTCCTTGTCCGCATCTTGAGCCAAAAATGGGTCCAAAACATCCGAAAGTGGCTTCTTTTCTTCAATACAAAGCCGAATCCAGCCCACAAGATCCATTTCCGAGGGACCCACTTGAATAACTGGCGATCTCCCGCTAATCATTTCTAGTAGGATCACCCCATATGAATAAACATCCCACTTTTGAGAGGGTTTCACCACTTTTAGAGCCTCCGGGGCTTGATAATAGGATGTGGCATTCATAGCTGAATTTGCCTTTTTTTCAACTTGTGGCGGAGTGTTGCCTTGTTGTGTTTCGCTAGATTGGAGGGTTGAAGATCCTCCGGCTATGTTAGCGAGGCGACCGAGCCCAAAATCGGAGATGAGGGGTTCCATGTTTTGTCCAAGCAATATATTCGACGGCTTTACGTCTCCATGAACATATTTTTTGGGGCTATATTCGTGAAGGTAAACCAAGCCTTTAGCGATTCCTTTCATGATTGTTAACCGAATTGTCCATGAAAGAGGTGTAAAGGATACTATTCCAGTCTTCCCTAAAGGCATTAAAATAGAACCAAAACAAATCAAGTGACAACAACAAATTAGACTATAAATGGAAACCTTTATCAACAATATCAAAATGAAAGGATGACTATTACATTAACTGCAACTAACTCTGAACTGTCAATTTTTGCCCAAAAACTTGAACTGTCTCAAAAAGTTGTAAATAAATTCCTATGGGGTGCCCAGGGATGCCTCAACAACCTTGTCTTAGATAGAGGACCTATTTGATACCATTATAATTTTCTTTCTTCATGATACTAAATGAAATTAAAATTTACATTCAGCAGAGGGAAGACCCTTATTAAATGCTTAATCATAATAAATCTTGAAGCCTTAGCCATATTTTTTTCTAACTTTTTTCTCATTTTTATTTCGTTGTCAAAATTCATGTTTACTGAAAAAACAAGCTTGAAACAGTTTAAATGACATGAATTGAACATTAAAATAACATGGTTAAATAGACAACATGTATTCAAAGGTTAACTCAGACGTAGAACAACGCGTTTTTTAGAACTTTCATTCAGCAACATTCAAAATTCAGAGCGGCACCTAAGTAAACATATGATCACTAAAGTTTGAGACAAAAATTTACCATGGATAGCAGCAACAAGGTTACCATTTGGTATGTAGTCATATATGAGCAACTTCTCTTCCACAGACCAATAATAGGCTTTAAGGGTTACAATGTTAGGATGCTTCAGCTTCCCAATTGCTTCCACCTCTGTCTGAAACTCCTTAAACCTTTGTGAACCTCCTTCACCCAATCTTCTCACAGCTAAAGCGAGCCCATCTTCAAGCACAACCTTGTACACAATCCCAATCCCACTCTTCCCCAGCACAAAAGCCGAGGCCTTTAGAAGACTGTCCAGATCGAACCCCACATGTGAATCCAACGGTACGAGGTCACACTGATCCACATTATCCGATAAGGTGTCCGAGTCATCATTTCTAAAACACAAACACTCCTTTCTCTTCCCCACTCCCTTCTCAAATCCATTTTTATCTTTTCTCTTTCTAGAAACAGAAACCCTCGAATAACAATACGAGAAAAGCAAACCGATAAGGCAAATCCCAACCACATCACTCACAACAATCGCAATTACACCACTTTTACTTAGCCCACTTGATTTCCCACCCTTTCCAGTGGCATTATTGAGGGAGTAATTCGGTAAATAAGGGTATGAAGAAGGCGAATTTGCCCCCGGGGTATCTGAAGAACACGGGTTTTTCAATGGAGGCCCACACAGATAATAATTTCCTATGAAAGCTGTTGGGCCTCTGTTGATCAGAGCTCCATTTTGTGGAATTGACCCACTTAAGTTATTGTAAGAAAGGTCAATATAAACCTTTTCAGGAAGATTACCAAGGCTAGCTGGAATTGAACCATTGAACAAATTATGAGAAAAATCAGCAGTCCCCTGTAAATTAGACAGATGTCCCAAGTCAGTAGGGATAGGACCAGTAAAATTGTTTTGGCTGAGATCAAGGGCTTTTAGTCTCTTGCACTGAACTAATGAATTGGGTAAAGACCCATTGAAGAAATTGTGTGACAAATCAAGTGTTTGAAGGTAACTGAGATTTCCAATCTCAAAGGGTATTGACCCAGATAAAGAATTACCTACAAGCACCAAACTTTGGAGGCCTTCAACTTTAAAAAGCTCAATGGGTAAGCTTCCAAAGAAGTTATTGTTCCTCAAATTTAGATGCCGGAGGTCGGGTAGAGATCCAAGGGCAGGAGGAAGAGACCCATAAAGTCTCTTTTTTGGAATGCTAAGAGAAACAACTTTTTGGTGTATGCATGTAATGCCATTCCAAGAACAGGGTGTTTGGTCAGAAGAGTTCCAGTTGATGAGTGAATTTTCTGGGTCTTCTATAATGGATTGTTTGAATGATAATAGTGCAGAGCCTTCATTGTTCAAGCACCCCACTGGGGTGTGGAAAACCAAAATGAAGAAAAGCAAAGATAACATCTTTAGGCAAGTTACAGCCAATTGGAAATAGAAAGATGGGTTTATCAGACTTCACCTTCGTTCAGCAGAAAAGAAAACCAAGTCGTGCTTGCTGGGAAAGCAAAGAGAAACAATGGAGAGAGAGAGAGAGAGCCTTTGACAGTATGGACAATGGACAGAAGGAAAGTGTGGAAGAAAAGGTAAAGTTGGGTTTCAGCTTACAAAAAGGCCTTGGGAAAATAGATTATTATTTGGAAAGAAAAATGAAAGCTTCCATCGTATTAATATACGTTGAAATTATGCTATTATTTTGGAGTTACTATTTTTTTAACCTCCATGTGCTTTCAAGTTTTTGTTATACAATGTAATTGAAATAGGGACATATACCAAATAGTTCTTCGGACATTTTTTAATATTTATTTAGTTTAAATTTTTTTATTTTGCCTCAAAAAGTTCTTTGCCACATATTTTGGAGAGGGAGTGCCGCTGGCGCGGACCTCTAAAAATAAGAGGATATTGAGTACTTGAGGGACTAAATGGGTTAAACTAAAAATATGTGTCCTTTTTAAAAAATATATATTAATAGTAGGGACTATTTAATAATTGACCCATTGAAATATACTTACAAAAATAAAAGTAAAATATATAATATTAAAAAATTTATTTTATATTTGTATGATAAATGTCTTTAATGTAGAAAAATGTATAAAAGGACAATTTATATATATATATATATATATATATATATATATATTTCATTTGTATATTATTTGACGCTAAATAGATACTTGAATGTAAAATTGAAATGCAAAAAGGACAATACTTAATGATGATATAAGGGGAATTAAGAAAATAAAAAGCATAGAACACACACACACACATACATATATATATATTAAAAATATATAAATATATAATCTTTTTTATAAAATTATAGTGTTAACATTTTTATTAATAATTTTTTTTACAAAACTTGATTTTATAAAGATAAGTATAAAGTATTTTATTATATATAAAAATTGTATTTTTATACAGTAATTTTCTTAAAACTCTAGTTTTTAACTTCATCTATTTACATAAATTGTGTTTTAAAAGGCTGTTTTATAAATATAAATATAATTTTTGTTTAAGAATTTTTTTTAAACTTTATATGTTTTTATAAATTTTTTTGAGTTATGTATAAAAAATTATTTATTATAATTTTTTTTATGTATAACTCGTAAAAATATTTTTTTAGAATAAAATGAATAGTTTTCTAAAACAATCTATGAAATTTGCATGTTAATGTTACTTTATAAAAACAGTATTTTTCTTAAAACGATTATATGTATATTTATAAGAACATTGTTTTAAAATACAATTTATGTAAAGAAAAGAAGTTAAACACTCTAGTTTTTAGGAAATTAATTTATAAAAATGCAACTTTTATATATAATAAAACAATTTATACTTATCTTTATAAAATCAACTTTTGTAAAAAATATTTTTATAGAGAAAAAGAGCTAAATTTTTTTTTTATTAAAAATAATTTTTTATTTATATTTTTACCAAAAGAGTGTTGTTTTAAAAAATATTTTTTATTTAATTTTTTTTAATAATAAAATGTATAGTTTTCTAAAACAATCGAAGAAATTTGCATGTTAATGTCACTTTATAAAAATAATTTTTTTTCTTAAAAAGATTATATTTATATCTATAAGAACATATTTTTGAAGCACAATTTATGTAAAGAAAGAAGTTAAAAACTCCAATTTGTAGGAAATTAACTTATAAAAGTACAACTTTTATATATAATAAAATAATTTATACTTATTTTTATAAAATCAACTTTTATAAAACCATTTTTATAGGAAAAAAGGGATAAAACCGAAGTTTTTATTAAAAAAATATTTTTTTATTTATATTTTTACCAAAAGAATATTGTTTTAAAAAATAAATTAATATTTATAAAGCTTTTTTTTTAAAAAGATCATGTACACACACACACACACACATATATATATATATATATATATATATATATATATGAAAAATGAAAAGAGTATTGCATTTATTATCATGGACACGTGACACAAAATCATGAAGAGACATCATTTATATAGGAAAAATGAACACGTGACACAGTAACATGAAAAGACACCATTATATATATATATATATATATATATATATATATATATATATATATATATATATATATAAGTGTGTTTTAGAACACATGTTATCAAAATTCATTTGAAAAATATTAGGAGAAAATAAAAAAGAAAGGTTTTGATTGACAATCAAAGACATTTCATGCACAGTTATAACTAAAATAAATACATAATGATGTGACCCTTATATTATTATGATTTTTTTCAAAATGAATTATTAACTATTTTATTAAAAGTATTAAATAAACTTTCAAACCAACCAAACTAATTTAAAAAGATCCCTATGACACATTTAACTTTGCACAAACTAGGCAACATACAAATCTTATAGGGGATAATTGTAATTAATTATGAATTCTTTAAAAATAAATAAACAAAAGATCAAAAGAATTCCCGCCATTCCAGCCACACACACACACACACAAAGCCCTTTGCAAATAATCTAGACCAAAATGGATTTTAAAAAATAATTTAAACAAATATGAATAGGCAGTTGATCTCGGTTTGCAAACAATTCGAACAAAAGTGGATTTGGGCAACCGTTTGGAGCTAGTAGTGCATTGTTTTTGGGTATTGATGGTTGTTGTTAAGGGTTAGTGGTGGTGGTAGGTGGTGTTTTGATTTTGGTAGTGGTAGTGGTGGGTGGTTTTTTTATTTTGGGTGGTGATAGCTATTCTTGGGGGCTTGTGGCGATGAAGCGTGTCCATGATGGTGGGGAAAGTGAAAGAGGGGGTTAATGGTGATGGTGGTGTTGTCATTTCTAGTGGACCAAATCTTGTGGTTAGTGCTCTTATATTTGGTCAGAGTAGAGAAAGAGAGAGAAGGGGATTCTGTTTAGCTGAAGGGTCCTTTTGGTGGGTGTGTAGGCTAGATAAAAGTTTTTTATATTGGCATTTTGGGCGAGTAAAGGGTTATTTGGTATGTGTGTTAAGTAAATTTACTTGTTTGCCCTTCAAAAATTCATGTGCATCTTACATGGCTCATTTTCGCCCAACTTAATACTTCAATGTAATGGAGGAGTCTTTTTAAATCGATTTGGTTAGTTTGAGGGCTTACTTAACACTTTTGATAGTTCTGGGGATATTTTGGAACAAATGTGATAATTTATGGGCCAAGTGAGTAATTTACTAAAAAAAAAGTCACGGTCTTTTCGTACAAAAGATGAAAAATGTTTTGAGTAGAAAAATTTGTTGCGACAAACCTCAATTGGTGTTGTTTGATAAGCATGATTTTTCAGTTGAAATTCCTGTCTTTACTAGTTATTTGTGTTGACGAGCATGTTATGCTAGCTAGTAAATCCATATTTTCAAAAGTTTGTTATTTGCTAGACATATTTTAGAAAGATAAAGGAAAAAATTTCCATGCTTATTTGGCCACTTTCCTTGGTTTAAAATTTTTTATGTTTTTAATTTATTATAACTAGTAATCATTACTTGGTAGGGGGACAATAATACACTGTCGATAGTGTTCCTTTGAAAATAAAAGGCCCTAAGACCTCGCAACATAACTATAAAGTACACATTTAAAATGAAACTATTTGAGTTCTTCTGCGATTGAGGGTCATGTTGTTAACCTCGATCACATAATGGAAATTATCATTTTCAACCGCTAAAATGCATTGTTAAGAATTTTGAATAAGCAGGTGGTAAGAATATATGAATACTCATGTGAACTCCACTCATTTGGCTTATTTTAATCCATTTTACAAATTATACTTTGAGTCTATTGTCCTCGAGGTCGTTCTAGAAAATCATTTCATTTATATTATTTAGAAAGCTTCATCAATATCATCCCGGTAACACTTATGTTCACACTCGTTCGAATGACACCTACATTAAGGTAAGAATTTAATACACGTTTGCCATATTCAAAATTAATTATTTTTCATTAATTATTTTGTGTGTGTTGATATGGATTTGATATTAGTGATATAAGTATGTAAGGATACATTCATATAAAGGGTGCACTCATATAAGTATGCCAGACCCTAGGACATTAAAACCTATAATATTCTAATACCAACTATGACATCCCGTAAAATCCATAAGTAGATTGATCAGTTTCATATAAAAATCACGAGAGTCAACAATTAATAACTAACTAAGAATGAACAAGATAAATGAAACAATATAAGTATAGACAATGCTAAATAATAAAATGTTGAATAATTAAAATATCTCCGATACAAACCATATAATAATTGAATATGATTCTATCATTGGAATATAATATCTATCAATAGTCCAAAATCCAACTCTGAATAAATAGTCCAATGTAAATAAATATATCTCATACAAATCTCTAACTCGACAAAACTAAATAATATTATATACAATCATTTGAATAACATAAATATAAAAGTGTATAGAATTATAAATGAGATACACGCTCGACACCTACATCATAGGAAATTATAAATAGAAATCGTGTTGGAGGAACTCCTCCAACGAATAACTCAAGTCTGTGGCTATGACTACAACTAAAGACTTATAATAATAGTTCCACAAAGAGGACTAAACCTGGAAAATCTATAATGCATAAAAATATAACTATATTTTAGCCACAATATTAAGAATACTTCGTCCTCTAATATTTAGTTGATTTTAAGTTTTCCGAAGCCAAATAACCTAAATAGATATGTAGTACTAATCCTAGCCCCTAAAGGTAATCATATTTTTGGAATTCATCATTAACTAAATATTCTTTACTTTAACATTCTCAAGTACGTATATTAATTAAGAAACTCTTATAATAATAATATTCTCTTACTTTAACAGTATTCTCAAGTTATATTTTCAGATAGACATCTCTAGTGGATCGTAATTTATTATTCTCCCGTCAATGTTCTGTGCATACGTCTCTAGTATATTTTATTTCAACATTCTCGAGTCATAATCTCTTGTGTATACATATCTAGTATAATCATCTCGAGGTAAAGCGAATAAAATATCACATAATCCAAAATACGTGTGAGTATTCTTAACTTACATCAAATCATATACGCACAACTTGAAATGAAAAATGTGAAGGCCTATGCTTATGGCTTCGAGGATCACTCGTGCCACTACTAGTTCTAACTATAGGACATCTTACCCCTATAGCTTGAAAGAAACAAAAATAGGGGAAAAATACACCATCACACTAAATACACTACTTCAAACCCAAAGCTATACAAGAGGATCCATCCACATTGCCTCAACTCGGTAAACCAGTAACTCGACACGTAGGATTAGGGTAAATAAGACCTAGGTAGAGCCCATATCTATCAACAGGAATACCACTTGCAGTCAACGTCGTACGTGTATCATCAAATCCTTACTACTAGGTTGCTGTGATACCCTGCAAAATCCATAAATGGATTGATCAAGTCTAAGATAAAAATCATGGAATAAAAAATATTTGGTAACATTCTCAACATAACGAACTAATTGAAACTGAAAAAATAATAAAAGAAATAAAATAAAACTAAAATGATATACAACCAACTTTGATACCAATCATACATGTAAACACTCTCAAAACAGAACGAGAGTAAATAATCACATAAATTCCCCAAAACTATAATCTGAATTTCAGGAATAAAAATAGAATTGGCATGCAGCCTAAAGACACCTACATCTTAAGAATTTGCAACAGGATGAGATGGCATTCAATAACACTGGTCAAGACAGCAGCTCTCGCAGCCCAAGTCAAGCAAATGTAAAAATTCACAACATTAACTGCAAGTCCATGAAGAATAAAAGTATAACTGAAATTGGGATAAATCATAACTATGTATCTTCCTTTTGATTTTTAATATCTTTTAAGTTTTATCCCAACCAAACAACCTAAAATAACATTCGGTTCTAACTCTCAAACCTATATGTAGCCCATGTGATTAATGATTTACACCTTCATTCCTTAATCTTTAGTTTCTCATCTTTAAGTTTTTCTCTTTCACTATAAAATATAAGTTGTGTGGTAGTCTCAAACCTACGGCACGTATCACTAAATAACCAATATACCAATTACAGGATTACATCTCAAGTTTATACATATTTGACTATCTCATGCCAATAATACAACATGCACATCTCTATTATATGTAATACATAAATCCGAAATATAAGTGTGTAGGTAGACATCCCTACTATATATCACATACATTTCTAGTATAACACATAAACTGATGCATTTATCTTTAGTACTGCCACCCAATAATCACATATGGTAGGAAAAAGACTTTACTCACGTCTAACATCCATACAAACGTGCAACTCTCGGTATGCAAAAATAAATGGGCTACTTGTATGCATGCGCATAACGAATGTCTATCTCTATCACCTTTGAGGATCACTCGTGCGTACTAGGTATAGTGTTAGGTCATCCCAAACTTAAAACCTCAGCACGGCCAATGGATAAATCATATGCATACCCATCGCTCGTATAATCTACCATACCTAAGATTTTATGATGAAATATCTCTGTGGACCCCTTGGTACACATATACCTAGACGTAGGACCATGTGATAAAATATGACCAAAAAAGAGCTCTATACTCAACAGGTACTAGTGTAGCTCGCATCGCATGTGCCCCATCATGTAATTCCTCGTAGTAGAATATCTGATATGCCACGAGCACTCACACATTGTATGCATTGCACATAAAACACATAAACAATTTCCACCCTCACTAACGGGCTAAAGAAAACACATACATAACGTTCACAAATAGGTTAAGGTAAATCATGTACATATACCAATCCTAATGCTATCGAGTCATACTAGCATTGTTATCATAAGAAGGTATAAGACATCTTTAACACTCCAGGTTCCCAAGTCTAGGCATAGTCTCACCAGCCCTAGTCTATTTTTGCAATTCATCCCATTTAGGTATAATCCAAAACCTAATTTAAATAGAATCCTAAGACATAATAACTACCTCACTCTAGTAAGTTATAAGCCAAATTATTCTCATCCAGAGGATATTCACCCCACCCGTACATCATAATGATTCAAATCAATCCCGACCAATAAGTCCAATCCTCTAACTTACAATTTACTAATCAACAAACACATTATACACTCGAGTTTATCATCGAATGCTAAGTGAATTGATTTTCATAATCAACCTAGCAATGATTCATTTTCAACTTCGTTGTTAAAGGCTTTAAATCCCAAGCGAATTTCTTGCTCAAGAATAGTTTTCTTTAGGTATACTAGTATTATCCTAACTCATGACCCCTTGGAAATTTGAGACTCCATCAATGTATAGTACCCATTTCTCACCCTCTTCAATTAATTTTCATAAGGCTTCTTGATTTTGGTGCTAATATCCACTGGTTCTTGGTAGTCAAAAAATTTGGCGATGAAGTTTTCTACGACTTGCCCCTAAACTGAGGTTCTAGGTTGAAATTGGATATCAAACCTTCTGATTTCTACCGACCACTTGGACATCTGTCCCGATAGGTTGGCCTTCTTAAGAATTTCTTTTAGAGGTAAGGAAGTTATAATAAAGATATTGTGTACTTAAAAATAGTGTTTCAACTTTTTAAATCCTATCACCAATGCGTATACAAGTTTTTCCAACGGGAGGTACCTCTTCTCAGCATCGAGAAAAGTTTTTCCCGCATAGTAAATGGGAGCCCGACTCCATCTCTTTTCCCAAACTAAAGCTGAGCTAATAACATTACTGGACATTGCCAGTTATAAGTGCAAAGGTGCCTGATTGTTAGGAATGGTCAGCAATGGTGGTCGGCTTAAATAGTTTTTTATTTCTTTAAGTGCCTTGGTGCATTCATCATTCCATATATCCTTTATTTCTTTTATAGGTTCTTGAAAGAAAGGTCGACACTAATTCAAGGATCTTAATATGAACTGGTTGAGTGTGGCGAGCATGTTAGTTAAATTTTGCACCTCGCGTACAATTTTGGGATTGTACTTTCCTAATGATTTTAATTTGGTCGGGACTCGCCTCGATACCTCTTTGAATGACTGGGTATCCAAGGAAGTTTCTCGATTGTACCCCAAAGGATTCCTTGACAACATTTAGGTATCCGAGGAACTTTCCCATTTTGTGCTATTTCTTCTTACTTTTCACAAACATGTCATCTATGTACACCTCTATTGTATCTCCCAACTCCTGCCTGAACATCTTTGTCACTAATATCTTATAAGTTACCCCAATATTCTTCAATGGGAATGACATCACTCTGTAGCAGTATAGCCACAGAATAGTGATGAAGAAAGTATTTTCCTGGTCAGGGTAAAATGATGGGATTTGGTGGTAGACTGAGTAGGCCTCAAGGAAGCTCATACGCTCATGATTAGTAGTGGTGTCGATAAAATAATTTATCTTGGGTAAAGTAAAGCTATCCTTTTGATATTACGACCACTAGATTTGATAACCACTTGGGAATTGAACTTCCTTAATGGAATGCTCCTTAAAATGTTTCCTTACTTCCTCTTCGATTGCCCTGAATTTCTCGATTATCGATCGTTGCACTTTTTGTGTCAGTGGTGGATATGAAAGATCGACATTGAGCTTATAGAACATTACTTCTATTCCTAGCATATTATATATTTTCTAGGAAAATACATCTTAATTTCTTTTGAGGAAAGCAAGCAATTCGTCTCTCTCTTCATTAAGGAGTGACATGCCGATCAAGAACTTATTCTCAGGCTAGTAAGGTATGGTGCTACTACTTATTAGAGCATGGAGTTCATACTTTAGCTACTACTTGGAGGCTACAGAGCCCTCCGCTAGGTCCTCAAGTTTCTCCTTATTTTTTTCTTAGTTTGGTCAGATGGAAACTATGAAGAGCTTCTAGCCCAAGGTTTGGTTTCCCCAAATTTCTATATCCCAAATGTCAGTGATACATTTTATCTTTTGGTGGTATGTGGATGGAATTACTCTCATGGCATGCAACCATCCTCTTCCAAATATGGCATTGTATGATGAATCTATATATACTACGAGCAACTCAAAAACTATAGAGATTTTTCTTGCTCGAACGGGGAGAGAAACCTTCCCTAAGGGCAGAGTCATCCTTTTTGGAAAGCCGATCAGAGGTACAGTGATCTCTTACAGATCTTTTATATGCAAATTCAATTGGTTGAACATTTTGAGATACATCACTTTCGAGGAACTCTCCTGATCCACCAATAGCTTGTCCACATCCCAGCTAAAAATCCTGAAGTGATTATGAAAGCATCATTGTGGGGAGTCTTTAATCTAACCAGATCGTTGTTGGTGAAAATAATATGCTTGAATAGTTAGTTTCTTTAGATCGATGACGTTTTCCCACAATGGTCTTGGTCGGGTCAATACAAAAGGCTTCCATAACTGTTGTGAGTTTCTTGACTTCCATCCCAAGGGTGTTTCCCTTAACCTAGTTTGGTTTTGAGGCTCCAGGAATGACTGCAAATTCATGACCTAAACATTCATCCAAGACGTTATCTAGTCTTCAACCCTCATGGATTATCGTAAGCTCATGTCCCATATTATCGTCTAGGACATTATCTGGTCTCTAGTCGTGCATAGACGGTGTTGCACTGATTAGACATAAATTCTTTCAAATTTATTCCCTTAATTTAGGGACTTTTATAATCTCGAGTAATGTAAAATGAGTTGAATTATCGTATTTCCTTGCTAATGACTCCTTCTAACAAGCTCATCTAGTTTCATGTATTTCTCATGAGTTTTACAGGTATTTAAAGCATTGAGAAAGCAAAAAATTGGAAAAGCATCGAAAGAAATCAAAGAAGGAAAGCCAGAAGGGCAGTTTCGTAACTTTGCACCCATAGTCCGGAAGTGGATCCAATTGGAGAGTTGAAGATATTTCGATCACAAGAACACCGAACGAATCGACACTTTAATCCGAGTACGGTGGAAAAGTTATGAGCATTTGAAGATGAGAAAAGTTTAGAAGAAGATCCATGCATGAAATTGGCAGGCGGTTTGGACCTTTTATTTTAAAAGGATCCGGAATGGGTACAAATCAAAGAGTTTTGAATGAAATTCATAGGTAATCCGAACCTTTTATTTTAAAAGGATCCAGACCGCATGGAAAAAAGTCCATGTATGGAAAACAGGGGCGATCCAGACCTTTTATTCAAAAAGGATCCGGACTGCCCTTGTATAAGATCTCTGTTTGAAATAAGGGGGCGATCCGGACCGCCTAGCCCGATCGATCAGGACCACATTGGATTTTCTCAGACTTTGTTTTCTTTTCTCAGAGTTTTAAGTAGGTTAAACTCTTATATATTTTGGGGTTTTTTTATTCAACTTTTATTACACAATAATAGGAGTTCGATTTCTGAGTTTTCTAATTAGGAGTAGAGGGTTTTTGTAGCCAAAAACCCTAGTTTTACAATAAGATAAATTGCTATAAGGATTGCACTTTGATTTCTTCAATACAAGTAATATTCTTCCATTAATTTTTCAATAGTCTATTAGATTGATTGCTGGTTTGATTCTGCACGTCTCTCTTTATCTATTTCCCTTAGATATGATGCTTTATTTCTTCAAAAACATGTTTTCCTTTAATCTAATCATGCCCAACTAAATTTCTACGGGTTGGGATGCATGAATCCAACCCGATGTTCTTTACACATGTATAAAATTAACTTTTGAATTAAATAATTGGTTAAATCGTGTTGTGTGTCGATCACTACCATTGTAGGAATTTTGATCTCATTTGCCCTAGGTAATCGGGATGTTTAAGAATGCATCGCGCGTGTAGCTACAACGACACCGCTTTATTCTTACTTTTGATTATATATGATACGGGCTTGAACCTCATATATATAATGCTTAAGATTAATAAAGACTGGATTTTATCATTTATTTTAATTCAAAATTTAGTTTTAACATTGGTAAATGCAGTAGCGTTGGAGGATTGTATCCTAACCTATTCTTCTCAATTGAAATCTTCTCATTTGAAAGTTCAGCATCTTAGTCAGTTTATTTTCACTTCGCTAGTTCTTAACATTTTCAGTAGCTAACTTTAAATTTGCTTTTAGTTTGTAGTTATTCTCACTTCCAAAGTACCTTTTCTATTTCATTCTTAGAGTCAAGTTAGGATTCTCGTTCTTTCCACCGTCATCATGTCCCCACGTCCTATTTATCTAAGGATCGATACCCCATTTTAGTAGGATTATTACTTTCGCGATCGATTTGCACTTGAGCCGTAATTAACATGCACTTCGAACACATTTGAGGTCGTGTCAATTTTTTGGCGCCGTTGCCTGGGTTGGAACGACCTATCACCCACAAACAAATGGACAGGACGAGTTGGCGAATTTGGAAATCAAGCATATCCTCGAGAAGGCCATCGATTCTAATCAGAAAGATTGGTCCCTTCGATTGAATGATTCGTTATGGGCCTACCGTACCGCATATAAAAATCCACTCGAAATGTCCTCGTTTCGCTTTGTGAATTACAATCCTTGCCATCTTCCCATCGAGCTAGAATACAAAGCGTATTGGGCCATTAAGAGAGTGAATTATGACATGGATAAAGCTGGTGAAGCTCGCAAGCTTTAGTTAAATGAGTTAGAGGAGATACATAATAACGCGTATGAGAACGCTAAAATATCCAAAGAAAGGATGAAACTCTCACACGACAAGATTATTCACAAGGTGTTTCATCCTGGGAAAAAAATGCTCCTCTATAACTCCCGGCTTCATCTATTTTCGGGTAAGTTGTGGTCTCGGTGGACTGGCCCACTCGTTGTGAAGAACGTATTCCCCCACGGAGCTGTGGAATTGAAAGATCCAAAGGTTTAAGTACATTCAAAGTCAATGGACAATGCCTAAATTCATATTTAGAGGTGTGCATAGAGGATATCGACACCATTTGGTTGTCGGACCCTGTTTACGGTGCAGAGTGAGTTGTAGGTAAAAGGTCGTCGCACCCCCGACGCGTATGGGGTGATTCTTGTGTATAGTAGAAATGTGTCGGTTAGGATAGGTAACGTAGGGTCAATAAGTAGGTGTGGAGAACACTAAGAAGGTAGGAAGCACGCATTGTGAGAATGCCTAGGGATCCGAAACGAGGATTGAACAAAAATCGGGTTCATGGTTGAGTTGTTATCAAAGTGGTAAAGCCTTTAGAAGATATGAGAGGAGAAAAAAATCAAGTTAAGGGAACTCTGCTGAAATTTCAGCAGCGGTCCGGACTGCCCTGGGCACCTGGTCCGGATCGCTTTTGGAGAAAATGAAAAAAAATACGACGATCCGAAAAGACCCTGGGCACCGGTCCTGACCGCCCTCTGGTTTCCTTTGTTCTTTCCCTAGGTGCAACCCTCTTTCCCCCAATCCTCTCCATTCCCTCCACTTCATTTTCCCCCACCAATTCCCTCCCAAAATCCATCTCCTTTTCCCTCCATCCTTTTTCCTTCCAAATCCAACCTTTCCCACTCAATACCCATCAATAAATACACCCCCTTCCTCCTCACTTTTTCCATACCGTCTCTTCTAATCCCTCTTCCTCCTTATACTCTAAATCACTCCTGCCCACACACCATCTCGTCCCATGGCAGACCAAGCCCGACCCCAAAAATACAACTCCGTCAATTTCATCGACAACAATCTAAACAACTACCATTACGATTAAGAACAACGGTGGTGCGAGGCATTTTTGGGGCAAACTCCAAATCGAATGGGCCATAAATTGGGACGCGCTACCCAATTCTGTCACCAACCTCTTTGCCCCAAAAGGTTGGTGCCGCTAGATGAATGAGACTCATAACGCCATTTGGGCGGCCAAGGTTCGTGAGTTCTACGGTACCCTTGTACGCACCTGCGAGTTTGTCGCACAAGCACGAGCACACGATCAACCCATCTAATTTTTCATAAGGACTCTTGCAGAAAAGCTAGCCAAGAAAGGCATCCCAAATCCCACCAACTTCATATATCCCAATGCTCTTCCACCCATCGACAAGGCGGTGTGCATCCAACGCATAGCACCCGGTGAATTTTGGGTTTCGGGAGTTTTTCGGGTCGATCGGATGAGTGAGAAGGTGCGTCTCACATTTCAAATAGTGTGTGCCAATATCTTGCAAAATTCTAACAAAACCCAAACTTCACTCCTTCCCACACACCATCTCATCCCATGGCAAACCAAGCCCGACCCCAAAAATATAACTCCATTAAGTTCATCGACAATAATCCAAATAACTACCGTTTCGATTAAGAACAATAGTGGTGCGAGGCATTTTTGGGGTAAACTCGCAAACTCCAAATCGAAAGGGCCATAAATTGGGACGCACTACCCAATTTCATCACCAACCTCTTTACCCCAAAAGGTTGGTGCCGCTATCTGAATGAGCCTCACAACGCTATTTGGGCGATCGAGGTTCGTGAGTTCTACGGTACCCTTATTCTCATCAACGAGTTTATCGCATAAGCACAGGCGAACGGTCAACCCATCTGATTTTTTCATAAGGACTCTTGCCGAAGAGCTAGCCAAGAAAGGCGTCCCAAATCCCACCAACTTCATCTATCCCAATGCTCTTCCACCCGTCGACAAGGCGGTGTGCATCCAACGCATATCGCCCGGTGAAGTTTGGGTTTCGAGAGTTTTTCGGGTCGGTCGGATGAGTGAGAAGGCGTGTCTCATGTTTCAAATAGTGTGTGCCGATATCTTGCAAAATTCTAATAATTTCGGTACACGACCCCAACAGGCTACCCTCGTTTACCACCTCTTCGACCGCTCATCCTCCATCAATCTGGTGCACATAATATACCGTGATATCTCATTTGTTGTGCTGGATGAAAAGGGCGCCACGTCTCTTTATTATGCGCGACTCATTATCGCTATCCTAGCCGACAGGCTGATTGCCCCACCCGCCGGTTCTCTTTGCCTCCCAACCCCTTTTGGATAAGCCACCCGGAACAAGTGCAAGCGCTTAAGATCAATTATAAGAGCCCGAGAAGACGAGGACTCTGAGGATGAAGATATCAGCGAGGATGAGGAAGCTGATGTGGAAATAGGAGAGCAAGAGGGAGGGTCCGATGAGGACGAGGAGGACGACGACTTTGAGCTTCCCGATAATGATACTGATGCACGTGTTATAGCCCTTGAAACAAAATTTAATGGGTTCCTCACTCAATACACAAGGGATCAGGCGGCCAACCAACGAGCTTACAAATGGGATACAAGCATGATGCACCACCTTCAAACTCACATGTATCAATTGTCCTTTGGTGGCCTCCCTCCGAACTTCTTCTATGATCCTTATGACCCGAGCGCGTCCGGTAGCTCCCAACTGCCACCCTAGTGAAGCTTTTATTTGGTGTTTTTGTTGGTTTTTGTTCCTTAGATAGCTTATTATGCATCTTTGTGTTTTCCTTGCTTGATGTACCACAACTTCATATAAAAAAACAACATTTTCTACATTTATTTGTTTTATTTATCGCACTTCTTATTTTGCCTTATTTAGATTTTAGTCCTTTTGATTGAGAACAATGAAAAAGTCTAAGTTAGGGGGGTGACGAGTGCGTATTTCTAAAACTTCACAAATTTCAAAAGTGCCAAAAAAAATTGAAAAATTCAGAAAAGCCAAATATATTTTTCTTCAAAATAAATAAAAATTGGAATTTAAAATTTTCAAAGATATCATTAAAATTCGGTATAAAATCTCAAATTGTAAAAATAAATTACGCAAGGCCGAAATTGACCAAAGATGGAAATTGAAAGAAAATTGACGACTTTACGAATAAGTGTGGAGATTAACCAACCTGTGAGATTTCGAGCCTATCACTTGTTTCGAGTTTTTAAATCAATCCGAGTTAATGGTTAACTCAATGTTCAATTCAGCATTTAAAATAAGTCGTCGATGATCTCAATACCCTTATTTTGATCAGTTATGGAAAACGTGTGAGATGTTGTCTTGAAATACACGATAAATAAATCTCAAAACTAAATTAATCTCGAGACGCGTATGGTAATGCAATTAGTAATTTGGGTAATAAAGTAGCCCTCGTTTGTCACCCAAAAATATTGGCCAAAAAAATCGTAAAAAAATTTATCCCTTTGCTACCCATTTTGAGCCACATAATTTTTTTTCCAAGTTCGTTTGATACCCCGAAACACCCAAACGTCCCGGAATTGAGAAAATTGGAAATCCAGAAATTTAGTCCAATTGGTCCGATAAAAAGGGGCAAGAAAAATAGAAATTTCTCAACAAAAGGAAGAGTAAATGAGCAAATGCTCGAAAAAGCACTAATTGACATCATAAAGAAAAAAATCAATTTCGAAGTTCCCATCCATTCCTATATTACCCAATACACCTTATAACCAGACAAAGTCCTAATCGAGTCCAAATTGTGAAATTGGTTACCGCGTGGAGAGTTAAGGCACAAAAGATAATAAAGGAGATTAAATGCGTGAATTAGAGGCGATGTTTCCGTTTCCTTATAACCGTAATCCGATGATGATATCTTTTTACCATAATTTTTTGACTTTTCAATTTTGTGTGCGTGAATTCGTGTTCCAATGCATTTACTCCTTATATAACGCATATCGAGAGAAATATCCACATTTTCGAGTGATTCGTTTGTGAGAGTATTTCGTGAGTATTTGAATCAAAACGAATTTTCGAAAAAGTAATGTAATGATCAATTAGTGGAAATTTGCGGTTAATTTCCGACTTGGCACACACACACACACATTATGATTTGAGACTATTGAATTTGAATTGGTGGTGACTATTTTTGGGAAAATTTAAATTGTACAATTCTTGAGTATTTTGAATTTGCTTTGAGTCAAATTTTGTGGGTATATTCTCTGCAAACCCTCACGAGACAAAACTTGTCTTACTAGGGTGAGCTAGGGGTTTAAAGTCTTCTTGTATACGTTAAACGCAATCGCTTGCCCGCGAAAGTGGTACTCTATTCGAATAAAATTAATTTTTTAAGAGTTGAGCCATAGTTAAATTCTTTTACATTGCTCGGGATGCGCAAAGTTCTAAGTTAGGGGGTTTGATTAAGCATAAATTCTTCCAAATTTATCCCCTTAATTTAAGGACTTTTATCATCTCGAGTAATGTAAAATGAGTTGAATTATCTCATTTCCTTGCTAATGACTACTTCTAACAAGAACATCTAGTTTCGTGTATATCTCATGAGTTTTCCAGGTATTTAAAGCTTTGAGAAAGAAAGAAATTAGAAAAGCGTCGAAACAAATCAAAGAAGGAAAGTCAGAAGGGAAGTTTCCTAACTTTACAGCCATAGTCCAAAAGTGGAGTCGATTGGAGAGTTGAAGATATTTCGATCACAAGAACACTGAAGGAAACGGCACTTCAATCCGAGCTACGGTGGAAAATTTATGAGCATTTTAAGATGAGAAAAGTTTAGAAGAAGATCCCTGCATGAAATTGGCAGGCAGTCCGGACCTTTTATTTTAAAAGGATCCGGACCGGGTACAAATTGAGGAGTTCTTAATGAAATTCACAGGCGATCCGTAGCTTTTAGTTTAAAAGGATCCGGACTGCATGGCAAAAATTCCCTGTATGAAAAACAGGGGCGATTCGGACCTTTTATTAAAAAAGGATCTGGACCCCCCTTGTACAAGATCTCTGTTTGAAATAAGGGGGAGATCCGGAGTGCCTACACCGACCGATCCGGATCGCATTAGATTTTCTCAGACTTTCTTTTCTTTTCTCAGAGTTTTAAGTAGGTCAAACTCTTGTAAATTTCGGGGTTTTCTATTCAAGTTTGTTACTTAATAATAGGAGTTCGATTTTTAAGTCTTCTAATTAGGAGTAAAGGGGTTTGTAGCCAAAAATCCTAGTTTTACAATAAGAGAAATTGTTGTGAAGATTGCACTTTGATTTCTTCAATACAAGTAATATTCTTCCTTTAATGTTTTAATAGTTTATTAGATTGATTGCTGGTTTGCTTTTGTACCTTTCTTTTTACCTATTTCCCTTAGATATGATGCTTTATTTCTTCAAAACCATGTTTTCCTTTAATCTAATCATGTCCAGCTAAATTTCTACGGGTTGGGATGCATGAATCCAACCCGATGTTCTTTATACATATATAAAATTAACTTTTGAATTAGATAATTAGTTAAATCTGTAATACCCGGTAATTTTATTGATATTTATTTAAGGGATTAATTAAATTAAATGTGAATTAATTGAGAATTAATCCGGATATAAATACTAACGAGATATGAGTTGGTATTTGATTATGATGTGTATATATGACAATATATGAATATTAAAAATATTAAAATTGTCGCGAGACTGAAATACGATAATTTAGGAAATTTAGTTGGGACGCGCGTGTCAGTCACGTCAGGAATGTAGTTATTTGAATTAAAAAGTGAATTTTATTTTTATCAACCGAATGGTCATTTTGAGTGTGCCAACGAGTTCGGGAGGGTCGAAATAGTCAGAAAACACTAGCCGGGGGTTTTGTTTGGGTCCCGGGACATTTTTGGGCCAAACTGGCAACTTAAAAGGGTATTTTGGTAATTTTAAAAATTAGGAAATTAAAACCCACGAAAATTGGAGTTTATATTTATAATTTTAAAGGGGCCACTAAGTCCATTACCAGCAAAAGTTTAGAGAGTGGGCTATGGGAGTTTTGAGAGAAGTTGGAGAGAAGTTACAAGAACCAAAACCAAGTCATCTTCAACCTTGGGAGAAAATCTGTAGAGAAAGGAGAGAATCAACCTTCATTCACCAACATCAATTCTGAAGAACAATCTAAGGCAAGTTATTTGATATTTTTATTGCATTGAATATGTCTTCCATGTTTAGTGTAGGAATTATCTTATATTGAAATTTTTGAAGAAAACCCATGAAATTGTTGGAGAAACTTTGAATTTGGGTTAGGATTTGCATATAGAATGATGATGGACTAATTTAATATTCGAAGAGTAATATATGATGATTTAATATACAGATTTATGATGAGTAATTGGGAATAAAAAAATTATGAGTTCATGTTCTTAGGGTTTGGTCAAATATTTGGAGATTTATATTAATTCCTTGATGATTTGTAAGATTTGATCCCTAAAATAGGTTAAGAGATAATCTTGGATGATTAGAAATGGTTTAAAAACGTTGGAACATAAATTGGATGGTCTTAGGGTGAATTTAGAAGAGAGAAGAATTGAGAAAAAAGGACCTGGGAATTTCTGGGCTGAAACTGCCATCTCGTTAGAAGACCTGCCCTTGTCGTTCGAACGACCTCGTTCGAACGAACTTCTAACGAGATGACAGTATACCTTCTAACAAGTTGGTAGTTTGTTTAAAGCCTTTCGTTCGAATGACACTCATTCGAACGAGATTTTTAACGAGTTGACAGAATGGCCTTTTTGGCCTGAATTGATTTCTAGTATCCCGTAGACTTATTTAAATGGTGAGATAACTTTCCCTTATTAACTAGTGGGTATAGTTGGGAGATTGAGGTACATTGAGGAGTAAAACTTAGAATAGTGTCTTAAACCGGATGACATTTGTGGATTGGGAAGCGAGTAACTAATCACGAAGTGAGAATAATTGATAACTTAAATACATATAAACCGGGGACTTATGATTTGTATAACGCTAAGTGTTGGTATAAGAACGAGAAGTATACCACTAATAAAATATTGTAATATCTAATATGTGTGAATGCTTAGTATATGCAGTTATCTGTGTATAACATACCTACCGTACTTGCTATCATAGGAGGTTGGCGTTCGTTTAGGGCCATCTAATCTTTGTGTGCCTACGGGGGGGATCTAGATTGGTGCCTCGAGGACATAGGTCAGAGAAGGGCTTATTGGGAAGTTAATAAGTCTGCTGATCATGGGAGCGTAGGTATGTGCGTGACCCATGTGATGTGAACTATGTTCGCCTCCATTGTTTGTGGTTGTTGTTTATTGAAACGATTCCTGAGAGATTCGGAATACGTGGTCCTTATGTACGTGATGTACCGGGATTGTATAGCAGAGTATGTGTGCACCGCAGCTTAGTCTCAGGGTGCTATAGTATTGTATATTTATGATGAGAATAATATACTGTTAATTGAAATGTATTGTCATGAATAAATGTGAATATTAATAATAGCAACAGTTTGTCAAGTGAAAATGAAAGATCTCTAGTAATTAGTAGTGCTAATATGGGAAACTGTATAGCAAGTTATAACACTCTGTTAACTAAAAGTTGTTGGGAATTTGAATTGAATATCGTATAGAAATGTTAGATTTCAGTATTGGACTAGTTAGAAATGGGAATAACTAGAATGGGTACGGGTGCGATAGGAGTGCACAATTAGTTGAGAGGTGAGGAACTCATGTGAGTGCACACACTATCATGTACTTTATATTCATTGTTTAATGATATTAAACACTTGCAAATTTTTAAACTTTTTTAACAATCGGGCTCTGACCCGTTTGCTTTCAAATATATTTTTCTATAAAACCTTTTAGGTGCCTAGACACAAGAACACCATGCATAGGAGTTCTATTCAGGTGACGTGCTCTAGCTGCTATGTAAGTTACAGGACCTTGACAGTAGACGCCTCCATTTCCGATCTTGACTCCACTATCAGATTTTCTCATTTGTTGGGCATGTCGCCCCATTCCTTTTAGAGACAACTTCATTTTCAGTTATTTCAGACTTTGGGTTGTAATTAATTTAGTGACGCAGACTTAGTATTTATTTATTTCAGTATTCGGATTGTTGTGAGGAATATTCCTCCAGACTCATTATTATTTGATGGTTATTCTATTGTGACTATGTTGTGGTGGTTATGTTAGCATTTCATAATTTACTTATTATATGTTAATACTATGTTGTGGTGGTTATGTTAGCATTTCATAATTTACTTATTATATGTTAATCGAATTTAATTAAAATTGGCAACTCACTTTTTAAATACTAGGTGGTTAGTAATTATTATAATATTTTCGACAGTGATGCTATGAACTGAACCAACTTGGCATTTTTTATTAATTTAATAAGGGAGTAGCTACCCGGTATTTAATTAGTTGGGGTGTCACAAAATCGTGTTGTGTGTCGATCACTACCGTTGTAGGAATTTTGATCTCATTTGCCCTAGGTAATCGGGATTCTTAAGAATGCATCGCGTGTGTAGCTACAACGACATCGCTTTATTCTTGCTTTTGATTATATATGATGCGGGCTTGAACCTCATATATATAATTCTTGATATTAATAAAGACTGGATTTTATCATTTATTTTAATTCAAAATTTAGTTTTAACATTGATAAATGTACCAGCGTTGGAGGATTGTATCCTAACCTATTCTTCTCAATTGAAATCTTCTCATTTGAAAGTTCAGCATCTTAGTTAGTTTATTTGCACTTCACTAGTTCTTAGTATTTTTTGTAGCTAATTTTCAATTTTCTTTTAGTTTGTAGTTATCTCACTTCCAAAGTACCTTTTCTATTTCATTTTTAGAGTCAAGTTAGGATTCCCATTCTTTCCAACGTCGTCACGGCCCCACGTCCTACTTCCTTGAGGATCGATACCCCATCTTACCGAGATTATTACTTCCGCGACCGATTTGCACTTGAGCCGTAATTTGCACGCACTTAGAACACATTTGAGGTCCCGTCATGCACCTTTCTTCTTCTCTACGAAATTATTTAGGTGTTGAGCCTGCACCAGTTCCTCGAGGTTGTGCATGAGTGCCTTAAAATTTTTGATCTTGCGACCTTGATGTTTATGATATGCACACTTCAATATCGAGTTCCTCTTCTTGGGGTCGATGAACATATTCTCAAGCCACTTAAAGTTGTACCTACCTCTAATCTTGTAAAATATTTTGTAGATTGGTTCGGAGAAAATTATGTTAATGGCTCTGAAGATTTTTTGGGATCCTTCTTCTCGTTTCCCTTATGTTTTCTAGTTTGTCTTATTACCTCTTTTCTTGTTCATCCTCTCCTTATCTCCGTTCTTGGTTTATTTATTTTGATCTCCTTCTTGACCAACTTCAGTCATTATATTATCATCCTTAGCATACTTCTTGATTCTCTCCATAAGGCTGTTGATGGTAATGGCCTCTCTCTTGATGAGGGACTGGTAAAGCATGGAGATGATTGGTAGTCCAATCTTGAAGGACGCTACTACAACCTACTCGGTATAATCCTCTGCCTCATTATACACCTCTCAGTACCTTCTAGCGTACTCACAGAGTTTTTACTACCTCATATTTATCATCAGAAGTGAGTCCATCCATTTAGGATGAGTGTTGCTAGTAATGAATCTAGTTTTAAAGGCTTCTGCCAGCTTCTTTAAAGCAATTGATTTGTGTGGCAAATTCTCGAACCACTTCTGATCAGTGTCTCAAATACTGGAAAGGAATATTTGGCACACCATCCCTTCGTTGGTGTTCCACGGCATCAATACCTCTCGATGTTAACTAACGTGATCGATAGGCTTAGTTTTCCCATCATAGATTTTCAATTACAGAGGAGTAAACTTCGGAGGAGTCTCAAACTCTTTGATAGCCTTATTTAAGGGTGACTCCATTTTGCAAATGAGGGCTCTCCTTGTGAGTTCCTTTGTCATGAGAGATCCTTAATGGGTTGAATTCCTATCTACTTCTCTTTTGATAAAATCGCATATCTCATCATTTCGTCGTCGTTCGTCAGAACATGGTCTGCTCTCATGAGCTGTCCCATGAGGAGTTCATTTTTTTTGGTAGAATGATCTTTCCTCAGCTGACATCTATGATTGCCTGAGGGTATGGAATTCACGAATCATGCCCACTTTTATTCTTAGGCCTGTTAATGGGTAGGGTCTAGGATCAGACCCGATCCGAACCCCAAACTTATAATAGGGCCTGAGCATATTATTTTTGGATTTGAGACCCTAAAATCCGTTTATTACATAGGTAGGGTCTGGATCCTATACAAGACCCGGACCGAAGACTGACTCGCCTTGTACATTATTATTTTTTAAATGTATATATACTATAAATTTATATATATTTATAAATATATCTTTATCAATATAACATGTAAGTATCATATGTAAAATATATATAATGCATATAATAAACATACATAATATATGTTTTATTTATGCTTGTCATATATTATAATACAATACAAAATATTTTAATCTAAGATTAAAAAATAAAGATGGGAGATAAAATAAATGTGTATACCCGACAAGATCCAGACCTGGACCCAATCCTATCCGATACGGATTCGAACCTGGATCCAATATTGTAGATCTAATTAAGACTCGACTTGGATTCAGATCCGATTAAGTGCCTACTAAATGGATCTGGTTCCTAGATCCGGTCTGGATCCGACCCGTTGACAGGCCTACTTGCGTTTTTCCTTTTGGGTTTTCCTTTTTAATTTTTCTAAGTGATGTTGGAGAGCAACATTCTACTCTTGTTATTGCATATCGGCAGTTCTTTCATCTCAAAGGCGCTTCTTATTGTTGTCAATAAGCCTTGAGACCTGGTTAGATCGTTCAAGCTCATCAGTGTTCATTATTTTCTCCTCATGAGGGAGGTAGCATGCATCAGAGGATTGGTAATAATTACTAATCTCTATTCTTAACCTTTGAGAGGGAAGAGATGATTTATGACCCTCACAGTTGTCATGATCACCATGGCTAAGGGGATAGCCTTCCAGGTCCCCATAACTGAGTTGAGAATGACCACGGGGTTAGGGTTTTCTCTTTATTACTTTATAGAACTGGTCGATAGAATTATAGTACTGCTCATGAGAATTTACATTTATAGAGAAGCTTTGGAGAGTCCTAAGATCTTTTTTAATAGTTATCCTTAAAAGTTTGGACCTATCATGTATCAACATCAGTCATTCCAAATGATGGATACACGGTAGTCTTATGTGATTTGGATTCTTTAATAATTTGGAGCACAAGAATCCTAGAAGCTTGTGTCGAGCACATACCGACGTAATTAAGGTCCCTATAGGGAACTAAAGGTCATTGATGATTTGCGTGGAGGTGGTTCTGCTAGGGAAGAAAAAAATGTGGTGTGTTGGGAGAATATTCTTATTGCTATTTTTATGTGTTAATAGGTATCATGTTTTGTCCTGGAGAGCCATCTGGCAAAGTTTACCCCTTTAAAGGTGACATTAATTTCTTGCTCAGCTAGGGGTGTTAAATTAACGTTGAAAAATCTTAAAAAGAAATGCAATTAATTGGGGAGCATGTGTATTAGATGTTTTTTTAATGCGAAGGAAGATGTGGCGTGGATCACTTATTGCTTCATTATTCCGTGGGTAGGGGTTTATGGGATGCTGTTTTCCACTATTTGGGTACATTAGTTAATACTACGGACAATGTAGGAGATTGTCGATTTTGTAAGGTTATTTGTTGCATGGTTGAGGAGGGGAGAGGCCCATGAGAAACAACTTCCCCCCCCCCCCCCCCCCCCCCCAAAACCTAATAGCGTGGTGGAGAAGGGGATACCCTTCTTGAACCAAAGTAACAATAAGTTGTATAATAAAAACTCAACTTGGTATATACTAGCTTTACTCCATTAAAGTTATTCCTATTCCTTCCTCTTTACACTGGTCACATTGTTCAAAGGAGAATCATCTCCAATATTTATGTAGTTTTTTCCTTATTTCACAACTCCTCTACGCAGTAAACTATGGAGCAAGGAATGAATCATTGCATAAAAAAATAGAGAATATAGTGGCTCACTTGCCTTTCATAATCATATAGTGTATTAAATGGTGATCCACCGTCCTACTCCTCGCATAACAAATGACAACTAGTCATATGCTTCCTTTATGATTCAAATCATTTGATTTGAGGGTCGTCCCTTGACTACTGTTCACCTAAAGAAAACACTTTTAATCGAGTCGATGTGTAACATATTTGTTTTCACGGGAAGGAGTTCTCGTTCGTACTATTCAAACAAACAAAAGTTTAATAACACTAAACTTTCAGTGACCACTCCCCCCTCCATCACAATTTATATTCCCCTACAGGGGTTTACCCACCTCTACTAACATCTCAAAAAAGGTATCCATCACCTCAAATTCCCAATCTTAAGCAACCTCCTAAAAATGGAGTTCCACGCCTTGGAACCTGCTAGCTAATGGCTCCCACCACACCGGACATCCTTTTATATTTAGTACATTTGGGGTGTCAAACCTCTTTGAGCACACGATTAATAAACTATGGGAAGTGAGTACCAGAATATATCAACTGGTGACCTTCATGTTGCGAGGTAAGAGCTTATGTTCCACTAGGTTCTCCTCTTGGGGTAATTCTCTTCACACCAGACATCCTACTAAAAAATAAATAAATAAAGAAAACTAGACATCTGATCATCTCCTTTTTGTCTGAATAACTTGTTGAATGAAAATTTCCTAGATGTTAGAAATATGCTTCCCTAATTTAAAATTTTACATCATTTATGCCGACCCACATCAAACATTGATACCACCATCCTTCTCCATAAGCGTCTATCCTTGACTTGAAATCTCCATAGCCATCCCCTTATGCTTGCACTGCCTTCCCTAACCAATATATAAACCTCCTCACATCTAAAAAAATTGGATTCAAAACCCTCCTTAAATATCTTGTATAGAAAGTCCTCCCCATAGGCTTCTCCAACCTCATCTTCTTTCTCCAATATGTACAATGACTAGCCAACATGCTATTAGTCAAAGTCGATTGACTACTTTTAGACGAATCACCCATACTTTATCCTGTTAACTGCTTCTTAGAGATTAACACCATTAAATCCTAAATTTCCTTAGGTTTATACTGATCACCCAAAGGGTAAGTTAAAGGGAGATCCACCCAGTACCCAACAATAGTTGGTGCTAACCTCTCACAATCTGGAGCCTTTCTAACTAGGATGATTCTCAAATCTACCTTAAAACACATTAAAATACATATCAAGTGACGCAAATCCTCCTTATTATAATATATTATAATAATATCATTTGCAAATAACAAAATTTATTGATAGTAAACCTCCCCTCCTTCCACCCTTACTGCCAGACACCAAAAAATTTCTAATCAGACATTGTTGGACTCTGCACCTTTTGTTACTCACAAAGCTTACATGACAGAGATAATGTCCACTTTCTATAACCTCTTGAACAAAAAAATCCATGCGGTGAACCATTAACCCAAATCCTCACTGAGAGATGCAACTAGCGATCTACTGCCTCCATCGAGCATTTAATCTCATTTTTTTCAAATGTACGTGAAAATTTTCCAAATTACTCGGTCATATGCTTTCTCAATATCATAGTGATTTAAGCCACACAAAGATGCCAATGTCTCCCTAAAGCCTAGGGTTAAGGGGCAAGTGAGAAGCACGCTTGATTGAAGTGAGATACATGGTCTATAAAATATGCGAAACTTATATATTTATGATAATACAATAATTTTAGCATTTAAATTTGTAATATATAGCATAAATAACCATTATACATGGTTATGAAGAGACATAAAAGATATATCTTATACTACCATATAAAAAATACTTGTCAATTTAATTGTCTCATAAACAACAAACGCTGAGATCTTCATACGTTTAAAACAATTGTTTTCCAATGCATGAAAATCGAAATCAAAATCAGCATTTATAATTTTTCAAGAAGTAACACTATCGGATTTTTTATGTTTGTGTCAAGGACTTATTATTACACTTAATGTTGGAATTTTCCGTGGGAAATTTGCCAACTCTCCATATTTTCGTGGAAAATATATAAAATCAGATATGGATTTGGGAGTGTTTTCCACCAAACTTTAGCGAGATGCGCTTAAGTTGTGCTTGGATCCTAGGCGAACAAGGCTCGCACCTCATTAAAGAGGCCTTGCGTGAGGTGAGGCGATAAACTAATGTTGTGCTTTGGTGAACTTGGAGCCTAGGCGTGCCTTAAACAACAATGTTTTATACTGAAAAAGCACCACTTAAGTTTTTTAATTCAAGATTAAACAGTCTAAATGGCTCCGAACAGTTTGTTTGAGAAACTCTTTTTACAAAATAATTATTAACACAATATGTGTATCAAAAATATTATATATGAGACATTTCAGTTATTAAGTATCCAAGTTTTGAAAACCAAAACTAAACTAGTTATAAATCAACACACAACTAGAAGGAGGTTAGAGAAAGATGAAACATGCAAGAACACAAGATTTTAACGTGGTAAAATCCCACCCAATTGGGGAAACATCCACGGAGGTGTCTACACCTCAAAAGCAAAATCCACTAAAATAGAGTAAACAAATTACAAGCTATATAACAAACTACACACACAATCAGACCTAATCTAAGTCAAGAATTTTTACCAACTCCATTAGGTAACTCTAGCTTCTCTGAAGGCTCTGATGTTGTAGTTGTTTTCCCAGCTTTATAACTCATCCTCCATAGCTTTAGTCGACTCTAAAGGTCAAGAATCTCTCTACCAGTACTTCTTTAGTGTTATAGTGTGTAAAGTGTTTTGTGGTGAAGTGCCTAACACATGCATGCAACACACACACACACACACACACACACACACACACACACTTATACAAACAAATTTTCCTACAAATTACTAATTTCGATCTAAGATGAGTTTAGGGTTTCTGAATCTCAGTTTGTTGAAAATGTTATACTTCTCATCTTTATTCTTTACCACAGATCGAGTGACAACCTTGCTTTTCAAAATAGTCAAGGTTTAGAAGAAACTTTTGAGATTAAAATAACCAACAAATAAGGATTTCTTCAAAAAGAAATCAGCCTAAGCAGATTTACGTGATTTATATCACAAATAGATCATATCTACACTTTCTATGAAAAGAAAATGAGATCCAGCCTCGTGACAAGTTGGACAAGAGATTAAAGACCAGAGAAGAATGATTCTTAGACTGGAACAACTCTCAAACTTCACAGGGTAAATATTTTGAAGAAAATTTTCTAAGGTTTGGATACGATTTCTAATTTCTCTCTCTTTCTCTTCTCTCTTTTTTCTCTCAACTATGAGGTGATCAAAAGATTGCAAACGCTAACCCTATTACTTTTATTTATACTTCTAGATGAAAGGGTCTGGAAGATTGAGGCAAAATAACAGTTGAGATTGATTCTGGCTGGTCGATGTAAATCTTAGGGCTGAGAACACACCGCTTTTAAACGAGCGTTGATTGGACCACTCAGGCGTCACAAGGATTTATACAAATACATGTAGGCCATAGATTATCAATGGACGACTGAACAAGATGGAGTCTTAAGACTATGAGTGTAAACAAACACAAATC
Organism: Sambucus nigra; assembly: GCA_949130495.1. Classification (NCBI taxonomy): domain Eukaryota; kingdom Viridiplantae; phylum Streptophyta; class Magnoliopsida; order Dipsacales; family Adoxaceae; genus Sambucus; species Sambucus nigra. The sequence goes on along the minus strand of OX422215.1, from coordinate 290,449,422 downwards.
TAACCGGTATAATAGCAACACGTGTAAGGCCAAGATTAACAATAAAACGCGTGTTTTTGAAGTTTGATTTATACCAATTGTTACCACAAATGTTCTTGCCGCTTTTGGATTCTACCCAACCAACATTTTTAGGATATAACTGGTATTACAAATAATCCCACAACATTTTAAAATCATATTTAAAATGTTTTTAAAAATGGTTTTAAAATACTTAAAAGTTATTTAAAAATCCAAAAAATTATTAGAAAATTATTTTAATGATAATTAATAGTCACACACCTAAAATGATATCAATGCAACATAAAATATGCAATCCTAGGTTTAGTGTTGGTATTATACCTTTGAGACTAATAGAGAGAGGATCATGTAGAGTTTGAGGTTTTTGGTAAACTAGGGTATAACTGAAATTTTGTCACTCTTTCCAAACTAGATAATCGCCTATATAATATAGACTCAAGTGAGCGAAAGATATAGGGTGATTCAATTTTCCCCTTTGGAAATATTAGACAAAATATCCTTTGATTCATCAAGGACTCGTAGGGATACTAAAAATAAGAAAATCCTATTCCTATACAAAATTCTATCTACCCCATATCCTAGAAAAGAAAATTACACTACTCAATTAAATACAGACTAATACCCAAATAATATTATGATAAAATGAGGTACCGATTTCTTGAAAATAAGATAACTAAGATCAAGCATTTTAGTTGAAGTAATCCAAATAATGTCCTAGTGGACTCAAAGTTTCTCCCCCATTTTGTCTTAAACGGACAAAGGGTAGACAAAAATTCGCATGAGCAAATAAAGATATATAGAAGATAAATAAGCAACAACACATAAACATCAACGAGTCACATCAAGGATCTCCTACATAAAATAGATATAGGAGGTGTCTTTTGTCTTTTCTGAAACATTCGTACCCTATATCCTCAAAGATCAATTATTAACGTGAATATGACCGGATGATTTTTATATGAGGATAAACATTTATTCGAAAAATATCATGCCAATAGATTTTCGTAAATACTCAAATTTGATATCATCTAAAGGCTTTGTAAATAAATCAGCTAATTGAAGATCGGTAGGCAAATAGAGAATTTCCAATTACTTAGATTCTATTAATTCACGAATAAAGTGGTTTCGAATCTTAATGTGTTTTGTGCGAGAGTGTTGCACGAGATTTTTGGAAATATTTATTGCACTTTGATTATCACAATAGATGTCCAACTTATCTTTAATTATGCCATAATCTTTCAACATCTGTTTTATCCAAAGTAATTGTGAACAACAACTTCCAGCTGCGATGTACTCAGATTCAGCGGTGGATAATGATGTACAATTCTATTTTTTACTACACCATCCTACTAAATTATTTCCTATACAATAACAGGCTCCTGACGTACTCTTACAGTCATCAGAATACCCTACCCAATCAGCATTGGTGTAACTAATTATAGTGGTGGATGTGTCATTGGTATACCAAAGTCCTAAATTGAGATTTCCTTTAACATATTTAATAATTCCCTTAACGCAGGATAAATGACTCTCTTTAGGTGCATGCTGATATGTAGCGCAGACACAAACATCATACATAATGCCAGGATAAGAAGCAATGAGGTATAGTAAGCTTCCTATCATGCTGCGATAAAGACTAGGATCAGTGGATTTCCCAAATTCATCATTAGATAACTTTAACGAGGTACTCATGGGTGCCCTAGACGGTTTTCCATTTCTGAGGCCAAACTTTTTAACAATTTCTAAGGCATATTTGGATTGTGAGATAAATAATCCATCTGAATTTTGTTTAACCTGAAGACCTAGAAAGAATTGTAACTCCCATATAAGTGACATTTGAAATTCTCCATGCACTACTTTGGAGAAATTTTCAACTTCGGTTAAGGATGTTGATTCAAAAATGATGTCATCTACATAAACTTAAGTGATTACTATTATTTTTTCAAAATGTTTGACAAAAAATGTCGGATCATTACAGCCTCTCTAAAGCTGTGATTGACAACCGTTCAATACAAGCATGAGATGCTTGTTTTAAACCATATAAGGCTTTTTCAGATGAAATCCGTGATTTTGATGATGAGGGTTAATGAACCCTTTGGGCTGTTCGACATAGACTTCCTTAGTTAAAATACCATTATGGAATGCAGATTTTACATCCATCTGATAAAGTGTGAATTGAAAATGGCAAGCTATTGCTAAGAGTGAGTGAACAGATTCAAGGCGGGTTACTGGTGCAAAAGTTTTCTTGAAATCTATTCCTTCAATATGAGAATAACCTCGGGTGACTAATCTAGCCTTATTTCTAATGACCATCCCAGTTTTATCTGTTTTATTTTTAAAAATCCAACATGTGCCAATAACCTTTTTATGTTCAGGCCTGGGTACAAGGTACCATACATCATGAGCGACAAATTGAAGAAGTTCCTCCTCCATAGCACTAATCCATAAGGAGTCACTTAGGGCTTCATTTACATTCTTTGGTTATACAGGAGACACAAATCATGCATAATGAGCAAAATTATGTAGCTGGGATCTTGTACATACATGTTCTTTGGGGTTGCCAACCACGCTATCTAAGGGATGATCTTTAGAGACCCAACTATATACTTCAGGCACCTCAGGTGGTAAAGAAACATCCATCTCTGGAGAGTCACAGTTTAAATATTTTCAAACTCTTCCACGATAGTTGGTTATGTGGGTTTACTCTCAACATTAGTGTCACTGACAATCACATTAATGGATTGCATTAAGGTTTTGGTATGAAGATTATGGACACGATAGGCTCTACTATTGGGACATTAACTTAAGAAGACGACTTTATCACTTCTGGTTTCGAATTTAGACAAATGCATACATAACACACACTGCCAAAGGTTTTAAAATACTTTAAGTTAGGTTTCTTCCCATACCGAAGTTCATAAGGAGTTATCTTGGTATTTTTTCTAAGGTAGACTTTGTTTATAATGTGACAAGCAGTCCTAACAGCTTCAACCCAAAAATAATTAGAGAGGCCTTTGGCATGAATCATTATGCGTGCTATTTCTTGAATAGTCCAATTATTTCTTTCGGCTGTACCATTTTGCTGAGGGTTTTTAGGAGTTCTAAATTCGTATTGATAACCATTATAGGTACAATATTCAGTTATTCCTAAATCTTTTAACTCTCCCACGCGATCACTACAAATACTATTTACTTGACTATCTTTTTCGTTCTCAATTTGTAGGAGGATTTTTAGAAATTCTTGAAAGGTGACGAATTTTTGTTTAAGGAAGGTTATCCAAGTAAAACAGGTAAAATCATCGACCTTTACTAAAATGTATCTATTTCAACATAAACTAACCTTCTAGCAGGATCCATTAGGTCCATATGAAAAAGTTCTAGAGGTTTAGTGGTCAACACATCTATGATTTTCCTATGGGCAGACTTAACCATTTTCCCTTCCTGACAAGGTCCACAAACAATGTTTGATATAGGCTTTATTTTAGGAAGACCTCTAACTATTTCTTGAGAGCACAATTCACCAAGGCTATCAAAATTTATGTGATCCAACCTATTATGAAAAATTTTGTTGTCATCCATTCTGGCAATATTACAAACCACATTTATTTGGATTAATTGAATAACAGTTATTTGGAGTACGAAGGCTTGTAATTATACAATCACCATTTTCACTTTCATTTAAAAAATTTAAATTTTCTTTTAAAAAAGTGATAGTATGGTCGGAGTTGCAAAATTATGACATACTTAATAAATTTGCTTTTAGACCTTTTACTAGAAGAACATCTTCTAAAATAGGTAACCCTTGTTCATGGAGTATTCCTTTACCAATGATCTGGGCCGATACCCCATCTCCAAATTTTTTTTTACCTCCACGGAGGTTAGTTTTATTTAGAAGTTTGGTCTCATCCCCGATCTTGTGTTTGGAACATCCTGAATCTAGATACCAACCAGATGTTGTATGTTCAATTCTCAAAGCACTAATCGCTATATTGCATCTCATTTGGGGTATGGATTCAACTTTTCTAGCCCAAATTGCTTTGATTTTTAGAAATTTGCGTCGGTTAGCTCAAATATTATAAAATTTGTGAGCATTAGCCTTTTCCTTAAAAGATTTTTGCGCATATTTTGAGTTTTCTCAAATCTTTGAGCATTTGGTTTAGTCATGAATCTAGGGTTTCCTCTTTCTAATGATCTTTTAGTACTAGATCTCTTTTTCCTATTACGATAGTTAGAGTTCTTATCTGGTTGCCTAGGAAGAATATAGTTATTTCTACTTTTCTTAGTATAGTTAAAATTATCGTAAACAGGGGAATGAAAGACATATTTGTATAGACGTTTAGAAAAACATCCATCAAGAGAATGTCCAAAGACATCAGAGTAAGAACAATAAAGATGACTCGTGGAAGGCTTAACCTTAGGAAAGTTGTTAGACGAAGGTTTGTCTAAGTATTGAACTCTAGTTTTATTCCTAGAAGGTACAGAATGAAAAGACGAATCACTTTTCCTAATTGGAGGGCAGACGTATTTAGCCTTATATTCAACATTAGACTGAGAAGTACCAGCCTTACCAATGCCTGTTATTGTTGTTTTAAATCAAAATTATTTTTTAAGGCTTGAAAATCTAGACAAACTTCCATAGGTCTTTTGTCTCCAGAAGCAGGCTTAATAGGTTCAAAAGTTTTAGTTTGCTTGGAATTGTTGGGATAAAAATCTATTCCAGTTCTATCAGTAGAATTGATCTTACTTTCAGCAACAAAGTCTTCAAAACATTTTGAGTTATTTTTAAATTTAGCAAATTTTTTGAATACCGTTGATATCTTTTCTTTTGTTTGTTCTAATTCTAACAAAGTCCGTTTGTATTTTTCACCAGAATTTCATTTGATAAAGATAATTCCTTGATTTTTTGAGCAAAAGTTTTAGTCTCGTTTTTATGAATCAGACATTGAGAGGTGTACTCTTTTCAGAATTTTATTTGACCATTTGGCTTAGAGCTTTATCTTCTGGGTAAGGTCCTTTACTACATTTTCTAGTTTAGTACTCTTCTTGAGGGTTTTTGTGTATAGTGTGTGAATGTCAGGGAGGTCCTCATTATCGGAGTCTCTAAGTGTGCAGTATGTAATGTCCCCTGGAGATTCTTTTTAGGACTCACACACATATTTCATTAATAATAAAACGTTCCCTTTGACTCACACAGACGACAATAGAACTACTAGTAGCATTCTCAAGTAGCAAAGCAAATAATCCATTAGGAACAATATAATTTAGCATAGCATGGTTAGAGATTCCACTATCAGATTCAATAATAGTCATAGGCCTATCATCAGTGCAAATGATTTTGGCAAAGAAAGACATAGAAGGGTCAAAAGAGTTAGATGACTCAGGTTCCTCAGTTTTCGATTCACTTGAGTTATATGACATAGAAGGGTCAAAAGAGTTAGATGACTCAGGTTCCTCAGTTTTCGATTCACTTGAGTTATCCCAGGTCCTGCACAAATTAGCCTTATTATTTTTGTTTTTATTCAAATTGACTGTACAGTCATTTGCCATATGAACTGATTTCCCACATCTAAAACATTCAATATTTTTTAGGTCTTTTCCAGACTTATTTTGATTGTCAGTATGATATTTGTCCTGTCTTTTCTCATGAGGCCTATTATTAGAGTACTTTGAATAATTAGGTTTGCCTTGTCTACTTGCAGTTTTATTTTGAAATTTCATAATTTTCTTTAATTATTTAGACATTAAGGCAATGTGATTATCCAAATTATCTAAATTATAATCCTCATCAGAATCTAAGTCAATTTCAGGAAAATTAAACTTAGGTTTGGTCAACTTAGAGGTAAAGACAAGATTAAAAGTGGACTGTTTCTTTTGGGTTTGAGTTAATTACTTCTTAAACTCTAATTCCATTTCCACTGTCATTAGCTTGCTACTGAGGAGTTCAGGTGTTAAGTTTGGATTGTCCATCTCCTCATTGGCATAGCGCTTATTGTCAAATTTTTATGGAAGTGACCTTAGAATTTTGGAAACAATTTCCTTCCTATCATAAATTATACCATTAGCATGCAACTTAGTCACTATGTCTGTCAACATAATATAGAAGTCATCAAATGACTCAGTCTTAGTCATGACTAAAGTGTTGTACTGCTGGATTAATATTTGGGTTTTAGTAGTTTTAACACGTGTGTCTCCTTCAAGTGAAGTCACTAGAGTGTCCCAAGCCTCTTGAGAGGAATCCTCTTAAATTTGTGTTCATTTATTAACATAAATATTGCATTTTTTCCCTTATTATTACTAAGAGAGGCATATTTCTCTTCTTTAGTGCATTCACTTAGCAGTTTTCTAATTCTTTCATTAATTCCATCAGGTTTTGGCTTAGTAGGATAAGTGTATCCATTTTCAATAGCATCCCAGGAATCATCTCTTAATGTTCCTTGAATGAAAGCAACCATCCTTACTTTCTAGTAAGGCAAGTTTGTTCATACCAAAAAAGGGGGCCTGGAGAGGTTACCTAATCTCTTAAATTTCTTGTCCATTATTTATTTTGAACAACAATTTCTAAAACTCAAGATTTAAAAATAAATTGTAAAACCTTGCTCTGATACCAATTGAAAAAGCACCCCTTACGTTGTTTAATTCAAGATTAAACATTCTAAATGGCTCCGAACAGTTTGTTTGAGAAACTCTTTTTACAAAACAATTATTAACCCAAGATGTGTATAAAAAATATTATGAATGAGATATTTCAGTTATTAAGTATCCAAGTTTTGAAATCAATACTTAACTAGTTACAAATCAACACACAAGTAGAAGGATATGAGAGGAAGATGAAACATGCAAGAACACAAGATTACAACATGGTAAAACCCCACCCAATTGGAAAAACATCCACGGAGGTGTCTACACCTCAAAAGAAAAATCCACTAAAATAGAGTAAACAGATTATAAGCTATATAACAAACTAAACACACAATAGTCAAGAATTTTTATCAACTCTATTAGGTAATTCTGGCTTCTCTGAAGGCTCTGATGTTGTAGTTGTTCTCGCAGCTTTGTAACTCCTCCTCCTTTAGCTTTATGTCGACTCTAAAAATCAAGAATCTCTCTACCAATACTTCTTTAGTGTTGTAGTGTGTAAAGTGTTTTATGGTGAAGTGCCTAACACATACATGCAATACACACACACACACACACACACACACGCACGCACACACTCTTATACACACAAATTTTCCTAAAAATTAGAGATTTCGATCTAAGATGAGTTTAGGGTTTCTGAATCTCAGTTTGTTGAAAGTGTTAGACTTCTGATCTTTATTCTTTACCAAAGATCGACTGGAACAACTCTCAAACTTCACAGGGTAAATTTTCTGAAGAAAATTATCTAGGATTTAGATACGATTTTTGATTTCTTTCTCTTTCTCTCTTCTCTCTCTCTCTCTCTCTCTCTCTCTCTCTCTCTCTCTCTCCCCTCTCTTTTTTCTCTCAACTATGAGGTGATAAAAATATTTTAAATGCTAACCCTATGGCATCTATTTATACTGCTGGATGGAAGGGTCTGGAAGATAGAGGCAAATAACTACTGAGATTGATTCGAGCTGATCGATGTAAATCTTAGGGTTAAGAACACATCGCTTTTAAACGAGTGTTGATTGGACCACTTAGGCATCACAAGGATTGATACAAATACATGCAGGCAATAGATTATCAATGATCGAACGAACAAGATGGAGTCTTAAGACCGTGAGTGTAAATAAACACAAATATAACCGGTATAACAACAAAACGTGTAAGGCCAAGATTAATAATAAAACGCGTGTTTTTGAAGTTTAATTTATACCAATTGTTAGCACAAATGTTCTTGACGCTTTTGGATTCTACCCAACCAACATTTTTAGGATATAACTTATATTACAAATAGGCCCGCAACATTTTAAAATCATATTTAAAATGTTTTTAAAAAAGTTTTAAAAATCCTTAAAAGTTATTTAAAATTCCCAAAAATTATTAGAAAATTATATTAATGGGAATTAATACTCACACACCTAAAATGATGTGAATGCAACATAAAATATGCAATTCTAGGTTCCTTGTTGGTGTTATACCTTTGGAACTAATAGAGAAAGGATCATGTAGAGTTTGAGGTTTTTGTTAAACTAGGGTATGACTCAAATTTTGTCACTATTTCCAAGCTAGACAAACGCCTATATAATAAAGACTAAAGTGAATCAAAGATATAGGGTGCTTCATATACTCCTTACATTCATTCTCTACCACAACCGCATCCAAAATTTATTTTCCAGCCACTCGGTCATTTTGAGACTCCGACCCTTTCCACCACTTTAATAAGTCTTTGAGCCAACACCTTGGATGTAAGCTTATATACTCACACTTTCCACCAATCTTTTAGGTCTAAAATCTTTGATATTCACTGCACCCCTCTTATTAGAGTAGGAGTGAAGCATTCATGCTTCTCTCTAGCATTCACTGACTAGGACTGGAACTCATATGAAATAATGTTATCACATCTTACTCATATGAAACAACCCCACATGAATTCTGAAGAAATAACATAATTAATCTGTTTGGAGTTACATCATATTAATTATTTAATATGATATTAAGAGGTTTCGTCTTGGTATGTGCGCTTTATTTTCGGTGTCATCATCCATTGACAACACACATATTCACGATTCCAGTAACTCCGTATGCGAAGGAACTTTTAACCTATGAGGTCCTTTAAAGATTCTGAAAATGGAGACTGTTATGTATAATTTATATCATTTTGACCAACATAACACTTAGGAAGCGTGGGTGCATAACATGCTCCTTTAAATAGTTATGAAACTCAAATCTCTTGTTCGCTCTGAAATCTTAACCCCTTAAGAGCTAATTCATATTTGGCATGTTTATAAAAATTAGTTGGCGACTCTTAATCACATATTCTGTGAGTCCATTGATAGTCTGCCAGAGAATTAAATATATTTGTAAAGTGGTAACAGTACCTCATTAGACAGAGTGAGACAAAACTCTGTCTTCCTAGTTTTGACGTCATATCCGAGTAATCCTACCATACTATCAAAAAGGCTTTTTTATTTTTTTATTTATTTTTGTCTCCAAGAGGGTCTCCAGTTAATATGTATAAGATGGAATTCCTTAGAATTAGTTATATCTTCCTTTTATCTTGTCTTACTTAAAGTTTAGATAGAATAACTTAGAAGAGGTAAGAATGTATTAAATCACTCAATTTCCTCGCCTGGAGGCATTAACATGCTAGGTGCTCCCATATGTGCAACGATACCCGTTCTTTTTAGAATATTATTGGAGTGTAAGTTCATAAAATGATGCCAATCTATTCTCTATTATAGGTAGCCAAACAAAGTAATTACTCTTTGTGATTTGAACATACAACAATGGAAAATAGAATAATCATACAAATTTAGCACGAATTGAAAAAATATATATATATATATATTATCGTATTATTAAGATAAATAGTTATTAAAAATAATTAGTAGATTATTATTAAGTGGTAGAAAGGAATCCTCTTGAATCTGGGGTGTTATAATACGAACGAATGCGTAACTTCTATTAAAATGTCAATAAGTAATTAAATCGGGTGCTACCAACAATGATGAGATGAACTCAAATAAATAGGATCAAACACTTTATATTGAACTCACAAAAACACTCGTGTATAATTCATTAAAGGTAATAAATGAACCTTTGAATCAACTCAATTAGAGGGATTGAAAAGCAAGCACTCTTGAATACACCCTAGGTAGATAGCTCAAACACCAAGGTCCCACAAACAGGGGTCACAAGATTAATAAATGTTTGGTTCTTGGTAATAAAATCTTGGGAAAAGTGTGTCAATGGTGGGTGAGTAAAAGCTTTAATTTTACAATAACTCTCTCTCTCTCTCTCTCTCTCTCTCTTAATCTCATAAAATCACATAATTGTGAAAACTCTTTCTCTTTCTAAGAGTGGTTAAGATGCTTATGTTGTCAATCCTCACTCGAGTGGCTTAATGCCTAATAAATGTGAAAGATGACTCCTCATTCCTTTATGTCACTGGCATTAAATGTGAAGATTTGCTATCATGCCCCTAAGTCAAAGGCATTAAATGCCAATAGATAATTTTTTGTGACCAACGATGTGTCAGGCTACTATCACCACAGTGGTAATCCATCAAACTACCTGAAAGCCCCCAAACCATCGTGGTTTACTCAAGTTTGGATTGGACAACAGGTTAGTCATGCATGACATCACTCAAGGAAGATGTTACTTTCGGTAAAGGGCTCTATCGCACTAGGTCCAATGTGAAATGGAACTCATGGTTGCTCTAGCTATGCTCTCTTGGGTTATGATCCACCGGTGTTTTACCAAGTGTATCTAAAGTGGTTAAGTAAATACTTAACGTTGCCTTTCTTTTAAATCCTCCAAACTAATTCATTTGAAGGCTCACACTCTGAGGTCATTTGATAGAGCATGAAAGCTCTCCCAAGCCTTGCTAAACTTGGTCCCTCATGGATACCGATTGAACTCACTCTCATATTACAAAATATTACAAGTCACGATATGTCTTTACAAATACAAAATTTAAACAAGTATAACAAAAGAAAACATATCTCCTTTGAACCGCTCCTTTGGGAAGCTTTCTCCCCTCCCTTTTGTTTTTTTGTTCAAACTAGCTCATGAGCTTGCTCGTCTAGATCTGTGCATTCCTTTATTATGAGGGGGAATTGTCTGTAATTACAAAATCATGGTCCTAACAACTTCTAAACTTGTAATTAGAAACTCATGGTCCGAACTAGCCTATTCTCTATTATAGGTAGCCAAAGAAAGCAACTACTCTTTGTGGTTTAAACATACAACGATCGAAAATAGAATAATCTTGCAAATTTAGCGTGAATTGAAAATCTATATATTTATCATATTATTAATATAAATAGTTATTAAAAATAATTGGTAGATTATTATTAATGGAATTATTGATATGATGAATTAGATTGGGGGTGAGAGGATAATCCTAAATGGTGCATTTTTTTTTATTCCGTTGAGTTTACATGAAATATGGTACCAGAGCCAGGTTCCTTTTATCAATTGTGTGTGTGGATTGAGATAACAAGCTATGGAAATAGATCGAGGCAATCTATCGCACGATGTGTACTCGACGACTAATAATGCTCCAAATCTGGACACCACAAGTGGAACACCATTCATCCATGAACGATATTTCTCTTCTCAATGTTCAAGACTTTCATCAAAATAAATGGACGGTCCTCAAGAGTAAGTTGCGCCCCCACTTGCGAAGACCAGATTTGATTTTGCGACCAGTTAAAAGAATTGAATGATAAGATAGAAGTTTGGAAGGTAGAATTGGTGAGAGAAGGCATCCAACGAGTGAAAATGATTCAAAAGGTGGGATTTTGGCTACCCATGAGGCGGGTAAGTCTTGAAAAATCACTCGAACAGTCCACCCAACCACCACAGACCACATCTCCTTTGGCGGGTGCCTTCGTAACACTCGCCCCCGTGACTTGAAGCGTACCCATGGGGTTAGGCAACTTGGTAGGAACTAATTGGGCTTTGTACCTAGTAAGATGTATTTTTGAATCAAATTTGGGTAACTTCTTGGCTTTCGTGCTTGTCGAATTGGAGATTTTATGTCCTAAAGTTTATATAGGAAAAAATTGAAGCCGTTTGAATAAAGTCATTTGAACGCCTATGGAACGTACTTCGAACGATCGGTATGGGGTCAATTTCTCTCACCCTCTTGAATTTTGTTAGAAATCAGTGTTTGAATGAAATCCATCGTCCTTCGAATGAAGGGGCCTTTCTCATTCGAACAAGGTGCTTCTCATGCCCCAATTAACCCTCAATTTTGGTCTTGTTATCAATTCGTTAGACATCTCGTTCGAACGAGAGAGGATCTTATTCGAATGAGTGTAAAGGTTGTTCGAACGACCAAAGTTGATCTTAAAAGTTTTGTTATTTTTAAAGTATCGTCATGATATGGGACATCAGATTGGATGTCTTTTTGAGCTCTAAATGGCTTAGATCGAAACGTGGGATAAAAGAATTAATTGACCTTAGGTTAAAGGGTTAAGTGTAGGGGAATTTGGAGAATCTAACCCCTAGGGTTTTTGAAGTATTTAAGATGAGTTTTGCTCATTTGGGGCATTCCCAATCAAATTTTCTCTCTCTCTCTCTCTCTCTTGAGAGCCCCTCCACCAAAAATCACTACACACCACCTAGAGCCACCATCACTTCATCGAAAACCACTATAGTTTAGCCATGTTATTCCATATTTAAGCCTTTTAAACCCATCTACACCATTGTTGGGCAATGCTATGGTTTTTGGAGATATTTTTGGGGGATCTGAAGAAGAAATGTTGAAGATTAATGGAGTTTGAAAGGGATTTTGCTTGGAGATTTCTTGGAGGCAAGATTTGTGGATCTAGGCAACCTCTTTAAGGCCACCTTAGCAGGTGGGAGGTTACCATCTGCTTCTATATTCATCCTACCATTTTAGAGCTTTTTTGAGGTGGGAAAACTCTACTCTTAGCTAAAAACTATATTTTTCCGTAGTATTGGTCTTGTAGTTGAGTTTATAAGAGTATGATGCATATATGGTTCAAAGAGGGTATTTCACATGGTTTTGTATAAAGGGGTTAAAAAGGGATTTTTAGGGTATTGAGTGAATGATATATTTTAAGAAAACTTGGTGTTAAATATTTTATGGAATACAATGTTTTGAAAATAATGTTTATCTTGTTAAAGAAATTTTGTGAACAAATGTTTTATAGTTTTCTTGAAAATTTTGGATTTTTCATAAAAATAGATAATTATTCAAGTTCGAATAATCAAAAAATGTCTTTAGCCTTGAAAGGCATGTTGTTACAAACATTATAAAATTTCTTGAATAAATCATGTGTTAAACTCATTATTTTTTATTTTTTCCTATGTATATAAACTTGTAATATTTTGATGATAAGCGTAAAAAGAAGTTTAATGGAGGTTTTAATGAGCGTTAACTTGAAAAAATTAAATAAAATTTTATCCCTAATGTGAGGATAAATGTTGAATATGTGATAAGTGGATGGTCTTAAGACTACCTGTATTGATTAATGAAATGGTATTTTTTTTGTAAAGTGGTTTTCAAAATGTTCAGTGATCATTTAGAGAAAGAAAGTAGTGAAATAAAAAGATTTCCAACTTGAGAGGTATATCACTCCAAAGTGTTAAATAAGTGTTAATGAGCTAGAAGCACTTACAAAGTTAATCTGTTTAACTTAACAATATTTTTTGAGAAATGACACTTTGAAAATGGATGAAATGACAAGTTTGAAAACAAATGGGTAAAATGCTAATTTTACGTAAAGAGAAACATTTTTATGAAATAAAAATATTAGAAAAGATGGTACACAAAATGGTCCTAATTGAAATTGATTTTTGGGATAAAATCAATGAAAGTGTATAAAGGACAAGAAATAATAATTTTTAAAGTGTAACAGAAGTTGGGGTGAAACCCCGAGTTTTGTCTTCAGTCGGTAAAGAAAAGTGTGATAATGTGGACATTTGAAAAATGTTAAAACACAATAACATAGACTCAGATGACACCAAGAATTATTAAAGAGGGCATGGAGCCCTAGGGTGAAAGACCCAATATCACTGGCCATAGAATGTGGTAGTATAGCTAACGACGTGGAGCCCATTAAAGTATGTGGATATTGAAAGATTTCGAAAAAAAGAAAATAAAAACTGGAATACATCAAGAAATGAGTTGTGGGACGAGTATGAGGAAACACAACCCAACTTGAATGAATTAATAAATGTTCGGGTAAAGGGTAACATGGACAAATAATGCAAGAAAAATGATTAATGTCCATAAAGTAAAAGGAATGGTAAAGTGAAGATACTAAATAAATAATTAAGCAACCTAAAGAGGTTTAACCCACAATTAATAGAAGAGTGCGTTTATGAAAGGCTTTCAAAGAAAAATAAGTATTTTCTAGCACGGTGCTTGCGTGTATTTAAAGGTATTTTTCAATGAAAATAATAAGGTAAATTTGGTATGAGCAAAGGTTATTTATTTAAAGTAGTTAGCTGCGTGTGTTATATCAAGAAATTATTGTCAAGTCAAGTAAGAAGAGATTCTTTATAAAATTAAGGAAAATTAATAGAAAGAAGTAATATTTTTGGAATAAAAACGGTTTCATGCATTAAAGCATATATATATATATATATATATAAGGTAGTTGCATCTGCACATAGATATAATGCGTTAAAGTCTCTTTTCAGTCGTTCGTATCTATAGCTGCATTGTTGTATTTTCCCACGGGGCATTCGCCACATTCTCTCATCTTTGTTATGGTATGTTGGGTGCAGTTCTATATTTTAAGAACGTTGTTGTATGCTTGGATCCCGAGGACGTTTACCACGGGTCACCTACGTAGTTTGATTTAAATGGAAATTTCATGCTAAACAAGTGAAATGCTAATTAAATAGAATTGAACTAGCAACGTTATTTAGGTTGTCTCATCGCACTTCACACCTAACATTCGGGCCGGACTGGGTTGACCATAAATTCGGTCCGGGGCGTTACAAATGGTATTAGATCTTTAGGTTCAAGGTTCCTTACGGGAGTGATGTGGTGAGGTCGGTAGTGAATCTTTCGACACGGGTGTCAGTTTTAGGCTGGTCATGTTAGATTGGTGATGGTATTAGTTCGTGTTCTCGATGGTGGAATCAAGGAATTTATCACGATGGGTAATTCATTACCAAGTGGCATGCGACCTAGATAGTTGTCACTAATCACTTTTGATTTAAATATATTAGGGTTTTATAAGTGTCCGTGCGATCCAATAGTGTCGACACTGTGGTTTTTAGTGTTAGGTTCTTGTATGTCAACCCTTGACGACGTAAGAGGTCTATTGACATGTTAATAGAGCTAAATGAGATCTATTGACTTAGGGACATGAAGCGTGCAAAATCAACCGTGGAAACTAGGTGACTTGAGTGCCATGACTTGGTAGTGTTGATTGTGATAAGAATGCATTAAGTTCCTTGGTTAGGTACTTTCAAGTAACAAATAATGATGATGTGATTAGGCGGACTTGATCCCGGGGGTAGTATCAAGTCGTAAGCATTTTAATTCAATGAGAGTGTAGAACCGTGTCCATTATTACTAAGGGCATGTACCCCACCTGAGTTGATAGGATACCATCGTTATAAGGAAGTGACTTGGTAATTATCGATTGAAAATTATACCTCGCAAGCTATGATAAGAGATACTGGCAATCTATGGTAGGTATGCTACATGTGTAACAATAATGGTAAAATGACGTTAGAATGATCCCTAGATAGTCTTACATGATAGGGTTTTAGAGAATACGATGCAACACTACACCAAAATAGGCAAATTGTCACAGTAAAAAACATTGACAAGGTAGAATTGTCTCGATAAAAAAACCATGACATGTTTGGGATGATAACTTTTTTGTCACAAAGATATCATGGTCTAAGTCCGTGATATATTTTTCTTATCACAGACATATCACAGTCAAAGTCCATGAAAAAGGAAACTTATCATGCACTCTCACTGTGACCAGTTAATAATTATCACGGACATGTCACAGTCAAATTTCATAACAAGTTTCCTTTATCACGGTCAAAGTCTGTGATAATACTGGGCAACAATGGAAAAAAGTGTTGGGCAGTAGGTCATTGCCATTGCCGAGCAATATTTCATTACCTGTTACAACAACAATATGTGATATATATCTCAACCAACATTCATTCATTCTTAATAAACAAATACTAATTAATTGTTCATTCATAATAAACAATAAATAACATTCAATATTCAAATAATTGTTCATTCTTCATCATTTTTAAGGAGGAAGGTAGGCGATACTGCATAAGAATTGAGACAACCCAATAGTACTAAATTCGCACTTCTCGCTCAACCACACGGGATTAATTCTCTTTTCACATAGGTGATGCGATCCCGCTCCTCGTGCAGTTGTAACGGACTGTTATGTACCATAGTATCTAGGCATGTATCCGATTCCCTCAACCTCTAGTTATTCTACCGCCACCCCGTGTGTCTAATATATACACACTACGCCAACGAATTGTTGAAAATTGCCTTGGGACGACTGGGGTATGAGTGGGGGTGGCAAATATGTCACATGAAGATGAGGGTGTATCGATGAGTGTGGGGGTGTGAAAGATGGAGAAATGATTCCCTTGTCCACCACTTTGTCCTTTCCTTTCCCAGATGTGGACCCAACCTGGACTTTAAGAGCATATTTGACATAGTCGAATATTTTTTTTCTTTGTTCGCTCTAAGTTTTCTAACTTCTCGACGTGGTTGGTCATTAACTTGTCCACCTTGTAAGTCAGCACAACGTTGCTCGATGATATCCCAACGAGCTTTGACTTCCCCACCTGAGAGCTTAGCACTCGAGTACGACCCTTATGAGCCCTCCCTAACACTTGGCTGAGTGCATCCGTAGCTAGATATGCCTTATGGGCACACTCTAGCATCTGTGCACTTCCTTAAGCTTTTCCTGAAAAAATAAAAAGGTACATGGTTAGCTAAATTAATAAAAAAGAAAGTGATTATAAAATTTTATTTTTATAACGTAATTAATATTGTATCTCACAATAGTGGTGGTCACGTTCGGATTGACCTATGCATCCTTCCCCTTCTTTGTTCGAATTGCCACTTAGGCATCGAGCCTATGTGACTTACCACTAGGGCCACTCCCCGTATCCTGAAATAAAATAATGCATAGTCAGTGAATTAGTATATAACTATCCCTAAATGAAATAAAATAAAACTAAATGAGAGAACATTAAAAACTTACCATTATGTGCTCCACCTCGCCGTAAGATGTACGCCCGGAGTAGTGCACGTTGACCTTCTTGACCTGATTTGCCCTCCCGAATTGACGAGAGGACAATTTCCTTTTCAAGACCTCAGTATCGACAAACTATTATGAGCTTGCCAATGATATTGGCTCCTTCGAGGGTATCGTGTCACTTAGTCGCAAGATGGACTCCCGATCTTGACCAAAGTACCAAGTACGCTTGTTTTTCTTCTACGTTTTATACTGATCTCTTAATTATTGTAACGTGGAGTTGCATAAATGTGGAAACAAGCCGAATTAGTCTCGTAAAAACAATACAAAATAAAAAGAAAGTGATTTAGTAGTATTTAAATTATAAAATATAATAAATTATAAATATAAATACAAAATAATAAGAAAGTCAGCAAGTACCTGTAATGCCCCCCATATGGCTATCTTAAGCTCGTAGGGAACGTTCCTCCAATCCGTGTACCCTAGGACAATAATAGTTTTCAGTAACTCCGGGGCCCTAAATTATAATTCCGTCTTGTTCTTCACTACGGTCCCCAATTTGCACCACTATAGGGGCCTTGTGCTAAACGAGCCTTCCTCGCCCCGCTTCTGACACCCTGATGTAGATATTTCCTACCAAAATTGTTGTTATTATTATAAACATATATATGAGAAAATGATCAAATCCAAATAGATAAAAGCATTAAATTTATTAAAATCAAAATGAATTAAAGCACTAGAAGAATACAAATCAATAAAAGCATTAAATTATCGTCCGATAATAATAAAGCACTGGAAGAATACAAGTTAATAACAATGTAAGAATACAAATCCCTATCATAAACCAAACCAAATATTGTTTTAAATATCGGAATACTTATTACAAATCTAAAAATTGTTTCAAATTCAGGTCATGTCACAGACTTTGAATTAATACTTAAACTAAATAAAATCTAAATTAACATATTCACTAATCAACCAACCAATTTTGATTCAAATCCATAAAAACTAGTCAAATCCATATGAATAAAAGCATTAAATTATCGTTTGATAATAATGAAGCACTAGAAGAATACAAGTTAACGACATTATAAAAATACAAATCCATATCAAAAACCAAAATAAGCATTGTTTCAAATAATTGAATACTGATTACAAATCTAAAAATTGCTTCAAATTCGGGTCATGTCGAGGACATTGAATTAGTGCTTAGACTGATTAAAATCCAAATTGATATATTCACTAACCGACCAACCAATTTTGATTCAAATCCACAAAAACTAATGAAATACAAATGAATAAAAGCATTAAACTATTGTCCGATAAAAATAAAGCACTAGAAGATACACGTTAACGAAATTATAAGAATACAAATCCATATCATAAACCAAACTAAGCACTGCTTCAAATAATTGGAATACTTATTACAAATCTCAAAATTATTTCAAATTTAGGTTATGATATAAAATGGATTGATATTTAGTAGGAGCATCCAAGTATCCTCGCTATTGGTTAGACACTTTGGCGTGTATAGGATGATTGACCATGGTTCATTGTTTATATACTCAGCGTAAAACACTTTTTTGACATTTTGAAGAAGTACAAACAAGCAACTCATCACCCACATGCTCATTGGTCTTCAACTTGGACAAGTAAAGTATGATTAAATTGGTACCAGGATCAATTTTACAACCATTTTTATCCTCAATTCTTATGCAATTACAGTAAAACACAACCTCTTTAAAGCTTATATAGTCCAATTCAAATATATTCTGAATGACACCATAGTAAGTCATTTTAGCTTCAACAAGGCTTTTATCTTTCGCGCTAACTCAAAAATAAGTAAGGGCCTTGTATGAAATGCCCGAGTTCTATACATTTATATTTTCCTCGTACACCCTTGGACCAAATACAAAACCTTTAAATCGATAATTTTTGTACTCGTGTGCCATAAATAAGGGTCCGAGGGCTAGACGAGTAAGCCTTGACGTCGCATTACCTGTCTTTAAGAGCTAAGATTATAGATAAGTTAATTAGGTCAGCTTTATAGCTTTCTTGTAATATGTTACTTAATAAGAGGCATTCTCATTATAGTTACCTCGTGTGATGCCCACGACCTTAATTCGTAGTTTGATTGTGCCATTGTTCTTCGTCTTTATTGTTCCCACACGCATTATATTTCCTGCACGGATCGTGACAAACGTATTATGGAATTGATCATGTATAAAAATTAAAATAATATAAAAGGTAAAATAACATAAACTTACCTTTTTCATTTTTCGACATCTTCGTGTGTGCGAAATGGATAACGAGCTACTTGTTCATGCTGTAAACTCATTAATTTAACAGGCGTGCCCATCACTTGACTACCCACATTGATGAACTCATCACTTATATCCAAGCTGCTTGGGTCAAGAATATATTATCAAGTGTAGATTGGTGAATCCAGGATGATGTATTCCTATGCAGTTAATCCTTTAATGTATTGTGTATTCTTGACATAATCTTTGAAAACTTTCATCAACCTTTCAAATAGGTACATCCACCGATATCTAACCGGGATGCAAAGAAGTTCCTTGTTGCATAAGTGTACCAACAAGTCAACACTAATGTAAAAAAATGATGAGGAAAAGTACTTCTTTAACACACAAATTGCTTCGGCTATAGTTACTTTTGCGGCCACTATGTGCTTTCAATTAACTACCTTCTCACACTAAAGTGTTAAGCATATGATAATTTGCATAATGGCCCTCCTAAAATCCTTATGCTTGGAGAAATAGTGCTTAAACAACAGAGGAACCATTTTCACAATCGCATGCCAATTGTCGAACTTGCATTTATGTAAATCATGGGTAGTATAATTCACAATCCTTTGCAAGTTAGATAAAAAAAAGATGGAATCATCAAATTATATATTATACCTAAAAGAACCTTTCTTTACTCACTCGTCAAAGCAAACGCACGAGGGGTAATTATTGACCTTCCCCTACTATCTTTTTTCAACCATAGTTGTGGCTTAAGTTTCAACAATTTAAGGTCTTTTCTTGCATTTTCTCCATACTTCGAATAACTCCCCTAAGACATGTGATCAAAATATGTGCCATGATGGTCTTCTCCGCATGCATCACATCTAATACATGGCGCATCGGGTTACTCTTCCAATAAGGAAAGTCAAATAAAATTAACCTCCCAGATAATGCCTTTCTTATCTCAGTTATGCTTGACATTCTTTAATGTAGGATTCTTACCTGGCATATTAGGGCCACAATTAGAATATTTACTTTCAATTTCTGCACCTGAAACTTTTCTCTGTGGTAGCCTATGTTCAATCCCGCCAGGTAAATAATTGGAACCTTTCTCAAATCTAAAAGTATGAGCGTGGGATGAAAACCTCCCATGGGAATGGTATATATTTTTTTTGCTAACGTTGAGATGTTGAGTTTTAGTGTCCTCTCCATAAATATGAAACCCTAAATAAATATGTACTATAGAAACCAGATAATGTCTAATAAGATGGGAAATAATGAATTGCCCAAATCAACATATCTTTCAGCGTATAGTCTTATTTTTTGCAAGATTCAAACGCGTGCACCACCTCTTCCCATAGCTCATTTAATTCTTTTACCAAAGGAGATAAATAGACATAGATGTCTTCATTTGGTGCCTTTGGTCCAGGTATCAATAAAGATAATATCTAATATTCAGGTCTTATTCTTCTGGAGGGAGGTTGAGTGGTGATAAGATCACTAGCCTTACACTCTGATTGGTGCTTAGATTTCCAAATGGATTGAAACCATCTATTAATATTGCCAAATGAATGTAGCTTTGTTCTCGAGCAAAAGAAACATACTCATAATTCATCATCTTCCAAGCTGTAGAATTAATAAGATGACGTATAAGATTATCCCCTACTTTTTCCCTAGCATGCCAAGTCATTGCCTTCGCTATCCATGGTACTATGAAAAATTTCTTCAATCTAGGCCCAATGAAAAAAATATTTCAACCTTTTATGAGGCACTTTTGATCTTTTGCCTTTCTTTCCAGTAGATTGCACATATTTAGGTTCATCGTATACTGAACAACGATCAAAATTTTTATACCCCTTTCAGTATATTATGAAATCATACACACAAGCATGAATTGATTTATACTCCATTCCCAAACCTTCTAACTATTCTTCATAGTAGGAAAACTATTTGGAAGTGTGTTATGCTTGGGTAGCAAGCCCTTCACCCAATTCAAAATTCCTGTCACGCTATTGCCAGATAAATCATATTGGGTCTTCAAACTATGCAAACCAACCATGTCATGTAAAGTTTTTTTTTATCTTTGTCATAGCCTATAATGGCTGGCTGCGCTAAACTTTAAACTTTGATAGTCATTGACAAGGTTTATCCCGATATCTTTATGAGCACCTGAAGCTTCTACATTATTAGCGATCACATTTTTCTCCACTTCATTAACTCCATACGTGTCATCAACTAAATCCTCTAGTATATTATGATCTACATTTCCCTTCTACCCTTGTATCATACTTATTAATTATTGTGAAGGTTAATCGAGGACAAAAGGAACATGCGATTCCTCATAAAGAATAAAAAATTGATAACTATCCTGCATACCCCATCTTAATAAATGTAATTTAACTATTTTCACTTAAAGACCTTACCATTCCTAAACTTTGCACATGAACACGGGAACTCTTCATCATTACGACATCTCTTTGCATATTTCATAAATTCATTAACACCTCTACAAAACACATCCTATAGTCTATTTATCTCACCCATCCATTCTTTATATGGAAGATATCCCATCGCAGCTACTACAAACACTCACCTATTAGGGGCAAGTACTGTATATTCATGGATTAGTATAAACAAAAGTGTGAAAATTTAGTTTCTAGAAAATATTTTATTTCAATATTAACATTTTATCTTTCGATGTCATATTATAAAAACAACATAAACTAATTTCATTGTTAACACAAGATGTATTATGAATCCTATTTCCTCCATCTCCTCTAAAGAGTTAGTGGTTCTATCTAATTCAAGAATGCATATTTCTGTGATACACTTAGCAGCTCATCCACATTCTTCCAATTTGAGGAAAATTTGGCAGCATATTCCCATAGTTATCCAAGTACACGACATAGATTCCCAAGTGTTCATGCTTGTTGATGTTAAAAACTAGACTAGATCTAATTCTTTAACCATATATAAAATATGTAAATAAAAAGAGAACAACACGAGATTTTAAAGTTGTTTCGCTATGTATGAAAGCCTACATCCATTGTTATGGTATTAATCTTTGCAATAGCTTTCTTGCTTGTATGCTTTGATGGCAGGGGTACATCTGTATTTACAATGACCCGAATGCCAAGGGTTGGAATGTTAAGAGATGGAATGCTTTTTATATTTAAGCGTTTACATCCTTACATTATGAATATGACCGTCGATGGTATAAATCACATGTGATATGAATTTTGGTATGGTGACGTTTCACTGGTCTTGTTAGTTGGCCTTCCGTACGCTACTCTAAATTCCTTAAGTTTGTCAGCATTCTTCATGTTGATCGACAGAAATACTATTTTCTTACTAGGATTTTTGACATGTAGGAGGACATGTTCTTACTACTAATTAGTCCACGCAGATGGATAATGTTTGGCACTAACAAAATCCCCCAATGTTCCATGCTTGATGTTATCTTGAAAGTATGGAGGATTTAAGTCTGCAGTAACTCTAAGCATTTTCATGATGTTTGATTGGCATCCAACATCCTACACTTGTAAGCTTTTACTGGCATTATTTGAAAATGGAATTTTATAAATTTTAGAAAACCGCCAAAGGGCAAATGGGCATTTTTACCTCCTGCACTGCGAAGTCGTCGGAATATCAATCGATAGTACGTTTAATCATTCTGTTTGCTATTTTCGATGCAACTTATAAAAGGCAATGGACTTTCCTAATTTTGCTTTACCCCTAAACTTTCAAACTATATCATCTATCTTTGAACTCTTGAATGCCCATTTTCTGTTATTCTTCATCTCTTTTGACAATTATTGCTGAATCAATATATTTTTGTAAGAATTATTTCCTTTTCCTTCTTTTCTTATTTTTGAATCATGGTTTACACAATTCATAATGATTCTTTAGATGAATTTAGGAAGGAATGAAATATACCAGATTGGGTAGATTTAGAGTTTCCCAGTCCTCTTGTTGATGTCTTCTCCTTATCTAAGGGTCATTGGATTCCCACTTTATTCATAGTGGAGTGTGGCTTTTATTTCCCCCCAAATCATTTTTCCTTAGAGTTCTGTTAATATTTTGATGTTGTACTCGCTAGAGTAGCCCCTAATACTTGGAGAATAGTTAATGGAATCCATAGGATAAACCAAAACCATGGAACTCATATCGAAATCCCTGAAATTATGTTCTATTATGAATGGGTCACCAGTGATAATACATATTATTTGAAGACTAGGTTTGCCAACAGAGCTCTAATCATCAATTTTCCTGATCATATGGAGACTATTTTGATCAGGGGTTATTGCAAAGAACGTGCAATATATCCCTCTTAAAGGGATGAAGTAGATCATGGACTAAGATTCCCTCAAGAGGGTTATGGCATAGCTTATAATAAACATATTTTTGTATATTAATGCTAATAAATTATATGTTGATATATCGATTAACATTTGCTATTTATTTTCTTGCAGTTGATCGAAAGAAGAAAAATCCCAAAGAAAGTGACACTAGTCTTGACGAACTCAAGTTCTTATGGGAATTCATCAAAGAAATGGCGAGGATCACATTAGGTCAGCTTCATACTTGCTGAAGTATAAAGTTCTATAATTTTTTCTATAGCACTCCCACCAACTGCCGTGTCTTCCATCTTGATTGACTTATAGAGAGATATAGTATTTGCTTCCTTAGCTAGTGCCTCTGCTGGAGCAGTTGTTGCAGTTGGTACTTCTACCTTTTTTTGTTCCAACCTTTCCCTTTCTGTGAGTATGGATAAAAGGAAGTTTCTTAATCTCTTGAGGGATGACTCTACTACTGGAACCAATAATCCTGTTGATATTGGTGCCTCAAAGAAGAAGAATGATATTAGCAAGAGCCCCCAGTCAACAAGGGTGATGAATCTCCTTTGAAATGACTAAGGAGAGGTCCTGCTGATAATTAGATTGAGAACGTTGTTGATGCTGACAAACATGCTTGGTCGATATTGCTCCGTCTGCTGCTGGCTTATCTGTAGCCTTGAGTCCTAGCTTAGATAGAAGATTGATTAAGTCTGGCACCTTCCCAGGCCATAGAGATGTTTCTACCTCTTTGCCCTGATTAAAAGTGTCGAAGAGGGCTACTCGAAGCTTAGCCTTGGTAAGTTTTCATCTTCAAAGTTCATCTAAAATTATTTATGTCTTCCTTGACTTGTACTGACTTGCCTTTTTCTTACAGTTCTCGGTCGACTATAACTAAATGCTTGAGAAGGATGATCTTCTTCATTTTTCTTCGGATGATATAGAGGATGTAAGGACATTTTTGTCCAACATACTTGTATATGTCATTAGCCCTAACACCGTTGCAAAGATTCAAAGTCCATTCATCATCAACGGAATCCGAAGATCAAAAGAAAGGAAGAATTCAGAAATCCAGTCAGCCGGACTGGTCCGCCTGAAATTAAAAGGAATCGATCCGCCAGCGAACCGATCCGCCCCGTCCCGGACCGGTCCGCCGTGCACTTTGAAGCCAGTGAGCCCCGAACCGAATGTGAACCGAATCAGCTTCAATTTAAAAGAACCGGTCCGCTATCGGACCGATCCGCCTAAGGCCCGAACCGGCCCGCCCTGGATAGAATTTCCCAGATCGTGTATCAGATTTTCTCGGGTTCAGAGTTTCTATTTAATCCCACTACGGGGAAGTGGTTTGATAAGACTTACACATAGTTTTCTGAGTTCCATAACTCTTAAGTCTTCATGGTATTTGAGTCCATTGATTCATACCCTTGATTCACACAAATTCCATACATTTGTGAGTCACTTTTGGTAACCCAAGAACACCATTGCTGTTGTTCAACCCTTGTGAAGTGGACCGTTCCTTCCTCTTCATTGCAGCCCTACTGGACAAGGATAGTTCCAGCCGCCAACCCTACTGGAAAGGGAGTTTTCCAGCCGCGACTACAGAATCCGATGCCTGCGGGTAATTCTTAGTCAAAAACTTGTATTTCAGTGTAATCCGATTGTAAGCCGTTTCTCTTACAAATTATAGTGAATATACAAATGGTTTTGCCCCTGTGGGGGATTTTTCCTTAACTTTGTGTGTTGAATATCTTGTGCATGATTTCATATTGTTTCAATCACACCTAGTTGGATGCTTAGGGTTAATTTGGGTTAAAAAATGGCAGTTATTATATTATTTCTTAATTGAACGCAAGCGCCAACTCTTTCAAATTGGTATCAGAGCAGGTTACGCTAATCTATCGCGTATTCCTTCTTCCGTAAATTTTTTCTAAAGATATCAATTTTTTTAAATAAATTGATTTTTGAAAAGAGCGTGTTCAAATGGAGAAATCATATTATAATATGCCTATTTTTGACGGGTCTAATTATGCCTATTGGAAAGCTCGTATGAAATCGATTTTAAAATCTATTGACGAGCGTGTTTGGTTGCTTTGCGAAAATGGTTGGACTCCTCCCACAGTCACTGTTAATAACATCACCACTTTAAAACCCGTGTCAGCCTGGACTGAAGATGATTATAAACTGTCCAATTTTAATTCCCGTGGTCTGAGTGCTATTTCTGGAGCTGTCTCTCCTGATGAGTTTCGCCGAATTATTACGTGCACCACGTCTAAAGAGGCTTGGGATGTTTTGAAATTGACACATGAGGGTACGAACGCGGTTAAAGAGTCAAAATTACAAAATCTGACCACCCAATTTGAAACTATCACCATGTCTGAGTCTGAATGCTTTGATGATTTTTATGCTCGTTTGTCAGACATTGTTAACACATGTTTTAATTTGGGTGAGGTGATTGACAACACGCGTGTCGTTAAAAAGATTTTGAGATCTCTCCCAAAACGCTTTATTCCTAAAGTCACTATTTTGAACTCTTTGGGAAATTTGAAATCACTTAAGTTGGAAGAACTTGTAGGAGATCTTCAAACCTATGAGATTGACATGTTTCCCAAAACCATTAAGGCTAAGGATAATGGCATTGCTTTAAAGACTCATTTTAAGAAAAAGAAAGAAAAAATTTCTGAGTCCGATTCTGAGGGAGATTTTGATGATATGGCCTTATTTGCGAAAAATTTTAGAAAATTTCTCAACATGAACAAAAATAATTCTTCCAATAAAAAGAATTTTTTTGAGAAAAATAAAAAGAAAGGAAAGGCCAAAGAAAGTGGTGAGAGAGAAAAAGAGAATAAAACCGATGAGGAGTGTGAGGAAGATCTTGAGAACATCACTTGTTTTGAATGTGGGGGTAAGGGACATAAGTCATTTGAGTGTCCTACGTGGCTTAGAAAGAAAAGAAAGAAAGACCTTGAGAAGATAAGAAGTTTTGAGTGCGATGGGATAGGGCACAAGAAATTTGAGTGTCCCACTAGACTTAAGAGAGAGGGCAAGAAAGTTTCTATGCCCACTTCTCTAAGTGATAGTGAGGGTGATATTGGTGATGATAGGTTGATCCAAAATGCCTTTAAAAAGTTGTTTATCGAGACCATGGAAATAAAAAGGTCTAATAGGATCCTAGGTCTTCGGTTTGGTGAGTTGAAGGGAGAGAATGATGAGCTTAAAAGGGAAAAAGGTGACTTGACCAACATGGTGTCTAGTCTGACGACACGTGTGTCCCATCTTGAGGATGACCTCAAACAAGCACGGGAAGTTCAAGTCACATTAGAGAATTCACCCGAGCCTATATCCACCATTGTGAGTGAGTCCCATGGGTGTCCGTCTAGGAATGTTCATCCCAAAATTGTTGATAAATTGCTTCCTAGACCGGTTTATGTTTGCTCCTACTGCAAGAAGCGAGGACATCTTAGGGAATTTTGTTCTAAGTTGGGTTTTGTGCCATATCATGCCACTTCACATATTCATGCACATGCACCCACTCATGATACTTTGCCTGCTCATTTTGATAGAGAGTTTGCACATATTCGCGAGCAAGTGAAGTTTTTGATCAAGACTACACATGATCTAGTGGAGTTGGTTCAAAAGATGCCACCATCTTTAGAAAACTTCACCGTTACTCCCGGTTGAGATCTAGTATTGATTGATAGCATAGGTTGTTTATCATGTCATTTTTTTTAAACCTATTGCTAGCATGTATCATTAGTTAGTTTTTAATTTTTTTTTAAAAAAAAAATATACTAAAAGATTTTATTTTGATAAATTTTTTGAAAAAGATCAAAAAGAGATTTGCCTTTTATGGATGAGCTTTTAAGATAGCCAAGTCACAACTTCATTCCATATATCCATGTGACTGTTTGATAGAGATTTGAGAGGCTACATCATTTCATCCATGTGCTTAACATTGATTGGAGTCCTTGAGATGTAATTAGTGATATTTCCTACATGCTTGACTCCTATATCCTTTATTGCACACATGCACGGCTATATTTGATTGTTGCGCTTGTCAATCCCATGTTGGCTTGAGTGTTTCCATCTCAATCCTTTCTATACAATGTATAAAATGCGATAAAACTTGACAAGATTGGATTGCATGTAAAAACCGTTTTGGTGAGACTGTGTGATAATTTGCATAACGGGGAGGGGCTGCGAAAGTTGATTTTTATCCTTTGCGCAAAAGCCACCGTTAAAAAGGACCTAAAAAATGGAGGAATTGTAATATCCGAGGTCCTAAGAGGTTAAAAGAGCCCGAAAAAATTGAAAAGGCAATAAAAAGCAATACATGCCATATATGGGCCATTTAAGTTTCACCATCAATTCTCCAAAGTTTGAGAATTTAGTATACCTCTATTCAAAATATAAATCTGAGGGAGTTTGGTTGGAGATTGAAAAACGGGTTTGCACTTCCTTGAAAGTCCTGAAAAAGCATGAAAATCATTTTGGACGTTATTGGTGTAGAAATCACTTTGAGCTTTGATTTGTAGATTTGATATAGTCAATGTCGTATATTTCCAATCTTTTACACCAAAGGAAGCATTTGAGTTCATTCGTTAGGAATATCTAATATTCATCATGCACATATGTCATGTTTGTCTGCTTTGATTTTCCTATCGAATTTTGATCACACCCATTCTTTTACGCTATCACTGACTTGGTTGTTTTATGTTCATTCATGGTGTGATTTTATGCCTTGTGTCACCCCGGTACTTGATTGCTTGATTTATTTCTCTCATTTGTCTATTTGGGGACATCATAAAAAGGGGGAGAATGAATTATCTTCTGATTATGAGTTTAGTTTTGAAATTCTGAGAATATAATCTTAAATGGATATATATGCTTATGTTTATCTCATTTCAATCTCGATACGTCACTTGGTATTTGCTTTGTCTCATGTGTGTAGGTACATCCTTGATAATCCCATGATGCACACCCTGATGAGAAAAGCGGTGAGATTTCTGAAGATTCGAAGAACAAACGATGCAGCCTTAGTCATTTGTTCCTCTTTCAGTTTTGGGTTCATGGACGGGTAGATTTGTATAGGCATTGTTCATACTTGATAATTCGGATTTTTTATGTTTGTTCCGGCATAGACATAGGGGGAGATTTGTAAGGACATTTTTGTCCAACATACTTGTATATGTCATTAGCCGTAACACCGTTGCAAAGATTCAAAGTCCATTCATCATCAACGGAATCCGAAGATGAAAAGAAACACTACACCAAAACTGGCGATTGGTCACGGCCAAAATCCCTGACCAAACCTGTGGGTCGCGGACTTGGGCCGTGACCATTTCGGGCGTGACCATTTTCGTGGGTCGCGGCCCAAGTCCGTGACCAAAAAATGGTCACGGCCTAGAGGGGTCACGGCAGATGGTTGCGGACTTAGGCCGTGACCCATGTCGTGATGGGTCGCGGCTCTAATCCGTGACCCATAACCGTGACAAATTGGTCGCGGCCAAAGTCCGCGACCCATGTGCGTGACAAAAAAAAATTAAAAAAATTGGTCGCGGCCCTTGTCCATGACCCACAACCGTGACAAATTGGTCGCGGCCAAAGTCCGCGACCCATGTGCGTGACAAAAAAAAATTAAAAAAATTGGTCACGGTCCTTGTCCATGACCCACGACCGTGACAAATTGGTCGCAGCCAAAGTCCGCGACCCATGTGCGTGACAAAAAAAAATTAAAAAAATTGGTCACGGTCCTTGTCCATGACCCACGACCGTGACAAATTGGTCGCGGACATTGGCCGCGACCCATGTGTGACAAAAAAAATTTAAAAAAAATTGGTCGCGGCCCTAATCCGCGACCCATTACCGTGACAAAAAATAAAAAAAATGGTCACGGACTTTGGCCGCGACCATTTTTAAGCGCGACAAAAAAAAATAAAAATGGTCATGGACAAAGTCCATGACCATATTTATCTGTAATTTAAAAAAAATGTATTTTTTTTGCCCAATCCTAAAATTGGGGTTCCTGTGAGTGCATCATCGGTTGCTACGAGGTGTTACAAATATTTATTATAGGCAAAAAAATAAAAAAAAATCACAAATTACGAATTGAGAATGCTGTTAATAAACAAATATATATACAAACTTAAAAATATTACACGTCTTAATAATTCACAGACCAAAAAAAAATTGGGCAGAGTTTCCTCTATTTTCTTGACATTCCAAAACCTGTAAATGAAAAACCTGCTTATTATAAAGCCCGCACGGCTATAAAATTCAACAATCAAATTATAAAAGCCCGCACGGCCATAAAACTAAACAATAAAAGCCTGCACGGCTATAACACATAAAAAATATTATCCTGAATATCCACAACATATAAATAATCATCATGTTGGAAACCATTGCCTCCTTCATTTGATCCACGTGCAAAAATCCTACAAATGATAGGATACAAAAAATAAAAGTATCAGTAACCAAGTAGTTTTACAAAAAAATTAATCAAGCTGAAAAATTGCATATATGAGTTAAAATTATCAGTAACCAAGTAGAAATATAAAAATTAAGTGTGGAAATAAGCAAATTACTACCGTACTCTCAAACCGGGAGACCCGCGGCTGCGGGGTCAGTTCCTACGAGTTACGTTGGTCCTGTGGGAGGTGTTGGTGCCACCCACGGGGCCGTTCGGGGGCTGTTTCGAGTTCTCACCCTCTAACGCCATGTTTTTAAGCCTAAGTGTGGAATTAAGCAAATTACCGTCGTACTCTCAAACGGGGACACCCGCGGCTGCGGGGTCCGTTCCCACGAGTTACGTTGGTCCCGTGGGAGGTGTTGGTGCCACCCACGGGGCCGTTCGGGGGCTGTTTCGAGTTTTCACCCTCTAACGCCATGTTTTTAAGCCTAAGTGTAGAAATAAGCAAATTACCGTCGTAATCTCAAACCGGGACACCCGCGGCTGCGGGGTCAGTTCCTACGAGTTACATTGGTCCCGTGGGAGGTGTTGGTGCCACCCACGGGGCCGTTCGGGGGCTGTTTCAAGTTCTCACCCTCTAACGCCATGTTTTCAAGCCTAAGTGTGGAAATAAGCAAATTATCGTCATACTCTCAAACCGGGAGACCCGCGGCTACGGGGTCCATTCCCACGAGTTACGTTGGTCCCGTGGGAGGTGTTGGTGCCACCCACGGGACCGTTCGGGTGCTGTTTCGAGTTTTCACCCTCTAACGCCATGTTTTTAAGCCCAAGTCTGGAAATAAGCAAATTACCGTCGTACTCTCAAACCGGGACACCCGCGGCTGCGGGGCCAGTTCCTACGAGTTACGTTGGTCCCGTGGGAGGTGTTGGTGCCACCCACGGGGCCGTTCGGGGGCTATTTCGAGTTCTCACCCTCTAACGCCATGTTTTCAAGCCTAAGTGTGGAAATAAGCAAATTACCATCGTACTCTCAAACCGGGAGACCCGCGGCTGCGGGGTCAGTTCCCACGAGTTACGTTGGTCCCGTGGGAGGTGTTGGTGCCACCCACGGGGCCGTTCGGGGGCTGTTTCGAGTTTTCACCCTCTAACGCCATGTTAAGCCTAAGTGTAGAAATAAGCAAATTACTGTCGTACTCTCAAACCGGGACACCCGCGGCTGCGGGGTCAGTTCCTACGAGTTACATTGGTCCCGTGGGAGGTGTTGGTGCCACCCACGGGGCCGTTCGGGAGCTGTTTCGAGTTCTCACCCTCTAACGCCATGTTTTTAAGCCTAAGTGTGGAAATAAGCAAATTACGGTCGTACTCTCAAACCGGGACACCCGCGGCTGCGGGGTCAGTTCCTACGAGTTACGTTGGTCCCGTGTGAGGTGTTGGTGCCACCCACGGGGCCGTTCGGGGGCTGTTTCGAGTTCTCACCCTCTAACGCCATGTTTTTAAGCCCAAGTGTGGAAATAAGCAAATTACCGTCGTACTCTCAAACCGGGACACCCGCGGCTGCGGGGTCAGTTCCTACGAGTTACGTTGGTCCCGTGGGAGGTGTTGGTGCCACCCACGGGGCCGTTCGGGGGCTGTTTCGAGTTCTCACCCTCTAACGCCATGTTTTCAAGCCTAAGTGTAGAAATAAGCAAATTACCGTCGTACTGTCAAACAGGGACACCCGCGGCTTCGGGGCCAGTTCCTACGAGTTACGTTGGTCCCGTGGGAGGTGTTGGTGCCACTCACGGGGCCGTTCGGGGGCTGTTTCGAGTTCTCACCCTCTAACGCCATGTTTTTATGCCTAAGTGTGGAAATAAGCAAATTACCGTCGTACTCTCAAACCGGGACACCCGCGGCTGCGGGGTCAGTACCTACGAGTTACGTTGTTCCCGTGGGAGGTGTTGGTGCCACCCACGGGGCCGTTCGGGGGCTGTTTCGAGTTCTCACCCTCTAACGCCATGTTTTTAAGCCTAAGTGTAGAAATAAGCAAATTACGGTCATACTCTCAAACCGGGAGACCCGCGGCTGTGCGATCAGTTCCTACGAGTTACGTTGGTCCCGTACGAGTTCTCACCCTCTAATGCTATGTTTTCAAGCCTAAGTGTAGAAATAAGCAAATTATCGTCGTACTCTCAAACCGGGATAACCGCGGCTGCGGGGTCAGTTCCTACGAGTTACGTTGGTCCCGTGGGAGGTGTTGGTGCCACCCACGGGGCCGTTCGGGGGCTGTTTCGAGTTCTCACCCTCTAATGCTATGTTTTCAAGCCTAAGTGCAGAAATAAGCAAATTATCGTCGTACTCTCAAACCGGGACACCCGCGGCTGCGGGGTCAGTTCCTACGAGTTACGTTGGTCCCGTGGGAGGTGTTGGTGCCACCCACGGGGCCGTTCGGGGGCTGTTTCGAGTTCTCACCCTCTAATGCTATGTTTTCAAGCCTAAGTGTAGAAATAAGCAAATTATCGTCGTACTCTCAAACCGGGACACCCGCGGCTGTGGGGTCAGTTCCTACGAGTTACGTTGGTCCCGTGGGCGGTGTTGGTGCCACCCACGGGGCCGTTTAGGGGCTGTTTCGAGTTCTCACCCTCTAACGCCATGTTTTTATGCCTAAGTGTGGAAATAAGCAAATTACCGTCGTACTCTCAAACCGGGACACCCGCGGCTGCGGGGTCAGTACCTACGAGTTACGTTGTTCCCGTGGGAGGTGTTAGTGCCACCCACGGGGCCGTTCGGGGGCTGTTTCGAGTTCTCACCCTCTAACGCCATGTTTTTATGCCTAAGTGTAGAAATAAGCAAATTACGGTCATACTCTCAAACCGGGAGACCCGCGGCTGTGCGGTCAGTTCCTACGAGTTACGTTGGTCCCGTGCGAGGTGTTGGTGCCACCCACGGGGCCGTTCGGGGGCTGTTTCGAGTTCTCACCCTCTAACGCCATGTTTTTAAGCCTAAGTGTGGAAATAAGTAAATTACCGTCGCACTCTCAAACCGGGACACCCGCGGCTGCGGGGTCAGTTCCTACGAGTTACGTTGGTCCCGTGGGAGGTGTCGGTGCCACCCACGGGGCCGTTCGGGGGCTGTTTCGAGTTCTCACCCTCTAACGCCATGTTTTCAAGCCTAAGTGTAGAAATAAGCAAATTACCGTCGTACTCTCAAACCGGGACACCCGCGGCTTCGGGGTCAGTTCCTACGAGTTACGTTGGTCCCGTGGGAGGTGTTGGTGCAACCCACGGGGCCGTTCGGGGGCTGTTTTGAGTTCTCACCCTCTAACGCCATGTTTTCAAGCCTAAGTGTAGAAATAAGCAAATTACCGTCGTACTCTCAAACCGGGACACCCGCGGCAGCGGGGTTAGTTCCTACGAGTTACGTTGGTCCCGTGGGAGGTGTTGGTGCCACTCACGGGGCCGTTCGGGGGCTGTTTCGAGTTCTCACACTCTAACGCTATGTTTTTAAGCCTAAGTGTGGAAATAAGCAAATTACCGTTGTACTCTCAAACCGGGACACCCGCGGCTGCGGGGTCAGTTCCTACGAGTTACGTTGGTCCCGTGGGAGGTGTTGGTGCCACCCACGGGGCCGTTCGGGGGCTGTTTCGAGTTCTCACCCTCTAACGCCATGTTTTTAAGCCCAAGTGTGGAAATAACCAAATTACCGTCGTACTCTCAAACCGGGACACCCGCGGCTGCGGGGTCAGTTCCTACGAGTTACGTTGGTCCCGTGGGAGGTGTTGGTGCCACCCACGGGGCCGTTCGGGGGCTGTTTCGAGTTCTCACCCTCTAACGCCATGTTTTCAAGCCTAAGTGTAGAAATAAGCAAATTACCGTCGTACTCTCAAACCGGGACACCCGCGGCTTTGGGGCCAGTTCCTACGAGTTACGTTGGTCCCGTGGGAGGTGTTGGTGCCACTCACGGAGCCGTTCGCGGGCTGTTTCGATTTCTCACCCTCTAACGCCATGTTTTTATGCCTAAGTGTGGAAATAAGCAAATTACCGGCGTACTCTCAAACCGGGACACCCGCGGCTGCGGGGTCAGTACCTACGAGTTACGTTGTTCCCGTGGGAGGTGTTGGTGCCACCCACGGGGCCGTTCGGGGGCTGTTTCGAGTTCTCACCCTCTAACGCCATGTTTTTAAGCCTAAGTGTAGAAATAAGCAAATTACGGTCATACTCTCAAACCGGGAGACCCGCGGTTGTGCGGTCAGTTCGTACGAGTTACGTTGGTCCCGTGCGAGTTCTCACCCTCTAATGCTATGTTTTCAAGCCTAAGTGTAGAAATAAGTAAATTATCGTCGTACTCTCAAACCGGGACACCCGCGGCTGCGGGGTCAGTTCGTACGAGTTACGTTGGTCCCGTGGGAGGTGTTGGTGCCACCCACGGGGCCGTTCGGGGGCTGTTTCGAGTTCTCAACCTCTAATGCTATGTTTTTATGCCTAAGTGTGGAAATAAGCAAATTACCGTCGTACTCTCAAACCGGGACACCCGCGGCTGCGGGGTCAGTACCTACGAGTTACGTTGTTCCCGTGGGAGGTGTTGGTGCCACCCACGGGGCCGTTCGGGGGCTGTTTCGAGTTCTCACCCTCTAACGCCATGTTTTTTAGCCTAAGTGTAGAAATAAGCAAATTACGGTCATACTCTCAAACCGGGAGACCCGCGGTTGTGCGGTCAGTTCCTACGAGTTACGTTGGTCCCGTGCGAGTTCTCACCCTCTAATGCTATGTTTTCAAGCCTAAGTGTAGAAATAAGTAAATTATCGTCGTACTCTCAAACCGGGACACCCGCGGCTGCGGGGTCATTTCCTACGAGTTACGTTGGTCCCGTGGGAGGTGTTGGTGCCACCCACGGGGCCGTTCGGGGGCTGTTTCGAGTTCTCACCCTTTAATGCTATGTTTTCAAGCCTAAGTGTAGAAATAAGCAAATTATCGTCGTACTCTCAAACCGGGACACCCGCGGCTGCGGGGTCAGTTCCTACGAGTTACGTTGGTCCCGTGGGAGGTGTTGGTGCCACCCACGGGGCCGTTCGGGGGCTGTTTCGAGTTCTCACCCTCTAATGCTATGTTTTCAAGCCTAAGTGTAGAAATAAGCAAATTATCGTCGTACTCTCAAACTGGGACACCCGCGGCTGCGGGGTCAGTTCCTACGAGTTACGTTGGTCCCATGGGCGGTGTTGGTGCCACCCACGGGGCCGTTCAGGGGCTGTTTCGAGTTCTCACCCTCTAACGCCATGTTTTTATGCCTAAGTGTGGAAATAAGAAAATTACCGTCGTACTCTCAAACCGGGACACCCGCGGCTGCGGGGTCAGTACCTACGAGTTACGTTGTTCCCGTGGGAGGTGTTGGTGCCACCCACGGGGCCGTTCGGGGGCTGTTTCGAGTTCTCACCCTCTAACGCCATGTTTTTAAGCCTAAGTGTAGAAATAAGCAAATTACGGTCATACTCTCAAACCGGGAGACCCGCGGCTGTGCGGTCAGTTCCTACGAGTTACGTTGGTCCCGTGCGAGGTGTTGGTGCCACCCACGGGGCCGTTCGGGGGCTGTTTCGAGTTCTCACCCACTAACGCCATGTTTTTAAGCCTAAGTGTGGAAATAAGCAAATTACCGTCGTACTCTCAAACCGGGACACCCGCGGCTGCGGGGTCAGTTCCTACGAGTTACGTTGGTCCCGTGGGAGGTGTTGGTGCCACCCACGGGGCCGTTCGGGGGCTGTTTCGAGTTCTCACCCTCTAATTCTATGTTTTCAAGCCTAAGTGTAGAAATAAGCAAATTACCGTCGTACTCTCAAACCGGGACACCTGCGGCTGCGGGGTCAGTTCCTACGAGTTACGTTGGTCCCTTGGGAGGTGTTGGTGCCACCCACAGGGCCGTTCGGGGGCTGTTTCGAGTTCTCACCCTCTAACACTATGTTTTTAAGCCTAAGTGTGGAAATAAGCAAATTACCGTCATACTCTCAAACCGGGACACCCGCGGCTGCGGGATCAGTTCCTACGAGTTACGTTGGTCCCGTTGGAGGTGTTGGTGCCACCCACGGTGCCGTTCGGGGGCTGTTTCGAGTTCTCACCCTCTAACGCCATGTTTATAAGCCTAAGTGTGGAAATAAGCAAATTATCGTCGTACTCTCAAACCGGGAGACCCGCTGCTGTGGGGTCAGTTCCTACGAGTTACGTTGGTCCCGTGGGAGGTGTTGGTGCAACCCACGGGGCCGTTCGGGGGCTGTTTCGAGTTCTCACCCTCTAACGCCATGTTTTTATTCCTAAGTGTAGAAATAAGCAAATTATCGTTGTACTCTCAAACCGGGAGACCCGCGGCTGTGGGGTCAGTTCCTTCGAGTTACGTTGGTCCCGTGGGAGGTGTTGGTGCCACCCTCGGGGCCGTTCGGGGGCTGTTTCGAGTTCTCACCCTCTAACGCCAAGTTTTTAAGCCTAAATGTTGAAATAAGCAAATTACCGTCGTACTCTCAAACCGGGACACCCGCGGCTGCGGGGTCAGTTCCTACGAGTTACGTTGGTCCCGTGGGATGTGTTGGTGCCACCCACGGGGCCGTTCGGGGGCTGTTTCGAGTTCTCATCCTCTAACGCCATGTTTTTAAGCCTAAATGTGGAAATTAGAAAATTACCGTCGTACTCTCAAACCGGGACACCCGCGGCTGCGGGGTCAGTTCCTACGAGTTACGTTGGTCCCGTGGGAGGTGTTGGTGCCACCCACGGGGCCGTTCGGGGGCTGTTTCGAGTTCTCATCCTCTAACGCCATGTTTTCAAGCCTAAGTGTAGAAATAAGCAAATTACGGTCCTACTCTCAAACCGGGACACCCGCGGCTGCGGGGTCAGTTCCTACGAGTTACGTTGGTCCCGTGGGAGGTGTTGGTGCCACCCACGGGGCCGTTCGGGGGCTGTTTCGAGTTCTCACCCTCTAACGCCATGCTTTCAAGCCTAAGTGTGGAAATAAGCAAATTACCGTCGTACTCTCAAATTGGGACACCCGCGACTGCGGGGTCAGTTCCTACGAGTTACGTTGGTCCCGTGGGAGGTGTTGGTGCCACCCACGGGGCCGTTCGGGGGCTGTTTCGAGTTCTCACCCTCTAACGCCATGTTTTTTAGCCTAAGTGTGGAAATAAGCAAATTATCGTCGTACTCTCAAACCGGGAGACCCGCGACTGTGGGGTCAGTTCCTACGAGTTACGTTGGTCCCGTGGGAGGTGTTGGTGCAACCCACGGGGCCGTTCGGGGGCTGTTTCGAGTTCTCACCCTCTAACGCCATGTTTTTAAGCCTAAATGTGGAAATAAGCAAATTACCGTCGTACTCTCAAACCGGGACACCCGCGGCTGCGGGGTCAGTTCCTACGAGTTACGTTGGTCCCGTGGGAGGTGTTGGTGCCACCCACGGGGCCGTTCGGGGGCTGTTTCGAGTTCTCACCCTCTAACGCCATGTTTTCAAGCCTAAGTGTAGAAATAAGCAAACTATGGTCGTACTCTCAAACCGGGACACCCGCGGCTGCGGGGTCAGTTCCTACGAGTTACGTTGGTCCCGTGGGAGGTGTTGGTGCCACCCACGGGGCCATTCGGAGGCTGTTTCGAGTTCTCACCCCCTAACGCCATGTTTTTAAGCCTAAGTGTGGAAATAAGCAAATTATCGTCCTACTCTCAAACCGTGAGACCCGCGGCTGTGTGGTTCAGTTCCTACGAGTTACGTTGGTCCCGTGGGAGGTGTTGGTGCCACCCACGGGGCCGTTCGGGGGCTGTTTCGAGTTCTCACCCTCTAACGCCTTGTTTTTAAGCCTAAATGTGGAAATAAGCAAATTACCGTCGTACTCTCAAACCGGGACACCCGCTGCTGCGGGGTCAGTTCCTACGAGTTACGTTGGTCCCGAGGGAGGTGTTGGTGCCACCCACGGGGCCGTTCGGGGGCTGTTTCGAGTTTTCACCCTCTAACGCCATGTTTTTAAGCCTAAGTGTGGAAATAAGCAAATTATCGTCATACTCTCAAACCGGGAGACCCGCTGCTGTGGGGTCAGTTCCTACGAGTTACGTTGGTCCCGTGGGAGGTGTTGGTGCCACCCACGGGGCCGTTCGGGGGCTGTTTCGAGTTCTCACCCTCTAACGCCATGTTTTTAAGCCTAAGTGTGGAAATAAGCAAATTACCGTCGTACTCTCAAATCGGGACATCCGCGGCTGCGGGGTCAGTTCCTATGATTTACGATGGTCCCGTGGGAGGTGTTGGTGCCTCCCACGGGGCCGTTCGGGGGCTGTTTCGAGTTCTCACCCTCTAACGTCGTATTCTCAAACGGGACCCTACGGGGGCTGTTTCATGGTTTCGCCCTCTTCGTCTTGTTTTCAATCTATATGGCAGCTATATATGCCCATATATAGCAGCTATATATGAGCCTATATAGCTGCTATATATGGCCTTATATTGCAGCTATATAGGCTCATATATAGCAGCCATATATGGGCATATATAGCAGCTATATATAAGCCTATATAACTGTTATATATGGCCATATATAGCTGCTATATATGGCCATATATAGCAGCTATATATGGCCTTATATTGCAGCTATATATGGCCATATATAGCATGTATATAAGCTCATATATAGCTGCTATATATGGGCATATATAGCTGCTATATAGCCATATATAGCTGTTATATTGGCATCAGTTATGTGCGAGTGTGTTATGTTCTACCTAGCTGCCTAACTGAATCGATCCATTAGTGGTCCGCATAGCTTCCTAATTGATTAAATGTTCTGCAATTTGGGGGTTTTGGTATATAGTTGCATACACAAATTACTGGTATATAACTAATAAATTTTCTCCTTTATTGACTGGATTTAGTGGTTGATCTATGGTCCTTATTAAGTGAAAATATTTTCACTTAATATTAGTTCTGATCACAGAAGTTGTTCATCATCTTGACAAAAGTTGATTTGATCACAGTCCACTAATAATGCAGATTACTATTACTAACACGTACGAACTGATCGCGCGATCACGGGACTCCCGGTTTGAGAATACGACGATAATTTGAAAATACGAGGACTTAAGCTTGACAATAAGGCGTTAGAGGGTGTAAATGGGAGGACATTACAAGGCCTACAAATGGAGGTGGTCTGGGAGTCAGGAACTTCCATATATATAGAGAAGGCAACCAGGTGGCAGACTTTTTAGCAAAAATGGGAAGTAAAGAAGGGATTAACCGTTTTTCACCCTCTAACGCCTTATTGTCAAGCTTAAGTCCTCGTATTTTCAAATTATCGTCGTATTCTCAAACCGGGAGTCCCGTGATCGCGCGATCAGTTCGTACGTGTTATATTGGTCCCGTGAGAGGTGTTGGTGCCTCTCACGGGATCGTACGGGGGCTATTTCTTGTTTTCCTCCTCTAACGCCTTATTTTTAAGCTTAAATCCTAATATTTTCAAATTATCGTCGTATTCTTAAACTGAGAGTCCCGTGATCGCGCGGTCAGTTCCTACGAGTTACATTGGTCCCGTGAGAAGTGTTAGCGCCTCTTAAGGGGCCGTAGGGGGCCCACTAACGCCATGTTTTTAAGCCTAAGTCTAGAAATATTCAAATTACTGTCATATTCTCAAACCGGGAGTCCCATGGTTGCGCGGTCAGTTCCTACGAGTTACATTGGTCCCGTGCGAGGTGTTGGTGCACTCACGGGGCCGTTCGGGGGCTTTTTCGGGTTTTCACCCACTAACGCCTTGTTTTTAAGCCTATGTCTAAAAATATACAAATATTCATTGTATTCTCAAACCGGGGGTCGCGTGATCGCGCGATTCAGTTCCTATGAGTTACATTGGTCCCGTGCGAGCTGTTGGTGCTACTCACGGGGGCTGTTCGGGGGCTATTTCAGCTTTTCACCCTCTAACGCTATGTTTTTAAGCCCGAGTCCAGAAATATTGAAATTATCGTCTTATTCTCAAATCGGGGGTCCCAGGATCGCGTGGTCAGTTTCTACGAGTTACATTGGTCCCGTACGAGGTGTTGGTTCCATTCACGGGGCCGTTTGAGGGTTGTTTCGGCTTTTCACCCACTAACACAATGTTTTCTAGCTTAAGTCCTCATATTTGCAAATTATCATCGTATTCTCAAACCGGGAGTCCCGTTATCGCGCGGTCAGTTCCTACGTGTTACATTGGTCCCGTGAGAGGCGTTGGTTCCTCTCATGGGACAGTACGGTGGCTGTTTCGAGTTTTCACCCTCTAACGCCTTGTTTTTAAGCTTAAGTCCTCATAATTATCCCGTATTCATTCTAATTATCCGATACTCCTTCTAATATACTATCCGAAAACAAGCCAACAACCAATAATTATCCAACAACCAAACCAAACAAAACCAATAATTATCCCGTACTCCTTCTATCATCTAAAATATTTAATAAATAATGTATATCAATTATATAACTACTTTAGTTAAAGTAAAGAGTACCTGGAGTGTAATGAAGAACTGGTATGTAATGAAGAACCGGTATCCAATTGGTTAGATCTGAAATACGTAAATAATGTGTTGTGAAGAACGGGTATGTAAAATTAAATAAAGTACCTCACAAAACCACTGAATTGTTTTTGAAAATTAAAGAAAGTACGGGACCGTACGGGGACTGCTACAAAAAATATAGGGGATGCTACAAAACTTCCTTCAAACAAAATAGGGGCTGGGGTTGGTTTTTGCGTATGTAGAGGAATGTTTGAGTTGGATTCTTTGGTTTTCTTGGGTTGGGGTTTGAAGATGCAATA
This sequence comes from Sambucus nigra, assembly GCA_949130495.1. Classification (NCBI taxonomy): domain Eukaryota; kingdom Viridiplantae; phylum Streptophyta; class Magnoliopsida; order Dipsacales; family Adoxaceae; genus Sambucus; species Sambucus nigra. The sequence continues at coordinate 290,408,779 of OX422215.1, read as the reverse complement.
ATCATACATTTGAAGATGCAAGAATAGAGAAAAGCGATGCAACTGCTGTTGAGCCCTTGGCAAGATCGGAAGTCATGCTCCCAGCATCAGTTATAACTTTCCCATTACTAACCAGTATGAAAAAAGTCTTAAAAACATCACATGTTATATGCATATATGCATTCAGTAGCATATATGCTATAACTGTATGCATATATGAACACAACAAAATATATGCAAACAGTAGCATATATGCGATAACTGTATATATGTTAATAACTTCTCCACGTGTCAATTGGGCATGTTAGGGAATTAAATTATCGTAACATCGTGTATCAAATTATCCATACAAGGTACCTAGGGGGCTGCTAGTGCACCTAACAAAATTAAAAATAGAAGTAGAACCAAACATTTCATAGTTGAAGTAGCATGGTAAAAAATAATTTTCATACAAGGTGCTACATAAGATAGCAATAAGCATTTGCCATACCTTGGAGCTCCATGTTTACTTCAAAAAGCTTGACAATTCATTTGGACTCCACCGCTTTCAGAAAATCTATTGGATTCAAGGGTGTTAAATTCCTTTCAAATTCGATTAGATAACTGGTCAAATTCTGTAACATGATAGGAATTAAGTCACGAACTCAATCTCAAATATAGAAAAATACAGGATTAGTAAAAAATAACTAGTACTCACCGAATTTACTTCTAAAATATGCCTTTGTTTCAACTAAAATTCAGGATTCAATTTCTGGAGATCCCAATATCAGTACTCACCATTTTCTACTTGCGGCTTTTTACTTGGACTTAAGCCCAGTTGAAAATAGAGACCCAAACCCAACAACCCTCACCGAACCCAGTTGAAAATTGCCCCAGTTGAAAATCGCAACTCAGTTGAAAATCTCCCCTGCCTCAATAACCCTCACCGAACCCTCCCCTACCTCAATAACCCTCTAAAACCCGCCCAACCTCCATACGAACCCTTTAAAACCCGCACCTGCTACCAGCGTTTGGGGAAGAAACGTCGCACCTGCTACCATCATTTGGTGTTTGGTTTCATTTGGGCTACAACAGACTTGGTTCTTTATTTTTGGAAATTAAAACAACATTAACCCTGTGGGAAGTAATTGATTTGGTCTTTTATTTGGATTGACTAATTCCGATAAAGAGTGAATAAAACTAGTTGTTTGTGTACAGCCAGCCTATGAAAGAGGAAGCTTGCGTCAACTTTTATAATGGTCAACTAGACAACAGCCATTTCGTTTCCATTACTAGTGCATTGACGACGTGTAGACAACCATTGTGGGACAAAAATCATTTAAACTATGCAAATGAAATCATTTGATATGAATGGAAAAGTACCTGCAAAACTAGGAGAGAAGAAGTCGATATTCCGCGAGAATAATCAACAGCGGGAATGAGTTTCCGTAGGTCCAAAGTGGGGGCAAAGTCACCAAAATCGTCGATTACTCCGTCTGGCTCCGCCTCTACAAAGGGGACACCTTCGCCGTTGCAGTCAATCTCGATACGGCCATCATCATCTCTTTTTAACCTCCCCGCCATGGGATAGAAGGGGACAAGTACCCTGCTCAAAGCCTCTTTCATCACCTTAGGATCAAAAAAGTTAGCCGATCCAGTAGGCCGATAAAAGTAAACACTAGGCAAACTAAATATATTTACAACCAACCCAAACTTAGAAACAACTGAGTCGTTCTCCAAAATAAGCAATATACAAGCAACCAAATATATTTACAACCAACCCAAACTTCACAATGAAATATACAACAAACAAACTAATGAGTCATTAACAAATATAAGATGTGAAATTTGGTTGATGAAGCCAATAATGGACAAAAAGAATCTAAGAAAACATGTAAAAACCCAAATGAGGTGGAAATAAAAAAGGTTATCCCACTAATTACTAAACAAAGAGATGAAAAAATAAAACCAATATACCCCATATCACAAACAATAACCAAGAATGCAACTAATTGTAGAATTCCAAACCCGCAATCAGAAAAACAAATTCACTCTATATATTAAGCAAAAACCCAAATGTAATCAAATAAAAATGTGGAACTTTTCAAAAATACTACATAAACTCACCATTCATCAACAAAACCCTTTGAGGTTTTCATGCCCTATCACAAATTTTCCAGCACACCGATTTTCCAGATGAAATTTAACAAATCATTCCCCTAATTAAAGAGATATTGTCATAGAATATGATAATAAAGTAAAATGCATCAATTTATTCTTTGATATTGTCATTGTGAATATAAGCAAAAGGCATCTTAAATCTAGTTGCAAGAGTTCACCACGAAGAAAATTTAGTGACAACAATTGGTCTTCTAGCCTCCCCAAGTCAAAAAACACCATGTGAAACTCAATGTAAAAGCAAAAGATAAATATAATCAGAGCCCGCCTTCAATATAACGCACAATTGAAGCTTCGCTTCTCCGAGTTTGAAAGATGTGAATGACAAAACCAGAAAAATTAGTGAACTCGTGTAGGAGAGAGAGAGAAAGAAATACCTGCTGGAATAGGAGAGGAAACGCGTCGATTGGCTAATAGTGGCGGCGGCGGCCGACAGCTGCAACAACAACCTTTGGCGGCAGTGAAAATTCGGCACCACCAGGTCCACGTTCGAGTTCCACAGCCGCTTCGCCGGGGCCTCCTCTGCCGGCCTCACCATCGTCGACTTTCTTGATGAAAGTTTTGAGATTAACAGGACGAGCGGGGAAATGAAAGTTTTGAGGGGCTTTGTTTTGTTTTAGGATTAACAGTGGTCACGGCCTAGAGCCGTGACCCATCCACCGCGACCCATTAATGAAGTTAAGTGGGATGTATACTGCCTATGGTCACGGCCCATAGCCGTGACCCATACCAAGAAATGGTCACGGCCCATAGCCTCGACCCTCAATCTGTGATGCGTGACCCTTTTTTATCAACCTAGTGCCTGAATGAGGGATGGTCACGGCCCATAGCCGTGACCCACACCCAGAAATGGTCACGGCCATTAGCCGTGACCCTAAATGTGTGTGCTCTCTGCTTTGTCATGCCATGGGTCACGGACTTGGGCCGTGACCCATCCGCGACCAAGCTTGGAGGGAAATTTGGCGCGAGTTTGGCGCCAAGATGGTCACGACCTGGTCACGGCCCAAGTCCGCGACCACTGTGGTCACGGTCCAAGTCCGTGACCACTTCCAAAACATCGATAAATTAGTGTGATAATAAATATGGTCATGCCAAATATTGAGTCAGTCACGGCCCAAGTCCGCGACCAGCTGGTCGCGGACTTGGGCCGTGACCCACTGGGCGTGACCATTCGTAGGATTTGGTGTAGTGAAAGGAAGAATTCAGAAATCCAGTCAGCCGGACCGGTCCGCCTGAAATTAAAAGGAACCGATCCGCCAGCGAACCAATCCGCCCCGTCCCTGACCGGTCCGCCGTGCACTTTGAAGCCAGTGAGCCCCGAACCGAATGCGAACCGAATGCGAACCGAATCAGTTTCAATTTAAAAGAATCGGTCCGCTATCGGACCGATCCGCCTAAGGCCCGGACCGGTCCGCCCTGGATAGAATTTCCCAGATCGTGTATCAGATTTTCTCGGGTTCAGAGTTTCTATTTAATCCCACTACGGGGAAGTGGTTTGATAAGACTTACACACGATTTTCTGAGTTCCATAACTCTTAAGTCTTCATGGTATTTGAGTCCATTGATTTATACCCTTGATTCACACAAATTCCATACATTTGTGAGTCACTTTTGGTAACCCAAGAACACCGTTGCTGTTGTTCAACCCTTGTGAAGTGGACCGTTCCTTCCTCTTCATTGCAGCCCTACTGGACAGGGATAGTTCCAGCTGCCAACCCTACTGGAAAGGGAGTCTTCCAGCCGCGACTACAGAATCCGATGCCTGTGGGTAATTCTTAGTCTAAAACTTGTATTTCAGTGTAATCCGATTGTAAGCCATTTCTCTTACAAATTATAGTGAATATACAAATGGTTTTGCCCCTGTGGGGGATTTTTCCTTAACTTTGTGTGTTGAATATCTTGTGCATGATTTCATATTGTTTCAATCACACCTAGTTGCATGCTTAGGGTTAATTTGGGTTAAAAAATGGCAGTTATTATATTATTTCTTAATTGAACGCAAGCGCCAACTCTTTCAGAGGAGGCCTTTGTAAATCTTAGAAAATATTTATTGGATTCCCAATAAGCCTTAGAGACATAGAAGAAGACTTGGGAAGAAAAGATCAGGACTACTGAAGAAGCTCGACAGAAGGTTGACTCGACTACTACTCAAGCTGAGCTCAGGGAAAAGGTAGCTGAAGGACAAGTAGCCAAACTAGCGAAAGACCTTTCTTCTGAAAGGGCCAATAAAAGGAAGGTTAGGGAGGAATCCTTCAACAAGGGTTGGGAAAGACCCATTTTTGTTGCATTTGCCCAAATTAGGTACTTAAAGAAGAAATTCTTTAAGAAGGTTGGTCGACAACGTTGGAGGAAGTTGGTAATGCTGAGGATTCTGAACTTTTTTTGAAGCATGACCCTACCTCTCCACATAATCTTAACGATGAAGTTGAGGATGATATTAGTTTTGAGGAATCATCTTTGGTGGTTGAGTCTTCTATCCCATTTATCGACTAAGACAAAAATGTTGTTGACTCAACTATCCCTCCAGTCAGGCAAGATAAAACCCCTATTGATCCAGCTGCCTTTTTTATCGACCTGGGTGTAAATCTTAATGTTGAAAAGGATAAGAAGAAGGTGTAGACTTTTTTGGCATTTGGTCTTTGTATTTTGCACATTTCTTTTGTTTTCTTTCTATTTTTACTCTAATATACTTGTAACTTTCCTTTATTAATTAATGAAAGAACTCTTTCTTTATAGTACTTATTATTGCTCGACTGTTGTTGTGTCTTCTTCTTTTGTTAATCAATTGTTACATTATATTTTTAGTTTATGGATAAGATGAAATAAATTTCTTCCACTAATTTTGACTTACTCAAGTGCTACAATAACCTATTCAAAATTGGTCACTTAGACTTAACTGGTGAAGAATTAACAGACTTTCTCGATGCAGATGGTTCTAATCAAGTTAAAGATGCATATACTTATCAAGTTTCTTCTTGATCGGGTTATGGCCAATAATATTGCATACTATGAAATGATCAAAGAATTACAAGCGGAACATAATGGGACTAAAGGTTTACTTCATGCTGATTATGAAGGCAAGTATAAGACATTGAGTGAAGCCTGGGGATTTGCAGAGAAGCTGGAAAAGTATGTTTTTGCTTTCAGGAAAAAAAGAGTTTTTATTGAATCGTAAAGTTAATGAGTCAAAACAGATTGCTAAACTTCTGAAAGAAGAGAATAATAAATTAGGTAATGAAATTGGGTCTTGGAAGAATTCTTTTACTACTGTTACCGACGAAGGTGCCTCTTTACCGAAGAATGAGAATACCAACTTAAGAGACGAACTAAAATCTTTGAAGAAATCCAAACCTGTGCAATCTTCACAGTCCTCCAAGCCGAAGTCTGGTCGACTAACTGATAAAGAGGCTAAAACTCAAACAATTTTATCTAACCAAGGTTCTCAGTTAAAGGCTAAGAGTCAAGATGTTATCAATCTATCCATAAAATTTGAAGCTAAGGACCAAGCCCTTGTCAACCTATCCTCTCAACTGATAGTGAAAGATGACGTTTTAAGGAAACTTCAACATCAAGTTGAAAAGTTAACCTTCCAATTTCACAATCAGCCCTAGAGAGGTATGGATGGAAGGGTAAAATGAAACATTAAGTCATGTATATGATAACTTTGCTCAAGCTTAATGTGATGGTTAAAAATGGGGGTGGACCAACTGCTTGACTGTGATAAATCTTGAAAATAGTCGACTTTGGTATTGGGCTGATCCTGTAGTTTTAGATTCTGATAAGTGTGACTTTAAGTTGGATGTCAGTTGGATTCCTGTCGACTTAATTCCCCAATGCTTAATATGAAAATATTTAAGGGACTATGTGTTGCATGATGAATTGAAAATAATTCGACCTTCGCATCTGATGGACACGCCGAGAAACAACAATAAAAGAAAACTTCAAGATTTCAACTTCATCAATTCTCCATATACTTTGGATGATCCTCCTACTGGAATGGAGAAAGTACAACCATCTTCTAAAGATGAAGGAAAATATCCCATGGAATAATTATCCTGTAATTCATTTCGAATACATTTGATTGTAACAAAATGTATATGAATGAAATATTTTTTTTTTGTTAACTTATGACTATTTAAATCAATTAGTTAACTCTTAATTGTTATGCCATTGGTTCGACTAATACATTTAGATATATTTATCTAAATTTAGTATCAGTTACATGTGGTATTACCGTAGGTTTTATTAATGCACTTAGATTTAACGAACTAGGTTTAGCATAGTTACCAGCGGTGACCAACCGTATGTGGAATACATGTTCATATACCTGTATTTAGGAATTTTACATGCCTTCCTTCGTTTGACTTGGTTTGGGTAAAATGAATATTTACCACTAAATTTTGGGCCAAGTGTTGAGGATTTTAATCCCATTTTTACTTTGATTTTTAATAGTCGACCAAGTGTTGAGGATTGAAATCCTATTTTAACTTAGTCGGTTAATGTTTTGATTTTCGCTAATCAAGTGCTAAGAATATTTTATCTTGATCGAAATTGAGAACTATAATCATTTTCCAACCAAGTGCTGAGGAATTGGTATCATATATTGACTTGGTTGAAACTAAGATTTCTTTGGTCGATATATTGACTTGGTCGAAACTAATATTTCTTTGGTCGGAACATAGATTTTTTATTTGGGGGATATATGTATATGTATTTCCATACTCCAAAAAAATTAAAAATAAAACTGAAATAACGAAAACCGACAATTTTATTGATAATCATCTAAAAATAACATAAATACAAAGCTTGCAATCTATTGATAATACTTTCTAAGATGCTTAGCATTCAATGGATTCTTAAACTCTTCACCTTCCAAAGTTTGTATCAAATATGTGCCTGGTTGGATGACTGCGAAAATACGATGGGGACCGTGTCATTTAGCTTTAAGCTTTTTGCTCTTCTGTATCACCTTCTTATGAATATAATCTCCTTCTTTCAAGTTGGTCGGCTTGACCCTTTTATTATAGGATTGAGCAGTTCTCTGTTGGTAGGCAGCATTTCTCATGACAGTATCATCCCTTACTTCTTCCAGCATATCAAGATCTAGTCTCCTCATTAGATCACTGACTGGGGAATTAAAGTTAAATACCCTATGGGCTAGTAAGCTTAGCTCACCTGGTATCATAGCTTCAGTTCCAAATGACAAAATATATGATGTCTCCCTTGTAGTCGTTCTCGACGTTGTTCTATAAGTCCATAAAACTGAGTGTAGCTTATTGAACCAATTTCCCTTGGCGGTATTAAGCCTCTTCTTCAACCCATTCAGCAAAATTCTATTTTTTACTTTTATTTGACCATTACTTTGAGGATGGTCTAGTGTATAATGTAGCTTTTGAATTTTAAATTGGACACATCAGGTTTCAAACTCCTCATTATCAAACTGAGTGCCATGATATATACTGAAAGCATATGGCAAACCATATCTACAAATTATGCTCTTCCATATGAACTAGTAGACCTTTTAATAATGCATGTTGACTAGTGGCTTTGCCTCAACCCATTTGGTGAAATAATCAATAATAACTGCTAGGTGTCTAAACCTGCCTTTGGTGGTCGACAATGGGCCGACAAAGTTAATTCGACATGAATATTGTATTTTTTCACCCTTATACTTATACATTTTATCCCCCTTGGGTACCTTAATTCCTTTTTATACGTTAACATGTTATATGAGGTATAATTGAGCTTTTGTAGGTATTTCGGTGCTTAGCGTGAAATTTTATCGCTTTCTGAAAAAGTTTCGCTCAATATTATAGCTTTGGGGGAATTTTAGTAATTTTATGATTTGGGCTTTAATCCCTAACTTTTCACAGAAGTTGAAGCCCTTTTATTTCTCTTCGCGTGGCAGCCGAAGATGCATGATTCCGATGTATAATGAAGATGGTTTCGTCTTCAATATCACACACAATGGTACATTCAATGGCGTTTTAGTCATTTCATCATTTAAGTTTTTGGCCTAATTTCTTCTTGGATGTTGTATCCCTCTGAGTTATCTTCCCGTAGCCTCCGACCGTGCCTAACTCTGAGTTATAACGAAGAAGTTACGGTATTTTCCGTATTGTTGGATAAAGCTACAAAATGCAGACATGTAGGGGTGCAAATCGAATCGACCAAAATCGAATAGATTCGATTTTCCACCAGAAGGTACTTTTTTTATTCCCCTGTTTTCTAATCGATTCGGTTTTTACCGAAGCGATTCGGTCCTGCAGATTTTGAATTTTTGATTTACAAGTTTGCCACCTAGGGTTCGTGTATAAATACATTTTCATCTCATTTTGATGGGATGGTCTTCATTTTAGCTTAGATTAGATTAGGGTTTGGGGGGTTTTGAGAGCCTATCTTCATATCTCTTTGGGTGTTGTAAGTTATACTATTCACCATCCCTACCATTAATATAGTTTGTATTTCCTTTGTTTCTTGATTTGTAACTACTTTTTGTTGGTTAAATAGTTATTTGCTTTTGTTAATTAGGTTTATTTCATGCTTTAATTATGTCTAGTCCGTAGTTTATGGTTTGGGATTGCATTTCCCCCATTAATGGGCGTTGACCTTCGAAAGTGAAATTTTGTGTAAAATTGCGTTTAATTGAAACCTCGCATATTAAAGTCGGATTATTATGCGTTTAACTTTCTTTATCATGCAACATTCATGTTTATAGTGACAATCCGAATTTAATCCGCGTGTGATCATTTTCTGTTAAATGTTTATTTCGCAACTTTGGATTGAATTCCTTATTGTGTGATGTTTATGCTTAATTGAAATGTTCAGTTAAATAGCTTTCGAATCGAAATTCTAACTAGGCGTTGTTTATCCTGGGGCGGGAATGCGATCCTGACTCTCGTTTTAATTAGTTATAGCATAGTGTTAACTTCTTATTTTTTTTCCTTTTTCCCTTTTATACTATATCACCTTTTGCACTTTTATTCTTGAAGTTATAAATAAATTAAAATCTATACGACATTCCCTGTGGATTTTTTACAATACCCGACTTATCGCTATACTTGTATCGTAAGTGTAGTTGTAGTTTAGGTTTTTGTATTGAGGCGGCGAATCGAAAACAACGACAGTGCTTCTACACGAGCACAGAGTTAATGCTCGATCAAAATGACACCGTTTTCATGGATTGTTTTGTTATAGATTGTAGTTTATTTACTATTTTGTAATATTTCTTTTATTCATATTTGTATTCTTTGATTTTCCTTGCTTTTTTACTTGTGCTAGATTATTTTAAGAAATTAAAATTTTAGCGCTTGTTGCTTTTGTTGAATTGTCTATTTTGAAATGTCTCGCTATAACACTTTAGATAACCTTATTAGTTATGAGAATAACTTTCCATGTTACACTCCCAAGACTATTCAAGAATGCCTACAAATTGTTGTGGATGAGCGCATTGAGCGTGTAATTCAAGAATTTGTAAGTAATCCCTCATCACCTTGATAACAAACTTTTCTTGGTGGGTATAAGGAAACGAACGATGAAATTGATATTTATTAAGCTTGGACAAATAAAAAAATTTCCAACTCGATGAGATCATTTCTTATTCAAAAAGCTCGGTTAAGGTTGAAACATACGTTTCACCTCCACCCCTTATTGAGGAAGATATAATTGAGAGTGATCCAGGCGCTTTCAATGGTCCTTCCTTTCCTTTATTCCCCGCTATTCTCAAACCATTAAATTTATCACAAGAATCGGTTGAAAGTCTAATGGAATTTGACCCGATTCTTAAACGAGAATGTTATTTTGATTGCTTCATCTCATGGCCTATTCGCTAGCACTAGCCGCACCTCCCCTTCCAATTGAAAAACATTGGGGATATGATTTCAATTTTTTCGAGATCAATGTGGCCTTGTCACCCTTGGTATCCAAATCCCCCCCACTAAAAATTTTAATTTGTGATGGTTCATTTCTTACGCCTTACACATGCCTTCTGCTATTAAAATGGATTCATATTTTTTGGGAGACGTGTTTTCTTTGGAGGGTCTACCGTGAATATTTCAAAGAGAAATTGTATTTTGGGCGGGCCCTCAAAATTTTCGACTTCTAGTGTATAGTTAGTGTGAAGTATACATAGTAGGTTGTAAATAGTTAGCTTTTTATTATTTCTTTCTTTACTTTAATCTTGTGTAATTAGTTAAACTTTTTGTTATTACTTATCGTTATACTCTGTACTAACTTGTTTTGTAGATTCTTTGGACTCATGCTTATTGGGGATCGCTCCAATTTTAAGTAATATCATTATTTTTCTATCTTTGTGTTGTGTTCTTAATGGGGTATTGAGGAAAATGCAATGTTTAAGTTAGGGTGTGGGATATTCTATCCATTTCTTGTGTAGTTCCACTGATTTGATCACATGTTAGTTACAAAGCATACTTTTTGTTAAAAATTGAAAATTTTCAATAATATTTTCTTTCCTTTTTCTCCTTTTTTGGGCATTTTGCCTTGTTTTGATGAGAAATTCAGTAATTGCCCGATCCAATTGAAAACTCAACGATCCATGTTTTCGATTTTAGAAGTTAGTAGACTTTAGTCCTCAAATCATTTATATTATGAATAACTTCATGAATTAAACTTTATTCCATAAGCACATGCACTTTTCTTGTTTTATTGATTTGGTTTAAGATTTTCATAACCTGGTAATCTTTTTTTACATTGTATATACTTACACGAGTAAGATTTGGTCTTTTCTTCGTTTGTGAGTGTATACACTATTCTTTCCTTATTGAAAGCGCTGAATTCGTTAGTAGTCTCTCTATTCTTTCATTTGATCGTTCATTAATTCAGTTCATTTTGAAATATGTTACTTGAGCATGATTTTCAAAATTATTTTGACTTGAGAATTGCGTAAACTTTAGAAAATGATCATAGCCCATCTTTGTTATATCACCCATATTAGCCTTGACCTCACCTTAAATGTTTCCCTAGTCAACCCCTTTGAGACTTAATATTGCCTTTCATTTCATCACCGAAAATCCCACAACCAACTCCTCATTGGAGTACAAACCATATGTATCACCTTCCTTACCTATCACTACTCCAAAAACATCAATTTGGCACACCCTGATGTTAAAAATCTGGCAGAGTTTTAAACTGTGCCAAATTCTGGTATGGTTTGATGACAATCTGGCACACTTTACAACAGTGCCAAAATTTGGCACTGTTTTAAAGTGTGCCGCAATTGAGTACACTTTATTAAAATATAAAAGACCCCAAAAAAGTCATTATGTTTACTTTCCATCTTTTCTTTCCTCTCTCATCTTTCAATCTCCCTCCCCTCACCCGCTTACCGACTCCACTATCACACACTCTCTCTACTGCGGTTTCCAATCGTTCTGTCCGGCAAGCCTCCGGTCGCCGCTCTTCTCTGCTATGGTAAATTGCTCCCGTCCATCAACACACATGATCTGCATTTTTTTTTTCTACTTATCCAACCTAATTTCACGCTACCGTTGTTTTCCCCTCTATCCATATTGCTAGAGCAGTGGACGTACCCGCTATTGGGGCCTAAGGTTCCTCTACCGCAGCTAGTCTGCGTACCCTAGTTCTCCCCTTCTCGTCTTCTCCTAACAAGGCTACATGTATTTTATTCTTCCCATTTCCCTTTTCCCATTTATATATTAGAAACCCAATTTATCTAATGATTCCACCATTCATCAATTTCGATTCATTAAACTTCTCATTTTGTTCATATATGTTAAGTAAAATATAATTATGCACATAACTTGTAAAACGGCGAAGGCCCCCAAATGTTTAAAATCTTCTTACTTCAAAAACGAGTAATTTCCTTTTATAGATATGCGAAAGCGTTGATGGTTCAAATTAAACAACAAATTTTAATTTCTTTTCAAATTAAAATTAAACCACGTAAAATTAAATTAAACACACACACAATTTAAATTTCACTTAAACCAATTAATTTAACCCAAGTCCTAGAAATTTGCCTAAGTCATATTTTCAATATTTCCAAATTAGGCCAAACCAAATTTTATCAAATTAAATTAAATGAATTGAATTAAATTAACATAAACATCACCCAATTAATTAGTTAGAACCAAATTAAACATAAGTAGTGATTAAACCAAATTTTATCTTTTTACCTAAGCATGCGTTCTAGGTGAATTTTGCGAAAGATAAAATAAACAATGAATCACTACGCCGCGATGTACGAGGAAAAACCCACTATGGGAAAAAACCTCGGATGACACTAGCCTTAAGTCCACTAAGTATGATTTTACAATTACAAGACAGATGACTTACTTCCTCGGCTCGACCCCTTTCAAGACTTGACACGTCATCTTGTAAACACCTCCACCTAGTCGATAACCCCAGAGATCCACCGGAATCTTGGAATCCACCAATGACACAATAGGTACACCGTCTACCACACATGGTGCCTTTCACCATGTGAGAATGTCATAGAAAAATAAACTCTTCTTCTTCTTCTTCTTCTTCTTCTTCTTCTTCTTCTTCTTCTTCTTCTTCTTCTTCTTCTTCTTCTTCTTTGTGGGATGTAGAAGAAAACCCAAACTTCTCTTCAAATGGATGTAGAGATAAACCGGTGCCCAAACTTCTCTTCAAATGGATGTAGAGATAAACCGGTGCCAAACTCCAAGCAATGAATATATATATATATATATATATATATATATATATATATATATATATATATATATATATGAACTTGGATAAACAAACTATGGATGTAAAACAAGTGTTTAAAAGATTTTTCTTTCAAAACAACAACACTTAAACAATGAACTTTTTCCTTTTGGAATTATCTCAAACTCTCTCTTGGAGGTTGTAGGATAAGAAAAATTTAATTAGAAAAAGTTGATTCCCTCACATATTAAGTCTGCCCAAAACGTTAGTGGGAAAAGAAGTGGAAAAATGGGAAAAAAACTGCTCAAAACTGTTAATTAACTGTTCCCGCCAAAACTCGTTCGAACGACATTTTCTTTCGAACGAGCCTTCTAACGAAGTTCCAGTGTGAACTCGTTAGAAATCTTGTTCGAACATCATTATCATTAGAACAACACTTCGAATGATATTCCAGTGGCCAATGTGGGAACTCATTGGCAAACTCGCTCGAACGACATTCTCGTTCAAACGACAAACTCGTTCGAACGATAATTTCGAACGAACTTCCAGAAAGTCTAAAAATTTGATTTTAGCCCAGAAACTTTATATACTTTATTTTAAAGTTTTAATTAAATCTTTCTGAAAATAAACAACAGTTTTAAAAACAAAGTACACCCAATAGAAAATGTTCCAAGCTCCTATATATATATTCAAAAGGCATTCATACCTTAGGAGCAATGGAACCATGTTGATGATATAGAAACGAGGCACTACAAACACAGCATTTTATGAAGCTTTACACTCCTTCCCGCTACGTCTTCAACTTTAGCATGTCATAGGCTTAAAGGATGGTCAATAACACTATCCTATGACTCAAACGTTTTTGTCCGGAATTGAGCCAAAACTACAAAGGACTCAATTGGAAATTTGTGTCCTTACAAATCTCCCCCTTTGGCTATTCCGGGACAAAAACTAACAAAAATCCTAATGGTCCATCAAGCTCTACTAGACTGACAAAAATGTCCCACCCAAAATAAAAAATACAATACTTGACTCAAACAACCAAAGGATCAATATCTTTGCCCGATGATGAACGTTTCCATTAAGAAGAATTCCTGCACACTTAATCAAACTATCAAATGCGTAGGGAATATCAAGAATATTAAAAACATGTAAATTAAATACTCCCCCTAAATTAATTCTCCCCTTTATCAAACAAAAGATTTGATTAGAAAGACGTCTCCCCCTAAGATAAATCTCCCCCATACTAAGATACGATTATAATAGGAATATATATAATTTCTCCCCTATCATACTCCCCCTTTTTGTTCAGGAATAGACAAAGGCTAAAGAACCAAAACATTAACTTATCTTCCCCAATTAAAGCAAATGCATCCTTTAAACTAAACAAGGGATAAAAAGAATGGGATAACAAGCTAAACATGCATTAGTGCATAAAGTGATGAGAACATTAAAGCACATAGGCAACAAAATCATAACTAATCCATACAAATGAATACCAACTATGATGCGAAAACAAATGATACCAAATTTACAAATAAGATTCTAAGAATGTGATATCAAACAAACTACGCAACAAACAAGGTACGAATTATGAATTGAAGCATAAATGGACTAACTAAACATGGCAAAGGCTCAAACAAAATATCATATATATGTATACGCAGTAGATACAAGCTAAGCATAAGTACACACATATAGATATAAACACCAAAATGACAAAAAACAAAGATAATCTTTTCACACTCATATGGAAAAAATGTGTCATGGAAATGGAAGTGTTGGGGTGTGAACTAGCAACAATTAAATTTTGACCCAATTACTTAAAACATGTTCACGGAGTTCTCAATTGATTGCAAACTTCATCACATTTGAATATAACCTCATGTGACAATATAAATTGAAATCAATGAACAAACATACACAATGCATACACGCCTATCATGTTGATGATTCTACAAACCAATAGAGTCATGCTATTGAAAGCGCAACTAGGATAAACGGACATTATGCAAACCGTTGATATACCATCCAATCTCCCTCAATAAGCATATATATTTGAATGAATATATCAAACAAACAAATTAGGCCTTGGAAATTTTTTTTTCTTTTAATGTCATATTTTCTTTTTAGGCCTTTGGACCACGTATTTCTTTTAGGTCCAAACAAATGGTGGCTTACTATTCGCAATGGATAATAAATCCTTTTGGAGCCCTTCCCCGTGCACATTTATACATAACATTTTTATTTCTCACAAATCTCACGTGCAATGGATTTTGACATGCACTAGTCCTCCTAGGTCACAAATATGTAGATGACAAGATTGGTAGGAGAACATCTCACAGAGCTCAAATATAGTGTGACGATTAAATTTCAAATGAGCTCGTACATGTGTGAAGAGAGGCATATAAAAATAGAATCCATTTTATCAATAAAAAATCCAACTACTCCATGTAAGCATGGTAAAGAACATAATAAGGATTTACATTCTAAACCAAAAGTTCTAGCCATATGGGAGCGAAAAAGATGGGATTCAAACACAAGTATATACCATATAAAGTGAGTCTAACAAAAATACACACACAAAAAAATCTTTTTGAGTTTTTGACAATTTTTAACCAAAAATAAAAATATATACTCAAAAG
The DNA here is from genome assembly GCA_949130495.1 of Sambucus nigra. Classification (NCBI taxonomy): domain Eukaryota; kingdom Viridiplantae; phylum Streptophyta; class Magnoliopsida; order Dipsacales; family Adoxaceae; genus Sambucus; species Sambucus nigra. The sequence continues at coordinate 290,393,342 of OX422215.1, read as the reverse complement.
ACAAACAAAAATCATTTGAATTTTTCATTATAAATAAAAATCTTTTTGTATTCTTCATTTAATGCAAACAAAAATGAAGGAAATATAATACAAAAGATAAACAAGTCATGATTTCTAGCATTAGATATGAAATAAAACAATGACTAGAAAATAACTAAACAAGCATACACCTAGCAATGATATATAATATGAAGCACAAAAATCTAGAGTATGCAAAGAAAACTAACACATTCAGCCTTTAGATTTAACAAGTGAGGTTTCATGTGAAAGCAAATGAGAATCAATAAATCTAATATCTATCGCATCTAAGAATGATTTCCGAACCCATATAGATGTATATTTAAAATGATGGGATTTGGAAATTAATGAAATACTAGACATAGACTTCCTAGGACTTCTTTTAAGATCAAAACAAAATTACCTATGGTGACATTTCCTACCACAATGCAAGCTTGTGAAAACACGAGGAATGATACCTACGGTGTGACCTTTTCTAAAGTCCTTGGATAAAGTCGACCCTCTAAAATAAACAATGGTCTTAGCTTTAGCAACGGAAGCATTTGAACAAGATGTGCTAGAACCATTACTACAACTAATCGAGTCTTGTAAATCATTTTTCATTTTTAAAATTTCGGACTCAAGTAATATATTAGACTCCTAAAATTTACGGGACTCCTTATTTAAATTTTCTATAACTCTTAGAAGGCTATCACGCTCTCCCTCAATGTCAGCAAACTTGTCTCTAAGAGTCTTTTCTCGACAATCACTCTCTTTCTTGGACTTTTCTAAAATATTAAAATTGTGATTTATGTCCATGAGCTTTTCACGAAAAATATCTTTTTGAGTTAGGGAGATTTGCAAAAACTCAACTTTAGTTTTAAAACAATCATTTTTAAGAAATTTAATTATTTTTGCAAATCTCAAATTTAATTCTCTTAATTTTTCATTACACTTATTAAGCTCATTAAATTCCTCTCGAATAGAAAAAACTTCATTATCATTAGAAATGGACAAATTATCATTAAGGTGTCCCATCGAGAGTTACAAAAAAAATTGAGAGTGGGTAAAAAATTGAACCACTTAAAAATACAAGGGGCACAAAAATTGTAAAAGCTGAAAAATGGATCTTTGACGCGATAAGTTAGAGCTCCGGCTCTAATACCAATTTGAGAAATGGCGAAGGCCCCCAAATATTTAAAATCTTCTTACTTCAAAAACGAGTAATTTCCTTTTATAGATATGCGGAAGCGTTAATGGTTCAAATTAAACAACAAATTTTAATTTCTTTTCAAATTAAAATTAAACCATACGAAATTAAATTAAACACACACATAATTTAAATTTCACTTAAACCAATTAATTTAACCCAAGTCCTAGAAATTTGCCTAAGTCATATTTTCAATATTTTCAAATTAGGCCAAACCAAATTTTATCAAATTAAATTAAATGACTTGAATTAAATTAACATAAACATTAATCAATTAATTAGTTAGCACCAAATTAAACATAAGTAGTGATTAAACCAAATTTTATCTTTTTACCTAAGCATGCGTTCTAGGTGAATTTTGCGAAAGATAAAATAAACAATGAATCACTACACCGCAATGTACGACGAAAAATCCACAACGAAAAAAACCTCGGAGGCCCTAGCCTTAAGTCCACTAAGTATGGTTTTACAATTACAAGACAGATGACTTACTTCCTAAACTCGACCCCTTTCAAGCCTTGACGCGTCTTTTTGTAAACACCTTCGCCTAGTCGACAACCCAGGAGCTCCACCGGAATCTTGGAATCCACCAATGACACAATAGGTACACCGTCAATCACATATGGTGACTTTCACCATGTGAGAATGCCGCAACAAAATAAACTCTTCTTCTTATTTGTGGGATGTAGAAGAAAACCCAAACTTCTCTTCAAACGGATGTAGAGATAAACCGGTGCCAAACTCCAAGCAATGAATATATATATATGAACTTGGATAAACAAACTATGGGTGTAAAATAAGTGTTTAAAAGATTTTCTTGCAAAACAACAACACTTAAATAATGGAAATTTTCCTTTTGGAATTATGCTCTCAAACTCTCTCTTGGAGGTTGTAGGATATGAAGAGGTTAATTACAAAAGTTGATTCCCGCATATATTAAATCTTCCCAAAAAGTTAGTTGGAAAAAACTGCTCAAAACTGCCAATTAACTGTTCCCGCCAAAACTTGTTCGAACAACATTTTCGTTCGAACGAAGTCTCGTTCGAATGAGCCTTCTAACGAAGTTCCACTGTGAACTCGTTTGAAATGTTGTTAGAAATCTCATTCGAACATCATTATCATTTGAATGACAATTCGAACGATATTCCAGTGGACAATGTGGGAACTCGTTGGCAAACTCGTTCGAACGACATTATCATTCGATGGGATAAACTCGTTCGAACGATAATTTCGAACGAACTTCCAGAAAGTATAAAAATTTGAGTTTAGCCCAGAAAATTTATATACTTTCTTTTAAAGTTTTAATTAAATCTTTCTGAAAATAAACAACAGTTTTAAAAACAAAGTACACCCAATACAAAATATTCCAAGATCCTATATATATATATATATATATATATATATATATTCAAAATGCATTCATACCTTAGGAGCAATGGAACCATGTTGATGATGTAGAAATGAGGAACTACAAACACGACATTTGATGAAGCTTTATACTCTTGGCCGCTACGTCTTCAACTTTAGCATGTCATAGGCTTGAAGGATGGTCAATAACACTATCCTATGACTCAAACGTTTTTGTCCGGAATTGAGCCAAAACTACAAAGGACTCAATTGGAAATTTGTGACCTTACATAACTACTTATCTTCTCACTAATTTCCTTGCTTGAATTAAACCCTTCACATATAAATAATACTAACTAATTACTTCTTAACTTAATAATTCTCAAAATAATTATTTTAAAATGTCAAATTTATGCCTCATTACTATTCAAAAAATTCTCAACATAATTTTAATAATTATGTCAATTAGTCCATATTAATTTCACATTCCCATCAATATTAAGATAATCATCCCAATAAAATTTTACAATTCACAATACCAACATGATTTAATCAAAAATATTATCTAAACCATTATTTAAAATTCAGGTGATTACATTTTTCCCTCCTTAGGAAATATCGTCCTCGAAATTATTGCTCATGACCAGTTTTTTGTCAAGTGTTAGTTATCCTTGTGGTTTTGTTTGTTTGTCTTGATTGTGTTGTGGTCTTAAAGAGAATGGCATGATTGATGGTTATCTGGTTGTGTATTGCATATTACAACAATATGATATTTCTTACGTTGAAAATGTCTCCTCTGCTACGATGCTCAAACTGTTAGGAACTCTTTGTTCTCATAGACTTTGTTCTCATATATTGTTTAGAATTAGATTGTTATATCGTAGGTCATATTTGGGATTTTGGTTTTAAAATTTAAATTAGGGGTTCCAAAATTAGTTTTATTATGCATAAATTTTATCGCCACTTTTGAATTTACAATAAGGTTAGGAGTTTGTTAATTAGACTCCATACTCAATTTTGAACGACTCTTAAATTTAACGAGTTATTGGTACAATAGTTTAATGTGTAATATTTGGGTTCACAACTCCTTTTATTTTTAGGTTTTATTAGCAACCATAATACATAGGCGGGTAATAATCAAGTTTTGTCGCTCCACTTCTCTCTGTACGTATATATTTCATTTTTATACTCGAGAGGTTGTTTTAGTTGATTTGGGCAATTGGTGTAAGCAAAATGAAGCTTTGGAGTAGTTACATATTTTTAGAGCTAAAATGCCGTACAATACTAAAATTAACTTGGTGCCTAAATCATTAAAATTATTTTTCAAGTAGCTTACGTTGAACTTTTAATGTAATTGATATCGATGTTATTATGTTTGGGGATTGCACAACACAGTTTTTAAATTTTAAAGAGATTTGGGCATTATTTAAATGGTAAAAAAAAGGTTTAAAGGTGAAATGGTAGGAAAAAAAATCAACACAAACCTGAATGACAGACCCTATGCAAAAAAAGGTGAAAGGTTCAGTTCAAGAAGGAAAGGTACAAATTGATTTTACCCTTACTAAATTTGATTTCAATTTATGTGTCACAACAATATTTTTGACATTATGCATATTACACATGTTTCACCCGCATCATCAACTAGTATGGTTTTATTCTTTCATGCATTGATGTTAAATTCAGGAGCGTGTAACTGACGTGAAATCTAGCATCGTAGAATTCTTCAAGACATCGTATTCGAGTAAAAGAAAGGATGATTTAATGAATGATAGGTGAAAGGATACACATGTATGTTTCAGTTCTTTACCCCATTTATCCTTTTTGTATTTTATAAGACAAACCTTCTAATATAAGTCTTCTGACACTTCCACAGTCATAGCACAGTCCCAGTTTCATAATTAAGAGTTGAGAAACTTGAAAGATAAGATATCGTCTATTGAACAACTAAATGTCGCTCACAATAGAAGATTTCAGAATTTGCAGACATTGTTGGATCAAATGGGATACTTTCGAGAAGTTATGGCACGAAGAGTTCATCGGGTGGCTATCAAAATACAAAGGAAATCTGGTTAGTCTCAAAATATCAAATTCTCTTTAAATGTTGCAGCATTAAATAAAAAATGGCCTGAAATAGCGGTAACAAGTAGCCAAATGTAAAATGGCTTATTTAGTTAAATTGGTGGAAGGGATTTGCTGGTGGTTTAGTTTTGGAATTTTCTGCTGCTGTTGAGTTTATTTTAAATGTTAAAACATGTTGTATTTAACGAATAAACAAATGAAACTATGTCAAAATTTTCTAAAATAAATAAGCGTTCTAAATTGATTGAAAACATACCGTTAGAGGATGAAAACCTAAAACAACCTCCAAACAACCCCAAAGAGGTACGAACACCTCGTAAGGGATCAATGTAACACGTATGAACTCACCACCTAGTCACGATTTATGCCAGCACTGATTATGACTAATGAAGGGTGCTTTGGGAAGAACTTTCTAATACACACCAATGTAAGAGGCACGAACAACGCGCACGAGATCAATGTAACTTATAGGAACTGACCGTGTAGTCACGGTTTAACTAGTTTGAGAATAAGATGATAATTTCAAAATATTTAGATTATTCTTAAGAACATACTGTTTGAGGGTGAAAACCTAAACAAGCTTGTTAAAGGAACGACCCCATAAGAGGCATGAACACCTTGCATAGGACCAATGTAACTTATAGGAACTGACCGCGTAGTCACGGGTCTCCCAGTTTGAGAATATGATGATAATTTGAAAATATCTAGATTAGGCTTAAAAACAAGCCACTAAAGGTGAAAACCAAAACCATCCCCGTAAGAGGCACGAACACCTTGAACGGGACCAATGTAACTTGTTGGAACTGACAGCGTAGTTGCGGTTCTCTCGGTTTGAGAATATGATGATAATTTAAAAATATCGAGATTAAGCTTAAAAACAAGCCGTTAAAGGGTGAAAACCTAAACCATCCCCCAAACGGCCCCATAAGAGGCACGAACAACTCGCACGGGACCAATGTAACTTGTAGAAACTAACCGCGTAGTCACGGGTCTCCCGATTTAAGAATATGATGATAATTTGAAAATATCTAGATTAGGCTTAAAAATAAGCCGTTAAAGGGTGAAAACCTAAACTAGCCTCCAAACGTCACCGTAAGAGGCACGAACACCTCTCTCGGGACCAATGTAACTTGTAGGAGCTGACCGCGTACTCATGGGACTCCCGATTTGAAAATATGACGATAATTTGCAAAAATCAACACTTAAACTTAAAAATAAGCCGTTAAAGGGTGAAATCCTAAATTAGTCCCCAAACGTCCCTGTAAGAGGCACGGACACCCCGTAGGGGCCAATGTAACTTGTAGGAACTGATCGTGTCATCACAGATCTCTCGATTTGAGAATATGATGATAATATGAAAATATCTAGATTAGGCTTAAAAATAACCCGTTAAAGGGTGAAAACCTAAACTAACATCCAAATGGCCCGCAAGAGGCACGAACACCTCACACGGGAACAATATAACTTGTTGGAACTGACTGGGTAGTTATGGGTCTCTCGATTTATGAATATGATGATAAATTAAAAATATATAGATTAGGCTTAAAAACAAGCCGTTAAAGGGTGAAAACCTAAATTAGCACCCAAACGACCCCGTAAGAGGCACGAACACCTCGTAGAGGACTAATGTAACTTGTAGGAACTGACCGCGTACTCACGGGTCTCATGATTTGAGAATATGACAATAATTTGAAAATATCTAGATTAGGCTTAGAAATAACCCGTTAAAGGGTGAAAACCTAAACCAGCCCCCAAATGTCACCGTAAGAGGCACGAACACCTCGCACGAGACCCATGTAACTTATAGGAACTGACCGTGTAGTCACGGTACTCTCGATTTGAAAATATGATGATAATTTGCAAAAATCAACAGACTTAAAAATAAGCCGTTAAAGGGTGAAAACCTAAACCAGCCCCCAAACATCCCCGTAAGAGGCACACACACCTCACACGGGACCAATGTAACTTGTAGGAAGTGCCCGCGTAGTCACAGGTCTTTCGGTTTGAGAATATGATGATAATTTGAAAATATTTAAATTAGGCTTAAAAATAAGTAGTTAAAGGGTGAAAACCCAAACCAGTTCCAAAATGGACTCGTAAGAGGCACAGACACCTCACACGAGACCAATGTAACTTGTAGGAACTGACCACGTAGTCACGGGTCTCCCAGTTTGAGAATATGATGATAATTTGAAAATATCCTGATTAGGCTTAAAAACAAACCGTTAAAGGGTGAAAACCTAAATAAGCCCCCAAACGACCCCGTAAGAGGCACGAACACCTTCCACATGACCAATATAAGTTATAGGAACTAATCACGTTGTCATGGTTCTCTCGGTTTGAGAAAATGATGATAATTTGAAAATATCTAGATTAGGATTAAAAATAAGCCGTTAAAATAGTGAAAATGTAAGCCAGCTCCCAAATGGCCCCGTAAGAGGCACTGACACCTCGCACTCGACTAATGTAACTTGAAGGAACTGACCGCATTAGGGGTGGCCATGGGCCGGGCCTGGGAAGGCCCGGTCGGGCTCGGGCCGTGCTTATAAAATTATGAGTTATCCCAGGCCCGCTCGGGCCTGATTATGTAATCCCAAGCCCACCCAGATTTGAAAGCTCTTTACTCAGGCCCGTTGGCCAAGCCCGGTTACTATTTATTTAAATAAAAAAAAACCTATTTTTTCCTAATCAAAGACCTATTTTTTTTAATTAAAAATATGTTTTATATTTGTGAAAGTTACCCACTTTATATATTTATTTATAACTTTGTAGTCTTACACTTTGATAATAAATTAACACACACACACACACACACACACACATACACATATATATATATATAAATAATATATATAATTCTCGGGCCTCAGACCGGGCCTCATTGGCTTAAGAATGCATGCCCAAGCCCGCCCAAAAAAATCGGGCCCATGAAATTTTGCCAAGCCCGCTTTGCGGTCCTATTCACCTTACCCAAGCCCTATTTTTTTATTGGTCAGGCTTGGCGGTCCTCGAGCCTATGGCCACCCCTAGACCGCGTAATCACAGGTCTGCCAGTTTGAGAATATGACGATAATTTAAAAATGTTTAGATTAGGCTTAAAAATAAGTCGTTAAAAGGTGAAAACCTAAAATATTCCCCAAATATCATCGTAAGAGGCATGAACACCTCGCACAAGACCAATGTAACTTGTAGGAACTGACCGCGTAGTCACGGTACTCCCGATTTGAGAATATGACGATAATTTGCAAAAATCAACACTTAGACTTAAAAACAAGCCTATAAAGGGTGAAAACCTAAACTAGCCCCCAAACGTCTCCATAAGAGACACGGGCACCTCGCACGGGACCAATGTAACTTGTAGGAACTAACCGCATAGTCACGGGTCTCCCGATTTAAGAATATGAGGATAATATGAATATATCTAGATTAGGCTTAAAAACATGCTGTTTGAGGGTGAAAACCCAAACCAGCTCCCAAATTGCCCCGTAAGAGGCATGAACACCTTGCACGAGACCAATGTAACTTGTAGGAACTGATCATGTAGTCATGTGTCTCTCGGTTAAGAATATGACGATAATTTAAAAATATCTAGATTAGGTTTAAAAACATGTCGTTTGAGGGCGAAAACTTAAATTAGTCTCTAAATGGCCCAGTAAGAAGCACTAACACCTCGCATGGGACTAATGTAACTCGTAGGAGCTGACTACGTAGTCACAACAATATTGATTTGTGAATACAATAATAACTTTAATTCGTATATGCAAATTTTCAGCTTGAATGAGATTTTTTTTAAATTACTCGATTACTAATATCATCTCCTTTTGTATCTTCTTTTTTGCAGGATAACATTTTGCCATTAGATTTTATCCACGTGGAACACATGAACTCAATGGTCTACAACAAGAGGATTATTTACTTAATGTCGTTAATATTCAGGATTATATTTTTTTGTGTTATGTCCATGCGGACTTTTGTAGTTTTATTGTTAGCTTTTATAGTTGTGCAAGCTTTTGTAATTTTATTGTTATATTTTATGGCCTTTCGGGCTTTACATTACGCAGGTATTTATTAACAGGTTTTAGAATGTCCAAAAAGGAGAAGAAACTCTGCCCAATTTTTTTGGTCTGTGAACTATTATTATTTGTAATATTTTGAAGTTTGTATGCATATTAGTTTATCAACAACTTTTGAGATTCACAGTTTGTGAATTTTCTTATTTTTAATTTTTTTTTCTTTTATCCAAAAAATTTGGCAGAGTTCAAAACCATGCAAAAAGTGAATCAATTTTTGACACGATTTTTAACTATGCCAAAAGAGAATCAAAATGTACTCGATCTGGCACAGTTATAAAGTGTGCCAGAAATATCAAATTCTGGCACAATTTTAAAGTGTGCCAAAAGTGTTCCTGTTTGGTCAAATCTGGCACACTTTTGAGCTGTGCCAAAAAAAATTGGCCATTTTGGAACACTTGATTCTGACACAATTCAAAATCGTGACAGATTTGATCTGGAACAGTTTTAAACAGTGCCAAATTGCTGCTTTTGGTGTAGTGTATGTTTGGAATGATACTTGGGATTGAATGATGTATTTGTCTTGCAGTTGCAATTAAGCATGAAAAGAGTAAGAAAAGTAGAGAAGAAAGTAGTTAAAAAGAAAAGAAAAAGTGAAAGATACAAAAAAACAAAAGAAAACTTGAGAAAAAGAAGAAAAGAAAAGAATAGAGAAAGTTGCATATGTTGTATATAGTGTTCAATAATCCTTGTCACTCTCCAATTTCATATTTAATGCTAGTTATGGAGTCATTTTCCAATTTTGAAATTGTCCGCAATCTCCCATTATCCCGAGTTTTCATTCCTAACACTTTGAATCCGTACATATACCTTTCATTTCGTACCTTAACCCCATACCTTCATTACAACCCTATACAAGTCCTATGTGATCCTAGGGTGAAATTAATTTAAAAGTGATGATAATTTGATAACTTGTGAAAATAAATTTTTCTTCCTTTAATGGCGATATCTTTCATTTAGATTACATTTTTTTATTTCCTATATAGCACTCTTCATTTGTGACATGTCCACGACTTAATTTCCATTTACATTTTCTCTTTTTGCCTGCATGTCCCGTGTATTACCTTCCCTTTCATAATGATTTCATTTGTTGAGTGTAATGCTCGGTGAGGAATGATATATACATGCTTTAATGTTATTATCCGATTTATTTAATGATGTCATGTCAGAGTTGGAAAATAGCACCCTGAAAAGGCTATCAAAGCATGATTAAGATATCATAATACATTGACAATATAAGTTAAAATAGCCCTAGTAGGGAAGAAACTATTTCTAGTCATGTCTTGCAAGATCGGTAAGGATCTTGTATGATACTTACTACCCTTAGAGTGTTGACAGCGATCGGCATGGCCTTCATGTAAATCCAGTCTGGGTAGAACCAGGAGATAAGTGCAGTGACGAACTTGTGTCCTTAGAAGTTAAAATAGGGACAATATTTCGCTTGATTGGGCACGACCTTAGGGGGCGTTTAGGACACGAACATGGTACGATAATGTAAGTAATGACCTAGGTGTGTTAGGTTTATCATAGATCCATGATGACTAGAGATATAGACAAGTTTGTCATTAACAATTGTGTTGGGTAATCATAATTTGGGGTGGTTCACTCTTATCAAGAATGCAAGGAAGAAGCCTTACCCCTAAGGAGGGAAGTCCATCATTTTACTACCCAGAGGACAATAGGTTCATATGTTGCTTTAGTTTTGTGGGGATGAATGGTTTGTGATCTAATTTGTCACGGTTGGTAACTCGATACAGGGCGTATGGCTAGGATAGTATCCAGTAAGAACATTTGGGAGGAGTTATAGACTTTAAAGCATGTGACATAGGTTTGTCCTTCGTAAACCATAGTTCGTTGCATGCAAATGGGATTTTCTCAAAATGGTTTATTATTCATTCTGATTCGTTGTGTTCTTACAGTTTTGATAGTTGAGGATTATATTCCTTCGGTTCCAATGGTTAAGGATGGTGTCCTTTCAATTTCAACAGTCTGGTATTATTCCATGCTGATGGTTTGGTTATAGTACAACTTGGCTCAGTATGAGTGCGGATGGACTAGTGTGATCATTACATCTTGGCAACTGGGCGCGCTCTTATTTAAAATATTACTTTATTTACACAAGCTTTGTGTACGTGTGGTTGCATTTTTTTCCACGCAGTTTTCTTGTGGTATTCGATTTCCTTAAGATTCACAACCTTATGGATATGAAGACATATTAATTAGCAAATTTGGTTGTAAAGATTGTGATGATGATTCGAGGAAACACAACATATAGTGTTATTTTGCCTCATTTAGTGGATTGGTGTAATACTCTAATAAGTATTCCATAGTTTGACTCCTAGAATGATCCTAGGTTAATAGAAGGATCTTATGGAAGGTGTTAGTTAGATTCAAAATTAATGACTTTAATTGTATGTCGCTCCACAGAGCGAGTGACTAGTTGGGCAAGGATAGTATCAGGCTTAAGTGAATTTCTATTGTCAAGAAGACTCAAGGATTTGAGGAGGCTCATGATATGTGTCCTAACAATTGAAATGATTTAGGGCGATTTATTGGGTGGTTAGTTGTATGTCTCTTTCTCTTGGTGAGTTTAGATCATGTCGCCTCGGTAGAGGTGCCGATATGCTTTAGGTATTGGCAAAACAACCTTAGGTGGATACTCGAGGACTATTATGTGATTTTGATGGCTAGCCTAATAGTGAGCGTTAGAACATATTGCATGTCGAGTTCTTTAATTACAACCCCTTTGAAAGGGCATGTGACGACTTTGGGTGATTAAGGACATCCATGACTTAGACTTAAAATATTCTTATGGCTAAGAGCGAGGATTCATAATCCCAGGAATTTGTGTAGTTGATGGATTAATAATTTTGAGGACAAATTCCCTAAAGGAGGGAAGAATGTAACACTCGCCCTTCTGACTTGGACCGTACCTATGTGGTTTGGTAACTTGGTAGGACCTAATTAGGCTTTAGACCTAGTAAGATGAACCTTGAATTAAATTTAGGTAACTTCATGACTTTTGTTATTGTCTAATTCGAGTTTTTGTGACCTAAAGTTTATATAGGGAAGAACTGGAGTGGTTCGCACGAAGTAATTCGAACAAGTCGTTCGAATGGTTATCGAACGTACTTCGAACGACCCGGTAGGTCGATTTCTCTCTCTCTCTCTCTTGAATCTCATTAGAAGTCAATGGTCGAACGAAGTCCCTTGTTGTTCGAACGAAGTCCCTCGCCATTCAAACGAGGGGGCCTTTCTTATTTGAACGAGGTGATTCTCACATCCCATTTAACCATCGATTTTGGCCTCATTAGAAGTCTCATTCGAATGAGAGAGGATCTACTTTGAGCAAAGGTAAAGGTTGTTCGAATGACCGAAGATGATATTAAAAGTTTCATCATTTTTAATGTGATGTCATGATAAATGGATTGGATGACGTGTCAGCTCTCAGTGGCTTAGATTAAATAGTGAGATAAAAGATTTATTTGACGTTGTGTTAAAAGTTTAAGTGTAGGGGCATTTGGGAATTTAGGGAATTTAACTCTAGCTCTTGAGATCCCCTCCACCATAAACCACCACGCACCACCCTAGCACCATCATCCCTCAATCTAAAACTATCATAGTTTAACCTTCTTCCACACCATTGTTGGGCAAAGCTATGATTTTTGAAAATATTTTTTTGGAAGTTTTGAAGAAGAAATGTAGAAGATTAATGGAGTTTGAAGGGCATTTTTCTTGAAGCTTTCATAGAGGAAAGATTGGTAGAGTTAGGCAACCTCTTTAAGGCCGCATTAAGAGGTGGGAGGTTTCCATCTTCTTCTACATAAATCCTACCATTTTGGAGCTTCTTTGAGGTGGAATAACTCTACTCTTAGCTGAAAACTCTATTTTCTCATAGTATTGATCTTGTAGTTGAGTTTGTAAGAGTAGGGTGAATATATGGTTTAAAGAAGGTATTTTTCATGGTTATGAAAATGGGTTAAAATGGGATTTTAAGGGTCTTGAGTGAATGATATATTTTAAGAAAACTTGATGCTAAACATTTTATGGAATAAAATGTTTTGAAAATAATGTTTATATTGTTAAAGATATTTTGTGAACAAATGTTTTAAAGTTTTTTTGAAAATTTTGGGATGTTCATAAAAATAGACATTTATTCAAGTGTCAATGATCAAAAAATATCTTTAGCCTTGAAAAGTATGTTGTTACAAACATTATAAAATTTCTTGAATAAATCATGTGTTAAACTCATTATTTTAGAATTTTGGACTTAAAATCCCTCTTCCTATGAATATAAACTTGTATCATTTTGATGATAAGCATAAAAACAAGTTTAATGGAGGTTTTAATGAGTGTTAACTTGAAAAAAAAATGAAATTTTAGCTCTTAAAGTGTGAGAATAAGTGTTAAAGATGTGATAAGCTCATGATGTAAATACCACTTGTATTAATAAATGAGAAATGGCATTTTTAATGTAAAGTAGTCTTCGAAATGTTCAACGATCTTTTAGAGAAAGAAAGTAGTGAAATAAAGAGATTCTCAATTGAGAGGTATGTCATTCCAAAGTGTTAAATAAGTATTGATGAGTTAAAAAGAATTAAGAAGTTAGTGTGTGTAACTTATCAATGTTTTTGGGTAAATGACACTTTGAAAAAGAAGGAAAGGACAAGTTTGGAAACAAATGGGTAAAACGTTGATTTTAAAGTAGAAATTTTTTATGAAATAAAAATGTTGGTAAAGATCTTACATAAAATGGTCCTAATTGAAAGTTATTTTTGGGATAAAATTAATGTAAGTGTATAAAGGATAAGAAATAATGATTTTTAAAGTTTAACACAAGTTGGGGTGAATCCCGAGTTTTGTCTTCAGCCGGTAAAGAAAAGTGTGATAATGTGGACATTTCAAAAATATTGAAACACATTAATATGGACTCGGTATCATCCAATAATAATTAAAGAGGGCCTGAATCCCTAGTGTGAAACCCAAAATCACTGACCAGAGCATATGGTAGCATAGTGGCAGTATAAAGGCCGTTGAAGTATGCGGATATGGGAAGATTCCTAGAAAAAGATAATATAAAGTGGTATACGTTAAGAAATAGTTTGTGTGAAGAATAATGAGAAAAGACAACCTAACTTGAATGCATTAATAAGTGTTCCGGTAAAGGGCAATCTGGACAAGTAATGCGAGAAAATTTATTAGTATCTATTAAGTAAGAGGAATGGTAAAGTGAAGTGACTAAATGGGTCATTAAGTAACCTAAAGAGTTTTATCCCATAAATAGCACAAGAGTCTGTTTATGAAAGGTTTTTAAAGAAAAATAAGTATTTTCAAGCACGGTGCTTGCGTGTGTTGAAAGGTTATTTTCAATGAGAATACTAAGGTAAATTTTGTATGAGCAAAGGGTATTTGTTTAAAGAATTTAACCGAGTGTGTTAAATCAAGAAATGAATGTCAAGTTAAGTAAGAAGAGGTTCTTTATAATATGAAGGCATATTAATCTAAATGGGTAACGTTTTTGGAATAAAACGATTCCATGCATTAAAGTGTGTGTATATATATATATATATATATATATATATATATAAAGTAGTTGTATGTGCACATAAACATAACGTAATAGTGTCTCTTTTATGTCATTCGATTCTATAATTGCATCGTTGTATTTTTTCACTGGGCATTCGGCTCATTCCCTCGTCTTTATTATGGTAGGTTGGGTACAGTTCCTTATTTTGAGACGTTGTACAGGTAAGTATCCTTTTTACTTTACGTTAGTAGCTTTATATGCTTGAATCTTGGGGACGTTTCCCACGATTTCCTCACGTAGTTTGATTTAAATGGGAATTGAATGCTAAACAAGTGAAATGCTAATGAAATAATACTGAACTAGCTACATTATTTAGGTTGTCTCATTGCATTTCACACTTAACATTCGGGCCGGATCGGGTTGACCATGGGTAACCCATAAATTCTGTCGGGGTTAAAGGAATCGGCTTAGAGGTTAAAATAGGTAGCCCGTGTACTAAACTTGATTATTTGGGCCTAAATCAATTTGATTTTAACCTAGCTTTTCAATGGATGCGGGGTGCGAATTTATTTATTTCTCCCAATAAAATTAAAGAAAATTATTTTGTGTCTCAATTAAAAGGTTCAAAATATTTAAAGTATTTATGGGTGTGGCCTGACCTTTTACAAATCTCCCTTATCATTCGTGGTGAAGCTTTTTGAAGAAGGGGAGGGCATTACTTATCTGCGGTGTCTTCAATAATTAAGGCTTTAGTGCTTAGGTCGAGTTTTTTAAAGAAAGGGAAATGATGTAAATTGAGTATATTTATTATCGTATTATTAATATAAATAGTTATTGAAAATAATTAGTAGATTATTAAGAATATTATTTGTTGTGCCCCGATGCCCAATTTTTTGGGTCACCCTTCACCCAACCATGACCCCCCAGATATCATCGAGATAAAATGTTAATGATGGCAAGCACAATAAATATATAAATGAGAGAGACACCGAGATATATGTGTTTCACCAATATGGATACATCCATAGAGAGGTTCGATTCCACTATATTTGAAGAAATTACAAGTACAATAAAGAATATACAAGGATAAATCACATACTTTCTACTCTCCTACCCAAATCCCGGATAACCATTAAATACCAGCTATCCACCCATGTGTTTCCCACGTACCCAGTCCGGTGCATCCGCCCCCATGTAAACTGGTGAGAAATGCCCCACACATTACATCTTAAGAACACTTACTATGCATGAAACACTCACATTCACACTCACACCCATACCCTTCTTCCACCTTTGAGTAATACCCATGGGTGAGAGGGAAAATCCCTAATCTCTCATCCCAAAGCCCTCACCTCTCACCTTTGGAAGAAGACTCTCTCAAGATATGTGTTGTGTTGGTGTGTTTTGATCCACGATAAAAATCCTCATTAAATAAGGTGAAAAAAGAGAACAGTACCCTATGTATGACTAGTAAACTGCATAGGAACAGTGTGACACCCTGCCTAATAAAATACCGGGTGATCAATCCTATACAAAATTAAAACAGGAGTCTCATATGGTTCATTCTCAGCATCACTGTCAAAAACCAATTTAATTACTAATAACCTATTAGGCTGGCATCAAAATTTTATTTAACTAATCTTTTTAACCAAAAACCAATCACATCAGTTCATATACACGAAACTGAAATGAAATGAAATAACCGAACACTCGATTTAACATGATACAACCAAATCGAATAGCTATAAATCAAAATGTGGTAAAAGAATAAATGAATACAATTGGGCTATCGACCCGAATGTTATTGCAATGCTTCCTATCTAGATCACAATAATAGAAGTGTCTAAAATAAACCTACATGCATCCACAGCTGCTGCAGCAAATGTCTAACTCGAAAGAATTATCATCCAAGCGTCCCTATGTCTAGACACCTATATATATATATATATATATATATCAAGAGAGGGGAAAAGAGAGAGATGGGTCAGAGCCCGAGTTTGAAAATATTTTTCAAGTGCATAAATGCCATATTTAAAAATATGAAATCTCTCATATTTAAATTGGTTTCGCACTCCCATGAGATACACCTCACCCCTCTTCTAATAGTGCGCACCTATCGCATACATTTTAAAACAACCTAATTAAGCTACCCTGCCTAACTAATCTATAACATCCATCTTCTAAAAGTCCTCGTAACCCGAGTACCAAGGACTAAACTTCTCCCCATTCTCAACATTGCTCTATGTTTCGTCCGTGGAGTGTCTCGCGAAACAAAATCCAAATAAGGAACCCCCCCGATACACTACTGCCTAGCAATTTTGATCGTCGAGATTCATGAAGCCCTCAGCACACACACACACACACACACACACACACACACACACACACACACACACACACACACACACATATATATATATATATATATATATATATATATATATATATATATATAGTGCTCACTAAAACTTATGATTCACATTCATATAAATCCGGATATAATTCTCCTGGAAGGAAGATAACATCTTATTCATTCTCTTCACTTTACTCCAGTCTCAATTATATGATATCTCGTCTTCATATACAAACAATATACTATACACAACAAGTATAATTATACCTATCACAATCACAAGTATAACAACCATCCCACCAAGCTATAACTCGAGGATTCAGTCTCATAGTGCCTATCTGAATTCGAGTTTACTCATTCAACCACGGTACCAAGTCAGACTCACTCATAGTCATATTAAAAATACACAACGGTGGAGGCGATCATGTTCCCTCCTGCAAGTGGAATACACATCGCACTCGTATACGGGATGATATGACGTGGGGATATACTCTCCCTGCTCCTCAAGCCAGGGGATTCACCCGCATCGTGCAACCTCCCTGGATCACACTAGAGAAAATATGTAATCTACCTATCCAACCCTATGCCAGGGAAAGCCTATGGAACCAGCCTCTAAGATACAAATATACCAATCACACACAGATATATATGTATTTTGTATCATATTATATATATATTGTAACAACGTCGTATATATAATCTATATCTCTTCTCAATACATATGGCTATAATTGCCAAACTCTCATAGCAATAGCCAATAACCCTGAATGTTCCCATTCGTAACATTATATAAGTATTCGCACACTTACGATACTAAACCGATAATTATTCTCTTACTTAATATATAACTCGCACCTTAATCACTTTTAAGGATATATATATATAATCCCGAATATATCAATTCGTATTAATAAAATAAGTATACTTTCAACTTATTTTAGTCCCATAGGTATCGCATTGCCTATAATAATAGTCGTCAATGGACATACCGAATAGCAGCTAAATCCATTCTAGCTCATATCCTAAATTCCTTCCTACTCGCATTCTAGGACTCACTCAATTATACTCTGCCCATATTTATTCTCTACGCATAAATATCTATGTAAAGACACTTGTCGTAGACTTCTCTCAAATGTTATTCATCCTAAACATTCACTGAGTTCATACCCCGGATTTTACACTCAACTAACCCAAGGTTAATATACAACTCCTCAAGTCTTTTAGGTCATGACCATCTATAATCCACTAATTAAGAGGGCCCCTGAGCTTTAAACCAAAATAGAAAAAAGAGTATAAAAATTCTAATCTTGGGAAAAAAACAGAGTACCGGTCGACCGGTCCCTGACCCCCGATCGATCGCGAATTGGAATTTTGCCTTACGAGCCAACCAGTAGCCTTTTTCCCTTATACCGATCGACCGACTCTTTGGCCACGGTCTACCGATCACACCAGATATTTCGGCAATCTCTCCATTTATGATAAAACCTAAATCTCCAAAATACCCAATGTCATCCCAACCTCCATTTTTATGGTTTCTAATCTCAACCAACAATACTATAAACATCTAATCTATATTTTTCAACTAGCACATCAATTAATTTTTGGTATTAAACCATTTCTCTTAGATTTAAACCTTAAAAACCTTAAATCCCTAGTTTTATCATTTCTCCCATTTCTAACCATTAACCTAGTTTTAACACTAGGAATCATTAAGAGTTTACAATACATCAATTTGTAAACTCATACTCAAATTTCCCAAATTTATTTTTAGGGTTCTCACCCAAAAATCATAGTCTACCAACCATAAAATGAGATACACACACACACACATGAATAACTCAAGTAAACACTTGGCTCGTGGATAAAATTCGACGACCTCGAGTAGAATCCCGCGGAGTTTGGCCTAGAACCCCCTTTTTTCTTTTCCTTTCTTCTCTTATTTCTTTGTTCTCTTCTCTCTCTCTCTCTCTCTCTCTCTCTCTCTCTCTCTCTCTCTCTCGTGCCTTTATAAGATAGAATAAGGGTTTATCCCTTATAAACCCAAAAATGACTTGTTTACTCAATTGCGAGTCCTTGCTAGTTCAAAAGTCCCCGGAACCTAAACACTTCCCTCAGATACTCTATTCTGACTATCTCGGCCATTCCAGAACAACCACACACTGGAAATATCCATCCAAATCACTTAACTAAAATTCACTAATTAAACCCAACGCATCTCACTACGCATGTTTTCCAACTCATATACTTAGTCTCATAAGAAAATATAACCCATGTAAACATTAATCCGACACCAACAACTAATATTTACTACCCACTTTAAATTCTCAATTCATTAAATTATACTTATTAATTCCAAAATGACTATTTATCGAAATTCCTCAAATTACCAAATTACACCCACATATGTAATTTAAATATCCATAAAAGTACGATATATTACATTCTCCCCCCTTACAACGGAATTTCATCCCCAAAATTCGGATATGGCCGGTACTACTAACCTGGGATTTCTAATCACACTACATCATGTACACACAAGTTGTTCAAGGTACTAACGCGAATGGTATCCTACCATATACTCGTTCACGGTACCCAACTATCTCAAGGCTTATACTATAACGCAATAGCTTAACCAGAAGCTCAACTGCATCTCTATATGCTATAGCACCACCTCAGTCATAAGATCAATTCTAATAACGACACATCGCACCTAGTGCTTCTATACTCGTATATAAAGAAAATAAGCCTATAGTCGCCGATCTAATGTATATATATCACCGAAGAATCACGAATCTAAGCGTCCACTCATCGATATCAGGACATCTAATTTCCCTCAAAAAGGAAACTACACTAACGCTTGACTACTCCCGTCAGTCTTCTCACTTATCGTAGGTGTGCTAACTCTTATTGCACCTATACAATTGGATTCTTGTGCACCCCATACGACATTCCATCCAACAAATTCCGATCTCATTTATAACTTCCCCAAAGCATATTCTTCAACTTTATATACTACTCCCCTTCTATTTCAGATGGTGTATAAAACCAACTTATTAAGGTGCCCATACACCTTTTGAACCGTTCTTATCTGCACAACTACTGTAAACTTCACACACGTAACACTCTCTCTAAAAATAGGCCTCACTTTCTTTTCGGTTTAGTGCCCCGAGTTACTCGAGATTCCATTCTTCATACTCCTAGAAACCCAATTCTTTTTAAAGCTAACCCACCAATCTTCTCTTGGTTAACTCACTACAACCTTTTTAAAACAACAACACGTGCCCCACTAGCCTTACTTCCTAATAACCTTAAGATCGATGTGTTTCCTACACATATAAAATGAGTATTATCCTAACTATGTCCCTAGTGCCCAAGACCTCTCTCAACTTCCAACAGTCGCTCGATTTCATGTGTGGGACGTCTCTCAAAGCGAAATCCAGATAAGGAACCCTCCCATTACACTACTTCCTCGCATTGCCGGACATCAAGATATAATGGCCTAAGGCACACCATTAAGATGTTCTAAATTCTACCTCGCTAACCTACTAGCGTAGTTCTACCACTATGCCCTTCCCTTTTGGTAAAATGGAAAGTCTGACTAATCGGGACGCCTACGCCCTACATGTTACCTCAGAATTTGCCTCCTAGATACAACATGGATGTAAGCCTCGAATAACTTCCTTTAACCTAACTTCACCCATTCGCTTATGGTGAGAGAACTATTTCAATGCTTTTCCATAGCACTTCCATCTTCATAAGCCTGCAATGATGACATGGCTCTTAGTTTATAGTGTCTTCTCCCCATTAGGTAACTTATCATCAAAACCAATATCCTTGCATCCCATAACATCTCTCCACTCTCGATGTCCTTAAGGTTCATACATGGAGTGTATCGCAAGTGAAATCCAAACAAGGAACCCCTCGAATATACTACTACTTAATTTTGTCGGTCATGGAGGTCCGTTAGCTTTAAATATGCAATCGGGATAATCCCATCACATTTATCAACAAAATGTGGTCTAAACTCCTACATATTTCTAGGAGCCATACCACAAGGTGTTTGCACTAACACTAAGTCCTTTACGCAAAGAACAATGATCTTAAGCTCACATCTTAACAATAAATCTTGCATACCTTAAATCATATCTATAAGGTCACACTAGAATTGATAAAATGAAACATCTACTCAGCGAGTCTTCCATCTAAACGTATAATAAAGGCGAGTTGGACCTATATCCAGGTGAGATATCGCAAAAACAACCCGTTCCACTCTGAAACCGCGAATACGATAGTCTGTTAATTACTAGCCTGCTATCACTCCGATCAACTAAGAATATATTATACTCAGAATAATACTATACTCCTATAGCACACACAAAATGAGCAGTACAAACCAGATATAAACTCAAAATACCAACACCCACTTTTCACAGCGAATGAAGGAAAATAGGACCCCACTACTGCGGAAAATATATATAGACATACACTATAATGTTATCGATAGCTCCAGAAAGCTCAAATTACACACACACACGAGTCCAGGGTTAATAAAATACTATGACTCAATCTTGCCACGCAACGTATACCTCCTTCAACCTAGGTGAAACTCATAACAATAACTCTGCCAATCTCCATGACTGCTCTATTTGGTCTCCAAATGTAGCACCCTCGTCTTAATCGAACCAAAACTACTTTAATCAATGCACCTTCTAGGCATCATACTCCCGTGCTTAAACTCATACCAGACAAGATCAAATCATGTGGTTCTACGTTCCACATTATAATCATTATTCATCTCTGGCCACCCTAACCATGGTAACGTTATCAGTATCTCAAAATCTATAGCCTCGATCCTAAAAATCACCCTTATAGTTCCCTCAGCTCCTCCGACTAAAAGGAAACATGCTATCAGCCTTAACTGCCTTATTTCAATGAATTCCCCGGGTGGATGTCCACCAATGGGGTTCCATAAACACAACTTCTCCATAAGTGTTAGCAATATTTACTTGTGAGACTATCATTCTACTGAAGGACTCTCTCTTCATTGTACCTTCCTCACTTCGGTACAAGGTTCACTTCTCCATGTAACTCTTTATTCACTGTCGGCCTCTAACCGATCCCTATGTGAATAATTCTGGAACTGCATTCTCTTCATTTCTGATAAACCAATGGAACTAACGATTATATCCATTCGTAAGATCCCTTTATGAGTAAAACATCCTGCTCCCTTAAACCTGGTGACAACTGTTTCCACCATTTTAATATTTCTCCCACGAGTGAAAATTTTCCTCGAATTTTCACATATGGGTATTTCCATACCCTGCTCTAAGCTAAAGCTTCTGAGCCTTCTACTCCCACTGAGTCAAGCTACATTTCCTTCTCACAACTTAACTTCAACATATGGTCCTTATCAAAGACCCTTTCAAACTTTTCCCAATTTAATTCACTGGGTAATTCAAGTTTAGCACCACTCTTTACTATAGCAGTACTTGTATAATTATAACTACTATACTTTAGCAGTCGTCGTAGCAATCCATAATAATTCCATAAGGGGAGTGACCTCTACTGCGATCATCATCCCCAACTTCAACTTACAGCTCTAATTAAGCCCCACCTCCTGTTTCCCTCACAATGGCCTTCTTTGGTCGCCCTTCATCGATCAGCCCACGAATCTCGAGCGAGTGTGCAAAGGATTTACTATAATCTTCCATAATAGCATGAGAATGAAATCTCACTAGAGGAATCAACAATCCTAATCATAAGGCTCTATATCAAATCAAAAGCAACGCTGAAAATGTAGTAAATACGCATAGATTCCTAAGGACTCTAGAACCCGATGCTCTGATACCATCTGTGACACCCCGCCTAATAAAATAACGGGTGATCAATCCTATACCAAATTAAAATAGGAGTCTCATATGGTTCATTCTCAGCATCACTGTCGAAAACCAATTTAATTACTAATAACCTATTAGGCTGGCATTAAAATTTTATTTTACTAATGTTTTTAACCAAACCAACCAAATAAATCAATCACAATAGTTTATATACACGAAACTAAAATGAAATAAAATAATCAAACACTCGGTTTAACATAATACAACCAAGTCGAATAGCCGTAAATCAAAATGTGGTAAAAGAATAAATGAATACAATTGGGCTATCGGCCCGAATGTTATTACAATGCTTCCTATCTAGATGACAAGAATAGAAGCATCTAAAATTAACCTGGATGCATCCATAGCTGCTGCAGCAAACGTCTGACTCGAAAGAATTATCATCCAGAAACTCCCATGAGATACACCTCACCCCTCTTCTAATAGTGCGCACCTATCGCATACGTTTTTAAACAACATAGTTAAGCTACCCTACCTAACTAATCTATTACATCCATCTTCTAAATGTCCTCGTAACCCGAGTACCAAGGACTAAACTTCTCCCCATTCCCAACATTTCTCTACGTTTCGTGCGTGGGGTGTCTCGCGAAGCGAAATCCAAATAAGGAACCCCCCCCCCCCCCGATACACTACTACCTGGAAATGTTGATCGTCGAGATTCATTAAGACCTCAGCACATAACGCATATATAAAATCTCGTATATATATATATATATATATATATATATATATATATATATATATATAGTTCTCACTAAAAGTTATGATTCACATTCATATAAATCCGGATATAATTCTCCTGGAAGGAAGATAACATCTTATTCATTCTCTTCACTTTACTAAAGTCTCAATTATATGATATCTCATCTTTATATACAAACAATATACCTATCACAATTATAATGTAAGGACATAAATTTCCATTTGAGTCCTTTGAAGTTTTGTCTCAATTCTGGACAAAACATTTGATTCATAGGATAGTGTTCATTTTGTATTCTTTCAAGCCTATGACAAGTTTGAGTTGAGATGTTGCGGCTAACTTATCAAGAGAACATCATTGTCGAGTTTCAGTGCCACGTTTCACGTCATCAACATCATATTTCAAGCCTCCAAAGGTATGAATGCTTTTATATATTTGTAGGAGACTTGGTATAATTTAAAATGGGTGTAATTTTATTTTAAAATGAATTTTATTTTCAGAAAGTTTTTTTTAGAACTTTGAATAAAAAGTTTTTGGGCTTAAAATTGAAAAATGAACTTTTGACATTTCGTTCGAAATTGTCATTCGAACGAGTTGCCAACGACTTTTACCATTTGTCCACTGGAACATCGTTAGATGGTCATTTGAATGAGACTTTGTTCGAACGAAAATCTCGTTCAAACAAGATTTCTGGAGGGAAATTTTTTGGCAGTTTTTCTCCATGTTCCCACTTTATTTTTCCCATTAACTGTTGACAAAATTAATATGTGGGGGAACCAACTTTGAAAAACCAACTTTTGATATTTTCTAAACACTCTTTGAGAGAAAATTTGGAGAGAAAATTTACCAACATCAAAAGTTCATAGTTTTGTTTTTTTGTGAATCCATGAAATAAATCCTACCTAAACACATACACCCAAATGTTTAGTTTATCCAATTTTCTACTTCTATATATTTTCTTGAAGCATTTTGGAACCGGGTTCACTTTTCTAACCAATAAGAAAAGAGTTTGGGTTTGCTTCTACATACCTAAAAGAAGAAGAAGCTTTTGTTTTTCTGCCGTATTCTCACATGGTGAAAGGCACCATGTGTGGTTGATGGTAGCCTGGTCTCAATTAATGGAATCCCAGGTTCCGGTGGACTCCAGGATTATTCTCCAAGCGGAGGTTGAAGATCTAAGGAGCGCATCAAGGCTTGATGGGATTCGAGTCAGTTGTGTAAGTCCTCTTGTTGAGTCTTTGTAAAATTCATACCATACTTTGTGAATTTGTTATGCCAGGGCCGTTTAAGTTTTTTTTCCGATTTGAGTTTTCCTCATACATCGCCGTGTTGTGGGATTATGAATTTTTTTTATCTTTTGCAATAATCATCTAAAACGCATGCTTAGGACTAAAAACATAAAAGTGAGTTTAATTTGCATTCTTGATTAACATTGTGCAAGTTTAATTATTTGGGCAAATTTAGTCTAAGTTAATTTAATTCAAGTTGGCACTTATTTAATTGGATTATATTCTTGCCTAAATTGTTTAAACTTGATAATTAAATTAATTTGGTTTGAGAGAATTCAAAGTGTGTGTGTGTGTTGACCTTAATTCACTTTGTAGTGTTTAATTTAGTTTGTTTTAACAAATTAAAATTTGTCATTTGTGTGTACTATGTTGAACCATCTATATTCCTCACTTATAAGAAATTAATATATATAAAATTAAAATTGGGGGTCCTTGCGATTTCACATAAGTATAATAACTATCCCACCGAACTGTAACTCGACGATGCAGTCTCATAGTGCCTATTCGAATCCGGGTTTACTCATTCAACCACGGTACCAAGCTAGACTCACTCATAGCCATGGTAAAAATACACAACGGTTGTGGGGGTCATGTTCCCTCCCGCAAATGGAATACACATCGCACTCGTATATGGGACGATATGACCTGGGGATATACTCTCCCTGGTCCTCAAGCCATGGGATTCAGCCACATCGCGCAACCTCCCCGGATGTACTAGAGAAAATATATAATCTGGTTGTCCAACCCTATGCCCGGGAAAGCATGTGGAAGAAGCCTCTAAGGTACA
This sequence comes from Sambucus nigra, assembly GCA_949130495.1. Taxonomy (NCBI): domain Eukaryota; kingdom Viridiplantae; phylum Streptophyta; class Magnoliopsida; order Dipsacales; family Adoxaceae; genus Sambucus; species Sambucus nigra. Next base: position 290,368,086 of record OX422215.1, on the reverse strand, counting down.
AATTTACCAATCACACACAGATATATATGTATTTTTGTATCATATTATATATACTATAACAACGTCGTATATTTAATCTATATCTCTTCTTAATACATATGGCTATAATTGCTAAACTCTCATAGCGATAGCCAATAACCCCAAATGTTCCCATTCGTAACAGTATATAAGTATTCGCACACTTACAATACTAAACTGATAAGTATTCTCTTACTTAATATATAACTCGCACCTTAATCACTTTTAAGGATATATATATAATCCCAAATATATCAATTCGTAATAATCAAATGAGTATACTCTCAACTTATTTCAATCCCATAGGTATCGCATTACCTATAATAATAGTCGTTAATATACGTAGCGGATAGCAGCTAAATCCCTTCTAGATCATATCCTAAATTCCGTCCTACTCGCATCCTAGGATTCACTCAATTATACTCTGCCCGTATTTATTCTCTACGCATAATTATCTATGTAAACACACATGTCGCAAACTTCTCTCAAATGTTATTCATCCTAAACATTCACTAAGTTCATACCCCGGATTGTACCCTCAACTAACCCAAGGTTAATATACAACTCCTCAAGTCCTTTAGGTCATAACCATTTATAATCCACTAATTAAGAGCACCCCTAAGCTTTAAACCCAAATAGAAAGTTGAATAGAAAAATTCTAATCTTGGGCAGAAAATAGAGTACCGGTCGATCGGTCCCTGACCCCCGGTTGATCGCGAATTGGGATTTTGCCTTACAAGCCAACTAGTGTCCTTTTTCCCTTATATCGGTCGATCGTCTCTTTTGCCACGGTCGACCGGTCACACCAGATATTTCATTCATCTCTCCATTTCATATAAAACCTAAATCTCCAAAATACCCAATGTCATCCGAACCTCCATTTTTATGGTTAGTAATCTCAACCAACAATACTATAAACATATAATCTATATTTTTCAACTAGCACATCAATTAATTTGTGGTATTAAACCATTTCTCTTAGATTTAAACCTTAAAACCCTAAAATCCCTAATTTTATCATTTCTCCCATTTCTAGCCATTAACCTAGTTTTAACACTAAGAATCATTAAGAGTTTATAATACATCAATTTGTAAACTCATACTCAAATTTCCCAAATTTATTTTAAGGGTTCTCACCCAAAAATCATATAGTCTACCAACCATAATATGAGATACACACACACAAATGAATAAAGAAAGTAAACACTTGCCTCGTGGATAAAATCCGACGACCTCGAGTCGAATCCCGCGAAGTTTGGCCCGGAACCCCCCTTTTTTCTCTTTCTTTCTTGTCTTATTTCTTTTCTCTCTTATCTTTCTATCTCTCTCTCCCTCTCTCTCTCTCTCTCTCTCTCTCTCGCTCTCTTATGCCTTTATAATAGAGAATAAGGGTTTATCCCTTATAAACCCAAAAATGACTCGTTTACTCAATTGCGAGTCACTACTAGTCCAAAAGTCTCCAGAACCTAAACACTGCCCTCGAATACTCTATTCTGACTATCTTGACCATTCTGGAACCATCCGCGCACTCAAAATCTCCATCCGAGTAACTTAACTAAAATTCATTAATTAAACCCAACACATCTCATTACGCGTGTTTTACAATTAATATATTATTCTTCGTCGCTTTTCCCAACTGCGACATGTAATAAAATAATCCAACTCATATACTTAGTCTCGTAGAAAATATAACCCATGTAAATGTTAATTCGACACCAGCAACTAATATTTACTACCCACTTTAAATTCTCAATTCATCAAATTATACTTATTAATTCCAAAATTACTATTTACCGAAATTCCTCAAATTACCAAATTAAACCCACATATGTAATTTAAATATCCATAAAAGCACGGGGTATTAAAAACACTACCCCACCTATGAACAATCATATGCATATGAACAGTATCCATGTATGAATAGTATCCGCACAACATTCAAGTCAAACTTCACTTTATCAATTAGATTGAGGATGGGAAGACTAAATTGTGAGTTTTGTTATTCCACTGCATTTACATCATGGATTATTGAGGGTCACCCTCAGAGTGATGACTCTGGATTACTGAGGCCACATTGAAACATATTGACCGAGACTTCTATGGCCATTTGTAGGAGAATATGGCTATGCTTTATAGGGAGATATTGACACGGGAGCATCTATATGTGCCCCACGTGGGGACGAGATTTATATTATGTTTAAATATTTAGTTTATGGTTATTTTAGTCTTTTGGGTCCTTATACTTATAAACGGATTTCTGGTTGTTTAGTTTTCATTATTACTATGATGTTTTAAAGAGAGATTACAGAGAAAATTAATTGAGATTTATAAGTACATTGTTTCAATAATGTGTGTGTAATTAGTGTGTCTAATATTAAGCATAATATTATTAAGCATAAAGGTATAATTATAAAAATAGGTAGAGTACTTGTAGTAAAATACTTAACTCTCTTAATAACGGTAAATAACTACTAATAGAACAAAAGATAAACAGGGAAATTATTAAAAGATACCCCTAACTAAATCATAACTCTTAAAAATCCAAAATTAATAATTATGTGAAACGCAATGGAATTGACACACACATAAACACACATTACACCAAAAAAGGATTTTTGTCACCTTTCACCCCAACGAGTTGTCAAGGTCAAAAACCTTTACAAAAAAACACAGAGCCCTTGTCACGGCCTTTGACCCTAACATGATCAAAAACCTTGACAAGGTCGTTATCACGATAATGTCAGGGTCAAAGATCATGACAAAGTTATTTTGTATATCGTTCTTTGACCTTAACACTCCCGTTCAAACAAAACAAAAATTAAGACCCTCCTTTCCTTTCTCACTCGTTGCTTCAAAAAGTTATCTCCCATTTCTCCCTTAAACAATGCTCTCTCTCTTCTCCTCTCCTCAACTCACCACCTCACCGTCGATGCTCCTCTCCTCACGTCATCGACGCATTATCAGTTTGGTATTTCTTTGATTTCCTTTATTTTGTGAAAGAATCTAATGTTTGTTATGTTTTGATTGTACAAAAAACATACTTTGTTGTAGAATTTATTTTTATGTGTTTAAAATTCATAAAAAACATAATTAAATTAGTATATTTTTCTATGCATCCTGTGATTATACACTGTTATAGAAAAATACATGCACACACACACATACACACACACGTGCGTATGCGCATGTGTGTGTGTGTTTTTTCTTAATTTGGGGTTTTATTTGTAAAACCCAAGAAAAGATGTGGGTAATATGGTTAAATTATGAGTTCTTGTTTATATATTATACATAACTGGCACAAATTCTCATTGATATATCTGTCTGGTTCAATAGTTCCTATACTTTTTTGCTTATCAGTGGAAAAATTATAATTATTTTGATGAAAATATGTGAAATTTGATTAAGACATGGTTTAATTCGTATCTCTAAAAACATTGATGGCATTACAACATTCCAATATTGAGTTCTTGTGATGTAGAGTATTCTCGAAGTGTAGATTTTATATATAATTCCAATTTCATTTATACAAGGGGGAGGGGGAAACATATATTTAAATTACAATACTTTTTCTAATTAGTTACTTGTATTAAAGTATTTGCATTTGTACATCATTAGTAATCAACATGGAGAAGAAAGTGGCAATTTAATTGGTCTTGAAATAAGGAGTTGAAGTTAGGACATGAAATTAGTACTTGAAATATATATAGTGTTTGACGTATGGATGGAAGTATGATTATTAATGTAAAAGAAATGCTCATTTGAAAAAAAATACAGTAAATAACCTAGGGTTCTTAAAAAAATGCGGTATCTAACCAAGGATTATCAACATAAAATTTGAAATATTGAAACTGAACATGTTCAAACGCATGACTTAAATTCTTTTTTTGTTCAAATACACTAGGTTTTATAGTATCTAAATTAGGTTATTGAAATTTTTACACTTTTTTTATATTAATACATGAATATATGCTTCTTACCCGTAATAGGTGATTATTTATAGTAGTTATGATGGCATATCCTCCATACAAAGAGTGGATTGGTAAGACAAATAGAGTAGGGGATGAATATCGTAGAGGTGCTGCTGAGTTTGTAAAATTCGCAAAGAGATGTCTTAATGATTAAGAGTTCCCGTATTTGTTTGCACATTGTAGGAACGGTAAGGTGTTTGAGTGGAAAACAATTGAAATACATCTGCGTAGATGGGATATGAAAGATAGTTATTGGTCGTGGGTTTTCATAGGGAAATGCATGTTCCCTTTGTTCCCGAGTAACCTTCACAATAATCATCAAGTAAGATAGATGTACAAGGCCAAGAGGATAACATATATTATAATATGTTAGAGGATTTTGTTGATGATGCTTGTGGATTTCATGAAGTGGGAGAAAATCAGGTCACTGACGATATATAAGGTTCAGGTAATCATGAAGATTTTAGGATAAACCTTGATGATGACTATAAAAGTTTGAAATTTAAGGCAACCCAACCATTGTACCCTGGTTGTGGAAAAGATCAAACAACTTTTCATGCCATGGTTGGTTTACATAATTTGAAGACCCAATATGGTTTGTCTGAAAATAGAGTAGTGGGAATTCTGAATTGGATGAAAGGCTTTCTACCCAAGAAGAATACGCATCCTAATAGATATCCTAGTATGAAAAATAGTTTGAAAGTTTTGGGAACGAAATACAAATCAATTCAAGCTTGTAGGTATGCTTGCATACTATACTGAAAAGAGTATGAAAATCTCAATCAATGTCTGGCATGCAAGGAACCTAGATATGTGTAACCTACTGACAGGGAAGGAACACTCTCAAAAGTTCCTCAAAAAGTATTAAAATATTTTCCCGTTAAGCCTAGATTGAGGCAATTTTTCACAGTACCGTGGATAGCGGAGGCAATGACTTGGCATGCCGGGGAATAAGTAGGGGATTATCTCGAGCATCATCCTACTGATTATATAGTTTAAAAAAAAGGACAAATTATGATTATCTTAATTTTTCTTGGGAACAACATGTCATTCGTTTGGCAATATTAATAGTGTTGATTTTGGCTCTCCTATTTTTTCAGTTTTGGTTTATTTACGAATTTGCCATTTTGGCTCAAATCTATAAATACAAGTGTCATTTCTAGGTTTTGAGAGAGGACAAGTTTGAGAGCTATTTTGTGAGTTATCAAAGCTAAAGAGAGATAGAGATCCCATTTGAGGGGTGAGTTCTTGTGAGGTTGTGAGTGACTTTCTAAGAGAGATAAATTGTGTGTGTGTATAACCTTTGGGTTCCTCCATTTATCTATAGAAAGAAGAAATCCTCCTTGGTGGATGTAGCCCAAATTTGGGTGAACCACGGTATATCGTTGTTGTTTTTCTTTGATGATTGCTTGTATGTTCTTATTGTCTCTTCATTGATGTTTGGTTGATTCGATTGGGAGTTTGCACACTAGTTCATTTTGGGAACAAGGTCTTGGGTGTTTTCCGCACACCAAGTGTTTGATAAAATTCCCGAGTGAGTTTTATCGTCTTGGTCGCTAGAGATAGTCTTGCTTTAGTGCAACAAATAGGTCGTTTTATTTATTTGGAAATCTAAGCACCAGTCAAAGTGTATGTTCAGTGATCCTATCACTACTCAACCTCCCTTCTTCAGAATGTATAAGACCTGAATTTTTGATGTTGTTTTTATTGATATCTGGGACAAAGGCACCAAGTGAAGACATTGATGTCTTTTTGGCATTTTGGTAGAAGAATTAAATGTGTTATGGGAAGAGAGTGTGAAAGCGTTTGACGCTTGTAAAATCATTGGAGGTAATGCATGCAGAGAAGAACATCACCAAACATCTTACGGGTACATGCCTTGGGGCAGGCATTCGAATGATGGAGAAAATGACGACATAACCTTAAATCATTGAAACTTAAGCCATAGTTATGGTTGAAAGAAGATAGTAGTGAAAGGAAAATAATTCCCTCTGGTGCATTTACTTTGATGAGTGACGAAAGAAAGGTTCTTTTAGACACAATATATAAATTAGAAGTTCCTTCTAATTTATCATCCAACTTGCAAAGGATTGTTAATTATGCCACCAACGATTTACTTAAGTGAAAATCTCACGATTAGCATGTCATCATACAATTGTCCTTTATTGTTTAAGGATTGTTTTTCTAAGCATAAGGGCATTATGAAATTTAGCATATGCTTCACACTTTAATGTGAAAAAATAGTCAACAGAAAGCACATCATGGCCGCAAAAGTATCTATAGTTGAAACGATTTGTGTGTTGGAGAAGTATTCCCCCGAACATTTTTTGAGATAAGTATTCACTTGTTGGTACACTTATGCGATAAGGCACTTCTTTGCCGTCCAATTGAATATCGATGGATGTACCCGTTTTAAAGGTTGATGAAAGTTTTCAAAGATTATTTTATGAATACATGATACATTTAAGGATCAATTGCAAAGGAATATATCACCACGGAGTCATCAATCTTCGCTCGGGAATATAATCCTGACCCAGGCATTGTAGATAATAGTGATAGTTCATCTATAAGGGTGGTAATGTAATGGGCACACGATTGAAATTAACAAGTTTACAGTATGAACAAGTAACTCGTTATCTATTTGAAATTATGAAGATGTCAAAAAATGAAAAAAGTAAGTTTATGTTGTCTCTTTACATTATTTTAACTTTTATATTTGATAAACTTCGTAATATGTTTGTCACGGACAATATTGGAAATATGACGTGCGTGTGAACAATATATGACAAACAATGGTGGGACAATCAGACGACAAACAATGATAATGTCTCTTACTAAATGACATATTACAAGAAAGCTTTAAAACTAACCTAATTAATTTATCTATAATCACAACTCTTAAATATGGGTGATGCAATATCAAGGCTTGCTCCTCTAGCCAATGGACCCAATTTTCATGAGTACAAAAAGTATCGATTGAACGATTATGTATTCGGTGCAAGGGTGTACGAGTAAAATACAAATGTGCAGAACTCGAGCATTTCATATAAGGCTCTTACTTATTTCTGAACGAGTGTGAAAGATAAAAAACTTGTTGAAGCTTAAATTACTTACTATGGTGTCATTCGGATATATTTTAATTAAACTATATAAGCTTTAAAGAGGTTGTGGAAAAAAATTCTTGTCTTAGTTTCGAAATTTCTAGACACTTCTAGAACTGTAATATTGTATGTATAAATATAGTTATTGGGCTCCCAATTAGGAAAGGCATCACATCACAAAAATATTTTGAGTATTAAAGACAAAATAAAATATCTCTCCATCTTTTCTCCCTAACCCTAACCAGCCTCAAGGCGAATCGTAAAAAATCACCTTAAGGCTTAAGCCTCAGGATCGAATTTGAGGCTTACGCCTCAATGCGCCTCACCTCACACCTTCTTCCACCACGAACTTTATTTTTTTATTATTTTTATATATGTCAACAATTGGTGTGTGTGTGTGTGTGTATATATATATATATACATATTAATAATTAATTATACATATATGCTAATGATCTAAGCCTCCTGACAGGATCTTTACCATATATGGTCCCATCTAGTTAGGACAAAACTTGCCTCGGGTATCCTATATGGGTTATATAACTTCCTTCAACACCTATTCTCCTTCTTTGACTCCTCTATTTTTTACTTTCTTAGTAAATGCCCTGGAGATTATTTTGTGGTAGCCTTGCTTGTAAGAACGTGTTAGCAATCGTCTTTCATCCAATAATGCGAGCTTTTCGTATCTGTTCTTTACCCATTCATATTCCTATATTTGATTTTCAAATAGTACCCTTAAGGAGGAGGTTTCCATCTTAATTGGAAGCATTTCCTCCATCTCATACATAAGCGAGAACAACATGGTTACGGTGGGTGATGATAGTATTTCGATATCCCCATAATGCGTATAGAATAAGATTAACCTAGTCTCGGCATCCTTCAATCATTTTTCTCAGTATCACTTTCATGTTCTTATTAGTTTATTAAATAACTCCATTGGTCTGTGGGCGGCATGGAGATGACTTGTGTCTTTGAATTCTGTATTCTTTGATAAGTTTTATAATTTCAGCCTCAAAGTGAATTCTATTATCGAATATCAGCTCAACGGTACACCATATCTATAGATGATGTTCTTTCGAACAAATTAGGCTACTTTCTTTGTGATCAGTACATCATACGATTATGGCTCGACCCACTTAGTGAAATAGTCTATGACTACCTGGATGAAATCATGTCCATTTGATGATTTCATCGTTACTTTCCTGATGATATCTAATTCCTAGGTTAAAAAGGGCCACATTGATGTCATGTTGCACAGTTCCCTCATAAGCAGATGCGGTAAGTTTTTGATTCGTTGGCATTTTGGGATATTTGAACGTATTTGGCGCAATCATGATCTAGTAATACCCTTGGTGAAGAATATTCTTAGCTAGCATGTGTCCATTCATGTGAGGTCCACACTATCCTCTGTGTATTTCTTTTATCACATTTTCTGCTTCACTCTTATCAAGACACCGTAAATGGGTGCTGAAGCGAGGGAAACCGAGTGCTCGTGTAGGGACACTATCGTTGATTTCGGCTCCCGCTCGGCATGCAAAAGAACCTAAGCTACTACTACACTTGACAAGCAAGCACAGCGGTAAGTCAGGTGTCGTAAGAAATCCACAGGGAGTGATTAAATTTTAGATGTTAATTACTTTAATTACTTCAGGAATAAAAGTGTAAAATAAATAAATGAAAAGGTGATGGGTGGTTGTCGTGAATAAATAAAAAGAGAAGTTACGCTAAATTAAAGTAAAGCGAGGATCGGGATCGCATTCAACCAAACGGGTCGAAACCACTACTAACTAAAGTTAAGGCTCGAAAGCAATCTAATCGAGCATAGTCAATTAAGCATAAACATCACGCAAGAAGGAATTTAAGCCAAAGTTGCGAGATTAAACATTTAACGGAAAATGGTCACACGCGGATTAAATTCGTATTGTCGCTATAAACACTAAAGTTGCGTGACAAATAAAGTTAAACACATAACAATCCAACTTTAATACACGCGGTTTCAATTAAATGCGATTTTGCACGAAACCTAGTTTTCGGAGCTCGGGGCCCGAAAATGGCGGAAATGAAATCCCGACCCTATTTATCTAAGGGTACATAATGAATTAACTAAATTAAACTAATTAACTAAGAAAGCAATAAATTAAAGCATGTAAACTAATTATAAAGCATGGAAATTATCTAGAAAGCAAGGAAAGAATGAAAAACAAGCTATATTAATGGTAGGGGAGATAAATAGTCAACTTACAAACCAATTAGATTGTCAAACCAAAGAGAAATGAAGAAGAACCATCCAAAACCCTCAAAAACCTAAGCTAAAACTAACCTAAAATCGTATTTTGGGCTGCCCCTTATTACAAAACCAAAATTTGGCTTATATAGTAAGTTAGAATAAAAGAAAAGAAGAAAGAAAAGAAAAGAAAATATCTGCAGAAAAATAGGGGATCGATCGATCGACCCCTTTGGTCGATCGATCGATAGTGTAATTCGTGGCAAAAATAAGAAGGGTCGATCGATCGACCCTTATGGTCGATAGATCGACCAAGCAGGGGCAGCCTGCAATCCTCCCTGTTTTGGCATACAATCCAACGTCGCTCCAATCGCCGTAACTTTGTCGTTATGCATCGGAATCGCGCACCGTTCATGGCCACGCGAAGCTAGCAAGGAGGGCTACAACTTCCGTGTAGATGTCGGGCCAGGTGCCCAAGTTGTCAAAAGACTAAAATGCCCTTGCGCGTGCGATTGTGTATGGAAATCGAGCGAAACGCATCCGGACTTCACACTTAGCATCCAAATACCTACAAAAGCTCAATTAACACCTGCGAAACATGTTATCATAGAAATCCGAGGGTTGTCTGGTTAACGAGCATAAATATAGGGAATAAGATACCCGAGGGGGCTAATAACGCGTAGGTTAACGGGTGAAATACGCAATATTTCCGCCGTATCACACCCCCTAACTTACACATTGCTAGTCCCTAGCAATGAAATAAGATGCAACAAGAAGAACAAGTAAAACAACACAGGAGAGAGTACAAAAGTATGGTATAAAAGCAATAAAAAGATAAGGCCACTTTCGCGGGCGATTCGATTGCATTTAGCGTATGCAATAAGCCGTTAAACCCCTAGGTTACCCTAGTGGACGAGTGTCGTCTCGTGAGGGTTTTCAGGGATGAAACCCACAAACATCATAAAGTTTCCTCAAAATATGCCCAATCAAGTAAGACAAACTCATCAATGCGAACAAGATTTCAACATGTTATTAGCATAGCAAACGAATTCGCATGAGAAGTCCGTAGTCATTAACATTATCGAATGCACCTCACTGAATTGAAACTCTAGCATGTGGAAGGGGAGTGAGCATATGCAAGGTATGATTTGGCGAAAAACTTAAATAATTCGAATACTAAACATCAAAGCATGCATACATTCAATCCTCACGGGCATTACGCTCAACAAATGAATTCACTATGAAAAGGGAGGTAATACACGGGACATGCGGGCATAAAGAGTAAATGTAAATGGAAACTAGGCCGCGCACATGTCACGAATAAGGAACGCTAAATATAGGAAATGAAAAACTTGCAATCTCAGTGAAAGGATACCGCACACTAAAAGAGGCGAAATGCATTTTCACAGATTATCAACACTATTTAAACATTTGAATTACATCTACTTAAGATCACATAGGACTTGTAATAGGGTTGTAATGTATGGCTAGGTTAAGGTACGAAATGAAAGGGATGTATATACGGATTCAAAGTGTTTGGGGATGAAACTCGGAATAATGTAAAAAGTGGGCAATATCAAAAGTTGGACAAAAATGTCCAAACGAGCTTAGATAAAACAATCGAGAGAGTAATCAAAGCTTATTGAAACACTACAAACAATATTTACAACTTTCTCTTTCTTTTTCTTTTCTTTCTTTTTCTCACTTTTTCTTTTGTTTTCTTTGCTTTTTGCTTTCTCTTTTCACTACTTTCTTTTTCTGACACTTCTTACTCTTTTCATACTCAAATTGCAACCACACAACATTAATAACATTCAATTCCAAGCAACAATCCAAACAAGGGTATGTAAGGTAATATATATGGCTTAAAACTCCAATTTGGAGTTGGTTATGGGATTTTGGGTAATGAAACGAAAGGCTAGTATATAGGCTCAAAGGGGTTGACTAGGGAACATATAAAAGGTGAGGTCAAGGTCATATGGGTGATATGTCAAAGAGGGCCTATGATCATTTCACAAAGTATACGCAATTCGCGAGTCAAAACAACATATGAAAATCATGCTCAAGTAACACATTTCAATGATGAACTCAGTTAATGAACGGTCAATGAAAGAATAAAGAGATTACCAACGACTGTAACGTTTTCAATGAGAAAAGAATAGTGTATACACTCACAAATGAAGATAAGTCTCTAATCTCACTCGGTGTAAGTATATACAATGCGGCAAAAGCATACCGAGTTATAAAAATCTTAAGCCAATTCAATATAACAAGAATGGTGCATATGTTCACGAATAAACTTTAATTCATGAAGTTATTCATAATATTAATGATTTAGGGACTAGAATTAATAACTTCTAAAATCGAGAACATGCATAGTTGAATTGTCTATTTGATCGGGCAATTATTAAAATTTATCATCGGAAACAAGGGCAAAATGCCCACCAAAGGAGAAAAAAGAAAGAAAATATTTTTGAAAATTTTTAAATTTTTCACAAAAAGGCATACTCAGTAACTAAATGTGAGCAAATCCATGAACTACACATGAAATGGATAGAATATCCTACACCCCCTAACTTAAATGTTGCATTGTCCTCAATGCAACATTTTGCACCATTCTTGTTAAGCATAAACATTTAACTGAATGCAATATTTTCTTTCTTTTTTCTCCTTTGGTGGGCATTTTGCCCTTGTTTCCGATGATAAATTTTAATAATTGCCCGATCAAATAGACAATTCAACTATGCATGTTCTCGATTTTAGAAGTTATTAGATTCTAGTCCCTAAATCATTAATATTATGAATAACTTCATGAATTAAACTTTATTCGTGAACATATGCACCATTCTTGTTATATTGAATTGGCTTAAGATTTTTATAACTCGGTATGCTTTTGCTGCATTGTATATACTTACACCGAGTGAGATTAGAGACTTATCTTCATTTGTGAGTGTATACACTATTCTTTTCTCATTGAAAACGTTACAGTCGTTGGTAATCTCTTTATTCTTTCATTGACCGTTCATTAACTGAGTTCATCATTGAAATGTGTTACTTGAGCATGATTTTCATATGTTGTTTTGACTCGCGAATTGCGTATACTTTGTGAAATGATCATAGGCCCTCTTTGATATATCACCCATATGACCTTGACCTCACCTTTTATATGTTCCCTAGTCAACCCCTTTGAGCCTATATACTAGCCTTTCGTTTCATTACCCAAAATCCCATAACCAACTCCAAATTGGAGTTTTAAGCCATATATATTACCTTACATACCCTTGTTTGGATTGTTGCTTGGAATTGAATGTTATTAATGTTGTGTGGTTGCAATTTGAGTATGAAAAGAGTAATAAGTGTCAGAAAAAGAAAGTAGTGAAAAGAGAAAGCAAAAAGCAAAGAAAACAAAAGAAAAAGTGAGAAAAAGAAAGAAAAGAAAAAGAAAGAGAAAGTTGTAAATATTGTTTGTAGTGTTTCAATAAGCTTTGATTACTCTCTCGATTGTTTTATCTAAGCTCGTTTGGACATTTTTGTCCAACTTTTGATATTGCCCACTTTTTACATTATTCCGAGTTTCATCCCCAAACACTTTGAATCCGTATATACATCCCTTTCATTTCGTACCTTAACCTAGCCATACATTACAACCCTATTACAAGTCCTATGTGATCTTAAGTAGATGTAATTCAAATGTTTAAATAGTGTTGATAATCTGTGAAAATGCATTTCGCCTCTTTTAGTGTGCGGTATCCTTTCACTGAGATTGCAAGTTTTTCATTTCCTATATTTAGCGTTCCTCATTCGTGACATGTGCGCGGCCTAGTTTCCATTTACATTTACTCTTTATGCCCGCATGTCCCGTGTATTACCTCCCTTTTCATAGTGAATTCATTTGTTGAGCGTAATGCCCGTGAGGATTGAATGTATGCATGCTTTGATGTTTAGTATCCGAATTATTTAAGTTTTTCGCCAAATCATACCTTGCATATGCTCACTCCCCTTCCACATGCTAGAGTTTCAATTCAGTGAGGTGCATTCGATAATGTTAATAACTACGGACTTCTCATGCGAATTCGTTTGCTATGCTAATAACATGTTGAAATCTTGTTCGCACTGATGAGTTTGTCTTACTTGATTGGGCATATTTTGAGGAAACTTTATGATGTTTGTGGGTTTCATCCCTGAAAACCCTCACGAGACGACACTCGTCCACTAGGGTAACCTAGGGGTTTAACGGCTTATTGCATACGCTAAATGCAATCGAATCGCCCGCGAAAGTGGCCTTATCTTTTTATTGCTTTTATACCATACTTTTGTACTCTCTCCTGTGTTGGTTTACTTGTTCTTCTTGTTGCATCTTATTTCATTGCTAGGGACTAGCAATGTGTAAGTTAGGGGGTGTGATACGGCGGAAATATTGCGTATTTCACCCGTTAACCTACGCGTTATTAGCCCCCTCGGGTATCTTATTCCCTATATTTATGCTCGTTAACCAGACAACCCTCGGATTTCTATGATAACATGTTTCGCAGATGTTAATTGAGCTTTTGTAGGTATTTGGATGCTAAGTGTGAAGTCCGGATGCGTTTCGCTCGATTTCCGTACACACCCGCACGCGCAAGGGCATTTTAGTCTTTTGACAGCTTGGGCACCTGGCCCGACATCTACACGGAAGTTGTAGCCCTCCTTGCTAGCTTCGCGTGGCCGCGAACGGTGCGCGATTCCGATGCATAACGACAAAGTTACGGCGATTGGAGCGACGTTGGATTGTATGCCAAAACAGGGAGGATTGGAGGCTGCCCCTGCTTGGTCGATCTATCGACCATAAGGGTCGATCGATCGACCCTTCTTATTTTTGCCACGAATTACACTATCAATCGATCGACCAAAGGGGTCGATCGATCGATCCCCTGTTTTTCTGCAGATATTTTCTTTTCTTTTCTTTCTTCTTTTCTTTTACTCTAACTTACTATATAAGCCAAATTTTGGTTTTGTAATAAGGGGCAGCCCAAAATACGATTTTAGGTTAGTTTTAGCTTAGGTTTTTGAGGGTTTTGGATGGTTCTTCTTCATTTCTCTTCGGTTTGACAATCTAATTGGTTTGTAAGTTGACTATTCATCTCCCCTACCATTAATATAGCTTGTTTTTCATTCTTTCCTTGCTTTCTAGATAATTTCCATGCTTTATAATTAGTTTACATGCTTTAATTTATTGCTTTCTTAGTTAATTAGTTTAATTTAGTTAATTCATTATGTACCCTTAGATAAATAGGGTCGGGATTTCATTTCCGCCATTTTCGGGCCCCGAGCTCCGAAAACTAGGTTTCGTGCAAAATCGCATTTAATTGAAACCGCGTGTATTAAAGTTGGATTGTTATGCGTTTAAATTTATTTGTCACGCAACTTTAGTGTTTATAGCGACAATCCGAATTTAATCCGCGTGTGACCATTTTCCGTTAAATGTTTAATCTCGCAACTTTGGCTTAAATTCCTTCTTGCGTGATGTTTATGCTTAATTGACTATGCTCGATTAGATTGCTTTCGAGCCTTAACTTTAGTTAGTAGTGGTTTCGACCCGTTTGGTTGAATGCGATCCCGATCCTCGCTTTACTTTAATTTAGCGTAACTTCTCTTTTTATTTATTCACGACAACCACCCATCACCTTTTCATTTATTTAATACGGCGAAAATATTGCGTATTTCACCCGTTAACCTACGCGTTATTAGCCCCCTCGGGTATCTTATTCCCTATATTTATGCTCGTTAACCAGACAACCCTCGGATTTCTATGATAACATGTTTCGCAGGTGTTAATTGAGCTTTTGTAGGTATTTGGATGCTAAGTGTGAAGTCCGGATGCGTTTCGCTCGATTTCCGTACACAACCGCACGCGCAAGGGCATTTTAGTCTTTTGACAGCTTGGGCACCTGGCCCGATATCTACACGGAAGTTGTAGCCCTCCTTGCTAGCTTCGCGTGGCCGCGAACGGTGTGCGATTCCGATGCATAACGACAAAGTTACGGCGATTGGAGCGACGTTGGATTGTATGCCAAAACAGGGAGGATTGCAGGCTGCCCCTGCTTGGTCGATCTATCGACCATAAGGGTCGATCGATCGACCCTTCTTATTTTTTCCACGAATTACACTATCGATCGATCGACCAAAGGGGTCGATCGATCGATCCCCTGTTTTTCTGCAGATATTTTCTTTTCTTTTCTTTCTTCTTTTCTTTTATTCTAACTTACTATATAAGCCAAATTTTGGTTTTGTAATAAGGGGCAGCCCAAAATACGATTTTAGGTTAGTTTTAGCTTAGGTTTTTGAGGGTTTTGGATGGTTCTTCTTCATTTCTCTTTGGTTTGACAATCTAATTGGTTTGTAAGTTGACTATTCATCTCCCCTACCATTAATATAGCTTGTTTTTCATTCTTTCCTTGCTTTCTAGATAATTTCCATGCTTTATAATTAGTTTACATGCTTTAATTTATTTCTTTCTTAGTTAATTAGTTTAATTTAGGTAATTCATTATGTACCCTTAGATAAATAGGGTCGGGATTTCATTTCCGCCATTTTCGGGCCCCGAGCTCCGAAAACTAGGTTTCGTGCAAAATCGCATTTAATTGAAATCGCGTGTATTAAAGTTGGATTGTTATGCGTTTAACTTTATTTGTCACGCAACTTTAGTGTTTATATCGACAATCCGAATTTAATCCGCGTGTGACCATTTTCCGTTAAATGTTTAATCTCGCAACTTTGGCTTAAATTCCTTCTTGCGTGATGTTTATGCTTAATTGACTATGCTCGATTAGATTGCTTTCGAGCCTTAACTTTAGTTAGTAGTGGTTTCGACCCGTTTGGTTGAATGCGATCCCGATCCTCGCTTTACTTTAATTTAGCGTAACTTCTCTTTTTATTTATTCACGACAACCACCCATCACCTTTTCATTTATTTAATACGGCGGAAATATTGCGTATTTCACCCGTTAACCTACGCGTTATTAGCCCCCTCGGGTATCTTATTCCCTATATTTATGCTCGTTAACCAGACAACCCTCGGATTTCTATGATAACATGTTTCGCAGGTGTTAATTGAGCTTTTGTAGGTATTTGGATGCTAAGTGTGAAGTCCGGATGCGTTTCGCTCGATTTCCGTACACAACCGCACGCGCAAGGGCATTTTAGTCTTTTGACAGCTTGGGCACCTGGCCCAACATCTACACGGAAGTTGTAGCCCTCCTTTCTAGCTTCGCGTGGCCGCGAACGGTGCGCGATTCCGATGCATAACGACAAAGTTACGGCGATTGGAGCGACGTTGGATTGTATGCCAAAACAGGGAGGATTGCAGGCTGCCCCTGCTTGGTCGATCTATCGACCATAAGGGTCGATCGATCGACTCCTCTTATTTTTGCCACGAATTACACTGTCGATCGATCGACACCAGAGGTCGATCGATCGATCCCCTGTTTTTCTGCAGATATTTTCTTTTCTTTTCTTTCTTCTTTTCTTTTATTCTAACTTACTATATAAGCCAAATTTTGGTTTTGTAATAAGGGGCAGCCCAAAATACGATTTTAGGTTAGTTTTAGCTTAGGTTTTTGAGGGTTTTGGATGGTTCTTCTTCATTTCTCTTTGGTTTGACAATCTAATTGGTTTGTAAGTTGACTATTCATCTCCCCTACCATTAATATAGCTTGTTTTTCATTCTTTCCTTGCTTTCTAGATAATTTCCATGCTTTATAATTAGTTTACATGCTTTAATTTATTGCTTTCTTAGTTAATTAGTTTAATTTAGTTAATTCATTATGTACCCTTAGATAAATAGGGTCGGGATTTCATTTCCGCCATTTTCGGGCCCCGAGCTCCGAAAACTAGGTTTCGTGCAAAATCGCATTTAATTGAAACCGCGTGTATTAAAGTTGGATTGTTATGCGTTTAACTTTATTTGTCACGCAACTTTAGTGTTTATAGCGACAATCCGAATTTAATCCGCGTGTGACCATTTTCCGTTAAATGTTTAATCTCGCAACTTTGGCTTAAATTCCTTCTTGCGTGATGTTTATGCTTAATTGACTATGCTCGATTAGATTGCTTTCGAGCCTTAACTTTAGTTAGTAGTGGTTTCGACCCATTTGGTTGAATGCGATCCCGATCCTCGCTTTACTTTAATTTAGCGTAACTTCTCTTTTTATTTATTCACGACAACCACCCATCACCTTTTCATTTATTTATTTTACACTTTTATTCCTGAAGTAATTAAAGTAATTAACATCTAAAATTTAATCACTCCCTGTGGATTTCTTACAACACCCGACTTACCGCTGTGCTTGCTTGTCAAGTGTAGTAGGAGCTTAGGTTCTTTTGCATGCCGAGCGGGAGCCAAAATCAACGATAGTGTCCCTACACGAGCACTCGGTTTCCCTCGCGTCAAAATGGCGCCGTTGCCGGGGAGTGTGTTTTAGATAGTAATTGTTTTATTATTTCGTAGTATTTTTTCTTTTGCATTTGTATTCTTTCTTTTAACCTTTCTTGCAGGATTTGCATACTTGAGCTCTAAGAAACTTTGATTCGCGGTTGCTCAATTTCTTGACCGGATTCTCCATCTACAAACAACGAGGTAATCATGTCCTACTATTATAGTTATTACGGTCATTCTAATGATTCTTACTTTGGGGATAGTTTTCAAGTTTTCCATTTTCAAGATTTTCTTGAAAATGAGAGACTTGAAAACATTTATCGAAATGAAAATCGTCATTGGGAGCTTGAGGTGGATTCATTATTCGAATCCAATGACGATCTTCATCTCATTACTTTCGAAGACGAATTTCAACCAAATGAGGAGTCCGAAGCTCTTGAGCCGAGGAAGCCTACTTTGGAAGAAACTTTTCTTCTTTACTCCTAAGGTTTGGAAAGCTTAAATGATGCTGGAATGAGACTTGGTGAACTTTGCGATGAGATTAATTCTTTTGCACAAAACAACGAGGAGGTGGAAACTTGTGTTTCACCTCACTTTTTCAAAGAATTTCTCATCGAATGTGAATCTTTCTCCCCCGAAATTCAATCTCCTTCCGACGATGAGTCGATTGAGATTGAATTTGTTTCATCACCATATTCGTTTTCCGTGATCGAACCATTAGAATCACCGGTTGATTCCTATGAGTCGGTAGAAACTTTTAAAATTTCTACACTTTTTGCCGATGAGGACTCTTTACCGGATTTGTTTTCGATGGATGTTATCCCGATGTGTGCACCATCTCCAATTCCATTTTAAAAATCTTTGGGAGATGAGTCGATTTTTCTTGGACCTCAAGTGTACCTTTCCCCCTTATTATCCAAATCCCCCATCGTCCGCCCAAAATTTCAAATTGGCGATGGTTCACTTTTTTCACCACCCACATGCCTTCCGTTGTTCAAACGGAATTCTTATTTTCCGGGAGGCATGTTCTCTTTGGAGGGTCCATCGTTGATCTTTCAAAGTCAAATCCCTTTTTGGGTGGACCCTCATCTATTTAGACTTCTAGTGTATAGTTAGTGTGAAGCCTAAATAGTAGGTTGTAAATAGTTAGCTTTTTAATTTTCTTTCTTTCCTATTTTTCTTTCCTTTTAATTTAGTCTAGTGTAATTAGTTAACTTTTTGTTATTTGTTTTTGCTATGCTCGGTACTAACTTGTTTTGTAGATTCCTTTGGACTCGCGCCTATGGAGATCGCTCCAATTTTGGGTAATATCGTTCTTTTCCTTTCTTTATGTTGTGTTCTTAATGCGCATTGAGGACAATGCAACATTTAAGTTAGGGGGTGTAGGATATTCTATCCATTTCATGTGTAGTTCATGGATTTGCTCACATTTAGTTACTGAGTATGCCTTTTTGTGAAAAATTTAAAAATTTTCAAAAATATTTTCTTTCTTTTTTCTCCTTTGGTGGGCATTTTGCCCTTGTTTCCGATGATAAATTTTAATAATTGCCCGATCAAATAGACAATTCAACTATGCATGTTCTCGATTTTAGAAGTTATTAGATTCTAGTCCCTAAATCATTAATATTATGAATAACTTCATGAATTAAACTTTATTCGTGAACATATGCACCATTCTTGTTATATTGAATTGGCTTAAGATTTTTATAACTCGGTATGCTTTTGCTGCATTGTATATACTTACACCGAGTGAGATTAGAGACTTATCTTCATTTGTGAGTGTATACACTATTCTTTTCTCATTGAAAACGTTACAGTCGTTGGTAATCTCTTTATTCTTTCATTGACCGTTCATTAACTGAGTTCATCATTGAAATGTGTTACTTGAGCATGATTTTCATATGTTGTTTTGACTCGCGAATTGCGTATACTTTGTGAAATGATCATAGGCCCTCTTTGATATATCACCCATATGACCTTGACCTCACCTTTTATATGTTCCCTAGTCAACCCCTTTGAGCCTATATACTAGCCTTTCGTTTCATTACCCAAAATCCCATAACCAACTCCAAATTGGAGTTTTAAGCCATATATATTACCTTACATACCCTTGTTTGGATTGTTGCTTGGAATTGAATGTTATTAATGTTGTGTGGTTGCAATTTGAGTATGAAAAGAGTAAGAAGTGTCAGAAAAAGAAAGTAGTGAAAAGAGAAAGCAAAAAGCAAAGAAAACAAAAGAAAAAGTGAGAAAAAGGAAGAAAAGAAAAAGAAAGAGAAAGTTGTAAATATTGTTTGTAGTGTTTCAATAAGCTTTGATTACTCTCTCGATTGTTATATCTATGCTCGTTTGGACATTCTTGTCCAACTTTTGTTATTGTCCACATTTTTCCATTATCCCGAGTTTTCATCCCGAACACTTTGAATCCGTACATACATTCCTTCATTTCGTACCCTAGCCTATCCTACATTACAACCCTTTTACAAGTCCTATGTGATCTTAAGTAGATGTAATTCAAAAGTTTAAATAGTTTTGATAATCTGTGAAAATGCATTTCGCCTCTTTTAGTGTGCAGTATCCTTTCACTGAGATTGCAATTTTTATTTCCTATATAGCGTTCCTCATTCGTGACATGTGTGCGGCCTAGTTTCCATTTACATTTACTCTTTATGCCCGCATGTCCCGTGTATTACCTCCCTTTTCATAGTGAATTCATTTGTTGAGCGTAATACCCATGAGGATTGAATGTATGCATGCTTTGATGTTTAGTATCCGAATTATTTAAGTTTTTCGCCAAATCATACTTTGCATATGCTCACTCCCCTCCCATATGTAGAGTTTCAATTCATTGAGGTGCATTCGATAATGTTAATAACTACGGACTTCTCATGCGAATTCGTTTGCTATGCTAATAACATGTTGAAATCTTGTTCGCACTGATGAGTTTGTCTTACTTGATTGGGCATATTTTGAGGAAACTTTATGATGTTTGTGGGTTTCATCCCTGAAAACCCTCACGAGACGACACTCGTCCACTAGGGTAACCTAGGGGTTTAACGGCTTATTGCATACGCTAAATGCAATCGAATCGCCCGCGAAAGTGGCCTTATCTTTTTATTGCTTTTATACCATACTTTTGTACTCTCTCCTGTGTTGGTTTACTTGTTCTTCTTGTTGCATCTTATTTCATTGCTAGGGACTAGCAATGTGTAAGTTAGGGGGTGTGATACGGCGGAAATATTGCGTATTTCACCCGTTAACCTACGCGTTATTAGCCCCCTCGGGTATCTTATTCCCTATATTTATGCTTGTTAACCAGACAACCCTCGGATTTCAATGATAACATGTTTCGCAGGTGTTAATTGAGCTTTTGTAGGTATTTGGATGCTAAGTGTGAAGTCCGGATGCGTTTCGCTCGATTTCCGTACACAACCGCACGCGCAAGGGCATTTTAGTCTTTTGACAGCTTGGGCACCTGGTCCGACATCTACACGGAAGTTGTAGCCCTCCTTGCTAGCTTCGCGTGGCCGCGAACGGTGTGCGATTCCGATGCATAACGACAAAGTTACGGCGATTGGAGCGACGTTGGATTGTATGCCAAAACAGGGAGGATTGCAGGCTGCCCCTGCTTGGTCGATCTATCGACCATAAGGGTCGATCGATCGACTCCTCTTATTTTTGCCACGAATTACACTGTCGATCGATCGACACCAGAGGTCGATCGATCGATCCCCTATTTTTCTGCAGATATTTTCTTTTCTTTTCTTTCTTCTTTTCTTTTATTCTAACTTACTATATAAGCTAATTTTGTTGTAATATTCAAAGGGAATTAGTTTCAAACGTTTTTTAGGTTAGTTTAGTTAGGGTTTGGAGGGTTTTTGCTTGGTTCTTCTTCTTCCTCTCTTGGATTGACACACTAATTGGTTGTAAGATTAACTATTCATCTTCCCTCTCCATTAATCTAGTTGTTTTCCATTCTTTCCTTGCTTTCTAGATAGATTTACATGCTTTCTAGTTAGGTTTATTGTGTTTATTTATTGCTTTTCTAGTTTAATTAGTTTAATTTAGTTAATTCATTATGCGTCCCTAGATAAATAGGGTCGGGATTGCGTTTCCGTCATTTTCGGGTTCGGACCTCGAAATTTAGGGTTTCGTGTAAAATTGCATTTAATTGAAACCTCGCGTATTAAAGTCGGATTATTATGCGTTTAACTTTCTTTGTCATGCAACGTTAGTGTTTATAGCGATTATCCGAATTTAATCCGCGTGTGATCATTTTTCAGTTAAATGTTTTATCTCGCAACTTTGGGTTAAATTCCTTCTTGCGTGATGTTTATGCTTAATTGTAAATGCTCGATTAATTGTTTTCAAACCGTAATTCTAATTAGTAGTTGTTTCGATCCGTTTGGTAGAATGCGATCCCGATCCTCGCTTTACTTTTGTGTAGCGTAACTTATTCTTTTCTTTTGTCACCATAACCACCCATCACCTTTTCTTATTTCTTTTACACCATTTTTATTCTTGAAGTTTTAAAACAATTAACATCTAAAATTTAATCACTCCCTGTGGATTTCTTACGATACCCGACTTACCGCTGTGCTTGCTTGTCAAGTGTAGCTATAGCTTAGGTCTATTCTTTTGCATGTCGAGCGGGAGCCGAAATCAACGATAGTGTCCCTACACGAGCACTCGGTTTCCCTCGCGTCAATTGCCATAAGGATGCCTTTTGTATAACTGTCTAACATATATAATGAATTAAAAGTCCTACTATTGAAGGGCCATCTTATCTGTCTTGGTTGATCCGAAAGGATACTTACCATTTTATAGAATCTCATGTTTATCTTGGTACCATGGCCCTTTGTCTGTGGCCTCAGTCATGCAAATTTTTTACATGAACCCAGGTTGCTTTTTCTTGCATATATCCACTTATACCATTTTCATATCTTTTATAATTTCCACTATAGAGTACAGAGTAGCCAAGGTGTCAACGAAGTTGATCTGAGCTCTAGATAATAGATTTGAACATCATATAATAATGAAATTATTTCCTCTAGGTATTCATGACATGGAAATAACTTTTTCTCCCTAATTTTCCAATATTTGAGGATTTAGCAGATGATGAGACAAAAGTCTCCATATATGTTGATTTTTTGGATTCTTCTTTCGTGGGTTATTTTTATCCTTACAATGCAAGATTTATATTTGGTGGTGTTATTGATACAATCAAACTTTATTATGATGAACTTAGACTGGTGTCTTCCACTTTGAAAAATCAATAACATCCTAATGTTGAAGTCGTTCTTGTTTATGGCTTTGTCAAAATATAGTTGCCATTCATACTCATCTTGACTTTCGATTACCAAAATGTATTCATCTAAGAAGAGTGCAGTGATCTCGTCTTGCTCATCAGAAAGGAGATTCGGACAAGTAATTTAAAATGGCTTTCCCATTGATGGCCTTCTAATGTACATACTTAATGTCAAATTTAGCAAGCAGTCGTTTGGCCACTTTGCTTGTCAATGCATGTTTTTCGAGTAAGTATCTAAAGGGATCCATTTAGGAGATCAAATTTATCTTAAAACCAATCATGTAGTGTCTCAGCTTTTGTGTCTCCCATACCAGAGACAAGAAATATTTCTCTAAGGATGTGTACCATTCTTCACAGGTATTGAAATTTCGACAGCGTAGTATACTGATGAGGTGAAAACTGAGCGTTCTTGTAGATAAGCTAATCGTTGTTATCGATTTCCAATGGCATTAGAAAAAAAAACTGTAACTACACTCTTTTGGAGTATAGCGAATAGTCCTAGTATCGAAAATCCACAAGGAATGTTTGATAGACATTAATTGATTTATTACTTCTGAAATAAATGTGTAAAAGATAATGATGGTTTAAAAAGGAAAAAATTGACCACGTAATTAAAACTAAACAAATATTAATAAAATGAGATTAGGATCAAATCCCCACCATGGGCCAACAACACGTGTTGAGGAATATGGTCTGAACACGCAATTAACCAAGCATATTCAAATGATTATAAACATCATACATAAAGGGACCTGACCCAAAAATGTAAGATTAAACTTTCAATTGAAAATGGTCATAAATGTATTAAAGATGCAATGTCTCTATAAATACTATTGTTGCATGACAAAGTAAGTTAAATGCCTAATATTATGATTTTAATACACGAGGTTATAATTAAAAGCGTTTTGAACCAAAACCTAGATTTCAAAGCTCAATACCCATTAACGGAAAATATACGATCCCAACCTTTAAACTGGATAATACCCATAGTAAAACAATTAAAACAAGTATCTAAATAAGGTAGACAAGAAATTAACAAACAAAAACTAATTAACAAAGAAAATAAACTAATTAACGAAGATTAAAGAAAGGAAAGAAAGCATAAATAGATGAGGAAGACGATGAATAGCGTCTCTTACATACAAAAATGGGCTGGAAGCCTAAGAGAGAGAATCTCCCCAAAACCTAACCTAAAATGAAATAAAAACTAGATCCCCATTTAAATAAACCAACTTACATATATATAGTAAGTTGAAATAAAAGAAAAGGAAAAAGAAACAAAAAGAGGAAATTGCCAAATATCTTATGGGCCCGGTCGACCTCGACCAAGGATCCAGTGTATTGGGGGTTTGGAGTCAAGCCAACTGCCTTCCTTTATAGGCATAAAATGAAGGGTCGGTTGATCGGGGTCTAAGGGCCGGTCGACCGTGGCTTTATTTTCTTAGGCACTTTCGTTCTCCAATAGTGGAAAAGTTGCATTTATGGAAATGGCTACAACTTCATCATCTAAACTCGAAATGAGGTGCCATTTATGGCCACGTGAAGTTAACTCAATTAACTACGCTTTCATGGAGATTCAATGGCTAGACCATGAAGTATGGAAAGATAAAAATTCAATTGAAGTTACAACTAATGATGGAACTTCCTTGAAATGCAACCAATCATCACGCTAAGCATTCCAATACCTATAAAAGCTCAATTATACGATGCAAAGCATATAAACATAAATAAAAGAGGTTTATGAGCTTAAAATAAGAGTTAAGAAACACAAAAGTGATAGCATGCATAAGAATAATGGGCAAAAATATGCAAGATTTGTGACATATTATATATGGTTTATTCAATTCGAGATTCTCAATATATTACGAGAATATGTCTCCTGCTGAGGTGTCCAGGTAGAGATGGAGCTAATAAATAAGGGTGAGCTTGATATTGTTTGATCTATCGAAGGCTTCTTGGTAGTTAAAGTTTTAGATGTTGGTAGAAACTTTAAAAAAAACTTGAATATTGGCTCACATTTGGAGGTCATCTGGAAGATGAATCTACTGATATATTAGAGACTTCCTAGGAAACCCCTGACATCGTGGGTGGCATCTCTAGAATGGCCTTGACTTTAGCAGGGTCTATTATATCCCTTTCTCCATAATGAGTAACCCTAGTATCTTTTCTTTAGTGACACTGAAGACACATTTATGGGATTTTAGGCGCCTCTGATGCATCCTCAGTCATTCGAAGAACTTTTTTTAGTGCCAAAATGTGCCCTATTTGGTTCATGGGTTGGATAATCATGTCATCCATGAATACTTTAACCTATTTATGGATGACTTCATGTGTCAAGGTACTCGAGTCCAAATGACATCATTGTGTAACAAAAAGTCCCCAGGGAGTAGTGAAAGTTGTTTTCCCTTGATCTTCTAGGTTGTAGCCGACAAAGTCGTCAATGAAGAATTTCAAGACGTAGTCTGTAGTGCTATTAATGATCGTAAATATGTTTATCAATGGATAATCATCTTTGGGACTAGCTTTGTTCAAGTCCCTATAATCAACGCACACCCTTACCTCCCCTCCTATTTTTCGGACATGTACTATGTTAGCTAGCCATGTGGGGTAATAAACTACCCTTAAAAAGACTATGCTGAGCTATTTAATTACCTCTTCTTTTAACTAGAAGGACAATTTTGGTCTGAGCTTTTTAAAGACCCTAAATTAGCAATTGTTGTTTCATCAACAGGTTATCGATTTTTTTATTTATTGTTATGATCTTTTAGGCAGGCTTCTAATTCTTTATTGAATAAATTAGATTCATTACTTTCATTACCACATTCATCATCACCAATGTTTTTTAATAAGGGTACTCAAAGTTAAAATTTATTTTGTTGATGAAAGGTTGACATAGTTGAGTGCATCAAAGTAATTTTCCAGAAGGTTTTCTCCTTAAATGGGAGGTTACACATAATAGTTGAAGTTTCCTCTTGGAACATGTAGGCAGTCTCAGTCATCGGTAGGTGAAAGAAAGTCCAATTCTTCTCATCTTCCATTATTACCTCTCAAAACATTTCGATGTTCCTCAAATCCTCGATGTGATCCCAATTTGCACAGAGCTTGTCCATCTTCTCGATGAAGTCTTCTATTTCGTGCACATATTCCTCTATCCACGTGAGGCGGTATTCAAAGAAGATATCCCCCTGACATATTTTTTTGAAGTTAAATTCAATCCATAGTTTTGATAAACCCAGATAAGTGGAAATTTTCTCCCTCCATGACAAAGTGTCCGCTGAGGCTAGAGCGACTGGTTATATAGGGAGCCCTTGGTTTCTTGAATAATGAACTTAAGAACTTATGACCTTTAGTGCTTTAGAGATAAAATTATATTCTTTTAATTGTATCCAAGTACCTTAATTATAGACTATTGTGGTACTTTTATAGGCTCATTAATCCCTTGTTTATTTTTCCCATGTCCCATCCCTGGTAGGAATTTCTTTTTCTTCATTATGTGGGTGACATTACAACAACCATATTCAGAATAAGTTTGTGGGATATATTTCTTAGAATCGACTGAGATGACCTTCACGGGGGGGTCTACCTAAAAACCACTAATGTATATATCTCTTCTTTCGTGTTGGATTTTTAGAACCAGGGTGCTATGTGCCTCCCCTTGTTGCAAGCTAGAATTTCAAATATTGTGATCATATTTTCTCCATAGAAGAATTTTAGTTTCTAATGTAATGACTAAGAAACACCCCATATATCATGGATCCATGGCCTTCCCATGAGTATATTAAAAAAATAAGGTACGTCAATTACTTGAAACTCGATAAGGATGTCTATTTAGATGATCTTAAGACTAATTTTAATAGAACCCATCACTTCTCTTCGAGTGTTGTCATAGGCTATCATAACCTGAGTGGTAGGTGTGAGATCCTCATGCTTAATCTCCAGGCATTTGGTAGTTCTCAACGGGCAGACATTCAGGACAGATCCATTACGGTGAGCACCATGGGAATACTTTGTCCTTGGACATATATTGTGATGTTTAGGGACATGTTGTGATATAGTCCTATCTTAGGCAATTCAGTGTTAGCAAATGATATAATTTTTGTAAAGTTCAGGCTTCCAACTATCTCCATAAGTTCTTTGGGACTAGAGGAAATAAGTACCATTTTCTAGGAGAACTGTTATAGTTTGAAATCTTAATGGGGTTAGGAGGACATGAAGAGTCCCCATATAGAGATATTAGCCCGTGTCTTCTTCTTCAGTTGATCTAAAACTTGATTTTCTTTGATTTCACCCGATGAGCTTCCTCGTGTGCTTCCTTTCCTTTGATTTTATTTCGTTCCCCAAAAGGAATGGGGTTGAGGACTAGGTCTTTATAAAATCTCTCAGACCGGTTGACATGATCGACTTCCACAAACTCCTAATCAAGGGTGATAAATTCTGATAATATTTCGTCAAAGTTTATAATGCAAACATAATCATCTTCTTCATGAGGAGGGGAAATAATCAAATCATCAAAGTCGAATGCCAGGTATTCCTCAGTTGACAACTCGAATATTTAGTCGTGTGGTGATGACTACGCCCTTGAGCCTTGATTAACTTCTATTTTAACTTCTTTACCCCAACCAGTAGGGATGATTTATCTATTCTTTTACCCTCTTATATATCCTACAGTTTGTTGTGCCTCGTCATACATCACTTCTCAATGCTCATGAAGGTTTTCATGTTTGGTGTTTTATTTAAGGAGATCTTAATTTTTTTAGAATATCGGGTACATTAGTTGGTACAATATTATCTCCAAAAGATCTCGCTCGGTCTCCTTCAAAGCTCTAAGCGTCTGAACCATTAGATAGACACGGGTTTATATTGGCACCACCTGATTTATATGTCTATTGATGATACTTTTGAGGCTCGATAATTTTATTCATTTGATTGAGTTAATAATCTTGATCAAGAGAGACATATCTCCATATCTGTCTTCTATAGTAAGGGTATTCACCTCTGAGCCATGGTTGGGTAAAGTATTAATGTTAACATTAGGTTTTAGTTTAGTCAGTGAAATAATCTCTCCTAAGTCGATCAAGTCTTACAGACAATCCTTATAGCCTGATACCTTTCCTGATTATGCCCTGTCACATGATACTTGCAATAAAGGTCAGTCGTAAAGCTTTGGCAAGGGGTCAGGTAATGGTCTAGGATCTCGGGATTTAAAGTCCCCTTCTTCCTGAGGATTTAGTAAACTATACCTATGGAGAGAGTATAAGGTATGGAATGTCCATTGGACTTTTTCAATATTCCATGGTGTAGGGACGAACATCGGTGCATGAATATCATTAACAGTAGTTGTGCTTGTCTTATGGATCCTCCTATTTATGCAAGGAGGAACATTCCTTATATTGTTAGGATCGGTCTTAGGAAGTTGGTTCATGAGATCATCCTCTGGTTGGGCTACTAAATCCATCAAGGCTTTGAAGTGGGGTAAATATTACATCTTTAGTTGGTCTCTGTAGAGCTAGATCAGATTCTTCTTTACAATAACCACAGGCTCCTTTTCTAAAGGTATGTTTACCATTTGAGTGAATTTCTCTCTCCAACGAGCAATGAAGGTTCCTAAATGATTGTTGATCTCTAGCTTCGTCATTTTAGATCTCGAAGAGTGATCTCTAGTTCATCATTATACTTGTGCTTCTTTACAAATTCTTGATAAATGTTACTCCAGTTTGTGGTCCTTCCATCTTCTATGGATAAAAAAAATTAAAGAACTCATCCAAATAAGGTGTGCTTGAACATGTGGGTCATGACTTCCTTAGAAGCTCCAAGAGATTACATGGTTCAGACATATAATTTGAGGTGGACTATCAGTGGACCCATTCCCATGAACTTCTCAATATCTGGCATCTTTGATTTATCGAGCAGCCTAACACTGGGGTAAAGGGATAGACGTTGGATGTCTACAAGGTCATTGATAGGTCGGAGTTGCTGGAAAATTTGTCAGAATATTTGGAACTCCATTCTGAGGCATCCAAGATCTATTAGAGCCTCAACTGTGTTGGCCACAATTGTGCTTTCAGTAGTCACAATAGTGGATTATTGGCAGCTTGGACTGTTGGTGGTGGGGGTATAATGTTGACAAGGTGTGGGTTTGCTCACTGTCCGTCATTATTTTGCAATCGGTTTTGTGGAGAGATCTACTCCAGACCCAAAGTTGATATTTTGTTCATCAAAGCAATTTGTCTAACTAGAATGTCGGCTTGTGATATTCCTTTTTCGTTATATATGTTGTCGATATTATGAGATGTTGGAGTTTGAGAGAAGCATTTTATGTCCTTTGTCCAAAACTAGAACTATAATATTACATAAATCATAAAATTAAGACTTTCGTTTGAGTGTTATACTAAGATGAATAAGCATGAGTTTAATCGAGCACGATTTTTTATTTGGGTAAGATCAGGTGATAATTCATTTTATTAAGATACTCCCTACTTAGTTCACAAACCATGGTTAGGAGTAGTGAAGAGTGAAGTTATATTTTGAATCTTGAAGTCCCATCCTATTTTAGGAAAGTTTCTTGGGGGATATGTAACCCTTTTGGGAGATGTCACCATTTATCCAATCTCTTAGCTTATTTATTTTCTTTTATCCAAAGATTCTACTCCATAAGTTATGCAGGGATTTTTGTAAAGCTAAAAGCTCCCTTATATGGCTATGACCCATTATGATATACCTCAGGGATACGTGTGATAGGGCCTTTTCATATACCCGAATGTATATGAATCGATCGTCCCGATATATCTCGTGGAGACACTATATGGGAGGGATGACTCAATATACCCAAGGTACGTAAGTGATGTTCACTAAGAGCATGCCACTCTATATACGTCAAGGGTACAATGCCAAGAAGAGGGGTAGCTATCGCTAGGTACCGACGTTGGTTATACCGAACACCCGTTGCTAGGCTTCCCAAGGTAATGGGAAATACACCAAAATATAGTTTTAGTAACACACTATTTCGTTTTTCCTAATAGTATTATACCATTAGTATTTCGAATAATGAATTACCATTGGTAATATCATATAGGTGTTACTAATATTAGTCTAATATTTTAAAAGTGATTTTTTTTAGAAGGGTAGATTTTCCCTTAACCAAAAGAAATGCCCATACTATCCAAAAGAAATCACCTAGGGTTTTCTGTGAGATTATCTTCTCTTCCGTTCAATAGCAAAGGTGAAACCGCCCCCATCTCATATTTCCCCGATCTCATACCACCATAATTGATTTTGAATATAATCCGATGGGTTGAAGAAATCATTACGCCGAATTTATATCCACTAGTCGTGTTCTTGGTTGGGGCCATTTGTGACACACCGCCTATTTCAATCACGGTGATCAGTCTATTACAGAAATAAACAGGAATCTCATTTGGTTCATTATTAGCATCACTATCGAAAAAAATTTAAATTACTAATAACCTAAGTGAAATAAGACAGTGCTAATTTTATTTTTTTTAGTTAAACAATAACACCCCTAATGAAATGTGGAAACTAAAAATAATATAAACCTTTCACAAAAATACTGAAGTCTAGAAAATCACATAATTAAATAAATAAATGTTGAATAAACCACCGACTCCAAATCATAAATCTAACTGAAATGAAATAAATCTAAATACAAAGTCTGAACTGAATGGGCAACATACCCAACTGAAAGAATTGAATATGAATCCTAGACTAGGAATGAAATAACTGAAGCGTTTATTCAAGTCCTTCATTTCTCCATAAGTACTACAACAATGTATCTCTGGATTGGACAATCATGCCTGGCATCCCGGTGGCTGGACACCTAAAAGTTTTTGAAAAATATTTTTGACACGGGTCAGAGCTCAAAACTATTGAAAAATATTTACAAGTAATTAAGATGTAGTAATTAAATATGCATGAACACTTTTCATATTTAAGATGGTGTCGCACTCTCTTGAAATACCCCTCGTGTCTCAAATATTGTGCACACCTAGCATTTACATCTTAACCCGTTTAGTTTGCTACCCCGTCTAACTAGTTCTATTTCCATTCCCTCTATCATACTACTCTAACCCAAGTTCTTCCTATCAATGATTCATAAGCTATTCTACTCATTACCTTAATTAATAATTTCAACATTAATTGATTATATAACTTCCACTCCAGTTATATATATAATACATATACACTTTATGTCTTTAACCAACATATAATTTTCTAAACTATTATATATGTAATAGGATACTACAACAATTACACATATGTAGTGCATAATAACTATCCCTCGAAGTAATAACTCACTGGATGCCATCTCTCAGTGTCATAACTCACTGGATGCTATCCCTGAGAGTAATTGATATACCCATATATACCCTCGGTTAGGCCGGGGGCGTACTCCACCCGGACGAGGCCAAGATGATTTCTCAGCTAATATCAGACGACCCTTCAAGGGGTCGACCCCTCATCAGGCCCAGACGACCCACCAAGGGGCCGACCTCTCATCAGACCTAGACGACCCTTCAGTGGGCCGACACCTCATCATGTCTCGGACGACCCTTCAAGGGGTCGACCCCTCATCAGGCCCAGACGACCCACCAAGGGGCTGACCTCTCATTATGTCTCGGACGACCTTTTAAAGGGTCGACCCCTCATCAGGCCCAGATGACCCTTTAGTGGGCCGACCCCTCATCGTGGTCTGGACGATCCTATGAGGGTACGACAGTACGAGGCCCAGACTAGGCCTGGCTCGCTGCCAGTAGGAGCTTTGCCCTCGTCCTCGCATCATAGGCTGAGGGTGACACGACGCGTGATTTGGGAGACGCATGGAATAGTGCGCGTGAGACTCCTATGGCACGTGGGCAAGACCGTTATAATAATATCATCCCCTCACGTAAGGGAATATTATGTCATCATTAATCACATTTGGCACCTCTAGGTGTCAGCAGGGGATTGGCTAGATCATAGCTCACATGCACCATGCATGCTTAAGGGGTACACTACTCCCCCCAAGACCTGTATATACTTGTCACCTACAACCCCGCTAAGTGATGGAGAATGGGGAACCCTAGTAAAACTCTACTTGTACACAGTAGAGAGAGAGTGAGCTTATGTGCATTGTATCCAAGGCCATTAGTGCCCATACTTAGTGGATCACACACTCAAAGTGGATGTAGGCCTAATTAGCTGAACCACTATACATCATTGTCTTATTCCTCTTATACTCATCCCCTTCTATACACTTACATACATACATCTCTATAGCTGCCATTGTTATTACTATTTGAGCTCATCATCACTTAGCTGGTGGTGTTGAATCTTAGCATCATCAGTTTGGCGCCGTTTGTGGGAACGAGAAGACATCTCTTCCTTTATACAACTTGACCTCACCGGGAACTCTGGTGGTGAACCAGGTCTTCCCCTTTGTGGAGCTGTTTCACCATTGAAAGAGACCCATTAAGGTTTTCAAGCTCATGAGTCTTTTGATCATTCATCTCTCTATAGCTAAAACACGTGGCACCGGAGATGGCACCACCACCTCTTCCTCCACCGAATAGTTGAGTAGGACCCAGTTCCAGTCAACCACCACCTCAGTCTGAGATGGTTGATGTGGAGACCGCCTTGAAGTCTCTAGCAGTAAGCCGGTGGATTATGCAGGAGCAGTTCACAGCTCTTAGTCAAAACATACTAAGACCACCGGGAGTCTCACCGGAGATGATTACTCCGGCAGCAGCTCCAGGGCATCATGAGTAAAGGGGACCACCCCAGGCACCACGTAAAGACTTGCCGCCTCCTCAGCGATGGAGGGATGTTACTGACCCACGGCATCTACGTCTAGGGAGGCAAGGAAACCCTTGCCCAGAAGACAGGTATGATGCTTTGGAGGGGGGAGGCCCCATAGAGTGTTGGGAGCCGTATGAGGTCTCCAACAATACTATGAGACCTCTCCAGGAGAGCAGAGGGAAGTGTGGAAGGTAAAATCATGACGATCGCCCAAGGGGCTCTGCTTTCGATCGTCTAAACAGAGGGTCGGCCTTTGAGAGGCTAGGCCTAGTAAATGACTTGCGAGAAAAATTATCTCTGTCGAGGAGTGTTGCGAGGTCCAGAAGGGAGGCAGCAGATGGTCGACCCCATGGGGGATAACCCCATGGACGGGATGATGTTTAGGGAGAGGTAAACAGCCGACACAGACCTGCCACGACAGAACCCTCCGTTCACCTCAAAGAGGCGACAGGGGATAACATCGGCCAAGCCGACCCTGCGAGGCCCTGGGACGACTCGATCCAAAGGTTGGAGGATAAGATTGGCGATATTTAGAAGAGTCGGGACCCTCTTCAAAGAGGATACTCTATAGTCTCACCCTTTGTGGCAAAGATAGTCAACTTCCCCATGCCATCCATGTTCAATCCACCAGTGGTCACCCCTCGGTACGACGGGAGAACCAACCTTGTCCACGATATTGAGATGTACCAATCAGTGGAAGATATATACTCTATCTCATATGAGATGAGGTTCCGTGCCTTTTCTGGCACTCTGAGTGGGGCTGCACACGTCTGGTATATGTCTCTTCCAAAGAACTCCATTGAAAACTTTAAGCAGTTAGCAGATCGGTTTATCCATAACTTTTGCTTTGGAGTGAGGCCATAGAAGAAGACCACACACCTGCTCTATGTTAAGTAGGGGAAGAATGAGAGTCTGAGAGACTACATATCCAGATTTAACAAAGAAAAGTTAGAGGTCAAAGACTATGAGGAAAGCAGTTCCATGACAACCCTCATTGGAGGACTCCAGAAGGGAAAGCTATTATGAAAGCTTTTTGAAGACCCTCCGAGGATAATGGCTGAATTGCTATCAACAGCAGGAAATGTGATGAACGCCGAAGAGGCGATGGCCGCAAAATACGAAGATGAAAAAGGAGGTACTAGTAGGGGTAAGTACCAGAAAAGGAACAAAGAGAGGAAGAAGAGGTTGTCAGATGACAAATTTACCTACTATACACCTCTGATGGTCAGTTGCGAGCATATTCTGAATGAGATAAATAGTGATCGGTCCTTGAAGTGGCCTGAGAAGTTGAGGTCATCCTCTCACAAGAGGAACAAAAACCTGTGGTGTGAATCTCACCAAGACCATGGCCATGTGACGGACAAGTGTTTTGCTCTGAAAGATGAAATTGAAAAAATGTTAAAAGAAGGGAAGTTAAGAAAGTACGTTGACAAGAGTGCCTTCAAGAGGGGACGAGGGGACGACCCCAGGAAGAAGAGGGGTGATACATGTAGAGAAGATCCGCCAAATAAAAAATACGACCCTTCAGATGATGAGGACGACCCCATCCTCCCACCAAGAGATGACCACAACCCCTTCAAGAGACTCAATATGATCTCACTCGATGTCGGGATGATCTTTGGGGGACTAACAGGAGGAGGGTCAGAGGTCGCATACAGGAAGGCCTATGTGGTTTGGGTGTGACGTGCCGAGGATCCTGGTAGATGGGGGTAGTTCTACAGATGTGATGTTCTGGACATGATTTAAAACCTTGGGCCTCAGCCATGCAAGGCTCGTCCCATACCATCACCCCTTGATTGGTTTTAGTGGGGAAAAGGTTCATCCCCTATGAGTGTATGAAGCCGATGTTAGAATGGGGGACGAGTGGCCGAGATGTCTAACCAAGAAGGTCAAATTTTTCA
The DNA here is from genome assembly GCA_949130495.1 of Sambucus nigra. Taxonomy (NCBI): domain Eukaryota; kingdom Viridiplantae; phylum Streptophyta; class Magnoliopsida; order Dipsacales; family Adoxaceae; genus Sambucus; species Sambucus nigra. The sequence continues at coordinate 290,333,361 of OX422215.1, read as the reverse complement.
TGATGGATGAACAAGTCTTCTCAACCTACAACATTATACTAGGGCGAGTGGACCTCAAGGAATTTGAGGTTGTGCCGTCCACTATTCACCAGATAATAAAATTCTCGACCCCTTATGTGGTACAGGAAGTTCAGGGAGAACAAACGACGGCACGGGAATGTTACTTCAACTCCGTCGAAGAAAGAGAGGTGCACAAGAAGGCAACAGCTACTTACAATATTGATACCCTTGACCCCGGGGATGAGAAAAAACTGAAGAAAGGAAAAGCCGCAGAAGAGGTAGAATCCATCATCCTCAATGAGGATGAGCCAGAAAAACCATCCAAGTAAGTAAAGCTCTAAAGAAATACATCAAAGAAGACCTCATCAAGCTGTTAAGGAGAAGACAATACGTCTTTGCATGGAGTCATGCAGATATGCCGGGGATCGACCCCGAAATCATGTGCCACAAGCTCAATGTGGTAGAGGGTGCAAAGCTAGTAAAGGAGAAGAGGAGAATTTATTCTCGAGAAAAATATGAGGTCATAAGGGATGAGGTCAAGAAGATAGAAGATGCTGAGTTTATTAGAGAGTTCATCTATCCCGAATGGCTTTCCAACGCGGTCATAGTCCCAAAAGCTAACGGAAAGTGGAGGATGTGCGTAAACTTCACAGACCTCAACAAACATTGTCCCAAAGACAGCTTCCCTCTCCCCTGCATTGATCAGATGGTAGAGGTTACTGCAGACCATGAGCTCATGAGCTTCATGATAATACGCAAATATTGTGTATTTCATATCTCGAACCTACGCATTTTTGCCCCCTTGGGTGCCTTAATTTCTATATTTAAACCCGTTAACCAGACAACCTCTGTTTATATTATTAACATGCTATATGAGGTATAATTGGGCTTTTGTAGGTATTTAGGTACTAAGTATGGAGTTCGGATGCATTCCGGTGAAGTTCCGTATGCAATCGCACGTTCAAGGGCATTTTAGTCTTTTCACAGCTTGGGTACCTGGCCTGACATCTCAAGAAAGTTGTAGCCCTTCTCCCTAGCTTCGTGTGGCCATGAACGGTGCGCGATTCCAATTCATAACGAAGAAGTTACGGCATTTTCAACGGAAGAGAAAAACAAGAAATCAAAAGAGGAGAAGAAAAGATGCAGAAGCTGCTGCTGCATTCTGCCCTGCTTGATCAATCGATCGACACTTCTGGTCGATTGATCGACCTTTCTGAATTGTCAATTTTTGGCCTTGATCGATCGATCGACCAAAGTGGTCGATCGATCGATCCCCTATTTTTCAGCAGATATTTTCATTTCTTTTCTTTTGTTTCAACTTACTATATAAAGGTTTTTTGTTGTAATAAGGATATATAGCAGTAGATACATGATTTTAGGTTAGTTTAGCTTAGGGTTTTGGGTGTTTGGATGGTTCTTCTTCATTTTGTTCTTGGTTTGACACCCCATTTGTTGTGTAAGTTGACTATTCATCTCCCCTACCAATTAATATAGTTTGTATTTCTTCATTTCTTGCTTTCTAGTTAATTTACAAGCTTTATAATTTAGGTTTTCTTGCTTTATTTACATGCTTTTATTTACTTTCTTTGTAGTATAGATTTATCGCGTTTATTTACCGCTTTCCATTTACCGCATTTTTAACATGATTTCTAGATAATTTAAATTAGGTTGTGTTTGAATTGAACTCACTCGGGTTGACGCGTTGCTTTTCTTTGGTGATGGAGTTTACGGGTCTATTTCGGGTGCGTTGTCCTAGTTATTATGCCTACGAGATTTGACGGGGCATATCGTGTATGTCCCGTGCTTACGACCTTTCGCGCGTAATTTCCGGGATATTTGTTGACGCCAAAATCTTATTAGGCTTTTATGATGATTTAGGGCGTAACAACCCTTGATTTAATTAACTGTCGAAATGAGATGCATTTGTAATAACTCGTCGACCCATGTAACCATTTTATACTAATTAACTTGGGTGAGGGATATTCGAAGCAACCTATAGTTTTACTTGCTTTCTTAATCTAGTTTCAATACCATTGCCTAGATTAATCTTTTCCTTTATGCATCTTTTCTTTTAGTTTGTAATCATCTTTTACACTTTTATTTCGGAGTATTAAATCACTTGAATTCTAACATCTCGTCTCTGTGGATTTTTGATACCCGACTTACCGATGTGCTTGCCTCGCAAGTGTAGTCGTAATTTAGGTTTTTGTATTGAATTGGCGAAACGAAAACAACGATTAGCGTCGTTACACGCGCTACTTTTTGCACTCCATCACTTCATAGATGCCTATTCAGGGTATAAACAAATCTTCATGAACCCTTAAGACTCAGAGAAAATGACCTTCATTACCGACAAGGGGACATACTGCTATAGGGTCATGCCCTTTGGCCTAAAGAACACGGGGGCAACATATCAACTCCTTGTGAATAAAATGTTTGAAGACCAAATCGGGAAGTCCATGGAGGTCTATGTAGATGACATGCTGACCAAGAGTTTGAAGGCGGAGGATAATGTGGATGACCTCGAGAGGACCTTTAACATGATGGACAAGTAGCGAATGAAGCTCAACCCGACCAAATGTGTCTTCGGGGTCAGAGCAGGGAAGTTCTTGGGGTTCATTGTCAACCAAAGGGGCATCGAGGTCAATCCTGAAAAGATAAAGGCCCTCATACAAATGAAGACTCCCAAGACCATCAAAGACGTTCAAAAGCTCACAGGGCGAGTGGATGCTTTGAATAGATTCATGTCTCGAGCCACATACAGGTGTTTACCATTTTTCAAAATCCTCAAAAAGGCCTTTGAATGGCGTGAAGAGTGTGATAGGGATTTCAAGGAGCTAAAGTCACACTTGGAGTCTCCCTTGCTATTGTCACGGCCAGTACAAGGTGAACGACTACATGTGTACCTGGCCATCTCAGAATCAACCATTAGTGCAACTATTGTGAGAGAAGAGGACGGGGTACAAAAGCCTGTATATTTCAACAGTAAGGCACTACATGGGGTAGAGCAAAAATACCCAAGGATGGAGAAGTTAGCATATGCCTTGATCCATGCATCAAGAAAGATGAAGCTGTACTTCCAGTCCCATACAATGATTATCCTCACCGACTCTCCTCTTAGACAGGTCTTACACAAGCCAGAAAAATTGGGGAGGCTAATGGTCTGGGCTATAGAGTTGGGGGAGTTTGACATTATATCAACCTAGGGGGACATTAAGGGGCAAGCATTAGCAGATTTCGTGGCTGAATTTACTTGGGAAGATGATGAGGTTGAAGATGAGAGCCTCGAAGAGAGAGATACACGGCAGGGCAGAATTTTTGACCCATCCACAGAAAAGGCTGAGACAAGCACCGCTAGAGAAAAAGTGGCAGAAAATGAAGAGGGAAGATATCTCTTTAAACAGGGGTCCCTCATCGAGGGAAATTTCCCAGAGGAAAAGACCGTGTGGAGCCTCTTCGTTGACGGGTCCTCTTATAAAAGCGAAAGTGGGGTTGGATTAATTGTAACAGCACCTGATGGCACAGACATTGAGTACGCCCTAAGGTTCAACTTCAAAGCCTCCAACAACAAGTCTGAATATGAGTCCCTGATAGCAGGCCTCTCCATGGCTAAGTCTCTTAGTGTCGACCATATTATGGTCCATAGTGATTCAAGACTAGTGGTGAATCAGATACTAAGAGCCTACGAGGCTAAGGATGAGAGAATGACCAAATATCTTAAAAGGGTAAGGGTACTATTAAAAAGATTCATAGAGGTAAAGTTAAAAAGGATACCTAGGCGTGATAATGGTTGGGCCGATACACTTTCTAGACTGGCCTCGGAAACTAGGACATAAGTCAGGAGGACAGTCCCAGTAGAAATTTTGCTTCGACCAACGATCGAAGAAGAAGAGAGAACACTTGGCTTTTTCTTAAACATCGACAAGGAAGATTCGTGGATGGACCCTCTAATCAGATATATTAAAGAGGGGGAGATGCCGGAGGCAAAACAAAAGAGGAAGAAGTTAAGATACAGAGCTGCAAAATTCACTGTCGTCGGAGACACCTTGTACAAAAAGGGGTTCTTGCTCCCCTTGCTCAGATGTGTGCACCCGTCTAAGGTCCCTCACATTCTATAAGATGTGCACGAGGGATCATGCTCAAGCCACATTGGGGGCAGATCGTTAGCAAAGAGGATAGTAACCCATGGATACTAGTGGCCGACCCTGAGGAAAGACGCCATGGCATACGTAAAAAATTGCGATAAATGTTAAAGATTTACCACAATCCCTCACCAGCCCCATCATCCTCTTACCTCCATCACATCCCCATGGCCATTCGCAGTATGGGGCATCAATCTAGTAGGAGCTTTGCCCAGGGCCGTCAATAACTATCGATACTTGATCGTGGAAATTGACTATTTTTCAAAATGGGTGGAGGCGGAGCCGATGGTAACGATCACAGAGCAAAAGACCTTCCAGTTTATCTGGAAAAACATTATATGCAGATATGGTCTCCCCAACACCCTCATCTCGGATAACGGGACTCAATTCAAGGATACATCTCTGGAGAAGTACTGTGAAAGGGTGAGTATCAAATAATTCTTCTCTACTCCAGGCCAACCTCAAGCCAACGGGAAAATGGAAGTTACAAATAGGATAATCCTAGACGGGATCAAGAAGAAGCTCGAGGAGGCAAAAGGAAGATGGGTCAAGGAGTTATAAGCTGTACTGGGGGCCTACAGGATAACGGCAAAGACTCCTACCGGAGAAACCCCGTTCATGCTGGCGTATCGTTCAGAGGCCGGCATCCCTACCGAGATTGGGTTTCCTACTCACAGGGTCCAAATATATAACCCCCAGAGGAATATGGAAGAAAGGAGACTTGACTTAGACTTTATCGAGGAAAGGAGGGAAGACGCTGAGATAAGGCAAGCTGCCTACCAGCAGAGGACTGCCAAGTTTTACAACCAGAGGGTGAAGCAAAGACCAATCGCAGTGGGGGACTTAGTCCTCAAAAAGACTTGGCAAACCTTGAAGTCGTCCCCACCATATAGGGTCATTGATGAAGTTGTCCCTGGAACATATAGGCTAGAAAACCTTGAAGGGGAACCCTTTTTGAATCCGTGGAATGCAGATCATCTGAAGAAATACTATTAATAATGTTGTAATGTCCTATCGGATCACAGTTGTAATGAATGTATTGCTCCAGCAGAACACTTGGAATGTTAATGAGAATATCATATTGGTCCCTCATATTGTGTTTGTTAATTCTACTATAATTGGGGTTATCCTTGGTGGCAACTCCCCTCGGCTATAATAAGGGTCCATGGTGGGGACGACCCCCCATTCACCCTCAAGAAAGACGAGGGGGGACTTCAAATTTAAAAAACCATTTAGATTGGTGGTAACCACCCTCGACTATAATGAGGGTCAATGGTGGGGACGACCCCCCATTCACCCTCAAGAAAGACAAGGGGGGACTTGAAATTTAAAACATCATTTAGATTGGTGGTAACCACCCTCAGCTATAATGAGGGTCAATGGTGGGGACGACTCCCCATTCACCCTCAAGAAAGACGAGGGGGGGCTTGAAATTTAAAACATCATTTCGATTGGTGGTAACCACCCTCGGCTATAATGAGGGTCAATGGTGGGGACGACCCCCCATTAACCCTCAAGAAAGATGAGGGGGGACTTGAAATTTAAAACACCATTTTGACTGGTTGTAACCACCCTCGGTTATAATGAGGGTCAATGGTGGGGACGACCCCCCATTCACCCTTCAGAAAGACGTGGGGGGACTTGAAATTTAAAACACCATTTAGATTGATGGTAATCACCCTCGGTTATAATGAGGGTCAATGGTGGGGACGACCCCCATTCACCCTCAAGAAAGACGAAGGGGGACTTGAAATTTAAAACACCATTTAGATTGGTGGTAACCACCCTCGACTATAATGAGGGTCAATGGTGGGGACGACCCCCCATTCACCCTCAAGAAAGACGAGGGGGGACTTGAAATTTAAAACATCATTTAGATTGGTGGTAACCACCCTCGGCTATAATGAGGGTGAATGGTGGGGACAACCCCCCATTCACCCTCAAGAAAGACGAGGGGGGACTTGAAATTTAAAACATCATTTAGATTGGTGGTAACCACCCTCGGCTATAATGAGGGTCAATCGTGGGGACGACCCCCCATTCACCCTCAAGAAAGACGAGGGGGGACTTAAAATTTAAAATATCATTTAGATTGGTAGTAACCACCCTCGGCTATAATGAGGGTCAATGGTGGGGACAACCCCCCCATTCAACCTCAAGAAAGACGAGGGGGGACTTTGAATTTAAAACATCATTTAGATTGGTGGTAACCACCCTCGGCTATAATGAGGGTCAATGGTGAGGACGACTCCCCATTCACCCTCAAGAAAGACGAGGGGGAACTTTATTGAAAACCATTAAGATTGGTGGTAACCACCCTCGGCTATAATGAGGGTCAATGGTGGGGACGACCCCCCATTCACCCTCAAGAAAGATGAGGGGGGACTTGTAAGATGGGTGAACACACACAGCAGCCGAGTCAAATCATATAAGAGACAAGCATAAAAGACATGAAGAGAAATTCTATTATAAATGTCACAGATGTTTATCCAACAAAAATACAGTACAAAAATGCTTTTACAAGAAGATGGTATGGGCTACAGACAGCTACCCTATTCAGCAGTATCTGCAGGAAAGGTTTCAACGTCAATTAGAGGAGTATCTTCGACAACCAAAACAGGCCGATCTTTAGCGGTGCCGATGCCTTCAATGTGTACTTGGGAATCCACTTGGGCTAAGGCCTTAGCATTAAGGGGATCATCCAACTGAACTGCCTCAAGAGAGGGGCGAATTGAAGACACAGCATCAGCAAACTTAAGGATGACCAGCCGACAGGTCGTTCTGATCCCCCTCTCCAAGTACTCAAGACTGAAGCCTTAAAACTCGTCTGAGAGTGTGTAAGCCTCCAAAGCATCGGCCTCGTCTTTTTTCACTACCCCTTCAAGCTCGGCCTTAAATTGAGACCCCTGATTGATCAAGGCCTCATCCTTTTCTTTAATAAGAGAATATTTTGCCTTCAAGTCGACCTCGTGCTGCTTCATCAGCTCATCTAGGACCCTTGCATGTTAGGTCCTTGCACTCTCCAACTCAGCCTTTGTAGTCTCGAGCTCGGTCTGCAGCTCAGCCTCATTCTAGATAGCTCTCTCGGCTTCATGAAATTTTTGTTGATTCCCGGCCATCCATTTGGTGGCCAACGTGAAGGCATAAACAGTCTGCACAAAAGTAGGCACTTAGTAAGGGGCCGAGGGAACAGTTGATGAAACGTTGACTGAGGAAATAAAGTAAAAACAAGTACTTGGGCCAGAGTATGAAGACCGTAATCATACACCTTGGCAGGGGGAATCTTTGATAAAAATTCGTAATCAGCGTACGAGGGAGCAGAGAACATAGAAGCCTTGGCCTCCCTCAGGTTGACTATAAGGGAAGATGGTTCAGCCTTCAAAAATGTTAAATTTTGAGACCAATAAGCCCCCATACTGATAGAGGATCCGGTCCCCTCAGACGACTCCACCCTCTCCCTCATCCTAGAATCCAGTCGAGGATCAACAGGAAATTCTGGCTTTTTTCTTTTATGACTATCGACAGTCGGCTTAACATGTGTCGGCCCCACAACCTTTGTCTTCCTCGGAGGCTGCTGAGGCTCTTTGCCCTTTTTCTTTCCCAGGTCAGATAGTAAGCTTGGGGAAGTCATCTCCCAAAGTTGGTCAGAGATATTTGTAGGATGACCTAAAAAGGAGACGACATATCAGAAAGATGCAGAGATAAAGACGAAACACTTGGAAAAAATCAAAAATTGAGCAAAAAACCACTCACATAATTCTGTCAGGGGGCCGACCCTCAGACCAGGTTCTTTGAGGAAATGAGGGGTCATCAAATCTTCAAACTTGGGAAGTTCACCCTCTCTCCCTCACTCCCTCATATAGTCAACAATGACCCTCTCCTCCAAGCTGAGTCCAGCGTCTGATTGTGCTTTCATTAAAAGGTTGGACGATACCCTTGGTACCCTCAAACCATCTTCAACAGGATCGCCCTCAGTGGGGAATTCCCAATCCCCGAAGATGAAGAAAAACCTCTTTTTCAAGTCATGATTGGAAGTCTGAGCCACATGAAGAAGATTCTTGTCGGACTTTATGTCCCCCAAATGGAAATACCCAGGTTGTTTGGATGACGAGGTGATGTTGTAGCAAGCAATGAATAAGTCAGCCGAGGGCTCGTCGGTAAACGAATTCTTCTAAAGCGAGATATAGCCGAGGATAGTCCTCTACGAGTTGGGAGGAAGTTGAGAGGGAGAAACCCCAAGGGCAGACAAGATGTCGACTATAGCAGGGTGTAGAGGGAACCTAACACCTACCCTAAGCATCAGCTCGTAAACAATAATCTCTCCTTCATCCCCTTCGAAGACTCTCTCATATTCAGTTGGGACCCTCATACTTATATTGGGTTGTATGCCAAAGAGATGCCTCCATACTAAGAGATTAAGGTCCTTAACTGACGATACATAAGTCTAGGAACTTGAAGTATCAACTTGACCATCATCGTCATCGGAAGAACCCTCATTATCGTCCTCAGCTCTCTCGTCCCCGGATCCCCCGTCCTCGTCACCTATCGGGGGACCATCTGGAAAGGCTACTTGAAATTCAAGAGGGGATAGGGTTGTTACAGGGATAGACTCAGAAGGTATTATGCCCTCGGCCTGTCGGTTTCGTCTAAGAGTGGATGTCTCTCTCCTCCCGAAAGGACCAGCACCCGTTAGTGACGATGCTCTCTGATCCATTTCCCCCTCGTACGATTGACTCTCGATTGGATGATAAGATGACCCACAGGACTCAGGGGGTATTATTATGGATAGTGGGATGGGGAAAATGGGTCGTACCTAATTAGGTTGGGCCCTCGTCTTCTCTCGTCCTCTTCCTTTATTCGCCTAATCTCTACGAAGAACTTATCTCTCAAGGATGGGAATTCCTCGGCTAAATCATAAAGCCTCCTAAGCATTAAGGGGATGACCCTACACTTGAAGGAATTTGGCTAACCTAACTACAAACAAGTTTGTAGTTGACGAAGTTGGACTTTTGGATTGAAACCAAAGAAATAAAGGGTTTTGATCAAGAACACTCAAGAACAAGAAGAACAGCCCGCCGGAGAAGAACGGCGAAAAAAGTAAAACAACCAAGGAAAAAGCGAAAAGAAACCCAAATGCAAAATGCAAATTATAGTTGAAGGCTCAAGTAGGAATCTAAAGCAAAGAAAGATTACCTGAGAATGAAGGCGAAGACAACGAGGCTTGATGTAGAAGAAATCGCAAAAATGGCTATGGAATCTAATGAGAAGCTAGAGAGAGAGTTAAGGCGTGAAGAAAAAGAAAGAAAATGACTTCAAAAAAATCATTTAAATATCTTGCTAATGAGTGGTCCCATTAACGAAGGCAAAACACGGCCCACGAGGAGGGTATCATTAGGGCACAAAGTCCTAAGCCAAGTGTGCAGTCGCCATGTTTGGGAAACTGGAACGACGATGGATGTCTGCTTAGGTGTCAAATCAGCTTGACAGGTATCACTCGCCAAACTGATCATAAACTTATCTCAAAAGAAGCACTATCCCCCAGCCATCTCAATAACATCGATGGCTAAGGGCTGGGGGTGATTGATATACCCATATATACCCTCGTCCAGGCCGAGGGCGTCCTCCACCCGGACGAGGCCAAGATGATATCTCAGCTAATATTAGACGACCCTTCAAGGGACCGACCCCTCATCAGGCCCAGACGACCCTTCAAGGGGTCGACCCCTCATCAGGCCCAGACGACCCACCAAGGAGCCGACCTCTCATCAGGCCCACACGACCCTTCACTGGGCCGACACCTCATCATGTCTCGGATGACCCTTCAAGGGGCCGACCCCTCATCAAGCCTAGACGACCCTTCAGTGGGTCAACCCCTCATCATGTTATGGAAGACCCTATAAGGTTATGATAGTACGAGGCCTAGACTAGGCCTGGCACACTACCAGCAGGAACTTTTCCCTCAGCCTCGCATCATAGGCCGAGGGTGACATCATCACAGCGCGCGATTTGGGAGACGCGTGGAATAGTGTGCGTGAGACTCCTATGGCATGTACGCAAGACCGTTATAACAATATCATCCCCTCACGTAAGGGAATATTATGTCATCATTAATCACATTTGACACCTCTAGGTGTCAGCAGGGGATTGGCTAGATCATAGCTCACATGCACCATGCATGCTTGGGGGGTACACTACTCCCCCCAAGACCTGTATATACTTGTCACCTACAACCCCGCAAAGTGATGGAGAATGGGGAACCCTAGTAAAACTCTGCTTGTACACAGTAGAGAGAGAGTGAGCTTATGTGCATTGTATCCAAGGCCATTAGTGCCCATACTTAGTGGATTACACACTCAAAGTGAATGTAGTCCTAATTAGCTGAACCACTATACATCATTGTCTTATTCCTCTTATACTCATCCCCTTCTATACACTTATATACATACATCTCTATGGCTGCCATTGTTATTACTATTTGAGCTCATCATCACTTATCTAGTGGTGCTGAATCTTAGCATCATCAGTAATAACTCATTGTAAGCTTTTCTCTAAAAGGCTATCATAGCTCACTCTAACCTAGTTACTACAAGTCAGACTATCTCACATCGAACTTTAGTAAAAGCATTGTAAACATAGTGGAGGCGATCATAGTCCTTCGATATTGAGACCGAACCATACCCAAATCATCTCACCTCGAAAATAAATCACACAATAAAACCACAGCTCTATGACCTGGGGACTATACTCCCACTACATTCACTAGACATGAGATTTACCCACATTGCACGAACTCCCATGATAGAACTAGAGGGCTATGCTTCATGTAAATATCATACATACTGATATTTATAAAATACGCACACACACACACACACACACACACACACACACACACACACACACACACACATATATATATATATATATATATATATATATATATATATATATATATATATATATATATATATATATATATATCCGGTTAGACTGTCCCTATCGCCCAAAACACTCGCCTACTATCTCGAGCCTATCCCGTGACTCTTAATTAGTTTAAGTTCACATAAATTAAATAAGTAACTTAACTCCACATTGTCAAATTTCCCGAACTTACCCAACTAACCCATACATCACATATTTACGAATTTACTTCACTTAATTCATTACTTAAACTTCTTACCAAATTATTTCTCAATATTATAATCCCACATATATTTACCCACTCATCCTTAGGTAATATGATCTAATTTAAATCAATATAATAAAACTAATCTTCGACCTCCTAGAAAATTAAAGTCCCAAATAAATACCCCAAGATTTTTTTTGTTTTCCACTTTCATCGATCGATTAACGAAAATGATCGACCGATCGATGCATCGATCAATCGACATCCTTCAATCGATCGATCGACACCTGCCCATATTTCTTCCCCCAATTCATTTTCCTCCATTTTAACACATTAAACCTACACAGAATAAACCCTAACTCTCAAGTAAATCATGCCAAACGTTTATAATTCCTATTAAACCGATTCTAACAAAATCATAACCTTCAAGTATCAATGATTTATTAACTGTCATCAATTAAACATGTGAATTGGGTGTATCAAAGAATATTCCATCTAAACTCATGATTTTATTTTTAACCTTCCTAAATAAACAAATTTAATCTCTAATCTCTAATATGATTTTGATTCTAGCAATATTAATGCGTATAATATCATCAATTAATCATATAAACTAAACATGATATCAATTTCACTTAAAAACCTCATTTGTAAGTGAGAACCAACCCCAAAAATCATTTAGGTCTACACCAACTATGATATGAATTGTAAATCCCTACATATGCGATTATTGAAAGTCAATTACTTGTCTTAAATGGTTCGTAGGGTTTGAAAATCCGTTGTTGATGACGAATCTACGATTAAATTCTCGAATCTCCCTTGAATTCTTCCCCAATTTGGCCTTTCTAGTGTTCTCCTAGCCTTTGCCTCTATTTCTTTCTCTCTTGAGGTTTCTCTCTAATTATAATGGTTGCAAATAAGTCTAATCTTGGGTTATAAATTCTTTAATCCCAAAATTAGCACAATGGGCCAATCCCACTTGACCCATATACCTCTGGTATAGTCTAAAACTATCCCGGAACCCAAATAATTCTCTCAGGCACACTATTCTGCCTATTTCGACCCATTCGGAAACAACCGTAACCTCAAAATTATCTTCCGAGTCACTCTGCATAAATTTACTATTTCGATCTTAATATAGCCTACACACGACTCCCGGTTGAGGTATGACATAGTCTCGTCATTATTATTCACTGGGACATATAATAATTATCACATGTTATTTTCTACACACTTAGTAAATTTACCACATAAATAGTAATCTTAATCTCACCTAATTAACATATATATATATATATATATATATAAAATACATAATGTTGTATTTTAATTAAATTGTTGCATATGTGTAATCTAAATACTCGAAATAATTAAATTCATAATTATCCAAAAATACGGGGTATTACATTATGCACGTGACTTTTCCTATTTACTGAATCAAATTAGGTCAGATCAAATTTCTTATATGAATTTTATGATGGTATAGGAGCATCAAACCCTTCATATTTGACATTTGATAAGGATTTTATAACGTTCTATCATTCGTATTGAATTGCTTAATTTGATAGCTGAGCCTTTTTAGATTGATGAGTATTAGCATAAATAACTCAATTATGGTCAATCAATTTATGATTTATATAAAATTCCATAACCGATTTTATAACATATTATAACTGAATTTTTTTCCATTTATGTGTGGTTGATTGTGGTATAGACATTTAATCTACCTTTGTTTGCCAAAAATGGAGTGTTCTTAAATTATTTTCCTGTAACTTTGTTCTCAATTCTATTTTTTATCTCTTTCATAGGGTTTTTCGGGTTTATTTTTATTTCTTGCTTTCATAATTGGTTTTTTTAGATATCTAATTTGGGGTAAACTTGATATTTTTCTCAATTGATTTTTGTAGTGATTATACATATCACAAGCGGGTTAAGGAGTATGGACTATGAAGTTTAGACATTTTTTCCAGTTCTTTATTTTCACATGTTATTATGTATGAGAGAGATAGACTATGTGGGAATGAGTGTGATGAGTGTCGGTTTTCCCATTTGGGTTCGTACTTTCTTGCAGGTTTGATGTTCATATTATAATTTGTGCATCATTAATATACATCTACACGCACAGAACAATTCTTCCTAATTTATAAGTTTACGATTCTCTTTACATAGGTAATATGCCACTCTCCATTTTTTCAACAAAATATTTTTTTTATTATTTTTATAGTCTTATTTGAGCTCCATATACCTATCTTCATGATCCATACTATTCTTATTCAGTTGAGATTTTCATTATGCTATGGTTTTTTTGGTATCACTATAAATGAGTATTTGTATGACTAAAATTTATTCATGTAATGTTATTTTAAAAATTCTCCATTTATATACACTGAATTTGTTACATAAACGTCACTTGAGTTTTATTTGGCATGGAGATTAAGACCAATATAATTAATGATGAGAGAGATGAAATAGTTCTCGAGTTAAAGAGAGAACATTTGTTCAGCTCATTTGGGTTTTCTTATAATTCTCTTAAATGCTGCATGTTTCTTTTATACTTTCAAAGTAATGGCAATCTATTTTTTTTTTCACTTAGCATTTTATACTTCCACTTGATAGTCTAATTTAAGATCAGTATATAACTCCAATTTAAGCATCAAATATTCAACATCATTCCCACACCCGCAATCATGTTATGATGATGACATTATGTTGTTTTCCTAAAAGTTCTTCCAAGTGATGTAAATCAACATTTATTATTTAGTTCTCTCTGAGTTTAAAAATAATCGTGGCTTTAGATAGCAGAGTTTTTTTCTCGGTGCATTTTATGTGTATTGCTTCACCTTTTTCTTGGTTATGATAGGGGTGTTGATGACCCTACTCTATGTTTGGTCTAGTAATTATAAAGGGCCCATTAAGTCTGAAGCTGATATTTGTAGGTTTGTAGGTTTGGTTTCATTGAAAAACCTTCCTATTGGTGAATTTTGTACAAAAATTACACTTTTATAATTTTAGAAATATCTTTAAATTTAAATATCTTGTATCAAGACTTTGATTCTAATATTTGGGGTATTTATGTATATGATTAAAGAGACAAGGCCGGATAGGGAGCGAAGTTTGGCACAGGTAACCACTATCAATAATAGTCATCACTCAATAAAAACTTGATTGGTGCAAAGGAAGATATAGAATATTTTGATCCAAGAAAATTAAAGAAGGATTTGCAAGACTCGCATCCTTTATCCCTGACTTCACCTCCCTAAGGATGTTGATTAAGGAAGTAAATTGCAACATCCCGAAATCATTGAGATTTATTCTACACTAAATATCCAACACTAAAGAACTGTGATTATAAGAATAAAATCTCAAAATGAATCAATGCTTATTTGTGTTAATTCGATATAAGGAGGAAAAAAATATTTTGAAGAGTTTAAAACATATAATAGCATCCCAAAACCTAATAGATTCCCTATCACCAACCTTAAATTATATGCACTCAGAAAAAAAGAAATAGACCTCTTAAAATGAAGGTTCAAGGGCTTCTATCTCTTAACCCCATTGGAGTCCCACCCATTCTCACAAACCTTGTAGATGCTCAAAATCACTGAGTACCAAATGGATTCTTTCTTTAGTGGAATTTTCCACAACCATTTCCTAGACTTATTCTTTATTAACAAGTTCCTTATACCCCCAACATAATTCTATCTCCACTCTTAGAACAGTTATCTGTTACAGCTATCCTCATCTCTCACGATCTATATCCAAGTATGGAAAGAAATTACCTAAAGAAACACCATACAATATTTTCTTTTAAAAAAAAATTGATCTTCACCCTAACACACACGAGTTTCCTGAAACCATCCAACCCTTATCAGCAACTCTCCACCCATGGCCCAAGGCACCATTCTAGCCACAATAGCCTATCTCCACAAGATATTTTTCTCCCCAACAAATATCAAAAGCCATTTCCAGTATCGCCTTCTCATAAAGGCTCAAATCTTTAACTCGCCAACACCCTTGTGTGACACCCCGACTAATTAAATACCGGGTAGCTACTCCTTTATTAAATTAATACAAAATGTCAAGTTGGTCCAGTTAACAGCATCACTGTCGAAAACATTTTAATCATTACTAACCACCTAGTATTTAAAAAGAAAGATGTCAAATTTTAAATTAAGTCTGATTAACATACAATAAAAGAATTATGAAAGAATATCATAACCATACACCATAAAGTCTCAATAAAGTAACCAACAAATAATGATAAGTCTGGAGGAAAACTCCTCACAACAATCCCACCACTAAAATAAATAAAACAGTATATCCTGAATTAATTACATGCCAACAATCTGAATAACTGAAATATGAAATGTCTCTAATAGAAATGGGCGACATGCCCTACAAATGATGAAAACTGAATAGAGTCAAAACAAAAGAAGCGTCTACTAGCAAGGCCCTGTAACTTTCACAAACAGCTACAGCTCGTCATCTGAATGGAAATCCTATGCAGGGTGTCCTTGTGGCTGGGCACCTATGAAAAACGTCGTATGTGACTGTGTGATACCGATTAAAAAATAACTCGCAAGTTTCCAAGAACCCTTATTTAATTAGCGTCTACTTTTAAGCCAAATAAAATCAACCCTTAAACATGCATCTAAATCAACCCATCAAAGATAAAGCATGCGACACAAAATTAAGGAAAAATCCCCGAAGGGCAAAACCTTTTATTTCTAGAACTTTAAAGAATTTACAAGACCATTGACTTACATACAACCTGATAATCGCCCACAAGTGTAACGCATGGTGTCTTCGGTAAACCTTCAAAGCAACGGCTAGAAACAGTGTGACACAAAAATACCCGCAGGTGTCAGTTCCTATGTCGGCGGCTGGAATTTTCCCTTTCCAGGAGGGCAGCAATGAAGAAGAGAACGGCTTCTCCACAAGGGTTGAACAAACCAAAGTTGTGTTCTTGGGTTACACAACAAGATTCACAAAGGTTTGGCAATTGTGTGAATCAAAACATGAGTCTTGGGACTCAAAAATATGAAGACTAGAGTAATTTGGACTCTCAAAAATGTCTTCTAAAGTCTTGTAAAACAACTCCCCCGAAGTTGGTATTTATAGGAAAAAATATGAAGGGTCCCACGTTCTTAAAACTCTAAAATTCTATCCAGCGTACAAAAAAAAAACAGCATTCTTTAAGGAATTTTCTCCATCATCAAAAGGTCATAACTCCTTCACCGTAGCTCGGATTGAGGTGCCGTTTTTTCCAGTATCTTCGTTACGGCGAGCTCTTCAACTTTCCAGTTGACCAGACCTTCGAACTATGGATGTAAAATTACGAAAATGCCCTTGAACACTCCTTTCTTGCCTTTTTTTCACTGTTTTGACTTCCCTTGCGTACCACTTGCATTAAGTCCCTAAAATCGTGGACCGTGAAGTCGTTGAGGCAGATGTGGAACATATTAATGGAGATGTTGAATGCTTGATTCTCGGAATTCGGATTGAGGTCGTCATGTGAGATCGTGAGGTGACGTGCCAAATGTAGCGGCGTACGACATACACAAATGTAACATGTTGGACATGAGAAAAATGTCCTTACAAATCTCCCCCTATGTCAATGCCGGTACATACATAAAAAATCCGAATTATCAAATACGAAATTGCCTATACAAATCTACCATCCCATGAACCCAAAACTGGAAAAGGTACAAATGAATAGGTCTACAGCGTTTGCTCTTCAATTCTTCAGGAATCATCAAATCTCAAAGCTTTTCTCATCATGGTGTGCAATCCATTGATAATCCATGTAGTACCTACACACATGAGAAAAAGCAAAATACCAAGTGACATATCGAGTTTGAAATGAGATAATATATGATAAAAACATAAGCAACA
The DNA here is from genome assembly GCA_949130495.1 of Sambucus nigra. Lineage (NCBI taxonomy): Eukaryota > Viridiplantae > Streptophyta > Magnoliopsida > Dipsacales > Adoxaceae > Sambucus > Sambucus nigra. The sequence continues at coordinate 290,316,198 of OX422215.1, read as the reverse complement.
TCTCAAAAACTCCCCCAAAATTCAAACTCCCCCATAATATGATAATTCTTTCTCCCCCTTTTTATGATGTCCCCAAATAGACAAATGAGAAGAATGAATCAAATAAGCAAAATTGGGGTGTCACGGTATACAAAATAGGGCATCAAACAATATGGTAAACGTGCTCTTGCAAGGAGATGCTCAAACAAATCTTCACAAACTATTTTTGAATTTTTCAAATTTTTCATACAAAGATAGGATACCAATATGAACAAATATGATACAAAAAGGAAAAAAAAACACCATGGATTTAGACTCAAACAACCAAGTCATGGAAACGGAATGAATGAGTGTGAACACATTCGATAGGTAAATCAACTCAATCAACCATATGTGCACGATGCATACGAGTACTCCTAACGAATGAAGATCAAAGGTATCCTTAGGTGAAAAAATTGTTGAATTTAGATGACATCGTCTTATGCAAATCAACAAATCAAAGTCAAATGATTTCCACACCAATAACGTACAAAACTATATAGCGCATTTTCAAGCATTTCAAGGACGTGCAAACCCGTTTTAAATTCTCCAACCAAACTCCCTCATATATATATTCTTTTAGAGGTAATCTAAATTTTCAAACTTTGGAGAATTGGAGCAAAAACCTAAATGGCCTATAATTGGCATGAATTTCTTTTTATTGCCTTTCAATTTTTTTCGGGCTCTTTTAACCTCTTTGGACCTCGGATAATAAAATTCCTCAATTTTTTAGGTCCAATTTAACGGTGGCTTAGTATTCGCAAAGGTAAAATGAACCTTTCGCAGCCCTTCCCCGTTTTTAAAGAAAGCACACAAACTCACAAAATGGTTTTTATATGCACAATTTCCTTATAAAAAATTATCGCGCTTGGTTCGTTTTAAGGACAGGATTGAAGTGAAAACACCCAACCAACATGTGATAAGACAAGCACAATAATCAAACAAATCCGTGCATGTGTGCAATAAAGGAAACATGAGTCAAACATGTAGGAAGTAACACTTAATTACATCTTAATGACTCCAATCATTATAAACACATGGATGAATTGACCTATTGTCTCAAAACACTATCAAATAGTCACATGAAAATGGAATGATGTTGTGACTTGGTCATCCAAAGTGTTCATCCATAACCGGTGCAAACAAAAAACAAAAATCTTTTTGGATTTTTCAAAATTTTTGTCAATATAAAATCTTTTTGTATTTTTTAAAATTTTTCAAAACAAAAATATATACAAAAAAGATACATACTAACAATAGGCAAACAATGACATCATGAAAATCACCCTATGCTAGCAAACAAGTCAAACCTCAATCATTAGGTGCGGAGGGGTTTTCCAAAGGTGGTGACAACTTATGAAAAACCTCCATCAATTCTTGTGAAGATTTGACTAAAAACTTAACTTGCTCACCTAAATGTGCAAACTCTCTCATGTAGTCTCCGGGAGCATGTAATGTATCATGTGTGGGTGCATGTGTGCCAGAAACACGTGTAGAAGAAAAACGTGACACATACCCCAACTTAAAGCAAAATTCCCTAAGGTGTCCTCTCCTCTTGCAATGTGAGCAAATATAAATAGGCCTAGGAACACCTCTCTCAAAAACTCTAGGACGCACTTTCCTAATAGGAATGGAACGCCTAGGTGGGTTAGGGTGAGACACATGTGAAACTGCCACTAAAGTGGGAACCGGCTCGGGTGCTAATTGGGAAGAAGAAGCACCGTCATGACTTATTCCTAACTTCTCACCTTTACCCTTATGAACCACCTTTTCAACCTTCTTAGGTGCGTTCAAAAAATTGACTTTGACCTCCCGGGCACCTTCGAGATCACTCTCGAGTTGGGATACACGTGTCGTCAGACTAGACAACGTGTCGGCCAAATCACACTTCTCCTTTCTCAAAACCTCCTTCTCTTTCTCCAAATCTAAAACCCGACGACCTAAATCCCTATTATACTTCTTTGTTTTCAAGGTCTCGGTGTACAAATCTCTAAAAGCTTTTTGGAGTTCACTTTCATCTCCACTTTCACTCTCACTTTCTCCTTCACTTGAAGCGCTCAAACCATCACTATCACATTCGTGTGCACTATTGTAGGACAAGGTGGGTGTGCTCACACGACTAGAAAAAACTACAAACTTCTCACCACTAGTCTCATCACCCTCATCTTTACTACTATCACTAAGTGTGGCGGGCATAGCAGTCTCTTTCCCCTTTCTCCTTATCCTAGTAGGACACTCTCTAGCTATGTGCCCTTTCCCTTCACACTCAAAGCACCTGATCTCATCCTCCTTATCACCATCTTTGGCCTCCTCTTTCTTTTTATTTTTCTCAAAAAAATTCTTTTTATTGGAAGAATTATTTTTGTTCATGTTGAGAAATTTTTTAAAATTTTTCGCAAACAAGGCCATATCATTAAAATCAAAATCTCCCTCAGAATCAGACTCACAAACTTTTTCTTTCTTTTTCTTAAAATGAGTCTTTAAAGCAATGCCATTATCCTTAGCCTTAATGGTTTTGGGAAACATATCAATCTCATAGGTTTGAAGATCTCCTCCAACTTAAGTGATTTCAAATTTCCCAAAGAGTTCAAAACAGTGACTTTAGGAATAAAGCGTTTTGGGAGAGATCTCAAAATCTTTTTAACGACAGGCGTGTTATCAATTACCTCACCCAAATTAAAACATGTGTTAACAATGTCTGAAAAACGTGCATAAAAATCATCAAAGCATTCGGACTCAGACATGGTGATAGTCTCAAATTGGGTGGCCAAATTTTGTAATTTTGACTCTTTAACCGCGTTCGTACCCTCATGTGTCAATTTCAAAACATCCCAAGCCTCTTTAGACGTGGTGCACGTCATAATTCAGTGAAACTCATCAGGAAAGACAGCTCCATAAATAGCACTCAGACCACGAGAATTAAAATTGGACAATTTATAATCATCTTCAGTCCAGGCTAACACGGGTTTTAAAGTGGTGATGTTATTAACTGTGACCGTGGGAGGAGTCCAACCATTTTCGCAAAGCAACCAAGCACGCTCGTCAATAGATTTTAAAATCGATTTCATACGAGCTTTCCAGTAGGCATAATTAGACCCGTCAAAAATAGGCATCTGATTATATAAGTGCTCCATAAGAAAAAAATGCGAATTTTCACAAAACTGATTTTAAAAAAAAAAAAATCAATATCACACGATTTTGCGGAAAATAGGAATACGCAATAAATTAGCGCAACCTGCTCTGATACCAATTTGAAAAACGTCGTATGCAACTGTGTGATACCGATTAAAAAATAACTCGCAAGTTTCCAAGAACCCTTATTTAATTAGCGTCTACTTTTAAGCCAAATAAAATCAACCCTTAAACATGCATCTAAATCAACCCATCAAATATAAAGCATGCGACACAAAGTTAACGAAAAATCCCCGAAGGGCAAAACCTTTTATTTCTAGAACTTTAAAGAATTTACAAGACCATTGACTTACATACAACCTGATAATCGCCCACAAGTGTAACGCACGGTGTCTTCGGTAAACCTTCAAAGCAACGGCTAGAAACAGTGTGACACAAAAATACCCGCAGGTGTCAGTTCCTATGTCGGCGGCTGGAATTTTCCCTTTCCAGGAGGGCAGCAATGAAGAAGAGAACGGCTTCTCCACAAGGGTTGAACAAACCAAAGTTGTGTTCTTGGGTTACACAACAAGATTCACAAAGGTTTGGCAATTGTGTGAATCAAAACATGAGTCTTGGGACTCAAAAATATGAAGACTAGAGTAATTTGGACTCTCAAGAACGTCTTCTAAAGTCTTGTAAAATAACTCCCCCGAAGTTGGTATTTATAGAAAAAAATATGAAGGGTCCCACGTTCTTAAAACTCTAAAATTCTATCCAGCGTACAAAAAAAAAGCAGCATTCTTTAAGGAATTTTCTCCATCATCAAAAGGTCATAACTCCTTCACCGTAGCTCGGATTGAGGTGCCGTTTTTTCCAGTATCTTCGTTACGGAGAGCTCTTCAACTTTCCAGTTGACCAAACCTTCGAACTATGGATGTAAAATTACGAAAATGCCCTTGAACACTCCTTTCTTGCCTTTTTTTTTCACTGTTTTGACTTCCCTTGCGTACCACTTGCATTAAGTCCCTAAAATCGTGGACCGTGAAGTCGTTGAGGCAGATGTGGAACATATTAATGGAGATGTTGAATGCTTGATTCCCGGAATTCGGATTGAGGCCTTCATGTGAGATCGTGAGGTGACGTGCCAAATGTAGCGGCGTATGACATACACAAATGTAACATGTTGGACATGAGAAAAATGTCCTTACAACCTAAAAGGTTTTTACAAAAATAGATTTGAAAGCAAACGGGTCAGAGCCCGAAAGTGGAGAGTATTTTAAAAATAGCAAGTGTTTTAATGACATTAAAACAATGAATGCAAAATACATGTTAGGACGTGCACTCACATGAAATACTCACCTCTCGACTAATTGTGCACTCCTAACGTACCGTACCCATCTAAGTGACATTTATATCTAACTAAACCATCATAAGTTCCACTCCTTTCTACTCGATTCCCATTATACCTTCTAACGTTATCAATTAAATAGATGAATTTACTTAAACTCGGATTTTCAATAATTAGCAATACAATTCACTGCAGGTTATCCCTTTTTATTTTCTCAAAGTGTTACCATAATTATACTCACAATACCAACATGAAAGTTCTCATTATTTAAGCGTATATTATTCACGTCATAAATATACAATACAATCACCTCGAGACTAAGCTGCGGTGCACACATACTCTGCTATCCATCCCGGTACATCACATACATAAGGATCACGCATTCCGAATCTCTCAGGAATCGTTCTCAGATAACAACAATCACAATCAATGGAGGCGAACACAGTCACATCACGTGGGTCATGCACATACCTACGCTCCCACAATCAGCAGACTTATTAACTTCCCAATAAGTCCTTCTCTGACCTATGTCCTCGAGGTACCAATCTAAATCCCCCCATAGGCACACAAAGATTAGATGGTCCTAAGCGAACGCAAACCTCTCGTGATAGCAAGTATGGTAGGTATGTCATACACGTAAAATCATATATACTAAGCATGCACACTTCTTAGTAATTACCATAATTTATTAGAGGTATACTTCGCATTCTCATACCAACTTATAATGTCACACAAATCATGTGTCCGGTTTACATGTATTTAAATCATTTATTATCCTCGCATCGAGATTAGTCACTCGCGCCCTAATCCACAACTATCATTTGGTTCAAATCATTCTTCTATATTTTACTCCTCAATATATCCCGAATATCCCAACTATATAAATTAGTCATCAAGGAAATGTTATCTCAACCATTAAACAAGGTTACGGGACACTAGAAATCAAATCAGGTCAAAAAGGCCAATATGTCAACTCGTTAGAAGTCTCGTTCGAATGAGGTCGTTCGAACGAGAGTTCGTTCGAACGAAGTGGGCATCTAATGAACATCCAACTCGTTAGAAGGCAAACTATCAACTCGTTAGAAGGCAAACTATCAACTCGTTAGAAGCTCGTTCGAACGACCTGGGCAGGTCTTCTAACGAGGTGACAGTTCGAGCCCAGAATTCTCCTACTACGTTTTTCCCAATTTTATTCACCTCTAATCTCATCTAAACGTCATTCCAACAGTATTTCAAGGTTTCTAAACGTTCTTAAACATACTTAAATCGTATTACAACATTTATATGGGGTCAAATCATCCTAAACCACATCTAATCATCAAATCCCCCCAATTTTCCCCAAATCTCATGAACATGAACCCTAGAAATTTACAGTCATCAATAGACATAATTAAATCCGTTTTTGTGATATAAAAGATGTATTTCTATCAGAATAATTACCCAAACACAATTCTACATGCAGTCTCCTTATCAAAATGTGAATTTCTAATTCCGATTCAATGGGTTTTTACCAATCTCCCAAAACAATGCAATTTTCATAAATGTCTAAGAATGGAAGAAACATTCGTTGCAAATAACGCAATTAAGCCACTTGCCTCTGATCTTTCTCTGAATTTGGTGTTGAATCTTGGATGTAGGTTGCTCTCTCCTTTTCTCCCAAGGTTGAAGGTTGAAGATGGGGTTAGGGTTCTCTCTTTGGAAACTTCTCATAACTTCTCATGAAACCCCCGTAGCCCTTTAATCAGTTAATTGCTGGTAATGGGTTAGTGGGTCATTAATTTCCCTATTTTAAACTCCCAAAATTCGTTGGTCAAAATTCCTAAAATTCCAAAATTACCAAAATACCCTTTTAAGTTGCCAGTATGGCCTAAAAATGCCCCGGGACCCAAATTAAACCCCCGGCTAGTGTTTTTTGACTATTTCGACCCTTCCGGACACGTTGGCGCACTCAAAATGACCATACGATTGATAAAAATAAAATCCACTTTTTAATTAAAATAATTATATTCCTGACGCGACTGTCACACGCGTCCTAACAAAATTTCCAAATTGCCGTATTTCAATTTCACGACAAATTCAACATATTCAATATTCATTATAATCAAATAATACCCATTATAATCAAATACCAACTCACATCTCGTTAGTATTTTATCCGGATTAGTTCTCAATTAATACACATTTAATTCAATTAATCCCATAAATAAATATCACAAAAATACGGGGTATTACATACTTCCCCCCTAATAACAGAATTTCGTCCCGAAATTCGGAACTAGAAGGTACCTGGTAAAAATAACTCTGGATAACGTTCGCGCATCTCATCCTCGCGCTCCCATGTGGACTCCTCGGCATTATGATGCCGCCACTGAACACGTACTAACGGGACTATCTTTGATCGCAGTTTTCGCTCACTTCGGTCCAAAATAGCAATCGGCCCTTCCTCGTAGGGGCTATCAGGCTGGAGATCGATGTCCTCCAAAGCAATGTGAGAATGAGCCAAATCGTCCCTAAGATATTTCCTTAGCGAGGAAATATGAAACACATCATGTATCCTGTGCAAATGCTCCGGTAACCCAAGTCTATATGCAACAGACCCAACCCGCTCGATGATAGGAAATGGCCCCACATATCTCGGTGCCAACTTCCCCTTCTTCCCAAATCGCATAATTCCCTTCATAGGAGATACTCTGAGTAAAACTTGGTCCCACACTTGGAACTCCCTAAAGAACTTCTTCGCATCAGCATAGCTCTTCTGCCGATCCTGAGCTACCCGAATACGACTCCGTATCAATTCTATCCTCGCCGAAGTATCCTGAATCACTTCCGGCCCAAGTAGTTTGTTGTCCCCCACCTCCAACCAATATGTTGGGGAACGACAAGGTCTACCGTACAATGCCTCAAATGGAGCCATGCCAATAGTGAACTGGTAAGAGTTGTTGTAAGCAAACTCCACCAGTGGAAGATACTGCTCCCATCCACCCCCAAAATCAATGATGCACATACGCAACATGTCCTCCAACATCTGATTTGTTCGCTCAGTTTGCCCATCGGTCTGCGGATGATAATCCATACTCAACCGCAATTCCGTGCCTATGGCTGTAACACCCCGTATTTTTTGGTACATTTAAAATTTAATTAATTCGGAGATTTTAAATTACTTAGTGTGTTGTAATTTAATGAATTAATTAGAACAAAATATATATAAATATTAATCTGGGATTGAATGGTTAATATTTAGGGAAAACTTATTTACTAAGTGAATAGTAATAATGTAATTATGTCGTCTAGAGTATTAATGACGAGGTATGTACTTATCGCACCCGAAAGTCGGTATAGACTATATTAGGTGGGGGATAAGTATTTTTAGAAATTAACTCGGATGCAAATTCTGAGGGTACAGTTGAGTCCGGATGGGCCGAGATAGTCGGAAAAGTGTACCTGGGGGTAGTAAACGGGTCCCGGGACGTTTTTAGACATAGTCGGGCCCACTTGGGGGCATTTGGGTCACTTGGGCTTGGCCCATTAGTCAAAAAACGGGATTAAGTTAATTAATCTAATAAAAATAAATAAGGGGGTGGCTGAACTTAATTAGAGAAAGCAAATTAAGGGTTAGGAAACCCTAACAGCAGCCAAAGCCAAATTGGGGATCAAAGAGAGCCATCAAAGGTCATCTTCAACCTTGGGATTTAGCTCCAATTCAGACTCTACGAACCTTGAGGCAAGTGGATAACTTGCAGTAGCATTAAATCTGTTTTCGATTCATATTCATGTGTAGTGATTATGTAGAAATCCGTTTTTGGGTGTTAATGGAATGAACAGGGGATTTTGAAAACCACAATTCTGATTTACGAAATTTGGGTGATAATTCTTGTAAAATCTGATAATGGTGAATTATTGCATACCGGATAGAAAGTTATCTGCATATTTGGAAACGAATTTGATGATGAAATTTGGGGTATAATGGACCTAGGGTTAATGATGAAACTTTCCCCAATTTTAGAAATTGGAGTTAATGGACGAATTATTGATGTGGATGAGTATTCTGGAGATTCCTAATGGGTTTCCTAATATGTACAAATGCAAAAAGGGACTGAGTTTCAGTGTAGAAGGAAATTAGGGTTTGCAGATTTTCGCCCATGGCTGTCCGTCTTCGCGAAGAAGACGAGTACCTGTTCGATCGATCGATCGACGCCATGAAGTCGATCGATCGACGGTCGGCAGAAACTGACAGTTCGCCCAGTTTGTTTATAGAAGGAGGGATTTATATAAAAGTTGTTATGTGTTATATTATTGAGAAAAATATTAATACATGATTTAAATCTGATTAATTGTGAGGAAATTAATTAGAAGATGGGAGTAGAAATTGGGTGTCACGTCACAATTGGTTGAGCGACATCGGAGTATATTATTTCATTTAGTAATGGACTAAGTAGTTTAGAGTCGGGATTTAGACTCGGGTGAGGTTAATTCGGGCTAGGAGGTTGAGTCCAATTAAATGGTGAGGGCAACATCAAAAGTAACTGAATTTATTAATTTGCAAACTAATTAATAATTCGAGTTGGGTAATAACCTCATAATGAAAATGGAATAGGCTTGTGTCACGGGTTTAGTACACGGTGTAGCTAGAACATTTTTATATATGTATATATATATACGGTGTGTGATAGTATATATATATAGTGTATGCCTTAATATCAGTGGTTAGATATTATTATACTCTAGTGCTATAGGGGGAGGTTACGCGCAGTGGATGAATCCCCTAGCTTGAGGAGTAGGGCGAGTAGATTCCCAGGTCATAGCGTCCGTTACAGGGGGTGAGGGGCATCTCACTTTCCGGGAAGGAATATGACCGCCTCCAATCGTATACTAAACCAAGTTAGTGAGAGATTCTAACTTGGATAACTAGGATATGTGAATATACCTAGTGTACTAGCACTTTAGAGAAATTATATCCGGGGAGTACTTTTACTCGGGTGGATATTAGTGGTTTATGTATCCTAGTATGTGTGTGAATGCTGCAATAAATTCTAAGTATATAATAGGGTGATTATTATATACGGGCTAAATAAATACAAGCATGTGTTGTTGTATTTGTATAACTAGTAGAGTAGTTATATGAATTAAGAAAGGAAATGATTTAATTAAGTTGATGTTACTAATGACTTAAAAAAAATCATAATCACATTTTACTCAGGTTAGAGTAGGGGGGAGTATAAGGAGACTTTAATAATTATCTAGTCATGAGATAGATAACTAGGTGATAATTAAAGCGTTAGTGGTGCACATTAGAGGAGGGGCAAGGAAGTTCTCAAGAGAGTGCGACACTAACTAAAATATGAAGAGCATGCATATTTATTATTACTGCAAGTTAATCATTTGCTAAATGTTTTCAAATGTTTTGGGTACTAACCCTTGCTATAAAAACTTTTTTTTAAAAACCTTTTAGGTGTCCAGCCACAGGGACGCCAGACTTGACTCGATTCCAGGAAATCCGTTGCTGCAGCATATGTGGATGTTGCGGGGCCTTTGATAGACACCTCTTTCTTTCATTCATAATGTAGAGACTCATTATTATTTATTCAAGCATGTCGCTCACTTTCCATTTATTTATTTCTTAGACTTGTTGGGATTTTATTCTTGTCTTTATGGGATTTTTATTTGGACTGATGGTTTATTCGGTTAATAAAATTTTACTTGTGAAATGATTAGTTAAATTATCTGTGATTGTTTTATTGTTGTATTTTTTCCGCATGGGTTTTTGTTTAATTAATGAAAGATAAAAATTGACATCAGTCTATTTTTCTCACTTAGGTGGTTAGTAATTTAAATAAAACGACAGTGATGCTAAGAATGGACCAAATGAGAAACCTGTTCTAACTTGATTTAGGACTGATCACCCGGGATTAATTAGGCGGGGTGTCACAATGGCCTCCTGAAAACTCTCCCAAAACCGTGAAATAAATATCTTGTCTCTGTCAGACACGATATTTAGGGGCACACCGTGAAGTCTCACTATTTCTGCAATAAAAAGCTGGGCATACTGTCCCGCAGTGTAGTCTGTCCTTACGGGTAGAAAATGAGCGACTTTGGTCAACCTGTCCATAATTACCCAAATGGAGTCGTGACCCCTCTGTGACGTAGGTAACCCCATGATAAAGTCCATGGATATGCTCTCCCACATCCACATCGGGACCTCTAACGGCTGTAGAAGTCCTGCCGGTCTCTGATGATCCACTTTTACCAGCTGACAAGTGGCGCATTTAGAAACAAACACCGCGATATCTTTCTTCATCCCGCTCCACCAATACTGTCGTCTCATGTCTTGGTAAATTTTGTCCCCATCGGGATGTACCGCGAACCGTGAGCCGTGCGACTCTACCATCACCTCGTGTCGCAATTCCTCCCCTTCCGGAACTACCAGTCTGCCATTGAAGCGTAATCCCCCGTCTGAGCTAACAGTATAGGACTCGGATCCCTCTGCTAATAATCGAACTATCTGCTCCTGACAGAACGAGTCATCTGCTTGTGCCTTTACCACTCTCGTGACAATCAGCGGTGTAACAGTCATCACCGACATGAATGATCGGGCCACTGCATCCTGGTGTCCCAACTCCTTCACTATGCCTTCCACACCCCTGCCACTTCATCTACCGGCCTACGACTCAACGCGTCTGCTACCACGTTAGCCTTCCCCGGGTGATATTGGATATCAAACTGATAGTCCTTCACAAACTCAAGCCCCCTCCGTTGCCGCATATTCAACTCCTTCTGCGTGAATAGGTACTGTAGGGACTTGTGGTCCGTGAACAATCAAAACTTCTCCCCCAAAAGATAATGTCTCCAAATCCGAAGGGCGAATACAACTGCTGCTAACTCCAAATCATGAGTGGGGTAATTCTTCTTGTGAGGCTTAAGCTTATGGGAAGCATAATCTATGGCCTGACTCTCCTGTTGCAATACACCTCTAAGTCCTTGCAAGGACGCATCGGTGTAAACTAGATACTCAACTCCCGGTCTTGACAATGCTAACACAGGTGCTGAGGTCAACTTGTCCTTCAACTCATCAAATGACAACTGACAGGCATCACTCCAAATGAACGGCACACCTTTACGAGTCAGATGTGTCAAAGGACCCGCTATCTTGGAGAAACCCCGAATAAACCTCTTGTAGTATCCTGCTAGGCCCAATAAACTACGGATCTCAGTCGGTGTCGTGGGCTGTCCCCACTCCCTCACCACGGATACCTTTCCCGGATCAACAGATATCCCCCGATCGAAAATAATATGCCCCAAAAACTGAACCTCCTTCAACCAAAACCCGCACTTCTCATACTTTGCATACAGCTCGTTCTGGCGTAGCGTCTGCAAAACCTGCTTCAAATGCTCGGCGTGCTCCTCCTCTGTCTGGGAGTAAACCAGAATATCATCAATGAAGACAATGACAAACTGATCTAGGAACTCTCTGAACACCCTATTCATCAAGTCCATAAACACAGCTGGAGCATTGGTCAAACCAAAAGGCATAACTCGAAACTCATAGGAACCATATCTCATTAAGAAAGCAGTCTTCGAGACGTCCTCCTCCCTGATACGCAACTGATGGTATCCCAATAGCAAATCAATCTTTGAGAAGAAAGAAGCTCCTCTCAGCTGGTCGAATAAGTCATCGATTCGGGGCAACGGATACTTATTCTCTATCGTGACCTTATTCAACTCCCAGTAATCTACACACAACCTCAATGATCCATCCCTCTTCTTCACGAACAACACAGGGGCACCCCACGGCGAAGTACTCCTCCGTATAAACCCCTGATCCAACAACTGCTCAATCTGATCCCGTAACTCTCTCATCTCAGCTGGAGCCATACGGTAAGGTGCGCAGGCAATAGGCCGAGTGCCCGGCGTCAAGTTGATCACAAAACCTATTTCTCTACTCGGAGGTAATCCAGGTATATCCTGAAATACATCGGCAAACTCTCGAATAATCGGAATCGAATCAAGCGATATCACCACTTCCTTAGAGGTCTCCTCATCTATATAGTACAAATGAGTGGACAATCCTCCCTCAGGATGAGGCATCGCCACTAAAAACATCTCTTGCCCGGGAATGGCAAAGATAATACTCCTACTAAAACAGTCAATCATGGCTCGGTACGCAACAAGCCAATCCATACCAATAATGGCATCATACTCGATCATCTCTAACACTAACATATCTGCGGGTAGAGTAAGCCTCCCGATCTCTATACCCACGCCCCTACATATAAGGGAAATCATGGAACCCCTACTCAACAGCGAATCTACACAAGTAACCGTACTCTCGGAGGTGTCTAACAACCCAATGGTGCGTGCAAATCTCATAGCAATGAAACAATGTGTAGCCCCCGTGTCAAATAAAATACGCCCAGAGTCCCCTGAATAGAGAACATACCCTCAATGGCTGGTGGATCCTGTAGGGCTGCGGCCTGCTGGAGCTGATACACTCTCCTATATTGAAGTTGTCCCTGCTGAACTGGGACTGCTGGAATGGGTGGTAATGCTGCCATCTGTGGTGGTACTGGGAGGGCGGCGGGAAACATAGGCCTCTGCGGCTCCTGTCGAGCACCCTGCTGCTGCTGCTGCGGGGCCCTGCCCCTATCAGGACAATCCTGGCGTTTATGGCCCGTCTTGCCACAAACAAAACACTTCCCTGGGAAGTTCCCCCTCTCTGTCCCTGCTGCCCTCATAACTGGTGGCCGTTACCATTCTTCCCCTGGCCCTGCTGAAACTGCTATTGACCATTCTACCCCTGCTGGCCCTGAGGGTCGTTCGGACCCTGATGGCCCTGCCTAAAACCTCCCTGTCCGTGTCTGAAATTTCCCGATCTGAACCTCTTATGATCCCCCTGCTGGGAACCCTGGTCACCCTGTCTTTGCCCCTGAGTAGATTGTGCCCCACCGGTACCATTTCCTCCAGTCCTGCCCTGATGGCTGGACTCTCCTGATCTCTTGCTCTCAGCCATGTGAAAGCGGTGATCCTGGCAGTGTAACAGTGCAGCGTTAACCAAGTCAGAATAAGTGGCCAACGAGAGGTTCCCCAATAAATGCTGACGGATCCTTCAAGTCAATCCATTTGTAAACTTCTGAATCTTTTTCTCCTCGGTCGGTATTTCATCCGGAATAATGTTCAGTAAATTAGTGAATTCGGCCTCATACTCGGCCACAGTCCTCCCCTCCTGTCTGAGATTCATTAACTTCCTCCTCATTTCCGTGTGAACGACTGACGGAAAATACTTGCGGTCAAACCACACCCAAAACTCATGTATCGTGAGAGTATCTCTCTCCTCTACGGTGGTAATAGACTCCCACCACTGCAGTGCAGATCCCACTAGATTGAAAGTAGCTAGTACCTGCTTCTGAACATCGGTGCACTCATACATCCTCAAGTGCCTCTAAATGTCTTTCCTCCACTGACTTGAAACCACAACATCGGAGCTACCTGCGAACTCCGGCGGGTGCGCTTTCTGAAAAGCATCTCGTACACATTCCCAAGCAGACGGGAATGCATGTGCCTGAACTGGCGCGGCTACTGTCACCTGAGGTGGTGCCTGCTGTACAACGGCAAGAGCGGTGTTTACCGCTTGGGCTACAATGGCTGCAACCTCAGCGGCATTCATGGTGCCCTGTACTGGTGCTGGCTGGGGCTCTGGCTGTGCATCCCTAGGAACCCGTGGTGCACATCGTGGAGGCATATAAAATAAGAGTAAGGTCTATAAGTTCGCATTTATAAACCCAAAATAGCTGAAGATCGAAGCATACATAAAAGAATACAACAGTCCTAAAATATAGGGCTCTACATCAAAGAAAGCTCAGCGGAAACATAATAAGCCGTACAGATCCTAAAGGACACTAGAACCTGATGCTCACATACCACCTGTGATACCCCGACTAATTAAATACCGGGTAGCTACTCCTTTATTAAATTAATACAAATGTCAAGTTGGTCCAGTTAACAGCATCACTGTCGAAAACATTTTAATCATTACTAATCACCTAGTATTTAAAAAGAAAGATGTCAAATTTTAAATTAAGTCTGATTAACATAAAATAAAAGAATTATGAAAGAATATCATAACCATACACCATAAAGTCTCAATAAATTAACCAACAAATAATGATAAGTCCGGAGGAAAACTCCTCACAACAATCCCACCACTGAAATAAATAAAACAGTATATCCTGAATTAATTACATGCCAACAATCTGAATAACTGAAATATGAAATGTCTCTAATAGAAATGGGCGACATGCCCTAAAAATGATGAAAACTGAATAGAGTCAAGACAAAAGAAGCGTCTACTAGCAAGGCCCTGTAACTTCCACAAACAGCTACAGCTCGTCACCTGAATGGAAATCCTATACAAGGTGTCCTTGTGGCTGGGCACCTAAAAGGTTTTTACAAAAATAGATTTGAAAGCAAACGGGTCAGAGCCCTAAAGTGGAGAGTATTTTAAAAATAGCAAGTGTTTTAATGACATTAAAACAATGAATGCAAAATACATGTTAGGACGTGCACTCACATGAAATACTCACCTCTCGACTAATTGTGCACTCCTAACGTACCGTACCCATCTAAGTGACATTTATATCTAACTAAACCGTCATAAGTTCTACTCCTTTCTATTCGATTCTCATTATACCTTCTAACGTTATCAATTAAATAGATGAATTTACTTAAACTCGGATTTTCAATAATTAGCAATACAATTCACTGCAGGTTATCCCTTTTTATTTTCTCAAAGTGTTACCATAATTATACTCACAATACCAACATGAAAGTTCTCATTATTTAAGCGTATATTATTCACGTCATAAATATACAATACAAGCACCCCGAGACTAAGCTGCGGTGCACACATACTCTGCTATCCATCCCGGTACATCACGTACATAAGGATCACGCATTCTGAATCTCTCAGGAATCGTTCTCAGATAACAACAATCACAATCAATGGAGGCGAACACAGTCACATCACGTGGGTCATGCACATACCTACGCTCCCACGATCAGCAGACTTATTAACTTCCCAATAAGTCCTTCTCTGACCTATGTCCTCGAGGTACCAATCTAAATCCCCCCGTAGGCACACAAAGATTAGATGGTCCTAAGCGAACGCAAACCTTCCGTGATAGCAAGTATGGTAGGTATGGCATACACATAAAATCATATATACTAAGCATGCACACTTCTTAGTAATTACCATAATTTATTAGAGGTATACTTCTCATTCTCATACCAACTTATAATGTCACACAAATCATGTGTTCGGTTTACATGTATTTAAATCATTTATTATCCTCGCATCGAGATTAGTCACTCGCGCCCTAATCCACAACTATCATTTGGTTCAAATCATTCTTCTATATTTTACTCCTCAATATATCCTGAATATCCCAACTATATAGATTAGTCATCAAGGAAATGTTATCTCAACCATTAAACAAGGTTACGGGACACTAGAAATCAAATCAGGCCAAAAAGGCCAATATGTCAACTCGTTAGAAGTCTCGTTCGAACGAGGTCGTTCGAACGAGAGTTCATTCGAACGAAGTGGGCATCTAACAAACATCCAACTCATTAAAAGGCAAACTGTCAACTCGTTCGAACGAGCTCGTTCAAACGACCTGGGCAGGTCTTCTAACGAGGTGACAGTTCGAGCCCAGAATTCTCCTACTACATTTTTCTCAATTTTCTTCACCTCTAATCTCATCTAAACGTCATTCCAACAGTATTTTAAGGTTTCTAAACGTTCCCAAACATACTTAAATAGTATTACAACATTTATATGGGGTCAAATCATCCTAAACCACATCTAATCATCAAATCCTCCCAATTTTCCCCAAATCTCATGAACATGAACCCTAGAAATTTACAGTCATCAATAGACATAATTAAATCCGTTTCGTGATATAAAAGATGTATTTCTATCCGAATAATTACCCAAACACAATTCTACATGCAGTCTCCTTATCAAAATGTGAATTTCTAATTCCGATTCAATGGGTTTTTACCAATCTCCCAAAACAATGCAATTTTCATAAATGTCTAAGCATGGAAGAAACATTCGTTGCAAATAACGCAATTAAACCACTTGCCTCTGATCTTTCTCTGAATTTGGTGTTGAATCTTGGATGTAGGTTGCTCTCTCCTTTTCTCCCAAGGTTGAAGGTTGAAGATGGGGTTAGGGTTCTCTCTTTGGGAACTTCTCCTAACTTCTCATGAAACCCCCGTAGCCCTCTAATCAGTTAATTACTGGTAATGGGTTAGTGGGTCACTAATTTCCCTATTTTAAACTCCCAAAATTCGTTGGTCAAAATTCCTAAAATTCCAAAATTACCAAAATACCCTTTTAAGTTGTCGGTATGGCCTAAAAATGCCCCGGGACCCAAATTAAACCCCCGGCTAGTGTTTTCTGACTATTTCGACCCTTACGAACACGTTGGTGCACTCAAAATGACCATACGGTTGATAAAAATAAAATCCACTTTTTAATTAAAATAATTATATTCCTGACGCGACTGTCACACGCGTCCTAACAAAATTTCCAAATTGCCGTATTTTAATTTCATGACAAATTCAACATATTCAATATTCATTATAATAAAATAATATCCATTATAATCAAATACCAACTCACATCTCGTTAGTATTTTATCCGGATTAATTCTCAATTAATACACATTTAATTCAATTAAATCCCATAAATAAATATCACAAAAATACGGGGTATTACACCTTGCTTAATAGGAATAGATAAGGCCTTCAACCCGACAAGATAGTTTTTAAATATCTCATTCGTACTTGTCCAAAAAAGATCTTCCCATACATTTATGTAAAACTAAATCTACTTTGTTATGTAAATTGTCTATCTTTGCTACAAGATGGTGGTGTATTAGTACTTATGTCGAATTTATGTGAGTACTATAGATATGCCAAATGTTCTAATTTGTTTAATATATCAAGAATTAGTTTGGATATAAATTGTATGATCATATTTTGTTTGTCTTTGATATGTATTGACATATACTTGTGTGTAGCATGTAATACATTGGACTCTCACATAATTTTTTTAAGGCTTGAAAATGATGTCAGCAAATAAAGAAAAGATAATAAATGAAAAATTACAAAGGATCACTCCCCCACTTAATAAAGATAGCCTTAATCGTAGTGGCATTAATCTAAGAAGTATGGTCACAGATGTGACGTATCCAGATTGAATACATTACTAAAATCATATTATATGGCACATCTAAAAAGGTTGATATACTGTGTTTAGGGGTCCAATATTTCTTCCTTTATTTTGAGCAATGTTTGTATATAGTTGGATACATGCATTAAACTAAGTATTACAAGGCATACCATTAAAAAAATTGGAAAATGTAATATTTATATCCAAAGGCCTAAAGTTTTTTTAAGGTAAGAAGATTATTTGGGTTGTTTGTCTTGTCTAGAGATTATGTCCATAAGGTTGTGACGAGGCTATATATGCCAAGGTTAATAATAAATTTATTAAATACATTTTTCTAGCAAAATATTCATATATGGTCGGTTAAGACCACCTTAATAAACATGTTTAAGTGTAATTTAAATACCAATAGTTGAGGGTATATTAAAATTCCTTAGTGTGGTCATCCCAAGATCATCCCCTCCTTGGGCGCTTTCGAGGGAAAAGAGGGAGGAGAAAGGTTTGTTGCCCCTCGCTACATCGGGGGTGTTTTTTTTATCGTCGTTTATGGGGTGATGAAAAGAGATAGAGTCGTCATCCTATTTTTCCACATGTTACCACCTCGAGAGAGAGAGAGAGAGATAGATAGAGAGAGAGAGAGAGAGAGAGAGAGAGAGAGAGAGAGAGAGAGAGAGAGAGAGAGAGAGAGAGAGGCATCAAAGATAAACTGATGGTTCTGAAACCAATAGTTTAGAGATTCGGGGGTTAAGTTATGAAATGGAAAGGTGTTAAGCAGCCATCCCACCCTTTCATTCTCTCATGGGTTTGTGTTACTATTTTCCTCAATTTTTTCGTTAAGTGTGTGTGTGTATATATAAGTGGAGACCGAAATCACTCAACTCGCATCATGGAAGAGATGGTGTGAGGTCATCCATAGGAATGTTCCCAAAATAATAATTAGAAAAATATGATATGTGCACTTATCGAGATATATGCTTATTGAGATATTGATCATTGTGATGAAACGATTATATATGTTTGATAAGGCACAAGTATGAATCACGAGTATGATATATATGAATAATATATGGATAAAATAGGAAAAATATGAAAATATGATAATAGGACTCGAGTCTCAAGTTTTATCCCGAAGCGCCTATGTAGCTTACAAATACATCAAAGTCCATGTAGTTCTCATGTGGCACAAGGGTGGAGTTTATCCTATAGATAAAAATGGGAGTTTATTATATGTGTGTGTGTGTGTAGAAAAGATATTTTTAGTTTTGAGAAAATGTTATGATAGTCGCATCAGAATTTATAGGTGTAACCCTCTTTTTCTTCGTTTCAGGTTGTTTATAAAAAGTAAATTGTGTGCAATATAAATAATAAAATATGAGGAATTAATGTGTATGATCTAAAGTAAAATCTAAATTAAGAATTTATATAACTAATGCAAAAATAAAGAAATTTAAAGAGAAAGAATGATGTTTGGACCTGCTTTGGAGACTTGAAGCTTAACCTTGATCCTTGATGAGCTTCCTTGCAAGTTGGGATGAATGTAGGATGAGAAATGTGGATATTTTGCTAAATTGGGTATGAAAGTGATGGTAATGAAAGGTAGAGAAGAATTTCACACAAGGAAATTTATTTATTGCAAAAGAATATTGTTGGGATCACTTATATAGATGAATCTAAGGTTCCTTTCGAAATGAGCTCAATCTTTCCTTATATAGGGTAGGGGACTACCAATCGGCATTGTCCTTATCCTGCTTATCGATAGGTAACCCTAGAAATAATGCCACTAGGTAGGGAAATGGACCTGCTAATTGACAGTCTCGTTCAGATTTTTCAAAAAAAAAATGGTCATAAAACACAATCTATAAGTCCAAATTACAAACGGGGATTACCATTAGGAAGTTATTTTAGATACCTTTGAGAATCATTGGACAGCTCTTGGGTATGGGAGTTTACTTTGGGTCAAATGGGGATCGAAAGTTCCCATCGGTTCTATAGACAGATTAATCATTGGACAACGCTGGATCGTTCGTCTGAACTGTAAGTCCAAATCGCGCATGGGGAAGACCGTTGGAAAGGTTGTGTGAGGTACTTTGATGTTCTAAAGATCTTCATTTGGTTTGAAGAGTTAAATTTGGTCAAATTAGGCCAAAAAGTGTTTGGTGACCTTTCAGAGTAAAACAAATCATTCGTCTATATCGTAAGGCTGATTCACTCATGGGGAAGACCATTAAAAAGGGATATTCAGTGCCCTTGAAAGATTCATTCGGCCTAATTTGAGATGAAGAGTTGACTTTGATCAAATGAAGCCTGGGAGCGTCGGGTGTCCTCTGAATTAATTTTCAGAGAAAATAGATCGTTCATCAAGATTGTCATGCGATTTTGCGCATGGGGGACCTTTAGAAAGGGGTTTCAGTTCCCTTCAAATATCCATTGAGCTCTAGCTCTGACGATAAAGTTGATTGGGATCAAATCAAGGCCTGGGAGTTCCTAGTGGCCTCTCGATCGATTTTTGATAGTAAAATGGTTCGTTCATCTAAAATCGTTATGTCAATTCACACACAGGATAGACCATTAAAAAGGACCTTCGACGATTTATTGAGATTTCTCCATAATGATGGAGATAACCAGAGTCAAATGGTACCCAGGAGAACCCAATGACCTCTAGATCGGTACTCAAAGTATAACCTTGGGTTTATGTTTAATGGGGAGGTGCTGGGGATGTAATTAGAGACTTAGGGGTCCAATAATGTGGTGTCTACAGACCCCCTTGATGAGTGATCTCAGAATAAGTGAAAGCCATTGAATAGACACCACATTATGTTTAGGAAAGAGGTCAATTCTGAGGACCGAAAGGGATAAGGATGACCGATTTAAAGGGTTGAGGTTGATTTTGAGGACCAAAGGTAATGCCGGGGATGGATTATTCTGAGGGACTAAAGTTGGGACGACTAATTATGTGGGTCGAGGTCCATTATGAGGACCTTAAGTTGGAGCGATCAATTCTAAGGGTCGAGGTCAATTCTGAGAACATTAAGTGGAGGCGATCAATTCTGAGGGTCGAGGTCAGTTCCGAGGACCTTAAGTCGGAGCGACCAACCTTAAGGGTCGAGGTCAATTTTAAGAACCTTAAATTAGAGAGAATAATTCTAAGGGTCGAGATCAATTCTGAGGACCTTAAGTAAGAGCGACCAATTCTGGGGGTCGAGGATAATATTAAGGACCTTAAGTGGGAGAGACCAATTTTGAAAGTCTGGGTAAATTCTTAGGACCATAAGTAGGGGCAACCATTTCTAAGGGTTGAGATTAATTTTAAGGACCTTAAGTAAAGGCGACCAATTCTGAGGGCCGAGGTCAATTCTGAGGACCTTAAGTAAAGGCGACCAATTATGAGGTTCGAGGTCAATTATGAGGACCTTAAGTGGAGGAGACTAATTCTGAGGGTCAAGGTCAATTCTGAGGACCTTAGGTGGGAGCGAACAATTCTAAGAAATTCGATTTGACGGCCCCTCCTGAATATCCCTTGGCAGTTGAGTTGATTTTTTTCACTCGTTATTTTATCAGTTTTGGGCCATCTACAGAGAGCTGAATAAACTGGTTTACGGAGAATGGAGCTCGATATATGTGTTGGTCGGTGCCCTGGTGGGGGGAGTTGTAGTCCATTCTAGAATTAGAGGAATACGAGTATGTTCAATTAGCTGACATTCGGTAGACCTCCTTTTATTTTCCCAGCGGCTCTTGCGTCAAGTTGGATGGGAGAAAATAGTGCCTTCTCATACCCTGGATTTCTTTCCAGTAGAGGATTTGACTGAAGGCTTGCGCATGCGACTAGATTCTTTGTGGGAGAATCACCATCCATCAACTCCTCTTTCATAATTTGTTAGTAGGTTTTTCCATATTTCTAGAGACTATATAAAATGGTTATAGAATTGGTTAGTGTATAAGATCTTGGCAGAGGAGACCGAGTAAAGATGGTTTATTATATTTGACACAATCTAGGGGGCATAGTGGTTTTCTCTAAGATGGTCCAAGATTATTGTTCTATGGAGCGCCTTCAGCATACCATCTACGTAGGAAAAGTTTGGGGGCCTCTGGGAGCAGATAAAAATGGGTCTGAGTCTTTTGACAGCTGTAGATAGGGTCTTTTGTGAAGCTGGTGATTATTTTTGAAGCTTTTTGTGATGGATATGTGCTTAGTTATTTTGGGGGGTTTTAGAATAATCTGGGAAGGTTTGGTTAGTTTATTTTAGAAGTAGTTTGGTTTGATTTGTTTTTAGGGCAGTTAGGTTAGCAAGGGTAGTTATTTGACTCCCTACGCTAATATTTCCTGTAATTATGTCGAATTTTCCCGTAATGGAATAAAAAAGGATTTTAATTATATTATCGTACCACTCAATGAGTTTTATATTTGAATTATTTATACAAATCACTAAGGCATACATAATCCTTCTATTCTTGTAAATGATAAAATAATTCGTCCTTCTCGAGGATAAGAAAATAATAGCTTTTTTTAAAACTAAAGAACTGTGGACATGTAAAGCATATGGGATGCTTACGTACCTCTGGGGGTTTTGAAAAAAATGAGTTTCATTTTTGAAAGCAAAAAGAGGTTTTAGAGGATTAGGCCCCACATAGTTCTGAGTAAAGGGAAATGAAGAATTTTTTTAGAACAGAAAGGAGATGAGAGGAGCCATAGCGCCCCAAGATTTCGGACTAGGGGTAGAATCTTTTAAGATGGTCCAAGTTGACTGGGCGTGCCATCTCTTCTCCGTCAAGTTCAGTGAGCATAGTGGCGCCACCGGACAATATTTTTTCTTGATGTAAGGGCCGCTCCGTTTGGCTTAAATTTCCCTTTAGGGTCCCACACAGGTTCTACGATTTCCTTGAGGGCTAAATCCCCTTCTCGAACACTACATTACTTGACTCTCATGGTGAATAATCATGTTATCCGGTAATGGTGGCCCTATATATGATATATAGCCCTTATCCTTCTTTCATTTAAGAGAGACAACTCGTCAAAATGGCTTTAATGCCAGTCTTCCTCATTGACTTTGCTTTCAAGAATAATGCGTAGTGAAGGTATATCTAGTTCAACAGGTAGGACTGCTTGCATACCATATACCAGAGTGTAAAAGGTAGCTCTAATAAATGCCCAAACTGAAATACGGTAGCCCTAAAGCGCGTATGGGATCCGATCGTCCCAATCTCGACAACTCTCGGTCATCTTGATAATGAATGACTTAAGGTTCTTATTAGCGGCTTCAACTGCACTGTTGGTTTCTGGTCAATAGGGAAAAGATTTGTGTATCTAAATCCCATAATCGTCAACCAGCTCTGTGACTTTTTCCTCGAATGGTAAACCGTTATCTGACACAAGCTCAGGTGAAACCCCGTATCGGTAGATAATGTTCTTTAAGATGAACTTGGCTATTTTTTGGCATTCAGCACTAGATATAACTCAGTTTTGACCCATTTGGTGAAGTAATCAATGGAAACCAGGATGAACTTTTACTCATTGTAGGCTTTGGGTGTGACTTTTCCTATGATATGTATGCCCCAAGTGGAGAATGGACAAGAAAAGGTTATGTTGTATAATTCCCGTGGGGGCAAGTGTTGGATATTAGAAAATTGTTGGCACTTAAGGCATCTTCGAATATAGGCGGTGTAATTTTGAACCATGGTATTCCAAAAGTAGCCCTATCAGATAGACTTCTTAGCGAGCATATGGCCATTCATGTGGGGTTCGCATTCCCCGCTGTAGATCTTTTGCATCATCTCTTCAATGTCAGTCCCTGCAATGTAATGTAAGTAATTTCCATCGAAGTTTCTCTTAAATAGTGCTTTATCATAGATAATGCGTAGGGTTGCTCGATCTTTCTTGCTAGCATCTTGGGGGTACCTATCTTTCTTGAGGAGGCGCCAAATGTCGTAGTGCCAGCACTCGATCATATCGGAGTTTCTTCTTTAATGAGATTAATATGGTAGAAGTGGGTCGATTTAGCTTATTTCGGACAAGGAAAGGGCCATCGTTATTCCCTCAGGCATTTCGACTATGGAGGTGAGAGTAGCAAGGGCAATGGCCAAGTTTTCCTTGCTTGGGGCAAGTAGTAGAAGGTAATATATCAAAACTGGGAGGCCAACTCTTCTAGGTGGGCGTGGAAAGGTAAAAGCTTTTCATCTTTGACTTTCCATCTTCTATGGACCTGGCTAATGACGAGGGAGAATTCTCATAGATACCTAGGCACTAGATTCTTTTCTTGAGAGTGACTTTGAGGCCTATGGTGCATGCCTCATATTCGGTCATGTGCAGGGAAAATCTAGCTTAATGGAAATGGTAATATGAGAGTTATGAGGGGTGATCAGGAGTATCCTAATGTTGTATCCTTTTTTATTAGCAGCGCTATCAAAGAACATTTTCCACCAGATGTCTTCCTGAGAGATGCAAATGATGCTTTCTTCTAGGAATTCAGAGATCCAAACGTCGACATCTTTCATAGGGTAGTCAGCAAGGTAGTTAGAGATGGCTCTACCTTTCACGGTCTTTTACGTGACATACATAATATCAAACTCGGCTAGAAGCATCAATCATCATCAGGCCATTTGTCTAGACAGGGCAAGTGTCTCAAGCAGGTATTTGATAGGATTCATTCGGGACATAAGTCTGATGGGAAAAGCGAGCGTGTAGTGTTATAATTTCTGAGTGACCTAGACAAGGGTGACAAGTGCTTTTTCCAAGTCAGTGTAGTTGACTTTGCACCAGACTAATTTGTGATTGGAGTAGTAGATGGCCTTTTCTTTGTAGGATTCTTTAAGGTATCGGGCTATCAAAGCCCCAACTGTGGTATCTGTTACGATCAAGTGTAAGAGTAGAGGGAGACCAGGTTATGGAGACATGAGTACCGAAGGTCGAGTTGGATACTACTCGATTCGATTGAAGGCTTCCTAATAAGATTCGTTCCAGACTTTTGTATAATCCTTTCAGAGGAGTTTAAAGATTGGTTCATAAAATATAAGTCAACTGGATGATGAACCGGATGATATATTGTAATTTTCCAAAGAATCCCCACACTTCCTTCTCCATTTGGGGTGGTGACATTTTGAGTACGGCTTTCAGTTTGGTAGGATTTGCTTCAATTCCCTTCTCGCTAACCATGAATCCCTTTCCTTTAGTAACGTCAAAAACACATATTTTAGGGTTAAGTCACATTTAGTATTGCCGCAGTCGTTCGAAAGAACTTTTGGAGAGTAGGAACATGACCTTCCCATGTTTTAAACTTGATAATCATATCATCCACATAGACCTCGACTTGTTTATGTATCGGGTCATGAAAGATGGTTGTGGCAGCCATTCAGTAGGTAAACCGTGCATTTTTAAGACTGAATGGTATCAATGTGTAACAGAAGGCTCCCCAAGGAGTGATGAATGTGATTTTTTCTTGATGATCAGGGTGTATCTTGATCTGATTGTATCCGATAAAACCGTCAACGAATGACTTGAGATCGTTACTCATCGTGTTGTCCGTAATCATGTTGATATTGGGTAATGGGTAATCATCTTTCGAAGAGGCTTTGTTCAAATTTTGGTAGGCAATCCACATGCGTACTTTTCCTTCGAATTTCAGCACGGGTACAATATTAGCTAACCATATGGGATATTAGATCACCCGAACGAAGTCTACGTTTAATTGTTTGATCACCTCCTATTTAACTTTGAGCGACCTTTTGGTGCAGAGTTTTCACAGTTTTTATTTGACAGGTTTACATTTAGGGAGAGTTAGAATCTTGGGTTGAGCTATTTTGAGATCTATGTTAGGCATGTCATCGTAGTACCATGCGAAAACGTCCATAAATTCTTTCAGCAGTTCTTCGAGTTACACGAACTCATGTTCATCAAAGATGGACTCTATCCTAATCTCACGCAGTTGGTTACTAGAACCAAGATTAATAATAATAGTTTCATCCTCAATAATTTGGATGCGATTATGTTGTTTGTTATTAACCTTATTAAGATCAATTAATAATTATTCATTTGCAAAATCATCATCATCAAGAGTTTGATTAGAAATAAGATAATTAATGTAAAGCATAGCAAGATACTCAAAATCTTTATTTATTTCATTCTCAGGAGAAATAGCATTGAGAACCTCATCGAAAGAGGTCTCGATTACACTATTATTAGAAAAGGGAGGAACAACAAATGAGGAAGAAATAGGATAAACATCTGGGTTGGGTTGCATTTCAGCGGGTGGAATTGGTATAGCATTCCAATTGAGGAGGGGTGCATCAACAGTCTTGATTAGAGTGTATGGTTCCGGTTATGTAGCGCCTGAGTGGTCATAAAGAGTGTCAGTCGCGGTATCTACAGATCAAACGAGTCCTTAGAGTCACTTCCCTCAAAAACCTTGATAACAACTATAGTACTCTCAATTAGTGGTTTCACACGATGCCGGGAAATTTTGGCCCATGAGTAGCTGTCTTAAAAGAATATCTCCATCCTTAGTTTCATCTTCTTATCCACATAATCATACCATAGTTCGGGAAAGCCAAAAAAGGGAAAATTTTCACCCTCTTTGATGAATCTTCCATTCAAGGAGTCCTCTAAAAATGTCTTGGTATTTTCTAAACTTCGCTTTAAATGAGGTTGGTAGAGCATTCTAAGTTCTTTTTTTGTTTTTTTATGTTGGTTTATTACCTAAGACACATAGAGGAAAGGCCTCCTTCAGGAATATGGGTTCTAGTATCCCCTGTGGTAATCGTCCCAGCCCCAGTCTGAGCATAAAGTGCATATTCTTGAACATTTATATTATATTGACATTGCCACGAGGGATGTGTTTTGGACAGACTCTGTCTTTAAAATCATCCCCTGCTGAGAGTGGAAGTGGTTCGACTCGAAAGCTGGAAAGAAGCATATCATTATCCCCATATTGTATCTTTAGTACCAGGCTACTGGTGCTTACATTCTCGATATTATCATCGTCACCCAAGGTGGTGATGACTTGACCCTTGGTAAAGAACTTCTATTTCTAATAAATAGAGGAAGATATCCCCTTGATTCTATAAAGACATGATCGACCAAGCAATAGGCTGCAACAAGAAGGTATATCGATAATTTGGAACTTGGTAACGAGATTTATATGGTCAACCCCTATTGCAAGCTTTATAGATACCATCACTTCTCAACGAGTATTGAAAGGTTGCTTACTTTCAAACCCGAGAAATTGAAGGTCCTTGATGGGAAAACATTGAGTGTTAATACATTGTCAACGAGTGAGAGTGGCATTGTCTTCCCCATTACTTTAATACATATGTTAAGGGGTAGTTGTAATTAGGACCAAACTTTGGGATTTCTTATTTAGAGAAGGAAAACATTCTATTAGAGATTAAGGACCCAACTAAGTTCACGGCTTCTTCTGGAGTGGTGGAAGGAGGGACTGTGGGCGCGATAAGAAATTTCATCAAGTCATTTTCGTGTATTTGGGAAGACATGAAGAGTCCCTATAAAGTGATGTCGTCCTAACTTTTCTTTTACTAGTTGAGGATCTTACTCTCCTCGATGGTCATTTTTAGGATGAGGAGTTTCCCAATAACACCATTTCCTTTATTTGTACCTGATGACTGGGGAATCAAACTATGGTATCGCCTCCTAGATATTATTATATGGTTCATGGAGGAGGGGAAGAATAGAAATGCAATTTCCTTATCCACATTGGGTTATATGGACACTTTGTCGATTTTTCCTAGCAGATCTTCAAATGATATCATTTCCCATGAACTAATTACTCGATTAAAATTTTCTTAGCTTGGTTCTTCATCTGAACTACCAAACTCATCCCCCCATCTGATGGAAATAATGTCATCTTTCTATGAGATTTTAATGCATTCCACAACCTCAACGGCTTCTTCATATAGATCCTCCCACTCAATAGGGAGATTCATAAGTGAAGTAACCAATCGCCCTTGTACTTTAATAGCATCGAGTGACTTGGACATATTGAAAATCTCACCGGTCTGTCAGAACATATCTGCCATGATCTGAACTGCATCATCCAAACTTACTTCATCAATGGGTACCACTCAATTATCTTAACTCACGATTCCACTTTCGGGCCTTCATTAACAGTGTGTTGAACTTCTGGCAGTCAATGGTCATTTATGTGTGTAATTTCAGCCCAAACTCTACGAGCTGGTTTAGTACTTCTGATAATTTCATATCTTTTCCCCCAAAATAGGTAAAAACGGTAATATATGCTCTTGTAAGAAGTGACGGGGCTTGGTCGACAAAATAAGTAAGATGGAGGAGAAAATATAGGCAAACTTTAAGATGTTTGGGTGAAAATACGAGTATGATGGGTGTTTTATTAGGTACAAGTTGGGTAGATAGGTCAAATTTCGAATTATTTTCTAGGAAGATGGCATTTGTATGATTTGGAAGTGGATTGTGGGTGGTGTTTGGTATGGGATTGGCTGGTGGGGCGATGACACCTTGGTCAATAAGTCCTTGGACTACATTTCGTAGATGGAAGCACTGATCAATGGTATGGCCAGTATTTTAATGAAAATCACAATAGGCATTGGGTTTGAAGTTTTTGGGAAGCGAATTTCGTAATGGATGAGGGTTCAAAGGCTTGATGAGATTTCAGCTCAATGGAGCTTGGTAGACTTTGCGGGGGTGAGCATGAACTCGGTGTATTCTTTTCTGACTGGATTGACACTAATTTTTGGTTCCCAAGAGGTAGCAGAATGTGAGATGTTGTTGATAGTCGAGACTGTAGCGGGATTCTCATATTTTCTTGGAATGAACTGTCTGAATACTTTCTTCGGCTCAACTTTCGTCGTGGAAATACTTTCTTCAATCTCCACTCCTGCTTTTTAGAGGGCTCAGAAATAGCGGTCATATTGTCTACCAATCGTCTCTCGGACATGGGATAAAAAGTTTTTCTTCATAATACTATCTTGTTCCTCTTTGAAAGGTCGGTTGGTCATGGTGGCCACTTTTTCCCTCCACCTTGCTATGAAATTATTGACAGTTTCTCCTGGTTTATGCTTAATAAGTTCTAAATCATAGAGTGTAACCTCTAACTCCTCGTTTTATTTGTATTGCAATATGAATTAACGGGCAATATCCTCCTAACTACGAATTCTAAATTCCTCGAGGGATTAGAATTAGCGAAGAGCGTTGTCCTTCAAAGTTTGTTGAAACACTTGGGCCATTATTTCCTCAGATACACCTAAGAGAATCATGGCTCGGAAATAACTTCAAAGATGAATGATTGGGGGACCTCTACCCCCGAACTTATCAATATTGGGCATCTTAAATTTTTTCGGTAGTCGTGTTTTAGGGTATGGATACATATTGGTGTAATCCATGTAATTCTCAGAGATTTGTACCTAGTTAAACTTATTGATTAACAGTTTAAGGTCCTCCTTGACCTTATATAACTCTTCTTTCTTTGGATCGACGGGTACGGGATGGTTAGCCCCTAGCTGGGCAATAATTGGTATAGGGAGTTGAGTTGGCGGTGGCCCGTTAGTAGGAGGGGCACGCAAAGCATGATGATATTCTTCTAGGACCAAAATAGGCTCATGTGAGGGTAGACCCATAATGCGAGGGAAGAGTACCTCGTGATCTTTGGGAATAGGGACCCAATTTCTCTTCATTTCATGAACCTCGATTTGAAAGTTGTCAATCTTTGCGATAAGTTATACTGGGATCGTCATAAAATCAGGTCGCACATTTGGTACTTATTTTGCATTCTCCGTAGAGAGTTGATGAAGGTGGATTCCAAACTCGGAGGAAGTAGCGGGAGAACTACCGGAGCTTTGGGGTGGTTCGATGAAATTCACGAATCCAATAGGGACCCAGGGTCGTGAATGCGATCAACCTGAGAGGGAAAAATTATTCAAATTTATTTCTGAAAGAGAGAGGGAATAATCTTTTATTGGAAAAGAAGAAAAGGATTTAGATATTTTTTAGGAAGAGTTGGACAAAATGCTTTTGGTATTTTGATAAAAAGAGGAAAATTCTTTTTGGGATTTTGATAAAAGAGGAAGAAAAAGGGTTTTGATATTTTGATAAAAGAGGAGGAAAAATGTTTTTGATACTTTTAGTAAGGAAGGAGGAAAAATGAGAGGAGAGTTTAAGCATGATTATTATTATGTTTATGTTTTCACTTGTATTAGGTTTACCTAAATGTAAAAAGGAATGACGAACAGGATCCGGGTCTGGGAAAAATTAGGATTTGAAAAATATGTAAAATACGGCTTGACTTGTTGCCCGACTCATGGACAGGGTCCCATTTTGGAAAGATGAAATGTCACAACAATCTAGGCAACATACCGACCCGGCATTTCGACAGAGTTTTAGGTAGTAAACGACAAACTAAATATGAGTGTCCTAGGTTTGACGCCTATATGAGGGTATACAATTGTTGGGTTAGTGGAAAGGTTCCCCCTTTTGGCATGACTTCCACGAGATACATCTTGCTTTTGAGGGTAATCGGTACGTGCTTTGGGGTGATGTAAAGAGATTGAGTTGCCAGCCTATTTTGCACAAAAAAGGAAAAACAACATGTCGCCGCCTTAAGAGAGAGGAATCAAAGACAAACTGATGGTTGTGAAACCAATAGTTTAGAGGTTTGGGGGCTAACTTATGGAAAGGGAAGGTCTGAGGCACCCATCCCACCCTTTCGATCTCTCATCGGCTTGTGTTACCATTTTCCTCAATTTCACTTGAAGTGTGTGTGCGTGTATATATAAGTGAAGATCAGAATCGTTAAACTCGCATCTTGGAAGAAACGGAGTGAGATCATCCACAGGAATGTTCCCAAAATAATAATTAGAAAAATATTATGTGTGTGCTTATCTAGATATGAGCTTATCGAGATATTGATCGTTATAATGAAACGATAATATATGTTTGATAAAACGCAAGTATAAATCACAAGTATGATATATATATATATATATATATATATATATATATATATATATATATATATATATATATATATATATATATATATATATATATATGGATAAAATAGGAAAAATATGACAATATGAAAAAAGGACTCGGGTCTTAGGTTGTAGCCCAAAACACCTACGTAGCCTATAACGGCATCAAAGTTCATGTAGTTCTCATGTGCACAAGTGTGGTGTTTATCACATAGATTCAAACAGGAGTTTATTATATGTGTGTGTATAGAAAAGATATTTTTAGTTTTGAAAAAATGTGATGAAGAACTCTACCGGAATTTATAGGTGTAACCATATTTTTCATTGTTTCAAGTTTTTTAAAGAAAATAAATTGTGTGCACTAAATCTAATAAAGGATGAGGTATTAATGTGTATGATATAAAGTAAAATCTAAATTAAGAATTTATATAACTAATGAGAAAATAAAGAAATTTAAATAGAAAGAAGGATGTTTGGACCTTCTTTAGAGACTTGAAGCTTAACCTTGATCCTTGATGAGCTTCCTTGCAAGTTGCAATGAATGTAGGATGAGAGAGAATGAGATTTTTCCTAAATTGGGTATGGAAGTGATGGAAATGTAAGGTGGAGAATAATTTCACATAAGGAAACTTTCCTAATTACAGAAGAATGTTGATGAGATCACTAATATTGATGGATCTGAGGTACCTTTCGAAGTGAGATCATGCTCTCCTCATATAGGGTAGGGGACTGACGATCAGTACAGTCCTTGTCCTACTTTTCTATACGTAACCTTAGACACACTATCGATAGGCACGGAAATGGACCTGCCAATTGGCAGTCTCATGCATTTTTTTAGGAAAAAGGTCATAAAACTCAATTTTTAAGTCCAAACCATACACGTGTCATATTTTTAGAAAGTTAATTTATAGACCTTTGAGAATCCTTTAGGATTTATCTTGTCCGGGAGTTAACTTTAGGTCAAATGAGGCCCAGAAGCGACCGTTGAATTTTTTGACAAAAGATCGTCGGGCAATAATGGATTGCTCATTCGAACCATAAGCTCGAATCATGCACGGTATGGACCATTGTAAAGGTTATGCAAGTTACTTTGATGTTCTAAAAAGCTTCGCTTGGTTTAGAGAGTTGACTTTGGTCAAATGGGGCCCATAGGCATCAAGTGACCTTTCGAAGTAAAATTGATCCTTCGTCCATAATATAAGGTTGATTCACACAAGGAGTGGACTATTGGAAAGGGTATTCAGTGCCCTTCGGAGATTCTTTCAGTTTTATTAGAGCGCAAGAGTTGACTTTGCTCAAACGGAGCCCAAAAATGCTTAGTGTCTTTCGAATTAGTTTTCGAAGGAAAATGGATCATTCGTTAGAACGGTTATGTCATTTTATATGTGGGGTAATCGTTGAAAAGGGGTTTCAGTTCCCTTTGAATATCCATTGAGCTCTCAGTCTAACGGTGAAGTTGATTGGGGTCAGATCGGGGCCAGATAGTGCCCAATAGCCTCCAGATCTTTTTTTATAGTTGAATGGTCTGTTTGTCTGAACTAATATATCAAATTGTGCACAATATGGACCATTTTAAAGGGGATTCAGATCTTTTCAAAGATTTATTGAGTGTTCTCTCTAATAACGGAGTTGACCGGACTCAAATGAGGCTCAGGAGTCCTAATAGACTCTATATCAGTACTCGAAGTTTGACCTAGGGTTTGTGATGAATAGGGAGGAGCTAGGGACTTAAGGAAAAGCTTATGTGGGTCCTAAAATATGGTGTCTACACTGTACTTATGTGTACTCCTTCCTCCCCCTCTTTCCCCCTGCATATAATAAGTCAATTGGATATTAAATGTATTAAAAATATGGAGATCATCTTAGCTGTTTTTATTTATTTTTGTAGAGGATGAACAACACATACTTGTATTATGCCTTAGAGTTAGATCCATTACTGGAATTATTGCCATGTCTACGTCTTACCCAATGGACTTGGCACGAGGCAGACTGATTGTATAGGTAATTTTGGGTGTCGTCTTGAGGAGTAAATATCTAATAAGCATGGATATCCACGAAATAATGATAAAAGGAATGATAATTCAAACAAATGATTATATCACAACAAAAGTGGAATTGTTAAGATTATTTTAACTAATGTCACATGAAAGAATTTATCATAATTATATGTTTGTAATTAATGATTAAATTTTAACTTCCTGATGCTAGATGATACTCTACAACATAAGAATTTGTTACACTGGTATGAAAAATAAAACTAAATATTACTTTGCAACAAATAAGCTATTAGAAAATTATACTCAAATGTGAAGAGTTGATCATAATTATTTTTATATAATTAAAATTATTTTATAGTGCCTTTTCACTATCATGAATACATATGCTTTGTCTTAGTTTTTGCAGACCGACAAGTATGATTTTCAATACAGAGGAATGTTCCACGCTTTATCATATGTGTTTGCCCACGGGCTTTATACAATGGTTGGCTTCCTTCTGTCGTTGGTGCTGTAAGCCTTATAATTGTTTTAGTTATAATAACGATGATTGCATTGGGATGCTGTAAAATTTCTAACCTTTAATAGTCCATGTGATAATGTAGAAAGAAGAATCCCACATTGAGGGAATGGAAATTTGTTTTTTGGGGTTGTGTTTTTTGGATTGTGTTTAAACCAAACACAATGAGAACCATCACTACACCCAAATGGGATATTTGTGAGTGCTGCTAGCAGTCACAAATGACCTTTATAACTGCTATTTGCCATCATAATTTAGGGGGTGACAAAAGAAAAATTGTAACTCCTAACAGCAGTCACAAATTTTTATTACCCCTACGGGGTTATGACTGGTGACCCCAATTTGTAATTGCTATTTGTAACTGCTGACATCAGTTACGAATCTTATATTTGTGACTGCTGTTAGCAGTTACAAAATTGATAGTAGTGACAAATTTATGACTGCTATTAGCAGTTACAAAATTGAATTTGTTAAATGTGGTAAGAGCTATTACAAATATCTTTATATTTTCAAATTATGAAATAATTAAAGTAAAATAAATATCATGATAACAAGTCTAAAAATTTTGACAACATTTCATTTATATTTATGATACTCCAAATATCCAGTACACATAAAACTTGTTTAAACTTAATTTAATATCAAACAACCCCTTCGTGGGCGCCAAGTAGAAAATGAACATAGACTAAAAATAAACTAAAAAAAATAATGACACAACACTTCGATGACATGAAATGTCATGAACATGTAACAAATCATTCTAAATCTAGACCAGGAGTCACCACGCTGTGGATACGCTTAGTGAAGTCTAGGTATATCATCCGTGGGGGGTATTGATGCAGTGACATCCTCCCTTGTGTACTCAGAGTACGCCTATTGAGCAAGTTCAATGGAATCAAATTTTTTGAATACAGGGCCTCAGTATCCATTGACTTGTGCTTGTGTTGCTTGCCATGAAGTGTAAACACCTGGATTTAGGCCTTTGAATACTACGTATGCTGGGTATGACATGTGTATGCCTGCGAACAATAAAATGTAACTATGTTAGTTACATTAAAGAATGCGAAGCACAATATCAAAACAGAATATCAAAACAGATCAATGATTATATAAATATATTTATGAACCGCTGACTGTGTTGAAAAAATTCTGACACAACACATGTGCTGATTTCTAATCAATTTGTCTCATATCAAATTACGACTCCTACGCGACTGTAAGAAGATATAGATAGAACTAGTATCTCGAGTCATTCCCATGTCACATACATGAATTGGCAAGTATAAATTTAAACATTCAATACCATGAAGTGACAATAACCAAGATAAACAGTAAATTAGATAAAACCAACCTCCTAATAACCTAGCAGCAATAGAGCTAAAATACCAAGTTTTGCTCTCCTCCATCATCGATGCTCCAAAATTTAAGTTATGAATCAATTCGAATCAAAATCATCCCTGAGACTCATTCTTCCTGGGGCCATCATCCTCTTCTCGCTCTACCGCCAACAATTTCCCAACTTCCTCATCAGGTTATGCCACCTTCTTCTGAGCTTCCTTAGCCTTAAGTGCCTGTAACTTTTAATGATTATAATACGCGACGCCCATGAAAACAAGCCCATATCCCAATAAATTAACCAGCGTGACTGTGTCCTTGATAACAGATAAAGAGAAGGCAATCAACAACTAATCCTTAACAACCTCAGCCACATTTATAGTCAAAGCGGACGTCTTCCCGATGAGCAAAAACACGTTGAGGTTCAAGGCAAACGCGAAAATGGAATTCATCCCAAAAATGACATAATCAAAGTGAAAACTGAAAGTCTCCTTCAACAAAGGAAATTCCACAATAATCCATGGAACCGAAAGAAAAAGCAGACAATAGGGAGAAACATGGTATAAGGAAGTTATAGCGTTCAAAGTAATATCATTTCCCATAATATCTACTCAACACTGATGCTTCTAAAATGTGTTGTAGCATAAATATATATACTACTAACATCTGTCGCAACATAAATATATATACTTGGAATTTTCTTGGAAATTCATGTATTGGACATGACTTTAAGAACTAGTTAGTTCTAAGTTAGATATACCTATGGTAATCTGTATGTCATAGGTATATCTGGTGAGGATAAGCAACCTACCCCGAAGTCTAGGTATATCTGGCAATCTGTATGCTAGATATGGCTGCATTTGGTTCATTTTAGTACTATATATTTCAGTTAGTAGCTGCAAATATTTGAGTTTGGTACTCTTGGAATCGTGTCGTGTACTGAAACATAACTACCGTATTCGAGTGGTACACACATAATGTTAATGAACAATCAAGTGTGCACTGCATTCTTGAGTGCACTGAATTCTTGACACTGTTGGTATAGCAATGACTATCACACATCCTCGTTTGTGCATTTTTCTCCTGTGGTACATATCTATTTGAAAAGCATTACAGTTAAGACACTTTTGGTATAGTGCATCGAAAATATATATATATATATATATATATATATATATATATATATATATATATATATATATATATATATAAAGAGAGAGAGAGAGAGAGAGAGAGAGAGAGAGAGAGAGAGATAAACATGGTGCATTGGAAAATTATATTCATGATTAAACAAATTTAGAATGTGAAATCTGATATGCCCAAGTATAACCTCAGCCAGGGATACCTACCTCGGCCGAGATAATGGCCGAGACATTGATAAGCCCAATGAGAGGTAAGGGCCCACGATACCACCCCTCGGCCAGGGCTACCTCGGCCCAGGCCGACACTACTACATGCACCTCCCCAAGGACACTTCACACATCGCAGATATCAACAGCATCAAGTACCCAGGAACAGCAACCTCGGTCAACAGTAGGCCGAGACAACAAGAGGCTCCACACGGTCATCTTCAACATGGATCCTACCTCGGCTTAGGCCGAGGTTACCAGAGGTATTAATAATCATCGGCATGCCCAACC
This sequence comes from Sambucus nigra, assembly GCA_949130495.1. Lineage (NCBI taxonomy): Eukaryota > Viridiplantae > Streptophyta > Magnoliopsida > Dipsacales > Adoxaceae > Sambucus > Sambucus nigra. The sequence goes on along the minus strand of OX422215.1, from coordinate 290,280,053 downwards.
TCGGCTAAGGCCGACCCCAGCATATACCTCGGCTGACATCAGGCCGAGATTCCACATAACACTCCACAGATTGAATGGACATCCAACCTTTATAGCTCGGCTCCTCTTAGGCCGAGGCATTACACCAACATAACCGCCGAGCATCTGTTGACATTTGGATAAGGACGCCTGGACACAAATCAGTTATAACAAGATTATTCTCCACATGTGGGAGAATATTTCATCATCATTACCTATGTGTGGCCATGACAGGTGGCACACTCCCATTGGTGAGGAAACTACACACATGCACATTACATGCATAGGGGGTACATTACACCCCCTAGGCACTATATAAGGGGATCATCCCCTACCTTGCAAAAGGATCCATATATTAAACCCCTAGCTAAAGTTGTCTAGAGACATACAGTAGAGACAGAAAGAGCCTGTGAGGTTGTATCCATGGCCATTAGTGCCTTCTTTCAGTGATATTACTCACACACACTCACAGTGGACGTAGGCCAGATTGGCTGAACCACTTATATGCAGGTGTCATTCCTCTTATCCTCACCTCATTCTTATCTTCTTTATACAGCTTTGTTTCCATTGTTGTACCTATATTGAGCTTGCAAACACCTCACCTGGTGGTGCTGATTCCCAGTATCATCATTTTGGCGCCGTCTGTGGGAATTTGGTTCTTCCATTTCCTCTTCCATCCATGAGCTGAGAATACCCCTTAAATGGGGTAAAGTCACCATGTCTGCGAGGGCCGATCCTGGACTAAGTGTTCAAAACGGCAAAAAGGTGAAGGCCCTGCAAGATCAGGGGGCCCATGGGATATTTGTCAAGTTCGAGTATCTGCTAACCCCCCAGTATCTCTCGGGGACGAGCTTGGGTGGAAGTCCCCCAGCTGACTTTGGTAAGGATTTTTCTTTTTATTCTAAGTGTAGCCTCTTATCATACATACTTTATTTCTGAGTCTTATCTTTTCACTTTTACAGAGAGACCCTCAGGCATTTCAGAAAAGTTGTGGGAGATGGCAGCCCCAAGCTTAGCTAGGCTTGTCAAGAAGACCGGTTTAAATGCTCCTCCACCTACCCCCTCAACATCTAAGTCCAAGAAGAGGGCCCCTGAGGTCCATCCCCCTGAGGATCAGAGGCCGAGCTCCAGGCGAAGGCAGACTCCAGACGCTGCGATTCCCATCACAGCCGACACCTTAGCTGCTCGTCTGGATCAGCTGAAGCTTACCGAGAGCGTGGTCGGCAACAGCAGGCAGGCCATGGACGCCCTTGCCAACGTGATGACTGATGCAGACAAGCTCTTTTACAGGGCCATGGACACTCATATGCTGGTTGAGTTCGGCCTCCACAGAGCCGTACAGGTATGGCTCGTCCATTGTATGTTACCTCTGAATTTACTGAATTTATTTCCCTCTTACCTCTTCACTGTCTGTGCAGAGTGTGACTGCCATGTACCAGTTATCTAAATGGGCCCTGAGGAAGTTGCCTCTAATCCAGAAGGGGCAGGAGGCAGAGCAGGTGGAGATCACTCTGAAGGCCGAGGTCGACCGTCTGAGGACGGAGTTACAAAATGCCGAGACCAAGGCCCAAAATTCTTAAAATAAGGCCCAAGGCCTAGAAAAGGACATATCTGCACTCGTCCAGAGCCACACCAAGGCCTTGAAGGACAAAGATGATTCCCTGTAGAGGAAGGTTAATGCTGCCGTGAAGGCCTCTCTTACAGATGCCTCGGAGAAAATAATTGCTGATTACAAGGTCTCCGACGAGTTTGTAGGTTTTGGTCTTGAATACCTTGAAAGGGGTATCAAGGCCACTACCAAATGGGCCGAGGTCAGGGAGGCCGAGGTTGGTACCATAAAGGCCTCAGACTTTGTGGGCCTCGGCCTTGCCGACGCCCAGTTTGCCCAGGCCTTGCAAGAGATAGAGGACGAGGCTGCTGCCCCTGGTCAGACTATTACTCTGGGAGGGACTGATCTAGAAGGGACTGACCCCGCAAATGAAGTGGCTGAGGTGACCAATGCTGAGCAGACCAATCCAGATGAGACATCAAATATTCCTCCCTCAGATGCTTGACTTGGCCTTTGTTTCTCTGCTTTTTTTTACTTGTAATCTTGCTTATAAATGTTATGTACCTCTGTTTTTTCTGAGACATTTAAATGTTATGTAATTTCTTCTATTGAATGCCATGGTCTTCCTTCATCTTGATCTGTGAATGTATTTGAATGCTATGAACTCTCTGAAGTCATTACTTAATATGATGCCATAACCATTATTTAAGAGTCTGAGGTCCTCTAACTAAGGTGTCTGAGCTCAGACCTCGTCACCACCGAGTGATGTTATGAGGGTCTGAGGTCATCACCTGGGCCGAGGTATGCCTCATAATAAATCACCAAGTTATTGATGTTAAGGGTCTGAGGCCCTCTAACTAAGGTGTCTGAGCTCAGACCTCGTCACCACCGAGTGATGTTATGAGGGTCTGAGGTCATCACCTGGGCCGAGGTAAGCCTCACAATAAATCACCAAATTAATGATGTTAAGGGTCTGAGGTCCTCTAACTCAGGTGTCTGAGCTCAGACCTCGTCACCACCGAGTGATGTTATGAGGGTCTGAGGTCATCACCTGGGCCGAGGTAAGCCTCACAATAAATCACCAAATTAATGATGTTAAGGGTCTGAGGTCCTCTAACTCAGGTGTCTGAGCTCAGACCTCGTCACCACCGAGTGGTGTTATGAGGGTCTGAGGTCATCACCTGGGCCGAGGTATACCTCATAATAAATCACCAGATTAATGATGTTAAGGGTCTGAGGTCCTCTAACTCAGGTGTCTGAGCTCAGACCTCGTCACCACCGAGTGGTGTTATGAGGGTCTGAGGTCATCACCTGGGCCGAGGTATACCTCATAATAAATCACCAGATTAATGATGTTAAGGGTCTGAGGTCCTCTAACTAAGGTGTCTGAGCTCAGACCTCGTCACCACCGAGTGATGTTATGAGGGTCTGAGGTCATCGCCTGGGCCGAGGTATGCCTCATAATAAATCACCAAATTAATGACGTTAAGAATTGAAATGGAAACTGATCTTTATTAACAATCTCTTCTCAATAAGATGGTACATTTACAATTGACAAAATAGATGCAACATTATATGAAATATCTCTTTAGGTAGTCGGCATTCCACGGGTTGGTGAAGGGTTCTCCCTCTAGGTTCTCTAGCCTATACGTGCCAGGAACAACCTCTTCCGTTACTCTGTAGGGACCATGCCAGTTCGGGTGTAGCTTGTTTGTTTTCTGTAGGGTTTTCTTAAGCACTAGGTCTCCTACCGCAATGGGTCTTGTCTTCACCCTTTGATTGTAGAATTTTGCTGCCCTCTGCTGGTAGGCTGCTTTTCGGACCTCTGCGTCTTCCCTCCTTTCTTCAATAAGGTCCAGGTCTAACCTCCTCCTTTCCCCATTACTGTCAGGATCATAGGTCTGAATCCGATGAGTTGGTAGGCCTATCTCCGTTGGTATGACGACTTCTGAACCGTGTGCCAGCATGAATGGGGTTTCTCCCGTGGGTGTCCTTGTTGTGGTCCTGTAAGCCCATAGCACAGCGTAAACCTCTTCTATCCATCTCCCCTTCGCGTCTTCTAACCTCTTCTTGATTCCATCCAAGATAGTCCTATTTGTGACCTCAGTCTGGCCATTAGCCTGAGGTCGACCAGGAGATGAGAAGAACTGTTTAATCCCCACACTTTGGCAATACTTCTCCAAGGAGGCGTTCTTGAATTGGGTCCCATTATCCGAGATGAGCGTGTTTGGGAGGCCATACCTACATATGATGTTCTTCCAGATGAACTGAAAGGTCTTCTGCTCTTTAATTGTTATCATGGGTTCGGCTTCTACCCATTTTGAAAAGTAGTCAATGGCAACTATCAAGAATCTATAGTTGTTGACTGCTCTTGGCAAAGGTCCTACTAAGTCAATTCCCCATACCGCGAACGGCCATGGAGAAGAGATTGATGTCATAGGCTGATGGTGTTGGTGAGGGATAGTGGCGAACCTCTGGCATTTGTCGCACCTTCTCACATAGTCAGCAGCGTCCCTAGATAAGGTTGGCCACCAGTATCCCTGAGTGATGATCCTCTTGGCTAAGGGTCTTCCTCCTATATGGCTAGAGCAAGAGCCCTCATGAACCTCCTGCAAGACCCGGGGTACCTCCATGGGATGCACATATCTGAGGAGGGGCAAGAGGAACCCCTTTTTATACAAGACATCTCCTACCAATGAGAATTTGGCAGCTCTGTACCTCAACTTTCTTCTTTCCAATTTGGACTCAGGTAGCTCCCCCTCTCTTAAGTATTTGACGAGCGGGTCGATCCAAGAGTCCCCTGGGTTCACGTTGTGACAAGAGCTGCGTACCTCATCCTCCTCGATGCTTGCCTTTCCCAGGACTTCAATTGGGATGGTTCTTCCCAAGTCTGTCTTCATTGCCGAGGCCAGTCTTGCCAATGCGTCGGCGTGATTGTTGCTCAATCTCGGCACTCTCTTCAATTTGGCCTCTTCAATAAACTCTAGCAACCCTCTTACCTTTTTTAAGTACCTGACCATCCTTTCATCCTTGGCCTCGTACGCCCCCAACACTTGGTTAACAACTAACCTTGAGTTGCTATGGAGTAGGAGCCGCTTTACCCGCAGAGTTGTTGCCAATAGGAGGCCCGCTATCATGGCCTCATACTCAGACTCGTTGTTTGAAGCCTGGAAGTTGAATCTTAAGTCATACTCAATGTTGGCGCCATCTGGAGCTGAGAGCACCAGCCCCGCGCCGCTTCCACCGTCACAGGAGGACCCATCTACGAAGAGGCTCCACACGTCTTCATCTGAAGAGAAGACCCCTTCTCTCATCACTCCTTTTTCGAAGAGGTATCGATCCTCTTTGTTTTCTTCTACTCTCCTCCGAGCCTTGCCTGGGACTACCTCTTTTTCAGTCTCGAAAGACGTACGGGTCTATCTCTTTCGAATCTCGGGAGATACCTCGGCCCTTCTCTTCACCGCCTTCCAAGCTCTTCTCTGACTCAGTCTCTTCCCAAGTGAACTCTGCGACAAAGTCGGCAAGGGCCTGCCCCTTAATGGCTGTCCTGTGCTGGTAAGTAAGATCATACTCTCCTAGTTCAATGGCCCAGGCCATCAATTTCCCGGACTTCTCAGGCTTGTGCAGGACCTGCCTTAGTGGGGAGTCCGTAAGGACTATCATAGAGTGAGCTTGAAAGTAGGGTTTCATTTTCCTTGAAGCATGGATAAGAGCATAAGCCAACTTCTCCATTCAGGGATAGTTTTGTTCAGACCCATGTAGGGCCTTACTATTGAAGTACACAGGTCTCTGAACTCCACCTTCCTCTCGTATGATGGCCGCGCTAATAGCCGACTCAGAGACTGCTAGATACACAAACAACCTTTCTCCCGCAATGGGCCGGGACAGCAGCAAGGGAGACCCTAAGTAGGACTTGAGTTGATCAAAGGCTTTTTCACACTCTTCATCCCACTGGAAGGCTTTCCTTAGGACCTTGAAGAATGGAAGACACTTATCCGTTGCCCTGGAAACAAACCTGTTCAGGGCTGCCACTCTTCCAGTGAGTCTTTGGACATCCTTGATACTCCTAGGAGTCTTCATGTCGAGCAATGCCTTGATCTTCTCTGGGTTTGCCTCAATCCCCCTTTGATTAACGATGAACCCCAGGAACTTCCCAGCTCCTACCCCGAAGACACATTTCGCCGGGTTGAGCTTCATTCTGTACGAGTCCATGACATCAAAGGTCTTCTCAAGGTCTGCCACGTGAGTACATGCCTTCAGGCTCGTTGTTAGCATATCGTCCACGTACACTTCCATGGTCTTACCTATCTGTTCCTCAAACATCCTATTGACGAGACACTGATATGTTGCCCCCGCATTTTTCAAACCAAAGGGCATTACCTTGTAACAGTACGTCCCCTTGTCAGTGATGAAGGCTCTCTTTTCAGAGTCTTCGGCGTCCATGAAGATTTGGTTATAACCTGAATAAGCATCCATGAAGCTCATGAGCTCGTGCCCTGCTGTTGCATCCACCATCTAGTCTATCCTAGGTAGGGGATAGCTGTCCTTCGGGCAAGACCTATTCAGGTCTGTGAAATCTATACACATCCACCACTTTCCATTGGCCTTAGGCACGATCACTGCATTGGAGAGCCACTCTGGATAGGTGACCTCTCGTATAAACTCGTCCTCTTCCAACTTTTTCACCTCTTCCCGAATGACCTCGTACTTTTCTCTGGAGTAAATTCTTCTCCTCTGCTTGATTGGCCTGGCATCCCTGTCCACGTTGAGCTTGTGGGTCATGACCTCAGGGTCTATACCAGGCATGTCTATGTGGCTCCAGGCGAAGACACTCTGCCTCTTCCTGAGAAGGCTTACCAGCTCTTCCTTGATCTTTGGTTCTAGGGCCTTGCCGACCTGGATGGTTTTTTCCGGCTCGTCCTCATTGAGGATGATGGATTTTACCTCTTCCGCGGCCTCGCCCTTCTTCAGCTTTGTTTCATCTCTCGGGTCAAGTGTGTCTATGCTGTAGGTGGCGGTTGCTCTCTTATGGGCCTCCCTCTCTTCAGCTGAGTTGAAGTAACACTCCCATGTCGTGGTCTGATCCCCCTGCACTTCCCCTACCCCATATGGAGTCGAGAATTTTAGCATTTGATGGACCGTTGACGGCACGGCTTCGAACTCCTTGAGGGCTACTCTTCCGATGATGAGGTTGTAGGCCGAGAAGACATTCTCGTCCATAATAAAAAAGTTTATCTTCTTAGTCAGCCTCTTAGGCCACTCATCTCCCATGCGTACATCCATTTCATACATGCCTAATGGGTGCACCTTCTCACCACTGAAGCCTATCAAGGGGTGGTGGTAGGGCACTAGCCTTGATCTGCTAAGACCCAAGCTTTTGAAACAAGGCCAGAACATCACATCTGCTGAGCTTCCCCCATCTATGAGGATTCTCCCTACATCCCACCCATGCACCCTTGTCGTTATGACCAAGGGGTCATCATGGGGGGCTAAGATGCCCTTGAAGTCAAGTCTGGAGAATCCCACCACTAGGGTGTCCATGTCCACCTTCTTCCTCTTCTGCACTGCGTCAGAAGACGTTAGATTCACAACCTCAGGTTTGACCACTGACTTGGCCTCCGCTACATGAGCTTTCCTGTCGGCTACCTCAGAGTCACCTCCTGCGAAACCCCCACATATGGTGCCAACACCAAAGGAGATCATCCCTACCCTCTTGACTGGGGTATTGTCATCCTTAGGAGGGAGATCCGGGTCATCTCCATCATCACCCTCCGATTCATCATGCCTTCTAGCCGGGACATCGCCACATAACCTGTCATCTCTTCTCTTCCTAAGTTCTTCTCTTCCACCCTTCGGGGCCTTGCCATCCACGTACTTTCTTAGCTTCTCGGATTTCAGCATCTTCTCAATCTCATCCTTCAGAGCAAAGCATCTATCTGTGATATGGCCGTGATCCTGATGGAACTCACACCAGAGGTTCTTATTCCTCTTATGTGGTGGGGCCTTCAATTTATCTGGCCATCTCAGAGCCCGGTCAGTCTTGATCTCATTAAGGATGTGCTCACAGCTCATAGTCAGAGGAGTGTAATGAGCGAACTTGTCATCTGCTGACCTCTTCTTCCCCTCTTTCTTACCCTGGGATCTCCCAGTGCTGCCGTGGTTCTCCTCCTCATATTTGGCGGCCATTGCCTCTTCCGCATTTATCATTTTCCCGGCGGTGGACAATAGTTCTGCCATAGACTTGGGGGGGTCTTCCGCCAATTTCCACAATAACTTCCCCTTCTGGAGGCCTCCTATCAGGGCGGTCATGGCTATGCTCTCCTCGTAATCCTCTACCTCCAACTTCTCCTTGTTAAATCTTGCTATATAGTCTCTTAGGCTTTCTCCCTTAGCCTGTTTGACATACAAGAGGTGGGTAGTCTTCTTCTGAGGTCTTACCCCAAAGCAGAAGTTGTGGATGAACTGTTCTGCCAGGCCCTTGAAGTTTTTAATCGAGTTCTTCAAAAGAGAGGTGAACCAACTATGAGCTGCCCCTGTCAAGGTCCCTGAGAAGGCCCTACACTTCATCTCATCAGGGATCGAGTAAATATCTGTCGCCGACTGATACATCTCAATGTGGTGCACTGTGTTAGTGCTGCCATCGTATTTAGGAGTCACTGTAGGAGGCTTGAACTTAGCGGGGGTTGGGAACCCCACTATCCTAGCTACAAACGGGGGGCCCTCTGAGTAGCCCCTCTATAATGGGTCCCTGTTTTTTATGAGGTCCCTTATCTTCTCTTCTAGACGTTGGATTGAGTCATTCCAAGGTCTTCTCTCTTCGGCTGGGCCGAGGTTGTCCCCTGCCACCTCCCTACAATGGACAGAGGGTTCCCCAGCCACAACACGCTGACTATTGACCTCGTCCTGCTCCCGGGCTCTTCTTTCCAAGGGTCGGCCTTGATCTGGCCGAGCCTGCATATTCCCTCTTTGAGAGCCTGCCGCGCTTCTTGACCTCGATAGCCTCTACCTCAGGTCATTGACTGGGCCCAGCCTCTCGAAAGTTGACCCTCTACTCAACCTGTTAAAGGACGATCCTCTCTGTTGGGCCTCATCTCTTCCTCGGCCGACACATCCTTGACTCTGCCTATCAAAGGCCGACCCTCTTTGTTGGGCCTCGTCTCTTCTTCGGCCGACACATCCCTGGCTCTGCCTAAGGGGTCGTACGGTGTTATCTGACACCTCATACGGCTCCCAACAGTCTTCCGGGGCCTCTTCAGCTTCTAGGTCATCATACATGTCCTCTGGGCAAGGGTTTCCCTGCCTCCTCAGGCGCAAGCGCCTAGGGTCAGCAACGTCCCTCCTCCGCTGGGGTGCAGGTTGGTCCTTCATAGGTGCCTGGGGTGGTCCCCTGGCATCAGGATGGGGTTGAACTGCCGCCGGAGTTATCATGTCCGGAGAGACTCCAGGTGGCCTCATCATCATAGTTTGGCTGAGCTGGACAAACTGCTCCTTCATGGCTTGTTGCGTTGCAGCCAGAGATTTCAAGGCTGCTTCCACCTCCGCCATTTCGAACTGAGGAGGAGCCTGACTAGAACTGGCCCCTCCACCCACTGGTGGTGGAAGAGGCGGTGGCAAGTCTGGTGCCATGTGTTATCACTATAGAGCTTTGAGTAGCAGGTGAGCTTAATACCTCAAAGGACCTCTTTCAATGGTGAAGCAGCTCCACGCAAGAGGTGGTTTCTGGTTCACCACCAGAGTCTCCGGTGAGGCTAAGCAGAAAAAGAGGAAGATATATCTTCAGTAACCAACCAACACCCAGTCTGATAATCATATGCACTGAATATGCATATTAACCGTTCTATCCAAGTAGAGTTATAATAAGCAACCAAAACAGACATTGGATACATTGTCTAACAGATACTGGATACATTCAAAATAGATTACTAATTGATTCAAAATAGATTACTAATATTCAAAATAGAGTTCAAACACTACTAATTGTTCACTTTGACAATTTGTTCAAATTTCTCAAGACAAATTACTCCGGATCACTTAAGGGAAAGACAAAGCAATGGCCAAATCACCTAAGATTTATCGACATCCTTAATAGTTTCCTCCCCATGGCTTCGACGATACAACGAATGATTCTCTTCTCCTGGCCTAACACTACTAACGTAAACCTTACGTTCAAATATCAGCAGTTAATGGCCATACACTTTCGTTCCAGTAGCAGCTGAAGCAACAAGTTGTACACTTTCAATATTCATTTGATTTAAAAAATCTAATACATCGACATATGGATCATGTGGAGGATCAGTTAAATCTCCAAAGTCTAGCTCAGTTGAATCTCCAAAGTTTGGCTCCATTGACGGGGGGTAGGAGTGTAATCGTGGGGACTTGGATGCGGGACTGGAGTGTAATTGCGAGGACTTGGATGTGGGACAGGATTATAATTGCGAGGACTTGGATGCGGGACAAGAGTGTAATTGCGAGGACTTGGATTTGGTATTTTGAGTCCATTTGATTCAAAAGCACTTAAAAGTATGGTAATGGATGATTTGAGAAATGCCATATCCTCATCATCTTTTTCTTCTCGTGTCTTTGCTCTAGTCAACTGTGATACTATAGGAGAAATTTCCTTAAGTTTACTTTTGGACATGGGTCTAACACCATGAGTCGCCCCTAGTGTTTTTTCCTCTAAAGGTAGTCAATGCATCTGTATCAATATTGTTTTGGCTTGAAGAACCTTGACTACTTCTCAGCTCACTTATTTTTTGCTGTAAAATTATTTATGAATCGATTAAAATGATTGAACAACTAAACTTGAAGAAATTTAATTATTACAACTGAGATTACGAAACTCACCATATCATCAGCTACCTTTGGGTGAAACTCCCCAGTTTTTCGCCTACGTCTTTCGATATACACTTTCGAACGATCAACGGGTCATTTATTTCTAAGCACCTACAAATTAATTTTCCATTAACTATTTGAGCAATACATAGAATATATATACACATTAAAATGAGAAAGGGTGTATACCATCTCCTCCGGTTTCTAAACATATGACATCCGACCAAGACAATGGACGTCAGTATTTTTAGCCCTATTCACCAGGCCTTGGTGTCTTTGTTTCAATTTTGCCTCAGATGCTTCGCGCAAGACAAATTCATTCAACTCACGGACAGGAATATGCTCTTTCTCCGGTACTCGATCCTTCAGGGACTTTATCCCATCACTGTCCAATCCCTTAAAATAAGTCGAGCGGAGGTTACTTCTAAAAGTCTTCAATTGAATACCAATGGCTTTCATGGACCCCTCCTTCTGGTTGGTCGAAAGATTGAACTCTTTCATGAGCGTATCCCACAAGTCATCTTTTTTTACTTACTCAATCGTATCCCAACTCTCATATTTTAAGCCAATACAAGATTTTAACAAAGACAAGGCTCAAGCTTTAAAATTTTTCTTGCCACCTATTGGCAAACCAAATAGGTTAAGGGAAACGTCCTCACGGGGATCAATGGCAGAATGTTCATCATGACTTGAACTTTCTGGCCTGGATGATGGAACTATATTCTCGGACACCATTTTCTGCATTTATATATTTATGCATTAGTCCATATGTTAATACCAGAGTAAGGAAATAATATAAAAAATATAATATAAGTTATAACTTTTCAACATATTCTAAAAGTTTTGATAATTCGACCATGTCATAAGTTTCATACTTCAACATTTCACGTAAATTTTTTACTGGCCATGTCTGCGAAAGTGTGTTGATAATTACATTTCTGACACTAAGCATGTCAGGACGTATGCCTTATCTCCTAAGACAATAATAGATGTTAACTCTGTTATGCATATATTTTCTCACAGTAGAGTCTGAACGCATCCTCCTCTTCAGTTATATCCACAAAGGATGGATTTTTCTTTCTTCGAGTTCTAAAAACTCTACTAACTGCATCGCATTACTTGGATTGTGTTTTACGAAAACCCTTTTAACTGCTTCATCCCAACTTTGAGGTAGTGTGCGTAGTATTGATTGAAATAAATATGCTTCAGGTATGTTCCACCCATGATCTCGCAAGTAATTGCATTATTTGATTTTTCGATAGTCGTGCCGATAAATTGATGTGTTCACTATAAAAGACATGTTTTGAAAATTGTTGCATGTATATACAATTTATGACATCCTGGAAAAAGTAATAATAAACTTGTGAACAAAAGGCACTATGAATACATGTTACGAAATAATTGAAACATGCTATTATACATAACTTTCAAGTCAACATTTAAAACAACAGAACATTCTACAATTAAACATCTACTCCTCTAATATGTTTAATAATTTCTTTAATTCTGGGTTATCGTCCAGAATAGACTGACTCTTGATAGGTGCCTCTATGTGATCTACCAATGTAGTCAAGCGCTTAGGATAATGTAAAACAACAGACCATGGATCGTTGTTGGGGCTCTTTGCATAAAACACTCGCTTTAAGTTTTGGAATGCCCAAACGAATGTCTTATCATTCACATTATCTTTACTCTTCAAATTGACCAAATCAACCTTCACCATGTGGGTGCCAGGATGTAGGAGAGTTAGGTGAGGGTGTTGAGGTGTGATTGTGTGTGGTAAGTTGTAGGATGAGTTAGGTGAGGGTGTGGGAGAGTTAATTTGGTGCGTGTGTTATATAGGGGTTAAGGTGTGAGTGAGTTTATGTGTGTGTTTAATTTGGACCCTAATAAAATAAAACTAACTAATAAAAATAAAACTACTAAAACTAAAAATTTAAAAATTAAGTTCCTACTCTAAAAATAAAATAAAGACTCAATTAAAAATGAAACTAAAAAGAAATAAAAATAAAAATCTATTAAACTAAAAACTAAAATCCTAAAAAAAAGTAAAATCCAATAAAACAAAAAAATAAATGAAATCCTAAAAAATCTAATCCTAATAAAAAACTAAAAACTAATCAAAATCAAAATAAAATAAAATTATACTGATAAAAATAAAATAGAAAAATAGAAAATAAAACCTGGAAATTCTAAATAAATCTAAAACAAATACTAAAAATAAAACGACTCAAACTAAAAATCTAAGAAAAATAAAAACGTACAAACTAAACGCACACGGGCTTCAAGGAAGGTTTAGGGACAGGTTTAGGCTCGGGTGAAGTTACGGGGCAAGGTAATTAGCTCCTTTTGATGCGCATTTGCCTTAAATTAAGCTTTTAAACTCCGTAAATGCAATCAAGCCTGCAAATTAAACATTTACGTGCATAAGACCCAAATTGTCGAGAATTAACAACTAAAATACGTCTATTCAGGGTATAAAATGTACACTTTTGGGTGATTATCATAAAATAATAACACTAGCCCATGAGAGACCGAAAGGGAGGGATGGGTGACTAATACCTTCCCATTCCGTAACTTAGCCCCTGAACCTTCGATCTATTGGTTTCATATGCATCAGTTTGTCCTTGATGTCGCTCTCTCGAAGTGGCTACATGTTCTTTTGCTTGTTTTGTGCAAAATAGGCTGGCGACTCAATCTGTTTACATTTACCCACACTGACGATGGTCGGAGCATCTTTTAAATGAGGGTGCGAGATCGGTATTTTCGAAGGATCCCTCCTCCCCAACGAGAGATCGTTCGAAAACCCTCGGGATGGACACTGTGGCGACTCTGCTGAGGAATTGTTTTATAAGAGGGCTAGACTCTATTTGCATGTTTGTTTGTTTTTCTTGTATATCCCCCTATTTTTATGTTCCCCTTACCTCTCCTCTATTATTTCCTGTATATATGTACCACATGCTTATGTTACTACTCACATACTTGTAGAAATTCTCCATGTGCACTTCACACCACGTTCACCTAGGATCACTTATATCCACATGCTGCACATATCACTTAGAAATCCATGGTTAGGTTTCACTAACACACACCTCCACTCGTATATATTCATGCTCACCTACACTTATCACACACCACTTGTAGTTGATCCATGCTTAGGTTCACGATCACACACTAATTTGTAGATAATTACACATCACTCGCTCTCACTTATCCATGCTTAGTATAGATTTAATTTTTATACTTATACCCTGATCAAGAAAGACACTCTCTCCATATGCATGATACACACAACATCACCAAAGAGAATTGCTATTGACCAAATTTTGTCCTGTAACTGGGGGGTCACTTCGTGATGGGCGCTGGTCCAGCTGTTCGCAGTTACCCTAAGAGATATGACTCTCACATTCCTTTGTCTAAGCACCTTTGACGTATTTCGAATAATTCCCCCCGCATCGTACCGCTTAATCGAAGTCATGATAGGAGGTATATCGCATGGAACTCACGTACGTCGAATAAATCGAATTTGCTCTCACACGTACTGTCCCCATGAGGTATATAGTGAGGCAATTCACGTAGACTCAAGTATATCAAATGGCTTGACCACACATACCGATTTCCCTTAAAAGCAAGACGTATATCGTGGAAGCCACGTCAAAGGGGAGAACACCTTCCAATTAACCAAATTAATGCATACCCATATATAGGTGTCAAACCTAGGACACACATGTTAAATTATTGGTTTCCACCCGAAACTCTGCCGAAATGACAGGTCGGCATTCAGCCCAAATTTCCGTATAATTTTTAAAATGAGACCCTTCCCGTGAGCCTGGTAACAAGTCTAACTATAGTTTTTACATATATTGTAAACCCAATTTTTCTAGGCTCAGGTCCCGTTCGGCATTTCTTTTTTGCATTTAGGCAAACCTAATACAAGTGAGACCCTAATAAATATAATAATAATCATGTTGAGTAGGGGTGTTCGCGGTCTGGTCCAATATGGTTTTTAGTAAATTTAGGGACCGAACCGATTAAACTGGTCCTAAAAAAAGGGCCAAGATCGGACCTACTAAACTAGTTTTCCGACCTTAGTCGGTCCAATTTTTTGTATGGTCGATCCGGTCTAACTTGTCGGTACTAATCTTATTAAAATAATCTTTTTAAAAATGAAAACTACCCAAATTTACCATTAAAAACGTCCAAATTTCCATAAAATTGCCCAAATTAAATTATATCATAAAAACTGCCCAAATTATATTCTAACATTTTAGATCCTAAAACCTCAAACAACTAATAATACATCTGAGATAAAAAAAAACACTAATCTGAGATAAACTCTAAAGATATATGGATGATACCTTGTGCTATAAAAATAAAACACCTTCAGTGTTTTTTTTATTCAAACAATACACAGGAGATGCCAAAAACTTAAAAAACTATCATAGTTTTTTTTAGAAAAAAAAAAAGAGAAAGAGTACCTTGTGTTGTGTTGTGCATGAGAAGAGTATGGATGAGCGGCTTGCAAATGTACGATACCTTCTACTGTGATGGCAGAGATAATACCTTGTGTTGTGATGGAAGAGATGAGCATCCTCTATGCGTGAGAAGAAGGGTTTTGCAAATGGATGAGCGAGCGGTTTACAAATGGATGATGAGCAATTTATTTTTGAGTCTGAGATTCTGAGAGAAGATGAGAGCATGAGCGACTGACTGAGTAACTTACTAACTTGAGTGCGTGCGTGTGTTAGCCTAGGGTTTTTGTTTTCTTCCTTTTTTGGATATTGACGAGCATACCCTTGGACCTTTCCAAAAGAACTTTTGTTTTCTTTGAGTATTTTTTTATATATATAAATATAATTTAATATATATTTAATATGTAACCGATCTGGGTCGGTCCAAACGGCCTATTTAATAAGGAGGACCGAGGATCGAACCGGTCAGACCGGTCTGGCAAAAAAAATTTGGATCGGACCGATTAAAAAAAAGGAAAAAATAGGGCGGTCCGGTTCGGTCCATCGGTCCAATCAGTTTTTAGAACACCCCTAATGCTGAGATCCGTCTCTCATCTTTTGCTTCTCTCTTTTTAGAAAACAAATTGGCCAAAAACATTTTTCCTCTTTTATTAAAAATACCAAAAACATCTTATTTTCCTCCAAAAACATTTTGTCATCATTCTTTTTCAAAAAATTCCAAAAACATTTTCCTTTAAAAAAATAAATAACAAATTTCCCTTTTTCTTTTTCGAAAATAAATCAAGTTTTTCTCTTTCTTAGGTCGATTACATGCCCTTGGCCTGGCTCCCTATTGGCTTCAATTTTCAGTCGAACGGCCCCGAAGTTCCGTTAGTCCCCTTGCTTCCTCTGAGTCTGAGATTCATCCACTTTTCATGGAGAACATGAATCAAGTCTCGAATATACAGTCGGATTTATTGACGGTTCTAGCTCAGCTCATTACCAAAATTGACAGCCTTCGAACCGAGGTTCATGAGATGTAATGAAATCGGGTCCCTATCCCCGAAGATCCCGAGGTACTTTTCCCCCACGCTATGGGTTCGCTTGCACCCGAGCTTATTTGGGTTCCCGAGTAATACCAGCATGTTCCATATGCTCCTCTGCTAATGGCATGTCGCCAGCCCAACTTTCTATACCAAACCTTGCCCAGCTAGGGGCAAACTTACCTGTGGCTGTTGACCTGAAAGTGGAAGAATTGAACAAGGCTAAGGAAGACCTCAAGATGTGAACCAAGAAGTTTGATCCGGTTAGGATTTTTGGAAACTACATGGACTATACCCACATGTCTCCCTATCCTAAAGCCAGGCTACCAAAAAAATTCAAGATGCCCAATATTGAGAAGTTCGGAGGTAGTGGACCCACGATCGTTCATCTCTGTAGCTATCACTGAGCCATGACTCTCCTAGGGGCCTCTGAAGAAATAATGGCCCAGATGTTCCAGCAGACTTTGAAGGATAACGCTCTTTGTTGGTTCTTATCCCTTGAGGAGTCCAGAATTCGTAGTTGGGAAGATGTTGCCCGTGAGTTCATGATGCAGTCCAAGTAAAATAAAGAGCTAGAGGTTACCCATCATTATTTAGAGCTACTTAAGTGGAACCCTGGAGAATCAGTCAGTAACTTCATAGCAAGGGGGAGAGAGAAAGCAACTACCACGACCAATCGGCCTTCCGAAGAAGAATGAGTCAGTATTATAAAGAAGAACTTCCTACCCCATGTCCGAGCAATAATGGGAGGACAGTATTACCCTCACTTTCGATCCCTATAAGAAACAGTAGTGGAGATCAAATAAGGTCTTGCCAAGACAGAAGTTAAACCAAAAAGAACCTCTCGACAGTTTGCTCCTAGAAAGATTGAAAAACCTGTTAGTATCATGGTTTTTACCATCAACAACATCTCTCAGTCTGCCACTTCATGGGCACCAGAAAGTTGCCCCAACCCAGTTTGAAAGTAATATACCGAGATTCACTCTCCTCTCTACAAAGTCAACCGGCCCTCTTAAGCTGAAACTTGATCAAACCATTGGATCCACGTCCATTACCAAACCCACTTTCGAAAAACTTCAAACCCGATGCCCATGGTGACTTTCAACAAACTGTCGGCCATATCACCGATCAATGTTCCCACCTCCGAAATGTGATCCAAGGCCTGATTGACCGAGGTACCATCGCTCCACCATCTAATCCCAAATCGAACACTACCCATAATCCACTCCCAAATCATTCAAATGCGATATTCCTTGAAGAGGACTTAGAATTTGACCCATCTACCCAAATCATACCAAGAAAATCACCAGTAATACCTATATGCTCTCCTAAACCTCTACGAGCATGCCCATATTTCCTCTTACACCCTATCAACTTTTTATATCAAGCCGTATCCCTCCTCACTAGAGCATGCATCATTGTCCGAACTTGTTCTGGAGGTAAAAATATGAAATTGTCAGAAGTGCTAAATAAACTCCTAGAGTTCGGACTGAAATTGCCCTCCCAGATGACCATCGATTTTTAGAGGTTTAGTGTGTATTCTTAGAAGCTCGAAAATGGTCCTGAGAATCAGACAGTTGGGTGGTACCAACCGATGAAGTCAATCTAGATGACATGGTCCAGATCATGGAAGATTTATTTCGACAGACTGGTGATATTTATAGCATATCCGAGCTACTCGACGTTTTGAAACTATAAGGGTGCCTGATCCCTTCAGTTCTGCATCTCCCTACCGAATGGGAAGAATTATACGAAGAGGTCATGGAAGTTTTAGAGTGCATTAACTTTGCATGGAAAGACAATATCGTTTCCACCGGGTGGGGGGATGAATTCAGTGATTCAAATAAAGGGCAAGGTTCAAAAAAGACTAGTCTGATAGTCAACATATTCGGGACGATATCATTCGAGGAGCTTCTAGGAGAGATCAACAAGGCAGCTGAACGACCCGATATCGATGAAGAAATAGGATTTTCATTTTTCTCCTCTTTTATAAACCGCGTGACCAAGTCAGGAAGACATTACCAAATCCCAAGTTTACAACCATCAGAAAGCGATAAAGGAAAGGGTGTTGAGAACCTCCTTATGCCAGAAATGACCCATGAAGAAAGTAAGGTCCTCGATCAGCTGAAGAAAACCCAAGCCAACATCACACTATGGGGAATTTTTATGTCTTCCCAGCTGCACCGAAATTCCCTGATCAAGTTGCTCACGTGACCCATAGTTCCTCCCTTAACCACGCCAGAAGAAGCAGTGAAGCTAGTTAGATCCTAACCTTTACTCAAATGCTCTCCTTTTTCGAAGAAGAAATCCCCAAGACTAGTCCCAACCATAATCATGCTCTCAATATCTCTGTTGAAGTCATGGGAAAAATCGTCCCCCTCTCTCTCGTTGACAATTGATCAGATCTAAACATTTGCCCATTAAGAACTCTAATTTATTTAGGATTGAAAGTGAGCGACCTGGATCCAACCTCTTCCTCCGTACGTGCCTACGACAACACCCACCGAGAAGTAAGGGGATATATCAAGCTTGCAATAAGGGTTATTCCTATAAACCCCATTATGGAATTCTAATTCATTAACATCCTATTCTATTTTAATTTACTACTCGGACTACCATGGCTCTATAGCATCAAAGGGGTGTCTTATTACCTTCATCAAAAATTGAAGTTCTTCGCTAATGGACAGTTCATCACCATCTTAGGAGACAGTGACAACATCGAGAATGCAAGCACCCGTAATTCGGTACTTAAGATGTAACATGGGGTGAACGATGTTCTATTATCAGGATTCCAAGTTGAACCACTTTTACTCCAAATAGGGGATAACTTCAAAGACATGGTTTACCCGTAATATGACCCCCATGGAAATGTCAATGTAATCCATATGTTCAAGAAAGATGTCAAGGGATAACTAAACCCATTGTGTTAAAGAAGGCCTTTCCTCCTTGTAGATTATACATTAGTCGTCAGAAGAAGAACTCAGAATGATCCATCAGCCTCGACTAAAGAGGAGGCTAGAATATTCCAAAACTGTCTCAAAAGATTCCTTAAATGGAAGACTCATTATAGAGGGTGAAGATTTCCCCTTCTGCGACTTTCCAGAACCTTAGTATGACCATGCAGATAAAAGGATGAAACCAGGAATGGAGATCTTCTTTCAAGACAGATAACCATGGGTCGAGAGTTCCCAGCACCGTGTACAACCACTCCCTAAAGAGACCGTAAATGATACCGCAGAAAGTGACTCTGAGGATTCTTTTAATTTACAAACACTGGGGATGACACTCTATATGATCCACTCAGGGTCTGCATCTTCGAATTCATCCTGCGTCATCAAAGATGTTGATGCACCTATCCTCAACTGGAATGCCGCACCTATGCCACCTGTTGATATTCAACCTAACCCTGATGTTTATCCGCTTTCTTCTTCCTTAGTTGTTTCCCCTTACTCTGATGTAATCGAGACCTCATGGGATGAGTGATGATATGCAAATATTGCGTATTTTATCCTCCGAACCTATGCATTTTAACCTCCTCGGGTATCTTATTCCCTATATTTATGCTCGTTAACCAAAAAACCTCGGATTTCTATGTTAACATGTTTTCCAGGGGTTAACTTAGCTTTTATAGGTATTTGGAATGCTAATTGTGAAGTTCGAACGCATTCCGCTCG
This sequence comes from Sambucus nigra, assembly GCA_949130495.1. Taxonomy (NCBI): domain Eukaryota; kingdom Viridiplantae; phylum Streptophyta; class Magnoliopsida; order Dipsacales; family Adoxaceae; genus Sambucus; species Sambucus nigra. The sequence continues at coordinate 290,260,486 of OX422215.1, read as the reverse complement.
ATTTCCGTACGCGATCGTACGTTCAAGGGCATTTTAATCTTTCCACAGCTTAGGCACCTGGCCTAACATCTACACGGAATTTGTATCCCTCCTCATAAGCTTTGCGTGGCCGCAAACGGTGCGTGATTCCGAGTCCGTATGATGAAGTTACGGGAGTTTCAGCGGAAGGAAAAATAATGAGATCAGAAGAGGAGGAAAAGAGGAAGAAAAGGGAATGCAGTAGGCTGCTTGGCTGATACCTTCTTGATCGATCGATAGATAAAAAGGATCGATCGATCGATCCTTCTCGACATGGGATATTTTTTTTCACCATCGATCGATCGACCCCCTGTTTCTAGGAGATATTTTGCCATTTTCTTTTCTTTCTTCTTTTATTTTCTAATATAATTCATTTTAGTATAAATACCAATTTTTTTGTAAATAACATAAATAATTCATTTTAGCTTAGATAGGTTAGGGTTTTGGAGGTTTGGGAGCTCATCTCTTCATTTCTTCTTGGATTGACACCCATTTGGGCTTGTAATTTGTGCTACCATCTTCCATTTCCATTAATATAGTTGTATTTCCTTATTTTCTTTCTTTCTAGTGTAATTTACATGCTTTGTTAATTAGTTTACATGCTTTGATTTACTTTCTTTGTAGCATAGATTTATCGTGTTTATTTACCGCTTTCCATTTATCGCGTTTTTAATATGCTTTCTAGCTAAGTTAAATTAGGTTGTGTTTGAATTAAAATCACTTGAGTTGACGCGTTGCTTGGCTTTGGTGATGGTGTTTATGGGTCTATTTTAGGTGCGTTGTCCTAGTTATTGTGCCTAGGAGATTTGACGGGGCATATCATGTATGTCCCATGCTTACGACCTTTCGTGCGCAATTTCTGGGATATTTTTTGACGCCAAAATCCTATTAGGATTTTATGCGGATTTAGGAGCGTGACAACCCTTGATTCAATTAACTATCAGAACGAGACGCATTATAAATAACTCGTCGACCCATGTATCCATTTTATACAAATTAACTCGGGTGAGCAATATTCGATGCAACCTATAGTTTTACTCGCTTTGTTAGTCTAGTTTCAATACACTTGCCTAGATTAATCATTTCCCTTTTATGCATCTTTTCCTTTTTGTTGTTATTTATCTTTTACACTTTTATTGAGAAGTATTAAATCAATTGAATTCTAGCATCTCGTCCCAGTGGATCTTTCGATACCCGACTTACCGCTATACTCACCAGTTGAGTGTAGTCGTAATTTAAGTTTGTTTGTATTGAGTAGGCGAAACAAAAACAACGACCATGCACTTACACGTGCACGCATTTCGCACTCGATCAATGAGGTTCTCAATATTGTTTTTCCTATCAATGAAATAGATTAAGATCTTGAGTATCTAGATGTGCCTTACATTGATTGTCTTGATTTTAATCAAACGCTTGATGATGATGATTTTGCAAATGAATAATTCTTAACTGATCTAAATAAGGTTAGAAACAAACAACATAACCTCGTTCAAGTTAATGAAGATGAAACTGTTGTTATTAATCTCGATTTTAGTAACCAACTACGCGAGATTAGGGTAGGGTCCACCCTTAATAAGCATGAGCGCGTGCAACTCGAAGAACTACTGAATGAATTCGTGGATATCTTCGTATGGTCCTATGAGGATACCCCCGGCATTGACCATGAGATAGCTCAGCTTGAGATTCCAACTCTCTCGGAATGCAAACCACTCATATAGAAACTTCGAAATCTCCGCACCGAATGGTCTCTCAAAGTTAAAGAAGAAGTAATCAAATAATTGAATGTGGGATTCATTCGTGTGATCGAATATACCACATGGCTAGCCAATATCGTACTCGTGCCTAAATCAAGAGGGAAGATTCGCATGTGCATCAACTACGGAGACTTGAACAAGGAATCTCCAAAGTATGATTACCCACTACCCAACATCGATATGATTATGGAAAAGACGGATAGTCATGCTCTCAAGACATTCATTGATGGTTTTGTCGGATATAACCAGATCAAGATGCACCCCGATCACCAAGAGAAAACTACATTCATCACCCCTTGGGGAACCTTTTGCTACACTGTCATGCTGTTTGGTCAAAAAAATGTAAGGGCCACCTACTAGAGGGTTTCCATAACCATTCTCCATGATCTGATACACAAGGAAGTCGGGGTATATGTAGATGACATGATTATCAAGTCCAAGACCAGGTAAGGCCATGTTCCCACTCTCCTAAAGTTCTTCGAACGATTGCGACAGTACCAGATGTGACTTAACCCACATAAATGTGTACTCGATGTTACTAAAGGAAAACTCTTAGGATTTATGGTCTGTGAGAAAGGGACAGAAGCAAATCTTTCCAAGCTGAAAGCCATACTTGAGATGCCACCACCCCGAACGGAGAAGTAAGTTCGAGGTTTCCATAGGAAATTACAATACCTCAGTCGGTTCATTAGCCAATTGAGTTCCATAAGTGAACCCATCTTCAAAGTCTGGAACGAAGCTTTCCAAGAAGCCTTTGACCGAATCAAGAAATACCTAACCCAACCTCTGGTACTCATGCTACTACAGCCTGGTCTTCCCTTACTCTTATACTTAACAGTAACTGATATTGTAGCTAGGGATTTACTAGCCCAATACCTTGAAAAAACCTGCAAAGAGAGATCCGTCTACTATGCCAATCGCCAGTTGGCCAATTATAAAGTTAAATACACCGCTTAAAAAGGTCGTGTGTCGTTGTTGTATGGGTTACCCAAAAGTTACGGCACGACATGTTCCCCTTCCCCATCAAACTTGTATCCCGAATGGATCCAATCAAGTACCTACTCTATAAGCCCACCCTATTTAGTCGAATGGACCGTTAGTTGATGCTTCTATCTGAATTTGATATTACCTATGTCACACAAAAATCCATAAAAGGAAGAGCCATCTCTGATAACCTTATTGATTACCCTATAGAAGAAGTCGATGTTTTGATTTTTGAGTTCCCCGATGAGAATATCCTTTGTGCCTCCTAAGAAGACCTTCGATGGAAAATGTTCTTTGACGACGCTACTAAGAAGAAAGGGTAGGGCATTGGGATCTTCCTAATTTCCCCTGATGACTCCCACACTCCCATTGCCATCAAATTGGATTTCCCCTGCACTAAAACATGACTAAATACGAGGCATGCACAATAGGCCTAAAAGTTTCCCTCAATAAAGGAATTCGATACCTATATGTTTACGGGGATTCAGCCCTCATTTTCAGTCAATTACTTAGAAAATAGAAAGTCAAGGATGAGAAACTCTTACTATTCCATGCCCACCTAGAAGAGATAGCTTCTTAATTCCAAGAAATCACCTTCCACTACTTGCACCGAGCAAAAAAAAAATAACCTAGCCAACGCCCTTACTACCTTAGCCTCCATGATTGACATCCCCTAAGGAATAACCATAGCCCCTTTCCTTGTCCAAAATCAAGACAAACCAAGCCATTTCTATCACATTGATCTTAACACAAAGGAAGACCTTGAGATAACCACCTGATGGTATTATGATATTTGGCGCCTCCTCAAACATGGTAGGTATCTCCAAGGATCTGATAAGAAATACCGAGCAACCCACCGCAGACTGGTTGCCCAGTACATTATCTATAATAAGGCACTGTTTAAGAGAAACTTCGATAGAACCTATATACACTGCATTGCAGGGGCTGACATTGAATAAATGATGCATAAAATCCACAGTGGGGAATGCGAACCTCATATGAATGGAAATATGCTTGCCAAGAATATCATCTAATAAGGTTACTACTGGACTACCACGGTTGAGGATTGCACTGCCTACATTTGAAGATGTCTCAAATGCTAATAGTTTCCAACCTACAATACTTGCCTCCATGGGAATTGTACAACATGACCTCTCCCTGGCCATTCTCCATACGAAGCATTGACATCATAGGGAAAGTAACACCGAAAGCATTCAATGGGCATGAGTTCATCCTAGTTGCCATCGACTTACTTCACCAAATGGGTCGAAGCCAAGCCATATGCAATTATGAATGCCAATAAAATGGTTAAGTTCATCAAGAAAAATAATATCTGACAATATGGAGTCCCGCACGAGCTGATATCAGACAACAGGTTACATTTCAAGGCAGAAGTTACGGAGGTGATCGACAAGTATGGGATTTAAATACACAAATCCTCTCTATACCGATCTTAAACCAACGGATCAGTTGAAGAAGCAATAAGAAACTCAAAGCCATCATCAGTAAAATGACCAAGAGTTGTCAAAATTTGGCTGAGAGAATCCCTTACGCCCTCTGGGGATACCGCACTTCAGTTCGAACTTGTATTGGGGCTACCCCTTACTCTTTAGTTTATGGCATGGAAGCAGTCCTAACCGTGGATCTAGAAATCCTTTCACTATGCGTTATTCTAGAAAGCAAAGTCAGCGAGGAAAACTAACACCAAAGCAGCTATCCCTTTTGGATGAAAGGAGGTTGAAATCTCTATAGCACATATAAGGGTACCATCGTCGTATAGCTCAATCATTCAATAAGAGAGTCAAGGACCGTAGTGTCCGGGAAGGGTACTTAGCCCTCAAAGAAATAGTAGAGCCCATCTGGGCCACTAGAGGGAAATTCAAGCCCAATTGGAGCATCCCATACAACGTTAGGAAGATCCTATCAAGAAGCGCTGCTATGCTCACCGACCTCGATGGAGAAGAAATGGCGTGTCCAGTCAACCTCGACCGTCTCAAGAAATTCTGCCCCTAGTCCAAAATCTCGACATGCTACGATTATTCTCATCTCCCTTATATTCTATAAAAAAATCTTCAATTCCTCCTACTCAGAACTACGTGAGGCATGATCCTCTAAAAATATTTTTGCTTTCAAAAAAATTTCAAACCCCTCAGAGGTAGGTAGGCAGCTCATCCGTTTACATGAGCACGCCCCCCCTTTTTTTTTAAAATGCTATTCTTTTCTTATCCCCGAAAATGACAGTTCATTTTTAACATATACGTGAACAAAAGGATTATGTATGCCTTAGCGATTGGTATAGATAATTCAAATGCAAAACTCATTAAGAGGCACACCTAGATAATCAAAAACTTCTTTATTTCATTATTCGAAATTTTGAGACAATTACATCAGTGTAAGGAGTCAAATGACTTCCCTAGCCTGTCTATTCCTACTTTCCTAAAAATAAAAAATAAGCCTCACTACTACTAAAACAACCCTTCTAAAACTATTCCCACAATAACCATAAATAAAACCAAAATAATTTCAAAATCTTCACAAAATTCTACCCACAGCTGCCAGAAGAAATGCCTCCATCACCCACATTCTGGGGTTCCCAAACCTCCCTTGCCTGGAAAAAATACCATTGATGCACTATTGAGCAATAAACCCGGATCAGCTCGGGAAAACCATAACACCTCACTCCATAGCATCAAAAGTGGTAAACCATCTTTTCCCATTCTCCACAGCCAGCATGTTGGCAACCACTCTTCTCCATAACCACTTCATGTAGTCCCCTGAGACGTGTCAGACTCTACCAGCAGATTGGGAGGGACGAGTCGGTGGATGGTGATTCTCCCAAAAAGATCCAAGATGCATGCGCATACACTCTATCAGGTCCTCCACAAGAAAGAAATCCAGTGTTCGTGGTGGCACAATTTTCTCCCAACCGTATTGGCGCAGAAGCTTCCATGGAAAGTAGAAAGAGGTCTACTTGAGGCCTACTAACTGGACATACGGGAACTCCCCGATTTCCAGAATGGGCAGAAGCTCCCCCACCAAGGCACTGACCAATATATGCCTTGAGCCCCGTGCTTCTCTATAAACTACTTCACCCAACTCTCAATGCCCAGACCTACGTTAATGAAATAGCACTAGAAGAAGTTTGGAACCTCAGGCAAAGGATACTCAGGTGGTACCACCATACGGAGTCTCTCGGACAACCACATGAATAGCATTACGGGGCTACCCCTCAAAAGGTCAGAACAACCTTCCCGCCAGGCATCCAGGCCATTCAAAGTCTTCGTCAGTATCACCGTTGCAGGATAGCGACAATACGACATACATAAAATGATAGCTACAAGTTGGGGAAACACTAGTGTTTCCCGTTTCACCAATAAAACTTTTGAAACCAGGCCCAGAATGACAGCCCCAGTATAGCCGACATCACCCACATCCTGCAAATGCACGGACCGCAACACCGGCTAAAGAGAAACCATTCCTCCCGTAACCAATTGCCTAAATGTCGAAGGCGAGATATGAGAAGTCCATCCAATAACTCCCTAGGGGAATAAAAAAACTCAGTCAAAGCCGCAGCAATGCTGGGATTTATCCCCAGCATGGCAGAAAATTCCTCACAGGTAGAACAGATCTCATCCAACCCGGCGTGAAAGACATGGTCTTTAGGATAGCAAAACTCAATTGTCGCCATCAGCATATTCCACTCTATGGGTTGGTTGCGCCACAAAGAGACTCATCGCATGTGGAAAGCATCATAATCGACATTATAAGAACACATTGCCTCCAAGGCTTCGAGGTAGTTGGAAAACTTAATGCTACTACAGAGAGCCATATCGCAAGACAAGGAGATAATAAGCAAATAAAAAAGTAAAGGAGAAAGAAGGTGAAAGTGTGAGGAGAAAAGCTCCATATACACCCCTATTTATGATTGAAAACTATCAAACCATGATAAAGAAGCCTGCGAAAATCGAAGGGATACTTATCCTACCAAGTACCAAACAAGTGAAATCAAAACCTTGGATTGATTGGACTTGAATGATATTCCGATAGGCAGGACAGGGATCATTCCGATCGACAACCCCCTATTTTAAAATAATTCTCTTTTTCCTATTTTGTCAAAATCAAAAAACCCAATAAAAATAAATTTATCTTAAGGGAATTTCGAATTTCCTTATCCTTATGCTTTTACTTATCCAATTTTAAAATAAAATCCTTCTCAAATCAAGTTTCAAATTCTTTTTATGGTCTCGGCAGCAAAGTAATAAGAGCATGTGCATTAATCACTAAAATAAAGAAATTTAACAAAAAACTTCATTTTCATTTGCATATGTTTTTGTTGTATTACATTAATATTTTGCAGGAAAAATAAAACAGGAAATACAACGGGACTCATCCCGAACCCAATTATCTTTCTCTCTCTCTCTCTCTATCTATCTATCTCTATCTTATTTATCTCTCTTCTCTTATCTCTCTCTAAGAGCCTCCCACCCTGTGGCGTACCATCTTCCCTCTACAGTGAGATGATGTGACACCACTTTCAGAGCCCGACCCTTCTCCAAAAAAAACAGACAGAACTAAATAGGAAGGAATCGTAACCACCACCCGAATATGGGCAGTCGCTTAAGATATCCAATACCTAAAGTCCTCCAGTCAAGTGGTGGAGACACGAATGTGATGCAAAGGAAAATTAGAAAATATCAAATCAGTCAGTCTGAGGCAAAAAGAAAGAAATCAGGAAATCAAATGACAAAGAGACAAAAAGTATACCTCAGGTCAATGGACCTCCTCTGTCAGGCCTAACTCCTCCGGGTCCATCGTATTGGGACGCTGCAGTAAATGCACCGACCCTCCATCAGCTCCCCGGATGTTATAACTAGGTGAGTGCAGTCATACGAAAGAAGTCTCCGACGTTATTGTCACTGATGACGTGGACACACCGCTTGCGCTGTGGGAGGACCCCACCTGCCGACTCGAACCAACCAACTCTAAGGGAGAGGCATCACATCGTATATACTAGGTGGCATCGGCCAGCTCAACATGAAGTCCATATAGTCATACACCACCGCTATGTCAGTCTACAACGAGTAAGGCCCACCCATCATCGTCACCACTTGGGTATCGTTCGATATCTCCCTCACTCTCCTCATGAACATTGGGGGGCTTTGTCGGTGGCACCGCAACCTCATCCTCCACAATCTGTCAGACTGACCTCTCCCTTAGGTACCAAGAGTAGCCAAACTCGTGCACCAGCAGAAGTTGCATCTGCTCATGTCCCCCAGTCGACCCAGTGTGCTGAATGGCCTCCCCCCAGGGATAAAAGGTCACCTGAAAATTCCCTAGTTAAAGCAAAGGTCAATATCAATAAATGATCATCAAAGGAAGAACAGTCTTAAGATAAAAAGGCTGGCCCGCTTGCTCGTCAAGTCATTCAAGACCTGACGCACCATCTCTAGAGAGAGAGACTTCTTCGAATGCCGATTGGACTTTCACCACCGGTGCATCCGACAGAAGTCCCCAACAGACTCATCCTTCAAAGATATCAATTGGGTGTTTAACCCAATCACCTCATAAAACCATGCCTGCAAAGGACAAAGATTGGCATTTAATAAATTAAAAAAGAAGCGCATGAAGGAAAATACGAATGCATAAAGGAAAAATGTGAAAAATAAAGGATACCTTAAGTAAATATGTTGCTCCAATAAAAGTATGTATGAAGAACCGGTTGAACGCATCAAGAGAATAATAAAGGGTTACGAAAATGAGGCTCCCCCATTCATAAAGAGGGATGTTCGAAAACACCCTCAAAAATGGCAAAAATCTCAAGCGGATGATGTCGCCACTCGTCGCCACCAAAAAACCTCCCAACACAAGCAGAATAAATAAATGGGCCATCTGACGCAACTGCCACCCATCACTCTCATCAATCCTTCTCCTCAGCAACAACTCTCTCAAAAGAGACAAACGGAGAGAGTCCCCCAAAACCACCCTCTCCATATCACCCAATGCCGCCGTCATCGCCTCTGGCATCACCCTCAGCATCCTATCCACCTCAACCTACAAACCATCGCAATCCAGCCCCAGCAGCTGATGTACATCAATGGGAGTCACTGTCTTCTCCCCAAAACCAAAATGAAAGGTGTGAGTAGTGTCCCACCGCCTCTCCCCCAATGAACAAAGAACAGTCGTAAAATGAGGCATCTCATCGAAAACAGGTGACAGTCTCTTGATGCCGGCTGATGGCACCATCCAATGCACCACAAGTGGAAGGTGCTCCCAAACATCCCTAATTCCCGTCATCCCTCGGGCACGTAGAGTCGTCATAGAAACATCATATTGTCGAAGAAACAAAGAAAACCCTTGTCAGATTCACGAAATATGGCAATCTCATCAAGAAAAAAGGAAAAGAATACCAAAAGTCATCAATACTTACATAGCCACCAGGGTACACCACCCTAGAAGAACGATGATGCGAAGGCTCACACAAAAGAGTATGATCATCTACCAATGGCTCGAATGAGTCAAATGAGTTTTTACTTCCCAGTACAAAGGGCACCCTAGCCCTCCATTCCAATCCTGCCCAATCATCAGCGTTGAGCCATAACATGTGGGTGGCGCTACTTGAGAAATCGGCCATTTTCGATGTTAGAACAATTTACATAAGATAATTGCAGAAGAAGGTAAGTTAGAAAGCTTTGAAAAATGAGGAGAACCCGCCCCCATGTTATCCGAGGCTTAGGGGCATGTCGATCGGCATCTCTCTGCCACCCACCGATCGACAATGACCCTCCACCTACTCGAGGCACCCCAAAAGACCATGCCACTACTATTTGTCATCCCTCCATCTATTACGGTCGTTACCCCCTTTAAAATTTTGTACAAAAAGGCCAAAAAAATACTAGAAAATCTCGAAAAATCCCCAAAAATTTTCTAAATTTCCAAATGAATTTTGAAACCTTTTTCACCAAGAAAAACATTTTTTTCTCCCTAGAGAAATTCCATGGATCAACTATCCCCAGAAACTTCTCCAGCTAAGAAATATCCAACCCTCGGATCATTCCTTCTTCCCCAGTAGGACCTGAAATCAAGTGCTTCCCCATTGGAACCACGGATACATATTCTCATAGGTATCCCTAAACTTTCTAAAAAAGGAATGAGCCCTCATAATTGGTCACTTCTACCTTAAGCCCGCAGAATTGGCTTTGACCCGTAGAATTGGTCATCTCTATCTCAAGCCCTCAAAATTGTTCACCCTTATCTTAAGCCCATGGAATTGGCTTTGACCTTCAGAATTGGTTACCTCAGAATTGGCTTCGGCCCTCAGAATTGGTCGCTTCTACTTAAGCCCAAAAAATTGGCTTTGACCCCCAAAATTGGTTACCCTTAACTTAAGCCCGCGGAATTAGCTTCGACCATCGGAATTTGTCACCCCAGAATAAGCCCTCAGAATTGGCTTTGACCCTCAGAATTGGTCACTTCTACTTCATCCCACAAAATTGACTTTGACCCGCAAAATTGGTCATCTCTATCTCAAGCCCTCAGAATTGGCTTTGACCCTCAGAATTGGTCACCCTTATCTTAAGCCCGTAGAATTGGCTTTGACCCTCAGATTTTTCACTTCTACTTAAGCCCGTAATATTGGCTTTGACCCACAGAATTGGTCATCTCTATGTCAAGTCCTCAGAATTGGCTTTGACCCTCAGAATTGGTCACCCCTATCTTAATCCCACAGAATTGGCCTTGACCCTCAGAATTGGTCACTCCTAAATTAAGCCTGCAGAGTTGGATTCAACCCTCAGAATTGGTCGTTTCTACTTAAGCCCGCAGAATTGGTCATCTCTATCTCAAGCCCTCAGAATTGACTTTGACCCATAGAATTGGTCACCCCTAATTTAAGCCCTCAGAATTGGCCACCCCAAAATCAGCCCTCAGAATTGGCTCCAACCCTCAAAGTTAGTCGCTTCTACTTTAAGCCCACAGAATTAGCTTTAACCACAGAATTAGTCATCTCTATCTTAAACCCTCGGAATTGACTTTGACGCTTAGAATTGGTCATCCTTATTTAAGCCCGCAGAATTGGCTTCGACTCGCAGAATTGGTCGCTACAATTTAGGTCCCCAGAACCGACCCCAGCCTGCAGAATTAGTCGCCTCCTAACCTTTGACCTCAGTCATCACCTCCTTTAGGTCCTCAGAATCGGTCATCTCAACATTACCTTAGGCCCTCAGAATTAACCTCGACCCTCAGAATTGACTGTTCTAACATCACCCTATGAATCGGTCATCCTCATCCCTTAGGTCCATATAACAACCTATATTTATCATGTGGTGTTTACTCGATGGTTATCTCTTATTCCAATCTCACCAGTCGAGGGACTCTATAGACACTAAACCAAATCTGTCGAATTATCATGGTCATTGACCTTGACAGGTTAGTCTTGTCAAGGTCAATGACCATGACAAGTCTGGGGGTGACAACTTTTGTTATCACGGACGTGTCACGATCATTGATCGTGACAAGTTCATTAGACTTGTCACGGTCTTTGACCTTGACAAGTTTTGTCACGGTTTAGGACCGTGACAAACACGTGACAATATTTAAAGAATTTTCATGGTCATTGACCGTGACAAGTCCTTGACAATTATCCCTTGTCACGGTCAATGACCGAGATAATTCTGGGCAGAATTGAAAAAAATTATGCTGGGCAGTATGGCCACTGCCACTGCCCGGCATTATATTTGTACCTGTTATAGCAACGTTGTACCTGTTCAAACATCATATATCTAAATAAAATAGAGATAATGCAAATATACATTCAAAACAATATGCATCACGATATAATCCGAATATAATTCAAATGTAACAACTTAAAACAATTCAATTCAAATAATGTCACTACATGTCTGGGGTAAGGTTATCTCTGAGGAGGTGAGTAGGCCACACGATATACGAATTGACACACCCAGTAATATACATTGTGCTGCATTGTTCATGAAACCACAATGGGGAGTTCTCCTTCCCGGGTATCACATGCGTGACGAGGACCTTGGACTCGATGTCTTGAAGCGAACGTCCATGAACTAGCATACCCTGGACGGTATTCGAGTCCCTCAACCCCCGCCCTATCCGTTGGCCATCAAATATGTCTAGTATAAAAACTCTCAGCCACCACGTGTCGACATCGGTCCGTCGAAGGAAGCCAAAAAGGGGACTAGATCATCAAAGTCCGCACGTGTCGACGATGAAGCAGCGAGGTCCACCTCCTCGTCATCCTGAACCTCCTCCTCCACCACCTTCTCATTTCCTTTCTCCTTACGGTTTCCTCCCAATGAACGCTTCACGAATGAGAACATATCTTGGACTATCGCCTCCAAACGAGACAGCTTCGCATCATGCGAGTCCACCGTTCGAGCCAACCCGGTGTTGCTCGTCTCCAATCCGATGATCCTAGATTTGGCCACCCGCGAGCTCACCCCCCGTGTCCTCCCCTTGCGATCAGCGCCAAGCACTTGGCTGAGTGCATCTGTGGACAAATATGCCTTGTCAACATCAGACTGCGACTCATGCACTTCCTTAAGCTTTGCCTGAAACGACAAAAAGCACATGATTACTTAAATAAGTAAATAAAAACATTACAACATAATTAAGAAAAATTAAAATGTCGGATTACTTACAATCGTGGATGCGATAATTGGGGACACCTCCTTATCCTTCCCCTTCTTCGTCCAAATAACCACATAAGTATCGAGCCTATGTGGCATACCCCCAGTACCACTCCCCATCCCCTGAAATAAAATAATGCAAAATTAGTAATAATGCAGAATAACATATTTCTGTAATTAGAGAAAAATTAAATCTTACCATCATCCTATGCCCCACTTCGGCGTAAGACGTCCGGCCCGAGTAGTGCACGTCCGTCTTTTTTGCTTCATTTTCCCTCCCCAATTGGCGAGATGCCAATTTTCGCTCCGCAATCTCATTGTCAATGAACTTTTGCCATTGTGCCAATGAGATCGCCTCCTTTGGCGGGACGGAATCACGAATTCGGATAACGGCGTCTCAGGTCTTCCCAAAGTACCGGGTATGCATATTTTTCTTCCACGTCTTGTGTTGCTCCCTCAACTTCTCCTTGACGGAATCGCGTAGTTTTGGGTCCAAGCTGAATTGTTCATGTCCAATAAATACAATATTAGTTGCGAATAAATATAAATATTACATAAAATTGAAATTAAAACTAAGTATTCATATAAATATAAATATAAATACATTACCTGTAGTGCCACCCAAATTTCTAACTTGAGCTCATTTGGCACCTCCCTCCAACTAGTGTACCCCGGGTCGATGATAGTCTTTACCAGATCGAGGGATCTCGCTAATATCCCCGTATTGTTCTCGACGGCCATCCCCAATTTTCCCCATTTGGGGAGCCTAGGGGCCGAGGAGCCCTCCTCGCCTCCGCTACCACCGAGCCCAGACGACATCATCATAATCAACATCATCATCCTCGCCTTAATACCTAAAGGAGACATTTTCTGTAGAAAAACGTTGTTATTAGTACAAATCCAAATGAATTTGAAGAAGACATGCAAATATGTACAATTACTACAAATCCAAATTCGAAACACCCCCCCCCCCCCCAACACACACACATACATATACAAAGGAAAGAGACAAAGATAAAAAGAGTGAAAATGATAAAGTGCAAATCAATTAAAAGCATTAAAAATGGATTCATGAAGTACAAATTGGAATATTTATTACAAATTGAAAAATTGTTTCAAATTCGGGTTATCATCAAAAATGGATTGATATTCGATAGGAGCAGCCAAGTCATCCACACTACTATTTAGACTTTTTGGCGCATGTAGGACAATTGACCACAACTCATTGTTCATATACTCCGAGTAAAACACTTGGTTGACCTTTTAAAATGCACAAACAAATAGCTCATCGCTCACGTGGTCGTTGCTCTTCAACTTGGACAAGTCAACCATGATCAAATTGGTGCCAGGATTAACTTTACGAGCATTTTGATCCTCAATTCTTACCCAGTCACAGTAAAATACAACCTCTTTGAAGCTTATATAATCCAATTCAAATATATTTCGAATTACACCATAGTAAGTCATTTCAGCTTCAACGAGGTTTTTATCTTTTGCGCTCGCTCGAAAGAAAGTAAGAGCCTTGTATGAAATGCCCGAGTTCTGTACATTTGTACTTTCCTCGTACACATTTGCGCCGAATATATAACCGTTCAATCGATACTTTTTGTACTTTTGTGCCATGAACAAGGGTCCAGTGGCTAAACGAGCAAACCTTGATGTCGCATCACCCGTCTTTAAGAGCTGAGAATATAGATAAATTAATTAGTTTAGTTGTAAAGTTAGAGTGTAATGTAACGTTATATAACGGCCATTTTCATTATAATAACTTCTTGTGACAACCACAGCCTAAATTCGTTGTCTGATTGTACCATCATTTTTTGTCTTTTATTGTTCTCACAGGCTTCATATTTTCTGCATATTACAAAATTAATCATGTATAAAATATTCTAAAATAATGTAAAACTTAAAATAATTTAAACTTACTTTTTCCATTCTTCGACATCTTCATGTGTGTCAAATAGATAACGAGCTACTTGTTCATGTTGCAAACTCGTTAATTTCACTAGTTGTCCAATCACATGACCACCATCATCGACGAACTCATTAGTGTCATCAACAATGGTTGAGTCAGGCATATATTCCCGAGTATAGATTGATGACTCCATAGTGATGTATTCCTCTACAATTGAACCTGCAATGTATCGCATATTCTTGACGTAATCTTTAAAAACTTTCATCAATCTTTCAAACGGATACATCCACCGATATCTAAATGGACCACAGAGAAGTGCCTCGTTGCATAGGTGTACCAACAAGTGAACACTTATGTCAAAGAATGTTGGGGGAAAATACTTCTCCAACACACAAATCGCTTCAATCACCGCCAATTTTACGGCCACTATGTGTTCTCGATTGACTACCTTCTCACACAAAAGTGATAAGGTAATACTAATTTGCATAATAGCCCTTCGCAAATCCTTGTGCTTTGAGAAATAGTGCTTAAACAGTAGAGGAACCAATTTCATGATCACATGCCAATCGTAGGACTTACACTTATGTAAATCCTGCATAGCATAATTCACAATCCTTTGCAACTTGGACGAAAAAGTAGATGGGCCCTTCAAATTATATATTGTGTTTAAAATCATCTTCCTTTCCCCACTCGTCAAAGTAAACGCACCAGGGGGAATTATTGTCCTTCCCCTACTATCTTCTTTCGACCATAGTTGTGGCTTAAGTTTCAACAATTTAAGCTCTTTTCATGCATTTTATCCATCCTTCGAATGACTCCCCCGAAGACAAGTGCCCACAATATGTTCAGCGACGTTCTTCTCTGCATGCATCACATCCAATACATGGCGCACCGGGTTATTCTTCCAATAAGGAAAGTCAAATAAAATTGACTTCCTAGACCATGCCTTTCTTATCTCAGTTTCATTCCCAGTTGGGGTCTTCTTATGCTTGACATTCTTAAATTTGGGATTCTTACCTGGTGGTAGCCTATGTTCAACCCCGCCTGATAAAAAATTGGAACCTTTTTCAAATCTGAAACTATGAGTCGGGGTTGAGCTAGAGGAGAGACAAAGAGATTCAGTCTCCTCTCCATAAATAGGACACCCCAAATAACCATGTACTACATAACCAGATAATGTCCTATAAGCTGGAAAATCAGGAATTACCCACATCAACATAGCTTTCAGCGTAAACTCTTCTTTTCTAAAAGAGTTAAATGATTGCATACCCTCTTCTCACAACTCATTTAATTCTTCTACCAAAGGATCCAGGTATACGTCGATGTCATCACTTGGTGCCTTTGGCCCAGGTATCAACAAAGATTGCATCAAAAATTAAGGTCTCATACACTGTGAAGGAGGGAGGTTGGTGCTTAGATTTCTAAATGGATCACTGGCCATACACTATGTAGGATCACTGGCCATACACTCTGATTGGTGCTTATATTTCCAAATGAATTGAAACCATCTGTTGATATAGCCAAACGAATGTTGCGTTGTTCTCGAGCAAAATCGGGATACTCATAATTCATCCTCCTCCAAGCTGTAGAATCAATAGGATGACGCATGAGATTACCCCCTACTTCTACCCTAGCATTCCAAGTCATTGCCTCCGCTATCCATGGTACTGTGAACAATCGCTTTAATCTAGGCCTAACGGGAAAATATTTCAACACCTTTTGAGGCACTTTTGAGCTTGTGCATTCTTTGCCAGTAGATTGGACATATATAGGTTCATCGCATACCGGACAACGATCAAGATTTTAATACTCCTTTTGGTATAGTATGCAATCATACACCCAACCATGAATCGATTTATAATTCATTCCCAAACCTTTCAAATTGTTCTTCATAACAGAATAGCTAGTTGGAAGCATATTCTCCTTGGGTGGTAAGCCCATCACCCAATTCGGAATTCATGTCACGCTATTGCCAGACAAACCATACTGCGTCTTCAAACTAACCACGGCATGTAAAGTTGTTTGATCTTTCTCACAGCCAGAGTATAAAGATTGGGTCGCCTTGAATTTTAAACTTTGGTAGTCATCGTCAAGGTTTATCGTGATATCTTCACAAGCACCTCAACCTTGTACATCATCAGTAACCTCATTCTCCTCCGCTTCATAAACTCCGTACGCATCATCAACTAAATCCTCTAACATATTATGATCTACGTCGTCCCCTTATACATCTATCCTACTTGTTGAAGGTTGTTGTGAAAGTTGTGAAGGTTGTTCGGGGATAAAAGGGACTTTCAATTCACTGTGAAAACTCCAAAATTGATAAATATCTTGCATACCCCATCTTAACAAATGTAGTTCAACCGTTTTCCACTCAAACACCTTACCATTCTTACACCTAGCACATGGACACGGAAACTCTTCATCATTATGACATCTCTTTGCGTATTTCACAAATTCATTAGCACCTTTGCGAAACACATCCTCCATTGTATTTGTCTCACCCATCCACTCTTTGTTTTTTGGATATTCCATCACAGCTACCACAACTAATTACCTATTAAAGGTAAGAAGCGTATATTCATGGATTAGTATAAACAAAACTTAGATTTATAGTATGTTTCATTTAATTATGTCTTATTTATATTCAATTTTTAAATTTCAAATTCAAATTCAATTTATAATATAAATTCATATTTCCTCCATCTCCTCTAAAGGGTGAGTGGCCCTATCCCATTCAAGAGCGCATATTTCTGTAATATACTTAACAGCTCATGCACATTTTTATGATTTGAGAAAAATTCGACAGCATATCCCCGTAGTTCTCCAAGTATACGACATAGATTGGCAAGTGTGAGTGTTATTTTAATTGATCAATTGAAATAACAGTCACACTTGTCAATCTAGTATGTACCCAGAGAACATTAGGATACGACTGCAGAACTTCCTTCAAAAGTAACAACTTTAAGCCACTAATAATATTATTATATAGAAATTATGCAATCCCAAACTGTCCAAACAGGACAATTCGAGAGATCTCATTACAGGGGTAATGACTCTCGAATGGGTCCAAGGGCTATTGAATGCGTACGCATAAGAACTAAAAGGCTAGTATCCATGCGCACTATATGTAATTTCAAGTATGTTTCATTTAACTATCATACTATATATATATATATTGTTCGTTATACAAAGTAATTTTCAAAAAAAGATGAAAAATCCCACCCCCATATGAACAATAATCCAGTGGTCATGCCACTTTTAAAATTAACCAACCCAACATCAATCCACTATAATCCAACCGTAATGGCAACAACAAATGTGTATCCCGTACTCCTTCTAATTCATCTACTCAATTAATTCTTTTCATCAATCAAACTAACAATTAAAGTATACAATTATTAATTTACTAATTTACAATGAGGGGAAATCCTACTAAAAATTAAATCAATCAATTCTTTTACAAGGGGCACTACAATATGAGGGACAATATCTAATAAACTAATAAAAATTTAATTAAAAAATACACACACGCACACATACACACACACTGCCCACCCCCACCCCCACCCTGCCCACCACACACACACACACACACATACACACACATGCACATATACACACACATGCATACACACACACACATATATATATACACACACACACACACATATACACCCCATCCCCTCCCCACACACACACACGCATATATACACCACACACACACATGCACATGCACATTTACACACATATATATACACACACGCACATATACATACACATATACATATAAATAAATGGAGGAGAAATAGAGAGAGAACGTACCAAAATCGTAGAAAGAGAGAGAGTGTAGTCGCTAGAGAGAGAGAGAGAGAAATGGAGGGAATTAGAATCGGTGGGAAAAAATAAGAGGGAGGGTTTTTTTACTGACAGAATTGTTAAGGACATGTCACGGTCATTGACCGTGACAACTTTACATGATTTTCACGGCCATTGATCGTGGCAAGAACTTGTCACGGCCTTGTCACGATCAATGACCATTGCAAAAAATGCGTGTTTTTTTATCACGGTCAATGGTCGTGACAAGGGTGGCCGATTGAAGGTGTGACACCCCGACTAAATAAATACCAGATAGATAATCCTTTATTCAAATTAATACAAAATGTCAAGTTGGTTCAGTTCATAGCATCACTATCGAAAATATTTTTAACCAATTACTAGCCACCTAATATTTAAAAAGTGAGTTGTCAAATTTTATTTACATGAGATTAACATGCAACCAATTAAATCATTAACTAATAATACCACAATCACATCACAGTCAAAACAGAATATAAATGGGATAATAAGTGAGTCTGGAGTAACACTCCGCTAAATAATCCAAATACTGAATAAAACCAAATACAAAGTCTGAAAAATTAATTAATTAACTCCAAAACTGAAATGAAAACTGAAAATACAATAAAGTTATCTCTAAAGAAAAGGGGAGACATGCGCTAACTGATGAATAAATCTGAAATAGAATCAATGTAGAATGTGGAGGCGTCTACTATCGAGGTCCTGTAGCTTCCACAACAGCTACAGCACGTCAAAGGAATGTAACTTCTAAGTTTGGCGTCCCTGTGGCTGGGCACCTAAAAGGTTTTTACAAGAAAATAGATTTGAAAGAAAACGGGTCAGAGCCTGAGGTGAAAACAGTTTAAAAATATAGCAAGTGTTTAATTGTATTAAACAGTAAATATTAAATACATGTTAGTTGCATGCCCTCATATGAGTTCCTCACCCCTCAACTATTGTGCACGCCTAACGTGTATCCTTAACCCGTCCTAGTTATGTTACTAAATAACTAGTTTGTCTATCATTTTCTCCTCACCTTAATAAAGGATTTTATTTATAACCTTCTAATATAACCTACGTATACCTTACTATTTCATTAATCATTTGAATGTGTAACAGTTACCATAGGGAATTCTCCGTATTAAATTCTATTAAAAAATGTCCCAATAATTTATATCCACACTTTAACATATGAGTTCATTAAAATCACAAGTATATTATTCCCAGCACAATTATATAAAATAGGGCACCCGTAGGCTAAGCTGCGGTACACACATACTCTTCTATCGAATCCCGATACATCACGTGCATAGGGACTACGTATTCCGAATCTCTCAGGAACCGTTTCAATAAGAAAAATCACACATAATGGAGGTGAACATAGTTCACATACCCATGGGTCACGCACATACCTATGCTCCCATGGTCGGCTGACTTATTAACTCACAAATAAGCCATTCACAGTTCTATTTCCTTAAGGTATCAATCTAAATCCCCCTGTAGGTACACAAAGATTAGACGTCCCTGTTCCGAAAGTCGACCTCCCATGATAGCAAGTATGGTAGGTATGTTATACACATAATAGTTACTACACTAAGCATTCACACAACTTAGATAACTTATAATATTATTAAAGGTACGTTCTCAACCCTATACCGTTATTCAATTTTGTACGCTTTCATATTATTAGATGGTATATCACATATCTTGCCGATATGTTTCGCATCGTATAGTTTAAGTACTTAAAACCTAAACAGGAAGGTCACTAAGTCTCCTATTATTCCCACATTTTAATTCGTTAATCTTAAGGTCCATATTTCTGTCTTTAACCTTAAATTATCAAACTATATAGATTTAATTCCTTTTCTCGACATCTCCAATAGCATTTCACTCGTTTGACCCTATTAAATCTAACATAAAGTCCCAATTCAATTCTAATATAATTCGGTTCCTATATACACCCCTACTGGTCCTCCTTAAACCTAAATGTATTCACAAGGTCTTTACCAATAATTTTCAAGGGTTGGAATTATTTAAATTCAAAAGGGGGGAAAATATCACAATTTCTGGGGAGGCTGATCGATCGATCATGAATGTCGATCGATCGATCATGAATGTCGATCGATCGATGCCGTCGATCGATCGACTATGAATGTCGATCGATCGATCAAGCAGTTACAGGTTACGGGTTTCCTTGTTTTTCAGTCCCAGATTTGTCCCAAAACGCCATTACATGATAAAAAATTCTAATGTAAGTATAAGGGATCATTAAACCACCTAATTACATGATTCCTAACGTTCCAAAACCTCTAAATCATCAACAATCAACCTTTCTTGGATTAAATCTTCACTTTATCATAAAAACCCTATGTTCTTCTATTTCATCAGGAATCATCATGCTTCTCTTCTAAATCTGTTTTTAATTCATCTAGGTTATAGTTTTTCTATTGAATGATTTCCGGAACAAATCTACATGCAAGTCCTATTCAAAATTTAGGTTTCTTCTCCAATTTCCTTGAGTGTTCATCAATATACAAGATTATCATTAAAGCCTATACTAGCATGGATGATATATTCACTGAAACTAATGGAAATCAAATCACTTGCCTTAAAAATAGTGTTTTGATCCGCTGGTGACGAAGATGGCTGGTCTTCCCTCTCTCTCTACGGTGACAAATCCGGTGGATTTTGGTGGAGAATGGTGGTTATGGCTTTGAAAGCCCTTTTTGTAACCTCTCCCCTAACTCACATTGCCCACTCTTGCTTTGTGGATGATAATGGCCCTCATAAAAGCTGCTAAATAAACCCTAAAATTCGTGGGTCTAAATTCCATAAAATTTAGAATGGCTAAAATACCCTCTCGGGTTGCCGGTTTGGCTTATAAATGCCCCGGGACCCAAACTAAACTCCCGACTAGTGTTTTCTGACTATTTAGGCCTCTCCGGACACGTTAGCGCACTCATAATGACCATACGGGTGATAGAATTATAATTTACTTTTAAATCTCATTAAATTAATTTCTGACGTGAATGACACGCGCATCCCAACTAAATTTCCTGAATTGTCATATTTATGACTCGCGATAATTTTTAATAAATTTAACAATCATATGTTACCACATATATCCAGTAATATTCATCATTTATTATCATAACCAAATACCAACTCACGTCTCGCTAGTATTTAAATCCGGATTAATTTCTAATCAATTCCCATTTAATTTAATTAATCCCATTATATAAAATCAATAAAATTAAGGGGTATTACAGAAGGGTGCCAATTTGACCATTTTGTTGTAGTGAGACACCACATTTGAGGACCCCCTAAGTCTCTCCTTAGGTCCCTAGCAGCTCCCCATTTCACTACAAACCCTAGGTCGCACTCCGAGTACCAATCTAGAGGCCATTGGACGTCCCTAGGCCCCGTTTGACTCCATTAGACTCTATCTTCAAAGCAAAAGCTCTTTGATTCTTTGAAGATCTCTAAATACCCTTTCCAATGGTCCATCCCGTACGCAAATCGAACAAGTCGGACGAATGGACCATTTTACTGCCAAAAATCGATTCGGAGGCCACCTAACACTCCTGGGCCTCGATTTGACCACGATCAACTTCACTATCAGAGGGAAATATTTTGAATCTTCGAAGGGCGCTTAAACCCCTTTCCAACGGTCTGCCCTGTGCTCAAAATGGCATAACCATTCGGACGACAACTCTTTAGCTTGAATGAGACTAAATGAATCTCCTAAGGGCACTGAATACCCTTTCTAACATTCCACCCCATTCTCAATTCTGACCGACGGTATGGACAAACGATTTGTTTTACTCCGAGAGGTCACAGGACATTTTCGGGCCTCGATTGACCAAGGTCAACCTTTCGAAGTGAGAAAAACTCTTTGGAATGTCAAATAACATCTCCTAAACTTTACAAGGGTCTACCCCGTGTGCGATTCTGACTTACCATGTGGACGAATGATCTGTTTACGTCCGACGATCTCCCATTTAAAAGACCAATGCGCGCTTTCGAGCCACATTTAAGCCAAAGTCAATTCCCGGACCCGAGAGAGGTCTAAAGGACTCTTGAAACTCTCTGAAGTGGATTTCTAACGATATGACCCATGCAAGGTTCAGATTAATGGATTACATTCTACGATTGTTTTTCCATAAAAATCTGCACGAGCCTGCTAATTGGTAGGTCCAGATCCCTACCTATCGATAGTGTGTAAAGGGTCACATGTCGATAAGCAGTCCTAGGGGTAGGCCAATCGGCACCCCCCCCCCCCCTTTACCTTATAAATAGAGGCCATGACCTCACTCCCAAAAGACACAAGAGATCCATCATCATCTGTGATCTACGCAACATTCCCTCAAAATCAGCTAAGTTCCCCATATGAAGTTCTATTCAAGCGTATACTCCCATCCTTTTCATACCCAATTTAGAAAAATATCATCCACTATGATCATCATTCATCCACTTTCAAGGGAGTTCATCCAAGATCAAAAGATCAAGCTTCAAATGAGGTCCAATTCCTTCCCTCTCTCTTTAAATTTCTTATTTTTGCGTAAAAATTCATTAGATTTATAATCTAGTTCTCACTTTAATTCATATCAATTAATATTTACACCTTTATTAGTATATTTCACATACTTTATTTTCTATAAAAAAAATAAAATAAAAGAGGGTTACACCCATAAACTTCGAACAGAATTATCCTTCACACTTTTTTCAAAACCAAAACAAACTTTTTCTACACATACACATATAATAAAATTTCGTCTGAATCTATGGGATAAACCCCACACCAATGCTACATTCTAACTACGTGGACTTTGATGCCTTTACAGGCTACGTAGCTGTCTCAGATTAAAACCCCAGACTCAAGTCTAATTTTCTCAATTTTCCAAATTTCCCAATTTTTTAAAATCTCCCATTTTCATATTTATTATACTTTTGCATTCATATATATGTTATGCTTGTTTGCATTTCATCTAACACATATTCTCATTTTGTAACAACGATCAATATCGCTATAAAGTCACAAATCATATTTTCCATATACATTATTTTGGGAATATTCCTTTGGATGAACTCACTCTACCTTGCCCATGGTATGAGTTGAATGATTTCGATATCCATTATATAAGCACGCACACGCACATCAAAAAGAAATCAAGGAAAATAATAACACTAGACTATGAGAGATCGAAAGGGATGGATGGGTGCCTAACACCTTTCCATTTTGTAACTTATCCCCCGAACCTTCGATCTATTAGTTTCGTATGCATCAGTTTGTCCTTGATGCCGCTCTATTAAAGTGGCAACATGTTCTTTTGCCTGTTTTGTGAAAAATAGGCTGGCGACTCCATCTCTCTACATTTACTCCACACCAACGACGGTCGAAGCATCTTTTAAAATGGGGTGCGAGATCGGTATTTTCGAGGGATCCTTCCTCCCTTCCTCCTTTACGAGGGATCCTTTGAAAGCCCCCAGGATGGCCACACAGGAATTTAAAAAGGACTAAGAATAAATAACAATGAATATAATATACAGGAATGTATGAGAATGGCATGATGAAATTGATATAGAACTATATTAAATTGAGTTCATTACTCTTAATAAAAAAATGTCCTCAGTGGAGTCGCCACTATGATATTCCACACTTTTTCTTCGGCCTGCATGACGGGTTGGCCATCGCCTTGGTCTCTCTTTGAAGGGAAATGGAATCTCCAGTCTATTTTACACAAAAGAGATCAAATAAAAGGAAAGACCCCCTTGGAGGCCTTGTGATATAAATTGATCTACATATTTAACCGGTGACTCAAAGGTTCAGGGACTGTGTTACAAATTGGGAAGGTGTTACGCACCCGCTCCGCCCTTTTGGTATCAAATGTAGATATAAAATATTTTGCTAGCATGTTATGGTGTAAAAAGAAATAATAAAAGAATATGTGTGGATATGTGTGTAAATGATATAGTCAAAGGATAAATATGTACAAAGTCTTCACTCAGATGGCAATTCGAGTGAGCCTAAATACTCGCATAGGGCGAATCAAAGTACACGTAAGAGGAAACATGGGGGATTTCACCTTTTATAGAGGCTCGATGCGAGAGATCTAGACTTTCTTTGATCTTTCAAGATATTTTAGGGTGAAATAAGACCGTCTCTCAAGATATAAATGACTTGTGTTCATGAAAGAACTTGGACAAGATTGATTCACTCATAATATTACTTAATGATGAAAAAATGACCAAACTTCTAACATTAAGAACAAAAAAGTAAATAAGATCCCCGAATCTAGTGATCCTCAAACCTACATGAGAGAATTTCATGGTTTCGAAGATTTTTATTTATTTTTTTGATGTTATAAGAAAATAAAGTTGAAAATGAATGAAAATACAAGATCTGACTTGAAAAAAGAGATCGGGTTTCTGTAATACAACTACGTATCCACCGTAGGCAAAATCAAAGCCAATGTAGTTCAAACATGACCTTTAAAGAAAATTAAAGTCTAAAGGAAAGAAGGAATGGAAAAAAGAGTATCTAAGGGTGGTGTTTGAAAATAAAGGGTTGAGATGCAGCGTACGTAATGTTACACTTACTCCTTTTCGTTTTAGCAAAATTCTGACTTGGAATTAACCTTTTGGGGAGTAGATCTAAGATTACTTTAAGATAAAATACCGTTAAAGGAAAAAGGAAATAAGAAAGAGACAAGTTTTTTAGGGTTTCTTTTGGGATTAAGTGTGGAAAAATAAGTTATGGATTTGGGTTATAACTCTATATCTAAACTTGGAAGGAGTTTTGAAGGCAAATGAAGTGAGTTTTGGGGATATTTAGGGATGAAACTTACGGGAAAAAAATAGCATTTAAGAGCGGAGTTAATGCTTGATGAAATAGTAGGTTAGCGCCCTTTTTATAGGCAAACTTCTTAGGTTAAATGACCAATAGGTACTCTTACAGGACCGATCAGCCATGGGTATTTTACACCCACGATCGATCGGTCAAACGCATTTTTCTTATTTTTTTTTATTATTCTGGACCTGTTTAGATTTATTTGGAAGATTTATATTTGGACCTTTGGGACTTTTATTGAGGTATTATGGGTTGCCTTGAGTATTGAATTTCATTTGGGCCTTTAGGAGGCTATGATAAGTAGTGTTAAATTTATGAAGCTCCATGAGGTGTATACACCGGTCTTAGCTCGTTATAGGCGTATAAAGAGGTGGATGTAGTTGAAGGAATCTATAAACCTCCTCCTCTACATTATATGGATGTTGATGAATCCTATAAGGAATTCATGAAATGACTTGGAGAAAGAGAGTTCAAGGGCTTATAGGGTGTCCTGAACGTCTGTACCAAATAGATAATTCATTTGGGCATCAAGATAATCTATACTTCAAATTAATTATGTTTATTGTCCTTCTCTATTATTTTTCCATTGTAGTATGGGGTCTTGGCCACTCATATGGCCTTAGATATAAGGGCAAAGGAGAAAGAGTTGCAAGCCATTACCTATCTTGAGGGGGAGCTAAAGAGGGAGACGTATATTCAAACGGAAGTGGATCAAATGATTCGAACTATCTTGAGAGATTTAGAGAATAAGTAGGAGAAGGATGTTGCTATTATCACTCAGGATACAACTGAATAAGTGATTAGCTATCTTAGGGAAGAAAATGTTGAGTTGTGGAGGCGTTTCGATAAGAAAAATGCCCATTCCAAGTTGGCCATCTAGGTTGAAAGGTCCTTGGACCCTCTGATTTAGTTCGTGTTCCTCAAATATTTCCTGAACTCCTCATATCTGGGGTTATTGAAATTTTAATCGTTCCTAAATGGGTATAAAGAACTTCAAAATTGCATCAAGGCTAATCATCCTTCAGTGGATTTATCTCAATACAATCCTACCGATTATGGGGTTACTGGTGAGGATCTAATGCATACTCCTTCCTTCTTGGGTCCCGAAGGGCTTCAGCAATACCGAAGACTAATAACCAAGTATTGGCTTCCTGTTAATCTATTTTGAGATAAAGACTTATCTCTTGTGATGCATGACAAACTGGGTAGTTTTTATCGACCCCTTCGGCCCTTACTCCTTAAACACTTAGTTTTTTCTCTTTTGAAAATTATGTTTTGTAAAAGCCTTAAGGCTTTCAACTCTTATTTATATGTTTGAACAAGTACAATATATTTTTTTTTGAGTAAATGTTCTTTTTCATTCATCACTCATTATTGTCTTCAATTTATCCTGCTTATTAAACATTTATTGATTATCAACTGATTGAGGCCTTATCTATAACCTCTAGCCATCAATTGATTGAGTTTGAGGTATTTCATGAGTGTTGTGAACTTTCGTCATCAATTTAATGAGACTGTATGTTCGCATGTTAGTTTAGATGTATCCGATCAAAAGAGGTGATCAATTATTTGAACCCATTTTTTAGTTGAACCCTAGTTGTCAACCATTAGTTAATCGATTTTGAAGTTATATTTTTACACAATTGTATGTACTAGTATGTGTCTTATATCCCCTTAAAGCCTATTGGTTGAGTGGTTGGCCATATCCTCCGTAACTTTGAGTATAGGATATGCAAAATTTTACTTGACCTTATGTCGGAGCCCTCTAATTAGATGGATCAGATCTAATGGGGTTGAAAGGATAATTTAGTGATTAATCAAATTTTCCTCGGGACTTGATGCCCGGGTTAAAGCATCCAAGATGGCATCCATTTTTAGCTTTTTTCGACCATTTTTATTGGTTTTATAGTTCATTAAGTTTTTACCTAACAAGTTAAGTGAATTGTATAGTAAACACAATCTTTAAAGAAAACATGCATTTTATTAATAAGAAGTTGATTACAATACTAAATAAAAATATTTAAATATCATGTGAGATTAATAAAGCATTAAACTCATGTTTCGTGGCTGGTCACCTGTAGTATATCTTCAGGTTTTCTACTTTCCAAGGGTGAGGGGAGTTTATCCTTTAAAGCCCTTCAGCTCGGATGTTCTCAACCAAAAAATACGAGTGATGACATATGCACTTCCCAGTTATCCGACAGTTTACCATGGATGGGTTTTTTAGTTGATTACATCACTTTTTTTAGAATAAGATCACCTACTTTGATTGTTCGACTCCTCATCTACTGGTTATAATATATATCAACCTTTTATTATGTAGTGGCCATTCATATGGCATTTTATTCCCTATTTTCTTCAATGACATCCATACTGACTTTCGTTGAGTTATTATTTTCCTCGCGTTCAAAGTTACAATTCTCATAATAGGTAACTCTATCTTAACTGGTATAATTTTCTCTATACCATATGTGAGGGAGAAAGGTGTTTATCTTGTGGCTCCCAAAATTGTCTTTCAGTAAGCCTATAATATTGAGAGTATCCATTCAAACCACAAATCTTTAATGTCATCCAGTTCTATCTTTAAGCCATCCAGGATTGTTTAATTCGTGCCTTCTACCTACCCTTTGCAATTTAGGTGTCTAGGTATCAAGAATAAACGTTTGACTCTGAACTGATCACATAGCTCATCAATATGCAATCTATTGAACTATTTTTTGTTATTGGGAATAACTGCATATGGTATATCCTACTGACTTATAATGAACTTCCACGTGAAGGAGTGAACCTTATTGTCAGTGATTTGTGTTAGTGGTTCAAACTCCACCTATTTTGTGAAGTAGTCTATTGCCACTAGTAGGAATTTTCATTGGCCTTTTATGGTAAAAAATGGCCCTAGAATATTCATCCCCAAAGAGAAAATGGCCATAGAGTGATGATCAGGGAGAGATTTTCGACAGACGGGTTGATGAAGTTAGTTATGAATTGATACATATCACAATTTTGAATGTAGCTTTCTACATCCTTAGTCAAACTCAGCCAATAGTACCCCCTGGTTTAGGGATATCTATGCTAAGCTTCATTTCTTGAGGTTTCCTTTGCATACCCCTTCGTGTAAACACCTCAAGACCATTATTACCTCTATTATATGAACACATTAGAGGTTCGATAGGGGTGTAACCACCTGGCATAAAATTTCATCATAGAGTATGTATTTAGTTGCCTTTGACTGGATGTTTTTTGCCTCTGAATAATCATTTAGAAGAGTTATGTCCTTTATGTATTACATGAACTTATCAATCCAACTTGGACATTGGTCTGCTATGTTAACCTCTTTGACCTCCTCTAAATGGATGCTAAGTTGATTTAGGAATTCAATAAGGGGGTTTCATTTATCTGATGATTCTATCTTAGCCAGGTAATCGACATTCATTTTCTCTTATCTAGGAATATGGTTTAACGTAATGCCTTCAAATGGATTTCTAACTTCTAAAATCATCTGAAGTAGGCCAACATCATTTTCTTTTAGCTTCATATTCTACTAACCCCTAAATGATGGCCACCTTTAAGTCGTTACCTGTAAGGACATGATTTTATAAATGTCCGTTATTAATTAAGTATGTCGTATACCGCTACAACCATCGAAGAATGTTCAAGATCAAATATTCAACAAGACGGGTCCGAATATCAAGCTTCATCAATAATCAAGTCTCCGTGAGATAAATTTGGTAAAGGTTGTGTTTTTATTCCTTAGCATTTTACTTTAAAGTATTGGGATATTTTTCATCAAAATTTCCTAAGTGCTGGAGCGGACTTTTATTGTTTTTCGTCAAAATTAATTTTTGAAGTTTTATGGCACAGCATTTACTGATAAAAAGAAAAATGAAAAATATTTATTTAATAGCTTGTTCGAACGACAGACCCTATCATTCAAACGACATTAGGTCTCGCGCGAAGGTCATTCGAGAGACATGTGTACTCGTTCAAATGAGATTTGATTTCGTTTGAGCTATCTGTCGCCTTAATGTTTTTATAAATAGTGTGTTAAACAACTCTGTTTTTCTTAAGAAGACTTACAATTTTCACAGATATGAAACTGCTTTGGAAGAACACTTTGTCTTCTCACTTTTAGGGATTTAATCCCTTTTGTTTTCAATTAAAAAGATCCCAATAGTTTATGAGAATTTTTTTGGAACCCAAGAAAATACTTTTCTATTGTTCAACATTTGTGGAGGGAGTCTCTACGCCTAAAGACTACGGTCATTGAGGTTCGTTGTGTGTGGATCTTTGCTAAAGATTGGACTGTGGTTCGTGTGGGTTTGGTGCGTGGGATCCATTGCTGACTTTAGGCTGCGTGTCTATGTAGGTTTGCTGAGGTAAACTTATTACAGATTTCATTGTAATCCGTGTAAGTTTAGATTTACAAATTATAGTGAAATAAAAGGTTTTTCCCTTCGGGTATTTTTCCTAAAATCTATGAGTTAGCATATTTATGTCGCATGATTTACTCATGATGGTTTGACACACGCACACACATAGATGTTTGTTTAAGGCTTGAATTAATTTAGTTCAAAAATTGCCTCTAATTAAATAAATTTGTGATTGGAATTTGCGCATTGATTTGAATCAATATCAGACACGATCTTTCAAATTGATATCAGATATTTTTAAAGTGATAACCACTTTTACAAATTGGTATCAGAGCAGGTTACTCTAATTTATCGAGTAATCCTTTATCAAATATTTGTGTGATATTCATTTTTTTGAAAAATCTGATTTTTAAAATTTTTTGCAATGATTCCGAATAAAAACTAACATAATCAGTTGCCAATTTTTTACGGATGTAATTAGGCTTATTGGAAAGCCCGCATGAAATCACATTTAAAAGTAATCAATGAAAGAGTTTGGGTAGTTTATGAAGGAGGTCAGAATCTTCCACTATCACCGCAAATAATGTCACAGATTTAAAACCTGTGTCAGACTGGACTGAGGATGAGTTTAGATGGAGCACGTTTAAATATCAAGGGCTTAGTGTGATTTTTGATGCCG
The DNA here is from genome assembly GCA_949130495.1 of Sambucus nigra. Taxonomy (NCBI): domain Eukaryota; kingdom Viridiplantae; phylum Streptophyta; class Magnoliopsida; order Dipsacales; family Adoxaceae; genus Sambucus; species Sambucus nigra. Next base: position 290,230,423 of record OX422215.1, on the reverse strand, counting down.
TCTTGACGAGTTCTGACATATTATGACGTGCACCATGTCTATAGAAGCGTGGGATGTTTTGTAACTCACCCACGAGGGCACTAATAAGATCAAAGAGTCCAAAATTCAAAATTTGACCACTCAATTTGAGACAATCATCATGCTTGAGACATAGTGTTTTGATGAATTTTATGCACGTTTATTCAATATTGTCAAAATTAGTTTTAATCTTGGTGAGCCTATACCTGATGCACCAGTGTTTAAAAATATTTTAAGATTGTTGCCAAAACGTTTTATCCCAAAAGTGACTGTTTTGAATACCTTAGGAAATTTGAGTCGTGTGAAATTGAAAGAGTTAGTAGGAGACGTCCAAAGGTATGAGATTGACATGTTCTGCGACACTGTCAAACATAAGGATAGAGGGATAGCACTTAAATCTCAGTCTAGGAAGGGAAAGGAAGTGTCCACAAGTGATAAGAAAAAGAAAGTGAACTTTTGTGAGTCCGAGTCTGAGGATGATTCTAATTTAGATATGGATATGCTTGCAAAGAATTTCAAAAAGTTTCTCAAGTTTACAAAACAAAATTCTTCCAATAAAAGGTTTTTTGAGAAAAAGAAAGATAAGGCTAAAGAAAGCGGTGAGAAAGAGAAAGAAGGTGAGGAATATTTAGAAATAGTGACATGTTTTGAGTGTAAGGTTAGAGGGCATAAGTCCTTTGAGTGTCCCACTATACTTAGGAGAGAGGGCAAGAAAGTGGTTATATCAGTCACCCTTAGTGATAGTGAGGAATAGGTGAGTGATACAGGGGAAAAAAATTCACAGGGGAAGTTTGTCAATTTTTTAGCTAGTCACGAGAGCACACCTAGTTTGTCCCACGATGATGAGGACACTTGTGTTTGTGAGACTCCCGAGGATGATCTGTTTGTTTTAAGTGAGGGGGAAAGTGAGTATGAAAGTGGAGGTGAAAGTGAGATTCAAAAGGCTTTTAGAGATTTGTATGTTGAGACCCTAAAGACCAAAACGTTGAAAAAAGACCTAATTCTTAGGGTGAAAGATTTGGAGAGGGAGTTAGAGAGTTTGAGGGGATTTGAGGCTACGGCGAGTTAACTCGAGAAGGTGAAGATCAATTCGAGTGAGCAGTTGATCATCGTGAATCGGGAAGAGAGTGAACATATAACACGCGTGTCATAATTAGAGAGAGATAATAAACATGCCCTTGAGGTTAAAGTCACTTTATATAATACGTCTAAGAAGGCTGGAACGATGGTTCTTAATCCCATTTTGGGTAGTGGTGCATCCACTTCACATGCAACACCAGATTCGATTTTAGAGTTTGTTATTGATCCACATGACTCTCGACCTAACCCACCTAGGAATACCTTACCTATTAGGAGATCACGTAGGAGAAATTTTTAGAGAGGTGTACCTAGGCCTGTTTATGTTTTCACACACTGCAAGAAGAGAGGACACCTTAGAGAGTTTTGTTTTAAGTTGGGTTATGTGTCACATTTTTCTACTACACATGTTCACACACATGCACCCACACCTGATGCTCCGGATGACTACACACGAGAGTTTGCACATATTAGGGAGCAGGTAAAGCTTTTTGTCAAGACTTCATATGACTTGATGGAGATTTTTCATAGGAAGTCACCAACTTTGGAAAACTCCACCGCATCTATCGGTTGAGGTCTAGACGTATTTTCTAGCATATAATGATTTACATGATGATATTTTATGCCTAATGGTAGTATGTATCGTCTTTGTATTTATATTTTCTATTTAGATATATTTTTCAAAAAACCAAAAGGATTTTTGCCTTTGAATTTTTTTTTTAAAATACAAAAAGATTTTCATTTTTTTTGAAAAATTTAAAAGAGACAAAAAGATTTTTGTATTTTTTTTGCACCATATATGAACGGACACTTAGGATGACCGAGTCACAATTTCATTCTATATCCATGTGACAGTTTGATAGTGTTTTGATATGCATCATCATTTCATTTTTGTGCTTTATAATTTTTGGAGTCATTAAGATGTAATTTGTGATTACCACCTACATGTTTGACTCATACTTTCCTTTAATGCACACTTACACGGATTTGTTTGATTATCGTACATGTTTATCACATATTGGTTAGAGTGTTGTCATATTAATTATGTCTTTAAAACGAACCATATGCGATAAAACTTGATAATGGAAGTAATGCATGTAAAAGCTATTTACCGTGAGGATTTAATTGCAACAAAATATGCACAAGAAAGGGCTACGAGAGTGTAAAATTGATTCTGCGAGAAATCCACCGTTTGAAAAGAGCCCCACAAAAATTGAAAGACAATATAATGATAAATATGCTAAAATAGGGTCATTTAGTTTTGATCACCTCAAGAAAAAAATAAATGGTTATTATTTATGAGGAAGATTGATTGGGGAAAAAAACGGGTTTGCATGTCTTGACAGCGTCTTGAAAAAACATTACATAGTTTTACACGATATTAGTGTCAAGAGTCATTTTTGACTTTGATGTGTTAATAGATTGAGTCAGTGTCATTTAAATTCAACACTATTTGACACCTAGGGACGATTTTGAGTTCATTCGTTTAGAGTATCTGAATTCATCGTGCACATATGTTATGAGATTGCATTGATATTTTTATTGAATTTGTTCACACCCATTCATTCCATTTCCACGATTTTATTATCCTAGTGTAAATTCATGGTGTATGACTTTTGTAAAATTATGTTTGCATTTTTGTCTGAAAAATTGAAAAATCAAAAATAGTTTTTGGAATACTTTTGAGTATCTTTTTTTATAGCAGTTTATTTTCCTTGTTAATCGTGATAACTCCATGCTCCATTTTGTTTATTCATTTTCATGTATATTTTGGTCAAATAAAAAAGGGAGAACGAATTGTGGGGGAGTTTTTGCATTATAGGGGAGATTTGATTACGATGATTGATGTATTTTTATATCATTTCAAATAGATGGTCACGAGGTATTTGCTTTGTCTCATCTATGTAGGTACATCAATAGAAGATCATATGTTACACACCCTGATTAGAAAATCTTGAACATTTGAAGATTTTGAAGAAGAGTTTTGAGACCTACATGTTTAGTACCTCTTCATTTTTGGGTTCATGAGGGTATCAGATTTATATAGGCATTTTGTTTTGATAATTCAGATGTTTTTATTTTGTACCAGCATAGACATAGAGGGAGATTTGTAAGGACGAGATTTTATAAATGTTCGTTATCAATTAAGAATGTCGTATACCGCTACAACTGTCGAAGAATGTTCAAGATCAAATATGCAACAGGACGGGTCTAAATATAAAGCTTCTTCAATAATCAAGCCTCCGCGAGATAAATTTGGTAAAAGTTGTGCTTTTATTCCTTAGCATTTCACATAGAGTATTGGGATATTTTTCATCAAAATTTTCTAAGTGTTGGAGCGGCGTTTTTGAGTTTTTCGTCAAAATTAATTTTCAAAGTTTTAAAGCGCAACATTTACTCACAAAAAGAAACAGGAAACATATTTATTTAATAGGTCGTTCGAACGACAGACCCTATCATTCAAATGACATCAGGTTTCGTGCGAAGGTCGTTCGAGCGACACGTGTACTTGCTCAAACGAGATTTGATTTCGTTCGAGCGATCGGCCGACTTAATATTTTTATAAATAGCATTTTAAACAGTTTCGTTTTTCTTAAGAAGACCTGCCTTTTTCACAGATACGAAACTGCTTTGGAAAAACACTTTGTCTTCTCACTTTTAGGGCTTTAATACCTTTTGTTTTCAATTCAAAAGGTCCCAACAATTTGTGTGAATTGTTTTAGAACCCAAGAACATACTTTGTTATTGTTAAACCTTTGTGGAGTGCGTCTTTACGCCCGAAGACTGCAGTCTTTGAGGTTCGTTGCGTGTGAATATTTGCTGAAGATTGGACTGCTTCGTGTGGGTTCGTTGCACGAGATCCATTACTAACTCTAGGTTGCATGTCTTTGTGGGTTTGCTGAGGTCAACTTATTGCAAATTTCATTGTAATCCGTGTAAGTTGCGATTTACAAATTACAGTGAAATAAAAGGTTTTACCCTTTGGGGATTTTTTTAAAATCTGTGAGTTAGCATATTTGTGTTGCATGATTTATCTATGATGGTTTGACACATGCACACAAGTAAATGTTCATTTAATGGTTGAATTAACCTAGTTCAAAAATTAACTCTAATTAAATAAGTTTGTGGTTGCAATATGCGCATTTATTCAAATCAATATCGCACACGGTCTTTCAAATTGGTATCAGAGCTTTTTAAAGTGAGGGCACACCATTCTCATTAACGAATTTAACTTGGTCTATTTTAGTGAGATGACCAATCGTACTCTAACGATGAGGGCCTCGTATTCTTCTTCATTATTTAGTGACTAGAAATCTAATCTCAATGCGTTTTCCATAATGGAGACATCTGATGTGTTGATGATAAGTCCACTCCGCTACCAGACTTGTTAGAAGATCAATTTACATAAATGAACAATTCCGATTATTAGACGTTCATTTTTGTATCGGTTCATCATCTTCTAGAGTGGTGAGCTCAAATAGGAAGTGTGTCATAACCTGACCTTTAAGGGATACTTGTGTTTATAATGGAGGTTAAATATTTCCCAATTCTACCGACCACTGCATTAGCCGACCAGAGACCTCTAGCTAGTGCAAGACTTGCCTGAGAGGGTGGTCCATGAGGACAATTATAGTTTGTGATTAGAATTATAATCTCAATTTCGAAGCAGATATTATCAGTACGAATGCCAACTTTTCAATCTTGATATTTATTTTTAGGTATCTTGTTTTGCTCCTCTGGATTATCTGCTCACATAGTATACTAATTGTTAAATACTATTCTAATCTCTAATAAGTGTTGAGCTGACAGCCGAAGAAGAAACCATTAAGTAAAGATATAATTCTTCCCTTGGGATAGGCTTGGAGAGGAGTGGAGATTAGGCTATATATCTCTTTAAATGTTGGAAATATTTTTCACATCTGTCCGTCCAAACAAAATCTTTCTTTAACTTTTGGAAGAAGTTCATGCACATATCCGTTGACCTACTGATGAACCTGTTCAATTTTGATATTCGCACAGTCAATTATTGTACCTATTTAACCATCTTCGGGATTCTCATGTGTAGGAAAACTTATTTTTTTAGGGTTTTCCTATATTCATCAATTAGTGACCATGAATCCCAAAAACTTTTTGAAGGATACTCCGAACGCACATTTTTTTGTGTTCAGCTTCAAGACATAATTATTGAGAATGGTGAATGTCTCCTCAAGATCGGCATACCCTCCTATTTTAAACTAATGACCAACACATTATCCACATATGCTTCCATCAACTTCCCTATTTGATTCTTGAACATTGCATTAACAAGTCATTGGTAGATGGCTCCGATATTTTATAACCCAAAAGGCATGACCTTATATCAATATGTTCTCTGATAAGTTATAAAGGATGTCTTTTCTTCATCATCGGGATGAATCCATATTTATCATAGCAAAGATATGCGTCCATAAATTATAAGATCTCGTGGCTTGCTATAACTTTCGCTAATACATCAATTCTTGGGGGTAGCAGTCCTTGGTACAAGCTTCATTTAAGTTTAAGTAGTATATGCACAATATCCATTTCTCATGCGGTTTCCTCACTATGGCCACATTGGAAAACCATTTGGGGTACTTAATCTCCCAAACAAACTTAACGCCAATTAATTTTACTACTCAATTTTACGCTGACTGGTTTCACCCTGGTTGTAGGACCTTTTCTTCCATCTTCATAAATAAGACATCGAATTAACGTTTGAGCAATGGGTCATCATCGATGCGTCTATGTCTGCCAAGTCTTTGTGGGACTTTAAACGAATTTATTGTAGTATCTTCTTAAGAATATTAATACGCCTTATCTCTTATCATCGATCAAGGATGATCCCACATAGACTACCTATTTTGACTATATTTTAAATAAAGGAATTGGGATTAGGTCCTTAATTGGTGATCCTCTGGTCGGTTTCTCCCTTGGATCAAGTTTATTGATGTGGAAAGACTTTTTATTCCTCTTTAGTGAGGTGAAGTAGTAGATCTTGGCACGAGATTGACTTCCCCATACCCTTCTTATTTTATTCGATGTTAGACACCAAAGGGTAAGGGAATTAATAGAAAACATTCAATTTACCCTGCTGAGTGTAGTTCATCCAATTGGAATGTTATATATCGATGGATACCTTATAATTAGGAACTCGACTTGCAAAGTGGTAGATTTTTGGCTCTTGCCTATTATGAGGGGCAATTCTATTACCTCCTCAGGTTATACCTACTCTTTTGCGAAGCCTGAAAATGATCCCTTTATTGTTTCGAACCTTATATCTACCAACTGCATATTTTTTAAAGAAACTATAGTATATGATATGGATTGAAATACCTATATCTATTATGATCCTTTCAGTGACCCAATTGGATATAATGGCTTCAATAAAGAGTGGGTCGTCATGCAGTGTGATCAAGTCGTGTAAGTCTTTTGCGGTAAAAATTTTGTTTTGCTAATCTTTAATGGGTTTGAGCGCCTAACCTCCATCACCTTCCATTTTTAACCCTTGTAGTGTTTTCTAGTTAATGTGGACTCCCCATTAGTCGTGAACCCCCAGATATTATCCCTATTTTTCCAGCCTAACGAACCATCCTAGCTACTTCAATTTTTTTTTTGTCTTTATTGCCTATGATTGCACACTCTGAATCAACTTCGATGGAGATTGTCCTTTTCATTATTAGCACGATCCTCTATTCTTCTATCCGTTATTTCCATGAATTCCCTCAAGTTTCCACTTTAAATTAAGGCTTCTATTTTTATTTTTAAGGATAAGGCACTAATTTATATCATGCTTATAATCCTAGTAGTCATTATAGTATTGGTTGGATTTTTTTCTAAGTGGTCGACTTGTCAATCTGGTCATTCATATCAATATTTTTGAATCAATCATGGTTGACAAGATCCAACCTACTAACCTATTGAGCAGTGTAAACTAATTGAATCGTGGTCGGTCTTTCCCCATGTTCCAATATAATCTAAGAATTTTCTTTTGTCATTTTTAAGCCAATCATCTTCCTCCTGACTCTTTTTCCTCTTGGGGATGAAGGTGGATGCTAACAATATCTTTAACATGGATATGTTCTTTACCTTCCGCATAAGTTCGATCATGTTGGTCTGTTTATTATTGGACAGGGAGTAAATGGATCTCTTCCTATAGACACTTTTTAGGAATGCTGATACAACTACCTCTTTATCTAGGTGATCAATCCTAAGAATTTCATTGTTAAATGTCTTGGTGAACTCCCTCAATGACTCCTCCTTGGTCTGAAGGATGTTGAACAAGTAATCGGTTGTCTTCTTATGCATTTGGCTGCCAATAAAGTGTTTAATAAAGAAATTATTCTCTCCCTAAAGTAGGTAATTGAGTTTGGGGGTAACCGATTGAACCACATCATGGATGAACCTTTTAGTGTTGTGGCAAAGGCCCTACATATTATCTAATCTGGACTGGTTAAGAAGTCCATGTACGCTTAAAAAATTAAGAAATTCGTTTCCCAAATCTTTGAATTTTAACTAAATAAAGATCTTATCTCCGCCCTTCTATCTTTCTATAGCTATCCTTCTATGGAGAAGGAGAGTTATCAATGTGATATGTGGGTTGGACGTTCCATCGAAAGTGTCCATCCTAGGGAGCTTGAATGCCAATGGCATTAGGCAATCCAATATGTTGCATTTAAATGGAAATGCATGAATAACACCTCCATATATTGATTGGTGTAAGAGGAAGGTCAATCCTTCTAAATATAAAACATCTTATCGTAAAACAAAATGCAAATGTCATAGTTGGTGGTGGGGGAGCACATTGTCTCCATTTTGATAGGTAACGGGGTGACAGAAGACATGGTCTTCTTGGTCAACCTGCTACTCGTTGGCCTATGGAGAAAGGTTTTATTGGAGCTTATTTAGGATTTGAGCTAACTGTGCATGGAAGGCCTCTTTCTATTCAATAAGACCGTGGATGTCCTGGATGACTTGATGTCTAATTATAGCATAGAACTGTCGTTCTCACAAATGGTGCCAAAGATGTTGAGGAGAGAAGCTAATAATAAAAAAGTTATACGTATGAATGTGACAATAAGGTAGTATTATATGATGAACAAGAGATATATGTGTTTCATCCAGTGTGACCTATGTCTACACGACAAAGGGAATGGGGAGTAGGTTATTGCTTAAGGAGTTGTAGTGACTTCATACAATTATCTTACCTTTTCCCCTATCCTACCTAGGCTTTATATAAAATTCAAACAAAAAGAATTTAATAATTTTGTCCCCACTAATGAGGAAACAACTATTTAAATGATATATGTGGCCAACTCCAAAATTAATGGTCTTTAACATGTTTTCTATTCCTACGCTTAGGGAGTTATCACTATAGGAAATGTGTTTTACTTTGAAAAAACAATCGTCTAACTTGGTCATCACAATCATTGTTCGAAAAAGGTAGGAGGGGTCTGAATGCTAATGGACATTTAGCTCGTCCGACCGGAATTTATCTCATAAATATCGAACCTCATCCTATTGATAAATGCCAACATATATATAATTGAGTAAATAGAAAGAAAGAATTTAAGCAGAATTGAATTCGATTGCAATACAAGAAGTCTTTGGACCTCTAGCCAAACACCTAAAAATGTAAACCCTATAGGTTAAAATTGGTTTTTTTAAGAAACTGTAATGAGAAATATGAAGTTGTTCAATATAATTTTCGACTTATTACACAAGGTTTCTCCCAGATACCTAAGATTGATTATGAAAAAACCTTCTCACCAGTAATGGATGCAATTATATTTATATATTTAATTAGTCTTGAGGTCTAAAAAAAACTCGACATATATCTAATGGACATGATAACAACATATATATATGGAATTTTGGATACAAATATCTATATAAAAGTCCTCACAAAATTTAAATTGGCATAAGCAAATCACAGAATATGTATTAAATTAAGCTTAAGTGGTGATTATATGGATTAAAACAATTTGAAAAAATGTGTTATAACTTCCTTAGTGAGTACTTGGTGAAAAAATGGTATATTAATACTCCTATATGTCCTTGTATATTTACTAGGACAACTAAATATGGATTTACTATCATTACAGTAATGTCGACAATATAAATCTAATTAGTAACCAAGAAAAGCTTATAGCATCTTCTAAATATTTAAGGAAAGAATTTAAGATGAAAGATCTTGAAAAAATATCTTATCAGCTTGTAGATCGAACATAACGTAAGTGGAGTCCTTATACATCAACACCCTGAATTTAAAGTATATGGAATTATTGGATACCATTCTTGAAATTCTGTTACTAAAGCCATTTATTAAAAATAAACTATTTAAGTAACTCCGGTCTGTTTTTTAAGGAAACTCTATTCTTGAAAAAAACAAAATTATTTGAACACAATATGTGTTTAACAAAACAGTATGTACGAGATCTATTCAAGATTTGAATAACAGGTTTATAAAATAGTTTTAAATAAATTTTAAAACCCAGCACAACCAAGAATGAGATGAGAAGATGTAAGAATATTAAGTACAAGATTTTTACGTGGTAAAACCTCACCAATTGAGGAAACATCCCGACTCCCTCTACGGAGCAAAATAAAAATCCACTATAAACAAATTTAACAGTTACAAACTATATAACAAACATGCATACAACTCAGACCTATATAAGTTTAGGAATGTACCCTCTGGTGTCCTTATAACTTCTCTGTAGTTTTGATTGTTGATGGTGTCCTCTCAGTTTGTTAACTCCAAATTGTTCAAGCTCTTTACGTCGACTCTTTTTCTCAAGATCTTATTACCAACACTTTTTGTGTTGTAGTGTGAAACTGTTTGTCTAGGTGCTCTCTAACACATGCATGCACACACTCGCACTTATTAAGTACAAACAGTCCTAGCAAATTACATATAAGGCTATATGCAGTGATTTTCTTTTTCTCTCTTCTCACAAAACTTTGAACCTTTTTTACCTTTTATTCAATCCCAGAATCCACGGATATCTTTCTTAGAAGACAGTCAAGATCTTAATCAATCTTAGAGTTTTGAAAATTTTTTCGAGACTGAAAACCTCCAAGTGTGATTCCAAACTAGGTCAACGGTTTAGTTTTAAGATAACTAGAAACAGAAAACATTTTTTTTTATTTCAAAGTTAAAAACATTTACAGAAAACAAATCAACAAAATATTTCTCAAGTTGAGAAACAAACATGCAAACTAAGTGTAATATATCATGAAAAAACTCAGATCTGAAAATTTCTATATACAAGAACAACAGATCTAAGAAAATGATTAAGTTGGAAACAAGATCCAAGAAGAAGAGGTTACAGCAGCAAACCAACTCTCAAATCATCTCTCAAAACACTCAAACACTCAAGGTTGTGTTTGGTAAAGTATAGAGGTTTGAAGGTTTGTATTTGGTTTGAACTGTGTAGACGAATTAGGGTTAGGGTTAGGGTTTCTAACTCTTTCTCTCTCTTTTGGTTTCTCTCTTCTCTCTACTCTCTCTTTATTTTCTCTCAAAGAACAGAAATGGCAAAAGTCTCAGAAAGCTGAGTAAATGGCTCCTTTTATAGGAGGCTGAGAAGGTTCGAGAACGAGGGCCAAAATCAAGGGGCCAGATTGAGTCAAGATGGATTGACGTAGATCCAAGGGCATACGATAAGCGGTGATCAAAACTCACCTGATTGGTTCAAAAGGGATTCACAGGGATTATAAACGGGCGCATGCAGATCGTTGATCACAAATGATCCAAGGGTTGAAAACAGGCGTTGTTTTACTCTCTATAAAGAAACACACTTCCCACCAATCAGAGAGCAACAAATGTAGGCCAATAACACGAGATAAAACGTGCGTTCAAAATAATTACAAAGTAAACCCTGAAGTCTCTGTCGCTTTTGGTTTCTACCCAAACCAACTTTAGGCAATAAAACCAACAGTTTAAAATAGCAGATTTATCCCATAACCTTTTAAAACCAAGTTTTATTAACAAAACCTTATTTTTAAAATGTTTAAAAATCCCAAAAAAAAATTAAAAAAACAATATTGGGGATTTAAACACACTCAACATATGTACACACACTAATATGTAATATTACATGTAAATGATTCATTCTACTGTGTGTGACTGTTGGTAATTAGGTCTAGATCCCTTCAAACAAAGATGAAATAGAAATGCAAGCTCTGAGGTTCTTTGGTTTCTAGGATGGACATAATTTTGTCACAATTTCCAAACTAGATGAGCACTTATAGAATATAGACTCAATTGTGTCAAGAGTATAAGGGCTTCAATCTCCCCCTTTGGAAATATGAGACAAAATCTCCTTTGAGTCAATGAGGACTGTTAGGGCGATAAAAAGATAAGAAAAACCTATTCCTGTAAAGATTCTATCTACCCAAATCCTAGAAAACAAAAGTACATAACTCAACTATTAACAATTGAATACCCTATTACATCAGTTGAGAAAAACTGTACAAAAACCTGCAATGAATCACTAAGATCAAGCAGTTTAGCATATATACAAATATTCATAACGACTCAAATTTCTCCCCCATTTTGTCTCAAATGGACAAAGGGAAAAACTTGGATAATCAGCAAAGGTATTACTCAGCACAAACCATACCAATAGATTTACGCAAGGAAATGAATCTATTATAATCAAGGGGTTTGGTGAACATATCTGCGAGTTGCAAATCAGTAGGAAGATAATTGATTTCTAATTCCTTAGTTTCAACCAATTCGCGTATAAATTGATGTCTAATTTTTATGTGCTTTGTTCGCGAGTGTTGAACAGGGTTTTTAAAAATATTAATCGCACTTTGATTATCACAATAGAGATGCAATTGGTTTTCTTGAATACCATAATCACTTAGCATTTGTTTAAGCCACAGTAATTGAGCACAACAGCTGCCAGCGGCTATGTATTCAGATTCGGCTGTCGAGAGTGATGTGCAGTTTTGTTTCTTACTACTCCATCCTACCAATTTATTACCTATATAATAACATGCTCCTGATGTGCTTTTACTATCATCAGTACACCCAGCCCAGTCAGCATCAGTGTACCCAATTATAGTGCTTGGTGTGTCATTAGTGTACCAAAGTCCTAGATTTAGAGTGCCTTTTACATATTTAATGATACGTTTAACAGCATTCAAATGGCTCTCTTTGGGGTTATTTTGATAACGAGCACATACACACACAGCATACATAATATCAGGATGCGAGGCAGTAAGATATAATAAGGTTCCTATCATACTACGATATAGAGTAGGATCTACGGATTTTCCATTTTCATCTTTAGAAAGTTTTAACGTAGTACTCATGGGCATTTTAGCATCTTTAGCACTCTCGAGGCCAAATTTCCTTACTATCTCTAAAGCATACTTGGATTGCGATACAAATAATCCTTCTGAATTTTGTTTGACTTAGAGACCTAAGAAGAATTGTAACTCCCCCATAAGGGACATTTGAAATTCATTGTGCATAGTTTTAGAGAAGGATTTTACTTCCGAGGGAGAAGTTGATCCAAAGATAATATAGCCAACATAAACTTGAGCAATAATGATGTGTTTGTCAAAATGTTTGACAAAAAGAGTTTGATCATTTCCACCTCTTTTGAAACCTTTATCTAAGAGGAAACTGGAAAGGCGCTCATACCAAGCTCTAGGTGCTTGTTTAAGGCCATATAAAGCCTTTTTGAGATGAAATACATGATTTGGATATTGAGGATCAATGAACCCTTTAGGTTGTTCTACATAGGTCTCTTCAGTCAATATTCCATTAAGGAATGCAGATTTGACATCCATTTGGTAAAGTGTAAAATGCATGTGGCAAGCTATAGCAAAGAGCAGACGAACAGATTCTAACCGAGTAACAGGAGCAAAGGTCTCGTTGAAATCTATTCCTTCAATTTGAGAGTATCCTTGAACAACTAATCTAGCTTTATTTCTAATGATTATCCCATTTTCATCAGACTTATTTTTAAAAATCCAACGTGTGCCAATAACCTTTTTGTGATCAGGACGAGGAACAAGATACCAAACATCATGAATGACAAATAGAAGAAGTTCTTCCTGCATAGCAGAAATCCAGTGAGAGTCATTCAATGCCTCATTTACATTCTTTGGTTCCACTAGGGAAACAAAATATGCATAATGTGCATAGTTTCTTAGTTGGGATCTTGTACGCACTGGCTCACTAGGGTTACCAACTACGTTATTTATGGGATGATCTTTAGAAACCCAGTTAGGTACTTCAGGTCTCAATTGGTAATGAATCATCTATTTAAGGAGAGTTATTTTCTAAAATGTTTGTAGGCTTTTCTTCAATAGTTGATTCACCAGTCTTACTTTCTACAGTAGTGTCACTCACAATTACATTTATGGATTCCATCAAGGTTTTAGTGCGAAGATTATACACTCGATAGGCTCTACTGTTAGATGAGTATCCTAAAAATATAGCTTTATCTCCCCTACTCTCAAATTTATACAAGTGTTCCCTATCTTTGCATACATAACAAGTACTACCAAAAGTTCTAAGGTACTTAAGATTGGGCTTTTTCTTGTACCAAAGTTCATAAGGGGTTTGTTTGGAATTCTTTCTAAGATAGACCCTGTTTATTATGTGACAGGCAGTACGAATAGATTCTACCCAAAAGTACTTAGGCAAATTCTTGGCATGTAACATAACACGTGCCATCTCTTGAAGGGTACGATTCTTTCTCTCAGCAATTCTATTTTGTTGAGGAGTCTTAGGAGCACTGAATTCATGTTTGTAACCATTATAATCACAGTATTCAATAATACCAGTGTCTTTGAATTCACCACCTCTATCACTACGAATTCTATTTACTTGAGTGTCCTTTTCATTTTCAATCCGAAGAAGTATTTTTAAGAAAGTTTGAAAAGTGTCAGACTTTTGTTTGAAAAAGGTTACCCAAGTAAATCTGGTGAAGTCATCAACCATAACTAAAATATAACTGTGTCCACAAAGACTAACAGTTTGGGAGGGACCCATTAGGTCCATATGGATGAGCTCCAAGGGATTAGAGGTAAGAATATCATTAACTTTCTTATGAGGTGCCTTAACAATTTTACCTTCCTGAAAGGAACCACAGACAATGTTAGGAATGGGTATGGGTTTGATTTTAGGAACTCCTCTAACTATTTCTTGAGAGGTCAGTCTACTAAGGTTATCGTAATTTATATGACCCATTCTGTTATGCCATATCTAGTTGTCATCCATTCTGTTAACATTATAGATTTCAGAATTATTCATGACAGTATAGTAATTGTCAGGAGTTCTGAATCCTGTAATTATGCATTCACCTTTCTCATTTAAAATTTTGCAATTGTTCTTTGAAAAGGTAACAGTATGATCTGGGTCACAAAATTGCGAAATACTAGGTAGATTTGCCTTAAGACCTTTAACTAGAAGGACATTTTCAAGAACAGGAAGTCCATCTTCTTGGATAGTTCCTTTGCCTATGATTTGAGATGAAACTCCATCACCAAAAATGACTTTACCTCCAGCAAAGCTGGTTTTGTTTAAAAGTTTAGTTTCATCCCCAGTCATGTGCTTAGAACATCCAGAGTCTAAATACCAACCAGATGATGTGTGTTCAGCTTGTAAAGCAGTAATAACTATGTTACACTTCATCTGAGGTAATAGATCATCTTTTCTAACCCAAATTGCTCTAGTTTTCATTTTGCGCTTATTAGCTCTCAATTGATAAAATTTGCGAGCATTAGATTTTTGCTGAAAAATGTTTTGCGCATGATTTTGAATTTTATGAAAGACTTGAGCATTTGGTTTAGGAAATTGCTTAGGAATCCTTCTAGGAAATGTTCTTTTAGGTTTGGTCTCTCTCTTCCTATAATTAGAGTTTTTGTCAAGTTGTCTAGGAAGTGCATAATTGTTCTGGCTCCTTCTAGAATAGTTAAAGTTCTGATAAATAGGAGAACTATAGACAGGTGTAATTAGTCTCCTAGCATAGCAATTATCAAAAGAGTGACCGTATATATCACAGTAAGAGCAATAAAGATTGCTCAAGATTGAGGTCTCCTTAGGAAAGTCTCTAAATAAAGATTTTGAGGAGTTTTGAGGTTGAACTCTATTCCTAGGTGTGACAGTATTGAATGCAGACTCACTCTTCCTAATAGAAGGGCAGACGTATTTAGCCTTAGGTGAACTTTCATGTTTAGAGCAACTTGATTTCCCAATGTTAAAATTTTGATGTTTTGAATCAAACTCAGTTTTTAGAGAATGAAGTCTAGGCATGTTTCAATAGTCCTTTTGCCTCCTGACACAAACTTGATGGTTCAAAAGATTTTATTTGTGTCTTCAAATTGGGACGAAACCCTATTGCAGTTCGATCATTAGAATTGGTTTTTGATTCAACAACAAATTCATCAAAACAGTTTGAATTATTTTCAAATTTTATAAATTTTTTGAAAACAGTTGTTGTCTTTTCTTTAGTTTGTTCCAATTCTAACAATGTCCCTTTGTATTTTTTATCCAGAGTTTCATTTGTTTCATTTATATTTCTGAGTTTTTCATCAAACATTTTGATTTCGCTTTCATGAGTCAAACATTGGGTAGTATACTCTTCAGCATTCAGTTTAACCATTAGGCTTAGATCTTCTAACTTCTTAGTGAGATCTTTCACAATCTTTTCTAGTCTAGTGCTTTTCTTGAGAGTTTTAGCATAAAGAGTGTGAATATCTGGGAGGTCTTTATTGTTCGAGTCACTAAGTGTAGTGTGTGAAGTGACCCCTAGGGCTTCATTCTTTATACTCACACACCCATTGACATCGTCATTATCGCTTTTCCTTTGACTCACACACCCCGAGGAATAGATAGCAATATTCTCAATAATCAAAGCATCTAAACTAGTAACAGCAGTATTCGAAACATCAGAAGTAGAATTACTATATTCGTCCTCATTAACAAACACAGGCATATCATCATTATAGATAATATTAGCAAAGAAAGACATGCAAGGGTCAAAAACATCAGATGACTCAGGTTCCTCATTTTCAGATTCACTTGAATCATCCCATGTTTTGCGAATGTTGGCTCTAGTGTGTTTGTTTTGAGTGTTCAAGTTAACTCTACAGTCTTGTCCAATGTGTCCTAGTTTACCACATCTATAGCATTCAGTCTTCTTAAGGTCTCTGTTAGGTATAGTGTGAGAGTCCTTGTGATTTTTGTCATGGATTTTCTCATGAGGTTTGTGATTGAAAGGAGTTGGATAATTGGACTTGCCTTGTTTATTTGCCATATTGTTTCTAAATTTAATGATTTTCTTAAACTGTTTTGACATTAAGGCAATATGATTGTCCAAACTCTCTGTATCGCATTCCTCATCAGAATCATCATTGGAATTATTAAACTTAGGCTTAATCAATTTAGAAGAGAAGCTTAGATTGGAACTAGTTTGTTTCCTATGGGACTAGGTTAATTGTTTCTTAAATTCCAGTTCCATTTCCACAGTTATTAATTTACTACTGAGTAGTTCAGGAGTGAGATTAATATCACACATTTCCTCAATAGCATATCTTTTGTTATCAAATTTCTATGGTAATGATCTCATAATTTTAGACACAATTTCTTGTCTGTCATATGTTATCCCATTAGCATGCGGTTTGGTCACAATATCAGTCAGGTTCATATAGAAGTCATCAAATGACTCAGTCTCAGACATAATTAGGGAATTATACTGTTGAATGAGCATTTGAGTTTTAGCAGCCTTAACTCTAGTGTCACCTTCATGAGCAGTAACTAAAGTGTCCCAAGCTTCCTTAGAAGTGGTACGGGATGAGATTCTTTTGAACTCATGTTCATTTATAGACATAAATATGGCATTCTTTCCTTTGTTATTATTGCGAGAAACTTGTTTCTCTTCTTGTGTGAACTCACTTAAAATTTTCTTAACCCTCTCATTACTTCCTTCAGTGGCTGGTTTTGTAGGGAAAATGTAACCATTTTCATGAATGTCCCATACATCATCTCCCAGAGTTCCTTGAATGAAAGCAATCATTCTTACTTTCCAGTAAGCAAAATTGGTTCCATCAAAGATAGGAGGTCTGGTCAAGTTACCAAATCTTTCATTTTTCTCTTCCATATTTGATTTTCAGAAAACAATTTCAGAAACACAGGAACTCTCTAAAAGAAGTTTACCAAGCTCTGATACCAATTGAAATTCTGTTACTAAAGCCGTTTATTAAAAATAAACTATTTAAGTAACTCCGATCTGTTTTTTGAGGAAACTCTTTTCTTGAAAAAAACAAAATTATTTGAACACAAGATGTGTTTAACAAAACAGTATGTACGAGATCTATTCAAGATTTGAATAACAGGTTTATAAAATAGTTTTAAACAATTTTTAAAACCCAGCACAACCAAGAATGAGATGAAAAGATGTAGGAAGATTAAGTACAAGATTTTTACGTGGTAAAACCTCACCAATTGAGGAAACATCCACGACTCCCTCTACGGAGTAAAACAAAAATCCACTATAAACAAATTTAACAGTTACAAACTATATAACAAACATACATACAACTCAGACCTATATAAGTTTAGGAATGTACCCTATGGTGTCCTTATAACTTCTCTGCAGTTTTGATTGTTGATGTTGTCCTCTCAGTTTGTTAACTCCAATTTGTTCAAGCTCTTTACATCGACTCTTTTTCTCAAGATCTTATTACCAACACTTTTCGTGTTGTAGTGTGAAAGTGTTTGTGGAGGTGCTCTCTAACACATGCATGCACACACTCACACTTATTAAGTACAAACAGTCCTAGAAAATTACATATAAGGCTATATGCAGTGATTTTCTTTTTCTTTCTTCTCACAAAACTTTGAACCTTTTTGACCTTTTATTCAATCCCAGAATCCACGGATATCTTGCTTAGAAGACAGTCAAGATCTTAATCAATTTCAGAGTTTTGAAAAGTTTTTCGAGATTGAAAACCTCCAAGTGTGATTCCAAACTAGGTCAACAGTTTAGTTTTAAGAGAACTAGAAACAGAAAACATTTTGTTGATTTCAAAGTTAAAAACATTTACAGAAAACAAATCAACAAAATATTTCTCAAGCTGAGAAACAAACATGCAAACTAAGTGTAATATATCATGAAAAAACTCAGATCTGAAAATTTTTATATACAAGAACAACATATCTAAGAAAATGATTAAGTTGGAAACAAGAATCAAAGAAGAAGAGGTTACAGCAACAAATCAACTCTCAAATCATCTCTCAAAACACTCAAACACTCAAGGTTGTGTTTGGTAAAGTATAGAGGTTTGAAGGTTTGTATTTGGTTTGAACTGTGTAGACGATTTAGGGTTAGGGTTAGGGTTTCTAACTCTTTCTCTCTCTTCTGGTTTCTCTCTTCTCTCTACTCTCTCTTTATTTTCTCTCAAAGAACGAAAATGGCAAAAGTCTCAGAAAGCTGAGTAAAGGGCTCCTTTTATAGGAGGCTGAGAAGGTTCGAGAATGAGGGACAAAATCAAGGGGCTAGATTGAGTCAAGATGGATTGACTTAGATCCAAGGGCATACGATAAGTGGTGATTAAAACTCACCTGATTGGTTCAAAAGGGATTCACAGGGATTATAAACGGGCGCATGCAGATCGTTGATCACAAATGATCCAAGGGTTGAAAACAGGCGTTGTTTTACTCTCTATAAATAAACACACTTCCCACCAATCAGAGAGCAACAAATGTAGGCCAATAACACGAGATAAAACGCGCGTCCAAAATAATTACAAAGTAAACCTTGAAGTCTCTGTCGCTTTTGGTTTCTACCCAAACCAACTTTAGGCAATAAAACCAACATTTTAAAATAGCAGATTTACCCCATAACCTTTTAAAATCAAGTTTTATTAATAAAACATTATTTTTAAAATGTTTAAAAAATCCCAAAAAAAAATTAAAAAAACAATATTGGGGATTTAAACACACTCAACATATGTACACACACTAATATGCAATATGACATGTAAATGATTCATTCTACTGTGTGTGAGTGTTGGTAATTAGGTCTAGATACCTTCAAACAAAGAATAAATATAAATGCAAGCTCTGAGGTTCTTTGGTTTCTAGGATGGACATAATTTTGTCACAATTTCCAAACTAGATGAGCACTTATACAATATAGACTCCATTGAGTCAAGAGTATAAGGGCTTCAATTTTGATTCTCACAAAGCTCGTTCTTTGTGTGTGGTAATGCTGTAATTTCTTGGAGATCTAAAAATCATTTAGTAACTGAATCATCCAACCATTTAAAATACTTGAACTCTATAAAGCAAGTCATGAATGTGTCTAGTTAAAATCTATAATCCATCACATTACAAGTACTTGCAAATTGCGTTTAGTCACAGGCATTCCAAGAGAAAGTACATGAAGACAACAATATTTGTATTGCCAAACTTAGAGGAGTAAATATCAAGGATGACGAACAAAATATATTTCATCAAATTTATTCTACATGCATGAGTGCCAGAATAGTCATGAAATTGATATTTAGAAAATTCATTCAAACGATAACCTTTCTAATTTATTCACTAAATCATTACCAACATCAATGCTCAAGAAACTGGGGCATGGTATTGATGGCAACGAGTATATAATTGATCTTGTTAAACTAATGGTAGTTATACTAAGGGAAATATCCATTATGTTGTATATTATGAATATTGTACTATTTTTTATTCGCCTGAGTTTTGTCCTATTGGGTTTTCATTGTAAGGTTTTAACGAGGCAATATATGATGCATAATGGACATTATTTTTAGGTATTTAAGGGGGAATATTATAATCTAGATATATCAAACATGTGTGAATACTCATAATATACTTTAAAGTCAGAAGCATGTGACACCACTCCTATTAAAATGATGGGTGTCCATCCCACTACCAAAATAAAATAAGAGTCTCATATGGCTCATTCTTAGTATCACTATCGAAATTCGATTAATTATTAGCCACCTATTAGTTGAACAAGTCGTGTCAAATTTTAGTCTATAATTACAATACCCAAAGCAATTAATTCATCACAATCCCATCTACAATAACTAATATAGGTGATCACATCAATAAAGACGTCTAAATGTGAAAATAAATAAAACCAAGTACCGAATAAACCATCGATTATCAATAATCCAATACAATCATCCAAATGGAACTAAATAGATTGAATGCAAATAAATATTATAGAAGGGGCGACATACCCAACAATGTCTGTAATGGAAGCTAATATAAGATAGCAATGATAGAAGTGGCTAATCCAAATCCTGCAAGCATCCACATCAATTGTAGATACATATCCCTGGATAGAAGAGTCATCACTGGCGTCCCTGTGACTGGACACCTAAAAGTTTTTGAAAATATTTGATGCGGGTTAGAGCCCAAAACCTTTCCAAATATTTTGCAAGTGAATAAAATGCATCAATGATAATGTAAAGACATTTTCCATATTTAAACTTGTAGCGCACTCACATGAGACAATACTCACCCCTCAACTATAGTGCGCACCTAACATATGCATTTTAACCACCTAGTTATACTACCCGCCTAAATAGTCCCATAACAACCTAGGTTTCACACGTTACCCTATCCCATGTATTTGTATAAGATTAATTATCACGTCTGCTTAACTATTATATTTCTCAATCATAAATTTATTACTTTACTTCCAATAACTTTCGCTTGCTATTTAAATAGTACACATTTAATATTATTATCCGTATATTTGCCTACACATACACACACGAAATAATATACTGCAAAAAACATACATATATCGCGTATAGTCATCATCCCCCAAAGTAATAACTCACTGGATGTGGGTCTCTACAATGCTATCATTTTTTAGGGCATTCTCACCTCATCCCGGTTATCGGAGGTCAGATTCTCACACCGACTCGATAAAATTGCAAACGTATTTGAGGTGATCATAGTCCTTCGACGGTATGTCTTAATCATACCCAAAATTACCTCACTTTTAATATCAATCACACAAAGCATACACATGGTGTTATGACTTGGGTTCTATACTTAGCCAGTCGTGTTTCTCCCAGGAAGATCACACAGATCGCGCAACCTCCACTGATAGCACTAACAAGGTATTATTCTTATTCATATATATATATATATATATATATATATATTGTCCCTATACCCATGTGTGTGTGTGTGTGTATAAATATATATTCATAAAATCAGGTTGACCATGCCTATGTCACTTATGGCACTATCCTATAATCCCTTGCTCAAAACCCGACTCCCGAATGCATAAGAAGTCATTTACTTAATTAATTCACACATATCATTATTGTTATGGACACTAAACTATTTTTCTCTAAACCATAACCTAACCTTTTTAAAAATTCCACCCAATTTCATCAATCATGGCGCGAGTGTTGTTCACCCTAAAACACCCGTGCATCCATACCCGAATTTGATTTCTGACTCAAGAGTTTGGTCTCAGACACTCTTTCGTATAAAATTCATAATTAATTAAAAAAATACAAAACTAGAGGCCACGCATTTGTACAAAAAAGATCTAGCTTCATGACCTAGGCTAAATAGGGTAACTGAATTAGTTCATCCGGGAGGCGAACCGGTTTGCCCCTAAAATTCTGCGAAAACGAACTTGCTATGATTTTAACACGAGTTTCTCCAAATTCCCCCTCCCCACAAAATGAATCCGAACTTCATTCCAAAGATATATAATTTCACCCCATTAATTACTAACATAAACATATGTATTTTATTGTCTCAAATTATCAAAAATTAAATTTAATCCTGGTATTTACATCATTCTTTTTCCAGCACAAATTATTTCATAACTTCTAATGAAATTCCTAATTCAAGATCATTCAGGATCATTATTTTTCCATCATTCTTTTTCAAGATCATTCTTTTTGCATCATTCTTTTTCCATCAAGGTTTCATCTTTTCGATTTAATTTTGTCTCTTTCCATTTAAGATCAATATATACCATTCTCATTCTTAGTTTTGTCTAACAAGAACTAATTTCCATGTAGGATTTTCATCTAATGAAGATCAAAAGAACATCACAATATTCATCTTATAAAAATCCCTTTTTTAAAATATATCCCACCCCCAAAAATTGTTTCTTTGTCTACTAAATTTTGATATGAATCATAAACTTAACAAAACACATAGCAAGTTTAAACACTTGCCTTGAATGAGGAATGGATGTGAGTTTTATTCTTTCTTGGGTTAAATCACGCTAAGAACTCCCGAGAATTGCCTCTAATGAGCCTCCCCTTGGATTCCCTTATGTTTTCCCCCTCTATTCTTCCTAATTGAGCCTTAAATTATTTTTTTGTGTAAAGTGGATGCCTCTTAACCCCTAACATCTTATTTAAATTCCTAATCCCCAAATTAGGTTAAACCTATAGTGTAAAATGGCATGCATGCCCCCAAGTGGTTCCTAACTAGTCTAAAAAGCCCACGGTATCCAATTACAACCCCCCGGGTACCTAATTCTGACTATTTTGACCCATCCTGAATCATCCATACACTCAAAATGACCATATGAGTCAACTAACATCAATTTTTATCTTATTCCCAACACGACCCTGAGAACACACTATATGGTTGACTTACTTGAGTCTGTGCCATATAGGAGTTCCAACTAGTTTGGATATCGAGACAAAATAGGATTAGATTTTTCGAGTTACTCTATCTCAAAAAGGCATAAAGCTTCATCAAAAGCATCCCAGTCCAAGTTCTCCAATGTGACACAAAGAGGTAAGTACAACTCTTGAACCACAATTAGGACACACACACTGCATATACATGTTTATTATGTGTGCATATTTTTTATAGGGGTGTTGTTGCTTCAAATATTTTTTTTTGAAAAAAAATAAAAATTCATTTGAATATTTTTTTAATCATTTAAAATGATTTTTCATTTAATTGAAATATGATTTTAAAAATATATTTGAGGTTAACATAAGAATATTTTTTATGATAAAAATTTTATTGGTTCAATTTTTAATTGGTTAATATTTTTTTGAGTCGAAAGATTTAATTGTTCCAAGACTTTTGAAAAATATGCGTGTTATTTTTTAATAAGGCTTTTTGTGTTTCTTTAGTGTCTTGGTGGTTAGACTCATTTGTGACCCTAGATTGAGTGGTTATCTATGAACCATATTTTTAGTGTCTCAATCCTAGTGAACACCTTTTAGCCAATCAAATTAGTTATTCCACTTTCTTTCTACACCCTTAGATCTTGGAGATTTTATCTAAACCCTCCATTTATAACAAACCCTATTGAGCCTTATATATAACAACTTTTAGGGTTTCTTATTCTAGTTGGAATAGGAGAGAAGTGACGGCCGAACATTTTTAGAAAGAGAGAGCTCATCTCACATTTCATCTTCTTCTCCATCCATCTTGAGAGAAACCAAGAACCGAGAGAGAGAAGAGAGCGCTTTCGAAAATGAGAGAGAGAGAGAGAGAACTACCTGTAATACCCCGTATTTTTTGCGATATTTATTTTTGGGATTAATTAATTAAATGAGAATTAATTGGGAATTAATCCGGATAAAATACTAGCGAGATGTGAGTTGGTATTTGACTATATTGAGTATATATGATGATATATGAATATTTAATTATGAAATTTATCGTGAGATTGATATACTGCAATTTGAACAATTTATTGGGACGCGTGAGACAGTCGCGTCAGGTTATAATTATTTTAATTATAAAAGTGAAATTAAATTCTATTAACCGTATGGTCGTTTTGAGTGCGCCAACGCGTCCGGAAGGGTCGAGATAGTCAGAAAACACTAGCCGGGGGTTTAGTTTGGGTCCCGGGGTATTTTTAGGCCATACCGGCAACATATAGGATTAGTTTGGTAATTTTGCATTTTTGAGAATTAAAAGTGATGAAAATTAGTAAATTATATCTGATGTGAATTTGACCCACTAAACCACTAACCAACTCATTTTAACCTAATAGGCTACGTAGGTTATTAGAATTAGGTTTCTAATTTTTCCCAAAACAAACCCTAGCCACCATAGCCATTGGAGAAGAAAGCTTAGAGAGGGAGAGAAAGAGGAGAATTCTGCAGAGAGAGAGAGAAGGTAATTCAGCCTTCAAGATTCGTCCTCAAATCCAGAGAAATATTAGAGGCAAGTGGTTTAATTACAATTGATTTAATGCTATGCTTTTCCATGTTTACGAATTATCGAAATTGATCTTGGAAGATGATATAGACCCATGAATTGGAAGTTAAAAACTATGAATTATGTTAGGGACTGCATGTAGTAACAATCTGGACGAATTATGAATTCAAAATTATGACCCTTGATGATTTAAAAACGGATTTAAGAAGAGGTTTATGAATGCTCTTGAAAGAATTAGAAAACTAGGGTTCTTGAGGAAGATTGATCCATATATAGCCCTTGGTTGATGAATTATTGGTTTTAGAACGTTATTAATGTTGTAGGATGGTTGTATGATGATACTATAACGTTATATTAGAGATTCATGCATTAAAAGTATGTTTTGGGATGATTTGAAAACTGCAAAACGAAGCAGTCCGTAGCCATACCTGGTGCATTCGATCGATCGATGTTCATCAGTCGATCGATCGACCACCATCGATCGATCGAAGGAAAAGGTCGATCGATCGACCTTCCCAGAATGAGTAAAGTTTTTCCCTATTTAAATTTTAATGGTAGTAACCCTTGGAAAATGTTATTGGAGACCTTATGAATACCCTTAAACTTAAGGAAGACCAGTAGGCATGATTATGAAACTTGGACCTTAATTAGAATTCAATTTGAGGAATTATTCCAAATTAATGAAATTCGATAAGTGAGATAATATTTGGGATAAAAGTGTAAATTTGAATAATTTGATGAAATAAGGTTTGGGCAGAAGTAAAGACCTTAGGAATAAAGATGTTATATGTGGGAATAATAGGAACTTAATAATCTATTTGAGATAGGTTTTAAGTATAAGAAACTACGACGTGAGACGTGTCGACAGTTTAACTTTTATATTATCGGGAGACTTAAAATATATAATTTGGAATAATGGTATAAGGATGTAGAGTATACCTTTATTAATATTGTGATATCTAAGATGTGTGAATGCTTAGCATACAATTTTATGTATATGACATACCTACCATACTTGCTATCACGGGAGGTTTACGTTCGCTTAGGGCCTTCTTATCCTTGTGTTGCCCGGATTTAGATTGGTTACCTCGATGAACATAGGTCAGAGAAGGACTTATTGGGATGTTAATAAGTTTGCTGATCGTGGGAGCATAGGTATGTGCGTGACCCATGTGATGTGACTGTGTTCGCCTCCATTGTTTGTGATGTTGTTATCTGAGAACGATTCCTGAGAGATTCGGAATGCGTGATCCTTATGTACGTGATGTACCGGGATAGATAGCAGAGTATGTGTGCACCACAGCTTAGTCTCGGGGTGCGTGTATTGTATATTTATGATGCGAATAATATACGGTTATATGAAAAGGAATCTGCTATGTTAAATTATGTGTATAGTTATTGTAACTTGATGAAAAGATAAAAGGGGACAGATATCAATAATTGGTTTTATTACTAATTGGGAATCCGAGAATTAAAGTAGAACTCTCTATTTAATTGTTAAGGTTGGAATTAAACTGTGAACCGAGTAGAAGTGTTAGAAATCCTTTTGAACTAGATAGTTAGGGGAAAACACATGAATGGGTACAGGAACGTTAGGAGTGCACAGTTAGACGAGAGGTGAGTATCTCATGTGAGAGCACGTCCTAACATGTACTTTGCATTTATTGTTTTAATTGTTATTAAAGCACTTGTTGTTTTCAAAATACTCTCCACTTTCGGGCTCTGACCCGTTTGCTTTCAAATCTATTTTTTGTAAAAACCATTTTAGGTGCCCAGCCACAAGGACACCACGCTTAGGATCCTCATACAGGTGACGAGCTGTAGCTGTTTGTGGAAGTTACAGGGATTTGCTTTTAGACGCTTCTATCATTTGGATTCCATATTCAGTATTCCTCAGTTGTAGGGCATGTTGCCCAAATTCTATTAGAGACATTTCCATTTCAGTTTTTCAGACTTTGGCATGTATTAATTCAGTATTCAGTATTTCGTTACTTATTTCAGTTGTGGGATTTGTTGTGAGGAGTTTTTCCTCCGAATTTATTTATATCATGTGATGGTTATTCTATTATTTCGTTATGGTGAATGGTGATATTATTCTTGCTTTAAATCTTTTACTGCATGTTAATCAGACTTTAATTAAAATTTGACAACTTACTTTTTAAATACTAGGTGGTTAGTAATAATAAAATGTTTTCGACAGTGATGCTATTAACTGAGCCAACTTGGCATTTTGATTTAATTTAATAAAGGAGTAGCTACCCGGTATTTAATTAGTCGGGGTGTCACACTACCGTCATCGGAAACAGAGAAATCCGATAGAGAGAGAAAAATCTGAGATCGCCGGTGCCATCGAAAATCCTCCTGTAGCTGGAGTCGGAGCGAGAGAAAAGAGACCGGAGATAGACTTGTGTCGCCAGAATCCCATCGGAATCGAGAACAACCAAACGCGCATCACAGCGCTAAACCACGCCGGTATTCTCACCGGAACCGAGGATGTCACAGCGCATCACCGAGTGAAAGGGATACTGACAAAAAAAGGAGACGGGTTAGTCAACTCGACGCCGGAGCTGAACAGAACAAATCTTCACAGGAAAACTCGTCGGACTTTGAACCTTTTCAGATTCATGTACTCCTCTTGCCCTATACCTCTTAGGGACCATTTTAGTACACTAATTGTTAGGATTGTTGTGTATTTGTTCTTGGATATTATTGTTGTAATTTTTTAATCCAAGATTGTGATATCAAATACATGTTGAGAAATTACACTTGTTGTATATTTCAGATTTGGAAATAAAGATTGTCTCATATTGGGATTTCACATTTGAGTGAAATAAGGTTGAATATAAATAATTTGTTGGGACAATATTTTTTTTGAAAAAAATTGTGGTGTGTCAAATCTGAAAATTAGTAAAGTTTATTACGCAAGTTGGATTTGAAATCAAATTGCATATCATATAGAAGTTGATTGTAATTCATAGGATATTGCTTGTATATTTGATTGAGAGGCGTGAGAAGCATTATTGCATCTAGTTTAATTCACAAACACAATCGCTCTCACACGAACACTTAGGAGTTGTGATTCTTGGTGAGGTATTTTGTTTGTGGGGATGCTGAAATCCGGGATTCAGGGATAAAACAAAAGCTGCATGGAGAAGAAAAAATCAAGATAGAATGCCTTTAAGAGTGGAGTAAGTCGGGTAGGTACGTTTTCTGATCTTGTATTTTGATTCGTAGTTGCATGCTTTAGTATTGTAACTTGGTTGTGATTTTAGTGGACTTTTTCATTTTGGCTCCGTAGAGGGAGCCGTGGATGTTTCCCTAATTTAGGATTTTACCACGTTAAAAATCGTGTGTTAATTTGCTTGAATCTTCTTAATTACTTTGGCGAACAATATCATACTCGAGACTTAATTGTAGGTTTTGAATTTTAAAAACCTAAGGTAATCAATTTAACAAGTCTAAAGATCATATTCAGAAAAATTGTTTTAACACATCTAGTGTTTATTTTGAAAAGAGTTTCATCCAACGAGTTTATTTCGGAGTTTACTAAACTTATAACTTTTTGTTATTAATCTTGTAAACATAATTTTTTTTTCAGACCCCACACACGCGTCCCAAATAAGTTCTTGTTGATTCATCTATTTTATCCACTTATGATGTAATATAAAATAATACAATTTAATTTACTTATCACACAAGTAAACATAACATCACATAAATATTAATCCATTTCTCATCAATTAATAAATATTTAAATTCACATTATTTTTCAAATTAATTAAATTACTGTGACATGTGTAATTTAGATATTCTCATAAATACTAGGTGTTACATACTTCCCCCTTGCAAAGGAATTTAGTCCCCAAAATTTCAATATGCTTGTCACTAAAAACTTTGGATTCTTACTCGTATGACACCTGAACGTCCAACTCATAATAACATTTTGATGCCTCTACTATACACTCGTTAGTGATACCATACCGATTGAAGGTCAACTCATTACATCCCAATATTAGCAATGAGTCTACTGGAACCATTTCATACCGATATAATCCATCATTCTTAAGGTCTCACTTATATAATGAAACGCAAAACTATCGTGAATCCTCTGACAATGCTTCAAAAAGACGAGCCTATACTTCACTAGATTTGTCCTCTCAATGTTGGAAAAGGCCCTACTTCCCTAGGTGCCAATATCCCATGTTGTCCAAATCCTATACTTCCTTTAATGGAAAAAAAATACCCGTGACAATTTCAGACCACTCATGACAGTCTTTTAACTCTTTTGTTCGGGATGATGTAACTCTTACGACATTTATGATCTGTACGAAAATAACTTTGATTAACTCAATCCCTGCCAACTTGCTCTAAATCGCGTTCGGCCCGCAAAACTTATTATCTCCCCACCCTAAACCAACCACAAGGTGGACAACAAGGCCTCCCGCCTGAAGTCTCAAAAGACTCATTTCAAATAATATATGGTACGGGTTGTTACACGCTACTCTACCAGTGGTAATTTCTCCTCTCAACCACCTTAGTATCTACAATATGTATTTCTCACTTTCTTTAACCTTCTAGTCACTTTTATCGTTTACTCCTTGGTTTACGGCTAATATGCCTTACTCAAACGCAACTTCGTCTCCACTACCTTCTGATAACCCAACCAGAGCTGGGACACAATGATCTTATTTCGATCAATAATAATGTTGGGAGGCTTTTCGTGCCAGCTCATTCTCTTCCTTTAATAAAATATTGAGCACGCTTCCTGATAGTGTAATTCACCCAAATTAATAATAATTTCTCCATCTCGATCAGCCAATTCCATAAATCCAAAGGAAATCTTGCCTTTTTCACGATGTTGGTTACCCAATAATGAACTTTATCCGCTTGCCTATCCATTTGTCACTTGAATCACCAAGTGTTACGAAATTTCTAGTTGATCACCTCGGACCAACCTTTCTTCCTCTCACGAGTGGTACATCTAGTGGAAAACTTCGTAATGTCTCAATCTACAATGACCCACAATCTTAACATCCCACATCAAGTGGTACATACCAAAACCTTTATCCATGTGTCTGCTCTAAACTGTGCACTTACTGGGTCCATCTCATCGATGAAATTAACATCCTATTTATGCACAATCCACCCTTAGAACTAGGCTAAGTACAACTCCTCTCTAGCCCCAAACTGTTGGATCCTCCCTTTGTTAGAGAGATCCCTCGCCTGTATCTCTACAGTCTTTCAACCCCTCTCATGTGTGATATATTTCCGTATTGTACACATTTTTGGACTATCTTTCTCCTTGGCGAAATTCAGTCCATATTACTTTTCCAATTCTTCTTCTAACTTACTTATACGCATACGTTCAGTACATATAGTTATACGTCTTCTCATCGCGAACGATACTAAAAATCTAACTAACTAAGGTGCCCATACACCCTATATCCCATGCATATCTGCACAATTATACCAAATGTAACATATTTATATCAAACTAGGCCTTACATACTCTGCATAACTATACAGTAAGGGTATACTCAATTACCCTAATAATCGCAACTTAATTATTCTCGAGATTGCCCAATCGATCCACTAATGGTGTAAACATTCAACAATGCTTCCTACATAACACTACCCGGCTCCACTAGCCTTGAATCATAAAATAACTCTCAAGTCACAGTTTTATCCACATATATGTGCAATAAGTAAAGTACTAAGTCCATACCCTAATGACCGCACATCTACCAACTCTCGACGCTCACTAAGGTTCATGAATGGAACGTCTCTCAAGAGAAATCCAAATAAGGAACCCTCGATACACTACTACCCAGCATTGTTAGTCGTCGAGATCCGTAGGCCAAAGTGCATAATTAGGTACACTCAAAACCCTGTCCTCCCCCGATGTGCAAGTCTATTCCTCAATTTCCACATCTCTAAAGGAGTCATATAATACGACACTCTCAGTATCACTAAGTACTCGATGCTAAAATAATAATGAGATCGATTTCTCCACTCAACAGTAGATTTGATATCCTCTAAATCTCATCAGTAAGGTCCCTTCGCACTGGGATCAAATAAAACGAGACAACTAGACTCTCAAAAATCTCCCCTGCAATATATATATATGTGTGTGTGTGTGTGTGTGTGTGTGTGCGGGCTCGACCCTTTTTCAGGACGAGACATCGCAAAAATAACACATCCTGCCCGGAATAATGAACACGATAACCTCATTATAACATCCCACTATCACTCAATCATCGCTAACCAATAATACCTAGGATAACATCGTACTCAAATAACGTATCTCACTAAAATGAGCAAATCCACTAAGTCATATCCTCTATGTGTTCACACCCGCTCCCATACATGTGGAACCAAAGAGAGCCCCGTTACTCAATGGTAAATATACATATACACCCAGTAGTGATACTAATAATAAACCCACTAAACTCATCTCATGTGCAAATCTAGTGCTAAAAAAAATACGGTAATGCACTCATGTCACATAAAACTTATCCCATTTATATAAGGATAAAAATCGTACCTTCAACTGCCAATTTGATTGTTCAACTCGTTCTTAGACGTAAGACTCGTGTATGAATTATCCCAAGAACTGCTGTAATTATTTCCCATGTCCCTTATCTCGCTTCGAATAAGATTGACGCATGTAGTCCTTCTCTCCACATATAAAACACCTCCCTGTGAAAACCCCATGTCTCTGGCCCCACTAGCCATGTCAAGGCTTCTTTACTCTGTGGCCCTGGTAGCCTCACCCTAGTGGATATCTTAGTTGTTCCCTTGGCTCTATTGGCCCTATAGAAAACATTTATAGCCTTGATGGCCCTATCGAAATCCACATTCACTCGATAAGAATTTCGCTAATATGAATCTATTAAATGGGTCCATCTACTAGTTATCTCCTATGTGTGTCCCGCTAACACCAATTGTCCAGTCTTGATCTACTGGACGGACTCTCTAATTGTCATATCACCCTTCTCATGGAATCATTGATGTTAACCTTGTAAAAATATAGCATTGATGACATTAGCGTAAGTTATCCAAGTCGAATTTCCCCCTTAATACTGGCATATTCTACCCATGAGTCCATCATCAACTTAAGGACCCTTTTTCTCCTTCGTATCCACCTCGTCGGGTACAAAGTATGCTAAATAAGAACATTCTTCATCATACTCAACCACTGTCTGGCTCTTTTGTAATAAGTACAAAAACTTCCTTCGCATACTTGTTCAAATAACATATGCAAGGATTTTCAGTCAAACCGCACCTCAAATTCCTTAATATTCATGGTATTTCTTCTCAAATATGGTGATTAACTCCTGTCACTACAAGACTGCTCCTATGAGTTTAAAAATTTACCAAAATTAAATCTTGAGTGTCATTGGACTTCACTATTCGTAATTTCCTTTGGATGTTCTCTTTCCCTTGGCTAGCTAACACACATCCACGCTTTCCCCTAACTCTTGAGAATGACCCTTCTGAAAATCCCCTCCAACCCTCTCCTATACAAACCGCACTGAGAGAGTCTGAATTGGTGCCACCGTCTACTATGATGGTACTTAGGAAAATTATTGCGCATTGATGATCATCGCAACATTAACTACCTGAGCAACAACAGTGGTGACCTCTGCGGCGATCATCGTCCCTTGAATACTCTATGGCTCCGACTGAGCCTCTCCTCTAGTAGTCCTCCTATCGGCCCTTATTGGTTGTCCTACATCCTTCGGTATATGAAGCCCAAACAAACTCGTATATGATTCACTTCAATCATACGTAACACTAAAAGAACAAAAAACGCAATATGAATCAATAGTCCTAAGCATAGGGCCCTACCTCAAAGAGAAAGCAACCCCAAAAATGTTATAAGCTGCACAGATCCTAAGGACACTAGAACATGATGCTCTGATACCATCTGTGATACCCCGCCTATTAAAATAATGGGTGGTCGGCCTTCTACCAAAATAAAATGAGAGTCTCACATGGCTCATTCTTAACATCGTTGTCAAAATTCAATTACTAACCACATATTAGTTTAACGAGTTGTATAAAATTTTAATCTTTAATTACGATACCAAAAGCAATAAATTCATCACAATCCCATCCATAATAACTAATATATATTATCACATCAATAAAGAAGTCTAAATGCAAGAATAAATAAAACTAAGCATAGAATAAACCATCGGTTACCAATAATCTAATACAATCATCCAAATGGAACTAAATAGACTGAATGTAAATAAATATCAAAGAAGGGGCGACATACCCAAAAATATCTATAATGGGACCTAATCTTAGATAGAAATGATAGATGTGGCTACTCCAAATCCTACAAGTCTCCACGGCAGCTGCAGCAACGTATTCTTGGAGAGAAGAAGCATCCTTAGCGTTTCTGTGGCAAGACACCTTAAAGTTTTTGAAAATATTTGATGCAGGACGAAGCTCAAAATCTTTGAAAATATTTTGCAAGTGAATAAAATGCAACAATGATAATGTAAAGCCATTTTCCATAATTAAACTGGTAGCATACTCATATGAGACAATATCATCCTTCAACTATCGAGCGCACCTAATGCATGCATTTGAACCACCTAACCTGCTAACTAGTCCCATAACATCCTAGGTTTCACATTGTGGCCATCCCCGATCCTGATCCCTTACGGGCGGGCGCGTGGAGGAGAGGATCCTTCGGGTCCCGCGCGTTCCTCTCGGGAGCGCTTAGTCCGGCATCGTCTGTGGTGTGAAAAATGTAGAGAGATTCAGAGTCGCCAGTCTATTTTACTCAAAACAGACAAAAGAAAAAGGGGAAGCCACCCCGAAGAGTGTCATCCAAAGACATACTGGTGCGTGCGAAACCAAGATGATTCGAGAAGGGTTCGGAGGATTAGTTATGAAATGGGAAGGTGTTAGGCACCCATTCCGCCCTTTCGATCTCTCATTAATATTTGCTATTTTCCCTTATGTTTCCCCCCGTGATATGTGTGCATGTGTATATATATAGAATAGAGGTAGGAATCCTCGACTTGTATCATGGAAAAGATAAAGCGAGTCATCCGTAGGAAGATATAAGATTAATATTAGAAAAATGAGATTTACGCGATTACCCCTACGTTGATCGTTATAAGGGAACGATAACGCATATGGGGTAATGCGCCGCTAAGAACAAGTATATGTATAATATAAGAAAAATGGATTTAGAGAAGATAGAAAAATGAGAGAAAAGGTGAGAAAAAGGACTCGAGTCTCGGTTTTTACCCCGAGACGCCTACGTAGCCTATAGAGGCATCAAAGTCCACGTAGTTCGCATACAAAACGAGGGGTGGGGTTTATCCCATAAATCCAAATGGGGAATCTCTTATTTGTGAGTGTGTGTATGTGTGTGTAGAAAAAAGTGTTTTAGTTGTGAGAAGAGTGTGGAAAAAGTGTGAGAATCCCTATTTGGAATTTATGAGCAAACCCTCTTTTTCTTGTTTTTTGGGTTTTATTTATATAAAAATAAGAGATGTGCGATAATACTAAATAAAAAGTATATTAGGATGTGTGGGATGAGATAATAAAAAGTGCTAAGTAATAAATCAAGTTATTGAGAACTCAAGAGAATTTGAAAGAAAGGTGAGAAAGTTGGACCTTCTTGAAGATCTTGAGCTTGATCTTGAATGTTGGAGAGAAGACCTTGCACTTTAAATGATGATGGAGAGTGGTTAATTCACCAAATTTGATGAAAGGGATGATGAAAAGTGGGAGTAAAAGGAGGATTTGGAAGTTGAGATCACACTGCCTTCGAGAGAGGTTTTTGGGATTCGTTGAGAGAGATTTTTATCAGATCTGGGCTCCCCTTACAAATGAGGTGAAGGCCTCCTTTTATAGTCCTAGGTGAGTGCCTATCGGCCTAGAGCCCTTCCTGCCTATCGGCAGGCAGGTGCCGATAGGCAGGTTCTGGAACCTGCCGTTTGGCAGTGTGTTTCAGGCTTTTTCAGAAAATCGACCGTCGAGAGAAAACCGTTGGTCAGAATTGCGCACAGGGCATACCATTGGAAAGGTAATTTAGAGACCTTCGAAATTCCCTGGACTACTCCCGGGTTCAGGAGTTGACTTTGGGTTAAATATGGCTCGGAAGCGTTTGTCGGTCCATTGGGCGGGGAATCATTCGGACGCAAACGGATCGTTCATCCGCATGGTAAGTCTGAATCGCACACGGGGCAGACCTTTGGAAAGGTTAGGAGATTTAATTCAACATTCCAAAGATTGTGACCCGGTTTGGAGAGTTGACTTTGGTCAACCGATCCCGGGAAGTGCTCGGTGGCCTCCCAGAGTCAAACGGATCTTTCGTCCGCATGGAAAGTCGGAATTGCGCATGGGGTGGACTGCTGGAAAGGGTATTTAGGTCCCTTTGAAGATTCATTCAGCCTCGGTTGAGCTGAAGAGTTGACTTAGGTCAAACAGAGCTCGGGAGCGCCCGGTGGCCTTTGGGTCAGGTTTCAGATGCAAACGGACCGTTCGTCCGCATGGTAAGTCGGAATCACGCACGGAGTGGACCGTTGGAAAGGGTATTTAGTGCCCTTAGAATATTCATTTAGCCTTGGTCGAGATGAAGAGTTTGACTTTGGGGTCAAACTGAGCCGGGGAGTGTCCGATGGCTTTCAGGTCAGTGCTTGGGACATGACCTGGGTTTGCGATGATGAGTGGAGGTACTAGGGACCTAAGGTGAGTTAGGGGGTAACAGAATGAGGTGTCTATAGAGCCATCGATGGGTGAGTTTAGAACAAATGATAGCCGTCGATTAGACACCGCATGATGCTTCCGAGAGAGTATGGCCGATTCTGATACCTAAGGAAGCGAGGATGACCAATTTAGAGGGTCGAGGTCGATTCTGAGGACCTAAGGAGCGTTCTAGGGATGACCAAATCAGAGGGTCGAGGCCGATTCCAAGGACCTAAGGAGCGAGGATAACCAAATCAGAGGGTCAAGGTCAGTTCTGAGGACCTAAGAGTGGTGACGACCGAGGACCGAGGTCAATTCGGACCTAACTCAGGTGACGATCCAAGATCGGGGCCAATTCTGACCCAAGAGTGCTGAAGACCGAGGACCGAGGTCAATTCTGACCTAACTCGGGTGACGATCCAAGACCGGGGTCAATTCTGACCCAAAAGTGGTGATAATCGAGGACCAAGGTCAATTCTGACCTAACTTAGGTGACAATCCAAGACCAGGGCCAATTCTGACCCAAAAGTGGTAACAACCGTGGACCGAGGTCAATTCTGACCTAACTTAGGTGACGATCTAAGACCGGGGCTAATTCTGACCCAATAGTGGTGACGACCGAGGATCGAGGTCAATTCTGACCTAACTCAGGTAATAATCCAAGATCGGGGACAATTCTGACCCAAAAGTGGTGACAACCAAGGACCAAGGTCAATTCTGACCTAACTCAGGTGACGATCCAAGACCGGGGTCAATTCTGACCCAATAGTGGTGACGACCGAGGACCGAGGTCAATACTGACCTAACTCAAGTGACGATCCAAGACCGGAGCCAATTCTGACCCAAGAGTGGTGACGACCGAGGACCGAGGTTAATTCTAACCTAACTCAGGTGACGATCTAAGACCGAGGTCAATTCTGTCCCAAAAGTGGGGACGACCGAGGACCGAGGTCAATTCTGACCTAACTCATGTGACGATCTAAGACCGGGGTCAATTCTGACCCAAAAGTGGTGACGACCGAGGACCGAGGTCAATTCTCACCTAACTCAGGTGATGATCCAAGACCGGGGCCAATTCTGACCCAAAAGTGGTGACGATCGAGGACCGAGGTCAATTCTGACCTAACTTAGGTGACGATCCAAGACCGGGGCCAATTCTGACCCAAAAGTGGTTGAGGATTAGATTTTGGTTTTGCTGGGGAAAGAGCTTTGTGATTCTGATTTGAGATGGGGAGCTGATAGCTGGGGAAGATTTTTAGGAGACCTCACAGGGGGGAACAACCTATTTTGGGTGATGTAAGAGAATTCCGATGGGGAAGTGATCAGGTGATCCTTAGGGATTTTCCGGAGCTTTGCTGGGAGGAGTTTTCACTTAGCTTTTGAGGATTTCGCTGGGGAAGAGGAGTTCCGCTGGGGATAAGAATTGGATTTGAGGTTCCTCTAGGGAATGATGAATGAGCTGGGGAAGATTTTGGATCGTCCTTCGGGAGAGATCGCCTGGGGCGAGTGATTCTTCTGAATTTCGCTGGGAAAAGTACCATGCGATATTGTTTCGTACCGGGTAGTCGATGGCTGGGGAGGCTTTATGTCTTTGATTTGAGCGGAGGAGCTGATTATTGGGGAGATAATCAGTTTGGGGTCGTAAACTCTGCCGAGGAGGTTATTAGGTGGTCCGGGCGCATTGCTCGAGAGGTCATTCGCTTGGATTTTGACGGTTCTATCGGGGAAAAAAGAGGTTTCGCCTGAAGGAGTGCGAAATTTTCTTGATGAAAATGTTCTAAATCCTTCTGAGGATTTTTAGGAATTTTCTGAGGATTTTTCAGGTTTTTTTAGCATTTTCCAGGAATTTTTGTATAAAATTTTAAGGGGGTGCCGGCCGGCATAGACTGAGGGGTGCCATTCGACAATGGCACGGTCTTTTGGACTACCTCGGGAAGGCAAGGGGTCAGTGCCGATCGGTATGGAAGGGGGAGGTGCCTATCGGCATGGCGCTTGGCATTCTATATAAAGGGGGCGAATCCCCTTCACTTTTCACAGCTTCTTGCCTTCTCTCTTTCTGCGATTTCTCTCTGCGAATTGTTCTGACATTTCGATCTTCAAGAAATGGCCGCCTTTGTGAGCACTGCAGTCCACCGGGAGTGGTTGACCGTTGATGACTGGGTGAATGTGGATTGGAGGGACAGGGTGCCCCTTGCTTTGGGGAACGAGAATGCTTTCGATGCATTTGAGCCGGTTGCGGACGAGCGGACCTTGCTGCGGGAGCCACCGCATCATCGCTCTTCGAGAGTGATTCCCGGTGGTTATGTAAGTAACCTGACCTTTGGCATTCCTTTCTTCTGGGGTGATTTTTCTTTCTTTCTTGACTTTTGATGAGATTTTTCCTTTTGCCAGTCTGATATTTCCTTAAGGAACAGGCGTGCCCATGGGACGACGGGGCTTAAGGATGTTTGGGAGCATCTTCCACCCATGGTGTGATGAATGGTATCATCAGCGAGTTTTGGGAGGTTGGCATCTGCGCTGGATGATACGCCTCGTTCGACACCGGTCTTGTGCGCTTTGGGGGAGAGGTGGTGGGACACTACCCACACTTTCCATTTTGGCTTCGGGAGATAATGGTGACTCCCATAGATGTGCAGCAACTGCTGGGGCTGGATTGTGATGGGGAGCAGATAGAGGTGGATCGCTCCTTACGGGTGAGACCAGAGACAGTGCGTGCGGCACTTGGTGATGTGGGAAGGATAGTTTCTGGAGATTCTATCCCGCTGTCCTTGCTGAAGGAGATTGATGTGGAAGACGGGATGCAAGTGAGGCAGATGGCCCGGTTATTCATTTTGTTGGTGTCGGGAGGTTTTATGGTGGCGTCGAGCGGCGACGTTGTCCGTTTGTGGTTTCTGCCGTACTTGAGGATGTTTTCGAACATCCCTTTCTATGATTGGTGGAGTCTGACCTTGTTGACCCTTTACTCTTCTTTGGATGCATTTAGCCGGTGCTGCCGACAGACTTTTACTGGAGCCACGTATCTCCTTGAGGTATTCTTTACTTTGCGCATTTTCATCTCATGCATTCGCATTTTCCTTTCATGCATTTGCATTTTCCTTATGCGTTTCTTTTTTCTTGTGAATTCAGACGTGGTTCTATGAGGTGATTGGTTGCAACACCCCGCTGATTGCTCTGAAGGTTGACACTGTTGGGGACTTCTACCGATTGTATCGATGTCGTAAGGAAAATCGGCAGTCGAAGGGATCTCTCTCCCTGGAGGCGGTGCATCAGGTCTTGAATGACCTGACTAGTGGTCGGGTAAGGTCCTTTCCTTTTCAGTCTTGGTTTTCGCACCTTCTGATCTTGTATTGACTCATGCCTGCTTGGGGATTTTCAGGTGACATTTCATCCTTGGGGGACAGCCATTCAGGATACGGGGATGACTGGGGTGAACGCGCAGATGAGGTGTTTGTTGGCGTATGAGTTCGGCCATTCCTGGTATCTCGGGGAGAGGGTAGTTCGCTAGATTGCCAAGGAGGAGGTGGTGGCGCCTCCCGCGCAGCCTCTTACGTCTATGAGGTGGGAGTGACAGCTATTGGAGGATGAGAGGATCGCGATGATGATCGGTGAGTAATACTCGTTATACACTGATACGGCAGCGCCGTATGACTATATGGACTTTATGGCGAGATGGTTGATGGCGCCCAGCATACATGATGCCATGCCTTTCCCTCCTGCGGGTTCGAGTCGACCAGTGGGGTCCTCCCATAGCGGCGGTGGTCCGTCGACATCTGCGGCGGTGACTTCAGAAGTTCCTTTCGTGCGGTTGCACACTCCTTCGTACAACATCCGGCGGGCTGATAGAGGGATAGTGCCGATGCTGCACTGTCCTCTTGCGATGGATTTGGAGGATCTGGGTTTGACAGAGGAGGTCCTTCGTCCTACGGTAAACCTTTCGGTCCTTTTCCTCTTTTTGATTTCTTTTTCTCGATCCTGATTCTGCCTTTTCCTTGCAGCAACTCCAGGTGTCGACCACTTGGCTGAGAGATATCAAAGACTGGATATCATCGGCGACTGCCCACATTCGGGATGTTGTCCCTGTTCCTTCTTGCTTGGTGCCATCAGCCTCGTCCGGGGAAGATTCTGGCTCGGGTGGTGGGGGTGCTTTGTCTCGTCATAGGGGAAAGAGAACGCGTCGAGGGGGTGGAAGCTCTTGAGAGAGAGAGAGAGAGGGAATGAAATGTGGGTTCGGACTGAGTCCCGTAGTTTTTGGCTTTTCTTTTCTTGTTTCCTACAAAATTGACGTAACACAGAACACAAATATATGCGATGCGATGGGAGTTTTTTTTATTATTATCTTATATTAATGATGAATGAATGCATGCATATGCGCTTTTTTACTTTGCTGCTGAGACCATAAAAAGGAATTTTTTTGGAATTTTTTAAAGGAAAGTTTTAATTAAAAAGGGAAATTATATGAGGAGAAAAAGGGATTTTGAAATTCTATTGAGAATATAAATTTATTTTCATTGAGTTTTCAGTTTTGACAAAAGAGGAAAGGAGGAAATTTTCCAAAAATAAGGGGTTGCCGATCGGCAAGCACCCTGACCTGCCTATCGGCAGTTCAGTCCAGTCCCATCAATTTTAAAGCTTTGAATGGTACCTTCTTCAGTCTTTGGTACCTTTTGGGATAGGATTCCCTCCGATTTCTGCAGGGATTATGTATTTTGTGAGAGTTATCAAGTATAAAAAGGGGGTAAGGGTGGAGTGTTCTCATCACACCTTTGCATCCTCATCTGCCTACCCATTATCTTTTAGTCTTGCAAGATGGCTCTCCTTAGTAGCATTGATTTTGTCAATTACCTTTAAGCCTTGGAAGATATGTGCTCTTATAATGTCGACTATGATGCCTTTAACATGCATCGAGTCTCCTTGTGGCGCAATCGTCCTTTCGAGTGGAATATGCTGATAACGGCGGTACAATTCTGGCACCCCGAAGACCATGTGTTTCGCTTTGGGTTGGAAGAAGTTTATCCTACCTACGAGGAATTTTGTGCCATACTGGGTGTGAATCCCAGTGTTGTTGTGGCTTTTCCCGAATTTTTTCGTTCTCCCAGGGATTTGTTGGCTGGGCTTCTTCATATCTCGCCTTCGGCGGCCAGGTCATTGGTTGCTGGAGGAATGATCTCCCTCCCAGCGGTGCTGCAGTCCGTGCATTTGCGGGAAGTAGGTGATGTCGGCTATGCTGGAGCCGTGGTTCTGGGCCTGGTTTCAAAATTTCTATTAGTGACTGGGGAGGTACATGTGGACCCACAACTTGCATCCATTAC
This sequence comes from Sambucus nigra, assembly GCA_949130495.1. NCBI lineage: Eukaryota > Viridiplantae > Streptophyta > Magnoliopsida > Dipsacales > Adoxaceae > Sambucus > Sambucus nigra. Next base: position 290,190,106 of record OX422215.1, on the reverse strand, counting down.
TTCATGGATGTCATACCATCGCAATCCTACGGCGGAGATATTGGCAGAGACTCTGAATGGCCTGGAAGCCTGGAGAGAAGGTCGTTCTGACTTTTTAAGGGGTAGCCCTATGATGTTGTTCATGTGGTTGTCTGAAAGATTCCGCTTGTCGACTCCTCCAGAACATCCTTTGTCGTCCGTGCCCAACTTCTTTTCGCGCTACTTCATCCGCGTTGGCCTGTATGTTGAGAATTGGGAGAATTGGTTTATGGAGCATGGGGCTCGTGGGATGTATTGGTCAGTGCCTTGGTGGGGGAAGTTGCAGCCTGTTCTGGAGCTAGGAGAGTATTCATATGTGCGGCTGGATGGTCTCAGACAGACCTCTTTTTATTTCCCTTAGCGACTTCTGCGCCAATTTGGTTGGGCGCAGGTCGTGCCCCCTCGGACCTCAAATTTCTTTCCAGTAGAAGATTTGACTGAGCGCCTGCGTTTGTTGCTTGAGTCTCTGTGGGAAAATCGGCGTCCGTCGACCCGTCCTTCTCAGCCTGTTGGAAAGGTTTTCCATGTCCCCAAAGATTATATGAGGTGGTTGTGGAGGAAAGTAGTCAGCAGGATGTTGGCAGTAGAGACTGGTCAAAGATGGTTTGTTTTATCTAACTCCATGGAAGGGGGTGTTGTGGTCTTTTCAAAAATGGTTAAGGCTCATCGATCCATAGAATGTTTGCGGCACTCTATTCAGGCAGGGGAAACTTGGGGTCCTCAGGATGTAGATGATGAGGGTGCAGTCTCTTCGGGTAGCTGTGGGTAGGACTCCTGGGGAGTTTATTTATGTAATAGGGAATGTATGTGGGGATTTTATTTGGCTTTTTATGGTGGCGGGGAAAGGAGTTATCCGTTCCTTTTTCTTATGTAATCCGTACTGTAATTTCTTATTAATGAAATAAATAAGTTTCTGATCATCCAGTTGTGCCTTTCGATGAGTTTTGTATTTTGAATTATCTATACCGATCGCTAAGGCATACATAATCCTTTTGTTCAAATAATTTTAGAATGAACTTCCGTTCGCGGAGGTAAGAAAAGAATAGTATTTTGTGAAAAAGAAAGGGCCGCACTCATGTGAGGAGTATGAGCTACCTACGTACCTCTGGGGGTTTTTGAAAAGTTTTAAAATAGTTTTTGTAGAGGATCAGGCCCACGTAGTTCTGGGTAGAGGGAAACGGAGAGTTTATTTATTTTTATTTTTTTTAGAATAGAATGGAGATGAGAAGAGTCGTAGCGCGCCGAGATTTCGGACTAGGGGTAAAACTTTTTTAGGCGATCCAAGTTGACTGGACGAGCCATTTCCTCCCCATCTAGGTCAGTGAGCATGGTGGCACCGCCAGACAAGATTTTCTTCACAATGTAAGGTCCGCTCCAATTGGGCTTGAATTTTCCTCTAGGTCCCAGATGGGTCCTATTATCTCTTTGAGGGCTAAATCCCCCTCCCAGACACCACGGTCCTTGACTCTCTTGTTGAATGATCGCGTTATTCGGTGATGGTACCCCTGTATGTGATAAAGATATTTTAATCTTCTTTCATCTAGGAGGGCTAGCTCATCAAGATGGCTTTGGCACCAGTCTTCTTCACTAACCTTGCTTTCGAGCATGACGCATAGCGAGGGTATTTCCAGCTCCACAGGGAGGACAGCTTCTATGACGTACACCAGGGAGTAAGGGGTAGCCCTAGTAGAGGTTCGGATTGAGGTTCGATAGCCCCAGAGGGCGTACGGGATCCGGTCGGCCAAATCCCTACAGCTTTCGGTCATCTTGTTGAAGATGGCTTTGAGGTTCTTGTTGGCGACTTCAACTGCACCATTGGTCTAAGGTCGATAGGGAGAAGATTTGTGTCTCTGAATCCCATACTCGTTGACAAATTCTGTGACTTCTGCCTCGAAGTGTAACCCGTTATTTGACACTAGCTCATGCGGGACCCCATATCGGCAGATGATATTTTTCTTGAGGAATTTGGCCACTTTCTTGGCGTTCAACACTGCGTATGACTCAGCCTCGACCCATTTGGTGAAGTAATCGATGGAGACCAGGATGAACTCATGTCCATTTGAAGCCTTTGGTGTAACCTTCCTTATGATGTCGATACCCCAGGTGGAGAACGGCCAGGGAGAAGTCATGTTGTATAATTCCCGCGAAGGTAGATGTTGGAGATTAGAGAACTGTTGGCATTTGGGGCATCTCTGAACATAGGCGGTGAAATCCTGGGCCATGGTGGTCCAGTAGTAGCCCTGTTGGATGATCATCTTGGCGAGCATGTGACCATTCATGTGGGGGCCGCATTCCTCGCTGTGGATTTTTTACAGTATTTTCTCAATCTCAGCCCCTGCGATGCAGTGTAGATGAGTTCCATCGAAATTCCTCTTGAGTACAGCTTTATGACAGATGATGTACTGGGAGGCCAGTCTTCGGAGGGTTGTTCGGTCCTTCTTATTAGAACCCTCGGAATACCTACCATGTTTGAGGAGGCACCAGATATCATAGTACCAACGATCGATTGGTTCGGGATCTTCGGTGGAGGCAAGCTCCACATAGCAGCAATGGGTCGGTTTGTCTTGCTTTTGGACCAGGAAGGGAGTCATTATTATACCTTTGGGCATGTTGACCATAGAGGCCAAGGTGGCGAGAGCATCGTCTAGGTTATTCTTTGATCGGGGTAGGTAATGGAAGGTGATATCTCAGAATTGGGAGGCTAACTCTTCTAATTTGGCATGAAAGGGTTGGAGCTTTTCGTCTTTGACTTTCCATTTTCTGAGCACTTGACCGATGATGAGCGAAGAATCCCCGTAGACATCAAGGTATTGAATACCTTTCTTGAGAGCGACCTTGAGGCCCACTGTGCATGCCTCGTATTCCGTCATGTTGTTGGTGTAAGGGAAATCCAATTTAATGGCGATGGGAGTGTGGGAGTCATCTGGGGCGACCAAAAGTATCCCAATGCCATATCCCTTTTTATTGGCAGTGCCATCAAAGAACATTTTCCATCGAAGGCGGTCTTGAGTGGTGCAGAGGATACTTTCATCTGGGAATTCGGAGATCCGGACATCTGCCTCTTCTACAAGGTAGTCAGAGATGGCACTTCCTTTAACAGCTTTTTGTGTGACGTACACGATATCGAACTCGATTAGAAGCACCAGCCATCGGGCCATTCGACTGGATAAGGAGGGTTTCTCAAGTAGGTATTTGATGGGATCCATTCGGGATACAAGTTTGATGGGAAAGGTGAGCATGTAGTGTCGCAACTTTTGGGTGACCCAGACAAGTGCGACACATGCCTTTTCTAAAGCAGTGTAGTTGACCTCGTACCCGGCCAATTTACGACTGGCATAATAAATAGCTCTTTCTTTGCTGGAGTCTTCAAGGTATTGGGCTAGCAAAGCCCCGACTACAGTGTCGGTTATGGTTAGGCATAGGAGCAAAGGGAGACCAGATTGTGGTGGCATGAGTACTGGAAGTTGGGTCAGGTATTGTTTGATTCGATCAAAAGCTTCTTGGCAGGCCTCTTTCAAAACCTTGGTTGAATCCTTTCGGCGGAGCTTGAAGAGTGGTTCACAGATGGAGGTTAGCTGGTTGATGAACCGGCTAATATATTGTAATTTCCCAAGAAAACCTCGGACTTCTTTCTCTGTTCGGGGTGGCGGCATCTCAAGTATGGCCTTCAGCTTTGCAGGATCTACTTCTATCCCCTTTTCGCTGACCATGAATCCCAAGAGTTTTCCCTTTGTAACGCCGAAGACACACTTCTATGGATTAAGTCGCATCTGATACCGTCGCAGTCGTTCGAAGAACTTTCGGAGGGCGAGAACATGACATTCTCTAGTTTTGGACTTGATAATCATATCATCCACGTAAACCTCGACCGCTTTGTGAATCAGATCGTACAGGATGGTTGTGGCAGTCCTTTGGTAGGTAGCCCCAGCATTCTTGAGACCGAATGGCATAACGGTAAAAGGTCCCTCATGGGGTAATGAATGCGGTTTTCTCTTGGTGGTCTGGGTGCATCTTGATTTGGTTGTATCCGGTAAACCCATCGACGAATGACTTCAGAGCATGACTGGCTGTGTTGTCCACGATCATGTCGATGTTGGGTAGCAAATAATCATCCTTCGGAGAAGCTTTGTTTAAATCTCGGTAGTCCACACACATTCGAACATTTCCTCCTGATTTCGGTACAAGTATAATGTTGGCTAGCCATGTGGGATATTCGATCACTCGAATGAAACCCACGTTTAACTGTTTGACCACCTCTCCTTTGACCTTGAGCGACCATTCGGTGAGGAGTTTTCTAAGTTTTTGTTTAACTCGCTTATAATTTGGGAGAGTGGGGATCTCGTGTTGTGATATTTCACGATCGATGCCGGGCATATCATCATAGGACCATGCGAAAACATCTACGAACTCCTTCAGCAATTCTTCGAGTTGTGCACGCTCATGCTCGTCAAGGGTGGACCCTATCCTAATATCGAGCAGTTGGCTACTAGAACCGAGATTAATAACAACAGTCTCTTCTTCATTAACTTGAACGCGGTTATGTTGTTTATTATTAACCTTATTTAGATCAGTTAAGAATTGTTCATTTGCAAAATCATCATCATCAAAAGTTCAATTAGAATCTAAACAATTAATGTAAGGCACGGCAAGATACTCAAAATCTTCATTTATTTCATTAATAGGAAAAACAGCATTGAGAACCTCATCAAAAGAGGTCTCGATTACATTTGAGCAAGGATAGACAACAGAGGAAGAAACAAGGTAAACATTGGGGTTAGGGGAGATTTCAAGAGGTAGAACTGGCGCAGCATGCCAGTTGAGGAGAGGTGTAGCAGTAGCTTTAATCAGACGGGATGGGTCCAGTGATGTTGTGCCTGAGTGAACCATGCAGAGTGCCAGCCCCAGTATCTGTAAGTTGAAGGAATCTTCGGAATCACTTTCCACAGTCTCTTCGATATCTTTGATGAGTGGTTGTACGCGGTGTGGGAAACTTTCGGCCCATGGGTAGCTATCTTAGAAAAAGATCTCCATTCCAGGATTCATCTTCTTGTCTGAGTGGTCATACCATGGTTCTGGAAAACCGTAAAAGGGGAAATCCTCACCTTCTTTGATGAATCGTCCATTTAAGGAGTCTCCTGAGATAGTTAGGATACAGTTTAATCCTCTCTTTGGTCGATACTGGCGAATCATTCTGAGCTCTTGTTCTGATGGTTGATACCCCAAGCCGCAAGGAGGGAAATATTTCTTCAGTTCGATGGGCTCAACTATCCCTTGCTGCCTTTGCCCTAGCCCCAGTCCGGGCATAAAGTGCATATTTCTAAATATCTGAATCACATTGACATTGCCATAAGGGTCATATTCTGGACAAACCCTTTCTTTGAAACCGTCCCCTGCCGGGAGTAGGAATGGCTCGACTCAAAATCCTGATAGGAGCATATCATTTTACCCGTGCTGTATCTCGAGAATTGGACTACTGGTGCTTGCACCCTCGATATTTTCGTCGTCGCCCAAAATGGTGATGACTCACCCGTCGGTGAAGAACTTCAATTTTTGATGGAGTGAGGAAGACACACCCTTGATCTTGTGGAGCCAGGGGCGTCCGAACAACAGGTTGAAACAAGCTGGGATGTCTATGACTTGGAATTCAACGTCAGGGTTTATAGGGCCAATCCCTATTACAAGTTTTATGGATCCCATCACCTCACGACGGGTATTATCGTAGGCACGCACAGCGGAGGAGGTTGGAGCGAGGTCACTTTATTTCAGGCCTAAACATTTGAAGGTTCTCAAGGGGAAAACATTCAAGGCGGATCCATTATCAACGAGAGAGAGCGGTACAACCTTCCCCATAACTTCGACGGAGATGTTGAGTGCATGATTGTGATTCGGCCCAATTCTGGGGATTTCTTTTTCAGAAAATGATAGCATTCGGGTAGAGGTCAGGGATCCGACTAGATTTATCGCCTCCTCTGGTGTGGTAGAGGGAGGACCTATAGGTCCAGTGAGCAATTTGATTAAAGCATTTCTGTGTAACTGGGAAGACATGAAAAGCCCCCTTAGAGTGATGTTAGCTTAAGTTTTCTTCAGTTGATCAAGGATCTTTCTCTCCTCAATAGTCATCTCTGGCATAGGAAGGTTTTCAACGCCCTTCCCCTTGTCATTTGCTGGTAGTGATCTTGGAACTTGATAATGTCTCCCAGATCTGGTCATGTGATTTACTGAAGAAGGAAAAAACATAAATCCCGTTTCCTCATCAATATCAAGTTGCTCTGCCACCCTATCTATTTCTCCGAGGAGTTCTTCAAATGAGATCATCCCACATATATCAACTACTGGGCCAGCTTTTCCTGAAGCTTGTTCTTCGCTTGAATCTTTGAATCCTTCCCCCCATCCGGTGGCAATAATTTTGTCTTTTCTTGTAAAGTCGATGCATTCCACAACTGCAACGGCTTCTTCATATAAGTTCTCCCATTCTGTGGGGATATGTGTGATTGAAGGGACCAAGCGCCCTTGTAGCTTCAAAGTATCAAGTAACCCGGTGATACTGCAAATGCTGTTAGTTTGCCTGAATAATTTTGCCATAGTCTGGATAACATCATCTAAGTTGACTTCGTCGGTTGGTACCACCCATCTGTCTGAATCTCGGGCCCATTTCCGTGCTTCCAAAAATAGTTTACTGAATCTCTGGTAATCGATGACCATCTGTGAGGGCAATTTCAGCCCGAATTCTAGGAGTTGGTTTAACACCTCTGACAATTCCATACCTCCATTTTCAGAACGGGTACGGACAGCGTTGCATGCTCTGGTAAGGAGTGACGGTGCCTGATCAGCGGGGCTAGTAGGGTGTAGGAGGAAATATGGGAAAATTTGAAGAGGTTTAGGAGGGTATAGGGGTGTGATTTGGGTTGATGGATCGAAATTCAGGTTTTCTTCCAAGAAGATGGCATTGGTGTGATTTGGGAGTGGGTTGTGAGTAGTGTTTGGCTTAGGATTGGCTGGTGGGGCGATGGTACCCCGATCAATGAGATCTTAGACTACGTTTCGGAGGTGAAAGCATTGGTCGGTGGTATGGCCAGTAGTTTGGTGAAAGGAGAAATGAGCGTCGGTCTTGAAGTTTCTCGGGAGTGGATTTGGCAATGGACGGGGATCCAAGGGTTTGATGAGGTTTCGGTTTAACAGGGATTGGTAAACTTTGGAGAGGGGAGCATGAAGCTCAGTGTATTCCCTTCGGACGGGAGCAGGGCGACTTTTTGGTGCCCATGATGTGGTTGGTTGAGAGATGTTGTTGATGGTTAAGACTGCGGCACTGACAGGCTTGTCATATTTTCTGGGGGTGAACTGTCCGGACTCCTTATTCGGTTCAACTTCTATTTTGGCAAGACCTTCCTCGATTTCTACTCCTGCTTCTGTGAGAGCTCGAAAGTGGGGGTAGTACTGTCCTCCCATGGTTGCTCAAACATGGGGAAAGAAATTCTTCTTCACTATGTTGACTTGTTCTTCCTCAGATGGCCGATTGGTCATGGTAGATGCTTTTTCCCTCCATCGGGCTATGAAGTTACTGACTGATTCTCCAGAGTTTTGTTTGAGCAATCTAAATCATGGCGGGTGACCTCAAGCTCTTCGTTGTATTTGTACTGCGACATAAATTCTCGGGCTACATCCTCCCAGCTACGGATTCTGGACTCTTCGAGAGACAAAAACCATCGGAGAGCGCTATCCTTCAAAGTTTGTTAAAACAGTTGGGCCATTACTTCTTCGAAAGCCCCTAGGAGAGTCATGGAACGGTGATAACTGTGAAGATGGACAAACGGGGGTCCACTCCCTCTGAATTTCTCGATGTTTGGCATTTTGAACTTCTCGGGTAACCTCGCTTTAGGATAAGGAGACATGTGGGTGTAGTCCATGTAATTCCCAGAGATCCTGACTTGGTCAAACTTCTTGTTGAGCATCTTGAGATCCTCTTTGACTTTACTCAACTCCTCCTCCTTTGGATCCGCGACCACAGGCAGGTTAGCCATAAGATGGGCAATGTTTGGCATTGGAACCTGGGCAGGCGGCGTCCCATTAGCCGGAGGGGCACGTGGAGCGTGCTGATATTCCTTCGGGACCCAGATAGGCTCGGGTGGACCCATAGCACGAGGGAACAGGGCCTCGGGCTCTTGAGGAATAGGAACTTGGGTTCGTTGTATTTCTCGGACCTCAGCTTGGAGGTTGTCAATCTTGGCCACGAGCTGAGCTAGGACTGTCGGTAGATCCGGTTGTATGACTGGTGCTTGATCTGCATTCTCCATGGAAGACGGATGGATTACGAACTCAGAAGAAGTATTAGAGGAGCGAATGAAACTCCTGGGTGATTTGACTAAAAACCGAAGCCAATAGGGAGCCAGGCCAAGGGCTTGCAATCGACCTGAGAAGGCGTAGGATAAGATTTTTTTTTTGAGAAAATGGGAAGAAACTATTTTTGGATTTTTGATAAAGAAGGGAGAAATGTTTTTGATCCTAGGTGCACGTGGTGCGAAGCCCTTGGCCTTTATTAAAAATCCAAAAAAAATTCTCCCTTCTTTATCAAAAACCCAAAAATAGTTTCTTCCCTTTTTCTCAAAAAAATAAATCTTATCCTACGCCTTCTCAGGTCGATTGCAAGCCCTTGGCCTGGCTCCCTATTGGCTTCAGTCTTCAGTCAAATCACCCCAGAGTTTCATTCGTTCCTCTACTACTTCTTACGAGTCCGAAATCCATCCGTCTTCCATGGAGAATGCAGATCAAGCACCAGTCATACAACCGGATCTACCGACAGTCCTAGCTCCGCTCGTGGCCAAGATTGACAACCTCCAAGCTGAGGTTCGAGAAATACAATGAAACCAAGTTCCTATTCCTCAAGAGACCAAGGCCCTGTTCCCTCGTGCTATGGGTCCACCCGAGCCTATCTGGGTCCCAGAGGAATATCAGCACGCTCCACGTGCCCCTCCGGCTAATGGGCCGCCGCCTGCCCAGCTTCCAATGCCAAATATTGCCCAGCCTATGGCTAACTTGCATGTGGTCGCTGATCCAAAGGAGGAGGAGTTGAACAAAGTCAAAGGGGATCTCAAGAAGCTCACCAAGAAGTTTGACCAAGTCAGGATCTCTGGGAATTACATGGACTACACCCATATGTCTCCTTATCCTAAAGCAAGGTTACCCGAGAAGTTCAAAATGCCAAATATCAAGAAATTTGGAGGGAGTGGTCCCCCGATTGTTCATCTTCGCAGTTATCATCGTTCCATGACTCTACTAGGGGATTCGGAAGAAGTGATGGCCCAATTGTTTCAGCAAACTTTGAAAGACAGTGCTCTCCGATGGTTTTTATCTCTTGAGGAATCTAGAATCCATAGCTGGGAGGATGTAGCCCGAGAATTCATGTCTCAGTATAATACAACGAAGAGCTTGAGGTTACCCGCCGTGATTTAGAGTTGCAGTCAGTAACTTTATAGCCCGATGGAGGGAAAAAGCGGCTACCATGACTAATCGACCGTCTAAAGAAGAACAAGTCAGCATAGTGAAGAAGAATTTCTTGCCCCATGTCCGAGCAACCATGGGAGGACAGTACTACCCCCATTTTCGAGCTCTCAGAGAAGCAGAAGTAGAAATCGAAGAGGGTCTTGCCAAAACAAAAGTTGAACCAAAGAAGGTGTCCGGACAGTTCACCCCCAGAAAATATGACAAGCCTGTCAGTGCCGCAGTCTCAACCATCAACAACATCTCTCAACCAACCACATCATGGGCACCAAAAAGCCTCCCTGCTCCCGTCCGAAGGGAATACACTGAGCTCCATGCTCCCCTCTCCAAAGTTTACCAAGCCCTGTTAAGCCAAAACCTTATAAAGCCCCTGGATCCACGTCCATTACCCAATCCACTTCCCAGAAATTTCATGACCGATGCTCATTGCGCCTTTCACCAAACAGCTGGCCATACCACCGACCAATGCTTCCACCTTCGAAACTTAATTCAAGATCTCATTGACCGGGGTACCATCGCCCCACCAGCTAATCCTAAACCAAACACTACTCATAACCCACTCCCAAATCACACCAATGCCATCTTCTTGGGAGAAAACCCAGATTTTGATCCATCAACTCAAATCACACCCTTATACCCTCCTAAACCCCTTCAACTTTGCCCATATTTACTCCTACACCCTACTAGCCCCGCTGATCAGGCGCTGTCACTCCTTACCAGAGCGTGCATCACTGTCCGAACCTGTTATAAAAGTGGAGGTATGGAATTGTCAGAGGTATTAAACCAACTCCTAGAGTTCAGGCGGAAATTGCCCTCACAGATGATTATCGACTACCAGAGGTTCAGTACGTTATTTTTGGAAGCACAGAAATGGGCCCGAGAATCAGATAGGTGGATGGTACCAACCGACGAAATCTGCTTAGATGATGTTGTCCGGATCATGACGGAAGAATTCAGGCAAACCAACAACATTTGCAGTATCACTGAGTTACTTGACACTTTGAAGCTGCAGGGGCATCTGGTCCTTTCACCCTTACACATCCCCATAGAATGGGAAGACCTATATGAAGAAGCCGTTGAAGTTATGGAATGCATTGACTTCACAAGGGAAAATAGAATTGTTGCCACCGGATGGGGGGAAGAATTCAAAGTTTCAAATGAAGAACAAGCTTCAGGAGGAAATGGACCAATAGCTGACTTATGTGGGATGATATCATTTGAGGAACTCCTCGGAGAAATAGATAAGGTGGCAGAACAACTTGAGATTGATGAGGAAACTGGATTTAAGTTTTTCCCTTCTTCAGTAAATCACATGACCAGATCTGGGAGACATTACCAAATTCCAAAGTCGCTACCAACTAATGATAAGGGGAAGGGCATTGAAGACCTTCCTATGCCAGAAATGACCCTCAAGGAGAGCAAGATCCTCTATCAATTGAAGAAAACTCAAGCTAACATCACTCTATGGGGGCTTTTCATGTCTTCCCAGCTACACATAAATGCTTTGATCAAATTGCTCACTGGACCCATAGTTCCCTCCTCTACCACACCAGAAGAAGCGATGAACCTGGTCGGATCCTTGACCTCTACCTGAATGCTGTCCTTTTCTGAAGAAGAAATCCCCAAAATTGGGCCAAATCACAATCATGCACTCAACATCTCCGTCGAAGTTATGGGGAAGGTTGTACCACTCTCTCTCATTGACAACGGATCCGCTTTGAATGTCGGCCCGCTGAGAACCTTCAAATGTTTAGGTCTAAAAAAAAGTGACCTCGCTCCAACATCCGCTGTCGTGCGTGCCTACGATAATACCCGCCGTGAGGTGATGGGATCCATAAAACTTGTAATAGGGGTTGGACATATAAACCCTCTCGTCGAACTCCAAGTCATCGATATCCCGACCTGTTTTAACCTATTGCTCGGACGACCCTGGCTCCACAGTATAAAGTGTGTCTCTTCCTCATTCCATCAGAAACTGAAGTTCTTCGTCGATGGGTGAGTCATCACCATCTTGGGTCACGACGGTAACGCCGAGGGTGCAAGCACCAGCAGTCCAATTCTTGAGATACAGCATGGGTCAAATGATATGCTCCTATCAGGTTTCCGAGTTGAACCATCCCTACTCCCGACAAGGGACGGTTTCAAAGAAAGGGTTTGTCCAGAATATGACCCTCATGGAAATGTCAATGTGATTCAGATGTTCAGAAGCATGCACTTCATGCCCGGACTGGGGCTGGGACAAGGGCAGCAAGGGATACTTGAGGCCATCGAACTGAAGAAAGCTTTCCCTTCTTGCGGCTTGGGATATCAACCATCAGAACCAGAACTTAGAATGATCCGCCAGAATCGATCAAAGAGAGGGTTAGACTTCGTTTGAACTATCTCGGGAGATTCTTTAAATGGAAGATTCATCAAGGAAGGCGAGGATTTCCCCTTTTGCGGTTTTCCAGAACCGTGGTATGACCATACAGATAAGAAGATGAAGCCTGGAATAGAGATCTTCTTTGAAGATAGCTACCCATGGGCCGAAAGTTACCAATACCAGGTGCCACCGCTTATCAAAGATACTGAAGAAACTAAGGAAAGTGACTCCGAAGATTCCTTCAACCTGCAGACACTGGGGCTGACACTCTGCATGGTTCATTCAGGCACTACATCAAGGGACCCATCCCGTCTGATTAAAGCTGCTGATACACCTCTCCTCAACTGGCATGCTGCGCCAGTTCTACCTCTTGAAATCTCCCTCGACCGTAATGTTTACCCTGTTTTATCTACTATTGTCCATCCTTGCGCAAATGTAATCGAGACCTCTTTTGATGAGGTTCTCAATGCTGCTTTTCCTATCAATGAAATAAACGAAGATTTTGAGTATCTTGCTGTGCCTTACATTAATTGTGTGGATTTTAATCAAACTTTTGATGATGATGATTTTGCAAATGAACAATTCTTAACTGATCTAAATAAGGTTAATAATAAACAATATAATCGCGTTCAAGTTAGTGAAGAAGAGACTGTCATTATTAATCTCGGTTCTAGTAGCCAACTGCGCGAGATTAGGATAGGGGCCACCCTTGACGAGCATGAGCGTGCACAAATCGAAGAATTGCTAAAGGAGTTCGTGGATGTCTTCGCATGGTCCTACGACGACATGCCCGGTATTGATCTCGAAATAGCTCAGCACGAGATCCCCATTCTCCCAGATGCCAAGCCAGTTAAATAAAAGTTGAGAAAGCTCTGCACCGAATGGTCGCTTAAGGTCAAAGAAGAGGTGATCAAACAGTTGAACGTGAGTTTCATTCGAGTAATCGAATATCCCACGTGGCTGGCCAACATTGTACCTGTACCCAAATCAGGAGGAAAGGTTCAAATGTATGTGGATTACCGAAATTTACACAAAGCTTCTCCGAAGGATGATTATCCGCTACCCAACATCGACATGATCATGGACAACACAGCCAGTCATGCTCTCAAGTCATTTGTCGACGGATTTGCCGGATACAACCAAATTAAGATACATCCCGACCACCAAGAGAAAACCGCATTCATCACCCCATGGGGAACTTTTTGCTACACCGTTATGCCATTCGATCTCAAGAATGTTGGGTCTACCTACCAAAGGGCTGTCACAACCATCCTGTACGATCTGATCCACAAAGAGGTTGAGGTTCAGTGGATGATATGATTATCAAGTCCAAAACTAGAGAAGGTCATGTTCCCACTCTTCGGAAGTTCTTCGAACGACTGCGACAGTATCAGATGAGACTTAATCCACAGAAGTGCGTCTTCGGCGTTACGAAGGGAAAACTCTTAGGATTCATGATCAGTGAGAAGGGGATAAAAGCAGATCCCGCCAAGCTAAAGGCCATACTTGAGATGCCACCTCCCCGAACAGAGAAGGAAGTCCGAGGCTTCCTGGGGAAATTACAATATATCAGCCGGTTCATCAGCCAGCTAACCTCCATCTGTGAACCAATCTTTAAGATCCTCCGAAAGGATTCAACCAAGGTTTGGAACGAGGCCTGTCAAGAAGCTTTTGATCGAATCAAATAATACCTAACCCAACCTCCAGTTCTCATGCCACTACAGCCTGATCTCCCTTTGCTCTTATACCTAACCATAACAGACACTGCAGCCGGGGCTTTGCTAGCCCAGTACCTCAAGGACACCGGCAAAGAAAGAGCCATCTATTACGACAGTCGCAAGTTGGACGGATACGAGGTCAACTACACTGCTTTGGAAAAATCATGTATCACACTTGTCTGGATCACCCAAAAGTAGCGACACTACATGCTCGCCTTCCCCATTAAACTAGTATCCCGAATAGATCCCATCAAATACCTGCTCGAAAAACCCGCCTTGTCCAGCCGAATGGCCCGATGGTTGATGCTCCTAACCGAGTTTGATAGCGTGTACGTCACACATAAAGCCGTTAAAGGAAGAGCCATCTCTGACTACCCTATAGAAGAAGTAGATGTCTGGATCTCTGAATTCCCAGATAAAAACATCCTCTGCACCACTCAAGACTGCCCCCGATGGAAAATGTTCATCGACGGCGCTGCCAACAAAAAGGGATATGGCATTAGGATACTTTCAGTCGCCCCAGATGACTCCCACACTCCCATCGCCGTTAAATTGGATTTCCCTTGCACCAAAAACATGATAGAATACGAGGCATGCACAGTGGGCCTCCAGGTCGCTCTCGAGAAAAGTATACAATACCTTGATGTATACGGGGATTCTACCCTTATCATCGGTTAAGTGCTCAGAAAGTGGAAGGTCAAGGACGAAAAGCTTCAACCCTTTTATGCCCAATTAAAAGAGTTGGCCTCCCAATTTTGAGATATCACCTTCCATTACCTACCCCGAGCAAAGAACAACCTAGTCGATGCTCTCGCTACTTTGGCTTCCATGGTCGACATGCCCGAGGGAATAACAATGACCCCCTTCCTAGTTCAAAAATAAGACAGACCGACCCATTGCTATCATATTGATCTTATCTCCACTGAAGATCCCGAACTAGCCGATTGCTGGTACTATGATATTTAGTGCCTCCTCAAACATGGTAGGTATCCCGAGGGTTCCAACAAGAACGATCGAGCTACCCTCCGAAGGCTGGCCGCTCAGTACATCATCTGCCACAAAGCACTACTCAAGAGGAATTTCGATGGAACTCATTTGCACTGTATTGCAGGGGCTGACATTGAAAAGATAATGCAGAAAATCCACAGCGGGGAATGCGAACCTCACATGAACGGTCACATGCTTGCCAAAAAGATCATCTGGCAAGGCTACTACTGGACCACCATGGCCCAGGATTGCGCCGCCTATGTTCGGAGGTGCCCTAAATGCCAATAGTTCTCCAATCTCCAACATCTACCTCCGCGGGAATTATACAACATGACTTCTCCCTGGACGTTCTCCACCTGGGGTATCGACATCATAGGGAAGGTTACACCAAAAGCATCAAATGGGCATGAGTTCATCCTAGTTGCCATCGATTACTTAACCAAATGGGTCGAAGCTGAGTCATACGCAATATTAAATGCCAAGGAGGTGGCCAAATTCATCAAGAAGAATATCATCTGCCGATATGGGGTCCCGCACGAGCTAGTGTAGGATAATGGTTTGCACTTTGATGCAGAAGTCACAGAAATAGTCAGCGAATACGGGATTCAGAGACACAAATCTTCTCCCTATCGACCTCAGACCAAGGGTGCGGTTGAGGCCGCAAACAAAAACCTCAAAGCCATCATTAGCAAGATGACCGAAATTTGTAGGGATTGGGCCGAACAGATCCCCTACTCCCTCTGGGGCTATCGAACATCAATTTGAACCTCTACTGGGGCTACCCCTTACTCCCTGGTTTACGGCATGGTGGCAGTCCTACCTGTGGAGCTGGAAATACCCTCGTTACGTGTCATGCTCAAAATCAAGGTTAGTGAAGAAGACTAGTGCCAAGGCCGTCTTGATGAGCTGACCCTCCTAGATGAACAGAGATTAAAAGCTCTTTACCACATACAAGGATACCATCGCCGAATAGCGCGATCATTCAACAAGAGAGTCAAGGACCGCCGTGTCCGAGAGGGGTATTTAGCCCTCAAAGAGATAATCGAACCCATCTGGGACCCCAGAGGAAAGTTCAAACCCAATTGGAGCGGCCCTTACATTGTGAAGAAAATCTTATCCGGCGGTGCCGCCATGCTCATTGACCTAGATGGGGAAGAGATGTCTCGTCCAGTCAATTTGGACCGTCTCAAGAAGTTCTACCCCTAGTCCAAAATCTCAGTGCGCTACGACTCTTCTCATCCCCCTTCTATTCTAAAAAAATAAAAATAAAAAATAAAAAATAAACTCTCTCCATTTCCCTCTACCCAGAACTACGTGGGCCTGATTCTCTGCAAAAACTATTTTCAAACAGATAAGAACTTTTTCAAAAACCCCAGAGGTACGTAGGCAGCTCATACTCCTCACATGAGCACGACCCCTTCTTTTTCACAAAATACCATTCTTTTCTTACCCCTGAGAACGACAGTTCATTCTAAACATCTACTTGAACAAAATGATTATGTATGCCTTAGCGATTGGTATAGATAATTCAAAATACAAAATTCATCGAAAGGCACAGATGGATGATCAGAAACTTATTTATTTCATTAATAAGAAACTATAGTACATATTTCATAAAGAAAAAGGAACGGATAACTCCCTTCCCCCTACTACCATAAAAACCAGACAAAATCCCCCACATCTGTTACATAAATAAACTCCCCAGGAGCCCTACCCACAGCTACCCGAAGAGCATGCACCCTCATCATCCACATCCTGAGGACCCCAAGTTTCTCCTGCCTGAATAGAGTGCCGCAAACACTCCATAGACCGATGAGCCTTAACCATCTTCGAAAAGACCACAACACCCCCTTCCATGGAGTCAGATAAAACAAACCACCTCCGACCGGTCTCTACTGCCAACATCCTGCTGACTACTTCCCTCCACAACCACTTCATATAATCTTTGGGGACATGGCAAACCTTCCCAACAGACTGAGAGGGACGGGTCGACGGACGCCGATTTTCCCACAGAGATCCTATCAACAGACACAAGTGCTCAGTCAAATCTTCTACTGGAAAGAAATTTGAGGTCCGAGGGGGCACGACCTGCGCCCAGCCAAATTGGCGCAAAAGCCGCCAAGGGAAATAAAAAGAGGTCTGCCTGAGACCAACCAGTCGCACATATGAACATTCTCCTAGCTCCAGAATAGGCTACAACTGTCCCCACCAAGGCACTGACCAATACAGCCCACAAGCCCCATGCTCCACAAGCCAATTCTCCCAGTTCTCAACATACAGGCCCATGCAGATGAAGTAGCGCGAAAAGAAGTTGGGTACATCCGACAAAGGATATCCTGGAGGAGTCGACAAGCGGAATCTTTCAGACAACCACATGAACAGCATCACAGGGCTACCCCTTAAAAAGTTTGAACGGCCTTCTCTCCAATCATCCAGGTCATTCAGAGTCTCCGCCAATATCACCGCCGCAGGATTGCGACGGTATGACATCCATGAGGTAATGGCTGCAAGTTTTAAGTCTACCTGCAATTACCCAGTCACCAACAGCAATTTTGAAACCAGGCCCAGAACGATGGCTCCAGCATAGCCAGCATCGCTTACTTCCCGCGAACGCACGGACTGCAACACCGTCGGGAGGGAGATCATCCCTCTAGCAACCAATGACCTGGCCGCCGAAGGCGAGATATGAAGAAGCCCGGCCAATAAATCCCTAGGAGAACGAAAAAATTTAGGTAAAGCTACGACAACACTAGGATTCACGCCCAGTATGGCAGAAAACTCCTCGTAGGTAGGACAAACTTCTTCCAACCCAAAGCGGAATACATGGTCTTCGGGGTACCAAAATTATACTGCCGCCATCAGCATATTCCACTCAAAAGGTCGATTACTCCACAAGGAGACTCGACACATGTTGAAAGCATCATAGTCGACATTATAAGAGCAAGGAGAGCCATCTCGCAAGACTAAAAGATGATGGGTGGGTATGAAGAATGTAAAAGGTGTGAGGAAAACACTCCACCCTTCTCCCTTTTTATACTTAAAAATCCTCACAAGGGATATAATCCCTGCAGAAATCGAAAGGAACCCTACCCCACAAGGTACTAAAGGCTGAAGAGGGTATCAATCAAAGATTTCAATTGATGGGACTGGACTGAACTGCCAATAGGCAACCCCCCATTTTTGGAAATCTCCCTTTTTCCTCTTTCATCAAAATCAGAAAAATAAAAATTGATATTCTCAACAGAATTTCAAAATCCCTTTTCCTCCTTATATAATTCCCTTTTTTAAATTTCCTCCATTCCTTCTTTGTCAAATCAGAAAACTCCATAAAAATAAATTGATATTCTCAAAAGAATTTCAAGAATCATGTTCCCTCCTTATGGGATTCCCCGTTTTGAATAAAATGACTTTCCTTTGAAAGATTTCTAAAAATATTCCTTTTTTTACAGTCTCAGCAGCAAATTAAAAAGCGCATGCATTCATTTCATCATTAAAATAAAAGATAGTCAAAAAACCGCATTGCATTGCATATATATGTTTTCTGTGTTACATCATTTTTGCAGGAAATACAGAAAAACCAAAAACAACGGGACTCAGCCCGAACCCACATTTCACTCCCTCTCTCTTTCTGTCTCAAGAATTTCCATCCCGGCGACGCGCTCTCTTTCCCCTACGGCGAGAAGACACGCCCCCACTACCCGAGCCAGAGTCTCTCCCAGACGAGGCTGATGGCACCAAGCAAGAAGGAACAGGGATAGCCTCCCGAATGTGGGCAGTCACCGATGATATCCAATCCCTGATGTCCCTGAGCCAAGTGGTCGACACCCGGATTTGTTACAAAGGAAAGGTAGAATCAGTATCAAGCAAAAGAAATCAAAAAAGAGAGGAAAAGAATCGAAAGGTTTATCGCAGGACGAAGCACGTCCTCTGTTAAGCCCAGCTCCTTCGGATCCATCGCAAGAGGACGGTGTAGCATCGGCACCGTCCCTCCATCATCCCGCCGGATGTTGTACGAAGGAGTGTGCAGCCGAACAAAAGGGACCTCCGAGGTCGCCGCGGCAGCAGGTGCTGACGGACCACCACCATTGTGGGAAGACCCCACATCCCGACTCGAACCAGCAGGAGGTAAAGGCAAGGCATCATGTATGCTGGGCGCCATCAACCAGCTTATCACAAAGTCCATATAGTCATACGACGCAGCCGTATCAGTATACAACGCATAGGACTCGCCAATCATCGCCGCGATCCTCTCATCCTCCAACAATTGTCGATCCCGCCTCATAGAAGTAGGAGGCTGTGCGGGAGGCACCACCATCTCCTCCTTAGCAATCTGACGGATCACCCTCTCCCCGAGGTACCAGGAATGGCCGAACTCATGCGCCAACAAACGCCTCATCTGCGCGTTCACCCCAGTCACCCCCGTATCCTGAATGGCGGTCCCCCATGGATAAAAGGTCACCTGAAAATCCCCAAGCAGGCATAAGTCAATACATAATCAGAAGGAACAAAAACCAAGACTGAAAAGGAAAGGACCTTACCCGACCATTGGTCAGGTCATTCAAGACCTGACGCACCGCCTCCAGGGAGAGAGATCCCTTCGATTGCCGATTGGCCTTACGCCATCGATACAATCGGCAGAAGTCCCCAATAGTGTCGTCCTTCGGAGCAATCAGCGGGGTGTTGCAACCAATCACCTCATAAAACCACGTCTGAATTCATGAGTAAAAAGAGACGCATAAGGAAAATGCGAATGCATGAAAGGAAAATGCGAATGCATGAAATGGAAATGCGCAAAGTAAAGAATACCTCAAGGAGATACGTGACTCCAGTAAAAGTCTGCCGACAGCACCGGCTGAACGCATCCAGAGAAGAGTAAAGGGTCTCCAAGGTAAGACTCCCCCAATCATAGAAAGGGATATTCGAAAGCATCCTCAAGTATGGCAGAAACCACAAATGGACGACGTCGCCGCTCGATGCCACCATGAAACCTCCCAACACCAACAAAATGAACAACCGGGCCATCTGCCTCACTTGCAGCCCGTCCTCCACATCAACCACCCTGCTCAGCAAAACATCCTTCAGCAAGGACAGCCGGATAGAATCTCCAGAGACTATCCTCCTCACATCACCGAGTGCCGCATACACCGCCTCTGGCCTCACCCGCAAAGAGTGGTCCACCTCTATCTGCTCCCCGTCACAATCCAGCCCCAACAGTTGCTACACATCTATGGGAGTCACTGTCATCTCCCCGAAGCCAAAATGAAAAGTGTGGGTAGTGTCCCACCACCTCTCCCCCAAGGCACATAAAATTACTATCGAATGAGGCGTCTCATCCAGCGCAGCCGCCAACCTCCCAAAACCCGCTGATGATATCATCCAGCACACCACGGGTGGAAGATGCTCCCAAACATCCCTAAGCCCTGTCATCCCGCGGGCACGCCTATTCTTCAAAGAAATATCCGACTGGAGAAAGGAAAAATTCAGTCAAAGGTCAAAAAAAAGGAAAAATCACCCAAAAAGGAAAAGAATGCCAAAGGTCAGGTTACTTACATAACCATCGGGAATCACTCTCGAAGAGAGATGACGCGACGGCTCCCGCAGCAAGGTCCGTTCATCCACAACCGGCTCGAATGCATTAAAGGCATTCTCATTCCCCAAAGCAAGGGGAACCCTGTCCCTCCAATCCACATTCGCCCAGTCATCAACGGTCAACCACTCCCAGTGGATAGGGGTGCTCATAAAAGGGGCCATTTCTTGAAGATCGGAATGCTAGAACGATCGGCACTGTCTCCTCACCTTCCCGAGGCAGCCCAAAAGTCCATGCCACTGCCGAATGGCACCTCTCGGTCTATGCCGACCGGCACCCCCTTAAAATTTCGTGCAAAAATTCCCAGAAAATACCAGAAAGCCTCGAAAAATCCCGGAAAAATTCCTAAAAATCCCAGGAAGGATTTAGAAAATTTTCATCAAGGAAATTTCGTAGTCCTTCGGGCGACACACCATTTTCCCCAATGGAGCCCTCAAAATCCAAGCGATTGACCTCTCGGGCAAGGCGCCCGGACCATCGAATCACCTCCTCATCAGACTTTACAACCATCGACTATCCGGTGCGGTACATTATCACATGATACTTTTTCCCAGCAGAAATCAGAAGAACCACTCACCCCGAGCAATCACTCCCAAAGGATAATCCAAATTTTCCCCGGCCCATTCATCATTCCCCAGCGGAATCTCAGATCCAAATTCTTATTCCCAGCGGAACCCCTCTTCCCCAGCGAAATCCTCAAAAACTAAGTGAAAACTCCTCCCGGAAAAGCTCCGGAAAATCCCTAAGGATCACCTGATCACTTTCTCAGCGGAATTCTCTTACAGCACCCAAAATAGGTTGTTCTCCCCTGCGAGGTCTCCTAAAAATCTTCCCCCAGCTAGCAGCTCCCCAGCTCAAATCGGAATCACAAAGCTCTTTCTCCAGCAGAATCAAAATACAATCTTTATCTACTCTTGGGTCAGCATTGGCCCCGGTCTTGGATCGTCACCTTAGTTAGGTCAGAATTGACATCGGTCCTCGGTCGTCACCACTCTTGGGTCAGAATTGGCCCCGGTCTTGGATCGTCACCTTAGTTAGGTCAGAATTGACCTCGGTCCTCGGTCGTCACCACTCTTGGGTCAGAATTGGCCCCGGTCTTGGATCATCGCCTTAATTAGGTCAGAATTGACCTCGGTCCTTGGTCGTCACCACTCCTGGGTCAGAATTGGCCCCGATCTTGGATCGTCACCTTAGTTGGGTCAGAATTGACCTCGATCCTCGGTCGTCACCACTCTTGGGTCAGAATTGGCCCCGGTCTTGGATCGTCACCTTAGTTAGGTCAGAATTGACCTCGGTCCTCGGTCGTCACCACTCTTGGGTCAGAATTAGCCCCGGTCTTGGATCGTCACCTTAGTTAGGTCAGAATTGAACTCGGTCCTCGGTCGTCACCACTCTTGGGTCAGAATTGGCCCCGGTCTTGGATCGTCACCTTAGTTAGGTCAGAACCTCGACCCTCTGAATTGGTCATCCTCATATCCTTAGGTCCTCAGAACTGACCTCGATCCTTCGAATTGATCATCCCCATCATACTTCTTAGGTCCTCAGAATCGACCACGACCCTCTGAATCGGTCATACTCCCTCAAAAGCATCATGCGGTGTCTAATCGACGGCTATCATATGTTCCAAACTCACCCGTCGAGGGGCTCTGTAGACACCCCATTCTGTTACCCCTTAACTATCCTTAGGTCCCTAGTACCTCCCTTCATCACTATAAACCCAGGTCACGTTCCGAGTACTGACCTGGAAGCCATCGGGCACCCCCGGCTCAATTTGACCCAAAAGTCAAACTCCTCGTCACGACTGAGACTCAATGAATCTTCAAAGAACAGGGAATACCCTTTCCAACGGTCCACCCCGTGCACGATTCTGACTTACCATGCAGACGAACGCGCCATTTGCGTCCGAAACCTGACTCAGAGGCCACCGGGCGCTCCCGGGCTCTATTTGACCTATGTCAACTCTTCTGCTCTACCGAGGCTGAATGAATCTTCGAAGGGAACTAAATACCCTTTCCAACGGTCCATCCCGTGCATAATTCCAACTTTCTATGCGGACGAACGATCCGTTTGACTCCGGGAAGCCACTGAGCGCTTCCCGGGCCTGGTTGACCAAAGTCAACTCTCCAAACCGGGTCAAACTCTTTGGAATGTCAAAGTACATCTCTTAAAATTTCCAACGGTATGCCCCATGCGCGATTCGAACTTACCATGCGGACGAACGCGTCATTTGCGTCCGCGCGATTCCCCGTCCAATGGATCGATAAACGCTTCCGAGCCACATTTGACCCAAAGTCAACTCCCGAACTCGGGAGCGGTCCAAAGGACTTTCGAAGGTCTCTGAAATAAATTTCCAATGGTATGACCCGTGCATGATTCTGACCAACGGTTTGCCCTCGGTGGCCAATTTTCTGAAAAAGCCTGAGGCGCACTGCCAAATGGCAGGTCCCAGATCCTGCCTATCGGCACCTGCCGATAGGCAGTGCCATGATATGGCCGATCGGTAGTCCCCTGGGGTTATAAAAGGAGGCCTTGGCCTCATTTGCAGGGGGGCCAGATCTAATAGAAATCTCTCTGAACGAATCCCAGAAACCTCTCTCGAAGGCAGCGTGATTTCAACTTCCAAATCCCTCTTTTACCTTCACTTTTCATCATCCTTTTCATCAAACTTGGTGAATTAACCACTCTCCATCATCATCCAAGCTGAAGGGCTTATCTCCAACATTCAAGATCAAGCTCAAGATCTTCAAGAAGGTCCAACTTTCTCAAACTCCCTCTCTTAAATTCTCTTGAATTCCTAATAACTTGTTTTCTTACTTAGCACTTTTATAATCTCATCTCACACATCCTAATATACTTTTTATTTAGTATTATTTCACATCTCTTATTTTCAAATAAATAAAAACCCCAAAACAAGAAAATAGGGTTTGCTCATAAATTCCAAGTAGGGATTCTCACACTTTTTCCACATTTTTCTCACAACTAAAACACATTTTCTACACACACACACACACTTACAAAAAGAGATCCCACATTTGGATTTATGGTATAAACCCCACCCCTTTGCTTTGTATGCGAACTACGTGGACTTTGATGCCTTTATAGGCTACGTAGGCGTCTCGGGGTAAAACCCGAGACTCGAGTCCTTTCTCTCACCTTTTCTCTCATTTCCTATTTTCTCTAAATCCATTTTTCTTATATTATATATATCCTTAGTCTTAGTGACACATTACTCCATGTGCGTTATCGTTCCTTTATAGCGATCAACGTAGGGGTAACTGCGTAAATCTTATTTTTCTAATATTACTTTTATAATCATCCTATGGATGAATCGCTTTATCTTTTCCATGATACAAGCCGAGGATTCCTACCTCCATTTTATATATATACACATGCACACATCTCACGGGGGGAAACATAAAGGAAAATAGCAAATATCCATGAGAGACCGAAAGGGCGAAATGGGTGACTAACACCTTCCCATTTCGTAACTAAGCCTCCGAACCCTTTTCGAATCATTTTGGTTTCGCACGCACCAGTATGTCTTTGGATGTCATCCTTCGGGGTGGCTTCCTCTTTTTATTTTGTCTGTTTTGAGTAAAATAGACTGGCGACTCTGAATCTCTCTACATTTTTCACACCTCACAAAATCGACGCCATCCGAAGCGCTCTCCCGAGAGGGGACGCGTGGGACCCGAAGGATTCCTCCTCCCTCCGCGGCGGGGATGGCCACACCCACCAATATATTCGAATATGGAGAAATAATATGAAGATTTCACTTGATTAGAGTGGATAAAGATCATGAAGAACTCATTGAAACATTCTAAAAATCAATTCAAAATTTAATATTGACTTATCCCAAATTTAATATTTCTCATTCTGTAAATTATGCCTCGTATTTTGTCAAACATCATGGTATTTTAATCAACAACCGCTAAAAATTAAAATCAACTCATTTGAATATTTTGTCAAATAGCTAAGTTGAACAAAGAAATATAAAGATTAAAAACTCTTAAAATTACCTTAAACCCTTAAGAACATTATCGTTGTCCAAAACAAACCAAACAAACCCTAAAATTGAATCAAAATTAAATGAATAGATGAAGGAGTATAAAGAAGACAAAGCATAGATACTTACCTTCGCTTGATATTGCGACAACCTGAAAGAGAAACGGGAATACCTAAAATGTTTAGAAGATTAAAAATCCATACCTAGAAAAAAATTGAGATGCCAAATTAAACACAAAAAAGACACAAAAGATGTTGAACAATGCTATTTGTACCTTAATGTACTACCTAAATAAGAAAACCCTGAAAGAGTAGAAGATTTGAATCTAACTGAAATCGAGATCCACTATAATTGTGGCATTCATGAAATCGAGATTCGTTAAAACTACCATAAAAAAAAATTGAAAAATAACCATACAAATCTAAATCGAAATTCATAACTAACATACAATCTGAAAAATAACCGTTCATGTCTAAATAAGAGATGGAAAAGGTTAAAGAAAGGGTGTGTGATAGATTACCTGGTAGCGTGGGAGCTCAGTGCAGGAGGGATGAGGGTGTGGATTTTTGAGAAATGAGCTCGAGGAAAAGATAGAGAGTGAGATATGGAGCTCCGTGTGTAAAGTGGGAGGGTGTTCCCAAAATACCCTAATTTTTAATGAAAGTATAAGTTTTCGAAGTAAAAAAATAGGGGGAAACCAAAGATTGGAGGGGTAGGTTTGTAAAAAAAGAAAGATATGTAATCTGGGGCCATTTTGTAAAAATGTGTAAGGATGTGGCACTCATTTGCACCGTTAAAAATATGTACATAGTTCGAAAACATCTATCATATCACACACACACACACACACACATATATATATATATATATGGGGGGAGTGCGCACGCGCATGTGTGTAAGTTCATGTGTTTGTATTCAAGCTTTTTCGATGTGAGACATTTTTTTCGTATAGACTATTTTCAGTTTTCTAATCGGATACTTTGCATATTGTTATGTTAAGGTCCACATAAGATCTAAGGAATTGGTGTTGGTATGATCCCTCCTATCTTGGACGTGAACATTTTGTATGAAGTTGTTCTAGTAGGCCTCTGAATTTCTTATCATTGAACATTTAGTGAGAATTGAAGTTATCTGCTTGGGATATATAGTTTACTTACAAACATAAATATTGATGAAGGAGAAATAAAAATTCATCATGGAAGAAATATAATACTGCCAATTGTCTAAGCGGGTATTTTAAGTTTTTATATATAAATATAATACTACCAATTCGATTTGTTCTAGTTAAAATCCAATGTTTATTGGATATATCATATTTTCCAACTGATTTATAACTTTTTGACTAACTCCATACCTATATTCCAACTAGATTTCCCTGAGATTTAACGTGAGTCCAAAAGCGACCCATAAAGCTGCATCTATTCAAAAGTGCCTAGGTCCATTTTAACTCATCACATACCACTGTTATTCAGGAGTGCCTAGGTTGATTTTTAGATAATGAGCACGATACGTAAGAAATAGAAAGATAAATGCTAGAGAATGTTAATACATCCAGGGTCACAAAGAAGGGTGTTGATAGGTAATCATAGAGAGAAATTGAGTATTTTATATTCAAACTTAACAAGATTGGTGTAATCCTCCCATAATCACTAAACTCCCCCTTTAGCTAGAAAGTGGACATAAATTACTCTAACTTGCTGCAAATGGGTTAATGGAATGCTAGGAAGGAGCTTTAATGAAGAGGTCTTCAAGGTGATTTTTAGATGACATAAATACAGCTGTCGTCTTTTTTATAGCTACTTTGTAGAAGATAAAATGACAATTCACTTCAATATTTTGTCTTCTCATGTAAGACAGTTGGTAATAAATTAATATAACTAACTTTCTTATTATCCTATTTTATCATAGTAAAGAAAAGTTGCTCTTGCACAGAGATCCCAAGTTCTTGCAAGAGAGTGCTCAACCACATAGCCACAGCATGGTATAGTACCTCTGGCTCCCCGTCAAAGTACAATACCCAATGGTATATGTTCTATTTAATGGAGAGCAGATACCTCGTATAGAAAGATGTCTAAAATATCGATAGAGCAACACATAATTTGGAACTTCCATATGTACTATAGGTATCCTATATCTCTGAGGTTATCGAGAGTGTTATTTCTCTGGGATAAGGAAAATACTTTCTTTGTTCTTGCTATCTCAATACCCAACATGCAACAAATATTGCCCAAGTTCTAGTCGTGCCATGAGAAACAACAAATGTATCTTTCTAAAATAAAGCATGATGAGATAGGTGTGAATCCATATATAGACTTATTGAGATAATCCACACTCTTCGCTGGACTCAACCAGTAGTTTGAGACATGTAAAGTGCTCAAGTAATATTCCTATGGAGTAGGCACTATTGACATCTATGAAGCACTTATGCAGCAGGTTTTAGGTGCGGTTGTGGGGTATGGGTGATAGAAATTAATCAAAATAAGGCACGGATGTGGTGATTTAGTGCAGGTGAGGGTGCGATGGGTGTTTCGAATAATACGTGCTTCATAGCTTGACATCAAGTTGATGAAAAGGCCAGTCAACCACTCAAGATTTACAGCAAGAGACAATAATCATACGCATTGAGTTGAACTTGGCTACATGAGACAAAGTCACAATGTAGTCAAAGGCTTTATATTTGTATAAACCCCTTAGCAACAAGATACGTCTTGACCTACAATCTTAACCTGCTAGCAATGCTATGAATATTTATCTTATTGTGAAAACTTAACTAAAATCAATAATATGACAATTATAGGTTTAGGAATGTAGTCTTGAGTGTGATTCAATTGCAAACCTTGTATGTCTTCTTCCATAGTTTGCTTCTAACTAGGGTGAGAAGGGTCTATATGACCACAAGCACAAAAATAGCATTAAAGGAATAAGGCAAATGGTCATAGGAGATGAAATTGGAGATATGATACGCAATACAAACGCTTTTACCCCTATGAAGAATATGGTTAGGGATGGTATGCGATACCAACATAATCTATTTAGCAACAATCAATTAGTACATTCAAAAAGGAACACCATAATAAAATCGCCTATGATCATTTCCCAATGCGTTTAACAACACCTGGAAATGATATGATCATTAAAATAGATTCATTTTCTAGAATTTATTGACCAAACACCCTAATTTCAGTAAGGTCATAGAACAAAATTAAAAGTGCTACTTATTTGGGAATCCCTTAATCAAATAATGCAAAAACTTATGAACGCATTTTCCCCAATAATTATGCAACAAATTCAAGCAACTATTATTCAACATATAAACACATGGATCAACTATGCCTTTAGAGTTTACTTCTTCGTGAATTTGGTGAGTTGGAGTTTCAATATCATGGATGAACTATGCATTTAGGGCCTAAAAGAACCAAATGATATCTTGCAAAATAGTGTCAACGTCCCAATGCTCCAAATCATACAATATAAGCCTGAATGACTCAATAAATGCACGTTGAAGTTCTTTGATCTCATGAGTTCGATATGACTCCTTCCCAGTAAGCTCTTTCATTTAAGAAAGACAATGAAGTTATAATAAGTTTTTAGCGCATCTAAATAAGGAGGAAATAAAATAGTATCAAAGAGCTTTCGATTCATTTTAATATATTTAAATGGATCTTCCAATAGATATTTCATGAACTTCAATATAGAGTTTAAGATCTAAGTTTGGTTCCCCATGTAAATAATCGATCCAAAACACTTATTAAGTACTCATGTCATAATATATACATAGACATCCACAACCCGTCTGTTCCCATTTCTTAAAGTGTGCCTATTAAGATTAGAATTATTAGTAATAGAAAAGCTATTATCATCCAACTTGACTTATAACATAATCCAACTTTTTCATTCGTGTAACATATGTCACCCGTTACAAGAGTCCGAAAAATAATAACATGCATAACCTTAAATTTGAATAAAAAAAAAGACAGCCACAAAAAAGTAGAGTGACAATTTTTGACATGATAACCTATTTTACCAAGACAACCCGATTATGATGACATGTGATTAATTAAGCATTATCGTTTTAAATTTATTAGTGTTCACAAATTATATTTTAAACCAAAGCAACACAACACGATTATTCAACACGTTTATATAAAATTTTGCATCAACCAGTGACAACATAAGTAAATTAACTCCAACTATCTCAACAAAATTAATCGAACCAATCACTAAAAATTTAAGATCATCATTTTGTTTACATACTAATATATTCTTAAAAGCCCCAAAATTAATAATTTTTCCAAACAAAAAGTCAAGCTTAAGCTAAAAATGAAGTAAATCTAAAAGAGAATAATCGAAATTGAATAATTGAACAAACCGAGTAGGTGCATCTACCTGCGTGTGCATGTGTGTGTGTGTGTGTGTGCATGTGTGTGTGTGTGTGTGTGTGTGTGTGAGAGAGAGAGGAGAACCTGATGGGTTAGGGCTATGGTTTCATGTAAAGGAGATTGGGAAAACGATTTAGATTAGGGTTGACTTTAGGGGAGGAAGTCTCGACGTGTTTAGGGGGAAAGAGTTTCACCTCTTTTTCCTTATTGGCGCGGATCTAAAAATTTTGAGGTAAAAAGAGTCATATTATGTTATCTTACCACATATACATATTGGCGTTTAATAAAAAGAGTCATAATATATAGCATTTAATATGACTCTTATAATTAAATTGTCATGCATATTAACACTAATAAATATATAATGACAGTTTATAACTAACTTGTCATGTAAATAATAGTATTATACTTTTAATAATAATTTGCGTAATAATGTCACAAAATTAATTTTCAAAGTGTCAAAAACGGTATTTTTCTTGTAGTGTTCAACTTTGCGTTCCACAAAAATTATGCGGGTGGGCTTAGAGTATTCACCAATCCAATCCCGCTCTTGACTGGAGCAGAATGGGTGATCACCTTCGTCAAAAATCTCAGTGGAGTTATACTTAGTTTATCGTCTCATGATTGGAATTTGCAGGGAGGGAATTGAGAGATGTAGAGAAGAAGAGGATAGTTTATGGTGTAAAGAGATAATGGAAGGGGGGAGGGGGTATTTATAGGTGGGAAGGGTTGGAATTTGGTGGGAAATGGAAAATTGGTGGTGAAAAGGGTGGGGGATATGAAAGTGGTGAAAAGAATCGGTGGAGGGAGGTTTTAGGGGGAAGAATTTCGGGGTGGAGGGGCATTGTAAAATAGGGATGAATTTGGTGGGAAGTAAAAAAGAAAAGGGGGAAGAATTCTAAACAGGGGTTTTGAATCAATTCGGACTTAAGGTGAACTGGTTCGGGTCCTAGGCGAACCGATTCGAATTTTTTTTTGCCTAACATTGATTTCCCCCCCCCCCCCCCCCACCCACCCACCCATTCTCATAGGCTAAGTGTGGGGAGGCTATTTTTAACCTCTTTAATACTCCCTCATACTCTCTTATCAATTCGGAACCTTAGGACACCTCAAAATCTCTCCATAACGCGACGTACGCTCTCCATTGTGTGGTATACCAATGGGTGCTCCTAACCCTCCTAAATTGTGGACTCTATGGACCTCTAAAATACCATAAAATTGACTCGACTCAATAATATACAGCAAAAATCATCCCATGATCATAGGGGGTGTGATGACCTCTCGTTGAAGCTTATTGCGCCATGTAAATAGGGTTTGACAACCAAATTGTGTCGGCTTCCTCGAACAGGTCTCGAGATATGCCTTTAGTCATTGTCCATTCAACTTAAAAGTATCGCCAACCTTCGGGTTCTCTATTTCTATCGCTTCGTGGCGAGGAACACTTCATTAACGATGAATGGGTCGGTCCACCGCGAACATAATTTAATAGAAAAAAAGTGTAATATAGAGTTGTATAGTACCCCTTTTTATCCCGAATGAAACTCCTTGCAATCAATAGTGCGTTCATGTTCAAGTTTCATCATTTCTTAGAAATTCGAGTGCTTTCATATGCGTCCTTGCGTATCTCTTCTAACTTGTGCAATTGTAATTTCCTTACTTCACTGGCTTGATTGAGGTTATAGTTTAACCTCTTAATGTCCCAATACACTTTGTGCTCGAACTCGACCGGGAGATGGAAATCTGAGTGCCTTCATATGCGTCGTTGTGTATCTCTTCTAACTCCTGCATTTATAATTTCCTTACTTCACTGACTTGATCGAGGTTATAGTTTAACCGCTTTGTGCTCAAACTCGATTGGGAGATGGAAAGTATTTCCATAGAAAAAGCAAAATGGAGACATCCTGAGGTTATTTTTGTAAGTGGTCCTATATGCCATAGCCCATCGATCAATTGAGTCAACCAATCCTTTCGGTTAGGATCAACGGTCATTACAAGAATATTTTTGATTTATTGATTTGTTAATTCCGCTTGCCCATTCATTTGGGGGTGGTATTTCATCCAAACTTTGTGGATGACACCATACTTTCTCATAAGTTTTTCAAACGGACTATTGCAAAAATGCATGCTGTTATCACTAATGATGGCCTTCGAAGCTTCGAAGCGAGAGAGTATGTGTTCATGAATAAACTTTACCACCATTTTACTATCACATGTCTTTGTAGCTATGGCATCTATCCATTTCTACACAAAGTCTACCATGACAAGGATGTATAAGAAACCAAAAGAAGGAGGTAAAGGTTCTATGAAGTCAATGGCCCAACAGTAGAATATCTCGATGACGATAATAGGGCTCAACAACATTATGTCGCATCGAGTAACAGCTCTCATTCTTTGTCACCTATCGCAAGATTTATAATAGGCATTCACATCTCGGAAGATTGTGGGCCAAAAGAGACGCCTTTGAAGAAACTTAACGATCTTATTTTTTCTGGAAAAGTGACCTCCGCATGCTTTCGAATGACAAAACCGAATGACACTAGGAATCTTGTCATCCAGTATGCATCTCCGGAATATTTGGTTGGCATAATACTTAAATAAGTATGCATCGTCATAGAAAAATATGTGGGACCACGTAAGGAACTTCCTCTTCTCTTGCAGTGTTCAATAGGAGGGGACGACCCATATGATAAGATAATTTACGATATCTACAAAACAAAGGAGAGAGAAAGTGGGAAATAATTTCTCATCCAAAAATTACTTGTCTTTGGGTAAAGGATATTGAGGTACGTCGAATAAGAGCCTCAAAAAATTATCGACTACAACGTTTTATATTCCCTTGTTGCCTTTAATGGAAAGTTCAAACTCTTAGAGTAGTGAGGCACGGCTTCGCATATTTCTTGGAAAGGAGATATTTGAGAGTTGCATGGTTGGTAAAGAACGTGATGGGTGACCTGATGAGATAGGATCAAAACTATTTAAGGGCTAATACTACCGCTAACAACTATTTCTCCCATAGTGGAGTAGTTTAATTGAGGCCCGATTAAGGTCCATCTAGCGTAATAAATTACATAGGATTTCTTGTCTCTTCATTGCCTTAAAACAGTCCCAACCCTAAAGCCACTTGCATCACACGTAAGCTCAAATGGAAGGGTCTAATATGGAGGTTTCACAATGAGAACAAAGACTAGGATTCTTTCCAATTTGTCAAAAGCTTATTGTCATGTGTCACGACACTCAAAGGGGGCATCCTTCCTAAGTAGGTTACTTAAGGGCCTAGCAATGGCCCTAAAGTCCTTAATAAACCTACGATAAAACCCTGCATGGCTCAAGAAAGAGATCACGTCTTTTAGTGACTTAGATGGAGGAAGATTGTCTATAACGTCAATTTTTGCCCTATCGACTTCTATACATTTCGATGACACAATGTCGTCAAGATCAACGCCTTCGGTAACCATAAAATGGCATTTCTCCCAATTTAGTACAAAGTTCTTTTCCACACATCGGGCTAACACCTTCTCAGTATTAGCGAGGCATTGGCCAAAAGAGGATCCGAAGACATTAAAATTATTTATGAACACCTCAAGTCCCCTTTCGACCATGTGACTAAAAAAACTAAGCATGCACCGTTGAAAGGTTATGGGTGCATTACACAATCTAAATGGCATACATTTGTAGCCAAACGTGCCAAAAGGACATGTGAATTTATTTTTATCTTCACCTAATACATCCACCTCAATTTGGTTATACATGGAATAACCATCTAAAAAGTAATAGAAAGGGTGGCCCAAGACTCTCTCAAGCATTTATTTCATAAATGCCAAAAGGAAGTGATATTTTTAACTCCCAGCATTGAGCTTTCAATAGTTAATGCAAACGCACCACCTGGTGGTGGTACGTTTTGGAATAAGTTTTGCCTTCACATTTTCAACCACGGTTATGCCCGACTTCTTCGGGACCCTTAAAACCTAGATAGGACTCGCCCATTTACTATTCGAGATGGGATTAATGATTCTCACATCCAATAATTTAATGATCTTTGTTGTCATGACGTCTTTCATCGTTAGGTTCAAATGCCTTTGCATATCTCTCGAGGGTCTCACATCCTCCTCGATATGGATTTTATGGGTACAAATCAAAGGACTTATACCTTTTAAATCCGTGATGCTCCAACCAAAAGCACTTATGTGCTTCCTCATAATGGCCATAAGATTTCCCTCTTGCTCTTTATTTAGGCTCGAGGAGACAACAACGGGATATGTCTAATCCTCTCCTAAATAAAAATATTTGACAATAAAAGGAAGATTTTTCAATTCAAGGGTAGGAAATTTCTCATCAGAGGGAACTGTGCACGATTCCTTCAAGGGAAGTTCCTTGAATCGAGAGACCTAGCTAATATCTCTCATGTCCTCATTGCTTTCACTCGCATCGAACAACTCTCCTATCTCCCTCACCTCGAACTAGAAATTAGTGTACGCATTATCGCTCTCACTCGCCATAACGAGACATGCCTCAAATAGATCCTCAGTGCGATTACAGTCAAAGTGTTCATGTACTACCTCCTTTATAAGAGTTGACTTGTGTAACTTGTCCTCATCACTCATTTGCTTGGTGATGTTAAGGTTTAGTCTCGAGGGTCATATTCCCGAACCTAAGTTGCATTTTCCCATTTTGGGTGTTAATCAAATAATTAGTCATAGCTAAGAATGGGCGACCAATGATCACAGGACATAGTGGCTTGAGGGGGAAGAGGGCGTCGTGTCCCAAATGAAAAAATCTACTGAGAAGTAGAAAGTGTCGACTTGGACGACCACCACCTCAATAGTCCCCCGAGGTATCTTTACGGAATGATCCGTGAGTTGGAGAGTAATTTTTGTGGGCTTAAGGTCCCCCAAATCAAGCTATCTATAGATGGAGTAAGGGAGAATATTAACAATTGCCCCTAAATCTAATAACGCTCTCTCAATTTTGCTATCTCCAATGGTGCACAAAATAGTAAGTGCACTCGGATCTTTATACTTTGACGGGAGGTCGCTCAAAAGTTCCCAACTTACATTTTGTGCTAACAACACCTTTATATACCACTAACCTAGGTTTCACCATTAGCAAGTCCTTAAGAGACTTTGCATATGCAAGAATTTGCTTGATTGCTTTGAGAAAAGGTAAATTAAGCTTCACTTGCTTAGGCACATCTAAGATATCATCACGGGAGGCCCACTTAGGAGGAAGGACCAACCGTCGAGGGTAAGGAGAGGAATTAGGCGGTTTCGCTCCCACCTCGGGTCTAATTATGTACTCTTTATCACTCTCTTCCAAGGGGCATCTTCGGCCTCTTTCGTGTCGTATGAAACTTCCTTGTCATTCTGCTCATCGTGTGGGGGAGGTGATAAGTCAACAAATCTCCCAATACGTAGAGTCGTAACCTCTTAACATTGCTCTTTAGTCTCGTCAGTATTAGATCTAACATAATTTTGACCTTGGACAGGTCTTTAGCCTTGGGTGGGAAACTTTACCTTCTCTTGGACACTTAGGAAAGATTGCAACTTAGATGACGCCTTTATATCAACAAAATTGTGGGCATTTTGAGCATTTATCGCTGATAGAGTTTGCATGAATTGGGATAAAGTTTCCTCGAGAGTTATCCGTTGTGGAAATATAAAAGGCACAAGAGGGGGCGGGTGCTTGCATAGGTGGAGCTTGTGGGTAAGGTGGGAGTGGTGGTAGTTGTTGGGCAACATGTGGATTCGGATTCATCGTTGCGTTAAGTTGCCGGTAATTAAAACCAGGATGGTTTTGCCACGAGTGATTGTATGAATTCTCATGAGGGGCGATAAAACTACCCTAATTGGCTCCCACCGCCTCAACTTGCTCTTGTAGCATAAATTTTTTAGGCGGGTATCATCGAACATTCCTTTGTTAAATCTCTCGCCTCACAAAATACGCATATCTCCTCCTTAATTGCTCAAGTGGAGCCAGATACGTTTCTCCCCCAGCTTCAGCCACGTCTTCTAACCACTTGGCTAGTTGAATAATTTGAAGTCTTAATTCGTCTTCCTTGTCCAATTGATAAAGTCTGGAGGCAGAAGAAGCCGTGGATTTGGGTCTAGCTTTTGGTTGGGTAATCGAATTCAATGTGTCCCACGCTTGAGTATGAAAGTTTGGAAGCCCCCAATTTTAAAATCCTTATACTTTAAAATCAATTTCATTTTTAGATATGCATAAGCGTTAGGTGACGGTTCAATAAAAACACCAAATTTTAATTTAATTCAAATTAAAATTAAAACCAAGTGAAATAAGATTAAAACACACACTTATGTTAATTTCACTTAACCATAGTTAATTAATCCAAGTCCTAGAAAATTTGCCTAAGTCATATTTCTCAATTTTACCAAGTTAGGCCAAACCAAATTTTATCAATTAAATTAAATGACTTGAATTAAATTAACGTTACCCAATATTAATTTTCACCAAATTAAACAAGTGGTGATTAAATTAAACCAATTTTATCTTTTACCTAAGCATGCGTTCTAGGTGATTTTGCAAAAGATAAAATAAACAATTAATCCATTGCGCCGCGATGTACGAGAAAAAACTCACAACAGGAAACAACCTCGGACGGCCCTAACCTCAAATCCACTAAGTACGAAATTTACATTTACAAGACAGATGACTTACAACCTCAACTTGAACCCTCTCAAGCCTTGACTCGTCTTCTTGTAATCATCTCTGCCTAGACCCACCGATCGGACAATAGGTACACCATCAACAACACATGATGCCTTTCACCATGTGAGGAAGGCGCAACTAAATAATTCTTCTTCTTCTTTGAGGGATTTAGAAGAAAACCCAAACTTCTCTTCAAACAAATGTAGAGATAAATCAGTGCCAAAATGCTCCAAGCAAAGTATATGTATATATGAACTTGGAAGAAACAAATATGGGTGTAACTAAGTGTTTAAAGGATTTTTTCTTTATAAAATGAACACTCAAACTCATGAACTTTTTATTGGAAGAATCAACTCTCAAAACTCTCTCTAGGACTTAGAATATTGTGAAAAAGTTAAGTTACAAACTTTGGTTCCCCCACTATAATAATCTGTCAGAAGTTAGTGGGGTAAGGAAGTGGGAAACATGGGTAAAAACTGCTAAAAACTGCCAAAAAAATTCCCGCCTCATATCCCGTTCGAACGAGACTTCTAACGATGTTCCAGTGTGAACTCGTTGGAAGCTCGTTCGAACAGCATGGTCGTTCGAACGACACTTCGAACGACATTCCAGTGGCCTTTTGGGGAAGCTCGTTGGCAGCTTCGTTCGAACGACATTCTCGTTCGAACGACAATCTCGTTCGAATGAGAAACCAGAAAGTTGAAAATTACGAATTTAGCCCAAAAACTTTATAAACTTTATATAGAAGTTTAATAAAATCTTTTTGAAGAATAAACAACAGTTTTAAAAAAAAACCTTCACCCATTATAAAAACGTTCCAAGCTCCTATATATATATATATGTGTGTGTGTGTGTGTGTG
Organism: Sambucus nigra; assembly: GCA_949130495.1. Classification (NCBI taxonomy): domain Eukaryota; kingdom Viridiplantae; phylum Streptophyta; class Magnoliopsida; order Dipsacales; family Adoxaceae; genus Sambucus; species Sambucus nigra. The sequence goes on along the minus strand of OX422215.1, from coordinate 290,154,031 downwards.
TGTGTGTGTGTGTGTGTGTGTGTGATGCATTCATACCTTGGGAGCATGGAACCACTGTTGATGACGTAGAAACGAGGCATTTAAACTCGGCATTTTGATGAAGCTTTATACACTTAGCCGCTACTTCTTCAAATAAACTCATCATAGGCTTAGAGGATGATCAATTAACTCTATCCTATGACTCAAACGTTTTTGTCCGGAATTGACCCAAACTACAAAGGACTCAATTTGAAATTTGTGTCCTTACAAATCTCCCCCTTTGGATATTTCGGGAGAAAAACCAAACAAAAATCCTAAAGGGCCATCAAGCTCACTAGACTCAAAAACATCCCACCCAAGATAAAGAGTACAATGCTTGACTCGAATACCACTTTATAATTAAACGCTTTGCCACTTGAAGGTTGCCGCTTTAAAAGAATTCCTGCACACTTAAGTAAACTATCAAACGTATAGGGAATATCAAAGTATCATCCCTCTAAATTAATTCTCCCCCTTTATCAAAACAAATCTACCTAAGAAGGTCATGACTCACCCTAAGTTAAATTTCCCAAACTTAGATACGATTACAATAGGATTAGATACCATTTCTCCCCCTATCATTCTCCCATTTTTTATTCAGGAATAGACAAAGGATAAAATTAATTAACCACGTTGAGGCTTAGAGTGATATGACATTAAAGCATATGAGCAACAAAAGCATAACTAATCCAAGATAGATACCAATTAATGAAGTAGAAACATAGATGGACTAGAAAGTAAGGCAAAGACAAAACAATATCACATATAAATATACTCTAAAAGTATCAATAACGTACACGCATATATATATAGATATAAACACACAAATGACACAAAAATACAATAAGCTTAGCACACTCGTATGGCAAAAATGTGTCATATGAAAACGAAAGTGTTGGGGTGTGAACTAGTAATAATTAAATTTAGACCCAATCACTTAAAACATGTTCACGAAGTTATCAATTGATTGCAAACTTCATCACATTTGAATATAACCTCATGTGACAATATCGATATAACTCAATGAACAAAGATACACAATGCATACAAGCCTAGAGTTTTGATGATTCTACAAACCAAATAGAGTCATGACAATAAAGACCACTAGGATAAACGGACATTGTGCAAACCGTTGATATACCATCCAATCTCCCTCAATAAGCATATATATTCTTTTTATATTTAATGAATATATCAATTAAACATAGGCCTTGGCAATTATTTTTCTTTTAGTGCCATTTTTCAGTTTTTAGGCCTTTGGACCACGTATTTCTTTTAGGTCCATTTCAAACGGTGGCTTACAATCGAAAAGGATTATTATTCCTTTCGGATCCCTTCCCCCGTGCACATTTATATAACATTTTTTATATCTCACAAACTCGCGTGCAATGAATTTTGACATGCACTAGTCCTCTTAGGTCATAAATATGTAGATGACTAGATTGGTAGGAGAACACCTCACAAAGCTCAAATATAACATGCGACATTAAAATTTCAAATGAGCTCGTGCATGTGTGAAAAGAGGCATATAAAAATAGAATCCATTTAAGCAATGCAAAAATCCAACTACTCCGTGTAAGCATGGTAAAGAACATAATAAGGATTGACAATTTAAACCAAAAGTTCTAGCCACATGGGAGCGAAAAAGATGGAATTCTAACACAAATATATGCCACATAAAGTGTGTCAAATAAAATACACACAAAATAAAATCTTTTTGAGTTTTTGACATTTTTAACCAAAAAAAATATACTCAACAGAACACACAAAAATCATTTGTATATTTCATTAAGCTTAAATGAAACAAATAAAACACAAATGATAAATAAAAATCTTTTTGAATTTTTCATTTAATGAAAATAAAAATAAACAAATAAATACAAAAAGATAAACAAAAATCATATTTCTAGCATGTGATTAAGCATGGAGCATAGACTAGAAAATGATTAAACAAGCATACATTTAGCATGATAATATAGCATGAAGCACAAAAGCTAAAGTATGCAAACACTAACACATTCATCATTTAGATTTAACAAGGGAGGAAGCATCTGAAAGTAAATGAGAATCAAACGTTCTATTTTGCAACGCAACCAAGTCGAATTTCCTAACCCAAATTAAAGAAGAATGACTATCATGGGGTGTAGGAATTTTAACTACCTCGGTTGCTTTACGTTGGGATTTTCTAGGAATTCGTTTAAGATCAAAACAAAATTTTCTAAGATGGCCTTTTTTACCACAGTGTGTACAAGTAAAATTACATCGAAATTTGGTACCTAAGGAATGATCTCTAAAGGCTTTCCTAGTAGATTCTCCTAAAACATTGGTTTTGGCTTTATGAATATATTCATGACAAGTATTAAATCCTAAACCACAAGTGTCATTTTTAATTTGGAGCGTTTCTAATATTTTATCTAATTTTTTCGAACGACACTCCAAATCAAATTTGACATTACTAGAGTCGTTTAATTTATTTTCTAATTCTAGGATGTTAGACTCTAATAAAACGTTTCTCTCTTCGAACTCGAGAAGCTCCTTTTTCAAGGATTACATTAAACCTCTAAGGCTATCTCTCTCGCCTTCTACGTATTCAAGATTTTCTCGAAGAGTCCTCTCACGTGTCCTAAGGTCTTCTACCAATATACTATCATCAATGACCTTGACACGCTCTTTTAAACTAGCTTCTAACTTCAAATTAGCTATTTTTAATTTAATTGATTCTTCATATAATTCTTGAAAACCATTTTGAAGTTCACTCACATCAACCTCTTCTTCATTTTCACTCTCTCTTTCTTCTCCACTCTCACTATCATAAAAAACAAGGGAATCATAAACTATAATCTTGGAAGTGTCATGTGTTAAAGTTTCATCAATCGATGAGTTCTCACTATCACTCACATGACTAGCCATAAAAGCCACAAAGTTGGGCTTAGTGGGAGAATCGGGTCCCTCTTCCTTATCACCATCACTAAGGGTCGCATTATATGAAATGGGTCGCTTACCCTCTCTCCCTAGTTTAGTGGGGCACTCAGAATACCTATAGCCAAAACCCTCACAACCAAAACATCTATTTGACTCGTCCCTATTTAAATTTTCGTTAGAAGATTTAGAGATCCTTTCGGCTTTGTCATACTTAGAAGTTTCAAATTTCATAAAATCATTTCTAAATTTATCTTTGTTAAATTTAAGAAATTTTCTAAATTTCCGAGCAAACAAGGCCATGTCTTCCGAGTCACTATCACTATCGCACTCTACTACTTGTTTGACCTCTTTTCGTGCTTTTAAACCAACTCCCTTTTTAATTTTCTTTTCAGTTTTAGAGGGAAACATGTCTAGTTTATAGGTTTGTAAATCACCTACGAGCTCTTCTAATTTCGTAGAGGCTAAAGTTGGTAAAGAATTTAAAACGGTCACTTTTGGAATAAATCTATCGGGTAAAGACCTTAAAATTTTCTTTACAACTCGGTTGTCGGGTATTTTCTCTCCCAAGTTAAAATATGAATTAACAATATCTGAAAGTCTAGCATAAAATTCATCAAAAGTTTCTTTTTCATTCATTTTGATAGTTTCAAATTGAGTGGTGAGGTTTTGGAGTTTCGAAGCTTTAACGACACTTGTACTTTCATGAGTGAGTTGTAAAATATTCCAAGCTACTTTAGCGGTCTCACATGTCATAATGCGTCGGAATTCATCCGGTGTGACAGCGCTAAACAAGGCGTTTAAACCTCGGGAATTAAAGTTTGAAAGTTTAAATTCACCCTCACTCCATCTATCGACCGGTTTGGGAACACGTTCATTTTCTACTAAATGAGTTGGTGGAGACCACCCGTTAACTACCGATAACCAAACCCTCTCATCGATAGATTTTAGTACCGATTTCATACGCGCTTTCCAATACGCGTAATTAGAACCATCGAAAATAGGAAATTTTGAAAATGGGGAGAATTCCATTTTGGCCAAAAATTATTTAAAGGATCTTAACGAAATAATTTATCGCTTTGGCTCTGATACCAATTTGAAAGTTTGGAAGCCCCCAATTTTAAAATCCTTATACTTTAAAATCAATTTCCTTTTTAGATATGCGAAAGCGTTAGGTGACGGTTCAATAAAAACACCAAAATGTTAATTTAATTCAAATTAAAATTAAAACCAAGTGAAATAAGATTAAAACACACACTTATGTTAATTTCACTTAACCATAGTTAATTCATCCAAGTCCTAGAAAATTTGCCTAAGTCATATTTCTCAATTTTACCAAGTTAGGCCAAACCAAATTTTATCAATTAAATTAAATGACTTGAATTAAATTAACATTACCCAATATTAATTTGCACCAAATTAAACAAGTAGTGATTAAATTAAACCAATTTTATCTTTTACCTAAGCATGCGTTCTAGGTGATTTTGCAAAAGATAAAATAAACAATTAATCCACTACGCCGCGATGTACGAGAAAAAACCCATAATGGGAAACAACCTTGGACGGCCCTAGCCTCAAATCCACTAAGTACGGAATTTACATTTACAAGACAGATGACTTACAACCTCAACTCGAACCCTCGCAATCCTTGACGTGTCTTCTTGTAACCACATCTGCTTAGCGGATAACCACGGAGCTCCACCGTGATCTCGGATCCACCGATCGGACAATAGGTACACCGTCAACCACACATGATGCCTTTCACCATGAAGCCGCAGTTAAAAAATTCTTCTTTTTTCTTTGAGGGATTTAGAAGAAAACCCAAACTTCTCTTCAAACAAATGTAGAGATAAACCGGTACCAAAATGCTCCAAGCAAAGTATATGTATATATGAACTTGGAAGAAACAAATATCGGTGTCTAAGTGTTTAAAGGATTTTTTTCTTTACAAAATGAACACTCAAACTCATGAACTTTATCTTGGAAGAATCAACTCTCAAAACTCTCTCTAGGAGTTAGAATATTGTGAAAAAGTTAAGTTACAAACTTTGGTTCCCGCACTATAATAATCTGTCAAAAGTTAGTGGGGTAAGGAAGTGGGAAACATGGGTAAAAACTGCTAAAAACTGTCAAAAAAAATTCCCGCCTGATATCTCGTTCGAACGACATTTTAGACTTCTAAGGAAGTTCCAGTGTGAACTCGTTAGAAATATCGTTGCAAGCTCGTTCGAACTGCATGTTCATTTGAACGACACTTCGAACGACATTCCAGTGGCCTTTTGGGGAAGCTCATTGGCAGCTTCGTTCGAACGACATTCTCGTTCGAACAACAATATCGAACGAGAAACCAGAAAGTTGAAAATTATGAATTTAGCCCAGAAACTTTATATACTTAATATAAAAGTTAAATAAAATCTTTCTAAAAAATAAACAACAGTTTTAAATAAAACCTACACCCATTATAAAAACATTCCAAGCTCCTATATATATATATGTAATACATTCATACCTTAGGAGCATGGAACCACTGTTGATGACGTAGAAACGAGGCACTTAAACTCGTCATTTTGATTAAGCTTTATACACTTGGCCGTTACGTCTTCAAACAAACTCATCATAGGCTTGGAGGATGATCAATTAACTCAATCCTATGACTGAAACATTTTTGTCCGGAATTGAGCCAAACTACAAATGACTCAATTTGAAATTTGTGTCCTTAGAGAATAGTCTCAAGCGATATATTTAAAGTGGTCCTTCTCATTATTTGCATCTAACCCAAAGTACTTTCCCGGGCACATAGTCTCAATGGGTTACTTGGAACTTAAGCTTATCCCATGATGGAAATAGGAGATGAATCTTCACTTCTCAAAACTATGGTGTGCGCACATGTTAATTAACTCGTTGAAACTCTCCTAACATTTATTGACTAGATCATTCTCATTTTTCCTAAAGATATGAATTCATGGCCTAATAGAATTTGTCCTATGTGTGGGAAAGAACTTTTGGAAAAACTTATCCTGTATATCCCTCCACGTTCCTATCGAGTTTGGTGCTAGTGATAAAAGCCAAGTTTTGGCTTTTCGTTAAGAGATAAGGGAAAAAACATAATGCACACTATGTCCAGGGTGCACGTTTGATCATTTAACGTCTCGCATGCCTTCTTGAACTCTCTAATGTGGAGGTAGGTTTTTTCGACTACATATTGTGAAACGTTGGGAGAATTTTACCTAACCTAGTATGTCTACCTAGTCCCCGGAAATGTTGCCAAAAACTTGACGCAACTCTAAATGTGTCTTTAGTGCATGTAGATACAGCTCAAGTGTAAGTTGATTGTTTAAGTAATAATTTGAGTAAGTCGGGTATCGAACACAGGGAATAGTTAGTGAAAACATAATGACAACTAAGGAAGTTGTCCAAAACCTAATGATCGACTCACTAAAAAGGAAGGAAAAGGTTATGAGGTTTTATGAAATCTTCTACGTAACTAATGCAACCTGATTATAAAATGCGAATTAATTAAAATATGCAAATACTGAATTTTTTTTTAATTTTAACTATGTGGGAAAAGTGGGATTCGAATACAATCCCCCAAACCGTCGGTAACTACGTCAGATATAAAACTTTCAAAAACCAAATAAATAATTGAGAGAAGACCTCAAATTTATTTAAGCACCACATATATGGGGATTTTACTCCACACAATATATGGTAAAAAATAAACCAAAGGTGAATGACAAAATTTTCTGTACGTGCATCATACCTTTAAACACTCAAGTTACCTACGACAAATGTAGTTAAAAGGCGTGCAATACTTGTTTAGACAAAGTATAAAGCCTCTTATTATTTATTTAATTTCATTAAGTTTTATATCTCTCCATAGCACCTAGGTTGGGTTCATGTACCCCTCTAAATATCCAGTCGGACATGGAAAAATTAACCTTAAGCAAGATTTTTACGTTGCTTGTAAACATAATGACATATAGATTGCAAGAACACATACATTCAATCACTATTGCGGAGGGAATAATAAATATAACCAAAAACATTGAATCATGAAAATCAAAGAGAGAAAGATAATACTTGTATTGATGAATAGTGAAAAACTAAGACAAAATTTATAATCTTTTGTTGTTCTTCTTGCTACCTTCTTCCTTGCCTCCAAAAACTCTATAAAATAGGTTAAATCTAATGTAACATAAGTTTAATTATAAAACTCTAACAACTAGGGTCTTTTTTTGAAGTGCGAAATAACACAACTCTCATTAAAAATTAGGATAAGAATCAATTTTCACGAATAGGTCATTCGAACCGGTTCGTATGATGATAAATTACACTCCTACCACTGGATCTTATCTCAACTTCAATGGTGCATAACTTCTCAACTGTAACATGGAATTGGGTGCCATTTCTTCCAGCATGCTCGTGGCTTCAATATCTTGAACTTTTCTTCAGGATCCACATCCAGGTTTAGGCTGTAAAATTAGTTTAATACCCTTGCATTTCCTTTTTTTCTTTTATTTCTTTATTTCGATTTCTCTCTTGCATTCACTGCACTAAATACCTGTAAAATAAGAGAGAGAGAGAGAGATACACAAAATAAAAATACATGCTGAAAAGGGTTAGTAGCATGAATATAAGATAAATTCAGTCTAAGTACACTGCATGGGAACATAAAAGTATTGAAATTAAGGGGATAAATATGAAATATTTATGCCGAATCAGCACCCGCAACCTTTCAACAGTGCATGCTTAGTCTATTTAGCGACATGGTCGAAAGGGGCCTTGAGGTGTTCATGAACGATCTTAGTGTCTTCATCTCCTTTTTTTACCATTGCCTCGCTAATCTCGAGAAGGTGTTAGCCCGATGTGTGGAAAAGAACTTGGTACTAAATTGGGAGAAGTGTCGTTTTATGGTTAGCGAAGGCGTAGTTTTTGGCCACATCGTGTCATCCAATGATATAGAGGTCGATAGGGAAAAAATTGACGTAATTTTTGAACCTCCTCCACTTAAGTCACTAAAAGATGTGTGTTCTTTCTTGGGCCACGCGGGGTTTTATCGTAGGTTTATTAAGGACCTTAGTGCCATCGTTAAGCCCTTAAGTAATCTACTCGTGAAGGACGCTACTTTTGAGTGGAATGAACCTTGCTAAGAATCTTTTGAAATATTAATAAGCATGTTAATATTCACTCCCATCATGCAAGATTCGGATATGAACCTTCCATTCGAGCTTATGTGTAATGTGAGTGATTATGCGATAGGGGTTATTTTAGGACAATGTAGAGATAAGAGAGACCACGTCATATACTACACTAGTCGGACATTGGACTTTATTGAATTACTCCACTACAGAGAAAGAGTTGCTAGTGGTAGTGTTCGCGCCAGATAAATTTTGTTCTTACCTCGTTTGTCCACCCATAACATGCTTTACCAACTATGCGACTCTCAAATATCTCCTTTCAAAGAAGGATGCGAAGATGCACCTCATTAAGTGGATCTTAATACTACAACAATTTGACCTCACCATTAAAGACAATAAAAGAGTAGAGAACGCCATAGCCCATCATTTATCGAGGCTCTCATCCGACGTACCTAAAGATCCTACACCCATAGACGAGTAATTTTTGAACAAGTAATTATTTATCACTTCCTCTCTCCCTTGGGTTGTGAACATTATTAATTACTTAGTCACGAGGATTATCCCCTCCGATTGGACTCCGTAAGAGAAAAAAAAATTCTTTACTTGGTCGAGCATGTTCTTCTATTATGATCCCTACTCGTTTAAGTATCGGGCCGACTAAATAATCCGAAAGTGTGTTCTGAATGATGAGATCCCTAGTGGCATTCATTTTTTTCATTAAAATCTTATGAAGGCCACTTTTCCAAAAAAAAGATGGCCACTAAGATTATCCAAAGTGGTATCTATTGGCTCACAATATTTTGGTATGTGAACACCCATTGAAAATATTGCGGTTGGTGCCAAAGAATGGGAGCTATTACTCGATGAGACATGATGTCGTTTACCCCTATTCTCTTCATTTAGATATTCGACTGTTGGGTCATCGACTTCATGGGACCTTTCCCTCCCTCATTTTGTTTCCTATACTTCCTTGTCATGGAATACTATGTGTCGAAGTGGGTAGAGGCTATAGATATTAGGACAAATGATAGTAAGGTGGTGGTAAAGTTCATCCATGAACACATACTATCTAGAATCGGTGCTCCGAAGGCCATTATTGGTGATAACAGCACGCACTTTTGCAATAAACCATTTAAAAAATTAATTAGAAAATATAGTGTCATCCACAAGGTCAAGAAGACGTACCACCCTCAAACGAACGAGCGAGTCGAGTCAGCAAATTGAGAGATCAAACAAATTCTCAAAAAGATCATTGATCCTAACCGAAAGGATTGGTCTACTTAATTGATCGATACGCTACAGGATTATAGGACCTCATATGAGAACCCCCTTGGAAAGTCCCCATTCATCTTTGTGTATGGAAAGCCTTGCCATCTGCCCATAGAGCTTGAGCTCAAAGCAAACTGGGACATTAAGAGGTTAAACTATAACATTGACAAAGGTGGTGAAGTGTGAAAATTTAAATTTCATGAGTTGGGAGAAATACACAATGATACGTATGAAAGCACCAGCCTCTCCAAGGAAATGATGAAACTCACACAAGAACAAACCATCAATCAAAAATTGTTTCATTCGGGTCTAAAAGTGCTTTTATATAACTCGTGGCTACACTTGTTTCTCGGTAAATTACGTTCGCGGTGGACCGGACCGTTCATCATAAGAGAAGTGTTCCCCCATAGTGTTATAGAATTATAGAACCCATAAGGTGGGGAATATTTTAAAGTTAATGGACAATGCCTAAAGCCATATCTCGAGGCATGTGTTGAGGAAGCCGATACGATTTGGTTGTCGAACGTTGTGTACAAGGATGAATAAGTTTTAGAGAGAGATCATCACACCCCCGACGCGTATAAAGGTAAGTGGTTATATAATGAGACTCCAATGAGTTTTTAGGGTGTTTAGGTGTCGTTCGAGTCTGTGTTAGAAAAAATTAAGAACAAAAATTGGCCTTACCATTCCCGAGAGAGTATAAGCCACGAAACAATGAGAATTTGAGGTACCCCGAATATCAGAGTTAAAAGGGAGGATTTAGGAGTGGATTTAGAGGAAAAATACTCTTCCCAACACTTATCGTAGGAAAAATAGAGCACAACCCATCATTTAGACATAAGGTTTTGCCAAACTAGTTCGCCCTAGGGCTGAATCGATACGCCTAGAATTTTCCTCCTATTTTTTACCTCCATATACATATCCTTTCCCCCTCCCCAAACACCTATAAATACCGTCCTCTCCTACCACTTTCCCTCGCTCCATATTCTTCCTTCTCCTATTCAAAAAAACACTCAAGCTCTTATTCACTTAATTCAGCCATGACTATCCCAAAAAAGTATGGTTCTCTCGATATTATCGATAAGGGTAAAACGAAGGATTCCACTATTGACAAGAGTAGAATTGGGTTGAGCGTTTTTTCGGCCCCACCTAAATGGTGTTTGTCGAGTGAAAAGTTCATTAGGATAACCTCCCCACCGAGTTTACCACATTATTCAACCATTTTAGGTGGTGCCGCATGTTGAATCCTCCCACTAACTCCGTCTATGACAAGGTGGCGTGTCTCTTCTATAGGACACCCGTTCTGAAATCCCAAGGACAATACAAGACATATATCCATGGGAAGAGGGTTCTCCATATCCCTTGCTATATTTCAAAGAAAGATGAGGTCGACGGGGGTGATTATCCCTCAACATCACACCTATTCGAACAACATCCCATAGTCTCCAAACAAGAGTGCTTATAAAGATGGGCACTTCAGGCATCCCAAATGCATTCGTTATGTTCACCAAATCACTTGCGATACAATCCTTCCTAACACTAATAATTTCACAATCTGCATCTGCTATGGGAACTTTATTTACCACCTCCTCGATGACCAAAGCCAAATGAGCCTCACCCATATTTAACTTCAAGAGAGCGTTGTCTCCGCCTATGACAAGAAGGGAAAGATGTCTCTTCCATATGCAACATTCATTTGTAACCTTTGCTTCGATGCACATGTCCCCGGGGAGCTACTGATTACACCGGTGTCCCAAATCTAATCAATGCCTCCTCCAATGAGCTTGGCCCGAGGCCAATGCGACATATCAACCCCTCCCCCTATTTTCGAAGATACGGAGATGAAAGGAGGTGGTGGAGATGAGGAGGGCAGTGATGATGTCCAAGTTATGGGGATGACTAAGAAGAGGCAGGCGACTCGAATCACGAGACCGATTTTAATGAAAGCACATGTCAATCGGCAATTATCAATCGTCGAATTGATGATTTGGAAAATCGTATTGGCGGGCTCATCACCGAGTATACGATGGACTGGGAGGCGGATAGGCCTGATGATATGCCTCCAAGTGGGAATGTACCGCTTGCAAATTGGTATCGATTAATAATTTCCATGTTAGTTCTACAACCCCTACTCCCGTCACCCCAACGCTCCCAGGCATTTGCACTAAATCTCATGGTCTATTTTTTGTTCTCTTATTATATAGTTCGTTTGCTTCATTAATGTATTTTCTTTTCAAAGAACTATGTAATCTCTATACCTTTTTATTGCACTGTATGTGAATGGATTAGTAATTAAAATTGCATTTTACTTATTTGTTCAATTTTATTTTCGCACTTTATTTTTCTTATTTAGATTTTAGTCATTTTCATTGAGGACGGTGAAAAAGTCTAAGTTAGGGCGTGACAAGTGCGCCTATTAAACTTCACAAAATTTTAAAATTCCCCCAAAAATTGAAAAATATCAAAAAGTTCATAAAAGGTAGAAATTTTCAAAAAAAAATCCAAAAAAATGGAAAATTCCAAAAAAGGTCAAAAATATTTTTTTCAAACAAAATAAAACTAGAGTTCAAAATTTTCAAAAATATCACTAATTTTTTGTTTGAAGTCTCAATTTGTAAAAACTTAATGCACAAAGCCAAAATTGACAAAAAATTAATGACTTAGCAAATAAGTGTGGAGATTTTTAACCCAGTGAGATTTCGAACCTATCACTTTTTTTGAGTAATTAAATCACTTCATGTTAAAAGTTAACTCAAAGTTCAATTCAGTGACAAGTAGTCGTTGATGATCTTTAAATCATTGTTTGGTCGGTTACAAAAAATGAGTGAGATTTTGTTTTGAAACGTGCTAAAAATGTCTCAAAATTAAAATTAATCTCAAGACGCATATGGTAATTATTGATACAAAAAACTAAACCAAGTCTAACTGTTCGATCACGGATAAATAAGCAAATAAAAGACACAAGTAAGATTTTTAAAGTGTTTTGGCTAAAGGGAAAAACCTACGTCCACTATGCTTGTTATTGCCCTGTATTGCCTGTTTTAAGTTGGATTGTCACTCCTCCCATTGATGTAGGGATTACAATGTATTTATAGACCATTATGGAGCTAAAGAGTTGGAATGTTAAAGGATGTAATGCCTTTATAAATTAGGCATTTACATCAGTACATAATGCTCATAATATATATGATTGTTGGCACTGGTCAGTCTTCCTGCTGTTGATCAGGCTTCTCAATGGTTGGTCGGCATTCAGACTGTTGGTCTACATTCGTGGACTTATCGGGTTATGCCTTGCTGACTAGGACTGATTCCATATTGGATAATAGGTGCTTATTTATGATTGCTAAGAATTGGCAATATGCACCCATGACGGGGGATGCCTATATGGGTCCCATAGAGCTGATTCAGATTCCGACGGTGATTATTTAAAAACTAGAATTGTAAATAGGGCTTTTATAGTTGATCTTCCAGATTCCGAAAGTGATTATTTTGACCAAGGAGTGATTGCCAAGAATTGGCAATATGCACCCATGAGAGGGGATGCAGTATATCAGGGGCCAAGATGCCCTCAATATGGCCATGGAATAGGTTGCAACATTATTGTATAACTTTTCTTGAGATTTTATTAGTTTCAATACTAACTATATTTGTTTTCCCTTGATTGCGGTTGATCAAAAGATAAAGTGTCCCAAGGAAAGTGACATCAAGCTTACCAAGCTAAAATTTCGTTGGGGCATTTACTAGAAAATTAGAGAACAACATACTAGGTCGGCATCATATCTATTCGAGTATAAAAACTCCATTACTTCCTTTGTTGCTTGCCCTACTTCTGTCTTGGTGATTGAGCTTGATCAACACCCAGTATCCACTTCTTTTGCCACTGTATTCGGTAGTGGTGAAGTTACTACAGGCCCCTCTTCTTTAATCGATGCAGATATACCTCTTGCTATAGCTATAGTGAAGAGAAAGTTCACCAATATCATGGGAGATATTACCACTATTAGCTCCATAAAATCTGTTGTTGGTGGAGCCACCAATAAGGAAGAGGCTGGGAAGAAGCCCCCAGACAAGAAGAATGATAAAGCCCAGCTCAAACGCTTGAAGAGGGGTCTTCCTTCCAGGCTGGCTGAAGGATCTACAATTGGCGTCGACCAACAAGAATTGGTCGATTTGTTTGAGTCTGTCTCTTCAGTGGCCATTGGCCCTGGTTTGACCAGGCAATTAATAAAGTTTAGTACTCTTCCAGACCACAGAGGTGCGGCTTCTAAAAAGCCCCGTTCTAAAATCTATGAAAGGGTTGCTTAGAGCCTTGCTTTGGTAAGATTTATTACTTCTCATTTTTATTCATATTTTTGACAATTCTTGCACTGACTTGCTTTGGTTCCAATTTGTAATTCCTGATTAATTTTAACCATATGTTAGAGAAGGACGACGCTCTCCATTATTCTTCAAACGAAGTAGAAGAGACATTTGAAGGCCTAAATAAGTCTCTGCTTGAATACCAATAAGTATTGACAAATGAACAAAAAAAAATGGGAAGATAAAATAAAAGCTGCGGAGAGTGATGCTGCAGTTGCTCGGGGACAGGTCGCCAAGTTGTAGAAAAATTTCACTGCTGAGAACGCTAAGAGACTGAAGGCCAAGGAGTATTCGTTCAATAGAGGCTAGGAGAAGACCATCAACACTGCTTTTACTCAGATTGAATTCGTAAGGAAGAAATGCTTCAAGGATAGCTGGTCGGCAGCACTCACGGAGGTCGACACATCCCAGGTGTCTGAGTTATACCTCAGGCATGATCCTCGTTCTCCTCCCAACTTAGATAAGGATATTGAGAATGACGTGAGATATGAGGATTCAACTCTTATCTTGGAGTTTGTCGACCAACAACAATCAATAATAGTTGGGTCTTCACTTCCCCTTTCTTCTGAGCAAGTCACTCCGCCCATCTTTGCACCCACCCAATCCGGGTCTACGTCTGACAGAAAGAAGGTGTGGACTTTCTCGGCAAGCAACTTTTATTTCTATCTATATTTTTACTTTACACTTTATATAATTGTACTTGTAATCTCATTTTAATTAATAAAAATAAATATTTCTTTGCACTTATCTTCTTTTGTTTCAAGTTTTATATTCTGCTATTGATTTGAGATTTTTTCATACTCTTTATAGTTCATGGCTAAACTGGACCAATTCTCCTCCACTAATTTTGAGCTACTCCGAAGATGTAATGATCTCTTCCAATTTGGTCATATGACTTTGTTCGAGGAAGATTTATCCAACTTGCTCGAGGCTGATGTTTCAGATCAGGCTAAAGAAGTCTACTTATACTTGAAGTGTCTTCTTGATTGGGCAGTGGAAAATAATATTGCTTATTTTAAAATTATAGAAGAGCTTTAAAAATATCACAAAGAGGCTAAAGCTCTTCTGAATGTTGACTACAAACAGAAGCACAAAGCTCTGAGTGAAGGTTTGGGCTTTGAGCAGAAGTTGGAAAAATATGTATCTTCTTTCAGGAGGCAGGAATTTTCTTTTAAGCATGAAGTAGAAGAGGCTAGAGCCATTATCAGGCTGCTTAAGGAGGAGAACAACAATTTGAGAAAAAAGTTAAACTCGTTGAGGATCCTTCTACTACTACTGTTATTGCTGATGATGGGGTTTCCTTCCTAAAGACTAAGAATGTTAGATTAAGAGAAGTATTGGAGGCCTTGAAGAAAGCTAAACATGCCTCTTCATCCTGAGCAAAAGTTAAACTTGGTCGAGCTACCATAAATGAGGTTAAGACCCAATAAACACTTGCCTACCAGGTTGCACGGATAAAAATAAAGGACTTGGCTACTGGTGACATATCTCAGACACTCCAGACACAAGCCGAGCAACTTTCCACTCAGTCTTCCCAATTGTGGGCTAAGGATGGGGTATTGAAGAAATTACATCATCGGGTTAAGAGATTGACCTTCCAATTTCACAAACAGCTTAGGGAACTCTGGATAGAAGTAAATAATAAGGCCCTTGGTTATTTTGATGAACGATTTAAGCAAGCTCATAATGAAGGTTACAAATGGGGCTGGACCAACTTCTTGACAGTTATGAAGCTGTATCAGAACAACAGGCTTTGGCATTGGTATGATCCAGGTTTGCTGAAATGTTATGACCCTCCTTTTAAATTAGATGTCAACTGGATCCCAATGGATTCAATTCGCCAATGCTTGATTTCCAAATACTTAGTGGATTATGGCCTTCACGATGAGCTAAAAATCATTCATCCTCCTCATCTTCTAGAGGCCCCAAGAAACAGTAATAGAAGGATGCTGTAAGATCTCAACTTTATCAACTCCCCTTATACATTAGATAATCCTCCAGCAGGCATGGAACCAGCATCAAGCTTTTTTAAGGCTGGGGGGAAATGTCCCTTAAAATAATTTTATTACTGTAATTCAATTATAAGCAATATTTGCATGTAATGATCAATTATATGAATGAAAAATTTGACTAACTTATCTTATCAATCTTTGGATGTGAATGGGTTATTCGTTTCATTAGTTTTATTGATACACTTAAGCTTTTGCCCAAGTTTAGTACCAATTACCAATGAGATCATAGGTTCTACCAGTATACTTAGATTAAAATCCAATTTTAGTACTAGTTACCCATATATTTCCATTGTTTTCACTAATACACCTAAAATTTTAAGTTTTGCATTAGTTACCAGTGGTGACCAGGCGTATGTACAATATGTGTCTACATTCCTTTTTAGGAATCTTCACAACGTTCTTCCTTCATGTTACCCAGTTGGATAAAATCTATTATTTTATCCTTAACTGTATTGACCAAGTTTCTTGAGGACTTAAGGTCCTACCTTACTTGGGTTTTTGTTTGCTGTCAATCAACTTTTGCTTGTGCCGACCAACTTCTTGTGCCAATCAATCAACTATATAGGTGTTCTTCTAAGCTCCGACAAACTACGTGGTTATTTCTCCGAAGGATCCTTATTTTTGAATAACTTTTTAAGTATGTCTAACCATGTATAACAACTTTTGAAGTTTCGCTGACCAAGTCTTTCAACTTTTAAAAATTTTCCAATCAAGTATGTAGTGGTGGCACTAGTACTCCCAAAAAATTGAAAAATTTGAGGAAATCATCATTTTATTGATACTGAAATGTTATGAGTACAATTTGTTGCATTACATTAGTGGTAGTACTTCCTAAGATGTTCGGCATGCCAGGGATTCTTGAACTTTTCTCCCTTCAAAGTTTTAATTTTGTAGGTACCAGGTCGGACGATTGCTGAGATACGATATGGTCCATGCCAATTGGCCACAAGTTTGTTGTTCTTCTAGATTACCTTCTTGAGCACATAATCTCCTTACTTTAAGTCAGTCGGCTTCATCCTTTTATCCTAAAAACGTGTTGTTCTCTGCTGATAAGTAGCATTTCTCAAGGTTGTATCCTTGCGTACTTCCTCCAACATATCCAAATTTAATCTTTACATCAGGTCACTAGCATGAGAGTTAAAGTTCAATACTCTATGATTTAGGAGACCCAATTGAGCTGGTATCACTCCTTTAGTTCCAAATTCTAGCATGATTAGAGATTCTCCTGTAGCAGTTCTTAGAGTTATTCAATATGCCCATAGAACAAAATGTAGTTCATTAATCCACTTTCCCTTGGCATCATCAAGAATTTTTTTTCAACCCTTTCTTTGAGGATGGCATGGATCAGAGTGCAGCTTTTGAATATTTGACTGGGCACAATAGTAGCAAATTCCTCATTATCAAACTGTGTGCCATCGTCTGTAATGAAGGCATAAGGCAAACTATATCTACAAATGATATTCTTCTAGATGAACTGGTAGACTTTCTTATAGGGCATGTCTATCAAGGGTTTTGCCTCAACCCACTTTGTGAAGTAGTCCACAGCTACAACCAAATATTTAAATCTTCCTCAGGTGGTCGACAGTGGGCCGACCAAGTCTATACCCCAAATAGCAAATGGCCAAGTTGAAGTGATTGAAGTCAAAGCAGTTTGTGGAGTTCGGCAAATTCTAAAATACATTTAGCACTTATCACATCTTTATAAAAGGATGTACAATGTGCTCGCATAGTGGGCCAATAGTATCCCTGTGTACTGAAATAATAATCTTCCTGCTATATGTACTCCACAAGATCATTTATGTACTTCCTCTATCAAGTATTGAACCTTTGTTGGGTGAACACAATGCTGCAGACTAGCTATCAATTCTCTCCCAAATAATACCCCATTTTTCCAGCACATATCTTGTTGCCTAATACTTCAGTTTTTTTGCCTCAACTGGATCTTCTGGCAAAATTCCTTCTTCAATATAAGCTCTGATGGGGTCCATCCAATATGACCCCACGGCTACTGTGATAAAATTAATCATCAGGTCTACATCAATACTCTTGTTAACTAGAATTTCAAAGGGAATAGTTCTTCGGAGCTCAATTCTAGTTGTTGATGCTAGCCGAGCAAGCGCATCATCTAGGACATTCTCTAATTTTGGAATTCTACTCATTTAAACAGCTGGAAACTTTGTTATTACTTACAATGCTTTGGAGAGGTATCTAGTCATTAGCTCTCCTTTATCTCCATACAAATTCAGTATTTGATTCACCACCAATTTAGAATCATTGTGCGCCACAACTTGCTCGACGTTCAGTGATTGGGGCAAACTTAAATCCACAATGAGAGCTTCATACTCTGCTTTTATTATTTGAGGCCTGAAAGTGGAATTATAGAACATATTCAATACTTATCCCATCAGGAGTGTTGAGAATTATACCTGCTCCACTCCCGATTGAACAAGATGATCCATCGACATACAAGTTCCATATTGTGAGATTGTTATAAAAATCTTGGTTTGTCAAAATCCCATAATGGAATATTTTTCTCCTTTCATCCTCATACTTCCTGGACATCTCTTGCGCTCTGAAAGACGAGTCATATAGGTCAGCAATGATTTCTTCTAATTTTTCTTCTACTGAGAGTTGCTCAGGGTGTTGGTCGGTGATAGCCCTAGTTAGACTATCCCTTCACAAGTCTTGCTCTACCCGAATTCCTTGTTGCTCGAGAATCTCGGGATAAGTTAATTCGGCAATAAAATCTGCCACAACTTGGCCTTTTAATGAAGACCTCAGTTCATACACAATATCATACTCCCACAACTCTATTGTCCAGTACATCAACTTCCCAGACTTCACCTATTTGTGTAAGGCTTGTCTAAGAGGCATATCCGTGTACACTATAATTGTATGGCTTAAAAATAGGACTTCATCCGTCTAGATGCCTCAATTAATGCCAAAGCTAACTTCTCCAAGCACAAATATCTTATTTCTGCTCCTCAAAAAGCTTTGCTGGTGTAATAAATTGGCTTTTGGACTCCATTTTCTTCTTGGATCAAAGCAGAACTTACAGCAGACTCAGAGACAGCTAAGTACAAATACAACCTTTCTCCCAAAATTAGTTGGGGGAGTAGTGGGGGTAACCCCAAATACTTTTTTAACTCTAAAAAAGCCTTTTCACATTCGTCGTTCCATTCAAAGCTTTTTCTGATCACTTCAAAAAATGACAGGCACCTGTCAGTAGCTCGGGATATAAATCTGTTCAAAGTTGCTACTCACTGAGTTAGCCTTTGCACCTTCTTCTTGCAAATAAGGGACTAAATTTCAATCAGTGCCTTGATTTTGTCTGGATTTGCCTCAATCCCCCTTCGGTTTACTGGATACCCAAGGAACATTCCTTTCTGCACTCCAAACACGCACTTGGTCGGGTTCAGCTTCATTTGGTGCTTTTCTAGCTGGTCAAAAGTTAGGCTGAGGTTGGCAATGTGGTTAGACACTTTTTTGCTCTTTGTTAGCATATCTTTTATGTATACTTTCGTATTCTTGCCCATTTTCTCCTCAAAGACTTTATTCACCAATCTTGGGTAAGTTGCACCTGCATTTTTCAAACCAAATGGCATAGTATTATAGCAATAGGTTCCTCAGGGAGTAATAAAAGAAGTGCTTTCCCTATTTTTAGGCTTCGTCTTGATCTGGCTATAACCAGATTAAGCATCCATGAAGCTTAGCAGCTCATGTCCCGACGTAGCATCGACAAGCTGATCAATTCATGCCAAAGGAAAATGGTCCTTTGGGGATGCTTTTTTTAGATTTGTAAAGTCCACACATATTCTTCACTTTTTATTTTTCTTCTTGACCATAACGACGTTGGCTAACTAATCTGGGTATTTCACCTCGTCAATAAAGGCAGCTTTTTAAAGATTCTCTACTTCCTCTTGAATAACTTGGTCCTTCTCAGGGAAGAAAACTCTACGCCTTTGCTTCACAGGCTTGGAATCTTTGTTAACATTGAGCTTGTGGAAAAGAAAGTTAGGATCAATCCCAGGCATATCTTCATAACTTCAAATGAACACATGCTTTCTCTGTCTAAGGAAAATCACTAGCTCCTATGTATGAACATGATCCGGTGTTGTTCATATTTGAGTTATTCACTCTGGCTTATCATCATCTATCACAAATGCTCTCTGTTGCTTCAACTATTTGGCCTTTCACCAATTTTGTTTCTTCCCTTAGATCTAAGATTTTAACCTCAAATTCACTATTGGGTTCAGAGGTGTCCATTTGATAAGTTGTGGTCTTTCTCTTAATTTCTTTCAAATCTTCTTGCTTGGCACAGGAGTAATAGCATTCCTGAGCTACTTTCTGTTCATCCTTTACCATGCCTACTCCAAAGTTAGTCGGGAGCTTCAGACATCGATGGACTATAGATGCCACAACTTCAAATTTATTCAACCCTACTCTTCCCATTATCATATTGTAGGCAGAATGAACATTTTTTCCATTACAAATAAATGTATCTTCTCTGTCTTACTTGATGGCCATGTACCGATTAACACTTTTGGTTTGATTGTGCCCAGAGGAAATATTTTTCACCATAAAACCTAATAAAGGCATGTGGTAAGGTTCTAGCTGTCTGAGCTTCAAATCCAGATTATCAAAGCAGGGGTAGAATACGATATCCGTCGAGCTTCCATTGTCGACCAATACTCTGGAAATAATTATATATTCCCTTCTGACTTTAATTACTAAAGGATCATGATGGGGGTATAACACCCCTGAGAGGTCATCTTTAGAGAAACCAATCACCAGTTTGTCTTTGTTAACCTTCCTCGGTCAATCTTCTTCGGCTAGATTAATCTTATGGATATAGGAACAAGCTTGTGCCTCATTGGGGTAAGATTTCCTTTCAACAGTATGGTCCCCTCTTCCTTCATCTCCACATGTAATTATTTGACAATCAAAATAGCCAAAATTGAGCATGAATACCTCGTTTTCTGGTTACTTGAGCTTTTTGGGCAGCTCGAGATCATCCTCTTGATCATCTCCATGTGTTCTCTTTTTCTCATATTTGGGTTTGCAAAGAGATTTTAACCTCCGCTGAGCTTTATCATTATTTTGTCGATCAACAAGCCTATCTAGCTTTTCTCTTCGGATGAGAACTTTAATTTCATTCTGAAGAGCAACACAATGATCTATTGTATGTCCATAGTCTCTATAAAATTCACAGTATTTGGACCTGTCCCTCTTGGTAGAAGGTGTTCTTATCTTTTTAGGCCAACATACATCCTTGTTGTGCTTTATCCCCTCCGAAATATGGTGGATGCCCAATGTTAATGAAGTGTAATTATTTTACCTTTTGAGCCGATCCATATTCCCTTTTTGCTTTGATTCCCTGTGCTCACTGGGATCTTTGTGCTCTTTTTTATCAGTTTTACCTTTAACCTTTGCTTTGGATCTTCGCTTGGCTACCATTACCTCCTCGACATTCATGATTTTGCCTATCTTTACCATCAATAATGTTATCATCTTCGGAGGATCTTTAGCAAGTGTGTAGTAGAGTTCTCGGGTAGTAACCCACTCATAAGGGCTGTAATGACTATTTTTTCCTCATAATCAACGACATCGAACTTTCCATTATTGAAATGAGTGATGTAATATCTGGTTCTCTCTCCCACCTTTTGCCTTACACTAAGCAAATGAGCTTCTCTTTTCATTGGTTTAGGTCCAAAGCAGAAGTTGGAGATTGAAGCTATTGAGAAAATGAGCAAATGAATAGCTTAGCAAGCTGATTGAAGCTAGAGATTTGCCCATGAGGAAAATTGTTGTACCAGATCTGAGCAAGTCCTGTAATTGTCCCTGAGAATTCTCTGCACCTCATTTTGTCGAGGATGGCATAAATATTAGTCGTTGCTTGATATTGCTCTATATAAAGGACAAGATCCGTTATCATATCATATTTGGGAGTTTCCACATGAGCTTTAAACTTTAAAGGAGTGGAAAAATCCATAATAGCTTTGTACGAATAGAGATCCTTTCACAAAGCTTCTCTGCAAAGGGTTCTTGGCCTTAACCATTTCTCCCAACCTATCCTCCAATCATTGGATGGAGCCCTTCTATGGATTGTTACAAGCATCAGATCTATGTGTTTCTTCTCGGTCATTCTGACCAACTATTTGGGTAGAACTCTCCTCATATTATTGTTGCTCATTATGGGTAGTTTGCTTCATGTTGATCGGTAAGTTATCAAATATTTCTTGATAATGCCCCAGGAACATTTATGTTCCCCCTGGGTTCCAAACGATCAAAGGGAGATGCTCGACTTAGCCTTTCTAAAGCACTCAATGTTTTAGGAGTGAAGTACTGTTCATCGTAAGGCTCCATTATTCTGAGTGAATAGATTTCCCCTGGGCGATAGGAGGTATCTCTAGTAGTCCTGGATTTTCTATGTCTATTGCTTCTTGGAGGTGGTGGTGGCATATTTCCACAAGCAGATAAAGCATGTGACCCGTCTTGTCGGATTTTCACTAACTGCCTTATGGTATCTTGCATAACCTTTTGTCCTCTGGCAAGACTAGCTAAGATTTCAATCAAATCATTGTTAGTTTGTGGAGCGGAGGAATCGGGAGGGATGCCATCATTCCTGGCACTTGATTCGGGAATATCAGTCATGTTGAATAAGTGAATGAATGAAAACGTTTAAAAACACGTTCCCATAGATGGCGCTAATCTGTTGATGCAAAAAACTAAACTAGGTCTAATTGTTTGATCACAGATATATAAGTAAATAAAAGAGACAAGTAAGATTTTTAAAGTGGTTCGGCTAAAGGAAAAAACCTACGTCCATTGTGCTTCTTATTGCCGTGTACTTCCTGTTTTCACTTGGATTGTCTCTCCTCACGTTGATGTAGGGATTACAATGTATTTAAAGCCCATTAGGGAGCTAAAGAGTTGGAATGTTAAAAGATGGAATGCCTTTATAAATTAGGCATTTACATAAGTACATAATACTCATAATGTATATGACTGTTAGCACTTTACTGACCATGTCGGTTGGTCTTTCTGCTGTTGGTCGGGCTTCTCAAGGGTTGGTCGACAATCAGACTATTATTCGGCATTCCTGGACTTGGCCGGGGATTTATGCCTTGCTGACTAGGACTGGTGTCATATTGGATAACACGTGCTTATTTATGATTGGTCCATTTAAGAGGGTGATTTTTGGTATCAACGGTAATGTAATGAGTAATTCGGATGAAGTTAGGTCGTCGTTTATTACCTAAAAATATTAAGCCAAAAAAAGTTTTAAAAAAAAATACCTTTTCAAGCCACTTTGAGCCAAATAATTTATTACCTTTTCATTTGTTAACCCAAAAAACACAATTGTTCCAGAGTTGAGAAAATAAAAAATTCATCAATTAGTCCAAATGGTTCACAAAAGGGGGCAAGAAAAAAAGAAAAAAAAATGATCAACAAAAATAGCAACGAAAAAATAGAAAATATGAAAATGAAAGAAAAATGAGAGAAAATAAGAAAAAACCTGAAAAAGCACCAACATACATCCCGTGGAAAAAATTCTAACTCTGAATTTCCCATTCCTATTTTTACATAAAACCTTAAACCGAAAAGTCCTAGCCGAGTCTGAAAACGAAATTAATTACTACGTGGAGAGTTAAAATATGAAAAGACAATAAAAGAGACAAAATGGTGTGACTAAAAGATTATGTTTCTCATTTTCCAATGATCGTAACCCGGTTATGAGATCTTTTCACCTAAATAATTCCGTCTTTTAATTTGTGTGCACGAATTCGTGTTCCATTACATATGCTCCTAATATCACGCGCGTCGAGAGAAAATAGTCATAATCCGAGAGATTCTTTTGTGAGTGCATCCTGAGAGAAATTGAATCAAAGCGAAATTTCAAAAAGTAACATAATGATCAATTGGTGGAAGTTAGCGATTTCATTTTTGGCTTCACACACACACACATACTATGAATTGAGACTATTGAATAAAAATTCAACGTGACTATTTTTCTTAGAATTTAAATTTTATAATTTTTAATTATTATTTTGATACCTTATTTGAGTCGAAAAACGAATTTTGAGAGTAAATTCATTGCAAATCCTCACGAGACACCACTCGTCGTACTAGGGTAACCTAGGGGTTTAAAGGCTTACTGCATACGTTAAATACAATTGCTTGTCCGTGAAATAGGTATTCAATCCCAATAAATTACTTGGAAGTTTGTTTTAAGTCTTGCTCTTATTCCATTACATTGCTTGTTATGAACAACATTCTAAGTTAGGGGATTTCATTTGGCATAAATATTTCATATTTATCCCATTAATTTCTGCACTTTTACAATATCGTGCATTGTAATTAGACTAGATTTATCTCGTATATATGCTACTAATCCTATTCGTCAACTATTTCTTGTTTTGTGTATTACTCTCTTATTTTATAGGTATCTAGTGAAAGTGGATGCCAGAGGAAAATCAAACTAACGAACTAAACGAAGGAAAGGAGAATCAAGGGAAATTACGTAATTTTTCAACCTAAACTATGCGGAGAAAAAAGTAAAAGTGAACATCTTGAAGTTGCAAGTATAGTGGAAGAAACGATACCTAAATCCAAGCTACGGTGAAGAAGCTATGCGCATTTGAAAATGAGAAGAAAATTCAGGGGCAAAACAGAGTATATAAGAAGAAAATCCAGGGGCAAAAGAGTAAAATTAGAAATTCACCCCGCGTGAACATGTTCGGGGTCAGGCCGTTCGATTGACCTGTTTGCGAATTTTAATTTTTATCCTATTTTTAGCCAAGAGCTGTATGGTTGTGAACTAAATCTAAAATGACCCAATGACATTGTAACATCTGATTATGGTACTTTAACTTTAGTTTTTCGTAAGATTTAATATAGTTTTAAGAGGAGAAGAAGGATAAGAAAAAATAAGACCAAAAACTCAATTATTTTGCATGGAATTTCGATATAAGTATTGTTTTCTTCTTTGTTTCCTTCAAGCTTGATTCTCTATATGATCTTTCTTCCTTGTTTATGACTTGTGATTGTTTACATGTTTGCTTATAATAAATACTTCATCATGTCTTCATGCAACGTAGAATTCACATGTGTAGTTAATTTCTCCATGCCCGGCTAGGTTTTTAGAGGGTTGGGGTACATGAACCCAACCTAAGTATTATGGCTGAATATAAAATTAGATAGAATTAAATAAATAATTAAGAGGTTTGATACTTTTTCAGAACAAGTATTGTATACCTTTAACTTCATTTGCCATAGGTAACTGCAGTATTTAAGGATATAATACGCATGTCAATAATTTTGTCATTCGTGTTACATTTATTTTTTACGGGATATTGTGCGGAGTAAAATCCTCATATGCTTAGTACTAAGAAAAATTTAAGATTTTCTCTTGATTATATATTTAATTCTTGAAAGTTTCATATCCAACATAATTACCTACATTAGGGGGAGTGTATTCCATTTTCATTTTCTCATATAGTTATTTCTAAAAGTAAAAAACACGTCTACGTTTTTTTTTTATATAAACACGTACAGTTGTTTTGAAGTTTTTATTCATAAAAAATAGTTTTATATAATAAAAATATTTAAAAATAATAGATAAGTTTTATTTATGAAAAATTAACCTATTACAATGGCTTTAAGATAAGATATGGAATTTATGATATATACTAACTTTTATAATTATCATTATATTTATTTATTGTACATCACATGTGGATCGCACGAGTTGCATGCTAGTGTAGATAGAATTACAATGATGAATACAATTATAATTGTGACTGTATTTATATTAATACATGTAATCGTATCTACATTAATCAGTGTGATTGTATCATTTTGAGTTATCAATAATTAATTAAAAAATTATGAATTTAAAATAGGATCAATTATCAATGTTGATGCAAAAAATTATCCACCTATGTGGACTAATCAGAAGTGAACACTTGCCCTCCTACGTGGCCAAAATCCTAGTCAGCAGATTGTAGCTTAACAATCATGCTGACCAACATAAGGAATGTCGACCGACATAAGGAAGCCCAACCAACGAGATCAATAAACCGTCACCATACCAAGGGTCATACTATATGTGGTTTATACAACCAATTGTCACATTCATTATGTAAGGATGTAAATGCTTAAATTTATAAAGGCATTCCATCCCTAGAAATTCCAACCCTTAACCTACGGGGCACTATATATACATTGTATCCCTTCCATCAAGGGCAAGGTAGAACGGATTTTGGGATATTCTTATTTACAAGAGTACCTAGCTTCCTATAACCTCTGAAATCAGTAAAATAACAATGGACATAGGCTTTCTTATATAGCCGAACCACTTTAAAAACTCTCCAGCTCTCTTTATTTACCATTGCACTTATACATTTTATTTGTGATTATAAAATTGGATCAAGTCCAGTTTTTTACATTAACAGATTGATGCCATCTACGGAAATGCACTCTAATTACTATTCTTACTTTCATATACCCTTGTTCAAGGTAAGGTGAATGACCCCAAGTCTAGTGCCAGAAATGAAGGCAACTGGCATGTTCCATCTGCTTAGCCTATTGAGACAGACTTAACTCGAATCCTTGCTAGTACTTTTAGAGGATAAGAAGCCATACAGGAAACAGTGAGACAACTATCTCAGACCATACGAGTCGGATCTCTAGTCTTATCCAGACAACAGGCAGTTCTATCACCACTGCTCTTATGAGTGGTTTTGCTTACTAAGAGACTATATTATACTCGGGCCAAAGATCCTCCTAAAACTATTGTTGAACTCATGGAAACAGCAGAAAACATAATGAACATCGATGAAGCGATGGCCGCAAAATAGAGTCCAGCTACGAAGCTTGAGAAGAAGGAGCCAAATGAGCGAAAGCCAAAGAAAGAGGACAAGCTCAAAAAATATGGAACATATACTCCATTAAGTGTTAGAATTCACCATATCCTAGAGGAAATCAATAATAATAAGGATTTACAATGGCGTGAGAAATTGAGGGCACCTCCTACTAATAGGGATATATCCAAATATTGTGAATTCCATAAGGATCATGGTCGTACAGCAGATAATTTTATCACTTTACAAAATGAGATAGAATCCCTCATCCGTCGAGGAAAACTCAATAAATTTATTGATCGGCGTGATAGCAGAGAACCTAAAAGAATGTCGAATTCTCTATGCAAGTCGAGAGATGACAGGAAGAGAAATCATGAAGATTATTATGAGGATGATTTCGACCTGCCAAAGAAGCCTAAGCAGACAGAACGTGAGGTGCTTATGATCAATTTCGATTCATTTAACTATAATGTGATTACAGGTGGCAATGTGGGAGGAGGCGATCATAATGCCAAAAGGAAAGCCTATTTAAATGAAGCCCTGACTTCCTCTTATATTTAGAGAATTAATCTGAACGAAGATGATCGACCGAGGAAGGTTAACAAATACAAGATGGTGATCGACTTCTCTAAAAATGACCTCTCTGGGGTACTTTATCCCCATGACGATCCACTAGTTGTAAAATTCATAATCCAAGATATTATCATCGCGAAGGTTTTAATTGACAATGGGAGCTCGACAGATATAACATTTTATCCTTGCTTTCATAGTTTAGAGTTGAGGCTCAGTCAACTAGATCCCTACTAGAGACCATTAATAGGTTTTTCTGGTGAAAAAGTTTACCCTCTTGGGATGATCAAGTTCGAAGTGTTGTTCGGCACCTGGCCATCAAGTCGTACAAAGAAAATACGCTTCTTCGTGATGGATAAAAATATTCAATCTGCCTATAATGTGATCCTCGATAAGGTAGGGTTGAATAAGTTTAAAGTTGTACTATCAATAATCCATCAATGCCTGAGGTTTCCAACTCATTTTAGGGTAGGTGTTGTGAAAGGCGATGAAAAGGTGGACATAAATTGTTATTACTCATCAACTGAGCAAGAGGACCTGATTGAATTGAAGAAGAACATGACTATAACTTACCAAGTGGATACCATTGAGCCTAACGGTGAATCAAAAGTTGAAACTTTAGATCTATGAGATGAAACAGAGTTGGTTAATGGAGAGATTGTGGAAGCTCCTGAAAGCATGATTTTGGATGACGACAAACCAAAAAGAACTACATAAATTGGCTCAACACCGAATCCCTTCCTTAAAAAGAAATTAATGGTGTTCCCGTGGAAACGGAGCAATGTATTTGATTGGATCCATGAGGATATGCCTGGGATTGATCCCAATTTCCTCTGTCATGAGCTCAACATCAGTAAGGATACCAAGCCGATCAAGAAGAGACGTAGCGTTTTTAGTCCAGAGAAAAATCAAGCTATTTAGGAAGAAGTAGAGAAGCTTCAAAAGGCTTAATTTTTTGAAGATGTGAAATATCCAGCCTGGTTGGCCAATGTTGTAATGCTCAAGAAAAATAATGATAAATAAGGGATGTGCGTGGATTTCACTTATTTAAATAAAGCTTGCCCAAAAGACCATTTTACCTTGCCTAGAATTGATCAGTTGGTGGATGCTACGTCAGGGCATGAGTTTTTAAGCTTTACGGACGCTTATTCTGGTTATAACCAGATAAAGATGAAACCTGAAAACAGGGAAAGTACGACCTTTATCACCAATCGAGGAACTTATTTCTATAATATAATGCCTTTTGGGATAAAAAAATGCAAGAGGAACCTAACAAAGGTTGGTGAACAAGGTCTTTGAAGAGTAGATAGGCAAAAACATGGAGGTTTATGCGGGTGATATGTTGACAAAGAGTAAAAAAGCCTCAGATTATATCGCCGGCCTCAGTTAGACTTTTGATCACTTGAAAAATCATCAGATGAAGTTGAATCTGACCAAGCGTGTGTTCGGAGTGCAAGAAGGGATGTTCCTCGGCTTCATAGTTAATCAAAGGAGACTTGGGGCTAATCCAACAAAGATAAATGCCTTGATCGAAATGCAGTCGCCAGCTTACAAAAAAGATGTACAAAGTCTAACTAGAAGAGTAGAAGCTTTAAACAAATTTGTTTCTCGAGCAACAAATAAGTGCTTACCATTTTAAGGTGTTGAGAAAGACTTTTGAGTGGAATGAAGAATGTGAATAAGCGTTCCAGGAGTTAAACAAGTACCTAGGATCACTATAATTGCTCTCCTGGCTAGTTTTAGGAGAGAAATTGTACTTATACTTAGCTATGTCTGAGTCATCTTTGAGCTCGACCTTGGTTAGACAGGACGATATAATCCAAAAACTAGTTTACTACACCAGCAGAGCGTACAGAGGAGTCGAGATCAGGTATCCATGCTTGAAAATTATCTTTAGCACTTATTGAGGCTTTTAGACGTATGAAACCTTATTCCCAAGCATGAATCATAGTTGTGTATATTGATTTGCCTCTTTGACAAACACTCCACAAGCCTGAGAAGTCAAAAAGGTTAATGTATTGGATAGTAGAATTGGTAGAGTATGACATTATCTATGAACCAAGATTTTCATTGAAAGACCAAGTTTGGACAAATTTTATTGCTAAATTTATTTATTCGGAGGTTCTTAACCAGCAAAACTTGCCTACCGAGCAGACATAAAAAGAAGAGAGCTCAACTCAAAAGCGCGCTGAAATTATTGTCGATCAACCTGAGACATCCAAAATTCAGGAAATAGCCCAGAAATATGGGGAGGAGAGTAATAAGATATTCCAACATGGATCATTGACAGCATAAAGTTTTAACAGTGAGTCCTCGTTATGGAATCTGTACGTGGATGGATCTTCATGCGCTACTGGCAGTGAAGAAGGTATAATACTTAATACTCCTAATGATATTGATATTGAGTATGCTCTTAGGTTTCAGTTCAAAGCATCAAATAATGAGGCAAAATATGGAGCCTTGATAGTTGGGCTGAATTTAGCTCATTCACTAGGCACCGAGCAAGTAGTAGCACAGAGTGATTCACAACTGGTTATTAACCAAGTATTCCATATATATGGATTCAAAGGAGAATTGATGACCAGATATCTTACTAAGACCATGGAAGTTATTATAAAGTTTTTGCCATCTAAATAAATAGGATCCCAAGAATAGCAAAACGCCCGAGATGATGCACTTGCTCGACTAGCGCCAGCAACAAGAATGGAGCTCAGAAGAATAATCCCAATAGAAATCTTGGATAATCGGCGTATTGACGAGGACATGATCATTAGTTTCATTGAGGTAGATCCGGTACCTTCCTAAATGGATCCTATCAAAGCTTATATTGAAGATGGAACCCGACCACCTGACCTAGAGGCCAAAAATCTCTGATATGAAGCAACGAGATATGTGTTAGACAAATGAGTTTTATACAAAAGGGTATTGACAATCTCGTTGTAGCGTTATGTTCATCTAATTGAAGTGGGAGATTTGATAAAAGAAGTATATAAAGGTTTTTGTAGAGCTCATTCCGCTGGATGGTCATTGCCCTAATGAATCAACACTCAGGGATACCACTGGCCGACTATGAGGGCATATTGTACAACCTTTGCAAGAAAGTGTGATAAGTTCCAGAGATTCTTTACCATTCATAGAGCACCTAATGCTGCTTTAACACCATCACTTTGCCTTGGCTATTCGCTATACATGGAATAAACTTTGTCGACCCACTATGGACCACCAAAGGCAGATTTAAATACTAGTCATTATTTTGATTACTTCACCAAATGGTGGAGGCAGCGCCATTAGTAGATATGCCATATGAAAAAGTGTATCAGTTCATCTAGAAGAATATAATCTGTCGATATAGTCTACCATATGCTTTCATTATAGACCATGGTACCCAGTTTGACAACGAAGAGTTTGAAGCCTATTGTGTCCAATCCAAAATCCAAAAATTGCATTCTGCATTAGGCCATCCTCAAAGTAATGGTCAAGTAAAAGTAACAAACGGAACTTTACTGAACGATCTGAAGAAAAGGCTTGATGCTGTTAACGGCAACTTGATTAATGAGTTACATTTTATTCTTTGGGCTTACAGAATAACGTCGAGAACAGTAACTGCAGAGACACCATACATGTTTGAATTTGGGATAGAAGCCATAGTACTAGCCAAGCTCGGCCTACCAACCCATGGGGTACTGAATTTTGATTCCCCGGTTAGTGACATGATGAGGCGATTAGATATCAACATGTTGGAAGAAGTGGGAGAAGATGCTGCTCTGAGAAATGTTGTATATCAACACATAACTGCTCACTTTTATAATAAAAGGGTCAAACCGACAAACCTTAAGGAGAGCGACAATGTTTTTAAGAAAGTTATCCAGAAGAATGGCAAGATTGAAGCCAATTGGCAGAGCCCATATCAAATATCAGCTGTAATTCGACCAGGAACCTATTGGATAGAGACTATGGATGGTGAAGAATTCAAAAATCCTTAAAATGCCTAGCACCTTAGGAAGTATTATCAGTAATTTAAAAGATTGCCATGATTGTATTTCTTTTGGTTTTATTTAAGTATTAATAAAAATTTGATTTCATTCCATTCAATTTTCCAATTTTTTTCGGAGCACGGTGATGATATACATCCCCAAAGATAGAAATAACCCAGTACATATGTCTTCAGGTCCGACCAAGTCAATACAAGGTTACAATCCTCACCACTTGTCCGATAACAAAAATAATAACCAACTAATAGTACAAAAAATATCAATTCGTGGAAAATTTATTAGTGACTAATTATTTATTGCCACTAAAACGTATATTTTGTGGAAAAATTTATGTTCTCCACTAAAAGATAATGTATTAGTGGCAACAACTTAAAATCGTCACTAATTTTGCCACTAAATGTAAAAGCGGGAAGAGTTAGACATTTAGTGGGCACACAAAATTCTAATTTGTTATAAACTTAAAATATTTGCCACTAATTCAGGTTCATTAATAGCAAATATATTAATTTTCCACAAAAAAATATTTAAGATACATCTACTTTATCTTACAAAATTAATTTCTACTAAACAAAAAAATAAGAAATAAAATTTTAGGAGGATTCCTCCCAAATACTCCCAACAAACCGAGGAGTCTCTAACCCAAATTCGTCTTCTTCCAAATCCTCTCCATCTCCCATTCATCCCCTAAATCCTTTTCATCTCTTATTCATCCACTCCTCTCAGCGATTTGTGCGTTTGGTATTGTATTAGCTAATCATTTTCCAAGTTTTTTGGGATTCGTGCAATTGGATAAGGCAGAGCTCGTATAAACAATAGAGTAAATTATTAAACAACTTTCCTAATATTTCAACTCATTTTCCAGGCTCGTGGTTGACGAAAGTTACCGTTGTTGCTAATCATTTTTTCCAAACTCATTTAATGTTGTATTGACTTTTACAGACGCTTTTTTCGGGCTTGTAGTTGACGTAAGTTACCGCTGGTTCTTTCAAAATTCCTAAGTATGCAAAGGTCATTATTATGCTTAAACCACTTTTATTCATATATGTCGTTATGTTTATATTAAACCTTATTTTCTTATTTATTACAAAGGTAATTTATGGTAGTTGTTGTTGTTATTTGCTAACAAGTAAATTGGTTTGGGTTCAAATGTTTAGTTTCATGGTAACATTTGGTATAGGCTTAGTTTGGGATGATAATTAAGTTAATTTTAATCATATTTTGCAACTAAAAGTCTTTTTTTTTGTAAATTTATAGATTATATGAAACATTTTTTTTTGTACTTTATTTAAATTAATAGTAATCCAATCATGTGTTTTTATTTTTGCAATTGGGTGACATTAGGAGAAATAACAGTCCAAGACCATTTTTAGGTGTTTTATGCTTTTAGACCATCTCCAGAATTTTGGGAAATTTTAGTTAAGAAAAATCCCCCAATGCTATATTATTTAACCATTTTTGTGTTGTTGTCCCAAGGCATTTGGGATACGGAGGCATTCCAAGTTCCACGGTAAATTGGCACGTGAGAGATTTAAAGTATTACGGCAAGGTCCAATACAAATACCATGGATTCACTGTTGAGTAATATTTCAACATACGGGTATACTAGCGCAGCATTCGAAGTGCCACTCGAGCATGTGGCCCGGAATTTGAAGTGGCGCGTTTTATCACTACAACTCATAGAGGGTCACCTCATTCATAAGTCTCCGCCCTAGTTTGGATTGGCATTCAATATAAAGCCTAAAGCCCCGTCCTCCTTAAATCTACACGTACCATGCTAGTTCACTAAGGCCCCGTTTGACACGCCGAATAGAATGATGGGATAGGATAAGAGTTATCCCATACCAATGGGAAAAAAAAATAAAAATCATACCACCAACCTTATATTTATTTTTTGGGTGCTTGAGAAAATATTATTGACACGTTCCACTTGCTTTCCATGTTAATTGTTCAAACTAAAAAGTCAATTTTTCATTACACGTATGAGGATTTGTTAATTTTGTATGTGTTGAAAGTATTGATCACGATATATCAATCACTGTCCAAAATGAATATCAAGCTATATTGAACAGATAAATTTATATATTGGAAACATATACATTCTGATAGGTTATTAAGAGTGGCTAAAAGTCAGTTCATTTTAGTGTGTGCTTAATATTTGTTATGTCTATAGTAGGAATTTTAATAATTTTTTATATCATCATGTTCAATCATAAAGTATGGCACTCTTAGTCATTTTATATGTCCTATTAGAAAATGGGGAGAAGTGAGGGTGTAATGCAGATTATGAGGAAAGGTGGCAATGTATATGAAAATGGACCATAATTTATCTTAGGTTTAGAAAAGTTGGATATTTATGTAAGTGTGTGTACTAAATACTGGATAAAGTAAACAAATTCCAGTTGTACTACTTGTTGTAACTGAATCTTTCCCAGTTCAACTTCAATATAGTATTTGTTTGGTGAACTAGGATCTGAAATTTAGTCCTAAATGCTTTAAGAGTGTAGTTGGCGGATCTTACACTAGAAAACTCATCATCAACAACCGTGTGTAGTACAAGTCTAGAAGGAGGGTATTTATAAAGAAAATGTATATAATCAGGGACATTCGATTGAAGTATTATTGTTATTATTATTATTATTATTATTATTATTATTATTATTATTATTATTGTTATTGTTATTATTATTATTATTATTATTGTGATAGTTAAGTGTAACAGAAAAAAAGGGTAAATCGATATAGGCTTTTTGTTTGCATTGCATCGCGTGTCCTTTCCTTGCTGCATCGAAAACAAAGTTTTTGGCCTACTACTCGATTATCCACTTTTTACTTGGTATTTGTTTTGGTTTCGGGTGAGACAAAATGATACATTATTTAGAGGATCAGACAAAATTATAAAAAATTGATAGCACTCAACGTCTCAAAAAACCAACTTAGCGACTCTGCTCGGCTAATCGGTGATATTTAGGTCGTTATGGTATCAATCTAGGTGATCAAAGCAGAGTTTAGTTTATTTTGCTAATTTATAGGTATAAGTAACCATTTATGTTGGTGGTTATCAAAGTCGAGTCAGTTCAATTTCAGCCTCTTCTTTAACTTATGTTTCCAAATCCTTTTTGACCTCTCGTAAAAGTTACGTTAATGTCCTAGATCTTGCGTTCCATTTTTGTTTTGAAGAGAAATAGAGAATAACAAAGAAAAACAATAAGGAAAACGTGTGACACCCCGCCTAATTAAATTCTGGGTGATCAGTCCTTTATTAAATTAAATTGAAGTGTCATGTTGGTTCATTCTTAGCATCACCGTCGAAAATAATTTTCTTTATTTTAAACACCCTAAAATAATTAAGCTAAGTGTCAAAACATTTTCCCAATTAATTATACTCCATTAAACCTTTAATAAATTTCCATTTTTAAAACATAATCTATATGCATTCCACCAGAATAAAATAAACACTGAATAGGAAACAACTACAGCAATAAATAAGACTGGATAAAACATTCCAGTTTAAAGTCATCATCCAACAAACCATAATATCCTCAACTGTAACAGAAATAAAAATACTAAAAGGAACTGAGTACAATGTCTAATAAATGACGGGGAAAGGGGGAAACATGCCCCAAATGGAATGTCTTAATAGAGTAGAGATAGATGATAGAATCGTCTAAGTGCAAAGGCCTGTAACTCCCACAACCCCTGCAGCTCGCTAAACGATCCACGCGTCTAAGTCTGATGGCAAACATGTGGCTGGGAAGCTGATATAATATATATATATAACAAAAGAGATAAAGATAGTAAGAAATGGGTTAGAGCCCGAGTTGTAAAAATATTTGTTTTAGTAAGTATTTAAAATTTTAATGAAGCAAGTATTATGTGCATGTTAGTTCCGAACTCTCACATGAGATTCTCACATCTCCACTATTATGCACGCCTAACGTACATCTAACCCAACCTAGTTATCTATATCTCTACCAACTAGGCCATAACCTTATACTTCTAACTAGGGCTGTGTTTTTTTTCCGAACTTTCCGATTTTTCCGATTTTCGATCCGATTTTTTCCGAATTTGGAATGAAATTTTAGTTTGCCGATTTCCGATTTTTTCGAAAAAAATCGGATCGGAATTCGGAAATAATTCTGAATTTCCGATTTTCCGATTTTTCCGATCCGATTTTTCAGAAACTATGCCGATCCGATTTTACCGATTTTTTTCCGAATATATTCCGATTTTTTTGGAATTATTTTTCGATTTCTGATTTTTCCGATTTCTTTTTTGATTTTTTGAAAGTTTCCCATATCCCACATCGGTTGGGAGAGGGAGAATGCTCCAAAATATGCTCTATAAAAGGAGAGTATCCTCCTAA
Organism: Sambucus nigra; assembly: GCA_949130495.1. Classification (NCBI taxonomy): domain Eukaryota; kingdom Viridiplantae; phylum Streptophyta; class Magnoliopsida; order Dipsacales; family Adoxaceae; genus Sambucus; species Sambucus nigra. The sequence continues at coordinate 290,118,526 of OX422215.1, read as the reverse complement.
CTCCTACACAAATGAAAAATGAGCCAAATCCTCATGTGTTTACATGTTAGGTTAAGCCATTTTCATTGTTTCTTTAAAATGAGAATTTCGAGTAATCGAAAATCCATAATTTATTTTTTTGAAATTTTGGAATTTCCGAAATTTCTGAATTTTTAATATATTTTGTGAATTTCCGATTTTTTCCGATTTTTGCCGATTTTCCGATTTTTCCGAATTCGGAATTTTTTTTAATTTTTCGAAAAAATTGGATCGGAAATCGGAATAGTTATTTTATTTCCGAAAAAATCAGAATTTTTTCCGAATAGGCATTTTCCGATCCGATCCGGCCGAAACACAGCCCTACTTCTAACTATATCTCGAAGGAGTATCCCGTATCTCCCATACAATACGTTATTTAAATAGTTTATCCCCCATAACTAAATTACATTATGTTCTCCATTCTAATGGGTAAACTTTTATTCACTGAAATCATTCTATTTCTCATTATTATATATACTAATTTCCCCCAGTAGAATTTTAACAAGTATATGCGTATGTATATAGTCACAACATCCCTATATATATATATATATATACTGTGGTGACAATTATATTCAACACAAATAGGCGAGAGAAGCGCAATCACCAAGGAAAGTAAAGTAGATAAAATAACAATCACACGACACAATATGTACGTGGTTCAGCAAGAATGCTTACGTCCATGGTGATGCAATCAGTATTATTTCTATATACTCCGGGGAGCGTTTATAGAGAATACAGTGTGTGTCCTTTGCCCCAGACTTAGGGTTTATTATATACATGTCTGTCCTTGGGGAGTGGGGGTGTTGGACTCCCCCACGTTTACCATCTTCTCCTGGAACATCTCTATACGAGAACATGGGAGGAGACTAAGTCGTAATTCTATTTAGTTAAGGCGAGGGGTCCGGATTTTGGGCCATTTTTATTAGGCTACTCGTCTAATGATAAATTCGGGTACCCAATATATTGCCCTTAAAGTTATTGGGCCACAAGTTGGGCTCAATAAATTTAAATAATTTGCCATAATGACACTTTTGTGAATCGTGTAACTCTTCCCAAAGTTGAGAGCTGATTTAGGCGGCAGTTGCTTCGTGTCCTGTGCGCGATGATTGGGAACATTTAAAAACCATTTGGAGCAGCGTTCCATAGTTGTCGTTTTAAATTTCTTTGCATTCATTCACCTTCTGCGAATTTCAGTTGTTGTGTCTTCTTCTCTGGACCTTCATTTTCTTCACTTTCACTCTCTCTCGTCATCTGGGCTTGTGATCTTTCATCTCGTAAGTCCTCTTTGCTCTTTCTTTGTGCTTCTTTTGTTGAGTTTTCTCTGAATTTGTTACTTTTAGGGTTTACAAATGTCAAAGATAGGTAATAGGTCATTGTTTGAGTTCAGGAAGTTCTATAATATCCCAGAATGGGTAGATATTGAATGCGCCTCTCTCCCTAAGAATGTTAGAGAGATAGAGGGTGCTCATTGGATTCATGTCTTGTTGCTTTCTCAAGGGGGCTTACTTTTCCTCTAAACAATTTATTCCTTCATTTCTTTGGTTATTTCAACATTGTCCCTGCACAGTGTTCGCACAACGTGTGAAAGATAATCAATAGTGTCCATAGAATAAATCAACTTTATGGCACTAAATTAGGGCTCGCCGAAATTTGTTTTTGTTATTCCTTCTCTCGAACCAGCCCTGGCCTTCTTTACCTCAAGGCCAGGAGTCCTGACAGGGTATTGGTAGTAAATTTACCTGATTCCCACAAGGACTACTGGCAAGATGGCTTTCTTGCTAAGAATTGGCAGTTCTCCCCCCAGGCTGAGGGGTTGAGGTCTGATAGATTCACTATTCCCTTTTATGGGAAGAGTACATAGGTATCCTTTGCTCTGCCCTTTCGGTCTCTTTGTTAATGTGTGACTTTTCTGATACTTTTTGTTTTCTTTTCAGCGAGGATAAAGAACTTGGAGCCTGCCCTCAGCGAAGTTCGAACTTTCGAGTTGATTAAAGCTTGGAATATCAGGGAACCTTTAGCTGACGGTGAACATCCCCGGTCTACTACTTTCCCGCTCGAGTACAAGAATATTGGGTCCAGTTTTATTGCGAGGCCTGTGGATAGTATTACTAAATTTGATACTTCTGAAGAAGCTGCTGCAGATCCCATTCAGTTGGACGAGGAAGAGAGCAGTTCTGAGAGTGATATCAGAGGAGGTGTTGAAGGTGGTTCTGGTGAGGAGAGCTCCAGCAGTGACAGTTCTTCTAGATCAGGAGAGGTTACTGAAGCCCAAGAATCTTCAAGTACATCTAGTAGCTCTAGCGAGAAAATGGTTCCCCCAAGAAAAAACTTGATTCGGGATGATGATGATGATGATGATGATGATGATGTGCTTCTTGCTCAGAGGTCGAAAAAGCATAAGTCCAACAGTGGGGCTATTTCCATTGGTTCTCGGTCTGCTGCTCAGGGGCAGGAGAAAAAGAGAAGGGAAGAAGAGCAGGTGAGAGAGAGAGAGAGAGGAAGAGGAAAGAGGAGAAAAAGAAGATTGGGGAGAAGAAGAAGGTTGAGGAGAAGAAGAGGGTAGAGAAGGAGAAGGAAAGGGAGAAGGAGAGGAGAAAAATAGAAGCGAGAACGAAGGCTAGGCAGGCCATAGTGCCTATCTCCGCGTTGCCAGAGGGGGCCTCGGTTGCCACTTCTCCTCAACTAGCCCCTGCGCTGCTCGAGAAAGCAATCCTTTCGGCTGATCACCAAAGGGCGATGGGGACTGACCAGTTAGCCATGCAAGCGAGTCAGAGGCTAGCCTTGGTAAGTCTATTTCTCTTTTCTAATGCTCGTTAAATTCTGTCCGATTCTTTCTTCTAATATCTTCTTTTACTTGCAGTTTGTGACTGATTTTGCTGTGCTCTATCGCTCTCATGACGAGCTGATTAATAAGAATGGCGAGCTGGATAAGCAGAATGCTGCTTTGAGAGTGAAGAGTGCCGAGCTCGATGCTAGCTTGAAGGTTGCTGATACTGCCCGGACGTCCTCTGACCTGGCCCTTGTCAGAGCCAATCGAGAAAGGAAGGCAGTGGATAAAGAACTGAGCGAGCTGTGGCAGGCCTACGATTTGGTCTGCTTGAGCAAGTTGGCAGTCGTGGAAGAGAACAAGGTGCTGAACGAGAAGCTGAAGAAGAAGGAGTCCGAGGCAGCCATCGTTAAGAAAGACTCATATAACTCCGGGTGGGCTGCCGCATTTGAAGATACTGAGGTTCAGATAGGCTACATCAGTCATCTGAACTTCAAGAAAGGCTGGAACAAAGCCTTCTTGGCTGCCGGGGTGGATGTTAACTCTCCCTTGTTCAATGAGCACGATCCAGGCCCAAAGACAATTATGGATGAAGCCCCTGCCCCAGCCGTTGAAGGTGTTGACCCTGCTTCCCAGTCAGTTCATGCTGAGGGAGGTGCTCCTATTACTGCTGACAAGGGGAAGCAGCCAGCTTCTTTTGAGCAACTCGAGGTCGCCAGCTAATTTATCCTTAGGGTTCTTTTTGTATTTTTGTTTGTAATGTTCTTTTCTTTTTCTCGATGTACTCTGATCCTTTTATTTATTAATGAAATGGGAAGGTTTCTTCCCTCAGTGTACTGATTCATTTTATCCTTTACTGCTATTTTATGACCTGTAATTGATTGATATGGATGACTATATACCAACCACTTCTCAATTGGGAAGAATGATTGGTCCTGATATGAGTCCCGAAGTTCGTCATACCTTTGTGAGAATTTACAAATCGCTGTGATTGAGGAACAAGCGTCTCATAGAGCAGACTGAGATAGTTATTAAACTGAAAGACAGGCTCCAAGAGATGGAAGAGGTTAGAGCTTCTGTTCAAGAGGAGGTGAATACTCTGAGAGCAAGACTCCTCGATGCTACCTTGATTAACCAAGTTAGAGAAATTCTGCAACAGGAGAATGAGTCTTTGAGGCGGGAAATGTTGCTCCTTAGGGAGCACGCGCCAAGCACTGTGCATTGCGTTTTAAGGGGTTCCTCCTCATCGCGAGCTGGTGCAGGACCGAGTGACGTTCCTTCGATAATACGAGGCTCTACCCCCATCGACCGTTCTGTGAGTTGGTACGAATGCAAGAAGCCCAGCTAGGGAAATGGATGAGCTTTGGGAAGATATTCATCGGGTTTATGTTATTGCTGCTGGGCTGCAAATGGATATCACATGGCTAAGGCATCTGTTTAAGAGAGGACCTCAACGAGTATGGGCTGATGGTTACGACTAATGTTGGGTGGATGCTCCGACGAGGCTGACAGAGTTTGAAGAGCTCACCTTTATCAAGGGATGGTTGAGTGCCCTAAAGAAGCTACAAGTTCTAAGGAACTCAATACTCTGGTACCATCATGAGATATCCCCTTCCACTTTAAGGCCTAATCCCTTCAGGAGGGATGATCAGTGGATCCCCATCGATGCCATCCCTCAGCAGCTATTGGAGTCAGATGCGAATGAGGTCGAAGAGGGACTAGCTCCTCATCCGGACGACGGTTGAAGAGCACAAGTTGCTGATTATCTTATACAGAGGCCTCGGCCTCATTAAGATTTTTCCAGTTGTAACTCTGTACACATATGTAATGTAGTATTGATGGTTTGGGCGATTTCGCTGATTATACATGGGTTGTTTATTTCTGTTGTGACGAAGTAATATAAAATTTATATTTTGGGCGAACTTGCCGACTAAACAAGTGTTCTATATTTCTTGCATCATTTATTCTTTGCTTAATAATCTTGGGCCTCTCTTGGCCGACTAGATTGGTAAGTTTTCATTGTCGAGTAAGTGTCCCTCCAATCCAGTATGCTTATGGGATACCACTCTGCCTTACTTTACCTTTTAGGTCGTGTCATCACACTCTCTTAGGCCTAAGTGTGGCAATTGGCGAGGACACACCTGGTGTTGGATGTTCTATTCGATCAGGGTTTTGCTGACCAAACATTATTTGGCGACCAATTTGACTTGGCAGAATTGCCTAAGGCTCTTGTAGGGCTTCATATATTACCAGGGGCAATGCTAAGAGGTTATTCGTGTTTCATAATGAAAACCTGAGGAGGGTGTCTTCCCTGCTATAGCGTACTGAGTAGTGTGCTTGTCACTTGGAAAGGGTGTGCAAGTTATAAAGTTTATACATTAGTTAATAAACACCTCATAGAATGCAACTGCCAAACAACTTTTATTAATCATTAGTAAATGAGCTGCCAAAATCTGGTAAAAAAGCGAAAGAAAAATTAAAAATAGAATTTCTTAAAATTTTCTGCATTCTATGCTCGGGGGATCTCTCTGCCCTCCAGCGTTTCTAAGTAATAGGCTCCTTACAGGTCATCTCTTGTTATCTTGAATGGTCCTTCCCAGTTTGGCCCTAACTTCCCATCTGATGGTTTTACTGCGCTGCCAAGGACTTTTCTTAGGACATAGTCACCAACTTGGAATGCCCTTGGATTAACCTTCTTGTTATAGTGTTTTGCGAGTTGTTGCTGATAGCTCGCTAATTTCACTAAGGCAAGTTCTCTGCGTTCGTCGGCTAGGTCGAGCTCAACGAGCAATATTGGATCATTCTGGCCCTGGTCGATAAGGGTGGACCTCATAGTTGGTAGGCCTGCTTTTAATGGGATGACCGCTTCCATTCCATATATTAGTGAGAATGGGGTTTCCCCTGTTTCCCGACGTGGGGTAGTGCGGTGAGCCCACAGAATAAGTGGAAGTTCGTTTACCCATGCGCCTTTGGCTCGCTCTAATAATTTCTTTAACCCATCGATCACTGTTTTGTTGGAAGCCTCGGCTTGACCGTTGCTCTGAGAATACGCTACCGAGCTGAAATAGTGTCTGATCCCGTGCTCATTGCAGAAGCTTTGGAAAGGGCCACTTTCGAACTGTGTTCCGTTGTCAGTGATGATGGTTCTGGGGATTCCAAAATGGGTAATTATGTTTTTCCATATGAATCTCATCATATCTACATCTCGGATGTTTATCAGTGGCTCTGCCTCGATCCATTTGGTGAAGTAATCCGTTGCAATCAACAGATATTTGCGGTTGCCGACGGTGGTAGGAAGTGGTCCTACGATGTCTATTCCCCATTGGGCGAAGGGCCAGGGGCTGGTGAGTGATCTTAGGTCGCTGGTAGGTTGGTGAACCATAGGGGCGTGTAGTTGGAATTTCTTGCACTTGAGAGCGTACACTGCTGAATCTTTTTGCATATACGGCCACCAGTAGCCTTCCTTCATAGCTCGAAAAGCTAGTGATCTTCCTCCAATATGGCTCCCACAGATTCCTTCGTAGAGCTCGTATAGAATCTTCTTGATATCCCTCGGGTGAACACATTGTCGGTAAGGACCGAAGAACGATCTCTTATACAGCTTGTCCTCAGTAGATAAGTGAAAGCGAGCAGCTTTGACTCTTATCTGATGAGCGGTCTTCCTATCGCTTGGAAGTGCACCATCCCTTAAATAGTTCCTTAAAGGGTCCATCCAACTGGGTGCTAACTCAATCTGGAGCACATGTTCCCCGCCTGGCAGCTCATCGCTCTAGTTAATGCTCGGGTGAGCGAGGAAGTCGATGGGGATCGTTCTTTTCAAGTCGGAATTGATTGCCGAACTCAGGGCTGCCAGGGCGTCAGCATGGCTGTTCTGTCCTCTGGGAAATTACTGGACACTGACTTCCTCGAAGCTGGCCATTAGCCTCTTGGCCAAGGCGAGATAGGTTGCTATTCTTTCATCTCTTGCGTTGTAGTCCCCGCTTAACTGATTATAGACTAATTATGAGTCGCCGAACACCTGTAACTGCTTGGCTCCCAAAGTGTGTGCTTTTTGGAGGCCGCCTATCAAAGTTCCATATTTCGCCTCATTGTTGGAGGCTTTAAATTCAAGCATGATTCCCTGTTCGAGGGTTGTACCTTCTGGAGTAACATACACAATGCCCACTCCTGCCCCCTTTGAATTGGAGGCTCCATCAATAAATAATTTCCAAACTCCCTTTGTTGCGTGGTTTTCTCCTTGCTTCATGGGTTGAAGTTGGTCTAGAAGATGCTCGCCTGTGAATTCAGCTATGAAATCAGCAAGGACTTATCCCTTGATTGCATTCCTTGGTTAAAATTGGATGTCAAATTGTTCGAGCTCGACTGACCATTTAGTTAGTCTGCCTGACATATCCACATTCTTCAGGATTGCTTTAAGGGGGTGCGATGTAAGAACAATGATGGTGTGAGCTTTAAAATAGTGCTTCAACTTCCTTGAAGCTACTCCAAGTGCAAAGTCAAGCTTCTCTAGTGGTAGGTACCGTTGTTCAGCCTCTAATAGAGTCTTGCTCGCGTAATAAATGGGGTGCTGAATTCCTACTTTCTCACATACTAGCGCAGAACTCATGGCGTGGTTGGAAACGGCGAAGTATAAGTACAAGAAATCTCTTTCCTAAGGTATGACGAGCAGGGGTGGTGAGCTAAGGTAGTCTTTGAGCTTGTTCAATGCTTGCGAGCAATCTGGATTCCATTCTACTGTCTTATTTCCCTTCAAGAGCTGGAAGAATGGTTTGCATTTCTCGGAGGATTTCGAGATGAAACGGTTCAAAGCAGCGAGCATGCCGGTGAGCTTTCGTACGTATCGTATTGTGCGAGGGGGCTGTACTCTATTGATTGCATTGATCTGGTCCGGATTAGCCTCGATGCCTCTCTTACTGGCCAAGTAACCAAGAATTTTTCCTGACTGGACACCGAAAGAACACTTGCCCGCGTTGAGCTTCATTCAGTATTTCCTGAGGATCTCGAAGGTTCTTGATAGGTCTGAGAGGTGGTCTTCTTTGCTTCTGCTCTTGACGAGTATATCTTCGATGTAGATCTCCATGGTGTCTCCCATTTGGTCTTTAAACATCTTGGTGACCAGCCGCTGGTAGGTTGCCCCTGCGTTTTTAAGCCCGAAGGGCATGACTTTGTAACAGTATAATTCGACGGTGGTGATGAATGTTGTCTTATCCTGGTCCGGTGCATACATAGGGATCTGATGATACCCCGAATATGCATCCACAAAACTCATTCTTTTGTGAGCTGCTGTGGTGTCCACGAATAGGTTAATTTTTGGGAGGGGAAACTGTCATTAGGGTAAGCCCCGTTAAGGTCAGTGAAGTCGATGCAGACCCTCCATTTCCCATTATTCTTTGGAACTACTACTGGGTTGGATAACCATTTAGGGAATTGGACCTCCCATATGGATCCTGCATCCAATAATTTTTCTACTTCTTTTTTTACGACTTTTGCCTTCTCGGGCGCAGTTCGTCGTGTCTTTTGGGTAATAGGCTTAAAAGTGGGGTCGACATGCAACCGATGACAAACCACATTGGGATCAATTCCAGGCAGCTTGTATGGTTCCCATGCGAAAACGTCTACGTTGCTTCTCAATAAAATCGGCAATTCCTTTTTTTCTTGATCTGTGAGAGAAGCTCCAATAACAAATACCCTATCCTTTTCGCTACCTCCAGCTGTAACTTCCACCAGGTTTTCCATGACCCGCTCAGAGGGGAGGAGCCTGGTCTCCTCCACTACGGGTCTTCCATACCTTAACTGCTATTTTGAAGGTATCAGACCTTCATATTCCTCAACCTACTCATTGGGCTTCTGGGCCTTCTTCTCTGATCTAGGGCGAATGGCTGCTATAAAGCACCTTCTTACCATCGCTTGATCACTATGGATCTCCATTACTCCTCGCTCGGTCACATACTTGAGTTTCTGGTGATAGGTCGAGGGGACTACCTTCATCGCATGTAGCCATCCTCTCCCGAGGATGGCTTGGTATGGCGAGTTGATGTCGACTACCAAAAACTCAATCATCTTGGAGATACTTCCTGCCCTTACCGGTAGCATAATCTTTCCCAGTGGGATAGTCACTTTTCTAGCAAAACCAACTAGAGGGGCAGTGGCCTCTTTCAGGTCGGCGATGCTTAACTTCAATTTCTTGAACAGATCGAGATACATTACCTCGGATGAACTTCCTTGGTCGACGAGCAACTTGTTAACGTCATAGTTGGCAATCCTGAGCGTAATGATCAAGGCGTCATGGTGTGGGGTTCTTACTCCCACCAGATCTTTATCTGTGAACACGATATATTTGCTATAGTCGACGTCATCTGCTCGCCGACATTTTTCTGATTGGGTTTTTATGGGATCGATCTGGAAAGCTTGCATTACTGCTGTAAGCTTTTTTACCCCCATCCGAGCTGAATTCCCCTGAATTTGCTTCACAATAGATGCCCCGTGAATTACTGCAAATTCACGGCCAGTATCATCCTCGAGTACATTGTCAGGTCTTGCTTCTCCATTGGCGGTGACTTTTTCTGCCTTCTTCTCCATAAATTCGTTCAGATGCCCAGACTGGGCCAGTTCTTCGAGGTGGGACTTAAGAACTTTGCAATGCCCAGTCTTATATCCTCCTTCTTTGTGAAAAGTGCATCTCAGCGCGTTGTTTCTCTTTTAGGGATCTCATCCCATCTTTTTGGGCCACTTAATAAATGGCTCGTCTTTGATTTTTGCGAGAATCTTGTAAATCAATTCTCTAAAGACAGTATTGACTGCCTGAAATGCTTTTGACATATCGTTTTTGCCTCCATTTTTTGAGCAATTTTTGCCCCCATTCTTTCCTCCTTCCTTCTGGTTCTCAGCTTTGTCATTGCCTTTAGCAACGAGCTTGGTTCGACTAATCTCCCCTGTGCTGAGGCGGGTCACGTCCTCCACCTTGGCATATTTCTCGATGCGAGCCATCAGGTCGTCGATGGTTGTGGCCTCTTTCTTCGTCAGGGACTGGTGTAGAAGGGAAGAGTTGGGTAGCCTAATTTTAAAGGAGGCCACAGCCACCTGCTCCGAGCGGTCCTCGACTTCGTTAAATAACTCCCAGTACCTCCTCACATAGTCTCGGAGGGTTTCTTAAGGTGTCTTTTTGATTATTAGCAAAGCATCCATCCTTTTGGGATGGGAGCTACTAGTGATGAAGCGGGCCATAAAGAACTTGGCCAGGTACTCAAAGCTCTTGATAGACCTGTGGGGGAGCCTTTCGAACTATTTATGCACCATGTCATGTAGGCGCTAGGGAAAGATCTGGCACATAAGTGCATCTCGGTGGTTCCAGAGGGTCGTGGCTTGCCTGTACTGCCTAATGTGATCAATGGGATCAGTTTTTCCATCATAAATCTTGAATCTTGTAATAGCGAACTTCTTGGGAGCTTCCTCTTCTTTTATTTCCCTCGAGAAAGGGGATTTCATCTGGGTCTTGAGAGCTCGTCTAGCAAGCTCCCTGGTCGATCTTGCACCGCGATGTGTTGGGCGTTGGTCCATCTCCCTTCGGACCAAATTTCATATGTTCTCATTGCTGTGAGCTGGGCTCCTGTAACGACGAGCCGATTGCTGGTTCTCGAATGAGTCGCTGCCTAACTCGTGTCTTTCCCTCTTTTGGGATCCACGCCTAGGGCTCCTTCCTCGATTGCGAGACTTGCTCGCCTGAGGGCTAGGAGTGCGGTGCGGACGTCGCCTAGTGCTGTGATAGAGCCCTCTTTCCATTCTTTCTAATTTCCTTTTGAGGCGAGCGTTCTCAGCCTCCTGCTTGCGAGAGGACTCCCTTTGCTCTTGGATCCTTGCCTCATAGGCATCGATCAGCCTGGAGATTTGCGTGGACCTCGCTGGTCCTTGGCTTTCTTCTGAGAATGGCCTCTTTGGGCGAGCCCTCTGATCTAAACGCCGAACTTAAGATCTGATCCTGTGAGGAGCAGGTTGTTCTTGGATATCTCCAGCTTGAGGAGCGTTACTGTTGTGATCAGACATTTTGAACTTCTTTGTTGGTGTGGGCTTTCTCTGGGAAGACAAACATTCCCACAGACGGCGCCAATTGTGATGACAATTATATTCAACACAAATAGGTGAGAGAAGCGCAATCACCAAGGAAAATAAAGAAGATAAAATAATAATCACACAACACAATATATACGTGGTTCAGCAAGAATACCTACGTCCACGGTGATGCAGTCAGTATTATTTCTATATACTCTGGGGAGCGTTTACAGAGAATACAGTGCGTGTCCTTTGCCACAGACTTAGGGTTTATTATATACATATCTGTTATCGGGGAGTGGGGGTATTGGACTCCCCCACGTTTACTATATTCTCCTGGAATATCTCTATACGAGAACATGGGAGGAGACTAAGTCGTAATTCTATTTAGTTAAGGCGAGGGGTCCGGATTGTGGGCCGTTTTTATTAGGCTACTCGTCCGGGCCCATAATGATAAATTCGAGTACCCACATATATTAATCATGCACCCCTTGGTTACGACCACTTGGCGCAAGGCATTTATTCTTATATCTATTAGTTTCACAAAGTAGAAATATCCACAAGCACATATATACATATAGTCACAACATCCCTATATATATATATATATATATATATATATATATATATATATATATATATATACACTGCACTATTAGGTTAAAACCACTTGGCGCAATGCATACTCTGCTATCATGTCCTGACGTATTGCTCATTGCATATGGACAATTGGTTCGGCATCTCTCACGAACCATGAATCTCATAACACAAATATTGAAGGCGAGCATACTCACCAGCCAAATGGGACATGCACATACATACGCTCCCATTCAGCCGTCGAAACTATCCTACATATCAGATAACACGTATCAAGTTCATATGCTCTGGGTACAAGTCAAATATCCCCCCATTGGGTCACCCAGGATAAGACTGTCCACTGCACGAAACCTCCTCCCGATAGCAAGCAGCGTAGGTATGTTATACACACAATAATAATAATATAATAGGTATTCCCACATTCTATTAAAAATCAAGGTATTCACCCAACCCATACCAATATTTTCCCTACGCGGTATTCTCTCATTACTACTTATAATATTGTTTTCTCGATTATTCTCTCTCTCTAAATTTCCGCGGTTAACTCACCTTTCCAAATATTAAGGTATTATACCAGGATTACTTCCCAAATAAATCTGCACTGGGCTAAAAATCATCAACTGTTAGTGTTCCCTAACTAAAAATAGTCGCATAACTCAATTTGGATTAGACTGGAAAAATTTCTAGTTTTGGGTTGTCGTTCGAACCACATTGCATGTCATTTGAACGACATAGCGTGTCGTTCGAACCATACGCAATCTCGTTCGAACGAGATTAGGCGTAATTTTGGTTTTGCCAAATATGTTACATTTTTCCTCTTACAGTGTCGTCTTCCTCATAAATTCAATCCTAAAACCTCTAATTTCTTCAACCCAACCACCAAACAATATACCCAATTGATGTTCTAATATGTATAAATAAATTCCCCAAACTTTGAAGCATTAAATCATCATAATTGATTTATAAATTTTAAAATCCCCAATTTATCAATTCAAAACCCTAGTTCATCAAATTTCTATGCAAGAACATCAAAATCAAATTCGTCCATCATAAATAATCATCAATTTGGGATTTCTAACCTATCTATACGAGGGATTCATTCTAATTAGATTTCAAATTTTAATTAAGGTCCTGGATTCTTCCAATTTCATCAAAATTCATGAACCATAAATGGGTATTATGTACCTATACTAACATGAACATGATTGTTGCTATAAATTTGTAATGATTAAATACTTGCCTCAATTTCGAAAGTCTGATCCGCTAGTGATTTTGGTATAGGCGCGTTCCCCGTCTCACGGTCTACACTTTCGTGTGATTTTCGGTGTGTGTTCTTGAGTTCGGCACCAAGAACACCTATGGCTTCTTCTACCTTCCTTTGTGCCTCTCTCTTTTCTCTCCGTAGGTTTAGAACTGATAACTCCCCTCTAACCCATGCAAATTCATATTTAATTTCCTAATTTTCGCCCATAATATTACCCAAAAAATTCAAATGACAAAAATACCCCTACGGGGTGCCGGTTAGGCGTAAAAATATATCGGAGTCCAAATAAAATATCCGGGTAGAGTTTTCTGACTATCTCGACCCTTCCGGACTCAATGGCACACTCGAAATCACCAAACGAATTACTTAAAATAATTTACTATTTTAATCCATTAAATTAGTCTCGACACGACTCATACGCGCGTCCTGACTTAAAATACTACACTGTCATATTTTGTACTCCGACAATAAGAATTTTATAATTCAATATTACATATCCACACTGTAATATTTAATAATTTTCATCAATAAGTATTAACCCTTGGCACGCTAGTTAATAATTATTTTAATTCGGATTAATTAACTAACAAATTACTTTCTCACCTTTTAATTTAATTAATCCAACAATAATAATAAATCTCATAATTATTTAATATTATAAAAATACGGGGTGTTACAAAATGCTACTCCATCTCGGTACTTTTACAAAATTTTAGGTACTCTAGTGATAAGTTCCTAATGCGCAAACCTAATTTTAATAAATAACTTTTTCTGGTATATGGCTTTCGGTTTACTATACATATGCACTTTATAAATTATCCAAAATGATCCATATAACAATTAGAATTGAACAGTGAACCGAAATTGTGTCCTAACTAAGCCTGCTTTTATGTGCCATGTACTGGACACTGCAGCGTACCAGATATAACGTACTTATACTCTTATCAAACTCTTACTAGGGATATTAAAAAAAATTCCAAGGTGTATATTCTTTACTGACCTCGCTGTCTAAATTGAGGTTGAGTGTAGAATTATGTTGTTTCCTCACTTTAAGTATTTCCTCATAGCTATATCTTGATGACCATTGCTGTTATGGGACCATATAGCAATATCTTGATGATCAGTGTATTGATTCTCAATCTCATTAAAGCAATGCCTCGACTCTAGAGGGATACGCCGATTAATTAGGCTCCAGTTCCACTGCCCCTCATCTGTTTTGAGTCCTTTGTTAACCAACTAATAGTGCACTAACACAGCTCTCCCCAAGCTCCATTGCCTGACCAATTTTTCAATTCCAATTTAATATCCCATTTTCCCAGGATCCATAGGATCTATTTTCGACTTTATCTCTAACCTCTACCACTATTTTCCATGTTTTTGAGCCTCTTAATGTATTTACCTTGCATGGATGAGAGTTTCTGCAATATTTAGTCCTCGTGAATGTTCACCACAGAGACTCTTAAGTTCTAAATTTCCACTAAAGTTTCATACGGAAGGGATCGACTTAGTCAATCATAAACCCAATACCCATACCACCTTCCATAATCGGCTTGTAGAGATCCTCTCACTTAGTTCATTACAATTTAGGAACACCCATAGTAGACCCTCAAAAAATGTTAGTAAAGATTATTTATGTGATTTGAAGGACTTTCTTTTGGGGCTTGGCAGGAGCCATAGTGTATAAGGGAATAAATTGTAGCACATTTTTAGAAGAATCAATCTACATCCACTAGATAGAAATTTAATCGACCACCCATTCAATTTGTTCCTGATGCTCTTGTTCATAGCCTGAAAGTGACTACATTTCTTTCTCCCTGAGAAAACTGGACAACCAAGATATTTCAGAGGAGACTGATTTATATGAATCTTTATGAATTCAGTTATTCAACTTCTATTCTCTTAAATTATTTCATTGGAGATCGTTATAGAGATTTTCTCTCTATTGATTTTCTGACCTTATTGGCTCTTATAATCCCCCAAAGTAGACATTAACTTTTTAATAATTATTTTCCCTCATGAGGCAAAAACTAGCATATTGCTTGTGAACACCAAGTGAGTAGTACAAGGGCAGCCAATTGGGACTTTGAAACCAACATAATTTGTCTCAAATAAAAGTAGATTTAGACTTCTGCTCAACCATTCTGTAGCTTCAACAAAAAGATTTATATGTATTTTTGTAATAATTTTATAAGGGCTTGTTTTTTATCCGTTCTTTCTTCTCCATCCTCCAAGTTAATACTACCTCACTGTTCCAATTAAAGAAAATATGGAAGACGGGTCATATGAAGTACAGCAAAAGGGGCCATTTTCATTACATTTTAATTAGTTGTCAAGTTGTGAGAAAAGTGTGGGCCATTTTCATTACATTTTTCTCAGTTGTTAAGTCTTGCAATTTTACTATTGTACATATGAAATGAAATCTCTTGTTTCGAATATTTTTTCTTTTTTAATTGCTTTATCATATAAATTTGTTAGTTTTGCAGTGGTTGCATGAAGAAAATGAGAAATTGTTTGAGAGGTTGATGAAAAAAGCAATTGCAGTTGCATTACCACATGTTTATTTATTATTTATATTTTTTCATTCAAGCTTGTCGTAATTAATTGGACACTTCCATATGATATATCCAGTGCATGTTTCATACTTTTCCGTGTCTCTCATGTCCCTAATGATAAAGGTCATGAAATTGCCTTTTGTCTCATGTCTGCGAGTAGAATTGTAGATGTCATTGTCATTTTGTCAGTGTTAGTGCTTAACAAAACATATGAATATCTTCCATAAGTATTCAGTATATATTGAGGAGAAATATTTTTCATAAGTATTCAATATATATTGAGGTGCTTCTCATACTACCCTTATACATTCTACAGAATTCGCTTCCCTTATTCAATTTTTAATCCCTTCTTATTTTAATTCAGTCCATCTTCTTTGAGAGGATACATCATAATATTTGAATTCACAGGAACTTTGTAAATTTAAGTTTAGCTTATACAAAACCAAAAGTTGTTTGATTCTGAGACAACCATTCGTCAAGCTTGGGCAGTGATGACTTAGTTTATTCTAGGATTAATTTATTGTAGGATTATTGTGTGTTCCTACACACAACATAATTGATCATAATAAAAAGGTTGATCCATTCGATTGAATTGAAGAGAGTTGTTTTAATACGAGTGCGTGGTACATAGAGCAACATTTATTGAATTTTTATTTCATTTGATTGTTTTATTAGTTACATAATAGATAAACATTCCATTGGATTGTTCTATAGCAAGTTAGTTGGACTGTTCTACTGTATTGATCTATAGTAGGTTATCTAAGTTCATGACAGCACTGTATATGTTATACTTGATTTGTTCACCAAGTATTTAAGGTTTATAGACTTTCATGGGCCTCTAATTTTGTAGTATACAGTTAATATGAATATACAAGAATAAGTGGGAGATGTCTGAAAATATATCCTTCATTGTGTGTGTATTAAATTCCTTTGCATATACATATCGTTAACAACAAATTGGTATCAACGTGCGATGTTCGTGGCTAGATGATTAACAATGGAATTTGATCATCTGCATCTGTTTTACATCATCTATTTCACAAGTAACAGTGAAATTCTTCATATTCCTATTGCTATATTTATAGTGTTATGTTCCTTTTTTGGCAGCTATATGAGCCTTGATTTATTTGATTACATCACATCCAATTGGCAGTTATATAGTTCATTATTTATGCCATATATCATTTATTATGCTAGTGTTATAAGTCCTTTAATCTAAGCTTTTTATTTTATGAAAATTTGTAAATATTAAAACTAACTTTTCATTGCATTTACGTTTTTAATTGGTTCATCTTCCAATAAACGAGTCAGAGGACCAATGCATTGTGAACACTTCAAACTACACGGCTCCTTAGAATGAGCTCTTAAGTGTCGTCCATCGGAATTATCGTCAGATGATAAATGGACAAAGACCAAAAAACTTGAAGCTATGCAAAGGGAGAAAGTTATTGAGAGGGATATACAAGTTGGTGAGGCGAGGAGAAAAGCTGATGAGGTGAGAAGGGAGGCAAATGCAGCTCGAAGGGAGAATGCTGCAGTGAAAGAACGAATGTATGACCTTTTTGGAAGATTTGAGGAGTTATCCAATCACATAGCGCTTAATAATACATGAGTGTACTTATTTTTTGTGAACGATGAAACGATTTATGTAATTGATGTATTTGACTTAATTTTGATGTGGAATAGTTCAAATATTGATTGACACATTGAGTATTCAATATTATAAATATGTTTTGTGAAGCAATGAAGGATAAAAGTTCTTACTAGATTTTTTTTATCATCTTAAATATCAAATATGAAAATTGAATGCATTTAGTATTATTGGTTAATTAATTTATGCATAAAATGTGAATATTAAATGCAATAACTATTAGTAAAGGCAATAATTTACTACAAAAACTATTTTTAGTGGCAACTCTAAATTGCCACATAACTATCTTGAACTTAAGAAAAAAAATAGTTTTGGTAGCAAATCTTATATTTGCTACAAAAAGAACCTTTTAGTGGCAAATTTGAATAGCCATAGAATTATCTTAACCTTAAGCAAAAACTTAGTTTTGGTAGCAAATCATATATTTGCTATAAAATGAACCTTATAGTGGCAAATAATATATTTTTAGTGATAATTTTGATTATTTTTTGTAGAAAATAATTTGCCACTAAAAGTACATCATTTAGTACCAAAATTGTTTGCCACTAAATTTATAACATTTAGTAGCAAACGCCAAAAAATTGCTACTAAAGGTATTAGCAACAGGTCTTTAGTAGCAAAGTTGTGATAATTTTTTTTGCCACTAAATTTTTAATGATTAGTCACAACTTTATTTTACAACTAAAAGTCTTTTTTCTTGTAGTAGTCAAAGTAGAATTAAAATCCTCAATACTTGGTCAGCAACAATAATTTACTTCTTTTATGACTTCGTAAAAATAAAATCACGAATAAGAAGTTGATTACTTCATGCATGATTTTGTATAAACAAGTTAAGAACAAGAAGTGTAAAACTTCATATACAACTAAAAAAAGTTACAAATAAATTTTACCCGACTAACTTAAATGCAGGAAGACATGTAAAAATTTCTAAATACTGGAATATAAACATATATTCCTCATACACTTGGTCACCACTGATAACTAATACTAAATTTGTATTAATATATCTAAGTGCATTATTAGAATCAATGGTAGGGGTGTAAAACGGACGGATACGGAGCGGATACCATTGTATTCACATCCGTATCCGTCAAGACTCCACACTATCCATATCCGTATCCGTATTCGTATCCGCCCGGATAATAATTTTAGCTATCCATATCCGTATCCTCTCGGATTTTTCGGATTCGGATAATATCCTTATCCGTTTTTATTGTTTAAGATACATTAAGATACACATAGTATATTGAACACTAATTTAATCAATTAATTAAATATATAAATTTTCATTCCATGTAAGATATAGAGAATGTGTGAAGCATAAAATTAAACTATAAAAGAAGGTTTGAGCAAAAGTACTAACCTTTAATGTGCATTTTCTTATTCAATTTTGTGCCATTGAAATTTGTATCCTCTTCAGTTTCTCGAATGTTTGAACAAAAATGAAATGAAGCATCATCTTACCTGAAAAGATTAACTCAATTAAAATATTAACGGAGAAAACAAAGAATATATTACAATAAAAGAAGGTATGTTATTTTTTACCCCTTAAGTTCCTGAAGTGCGCCTTTCTCATCTCCTTTCCCTTGTATCCTTGTCGAATTAAGCATTAAGGTAATCACAACTCGCAAGTTAGTAGTAATGCATAAAGATAAGACATCAATTGTTTGAACATACTAATTCACCCAAATAAAACTTCACCAATATATGGTACTAAAAAGATAAATCCATGAGTTTAATAATACATGTAACATAAGTTTTTCTTATACATAAAAGTTTCTTCCACTAAAATTCGCCCCCGTAACACAAAAATTATCATCTTCAACTTCCAAGGTCCCACAAAGCTGTATCGGATAAGAAGAAAGAAGAAGTTATAAACAGATTATTAGCAATAGCTATTCATTATCACAAGAAGAACAATACTAACAAAAATATTCAATTAATAATAATACCTGAAAATGAATTTTTGAGAGCCTAGCTATTCATTATCATCAGCAACCTTCAAATTTTCTAAAATTTTACAAACAAATAATAGGTTAGTGTTTATTTATGTTTAATAGTAATGAAAAATATAAATTTTATTTTGACTTACCCAGTTTCTCTCCAACAGAAGGCAACCAATCTTTCAAACAAAGAAGAGTCTCGACAGTCTCAGAAGCTAAAGATGAACGTGTATCATCCACAATTTTACGCCCCCAACTAAAAGCTGACTCTGATGCAACGGTAGTAACAGGAATAGCTAAGATATCACATGCCATCTTCGCAACTGTGGGGAACTTTGGCCCATTAGTCTTCCACCAATGCAAAATATCAAAGGCAAACTCAAAATCATCGTCGAGAGGGAATAAAGCTTCTTCCAAGTAGTGTTCTAATTCAGACTTCTGAACTATAGAAGAAGCATTAGAGCGCTCCATAATAAACCTTTTAAATCCTCCTGTAAAGCCAGATCTTGCTTGGGGAATAGTATCAACTTCACGAGTAGACTGCTCACATCTATCCCCAAGTATGATGGGAGAACATGAAGATTCACTATTTAAACTTTTATATTCATCATATAACTCAAACAAAGTGGTGCGAACTCTGCGAATGTAACTTTCTGCCAAAGAACCATAAATCTCACGATAAGCATAGTGAACAAACTCCATTTTGTACCGAGGGTCCAATACCAGTCCAAATGTTAACACCAAACTACACTCCACCCAATACTTGTCAAGCTTTTCTCGCATTTTCAACGCCATCAAATGAATATAATCCACATTACTTTGCATCCATTTATTCAACTGATAATTAATATTACAAACATCATTGAAATAGTAGTTTGCAGTTGGGTATTTTGTCCCTGAAAGGCGATTTGTCATTTCATAAAAAAATTTCAAACATTCACAAATTTTTTTCCCCCGTTCCCAATCATGCTCATTTGGAAGAAAATCATAATCACGATCCAACTCTGCCAAGCGCTCAAACGATCCTCTCAATTCTATGGCACTCTCTAGCATAAGATACGTAGAATTCCATCTAGTTTGACAATCTAATTCCACATTCTTTTTAGAATTCAAACGAGTCTGTCGTAACGCAATATTCCAAATTTGATTTCTTTGAAGTGATGACCTAACGTGCTTAACACTATTACGAATTCTCTCAATAAAAGTATCAATCACTTTCAACCCATTCCTAACAATCAAATTAATAATATGAGCAGTGCAAAGAGTATGAAACATATCACCATTTTGGAGAAGAACTTTTTTACCATTCAACCATAACTTAATACGCTCTACTATTGGCTTATTGTATCCAACATTATCAACTGCAATAGTCATGAGCTTTTTTCAATATTCCACTCTAAGATTCTAGTCTTCACCCATTCAGCTACATTTTCAGCATCATGTGGACATTCGATCCAACAAAAAGAAATTATTTTCTTATACAATTTCCATTCATTATCTATGTAATGGCAACTCAAACAACAATACCCAGTTCCTTGATGTTTAGGAGTCTAGATGTCTGTAGTGAGGCTAATCTAGATGAAAGACTTTCAATGCTCTTGTAAAGTTTTTCTTTTTCACATTTAAAACCTCTTTTTAAATCATTTCTCACAGTAACTCTTGACCGAAATTTATAAGTAGGACAACAATAAGAAAGCCAATACCTGAAGTACTCGTGCTCGGCCATAAGAAAGGAATAATCATGTTTAGCAACCATTTGAGAAAATAAAAGTCTCTCCACATCTGGGTCAAATTTGTAAGTGCCAAACTTTGGAACCGGATCACTAGATGACTTAACTGCACCAATAAGTTTCTGTCGAATGTCTCCTCCACTCGTAACCTTACGTTTACACGATTTGAGATGGTTGCTCAAGTGTGAGGTTCCTTTTGAAATCCCCGCATCAAACTTTCTTTTGCAATGGGTGCAAGTCGCCGTAACAGAATTATCTGGATGAACCTCTCTATTAAAATCAAACCACAAGTTAGATGTAAGTTTTTTGTTGTGCGCTTTGTTCTCACTAGCTTTGTTCTCACTAGCAACACTTGCGCGATCTGACGAAATACTCTCAATAGGAACAGGAGAAGATTCATGCGTGGAAGGATTGTTTTGATTGGCTTCTGTAGACATATTAAACTGCATCGTGTTGAGGGATAATAAGTGATATGCGACATTCCCAAATATAATCTATTATTAAAAAAGCTAAAAATTACAACGTAGAAAAGGCATAAAACTTATCTTTAAAAAAAATATGAAACTAATTTTAACAAAAAAATTTGTTACCTAAAAATTTTCATCCTAATATTACTAAAAAATTTGAACCAAAACAGAATTTATGAAACTCCATAATTCAGTCTACTTTATTAAACTCCATATAAACAACCATAAACATATCACCCTCACCATATCACCATAAAACATATCACCATATCACCATAAACTGATGCAGTAAATTAAACTGATGCAATAAAACATATCACCATATCACCATAAACAACTATGAAAAAAACTGATGCAGTAAATTAAACTGATGCAATAAATTAAACTGATGCAATAAAACATATCACCATATCACCATAAACAACTATGAAAAAAATAAATTAAACAACTATGAAAAAAACTGATGCAGTAAATTAAACATATCACAATAAATTAAACATGTCACCATAAACAATGTGAAATTTCTGTGTACTCTTTAAGAAATAAAATATCGGACGCCCTTTTGTTAAGATATAAATTGTGTTTGATTTGGATCATCAATTATTCAGTTGCGGACAAGATGCTAGAGAAAATAGGATTGCCTTCAAAGCCATCTCTGAGAGGGAATATTCAAAAAGAAAACTGATAAAAAAAGAAAACTGATAAAAAAAGAAAACTGATAAAACTGATAAAAATAGTTGAAAACTATAATATTCAAAAAGAAAACTGACCTTGTGACTCAGGGTGCGGCGGCTGGAGATCGGAGGAGATCGGAGGGTGCGGCGGCGGGAGATTGAGGGAAGAGGGAGTGGGATTGGGGGAGATCGGAGGGAGCGACGGGTGATTGAGGGAAGAGGGAGTGGGTTTGGGGGAGATCGGAGGGAGCGACGGGTGATTGAGGGAAGAGGGAGTGGGTTTGGGGCTGATCGGAGGGAGCGACGGGAGTGAGGGAAGAGGGTTTAGGGGAAATAAGGAGATACCGTGTTTTTAGTTATTAGGGTTAGGTTAGATTTTTAAAGTTTATATAATTATAGTTATTCCCAATTTTTTTTTTAAGTTTTAGTTTATATATAAAATATTATATGGCTAATATTTTACACTTTGTTAGACAGATACGGATATCCGGCAAAATGGATATCCGGTAAAACGGATACTCCGTGTTGGATACGGATTATCCGTGTCGGATACTACTGTTATTCGTATACGTATTCGTTTTTTTCGGATATTTTTATTGAGTATCCATATTCGTATCCATTTCCGTTTTTTAGGATAAATATCCGCAAATTCGGATTCGAATATCGGACGGATGCGGATTTTCGAATATCCATTTACAGCCCTAATCAATGGCATTACCACTAGTAACTAATACTAAATTTGGATTAATATATTTAAGTGTATTAGTAGAACCAATGGTAGTACAATCATAATTTAACTGATTGATTAAAATAATCGTAAGTTAATAAAAACAAACACATTTTATTTATATAAATTGTATTACATTCAAATGAATTACAAAATACAGAAAAATCATTCAACCGGACGTTTTCCTTCGATTTTAGAAGTCAGCTGCACTTTTTCCATACCAGTAGGAGGAGGATCCAATGTATAAGGGGAATTGATAAAGTTAAAATCTTATAGCATTCTTCTGTTGCTGCTGCTGCTCGGCATGTTGGTCAGGTGAGGAGGTCGAACTATCTCAAGTTCATTATGTAATTCATAATCCCCTAAATATTTAGATATCAAGCATTGGGGAATCGATTCAACATGAATCCAGCTGACATCCAACTTGAATGGAGGCTTTTGGCAGTCTAAAAAACTAGGATCATTCCAATACCAAAGTTGGCTACCTTGATCAACTTTCATCACAGTCAAGCAATTGGTCCAACCCTATTTATAGCCTTCACGATGAGAATCAACTTTCATCACACTCAAGAAATTGGTCCAACCCTATTTATAGCCTTCACGATGAATTTGAGCGAGGTGATAATCTATATGGCCCAAAGCTTTGTTGTAGCCTTCCATCCATACATATTTGGGTTATTTATGAAATTAAAAGGTTAATCTTTCGACTTGATATTAAAGTTTCTTCAAAACTTTATCCTTTACTTGCAACCGAGAGGATTGGTTGGTAAGGCTTTGTCTTTAACTTCCAACTTTGTGGAGAAGTCAATAATAGCTTGACTCTTTGCCTTAAACTGGGCAGCCTGATCAGTTAAAATTTTCTTAATCCTATCCCTTCTACAGTTGGTTGGCTTATTCTTTGTTTGGAAGATTGTGCAGGTTTGGATGTCTTCAAATATTATAATTCCTCTATCAACCTGGCATATTCAACCGTAAAAAAGGAGACACCTTCATCAACATCAGCAACTGAAGATTGGTTTAGAGTATCAAGATCACTTTGAAGTCTATTATTTTATTCTTCAAGGAGCTTAGCATTTTTTCGGGCTTTATCTATCTCTTTGTTCATCAAAAACTCTTTTTTTCTAAAAGTAGAGGCATATTTTTCCAACTTATCTTCAAATCTCCAAGCTTCACTCAAGGTCTTTTATTTGGCTTCATAGTCGACATGCAATAAAGCTTTGGCTTCATTATGCTCTACTTGTAATTCTTCGATCATCTGAATGTAAGAAACATTATTGGCCACAACCCGGTTAAGAAGGAATTTGAGATAAGTATATGCATTTCTTTCTTGGTCAGAAGCATTTGCGCCGAGAAAGTTTGTTAAGTCTTCGTCTATAAAGTCCAAATGGCCGACCTTAAATAGACTATTACAGCGTTTGAGTAGGTCAGAGTCAGTGAGGAAATTTATTCCATCTCGGCCATGGACTAAAAAGATAAAACACCAATTGATCAACTACAAAGGGAGACAGAATAATAGTTAAGCGTAAAAAATGACAAGGCAATTAAAGAAAGAGTTCTTTCATTAATGGATGACAGTAATACAAATACATTAGATAAAGATAAAAATAAGATAAAAAAAGGTACAAAATATAAATACTAGAAGCCGAACAAGTCTACATCTTCTTCTTATCCTTCTCCACATCAGGGATCACTTGGTCGACATGAGGGATATCTGAGTCAACAGTAGTATTATCTTGGTCGACAGAAGGGGTAGTAGACAAGATTCTCCCGAACCAACATCATCCTTAATTTTATCATCAAGGTTAGGGGGAGTGTCGAGTTATGCCTAAGAAAAAGCTCTGAATCCTCAGTAGTGCCAACCTCCTTCAAAGCGACTGGCCAACCTTCTTTAAAGAATTTCTTCCTTGCTTATCCAATTTGTGTAGAAGTAGCAGAGATGGATTTATCCCAACCATTGTTGAAGGATTTTTCTCTAGTCTTTTTTCTCCTGGACTTCTCAGCAGACATGTCGTTCGCCAATTTGGTTACCTTCCCTTCAGTAGCCTTTGACCTGCGCTTAAGCTTGAACATCGATCGAGTTAGCTACAGATAAAGCAGTATTAACTCCCTGCTGTGCTTCTTCGAAAGACTTGATATTCTCTTCCCAAGCCTTCTGGTTTGTCTCTAAGTCCTGCTTGGACTCCTCCAAATATTTTTGAAGACCCTCGAAGGCCTCATTTACTTTTCTCGAAGAAGAACGTAGCTGATCATCTTGCTCCAGTATCTGGTTATAATCAATCAGGAACTGCAAGGAAAAATCTAAGTCAGTATAAATTAAAAAAATATAAAAAATATCTAGATAACTTCAAATATGAAAACTCACCAAGGCTAAACTCTGAGTAGCCCTCTCCGATAGCGTTGATCGTTACATGGCGGTAGCAATAACTCTATGGTCTAGGAGGGTGCTAGACTTGATCAACTTCCTAGCCAAGCTAGGACTAAAGGCTACAGATGATCCAACAACAGATGGGACCATATTGACCAATCCCTATTGGTCGACGTCAATAACCTTCTCAATCTGCTTATCAGCAGGACCTATCATTAGTCTATTAAGAGGATAATCACCACCTCTATTTGTTAGGGGTTCTTACTAGCCTCAACCTTCTTCTTTGGGGCGATGGTATCAACTGGTTTCTTAGTACCAACAACAGATCATCCTTCGAGAGATTAAAAATTTTCCTCTTTCTCATACTGACAGAAAGAGGAAGGTCGAAATCAAGAGAAGAAGAAATGCTACCACTAACAACTCTAATACTAACAGAGTTAGTGGCCGAAGAGGTAGAAACTGGATCCCTTTCCAAATCTATCACAATGGAAAGCACAACAGTTATTGGGCGCGCTACAAAAGAAGTTACAAAACTTATATACTTTAACAATACAAAAGCTGATCAAGGATGAACTTTTTCTACTCTTTAGTTGAGGCCCCACAGGATTTTGAGCTCTTCCAAATTTACTTCACCTGGCTTGGGACACTTCCTCTAACGTTCTTCTGCATCAAAGTAATACGAATAATAGTTACATGTCAGAAAAGAGATCAGTAAATAAATATAAGAATTTAAATGACAACCTACTCCATTCTCTGATTGAGGGCACCTGGGACCATGATAGGCTACTTCACTCTCACGTGGGGCATGTTGCAAATTCTTAACTATTAAAGCATAACTCCAATAATCCTTATTGGAATCAGATAAATTCAACACTAAAACCCTATTGGCTTGTCTGATTTTCAAATAATATGCTCTCCTGCAATAGTCCATTTATAACAGAACCTATATTATCTCTGAAATCCCAACATGGGTCCTATAGATTTCATTCAATCTGTTCACACTATTGATAAATCTCCAAGTATTAGGGGCCACTATTGTTGGAATGACGTCAAAACATTGGCAGAAATAAAGAAAAAAGGTTTTGGTGGAAATGAAAAATCACACTTCGCTATAAACAAGGTGGGAATCCAATGACCCTCATCTAAAGAATATACATCTAATGGCCCATGAAGAACTTCTAAATCGACCCAAGAGAGGATTTTCTTTCATTCCCCAAGTTCCTCTAAAGAATCGTTATTAACTATGTGAACCATGATTTAAAAAGAAAGGAAATGACAAAAACAAAGAAAAAGAAAGAACTCTAACAGAGGACTAATGATTCAGCAAGAACTATCAAAGGAAAAGACGAACAATGGCAAACAATCGCACAAAAGTTTAGAAATGGTTGCTACAGTTTGAAGATTTGGGGTGAGGAGAAATCTTGAAAAACATCTCACTTTTTATAGCTTGTCTCGAAAACAACAAAAGTAATGATTAAGCGTACCAACGATTGACATTACGATGGCTTCGTAATGCAAAGGGTGTAAAATACCCATTTACCCTTTGGCGGTTCGCTAAAATTCAAATTATTTACAAAAATGCCATATTCAAACAACGCCATTAAAATTTTACAAGTGTGGGAGATCGACTGCCGACTACGAATCATGAGAACAATCCGAGCAACTTTCCGGATTGAATGCTCCATACTTTCATGCAAGTATCAAGCATGGAACATTAGGGACTTCTGTTGATGACAAAAATTATCCACCTACGTGGACCAATCAGAAGTGAACACTTGTCCTCCTACGTGGCCAAAATCCTAGTCAGTAATAGTAGCTTAGCAGTCATGCCGACTAACATAAGGAATGTTGATTAATACAAGGAAGGCCGACCAACGAGATCAATAAAGCGTCACCATACCAAGGGTGGTTTATACAACCAATCGCCACATTCATTATGTAAGGATGTAAATGCTTAAATGTATAAAGGCATTTCATCCCTAGACATTCCAACCCTTAACCTTCAGGGCACTATAAATACATTGTATCCCTTCCATTAAGGGAAAGGTAGAACGGATTCTGGGATATTCTTATTTACAAGAGTACTTAACTTTCTGTAACTTCTGAAATCAATACAATAGCAGTGGACATAGACTTTCTTACATAGCTGAACCACTTTAAAAACTCTCTTATCTCTCATTATTTACCACTGCACTTATATATTTTATCCGTGATCATAAAATTGGATCAAGTTCAGTTTTTTACATCAATAATCAAAAAGTTCCTCAAACATTTTTTAATATACATTTAGTCCAAACATTTTTATTTTATTCCAAAAAGTCCATCAAACACTCATTTAACCAATATTTTGTTATTTTTCAAGGTTCGCGCTACCGGTACCCCCGCCCCACCTTCCCTTCCACCCCACGTCTCCATTGCCCGAGCTCCAGCTCCAGCGATTCTAATCGGAGCTCATTTTTTTTAGTTTATTTATGTAATGAAGGAGTTTTGAGAACAAAATAAAAATACTTGGAGTAAACACGTATTAAAACAATATTCAAAATACTATTTGGTATATGATCATTTAAAATAATAATAAAATTATCGTTTGAACTCATCATATATAATAAATAGTGCTTTCAAGAAAGTATAATTGTAGATTTGTTTATTTATCTTCCGTCCTTGCATCATTGCATGTTTAAAGAAAATCTAATCTAGTAATTATTTAATTTGAAGATTAACATAAATATTGATCCAAATAATGTTGGGTGAGTAACTAAATTATTGTGTTTTGTGATCGTTAAGAGGAAAAGATGATGGAGAGTTGGATCCGAGCTATTGCGGAAGCCATCCACTCCACCCCTTCTCAGGCTGTCATCTATCTCGCCGGCGGAGCATCGCAGGCGGTTGGATGGTTAATGTCGGTTCCTGGAGCTTCAAACACAGTGCTTGAAGTTGTGATCCCTTATTCCAGAATGTCTACCATCCAATTAATTGGCAAGGTCACCTCATCATCTCCGCCTCCGCCTGCCTTAATTAATATTTGCAAATTCCTTATTGCCTTTTTCTTAAACTTGTGGGTTTTGTTCTATAGGTTCCTACCAGCTTCACTGCCCCGGAAACTGCCCAGGATTTGGCGTTACTGGCTTACAATCGTGCTCTCAAGCTCTCTAAACCAGGTTTCCCGCCTTCATCTTTACCTCAATGTCCTGTCCTTTACTCCACAACTGTTGCAACTATTTTTATGCACATCTGTCAATTGATCGGAAATTAAATCAGTTTATTTGCTTATTAATTTAATGTTGTTTTTGTATTCTCATAACATAATAAAATGAAGATCTGATAGAATATCCTTGATGCTTGTACTAAAAAGAAGTGTGAAAGGCTTTTTACTGTAGCATGTACATAACAAAACAATAAACTAGTACACATAAAATGGATAGTTTGTAGAAATTATTGTCCTTTAACTGTACTGTGTGCAAAAAAATATTAGAAAATATAGCAAGTACAATGGCTAGGATTTTTTGAAAGCAAATGGAAGTCTATTTGTCTTTGGTGTTAATTACGTAAATGAACGTCAAATGAAAAATAAGAAGATGATTTAACTTCTCGTCCCAACTCTCTCTCAATATTTAAAAAATGTATGAATACCTCAAATGAGGCTACATGGGGAGTATTTATATGGAATGAGAGAGGCTTTTAGTAGTTGTTAGCCAAGTATGAGTTGTCATGACAACTCATCCATGACAACACTAACTAATGGAACCTTTTAGAAACTTCCATCTCAACCCTTGCTACAACTAAAAAATATTAAAAATTTTACATCAAAAATAGTAAACAACTAATAAAAAGAAAAATACAATGAAATAAAAAAAATACAAGAAAATACTAAAATTAACCCTAATTCACATCATTCTCCCCCACTTAAAACCAAGCTTGTCCTCGAGCTTTCAGAATTGGAGTCGAGTGAAAAGTTCCCAAAATGGGTGGCCGAAGAGGAAAAGTAAAATTTTGGGGACCACCGGAAGCTAGGACGTTCAACCATCTGGCCGGAGCCTGCGAGGGCCTCGACGGGGACCATCAGAAGTTTGACTTCCTCCTCTCTTTATTTTTATATTTTGTGATCTTTTCTTCCTCTCAATCTCTTCCTCTCTATTTTTTTTTGTTCCTACCTAGATCGAACAATAACCTAGGGTTTCGCAACCTTAGGTCGCGCCCTCTCTGTTCATCGTGGACCCTTTTGGCCTCCACCGGCAACAGTCGGATCCCACGGGGGTGTGCCGGAGTTAAGTCGATGATTGAGAAAGCTATTCTGGCTCCTCTCTGGTCCGTGTAATTTTTGGATTCTCTCTCTCCTCATCGAGATCCTAGGATGAGACTTGGGTCACGAGACAGAAGGTCTCATTGCCTCTTTTTTCTTTTTTTTTCCAAGGTTTTACAGAGGATTTTAGGTGGGTTTAGGGTTCCGTTGTGGTGGCATAATTGAGGGCGGACGAGGGGCAATGGTGGAGGTGGAATTAGGGTTTTGGGTGGTGGTGGGAGCGGTGTGAGGGCGACTCGTGGATGCGTCGGGTGGAGGAAGGCAAGCCTCAAGAGCGTCGAATCGTGATACAAGGCGGTTTAAAACCTCCTCGAGCCTATCGGTGTGCGAATCAAATAGAGCAACCCTCTTCTTAGGTCCCATTTGCCGTTGTCTACGATTTGTTATACAACAATAACAACGAGTGGAGCCAACGAGGCTCTGATACCAATTAACGTAAATGAGCGTCAAATGGTAATTAGAAAATGATATAACTCGTGTCTCAACTCTCTCTCAGTATCTAAAAATTGTAGGATTGCCTCAAATGAGGCTACGTGGGGAGTATTTATAGGGAATGAGAGAGACTTATAGAAATTGCTAGCCAAGTATGAGTTGTCATGACAACACTAACTAATGGAACCTTCTAGAAACTTCCATCTCAACTCTTGGTACAACTAAAAAATATAACAAAAATACTAAACTAATAAAAGGAAAAATACAATGAAATAAAAAAATACAATAAAATACTAAAATAAACGCTAATTCACATCAGTTAATGTAATGATTTTTCAGTACTACCCCTCCCCCCCAAAAAAAAATTTAATAAATAAAATATTGCATAATGTATCAGATAAGATATTAAAATAAAATATTTAAAACTTAATGTACTAAAAAATAATAAATTTGATTAATGTAATGCATTTTCAGTATACAGTATTAAATAAATAGTGCTCAATGTATCAGAAAATGTAATAAATAAAATCAATGGAGTTCTGAATGTAAATTCTGCTAATATATTTTTTTAAAATAAATTTATATTTATTAAAGGAAAAGCTATGGGCCTTGCGTTATTTTTATTGGATTCCAATATTTGGAATCCAAATCCCATCAGGTGAATATTCCACTTACAATGACCACCAACGCCCCCCCCCCCCAAAAAAAAAAAAATAAATAAATAAATTAAGGTTGTGTCTTTTTCTTTCTTTTTTCTTTTATTTAAGCTTCTTGTTCTCAGGACTGCAGAGTCCTTGGATGAAACCTGGACCAGTCTGGAGAGTTTTGTAAAGACAGGATTGGGCTGTATAGCCTTCTGTAGATTAGGTTGATTGAACTCTTAATATGGACAAGTGACTAAATAAAATAGAAAATCGCTTCATGGATCCACTAGACGTCGTAGTTAGTGAAAACAAGCTGAACTGTTACAGAAGTTTCCGAGTCCTGCTGAACCTGGATTGCTGAAGAACAAACTGACTGGGCTATGTCCGGAAAGTGACTTGCCTGAGCCAGGACCTGATCTGAGTTGTGGTGCAAGGATACTGGGATACTGGACTCGTATTTTAAGGGTCTGACCCAAACTCTAGTGCTCGAATATTAGATTCGTGGCACTACCCTGCTCCAAAATTGCATACTATGTTCTATATACATGTGCCAAATCCAAGTATTGCTTCTTGTACCTATGCCATATTTGAGAATTGCATTTTGTTCCCGTGTCAGATTGAGTATTTGAGCATTGTCTGCTCCAATGATGAGCAATCAGAGCACTGCTTGGGCCGCGCCTGAGCTATTTGAGCACTGCCTAGGCCAAGGTCAAGCTATCTGAGTACTGCCAGCCGAGGTTGAGGTATCCGACCGCAGGCTTGGCTGAGCCCGAGCTACTTAAGCACTGTCTGGGCTGAGTTTTAGCTATCCAAGAACAGCCTGGGTTAAGGCTGAGCTATCCAAGTACTGGCTGAGTTATGGTCGAGCTATTGGAGCACTTCTTGGGCCGAGAAGAAGATGATATCAATTATACTAAGCAGACTTGCTCAAGGTAACGAGAAGCCAAGAACATAGAAGGTACTTGGGTCAGATGAGTCCATGGTTTTTATTCCTATAAAAACGGTAGCTTGTCTCCCTTGCAAGGGAAAGAGCAAGAGAAGAAGGATTAGACTTCATGATGTTGCTAAGATGTAAGACCCGAAGAGCAGTTTTTTGTTTCTCTAAGAATATCCACAATATATGATGGAAATAGGCCCTATTTTAGGGTTTTATTAGTCATTTTATTTTGTTATTTTCTTTAGTTTGTTATTGTATTTTTATTTGTTTTGCCTTAGTATTCAGAGGTAAGGAGTAGTGATGACATTTTTGTAATTAGGGCCTTAGCTTAGGGCATAAGCTACTCCTCCTCTTTAAATTCTCCCATGTAACCCTCATTTGAGGTAGACTTGAATTTTGAAATAGAAAAGAGTGTTTTTCTCTCTAAAGTGGGGTTTAGATAATTTTAGGAGCCTTTTGACGGGTGGTTTACGTTAAATTGGTATCAGAGCGGGTGTCACTCCACATTGGTGTTGGTCTATCGGTGTATTTGTATCAAAATCGTATGCTACTTTCAATGAATCCAAAAAAATCCAAGCCACAAATTGAAGAGATTCGAGAGTTGAGGTAAGAGTTAAACGAGAAATTTAACCTTCTCTTCCAACTCATCTCCTCCAAAATTCAAAACCCGAATTCTAGTCTTCCTCCCACCAACCTTCCCCGCCCTAACATCCACCCCGCTGCCCTAAGTTACCCCACCCTTGTCGCCCTACCCCGACCCTCCATTCCCACCCCTAAACCCTAACCCTACCCACCCCGCTGCCCCAGCCCAAAAAAAGATCCCTGCCGACCACCCGAACACCCCAACAGCCTGAAACCACCTGCCGATCACCCCAATAGCCCCCTTAATGCCCCCGAGCCAAACTGTAGTAGACCCAACCCCAAAACCTAACCTAACCCAATCCCGATCGCATCCTGCCTGGACCACCCCAGGTGGTTGCGCAACCCTCTGGACCCCAAATCGACCTTGGAAAACTAGGGTTTTGCCTTAGTTTTGTGCGGAACCCACTTGGGCTGCCCAAGCTAGCCCCAAATTCTTTTAACTGCTCCAAACCATGGTTTTCTACCCGGGTGGAAGCTTTTAGGGTTGCTTTGGGTGAAGAAAGAGAGAAGAGAAGAAATGAAGACCTAGATTTGTGGAATGTGCACTCCTCAAGTTTCAGAAATTAATTTTTAAACCCAACAAGTTTTTGACACCTTTTTTTGGAATTTCCTTACGAGTCCCCAATTTTTTTTGAACGCTCGAGGACGAGCTTGGTCTTAAGAGGGGGAGAGTGATGGAAATTGATCCTATTTTAGGGTTTTATTGGTTATTTTATTCTATTTTGTTATTTTCTTTATTTTGTTATTGTATTTTTATTTGTTTTGCCTTAGTATTTAGAGGTAAGGAGTAGTAATGACATATTTGTAATTAGGGTCTTAGCTTAGAGCCTAAGCTACTCCTCCTCTTTAAATACCCCCATGTAAGCGTCATTTGAGGTAGACTTGAATTTTGAAATAAAATAGAGTGTTTCTCTCTCTAAAGTGGTGTTTAGATAATTTTAGGAGCCTTTTGACGGGTGGTTTACATCAATATATCTGTGTCATCCTATCAAGTGTTTTTTCTTCGTAAATAAATTCCATAGGTATATAAATGCATAATTGCATATAGGTGCATAAATATGTATATATAAAATATCATCAATTATAATGATTACTCTCCTACATTTATTACTACTTTTATAGATTATTAAATTGTCTCTTAATATTTTTTCTTGTTGCCTAGAAAAATACAGAAGAGTGTTGGGTGGGGTGGTGAATCACTGATTTAGTTTTTTGAAAAATAGTTGACAGATAAAAGTTTGAATTATTTTTATCTCTAGATAAATAAACAATAAATAGCAAAAATAATTGATAGAGGAGATTGAGAGTTAGAGATATCAAACCCAAAGACTTTTTTACGTGATTTGACGCAGCACACCTAAATTTCACTATGATCAAACCTTTATAATTGGCCAAGACCAAGTCATTTCTCGAGTGTGCACAACTCTCACACTTAAAGTGAGAAGCACCTCCCGCACACTTCAAAGTGTGAGAAGCACTTCTTGCTAGAGTGATATGGTTTTCTTGAACAAAATATTGGCTTAATAAATGAATGTGCGAATGTTCTAGACAAAATCAACAACTCCCTTAAGAATTCAGCAATAAATTCTAGAGACTAGTATGAAGATAGTAAATGATTGAGAGCTCTTAAATGAGAGAAGTAGATGAATAAATGCTTTGGTCTTCTTTAAGAGCAATAATTGCTTTCAATTGACAATGGTAATGATAATCGACAAGGGATGCATTTTTCTCTCTTGGTTGTATATATCAATGTGTATTAAATCTCATTTTTTTTTTTGTAATTTGCTGAAGGAGAGGATATATATAGTTCAAATTGAATTATGCCTGTTCGAGTGCAGTAAATGTGCCAAACGGCTCTCTTCAGCTGCCACACAGTCTCCTATGTCAAAATGCACAGGCGCTAATTGTGATTTCTCACATTGAGATGTGAAAATGTGAAGGCAAGTCTAAATTCGAGATATGTGCTCTAAACATGAATTAGTTGGCTCATAAAGCTCAGTTTTCTTGTGAGGGACATTTTTAAGCATATAAAATTCTAAAAATATTTTTCACAAATATGGAATTGGTCTCGGGTCTCGCCCAAGCTACGGTTGGTCTCGGGTTCGAGACATGGGAGCAACGTCTCCATATATGGGGGTAAGGCCAACCGACATTCGCCTCTCCCAGACTTGCATTTAAGCGGGAGCCTTGTGCACCGGGTACGACCTTTTATGTAAGTGAAAAATGTGTATGATAAAAACAATTTTGAGGTCAAAAGACTTTTTCTCTTTTCGATAATTGTTATATAATGAATGATAAAAAGGCAATATCAATTTATTCAAACATATACAACTTTTACAAAGATACCTATCACTCAATTTTCAAATCTTCAACTCTTGATTCTCCGTTGTTTTTAGTTCGGAGAAGAACTTGCAGTTGATGGTCTTTACGCTTTGATCGTTCGATAAAGTTTCTCTTCAATTCTTTTGATCTTTGTATTGTAATGCATCTTTGCTTGATGACGACCTTGTTTATAAGCTTTTCGAAGTCTTCGTCAAATGTAGTTGTCGCGATAACTTGGTAGAGTGTGTATCTTGAGTCTTTGATCGTGATTGATACATAATTAATCACGGAAACTCTATTTGAAAATACAATTACAATACACATGTTAAATATGCACGTGTTCAATGTATTGCTATCATCAAAATTACTAGATTGCCCTAAGGCAACCATTTTGGTTCAACACTTCTGACAACTATATTTCTTTCACATTCTAAAAGTAAGTCATTTCTCAATATCCAAAATTTTGTTAGTCACATTTTTACTAGTGTCCACAAAAATGTAGTTAGGTATTTGAAATGAATAATTTTATATTTTAATGATGGAAACATTGAAAAAGTCCATAAAGGCTCAAATTTCAATATGTGTTTGATACGAATACATTGCTCTCCTAGTGTAGCAACTTTTAAGCCCTTTCAAAATACAATGTTTCCAAATTTTTGCACTTTGCTTTAAAGGGGGGTGACTTTTGAAATTAAGGCTCTTCTGAAATGGTATCATCTCATCTCATCTCATCTTCCAACCACATTCTTATCCTCAACATTTCTATAGACTTTGGTGCTTTTTGGATTACAATAGGCTATCATATGTAATCATAATTACATATGGCACTATTCTTACTGCTTTGCAACCGTCTAAGTATCTGATGTTCTGATCTTCTAGTTGCAGAAATAAGCTTACTAGGTAATCTCAATTTTTTTTGGAAATGTTACCTTTGTTATGTATTAATCTTTGTTCCTTTCATTGTTTCGATAGGTTCTCCGGTTATAGGTGTGGGTTTTACTGGTTCTTTGGCAAGCACACGCCCTAAACTTGGGGAACACAGGTACTTTTTTAATAATTTTTCCTTCCTAAAATTTTTAAAATATTTTACCTTTGAAGTTTCATTTCTAATTTTTGTAAGTTGAGATCAGGAAAGGTTATATGATGGGTAAAGTATTTTTTGTTGCCAAAGCCCCTGCAACAATATGGTTAGGCTATCACCATTGATTGGTTCTAGTAGTATTAATATTTCTCTCTTTACCATATAGATTAATATTGTTCTTGTCTCCTTCAAAATCATTTCTAGTATGATATCTTGGTGCAGAACCAAATGAATAACTGAATAAATAAAATGAAAAGAAATTGAATTTCAAACTTAGGGTTCTTAATATCAATGTCAAATATGTTCTAAATACCAAAAGCATCGAATTTATAGGCTTTACAATGAACCAAATAAGAGAAGGAATCACCCAAACCCCTAAATTAAAGGAATCACAATTGAAGCCACTAATTAAGCCTAATAAAGATCTAGAATGCTTATTAAATCCTATTATTAAGCCTTGTCCTTTATGTGCTGATAAGAGGTCTATCATGAGCCCCTTCAACTCTTCTACATTGTAAAGAATTTGCCTCCAGAGAGCTATGATAATGATCTAGAAGATTGAGATCAAGGTGACACAATTCATACTTGGAAAGACAAGTGGCCTTTGGAAGTGGACAATCCTTACATTTGACAAAATACTGCTGGCCTGCATTCTCATCTCCAAACACATCCTTGATGCGGTCGTCATGTTGCTGTGAAAGGGGTGGGAAAACTGGGACTAGAATAGATGAAGAGGATGTTCAACATTTATAAATATCTCCTTGTAATATGGGATGCTTGAAGGTTATAGATTAGGAGATACCTCATACATTGAAAATTTGACCTCTCACAGTATATGGCATGCACGGTAAATAAATGTTAGGTCCAATTCCATGTATAATGCAATTGGGTCCAATGGATCTAGCATGCAGTTTCTTAAAGGGATGTTTAGAATAATGTCCCGGTCGAACAAAAACCACGCATGTGCTCGAAACTCCTGCGACCAAATCTTAAACCACCAACCATATAGATCGGAGCAGTACAAGCCCCAACCAGTCTCCTTCCCTTCTTGAAACCTAGATCTGGGTCGAATGTCTCTTTCGGGTCATCCAGCAGTCGACCAGACCCCACACCGGTGGAGTCAGACTTCCAACCAACCTCACCGGAGGAGCGTGTGTCCAACCAGAGCTCCGACAGGCCCAGAAAGCTCCAAACCTGCTTCGCAATTGCAAGAGCAGGTAAGACAGCTCGGATCGAATTGAAGGGTTGCCTGTGCTAGTCTGCCGTTGGCGACGCCACCCGAGACTGGCTGACGGTGAGCTAACTAACTACCGAATAGTTCCTTTATCCCATGGATGTTGCAACACCAGTGCTACTCCTTGTGCCCTAAGTTCCAAAGGTAACACCCATATTACCCTTACCCTCTTTTGATCCCAAGTGTTGCCCCATTTATGATCTTCACAAAATTGCACACGAACGCCCCTTGAAACTAATTTCAACCCCACCCCAACTTTTATTTCCCATTATTCACTTGCCATCCCAAAAATATTTGCAAATGCACACCCCACCACTTCTGAAAATGATTAGGACTCAACTTCTGAAATTTACTTTTGAGCCCCTGATTTTTTTGAAAATTATGATTTAGCCCCTGCATTCTGAAACCCCTAATTCAAGCCCAACTTCCTTCCCCGACACCCATTCTCATTTCGATTTGATGTGGAACAAAGGTGGAAATATTGATTATGTGGTTAATATGGGGGAGTGTGCCAAATTTGAGCGGTTGAGCCGGATCGTCATTGAAGAATTCCAAGTTTGCATCCACCAATTGGATAAGATAGGTGATTCCTTATATAGGGAGCTTCGGGATTACCAGTTTAGCACCTTCTCCACTAGAGAGTGGGAAGCGTTACTACCTCCTAAATGCCGCACATAGTTCTTTGAGGTGGAAACGACGCGTGATCATTGGGTACATGAGCGGGTAAGGCGTTTGGCCCGATATTTTGATTATATGTCTGCTGACCTAATATACCCTCCAGTCGACGTCGTTTCCGTATACGAGGATGATGTCCACGATGTCTAGGTATCTTTCGAGGATGGTATGATCCCCAAGTTCCTTCCTTATGATTTCTTCCTTATTTTCGAGAAAGACGGATGTTACCCGTACGCGCATCTCTGATTTAGAGATTTTGAAGTTGGGGAAGAAGAGATTGGGTTGTGCATCGTATATTTCTTTGATATCTTTGTTGTGGATAGTTGGGCGACCTGCACTCACTTCAGGGAGGTGGAACCATATTATCTCGACTTCTTCCCACTTTTGGGAATAGTGATGATGTGGCGGAACTTATTACTTCAGGTAGACGTCTTGAGATTAGTCCGTCGGTGTGGGCTGATGTGCTTGATTGGGGATATGTGAACCCATTTTGGGAGGCGTTTGAGGTACATTCGGTGACCGAGTTGAAGCGCCTAGCCGCACGGGTGCTCATCATGGGAGACTCGGGCTTCATATTGCATTGTTGGCCCTCCCCGAGGCGGGAGCGTGTTGATTTGTATTGTGGCAAGCTCCGAGGTTGAGTTCCTGTATGCCGGCAATGGCTATGATTTTTGATCACTCGTTCTCACCTTTTTGCTAGTCGATATGCCAGTCATTTCCGAGGATAGCTTCCCACTCAAGTGGGGGAGTCCTTTGATACTTGTCTTGCTCTCTTGCTGCCGACCTCTAACGCTCGGGATGAGCCTTTTTAAGTGGGGGAGAATGATTTGTAGGGGACCATGAATTTAATTGTATTCCATATTTTATTTTCATGTCTAGTTTAGTAGTTTTCCCTTTTTTAGTTAGTAGTATAGATTGAGGTTAATATTCCCTTGGAATATTAAGTGTGTTGTCTTTAGTTATCTTACTTTTTAGGGTTATCTTGGCTAGAAAGATTATTAGCCTATAAATAAGGCCATTGGCCACCCACTAAAGAGAGAAATTGGGCCATTGGCCTCTAAACATGTTGTGTAGTGTAGATTATATTGGTTATGCTCCTAACTACACATCAGAAATAATAGAATTAAAAAGAATGGAGATTCATGGTTTCTTGGCATGGTGGTTCAGCACCGGCAGAAGCGAGGGTGGTGGTGGTTGTTTGATTCTATAACTTTGTCCAAGGGTACCTCCATCTCCATCGCAAAGGGTTTATATAGGTTGTGCAGTGGTGGGATTAGGGTAGGTTGTTTAAATGTTTAATGAATATATAGAAGAAATCTTTTGATAATTTTGCTGTTTATTATCAATAAAGGATTATAACATACTTGCAATATATCTAGCTCTTACTCTTTTGTATCTAGATGTATGATTTATTATGCTTCCCATTAGATCTCCTTTGCTACAAACAAAATCCTTATGTGAACCTTAACAGAAGAATATGTTCAGACAAAATTACTGTAGCTAGGCCCAAGCTGTTTATAAACTACTTTGTTCAGTTGAGAGCATCTATATGCTTCCTTTTTGTTTGTATGCTTTCCTGTTCTTAGGCTGGTGTTAAAACTAACAAGGATAACCTTGCCTAGAGTGCATGTCGTGCTCTACTTTAGTAAACGAGAGTTGGTATACAACTTTTTTTTGTTAATACAACTATCAATGTTTCAAGTGTAATTGTTTGATTTTTATCATGACTATTTTTGTATTTGTATAGTCAACTTCTTGTTTCATGTTTAGGTTTCACTTGTCAACAAGAACGTCTGACCGGCTTTGGTTATCTACAGTTACATTGTCAAAGGTATTAGTTTTGCATTTGTCATTTGTTTTCTTAAAAAATTGACTTTGGATGAAGCTTGCAGTACTCAAAGATGTTCCTTCTTAATGAAACGTAGGGTTTGCGAACTCGTGAGCAAGAAGAAAGGGTTTCAAGCCAGTTTTTACTTAAGGTGTGTGATTGTTGTTAGAATTGAGCCCATATCTTTTATAAGCAATGTTAAAATTTAATCCATGTTGAATTCAAATATGTGTGTATATATATTATTATATATATGAATTGAAATGTTGATTTTACACTTAGAAAATCAATTGTCATGTTCCTTGTGTTTTTACTTTATAAAATGCTTGTTTGAAATTGTGTTGCTCATATAACTGTGGAAGAATGGATTTTTTTTTATGTTTACAAAGATAGACATGCCAAACTATTAAAGATCAGATATCATGGTTGCATGGTTTATGAAAATTTGTTGCATCTCTGGGAAAGGGCTTATTGGAGATGAGAATGAGTCATTATCTTCTTAACCCCTTAATAATATAGGTTTAGTAATCACCAAGCTTCTGCAGCCTCGGTAGTTTTGTTGAAAATTCTGAGCCCTCTATGCTTGTAATTTATCATGTCAAAGTAATGTTAATGCCAGGAAGTTCGATGAGCATCCTCACTAATGATGCTTAGAAAGGTCGTACCCAGTGCTCAAGGCTCTCGCTTAATTGCAGGTCTGGGAGAGGCGGATGTCGGCTGGCCTTACCCCCATATATGGAGAGGTTGCTCCCATGTCTCGAACCCGAGACCAACCATGGAATTTTCTTCTAAATCCTTCTTTGAGTCATTGATTGATCGCCCCTTCAATCCGTTTTCAATCCTTACAAATTTATTTGGAAGGTAGAAATTTCCTCGATATTTCGTCCAATGTTGTTGCCGAGGTTCATTCTATAGCAGTCAAGTGCCTTGTTGTGGCTTCTTCTACAGGAGGAAACCTAATTGTTGTTTATCCCCATCATGGTGTGTTTATGCAAAAGAGGAGAGAGTGTGAATCATATGTTTGTTGAGTGTTCCTTCACACGGTGGATGTGGAATAGGGGGTTTGAGAAATTTGGAGTGGTGAGGGTGATTCCTGGATTCTAGAGATATTAGTGTGGTGAAATTCTCTCTGGTAAAGATGAAAAAGGTGAGAAAAATGGAGGTGTAACGATGCATTCTATTGGTGTGGTTTGGGAGGTGCAGATGGAAAAATTGGGAGGATCTTTGATTATAGACAAAGAGCATAAGGAGATGATGGGGGATAGAATCAAATATCGTGCCACTCACTGGGTTTCTTTTAAAAGGATTTTGGAGATTATGATTTTTTCATGATGACTGCAATATAAATATACTAGCGGATGCCTGTGCCGATGGTATGGTGATAAATTTGCCTGCGTGATAAAACCTAGCCCATAATTAAAAACAAAAAAGTTAAAAAAAAATTTAACATAAAAAAAATTAAAAAATAAAAATAATTTTTTTTTTAAAAAATTTAAAAAAATTAAAAAGTATTTAAAAAAAATATTTAATTTATTAAATAAAAAAAAAACATTTACTTTTGGCATGACATTTCATGCATGGGCATGAAATGAGAAAATGTCGTGCATAAAAAAGTGGAGATATTTTGGAAAAAACTATGGCTATATATATATATACACACACTAGCGGATACCCGTGCCTGAAGGCACGGCAAAGATTTCCAAAGTACATAATTGTGAAACGACAAAAATTTCAAAAGTACATTATCGTAAAACGGCAAAAATATCGTTCCCCAACAAAACATCTATATATCGTTACCCAATTAAGTCATAAAGTTTCTTTTATAATACAAATGTGTAAACAATTTAAAAAATTTGGGCAGAGTTCCCTTTGTTTATAGGACTATCCACCCTATTTAAGAAATAAAAAATTAATCTAACAAAACTAATAATCCGATCCGTCATGGACCTCGTCTAAGCAGCATAATCGATTTCACAAAGGCTTATTTAGTAAAAAAAATTTCGAATCTAAACACAGTTAGACACAATCAAGTACAAAATTTCACTACAAAAATTTTAATCTCTACATCACCATTTCTCCTTGAAATCCAATGGTCTTGCAACATGTAACAACCAAGAACAATAAAGCATTAACATATATATATATATGTAGTAGCATTCAAATTTTGCAGTAGACTTTCCAATACATGTTTTGTAAATTGTGCTTTAAAAGAAAGGTCGAGAAATCATAAACATACACCAAAAAACGTTCAAAGAAAAACTAAAACCTTACGATTAGTACATTGAGGGCATTCTCCAGTATTAGTGCTTTAGATCTTTGCTTCATTCTCTTATCTGAATCCGAAGCCAAATCCCTATCAATAGACACAAACAAACAATATAAATAATCAACTCGGTGTGAATCTAGTGTCAATGGTATCTATTCCCATGGTATCTCAAAGACAAATCTGAGCTATAACAATTATCAAGCAAAAGCTTGATCATTTTACAGTCCTATTCTGGCCATGTTATGCTATTTAAAATAACTAAGACATTCATATCATAAACACTTCATTCTACAAAAATGTGAAATACTAACGATACCATTCATACAACTATCTCCCTCCATAAGCTCTTCAATTCTCCATTAGTTTTTTGACAACCTGTCAAGTCAAATGATAGAAGTAACTGTTAGACTGATCTATCAATTCAATCAATGCACATCAGACCTCAAAAATTAATAGATAGAAAGTTCACGAGAACTCAGAAACCAACTTGAGAATGGTCTTTCCAAAATTGTGTTAGATATTCTTAGTGTTAGATCCAAAATAGTACTGAATAAACAAGTTACCAAACATAATTTGCACAACTCAAAAGTCATATGCAACCTCATTATCAAAATGGAGTAGAACTCTGTTTAATCTATAAAAAAATGGCAGCAGAATGCCTTTACATATATGATCAGTGTAGAATTAAAAAGATCGACCCCAAAATCAGTCCCAAACAGTTATTGACAATTGGACTGATAAATGTTGCCAATTAGAGTGATGGGGAGACAAACATATTAGCCTACAAAATCAATAATTGTCATAATAACATGTAGCCCGAAAATCAGTCCCAAAATTAGTATATTAGAGTCATATTACTTGAGAAGTGTATTCTTTGAATACATAATATCAATCTGAATATTGTACAAAAAACAAACAAAAAAGAAATAATGGATACCATTTCTGTATAATTCAGACTCCAATCTAGCTCTTATGTATTTGTGTGTATAATCGAGAGTGCTACAAGGTCTAGTCCAAATTGAAAATGCAAATAGAAGAAAACATGTAATTGGTGTTTTCAAGTTTTTCACTGATTTACAAAAATGAAAAACATTAGACATCAAAGATTATGTTTTCAATTGGGAAAAAAAAATTGAACAGAACAATGTAGCTCACATTGTATCTCACATTAAAAAAACTAAATTTGACACAAAATTTGAAAATTAACATTCATTTTGATGGGATTGCAAGACAATTGAAGTTAGAATAACACTGGCCTCAATAAACAACAATGAAATAAAGGACTAAACCTTAGTTACAACCATACTAAAAATATTCACTGTAGCATTTGTCAAGAAGCTGGGAAGCCAATAAGAAAATGGCTTATTAGTAGTGTAATCTCAAAAGTTAAAAAATAATTTGGCCTGAATAAACCTCTTAATTCAGATAAAAATGAAACAAAACCTTAGCGGGAGTTTCAGATACTTTAATTTGTCCTGAATAGACCACTAAATAAGTCAAATGAAATAAAAAAAAATAGAAAGAAACAAAACCTTAGGATGAGCTTCAAAGCATTATTGCGCCCTGTGACTGACCTCCCATTCGATGTCCATCTGATGACTGTTGAACCTGAGCAGAGAGTGGCTAATTTTTGACATAGTCAGTGTCCGTTTTGAGCAAGCTGCTACTATCCATTTGTAGCGCACAATTAATCAAATTAAAGATCCAGGAGTCAAAGTTGGTGCTGTCCTAAACCCTGGGACCCCGTTAAGCACAATAGAATATGACCTTGATGTGGTTGACCTGGTCTTGATTATGTCTGTAAACCATGGATTTAGTGGGCAGAGTTTTATTGAGATTCAAGAAGATCTCAGACTTAAGAAAAATGTCCACGGAGGGGGTGAAACTTTGGATTGAGGTAGGTGGTGGGGTTAGTCCTAAAAATGTGTATAAGGCTATCGAGGCAGGCACCAATGTTTAAAAAGGCGCCAGAGGCGTACGCCTCGAGGCGAGGCGAGGCGAGGCGAGGGAAAAAAGCCATAAAATAGAGGCCTACGCCTTTTTGGATGAGGCGCAACGCCTCAAGGTTGTCCGCCTCAAGGCGGTGAGTCGCACGCCTCTTATACGGGACTTAAAAAAATGAAAAGAGAAGATATTTAAAAAAAAAAAAACGTATGCTAGAAATAAACCAAAACCCTTCTATTCTTCAAGTCCTACTTACTCTCTCTGCTCCGAAACCCTTCTCCTTTTCTGAAACCCTAATCCGGCCATCCTTCTCCATCTAGTCTTCAAGTCCGGCCCTCGGTAAGACTCCAACTTTTAGTTCTTCAACTCCGGCCTTAGTTTTTACTAAAAACTGTTATACGAAAGTGTGTATGTTATTTGTTTTTTAGTTTTAGTATTAGTTTTAGTTTTAGTTTAGTTTTAGTATTAGTTTTAGTAGTTTTTGTTTTGTAAAAACTTTGGTTTTAAGTTTTTTTACCTTTTTTTTCCTGTAAAAACTTCTTTTTTCTTCTGTTTTTTTCTGTTTTCTGTTTTTCTGTTATTTCCTATAAAAACTTTGATTTTTAGCTTAGTTTTTAGTTTACACTTTTTTTTGTTTCACAATATTTTAATAAAACCTGTTTTACAATATTTTTTTACTTGTTTTGTAATAACTTTGTTTTATATAATTTTTTGTAGTTGAATTATATCTAGAAAGGATCCCGCTTGGAAATATGGTACGGAGGTTGATAATGGGAAAGGATATGTCTATATCCAATGTAAGTTTTGCAATAAAGTTATAAATGGGGGTGTTAAACGAATGAAAGATCATCTTGCGGGAACGAAAAAAAATGTTCGAGAATGTGATAGAGTTCCTCCGGATGTGAGACAGGAAATGGCGGATTTTTTGAAAAATAAAAACTTTGAAAAAGATGTGGCCTGAAGAAAATCCGAGGAACATATTGGGAGTGGTATGTATTTCACAAGTTCAAAAGATGGTTCAAGTATGGGTAGTACGGCTAGGGGGATTAAGGGACCCATGGATAGGTTTTTAGTTGATCTTGATGATGAGGGTTGTGATGATCAACCTAAGCCTAAAACTGAAAAGGAGGCTAGAGATGAAGCATGCCTTGACATTGGTAGATTTTTCTTTGAAAATGGTCTTCCGGAAAGGGGATCTTGGTAGATGAAGAAGATGAATTTGTTGATGTTGACTCGGGTGATCGAGATGACCATTAGATATGATGATGATTTCATGGATGATCCTATTAGCGATGGTGATGATAGCGGCGATGAGGATGGATTAAATCCGCTTTTCAAGCCTTTGGATACGGATGATCCATTATTGTTTGTTTTAGTAGTAAACTTTAGGG
The DNA here is from genome assembly GCA_949130495.1 of Sambucus nigra. Classification (NCBI taxonomy): domain Eukaryota; kingdom Viridiplantae; phylum Streptophyta; class Magnoliopsida; order Dipsacales; family Adoxaceae; genus Sambucus; species Sambucus nigra. Next base: position 290,074,026 of record OX422215.1, on the reverse strand, counting down.
GATGCTTTGTTTTTCTATGTTTTTGTGATGAACAATATGTTTTTGTGATGAACAATATGGTAATGATGTAATGGAGATGAACTTTAAGTTTGATTGGTTGATGGATTGAATGATTATGGACCCTTTTGCATCATTTAATGTGTTGGATTATTTTTTTGTGAAATTATTAGACTTTTTATATTTTTTTCCCTTTCTTTTTTTCTTTTCGGTGAGGCTTACGCCTCAAGCGCCTCGAGGCTTACGCCTCGCCTCGTCGCGGCCAAAACGCCTTGCCTCGCCTTTCGCCTTTTTAAACATTGGCTGGCGCCAATGCTTTGGTTGCTGGTTCTGCTGTATTTGGAGCCAAAGATTATGCTAAAGCATTAAAACCATCAAAAGGCCTGTAGCAGTTGCAATATGAGCTTTGAATTTAAATATAGGAAAAAGCAACACCAATAGATAAGTTAGTTACCTTTGAACATACAAACACAAAAGCACAAAAGCATCCTCAGCTATAATATAAAAGCCAGGCATTACCCTTGAATCCCATCATCGATAAACTAAGCTTTCACCAAACATAGTTAGTTACCTTTGAACATACAAACACAAAAGCACATTTTGACCTATTGTACAACATATCTACAAACATAACAACAAAGCAGAATATATTCATTTTTTAGATGAAAATCGCCAAAAGGCATAAAAACTTGATTTGGGTATCTATTCAACAATCCAACATCGGTGCCTTGAGTTGTAGCTTCAAATGGAATAAATATGCATAATCAAACGGATAGATGATCAACAAATTATAAGTGAATTCAAGATGATCAACAAATTACCTCTTTTGTTGTTTGGTTTCAAATGTGATGGGAATCCATTGTTATTTTCCTTTTATTTTTCCCTTTGTTTCTATTTTTAGCCCTTTTTAATCATTTTCTCTCCTTAATTTGCCTCCAAGCATGTTTGGGACTAATTAGGCATTCTTTTATTTTTAGTTAGTCCTTTTTAGTCATTTTAGGTAATTACTTGATTGGCAAGTAATATCTCTCCTATAAATAGCTCTTGTATTCTCATTTTGTAGACAATTCTCCATTCTTGAAATATAAGAACTCTTTTGTTTCTTTCTCTAGAAATCATATTGTTTTGATTTTTAGGTCATTGACGTGTAGTTTACGTCAAATTGGTATCAGAGCGGATGTCGCTCCAAACATTGGTGTTAGTGTGTATCAGTGTGTAGAATATCAAATCGTGTACTACAATCTCAATGACCCCGAAGAGGACGACGCGAATTCAAGATGAGAGTAATGAAGAGTTAAGAAAAAGCCATCAAGAATTGAGAGAAAGTAATCAACAATTGCATGAACAAGTGGATAGAATAGAAGAACAAATGAAAACCCTAATCCAACTTCTTTCCAAATCCCAAAACCCTAGCCCCCAAAATAGCCCCACCCTCACTTCCGCCACCATCTCCACCCAAGAAGCTACACCAAACCTTAATTCCTTTAAGGAATCGCTGGAAACCATTTCCCACTGATCCGGAAAGAGACCCGAACCTGCTGAACATCCACAGGGGCCAATTTCGGCGCCGAAATGGACTGTTCTGGGGTTTACGGCCGCCGACCAAGGCCGGAAACCATAGCTGCTGCGTCGAACCACTCTGCCCCCTGCCGACGCCCCTCCTCTGACCTCCAAGATATTCTGCCCTAGCGGGCGACCCATTGTCCCGACCTTTTTTCAGCACCAGAAAACCCCCAGGAGGCAGCCGACCCCCCCACCCCACCACACACACTCCGATCTCTTTCCTTGCTCTTTCGACCCCAAGACAACCCGTCCATACCTGTTTAACCCTCTAAAATCTGGTGGACAACCCGGAATACTATTTCAGCCTTTCTAACACAACTGTCCTGCTTTTTCAGCATTAAGAAAACCCTCCCACATGTTCAAGAACTAGGGTTTGAAGCCAAGAAAATGGTTTTTGACCCTGGGGTAGATGTTTTGATATTAGACAAGAGAGGCAAGAGAAGATAATGAATCTTGAAATCAAGCATTGAAAACAATGACCCTTACTCAAATTTTCAAGAAAATATTTTTGGCCTCACAAATCTTTGCGTCTCCTTTCAAGCGCATTTTTGGAACTTTTCACGCGATTCTTCAATTTTGCAAGCTCGAGGACGAACTTTTTTGAAGTCGGGGAGGATGATGGGAATCCATTGTTATTTTTCTTTTATTTTTTCCTTTGTTTCTATTTTTAGCTTTTTTTAGTCATTTTTTCAACTTAATGAGCCTCCAAGCATGTTTGGGACTAATTAGGCATTCTTTTATTTTTAGTTAGTCATTTTTAGTCATTTTAGGTAATTACTTGATTAGCAAGTAATATCTCTCCTATAAATAGCTCTTGTATTCTCATTTTGTAGACAATTCTCCATTCTTGAAATATAAGAACTCTTTTGTTTCTCTCTCTCTAGAAATCATATTGTCTTGATTTTTAGGTCATTGATGTGTAGTTCACGTCAAAATGTTTTCCACAGATGGACATCTTTTGTCCTTGAAATTAAGGAAAAACATAAAGGAGTTGGAATACTTCTAAGAACCAAATTATATATTTTGTTCATCCACCAATTGAATAAGCTTTGTCCCTAGATTTTGGTAACTCTAGCCAATCAAGTAATTCTGAATTAGAAGCCAATGCATTTCTAAATTTAGAATCGGGACATAGGCCGTTTACTTAGGCTTCTGGTTTGAACCCTTTATATAAACAAGGTAATTATACCAATCTTATCCTAAATACAATAGGAACACAACTCAATAGAATTGGGCAATATACTGAGAATTCGATCACTAAAAGACCTTTTCAGGATAGAAGAGATGTAAAACTTGACCAACCTTTAATTCCTCCTCCTATGGATATTAAAGGTTATAAAATGGGTAAGAAAAATGAGGAATTCATTTCCCAATTAAAAGAGATTGAGAAAAATCTTAAAGGATTAAGGTTTAATACTTTATCCCATTATGATTCTGAAACATAATCATTGATCTCTCCGGAAGAAATCCATAATTTTGAATCTTCTTTTAAAATTGACACTAATCAAATTAATAAAATTGATTATTCTAATAAGAATACCAAAGGATATTTGGATCAGTAAGAAATTACTTTCCAAGACTAGTTCTCAGGATCTTCTCTATGAGGAATCTCAGGTTTTTGATAGCCAAACTACCTTTCATGGTAAAGCCATTTATAACTGGAACATTGATGGTAGATCGGAATATCAAATTTATGAGCTTTTACACAGAACGTCTATGTACTCCACTGTGTGTAAACAAAATAATAATTCTGACCATGATGTAGCTCGTATGATCATAAGTGGTTTTACTGGAACCCTTAAATGATGGTATGGTAACATCCTTACAGATTATCAAAGAAATGAAATCCTAACTGCTATTAAAATAGTGAAAGATGAAAATCATCAAGATATTGGCCAGAAAGATGCTGTTTATATTATATTTCTTGCAATCATCCATCATTTTATTGGATCACCTGATTCTCATCTGGAAAGAAATAGAGAATTATTACAGAATCTTAGATGTCCTACTATAAGCCATTTTAGACAGAATAAGGATGTCTTTCTTTCTAGAGTAGCTCAGAGACCTGATACTAACTCAGATCATTGGAAAGTCAAATTTATTGACGGCCTTCGCACCTTCTTTTCTGAGAAAGTAAGAAAAAAATTGAGGGATGCCAATAATGATATATCTATACCTTACCGTAATTATACTTATGGACAATTATTTGGTGTTGTTATCCAAAATAGTCTCTCTCTGTAATGACTTAAAATTACAATGCTAGCTTAAAAGGCAAAACCTTACAGGAAAACGAGAATTAAGAGAATTTTGTGAGCAATTTGCTTATAATAATCCTACTCCCTTTCCTCATAAGAAACCAAAGATTACTATGTATCCAAAAGGAAATATTCCTATAAAAAGAAGAAAAAATCCAAAACACCAAATCAAGGTGATAATTTTAAAAGATATTTTAGAAAAAAGAACTATGATAGATCCAATAGATAAAAAACTAATGCAAAATGATTCAAATGCGACAAATTTGGTCACTTTGCAAATAAATGCAGAACTCAAACAGAATTGAATAATCTTCAAATAGTTGAAGATTTAAAGACGTAATTAGGTAAATGACTACTCAATTCTAGTTCATCAGACACTTAAGTCAGTTCTTCAGAAAGTGATGAAGAGCTTTATCAGATTCAAAGCTCTAGTGATTCAGAAATCTCCAATAAAGGGATTGTCAATGTAATAAATTGCAAGATAAATACAATCATCTTCAATCAATCCTTCAGATGAATGGATTAAGCATTTATGTGCTTACTAGTTAACAACAATCCATGATTGATATTATCAATCAAGTTGCTGACCATATACTAAACTCAAGTTAATAGAAACTTGTTATGCCAATTTAGTTAAAGAGACTGCATTTACTTCTTACACAGCGGTTCAATAATACAGTCTTAAAGAAGTATTAATCGGATGGAAAATAAATCAGAATTTTCTAAACCTGCAAATTTAGCAGACTTAAAACATGAAGTGAATATTCTTAAAAATGAATTAAGACAGTTGAAAGATCAATAACATTATATGCAAATTTAGATTAGTAGTCTCAAGAATTAGTTACACCATTCTAACCTCATTCTAATCCTGAAACTTCAAATGTTGAAGAATCAACTGATTATTTGAGTATTATTAATCATATGCCAAATCAAAAGTGGTACATATCTATTAACCTTGTTATTAATAATGAATATACATTAAATAACATTGTTGCGCTTGTTGAGGGCAGATATGAACTGCATACAGGAAGGATTAATTCCTACTCAATATTTTGAAAAAACCACCCAATCATTGTTTTAATGCTAGTGGTGATAATATGCATATTCAGTATAAACTCACTAAAGTTTATATTTGCAATAATGGAATATGTTTGACTAGTACCTTTTTGCTATTAAGCGACTTGTCATGACAAGTAATTTTAGTTACGCATTATGTATCCTTGCTTATGCCTATAGATAAAATTGATTCTAGTGGTATATACACCACTATTAAAGATAAAAAAATTGTTTTTGAATTTATAACAAAACCCAAAGCAGATTTTAATGAAAAATCCATTCCTACTAAAGCTAGTCCGAGTCAAATGAAGACTGAGTTTCTTGAATTATGCATGAAAGAAATACAGGGTCTTTTGGATGAAAAATTGATAACCAAAAGTTATTCGCCATGGAGTTGCGCAGCTTTTTATGTTAATAAAGCTGCCGAAAAGGAACGAGGTGTTCCTAGGCTTTTAATTAATTATAAACATCTCAATAATGTTTTGCAATGGATAAGATAACCAAAACCTAATAAAAATGATTTACTTGACAGGCTTATTTCAGCTTCCATATTTTCTAGATTTGATTTAAAATCTGGATATTGACAAATACAGATTGCCCCACAGAATAGGTACAAAACTGCGGTTCCATTTGGTCATTACCAATGGAATGTTATGCCTTTTGGGCTTAAAAATACCCCCTCAGAATTCCAAAATATCATGAATGAGATATTTAATTCTTATTCAGATGTTTCAATTGTGTATATAGATGATATCCTCATCTTTTCACAATCAATTAATCAACATAATAAACATTTGAGAAATTTAAAGATGTAATTAAGGCTAATGGCTTAGTTATTTCAGCATCAAAAATGGAAATCTGTCAAACTAATGTAAGATTTCTTGGTCATAATATTGGTGAAGGGAAAATACTCCTTATTGACAGAAGTATAGAATTTGCTTCTAAATTTCCAGATGAGTTTAAAAGAAAAAACTGAACTCTAGAGGTTTCTTGGAAGTCTCAATTATATTGGAGGCTATTATAAAAATCTTGCCCAAGACTTTGCAATTTTATACACCAGATTAAAAAGAATCCTTCTCCCCGGAAATTGAACTATCTAAAGCAGTTCAAAAAATTAAACTGAAAGTAGAGCAATTGCCTTGTCTTGCTTTAACAAATCCATCATTTTTAAAAATTGTTGAAACTGATGCTTCTGACATTGGATATGGAGGAATTTTGAAACAAATTAATTCCTTGAATAAAAAAGAGGAATTAGTTCGTTTTAGTTCAGACACTGCCCACAAAATTTATTCAACCATTAAGAAAGAAATTCGCTCTATTGTAAAATGTAATTCGAAATTTCAAGATGATTTATTAAATCATAAATTTTTATTACGAATTGACTGTAGTGCTGCAAAACAGGTTTTGGAAAAAGTTGTTAAAAATATTGTTTCTAAACAAATTTTTACTAGATGGCAGACAAATTTATCTGCCTTTGATTTTGATATTGAACACGTAAAAGGTGAAAATAATTCACTCCCTAATTTTCTAACAAGGGAATTTTTGCAGAATCAATGAGTGGCCCTTCCAGAGGGCGAGGCAGAAGCCGTGGGTAATTCCACCAAAGTCCAGGAAGATAGATAATTGTCAATGTAGACTAATATCCTCCTCAAGAGGATTATGCAGAATTTTTGCGCCTCAGTGCAGAGTCAAGGGGAAAATTGAGTTCTTTCGCTCCTAGCATGGTTCAAATTCTCGGTATCGGTACCGAAATCGGACACCCGATTTTCAACTCGGTCGCGGTATCGGGCGATACGCAAAGATACGCTATTTAGAGAGCGCAAAAAATTCCGGAAAAAATATAGAAAATTTAAAAAAAATAAGATTAGCAATGTGGACCAATGAGATACATTCAAACTCATCATTCAATATGCATTGCATTGTAGAATTAATTATACTGAAGCGCGACAGAGTTGTCAGATTCAATTGAAAAACAATCTAATGCCACATAAAACTTGATAAAAATTTACATGGAAGATAAATAGAAATGATTACAATATTTCGTCATTTTCATCTCCCTATCTAGTTGTGGTATCGATCATACGGATATGGATAGGGGTAATTTCTTTCAGTTGGGTAAGGAAAGAGATATGAACCATATTGCTGCTCAGATGGTTGGGATGACTGGCTAGATGATCCATAATTTGGAAATTGTGGTTGACGATCTCCCGGTTAGCTACCGTGAAGATAATATCCAAAACCTCTATACCCAAAACTATCGGTTGAAGACCTACCATATTGTGTCCCTTGATTAAATCCATAATAATCACCACCTGTTGTGCCGCTACTAGTAGATCCATAATGGTCTTTATAATGATCATAGTATCCACCTGTACTAGTATTAGTAGATTTTGGAAGTTGTACCGGACCATAACTATCCGTGCCACTCCCACTCCCAGAGATACTATGTCTTCCATCGCGGTATGTATGGTATGTAATTAAACCCATTACCCGTAGTTGATTATCAAGAAGTTGCGGATCATATCCGCTTGAATACTTGTCACTACTAGGGAATCTCGTCAAATTGTTTAAATGTCTTCGTTGTTCAATGATTCTCGGGCGATAACCATGATCTGTGTCTTGTGTGGCATAGTAGTTTTCATCTCCTTGTGCCCATGTCATACCACCATCGTGCTGTGTACCAGTATTGTAAGAACCACCCCTTTGTTGGCTACCACCAACTCCACTCCTTTGTCGGCTACCACTCGCAGTTCCCCTACTAACATCTCCCCTGCCACCACCTTGGTCGTCGTCGTCATCGTCATCGTCATCGTCATCGTCATCGTCATCGTCATCGTCTTCATGATTGCCATAAGTATGAGGAATGTCTTGCCAACCATCATTACCGCCATGATCATCATCAGAACTGGAAAGAACACTGACCGGTGCCGGTTGATTGTGACCCCCCCGTCCTCCTTCCCCTTCGCTTTGTTGAATACCTTCATCCAACCAATCTAAGTCATCGGCTGGTAAAACCCCTTTATCGTTCTCCCGGATCCACTCATCCAAGATGTCATCCTCCTCAAATATTAAATTCAAGTCTATCGGATTGTAGAAATCTTCGGTATCTCGCATGTACATCAAATTCCTAACTTTAAGTCGTGAATTTTAATGCACATACACCAATTTATGCAATTTTTTTATTGCCAATCGGTTGCGAAGTTTTGTATGGATGAGAGATCATGTACTCCAATTTTTCTCACAGCCCGAAGATGAGCATGTTTGACTCAGGACTTTGATAGCAATGCGCCTAAGATTGGCGGCATCCTCACCGTAATTCTTCCACCACTCAGCTGGAAGAGAAGATTTGACTGACTTGTTTGGTAAGATCTGAGCCAAACTCTCCTCTCCTATTCGTAAAGAGTTTAACCTAAAAAGCAAACAAATCAATTTAGAAACAATACATATATGAAATAAATATAATCGATGGAAATCAATGTGATACCTCATTTATTGCTAAGGCTTGTTTTTGTATGTCTGACTCTACCCTTTTGATGACCTCTTTTAGTCCGGCTCTTATCTCGGGATGGTTTGAAAAATTAGATGAATACTGAAACACCGAATTTAAGAAATATCCCGCGGCATGCAAGTGTCGATGCAATTGTCTCTCCCATCTTCCATCGATCACCTGCCAATACTTTTTCCAGTTTTTGATAGTCGCCTGGATTGCTAGCTTTTCTTTATCCACCCCTTCGTAAATGATAGAGAGTGTAGGCTTTTTATCTTGATTTACTATCTTCAAAAGCAATACTAACGGCTCCATAATATTCTACTTCGGCAGCCCGTTACTAGAATCGATCTGCTAGAATTAAATCCGACACTTTAGTAGCCGCACTCCTTCGGGTCCTCTCACGGTTGAATTCACGCCATTCATTCGTGGTACACATTCGCTCAACTCAGACTGATAGAGAATGAGACTCTCAAGGGCAATAAACTCGATAGCGAATCTCGTAATGCCTGGTCTTAGCAACTCCCTATCTCTGGTATACTCCTTCATTAAATTCACAACTTTTTAACTGTTATATATGAATGAGGTAATTGATTTGGCATCATTCAATACCCGACTTGATTGACGTCATATTTCCAATTTCCTCGAGCATCAAGTCAAGACAATGTGCTGCACAAGATGACCAAAATAAGTGTCTCCTATTTGCCATCAATAACGTGCCAGCGGCCTTAAAATTTGGCTCGTTATCCGTGACAATATGTACGACACGAGCCTCGCCAATTTCCTCCACAACTTTATCCATAAGGGAAAAAATATAATCCGCCGACTTGATTTTATTAGTTGTGTCAACAGAAGTGTGAAATATCATATTACGATCACAGTCGACCATGAAATTAATAGGCTTCGTCGTCCTTGAACTCCGCCTGTCGCACATGATTGTACAACCTTACTCGAGCCATTGTTCCTTTAAAGTTGCTATGTATGCATCCACCTCTTCTACCTCCTCATCCAAGTAAATACCTCCAATCTAATAACCACCAGGGCATTTTATCCCTGGACCCTTCATAGCAATCGTATCAATCATATGTTGATAGGCAGGTCAACTATCAGCAGCATGAAACGGGATGACATTAAAATGAAAGAACTTGCTAATGGCCTTCCCAAACTTCTTGACTCCATCTGTAGATAACATTTCTTTTAAAAAATAACATTTTTTATAGCATTTTCTTTTAAAAACATAACATTTATTTATAACATTTCTTTTAAAAAAATAAAATTAATATAAATTTTTTTTATAACATTTTTTATAACATTTCTTTTAAAAAATAACATTTTTTTGTAGCATTTTCTTTTAAAAAAATAACATTTATTTATAACATTTCTTTTAAAAAAATAACATTTTTTTATAACATAAGGCTTTACTTTAAAACAAAAACACAAGGCTTTACTTTGAAACAAAAAAAAACACGGTAGAAGAGAAGACCCAAACAAATCCCACGTCATATCTTTAAAACAAAATACGCACGACATATCTTTAAAACAAAAAAAACCCTAATTACCTTAATACACCACACTGCAAGCCACGACCACAACAAGACCCACACAGAGCAACCGCAAAGACCCAAACCACCTCGAAAACCCCCATATACCCCCCGCTCCACCCGTTACCACACACCCTCAACAACCTCCTTTTACCTTTCCCACGCTTCCGCCCCCACCTATTCTCCACACTTCACCCCCACCCGGTCACTCGACACATGTACCCCATCACCATGCTACCTGGGATGCTCGTTCTGTTCATTTTGCACCCATTGACTCCCATGAGCGGGTACGGGAGTGGATTAGTTTACCTCCACATGATGGACCCCTTTCACCCCGATCCCACTTCGCTCCAGAGTTTGAGCCACCCCCTCCCACTGAGTGACGCACTGATGTTTTTCCTTTTGACTCTCTGGGTCCGAATGTTACTCCATATGCCCCTCTTTTTTCGAGCGCCTTTACTTTTGTGTTATAAAAAGGGTCACCAGATGAATCAGTGCCCCTACCACCATCCATTAGTTCCAACTCCACCCCCTTCACCACCACAAGAGACTCTTCCACCTCATACACCTCCTCCCCCAGCCCCAGTCCCCCCACCAGCTCCTGTCCCTCCTCATCCACTACCTTGGAAATGTCCACAACGCGCTTTATTTCCTGAGCCTCCGCCAGGTGATGATGATCTAGATGAGAATACCTTGGCCCTACAGGGTAGTGATACCATTACACAGTTGACGCTTCAATTACTCTCACGGAGTATGCAGGGTGATATTAGGGTGGATGTCCCGATGTTTGACGACCACCTACGGCTTGATGCCGTTGTTGACTGGCTTGCCTCCATTGAGCGGATTTTTGAGTACAAGCGACTGAAAGGTCGCCAGTGTGTCTTGCTAGCGGCTACTAAATTTCAGGTCTACGCGAGTGTTTGGTGGAATGACTTGGGGCAACACTGTGTTCTTGAGGGTCAGCCTCCTATACAGACTTGGGCAGAGCTTCGTGCCCAGTTGATGTTAGCTTTTGCCCCCGCCACTTACGAGCGTGACCTATTCCTGCGAATTCAGTCTCTTCGGCAGGACACCACCATTTTGGATTACACTGAGCGCTTTCAGCTTCTTTGCACTCGTGCCCACCTCAGTGAGAGCGAGGAACATAGGATCAGCCGGTATATTCACGACCTTCAGAGCTATATCCAGCGTGATCTCGCTTTACGTGATGTCACCTCATTTGCTAATGCGGTGGAGTACGCCACTAAAGTTGAGTCTTTTCATCAGTCTACTTCGCCTCTCCGTGGTCGCTCCACGACAGCTCCTCCAGCGCTAGTGATTTCTGCTCCACCTGTGATTTCGTCTACTGCAGCTACTCCTACTCCCACGGTTCCTCCTCTCACACCCACTCATTTGGTCACATTCAAATGCTATAATTGTGGGGTGATTGGTCATAGAGCCTCAGATTGTTCCCTTCCCCGCCGACGCGCTCTCCTAGCTTCGGGCGATCCCGAATATCTTGAGAAGGCACCGGAGGTCCCACCCCAGCCAACTCTTATTACTATCCTCGATGGTGACATTGAAGGCCTTCCCCTCTGAGTTCGAGGACAGACCCTTTTCCAGGCGGGAGAGTGGTGAGAATTAGGGTCGTCGTCGTCGTCTTTTATCAATTTTTAGTCATTTTTAGTATTCATTGTATTTTTCTTTTTGTTTAGTATTTAGAGGAGGGAAGGTTAATTGGCACTTAAGGGCCTAATTGTAATTAGATTCTTAGCTTAGAGGCAAGAAACCTCCTTCCTATAAATCCCTTTTGTAGCCTTATTTGAGACATTCGTCCATATTTTGAGATATTGATTAGAGAGAGTTTGAGAGAGAGAATTATTTTTTCTTGATCCCATTTGACGTCATTTACGTCAGTATCAAATTCGTCTATGTTAATATCAAATTCTTCTCTGTTACTCCGGTGACTAGGCCATTGAGCATTCCATTCGTAGATGTTGTAGTCATCTGCCTTTGTGTTTCACCACTTAACATGGCTCAAGTTTAGATGTGCTTTTGTTGTTGATGAATGCTGGGACGTAATATTCTTGACACTGAAGCAGTTCTATCATAAGTTAGATCATTAGATGATGAAATGTGAGTTTTTAGGTTAAATTCAATATTCGGGCAGAACCTTGCTGGATCCATCTCAATTCTCCTAGATTTTAAGGGTCTGTTTTGTCCTTTTGGATTTGTAGGCTTGTTATAAGCTCATTCTGCAGCATTTTCTTAGAGTGTGATGTGGGTAGACTCCAAATAGAAAGCTCAAGAGTCTTGTATGATTGCTAGGGCTTAAGAGATTTTGTACTCCATTTTTGCTTCATTATATTGAAGGAAGTACCCATAATCATTTGTGGGCATAGCCAAATTAGCGAATCACATAATTTGAGTCTTATTCCTTGTTTGTAGTTGGTTTTCGTTATCTCCCTCTTTTTACTTTGCATTTAGATTGGTTTTCTTTTGGATACCTTTTGCGTTTGTCATTGAGTGGGTATTGGGCAAGTATGAATCACTCTTGGAGAGGGTGTATCCGCACAAATTGGTAAGAGCTTTGGCTGTAGAAATTTTCCTTATGTGCATCCAACGTGTTTAAAATTCATAGTGGGATTTTGGTTTGAGCCCGGTCGTCTCTTCAAGGGAACTCATTTGGGGATAGAAAATATTTACTTACCTCAGAAAAATGTGTCATAGTCATGTTTGACCGTGATAAGTTTGATGGGAAAACTATAACTTTTAAAATGTGGCAATGTAAAAAGAGGGATGTTTAAATCCGACAAGGTTTGCACAAGGCATTGCGAGTAAACCTCAGGATATGTTCGATGGTGATTGAAAGGGCTATACTGTTTTGTTCATCTATCCATATTGTTTTGTTGATCCATCTATCTCTAATCTATTAGGACCATTGCATCACCTTGGACTACTAGTGCCAATATTGTCTCCAACTTAGCCACTTGGGCCCAATGGGTAAGCTCAATGGACCATTCACTGTTTTTTCTTACTTACTTAAAAGCCTTGGCACAATTGTTCGTTCTTTGTATGTAGATGAGTTCTCTCCTCTTTTTCCGATGTGGGATGGACCCACTTTTTGCTCCAACAAGCCAACTACTCAAATCGCCTCCTTGCCGAGATTGGAGCCACTTGTCATCTGTTAACCATGATCCGTCATTGCCGCTACATATCGACCTACACCAACTACATATCTGCTTGGTGTATTTCTTTTTGGAGCGGAAGCGGACCCCAACCGGAACTCTATCACTGCTCCACCATATCGTTGCAGACTTGAGCCTTCCCACAGTATCAGAGCTTGTTAGGAACATTGCACCACCTTGGAGCACTAGTGCCAATGTTGTACCCAACTTAGCCACCTGGGCCCGATGGGCAAGCCTAATGGAGTGTGGGGCACTTAAAAGGGATCGGCACTAGTAAAGGTGCGGTCCCTTCCTAATATGTGATTGAGTTCTCTCCTCTTTTTTCAGTGGGAGATGTACCCAATTTTTGCTCCAATAAGCCAATTACTCACCAAATCTTCAGGGGAAAATTTTGAATGGATCCATCCACATTATTTTGTGGATTGATCTATCTTAAATCTGCCAGATTTTAGGTACGGAGCTTTTTGGTTCATTTGGATTTGTAGGCTTGCTTTTTTTTTTTTGTACATTTTTTTGGAATTTGTAGGCTTGTTATCAGTTCATTTTTTTCCGAGAACATGGGTAGACACCAAAGAGAACGTGGGTAGACACCAAATAGAGAATTGGGAGTCTTGTATGAGTGCTAGGGATCGAGGAGAGTTTGTACTCCATTTGTACTTCATTAAGAACCATCATCTAAGGACGTAACCAAGTTGGTGAACCACACAAATCTTACCTTGTTCTTTGTTTGTGGTTGATTTTCTTTATCTATTGTATTACTTTGCATTTAAATTGGTTTTCTTTCGCTTACCTCTTGGGGTCATTGGGTGGGTCTTGGACGTGCATCAATTACTCTTAAAGAGTGTATCTGAACAACAGTACGTTAGTAGCTCTATTTTTTTGAGGTCTAATATGACTAAAAACTTCCAAGAATGGGCATTTAGGTACCAGTATTATCATTATTTTTCTTGTTAGTGATGCCGAAGGTGTTAAAGCATGAGTATATAGCCACCCTTGGTAATTTAAGGTTACACTAATTTTAAATCAGTCACCCAACTTTTGATGTATGTGATATTGGTGTATTGTATTTGTTAGATGTTAACATGTACTCTGTTCAGTTCAAACATTATTTAAAAGGCAAGCTATTTGTATTTGCTAATTTTCTAGTGTCCTCTTTCGGTGTGTTTGTGTGCGTGCGTGAGCACTTAGTTACACAGCTTAGTCCATGCAAATTCTGCCACGCTTCATTAAAAAATATCTTTTTCACACTTTGATTGTTTTGAAACCAGTTTGAACTCTTTTGCCACTTTCCTCACTCAATTTATTGTTTTTGTATTAATGGTTACAGGCAATTGCAAATGCTTGCAGAGTTCCAGTAACATTTGTTTCAGAGTTAACTGAATCCGAGGTTCCTGATGAATGTGAAAAGCACTTTGACGAAGATCAAGAATTAGAACAACTTATAAGTGGGCAAATATTTTTTAAGGTTTATCCATTTTCCAGTGGTATGGTTTAACTTATGGGTGAGGTAATTTTAATTGAGTGACACTTCTTTGTTAGTTTATTATTCACTGTGAAGGAAATATTTTGCAGAGACACATTCGTCAAATACAGAAAGGAAGATTATTCTTTCTGGTTCATTTAATCCTTTACACGACGGTCACTTAAAGCTCTTGGAAGTAGCCACTAGGTACGTGGATCTATTCCTCGAAACTTATGATTCTTAATTTTTGAACTCATCTTCAGCTGAGCAGGTAATCCTGTACACAATCTTGATATGGGGATTATAAATTTGTGCCACTGCGAAAAAGAATTTTATATATTTTGTTTATCTGAAACATCATGCATGTACAGGAAGTTTGAGTTGTGTTACCCTCAATGGCATTTGTGATTTTCCATTGTCAGTACATAACATTAATTTTCAATGTAACTATATATGCAGTAGTGGCTCTGCCCCAAAAAGCAACTGAGGCGGTCGTTTTGAACTCCTTTTTCCCAAATGCAAAAAATTGTTTTTATAGGCTTATTTTTTTTAGTTCCACTCTCAGAATTTTAAATTAAACACTATGAGAGGTCCCAAAATAATGAAGAGGTTATTAGTTAATGGTTGACGCATATTTTTCTTTTAAAATAAAGTTCTCGTGTAGCTAAATATATTAGTATATAAATTAAAAATTGAGGATGATTAAGCCCACCTCCAAGGCATACAAACCTGAACCCCAATATAAAGACCCAACTTGCATATACGATATCTAAATCATTAGAAAGCAAAAAGTGGGTCCAAAACTTAAAGGTCTATTTCTATTTTGACTCCTACATGGCCATTAAATCTCTCTTCTTTACAAGTTTTCTCACCTACACGTTTTTCTTGAATTAATTCATTCATTTGTTCTTAAAATTATATTTTGGTGTGTTTATCTAATTAGTGTGCAAGCACTAACAATATTGAATATATTTTCACATAATACAAATTTTACAAATATATTTTCACTTAAAAACAGTTACGATATCTTACTTAAGGTTCTTATCTACTATTTTATTCCAACTCCAATCCTATATTTATGTTGGTTTGTAGTTGTAAAAATTAATTTAAACCCTGTTTTCTCTTTTTCTCTACCTTTCTCACCGACCCATTTAGTTTCTTGTAAATATGCCATGTTAACTTTTCTTCTTATCATGGTATCCACTCCATCCCTTTCCTGTCGAAGTCCCTACATTCCAAGCTGTTAACCTAAGTTTATTATCCTAGCTTATTTACTCTAACAAGCCTAGAGGCGCAGGAACCCTTGCCCATTTCAGGGCGCCGATGCGATGCCTCTCCTATTTTTCGAAACACTCATAGAAGGCGCACGACATTTTGCTTAAGGAGAATGCCTCAGTACTAGCGTGAATATTCAGAGGATTCATGTTTATAAGAATTGAACAAAGTTTTATATTGGTTGTCACCTACCTATTGCAACTGGTTCAAACCGACAGTGTATAAACGAAATCTAAGAAATTAGGCACGACACAGGGGGAGTATGACGTAAATAAATGAGGTACATTATTATCTTTTTGTGTCCCCATACACAAGCGGGCCTACATGGTCTCGAGCAAGGGCGGCTGCCCCCATCGAGATTTTGGGATTTCTTTACATATATGGTAGAAGTTTTGTTTAGGAGCCTAACTGTAGGTTTTCAAAACATAATAAGTACAAAAGTCCAAGATCCTTAGGGTAAAAAAATTGCTGAAAAATTAAAAGAGCCCTAAAAAAAATTGCCTCGGGGAATTCGAATATAAAAATCTAAGCGTATGTTTTTTATGGCATTAATTGCTATAAATGAACAAAAAACTATTAAGAAGAAATGACCTTTCTACATGTTCCATCGGTTCTAATTAATAAACACATGCAGTATTCAATTATCCTCATTAGGGCTAAAAAATTGCTGAAAATAACTAACCCAAAGATCTAAAAAACTAAAAGTAATCCTGTAAAAGTCGCCTCTCGCCCTGACACGCATTGGTCAAAACTTCCATCTCCACTGGGTCTGCCACTATTCCCATAGTCCCTTTCCCTTGGTAGATATCACACAATATTATTCCCTAGTAGATATTACATGATATTATTCCTTGGGTATATTCCAGAAGATAGTATACTCTTTAGATTTGATTATCCCTTTTTAGTAGGGTGGCAATTTCGGAAACTACATGATAACACGAAGCGAAACGAAATTAACACGCTTGTCTTGTTCGTGCAGGGTTTCTGAACCTGCTATCGTGTCGTGTCGTGCCGTGTTCATGTCTAATTTTTGACACGAAATTGATCTAATTTCAACACGACTAGACACGATTTAAACCCATTTAATAACCAATTTCTGACCAGCTAAGTCACGAATTTGACATATAAAAAACCTTTTATACAATTTAAACTTTAAAGTCTGCTGGGACAATCATATTTATACTTACAGATAAAAGCTAAAAATGAAGGAACCCTAACCTAAATCCTCTCTCCACACTCAACCCGCCACTTGCCTCTCTCCATCTCTCACATGAAGTCCTCTCATCTTTGATTCTTCTTTCTTGCTCTTCTCTTACCTCTGCCGCTCATATCCGTCTCTACTCCCTCATCTCCTGCTCCACGATCTCATTCATAAAGCATCATTTGAAGATAACGAAAGGGGTGAGATCGATTTTTAAGCTACATTTTTGGCTGCCATTGTTTTTTGAAGTTAAACATCATTTGAAGGGGAAGTTACATCAGCATTTATTGGGGAAAATCGGTTAAATGAGGTTAGTTTATAACTAGGGCTTGAATGAAATATTTTCTTTTTCTCGTTGATAAATTTTCTTTTTTTAATAATTTTTTTTTTCCTATCGAGATTATTTCTTCCTTGAGTAATTTTTTCCTGTTTGAGAAATTTATTTAGATTATAGAATGCAAATTTTTCTCATTTTTTTTAGGATAAAATACAAGTTCCTCAAAACATTTTTTAGTACACATTTAGTCTAAGCCTTTAATTTTGTACCAAAAAGTAACACTCATTCAACTAATATTCTCTTGAATTTTAAAGGTCTGTGCCAGCGTCATGGTGAAGGACTTTTTGGAGCAAAATAAAAAGGTTTGGACTAAACGCGTACTAAAAAATGTTCGAGGGACTATTTGGTATATGCCCCTTTTTTATGCAGTTGTGGTTTTATACTGTGTTAT
Organism: Sambucus nigra; assembly: GCA_949130495.1. NCBI lineage: Eukaryota > Viridiplantae > Streptophyta > Magnoliopsida > Dipsacales > Adoxaceae > Sambucus > Sambucus nigra. Next base: position 290,056,294 of record OX422215.1, on the reverse strand, counting down.
GTGTTCTCAATTTCATTAGTAGTGTAAAATATATGTTTTTCCATTAGTGATAAAAAGAGTTGGTGCCCTGGTTTGCTGGTTGGTTTCTGAGAAAATTCAGGAAGGGAAAATTTTAGTTACTCACTAGTTGGGGAAAATGTTATTAAATTTAAGTAGATTGTCGTGTCGTGTTGGGCCTAATCATGTTCAATTGATCTGCAGTTACTTATCGTGTTTATCGTGTCGTGTCGTGTTTTAAACGTGTCGTGTTCGGGATAAGTACAAAATGCATGCTAGCGTGTCGTGTCGACTAAAATATTGTCATGTCGTGTTGGGTTGTGTGAAAACACGACTCTCTCTGGGTTTACTTGGAGGCTAAGGTTGCCTTATGGCTATAGATGGACATGATGCAAGTTCTTGCTATTCATTGAATATTATATTGAGCATTTTTTTCTTGCTTTGTCTGCTCGTCTTTTGGTGCCAATAACAAGTTACGTTAGTATGGGTATAACGCATGCATCTCATGGAAAAGCGAAAATTAAGCAGGTGAAAATATTTGTTCCTCGTTATCCTTATTAACTGTTGCGGAGTTTGTTTCTTCTGCAATCCTCACTTAAATTATAATTTGTTCATTCTTGATATATTACTCTGGAGTCTAGTCTGTAGAATTTATTTACTTGGTAGATGGTTCTTTGCTTATAATTATGATATAATAAGGGTTTTTTGACTTATTAATTCCATATTTAGACTTAACCCCCTCGAAGATGAAAAATTAGACATAACCGTAGACTTTGACGGATGTCAATCTCCGTTAATAAATTGAACTTTGTGTATTTTGACTAACCCGGTGATATTTTGTGGAAAAAAATACCCTCTTTTTCCTATATTCATCTTCTTCCCCAAATAAAAAATCCTAACCCTACCTAAACAATGGCATATACTTAAAATAAAAAACCATAAACAATTTTATAATCAAAATTAAAATCGAAATCAAATCTATATAAACACACTCATAATTTGGAATTTTAGCAGCACCAACTTTTCTACTAAAGCGGAAGCTTAAAGTTGGTGTTTGAGATGCTAAAAAGTTTCTCTTTCCTCTTGGACAGCAAGGGCTAGTCGAGTGGACTCTGAGCACTTTTGTTTTATTCGGTGATGGCATATTGGGTGAGTTGAGTGGGTGGTTTTGGTGTGTTCTATGGATAGGTGAGGGAATATAATGTGAATGTGGGTTTTGTTCGTAGTGATATTATGGATTTTGTGACCTAATAAAATTTGTCGCTGAGTAAGAGTAACGTTAAGCGGTGTACATTTCAACGGTTTTCATAGGGTCTCTTTGATCAAATGAAGATCTGCCCACTCTCTCAAGTTGTCTCTTTGTTGCGTTGTTAAACCATGTAGGTTTTGCTTGTTCCTCTTCATTTCCGGAAAATTGGTCCTCCAGATCTAATTATTCACACAATTGAGATTTAAATGAACATAGAAAGAATAGAGTATTTTTGTCCATAATACATCGGGGGTAAGTCAAAATACGCATTAGTGTTTTTTTTTAATGGAGACTAACGTCCGTTAGCCTTTTTTTTTTGGGGGGGGGGGGAGGAGGGATGTATGTTCAATAAATGCATCAATAGAGGGTTATGTCTAATTTTTCATCTTTTAGTGGGTTAAGTCTAAATACAGCATTAATAAAAGGGAATAATTAAAAAAAATACCTATAATGAATAATGCTAGTCACAAAGTGTGCACAACAAGATTTGCATATAATGATGTTGCAGATGCTATGATTAATTAGGTACTGTGGCTTAACAGCAATTAGTGGGTCTTACTATGTAGCTGGCCCTACTTACTACTTAACCATTATCTTTGTTTTAAAATTTTCTTACTTATTGCAGAATCATGTTATGTGTCACTAGGAATGCATATATATATATATGTATGTATGTATGTATGTATGTAGATTCTTATCACAAATTTATTTTTATGCAGCATTTGTGGTGATGGGTATCCATGCTTTGAGATATCAGCTATAAATGCAGACAAACCTCCATTGACAGTATCTCAAATTAAAGACCGTGTTAAGCAATTTGAAAAAGTTGGTGAGGCTAATTCTGTTTTCTAATTAGATGATAACGTCATAGTTGATGTGGGTCTACGATGCCATGAACAATGTGTAACTGTTGTGGAGAGAGAATTTTACTCATGCTACCGAGTGGATGTGGAGAGGCTACAACATATGTGATGATATCAGGCCCCAGATTGGGCTCTTGGTTTTTCAAGATAGGCAAATGAAATTCGTGAGAGACTATTGTGCATGTCATAGTTGATTAATGCAACTGGAAGGAACGGACTAGGAGCAATTGGTGTACTCACATCCAAGTTTAAAATAAATTTTTTACTTTTATTGTGATCATCTTCATTGTTATTATGTCCTAATACCAGGAGATACTGTAAAATTAAATTCTTTATCAGTCTAAACATCCCAACGTAGTATTTAGGTTTTATCCATGACGATCTTCTAGTTTAGAGAATAGAAACTGAGAGATTTTGTAAGCTTTACATTATTGTAGAAACAAAACTGTCCTAATTCATCAGTTCTTGTCCTTCAAAAATATTAGCTTTACCTAATGAAACGATTAAGATGAAGAATTCCAAACTTTAATTGGGGTACAATGACTTGAGAGTTTCATCTGCAAATCATGGAATTCATTCAACTAACTGAAATCCTCTTGCGGTGCCCAGTTTTCCTCTTTATGTTTGTAATCCCTCTGTCTAAAATTAAGAGTCGCTATTTGAAAGTCAAATTTTATTTTTCTAACAAAAAATAGTTCTTATGTAATAAATGGATCAAAACTTATTTAACTATCGTGGAACTTGGTCCACTGATTTTCAAATTGCAACTCATAGTTTGAGACTCCTAAAAAGGAAAGTGTGACTTTTAATTTGAGATGGAGGAAGTAAATACTTTCTACAAGTCCTCGATTGTTATAGGTCGCCTTTTCCTGTCCTATAGACGACCCCAAATAATTGGAAAAATGCTTTGTTGATTGGAGTTGGGTTCAGTTTATTTAATTAGTACCAAGTAATTTATGATTCGAAATATAGTGATATTATAATGGCTTTAAATTATAATTGCAGGAAAAACTGTAATTGTTTCCAATCAGCCTTACTTCTATAAGAAAGCAGAACTTTTTCCTGGCAGCGCTTTTGTCATCGGGGCAGACACAGCAGCAAGGCTTATACATGTAAGGAATCTCAAACCACCAAATTTGATTTCCCTGAAATATTTCAGACTTTGATGTGCAATATAATTATAATTTTTTTCTGACATTTGCTATAGTTTCAGCCTGCTGATATATCAGGCTTATATAGTTCCAGTTGTTTGAGAGTCTTGTTTGTTCCACCATTTTTTATGGCCATTCATGAATATACCACTATGTGTTCTGATTCTAGAAAACCTACACCACCTGATATTTTTCTTCAGTGTAGACCTTTTTTTAATTATTTAAATCTTCCACCTATATCTTGTTCAACGACATTGAGCAATGTATGCTGTAAAATCGTTTTTCTACCAAGGACTGTTTAACAGTTCCTCAGTTTGGTTTTTGACCTTGACATTGTTTTTGGTGTCAGTTGAGTTTTAGTTAGGAAGACTGATTTATGACTATATCTTCCATAGTCACGTCCCAAATTGGATGGTCCAATGTTTTTTCACTTTATGTCCATGCAGGGGAAATAATAAACTTGAAGTCATGGAGGCAAACATCTTTGTTATTTAATTAGTAAACTTCATTAAAATGTTCCATGAAAGGGCGAGACACCCATGAATACACGGTTTATACAAATAGGTGTAGAAAAAGGACCATTAAGCTCAAACTATCAGTATAAAATCAAAGCCCTTATTTTGTTTAGAGAGCACCCTAGTAAATACAACTTTGCTTCCAATGAACAAACACTAAATGACTAGAATGTTAGACGATTAATCAATCAAATAGCTCCCAGTGCAGTTGATAATATGAAGAAACAACCTTTGATGAGGCTTTTGAATGCCAGATTTCGCTTCTGAGTTCTGAGTCATGGAAGCCAACTTGTACCTATCTAAAGTTTGAACTTCATTTTTGCCATCAAAACTGATAGAAACAATGGAATGAAGGATTTACAATTTTTTCCAATGTGATTGGTAAAACATATGTCAACGGTAGGCATCGACAAAAATTGAAGAAAGAAAAAACAATCGACTCTAAATATTATCTCGTGCAAACCTTAATTTATTTAGGATAAACCTGTGCAGAATATTCGGAAGTAAAGGAGAGGAATAGCCTCTGAGGAAGATCACGTGAAAACAGGAAATATCTGTAACCAACTATATGAACTCTAAATAAGCCAATGAGCTTAATTTTTATAAACAGTTGTTGATTTATTGTAAGGTGTGGTAAGAGATGTAGATAGTTAATTTTCGGGGTGGTAAAGGGATGGATACGTACTGGATACCATGTTATCCATATCCGTATCCACTATCTGGATGCACTATCCGTATTTATATCCGTATCCGCCCGGATAGGAAAAATAACTATCCATATCCGTATCCTTTCGGATTCCCCGGATTTGGATAATATCTGTATCTGTTTACATTTCTTATCCATTATAATTGACTTGCTTCTTTTAACAGGTAATATTAATAATGCTATAAAAAATATCAAACCCTAATTGTTTAGAATCAACAATTTAGAATCAACAAATTGATCTACCATTTTATAATCAATAACTTGATAATTAGAATCTAAAGTTTAGCCCTAACAATTGTTGTGTGCGTCTGTGTATGTGTGTATTAATTTTTTTTTTTTTTTTTGGTTGAGTATGTCTATGCATGTTATTATGTGTGTGTGTGTGTGTGAGAGAGAGAGGGGATAGGAGCTTATCAAGTTATCGATAGAGGGAAGGTTTTTAGAGAAGAGGGTGTGCGCCAAAAATGAGGGAGAAGGGGGGAACGGGTTTAAATGAAAGAGAAAGATATTTGGTCAATTTATTTGAGTTTGTTTTGCCTGCCTTTTGTTCTTTTCTATCATTTTCTTTTTCTTTATTTTTTTAAAAGTATTATTTCTTTATTTTTTTAAATGAGCAAAATGTGATGGTTAACATTTTTATATTATATATTTATATTTTACATTATATATAATAAATATTATTAATAATAATAATATAAAACTAATATTAACAATAAATTATTAAATACAATATGGATACGAATATCTGAAAAGTCGGATATTCGCAAATATGGATACTCCGCATCGGATACGGATTATCTGTGTCGGATACACATACTATCCGTATCCGTTTTCCCGGATATTTTAACATACTATCCATATTCTTTTTTCCGGATAAATATCCGCAAAATTCGGACTCGGATACCGGACGTATTCTGATTTTCGAATATCCGTTTATACCCTTAATTTGTAAATATTTCAGCTACATGGGTAAACTCCTCATTTTTGGTGTCTTTTGAACATTTTTTTTTTCAAAAAGGGAAAAATGAAGAATATATTTGTTGCTTATGTTCCTTCATAATGCTCGTTTTACCTCACTTTCTATGCTTTTTTATTTATTTATTTATTTTTTTAGTCTAGTTGTTAGTTACACAGTAATACCTCTGTATAATTTTTCCCTTTCTTGATTTTTTCTTCGTGGTTATTATAGATATTATACCAAGGAATATAATTACAAAACTAAGATGGGGGAGTATAAGGGGCTGTATGCTGTATAACAAATGCTAGTATTTTAGAATTTATTCTCAATTTTCATATTACTCCATCAGTCCCAAATTAAGTGTATTTAAAAATCATAAGTTTTTTACCAAATTTTAATCTCCCAACTTTACTAACGCATCATAGAAACATCTCCAACCAACATCACCTGATGTTGAGCTTCTACACCTCTGGTGATATTGGAATTTCACGTGATTATATATAATATCTTTACAAAGATGACTCTTAAATCTTAATTCAGGAGAACCAAAAAGGGAAACATGACTCATAATTTGGGAGTTGTTACATAAACGCGAGTATGTGTGTCGGGTTAGTACGCGCCTGAGAATCAGATTCATCTAACCTAAATCCAATAACATGGATATTTGGCAATATACTTTCAGCGTAAAATGATGTTCTTGTGTAATATAGTGCATTTGAAATACAACTGGCTGGAATCATCTAACATGGGTTTTTGCTCCTTTTTACCATTTTAACTTTAAGCATAGTTCACTTTACTAATATTGGATTATTGTTGTCAAACCACCGTAATTAGATGATCTCTTTATGGGTTTATATCATTCTACAATGAAAATCTTCTCTTTTTTTTTTTTTTCACTTTCTTTAACCACGTATCATCAACGTACTTTCAGTGTAAAATGTTATTCTTATGTAATATAGTGTATTTGAAACTACAACTGGCTGGATCTAACATGGGTTCTTGCTTGGTTTTATCACTTTTAAGCATAGTTCTCTTTATGGGATTATATCCTTCTACAACCAAAACCATTCTCCTTTTTCCTCACTTTCTTTATCTACAACAGTAAATATCTTAACTTATTCTGAAGGTGGGTTATTAACTAACTGAAAAAATAAGATGAGGGATCAGTAGAACAACAGAAAGAAAAAAAGAATTAATACAATTTATGACCTATAAATATGGTGGTGTTTGTATATGGCTTTCATCCATCTGTATAGGAAAGGTAGTTTGTGTGTTTGAAAGCAGAGAAAATTATTCTAGTCGAATTTACAAGTTGCATATATTACTCTACAGCCAAAATACTATGGTGGGGATTATGGGATGATGTTGGAAATACTTACTGGATGCAAAAGAACAGGATGTACTTTCCTAGTGGGTGGTCGAAATGTGGATGGAGTTTTTAAGGTTTTGCCATATACCTGAAGCTTTTCTAACGAACTGTCTTTTTGTTCTCTGCAAATATATCAATGTCATTGTATGCTATTTTCAACAGGTTCTGGAAGATTTTGACATTCCAAAGGAGTTAAGTGACATGTTCATCTCAATACCGACAGAGAGATTCCGCATGGATATATCGTCCACTGAAATTAGAAAGAGTGGAGGAATGTAATTTATCATAAACTCTTCGATCCCATGTCTATCAGCCGGGGTCTGGATGTCCTGAAATTCAAGTATGTACAGATCTGGAAATATCAAAATGCAGATGAGAAAATAAAAAAGAAGAATGCCACCTGTGAGCAGGTGTATATATACATATTCCGTTTAGGATAAACATACACAGACACTTTTGTACACGTTTTCCATACCCGGTGCATTAAAATGCTATACCTTGTTGTTGTGGGTCCCGTCAGGGCACAGAGTACAACCCCTTACAGCCTTGTCTTATTAGGCGTGTATGGAAAACGGGTATGAAAGTGTGTATGCGTAGTGGTACTCTTCTGTTTATATTTTATTTTTATTTTTATTTTTGGAATAATTTAACAAATTAATCTGCAATATCAACTTTTTAGTCAGAAAGTGCTTATTTGTACTTTTTTTCGGGGTTGATTACACTTTCCCCTCCTGAACCCCATTTTTCACTTTGCCCCCCTGTACTCCAAATTCTTAACTCAACCCCCTAAATTTCTACAAACGCTACAAGTAACCTCTAAGCCCAACACCGTTAATATTTTTGGATGGAAAATGATACGTGGCTCCCATGTGACTTTTTTAAAGGGTATTATTGTCTTTCTACATCTAAATATCCAACCCTATTATCCTCTCTTTCTTTTATATACTCCTCTTTCTTTCACCCTCTCTAATTGCTGCAAACATCTTCTCTTTCCTCCCTCCCTCCCCCTCTCTCTCTCTCTCACACACACACACGTGCGCACGCGCTAACAATGGCGGATAAGGGATGGAGGTTTGCTGTTGGTGGGTTTTTAGTTGGATTTAGGAGGGTGTTGATGTCGAGTTTGCTGTTGAAGAGGGATTGCAATCAAATTTTTTACACCATCGTGTTTCATAATTAGACTTAACTCCAAACTAAATTGTTGACCAAAATTCCCTCATTTTATTTTCTTCCCCAAATTAAAACCCTAACTTCTCATACAACACTAAATCCACCACCACCTTCTCCACCATCACCTCCTCATCCTTTATCTCCATCACAGTCACCACCAAATCTAACGGATTTATCCCTAAATCAATCCACCAACAAATAATTAAATAGAAGACAAAATATTAAGCAAAAAACAAACTTATAATTGAAGTACAGATTTACACACGATTGGGGAGCGATGCATGGTCATTGTAAAGACCTTCGAGAACCAAAGCTTTGACTAGATATTTAAGACCCAGTGACTCAATTTCATCACCATTCGTCACCAAAACAGTAGTACTCATTTTCAATAATGCTATTAGAAGTAGGGTTGGTAGATTCATCATTGATTTTCAATTGTTCGTCGGTCTTTTTGCTGAGGAGGAACTTCCTGGAGATTCGAAACCAAGCCCGAAGGTAAGAAATTGTTATTTACAACAGAGCTTGTCATTTTAGAGAGAGAATTAAAACCTTAGAGATAGAGAATATGAGGTGTTGAATGAGAATGAAAAGGAATGATTGCTGTAAGAGATGAGATAGACTGATTCCAATGACGTTATTTTTAGAAAGAGAGGAATGGTATGAGAGTGAGAAAAAAGAACAAGGGGGTTGATATCCACATCCATCTTCCCAAAATTTTTAACATTAGGGAGGTGGTGGTGGCGACTGTGATGGAGGTGGAGGATGAGGAGTTTGTGGTGGGTTTAATGTTGGATGAGAAGTTAGGGTTTTGATTTGGGAAAGAAGATGGCTTGTATTTTGATCAAAAATTTGAATTTGGGGTTTAGTCTAATTATAAAACATGATTTTTTTTTATCAGATCTCTATCAGTTTTAAAAATTTGGGGCTTATGTCAAATGTAGTATTATAAACTGAGGGTTAAGTCAAAAAAGTCATTTTTTATTCCCCCCCTATTTTTTAAGGGATTTTAAGTATTTAGTCCTATTTATAGTGATTTATTTGTCACCACTCCCATGTTTTTTTATTTTTTTAGTTGTTGATCCTATATTGGACAAGTGTCATTGTTTACAAAAAAAAGGATGGGGGATTATAGGGAAGTTATAGGCGGTTTTGAGTGGTTATGGAACTTTTTACAATTATAAAAAACACTAGGGAGTGGAGCTTAAATACATCTTTGTAGATGGGACTAAAGCCAACAAACCTATTTTTTAAATCTTATTTCTTTTTTTTTTGGGATATAAACTTATCCAGTTTTTTTCCCATATTTGTTTTTTCTTTTATCCCAGATTTGTTTATTTAAGATTTTATTAGATTTTTAAATTTTTTTTTCTTATTTTTCAACGTCTTTTTTTTTGTAACATTTAGTATTTTCAAATATTTTGTTGTCAAATGTAATTTTTTTTTGTGGTTTTCACATTTTTAAATGTGTATTCAATTTTTCATATTGCTTTTATATGTTTATTAAGTTTTTTTGTAGTTTTTTTTCTCTACAATTTCAATTTTTTTCCTTTTGAATTTTTTTAAAATTGGAAATCAATTTATTTTGCTCGAAATCTTTTTTTTTTTTGCTTTAAATCTTTTTTTATTATGAATCTTTGAATGTTTTGTTGCTGGATTTTTTTTCGTACTTTTCAATTTTTTTAAAGATCAATATTATTTTTTTTAATTTTTAATTTTTTCTTATAATTTACAGATTTTAAAAATAATTTTTCGTAATTTCCCAAAATTTTAAATGTTTTTATTTAACTTTTAGATTTGGTAAATGTTTTCAAAATATATATTTTCTTAATTTCTTTAAGTTGTATATTAGTTTGACAAAATTATTCTTGTGTGCATGGAAAATGACCAATATTCTATTAAAAGCATTGACGGTGTTAGAGTTAAGGGGTTACTTGTAATGTTTGTAGACATTCAGGGGGTTGAGTAAAGTATTTAGAAGTATGGGGGGCAAAGTGACAATTGAGGTAAAGTTCAGAGGAAAAGTGCAATCAACCCTTTTTTTGAGTGGGTCTGAAATATACACAGCTTTTAAAATGTGTGCTAAAAGCTTGAATAACAAGATTCCTAAATCACAAACTTTATATGTGAATAATTTAGGATGTCAATACACCACAAAAACTAACTTAAAGAAGTTGTTTTCGAAAATATATATATTGGTAACTTCACATGTATAATTTAAACATTAGGATATAAATTGATATTATGTTATTTAAGCTCTTATTTATATATATATATATATATATATATATATAGCAAGACTTCTATACACCATCCTTCCTACATCACCCATATATCATAGCTAGTTTTAGGCACTAATAAACTATTTTTTTTTCATTTTTTTTACCTATGGAGTTAGCCTTCCATATCAACACATGTTCAAGAAATTAGGTCACACTACAATTTCTAGTTATTTTTTAAAAATCCAACAAAAAATGCTAAAATACCTTATGTATAAGGTTTGCACCAGTCGAATTTTGTGAATTTTTCAAAAATAGATAGAAAAATGTATTCTGACCTAATTTTTTGAATACGTCTTGATTGATACGTTAATTTCAATAAAAAAATAAAAAAAATTGGAAAAAGATTGCTAGGTGTGATGTAGGAGAATCTTCCTCTCTTTCTCTCTCTGAGAGAGAGAGAGAGAGAGAGAGGCTCCAATACGAGCCATTACTTATAGAAATCGCAAAAATTACACCATTTTGGAGCTTTTCTCCTTCAAATTAATAAACTTGATAAAACACACCAAACCCTAAATCCCACCAGCCTGCTCCATTTTCCCTCTTCCTAGCGATTCAACTCAAATTGCATTCATTTGAGGGTATTTTTTTGTTCTGAAACATTATAATTTTTTGCTCCCAATACGTCTACATAGGAGGCGTCATGTTGTAGAGGTCTCTATCTAAATTGACTTGTTACATTTGTCACACTTTTTGTCGCCTGAGCATTAATTTTTATTAAAACATCTTTTACTTAGCACTTGACATTGAGGTCAGTTTTCATCCTCAAGTTAAAAGTCTACACGGTTGACCATGGAGGCATAAGGACCTCAGATGAGGATACATGCTAGTGTTATCTTCTCCTTTGCACTCTTCGTTATGTTGGGGACACTTATACGGGGTGGGGGTGGGGGTGGGGGTGGGGGTGGGATTGACATTGTCTCCAGAGTCATGGCAGACATTAGTCTAATAAGGATATAAGATTAATAGGGGTTAGGATTGGATAATATAAGGTTTGCTATTGTAAACTCAACCCTTATTTTTTGGTTGGCACTTGGAAGTGTTCTCCAGTTAAGTCCCACATTCGTCGAATTAAAGTACTAATCAGTTTCATGAAACTATGCATGTTTAGCATGTTTAAGATTGTCCCCAGTACCCCAACTAATCTCTGGCACCTTCGATAAATGAGTATGGAGTGTCGACAAATTTGGCGACAACCTCCTCTACGGTTGTCTATTGGCTGACAAGAAAACCAGTGCTACTTGGCACAAAAGATATGTTAACTTTATTGAAGTGTTCAATGATCTTATCCTAAGTAGGACTCACTTCTCATTGGCCTGATGGATGGAATCTTCAGAAGTACTAAACTAACTCTTACAAAGTTGTAAATTTTCCTTTAGGGGGAAGTTCTTCTTCCAATGACTCACAACTTTTGATGTTTGGGAGTTGGAGTCCATGTTTTGAGTCTGGGAAGTTGGATACACATAAAAATTTAAGTAGAGAGATGTAGGAAATTTTGGTTTGAAAGTTTGGTGAATTATCAACTATAATAGTTTTTTTTTATAGTTTACATAAACTGGCCATTGGAAAGATAGTTGTTGGAACTATACGTGACCCATGTGGTAGAGACTATGCATATTGGAGGCCCGATTGCTGAGTGGAAAATCCATAAAGGCATTTAGGTTTGCATTCCCTTATAATATGGATTCAACCTAATTTTTCCACCAAAAATGTCCAAATGCATGGAGATGGACTAATGAAAGCAATTTTAAATGTTAGAAAAATTTATTTGATAATCTTTTGAATTTATAAGATAAAATAACATATTCAATTAATTACAACGTCAATATAAATTTATTCATTTCTAATTTAAATCACTTTTGATTTTACCAAATATAATTAATTATGTCAAATTTGCAATCAACCGATTATCAGTGGAAGCATATAAATAAACCAATAACAAAAAGCACACAAGGATTTAGAGTGAAAACCCTTGTGAGAAAAATTACTACCGCCCTAACCCACACAAGTTCATTAGTACTAAATATTTTTTTACAAGAGTTATCAAGGACGTATGAACGTCTTACATATATGATTACGCTTCCCTCCAAGTGGTCACCCCTATATAATTGCTCCTCTATCTTTACTTGTACTAACAATCGCTGCTACAGTCCAGGATCCAATCGCATAACCCGCAAGGTCACGGTATCCACCAATCTCAATTAGTGACGATATGCCTACATATTTCGAATGTGATAATTACCCACACGATTTCTCGAGCAATTATTTTGTTGATGTAGAAGATTCGAAGGGGATTGTAAACATGAAGTCTACCTTGAAAGCATGAAATTTAGCAATCTCTCACTCTTAAAGGACTCTCAAAACTAAGAAAAGTTTTTTGTAAAATCCGGGCTTCATACTTTGAAAATTGCATTTATGAAGTTACGACTTTACTAGTAGAAGAACTTAAGTACAACACATTTCCCAATAACGAACCAGGTGCCCTTGTTCGAACGATATCACTTTTGATCGAGGTCTTCTCGAATGAAGTTTTTGTCTTACTAAGTCCCCTGGATGAAAGTCAGGGTCCTTGTACGAAACTTGCTTCTTTTGATGTCCCTTATTTGAAGCAGTTTATGTTATGAGGTTCACCGTTTTAAAAACAGTGACCTTGATCAAAACAACGTTAGATCGAGGGAATATAGTGTTGATTATGTGAACATACCTGTATTCATGGTGAATTTATTGGTTGGGGGTTTGCATTCGATATCGGGATCGTGTAACACGCGACAGATGAGATGTGATGGAGGTGGTAGAGGTAATTGTGTTAAATCATACGTTCATTAATCACCACTTCGTGATGAGAGAAGGAAGGATGACTTAATCCATCGACATGGTCTGGGTATGGACTGTTGGCGGTGTTACTTTGTAGTGATCAACCCATTATTTATATGTATGTTTTTCTTAATCCCGTTAGGCGATGGAATCCAACGAACTTACTGATAGAGGCATGCGATGGACATCGAAGGTAGTTGCGTTCGTGTGATGTAATAACAAACAAGAAAAAATAATATAGTCTAATGATTGCCAATTGATAATGAACCGTATGTCACGTAAAATAAATTATATGGTTTATTTGTATTTTCCTTGTGAATGACATTGCTGGGCTTGGTATTTGGGGATGTTGCCTAAGAAAACCCCACCAAATCCTCGAACTCCTATAAGCATAACTCTCTAAATCAACAGATTACACCCGAGTAGACAAAAGCCTTAGACTCCTTTGAGCACCTACTAAGGCCTTGGACACCACCTGAGCAAAACCCCACAAAGCTTGAACTCCTCTAATCATACATCTCTAAAGCCTCGAACTCCACCGGAGCAAGCAAAAGCCTTACACTACCTTAAAAACCTCATGACACTTGAGCAAACCCAACTAATGCCTCGAACTTCACTTGAATAAACCTTGGAGTTGAACCATAGAATCATCTAAGAAACCTCAATAATGGCCTCACTCGATTAAAACCAAAGCAAACATCTCCTCTAATTCGATCGCCTACATGACATTAAATTGGAATCCCTAAGCTTTAAACAAATGTAGCCTCCTATGATACCTAAAATAGGAATCCCCGAGATTAAAAAAATTAGTTCCTTATATAGCTGCATATTGTGCCCAATCAAATATCCAAAAGCTTCACTGTGCTCCAGGCCATCCTCAAAGCAATGACCAATAATCTTTTCTGGGCTTTTCTCTTCGTCTGAATCATCAAGCTCGTCCCCCCATCCGGTGGAAACGATATCATATTTCCACGAAAATTCAATACATTCCACAACTTCAATGGCCTCTTTATATAGATCCTCCCATTCGACGGGAAGATGTAGAAGTGAAGGAACCAGTCGCCCTTGTAGCTTTAAAGTATCAAGTAGCTTGAGCATACTACAAATATCATCAGTCTATCAAAATAAGTTCGCCATGATCTGGATGACATCATCTAAACTGAATTTATCGGTCGATACCATCCAATTATCTGACTCTTGGGCCCATTTTTGAGCTTCCACGAACATCGCACTGAATCTTTGGCAGTCAATGATCATCTGAGAGGGCAATTTTCCCCCAAACTCTTGGAGTTGGTTCAACACTTCTAACAAGATCCCAATGAAGGATGTAGGTGCTTTGCCACGGGGGATACATGTGTGATTGAGATAACAAATGTCTTTATTGAGGTTGTATGCGAATCTAAATATGTGGTGCGAGATTAATGATGGGTTCACTTCGTTGTTCCCAATCTCTAAAGGTCTTTATTGAGGTCACATAGGGACCTATGGCAATAGAGAACTTGAAGGTGTGGTGAAGGACTGGCATTGGGTGCTTGACATTGCATCAAGTCTTAGAATATTTGTTAGGATTGCCTTATGACTTATTATCCTTCTTGGTTAGCGGGAACTGAAGATAGGTAGCCTAAGGGAGAACGTACTACAATCAACACCAAGAGGCAGTAATCTCAAGGGGGTTTAGAATCTCCTCATAATTGAATAACCTTTCTCGTTAGTGGGGACCGGATATAGGTATCTTAAGTGTGAACATACCGAGATTAAAACACAAAAAGGGACAAATATCCATGGGGTTTAGGATCATCTCATGACTAATTAACCTTCTTAATTAATGAAAATCAAAGATAGTTAGCTTAAGTGTGAATGTACGATGATTAAAACACCAAGAGGGATAAAGTTCTGAGGAGTTAGAATCACCTCACAATTGACTAACGTATTTAGTTAACGGGAAATGAAGATATGTAAATTAAGTGTGAACGTATGGTGAATTAAACGCCGAGAGGGAGAAAGCTCCAATGGTGGAGGCTATCCCAATTTTTGACTTTGGCTTTAGAAAAGATTCATAATATTCCAATTCATTCCTATTTAAGGTTTCATAGGGAACCCGACGTAAAAACACAGGGTTTTGATGGAATCTATTGTGGTGCAGGGTATCCTGATGTTTAACTTTGGCCTTAGCAAAGATTAATTATATTATAACTTATTCCTATTTAAGGTCACATAGAGGACCGGGCTTAAAAAAAGGGGTTTCGAGAGGTTGCATTTTTCTACAGATATGGCCACTAGCATCCTTATTTGATTGCTCAAAAGGCGAGAAACCTTCCTCCTGCTTAGCTTTCACAGATCCCATCGTGTAGCTCATAAAAACTTGGTCGACATCACTTGGATGCACGAATTGGAGGTACCCCTGTTGACGTCAACAGTTCTGTGAATTTAATGCCAAAGATATTGCATTAAATGTGCTAGATATGACATTTTGGCGGGAACACTGTTTGGGCTCTCAGAGTTGTAAACGCATTAAATAGGACGTGATGTGTTAGCTATGGGCTTACCATCCTATGAATATCTTCACTTGAGTGCTATTTTATCGAGTTCCTGAATGTCAGACGTGCTGACGTCCAAGAGTTGGTAAACAGTAATCTACGAAGGATGTGCTGTCATATCACTCAAAAGGTAGTTTATTGAACTAGAGGTTGCTCGATTAATAACTGTTCAAACACCTTGTGGTGTGTGTAAACCTTAGAGGTTAATCTTTTGGACAACTGCTTAGGACTGAGGACCCGCGAGTGGGTTCCCAACTATGGTATCTCGAGATACTACTGGGCTATGTTGTGTACAAACTAAGGTTTTGCCTAAATACCCTAAAGGGGCTGGTCTCTTCCAACGTTGCCTTGCACCCATTCCTCCAAACCAAATCCCTGCGAGATACCCAAGATGAGGTTGTTCGATAGAGCATGTAAGCTCTCTCATGTACTGCCAGACATGGTCCCTCGAGGATACCGAACAACCTCAAAAGCTTTTACAAAGTAAACTTTATATTTATAGAAAGAGCTAAATATAAGTGCATTAAAGTTCCTGTTACAATTTGTGTTTTCCAAGTATATCCCATAGTCTTGGTATTTGTGGAAGATCCTTTGAGCAACTTGTCTTTGTGCGAGCAACCTTCTTTGCATGATCATTTGTGTGAATTTATCTTTGTGCGAGCAACCATCCCTAATCCTTCTTGTGAAATGTTGGCGTTGTTTTAATCGACTTTAAGCCTGGACCTCTCTTTATATTTTCCCGTTCGTAGAGATATTTGTTTGTTTGAAGAAATATTTGTACGAAAAAATGAATTCATGTCCTATCTCTATTGATCTGCATATGTATTTGTTACAAGTAAAAATAATTCACAGATTTGTATATTTACAAAGCATAAAAATAAAATTATGAGTAACTTTAGCCTATGTTCAAGTTACTTGAAAATTTTTCCTTCTCGCGTGGTATTACACTTCTAGCTACTTCTGTTTCTCTGTCTTTTATCTTGGGGAATTCCAATGGTTTTTTTAATAAAATTTTCCCTAAAACCATTTATTTGCCCAAGTGTGAAAAGTCATAAAGTTTCACGCCTAAACGTCTGTTAAATTTCCCCCCAAAGTTAATCATTGTTGCGTCTCTTCATTTTAAATGCATCCGACAGTCGTTTCCCTAGCCGTACACGCATCGGTTGATGGCTCGGGCATGTAATCCACGCGAACCAGTTGAGCCGACAAAAATTTCTTTATGATGATTACATTTCCCACGCGCATCTTTTCGTATCAGTGACATTTTTTTTCAAAACAATACGTCCCTTATAAAAGGTTTTCCTCTGATACCCAAACCTTTTTACCTTCGGGTTTTCGGAGAGAAGTGTTTCCTTAACTTGTGAGAGCCAATAGAATTCTCTGATTCCCAAGCTTTCTTCTTATCTTCTCTTTTCTTCAATTTTCTACTTTCTGTCATGGCACCAGTTGTGAAGAGAACTCCCTCAGTCACAGGTATTATCGCCGAAGAAACGTCCTTCGATATTGTTGATCTTCATCTACACTGGGCAAAATGCCACCGTGCCCCCTATTTTGGCACTGTAGGCAATTTCTGGGAGTCTGCTAAAGCTTTTCTTGTCTCCCTTGTTTCTAAGGCGGAGGATTTGAAGTTGTTGGTTGGTGAAGACGATGTGATAGAGAATTACGCTTATGTCCTTGGTTCTACTGTTACTCGGTTCAGAGTTAACTGTGGAGACTATTACTACTCCAGTGTTGAGTTTGAATTAGCTGGTGGTTCTAGTGAAGGACTAGGTATCTGGACTGATTATATCCGTGGCAAGTACATGGGAAGCATCCTCGGAATCCAAGCATACATAGCTACTAACATAAAATAACAATAATACTTACCTGAGTAATGCCCTCAAAATATGGAACTGCAAGCCATAACAAAGACGAAGGAATGAGTCGAATGCCCGTGGAAAAATACAACAATGCAATATAAAATTGAACAAAAAATAAGAGACTCTAACACGTTATGTCTATGTGCACATGAAACTACCTCATATATACACACATACACACACACACTCACACACACTCTTGTGCTTGAAACTGTCTTCTTCCAAAAACGTCAACTATTCCGATCAATTCGCCTTAATCTTGTAAAAAAAATCCCTTTTTACTTGATTGGACTTTTGTTTCTTGATTTAACGCACCCCATTAAATACTTTGAACAATACCCTTTATCTAGGGAAACCACTTTTTTTTTTTATTGAAATCACCCATTTATCACGTAGATTTATTTATCTTTGTATTTTTCTTGAAAATTACCTTTCAACACACGCTAACATCGTGGTAGATAATTCTTATTTTTTATTAAAAAAACCCTTTTATAACACGCTCCTGTGTCAATTATAGGTCGAACCCCTTTAGGTCACTTAATTACCCATTTAATCACTTCACTTTACCATTCTGTTTACTTTATGGTCATTAGCCAATTTCTCATATTACTTGTCCGCACCAGAACATGTATTAAGTTCATTCAAGTTTATCCGTTCTTATATTTGTCATACAACCTGTTTCTCGACACATTCCAATTTTCATTATCTTTTTGTCAGAATCTTTCAAATATTTGCATCTTTAATGAGCTCCACACCACCGGCTATGCTACCATATGCTCTAGCCAGTGATTTTTGGATCTTCCAGCCTAGGGCTCCGAGTCCATATTAATGTATTTTAATATTTATCAAATGTCCACATTATCCCATCTTTACCGATCGAAGCCAAAATTCGGGGTTTCACCCCACCTTGTTTTACACTTTAAAAATCATCATTTCTCGTCCTTTATACAGTTGCATTGATTTTATCCCAAAAATTGTTGTCATTTAGGACCATTTTGTGTAACAACTTTTTTCATTATTTTTATTTCATAAAATTATTCCACTTTAAATAAAATCTATTTTACCCATTTGTTTCAAAACTTGTCATTTCCTCCATTTTCACAAGTGTTATTTCCCAAAAATATTATTAAGTTGCACACACTAACTTATCAAATATTTTTAACTTATTAACACTTATTTATTACTTTGGAGTAACATACTTCTCAATGTAGAAATCTCTTTATTTCATCACTTTCTTTATCAAAGACATCATTTGGCATATTGGAGACTACTTTGCAAGAAAATGTCACTTTTTCTTTATTAACACAAGTAGTCTTAAGACCATACACTTACCATATCTTCAACACTTATTCACACTAAATGGGTCAAAATTTTATTTTCTTTATTTCAAGTTAACACTCGTGAAAACCTCCTTTAAACTTGTTTATATGCTTATCATCAAAATAGGACAAGTTTATATAGGAAGAGGGATTTTGAGTCCAAAAATCTAAAATAATGAGTTTAACACGTGATTTATTCAAGAAAGTTCATAATATTTGCAACAACATGCTTTTCAAGAATAAGGACACTTTTTATCATTCAAACTTGAATAAATTCGTATTTTTATGAAAATCCCAAATTTTACAAGAAAACTTTAAAACATTTGTTCATAAAATATCTTTAACAAGATAAACATTATTTTCAAAATATTTTATTCAATAAATTATTTAACACCAAGTTTTTTTTGAAATATATTATTTACTCAACACTCTTAAAATCCCCTTTTAATCAGTTACCCCAAATCAAGATAATACCCTCTTCAAAACATATATGAATCCCACTTTTACAAACTCAACTACAAGACCAATCCTATGGGAAAATAGAGTTTTGAACTAAGAATACATTTTTCCTATCTCAAAGAAGCTTCAATCATGGTAGGATGAATGTATAAGAAAATGCCAACCTCCAACCTTATAAGGTAGCCTTAAAGAGGTTGCCTAGCTCTACCGAGCTTTGCCTCCATAAAATCTCCAAGCAAACCCCCCTTCAAACCCTATTAATCTCCTATATTTTTTCTTTAAAACCCCCTAATAGTATCAACAATGGTGTAGATAGGTTTATAAGACTTTAATATGGTAAAAAAGGGTTAGACTATGGTGATTTTGGGTGGACAACTAGTGGTGCTAGGGTGGTGGTTGGTGGTTGGGGATGGGAGAGCTCCAGGAGCTAGAGAGAGAGAGAGGCTAAATCTGATTGGAATACTCCAAATGTGATAAAGTTTCATTTGAGTACCCCTAAACCCTAAGGGTTAAATTCACCAAATGCCCCTACACTCAACCTTTCAACCAAAGGCCAATCAAGTATTTTGTCCCATATTTTCATCTGAGCCGCTGAGAGCTCGACATATTATTCGATCTGACACTCCACACCATGGCAACACATTAAAATGTCTAGAATTTTCAAAGTTTTGTTTGGGAACAACCTTCCCCCTCGTTCGAACTAGATCATATCTCGTTCGAACGAGGTACTAACGAGGTCAAAATCTAGGGTTAAATGGGACGTGAGAAGCACCTCTTTCAAACGAGAAGTACCCCCTCGTACGAACGACTAGGCACCTCATTTGAACATGGGCATCCAACGAGATTCTAGAGAGAGAGAGGGAAATTGACCATTGCCAGTTTGTTCGAAGCTCATTCGAACTATAAGGACCTATTTTTACATTAGTGCGTGTCGTATACCGCTACAAACCGTCGAAGAAAAAGTTCAAGTTTGAAGATACATGAAGATGGACCCGAATATCAAAGTTCTTCAACATTCAAGCCTCCACGAGATGAATTTTTGTAAGGATGTGTTTTGGTAACTTCGGTTCATTTAAAAGTATTGGGGTATTTTTCTAAAATATTTTCTAAGTGTTGAGGCGTTACTTTTCGTCAAAAAGATATTTTTCTAAGTGTTGAGGCGGAGTCTTTTTATCGATATAAAAATTTTATTTTTCGCTAGCTCATTCGAGCGACAGACTAATGTTGTTCAAGTGACATAGCCTTGTTGATAGAAGCTCTCGTTCGAGCAACATACTGTCTCGTTCGAGTGACTTTGCCACTTCGTTTGAGCGATGGGTCGACTCAAGTTTTTATATAAAGCGTGTTAAATGACTCCGTTTTCGTTAAGAAGACATGATGAATTTATTTCTTCATAAACTGCAACAATAGATTACTTTTATCCTATTCATTTAGGGTTCAAATCCTTTTGTTTTCAATTCACAAATCCTAATTGATTTTAGAGAATTGTTTTGAAACCTAAGATACAATTTTGCTGGAGTTTCTCTTGTAGGGAGGATAACCTACTTCTGATCTAAGTGCCACTTGAGGGATGTAATGGGTTAACGTTGACTGCGTGTCAAAGAGAGTACTCGTGGGTGTTCCTGAGCTGACTGAACTACATGTATTTGTGAATCTTTTGAGGTTGATTCATTGCCGATTTAGGTTATGACCTATGAGAGTTTGCTGCGGTAAATTGTTTGTAAATTTTGCTTGTAATCATTGTGAGTATTATTAGTAAAATAAAAGGTTTTGCCCTTCGGGGATTTTTCCTGAAATCTGTGAGTCAACAGTTATTATTTGTGCCATGATCCACTACACCTAGGTGTTTGTTTAGGGTTGAATTAATATTGGACTTAATTAACTTGGTTTAAAATTGACAATTGATTAAATAAAGGTTTACTTGGAATTTGCAAATTTATTCAAATCAGTATCACACCGCGCTTTCACAAATTGGTATCATAGGTTTTTAAGGAGATCACCACTTTTACAAATTGGTATCAAAGCAGGTTACTCTAATTTATCAAGTGATAAATGTTTCCGCAAAATTTGTGTGATATTGATTTTTTTAAAAATTGGTTTTGAAAAATTATCGCAATGTTTTCAAATGAAAACTTATATAATCGAGCCAATTTTTGACGGGTCTAATTATGCCTATTGGAAAGTCCGCATGAAATTACATTTAAAAGTAATCGACAAGAGAGTTTGGGTTGTTTGTGAAAGAGGATGGACTCCTCCCACTGTCACTGTAAATAATGTCACTAATTTAAAACTTGTGTCAGACTGGACTGAGGATGAGTTAAGGCGGAGCACTTTTAATTCACGCCGGCTTAGTGCAATTTCTGGTGTTGTCACTCCTGAGGAGTTTCGATGTATTATAATGTTCACGTCTAAAGAAGCGTGGGATGTTTTACAACTTAGCCATGAAGTCACGAACGCGGTCAAAGAGTCTAAACTACAAAATTTAACCACCCAATTAGAAATAATTACCACACTTGATACTGAGTGTTTTGATGAGTTTTATGCACACTTGTCTGATATTGTCAACACTAGTTTCAATCTTGATGAGCACATTCCTGATGCATGGGTAGTTAAAAAGATTTTCAGATCGTTGCCTAAACGTTTTACCCCGAAAGTGAATGTTTTGAATTCCTTAAGAAATTTGAGTCGTCTGAAATTAGAAGCGCTGGTAGGAGACCTCCTGACATATGAGATTGACATGTTCCCCGATACTATCAAACCTAAGGATAGAGGGATAGCACTTCGAGCCCAATCCAGGAAGGTAAAGGAAGTGTCTAAGAGTAATAGTAAAAAGGAAGTGAGGGTTTGTGAATTCGAGTCTAATTTTGATATGGCTATGCTTGCAAAGAATTTTAAAAAGTTTCTCAAGTTTTCAAAGGAAAATTCTTCCATTAAAAAGTTTTTTGAGAAAAATAAAAAGTAAAATGAGGCCAAAGAGAGCGGTGAGAATGAGGGTGAGGAAGAGGAAGAGGAAGAGGAAGAGGAAGAGGAAGAGGAGAAGTTTTTTGAGTACGAGGGTAGATGACCTAGAGAGTTTTGAGTGTCCCACTAGGCTAAAGAGAGAGGGAAAAAAGATTGCCATGTCAACCACTCTTGGCGACAGTGAGGATGTGGTGAAAGATTTCGAGGATGAGTCTGTGTGTTACATTTCTTTCTAGTCATGTGAGCACACCCAGTTTGTCCCATGACGCTGAGTATACTTGTGCATGTGAGACTCCCGAGGATGATTTGAGTGTTTCTAGCGAGGGTGAGAGTGAGTGCACTAATTAGAGTGAGAATGAGCTCCAGATTGCATTTAGAGATTTGTATGCCAAGAACTTAAAAAAGAAGAAGTTGGATAAGGAATTAGGTCTTAGGGTGATCGATTTGGAGAGAGAGATTGAGAGTTTGAGAGGATTTGAGGCATCGGCGAGTCAACTAGAAAAGGTTTAAGTTTCAATGATTAAGCAGTTGATCATCGTCAATCGGGATAAGAGTGAACTTATAACTCATGTGTCACAATTAGAGAGAGATTTTGAACGTTCCCGGGAGTAAAGGTCACTTTAGAGGATACATCTAGGAAGGTAGGAAAGATGCTCCTCGATCTCGCTTTGGATAATGTTGAGAGACTAGGAATAGGTCATGATGATGTGTCCATTTCACATGCTGTAACCGAGCCGGTTCTCGAGTTTGTGATTGTTACATATGACTCTCAAAGCAACGCACCTAAGCGTCCTATACCTGATAGGTTAGTGTGTAGGAGACGTTTTGAGAGAGGTGCACCTAGACCTGTTTATGTTTGCAAACATTACAAGAAAAGAGGACACCTTAGGATGTTTTGTTTTAAGTTGGGTTATGTCTCACATTTTGCTACTACACACGTGTTCACACACACGCACCCACACATGATGCTCTGGATGATTAAGTAAGAGATTTTGCACATATAACAGAGCAGGTAAAGTTTTTAGTCAAGACTTCATCTGAATTGATGGAGATTTTTCATAGGATGTCACCACCTTTGGAAAACTCCACCGCACTTACTGGTTGACGTTTCGACTTGTTTGCTAGCATATGATGATTTTCATGATGATATTTTATGCCTATTGTTAGTGTGTATCATTTGTGTATTTATATTTTCCATTTTTGATCTATTTTTCAAAAAATTAAAAAGATTTAAGTTTTTGAAAAATACAAAAAGATTTCCATTTTTTTTGAGAAAAAATTAAAAAATTAAAAAAGCTTTTTATTTTTGAAAAAAATTTGGAAAAAACAAAAAGATTTTTGTATTTTGTTTACACCATTTATGAATGGACATTTAGGATAACCGAGTGATAACTCCATTCCATATCTATGTGACAATTTTATAGTGTTTTGATATGCGTCATCATTTCATTTTTGTGCTTTATAATGTTTGGAGTCACTGAGATGTTTTTAGTTGATTACTACCTACATGTTTGACTCATAATTGCCTTTAATGCACACTTGCACAGATTTGTTTGATTATTTTACTTGTCTATCACATATTGGTTGGAGTGTTGTCATCTCAATTCTGTCTTTAAAACGAACCATATGCGATAAAACTTGACCATGAAAGTAGTGCATGTAAGAACCGTTGCCCTTGAGGAGTTATTGCAAAAAAATGACAAGTGCACAGGAAATGGCTCCGAGAGTAACTCATCGTGAAAGGCACCATTTGAAAAGAGCTCGAAAAAACATGAAAGGCAATAAAAAGATAAATATGCCAAAAAGGCGCCATTTAGTTTAGATCACCTCAATTGAAAAAATAAAGATTTAGTAATTATGAGGGAGATTAGTTGGAAATAATCAACGGATTTGCACGTCCTAACAATGTCATGAAAAAGCATTGCATACTTTTAGATGTAATTGGTGTGAGAATCATTCTTAACTCTAATGTACTGATGAATTGAGTCGATGTCAATTAAATTCAATATTTTTGCCACCTAAGGACGATTTTGAGTTCATTCATTAGGGGTATCCGTATTCATCGTGCACATATATTATATTTGGTTGCATTGATTTTCCTATAGAATTTGTTCACACCCTTAATTTCATTTCCATAATTTGGTTATCTTAGTGTTTATTCATGGTGTGTGATTTTTGTAAAATTATTTTTTCATTTTTGTTTGAAAAGTTGAAAAATAAAAAATAATTTGTGGACATCTTTGAGTATATCTTGATGATCGTAGTTTGTTTCCTATGTTTATCGTGACAACTCCATGCTTGTTTTGTTTATTCGTTTCCTTGTCTATTTCGGACAAATAAAAAAGGGGGAACAAATTATGGGGGAGTTTTACATTATGGGGGAGATTTGAGATTCTGTATTTGTTTTGATTTATGTTTATCTTATTTCAAACTCGATATGTTATGAAGGTATTCACTTTGTCTCATGTGTGTAGGTGCAAAGATTGAAGATCATATGTTGCACACCGTGATGAGAAAAGCTTAGAGATTTGAAGATTTGAAGTTGAAGATTTTGTAGACTTACATGTTTAGTACCTTTTTAGTTTTAGGATCATGGGAGGGTATTAGATTTGTATAGGCATTTTTATTCGATAATTCAGATGTTTTTATTTTGTATCGGCATAGACATAGGGGGAGATTTGTAATGACACATTTTTACATTAGTGTATGTCGTATACCACTACAAACCGTCGAAGAAAAAGTTCAAGTTCGAAGATACACAAACATGGACCCGAATATGAAAGTTCTTCAACATTCAAGACTCCACGAGATGAATTTTGGTAAGGATGTGTTTTGATAACTTTACGGTTCATTTAAAAGTATTGGGACATTTTTCTAAAATATTTTCTAAGTGTTGAGGCCTTACTTTTCATCAAAATGAAAATTTTCTAAGTTTATAGATGGAGTTTTTTTTATCGAAATAATTTTTTTTATTTTTTGCCAGCTCGTTCGAGCGACAGACTAATATTGTTCTAACGACATAGCCTTATCGCGAAAAGCTCTCATTTAAGTGACATACAATCTCGTTCGAGCGACTTTGCCACTTCGTTCAAGCGACGTGCCGACTCAATTTTTTTTTATATAAAGCATGTTAAATGACTCCGTTTTCATTAAGAAGAACTAATAAATTTCTTTCTGCATAAACTGCTAACTGCAGATTACTTTTGTCTTCTTAATTTAGGTTTCAAATCTTTTTGTTTCAATTCATAAATTCCAATTGCTTTTAGTGAATTGTTTTGGAACTCGAGATACAGTTTTGCTGGGGTTTCTCTTGTAGGGAGGATAACCTACTGCTGATCTAGGTGCCACTTGAGGGAGGTGCTGGGCTGACGTTGACTACGTGTTAAAAGGAGTACTCATCGTGGATGTTCGTGGGCTGACTGAACTGCACGTCTTTATGGATCTTCTGAAGTTGATTCATTGTTGATTTAAGTTGCGGCCTATGAGATTTTCTTGTGGTAAATTCTTTACAAATTTTGTTTGTAATCATTGCGAGTATTATTAGTGTAATAAAAGGTTTTGCCCTTCGGGAATTTTTCCTTAAATCTGTGAGTTAGCAATTATTATTTGTGTTGGCATAATCCACTACACCTAGATGTTTGTTTAGGGTTGAATTAAAATTGGAGTTAATTAACTTGGTTTAAAATTGACAATTGAATAGTTAAGGGTTTACTTGGGATTTGCGAATTTATCCAAATCAGTATCACACCGCACTTTCACAAATTGGCATCAGAGATTTTTAAAGAGATCACCACTTTTACACGAATGATATGTACGCCTCGTTCGAATGACTTCTATTTTCCACTATATAAACTTTAGGCCATAAAACTCTGATTCAACACGCATGAAGGCCACAAAATTACTCAATTCTGATTTGAGGTCCATCTCAGTAAGCCCGGAGCCCAATTGGTCATACCAAGTCACCAAATCATACAAGTAAAATCAAAGCCGCGGGGGCGGGTGTTATATTCTTCCCTCCTTAGGGACTATTATCCTCAAAATTATTGATCCATCAATTCCTCCAATTCTCGAGGTTATTTAATCTTATTCAAAGTAATAGAAATCTTTCAAGGCTAAGTCATCAAAGTCCTCAATCACCAAAAATTCATCATACGCCCTTTCAAAAGGAGATGTCACTAAAGAAATCAACATGCAACATGTTCTAATGATCACCATCATGTTAGCCATCAAAATTACCAAACAATCCTTGAGTCTCCACTTGCTCGATGATCATGTTCAATTAAGTCCTAAGGCTTGTTTGCTAACACCCAAGCATATCGGGGCCTCTACCGGGGCCACATTCTCAAGTGATCGACACTCACCCAAGAGCGAACAACATATGACTAATCACCCAATCTATTATCATAAGTTATTTCAATTCTTAGGATCACGCATCCCGAGTCTCTTCAAATTCTCGAGTTACCCTGACCATACAAGTTCCCTTAAACTCGATACTAACCTTGCATAGTTAGTCCTTCACATTCGGGGGTGAACGAACAAGCCAACTAAGTCCCAAATCATGCATCCAACTAATACCTTTTTTCCATATGAACCTAGGGTCACTCTAGGTGTACTAGTCAGGAACACTCGCTTGGGTATTACAGACATACACTCACCGTGAAAGAATAACACTTCATTCCATGTTTCCTTAAGTTCTAAGACTGTACGATGTCCTCAAATCATCATCCCACTCTTTACAACTGGAGCCACTAACTGTCATGCCGGCCAATCATTTGATAGTTAATCCTAAGGAGAATGGATAGTATGAGCAAACCATGGGAACGAAAGTGCAACCACTCATACACAAAACTTTATGCTATAAAAAGGATACTTTAAATAAGGGTGAGCCCAATTATCGAGATGCATTAACCATGCCAAGTTTAGCGCACTCTACTGGGCCAAACCGCACTGTACCACAACACAGTATAAATGCCATCTACCACAATTGCGAGGACACAATCTTCGATTATCGAAACTGAAAGGGACACAAAGAATAAAAAAAACGAACAACCGTTCCCAAAAAATAACATTTGCATGCAATGGACTATGGCTTACGAAAAATAAACCTACGTCACACACTTTGAAGTTTACGAATCTTACCAGACGTTCTCATTGTGTATTAACCTAGTCATAAACCCTAGCTCGAGTCACTAATCGTGACGAATCGAATCACAAACCATTCATCCCCATAAGACAAAAGCAATAAACGAACCTATTATCCTTTGGGAACTAAAGCACTAGACTTTCCTCCTTAGGGGTAAGGTTTCATCCTTACATTCTTGATAGACATGAACCACTCCGGTTGACGAATTCCCAACGTCTTTGTCGATGCTAACCTTTTACACATCTCTAGTCTTCGTGATGTCGTGACCAACCTAACACACCTAGGTCATTATCGACATTATCATACCATGATCGTATCCCAAACGTCTCCTTAGGCAGTGCCCATTTAAGCGAAATATTCACCCTATTATACCTCTAACTGCACAAGTTTGTCATTGTGCTTATCTCCAGGTTCTACCCAAACTGAATTTAAGTGACGACCACACCGGTCGCCATTAGCATTCGAAGGTTAGTGTATACCATATAGATCTACGTCTCTTAATCAGTACTTATTTGGCAAGACGTGTCAAGTACTAGTCCCTTCTGTGCTAAGGTTATTCTAACTTATGTTATTGACACATGTCGATATCTTAATCATGCTTTGATATCCATTCTGGGGTGCTATTTTCAAATCTCTAACATGACATCATAAATATAAGTCCAAATGCATTTCCTAGTACCATCAAAATCAAGTACTACACTACTCATCTTAGAACAAACGAGCATCATGCCCAATCATGATACAACTCACAAATTTCCCTTTAGAGGTGTCACCGCCTATTTATTTCAAATTGGATGATCTCTTCGAGGACTACAAGATTCGATTCTTCAAAGTTTGACCAATAACCTAAGATCATCACATGACCCTCAATACGATCGTCATTAGAACACTAACACTCCATGACGCCAAATTTGGCTAGTTCCCTAAGGATAACATGCACACCCTAGCATAAAATTCACTAAAACTTGATGATATTTCATCGCCTTTGATCCTCTTATCGTAGGTATACCCTACCGATTTCCTAATATCCGCATCACGACCATTAAACACTCACAGAGATGTTAGATTACAAATATCCACATATGGTGTACTTTAATCATTGAACCCCTCAAGGCATCACAACAAGTCGATTTATATTCATCAATGACGCCACATGTAATCAGTCCGAAGGACACTCTAAGGACTTCTTTAAATCATGCCCACATTAAAACTGCCTCGCATTCCGTCATCACTTAGGCCACTAGGAAGGACCATGACACTTAGATACGAATCTCATTTCCATTTTGATTGAAACTATGGCATAGTTCTAACCTATGACTCTCTCCTTGAGATCCAATAACGTTCTGAAAACCTTCTTTCAAAAGGTTGATGCCATGAACCATGTATTAAACCATAGAACTGACACTGCTAAGGATTTTGGCAAGATATAGGACATCGTATGCAACCTATAAGCCTCAAATTCCATATCACCGTCATCGCTAGGGATTCTATTCCTTACAAGTTACATTATACTCTCTAAAACCCT
Organism: Sambucus nigra; assembly: GCA_949130495.1. Taxonomy (NCBI): domain Eukaryota; kingdom Viridiplantae; phylum Streptophyta; class Magnoliopsida; order Dipsacales; family Adoxaceae; genus Sambucus; species Sambucus nigra. Next base: position 290,027,423 of record OX422215.1, on the reverse strand, counting down.
GTCATGGAAGACTATCTAGAGTTCATTGCAACATCACTTTAACCATCATTGTTACATACATAACATACGCACCACTATTGGCCAGTAACTCTTATCATAACTTGTAAGATATAACGTCAATCGACAATCACTAAGGCACTTACCTAATGATAGTACCCTATCAACTACAACCGAGTATATGTCCTCAAGTAATGACTAACACGAGTTTACATGCCTACCGAATTGTTAATTGCTTACGATATGACATTACCGTAAGGATCAAGTTCACCTAATTACATCATCATTATTAACTACTCGTAATTACTTAACCAAGGAACTTAATGTGTCCTTATCACAAGTTAATATCGTTACGACGTGATGCTCTAGTCACCTATCCTTCACAACTGGTCTTACCCAATTCATGTCCCTAACTCCATGGACGTGATTCACCATACTAGGCCTCTCCCATCATCAAGGATTGTGACACACAGCCTAATTAAATACCGGGTGATCAGTCCTTTATTAAATTAAATAAAAATATCCAGTTGGTTTAGATTATGCATTACTGTCAAAATTTTTATTAAATACTAACCACCTAATATTTAAAAGGTTGATGCCAAAATTTTATATTTTAATTAATATAAAACTAAATTAACGAGTAAGTAAACATTCACCATCCATACCAATCTCACATGAAAGGAAATATCTAAAATACTAAATGCAACCGGAGTAAACACTTCCAGCCTAAGTACCAAATACAATAATCCAGTAGAATTAATCCAACAATAGAAAGGAGTAAATAAATAAATACACAAGTCTTTGACTGTCTAATGGAAATGATGGAACATGCCCTAATAGAAGGAAATGACTCGAAATAAAGAAGTGGAAAATATGGAGGCGTCTACTAGCAAGGTACTGTAACTGCCACAACAACTACAACACGTTAAATGAATGGAACTCCTAAGCTTGGTGTCCCTGTGGCTAGGCACCTAAAAATAATTTAACAAAAAGAAGAGATTTGCAGAAAACGGGTCAGATCCCGAGTCGAAAACAGTTTAAAAATCAACAAGTGCTTAAATGGAAGATATTAGAACATATAGTGTTCATGTTGGATGCTCGTACACTCAGTTGAGATTCTCACCTCTCATCTAATATGCACACGTAATGCGTATATTTAACTCATCCTAGTTATGCTACCCCACTTAACTAGTCCGAGAATGTATAAAAATCACGCCAATACACTCAAGTGTTTACCCATATCACCCGTATCCCGCATTACCATATGTTTAAGGAAAGTTATTCACATACTTAACCGTTATTCTCATAAACATTTATTTTCTCATTAAGTTAATGTAATAATTATTGTTATTCTCATATCTACTAAACATGCATAGTAGTATAACTAACACGTACATATATATTTATCTCTTTATGTATACATATACTAATACTGCACCCTTGGGTTAGGGCCCCCTTGGTGCAGTGCATACTCTGCTATCATGTCTCGGTGCATCGCTCATTTCATGTAGGACTATAGGTTCAATCTTTTGCGAACCATCAAAATAAATACGCATATTGGAGGCGAACATAGTTTCAAGCCTACGGGATACACACTTACCTACGCACCCATATGACCGTCAACACTATCATTCTCACTGATAGCCCGTACCTAGGTTCTATGTTCTAGTGGTACGAATCAAAAATCCCCCCGAAGGCTCCTCAAGATATGATCGTCCACAACGCGTAACCTCCACCCGATAGCAAGCAGGGTAGGCATGTCATACACACAATAATTCAATCAATAGGAATACACATAACCTATAATATTCATTAGGTATTCACGCAACCCGAATTCCCAAATTTATACTTAGTATTATTATCATTAATACTCTTAATGTATTTGTCAATTTCAATTATACTTTCACTCGTAATATCCAAGGGTAACACATGGCCCGTAACATTCTTAAGTATAGAAACCTCAAGCAATCCAGTCTCACACTTCCTTACCGATTTATCCTAACTTAGGGTTATTCCGTAATATCCCATTCTTAAGACCAAGATTAACCCCAAACTTTACCTACTATGTCATTGATCTAATCCTTAGTGTACTTCAATAAATATCTCGATAATTTAGGACCCGAGGATCCTCAAGAGTCCTACACCTGAATAGGGAAAATTTCAGAAGACGGGACCGAACCGATGAATAATAAAATGAACTGGTCTGACATTTAATGAACCAAACCGATAAAGGAATAAAACGAATCGGTTTGGTCCTATTATGACCGAATCGAACCGATGCCTTGTACCGGACTGGTCTGATGACCTGTAACATCAGTTCTTCTCTGAAATTTTGTTATAAGGAATCATCCCCAACACAAATACATCGATTCTAATCAACATCTTAGCATGTATAAATGATATCCAGCGACCTAAAATCATTAAGTCATTAAGAATCATCCATTTAAATCTGAATTCCCTAATTTTAATTCCATAGAGCCCTAATTCTTTAAATTGAATTCGAGAACAATTAATCCCAGATTTAAATATCAATTAAATTCAAATTTCATGGGTTTTACTTCTATATTCAAGGATGAATCAACCTAACTCAATTTGAGTCCAAGGCTATGAACCATTCTTCCCATTTACTAAAAATCATGAAGGAATTTAAGGGGACTAATTACCTACACTAACATGAACAATATTATTGCTAAAAGGAGCAGGGATTAAAAACTTGCCTTCATTTCGATGGTCTGATCCGCTGGTGTAGATGGTATAACTGTATTCCTCGTCTTTCGATCTTCACGGTGGTGGTCTCGATGTCGCAAGGTGGTGATTCTAGGCCTTCATCCTTTAGAAAAGGTTCTCCCTCACCCTCTGTGGCACTCCCTTGAAAATTATAAATAATAACCCTAATTGGAGTCACGTAACTTATGTATTCTTCCTCTAATTTTCGTAGGTATAACCTGCCTAAAATTGGAAATTACCTAAATCCCTCTGTGACACCCCGCCTAATTAAATACCGGGCGATCACTCCTTTATTAAATTAAAATCAAGGTGAACAGCTGGTTCATTCTTAGCATCACTGTCGAAAATACTTTTCCAATTTAAACACCCTAAATAATTAAGCTAAGTGTCAAAACCATTTTAGACATTTTTTTCCAAATTTTATTTTATATAAACCAACATTTAAAACTTTGCATAATTCACAATTTAATAGTCACACCACAACTATCCTGGAACATACAATCCAAATAATCAAACATTCAACTAATTGAATCCCAACATTTAAAACTTAAAGTAAAACATCCAGATAGTAATAAATCCCAAAGTGACAATACTAGAAATAAATGAATCACAAGGTCAAATAAAACAAGTGGATAATGGAAACGGGCGACACATGCCCAACTGAATAAATATGCTAGGAGTGGAATCAATTAAATGAAGTCGTCTAAGAAAGAGGCCTGCAAATTCCACCTAAGCTGCAACACGTTTCTTCCAAAGGATCCTATGCAAGACGCCCCTGTGGCTGGGCACCTGTAATATATACATATATATACAAGAGAGAAAGGAAAATAGAAACGGGTAAGATCCCGATAGTGTAAATGATTTAAAATTTGTTTATCAAGTATTTAAAATGTTTACAGGCCAATGCAACAACATATTAGTGCGGCACTCTCTTGAGAAATTCTCACCTCTCTTCTAATGTGCACACCTATCGCACTAATCTCCCCAACGGTTTAACTTATCTTAGGTTATTCTTAAGATTTAAAACTGAACAATTTAATTGTTTAAGAGGATAATTTCATTGGATCACAAAATTTTCATTTAAACCTTATTTGCTAATAAAGTTTCCCAGTATCATATTATGCTTTTCAAAACAAGTATATCCAAATTGAAATCATTATACATTTCTTACTTACCATAAACACAGTATGAAATTACAAATTTCAGAATTTAATATATATATTAAATACTCGTATAATATATATATTCTGACAGCACCCCACATAAAAATTATGGTGCGGGCATACTCTGCTATCCAAACCCCGTCTCACTCGTACTAAGGGAAATACAAGTTCGAAATCACTCTCGAACTGTATTAACACATACATAAACAATATTGAGGCGAAGCATAGATTCCAAATCTCTAAGAGGTCAGTACATACCCTCACGTCTCTTAGGACCGTCTGACCATCAATCAGATAGCCTGTACCAAGGATATCTATCTTCTAGGGTACGAGTCAATATCCCCCACAAAGGTCCCATCGAGATAAGACTGTCTCAGCGCGGTAACCTCAGGGATAGCAAGTAGCGCGGGCATGATTTTCACACGTATATAGTATATGCATAAACACAGACATATAAATATACTACTTTTACCATATCAAATTTAGGTTCATCTCATAACCCATAATTATAACATTTATCATTATTTCTCATTATTTAGTTATCACTTATAACGCTTCGTCTCTTACTTTTAGTTTGGGGGATTCTTTCCAACTTACTACGTGACACTCATGGACTCTATCCTCCCAAGTGTAGAATTCAGTAGGTACTCATATATTTTTCCAACGCAACTACCTTACGCGTATTTCCCTTTAATACATAATTCTATCGTCTCTTATATGTAAACATACCAAAAATGTAAATTTCGTCTTAGATTAAAGGTCTCATAGTTATTAATAAGTCCTACTAGTTTCCTTTATCTTCCAAAATATTTTAATAAGGATGTCCAAAGATTTTCACTCATTTAATTTGAATATAACTATTTACAAAGGGGAAATATGAGTCTGCCAGAAGGGGTCGATCGATCGAGGGTAGGGGCTCGATCGATCGATGCGTCGATCGATCGACACTCCTGGTTCGATCGATCGATCAAACAGGTATGGCGATTCCTGCAGATTAACAGTTACGGGTTTCATAATCTAACCTCAATCAAATCCAGATTTTTCACACCCAAACTCCGTAAAATTTGTACTACAAATAGTATAAACCCATATTATACATCTTCAACGTAAAGCATGCAATTTTTCATCAATTACCATAGATTTATAGGCCAAAACTCATATAAATCTCAAGAACCCTAGAATTTCTTTAACATGGTTCTAATCAGTCTTTTTCCAAAAATTTCTTCTCCTAATTCGTCATAAATTTGTGGTTAAGCCTCTACATGTGAAGGGGTTTCCAGATTATCATTCAAATCATTACTACATGCGATTTTCCTATCTCCAACATGGATTTTCTTCTACCAAACTCATCCTAATCACCCTAGACTAACATGAACGATGCATTAACGAAAATAAGCAAGATAAATACTTGCCTGGAAATTTCAAAGTTCTAATTTGTGGACGAATTTGGTGTTGTCGCGTTCCCCGTCGCGCGATCTACGCGTTGGTGGTGGTGGCGGTGCAACCGGATGGATTTTGGGCCTTGGATTGCTTGTAAAGCTTTCTCCTTCCCTCTCCTATGGCCGTGCTTTCTCCTTCCCTCTCCTATGGCCGTTCTAATGTTTTGAGTCTGCTAACCCTAAAGTACTATTCCAAATGGCTGATATAGCCTAATAATTTTCGTGGGTTTAATTACCCAAAAATGCAAAATGTCCAAAATGTCCTTCCGGGGTGCAAAATAGGCCTAAAAACATCTCGAGACCCAAACTAAACCTCCGGGTATACTTTTTTGACTATCTCGACCCTTCTGGATACTTTGGCGAACTCAAAAGGACCATACGAGTGACTTATAATTTATTAACTTTTATTAATCAATATTTAGTCCCGACGCGATACAGGCGCGTCCCGACTCAAATTTCCAAAATTGTCATTTTATTCACTCTTGACATTTAATAGAACCAATATTATATTACTTTACTCATTAGTAATATTCAACAACAAGTTTTCCATAATTACTAACTCACATCACGTTAATAATTATAAAGTGATTAATTTCTGGATTTATATTAAATTAATAACTCACATTAAATTTAATAAATCCCCAAATTAATATAACATAAAGATACGGGGTATTACATACTTCCCCTCTAATAACGGAATTTCGTCCCGAAATTCAAAAAATAAGGTATACCTGGTAAGAATAAATCTGGGTATCTTTCGCGCATATCTGCCTCACGCTCCCAAGTGGATTCCTCCACATTATGATGCTCCCACTGGACCCGTACAAGTGGAACTACCTTCGACCTCAATCTCCTCTCGCTATGGTCTAGGATAGCCAGCGGTCTCTCATCATTAGAGCTGTCAGCCTGTAAGTCTATCTCATCTATCACGATGTGAGTCTGGTCCATAGAATCCCGAAGATATCGTCTCAACGACGAGATGTGGAATACATCGTGAATGCGATGTAAATGATCTGGCATTCCCAATCTTTATGCTACCGGACCAATCCTCTCAATAATGGAAAATGGTCCCACGTACCTCGGGGCCAATTTCCCTTTCTTCCCGAACCTCATCACTCCTTTCATAGGAGATACACGTAGTAACACTTGGTCCCCCACATTAAACTCCCGGAAGAACCGTTTTGCATCGGCGTAGCTTTTCTGCCTGTCCTGGGCTAATCGAATGCGACTCCTGATCATCTCAATCCTCGCGGAGGTTTCCTGAATTACCTCTGGTCCTAGCAACTTGTTATCCCCCACCTCGAGCCAACAAGTTGGGGAACGATATGACCTGTCATACAAAGCCTCGAATGGAGCCATGCCAATCGTGAACTGATAAGAGTTATTATAAGCGAACTCTACCAGTGGAAGATGTGGCTCCCAACCTGCTCCAAAATCAAGGACACACATGTGTAACATATCCTCCAGCATCTGATTAGTAAGCTCTGTCTGTCCATTTGTCTATGGGTGATAAGCTGAACTTAGCCTCAACTCAGTACCCATAGCCTCCTGAAAGCTCTCCCAGAAACGCGTTATGAAAATCTTGTCTCTATCTGACACAATATTTAGGGGCACCCCATGTAATCTGACAATCTCAGCAGTGAACAACTGAGCATACTGACCCGTGGTATAGTCTGTCCTCACCGACAGAAAATGAGCCATCTTGGTCAAACGGTCTACAATCACCCAGATAGAGTCGTGGCCCCGCTGTGATGTAGGTAACCCTGTAATAAAATCCATGGAAATACTCTCCCACTTTCACGCGGGTATTTCCAATAGCTGAAGTAACCCTGACGATTTCTGATGGTCCACCTTTACCAGCTGGCGGGTAGAACACTTGGACACGAACTCAGCAATGTCCTTCTTCATCCCACTTCACCAGTATTGCCGCCTCATATCATGGTACATCTTATCTCCTCCAGGATGTACCGCAAATCAGGACCCGTGAGACTGGGTCATCACTGCATGACGTAATTCTGATCCTTCTGGGACCACTAATCTCCCATTAAACCTTTAACCCCCATCAGAACTAACAGAATAGGACTCAGCACCCTCAGCTAAAAGTTTTACAATCTTCTCGTGGCAAAACGGGTCTGCGGTCTGTGCCTGTATCACCCTCGTAACAATCTCGGGTGTCACTGTCATAACAGATACGAAGGAACGAGCTACTGCGTCGTGGTGACCCAACTCCTTCCACTTTGCTTTCCAGACGTCTACTACATCGTCTACCGGTCTACGGCTCAACGCATCAGCAACTACTTTGGCTTTCCTCGGATGGTAGTGTATGTCGAATTGATAGTCCTTCACAAACTCTAACCACCTGCGCTGACGTATATTCAACTCTCGCTGAGTGAACAGGTACTGTAGTGACTTGTGGTCTGTGAACAAGCGAAATTTCTCCCCTAATAAATAGTTCCTCCATATCCTCAATGCAGAAACGACCTCTGTTAACTCCAGGTCGTGGGTGGGGTAATTCTTCTCATGCGGCTTAAGCTTGCGGGAGGCAAAAGCTATAGCCTTCTCCTCCTGCTGAAGTACTCCCCCAAGTCCCCGTAAAGAGGCATCGGTGTAAACCAGGTACTCCACACCCGGCTTCGGTAAAGCAAGGACTGGTGCTGAAGTAAGCTTGTCTTTCAGCTCATCGAAAGCCAATTGACAAGAATCATCCCAAACATATGGTACCCCTTTGCGAGTCAGGTTCGTCAATGGACCCGCTATTTTGGAGAATCCCCGAATGAATTTCCTGTAGTATCCGGCTAACCCCAAGAAACTACGCACTTCCGTCGGTGTCGTGGGCTGTCCCCACTCCCTCACCGCTGACACTTTACTCGGGTCAACTGCTATTCCCTGCTCAGAAACAACATGCCCCAAGAACTGTACTTCTCGCAACCAGAATCCGCACTTCTCGTACTTAGCATACAACTGATGCTCTCATAGAGTTTGAAGAACCTGCCTCAAGTGCTCGGCATGCTCCGCCCCGGAGTGTGAATATATCAGGATGTCATCTATGAAAATAATGACGAACTGATCCAAGAACTCTCTGAACACCCGGTTCATAAAGTCCATGAATACGGTTGGAGCATTTGTGAGTCCGAATGGCATCACTCTGAACTCATAGGACCCATATCTCGTCAAGAAGGCAGTCTTTGAAACATCATGCACCCTAATACGTAGCTGATGGTACCCCGACCTTATATCTATCTTCGAAAAGAAAGTTGCTCCCCTCAACTGGTCGAACAGATCATCGATTCGAGGCAACGGATACTTGTTCCGTATCGTGACCTTGTTCAACTCCTGGTAGTCCACACATAGCCTCAGTGAACCATCTCTCTTCTTCACAAACAAGACCGGACTGCCCCAAGGTGAGGTACTCCTGCGAATGAAGCCCTGACCTAACAGTTGCTCTATCTGATCTCGTAACTCTCGCATTTCCGTCGGAGCCATATGGTATGGAGCACGTGCTATATGAATAGTATCCGATAATAAATCTATGACAAAGTCTATCTCTCGACTGGGGCGTAGGCCTGGTATCTCCTGAAATACATCGGAATACTCACGAACAACTGGGATCAAGTGTAAGGGAATCACAACCTCCTTAGAGGTATCCTCCTCTATGTAATACAAATGAGCGGTCGAGCCTCCCTCTGGGCGAGGCATCGCCACTACAAACATCTCTTGCCCCGAAATGGCAAAGATAATACTCCCACCAAAACAATCTATCATAGCCTTGTAAGCAGCGAGCCAATCCATACCGATAATAACGTCATGCTCATGCATATCTAAGACTAACATGTCTGCAGGTAATACCAAGTTACCAATCTCTACCCCCACACCCCGGCATATAAAGAAAATAAGTGATCCACTCCCCAATGGTGAGTCTACACACGTCACAGTGCTCTCTGCTGTGGCTAATAATCCTAAGGCCTTCGCAAAATTAGTAGCTATAAAATAATGCGTCGCCCCAGTATCAAATAAAACTCGACCTATAGTACCATGGATAGGAAATATACCCTCAATCGCGGGTGGTGCCTGTGGAGCTGCTGCCTGGTGGACGTTATAGACACGTCCATACTGTAACTGCCCCTGCTGCACTGGAGCTACTGGAGTGGCTGGTAGGGCTGGTACCTGGGCTGGTGCTGGGAGGGCGGCGGGAAAAAATGGCCTCTGTGGCTCATTACGGGCACCCTGCTGCTGTGGGGCCCTATCACCCTCTGGACAATCCTGGCGCCTATGGCCATTCCTGCCGCACCCGAAACATCGGCCTTTGAAATTTCCTCCCCTCTGACCTTGCTGACCACGACCTTGCTGGCCGTTACCACCCCGCCACTGGTCCTGATGAAAACGCTGTTGGCCCTGCTGACCCTGCCTATAACCCCCAAATCCCTACCTTGAATCACTTGATCGAAAGCGCTTGGCTGGGTCCCCCTGATGGGAACTCTGCTCTTGCTGAAGAGTCTGTCCCTGGGATGTCGGTGCTCCACTAGCGCCACTACCCCCTGTCCTGCCTGCTGGCCGGACTCTCCTGCTCGCTTGCTTCCCTATAGATGGAAGCGGTGATCCTGGCAATGTAGTAAGGCATCATTGAGTACATCTATAAAGGTACTCAGAGACAAATTCCCTATAAGATGTTGACGGATCCTCCAAGCTAACCCGTCCACAAACAGCATTATCTTCTTACCCTCAGTAGGTGCCTCATCTGGCACTATGGCGAGAAGTCTCGTGAACTCCTCCTCATACTCAGCAACGGTATAATTTTCCTGCTTCAAGTTTAGTAACTTCCGCCTCATCTCAGTCTGCACGGCGGGTGGAAAGTACTTGCGGTCAAAACGCTCCCAGAACGACTGAATTGGGATCGTATTCCTCTCCTCCAACGTGGTGGTGGATTCCCACCACTGCAAAGAGGCCCCCACTAACTTGAAGGAATCCAATAACTATTTTTGCACGTCTGTGCACTCATACATACGCAGATGCCGCTGGATATCTTTCTTCCATTGGTTGACGATGATGATATCTGAACTACCCGAGAACTCAGGGGGATGCGCCTTCTGAAAGGCATCCCTAACCCGCTCACATGCTGATGGAAGCTGTGCAGGTACTGGCACCACTGCCTGAATCTGGGGTGGATCCTGCTGTACCACCGCTAGCGCTGCATTCACCGCCTGAGCAACAATAGCGGCTACCTCATTAACGTTCATCGTACCCTGAGCCGGAGCTGTTGGCTGCTCGGCTTGGGCACGCCTATCCTTTGGTGCACGTCTCAGAGGCATCTGAAACGTGAAGAAATTTATTAGTCTACAGTTATTATCAAATCTTAAATAGCTGAAGACATAATCGTAAAAGTAGGAGTACAACAATCCTAACATAGGTCTCTATAACAAAAAATGCTAAGCTGAAAGCGAAATAAGCCGTACAGATCCTAAGGACACTAGAACCTGATGCCCTGATACCACCTGTGACACCCTGCCTAATTAAATACCGGGCGATCACTCCTTTATTAAATTAAAATCAAGGTGAACAGCTGGTTCATTCTTAGCATCACTGTCGAAAATACTTTTCCAATTTAAACACCCTAAATAATTAAGCTAAGTGTCAAAACCATTTTAGACATTTTTTCCAAATTTTATTTTATATAAACCAACATTTAAAACTTTGCATAATTCACAATTTAATAGTCACACCACAACTATCCTGGAACATACAATCCAAATAATCAAACATTCAACTAATTGAATCCCAACATTTAAAACTTAAAGTAAAACATCCAGATAGTAATAAATCCCAAAGTGACAATACTAGAAATAAATGAATCACAAGGTCAAATAAAACAACTGGATAATGGAAACGGGCGACACATGCCCAACTGAATAAATATGCTAGGAGTGGAATCAATTAAATGAAGTCGTCTAAGAAAGAGGCCTGCAACTTCCACCTAAGCTGCAGCACGTTTCTTCCAAAGGATCCTATGCAAGACGCCCCTGTGGCTGGGCACCTGTAATATATACATATATATACAAGAGAGAAAGGAAAATAGAAACGGGTAAGAGCCCGATAGTGTAAATGATTTAAAATTTGTTTATCAAGTATTTAAAATGTTTACATGCCAATGCAACAACATATTAGTGCGACACTCTCTTGAGAAATTCTCACCTCTCTTCTAATGTGCACGCCTATCGCACTAATCTCCCCAACGGTTTAACTTATCTTAGGTTATTCGTAAGATTTAAAACTGAACAATTTAATTGTTTAAGAGGATAATTTCATTTGATCACAAAATTTTCATTTAAACCTTATTTGCTAATAAAGTTTCCCAGTATCATATTATGCTTTTCAAAACAAGTATATCCAAATTGAAATCATTATACATTTCTTACTTACCATAAACACAGTATGAAATTACAAATTTCAGAATTTAATATATATATTAAATACTCGTATAATATATATATTCTGATAGCACCCCACATAAAAATTATGGTGCGGGCATACTCTGCTATCCAAACCCCGTCTCACTCGTACTAAGGGAAATACAAGTTCGGAATCACTCTCGAACTGTATTAACACATACATAAACAATATTGAGGCGAAGCATAGATTCCAAATCTCTAAGAGGTCAGTACATACCCTCACGTCTCTTAAACCGTCTGACCATCAATCAGATAGCCTGTACCAAGGATATCTATCTTCTAGGGTACGAGTCAATATCCCCCATAAAGGTCCCATCGAGATAAGACTGTCCCAGCGCGGTAACCTCAGGTATAGCAAGTAGCGCGGGCATGATTTTCACATGTATATAGTATATGCATAAACACAGACATATAAATATACTACTTTTACCATATCAAATTTAGGTTCATCTCATAACCCATAATTATAACATTTATCATTATTTCTCATTATTTAGTTATCACTTATAACGCTTCGTCTCTTACTTTTAGTTTGGGGGATTCTTTCCAACTTACTACGTGACACTCATGGACTCTATCCTCCCAAGTGTAGAATTCAGTAGGTACTCATATATTTTTCCAACGCAACTACCTTACGCGTCTTTCCCTTTAATACATAATTCTATCGTCTCTTATATGTAAACATCCCAAAAATGTAAATTTCGTCTTAGATTAAAGGTCTCATAGTTATTAATAAGTCCTACTGGTCTCCTTTATCTTCCAAAATATTTTAATAAGGATGTCCAAAGATTTTCACTCATTTAATTTGAATATAAATATTTACAAAGGGGAAATATGATTCTGCCAGAAGGGGTCGATCGATCGAGGGCAGGGGCTCGATCGATCGATGCGTCGATCGATCGACACTCCTGGTTCGATCGATCGATCAAACAGGTATGGCGATTCCTGCAGATTAACAGTTACGGGTTTCATAATCTAACCTCAATCAAATCCAGATTTTTCACACCCAAACTCCATAAAATTTGTACTACAAATAGTATAAACCCATATTATACATCTTCAACGTAAAGCTTGCAATTTTTCATCAATAACCATAGATTTATAGGCCAAAACTCATATAAATCTCAAGAACCCTAGAATTTCTTTAACATGGTTCTAATCAGTCTTTTTCCAAAAATTTCTTCTCCTAATTCGTCATAAATTTGTGGTTAAGCCTCTACATGTGAAGGGGTTTACAGGTTATCATTCAAATCATTACTACATACGATTTTCCTATCTCCAACATGGATTTTCTTCTACCAAACTCATCCTAATCACCCTAGACTAACATGAACGATGCATTAACAAAAATAAGCAAGATAAATACTTGCCTGGAAATTTCAAAGTTCTGATTTGTGGACGAATTTGGTGTTGTCGCGTTCCCCGTCGCGCGATCTACGCGTTGGTGGTGGTGGCGGTGCAACCGGATGGATTTTGGGCCTTGGATTGCTTGGAAAGCTTTCTCCTTCCCTCTCCTATGGCCGTGCTTTCTCCTTCCCTCTCCTATGGCCGTTCTAATGTTTTGAGTCTGCTAACCCTAAAGTACTATTCCAAATGGCTGATATAGCCTAATAATTTTCGTGGGTTTAATTACCCAAAAATGCAAAATGTCCAAAATGTCCTCCCGGGGTGCTAAATAGGCCTAAAAACGTCTCGAGACCCAAACTAAACCTCCGGGTATACTTTTTTGATTATCTCGACCCTTCCGGATACTTTGGCGAACTCAAAAGGACCATACGAGTGACTTATAATTTATTAACTTTTATTAATCAATATTTAGTCCCGACGCGACACAGGCGCGTCCCGACTCAAATTTCCAAAATTGTCATTTTATTCACTCTTGACATTTAATAGAACCAATATTATATTACTTTACTCATTAGTAATATTCAACAACAAGTTTTCCATAATTACTAACTCACATCACGTTAATAATTATAAAGTGATTAATTTCTGGATTTATATTAAATTAATAACTCACATTAAATTTAATAAATCCCCAAATTAATATAACATAATGATACGGGGTATTACACCCTCCCGGGATGCCAATTTTGCCTAAAACTAGCTCGGACCTCAATCTAAACCCTCGAGTAGACTTTTCTGACTATCTCGAATCTTTCGGACATACTAAGGGACTCAAAATGGCCATCAAGATTACCAAAAATAAAATTACATTTTAATTTATCATTTAAGTCCCGACACAACTCGCACGCGTCTCCCAACTCAAATTTCCATAACTATCGTATTTTTCTTAATTATATATTACTTTAGTCACTAAGTAATATTCACCATAATTATCACTAATAAATACTAACTCTCGTCATGCTAGTAATTATTTAATTTAAATTCGGATTAGTTATAAATAAATTCTCTCTATTTAAATAATTAATTCTAATCCCATGATTAAAATAAAAATCCGTCAAAAATACGGGGTATTACATACTCCCCCCTAATAAAGTAATTTCGTCCTGAAATTCGGAAAAAGGATAAAAATAAATATATGCCTAGTAGGAATAACTCTGGATATTTTTCCCGCATGTCATCCTCACCCTCCCAGGTAGACTCCTTGACATTATGATGCCGCCACTGCACACATACTAACGGCACAACTTTTGACCTCAATTTCCTCCCACTACGGTCTAGGATAACAACTGGACCCTCTTCTTAGGAACTACCGGGCTATAGATCAATCTCATATAAGGCAATATGAGTGTGGGCCAAGTCATCCCGAAGATATCTCCTCAGTGAAAAAATATGGACCACATCATGAATCCTATGCAAGTGCTCCGATAGCCTAAGTCTGTAAGCCACTGGCCCAATTCGCTCAATAATAGGGAATTAACCTACATATCTCGGTGCCAACTTCCCTTTCTTCCTAAATCGCATTATCCCCTTCATAGGAGATACTCATAATAACACCTGATCTCCCACAGTGAACTCCCTGAAAAATCTCTTGGCATCAGCGTAGCTCTTCCGTCTATCTTGAGCAACCCGAATACGGCTTCGAATCAGCATAGCTCTCCCGTCTATCTTGGGGCGAACAGAAGTATCCCAATGCCATATCCCTTTTTTATTGGCAGAGTCGTCAAAGAATATTTTCCATCGAAGGTCATCTTGAGTATCACATAGGATGTTTTCATCTGGGAATTTAGAGATCCAGACATGAGCTTCTTTCATGGGGTAGTCAGCGAGGTAGTCACAGATGGCTCTTCCTTTCATAGCTTTCTGTGTGATGTACACGATATCAAACTCGGCTAAGAGCATCAACCATCGAGCCATTCGGCTAGATAAGGCGGGTTTCTTAAGTAGTTACTTGATGGGGTCCATTCGGGATACAAGCTTAATGGGGAAGGTGAGCATGTAATGTCACAACTTTTGGATGATCCAAACAAGCGCGATACATGCTTTTTCCAAAGCAGTGTAGTTGACTTCGTACCCGACCAGTTTATGACTGGCGTAATAGATGGATCTTTCTTTACGAGAATCCTCAAGGTATTGGTCTAGCAAAGCCCTAGCTGCAGTGTCGGTTATGGTTAGGTATAGGAGCAAAGGGAGACCAGTCTGTGGTGGCATGAGCACTGGAGGTTGGGTCAGGTATCGTTTGATTCGGTCAAAAGCTTCTTGGCAGGCCTCATTACAAACCTTGGTTGAATCCTTTCGGAGTAGTTTGAAGATAGGTTCACAGATGGAGGTGAGCTGGATGATGAACCGGTTGATGTATTGCAATTTCGCAAGGAAACCACGAACTTCTTTTTCTGTTCGGGGAGGTGGCATCTCAAGTATGGCTTTCAGTTTGGCAGGATCTGCTTCTATCCCTCTTTTACTGACCATGAATCCCAAGAGTTTTCCCTTTGTAACGCCTAAAACAGATTTCTGTGGATTGAGACTCATCTGATATCGTCACAGTCGTTCAAAGAACTTTCGAAGAGCGGGAACATGACCTTCTCTAGTTTTGAATTTGATAATCATATCATCCACATAGACCTCAACTTCCTCATGAATCAGATCATCCAGGATGGTTGTGGCAACCCTTTGGTAGGCATCCCCAACATTCTTGAGACTAAATGGCATAACAATGTAGCAAAAAGTTCCGCACGGTGTGATGAATGAGGTTTTTTCTTGATAATCTTGGTGCATTTTGATTTGGTTATACCTGACAAATCCGTCGACGAACAACTTGAGAGCATGACTGGCTCTGTTGTCCATGATCATGTCGATATTGGGTAATGGGTAATCATCCTTTGGAGAGGCTTTATTCAAGTCCCGATAGTCAACACACATCCGAACTTTCCGTCCTGATTTCGATACAGGCACTATATTGGCTAGCCATTTGGGATATTCGATAACATGAATGAATCTCACATTCAACTGTTTGACCACCTCTTCTTTGACTTTGAGCGACCATTCGGTGCGAAGCTTTCTCAGCTTTTGTTTAACCGACTTGTAATATGGAAGAGTGGGGATCTCATGCTGAGCTATTTCAGGATCCATGCCGGGCATATCGTCATAGGACCATGCGAAGACATCCACGAATTCCTTCAATAATTCTTCGAGTTGTGCGTGCTCATGATCGTTGAGGGTATCCGTTATCCTAATCTCGCGCAATTGGCTACTAGAACTGAGGTTAACAACAACAGTTTCTTCTTCATTAACTTGAACGCAGTTATGCTGTTTGTTATTAACCTTATTTAGATCAATTAAGAATT
This sequence comes from Sambucus nigra, assembly GCA_949130495.1. Taxonomy (NCBI): domain Eukaryota; kingdom Viridiplantae; phylum Streptophyta; class Magnoliopsida; order Dipsacales; family Adoxaceae; genus Sambucus; species Sambucus nigra. The sequence continues at coordinate 290,010,906 of OX422215.1, read as the reverse complement.
ATTCATTTGCAAAATCATCATCATCAAAAGTTGGATTAAAATCTAAACAATTAATGTAAGGCACATCAAGATACTCAAAATCTTCGTTTATTTCATTGATAGGAAAAACAACATTGAGATCCTCATAAAAGGAGGTCTCGATTACATTTGAGCAAGGATAGATAACAGAAGAAAAAATGGGGTCAACATTGGGGTTAGGTGGGATTTCAACAGGTAGAACCGGCGCAACATGCCAATTAAGGAGAGGTTTATTAGCTGCTTTAATTAGGTGGGATGGATCTAGTGATGTAGCACTTTAATGAACAATGCAGAGTGTCAGTCCCAGTGTCTGCTAGTTGAAGGAATCTTCAGAGTCACTTTCCTCAGTGTCTTCGGTATCTTTGATGAGCGATTGTACATTGTGTTGGGAACTTTTTTCCCATGGGTAGATGTCTTGGAAAAAGATCTCCATTCCGGGTTTCATCTTCTTATCTGTATGATCATACCATGGTTCTGGAAAGCCACAAAAGGAGAAGTCCTCGCCCTCTTTGATGAGTCGTCCATTCAAGAAGTCACCTAGGATAGTCTGAATGAAGTCTAGTCTTCTCTTTGGTTGAGATTGGTAGATCATTCTGAGCTCTTATTCTGATGGTTGATACCCCAAACCACAAGGAGGGAAAGATTTCTTCAGTTCAACAGGATCAAGTATCCCTTGCTGTCTTTGTCCTAGCCCCAGTCCGGGCATTGAAATGCATGTTTATGAACATTTGAGTCACATTGACATTTCCATGAGGGTCATATTCTGGACAAACCCTTTCTTTGAAATCATCCCCTACCGGGAGTAGAAGTGGTTCAACTCGAAATCCTGATAGGAGCATATAATTTGACCCTACTATATCTCAAGGATTGGATTGCTGGTACTTGCACCCTCGGCATTATCGTCGTCGCCCAAAATGCTAATGACTCTTCCAGCGACGAAGAATTTTAATTTCTGATAGAGCGAGGAAGACACACCCTTGATACTATGGATCCAAGGTCGTCCAAGCAACAGGTTGAAACAAGCTGGGATATCAATAACTTGGAATTCAACGACAGGGTTTATAGGTCCAGAACCTATTATAAGTTTTATGGATCCCATCACCTCCCGACGGGTATTATCGTAGGCACGTACAACAGTGAAAGTTGGAGCGAGGTCACCTTCTTTCAGTCTTAAGCATTTGAAGGTTCTTAATGGGCAGACATTCAAGGCAGATCCATTATCGACGAGAGAGAGTGGTATGATTTTTCCCATAAATTTGACGAAGATGTTGGTGCAGGATTGTGGTTTAGCCCAATTCTGGGGATTTCTTCTTCGGAAAAGGATAACACTCGGGTAGAGGTCACGGATCCGACTAAATTTACCGCTTCTTCTGGTGTAGTAGAAGTAGGAACTATGGGTACAGTGAGCAACTTGATCAAAGCATTTCTGTGCAGATGGGAAGACATGAAAAGTCCCTATAGAGTGATGTTAGCTTGAGTTTTCTTCAGTTGATCGAGGATCTTGCTCTCCTCGAGGGTTATTTCTAGCATAGGAAGGTTTTCAACGCCCTTCCTTTTGTCATTGGCTGGTAGTGAGCTCGAGATATGGTAATGTCTCCTTGATCTGGTCATGTGATTTACTGAAGAAGGGAAAAATATGAACCCTATTTCTTCATCAATCTCGGGTTGTTCTGCCACTTTGTTTATTTCTCCGAGGAGCTCCTCAAATGATATCATCCCACATATTTCGACTACCGTGCCAGTCTTCTTCAAAGCTTGTTCTTCATTCGAATCTTTTAATTCTCCCCCCATCCGGTGGTAATAACTATGTCTTTCCATGTAAAGTCAATGCATTCCACAACTTCAATGGCTTCTTCATACAGGTCTTCCCATTCTATGGGGATATGTAAGGGTGGAGGGACCAAGCGCCCTTGTAATCTCAGAGTATTAAGTAACTCGGTCATACTGCAAATGTCGTTGGTTTTCCAGAATAATTCTTCCATGATCTGGATGACGTCATCCAGTATAACTTCATCAGTTGGTACCACCCAACTGTCTGACTCTCGGGCCCATTTTCATGCTTCCAAGAATAGTGTACTGAACCCCTGGCAATCAATGATCATCTGTGAGGGAAATTTTAGCCCGAACTCTAGGAGATGGTTTAACACTTCTGATAATTCCATACTTCCATCTTCAAAACGGGTACGGATAGCGATGCATGCTCTGGTAAGGAGTAACAGTGCCTGGTCAGCGAGGCTAACAGGGTGTAGGAGGAAATATGGACAAGTTTGGAGAGGTTTGGGAGAGTGTATGGGTGTGATTTGAGTTGAGGGATCAAATTTTGGGTTCTCTTCTAGGAAGATAGCATTGGTATGATTTGGGAGTGGGTTGTGAGTAGTGTTTGGCTTAGGATTGGCTGGTGGGGCAATGGTACCCCGGTCAATTAGACCTTGGATTATGTTTCGGAGGTGAAAGCATTGGTAGGTGGTATGATTAGTGGTTTGGTGAAAGGCACAATGGGCATCTGCCTTGAAGTTCCTTGAAAGTGGATTGGGCAATGGACGGGGATCCAAGGGTTTGATAAGGTTTCGGCTTAGCAGGTCTTGATAAACTTTGGAGAGGGGAGCATGGAGCTCGATGTATTCCTTTTGGACGGGACATGGCGTCTTTCTAGTGCCCAAGAAGTGGTTGGTTGAGAGATGTTGTTGATGGTTGAGACTACAACACTGGCAGGTTTGTCATATTTTTTGGGGGTGAGCTGTCCGGACACTTTCTTTGGTTCAAACTCTATCTTATCAAGACCTTCTTTGATTTCTACTCCTGCTTCTCTGAGATCTCGGAAGTGGGGATAGTACTGTCCTCCCATAGTTGCTCGGACATGGGGCAAGAAGTTCTTTTTCACTATGTTGACTTGTTCTTCCTCAGATGGACGATTAGTCATAGTAGCTACCTTTTCCCTCCATCGGGCTATGAAGTTACTGACTGATTCCCCAGAGTTCTGTTTGAGCATCTATAAATCATGGAGGGTGACCTCAATCTCTTCGTTGTATTTTTACTACGACATGAGTTTACGGGCTACATCCTCCCAGCTACGGATTCTGGACTCCTCGAGAGATAAAAACCATCGGAGAGCGCTATTTTTCAGAGTTTGCTGAAATATTTGGGCCATCACTTCTTCAAAAGCCCCTAGGAGAGTCATGGAACAGTGATAACTACGAAGATGAACAATCGGTGGTCCACTTCCTTCGAATTTCTCGATATTCGGCATCTTGAACTTCTCGGGTAACCTCGCCTTTGGATAAGGAGACATGTGGGTGTAGTCCATGTAATTTTCGAAGATTATGACTTGGTCGAACTTCTTAGTTAGAATCTTGAGATCTTCTTTGACCTTGTTCAATTCTTCCTCTTTCGGATCAACGATCTTAGGCAAGTTAGCCCCAAGCTGGGAAAGATTTGGCATAAGAAGCTGGGCATGCGGCGGCCCATTAACAGGAGGGGTATGTGGAGCGTGATGATACTCTTCAAGAACCCAGATAGGCTCAGGTGGACCGATAGTACGAGGGAATAGGGCCTCGGGCTCTTGAGGAACAGGAACCTGGTTTTGTTGCATTTTTCGGACCTCAATCTGGAGGTTGTCAATCTTGGACACGAGGTGAGCTAAAACTGCCGTTAGATCGACTGCACAATTGGTACTTGATCTGTGTTCTCCATGGAAAGCGAATGGATACCAGACTCGAAAGAAGTAGTAGGGGAACGGATGGAACTCCGGGGTGATTTGATTGAAGACCGAAGCCAGTAAGGATCTAGGCCAAGGGCATGCGATCGACCTGAGAAGGCGTAAAATGGGTTTTATTTTTTTTTGAAAAGAAAGAAGGAAAATATTTTAAACACATTTTTTTTCAAGATCGAAAGATAAAATATTTTTGGATTTTTGATAGAGGAAGGAGAAATATTTTTGGATTTTTGATAAAGAAGGGAGAAATATTTTTGGATTTTTGATAAAGAAGGGAGAAATATTTTTGGGAGACGGGTCTCAGCATGATTATTATTATTATTATTATTAATATTATTATTATTATTATTATTATTATTATTATTATTATTATTATTATTATTATTATTATTATTATTATTATTATTATTATGTTCTCACTTGTATTAAATTCTCCTAAATGCAAAATGAAATGCCAGACGGGACCCGAGCCTGGAAAAGTTGGGTTTGTAACATATGCAAAGCTATGGTTGGACTGGTAACCAGGCTCACATGTAGGGTCCCATTTTAAAAATGCATGAACATTTAGGCGGCAGGCCAAACTAGAATTTTGACAGAGTTTCGGGTTGAAACCGACAATCTAACATGTGTGTCCTAGGCTTGACACCTATATTGAGGTATGCAGTTTGGTTGGGTGAATCGAAAAGGGTTCCCTCCTTTGGCATGGCTTCCACGGTATACGTCTTCCTTTTGATGGCAATCGGTCCGTGTGGACAAGCCATTTGATATACCTGAGTGTACGTGAATTGCCTCACTACATACCTCGTGGGGACGGTATGTGTGAGAGAGAATTCGATATACTCGACATACGTGAACGATTTCCCTGAGATATACCTCCCGTTATGACTTCGGTCAAGCGCTACAATGCGGGGGAACCGTTCGATATACATCGAAGGTACTTGGCCAATGGAAGGTGAGAGTCATATCGCTTAGGCTAACTGCGCCCTGCCGGACCAGCGCCCATCACGAAGTGACCCTCCAGATACTGGACAAAATTTGGTCAATAATAATGCTCTTTGGTGATATCGTGTGAATCATGCATGATTCTCTTATTAGTGTCTTATGAGAGTATCTTTCTTGATCATGCCCAACAGGGAGCAAAGTATGAGTACCAATGGTATACCATGTATGGGTGATGCGTCCAACATGGAGATATATGTGATCTTAGGTGCACATGGTGTGAAGTGTACATGGAGAATTTTCTACAAGTGTGTGAATAAAAGCATAACCATGAGGTATACATGAATAGTAAAGGGGAACATATAAGAAAACAAAACATCCATGTAAATAGAGTCTAGCCCTCAAAATGAAAAATCCCCAGCAGAGTCGCCAGTGTGGCCATCCCCTTGCTGATCCTCGGAGCGGGAGGAGGTGAAGAAGAGGGAGGGTGTCCCCCCCGTTTTTCATCTCAGGAGGATCTTGGTCCCGCGCATCCCTCTCTGGAGAGCTTCGATCGGCGTCGGTGGTGAGGTGAAAAATGTAGAGAGATAGAGTCGCCAGTCTATTTTACTCAAAATAGACAAAGAAAAGGGAGCCGTCCCGAAAGACAGCATCCAAAGACATACTGATACATACGAAACCAAAAATGATTCGAGAGGGGTCCGGAGGCTAAGTTACGAAATGGGAAGGTGTTAGGCACCCATTCCTCCCTTACGGTCTCTCATGGGTTATTGCTATTTTCCTTTATTTCCTCGTGATATGTGTGCATGTGTATGTATAGTGGAGATATGAATCATCAACTTGTATCATGGAAGAGATAAAGCGAGTCCTCCGTAGGAATGTTACTAAAAAATAATATTAGAAAATAAGATTTATGCGATTATCCTTGCGTTGATCGTTATGATGGAATGATAACGCATATAGAACAATATGCCACTAAGCACACATATATGTATAAAGGTTCTAAGAGAGTTAAGTTTAAAGAATATAGGAAAAATATAAAAAAGTAGAAAAAGAACTCGAGTCTCGAGTTTTACCCCGAGATGCCTACGTAGCCTATAAAGGCATCAAAGTCCACGTAGTTCGTATGCAAAACAAGGGGTGGGGTTTATCCCATAAATCCAACCCGGGACTTCTCTTATATGTGTGTGTGTGTGTAAAAAGTGTTTTAGTTGTCAGAAAAGTGTGAGAATTCCCGTTTGGAATTTATGAGGAAATCCTCCTTTTCTTATTTATTGGTTTTATTTATATGAAAATAAGAGATGTGCAATAATATTAGATAAAAAGTATATTAGGATATATGAGATGAGAGAATAAAAGTGCTAAGTAATAAAAAAAATTAATGCAAATTTAGGAGAATTTAAAGAGAGAGTTGAGAAAGTTGGACCCTCTTGAAGATCTTGAGCTTGATCTTGGGTATTGGAGAGAAACCCTTACACTTGGGTGATGATGAAGGGTACTTAGTTCACCAAGTTTGATGAAAAAGGTGATGAAAGGTGAAGGTTGGGAAGTGATTTGGATGTATAAATCATGTGGACTTCGAGAGGGGTTTTCTGAGCTTGCTGAGAGTGGTGGATTTAAGATCTTCCTCTTATTTTGAAATGAGGTTAGGCCCTCCTTTTTATAGGCCCAGGGCATTACCTATCTGTATAGACCTGGTCCTGCCAATCGACAAGTGTGTTTGGACACACTGCCGATAGGCAGGGTTTGGGACTTGTCGTTTGGCAGTCTCTTTCAGGACCCTTCGGAAAATCGACCATAGAGCGCAAACTATTGATCCAAATTATGCACGGGGAAAATCGTTGGAAAGGTAATTCAGATACCTTCAAAAGTTTTTTGGACTGCTCCCGAGTCTAAGAGTTGACTTTAGGTAAAATGTGGCTCGAAAGCGTTTGTCGGTCCCTTGGACAGGGGATTATCAGACGCAAATGAATCATTCGTTCGCATGGTAAGTCAGAATTTCTCACGGGGTGGACCGTTGGAAAGGTGAGGAGATGTAATTCGACATTCCAAAGAGTTTGACTCAGTTTAGGGAGTTGACTTTGGTTAACTGGGGCCTGGAAGCGTTCAGTGACCTTTCGAAGTAAAACGGATCGTTCGTCCATACCGTAAGTCAGAATCGCACACGGGGTGGATCGTTGGAAAGGGGATTCAATTCCTTTTGAAGATTCATTCAGTCTTGATCGAGCTGAAGAGTTAACTTTGGTCAAACAAAGCCTGGGAGCGCCCGATGACCTCTTGATCGAGTTTTCGGGGAAAATGGGTTATTCATCCGCACCGTAAGTCAGAATCGTGCACGGGATGAACCATTTGAAAGGGGTTTTAGTTAGCTTCGAAGATTCATTTAGTCTCGATTGAGCTGAAGAGTTTGACTTTTGGTCAAATGAAGCCTCAGAGTGCCCGATGACCTTTAGGTCAGTACTCGTGGTATGACTTAGGTTTGTAGCGATGAAGGGAGGTGCTAGGGACTTAAGGAGAGGTTAAGGGGTGCTAGAATGGGGTATCTACAATATTCATCAAGGTCAACAAACTACAAGTCATGAAAGCATGAAAAGTAATTATATCAACAGGTGCATAAATCCAAAAATTCTTCTTCTCATTAAAATCAACCCAAGTCGGGTACAAGTACATTGATCATAGGGAAGAAAAACAAAAATACAAGCCCTCTCCAAAAGACTAGTTGGCAACCTCAGTATGCTCTGAGGATGCTGGCTGCTTCCCCTTATCCGTAGCAGCCTCATTGGTACCTCCCTCAGATGGAACGACCACCATTCCTTGGTCGATGGGAGCATCAACAATAGTAATCGGAACAGTTGGAACACCTTCACTAGTAGCAGGAGGAGGCACGCCCTCTATGATAATCTTTGATCCAGGGTTGTTCTTATCGACGAGAGGAGAATCAACATCCACGCACTAGTGAGAAAAGTCCTATCCCAACCTTTCTTGAAGTTGAAGCGACTGATGTAATCGATCTGAACCTCGTCATCCTCGTATGCTGCAAGCCACCCTACATTGTAAGAGCTTTCATTGATAGTGGAAGCCTCAGACTCCAGCTTTTTCACCTTCTCGAGGAGATCCTTATTCTCCTCAACCATCGGTAGCTTGCTCGTACAGACTACGTCATAAGACTGCCTCATCTCCTCCATCTCTTTAGACGCTGCCTCCTTCCCTTTGTTAGCCTCAGCCAAGGCAAGATCAAAAGATTTTTGAGCAGCACTAGTAGCTTTTAGGCTCGCCTCTAGCTCAAAATTCCTCCTTGTCAGCTCATTACGTCTACGATAGAGGACGGTGAAATCAAACACAAGCTGCAGAAAGGTAAAAAGAAGTCGGCAAAGAAGGCATGAAATAGAAAATTACAAAGTAGAGAAGCAAAAGTAGACTTACCAAGGCTAGCCCCTGACTTTATTTTAGGTCTTACTGGTCAGTTCCCATACTCAATGACCTCTAGAGTTCTGCTGGAAAGACTACTCTCTCGAGCACTGTCGGAGCCAGTTGGGGAGCAAGAGCGACAGAAGCCCCCTCAACCAAGGCAAACACGGGCACAAAAAACTGTCCCTTTTTTGTCCTCACTTTTTCTCTCATTCTCTCTTCTTATTTCTCCTTCGTCTCAATCTCAACCCTATTACTCTTTCTTCCTCTCTCTTTCTCTCTCACCAAAGCCTCATCCTTTTTTTTCCTCTCCCTTTTATGAGCCACAGTTTAGAGGCCGGTGGCAGTGTCCCCACTCCCAAACTTCTGCTTCTTCAGCCTACAAGCTAGAGAAATATTATCTTCATCATCATCATAGATTAAATTCTTCCTAGGGGAAGCCATAGTCTCCTCGCTGGAACTCTCTGAATTCTCCAAACTCTCTGAACTCTCCTTCGAGCAGGAAGTTCCCTCACCAGATCCTGCCTCACCACCACTAGAAGCACCGAACTCCGAACTGCTCTCCTCCTATTCATCTAGGTCGATAAGTTGAGGAGTACCTTCTTCTTCCTCTTAGACGTCAAGATGTGGAATAGAATCAACTGGGCGGGCGATGAAGCTGGAAGTAATATTCTTATATTCCAGTAAAAAGGCAGCAGATCTCAAATGACTGCCTTCTATAATGGAATCTCGTATATTCCAAGCCTTGAGTAACTCAGCAGCACGGATCTCTTGAAGAGTAGCCTCATGATTCTTTGACTTTGCTACAAGAGAAGAACAAAATCATTAGAGAAAGAACATTTTATAGCAGCAATGAAAGGACAAAGAGATTGAGCAACAACCTATATATTCCTCTCCATAGGTAGGAATCCGAGGCCTCGTGTACCTCACACCTCCTACCTGAGGAGGGAACTGCCAGCTACTAGCTATAAAACCCCCAGTCTAATAATCTTTATGGGAATTAGGTAAGTTAACTACCAATACCCTATCTGCACTCCTCCCTTTTAAATAAAGAAGACCAGATCTAATGCGAGAAAAGGAGTAGCAGAAACAAATTTCATCAAGGCCCAACTTGGTGCCGTATAAATGATTTATCCTATGGACATCATTAACGATCTTCCAAACATTCGGAGAACATTGGCTGGGACTATATCAAAATATTGAAAAAATGTAAAACGAGACGATTTGGAGGAAAAGTTAAACCCCCTTGGGATAATAAGAGAGCATGAATCCAATGGCCTTCCTCAACATCGTGAACATTTCGAGGAACAGGGGCACACTCGATGTCTACCCAACTCAGCATATTATAACATTTCCTAAATTCAGACAAGGATTTATTGTCTATCCTTGCCATGGGAAAAACTCTAGCTACAGTAAAATCAAAACAACGAAACGAAATGCACAGAAAAGGGAGGACTGAGAACTTACAAGAAAAAAAAGAATGGAGTTTGCAATAATGGAAGCTACGATCAAGTAAAAGATATTGAAGCAAAAGGCAACGTGTAAGAATATGAAGAACAAACTTGAGAGCCACGGAAATCTTGAGAGTAAGAGAGAGTTTGAAAATAAGAGAAAACACAGAAATGTCAAGACGAACCATTTTGAACTCCTTGATTTAAACTCCTAATGATAATGCACAAATACCAAGAAGATTTACCACTTGAATTTCCTGTAAAAAGACACTTAGCACCCCAATCTTGGTATAATTTACAACAGTGCCACCTGGAAGCAACCGAAATCAGTGTTTAAAATTATTGAGCCTAAGTTGTGACCCTAAAATTTTAGGGGCAATTATGGGTACCTTATTTATCTTTTCGGCCCATAAGAGTAGCCGAACAAAGCCCAGCTAAGAATAAGGGATGTCCGACCCAAATTATGGATGCTCTAAGTAATAGCGGTTAGAACTAAGAGTTTGAACCATTCTATCCCCAAAAAATCTCGGAGGAGATATTCAAGGGATAGTGGGCTGGTGGGGTAGTTACCAGCGCCCCTCTCTCCCTCTTATGGAATATATATTATACCCCTGGACCGGGGCAAAGGGAATGCAGAAAAACCTTTCTTGAGAGTTACTTAATATAACAGTAGACCTCTCCGTGGACGTAGGTAATTTGCCCAACCACGTATATCTTTGCGTTATGTGATTGTGATCTTTGCTATTCTTTTCTTTACCGTGACTGTCTTTCATTATTATTTGTCACCACAAGACCCATATAGGCATCCCAAAAATCATGTTCTGTTATAAATGGGTTACCGGTGACAACACTTAATATTTAAAAACTAAGGTTGTATATAAATCTTTAGTTGTTAACCTTCATGACTCCAATAGGGATTACTTCAACCATGGAGTGATTGCTAAAAAATGGAAATATGCGCCTCTAACAAGGGGTGAAGTGTACAACAGACCAAAGTGCCCTTAGGAGGGTCATGGAATAGGTTGTTTTAGTTTTCATATGAATTTAGTAATAGTTTTTCTTCTACAATACTAATTGAACTTGTTTTACCTTTATTTTTTTTATTGCATTAGATCGACAAAGAAAGTGTACAGAGGAAGGTGAAGTTTAGCCTACTGAGCTTAAATTTCTCTGGGGTATCTATCAAAAGATTAGGGAAGAACACACTATGTCAGTGTTGATGTAAAAAACTATATTTGACCTAATTAATCAATCACAGATAAATATGAGTAAGGAAAGTGTGCAGAATAAAGAAAGTGTGCTGAAAGGACTTCATCAACATGTTGAACGATTAACTTATTAGTTTCACAAGCAGCCCAAAGAATTCTGGATGGAGGGATACAATGAAGCTTTATATCATCTGTGACACCCCTCTTAATAAAATACCGGGTGATCAGTCCTATACCAAATTAAAATAGGAATCCCAGTTGGTTCATTCTTATCATCACTATTGAAAACTTTTTTAAAACTTACTAACCACCTAGTATTTCAAAAAGCTGGTGCCAAATTTTATCTTTTTAATTAAACAAGCAATAACATGCGGAAAGATAATATGAGTCATACACCACAACTGAATTAAATCAACCGAACAAATAATAAACTACATGCCGAATAAAACATCAGTCACCCAAGTAAGCAGTCCAATACAAATATTCAACACCTGAATAAATAAATATGAAAACTGTACTGAAAAGTCTGCATGACAAGCCCTAAGTAAAACTAAAACTGATAACTGCTCCTACTATAGGAAGGAATGAACAATGCGTCTAAACCAAAATCCTTCTAGCATCCACATGTGCCGCAACTCCGCGTCCCTGGAATAGAATATCAATTCTGGCGTCCCTGTGGCTGGACACCTAAAAGGTTTTGAAAATAATTTTATAGCAAGGGTTAGAACCCAAAACATTTTGAAAATATTTAGCAAGTGAATTAACTACAGTAAATAACGTGTATGAATGAGCTTCATATTTAAGTTAGTATCACACTCTCTTGAGGACATACTCACCCCTCCACTAATGTGCGCACCTAACGGTTACCTTAACCCCACCTAGTTGTACTACCCCGTCCAATTAGTCCTGGTGTAATCTCCGCTTGACATACTAATCTAACCTGAGTATAATAATTCATGGGTTATAATTTATCTCACCAATTAACTTAATTAATTCCTTTTAAATAATATCATATAACCGTGATACAAGTTATATAAAGTAAGTACATTCACACTGTATTATGACCCGCATATAATATTACATCTCATTATATACGTACCTTTACTAAAACATCCACACATAATTCATATGTATATCCATCCCTCCGAGTATACCCTCGCCAGATAATTTTCCTCTAAAGTGCTATCTCCTTAGGTATGCTCACATAACCTAGTTGACTAAGTTGAAATCGCTCACCAACCTGGCCCAAAAATATAAACGTAGTGGAGGCAGTCATATTCCTTCCCTGAAAGTGAGATAAGCCCCTTACCCATATACAGGACGCTATGACCTGGGGATATACTCACCCTACTCCTTAATCTAGGGGATTCACCCACAACATGCAACGTGCCTTGATTGCACTAGAGTATATAACTTAAATAAATATCTACTCCCTAATATTTGATAGCACACATAAAGTACACACACACACACACACACACACACACACACACACACACACACACATATATATATATATATATATATATATATACTATCACCACATCGTATACATATAATATAAACTCCGGCTTTATCGTGTACTCAAAAACTCGTAACACTAGTGATACATCACGAATATTGCATATTTGCGCTCTATATCTATATGCATTCTATCACTTTTACGTTCTTAATGTCTATATTTACGCTCTTTAACCATACAACCTTGGATTTGGACATATATATGTTTTGCAGGGTTTAATTGTGCTTTTGTAGGTATTGGAACGCTAAAAGTGAGGTTCAGTTGCATTTCAGAGAAGTTTCGTCGTCGAAAGCTACTTCAATGGCAATATTATCTTTTAAAACTCACTATTTTGTATGGAATGAAGTTACTATATCATCAAATTATCTTCTCGTGTCCACTGACCGTGCGTCATTCTGACCTCGAATGAGGAAGTTATGGCCGTTTATGGAATGTTTTGGTATTTTCTTCTACTTCAAGGGAATTTTTTATTAATTCCATACTGCATAATTTGGAGGGTTTCAAAACATAATCATGTATATAATTGAATTAGCTTCGCGTTGGTTCCGACCAAGCATCGTTTTGATTCCGTATGATGGAGTTATGGCCATTTCCGTGCAACGCGTCAAAATTGGTTCGGAGAGGAAAAAGGGGTTGTCAAAAGCGAGGTCGATCGGGCCCATCTGATATGGACGAAAATGACTTATTTTGGGTTTTTTGACTTGGTTTTGTTGGGGGTTTATTTTGGGGTATTAATAGAATGTTGTAGGCTTTTATTTGAGAGATTTTTTTCATTTTAGATAGTTTAGATTAGGTTTTTGAGAGCTTCTCTCTCCTAGATCTTCCTTCCTATTTTGGGTTTGTAAGTTTACTATTCTTTCTTCTTCTCCATTAATGTAAGTTCCATTATTGTTCTTAAGCTTTGTAACCTAGATTTCTATGCTTTCCATTTATTTCTTTCTTAGATAAATTGTAGTGTAATTTAATTAGGTGCTTTAACTATTGTTGTTTTTCATGCTTAGTGGCTAATTCAATTTAGGTTGTGTTGGATTGAACTCGCCTAGGGTTGATTTGATTTCTTTGCTTTGGTGATGGTGTTTACGGATTTATTTCGACTGTATTGTCCTACTTATCACGCCTAGGAGATTTGACGGGGTATATCATGTATGCTCCGTACTTACGACCTTGCGTGCGTAATTTTTAGGGTATTTGTTGATGCCAAAATCTTATTAGACTTTTATGCGAATTTAGGGGTGTGACAACTCTTGATTTAATTAACTGTCAAAACGATACGCAATCTTAATAACTCGTCAACCCATGTAACCATTCTATACTAATTAACTCGGGGTGAGGGATATTCAACGCAACCTATAATTTTTATTCGCTCTGTTAACGTAGTTTAAATACACTCGCCTAGTTTAATCTTTTCTTTTTATTATCTTTTCCTTTTTGTTAAAATTATCTTTTACACTTTTATTTTAGAAGTATTAAACCAAATAAATTCTAGCAACTTGTCTTTGTGGATTCGATACCCGGACTGGCCGCTATACTTCCTTAAAAGAGTGTAGTCATAGTTTAGGTTTTTGTATAGAGTTGGTGAGCCGAATATAACAAACGACCGACGTGCAGGTGACGCTTGCGTCGCGGCGAAACCCTGTCTATCAAATGGCGCTGTTGTCGGGGATGAGTTTGTTTCAGACTTTATTTGATTTAGTATTTCATAGTATTTTCTTTCTATTTGTATTATTTGCTAACCTTTTTGCAGGACTTCTACATTTGAGCACTTAGAAACGCTCGAATTTTTCACGCGCGCATCTACTTTTTTGGAATTTGCCACTTCGAGCCATTTTTGGGGTAAGCATGTCTTATTCCAATTCTTTCGGTCATCATTATGATAATTCTCAAAATTCTCGCAAGCCTTTGACTTTTGGTCAATTCTTAGAATCCCAAAAAATTGCAACATCTGAAATGACTTTGGGCGAGTATTACAAAAGTCAAGCTTTGGAGTGCGTGTATTTTGAGGACGATGATAATGATTTTCGGCCTTTACCTACTTATAATAGGAATTTTGAAACGAATTGCAGTAGTTTTCAAAATTCCTATAATAATGAGTTTAAGTTTAAGTCCGATGGTAATTTTCAAAGTTCCCATTTTCAAGAATCTGCACCTCGACCTATGACTTTTGGTGAGGGCTTACGTATGCTTGAAAATGAGAAAATTTAAAATCGTTATCGGGAAGAAAATCGTTTGTGGGAACATGAATTGGATTTATTATTTGAATCCGACGACGATTTTGCTTCCGAGACTTTTGAAGTCGAGGAATGTTTTGAACCAAATTAGGACTTTGTGCCTACTTTGGAGCAAATCATTGTCGACTTTGCCCATTGCATAATAGATATTGAAAGTGAGGATGAAAATTACGTAATATCTATTTGCAATGAAATGATTTCTTCTTTGGCCCCCAAAGAAGAACATTTCATTGAAAATGATCTTATTTCCTTCGAAACTCAATCTTCATGCGATGATGATTCATCTCATGAGTTTGAATTTCTTTCCTACCCATTTTCATTCTCTGTTATCACACCGTCACAAGTACCCAATGAATCGGTTTCAAACTTTAATGTGTTAAAACTTTTCGCCGATGAGGAGTACTTGCTCGAGTCGCCTTCCCTGATCGCATCTTTGCCTTCGTGTACTCCCCCTCCCATTCCAATTTCAAAATCCTTGGGAGGATATTTGGCTTTTCTTGGTTCCCACATGTTTTTTTCACCCGTTCAATCCAAATCCCCCATTGTCCCTCCAAAACTTTTAATTGACAATGGTTCCTTTCTTCCGCCTTACACATGCCTTCCGTTGTTCAAACGGAATTCATATTTTTCGGAAGGCATGCTTGAGAGTGAGGGTACACCGGTTATCCTCCAAAGTCAAATCGTATTTTGGGTGGACACTCAAAAATTTCAACTTCTAGTGTATAGTTAATTAGAAGTTAAAATTGTAGGTTGTAAATAGTTAGTTATTATTTTCTTTATTTTTCTTCTTTATTCTTACTTATAGTCTAGTGTAATTAGTTAAAATTTTTATTCTTTCTTTTTGTTATGCTTTGGTACTAACTTGTTTTGTAGAATCATTGGACTTGTACTTTCACGATATCACTCCATTGTGGGTAATATCACTCTTTTCCTATCTTTGACTTGGTTCTTAATTCACATTGAGGACAATGTCAGGTTTTAAGTTAGGGGGTGTGGGATATTCTATCCATTCATTGGTAGTTTGTTTGATTTGTTTACATGTTAGTTACTAAGTATGCTTTCTTAGAAAAATTCAAAAATTTCAAAAAGATTTTCTTTCTTTTTTCTCTCCTTTATTGGGCATTTTGCCTTTGTTTCTGATGATAAATTTCAATAATTTCCCGATCCAATAGACAACCCGATGATGCATGTTCTCGATTTTAGAAGTTATTAAACTTTAGTCCTCAATCATTGATATTATGAATAACTTCATGAATTAAACTTTAATCCCATGAGCACATGAACTTTTATCGTTCTATTGATTTGGTTTAAGATTTTTATAACTCGATAATCTTTTGTTGCATTATATATACTTACACCGAGTAAGATTTGTACCTTTCGTTGTTTGTGAGTGTTATACACTATTATTTCCTCTTTGAAAATGTTACAGTCGTTGGTAATCTCTCTGTTCTTTCATTTGATCGTTCATTAGTTGAGTTCATTATTGAAATGTGTTACTTGATCATGATTTTCAAAGTTTATTTTGACTCCTGAATTGCGTTAACTTTATGAAATGATCATAGAAATTCTTTGTTATATCACCCATATTGACCTTGACCTCACCTTAAATGTTTTTCCTCGTTTACCCCTTTGAGACTAAATATTAGCCTTTCATTTCATGACCCAAAATCGCACAACCAACTCTAAATTGGAGTTTAAGCCCATATATACACCTTCCATACCTTTGTTTGGAATGTTACTTGGGATTGAATGTTGTGGTTGTGTTGCGGTTGCCATTTAGGCATATGGGAGTGTGAAAAGTAAAGAAGAAAAGAGATGTGAAAAAAAGAGACGAAAAAGAGAAGTGAAAATCAAAAGAAAACAAAAGAAAACATGAGAAAAAGAAGAAAAGAAAAAGAAAGAGAAAGTTGTAAATGTTGTATAGTTTCAATAAGCTTTGATTACTCTCTCCATTTTTATATTCAATTCTTATTTGGAACTTGTTTTCCAAATTTTGATATTGCCCGTACTATTTCCCATTATCCCAAGTTTTTCACTCCGAACACTTTGAATCCGTACATACTTTCCTTTCATTTCGTACTCTAGCCTAGCCTACATTACAACCTTATTACAAGTTCTATGTGATCTTAGGGTGAATTTAATTTAAAAGTTGAAATAGTTTTGATAATCTGTGAAAATGCATTTCGCCTCCTTTAATGAGCGGTATCTTTCATTGAGATTATAATTTTTTATTTTATATATAGCGTTCTTCATTTGTAACATGTGTGAGTTTCCACTTACATTTACTCTTTATTCCCGCATGTTCCGTGTGTTAACTCCCTGTTTCGAGTGAATTCACTTGATGAGTGTAATGCCCGTGAGGATGGAATATATGCTTGATTTATTTAGTATCCGATTTATTTAATTTTTTGCCAAATCACACTTTTCATGTGCTCGCTCCCCTCCCACATTTTAAGGTTTCAATTCTATGAGGTGCATTCTATAATGTTAAATATTTCAGACTTTTGTTTGAATTCGTTCATTGTGCTAATAATGCGTATGAAATCTTTTTCGTTGTTGTTGGGCTTGTCTCATGTTGGTTTGGGCATATTTTGAGGAAACCATATGATGTTTGTGGGTTTCATCCTTGAAAACCCTCACAAGACGACACTCGTCCACTAGGGTAACCTAGGGGTTTAACGACTTATTGCATATGCTAAATGCAATCGTGTTCCTTACAAAAATGGCAATTACATTTCGATTCATATATACATTTTGTATTTCCTTCTATGGACTGGTTTTGTTTGTTTAATCACTAGGGACTAGCAATGTCTAAGTTAGGGGGTGTGATACATCACGAATATTGCATATTTGTGCCCTTTATCTTTATGCATTCTAGCACTTTTACGTTCTTAATGCCTATATTTATGCTCTTTAACTAGACAACCTCGGATTTGGACATATATATGTTTTGCAGGGTTTAATTGTGCTTTTGTAGGTATTGGAAGGCTAAAAGTGAGGTTCGATTGCATTTTGGAGAAGTTTCATCATCAGAATCTAATTCAAGGGCAATATGATCTTTTCAAACTCACTATTTTGTATGGAATGAAGTTATCAACATGTATATCATCAAATTATTTTTTTATGGCCACTGACCGTGCATCATTCTGACCCTGAATGAGGAAGTTATGGCTGTTTACGAAAGGTTTTGATATTTTCTTCTACTTCAAGGGCATTTCGGTAATTCACACTTCATTATTTGTAGGGATTCAAAACAGAATCATGTATATAATTGAATTATTTTTGCTTTGGTTCCGACCACGCATCATTTCGATTCCGTATGAGGGAGTTATGGCCATTTTCGTGCAACGCATCAAAATTGGTTCGGAGAGGAAAAATGGGCTGTCAAAAGCGAGGTCGATCGGGCCCATCAGATATGGACGAAAATGACTTATTTTGGGTTTCTTGACTTGGTTTTGTTGGGGGTTTATTTTGGGGTATTAATAGAATGTTGTAGGGTTTTATTTGAGAGATTTTTTCATTTTAGATAGTTTAGATTAGGTTTTTGAGAGCTTATCTCTCCTAGATCTTCCTTCCAATTTTGGGTTTGTAAGTTTACTATTCCTTCTTCTTCTCTATTAATGTAAGTTCCATTATTGTTCTTAAGCTTTGTAACCTAGATTTCCATGCTTTCCATTTATTTATTGCTTAGATAAATTGTAGTGTAATTTAATTAGGTGCTTTAATTATTGTTGTTTTTCATTCTTAATGGCTAATTTAGTTTAGGTTGTGTTATATTGAACTCACCTAGGTTTGATTTGGTTGCTTTGCTTTGGTGATGGTGTTTACGGGTTTATTTCTACTGTGTTGTCCTAGTTATTACGCCTAGGAGATTTGACGGAGTATATCATGTATGCTGTATACTTACGACCTTGCGTGCGTAATTTCTGGGGTATTTGTTGACGCCAAAATCTTATTAGACTTTTATGCAAATTTAGGGGTGTGACAACTCTTGATTTAATTAACTTTCGAAACGAGATGCAATCTTAATAACTTGTCAACCCATGTAACCATTTTATACTAATTAACTTGGGGTGAGGGATATTAGACGCAACCTATAGTTTTTATTCGTTTTGTTAACGCAGTTTAAATACACTCGCCTAGTTTAATCTTTTCTCTTTATTATCTTTTCCTTTTTGTTAAAATTATCTTTTGTACTTTTATTTTTGAAGTATTAAGCCAATTAAATTATTGCAACTTGTCCTTGTGGATTTGATACGCGGACTGACCACTATACTCCCTTAAAAGAGTGTAGTCATAGTTAAGATTTTTGTATAGATTTGGAGAGCCGAATATAACAAAGGATCGGCGTGCAGGTGACGCTCGCGTCGCGCCGAAACCCTGTCTATCAAATAACACTAGCCTGAAATTTCCCGAGTCTCTGGCCCGACTCAACTTAATTAATTTTCTCATTTATTAATTTATCATCGTCCCGAGTCTATGGTCCGACTCTAATTTAATTAATTTCCACATTAATTAATTATTACCTTGCGTCACTCAACCAACATACCTAGACTCACTCACTCAATCCGTATATAAATAAATTTGAAATCTAATTCCCCAAATTTATCCATAAAGTGTCTCACGTAAATCCTCCCTAATGCTAATTACTTTCCCCTATAATTGTTAGGAGTAAGTGCCTCCAATTTATTTATCACTAAATAAAACATAGGAATTAAATATAAATTTCCCCCTTATATATAAAACTGGGCGAACTGTCTAAAATATGGGACCATCGATCGATCGATCCTTTCCATCGATCGATCGATCGATCGAGCAGGTATTCTTCTTATCCGATTCTGTTTCAGCCATTAAAGAAAATTCAAGCTTTCTTATCTAAAATTCCAGCCCCAATAGATCATATTCATCATCTTTTTACATCTGTTATGAAATTTAATCATTGTTTAAACCTTTTGGCATCAATGATTTTCACAAATCTTCACCCACTCAATAACATAAATTCCTATGGTAAAATCCCAATATCATTCACAAATCTGATCCCACAATCCCAATAAATTTATCGCTAACATTGGTGTTCTATTATGGTTCTAATGTCAAACAATACTGAATACTTCTATAACATCAATTGGACTGTCAAATCACTCAACCGATTAATTCATAAAAACCCATTTCATGCAAAAGCCCACCCAAAAATGAATTTAGTTTTTTACACCTCCCATAATATGAATTGATTATCATAAAGAATAATTACAACAGTTAACCACTTACCTCTAATTGTTCGTAGAGTCTGATCCGTTGGTGTAGAGAAAGTGTTGATGAAGAACACCCAATTTGTCCCTCGATTTGACTCCAAAAGATCCCCATTTGGCTCTTGATTAGCTTCCTCTGTTTCTCTCTCAAAGCCCTAAGTTTAGAATTGTTAACTTCCGTTCATTACTTCCCCAATTAGGTTTAAAATCCCTAATCCCATTTTTGGCCACACGGGCCTAATTAAAATGGCCCGAATCACCCCGTGTGGGCCCGGCTATGCTAAAAAATTTCCCAAAACCCGATTACTACCCCGGATACTCTTTTCTGACTATCTCGACCCATCCGGACTCAACCATGCACTCAGAATTGTCATCCGAAATACTTTATAACATTTTCAAATCTCGACCTCAAAATGTGGGACGCATTAATTCCAACAATTTAACTTAAAGTCGCCAATTATAAAGAATTCTTCCCACTCAAATAAATTCTCCAAATCATAAATTTAAGTTTCTCCAATTTAAATATTTTCATTTCTCCCAAAAATAATTAAATACTAAATCCTCAAAATTACGGGGTGTTACATACTTCCCCCCTTACAAAGGAATTTCGTCCTTGAAATTAAGATAAGCTTAGTACTCCAAGTCTCGAATATCACTCCCTATTCCTGTGCCTCTAATCTCGCTACATCTATCACTCCCTCTTCTAACTAAGAGTTAGGTAAATAAGGATTTTAATTAACAAGGGCACCCATACACACTTATCCGTGCTTTAACGCACGAAAGTTACCCTAATTAACCAGGGTGCCCATACACCCTGTCCCTGTGCTTAACCGCACAAAAGTTACCCGACTATGCTAGCCGTTACCCATAATATAACTTCTAACCCGTAGTCATATCACATATATGAATAATAACTGGGGTACCCAACCCATGTACTAACGACCAAACATCTCCCCACTTCCAACGTTGCACTAAATTTCACGCGTGGGACGTCTCGCAAGCGAAATCCAAACAAGGAACCCCCCCGATACACTACTACCTAACATTATCGGTCGTTGAGATCTGTTAAACCCTCAGTCCATAATACGTACCCCCATATACTTGTTTATTAACACAAAAGCATACACGTATGCTATTATGCTACAAAAGACAACATAAAATACCATTCCCTTACTATCATTAGTTGTTGCGCAAAATAAGTCCCGAGCTATCTCTCCTTCCTCGAAAATAAATCTGACCGCCCTGAGTCACTTCAGTAGATACCCCTACTTACCGGGATAAAATATGAGAACACAAGACCTCACTATGTGTCTATCGCATCAAACAATACAGCATATATACACACATATATATAGGCTAGACACCCCTTGAAGTGATGCCTAGTAAATATCGTTCATACCCTGGTGTCGGGAACACCAAAACTTACCCTCACTATTCACAATAGTTCAAATCCATCGCTATCCAATCTATATTTGGAAAATCATCTACCCTACTCCCATAATTCTCGAAAGTAGTGACCCCTCGCATAATTCAAACCTTCTCTCAGTGTACACCTTCACTCTCTCGTGGTTAACACCAAAGGACTCCGGTTCCCCACGAAAATTTTTATCTACAGACTATGGCTGCTACAGCCAGTGCACCCACTAAATCCGACTCACTCGCGAATTCTAGTGAAACAATAATGTTATATTGTGACACCCTCACTGTCACCCAAAGCATACGCCATGCCCATAGGATAAAAAGATAATTACCTCCATACTCTAACTGCAATGGGTGATCCTCGGGTTCCTAAGCATCTCCCCCCTGCTCGAACGCTCCCGTGACTTGTTGTAGTGGCTGTACATCCAGAACCTCGTCCTGTAGTTCACCCTTACCTCGTTTAAGACAATCTCTTTTCACGTGTCTCGCTTCCCCAAAAATGAAACACCTCCTAATAAATTCACCCTTCCACAGATCCCTTCCTTGTTGGCCTTGTCGAAAGTCCTGGCCATCCTGGCGATAGCCCCCAGATCTAAATCGCTTGGCCTAATTTCCCTGCTAAAAATCCTTCCCCTGATGTCCCCCTGTCTGTTGCTAGGATACCCCAGTGGTAATGTTCCCTCCTGCTTTATCCGACTGGCTAGTTTCCACTCCTCTCCTACTTCCTTTCACGTGGAAGCGATATTCCTAGTAGTGCATGAGTGCTGCATTAACGACATTTTTATAAGCTACTTGTGTGGGATTACCAATCCAATGTTGTCTGATCCTTCAGACTAACCCATTCATGAACCTTTTTTTCTTTCTTTCTTCATCATTTACCTCATCCGGTATAAAATTTGCCAAACGAGTGAATTCTTCCTCGTAATCAGCCACTGAATGGTCCCCCTAAGTCCCCTCTTTGAATTTTCTCCTCATTTCGATCTCCACTGCTGGCGAAAAATACTTTCGGTCGAACTCCACCCAAAACTCTGCAAAAGCTAATGTATCCCTTTCTTCAACTGTGGTGATCGACTCCCACCACTGTAGCGCTGCTCCCACTAACCTAAAAGTGGATAGAATTTTCTTCTGCACCTCATTGCAATCTACCATGCATAGGTGATGCTGGATATCTCTCTTCCACTGACACGCTAGCACCACATCTGAACCCCCTAGAAACTCTGGTGGATGCCTTTTTTGAAAAACCTCTCGTACTTGCTGCCAGCCCAATAGGCTCAGGTGGGACTAAACATTGAGTACTACTAACGCCTGTGGCTGATCTTGTGGAAAGTACCTTGCCATTGCGATCATTGTTGCTTTAACTGCATGCGCTGCTAATTTAGTTACCTATGCTGTCGAAATCATCTATGAAAGTTTTTGCGGAAACTTTGGGTCTTGATGAGCCTCTCTAGTCTCATCTCCCCCAGCTGCCCTAGCTGCTCTATCTCTCCTAGGCGGCATCTGAA
Organism: Sambucus nigra; assembly: GCA_949130495.1. NCBI lineage: Eukaryota > Viridiplantae > Streptophyta > Magnoliopsida > Dipsacales > Adoxaceae > Sambucus > Sambucus nigra. The sequence continues at coordinate 289,988,250 of OX422215.1, read as the reverse complement.
ATGCAAATAGAATCATATGAGTTCACCCTCAAATATAAAGTAATTGGCGGAAGAACGTAAATGCGCATATGTATGAGAATACAACAATCCTATGATAGGGTTTTATATCAAAGAACGCTAAGCTGAAACGTAAAAAGTTGCACAGATCCTAAGGACACTAGAACCTGATGCTCTAATACCATCTGTGACACCCCGCTTGATAAAAATACTGGGTGATCAGTCCTATACCAAATTAAAACAGGAATCCCGGTTGGTTCATTCTTAGCATTACTGTCGAAACCCTTTTTAAAACTTACTAACCACCTAGTATTCCAAAAAGCTGGTGACAAATTTTATCTTTTTAATTAAACAACCAATAACATGCGGAAAGATAATATGAGTCATACACCACGACTGAATTAAATTAACTGAATAAATAATAAATTACATGCCGAATAAACCATCGGTCACCCAAGTTAGCAGTCCAATACAAATATTCAACACATGAATAAATAAATATGAAAACTGTACTGAAAAGTCTGGGCGACAAGCCCCAAGTAAAACTAAAACTGATAACTGATTCCTATTCTAGGAAGGAATGAACGACGCGTCTAAACCAAACTCCTGCTAGCATCCACATGTGCTGCAGCTTTGCGTCCCTGGAATAGAATATCAATTATGGCGTCCCTGTGGCTGGACACCTAAAAAGTTTTGAAAATAATTTTATAGCAAGGGTTAGAACCCAAAACATTTTGAAAATATTTAGCAAGTGAATTATCTGCAGTAAATAAAATGTATGAATGCGCTTCATATTTAAGTTAGTGTCGCACTCTCTTGAGGACATACTCACCCCTCCACTAATGTGCACACCTAACGGTTACCTTAACCCCACCTTGTTGTACTATCCCATCCAAATAGTCCTGGTGTAATCTCCCCTTGACATACTACTCTAACCCGAGTATAATAATTCATGGGTTATAATTTATCTCACCAATTAACTTAATTAATTCCTTTTAAATAATATCATATAACTGTGACACAAGTTATATAAAGTAAGTACATTACACACTGTATTATGACCCGCATATAATATTACATCTCATTATATACATACGTTTACTAAAACATCCACACATAATTCATATGTATATCCATCCCTCTGAGTATACCCTCGTAATATAATTTTCCTCTAAAGTGCTATCTCCCTAGGTATGCTCACGTAACCTAGTTACCCAAGTTGGAATCGCTCACCAACCTGGCCCAAAAATATAAACGTAGTGGAGGAGGTTATATTCCTTCCTTGAAAGTGAGATAAGCCCCTCACCCATATTCCGGATGCTATGACCTGGGAATATACTCACCCTACTCCTCAAGCTAGGGAATTCACCCCCAACGCGCAACCTCCATTGATAGCACTAGAGTATATAACTTAAATAAATATCCAGTCCCTGATATTTGATAACACACACAAAGTACACACACACACACACACACACACACACACACACACACACATATATATATATATATATACTATCACCACACCGTATATATATAATATAAGCCCCGGCTTTACCGTGTACTCAAAAACCCGTAACACTAGCCTGAAATTTCTCGAGTCTCTGGCCCGACTCAACTTAATTAATTTTCTCACTTATTAATTTATCATTGTCCCGAGTCTATGGTTCGACTCTAATTTAATTGATTTACACATTAATTAATTATTACCTTGCATCACTCAACCAACATGCCCAAACTCGCTCACTCAATCCGTATATAAATAAATTTGAAATCTAATTCCCCAAATTTATTCATAAAGTGCCTCACGTAAATCCTCCCTAATCCCAATTACTTTCCCCTATAATTGTTAGGAGTAGGTGCCTCCAATTTATTTATCACTAAATAAAGCATAGGAATTAAATATAAATTTCCCCCTTATATATAAAACTGGGTGAACTGTCAAAAATCTGGGACCATCGATCGATCGAGCAGGTATTCTTCTTCTCCGATTCCGTTTCAGCCATTAACAAAAATTTAAGCTTTCTTATCTCAAATTACAGCCCCAATACATCATATTCATCATCTTTTTACATCTATTATGAACTCTAATCATCGTTTAAACCTTTTGGCATCAATGATTTTCACAAATCTTAACCCATTCAAGAACACAAATTCATATGGTAAAATCCCAATTATCATTCATAAATAAGATCCCACAATCTCAATAAATTTATCTCTAACACTGGTGTTCTATTATGGTTCTAATGTCAACCAATACTGAATACTTCTATAACATCAATTGGACTGTCAAATCACTCAACCGATTAAATTCATAAAAACCCATTTAATGAAAAGCCCACCCAAAAACGAATTTAGGTTTTTACACCTCCCATAATACGGATTGATTATCATCAAGAATAATTACAATAGTTAACCACTTGCCTCTAATTGTTCGTAGAGTTTGATCCGTTGGTGTAGAGAAAGTGTTGATGAAGAACACCCAATTTGTCCCTCGATTTGACTCCAAAAGATCCCCAATTGGCTCTTGATTAGCTTCCTCTGTTTCTCTCTCAAAGCCTTAAGTTTATAATTGTTAACTGCCATTCAATACTTCCCCAATCAGGTTTAAAACCCCTATTCCCGTTTTTGGCCACATGGGCCAATTAAAATGGCCCGAATCACCCCGGTGGGCCCGACTATACCCAAAAATGCCCCGAGACCCGATTACTACCCCCGGGTACTCTTTTCTGACTATCTCGACCCATTCGAACTCAACCGCGCACTCAAAATTGTCATCCAAAATACTTTATAACATTTCCAAATTTCGACCTCAAAATGCGACACACATTAATTCGAATAATTTAACTTAAAGTCGCCAATTATAAATAATTTTTCCCACTCAAATAAATTCTCCAAATCATAAATTTAAGTTTTTACAATTTAAATTTCTCCCAAAAATAATTAAATACTAACTCCTCAAAATTACGGGGTGTTACATCATCTTGATGCCAGATTGAAATAATCAAAGAATGAAGGGTGCAAACAAGGGTGGATGAATGCCTTAACTGTATTGAAAGTTGAATAAGGAACAAACTATAGGATTGGTACGACCTTGGACTACTTGATCTACCAGTACCACCTTTTTAGCTAGATGTTAATTGAATTCCACTTAGATCCATTCCTCATAATTTTATTTCCAGATACCTTGGTGATTACAGTCTTCATGAAGAATTTGAGATATCCTAACCTCCTCATTTGCAGGACCGACCAAGTTCAAGCAACACTAGAATGCTACAGAACTTAAATTTTATCAATTCTCCTTATGTTTTAGATGACCCTCCAACTAGAATGGATTCTGTATCAAAATTCGAAGGAAAGAAACCAATATAATAGACTATTTATATTTTGTCAGTGATTGTTATTGTAAATGAAGAAAAATCATATTCTTGTAATTTTGTTTCCTTGGAAATAAAATAATTGCATGATGTTTATTCTGTCAATCTTTGTTCATAATATGAGATCAATAATAGTAGTACTATACTTATAATAGTAATGGGTTACTTTTCAGTGATTGACTATAAATATTTGTATGGGAAGTTTGCCCTCTTTTGATTTAATTGTCTAGACAATGGAACTTTTGCCCATGTGTTTGTCTAGTTGTAGTGATTGTTTTATCACCCATAAATGCCTAAGCAATGGAATTATCTATCCCATATTCCTACTTAGTTGTAACAATCTTATCCAGATTGCCTTGGTTCCCAGGAAGTGGATATTTTACCCAACTTCTTGCACAGATTAGATGCCTTCTTAGGTCACCCATAATCAAGCAGGACTTGTCTTGCTCAATCGTTTTACCAATATTGTTGGTGTTTATGTTGATGCCGACCAACTTTTAGTTGATGGTTGTTGATGACGATCGACTTTTAGTCGATGTTTGTTGTTGTTGTTCGTTGTCATTTTTAAATGCATTTGCAAATACTGCTTGCTTCTTGCTGTTGAGTGTAATGTGTAGCACTAGTACTCTGAAAAAATAAAAAAAAATGAATGGGGAAATCAACGTTTTCATTCATACTAAAATAATTGAGTACACGGGTTGTTATATTACTGGTAGTACTTTCGCAGGTGCTTTACATTCTAGGCATTTTTGAATTCTTCCCCTTCAGGAGTTTCTATTCTATAAGTGCCAGGTCATACAATTATCGTGATACGATAGGGCCCATGCCAATTGGCCTCCATCTTATTATGCTTTTGAATTACCTTCTTGAGCATGTAATCACCTTCCTTTGGTTCATATTTCTTAACCCGTTTATTATAGAACATAACAGTCCTTTGTTGATAGGTTGCATTTTGGATTGTTGCGTCTTATCTGACTTCTTTGAGCATAACCAAATCTAAGCATCTCATCAAGTCACTCACCGGAGAATTGAAATTGATAACTCTATGAGTAGGTAATCCAAGTTCAGCCGGTATCACTGCTTCACTCCCAAAAGCCAACATGTAAGGGGTTTCTTCAGTTGTTGTTCGAGGAGTTGATCGATAAGCCCATAACACTAAGTGAAACTCGTTGATCCTATTCCCATTAGCATCATCTAATATATTCTTTAACCCATTTAGTAGAGTTCTATTCGTCATCTCCGTTTGCCCATTACTTTGGGGGTGACTTAGAGCAGAATGTTTTTTTTAATGTTGGACTATAGATAGTACACTGCGAAATCCTTATTGTAGAATTAGGTACCATGATCAGTGATAAAGGGATGGGGTAGACCATATTTGCAAATAATATTCTTCCAAATGAATTTATAGACTCTTTCATAGGCCACGTCGATGAGAGGTTCATCTTCCACCCATTTTGTGAATTAATCAACAACTACTACCAAATATTTGAAACTTCCTCTTATATTTGGCAGAGGTCCAACTAAATCTAATCCCCATAGATAAAATGGCTTAGGTGAAGTGATTGGTGTCAGCAGAGCCTGAGGAGTTCTTCGTATAGTAGAAAATTGCTAACATTTGTCACATTTTTAGCATAATCCATACAATCAGCGCGCATTATTGGCCAGTAGTATCCTTGCGTACTCATTCTCTGTAGTGGAGCTCATCCTGCTATATGAGCCCCACAAGATCCTTCATGAATTTCATCTATTAAGTCCTTGACTTCTGCTGGATGAACACACTTCTGCAATCTATCTATCAAACCACTCATGTGCAAAATTCCATTATTCAAAACATATCTGACAACCTTGTACTTTAACCTTTTGGCTGCAAGTAGGTCGGCGGGTAAAATACCATTTTCAATATAAGCCCTGACGGGATCCATCCAAGATGGTCCCATATCTAAGGTAATAAAATTCACCATCAAATCTTCATCAGTACTTCGGCTAATAAGTAACTCAATGGGGATTGTTCTTCGTAGCTCGATGCAAGTAGCTGAAGCTAACCGAGCAAGTCCATCTGATCTTGTATTCTCCAATCTAGGTATTCTAACCACTTGAACAACTGCCAAATTGGCTACAGTCTCCAAAGCCTTGGTTAAGTATCTTGACATGAACTCCCCTTTTGTTGCATAAAGACTTAGAATATGATTTACCACTAATTGCAAATCGCTGAACACTAAAACTTGCTCTGTATTTAATGATTTAGCTAAGTTGAGGCCCACAATCATGGCTTCATACTCAGCTTCATTATTGGAAGCTTGGAATTGAAATAGCAGAGCATATTCAATGTCTATCCCATTAGGACTTTTGAGAATAATTCCAGCTCCGCAACCTGTAGCACATGAAGAACCATCAATGAAATCTTCCACTGCCCGTCCTTTGAGAGAGGATCGTGGCTCATAAATAATGTTGTATTCTCCTAACTCCACTGCCCAATACATTAGTCTTCCAGACTTTTCTGTATTATGTAATGCCTGTCTGAGTGGCATGTCAGTATACACCACTATTGTATGGACTTGAAAATCTGATTTCATTCTCCGTCTCACTTCAATCAATACTAATGCCAACTTCTCCAATTTGGGATACCTGATTTCTGTTCCCCTGATTGCCTTGCTAGTATAATAAACTGGTTTTTGCACTCCATCTTATATTCTTATCAAGGCTGAACTAACTGCACTTTCTGAGACAACCAAGTACAAGTATAGTTTTTCTCCTTCTACTGGTCTGGACAATAAAGGAAGTGTCCCTAAGTATCCCTTCAACTCTAAGAAAGCCTTCTCGCATTCGTCGTTCCACTCAAAGGTCTTTCTGAGCACCTTAAAGAGCTACAACAAGCCCCGTAAGGCTCTGCACTTCCTTCTTAGTGGTTAGGGATTGTAACTCTAGCAAATATTTTATCTTGTCAAGGTTCACTTTAATACCTCTTTGATTCACAATGTATTCCAGGAACATGCCTTTTTGTACGCCAAAAATGCACTTGGTCGGGTTCATCTTCATCTGGTACTTTTCCAGTTGATCAAAGGTTTGTCCTAAATCAGTTATATCGTCAGTAGATTTATTTCTTTTAGTCAACATATCGTCGACATATACCTCTATATATTTTCCAATCTGTTCCACAAATACCTTGTTCACCAGTCGCTAATATGTTGCATCTGCATTTTTAAGACCAAAAGGCATAACATTGTAACAATATATTCCTCAGGGGGTAATAAAAGAGGTACTTTCCCTATCTTCTGGCTTCATTTTAATTTGATTATATCCAGAATAAGCATCCATGAAGCTTAGCATCTCATTCCCTGAAGTTGCATCCACTAGCTGATCTATTCTGGGCAGAGGAAAATGATCTTTTGGGCAAGATTTACTAAAATCTATGAAGCCCACACACATTCTCCAATTCTTCTTCTTCTTAATTGACCATCACAACATTGGCCAACCAATCTGTATATTTCACATTTTCGATGAAAGAAGCTTTTTGTAGCTTTTCCACTTCTTCTTGAATAGCCTGGTTCTTCTCCGGACTAAAGACTCTTCGCCTTTGCTTCACTGGTTTGATTTCTTTATTGACATTGAGTTCGTGACATAAGAAAGTTGGGTCTATCCCCGACATATCCTCACGACTCCACGCAAATACCTGTTTTCTTAAAGGTTCCTATATAGAGAACTCCTAGGATTTATGTTCCGTGCTTTAGCTATATAGGACTTCATCTAGTTGGACTTTGATTTTGACAAAATTATTCATGTAATTAGGGTGAGTGTCGTTGCCTCCGCCAAGCTCCTACTGCTATCTACCTCATCTGGATGATCGATTGAATTCTCATTACTGCGTATGGTTATTTCTCACACCCTCTACGGCTCATAGGGCTGATTCTATCACGTAGGACACAACACTGCATTTGACGTCCATCTTATTACTACGCATGTGTCTAAAAAGTTTATTTTCAAAGCTGTTAAGAAATTAGTTTTGGAAGTTATAAATTTATTTTAATATATCTTAGAAATAATTTTTCTAACAAAAACTTTTAATATCTCTTGTATATTAAAAGATATTATCACAAAATTTAGTTTGAGATTTATTAGAATGATTTTAAACATCTAAAATTAATTTCATTTGGAACTGAAAATAATTTTATTTTGCATTATGGTATATGCGCTTATATATATGCGTGGCCCTAAACTGTTGTTATATATTTGTATATATTATATTCGTATATATATATATATGCGTGTGTGTGTGTGTGTGTGTGTGTGTGTGTGTAAAGGTATGCTTGTTTTTTTTTCCTGTTATTATATATATGCGTGTAAGCAAACAACCTTAGCTATATGGCACTTTCCCCCTTGTGCGCAATTGATCATTTCTCAAATTAAGGCTTTAGACTTTATACTGTTTATAGGTTCGATATTATATATAAATAGTAGCCTTGGTTTTTGTCTTGATTTGACTTAAAGTTCATACCGTAACTATATCATACAACTATGTCATTTTCGGTGTAGTCTAGTGGTAGTAATAGCTTTGACCATACCTATTGGCGTTTGCGTGGTATTAAGGCCAATGTGTCCCATATTTTTTTCAAAATATGATTTCGTTGTTTTTAAAAAGGCTGGTGTGAAAATCATTTTTATATGTTGCTGATTTCTTTGGAATGACACCGTTTGTCACTTTTTATTTCAACGGTAAAATCTTTTAGTGCGTTACAGCTGGCCCTTTGATATCTTCTAAATGACGTCGTGGGTTGTCATTCGATAGCCCATGGTTTTAGTAAAATCAATACTGGTATTTTTGTTGGCGTATTCAGTACGCATTTGAAACACCAGCTGGCACAACACATGTCACCTTATAAGCTGATCATTTTGTGTTTCTTTTACAACCACTAGGTTGTATTTTATCTACGGCTGTGAGTATTATATTTCAATCCTTGTGAATCATTTTTCACCAATTAGACTTGTTCCTATTTCTCTCTAAATAGAACCTATTGGGTCCTTAATTTTTAACCCGAGAAAATTTATTTTTAAGCCCAAGCTCTATCAAATTTTCTAGAGAGAGAAAGAGAGATAATACACCAATATTTTTTGGAGATCTGTTGTGTATTTTTCAAAAAACCTTTGCTGAGTCTCAAAGTCTCCTTGTGGATTCAAGCTTGGACGATTTTATTTTCAGCACCTCTTCATCTTCGATTCTATTGATTTTTCATTTTGAAAAACCATTTTTGTGAGTATCTCTTTTTGTAGTGCCTATTCTATTTTTCATTCAGATCTGTTTTGTGTATAAAGTTTGCTAATCTTATTTGCGTTAAAACTTAGAAGAAAAAATCAATTTTTTTAAAAGGCTTACACAGATCTGAAATTAAAATAAACTATCTTGTTTTATTTGTTAGCTGATTTTCGATTTACATATATTCTATCTTGATTGGTAATTTTCTTGTTGTAAAATGATTTGTTTTAAAACTTGAAAATATTTTATTTGTAAATAAAGTTCAAATTTCAAGAGGTTTTAAAAAGTTGGAACCTAATTTTTAAAGGACTGAAATTAATAGAAATTATCTTGATTGTCCCTATATTCGAATCGAATCTTGATAATTGACTGTATGCTTAACTTCATTATATTTTCAGTCATATTTTGTGAACATGATTTCTTGGTTGTTTAAGTGATTTTCAGGATCTGTTTTCATCTCATATCACTTACATATATTCACTCACGTTGTATTCACGTAGACACATTTATTTGTGTAAATATTTGAACAAGTATAGTGTTCAAGATTTAAAAGGAAAAGAAAGCTTTTCAAAACTGTTTTGAAAGTCAAGAAGACTTGACTTAAGGTTACACAAGACTTACGAAGATATATAGGAGATATAATTTGTTGCATAGCATTCAGTGTGTATCATTTAAGTGTGGGCATGTCATCTAGGATAGGACACCGCACACAAATACTTAACTAGAAAATAAGACAATAGGAACTGAGCTAATCTTGAGCTAGAAGAGCAAAAGGGAGAAACTGCGAAGTGTAGAACGCAATATCAAACAAGGACAGACTCAAAGAAAGAGCAGAATAAGCAACCAAGGAGGAGTCTTGGTCGTGTGAGGTAATAGCTACATCTATATTCTTTAGTTGTCGTGTTTGTTGATTGTAACTCATTCCTGTTGTTTTTATTGTTTTAGTGGAAGTAGATTAGATGACTCCTAGAGGGTCCGTCGTTTTTCACGGGGAAGGGTTTTTGCTATGTAAAATAAATACCTTGTGCTTTACTTTACAAATTTGCAATATCGTGCCTCATACGAAAAAGTAGGTTTAATACTAGAAATGCACCTAATTAATTGAATCATATATTATCTGTTTTGACACCTAGTTAACTCAAGATAATAAATAGAACTATTAATTGACTTGGCAAACTAAAACTTGTTTTAGAAAAGTTAGCAATTCAAGAAAAGTTTGAATTGGTCCCCTCTTGAATAACATTGTAAACTTCTAAGTGATTGGATTTTATTTTGGCAAATTATTTTACTTCCACATTATAGTCTATCATAAGCCGCACGCTCATTTCTTTGTTTCAAAAACACTACCAGTTCTTGTTTCAATGCTAGATCAAGTGAAGCACCAATCTGAGTTGTTCTTTCTGGTTGCTCGTCATCCTGAATAATACTTTCTGTTGTCGCCATGACTTGGCCTTTGACGAGTTCCATTCATCTCTTGGGTCTATGGTTTCAATCTCAGACTCATCAGATTTATCTACTTGATAAGTGGTTATCTTCTTCTTAGCATCCTCCAATTCTTCTTGTTCGGCAGAAAAGTAATAGCATTCTCGAGCTACTTTTTGATCTCCCTTTACAATTGGTCAAAAACTTTAAATACTGATGTATAGTGGATGGAACTGCTTCGAAATTTTTCAGGCCTACTCTCCCCAAGATTATATTATAGGCTGATTGGACATTCTTATCCATCACAAAGAAACGCACCTTTTCTATTCTGCTAGTTGGCCAGGTACCGATCAACATGTCTAACTTAATCGTTCCAAGTGGAAAAACTTTTTCTCCAGAAAACCCAATGAGTGGTCTGTGATACGACTCCAACTGACCAAGTTTCAAGTTCAAACTATCAAAATAAGGGTAAAACATGATATTTGTCGAGCTGCCGTTATCCACCAGCACTTTTGAAATGATTACATCCTTCATTCTCATTTTGATCACCAAAGGATCATCATGAGGATACAAAACGCCTTCCAAATCATTTCTAGAAAAGCCAATGACCAGTTTATCTTTGTTGACCTTCCTTGGGTGATATTCTTCTTCTAGATTTATTCTCTATATATAGGAACAAGCTTGAGCCTCATTGAGGTAAGATTTCCTTTTAGCGATATGATCACCCCCTCCAGCGTCTCCACTTGTAATCATGTTACAATCAAATAAACCAAAATGAATCGAAAATACCTCACACTCAGGTTGTCTTGGCCTTTTTGGGAGATCGGGGTCATCTTCAGGGTCATTTTATGGTCCCTTTTCTTATCTTCTCTTGGTCGGCAATGAGATTTGGATCTTTGCCGAGCTCTGTTGTTGGTCTTCTAACTATTCCAATAATCAACAAACTTGTTCATCTTTGCTTGTCTAATGAGTGGTTCTATCTCGTTTTGGAGAGCTACACATTGCTTGGTTGTATAGCCGTGATCTTTATGGAACTCACAATACTTGGATTTATCTCTCCTTTTGGGAGCTGTCCTTAGATTTTCTGGCCAATTTAGTTCTTCGCTATTTTTGATTTTCTATAGGACGTGGTTTATATCCACCTTTAAGGGGTATAATGTGTATACTTCCTTAGATGATCCAATATTTCTTTGCCTTTTGATTGATTGCTCTCACCATTATTCTTATGATCTTTCTTGTCTGACCTGCCTTCAGCTTTAGCCTCCACATTTGCCTCAGCATTCTTCTTCTCAGTCATAGCCTCCTCGGAGTTCATAATTTTGGCTTCTTTTGCCATCAATTCAGCCACGGATTTTGGGGGATCCTTGGACAAGGTGTAATATATCTTGTCTGGCAATAAAACACTCATAAGAAATGTGATGGATGTCTTCTCCTCATAGTCTATGACCTCTAGTTTCTCGTTATTGAACCGAGTAATGTAGTCTCTAGTACATTCACCTGTTTTTTGCCTAACGCTTAACAAATGTGCTACCCTTTTAACTGGCTTTGCACCAAAAGAAGAAATTTCCTATAAAGAGCTCTTCCAGTTGATGGAAAGTTGCAATATTCCCCCGAGGAAGATTATTGTACCATATCTGAGCAGATCCGGTAATAGTTCCTGAGAATGCCCCGCATCTCATTTCATCTGGGACTGCATAAATATCTGCTGCGGCTTAGTATTGCTCTATGTGAAGAACAAGATTGGTTTTCCATCGTATTTCGGTGTGACCACAAGAGCCTTGAATTTTATTGGTGTGGGAAAATCCACAATCTCTTATATAAATGGAGATCCCTTAATAAAGGTTCTTTGGAGGGGGTTCTTGGCCTTGGCCATTTTTCCTAACCTATATTTTAGCCCCTGAATAGATCCTTTCCATGCATCATTTCCAGCCCTTGATTTATTTGTATCCGCCTGAGAAACAGATCGTGCAGAATTTTCCTCTTAGGATCTTTCTCTTCGAGCTACAGGTCTCGGGTTTCGATGTGATTGGGCGGAACCTTCCCTTAAATTATTTGGTCATTGATAATTTCTCGACGCAGACTGAGGAGGATTTATATTCCTCCTGGGACCCAGACGATCTAAGGGAGAGGCTCTGCTCAACCTTTCTAGAGCACTTGGTCTTTCTGGCATTATAGTGATGTTTTCATGTGAATCTAGAATTCTTATAAGGGAAGTTGCACCAGGGCGATAAGATGGATCACTCGAGCTTCTGGAATAATTGACTTTAACATGTCTGGATCGTGACATAGATTGTGGCTGTCGTGAATATGGAGGATGCATGCTTCTTTGGATGCTTCACTGGATTATCCGGGCAGATGCACCATTTTGAACAGTCTGAATGAACTGTCGCATAGTTTCCTGCATAGCCATTTGTCCCCTGGCTAAACTTGCCAAGATTCCTGTGATATCGTTTGCATTTGGAGGGATAGAAGGGTTAGGAGGATTCCCTTCATTATTTCTATTGCTGGATTCGAGGATATCAGTCATTTATGATGAGTTTTTATTGGTGAAAATTCTACGTATAGTTGCTCCCACAGACAACGCCAATCTGTTGATGTAAAAAAATAGATCAGACCTAATTAATTAATCACAAATAAATATGAGTAAGGAAATAAGATAAGAGATTTTTAAAGTGGTTCAGCCTCAAGGAAATGGCCTACGTCCACTGTTTTTGTATTACTGGATATTTTTCTTTGGTCACGATTATGCTTGCTTACTTCGCTTACCCTATTGAGAGGGTGTTACAATGTATTTATAGCCATTGGGCTGCCAATGTGAATAGATTGTATGCCTTTATCGAATAGGCGTATATATATGTACATGGTAAGGAATGAATTTAATACAATAAACATTGAATCTGCATGGTCGTTTGGTCTTCCCAGTAAGTTGCTCAGTATACAGAGTAGCTCGGTACTTGACCTTATGCCATATTGGATGATACATGTCTTTATATGATTGGTCCATGTCAACTGACTAATTTTTATATTAACACTCAACATCCCACTTATTGAAGTACAAGAGTTCCATAACTTCCTCTGTTGGTCGACCTACCACTATTGATTCTTCCATCATCATCGACCTACATCAAGACCCAGCATCCACTTCCTCAACCACTACATCTGGCAGTAGTGAACTTGTTGTGAGCCACTCTTCATACCTGAATTTCGACTTCCCCCTTACTGATGCTAAGGGAAAAAGGAAGTTCCCCAATATTATGGGAGATGTTGCTGCCTCTGGCTCCACTAAATTTGTTGTTGGTGGGGATACTAATAAAGAAGATGCTGGGAAGAAGCCCTCAACTAATAAGGGTTAAGGGATCCTTCTCAAACGATGAAGATGGGTCTTCCTACTAGGCTCGTTGAAGCAGCTGCTGCTACTGCCGAACAACAAAACTTGGTCAATTTGTCTATTGTTGACATTATCTCTCCTATAGCCATGGGTCCTCGCCTAGCCAGATAATTAATAAGGTCTAGGACTTTATCGGATCACCAAGGTACTGCATCTTCCATGCCCTGGCTAAAAATCTTTGAAAGGGATGCTCAAAGCCTTACCTTGGTGAGAAATCTTTTTCAGTAATTTTACTTTTTCATACTTTGTACTTTCTCATTGATTTTTTGTACTGACTTGGCATTTCTTTTTTACAGTTCCTGGTTAATTACAACCATATTTTGGAGAAGGACAATGCACTCCATTCTTCTTCAAATGACGTAGAAGAGGCTTTGAAGGTCTGAATAAATCCTTGCTTAACTCCCAACAAGCACAGGAGCTTGAGAAGCAAACTTGGGAGAATAAATAAAGGTTGCTGAGGAAGCTCGACAGAAAGTTGAAGTAGAGGCTGCAGTAGTTCGAGGGCAAGTCTCTGAGTTGAAGAAGAACTTGGTTGCTGAGAATTCTAAGAGGGTAAAGGCTAAGGAAGCCTCCTTCAATAAGGGATGGGATAAATCAACCATAGATGCTTCTGTCCAAATTAAGTACGTGAAGAAGTGCTATAAGGACGGTTGGTCGACTACTCTTACTGAGGTCGACATTCCTCAAGAATCTGAACTCTTTCTCAGATATGACCCTGGTTCCCCACCAAACTTGGATGAGGAAGTTAAAGATGATGTGGGATCAGGGGATTCCAACCTTGTCATTGAGTCTGTAGGCGACCAACTGCAGGGAGTTGCTGAGTCTTAGCTCCCATCTACCTCCGAGAAAATTACTCCACCCATCCCTACTTCCAATCAAGCTGGAGTTACTACTGACAGAGAGAAGGTGTAGATTTTCTCAGTAGTCAGCTTTTTCCCTTTTTTGTCTTCATCTTTCTTTTATTCCAATATACTTGTAACTTTACTTTATACATCAATAAAAATTAGTATTTTCTTTATATGTGTTTCTCACTTGTCATTTTCTGTTCATCACTTCTTAATTGTTGTTATATATTCTTTTTCTTATAGTTCATGGAAAAAATGGATCAACTTTCTTCCAATGACTTGGATCTACTCAAAAGATGTAATGATCTATTCAAGGCTGTTCATATGACTCTGTTCGAGGAATATCTGTCAAACTTTCTCGGTGCAGATATTTCAAAACAAGTAGAGTAAGCTTACTTATACTTGAAGTTTCTTCTTAATAGGACAATGGCTAATAATGTGACTTACTTTGAAATGATTGAAGATCTTCAGGAAGAGAATAAAAAATCCAAGGCTTTCTTGCATGCTGACTATGAGGCTAAGTACAAAGCAGTATTTAAAGCTTGGGGATTTGATGAGAAGTTAGAGAAGCATATTTATACTTTTGGGAAAAAGGAATTCCGGCTCAAGTGTGAGGTTGATGAAACTAGAGACATTGCCAAGTTATTGGAGGAAGAAAATAACAAGTTAATAAGTGAACTAAACTCTTTGAAGGCTCCTTCTACAACTTCTGCTGCTGATGAAGGGGTATCATTCTTAGAAACTAAGAATGCAAGGCAAAGGGAAGAAGTGTAAACCCTGGATAAATCTAGCACGCTTATACCTACCGACCAAGATCCAGATGTAACCGACTAACAACTGATGAGGCCAGAACTCAATAAACGCTTACAAATCATTCATCACAGATAAATTCCAAGAATTTAGCCATTGTTAAGATGTCTCAAAAGATCCAAACCCAAGATGAGCAACTTTTCACCTAGTCTTCTCAATTGCAAGCTAAAGATAGAGTATTGAAGCCAAGTTAGGAGATTAACTTTCTAGTTTCACAAGCAGACCGATAGGTTTGGATGGAAGGTCATAATAAATCTCTTGGTCATTTTGATGACCATTTCAGCCAAGTATAATGTGAAGGTTATAAGTGGTATTGGGACAATTTCTAGGCAGTTATGAAGTTGGAGCAGAACAACATACTTTAGCATAAGAATGATCCTGGGATTTTAGATTGTCAAGACCCTCCCTTCAAATTGGATGTCAGCTGTATTCCAATTAATTTGATCCCATAATGTTTGATATACAAATACTTAGGGGACTATGGACTGCACGATGAGTTAGAAGTAGTTCGGCCTCCTAATTTGTTTAATATGCCGATCAACAGTAACAGGAGAATGCTTCAGGATTTTAATTTTATCAACTCTCCTTATACCTTGGATGATCCTCCAACAGGAATGGAACCAGTTCCGATATCCTCAAAGGCCTAAGGAAAGCGCCCAGTAGAATAATTTGAGAATGGCTTGTTCTTGTATTTCATTTGTAAACACTATTTGCATGTAATCATCATTTATATAAATAAAAGGCATTTTATAAACTTATCTTGTTAATTTATGGATGCTTGAATGACTTTGTTGTTTTATTAGTTCTACTGATACACTTAGACATTTGCCTAAATTTAGTACCAGTTAGCAATGAGATTATCATAGGTTCACTAATACACTTTGATTTCTAAGTTTAATATCAGTTACCATTGATGTGGCCATGGGTTTTACTAGCTCACCTAGATTTAAATCTAAGTTTAGCACTAGTTACCCGTGGTATTGCCATAGGTTCTACTAAAGCACCTAAATATTTAGGCTTAGCATTAGTTACCAATGGTGACCACGCGTATGTGGAATATGTGTTTACGTTCCTATTTAGGAATCTTCACAACGTTCTTCCTCCATTTTTCTCAGTTCAGATAAAACTTATTGATTTTTATACAGAGTTTTATCCCTGATTTTTCTTGACAAGTATTGAGGACTTAAAATCCTATTTTGACTTGGGTTTCTATGTTTTGACGAGTATTGCTTTTTCCAACCAAGTACTGAATTCCTGCCGACTAAGTATTTATGGAGATGCATATCACCAGTACTAAAAAAATTCGAAAAAATGGTAGAAACTAACTTTTTATTGATAATAAAGGAAATTTATTACAAAGATGTTACTCGCTATATTACTGGTAGTAATTCCTAAGACGATCGGCATTCCAAGAATTTTTTAATTCTTCCCCCTCCAGAGTTTCAATTCTATAAGTTTATGGTAGGAAAACTGTTGAGATACAATATGGTCCATGCCAGTTGGTTTCAAGCTTGTTGGTCTTTTGAATCACCTTATTAAGTACATAATCCCCCTCCTTTAAGTTGTCCGACTTCACCATTTTATTGTAAAAATGTGTTGTTCTTTATTGATTAGCAGCATTCCTCAAGGCTGCATCTTCTCGAACCTCTTTCAGCATATCAAGTTCTATCCTTCACATCATATCACTGATGGGAGAATTAAAGTTTAACACTCTATGAGTTGGCAAACCTATCTCAGCTGGTATGACTACTTCTGTCCCAAATGCCAGAATGTGTGGTGTTCCCTAGTATTAGCTCTTAGAGTTATTTGGTATGCCCACAAAACTGAGTGAAATTCATTTATCCAGTTCCCTTTATCATCGTTAAGTCTTTTCTTTAACCCATTGAGAAAGGTAATGTTCATCACCTCAGTCTACCCATTGCTTTGAGGATGACCTGGAGCAGAGTGCAATTTTTAGATCTTAGATTGGGCATAGTATGCTGTAAACTCATTGTTATCGAACTGTGTACCATGGTCGGTGATGAAGGCATATGATAAATTATATCTACAGATAATGTTTTTTTAGATAAACTGGTATACCGTTTCATAAGGCATGTCCACCAATGGTTCGCCTCCACCCACTTGGTGAAGTAATCAATAGCTACAACCAAGTACTTGAATCTTCCTGGGGTGGACAGTAATGGCACGACCAAGTCTATTCTGCACATAGAAAATGGACAGGGTGAAGTAATGGGAGTTAGAGCATCATGTGGAGTTTTACGAATGTTGGAGAACTTCTGGCACTTATCACATTTCCTTGCAAAAGCTATACAATTTGCCCTCATGGTCGGCCAATAGTATCCATGCGTGTTCATTCGTTGTATCAATGATATTCCTACCACATGAACTCCACAAGATCTCTCATGAATTTCTTCTATCAGATCTTGAACTTCCATTGGGTGGACACAACGATGTAAAGTAACTGTTAACGCTCTCTTGTATAGCACTCCTTTATCTAACACATACCTCGCCGCTTCATACTTAAGCTTTTTGGCCTTAATTGGATCTACAGGAAGCATTTCGTCTTCAATATAAGATCTGATGGGATCCATCCAGGAAGGTCCCATGTCTACGGTAATGAAATTAATAATCAAGTCTTCATCAATACTTCGATTGGCCAAAATTTCAACGGGAATGGTTCTCCTGAGCTCAATTCTGGTGGTTGATGCTAGCCGAGCAAGTGCATCAGTCCGGGCATTCTCTAATCTTAGAATTATGCTCATCCGAATAACTGGTAATTTTTCTATGACTTTCAGTGCTTTGGCGAGGTACCTTGTCATTAATTCTCCTTTGTCTCCATACAAACTTAAATTTTGATTAACCACCAGTTTAGAATCACTGTATGCCACAACTTGCTCAGCGTTTAGTGATTGAGCAAAACTTAATCCTAAAATTAAAGTTTCGTATTCCACTTCATTGTTTGAGGCTTGGAACTGGAATCTAAGTGCGTACTCAATATCAACCCCATCAGGGATATTGAGTATAATCTCTGCTCTACTTCTTGTCGCACATGAAGATCCATCCACATACAAATTCCATATTTGGATGTTGTTGTCAAAATCTTGATCTGATAATATCCCATAGTGGAATGCTTTATTTTTTGCCTTATCATATATTTGAGCTATCTCCTGCATCTTGGTTATTTGTTTTGGTAGGGCAGTAGCAATTTTTCTAAGCTCTCTCGTGTTGGGGTCTGCTCGGGCTATTATTTAGCGATGACTCCGATTGAGCTCTCCCTTATAAGGGTATGCGTTTCCTAAATGCCTTGTTGCTCGGGGACCTCCGGATAAGTGAATTATGTAATGAAATCTACCACAACTTGACCTTTTAATGAAGATCTGGGCTCATACACAATGTTGTACTCCTCCAATTCTACTGCCCAATAAATTAATGTCCCAGACTTCTCAGGATTATGCAGAGCTTACCGAAAAGGCATATCAGTGTATACCATAATAGTATGCACTTGAAAGTAAAGCTTTCTCCGTCTGGATGCCTCAATAAGCGCCAAAGCTAATTTATCCAGTTGTGGATATCTGATTTCTGCACCTGAAAAGGTTTTGGTGGTGTAGTAGACTGGCTTTTGAACTCCATTATCTTCTCATATCAAAGAAGAACTTACAGCCGACTCAAAAACGGCTAAGTATAAATACAACTTTTCTCCCAAAACTGGTTGGGAGAGTAATGGGGGTGATCCCAGATACTTTTTGAACTTTAGAAAATCTTTCTCGCACTCATCATTCCATTCAAAGGTCTTCCTCAACACTTTAAAGAATGGTAAACACCTTTCTGTAGCTCAGGACACAAATCTATTTAGAGTTGCTACTCGCCTAGTGAGCCTTTGCACATCCTTCTTAGAGGTCGGGGACTGCATCTCAATTAATGCCTTAATCTTGTCAGGATTAGCCTCAATTCCCCTCTGATTCACTATACCCGAGAAACATGTGCTCTTGGACACCGAACACACACTTGGTCAGATTCATCTTCATCCGGTGCTTCTCCAGCTGATCAAAGGTTTGACTGAGGTCGGTAATATGATCAGAGGCTTTTTTTCTCTTCATCAGCATGTCATCTACATACGCCTCCATATTCTTCCCTATCTGTTCTTCGAAGACTTTATTCACTAACCTTTGTTAAGTAGCACCTGCATTTTTCGAACCAAATGGCATAACATCATAGAAATAAGTTCCTCGAGGTGTAATGGAAAAAGTGCTTTCCCTATCTTTTGGTTTCATTTTAATCTGGTTATAACCAGAATAAGCATCCATAAAACTCAATAGCTCATGTCCCGACATAGCATGAACAAGTTGATCAATCATGGGTAAAGGAAAATGGCCCTTTATGCAGGCTTTATTCAAATATGTGAAGTCCACACACATTATCCATTTATTGTTTTTCTTCTTGACCATAAAGAAGTTGGCCAACCAGTCTGAATATTTAATGTCGTCAATGAATAAATATTTTTGAAGATTCTCAACCTCTTCCTGGATAGCCTGGTTCTTCTCGGGGCTAAACACTCTACACCTTTGATTCACTAGTTTGTTCTCCTTGCTGACATTTAGTTCATGGAAAAGGAAATTAGGATCAATTCCAGGCATATCCTCATGACTCTAAGCGAAAATGTGTTTTATCTATCTTAGGAACGTCACTAACTCCTATTTAAGAACATGATCTAGTGTTGAACCTATCTGTGTAGTCGATTCTAGCTTATCATCATTCAGGGTGATATTCTCCGTTACTTCTATAATATGACCTTTAACCAGTTATGTTTATTCTCTTGGATCTAAGGTTTCAACCTCAGATTTTCTAACGGGCTCAGTGGTATCCACTTAGTAAGTGGTGGTCTTCTTCTTCAATTCCTTCAAGTATTCTTTCTCGACAGAGGATTAATAACATTCGTTGGCTACCTTTTGATTGCCCATTACCACACCTACACCAAAGTTGGTTGGGAATTTCAAGCATTGACGGACTGTGGAAGACACAACTTCACACTTCTTTAATCCTACTCTTCCCATAATTATATTGTAAGCGGAGTGAACATTCTTGTCCATTAATAACATTCTTGTCCAGTTTCTCTGTCCGACTTATTGTCCAAATACCGATCAACACCTCAAACTTGATTGTTCCCAGGGGATATACTTTTTTTCCAGAGAAACCTATAAAGGGCATGTGATAAGATTCTAACTAGCTAAGCTTAAGTTTCATATCATCAAAGTAGGGATAGAACATGATGTCCACCGAGCTCCCATTATCAATTAATACCCCGGAGATAATTACATCTTGCATTCTGAACTTGAATACTAAAGGATTGTCACAGGGATAAAGGACTCCTGAAAGGTCATTTTTGGAAAAACTTATCACCAGCTTATCTTTGTTGACCTTCCTCGATCGATCTTCCTTGGCTATATTAATCCTCTGAATATAAGAATAGGCCTAAGCCTCATTGAGGTAAGCTTTTCTTTCAGCAGTATGATCTCGCCCCTAGAATCTCCACATGTAATCATCTAACAATAAAAAAATCCAAAACTAAGCATGAATACCTCACGTTTCGGTTGCCTGAGCTTCTTGGGTAGATCGGGATCGTCTTCACGAGTTCTCTTTTTCTCGTCCCTAGGCTTGCATTGAGATTTTGACCTTCATCGTGCTCCACTGTTATCCTTTCGATTAATACACCTGTCCAGTTTTCCTCAATAGATAAGGGTTTCTATCTCATTCTTAAGAGCAATGCAGCGATTTGTCATATACCCATGGTCCTTGTGGAACTCACAGTATTTGGACATGTCCCTTTTCCCAGCAGGTGCTCTTAGCTTCTCAGGCCACCATACCTCCTTGTTATGCTTAATTTCCTCTAAAATGTGGTGAATGCCCATTGTTAATAGAATATAATTATTGTACTTTCTAATCCTATCATCAGTCTTCTTTTTCTTCAAATCCTTCTACTCCTTATGCTCTTTCATCCCCCTTTTCTCGGTTTTTCCCTTAGACTTTATGCTCGAGCTTTATTTTGTTACCATAGCTTCCTCGACATTCATTATCTTGGCTTCTTTGGCCATTAATTAGGTCATAGTCTTGGGAGGATCTTTGGCAAGAGTGTAATAAAGCTTCTCGGGAAGCAATCCACTCATGAGAGCTGTGATAGCTATTTTCTCTTCGTAATCAAAGACCTCAAACTTCTCATTATTGAAGAGAGTAATGTAGTCCTTTGTACTTTCTCCTACCCGCTGCCTCACACTTAGTAGGTGAGCTACTCTTTTTACTGTTTTGGCTCCATAGCAGAAGTTACCAATAAATACTTTGACAAGCTAGTTGAAATTAGAAATTTGTCCTCGAGGAAGGCTATTATACAAAATCAGATCAGGACGTGTGATTATACCTGAGAACGCCCTTCATCTCATCTAATCGGGGACAACATATGTAATAATTGTTGCTCGGTATTGCTCTATAAATGATGAATTCAATTTACATTTCCATCCCAAAGAAATTTTCAACAAATTAGCTCAACTAAATTACTTAAACAAAAATTCTTGCAAAAATTTCTTTCGCTCCCTAGACCTTGTATGAGATTTCTTGCTTTAACAATTCACCTCCGTTTCTGCTGCATAGCCTTATCCACCATCCTCTTTTCTATCACCTTCAACCCCTCCCAATTTCACTTTGAAATTGAGCATCATTCATTATCATCACCATCATTATCACCTCATAGTCTTTAAATTAAAATTATTCTTTCCACGATACCAAGATAAAATAATAAGAAAGGATACGATGAGCAGAGAAAAACTGATCATCCTTCAAAACTTTTCCACGGAATATTAGGCATTGTTGTTCAGACAACATACGCGTAATAGTAGCAATTTGTCCCTTTAGTTCACAAATCGATACCTAAAGAAACTTACAATTGGGAAAGAAAAAAAATACAAAAATCAAAGAGATTTTAGTATACATTAATATCATGCATGTTGCCTGTTTGATCACACGTTTATAATATAATGTGACTATAAACTAACAATTATAAATTATTTGGGATACATAATTTTATATTTTGTTCACATTGATAAAATACTTTCATAGTTATTTTTTGAAATAGAATTACCACCAATAGTAAGAAATATTTTAGTAGCACCCCCAAAGATGTTGCGAGTCATTGCTCACATGTTTTCTAGCTCTTTGTGTATGTCCAACCAAGATAATATACAATATCTTTCACATTGTTAAAATATAAAGGCTACAAAATATTTAAACTAACTTATATAGCATACACAAGTGAATACACATTGAATATAACTTTAAAAATTACTTTAAAAGAGCTTTACCAAATGGGATTGAAAGAACATACGTTTTAGAGCTTTACCAAATGGGATTAAAAATTGAATGCATACAAAGAATAGCACATCCAGAATCGAAGACAAAAGAGAGAGATTGATATGTAACAAAAATTCTCCATCATTCAAATCGTGACAAACCCAAAGAAACACATTCCTTACTGCAATTCAACCATGGTTCCAACAATCAACTCAATTACTTGTAAAGAAGAAATAAGATTAATAGTCAAGTATAAACATTATGAAAGTAATCAATCTAGATATTTAAACATTAGAATTAACATTGTTTTCGTAAAAATTAAAAAATAACAGAATTTTTGTGAAGAGAATCAAATATAAGAATTAACAGAGTGCATGGAATAATTTTTTACCATGATTATACATGAGATTCCATAGATGCATATAGTTCTATCACTTATGTCTACTCGTCTTGTTTTACGCATAAAATTTTCAATTATATAAAAGAGGTGATTTTACATAAACAAATTTTAACCACTAATTAATATAAAATAATTTTGGGTTATCAAATCTAGAAAACAATGTATGATAAAAAAATAAGATATTAGAGCCTTGTAAGTAGTAACATCATCCAATAATTTTCTTGTAGTATAATCGATCCAATGGAAACAATCATGTCCCTAAAGTTGAGTAGAGATATATAATTTCAAAAAAGTTATAAAAAATGCACAAACTAAATTCACCGACAAGCCTTCAACCATCTGCTCCTCTGCTTTGAACGTGTCAATTGGTTGCTACTCTTGTCCCCGATCCTCTTTTGCTCAACCTTCCCTCTTCCCATTATATCAATCACCTTAGACCCTAGAACTTCAAAATCTGGCTATGCCGTTAAACTTTAAAATTAAAATAAAAAAGAATAAATCAACAATAGACAAGAATAAGACACTAACATCACGCGAAGAATATATGAGAAATAAATGAGAGAGGAGAAATGAGAAAAATATATATCATAAATGATGTCGATGGAGGATGATGAGGATATTGGTTTATCTAAGATTTTCTTTGAGTGCTGGGAGGGAGATAGAGATTGCTGAAATGGAAGGCACGAACTAAAAAATTGAAAACAACTAAACAAATAGAAAACACGCCACTGACAAAAATAAAGTCTTTTTAACACTTGAAGTATTTGATATTTGTAGGTAAGTGACATTGTTGATATGTGTTATTTTATCTAAATTGTAATGGTTCTCAAAACTTATAAATTTTTGTAAGTGTTTAAGAAGATATCTATTTGTAAATGTCTAAAACACTTATAAATTATATTTATAACATGTTATAAAATTAACATTTTGGTGTTGTGTTGATGAACTTTTAGTTTGGTTGGGGTGTATGATGTGTCCTCACGATGGGGATAATAGATTACAGTGGATTGCGAGTAGGGATGGGGTGTTCTCAATGAGGAAGAATTATTTTAAGCTGATCCCTAAAAATGGGGTTCCTTTCTCATGGAGGAGTATATGGTGTACTAAATCTCTATAGAGAGTGACATTCTATACATGGACAACAGTGAGGCAGGCCATATTGATGATGGATGGCTTACAAAGAAAGGGTCGACGTATGGTTAATAAATGGTGGATGTGTAAGGAGGTGGAGGGGATGATTAGTCATTTATTTTTGCATTATTCGGTGGATAAAGACTTGTGAGAGTTTATCATCTCTCTATTCCGGGTGCATTAGGTGCTCTCTAGGTCGGTGAAAGATATGTTAGCTGCATGAAAATTTTTGGTGGGAGGTCGGGGTTCTGTGTATTTTTTAGACGTTGTGGAGAGAAAGAAACAACAAGTGCTTTGAGGGTGTGGAGATTGAACGGTGTGATTTATATTGTTGGGTTCCTTACGGTATATATTGTTGGGTTCCTTGCATATATGGTATAGCATAGAGCCAGTGATGTCTCTCCCAATTTTGTTAAATTTTTGGGAGGAGTTTGAAAGGAGGAACTTGGACATTTAGTTGACTTGCAAGTTTTTTCGTCTTCTAGTTGGCTTCCTTTAGTGATTGTGTTTTATTTTTGTTCTTTTTTATTTGTATACATCATGTGTACAGTATTCCACCTGTGACACCCCGCCTAATTAAATACGGGGTGATCAGTCCTTTATACAATTAAATCAGAATATCCGGTTGGTTCAGATTATGCATCACTGTCGAAAGTTTTATTATTTAAAACTAACCACCTAATATTTAAAAAGGTTGATGTCAAAATTTTATCTTATTAACAGTAATTGCCATAAAAGGAAAATAATTAAACATCACCATTCAACACAAAAGCCTAAGGGAAGAACTAGCTGAAATAATATGAAGAACTGGAGTAAACACATCCAGATAAAATCCCATACAGTAATCCAATAATATGAAATTAAAGTCTAATGATAGAATAAAACTAACTTTAAATCTCTGAATGCACTACACCAAATCTGTCGAATTGTCACAGTCATTGACCTTAATAATTCTGGAGGAGACAACTTTTTTTGTCACGGTCATGTCACTGTCATGGACCGTGACAAGCTCGTTAGAATTGTCACGATCATGTCACGGTCCCTGATCGTGACAAGTTTTGTCACGATTTATGATCGTGACAAGACCGTGACAGTTATAAAAAAATTGTCACGGTCATTGACCGTGACAATTCTGGGCAGAATTGAAAAAAAAATCTGCTAGGCAGTATGGCCACTGCCACTGCCCAGCAGTATATTTGTACCTGTTATAGAAACGTTGTACCTGTTCAAACATCATATATCCAAATAAACTATAGATAATGCAAATATACATTCAAAATAGAAACAATATGCAAACGGGACAACTTCGCGTCATGCTATATTTTTATCGTTTCAATGTTCTTATTAATTTACTTATTTTACTAATCATGTGCTTTGAACACTTTGGAAGCTTTAATTGTTCAACATCACCCTTAATCTTTATTATAGTCTTCTCCAAAACTTTGTCATTCTCCACAAAGTACCTCAACTATTCAACTCCATTGTTCGACCCCAATCCCGTAATTTCGATTGACTTTAGGTGTGATCTCAAATAATCAGGTACATACCATTCCAACCACGATGTCCCGATTTGTTCACAACAAAATGAAAAACCCTAATATAAGAAGAAACAACATCACCATCAATTATCTCAAATGTACAAACTATTTAGCTAGAAGTGATGTTATGAACCCTTGACGTACCTCAAAGATAAGAACCTCTAGAGGAGGATAACTTTTGAGAAAATCCAGCACCAATTTCTAGTTCCAGTTCCACTATAAGAATCATCCACTACAAGACACTACACAAGAGAGATTTTATAAATGAATTGAAAAGTAATAAATATAAAAAATATAGTCATTTATGCAAGCAACAATAGCAGAGATATTATAGCTTACCAACATGGTAGAACATGATAATGAAAGAGACTTTACGTTGGAAATCCTTCGAAGAAGCTTAAATAAACATGTGGCATAACCAAGGGCGGAGCCATGATTATTTTAAGGGGTGGGATAACAACAAGAAAATATTCATAATAATAGTGTAGTGCCACCCAACAAGCAAATATATATAAAAATCGAAATTGAAATTGAAATTGAAATATTCATATAAATATAAATATAAATACATTACCTGTAGTGCCAACCAAACAGCTAACTTGAGCTCATATGTCACCTCCTTCCAACTAATGTACCCCGGGCAATCGTGTCAAATTTAATTCCCTTTATATCTGAACACTAAGAAATGCCATAATCCTATGGAGTTATGCTCTGCAAATTCCTTCCAACCGTTGTGTAGCCAAACATCACCAGTTGAAGTTATCAATTCCAATTTCTATATTTTCCCATGTTTTGCTAGAGGTTCCAAGTGGTGGGGTATGGAAAGTGGAATTAACAACTTCAACTAGTGATGTTTGGCTACATAATGGTTGGAAGGAATTTGCAGAGCATCACTCCATAGGATTATGGCATTCCTTAGTGTTCGGATATGAATGGATATCTCGTTAGAAGGCTCGTTCAAATGAGGTCGTTCGAACGACCTGGGCAGGTCTTCGAACGAAAAATCCGAACAGGCCCAGTTCTTCCCAAATTTGATTTTTCTCAACATTCCAAACCTCAAACTCAATCCAAATTTCATCCAACATCAATTTAAATGGTTCTAAACTATCCCTAATCATTATGGGGCAAATTCTAACACAAATTAGTGTTCAAATCTTTATGTTTTCAAAAGGGAAACCAGTAATTTCTAAAATCTCTAAAAATTCTCATATAATGAACCCAACACTTTAATTATTCCAAACCATACATTTAATTCATGATTTGTACATAAAATCTCCAGATATAACAGTCTACAAATGGGCTAAATCCTCTACATGCAACCCATCACCAAAATCTAATGTTCCTTTACGATTAAACCTAATGAAATCCAAATTTCCATCATATTATGTCTAAATTATCAACAAAGTTTAACAGGAATAATATATGCTAAATAAACTAGCAAGATAAACACTTGCCTTGGAATGGATTTCTGATTCTCGGGTTGAAATTGATATGTGGTTGATTCTCTCGTCGCGATCTACACTTTGGTGGAAATCCTTGAGTTCTTTCCCTTATTCTCCAATGGAGTCTTCCGCTTCCTTTGTTCTCCCTCTCTCTCTCTCACGTAGGTTGAAACTGACAATAACCTTTAACCCATGCAGCTTTTATTTTAATCCTAATTTTCGTCCATTTAATTACTCAAAAATCTCAAAAGACTAAAATAATCCTCCGGGGTGTCATTTTTGGCTAAAATGCCCCGGACTCCAAATATAGCACCCGAGTAGTGTTTTTTGACTATTTCGATCCTTCTGGACACACTAGCGCACTCAAAATAGTCAGTTGAGTTATATAAAAATAATTTACTCTTTTTTTAACCCCCAAATATATAATAGTGACACGACTCATACGAGCGTCCCAAATAATTTTATCTTAACTGACGTGTATCTCATCCCCAGACATATTATTATTTCTGAAACCATCTAATATGTTACCCACTACGTAATGCTCAATATAGTTATTATTCAACATGATTTCAACATAATTATTTCTGATTACTACTAACTCTCGTCACGCTAGTAATTATTACCATAAAGTCGGATTAATTATAAAATAAATCTTCTCTCTTAATTAATTAATCCCGATTTCCAAAATTTCATAATAGAATTAATATGCGTAAAAATATGGGGAATTACACCACCCTCTTAGACGAATTTTATTTATATACTCCTTTACTCATTAAAAAATATATTAATAAGATAAAAGTTGGCATATGCATTGAAGATGGTCATAGTACACAATTAAAGGGGTAATGTGTGTATATCTTTCATGTGTTCCATTAATACAATGTCATTAGTTGATTTCTTTTGATACCCTTCTTGTTTTATTTAATTTTGTAAAAAGGAGTCACTTAAATATATTAGAACATTTTTTTAGCATCTTAAACATTTGAAGTGCCACTGGATAAATTATTTTCAGCAATTATGAATTGTAGATAACATTTTAAAGCCATTTCACAATCATTTTTCAATAAATATTACTTTGCATTTTATTATATAATTCATAAATCACAGAAAATAATTTACTTTACACTAAGTTATTAAGTTATTTTGTCCCACCTGTATCCATAATGAAAATAAATTTATGTACTATTCCTCTTGTTATTTGTAATTTTGGTTACAGTGTTTCAATTTAGGTTCTCAAAATAAGAACTAATCATTAAGATTGATCTTCATGTAAAATGAATTTTTCAACACATAACTGTATGATTACGGTTGTGTTTTTTGTCCGAACTTTCGATTTTTCCGATTTCTGATCCGATTTTTTCTGAATTTAGAATGAAATTTTAGTTTGCTGATTTCCAATTTTCTGATTTTTGATTTTTCCAAAAAAAATCAGATAAAAAATCTGAAATAATTATGAATTTCTAATTTTCCGATCCGATTTTTTTGAACTATGCCGATTCGAATTTTTCGAATTATTTTTTATTTTTTTGAAATTATTTTTCGATTTTCTAATTTTCCAATTTTTTGAAATTTTCCCATATCCCACATCGGTTGGGTGAGGGAGATGGCTCCAAAATGTGCTCTATAAAAGGAGAGTATCCTCCTAACTTCTACACAAATGAAAAAATGGGCTAAATGCTCATGTATTTACATGTTGAGTTAAGCCATTTTCTTTGTTTCTTTAAAATGATAATTTCAAGTAATCGAAAATCCATAATTTATTTTTTTGAAATTTTGGAATTTTCAAAATTTCTAGATTTTTAATATATTTTGGGAATTTTCGATTTTTGCCGTTTTTTCGATTTTTTCGAACTTGGAAATATTTTTTATTTTCCAAAAAAACCGGATCGAAAAACGGAATAATTATTTTATTTTCAAAAAAATCGGATTTTTTCCAAAGAGATCCAATCCGATCCGGCCGAAACACATCCCTATGTATGGTCTTCATTTGTACAAGATATACTTGGTTAAATAGGTGTTCTGACGTCTCTATAAACAAGATTTTATTTCTCATTCTCTTGGTTGTCAATTGGTGAAAAGAGATTTAATGAAATATGTATGATTGTTGATGTCTCATTATCAATTACACTAAAGAAAGGAATAAAGAAGTCTAGGTAAGGCACTAGTTTCAAACGTATAGTATCTTATTAGTTTATGCATCACTAGTTCCATCCCATACTACACCCTAAACATTAAATTAGTACAAGTTGTCTGGTAATTAACTTTGATAATTAAGAAAGACGTTTGGAACTTTGGATAGTAGTTCATGTTCATTATAAGTTTGTCATGGATTGGCCAGCATAGCTAAGATGAGCCTGACGGATGCCGGCCTCGGTTCACAATTGAGTTGGCTTTCGATGTACTATCATCTCAAATGATTTTACATAGTATTAAAGTATTATAATGTATTAATATTATAGTTAACAGTACAATATTTAATGTCGTCTCAACTTATGTGAGGATAGATTTAGAACATTTTTTGGGACTCAGTATCATTATTCAACTATTAATCACATATTGGTAGTGATAATCACTATCCTTCGTTCCCCTTTAGTCGACAATAGTACAATGTTTAGCTGTAAACTGTTTGCATATGTCTTTTCTTCTCCTGTTGTTTATGTAGTCTGTGTGAGATAGAGAAAGAAGTAGCACATATGTAGTGGTGACAAGGTAACTACAAAATATAATTGCTTGTTAAGATAGTGTGTATTCTAATAATTGTCATGTGCATGCACATTATGAGCCGCATATGTTGGTCGGTGAGTGAGTGTGCATGCATTGTCGTGTAAAGGACCATATCCTATGATATCATCAAAGTTTCACAAATAGAGACATTAACAGTACCTTGATTCATCGGGAAAAAATTAGTGATTAAAATGCTTGAATGAAAATATAAACTAATTAAAGTCACAAAAATGAACACAAATATTTAAGGGCATTTCTAAAGACATCCCAAATAATACTTCAAAATACCACAACTATTTTTTTACTATAAAATACCACTTGATTTTAATAGTTACTTTAATACCATCAAAGGGCTTCCACATATTTAAAGTTGTAAAATATTATTTACTCACTTTCTCTCCTTCTCTCTACACATTCAAACATCTCAACTTCTCAACCTTTCAACTTCAAAACCTCTCAACTTCAATTAGAAAAGGATAATTCCATTGTCTAAACCTCGAAAGGTTCAAAGATCTTCATCAAATCATCATTCAACATCATACAAGCAAGATTATAGTCATCAAAACATATATAATAGATATTATTTGATATATTATTCAATATGAAAAATATGTTAAACCCTTGAAAAACATGTTAAACATATTAAAAATATGTTGAAAAACAATAATGTCTTAATTTTTGGTGCAAATAACTTTTAATACTCACCATATGTTGAGAAAACACCACATAATCAATAAAATCTAGCATACAAAACCCTAGTTGATAACCCAGTGGTTCGGTATCCCGACCCCGAGTAAAAACCCAAATTTTGTCATGTTTGTCCCGAACCAAATATGGTATGAAAAATTGGATTCTAACATCATTCGGTCTAATTAATCCCAGTATATGTGTTTAATTCGGCATAACTATCCCGAATATATGCATTTCGTTCGGTATATAATTACCCCGAATGAGACTTTTCAACACAAAAAAATATATACATTTCATTCGTCATAATCACCCCGAATATATGCATTTCATTCGGCATAATCATCCTGAATATATGCATTCTATTCGGCATAATCATCCCGAATGAAACTTTTTCTTAAACAAATTAACTTTGATTCGGGATAATCACTCCGAAAATCATCATCTTCTTCGGGGGCCCGACCCCGAACCACTCGACGATTTCTACGATTTTTTATATTTTCAATCCTTATGAATAAACAAATATATATAATGGAACCCAAAGTTTACTTCAAAAATGTAATTTGGGGAGTTTCATTTGCTTTTAAGGTTTTGTCATTGTCTTTTAGGGAATACCCATTGATATTTTAATATTTAAATAACAAGCCCTAGTTATTTAATAATGTTGAAGATGTTTGGTTGAAGATGGTTTGTTGAATTAATGGAGAAAAAGTTCTTGACTTTTGTGAAGAAGATAAAGGGAGAGTTTGGAGTGTAGTGTATATAGAGAGAGAATGTGTGGTAAATTGTGTTGAATATAGTGCGTAATATATATATATATATATATATATATATATATATATATATATATGATGTGGTGGCCCTTAGCAAAATATTTTTTTCCTTGTGGTATTTTGAAGTAAAAATTATGGCGCCCTTAGAAATGCCCATATTTAACATGGTTTTCTATTAATCATTTTATTACCTCCACTAAAGAAAACGATAACTATCGAGAAATACGTGTTTGATTGGCATGGAAATTTTTCCATGAAAAATAGTTATTTTGACTCATGTTTCGCCTTTGTAGTACCTTCATTGTGAATACTTTAGATAAGAACAAGACTCATTCACATAACAAGTGCTCCATCTCAAACCTCATTTTTAGTGAAAAATATTTCTTATCCACCCACCAAAAAATTGATTCCATGAAAAATAGGAAAAAAAAGATAAAAATCATATGTTTTTTCACTCATTTTCCAACTTCTCATCCAAATAAATTATTTTTCACGCATTTTTCATGTTTGCAATCAAAGACACCCCAAGAGAAACATATCATCTTCTTTACTCTTTATCATTTTTTTGTTGTAAAGTTGGGCTAGTTAGGGAACTTTTGAAGAACCGCTCAATCCGCAAGATATCTTATTAGGCAGAGGTTGTTTGAAGAACGGGAATAAAGTTTTTCTTGATATTATAACCAAATGGTTTTTTTATTAGAGTGGGTGAAAAACTTTCCACTTCAAATTATGCATTATCTACTTATTGCAACTCGAAAAACATTTCCATGTAAATTTTAGCCAACCAAACCCATCAAAAGTTGGATATGAGGAAACATTCACATATTTTATGAAAAAAAATTATCAAACACGCCCAAGGAGAGTGTAGAAACTAACAGATCTTAGTTAACATTGGCAAACGAACAATTTCAAAAACAAATTGACGTGTTGATACTATTCCACAAACCAATACAAATTGACAAATCTACAAATAAATATTAACATTTAAATAACATGATTTAATTTTCACAAAAAATTAAATTACAAGGCAACCATTGGCATTATAAACTAAAGAAGAACTAATAATCAAATAATCCCAGTCAAAAATCAATACCATTGAAAGTAATAAAATATTAAATAATGTTTGATGAGAACTCATTGTCTAGGGTATTTTTTCTCTTCTTTATTATAGTGGAGAGAAAGAGTGCGTATGCTATAATAAAAGGTTGGGAGTTGATTATCAGGAAACCAATTCGGGCTCTGACCCGTATCTATATTTTCTTTTTCTTCTCCTTACTACTTTTTAGGTGTCCAGACACATGGATGCCTACATCACCATTTCCTTCGAGTCAGATGTTGTTGTCGCAGCTGTGGATGTGGGCATGATATTGCATAGACTCTTCCATGTTTGAGATCTAGATAGGAGGTATTATAATGCAAATTCGGGCAGGTTACCCAATTGATGTCCTTTATTTTACTTTAGCGAATTTATATTATGCAATTCGATATCGTTGTATCATGTTTACCGAGAGTATCAGTTATATATATTAATTCTTCATTCCATTTGTTGTTTATATTACTGTGTGAATGGTTTTTAATTGTGCGTTATGTTTAAAAAGATTATAAAGTTTAAAATTTATCCCAAATTTATAGGTTATTAGTAATTAAATGGTTTTCGACAGTGATGATGAGAATGAAACCATGTGAGACTCTTGTTTTAATTTGATATAGGACTGATCACCTGGATTTTATTAGACGGAGTGTCACGCCATGTCTTTCGTTTTGTCCTGGACGAGATCTGTCCAACCTATGAGGAGTTCTCATCCATGTTGGGGGTCCGCCCTAGTGTGGCAGCGGCTATGCCTAATTTTTTTCGTTCTCCCCGGGTATTCCTGCCAGAGTTGCTTCATATTTCTCCCTTGATAGCTTGACTGTTGGTTACTATAGGGGATATTTCTCTTTAGGTGGTTATGTATTCAGTACACATGAGGGGTTTTGAGGATATTGGATTTTTCGGAGTTATTGCCTTACATTTTAGTGCGACGCTTTTGCTGGTGACAGGGGACTTGATAGCGGATCCCTCAATGGCTACGATAACAGCGTGGATGTTTTACTGCCATTATCCCGCGGCGGTGGTATTGGCTGAGACCCTGAACGGTTTGTGTAGACACCCCATTATGTTACCCCATAAACTCTCCTGAGGTCCCTAGCACCTCCTTTCATCACTACCAACCCAGATCATACCCCGAATACTGACCTAGAAGCCATCGGGCACTCCTAGGCTTCGTTTGACCAAAAGTCAAAATCTTCAGCTTGACTGAGACTGAATGAATCTTTTAAGGGCCTTAAAACCCCTTTCCAACGGTCCATCCCGCGCGTGATTCTGACTTACCATGCGGACGAAAAACTCGTTTTCCCTCAAAACTCAATCAGGAGGCCATCGGGCGATCTTGGACTCCGTTTGATAAAATTCGTCTCTTCAGCTCGACCGAGACTGAATGAATCTTTGAAGGTCATTGAAAACCCTTTCCAATGGTCTGCTCCGTGCGTTATTCTAACTTACGGTATGGACGAACATTCCGTTTTACTCCGAGAGGTCACCGAATGCTTTTAGGACCTGGTCGACCAAAGTCAACTCCTTGAACCGGATCAAACTCTTTGGAATGTTGAAGTAAATCTCCTAACCTTTCCAATGGTCTACCTCATGCACGATTCAGACTTACCATGCGGACGAACGATCCATTTGTGTCCAACGATTCCTCATCTAATGGACTGACGAATGCTTCCGAGCCATATTTGATCCAAAGTCAACTCTCAAATTCGGGAGAAGTCCAAGGACTTTCGAATGTATCTGAATTACCTTTCCAACGGTCCACCTTGTGAACGATTCTGATCAACGATTTGCGTTCTGCGGCCGATTTTCCGAAAAGGCTTGAAAGACACTACCAAACGGCAGGTCCCAGACCCTGCCTATCGGCAGTGTGCCTAAACGCACCTGTCGATTGGCAGGAATAGGGCTATGCCAATTGGCAATGCCCCGGGCCTATAAAAAGGAGGCCTGACCCCACTTGCAAGGGGATCCCAGATCTGATAGATATCACTCTCAGCAGATCCAGAAAACCTCTCTCGAAGTCAGCGTGATTTCCACACCCAAATCCCTTTCCAACCTTCACTTTTCATCATCCTTTTCATCAAACTTGGTTAATTCACTACCCTCCATCATCATCCAAGTCTAAGGGTTGCTCTCCAACATTCAAGATCAAGCTCAAGATCTTCAAGAAGGTACAATTTTCTCAATTCTCTCTTTAAATTCTCATAAATTCGCAATAACTTTTTTTACTACTTAGCACTTTTATTATCTCATCTCACACATCCTAATATACTTTTTTATTTAGTATTATTGCACATCTCTTATTTTCATATAAATAAAAACCAAGAAAATAAGAAAAGTTTGATCATAAATTCCAAACGAGAATTCTCATACTTTTCTTACACTTTTCTCACAACTAAAACACTTTTTTCTACACACACACACACAAAAATAAGAGAATCCCCGGTTGTATTTATGGGATAAACCCCACCCCTCATTTTGCATGCGAACTACATGGACTTTGATGCCTCTATAGGCTACGTAGGCATCTCGAGGTAAAACCCGAGACTCGAGTCCTATTTTTTACTTTTTCACTCATTTTCTATTTTCTCTAAACTCCACTATCTTATATTATATACATACATATATTTAGTGGCGTATTATTCCACATGCGTTATCATTCCATTATAACGGTGAACGTAAGGATAATCGCGTAAATCCTATTTTGTAATATTTTTATACCTTCCTACGGATGACTCGCTTTACCTCTTCCATGGTACAAGTCGATAATTCCTATCTCAACTATATATACACATGCACACACATCACGGGGAAAATAAAGGAAAATAACAAAAACCCATGAGAGATCGAAAGGGCGGAATGGGTGCCTAACACCTTCCCATTTCGTAAGTTAGCCTCAGGACCCTTTTCGAATCATTTTGGTTTCGTATGCATCAGTATATCTTTGGATGCTGTCCTTCGGTATGGCTCCCCTTCGTTTGTCTGTTTTGAGTAAAATAGACTGGCGACTCTAATCTCTCTACATTTTTACACCTCATCCAAATGACGTCGGCCGAAGCACTCCCGAGAGGGACGCGCGGGACCTAAGGATCCTCCATCACGCTCTCCCTCCCGCCGCGAGGATCTAGGGGGGATGGCCACAGTAGCGAATCTGCTGGGGATGTCTTTGTGAGGGATAGACTCTATTTACATGGATGCTATGTTTGTCTGTATTTTCCCCTAATTCTGCATGTTCCCCCTTCATTACTCATGTGTACCCCCATGCTTATGCTTCTATTCACATACTTGTAGAAAATTCTCCATGTACACTTCACACTACATGCACCTAGGGTCACATATATCCACATGTTGCACGCATCAACCATCCATACTTGGTGTACCATTGGTACTTATACTTTGCTCCCTGTTTGGCATAATCAAAAAATACATTCTCATAAGATAATAATAAGAGGATCATGAATGATTCACACTACATCACCAAAGAGCATTGTTATTGACCAAATTTTATCCAGTAACTGGAGGGTCACTTCGTGATGGGCGCTGGTCTAGCAGGGCGCAGTTAGCCTAAGTGATATGACTCTCACCTTCTATTGGCCAAGTACCTTTGACGTATATCGAACGGTTCCCCCCGCATCATACCGCTTGATCGAAGTCATGACGGGAGGTATATCGTAAGGAACTCGTTCACGTACGTCGAGTATATCGAATTCTCTTTCACACGTACCGTCCCCATGAGGTATATAGTGAGGCAATTCACGTACACTCGGGTATATCAAATGGCTTGTCCACACGTACCGATTGCCCGCAAGATTAAGACATATATCGTGGAAGTCACGCCAAAGGGGGGAACCCTTTTCGATTCACCCAACCAACTGCATACCCGCATATAGGTGTCAAGCCTAGGACACACATGTTAGATTGTAGGTTTCAACCCGAAACTCTACCGAAATTTTGGGTCGGCCTGTCGCCCGAATTCTCGTGCATTTTTAAAATGGGACCCTGTCCATGAGCCTGGTCACAATTCCAACCATAGCTTTGCATATATTACAAACCCAATTTTTCTAGGCTCGGGTCCCGTCCGACATTTCATTTTGCATTTAGGAGAATTAATATAAGTGAAAACATAATAATAATAATCATGCTGAGACCGTCTCTAAAGGGAAAATTCCCTTTTTTTCTTTATCCAAAATCCAAAAACATTTCTCCTCTCTTTATCAAAAATCCAAAAACATTTTGTCTTTCCACCTTAAAAAAAAATTCATCCCTTTTTCTCAATAATAAATCCCATATTACGCCTTCTCAGGTCGATTGCAAACCTTTGGCCTGGCTCCCTATTGACTTCGGTCTTCAGTCAAATCACCCCAGAGTTTCGTTCATTCCCCAATTACTCCTTCCGAGTTAGGTATCCATTCTCTTTCCCTGGAGAACACAGATCAAGTACCCATTGTGCAGACGGATCTGACAGCAGTCCTAGCTCAGCTTGTGTCCAAGATTGACAGCCATCAAACCGAGGTTCGAGAGATGCAACGAAACCAGGTTCCCATTCCTCAAGAACCTGAGGCCTTATTCCCTCGTGCTATGGATCCACCCGAAACCATCTGGGTTCCCGAAGAGTATCAACACGCTCCACGTGTCCCTTCTATTAATGGGTCACCGCCTGCCCAACTTTCGATGCCGAATCTTGCCCAGCATGGGGCTAACTTGCCTATGATCATTGATCCGAAGGAAGAAGAGCTAAACAAAGTCAAAGAGGACCTCAAGACGCTCACCAACACGTTTGACCAAGTCAAAATCTCAGGAAATTACATGGACTACACCTACATGTCTCCTTATCCTAAAGAGAGGTTACCCGAGAAGTTCAAGATGCCAAATATCGAGAAATTTAGAGGAAGTGGACCCCCGATTGTTCATCTTCAAAGTTATAACCGTTCCATGACTGTATTAGTGTCTTCCGAAGAAGTGATGGCCCAATTATTTCTGGAAACTTTGAAGGATAGCGCCCTTCGATGTTTTTTATCTCTCGAAGAGTTCAGGATTCGTAGATGGGAGGATGTAGCCCGAGAATTCATGTCACAGTATAAATACAACAAAAATCTTGAGGTCACCCGCCATGATTTCGAGCTGCTCAAACAGAACTCTGGGGAATCAGTCAGTAACTTCATAGCCCGATGGAGGGAAAAAGAAGCAACCATGACCAATCGGCCTTCCAAGGAAGAACAAATCAGCATAGTGAAGAAGAACTCCTTACCCCATATCCGAGCAAAGATGGGAGGACAATACTATCCCCACTTTTGAGCTCTCAGAGAAGCAGGAGTAGAAATCAAGGAGGGTCTTGCTAAAATAGATGTTGAACCAAAGAAGGTGTCCGGACAGTTCACCCCCCAAAAATATGATAAGCCTGCTAGTGCTAAAGTCTCAACCATCAACAACATCTCTCAACCAACCACCCCATGGGCACAAAAAATCCGCCCTGTCCCAGTCCGAAAGGAATACACTGAGCTCCATGCTCCCCTCTCCAAATTTTATCAATCCTTGCTAAGCCGAAACCTTATCAAACCTTTGGATCCTCGTCCATTGCCAAATCCACTCTGAAGAAACTTCAAGGCAATGCCCATTGCGCCTATTACCAAACAGCTGGCCATACCACCGACCAATGCTTTCACTTCTGAAACATAATCCAAGGTCTAGAAAAGAACCCAGAATTTGATCCCTCAACTAGAAAAGACTACTCACAACATAATCTAAGTCAAACACTACTCACAACCCACTTTCAAATCATACCAATGCCATATTTCTAGAAAAGAACCCATAATTCGATCCCTCAACTCAAATCACGTCCATATACTCTCCTAAACGTCTCCAAATTTTCCCATATTTCCTCCTACACCCTGCTAGCCTCGCTGATCAGTCACTGTCACTCCTTACCAGAGCATGCATCATTGTCCATACCCATTCTGAAAATGGAGTCATGGAATTGTCAAAAGTCTTAAACCAACTCCTAGAGTTCGAGCTGAAATTGCCCTCACAAATGATCATTGATTACCGAAGGTTCAGTACGCTGTTCTTGAAAGCATATAAATGGGCCCGAGATTCAAATAGTTGGGTAGTACCAACCGATGAAGTCAGCATGGATGATGTTGTCCAGATTATAGCAGAATTATTCAGGCAAACCAACAACATTTGCAGTATAATCAAGTTACTTGATGCTCTGAAGCTACAGGGGCATCTGGTTCCTTCACCCTTACACATACCCACATAATGGGATGACCTGTATAAAGAAGCCGTTGAAGTTGTGGAATGCATCGACTTTACATGGAAAGATAGAATTGTTACCATCGAATAGGGGAAGAATTCAGAGATTTGAATGAAGAATAAGATTTTGAGAAAACTGGCCCAGTAGTCGACATGTGTGGAATGATATCATTCGAAAAAATCCTCGAAGAAATAAATAAGGTGGCAAAACAGTTCGAGATCGACGAGGAAACGGGATTCATATTTTTCTCTTATTCAGTAAATCACATGACCAGATTAAGGAGGCATTACCAGATCCCAAACTCACTACCATCCAATGACAAAGGGAGGGGCATTGAAAAATTTCTTATGCCAGAGATGACCCTCGAGGAGAGCAAGATCCTCGATCAACTAAAGAAAACTCAAGCTAACATCACCCTATGGGGATTTTCATGTCTTCTCAGCTACACAAAAATGCTTTGATCAAGTTGCTCACTGGACCCACAGTTCATCCTTCTACCACACCAGAAGAAGCAGTAAATTTGGTCGAATCCTTGACCTCTACCCGAATGCTATCCTTTTTCGAAGAAGAAATCCCCAAGATTGGGCCAAATCACAATCATGCACTCAACATCTCCGTCGAAGTTATGGGGAAGGTCGTACCACTCTCTCTTGTCGATAATGGATCCGCCTTGAATGTCTGCCCACTAAGGACTTTCAAATGTCTAGGCCTGAAAGAAAGCAACCTCGCTCCAACCTCCGCTGATGTGTGTGCCTACGATAATACCCGTCGGGGGGTGATGGGATCCATAAAGCTTATAATAGGGGTTGTCCCTATAAACCCTATCGTCGAATTCCAAGTTATTGACATCCCAGCCTGTCTTAACCTATTGCTAGGACGACCTTGGCTCCATAATATCAAGGGCGTGTCTTACTCACTCCATTAAACATTAAAGTTCTTCGCCAATGGATGGGTCATTACCATCTTGGGCGACAACGACAATACCGATTGTGCAAGCACCAGCAATCTAATCCTTGAGATACAACACGGGTCAAATGATATGCTCCTATTAGGATTCCAAGTTGGGCCACTCCTACTCCCAGCAAGGGATGATTTTAAAGAAAGGTTTTATCCAGAATACGACCCTCAAGGCAACGTCAATGTGATTCAGAAGAGAATTGAACATGTTCCTGCTCTCCAAAAGTTTAGGTAATGGAAAGTGACGTCTTGGAATTGAAAGTGAGGTCATGTTCCTGCTCTTCGAAAGTTATTCGAACGACTGCGACAGTATCAGATGAGACTCAATCCGAAAAAATGCGTCTTCGGCGTTACAAAGGGAAAACTCTTGGGATTTATGGTCAGTGAGAAGGGGATAGAAGCAGATCCCGCCAAGCTGAAAGCCATACTTGATATGCCACATCCCCGAACAGAGAAAGAAGTCGGAAGTTTCCTTAGGAAA
This sequence comes from Sambucus nigra, assembly GCA_949130495.1. Lineage (NCBI taxonomy): Eukaryota > Viridiplantae > Streptophyta > Magnoliopsida > Dipsacales > Adoxaceae > Sambucus > Sambucus nigra. The sequence goes on along the minus strand of OX422215.1, from coordinate 289,948,352 downwards.
TTATAATACATCAGCACTTTCATTAGCCAATTAACCTCCATCTGTGAACCTATCTTCAAACTCATCCGAAAGGATTCAACCAATGTCTGGAATGAGGCATGCCAAGAAGCTTTTTACCGAATCAAACAATATCTGACCCAACCCCCGGTACTCATGCCACCACAGCCTGGTCTCCCCCTGCTCCTATACCTAACCATAACCGACACTGCAGCTGGGACTTTGCTAGCCCAATACCTTGAAGATTCCCTCAAATAAAGAGCCATCTATTATGCCAGCCGCAAATTGGACGGATACGAGGTCAACTACATTGCTTTGGAAAAGGCATATGTCGCACTTGTCTGGGTCACCCAAAAGTTACGACAATACAAGCTCGCCTTCCCCATTAAACTTATGTACCGAATGGACCCCATCAAATACCTACTTGAGAAATCCACCTTGTCCAGCCGAATGGCTCGATGGTTGATGCTCCTAGCTGAGTTCGATATCGTGTACGCCATGTAGAAAGCCATGAAAGGATGAGCCATCTCTGACTACCTCGCTAATTACTTCGCAGAAGAAGCCTATGTCTGGATCTCCGAATTCCCAGATGAAAACATCCTTTGCACTGCTCAAAATAACCTTCAATGGCAAATATTCTTTGACGGCCCTGCCAATAAAAAGGGATATGGCATTGGGATACTTCTGATCGCCCCAGATGACTCCTACACTCCCATCACCATCAAGTTAGATTTCCCTTGCACCAACAACATGACTGAATACGAGGCATGCATGGTAGGACTCAAAGTTGCTCTTAAGAAATGTATTCAATGCCTAGATGTCTACGGGGATTCTGCCCTCATCATCGGTTAAGTGCTCAGAAAATGGAGAGTCAAGGACGAGAAACCGTAACCCTTCCATGCCCACTTAGAAGAACTAGCCTCCCAATTCTAAGACGTCAATTTCCATTACCTACCTCGAGCAAAGAATAACCTAGTCTATTCCCTTGCTACCCTGGCATCCATGGTTGACATGCCCGAGAGCAAGACAAACCAACCCACTGCTACCACATTAGGCTCGTCACCATAAAAGATCCCGAGATAGCCAATTATTGGTACTATGATATCTGGTGCCTCCTTAAGCATGGCAGGTATCCCGAGGGTTCCAACAAGAAAGATCAAGCAACCCTCCGAAGATTGGCTGTCTAGTACATCATCTATCAAAAAGCACTTCTTAAAAGAAACTTCGATGGAGCTCATATGCACTGCAACGCAGGGGCTGATATTGAAAAGATAATACAGAAAATCCACAACGGGGAATGCAGGCCCCACATGAATGGTCACATCCTTACCAAGAAGATCGTTCGATAAGGCTACTATTGGACCACCATGACCCAGAATTGCACCGCCTATGTTCGGAGATGCCTCAAATGCCAACAGTTCTCTAATCTTCAACATCTACCTCCGCGTGAATTATACAACATGACTTCTCCAGTGGCCGTTCTCCACCTGGGGTATCAACATCATAGGGAAGGTTACACTGGAGGCTTCCAACGGGCATGAGTTCATCCTAGTTACCATTGATTACTTCACCAAATGGGTCGAAACTTAGTCATACACAGTGCTGAATGCCAAGAAAGTGACCAAATTCATCAAAGAAAAACATCATCTGCCGATATGGGATCCCGCACGAGCTAGTATCAGACAACGGGTTGCATTTCGAGGCAGAAGTTATAGAAATGGTCAGGGAGTATGGGATTCAGAGACACAAATCTTCTCCCTACCAACCTCAGACCAATGGTGCAGTTAAAGCAGCCAATAAGAACCTCAAAACCATTATCAGTAAGATGAATAAAATTTGTTGAGATTGGGCCGATCGAATCCCTTACGCCCTCTGGGGCTATCGGACCTCAATCCGAACCTTTATTAGGGCTACCCCTTACTCTCTAGTCTATGGCATGGAAGCAGTCCTACCCGTGGAGCTAGAAATACCCTCATTGCGTGTCATGCTTTAAAGCAAGGTCAGCGAAGAAGACTAATGCCAAAACCGTCTTGATGAGCTGACCCTCCTAGATGAAAGGAGATTGAAAGCTTTATACCACATATAAGTGTACCATCGCCGAATAGCCCGATCATTCAATAAAACAGTCAAGGATTGCGGTGTCCGAAATGGGGATTTAGCCCTTAAAGAAATAATACAACCCATCTGGACCCCAGAGGGAAATTCAAACCCAATTGGAGCGAACCATACATTATCAAGAAGATCTTGTCCAATAGTGCCGCCATGCTCACCGACCCAGATGGAGAAGATATGGCTCGTCCAGTTAACCTGGACCGTCTCAAGAAATTCTACCCATAGTTCAAAATCTCGACGCGCTATGACTCTTCTCATCTAACTTCTATTCTAAAAAAAAGAAAAAAAATCTTCATTTTCCTCTACCGAGAACTACGTGGGCCTGATCCTTTGTAAAAACCATTTTCAGGCAAATTAAAAAAATTTCAAAACCCCAGGGGTACGTAGGCAGCTCACACATTTTACATGAGTACGACCCTTTCTTTTTCAAAAAAAATTATTATTTTCTTATCTCCGAGAACGACAGTTCGTTTTAACATATACTTGAACAAAAGGATTATGTATGCCATAGCGATCGGTATAGATAATTCAAAATACAAAACTCATCAAAAAGCCACAGCACGATGATCAAAAACTTGTTTATTTCATTAATAAGAAATTACGGTACAATTACATAAGAAAAGGAACGGATAATTCCCTCCCCCTACCTTTAAAGCCAAATGAATTCCCAAACTTATTTCCCGGTACAAAATAAACTCTCCAAGAGTCCTATCCACAGCTACCAGAGGAGCCTGCTCCACCATCATCATATACATCTAGGGGTCCCCAAGCTTCCCGTGCCTGAATAGAGTGCCACAGACGCTCCATGGACCGATAAGCTCGAACCAGCTTCGGAAAAACCACAACACCTCCTTCCATGGTATTAAATAAAGCAAACCATCTTTGTCGAGTCTCCACTTCCAACATCTTGATAACTAATCTCCTCCATAACCACTTTATATAATCCCCAGGGATGTGACAAACTCTTCCAACAGACTGAGAGGGACGAGTCGACAGATGCCGACTCTCGCACAAAGAGCCAAGTCGCATGCGCAGACACTCAGTCAAATCTTCTACCGAAAAGAAATCTAGTGTCCAAGGTGGAATGACTTGCTCCTAGCCAAATTAGCACAGAAGCCACCAAGAGAAATAGAAAGAGGTCTGTGTGAGACCAACCAGTCGAACGTACGGATATTCTCCCAGCTCCAGAATAGGTAGAAGCTGTCCCCACCAAGGCACTGACCAGTACAGATTTAGAGCCCCATGCTCCCCAAACCAGTTCTTCCAGCTCTCAATATCCAAGCCAACGCTGATGAAATGACACGAGAAGAAGTTGGGTAAAGCCGATAAAGGATATTCTGGAGGAGTCACCAGGCGAAGTCTTTCAGATAACCACATGAACAACATCATAGGGCTACCCCTCAGAAAGTCAGAACGACCTTCTCACCAGGCATCTAAGCCATTTAAAGTCTCGGACAAACCTCATCCAACCCAAAGCGAAATACATGGTTTTGGGGGTACCAAAATTGTACTGCCGCCATCATCATATTCCACTCAATGGGCCGATTGCGCCACAAAGAGACTCGACACATGTTGAAAGCATCGTAGTCGACATTATAAGAGCACGTTGCTTCTAGGGCTTCGATATAGTTAGCAAACTCAATGCTACCAGGGAGAGCCATGTTGCAAGATTAAGAAATTGTAAGCAAGTGATAATGTGGGAAACTAAAAGTGTGAAGGTGTGAGAAAAACACTCCACTCTTACCCTTGCAGAAATTGGAGGATATCCCACAAAAAACTCCCACAAAAAAATTACCCTTGCAGAAATCGGAGGAAATCCTTCCCCACAAGGTACCAAAGGCTGAAGAGGATACTAATCAAGGTTTTGAATTGATGGGACTAGACTTGACTACCGATAGGCACGACAAAGGGCTTGTCCATCGACAACTCCCTACTTTTGGAAATTTTCCTTTGTCGTCAAAATCAGAAAATAAATAAATTGATATTCTCAACAGAATTTCCAAAATCCCCTTTTCATCTTATATAATTCTCACTTTTAAAACTTTCCTTCAAAATCCCAAAAATATCTCTTTTAATGGTCTCAACAGTAAAATAAAAAGCACATGTGCATGCATTCATTCATCATTAACAAAAAATAATAAAAAAAACCATTACATTGCATATATATGTTTTTTTGTGATACATCAAATTTTGCAGGAAATAAAGAAAAGAAAAAACAATGGGACTCAGCTCGAACCCACATTTTCCCTCTCTCTCTTTCTCACCTAATCTTCACCTCTCTCTCCTAAGAGCTTCCACGCCTGCGACGCCCTCTCTTTCCCCTGTGGCGAGATGACGCACCACCGCTACCCGAGCCAGACTCTTCCCCAGACGAAACAGACGGCACCAAGCAAGAAGGAACCAAGAATGCATCCCAAATATGGGCAGTCACCGAAGATATCCAGTCTCTGATATCCCTCAACCAAGTGGTTGACACCCAAACTTGCTGCAAGAAAAGGTAGAATTCGTATCAAAGCAGAAAATAAATAAAAAAGAAAGAAAGAGAGGAACAAAAAGGTATACCACAGGATGAAGGACTTCCTCTTTCAGGCCCAACTCCTCCGGATCCATCGCATGAGATGCAATATAGGAACCATCCCTTCATCATCCCGTCGAATGTTGTACGAAGGGGTAGGCAACCGCACAAAGGGAACCTCTGAATTCATCATCGTCGCAGACGTTGACGGACCACCACCGCTGTGGGAGGACCCCAACGACCGACTCGAACCCACATGAGGGAAAGGAAAGGCATCATATATACTGGACGCCATCAACCAGCTTATCAAAAAGTCTATGTAATTATACGACACAGCTGTATCGGTGTACAACATGTAGGACTCGCCAATCATTATCGCGATCCTCGCATCCTCTGGCAGTAGTCGTTCTCGCCTCATAGACACAGGGGGCCTCGCAGGTGGTGCCACCACCTCTTCCTCAGCGATCTGTCGAACCACCATCTCCCCAAGATATCAAGAGTGGCCAAACTCATGCGCCAATAAGCGTCGCAGTTGAGTACTCACCCCAGATAACCTCGTGTCCTGAATAGCAATCCCTCAAGGGTAAAAGGTCACCTGAAAATCCCAAGCAAGTATAAGCCAATACAAAATCAGAGCATACAAAGAATAGAACTAAGGAAGGAAAAGTCTTAGCCTATAACTAGTTAGGCCATTCAAGACCTCACGCACCGCCTCCAGAGAAAGAGATCCCCTCCACTGCCGATTGGCCTTGCGCCATTGATACAACCGGCAGAATTCCCCAATAGTCTCATCCTTCAGAGCGATCAGCTGGGTATTACACCCAATCACGTCATAAAACCACGTCTGCCAAAGATAAGAACTTTTATTCAAACAATGAGATGCATAAGGAACATGCGAATGCATGAAAGGAAAATGCGCAAATTAAAGAATACCTCAAGAAGATACATGGCTCCAGTGAAAGACTACCGACAGCACTGGCTGAATGCATCCAAAGAGAAATAAAGGGTCACCAAAGTCAGACTCCCCCAATCATAGAGAGGGATGTTCGAAAACAGCCTCAAATACGGCAAGAACCACAAGTGGACGACGTCAATGCTCGGCGCCACCATAAAGCCCCCCAGCGCTAGCAAGATAAACAACCAGTCCATCTGCCTCACCTGTAGCCCGTCCTCCACGTCAATCACCCTACCGGAAAAAACATCCTTCAACAGGGACAGTCGAATGTAATATCCAGATACTATCCTCCCCACGTCACCCAGCGCCGCCCGCACCGCCTCCGGTCTCACCCGTAGGGAGCGATCCACCTTTATCTGCTCCCTATCACAATCCAGCCCCAGCAACTGCTGCACATCTATGGGAGTCATAGTCATCTCTTCGAAGACAAAATGGAAGGTGTGGGTAGTGTCCCACCATCTCTCCCCTAGAGCGCACAAAACTTCTATCGAACGAGGCGTCTCATCCAGCGCAGACGCCAACCTCCTAAAATCCGCTGATGATACCACCCAATGTACCACAGGTGGAAGATGCTCCCAAACATCCTTAAGCCCTATCGTCCCGCGGGCACGCATGTTCTTCAAAGAGACATCGGACTGTCAAAAAGAAAAATCCTTATCAAAATCCAAGAAAAGAGGAAAACACAAAAAAGGAATGCCAAAGGTCATTTTTACTTACATAACTGCCAGGGTTCACCACCCTTGAAGAGCGATGACATGACGGCTCCCGCAGCAAGGTCCGTTCATCCGCAATCGGCTCGAACGCATCAAAGGATTCTCGCTCCCCAAAGCAAGATGCACCCTGGCCCTCCATTCCACGTTCGCCCAGTCATCAATAATCAACCCTCCCTGTGTACAGCAGTGCTCACAAAAGTGGCCATTTTTTAGATTATGAAATGCTAGAATGATTCCCAGAGGAAAATTACAGAAAGAGAGAAGGCAAGAAGTTGTGAAAAATGAAGGGAATTCACCCCTTTATATAGGATGCCAAGGGTCATGCCGATCGGCACTAACCCCACATCTACTGATCGACATTGTCCCTTTACCTTCCCGAGGCAGTCCAAAATATCGTGCCATTACCGAATAGCACCCTCTACACCATGCCGACCGGCACCCCCTTAAAATTTTGTACAAAAATTCCCCAAAAATTTCAAAAAACCCTGAAAAATCCTCAAAAATTCCTAAAAACCCCAGGAAAGATTTAAAACATCTTCACCAAGGAAATTTTGCACTCCCTCAAGCAGAACCCCTATTTCTCCAGCAAAACTCTCAAAAGAAAAGTTAATCTTCTCCCGGTGATGTCCCCGGAGGATCTCTAAGGATCGCCTCCTATACACCAAAGGTCTCAAACCTCCTCGAACAATACGTCCAATACCTAGACCACATAATCACTTCCCCAATGGAGTTTGCAGAATCAAATTTGCCTTTCCTCAGTAAGATATCCAAAATCACAAAGATTTCCCCAGCAATCGGTTCCCCAGCAACACAAGGTAATTTCCTCGGCAGAGTTCCCTGAGAACATCTCCATTTAAGCCCGCAGAATTGGCTTCGACCCACAGAATTGCTCACCTCTACATAAGCCCGTTGAATTGGCTTCGACACGCAGAATTGGTCTTTTCCACTTCAGCCCGCAAAATTGGTCATCTCACCTTAAGCCCGCATAATTGGCTTCGACCCGCAGAATTGGTCCTCTCACCTTAAGCCCGCATAATTGGTTTCGGCCCGCAGAATTGGCTTCGACTTCCAGAATTGATCATCTCACCTTAAGCCCGTAGAATTGGCTTCGACCCACAGAATTGGTCATCTCACCTTAAGCCCACAGAATTAGCTTCGACCCGCAGAATTGGTTACCTCACCTTAAGACCGCAGAATTGGTTTTGACCCGCAGAATTGGTCATCTAACCTTAAGCCCACAAAATTGATCATCTCACCTTAAGCCCATTGAATTGGCTTCGATCCGCTGAATTGGTCATCTCACCTTAAGCCCGCAGAATTGGCTTCGACCCGGAGAATTGGTCATCTCAACTTAAGCCCATCGAATTGGCTTTGACCCGTGGAATTGGTCATCTCACCTTAAGCCCACAGAATTGGCTTCGACCCACAGAATCGGTCATTACAACCTAAGCCCTCAGAATTGGCTTTGACCCGCAGAATTGGTCACCCCCATCATTGCTGTAGGTCCTTGAAATTGACCTAAATCTTTCCTTTAAAACCACCCCCAACATACCCCTTTAAGCCCTCATAATTGCCTTCGACCCGCAGAATCGGTCGCTCATCTCCAAGCCCTCACAATTGTCTTTGATCCATAGAATTAGTCACCCTCATCTCCAAGCCCTCATAATTGGCTTCAACCCATATAATCGGTCATCCTCATCCTTAGGTTCTCTGAATCGACCTCGACCCTCCAGTCATCCTCTTTCAAAGGCATTATGTGGTGTCTATTCGACGCCTATCATTTGTTCCAAACTCACCCATCAAGGTGCTCTGTAGAAACCCCATTCTAATACCCTCTAACCTCTCCTTAGATCCCTAGCACCTCTCTCCATCATTGCAAACCCAAGTCATACCCCGGGTACTGACCTATAGGTCATCGGGCACTCCCATGATCCATTTGACCAAAAAGTCAAACTCTTCATCTCAATCGAGAATGAATGAATCTTCAAAAGGCACTTAATCCCCTTTCCAACGGTCCGTCCCGTGCGCGATTCTGACTTACCATACGGATGAACGACCCATTTTCCCCCGAAACTAGATCAGGAGGCCACCAGGCTCTCTTGGGCTCCGTTTGACCAAAGTTAGCTCTTCAGATCGACTGAGACTGAATGAATCATCAAAGGTCACTAAAAACCCTTTCGAACGGTCCACCCCGTGTGCAATTCTGACTTACGGTACATATGAACGATCCGTTTTACTCCGAGAGGTCATCGAATGCTTCCAGGGCCCGATTGACCAAAGCCAACTCCCTAAACCGGGTCAAAATCTTTGGAATGTCGAAGTACATCTCCTAACCTTTCCAACAGTCTGCCCCGTCTATGATTCTGACTTACCATACGGACGAACGATCCATTTGCGTCTGAAGTTTCCCCGTCCATAATACCGACGAGCGCTTTCGAGCCACATTTGACCCGAAGTCAACTCCCAAACCTAGGAGCGGTCCAAAGGACTTTTGAAGGTCTATCAATTACCTTTCCATAGGTTCACCCCGTTCATGATTCGGATCAATGGTTTGCATTTTATGACCATTTTTTCTGAAGGAACCTGAAAGAGACTGCCAAACGACAGGTTCTAATGCCTACCGGTAGTGTGCCTAAAAACTCCTGCCGATTGTCAGGGCTAGGACTATGCCGATCGGTAATGCTATGGGCCTATAAAAAGGAGGTCCTGACCTCATTTCAAAGGGACCCAAGATCTGAAATCCATCACTCTCAGCGAATTCAGAAAACCCCTCTCGAAGTCAGCGTGATTTCCACATGCAATTTCCTTTCCAACCCTAACTTTTCATATATTTTTCATCAAACTTGGTGAATTAACTACCCTTCATCTGAAGCCCTTATACTTTTTACTCATTTGAGTCTAGACTGTATAAGAGCTCATCTAGTTTGGAAATAGTGACAAAATAGTGTCTATACTAGAAACCAAAGAGCTTCAGAGATTGGGTTGCTTCTTCTTCCATACATCTTGTGATGATCCTAAGACTATAGCCATCACTCACACACTTAGAATTTGATTCTTGCATATCATATTGCACCCTTATGTGTATTAATGTGGTGAGTGTGTTCTAATCCCTCAATTTGATTTTTAATAATTTTTTGGGAATTTTAAACATATTTTAAACAAGGTTTTATTTAATTAAAACTTGATTTAAAAAGTTTTGGGGTTAATATCTAAATATGTATTGTTGTGTTTATTGGCCTAAAGTTACTTTGGGTAGAAACCGAAAGCGCTAGAGACTCTAGGGTTGGCTTTGTAATTAATTTGAGACGCGCGTTTACATTCGTCCTCAGGCCAACACTTGCTGTTCTCTGATTGGCCCTAGGTGTGTTTCTTTACAGAGACATACCATCGCTTGTTATCAGCCCTTGGATCAACCCTTATCGATGGCCTGCATGTCTTTTGAGTGAATCCCCGTGTAAACCCTTAAGCCAATCACAGCCTGTTTAATCCACCGCCTGTTGTGAGCCCTTGGATTGCAGTCAAAGGAGCTTGACTCAATCTCAACCATTGTTTTTGAACGATGCTATGGAATCTTCCTCTCTTCCTATTTAAAGGCCTCCCATCTCAGCCTTCGAAAGCTTTTGCCACTTTGAGTTTTCTCAAAAAAAGAATAGAGAGAGAAGAGAGAGAGAAGAGAGAAGAGAGAAGTTAGAGAGAGAAACCAGACCCAAGTTAGAAACCCTAACTTCGTCCAAATACTTCTCAAGCCCAAACTACTTACCTCTCCAGAAAAAAACACCATAACCAAATAAACACCATCCTTAGTGTTTTCTTGAGTTTATGAGAGTTCTGGTTGAGAGATCTTGGGTTGCTGAAATCCTTGTGTTCATAAATCTTATTTCCAACTTAGACATAGACTCAGATCTTGTTTCTAGCTCAATAGAAATCATAGATCTGTAGTTTTGCATGTCATAATACACTTAGTTGCATTTATTTCTCATCTTGAGAATTTCGTTGTTGATTGTTTTCTGTTAAAACATTTTCTTACTTCAGAATCAACAATAGATGTTTTTCTATTTCTGTTTTTACAAAACTTAACCTGACCTAGTTGGATTCGCACTTGGAGGGTTCTCAATCTCCATAATATTTTCAAAAGTGATTGAGAAAGGTCTTGACCGATTTCTTAAGCAAGATCTCCGTGGAATCTGGGTTATTTTGAAAGGTCAAAAAGGTTCTTGGTTTTGTAAGAAAGAAAAATAACAAACTCACTGCATATAGACTTTATATGCGATTTGTTAGGATTGTCTGTAACTAATAAGTGTGTGTGTGTGCATGCATGTGTTTTAGCACACGATTCACAAACATCTTCACACTACAAACACTGAAAGTGTTGGCTATAAGATTTGGTGAAAATAAGTCGACGTAAAGTGCTGAAACAAAGAAGAGTTGACAAACTGAGAGGACTACATCAACAAACAAGATCTGCAGAAAAGTTAAGGACGCCAGAGGGTATAATCCTAAACTTGTATAGATTTGTTTTTGTGTGCATGTTAGTTAAATAGGTTGTAACTCACATATTTGTTTTAGTGATTGTTTTTGTTTTACTCCGTAGAGGGAGTCGTGGATGTTTCCTCAAGGTTGAGGTTTTACCACGTTAAAAATCCTGAGTATTAATATTTCTACATCTTCTCATCTCATTCTGATGTGTGTTGAGTTTAAAACATTTTAAACTGTTTACTAAAACTTGTTATCAAATCTTGTCCATATCTCGTACATATTTTTTGTTAACACATCTTGTGTTCAAAATTGTTTTGATTTAAGTAAAGAGTTTCTTCAACAAACTTTCGGAGTTGCTTAAATAGTTTATTTTCATAAACGGCTTTGGCAACGCTATTTCAATTGGTATCAGAGCTTTTGGTGAACTTTTTTCAAAAAGATCCTGAGTTTCTGAAACTGTTTTCTCAAAATCAATCATGGAAGAGAAAAACGAAAGATATGGTAACTTGACCAGACCTCCAGTCTTTGATGGAACCAATTTCTCTTACTGGAAAGTAAGAATGATTGCTTTCATTCAAGGAACTCTGGGAGATGATGTCTGGGATATTATTGAAAATGGGTACTTTTATCCTACTAAACCAGCCACTGAAGAAAGCAATGAAAGGATTAAGAAAATATTAAGTGAGTTTACTCAAGAAGAGAAACAAGTTTCTCGCAATAATAATAAAGGAAAGAATGCTATATTTATGTCTATAAACGAACATGAGTTCAAGAGAATCTCATCTTGCACCACTTCTATGGAAGCATGGGATACCTTGATTACTGCCCACGAAGGAGACTCTAGGGTAAAAGCTGCTAAGACTCAGATGTTAATCCAACAGTATAATACCTTAATCATGTCTGAATCTGAGTCTTTCGATGATTTCTATATGAACCTGACTGATATTGTCACTAAACTTCATGCTAATGGTATAACTTATGATAGACAAGAAATTGTCTCTAAAATTCTGAGATCATTACCACAGAAATTTGACAATAAAAGATATGCTATTGAGGAGATGTGTGATATAAATCTAACTCCTGAATTACTCAGTAGCAAATTAAGAACTGTGGAAATGGAATTAGAGTTTAAGAAACAATTGACCCACACTAATAGGAAACATACCAATTCCAATCTTAGCTTTACTTCTAAGATGACTAAGCCTGAGTTAAACACCCCTAGTAATGATTCTGATGAGGACTGTGACTTAGAAAGTCTAGATAATCAGATTGCCCTAATGACAAAACAATTTAAGAAAATTGTGAAATTTAGAAACAGTGTTGCAAATAGACAGGGCAAGTCTAATTATTCTACTCCTTCAAATCACAAACCTCATGAGAAACCTCATGACAAACAGAACAAGGACAACACAAGACCTCACAGAGACCTCAAGAAGACTGAATGCTATAGATGTGGTAAACTAGGACACATTGCTCAAGACTGTAGAGTTAATTTGAATTCCCAAAACAAACACTCTAGAGCCAACATCTGTAAAACCTGGGATGACTCAAGTGATTCTGAAAATGAGGAACCTGAGACATCTGATGGTTTTGATCCTTGTTTATCTTTCTTTGCCAAAATCATATATAATGATGATATGCCTATTGAGGATGAGCCTAGTAATTCTAGTTCTGTTATCTTGAATCATACCTTAACTGGTTTAGATGCTTTACTTACTGAGAACATTAATACTTCTTCTTCGGGGTGTGTGAGTCAAAGGGGAATCGATAATGCTGATGTCAATGGGTGCGTGAGTTTAAGAAATGAAACCTTAGGGGTCACTTCACACACCTCACTTAGTGACTCAGATAATGATGATCTCCCAGATATACACACTCTATATACTAAAACTCTAAAGAAAAGCACTAGACTAGAAAAGATTGTGAAAGATCTTACCAAAAAGCTAGAGGATCTAAGCCTAATGGTAAAACTGAATGCTGAAGAGTATACTACACAATGCATGTCTCATGACAGTGAAGTTAAAGTGTTTGATGAAAAACTGAAGACTTTGACTGAAGCTAATGAAATTCTGGAGAAAAAATACAAAGGGACATTATTAGAATTGGAACAAACGAAAGAAAAGACAGCAACTGTTTTTAAAAAAATTACAAAATTTGAAAACAATTCTAAATGTTTTGAGGAATTTGTTGCTGAATCTAAAACCAATTCTGATGATAGAACTGGAATAGGGTTTTGCCCCAATTTGAAGACACAAACAAAACATGTTGAACCTATCAAGTTTGTGTCAGGAGGCAAAAGACCTATTGAAATATGTCCAGACTTTCATTCTCTAAAAACTGAGTTTGATCATCAAAACACTAACACTGGAGATGCAAGTTGCTCTAAGCATGAAAGTTTACCAAAAGGAAAATATGTCTGCCCCCCTATTAGGAAAAGTGAACCTGCCTTCAAACCTGTGCTACCTAGGAATAAAATTCAATCTCAAAATCTCTCAAAACCTTTGTTTAGAAACTTTCCTAAGGAAAACCCCATTCTGAGCAATCTTTATTGCTCCTATTGTGATATATACGGTCACTCCTTCGATAATTGCTATGCTAGGAGACTGATTAAGCCTATCTACAACACTCCTATGTATCATAACTTTAACTATTCTAGGAGGAGTCGTAACAACTATGTCCTTCCCAGGCCACCAGACAAAAACTCCAACTATAGGAATAGAAAGACTAAACCTAAAAGGACATTTACTAGAAGGATTACCAGAAACCTTTCTAAATCAAATGCTCAGGACTTTAAATTTATTCAAAATCATGCGCAGAATGTTTTTCAACAAAAATCTAATGCTCGCAAATTTTATCAAATGAGAGCAAACAAGCGCAAACAGAAAACCAGAGCAATTTGGGTTAGAAAAGATGATCTAGTACCCCAGATGAAGTGTAATATTGTTGTTTCTGCTCTAAAAGCTGAACTTACAACTTCTGGTTGGTACTTGGATTCTGGATGTTCCAAGCATATGACGGGTGATGATACAAAACTTTTGAATAAAACCCACTTTGATGGTGGAAAAGTTGTTTTTGGTGATGGAGTATCAACCCAGATCATAGGCAAAGGAACTCTTAAAGAAAAAGGTCTTCCTGTTCTTGAAAATGTTCTCTTAGTTAAAGGTCTTAAGGCTAATTTACTTAGCATTTCGCAATTTTGTGACTCAAACTATACTGTTACCTTTTCAAAGAACAATTGCAAGATTTTAAATGAAAAGGGAGAATGCTTAATTACAGGATTCAGGACTCCTGACAATTGTTATACTGTCATGTCTAGTTCTGAAATCTGTAATGTTGCCAGAATGGATGACAATGAGATATGGCATAACAGAATGGGTCACATTAATTACGAAAATTTGAGTAAATTGTCCTGTCAACAAATAGTTAGAGGAATACCAAAAATTAAACCTATTCATAACATTGTCTGTGGTCCCTGTCAAGAAGGAAAAATTGTTAAAGCACCTCATAAAAGGGTTAAAGATATCCTTACCTCTAATCCCTTAGAACTCATCCATATGGACCTAATGGGTCCTTCTCAAACTGTTAGTCTTTGTGGACACAGTTATATTCTAGTTATGGTTGATGACTTCACCAGATTCACTTGGGTAGCTTTCTTAAAACAAAAATCCGATACTTTTCAAACTTTTTTAAAGATTCTTTTACGGATTGAGAATGAAAAAGACACTCAAGTGAATAGAATCCGAAGTGATAGAGGTGGTGAATTCAAAGACACTGGTATTGTAGAATATTGTGACTATAATGGTTACAAACATGAGTTCAGTGCTCCTAAGACCCCTCAACAAAATGGAATAGCTGAGAGAAAGAATCGAACTCTGCAAGAGATGGCACGTGTCATGCTCCATGCTAAGAACTTACCTAAGTATTTTTGGGTAGAATCTATTCGTACAGCTTGCCATCTTATTAATAGGGTCTATCTTAGAAAGAATTCGAAACAAACCTCTTATGAACTTTGGTACAATAAAAAGCCTAATCTTAAGTACCTTAGAACCTTTGGTAGTACCTGCTATGTTTGCAAAGATAGGGAACACTTATCTAAATTTGAGAGTAGAGGAGATAAAGCCATATTCTTAGGTTATTCACCTAACAGTAGAGCTTATCGAGTGTATAATCTTCGCACTAAGACCTTAATGGAATCCATAAATGTAATTGTTAGTGACACTACTGTAGAAAGCAAGACTAGTGAATTAACTATAGAAGAAGAGTCATCAAATGTTTTAGAAAATGACTCTTCTGAAATAGATAATTCATTACCTATTGAGTCACCTGAAGTACCTAACTGGGTTTCTAAAGATCATCCCATAAACAACATAGTTGGTAACCCTAGTGAGCCAGTACGTACAAGATCCCAACTTAGAAATTATGCTCTTTATGCATGCTTTGTTTCTCTTGTGGAACCAAAGAATGTAAATGAGGCATTGAATGACTCTCACTGGATTTCTGCTATGCAGGATGAACTTTTACAATTTGTCATTCATGATGTTTGGTTTCTTGTTCCACGTCCTGATCACAAAAAGATTATTGGTACTCGTTGGATTTTCAAAAATAAAACTGATGAAAATGGGATGATAATTAGAAATAAAGCTAGACTAGTTGCTCAAGGTTATTCCCAAATAGAAGTACTTGATTTTAATGAGACGTTTGCTCCTGTTACTCGTTTAGAATCAGTTCGTCTGCTTCTTGCTATAGCTTGTCACATGCATTTTACATTATATCAAATGGATGTTAAATCTGCGTTCCTTAATGGAATACTTGCCGAGGAAACCTATGTAGAACAACCTAAAGGGTTCATTGACCCTAATTATCCTAATCATGTATTTCGGTTCAAAAAGGCTTTATATGGTCTTAAGCAAGCTCCTAGAGCTTGGTATGAGCGCCTGTCCAGTTTTCTGTTGGACAAAGGTTTCAAAAGAGGTGGAAATGACCAAACCTTATTTGTCTAACATTTTGGCAAACACATTACTATCGCTCAAGTCTATGTAGACGATATCATATTTGGATCCACTTCTATCTCAGAAGTAAAATCTTTTGCTGAAATTATGAGTAAGGAATTTCAGATGTCCCTTATGGGGGAGTTACAGTTCTTCCTAGGTCTCCAAGTCAAACAACAACCAGATGGCTTGTTTCTTTCGCAGACTAAGTACGCATTAGAGATAGTTAAAAAATTTGGCCTCGAGAGTGCTAAAAGTGCTAAAACGCCTATGAGTACTACAGAGAAATTATCTAAAGATGAAAATGGAAAATCTGTAGACTCTACTTTATATCGTAGTATGATTGGCACATTACTCTATCTGACTGCCTCGCGTCCTGATATCATGTATGCTGTTTGTGTTTGTGCGCGTTATCAAAACAACCCCAAGGAGAGCCATTTAAACGCTGTTAAACGCATAATTAAATATGTTAAAGGCACTCTAAATTTAGGAATTTGGTACACGAATGACACACCTAGCACTATTATTGGGTACACTGATGCTGATTGGGCTGGTTGTACTGATGATAGTAAAAGCACTTCAGGCGCATGTTGTTATATTGGTAATAACTTGGTAGGATGGAGTAGTAAAAAACAGAGCTGCACATCTCTCTCGACTGCTGAATCTGAATACATAGCCGCCGGTAGCTGTTGTGCCCAATTATTATGGCTTAAACAAATGCTAAGTGATTATGGTATTTTAGAACCCACACTTCATCTCTATTGTGATAATCAAAGTGCGATTAATATTTCTAAGAACCCAGTTCAACACTCGCGAACTAAGCACATTAAAATAAGACATCATTTTATTCGTGAATTAGTTGAAACCAAGGAATTAGAAATCATTTATCTTTCTACTGATCTACAACTTACAGATTTATTTACCAAACCTCTTGATTATAATAGATTCATTTCTTTACGTAAATCTATTGGTATGATTTGTGTTGAATAAATACCTGTTATATTTTCCAAGTTTCTTCCCTTTGTCCATTTGAGACAAAATGGGGGAGAAATTTGAGTCTACTGCATACACTAAAAAGCTTGATCTTAGTAATTCTTTGCAGGTATTCTTCTTGTACAGTCATTCTTTATTGTAATAATAGGATGTTAATCTGTATATAGTTGAGTTATGTAATTTTTGCTTTCTAGGATTTGGGTAGATAGATCTTTTATAGGAATAGGATTTTTTTCTTATTTGTTGTCGCCCTACGAGTTTAGATGACTCAAAGGAGATTTTGTCTCATATTTCCAAAGGGGGAGATTGAAGCCCTTATACTTTTGACTCATTTGAGTCTAGACTGTATAAGAGCTCATCTAGTTTGGAAATAGTGACAAAATAGTGTCTATCCTAGAAACCAAAGAGCTTCAGAGATTGGGTTGCTTCTTCTTCCATACATCTTGTGATGATCCTAAGACTATAGCCATCACTCACACACTTAGAATTTGATTCTTGCATATCATATTGCACCCTTATGTGTATTAATGTGGTGAGTGTGTTCTAATCCCTCAATTTGATTTTTAATAATTTTTTGGGAATTTTAAACATATTTTAAACAAGGTTTTATTTAATTAAAACTTGATTTAAAAAGTTTTGGGGTTAATATCTAAATATGTATTGTTGTGTTTATTGGACTAAAGTTACTCTGGGTAGAAACCGAAAGCGCTAGAGACTCTAAGGTTGGCTTTGTAATTAATTTGAGACGCGCATTTACATTCGTCCTCAGGCCAACACTTGTTGTTCTCTGATTGGCCCTAGGTGTGTTTCTTTACAGAGACATACCATCGCTTGTTATCAGCCCTTGGATCAACCCTTATCGATGGCCTGCATGTCTTTTGAGTGAATCCCCGTGTAAACCCTTAAGCCAATCACAGCCTGTTTAATCCACCGCCTGTTGTGAGCCCTTGGATTGCAGTCAAAGGAGCTTGACTCAATCTCAGCCATTGTTTTTGAACGATGCTCTGGAATCTTCCTCTCTTCCTATTTAAAGGCCTCCCATCTCAGCCTTCGAAAGCTTTTGCCACTTTGAGTTTTCTCAAAAAAAGAATAGAGAGAGAAGAGAGAAGTTAGAGAGAGAAACCAGACCCAAGTTAGAAACCCTAACTTCGTCCAAATACTTCTCAAGCCCAAACTACTTACCTCTCCAGAAAAAAACACCATAACCAAATAAACACCATCCTTAGTGTTTTCTTGAGTTTATGAGAGTTCTGGTTGAGAGATCTTGGGTTGCTGAAATCCTTGTGTTCATAAATCTTATTTCCAACTTAGACATAGACTCAGATCTTGTTTCTGGCTCAATAGAAATCATAGATCTGTAGTTTTGCATGTCATAATACACTTAGTTGCATTATTTCTCATCTTGAGAATTTCGTTGTTGATTGTTTTCTGTTAAAACATTTTCTTACTTCAGAATCAACAATAAATGTTTTTCTATTTCTGTTTTTACAAAACTTAACCTGACCTAGTTGGATTCGCACTTGGAGGGTTCTCAATCTCCATAATATTTTCAAAAGTGATTGAGAAAGGTCTTGACCGATTTCTTAAGCAAGATCTCCGTGGAATCTGGGTTATTTTGAAAGGTCAAAAAGGTTCTTGGTTTTGTAAGAAAGAAAAATAACAAACTCACTGCATATAGACTTTATATGTGATTTGTTAGGATTGTCTGTAACTAATAAGTGTGTGTGTGTGCATGCATGTGTTTTAGCACACGATTCACAAACATCTTCACACTACAAACACTGAAAGTGTTGGCTATAAGATTTGGTGAACATAAGTCGACGTAAAGTGCTGAAACAAATAAGAGTTGACAAACTGAGAGGACTACATCAACAAACAAGATCTGCAGAAAAGTTAAGGACGCCAGAGGGTATAATCCTAAACTTGTATAGATTTGTTTTTGTGTGCATGTTAGTTAAATAGGTTGTAACTCACATATTTGTTTTAGTGATTGTTTTTGTTTTACTCCGTAGAGGGAGTCGTGGATGTTTCCTCAAGGTTGAGGTTTTACCACGTTAAAAATCCTGAGTATTAATATTTCTACATCTTCTCATCTCATTCTGATGTGTGCTGAGTTTAAAACATTTTAAACTGTTTACTAAAACTTGTTATCAAATCTTGTCCATATCTCGTACATATTTTTTGTTAACACATCTTGTGTTCAAAATTGTTTTGATTTAAGTAAAGAGTTTCTTCAACAAACTTTCGGAGTTGCTTAAATAGTTTATTTTCATAAACGACTTTGGCAACGCTATTTCATCATCATCACCCAAGTGCAAGGGCTGCTCTCCAACATTCAAAATCAAGCTCAAGATCTTCAAGAAGGTTCATTTCTCAATTCTCTCCTTAAATTCTCATAAACTCGCATTAACTTGTTTTATTACTTAGCACTTTTATTCTCTCATCTAACATATCCTAATATAATTTTTATTTAGTATTATTGCACATCTCTTATTTTCATATAAATAAAAACTCAAAAAAATAAGAAAAAGAGGGTTTGCTCATAAATTCCAAACGGGAATTTTCACACTTTTCTTACACTTTTCTCACAACTAAAATACTTTTTTTACACACACATAAAAGAAGCCCCGGTTGGATTTTTGGGATAAACCCCACCCCTCATTTTGCATGCGAACTACGTGGACTTTGATGGCTCTATAGGCTACGTAGTCATCTCAGGGTAAAACCTGAAATTCGAGTCCTATTCTTACTTTTTCTCTCATTTTCTATTTTCTCTAAACTCAATTCTCTTAAATTCTATACATTTATACACACACACACACACACACACACACACACACATATATATATATATATTTATTTATTTATTTGTTCTTAGTGGCATATTATTCCACATGCGTTATCGTTCCATTATAACTATCAACGCAAGGATAATCGCGTAAATACTATTTTCTAGTATTATCTTTATGAACATTCCTACAGATGACTCGCTTCATCTCTTACATAATACAAGTCGATGATTCCTATCTCCACTACATATACACATGCACACATATCACGGGTAAAATAAAGTAAAATAGCAAAAAACCCATGAGAGACCGTAAGGGCGGAATGGGGGCCTAACACCTTCCCATTTCGTAACTTAGCCTCCGGACCCTTTTTGAATCATTTTGGTTTCGTGTGTATCAGTATGTCTTTGGATGCTGTCCTTCGGGATGGCTCCCTTTTTTTTGTCTGTTTTGAGTAAAATAGACAGGTGACTCCATCTCTCTACATGTTTCACCTCATCAACGACGCCGGCCGAAGCGCTCCCGAGAGGGAAGCGCGGGACCTAGGATCCTCCTCTCTCACCCGCCGCGAGGATCGGGGGATAGCCACACCCATCAATTAGGATCCTTGAATCCAGAAAGTATATTTATACGAAATAAACATCACAATAGATTATTTTAAAAAAACGAGATAATTAAACGAGATAAATATAATAAATAACTACCCGAGAGGTCCCCATTTAAAAAGGCACACTAATATGATTTTAAGTTCCCAAGTACTACAATGCTAATATTTTATTAAATTAGCCCAACTAACCAAAATTTCTCAATTATTTAAGTTCTTACTTCAATAATGATTTGGTATGGCGGTCCTCCTACCGCGGGTGATAATTCACCAAAATTCATTATAGCGGTCCTCCCGCCACGAGTGATTTCTCCATCAAAATACACATCCCCTCGTCAAAACGTCGATTGGCCCATTTAAACTGTTGGCCCTTGCTGATTGATGAGGTTCCACACACGACATGACATAAAACGATGGCTAGCCCGTTTAAACTATCGGCGCTCGCTCATTATGTAATCATTATATTTTAATACCCGTCTTATTATCTTAAGCATTAATTCTCAATTTCTCAATTTCACCATTTATAAATTACCCCACCCTTTTAATCGATGTGAGATCCTCAAAACACCCCTTAGTCCCATACCTAAGGGTCCCCAAGTTATCAATACGTCTTACCCTATGTATAGGAGGAATTTGTAACATAAGCCTTAACCTAGTCTCATGCCTAGGCTAACGTAACGACGATAACGTAACAAAAAAAATCAGTCCACCCCCGACATAATAAAGTCGTAATATTCTACCCTCACTAGTCCCATACCTAGAAGGCGTAAATCATCAAAAGTCCTACCCACTAGTCTCATACTTAGAAGCATCCTAAAATATAGGGAGAGCAAGAAAACCCAACAACTCGTCGTCACAAAAGCAAATTTAATAATATCAAAAATTTACGCAAACAAGCAATATAATCATCGTACAAAACTATGCATGATAGTCCAATTCAATTAAATCTTAATTTAATTATCACCACGTCATAAATACCCAGTTAATCCCATTTAATTATTTAAATTAAAGGCACCGATATTTCATCATTAAAAAATCAAAATTCCAATTTTATTATCTCTACATAAACTACGTGAGTTATACGACCCCAAATTCATTTAATTCAAACTAGGGTTTTTCTACATGCAACCTACACCAACAAAACCCAAAATCACTCACGAATCCTACGTACCCACGGGTGATGAATATTAATCATATTAAAATATTTCATAAAAACATCCCCAAGTTTTAGGTGTCCACTTCCTCTAATTAGATTGCTAATTGATTTTAAGAAAGCATCGAGTTCATGTTTAGGCAACACTTAAAACGCATAATACTAAAGGAAGAGAATAGAGTATTCATGATTGTGATTAACTTGAATTAAAATCTGAATAAAAGGTTGAACTCCTCTTGAGAAAATACCAATTGAGTCTTTCCAACTTGTGAAAAGTAGGGGATAGGGTTGAAGATGAGAGAAATATGTTTAGGAAAATCTTTCTGGAGAAAGTTTGAGAGAAAAGTGATTTATGAAGTCCCACCCGTTTCTATTTAGTACATAAAGGGTTTAATAGTTAAAACACAATTAGGAGTCTCCCATACATCCTCAGCCACGGTCGTTCGAATGAGCATGCCTGTCGTTCGAACGACAGAGCATGTCGTCCGAACGAGCCCCACGATTCCCAAAATTAAATCTCTGCAAAAATTATATTAGCTAAACAAATACGCACCTTTCAGTTAAATATTTGAATAAAACCTTACAACCTTTTCATATAAAAGTCCCGAATTAATTCCCGATTGAAAATTTATTAACAAAACCAAATTAAATTCTTAAAGGCTATTAAATCCAAAATTTTATTTTACTCCAAATCAATTAAAGTCAATTAATTAAAATACGAGGTGTTACATACTTCCTCACTAGAAAAGAATTTTGTCCTCGAAATTAGACGAAGCATACACATTAACGCATAAATCTCGCAAAAAGAAAATAAAGCTCATATATGCCTACCCGTATAATGCCATAATTAGGCGCCCATACACCCAATCGTACGCGCACCTACCCAACGAACAACAAAATAATATATATTGCCTATATACATATGCATAGCTATGAAAATAACGGCGTACCACACTCTCTCATAAATCCCCACTCGATCCTATCTCCGAAAGTTATCAAAATGCTAACTTCCTCAAATTAAACCTCAAGACCAAAAAAATCGATACATACGATACCTAACATTTGTACTAAAATATCCAAAATAATTATCGTCTCCATAATCCATTCTAAGTATAACATCCATAACACAAAACTTCACTTCTCCAAGAAAGACATCTAACACGTATGTTAGACCCTGTACCTTAAGGAGTACGAATCAATCAAGGGAATCAAAGATCGGCAACGTGGAAGATAAACAGACTCATAACCTACGAGACCTAAAACCATGATCTGATACCATTTGTCACACCTCGCTAAATTCTGGCGTCGGTCGCCACCAAAACTAAGTCGGGCGTGAGTAAATAAATATCATTCTTAGCATGAGACAAATATGAGACTTATAAAACTATTCCACAAGATAAATAATAATCAAGCCCAAAAGATAAGCCATCCAACTAAGAGATAAAACATCCATTTCCATACTAAACTCAAAATAAATCTAATCTCTATAATATGGAACTGAATATTCTCCAACTGAATCCAATGAAATAACTGAATAAAACCTATACATCTTTGGAACCGAATGGCCCAATCACAATCATAAACGGTGTCTCAAAATAAATATGAAGGAATGAAAAACTAAACTAAATCAATACGCATAAGGTAGAGCAACTCCAACTGGACCTCCAAGCAATTCTCCAAATAATGTTACGCGGCTTCTCCAAATACTATTTTCTGAAAAGTTAGTCAACGCACGAGGTCAGAGCCCCGAGCATGAATACACACTACTCCCCTCAATTAGGATTCTTGAATCCAGACAATATCATTATACAAAATAAACATCACAATATATTATTTTAAGTAAACGATATAATTAAACGCGATAAATATAATCAATAACTACCCGAGAGGTCCCCATTTAAAAAGGCACACCAATATGATTTTAAGTTCCCAAGTACCATAATGCTAATATTTTATTAAATTAACCCAACTGACCAAAATTTCTCAATTGTTTAAGTTCTTACTCCAATAATGATTATCTATGGAGGTCCTCCCGCCGCGGGTGATAATTCACCAAAATTCATTATAGCGGTCCTCCCGCCACGGGTGATTTCTCCACCAAAATAGACATCCTCTTGTCAAAATGCCGGCTGGTCAGTTTAAACTGTCAGCCCTCGCTGATTGACGAGGTTCCACACACGACATGACATAAAATGCTGGCTGACCCATTTAAACTGTCAGCCCTCGTTGATTATGTCGCCAGTATATTTTAATACCCGTCTTATTATCTTAGGCATTAATTCTCAATTTCTCAATTTCTCAATTTCACCATTTATAAATTACCCCACCTTTTTAATCGATGTGAGATTCTCAAAACACCCCTTAGTCCCAAACTTAAGGGTTCCCAAGTTATCAATACATCCTACCCTATGTATAGGAGGAATTTCTAACATAAGCCTCAAATTTAGTCTCATGCCTAGGCTAGCGTAACGACGATAACGTAACAAAAAAAATCAGTCCACCCCCGACATAATAAAATCATAATAATCTACCGTCACTAGTCCCATACCTAGAAGGCGTAAATCATCAAAAGGTCTAGCCACTAGTCCCATGCCTAGAAGCATCCTAAAATATAGGGAGAGCAGGAATACCCAACAACTCGTCATCACAAAGGCAAATTTAATAATACCAACAATTTACACAAACAAGCAATATAATCATCGTACAAAACTACGCATGATAGTCCAATTCAATTAAATCTTAATTTAATTATCACCACGTCATAAATACCCAGTTAATCCCATTTAATTATTTAAATTAAATGCACCCATATTTCATCATTAAAACATCAAAATTCAAATTTTATCATCTCTATATAAACTACGTGAGTTATACGCCCCCAAATTTATTTAATTCAAACTAGGGTTTCTCTACATGCAACCTACACCAACAAAACCCAAAATCACTCATAAATCATACGTACCCACGGGTGATGAATATTAATCATATTAAAATATTTCATAAAAATATCCCCAAGTTTTATGTGTCCACTTTCTCTAATTAGATTGTTAATTGATTTTAAGAAAACCTCGAGTTTAGGTTTGGGCAACACTTAAAACGCATAATACTAAAGCGAGAGAATAAAATATTCATGCCTGTGATTAACTTGAATCAAAATCTGAATAAAAGGTTGAACTCCTCTTGAGAAAACACCAATTGAGTCTTTCCAACTTGTGAAAAGTATGGGCTAGGGTTGAAGATGAGAGAAATATGTTTAGGAAAATCTTTCTGGAGAAAGTTTGAGAGAAAAGTGATTTATGAAGTCCCAACCCCATTTCTTTTTAGTATATAAAGGGTTTAATACTTAAAACACAATTAGGGGTGCCCCATCCATCCTCCACCGTGGTCATTCGAACGAGCATGCATGTCGTTCGAACGACAGGGCATGTCGTTCGAACGAGCCCCACAATTCCAAAAATTAAATCTCTGCAAAAATCCAACTTAATTTTCTGGTAAAAATATATTAGCTACACAAATACGCACTTTCCAGTTAAATATTTAAATAAAACCTCATAACTTTTTTATATAAATGTCCCGAATTAATTCCCGATTGAAAATTTATTAACGAAACCAAATTAAATTCTTAAAGGATTTTAATCCCAAATTTTATTTTACTCCAAATCAATTAAACTCAATTAATGAAAACATGGGGTGTTGCAGCTGGATGTGTTGTCCAAGATCATGTCGATGTTGGGTAACGAGTAATAGTCTTTTAGGGATTCTTTATTCAAATCTTGGTAGTTGACGCAGATGCAGACTTTCCTCCTGACTTTGGCATAGGGATGATATTAGCAAGTTATTTAGGATATTCGACTATGCGAATAAAACCCACGTTCAATTTCTTGACCACTTCCTCTTTGACTTTGAGTGACCGTTCGGTGCAGAGCTTCCTCAGCTTCTGTTTGACTGGTTTATATTCTGGGAATGTTGGGATCTCATGATGAGCTATTTTCGGATAAATGTCAAGCATGTCATAATATGACCAGCGATGATGTCCATGAATTCTTTTAGTAACTCATCAAATTGCACGCGCTCATGCTCATTAAGGGTGGAACATATCCTAATTTATCTATGATGGCTACTATAGACAAGATTAATAACAATAGTCTCATCATCATTAATTTGAACGCGATTATGTTATTTGTTATTATCCTTATTAAGACCAGTTAAGAATTATTCATTTGCAAAATCATCATCATTAAAGGTTTGACTAGAATCAAGACAATTAATGTAAGGCATAGCAAAATACTCAAAATCTTCATTTATTTTACTTTCAAGAAATAACATTGAGAACCCCATTAAAAGATGTCTCGGTTACGTTGATATCAAAAAATCAACAACAACATCAGGTGAAGAGACTATGATATGATAGACAATAGGGTCAGGTTGAATCAGAGAAGGTTGGCTAGGCACATTATTCGAGTTGAGGAGAGGCATGTCATTAACTTTGATTTGAGTGGACGGATCCAACGGTGCGGCATTTGAGCAGTTCATGTAGAGACTCGACCCCAGTGTCTACAGGTTGAATAAGCCTTCGAAATCACTTTCCTCAGAATCCTTGGTAACTATCACAACTTTCCTTTGTCCCAAGAGTTACTACCTTGAAAGAATATTTCCAGCCTCGATTTCATCTTCTTGTCGATATGGTCATACCATGGTTCCGAAAAGCCATAAAAAGGGAAGTCTTCACCCTCCTTGATAAATCTTCCATTCAAAGAGTCCCTCGAAACAATCGTCAGAGTGCTTTGAGTTCTTCTAGTGAGGGCTGGTAACTCGGGCCACATAGGGAAAGGCTTCATTCAGGATTATAGGCTCAAGTATCCCTTACATTGCCCTAGCCCCATTATAGGCATGAAGTGAATGTTCTTGAACATCTGAATCGCATTAACATTGACATGCAGGTTGTTTTTCAGACATAATCAATCTTTAAAATTATCTACTACTGGATGGGGAAGTGGATCAACTTTGAAGCTAGAGAGGAGCATGTCATTTGTCTTATGTTGAATCTCTAATACTGGATTGCTAATGTTAGCATTGCTTATAATTTCCTTATCCTGAAAGATGATGATAACCTGACCTTTGGTGAAGAATTTCAATTTCTGATAAAGAGAAGAAGATGCACCTCAGATGTTGTGGTGCCATGGACAACTAAGGAGAAGGTTGAAACATACAGGTTTGTCAATGACTTGGAACTCGGTGACAGGATTAATAGGGACAACCCCTACTGTGAGTTTTATGGACCCCGTTACCTTTAGATGGGTATTATCATAAGCACGCACGATGACGAAAGTGGGAGAAAGATCATTGATTTTGATCCCATGTAATTAAAGGTTCTGAGAGGACAAACATTTAAGGAAGATCCGTTATTAACAAGTGAGAGTGGTAATGTCTTTCCCAATACTTCAACAGAGATATTGAGGGCATAATTATGATCAGAGTCGATCTTTGATATCTCTACTATGGAAAAGGATAGGAGTTTGGAAGAGGTTAAGGACCTAACCATGTTTATGGATTCTTCGGGAATAGTAAAAGGAGGGAATGTACGCTTGGTGAGGAGGTTTATCAGAGCATTCTGGTGCCGCATGGAGGACATAACAAGCCCCATATGGTGATATTATCTTGGGTTTTCTTGAGCTGGTCAAGGACTTTACTTTCTTCGATGGTCATTTCTGGCACCCTTTCCATTATATGTCTCGATCATATAATGAATTGAATCTTTAAAGTGTCTCCTGACCTAGTTACGTGATTTACTGAGGTGGAAAAGAACTGGAACCCTGTGTCTTCATCTACTTCTAGCTTAATGGTCACCTTGTTGATTTCTGACGCAAATCAGAATGTGTCTCAGAAGTGCGTACTCTCTAGGCTCAAGTGCAAGCATGTTGCTCAAGTAATAATCCGATAAGTCGAGTATCGATCCTCAGGGAAATAAGACAACAGAGTTGTAACGACGTTGGACAGACGAAGGAATCCTAACTCTGACTCTAAAGAAAAAGGAAAAGATGATATGTTTTGGGAATTGACTACAACTAAATGCAATTTTAAAAATAATTAACTAATGAAATAAAGTATGAATGGAATGCAACTATTCTAAATTACCTAAAATACTGATGATGAATGACTTAAAACTTAAACTATATGATGAGAAAAACAGGAGGGGAATACAATCCCTCAACCCTAGTGTATTGCAGGTATAAAACTAATCGTACATTTAAGTGATTAATTACACCCAGAATTTAGTACTCCCAAACATTACGTATATGAGGTTTAAGCCCACATCAATTTTATACACATGCAGCTAACACATTAGGTTAAGTTCATGCATCCCGATCCTTTTAAATCTAGTCGGGCATGTTAAACTGAACGATGCATGTGAACGAACTCATGATGAAACTATATTAAAACATGTAAATACGTATTATGAACCCAGAAATTATTTGAATCAAATAAGAGAAAGAACCATGCAAGAACAATAATAAGAAGAATGAAACTTGGATTAAAACTTAAAAACAAACCCAGAATGAATCTATCTTGAAGAAAATAATTCAAACTATGTTCTTAGATCATCTTCTAACTTTTCTTTATCAAAACCTATGAAAAACTATCAAGAACTGTCTTTTCTAAATCATTAGCTTCGTACAAATACGTTTTAGAATGAGTTATAACCTAATGGAACTCTTTGGACCAATCAGAATAAGGGACCAATTTCGCGCATCAGGACCCCCAAACCGGTTAGCAGGTACCCCGAATCGGTTCGACCCCAAATCGGTTCGACCAAGGTTCGGGAATTTTCACTATTTTTAGGTGCCTTTTTCCTCTTTTCAACTCTTGGAATTTTTCTCATGTTTTCTTCTTTTCTTCTTGGATTTTTTCTCAACTTCAATTGATCATAACTCTTCAACTGTAATTCTAATTTGGATTCCATTTCTTCCATGGTTCTCTTTGTTCCGAGCTTTTCAACTTTCCAGTTGACTCCTCCTCTAGGATCCGGTTGCAGAATTACCAAAGTGCCCTTGAACCTTTTTTTTATTGTTTCGATTTATCTTTTGCATCGCTTGCATAATTAACCTGTAAAACACATAGGAGAAACACGAAACATGAAATACTTGCCAACAAATGTTAGTAGCATAAATGTGAGTTAAATCCATATCAATTGCATCACTCGGGTTCACAAATGTACCGAAATTAGGGGAATAAATATACAATATTTATGCCCAATCAAACCCCCCTTACTTAGAACTTTACGCATCCCGAGCAATGTAAAAGAGAAAAAATAAAGTCACAACTCCTCTAAACATATTATGGGGATAGAATACCTATTTCGTGGGCAAGATATTGCATTTAGCTTATGCAACAAGCCTTTAAACCCCTAGGTTACCCTAGTAGGACGAGTGTTGTCTCGTGAGGGTTTGCAATGAATGTACCCACAAAATTCGACTCAAAGAAAAATCAAAACACACAAAAATTGTATAATTCAAACTTTTCCCAAAAATAGTAGTCATCGAATCATGTTCAAGAGTCTTAAATCATAGTACGTGTGTGCGAAGCCAGAAATTTAACCACGAATTTCCACTGATTGACCATTACGTTACTTATCCGAAAATTCATTTTGATTTAAAAATCTCACGTTATGCTCTCACAAACGAATCACTCGAAATGTGACTATTCTCTCGGTGTGCATGATTTGTGAGAGTAAATATATTGGAACGCACACAAATAGAAAGATGGAAATTTTATGGTAATCGGATCTCATCAAAGGATTACGGGTATAAGAAAACGGGACCATTGCCTCTAATTCACGTTTTTTTTTATCTCTTTTATTATCTTTTGGTGTTTTAGCACTCCACGCAGTAACAAATTTCACAATTTTGGACTCGGCTAGGACTTTTACGGGTTAAAGGTATAGTGGGTAAAATTGGAAAAGGTTAAGAATTTCGGAATTGGAAAATTTTTCTTATGATGTCCGTTAGTGCTTTTCCGAGCTTTTGCTCATTTTCTTCTTCTTTTCTATTTTTTCTATTTTTTACTTCTTTTCTTTTCTTGATATTTTTGTTGAGCATTTCTATTCTTTTTATTGCCCCTTTTTGTTGCACTTTTCGGACTTAAATTCTGAATTTCCATTTTTCAGAATTTCGGGCTTTTTGGGTTTTTCGATTTGTCAAACGAAAGGAAAAACTTTTATTTGGCTCAAAATGGGTTACAAAAGGGATGGTTTTTCAAAACTTTTTATTGCCAATATGTTTGGGTAACAAACGATGGCCTACTTCATTGTCCAAAATACTAATTGCGTTACTATATGCGTCTTGAGATTAATTTAATTTAGAGATTTCTTTGGCACGTTTTTCAAGGCAATGTCACACACATTTCTCAAAACCGATCAAAGCGAAAGACTTGAGATCCTCGACGACTTATTAGACCGCTGAAAAGAACTTTGAGTTAACAATTAACTCAGATTGATTTATAAATTTCACAAAAATGAAAGGCTCGAATCTCACCGAGGTTGTTAATCTCCACACTTATTATCCTTGGTAAATTTAGGCTTTGTGTATTATGTTTTTACAATTTGAGACTTTAAACCAACTTTTAATGATATTTTTGAAAATTTTGAATTCTAATTTTTATTTATTTTGAAGAAAAATATTTTTGGATTTTTTAAAATTTTATGTTTTTTTTAGATTTTTGGGCATTTTTGAAAATTTGTCAAGTTTTAGAAATACGCACCCCTAACTTAGACTTTTGCATTGTCCTCAAGCAAAAAGGACTAAAATCTAACTCAAAGTGAATGAAAAGTGCGAAAAAATAAAACAAACAAATTAAAACATAAATGAATAATTTTATTATAACAACGGAGAAACATGTGTTACAAAATAGGTGAGAGAGAATGTGACTAAAAATTTTTAAACACCGAAAATAATACACAACCAACAAATATATCAAAAACAGTCATGGGCTTCATTGGGGAGGAGGATGTGAGGGCCCGAGTGGTGCGCTCGGATCATAGGGATCATAAAAGAAAGATGGTGGGGGTCCGCCGAAGTTGAGCTCGTAAAGGTGGGCTTGGATCCGGTGTATCATACTTGTGTCCCTCCGATAAGACTCTTGATCCCTTTGATAGTCGGCTTGATCTTGATTGTATTGGGTGATGAACCCGTCAAGGCGGGATTCCACCACCGAAAGGCGCCTATCAAAATTTTCCCCCGAGGGCTCAAAATCCGAATCACCATCTTCTTCTTCATACTCCTCTTCTTCCTCCCCCACATCCATCATGGGGTCATCATGTCCTTACTCCCCCGCACCCTCATCAAGAATGGGATGGTCGGGGTGAGCCACCCGCATTTGGCGTGGTGGAGGTGGTGCCAATTGGGCGGGGGAGTCGGATTTGTTGCCCAGGGTCTTCTACCCCAGCATCCATCAGTAGTTTTATAATGAAGCGAGCGTAAGGGAGCACGACCTTGTCCCACTCATCGTAGGCAGCATTGATGATATCCGCGTAGAAGAGTTGGGCTAGATGGATTGTGCTCTCGGGGTCGAGGAAGTGGTAGAGAAAGTTGGCGTGACGCAGCCGGACCACCGAGTCATTGGTAATTTGGTGGATTGCTCAACAAGCAATTAGGTGCGTGAATCGCACCGTATCCGATAGACTTCCTATGGGAAAGGAATCCCGCACCCATTCCTCCCTGGGTGGCATTCGAGCAATGCATTCTTCTTTGGTGCAGAGGGCACCATTTGTGCGGTATTGGAAAGGCACGGGGAGGACAAACCCTTTGGCACACATTTTGCGTGCAATAATGGTGGTGGAAAATGGAATTTGGATACCATCAAGAAAAATGCAAAGCCGCGCCTCATAAGGTGGATCCTACTCCAATAAGAGTTTAATATCTCCATTAAAGATAAGAAAGGAGTAAAAAATGTCGGTACCTACCACTTATCACGACTTTTGTTCGATGTACCTAGTGATCCAATACCCATAGACGAATACTTCTCGGATGAGTAACTCTTTGCTACCTCTTCTTTGCCCTAGTTTGCGGATATAGTGAACTATCTTGTCACGGGAGCTGTCCCTCCCGATTGGACACCGCAAAATAAGAAGAGGTTCATTACTTGGTCGCGCATGTTTTTCTATAATGATCCGTTCCTGTTTAAATATTGCGCCGACCAAATCATTCGACGTTGTGTACGGGATGATAAGATCCCCAAAGTCATCTAATTCTGTCATTCGGAAGCTTACGGAGGTCACTTTTTGACGAAAAAGACGGCCGCTAAGATTCTTCAATGCAGCCTCTATTGGCCCACAATCTTCTGGGATGTTAAAAATTGTTGCAAATCATGCGATAGGTGTCAAAGGATGGGGGCGCTTACCCGACGAAACATGATGCCATTAACCCCGATACTCATTATTGAGATCTTCGATTGCTGGGGTATTGACTTCATGGGCCCTTTTCCCCATCTTTTGGTTTCCTATACATCCTTGTCGTGGTAGACTACGTTTATAAATGGGTAGAAGCCATAGCTACCAAGACCAATGATAATAAATTGGTGATTAGGTTCCTACATGAACACATACTTTCCCACTTCGGTGCTCCGAAAGCGATAATCAGTGATAATGGCATGCACTTTTGCAACAGGCCATTCGCGAAGCTCATGAGAAAGTATGGCATCATTCATAAGGTTGGAACGACCTATCATCCACAAACGAATGGGCAGGCCAAACTAGAAAATCGAGAGATCAAGAACATTCTCGATAAGACGGTCAATCCCACTCGAAAAGATTGGTCACTTAGATTGAACAATTCACTATGAGCCTATCGTACCGCATACAAAAATTCACTCGGCATGTCCCCATTCCGCTTTGTGTATGGAAAACCTTGCCATCTTCCCGTGGAATTAGAGCACAAGGCATATTGGGTGATTAAGAAGTTGAATTATGACATGGATAAAGCCGGTGAATCTTACAAGCTTCAATTAAATGAATTAGAAGAGATACACAATGATGCGTATGAGAACACAAAAATTTCCAAAGAAAGGATGAAACTCGCTCACGATAACATCATTCGACGCAAAGAGTTTCTTCCCGGACAAAAAGTGCTTCTCTATAACTCTAGGCTTCATCTATTTTCGGGCAAGTTGCGATCACGATGGAGTGGCCCATTCATTGTAAAGAATGTTTTCGCTCACGGAGCGGTGGAATTAGACGATTTAAAAGGTGGAAATACATTCAAGGTAAATGGACAACGCCTAAAGTCATATCTAGAGGCATGTGTGGAAGAAGTCGACACCGTTTGGTCGTCAGACCCCGTTTACGGGGAAGAGTGAACTTAAAATGAGAGGTCTTCGCATCCCCAACGCGTATGGGGTGAATTCTTGTCTATAGTAGTCGTGTGTGAGTTAGTGTATTTTTTAGTTCAGAGCACGGTTCACGAGAGGGATTGAGTAAACACACTTTTTGGAAGCATTTGCACATATTTCAAGGGCTTGGTCGAGGCAATTTTAGGGCACCCGAGGGTCTAGAGCATTTTTAGGGGAAATATGCACGAGAGGAGATAGGATAAAACACTTAGTTTTTGAGAGAAGAGAGAACCCAACCTTTCTAGCCAGCACCCTACCCCAAACCCAGGTCGAACCGGTTCAGGGGGCGAACCGGTTCGGGGTACCTAGAAGATTACTCCCCCCTGTTTTCTAAATTCATTCTCTTCCCTCCTCTTTTCCCTCCATTCATTTCCCTACGATTTTTTCCCCTCCAAAACCTTTCCCCTTCCACTTTCAATCCCAACCCCTTCCCTCCTTCCTCTCCTTCCAAACACATTCCCCTTTCCCACCAAAAATCCATCCCCAACACCTATAAATCCACCCCCACCCCTCATCCATTTCTCACACTAAAAATTCACTCTCCCTCTCATCCATACCATATCCTTCTTCTCTACCTATCTCTCTCTCTCACCATGTCGCGTCCCCGCCGAGCCAATTTCTGCCCTAAGAAATACGATGACACCACCATCCTCGATGACGAGGGTAAGGGGGTGTTTTGAAGCATCCAAGAACTCCATTGGGCTGAGCAATACTTCTCGACCACACGCCAAATCCACATCGAGCATTTTGTTAGTTGGGAGGAACTTCCCGGCGATGTCACCGCCCTATTCAACCGCCGGGGATGGTGCTCTTTTCTCGCCCTACGAGCAATCAAGTGTTTAAAGCCACTATTCGGGAAGTATTCGTCTACGGGTATTGGATCACTAGGTACGTCGGACAAAAGCCGTGATAAGTGGTAGGTACCGACGTTTTTTACTCCTTTCTTATCTTTAATGGATAGATTAAACTCTTGTAGGAGTAGGATCCACCTTATGAGGCGCAGCTTTGCGTCTTTCTTTGCAATTAGGTATTTTAATGGCGCGTGGTCGGTGAAGCAAGTGATGGGAGAACCGATAATGTAGGACCAAAATTTGTTAATAGCAAAGACTACCGCTAGCAACTCCTTCTCTGTGGTGGACTAATTGAGTTGTGGTCCGGTAAGAGTCCGGCTAGCGTAGTGTAACACCCCATATTTTTTACGATTTAAATAATTGTGTGATTAATTATTATTATGGGAATAAATATGCGATTAATTATTGTTGTTGGATTAATTAAATTAAAATGTGAGAAATTAATTTGTTATTAATCCGGATTAAAATAATTATTAACTAGCGTGCCAAGGGTTAATACTTATTGTTGTGACCTATTAAATATTACTGTGTGATATGTATTATGGAATTATGATATTTGATAAATTATCGGAAGTGAGAAATACGGCAGTTTGGTAATTTAAGTCTGTCACGCGTGTGAGTCGTGTCGTGACTAATTGAATGGAATAAAAAGATAATTTATTTTTATTAACTCGTACGGTCATTTCAAGTACACCATTGAGTCCGGGAGGGTCGACATAGTCAAAATAGTGTACCCGGGTGTTTAGTTTGGGTCCCGGGGAGATTTTAGGCCTAGCCGGCGCCCCGAGAAGGCATTATGGTAAATTGTATTTTTGGGCTAAATTAATGGACGAAAATTAAGAGTAATTATATCAGCCTAGGAAAGTCCGTTAGGTTTAACAGGTTACACAAATCAAGAACGGCTATGGAGGGTGTGAGGGAGAATCAATTTCTAAGAGAGAAGGCTCGATTAGCACCACCTTGCATAATCGTGACCACCAACGCGTAGATCGCGAAGAGAGGAACGCGTGTATACCAACATCACCAACGGATCAGACCATCATATTCGAGGCAAGTGTTTATTACTTTCTTTCTTTTAGCAATAATCATGCTCATGTTAGTGTAGGTGGATTTAATCGTGATTTATATGTTAATTGGGTGAAAATTGGAGATTTAAATTATGATTAAGGATTGGTTTAATTAGTGGTTGGAATTCCTTCATGTATGTAGATGATTAATCACGGAATTTGATTATATATGGATGAATGAATCTGGGTTGATTAAGTTCTTTAGTTGAAAATTTGGAAACTAGGGTTCATATGAATTGATTTGGGGATTTTATATATTTATGATGATTTATGACGAATTAATGGTCCTAGGAGGTTAGGAATGATTTATAACCTGCTAGGGTTGATGGGTATTGATGATGAGGCGATGGGTGTTGAATCTTAGAGGTTTATAGGTTCATAAATGGTGGAAAACGCAGAATTCTGGGGAAGAAGACGAACAGTGAAATCTCGCGCGAAGTCGTTCAAGCGAGAATGCATCTCGCGTGAAGTCGCTCGAACGACACGTGGAAGTCGTTCAAACGACAACCTTTCTGGTTCGAGCGACAAGGGGAATTTTTGGGGATTTTTCTCAAAGTCTAGTTTTGAGTTTGCCAGTTTATTGCAGTGAGAGAAACTGCCAGATAATAAATTTAAATAAGATGGAATTTCGGAAAAGTATGTGAGAATATATACTTTGTTTATTTCGGTATAGAGAGAGTATACCTTGGAGATTACGAGAGAGATAGTAATCTAAATATTTATACTATACGTAGAGATGAGATTAAAATACGTATGAGGAGTATATATGTAGGTTGGACAAATATCTATAATTTATAATAGGATGTGTGTATGCCTATTATGTAATATTATTGTAAAAGCACTAATGGGTGATAACCCGGGGGTGAAAGAACCTTATAGTTAAGCGCACTAATGAGTGATAACTCGGGGGTGCAGAAACTCTATTGTTAAGTGTACTAATGGGTGATAACCCAAGGGTACAAGGATGATTATTGTTAGGCACACTAATGGGTGATAACCCGGGGGTGCTGGATTATTATTGATAAGTGCATTAATGGATGCTAACCCGGGGATGCAATATTATATTGTTAGGCGCACTAATTGGTGATAACCCGAGGGTGCTAAATTATTATTGATAGGTGCATTAATGGGTGCTAACCCGGGGATGCATGATTTTCTGTATATGTGCACTAATGGGTCTTAGCCGGGGGTGCAGGATTAGTATATATATATATATATATATGGACTTGTGAATATTGCTACTGTGTGAAATTAGTAGAATCGGTAATAATAATAATCATTACATTGCACCAAGCGGTCTTAACCTAAGTGTGCAGGATTAGTGTATATATATAAGGGATGATGAGACTATATATATGTATGAGTGTACTTGGGTAACTTTCTACTTTGTGAGACTAGTAGATGAAATAAAAATGAGAAGTAAGATAATCTTAGTGAATAAAAGATTAACCATTCAAACGATGTATAATGAAACTTAGTATGTGAGATAAACTGTCTGAATAGCGTATTGTATGGGCGATACGGGAATACTGCTAGTGAGCATAGTTAGTATTAGTATGGTTTCTAACTAGTTAGACTGGGAGGTATAACTAGGGGGAGATTAGATGTACGTTAGGCGTGCACAATAGACGAGAGGTGAGAAACTCATGTGAGATTCGATAACTAACATTCGTATAAGACTTGTTTTAAGAACCAGTTTTAAATACTTGCTAAATCATTTTTACACATCGGGCTCTGACCCGTTTCTTGTATCTCTTCTCTATTTTGCTATATATATATGTATTATATCAGGTGCTTAGCCACAGGAGTATCAGATTTAGAGATTTGGATTGCTTGACGTGCTGCAGCTGTTGTGGAAGTTGTAGGTCCTTGCAGTAGACGCTTCCATTCAGTTACATCTAGACTTCTTGTTTAGGGCATATGCTGCCATCTTCTAGTTCTTCATCTGAGATATTGTATTCAGTTTAGTTATGGTTTTGAGTTTTGAACTGGGAGTTTGATCCAGTCTTATTTAGTTCAGTATTTGATTCTTGTACAGTACTTATTATATTCCTGTGTATGTTAATGGTTTATAATGCATCCTTGGATTGTTATGGAATTAAATGGTTTATATTTTAAGACGGAAAGAAATGGAATTTATTTGGTTTTAATAACTTGGAAATGTTTTGACACCTAGATTAATTTTATATTAGGTGATTAATATGTTAAAAAGTTTTTCGACAGTGATGCTGAGAATGAACCAACTGAATATCCTGTTTTAAATTAGTAGAGGACTGATCACCCTATATTTAATTGGGCGGGGTGTCACACGTAGTAGATGACATGAGGCTGTTTGTCTTTTCTTTGGCCCAAAACATCCCCTATCGCATAATCGCTAGCATCACACATAAGTTCAAATGGTAAGGACCAATCCGGAACTTGCATGATGGGAGCGGACACAAGCATGGTTTTCATTTTTTCAAAAGTGCTATAGCATGCTTCCGTCCACTCAAATGGGGTGTCCTTAATGAGTAGGTTACTTAAAGGTCTAGCGATGGCGCTAAAGTCCTTAATGAACCTTCGATAAAACCCAGCGTGTCCCAAGAAGGAGCGCACGTCTTTGAACGATTTTAGTGGGGGTAGATCGACTATGACACCTATCTTAGCTCTATCGACTTCTATCCCCTTGGATGAAACTATGTGGCCAAGAACTATTCCCTCAGTGACCATAAAATGGCATTTCTCCCAATTTAGAACTAAGTTCTTCTCCACACACCGGGCAAGTACTTTTTCCAGCTTTACGAGACACATGTCGAAAGAGGTGCCAAAAATGCTAAAATCGTCCATGAACACTTTGAGTCCTCTATCAACCATGTCACTAAATAGGCTCAAGATGAACTTTTGAAAGGTCGCGGGTGCATTACACAAGCCGAATGGCATATATTTG
Source organism: Sambucus nigra (assembly GCA_949130495.1). Lineage (NCBI taxonomy): Eukaryota > Viridiplantae > Streptophyta > Magnoliopsida > Dipsacales > Adoxaceae > Sambucus > Sambucus nigra. Next base: position 289,910,831 of record OX422215.1, on the reverse strand, counting down.
TAGGCAAACGTACCAAAGGGTCAAGTGAAGGTCGTTTTCTCCTGGTCAAGTACATCTACCTCAATTTGGTTATATCCGGAATAACCATCAAGGAAGCAATAGTAAGGGTGGCCCGCTACTCTCTCAAGCATCTGATCAATAAATGGCAAGGGAAAATGGTCTTTCCTAGTTCCCACATTGAGTTTCCTGTAATCAATGCAAACGCGCCACCCGGTGGTGGTACATTGGGGAACTAGCTCTCCCTTAGCATTCTCAACCACTGTCATGCCCGAATTCTTCGGGACAACTTGAATATGGCTCACCCACTTGCTATCCGATATTGGGTAGATAATCTTGGCATCCAATAGCTTAATTATTTCGGTTCTCACCACTTCTTTCATATTGGGGTTTAGTCTTATTTACATTTCTCGAGGGCTTGACATCCCCCTCGAGGTGAATCTTGTGGGTGCAAATCAAAGGACTTATCCCCTTCAAATCAGTAATACACCAACCAAAATCACTTTGGTGCTTCCTCGTAATCTTTAACAGTTTACCCTCCTTCTCTACGTCTAGGCTAGAGGAGACAACAATGGGAAATGTATCATCCTCTCCTAGGTATGCATATTTAATATGAGAGGGTAGTTTCTTCAATTTGAGAGTCAAAAATTTGTCGTTGGAGGGAACCATGCGTGTCTCCCTCGGCAATAACTCCTCGAATTAAGAAACCCAACTTACATCTCCCGTGTCCTCATCTGACGCTCTCTCATCAAGTAACTCTCTCAATTCCTCAAGTTCCCTCTTGAATTCGGTGTGCATTCCCTCACTCTTGTGGCTCGATACTAAACACGAACCTAGGGCATCTCCACAATAATTTTCCTCAAAATACTCCTCTACGATCTCGTCGATTAGGCTCACCGTGTGAAGATCATCTTCTTCCCCCGTATGTTGAGCTATATGGAAGATGTTAGTCTCTAAGGTCATGTTCCCAAAGGTGAGTTGCATCTATCAATTTCGAGTATTGATAATTGCATTAGCTATAGCTAATAATGGGCGCCCAATAATGATGGGAACATGACTCCTCGAGGTGAAGGAGGGCTCGGTGTCCCAAATGACAAAGTATATCGAGAAGTAGAAAGTGTCAACTTGGATGATCACATCCTCAACTATACCTCTTGGGATCTTTACGGTTCGGTCCGCCAATTAGAGAGTGATCTTTGTGGGCTTGAGGTCACCCAAATTAATTTGCCTATAGATGGCGTAAGGGAGGATATTGACACTTTCTCCCAAGTCAAGTAAGGCTTTTGTAACAACCCCCGTAATTTTTGGGGTATTTTCGAAATAAAGAGGAAAAATAAAGTTTTCATAAAATTGTTTGTATTGGCTAAATATGTTGGTTATGATTTTATAAGAATAAAACTTCAAGCGGAATTGAAATCGGATTTAAAACGGATTTTATATGAATTTTTTAATATTTTGCCTTATAGGCATTTTTTGGGCGAATTGTCAGTTTTTCGGGGTGATCGATCAATCGACCCCTGGGGGTAGATCTTTTGTTTTTATCTTATAAAAAGGGATCGTGGGCAAGTATTTTGGAACAGCCTTGGTGCATAAAAATACTCAGAAGACATATTTTCTTTTCCTCTCTTTTATACACAAACAATACCCTTTAATTTATGCTTTCAACCTTAGGTTTTTTAGGTGTTCTTGGGGCTGTTTTGAGGTTGATCTTGGAGGAAGTTTTGATGATGTTTGAGGAATGATTTTGATGGTGTTATCTACATTTATGGGCAGATTTATCATTGGTTTCTCATCATGGTTTGAGGTATGGGGTTTTACACAATATGCTCCTAAATCTCGTGAGTGTTTATTTCGTTGAATTCTTGTTAATTGAACTCTTATTTTGAATTGTTAAATTCTTGGAAATCTGGAAAAATAATTGTTGGAATTATTTTCATTCATGTGGTATTATTCATATTGTTGTTGAGCACGTTGTCATGAGATTTTAATATGGCACGGACGTTTGGCACCTGCCAAAATTCCTGCTTCCAAGGGATATGACCTGATAAAGCATATGCAGATGGGGTGAGGCCTGGTGACCCGGTTAATGTGGTGTTGAGAAATTTATTGATAAAATTCTATTGAGATTTGCATTTGATTTGAATATTCGTATTCGTATTGTTACGTTTTATTCATCGCTAACATTTTTGCTGAGCATCTTTCCTGTCGTATTGTGTACTTCCCCATATTTTCTTTTAGTGGCAGGTTAGCACGAATTTTGGGGCGCAATGGAGATTGATTTTAGAGTGGATTGTTTTTGGAAAGATTTTTAATACAAGAGGAGAAGACTTGTATTTATTATTTTGATGCATAGAGCATTTGGAGATTTATTTGTTTTCGAGATAGTTAGATTGTTGTAATTATTTCGAGAGAATTTTTGTATTTATTTGAAGAGATTTGAGATTAGTGGTTTCTTTTCTATTATGGGAATTAGATGCTCTATACCTTATTATTTGTGGATTTGGTTAGTTTTATCGATAGTAGCTCTCCGTTCGCTCTCCCCGGGCGGGCGGGGTGTTACATCTTTTTCAATTTTATTTTCTCTAATGATGCAGGAAATGGTGGGTGCACCGAGATCTTTGAATTTTGGCGGGAGATCATTAAGTAGGATGGAGCTCACGTCCTGTGCTAGAAAGATGTTTTTCTTTACCTTCATCTTCCTCTTCACTGTTAACAAGTCCTTGATGACTTTCGTATAAGCTGGAATTTGCTTAATGGCATTGAGGAAAGGTAAATTTAACTTTACTTGCTTAAGCACGTCTAGCACTTCATAACGGGGGTTTCCTTTGTGGGAAGGAACCAACCTTTGAGGAAATGATGCCGCGGTGGATGGTTTCACTACTACCTCGGGCTCACTAGTGTCATCTTTATCACTCTCATTCAAGGGGACATCTTCGGACTCTTTCATGCCGGTCAAAATCTCCTTATCTTTGGTTGCATCGTGTGGGAGAGGTGATAAATCAACGACTCTCCCACTACGATGAGTGGTCACAACTTGACATTGCTCCTGATGTTATGTCGAGGTGGACCTAACACTAGTTTGAGCTTGGGACAGTCTTTGGCCCTGGGCAGGAAACTTTCCTTTCTCTTGGATACTCAACGATGATTGCAACTTTGAAATGTTCGCATTTATGTCGTTGATCATGCGCTCATGCCTAGCATTAATTGCATTCTGGGTATTGATAAAGTGGTTCATCGTATCCTCGATATTTCTACGCGGTGGAGTGATATATTCTCCTTGAGGTGGTGGTTCTTGCACATGTCCTTGCATGTGTGGTGCTTGTTGAAAGTGCGGTGGTGGAGGAGGGGCAACATGTGAATTAGGGTTCATCGCAGCATGTTGTTGCCTATAGCAAAAACTAGGATGGTTTTCCATGAAGGGTTGTAAGAATTCCCGTGTGGTGCACCGAAATTACCCTTGAATCCTCTTATACCACTCACTTGTTCTTGAAGCATAACTTTGTAGGCGGGTATAGTCGGGCATTCCTCAGTTGAATGACCCGCTTCACAAATCGCACACACCTTCTCGATGGGGTTTGGGATGGATCCAGTTAGTCCTCTTCCACATACTTCAAGTAGGTATCGCATTCCTTTCTCAAGTACATCGAGTCGACAGTCCATTATAGAATTCTTTTCTACGTGAAATAGGTCGGACGCCGATGGAGTGGTGGTCACTTGGCGATTTCAATTTTGAGTGTTAGGGTCAAATGTATCCCCGAATTGGGTAGTCTCGGCGATATATCTCAGGTGAAGCTCAGCATCATTAGCGTATAATTCGATAAATGTACCATCGTACATGGTTTCAACGAGTTTCTTAGAATTAATGTTCAGCCCGTTAAGGATGATGGAAATGATTTGCAGTTTATCAAATCCATGATAGGGCACGAAGTAATTAACTCATTGAAACGCTTGTAGCATCAATCGAACGACTCAATTTCTAATTGTCAAAAAGTTTGAATTTGAGACTTGACGGAGTTCGTTCGATATGGAGGAAAGAATTTCTTGAGAAATTAATATTGTAACTCGTTCCATGATGAAATCTAATTTGGAGGTAAAGACCATAGCCAAGTCTTAGCCTTATCCTTTAGCTAGAATCGAAAGAGTTTAAGGCGGAGCACATATTTTGTGCAAGTTTGATCGGTGAGAGTCTCGTACACCTCTTCAAATTCCATGATGTGGGCATATGGATTTTCTGAATCCATTCCATGGTAAGTGGGAAGTATCTGGATCATCCCATTCCTAAAGAAAAATTTCCTGGCATTATACGGGAGTAAAATGCATCCCGGAGTGACAGTGCGCTCGGGATATAATATTTCTCTCAAAGGGCAATATGGGACCTCTTCCTCATCGGTGGCTGCACTACCGTATTGTGACATGTCTCTCTCGCTCAAATACTTTGTGTCCTCACTTGGTATGCTCGGAGCGTGCTCTGAATTGTGTCCTAAGAGGGAAAACGGAGTGTTATTTGTGAGTGAGTGTGACGGTATGGGAGGTGGAACCCATAATTGTGGAGCGTTAGGAGTGTGAGGGCTATGAGGGTCGTACTCAACAATCGAGTTTTCGTGAATGTGGATTGGAGTGTTATGGGGAGTTGGAGTGAGTTCAGAATTTTGCATTAACAGTCTTATGAGAGATGATAAGGAATATTTTTGTGCTTTTAAATTTTTTTATGTTTTTGGATTTTTTGGTCAAAGCTTTAGATTGACTTGATCTAATCCTAAGTCTACCTAATTCCTCGACAACGGCACCAAAAACTTGACGCGACTCAGAATGTGTCTCAGAAGTGCGTACTCTCTAGGCTCAAGTGCAAGCCTGTCGCTCAAGTAATCATTCGATAAGTCGGGTATCGATCCTCAGGGAAATAGGACAACAGAGTTGTAACGATGTTGGACAGAAGAAGGAATCCTAACTCTGACTCTAAAGAAAAAGGAAAAGATGATCTGTTTTGGGAATTGACGAAAACTAAATGCAATTTTTAAAATAATTAACTAATGAACTAAAGCATGAATGGAATGCAACTATTCTAAATTACCTAAAATACTGATGATGAATGACTTAAAACTTAAACTATATGATGAGGAAAACAGGACGGGAATACAATCCCTCAACCCTAGTGTATTGCAGGTATAAAACTAATCGTAAATTTAAGTGATTAATTAGACCCATAATTTAGTACTCCCAAGCATTACGTATATGAGGTTCAATCCCTCACCATACTTAATCAGAGGACGAGTAAATCGGTATTGCGATAGTTACCCTCGAATTGCATTCTGAAGCATCCCGATTACCCTGAAGCAAACGAGATCCAAAAATCTACAATTGTCGCATTTCTACACAATACGGTCGTAATAAATCATTAAATTTAGAAGACTAATTTTGTACACATGCAACTAACACATCAGGTTGAGTTCATGCATCCCGATCCATTTAAATCTAGCCGGACATGTTAAACTGAACGATGCATGAAATAATTGCGTTACATGTGAACGAACTCATGATGAAACTATATTGAAACATGCAAATACGTATTATGATCCCAGAAATTGTTTGAATCAAATAAGAAAAATAACCATGCAAGAACAATAATAAGAAGAATGAAACTTGGATTAAAACTTGAAAATAAACCCGGAATGAATCAATCATGAAGAAAATAATTCAAACTATGTTCCTAGATGATCTTCTACCTTTTTCTCTATCAAAAATTATGAAAAACTGTCAAGAACTGCCTTTTCTAAATCATTAGCTTCGTACAAATACGTTTTATAATGAGTTGTAAACTAATGGAACTCTTTGGGCCAATCAGAATAAGGGAGCAATTTCGCGCATCAGGACCCCCGAACCGGTTCGCAGGTACCCCAAACCGATTCGACCCCGAATCGGTTCAACCTGGGTTCGGGAATTTTCGCTGGTTTTGGGTGCCTTTTTCCTCTTTTCAACACATAGAATTTTTCTCATGTTTTCTTCTTTTCTTCTTGGATTTTTTCTCAACTTCAATTGATCATAACTCTTCAACCGTAATTCAGATTTGGATGTTGTTTCTTCCATGGTTCCCGTTGTTTCGAGATTTTCAACTTTCCAGTTGACTCCTCCTCTAGGATCCGGCTACAGAATTACCAAAGTTCCCTTAAACTTGTCTTCCTAGACTTTTTTTCATTGTTTCGATTTCTCTTTTGCATCGCTTGCATAATTAACCTGTAAAACACATAGGAGAAATACGAAACACGAAATACTTGCCAACGAAGGTTAGTAGCATAAATGTGAGTTAAATCCATATCGATTGCATAACTCGGGTTCACAAATGTACCGAAATTAGGGGAATAAATATACAATATTTATGCCCAATCATTTTCCCTCAACAGATCTTCGAAGGTTATCATTCTGCATAAATTGACTAATAAACTGGGCTTTCCTTATCGGTTTGTCATCTGAACTGTCAAAATCGTCCCCCCATCTCGTGGTGATTATGTACTCTTGCCAAGAGAAATCAATAGATTCAATACCCTCGAATGCTTTATCATACAAATCTTATCGCTCAGTGGGGAGGTGCAGGAGTGAAAGAACCAAACGACCCTTAACCTTCAAAGCAGTGAGTAGCTCATCAATACTGCAAATTTCACTTGTCTGTAGAAGTGCATCAGTGATTACGCGTGAAAGGTAGCGCGTAGTCAGCACGCTAGTCATTGTACTTGTTTCACCGTATTAATACAAAAACTTAATTTATGACTGCACTAGCGATACAAGTATAGCGGTAAGTCGGGTATCGAGAATCCACAGGGAATGTTAGTATAGCTCGTAATCGATTTATTATTTCAAGAATAAAAATTGTAAAAGGTGATGGGTTATTTTAAATAAAAGGGAAAAATAAGAAGTTAAGTCTAAACAATAATTAACAAAATGAGGGTAGGGATCACATACCCGCCATGGGCTAAACACGCGGAATTAGAATTTCGGTTCGAAAATATTTAATCGAGCATTTTTTATTAATCATAAACATCACACATGAAGGATTTAATTCAACGATGCGAGATTAAATATTTAATTCAAAATGATCACACGCGTCTTAAAATTGGATTACCGCAATAAATACTAACGTTGTGTGACAAAGAAAGTTAAACGCATAATAATCCCATTTTAATACGCGAGGTTTCGATTAAATGCAATCTTATACGAAACCTAATTTTCGGAGCTCGAAGCCCATTAATGGCGGACACACGACCCAAACCCTATTTAATTACTCACACAATATTAATAATTAAATTAAACAACTAATTAATAATTAAAACAAGAAATAAATAAATTACAGTAATTAACTAGGCATGAAATTAACAAAGCAATAAATAAAAGGGACAAAGCATAAATGAGATTGGAACTTACATTAATGAAGGAGAAGGAATAGTGCTTTACAAACCAAAAAATGGGAAAAAAGACCTAAGAGAGAGAAGCTCTCAATTTCTAACCTAAAAACTAATTAAATTACAAGATGTATCCAAAAATAAACAAAGGGGTTCTTTTATACTAAGTGGAAATAAAAGAAGAAAAGAAAAAGAAATAAGAAAATAAAAAGGGATTAGTCTTGATTAAAGGGATAAAAGAAAAAAAAGAAATAAAAAAGGAAAATGGACAACAGCAAGCCAACATTTCGGATTGGAATAGAGCATCGGTCGACTGGGGCCTCAAGTCGGTCAACCGCGTTAAAGGGAGCATCCCACTGGTATCTATCCATGCCAAAATGTCAAAACCCGGTCGACTGCGAGTTGGTCGTCGGTCGACCGGTCTGCTAGTTTATCCCCACCACGCAGCTGCGCCCCTGCTACTCACTGGTACGGATCGAAGCTACATGTCCAAGTCGAGACTTGCCATGGTTGCCATCATACTAGCCCAAACCCAGCTCCATATGGGTAAAACCCGAAACCACAAAGAAAAACCCACACCAGCAGCACTCAACTCAAGCTCAAATCCATCTCAATCCGGGTAAAACCCAACACGTTGTGTTGAATGAGATGATCCAAACCAACATTGTAGCCGAGACCTCCAACAAAACATAACAAAACCCACCAAAAGATCCAAACTCCATAAATCATCAAAACCATGAAAATGTCAAAATGGGTACTCCGAAAATCCGAGCCAATTGACCCACAACTATATCTGAACGCAACCCAAGTTTCAATTTAGGACGAAAATCATCAATTTGGGACGAACCCAAAACCCGATCCAAACTCGGGCTAGGCACAAAAATCGCCCATGGAAGCTTGCTGCAATTTTGGGAAGGACATAGATGGAATTATTAGAATTGTTAGTTAAATAAACAAAATAATAATAAAAAGTATTCTTATATTTCTTTTCCGATTAAAGGTCCGTGTTTTCTTCGTTAGGACTCCGATTCGAGCATCGTTCATGGCCACGCGAAACATGGCCCGAGGGCTACAACTTTCGTGAATTCTTTGGGCAAAAATTCTGAAGTGTGAAATTACGAAAATGCCCCTAAACATGCGAATCGCGACAAAACTTTATCGAAATGGGTCCAAACTTCATACTAAGCACTTCAATACCTATAAAAGCTCAATTATACCTAAAATAACATATTATCATATAAAACAGAGGTTGTCTAATTAATGAGAATATTTATAGCAATTACGGTACCCGAGAGGGCTAAAATGCCTAAGTTCGAGGGTAATTAAATGCAATATTCGATACGAATCACACCGCCTAACTTACACATTGCTAGTCCCTAGAAATGAAATTCAAAGCAAGAAGAATTATAAAAAAATCACAACATGTATATATGCATCGAAATATAAATGCCACTTTCGTAGGGAACACGATTGCATTTAGCATATGCAATAAGCCGTTAAATCCCTAGGTTACCCTAGTAGACGAGTGTTGTCTCGTGAGGGTTTTCAGGGATGAAACCCACAAACATCAAATTTACTCAAAATGTATGGCCAAACAACCAATATTCCAAACTCAACAACAATTAGATATTTCAACATATTATTAACAAAGCAAAAGAGAACTTTGCTCAATAATTCGAAACTATCAACATTAAAAGAATAGCTACATGGAATTGAAACCTCAAATGTGACTGGGGTGTATGCACATGCAAAAAGCTTTGATTTAGTAAAAATGCCTATAGCCCGGATAACAATTAAAGAATGATTCCACTCAATCCTTTCCAGATATTACACTCAACAAATAGAAGCACTCGGAAAAAGGTGTAACACACTAGACATGCTGGCATAATAAGTAAATGGAAATGGAAACAAATTCGCACACATGTCATTAATGAAGAACGATTTATAAAAGTGAAAAATACAATCTCATGAAAGGATATCACATATTAACCGATATGAAATGCACTTAAATAGATTATCACTAATGTTCGACCTTTGAATCACATTACCCTAGGATCAAATAGGACTTTATTGGGTTGTATTGTAGGTTTGGGGTTAGGGGTATGAAATGAAAGGTTGTATTTACGGATACAAAAGATGTTTGGAGATGAAAAACTTGGGATAATGGAAAATAGCGGGCAATTTCAAAATTGGAAAATAATTTCCAAACAAGCATTAAATATATCAATCGAGAGAGTAACAAGGATTATTGAATCACTATAAATAATATATACAAATTTTTCTTTCTTTTTGTTATCTTATTTTTCTCACTTTTTCTTTTGTTTTCTTTTGTTTTCAACTTTCTCTTTTTCTTCTCTTTTTCACTACACTTTTTCTTTTCTCACTCTTTTCATGCTTAAATTGCAACCACACTACACAACATCATTCAATCCTAAATATCATTCCAAACATAAGTAAGAAAGGTAAAATGTATGGTGTAAAACTCTAATATGGAGTTGGTTAGGGGATTTTGGATGAAAAGAAAGGTCATAATAGGGCTCAACGGGGTTGACTAGGGACATGTATAAGGGAAAGGGTAAGGTCGTATGGGTTAAATAACAAAGAGGGCCTATGATCCTAACCTAAAGTTTCATGTGATTCTCGGGACTCAACACCATTGAAAATCATGCTCAAGTGATAATTCAATTAATATGCAATCAATGAAAAGAAAATGAGATCGCCAACAAATTATATTATTCAAGAAAGAAAAAGAGTAATGTATAAGCACTCGGAAATGAAGAAAAGCACGAAGCTCGCTAGGTTTTTAGTGTACACATAGCAACAAAAAGATACCAAGCTAGAATTGTCCTACCGAACCAGTGCTCATGGGTTCTCAAGGTTTAATTCATGCATTTATTACCAATATTGAATAATTTGAGGATTAAAGTTTAATAACATGAAAAAATAGAAAATACATCATTGAGTTAGCAATTGGATAAGGCAATTATTAAATTTATCATAGGAAATTAAGGCAGAATGCCCAACAAAGGAGAAAAAAGAAAGAAAATATTTTTGAAAATTTTAATTTTTACAAGAAAAGCATGCTAGAAAATAACATATACTCAAAATCATGGACACTACCAATGAATGGATAGAATATCCCACACCCCCTACTTAAATCCTGGTATTGTCCTCAATGTTAATTAAGAACCAAGTTAAAGAAGAAAAAGAGCGACATTACCCAAAATGGAGCGATCTCCGGAAAGTACAAGTCCAAAGATTCTGCAAAACATGTTAGTACCAAGGCATAATAAAAAAGAAGAAATAAAACTTTAACTGATTACACTAGACAATAAGTAAAAAGAAAAATAACTAACTATGTACAACCTACCATTTAGACTTCTAAGTAACTATGCACTAGAAGTCTAAATTTTTTAGGATCCACCCAAAAAGGGATTTGACTTTGAAAGATCAACAGTGGACCCTCCAAAGAAAGCATGCATCCCGGAAGATATGAATTCCATTTGAACAACGGAAGGCATATGGGTGGTGGAAAAGATGAACCATCCCCAATTAAAAATTTGGGAGGGAGGATGGGCTAATCGTTGATTTCATTTCCCCTACTCAATACAAAAACCTAAATTACGACTGCACTTGTGATACAAGTATAGCGGTAAGTCGGGTATCGAGAATCCACGGGGAGTGTTCGACAGATTTTAATCGGTTTATTATTTCTGGAATAAAAGTGTAAAAGGTGATGGGTGATTGTAAATAAAAGAAAAGAGAGAAGTTAAGTCTAAATAAAGTAAAAGCAAGGATCGGGATAGCATTCAACCATACGGATCGAAACAACTATTAATTAGAATTCCAGCTCGAGAGCAATTTAATCAAGCATTATCAATTAATCATAAACTTCACGCAATAAGGAATTTAAGCCAAATTTGCGTGAATAAACATTTAATCGACAAAAGGTCGCACGCGGATAAAATTCGAATTATCACTATAAATACTAACGTTGCATGACGGAGAAATTTAAACGCATAATAATCCGACTTTAATTCGTGCGGGTTCAATTAAACACAATTTTGCACAAAACCTAATTTTCAGAGCTCGAGGCCCGTAAATGGCGGAACGAAATCCCGACCCTATTTATCTAAGGGTAATACATGAATTAAATTAAATTAAACCAATTAAACAAAGAAAGCAAGAAATAAACACAATTAAACTAATTAACAAAGCATGAAATTAATCTACAAAGCAAGAAATAAACAAGAACAACTATATTAATGGTAAAGGAAATGAAAAGTTCAACTTACAAACCCCAAATTGTTATCATCCCAAAGAGAATGAAGAAAAGCTCTCAAAACCCTAAACCTAAGCTTTTCTAAACCTCAAATGAATTAAAAACTAAGTATTTTTTTTTATTACAACAAAAATCCCTTAAGTAGTAAGTTAGGAGAAAAGAAAAGAAGAAAGAAAAGAAAAGGAAAATATCTCAGAAAACAGGGGATCGATCGATCGAACCCTTTGGTCGATTGATCGATCGATCAGAAAAGAGCCCACTTCCTTAGTTCGAAGAATGAAAATTAAAGGGTCAATCGATCGATCAGTCAGGTATGAGCCAAGTTGCCCTACTTTGGTTTCTTTATTTTTCTCTTCCGCCAAAGGTTTCGTAACTTCTTCATTAGGGATCGGATGCGCACACCGTTTATGGCCACACGAAGCTCGTGAGGAGGGCTAAAACTTCTGTGTAGATGTTGGGCCAGGTTACCAAGGTATAAAATGACTAAATTGCCCTTGAACGTGCAGAAATGTACGAAACTTCACCGGAAAGCCTCCAAACTTCATACTTAGCATCCAAATACCTATAAAAGCTCAATTAACCCCTACAAAGCATGTTAATATAGAAATCTGAGGTTGTCTGATTAACGAGCATAAATATAGGGAATAAGATACCCGAGGGGGTTAATAACGCGTATGATAATGGATGATATACGCAATATTTGCGTATTATCACACTCCCTAACTTACACATTGCTAGTCCCTAGCAATGAAATCAGATACAACAAGAACTACAAGTAAACCAAAGACAAGAGATAGTACAAAAATGGGATAAGAAAGCAATAAAAATATAAGGCCACTTTCACGGGCGAACGATTGCATTTAGCGTATGCAGTAAGGCGTTAAACCCCTAGGTTACCCTAGTGGACGAGTGTCGTCTCGTGAGGGTTTTCAGGGATGAAACCCAGAAACAACATACAGTTTCCTCAAAATATGCCCAATCAAGCATGGGAAAAACTAAACAATACGAACAAAATTTCAACATGTTATTAGCATAGCAAACGAATTCACACAAAAAGTTCATAGTTATTAACATTATAGAATGCACCTCATAGAATTGAAACCTTAAAATGTGGGAGGGGAGCTGTAACAACCCGCGTAATTTTTGGGGTATTTTCGAAATAAAGAGGAAAAATTAAATTTTGAGATAAAATTATTTTTATTGCTCAAATATATTGGTTATTATTTTTAAAGGCGAGAATTTCAAACGATTTCGAAATCGGAATTAAAATGGAGTTTTAATTGAATTTTTATTATTTAGAAGAGTCCTCAAAACATAAAACTCTCTAAGAGTCCTCGGAACATAAAACTCTCTAGTAAAAATAATATTTTTAGAAATTCGACCGTCCGATCAAGCTGAATTTTTGTCAGAAGTCCTTCTCGCCGTTCGCTACAACATACTAAAATTTCAAGCGATTCCAACGGTCCGATCGTCCGGAATAAAATTTTTAGTGTTTGTATCTGATTAGAACTCTTTTCTTAATCAAACACTTAATCCTTTATATATCAACTAATTCGTGGCTTGGCTTTTCAAATCACTTTTTCTCAAACTTTTCAACCAGAAGACCTCTCCAAAATTACTCCCTTTCATCTACAAACCATAGTCCCAAATTTATTCAAGATTTCAACCTTAGATTAGAAGGCTTATTTGGTGTTTTCTCGAGCTTGGGCTAGAACGAAATTTGATTATTTTCACGAGAGGAACGTGATGGTGTGGTTAGATTTTGAGGATGAAATTATGCGATGATTCATGTGATGATTTTAAGGTATGGGGTTTTACACAATATGCTCCTAAATCTCGCGAGTGTTTATTCCGTTGAATTCTTGTTAATTGAACTCATATTTTGAATTGTTAAATTCTTGAAAATATGGAAAAATAATTGTTGGAATTATTTTCATTCATGAGGTATTATTCATGTTGTTTTGAGCACGCTGTCATGAGATTTTAATATGGCACTGATGTTGGGAACCCGCCAAGACTTCTTTTCCGGCTACTTGATAAAGTATGGCGCGGTATGGTGAGGCCTGGTGACTCCGGTTAATGTGTTGTTGAGAAATATATTGATAAAATGCTATTGAGATTTGCATTATTTGATTTGAGTATTCGTAGTCGTATTGTTGCGCTTTGTTCATCGCTAACATCTTTGTTGAGCATATTCCTGTCGTATTGTGTACTTCCCCATCTTTTTCTTAGTTGGCAGGTGAGCACGGATTTGAGTGCTATGGACCAATTGGGATGATTTTAGCGAGGATTATTTGGGAAGAATTTTTAATACAAGAGATGAGAAGACTTGTATTTATTTTGATGTATAGAGCATTTGGAGATTTATTTTATTTTCGAGATAGTTGGATTGTTGTAATTATTTCGAGAGAATTTTTGTATTAATTTGAAGATGAGAATAGTGGTTTCTTGTTTTATTGTGGGATTTAGATGCTCTATACCTTGTTATTTGTGAATTAGTTTAGTTTTATCGATAGTAGCGCTCGGTTCGCTCTCCCCGGGGCGGGCGGGGTGTTACAGGAGCGAGCACATGCAAAACACGATTTGGCTAAAACTTAAATAAACCGGGCAACTAACATGAAAGAAAGCATATATCAATTGTCACGGGCATTACACTCATCAAATGAATTCACTTGAAACAGGGAGGTATCACACAGGACATGCGGACATAATGAGTAAATGTAAAGGGAAACTAGGTCGCGCACAAGTCGCAAATGAAGAACGCTATATAAAAAATGAGAAATTGTAATCTCAATAAAAGATACCACTCATTAAATGAGGCGAAATGCATTTTCATAGATTATCAAAACTATTTAAACCTTTGAATTACATCTACTTAAGATCACATAGGACTTTAATAGGGTTGTAATGTAAGCTAGGGTACGAAATGAAAGAGATGTGTATACGGATTCAAAGGTGTTTGGGGGATGAAACCCGGGAAAATGGGAAAAAGTGGGCAATAATAAAATTTGACAAATAACATCCAAACAAGCATTACATATATCACTCGAGAGAGTAACAAGGATTATTGAATCATTTTAAACAATATATATAAATTTCTCTTTCTTTTTCTTTTCTTCTTTTTCTCATTTTTTTCTTTTTTTTTGTTTTCTACTTTTCTCTTTTTCTTTTTCACTTCTTTCACCATTATTTTCTCACTCTTTTCATGCTCAAATTGCAACCACAATACACAACATCATTCAATCCCAAGCAACATTCCAAACAAAGGTAAGGAAGGTAATATGTATGGTTTAAAACTCCAATGTGGAGTTGGTTATGGGATTTTGGGTAATGAAAGGAAAGGTTATATTTAGGCTCAAAGGGGTTGACTAGGGAACATATAAAAGGCGAGGTCAAGGTCATATGGGTGATATACAAAGATGGCCTATGATCATTTCATAAAGTTTACATAATTCTCGAGTCAAAATAATATATGAAAATCATGCTCAAGTAACACATTTCAAGTATAAACTCATATAATGAATGATCAAATGAAAGAATAGTGAGATTACTAACGACTGTAACTTTTCAAAGAAGAAAGAGTAGTGTATACACTCACAAATGAAGGTAAGTCTCTAATCTCACTCGGTGTAAGTATATACAATGTAATAAAATATTATCGAGTTATAAAAATCTTAAACCAAATCAATGTAACAAGGAAAGTGCATGTGCTCATGGGATTAAAGTTTAATTCATGAAGTTATTCATAACATCAATGATTTGAGGACTAAAGTCTAATAACTTCTAAAATTGAGAACATGCATTGTTGAATTGTCTAATGGATCGGGCAATTATAAAAATTTATCCTCGGAAACAAGGGCAAAATGTCCTAAAAAGGAGAAAAAAGAAAGAAAATATTTTTTCAAAATTTTTAATTTTTCACAAAAAATATGCTTCGTAACTAAATTGTAGTCAAATTCAAAGACTAACATGAAATGGATAGAATACCCCACACCCCCTAACTTAAATGTTTCATTGTCCCCAATGCGTCCATTAAAGAATACAACACAAATATAGGAAAAGAATGATATTACCCAAATTTGGAGCGATCTCTATAAATACAAGTCAAATGAATCTACAAAACAAATTAGTACAAAGCATAGCAAGAATATTTACTGATATATTAAGTTAAAAGAATTCATGTCATAAGTCACAACAATATAGAGGGGCTGAAGTGCAAATACTAGATAAATTGTTGGTGAACATTTAATTTTATAAAATGGAAGGTCACACACATCAAAATCCAATAAATAACCTCAGACTACATTCTAATTTCTCATTTCATAAGTTCGATACAAAATAACTTAATACATTACAACTATTAAAAAGAAAGAAATACAAATAAAAGAAAAAGTACAAAATAATATCCGATCCCAAAATGGCAAAAAATGACCCTACAACAGCAGTAGCCTAGGGGTCGGAGCCACTAGGATCAAAAGGATCCTGAAAATGAGGAGGTAGCATCGTATCCGAATCATGTCACTACAAATATATATCTCTCATGATAGCCTGCATCATTCGGAACTCACACTGCTGATGTGCTCTCTCTTGCCTCTGACCAGCTCTATCCTGTCGCAGCTCGGCCTGCTGCTGATCTAGGCGAGAATCCCAAGTAGCCCACCTAAGCTGGGTCTCCTCCCAGCACTAGTCCTGCACTGCCTAATATGCCTTAAAGCGGGCGTCTAAAAAAGTAGGTGGCACCTACGAACCCTCACCCTGCTTCACGTGCCGAATCTCGGCCTCCTCCTCAGCCACCTCTGCCCTCTGCCTCTTAGTACTAGGATCCCCCAATGCGTGAGTCAACATCTTTGAGATGTTATCTTTAGTGAGACGCCCCAGTGGATCACGCTTTCTGTCCGCGTCATACTCGAGCCAGCCATGCGATAAGCAAATCCTCGTAATGAGGGCAGGAAAAAGTAGGGAAAATCTCCAGGCTTGCTCCTTAGACGCCGCTTACATCCTGTTGTAACAACCCGCCTAATGGGATACCGGGCGATCACTCCTATATCAAATTATAACAAGAGTCACATATGGATCATTCTTAGCATCACTGTCGAAAATCCATTTAATTACTAATATCCTATTAGGTGAGCATTAAAATTTTTACTTAACTACTCTTTTTAAACGACAATGATTAAAACATCCACACAGTTTTGCAAAAATGAAACTGAAAGGAAAATGAAATGAAATAAAATAACCGAACACTCGGTCAAAATATACAACCATATCGAATGATGTTCTAAAAGAATAAATAAATGTAGTTGGACCATTGTCCCGAATGGTTATACAATACCTCATATCAAGAATACAAGAATGGAAGCGGCTATCAAAAACCTGCACGCATCCACAGCTGACGTCTGACTCGAAAGAAGTGCCATCCAGGCGTCCCTGTGTCTGGACACCTATATAATATATAATATATAGCAAGAAAGGAAAAGTAGATAAACAGGTCAGAGCCCGAGTTTGAAAATATTTTGCAAGTGCATAAGTGCATTATTATTTAGAAAAAGGTTTTATCTCATATTTAAGTTTGGTATCGCACTCCCATGAGATACCCCTCACCTCTCCACTAATAGTGCACTCCTAACGCATTCCTCTAAACAATCCTAGTCAAGCTACCCTGCTAAACTAGTCTAATCACCCAACCCACTATCAACCCTAGATAGTCCAAGCAATGTACTAAGGGCCAAACTTCACCCCTGTCTCGACGCTATGCCATGTTCGTGCGTGGGATGTCTCGCAAAGCGAAATCCAAACAAGGAACCCCCCCCCCCCCCCCCGATACACTACTACGCGGCACGGTCGATCATCGAGATCCGCCAGTCCCTCGGTACAGAAAGATATATATATATATATATATATATATATATACCACCATATAATAAATATCAATATAAGAGCACTAAGGATGAACTTCTCCCCAGTCTCAACACTATGCCATATTCGTGCTTCGCAAAGAGAAATCCAAACAAGGAACCCCTCCCGATACACTACTATGCGGCAAGGTCGATCGTCGGGATCCATTAGACCCTCGGTACTCGATTCATCCATATATATATACATTTTACCATAAGCATCCGGATCTACCTCCCGGACTGAGGATTCATATATCAAGTATTTATCAATACTTTCATTTTCTGAAAACTTCACAATTCCCTTTTTATACTCAGGAAATGTAAATATAAAAGCCAATTCATTATCATGAATTGCTTTAACAATTCATATACTTTTAAAAGCCAGTTTTATTATCATAAAAATGCTTTTCCGTTTTATGTCGTCCCATTTCCCTTTTTACACTCAGGAAATGTATTCAAAGTCATTTTCATTATCATGAAAATGCTTTGATCATATCATGCTTCCACATCCCTTCTTCCATCCGGGAGTGTTACCGAAGTCAAACCTTTATCCCATTTCCTTTTTTATACTCAGGAAATGTAAATTAAAGCCAATTTATTATCATAAATTGCTTTAATAAAACTAAGACCGCCCCTCCGGGTTTCCCCACTGGACGCGCTCCTAAATGGCTATCATCTTCCAGGGCCTATCTATACAAGACAACCTGGGAACCTACCAACGTCGGGAAGCGGCCATATGCCTGCGGGAAAGTCAAGACCACACCCAGAATCTCCTAACCAGCGCAGTAAACATATATAATCTCCCATATGGCCTAGGGACTATATCCACCCTGCTCAATAGCCAGGGGGCTTCACCACAACGCGCGCAACTTCTAGGGAGGTGTGTAACCATAATTTATCAATTATGAAAATCATTTGTCTTTTTCCCATTTTGAAAATATTTATCTATATATTTTCAAAATCATTTATATCATATCATATATACTTAATCACATAGTATATATATATATATATATATATATATATATATATATATATACCATATATTCCTCCCTGAATATATAAAAATGGCCATATTTGCCAAACCCTCTATCGATGACCAATAATCCCAAAGATTCTCTCAAAGAATCATAATCATGCATTCATATATGCATGATACTAAACCCAAAGTATTTTCTTACTTTAACAAGTAATATATACAAAAATCCCATCTGCGGATTCATTTGGATATCTCCAAATATACTAATTCACTCTAAGTGAATTTACATATATATATATATATATATATATATATATATATATATATATATATATATATATATATATATATATATATATATATATATATTCCCAATTCACCAAGTCCTTTAGGACACAACCCTCTATAATACTCTAATGTAGAAGGTCCTTAAACTTTAAACTCAAAGAGGAGAAGTAGTACTAATCTCCAAAATCTTGGGCTGAAAACAGGGAACCGGTCGACCGGTCCTGGACCCCCGATCGACCGCGGGTTGCAAATAGCCTTATGAAACAAAGCAGTAGGCCCTTTTTCCTTGACGCGGTCGACCGGTCACACCAGGCCCCCAAAATTAAATTCCTCAAATCTATTATCCAACAACCCAAATTCATTATCGGGGTTTCTAAACTACCCCAAAAATCATCCAAAACATCTACACGGCTAATCCTAGCCTTTATTTTTCCAATTCCCGATTTGATTTCCGAGTTGATGATTTCAACCCGGAGTTGCCATCTTATAAAAATCATATCAAATCGAGGAAAAATCAGAAAAATACGCGGTCAGCGCCCACGCGACCGTATCGAAAAGATCTACAACTTTTGTGTGGCCGATCACTCCTATATCAAATTAAAAAAAGAGTCACATATGGATCATTCCTAGCATCACTGTCGAAAATCCATTTAATTACTAATATCCTATTAGGTGAGCATTAAAATTTTTACTTAACTACTCTTTTTAAACGACAATGATTAAAACATCCACACAGTTTTGCGTAAATGAAACTGAAAGGAAAATGAAATGAAATAAAATAATCGAACACTCGGTCAAAATATACAACCATATCAAATGATGTTCTAAAAGAATAAATAAATGCAGTTGGACCATTGTCCCGAATGGTTATACAATACCTCCTATCTAGAATACAAGAATGGAAGCGGCTATCAAAAATCTGCACGCATCCACAGCTGCAGCTGACGTCTGACTCGAAAGAAGTGTCATCCAGGCATCCCTGTGTCTGGACACCTATATAATATATAATATATAGCAAGAAGGGAAAAGTAGATAAACGGGTCAGAGCCCGAGTTTGAAAATATTTTGCAAGTGCATAGGTGCTTTATTATTTAGAAAAAGGTTGTATCTCATATTTAAGTTTGGTATCGCACTCCCATGAGATACCCCTCACCTCTCCACTAAGAGTGCACTCCTAATGCATCCCTCTAAACAATCCTAGTCAAGCTACCCTGCTAAACTAGTCTAATCACCCAACCCACTATCAACCTTAGATAGTCCAAGCAATGT
Organism: Sambucus nigra; assembly: GCA_949130495.1. Classification (NCBI taxonomy): domain Eukaryota; kingdom Viridiplantae; phylum Streptophyta; class Magnoliopsida; order Dipsacales; family Adoxaceae; genus Sambucus; species Sambucus nigra. Next base: position 289,890,731 of record OX422215.1, on the reverse strand, counting down.
ACTAAGGGCCAAACTTCACCCCAGTCTCGACGCTATGCCATGTTCGTGCGTGGGATGTCTCGCAAAGGGAAATCCAAATAAGGAACCCCCCCGATACACTACTACGCGGCACGGTCGATCGTCGAGATCCGCTAGTCCCTCAGTACAGAAAGATATATATATATATATATATATATATATATATATGTATGTATATATACCATCATATAATAAATATCAATATAAGAGCACTAAGGATGAACTTCCCCCCAGTCTCAACACCATGCCATATTCGTGCGTGGGGTGTCTCGCAAAGCGAAATCCAAACAAGGAACCCCCCCCGATACACTACTATGCGGCAAGGTCGATCGTCGGGATCCATTGGACCCTTGGTACTCGATTCATCCATATATATATATACATTTTACCATAACCATCCGGATCTACCTCTCGGACTGAGGATTCATATATCAAGTATTTATCAATACTTTCATTTTCTCAAAACTTCCCATTTCCCTTTTTATACTCAGAAAATGTAAATATAAAAGCCAATTGATTATCATGAATTGCTTTAACAATTCATATACTTTTAAAAGCCAGTTTTATTATCATAAAAATGTTTTTCCGTTTTATGTCATCCCATTTCCCTTTTTACACTCAGAAAATGTATTCAAAGCCATTTTCATTATCATGAAAATGCTTTCATTATATCATGCTTCCACATCCCTTCTTCCATCCGGGAGTGTTACCGAAGTCAAACCTTTATCCCATTTCCCTTTTCATACTCAGGAAATGTAAATTAAAGCCAATTTATTATCATAAATTGCTTTAATAAAACTAAGACCGCCCCTCTGGGTTTCCCCACTGGACGCGCCCCTAAATGGCTATCATCTTCCAGGGCCTATCTATACAAGACAACCTGGGAACCTACCAACGTCGGGAAGCGGCCATATGCCTGCGGGAAAGTCAAGACCACACCCAGAATCTCCTAACCAGCGCAGTAAACATATATAATCTCCCATATGGCCTAGGGACTATATCCACCCTGCTCATTAGCCAGGGGGCTTCACCACAACGCGAGCAACTTCTAGGGAGGTGTGTAACCATAATTTATCAATTATGAAAATCATTTGTCTTTTTCCCATTTTGAAAATATTTATCTATATATTTTCAAAATTATTTATATCATATCACATATACTTAATCACATAGTATATATATATACACCATATATTCCTCCCTGAATATATAAAAATGGCCATATTTGTCAAACCATCTATCGATGACCAATAATCCCAAAGATTCTCTCAAAGAATCATAATCATGCATTCATATATGCATGATACTAAACCCAAAGTATTTTCTTACTTTAACAAGTAATATATACAAAAATCCCATCTGCGGATTCATTTGGATATCTCCAAATATACTAATTCACTCTAAGTGAATTTACATATATATATATATTCCGAATTCACCAAGTCCTTTAGAACACAACCCTCTATAATACTCTAATTTAGAAGGTCCTTAAACTTTAAACTCAAAGAGGAGAAGTAATACTAATCTCCAAAATCTTGGGCTGAAAACAGGGAACCGGTCGACCGGTCCTGGACCCTCGGTCGACCGCGGGTTGCAAATAAGCTTACGAAACAAAGCAGTAGGCCCTTTTTCCTTGACGCGATCGACCGGCCTTAGGGGCGCGGTCGACCGGTCACACCAGGTCCCCAAAACTAAATTCCTCAAATCTATTATCCAACAACCCAAATTCATTATCGGGGTTTCTAAACTACCCCAAAAATCATCCAAAACATCTACACGGCTAATCCTAGCCTTTATTTTTCCAATTCCGGATTTGATTTCCGAGTTGATGATTTCAACCCGGAGCTACCATCTTGTAAAAATCATATCAAATCGATAAAAAATTATAAAAATGTGCAATCAGTGCCCACACGACCGTATCGAAAAGATCTACAACTTTTGTGTTTTGGCCGAAAGCTAAATCAATTCTTTTCCTGGCCAAAATATCCCCTAAAGTCACGGGTTGCTATTTATCGTCTTCTCCGAGACGATTTCCGCCATTAAAGCTTCTCCCAAGCTTTTGTCGCCTCACCCAACGTCCTACAACCTCAACCAACTACAAACACATATATATTAAGGGTTCTAAACATCCTAGAACCCAAAACCACCAATTGATTTCAAATAAATTTCTAGGTATCTCCAATTAGAAAATTTTAGGGGTTTATTTGTTTTAACTTTCAAAAACCCGTTTTATCCACGAAAATCAAACCCAAAATCTTTAGGGTTTGCTTATACCAAACTACGGTATGAGATATTTATGCAAAAAGTAAATAAAGCAAGTAAACACTTGCCTCGTGGATAAAATCCGACGACCTCGAGTCGAATCCGGCGGAGTTTGGCCCGAGATCTCCATTTCTCTCCTCTTTTCTCTCCTCCTCTCTCTCTTCTCTCTCTTTTCTTTATTTGCTTTCTTCTTTTCTCCCTATCCCCCTCTTTATATAAGAAGAAAAAGGGTTATACCCCTTAAAACCCAAAAACGACTCGTTTACCCAATTACGAGTTACTTTTACCTCTAAAATTACCCGAAACTCAATTTCGACAATCGGACACTCTTTTCCGACTATCTCGGCCATTCCGAGAATCATGGCGCAGTCAAAATTCTCATCCGAGGTACTTGATCGCAAATCACTATTCCAACCCCAAATAAATAAATGCAGTTTTTCCAATTAAAAATCTTACCTCGTGTCTCTTTACTCAACGGCGACATATAATTAAAATATTTCGACCTATATAGTCCCAAAAATAATCACAACATCCTTCGAAAATCATTTAATCCTCGAAAATCCCAAAAAATACTATTTAGGAAAATTCCCCAAATTGCCAATTTATATTTAATAATGGAATTTAATCGTCTCCAAAAGGGCGGGTTGTTACATACTCCCCCCCACCCCCACCCCCCCCCCCCCCCCCCCCCCCCACAACGGAATTTCGTCCTCGAAATTCAGATACAACCTACACCACTAATCTTAGAATCGCTCCAAAACCTAATACCTCAAGGGGAACGATACTAACCCAATCGTTCCTAACCATACACTATGCGGCTACCGCAATCATAAAGTGACTCTAATACGTCACATTGTACCCATCATCTATAGCGCTTCACGGCATAAATTTCAACTTTATATACTACGCCCATTCTATTTCAGGCGGTATATAAAACCATTTCACCAAGGTGCCCAGACACCTTTCTAACTTGTGCATATTTGCACAAACATTGCGAACGTCTGACACGTAACACTCTCTCCCAATAGGGGTCTCCTTTCCTCGGTGTAATACTCACCTATGGGTCCTTCCAACCCACGAAATTCCATTCTTCTAACCTTGGCACCACTAACTCTATCGAACTTGCATCCAAAAAAATGCTACGTTATATACGCTACCCTACCTACACGAGACAAGGATACTCCTAAATATATCCCTAGTGCCCAAGGCCTCTCTCAACTCCTGACATTTGCTTAGTTTCGTGCGTGGGACGTCTCGCCAAAGCGAAATCCAAACAAGGAACCCTCCCATTACACTACTCCCTCGCGTTGTCGGTCATTGAGATATAGAGACCTGAGGCACACCAGCGGGACGTCCTAAGTCTACCTACGCTAACCTAAGAACGCGTTTCTACTATATTATCCTTCCGCCCATACGTAAGGAAACCTAATCAATCGAAGTGCCCACTTTCTATAGAAAGTGTCACGAACATAATACCCAAAATGTATCTTCTCAAAATTTGCCTTTTCATTAAGGACTGAATGTCATCCTCAAATCAATTTCTCTAAGTCCAACCTCATCCACCCACTTGTGGCGAGGCGATCACTTTAGTGCTTTTCCATAGCACAATATCTCCATAAGTAAATGACGCGACTGAAAATGTGTCTCAGAAATGCGTTCACTCTAGGCTCAAGTGTAAGCCTGTCGCTCAAGTAATAATCCGACAAGTCGGGTATCGATCCTCAGGGAAAAAGGACAACGAAGTTGTGACGACGGAAAAGACGAAGGAATCCTAACCTTGACTCTAAAAATAAAGGGAAAATGATTTGATTTTGGGAATGATTACAGCTAAGTGCAAAGATGAAATTGTGAAAAATGCAACTACAATAAGTTACCTAAAATATGAATAAAAATTGATTTTGAAACTTTTGACAAAGTGATGGGAAAAACGAGGACGGGAATACAATCCCCCAACCCTAGTGTAGTGTAGTGGTAATATTAATCATAAATTTATCGGATTGATCTGACCCGGAATTTAGTACTCCCAAGCATTATGTATACGAGGTTCAAGACCGCGTCATACCTAATCTGAGGATGAGTAAATCAGTATCGCGATAGTGACATTCGAATTGCACTCTAAATCATCACGAGTACCCAGAGGCAAACGTGATATAAAGATCTACAATTATTGTATCATTATGCAATACGATCATAGTCAATCAATAAATTCGTCGGATTTATTTTACACACATACACTAACACCTCACGTTGGGTTCATGTATCTGACCTTGGTAAATCTAGCCTAACATGTTGAATTCAATGCAAACATTAATTGAAATGTAGGAGTTCATGATTAATCTAAGAAGAATGATAATTAGATGTAGACACGAATTAGAAATAAATATTACTCACTAAAATTACTCAATCAATAAGTGCAACAATGAATGAAATTTATACTCACAACAAATACTGGATAAATCTTCAAACCCTGAATTAAAACTGCAATTCTTAACTAAACTAGGGTTTTTGGAAAAGAAGCGGGAAACCCTACTAATTCTTCGTACCAATAACAACAATAAATCTGGTCTTAAATACCCTACAATAATATCGGAAGTCAACTGCACTAGGAACCTTTTTAGGAAGAGAGAAGATTTCCAGATCTCGAGGACCGGACCGGTCCGGGTCTTAGGCGGATCGGTCTGCCCCCAAGGCGGATCGGTTCTTTTTATTTTGGGCCGGACCGGTTCTTTTTATTTTGGCCTCCTTTGGTTCGCATGCGATCCGGGGTCTTCTGGAGTTTGGCAAGGCGGACCAGTCCGAGGCAGGGGCGGACCGGTCCGGCTATTTGACTTTCTAGCTCATCTTTGACTGCTCATAACTTTTGTTCCGGGATTCCGATTGGGGTTCTATTTCTTCCTTTGTGCTCGTGAATGAAATGTCTTCAACTTCTCTTTAGGTACCTCATCCGAATTTCGTGTAAAAATTACGCTTTTGCCCTTGAGACTTTTCCTTCTTTCTTTCTTGATTCAACCGATTTCTTTCTTTCGTTTCTTGACATCAAATACCTGCAAAATCACTACAAAATACCAGAAACTCGGTGTACTCATTAGGATCAGTCAGTAGCACAGTTATGAGATAAATCCAACTCAATTACGTTGTTCGATGTGCTAAAAGTAACTAAATCAAGGGATAAATTAGGAAGAATTTATGCTTAATCAAACCCCCTAACTTAGAACTTTGCGCATCCCGAGCAATGTAAAAGAATCCTAGCGTGGCTCAACTCTTTTAAAAAATCATTTTATTGGGATAAAATACCTTTTTCGCGGGCAAGCGATTGCATTTAGCGTATGCAACAAGCCGTTAAACCCCTAGGTTACCCTAGTAGGACGAGTGTTGTCTCGTGAGGGTTTGTAGAGAATATACCCATAAAATTCGACTCAAAGAGAATTCAAAATATGCAAAAATTGTGCAATTCAAACTTTTCCAGAAAATAGTCATCATCAAGTCATATTTACAAGTCTCAAACCGTGGTAAGTGTGTGCGTAGCTAGAAATATAACCGCTAATTTCCACTGATTGATCATTACGTTACTTATCCGAAAATCCGTTTTGATTTCAATTTCTCACGGAATGCTCTCACATACGAATCTCTCGGATTATGGCTATTCTCTTGGTATGCGTGATATAAAGAGTGAATATAATGGAGGCAAAATCACGCATACGGTTAGAAAGACGGACATTTTGTGGTGAAAGGACCTCATCAAAGGATTACGGTTTTAAAAATGGGAACATTGCTTTTATTTTGCGCACTTAATCTCCTTTATTATCTTTTGGTGTATTAGCTCTCCACACGGTAACCAATTTCGCAATTTAGACTCGGTTAGGACTTTTTCGGGTTTTAAGGTATATGGGGTACAATGACAATTGTCGGGAAGGTTGGAATTGGAAAAGTCATTAATGACCGGGCTATTGCTAAAAAAAAAATTATTTTTTTATTTTTTTATTTTTTATTTTTTTTGTTGAGCATATTTATTTATTTCTTTCCCCTTTTTATGCACTTTCCAGACTTAAATTCTAAATTTTCTCATTTTTCCCAATTCCGGCTATTTGGGTTTTTTGGGTTATCAAACGAAAGGGACAATTTGTTTGGCTCAAATTGGGTTACAAAAGGGGTAATTTTTCACTACTTTTTCTGGCCAATATTTTTGGGTGACAAACGAGGGCCTACTTCATTGCCCAAAATGCTAATTGCGTTACCGTATGCGTTTCGAGATGAATTTTACGTTTAGAGATCAATTTGGCACATTTTTCAAAGCAATATTACACACATTTTTCAAAATCGATCAAAATGAAAGGATTGAGATCCTTGACAACTTTTTAGGCCCTGAAAAGAACTTTGAGTTAACAATTAACTCGGATTGATTTAAAAAATCGCAAAAAGTGATAGGCTCGAATCTCACCGGGTTTGTTAATCTCCACACTTATTCGTTAAGTCGTCAATTTTCGTTCAATTTCCATCTTTGGTCAATTTTGGCTTTGTGTACGCTGAATTTTACAACTTGAGACTTCAATTCGACTTTTAATGATATTTTTGAAAAATTTGAATTCCAAATTTTATTTATTTTGAACAAAAATATTTTTGGGTTTTTTTTTTTTTGGAAATTTTTGGGCATTTTGGAAAATTTGTGAAGTTTTATAAATACGCACTTGTGCCCCCCCCCCCCCCCTAACTTAGACTTTTGCATTGTACTCAAGTAAAAAAGGACTAAAATCTAACTCAAAGCGAATAAAAAGTGCGGAAAAATAAAACAAACAAATAGAGAAAATGCAGTTTTTATTACAACAAGACTGTGTTACATGTGCAGGGGAAAACATACAACTGTGAATCAGGGAAAAATAAAGAAAAAAATGCTGCCAACACCATATAAAGCTTCACCGGGGTGGGGGATGGGAGGAACCGGGCACGTTGGGTTCATATGGGTTTTGGTAGTAGGAAGGTAGTGGCTCATTCGGATCCCCTAAGCGCCGATAGATGTCCGCTTGGAAGCGGAGAACGATGCTCATGTCGCGCTCGTAGTTGGTCTGAAAGGTGTTGAAGTTGGTCTCGAGCGCCGACATATGCGCGGTTAAGTTCGTGCCCTCCCACTCGAAATTTGGGTCGTCCTCCTCGTCGGCTGACTCTTCGTCCAGGCCGAGATCCCCCATCTCAATGTCTTCACCAGCTGTCCCTATGTCTTCCTCGTTGTCGCTCGAGGCAGCCTCCTCTTCGACATCATCACCCAGCCGAGCCCGGAGGACGGCTAGCTGTTTGGCGCTTTTGGTGCGGGTCCCTTGGCCGAAAGGACCGGGGAGGCGCGTAAGGTCGCTCGGCGCCTCTATACCAGCATCCTTAAGGATGGACGTGATCAATCGGGCATAGGGAAGTGGGGCGACGCCCTTCTCATCCAAGGAGGCGTTAATGATGTCCGCGTATAAGGTGCGGCCCAAATGGATGGAAGTGTGGGGGTCGTAGAGATGATATGTCAAGGTAGCTTGCCGAGGCCGCATGGCAGAGTCATTGTACGTTTGCAATAGGTTGGCGCACACAATCTGAAATGTAAGGCACGCCTTCAAGTTGAGTCGTCCAACGGCGACGGTTTGCCCCACCCAAGCCACGTTCGGTGCAATGCGGGCCATGATAATGTCCTTGTCGACCGGGGGACATTTTGGGGATAAGTGAATTCTTGGACATCCGGGACATCAAACTCGGCCAACTTGGCCGTGAGACGGGCCAAGGAAAAGGGAATGGGAGTCCCATCTACGAAAGCTTCGGCCTCGAATTGGCCCATCCGGACAAGTGTACCATAGAATGAGCGGACTTCGGTTGCCCAAACCGCTTCGTGAGTGTGACACCCCGCCTAATTAAATACCGAGCGATCACTCCTTTATTAAATTAAATCAAGGTAAACAGTTGGTTCATTCTCAGCATCACTGTCGATAAAAATACATTTTCCAATTTAACACCCTAAATAATTAAGCTAAGTGTCAAAAGCATTTTCATACATACTTTCCAAATTTTATTTAAAGAAAAACATTTGTTTTATTAACAACATTCTACAATTAAGAATCACACCACAATAAACCTGGAACACAAAGTCCAATTAATATAATACATTCATCAATCGAATGTCCACATATGAAGACTAAAGTCACCAATACAAACTGAATAAGACCCATAGTAACAATACTGGAAACAACTGAAATATAAATGTCCCAACAACAATGAAATAATGGAAAGGGAGACACATGCCCAATAAATGAGAATACTAGAAGTGGAGTCAATAAAATAAGTCGTCTACGCAAGTGACCTGCAACTCCCACCTAAGCTGCAGCATGTTCCTCTCAAGGGATCCTAAGCAAGACGCCCCTGTGGCTGGGCACCTGAAATATATACATATATATATGCAAGAGAGAGAGAAAAAAAGAAACAGGTCAGAGCCCGAAAGTGTGTTTGATTTTAAAATACGTTTAGCAAGTATTTAAATTGATACAGGCCAATGCAACAACATATTAGTGCGTCACTCTCTTTAGAAATACTCACCTCTCTTCTAATGTGCACACCTATCGCACTAACATTCCCAACAGTTTCTTAACAATTTATTATAGTAACCTTTTCCAACAATTTAGCGTATCTTAACTTACTCATAAGATTTCAAAATCGAACAATATTTTTATTTAAAAAGAAAACTTCCAGATTAGCAGCACAACTCTCGTTTTAGCTTTTATTAATTTATAAAGTTTCTCAGTAACATATTATACTTTCACGAAACAAGTATTCACTATCTGAGTCAACAACCAAGTCCTACTTATCAAATCACAGTAGTCAGTTTCAAATTTCAAAATCTCATATATATATATATTAACTACTAGTATAATATATATAAAATAACAGCACCCCTCATAAAACTATGGTGCGTGCATACTCTACTATCCAGAACCCCATATCACTCATATTAAGGGGAATACAATCGGAATCACTCTCGAATTGTATTAACACGAATACACAAACAATATTGAGGCGAAGCATAGATTCCAAGTCTCTAAGAGGATGGCACATGCCTGCGTCCCTTAGGACCGTCTGAACTATCACATCGATAGCCTGTACCAAGGATATCTATCTTCTAGGGTACAAGTCAATATCCCCCATAAAGGTCCCATCGAGATAAGACTTGTCCCAGCGCGGTAACCTCAGGGATAGCAAGTAGCGTGGGCATGATTTTCACAAGTATATAATATATGTACACACAATCATATAAATATACCACTCGAACATATTAATATAGGTTCTTCTCGTCCCCCATAATTATACCATTTATTCTACATTTCACATTATTAGTATTACGTATAAGGTTTCATCTCTAACCTTAACTCGAAGGGTTTTCTCACTTAATACGTGACATTCGTTGACTCTATCCTTCCAAGTAGGAAAATTCAGTAGGTATACCTCTATTCTCTATCGTAGCTATTCGCCGCATTCTCTCACTTGAATTACGTAGTTTCATAGTTCATTATATAATTATCCCAAAATCAAGATTCTTGTCTTATAATAAAGTTCCCAACACTTATTCAAATGTCCTACTGGTCTTTCCTATCTCCCAAAACATTTCATTAAGGATACCCAAGAATTATTTCACAATAAATTCAATTTAACTAAGTAAACAAGGGAAATAAGAGTCTGCCAGGAGGGGTCGATCGATTGAGGTCTGGGGGTCGATCGATCGAACCTTCGATCGATCGAAGCTCTGGGCTCGATCGATCGATCAAGCAGGTCTGGGAAAAATTCTGCAGAATGCAGTTACGGGTTTCATCACCAAAATTACACCAAATCCATATTTTCAAGTTCTAATCGTCCCAGAATTCTACTACTAACATTATAACAATATACCAGATGATTCTAACGTAAGGCATGTACATATTCATCATTAAAACAGGGATTTTCAACCTAAAATTATATCCAATTATCAAGAACCCTAGAATTTTCTTAAACAGTTTTCTAACAAATCTTTCTCCAGAATTTCTTTCTTATGATCATCAAAATTTCGTGGTTTATTTCCTCTACATGGCAGGGGTTTCCAGAATCAACATATAAATCAATACTACATGGATTCTCCTATCATAAATTGGGTTTTCTTCTATAGTTTTCATCACAAATCATTCCTAGACTAATATGAAGATTGCACCAACGAAAAATAGCAAGTTAAACACTTGCCTGGGATTTTTGGTATTCTGATTCACGGCTGATTTTGGTATGGCTGCGTTCCTCGTCTCGGGATCTACGCGGTGGTGGTGGCGGCGGTGCAAACCGGTGACTTTTTGGCCTTGAATTGCCTTGGAGCTCTCTCCTCTATTCTCCAATGGCCGTCACTTGTTTTCTGAATATTCTAACCCTAAAAGACTAACCTAGTTGGCTGATATAGGTTGCTGAAATTCGTGGGTTTAATTACCCAATTATGTAAAATGACTAAAATGCCCTCCCCGGGTACTAATTAGGCCTAAAAATGCCGCGAGACCCAAACTGCACCCCCGGGTACACTTTTCTGACTATCTCGACCCTACCGGACGCGTTGGCTCACTCAAAATGACCATACGGGAAACTTATAAAATATTCACTTTTTATTTAACAAAATTAGTCCCGACGTGACACGAGCACGTTCCGACTTAAATTTTCGGAATCGTCATTTAATTCACTCATGACATTCAATATAACCAATAAAATATAATACTTTTCTCATTAGTAATATTTAACCAATTTCCCATAATTACTAACTCTCGTCACGTTAATAATTATAACATAATTAATTTCTGAGTTTTTATTAAATAAATCATTCACATTAAATTTAATAAATCCCCAAATTAATATAGCATAAAAAATACGGGGTATTACATACTTCCCCCCTAATAACGGAATTTCGTCCCGAAATTCAGAAAATAAGGCATACCTGGTAAAAATAACTCTGGATATCTCTCGCGCATATCTGCCTCACGCTCCCAAGTGGATTCCTCCACATTATGATGCTCCCACTGGACTCGCATAAGTGGAACTATTTTCGACCTCAATCTCCTCTCACTATATTCTAGAATAGCCACTGGTCTCTCCTCGTAAGAGCTATCAGACTGTAAGTCTATCTCATCTATCGCAATGTGAGTATGGGCCATATCATCCCGAAGATATCGTCTTAACGACGAGATGTGGAATACATCGTGGATGCGATGTAAATGTTCTGACAATCCTAACCTGTATGTAACTGGCCCAATTCTCTCGATGATGGGAAATGGTCCCACGTACCTCGGAGCCAACTTCCCCTTCTTCCCGAATCTCATCACCCCCTTCATAGGATATACACGTAATAATACTTGGTCTCCCACATTAAACTCCCGGAAGAACCGTTTCGCATCGGCGTAGCTCTTCTGCCTGTCCTGGGCTACCCGAATATGACTCCTGATTATCTCAATCCTCGCGGAGGTCTCCTGAATCACTTCTGGTCCTAGCAACTTGTTATCCCCCACCTCGAGCCAACAAGTTGGAGAACGACAAGGCCTGCCATACACGCCTCAAATGGAGCCATATGAATCGTAAATTGATAAGAGTTATTATAAGCAAACTCTACCAGTGGAAGATGTGGCTCCCATCCTCCTCCAAAATTGAGAACACATATGCGTAGCATGTCCTCTAATATCTGATTAGTACACTCTGTCTGTCCGTCTATCTGTGGGTGGTAAGTTGAACTCAACCTCAACTCAGTACCCATAGCCTCCTGAAAGCTTTCCCAAAAACGTGACATGAAATTCTTGTCCCTATCTGACACAATATTCAGGGGCACCCCATGTAATCTGACAATCTCCGCGGTGAACAACTGAGCATACTGACCTGTGGTATAATCTGTCCGCACCGGCAGAAAATGAGCCACCTTGGTCAAACGGTTTACAATCACCCAGATAGAATCGCGGCCCCGCTGTGATGTAGGCAACCCTGTAATAAAATCCATGGAAATACTCTCCCACTTCCACGCGGGTACTTCTAATGGCTGAAGCAATCCTGACGGTTTCTGATGGTCTACCTTTACCAGCTGGCAGGTAGAACACTTGGACACGAACTCAGTAATGTCCTTCTTCATCCCACTCCACCAGTATTGCCTCCTCATATCCTGGTACATCTTATCTCCCCCAGGATGTACTGCAAATCGGGACCCATGGGAATGATTCATCACTGCATGACGTAATTCTGCTCCTTCTGGAACCACTAATCTCCCATTAAACCGCAAACATCCATCAGAACTAACAGAATAGGACTCAGCACCCTCGGCTAGAAGTCGCACAATCTGCTCCTGGCAAAACGGGTCTGTGGTCTGTGCCTATATCACCCTCGTAACAATCTCGGGTGTGACTAACATCACGGATATGAATGAACGTGCTACTACGTCCTGGTGGCCTAACTCCTTCCACTTTGCTTTCCAGACATCCGCTACCTCGTCTACCGGTCTACGACTCAACGCATCAGCAACTACGTTGGCCTTTCCCAGATGATATTGTATATCGAACTGGTAGTCTTTCACAAACTCTAACCACCTGTGCTGACGCATATTCAGCTCTCTCTGAGTGAACAGGTACTGCAGTGACTTGTGGTCTGTGAACAAACGGAATTTCTCCCCCAATAAATAGTGCCTCTATATCCTCAATGCAAAGACGACCGCTGCTAGCTCTAGGTCGTGGGTGGGGTAATCCTTCTCATGCGGCTTAAGCTTGCGGGAAGCAAAAGCTATAGTCTTCTCCTCCTGCTGGAGTACTCCTCCAAGTCCCCGTAAAGGCGCATCGGTGTAAACCAGGTACTCCACACCCGGTTTCGGTAAAGCAAGGACTGGCGCTGAAGTAAGGTTGTCTTTCAACTCGTCGAAAGCCAACTGACAAGCGTCATCCCAAACATATGGTACCCCCTTGCGAGTCAGATTGGTCAATGGACCCGCTATTTTGGAGAATCCCCGAATGATCTCCTGTAGTAACCAGCTAACCCCAAGAAACTACGCACTTCCGTCGATGTCGAGGGTTGTCCCCACTCCCGCACCGCTGACACTTTGCTCGGGTCAACTGCTATCCCCTGCTCATAAACAACATGGCCCAAGAACTGTACTTCTCGCAACCAGAATCCACACTTCTCGTACTTAGCATACAACTGATGCTCACGTAGAGTCTGAAGAACCTGCCTCAAGTGCTCGGCATGCTCCTCCTCGGAGTGTGAATATATCAAGATGTCATCTATGAAGACGATGACAAATTGATCCAAGAACTCTCTGAATACTCGGTTCATCAAGTCCATGAAAACGGCTGGGGCATTTGTGAGTCCGAACGGCATCACCCTGAACTCATAGGACCCATATGTCGATAAGAAGGCAGTCTTTGAAACATCCTGCTCTCTAATACGTAACTGATGGTACCCCGACCTTAGATCTATCTTCGAAAAGAAAGTTGCTCCCCTCAACTGGTCGAACAGGTCATCGATTCGAGGCAACGGATACTTATTCCGTATCGTGACCTTGTTCAGCTCCCGGTAGTCCACACACAATCTCAGTGAACCATCTCTCTTCTTCACAAACAAAACTGGAGCTCCCCAAGGTGAGGTACTCCTGCGAATGAAGCCCTGACCTAACAACTGCTCTATCTGATCTCGTAGCTCTCGTATCTCTGCCGGAGCCATACGGTACGGTGCGCGTGCTATAGGTCTCGTATCTGGCAATAAATCTATAACAAAGTCTATCTCACGACTGGGCGGTAGGCCCGGTATCTCCTGAAACACATCGGAATACTCCCTGTCAACATGGATCGAATTTAAGGGAATCACAACCTCCATAGAGGTATCCTCCTCTATGTAATACAAATGAGCGGTCGAACCTCCCTCTGGGCGAGGCATCGCCACTACAAACATCTTTTGCCCCGGAATGGCAAAGACAATGCTCCCACTGAAGCAATCAATCATGGCTATATCAGCTGCGAGCCAATCCACACTAATAATCACATCATGCTCGTGCATGTCTAAGACTAACATGTCTGCAGGTAATACCAAGCTACCAAATCTCTATACCCACTTCCCGGCATATAAAGAATAGTAAACCATTCTCCAGTGGTGAGTCTACTCACATTACAGTGCTATCTACGGTGGTTAATAACCCTAAGGCTTTCGCAAAATAAGTAGCTATAAAAATAGTGCATTGCCCCAGTATTAAACAAAACTCGACTCTTAGTAACATGGATAGATGACATACCCTCAATCGCGGGGGATGCCTGCGGAGATATTGCTTGTGGGGAGGTATAGACACGTCCGCCCTGTAGCTTTCTCTGCTGAACTGAGGTTGTTGGAAAGGGTGGCGGAGCTGGCTTCTGGGGTTTATTGTTAGCACATTCCTGTCGGGGGGCCCTATTCTTCTCTGGGCAATCCTGACGCCTATGGCCATTACTGCCACATTGGAAGCACCTCCCTCGAAACTGCTTCACTTTATTACGGTGTTGAGTAGTCTCGCTTTTCCCCTGGTCTTGCTGGCCTTGAAGGGAAATTTGCGGAAAATCTATGTCAGGGCGGGGACAATCCATCCACTTGTGACCCGGTTGCGCACATTTATAGCAGAGTTTCGAAATTCTTTGCTGGTCAGATTGTAGTTGATCCCCAGTCTGATTTGGGCAAGATTTACGTTTGTGGCCGTCCATTCCACAACCGAAACACCTCTTGGTGATTTCATCCTGAACCTGACTTCTTTGGCCCTGACACTTTTGTCCCTGAACATAAATCTCGTTACCTCTGAAACTGACTCGATCTTGATTGTTTTGTTGTCGCAGATTCGGTGCCTTCGCACAATTCTCAACGTTAGTCACATGCATTTGGGTAACCTCTCTAGGTCTTTTGCCTCCTTTAAGTTGTAGGCTGCGTTCTTGGTATTGTAGTACTGCAGTGGTAACTGCTTGTGCCACGATACCCGCTAACTCGGCGGTTGATATTCTCCCTGGGGATACCTGAGGTGTGAGTCGATCTTGCTCATTGACTCCCTTAACCGTCTTAGCTAGTTCTTCTTGACGATCCATCTGAAAATTTAAGTAAATTTGGATGAGTTCATCATTCAAATAACCAAATCGCAGAAGTACGAAATTCCAATGTATAGAGATAGACACAACATTCCTAGTATTAGGGCTCTACATCAAAGAAAGCAACGCTGAAACATAATAGGCCGCACAGATCCTAAAGGACTCTAGAACCTGACGCTCTGATACCACCTGTGACACCCCGCCTGATTAAATACCGGGCGATCACTCCTTTATTAAATTAAATCAAGGTAAACAGTTGGTTCATTCTCAGCATCACTGTCGATAAAAATAAATTTTCCAATTTAACACCCTAAATAATTAAGCTAAGTGTCAAAAGCATTTTCATACATACTTTCCAAATTTTATTTAAAGAAAAACATTTGTTTTATTAACAACATTCTACAATTAAGAATCACACCACAATAAACCTGGAACACAAAGTCCAATTAATATAATACATTCGTCAATCGAATGTCCACATATGAAGACTAAAGTCACCAATACAAACTGAATAAGACCCATAGTAACAATACTGGAAACAACTGAAATATAAATGTCCCAACAACAATGAAATAATGGAAAGGGAGACACATGCCCAATAAATGAGAATACTAGAAGTGGAGTCAATAAAATAAGTCGTCTACGCAAGTGACCTGCAACTCCCACCTAAGCTGCAGCATGTTCCTCTCAAGGGATCCTAAGCAAGACGCCCCTGTGGCTGGGCACCTGAAATATATACATATATATATGCAAGAGAGAGAGAAAAAAAGAAACGGGTCAGAGCCCGAAAGTGTGTTTGATTTTAAAATACGTTTAGCAAGTATTTAAATTGATACAGGCCAATGCAACAACATATTAGTGCGTCACTCTCTTTAGAAATACTCACCTCTCTTCTAATGTGCACACCTATCGCACTAACATTCCCAACAGTTTCTTAACAATTTATTATACTAACCTTTTCCAAAAATTTTGCGTATCTTAACTTACTCATAAGATTTCAAAATCGAACAATATTTTTATTTAAAAAGAAAACTTCCAGATTAGCAGCACAACTCTCGTTTTAGCTTTTATTAATTTATAAAGTTTCTCAGTAACATATTATACTTTCACGAAACAAGTATTCACTATTTGAGTCAACAACCAAGTCCTACTTATCAAATCACAGTAGTCAGTTTCAAATTTCAAAATCTCATATATATATATATTAACTACTCGTATAATATATATAAAATAACAGCACCCCTCATAAAACTATGGTGCGTGCATACTCTACTATCCAGAACCCCATATCACTCATATTAAGGGGAATACAATCGGAATCACTCTCGAATTGTATTAACACGAATACACAAACAATATTGAGGCGAAGCATAGATTCCAAGTCTCTAAGAGGATGGCACATGCCTGCGTCCCTTAGGACCGTCTGAACTATCACATCGATAGCCTGTACCAAGGATATCTATCTTCTAGGGTACAAGTCAATATCCCCCATAAAGGTCCCATCGAGATAAGATTTGTCCCAGTGCGGTAACCTCAGGGATAGCAAGTAGCGTGGGTATGATTTTCACAAGTATATAATATATGTACACACAATCATATAAATATACCACTCGAACATATTAATATAGGTTCTTCTCGTCCCCCATAATTATACCATTTATTCTACATTTCACATTATTAGTATTACGTATAAGGTTTCATCTCTAACCTTAACTCGAAGGGTTTTCTCACTTAATACGTGACATTCGTTGACTCTATCCTTCCAAGTAGGAAACTTCAGTAGGTATACCTCTATTCTCTATCGTAGCTATTCGCCACATTCTCTCACTTGAATTACGTAGTTTCACAGTTCATTATATAATTATCCCAAAATCAAGATTCTCGTCTTATAATAAAGTTCCCAACACTTAATCAAATGTCCTACTGGTCTTTCCTATCTCCCAAAACATTTCATTAAGGATACCCAAGAATTATTTCACGATAAATTCAATTTAACTAAGTAAACAAGGGAAATAAGAGTCTGCCAGGAGGGGTCGATCGATCGAGGTCTGGGGCTCGATCGATCGAACCTTCGATCGATCGAAGCTCTGGGCTCGATCGATCGATCAAGCAGGTCTGGGAAAAATTCTGCAGAATGCAGTTACGGGTTTCATCACCAAAATTACACCAAATCCATATTTTCAAGTTCTAATCGTCCCAGAATTCTACTACTAACATTATACCAATATAACAGATGATTCTAACGTAAGGCATGTACATATTCATCATTAAAACAGGGATTTTCAACCTAAAATTATATCCAATTATCAAGAACCCTAGAATTTTCTTAAACAGTTTTCTAACAAATCTTTCTCCAGAATTTCTTTCTTATGATCATCAAAATTTCGTGGTTTATTTCCTCTACATGGCAAGGGTTTCCAGAATCAACATATAAATCAATACTACATGGATTCTCCTATCATAAATTGGGTTTTCTTCCATAGTTTTCATCACAAATCATTCCTAGACTAATATGAAGATTTCACCAACGAAAATAGCAAGTTAAACACTTGCCTGGGATTTTTGGTATTCTGATTCACGGCTGATTTTGGTATGGCTGCGTTCCTCGTCTCGCGATCTACGCGGTGGTGGTGGCGGCGGTGCAAACCGGTGACTTTTTGGCCTTGAATTGCCTTGGAGCTCTCTCCTCTATTCTCCAATGGCCGTCACTTGTTTTCTGAATATTCTAACCCTAAAAGACTAACCTAGTTGGCTGATATAGGTTACTGAAATTCGTGGGTTTAATTACCCAATTATGTAAAATGACTAAAATGCCCTCCCGGGGTACTAATTAGGCCTAAAAATGCCGCGAGACCCAAACTGCACTCCCGGGTACACTTTTCTGACTATATCGACCCTACCGGACGCGTTGGCCCACTCAAAATGACCATACGGGCAACTTATAAAATATTCACTTTTTATTTAACAAAATTAGTCCCGACGTGACACGAGCACGTTCCGACTTAAATTTCCGGAATCGTCATTTAATTCACTCATGACATTCAATATAACCAATACAATATAATACTTTGCTCATTAGTAATATTCAACCAATTTCCCATAATTACTAACTCTCGTCACGTTAATAATTATAACATAATTAATTTTCGGGTTTTTATTAAATAAATCATTCACATTAAATTTAATAAATCCCCAAATTAATATAGCATAAAAAATACGGGGTATTACAGTGAGGTTGGTTGAGGAAACGGCACAACCCCGGGCCATAAAAAGAGCGGTGACGGAGTTGGGCAGAGCTTCCCATTGGACCGCGCGCTCTATATGGAGTTTGCGGCCCATACCGAAGTATTGAGCGCACCATCGCTCCTCTTGGCGGGAGCGGTATTCGCCGTGACCGAAGGGGTGGATCACGGTGGAGTCGTATTTGGTGGGGGCAGCACAGGGGGCCATGGAAATAGGAGGGAAGTAGTGCTGGAAAAAAAACTAGAGAGGAAGAAGAGAAGATTTGGGTTGAAGGTGTGAGGAGAAAGGGAGGATTGGAGGTGTATTTATAGTGGAAAGGGGAGGGGAAAGGTTGGTTTTGGAGGGAAAGGGTTTGGAGGGAAAAGGGGATGAATTTAGGAGGGAAAGGTTGGGGTTGGGAAGAGGAATGAATGGGTTGGAGGGAATGAATGGGATTGGGGGGAAAGGGGGGTGAATCTAGGGAAGAGAAAGAGGCAGGTCTGTAGAAGGCGGACCGGTCCGGGGTAGGGGCGGACCGGTCCGGCCTTTTGACTTTTCAAACCCTCGACAGGCGGACCGGTTCCTTTAAAAATAAAAGGAACCGGTCCGGGGTCGGACCGGTCCGGGGTAGGGGCGGACCAGTCCGCCCAGGTTTTTGGGTTGGACTTCTTTTACTTCGGTTTCGAGCTCTCTTCTTCAAAAAATTTCACGTTCCCCATATCCTCTCTATCCAATTGAACTAGGACCCTCTCGATTTCACTGGTCAACACCCTTTGACTAAGAATTCCCCAAAACACACGAATGCTTCTCCCGAACGAAACCTAGTCCTAACGACTCTCAAAACACACACGACTCTCACCCTATACGCGTCGGGGGTGCGACGACCTCACTTTAACAGCTCACTCAACCCCGTAAACGGGGTCCAACAACCAAACGGTGTCGACTTCTTCTGTACACGCCTCTAGATATGGCTTTAGGCGTTGTCCATTCACTTTGAATGTATTTCCCCCTTTTAAATCGTCTAGTTCAACAGCTCCGTGGGGGAAAACATTCTTCACGACGAATGGGCCAGACCAATGTGACCGCAACTTACCTGGGAAGAGGTGAAGCCGAGAATTGTAGAGGAGAACTTTTTACCCGGGGAGAAACTCTTTTCGTCGAATGATGCTATCATGAGCGAGTTTCATCCTCTCTTTCGAAATTTTGGCATTCTCATACGCATCATTGCGTAGTTCTTCTAACTCATTCAATTGAAGCTTGCGGGCTTCACCGGCCTTTTCCATGGCATAATTCAATTGCTTAATCGCCCAATACGCCTTGTGTTCGAGCTCAACAGGAAGATGGCAAGGTTTGCCATGCACAAATCGGAAAGGGGACATGCCAAGTTGATTCTTATATGCGGTACGGTAGGCCCATAGCGAATCGTTCAATCTAAGGGACCAATCTTTCCAGGTAGGATTGACGGTCTTTTCAAGAATGTTCTTGATTTCCCGATTTGCTAGCTCGGCCTGTCCATTCGTTTGTGGGTGATATGCCGTTCCAACCTTGTGAACGACACCATACTTTCTCATAAGCTTCTCGAATGGTCTATTGTAAAAGTGCGTACCATTATCGCTGATTATTGCTTTCGGTGCACCGAAGCGGTAAAATATGTGTTCCTGTAGGAACTTTACCACTACTTTGTTGTCATTAGTCTTGGTAGCTATAGCTTCCACCCATTTGGAAACGTAGTTTATCGCGACGAGGATGTATAGGAAACCACAGGATGGAGGGAAAGGACCCATGAAGTCAATACCCCAACAGTCGAATATCTCAATGATGAGTACAGGGGTAAGAGGCATCATGTCTCGTCGAGTGATGGCTCCCATCCGTTGACACCTATTGCATGATTTGCAAGCATCGTTCACATCCCGGAAGATTGTGGGCTAATAGAGACCGCATTGCAGAATTTTAGCGGCCGTCTTTCTCATCGAAAAATGACTTCCACACGCTTCCGAATGACAAAACTGGATGACTTTTGGGATTTCGTCATCCGGTACAGATCGTCGGATGATTTGATCTGTACAGTATTTAAAAAGGAATGGATCATCGTAAAAGAACATGTGCGACCAAGTAAGAAACCTCTTCTTATCTTGCGGTGTCCAGTCGGGAGGGACGGCTCCCATGATAAGATAGTTCACTATGTCCGCAAACCAAGGATATGAAGAGGTAGCGAAAAACTTCTCATCCAAAAAATGTTCGTCTATGGGTACGGGATCACTAGGTACGTCGGGCGAAAGCCGAGATAAATGATCGGCAATGACGTTTTCTACTCCTTTCTTATCTTTGATGGAGAGATTGAACTCTTGTAGGTGTAGGATCCACCTTATGAGGCGCGGCTTGGCATCTTTCTTCGCAAGTAGATACTTCAAAGCCGCGTGGTCGGTGAAAACAATAATAGGAGAACCAATGAGATAGGACCGAAACTTATCGAGGTCAAAGACTACCGCTAGCAACTCCTTCTCCATGGTAGAGTAGTTGAGTTGAGGTCCGGTAAGAGTTCGACTGGCGTAGTAGATGACATGAGCTTGCTTATCTTGACGTTGTCCCAAAACAGCCCCGATCACGTAATCACTAGCATCACACATAAGTTCGAATGGTAAGGACCAATCCGGAACTTGCATGATGGGGGCGGACACAAGCATGTTTTTCAATTTGTCAAAATAACTTTGGCATGCTTCAGTCCACTCAAATGGGGAGTCTTTCATGAGTAAGTTGCTTAAGGGCCTAACGATGGCGCTAAAGTCCTTAATAAACCTTCGATAAAACCCCGCGTGACCCAAAAAGGAGCGCACGTCCTTCAGCAATTTTGGTGGGGGAAGGTTAGCTATGACATCTATATTTGCCCTATCAACTTCTATTCCGTTGGATGATACAATGTGGCCAAGAACTATTCCCTCGGTGACCATGAAATGGCACTTCTCCCAATTCAGCACTAAGTTCTTTTCCACGCATCGGGTAAGTACTTTTTCCAATTTTTCTAGACAATGATCGAAAGAGGTGCCAAAAACGCTGAAATCGTCCATGAACACTTCGAGTCCTCTCTCGACCATGTCGCTAAATAAGCTCAACATGCACCTCTGAAAGGTCGCGGGTGCATTACACAAGCCAAATGGCATACGTTTGTAGGCAAACGTACCAAAAGGACAAGTGAAGGTCGTCTTCTCCTGGTCAAGTACATCTACCTCAATTTGGTTATACCCAGAATAACCATTAAGGAAGCAATAGTAAGGGTGGCCCGCTACTCTTTCAAGCATTTGATCAATAAATGGCAAGGGGAAATGGTCTTTCCTAGTTCCCGCATTGAGTTTCCGGTAATCAATGCAAACGCGCCACCCGGTGGTGGTACGTTGGGGAACTAACTCTCCCTTGGCATTCTCGATCACAGTCATACCCGACTTCTTCGGGACGACTTGAATAGGTCTTACCCACTTGCTATCCGAGATTGGGTAGATGATCCCGGCATCCAACAATTTGATTATTTCGGTTCTCACAACTTCTTTCATGTTGGGATTCAGTCTTCTTTGCATTTCTCTAGAAGGTTTGACATCTTCTTTGAGATGGATCTTATGAGTGCAAATTAAAGGACTTATCCCCTTCAAATCAGCTATGCACCAACCAAAAGCACTTTGGTGCTTCCTCAGAATTTTTAATAATTGACCCTCCTGCCCTTCATTTAGGCTAGAGGAGATAACAACAGGAAATGTCTCATCCTCTCCTAGATATACATATTTAATATGGGCGGGAAGTTTCTTTAACTCCAGGGTTGGAAATTTTTCACCGGAGGGAACCATGTGCGTATCCCTCGAAGGTAATTCCTCGAATCTCGAAACCCAATTAATCTCTCTCACGTCCTCGTCCGACTTACTCTCATCGAGTAGCTCGCTCAATTCTTCAACCTCCCTCTCGAAGGCGGTGTACGTCCCCTCACTCTCGTGTCTCACTGCTAAATAGGATTCTAAAGCATCGCCACAGTAATTCTCCTCAAAGTACTCCTCTACTATCTCATCTATGAGGCTCACCGCGTGAAGATCGCCTTCCTCCCCTGCATTTTGGGCTATGTGGAAGATGTTGGTATCCAAGGTCATGTTCCCAAATGTGAGTTGCATTCGCCCATTCCTAGTATTGATGATTGCGTTAGCTGTAGCTAGGAAAGGGCGCCCTAAGGATGATGGGAACATGATTACTCGGGTGGAAGGATGGCTCCGTGTCCCAAATGACAAAATCCACCGAAAAGTAAAAAGTGTCAACTTAAACGATCACGTCCTCGACTATACCTCGTGGGATCTTCACTGTTCGATCCGCTAATTGGAGAGTGACTTTCGTGGGCTTGAGGTCGCCCAAGTCAAGTTGCCTATAAATGGAGTAAGGGAGTATATTTACGCTTGCTCCCAAGTCAAGTAAGGCTTTTTCAATTTTATTCTCCCCAATGATGCAGGATATGGTGGGTGCACGGGGATCCTTGAACTTAGGCGGGAGTTCATTTAGTAGGATGGAGCTCACATTTTGTGCTAGAAAGACGTTTTTCTTCACTTTCATCTTTCTTTTAACCGTCAGCAGGTCTTTGATGACTTTTCCATATGCTGGAATTTGTTTAATGGCCTCAAGTAAAGGTAAGTTAAGCTTCACTTGCTTTAACACTTCTAACACGTCATCACGTGGGTTTCCTCTGTGGGAGGGAATCAACCTTTGAGGAAACGGTGCTGCGGAAGGCGGTTTCACCACTACCTCTGGCTCACTATCAGTTTCTTGGTCACTCTCATTCAAGGGGACATCTTCGGCCTCTTTCGTGCCGGGCGAAATCTCCTTGCCTTTCGTTATGTCGGGTAGGGGAGGTGATAAATCAACAACTCTCCCACTACGAAGAGTGGTTACAGCTTGACATTGCTCCTGATGTTCAGTGGAGGTGGAGCTAACGCTAGTTTGACCTTGGGGAGGTCGTTGGCCTTGGGCAAGAAATTTTCCCTTCTCTTGAACACTCAATGAGGATTGTATTTTAGACAGATTCGCATTTATGTCGTCGATCAGACGATCATATTTGGCATTGGTTGCAGTCTGGTTTGCAATGAATTGATTCATGGTATCCTCGGGAGTTCTCCGTTGTGGTGGAATATAATTTCCTTGAGGTGGCGGTGCTTGCACATGTCCTTGCATGTGTGGAGCTTGTTGAAAGTGTTGTGGTGGAGGAGGGGCAACATGCGAAGGAGGGTTCATTGCGGCATGTTGTTGCCCATAGCTAAAACCAGGATGATTTTTCCAAGAAGGGTTATATGAACTCCCGTGCGGGGCACCGAAATTACCCTTAAAACCTCCTACACCACTAACTGGCTCTTGCAGCATTGCTTTGTAGGTGGGTATCGTCGGGCATTCCTCAGTTGAATGTCCCGCCTCGCAAATAGCACACACCTTTAGGACTGGGTTTGGAATGGGTCCAGCTGGTCCTTTTCCATATATCTCGCACAAATCTCGAAATCCTATCTCAAGAGTCTCCAATCGGCTATCCGTCATAGAATTCTTATCTACATGGAATAGACCGGATGCTTACGGAGTAGTGGTCGCTTGTCTATTTCGATTTTGAGTGTTGGGATCAGAAGTGTCCCAGGATTGGGTAGTCTCGGCGACATACCTCAAGTGAAGCTCAGCATCCTGGGCATCTAAATCGATAAACGGACCACTTCCCATTGTTTCAACAAGTTGTTTGGAGTTAAGATTCAACCCTTTATAGATAAAAGAAATGACTTGCACTAAATCAAATCCATGATGGGGGCATGAAGCAACAAACTCGTTGTAATGTTCATAACATCGATGGAAGGATTCATTTTCAGCTTGTCTAAATGCTTGAATTTGAGCCTTTATGGTGATTGTTCGATGTGGTGGGAAGAATTTCTTGAGAAATTTTGACTGTAGCTCATTCCAGGATGGAATCGAGCTTGGAGGTAAAGACCATATCCAGGCCTTAGCTTTATCTTTGAGCGAGAAAGGGAAGAGTTTGAGGCGGATTACCTCCTGTGTGCAGGTTTGATCATTTAGAGTATCACACACGTCCTCAAATTCCCTAATATGGAGGTATGGCTTTTCAGAATCCATACCGTGGTAATGCGGTAGCATCTGGATCATCCCATTTTTGAAATGGAATTGCCCGGCATTATACGGGAGTATAATGCATCCCAGAGTGACAGTACGCTCGAGATATAAGAATTCTCTAATCGGACGGTATGGGGGCTCTTCCTCACCGGCGGGTGCACTGCCGTGTTGTGACATCTCTCCCTCACTTACTGACTCGGTGTTCTCACTGGGTGTGCTCGAAGTGTGTCCTAAGAAGGGAAAGGGGGTGTTATCGGAGACTGAGTGCGACGGTGTGGGAGGTGGGATCCAAAACTGTGGGGCGTTTGGAGTGTGGGGACTATCAGGTTTATACTCAACAAGTGGATTTTCGTGAATACTGGTTGGAGTATTATGGGGTGTGGGAGTGGTTTCAGAACTTTGCATTAAAGCTTAAGAGAGATGATGGTGAATCTTTTTTTTTTTATGTTTTTGGATTTTTTGAATTTTTGGTCAAAGCTTTGGATTGACTCAATCTAATTCTAAGTCTACCTAATTCCCCGACAATGGCGCCAAAAACTTGACGCGACTAAAAAATGTGTCTCAGAAATGCGTTCACTCTAGGCTTAAGTGTAAGCCTGTCGCTCAAGTAATAATCCGACAAGTCGGGTATCGATCCTCAGGGAAAAAGGACAACGAAGTTGTGATGACGGAAAAGACGAAGGAATCCTAACCTTGACTCTAAAAATAAAGGGAAAATGATTTGATTTTGGGAATGATTACAGCTAAGTGCAAAGATGAAATTATGAAAAATGCAACTACAATAAGTTACCTAAAATATGAATAAAAAGTGATTTTGAAAATTTTGACAAAGTGATGGGAAAAACGAGGATGGGAATACAATCCCCCAACCCTAGTGTAGTGCAGTGATAATATTAATCATAAATTTATCGGATTGATCTGACCCGGAATTTAGTACTCCCAAGCATTATGTATACGAGGTTCAAGCCCGCGTCATACCTAATCTGAGGATGAGTAAATCAGTATCGCGATAGTGACATTCGAATTGCACTCTAAATCATCACGAGTACCCAGAGGCAAACGTGATATAAAGATCTACAATTATTGTATCATTATGCAATACGATCATAGTCAATCAATAAATTCTTCGGATTAATTTTACACACATACACTAAAACCTCAGGTTGGGTTCATGTACCCCGACCTTGGTAAATCTAGCCTAACATGTTGAATTCAATGCAAACATTAATTGAAATGTAGGAGTTCATGATTAATCTAAGAAGAATGATAATTAGATGTAGACACGAATTAGCAATAAATATTACTCACTAAAATTACTCAATCAATAAGTGCAACAATGAATGAAATTGATACTCACAACAATTACTGGATAAATCTTCAAACCTTGAATTAAAACTGCAATTCTTAGCTAAACTAGGGTTTTTGGAAAAGAAGCAGGAAACCCTACTGATTCTTCGTACCAATAACAACAATAAATCGGGTCTTAAATACCCTACAATAATATCGGAAGTCAACTGCACTAGGAGCCTTTTTAGGAAGAGAGAAGATTTCCAGATCTCGAGGACCGGACCGGTCTGGGTCTTAGGGGGACCTGTCTGTCCCCAAGGCGAATCGATTCTTTTTATTTTGGGGCAGACCGGATCTTTTTATTTTGGCCTCCTTCAGTTCGCATGCGATCCGGGGTCTTCTGGAGTTTGGCAAGGCGGACCGGTCCGGCTATTTGACTTTCTAGCTCATCTTTAACTGCTCATAACTTTTGTTCCGGGATTCCGATTGGGGTGCCGTTTCTTCCTTTGTGCTCTGAATGAAATGTCTTCAACTTCTCTTTAGGTACCTCATCCGAATTTCGTGTAGAAATTACGCTTTTGCCCTTGAGACTTTTCCTTCTTTCTTTCTTGATTCAACCGATTTCTTTCTTTCGTTTCTTGACATCAAATACCTGCAAAATCACTACAAAATACCAGAAACTCGGTGTACTCATTAGGATCAGTCAGTAGCACAGTTATGAGATAAATCCAACTCAATTACGTTGTTCGAGGTGCTAAAAGTAACTAAATCAAGGGATAAACTAGGAAGAATTTATGCCTAATCAGTAAATCATCATCATCATCATGTGGCTCATAGCCTATAGTGGTTCATCCACACTATAAGACTTTTCCACAAAATCAACCTCCTCGCATCCCATAACAGCTCTCCACTCCCGACGCGATTAAGAGTCATGTGTGGAATGTCTCACAAAGCGAAATCCAAATAAGGAACCCCTCCACACATTAACCCTTGACTTCGTTGGTTATGGAGTTCCGTTATTTCAACATGCCACAGGGATAATCATATCCCTTGTCAACAAAAGGTGATATGAACTCCTATCTCTAACTAAGAGTCACACCACCGAGCGCTCGCACTCAATTTAAGTCCTCGCGCAATCAATAATGAGCTTAATCTTACAGATCAACAATAATCATGTGGGCTTTAAATTATATCTAAAAGGTTGCCACATATACAAACCATGATAATGAAACCTCTACTCATCGAAGTTCCATCTACCCATAACAATAAAGGTTAACTCAACCTGTATCCAGTCGAGATATCGCAACAACAACCTGTTCCCTCCAGGAACCATGGGCACGATAGTCTTGCCATCATTAGCCTGCTATCGCTCCGAAAATACTAATAATATTATATACTCAGCATAATACCATACTCGTATGAACATATAGAACGAGTATCCCAAACCAAATATATATATACAATATATCAACACCCGGCTTTATGGCGAATGAAGGAAAATAAAATTCCGCTATCGCGGAAAACACATAGACATACATTATATAATGTTATCGAGACCGTCACAACTCAAATTACACACACGAGTCTAGGGCTAACGAACACCGCTCCTTACAATCATCTTACTAATCCTCTTAACTCCTTTGTGAAAAGGAAACTCCTTATTTCAACAAATTTTCCCGGGTGGATTTCCACCAACGAGGTCCACGAATACACACATTCTCTAGTGAGCCTATCCTTCCTGGAAAGGACTCATTATTCATTTCACCTAACTCACTTAGGTACAAGGTTCACTTTTCCATTATACTCTTCATCCAATGTCGGCCTCTGACCGATCCTTATGTGAATAATTCCCGAAACAGCCTTCCTTTCATTCTTGCTGAACCATGGGGACTCGCGATTAAAATAATCCGTAAGATCCCCTTCAAACCCTTAACCATTACCACAAGGAGAGTGACCTCTACTAAGGTCCTCATCCCTAACTTCTACCAGCTACTCTAGCATAGCCTCACCTACTGCTGCCATCCAAGCTCCGCACACGATTCTCAAACGAGCGCACAAACGATTTCTATAATCTTCTAACATGGCAAGAGAACGAAATCTCACAAGAGAAATCAATAATCCTAATCCTAAGGCTCTATAACAAATCATGAGCAATGCTGAAAGCGTAGTACGTCCGTACAGGTTCCTAAGGACACTAGAACCTGATGCTCTGATACCATCTGTAACAACCTGCCTAATGGGATACCGGGCGATCACTCCTATATCAAATTAAAACAGGAGTCACATATGGATCATTCCTAGCATCTCTGTCGAAAATCCATTTTAATTACTAATATCCTATTAGGTGAGCATTAAAATTTTTACTTAACTACTCTTTTTAAACGACAATGATTAAAACAACCACACAGTTTTGCGTAAATGAAACTGAAAGGAAAATGAAATGAAATAAAATAACCGAACACTCGATCAAAATATACAACCATATCGAATGATGTTCTAAAAGAATAAATAAATGCAGTTGGACCATTGTCCCGAATGGTTATACAATACCTCCTATCTAGAATACAAGAATGGAAGCGGCTACCAAAAATCTGCATGCATCCACAGCTGCTGCAGCTGACGTCTGACTCGAAAAAAGTGCCATCCAGGCGTCCCTGTGTCTGGACACCTATATAATATATAATATATAGCAAGAAAGGAAAAGTAGATAAACGGGTCAGAGCCCGAGTTTGAAAATATTTTGTAAGTGCATAAGTGCTTTATTATTTAGAAAAAGGTTTTATCTCATATTTAAGTTTGGTATCGCACTCCCATGAGATACCCCTCACCTCTCCACTAATATTGCACTCCTAACGCATCCCTCTAAACAATCCTAGTCAAGCTACCCTGCTAAACTAGTCTAATCACCCAACCCACTATCAACCCTAGATAGTCCAAGCAATGTACTAAGGGCCAAACTTCACCCCAGTCTCGACGTTATGCCATGTTCGTGCGTGGGATGTCTCGCAAAGTGAAATCCAAACAAGGAACCCCCCCCCCCCGATACACTACTACGCGGCACGGTCGATCGTCGAGATCCGCCTGTCCTTCAGTATAGATATATATATATATATATATATATATATATACCATCATATAATAAATATCAATATAAGAGCACTAAGGATGAACTTCTCCCCAGTCTCAACACTATGCCATATTCGTGCGTGGGGTGTCTCGCAAAGCGAAATCCAAACAAGGAACCCCCCCGATACACTACTATGCGGCAAGATCGATCATCGGGATCCATTAGACCCTCGGTACTCGATTCATCCATATATATATACATTTTACCAAAACCATCCGGATCTACCTCCCGGACTGAGGATTCATATATCAAGTATTTATCAATACTTTCATTTTCTCAAAACTTCCCATTTCCCTTTTTATACTCAGGAAATGTAAATATAAAAGCCAATTCATTATCATGAATTGCTTTAACAATTCATATACTTTTAAAAGCCAGTTTTATTATCATAAAAATGCTTTTCCGTTTTATGTCATCCCATTTCCCTTTTTACACTCAGGAAATGTATTCAAAGCCATTCTCATTATCATGAAAATGCTTTGATCATATCATGCTTCCACATCCCTTCTTCCATCCGGGAGTGTTACCGAAACCAAACCTTTATCCCATTTCCGTTTTTATACTCTGGAAATGTAAATTAAAGCCAATTTATTATCATAAATTGCTTTAATAAAACTAAGACCGCCCCTACGGGTTTCCCCACTGGATGTACCCCTAAATGGCGTTCATCTTCCAGGGCCTATCTATACAAGACAACCTGGGAACCTACCAACGTCGGGAAGCGGCCATATGCCTGCGGGAAAGTCAAGACCACACCCAGAATCTCCTAACCAGCGCAGTAAACATATATAATCGCCCATATGGCCTAGGGACTATATCCACCCTGCTCAATAGCCAGGGGGCTTCACCACAACGCGCACAACTTCCCTTATGATAGCGATTTAGGGAGGTGTGTAACCATAATTTATCAATTATGAAAATCATTTGTCTTTTTCCCATTTTGAAAATATTTATCTATATATTTTCAAAATCATTTATATCATATCATATATACTTAATCACATAGTGTATATATATATATATATATTCCTCCCTGAATATATAAAAATGGCCATATTTGCCAAACCATCTATCGATGACCAATAATCCCAAAGATTCTCTCAAAGAATCATAATCATGCATTCATATATGCATGATACTAAACCCAAAGTATTTTCTTACTTTAACAAGTAATATATACAAAAATCCCATCTGCGGATTCATTTGGATATCTCCAAATATACTAATTCACTCTAAGTGAATTTACATATATATATATATATATATATATATATATATATATATATATATATATATATATATATATATATATATATATATATATATTCCCAATTCACCAAGTCCTTTAGGACACAACCCTCTACAATACTCTAGTTTAGAAGGTCCTTAAACTTTAAACTCAAAGAGGAGAAGTAATACTAATCTCCAAAATCTTGGGCTGAAAACAGGGCACCGGTCGACCGGTCCTGGACCCCCGGTCGACCGCAGATTGCAAATAAGCCTACGAAACAAAGGAGTAGGCCCTTTTTCCTTAACGCGATCGACCGGCCTTAGGGCCGCGGTCGACCGGTCACACTAGGTTCCCAAAACTAAATTCCTCAAATCCATTATCCAACAACCCAAATTCATTATCGAGGTTTCTAAACTACCCCAAAAATCATCCAAAACATCTACACGACTAATCCTAGCCTTTATTTTTCCAATTCTCGATTTGATTTCCGAGTTGATGGTTTCAACCCGGAGCTGCCATCTTATAAAAATCATATCAAATCGAGGAAAAATCATAAAAATACGCGGTCAGTGCCCACGCGACCGTATCGAAAAGATCTACAACTTTTGTGTTTTGGCCGAAAGCTAAATCAATTCTTTTCTTGGCCAAAATAACCCCCTAAAGTCACGGGTTACTATTCATCTTCTTCTCCGAGACGATTTCGGCCATTAAAGCTTCTCCCAAGCTTTTGTCCCCTCACCCAATGTCCTATAACCTCAACCAACTACAAATACACATATATTAAGGGTTCTAAACATCCTAGAATCCAAAACCACCAATTAATTTCAAATAAATTTCTAGGTATCTCCAATTAGAAAATTTTAGGGGTTTATTTGTTTTAACTTCCAAAAACCCGTTTTATCCACGAATATCAAACCCGAAATATTTAGGGTTTGTTTATACCAAACTACGGTATGAGATATTTATGCAAAAAGTAAATAAAGCAAGTACACTTGCCTCGTGGATAAAATCAGACGACCTCGAGTCGAATCCGACGGAGTTTGGCCCGAGATCCCCATTTCTCTCCTCTTTTCTCTCCTCCTCTCTCTCTTCTCTCTCTTTTCTTTATTTCTTTCTTCTTTTCTCCCTATCCCCCTCTTTATATAAGAAGAAAAAGGGTTATACCCCTTAAAACCCAAAAACGACTCGTTTACCCAATTACGAGTTACTTTTACCTCTAAAATTACCCGAAACTCAATTTCGACAATCGGACACTCTTTTCCGACTATCTCGGCCATTCCGAGAATCATGGCGCAGTCAAAATTCTCATCCGAGGTACTTGACCGCAAATCACTATTCCAACCCAAAATAAATAAATGCGGTTTTTCCAATTAAAAATCTTACCTCGTGTCGCTTTACTCAACGGCGACATATAATTAAAATATTTTGACCTATATAGTCCCAAAAATAATCACAACATCCTTCGAAAATCATTTAATCCTCGAAAATTCCAAAAATTACTATTTAGGAAAATTTCCCAAATTGCCAATTTATATTTAATTATGGAATTTAATCGTCTCCAAAAGGGCGGGTTGTTACACCTGTCTAGAAAGATGTTGGTCAAACTAATATCGCCCAAGTTGTTGATGAGTGTATAGATAAATACCGCGTGTTTGTGACCCACCTCAGATCGGTTGCTCGTCACCATAAAGGAGTGTACGTTGATGTAGTGTAGTAATCGTGGTAAATCCTCCATTACGGACGAACCAAAAGCCTTTTTTTTCCACACTTCCCCCGGCACAAGAGCCTCAATGAACGTCGTAAGCCCAAAAATCTCTCCATCTGAAAAGCTAACTGATCGCTCAGAGTATGGAACACCCATATGCCGCGCTAAATATGAGCAGGTAAGCTGAATCCGAATCCCTTAAACCATTGCCTCATAGGTAGACGGCTTTCATTTCACAACTACAAAAGTGGCATAAAACATACGAATGAGCTCTTCATTAATGCCCCCATTTGTAGCATGAAAGGTCTCACAACCGTGCCGGAGCAGAAAAGTACGCATAACCTCCGACAAGTCCTTAAGCTTCCAGGCGTAGTGGTAGGTCAATGGCCTAATAGCAGGATCAAATTATGCCTGGAACCAATCCCATTCTTATTCGCAATGGAACCCCTCAAAACCCCGGGTGGGCACACACCTTGTAGAATCACACTTCTTCGTCTCGACCATTTCAACCTACAAAACCGTAATTAGGCAAGACAAAATAGAATTGTAAGCAAAATTAAACTTAGTTAGTGTACTAGTTGAAACGGTGTGTTAAAGTACGTGAATCCGGGCAAAAAAGTTCACATTGATGCAAAATGTGTCGACATGCGACAACGAATATTAATACCCAAGTGTGCGCTAAAAATAGATTGAAAAAATGGTTTGATCATTTTAGCGAACACTTGGTGTGCGCAATGGGAATGAGGGTGAAAAAATGTCATAGGAACCAACAACATAGCCCCATTCATGAACACAACAAGAATGCAACAACAAACGTGTGTTCATGAATGGATATATAGCATTAATAAGCAATAAATCAGTTGGAACAACACATCAAAGGGATACAACCACAAAACATTCAAAATATGTCAAAACATGGATAAACATTAAAAACATGACATAACTCAACCCAAAACCAAAAATAAACAAGTAAAATAGGAAGTATTGTACCTTGGATGTGTAGAAGAGGGTTGGATTTAAAGGAAATTGGGGGTGGGTAGGTCTAGGTAACGAAATAGGAAGAGAGAAGAGAAAATATAAATGAAACAGTGGGGAAAAACAAGGCAGCCTCGGCTATTAGTTGGTCGATTGATCGATCGACCCTAATCATCGATCGATCGATGACTCAGTTTTTTGCCCACTGCATGCTGTTTTGAAAATGGGGGGATGGGAAATTAGGGATATTAGGGGGAAATATGTATAAATAAGTATAAATATATATAAATAGAGTACATATAAATATAATAAAATAACAAAATAAAAAATAAAACAAAATTAAAATAATTAGGTACTTACATACACATATACTACACTAATGAAAAAACGAAAAATATATACAATGAGCGACACACACGCACATTCACAAATAAAAATGAGAAATAAAATAAAATAAAAATAACAAACAAATGCAAATGCGTGAGAATGAGTGTGTGCAAAATAAATAAAAATCTGTTTGTAACTTTTTTCAGTTTTTCTTAACAAACGTATGCCAGGGTGCACAGTCTCCGCAAATTCAAACCCGTTGAACCTACAAAAGAGTTAGAACCAAGCATATAAAAAGAAATAAAAAGAGATTAACTGATTACACTAGACTAAATTGAGAAGAAATAAAAATTAAAAAGTTAACTGTATACAACCAACATATAGGACTTCTAATTAGCTATATACAAAAAGTTAAAAATTTTGAGGGTCCACCCAAAATATAATTTGACTTTGGAGGATCAATGGTGGACCCTCCTTTTCATGCATGCCTCCCAAAATATAGGAATTCCGTTCAAATAATGGAAGGCATGTGGGTGGTGGAAAAGATGAACCATCCCCAATTAAAAATTTTGGAAGGAGGATGGGGGATCTGGATAGGACGGGTGACAAATACACATGGGGGCCAATAAAAAATGAATCATCTCCCAAGTATTTTGAAGTTGGAATAGGAGGCGGTGCACATGAGGGCAAAGATTCCTTCATAAAGGGCGACTCGAGCGAGCACACCTCAACGGTGAAAAGATTTGGAACTATAAAGTTTTGAACCGATTCATTGGGTACTAAAATTGGTGTTACAGTATAGAATAAAGATGGTGACGAAAGAAATTCAATCTCAGGCAATGACTTATCATCGCATGAAGGTTGAATTTCGAAGGAAATAGGATCGTTTACAATGAAACTTTCTTCTTTGAGAATCAAAGAAGAAACGAGTTCATTGCAAATGGATACCACGCCCATTTCTTCCTCATTTTCATACTTCACTATACCATGGGTCAAGTCAAGAATGATTTGTTCCAAAGTAGGTACAAAGTCCTCATTTGGTTCAAAACATTCTTCGACTTCGAAATTCTAGGAAGAAATATCGTTGTTGGATTCAAATAATAGATCCAACTCATGTTCCCAACAACGATTTTCTTCCCGATAACGGTTTTCAATTCTCTCATTTTCAAGAATACGCAAGCCCTCACTGAAAGTCACAGGGAGAGGAGCGGATTCTTGGAAAGGAGAAGTTTGAAAATATTTCTCGGGACTACAATCAAAATCATTAACATAAGAATTTTGAAAATGATTGCAATTTGTCTAAAAATTCTTATTATAAGGATCTTGCGACCCAAAATCGAGATGATCATTCCCAAAATTGATGTAATCCATACTTTGACTTTCGTAATACTCGCCCAATGTCATTTTAGATGTTTCAATTTTTTTGACTTGTAAGTATTGACCAAAAGTCATAGGTATATCGTACTTTTGAGAATTATCATTAGGATTACAAGAAAAATTAGAATAAGACATGCTTACCCTAAAATAAAGCTCGAGAGGGCAAATTCCACAAACCAATGTGCGCCGGGAAAATTCAAGCGTTTTTAGGCACTCAAATGTAGAAATCTTGCAAAAAAAGGTTAAAACAAAAAATACAAATACAAAAGAAAAAATACAATGAAATAATAAGACAATTACAATCTATAACAAAACAGCCCTCGGCAATGGCGCCATTTTGATCGAGGGCGAAAGGCAGCGCGTAGTCAGCATGCTAATAGTTGTTTTTGTTTCGCCTACTCAATACAAAAATCTAAATTATGACTGCACTTGCGATACAAGTATAGAGGTAAGTCGGGTATCGAGAATCCATAGGGAGTGTTCGACAGATTTTAATCGATTTATTATTTCAGGAATAAAAGTGTAAAAGGTGATGGGTGATTGTAAATAAAAGAAAAGAGAGAAGTTATGTCTAAATAAAGTAAAAGCGAGTATCGGGATAGTACCAACCATAAGGATCGAAACAACTATTAATTAGAATTCTGGCTCGAGAGCAATTTAATCGAGCATTATCAATTAATCATAAACTTCACGCAATAATGAATTTAATCCAAAGTTGCGTGAATAAACATTTAATCGACAAAAGGTCACACGCGGATTCGGATTATCGCTATAAATACTAACGTTGCATGACAGAGAAAGTTAAATGCATAATAATCCGACTTTAATTCGCGCAGTTCAATTAAACGTAATTTTATACAAAACCTAATTTTCGAAGCTCGAGGCCCGTAAATGGCGAAACGAAATCCCGACCCTATTTATCTAAGGGTAATACATGAATTAAACTAAATTAAACCAATTAAACTAAGAAAGCAAGAAATAAACACAATTAAACTAATTAACAAACCATGAAATTAATCTATAAAGCAAGAAATAAACAAGAACAACTATATTAATGGTAAAGGAAATGAAAAGTTTAACTTACAAACCCCAAATGGTTATCATCCCAAAAGAAATGAAGAAAAGCTCTCAAAACCCTAACCCTAAGCTTTTCTAAACCTTAAATCAATTAAAAACCAAGTATCTTTTTTATTACAACAAAAATCCCTTAAGTAGTAAGTTGGGAGAAAAGAAAATAAGAAAGAAAAGAAAATGAAAATATCTCAAAAAATTGAAGGGTGGATCCATCGACCCTTCTGGTCGATCGATCGATCAGTCAGGTATGAACCAAGCTGCCCTGCTTTGGTTTCTTTGTTTTTCTCTTCAGCCAAATGTCTAGTAACTTCTTCGTTAGGGATCGGATTCGCGCACCGTTTATGGCCACGCGAAGCTTGCGAGGAGGGATAAAATTTCCATGTAGATGTTGGTCCAGTGCCCAAGCTATGAAATGACTAAATTGCCCTTGAACATGCGGAAATGTACGAAACTTCACCGGAATGCGTCTGAACTTCATACTTAGCATCCAAATACCTATAAAAGCTAAATTAACCCCTGAAAAGTTTGTGAACATGGAAATCCAAGGTTGTCTGGTTAACAAGCATAAATATAGGGAATAACATACCCGAGGGGGCTAATAACGCGTATGTTAATGGATGAAATACGGAATATTTATGTATTATCAATCAGCCATTATCTATAACACATCATCAAGACTGACTTCTTTAACAAGTATCACCCATTCATCTGACTCTTGATCCCACTTACAGGATTTCATGAATAAGACACTGAATTTGCAATAATCAACAATCATCTCGGTGAGCAATTTCACTCCAAACTCTAAGAGTTAGTTCAACACAATTGGTTACTAAATATAGTAATGTAGACCATTCTAATGAGTGACAAAGCTTAGTCAGTGAAGAAGGTAGGGTGTAGGAGAAAATACGAGTAAACCTTGAGCGGTTTGGGTGAGATGACGGATATAATGGGTTCTTTTTTCAGCACAATTTGAGCAGATGGATCAAATTTTGGATCACTCTCTAGGAAGATGGCATATGTATGAGATGGAAGTGGGTTATGAGTGGTATTGGGTTTAGGATTCGTTGGTGGGGCAATGATACCCCTATCAATTAAACCTTAGATCACATTTTGAAGGTGGAAGCATTGGTCGGTAGTATGGCCAACGAACTGGTGGAAATCACAATTGTCATTGGCTTTGAAATTTTTATGGAGAGGATTCCCTAGTGGACAAGGGTCCAAGGGTTGATGAGGTTTTGGCTCAACAGAACCTATAAACTTTGAACAGCGGATCATGAAGTTTAATGTACTCTTTCTTGGTAGGATTAGGGTGATTTTTCGATGCCCAAAAGGTAGCAGGTTGGGAAATATTATTTATGGTCGAGATTATAGCACGAATGAGCTTCTCATACTTATGGAGAGTGAACTGGTAGGTCAATTTCTTTATCTAAGATTTGATTTTGGTCATGCCTTTCTCAATTTCTACTCCAGCCTCTCAGAGTGCTTAGAAGTGTGGGTAGTAATATATTCCCATGGATGCTCAGATATGAGGCAAGAAGTTATTCTTCACAATACTAATTTGTTCCTCCTCAAAGGGTTTGTTGATCAAGGCAGCAACTTTCTCTTTACACCTTCTTGTGAAGCTACTAACTATTTACCCAAGGTTTTTCTTAACAAGCTCTAGATCTTGGCACATAACTTCTAGCCCCTCATTGTACTTGTACTGAGACATAAATTCTCATGTGACATCCTCCTAACTATGGATTCAAGATTTTTTTAGGGATAAAAACAAACAGAGGGCGCTTTCTTTCAAGTTCTGCTGGAATATCTGGGCCATTATCTCTTCGGAGGTAACAAAGAGGGGCATGGCTCAGTGACAGCTTTGAAGGTGAATAATTGGGGGTCCTCTTTCCCTAAATTTCTTGATGTCTAGCATCTTAAACTTTTTTTGCGATCTAGATTTGGGATAGGAAGACATATGGGTGTAACTTGGTCAAACTTTTTTACAGTAGTTTAAGATCTTCCTTGACCTTATTGAGTTCTTCCCCCTTAAGATCTATGGGTACTGACAGGTTAGCCCATGGTTGGGCAAGGTTAGGGATAGGGAGTTGAGCTATAGGTGAATCATTGACAGGCGTGGCATGCGTAGCATGTTGATACTCTTCTGGGACCCAAATAGAATCGGGAGTGGGTGACCCATGGAATGAGGGAAGCGAACCTCGAGTTCTTTGGGAATTTGAGCCCGGTGATGTTGCATCTCATAGAACTCGATTTAAAGGTTGTTAATCTTGGCACTGAGCTGGGCTAAGACGGTCATCAGATCAAGCTGCACATTCAGTGTTGGGTCA
Source organism: Sambucus nigra (assembly GCA_949130495.1). Lineage (NCBI taxonomy): Eukaryota > Viridiplantae > Streptophyta > Magnoliopsida > Dipsacales > Adoxaceae > Sambucus > Sambucus nigra. Next base: position 289,852,594 of record OX422215.1, on the reverse strand, counting down.
GTGTTCTCTATAAAGAGATCGTGAAGGTAAATCCCAAACTCGAATACGGTAGCAAAAGAACTGCGGAGCTTCAGGGCAGTTTGACGGAAAATTGAAGCCAATAGGGAGCTAGACCAAAATCGGTTATGCGATCAACCTGAGAGGGAATACAGTTCGAATTTATTTTTAAAACAATGGGGGAGAAAATTTTAGTATTTAGGAAGGAGGAAAAAATGTTTTTGGTATTTTTATAAAATGAGGGGAAAATGAGAGGAATCTCAGCATGATTATTATTAATGTTATTATTAAATTCTCACTTGTATTAGGTTTTCCTAAAGGCAAAACAAATGCCGAATAGGACCCGAGCCTTGGAAAATAAGATTTGAAAATATGTAAGACACAATTTGACTTATTTCTAGGCTCCTAGACGGGGTCTTATTTTAGAAAAAAGAAGAAATTACATAAAAATTTGAGCGGTATCCCGACCCAAAATTTCCGCAGAGTTTCGCATGGTAATCAGCAAACTAAACATAAGTGTCCTATGTTTGATACCTATATGATGTTTATGAAATTATTGGGTTAGTGGAAAAGTTTACCCTTTTGGCATGACTTCCACGATATACCGCTTGCCTATAAGGGTCATCATTCATCTATACATGTGGAAAAGACATTTGATATACCTGAGTGTACGTGAATTTCCTCATTATATACCTCATGGGAACAGTACGTGTGAAAGCGAATTCAATACACTCGACATACGTGAATGAGCTCCTTGCTATATACTTCTCGCCGTGAGTTGGGTCAAGCATTACGATACGAGGGGAAACATTCGATATACGTCGAAGGTACGAGTCCAATAGAAGGTGAAAATCATATCGCTTAGGCTAACAGCGACCTGCAAGACCAATGCCCATCATAAAGTGAGCCCTCGGTACAAGACAAAATTTTGGTCAATATAGCCATGCTCTTGGTAATGTAGTGTGCAAAAGTACATGAGTCTTAATTAACATATTATGGAGAAAGAGTATTTTTTATCATTTTTATATTCTCATGATGAGTAAAGTTAATACTACACTAATGGGGATCATATATAAGTATTGTGAAAAGTAAATCTAGCATGGAGACTATACTACACATGGATACATGTGGGTGAGTAAGTGATATGGGAATATATACAAGTGAGTGTGTGTATTAGTGAGCCTATACATGGATTAATTACAAGTGATGTGTGATATGTGTAAGTCAATATATTTACAAGTGTAGGAAGTGTGGTTTGTGTGCTAGTGAAGATTAGACATGAATGTTCTAAGTGGTGTGTGAAGCATGTGAGCAAAAAAGAAGCTGAGTGTAAGTATGTAAAGTATATATGAAGAGTATATACAAGTTTATAGAATATATAAGTGAGTGGAAATTGATATATACGTGAGACAGATATACAAAAAGGTAAATAGAGGAGAAAAGGGAACATGCAGTTAGGTGCATACGCACACGTCCAGAACGGAATAACACCCATGCCGGAATAGAGTTTAGTCCTTTTAAAAAAGTCACCAGTAAAGTCGCCACTGTGGCCATCCCGAGGGTTTTTTTGAGGGTTTGGGGGGTTATCTCCCAAGGTGAATCCCTACTTCCTTCCCCTTTTTCTGGCGTGCACGTGGGATTGCGTCCTTTATCGGGGTGCTCGACCATCGTTAATGTGAGGTGATATATAGAGATAGAATCGCCAATCTATTTGCACAAAACAGGCAAAATAAATGTCTCTGCCTCTGTAGACACCACATTCTAGGACTCCTCTAAGTCCTTCCTTAGGTCCCTAGCACATTCATGTTCACCCCAAACCCTAGGTCATACTTCGAGTAAAAGCCACCGGGCACTCCCGAGCCCCATTAGACTCCAGTCAACTTTATTGTCAAAGCGAAAGCTCAACGAATCTTTGAAGGGCTATGAATCCCCTTTCCAACGATCCTCCCCATGCCCGAATCGGCATAACGGTTCGGACGAACGAAACATTTTACTACTGAAAATCAATCTAGAGGACAACGGGCGCTCTCGGATCCGGATTTTACCCCAATAAACTTCATCGTTAAAGCGAAAGGTCAATAAATATTCCAAGCTAAGGGCTCTGAATCCTCTTTCCAATGATCTTCCCCATGCGTGAAATGATATAACCATTTAGACGAACGATCCATTTTCCCTAAAAAATTGATCTGAAGTTCACCGGGCACTCTTAGGCTCCATTTGACCAAAGTCAACTCTTCATCTTGAATGAGACTAAATGAATTTTTGAACGCCACTGAATACCCTTTCCAATGGTCTTTCTTGTGCCTAAATTAGCCTTACGGTATGGACGAATGACCAATTTTACTCTGAAGGGTCACTAGGCACTTTTGAGCCTTGTTTGACCAAAGTCAACTCTCCAAACTGAGTGAAGATCTTTGTAACATCGAAGTGCCTTGCATAACCTTTCCAACAATCTTCCCTATGCGTGATTTAGACTTACGATTTGGACGAACGATCCATCTTCGTTCGACAATCTCATGTCTAAAGGACCAACGGGCTCTTTACAGTCCCATTTGAGCCAAAGTCAACGCTTGGACCCGGGAGCAACCCAAAGTATTCTCAAGGGTCTCTGAATAACCTTTCTAATGTTATGCCCCTGCACAATTTGGACTTATGAATTGCATTTTACGACCATTTTTTTGGAAAATCTAAGCGAGATTGCCAATTGGCAGGCCCATATTCCTACCTATCGACAGTTTGTCTAGGGTTACTTGTCGATTATTAGGACAGGGACAATGTCAATTGGCAGTTCCCTGGACCTATATAAGGAGAACATGAGCTCATTTTAAAACGTACCTCCAAAACATCAACGTCAATGATCTCGGGAACATTCTTCTTAAGTCACGAGGTTTCCTTATTTGAAACTCTCCTCCACTTTTCATTTTCATCATTTTCACACCCAATTTAGAAAAAAAAATCCCATACATTCTTCACCCACTTATAAGGAATCATCAATCAAGATCAATCTCCAAGTCTCCAAAGATGGTCCAAGCATTCTTCTCTCTCTTTAAATTTCTTTGTTTTTGCATTAATTATACAAGTTCATAATTTAGCTTTTACTTTAGATCATACACATATAACCTTCAATACTTTATTATTAATATTGCACATAATATATTTTCTATAAAAAAACAAAACAAGAAAAAGAGGGTCATACCTATAAATTCCAACCGGATTTTTCACCACATTTTCTCAAAATTAAAAATACATATTTCTTACATATACATAAAATAAAATCCCTGTTTTAATTTAGGGGGTAAAACCCACCCTCATGTCGCATACGAACTACGGGACTTTCATGCCTTTATAGGCTACGTAGGAGTCTCGGGCTAAAATCTGAGACTCGAGCCTTATTTTCCTATTTATCTCTTTTATCATTTTATCCATATATTATTTAGATATATCATACTTGTGATTCATACTTGCGTCTTATCTAACACATATTATCGTTTCATCATAACGGTCAATATCTCAATAAGTGAACATATCATATTTTCAATTATTATTTTGGAAATACTCCTATAAATGACCTTACTCCGTATCTTACATGATGCAAGTCGAGCTTTCGATCTCCACTTATATTTAAATGCGCACACACTTCACAGAGAAATTAAGGAGAATGGTAATATAAGTCCATGAGAGACCGAAAGAGCGAGATGGGTGCCTAACACCTTCCCATTCTGTAACTTATCCCCCTAACCTATGATCTAATTGGTTTCACAAGCATTAGTTTGTCTTTGATGCCGTTCTCTCAAGGCGAAAACATGTTCTTTTGCCTGTTTTGTGCAAAATAGGTTGGCGACTTAATCTCTTTACATCACCCCATATCGAAGATAACCGAAGCATTCCTATAAATGGCGCGAGCCCTTTCTCTCTCTCTCTCTCCACCACGCTCATGAGTGTTGACCCCCGAGATGGAGTTGAAAAAATGGGGAGGGATGTCCACAGTGGCGACTCCGATGGGGACTCACTTAAGAGGCTTAGACTCTATTTCCATTAGTGTTATCATTTTCTGCTTGTGTGTGTATGCATCTACCTGTATGTTCCCTCTTTACCTCTAATACTTCCTCCATATATCTACCTCATGTTTATATCACCTCTCACTCACATTTTACTTCACACACTTGTAAATACTTTCCATGTACACCTCACACTACCTACACTTGTATATAGGGTCACTTATATCCTCATGTTTCACCCACCACTTTGAAAATCCATGCTTAAGTGTCATTAGCACACACCTCCACTTATTACACTTATATGTATCCATGCTCACTTGTACTTATCACACCCCTCTTGTAGTTAATCCATGCTTAGATTCACTACCACACACTCACTTATAAATAAGCACACATAACTCACTCTCACGTATCTTCATGCTCATTGCTAGATTTATTTTTCATGATAGGGTGCTCATCATGCCAAATAAAATACTCTATCCATTATATATTAATCAATAATCATGCATTTTTGCACACTACATATCCAAGAGCATGGCTATTGACCAAAGTTTATCCCGTACTAGGGGTCACTTCGTGATGGGTGCTGGTCCGATAGGCCACAGTTAGCCTAAGTAATATGACTCTCGCCTTCCATTGCCCTAGTACCTTTCACATATATCAAATGTTTCCTCCTGTATCGTACCACTTTACCAAACTCACGACAGGAGGTGTATAGTGAGGAAGTCGTTCACGTATGTCGAGTATATCGAATTCTCTCTCACGCATACTATCCCCATAAGGTATATAGTGAGGCAATTCACGTACACTTAGGTATATCAAAATGACTTGTCCACATGTACCGATTGCCCTCAAAATCCAGACATATATCATGGAAGTCATGCCAAATAGGAGAACCTCTCCACTAACGCAATAAATGCATACCCTCATATAGGCACCAAACTTAGGGCAATAATATTTAGTTTATTGGACACTACACGAAACTCTGTCAAAATGTTGGGTCGGCATGACGTCTAAATTTTCACGTGGTTTTATTTTTTTTTATAACGGGACTCTATCTATGAGCCTAGTAACAAGTTAAACCATGTTTTATATATTTTTTAAACCAAATTTTTCCCAGGCTCGGGTCCCATCCGACATTTCTTTTGCATTTAAGTAAACCTAATACAAGTTAAAACATAAACATAACAGTAATCATGTCGAGACTCTTCTCTCGTTTTTCCTTCCTTTTTTACAAAAAATACCAAAGACATTTTTCCTCCTTTTCATCAAAATACCAAAAATATTTTCCCTCATTTTCTCAAAAAATACCAAAAATATTTTTTCCTCCCCTTTCCAAAAGGTGTCAAAGACATTTTCCTCTTTTTTGATAAAAATTATTCTTCCATTTCACTTTCAAAAAATAAATTCAAATCATTTTTCTTCTCAGGTCGATCGCATACCCGACCCTTGGCCTAGCTCCCTATTGGCTTTGGTCTTTCGTCAAACCACCCCAAAGCTCCGTCAGTTCTTCCACTACTTCATCCGAGTCTGGAATCCACCTTCATCAACTCTCTATGGAAAACTCAGACCAAGTACCAAATGTCCATCCTGATTTGATAATAGTCTTTGTCCAACTTATCGCCACAATTGACAGTCTTCAGTATGAGGTTTATGAGATGTAGCAAAATTGGGTCCCAGTTCTAGAGGATCCTGAGGCCCTCTTCCTTCGTGCTAAGGGCCCACCCGCACCTAATCCTGATTGGGTACTGAAAGAATATCAGCATGTTCCACATACACCTCCTGCCATTAGACTACCACCATCTCAACTCCCTATGCCAAATCTTTTCCAGCTAGGAGCTAGCATGCCAGTACATATTGATCAAAAGGAAGAAGAGCTAAATAAGGTCAAGGAGGACATTAAGCTATTAACCAAGAAGTTTGACCAAGTCTGAATCTTTGGAAACTACATGATTACACCCATATGTCTCCCTACCATAAAGCAAGGTTGTCAAAAATGTTTAAGATGCCTAACATTGAGAAGATTATGGGTAGAGGGCCCCCAATTATTCATCTTTGAGGATACCACTGATCCATAACTTTCCTAGGTGCCTCCGAGGAAATAATATCCCAGATGTTCCAACAGACTTTAAAGGACAATGCTCTTCGTTGGTTTCTATCCATTGAGGAATCCAGAATTTGCAGTTAGGAAGATGTTACCCGTGAATTCATATCGCAGTATAAATAAAATGAGGAGTTGGATGTTACAAGCCGTGATAGAAAACTTCCTAAGAAGGACCCTGGAGAAACTTCCGACAATTTCATAACAAGGTAGAGAGAGAAAGTGTGGCCACTATGACAAACTGGCCTTTTGAAGAGGAACAAGTTAGTATTGTGAAGAAAAACTTCTTACACCATGTCCGAGCAACGATGGGAGGACAATATTACCCATATTTTTTAGCTCTACGGGAAGAATTATTGGATATTAAAGAAAGTATTACCAAAACAAAATTTGAGCCAAAGAAAGTATCTGGACAGTTCACACTACACCAAATCTGTCGAATTATCACGGTCATTGACCGTGACAAGTCCAACTTATCAAGGTCAATGACCATGACAAGTCTGGGGGTGACAACTTTTAATGTCACGGACTTGTCACGATCATTGACCGTGATAAGTTCATTAGACTTGTCACGGTCCAATCATGGTCATTGACCTTGACAAGTTTTATCACGGTCAATGACCGTGATAAACCAATGACACTTTTAAAATATTTGTCATGGTCAATGGCCGTGGCAAATCTGGGCAGAATTTAAAAATAACTGTTGAGCAGTTTGGCCACTGTCACTGCCCAACAGCATCTTTGTACTTGTTATAGAAAAATTATACGTGTTCAAATAGCATATATCCAAATAAAATATAAAGAATGCACCAAATCATTGCATATATAATTCCATATCCAAATAAAATAGAAATACAATCCATATCCAATCTAAAATATAACAAATCAAAATAATACAAATTTAATCCAAAATAATACAAATATAGATTCAAATAATGTCACTACATAGAGTCTGGGGTAGGTTTGAGGAGGAAGGAAGGCCACACGATATACGCATAGAGACACCCCTGAATATTCATCATGTCGCATTGTTCGCGCAACCACAATGGGGAGTTCTCCTTCCAGGTTATCACATACGTGACGAGCACTTGGCCTCGATGTCTTGAAGTGTACGTCCACAAACCGGCATACCCTGGACGGTATTCGGGTCCCTCAACCCCCTCCCTATCCGTTGCCCATCAAATATGTCTTGTAAAAACACGCTCAGCCAACCAATTGTTATCATAGGCCACTCGACGAGAGCCAAGTAGAGGATTGGATCTTTAATTGGTGAGTCTGTACGTGTCGATGATGAAGCAGCGACCACGTCCTCATCCTCCTCCACATCCTCCTACACCACCTCTCTTTCACCTTGCCATTTTCGCCCAACGAACGTTTCATGAATGAGTACATATCTAGGACTGTCGCCTTCAATATTGATAGCTTCGCGTCATTCGAGTCCACCTAACGAGCCAACCCAGTGTTGCTCGTCTTTAATTCGCTGATCCTAGATTTGGCCACCCGCAAGCTCATCCCTTGTCCTCCCATTTCGATCACCGCCAAGCACTTGGCTGAGTGAATCCGTGGACAAAGATGCCTTGTCGGCATCAGACTACGACTCATGCACTTCCTTAAGCTTTGCCTAAAATGACAAAAAGCACACGATTAGTTAAATAAGTAAATAAAAAAATTATAACGTAATTAAAAAAAACTAAACTGTCCATTTCTTCGTCCGAATTGACACATAGGCATCAAGCCTATGTGGCCTACCCCCAAGTCCACTCCCCGTCCCCTGAAATAAAATAATGCAAAATTATTATCAAGCGGCAAAGTAAAATAATTCAGAATAAGATATTTCTATAATTATAGAAAAATAAAAACTTACCATCATCCTATGCTCCACCTCGGCGTAAGAAGTCAGGCCGGAGAAGTGCACGTCCGTCTTTTTTGCCCGATTTTCCCTCTCCGATTGGTGATATGCCAATTGTCGCTCCTCGATCTCATTGTCAATGAACTTTTGACATTGTGCCAATGAGATCGGCTCCTTCGGTGGAACAGACTTACACATTCTAATAATGGAGTCTCAGGTCTTCCCAAAGTACCGGGCCCGTAAATTTTTCTTCCATGTCTTGCGTTGCTCCCTTAACTGCTCCTAGACAGAATTGTGGAGTTCTAGGTCCAGTCTAAATTGTTCCTGTCAAACAAATACAATGTTAGTTGCGAATAAATATAAATTGAAATTAAAATTGAAATTGAAATTAAAATTAAAATATAAATATAAATATAAATACATTGTCTGTAGTGTCGCCCAAATAGCTAACTTGAGCTCATTTGGCACCTCCCTCCAACTAGTGTACCCCGGGCTTATAATCGTCTTTACCAGCTCGAGGGATCTAGACAATATCCCCGTCTTGTTCTCGATGGCCATTCCCAATTTGCCCCATTTGGGGAGCCTAGGGGCCGAGGAGCCCTCGTCGCCTCCGCTACCATCGAGCCCAAAAGACATCATCATCATTATTCTTGCCTTAATCCCTGAAGGAGACATTTTCTATAAAAATTGTTGTCATTAGTACAAATCCAAATGAATTAGAAGAAGACGTGCAAACATTAAGTCTAAATAGTACATGCGATAATGTAATCAAGTATAAATGAATAAAAAGCATTAATCTGAAAATTGGAATACTTATTATTGTTTAACACCTCAATTCTGAATTCCAAAACAACATCATCTAACTCATAATATGTACAATTACTAAAAATCCTAAACATCAATTCAAACTAAAAATCCCCACCCCCACCCCTAGTTCCCACACACACGCGCACTACACACACTCCCCCCCCCCCCCTCCACCCCTACTTCCCACACCTCCTCCACCCCTACTTCCCCCCACTCCCTCCACCACCACCTCTACCCACCCCCCCCACACACATATACAAAGTAAAGAGAGAGAAATAAAAAGAGTGAAAATGATCAAGTACAATAGGATGACGCATGAGATTATCCCCTACTTCTGCCCTAGCATGCCAAGTCATTGCCTCCTCTATCCATGGTACTGTGAAAAATCGCTTTAATCTAAGCCCAACGGGAAAATATTTCAACACTTTTTGAGGCACTTTTGAGCTTGTGCCTTCCTTGTCAGTAGATTGGACATATCTAGGTTCATCGCATACCGAACAGTGATCGAGATTTTCATACACCTTTCGATATAGTATGCAGTCATACACACAAGTATGAATCGATTTATACTTCATTACCAAACATTTCAAATTGTTCTTCATAACAGGATAGCTATTTGTGAGCATATTCTCCTTGGGCAGTAATCCCTTCACCCAATTCAAAATTCTTGTCACGCTATTGTCATACAAACTCTATTGCGTCTTCAAACTGTGCAAACCAACCATGGCATGTAAAGTTGTTTGATCTTTCTCACATCCAAAGTATAACGGTTGGGTCGCCTTAAATTTTAAACTTTGGTAGTCATCGTCAAGGTTTATCTTGATATCATCATGAGCACCTCAACCTTGTACATCGTTAGTGAACTCATTCTCCTCCACTTCATGAACTCCGTACGCGTCATCAACAAAATCCATTAACATATTATGATCTACGTCGTCCCCTTCTACATCTATCCTACTTGTTTAAGGTTGTTGTGAAGTTTTTTCGGGGACAAAAGGAACTTTCAATTCATCGTGAAAACTCCAAAATCGATAATTATCTTGCATACCCCATCTTAACAAATTTAGTTCAATAGTTTTCCACTCAAACACCTTACCATTCTTAGACCTAGCACACGGACATGGAAAGTCTTCATAATTATAACATCTCTTTGCGTATTTCACAAATTCATTAGCACCTATGCGAAACACATCCCCCAATCTATTTGTCTCCCCCATCCACTCTTTGTATTTAGGAATATTCATCACAGCTACTACAAACAATCACCTATTAAAAGTAAGAAGCGTATATTTGTGGATTAGTATAAACAAAACTTATATTTACAGTATGTTTCATTTAATTTTGTCTTATTTACATTCGATTTTTAAATTTCAAATTCAATTTATAATAGTAATTCTTATTTCTTCCATCTCCTCTAAAGGTTGAGTGTTCCTATCACATTCAAGACCGCATACTTCTGTAATATACTTAACAGCTCATGCAAATTGTTATGATTTAAGAAAAAATCGGCAGCATATCCCCATATTTATCCAAGTACATGACATAGATTCACAAGTGTGAGTGCTATTTTAATTAATCAATTGAAATAACACTCACACTAGCCAATCTAGTATGTACTAAGAGAATATTAGGATACGACTGCAGAACTTCCTCCAAAAGTAACAACTTTAAGCCACTAAGAATATTATTATAAGAAATTATGCAGTCCCAAACTGTCCAAACAGGACAATTCGAGAGATCTCATTCCAGGGGTAATGACTCTCGAACGGGTCTAAGGGCTATTGAATGCGTACGCATAAGAACTAGAAGGCTAGTATCTATGCGCACTATGTGTAATTGTAGGTATGTTTCATTTAATTATGATAAGTTCATGGTCGTGCCACTCTCGAACGGGTCGTGACACAAAGCAATTTTAGAAAAAAAAGTCGAAAACTCCCCATCCCCCCATTTTGACAATAATCCAGTGGTCGTGCCACTTTCAAAATTAACCAACCCAAAAAATTAAGACAATATAATTATTTACGGATTTATTAGTGTGAATTAAATTAAGTATTTAAAAAAATTTAACAACCAACTTCCATATCCAACCACATTCGTCCAATATAATCCAACAGCAACAACAAACCAACAAATGTGTATCTCGTACTCCATCTAATTCATCTACTCAAGTAATTCAACAATAACAATTTCAAGCCTAAATAAAAATAAAGAAACAATATTAATAATGTCTAATCAACATTAACAATTATTTCAAGTCCTAAACTAAACATTAATTTCAAGTCCTAAATCAACATTAATAATTAATTTTAAGTCCTAAACTTAACAGTAATCTCAAGTCCTAAATTAAAAATTAATTTCAACTCACAAACAAACCCAACCCCCTTCCCCATGCTTGCACACACGCATACACACACCACACCCCCTGCCCCACCACACACACACACACACAAACCCAACCCCCTAACCCCCACACACACAAATGCCCCACCCCTTGCCCCACACCCCTACCCCACTACCCCCTGCCACACCCCCACTGCTCCACCACCCCCTGCCCCACTACACATACACACACACACAAACCCACCCCACAAACACACAAATGCACGACCACCACCCTCTGCCCCCTCCCGCCCACCACACACATGCACTCACACACACACACATGTACACGCACACACACACGAACACATACACACACACATATATATACACACACATGAACAAATATACACACATATATACACAAATGAAAGAGAAAGAGAGAAGAAACATACCTTAAATTATAGAGAGAGAGAGAGAGAGAGAAGTCGCTTAGAGAGAGAGAGAATGAGGGGAATAGAAAACGGTGAGAAAAAAGAAAAGGGAAGGGTTTTTTTACTATTAAACTTGTCACGGACCTGTCACATTCCTTGACCATGACAAGTTTATAAGGTTGTCACGGTCATTGACCGTGACAAGCCTTTGTCGCGGACTTGTCATGGTCATTGACCGTGACAAAAATTGCATTTTTTATCACGGTCATTGATCGTGACAAGGGTGTCCGGTCAAAGGTCACAATTTGGCCTTTGTGGTGTACATCTCACAAAATCCTACCTCTTGGTCTCCAGAAATTTGTGCAAATCTAGTTAGAAAAGAATACATCGATGATCCCCTCTCTAAAGTCTACCAAGCTTTGTTGAGCCAAAATCTCATCAAACCTTTGGACCCTCGTCCACTACCAAATCGACTTCCCAAAAATTTCAAACCCGACGCCTATTCTGATTTTCACCAAACTTTCGTCCATACCACGGATAAATGCTTTCATCTCCAAAACTTAATCCAAGGTTTAATTTATCGAGGTGTCATCGCCCCACCAACCAATCCTAAACCCAACACCACTCACAATCCACTTCCAAACCATACAAATGTCATCTTCCAAGAGAATGACCCAAAATTCGATCCATCTACCCAGATTGCACTGCACCCAGTAAAGCACCCATCATACCCATATTTTTACCCAAACCCCTTAAAGTCTTCCCATATTTTCTCCTGCACCCTACTTGTTTTGCCGACCAAGCTCTGTTGTTTCTCATAAGAGCATATATTGTTATTCGTACCCGATCTAGAGGGAAAGATATGTAATTTCCAGCAATACTGAACCAGCTTCTAGAGTTTGGGCTGAAATTGTCCCCTGAAATGACCATCGACTTCCAGAAGTTCAGCATCCTCTTCATGGAAGCTCAGTTTAGATGATGTACTACAGATTATGGTAGACATGTTTCGATAGACCAATGAGATTTCTAGTATATTCGAGTTACTCAATGCCTTAAAGCTACAAGGGCGATTGGTCCCTTTACTTTTGCACATCCTCGTTGAGTGGGAGGATAAATATGAAGAAGTCATTGAGGTTGTGGAATACATTGACTTCTCATGCCAATATGACATCGTTTCCACCAGATAAGGGGACGAGTTTGATAGCTCAAACAAAAAACTAAGCTAATAAAATTTTAGTCCAATAATCAGTGTGCGTGGGATGATATCTTTTGAAGATCTACTAGGGGAAATTAATAAAATGGTCGTACATACTGAAATAGATGAAGAAACTAGATTTTTATTATTCCCCTCCTCCATGAACCATATGACAAGATCTGGGAGACACTACCAAAGTTTGAATCCTCAGTCAGTCGGGACGGACAAAGGACGGGGAGTTATAGAGAAACTCCCCACGCTAGAAATGACCATCGAGGAAAGAAAAATCCTCGACCAGTTCAAGAAAACTCAGGCCAACAACATCTCATGGGGACTCTTCATGTCTTCCCAGCTACACCGAAATGCTTTGATAAAATTACTTATGGAACCCATAGTCCCTCCTTCCACCACTCTAGAAGAAGTCGTGAACTTACTCATATCTTTAACCTCTACCAGATTTCTTTCCTTCTCAGAAGAAGAAATCCTAAATTTTAGTCCTAATCATAATTATGCTCTCAACATCTCCGTTGAGGTGATGGGTGAGACAGTCCCGCTCTCACTCATCGACAATGGATCAACATTTAATGTTTGCCCATTAAGAACCTTCAACTATCTGGGTTTAAAAGTAAGCGTCCTTGCTCCAACTTCTGTCGTAGTACGTGCCTATGAAAACACTCATCGTTAGGTGATGGAATCCATAACACTCATAATAGTGGATGAACTTAAAAATTACGTTACCGAGTTCTAAGTTATCAACATACCTATTTATTTCTATCTATTTCTTTATCAATAGTGGCTTCACAGCATTAAGGGGTATCTTCCTCTCTCCATCAGAAACTGAAGTTGTTAACCGAGGGGAAAGTCATCACCATCTTGGGTGACGATGATAATATTAAGAAAACAAGCAACAGTAATCAGGTACTAAAAATACAGCATGGGGCGAATGACATTATTATTTTTGGCTTCTAAGCCGAATCACTTCCACTCCCCACCGGGGATGATTTCAAAGATCGAGTCTGTCCAAACCATAGCCATCACGATAATGTAAATGTGATACAGATGTTCAAGGATATCCACTTCATTCTGGGACTGGTATTGGGACGACGACAACATGGGATACCAAAACTCATAATCCTAAAAAAGTCCTTTCCTCCATACGGACTGGGTTATCACCATCATCAGAGGAACTCAAAATGCTCTACTAACCTCGATTTAAGGGAAGTTTAGAAAGTACTAAGACTGTTTTGGCAGATTCCTTGAATGGAAGATTCATCAAAGGGTGAATATTTTCCCTTTTATGGCTTTCTCGAACCATGGTATGATCATCTGGACAAGAAGATAAATCCATAGATGGAAATATTCTTTTAAGACAGTTACTCATGGGCTAACGACTCCTAGCATCATGTGTAACCACTTGTTGAGAAAGCTACAGTTATTACTAAGGTTTTCGAGAGAAGTGACAACGAGGACTCGTTCAATCTGTAAACATTGGGGCTGACACTTTACATGATCCACCAAGTGCTGCATCATCGAATTCATCTATCTTGATTAAGGTCACTGATGAACCCCTCCTCAACTGGAATGCTATACCAGTTCAAGCTACTGAAATGAAACCTAACCCAAATGTTTATCCTATATCTTCCTTTTCTATTGTCCCTCCTTTTTCTGATAATAATGTAATCGAGACCTCCTTTGATGGGGTTCTCAACCTTGTTTTTATTGAGAATAAAATAGACAAAGATTTTAGTATCTTATTGTGCCTTACATTAATTGCCTTGATTCTAATCAAACACTTGACGATGATGAATTTTCAAATGAATAATTCTTAACTGGTCTTAATAAGGTTAATAACAAACAAATTAACCACATTCAAATTAATGAGGATAAAACTGGTGTTATTACTCTGGGTTTTAGTAGCCAGTTGCGTGAGATTATAATAGGGTTCACCCTTGACGAGCATAAGCGAATGCAACTCGAAGAACGATCAAAGGAATTTTTATACATCTTTATTTGATCCTCTGATGACATGCCCGGCATCAATCCCGAGATCACTCAGCACGATATTCTTACTCTCCCAGAATGTAAACCAGTCAAACAAAAGTTAGGAAAGCTCCGCACCGAATGGTCATCCAAGGTTAAAGAAGAGGTGATCAAATAGTTGAATGTAGGATTCATCAGGGTAATTGAATACCTCAGATGGCTAGGTAAAATTATACTTGTGCCAAGATTAAGAAGGAAATTCTACATGTGCATCGATTACCAGGATTTGAACAAAGCATCCCCAAAAAATGATTACCCGTTGCCCAACATCGACATGATCGTGGACAACATGACCAGTCACGCTCTCAAGTCATTTGTCAATGGGTTTGTCAAATATAATTAGATCAATATGCACCTTAATCATCAAGAAAAAAACCGCATTCATCACCCCATGGGGAACCTTCTATTATAAAGTTATGCCATTCGATCTCAAAAATGAAGAGGCCACCTGCCAAAGGACTGCCACAATCATCTTTCATGATCTAATACACAAAGAGGGTCAACGTCTATGTGGATGATATGATCATTAGGTCTAAGACTCGGTAAGGTCATGTTCCTTCCCTCTGGAAGTTCTTTGGACGATTGTGGTGATACCAGATGTAACTTAACCTATAAAAATGCATTTTCAGCATCACTAAATAAAATCTTTTGGGATTAATGGTTAGAAAGAATGGAATTGAATCAGACCCTGCCAAACCGAAAACCATACTAGAAATTCCACCACCCTGAACGAAAAATATAGTCCGGGGATTCTTGGGAAATTTACAGTATATCAACCAGTTCATCAACCAGTTGACTTCTATTTGTGAACCCATATTTAAACTCCTCCGAAATGATTCCACCAAAGTTTGGAATGAATCCTATTAGGAAGCCTTTGATAGAATCAAGAAGTATCTTACCCGACCTTTGATACTCATCCCACTACAGCCTGATCCCCCTCTACTCCTATACTTGACCGTAACAGATACCGCAACTGGGGATTTACTATCGTAGTACATTGAAGAATCTCGCAAAGAAAGGGCCATCTACTACACCAATTGCAAATTGGTTGGGTACAAAGTCAACTACACTATCTTGGAGAAAGTATGTGTCACCCTTGTCTGGGTTGCTCAAAAACTACGACACTACATACTCACTTTTCCCATCAGAATTGTGTCCCGAATGGATCCTGTCAAATACCTGCTCGAGAAATCCATCCTATCTAGCCGAGTGACCCGCTGGTTGATTCTACTAGCCGAGTTTAATATTTTTTATGTCACGTAGAACGCTATGAAAGGAAGATCCATCTCTGACTACCTTGTCGACTGCCCCATTAAAGAAACCAACGTCTGGATCTCCAAGTTCTTGGACAAAGATATCCTTTGCAGCTCTCAGGATGACCTCTAGTGAAAAATGTTCTTTCATGGTGCTTCCAACAAGAAAGGATACGACATTGGGATACTCTTAATTTCCCCTGATGACTCTCACACTCCCATTGTCATCAAGCTAGATTTTCCTTGCACCAATAATATGATAAAATATGAGGTGCGCACCGTAGGCCTCAAAGTCACTCTCAAGAAAGGTATCTTATTCTTAGATGTTTATGGGGATTCTTCCCTCATCATCGTCCAGGTCCTTTGTTTAAATATTTTATTAAATGTTTAAATTAATCTAAATATCACCCAAACTTAATTAGCACCAAATTAAACCAAAGTGTGATTAAACCAAGTTTTATCTTGAATTACCTAAGCATGCATCTATGTGAATTTGCAAGATAAAGAAACAAGTCACACTACGTCGCGATGTATGAGGAAACCCAAAAACGGAAAAAACCTCGAACGGCCCTGCCTAACAAATTCACTAAGTACGCATTTACAATATAAGACAAAAAGACTTACAATACTCGACTCCTTCAAGACCCAATGCTTCCTTTTTGTATTCACCTCCGCCTAGAAAATAACTTCGACATCCACCGAAGTCTCTAAAACTACCGATGGGACATGGCTACCGTCAACCCTCGCACAATGCATTTTACTGTGTGAGTAAGCCGCAACAAATAATGAACTTCTTCTTTATGGGATGTAGAAGCAAACCCAAACGAACTCTTCAAAGGGTAGAGTATAACCCGGTGCCACACACTCCCCAAGAAAATATATAATAATAGGAACTTGGATTAAACTTAAACAAATGGGTGTATGTGTTTTTGGTAGAAATTAATTCATGGAGTCTTAAAAACACAAAAACATTGAACTTTTGATTTTGGAAATTTTCTCTCAATTTTTCTCTCTCAAAGTGTGTCAAAAATGATCTAAAAAATATTGGTTCCCGCACATATAAAATATGGAAAAAAGTTAGTGGGAACAAAGGTGGGAAAGTGGAAAAACTGTCAAAAAAAATGTTCCTGCCAAATCTCGTTCGAACGACTTTTTCGTTTGAATGGCATTTCGTTTGAACACCCCTTCTAACGATAGCCAGTGGAAAAATTAAAATCTCATTAGAAGTTCTCGTTCGAACGACCAAGGAATCTCGTTCGAACGAGATTCCAGTTTGTTCGAATAACTTGACAGAAAATAGAAAACCTCATTTTAAGCCCAAAAGTTTTATGAAAAGTTATAAAATAATATTTTTTGAGTAAACTAAAGTCGTTAAAACTAATTTAAACATTTAATAAAATATTTAAAACATTTTATAAAATACACCCAATAAACAATATCCAAGGTCCTAAATATACATAATTTCATTCATACCGTTTGGACACCTTGGAACAATGTGATGTTGATGACGCATAAACGAGGCACATAAACCGACAAATGATGTCCACTTGAAATGTTGGCTGCTACGTCTTCAACTCAAATTCCAAACGTCATAGGCTTGAAAGAATGTACCATGAACATCTATCCTATGACTAAAATGTTTTTGTTTGGAATTGAGTCAACACTACATAAGACTCAATTGGAAAATTTTATCCTTACAAATCTCCCCCTTTGGTTTTTTCGGGACAAAAACCAAAACAAAATCCTAAAGGGCCGTCAAGCTCTACTAGACTCAAAAATAATCCCACCCAAAATAAAAATTACAATACTTGACTCAACCCAAGGATAACTATCTTAGCCGATGAAAGTTGCTGCTAGAATAATTTTCGCACATTTAAGCAAAACATTAAACGCATAGGGAATATAAAATATTAAATACAATTAAAACAAATACTCCCCTTAAATTAATTCTCCCTTTATTACATATGATCTACCTAAGAAGGTCATGACTCCCCCTAAGTTAAATCATCTCCTAAACTAATGGATTAGATACCATTTTCCCCCTTTTTGGTCAAGAATAGACAAAGGATAAAGAATTAATTAATTACTCATATCTCCCCCAATTTAACGAAGTAAAATTTCTCCCCCTAAAAACTACATAAGGGATATAAGTAAGGGAAAATAAGTAAAACATAACGATGCTTAAAGAGATAGGATCATTACGAACTACGGGCAACAATAAACCATAACTAATCTAAATATATAATAATGGATACTAACTATGATGCGAACAACATGATACCAATTTGAAACGTAAGAGACTAAGAATTATATATCAAACTAAAACACGCAACTAGTTAGATACCAATGTGAATTAAAGGACAAATGGACTAGTTATCATGGCAAAGACTTAAACAAACAAAATAGCATATATATGTATACACAATAGATATAAAATATGTTCAAGCACACATATATAGATATAAACACAAAAAAATTAAAATAGCTTAAGTTTATCCATACTCTTATGGCATAAATGTGTCATATTGAAACGGGAGTGAAGGGGCGTAAACTAGATTCCAATGACTTAAAACCCAATCACTTAAACATGTTCACGGAGTTCTCATTTGATTGCAAAACTTTATCAACTAAAATTTAGCCTTATGTGGCAAGATAAAATTGAACTTTATGACAAACAAGCACAATGCATACAAGCCTAGAATATCGATGATTCCACAAACCAATAGAGTCATGATACTGAATGTACAACTAGGATAAACGGACATTGGGCAAAACCATTGATAATCCATCCAGACTCCCTCAAATATATATTTTTCTTTTCTATTCTTTTCTTTTCTTTTGATTGAATATATCAAAATAAACTAAATAAAATAGGCCTTCGCTAAATATTTTCTTTTAGGCCTGTGGACCTGTAATACCCCATATTTTTTATGATTTAAATAAATATGGGATTAATCATTACAGAGGGATTAATTGAATTTAAATGTGAGAATTAAATTATTAATTAATCCGGATCTATTAAAAATAAATATTAACTAGCGTGCCAAGGGTTAATACTTATTGATTTAATATTACTGTGCGATATGTAATATGGAACTATACACTTCGATAAATTATCGAGAGGGAATAATACGACAGTTTAGTGAATTAAGTCAGACGCGCGTGTGAGTCGTGTCAGGACTAATTTAGTGGAATAAAAATATCAATTATTTTTAGTAACTCATATGGTAATTTCGAATGTACCGTTGAGTCCGAAAGGGTCGAGATAGTCGAAATAGTATACCCGGGTGTTTAGTTTGGGTCCCGAGGCAATTTTAGGCCTAACCGGCACCCCGAGAGGGCATTATGGTAAATTGAATTTTTAGGCTTAATTAATGGACGAAAATTAAGAGTTAAATTACTAGTCAAAGAAAGTCCATTAGGGTTAGAAAGCTTCAGGAAGTAAGAACGGCCATAGAAAGTGTGAGGGAAAGCTATTTCCAAAAGAAGACGGCCAAATTGACACCACCTTGCACAACCACCACCACCACCGTGTAGATCGGGACAAGGGAAACACACCCATACCAACAACGTCAAGAAATAAGACGACGAATTCAAGGTAAGTGTTTATAACTTGTTGTATTTCAGTATCTATCATACTCATGTTAGTATATGATTTTCAGGAACATGTTTTGGTTCATAAAAATGATGAAATTGAGGAATTTGGATATGTAAATTGATTCTGAGATTTGTTAAATTGAAACCCTTCATGTATGTAGACTAGAGATCACGTTTTGATGAACTTATGTGTAGAACAAATCTGGAAATTATGTGTTCTTGAATATGAATTTGAAGAACTAGGGTTTTGATAAATTAAATTGGATGATTTGATGATTTAGGATATTAGTATTCATGTATTATTGATGGGATTGGAATTAGAACTGTTTGTTTGGAGTTTAGGATGTTGAATTAGAGGTTTTAAGTTTAAAAATGGTGGGAAAATGCTGAAAATCTGGGTAGAAGACGAACAGCGCAATCTCGTGCGAAGTCGCTGGAAGTCGTTCGAGCAAGATTGCATCTCCCGCGAAGTCGTTTGAGCGACATGTGGCAGTCGTTCAAACGACATAGCATCTGGTTCGAGCGAAAGAGTGTAATTTTAGGAATTTCTTAGAATCCAGTTTTGAGTTTATTGATTTATGGGAGTGAGATAAATTACCAAATAATAAACTTAAGTAAGACAGAATTTCGGGAAAAGTATGAGCGATTAAGTACTTCAATTATTTCGGCACGGAGAGAATGTACCTTAGAGATTATGAGAGGGATAATAATATCAATAATTTTACTACGAAATGTTGAAATCAAAATACGTAAGAGGAGTATATATGTAGGTGAGAGGAATACCTATAAATTATAATAGGACGTGTGTATGCCTATTATGTGATATTATTATTAAAGGCACTAATGGGTGATAACCCGGGGGTATAAGAATCTTATTATTAAGTGTACTAATGGGTGATAACCCGGGGGTACAAGATTGAAATATTAGTGTACTAATGGGTGATAACCCGTGGGTACAAGATTATTTATATAAGTGTACTAATGGGTGATAACCCGGGGATACAGCATTATGGTTAGGTGCGCTAATGGGTCATAGCCCGGGGGTGCAGTATTATAATATATATGTATATAGGGCAGATCTGACTATATGTATATATGTACGTAAGTTGTGAATCAACCTACTATGTATAGCTTGTAGAGATGGGCATGTAAATTTATAAAGAAAATCTTAAGAGTATAATCGATTTATTACGAAGGCTCGGAAATATCCTAATTAGCTATTCGACATAGGCTAATTTGATAACGTATTGTATGGGCGATACGGGTTTACTAATGGTGAGAATAAATCTATTAGGATGAATCAAGACTAGTTATATTGGGTGGTATAGATAAGGAGAAAATTAAATACACGCTAGGCGTGCACAATAGAAGAGAGGTGAGAATCTCATGTGAGAGTTCGAACTGACATGTACATGATGCTTGCTTTACTGTAATTTTTAAATACTTGCTTAAACAAATATTTTTACACATCGGGCTCTGACCCGTTTCTTGAATCTTTTCTCTCTCTTGCTATATATATGTATTATATCAGGTGCTCAGCCACAGGGACACCTGGCTTAGAGATTGGATTGCTTGGCATGCTGCAGCTGTTGTGGAAGTTGTGGGTCATTGTATTAGACGCCTCCATTATTCCATTTCCATTCTTTATAAAGTTTTTATTTAGGGCATGTGTCGCCCATTCCTTAGACAGTTTTTTTAGGGATTATGTTCAGTTTACTTTCCGTTCATTCTTACTTGGATTTGTGGTTACTATGGTTTTATTTTTGGAGCTTTGAACTGGAAGGTTTTATCCAGTCTAAATTTATTCCAGCATGTGATTCTGATTCCGTATTTATATTAATTAATTATGCGTGGATGGTTTATATTAAATTTCTTGGTTTGGTGATTAAATGGTTTTAATTAAAAAGGAAAAATGTTTTGACACCTAACTTAATTATATTAGGTGATTAAATGGTGATTAAATGAGTTATTATGTTTTTCGACAGTGATGCTAAGAATGAACCAACCGAACATTTTGTTTCAAATTTTATAAAGGACTGATCACCCGATATTTAATTGGGCGGGGTGTCTCAGGTGGTATCAGAGCATCAAGTTCTAGAGTCCTTTAGGATCTGTACGGCTTACTATGTTTTCATCTTTACGTCCTTTGATATAGAGCCCTATTTTTAGGACCGTTGTGATCTCATATTTTTACGATTTCGTCTCCAGCTATTCGAGATTTAGTAATGACTATGAACTAATAATATTCTTTCTCGTCTCAGATGCCTCCTCGACGTGCATAAGAGACTAACAGGGCCAGCCAGAGAAGCCGACAGTACAGGCTCAGGGGATAATGAACGCAACAGAGGTTGCCGCGATAGTTTCACAAGTGGTGAATACAGCCTTAACGGTGGTGCAGCAGCCCCCACCCCAGGTTCAGGCAGTGGCACCAGTTCCAGTGCATACATTTACACTGCATGGGAAAGAGTTAGAGAGTCCTTTCAGAGGGCTTGTCCCCCAGAGTTCATGGGCAGTTCAGATGTGGTTATCGCTAGTTAGTGGAAGAAGGACATACAGCGACACCTTCGTATGTATGAGTGCACGGAGGTTCAGAGGCAAGTTTTGGCTACCTTCAAGCTGAGAGGGGCAGCCTTACAGTGGTGGGAGTCTACTACTACTACCAAGGAGCGAGATTTGATGACTATCAGTGATTTATGGGTGCAGTTCGACCACAAGTACTTTTCTTCCACCGTTAAGACTGAGATGAGGCAGAAACTTTTAGACCTCACCCAGGAAGGGAGGACAGTTACGGAATACGAGGAGGAATTCACACGATTGACAAACATGGTACCATAGGAGGTGCCTACTGAGGAGAAGCGCATTCAAATATTAATGGATTGCTTGACTTAGAGGATACGGCAGCATCTATTGGGTAACCTTTTCCAACACTCATACACCGACGTTATGAATGCAGCCTTATTGCATTGTCAGGACAATCGCTTCCATGCTAAGGGAAGCAAGCGAGAGGGAGAGCCCAGCCAATTAGGAAAGGCAGGGGGAGGTAGCTCCAGTGGGGTACCAGTTGATTAGAGTCAAAGGCAGAGTTCCCAACAGGGGGAGTCCGCTAAGACGTTTAGTTCTGGGGGTTTCAGGCATGGTCATGGGGGTTGGAGACAGGGCCAGCAGCAGGGCCAGTCACAGAATCAGTAGCAAGGCCAATAGCAGGGCCAAGGTAGAGGTGGTAACGACCAACCGGGTCGAGTCTATCAGGGACAAAGAGGAGGAAACTTCATCGAGAAATGTTATACTTGTGGCAAGACTGGCCATAAGAAACAGGAGTGCCCCGATAAGGACAGAGTTCCTCGACAGCAGGGTGCTCACCAGGAGCCCCAAAGACCTATCTTTTTCGTCTCCCTACCAGCGCTAGCTCCAGTTCCAGCCTTGCCCGCGGTTCCGATGCAGCAGAGGCAGTTACAGTATGGACGCATCTATAACGTCAACCAGGACGAAGTTCCACAGGCACCACCCGAAGTGGACGGTAAGTTTTCTATCCATGGTACTTTGGGTCGTATCTTACTTGACACGGGGGCATCACACTCCTTTATAGTCACTAGCTTTGCACGGGCCACTAGGTTGTTAAGCATGGCAGAGAGTACAGTGACTTGTGTAGACTCACCACTAGGTAATGGGTCGATGATTTTCTTCATATGTCGGGGAGTAGGCATAAAAATTGGCAGTTTAATTTTATCAGCTGATATGTTAGTGTTAGATATGTCTGAGTATGACTCCATTATAGGCATGGATTGGCTGGTCGAGTATAGGGCCATGATTGATTGCTTCAGTAGGACTATTGTGTTCGCCATTCCGGGCCAGGAAATGTTCTTAGTGGCGATGCCTCGTTCTGAGGGAGGGTCGCCCACCCACTTATTTTATATAGAGGATGAGACCACTGCAGTAGTGGTTTCACTCGATTCAATTCTGGTCGTCTGCGAGTTTGCTGATGTATTTCAGGATACACCGGGGTTGCCTCCGAGTAGGGAGATCGAGTTTGTGATAAACTTAACATCAGGCACTCGTCCGATAGCACATGCGCCTTACCGTATGGCTCCAGCAGAGATGAGGGAGTTATGGGATCAGATAGAACAATTGTTGAGACAGGGCTTCATTCGTAGGAGTACCTCACCTTTGTGACACCCCGCCTAATTAAATACTGGGCGATCAATCCTTTATTAAATTAAAATCATGGTGAACAATTGGTTCATTCGTAGCATCACTGTCGCAAATTTAAATTTTTAAATTAAACACCCTAAATAATTAAGCTAAGTGTCAAAACCATTTAAAACCTTATTTCCATTTTTATTGAATCCAATTATAAAACCTTTGACAATTAATAGTTTAAGAGACACACATTAATAGTAAGAATGTAAATGAACATTCAAGAGTTTAACAATCAAATAACAAATCCCAGCTTTAAAACACCAAAGGAAAACATCCTAACAGTAATAAATCCCGAAGTAAAAATACTGAAAGTAAATGAATTACAATCTCTGACAAAAACCAACTGGATAAGGAAAAAGGGTGACACATGCCCAACTGGATAAAACAGAACTAGAAGTGGAGTCAACAATGAGGTCATCTAAGCAATGGCCTGCAACTCCCACAAAAGCTACAGCATGTTCCATCCAAAGAATCCTAAGCATGACGCCCCTATGGCTGGGCACCTGTAATACATATATATATATACACAAGAGAGTAAAAATGACAGCAAACGGGTCAGAGCCCGATTGTAAAACTGTTTTAAAATAGTTTAGCAAGTATTTAAAATGCTTACCGGCTAATGAAACAATCATATTAGTATGCGACACTCTCTTGAGATTTCTCACCTCTCATCTAGTGTGAATGTCTACCGTACTAATGAATCTCATATATCTCTCTAACTTATTCTCCATAAGTCTTAACACGTGAAATTAAGGTTATGATATTCACTTTAAAAATCTATCTCTTCAAGATTTCTTACGTTATTTAGAATAATTACGTATCGTTATAACATTTTTGAATACTTATAGTGAAGTGAAACATTTCTTCATTTCTTAACTACTTATACACACAGTATAAAGTTCCCATATAGATATACGTATATATATTAGTTACACAAATAATATATATACTAACGGCACCCCACATAAAATCTATGGTGCAAAGTTTCCATATATAAGTAGTTATATATACCATTTGCTCATAATATATATATATATATATATATATATATATATATATATATATATATATTATATGCACCCCACATACAAATTATGGTGCTGGCATACTCTGCTATCAAGTCCTCGTATCACTCGTACTAAGGGAATACTAGTTCGGAATCACTCTCGAACTGTATTAACACAAAACACATACAAATTGAGGCGAAGCATAGTTCCCAGTCCTAAGAGGTCAGCACATACCCTCACGTCTCTTAGGACCATCTGACTATCACTCAGATAGCCTGTAATCAAGGATACTATCTTCTAGGGTACGAGTCGTTATCCCCCATAAAGGCCCAATCGAGATAAGACTGTCCTGGAGTGGAAACCCCCGTGATAGCAAGTAGTTCGGGTACGATTTTTACACAGAAATGATATATGCACAATCACACCGTCATATATATATATATATATATATATATATATATATATATATATATATATATATATGTATTCACATCCACATTACCAAATTAGGTGCTCTCACGACCCATAATTATAATTATCCGTTATTACACATTTTACTTGGTTATTTCGTATAACGGACTCGTTCATTTTATTCTCGTAATTAAGTTATTCTAAACTCACTTCTCGTCTCTCGAAGTATTATCTTTACCTAAGTACAATTTCAGTAGGCCCTCACTTACCTTCTACTCCAACTTCCTAGACATTTCGATTATTAAATCAACACATGTATGATTTTCTAAGTATGAATATCTCCCCGTTTACCCTTTATTTCCCTTCACATTAAAGTCCCACTTAGCGGGGTTTATCTTGACCCTACTGGTCCTTTTTATGTTCCATTATGTTCTAGCAACCCTAATCAAGGTTTACTATGCATAAAATCGGATTAATCTAACATGAGAAAAAATGCAGTTTTCCAGGAGGGGTCGATCGATCGATGAAAGGGGGTCGATCGATCGGACTATCGATCGATCGAGGCTCTGGGCTCAATCGATCGATCAAGCAGCTATGGCGAAACTGCAGAAACCCCAGCTACGGAAATCTTACCCCAAACTCATCCAAATCATCATGTTTCAGTCCCAAACTCCCAACAACTTATACTACAAGTGTTGTATACCCATATAAACAATATCCTACGTAAAACATGCGAGTTTTCATCAACTATAACAAAATAAAAGGGTAAAATCTATATAAATCTCAAGAACCCTAATATTTTTCTTTAACTTAGTTTCTTCCATTCTTTTTCCAGATTTACTATCACTAACACCATGGAAATTCGTGGTTCAACCTCTACATGTGAAATGAATTTCCAGAATATAATCTTTACCTCTACAACATGTAATTTTTGTCTCCAATTAATGTTTTCTTTCAAGAACACTAATTCTAATCAACCCTAGACTAATATAAAAGAATGCATTAACTTGATTAAAGCAAGATAGATACTTGCCTGAAATTCAAAGTTCTGATTTGTAAAAGAATTTGGTGTGGTTGAGATCCTCGTTGCACGATCTACCAATTGGCGGTGACGGTGGTGCAAACGGAGGAGTTCTTGGCCTAGAACTCCTTGGTAAGCTCTTCCTTTCCTTCTCCAATGGTCGTATTTTGTTTTTGGTTATGCTAACCCTAGAAGGCAACACTTACCATCTGATATAACCCTAGCAAATTCGTGGGTTTAATTATCCATAATTACGAAATGTCCAAAACGCCCTCCCGGGGTACTAATTAAGCCTAAAAACACTCCGAGACGAACCCCCGGTACATTATTTTGACTATCTCGACCCTTCCGGACACTTTAGCGCACTCGAATTGACCATACGGGCAACTTATAATTTATTCACTTTATATAATAATAATTTAGTCCTGACACGACACAGGCGCGTCCCGACTTAATTTCCATAATTGTCATTTTATTCACACGGGACAATTTTTATAAAAGCAATCTCATATATTACTATACTCATCCAGTAACATTCAATAAATTTCCAATAATTACTAACTCTCGTCACGCTAGTAAAAATTTAAAACAACTTTCCGGATTAAAATTAAATTAACTTACCTCAATTAAATTTAATAAACCCCTAAATTTAAAAGCCATAAAAATATGGGGTATTACATACTTCCCCCCTAATAACGGAATTTCGTCCCGAAATTCGGAAAATAAGGCCTACCTGGTAGAACAATTCTGGATATCTTTTCAGTACGCAAACTATCTACATAGTAAGGCGCTTAATCACTATAGCCCCCGCCTCACAGCAAGCTTGATTAACATTCTCATTGGATCCACTTCACATGGTGCTCCTAACCGACAACATTCGCATAGGTCATGCCTATACATTATAAATTTCCATTATCTCACTATTATTGGGAGGTTGCACCTCACTACATGACAACTACTCGGATTTATCTATATACAAAATTCCCATTCTGAGAAAAAACATACGAACATATGACCACTATTGTTTGCCTAAAATAGTCGTGGAATTCCACCATAGTTATCGGATTATTCTCGATCGATCCAAAATTCTGATTATCCACTCACCTCTAAACATACGAAAGGAGAATAGTCGAGGTTTTTCCACACTAAAACCTTAATAAGCACCTCGTACGCGACAAACAGGTACGAGTGCTTCTACAGAGCACTCCTGAAATCACCGTACCAAGATTCCAAAATTTCCTTCACGTGGCTCTACTAATCTTTAATCACCACGCGCCTATTCCCTGGCTAAGGGTGATACATCCTACCCGAAATGAAATCTTATCTCCGCTGGTTCCTGAAATCCCATATCAAAGGTGGGATTCAGAAATCTCATCCCGATTCAGAGATTAATTTTGTGCCGGACCATGTACTGGCGCGATCCTTCCTTTTAAAGGAAGTCTGGGGTACACTAGTTAATATTATAAACCACCCCAAAGGAATATCACTCACTGCCTTCTTGGGCGACTTAATTCACATGTTCGGATGAACCCTTGATCTTGTTTTGAGGATGGCAACCCATCCAAGAACTTTAGCGACTTTACCAACCTCTTCCAATTACAGGAATTATCGCTAAATCCAAAATTCTCTGGTTGAGTCTCCTCTTCCAACCGAACCCTACCTATGGGCGGTGCATGTAGAGACTACTCACTACGTCCCGCTAAACATCGATTTTTCCTTGAAATGTCTCACATTAAGTGACACGTAATACTCCCCTTCCTTCCTTGGTGTATGCCGAAAGTTCCGACTCGTGCTCTTTTCTCCACGATGCGCACTTCTTGATCTTTATACCATACTAACATCATCACTCTTTGTATGCGCAAGTCGCTCTCACACTTGACTAATAACAACTCCGCTCTGAGTGTTCTTCATAATAATTAAATTCTACTATATTCAAGGAATATCCCTTTTTAAATGGCTTCCCACAGCCTTCCAACCAAATTCGGGTGTGCTACTCTAATTGTAATCGCCTATATGGATTTTTCATTCTTCATGCAACGCTTAATCCACTCTACCACTTCCACCTCGATAGATTAGTCTAACAAACATATATTCCACACGTCTATTACCACATCCCTTTAACTTGAAAAATTTTAACATCCGCTAACCATGATGCCCACATTTTGTAACACCCCGATCGCTCGGGGAGAGCGAACGGCGCGCTACTGTTATATAAAACTAAATAAATCCACAAAATATAAGGAATAGGTCATCCAAAATCCATGACAACAAAAGAGAAACAACTAATCTCAAACTTCTTCAAATAAATACAACAATTTTCCCGAATAGGTACAACAACCAAAATAAATCACTAACGCTTTATTCATTAAAATAAATATAAGTCATCTCTTTTGTATAATAAAAACTCTTTCCAGATAATCCACGCTAAAAATCATCCCAACTCTTTATTTACCTTGTGTTCTGAATGCGGTTACAACACTTGGGTACTCTCAATCACCCTAGAAATCGAAATTTTGAAATCCTCTTTATCATCGTTCCACCCCTCAACTCGTGGGGATAACTTTCAATGCTTTCTTACCACATAACCGGTTCCACTGGCCTTAAATCATGATTCAACTTCTAACTTATAGATATAATTACCTACCCCTAGTACGACCGAGGTACCGAACTCACGGACTAATGACCAAACATCTCCCTAATTCCAACCTTACGCTAAGTTTCATGCGTGGGATGTCTCGCAAAGCGAAATCCAAACAAGGAACCCCCCGATACACTACTACCTAGCATTGTCGGTTATCGAAATCCGTTAGGTCCTCCGTCCATATCATGTACCCCTTTATTCCGTCTCTTGATATAAAAGTTACATTTCCTCCCGTAATTACACTTAACAAAGAACATTTCACCAATTGCACTATTATTCAGTATTGGTTGGTGGTAATTGCATTCCATAAACCTCGAAGACATATAATCGGAATTCTCGAAATCCCTTTCCCTAATAATAGGGGTATAACTCTTAACTCCCACATCTCTAGAGGATAGATATAACAATGCACTCTTCCTATCGCCAAGTCCTGAGTGCTAAACATAATACTGAGTTAAATATTTTTGCTCAACAGTAAAACCACTACATACTGAATCATAATGACAAAGTCCATACATACATCGGTATCGAATATCTCGATCCCACTATCCCCTCCGAAGTCTCTAGGATAGATAATATAAGTGCGAGTCCGACCTTCTTGCAGGTGAAGCCTCGCCAGAACAAAACATGTTGCACTAATGCAACCACTCCGATAGCCTTGCAATAATTGCCCACTATCGTACTAACCATTTCTATAATGTTATAACAAAGATAATATCATACTCGCATATCGCCTCACTACAACGAGTAACCTCAATAAATTACATAACACTGTTAATATACTCATTCATCCTCCGCGGATAGCATTAAAGAAAAATCCCGCTACACTAGGGAAAAATATTCACATAATAATAACGTTTATAATTATATGTATTAAACTCGTCTCACATGCTAATCTGGCAATGAACAAAATATAGTGACTCGCTTGTGTCACATAAACACGCCTCATCCTCTGAGGATACAACTTATACTTCCACCTTACCAATCGTCTTGACTGCGCAAATGGTCTCTGGACGTAACACGTTTGCCCAAACCAAAACAAAACTACTTTAATCATTGTCTTTTACTAGGCACCATATTCTTGTCCCTTTACTCACTTCGGAAAATATTATCGCGTGTGATTTCACTCCCCACAAAATACCTCAACGCATAATCCACTTATCACCTGTCCTACTAACCATGTTAGTATTGTCCTTCTCTCGAACTTTAGTAGACTTAATTCCTGTTGGCTACCTCGGTTATTCCCTTAGCCTTTTAGGCCCTAAAGAACATGTCACTGTCTATAATAGTCCTTACTGAATTTACCATCACTTGGTAAGAATTCAACTATCCGAATCATTTAAATGGGTCCCCGAATGTGTATTCACACTCCTTTGTGGTGCTACACCACCACCGTTGTATTCAGTCTTATTCTTGACTAAATTCTTCGATTCTTTTAGCTTCCCACACAAGGGAGCATTATCATCTTTATTGACAAAATACGACATTTTCAACCTCTAAATCGGACGTCCATCAGAATTTCCTCTTTGAGTGTTATCAACTATTATTACGAGTTGATCTCCCACTTGGAGTCGTTTCCTCCACTTGTATCTATATCTTTCGATACAAAATTCACTAACGGTTAAGATTCATATTCACAAATGGACCTCTGTCACGTCCTCCTGTGATGAGTTCAGAACAACATTCACTTCTAATCCTGAACATCTGATGAAGGATCATACGGTCAACACTGTACCTAAGGTTCTCCTATAGACATAGCATTCCACTTATAAAATTGGTGGTTGACTCCCATCATTATAACTTCTTTCCGACAGCCAAGATTTTTTTTTCTAAATTTTCACTTTTAGTTATCCACACTCCGTCCTATATCTAAACCTTTGGATACTTTACCTCCTTGGGTAAACACACACAATTCCCGCATTTCTATAATTCCCACTTACAGTTCTCTACACGTTTTGTAACACGTTGGGTGAGTTTACTCTCGCACCTCATTAGACTATAGCAGCATTTGGAAATTATGGTTGCGCCTTAGTCACCTTTCCAGTTTCAGCTTTTCATGTCGTAATGCAGGCGACCTCGACTACGATCATCATCCTCGAATATACTTTATAACCTCAACTGAGCCCTGCCTCCTGATGTCCGCTTAATAGTCCTCTTCTGGCATCCGTCATCGCTCAGCACACGCACACATCCGAACGAAATTAGAATTCACTAATGTATATACATTATAGCAGGAGAACGAAATCTCATTAAAGAAATCGACAATCCTAAACATAGGGCTCTATATCAAACAAAGCAGCGCTGAAAGCATAATAAGCTGCACAGATCATAAAGGAAACTAGAACTCGATGCTCTGATACCACCTGTGACACCCCGCCTTATTAAATACCGGGCGATCAATCCTTTATTAAATTAAAATCAAGGTGAACAGTTGGTTCATTCTTAGCATCACTGTTGCAAATTTAAATTTTCAAATTAAACACCCTAAATAATTAAGCTAAGTGTCAAAATCATTTAAAACCTTATTTCCATTTTTATTGAATCCAATTATAAAACCTTTGACAATTAATAGTTTAAGAGACACACATTAATAGTAAGAATGTAAATGAACATTCAAGAATTTAACAATCAAATAACAAATCCCAGCTTTAAAACACCAAAGGAAAACATCCTAACAGTAATAAATCCCGAAGTAAAAATACTGAAAGTAAATGAATCACAATCTCTGACAAAAACCAACTGGATAAGTAAAAAGAGCGACACATGCCCAACTGGATAAAACATAACTAGAAGTGGAGTCAACAATGAGGTCGTCTATGGCCTGCAACTCCCACAAAAGCTACAGCACGTTCCATCCAAAGAATCCTAAGCATGACGCCCCTGTGGCTGGGCACCTGTAATACATATATATATATATACACAAGAGAGTAAAAATGACAGCAAACGGGTCAGAGCCCGATTGTAAAACTGTTTTAAAAAAGTTTAGCAAGTATTTAAAATGCTTACCGGCTAATGCAACAATCATATTAGTATGCGATACTCTCTTGAGATTTCTCACATCTCATCTAGTGTGCACGTCTACCGTACTAATGAATCTCATATATCTCTCTAACTTATTCTCCATAAGTCTTAACACGTGAAATTAAGGTTATGATATTCACTTTAAAAGTCTATCTCTTCAAGATTTCTTACGTTATTTAGAATAATTACGTATCGTTATAACATTTTCGAATACTTATAGTGAAGTGAAACATTTCTTCATTTCTTAACTACTTATACACACAGTATAAAGTTCCCATATAGATATACGTATATATATTAGTTACACAAATAATATATATACTAATGGCACCTCACATAAAATCTATGGTGCAAAGTTTCCATATATAAGTAGATATATACATACCATTTGCTCATATAATATATATACTATATGCACCCCACATACAAATTATGGTGCTGGCATACTCTGCTATCAAGTCCCCGTATCACTCGTACTAAGGGAATACTAGTTCGGAATCACTCTCGAACTGTATTAACACAAAACACATACAAATGGAGGCGAAGCATAGTTCCCAGTCCTAAGAGGTCAGCACATACCCTCACGTCTCTTAGGACTATCTGACTATCACTCAGATAGCCTGTAATCAAGGATACTATCTTCTAGGGTACGAGTCTTTATCCCCCATAAAGGCTCAATCGAGATAAGACTGTCCAAGAGCGAAAAATCCCGTGATAGCAAGTAGTTCAGGTACGATTTTTACATAGAAATGATATATGCACAATCACACCGTCATATATATATATATTCACATCCACATTACTAAATTAGGTGCTCTCACGACCCATAATTATAATTATCCGTTATTACACATTTTACTTGGTTATTTCGTATAACGGACTCGTTCATTTTATTCTCGTAATTAAGTTTTTCTAAACTCATTTCTCGTCTCTCGAAGTATTATCTTTACCTAAGTACAATTTCAGTAGGCCCTCACTTACCTTCTACTCCAACTTCCTAGACATTTAGATTATTAAATCAACACGTGTATGATTTTCTAAGTATGAATATCTCCCCGTTTACCCTTTATTTCCATTCACATTAAAGTCCCACTTAACGGGGTTTATCTTGACCCTACTGGTCCTTTTTATGTTCCATTATGTTCTAGCAATCCTAATCAAGGTTTACTATGCATAAAATCGGATTAAGCTAACATGGGCAAAAATGCAGTTTTCCAGGAGGGGTTGATCGATCGATGAAAGGGGGTCGATCGATCGAACTATCGATCGATCGAGGCTCTGGGCTCAATCGATCGATCGAGCAGTTATGGCAAAACTGCAGAAAACCCAGCTATGGAAATCTTACCCCAAACTCATCCAAATCATCATGTTTCAGTCCCAAACTCCCAACCACTTATACTACAAGTGTTGTATACCCATATAAACAATATCCTACGTAAAACATGCGAGTTTACATCAACTATAACAAAATAAAAGGGTAAAATCTATATAAATCTCAAGACCCCTAATATTTTTCTTTAAATTAATTTCTTCCATTCTTTTTCCAGATTTACTATCACTAACACCATGGAAATTCGTGGTTCAACCTCTACATGTGAAATGGATTTCCAGAATATAATCTTTACCTCTACAACATGTAATTTTTGTCTCCAATCATTGTTTTCTTTCAAGAACACTAATTCTAATCAACCCTAGACTAATATAAAAGAATGCATTAACTTGATTAAAGCAAGATAGATACTTGCCTGAAATTCAAAGTTCTGATTTGTGGAAGAATTTGGTGTGGTTGAGATCCTCGTTGCAGGATCTACCATTTGGTGGTGACGGTGGTGCAAACGGAGGAGTTCTTGGCCTAGAACTCCTTGGTAAGCTCTTCCTTTCCTTCTCCAATGGCCGTATTTTGTTTTTGGTTATGCTAACCCTAGAAGGAAACACTTATCATCTGATATAAACCTAGAAAATCCGTGGGTTTAATTACCCATAATTATGAAATGTCCAAAACGCCCTCACGGGGTACTAATTTAGCCTAAAAACACCCTGAGACCCAAACTGAACCCCCGGGTACATTATTTTGACTATCTCGACCCTTACGGACACTTTGGTGCACTCAAAATGACCATACGAAAAACTTATAATTTATTCACTTTATATAATAATAATTTAGTCCTGACACGACACAGGCGCGTCCGGACTTAATTTCCATAATTATCATTTTATTCACACGTGACAATTTTTATAAAATCAATCTCATATATTACTATACTCATCCAGTAACATTAAACAAATTTCCAATAAGTACTAACTCTCGTCACGCTAGTAAATATTTAAAACAACTTTTCGGATTAAAATTAAATTAACTTACCTCAATTAAATTTTATAAACCCCTAAATTTAAAAGCCATAAAAATACGGGGTATTACAACCTTGGGGTGACCCAATTCTGTTTGTAAAGAAGAGGGATGGGTCCCTACGACTTTGTATTGATTATCGAGAGCTTAATAAAGTCACGATACGGAATAAGTATCCGTTGCCTCGCATCGATGACTTGTTTGATCAGGTTAGAGGAGCAACCCACTTCTCGAAGATAGACTTGAGATCCGGGTACCACCAGCTACGCATCAGGGAGAAGGACGTGGCTAAGACTGCTTTTCTGACGAGGTATGGGTCGTATGAATTCAAGGTTATGCCATTTGGGCTAACCAACGCCCCAACAGTATTTATGGACTTGATGAACAGAGTATTTAGAGAGTTCCTAGATCAGTTTGTCATTATCTTCATAGATGACATCCTAATTTATTCCCTCACTGAGGAAGAGCATGCCGAGCACTTACGTATGGTTTTACAGACTTTACTATAGCATGAGTTGTACGCCAAGTATGAAAAGTGTGAATTTTGGCAGCGAGAGGTACAGTTTTTAGGACACATTATATCAGAGAAATGGATATCTGTGGACCCTAGTAAGGTGTCAGCGGTGAGGGAGTGGGGATAGCCCACGATGCCGACGGAGGTATGGAGTTTTTTGGGATTAGTCGGATACTACAAACGGTTTATTCATGGATTCTCGAAGATTGCGGGTCTGATAACAAATATGACTCGTAAGGGCGTGCTGTTTGTTTAGGATGATGCATGTCAGTTGGCGTTTGATGAGCTGAAGGACAAGTTGACTTCAGCACCCGTACTAGCACTTCCCAGGGCGGGAGTGGAATACCTAATTTATACTGACGCATCCCTACAGGGGCTTGGGGGAGTACTTCAATAAGGGGATAAGGCCATAGCTTTTGCTTCTCGAAAGCTTAAGCCTCACGAGAAGAATCACCCCCACCCATGACTTAGAGCTGCCAACAGTTGTGTTTGCGCTTCGAATTTGGAGGCATTAATTATTGGGGGAACAGTTTCACTTATTTGCAGACCACAAGTCACTGCAGTACTTGTTCACGCAGAAATAGTTGAACATGCATCAATGCATGTGGCTTGAGTTTGTAAAAGATTATCAGTTCGAAATACACTATCACCCGGGGAAGGCTAATGTAGTTGCTGATGCATTGAGCCGTAAGCCGGTAGATGACATGGCCGAGGTGTGGAAAGAAAAATGGAAGGAATTGAAACATCAGGATGCCGTGGTCCCATCATTTATGTCTGCGATGACATTTACACCTCAGATTATTACGCGAGTAGTACAAGCACAGGCAGCAGATTCGTTCTGTCAATATCGAACTATGCAGCTTTTAGCCGGGGGAGCGGAGTCTTATTCAGTAAGTTCCGAGGGTGGTTTGCACTTCAATGGGAGACTCGTTGTTCCAGAGAGGACCTTCGACATGCAGTAATGACGGAGTCGCATGGGTTCCAATTTGCGGTACATCCCAGTGGGGACAAAATGTACCAGGATATGAGGCAGAAGTATTGGTGGTGCGGGATGAAAAAGGATATCGCAGAGTTCGTATCCAAATGTACCACTTGCCAGTTCATGAAAGTGGACCATCAGAGACCACCAGGTTTTCTTCAGCCGTTGGAGATTCCTACGTGGAAATGGGAAGGCATTTCCATGGATTTTATCACCGGGTTGCCCACTTCGCAGAGGAGGCACGATTCTATATGGGTTATTGTGGATCAGTTTACGAAACTAGCCCACTTTTTTCCCATCAGGACCGACTACACAGCGGGACAGTATGCTCAAAAATTTATTACAGAGATAGTGAGTTTTCATGGTGTGCCTATTAACATCGTGTAAGATAGAGACAAGACATTTGTATCTCTTTTTTGGGAGAGCTTCCAGGAGGCTATGGGTACCTAGTTGCGGTTGAGTACAGCATATCACCCGTAGATCGATGGACAGACTGAACGCACTAATCAGATGCTCGAGGACATGTTGCGCATGTGTATCCTTGATTTTGGGGGAGGTTGGGAACAGTATCTTCCAGTGGTGGAGTTTTCTTATAATAACTCCTATCAGTTCACTATTGGCATGGCCCCGTTCGAAGCATTGTATGGCAGACCTTGTCGTTATCCAGCTTGTTGGCTAGAAGTGGGAGACAACAAGCTACTCGGGCCAGAGGTGATTCAGGATACATCGAGCAGGATTGAGATGATTTGGGATCGCATATGGGTAGCACAAGACAGACAGAAAAGCTACGCCAATGTTAGCAGGTCTTTTCGAGAATTCGCAGTGGGGGACCAAGTTTTGTTGAGAGTATCTCCAATGAAGGGAGTAATGAGATTTGGGAAGAAAGGAAAGTTGGCTCCGAGATATGTAGGACCATTCCCTATTATAGAGAGGGTCGGACCAGTGGCTTACAGACTTGGGTTATCGGAGCACTTGCACCGTATCCATGATGTGTTCCACATTTTGTCACTGAGGCGATACCTTCGGGATGAGTTGGCACACGCTCACATTACGATTGAGGAGATTTAGTTATATCCAGATAGTTTATATGAGTAGAGACCGGTGGCTATCCTAGATTATAGTGAGAGGAGGCTGAGGTCAAAGGTAGTTCCACTTGTCCGGGTATAGTGGCAATATCACAATATGGAGGAGTCTACTTAGGAGCGTGAGACGGATATGCGTGAGAAATATCCAGATTTATTCATACCAGGTATGCCTTATTTTTTCCGAATTTTGGGACGAAATTCCTTTATTAGGGGGGAAGTATGTAATACCCCATATTTTTTATGATTTAAATAATTATGTGATTAATCATTACAGAGGGATTAATTGAATTTAAATGTGAGAATTAAATTATTAATTCATCCGGATCTATTAAAAATAAATATTAACTAGCGTGCCAAGGGTTAATACTTATTGATTTAATATTACTGTGCGATATGTAATATGGAACTATACACTTTGATAAATTATCGAGAGAGAATAATACGACAGTTTAGTGAATTAAGTCAGACGCGCGTGTGAGTCGTGTCAAGACTAATTTAGTGGAATAAAAATATTAATTATTTTCAGTAACTCGTATGGTAATTTTGAGTGTACCGTTGAGTCCGGAAGGGTCGAGATAGTCTAAATAGTATACCCGGGTGTTTAGTTTGGGTCCCGGAGCAATTTTAGGCCTAACCGGCACCCCGAGAGGGCATTATGGTAAATTGGATTTTTAGGCTTAATTAATGGACGAAAATTAAGAGTTAAATAACCAGCCAAAGAAAGTCCATTAGGGTTAGAAAGCTACAGGAAGTAAGAACGTCCATAGGAAGTGTGAGGGAAAGTTATTTCCATAAGAAGACGGCCAAATTGACACCACATTGGACAACCATGACCACCACCGTGTAGATCGAGATAAGGGGAACACACCCAGTCCAACAATGTCAAGAAATCAGACGAAGAATTCAAGGCAAGTGTTTATAACTTGTTGTATTTCTGTATCTATCATACTCATGTTAGTATAGGATTTTTAGGAACATGTTTTGGTTCATAAAAAAGATGACATTGAGGAATTTGGATATGTAAATTGATTCTGAGATTTGTTAAATTGAAACCCTTCATGTTTGTAGACTAGATATCACGTTTTGATGAACTTATGTGTAGAAAAAATCTGGAAATTATGTGTTCTTGAATATGAATTTGAAGAACTAG
Organism: Sambucus nigra; assembly: GCA_949130495.1. NCBI lineage: Eukaryota > Viridiplantae > Streptophyta > Magnoliopsida > Dipsacales > Adoxaceae > Sambucus > Sambucus nigra. Next base: position 289,814,631 of record OX422215.1, on the reverse strand, counting down.
GGTTTTGATAAATTAAATTGGGGTTTTCATGTTTTATGGATGATTCGTAATGATTTGATGATTCTAGGATATTAGGATTCATGTATTATTGATGGGATTGGAGTTAGAACTGTTTGTTTGGAGTTTGGGATGTTGAATTAGAGGTTTGAAGTTTAAAAATGGTGGAAAAACGCTGAAAATCTGGGTAGAAGGTGAACAGCGCAATCTAGTGCGAAGTCGATCGAAGTCGTTCGAGCGAGATTGCATCTCCCGCAAGGTCGTTTGAGCGACATGTGACAGTCGTTCAAATGACATGCCATCTGGTTCGAGCGAGAGAGTGTAATTTTAGGAATTTCTTAGAATCCAGTTTTGAGTTTATCGATTTATGGGAGTGAGATAAATTACCAAATAATAAACTTAAGTAAGACAGTATTTCGGGAAAAGTATGAGCGATTAAGTACTTCAATTATTTCGGCACGGAGAGAATATACCTTAGAGATTATGAGAGGAATAATAATCTCAATAATTTTTCTACGAAATGTTAAAATCAAAATACGTAAGAGGAGTATATATGTAGGTGAAAGGAATACCTATAAATTATAATAGGACGTGTGTATGCCTATTATGTGATATTATTATTAAAGGCACTAATGGGTGATAACTCGAGGTGTAAGAATCTTACTATTATGTGTAATAATGGGTGATAACCCGGGGGTACAAGATTATTTAAATAAGTGTACTAATGGGTGATAACCCGGGGGTACAGCATTATGGTTAGGTGCGCTAATGGGTCATAGCCCGGGGGTGCAGTAGTATAATATATGTATATAGGGCAGATGTGACTATATGTATATATGTACCTAAGTTGTGAATTAACCTATTGTGTATAGCTTATAGAGATGGGCATGTAAATTTATAAAGAGAATCTTAAGAGTATAATCGATTTATTATGAAAACTGGAAAATATCCTAATTAGCTATTCGACATAGGCTAATTTGATAACGTATTGTATGGGCGATACGGGTTTACTAATGGTGAGAATAAATACTATTAGGATGAATCAAGACTAGCTATATTAGGTGGTATAGCTAAGGAGAAAATAAAATACACGCTAGGCGTGCACAATAGAAGAGAGGTGAGAATCTCATGTGAGAGTTCGAACTGACATGTACGTGATGCTTGATTTACTGCAATTTTTAAATACTTGCTTAAATAAATATTTTTACACATCGGGTTCTGACCCGTTTCTTGCATCTTTTCTCTCTCTTGCTATATATATGTATTATATCAGGTGCTCAGCCACAGGGACACCAGGCTTAGAGATTGGATTGCTTGGCGTGCTGCAGCTGTTGTGGAAGCTGTAGGTCATCCTATTAGATGCCTCCATTATTCCATTTCCATTCTTTATAAACTCTCTATTTAGGGCATGTGTCGCCCATTCCTTAGACAATTTTTTTTAGGAATTATGTTCAGTTTACTTTCCGTTCATTCTTATTTGGATTTGTGGTTACTATGGTTTTGTTTTTGGAGCTTTGAACTGGAAGGTTTTATCCAGTCTATATTTATTTTAACATGTGATTCTGATTCCGTATTTATATTAATTAATTATGCGTGGATGGTTTATATTAAATTTCTTAGTTTGGTGATTAAATGGTTTTAATTAAAAACGAAAAATGTTTTGACACTTAGCTTAATTATATTAGGTTATTAAATGAGTTATTATGTTTTTCGACAGTGATGCTAAGAATGAACCAACCTAACATTCTGTTTTAAATTTTATAAAGGACTGATCACTCGATATTTAATTGGGCGGGGTGTCTCAGGACCACATATTTCTTTTAGGTCCTTAGCAAACGGTGGCTTATTCGCAAAGGAAAATATTTCCTTTCGAAGCCCTTCCCCGTGCACATTCATATATACTTTTTATACCACTCAAATCTCACGTGCAACGGATTTAACATGCATATATCCTCCTAGGTCATAATATATGTAGATGACTAGATTGGTAGGAGAACTTCCCACAAAGTTCAAATATACATGTGAAGTTAAAATTCAAAAGAGCTTGTGCATGTGTGTGAAAAAGGCATATAAAAGTGAATCAATTGAGCAAGTCAAACTTAAACTACTCCATGTAACCATGATAAAGAACATTTTAAGGATTGAAAATTTTAACCAAAAGTTCTAGCCACATGGAAGCGAAATGAAGGATTCGACACAAACGTATGCCACAAAAGATGTGTAAAACCAAAATACACAAAAATATTATCTTTTTGAGCTTTTGGGAATTTTTTACCAACACAAAATAATTACTCAAGAGATAAAAAAAAATCATTTTGTATTTTTCATTAAGCCTAAATTACTGATAAGATAAAACACAAATGATAAACAAAATCTTTTTGTATTTTTCATTTAAAGCAAACTAAAATGAAAGAATTATTATACAAAAGATAAACACAAATCATAATTCTAGCATGTGATAAATCATGAAGAATAGGCTAGAAAAATGACAAACAAGCATACAACTAGCATGAATAACAAAATCTAGAGTATGCAAAACTAAGCTAACACAATCAACCTTTAGATTTTGCAAGGGAGGATGCATGTTAAAGAAAATGAGAATCAAAAATCAAATTTTGCAAAGCTACCAAATCGGATCTCCTAACCCAAACTAACGAAGAATGACAATCTTGGGAATTAGGAATCTTAACTACCTTTGTTACCTTACTTTTGAATTTTTTAGGGCCTCGTTTAAGATCAAAACAGAATTTCCTAAGATAACATTTTCGACCACAATGTGAATAAATAAATACTCAGCGAAAAGATGAACCTAAGGAATGACCTTTAACCATTTTTCTAGAAGATTCTCCTAAAACATTGGTTTTGGATTTATGAGTTAATCATGACAAGTATCGAAGCCCAAACCACAAGTGTCATTTTTTACTTGGAGGGTTCCTAAAATTTTATCTAATTTAGCGGACCTACATTCCAAATCAAATTTGACATTGATAGAGTCTTTTAATTTTTCTTCTAACTCCAAAATTCTAGACTCTAATAAAACCTTTCTCTCTTCAAACTCGAGAAGCTCCTTTTTCATGGATTCCATTAATCCTCTAAGTCTATCTCTCGCGCCTTCTATATATTCAAGACTCTCTTGAAGAGCTCTCTCTCTCATGTCCTAAGGTCTGCAACCAACACACTATCATCAACGACCTTGACACGCTCCTTCAAACTAGCTTCTAACTCCAAATTAGCTCTTTTTAATTTAATTGATTCTTCATATAATTCCCTAAAATCTATTTGAAGTTCACTCTCTTCAACCTCTTCATCACTTTCATTCTCTTTCTTTTCTCCACTCTCACTACCATAATCTTTTTGAGCTTCACAAACAAAGTCCTTGGATGTGTCATGTTTTAAAGTGTCATTGTCGGACAATATTTCACTCTCACTTACTTGACTAGCCATGAATGTGGTAAAGTTGCGCTCAATGGGGGAATCGGGTTCCTCTTCCTTATCACTATCACTAAGGGTGATATTAAATAAAATAGGTTGCTTACCTTCTCTCCTTAGTTTAATGGGGCATTCAAAATTCCTATGGCCATACCCCTCACAACCGTAACACCTATTTGACTCGTCCCTATTAAGATTTTCACTATAACTTTTAGGGATCATTCTTAGATTTTTCAAATTTCTTATAATCATTTTTAAGCTTATCTTTATTAAACTTAAGAAATTTTTGAAACTTCCTAGCAAATGTAGCCATGTCCTCCAAGTCACTATCACTCTCATCATTCAAAACTTATTTTTCCTCTTTACGGGCTTTCAAAGCGATGCCCTTCTAAATTTTCTTTTCATTTTTGGAGGGGAATATGTCTAGCTCATAGGTTTGCAAATCACCTACTAACTCTTCAAGTTTGGTAGAGTGTAAGGTGAGTAAAAAATTCAAAACGGTCACTTTAGGGATGAACCTATCGGGTAGGGACCTTAAAATTTTCTTTACTACTCGGTCGTCAGGTATTTTCTCTCCTAAATTAAATGAAGAATTTACTATATCGGAGAGTCTAGCATAAAACTCATCAAATGTTTCTTTTTCATGCATTTTGATGGTTTCAAATTGAGTGGTGAGGTTTTGGAGTTTAGAAGCCTTTACGACACTTGTTCCTTCATGAGTGAGTTGCAAAATATCCCAAGCCTCCTTAGCGATTTCACACGTCATGATACGTCAAAATTCATCCGGTGTAACCGCACTAAACATGGCATTTATACCTCGGGAGTTAATATTTGCTAATTTTAATTCCTTCTCACTCCATCGCTCAACGAGAACATTTTCAACTAACATAGTCGGTGGGGACCACCCATTAATAACTAATAGCCAAACCCTCTCGTCTATAGCACTAAGTGCCGATTTCATACGTGTCTTCCAATACGCATAGTTGAAACCATCGAAAATTGAAAATTGTGAAAAAAGGGAAAAATCCATTTTTAACCAAAAAAAAAATTAAGTACCTAAGTACAATAAATTAGTACTTCTAGCTCTGATACAAATGTCAAAATGGTGATTTTTATACTTAATGCTCTGATACCACTTGTTGGAAATGATAGGACCCATAATTTTTAAAATCTTCAATTTTTAATTCAAATAAATTTCCTTTAAAGGTGAGGAATAGGATGGCTCAATTATAAACACAACTTACAAATTTAAATTTCCAAAAAAATAATATTTTCACAAATTAAAATTAAACAAGACCAAATTTTAATTTTTCTCAAAATTAAATTTCACTAAAAAACAAATTTGTGAATTTATACTTTAAGCCCAAAAATTAATTTAACCAAGTCCTGGAATTTGCCTACACACATTAATTCAATTTTGCAAATTAGGCCAAACCATATTTTACCAAATTAACAATTATGACTTGACTTAAATTAATCTAAATTTCACCCAAACTTAAATTAGCACCAAATTAAACCATAGTGTGATTAAACCAAATTTTATCTTGAATAACATAAGAATGCATCTATGTGAATTTGAAATATAAAGAAACAAGTTACACTACGCCACGATGTACGAAGAAAACCCAAAATGGGAAAAACCTCGGACGGCCATGCCTAACAAATTCACTAAGTATGGTTTTACAATACAAGACAAAAATATTTACAATACTCGACTCGACTCGACTCGAATCGAATCGCCTCGACTCGACTCAACTCGACTCCTTCAAGACCCAACGCTTCCTTCTTGTATTAACCTACGCCTAGAAAATAACTTCGACGTCCACCGAAGTCTCAGAATCTACCGATGGAACATGGCTACCGTCAACCCTCGCACAATGCCTTTCACCGTGTGAGTAAGCCTCAACAAATAATGAACTTCTTTTTTATGGGATGTAGAAGAAAACCCAAACGAACTCTTCAAAGGGTAGAGTATAACCCGGTGCCACACACTCTCCAAGAAAATATATAACAATAGGAACTTGGATTAAACTTAAACAAATGGGTGTATGTGTTTTTGGTAGAAATTAATTCATGAAGTCTTAAAAACACAAACACGTTGAACTTTTATTTTTGGAAATTTTCTCTCAATTTTTCTCTCAGAGTGTGTCAAAAGTTATCTAAAAAATGTTGATTCCCGCACATATAAAATCTGAAAAAAGTTAGTGGGAACAAACGTGGGAAAGTGGAAAAACTGCCAAAAAAAGTGTTCCCGCCAAATCTCATTCGAACGACTTTTTCATTCGAATATCCCTTCTAACAATAAGCCAGTGGAAAAATTAAAATCTCGTTCGAACGACTTGGGAATCTCGTTCGAATGAGATTCCAGTTCGTTCGAACGACTTGTCAAAAAATAGAAAACCTCATTTTAAGCCCAAAACTTTTATGAAAAGTTCTAAAATAATATTTTCTGAGTAAGTTAAAGTCATTAAAACTAATTCAAACATTTAATAAAATATTTAAAACATTTTATAAAATACACCCAATAAACAATATCCAGGGTCCTAAATATACATAATTGCATTCATACCTTTTGGAGACCTTGAAACAATGTGATGTTTATAACGCATAAACGAGGCATACAAATCGTCAAATGATGTCCACTTGAAATGTTGGCCGCTACGTCTTCAACTCAAACTCCAAACGTCATAGGCTTGAAAGAATGTACCATGAACATCTATCCTATGACTCAAATGTTTTTGTCCGGTATTGAGCCAATACTACATAAGACTCAATTGGAAATTTGTATCCTTACATCCTTAGAAGATGGAAAGACAAAGATGAAAAACTCTTACCCTTCCACGCCCACTTAAAAGAGTTGGCCTCCCTGTTCCGAGATATCACCTTCCACTAATTACCCTAAGCAAAAAACAACTTAGTCGATTATCTTGCTACTCTCGCTTCCATGGATGACATACCCAAAGGAATAACGTTGGCGCCCCTTCATAGTCCAAAAATAAGCGAAATCGAACCACTACTACCATATTAATCTCGTCACCAAAGAGGATTCCGGTATGTCTGAGTTCTGATATTATGAAATTTGGTGCCTCCTCAAACATGGTAGATATCATTAGAACACTAACAAGAAAGATCTAGCGACCCTTCGCAAATTGTCTGCCAAATACATTGTCTGCGATAAAGCATTGTTCAAGAGAAACTTCTGAAATAGCGTTGCCAAAGCCGTTTATGAAAATAAACTATTTAAGCAACTCCGAAAGTTTGTTGAAGAAACTCTTTACTTAAATCAAAACGATTTTGAACACAAGATGTGTTAACAAAATTATGTACGAGATATGGACAAGATTTGATAACAAGTTTTAGTAAACAGTTTAAAATGTTTTAAACTCAGCACACAAACAGAAAGGGATGAGAAGATGTAGAAATATTGATACTCAGGATTTTTAACGTGGTAAAACCTCAACCTTGAGGAAACATCCACGACTCCCTCTACGGAGTAAAACAAAAACAATCACTAAAACAAATATATGAGTTACAACCTATTTAACTAACATGCACACAAAAACAAATCTATACAAGTTCAGGATTGTACCCTCTGGCGTCCTTAACTTTTCTGCAGATCTTGTTTGTTGATGTAGTTGTCTCAGTTTGTCAACTCTTCTTTGTTCCAGCACTTTACGTCGACTTATGTTCACCAAATCTTATAGCCAACACTTTGAGTGTTTGTAGTGTGAAGATGTTTGTGAATGGTGTTCTAAATCACATGCATGCACACACACACACTTATTAATTACAGACGATCCTAACAAATCACATATAAAGTCTATATGCAGTGTATTTGTTATTTTTCTTTCTTACAAAACCAAGAACCTTTTCGACCTTTCAAAATAACCCAGATTCCACGGAGATCTTGCTTAAGAAATCGGTCAAGACCTTTCTCAATCACTTTTGAAAATATTATGTGGATTGAGAACCCTCCAAGTGCGAATCCCACTAGGTCAGGTTAGGTTTTGTAAAAACAGAAATAGAAAAACATCTATTGTTGATCTTTGAAAAAAATGTTTTAACAGAAAAGAATCAACAACGAAATTCTCAAGATGAGAAATAAATGCAACTAAGTGTTCTGTGACATGAAAAACCTCAGATCTATGATTTCTATTGAAAAAGAAACAAGATCTGAGTCTATGTCTAAGTTGGAAATAAGATTTATGAACACAAGGATTTCAGCAACCCAGAAATCACTCAACTCGAACTCTCATAACTCAAGAAACACTAAGGATGGTGTTTGTCTGGTTATGGTGTTTATAGAGAGGTAAGTGGTTTAGATTTAGAGGTATTTGGACGAAGTTAGGGTTTCTAACTAGGGTTTGGTTTCTCTCTCTAACTTCTCTCTTCTCTCTTCTCTCTCTTCTCTCTCTCTCTATTCTCTCTATTCTCTGAGACTTTGCAAAATGGCAAAAGCTTTCGAAGGCTGAGATGAAAGGTCTTTAAATAGGGAGAGGAGAAGATTCCAGAGCCTCGTTCAAAAACAATGGCTGAGATTGAGTCAAGCACCATTGACTGCAATCCAAGGGCTCACAACAGGCGGTGGATTAAACAGGCTATGATTGGCTAAAGGGATTACACGGGGATCCACTCAAAAGACATGCAGGCCATCGATAAGGATAGATCCAAGGGCTGTAAGCGTGCGATGGTTTGTCTCAGTAAAGAAACACAGTTTGGTCCAATCAGAAGACAACAGGTGTTGGCCTGTGAACGAAGGTAAACGCGCGTCCCAAAATAATTACAGAGCCAACCCTTAAGTCTCTAGCGCTTTCGGTTTCTACCCAGAGTAACTTTAGGCCAATAAACACAACAATCCATATTTATATAATAACCCCAAGACTTTATAAATCAAATTTTAATTAAATAAAACCTTGTTTAAAATATGTTTTAAATTCCCAAAAAATTATTAAAAATCAAATTGAGGGATTTAAACACACTCACAACATTAAAACACATAGGGGTGCAATATGATATGCAAGAATCAAATTCTAAGTGTGTGAGTGATGGCTATAGTCTTAGGATCATTACATGATAGATAGAAGAAGAAGCAACCCAATCTCTGAAGCTCTTTGGTTTCTAGGATAGACACTATTTTGTCACAATTTCCAAACTAGATGAGCTCTTATACAGTCTAGACTCAAATGAGTCAAAAGTATAAGGGCTTCAATCTCCCCCTTTGGAAATATGAGACAAAATCTCCTTTGAGTCATCTCAACTCGTAGGGCGACAACAAAAAAAACTTATTCCTATAAAGGTTCTATCTACCCAAATCCTAGAAAGCAAAAATTACATAACTCAACTATATACAGTTTAACATCCTATTATTACAATGAAGAATGACTGTACAAGAAGAATACCTGCAAAAAATTACTAAGATCAAGCTTTTTAGTATATGCAGTAGACTCAAATTTCTCCCCCATTTTGTCTCAAATGGACAAAGGGAAGGAACTTGGCAAACATAACAGGTATTTACTCAGCACAAATCATACCAATAGATTTTCTTAAAGAAACGAATCTATTAAAATCAAGAGGTTTGGTAAATAAATCTGCAAGTTGTAGATCAGTAGAAAGATAATTGATTTCTAATTCCTTGGTTTCAACTAATTCACGAATAAAATGATGTCTTATTTTAATGTGCTTAGTTCGCGAGTGTTGAACTGGGTTCTTAGAAATGTTAATCGCACTTTGATTATCACAATAGAGATGAAGTGTGGGTTCTAGAATACCATAATCACTTAGCATTTGTTTAAGCCATAACAATTGGGCACAACAGCTACCGGCGGCTATGTATTCAGATTCAGCAGTCGAGAGAGATGTGCAGTTCTGTTTTTTACTACTCCATCCTACCAAGTTATTACCAATATAACAACATGCGCCTGAAGTGCTTTTACTATCATCAGTACACCCAGCCCAATCAGCATCAGTGTACCCAATAATAGTGCTAGGTGTGTCATTCGTGTACCAAATTCCTAAATTTAGAGTGCCTTTAACATATTTAATTATGCGTTTAACAGCGTTTAAATGGCTCTCCTTGGGGTTATTTTGATAACGCGCACAAACACAAACAGCATACATGATATCAGGACGCGAGGCAGTCAGATAGAGTAATGTGCCAATCATACTACGATATAAGGTAGAGTCTACAGATGTTTCAGTTTCATCTCTAGATAATTTCTCTGTAGTACTCATAGGCGTTTTAGCACTTTTAGCACTCTCGAGGCCAAATTTTTTAACTATCTCTAATGCGTACTTAGTCTGCGAAAGAAACAAGCCATCTGGTTGTTGTTTGACTTGGAGACCTAGGAAGAACTGTAACTCCCCCATAAGGGACATCTGAAATTCCTTACTCATAATTTCAGCAAAAGATTTTACTTCTGAGGTAGAAGTGGATCCAAATATGATATCGTCTACATAGACTTGAGCGATAGTAATGTGTTTGCCAAACTGTTTGACAAATAAGGTTTGGTCATTTCCACCTCTTTTGAAACCTTTGTCCAGCAGAAAACTGGACAGTCGCTCATACCAGGCTCTAGGAGCTTGCTTAAGACCATATAGAGCCTTTTTCAACCGAAATACATGATTAGGATAATTAGGGTCAATGAACCCTTTAGGTTGTTCTACATAGGTTTCCTCGGCAAGTATTCCATTAAGGAACGCAGATTTAACATCCATTTGATATAATGTAAAATGCATGTGACAAGCTATAGCAAGAAGCAGACGAACTGATTCTAAACGAGTAACGGGAGCAAACGTCTCATTAAAATCAAGTCCTTCTATTTGGGAGTAACCTTGAGCAACTAGTCTAGCTTTATTTCTAATTATCATCCCATTTTCATCAGTTTTATTTTTGAAAATCCAACGAGTACCAATAACCTTTTTGTGATCAGGACGTGGAACAAGAAACCAAACATCATGAATGACAAATTGTAAAAGTTCATCCTGCATAGCAGAAATCCAGTGAGAGTCATTCAATGCCTCATTTACATTCTTTGGTTCCAAAAGAGAAACAAAGCAAGCATAGAGAGCATAATTTCTAAGTTGGGATCTTGTACGTACTGGTTCACCAGGGTTACCAACTATGTTGTTTATGGGATGATCTTTAGAAACCCAGTTAGGTACTTCAGGTGACTCAATAGGTAATGAATTATCTATTTCAGAAGAGTCATTTTCTAAAATATTTGACGATTCTTCTTCTATAGTTAATTCACTAGTCTTGCTTTCTATAGTAGTGTCACTAACAATTACATTTATGGATTCCATTAAGGTTTTAGTGCGAAGATTATACACTCGATAAGCTCTACTGTTAGGTGAATAACCTAAGAATATGGCTTTATCTCCTCTACTCTCAAATTTAGATAAGTGTTCCCTATCTTTGCAAACATAGCAGGTACTACCAAAGGTTCTAAGGTACTTAAGATTAGGCTTTTTATTGTACCAAAGTTCATAAGAGGTTTGTTTCGAATTCTTTCTAAGATAGACTCTATTAATAAGATGGCAGGCTGTACGAATAGATTCTACCCAAAAATACTTAGGTAATTTCTTAGCATGGAGCATGACACGTGCCATCTCTTGAAGAGTTCGATTCTTTCTCTCAGCTATTCCATTTTGTTGAGGGGTCTTAGGAGCACTGAACTCATGTTTGTAACCATTATAGTCACAATATTCTACAATACCAGTGTCTTTGAATTCACCACCTCTATCACTTCTGATTCTATTCACTTGAGTGTCTTTTTCATTCTCAATCCGTAAGAGAATCTTTAAAAAGGTTTGAAAAGTATCGGATTTTTGTTTTAAGAAAGCTACCCAAGTGAATCTGGTGAAGTCATCAACCATAACAAGAATATAACTGTGTCCACAAAGACTAACAGTTTGAGAAGGACCCATTAGGTCCATATGGATGAGTTCTAAGGGATTAGAGGTAAGGATATCTTTAATCCTTTTATGAGGTGCTTTAACAATTTTTCCTTCTTGACAGGGACCACAGACAATGTTATGAATAGGTTTAATTTTTGGTATACCTCTAACTATCTGTTGAGAAGACAATTTACTCAAATTTTCGTAATTAATGTGACCCATTCTGTTATGCCATATCTCGTTGTCATCCATTCTGGCAACATTACAGATTTCAGAACTAGACATGACAGTATAACAATTGTCAGGGGTCCTGAATCCTGTAATTAAGCATTCTCCCTTTTCATTTAAAATCTTGCAATTGTTCTTTGAAAAGGTAACAGTGTAGTTTGAGTCACAGAATTGTGAAATGCTAAGTAAATTAGCCTTAAGACCTTTAACTAAGAGAACATTTTCAAGAAGAGGAAGTCCTTTTTCTTTAAGGGTTCCTTTGCCTATGATCTGGGATGATATACCATCACCAAAAACAACTTTTCCACCATCAAAATGGGTTTTATTTAAAAGTTTTGTATCATCACCTGTCATATGCTTGGAACATCCAGAATCCAAGTACCAACCAGAAGATGTAAGTTCAGCTTTTAGAGCAGAAACAACAATGTTACATTTCATCTGGGGTGCTAGATCATCTTTTCTAACCCAAATTGCCCTTGTTTTTAGTTTGCGCTTGTTTGCTCTTATTTGATAAAATTTGCGAGCATTAGATTTTTGTTGAAAAACATTTTGCGCATGATTTTGAATAAATTTGAATTCTTGAGCATTTGATTTAGAAAAGGTTCTGGTAATTCTTCTAGTAAATGTCCTTTTAGGTTTAGTCCTTCTATTCCTATAGTTAGAGTTTTTGTCTGGTGGCCTGGGAAGGACATAATTGTTACGACTCCTCCTAGAATAGTTAAAGTTATGATACATAGGAGTGTTGTAGATAGGTTTAATCAGTCTCCTAGCATAGCAATTATCGAAAGAGTGACCATATATATCACAATAGGAGCAATAAAGATTGCTCAGAATATGGTTTTCCTTAGGAAAGTCTCTAATCAAAGGTTTTGAGAAATTTGCAGGCTGAATTTTATTCCTAGGTAGCACAGGTTTGAAAGCAGGTTCACTTTTCCTAATAGGGGGGCAGACATATTTTCCCTTTGGTAAACTTTCATGCTTAGAGCAACTTGCATCTTCAGTGTTAGTGTTTTGATGGTCAAACTTAGTTTTTAGAGAATGAAAGTCTGGACATGTTTCAATAGGTCTTTTGCCTCCTGACACAAACTTGATAGGTTCAACATGTTTAGTTTGTGTCTTCAAATTGGGGCAAAACCCTATTCCAGTTCTATCATCAGAATTGGTTTTAGATTCAGCAACGAATTCCTCAAAACATTTAGAATTATTTTCAAATTTGGTAAATTTTTTGAAAACAGTTGCTGTCTTTTCTTTTGTTTGTTCCAATTCTAATAATGTCCCTTTGTATTTTTTCTCCAGAATTTCATTAGCTTCAGTCAAAGTTTTCAGTTTTTCATCAAACACTTTAACTTCACTGTCATGAGACATGCATTGTGTAGTATACTCTTCAGCATTCAGTTTTACCATTAGGCTTAGATCCTCTAGCTTTTTGGTAAGATCTTTAACAATCTTTTCTAGTCTAGTACTTTTCTTAAGAGTTTTAGTATATAGAATGTGAATGTCTGGGAGATCATCATTGTCAGAGTCACTAAGTGAAGTGTGTGAAGTGACCCCTAAGGTTTCATTTCTTAAACTCACGCACCCATTGACATCAGCAGTATCGATTTCCCTTTGACTCACACACCCCGAGGAAGAGGTATTAATGTTCTCAGTAAGTAAAGCATCTAAACCAGTTAAAGTATGATTCAAAGCAACAGAACTAGAATTACTAAACTCATCCTCACTATCAAGCATAGGCATATCATCATTGTATATGATTTTGGCAAAGAAGGCTAAACAAGGATCAAAACCATCAGATGTCTCAAGTTCCTCATTTTCAGAATCACTTGAGTCATCCCAGGTTTTGCAGATATTGGCTCTAGAGTGTTTGTTTTGGGCATTTAAATTAACTCTACAGTCTTGAGCTATGTGTCCTAGTTTACCACATCTATAGCATTCAGTCTTCTTGAGGTCTCTGTGAGGTCTTGTGTTGTCCTTGTTCTGTTTGTCATGAGGTTTGTGATTTGAAGGAGTGGTATAATTAGACTTGCCCTGTCTATTTGCAACACTGTTTCTAAATTTAACAATTTTCTTAAATTGTTTTGTCATTAGGGCAATCTGATTATCTAGACTTTCTAAGTCACAGTCCTCATCAGAATCATTACTAGAGGTGTTTAACTCAGGTTTAATCATCTTAGAGGTAAAGCTAAGATTGGAATTGGTATGTTTCCTATTAGTGTGGGTCAATTGTTTCTTAAACTCTAATTCCATTTCCACAGTTCTTAATTTGCTACTGAGTAATTCAGGAGTAAGATTTGTATCACACATCTCCTCAATAGCATATCTTTTATTGTCAAATTTCTGTGGTAATGATCTCAGAATTTTAGACACAATTTCTTGTCTATCATAAGTTATACCATTGGCATGAAGTCTAGTGACAATATCAGTAAGGTTCATATAGAAATCATCGAAAGACTCAGATTCAGACATGATTAAGGTATTATACTGTTGGATTAACATCTGAGTCTTAGCAGCTTTTACCCTAGAGTCTCCTTCATGTGCAGTAATCAAGGTATCCCATGCTTCCTTGGAAGTGGTACAGGATGAGATTCTCTTGAACTCATGTTCGTTAATAGACATAAATATAGCGTTCTTGCCTTTGTTATTATTTCGAGAAACCTGTTTCTCTTCTTGAGTAAACTCACTCAATATTTTCTTAATCCTTTCATTGCTTCCATCAGTGGCTGGTTTAGTTGGATAAAAGTATCCATTTTCAATAATATCCCAGACATCATCTCCCAGAGTGCCTTGAATGAAAGCAATCATTCTTACTTTCCAGTAAGAAAAATTGGTTCCATCAAAGACTGGAGGTCTGGTCAAGTTACCATATCTTTCGTTTTTCTCGTCCATAATTGATTTTGAGAAAACAGTTTCAGAAACTCAGGATCTTTTTGAAAAAAGTTCACCAAAAGCTCTGATACCAATTGAAAATAGCGTTGCCAAAGCCGTTTATGAAAATAAACTATTTAAGCAACTCCGAAAGTTTGTTGAAGAAACTCTTTACTTAAATCAAAACGATTTTGAACACAAGATGTGTTAACAAAATTATGTACGAGATATGGACAAGATTTGATAACAAGTTTTAGTAAACAGTTTAAAATGTTTTAAACTCAGCACACAAACAGAAAGGGATGAGAAGATGTAGAAATATTGATACTCAGGATTTTTAACGTGGTAAAACCTCAACCTTGAGGAAACATCCACGACTCCCTCTACGGAGTAAAACAAAAACAATCACTAAAACAAATATATGAGTTACAACCTATTTAACTAACATGCACACAAAAACAAATCTATACAAGTTCAGGATTGTACCCTCTGGCGTCCTTAACTTTTCTGCAGATCTTGTTTGTTGATGTAGTTGTCTCAGTTTGTCAACTCTTCTTTGTTCCAGCACTTTACGTCGACTTATGTTCACCAAATCTTATAGCCAACACTTTGAGTGTTTGTAGTGTGAAGATGTTTGTGAATGGTGTTCTAAATCACATGCATGCACACACACACACTTATTAATTACAGACGATCCTAACAAATCACATATAAAGTCTATATGCAGTGTATTTGTTATTTTTCTTTCTTACAAAACCAAGAACCTTTTCGACCTTTCAAAATAACCCAGATTCCACGGAGATCTTGCTTAAGAAATCGGTCAAGACCTTTCTCAATCACTTTTGAAAATATTATGTGGATTGAGAACCCTCCAAGTGCGAATCCCACTAGGTCAGGTTAGGTTTTGTAAAAACAGAAATAGAAAAACATCTATTGTTGATCTTTGAAAAAAATGTTTTAACAGAAAAGAATCAACAACGAAATTCTCAAGATGAGAAATAAATGCAACTAAGTGTTCTGTGACATGAAAAACCTCAGATCTATGATTTCTATTGAAAAAGAAACAAGATCTGAGTCTATGTCTAAGTTGGAAATAAGATTTATGAACACAAGGATTTCAGCAACCCAGAAATCACTCAACTCGAACTCTCATAACTCAAGAAACACTAAGGATGGTGTTTGTCTGGTTATGGTGTTTATAGAGAGGTAAGTGGTTTAGATTTAGAGGTATTTGGACGAAGTTAGGGTTTCTAACTAGGGTTTGGTTTCTCTCTCTAACTTCTCTCTTCTCTCTTCTCTCTCTTCTCTCTCTCTCTATTCTCTCTATTCTCTGAGACTTTGCAAAATGGCAAAAGCTTTCGAAGGCTGAGATGAAAGGTCTTTAAATAGGGAGAGGAGAAGATTCCAGAGCCTCGTTCAAAAACAATGGCTGAGATTGAGTCAAGCACCATTGACTGCAATCCAAGGGCTCACAACAGGCGGTGGATTAAACAGGCTATGATTGGCTAAAGGGATTACACGGGGATCCACTCAAAAGACATGCAGGCCATCGATAAGGATAGATCCAAGGGCTGTAAGCGTGCGATGGTTTGTCTCAGTAAAGAAACACAGTTTGGTCCAATCAGAAGACAACAGGTGTTGGCCTGTGAACGAAGGTAAACGCGCGTCCCAAAATAATTACAGAGCCAACCCTTAAGTCTCTAGCGCTTTCGGTTTCTACCCAGAGTAACTTTAGGCCAATAAACACAACAATCCATATTTATATAATAACCCCAAGACTTTATAAATCAAATTTTAATTAAATAAAACCTTGTTTAAAATATGTTTTAAATTCCCAAAAAATTATTAAAAATCAAATTGAGGGATTTAAACACACTCACAACATTAAAACACATAGGGGTGCAATATGATATGCAAGAATCAAATTCTAAGTGTGTGAGTGATGGCTATAGTCTTAGGATCATTACATGATAGATAGAAGAAGAAGCAACCCAATCTCTGAAGCTCTTTGGTTTCTAGGATAGACACTATTTTGTCACAATTTCCAAACTAGATGAGCTCTTATACAGTCTAGACTCAAATGAGTCAAAAGTATAAGGGCTTCAACTTCAATGTAACCCACTTGCACTGCATCGCAGGGGATGACATCAAGAAGACCCAACACAAACACGACATGTCATGTCAATTTCAGATCATTCCGTGTCTTATTTTCATATCATTTCGAAAATTGACACCCTAAATTATATTGACTCAATAAAAAGGACTTTCAAGTTTATAATGTATACTAAAAAACAAACATGAACTGAAGTCATGGAAATAAATTAATTCGAAGTTGAGAAATTGTAGTAACGTAAAGATTGGTTTGTAAAGCGCTAATTTTAAAAAAATGACATCGTCTGATCTAGAAAGGTAAGTGAAATTTGATTTGCGAAGAACTTATTCTAAAAAAATTACATCGTCTAATCTAGAAATGAAAGTGCAAAAAAAAATTGTTCATAACTAAAGTGAAAATGAAAGTCTATTTGTAATATCCCATAATTTTAATAACAAACGAAACTTGAATCTAATGGAAATTTTTAAATTTGAACGGTGAAATTGAAAAATAAATTAAATTTTGGGCTATTGTGGTAATTAGGATTTATTTAGACTAAAATCATAGATTTAAATAGACTAATACCCCGTCATTTTAAAGGTTTTATTAATTAATAATGATTAATTAATTGGAAAGTGACCAGGATGAACTTTCGAACTAAAACAGAGAAATTTAGAATTCATTAAGAGAAAGTAAGTAAACTTGTGATTTTATTGTTCAATTGGTTAATTAATAAAAATTATTTGGATAAGGATTAATTTTATAAACGTATAGGGTTAATTTGATAATTACAATAAGCTATAAAAGTGGTTTTAGACTTTTGGGTAATTTGTAGAAAGGTTTAGGGACATTTGGGTACTTGTGCATTACTTGGGGAGCAAGTAAGGTTACATCATATTGGAGTAAATAGGATTTACGGTTGCAATTAAATGTGAAATTTATGCCTAGGATCACCTATGCAATTAAGGTGATTACGTTCGTGAATTTTGAAGTTACACCCATGGTATTTTAACCCGCATCCATGACAAGGCTTGGATTGCGGCTAGGTCGCGGCCTTGTCACGAGGTGCACCGGGATTCTTTATTTTTCTTTTTTGTTTTAAACCATATACATTTTTACTTATCTTCTTAATCTTCAAACCTTCATTCTAACATGTATTCCTCTCCAAGAAAAAGAAAAACACTTTAGTTCTCTCTCAAGCAAATTCATTTACCCAAATCAAACCTAAAAAGATTTTTAAAGATTCAATCAAGCTTTCATATGGATTTTCATTGTGTAATCAAATCAATCAACAAGGATTTCAAATCAAGGTCTTTCTCATTCATTCAAATAAAATCAAGATAATTTCTTAATTGAGGCAAATTGCTTTTTACTTTTCTCCTTTTATATGTATATTTGTTAAACTTCGCCAAAATCTAATTGTAGTGCTAAATAATTGGAAACACTTAGAAAATTATTAATCCACAACATATTGTTGTAATTAGGTGAAATATATTATTCTCACATAATCCATATTGATTTTTGAGCCCTAAAAATCGAGAATTTGAATATTAGTCCATTTAATAGCCACCAACTGGAAGAAGGATATTACCCGCTATCTTTGTCTTGTGGAGTGCAGTGAGATGCAAAAGTGGATACTAGATACTTTTAAGCTTGTGGGCGCGGCTTTACAGGGGTGGGAGCCTATAACCATAGAAGAGGATAGGGATGTTATGATCATCGACGAGTTATGGGTGCGATTTGATCGCAAGTTTTTTCTGTACGTTATACAGACAGAGATGTGGCGAAAGTTCCTTGATGTTTCTCAGGGAGACCGGACCGTATCAGAGTATGAGGAGGATTTCACTCATTTAGCTAATTTTGTGAATGATGAGATGCACATAGAAGAGAAAAAGATGCTGAAGTTCATGGATGTACTTACCTGGAAAATTCGACAGCGCTTGTGGGGTAATCTGGCATTACAGACTTATACTGAGGTCGTCAATGCCCACTACTACATTGCTAGGATCATCATTTCCATATGAAGGGAAAAAATAGAGTGGGAGAGATCAGTCGAAGTGGGAAGGCAGTTGGTAATGGTGTCAATGGGGCATAACATCAGTATGTGAGTAGGAAGCACGATCGAAATTTTCGACAGGGGGATCCGACTAAGAGATTCAGATCTGGAAGTTTTAGACCCAAAATAGGTGCGTTTAGGTAGGTCCAACAAGGCTCTCATTCTCAGTAGCAGCAGAAATAGCAACATCCCATTCCCCAGGGTCGCTATGGCCAAGGGAATAACGGGGGAGGCCAACAGGACCAAAGGCAGGGAGATTTTTCTAGTCATTGTTTCACTTATGGGTTGAAAGGCCACAGGAGGAGGGATTGCGGATTGCCCAAAGCGAGGCAGTGGTCAACTACAGGATTGTAATTCTTGGGTCAGTTAATCACATTCAGGAGCCCATTGCTTAGGCAACGGAGTCCACAATTAAAGGTAAAAAAAATTATCCTTATGAGTTTGGGGTAAGCTTTTGGTGACATTGGTGCATCACAATATATGTTTATTAACACTAAAATTCATGGGTGAGTTGGTTTTAGTGGGTGCATTGGCAGTATTAACCTTATTATTATGCATATAGTTACCTTTGGGTAGCAAGGCTCTTTGGTGCCGCCTGTAGGGGAGCGGGTAGGGACACTTAGAGGATGTTTATATTGTGTGATAATATTACTCCTTTTGACATTCATGAGGGCAGAGCATATTGTTATTCTGGGTATGGTTGGTTAACGACGGTTGAGCGATAGTGGGCGATTACAATAAGGCTATCGTGTTTACTGTTCCATAGTAGTATGTGTTATTTTGGTGAGGTTTCACCTGAAAGAGGGTTGATCTCGCACATATATTATATTATAGAAGAGACTACAGAGAGTATATTTATCTTATTATATTTGATCCTGATGCATAAAGACTTTTACTGATGTGATTCAGCGTATATCGAGTTTATCGTCGAGCGGTGAGACTTAGCTCGTTATTGATTTAGCGTTGAGGACTTAGTGATAGTGCAAGCGTAGTGTTGTGTGACTCCTTTAGCGATGTAGGAGTCACGAATTAGACTTATACATCTAGGGAGAGGATTTTGGGTTTCTCGGTTATGTGCTTTGGGCCTACGGATCTCAATGACCGATAATGCTAAGTAATAGTGTATTAGGGGTTCCTTATTTGGATTTCGCTTGCGAGACATTCCACGCATGAGCCTTAGTGAGCATTGAGAGTTGGGAGATATGTGCTCACTACGGCATGGACTCAGTTCTTTATTTGTTGCATGTGTATGCGAATAAAACTATGAGTTGAGAGTTATTTAATGATTTAGGCCAGTGGATTTGGGTAGTGTTATTTTGGAAGCATTGTGGAATGTTGACATCACTGGTGTATCGGTGTGGAAATCTCGAGGATAATTAAGTTATGATTAGTAGGGTAATTGAGTATACCCTTATTGTATAGTCACGACAAGTATGTAAGGCCTAGTTTGACATTAATATGTTACGTTTGGTATAATTGTGCAGATATGCATGGGATATAGTGTGCATGGGCACCTTGGGTATTTTAATTTTTAGAATTGCTCAATATAAGATGATTGAATAATGAATATGTTTAACCGTATGCCAAAGAGGCAGTTAGAATTAGAGTTATGAAAGTAAGATGGACTAAACTTTGTTTGTGGAAGGAGATAGTTCGATTATATACAACAGGGAGAGCTATCAGAACCAAGAAGGGTTGGAAGTTAGGTTATATACAGCAAGAAGATATTTAGGATTTCTCTAGCTAAGGTAGGATCCAACAGTTTTGGAATTTTGAGCAGAGTCGCGCTCAGGCAAGTTTTGCGGATGCCTTACACAATGGGATGATGATTTTACTAAAGGAGGAAGATCCCCAAAGGTAGAAATTGTGGAGCATATGCATGCATCATGATTTTCTTTTTGGCATACCGCATGGAGTAATATGTATGAAAATGGGTTGGTCCGAGACGATTGACCAAAAATTTTGTAAGACTTTGGAATTTCAATGATGAGATGAGTAGGTAGACTGATGAAATCAATGATGGGTTACCAACATCATGGGAGGTTCAAAGTTTCCTTTGAGTGGTGGAATTGGTAGACCAAGACGTAAATAATGATTAATTTATGGTGAGTTATTATCGGGTTGTGTGCCCATTATTTGATAGAAGAAATAGAATGAGTCGGCACATAGTGCAGCACAACACTGTTGTAGATTAGGGTGAGACAATGGGAATGAAGTTTCATTTTAGGAAAATCGTATCGCCTAGAGCTCGAGATGTAGACAAAAAGGGTGACTAAGGTGTTATAGAATGCGAGGAATGTACATTGTCTATTTTTGGGTTTAATCAGAAATTACTCTATGCGGAAGAGAATTATCGTAAGAGTTACTAAACGAAGATTTTGAAGCCTGACATGAGTGGTCAAGTATGATTACGGATGTCTCCCACGAAGGGAGTGATATGATATGGAAATGGGTGAATTGGTACCTAGGTATGTTGGGATCTTTCCACAGTAAAGAGAAGGGTATAGCTGGTAAAATATACGTGAATAGTACAATTAGTGGAGGTGTAGCGGGAACAACATAATGTTTCTAACTTTAAGAAGATGTGGATGTCGTGCGAGGAAGTATCCGAAGCTATTAATACCAGACTTATCCAAATTTTGAGGACGCAATTCCTTTGTAAGGGGAGTATGTAATATCCCGTAATTTTGAGTAATTTATATTGGGATTAATTAAATTAAAATGGAAAAGTAATTTTGGTTAAAATAAATATTAATTAGCATGATCAGAGTTAATATTTATGGATGTGAATTAAATTGAATACTATTTAGTGATCAAGTAATAAAATATTGATAATGCACTATCTTTAGTCGTGAGTGGGAAATAAGCAGTATGGTAATTTAGTTAGGACACGGATATAAGTCATGCTGGGACTTAAAATATGAAATAACTTGTAAGTGATATATGGGTCATCCAAATAGTCATTCTGAGTGCACTGATATGTCCATAGAGGTCAAGATAGTCAGAAAAGAATACTCGGGGGTTGTGTTTGGCGAGGCATTTTTAGACCAACTCGGCACTCCTAAAGGTATTTTGGTCTTTTGGTATTCTAGGCTTAGAAGACCAAAAAATTTGGAAGACTATATCAGTTGATATATTATAGAATCTATGGTTAAAACAAGTAAGAAACAATAGAGGCCATAGGAGAGGAAGAGGAATGGGTTTCTGGGCCATTCACCACCACCTAGCACCACCGTTGCCGCCGGAATTAAGAGGGGCACAAGGAGGAGCAACCCCCATCACCAAACTAAAGAAATCAAACCTTCATCATCTAAGTCAGGTGTTTAAACTTAAATTTAATTGAGTAGTTATAATGTCCATACTAGTTTAGAATTATCTCTACAATGAAAACATGTTATGTTGGGTGATTCATGGGATTTAATTATAGTTTTGATTGGGAATCATATTAGAATTTAACTTCTTGGGGTTATATTTCGAAGTTTGATTTTTAAGACACATAAAAATGTAATTTTGTTTGGCTATTGGTTGAAGAAAATGTGTCTTGAATAACTTAGGGTTTAATTGATGAACATAAGATGATAATCTGCCAGAATTTTTTATGTTATTTTAAACGTAATCCATTTTAACTGTGCTTTAAATTAAATTGCTAGCCATATATTTCTGGAAAGTTCTAGGTCTTATCTTTCCAATGGGCTTTGAATGAGGTCATTTGGAGTTCTATAGGGATTAATTAACTTTTAACTTTGAGGTGTCTAATCCGTCAGCATATTAATCTGTCAGAATTTTTGACATTATTTTAAATGTGTGCCGTTTTAATTGTACTCAGAATTAGATTGCGAGACATAGATGACTGGAAAGGTCTTATCTTTCCAATGATATTTGAATGAGGTAATATGGACTTCTGTAAGGGAGAAAATGGGAGTTTACTAAAGGGTGTTTAAACTACCAAAAAATTTACGACCCAATTCGATTACTCAGAAAATGACAATTTTGTTAGTTTTGGAGTAAAAATTTAAAAAAAAATTATGGGAACCATAAATTTAGTAGTTTGGGATTATGAAAAATTAATGGAATACCAGTCATATATAATTGAGACATAGGGGTAGTCGAGGAGTCGAATTCATAGACTATATAACCTATCGGAAATTATTGAACTTATTATCGTACGGGAATCGAATGGGGATACGTAGAGAATTGAGATGAACCTGAGATTTGATTTAGTATAATAATGTGATATTAACCATTGAAATTATAAAAGATATGATTATAACTCTTCGAATAACGAGTGATATTCATAATAAAGGGAATAAAAAAAAGTGTGACATAGTAGTAAGTTGAATAATTGAGATATATATGGGACGTATTA
The DNA here is from genome assembly GCA_949130495.1 of Sambucus nigra. Lineage (NCBI taxonomy): Eukaryota > Viridiplantae > Streptophyta > Magnoliopsida > Dipsacales > Adoxaceae > Sambucus > Sambucus nigra. Next base: position 289,791,702 of record OX422215.1, on the reverse strand, counting down.
TATGAACATATATGAGTTGTGTGAATAACTGTTATGTATGATTTTTATGTATATAAGCATACCTACATTGCCTGATATCACGAAAGGTCACGTTCATTGGGCGATCCAACCTTGACGATTTTAGGAAGGTCTGGATGTGTGCCCCAGAACATAGAACTTAGGGTTGACCACTATTTGTGTGTACGATAGTATGACCAGTCAATTGGGTGTGTTAGGTATGTGCGTAGCCCAAAGCCTTAGGACTATGTTCGCCTCCATTATGTGTTTATTTGAATTATGGTTTGAGGTTGATTTCGAACCCGTAATCCTTGATTTGGTATGTGAGGTACATGGACTCGATAATATATATACACATATGAGTGTGTGTGTGTGTGTGTGTGTGTGTGTGTGTGTGTGTGTGTGTGTGTGTGCGCGCGCGCACGCGTGTGATTTGTTCTACTCTTATTTTGTAGTAGAAGATATGGATAGTCTAAATCTAAAGTAACTTAAGTAAGGGAAACTTTAAAAAATTGTTCATCAATAATATTAGGCTAATGATTATAGTTTTACGATAGCGTGTCATTTGGGTGATACAGGTGGACTAAGAGTATTAGTGGTTAAGTACATACTTATTGTGACTAGTTAGGCTGGGTAGCATAACTAGGTGGGTTTTGTAGGACACATTGGGTGTGCACTATAGTTAAGAGATGAAAACTCAAGGGAGTGTACGTGAAGCTAACGTATAAATGATAACTGTTCTTACTGCCTTTTAAAGACTTGCAAATATTTTTAAAATTTTTTGGGCCCTGACCCGTATCAAATCCATTTTCAAAACTTTTAGGTGTCCAGCCACAAGGACGCCAAGGATGATTCTTCTTTCCAGGGACACGTAGTTGCAGTTGATGTGGAGTCTTACAGGATCTTCAGGTAGCCGATTTTATTATTGATATTCTAGATTAGGTTCTCTATTCGAGTATTGGTGTGTTTCCCTTTTTATTTAGACTTATGTATTTCAGACTATTTTAATTATTGGATTGGATGTATTGGATTTTTTCCTAATGGTTTATTTGGGGACTTTATTTTTATCTCAGCTTTAAACTTTAGATTATGGTTTCATGTATATCAGCCACTGTGTGTGGGTTTATTATTGATTGGATCATATTGTTTCATGTTAATGAATGATTAAAATTGACACTTCTTGTTAAATTAATAGGTGGTTAGTAATTAATTGAATTTTGATAATGATGCTAAGAATAATCCATATGAGACTCTTGTTTTATTTTGGTTGGGGGCTATCCACCCATTATTTTAAAAGGCGTGGTGTCACATATCAACACTTAAATTTGTAAAGTTCAAGCTAGGTATCAACAACACTGACACTACTCAATGCTCCTTAATTGGAGCTATTCATCCTTCGACATAGTAAAGGCCACCCTTAGTGGTGTTAGCCTTGTGCCACCCTAGTAAGCCGAGAATACATGATCAGATGACAAATCTCACTCCCCCATCTCTGTAGGACATATCGGCTCGACCTTGTGCCACCCTGGCAAGCCGATCCTACTATTCGACTCAGCTTCAGAACTTTTTACAGGGAAGGTCCTTTATGTCGGTCTCAGTCAGTTCGGGACCACCATGGATGAAATCTGCGCCATGTAGGCACGCAAGATTCAGGCATGGTCAGTCCACGTGGGCATGTAGTTATAACAGATCTTTATAGCACGTGAGGGAATATTTCATCGTCATTGATTTAGCATATGCTTGACAGATGTTGGACTCTTATTGGGCTACTTACCTCACACACTCACGTTGCATGCTTGGGGGGGTGGGGGGGCACTTTACACTCCCAAACTTATATATACATTTAATCTTATTTATTGTAGGGGATCGATCAACAAAAACCCTAGAAAAACTTTTTCCAGATTACAGTATAAAGAGAAAGCTTGAGAGTTGTAATCCTTGGGCCATTAGTGCCTCGTTCATAGTGAAAACCTTACCATTTTTACACAATAGAGTAAGCTATCAATCTGAACCACTTATATCTTGTGTTATATGTCTTCCTCTCGTCTCCTTCTCTTGCATTTACTTTACTACACCTTTATCTCTATTGTTGTTGATAGCTAACTTGAACTCAACAAATTTAAGTGTTAATATCTCTGGTATTATGATTAACATTAAAACTATTTTTAAAAAGAGTTTTTTTATTAAACATGTTTTTAATATTAACACTAAAAAAAATGTTTTTTCATAGTTACATTTAAAATGTTAAATAAACGTTCTCTATAAATATTAATGTTAAAAAAGTTGATTTAAAAAATATCAAAAAACTATTTTTGTTATATTATTTTTTATAATTTTAGATTTTTTGAATATTTTTTGTAACAATATATAAATATCAAATTAAAACTTGCATAAAGAATAAGAAAATAAGGTTATATTAAAAAAGGACTTTGTAGAGATTTGTCAAAAGAAATTAGGGGCATTAAAGACTTTTGACTTGCGGATGTTGATCGACTAATGGTCAAATATAAGATTTAACAATTTTCATCCATAATGGGTGTCAAACCTGCATAAATAACAAGAGTGGGTGTCAAACTGTAAAATTGAAAAATTAGAGGATACCAAAGGTCAAATGACCTAAAAAATACACACAATATACATTTTAGTGTTAATAGCTTTCTTGCAAAATCTCATTACCGTCTCTAAAAGTATTTAAAACAACCCCAATGGCATGTGTAACCTTCCAATTTAACGCATTCTCATTTCTATGACTTTAGTATAACCGAAGTTACTCCATCGCCACAAAAGCAATCTTCGTGTATATGAAAAACTTTTTGCACAAATTGTATGAGTGATTTTTAAGTTATATACTTGAATAATTAATGACGATGCTACTAAAATGATGTATTACAAAAACATGAATTCACACAACTAAATATTAAGGGTGAGCTTGGGAACCCCAATTCCATGGCATGGAATTGGAATTGGATTTTTTTTAGATATATCTGAAATCCAATTCCAAAACATGGAATTAGGATTTTGAAATACCCCAAAGTAATCTTTAACCACATATAAATAATTATTGTTCTTTATAATGGGTGCTTCTATTGACACCCAATAAATAACTCCTTAATACCCACACTTTATAATATCTAACTAACACCAACTAAGACCCATAAGTACTACCATGTACCATCAAAGGATACCCATATATTTAAAGTTATTTTTTTTTCATTTTCCCTCCATCTCTCTCTCTTTAGATGTGGTGTTCTCTCACACACCAAACTCTCAAGAACCTAAGGACTCACACAAAGGTGTATATCTCCAACTCTTGTTATATATAACTCTAACTTTTGTCATATATAATGTACTAAGCCCTTAATGATTTGAACAACACAACACTAAATCTTGAACAAAGTTATATGTTGTACACAATTCTTTAACACCACAAAACTAAACCCTAAATGATTTGAACACCACTAACATGTAACAATGGTCCTGAAACGATTTGAATCAGTCGTAAATGTCGAATGCTGTTTAATCTTTCTCACCCTATAACATCGGCATCCCGATCCCGAAAGGCATCAATTCCACTCGGGGTTCTCATCTCGAATCAAAACTTCATTCCTAAATTTAACCATACTGCATTCAATATATTGATAACAATTGGCATCTTCCACACTAGGTATATTGATAACAATTTAATGTGGAAAAATCAGGTAATATATCCCAACATAAACTTAGTATAACAGTCATGTCATCCGTTACTCTGATGCCGACAGTTGTGTATTACTTTCGTTATATAAATACCGATTTTTTTAGTTATTTCTTTAGTTGAATCCCAATTAGTTACTTATTTTTATATAGTTCCTATTTTTGTATTTAGATATGTGATTTTATAATTGGTTAAATTATGGAACCTAAATTGATGTACACAAGGAGAAAGAGAGTGCCATTAACAACTTTTGAAAGGAAACGAAAGGCTGAATTGAATGCTATAGTTGAAGGTACAAGCATACTTTGTACCAATACTGTACAGGATGAAGCTTCTACTCCCATAGATAATACATAAGTGTAACGCCCCGGCCCAGATTTATGGGTTACCCATAGTCAACCCGGTCCGACCCGAGCATTAAGGGTAAAGTGCAATGAAACAACATACATAATGTTGCTAGTCTAGTTTTATTTCAATTAACATTTTACTTATTTAGCATGAGATTCCAATTTCAAATTAAATTATGTGAGGGACCCATGGGGATCACCCCAGAGTTCAACGATACAGATCTACTAACATAATAAAAAAAGGAGTACTTACCTGTATAACGCTCTTAAAATACGAAACCCAACCTGCCGTAACAAAATGGGAGAGTGAGCCGAATACTCAGTGGGAAATATACAAATGCAGTATATAATTGAATGGCAAGAAGAAAACTATTAACACGTTATTTCTACGTGCACATGTGACTACCTTATATATATATACTCATACTCATACCCATACGCGTACTTACGCATGAAACAACTTTACTTTTGAAAATGTTATTTATCCAGATTAATTCACCTTAATCTTGTAAAAGACTTCCTTTTTCACATTTTGGCATTAATACCTTTATTTAACACACATAGTTAAATATTTGAAACAACTCCACTTGAATTGATTGAAAGTCATTTCTTTACTGAAATTACCTTTTTCATTTTTAACCGATCCACATTAGTATTTTTATTAAAAATCACCCTTTCAACACACGCGATCACCGTGTTACAAAATACTTATTTATATTTTGAAAACCTTTTACAACACACTCTTGGGTTAATTATGGGTTGAACCACTTAGGTTTCTTAACCACCCATTTATCCACTTACTTTACCTTTCATTTACCTTACAAAAATTAATGAATTTATACATTCTTTGTCCACTTTGTCATTTACTGGAACACTTATTAATTCATTCAAGTTAGGTTGTCTTAATATACTTTACCACACAAGTCGTTTCTTGACGTGTTCCTTACTCCTTTATCTTATTCTTGAAATCTTCTAATAAATCGCGCACTTTAACGGGCTCCACACAAACGGCGATGCCACCATATGCTCTGGCCAGTTATTTTGGGTATTTCACCCCAGGTCTCCAGGCCCTCCTTAATTATCCCAATGTCATACGAGTTCTTGTTATGTGTTTTAATATTTTATAAATGTCCACATTATTCCTTATTTCTCTTTTTAACCCGGTCAAAGCCAAACCCTGGGTTTCACCCCAGTGTTACAATTTAAAATTATCATTTCATGTCCTTTACACTTTAACATTGATTTTGTTCCAAAAATCATGTTCATTAGGACTATCCTGTGTAACATCCCTTCTAATATTTTTACTTCATAAAAATGTTCCCACTTTACGTAAAATTACCATTTTACCAATTTGTTCCCAAAATCAAATTTTACTCCATTTTTATAAGTGTAACTTTTCCCGAAACACCATCAAGTTACCTGCACTAACTTCTCAAGTGTTTTAACAACTTAAAACCCTTTTAACATTTTTGGAGTAACTTTCCTTTCAATTGGAAACATATTTATTCCATTATTTCCTTTTCGATTTCATAAGTGTCAATCTTTCAAAACATTATTGAGATACACACCCCAACCTTTCAATGTTTAACCATTATCACTTATTTAACACCCTCATTAACCATATTTCCAATTTAGACATTTCTTTACTTATTTATTAAAGAAATATAATTACACTTAAAGATTACTTTTATAAGAAAATACCATTTCCTTTTTATCAATACGTATAGTCTTACAGCCTTATATTCATCACATCTTTGACCCCCTTTTTCATACACTTTGAACATTATAATTTCTACTTTTCTTATTTATTGTTTAAACCCAACAAAAATTCCTCTAAACTTGTTCACATATTTATTATCAAAAGACTACAAGTTTATATCCATGAGATGATGGATTTTAAATCTTTATTCCTATTAAATGGGTTAAACAAACATTTCATTCTATAAATTCATAATACTATCAAAATACACTTTCAAGTCACAAAAGATATTTTACTTCTTTAAACTCAACAAATGTTCATCTTTTATAAACCTTACATTTTTGCAAGAAACTTTGAAACATTATTTCACCAATGTTTTAGCAAAATTAATCATCATTTTCAAACATTTTATTTCATAAAATTTTTAACATAGATTTTCTTGAAAATACACTATTTTCATAAATATTCCAATCTTCATTTCAAGAAACTTTGAAATATTTACTCATTATTTATTTTCCAACAAAATAACATCTTGAAACATTTTTATTCCATAAAAATGTTTATTATTTACTATACATATATTTTATCATTTAATCAAATGCACCCTACTCATGTAATCTAACAACAAGACCACAAATACAAAAAATAAAGTCTTAATACTAAGAGTAAGATTTCTCACCTTAAAGACTTCATATGGTGGCAGTGATGGTTGTGAAGGAGGAACAATCCTCACCTCCAAAGGTGGACTCAAGGGGTCACAAAGTGCATCCTCCATGAGTGCTCCGTTTAAGCTTCCAAGCAAAGCCCCAACAATACTCTCTTCAAACTCCATAAAACATCTCCATTTTCAGAACCCCTAACAATAACTCCATAAATTCGTAGATTTCTTTATCCATGGGGGAAATGGGTATATATGGTTCAAATATAGTAGAATACATAACAAATATGGGGATATAAGGTAGAGGAGTGGTGGTATCATGGTGGTTTATGGTGGTAGGAGAGTATGGGAAGGATAAAATAGTGGAGTAAGACCACCCCTTCCAAACACTTCTCTTCTTTCAACACCCATAACACAATGAGACCATATAACCCTTATAATACCTAAAAACACCCAAAAATCTCACCATGATACCACACGAGGGCTTGCCAGATTTTGACAACTCAAAAATCCAATGGCTAGAAACGTGATAGTACACAAGAGCAAGTCAGATTAAATATTTTCTAGGCACGTCGTTCGAACGACATGAGCCTCATTCAAATTACATGTCCATCTCATTCAATACATGGATTTGCGTGACCTTCGTGCGACCTGGGACTGTAAACTAGTCAGACCTTATGCGAACCTCACTCGATCCCCTACTTCGAATGAGGTTTAACCCTCGTTCGAACGACATCAGTCTCGTTCGAATCCTTTTTTCTTTTTATTTTCACCAAATTCCAGTTTTTTCCCACAATTACCATCAACCCCACTTCTTTATAATCTACACAAAATTTAAATGAAACATTAGGGCAGGGTATTACAATAAGAGGGAATGACCTATGAATATTCCCAATGATAATAGTGAAGCTGGTGAATCTGAAAATAAGGCGAGGCCATCCAACAAGGGAGATTTTGTCGCAACCTCTAATACCCCATAATTTTATGACTTTTAAATTGAGATAAATTAAAAGTAAATGGGCCAAATTAATGGGAATAATTGGAATTATTTATATGAAAAATTAATTAGGATTAATCCGGATTGAATATTACAAGCGATTAAGTAATATATGACTTTTAATATTGCTTAGTGATATATAAGTAATATATGATTATTATGTTATTTATATTGTCGTGAGTTAGTACTACGACAATAATGCAAATTAAATCGGGACGCGGTTATGGGACGTGTAGGGACTAATTTAAATGAATAAAAGAAAAATTATTTATATATAATTCGAATGATCATTTCGAGTGCGCCATTGATTTTGGAAGGGTCAAAATAGGTAGAAGTCTACCCGGGAGTTTGATTTCGATCTCGGGTCATTTAGAAGATGAAAGGACATCCCGAAAGGGCATTTTGGTCATTTATCTTGGGAGATGAATAGTATACACGTTTTTTGTATTTTATATAGACTTGGAGACTTATTATATAAGTGAGTTTAGACTCTACGTAAGATTCATTTCATCTAAAACACTTGTGAGACTTTTGAGAGAGGGTGAAAAGTCATCTAGAGAAAGTGAAAGAGTTCTGTGGAGAGGAAGGGTCATCTAGTGGAAACCAAGGGACAACAACCATCTCTAAACCTTGCACCACCACTGTAGAGTGGTCGAAAAGTCGCCAAAAAGGGGGAGACGAGGTTCTAACACTATCTTCTCTAAAGGTTTAGACCTACACAAAAGGCAAGTGATTCTCACTTTATTTGCAGTGCTTACAATATCCATGTTAGAATAGGATTTTTTTTGGATTGATGAACTTATGAATTTGGGATTAATGATTGATAAATCAAATTAATAAATAGGCAAATTCATGTAGTTGGAGTTTGATACATGTAGAGGTTATGAACATGAAAATGGATAAGTTTTTAGATGTGGAGGATATATTTTTTATTGAAGATATGAAAATGATGTTAGGATTTCATATAGATAAATTCTACTCATGTTAAATATTGAAATTGCATGATTTAATTATGAAATGATAAGTTCTAAATTCTGAGTTTTTAGGATGCATAAAAATGGAGAATTTAGATGATTGAATTTTGGTGACTAAATGGGTTTGATGATGATTCCCTTATGAACAAATGAATTTGAAATTGTTCTTATGTAAAATTTCCCTTTAACATGTTAGAATAATGTTATAATGATAATTCAAATTTTAGGATTCTGTTAGAACATAAACCAGTAAGGTTGGGGTGTAAGAATTTAAGGAAAAATGCAGAAAACTGAGGTTGAAGATGAACAGGAACGACGCTGACTTCGTTCGAACGATACCGGACTTCGTTCGAACGAGAGCCTATCTCGTTCTAACGAGATTTGTACTTCAAATGAGATTTTCATATATGTCCAGTTTAGTCCAAAAAATTTTGAAAAATTATAATCTCGCCCAGAACGAGTTTTTAAATAACTCTGGTACATTAATAGAGTGGGGAACTTGGATTAATGTTGGAAAATTATATGATATTGAGGATTAACATTATGTGAGAGATATCTACATAATTATATTACGATTTAGAGGAAAATAATCGTTATAACACGTACGGGTAATATTGCATATATATACGAGTGCTTGGGTTTGGATTATGTGAGTAATAACTACATAATAATTATACGATGATAATCATGATTACAAGTACGGGTAGTATTCATGAAATATGACGGGTACTTGGGATAGGATGAATTCCTAATATGATATAGGTTGTGTGAGTACCTAATTCTAAATAGCTACATGATAATTGATTCGTATCGAATTATGCATTTAATTACCCTCGAACCCTCGGGTACTTTAATGCCTATAATTATGCTCATTAATCAGACAACCTCCATTTTATATTCTAAAATATTATTTAAGGTATAATTGAGCTTTTATAGGTATTAAAGTGCTTAGTATGAAGTTTAGGCGCGTTCCGATAAAATTCCGTCGCGATTCGCACGTTCAGGGGCATTTTTGTAATTTCACACTTTGGGATTTTTGCCTGAAGTATTCACGAAAGTTGTGTCCCTCGGGCTAAGCTTCGTGTGACCGTGAACGATGCGCGAATCGGAGTCTGAACGAAGGAAACACGGACCTTTAATCGAAAAGAATTATAAAAGATTCATTAACAATTCTATTAATTACATCCATGCCCCTTTTCTTCTTTAATAACAAATCCATTAATTCCCTTTGTGTCCCTACTTCGTTTTTGATAGCAAATGAAGATGGAAATTTGGTATTTTGCTCGGGTTTTTGGTTTAGCCATGTGGAGCTCAAATTGGAACATGATTTTGGTTCGGGTCTATACACAGGTCGACTGGGTCTCGAATTTAACCCGAAATGGGTATTGGTTTGGTGTGTTCCACCATTGATGGGTTGTGGAGCTTATGTGGGTTTTGTCCATTTTGATGGAGCTTGGACATGGGTATGGTGGTTTTTGGCTATGGTGCGTGGGTTTTCAAGTGGTGTTGCAGCTCACGGATTCAGGTTGTGCCAAAAAAATGGCCATGGGTTTTTGTAGGTTTCATGGCTACCATGGGAGCTTTTACGTGGCAGGTGTCCTGCTGCCGCCACGTGGTCGACCGAGTTTTGAATTTTTGCCTTGCGAGCTTGACAGTGTTGATCTCCCCTGTTCCGCGATCGACCGGTCACCACACCTGGTTGACCGGTGCTCTGCATTTGGTCCGATATTTTATGTTGCTACTTCCTTTCTTTTTCTTATTTTCTTTTTCCCTTTTTTATTGTATAATTAGGAGACTTAATTTTTTTTTTCTATTCTTATTTCTTTTTCTTTATTTCTTTTTTTTCCACTAAGTATAAATAGCAACCCTTGTTTATTTTTGTAGGATATGTTAGTTTTATCTTGTTTTTAGTTTTGTAACCTAGGTTTAGTGAGATATTAGGGATTTTTGTGGAGACCACCTCTCTCTTCCATTTGTGTTGTGGTTTGGCACCCATTAATGTAAGTGGATATTATTTCTTGCCTTGTTCATTTATTTCCATGCTTTGCATTTAATTTCTTGCCTAGATTTAGTGTGTGCCCTAGTTTAATTTAGTGTTGCTTTAATTAATTAGTTAATTTATTTAATGCTTTTAATCATACGTAGTGGCTAATTTAAATTAGGGTGCGATTAATGGAACTCATGTAGGGTTGATTTGTTGCTTCGCTTTGGTGATGGAGATTTACGTATTTATTTCGAGTGCATTGTCCTAGTTTTTACGCCTAGAAAATTTAACGGTGTATATCATGTATGCGCCGTATTTACGACCTTGCGTGCGTAATTTTCAGGGTATTTGTTGACCCCAAAATCTTATTAGTCTTTAATGCGAATTTAGGGGTGTGACAACTCTTAATTTAATTATTGACAAAACGAGATGCAATCCTAATAATCCGCAGTCCCATGTAACCATTTATACGTGTTAACTCAATTTGAGGGATATTAGTCGCATCCTATAGTTTTTATTCGCTTTGTTAATTTTAGTTTAAATGCACTCATGCCTAGTTTATCTTTTATTTCTTTTTAGTTAGAAAAATGTCTTTTACACTTTTATTGAGAAGTAATAAATCATTCAAATTCTAGCAACTCGTCTTTGTGGATTCGATACCCGGACTAGCTGCTATACTCCCTTAAAAGAGTGTAGTCATAGTTTAGGTTTTCGTATTGAGGCGGTGAACAGAAAACAACGATCGGTGTTTGACACGCGCTACTTTTCACCCTTAATCAATAATGCCTATTGATTGATAATTTATGTGTATGACATACCTAGCTTACTTGCTATCGGGGGAGGTTTGCGCATTGAGGGCAGTCATATCCTGATGAACCTTAGGGGGAATTTTGGGCTTGTTGCTCGAGGACATAGAACTTAGGGATTGAACACCACTTTTGAAAATAAGGGTGTGTAGGTACGTGCATAGCCCAAAGGCTTAGGACTATGTTCGCCTCCAAGTATGATATTGTGGTTCGAGGAATCTTTACCGAACCTATAGTCCCCTCAGTGATGAGATGTACTGGGACATGATAGCAGAGTAATCCATGCACCGCAGCTGTGTCTCGGGGTGTCATATTGCATATATATATATATATATATATATATACTTGTGATAATATCTACTGTGTGAAGAAACTAGAATTGAAAAATAATGAAATCTGAAATTAATTAAGTACGAGAACACTTCATTACTTTGAATAATTAAAGAGCTTATCCATGTTGAATCTAAATGGATATAGATATGTTATTATTACTTGTATTGCGAGAGAAATACGTGGGAATGAATTGGGCTATGGTTAGTGGATACATTGGGATGAACTAGTTAGCATGGGAGCTGTAACTAGGATGATTTAGAGATACGTTAGGTGTGTACTCTAGATGAGAGGTGAGAATCTCAAGAGAGAGATCGATAATCTAACATGTATATAATAATTACTGAATCTAGAATTTATTCACTTGTTATTTTATAAACTATTTTTACATCAGGCTCTGACCCGTTTCCTTGCATATTCTCTTCTCTCTCTTGTATCTTTTATATTAGGTGTCCAGCCACAGGGATGTCAATAATAGGGGATTCAGATTCTTGACGATGCTATGGGTGCTATGGAGTTGTGGACCTTTTTTAGACGCTTTCATATTCTTAATTCATACATATGTAGTAGTTGATCTTTCATTTAGGGCATGTCGCCCAAGCGGATTTAAGTATTTCCACTCTATCCCAGTCGATTAATGTATTATGTCAGATTTTGATACATTTGTTTACGTTGGATTATTGTATTGAGATATTTAATTGAAGAGTTTTATTCTAGTTGCATATAATTCATTTTTGATATTACTCAGTTATTATTGTGTTAAATGGTTTAAGTTTTAAAAATGGATTTTTTAATTAAATTAAAATTGGAAAGTTTTTAACACATGTTTAATTAAGTATTAGCTGACTATGTTTTTCGATCATGATGCTAAGAATGATTCAACTACATATTCTGATTTATTTTGGTATGGGACTGATCACCCGGTATTTAATTAAGCGGGGTGTTACACAACCCCACAAAACTATGGTGGGCAAAATGATCTTTTTTTGTTTAAACACTTCACTAACCATATTGCGTATGCAATATGGATAGGTTCTCAAGTAAAAAAACTCAATATTATTTTTTATGTTTATTATGAAAATGGCGTATCCATTTACCCTCTTTAATGTTTATTATGTAGCGCGAACATGTACCACTATTATGTGTGAACCAATGGACTAAAATAAATAACTGGCCAGTGGAGAAACTAACTAAATGCTTAGGAGATAGGGTTCAAAATTCCAATTTAATGGGGATGATCCAGCACAGTCACCGCTGTATAGACTATGCATTTATTTCTAAATATCTAGAGAGGTGGCATCCTGAGACTAATAACTTTCACGTGCCCTTCGGAGAGATGGCCATCACACTTGATGACGTACTCCAAATTTTGAAATGCCCTATAGTTGGAACGTATTTATGTGGAGATGGTGGGAGTAAGGGAGTTACAACCCACTAAGGCCACAGAACTTCTAGTTAATTGTCTGTGAGTTACCACAGAAGAAGCCAAAGAAGAATGCCAGCCATCATATATTATGCGACTTAACTAGATTGTCGACATGTTTCAAGAGAAATCGAAAGTGAATGATGCCCTAAAAACCCAGTTTGATTATTGGGCCAAGGAATATTTGTTCTACATCATAGGTTCCATTGCCTTTCTTGACAAGATGAAGAATAAAATATTTCTCTATTATCTTCAATTGTTGAATAATTTGGATAAAGTTGGGGGTTACAAAGGGAATGGGAATGTTATCTCATTTCTACTGATAACTTGCCTTAGGATATAGGTCCAGGTGAAGCAGATGAGTGGTTGCCTTTCTCTTCTATAGTTACAAATGACGAGATTAATTGAGGTTGTCTATAACTCTCTCTCTCTCTCTCTCTCTCTATATATATATATATATATATATATATATATATATATATATATATATATATAAGGCATTGGCAATAGTATTCTGTATTGTTGTTGCAGTCATAGATCTATGAACATTTTATCGAGCTTGGTGCATGTTGGAGTATGGAATTTAACAACACAATGCTAATGATTGCTCGGTGGTGATTGCAACATATGTCACAAAAGAATGCAATGCCACAAATGTATAGGTACATAAAGAAACTTGATGACTTGTACTCTAATAATATAAGTGTCTGATGTGTCAAATTAAAACTTTACTTATGTTAAAACTTTACTTATATTGAAACTTTACAAGTTTGTTAGGAGCCTTACCATGACGACAGAGATGCGTAGCCATTCCACGACGTATCATTTTACAATGGTATATTTATTTGCTTTGATGTGGGGGAACCTTATTATTCGAAGTACGTGCTGAGAAAACTAAGGTGTGTCCAAGTCATTCCAAGTGACCCAGTGACACTGATTGTACATAAGAGAGGAAATAAAACTACCCATAATGATGTGAAGTTCGATAATCAGAAATGGTACCAAGAGACTTGTAGATAAGTCCCGTTCAATACCAGTGTCACTCCCCTAGGATTCAAACTAAGACAACATTACATAGTTTTTGACATACTCCCATTCTATCATCCAAAATCATGCCAATATCCAATCCGGAACTAAAAAATCTTCATTGGTAATCTTATATTCATTTTAAACTTGCATATAAAATTTCATGTCAATATGATAAATCTCATTTTAAATTAATATTATATTCAGTGTGATCAAATGTGAAAGGCGATGGATTTGCTTTCTGAAAACATCCAAGATGGGGACAATGCTAATGTTGCAACCATACTTGAACAAAATATTAAAGAATCCAACATCCTTACATCAGCAACTGGAATGGGAGTTGAACCGTGGAAGAAAAGTGAAGAGAAAAAGAAAAGAAAGAAGAATGTGACCTATAATTTCGACAAGGTTCCCAAAAAGGGACATAAGAAAATAAATAAGAAATGAACTTATGTGGAGTTTGTACGAATTTTTTTTGTTGGGTAGTGAACTGATTGGTTCTGATGTGAATTTTTTAGTATTTTGTCTGAACATGGCTATTTTGGTTTTGTACTCTGTATGAAATGATTGGTACTTTGTATGAAGTGGTTTTTGAACATATTATAATTGTTTTTTAGATGTTGGAATTTAATTAAATATTGTGGTGATTTAAATTTTGTAGTGTTATAATGGTTTGTGAACATGATAATAAGGCTTATTATATTATGACATTAAATTTGGTTTGTAGGCTGAATAGCGACTACGAACGCCCCCGGTCGGGTCACGTATCCTGATTATTTGATGACTGAAATCGGTATCTCAATAACGATTGGAGTTTGCCTTGTGGTATCTTAAAGAAAAAATTAAGGCATTGTGGTGTTTTAGTGATTGAATTTAGCTTAAAGAAAAAATTAAGGCAATGTGGTTTGATTAGTTACTTGAACGATGATAATTAAAACCATAATTCGGGATAGTCATGACGATCCTTGGGACTCGTATTCATTATTTACATATCGAATGGACGTACAGGCATATTTGAAAAAAAACTTTATTAGGGATACTCATCCCAAAACTTGTCACATATAGTCATTATCTCCATACCGATTTCATTTTTACCTTGTGGTATTTTGAAAAAAAAAATAAAGGCAATGTGGTATTATGTAGCAATCGTCATATCCATCCTGAATGTGTTTATAAGTTTCCTTATTTAAATGTCGAATAATTATACAATTAATATTTTGACTTTATACATTTAATATCATGACTTTATACGGTTAATATTTATACACATGAACTCGTATTCTATTACAAAATATATCCACTCCTATTGCATTACAAAATACATCCACTTTATAATTCATTCATTCACATCACAAAATATATCCACTCGTATTGCATTATAAAATAACATCCAATCATTATGCATTATAAAATACATCCACTTGATCATTTATTCATTCACATTATAAAATACATCCACTCGTATTGCTTTACGAAATAACGTTCATTCCTAAACAAATATACTACCAGGTGTGAATTGTGTACAAAAAATGCATAGTTATTATACTTCAATTAACTAAAATCAATTATAACACCACGAATATCTAGTTAGATGGGAAAAGCTTTTCAAACTCTGCGATCCATTTTGTGTATTTATCAATCTATGTGTGCACTTTGAGTAAGGCGTTAATATGCCAATAACTTGCAACTGGTGGAATTTGGTACCAATGTCTTAACTTCAAAATTAAAAAATAACTATTACAAACAAGATATAATTTAACCAATACTGGGTTTCCGACTTAGTTCTCAATGGCAAGAATGTCAAACACTATTTTGGGGATATAAAAACATAAATACAATTATAAACCTTTGCAATGAGATAACCACACTCGGGCATAAGTAACCAATGATTCTGACAGCATAGGCTACTAAAGTTGCTCAACCTCTTTAAAATGGTATCATAAAACTCCATCTCAAACACATATTCATATAAGGGTTTGTGTTTTATCACTTCTTCCATTATATCTGATCTTATCCTCTTCCAAGCATCCGAAAAACTAGCCTTTCTCAGTGCACCCACTACAAACCTAAACCCACAGTTACCATCGGCGTGAACATTTATTATATCCTCAAAAAATGTGAAAATACACAAGGATCTCCTTTGCATACTACTGGTATGTGGTTTTTTTGGGGGCAACGCGGTATTTGGCCTACAATTCTTGTAGTCAATGTCGCCTTTTCTTTGCACCGTTAAGACATTAGCCTCAGACCTTGCATATTAAAACATGGATGGGTACCTTTTGGCTGACATTTCATGCTTTTATCCTTTATGAATGGTCTACCTCCCCTTGGTTTTCCTTTACATTGCCTCACAAAAGGTGCATATAGCCT
Source organism: Sambucus nigra (assembly GCA_949130495.1). Taxonomy (NCBI): domain Eukaryota; kingdom Viridiplantae; phylum Streptophyta; class Magnoliopsida; order Dipsacales; family Adoxaceae; genus Sambucus; species Sambucus nigra. The sequence continues at coordinate 289,775,397 of OX422215.1, read as the reverse complement.
CGCAATAAAGCCTTTTGCTTAAGCTTTCACAAAAGTCTTTCGCAATAAAGTCTTTTGCTTATCCTTGGTCGATTTAAATACCAATATTATAATAATATCATCACCATGTTCGTAATAAACATCTTGATATTTAACTAAGTTGGGAATAATTGTTAGCTTATACCAATGAGCATCCAATTCGGCCCATAGTAGTGGGTAACCCTCCAGTACATAAATTTCCAACTCATGAGCACATAGAAGGCTATACATAGCTCGCAACACATGGTCACAAGAATTCACATCAACACCACCAACATAAACTTTTCTCATCTATTCTATTATCAAATCAATGTCAATTTGGGACACCTGACCCACTAGCTCACTGGAGATCGATATATTGTGAGAATGTTTAACTTTATGCAATGAAGTCTCAAAACCTTTATCGATCTCTGTTACATGTGAACCCAATAAATTATCAATCCCCTCCCACACCAAGTCAAATGGTAATTACGAGTGCTCGAGGTGTTTCTTCAACCTTCCATTTGCACCTTCGCAACAGTAGGTGGTTTAGTTACCGTGGTGTTTAATCATATTATTCCAAGCATCGACAAAACATTATTTCAATGTAATCCATGTATGGGTTACGTACTTTATGGTATTAGGATAATGAGACCAATCCACATTCATCAATGTCCAAGATTTGAAAAAATCTTGCTTGGTAGGCGATTTAACAAGATGGACCTAATCTCGAATCAACTTCTGGTACACATCATCATCCACCATTTCTCTCATCGTATGGGATTCCACATTCCTCGCGATGTGAAATGTGCACAACATGTATTTTTCATACGAGAATACATTTCGTAATGCATTCATACATGCAAATTCACGATCGGTGGTGAACACCTCCGGGATGGCATTCGGCTCACACAAAATCTTTATATGTCCAAATGCTCAACTATAATTACCTACCTTAACTTGAACTAGGATAGCGAAAGTATGACCGACAGAGGTTATCCCGACCATCTCAAAAAGTGGCATGTTGTAAAGGTTGGTCTTGTACGTACAATCCATTATAACAACTGAAGAAAAATATTTGGCTAGTTGAATGGACTTGGGATGGGCCCAAAATATGTCTTCAACTTTCTCGGTACTCTCATATTTCCTATACTAGCATACATAATGTTTATCAGTCAATAATTTCATCAGATGCTGAATTTCACTCCTGCCCTCCCACTCGTTTGTTTTCAGTTTTACTTTAGCATTACAATTCATCTTCATGATTCAAACATTAGATAGATGTCGTTGTTTTAGTGTGGTTAAAATTGCAATTGTCTTTACACCATTAAGAGGCATCTCCTCTCTATTTTTCTTCTCTTCCAAAATTAAACAACTGGCATATGGATGGTCTACAACAGTCTGGGGGGAGAGAGTGTTTGTGTACACCATTACAAACTTTAACCATCCACCAACTATCGTCTGAGGGAACACCCTTCAACAAAAATGGACAATTGCACTTCTCTATCGAAGAATCTCTCTTTGGTTTCTTACTATCAACATCTGGATTACTGTGATCCATATAAAATCCTCTCCTTTCACAACCCAAGTGAAGACTACCCTTCGTTGATGTCGTAGAGGACTCTGACTAGGTAGTTATAATAATTATTCATACCGATTTACCCTAATTTTGAGCCCATCAGCCAATGTGTGTTGTGAAGCAAATACCTTAAAATCACACAAGTGTAAAATGAATCAATTTTTGAACAATTGTATAATAAACCTTAGTTTCTTCACAAGCATCCAAGTGTATAATAAAACACACAATAATAAAATAAAAAATTTCTGGGTGAAGAAGTGCTCGTTGACATCAATATTAAGAGCAACATCACCCTTCTTCTCGTCATTTCTTTCAACCATTACATTGTCAAAAAGAACTAAGTTGAACTCCATCCATGGATCCTAGAAAATATCTACATTTGATTACATTAATAAATTCATATAATGTCAATAAAAAAAATAGGAATGAAGCATACAGGTCATTCGGGATGCAAATGATGAATCAAAGCATTGCAACTCGGGATAAAAATTATCAATAACTATAAGATCATTCGTGATATAAATGTCGAAGCAAACATGTGTAAAATTGAAGAAAAACAAGATCATTCATGATATAGGGGCGAATGGATTAAAATATATTCAGGTCCCATGTCATGATTCCTAAGTTATATGTTCGGGGTTTAGATGTTGAGTGGTAACTTATATAAAATAGGGCACTCAGTTTGACAGGTATATAACGAGTTATAGGGAACAATTTTGGCACGTAACGAATTCAAAAGACAACAATTTGGGCAAAGATGTTGAATAGGAACTTATTGTTTAGAAAATAACAAGGTTGATTCGGTATCGAGATACCGAAAGGTTCCATTGTTATTGGTACCCCGATACCGAATGAAACTGTACTTATTATACCACCATTTATTTACCTAGTTTCACACAAACCAAACAACATAATGAATAGAAATAACTTGTAACATACCCCTACTTGTACTTCGGGACCATTTTGATGAGATGTTGAAGCCCCAAAACCACCAACATTTGTATTGACATGTTGATCATTTTTCATAGCCTATATGAGTTGATATGCTCCAAAAAAACGTATCAAAATGACGAGAAAATGGTGTACTACCAATTTATAAACCAATATGAATGACAAAATAATATTTTTTTTTTAAAGTTTGATTTGTGTTTTTGTGGTGTATGTTTCCACCAAGAAGGGACATGCACAATCGGGAGATAAAGGGTTTGTTCGGTTTGCTTGGCTTATGTGGTGTGAGTCCTTGGTTTGTTTCAAAAAATATTATATATGGTGTGGGTGTCAATAACAAAAGTCATTTTAATTTTGTGTGTGGTATTATTGGGTTATTTATTGTGTGAATAACAACACCATGTATAATCGAAAACAGACCATCACCTGTGCATCGTGTACATAGTAGTAAGAATAAAGTACAGTAATAGTCTGTCACCTTTGGTCATGTCTTAATTTCGTCCCTTGACTTTTATTTGTCTCAATTTCGTCCTCTACCATTTAATTTGTATCATTTTAATTCTTATCTTAACTTTCCGTCAAAATCAAACCTAACTTGGATATACATTGTCAAATTTACCTCCTCATATTCACCCATCTTTGAATTTACTCAATCAATATAAATATTAATATAGTATATATATTAATATATATACATATGTAAAATCAGTTATAAAAAAGGGTTATTTTGAGTATTATTTTTACGAAACAATAACATTCAAATTTTATTTTTTAATAAATAAACGTCTAGTTTTTTTAATAACTAAACTAGTTTTTATTTACAAAATAATTTTTTTATTTTTTTTTAAAAAGCTATAAATAATGCCAAATGTCACAAACTTTTTATACAAATGTTTTTTTTTGTTTTTCTTTTATATACCGAAACATTTTTTATAACTTTTAACAAAAGAGTTTTTTTCACTTTTTATAAAATAATTTTTATAACTCTTTTTGCAAAATGGCTTTTTATAATTTTAAAAAAATCAATATTCAAAATAACCTTATATTATTTCAAAAATATTATTTTTTATTTTATAGAATTTTTGATTTTTTAAGTTTTCAAAATGATATAAATTAATAGCTAGATGCAAATAATTTAAAAATAAATGTAATAGCTAGACGAAAATAACCTTTTTTTTCAGAATATTAATGTGTAAGCAAATAACTCTTTATATTAATCCATAAGTATATAAACAAATATTTACATATGTATATATATATATATATATATATATATATATATATATATATATATATATATATATATATATATATATATATATATATATATATATATATATATATATTAATGTGTATACTATATTAATATTTATATTGATTTAGTAAATTCAAAGATAGATGAACATGAGAGGTAATTAGACAATGTGTACTCAAATTAGGTTGAATTTGGATGCAAAAATTAAGGTAATGACTAAATTGAAACAAATTGAAAGATGAGAAATGAAATTGAGACAAATAAAAGATAATTAATGGATTTGAAATAATTTCAAAGATGAGGGATTAATACGGTACTTTAGCCTACTAGTAATGAGTAATAGCAATAAATTTTACGGTCTAGTCCCTTGACCGAACATTTTGGACTTTTGAACCGGATCAAAAACATTTTAAACGATTAGGTCCATATATATATTTTTTTTAACACTGTCAGTCCCAAGCCTAAATAAAGGAGGAGGGATGCGTTAGATAGCTGACAGCCAGCCTAAAACTTTGTCAGATCCTTATGAATATGAATCATATGAATATATGCGCTAACACTAGGGCATTCCCCATAAGCGATGCGTTGCGCCTGCCATCGAATATCTTAAAAAGTAGGCAAGAGGCGTTGTGTCTGCCATCAGGTGTCTCGAAAAATAGGCAAGGGGTGTCACATCGGTGCCCAGATGTGATGAGAAATACGCAAGGAGTCCTGCAACAATCTGAACGTGTGCAGGTAGAGAAGCTTGTCCAGGATACTAGGCTTAAGTTAATGACTTGGAATATAGGGACTATGACAGGAAAAATGACGGAGTTGGTAGATACCATGACAATAAGAAAGTTTAACATAGGTTGTTTACAAGAAACTAAATATGTCGATGAGAAAGCTAAAGAAATAGAAAATACAGGGTTAAATTATATAATACAGGAAAACATAGAAATAGGAATGAAGTTGGAATAATAGTAGATAAAGACTTTTAGGATGATATTGTAACCGTTATTAGAAAAGGTGATAGACTTGTACTTGTAAAATAAGTACTAGGTGAAATATAATTAATATTGTTAGTGTTTATGCACCCCAAGTAGGATTAGATGAGCGCACTAAAGTAAAATTTTGGAAACAAATGAATGAACTAATTCAAGAAATACCCGTAGGTGAGAAAATCTATATAGGGGAGATTTTAATGGCCATGTAGGAGAAGATCGTGTAGGATATGAGATAGTGCATGGAGGATATAGTTTTGGAGATAGGAACGATGAGGGACAGTCTATCTTAGATTTTGCGATGTCTTATGATTTTGTACTAGTAAACACGTGTTTTAAAAAGAGGATTGAACACTTAATAACTTATAAAAGTGGAATGCAGAAGAGCCAAATAATTTTTTTTTTCATTACTAGGGAAAGAGACCGATTAACATGTAAAGATTGTAAAGTTATCCCGAGAGAGAGTTTAACCTCGCAACATAGGATAATGGTGTTGAATATAAATATTAAAAATCAATCACGAGTGCAAAAAGAGAAGATTAATCCATGAACTAGGTCGTGGAACTTAAAATGAGAGAAATTAGAATTATTTAAAGATAAAGTTTTAAATGAAACAACATGAAATACTGAAAAGGAGACTAACATAATGTGGAATAAGATGGACACATGCATTAAGGGAATATCAAAAGAAATTCTTGGAGAGTCAAAAGGCAAGGGGACACGGTCTAAAGAAACTTAGTGGTGGAATGGAGAAGTACAAAAATATAGTAAAAATCAAGAGGAAGTGCTTTAAAACATTGCAAACAAATAGAAATGAAGAAAATTTTAATACATATAAATGGGATAAAAAGAAGCTAAGAAAGTAGTAAGAGATGCTAAGTTAAAAGCATATAATGATCTTTATACAAAATTAGGAACACAAGAGGGAGGAAAAAGTATTCATAAGCTTGCTAAACTTAGGGACAGGAAAACAAAAGATTTTAATAACATTAAGTGTATTAAAACTGATGATTCGAGAGTCCTAGTCAAAGATAATGGGGGTAATATTGCTATCAGGAGAAACGGGATGGGTGTCCAAGACCATAGAGTCCACAGAAAAGTAAAATTAGTCAACTTAAATGATGACATCTTCCACAACCCCTATCGAAACCTTAACGGAGCGATCCGCTAATTAAAGAGTGATGTTGGTGGGTTTGAGGTCGCCTATGCCTAGTTGTTCATACACCGAGTATGGTAGTAAATTGGCACTCGTGCTTAAGTCGAGCAAAGCTTGCTCTATTTTTAAGTTTCCTATCACACAAGATATGGTAGGACATACGGGGTCCTTGTATTTTGGAGGTAGCTCGGATTGAATGATTGATCTCACATTTTGAGCTAAAAAGACCTTTTTTCGAACAAAAATTTTTCGCTTTACTATAATCAAGTCCTTAAGGAACTTGGCATAGGCGGGAACTTGTCTTATCGCATCTAATAGGGGGATGTTAATCTTAACTTGCTTGAATATATCCAAGACATCGACATTGTTAACACTACCTTTTGGAGGAATAAGTCTTTGACGATAGGGCACGGAATGGGACATTTCAAAACTACCTCCGGCTCTACCTGTGGTTCCTCCTCACTCTCTTGAGAGGAAGCGTGTTCGACCTATATTGGGTTGGGTGAGACTTACTTAATGGTTTAGAGTGGAGGAGGGATAGACTTATCGATGACTTTCCCACTCCGTAGAACGGTAATAGCCTTAGCTTGATCGGGAGAGGGATTCGGGACGTTGGTATTCACACTATTTTACCCAATGGGTTGTTGAGGTTGTGGAGGAAACTTACCCTTTTCTTGAATGCTCAAGGAGGTGGTTAAATTATAGATTTAAGATTCAACTCGAGCAAAGCTTTGAGAATTTTGATTATTAACCGCTTGTTGAGAATTCATAAAAGCATGAATAGTATCTTCAAGACTTTTCTTGCTCGGATGGACGTAAGGAGATATAATCGGAGGAGTAGGTCCCGTTGGAGGGCCTTGCATATGCAAATTGGGAGGAGGAGGAGGTTATAAGTACAGTTATTGGTAATTGGGAGGTGCATAAGGACCTTGATAATTTGCTTGAGGTGTGTTGTGTGCTAGTTAGGCTGCCTGTAGGATAAACAGGGATGGTTTCTCCATGAAGGATTGTATAATTCTCCAAGAGGAGTCATGAATCTCTTCTTATAAGTGGCCATTGTGTTGGCTTGATAATAAATCATTACTTTATATATTGGGATTGTACATAAAGTGATCTTCAACGTCACAAATAGCACACGACTCTTCTATGTGTGATGGAGAATGAGTGGAGGATTCCCGACTCTTTTAATCCATAGCCTCAATTCTATTGGTTAGTTTAGCTACTCGTAAAGACATATCGTCCCCATTGGCGAGATGATATAACCCATGGCTAGTGAAAGGCAAATTATAAGAACGCGAGTTGGCTTTGTCCGGGTCCGAGGTATCCCAAGCTTGGGTAGTCTCGGCACAACACTTAAAATGTGCCCACGCATCATCTAGATTAAGCCCGAAGAATTCCTCGGAGCACATAGTCTCCACCATTTGTTTAGCATTGAGAGAAAGCCTGTTGTGGAAAAAGGAAATAAGTCTCTATTTTTCGAATTCGTGGTGTGGGCATTTATTCAATATCTCATTGAACCTTTCCCAACATCTCACAAAAGTCTCAGCCTCTCCTTGAGAAAAGGTTTGGATTTGACCTTTAAGTGAGTTGTTGCGGTGGGTAGGGGAAAACTTCTTCAAAAATTAGGCTTCCATATCCCGCTAACTTCTTATGGAGTTTGGAGTTAAGGACCAAATCCAGGTTTTATCTTTGTCCTTAAGAGAGAATTGAAAGAGCTTGAGTCATGTGACATCAAGAACACAGTTCTGATCACTAAAAGTAGCGCACATCTCCTCAAACTCTCTCCGTGTAGGTATGGTTTCTCACTCTCCATGTCGTGGAAAGTAGGTAATAGCTGAATCATTCCATTACGAAAATGGAATTGCGTAGCATTGTGAGGAAAGATGATGCACGACGAAGAGGTGATCCTCTTCGAATGTAAATACTCTCTTACGGGTCAATAGGGAGGCTCGAATGTCGTGCTCCCATTGATTGTCAGCCATAAACTTAGGCTCGACGTGGGCTTCGGTATGAGATGAGTTGGAGATGGTGTCCAATAGTCCGAACGTTAGTAAAACAATAAGGATTCAACTATAGGATTTGAAGTACTATCACTCGCATATTGCATAACCGAATTTGGATTAGTGTAAAGAGAACATCTTAGAACCTACAATTATTACCAATCCTCGGTAACGGCGCCTGATAAGCACCCAAAAGTGTATATTTTATACCCCGAATAGATGCATTTTAGTCGCTCGTTATAATTAAAATTGGCCTTATGTTCGTATTTTATTATTTTTCAGGTCAATACGCAGTTGCCGTAAAAATAGCGCTAAATCCTGTCAATTGCGACACAGAAGCGGTCAAAAGCATGCATCGAAGAAATCTAAAGAAACCGTGAAGTGAGAAGTCTATTTGAGCTTTCCAGAAGTGTTTCGATGCCCCGAAATAGTCCCGTAATCCAAACCTAAGCCTACACCGAGCCCAGACCGTTCCCCGAGTCCCGTGTGTGTTGAGTTTCTACCTTTATTATTTTTTAGATTTTTATTTTTAGTCATTTTATTTTTAAGGATTTATTTTAGAATTATTTAGGATTTTTAGAAGTTATTTGCATATTTTTATATTTTACTTTTATTAGTGTACTTTTTATTTTGATTTTTATTAGTCTTTAGTCTTTATTTTATTTTATTTTATTAGAATTAGTTTTTTTTTTAGGATGTTATTTATTTTTAGTTTTATTAGATTTTAAATATTTTTTTTAGGATTTTGATTTTTGATAGATTTTGATTTCTATTTTTATTTCTTTTTAAGTTTTATTTTTAATTTGTTTCTTCTTTTTTATTTATTTTATTATTTTTTATTATTAGATTATGATTTTATTTTAGTTGATTTTAAATTTTTTAGTTAGTTAGTTTTTATTTAGTTTGTTAGGTTAATTTAATTTTAATTTTTTTAAGGGTTCGGCTAACACACACACACAAATCCTATACACTAACAACACACCCAAACAACCCCTTACCCCCCCACACTTAGTCCATGCACCCTCACCCGCACAATAACAAACCCACATATCTTCCACAACCACACCCGATTCTCTCTCATCAAACCCCCATTACCAAAAAAAACCCAACTCATTAATCCACTTCTAAAAACTCCATAACCAAAAGACCCAACAACAACGACTCAACACCAAACCCGGATTCAAGCCTACCTCCTGTCAGCTACCAACCTTGAACTCGAACCCAAATCCCCCATCGACGGAACCCGCGACCGGCGCCGACCCTACCAGCTGACCCACGTCCTAAAACCCGGCCGGCGAGCTCCCTGACCCAGTTCCGTGCCGGCACCGACAACTGACCCCAAACCGCCGGCGACCTGTTGTCCCATCGGAATCGCGGCGACGCCACGAACATGAGGCTGACCCAACTCGGATTTTCCCGATCCGATCCAACCGCGGCGGCGCTACTCCAGGCCAACCCGATCCAGCCTAATCCGCCTCTATCCGCCCAGCTGCCACTCCGATTTAACCCGAACCTGCTTACCCGAAAGCTGACCCGAAACTCCATCAGTCAAAATCCTATCCCAACAAAATCGGATACAATGCCTTCTCCAATCGCAAATCATTCTATCAAGCAGTTAAACAGAGTTTCCTATCTACCTGGCATAATTCCGAAATATGTGTAGAAATGAAATCCATTTTCATCTCCAACAGTGAGTATCTATAAAATTCTCAAAAGAAAGTTATTGGCTCTAAACTAGCTGTAAAACTAATCGTGGGTCTCAACTTTCTCCACGTCATATGAAAAAACTGTAAACACATTTCTACATCTAGAAATGGTACTAGAAATTTTCTTGATGACTCACCTCCACATCAGATCTGCCGATTAATAGAAATAGGTCTTGGAGGAGTTTTTCTCAGATTTCTATTTCTAATGTAGAATATACTGTTGTTAGAAAGAACCATTGGAGTTGGCATAAACCAATAATCCCACAAAATTTCTCCTCCTCAAATAAGATCGTGGCTTTTTAAAAAGAAAGGAAGCTTATTTAAGGAGACTCTGAACAGCAACAGAGAAGAACGCAGATACGTAGAGAGAGAAAAATATATAGTGTATATTATGTAGGGGTGCACACGGTTCGGTTTGGATCGATTTGGGTACTAATTCGAGAACCGAATCGATCTGGGTCGGTTCCAAATTTTTGGAACCGGAACTGAACCGACTTTAATACAGAACCGAACCAAACAGAACCAGCGGTTCCCGGATCGGATCGGATCGGATCGGTTTTCAGTTCCAAAATCATATTTCATAACTAATTTTTTTTAAGATAAATGTGTTTCATAACTAATTTTTTTAAGGTCAAAATTAATTTTGACCTCAATAACTTAAGTTAGAAACTCAAATAATCACAAAAATATAAATTACAAGTGTTAAATATATTAAATAAATATATATATGTTATTATAAATCGGTTCGGTCCCGGATTGGTTCGGATCGGATCGGATCGGTTTTCGGATCGGGTTGGATTTTTTTACCCTGGAACCGAGAATCGAACCGATGCATCGGTTTTTTTTTTTCAAACCGGAACCGAACCATTGAGCAAAAAAACCGATCCAAACCGAACCAATGCAGTCGGTTTGGTTTGGTTTATCGGATTTCCGGTTTCGTTGTGCACCCCTAATATTATGTACAGTTTAGGTTCATAAAAAAATTTCAAAAAATTCCAAAAAAATTATTTTAGTTTTAGAATAAATTTTAGGTTTGTTTTTTTATTCTTTTTGGTGTAATCAAGTACTGGATTTGTGAGAAGATTGAGACGCATGTTTATCCACAGTTGACACAAGAAAAAAATTGCGTATCGTATTCTTTCCCTCTTGTTTCAATTTTGATTAATGTTATTGTGATAGTTGTTTATTCTAACATGAGAATGTTTGGTTAAACAACCCGTTCAAGGGGTGGGGTGCACTGCGAATGATGTTACTTTAATTAGTTGATTCATTAATTTTATATTTCTAGGTAAATTAATCTTTAACTGTCGCCAATTAATTTATGTGACGAGAGTTAGTAAATTAATTGAACAAATTAATCTTTGAATTTAGGAATCGAATTAGAGATAGGTTTTTCCTATATTTGAATATTAATTTGGTATTGAATTTTGAGGATTGATATGTTTTCGTTAAATTGATCCTTGCGGGTAATTTTATGAAAATAGTATAAGTCCTAATTTTTCATTGTGTGACATTTTTAAATTAATTTTCTGAAAAAGATTTTATTAAATTTATAATTTTAACGAGAGTTAGATTATCGATTTAATATTATCTCGAAATATTTCAAATTAATAAATTGAGAAATTAAAATAATTGAAATTGCAGTGTAGTGTAGTCCCATCTCTTGACCTTCTCACATATTTCACACTCGATTGCACATTTTTTCATCATTTAGTCATTTTATAATTTTTAGTATTGTTAGTAATTTTTTCCCTTGAAATTGTTTTTAAAAATAAAAATAAAAAAAATATTTTCATAAAAAAAAATTGGAATTGCACGTTTTCACATTTATTGTTTCACCTTGAAAGTTGGATTGATACCCGTACTTACCGCAATACGAGTTATTTTTAGACAAGTTTTGTAGGTACTCAAGGGAATTTTTAGAGTGGCTTTTGCATAACTACAACGATACATACGCAGAAAGCTTCTTATCAAATGACGTCGTTGTCGCTTTCTTGACGTGGGGACATGATTGAAGACTTGTAATTTTATTTATCTTTTTTAGTTTAGTTCTTCCTCCTCCCTCCTCCTTAGACTGGTTGTGTAGGATTTTTTTTTTTTAAGATTGTGTATTTATTTGGGGTGCATTTTGACACCGATTTATTTGTAATAATTATTTATATAAAAAAAGCGAAAATGGAAATCGGACAAGGTAGAGAGAGAGCGTCCAAGGCGAGAATTTTTGAAGCCTCTCTACTTTGGATCGGTAGGACTCCCGGGGACGACTGAAATAGGCGAAATCTCCTCCCGGTCGACTCAACTCGGTTTTCACCCCACGTGTGTAAAAATCGTGGGAGGTACAAATTTTTTTATCCCTCGCAACTCTCCTGCCAGCGAGTTCATTTTTTGTGTGATTAGTTGCTCATATGTGCTTTTAATTTCTGCATCGCACTTAAATTGAATGATTAGATGAATTAATTTACTTAAGATCTGGACCCGGTCATTACAACGAGAAGGGATCTCATCACCCGACTCACTCTCTTATCCATTGTGTGCTACCCTAGCTGTCATTAAATTTAAAATCAATCAACTAGCTAGCGCCGTAGGCACACATTTTTGCAACAGGCAATCACAAAGATAAATTCCGTGCATTTTGTCGCCCGCGGACTTAATTATAATTTGACTACCCCTTTCACTACTCTTGAAGATAATAATTGGCTATGTGCTCGTTAAGATTTTTTCTTAACTCGTGTGTCTCCAATTCCATTATTTCAGTAGTCGGATGTCGTTAGTTCGCCCAAATCAAGCGTCCATTTTCTCCCCTTTTTTGAAAAAAAATACCAAAAACATTTTCCTTTCTTTTTAAAAATATTTTCAAAAATCCCAAAAAGAATTTTTTTCTTTCCATATTTAAAATACCAAAAAGATTTTCCTTTTCTAATTTTCAAATATCACAAAAAGATTTTCTTTTCTTTTGAAAAATATTTAAAAACCAAAAAAGATTCCTCATGTCATGGCCGAAGAACGTCCTTTACGGGACTACTTTGGCCATTTCACCTTCTCTCGAAGTTTGTTTGATTATAAGTCCGAATCGACACTTGATTCATTCATTCAAGGCTTTAACTCTCAAGCACACACCGTTGATACTCCTGTGTCGTCCATGCACACATCAAATCTTCCACCGCCTCCGGTGACGAGTATCAACCCATCACGCGCACACATTGCTTTCTTCGTGATCACTTGTCCCATGAGTGTCCATTTATATTCTCTCCATATGACTCCACCTTGGAACATGTGTATCCCTATGACACTGTTTTGGACCCACCCTCGACGTATTGTCACGCATATCTAATGTCGAGGGGTATGAGTACACGAGCTATTCATGGAGGCCTGATCATCCTTCCATGCAATACGAATCCCTATGCCATGTTGTGGATCCTTACGGTTTCCAACAGTCGTCATCGCCACCTCGTGCACCTCATACCTATCAGTCCCCTTCCTATGCTCCTCATGCTAATCACACTTTGTCCCTCACGGAGATGCTTCTCCCGTGAATGCTACACTTGACCCTGCTCCACACACTCCATATGAGAATTCTCCACATCCTAATGTTTCTAGCGAGTTGTGTCCACCTCACCCACCGCCACCAACCGCCACCACTTCACCACCACCTTTCACATCCGCTCTCGAAAGTCTCTTGCACAAGTTCGTGCACACACTTCAATCTCAAACTGAATCACTTCAAAATCTTGAACAACGATTATATGATTTTGAGTGTGCGAACGAGACGAATTCCACCCCAAGTCGACCCATTATTCCACCTACGTGGGACGATGATGTGTCGTCTTGTGCCACAGATTTTGAGTGTGACCAACCCTATCTTCCTGAGAATCTCGACATTGAGACCACCCAGTGGTCCGGGACCCAAGTTGACAATTGTGTTGACTTATCCATTGATTATGAGACTGATCCCACTCCACCCTACCCTCTCGAACCCACCATTGCGGTTTGTCTTTCTCCTTCCATAGAATCCTTACTTATGTTCGAGCCTACACCTACTGAGCCCACTGCGTGTGTTCCCAAGGAACCACTTCATCCTAGGTTAGCTCTGGCTACGAGTGCTCACCATTTTCTTGATATTGAGTCCAAGATGGTTTCTACCTCTCTTTATATGGATACTACAGCATCATATTTGGCTCCCCTTGAGCCGAATATTGATTCATCTCTCTCGGATCTTCAAGCCTCGTTAGACCCTTTCACAACCTCGGATGGTGACGTAATGGTGGCTAAGTTGATCACTCCCTCGTTTCTTTCCACATTTCCTCCCGTGAGTGCCCTTGAGGATCACTCTGCGCCTAATGAGGAGTGTGTATCCCCTACTCATGAGTTGGATCATCTTCCCCCACCCTTTGTCCCACCAGATCCACCCACTGTCCCTTCCACCCCACCACTAGGTTTGGACCTTGTTATTGCACCTCACCTGTTCCCATCTAAGTATTTAGGTCCTCACCTATATCCATCCTCCACCCTAGTACTCCACGATCGCATTTGTGCATTTTTCATCGACACCACTATCTATGAGCGTATTTGTGCTACTCTTAACTTTCGTGACACCGAGCTTGTTACTTTATGCACACCACTTCCTTGTGGTGTTGAACTTTTCCATCGACAGCTCCCTGGCGTGTCACGACGCGACCATTATCATCGTCCATTGATAGAATGGTCGTGCACTTTCTATAAGGCCCACCCCATTATTATTGCCGAACCATTTTGCTTCCCTATCCAATTGGAGCACCATTCTTATAGGGCCCTTTTTTCCCCCACCTTTCGGCTCAATAAGGCCCGTGACCGATGCCTGCTCACCCTCACCCTTGCCCATCTTTGCCTTACCCTCTTACCCACCCACCCCTGGTCCACCGATGCTTTGCATCGAGTGATGCACTTCGCTCTACAAGTGCATTGACCTTTTTTTTAGCCTTTATCCAGCAAGACTGACGCTTCAGTCTTGTTTAGGGGTGATTCTCATCACCCAAATTTTCTGTCGCCCCGCATTTTCATAGATCTTATCTTTAGGGTGAGATTGGTTCGGTCTGGCTGAAGACGTTAAACTTAGCGCTACCGGGAGGCAGCCCGTCGTTCATTGTTTCTGAGTATGAGTCTTATCCTGTTTGGGGGTGGTGTTTTACACCACCCAATGCCTTTCACGTGCTTTATAGACTTGTACGTATTTTTGTATCCCATCTGTTCTTCAGGTTTCATCTATGCTCCAGAATGCGGTACATTTCACTAGTGGTTCATTATGGTACTATCTTTCCTCCCTTATGCTTTTCATTTTTATATATGGTTTTAAACATCGAAGACGATGTTCTCTTTTGTTTGGGGGTGGAAAATTTATCAAAATCGTACCTCTTTTGAAAATTTTCAGAAACAAGTGATTTTAAACTTTTTGTACAGTTAAAAATAATTTTTTATGACATGAATTGTCTATAATCCCTCTTTTAGAAATCTCGGAATACATGTGTTTGACCAAAAACTTACGCTTTTTACACATAAATTAATTAATACTTCTTAAAGCGTACTTGCACTATGAATTCTTAGACTCAGCAATTTGCATTATCACGCTTAAATTCAAAAGTTGAAGAGTAACTATATTCTCAAGAAAGCCTTAAAAGATCACTAGTGGAGACTTAAACCCGTGAGATTTGAGCTTTTCACCTTTTTGAGGGATTTTACGTATCTCAGAGTCACGAGTTAACTCAACTTTCTTTGGGTACTACATTTAGTCGTTGCATGATCTCATCATTTTTTCAAATTTGGCTTAATCACTGATAATGACATTACTTTCGAGTTGTAAGAAACATGTGTCTTGTAGTTTGTCCCGAGCACTAAACCTATTTTTCCATACACTTACCATTTTTACCCTTCACTCTACATTTTCTATAATTATTTTCCTTATCCATATGTTGATACCAAATTTAGTCTGCTGACATGGCTCAATTGGATGAAGACACGTGGCAATCTACATGGCAACAACAAACACTTACGAACAACACCTCGACTCCGAGGAACCATACTGCAACGAGGAACTCTGTTTCCCCGATCAACTCAGACGCTCCTACCTACAAGAACTCTCCGAGGAACTTTTGAGTACCGAGGAACTTTTGAGCACCGAGGAACTTAGGCGGTCCGAGCAGCTTAGGCGGTCCGAGCTGCACCTCGAATAAAGCATTAATAGCAGGATAACCCAACAGTTTGACTACTCATTAAATGCTTATTATCATACAGATGTATACGCTTTAGGGGCATTTAATATATTACCCTTTCACATTACAGCCTTAGGGCTATAAATACATTGTATTATCCTCATTGTAAGGGGAGGGGAATTTCTTGAGAAAACTTGTAATCGAGAATTCCCAAACAGTCGGCAATAACAAAAACAGTGGACGTATGCCATTCTTATAAGGCCGAACCACTTTAAAAGTTCTTTGTCTCATTTTATTTATCTGTAATTAAATAATTAGATATCATCTAATTTTTTACATCTACACCATATATATCCCAAATACCGTCCATATGTCATTTTCCATCACTACCATAATTTTTGAGAAAAAAAAGTGTTTAAAATTTTCCATGTGAATTGTCTTCATTTGTGTTATGAAAAGAAAAATGTATCGCAATAAAAAAAAAGAAAAAAAAAAGCAAAGAAAGAAAAAAAAAATAGAAAAGAAAAAAAAGAAAGCATGCGATCATAAATTCAAAAGATGAAGACATCGGTTATTCAAAGTGTATCACACTCTTCTCAAAACACCACATCATTCATCTTCTTCATTAGCCCCTCATACCTTACATAAACCCCATTTTCACCCTTGGTAAAGTGTTTGGGCAAACGAGAAGATTATATGGTGAATAACTCGACATTCTCGACATAGTGGTTAGCGTCCCTTCATGAGATCAGATGTTTTCATGTATCCGTCTTTTCTTATAAAGTGTGTGAGACGTTTGAACTTGTTTACATTTACTCACATCCTCACACACTAGAGAGATACACTTACCCAATTCTCAGAGAGTTTGATTTAGAGAGATATATCTAGTGAGAATTGAAGTCAAAACGTTGATTCTGTAAAGGCGATCTTGGAATTACTCTAATGATACTTAAGATTACTTCACACTACACATGCTGAGTTTTAGGAAGGATTATGCTTTTAGTATTAAGTAATTTTATATCCTATTTTGATAGTTGAATACGGTGTTCCTTGATGTTCTTTTAAAGTTGAGTTGTATAGCGTTTCATCATCTACTCAGATAGTGCATTAAATAAGTTTTTGAATTTTGTGGGTATATTCACTGCAAAATCTCACGAGACACCACTCGTCCTGTAGGGTAACCTACAAGTTTAACGGCTTGTTGCACATGCTAAGTGCAATCGCCAGTGCCTGCGAAAGTGGCACACATTTGGTTACTTATCTCTGTTTTCACTCTAATTTTTGCTCGAGGACTAGCAATGTTCTGTTTGGGGGTGGTGTGATAAGCACCAAAAAGTGTATATTTTATACCCCGAATAGATGCATTTTAGTCGCTCATTAGAATTAAAATTAGCCTTATGTTCGTATTTTATTATTTTTCAGGTCAATACGCAGTTGCCGTAAAAATAGTGTTAAATCCTGTCAATTGCGACACAGAAGCGGTCAAAAGCATGCATCGAAGAAATCTAAAGAAATCGTGAAGTGAGAAGTCTATTTGAGCTTGCCAGATGTGTTCCGATGCCCCGAAACAGTCCCGTAATCCAAACCTAAGCCTACACCGAGCCCAGACCATTCCCCGAGTCCCGTGTGTGTTGAGTTTGTACCTTTATTATTTTTTAGATTTTTATTTTTAGTCATTTTATTTTTAAGGATTTATTTAAAAATTATTTAGGATTTTTAAAAGTTATTTGCATATTTTTATATTTTACTTTTATCAGTGTATTTTTTATTTTGATTTTATTAGTCTTTAGTCTTTATTTTATTTTATTTTATTAGGATTAGTTTTTTTTTAGGATGTTATTTATTTTTAGTTTTATTAGATTTTAAATATTTTTTTTAGAATTTTGATTTTTAATAGATTTTGATTTCTATTTTTATTTCTTTTTAAGTTTTATTTTTAATTTGTTTCCTCTTTTTTATTTATTTTATTATTTTTTATTATTAGATTATGATTTTATTTTAGTTGATTTTAAATTTTTTAGTTAGTTAGTTTTTATTTAGTTTGTTAGGTTAATTTAATTTTAATTTTTTTAAGGGTTCAAGCTAACACACACACACAAATCCTATACACTAACACCACACCCAAACAACCCCTTACCCCACGTTAATCCACTTTTAAAAACTCCATAACCAAAAGACCCAACAACAACAACTCAACACCAAACCCGGAGTCAAGCCTACCTCCTGTCAGCTACTAACCTTGAACCCGAACCCAAATCCCCCATCGACGGAACCCGCGGCCGGCGCCAACCCTACCAGCTGACCCACGTCCTAAAACCCGGTCGGCGAGCTCCCTGACCCAGTTATGTGCCGGCACCGACGACTGACCCCATATCAGCCTCTATCCGCGCTCAGATCCGCGCCTCGGAACCCCAAACCGCCGGCGACCTGTTGACCAGCCGGAATCGCGGCGACGCCACCCAACTCGGATCTGCCCGATCCGATCCAACCGTGGCGGCGCTACTCCACGCCAACCCGATCCATCCTAATCCACCTCTATCCGCCCAGCTGCCACTCCGATTTAACCCGAACCTGCTTACCCGGAAGCTGACCCGAAACTCCATCAGTCAAATCTAGCACTGGCAAAATTATGGGTTGGGCCTAATTTGGGCGGGCCAAATATGGGTTGAGCTAAATGTGGGTTGGGCCAAATATGGGTTGGGTTAAATGTGGGTTGGGCCAAATATGGGCGGACCAAATATGGGTTGGATCAACCCATTATTTTTTTACTAAATTAAGTATTACAATTCGAGGTATATATAAAAAAAACTCATATTTTACTCATAACTTTTTAAAATGAGTATTATATTTGATTTGTATCTTTTAAAATTGGGCTCCATATTTGATTTCTTGCTTTGAAATATGGGCCCCATATTTAACTCATAGCTTTGAAATATGGGCCCCATATTTAACTCACAACTTTTAAATATGGGCCCCATATTTAGATGCTTGGGCTAATATGGACTGTTTTATTATTTGGGCCACATTTTGCCACTACTAGTCAAATCCTATCCCAGCAAAATCGGATACAATCCTAAGCATAAACCAATAATCCCACAAAATCTCTCCTCCTCAAATAAGATCGTGGCTTTTTAAAAAGAAAGGAAGCTTATTTAAGGAGACTCTGAACAGCAAAAGAGAAGAACGCAAATACGTAGAGAGAGAAAAATATATAGTGTATATTATGTACAGTTTAGGTTCATAAAAAAATTTCAAAAAAATTATTTTAGTTTTAGAATAAATTTTAGGTTTGTTTTTTTATTCTTTTTGGTGTAATCAAGTACTGGATTTGTGAGAAGATTGAGACGCGTGTTCATGCACAGTTGACACAAGAAAAAAATTGCGTATCGTATTCTTTCCCTCTTATTTCAATTTTGATTAATGTTATTGTGATAGTTGTTTATTCTAACATGAGAATGTTTGATTAAACAACCCGTTCAAGGGGTGGGGTGCACTGCGAATGATGTTACTTTAATTAGTTGATTCATTAATTTTATATTTCTAGGTAAATTAATCTTTAACTGTCGCCAATTAATTTATGTGACAAGAGTTAGTAAATTAATTGAACAAATTAATCTTTGAATTTAGGAATCGAACTAGAGATAGGTTTTTTCTATATTTAAATATTAATTTGGTATTGAATTTTGAGGATTGATATGTTTTCGTTAAATTGATCCTAGCGGGTAATTTTTTGAAAATAGTATAAGTCTTAATTTTTCATTGTGTGACATTTTTAAATTAATTTTCTGAAAAAGATTTTATTAAATTTATAATTTTAATGAGAGTTAGATTATCGATTTAATATTATCTCGAAATATTTCAAATTAATAAATTGAGAAATTAAAATAATTGAAATTGCAGTGTAGTGTAGTCCCATCTCTTGACCTTCTCACATATTTCACACTCGGTTGCACATTTTTTCATCATTTAGTCATTTTATAATTTTTAGCATTGTTAGTAAATTTTTCCCTTGAAATTGTTTTTAAAAATAAAAATAAAAAAATATTTTCATAAAAAAAAATTGGAATTGCACGTTTTCGCATTTATTGTTTCACCTTGAAAGTTGGATTGATACCCGTACTTACCGCAATACGAGTTATTTTTAGACAAGTTTTGTAGGTACTCAAGGGAATTTTTAGAGTGGCTTTTGCATAACTACAACGATACATACG
This sequence comes from Sambucus nigra, assembly GCA_949130495.1. Classification (NCBI taxonomy): domain Eukaryota; kingdom Viridiplantae; phylum Streptophyta; class Magnoliopsida; order Dipsacales; family Adoxaceae; genus Sambucus; species Sambucus nigra. Next base: position 289,755,380 of record OX422215.1, on the reverse strand, counting down.
CAAAAAGCTTTTTATCAGCGCCAAACACTTTATGCTCTAAAAAATTGTAATACGAGTGCAAATCTTTCTCAACAAGTAGTAATCCGATAAGTTCGAAATCGTACTTCATAGGGATTGAACACTCCTAAGAGAACTATAGTGGGTTAAAAGTTATTCTTTGAACGTCACAAAGACAAAGTGTAAAAGATGATTTTTTGGTTGAAGTGGTGAGATTAAGTAACCGCTATACTAAAATGAATTCAATTAATAAATAATGAGTTAACTATGAAGATAAACTAAAACGAACTAAGATCAGCTTAAGTTCAAGAGATAAAAGGTATTGAGGATCATTCTCCCACCTCGGATTCGCTAAGAAGATGATAGGATATGGTTCAAATTAATTCTAATTGAGCATAACTAATGAAATCCGAACAATAACCATGTAGAGACCAAACTCATCGATGGAGTATTAGGGGTTAATTAGTTATTGCTAAATGGGTTGGTTTTGTAATAAAGCATCACACACTAACACTGCATGAAAAGGAAAGTTAAGAGACTAGGATACTCCAATACCAACACATGAACTTCCATTAGAAAATTATAAACCAAACCCTAAATATGAAGTTTAAGCATCCAAGTTAGGATCATGATCCCCAACAATAAGTCTAGCTACTCATAATGGAAACTAAGCTACTCATGCAAAAGACTAACATAGTTAAGCAAGTCATCTAGTTAAACACAAACGAATACAAGAGATGGTAATAAATGCAAATTAAAGTTAAGAAAACAAGTAGAGAAGAAGTAAATGAGCCTTTCTTGCATTAACAACAACAAACTTATAAGTAAGCGATGCTTTACATATGGGTAAGAACAATAAATGAACTTCATCTAAGAAAGAGAAGAAAGAGTTTCTAAAACTGGAAACTTTCTAAGTATAAAAACTATCTTTACAAAAAGGAAACAAATGGACTTATCCCCCAAATCTCGAAATTGGCAGAATTGTAATAAGCAAGAACATGGGCAAATCGATTCGGAAAGAAGCCGAATTGATTTTTAAAAGAGGAACTGCTTCACTTGGCCAAACCGAATCAATTCTAAAAGAAGCTAAATCGATTCGGACCTGCTTTCATCCTGAGGTAGGATGCTGCAATGGTTAATTTAGGTGCATGCTCTAAAGAAATGCCTGTAAATTCTTCGATATAACTCGAATTCATTCTCCGTCGAAGGCCACGAAAAGATGAGTTGAAGGGATTCAACTTTCGTGAGAGTTTGGGATCAAAACCCGAATGGTGAATTTATTAAAATGCCCTCGACTTTGCAACTATCAATGAAACTTTCTCGAGATTTAAACAAACTTCATATCATGTATTCTCGAGACCTATAAAAGCTCACATAAGGCACACATAATATATACGATGAAAACATGGGTTAATCAATAAATGAGCATAAGAACCGGGAATAACATGCACGGGAATGCTAAAATGCAAAAATTAATGGGGTATTAAATGCAGTAAACGTAACTAATCGACAACCAAGTATTTGAACCTATCTTTAGTGGTCGGCAATGGTTTGACCAGATTAATTCCCCAAATAGCAAAAGAACAAGAATAGGTTATTGGTGTAGCACAGCTCCCAGTCTTTTATGAATGGCTACAAACTTCTGGCACTTATCACACTTTCTGGCAAAGTTTTTACCAATAACCTGTATGGTCGGCCAATAATATCCTTGCATGGCAATTCGTCTGACTAACGACCAATTAGCTGAATGAGCTTCACAAGACCCTTCATGCACCTCCCTGAGTAACTCAGCTAACTCTAGAGGATGAACATGTCCCAATAAAGAGACAATATATCCTTTTGCATAGGACTCCTCTCTACAATACATACCCAACTCCTTTATACCTTAGTTTCCTTGCATCTTTTAAATCGGTTCGTGGTATCCCTTTTTCAATATATTCTTTGATTGGATCCATCCATGACGGTCCCAAATCAATAGAAATGAATTTGATCATAACATCTTCTTTTATGCTCTCGGATGTCAAAATTTCCACTGGGATGCATCTTCTAAGTTTTGTCCTAGTTGTTGAAGCTAGCCGAGCAAATGCGTCTACGCGGTCATTCTTTATCCTTGGTATTCTGACTTTTGGATTGTTGGAAATTTGGATATAACTCCCATAACTTTAGCCAAGTATCTGATCATTAAACATCCTTTGACTCCATATATCTGGAGTACTTGGTTAACGATAAACTAAGACTCATTGTGTGCCATAATCTGCTCGGCACCTAATGACAAGGCTAATTCAATGCCTGTGATTATCTCCTCATACTCACCTTCATTGTTTGCCTAAAATTGAAATCGAAGAGCGTATTCTACATCAATATTGTCAGGAGTATTAAGTATAATACCAGCTCCGCTGCCTGTTGCACACGAATATCTATCCACATATAATTTCCACAATGGTATATCTTTATCAAAGCTTTCTGTAGATGGAACTCCTTTTTGCAATATTTTTTGCTCTCCTCGATGTATTTTTAGGCCATATCTTTGTGACACCTCACCTAATTAAATACTGGGTGATCAGGCCTTTATTAAATTAAAATAGGATTTACAAAATGGTCAATTCCTAGCTTCACTGTCGAAAGCCAAATTAATTATTAATCAGCTATTAATTAATTAAGCCGGTGTCAAATTTTATCTTGCATTAAATACTACAATTAATAAATATAAACAAACTAACTTAAACCATCCACGATAGATAGAATCCAAACAATAATAAGATGTTATAAATAAATGCCATGCCGATATAATCATTGACTATAAAAAAATCCCAAAACCAACTGTTAATCCAAAAATGAAAACGAACTAATATCTGAACTGAAACTAAACAAGTACTGAAGGACAACAAGTCCATAATGAAATACTAAATTAAAATCCTACACTATATCGGAATGAATAATGGAAGCGGCGAGGCAAAGTCCTGCGAACATCCACCTGTGTCGCAGTTGCATCTCCCTGGAACAGAATATCAAGTCTGGCGCCCCTGTGGCTAGAAATCTAAAAGGTTTTTAAAAATATTTTTATAGCCAGAGTTAGTACTCAAAACGTTTTGAAAATATTTAGCAAGCGTTTATCACAATTTAAAATAAGTTATTTATTACACATGTTAGGTTCATGTACACTTTCTTGAGTTTCCTCACATATCATCTATAGTGCACACCTAGCGTTCTATACTTATCTCACCTAGCTATACTACCTAAGCTAACTAGACTAAAGTATCCAACTCAACTTATCTACGCATCTAAGTTTTTATACCGCCCATACAGTACGCTACGTTATTAACATTTCTCATATGTTATTTATTTCTCCCGTAACATTTCACATATGTTATATTTCAAGCTTTATAATTAAGTCTCTCCCCTTAATTCATACAACATTTCATGCATGTTATCTTTCAACTTTCATAATTAAGTTTCACTACTTAATTTACTTTCATAGATGTACACAATCTACTATCTACTATTTCACACATGTAGAAGTTTCTCATATATATATATATATATATATATATATATATATATATATATATATATATACACTATCTAAGGCATCCCCCGGAACGATAATCGCGATGCATGCATACTTTACTATCATATTGCTCTACATCACGTACATCAAGGAATCCTCTTACATCTCGTACATCAAGGACTTATGGTTCGGCGAGCACCCTCGAACCTAAAATAATCATCATACAAAGGGGTCGGACAAGGTTCCTAGTATTTGGGGTTGCGCACATACCCAAAGTACCCAAATGACCTTCCAGTATCACTATTATCACTCAAAATAGTAATCCGCCTAAAGTTCCATGCCCTGGGGTACTTATCCAAACCTCGTTGGAGTTGCTAAGGTGGGACGGCCCCTATCACTACCTAACCCTCGCGATAGAAAGTAGCGGTATGTTCACATAACAACCGATATACAATAGGTATTCACACAACCTAAGTATCCATATAAATCAGTAGGTATACACACAACCCAATTATTCATGTTTGTACGTAGGATCTTTCTCTCGCATACTCACCGTACTAATTACTTTATGAATTATCACACTTACCATATTTATTTGAGTATTCACATAACTCTAAGGGTTCTAGTTACCCCTTCATTAATTTCAGTAGTCAAATTAATATTTACCATACTGGTCCACTTATTAATTTATTTACAATTTTTGTAATTCGTTATCTTTCTCTCCGATAATTTATGACACCTTTCATCCCATATAATTATTGTCTTAATCCTCTCAATAAGACTAAATCCCATAACTCTATCAAGGCCTACTGTACTAAAATAAATCCCTTATTATTGTTAACGATTTCCCAAAAGTTCTCCCAAAATAATTTGGGAGTTCTAAGGTTAAAAAGGATATTCAGATTTTTCACAGGACCGAACCGATTCACCCCTTTGACCGGATCAGTCTGCCCTACTATCACTCACATTTTTCCCAGGACCGAACCGATCCGCCCCTTGGATCAGACCGATCCATTCTTCTGTAACTGGTCTTCTCCATAAATGTAACTGCGTTTTTCACCATTTCAAATATATGTCCTACATGATTCTTCACGAAAATCAAAACAACTATACCAAACCTTTTTTACACGTCTTCGGAAGATTTCTAATGTAAATCTCACATCAAAACATTACGATTCATGATTAGGAATATATTAAATCATCAAAAGCCCTAGGTTTTCATGTTCTTCACATGCATTCATTCAGAAACCCAGATTTAATTCGTGTAATGATCATGTCTCCTCTAATTATTAACCCTCTAAATATATTAAATCATGCTACATGTAAGTCCTACCCAATCATGCATAAAAATCCAGTCTTTTCTTCCAAGAACATTGATATAATTAGATCTTGACATTAAAACCCTACACATGGGTATTATAACTTCAAAGAACATTGTATATAAACACTTGCCTTAACAGATGGGGTCTGATTTCGTGATGGTGATGATGGGTTATTGATCCTCTCTTAAAATCCACCCTCCTTAGATGATTAAGATGCAAGAACAAAGTCTAATTCTTCAACAACACCCTCTTAAGCTTTGAGGAAGGTTTCTCTCTTCTCTCTAATGGCCTCTCTAAAGCTTTTTGTGTTATTAACCCTAACCCCAATCTCTAATCATCAGATATAGGACTCTAAATTTCGTAAGTCCCTTAACCTTTATTTTTCAAATGATTAAATTGTCCTCCATAAGTATCGGTTTGGCCTAAAATTGACCCGGGACCCAAACTATATCTCGGGTATACTATTCCGACTATTTGACCCTTTTGAATTTATTCGTGACCTCCACATTATCATCTGAGTCACTAAAAATATATTTTGTATATCGATCCCAATTTATTCTACACGCGACTCCCGATTGAGATATAATAAAAAAAATGCCCATATCACTCGCTATAACGTAAGTCAATAATCATCAATTATTTACTATTTACTCTTAGTAAATTCATTCTATAATATTAATCAGTATCTATCTCTCATTTAATATTTAATAGCCATATTTATTAATTACTCACATTATAATACTCCACTCGCGTAATTTAAATAAAACATATTTTCTCAATTAGTTTCTGAATTAATTTAAATTTCAAATACGTAAAAATATGGGGTATTACACTTTTGAATAATGGATGATTCAGGTTAACAAGACATAAAGATCTTGTCTCTATCAGATACAATATTAATCGATACCCCGTGCAGCTTAACAATCTCCAAAATGAATAGCTGCGCATACTACATCATCTCATAGTCGGTACGAACTGGCAAGAAATGATCCACCTTGGTCAGCTGGCCACTATCACTCAAATGGAATCGTGACCTCACTACGACGTCAATAGCCCTATAATAAAATTTAGGGTTATTTTGAGGTTTTCCCCCGCTTTTGTGACCAGTTTTGCAATACACCCCCACTTTTTTAAAAATTTGCGATACACCCCCATTCTTTTAACTTTCCATCCAAACCGTTAGTACTATTTAAATTTTGTGTTTTCCCCCCACTTTTTTGACTAGTTTTGCGAAAGACCCTCATTTTAGAAAATATCATTTCAACCCTAAATTATTAGCAATCCATTTTTTTAATATAAAAAAACTTCAGCAGAATGTGTTTAAAAATTTAAAAAAAAAATCGAGAAAAGTCTTAAAAATTAAAAAAAAAATGAATAAAATAAAAAGGGCAAATTTTAAACGGACGTCTATTAAAAAGTCGGAATAGTATAACACTTATTTTAAAACACAATTATTTAAAGAAACTGCTTTGACTATTTTAAAAGTTGTTTTTTTTAAATAAAACCTGTTTTTATACATTTTTTATTAAAAAAAATACTGTTTTGTCTGTATAAAAAACTATTTTTTGATTAAAAAAACTGTTTTATTAGAAAAATAACTGTTTTATTATAAAAACTATTTTTTTTTAAAAAAAAAAACTCTTTTGCCTATATAAAGTCAAAAACTACTTTTTTATACAATTTTTTTTTAAAAAAAACTGTTTTTTTAAGAAATTGTTTTTAAAAACAAAAAAATGCAATGGTTTTAACAATGTTCTAATTGTTTAAAAAACATTTTAATAGTCTTTCCCAGTTTCTATTTATAGAAACCAGTTAAATTTTTTTTTAATTGTAGTACAGTTTTTTGAAGTCATGGACATTGTTTTATACTTTTTTTACACAAAAAATGTATGTTTGTTATAAAGCCAATCTTTATTTAAATTAAACTTTTTAACTGTTTTTATAAAAAAAAAATTGGGTATAGTTTATTAGTGTGAAATCATAATAAAAAAAATGTTTTTTAATATCAAGATGGCTATTTTATTGAAAAACATCTTTTTATAACGAACATGTACTTTGACATATTTTACTTATTTGAATTTATAATATTCTGATTTTTAATAGATGTCGATCATAAATTTTCCCCTTTTTGTCAATTTTTTTAAGCTTTTCTCGATTTCTTTTGAAATTTTTTTGAAATTTTTAAACATATTCTGCTTAAAGTTTCTTTATATTAAAAAAATGAATTGCTAATAATTTGGCGCTGAAATGATATTTTTTTAAACGAGGGTCTTTCGCAAAACTGATAAAAAAAAGTGGGGAAAAAACACAAAATGTAAATAGTACTAACGGTTTGGATGGAAAGTTAACAGAATTGGGGTGTATTGCAAATTTTTAAAAAAGTGGGGGTGTAATGCAAAACTGGTCACAAAAGCGGGGGAAAAACTCAAAATAACCCTAAAATTTATTTAGATGCTTTCCGACTTCCACACAGGAATCTCTAGTGGCTGCAGCATCCTTGAAAGCCTCTGATGGTCAACTTTCACAAGCTAACAAGTAACAGACTTTGAGATAAACTTTGTTATGTCTCGCTTCATTTCAGGCCACCAGTACTGTCTCCTCATGTCTTGGTACATCTTATCCCCACCAGGATGCACCACAAACCTTGAACCATGGACCTCAGTCATCACTGCATGTCTCAGATCATCATCATTTGGCACAATAAGTCTGCCATTAAAACGTAGGCCTCCCTCAGAGCTAATCGAATAGGAGTCTGCACACTCGGCTAGTAATTGTTATACCCTATCCTGACATGATCCTTTGCCTGAGCCTTCACTACCCCTTCATAATCTCGGGAGTGTTAGTCAAAATTGCCATGCATTCTCTAACGATCTCATTATCGTGCCGAAGCTCACTCCACTTCACTTTTAGGTCTCTGCCAACTCCTCCGTAAGTCGTCGGCTCAACGTGTCTGCCACCACGTTAGCCTTACAAGGTTGATATTGGATGTCAAATTGGTAGTCCTTCACGAATTTTAACCACCGTGTTTGTCTCATATTCAGATCCTTCTATGTGAAGAGATACTGAAGTGACTTATGGTCCTTGAACAATGTGAACTGCTCTCCCAGTAAATAATGTCTCCGTATCCTCAAAGCAAAAATGATCGTTGCCAACTCAAGGTCACGGGTGGGGTAATTCTTCTCATGGGGCTTAAGCTTCCTGGACGCATAAGATATTACCCTCTCCTCCTATTGTAGTACACCCACAAGTCCCTGTAAAGAGGCATTCGTATAGACCCGATACTCCACCCCAGTCCTAGGCATTACAAGTACCAATGTTGACGTCAACTTATCCTTCAGCTCATCAAAAGCTACCTGACACTGGCCACTCCATAAAAATGTCACTCCCTTATGAGTAAGGTTTGTTAAAGGACCCGTAATCTTTTAGAACCCTTTAATGAATCGGCGATAATACCCGGACAATCCCAAGAAGCTGCGAATCTCTGTCGATGTTGTGGGATGTCCTCACACCCTCATTGCCAATACCTCACTCGGATCCACTGCGATACCCCTATTTGATATGATGTGTCTGAGAAACTGTACCTCTCGTAGCCAAAACCCACACTTCTCGAATTTGGTATATAACTGATGGTCCTAAAATGTCTGTAAGACCATACGCAAATGCTCTGCGTGCTCCTCCTCAGTACAAGAGTAGACTAGAATGTTATCTATGATCACGATCATGAACTGGTCCAAAAATTCCCTGGATACTCTGTTCATGAGATCTATGAACACTTTAGGTGCATTGGTGAGCTTAAATGGCATCACCTTGAACTCTTATGACCCATACCGCAACAAGAAACCGATCTTGGGAACATCCTCCTCCCGAATACGTAGCAGGTGATAGACCGATCTCAAATCAATCTTTGAGAAGTAAGAAACCCCTCTCAACTGATCAAATAATTCATTAATCCTCGGTAACGGATACTTATTTCGTATCGTGACTTTCTTTAGCTCCGTGTAATCCACACACAAGCGAAGCAAACCATCCCTTTTTTTCACAAATAATACCAGCGTACCCCATGATGATGTACTCCGTCAAATGAAACCCTAACGCAAGAGCTGATGTATCTGCTCCCTCAACTCTCGCATCTCTGAAGGGGATATACGATATGGTGCTCTGGAAATCGGTCTCATCCTCGGTGCTAAATCGATGACAAATTCTATTTCCCGACTAAGTGGTAACCTGGGTATCTCCTAGAGTACATCCTCAAACTCCCTCACTATCGAAATCGAGTCGAATGGTACCACTATCTTTTGCGAGGTGTCCTCCTCAATGTAATAAAATTGGTTGCAAGATACTCCCTCGGAAAGAGGCATCGCCACCAAGAACATCTCCTGCCCTAAAATGGAGAATATTATAGTCCTCTCGTAGCAATCTATTGTCGCTTTGTAGCCGGCTAACCAGTACATCCTTAGAATAACGTCATATCTCCTAATCAAGATGTTTAGCCCTCTACACGCCGAGTGAATGAGTGACCTAAGACGCGACCACAAATGTATCTAATGTGCTTGTTATTTAGGCTCAAGTGCAATCTTTTCTCTCAAGTAATAATCCAATAAATCGGGTATCGATCCTCAGGGAAACAGGACAACGAAGTCGTAACGATGTTGGAAATACGAAGGTAGCCTAACTTTGACTTCTTAAAAAAATGAAAAGAAGATTTAAATTGTGAACAACTACAGCTAGATGAAATTTTGAAAATGATTAATTACTGAAATTAGGAATAAATGAAATGCAATTACTCTAAATTAACTCAAAGCTGATGATGTTTAACTAAAACTTTAACTATAAGATGAGAAAGATAGGTCGGGTTACAATCCTCCACACCCTATTAATTCACTTCGTAGGATACTAGATTCAGAATTAAAGCTTTAAATGAATCCGACTTTTTAATACTCCTAAGTATTACATATATGAGGGATCGTAGCCCGCACAGTACGTAAGCAAAGGTTGAATTAAAATTCGGTCTTTATTTCTCCTAAGTATTACATATATGAGGGATCGTAGCCCGCACAGTACGTAAGCAAAGTTTGAATTAGAGTAGTATCGTATTAACTACGATACAATTCATCTAGGGTTTTAATTCCAATTTCTATTTTCACTATCATGAACTACATCGGGTTCATGCATCCCAACCCTTGAAAACTTAGCCGAACATATTAAAACTAGAAGAAAACATGTTTGGAAGGAAAGAAAATATTTTTACTAGCAATGGACGATGAAGAATAATGAAATTACTACTAAAGAAGTAACTACTGCAATAATGAAAACAACGATTGGAACAACTTTACTTGAATTGCAAAACTGGAATCAATCTAGGGTTTTGTTATTTTCTCCTCTAAACTACTTACAAAGCTTCTCTAAAAATGAATTAGAAGCCCCCTTTTATCTGGGAGTCATTTAAAATTTATATTCTACGAAATTTACAAGAGTTGGATTAATGCAAAACTCTAAGAAGAAGAAGATCAGATCAAATCTCGTACACTGGATTCGGTCAGGACATACCAGACTGGTCCGGTCATCAACCGGACTGATTCATTTTTCAAAGCACCCAGATCGGTCCGCTAGACGTATCTCTTTACAGTAGGATTTGGGGGCCGTACCAATTCGTTTTTTTGGAAAACCGGACTAGTCTGCTAGATGCCTCTCTTTACAGTGACTTTGGGGCCTCGAACTGATCCATTTTTCTATTAAACCGAATTGGTCCGGGTTGTCTTTTCAGCTTCTCTTCAAAATCTCATGATTATCTCGCATCTTTGGGTCTTCATAACTTCTAATCCATAACTCAGATTGGGATGTCGTTTCTTCCTACATGTTCATACATTCGAGATCTTCGACTTTTATTTTGGGTCCTCAACCATATTCCTGGTAGAAATTACTCTTTTGCTTCATCCTCTTTCTTTTCTCTTGCTTCTTCTGGTTTCTTTTTTTCTTTCATGTATTAAGTACCTGTAAAATTAACAAGAAATACACGAAACTCAGGATACTTGTTAGACGGAGCCGTTAGCAAAGATATGAGATAAACGAATTCTTTTTACGTTGTTCGAGGTAATAAAATCCTCTAAATTAAGGGGAAAATTTGGAAGAATTTACGCCTAATCACCCCCCCCCAACTTAAAACTTTGATCATCTCGAGCAATGTAAAAGAATCAAAACATGATCCACCTCAAAAAATGGGATAGAATACCCCTTTCGCGGGCAAGCGATTTCATTTAGCGTATGCAACAAGCCTTTAAACCCCTAGGTTACCCTTGTAGGACGACTTGTGTCTCGTGAGGGTTTGCAGTGAATATACCCACAAAATTCGACTCCATGAAAACTCAAAATAAGCAAAAATTGTATAACTCAAACTTTTCCAGAAAATAGTCATCATCAATTCATATTCAAGAGTCTCAAATCATAGTGCGTGTGTGCGTAGCCATAAATTTAACCGCGGACTTCCACCGATTGATCATTATGTTACTTATACGAAAATTCATTTTGATTTCAAAATCTTATCGAATACAGTCATAAACGAATCTCTCGAAAGCGCGGCTATTTTCTCTCGATATGCGTGATTTATAAGAGTAAATACATTTGAACCAAGTTCACGCACGCAAGTAGAAAGACGGAATTTTATGGTAATTGGATTTCATCATCGGATTACGGTTATTAGAAAACGGAAGCATTGCCTCTAATTCATATCTATAGTCTTTTTTATTATCTTTTCGTATTTTAGCTCTCCCCGCAATAGCTAATTTCGCATTTCGAACTCGAGTAGGACTTTTTCGGGTTACGGTGTGTTGGGTAATATGGGAATTATTGGGAAACCTGAAATTGGAAAATTCATTTATGATGTCCATTTGTGCTTTTTCGGGCTCTTGCTCATTTTTTTCTTCTTTTTCTGTTTTTTTCTGTTTTCCACGCTTTTCTTCTCTTGCTATTTTTGTTGAGCATATTTATTCTTTTCTTACCGCTTTTTATGCGCTTTACGGACTTAATTTCTGGGATTATCATCTTTCACAATATCGGGCCAATTGGGTTTTTCGGGTTGTCAAACGAAAGAGAAAAATTTATTCGGCTCAATTTGGGTTTACAAAAGGGATAATTTTTCGCTACTTTTTCTGGCCAATATTTTTGGGTGACAAATGAGGGCCTACTTCATTGTCCAAAATACTAATTTCGTTACCATATGCGTCTCGAGATTAATTTAGTTTAGAGATCTATTTAGCACGTTATTCAAGGCAATATATCACACATTTCCCATAATCGGTCTGTAACACCCTAAGATTTTTTAGACTGAGAAATTAAATTTTTGGGAAAATAAAATTTAAATTAAATTGGAGAATTTTAAAATTTGGGAATTGAGGTCCAAAAATAGGGGACGTTTTAAAGTATTCCGGATGATGATTTTGAGGGTACCATCGATCCCGGAAGGGTCGAGATAGTCAAAATGACTGTCATTGGGTTTTATTTCGGTTTCGGATTATTTTTAAGTCAGTTTTACTCGAATTGGAGTAAACGAGTCATTTAAAGTGTGTATTAACATTTAAAATTGGGACTTATGTTTTAAGGGATTTAGAGGCTTACAGATCAAGCCATCTCATTATAAAAAGAGAGAAATAGAAAGAAAAGAGAAAGGAAGAAAGAAGAAGAAGAAAAGAAGAAGAGAAAGAGGAAGAAAAGCTTGGAGATTCCGGCCCAACCGCGACATCGAGGATGATCCAACCTCTACAAAATCGAGGAAAGTGTTTAATCTTGCTAAATAAGTCTTTTGTGTATTTCATTTCATAATTTGTGGGTTTAAGAAATAAATTTTGGGTATAATTATCAAAACCTAAATTTTAGGTTTAAATCTTGAAATTTAAGCTTCCAATTGGTTTTAAGGGATATAAATTGATGAGATTAGATATAGGATGAGTTTTTATGTTGAAAAACATATTGGGGTTGAAGATTAAGGGTTAGAAGAGGTATAGATTCAATTTTGGAGAATTTGGATTTCGAAGAAATCAACCATTTTTGTGGCTTTCTGCACTGGCCGAATCGATTCGCCCCCACCGAATCGATTCGTCGGGTTGCAGAAGCCTCAGGTCCTTAGGGCCGAATCGATTCGCCCCTAGCGAATCAATTCGGTATGTAGCAGACTTACAGGTCTGGTTGGACCGAATCGATTCGGAGGGGCCGAATCGATTCGCTCTTGGGCCGAATCGATTCGGAGGGGCCGAATCGATTCGAAAACAGGGTAGTTTTTGCTATAATTTTCTTAGAATGATTTTAACCCTTTTTGGTTGGGTTTATTGGTTTGGGGGCCTTCTCTTATGATGTAAGGGAGATGTTTTTGGAGACATGTAAGGGGTCTCTCTCATAGTATGATTTTGGGACTCCTTGAAATAATTGCGGAGATATATATCCATGTATGTATTGGAGTTGTGTATAGAGATTGTGGGAAAACCTTATTGAGGTTGGGAATACTAATTATATATAAACAGGTATAAATATGATGTGAGATTGATAACTCTTAGAGAGTGAGGGGTCACATATCCTTAGAAACGTTTAAATTAAGGAACAATAGGTAACCCGATGGGAGTAAGGTTTCATGAGATTAATTGAACCGTAGGTAAAATTGGGAACGGCTTGGGATCGTACTATCAACTAGAATAGACGGTAGTATAATTCTAGTCAGGATAGTTTACACATAATTGTGTGGAAATAATCACATGGGATTCCAACACTTGAAATAAAGTTGGAATAAGTTGAGGTTTGTAGACTTTTGGTTAGGTGTATACCTTTAGTCAAAATTTGTATTGGAGGTATTGATATGCCCTCGGATATAGGTGGTATGTGTAGTGATGGTTTCCTACGCAAATTTTGGGTGATAACCCTAATGCTGAATACATATGTATATATATACATATGATTTTGGGAGATTATTCATCATAAGAATAATTATTGAATATGTTTCAAGTGAGAGATTGTATTCACATATCGAGGTAAAATTTAAGGAAATTGTGGTGATGGCTTGTATATCGAGGATTATGTATACTTACAGCTGAGTGTATATTGATATCTTATACACATGAACGAGAATTAGTTTATATATATAGATATATGGATATGTGAATATATTTGTATATATATCTATATAAATATGAAGATATGGATATATTTATGTTGTGGACATACATGGTACGGATATTTAAACCGTATATGATGGTTTAATGTTAATTATATGATTGAATCATATGGATGTATATATATTGTGCATGTGAATGATATATATACTTATGTGGTTAAGCATACCCAGCTCATGCTATCATTGGGAAGTTTCCGCGCAGAGGGTGAGCATCCTGACTAGAAAAGTAGGGTGTGGATATTCCCCAGGTCATAGTCGTCCCGTGTGTTATTATGTGATTTGCATTTTTTGGGATGAGACGTGGTGGGTATGTTTCGTCTCGTTGCCGGTTAAGAGCTATGACCGCTTCCCAAGACGTCGTGTGCGTGTGTTTACCACAAGATGGGTGTCGTTTAGTCCCACCATGGTGGCCCCAGTATTGCTACGTGAGCCAGGCGCTGGGAAGATGATGCATGATGCAATTTTATCGGCGATATATATAGTCGGGTATATTATTTGTGCATGGCCATTGTACATCAGATATGATATGTACTCTTGGTCATGGATATGGATGATGATGGTATATATATATATATATATATATATGGTTAGAATAAAATGCCTATATATATATATTTATATATCCTATAGATGAAAGGATATGGAATCTTTGTGGAGTACATCTTGGATGATTATGGTGTACTAGATTGATGGGGGTTGATGTATCGCATATAAGGAATATTTCGGTTACATCATCCCAAGGATATTATTAGAGTTTGTAGTTGATTTCATATTGTAGTCTAAAATTTAGTAGTAGTAGTAGTAGTAGTAGTAGTAGTAGTAGTAGTAGTAGTAGTAGTAGTAGCAGTAGTAGTAGTAGTAGTGGTAGTAGTAGTGGTAGTAGTAGTGGTAGTAGGAGGAGTAGGAGTAGGAGGAGGAGTAGGAGTAGGAGTAGGAGTAGGAGTAGGAGTAGGAGTAGGAGTAGGAGTAGTAGGAGGAGCAGCAGTAGCAGCAGCAGCAGCAGCAGGAGTAGTAGTAGTAGTAGTAGTAGCAGTAGTAGTAGTAGTAGTAGAAATAGTATATGGTATGTATGGCATTATGGATCTCTAGGATCAACGTTGTCAAGGAGTAGTGTAACGGGGTGGTTCCTTATTTGGATTTCGCTTTGCGAGATACCCCACGCACGAAACGCAGTGCAGTGTTGAGATTAGAGAAAAGTTTTGTCAAATATTTATGTGTGGCATGATGGATCTCTAGGATCAACGTTGTCAAGGAGTAGTGTAACGGGGTGGTTCCTTGTTTGGATTTCACTTTGTGAGACACCCCACGCACGAAACGTAGCGCAACGCTGTGATTGGAGAGAAGTTTTGTCAATAATAATTTGTATGCATGTTAATTAGAAAGTAAATCTTATGATTCAACCCAATATGAATGGGTAACATATTAAGAATTATAATTAATTAAATTATAAACCAGAATCCATTAAGCCTATTATGGCGTAATTGTTTGTAAACATAATCTAGTATGATTAGAAAAGGGAAGGGGTGGATTCTTGGGTTAAGATAGGAAGTCAATTCTCGTGGGTATAGGCTGGACCTATGATAAGTTAGGTTGTCCTTATAAACGGGGGTAATTTAACTAAAAATTGAGGACGCGAATAGGTGCGCGCCGTTAGATGAGGGGTGAGTTGGGAATTCACGAGAATGCGAATCCACTTTTAATTATGAAATAAGTGCACCGATATTTATTATGCACGGTTAACACACTTGGTAAATATTTTTCACACTTGGGCTCTGACCCGTTTACCTTTCTCTCCTGCCTGTATATATATATATATATATTATTACAGGTGTCCTACCGCATGGATGCCGGATGATCTCCTATCCAGAGTCTTGGGAGCCGTGACATGTGCGGACTGTTGCGGGATGTATCTTGTAGTCGCTTCCTCCTTCTTTAAAAATCTAGGTAGGATTCATGTTATATATCGGGTTTACACCCAAGGAATATTTATAGATGTGTATATTTATTTCATTTCAGTCATTGTATTGGCTGTGACCCGACAGCTTATTCGGGTTTACTTCTTTGTAGTATATTCAGTTGTAGTTATTTATTTCATTTTATTCTAGCATTTTATTTATCATAGTTCTTTCATGCATCTTTCTTTCCTTTATTGGTAGCGTTATAGTGTTGGTTTGTGGTATGTTGCATATTTTATTTAATTTTAACATCTCGCTTATATGATATCGGGTAGTTAGTCCTATATTATATAGTACCGACAGTTGATGTTGAGACTGGATCATCTGAAACTCCTGATTTAATGTAGTATAGGGCTGGCCACCCGTTATTATTTTAGGCGGGGTGTTACAGATGGTATCAGAGCATCAGCTTCTAGAGTCTTTAGGATCTGTGCGAGTTTTCTGCATTCTTCCGTTAACATTCTTGATATAAAGCCCTACTATTAGGATTGTTGTGTTCACTGCGTTTATCTTTTTCTGTGAAGTATATTCACTTGATCGACGTTCTGATAACAGTTGCTTTCGTTTCAAACGTCGCCTAGATTATGTCGTCTAGGAAATGATAGGATTAGAAGTACAATACCCCTAGCATATTTTGGGTACGCTTTAATCGGGGGTATTTGTTTTTCCCCGATTCCGGAGGAAATATTGAGGAGATTTCTAGCAGTGGTTTAGGGTGTTCTACCGTTGGTTGAGTAAGAAAGGAAAATTACTCGAATGGTGAATCTTGGGCTTAGTAAGGAAAGTCTGAGGAGAGGTTAGTGTAGTCCTTGGGAGGTTTAGGTTGAGAAACCCGTTAACCTTCGTTATAAAACCTGGTGTTGGTGACTTTTATCGATGTGAAGTGGGTGGAGTTGTCCCAATATCAGGAGTATTGTCTTCTGGGAAGAGGGAGAAAGAAATTGGAAACTCGGGTTCGTTGAGTAGGACTGAGGGAGTTTTCGGTAGTTGTAATTGCACTTTGTCCTACAAAATGGTTAGGAAGGATTTATGAGGAAGATATTTCTTTGAGGAGAATTAGGCCTTGGGGAGGAGTGAGTAAGTGTGGTCTTTATGTGACATCTTTTGGAATAGTAAAACGTCTTATAATGAGCTAGTAGAGAGTGGCTCTATTGATTTTGCAAATGTAAATTGTTAAGGTTATTGGTTCATTGAGGGAAGAACTTAGATTATGCAAATGCGTTGATGTGATGTAGAGGAATTTTATAACTGAGAGGTTCAGAGTTTAGTAGATTTATGTTGAGAGAATAATTTAGCTCATAGTTGTGCTAGTTTGAGAACTAGGTATTGGATAGAATATTGTATTTGTTGAGGCCTTGTGTCTTAGGCATAAGGTATTTGTTTGGCGTGTCGAAAGACGCGGGATTTATTTATATTATACATTGTTACATAGGCCTTCGGGCAATATTTATTATATAAAAATCTTTTTATAAAACCTTAACCCTGGTTCAACTAATCTCAATCCCCGACCTAGCTACACAGTAGTGTATTGGGAGGGTTCCTTGTTTGGATTTCGCTTGTGAGACCTCCCCCGCACGAAGGTGGCTAGCGTCAGGAATTGAGGAGAGTTCAACCATGGAAATTTCAAACTTTTATATATTTAATGGGTTGCTATAGATTATATTGCTGATAGTATATTACGATTTGAGGCTAATGGAGCCTGATTATAATTCTACGAGTTGAGCTCAGGTACGGGGTGTATGGGCGCCCTGGGTAGTTAGTTTGTTTTAAAATTTATATGGTTCGACGGGAGAACTGGAAAGGATCGGTATAGTGATCTTGAGGGTAGATGTAAGGACTAGATGAGATTGAGGACCTAGTCATATCTTAAATTTCGCGGGCGAAATTTTTGTAAGGGGGGAAGATTGTAACACCCCAAGATTTTTGAGACTGAGAAATTAAATTTTTGGGAAAATAAAATTTAAATTAAATTGGAGAATTTTAAAATTTGGGAATTGAGGTCCAAAAATAGGGAACGTTTTAAAGTATTCCGGATGATGATTTTGAGGGTACATTCGATCCCGGAACGGTCGAGATAGTCAAAATGACTGTCATTGGGTTTTATTTCGGTTCCGGATTATTTTTAAGTCAGTTTGACTCGAATTGGAGCAAACGAGTCATTTAAAAGGTGTATTAACATTTAAAATTGGGACTTATGTTTTAACGGATTTAGAGGCTTACGGATCAAGCCATCTTATTAGAGGAAGAGAGAAATAGAAAGAAAAGAGAAAGGAAGAAAGAAGAAGAAGAAGAAGAAGAAGAAGAAGAAGAAGAAGAAGAAGAAGAAGAAGAAGAAGAAGAAGAAGAAGAAGAAAAGAAGAGAAAGAGAAGAAAATCTTGGAGATTCCGGCCCAACCGCGACATCGAGGACGATCCAACCTCAACAAATTCGAGGCAAGTGTTTAATCTTGCTAAATAAGTCTTTTGTGTATTTCATTTCATAATTTGTGGGTTTAAGAAATAAATTTTGGGTATAATTATCAAAACCTAAATTTTAGGTTTAAATCTTGAAATTTAAGCTTCCAATTGGGTTTAAGGGATATAAATTGATGAGATTAGATATAGGATGAGTTTTGATGTTGGAAAACATGTTGGGGTTGAAGATTAAGGGTTAGAAGAGGTATAGATTCAATTTTGGAGAATTTGGATATCGGAGAAATCATCCATTTTCGTGGCTTTCTGCACTGGCCGAATCGATTCGCCCCCACCGAATCGATTCGTCGGGTTGCAGAAGCCTCAGGTCTTAGGGCCGAATCGATTCATCCCTAGCGAATCGATTCGGTGTGTAGTAGACTTACAGGTCTGGTTGGACCTAATCGATTCAGAGGGGCCGAATCGATTCGCTGAGGGGCCGAATCGATTTGGAAACAGGGTAGTTTTTGCTATAATTTTCCTAGAATGATTTTAACCCTTTTTGGTTGGGTGTATTGGTTTGGGGGACTTCTCTTATGATGTAAGAGAGATGTTTTTGGAGACATGTAAGGGGTCTCTCTCATAGTATGATTTTGGGACTCCTTGAAATAATTGGGGAGAAATATATATCCATGTATGTATTGGAGTTGTGTATAGAGATTGTGGGAAAACCTTATTGAGGTTGGGAATACTAATTATAGATAAAAAGGTATAAATATGATGTGAGGTTGAGAAATCTTAGAGAGTGAGGGGTCACATATCCTTAGAAACGTTTAAATTAAGGAACAATAGGTAACCCGATGGGAGTAAGGTTTCATGAGATTAATTGAACCGTAGGTAAAATTGGGAACAGCTTGGGATCATATTATCAACTACAATAGACGGTAGTATAATTCTAGTCAGGATAGTTTACACATAATTGTGTGGAAATAATCACATGGGATTCCAACACTTGAAATAAAGTTGGAATAAGTTGAGGTTTGTAGACTTTTGGTTAGGTGTATACCTTTAGTCAAAATTTGTATTGGAGGTATTGATATGCCCTCGGATATAGGTGGTATGTGTAGTGATGGTTTCCTACGCAAATTTTGGGTGATAAACCTAATGCTGAATACATATGTATATATATACATATGATTTTGGGAGACTAATCATCATATGAATAATGATTGAATATGTTTCAAGTGAGAGATTGTATTCACATATCGAGGTAAAATTTAAGGAAATTGTGGTGATGGCTTGTATGTCGAGGATTATGTATGCTTATGTGACACCCCGACTAATTAAATACCGGGTAGCTACTCCTTTATAAAATTAATTCAAAATGCCAAGTTGGCTCAGTTAATAGCATCACTGTCGAAAACATTATATTATTTCTAACCACCTAGTATTTAAAAAGCAAGTTGCCAAATTTTAATTTAAGTCTGATTAACATGCAACAAGTGTAAGGAAGAAATAAATTACACCATTCACCATACTGAAGTAAAACGAATAACCATCACAATAGAGTAAATAAAGTCTGGAGGAAAACTCCTCACTACAATCCCATAACTGAAATGAATAACCGAAACTGAAATAAAACATGCTAAAGTCTAAAAACTGAAATATAAAAGATGTCTCTAAAGAAATGGGCAACATGCCCTACAACTGATAGATGATGACTCTGGAATCCAAAAGATAGAAGCGTCTACATGCAAATCCCTGTAGCTTCCACAAGCAGCTACAGCTCGTCACCTGAATGAGTAACCTATGCTTGGTGTCCTTGTGGCTGGGCACCTAAAATGGTTTTACAAAGAAAAAGAGATTTGAAAAGCAAACGGGTCAGAGCCCGAATGTGGAGTTATATTTTAAAAACCTGCAAGTGCTTTAAAAACATTTAAAACATTAAATGCAAAGTACATGTTAGGACGTACACTCGCATGATATTCTCACCTCTCGTCTAACTGTGCACTCCTAACGTAATTACCCATCTATATCGACATACTACTAGCTAACTGACAACATAACTAGCTAGAGTGCCAAAGGTTCTACCCATTTTACTCGGTTCCATTTAACATAACAACGCTCGTAATTAAATAGAGGTTTAACGTAAACTCAGTTACTAAATATGCCATTGATATAACTATCAGTTAACTCATTATATAACTCGAAACAATACCGTAATATTTTTACAACATTAACATGAGGATTCCCATTAATTTAATGTATATTATTCATATCATAAATATACAATACAAGCACCCCGCGAACTAAGCTGTGGTGCACACATACTCTGCTATCCATCCCGGTACATCACGTACATAAGGATTACATATTCCGAATCTCTCAGGAATAGTTTACCGATAACAACATCACAAATAATGGAGGCGAACACAGTCACCATCACATGGGTCACGCACATACCTACGCTCCCATGATCAGCGGACTTATTAATATCACAATAAGTCTTTCTATGACCTATGTTCATCGAGGTACCAGTCTATATCCCCCCCGTAGGCACACAAGGATTAGAGGGTCCTAAGCGAACGCAAACCTCCCGTGATAGCAAGTATGGTAGGTATGTCATACACACAATCCATATACCAATACTAAGTAAACACACATCTTAGTAATACCATATTTTAATCGTAGTACTATCCTCATTCTCATACTAACTCGTAATTATCACTATATATGCTATACCGGTTTATAATCATACGTGCCATAATTAATTCTCACGTCGTAGTGGACACTCACGTCTCGACCCAAACCGTCCATGTAATACAACTCTCGTATGTAAATTTCTCCTCATAAATACCCAAATGTCCCAATCCTATCATTACTACATCTAAGGAATGATATCTATATCCTCAAATCAGTTTACGGAACTCCAAAAGTCAAAACAGTCCAAAATGGCCCAAACTGCCAGCTCGTTAGAAGTCTCGTTCGAACGAGTGTTCGAACGAGTTTGGACTGTCATCTCGTTAGAAGTCTCGTTCGAACGAGGCTGTTCGAACGAGATCCCAGTTCGTTCGAACGAACTGTCCCTTCTAACGATATCTCGTTCGAACGAGATATCGAACGAAATCACTACTCGTTAGTAACGACTGGTCAACTCGTTAGAAGCTCGTTCGAACGAGTTCGTTCGAACGACCTGGGGCTGCTTCTAACGACTGACCAGTTTCGGCCCAGAATTTTCCAAATTCGTTTTCCATCCATTTTTACTCCTCCAATCTCTTCTAAAATTCGTTCCAATAATATATTGAGTTATCTAATCATCCTCAAACATGCTAAGGTGTTATACTAACATCTTTAAAGGGGCTTAATACCTTCTAAACATCATTAAATTACAAATTTCTACATTAACTCCCAATTTTCTTCAAGAACATAAACCCTAGGTTCTTCTCATCATAATTTCCCAGATTTTAATCCGTTTATACATCACATAGATATGAAATCTCTAAATTAAATCTTCAAACAATGTTTCTACATGCAAACCTATCCCAAAGTTAAACAACAGTCTTCCAATTTCATGGGTTTTCTTTTAACTCTTATATAAGATTGATTAACAATGTTTCTAACATGGAAAAAGCATTCACTGCATAAGGAATGTAATTTAAATCACTTGCCTTGGTTTGATTCCGGATTTGGTGTTGATTTGATGAAGAATTTCTGCAGAATTTCTTCTCTCCAAGCTTCCTCTCTAATGGTGGCTTAAGGTGGCTAGGGTTTGATTTGGGGAAACTTAGAAAACCTAAATGACAACCTACGTAGCCTTCTAGGTTAATATGGGTTGGTTAATGGGCTTAATGGGTTTAATCCACATCAGATTTACATCTCTAATTTTCGTCACTTTTAATTCCTAAAAATGTAAAATTACCAAAATACCCTTTAAGTTACCGGTATGGCCTAAAAATACCCCGGGACCCAAACTATACCCCCGGCTAGTGTTTTCTGACTATCTCGACCCTTCCGGACGCGTTGGCGCACTCAAAACGACCATACGGATTATAGATTTTAAATTCACTTTTATTAACAAAATATTATACCGTGACGTGGCGGTCCCACGCGTCTCAACAAAATTTCTAAAATGTCGTATATAAATCTCACGACAAATTTTCATAGTACCAAATACATATATAATCATATATGCACATAATCAAATACCAATTCGCATCTCATTAGTATTTATAACCCGGATTAATTTCCAATTAATACGCATTTAATTAATTAATCCCAAAAATAAATATAGTCAAAAGTACGGGGTATTACAGCTTACAGCTGAGTGTATATAGATATCTTATACACATGAACGAGAATTAGTTTATATATATAGATATATGGATATGTGAATATATTTGTATATATATCTATATAAATATAAAGATATGGATATATTTATGTTGTGGACATACATGGTATGGATATTTAAACCGTATATGATGGTTTAATGTTAATTATATGATTAGATCATATTGATGTATATATATTGTGCATGTGAATGATATATATACTTATGTGGTTAAGCATACCCCGCTCATGCTATCATTGGGAAGTTTTCGCGCAGAGGGTGAGCATCCTGACTAGAAAAGCAGGGTGTGGATATTCCCCAGGTCATAGTCGTCCCGTGTGTTATTATGTGATTTGCATTTTTTGGGATGAGACGTGGTGGGTATGTTTCGTCTCATTGCCGGTTAGGAGCTTTGATCGCTTCCCGGGACGTCGTGTACGAAAAGGTGGTAGACGAGAGTGGCTTGACGTGGGAGCATCGCGGACTGATTGCCCGTGGGGAGAATGTTGGCACACACTATTTTGAAAGTGAAGCTCACTTTGTCACTTAGTCGGCCCACCGGGTAGGTTTCGGTGTTCCAATGAGCATTGGGGTCGATGCGAGACATGAACACGTCTTTCTCAAGCAGGGCAAGAGGGTTTGGGTACATGTATTGCTACGGGGTCGGGACGTCTTTGGAAGCGAACTTCTGGGACAGAAGTTCCAAAGAGAATGGAACGCGAACACAACCAATGTAAGCTTCAGCTGGGTGGTGGCCGGTGCGCACAAGGGATCCATAGAAGGTGCACATTGCGTGGGGCCAGACTGCGTCATGGGGTTTGTTAAGGAAACGACACCAACCTCGGGTCATGAAAGGGCAGTGACTACATTAGGCATGTCATTCCAAATGACTTGTCGTTCGATTTGGAGTTTGCGAGGCTGGCCGAAGAAACGTTTTCACCACCGTTGCTCTTGACGAGAGCGATAGTCAGTGGCTCCGTCGCCGAGAATTGTGACGAAATCGTATTTTTGGGGAGGAGGTTGGTTGTCCATGGTAAAAGGATGGAGTAAGAAGGTTTGGGCAGAATAAAGGAAAGAGAGGAGGAGAGTGAGTAGTGGTGGTGAAAAGGGGTGGGGAAAGGGTGCAATTTATAGGTGGTGAGAGGGGTGGAGGGAAAAGGGGGAAGGATTTGGAGGGAGAATGGGTGTTGGGAAGAGAGGGGACGAAAATGGAGGGAAATAGAGGGATTGGGGAAAAGGAGGTGAACCTAGGGGAAATCAAGAGTTGCAGGAACTGGACCAATCCGGGTCTCTAGGACTGGATCGGTCCGGTCCCTATATTTTATTTCAATATTTTCCCAATCGGACCAGTCCGGGTGCCCAGGGTTGGATTGGTCCGGTCCCCAGACATGCTCTAGTCCACCTATGGGCTGGTATAACGTCCTCCGACGACATTCGGTTTCTCCTACTTATGATCCGATACCTGTTTGACCTGATTACCTCTCTCCTCAAAATTGTGGCTCTAAATTCTAGCCCTGTAAGACGTGTTGGTGCTTGAATTCCCCTCCTATTGTGATGTGATCCTACGGACTCAACTCATCCTAACCTACGTGCAACTACTATACACAAGAATTCACCCCATACACGTTGGGGGTGTGATGAACTCTCAATTCAATCTCACTATACCTCGTAAATGGGGTTCGACAACCAAATGGTGTCGATCTCTTCTACGCATGCCTCAACATATAGCTTTAGGTGCTATCCATTGACTTTGAATGCATTCCCCCCTGTGGGATCTTCCAATTCTACTACTCCATGGGGGAATACGCTCTTCACAACGAATGGGCCAGTCCATCGAGACCGTAATTTACCCAAAAATAGATGAAGCCGGGAGTTATAGAGGAGAACCTTTTGTCCCGGTTGAAATTTTTTTCGTCAAATAATCTTATCATGTGCGAGTTTCATCCGGCCTTTTGTAATCTTAGCATTCTCATACGCATCATTGCGTATTTCCTCTAACTCATTAAGTTGAAGCTTGCAAGCTTCACCAGCTTTGTCCATATCGTAATTTAACCTCTTAATGGCCCAATACGCTTTGTGCTCTAACTCAACGGGAAGATGGAAAGGTTTTCCATACACAAAGCAGAATGGGAACATTTCGAGTGGGTTCTTGTATGCGGTACGGTAGGCCCAAAGTGAATCTTTCAATGGGAGGGACCAATATTTTCGGTCGGGATTGATGGTCTTCTCTAGTATGTGCTTAATTTCACGATTGGCCAACTCATCATGTCCATTCGTTTGTGGGTGATATGTCGTTTCAACCTTGTGAATGACACCATTCTTTTTCATGAGTTTTTCAAACGGCTTGTTGCAAAAGTGTGTGATGTTATCACTGATTATCACTTTAGGTGCTCCGAAACAAGAAAGTATGTGTTCGTGCAGGAACTTTATCACCACTTTATTGTCATTAGTCTTGGTAGCTATAGCTTCCACCCATTTAGAAACATAGTCTACCTCGACGAGGATGTATAGGTATCCAAAGGACGGGGGAAAAGAGCCCATGAAGTCAATACCCTAGCAGTCGAAAATCACAATGATGAGAATCGGGGTTAATGGCATCATGTCTCGTCGGGTTATTGCTCCCATCCATTGACTTGTCGCAAGATTTATAACAATTGTTAACATCCCAGAACATTATGGGCCAGTACAAATCGCATTGGAGAATTTTTGTGGTTGTCTTTTTCACGGAAAAGTGGTCTCCACATGCTTTCGAAAGACAAAATTAGATGACTTTTGGAATTTCGTCATCCGGTACACATCGTTAGATGATTTGATCGGTGCAATATTTAAAAAGGAATGAATCATCATAGAAAAACAAACGCGATCAAGTGATGAACCTCTTCTTATCTTGCGGTGTCCAATCATGAGGTACGACTCCCGTGACAAGATAGTTCACTATATACGCAAACCAGGGCAAAGAAGAGGTGGTAAAGAGTTGCTCATCCGGAAAGTATTCGTCTATGGGTGTGGGATTACTAAGTATGTAGGATGAAAGTCGTGATAAATGGTAGCCAACGATATTTTCTACTCATTTTTTGTCTTTAATGGAGAGATTGAACTCTTATAGGAGTAGGATCCACCTTATGAGGCGCGGCTTTGGGTCTTTTTTCGCAAGTAGATATTTGAGAGCCGCGTGGTCGGTGAAATAAGTGATAGGGGAGCCGATAAGATAGGATCAAATTTGTCAAGAGAGAATACTACAGCTAGCAATTCCTTCTCCGTGGTGGAGTAATTGAGTTGTGGTCCGGTAAGAGTCCAGTTAGCGTAGTAGATGACATGAGCCCTGTTATCTTTTCTTTGGCCCAAAACAGCCCCTAGCGCATAATCGCTAGAATCACACATAAGCTCGAATGGTAAGGACCAATCCGGAGCTTGCACAATGGGAGCGTACAGAAGCATGTTTTTCAAAAGCATTTTGGAATGCTTCCGTCCACTCAAATGGGGTGTCCTTCATAAGAAGATTGCATAAGGGTCTAGCGAGAGCTCTAAAGTCCTTAATGAACCTTCTATAAAACTCCGTGTGGCCAAAGAAAGAGCGCACGTCTTTCAGCAATTTAGGCGGGGGTAGGTCAGCTATGACATCTATTTTTTCTCTATCAACCTCAATCCCTTTGGATGACACGAAATGGCATTTTTCCCAATTCAGCACTAAGTTCTTTTCCACACATCGGGCTAGTACTTTCTCAAGATTGGTTAAACATAGGTCAAAAGAGGTACCAAAAACACTAAATTCGTCCATAAACACCTCTAGCCCTCTCTCAACCATGTCACTGAATAAGCTCAACATGCCCATTTGAAAGGTCGCCAGTGCATTACACAACCAAATGGCATACGTTTGTAGGCAAACGTTCCAAAGGGGAAGTGAAGGTCGTCTTCTCTTGATCAAGTACATCTACCTCAATTTGATTATATCTGGAATAACCATCTAGGAAGCAATAATAGGGGTGGCCCGCTACTCTTTCAAGCATTTGATTGATAAATGGCAAGGGAAAATGGTCTTTCCTAGTTCTCGCATTGAGTTTCTGGTAATCAATGCAAATGCGCCACCCAGTAGTGGTACGTTGGGGAACTAACTCTCCCTTGGAATTTTTAATCACAGTCATGCCCGACTTCTTCGGGACGACTTGAACGGGGCTCACCCACTTACAATCCGAGATTGGGTAAATGATCCCAGCATCCAACAGCTTTATAATTTCAGTCCTCACCACATCTTTCATTGTGGGGTTTAGCCATCTTTGCATTTCTCTCGAGGGCTTAACATCCTCCTCGAGGTGAATCTTATGGGTGAACATTAAAGGGCTTATCCCCATTAAATCAGCTATACACCAACCAAAATCACTTTGGTGATTCCTCAAAATCTTTAATAGTTTACCCTCTTGCTCTTCATCTAAACTAGAGGAGACAATAACAGGAAATGTCTCACTTTTACCTAGGAAAGCATATTTAACATAGAGGGTAGTTTTTTCAACTCGAGAGTCGGGAATGTGTCGCTAGAGGGCAGCATGCGTGCTTCCCTTGGTGGTAAGTCTTCGAATTGAGAAACCCAATTAACATCTCTCGCATCCTCGTCCGACGCTCTCTCATCGAGTAAGCCTCTCAACTCCTCTATCTCCCTCTCAAACTCGGTGTAGGCTCCCTCACTCTCATTACTAGAAGCTATGCAAGCTTCCAAGGCGTATCCACGGTAATTTTCCTCAAAGTGTTCTTCTACAATCTGCTCAATTAAGCTCATCGCGTGAAGATCATCTTCTTCCCCTGCTTGTTGGGCTATGTTGAAGATGTTTATCTCTAAAGTCATGTTCCCAAAAGTGATTTGTATATGCCCATTTCTAGTATTGATAACTACGTTAGCCGTAGCTAAGAATGGACATCCAAGGATGATGGGAACATGATTTTTCTAGGCGAATGAGGGATCCATGTCCCAAATGACAAAATCTATCGGGAAGTAGAAAGTATCCCCTTGGACTATCACATCCTCAACTATACCTCGTGGTATCTTCACGGTACGATCCGCTAACTAGAGAGTGATCTTTATGGGCTTAAGATCACCCAGATCAAGTTTCCTATATATCGAATAGGGGAGGATGTTGACACTTGCTCACAAATCGAGTAAGGCTTTTTCGAATTTGTTCTCTCCAATGATGAAGGAAATGGTGGGGACACCGGCATCTTTATATTTAAGTGGGAGATCATTAAGAAGGACTGAACTCACATTTTGTTCTAGAAGCACATTCTTCTTTACCTTCATCCTCCTTTTAACTGTCAATAAGTCTTTTATGACTTTTTCATAGGATGGAATTTTCCTTATTGCATCGAGGAAAGGTAAGTTTAGTTTTACGTTTTTAAGCACCTATAGCACTTCTTCACTTATGGTCCCTTTATGGGAAGGAACTAATCTTTGAGGAAATGGCGCAGTGGCGGGTGGTTTTACAACTACCTCGGGCTCACTAGTGTTTTCCTTTTCACTCTCTTTTTAGGAAATATCTTCGGCCTCTTTCATACCAAGAAAATTCTCCTTGTCTTTTGAAATGTCGTATAGGGGAGGTGATAAATCAACAACTCTCCCACTACGAAGAGTGGTTATCGCTTGGCAGTGATCCTGCTGTTTAGTAGAGGTGAAGGTAACACTAGGTTGACCTTGGGGAGGTCTTTGGACTTGGATAGGAAACTTTCCCTTCTCTTGAATGCTCAGTGCGAATTGCATCTTAGAGATGTTTGTATTTATCTTGGTGAACAAGCGTTCATGTCGAGCATTGTTTTCACCATGAGAATTTATGAATTGGTTCATTGTTTCCTCGAGGATCCTCCGTTGTGGAGCTACATATGGGATTGGAGGTGGTGGCTCTTGTTGGTATTGAGGACATGGTAGAGGTGGGATAACCTGTGAATATGGGTTCTTCGTAGCTTGTGGTTGCCAATAATTAAAACCAGGGTGGTTCCTCCACGAAGGGTTGTAAGAATTCCCATGCAGGGCGTTAAAATTCCCCTTGAATCCTCCTATAGCGTCCACCTGCTCGGTGTGCATGGCCTTGTAGGCAGAAATAGTCGGGCATGACTTTGTGGAGTGGCCCACCTCACAGATAGCACACACTTTTTATTTCGAACTATGGCTGGATCCGGAGATATTTCGCAATCGACCATCAAACCACTCTTTCATATCTTTCTGAAACTGATCGAATCGACGGTCTATTAAGGTATTACTATCCAACTGGTATAGACATGAGGTAGTTTGATTGATAGATGGTTGTCTAGGTCGAGCTTGGTTGGGATCAGATGTGTCCCATGCTTGAGTAGTCTCCACAACATACTTAAGGTGGGCCTCGGCATTGCATGAGTTTAAATCCTAAAAGGGTCTTTCACAGATAATTTGCACAAGATATTGTCAACCGATTATGGAAGAAAGATATCATCAAGTGTTTGTCAAAACCATGATGGGGGCATGCGCTTACCAACTCCTAAAACTGTTCCCAACATTTGTCAAAAGACTCATTATCGTGTTGTCGAAAAGCTTGGATTTGAGTCTTGGCAGAGTTGGTCTTGTGTTGTGGATAAAATTTTAAGACGAACTTATTTTGCATATCTCTCCAGCAAGTGACGAAGTTTGGGGGTAAAGACCATAACCAGGTCTTGACTTTATCCTTCAAGGAAAAATATTTAGGTGAATGATATCTTGCGAGCAAGCTTGATCACTAAATGTGTCGCATGCCTCTTCGAACTCACAAATATGCAAGTATGGTTTTTCGAATCCATGCCATGAAACGTAGGGAGAATCTGTATCATCCCATTGTGAAAGTGGAACTGATCGGCATTATGTGGAAGTAAAATGCAACCAGGGGAGACTGTCCGCTCAGGAAAGAGTAAGTCTTTCATGGGACGGTAGGGGAGATCTCCCTCTCCAATATCGAAACTCGCAGCGTCAGACATCGCACTCGAACTCTCGACAAATGACTCTGTGTACTCACTCGGTGTTCAAGATGTGTGACTCAAAGTTTGACTCAGGTTGTAGCTACTGATAGAGTGCTCAGGAGTGGGAATTGGAAACCAGAATTGTGGAATGCAAGGTGTGTGGGGGCTTTCGGAGTTATACTCAACTATCGGGTTTTCTGTGACACCCCGACTAATTAAACACCGGGTAGCTACTCCTTTATAAAATTAATTCAAAATGCCAAGTTGGCTCAGTTAATAGCATCACTGTCGAAAACGTTTTATTTTTACTAACCACCTAGTATTTAAAAAGTAAGTGCCAAATTTTATTAAATCTGATTAACATGCAACAGAAGTAATGAATAACTAAATAACACCATTCACCATACTGAAGTAAAACGGATAACCATCACAATATGTAAATAAAACCTGGAGGAAAAACTCCTCAATACAAATCCCACAACTGATAAGTAAACTGAAATAAATAACTAAAACGGAATACTGAGCAATACATGCTAGAGTCTGAAAACAGAAATGTAAAAATGTCTAATAGAATTGGGCAACATGCCCTACAACTGATAAATGCGGAGACTGGAATCCAAATGAGAGAAGCGTCTACGTGCAAATCCCTGTAGCTCCCACAAACAGCTACAGCTCGTCACCTGAATGAGAATCCTATGCTTGGTGTCCTTGTGGCCGGGCACCTAAAATGGTTTTACAAGAAAATATATTTGAAAGCAAATGGGTCAGAGCCCGAAAGTGGAAATCATTTTAAAAACCTGCAAGTGCTTTAAAAACATTTAAAACATTAAATGCAAAGTACATGTTAGGACGTGCACTCACATTAAATTCTCACCTCTCGACTAACTGTGCACTCCTAACGTAAGTACCCATCTATAACTACCCTTTCCACTAGCTAAGTGACAACGTAACTAGCTAGACTACCAAAGGTTCTACCCATATTACTCGGTTCTACTAACATAACAACGCTCGTAATTAAAATAGAGGTTTAACGTAAACTCAGTTACTAAATATGCCATGGATATAACTATCAGTTAACTCATTATATAACTCGAACCAATACCGTAATATTTTTACAACATTAACATGAGGATTTCCATTAATTTAATGTATATTATTCACATCAATAATATACGATACAAGCACCCCACAATCTAAGCTATGGTGCACACATACTCTGCTATCCATCCCGGTACATCACGTACATAAGGATCACATATTCCGAATCTCTCAGGAATAGTTTAGATAACCCAAATCACAAATAGTGGAGGCGAACACAGTCACCATCACATGGGTCACGCACATACCTACGCTCCCATGGTCAGCGGACTTATTAATATCACAATAAGTCTTTCTATGACCTATGTTCATCAAGGTACCAGTCTATATCCCCCCCGTAGGTACACAAGGATTAGAGGGTCCTAAGCGAACGCAACCTCCCGTGATAGCAAGTATGGTAGGTATGCCATACAAACAATCCATATACTAATACTAAGTAAACACATGTCTTAGTAATACCATATTTTAACCGTAGTACATATTGCACTCTCGTACTAATTATAATTATCACAACTTATTTTATTCCGGTTCATAATTACACGTGCCATAATTTATCCTCACATCGTAGTAGACCCTCACGTCTCAACCCAAACGGTTCGTTGAATATAACTCTAGTGTATGATTTACTCATCTTAATAACCCAAAAGTCCCAAATTAATCACTATATCATCAAAGGAATACTAACTCTACCCTTGAACCAGTTCCCGGGACTCCAAAAGTCAAAACAGTCCAAAAAGGACCAAACTGTCAACTCGTTAGAAGTCTCGTTCGAACGAGGCTTCGAACGAGTTTGGACTGTCAGGTCGTTAGAAGTCTCGTTCGAACGAGGCTGTTCGAACGAGATCCTAGTTCGTTCGAACGAACTGACCCTTCTAACGATATCTCGTTCGAACGAGATATCGAACGAAAATCCCTACTCGTTAATAACGACTGGTCAACTCGTTAGAAGCTCGTTCGAACGACCTGGGGCTGCTTCTAACGAGATGCCAGTTTCGGCCCAGAACTTCCCAAAAATCGTTTTTCACCATTTTTACTCCTCAAACCTCTTCTAAAATTCGTTCCCACAATATATTGAGTTCTCTAATCATCCTCAAACATGTTAAGGGGCTATACTAACATCATTAAAGGGTTTAATATCTTCTAAACATCATTAAATCACGATTTCTACATTAATTCCCAATTTTCTTCAAGAACATAAACCCTAACTTTTTCTCATCATAAATTCCCAGATTTTAATTCGTTTATACATCACCTAGATATGAATCTCCGAAATTAAACCTCCCCACAATGTTTCTACATGCAAACCTATCCCAACATTCAATGATAACTTCAAATTTCATGGGTTTTCTTTTAATCTTTCAAGAACAATCAAGATTCTTCAATTTCTAACATGGAAAAGACATTCTTCGAATTTAAATGAAATAAAGTCACTTGCCTTGGTTTGATTTCTGAATTTGGTGTGGATTCGGTGTAGAATTTCTGCAGAATTCCTCTCTTTCTCTCCTTCTCCAAGCTTCCTTCTCCAAAAGGCTATGGTGGCTAGGGTTTGCTTTGGGGAAACTTATGAAAACCTAATTTAATAAACCTCCGTAGCTTGTTGGGTTAATAAGGGTTGGTTGGGGTCAATCCTTATCAGATTACAACTCTCAATTTTCGTCACTTTTAATTACCCAAAAATACCAAATTACTAAAATACCCTTTAAGTTACCGGGATGGTCTAAAAATACCCCGGGACCCAAACTATACCCCCGGCTAGTGTTTTCTGACTATCTCGACCCTTCCGGACGCGTCGGCGCACTCAAAACGACCATACGGATTATAGATTTTTAATTCACTTTTAATATCAAAATATTATACCGTGACGCGGCGGTCCCACGCGTCTCAACAAAATTTCTAAAATGCCGTATATAAATCTCACGACAAATTCTATAATACCAAATACATATATAATCATATATGCACATAATCAAATACCAATTCGTATCTCATTAGTATTTTTAACCCGGATTAATTTCCAATTAATACGCATTTTAATTAATTAATCCCAAAATAAATATAGTCAAAAATACGGGGTATTACATACTTCCCCCTAATAACTGAATTTCGTCCCGAAATTCGAAACTAGAAGGTACCTGCTAAAAACAGCTCTGGATAACGTTCGCGCATCTCATCCTCGCGCTCCCATGTGGACTCCTCGACATTGTGATGTCGCCACTGAACACGCACTAACGGGACTATCTTTGACCGCAGTTTCCTCTCGCTTCGGTCCAAAATAGCAATTGGCCCCTCCTCGTAAGAGCTATCCGGCTGGAGATCGATGTCCTCCACAGCAATGTGAGAATGAGCCAAATTGTCCTTAAGGTATTTCCTCAGCGAGGAAATATGGAACACGTCGTGAATCCGATGCAAGTGCTCCGGTAGTCCAAGTCTATATGCAACCGGTCCTATCCGCTCAATAATAGGAAACGGCCCCACATACCTCGGTGCCAACTTCCCCTTCTTCCCGAATCGCATAATCCCCTTCATCGGAGATACCCTGAGCAAAACCTGGTCCCCTACTTGGAACTCTCTGAAAAATCGCTTCGCGTCAGCGTAACTCTTCTGCCGGTCTTGAGCTACCCGAATGCGACTCCGAATCAACTCAATCCTTGTCGAAGTATCCTGGATCACTTCTGGCCCAAGTAATTTGTTGTCCCCCACCTCCAACCAACATGCTGGGGAACGACAAGGCCTGCCGTACAATGCCTCAAACGGAGCCATGCCAATAGTGAACTGATAGGAGTTGTTGTAAGCAAACTCCACCAGTGGAAGGTACTGCTCCCATCCACCCCCGAAGTCAATAATGCACATGCGTAGCATGTCCTCCAACATCTGGTTGGTGCGCTCTGTCTGCCCATCGGTCTGCGAGTGATAAGCCGTACTCAACCGTAATTCCGTGCCCATGGCCTCCTGGAAACTTTCCCAAAACCGCGAAACAAATATCTTGTCTCTGTCAGACACGATATTCAGGGGCACACCGTGAAGTCTCACAATCTCTGAGATGAAAAGCTGGGCATACTGTCCCGTAGTGTAGTCAGTCCTTACGGGTAAGAAGTGAGCGACCTTGGACAACCTGTCCACAATTACCCAAACGGAGTCGTGACCCCTCTGCGACGTAGGCAACCCCGTGATAAAGTCCATGGATATGCTCTCCCACATCCACACCGGGACCTCCAATGGCTGTAGCAATCCTGCTGGTCTCTGATGATCCACTTTTACGAGCTGACAAGTGGCGCATTTCGAGACAAACTCAGCGATATCTTTCTTCATACCGCTCCACCAATATTGCCGTCTCATGTCTTGGTACATTTTGTCCCCTCCGGGATGTACCGCGAACCGTGAGCCGTGCGACTCAGCCATAACATCGTGCCGCAATTCTTCCCCTTCCGGAACTACCAACCTCCCATTGAAGCGCAATCCCCCGTCTGAGCTAACGGTATAGGACTCGGCTCCCTCTGCTAGCAATCGGACTATCTGCTCCTGACAGAACGTGTCATTAGCCTGTGCCCGTACTACCTTTGCGACAATCTGCGGGGTAACGGTCATCACAGACATGAAAGATCGGGCCACTGCATCTTGGTGTCCCAATTCCTTCCACTTAGGTTTCCACACCTCTGCCACCTCATCTGCTGGCCTACGGCTCAACGCGTCTGCTACTACGTTAGCCTTACCCGGGTGGTACTGGATGTCGAACTGGTAGTCCTTCACAAATTCAAGCCACCTACGCTGCCGCATATTCAATTCCTTTTGCGTGAACAGGTACTGTAGTGACTTGTGGTCCGTGAACAGCTGAAACTTCTCCCCCAAAAGATAGTGCCTCCAAATCCGTAAGGCAAATACCACTGCCGCCAACTCCAAATCATGTGTGGGGTAATTCTTCTCATGAGGCTTAAGCTTACGGGAAGCATAAGCTATGGCCTGTCTCTCCTGCTGCAAAACACCTCCAAGCCCTTGCAAAGACGCATCGGTGTAAACCAAATACTCAACTCCCGATCTCGGCAATGCTAACACAGGTGCTGAGGTCAATTTGTCCTTCAATTCATCGAATGCCAACTGACAGGCATCACTCCAGATATATGGCACACCTTTACGAGTAAGATGTGTCAAAGGACCTGCTATCTCCGAGAAACCCCGAATAAACCTCCTGTAGTATCCTGCTAGACCCAAGAAACTACGAATCTCCGTTGGTGTCGTGGGCTGTCCCCACTCCCTCACCGCTGACACCTTCCCCGGATCGACAGATATTCCCTGGTCGGAAATAATGTGACCCAAGAACTGGACCTCCATCAGCCAAAACCCGCACTTCTCATATTTTGCATACAGCTCGTTCTGACGAAGTGTCTGCAAAACCTGCCTCAAATGCTCGGCGTGCTCCTCCTCTGTCTGAGAGTAGACCAGAATGTCATCAATGAAGACAATGACAAATTGATCGAGGAAATCTCTGAACACCCTGTTCATCAAGTCCATAAACACTGCTAGAGCGTTGGTCAAGCCGAAAGGCATAACCCGAAACTCATAAGAACCATATCTCGACAAGAACGCAGTCTTCGAGACATCCTCCTCCCTGATACGCAACTGATGGTATCCCGACCTCAAGTCAATCTTCGAGAAGAAAGAAGCTCCTCTCAACTGGTCGAATAAGTCATCGATTCGAGGCAACGGATACTTATTCCGTATCGTGACCTTATTCAACTCTCGGTAGTCCACGCACAATCTCAGTGAACCATCCCACTTCTTCACAAACAAAACTGGAGCACCCCAAGGTGAGGTACTCCTGCGAATAAAGCCCTGCCCTAACAGCTGCTCTATCTGATCCCGTAACTCTCGCATTTCAGCCGGAGCCATACGGTACGGTGCACGTGCTATAGGTCTCGTACCCGGTAGCAAATCAATAACGAAATCTATCTCTCGACTGGGTGGTAAGCCTGGTATCTCCTGAAACACATCTGAATACTCCCTGACAACCGGGATCGAATCCAAAGGAATAACAACCTCCTTAGAGGTATCCTCCTCTATGTAATACAGATGAGCGGTCGATCCTCCCTCTGGGCGAGGCATCGCCACTATAAACATCTCCTGCCCCGGAATGGCAAAAACAATGCTCCCGCTGAAGCAATCAATCATGGCTCTATATGCTACGAGCCAATCCATACCGATGATCACATCGTGAACATGCATGTCTAACACTAACATGTCCGCAGGTAATACCAAACCACCAACCTCTACCCCCACTCCCCGGCATATAAAGAAAATAAGTGACCCACTCCCTAATGGTGAGTCGACACACGTCACTGTGCTCTCTGCCGTAGCTAACAATCCTAAAGCTTTCGCGAAGTGTGTAGCAATAAAACAGTGTGTAGCACCCGTATTAAATAACACCCGACCCATAGTGCCATGGATAGGAAACGTACCCTCGATCGCGGGCGGTGCCTGTGGAACTGCAGCCTGGTGAACGTTGTAGACACGTCCATACTGTAGCTGCCCCTGCTGAGCTGGGACCGCTGGAATGGGTGGCAATGCTGCCATCTGTGGCGGTGCAGGAAGAGGGGCGGGAAACATAGGTCTCTGTGGCTCCTGGCGAGCACCCTGCTGCTGCTGCTGTGGGGCCCTGCCCCTATCAGGGCAATCTTGCTTCTTATGGCCAGTCTTGCCACAAGTAAAGCACTTCCCTGGGAAATTCCCTCCCCTCTGCCCCTGCTGTCCCCGGCCCTGGTGGCCGTTACCATTCCTCCCTTGGCCCTGCTGGCCCTGATGGAACTGCTGCCCATTCTGCCCCTGTTGGCCCTGATGGCCGTTTGGACCCTGATGGCCCTGGCGGAAACCTCCCTGTCCCTGCCTATAGTTCCCTGACCGGAACCTCTTGTTATCCCCCTACTGGGAGCCCTGCTCAGTCTGTCTCTGCCCCTGACCCGATTGTGCCCCGCTGGCACCATGTCCTCCGGTCCTGCCCTGATGGCTAGACTCTCCCGACCGCTTGCCCTCGGCCATGTGAAAACGGTGGTCCTGGCAGTGCAATAACGCAGCGTTAACCACATCAGAATACGTGGCCAACGATAGGTTCCCTAGCAGATGCTGACGGATCCTCCAATTCAACCCGTCGGTGAACTTCTCTATCTTCTTATTCTCTGTTGGAATCTCGTCTGGTACGATATTCAACAGGTTAGTGAACTCGGCCTCATACTCGGCCACTGTCTTGCCCTCCTACTTCAAACTCATCAGTTTCCTCCTCATCTCTGTATGAACTGCGGACGGAAAATACTTGCGGTCGAACCGCACCCAGAACTCCTGAATCGTGAGGGTATCCCTCTCCTCCGCAGTGGTGATAGACTCCCACCACTGTAGTGCAGATCCCACTAGCTTGAAAGTTGCTAGCACCTGTTTCTGAACGTCAGTGCACTCATGCATCCTCAAATGCCTCTGTATGTCCTTCCTCCATTGGCTCGAGACTACCACATCTGAGCTACCAGCAAACTCTGGCGGATGCGCTTTCTGAAAAGCGTCTCGTACACGCTCCCAAGCAGACGGGAATGCATTAACCTGTACTGGCGCGGCAACCGGCGCCGGTGGTGGTGCCTGCTGAATAACGGCAGTCGCGGCGTTCACCGCTTGAGCTACTATAGCTGCAACCTCAGCGGCGCTCCACATGCCCTGAACTGGAGCGGGCTGGGGTTCGGGCACTGCATTCCTGGGAACTCGTCGTGCACGTCGTGGAGGCATCTGAAATAAGAACAAAGTTTATAAGTTCAGGGTTTATAAACTTAAAATAGCTGAAGAACGAAGCATACACAATAATAGTACAACAGTCCTAAAATATAGGGCTCTATATCAAAGAAAACGTAGCGGAAACATAATAGCCGTACAGATCCTAAAGGACACTAGAACCTGATGCTCTGATACCACCTGTGACACCCCGACTAATTAAACACCGGGTAGCTACTCCTTTATAAAATTAATTCAAAATGCCAAGTTGGCTCAGTTAATAGCATCACTGTCGAAAACGTTTTATTTTTACTAACCACCTAGTATTTAAAAAGTAAGTGCCAAATTTTATTAAATCTGATTAACATGCAACAGAAGTAATGAATAACTAAATAACACCATTCACCATGCTGAAGTAAAACGGATAACCATCACAATATGTAAATAAAACCTGGAGGAAAAACTCCTCAATACAAATCCCACAACTGATAAGTAAACTGAAATAAATAACTAAAACGGAATACTGAGCAATACATGCTAGAGTCTGAAAACAGAAATGTAAAAATGTCTAATAGAATTGGGAAACATGCCCTACAACTGATAAATGCGGAGACTGGAATCCAAATGAGAGAAGCGTCTACGTGCAAATCCCTGTAGCTCCCACAAACAGCTACAGCTCGTCACCTGAATGAGAATCCTATGCTTGGTGTCCTTGTGGCTGGGCACCTAAAATGGTTTTACAAGAAAATATATTTGAAAGCAAATGGGTCAGAGCCCGAAAGTGGAAATCATTTTAAAAACCTGCAAGTGCTTTAAAAACATTTAAAACATTAAATGCAAAGTACATGTTAGGACGTGCACTCACATTAAATTCTCACCTCTCGACTAACTGTGCACTCCTAACGTAAGTACCCATCTATAACTACCCATTCCACTAGCTAAGTGACAACGTAACTAGCTAGACTACCAAAGGTTCTACCCATATTACTCGGTTCTACTAACATAACAACGCTCGTAATTAAAATAGAGGTTTAACGTAAACTCAGTTACTAAATATGCCATGGATATAACTATCAGTTAACTCATTATATAACTCGAACCAATACCGTAATATTTTTACAACATTAGCATGAGGATTTCCATTAATTTAATGTATATTATTCACATCAATAATATACAATACAAGCACCCCACAATCTAAGCTATGGTGCACACATACTCTGCTATCCATCCCGGTACATCACGTACATAAGGATCACATATTCTGAATCTCTCAGGAATAGTTTAGATAACCCAAATCACAAATAGTGGAGGCGAACACAGTCACCATCACATGGGTCACGCACATACCTACGCTCCCATGGTCAGCGGACTTATTAATATCACAATAAGTCTTTCTATGACCTATGTTCATCAAGGTACCAGTCTATATCCCCCCCGTAGGCACACAAGGATTAGAGGGTCCTAAGCGAACGCAACCTCCCGTGATAGCAAGTATGGTAGGTATGCCATACAAACAATCCATATACTAATACTAAGTAAACACATGTCTTAGTAATACCATATTTTAACCGTAGTACATATTGCACTCTCGTACTAATTATAATTATCACAACTTATTTTATTCCGGTTCATAATTACACGTGCCATAATTTATCCTCACATCGTAGTAGACCCTCACGTCTCAACCCAAACGGTTCGTTGAATATAACTCTAGTGTATGATTTACTCATCTTAATAACCCAAAAGTCCCAAATTAATCACTATATCATCAAAGGAATACTAACTCTACCCTTGAACCAGTTCCCGGGACTCCAAAAGTCAAAACAGTCCAAAAAGGACCAAACTGTCAACTCGTTAGAAGTCTCGTTCGAACGAGGCTTCGAACGAGTTTGGACTGTCAGGTCGTTAGAAGTCTCGTTCGAACGAGGCTGTTCGAACGAGATCCTAGTTCGTTCGAACGAACTGACCCTTCTAACGATATCTCGTTCGAACGAGATATCGAACGAAAATCCCTACTCGTTAATAACGACTGGTCAACTCGTTAGAAGCTCGTTCGAACGAGTTCGTTCGAACGACCTGGGGCTGCTTCTAACGAGATGCCAGTTTCGGCCCAGAACTTCCCAAAAATCGTTTTTCACCATTTTTACTCCTCAAACCTCTTCTAAAATTCGTTCCCACAATATATTGAGTTCTCTAATCATCCTCAAACATGTTAAGGGGCTATACTAACATCATTAAAGGGTTTAATATCTTCTAAACATCATTAAATCACGATTTCTACATTAATTCCCAATTTTCTTCAAGAACATAAACCCTAACTTTTTCTCATCATAAATTCCCAGATTTTAATTCGTTTATACATCACCTAGATATGAATCTCCAAAATTAAACCTCCCCACAATGTTTCTACATGCAAACCTATCCCAACATTCAATGATAACTTCAAATTTCATGGGTTTTCTTTTAATCTTTCAAGAACAATCAAGATTCTTCAATTTCTAACATGGAAAAGACATTCTTCGAATTTAAATGAAATAAAGTCACTTGCCTTGGTTTGATTTCTGAATTTGGTGTGGATTCGGTGTAGAATTTCTGCAGAATTCCTCTCTTTCTCTCCTTCTCCAAGCTTCCTTCTCCAAAAGGCTATGGTGGCTAGGGTTTGCTTTGGGGAAACTTATGAAAACCTAATTTAATAAACCTCCGTAGCTTGTTGGGTTAATAAGGGTTGGTTGGGGTCAATCCTTATCAGATTACAACTCTCAATTTTCGTCACTTTTAATTACCCAAAAATACTAAATTACTAAAATACCCTTTAAGTTACCGGGATGGTCTAAAAATACCCCGGGACCCAAACTATACCCCCGGCTAGTGTTTTCTGACTATCTCGACCCTTCCGGACGCGTCGGCGCACTCAAAACGACCATACGGATTATAGATTTTTAATTCACTTTTAATATCAAAATATTATACCGTGACGCGGCGGTCCCACGCGTCTCAACAAAATTTCTAAAATGCCATATATAAATCTCACGACAAATTCTATAATACCAAATACATATATAATCATATATGCACATAATCAAATACCAATTCGTATCTCATTAGTATTTTTAACCCGGATTAATTTCCAATTAATACGCATTTTAATTAATTAATCCCAAAATAAATATAGTAAAAAATACGGGGTATTACATTTTCGTGGATTCTAGTTGGAGTATTGTGAGGAGTCTGAGTGTGTTCAAGATTTTGCATTAAAGGCTTTTAAGAGATGATGAAGAATTTTATTTTATATATGTTTAGAATTTTTTAAGTTTTTGGATTTTTGGAAATTTTTTGTCAAAGTTTTAGATGGACTTGATCTAACCTAAGTCTACCTAAATCCCTGGCAATGGCGCCAAAAACTTGACACGACCACAAATGTGTCTAGTGTGCGTGCTATTTAGGCTCAAGTGCAAACCTATCTCTCAAGTAATAATCCGATAAGTCGGGTATTGATCCTCAGGGAAACAGGATGAAGAAGTCGTAATGACGTTGGAAAGACGAAGGTAACCTAACTTTGACTTCAAAAAAAATAAAAAGATGATTTGAATAGTGAACAACTACAGCTAGATGCAATTTTGAAAATGATTAATTACTGAAATTAGGACTAAATGAAATGAAATTACTCTAAATTAACTCAAAGGCTGATGATGATTAACTAAAACTTTAACTATAAGATGAGAAAGATAGGTCGGTTTACAATCCCCCACACCCTAGTAATTCACTTCGTAGGATACTAGATTCAGAATTAAAGCTTTAAATGAATTCGACTTTTTAATACTCCTAAGTATCACATATATGAGGGATCGTAGCCCACACAATACGTAAGCAAAGGTTGAATTAAAATTCGGTATTTATTTCTCCTAAGTATTACATATATGAGGGATCGTAGCCCGCACACTGCGTAAGCAAAGGTTGAATTAAAGTAGTATCGTATTAACTACGATACAATTCATCTAGGGTTTTAATTCCAATTTCTATTTCCACTATCGTGAATTAAATCGGGTGGGGTTCATGCATCCCAACCCTTGAAAACTTAGCCGAACATATTAAAACTAGAAGAAAACATGTTTGGAAGGAAAGAAAACATTTTTACTAGCAATTGAAGAGGAAGAATAATGAAATTACTACTAAAGAAGTAACTACTGCAATAATGAAAATAAGGATTGGAATAACTTTACTTGAATTGCAAAACTGGAATCAATCTAGGGTTTTGTTATTTTCTCCTCTAAACTACTTACAAAGCTTCTCTAAAAATGAATTAGAAGCCCCCTTTTATCTGGGAGTCATTTAAAATTTATATTATACGAAATTTATAAGAGTTGGATTAATGCAAAACTCTAAGAAGAAGAAGATCAGATTAAATCTCGTACACCAGATTGATCCGGTTAGGACATACCAGACTAGTCTGATCATCAACCGGACTGATTCGTTTTTCAAAGCACTCGGATCGGTACGCTAGACGTATCTCTTTACAGTAGGATTTGGGGCCGGACCAATCATTTTTTGGAAAACCGGACGGGTCCACTAGATGCCTCTCTTTACAGTGACTTTGTGGCCCCGGACTGATTCGTTTTTTATTAAATCGGATTGGTTCGGGTTGTCTTCTCAGCTTCTATTCAATTTCTCTTCAAAAAACATCATGATTATCTCGCATCTTCGGGTCTTCATAACTTATAATCCAGAACTCAGATTGGGATACCATTTCTTCCTATGTGTTCATACATTCGAGATCTCCAACTTTTTTTTGGGTCCTCAACCGGATTCTTGGTAGAAATTACTCTTTTGCCCTTTTATTTTGTCCTCTTTCTTTTCTCTTGTTTCTTCCGATTTCTTTCTTTCGTTCATGTAATAAGTACCTATAAAATTAACAAGAAATACACGAAACTCGGGATACTTATTAGACGGAGCCGTTAGCAAAGATATGAGGTAAACGAACTCTTTTTACGTTGTCCGAGGTAATAAAAACCTATAAATTAAGGAGTAAATTTGGAAGAATTTATGCCTAATCAACCTACTACCCAATGGTGA
This sequence comes from Sambucus nigra, assembly GCA_949130495.1. Classification (NCBI taxonomy): domain Eukaryota; kingdom Viridiplantae; phylum Streptophyta; class Magnoliopsida; order Dipsacales; family Adoxaceae; genus Sambucus; species Sambucus nigra. The sequence continues at coordinate 289,712,869 of OX422215.1, read as the reverse complement.
CTCCACACACATAAGGCGAGTGTCGGTTGTCTCTAAATGACCGGTAACTCATGCAAATTTAGTGGAAACAAAAGAGTGAAATGCTCCCGTATCAAAAAGTACCCTTCCCTTACACCCACAGATAGGAAACGCACCCTTTACTGATGACAACGCCTGAGGTGCTGGAGACATAGGTATATTCTGGACGTTATACATGCGCCCATAGTGCATCTAATCCTGTTGCTGTTGCTGTGGGGCAGGTGTTGGTGCTGGAGCTAACGGACCTGCTGGCATTGTTGGATACCCTATTATTGTGCTCTACCTTGATGTGGGAAATCTTTCTTCTTGTGGACCTGCTGGCCACATATAAAGCACTGCCCATAAAATAATCTTTGTCCCTTGCGCTACTAGCCCTGACGTTGGCCCTGCTGACCTCCCCCCGAGTTCCCTTGGCCCCATTAGCCTTGATGGACCTGCTGATGTTGGGGACCCTATTGGACCTGTCTGTCTGATCGGTGTCCTCCGAACCTAAATCTATTGGCTGAGTTCCCTTATCAAGAATTCATCCCTTATTCACCCACTGTAGGCTGCTGCTGGGGTGGTGTCCCACTAACATTACCCCTACGGCCCTACTCTGCTGGCTAGGCTATTTTCCCCTCTTGATTCCCTTCGCATGGAAGCGATGATCCTGACAGTGTACTAGTGCGACACTGACAACGTCAGTGTATGTCATCAAAGCAGGATTATCGATCAAATGGTGCCTGATCCTCCAGGACAAACTATCCATGAACTTTTCTTTCTTCCTCTCCTCATTTCTCACCTCATCTTGCACAAAGTTCACTAAATGGGTGAACTCTTCATCGTAGTCTGACATAGCTCCCCAAACTTATTCCACATCTCTGACTCGACTGCATGCGAAAAGTACTTGTGGTCAAACCGCACTCAAAACTCAGAAATCGTCATCAAGTCTCTCTCCTCTGCGGTTGTCACCTACTCCCGCCACTATATAGTTGCTCCTGATAGCCTGAAGGAAGTTAATATTTGTTTATGTACTTCACTTCTCTCTAACATGCGCAGATAGTGCTGAATATTCTTCTTCCATTGGCATGCCGCCACTACATCAATACTGCCCACTATGTACCAAGAAGATGGCTCTGTCTCGGACTGAATCACGGGTGCCACTGGCGGTTATGCCTGAGGCTGAAGGAAATGGGCTGCCATAGCTCTCATGGCTGTCTCAATCACCTAGGCCACTATCACTACCACTTATGATGTCAAAATCATCTCTGGTGGTGGCTGTGGCGGTGGTACCTACGACTCCTATCGAGCCTCCCTCCTCTCATCTTTGGCCTCTTCCTTCTCTTCTCACTCTCTCCTCGGTGGCATTTGATAACTGATCGAGGTAAAAAATCGAGCGTCCGTATAAATACGCTAGTCGTTGTTATTGGCTTCCAACCATAATACAAAAAAAAATCTAAACTTTAACTACACGCTTATAGAGTATAGTGGCAAGTCTGGGTATCGAATCCATAGGGAATTAGGACGAGTGAACGTTTACTACAAAGGTAAGACTGTTAACCCTAACTTGACTCTAAAAAGAAATAAAAAGATGATGATTGAGTGAGAAAGGATAAAGGAAAAAATAAAGAAGTTAACTAAAACTAATTGGAAAATTAAGGTAGGGACACAATCCCTCAACCCTAGCCTAACATGGTGAAATTAATGAAAATTACGTTATCTACGTTGCATGAACTCATAATTTCTTGGAAAGAGAAATGAAATATGAGAAATAATAATAAAAGTGCAGGAACTAAAAGTTACGACGATTGAAGAACAAGAACATGCAAGAAGAAATCAAAGGTTGAAGAAAAACTCGAAAAGCTCTTGAATTAATTGTGCAAAGTATGTAAATTCTTCTCCTAGATGTTCCTACTTGTTATGGAGCTTTTACATAAATGAAATCTGAATAAAAAGAGTCCTAATGACAAAATATATAGGGTAGAGGTCGTTTAGAAGAGTCCCCAAAATATAAAACTCTTTTGGCTAAAAGATAAGCACAAAATAAAAATCACGTATCTAGAAATTTGTCACACTTAGAAAGCGTGACTATTTTTTTAACGGATCTGATGCGTGACAAATGGACGAACCGGTTCGGGTTCTAGGTGTACCGGTTCGGGTGAATTCGCTGGTTTTGGGCCTCTTTCAACACTTAGAATATTTTCCAACTTTCTTATTTTCTTCCTTGGATTTTTTCTCAACTTCAAATGATCATAACTCCTTCACCGTAGCTCGGATTTGCATTTTTTCTAGTATTCTTGTTGTTTCGAGATATTCAACTTTCCAGAAGGCCCAACCTCCGGGATTGGGCTGAAGAATTACGAAAATACCCTTGAACTTGCCTTCCTAGCCTTTCTTCTATGATTTTTCCGCAACTTCAAGGGATTATAACTCTTTCACCGTAGCTCGGATTTGGGTGTCATTTTTCCCAGTGTTTTTTAATTGAAATATCTTCAACTTTTTACTTGGCCCCACCTCCGAACTAAGGCTATAAAATTATGAAAATGCCCTTCAACTCCCCAATTCTTGGTTTCTTTCACTATTTTGAGTTCTCTTTTCCATTTTTCTTGCATGAAATACCTGTAAAACACATAAGAGATACACAAAATACGAAATACTTACCAAAAAGGGTTAGTAGCATAAATATGAGACAAATCCAAGCTATTTACACCGCACGGGATCATAAAAATACTTAAATTAAGGGGATAAATGTGAAGAATTTATGCCTAATCAATAACAGATCGAATTGTATGAGTTCACAGTCAATACAATATCTAATAGCAGAAGTATGATATCTTAAGCATGTAAAGATAAAAACAACAGTCCTAACAATAGGGTTCTATATTAAAACAACGATATGCTGAAATCGTATCAAGGCATACAGATCCTATGGACACTAGAACTTGATGCTCTGATACCCTCTGTGACATCCCGCCTAATTAAATACCGGGTGATCAGGCCTTTATTAAATTAAAACAGGATTTATAAAATGGTCCATTCTTAGCATCACTGTCAAAAGTCAAATTAACTACTAATCACGCATCAATTAGTTAATCTAATGTCAAATTATATCTTGCATTAAATACTAAAATTAATCAATGTAAACAAACTAACTTAAACCATCCACGACAGATAGAATCCAAACCATAATAAGATGTCATATATAAATGCCATGCCGATATATTCATCGACTATAAAGATCCTAAAAACAACTGTTAATCCAAAAATGAAAACCAACTTGTATCTGAACTAAAACTGAATAAGTAGTGAAGGATAACATGTATATAATGAAATACTAAACTGAAATCCTACACTAGATCAGAATGAATAATGGAAGCGTCTAGGCAAAGTCCTGCGAACATCCACCTGTGTCGCAACTGCGTCCCCCTAGAATAAAATATCAAGTCCGGAAACCATGTGGCTGGAAATCTAAAAGGTTTTCAAAAATATTTTTATAGCGAGAGTTAGTATTCAAAACGTTTTGAAAATATTTAGCAAGCGTTTATCACAATTTAAAATCAATTATTTATTTCACATGTTAGGTTCACGTACACTCTCTTGGGTTTCCTCACCTCTCATCTATAGTGCATGCCTAGCGGTCTATACTTAGCCCACCTAACTATAATACCCAAGCTAACTACACTAAAGTATCCAACTGAACTTATCTATACATCTAAGTTTTTGTACCGCCCATACAGTACGCTACGTTATTAACATATCTCATATGTAATTTCTTTCTCCTGTAACATTTCACATATGTTATATTTCAATCTTTATAATTAAGTCTCTCCGCTTAATTCATACAACATTTCACACATGTTATCTTTCAACCTTTATAATTAAGTTTCACTACTTAATTTACTTCCTTGGATATACATAATCTACTATCCACTACTTCATATAAGTAGAAGTTTCCCATTTATATATATATAGGTACCACAACCTATATATATACTATCTAAGGCATCACTCGAAAAGACAACCGTGATGCATGTATACTTTGTTATCATATCCCCATACATCACGTGCATCAAGGAATCCTCGTACATCTCGTACATCAAGGACTTATGGTTCTGTGAGCACCCTCAAACATAAAATAATCATCATACTAAGGGGACGGACAAGGTTCCCAGTCTTTGGGGCTGCGCACATACCCAACATACCCAAACAACCTGCCAGTATCACTATTATCACTCAAAATAGTAATCCGCCTATAGTTCCATGCCCGGGGTACTTATCCAAACCTCGATGGAATCGCTAAGGTGGGACGGACCCTTTCACTACCTAACCCTCGGGATAACTGTGACACCCCGCCTAATTAGACATCAGGTGATCAGTCTTTTATTAAATTAAAATAGGTCTCTCATTTGGTTCTTTCTTAGCATCACTGTCGAAAAACTTTTTAATTACTACTCACCTATTGGTTAATTAAATCGGTGCCAAATTTTATCTTCCACTAAAAGGTATTAATTGCGAACATCAATAATGTAATACTAACCAATCACAACAATAAATCCCAAACCATTCATGATATAAATGAAGTTTCGCCGAATGACCCATCAATAAAATCAAAAGTAAATAAACTACTAAAACAACTGAAGTCTAAATACTAAAACTGAAATGAGTGGGAAACATGCCATAAAAATAAATCTGACAAGTGGAGATAGATTCATACACTAGAAATGATAAATGGAGGCGTCTAAGCAAAGTCCTTTAAGAATCCACCCTTCTCACAGTTGCGTCTCCCTCGATCAGAATGCCATGCATGGCATCCCTGTGGATGGACACCTAAAAGATTTTGGAAAATATTTTATAGTAAGATCTAGTACTCAAAACATCTTGAAAATCTTTAGCAAGAGTTTATCACAATTCAAAATGAGGCTATTGATTACACATGTTAGGTTCTCGTACACTCTCTTGAGTTTTACTCACCCTTCATCTATAGTGCACTCCTAACGTTCTATACTTAGCCCACCTATCTATACTATCCAAGCTAACTAGACTAAAGTATTCATTTGAACTCATCTACGCGTCTAAGCTCCCGTACTGCCTATATAGTACATAGATTTTATTAACATCTCTCAAGTGTTACTTAATACCATATAACATCTCACATATGTTATCTTTCCACATTTTTATAATTAAGTGTCATTACTTAATTTATTCCATAGATATTCACTGTCTAATATAACATCTCCATAATTCAGTCTCTCTACTTAATTATTCCATAGATATTCACTATCTAACATTAATTCATTAATTAAGTCTCACTATTTAATTATTCCATAGATATTCACTATCTAACATTAATTCATTAATTAAGTCTCACTACTTAATTTTGCTTTTCAAATATATATATCTATATATAAATTCTGTCAGTCTACTATCACTAATAAGTAGAATAATCATAAAGTATATATTCTCACACAATATATACTATATTTTTATAATCACATCCCCGTATCACACATTAGGTATCATTGGCTCGGAATCAAACCTCGATCACCACTAGCTATTGATTATATTTGCTAGGAATGGCACCTCGATCACCAATAGTAATCATATCTAGATTGGCTCGATATCATCCCTCGATCAACGATACTAGTCATATATATATATATATATATATATATATATATATATATATATATATATATATATATATATATATATATATTGGCTCGGAACCATACCTCGATCACCAATATACTTTCGGTATTCACACAACCTAAATATTCATAAAATAGGCACTCGCACAGCCCAAACCTTCATATTAGTACGTAGTATATTTCTCTCTAATACTTACTGTACGTTATATTTTATGATTCATCTCACTATCGTATGCGTTTGAGTATACACACCTCTAAGGGCCCTAGCTACCCCTTTATAAATTTCAGTAGTTAAGTTATCTCTAACCTACTGGTATGCACCTTGGATTGAATTTTACTCTCTCCGTAACTCGAATCCAAAATTTCTCGACACACGACTCGGTCGGTTTATCCTCGTCAGTCCATACTCCAAGTCTTACACTCAATGACCGTATCGGACCAAAACAATATATCTATTGGTCTTCCCTAAGTCTCTACATAGGTATAATATCATCATTAAGGTTCCCCTAGATCGTTGGAAATCAAATAACACTCAACCAACAAAAGAACCCAACTTCATCTTTAGTCGATCGATCAACTAGTCGATCTATCGACAAATTTGGTCGATCTATCGACCCCTGGTTGACAGCTTCGTCCCAACTTCGTTTTTCTCCATTGTTAACCCATAAAACTCTCATCAAACCTTCTATAAATATATCCCAACATAACCAAACATCAAATATATGTATAGAGACTATTTCTAACATAAATTTTTCATCAAAACTTTATGAAATCATCTCAAGAATCATCAAACTCTAAATATGATTTAAAACCCCAAAAATGGTGTTCTTCATGTTCAACCCATTTCAACTCAAATTTATATCCGTATTAACAATAATATTTCTACGGATTTTAAATCCTTTACGGATATGAATATAAACTACATGCAATCCTACCCAAACATGTAACATAATCATTCTTTTTCTCCAAGAATATAATATCATCAAACTATTCATGCAACCCTACACATGGGTATAATAACTTTAATTTGATTTGTAAATAAACACTTGCCTCATAGTTTGTAGGGATGATTTCGTGTTGGTAATGGTGGATTGATGTTATTCTCCCTCCATCCTTCTTCCTTTGATGATTTGGGTGCAAGATTCAAGTCCAATTCTTCAAAAATCCCTTCTTAAGCTTTGGAATTGGTTTCCCCCTTCTCTCTAATGGCCTCTCTAAGTTTTGTGAGTTATCCACCCTAGCTTCAATTCTAATTATCAGATATATGGACCAATTTTCGTAGGTCATTTAACCCTTATTTTTAAAATGACCAAATTACCCTCAATAGGTGTCGGTTTGGTCTAAAATTAACCCGGAACCTGAACTATACCCCCGGGTATACTATTCTGACTATTTTGAATCATTCAGAATCATTCGTGACCTCGAAATCATCATACGAGTCACTAAAAATTTAATTCATATCTCGACCTCAATTTTAGTCTACACGCGACTCTCGGTTGGGATGAAATAAAATACGCACATATCACTCACTAAGTCGTTCATCAATAATCCACCATTATTTACTATTCACACACATAGTAAATCTCATAACAAAATATTAATTAGTCTCTATCCCTCGATTAATATTTAATAATCACTTTTATTATTTAATCACATTAAATTATGTCACACATGTAATTTAACTAATACGTATTTTTCCAAGTAATTTCTAATTTGATTAAATCATAAATACGTAGAAATACGGGGTATTACAATAACAAGTAGCGGTATATTCACGTTGCAACCGGTATACAATAGGTATTCACACAACCTAAGTATCCATATAAATCAGTAGGTATACACACAACCCAATTATTCAGGTTTGTACGTAGTATCCTTCTCTCCCATACTCACCGTACTAATTGCTTTACGAATTATCACACTTATCATATTTATTTGATTATTCATACAACTCTAAGGGTTCTACTTACCCCTTCGTTAATTTCAGTAGCTAAATTAATATTTACCCTACTGGTCCTCTTATTAATTCATTTTGGATTTTTGTAATTCGTTATCTTTCTCTCTAATGATTTATGACATCCTTTCATCCCATATAATTCTTGTCTTAATCATGTCAATAAGACTAAATTTCGTAACTCTGTCAAGGCCTACTGTACTATAATAAATCCCTTATTATTGTTAACGATGTCCCAAACTTTCTCCCGAAACGATTTAGGAGTTTCAAGGTTAAAAGGGAAATTCACATTTTTGACAGGACCAAATCGATCCACCCCTTCGACCGAACCGATTTGCCCTTCTACCACTCAAATTTTTCCCAGGACCGAACCAATCCACCCCTTGGACCGAACCGGCCCGTTCTTTTGTAACTCATCTTCTCTTAATACGCAATTGCATTTTTCACCATTTTCACATATGTGTCCTACATGATTCTTCACCAAAATCAAAACCAACTATACCAACCCTTTTTACACGTCTTAGCAAGATTTCTAACTAAATCTCACATCAGATCAGGAATATATTAAATCATCAAATCATCAAAAGCCCTAGATTTTCATGTTCTTCCCGTGCATTCATTCAGAAACTCAGATTTAATTCGTGTTAATGATCATTTCTCCTCTGATTATTAACCCTCTAAATATATTAAATCATGATACATGCAAGTCTTACCCAATCATGCATAAAAATCCAATCTTTTCTGCCAAAAACATTGATTTAATCAAATCTAGACATTAAAACCCTACACATGGGTATTATAATTTCAAAGAACATTGTATATAAGCACTTGCCTTAACAGATGGGGTCTGATTTCATGATGGTGATTATCGATTGCTGATCCTCTCTTCAAATCCACCCTCCTTAGATGATTAGGATGCAAGAACAAAGTCTAATTCTGCACGAACACCCCCTTAACCTTTTAGAAAGGTTTCTCTCTTCTCTCTAATGGAGTCTCGTAATATTTTTATGTTATTAACCCTAACTCAATCTCTAATCATCAGTTATAGGAGTCTTAATTTTTTAGGTCCCTTAACCTTTATTTTTTAAATGACTAAAATGCACTCCATTGGTGTCGGTATGGCCTAAAATTGACTCGGGACCCAAACTATACCCCGAGTATACTATTTTGACTATTTCGACCCTTTTGGAATCATTTGTGACCTCCAAATTATCATCCGAGCACTAAAAATATATATCCTATCTCGACCTCAATTTAGTCTACACACGACTCCCGGATGAGATGTAATCAAATATGCTAATATCACTCGTTGTGACGTAAGTCAATAATCATCAATTATTTACTATTTACTCTTAGTAAATTTATTCCATAATATTAATCGGTATCTATCTCTCGATTAATATCTAATAGTCATGTTTATTAATTACTCACATTAAATTACTCCACTCGCGTAATTTAAATAAAATGTAATTTCCCAATTAATTTTTGAATTAATATAAATTTCAAATACTTAAAAATATGGGGTATCACACTTTTGAACAATGGATGATTCGGGTTGATCAGCTACCCCTTTGGCTTTCTTTGGAGATAAGCTCTGTTCCGGAGAAGTCTGCTCGACAAGCAAGTTAATTGGTTGTTGACCTCTGGATATGTAAATTCCAATATGAAATATGTTATAGCTTGCTGCTTCAACGAGGATCTTGGCTCATAGATGATATCGTATTCTCCAAGCTCCAATGCCCAACACATCAACCTGCCTAATTTCTCTAATTTGTGAAGTGCTTGCTGAAAAGTTAAATCAGTATATACCACTATAGTATGTGCTTAGAAGTAAGGCTTCATTCGTCGTGAGGCTTCAAGGAGAGCTAAAAATAATTTCTCCAAATGCAGATACATAATCTTCGCTCCTATGAACGCCTTAGTAGACTGGGTTTTGGATTCCATCTTGTTGCCGGATTAACACTTAGCTGACTGCAGATTCAGAAATAGCTAAATATAAATATAATTTCTCACCCAAAGTTGGTCAGGACAATAACGGTGGAGATCCCAAATACTTCTTCAGATACGAAAATTCTTTTTCACACTCCTCTTTACACTTAAAAGTTTTTCTGAGTACCTTAAAGAATAGTAAAGATCGAACCATTGCTCGGGACACGAACCGATTGAGAGTAGACACTTTTTCAGTAAGTTTTTTAACATCTTTTTTGCAAGTGGGATATTGCATTTCAATCTGAACTTTAATTTGGAAGGGTTGACTTCTATTCCTCTTTACTTTACAATGAAACCAAGGAACATCCCTTCTTGTACACCGAATACACATTTGGTTGGATTAAGCTTCATCTTGTACTTTTCCAACTGGTAGAATGAGTTAAGTTCGCAATGTGATCGGCAACATGTTTGCTCTCGGTGAGCATATCATCTACATATACCTCCATGTCTTTATCGATCTGATCTTCAAAGACCTTGTTCATTAATCTTTGATAGATGGCACTAGCATTTTCAACCCAAAGTGAATGATATTGTAACAATAAATTCCTCGGTGGGTAATGAAAGAAGTATTTTCCCGGTCCTCGGGCTTCATCTTTATATGTTTATAACATGAATATGCATCCATAAAACTGAGCAGCTCATGACATGCCATAGCATCGACCAATTGATCAATCCTTGGTAAAGGGAAATGATATTTTGGACATGCTTTATTAAGATCCGTAAAATCTACACATATACGCCATTTATTATTTTTCTTCTTAACCATCACCACATTTTCTAACCACCTAAGATACTTAACAACTTCAATAAATTGGGCTTTTACAACTTGTCTACCTACTCTAGGATAGTCGTACTCTTTTTATGACTAAACACCCCGCGCTTTTGTTTGCTTGGCTTGGCATCCTTGCTGGTATTGAGCTCGTGGAAAATGAAGTTGGGGTCAATCCCGGGCATATTTTCATGACTCCAATCAAGTACACTTTTTTACTCCTTTAGGAATGTGATTAATTCCTATTTGAGGGACGGTGCTAATGTGGAGCCGATTTGAGTAGTCATTCTGGACTTTTATCGTCAAGAATTATACTCTCTGTGATCTCTAGTACCTTCCCTTTTATCAAATTTATTTCCTCACGGGGATCCAAGTTATCAACTTAGTAAGTGATGGTCTTTTTCTTTAGGTCTGTCAAGTCTTCTAGATCGGCTGAGGTGTAATAGCATTCCCTGGACACCTTCTAGTCTCCCTTTACTACACCGACTCCAAAATGGGTAAGGAACTTCAGGCATTAGTGAATAATGGATGGTACAACTTTAAATTTCTTTAAACCTACTCTATCGAGAATCATAGTGTAGGCTGATTTGACATTCTTATCAAGAATAAAGAAATGTACCTTCTCTATTAGACTTATCTACCAAGTGTCGATCAATACTTCCAACTTGATAGTTCCTAGGGGATAGACTTTTTTCCCTAAAAAACCAATCAGGAGTCTGTGGTATGGCTCCAATTGACTTGTCTCCAATCCCTGACTTTTGAAGCAATCATAGAACATAATATCCACAGAATCCCATTATCTATCAAAACTCTGACAATTCTAGCTTCATGGATTTTGAATATAACAACCAAATGGTCTTCATGGGGGTACAATGCTCCACATAGGTCATTTTTAGAGAAACTGATGATAAGCTTATATTTATTTACTATTTTGGGTTGACAATCATCTTTATCAATCAAATTGATGCAGCGTATGTAAGATCAAGCTTGGATTTCATTCAAGTAAGCTTTCCTCTCAGACAATCGAAAGAATCAAAAGTTATCATACCTACTTCAATATCTGGCTTCTTAAGTTTCTTCGGTCGGTCTGGATCATCTTTGTAACCATCCTCATGACCTCTCTTCTTGTCATCTCTGGGCTTGAAAGGGGATTTTGACCATATTCTGACTTCTCAACCTTTGACTCGATTAACGTACTTGGTCAGTTTTCCTCGGTGTAAGAGGGATTCAACTTTCTTTTTCAAGGCAATGCATTTATCAGTTGTGTGCCCATGATCCTTGTGGAACTCGTAATATTTGGACTTATCTCTCCTCTTGGGTGGTATTTTCATCTTCCCAGGCCATTTCAAGTCTTTATTATTTCTAATTTCCTTTAGGATGTGATGGACACCAACTTTCAGTGGAGTATATTCTTTTTATTTTTTGGTTTTTCTGCTTTCTTACACGTCTGCTCTTTCTTCTCAATAGGCTTTGTCACTAGAGTTTGCTTAGCAGCCATGACTTCTTTGACATTTATGATTCTTCTAGCCTTGGTCATGAACTCTGTTATGGTTTTAGGTGGATTTTTTGCCAATGCGTAATATAGTTTCTCAAGAATTAGCCCACTCATCACGACTGTGATGGTTATTTTCTCCTCATAATCAACTACCTATTATTTCTCGTTATTGAAATGAGTGATGTATTCCCTTGTGGTCTTCCCTGCTCGCTTTCAAACACTCAGAAGATGTGTTAACCTCTTGATTGGCTTGAACCCAACCAAAGCATAAATTTCTAATAAATAGCTCGGCGAGCTGATTAAAGGTAACAAATTATCCTCGGGGCAAGTGTTTGTACCATATTTGGGTCGAGCCAGTAATGGTGCTTACAAAAGCTTTGTATCTCATTCCATCAAGAATAAAATAAATATCGATAACAGCCTGATAAAATTCAATATGTAAAATTAAATCCATCTTACCACTATATTTAGGGGTCAAAACTGGTGTCTTAAACTTAGATGGAGTAGGAAAATCAACAATAATCTAGATGGAAGGAGACCCCTTGATAAAATTTTATTGTAATGGATTCTTTGCTTTGTCCCATTCTCCTAGCCGATCTTCGAATCATTGAATTGATCCTTTCCATGAAGGATTACCTGCATTAGACCTACTCGAAGCTACTTAGCCATCTCTACCATGCGTTTGTGTTGAACTCTCTTTATGGGAAGTCTGCTCAGCATGCATATATCATTATACGCTTGATCTGGATCTGATTGCCCTTTCACGATGTTCGACTGGGTGCTTAGGTAATTGGGACAATTCCCTATGATGAATCATGTTTGCTCGGGGACCTAAATGATTAAAAGGTGAAGCTCTGCTCAACCTTTCTAATGCGTTTAGTCTTTTAGGAGTGAAATAATGGTCATCATAAAACTTTATGGATTTGATTGATGATTTAACTCCCGAATGATAAGATCTATCGCACTAAAACCTGGAATAACTGTTTTGATTATTCCTAGGAGGAAGAGGTGGCATCACTTTCCTAGGAGGTGGAGTAATAGTTTGCTTGTATGGAGAAAGAGACCTAGCTTGTAATGATTGAGCCAGTTGCGTTATGGTTTCCTGCATCACTTCTGGCCCTGGCAATATTGGCCAGAATTCCATTTAAGTCGGCTGCAGTAAGCAGAGCAGATGGGATGGTAAAACTACCTTCATTTCTGACACTACTCTCTGGATTATTCATTTATTTTGAGGATAAAGAAACAACAAGGATACAAAAGATTGAGAACGATGATAGGCACACGTTCCCATAAACAGCGACAATTTGTTGATGTCTAAAATAAGTTATTGTGTTTTCTTAGCCATGTAACCTAAATTATTAATCACGGATAGATAATAAAAGAAAAATAAGTTAGACACATGGTTTTTTTTAGTAGTTCGACTATGAAAAAAGCCTACGTCCACTGTTATTGCATTATTATTGATGATTACAGAAAGTTGGGTATTCTTTGTAAGGTAAGAATGACCTAAATCTGTTGTCCCTGAATAATAGGAATACAATGTGTTTATGTAAGGACACAAATTTCCAATTGAGTCCATATGTAGTATTGGCTTAATTCCGAACAAAACCATTTAAGTCGTAGGATAGAAGTTTGCTCCTATCAAGCCTATGACGTTTGAAGAAGTTTAAGACGTAGCGTCTAAGATTTAAAGTTTCATCCTTGCCGATTTTAGTGCCATGTTTGTACGTCAACAACAACTGGATTCCAAGTCTCCAAAGGTAAGAATGCACGATTATATATGTAGGAACATGGAAAATATTTTATGGGTGTAAATTTTATAAAGTTTTGTCTTAATGACTTTTAATTTTCTCATAAAATCATTTTAGACATTTTAGACTTCTTTTATAAATGTTTTGGGCTTGAAAATTAAAAGGTGGATTTTCTGAAAACTCGTTAGGACAAAATTGGGAACTCATTCGAACGAGATTCCCAAGTCGTTCGAATGACATTATAAAACGATTTTTTTTTCCAATTCTCTGTTTTCTCGTTAGAAGCTTTGGTTCGAAGTAAGTCGTTCCAACGATCTCGTTCGAACGAGATATCAAACGACATTTGCCTCTTAAACTCTAAATTGTTGTTAGAAGTTGTTTAAACAATGTCGCTTGAACGAGAATGGTCGTTCGAACGAGATGGCGTCAGTTTTTGGCAGTTTTGTTTTTCCCTCCATTTTTTCCCACTACTTTTTGACAGTTTTATCCAATTCGGGACTGCAGTTTTTCATAGACTTTTCACCTCATTTTTCAGAATTATTGAGAGAAAAAAACATCTTTAAGAAAATTCCCTTTCGTGTGTTTGATTTCCATGGTTTAAATTCTTCCAAAACGTATCACCCATGTTTGTTTAATCCAAGTTCTTTATATATATATATATATTTACTTGGAGATTTTTGGCACCGGGTTTTCTCTACACTTACGAGAAGAGAGTTTGGGTTTATTCTCTATCCTATAAAGAATAAGAACTTTGTTTGCAGTGGATTTCTCACACTGTGAAAGGCACTATGTGTGGTTGACGGTTGTTGTGCTTCGATTGGTGGACACCAAAACTGCGATGGACGTCGTCTTTATTTACTAAACTGAGGTATTTATAAGAAGAAGCGTCGGGTCTTGTAGGGAGTCAAGTCAAGTGTAGTAATTCTTTTTGGCTTATAATTGTAAAACCATATATACTGAATTTTTTAGGCAAGGGTCGTTCGAGGCTTTTCTCATTTGGGTTTTCCTCGTACATCGTCGTGTAGTGGTTGTGATTTTTATTTTATCTTGCAAAAATACTTAGATGTATGCATAGATGAATTAATTTTGTTTAAGTGGAAATTAATTTGTTGAGTACTTTAATTTCACTTTTAGTTTAACTTAATTTTAATTTTGAAGAAATTTAAATTTGAAGTTTGTTCTTGTTTAAAATTTGAATTGGATATTTAGTTGGGAATTTAATTGAACCATCACATTAATTTTTTAAAGAATTTGAAATTTAGGAGCTTCTGCATCCTTACAAGTTGTATCAGCGCTAGAGCGCTAATTTATTGCGTTAAGATCCTTTTAAATATTTGGTTAAAAATAAGATTTTCTCCGTTTTCAAAATTTTCAATTTTTGATGTTCTCAATTACGCATATTGGAAAACGCGTACAAAATCAGCACTAAAATCCATAGATGAGAGCGTTTGGCAGTCTTTTGTTACCGGGTGGTCCCCACCTACTTGTTTAGTTGAAAATGAGCGTGTCCCCAAACCCGTAAAGAGATGGAGTGAGAACGAGCTTAAATTAGCTAACTTTAATTCTCGAGGCTTGAATGCTTTGTTTAGTGCGGTCACACCGGATAAATTCTGACGTATCATGATGTGTGAAACCGCTAAAGAAGCTTGGGAAATTATACAAAAACCCACAAGGGAACTAGTGTCGTTAAAGTGTCTAAACTTTAAAACCTCGCCACTCAATTCGAGACCATTAAAATGCTTGAAAATGAAACTTTTGATGAATTTTATGCTAGACTTTCAGTTATTGTTAACTCATCATTTAATTTGGGAGAAAAAATACCCAACGATCGAGTGGTAAAGAAAATTTTAAGGTCCCTACCAGATAGGTTTATTCCTAAAGTGATCGTTTTGAATTATTTACCAACTTTAGCCTCTACGAAAATAAAAGAGCTCGTAGGAGATTTACAAACCTGTGAACTTGATATGTTTCCCTCCAAAAAATGAAATGAAGAAAGATAAGGGCATCGCTTTGAAAGCCCAAAAGGAGGAAAGGGTAGCTTTGGATGATGAGAGTGATTTTGACTAGGAAGAAATGGCAACGTTTGCAAGGAAATTTAGAAAATTTCTTTACATTAACAAAGATAATCTTAGAAATGAATTTAAGAAATTTGATAAATCCAAGTATAACGAGCCTGAAAAGGTCCCTAAAACACAAAATGAAAATCTTAATAGGGACGAATCAAATCGTTATTTTGGTTGTAAAGGGTATGATCATAGGGCTTTTGAATGTCTCACTAAACTAAGGAGAGAGGGCAAGCAACCAATCTCGTACAATGCAACCCTTAGTGATAGTCATAAGGAGGAGGGACCCGATTCCCCCATTGAGCGCAACTTTACCGCATTCATAGCAAGTCATGTGAGTAACGATAATGAATCTTCCCATGAAGACATACATTTACATGACCCTTATGAGGCATTTATTTGCGATTCCCAAAAATTTGATGGTTTAGAGAGTGGAGAAGAAAGAAAGAGTGAAAATGATGAAGAGGTTGATGAGAGGGAACTTCAAATAGCCTTTCAAGAATTATATGTCGAATCAATTAAATTAAAAAGGGTAAATTTGAAGTTAGAACCTAGTTTGAGAGAACGTGCCAAGGTTATTGATGAGAGTGCCTTAGTGAAAGACCTTAGGAAACGTGAAATAACTCTTCGAGAGAAGCCTGAATATGTTAAAGGTAAGAGAGATGGCGTTAGAGGTTTGATGGAAACAATGAAGAAAGAGCTTATTGTGTTTAAAGAGATGAAGGTTTTGTTAGAGTCTAGGATTTTAGAATTAGAAGAAAAATTGAGGGAGTCTAGTAAGGTCAAATTTAATTTAGAATGTAGGTCCATTAAATTAGACAAAATATTAGGAACCGTCCATGTCAAAAATGATATTTGTGGTTTAGGCTTCGATTCTTATAATGCTACCGCTAATAATGCCAAAACCATAATTTTGAGAGAATCAGCTAAGAACACTACTAAAGGTCAATCCTTAGGTACTACTTTTTGATGTGTCTTTACTTGCTCACATTGTGGTCGAAAAGGTCATCCTAGGAAATTTTGTTTCGATCTCAAAAAGGATCCTAGGAAATCCAAGAGTAAGGTAACCAAGGTAGCCAAGATCACTAAATCCCGAGATTGTCACTCTTGACTTGTATGGGTTAGGAGATCCGACTTGGTAGCTTTATAAAATAGGATTTTTTATTCTCATTTGCTTGCACATGAAACCTCCCATGCTAAATCAAAAGATAAATGTGTTAGCTTTGTTTACATACTCTAGCGTTTTTGTGCTTCGTGTTATATGTATGCTAGTTGTATGTATGTTTGTCGTTTTCTAGTCTATGCTCCATGATTTATCACATTCTAGAATTATGATTTGTGTATATTTTTTGCATTTATTTTTATTTATTTGTGTCTTATTGAGAAAAAAATACAAAAAGATTTTCTTTGTTTTTCTCTTGAGTTGATATTTTTGGGTTTGGTAAAAATTTTGCAAAAACTCTAAACGATTTTTTATTTTTTGTGTGTATTTTAGTTTGACACACTTTATGTGGCATACACTTGTGTTTCAATCCTTTCCCTTTCCGCTTCCATGTGGCTAGAACTTTTGGTTAAGATTTTCGATCCTTAAAATGTTCTTTGTCTTGCTTGCATGGAGTTATTGGATCTTGTGTTGCTTAATGGATTATATTTTCATATGCCTCGTTTCACATATGCACGAGCTCATTTGAAATTTAAACGTTACGTGTATATTTTGAGCAAGTGAGATGTTCTCCTATCAATTTAGTCATCTACATATTGCTATGACTAGGAAGTTTTGTGCATGTAAGAACCGTTTCCCAGATGTAAAAATTAGAAAAATATATCTATCCGGCGTAAAATATTTTTCAATCGAATTGGGTTGCGAAAGAAAAATTACTTTGCGTGAAAGACACCATTGAACATTTGGCCTTAAAAAATCTGTCATTAAAAAGAATATCAGCCGAGGCCAAAAATAGTTTAGTTAATATGTTCAAAAGAAAACGAAAAGAAAATTATGAGGGTTTTGGTTGGATGTATTAATGGATTTGCACAGTGACTTTGTATCCTAGTTATGATTTTATTGTTATAACTCAATTGGTTTGTAGAATCATTAAAATTCTTGGCTAGTGTGTATTGTGTATGTTTGTTCATTGAGTTCAATCTATATTATCACATAAGGATATATCTAAATGTGATAAAGTTTTGCAATCAAATGGGAACTCCATGAACATGTTTTTAAGTGATTTGGTCTATATTCCTTTAGTCTCTAGTTCTTACCCCTTCACTTCCATTTACCACATGTATTCGGACACATTTTTTCCATACCAGTGTGAAAAGCTTAATATATTCTATGTCGTGTGTGGTGTTTGTACCTATGTATATGTGCGTGTGTGTTAGTGATATTCATTGTGTGTGTGTATATATATATATAATATTTTTTTGTTTTCAAGTCTTTGACATGATATCTAGTCCATATTTACTTTGAATTCATAATTGGTATCTAACTTGTTGCGAATTTTGGTTGATATCCCATCCTTATGCTTAATACATTTTAGTTGGTATCTTTTTTTTCATCGCATCATAGCTGGTATCTTTTGATTATTATGTGGATTAGTTGCACCATATTGTTGCCATATGATTTATTGTTCCTATTTACGCACCATTACATGTTTAACTTCTTAATTTATATCCCTTGTTTAGTCCTTAAGGGGAGAAATAATAGTTGCTTTAATTAGAGGGAGAAATAAGTAAGTTTATAATTATTTAACCTTTGTCTGTTCCTGAACAAAAAGGGGGAGAAATGGTATCTACACCTTTAGTTTGGGAGATCTAACTTAGGGGGAGTGCGCAATATTCTTAGGTAGAGATATAACTTGGGGGGATTGCGCAATCTTCTTCGGTAGGCGTTGTTAGATAAAGGGGGAGAATTAATTAAGGGGGAGTATTTATTTTCTGCATTTAATATTGTCATATTCTCTATGGGTTTTATAGTTTGTTAAGTGTGCAGGGTTTTTATCTTAAGCGACATCTTTAAAGCGGCAAAGCGGTTCATTCTTGTGTCGAGTCATAGCGTCTGTATTTATTTTTTTTGGGTGGGATGTTATGTTTAGACGAGCTTGACGGCCCATTAGGATTTTTGGTTGGGTTTTGTCCTGGAATAGCCAAAGGGGGAGATTTGTAAGGACACAAATTTTCAATTGAGTCCATATATAGTATTGGTTTAATTCTGGACAAGACCATTTGAGTCGTAGGATAAAAGTTTGCTCCTATCAAGCCTATGACGTTTGAAGAAGTTGGAGACGTAGCTACCAAGATTCAAAGTTTAAACCCTGTCAAGTTTAGTGCCATGTTTCTAGGTCAACAACAATTTGAGTCCAAGTCTCCAAAGGTATGAATGCACTATTATATACGTAGGAACTTGGAAAATATTTTATCAGTGTAAATTTTATAAAGTTTTGTCTTATCGACTTTTAATTTTCTCAAAAAATCATTTTAGACATTTTAGACTTGTTTTATAAATCTTTGGGGCTTAAAAATTAAAATTTTGATTTTCTGAAAACTCATTAGAACGAAACTGGGAATTCGTTCGAACGATATTCCCAGGTCGTTCGAATGACATTGTTAACGAGATTTGTTTTTCAATTCTCTGTTTTCTCGTTAGAAGCTTTGGTTCGAACGATGTCATTCCAACGATCTCGTTCGAATGAGATATCAAACGACATTTGCCTCTTAAACTCTGAATTGTCATTAGAAGTTGTTTGAACAATATCATTCGAACGAGAATGGTTGTTCGAACGAGATTGCGTCAGTTTTTGGCAGTTTTGTTTCTCCCTCCATTTTTTCCCACTACTTGTGCACACTACTTTTTGACAGTTTTATCCAATTCGGGACTGCAGTTTTTCATAAACTTTTCACCTCATTTTTTAGAATTATTGAGAGAAAAAAACTTCTTTAAGAAAAGTCCCTTTTGTGTGTTTGATTTCCATGGTTTAAATTCTTCCAAAACACATCACCCATATTTGTTTAATCCAAGTTCTTTATATATATATATATGCTTGGAGAGTTATGTTACCGGGTTTTCTCTACACCTACAAGAGAGTTTGGGTTTATTATATATCCCATAAAGGAGAAGAACTTTATTTGTTGTGACTTTCTCATATGGTGAAAGGCACTATGTATGGTTGACGGTTGTTGTACTTCGATTGGTGGACACTAAGACTACGGCGAACGTCGGGATTATTTGCTAGACGGAGGTATTTGCAAGAAGAAACGTCGGGGTTTGAAAGGAGTCAAGTCGAGTATAGTAAGTCTTTTTGTCTTGTAATTGTAAAACCATGTCTACTGAATTTGTTAGATAAGGGTCGTCCGAGGTTTTTTCCCATTTAGGTTTTCCTCGTATATCGTCGTGTAGTGGTTGTGATTTTCATTTTATCTTGCAAAAATACTTAGATGTATGCATAGATTTAAAAAGATAAATTTGGTTTAAAAATCACAATTACTGTTTAATTGGTGCTAACTAATAATTTGGATAAGTTTAATTTAATTCAAGTCCAGAATTTAATTTGATAAAATTTGGTTTGACCTATATTGAAAATTAGAATAAATCATTATTAGGCAAATTTTAGGACTTGGGTTGAATTAATTTTGTTTAAGTGGAAATTAATTTGTTGAGTAGTTTAATTTCACTTTTAGTTTAACTTAATTTTAATTTCAAAGAAATTAAAATTTGAAGTTTCTTCTTGTTTAAAATTTGAATTGGAATTTTAGATGGGAATTTAATTGAACCATCACATTTTTTTTAAAGAATTTAAAATTTGAGGTCTTCCGCATCCTTAAAATTTATTGTGGCCTCACTAGCCAAAAGGTTGGAATGCCTTTATATATTTAGACATTTATACCCATACATAAGTAATGTGTTGGTTGTAGGGCTGTAAACGGATATTCAAAAATCCCCATCCGTCCGATATCCGAATCCGAATTTGCGAATATTTATCCAAAAATATGGAAACAGATATGAATATGGATACTCTATAAAAATATCCGAGAAAACGAATACGGATATGGATAGTACTAGTATCCGACACGGATAATCCATATCCAATGCGGAGTATCCATTTTATCAGATATCCGTATCCGTCAAACATATGTTTAAAATATTACTAATAATATTAGTATTAGTATTACTAATAAATTAACATTAAAAAAACTTAATCGTTTATTCCGTAATAAAAAAACAAACACATACTCCTCTCGAAACAAAAACACCCTAAAGTTATTATTTTATTGGGTATATTATAAATTGCCATGTATTATTATTTCATTGAGTATATTATCAAGAAGTTACACTAAAGTTATAATACACCTTATCACACACAACATACACCCACTAAAGAACATATACTCCACTCAAAACAAAAGATCCATGAGGTTATCATTCTCAATAAGTTTGATTTTATATAAAAGGTGCATATTTATATCCACTGTTATGGAAGGCTACTGCTATTATTTTTTTAGATGACTTTAAGATTATATGACTGTAAAGTATGGATGGCTTTAAGCCATTTATCATTATGGAATGCTACTATTATTATGGAAGCCATAATTGTTGATGTTAGGAGGTAGTAATTTTGTTATATATTAATTTGGATTGGGTTGGATTTCATTGGATTAGATATTTTAATAGTTATTTTTTGCGATGGCTAAATAATGTAAACTGATACGGATATTATTCGAATTCGAGGTAGCCGAGCGGATACGGATATGGATAGTTATTTTAACTATCCGTGCGGATACGGATATGGATAGTGCATCCAGCTAGCAGATACGGATATGAAAAATATGGTATCCGATCCGTATTTGTCCGTTTGTCACCCCTAGATGGTTGATAGTCTTGAGCACATTAGAATGTCTTTTAGCTTTTCCCACGTGATTACTGTTTTCCTTCTTTGATGGTTTGTATTCTTTAGGTTGGTCGGCTTGGTGTCCGACCAACTATCTTTTGAGCCGACCAAGTGAATGTTGACTATGATTGTTGCCATATAGGAGGACAGATGTCCATATCTAATTGGTCAGCGTAGATAAATAATTTTTGGTATCAATGGGGGGATTCTACATAAAAAAAGGAGTGACTTGTAGATATATTTATGTGATCAATGATATGTATGATGGGTCCTTGACTGTAGTAAGAACATTAGTCGGAGACAGTAGTGAATTTTCAATTACACTAGGTGGTTCGTATCGAATATTGCATATTTTCTCCCCTTATCTTTATACATTCTAGCGCTTTTACGATCCTTAATGCCTATATTTATGCTCATTAACTAGATAACCTCGGATTTGGATATATACATGCTTTGCAAGGCTTAATTGTGCTCTTGTAGGTATTGAAACGCTAAAAGTGAGGATCCATTGCATTTCGAAGAAGTTCTGTCGCTGGACACTACTTCAAGGGAATTTTAGTCAATTCACATTTCTTCTCCAGCTCGTGGAAATTCCACGGATGCATATTCATTGAGTTAGCATCGCGTGCATCGTTTGGAGTTCAAACGAAAAAAGTTATGGCCATTTCCGTTAATGGACTTTTCTCCCTCTTCATGGACTAAGGGCTGCCAAAAACAGAGTGCCGGTCGACCGAGCTTGGGCCCCTGGTCGACCGCGATTTCAGATTTGGCCTACGAATTGAGACAGTGGGCTGGGACCTGTTCGATCGATCGATCGATGATTTTGATCGATTGATCGATGGTCTTTGGTCGATCGATCGTACCAGATATTTTACAATTCGTTCCTTTTCTTTTCTTTTTCCTTTAATTCTTTTGTAACTTACTATATAAAGGATTTTGTTGAAAATATCATATATATTGTAGTTTAGACAGTTTTAGAAGATAGTTTAGCTTAGGGTTTGGGTTTTTGAAGAGTTCTTCTTCATTTCTTCTTGGATTGGCACCCTTTTTGGTTTGTAAGTTGACTATTCATTCACCCTCTCCATTTAATATAGTTGTATTTCATTAATTCTTGCTTTCTAGTTTAATTTACATGCTTTCTTTACATGCTTTCTTTAATCGCTTTCTAGTGTAGATTCACCGCATTTTTAATATGCTTTCTAGTTAATTTAGTCTAGGTTGTGTTTGGATTGAACTCACTCGGGTTAACGCGTTGCTTTGCTTTGGTGATGGTGTTTACGGGTCAATTTCGGGTGGGTTGTCCTAGTTATTAATCCTAGGAGATTTGACGGGCATATCATGTATGTTCCGTGATTACGACCTTTCGTGCGTAATTTCTGGGGTATTTATTGACGCCAAAATCTTATTAGGCTTTATGAGAATTTAGGAGCGTGAGAACCCTTGATTTAATTAACTGCCGAAACGAGACGTATTTGTAATAACTCGTCGAACCATGTGACCATTTATACTAATTAACTCGGGTGAGGGATATTCGACACAACCTATAGTTTTTACCGCTTTGTTAATCTAGTTTCAATACACTCACCTAGATTAATATTTCCCTTTTTTGCATCTTTTCCTTTTTGTTGTTATTTATCTTTTACCATTTTATTTAGGAGTATTAAATCCTATAAATTCTAGCAATTCGTCTTTGTGGATATTTTCAATACCCGAACATGGCCGCTATACTCACCCGTTGAGTGTAGTCATAAGTTTAGGTTTTTTTATAGTTCAAGTGAGCCGAATTCAAAACG
Source organism: Sambucus nigra (assembly GCA_949130495.1). NCBI lineage: Eukaryota > Viridiplantae > Streptophyta > Magnoliopsida > Dipsacales > Adoxaceae > Sambucus > Sambucus nigra. The sequence continues at coordinate 289,689,528 of OX422215.1, read as the reverse complement.
ACCGGTGCGTAGGTGCTCTCGCGTCACGGCAAAAATCCTGTCTATTAAAATGGCGTTGTTGTCAGGGATGAGTTTGTTTTAGACTTTATTTGATTTACTATTTCGTAATATTTTCTTTCTATTCGTATTATTTGCTAACCTTTTTGCAGAACTTCCACATTTGAGCACATAGAAACGCTTGAATTTTCGCGCACCTTTTTTGTGGAATTCGCCACTTGAGCCATTTTTGGGGTAAGCATGTCTTATTCCAATTCTTTCGGTAATCATTGTTATAATTCTCAAAATTCTCGCAATCCTATGACTTTCGGTGAATACTTAGAATCCCAAATAATTTCAAATTCAAATATGACTTTGGGCGAGTATAACGAAAGTCAAAACTTAGGTTATTGGAATTTTGATGATGATGATAATGACTTTGGGCCTTTACCTCCTTATAATAGGAATTTTAAAACGAATTGCAATAGTTAAAATTCCTATAATAATGATTTTTCGTTTAAGTCCGATGGTAATTTTCAAAGTTCCCATTTTCAAGAATCCTAAATCTCGGCCTATGACTTTTAGCGAGGGCTTGCGTATGCTTGAAAATGAGAAAATTGAAAATCATTATTGGGAAGAAAATCGTTTATGGGAACATGAATTGGATTTATTATTTGAGTCCGACGACGATTTTTCTTCCGAGACTTTTGAAGTCGAGGAATGTTTTGAACCAAATCAGGACTTTGTGCCTACTTTGGAACAAACCATTCTAGACTTTTCCCATTGCGTAATAGATATTAAAAGTGAGGATGAAAATGACGTAATATCTATTTGCAATGAAATGATTTCTTCTTTGACCCCCAAAGAAGAACATTTCATTGAAAATGATATTATTTCCTTCGAAACTCATTCTTCATGCGATGATGATTCATCTCATGAGTTTGAATTTCTTTCATCCCCATTTTCATTCTCTGTTATCACACCGTCACAAATACCCAATGATTCGGTTTCAAACTTGAATGTTTTAAACCTTTTCGATGATGAGGAGTACTTGCTCGAGTCGTCTTCCATGATCGCATATTTGCCTTTGTGTGCGTCACCTCCCATTCCAATTTCAAAATCATTAGGAGGATATTCGGCTTTTCTCGGTCCCCACATGCTTTTGTCACCCGTTCAATCCAAATCACCCATCGTCCCTCCAAAACTTTTAATTCGCGATGGTTCATTTCTTCCGCCTTACACATGCCTTTCGTTGTTCAAACGGAATTCATATTTTTCGGAAGGCATGCTTGAGTGTGAGGATACACCGATTATCCTCCAAAGTCAAATCGTTTTTGCGGTGAACCCTCAACTATTTAGACTTCTAGTGTATAGTTAGTGTGAATCCTAAATAGTAAGTTGTATATAGTTAGCTTTTTATTCTTTCTTTTTTATTTTTTATTTCCTTTTTAATTTAGTCTAGTGTAATTAGTTAACTTTTTGTTATTTTTTTTTTGCTACGCTCGGTACTAACTTGTTTTGTAGATTCTTTGGACTTGTTCTTATGGGGATCGCTCCAGTTTTGGGTAGTATCGCTCTTTTCCTCTCTTTAACTTGATTCTTAATTCACATTGAGCATAATGTCAAGTTTTAAGTTAGGGAGTGTGGGATATTCTATCCATTTCTTTTTTAGTCCATGTTTTTGCTCACATGTTAGTTACTTAGTATGCTTTTCTTAGAAAATTCAAAAATATTCAAAAATATTTTCTTTCTTTTTCTCCTCTTTTTGGGCGTTTTGCCTTTGTTTCTGATGATAAAATTCAATAATTTGCCGATCCAATAGACAACCCAATGATGCATGTTATCGATTTTAGAAGTTATTAGACTTTAGTCTCAATTATTGATATTGTGAATAACTTCATGAATTAAACTTTAATCCCATGAGCACATGCAGTTTTATTATTCTATTGATTTGGTTTAATATTTCTATAACTCGGTAATCTTTTGTTGCATTGTATATACTTACACCGAGTAAGCTTTGTACCTTTCATCGTTTGTGAGTGTATACACTATTCTTTCCTCTTTGAAAAAGTTGAATTCGTTGATAATCTCTCTATTCTTTCATTATATCGTTCATTAATTGAGTTTATATCTTGAAATGTGTTACTTGATAACGATTCTCATTCATTGTTTTGACTTGAGAACTGTGTAAACCTTTGTAAATGATCATAGGCATTATTTGTTATGTCACCCATATTAGCCTTGACCTCACCTTATATGTTTATCCTCGTTAACCCCTTTGACCCTAAATAATGGCCTTTCGTTTCATCACCCAAAATCCTATAACCAACTCTAAATTGGAGTTTTGTACCATACATACACCTTCTCTACCTTTGTTTGGAATGTTACTTGGGATTGAATGTTGTTGTTGTGAGGTCGGTTGCAATTTAGGCATATGAGAGTGAGAAAAGTAAAGAAAAGAGATGAAGAAAAATAGATGAAAAGGAGAAAGCAGAAAGCAAAAGAAAACATGAGAAAAAGAAGAAAAGAAAAGAAAAGAAAGAGAAAGTTGTAAATGTTGTGTATAGTTCAATAAGCTTTGATTACTCTCCCCAATGATTTTAGAGATTATTTTCCAATTTTGATATTGCCCGCATTTTCCCATTATCCCGAGTTTTCATTCCGAGCACTTTGAATCCAAACATACATTCCCTTCATTTCGTACCCTAGCCTAACCTATAATACAACCCTATTAAAGTCCTATGTGATCTTGGGTTGATGTAATTTAAAAGTCATAATAGTTTTGATAATGTGTGAAAATATATTTTGCCTCCTTTAGTGAGCGGTATGTTTCATAGAGATTACAGTTTTTCAGTTTATATATAGCGTTCTTCATTTGTGACATGTGTGCGGCCTAGTTTCCATTTACATTTACTCTTTATGCCCGCATGTTCCGTGTGTTAGCTCCCTGTTTCGAGTGAATTCGCTTGATGAGTGTAATGCCCGTGAGGATTGAATGTATGCTTGCTTTAATGTTTATCCTGTTTATATAAGTTTTCACCAAATCCCACTCTTCATGTGCTTGCTCCCCTCCCAGATTTTAAAGTTTCAATTCTATAAGGTGCATTCTATAATGTTAATGATTTCGAACTTTTGTTTGAATTCGTTCAATGTGTTAATAATGTGTATGAAATCTTGTTCGCTATTATTGGGCTAGTCGCATGTTGGGCTGGGCATATTTTGAGGAAACCATTTGATATTTGTGGGTATCATCCCTGAAAACCCTCACGAGGCGACATTCGTCCACTAGGGTAACCTAGCGGTTTAACAGCTTATTGCATATGCTAAATGCAATCGTGCTCCCTACGAAAGTGACATTTATATTTCGATGCATATATACGTTTTCTACTGCCTTCTATGGACTGGTTTTGTTTGTTTCATTACTAGGGACTAGCAATGTCTAAGTTAGGGGGTGTGATTCGTATCGAATATTGCATATTTCCACCCCTTATCTTTATGCATTCTAGTGCTTTTACGGTCCTTAAGGCCTATGTTTATGCTCATTAACCAGATAACCTCAGATTTGGATATATACATGCTTTGCAGGGGTTAATTGTGCTTTTGTAGGTATTGGAACGCCAAAAGTGAGGATCCGTTGCATTTTGAAGAAGTTTCGTCGCTGGACGCTACTTCAAGGGAATTTTAGTCAATTCACATTTCTTCTCCGACCGATGGAAATTCCACTAATGCATAGTTCATTGAGTTAGCATCATGTGGCCGCAAACGGTGTGTGAGAACGCGTGTAATATCGATTTAAATTAAATTCGCAAGTTTCCAAGAACCCTTATTTAATTAGCGTTTACTTTTAAGCCAAATAAAATCAACCCTTAAATATGCATTTAAATCAACCCATCAAATATAACGCATGCGACACAAAGTTAAGGAAAAATCCCCGAAGGGCAAAACCTTTTATTTTTAGAATTTTAAAGAATTTACAAGACCATTGACTTACATACAACCTGATAATCGCCCACAAGTGTAACGCACGGTGTCTTCGGTAAACCTTCAAAGCAACGGTTAGAAACAGTGTGACACAGAAATACCGGCAGGTGTCGGTTCCTATGTCGGCGGCTGGAAGTTTCCCTTTCCAGGAGGGCAGCAATGAAGAAGAGAACGGCTTCTCCACAAGGGTTGAACAAACCAAAGTTGTGTTCTTGGGTTGCAAAAGGATTCACAAAGGTTTGACAATGATGTGTGAATCAAAACATGAGTCTTGGGACTCAAAAATATGAAGACTAGATGTATTTGGACTCTCAAATTCGTCTCCCAAAGTCTTGCAAAACAACTCCCCCGAAGTTGGTATTTATAGGAAAAAATATGAAGAGTCCCACATTCTTAAAACTCTAAAATTCTATCCAGCGTACAAAAAAAACAGCATTCTTTAAGGAATTTTCTCTATCTTCAAAAGGTCATAACTCCTTCACCGTAGCTCGGATTGAGGTGCCGTTTTTTCCAGTATCTTCGTTACGGCGAGCTCTTAAACTTTCCAGTTGACCAGACCTCTGAACTATGGATGTGAAATTACGAAAATGCCCTTAAACACTCCTATCGTGCCTTTTTTCACTGTTTTGACTTCCCTTGCGTACCACTTGCATTAAGTCCCTAAAATCGTGGACCGTGAAGTCGTTGAGGCAGATGTGGGACATATTAATGGAGATGTTGAATGCTTGATTCTTGGAATTCGGATAGAGGCCGTCATGTGAGATCGTGAGGTGACGTGCCAAATGTAGCGGCGTACGACATACACAAATGTAACATGTTGGACATGAGAAAAATGTCCTTACAAATCTCCTCCTATGTCTATGCCGATACATACATAAAAATATCCGAATTATCAAATAATAAAATTGCCTATACAAATCTACCCTTCCATGAACCCAAAACTGGAAAGATACAAATGAATAAGTCTTCATCGTTTGATATTCAAATCTTCAGGAATCTCAAATATTTTCTCATCAGGGTATGTAACGTATGATCATCAATGTAGTACCTACACACATGAGATAAATAAAAATACCAAGTGACGTATCGAGTTTGAAATGAGATAAACATAGATACCAATATATGATAAGCATAAGTCAAATCTCAAAAACTCCCCCAAAATTCAAACTCCCCCAGAATAAGATAATTCTTTCTCCCCCTTTTTATGATGTCCTCAAATAGACAAATAAGAAGAATGAATCAAACAAGCAAAATCGGGGTGTCACGGTATTCAAAAGCAAAGCATCAATCAATATGGTAAACTTGCTCTAGCAAGGAGATGCTAAAAAAAAACTTTCACAAACTATTTTTGATTTTTCAATTTTTCATACAAAACACAAAAGTAGATACCTTTTGAAAAAAAATGATACAAAAATTACACCATGGATTTAGACTCAAACAACCAAGTCATGGAAACGGAATGAATGGGTGTGAACACATTCGATAGGTAAATCAACTCAATCAATCATATGTGCACGATGCATATGTGTACCCCTAACGAATGAACATCAAAAGTATCCTTAGGTGTAAAAATATTGAATTTAGATGACATCGACTTATACAAATCAACAAATCAAAGTCAAATGATTTCCACGCCAATAACGTCCAAAACTATGTAGCGCATTTTCAATAATTTCAAGGACGTGCAAACCCGTTTTAATTCTCCAACCAAACTCCCTCGTATATATTTTCTTTTAGAGGTAATCTAAATTCTCAAACTTTGGAGAATTGGTGCAAAAACCTAAATGGCCCATAATTGGCATGAATATCTTTTTATTGCCTTTCAATTTTTTCGAGCTCTTTTAAACCTCTTTGGACCCCGGATAATAAAATTCCTCCATTTTTTAGGTCCTTTCTAACGGTGGCTTTTGCGCAAAGGATAGATAATTACCTTTCGCAGCCCCTCCCCGTTCTCAATTAAACACACAAACTCACAAAACGGTTTTTATATGCACAATTTCCTTATAAAAATTATCGCGCTTGGTTCATTTTAACGACAGGATTGGAGTGAAAACACCCAACCAACATGTGATAAGACAACCACAATAATCAAACAAATCCGTGCATGTGTGCAATAAAGGATATATGAGTAAAACATGTAGGAAGTAACACTTAATTACATCTTAATGACTCCAAACATTATAAAGCACATGGATGAATTGACCTATTGTCTCAAAACACTATCAAATAGTCACATGAAAATAATGGAATGATGTTGTGACTCGGTCATCCAAAGTGTTCATCCATAAACGGTGCAACAACAAAAATCTTTTTGTATTTTTCAAAATTTTTCAAAAAGTACATGTCACAATGCTAGCAAAAATATATCAAAAAGCATAACTAGCGTATGACAAACATGCAAACACAATCATCTATATGATATGGCAAGAGAAGAATCATGTGCAAGTAAACGAGAATCAACTTGTCTAAAATCTAGTTTCTCCAACAGTGATTTCCTAACCCAAATGGATGAAACACGTCGACAAGGGGTTTTGGGAACCAACAAAATACTAGACTTCGAATTCCTAGGACCTCTTCCAAGATCAAAACAAAATCGCCTAAGGTGACCATTCCTACCACAATATGAGCATGTGTAAACGGGTGGGATGACACCGAAAGTGTGATCTTTTCTAGCGTCCTTGGAATTAGTTGACCCTCTAAAACAAATAATGGTTTTGGCTTTAGCATTAGAAGCAAGAGAACACGATGAGCCATTACCATCACTATCAAACCTACTTGAGTCTGTCAAATTATTTTTTAACTTCAAAATTTTTGACTCAAGCAAAGAATTAGACTCTTCCAAATTAAGGGACGCCTTCTTCAAATTATCAATTAAACTTAACAGTTTATCACGCTCCCCCTCAATTAAAACAAACTTATTCCTAAGAGTCTTTTCGCGTGCCATAAAATCATCGATTAATTTTTTATCCTCGACGGCACAAACGAAAACCCTAGAATTTTTTAAGTCCTCCAATTCCTTCTCTAAAACTAGGACTCTCTCATCACTCTTCTTTTTGGCAATTTTTAAAGAATCAAAATCAGTACACAAATTACCAAAGTGCTCACGACAAATATCACTTTGAGTTTGAAACTCTTGCAAATATTCAATCTTACTTTTAAAGAGAGAATTTTCTTTTTCCAAAACTTTAATTCTTTTGCAAAGTTTCAAATTCAAACTTTTTAATTTTTCAGCTAGGTCGTGAAATTTTTCAAAAATAGGCTCCTCATTAAATGGGCGTTCCATTGAAAAATTACGATTTTTCATAAAAATGATTTTAAAAAATCAATATCACACAAATTTTTGCGGAAAATAGGAATACGCGATAAATTAGCGTAACCTGCTCTGATACCAATTTGACGACGTGAGAAGTCAAATTGTATCACAAAAAAAAAAAATCCTTGAAAAATCAGGATCACGCGATAAATTAGCGTAACCCGCTCTGATACCAATTTGAGAACGCGTGTAATATCGATTTAAATTAAATTCGCAAGTTTCCAAGAACCCTTATTTAATTAGCGTCTACTTTTAAGCCAAATAAAATCAACCCTTAAATATGCATTTAAATCAACCCATCAAATATAACGCATGCGACACAAAGTTAAGGAAAAATCCCCGAAGGGCAAAACCTTTTATTTCTAGAACTTTAAAGAATTTATAAGACCATTGACTTACATACAACCTGATAATCGCCCACAAGTGTAACGCACGGTGTCTTCGGTAAACCTTCAAAGCAACGGCTAGAAACAGTGTGACACAGAAATACCCGCAGGTGTCGGTTCCTATGTCGGCGGCTGGAAGTTTCCCTTTCCAGGAGGGCAGCAATGAAGAAGAGAACGGCTTCTCCACAAGGGTTGAACAAACCAAAGTTGTGTTCTTGGGTTGCAAAAGGATTCACAAAGGCTTGGCAATGATGTGTGAATCAAAACATGAGTCTTGGGACTCAAAAATATGAAGACTAGATGTATTTGGACTCTCAAATTCGTCTCCTAAAGTCTTGCAAAACAACTCCCCCGAAGTTGGTATTTATAAGAAAAAATATGAAGAGTCCCACATTCTTAAAACTCTAAAATTCTATCCAACGTACAAAAAAAACAGCATTCTTTAAGGAATTTTCTCTATCTTCAAAAGGTCATAACTCCTTCACCGTAGCTCGGATTGAGGTGCCGTTTTTTCCAGTATCTTCGTTGCGGTGAGCTCTTAAACTTTCCAGTTGACCAGACCTCCGAACTATGGATGTGAAATTACGAAAATGCCCTTAAACACTCCCATCGTGCCTTTTTTTCACTGTTTTGACTTCCCTTGCGTACCACTTGCATTAAGTCCCTAAAATCGTGGACCGTGAAGTCGTTGAGGCAGATGTGGGACATATTAATGGAGATGTTGAATGCTTGATTCTTGGAATTCGGATAGAGGCCGTCATGTGAGATCGTGAGGTGACGTGCCAAATGTAGCGGCGTACGACATACACAAATGTAACATGTTGGACATGATAAAAATGTCCTTACAGTGTGTCGTTTGGAGTTCGGAAGAAGACGTTATGGTCGTTTCCGTTAATGGACTTTTCCCCCTCTTCATGGACCAAGGGCTACCAAAAATAGAGTGTCGGTCGATCGGGCTTGGGCCCCCGATCGATCGTGGTTTCATATTTGGCCTACGAATTGAGATAGTGGGTTGGGACCTGTTCAATCGATCGATCGATGGTTTTGATTGATCGATCGACGCCCATCGATCGACCGATAGGCTTTGATCGATCGATCGATCATACCAGATATTTTGCAATTCGTTCCTTTTCTTTTCTTTTTCCTTTAATTCTTTTGTAACTTACTACGTAAAGGATTTTGTTGTAAATATCAGAAATATTATAGTTTAGATAGTTTAAGAAGATAGTTTAGCTTAGGGTTTGGGTTTTTTAAGAGTTATTCTTCATTTCTTCTTAGATTGACACCCTTTTTGGTTTGTAAGTTGACTATTCATTCACCCTCTCCATTTAATAAAGTTGTATTTCATTAATTTTTGCTTTCTAGTTTAATTTACATGCTTTCTTTACATGCTTTGATTTAATCGCTTTCTAGTGTAAATTTACCGCGTTTTTAATATGCTTTCTAGCTAATTTAGTCTAGGTTGTGTTTGGATTGAACTCACTCGGGTCAACGCGTTGCTTTGCTTTGGTGATGGTATTTACGGGTCTATTTCGGGTGCATTGTCCTAGTTATTACGCCTAGGAGATTTGGCGGGGAATTTCATGTATGTCCCGTGCTTACAACCTTTCGTGCGTAATTTCCAGGGTATTTATTGACGCCAAAATCTTATTAGGCTTTTATGAGAATTTAGGGGCGTGGCAACCCTTGATTTAATTAACTATCTAAACGAGAATCATTTGTAATAACTTGTCGACCCATGTGACCATTTTATACTAATTAACTCGGGTGAGGGATATTCGACGCAACCTATAGTTTTTATCGATTTGTTAATCTAGTTTCAATTCACTCGCCTAGATTAATATTTCCCTTTTTCGCATCTTTTCCTTTTTGTTGTTATTTATCTTTTACCCTTTTATTTAGGAGTATTAAATCCTATAAATTCTAGTAACTCGTCTCTGTGGATATTTTCGATACCTGGACTTGGCCGCTATACTCGCCCGTTGATTGTACTCATAAGTTTAGGTTTTTGTATAGTTTAGGAGAGCCGAATTCAAAACGATAGGCGCGTAGGTGACTCTCGCGCCACGGCAAAAACCCTGTCTATCAGTAGGTCTACACCAAGGTTCGGCATTAAGTCCTTATCTCTTTTCTCTTATTATAGATGATTTGACTAGGCAAATATAAGGTGATGTGTCATATTGTATGCAAATAATATTTAGTAGATGAGACTAAGACGGGGATTAATGATGGGTTGGAATTGTGGAGAGAAACTCTAGAAATAAGAGGATTTAAAATAAACATAACCAAAACAGAATATTTGAAGTGCAATTTTAGTAGTAATAGGAGGAAAAATGGATATGCGGTGAAATTGGAGGGTCGAGAGATACTTAAAAATAATGATTTTTGTTATTTAGGCTCGATTATCCAAAAAATGAAGATATTAGTGATGATGTTACTCATAAGATTAGAGCGGTTTGGGTTAACTGGAGAAGTGCTACCGGCATTTTATGTGATAGGCGTATACCATTAAAGTTAAAAGAAAAATTTAATAGGACGACCATTAAACCCTTCATGTTATATGGGATAGAGTGTTAGGCAACTAAGAAATAAAATGTGCAGAAAATTAATATAGCGGAGATGCGAATGCTAAGATTGATTTATGGTAAAATTCGAAAGGATAAAATTAGAAATGAACAAATTTGTGAAATTATAAAAGTAACTCCTATAAAATATATATTGAGAGAAAATCGACTGTGATGGTTTGGACATGTTAAGCGTAAACCAATTGATGCTACTGTAAAGAAGAGTGATTTATTTAGTATTGATAATAACACAAGAGGTAGAGGTAGGCCTAAATTAATTTAGCAAGATATTCTAAAAAAGGACATGATATCATGTGGTTTCACAAAAGATATTCCAATGGATAGAATGAAATAGAAATATAGGATTCATGTTGCCAACCCCAAATAATTAAGAAAAGGTTTTGTTGAGTTGAGTTGAGTTGTGGTCCATATAAATACATTTTCAGTCATTTCATTCATTTTTTAATCATCGATCTAATCAACAATTAGCAGCTTTTTCAATAAGTTAGGATCTTCTCTTTCTTTTTTTCACTTCTATTAAACAACTTTGTTCTCTCCAATAATTTTGTAAGAATTAAACTAATTAGCGATTGACAGATCCTCCAATAACTTAGGATATGTTTTTTCTTTCCACTTTTGTTCAACCAGCTTTGTTCTCTCTAAGAAAGAAGGTATCAATTCGTTCGAAGAAATCAATTCTTTCAACTCCTGTTTAACCTGGATTTACCTTTGCATTAATTCGATCATTTGTAAGTTTATACCTATTATCAAGAAATGTTTTTCATGTCGATCAATTAAAATAGTTGTATGTATTTGGTTTCGATTCTATCAAATCATTCTAATTGTGTAATTCATGTGCTGAAATAACTTGAATATTGAATGAATGATTTGATTATGTGTTTTGATATTTTTTTAATTTTATATGAATATATTTTGACATTATGTTTTGATTTTGTAACAAGTTGTGTATTATATGTTTTGATTGTGTTCATGTGTCTTCATGTGTGTGTGTACTTTATGTATATACAGGTTGTTCATGTATATACCTTGCAGCAAAATTGCAGTAAAGTACATTAGTTTGATCTAAAGTTGTGTTTTGACTTTAATTTGGCATAATGTTAATGTAAATTTACTTTTATTACTTTTGACTCATGACCTAATAGACTTTTCATGTGTTTGTGGGTCCTTGCCAATGACATTGACCAATCCTAAGGTTTAACAAAACTATAATCATTTGTATATACCTCATAACAAAATTGCAGTAAAGTGCACGTAGTTTTATATAAAGTAAACATGAATTTCTAATGATTAATTCTCTTTTTTTTTTTACTTTAATTTGGCATAATGTTAATGTGCATTTACTTTGTTACTTTTGACTCGTGACTTAATATGGGGCGAGGCTGCTCTAGCCATCTTTCCCGCAATTCGCCTGATAGGGTGCATTAAATGCACAATATATTGCATTCAATGCGTGGGATCTCATAGTATTGGAGGGAAACTATTCTATTGGCTGGAAGTATTGTGGGAATTAATGAGGGACATGACATTTCAGCGTGAGACTTACTCCATGATGGCTAGATGGTTAGGTTTGGTGAACTAGACCTGCCATCCAAAGAATAAATCCACTTGAGTTATACGTTCTTGAGTCCCTAAATGCCAGACGTTATGACGTCAAAAAGTGGTTCAAACAATGGCTCTTATTAGGTATCTGGTCACATCGGCCAGGCAGGCTGGTATCTGAGGTAAGTATTGAGGGGGTCAGGGTATCTCGAGGAGGTTCCCTCGAATGGGTAAGCTTTGAGTAGACTCGAGTGACATATGTTTTGAATGAAGTTTAGCCAAAGTGTGCCAAGAGGGTTGGTAACAGTATTCCCAATGTTGCGTTGTTCTCAATCCTCCAAACCATGTTTCTGCGAGGTTCCCAAGTAGAGGTTGCTTGATAGATCATGAAAGCTCTCCCATGACATGTCAGGCATGGTCCCTCGTGGGTACCAAATAACCTCACTCAATATATATATTCATAATATAAAGCAATTAATACAGCATTATATTTCTTATTACAAACTATTGTCATCCAGGTGACTTTGTTCCACGAAATGGGTCCTTCGAACTAGATCCGTTGGAGATTCTTCGAGGTGGGTCATTCGAGCCACTTTCATGAAGAATCTTTTAGGTGGGCACTTCGAGCCACTTGCTGTGGAAAATCTTCGAGGTGGATTTGTGGGACATTTATCCTTCTCCTTCTTTGTGAACAACCAATCTGCTTGGCTAAGTTAACCACTCATTGGGGGGTACCCCCCACATTTGCCCCTTAGTAGATATATTTATTAATTGCATTAAGAAATATCTGTACGAAACCTTTTGTTTATTTTTAATATTCTTTCTTGGGGAAAATGAAGATATTCATTCAAATTTCCCCCAAAGCTCTTCGTTCCCCAAGGCAAACAAGACCCCAAGCATGTCGCATTAAATGTAATTGTCATTTGTACTTCTGTACATCACACATGGAAGCACCAGGGAGTGCGCGTGTAATCGGCGCCGTTAATCAACGTATTGTTCCCCGAAGCATCATCATTACGAACTTTGGTTTTCTACAGCCACACGCGCTTGACCGCCACGCCAGCCATACTATTCATTATTACGCTTTTCCAAAGCGTCACTTTTTACCGCCTTTTGGGGTCCATGTTTCCCCTATAAAAGGGGTCTACTTTCAACCCAAAATCTCACCTTTGGGTTTTCGTTTTCTGAGTTTGATCCTTCTGTGAGAGTGAGAAAAGAAACCCTTGTCTTCTTCAACCTTTCCACTCTTTTTTCGGTTACCCTCAATTTTTCTTTCTCTTAGCTCCCATGGCACCTATTAAGAGAACTCTCTCCATTAGGGGTGCTTCCCCTATAACTCAAGCGCACCAAGATCAATGGGCATGTTATCGTCGTGCACCTTACTTTGGTGACAACGACCATTTCTGGAAAATAACGGAGCGATTCCCCGGCACCCTTGTGCCAACTGAAAATCCCAACCAGTTAATAGAGGAAGGTGAGGACGCCGAAGATTTTGCTTACATCCCCACTGCCACTGTTACTCATTTTCGGATTGAGCGTGGTGATTTCCCTTACTCAAAGTAGAGTTTGAAGCTTCTTCTAGTGCCAGCGAGGGAATGGGCCCTTGGACTGAGTACATTCATTCGAAGTATTTCGTTCAGTTAGCACTTATAGGCCTATCGTTCCCTCTTTGGTTGGGTGACCTTACTCTTGCTAAGAATAATACCTCCCTGCAACTGTTGGTTTCTCGTTGGAGCCATAGGTCACATACCTTTGTGGGCGCTTAGGGTGAGTTCACCATTACTTTAGAAGATGTGTGTGAACTTTTTGGGATGTCTCTAGCGAAGAAAAAGCTTTAAGAGGTGAACTAGAGGCAGAGGCGAAGGACTGCTTGGTCACTTATAATAAGTGCAAATATTCTGAAGTAATTCGCTACTTTTATTTCATTGAGGAGAAGGCCGTTATTAGGGCCCGCGAGGTAGCCAGGGAGAACCCCCGGGGGAAGGAGGTATTTGAATAGTCTACGATGGGAAAAGGCTATGGATCCAAGATAGAGTTAGCGGGCTACATTTGGGTGATTCTTTTGAAAGTCTATCTTCGTGGCAAGCCTCATGACTGCCCACAAAAGAACTTGATCAACATGGCCATTCGAATGGCTAGTGGCGTGAAAATCCCACTTGCTGCCATTGTTCTTGGCTCCTTATATACCTGGCTGGACCGTGTAGCGATGGACTCTTCTCGGAGCATCGGTAGGCTTGATGTCTATAATTATGCCAACAACGTTCATTTAATAGCTTTCTTATATGCCCATTTTCCTAATTATTCCCCCGCTGGCAACTACCTCGGTTCACAGCCTATGAAGATCCCCCCAAATTTGTTATTGAAAGAATAAGAGTGTTAAGAAGTCCCTGGTTTCCCTAATCGATCGAGACAAAAGGTTCATTCCTCGCCCCTATGTCGAGGTGGATAAATTTTTTACCAATGATTTATTTGCTGAGGAGGAGCGCCCCATTGCTCCTATTGACAAAGCCCTTGCCAGGAATTTTCCTAAAAATAGTGTCCCCTTTCTATTAATCCCCTCATATTTACCCTCTTATCCTGAGTGGTTATCTTTTTATTCTGTGTATATCCCACACCGTGTAGCCCCGCAATTTGGTTACGACCAAGGAGCCCCTTTGTTAAGTCATTTTACTCGAGAAAAAACCCCTAATTTTTCTTTTGCCTATGCCAGTTATCTGACTTCCACTGTTATTAATCTATGCGCTAATTACCCGGCCAATGTCGTGGTCCCGAGCAAAGGGGCTCAAGGGGGAAGGTCAGCTATGTACATAAACGTGTTCTGGCAGAATCAGTTAGTTCGTTTTCAAACCAACCTCTTGAAGGAGCCCAGGTATCCTGAAGTTAAAATATTTCCACCCACCGAGTTGGGTTTAAGGAATTGCACCATTTATTCACCTGTTTTCCCTCTTAGCATTAGCAACACCAACGTTCACCCCGAGATGCGCCAAATAGCACATGTGGATCAGGCAGTTGTAGAAAGAAAGGAAACCCCCCAGACCTCCCTTCCGGCCGAGGTTGTCACCGTTGCCCCTCGTCCCTCGAGGCCAGTTGAAAAAATTGAGTTTCCTCGCATTGCCTCATCCGGGGAGGTGGATAAGGCTACATGAAAGGCACCTTTGAAGAAGCTCAAGACCGTTCAGTAACCTCCAGTAGCCTCTACTCCTGAACTAAAAGTTACCCAGGCAGTGAGCCAGATGGTTGATCATCTTCTCCAGACTTGGGAATATTTTAATGAACAAGATAGAGTTTTCATGTCAACCGATAAGTTCGCTCGTGGCTTTTCCTATGATCCTCATTTTACTGGGGGTAGTAAGAAGAGGAAAATAATTATTCGCCTTAAAATTGTGATGGAGGAGCCGAGTGAGTCCAGTGAGGAGGAATTGCCTGAGGGGCATGTGTCTGGTGGTAATGTTGGTGATGATGATGATAATGAATATGAGGAAGGAGAGGAGGTGGTGGAGAAAGGATCAAAAGAAGAAGAAGAAGAAGAAGAAGAAGAAGAAGAAGAAGAAGAAGAAGAAGAAGAGACTGCATTGGTTTAAAGGCGTAAGTTAAGGAGGATGGTTTCTTCTTCGAAACCTTCCTCGCCTCCTTGAGATTGCGAGATTCTGGAGGATGTGTTAGAGGAAGAGGTAAGTCCCTCAATCCCTCTTACTCTAAATATATTTTTTCTTTCTTTTCTTCTCATGCTAATTGCTCCATTCTGCTAAAACTTACCTTTTTTTAGGTTGATGTGCGAGCTGATGCGCACGATGATGTTGGAGAGGATCTTCCTCTCAAGACAACTGCCCCTACCACTTTGCAGGTACTCACCCATTTCCACTTAGGGGAAGTTTTCTCTGATACTTCGTCCAAGTCTAGCAACGGTTATTCCCCTAATCCCTATTTTTTTCACAAGCAGGCTGACCTTGAGAGGGATGTTCCTAATGCAAAAGTTATTGAGGATATCCCCCAGTCCCTTGTGCCTGTGTCTTCATTGCATGTGGTAAGTTTTTTTATTTTCCTTACTTGTTCAAGTTGTTATTGATCCTTCAACTTGTTATTCTGACTTGTCCTTTTCTTCTTACTTTTTTTTGTCTTTCCCAGGCTCCCACTCCCATTTAAACTACTCCAATAGTGCCCCCTCCTTCGAATGATCAAGTGTTTGTCACCTTGTTCAGGCATTCCATCCTAAACCAGGAAGGTGCTGAACTTGCTGTAGTTGGCCAAGAGGAGGGTGGACAATAACGTGTTTATGAGACAGGGGAGATAACAGGCAATAACAAGTTGCTGAAGTAGAGCAGGATGTAATTTCCCCCCAAAGTCAACACCCTTTGGTAGCTCCAAGTCCCATTGAGGAGGAAGATGTGGTACAAATGGCCACTCGTGAATTTATCAATGAGCAGCTTCCAGAGTTACTTTCATTCTTCTATCTGTCTCCTGCATATGAGCTTATTAATTCTGCTAAGTGATGTTGGGTTTTAAAAATCAAGATCCCCCATAATCGAGGGCCAGACAGGCCTGGTAATGTAGGATTTTAAAATCAAAATCTCCCGTAATCGAGGGTTAGGCGAGCCTAGTAATGTAGGACTTTAAAATCAAAATAACCCATAACCGAGGGTCAGGCGGGCCTAGTAATATAGGACTTTAAAATCAAAATCTCCCATAACTGAGGTTCAGGTGGGCCTAGTAATGTAGGACATTAAAATCATAATCTCTCATAATCGAGGGTCAGGACGGCCTAGTCTTATATGCATAATCTCCCATAACCGAGGGTTAGGCGGGCCTAGTCTTATAAGCATAATCTCCCATAACCAAGGGTCAGGCGAGCCTAGTCTTATAGGCCTAGTCTTATAGGTATAATCTCCCATAACCGAGGATCAGGCGGGCCTAGTCTTGTAGGCATAATCTCCCATAATCGAGGGTCAGGCGGGCCTAGTCTTATAGGCATAATCTCCCATAACCGAGGGTCAGGCAGGCCAAGTCTTATTGGCATAAATTTTCTCATATTAGCAAGCTACTTTGTGCATGCTTTCCTTATTTTATTCCTTATAATTGTTTATTGTATTTCAGGTGGAGGTCGATCAGCCTGTGGCCCTAAGGCCCGAAGTTGAACCTGTTGCTCAGGAAATAGCTCAAGCGAGGACCTTAGCTGAAGATGCTTCTTTGGGTGAGGCTCCTAGAATTGGTGATATCCCCGTAGTGATTGCTCCTCAAATTTAACCGAGTGATAGTTCTTCACATACTCTGCGTCCCTCTGCCAGCGATAGCGTTTTCAGCGTGTATCCTCCTAAGGCATCCCTCGAGGTAGTTATGAGTCAAACTCTAGCCAACTTTCCTTATATTTTGCCAAAGTGTCATCGCCTATTAATCGAGCAGTTGTTGGCCCATTTTCTTTCAACCTTTACCCCCCAATGCCTTCAACCTATTCCTGGAATGATGGCGTGTCGATTGCTCGGGCTCACCATGGTCTTGGAGGAAATCCTCAATACTCTTCTTTTATCTCTGATACCTGATACAGTCAAGACCTTACTGGAGAGAGTTAATGTGCTCACCAATGATGGATTTTCTATGACTTGTCTGGTAGGGTTTCTGCATAGTTTCAAAAAGGTTGATCTTCCTGCCTACATCATCGCCTTAAAAGTTCGCATTGTTCATAAGTAGCCATTTCAGAGAAGCTTACAAGTCTGGAGTCCAAATAGGTGGTATCTGAACAAGGAGTACAGGAGGCTCGTGAGGTAGTTGCTCGGGTAAAAGACCGAGCTAATTGAGAAATAACGAGAAGTGGAGTTCATTCAGCAGAAGATGAAGCTTCGTTAGAAAGATTTAGCTAACCTTATTTCGGACCAAAGCAACCTTGAACAAATTCTTCCTCAGCATCATCATAGGCTGCTTGCATCGACGAACCTTCATTTTATTATGGACAACCCTTAGCTCTTCTGTTCGATGTTAATATTGTTCGTTGTTTCCCCTTTTTTGGGATTTTGAATCTTTTGCTTTCTTGTAACCACAACTTTCTCTTTTATGAAATAAAGAAACATTGGTGACTTTTGGTGTTTTCTTTCCGTTTCGTTGTTTTAATTGAATATTAGTTAAACTTACTATATCAATGTTAATTACATCATGCATGATAATGGAAACAACAGTCAACTTGTAAAAGTAAGGTAGTGATACAGCATATGCCACATGGACATTGCTTCCAACTATATTAAGCAGGCAAGCCCAATTGCTTTAAAGCACACATCCATCTTTTCTAAAAAAGAATAAGGTACAATATAATGAATAAGAGTATTGGAAAAATATACATTCACACGTAGTAAATCTTCAGACACTTGTTGTTTAATTTGAAAGTGACATTATCTTCCAACTTAGATATCTCGTAATAACCCAAATCGTGAGCTACTCGAACAATATAGGTCACTTCCCAGTTTGCCTCGAACAATATAGGTCACTTCCCACTTCCCAGCATGCTTTTAGAACCAAGCCCCCCTCTTTAAACTTCCTTGGTCTCACGAACTGGCCGTAAGATCTGGACAGCTGCTTCATGTATATCTCGAAGTGCCTTGAGGCATTGTCCCAATGATCTTCTAAGGCTTTGAGTTATATATGGCAGTTGTGGGGGAGCATATCACTTCGTAGGTTATAGCGAGCAGAATGTACCTCGAGTTCGACTGGTAACACACCTTCTGCCGCCCTAAATACTAAGGAGAATGGTGTGTACCCTATTGGTTTTCTTTTCGTCATTCAATGAGCCCATAGAACTTTGGGGATCTTTTCATCCCATATGCTTGGAAAATCTTCTTAAAATTTTGCCAAAATGTTCACTAAGGTTTGTTGGTGGCCTCTGCCTGCCCATTGCACTTCGGTTATGCTACCATTGATTTGTGATGAATAATGGAGTACTTTATTGTGAGCAGGCGCACCTCACTGTTTACAAAGGGTGTACCATTATCTGATAAAAACACCTTCGGGATGCCAAATTAGTAGATAATGTATTCCTTCAATAATCGAGCTACTACCCCCACAGTGGCTTTCTTAAGTGGTATGGTCTCAGCCCACTTCGTGAAACATTCCGTGACTACCAAGATCTAAATATTTCCTCGTGATGAAGGGTTAATGGCTCCTACCGGATCAAACGTCCAAGTATGGAATGAATATGGTGTAGATAGAGAGTGCAAGTCCACTGAAGGAGCGTGAATCATATTCTCATGCATCTGGTAAGCTTTGCACTTTTGAATGAACTTAGCTGAGTACTTCTCCATTGAAGTCCAGTAGTAACCCAAAGTCGTTAGTTGATCGTATAGCTTGTCTCCCCTGATGTGGCCTGGTTCGTAAGCTTACTTCAACACTTTTTTAGCTTCTTCTCCTCTTATGCACCATAGGGGCATGTCGTGATAACCTCGTCGGTACAGTTGCCCATCTTGTATGAAGTACCTCGGTGCCCATCTTTTTATCTTGGTAGCATCCACTTTATCTACTGGCATCACTCTCCAATCTAGCATTTAGTCGATGAAATTACATCATGCTGCCTGATAGAATAGGCAGCACTTCGAGCAATCTCTTTGCACTTCGGCGGCCTCTTGTCTCATCTAAGGCCTAAAGTACCCTGTAATACCCCGTATTTTTACGCATATTAATTTTATTATGAAATTTTGGAAATTGGGATTAATTAATTTAAGAGAAAAAATTATTTTATAATTAATTCGACTTTATGGAAATAATTACTAGCGTGACAAGAGTTAGTAGTTATAAAAAATAATTATGTTGAACATTACGTAGTGAGTAACGTAATAGATGATTTCAGAAATAATAATCTAGTCGGGGACGAGATACACGACAGTTAAAATATAATTGTTATGGGACGCGCGTATAGGTCGCGTCGATATTTTATTTTGAGGGTTAGAAAAGTAAATTATTTATATATAATTCAAATGGAAATTCTGAGTGCACCAGTGTGTCATGAAGGGTATAAATAGTCAGAAAACACTACTCGGGTGTTATATTCGGAGTCCGGGGCATTTTAGCCCAAAATGACACCCCGGAGGGGCATTTTAGTCTTTTGGGAATTTTGAGAAATTAAATGGACGAAATTAGGTTTTAATTAAAAGAAACGTGGGTTAGAGGTTACTGTCAGTTTTAACTTACGTGAAGGGGAGAGAGAGAGAGAGAGAGAACCAAGGAAGAAGAAGACTCCATAGAAGAACTAAGCCAAGAACTCGAGGTTTCCCATCAAGAATTACACCAACGTTTAGATCGCGATGAGATGATTAACTACATACCCATTTTAGTCCGAGAATCATAAATTCATTCCAAGGCAAGTGTTTATTTTGCTCCTCTTTTAGCATATATTATTCCTGTTGAATTAGATTAAATGACATGAAATTGTTGTAATGAAAACTAGGGTTTAATTTGACTGATTTGTAAAGAAACCCCATGAATTGGAGATAGGTTGGCATGTAAAAGAACTTCCCTTCTTAGAACAGTTAATGTTGGTAATTAAATGTTGAAATCATGAAATCAATTGCGGGGTTTTAAAGGATTAGAAGTTTTTGGGTTCATATCAAAGAAATTAATAAGAAATTGAGTAATTTATTGGATTCCCTTGATTCCGTAAGGATTTAACCTCTAATTTGTGTTAGGAAGTGTCCTATGGTAATTTAGAATAGTTTATAAACAATTACATTAGGATTGGGTTGAGTTTGGAATGAAATTGAAGAATGAAAATTGGAGAAAAATGAGTTTGGGGAAGAACAGGGCCACTTCAGACATCTCGTTCGAAGACCTGCCATCAGGTCGTTCATTCGAACGAGCCTTCAAACGAGATTTCCAATGACCCTTCTGACGAATTGCTGAGTTCGTTCGAAGTGGGAACTTCATTCGAACAAACTCGTTCGAACGAGAATCCCTTGACTTCTAATGAGATTCCATAATGGATTATTAGGGTTCGGTCGAGTTAAAAATTATCCTAGGTTTATCCAAGCGAGTGTATTAACCTACGTGAGTAACGGGTGACATAAAATCCAAAGTTTTATGGAATTAAGGGTGTAATGATACTCGAGGTATTGAACTTGAATGGAAACCCATGAGAGAATGTAAGTCCTAGAGAGGTTATATATAAATGGATATCGTGGAGAGTATAGACATTAATATTACTTACGTATTATGGTAATTGGGTTGCATGGATGCCTATTAAAGTAAATAAGTTGTGTGCATGCTTATTACTTGAAATATTATGTGTATGACATACCTAGATATTGGCTATCGAAAGGAGGTTAGCGCGTTGTGGACGACCGTATCTTGTGTGCTTTTGGGGGATTTTGAGTCGTACCACTAGAGGATGGAACCTAGGAACGGGCTATTTGTGAGAACGATAGCGATGACGGTCGTATGGGTGCGTAGGTATATGCATAGCCCATCGACTTGGGACTATGTTCGCCTCCAATATGTGTATATATTTTATTGGTTCCTGAGATATTGAACCTATTATCCTTCATGCGCGAACTTTTTCAATGGGACTAGATAGCTGAGTATGCCAAGAACCAGGGGGTTCTTAACCATAGGTTCCGTATTAATATATATATTTTTATGCATACATTGAGAGAGATTTTGTATATGTATACTCAGTTCCTATTATGTGTTTTATGTTGGTTACTTTATTAAAGTGTATACGTATTGGGTCACCAGTTGTGAATTTAGAATACTATGAGAATGAGTTTAGACATTTTTAAACCTATTCCTAAATAGTAAAAATATATTGGACTCGGGTTATTTAGAGATTTTATCAGGCATAGTGGTTATACTACGTATAGTCAGGTAGAGCATCGTGACTAGTATGGGTAGTTAGGCTCACTATGTGTGCACATTAGATGAGAGGTGAGCATCCCAAGTGAGTACGCTAAAGTTAACATGAATAATATTGTGTTAATTAACCAATTTAAGCACTTATTATATTTAAACTGTTTTCTACTCGGGCTCTGACCCGTTTTTCTCCAAATCTCTTTTCTTGTTTTATTATTTTAGGTGCTCAGCTACAGGGACATCAGACTTAGGAAATTCCATTCATTTGTTGATCTCTAGTTGTTGTGGAAGCTACATGATATTTCTAGTAGACACTTCTGATTCTATTTCTCCTTATTTATCAGTCATTTATTTCAGTTAGACATGTCGTCCCTCATATTTTACATTCGGAGATTTAGAGTTGTTTTATTCTATCATTATACTTTGATTTCATATTATGGGATTATTGTATGGGATTTTGACTGGAAGTGCTTACTTCAGTTCCTTATTTAAATTCAGTTAGTTCTTTACTTATGCTATTGTGATGTATGGTCGTGATTAATTATTTCTCTTTAATGATGATGGTTAATAACACGATAAAATTTTGACATCAACCTTTTTAATTCTTAGGTGGTTAGTTTTCATAATAAAGTTTTCGACAGTGATGCATAATCTGAACCAACCGAATATTCAAATTTAATTTATAAAGGACAGATCACCCGGTATTTAATTAGACGGGGTGTCACATACCCTGCCCGTCGTATCCTCCTATACAATGGGATCTCGGTGGTTTTATAACTATCTGCATGCCCTTCAATCAGTCTTCTTTTAGCTTTTTTGGGGCCCACACACCTGGACAACCAACCTCCTTTATTCTTGCAGTACAAGTTACCCCTGGTGACAAAATACTGCGCTAAATCAGCTAAGTATAGTGGCCCTTCCCCTCTCTCCAGTTGCTTTCTGATTTCACCCCTCTAATCATCTTTATCCTCTGAGGGTAGCATTTCGAATACCGTCGATGGGGCGTTCTCTTTGTGATTCAAACCACAGTTGACTCCCCGTCAAAGGCAATCTTTTGTGCGATGGTGGCATAGGCATCCGCGTGTATGTTCATCGTTCGAGGGTGCCTCTTGATCTTTACTACCTCAAACTGTCCAAGAAATCGCTGGATGATCGTGCGGTAGGGCATCAGACTCATGTGCTTCAGAGTAAATTCCTCTGTCACCTGTTTTACCACCAAGTTAGAGTCCCTTTTAATTATTAGGACTTGGATACCCCTTCTCAGTGCTTCGAGTAGCCCTAGGACCAGCGCCTCATATTCAGCCTCGTTATTTGAGCATTCGAACTCCAATTTGAAAGACAATCGAATTTCTTCACCACCTCTTCGTAAAATAACTCCAGCGCCTCCTTTCTTCTCGGCTGAAGAGCCATCAAACTTAATACTCCACTCTTCTAGGCTGGATGATATAAAATTGTCATGGATGTCAGCACCCGAGAGTTCTTCAATAGGTGGCTCGAACGTCCCTGATGGGAAGATGGCCAATAAATCTGCGTATGCCTAACTTTTGATGGCTCGTGGGATAACGCACTTGAGGTCATACTCCGAGAGGATTAAGAACCATCTAGCTACCCTACCTATCAATACAGTTATAGAAAGCAAGAACTTAATATGATTACACCTAGTGACAATATGAACCGTAAATGATAGAAAGTAATGCCTAAGATTTTGAGTTATAAATACGAGGGCTAAGCAATGCCTCTCAATGCTAGTATATTTTGTAACTGTAATAAGACAATTCAAGTTATGCAGGGCAACATGGGTATACATATACTCCTACACTCCCTCTTATATTTGTTACTCAAATTACACACAACAATACTTGTCGTTAACATAAGCTCGCCATTGAGTGTAACTCAAACTAGTCATACTAATTCACCCAACCATATAATCTCTAATATGCAAGAACGTGTTAATCCAGTTCTTTTTCACCTCGACGCACTTAGTCTCATAAAGAATTTTCTCAACATTCCTTGCCAGTATAAATAAACCATACCATCCATGGAATAAAAAAACTCTTGTGGATTCCCTTTAGGAAACTTTGGAACCTATCATATCTTAAAGTAAGGACAACATGATGCACATACTCTATTGTTTCTTGTGGAAATATATATAATAAGGTAATAACTATAACAATGTTAAATTTTTTAATTACCTCCATAATGTGTTGCGAACATCCTCATTGAACCACTTGACTCCTCTTTAGAGGTGTGCACGGGTCGGTTCGGTTCGATTTTGGACCACAATTCAAACCAAACCGATCGGTTCGGTTTTGGAAAAAATTACACCGAAAACGAACCGATGATGAAAAAAAATCGTCAGTTTTAGTTTGGTTTGGTTTCAGTTCGGTTTCGATTCGATTTTAACCAATTTTCAATTTTGGTCGGGTTTTTAGGTCGGTTTTGGACGTTGGTTAATAGTTTTTGGATATAAAAATAAAAGATATTTAAGGATTTTTTAATATAAATATTGATGTCAGTTCGATTAAGTTCGAATCGGTTTTTTCTTTGTCTAAACCGCCAACCGAACCGACATTGTCGATTTTTTAAATCCTTAAACCGCAAACCAAATCGGGCTAAAAAAATGTCGATTTCGGTTTAGTTCGGTTCGATTCGGCCAGTTTTTTTTGCACACCCCTACTTGTCGCCTGCCTCCAAAAATCTCTATACGTACTTAAACATGCCTATCGTCAATGGGTCACTAAGCTCTCCATGGCTTTGTTGACAACGCATTTTTATCAATCAAAGGTCAATTACTCATCATTTAGAAAGCATACCGCCACCTCTTTCAATACCATTTTGGTATATGTTGATATTATTGTTGTTGGTAATTACCTTTATGCCATTAAGGAAATAAAATAATCTCCACATAGAAATTTCAGCATCCGAGATCTTGATCTTCTTAAATAATTTCTTGCCATTGAAGTAGTGCGATCCAATCGTGGTATCTTCTTATGTCGGAGAAAATATGCCCTTGAGATTCTTAAAGAATCTGGTCTTCTTGGCTTTCGCCCTTTTTTCTTTCCAATGGAGCAACATTTAAAGTTGAACAATTATGATGGAAATCTATACTTGGATCAATCTCGCTATCGTCGTTTAGTTGAGCTCCTCATTTATCTCACCATCTTGTTGTCACCATTTCTCTTGTCATTACGGACCGTGGCAACTATTGTGTTATCACGGTCCACCCTAGTTTGTGGGTGATGTCTCAGTGTAAAATGGACCGTGATAAAAAGGGGTGTTGTCATGGTCAAGGACTGTGACATAGGGAGTTGTCACACCCAGACTTGTAGACCGTGACAACTCCTTTTTGTCACGGTTAAGGATCGCGAGTCCATAACAATCCGAGTCTAATGGTGTAGCGCTTATTCCGTTCATATGTTTACTCAATTCCTTGACAAGCCTCGTCAACCTCATCAAAATGCAGTCATTCGCATACTTCGCTATCTCAAGCACACTCTAGGTTAAGAAATTTTACTTTTATCAACCAGTGGTCTACAATTACATGCTTTTTGTGATGTAGATTGGGTTAATTATCCCGATTCTTGTCGTTCTATTACTGGTTATTGCATTATACTTGGATCTTCTCCTTTTTTTTTTGAAAATCTAAGAAGCAAACTATTGTTTCTCATTCTTCAGCAGAGGCCGAATATTGCACCATGGCTAGTATATGTTGTGAAGTCACTTGGTTGTTTTATCTTCTCAAAGACCTTAGTGTGTTTCATAAACCTACCAATCTATATTGTGATAATAAAACTGATCTTCACATTGCTGCCAACTCAATCTTTCACAAATGTACAAAATATATTGAAATTGATGCCATATTGTTCACGATAAACTTCAAGATGGTCTCATCCGTGCAACTTTTATTCCCTAAAACTAAGAATTAGCCAATGTTCTTACAAAGCCTCTTGGTGCATCCCAATTTGGCACGTTGATTTTCAAGTTGGGTGTTTGTAACATTCACACGCCAACTTGAGGGGGATGTATTAAAGTTATGAAACATATATACGTTGGAAACTTGTTATTTTTGTTGTAACTCAATCAATATGTAACAGTTAGGATCCCACCATTCTAGGATAAATTATAGGTATAAACTACGCTTTGTATATAAATTGTACACTCGTAAATCAATAAAAGTAAATCTTTGATATTTCAACCCACATTATTATGTTTGCTCTGTAAAATTTGACATAGTTAAAGATACCATTTCTCTTATTACAAAATTTATATTTTATGATTTTGATTTTTTATCTTTATGATTTTATTAAAATTCTTGTTTTACTAATATATTTATCATCTATTTTGATTTAGTGTACAAATTTTGCATCTGAAAAGTACTTAGTGTTAATAACATGATTTTGTATACATCATTAATTCTATAATATAATATAATTTATCGAATGACATGAAATAAACAATTCATATTTTTTTGCCTAGGGCCCTAAATTGTATTTTGAGTAGGCCTTGCACAAAGCTACAAACTAAACTACACATAATCCCCAAATAATTCAGAACGAGCAATTTTCAAGCGAGTCTAGAAAATTAGAAAAAATGAACCAATTCACACGTTAACCTGATGATTAAGCGTGGTGGCTCACGACTAACCCAAAACACATCAAGCAAGCTCTCGAGAGTGCACTCTTTTGGGTTCGAGGTCCATGAACATACATCATTATACGAGGTGTTATGAAGATAGCCTCGTGACCCAACTTTAGATTTGTGATACACGATACTCTTTGAAACGACAATCCGACTCCCCCCAAACACCCAACTTCGAATTGGGCAAACTGTTGGCTTGGAGCTGGTAAATCGACAAAGGGGCCTTGAGCGATGGAGGTTTGAGAATGGGGGGAGTAATTCCCACCCGACTTGTGTAGCTATCTTTTTTTTATTAATGTTTAAAAGACTTTTGTGACGGTTAATGATATATTATAACGGTTATATTTTATTTATAACAGTTTTTAACCGTTAAAAATTTCAAACGGTAAATTCGTTGCAAATAGAAAAAAATAACCATTACAAAATAAGCTTTTTGATAAGAGCATATATGAATGTTTATGGAACTGAACCAAACATATCCTAATTCCAGTTGCAATATGAGTTTGCCACCCATCAGACTGGATACACCAAAGTTAGTTAGAGAATGAACACCAAGTCAGATTAAAATGGATATCGTAATCCACCACTCAATAAGGTAGACTGCAATCTGAGTTTGCCACCCATCAGATTGGATACACCAAAGTTAGTTAGAGAAAGAACACCAAGTCAGATTAAAATGGATATCGTAATCCACCACTCAATAAGGTAGATTACATATATGTTTTACTGTAGTATTGCATTCAAAATAATCCCTAATCTCGAACGATGAGTAACAATCAATTACATGTTAATTAGTAAATATCCACAAATGCTTACCAGTAACTGCAACTTGTCCAACAACCCTGTTCAACAAAAAAACAATGTGGAATAAAGACAAATTCGACAATATATTTTTTACTATATTCTTTATATATAAATTTTGAATGGATATCATATCATAAGATTAACAACAAGGAATGCCATAACACATACGAACGTTGATGCCACAAGACTTAGTAACATGGCAAAATTATTAATGAGCACAGTAAAAAAAAGTTTAACACAGTGCACGATGCACACGCTTAACTACAGGTCTGAGAGAGACGAATGTCGGCTGGCCTTACCCCATATATGGATAGGCTACTCCCATGTCTCGAACTCAAGACCAATCGTAGCTTAGGCGAGGCCGCTTGCCATCGTACCAAGGTACGACCGCCATCTCTATTAATTTTCTTAATTATTGGAGAAGTTAGGTTGTATTATTTTTATGTATTTAAGACTGGAATTTCAAATTTTCTCTAAAGACACAGTTTCCAATGCTAAAAAATAGTTAAAAGAACGAAAATTAAGAAAAGCAGTATCAGATTGCAACATTATAACATAAGAAAACAATAGCAAAACTTAAACGATTAGGGAGAAAGATAGAGATATAGACATTTTCAATGACATCTATAAAAAAAATTAAAACCTCTTGAGACTTTAAACGATCCGTCCAACACTGTCCTTTGATGTA
Source organism: Sambucus nigra (assembly GCA_949130495.1). Taxonomy (NCBI): domain Eukaryota; kingdom Viridiplantae; phylum Streptophyta; class Magnoliopsida; order Dipsacales; family Adoxaceae; genus Sambucus; species Sambucus nigra. The sequence continues at coordinate 289,661,802 of OX422215.1, read as the reverse complement.
TTGTTCTTTGAAATACATAAACGCAAGCTATAAATCATTAATTTTTGGGAAATGTCTAGCACCTTTAATGACAGCTAGCAATTTTCAGCAGCCGTCCGTACATCACATACACGAATTTTCAAACAATTGTGCACAAAAGTAAACAGCTATGCACATGGATCACATCGGATGTCATGCGTACCTGATGTGGATCGCATCGAATGAGGGTGGCGTGTCTCGAGGGAAAATGTTGTAGAGAAAGTGGTGCCGCTACTGGTAGAGAGATGGCGGGGTACAAAGGGAGAAGGTGAAAGTGGGTTAGAATGGGTTTTGAGATTTTGGAGGAATTATCCCGCCTGCCCTTTCCTTCGCCTTCTGTTTTTTTCCTAATTTTTCTCTTTTCTTTTGATGACTTTTGGCTTAGGGTACTAATATATTGCAACGTTTTTTTTTTATATTTGTAACGGATTTTAAACGTTGTATTTTGATAACGGACAAGATCCGTTACAATTAGAAAAAAATCCGTTACAGTTTTCTTGTTTGGGTGTAGTGCACAATAACATTGGATTTATTAAATATGAAGAGGACATATATGTTCCATAAAGTACAAACATAAATACATAAAGTGCAGGCACATTAAATTGAACAAAATAAATCTCATTGTGCGTGTACTTTATGTAATTAGGTGTATTTTATGAAAATACACGTATAATACAAAAGTACATGCACATTGGATTGAACTAAATCAATTTCAACGTGTGTGTACTTTATGAATTTGCGTGTGCCATTTGAAAGTACATGCAAATTCATAAAGTACACTCACGTTATAATTGATTTTATTCAATCCTATGTCACAACAATAATATACGAACTATTAAATTCCGCTGGCTCGAACCACAATTCATACAACGTATGAAAATACACAGAGCTTGTATTTATTACGCAGTCCTTAATAAATTCCGCTGGCGCATACCACAATTAATAAAGGAGGTACGATAATACACAGAGCATGTATATATTCACATTCCTCAATAAATGCCGCTGACGCAGACTATAATTAACATATGACCTATACAAATTCAAAGAGTATGTACATATTCGAATCATGTATATATTCTCAGTCCTCAATAAATGATGTATACATGAGGAAATGTACAGTGATGAAATACATAAATGTGCAGTCCTCAATATGTAAAAAGTGCATTTTGCATTTAAAACGAGGGCAACAAATATACAAACAAGATTGATATTGTATTTTTTCATATCAAGAACAAACATAATGTGATTTAATCAGTCCATATATAATGTCTACAAATTTATACATACAAGAACACGAAATATATAATAAAACAAGAAAAAGTTATATAAACCTAAGGACAGAAAAATAGTATATGGAATACACAACATAACACTCAAAATAGAATAACAAACATGTGATATAAAAAATATAGTACTAAGAACACAATATATACATAGTGTATGGTATAATGTTAAGAACAAAACTCAATAACACAATATTACATTTAATTCATAATAAATTACATTAGATACATATATATGATCATGTATTAATCCCCATTAGTGTTGTTTGGAAGAATTTGATTGAATATGTGAATCGTTTGTTAGAACCTCCGCGATTAGAGTTTTGATTGTTTGAAATTCTGTGGAGTGTTTGTTTTGGAATTCAAAGGTATTCATATATTGTTGTTGGACCAAAATTTGATTGATAATGAGAATCATTTTGGGATTTTGATCGAAAAGACGATACGATTAGGGATTTGATGAAGAGACACTACGAATGTGTTGGCATTTGAATTTATGTGAAGTGGGCTTGTTTTTCAATTCGGGATATTTATACATTTGACCTAATTATTTAAATTTTGTTGAGTCTGAATTTAGAGTTCAAAATTATTAGTGCAAGGACTCGACACTAAGGTGTTGTTTGTTTTTACCTCTTAAGTCTGAATTTGAACCATTCAGAATTAAGGGGTACCAAAAAGTTTTTTTTTTTTTTTTTTTAAGATTAAGAGGCTAACGGCTATATTTGGCTCTTAATGGTTAAGAGGTAGTATTACATCTGAAGTTTGAACAAGTCTAATTACATTCATTCACATGTACATTCAGACATAAAAACAAACATAATTTTCAAATTCAGATTAAGACTTCAGATTCAATCTTCAGATTTCAGATTCAGACTTCAAATTCAGATGAAAAAACAAACGCAACCTAAGGTGTCATTCGTTGGTACCTAAAGTCTGAATCTGAACCATTCAAACTTAAGAAGTACCAATAAATGTTTGTTTTTTTAAAATGATTAAGAGGGTAATGACTATATTGGACTCCTAGGGCTGTTTGGTTCTCTATTCTGAAAACTCGATTTCAACGCTGTTTTTAAATACAGTTTTTTGAAAATTTGACAAAATTGGCAAACATGTATATTTATATTATACATATATGTGTATATATATAAACACATACATAAAACTTTCATACATATATGATACATGAATGTATATATATATACATACATACATACATACATCATAAATTATATACATGTACATTTAATATCATGTATTTTTATGTATATTTAATGAGGTATGTTGGGATGTTTAACTAAACACACACACACGTGTGTGTGTGCGTGTGTGTGTGTCTATATAATCATATTGCATGTATACTTCACAATAAAATTATATACATATATGAATTGATAATATTTTTTAATACACATGTAGTATATGTATATTTTATATTATTCAATACATTAATAATACATGTATAAAACTATATATAAGTATCATGTAATTTTCATATTATTATTTAACATATGGATCTTAGTATATTATATAATTTAATAATATAAATATATGTAATTTTGTGTACGTGTACATATATATTTTTTATTTATAAGAATTGCACATATATTAATGTATTATGTATGTATATTATATATTAAGGTATAAATGCATTAAAATAAGAATGAATAATTATGAGTTGAAAAATAAAAAACAGAAGTTATAAAACACCCTTTGCTGTTTTCTTAAAAACTTGGTTATAACACATAAATATTATAATTTAGTGTTTAAAAACAGGTTGCCAAGCATAAATTTTTACCATAATTGTATTTAAACACAGAAAAAAGAATTATAGTTGCAAACCAAACAGGGCTTTAATGATTAAGAGATATAATTACATCCGAAGTCTGAATCTGAAGCCTGAATGAGTCTAAATACATTTATTCAGAGGTACATTCAGACATAAAAACAAACATATTTTTCGAAACACATTCGGACATAAAAACAAACATATTTTCCGAAACACATTTTTTCATATTCAGATTCAAGATTAAGATGAAAAACAATCGTAGCCGTATTGCCCTAGATAACCACTTATGTTTACGTTTGTTGTTAATATTTATATGGATAAAGATATGTGTACCCACTTTGATACTCATATTCCATAAACGCTTAAACTTTAGTATTGTAGGTCTTTTCACGACAGCAAGTACAATCTTGCCTTGTCTTATTAGACGGGTACAAAAATGATAAAGAAAATTGTATGTGTAGTGATGTTTATATTCAATTTCTGAGATTCTCTTCTTAACACTGCAGCTCTGTCTCTCTACCCCAGCGGCTCCTATTGCTCTCTCAGTTACTCACCACCTGTACTCTCAGTGACGACTCATTCAAGGTTAGGGTTTCTAAAACTCACTTCAAATCCTCTGATTTTGACCTTCTGATATGATTGTTTTAGATTTTTCAAACTCTCATGGTTATTAATTATATCTCTCTGGTTCTATTTATTCCCACTTCTATGATCATAATGCTTGCTTCCTTATCACATCTGTATTTAGTTTTTATAACTCCAGCGTCGTAGTTCAATATTTGTTAGGCACATGCTTTTAGGGTCCAGTTGAAAATCCCAAATTGTAGTACAGATAAAATGTCATTGTTTACTTCATACTTATTACCTTGTAATTATGTTTAGGCCTAAGATTTTTCGTTTTGTTGTGGTTAACCTTCAATTAGTTTAGCTGCTTGTAGGTGACAATTGATCACACAAGCTGCTACTAACGTAGACTAAAGCATTTTTTTTTCAAAATTTTAAAACAAGAGTTAATGTTGCAATTTTTCTCTTCCAATCAAAACACGGCATCATTATGTTTGGGTTCTCATATGCGCCACTATCAATTTAGTAAATTGGCTAGAGCTTAGATTTACTTTACCAAACGGACTAGACTAGAGCTTAGATTTTAATCAATTCCTTCTGGTTAGGAAGCAAGGATGCTTCAACACCCCCCACCAGCATATACACCCACACCCGATTAAACACGAGTTACTCATTAATTCTTACAAGACCGTGTTTAGTTAAATATGTCTAGACATGTTGGAACATAGAGTGTGATAACTTTAATTAATGGTTGTCTTCATGTCAAAATAATCATCCTTTTTTGTTGCTGCTAACGTGCAAATGGGTATTTTACCCTTTTTGTTATATCCCCATGCGAAGAAAAAATCATGAATATGTAAAATTACTAATTGCTCGATCTTAGTTTTTTCAGAATAATATTGTGAACTCGATGAAGAGTTATATTCATGTTTCTACTTTAATTGTGTCTATTTTTTTCATTCATATTTTTTCCGTCAAATGTGGTTGACTCCCATTGTTGAGTGCATTGGATATAACCACACCCCTGTATTGCCGTCTGTTAGCATTTGATAACTTTCGTTCCATCGAATAGATGGTGACGAGGGTTACAACACACCTGGCAAACGTCCACAGTTGCGAGTTGACCTAACCATATAGAATGGGGGCCCGTTAAGCCCTACCGTCGTTTCGGCATTTCCATAGCGCTCCGGAAATCATTGGAGCCATGAAGGTGTACCACAGGATAGAGGCCATTGTTTGTTTCGCCTAACCCAGGCTTGTTGTGGCCCTGCCCTTCGCTGCAATTCTCCAACACCTCCGGCGGTCCGCGGGCGAGTAGGTCATTCTCTCAAATGATCTTGACTGCTTCGGTTTCGACGAACAACTCACCGACAACCTGGGTTCTAAAAGGCGCGCCTATGCTCGAGGCTTGGGAGAAACGCTCCGCATACACCTTATTCTTGGTAAAAGGTTTGGAGCTCACATTTTTTTGAAAAAAAAAACGCTTTAGTGAAACGATATTGCCTTTCAAGGACTTTTTTTTTACAAATAGGACCCATAACTCGTCCAAAACAATCAAGAGACAAATATTATCCCAAACCTCATTGCCTCTCGAAAAATAAAGTTGCCGACCAACTTTCGACTAAAAGTCTATTTGTTTCATTTGAAAGGTGAAGAATATATTACTTATATTGAATCGTTTTGTATTGATTATTGATTATCGATTATTGAATGATTATTGATATTGATTATTGAATGATGAAAAATATATTTTATATATTGCTTATTAAATGCAGAGAAATACATTTTTTATTTTGATTATGGAGCATGCATATGAGAAAGATGGCTACCAAACATATGAATATATTTTCAAAATTCAAGGTATGTATTATTTTTATTATATTACTAGCCATGGAATAATTAAAATAATAAAAAAGAGAAAATGTCTTTTTACGCCTAGGCTTCGCCTAGTTCGCCAAGGCCCGTCTAGGCTTTTAAGGCTTAAGGTTTGACCTCTACGCATTAGCCGAGCTTCGCGCCTTTTAGATATGAATTATGCAGGGGGATATTTAGGTTGATGTTTTGACGTCTGACATTTTTATTGATTTTCTAGATAAACGAAGGTCTATTTTCATCTATTAACACGTTTGGGTGTCCGTTATGTTCATTTGGCCTACGAAGTTTGAAGAACTTGCACGAGTTTGGTAGCAAAAGTTTATTGAGCGCCATGCATTTAGTACGAACTTCTTATATGCACTTGGACCGAATTAAAAGAGGCAATGCGGACAGAGTTTCCTTCAGTGACACTATGACAAAGACCTCTTCATGCTCATTCAAAATTCCATTAAGGCTTTTCGGCCTCTTTCCATCAAGGTGCGTAGACGAAGCTGACGAACGAGTGAGTCATCATATCAACAACCTTCAACCTAAGATCGGTCAAGACTTGTTGGCTAAAGAAGTCCCCACAACCATAGTTGCCTATGAGTACGCCGAGGAATTCCACTTCACTACGGCCTCGATCACGGCTCCAGCAACCACCTTACCTCCTCTCCGATCTCCGATTTGACCTTTATGGCGTGTTCTGATGCCATTAGGCAGGACATTGAGGCGCATATTACTGAAATCGGCCGACACCATTAGCTGATTGGGAAGATCTCACCCAAGACCGATTTGGAATTAGTGCAAGTTGGCGCCCTCGTTTCGTGCGTGATCCCGGTGGACCCCGACACCAATGGTGATCACCTTCGAGTTCGAGGCGAACTCTTTTCAAGAGGGGGAACTTGATGGATGCTCGCAAATAATCTCTAGTCTCCCATTAATATCGAGTGAATACAATGAGAGGCCATATGCCTTGTTTATACTAAAAATAAACTAGAGTCCTAATCTTATCACCCAATTAAGAGATAAACCTAGATAAATAAGGATTTTGAATACTAAATCTAATAGCCGCAGGCTAAGCTTAAAAAACAATAACAAAGGGACTCGTGCCGCATCGTAAATATTATTCTATAAATTAACAGTAGTTTCATCTTTTTAAATTTTAATTCTAATGAAGGATAAATAATGGGCAGAAGACAATAAATTACCGACAAATATATACATACATATATATATATATATATTTTATGTATTAGTGCTTTAATGTAATGTATTAGTGCTTTAATGTAAATTAGTATGTATATTACATTTTTCAGCTGTCGACTCTAGACTTAAAGAAATAACAATCTTTTAATACTATAGACTCCCTCTAGAGAGATCCATGTTTGGGACTTTTTGAGGGTACGGACATGTATCCCCTCGTTTATTGACATCTCTTAATAAATAGGAGATACATAACATACATCATATATTGAAAAATCTCCAAAAATTAAGGGGGTCCTAATTTTTTTTTGAAAATCTAGGGGAACACAATCCACCCATGCAATGCTTAAAAAGGAGTTTGAGGCTTACGCCTCGAGGCGAGGCGGGCAAAAAATGCCTCGAGGCTTTAGCCTCAGGGTTGAATTTGAGGCTTACGCCTCACGCCTCATGTCGTTTTGCTGAGGCGCAAAAAAAAAAAGAACTCTTTCTTCCTTCACGAAGTCTGTTTTTTTAAAGGTTAAAATTCTTCTTTTTTCTAAAGTTGCACTTAACTTAAAAAAAATGTTGTTCTAATCTACCAACTCTTATTCTTTTTTCTTTTTTGTTTTAAAATTGCACCTAACTTATAATATTTACTATTGTAACTTGAAAGAAGTTTAAAAAAAATAACCAATATGTGAATGAAACTTAAAAAACTGATTTTGTCAATTTGATTTTGCATTGATTAATCCATTGTCATATTGTAAAATAACCAATGTGAATGAAACTAAAAAAAATGATTTGGTCAATTTGATTTTGCATTAATTAATTTATTGTCATATTAAAAAATTAACAATATGTAAAAAAGTCATCTCGGGGGAACAAAAAAATGTTTAACTATGTGAGAAAGCCCTCAAAGATGTTTTTTATTTGCAGTTTATTTTATATTTCTTTGTTACTTTATTTTTTATGGTTTTATTAGTATTTTTTTAATATTATTTTGCACCTTTTTTTTTGGTGAGGTTTACGCCTCGCGTCGCTGAAGCCAAGACGCCTCGCGCCTTTTTAGACATTGCACCCATGACTGTCTATATAATTATTTTGCAGTAGTTGGATCCCTTGTACTGTTCATATGATTAATTTTGCACTGTTTGGATCATTGTACCGAACAGGCCTCTCTCTCTTCTGTTATGTGAGTTCAACATTTTAAATTTGTGATCTTGTTTAGTTTAGCACTTTTCTACACTGCTCATATTATTAATTTGCTAAGATTTACCCTAATAATTACTTGTCTTTGTTGAGGCTTTGTGCCTCATTCTTGTAGATGATGATATATGATTAGAACTAATAGCCAGATCCATCTGCGTGCATTGTTTCTAAGTTCGTGTCCAAATGATAACTGGAGGATTGATTGAATTTTATCATGTTGTGTTACTCGATGCAGTGAGAAATGGGGACTGATTTGAAGATTTGGGTTTCTGACAGATTGATGTCCCTTTTGGGATATTCGCAACCCACAGTTGTTCAATATATCATTAGTCTTTGTAAGCAATCTTCACCTTTTCATGTATATGCATACACTTTTATGTGTGTGTGTTGCATGATATATAACTATATAAGATTTAGGTGTGTAATTGTTACTACGTTAGGTATTATGTTCAATGTGATTCGTAAATTATGATTTCATTACAGCTAAGAAAGCGTCATCACCTTCCGAGATTGCGGGCGAACTTGAAAATATGGATGTCCCATCTGCAAGTGCACGTGAATTTGCTAAAGAAATTTTTGCTAAGATTGAGCGTAGGACTTCAGGCTTAAGCGTGAGTATCCACTAGATTTTAATGTCTTCCTATGATTACAAGTCTCTCAACCAGTAAATGATTTTCTTGCACTCCCAACTTTTTGTTACTTGAGAACTGACATCATACTTTCATTTAACACTGATACGCTAGATTTTAATGTCTTCCTATGATTATAAGTCTCTCAACCAGTAAATGATTTTTTTGCACTTCCAACTTTTTGTTACGTGAGAACTGACATCATACTTTCATTTAACACTTGCTCCTGTTGCTGTTTTTATCAGCTTTATCAGCAACAAGAAAGGGAGGCAGCAATGTTAGCGAAAAAACAGAGGACCTATACAATTTTGGCAGCTGACGATGATGATGGTGATGTTGGTGGTGCCATTGGCAATAATTCTGTTCCTGCAGTGGCCGAGACCAGAAAACCCGATACTAATAAAAAACGGTTCAGGAAGAAGACTGAGATACAAGAAGATGAAGATGATGAGGCATAGTACTTGTACTCGTACTAATATAATTCATTATTTGTTTCTTATGGTAAGCTGCTGTATCATTGCTCCTAGGAATGACTTGGTACTTATGTTTTGACTGAATGTAATGCTACAGGGAGTTGCTAATCAGGAAGAAGAAAGACAAGTTAAAAGACGGACTTATAAGGATGAAGATGATGATTCTGAGGTATTTGAATTCCCAGATGTTCTAATTTTGCAAAAGGTTTTATCTATTTATTAGTGTTTTTAACTATCACAGTATTTCTTAGAAAGGGTTCGACATTCATGGAAGATAGAGTTCTATGTTTTTCCCCATATACTTGTTCATAATTCAGTAAATGTAGAATGGGTAAATATGCTTTTTGGTTGCAGGACGAAGCAGAGCGATTGCGTGATCAAAGAGAGAGGGAGGAATTAGAACGCAATTTAAGAGAACGGGATGCAGTAGGGACAAGGAAGGTACCCGGTTTAATCTGATTTTGTGGTTAATCCTTTCGTTTTATTATGCTGTTAGTTTTGACATTTGTTTTTAAACCAGAAATAAGATCTTTCATTAATGAAAAGTCAATAACATGTACAAGAGAATGATGGACCAACAATCTGCCAAATACAACAATCTCAAGAAGATATTGGCCCTTTTGAGTATGGTTAACCGTTGGAGATCCCTTTGCATGAAGTTGACTAGAATTTTCTGTGAAATTATGTTATGACATGTATATTTTATCATGAGCTCCTTATTATGTTTTACAATCACATTGAAGTGTACAAGAGTAGGCAGTCGTGATGCAAACATCACCAATTGAATCCAAAGAAGAGGGAAAGACGCAAACACAAATTTCAAAATTGTATTAACAAGCCAAAGCATAATAGTTGCTAATCTCGATGGGAGTTATAAGCCTAAGAGAGGGTTCTATAAGGTGTTAGTTAAGCATGAGGTGTCATCCATGACACCTCTTGGTACCTTCTAGAATCTACTAGACTAATTATAAAATTTAACTAATAAATATAACAAAATAAAAGAGTAAAGCTAAGAGGTACTACAATTAAGCCCCTTGTACTTTTTATTCAAATTATTACTCCACCCATATCTACATCAAGTCGTTTGCAATGGCTTTTTTTTGGATAAACCAAAAGAATGTATTAGCCAGAGAAATCCGCCAAGGGACGAAATTTGGGTATATGCTGCCTATACAAATGAAGAAAGACAAAAGGACAAAAGAGGGACATCAACAAGAGTCAAAAAGGAGAAATAAAAACTACACATATTACACCCCACCACAAAAGGAATGTAAGAAATCAATTAAGGGTTATCATCACAAGGGATCATCTCTCTATGCCAGAAACAAAATGATGTAATTATGGATGCGGAAGGGTAAAAGAAAAGAAATTAACTACACAACAACAACAACATGAAAATGTAGGGAGTTGTGTTATTTCTCTCTCTAGTCTTTTTAATCTCAATTGGCAAAAGTGATACAATTGAGGGTCTCAATAACTATTTATACTAAGAGGCTAAAAAGGGAAAAATTATAGAATAAAGCAAAAAGACAAGTATATCCCTATGCTCCTGCATCACAAAACAAAACAATGAGACCAAAATTAAAGACATGATCCTCCAAGGAGATGCCTTGACACCCTCAAAGCATTTGCGGTTACACTCCCTCGAAATTGACCACATAATGCAAAGAGGAACCGAGATCCAACTATTCTGCACGCCCTTCCGAACTCGTCCACTCAGACAAGATCTCAACAAATCAACCACCGTTTTCGACATTTTCCACGTATTCCCGAAAAGTGAAAGAATGGATCCCCACAAAGCTCACATCACTATACAATTAATTAGTAAATCCACCGTCTCCTCCTCCTCCTATTTAAAAAGCCAACATCAGGCGATGCCTTATCTTTTGCAAATTATTGAAGGTCAAGATAGCATTCTGTGCAGCAGTCCACTCGAAGAATGCCACCATTAGAGGAGCCATGGCCTTTAAGGGAAAGACCCCCCAGCACTTCAAAAGAAGCAAGGAATTAAAGGATCTAGCCGAAAATTGACCACTCACCCGCACCCTTTCCATATCATCACATCCAAACTCCGGTGGGAACCCTGATTTCATATAACAATTCCAACAATTCCTCCACTGCCTCCAACTCTCAATCCTGAAAATATCTTTTGAATCGCATACTCCACTCAACTTTACCTCCTTCAAATGAAATATAATCAGCTGCACTACCCCTTGAGAGTACACAATTTAAAAAAAGGTTGGACAGAGGCTCTTGGAGCGGGGTATCACCCCACCACACATCTAAAATAACCTGATTTTGCTTTCATCCCCAATTTTAAAGGACACAAACTTGCTGAGCGCCACCCATCCCACCCTCGTCATATTAGTGTGACGCCAAAGGCAGTTTTCTTCCATCGGAAACCTCCAAAGTCAATTACTCAACAACGCGGCAGACAACAATTTTTCCAACCGAGTAGATGATATATAGGGTGATTCTCATAGCCATTCCAAAGGAAATCAAGCCTAAAATTTTCAAGCCTCTTTCGGACCAAAATTGGGAGAGGGAGAATCGATAAGGAATAAAGTTAGGAGGCTGACAAGAGTACTCTTAATCAAGGTCAAACCTTCTGCCTTCAACAAGTAAGCTTTTTTCCAACCTGCAAACCTCCGCTCAAGCCTTTGAATGACCGGGTTCCAAATCTCTTTAGACTTATCAGGATTCCCCTAGAGGAAAACCCAAATAAGAGCACCGAAGGGAACCCACATCACATCCAAGAATAGCCGCTAGAGAGCTCGGATCATGCACCTGACCAACTAGAATTGTTTGACACTTCCTAATATTAATTCTAACACCCTCGAAACACTATATTTTTCTTAATAGAGTTGTTCCACCTATGACCTATAAAACAAAATAAACTCATCCGCGTAATGTAGATCTGATACTGAACAGTCATGTTTCCCCTATCACCCATTAAAAAACCTTCAATGCAGCTACCACCCACAGGTGTCGCAATAAGCCTACTAAAAGCTTCCATCACTAAAATAAAAAGTATAGGGTATAGAGGGTCCCTCGCCCAAATCCCCTGGAACTCGTAAAAAAACCCTCAAGCACGCCTTTTACAAGAATGAAAATTTGTACTATAGAGATACAATTCCATATCGATTCCTTCCATTTACTCCCCAACCTCATACTATCTAGCAAAGTCCCATTTCACACAATCATACGCTTTTTTTTTTATATATATCTTACAAACAACTCTGAGGACGTTAGAACGAATCGTTGCCTTCAAACATCCATTTGCTGTTAACATCACATCTAAAATCTATCTCCCTCCAACAAAGGCATTTTGAGAATCGGAAATAATCCGATCCGATCGACCACTCTCTTCACGCGGAGTGAAAGTACCCTAGCAATTAGCTTATAGCTGCTCCCCACCAAACTACTTGGCCAGAAATCTCTAATATCCCCCTTAGGGACACAAGAGTGCCGAAGTTAGAGTTAAGACTCCTCTCAAATTGACTATGATAATTAAACTCCTGAAAATTGCCATCACATCCCCCCCCCACCACACACACAAACAACAACAACAAATCTGCAGAAAAGCCATGCTTAAACCATCTGGACGCGTGTCATGTCACCACAGCAAGCCTGGAGGGCTACCAATACCTTCTCGAAAAAGGGTGCTCAAGCCCAAACTATCAGAAATGAATCAAACTGAAGGTTATCTAAAGATGGCCTCCAGACATCCTTGATAAAACTGCACAGTACCACTCTTTACCACCTCTACTTAAAAATGAATGTGATTGTCTTGACGATGAGAATTAGCCATTGTGTGAAAGAACCTGGTATTCCGCAGCCAAAGAGATCTATAATTGCCGCCAAGAGATGTCCTCCTCTCTAAGTTTCTTCTCCCCTTCAACTTTCAGGATATCATGTGTTATTTTTATTTTAAAATAAAAAATTGGGCTGGCTTTTACGTCTGCCAGATTCCAAATCACACCATATTTGTACTGTTACACCACCTAAAGATATTATGTAGAAGAACAATTTATTACACTTTTTTTTTGTTCATTAAAAAATGCTATAAAACAATAATTTCCGTTTTTTTTCTACATTAAGTTTCCCAAATTCAACCTTACTGATCTTCAGCCACACGTATGAATTAAACTTATAGGTTCTCAATGGGGATAGCTTAGTCATATTTTTTCAAAATATTTCTCAACTGCATGTGTAATTATAACTTTACTTTACACTTGCATGCTTAATTTCGTATAGCTGAATATTGAATTCAGCACTGTACTGTGTTATATTTATGTCAGTAAGATACTATAACTTCATTCTTTGTTCTGAATTCTTATACTTTCCCCATCCCAAATTAGTAGTTCCTATTTGAAAGTCAAACAATTTAAGAAATTATTATACTTTACAAAATTTTCCTCTTACGAATTATGAATTCCTTTGAAATGCAACACTTGGACCAGTGCTCGCCCATGGGTATTGCTGGGATGGATAATTTTGGAATCTTACATAGTTTTATGTACTATTTTATAGAAATAGGACTCTTAATTCGGGACGGTATAAAAAGGAAATAAGTTGATTATTTAGGAGGGATTGTTTGCCAATTATAACCATTGGTGTCGCTCTCCATAATAGTAATATATATTTTTTAAATGATTATGAAGCTTCTTGGTTATCTACCTATATTATGGTGTAGCTCCCCTTAATTTGTTTTCTTATCAACAGTTGACGGAGCAAAAACTATCACGAAAGGAGGAGGGTAAAATTTCTTTGGAAATTTTATATTTTTTCATATATAAGTGTGTGTGTGTGTGTAATTTTCTAATAGATATACACAAATATATCTGAAATGATTTATATCATTTTTTTGCGAGGATACGCGCAACAGAGGAGGCAATTCGAAGATCCAATGCGTTGGAAAAAGATGATATTGAAGCTTTAAGGTTTGTCATGATGTTTTCTAGTTCCATTTACATATATTTCATGCATATCTGGTGCTTTTTTGGTGAGCTGGTTCAACCTTGATGGAAAGATGCCAGACATAGATTTGATAATTTAACTCATTTATTTCTTAAATAGGAAATTCTGTTTCAACTATTAACAAAATAAAGGATAGGGTATGAATCCTATAAATAAAAGAAAAAGAAAAGTAAAGTAAAGAGTGTGACAGGTCTGGGATAGTGCAGTTTTTGCGAGGGATCCTATTCTGAGTTGGTATCTAGAAGATGTTATCTGCATCTGCTGGAGCAAGACTCCATTAGAATCCGTTTTTTAAAAAGAAAAGCCCATTTCCATTTAAGTATGACGTAGCTTGTACTTATTACCTTTTATTATTTAGTTGTCCACTTATGTCATCGATGCGGAATAAAGTGTCCCTTTTGTAACTAATATACCAACCCCAGGTTCCAATATTCCCCAATAAAAAGATGACATTGCCAGGTGTTTAATCTTCCCATTCATTTGAACTATTCAATGAATGTAGAAATAGTAATTTTAGATTTTTTGCAAGTTGAGTCATATGCGAGATAAAGCACACAAGCTTCATTAAACTTATCTGCTGCAGTGTATGCATACCTGAATTGCCCACCTCCAGACACATGCCCAATGCGGTGTGCTTTTTGTTGCCATCTTTTTAATTGAATGCGAATTCAGTTCTCTTGTTGCATGGAATAAATTCATGCTGCATCAATCTCACCTTTGTTGTCAATGCTATTTTTCCTTGAAACACCAAATTATATGAATATGTTCTGATACCAATTTGAAAACGTCAAATTATTTTGAATATGCTCTTATACCAATTTGTGAACGCTAAATGATGGTTCTCGAAATTTCTAAATTTTTATATTTCTTTCAAATTTAAATTTTCACTTGAACAAAAACTTTAATTCAGATTCAAATTAACACAAACCAAACTAAACATGAATTTTGCCAAATTAAACTTTTTTTTTAAAAAACTATTACAGCCCAAAATAATTAAGCACCGATTACAACATTTTTGTGGTTAAACCAATTTATTTTTCTAACCTAAGCATGCATCTAGGTGTGAATTTGCAAGATAAAATAAACAACTACAACGCTGCAATGTACGAGGAAAACCCACAAAGGGAAAAACCTTGGACGGTTCAGCCACAAGTCCACTAAGTATGGAATTACAAAAGGACACGACAGGAGAATTACATAATGACTCGACGCCCTCGCAAGCCTTGATGCTCTTCGTTCCTTCAACCTTTGTCTAGTGATAACATAGGAGTCCACTTACGTCTCGGAGTCCACCGATGGAGCATAACTACCGTCAAGCATAAGGAGTACACCGTATGTACACCAACGAACACGGAATCCTCTTCAAGAAACAATCCTCAATGATGTAGAGAATGATAAATTCGGTGCCAAAATGTGATCTCAAAACATATATGTATGTTGAAACTTGGATCAAAATAATTGGGTGTAAACTTGGGTTGGAGTTTGGTAAAAATTAATCACAAATGATTAATAAACATGGATAAACTTCTTAGTGAGAATTTTTGCTCAAAAAGGCTTGAAAAGTTTATCGGGAAAACTATTCTCCCCACTGTAAAAATGTATGGAAAAAGTAGTGGGAAGTTGAAGAAAAACTGCATGAAAAAACTGTCATTTTTCAAAATAGCTCCGGTCGTTTGAACGAAAACCAATCTCGTTCGAACGATATGACTATCTCGTTCGAACGAGATAAGAACAAAACTTCTAACGAGAAGTTAGCACAAGTCACAAAGAAACTTTGTTAGGGTTCGTTCGAACGAACCCAATGTCTTGTTCGAACAACCTGAAAAAGTTGTTCTAACGGCAGTAACAAAAAATAATATATTTTTCTACAAAAAATATAAAGTGATTTTAAAAGAGGATTAATAGAATTCTAACACCCAATAATTAATTTCCAATGCCCAACATAGTATAGGCATTCATACCTGAGAGATCCTTGAAATGTTGATGACGAAAACGAGGTACGAAATACGACATAGGATGTGATCTCTTCGACTTGGCTGCTACATCTTTAACAAAAATGTCATTGGCTTGAAAGGTCACAAATACAACTTCAATCCTATCTGGCAAAGAGTTTTGTTCGAAATTAAGCCAACACACATACAAATTGACTCAATTGGAAATTTGACCTTACATTTTAGCTCATTTATAAATGGAAAGAAAATTGATTTAATGTTATGTCCCAAATTAGGATGTAAAAACGGTTTATTTAATGGTAATAGTGCTAATCTTTATATTTCTTTACTCCATTATTTATAATCTCTCAATCACTTATCTTCGAATTGACCTTTGCAGAATTTAATTTTCATAAATAATTAAAATGAAATAGTATATTTATTAAATTGAGAAAATTCTTATAAAATTGCTATACCTAGATCAATTATTGCTTAATAAATTTGAAAATGAAAAAAGCTTATTTTTTGTTTGAAATACCCTCTTTCTTTACGTCTTAATCTAATTATATATTACAAATTCATCCTTCTAATTATATATTACAAATTCATTGGAACTAATAAGGATAGCAAGGGAATGGAATCAAAATGAAGACGCCACAATTCATTTCCTTAAAAATCAATATATTGAGGACAACTGGTCCTTTTTCTCATTTATGAAATGACTTTTGTTGGTGATGAAAAAAAATCATCTCTTCGAGGATCCATAAAAATAAGGAATTTTCCACTAAATACAATTGGTTTTTTGTATCCCCCATCTCTCATTTTCAATCAAATGTTTCCTTCCTCCGCCAATGGTAAAACTCTACCATCTCTCTCTCTCTCTCCCTCTCTCCCCCGCTCAATAGAACATTGCATATGATTTAACATGACATCACCATCACCGAAAGTCCATTGACACCATTAAGAATTGCCATCACCTCCACCACTGGGTTTTACGAGAATTTCTCTAGATTTCATGTATGTTATTTTTTCCCCTTGATATCATATTAATTTGATTGGAACCTTTATGACCCTTGGAATAATATTAAAGAACCGCACTTCCATCCAATTTTTGAGTCGAACTTGCTTTTATCTCAAATCCTTTAAAAAGAACAAATTAACGTATACCGAAACCATATTAATTTTTTTTGGTATGTTCGGTTTTAGGGTTTTAGAAACACTTACCAATACCAAATCGTTCAGTATTTCATTTTTCTTGTCGGTAACCTTTTCGATATGTAATTTCGGTATTTTAAATTTTGGGTTTCTTTTGTCTTATCATTTTTTTGTGCTATTATGTTTTTTGGTATTTTCAATTTCTAAAATGCAATAACTAAACCAGCACACAAACTATTATTGACCCACATATTTTTTATATGCCATACACAAAATATCAATAACCTAGAGATAGACTCGGATTCCTCACATAAAAACTTGGAAAAGCTTATACCGGGGACAAAACAAATGAATAAACATATATTCTTAATTTGAAAAACTACTACATGAGCATCGTTAAAAATAGGAAGTGCCACCACTTATTAATATGTTAGCGAAAAATAACCGAGAGCTTATATGAGATAACAAATTAATGATTGAAATCTTAATGAGTCCAATTAATGATATGAATAACAAATATAATATAAAATTGGTATTTTTGGCATATTAAATTGGTATTTTGGGACCATAGTTTCAGTATTTAATTTTGGTATGACAATTTCGGTAAATTGTTATTTTAAATGTCTATATCAAAACTAACCACAGTTTTCGGTAATTTCGGCTTTGGTAATTGTGGTTTTCGATATTACAAAGTAAAAAATTGTATTGTAACCACTCACCATCACTGTGACAATAATGCCACTTTATTCACCAGAAATCCACCATAACCATCATCTTTTACCTAACAAAGTGTGTAAACATATACACACATAAATGGAGGCAATCCCAACTCTCATTTTGATATTGTATCTAATTGCATCTACATATATTAAACTTCACGCACCAAACATTGACTACATTAGAGCCCAATTCATAAGTGAATCTAATGTGTATTTTTAATAAATGGGTATCGCTTACAAACGCTAAGATAGAATCAAGAGAGTCGAAACAGTCTTCTTCCATTTGAGTTGGGAAACATTTAAACTTAGGAAGGATTGTGTAACACCCCGTAATTTTGAGGATTTAATGTTTAATTATTTTTGGGAGATATAAAAATATTTAAATTGGAGAAACTTAAATTTATGATTTGTAGAATTTATTGGAGAGAGAATAATTATTTATAATTGACGACTTTAAGTTAAATTGTTCGAATTTAATGCGTGTCGCATTTTGAGGTCGAAATTTGGAAATGATATAAAGTATTTCGGATGGCAATTCTGAGGGCGCGGTTGAGTCCGGATGGGTCGAAATAGTCAGAAAAGAGTACCCGGGGCCGGGGGTAGCAATTGGGTCTCGGGGATTTTTGGGCATAGCCGGGCCCATACGGGGTGATTCGGGCCATTTTAATTAGGCCCATGTGGCCAAAAACGGGATTTGGGATTTTTAACTTAATTGGAAAAGTGTTGAACGGCAGTTAACACAACTCTAAACCTAGGGTTTGAGAGGAAATTGGGGGAAACAAATCAAGAAGCCAATTGGGGGTCTTTTGGAGCCAAATTAAGGGACTAATTGGGGTGTTCGTCATCAACACCGTAACTACACCAACGGATCAGACCCTACGAACAATTCCAGGCAAGTGGTTAACTGTTGTGACTCTTAAATTGATGATACTCAATTCATATCATAGTATGTGTATATGAAAATTCGTGTTGGATGTGTAGCCATAATTAAATTGGGTTTTCTGAATTTAGAGTAATGGGCAGATTTAATAACTCAATAAAGGTGAAGTTATGATTTGGGACTGTTAAGATTGAATTGTAGAGTGGATTACAATATGCATTAGTGATTAAATGGACTGGAAAAAAATGGTTAGGTCAGATTCGGTAGTGATTAAATTGGGTTTTCTATTCTAGGTACTTCTCTTCCTAACCACTCAATAATCTGGTTTATGTATTTAAACGTACCACCTGCGTATATTAAAGCAGATTCTATAAGTTCTTTATCTTTAGGGTCTGTAAGAGTCCAGCCTTGAATTTCTCTAGTTAAGTCTAAACTTGTTTGATTAACAAATTCTAAAAAGTCTTTAGTGATTTGTAAACTCATATAAGATTTTTCTTGAAGAAATAATATGTAAAAATAGTTAAGGGTTTGGTTCGAGTTATACCTTCCTTCTGGTCTGCAATATCTTTATCTTCTTCCCTTTGTCTCTTCAGCTTTGTCACTATTCTTCTCCGGTCTCGGCCTCCTACAACTCTCTCTTTATGTGTCGCACCTCAATCCACTACTTTGGCGGTTGACCCGTTTCCTGCCTGTACGCCTTCACGCCTAACGCCCACCTGGCTAACGGCTCACGGCAAATCGGCACCTGACGGCGGGTCACCAGTATAACACCTTGTGTGCTACACCAGAGGTTCCACACAATAGTCCTCTATGAACAGAAAGTTAGAGACAATTTGGAAAATAATAACAACTTAGCATAAGAGATTTCTGGAAAAGAAAATACTTTTATTGCATTGCATAAGTAAATACAACTCTCCCCTAACTATGAGAGGTTTACTCACTCATATACATATTACTCTCTACCAGCATACTCTCTCTCTAACACTGGAAGTCTATCTCACTCTCTAACTGATGTCTAAAACATAAATGGACGCTCCCTTTTATAGATCAAGGGCACTACAAAATGACTGGTAACCGGTTACCAAAAGTAATCCGGTTGAAAGCATTAATTATTAAAGCAACACTGTCTTCAGAATCTTATCAGCTGGGTCTACAGGCTTTTATTGTCTTTTGATAATTTGGGGGGACCTCTTTCTTTATAAAAAGAAGGGCGTGCCAAGTCTTCATCATAGTCTTGTCGTTTTGTAATAATGCAAGAGCATCAAACAAAGTCTTCGTCCTTTTCATCAATCTGATGGCCCATGTGGGGCAGGCATCCCTTTGCTTTATGAAAAGCATGGTCTAGGCAAATGATTCTTCCGTCTTTAATAATTCATCTACCACTGAGGGGCCCTTTTTTATCGTGTCTGTGTCTTCTTCTGCCTTGTCCTCGTTTGGGAGAGTGTTATTGAAAAATTCATCAATTAGGCCTACCGTTCTAAGACTGGCTGGCAAAGCTATCTCTACCATTTCTTGAGATTCTTTCTTGAGCCTTCCATTGAATGGCTCATCAGCTTGGATTATTAGGTTTTCTTTGTGGTAGGCAGTGTACCACCTGTCTTCTCCTGTCAATAACTCCATGATTTCAATTGTTTCCATGGCTTGAGCGATCTGGAGCTTGGACTTATCAATAATTAAATCTTTAATCTCGTCTTCTGATAGGATCTTCAACATCTTCAAATGTATAATTCGAAAATCTAACAAGTCTAAATCCTTCCACTCTCATTCCTCCGCAGGAACTTGGAGCAATTTGATAGATTCTAGCAAATAAAGGAAGGAAATCTTCTACCTTTTTGACATACTCGTGGACTATTTTTCCAAGAGCAACAGAGTCTTCTATAGTCTCAATTTGGATGAGTCCGATGAACCCATAGTCTGCTAAGGTTATCTGGGCAATTTCTGCTTTCCCAGCAAGATAAATCTTTGGAACGTCTTTGAAGAAACCTTTCATTATTAAAGCATCTCCATTAGTCTCAGATAATAAATATTGAAATGTTCAATAATGCTATTAGATTCTTTCTTATAGTCTTCTGTTAATGGAAGATTATTATGACCAAATGGTATAACAATCTTAGTCTTAAAAGTCTTTTTCTAATAACAAAAATTATCAGTGGGTCTAGCTTTGGAGGATTCTCCAAGAGTCTGAGCATAGGTTTGAGTCTGTGGTCTAGGTATAGCAGTACCACTGAGTTAGGTAACTGCAAGTCTTTGAGTCCTCATAAATCTGGCAATAGCTACCAAATTTTGTTTGAACTCGATCCAAAGTCTATTCTTTACGTTCCACCATATGGCATCTATAAGGGTATTTTCGTCTTCTGAGAATTCTCGTCTAAATTTGATCAAGTCTGGGTATCTTTGATCGGGTCTATATTGGGGAAAATGCATCTTCCCAATGAGTCTATTTTGAGAAATAATCTCTTGTCTAGATTTTCCAGGAGGAACTAAGATATCATCAAAGTTCTCTAGGATTGGTCTTTTTTGAGAGTCTTGAATATGAGTCGGTCTTTGCGTTACACCATCATTTGGTCTTACGCGTCTAAGATAGTCTGCAACGTCTTCCCTGTTCAGTCTATTCGTTCCAGAGGAACTCATGTCTTCTAGGTCTTCTGTTTGCAACATAAAACATGAAATAATATTAGTGTTAGCAAACATTGGCTCTCTTGATATAATCTCTGGAATGGTATTTTTACTTCCCTTAATATGTATAACAGAGAAGTCATAACCATTAAGCAATTGTTGCCATCTAATTAATCTATTAGTCCTTGATTTGGACAAGTCTAAATCTCTAAATTTTACTGCATAAAAAGAGTCAGTATAAACAGTAAAATGTTTAGGTCTAAGAAACAACATATATTTTTCTATTTCCCTTACTATGGCTAAAACTTCTTTTTCATGGGCAGTGTATCTTGTTTCTGGGTCTGTAAAGGTTCCAGAACTATGTCTACAAAGTTTCTTCTTTTTTGTCTGATGATCAATGGCAAAGTATACTGCTCCCCATTGCTTATCAGAGGCATCTGTTTCTACTATAAACTGCTCTTCTGCATTAGGCAGTTCAAGTAAAGGAATGTTCTTGACTGCATCTTTAATTTGTCTTATTACTTCAAAATCGTTTTTAGTCCAATAAAAGGGATTAGTTTTGTCTGTTCCTTTTAATTTGGCCGTTAAGCTTTGTCTTTTTGAAGCAAGGTCTTTAATAAAATCTGCAGCACAATTAAGCAATCCTAAAAATGATTGTAATTGTTTTCTATCTTTAAGTTGGTCTGGAAACTCAAGAATCTTTTTGGTTATGTGTTCTGCCAAGGATAATTATCCTTTATTAATGTGCATTCCTACAAAGTCTATTTCAGTCTGAAATAATTGCATTTTCCTTTCGGAAATAACAATACCATGTTTGTCTAATTCTAAGATAATCTTTTTAAGATGGTCTACATGCTCTATCTCAGTTTTACTGGCTACAAGAATATCATCTATATAAACAAGAAAAAATTCTGAATAAGGTCTAAATATATTATCCATTTTTCTTTGGAAAACTTTAGGAGCATTCAAGTATCCAAATGGCATGACTAGCCATTCGTATTTTCCTTGGGGCACACTAAAGGCTGTCCAAATAATACTGTCTGGATGCATCTTAATTTGCCAGAAGCCTGATTTGCAATCAAACTTACTGAATATAATTCTGTCTTCAATTAAATTAATCAAATTATTCTTGTCTGGTATCTTATAAGAATCAAATTCACAATTCTTCTTTAATTGTCTATAATATATGACCATACGTCTTTTTCCTCTTTTACGTTTAAATTCATTTTGAACATAGAAGGCTAGGCTATTATGTCTACTTTTACTTTCTCTAATAATGCCTAACTTAAGCATTTCATTTATATCTTTCTTGAATTCTTCCCTATCTTCTTGTGAGTATCCTTTTTTATAGGTTCCACCATTAATAGTGGCGTCTGGGTTAATAGGGATAATTTCACAATAGCTTTGGTCTTTATCCCACTTAGCTATGAGATTTTCTCCTAAAGTAGGCTCAGCTAGTTGCCTAATCTTTTCCTTTTCTACTTCTATATCCATTTTCCTTTGTTTGGATATAGCTTGAACCTGTAATAAGGTATGCTGGGCTTGATCTAAGATGTCTTATTGTATAAGTGCTATTTGCTTATAACACTTTTGGTCTGGACACTTACACTCTTTTTGTAAGGGTTTAGTAATATTTAAGGCTTCTTGTTGGGTTGTAGGTCTAGGTCCACCATGCTCAGCTGAAGAACTCTGATGTTTAAGGGGTCTATAATTTGGTTCGACCTGCATAAGGTCAAAGGCAGTCTTATGATCTATTAGAGGGGCTTTAATATTAAATTCCTTTTGATCACTAATTAATATCTTATCATTATACTGAGTATAAGGATGATATTTACTAATAAAGTCTTGTCTTAAAATAATGTTTCCTGTGAAACTAGGACGAGGGTCCATTATCCAAAACCGATGATTGACGGTTTTGTTGGTCTGATTTCCTAATTTAAAATAAATAGGAATAGTCTGGAAATATAAGGTAAATGGATCTCCATTAGCCACTTTACCATAGATTTCTTGAGTACTTTCTAAAAAATAGTCTTCAGGGAAGGCATTAGTCTTGCAAATACTCTGAGAGCACACTGTATCTATAAAAGCTGAAAGTCTTTTAGGATAGTCTTTATGTTGAACAAATATTTCTACAAAACAAGCATGTGGTTTAGTAGAAATTCCTAAATTGTTCTTTTCTAAAATAGATATTCCTTTCTGAAGTTTATCTATAAAATCTAAGGGTATTTGGTCTTCTGAACTACTATCTGAATGGTATTCTTCTAAATCATAGGAAATTCCCTTTCCTTTGAAGTCTTCATTTTCTTGCAATCTTTTGGCTATATTTTTATCAATGTCTTGATAATATGTTTTAATATCTAAGTCTATTTGAGCGTCATACTGGCTAGTATAAATTGCTCTAAATCTAGTTCTCCAACGGTCTTCATGGTAGTGTAATTGACAAACAATACAAACCATAAATAATTCTGTTTATATAGTCTCAAAACATTCTACGCATCTAAAGTCTTTCGTACTACATTTCATTTCAAATGTACAATAATGTCTTCCATCAAAATAACATCTCCATCAAAATAACATCTAGGTATGTAGGTTAGTAATTCAGGATTACTAACTGTCCATCTTTTCTTTAAAAAGGGGCTTGATATACACTTATACCAAGCGTCTTCGAAGTCTATATATTCATCATCAAGGTCTTCTTGCTTAGTCTGCATCATATCAAGTCTAGAGTATCCTGAGAGTCTTCATACTCATCAGTATCACTATAGTCTTCCGAATCACTGTCTGTGTATACACTATAGATACTAGTATTATCATCATCTTCTATGTCTGATATTTCTATAAAATATAAGATATCTAATTCTTCTTGATCTGCATAGTCTAATATTGTACTAATAATCTTAATACTTTCTTTATCTTTCTTATTAGGGCAGTCTTTAGCAAAGTGTCCTTCTTTGCCGCAAGTCCAACATTCTTTAGTGGCAGTCTTAGATTGAGCTACGTCTTTTTCTTTCCTGTAATTAGGAACCTTTTTATACTTACTAGTATTCTTCTTAAAGTTTCTTCTTTGGTTAAATCTATTTTTCTTAGTCTTAGGATTCTTTTCCCTAAAGGTAGTAGATTGTCTAAATTTATATTTCTTTGGTAATCCTAAAGGTCTAGTCTTAAACTTTCTGTGTTTCCATTCTAATTTCTTTTTGAATTTCTTAGATTCAGTTCCACATCCTCACTGGATTGGAGCGATGTCTCTTTCGTCTTTGATTGGAGGGATCTGTTTGAAAGTCTCTTCTACCAGCTTTCGTTGAGTTATATCACGTCTCTTAGATATGATATAGTCTTTGGCGAAATTGATTCTTTCACCAAGGGAGTTATTCTTAACTCCAGCTACTCCGGGCCAATTCCTATATTCATTAATTAGGATTTGCCCTATGGCAGGTATCTTTCTAAAGTATTCATCTTTTAAGGTTTCTCCAAATTCTTTAATTTGGTAATATAGCTGCTCGTAATTATTGCTATATTCATTTATCTTATCTAATTTGCAAATGCTAAGGAGGGCTAACTTAGTTTTTGCTAGGTCTTGTTCATTGATCTGAGCTAGATGTCCAGCTCCAATGAATTCTGAAGTGAACAATTGAATATATTCTTCAATTGATCATTCTTCTAGGTTTTCCTTCATCTTCTCAACCTTAGCTAAGGAGTCTTCATCTGTAGCCTTTCTTAAACTATCTAAGTAATCTTTTGCAATACCTCTAATGGATTGCTCAGTGTACTGCTTACATGAATTTGCATCCCAATTGTTCATTAGATGCAAAACACATGTTCATCTGGTTAAGCCATTCATCTAATGCTTTCTTCCTATCTTGAACATTGTCTAAGTTAAGGTATATACCTACTGGATTTATGGCTTGGCTTGCCATAGTCTTAACAGGAGTGAGACTCTTGTCACTAGTTGGAAAGTCTTTTATATAATCAGGTTTAGTCTTAACTACGGTGCTTGAGTATATAGGAATATTTATTCCTATTGGTTTACTAAAAAGTCTAGGAGCATCTTCTAGCCTACTACTACTTCCTATCTCTTGTTTACTAGGTTCAACTTGTGTAGCTGGCATTAATCTTTGTTCTCCTTCTTCTATTAGTCAAGTTTCTAAGAAATTCCTTTGTATTCTTAGATTCTTTTAATTTTAATATGCGGTCTTGGGCTATCATATTAAGTCTCTCTTTCTTGAAACCTAACAAAATGACTTTTTTTAAGGTTATCTTTAAATGTCTTCATATCCAATTCTGAGGGTTCATGTCCAAAGTTTTGGATCCTAGCTTTTTCTTTAACTAAGTCTTTTTGTTCAAATGATCTTCTAGGTCTAATTATCGGGGCTTGTCTTAGTAAACTAGCACTAGTCTTACTACTACATTCTCCTTCTGTAGGATCATTGATTATAGCTTCTCCCATATTCCTAAATCTAATTTCTTCGGTCTGGATATTCTTATTAACAATCTTAGGAGGACCAAATTGGATGGTAACATTTCTAGTGACATTGTCTTGATTAATAAACAAAGTTTTATTTTGTATAGTCTTAGTTTCTTGAAATTCTGGCAATTGCCAGAGGGTCTTAGCTTTTTCTTTCATAGCTCCAGTATTCCGAATACTGTAAGTATGATTATAATCTGACACATTGGTTCTAACTAAGATTTCTTCATTAAGTCTACCACTAGGAATTCCCGACTGCATTCTGTAATACCCCGTATTTTTATAGCTTTTAAATTATGGGATTTATTAAATTTAATTGAGATAAATTAATTTAATTTTAATCCGGAATGTTGGTTTAAATATTTACTAGCGTGATGAGAGTTAGTAATTATTGGAAATTTGTTATCTGTTGAATATTACTGGATGAGTATAGTAATATATGAGATTTATTGTTATAATATTGTCACGTGTGAATAAAATGACAATTATGGAAATTTAAGTCGGAACGTGCTCGTGTCACGTCGGGACTAATTTTGTTAAATAAAAAGTGAATATTTTATAAGTTGCCTGTATGGTCGTTTTGAGTGCGCCAACGCGTCCGGTAGGGTCGAGATAGTCAGGAAAGCGTACCCGGGGGTTTAGTTTGGGTCTCGGGGCGTTTTTAGGCCTAATTGGTACCCCGGGAGGGCAATTTAGTCATTTCACCTTTTTGGGTAATTAAACCCACGAAATTTAGCAACCTATATCAGCCATCTAGGTTAGTCCTTTAGGATTAGAATATCCAGAAATCAAGTGACGGCCATTGGAGAAGAGATGAGAGAGCTCCAAGGCAATTCAAGGTCAAAAAGTCACCGGTTTGCACCGCCGCCACCACCACCGCGTAGATCGCGAGACGAGGAACGCAGCCATACCAAAATCAGCCGTGAATCAGAATACCAAAAATCCCAGGCAAGTGTTTAACTTGCTATTTTCGTTGGTGCAATCTTCATATTAGTTTAGGATTGATTTGTGATGAAAACTATGGAAGAAAACCCAATTTATGATAGGAGAATCCATGTAGTATTGATTTATATGTTGATTCTGGAAACCCTTGCCATGTAGAGGAAATAAACCACGAAATTTTGATGATCTTAAGAAAGAAATTCTAGAGAAAGATTTGTTAGAAAACTGTTTAAGAAAATTCTAGGGTTCTTGATAATTGGATATAATTCTAGGTTGAAAATCCGTGTTTAAATGATGAATATGTACATGCCTTACGTTAGAATCATCTGGTATATTGTTATAATGTTAGTAGTAGAATTCTGGGACGATTGGAACTTGAAAATATGGATTTGGTGTAATTTTGGTGATGAAACCCGTAACTGC
Source organism: Sambucus nigra (assembly GCA_949130495.1). NCBI lineage: Eukaryota > Viridiplantae > Streptophyta > Magnoliopsida > Dipsacales > Adoxaceae > Sambucus > Sambucus nigra. The sequence goes on along the minus strand of OX422215.1, from coordinate 289,634,693 downwards.
ATTCTGCAGAATTTTTCGCAGACCTGCTTGATCGATCGATCGAGCGAGCCTAGAGCTTCGATCGATCGACCCCAAGCTTCGATCGATCGACCCCTCCTGGCAGACTCCTAATTCCCTCTTTAAATGAGTTAAATTCAAATTGTCGTGATATAATTCTTGGGCATTCTTGATAAAATGATTTAGGAGACATTGAGGACCAGTAGGGCATATGAATAAATGTTGGGACCTTTAATCTTCAACGAGAATGGTATTTATGGGACATTTACTTTAGGGTTGGTGAAATTATAAATCTAAAGGGTGAGGTGCGTAAGAGAGTTACGTTGGAACCTAATAAAGACACTTACTGAATTTCAGATTTGTGAGGATATAGTCCACGAGTGTCAGGTAATGAGTGAGAAAACCCTTCGAGTTAAGGTTAAGAATGAAACTTTATACGTAATTCTATAAATGTGAATTTAAGGATAAATGGTATAATTATGGGTGACGAGAAGAACCTATATTAATATGATAAAGTGGTATATTTATATGATTGTGTGTACATATATTATATACTTGTGAAAATCATGCCCACGCTACTTGCTATCCCTGAGGTTACCGCGCTGGGACAAGTCTTATCTCGATGGGACCTTTATGGGGGATATTGGCTTGTACCCTAGAAGATAGATATCCTTGGTACAGGCTATCGATGTGATAGTTCAGACGGTCCTAAGAGACGCAGGTATGTGCCATCCTCTTAGAGACTTGGAATCTGTGCTTCGCCTCAATATTGTTTGTGTATTTATGTTAATACAATTCGAGAGTGATTCCGATTGTATTCCCCTTAATATGAGTGATATGGGGTTCTGGATAGTAGAGTATGCACGCACCATAGTTTTATGAGGGGTGCTGTTATTTTATATATATTATACGAGTAGTTAATATATATATGAGATTATGAAATTTGAAACTGCCTACTGGGATTTGACAAGTAGGATATGGTTGTTGACTCAAATTATAAATACTTGTTTTGAGAAAGTATAATATATCACTGTAAAACTTTATTGATTTTTATAAAGTTAAAAATAGAGGACTTTGGTTTCAAATTGGAACATCCTTTTTTAAAATGGAATCATGGAATTGAAAATCTTACGAGTAATCTAAGATAAGTTAAATCATTTGGGTAGACTAGTGCGGTATATGATAAGATAAACTGTTGGGAAGGTTAGTGCGATAGGTGTGCACATTAGAAGAGAGGTGAGTATTTTCTCAAGAGAGTGACGCACTAATATGTTGTTGCATTGGCCTGTATCAATTTAAATACTTGCTAAACGTATTTTAAAATCAAACACACTTTCGGGCTCTGACCCGTTTCTTTTTCTCTCTCTCTTGTATATATATGTATATATTTCAGGTGCCCAGCCACAGGGGCGTCTTGCTTAGGATCCCTTGAGAGGAACGTGCTGCAGCTTAAGTGGGAGTTGCAGGTCACTTGCGTAGACGGCTTCTTTTATTGACTCCACTTCTAGCATTTTCATTTATTGGGCTCGTGTCGCCCTTTCCATTATTTTATTGTTATTGGGACATTTATATATCAGTCGTTTCCAGTATTGTTCTATGGGATTTATTCAGTTTGGATTTGTGACTTTAGTTTTCATATGTTGACATTCGATTGTCGAATGTATTATATTATTTGGTTTACTATGGTGTGATTCCTAATTGTAGAAATGTTGTTTTTAAATAAATAAATCTTTTTTTTTTAATTAGAATTTGGAAAGTATGTATGAAAATGGTTTTGACACTTAGCTTAATTATTTAGGGTGTTAAATTGGAAAATTCATTTTTATCGACAGTGATGCTGAGAATGAACCAACTGTTTACCTTGATTTAATTTAATAAAGGAGTGATCGCCCGGTATTTAATTAGGCGGGGTGTCACACATTCCTTCATAAGGAAATTGGGAGAACTTCACATAGCTTTGGAATTTTATATTTATATTAGCATCTGGGATAATATAGTCTTCATAGCCACTAGCATATAAGATTAACTTAAAATGCTTGACTGTGTTTACAGTTACTGTAAATGCCGGAATGACATTAAAGTATCCTATGTTGTCTGACATTTCTAATTGGGCTATCCCAATAAGGCTTTTCTCAAAATCTTTCCATCTTTTGTCTATTAAGCAACATAATATGTTAATATTATTCTGAGGTCTATGTAATCCTTGGATTCTTGCTTGAAAGAGGCCAAAGGTTAGGAATTGGAACTTCCTATCAGTTCCTCTAGATCTAAGCCATTCTGAGTCAAATACTTGAAGCTCAGTATAGGATTTGTCTAACACATGATTTCTACAATGGTAGGTCATGTTATAATTAGGAGTCTTAGGAGTGGCACCTTCTTTAAACAAGTCTATGTATCTAACTGCTGGAAGTTGTCCATTATGAATGGAATCTTCAACGATCTTCCAGTCAACTTCACCCCACTCTTCCACTGGAGAGGATTGGTGAAATTTCTTTCTTTCCACCATGTCCTAACATTGGAGGATGAGTCCTTAAGTCTTTGGAGCATATGATTACTCTGTCCAATATTTGGGATAGAGCTAACTATCTTGCTAGTCTTATCTAATCCGTCATTTATGACTCGTTTACCTATGGTATTCTTTTCTCTAGTTTCTATGGGAGGGGTTTCTCTAATTTTACAGGTGGTTACCTGTTTTTGTTCTAGTCTTTTTTCAATTCTTTCTAAGAAGTCTGAATAATCCTTTTGTCTTTTTATCTGATTAAGGATTTCTTCTTTAAAATTCTTATTCTCTTTTCTAGTCTTCTCAGAAGTTTCTTCACTATGTCTAGCTAGAGAATTAACAATAGTTTTACCAATATTAGTAATATAGTCTTTTACTTCATTGTCTTTTTCTTGTTGTTGCATAGATCTAATTTCTATGGCTTTTACAGTCTTTTCAATTTTATCTAACCGAGTTAGAATAAAAGGAGAGTCTATTTCTGCTTGGGATGGTTTATTATATACGTCCTTAATTCCGTTTATAATTTCTTCGTATTTTTCTTCTACTTGGGCCATGTCTAGTCTAAGTTCATTAATAATACTATCCATTTTGGATAGGTTATGGCCTTCCATATTATTAAGGTAATTTGCTAAATTTTGTTGGAATTTAACAAAGTATGTGTAGAAGGTGGTTAATCCTCCTGTCTTAGCCTTTAAGTCTGAATGCAAGTCTTTAACAAAACTACTATTATAATCTTGGGTAGCTGCTATGGATGTAGAAATTAAATTTAATCTTTCTAATATAAGTCTAGTTGCTTTAGCCGCGTTGGCAATCTCATTTTCATTTATCTTGTAATAAAATCTATCATCATTTATCTTTTCTAAAATTCTTTGATAAAATTCTGATAAAGTGTGAATGGAGAGGTCTCTAGGTTCCTCATTCCAGTTTGATCTAACTATTTCCATTAGGAAGATAACTATCTAGTCTAGGGATAAGCTTAGCTTGTTCTTTAGTAAGTTTAATTAACTCACTGTCTTGATTTTTTAATTAAAGTTTTAATTTCTAAAATGTCTTTGTTAAGGACTTCTATATGATTAGTCTTAATATTTATTTCTTGTAACACGTGTACTAAGTCTATTGGGATTTGATTATCTATGTCTAATAATCTTTTAGAGATATTTTTGATCTCTGTTTCTAAAGTTTGAGTGTCTTTTATTAGCTGTCTTAATATAAGTAGTATACACTTATTTTGGTCTATTATACTATTAATAGCACTAGCAGTGACTTGTCTACTGTCTGCGTGTTTGGCTGGGATATGTTCAATATGTGAACAACTGTCTATGTGTGTGGTTAAACAACCTTCTGAGTCTAAATCAGTTATGGGTATAGGTTGGTAGTCTGGGTTGGTTCCAAAAATATCTTGGTAAATGCGATGGATAAATTCCAAGGGCATTAATGTCTTTTTGCTATAAGTCTAAAAGGAACGTCTTATGGCTCTGATACCAAAATTGGGGTTTGGTCGGAATTCGGTGAGTTTCTCATTTCTAAAGTCTTAAAGCTTAAAATGCAAAATTGTTATCTAAAGGTATTGGGGTCTAAAGTAGAATATTACTAAAGGTCTTACTTTTGTCTTATTATGGACCTCACATAAGGACCTCATTTAAGGACCTCACTTGAGCCTATGCTTATATATATATATATAAATGTGTGTGTGTGTGTGTGTGATATGACTACGGGTTGGAAGTTATATTACGGGTTACGGCTAGCATAGTCGGGTAACTTTCGTGCGGTAAAGCACGGGGATAGGGTGTATGGGCACCCGGGATAATTAAGGCAACTTTTGTGCGATTAAGCACGGGTACGGGGTTTATGGGCGCCCTGGTTAATTAAAATGCATATTTGTGTAACTTATGGTTAGAAGCGGGAGAGATAGATATAGCGGGCTTAAAGGCACATGACTAGAGCGCCCCAATGTAAAACAACTTTTAAAATAGGTTAGCAAGTATTTAAAATGCTCACCAGTTGATATTACATACATGTTAGTACTTTGACGCTCACTTGAGAATTCTCACCTCTCAACTAATGTGCACGCCTAACGTACTACTGAATTACACTAGATGAAGCTAACCGAATTCACTAGTTTAACCCAATCTCCCCTTATCAATCCTAATTCATGTGACAGCGTAACTAGGATTTATACGAGGTAACCTTACTTATGAATTTACCAAGTTGGCTAATGCACATCACAATATAGCTTTAAGTTCCCAGACACTTAATTTGTTTAATGCCAATTATTCCATTTTATCTACTTACAAGCACAGTAGATGAATCACTAGTATATATATATATATATATATATATATATATATATATATATATATATATATATTCATCACTCATATAATATATATAGGAATCGGGCACCCCACATAAAATCTATGGTGCTGGCATACTCTGCTATCAAGTCCCCGTATCTCTCGTACAAAAAGGGAAATACAAGTTCGGAATCACTCTCGAACTGTATTAACACAAAGCACATATATTGGAGGCGAATCATAGTTCCATGTCACTAAGAGGTCATCACATACCCTCACGTCTCTAGAGACCGTCTGACTATCATTCTCAGATAGCCTGTACCAAGGACACTATGTTCTAGGGTACAAGTCAATATCCCCCATAAAGGTCACATCAGAATAAGACTGCCCCAGCGTGGAAACCTCCGTGATAGCAAGTAGCGCGGGTATGATTAAACACTATTCAAATAATATATATATACATGCACTCATATATATATTTACATTATTCAACTAGGTATGCCCACGACTCATAACATTTTCTAGCCATGCGTAGCATATAACGCTCGAGTTCTACGTATAAGTAAATCACCCTTTTTATTCTCTTAATTGTTACAAATCCTTAAGTACTTTTCGACTCTCGAAGTGTATCCTCTCGATAAACATAAAATCAGTAGGTGCACCCTCATGACTCTACTGGTTTAAGTCTTGCTTAATTCTCACAAGGCCTACTATAACGTACGCACGATTTTCCACTCAATTTATATTCCCGAAATCCCACAGTTAAATCTCATATAAACGTGTCTTACCCGGACCCTACTTGTACCCTACTGGTCCTTCTCATGTCCCATTAAGATATTTAAATTATGTCCAAAGGTCCTTACACACTGGGATTGGATTAACATAAAAAGGGGAAGAAATTTCAGTTTCAAGAGGGGTCGATCGATAGATAAGAAGGGTCGAGTCGATCGACACAGTCGATCGATCGACATTCTTGAGTCGATCGATCGATCAAGCAGGTGTTGGCCCAATTTCTGCAATTCGAGCCTACGGGTTTCATCCGATCTAAATCCTCAAACCTCCATTAACATGTCCCAAACTCCCAACCAAACCTCATGAATGTTATATAAACCAATATAGAAAATTTCTAACGTAAAACTTTCACAAATTCGTTAAGAATCATCATCAAGGGGGATTAATTCAAGAAATTATTATCTAATCCTAGTTTATCCAATTTTCTCAAGAATTCATTTAAATTTCCAGATTTCTATCTCTATCTCTACTGGGCATCAATTTCGTGGATACTATATTACATATGACAAATATCCATCCTAGCAGCATGGTTTCTACTCCAATTTTGCAATAAAAATCTCCCAAATAACATTTTATTTTTAAGAAAACATGAGAGAATTAATTCCTAACTAGCATGGATGTGTTATCAACTAAAGAACAGCAAGTTTGATACTTGCCTGGAAATCGAAGGTCTGATCCGACGAATTATAAAGGTATAGGAACGATTCCCTTCTTTCGATCTACGCGTTGGTGGTGGAATTGATGGCAATGGTGTAGAGATGGTGGCTCTCCTCCTTGGAAGCCTTCTCTCTTCTCTCTTCCTTAGCGTCTCTGCAACTCTAAGGTTTCTAACCCTCGAGGACTCTAACTCACATCAGATATAACCTCTCAATTTTCGTCCATAATTAAGGCCTAAAATGGGTAATTACCAAAATGCCCTCCCGGGTTACCGGTTAGGCCTAAAAACGTCCCGAGACCCAAACTAAACCCCCAGGTACACTTTTCTGACTATCTCGACCCTTACGGACACATTGGCGCACTCGAAATGACTATACGGGCGACTTATAATTAATTCACTTTTATTCCATCAATTTAGTCCCGACACGACACATGCGCGTCCCGACTTAATTTATATAATTGTCGTATTATTCACTCGCGACAATTTCTCATATATTACTTTACTCATCTAGTAATATTCAACATTATTCTTACCAATAATTACTAACTCTCGTCACGCTAGTAAATATTTATTTTAAAATTCGGATTAATATTAAATTAATTTTATCCCATTTTAATTTAATTTATCCCATAATTAAATGCCATAAAAATACGGGGTATTACAATCCCTAATGCGACAATTTGCTAAGTTGCAAAACCCTAATCCTAGCCCACCCCAAACCCTAACCCCCGTTACCCCACCGCCCCTCTCCCGCCCCACATCGTAGTCGGACACCCCCTCCCAGCTCCATCCTGATCACTGTCGGAGGCATTTTTACCTGGGACCATGGTTCAAAGTAGCGGCCGAGTCAACTCAGTATCAGACGAGTTGCCTCTGGATTTAAAGGTTTATTTCTACTGTTAGATTTTCAATGTTGGTGAACGGCAAGGTTTTTGCGAACTACCAATTGCCTTCGATAGGGCAATCTCATTTCTCCATTTATATTCATTTTGCTAATTGGGGTGTAGGTCTGGGGCAGTGGAGGCTGGTTTGTTCAATCAGTGGCTTCTTGGTGAGGGAGAGGGTTAGTTGTGCGATGATGATATCTCACCTTTTGTTTGCAGACAATATGATTGTATTTTGTGGGGTTGAGAAGGAGAAAATACGAAGTTTAATCATGCTTTTGATGCTGTTTCAGGGTTATGTATCATTGTAAGGAATTGTGAACTGATTCTAGTGGGAGGAGACCAAAGACGTGATCATCCAGTTGAGGTGATTGGGTGTAAATTGGGGCCACTTCCTTATACCTATTTGGGATTCGCGACGGGTGCAGTTCAAATTCAAGGTCATTTGGGATCCGTTGGTGAAGTGTAGAGAGGAGACTAATGGGGTGGAAGAGTGGTTTCCTTATGAAAGGGTGCTCAAAGTATTTTGTTGAGCATTCCCACTTATTATCTCTCGATTATGCCGATTCGTGCTTCCGTCATGAAAGTGCATGGCTAACTTATGAGAGATTTCCTTTGAAAGAGTAATGAAGAGAGCACAGTGAAATGAGAGGAGTTATATAAGCTGGTACGAAGAACCTAACACTTTTAAATTAGACGTTGTTGGGGAAGTTGTTGTAAAGATTTCCTTTGCAAGAGAGCAGTTGGTTGTAGCAAGGTTTGAAGTTGGGCATAATGATTGGGGTTCTTTGCTGCAATGTTTAAAAAGCCCCCCCCACCCCCCCCACAAAAAAAAAAAAAAAAACAAAACAAAAAAGAAGCAAAGAGAAATAATACAAAAAGTCTAACAAATATACACAAAAATAATCTAACACAATAAATAGTGCAAAAAGGTCCATAATCATTAAATCCAAGCAACCAACAAAACATATAATGCGTCGTCATGACAACATAACCTAGGTCTAAGATGAACATAATGTTTCATCATAAAAAAATCAAAAAAACCAATGCATCCTCAAGTTAACTACTAAAATAACAATGGGTCATGCGTATCCAATGGTTTGAATAGTGGATCTAATCCATTATCCTCTCCGCTATCACCGTCATCGCAAAGAGAATCTTCCATGAAATCATCATCATATATTATGGTCGTCTCATCATCGTCATCACCCGAGTCAACATCCACAAATTCTTCTCTACCAAGTGCCTCTTTACTTTATCTATAAGATAAAGTATAGTATGTAACTTTTTAAAATAATTCTTTAATGTTAAACAAAAAAGTATATTTACTACTATTAACCCTTTCTTGAAGTGTCTAATTGTGAATTCTTTCTCTTTCTTCATCGTCCCTCTCGTTCACGTTCATGTCGAATAATCTCTCTTCCCCCGTTACATATTGTGTCACTCTCGAGGCATCCGTCACCCCCAAGACATCGGTTAAATGGGAATCGTCATCTTTCCCCGCAACCCACTCATCATCCGACGGTAGATGATCAATAATCAAAGCGTCCTCATCCTCCTTAAGTGCCTTCTTTTTCAAAAACTTCGTCTGCTACTTATCGTTGCATATTATATACACCAATGAGTTTAGCCTCGAAGTCGACAACTGATTTCTTTTCTTTGTATGGATTTGTATAGTTTTTACAAATAATAATTTTTTTGCCATTAAATAATAAACTTGTTTAACTACATTTATTTAAGTTAATTTTCAACAAATGAATACCTCATTAAATGTGCCTCAGTTGCGTTCACATGCTGATGAAGAGCACGTAAAACTCAAAATCCTCATCGCAAAACTAGTTAATTCTGGAGTTCTATCTCTGAATTGAATCCACCAATCCGCTAAAACAAGATTAAAGCAAAATTTAGATCAAAAGTTTATTTAATAATATTAATCAAAAGCAAAGCATACTTTCCAAAAAAAATTACTTACCGGGGACTATGCAACTTGCAACTTGATTTCGCTTGGCCAAACGAAAAAAACCCCCTTTCTATTCCGGAAATCATCAATGTGTAAATCCAGTTTCAATCTATTTTGCTCATCTGGAATAAACTTTTTCATGCAAGTCAACAAACCCAATTAAATTTCCGAATGGATAGAGAAGTTGTCGTCATATTAATAATGGGGGTTAAGAAAATATGCCGCGGCATGCAAATGGAGATGTAATTGGAGCTCCCACTTAGTATCAATGATGCTATATATCTCCTTATAAGATTCCTCGGCTCGTCCCAAATTTTCAACTATAGTCTCCTTTGCTTTGTTCGTGGCACCATAAATAAAACCCATCCTTGACATCTTCTCTGAATCAGTCATCCCCAAAACACTCACAGGAGATTTTGTGCTCCTAAGTGCATACGGCATTTTACCCCCAAAAGTCAAGCAAAATGATGTTTTTTATTTGCTTCCCTTCATCCTTTTTTGCCCAGCTTGATCTAGCCCATTTAGGAGCAATGAACATGCGCTTCAAAGGCTCTTTAAGGCTGTACATACTTTGAAGGATCAAATATGCGGTATCAAATCTCGTTTCAGCCGGGCGAATTTTGGCATGACCTCTCATCAGTTGCAAAACCCATCTATGATTCCATATGAAATTACTTACCTATAATTACATATGAAATTATTAAAATATGAAACGAATTAAAAATTAAAAATCAATAAGCCACTAAGAGATGAACTGAATTAATACCTTCTTTGACTTTATCAAAGCATTCTTGTGTTGCAGTAACTCGCTAATTTTCTTTAACATCATGTCAATGCACTGGGCCACGCATAGTGTTCACCACAAACGTGTCCTCTTCTCCGTTAGCAACTTTCGCGCTGCCTTATAATTTGATGCATTAAGAAGCTTAAGCAACAAGTTTGAATCCTTTACAACGTTTGATGCATCAACTGAGCGTAAGAAAATAGTGCCACGTGCATTATTAACAGGAAAATTTATCAAATGTGAACCTCGAATATCCTTCGATTCATGAGATAATATGGACACCCTATTTTGCATCCACGATTTCTTCATGTCATCAACAATCTTTTTTGCACATCTTTCTTCCTCATCCAATATTCACGTGCTAAGGTCATATGTGGTAGGAAATTTCAACCAACGACGAAACTTTCTAATTCAGCGCACCATAATAATAAAGGATGGACTACTGGCCATATTAAAATGAAGACCATTTTTAAAGAAAAATCTACCAATATCAAGTTACGTATTTTGTCTAGCCTTCTTTTTAGTTTTAGGTTTGGGTTCGTCATCACAACCCTCATCATCAAGGTGAACCACAAACCTATCCGTGGGTCCCCAAATCCCCCTAGCCGTACTAGCCATGCTTGAACCATCCTTTGATGGATTGCTTTGACCGGTGTAATACGCACCACTCTCATTCCGTTTCCCTCTTTTTTTTTGCTCCAAATCCCTTTTAACCAATTTGTTTTTCATATACTCCCCAATTTCCTCTCACATCAGGGGGAATCGTACTACATATTTTAACATTTTTTTTGTTCAACAAGATGATCTGTCATTCTTTTCACACCTCCCTTTACAGCTTTAGTGCAATAATTGCATAGAAAAAAAAGCATTTGACCGTTAAATATTTTATTTTGTTAAAATGTATTAAGCCCAGTTTTAAAAACATATGAAGCTCAGTTAAAAAAAACAAATTTCTTGCTAAACATAAAAGATTTCTTGGTAAAGATAACTTTTTTTAAAAAAGTTAAAAGAACTACTAAAAACCAAAAACGAGTGGTTGGGAGAAACCTACAACAAAATCGAGTGGTAAAAAACTACTAAACCTTAAAAAAGGTTGTCGACATAAACATAAGAGGGTAAAAACTCAGGGGGAAATGTGATATGGGTAATAAATGGGGGGTATATGTGTAATTTTTCATTTTTAATTGTCGTTTGTCACACTTGTTATTTTTTAGTGATTAGATATTATAATTAGGATAGAAACTTCCATTAGTTAGTGTTGTCATTGATGATACTTAGCTAGAAGATTTTAGAAGGTTAAATTTTAGCATGTGATGTGATTGAAGGTAGTTAATGACCCATGTGATAGTACACGGGTCAAGACTCTTTTAACCAATGGGAGATTAGGAGACCTTTTCTAAAATCTTTTCTTCTCCCCTATATATACACCTCCCCCCTCATTAATGATGGATTTTAATTTTGGATATTACTTTTGTGCCTTTGACGACTTTCATTTTACGTCTATTGGTATTAGAGCTTCGTCGCTACACTCGTTGTGGTTGTAAAAACACAAGGATCGTAAAAAAATAAAGCAACTCAATGGTGCCGAAGAAGCTCACCCTTGTTAAGAACTGTGCTACTCTATTGGAAGAATCCATGGCCCACCCTTATTGAAAGGGTTTACATTCTCATCAAAAGCCAAAAAAACTCTAATACTAACCAACTCAGTTTGTTGCGTCATGAACATCACCCCAAGACCACCACACCATTTATGCTCCTATCCCATCTCCGACCCCAATCAGGCCAGTGCACCCTCTGTCGACCACCTCATTGAGCATTCCCGACCTTACCCGCTTTCGCCTGCCCGCCCGCGCATGTGCAAGCCTTATCTGACTTCCCAAGGCTATTCTGACCCTACTTTCACCGACCCACCCACCCGCCCCTGGGGAAAGCCCTAATTGCTGCCCTAACCCTTTCCACTACTAACCCTTTACAAACTCTAATCGCACAAAACCCTAGGTCGGCGGCACTCCCGATTATAAACCCTCCCTCGTTAACCCCCCATTAAAGTCGTGACCCCACCCCAAGGTGCGCATGAACATGAAATAAAGCCCTGATCTCGGAAAATCAAACCCCAGCCAATACCACTGTGAAGACGATTGATCTTTCGTATGCTCCAAAGACAAGTCCGTTTAGGAAGACAACCCAAGAACATAAACGATAATGAGGCGGACACCCATAGAGAGATTAAAGAACAAAAGGAGTTAGTGGCCGAGAAAATTATAAACGAAGCTGAAGGAGCTGAAGAGGTTTGGCAAGAAAATCACGATCCATTAAACTTTACCGAAGTTTTTTGACCATGAAAACGATAAGCTAGGCAACCCAATGAAAACTTCTTTAATTTGAGCCCAATTGTTAATAAGTCGTTTATTTTGGTCATTAATTCCCCCCAAATTGATTTTCTTGGGCTTGAAGACATTGGGTCACCTCCAAATTTTAAGGTGTTTGAAGATATTGCAATTGGACCCCGACAATTTGAAGAAATTTATTTTGAGCCCTCATTCAGGAATGAAAAAAATATTTTGCAGATTTTTGTTCGTGTGATATGGTGTGAGCATTGTTTGTGCTACGGGGTTGCTCCAGTTTGTCATTTTAAGTTTTGAGGAAGAACTCTTTCAAAGGCGGGGAGAATAATGTAGAAAATGATATGGGGAAATATGATATAAGTAATAAATGGGGGGTGTATTTATAATTTTTCATTCTTAATTGTCTTTTTGTCACACTTGCCCTTTTTTTAGTGATTATATTTTATAGTTAGGATAGAAACTTCCATTAGTTAGTGTTGTCATAGATGAGTTGTCATGACAACTCATACTTAGCTAGAGGCTTCTAAAAGGTTATATTTTAGCATATGATGTAATTGAAGGTAATTAATTATCCATATGACATCACATGGGTCAAGACTCTTTCAATCAATAGGAGCTTAGGAGACCCCTTCTAGAATCTTCTCTCCTCCCCTATAAATACTCTCTTCCCCCTCATCGATGATGAATATTAAATTTAGGTATCAATTTTCTCTCTAGAGTGCGACTCTTTTATGCCTTTGACAGCTTTCATTTTGCGTCAAAAACCCACTAAGAACCAAAAACGAAATGAAATTTGAGGCTTACCTTGGTTGGGAGAAGGAAATTAGTGGTTGGGAGCAGGAAAGGAGTTATCAGGAGAAGGTCGGGAGAAAGAGGCTGCGTATTGGTGTTTTGTAAGTTTTCCTTTTGTTTAACTTTTAACTCAAGTGGTTTATGTAAATCTTTCTTTCTTTTTTCTTTTTTTCTTACACGCAATTAAAAAATGAACGCCTCACCGCCTCGCCTCTTTGTGCCTGAAGGCGGAACGCCTCAAATTTCAATCCCGAGGCTCAAGTCTCAAGGCGCTTCTTCTCTGATTCGCCTCACTTGATTTTTAAATCATTGCTTGGCTGGAGGTTTCTTGCTGGGGGAGGGACTGAGTTCTTTAATTAATTGTCCTTTTGGCTGGGTACTGGGTAGCGGGTGAGATTTTGGCGGGAAATTTGGTGTGGGGAGGTTTCTTTGGAGTTGGGTTTGCCTTGTCTTTTTCGGATTGCAAGGATGAGGTCTAGGCGGATCATATTTTGCCGGAGGGAGAGAAGGAGGTTTGGAATCTTAAGTTTAGAAAAACCATTTCTGGATTGTGAGCTGGAGCAAGTTGAGATTGTTCTCTGTCAGAGCATTCTATTGTGGAGGGATGAGATTAATTTTCTCCGGAAGAAGTTGTGGCGAACTAAGGCACTGCTTAAAGCTGCCTGCTGCCTACCTCCCTTGGACAGGAAATTTTGACATCAGATAATTTAAAGGAGTAGGCAGTTGGCTAGTAAGCGTTGGATGCGTAAGGTAGGGAAGGGGACGGTTGACCATCTTCTTCAGCATTATTGGATGGCGAGGAGCTTTTGGATGGTGATTTTCTCTCTTTTGGGTGGTTATGCCTGCCTCAGTGATGAAGTTGTGGAGGAGTAGGGTAGGTGGCAAAAGCAATCAGTGTTTGTGGGGTGCAGAAGAAAGGAATATAAGGTGCTTTGATGCCATTGAGACAGATTCGGTCTAGTTGAGCTATATTTTGTTGAGCTCATTACATTTATGACATAAACAGAACTTTCGGTCTTCGGTTATTTTTGTTTTTTTGTAGATCTTTGAGTGGAAGTTCGGCGGAGGGAGTATCCCTTGTATTTTGCTTTGATCCGTTTTTTTTTTTTTTTGTGTGTGTGTGGAGGGCGGGGGGGGGGGGGGGGGGGAGAGTTTTTGGGTTCCACCTTCTTTATTGCTCTTACTTTTTTTTTTTCTCATCTTTGTATATATCCTGTATATGTGGTTCTACCCCCCAAGGCTGGTTTTGTATGTAATTTTGTTTACTTATCTGAACCTACCTATTTATGAGTATATTCCTTATTTTGTTTACATAATAACCCAAGAAAAGTGAATGAAAGCCTACAACGAACCCTTCACCACCTTACAAGATTCTTAACCATTTTTCCTTCTCCAAAAAAATCTTCCCTTCCTTATTCGGTATAAGAAACAATATTTTGATAGCATGTAAACATAACAGTAACACGAAGAAATAGGACTTCTTTCTTATCACAAATGTCAGGCCACATGAGTAGCAGACCCATCCTTTCGATCTCTTATTTGCTTACATTAAGGTATACAGATTAAAATTTGGAAAAGACTTCGTCAGATGGAATAGTGATGAATGTTCACACAATTGAACCTTTTACTGTCTAGGGAGATGTGCTTGAGACATTTTTTCCTCAAGAAGAATTTGAGAGAAGCCTGAATGCATCTTTTCACTTTTATTCTTTTAGAAAGGACTTATGGTGGATGTGGGTGATTTGGGCCAATCAACTTATTTGTAGTGTTTTCAAACGGAAGGGAGACTTGGTCTTTGAAACCTAAAAAAGGAGACGAGTTCTTGTTGGGCATGCCATAGTTTATCTTTGATATTTAAAAACGATATTTAATATTTTCCATTACAATACTAGTGCAGATCTTATTGTTTTTCTCGTATGACATCAACTGAATCCCATGCTTGTCATTTTGTTATAACTCTTTCAGGAAAGTTTCAAGGCAGGAGTATTTAAAAAAAAGGGAGCAGCAGAAATTGGAAGAAATCAGGTATTATGAAAGATCATGTTTTATTTTTACCTCTATAGATCAGTGCACACCACTTTGATTGTATAAATATGGTGTTTATATTATAGTTCTTCATTCTTTTTAATTTTCGAACCACGTTTCCGTATTTCCAGAGATGATATAGAAGATGAGCAATATCTGTTTGAGGGTGTCAAGCTAACTGAAGCAGAACATCGTGAACTAAGGTAATTAGATCGCACATTGTTTTTGAGTTTTGTATGCATCTTCACAATTATAAAGTTCGATTACCTTTTTGCTGTTATGCAGCATGAAAATTAGTTGATTTTATAAGGCTCTGTGTTTACTTTCCTCCTTACTGGGGCCAGGTCAATTGATCGATAATAAATACGAGTCTTCTGATTAAGCCGGAATAACGTAGATACATATTTGTGTATTTATTTTCAATCCTAAAAATTGTAGCATTTTTACTTATTAATGCACATGTACATGTATATAATTAATCAATATGCTATTATTAATTCCAGCGCAAAGTAAAGAAGAAAAAAGGAAAAAAAATTGGTGCCATATAAAATATATCTATATCTATTTTGTCAACAGTTGTCGATATTTACATGTTGTGTAGCTGATTTCTATTGATGTATCCAGGTGTTTGGTTGTGTAGTTGCGTGTTTCCTTATCTTATGAATGAATTAGCTCAAATGAGGACAAAGGCTAGTTTAGTGCCTTGATGGATTAAATGACTAGTATATTATAATTGTTTGTTTGTTCGAAACTCCTTGTTTGAGTTTACAAGTCTTCTTTAACATATGTAAATGTTGTTTTGAAATAGATCTGTGCTTGCTTTTAAATTTTTTGATTGAAATCATATTTCATACCACAGGTGAAAAAAAACCCAACCCTTTTATTCGATATTAATCTTCTGCTATGTATGTCACGTGCGCTTTCATTCTGGAGTTTTATTAATTTTTAGCCTTCATATGATTTGAATCTGAATACATCATTTTCTCCCTTTCCGATGTGGCTAACTGTCTGTAGAGGGGGCTTGAAGGTAATCCTGAGATTAGGGATAATTCCTTAATTGGCAATAGTGTTTGAGATTAAGCAGCCGAGGCAGCTCAAGCGTGGCAATTCTGCGTGGCAACTCATATTTAGCTTGTCATGTTAGTCATATTGTATCTTTGTTTATATTGATTGTAAGCTATAACGGTTGTAATATTGTAACGAGATTAATAACGAGTTTTAGTGTGAGGTCAAACGGTACTCGCGAGAGACCAGCCTTGGCAGGGCCTGAGAGAGCTTTCATGCTCTATCGAATGACCTCGCCGTGGGAACTTTAGAGGGACTTGGTTTGGAGGATTGAGAAGTGAGGCATCGTTGGGGCTTGTCCCAACCATCTTAGATACACCTGGTAAAACACCGAAGGACCCGGACTGTGGACCTCAGGCGGAGCAGCTTGGAGTTCCATCGGGCGTTGAGTTGTGAACCAAACAATCCTCTACTTAATGTCACATCTACTGTAGGTGATGTCACTAGCCAACTAAACAATGCCAGACCTGCACTTGAGTAAACCACCGTGGTATTTGGGGCTGTCAGGCAGTTGGTGAGCCACCTCTGCGACAACAGCCCCCTGACACACAGTGGTTGGGCAAAACGCATGTCTTGGCATTTAATGTTTATGACGTGGAGACAGCTAGCTCATCAGGCATTTAATTTTGTGACATAAAGTATGAGGGATGTCTTTCATAGTCTTTAATGACTGAGTCGCCTCGGGGGTGGTGTGGGGGGCTATTTAAGGACCCCAACCACCTTTGAGGAAGAGGATCTTGGAGGAGAACCCTGGAGTTATTACTAGAGATACACATTAGAGAGAGAGTTATGGCGAACTATAGGGTTTACCCACCCACCATTGTTACTTATTGCGAAGCTTTTAATAACTGACAGAGATTCTTGAGAGTATTAGGTGTATTTCCACCTGCCTACCAAGGTGTATCTAGGGTGCTTACTTCTCTCTTCCTCTAGCTAAGTTACTTCTAGGTTTCATTACTATTTCCTGAGTTATACACGAGAGTTTTGTGAGTTTAAACTGAGTTTATCTTCATTGGGTTTGTGTTTGTGTGTCCTATTATTAATCCAAAGCTTTGGCCAAGTTAGCTTATCATTACCATACTCAAATAGGGGTTACGCCTCCATCTTACCTTATCTAAAGTACCCTCTTACATTTGGCGACTCCGCTGGGGAGGCATTCTCCTAGGCAAGGGGTATGGCGCAGGATAATGCCACTCGAAGACTCAACTTTGATGATATCCAGCATAATGAAGAACAAGCCGCGAAGGAGCAAGAGGCCCTGAGGGCTGGGGCTCTTCGAGCGGAGGTACCCCCGGTTCCGACGACGTCAGACGTTCCAGGGGCGACGCAACCTTCCACGAGCGCGGGGTTGGGACCCGCCCAGATCGCGCTCCTCATGAGCAAGTTTCACGAGTTTTTGCAAAACCCAGTAGCTTCAACTATGCTGGGAGGATTAGAGGCTAATACTTTTGTAACACCCGGAATAGCTCCACCAGGTGCAGGTATTGCAGGAACGATCCCAACAAGCGTACCCTCTGTGGTAAATCCAGCAGTGAGAACCTCGGGAGTTTCAACGGCACCACCAGTAACGTTCGTTTCAGTTGCAACGAGAGCCCGACACGTGGCCCCGTTGCTGGTGGCCCCTGTGACCTCGCCCATGGAAGAAATGAAAAAAGAGATGCAGAAGGAGATGTTGAAGTTCATGCAGGCTTCCTCGCAATCAGCTGGCGAGGTGGCTTCGGTGTATGACGACTTCCGAACACCCTATCCTCAAGCGTACAACGATGAGCCTTACCCAAATGACTATATTCCCCCTATCTTCGAAAAATATACAGGGAAAGGGGGGAATCCGAAGGAGCACATTAAGCGGTTTGTTGAACACTTGGGAGCACATTGCAATAATAAGAAGCTTAGATTGAGGGAGTTTTCCAAATCCCTAACCGATAAGGCATACACCTGGTACTCCCACTTAACTCCCAACAGCGTTTCTACGTGGGAGGAGATGCATGTATTGTTCGCCCAAAAGTTCTTTTTGGCAGAAGACGAGTTCACCTTGACCCTACTTGGTAGGGAGAAGCAAAGACCTGGGGAAGAAGTGGTGGCCTATGTTCGAAGGTTCAGGGAAAGGTCCCTCGATGTGAGGGAGGAGGCCAAAGAGTCCAAGTTATTACAAATTTGTGCTGAGGGACTGCTTCTTGAATACATCTGCCATCTTATCAACGAGACGCGCGAGGGGACTTTTGCGGCATTCTTGAAAGCAACAAGAAACATATCTTTGGTGGTGCAACCCAATCCGGTGGTAGCACCCATGATGTTCAGGCAGCCGATGCAACCCGCGGGGGGGAGGTCTCAGCCCCCATGGGTAGGGTACGCCGAGGAGGAAGATAGGGGCAAAGCACCGAAGAGGGACAAGAAGAGGAAGTTTGGAAGGGACAGAGAAGACCCACCACCGTTGCCTTGCACGATAAAAGAGGCTGTGAGTTGTTATAACGCGATGGTCCAAGGGGGAACAGTTTATGAACCGAAAGGCATTCCGATGGAAGAACCCGATGCTGTAACGAAGGCAGATCCTAAATATTGTCAGATTCATCGGAAGATCCAGCATCCGACGGAGAGCTGTTTCACGCTAAGAAGAATCATTGACAAGTACATGAAGGCGGGAACGTTGCAGATTC
This sequence comes from Sambucus nigra, assembly GCA_949130495.1. Classification (NCBI taxonomy): domain Eukaryota; kingdom Viridiplantae; phylum Streptophyta; class Magnoliopsida; order Dipsacales; family Adoxaceae; genus Sambucus; species Sambucus nigra. The sequence goes on along the minus strand of OX422215.1, from coordinate 289,615,943 downwards.
CCCCACAAAACGTTAACAACAACCCGCTACCAGCACATGGGGCCAATCTCGTGGTGGCCTATGATGAAGAGGCGGAGAGAGAAGGAGAGTACAAAGAAGCTTTGGGGATTTGCACCAGGGGAATGGCTAACGTCGTGTTAGCTTACGATGAAGCAAGCGCCAAGGATGTGGAGGACGTATATGATGCCGAAAGCGAAGAGGTAGACCTGACCTTAGAATATGGGGCAGTTTCAAAATCCCCAAAGTTCACTTGGTTCTTCGAACAAGTGGGGATTCCAAAGGAGAGTAGGTTGGAGTTAACCCGGGCGATACTTGATATTTTGAAAAAGAACGCGGCCCCTTCACTGAGATGGAAGGGACCCATGGCTAAGTTGGTGAGAAGGTTTCTGTCAGAGGTAACCTTCAGCGACGCAGATAGGGCAGTAAGGTTCCCTCACAACAGGCCATTGTATGTGACTGCCAGGGTCAACGGAGTTAGCTTCGCAAGGACTCTTATGGATGGAGGAGCTTCCATCAATATTATGCCAATCAACTCCTTTCGCGCGACAAATATTCCAGAAGAAAGGCTGGTCCCCATGCCTTTGGTAATTTCGGGGTATGATAACCAATCCTCCAAATCCATCGGGTATGTTAATGTGGGGATCGTGATGGGAAGCTTGAGTTCCCATGTAAAGTTCCACGTGATAGAGAGTAGCACTTCCTATCATCTGTTAATAGGAAGGGTGTGGATGCACAACCAAGGCCTGGTTCCTTCTACATACCACCAATGTGCTAAGGCAAATGTCAAGGGAACAGAGGTAACCATTAGGGCCACAGAGGCCCTTCGCGGTTGAAGAAGCTCACCTGGTGGACGCAGCGTTTTACACGGAGCTAGAGGAAGATGTCCGGATCTTAACAAGAAGAATGATGGGAGCATGGGTTCCCTCAATCAAAGAAAGGATGGGGCCTTTAAATGAACAGAAGACGCAGAGCGACCCAGGGGAAACACCCGAGGAATCTCAGCAGGTGATCCCTCGGCCCCAGGGCATCTCGAAGCAGCTTAAAGACAGGATGATACAGAGAATGGACCCAATGCAGCACGACGCCCAGCGACAGAGCGTGCTGAGTCGGTTTTCAGGAGGAAGGGTTGCTGAGGCTTCCAGAGAAAGGAAAAGGAAGGCAGTCGTAACGACCGGCAGACAATGCAAGAAGGTCATCACCGAAGGAGGAAAGGTGGTCTATCGTTTGTGATGGTGTGAACGGGCGGCCGAAGGAACCAATGATGAGGCTGACCCGGTTTATGAATGCTTTCTGGTAGATAAAAAAGGGCAATGTATGGTGATAGACAACTCCAATATACAAGAGTTTGTGGGAGATGTGTCTGAAGAGCCTGATTGCATGACAGATAGACCAAGGCCACAAGCGCAAGAATTGGAGCGGTTGAACCTGGCAAAAGAGGGAGAGGACCCAAGACCCATCTTCATCTCGAAGGATCTCAACGCTCAGAAACGAGAGGCCTTTGTGGAATTGATTCGGGAGTTCATAGACGTTTTCGCGTGGAAATACACGAAAATGGAAGGACTAGATGAGGAAGTAAGTTGCCACAGGTTGAACGTAATGCCTTCAGCCATTCCAGTGAAGCAGGCAACAAGAACGTACAAGCCCGAGCTGGATCTGAAGATTAAAGAAGAGGTCCAGCGCCTACTAACGGCAGGATTCATCGTGCCGATACAACACCCACTCTGGTTATCCAGTATTGTCCCAGTGGGAAAGGACAAAAGCCAGATAAGGATCTGTGTGGACTTTAGAGATTTAAATAGAGCTTGTCCTAAAGATGAGTTCCCTCTACCCTCCATCGATAGCCTGATAGACGCAACGGCTGGTCACGAGATGTATAGCTTCATGGATGGGTATGTGGGGTATAATCAGATCAAGATGGACCCCTCGGATGCAGAGAAAACGGCATTCAGAACACCGTTGGGTAATTTCATGTACAGGGTGATGCTATTCGGCCTCAAGAACGCTGGGGCGACTTACCAGAGAACAATGATGGCCATTTTTCATGACTTCCTCCACAAATTTGTAGAATTTTATGTGGATGACTTGGTCATCAAATCGAAGGAGGAGGGGTCCCACCTGAGCGATTTGAGGAAGGTGTTTTCTCGCTGCAGGAGGTATAAGTTAAAGATGAATCCATTGAAGTGTGTTTTTGGAGTAACGAGCGAAAAATTCTTGGGTTTTGTGGTTGATCGACAAGGGGTGCAAATGGACTAGGACAAACGACGAGCGATCTTAGAAATGCCAAGCCCTAAGACAGCGAGGGAGTTGAAGAGCTTCCTCGGTAAAGTCTCCTACCTTAGGAGATTTGTGCCTGGATTGGCCGAAGTAACACACCCGCTGATGCAGCTGTTGCGAAAGAGCACGAAGTTCAACTGGGGGGAGGTTCACCAAGAATCTTTCGCTGGACTGAAGAAGCTGCTGGTTTCACCACAGACCATGGTTCCTCCACGGGCAGGAATGCCGTTGCAGTTATACCTTATATCTACCACGAGGTCCGTCGGAGCTTTGCTGGCACAAGAGATTGATGGGCAAGAACGACCAGTCTACTACCTCGGTAGAATCATACATGGGCCGAAAATTAGATATAGCAGCCTAGAAAGGCATTGTTTGGCCTTAGTCTTTGTAGCACAAAAACTTAGGCATTATATGCTATCTTTTACAATTCACATTGTGACTAAATGTGATCCCATTAAGTATTTGTTGGCAAGAACTATATTAATTGGCAGGGCAGCTAGGTGGTTCCTCATCCTTTCGGAATATGACTTGAAGTGTGTAGTTCCTCGCGCAATCAAGAGCCAGGCGTATGCCGATCTGTTGGCAATATTTCCATCAGGAACGTTTGAACCACCTAAAGAAGACATTCCGGAAGACGACCTACAAGCTAATTATCTGGGTGCAGCTGAGGAAGAGTGGACGATGTAGTTCGATGGATCTTCGGCAGAAAAGAAGGGAGGGGCAGGGGTGATTCTTTCAAAGGGAATGGAAGAAATTTGCCTTTCCTACAAGTTAGATTTCCCCTGCTCCAATAACGAAGCGGAGTACGAGGCATTGGTGCTAGGGTTGCTAGAAGCTCTTCGAAGGGGAATTCGTTCACTCTGCATTAAGGGCGATTCAAACTTGGTGATCCAGCAAGTAAACGGAGAATACGCGTTGAAGCACATGAACCTGGCACCATACAAAACGATCATCCAGAGACTCCTCAACCAGTTCCATCGGACTAAGATCAAGAGACATCCCAGAACGATGAATCGCCACCCAGATGCGTACGCAACTATTGCCCAGAAAATGGTCATGAGGAACGATACAACTATCGTCATGATCCAATGAAGAACAGCCCCTTCGGCGGTGCAATCAATTCTACCGATGGAGGAGGACGCGGACTGGAGGGGAGAGATTAGGAAGCAGCTGGAGTCTGGCGAAGGGGCAATGGGGCTAAGAGAGTTGGCCCAATATTTCACAAACCAGGGAAATCTATACTTCAGAAACGCAGGTGGATGGTTATCAAGATGCATTGGCCCAGAAGAAGCTGGACGAAGGTTAAAGAAAACACATGAGGAGCACTGCTAAACAACTGAGATACCTCTTTATAGGAGAATTCAACGAGAGGGATACTTCTGGCCTAGAATGAAGCAAGACGCGGCGGAGCTACAACGGAGGTGCAATAAGTGTCAGCTTTTCTTTGAAGCGGCTGAATGTCATTTCATTGAAACTCAGACTGATTGGAGGCAACCCTATATTGACTTCATTAAAGATAGTTGCCCTGACAGAAAAAATTGATGCAATGAGACTAAAGCGAAGGGCCCTAAGGTTCTATATCCAGGAGGGGCAGCTCTACCGAAGGGGATACTTCAACCGGCCATTACGTTGCATCACAAAGGAAGAAGCAGCTGATGACGTTGGGATATTATTGGCCAACGATGGAGAAGGACTCTGCTGAGTTTGTTCGAAAGTGCAAGGCTTGCCAGCTACATGGAAACATGATCCATGCCCCATCGGTAGACTTACACTCTCTGGCAACGCCTTGCCCTTTTCACACTTGGGCGTTTGACCTGGTAGGGGCAATACATCCTTCCTCGAGGGGGAAGATATGGATATTAGTCGCAACGGAATGCTTTACAAAGTGGGCCGAGGCGATACCACTCAGAAGGGCAACGGCTGGGGAGGTAAGCAACTTCATCAGAGAATACATCATTTGTCGTTTTGGGATCCCAAAGGTTATTCTCTCGGATAACGGGACGCCCTTCGTCAATTCTGAAATAACAATGCTCACAGACAAGTACTCCATCGTTCATCATACTTCAACGGTGGCATACCCAAAGGGAAACGGTCAAGCCGAAGCAACTAACAAAACACTGGTTAATATTCTGGCCAAGGTAATGGAGGACTTCCCAGGATCGTGGGACGATAAGATACCAACCGTTCTATGGGCCTATCGGACGTCTAAGAGAAAGCCTACGGGGTATACGCCGTTCTCTCTTGTTTATGGGGCTGGGGCAATCCTCCTCGTAGAGTTAGAAGTTCCCTCGGCTCGATATGCTCTGCGAAGCAGTATGCTCCCTAAGAATAGACACGTACAGTTGGAAGCGTTGGACGAGCACAGAGATAATGCGACGCAACACTTTCAAATGTATATGAAGCAGCTCTCCAGGGCATGACAACTTGGTAAGACCAAGGAAATTCGTGGAAGGAGATCTCGTGTTAAAAGCAACAGTTAAACATATTAGGGGGCTTCCTCTACCTAAGTTTGCAGCAAATTGGGAGGGACCTTTCATCGTAAAGGAGGCTCATGACTCAGGTTATTGTTTAATTTCTAAGATAGAAGAAGACATGCCATTTAAGATTAACAACAAATGGTTGAAGGTCTATCACGTGTAGGCCATCACGTTTGGAGTCACAAATGTAAACTAATATGAATATACGAGTTCCTTTTGTTTATGAAGGTCCACTTTATTTTATTTGTTTGCTTTCTAGAGTTAAAAGAACTACAGAACTTCGTATCATTATCTATGTAAACGACTGTAACGTAAAGAAATAACATGGGAATAAGTTTTTCTTTTCCATTCATATACTTTGAGGCATTACAAAAAAAAATGGGAACAATCGCCCAAGGATTACATAGGAGAAAAGAAAAAAATACATATACAAGAAGCTCATCAACCCAGGAGGAACCACATATCAGGGGAAGAGAAGAAATCTCCAGGAAGACCCGCAGAGGCTGCTTGACAGGACCGTTGGGCGCTGATGGAAACCTCTAACCTTGTCTGCGACTGTGTACGCTCGATTAGGAGTTCCTCTCGTTTTGACTTCGCCAAACGCAGAGCTTCCTCGAGATTCTCCACCTCCTTGTCAACAGCTTCAAGGAGAGGTACTAGCTTGGCCAACTTGGCTTTCTCGGCCCTCTGATCCTCCTGGTGTTTTTGCAAAAGCTCCCGTTGCCTGTCCAACTGCTGGCTCTTCAGAGTCTTCAAGTGTGCAATGAGCCAATCAAAATGGAACCCGTCACGACCCAACTCCCTCAAATAGCCCAAGAACTGATTAAGGAGGGGCCTGGTCACATTCACAGTCGGAGTGTCTACGATATCAGCAACAACGGTGGCCATACCTTGGAGCCTATGACTCATAACTGCGATGTTGGAACGAAGGCAGTCCACCGTAAAGGTCTCAGGATGATGGCTCACGAGTCGCTCAATGACCAAACGATGGTTGGCAGGCATTTGGAGAGAACGTTGGAGTACCATCAGGCAGAAGGCGGGAGGAGCCAAGTCAGGCAGAGGAAGCTCGCACCCAGATTCGCTATCCGCGGCAGCACCTGTCGTGGAACCTTGACCATTATGACTCGATTCTTCGGAGGATACAGGTTCACGAGGTGGTGAGGCAACATGCGAAGGAACTGGCGGCGAATCCTCCCGAGTAACCTGGAAACAGAGGCGAAATAATGAGAGTTTATTAAAAAATCTTAACAAGTGTTTTCGTTGTTAAGTCATCGTTATAGGTGGAGTTTATTAAAAATCTTAATAAGCGTTTTCGTTGTTAAGTCACCGTTATAGGTGGAGTTTATTAAAAAATCTTAACAAGTGTTTTCGTTGTTCACCGTTATAGGTGGAGTTTATTAAAAACCTTAACAAGTGCTTTCGTTGTTAAGTCACCGTTATAGGTGGAGTTTATTAAAAATCTTAACAAGTGCTTTCGTTGTTAAGTCACCGTTATAGGTGGAGTTTATTAAAAATCTTAACAAGCGTTTTCGTTGTTAAGTCACCGTTACAGGTGGAGTTTATTAAAAAATCTTAACAAGTGTTTTCGTTGTTAAGTCACCGTTGTAGGTGGAGTTTATTAAAAATCTTAACAAGTGTTTTCGTTGTTAAGTCACCGTTATAGGCGGAGTTATGAAAAATAACTTAAAAATGCTTTCTTTGATCAAGCCACCCAGAAAGGTGGATTTCGAGAAATCGAGAAATATAGAGAAATTAGAGAAGCACCTCAGCAGCAGCAAGAGCAAGGGTAATCACCACGGGGGTCATAACGCCAGAAACCGTGGGAGGCGGGCTCATTACCTCGGCAGCCTCAACGGAGCCCTTGGGTGTAGAAGCCTCGAAAGAGGGAACACCTCCCTCGCCAGTATAGGGCATTATGGCAAGCATGGGCGCATCGTCAGAAGGAGATGTTGGCCCTTCGAGAGATGTCCCAACTGGAGTAGCTACTCCAACCTGGGCCTGAGGAAGGATAAGGCCACTCAGCGCGAAAGGCGGAGAAAGGCTTGGAGAGAGCTACAAAGATAAAAACAAAGGTTAGATAAAAAGAGTAATTACAAAGGGACAAGAGACAGAAATGCACTTAGCTTACCCCCGTTATGGCACTAAAGAGAGGAACTGCAGCAAGGGGCCTTGACAGTACAGGAGGAAGGAGAATGTTGGCTACCAGTGACGCCACATCCACCAAAAACAGCCCAACATGTTACAATTAGGGAATAATTGGGACAAATAAAAGATGCAAAGCTCGAAAAGACACTCACCTGTGGTACACTCTCTTCCACCACAACCAGGGGCAGAGAGATCTCCCGCTCCAAAGGTAACTCAGAGGAGGCTGGAACAGGCGCCTCGGGCTGGCCAAACAACCCAACAGCTCCCACGGCGGCATGTCTGGCCTGACGGGAGGAGGAACGGCGTGAATAGGCGAGGCTTATTAAAGGAGAACGGGGAAGGGAGGCAATGGCTGGAGGAGCACCACAACGTCCCCCCACGAAACGACTCACTGGAGGGCTGGGGGGACTGGGAGGACTGACCCTCATTTCTTCAACTCCCTGCACCAAAGATATCAGGTAATAAGTAAAAAAAAAAAACGCCACGTCAAGAGAAGAATGAGAGAAAGAATGCACATATACCTTAGATCCGGAGGGAGAACGAGACGATACAACTATTGGTGAAGATGGCAAAGAGGCAGGGACAGAAGGAGCTGGTGATGAAGCACGCTCAGATGTTTGTTTCTTTTGGGGCATGGTACCCAGCGTCTTCCTTCTGGATCCCGTGTCCCCCTCAATTTCAGGCACTTCGACCTTCTTCTTCTCTTTGCGGGGGGCTCACTAGGATCCACCACTATTTTTGGGAATGCACTCGAAGGAGGAACGGCAACTGCGCGCCGTTCGAACTCAGCGTTTATTCGGGCAACCTCGGCCTCTACCCGCCTCCTCAGCTCTTCAGCTAGTTCCGGGGACATAGGAGGAGGAACGGAGGCAATTGGGAATGCCTCTAGGGGAGTCCCCGTTTGACCTTTGCTTTTTTAGACTTGGATTTTCTAGCCCTCTTGGCAGGTGGCTCAGAAGGCCCTTCTCCCGTGGCAGCTTCGGCCGTGGGAACAGACGGTTTGAGAGTCACAGCGGCCTTGGGTTTTGGAGTAGCGGTTGGGACCATGGGGCAATGAGGAGGTAGTTCACGAGGAGACTCCTTAACAGTTTTGCTTAAGGGAAACTCAACCCCGAGCACGGAGTTCCCCTTTAGACCCAACTCAGAGGAAGAAAAGGAAAGGACTGGGGGATAGCAAGGAGGGGACTGGATATACTCACGAATCATGGCCAATTGCTCGAGATGGAACTTCGTGGCAAAGGATGTGGATACGTCTCCTTTCCTTGTGGCACTCGGGAGGGTGACACGCCCATCAATGGTGGATGTCACGCCAAGCACCGCAGCGGCAGTATAGAAGGTACATGCCTCGGCAAAGGTGGCCCTGGAATGATTGTTCTGGAACACGGGTCGAGGAGCCCCCTGGTCAAACCCAAATTGTCTGCTGCATCTATCAGGGTTGTAAGGCTCAGAAGCATATCCCCATTCAGTGTAAGAGGGGAGGAACCCTGGGGTAAAAAGAAGCACTACGGCTTGCGAGGGATTCTCTACAACCGGATTAAATCTAACCGTTGTGGCTGTAGTAGGAAAGAAGCCCCAGGTATGGGCGAAGGTGGGCTCACTGTATGGCCTCATTATGAAGGAGTCCGAATGGTAAAAAAACTCCATTATCTCCTTTCGGCTCTGCGTCTTGTGGAAACATATGAGGCGTGGGGGCTTGATACCCTGGCTCACAGGCAGAAAAACTGACTTCGCAGAAATGGCAGGAAAGCGGGTATAGAGGAAGCCCGTCAAGATGATTGTGTTGGCAAAATTGGCCAAATTATAGCGGCCCAGTGACCGTTCCATGTCAATATGGGTTCGATCCAACCATGTGTAGAGGGACCCCAAGGCAATGGCGGCCAGAGGTAGGTTGAATCCTCTGGCCAAACGAACGGAGATGTTTATCAGGTCCCTCCTGGGCTGATCGTTGGGCTTTCCAGTAAGAAAGAAGCGTGAAAGTAGTACGAGTATGTAGGCCGGTAGTTCCAAGGAGGTACCTCTACCACGGCCCGTTAAATCACTAGCATCCTTCGGCGTCGGAGCCTCGAAAAAATAATTGATAAGAGGGGCAAAGGTAGCTTTGTTTGAGGGACTGGTGCAACTGCGGCAAATCCGATCCAGCTCAACCCGATCAGCAGCCTCTTCGGCGTCCAGAGGCTCGCCGTGATCAGTATACTCGCCCATAGGCTCGAACCCAAGGAGTTCGCAGACATCCTCCAACGAAACAGTAAACTCCCCCCACGCAGCGAAGAAGGTGTGGGTTGTGATGTTCCATCGGGAGACTAGCACTTGAAGTGCCGCGTTGTGCTTCGAGAGAGTAAACTCGCCAAACCAATAGGCTCGATGCAGCCCAACCTTCGTAAGAGCAGCAGCGTAGGAGCTTTGCATATGTGTGTGCCAGGCAGTAAAATGGGCTGGTGATCCCCCAGGTGCTTCGAAGTCGATTGGGAATAGGGAAAGTCACCACGATCCAGACGAAAGCGCATAGTCCCCTCGGGTGGAAGATAGCCCCACTTCGACGAATCCACTTCTTCATCACCCAACAGTAATGGATCGAACTTGGATGAGAAGTGGCAGGTCTTGCACGCCTCAGAAAACTTATCAGCTTCTTCAAAAATGGGCGCACGGCGATAGAAGCGTAGTTGTTCTCGACGAGCAGCGACCAGGGCAGCGCCGCTAAGGGTGGTGGCAGCGCTAGCAGCGGCAGGAGGGGAACCAGGCTGGGTAGGGGCAGCAACCCTGGAAATACTGGAAGAAGCCATGAGAAAATGACGTAAATGGGCGAATAGGGCTAAGAACAAAAAGAGAAGAGCACAACCGCAGGTGGTGGTGCAAAAGATAAGAGAAAGAGGAGGCTGAGCAAAGAAGAGGGCAACAATGGAGGTCGCACAAGCTTTCTTTCTCTACAAGAAGCGGGGAGTATTGAAGAAGACGAAGAAGACAGATATATAGAAGAGTTTGAAATAAAAAAAAAGTGACGTTTGAAGGCTTTCAAACTCGACGGTTAACATTCCCCACGAGCGCACGTGCAATGGCGGCCCCTAATCATTTCAAATGAACACGTGGCACCTCGGGAAGGGTCTTGACAGTTGAAAAGACAGCATTACATCGAATACGAAAAGATGTATAGGGAATAGAAGGGGTTGCCTTCTTCACCAAGTTTATGTTTTGGCGCCAAAATTGGTGTCAGACTTATCCATCAGGGCCCAACGGATAATATGTTCCAACGATTCGGAAAAACCTTGTTAAAGGGTGACTCAAATACATCGGGAAGCATTTCTACTTTTCCGAACATAGAGAAGCATCACAAGGGAGAATTTCATTTACCAGGAGTCCAAACGAGTATTTGAGAAGCTTAGTAGGCCTTTCGGGAGAATTTCAAATATTAAAGCTTGAACGGTGGAGGCTCAGCACGAGGAAAAGCGGTGATGTCCCTTCGCCCAAGCCCCAATGAGAATGGCGCTTCGGCTCAGGTACATCGGGGAGAATTTTACTTTTTTTCAGGAGATTATATCGTTGCGGTTCTAACGGGGGAAAGAAGGCCAGAATTTTTTCACGCAGAGAAGGTTCATCGGATTGAGAAGTTTCGTGCAGACATTTCTTGTTCCAACAAATCTCTCCACAAAGGGGTAATTGTAGAGGGGGCTTGAAGGTCATCCTGAGATTAGGGATAATTCCCTAATTGGCAATAGTGTTTGAGATTAAGCAGCCGAGGCAGCTCAAGCGTGGCAACTCAACGAGGCAGCTTAGCGTGGCAACTCATATTTAGCTTGTCATGTTAGTCATATTGTATCTTTGTTTATATTGATTGTAAGCTATAACGGTTGTAATATTGTAACGAGATTGATAACGAGTTTTAGTGTGAGGTCAAACGGTACTCGCGAGAGACCAGGCTTGACAGGGCCAGGGAGAGCTTTCATGCTCTATTGAATGACCTCGCCATGGGAACTTTAGAGGGACTTGGTTTGGAGGATTGAGAAGTGAGGCATCGTTGGGGCTTGTCCCAACCATCTTAGATACACCCGGTAAAACACCGAAGGACCCGGATCGTGGAACCTCAGGCGGAGCAGCTTGGAGTTCCATCGGGCGTTGAGTTGTGAACCAAACAATCCTCTACTTAATGTCACATCTACTGTAGGTGATGTCACTAGCCAGCTAAACAATGCCAGGCCTGCACTTGAGTAAACCACCATGGTATTTGGCGCTGTCAGGCAGTTGGTGAGCCACCTCTGCGACAACAGCCCCCTAACACATAGTGGTTGGGCAAAAGGTATGTCTTGGCATTTAATGTTTATGACGTGGAGACAGCTAGCTCATCAGGCATTTAATGTTGTGACATAGGTATGAGGGAGGTCTTTCATAGTCTTTAATGACTGAGTCGCCTCGGGGGTGGTGTGGGGGGCTATTTAAGGACCCCAACCACCTTTGAGGAAGAGGATCTTGGAGGAGAACCCTGGAGTTATTACTAGAGATACACATCAGAGAGAGAGTTATGGCGAACTAGAGGGTTTACCCACCCACCATTGTTACTTATTGCGAAGCTTTTAATAACTGACAGAGATTCTTGAGAGTATTAGGTGTATTTCCACCTGCCTACCAAGGTGTATCTAGGGTGCTTACTTCTCTCTTCCTCTAGCTAAGTTACTTCTAGGTTTCATTACTATTTCATGAGTTATACACGAGAGTTTTGTGAGTTTAAACTGAGTTTATCTTCATTGGGTTTGTGTTTGTGTGTCCTATTATTAATCCAAAGCTTTGGCCAAGTTAACTTATCATTACCATACTCAAATAGGGGTTATGCCTCCATCTTACCTTATCTAAAGTACCCTCTTACACTGTCAAAAGGGAGGTTTTATTTCAACCCATTAATTTTATCTACCTAGACCGATTGAATTTGAGATATTTTTAAAGTTAAAGAATAAAGTCCAATTAAACCACCTTGATTGAAACCTTTAGGGAACTTGAAATTGTAGTTGGAATGAAAGACCCATTAAAACTTATTATCCCATTTTTAAATTTGAGGAGCCAACAATAACAATGGAAAGTCCAACCTCGAATGATTACCTCCATTAAGATCTCCATGACAATGTAAGTAAAGAACACCTACTGATATACTATATGAGAATTGAATCCAATATATCCACAATCGCTCTATAACATTTATCTCTCTCTCTCTCTCTCTCTCTCTCTCTATATATATATATATATATATATATATATGCTAGGATATAAATTTTTTGATGTATTGTAACAATATAAAGACGCCAACAAAACAATAAAAAGGAACAAGGGAAAAGTTAAAGAAATAACAAAAGCAAAATGAGAAGTGCATCAGTTTATTCCTCCATATAACAAAGAAAGAAAAGAAAAGAAAAGAAAAAAAGGAAGACAACAAAAGAAAAAGAAAAGAAAAGAAAATAAAATAAAAGAAAAATACGAAAGTAGATGTGTTGTAGTATCAAAAGTCTATTTTGTTTTCTTTTAAACCACCTGGAGAGGTGGGGTGGGTATACAAGAAGTTATCTCAATATCAGGGGTTAAAATTGGGGTGGGTAGAAAAATTAAGTGGGTTGAAATAAGACTTCCCTTGTCAAAAAGTTTTTCCAATGTTATGTGAGAAAACTTCATGTTCATCCCTTTTGTCACCATAAATTAGTCCTCTTCCTAGAAGCCTAGTTTTAATTTGGTTCTGATGCAAACAATACTGACCAATAGTAATTACAACACAACCAAACTGAAAGAAGCTCTCAATATCATTAAATGATCTTCAATGGGGCCATTTCATTAATATATATGTTATGTTCAAAAAGCCCTTGAGGGGCAAAATGACCAAAAGTGAAAAAGTTACTACTATTGGACACATATCAAAGACAAAAAAGGTAAATAAAGCATATATCTCTTGTTTACAGTATTCCTTCTGGCTTTTCTCTTTTAGAAGAGCTCGACAATGAGCTTGGAGGGGAATACGCTCAAACTTGGGCTAAATAACCACCCACGTCAGTAAAGTATCATCTGGGGCCTCCTTCTGTCCGCGCACCTCGTTCTCCATGTCATTCGTGCGACCCATAACGAGAATGGTGAGTTGGCCGCAACTAATGATGTATTTGAATACGTGGCACGTGCGTGGAATTGTTGCAAAGATTACATATTTTTGTAATTGTAATTAGTTGTTATTATATTTCTTTATTAGTAGCAATGTTTTTAATTGCGGTCGCTCAAGGTGTTGCGTTTTGGCTTCGGGGTCACGTCGCGCATCGCCCAAGTAATTCATGCATTGCAGCTTTTTTATTAGAAAAACATATAAAATACCATTTTAAACTGAAATTTGTAAAATAATTAACATTTTAAACTAAAAATTATAAAAAAACAACATATTAGGATGAAAATTTAAAACAAACAACACTTTAAGCTGAAATTTAGTAAACAAGTAACATTTAAACTGAGAATCATAAAATATTAACATTTTAAACTGAAAATTATTATGTATTCACATTTTAACGGATATTGATATAAACAAATAACATTTTCAAATCAAAATTATTAAACAAATGACATTTTAAGCTGAAATTTTGTAAATAAGTAACATTTTAAACCAATAATTATAAAATATTAACATTTTAAACTGATATTTATTCAAACAATTAAACATTTTAAACTGAAAATTATAAAACAAATAACATATTAAGCTGAAATTTGTTAAATAAGTAACATTTTAAACTGAAAATTATAAAATATTAACATTTTAAACTGACATTTATCAAAACAAATAAACATTTTATGCTGAAATTTTGTAAATAAGTAACATTCTAAACTGAAAATTATAAAATATTTAAGTTTTTAACTGAAAATTATAAAAACGAATAACATTTTAAACTGAAAATTTATGACAAAATACTTAACATTTTTAAACTGAAGTGAACATATTTTTAGGGTTTCTTTGGGATACCGGTTTGTAAGAGGCAACAGGTAATGGCCATTACATTTTTTTGGAGTTACGGGTTTGGTTTGTAAGAGGCAACAACTCTCCCCCTTCTATTTTAACAAAACAACACATTTTTGTTTTTCTTTTCAAAAACCCAGTTCGCGCTTCAATAGCGCACAATTGTGCAAAATAGCACGCAGTTGTGCACGATTGCGTGCATGTCACCAAGTAGCGCAAGCTATTTAGGAGTTCTGCAAAAAAATATGTGCAATATAGCGTTTTTGCGGAGCAAAACACTGTAACGTGCTTTTGCGTTTGAAATAGTGCGCAATTAAAAACATTGATTAGTAGGGTATTTTAGAACTTTAGTCATATTAGGGTTATTACTTGTTCTCCAAGTATAGCTAAGCCTATTAATATACACGTTGCCTCTCATTTTGAAGGACTCAATTATTATGAATGAATGAGAATGAGTGGGAGTTATTTGAATTATTTCCTCTTTTAGTTTGTGTAAACATTCCGCTGTGTTTACATCAAATTGGTCTCCAAGTATAGCTAAGTCTTGGTGTGTGTTTTCATACTAATTGGTGTACGGAGCTCAAGGTCTGAGTAATGGCTTCAACTTGGACCAACCTTTCGGCCCGGGAGAGTGGCTTGGCCGATAAATGTTCTAAAGCTGGGTTTGCGGTTCTTATAATGAAGAACTGTTACGACGACTTAGTCTGGCCCCAAATATCCGAAGAAGTCTCTACATTGACGATCGGGTCAAGCACTTCTTGACCACTTGTTCACAATTGATTCGGTTCGTCACCAGCCTCGATGACTGCGAAGATGAGGGCAAGAGGAGTGAATAAGGTGAAGTTGTTGATGATTACTCAACATTCTCCATCTCAGTTAGCAGATTTCGTCGATTCAGCCCTTTCGACGAGTTCCTTGTCCTAGCCCATCGTAAACAATGTAAGCGGCGGAGTAATCCCAGCCACCACCAGTGGACCAACTCAGTGCCAACCCTAGCAGATGCACAAATATGGTCACCGTCACCCATCACAGCAAGGCAATGGAGTAGAAGATGGAAGTTGGTCTTGCTCTCGTCGCTGGCAAGTCAATATTGGGCCGCGGTGTCGAGCAGGTTGTCGGATGAGGGGTGCGAACCTACATGGACAAGGTGGCCCATGGGAGACCAGTTCTGAAAGAGACAAAAGAGAGGAGATTGATGGATCTTGGCGAAGGGGATGTGATCCCCGCTGACAGGGTACTACCTGCCAGCGATGGTGCAAATGGAGTCGACGATCAGAAGGGGATAAAAGGAGACAGTTGTATCTGTGAAACCAGATCGGGCAAAAAGTTTGTGGCTGAAAGCCTTAAAAGCCTCTTTGGTGGCTTGTTGACTTTGGGTTGTGTCTTTAAGCTGATTGGGTCCGATGATAAGTTGTTATTAGAGCAGCACAATTGGACTAATAAGTATGTGAGAAAGATGCATGTGAGTGCGTGGAACCATTTCAAAGGAGGGGAGAATGCTGTATGTGAGTGCGTGGCACGTGTGTGGAATCGTGGCAAAGATTACAGATATTTTAATTGTAATTAGTTGTTATTTTTAGGGCAATTTACGGTTAGGTCCCTTGGTAACAATTTTTAAACATTTAAGGACAATTTATAATTAGATCCATTTGTTATGCTACTAGCGTGGACTTTTACAAGAAGAGAATTAGTGGACCTAAGTGTTTAAAATTTGTCAAAATTCCTTTAGTATTTAAAATTTGTTTGTGAGGGACCTAAGAGTAGTTTCCCCTTATTTTTATTGCTTTATTAGTATAGTAAGGAAAAAATAGGAGTATTCCCATTATTAGTTACGGTATTTTAGGACTTTAGTCATATGGGGGGCAATTAATTGGCCTCCAAGTATAGCTAAGCCTATAAATATCCATGTCGCCTCTTTCGTAGGAATTAATTATTATGAATGGATGAGTGAGAGTTATTAAATTGTTTCCTTTTTTGGTGTGTGTATAAACATTTTGCTGCGTTTACATCAACTAAAGCACTTGAATATAGCAGGGGGAGTCTCGGCAGCCTTTTCCGGGCTGGTTGTGTTTGGGCCTTCTTGTCCAATGCTTGGATGAATAATAAACTTATTATGTTTGCAGATACAAGAAAAAAATATATGAGCTTGCCAAGAAGAGATCTGAAGAATCTGATGACATAAGTGAGGTAATTGATTAATCCATTTTCCAATGTTCTGTTCGTACTTTGTAGTTTTCATCAATGCTTCTAGTAAATTATAATTTATAAAAAAGCAAATAATAATTGGATTATGGTTGCTTTTGTAGTTATTAAAGATATAGTTGTTGGTTCATTGTACTTCTGTCTTTAATGTTTCTTTTGGATTTGTATTTGGTTCGTCATTATTGCATAGTATTTATCTCTATTTCTTTCTTTTTCCCTTGGGACATTAAACTTGAATTTGAGCTAGTCTATATTTACTGGTTTATATGCATAGGATTCTCTTCCTCGTTTTTTCTTTATTTTTCTTTTACTCTCTCCGAGGGTGAGGCATGGATTGCAGGTTTTAATTTGGAAACTAGAATCAGTTTACTAAGGTATAATTATTGAAATACTTTTAATAATGGAGGTACTTGGATTCCAAAATCTAGGTTTTATTATGTGCTGCATGCTCATCTTTCCTTTCTTTTGTAAAAAATGGGATGCGGTTTGGATGGTGCTGTTGCACTCCTTTCCTAATTTTGTACTGCGGGGTAAACTAGTGCAGGCTGGCTCAATTTATGTTTATTTTCTGGGTTCTTTTGACTTTGGCCCCCATATATATGTGCTGACCTAGTTTTGCCCTTGCAGTTTTCATTTCTTGGCCTTGCCCCCTACTCTCCTTAAGTCATCCGCTGTTTTTAAAAACTTAAAAAAATTCAACTGCATGAAAAGCAAACTACCAATGGCTTAAAAGCCTAACAAACAAATATTATTTTATTACTTCAATTTCTTGTATGTGGGACATATGCGCATAACATTGGGTCTATCGTTGAATAAGTGAAGTCCTGGGAAGTAGTGAGCATCAGTAAGTAAATGAACCATACCTTAGATTTGGGCATATGAATCTTGTTATCTAGAGGTTGCGAAATCAAAAGATTAAAAATAAACAAAATATAGCATACATATGCCCTTTATTACAGGTCTTGTGTATGTTCGTCAGAGCATGGCATTATCTGGAAGTAAGTTACCTACAAGAAAAGTTTAACTTCCATCATGTAAGGCATGGTGTAATAACCAACCTAAGTATGATTTCTCAGAAATGCTTCCCAGAACTATAGCCTAAAGTAGCTGACTGTTTTGAGTACAATGCAATCCGATATTTTTCTGTCCATATATCGTTCCTTTTCTTTTGTGCCAATCATATTAGTTAATTTTGGAATTACATTTCCAATGTTCTTCTTGAGTGCAGTATAGGATGCCCGATGCTTATGATCAGGAAGGTGGTGTAAATCAGGAGAAGAGATTTGCTGTGGCTATGGAGCGTTACAGGTTAGTTTCACATGGAACCATGCAGTGAATGCTCTTAACTACCTCAATCATCCATGCACATGACGCACAAACTACCCAAATCACTATCCCCAGGAAAATTCATTTAGGGAAACTTCAATCTGCTTTTTAATCTTTATAATTTTTTTTTCATTTTTTATAATCTTCCTAGGGATTCGAATGCTGGGGATAAAATGAACCCGTTTGCTGAGCAAGAAGCATGGGAGGAGCATCAGATCGGTACATCTTGGTCAATTTGTTGGCTTGTTATAATTGTCAAATAGTGTTTAGTATTTAATTCTGGAGTCATTCATTGTTTTGGCAGGGAAGGCAACTCTCAAATACGGGTCAAAAAACAGAAAGCAAACATCTGATGATTATCAGTGAGTTCAAATGTGGTTGCCACCCTCTTTGGTTTATATTAATATGTTTTTGCCTCCCTTGTTTCCCCAGTCTCTCCCTATTTTATCATGTTTTTTGAGTGAGAAATAAATTGAGAATACAAAGCTAATTTGCTAATTATTATTTTTTATTCTTTATTTTAATGCACATCTTTGGACTAATGAAATTATGAGTTAGGGTTCTATGCATGGGCACTCAATTTTATGTATGCCAATTTTTTTCTTGTATAGGTATGTATTTGAGAACCAGATTGAATTCATACAGGATCAAGTGATGGCTGGTGATAATGTATGTGTTGTGGTTTTATTAATCAGAGTGATACATTTCCTTAGGTTTCACCACAAAAGTTTTCCTCTTAAGAAATTCTCTCCTACATGCAGTTTGAACAAGAGTCATCCATTGAGTCGGAAAAATCTATGGCGAAATCGGCATTTGAGAAACTTCAGGTTTGCATTTTTTACTTCCTCTTATTCTGATAGGGTAATCGATTTATTATTCGGTTTGTAATTTCTATATCCCTCACCAAGAAAAAAAGACCAACAAAAAATGAAAAATACACATTCAGTAGAGAATAAGTCGTGACAAACAAGAATGGTAAATTGTTAAATAAAGTAACTAAAAATAAAGTAGAGGTGTAACATTGGCAGCTTTGGGCAGGAATTCATCTACTCACGCTCAATGGAAATGACTACCTTGGAATATAATGGTGGGAAGGTCCACAATAGTGCAGACGTTTTTGGTCTTTACTATATCATATATTCCTCCTGGGTAACTGGTTAAAACTTGTAATTCTAGTGGAATTACTGATATATAGATTCTTAAACAGAGTTTTTATTACTAAAATACAGATCAGTACAACATTGAAGTGGACAAGCGTCCCACTTAAAGTAGGAAACAAGAAACAAGATATATACCAAAGTTAACTTTAAAAAGCTAAAAAAAGAAAGCAATACCCTGAATCCTCGAACAAGAAATACAACCATCGTTCACAAAGCAATAACAACCCGGCAGCAGCAGCAGCCAGGCAACTAGAAAACTGCCACTGAAAGCTATTAGGAATATACTGCTGGCAATAGACTCAACCAAATGTTATGAGAATTGCTCTCCAGGCGTTGGCAATGATGGACACCTTTACACGCTAGAAACTTTTGATGTTGAAGAGCATAGTGATGCTATAGTTATACATCCTTCCCATATATTATTTTTGGTCACTGCTCTTCAAAGTTTTTTAATTTTTATTTGGATTAGAACAGATAAACATAGTAACAACGAGGAGAAGTACATCAGAAGTGGACCAGCAGTCCACTAGGAAGCAAAGCAAGGAACCAAAAGAAACTATACAAAGCAAAGTGAAAAAACCCGAAAGGTCTCGGTCTTGAAGCATCCATCCAGCTACCGCAAATGCTGAATGGGTAATGAGCCAAATCTCTGACAGCTATCGGAGAAGCTATTCATTCCTAGTACAACAAGTATTGTGCCCAATTGTTTATAATCAAATATAGCTCGGTCCCCTTGAAAATGTTTGAAGACGAAGCTGGTACGGAGGCTGTGTATTTGTCTGTATATCATATATCTTCCTTTGATGACTCCCGCTCTTAAAAATATTCTGTCATTTTTTTCTTTTCATAAGCCCCTGGCCATTGCCAAGCAAATACTCCTCCACAAAGTCTCTCCTTTATCATGATTACCACCTAGACAGATTTCCATTGATGGCAGCTCATGCCAAAATTTTGGCATGCCACTAATCACATTTAATTCGAGAACGATTCCCCCATTAATATCTAAAGAAGCTGCAGTGTAATATTAAGTGATTTGCCTGCTCTTGACATCTTTTGCAAAGGATGCATCATTACTGCGGGAGGCAAGTTTCGGGGTTTTGATGTTGAATCAAATCACACCAACCATGCAAATATACACACTTTTGAAGGTATTTCACTTTCCAATTCTTTTGTAAAGATCAAAAGCTTTTCAAAGATTAGTTCACTCCTCTTCTTTCACACCATCCAAGCTAGAGTAAAAATTACATATCTCCATAAACTTGCAGCATGGTTGCATTGTTTAAAGAGCTTGACAAGAATAGTTCTTCCATTCCCCTTCTTCCATACCATCTAAACAAAAGCCTAAATTACACATCTCCATATACATGCAACATGTTATGGGTTAAAGAACTTGAAACTATAAGAACCATTATATAACAATTATGTATGAGATTAGAGGATAATAGGTCTAACTTTTGGTTCTCAACAAATAAGTCACTACTATTAGGCTTGATGTGGGCGGAAAAACGTGAGTTGAGGTGGAAGAGCTGCATCTTTGATCTCGCCTTCTTGCACCCATAAGAAGAGTGGATAATTTTTTGAATCTATAAAGAAAAGAGAGACAATTCTCATAAAAGAGAAAATAATATTTATTGATGAAGAATACTTATCATAGATTTAGGAGTAGCATAAATAAGTGAGTCTGTCGTTGAAAAGGGCCTGCACTCCTGGATCTTCGCGATCGGAGCATTTGCTTTCTGATTCGTTCGTTGTCATCACGAGAGTCTAATACCAACTGATGTGGCATGAAGATATCAACCTTAATGCCCCTAATTTCCACGTAATACGCCGGGTATAGGAAGCGTCAAGCAAGTTATATCATTATAATCATTAAAGAATAATTGGTAAGATTATAATCTCAGCAATAAGCAATATAAAACAAGACAATAAGATAAAACCGAAAACAACTGGATAACTAAATAACGTAAATCTCCATAATATAATCCTGAACAAAAGTTTAATGAATAAATAGCAACTCTGGAACCCCCACGGGCCTGTAAAAAGAATAAACGTGAATGTGCAATGTCTATTTTCGAAATAAATATGGCAAGAGGTAAACTTAAGATCTCTTTGATCACTGGATAAGATTGTAATCGGCCCCCTCATCCCAGCTCTTTCAAATGCCGAATACCAGAAAATATATTTTAACAAAACATGTGGGTCCGTCCCCACATTTGCAAGAAATATCTAACTTTACTTGAACGGTATTAAATGCGTCTCATGCCTATTCTACCTGCACTCACTCTCAAGGTATCTCACCTTACCTCTACCTAGGGGAATCTTAGTCATACTAGGCATCGCTAATTGCGTAAGTAGCCAAGTCCCAAAATTATTCGTGTAACCTATATAATTATTTACTCCACTACAGTATAATAACGTATGCGATAATAATATACTAAGGCTAATACCCTACTCGTAGTATCCCTATACCACACAATATCTTAATAGATCAAGTTCTTGAATATGGACTAGCTATTAATCTACACGGTAGTCACGTAACCTCTACTCATCGCTAGGCTAAATACGATGCTACCCAATATCTCAGTTCGTCATACCCATCATTAGTCTAACTATTGTGATATACGATATCCATACAACCTAGTCCATGACTCACCTAGCTACTGTACTCATCAATCTCTAAATAGGTTATGCTCATCATTGGCTAGCTATCCTAATATAACACAATACAAGTAACTACTAAGCTCCACAGAAGTAGCTACTTAATCTCTTCCCAGGGTTATGACACTGTATCAGAATCACTAATTGTACACCAAGTGTTATACATATATGTTGTATCCGTATACTACATTGTATCCTATATCGCAAGTATATCACAATAACCGTAATAGCACAATCCAGTATCCTCATATAAATATGTCCATTGCGGGATTAGCTATACATAAGCCTAACACGAAGGGAACAATCCTTCAGGGACCTCTCTTGTGCCTCTATTTGGTCAATCCATAAGAGGTCCCACTCCTAATGGATTGCAAACAAACACACATAAATGGGAAAATCACTACGCTGTCACACCACCTTGTAATCACATACCAAGATTACACAACAGATCAAGCCTCCTACGTCTCCATCTCGCGAGATGGTTGACCCCGGTCCCGTGAAATAATCCCATAAAATACCCATTAATAGATTTCTCACGAGCCAATACATATATACGAATATGGTATCTCGCCCTAATTGTGTAATCGGGCTAAATGATACCCGAGCTAACCTCCATTCATATATCTATTTTCTACACGAAACCGTCTAAGATCAGAACACTTATATCCAAATCCAAAACACTTAT
This sequence comes from Sambucus nigra, assembly GCA_949130495.1. Lineage (NCBI taxonomy): Eukaryota > Viridiplantae > Streptophyta > Magnoliopsida > Dipsacales > Adoxaceae > Sambucus > Sambucus nigra. The sequence continues at coordinate 289,594,058 of OX422215.1, read as the reverse complement.
ATCCAAATCCAAAATTCCCTGGAAGCTCTCATTCGAACCAGAGGGCTCTCGTTCGAACGAGGGTTACCTTCGTTCGAATGAGAGATCAGTCATCCCTGCCTAGCGACAATTCGACGCCGTAATAAAAATCTCAAATCAGAACTCAATTTTCTCGATTTTCTTCATATCACATCGTAACCAAAGGTTCTCCTAACATATAATCAATCCCCAAAATATCCTGTATATGATTTCTAAGGGATCCTAAATTTGTTTCTAACAAGAAAGATCCATTAAGAAGGTTAAATCTCACGTTATTAATGCATTTACATCAATTACACCACGTTCTTTATATGGGTTCAAATAGTTACGAATTTAATTAATTCACAATAGATATAAATCATAATTCCTTAACTTAAGCACGTGAATCATCATTCGATATCATTCTCGCACTGAATCCAAACAAATTTAAGCATTAAACGATGAAGACATCTAGTTTCTCCATGATTTATCATAAGATGCAACCCTAATATATGGCCAAATTAACTTAGATCATTATTAGCAATCAAACATAAACAAGTTACAATTAATATGTAAGAAACTTGACTCTGTCGTCAAACTTAAACCTAACGAACATAAAAAATAACAAAGGTTCGGGCAATTTTGCTCCCTTTCGGCGAAGTAAATTAACCTAAGGTTAAGATAAATAAGGGTTTGATCCGGATTATTCTCCCATTTAGGTATCATAGATCGAGAGGGAGATTTTCATTCCTCGTCTACTTCTACTATTTTCTTTCTAGTATTTTCCGTGTTCTTCAGATCTCTTTGTTGAGTCTCTTTTTGAATCTCTTGTTTTCCAATTGTCTTTTGCAACCCTGGTTTCTTTCGTTTTGTTATGTTAATTATGAGTGTTAAATATCTATTTATATTTTTTAATTCTCGCAATCGGCCTAACTTAGAGTTCCCAAATAAGCCCTAAACACTCACCACATGCTCCAAAAACTTAACCTAAAGGGTTACCCAACCTTGGGGCCTAACTTGGCATTTTTTTACTAGTTCGAACCTCCAGACCTATCTAGAGCCTAGTCCAATGGTACTGAAATACAAAAACTTTCCAAAATAAATTAATCCATAAACATAACGTGCACTTATTCTCAACTCAACAACTTAACAAAGCCAATTATTTGGGGTTGGCTATGACACGCACTTATTCCAATTATTTAATTAGTTAAAATATACTGGGCATTACATTCTTCCCCCTAATAATAAAATTTCATATTCGGGATTCGTTTCATTTCCAATTCAAAGAGTCCTAAATGCATCTCTCGCATATCTCCCTCTTCCACGTAGCTCGCATCGTGTTGTAATTTTATGTCGCCCAAATTGATATACTAATACACCCCGTCATCTCGAACTTTCCCACTTGGTCGAATTCCTTGTTTACTCTTACTCTGAGCAGTCCTCCTACTGTTCCCTAATAAGGGCCACCATCTCCGAGGCGCTCATTGACTGTGGCCCAAGTAACATGTTTAACCCACTCACGTCCAACAAACGGGAGTATGGCAAGGCCATCCATACAATACCTCAAAGGGTGCCATGACAAAATGACTGTTAATAACTGTGGTTATAATTGAACTCTTCCAATGGCAAACACTGCTCCAGCTTTCTTCGAAACCTAACCCTCAAGTTCGGCTTAGGTTAATAAACATGCTTCTGTCGCGTATACACGCACGTTGTTTCGATATAATGAATTGCGTGCTTCTTTATATCCTTGATGAAAGAACTACATCATTAGTCAGCATGTCATCTTAATATGCCATAGGTTCTTACTCGACCCATGCATCCACTGACCATATCACAAATTATGCATACTCTAGACTCGTTTACCCACATAATAGCTATGCACATGAAGTTATGTATACCCATTTCCATACCACAGGCTCACATCTCGACCCATGCAACGTATACCCACATATTTATGGATTTGCAAAAACTCACACTAGCCCAAACTATAATATAACAGCTTGTCCTAAGTTGACACACAACCTATAAAGACACAAAATCCCACTATAGCACGAATGAGGAATTGAAAAATGACGATGACTTCCGCAAGCTATACATAATTTAAACACAATTTAGTTCTCACACTGTTGCACCAGCTCTAAATGATGTGCTATGCGACCAACAAACCCTTGGGTATCGGAGGTAACGCCAACGGCGGTAAGTTTATAAACAACATCGAACCATCAATGGTTCCAATCCGTACTATCCCGAATCTATTTTCGAACACCTACCAACTACATCGCTATACGCCATGGTTCAAAGTCAAGGCCGATACCGCGACAATACGACCGAGTTGACTAGGTATCGGTGCCCACCGATCCGATTCTGAGTTACGAGTTGAGTTTTTAATTATTGATGTGAATCGACCCTGTATCGGTAATTTGTCGGTAGTATCGGTGATATAGCGGTATAATCAGCCCATCTCGACGATATCGCAGTAGAATCGGCCCATATCGGCGATATCGCGATGGAATCAGCCCATATCGGCGATATCACAATAGTATCGACCCATATCGGTGATATATTAGCTGAAATAGTATAAGTTACTAAGCATCAATCTCTCTCTCTCTCTCTCCAGTGTTATGTTGGTAAGCGTGTTTTTTTTTTTTGGTGGGGGGGGGGGGGGGGAGGGGGGGTTTACAAAATGCTAATTGTTTTTTTAATTTAGTGTGCTGTGTGTGTGGGTTATTTGGTCATTGTGTGGGTTTAATTTAGTGCGTTGTATATGCGCCAGTTTTTTTTTTAAAGAATCCAAATGTTATTTGTTATTATTTTTTATAATAATGTTCCCAATGTTATTTTTTAATATGTTATTATTTATAAAAAAACCCGTAAATGTTATTCTTTTACAAACAAATATACAACTGTAATTATTGTAAAAATAATATTTGTATGCTCTAAACATTTGTAAAAATAATATTTTCATCCTTTATGTAAATATAACATTTGCAACACAAGAAAAAAAAATATTTGCATCCTCTTTGTAAAAAAATAACATTTCCATCAATTTAAAAAAAAACATTTGGAACCCAACAAAAAAAAATAACATTTACATTCCTTTTATAAAAAAAATAACATTTGCATCATTTTTTGTAAGAAAATAACATTTGCATCATTTTTGTAAAAAACGCTTGTAAAAAAAATGTAGTGTTTTGTCAAAATCACTATTTGTATCCTCTTTGTAAAAAAATAACAGTACCAAAAAAGAAACATTTCTATCCTTTTTAGAAAAATATAACATACTTAAAAAACACATTTGTATCCTCTAACTAAAAATATTACTAAGAATATAATAGTTGTATCCTCTTTGTATAAAAAAAAATTATCCTTTTACCAAAAAAGTAACATTTGTTTTTCTTTGTAAAAACATAATATTTGTATCCCTCGTGAAAAAAAAATATTGATTAATTATGGAATATTGAATCTGCAAGTTCGCAACACGTCAATATAATCAATTGTATAATGTTATGCATATTAAAGAATAGTTTTAAACTTATCTGATTGGTCAACATTGTTAATCGTATTTTTTAAAAAATTTCTAGTTTTTTTAGGAATTTTTTGCGCTCTCTAAATAGTGTATCTTTGCGTATCGCCCGATACCGCGAACGAGTTGAAAATCGAGTGGCCGATACCGGGACCGATACCGAGACTTTGAACCATGCTATACGCTATGCATTTATATAACTATCCGTGAATTTCCCTGAAAGCTCTCCCTTGTGGTTCCTCCTGCGATCTCGTAGCATTCCTTGTCACTTCTCTCTCTGCCTCTAGCAGGGAGACTATTGCTCCTACTCTCGCGAATATGACCCTCACTCGAATCATGTTCCTCTCCTAAGCGTTTGGAACTCTCTCACTCCTTAGCGTTTTTCATAACTGGTGCATCCACTATTCACAGTCAAAACGTGCGGACAAACCTATCTGACAACACTCGATTTTTGGGTTCACTCAACCCAAGCAACAGATACATCACTCTTATTTTTGGCTTCCAGATTCTACTCCTCCCCCCCCCCCCCCAAAAAAAAAAGTCGAAGATAAAATAACAGTACAAGAAATCTTTTATAGAAATCAAGGGGTCTCAGTAGTCTGAATACAAGAGGCTTGGTGAAAATGGTGGTCTGGACTTGGAATCCAGTAGTGACTCGTCTTCGGGAAACAAAATTGGGCTTGATGCCTGCTGGGATTATCAGAACTTGTGGGAGTAATAGAAGTGCACAATGTGTTAGTTTCGATTTGGCAGGCATTGCAAGGGTATTGTCAGTATGAGGGATAGTTGAGTGGTGGGTAAGGTGGATTCCCTTTTTGGAAAGTTCTCTTTGCCGTGTCCCTTTTAAAGGATATAAAAATGCCTTTGAGTGGTGAACAGGGATACATGTTTTTTTATGAGCTCACCAGTGAAACGTGTTTGGTGGATCTTCAATTGGAAGATGGTATTTTATTGGGTCTAATGGAGGGAATCTCCTTTAACGTCAAGGAAGGATCAGTATATTTCATCTGTCTCTGTCTGGGAGGCCATTTTTCCATAATTTTACTCAGACTTGTCTCCTGAAGTCTGTATCAGATCATGAACAGTAGCTTCTTGATTGTGGGGGTATGCATTAGATGCATACTCATTTATGCGAAAAATGCACCAGGATACAAAGTTCTCTTTGGAGCCTAGGCGCAAAGTGCGGTGCTTGACTGATTGAAATGAGGGGTGCATTGGACAAAACATGAAAAATACGGAGGTAATTTTTTAATGTAATTTTGTATGTTCTATACTTTATGCAAATAAAGATTGCGTCTTCTGGCAGACCGCAGTATTAGTATATTACTAATAAAGTGCTCGATGGGAAAAAAATGCTTAAGAAGCTTCCAAACTTCCAATCCATTTACTATCAGTCTATTATATCAGTTAGCACTCAACTTTATTGGTCACTTTTACTTAAAATTAGTTATGAGAAGAGAGATTCACATACTTTTAGATTTATGGCTTTTGTGTCAGAATGGAAAAGGGCGATTAGCCAATTATCAAATAAGTGAAGGAATGAGACTCATGAGTTTCCTGAAATTTTCAGGTTTTTCTTTGAAACTAAGACAATGAAATGGTGGATATCATGTCGTGCATAACAATTAAATGATAAAAATATAATAGTTGTACTCTATGTGTTTGCTCCTTCAGGCGGATAGAAAAACGTTACCCGTCTATCCATATCGAGAAGCATTGCTCGAGGCTGTTCAAGACCATCAGGTTTTTTTAAATTTCTGCATTATTTGTTGCCTTGTCATGTCCATGTCATTCTGTTTGCACTTTCTGTTGATGAATAACTCTGGACCTATATCTCGTCCTCTTTGCACTGAATGTTTTTTATTTCATTGAATTTTGTTTTTTATAAAAAAGAAAATAATTTTTTTTCCTCGAGTCCTGACTGATTGCTCATGTAGGTTCTTGTCATTGTTGGAGAGACTGGTTCTGGAAAGACTACTCAGATTCCCCAATATCTCCACGAGGCTGGGTACACGAAACGTGGAATGGTATACGATTTTTTTTCATTTAGCGTGTTCCCTATATGATGGATTGCAATTAAAAAAAGCATTTTCTTTTGGCTTCCAGAAAATTAATTCTTTTGTAATTTATATATATATATATATGTATGTATGCATGTATGTAGTTTCTTGGGTCGGTGGGTGGGGTTGAACTCTTAGTGTAATCTGAGAGTGTGAGTAATATTTACTGAGTAAGTTTAGTCCAGATTTTATGTGGCATTATGTTTTTCTGGTGATTGACAGGAAGTAGAATAATGCTTTGGTGATGTGAAAATGGTCAGTTGAAGAAATAATGAACTAGAAATAAATATCTAAAACTGCAATTTTTTTCTTTACCTTCTCCTGTGTGTAGCACAGCCAAAAGAAGGACAAAACTAATGCTTGTAGAAGAATTATAAATAAGTTGCGTAAATATCTGAAGGTCTCAGTTGTCCTTTTTTCTTTTACATCGAGTCATTTTATGAGGGCTTTTAGAAACCGTTTATCTGTGCAATTGTTTGTTCAAACAATCAAATCAAAGCCTTAAGTAAATCTTTGACTAAATTTACCCTATTTTTCCTTCCCATTTCTTCTTTCTTTCCATTCTTTTCTATGTTGACTTAGTTGAAGAAGTCTACAAATTGTTTTATGTCATCTCGTTTTAGCTTTGTTAAGTTCACCAAGAAGTTTTAATGGGTTACATTAATAAATGAAGGCTACAAAGTTCATGGGACGGATCAAATTCTTTTTATTGATTAATCTAATTTAAAAGCAGTCTATATCACAAAGCTGTCAGAAGGACCTGACTTTGTCGATGGTTCACAAATTAGAAAGCTTGCGAAGTGGAAAATATTGGTAGATTTTGCCTTGACTCGTTCTTGCATTTCTCCATGCTAGCAGTGTTATTGCAAACCTGATAAACTCAGAATTCAACAAAGTTGGATTTTTCCATTTAACTCTTTGTTATTTTATCAGTTTTCAAAATTATATCTCAAATCTTTCAATATTTTTTTTTGTAATTAAAACAATTAACTCGGAAAAAGCATAGAATACCGTCTCGTCTGTTTTCTAAATGTTAATTTATTTTTTTAATGTGTCTCTATGCTAAATGGACTAAAATATGTAGTTCCAAAGTTATCGTTATTAACACTTTTGTTTATGTCACAGTTTACAACATTCTAATGCATTTTTTTTATTTGCTATTATTATAGACAAATTCCTTTCTTATAATTGTAAGTTCTAGAACTTAATGAACCTTTTGTCTTTTGAACAGCTGGGAACTAGCATTTGTTGAAAATTAAGATAATTTCGTCTTGTTTTACTTTCTCACAGATAGGGTGCACCCAGCCACGGCGAGTTGCTGCAATGAGTGTTTCTGCTCGCGTTTCTCAAGAAATGGGAGTCAAACTTGGACACGAGGTATGCCTTTTGCATTTAAGTTGTTAGGTTTTCAAATTGTCACTTTGTTGTGGCTTTATCTATTAATTTACTAATTATGTTGTTTACAGATTTTAATGAGGTTTTGGGAGGATTTTTGGTTGGGGGGGAGGAGTCATTCAAATCCTTATTCCATAGATGATATAGAATTTCATTGAATCAATGTTGTTCAATTGCTTCCTTGGCTTCTTTGTTATCCATCCAATGCCATTTCTTGGAATCTTCGCCTCAAAAGGAATCTCAATGATCTCGAGATTTCAGAATTTGATAAGGTTTTGCCTTTATTTGGAAATTATATGCATGTTGAAAGAGGGGGGGGGGGGGGGGGGGAGGGAAGTGTATTTTATTGTGATTGATAAATCATACTTCAATTCATTGTTCAATATTTCTTCTATGTCTCCGTTTGCACCATTTGAGTTTACTTGGGCAGCCCGAATTCCGACCAAAATTCAGATTCATGGGTTGGGACTTGTGGTAAGGTCAACACTTGCGCCCTTTTGCAAAAAAGCTGGCATAACAAATGAATATCATCCCATTGGTGTATACTCTGTAGATAATTGGGGAAAGCCTTGACCATTTGCTTCTATATAGCAAGTTCACATCATTATCACCTAGCAAAATTTTCAAGGAACTAGGGATCATTTTGCTACCAAAAAATATAGGATATGTTATCATTTTATGAACATGTAGATTATATTTGGGAAGGTAGTTTCTAAGAGTAAGAACCTCTGGAGTTGTGCCTTTTGGGCCCTGCTATGGGAGGTGTGAAGAGAAAGGAATAACAGAGCCTATGAAGAAAAAATTGATAGAAACGGGAATGGGTTTGGGAAGAGGTGAAGTACATGGCCTTTTTATGGGGCATCAAGGCTGAAGGTTTTTGAAGATATAACGTTGTCTTGTCTTTTACTGTTTTGGGACGAGATCATTGAATGAATCTGGATTTTATTTGGAAGACAGGTTCAGTGTTTATGCTGTCTTCGGCTATGTCAGCTGACTGATTTTCGTGTGATTCAATCAGAATGGTTGTAGTTGTTATGTAGTTTATAATGCTCCTAGGCTTTCTTTTTGTTTTGATTTATGTTAGTTGTTCAATGTGGACCTCTTGTCCCCAAAACGGTGTATTTTATTTCTATATAAAAAAAATCTCATTTCTTACCAAAAAATTAAAATGAGGTGTGATTTTGTCTCATCTCCTATGAGCAGTAGGAATATGATTTTTTTTGCCAATTAGAAGTTGCTCCTATGAGCTTTGTTGCAGATATATGCAGTGATAGTGATACGTCATTTTCAATTATTGGATTTTTGTGGTTATCAATCATCTAGTGCTATTAAAAGCCTTTATTAGATTATACTGTAGTTTCTTATTTCTGCAGAATTTGATGTTGCCAGTTTTCTTAATAGGCAACTCTAACCATTATCAGTTTTGCTTTCAGGTCGGCTACTCCATTCGATTTGAAGACTGTACTTCAGAGAAGACAGTTCTCAAATATATGACAGATGGAATGTTACTGCGCGAGTTCCTTGGTGAACCTGATCTTGCAAGTTACAGGTATGCTGTATCTTAGAAGCAATGTAGTAGTTGTGTGGTTTAGTTCAAACGGGTATTTATTAATTTTGCAAAATTTCAGTGTGGTGATGGTTGATGAGGCCCATGAAAGAACACTATCAACCGACATATTGTTTGGTTTGGTTAAGGTAAACTCTCACCCTGCCCTTATATCTTTGCAAGAAATCTGAAGAGGGAGAGCAGTCCTACCATGCCTTCTCTGATTAAATTACTTTCTTTGTGATAGGATATTGCTCGATTTCGTCCTGATCTCAAGTTGCTTATCTCGAGCGCTACCCTTGATGCTGAAAAGTTCAGTGATTATTTTGATTCTGCCCCAATATTTAAAATACCTGGAAGACGGTTTCCAGTTGAAATAAACTATACAAAAGCACCAGAGGCTGATTACTTGGATGCAGCCATCGTAACTGCTCTTCAAATCCACGTAACACAACCCCCCGGTGATGGTGATATATTGGTTTTCCTCACCGGCCAAGAGGAAATCGAAACAGCAGAGGAGAGTCTTAAGCACCGGACAAGGGGGTTGGGAACTAAAATATCAGAGCTGATTATATGCCCGATTTACGCAAACCTCCCGACAGAGTTGCAGGCCAAAATATTTGAACCCACTCCCGAAGGAGCACGTAAGGTGGTCCTTGCCACTAATATAGCTGAAACTTCGCTGACGATAGATGGGATCAAGTATGTGATTGATCCAGGATTTGTTAAAATGAAATCTTATAACCCTCGGACTGGGATGGAGTCATTATTGGTCACTCCCATCTCTAAAGCCTCAGCAAATCAACGGGCAGGTCGATCAGGACGGACGGGTCCCGGGAAATGTTTTCGACTATATACTGCCTATAATTATTACAACGATTTGGAGGATAATACTGTCCCTGAGATACAACGGACAAACCTTGCGAATGTTGTGCTCAGTCTCAAGAGTCTTGGGATTCACGATTTATTGAACTTTGATTTTATGGATCCACCTCCAGCTGAGGCTTTACTGAAAGCTCTAGAGCTACTATTTGCTCTGAGTGCACTTAATAAACTCGGTGAGCTGACAAAGGTGGGTAGAAAAATGGCAGAGTTCCCACTTGATCCGATGCTGTCAAAGATGATTGTTGCTTCTGACAAGTATAAGTGCTCTGATGAGATCATATCCATTGCTGCCATGCTTTCTATTGGAAGTTCGATATTTTATCGTCCAAAGGATAAACAGGTCCATGCAGACAACGCACGGTTGAATTTCCATATGGGTAATGTTGGAGATCATATCGCATTACTTAAGGTTGGCTGTCTAATGATTTTTTATTGGTATCACTATACTTCTATTCAATTTTCACTGTACTTTTTCGTTTGATGCAGTGACATCATTAGCATACTTATTGATCTTCACCATCCAAATTTATGACCCTGAGATACCTCTCTCTCTCTCTCTCTCACACACACACACACACACACACACACACACACACACACTTGTTTCCCAGGCCAATCCTTTTTTTTTTGCAATGACTTATTGGAAGGATATAAACTAAGACGCAGGATAGTTAAAGCACCAATTGCTTAAAAGTTGATAGGTTGTTTAGATAATAAGCCCCAGAATATGTATCTTGCTCTAAAATTTGCCACCTCGCTTGAACATGAAGATGCAAAGTAAGATGCGCCATGAACACAAACATTATAGAGGGAAAACATAATAGGAGAACCAAATGTAAATGGGAGGGCTTCTGATGCAGGATCATAGGGATATAGTCGTCTTTTTAGCATTTATTCTTTATTTTTCCTTTTTTAGTCTTTTAGTATAAATTGAGTCTCTCATTATCATTTTTGCCATATTGAGATTGAAAGACTATTGGGAAAAATAATAGACCCTCTTCATTTTTCCATGTTGTTGTTGTTGTGTAGTTAACTTCTTTTTTTACGCTTCCGCACCCGCACCCTAATTTGCATCAAATTGGTATCAGAGCCAGATTTGTTCTTGGATTAATCATGCTAATTGAAGATTGGGATTCAAATTGGGTTCATCCAAATGAGACCCGGATCATCCCCAAACTTACCTCACAAACCCTAACTTCAAACAAGAACCCTAATTCTACCAATTCACATATAGACAAACACCCAGTAATCTGTGAACTCTTCAACGCTGACGAGACCAACACAAGACCCTTCGATGGGGCTGATTGCTGCCAGAAGCTGCCGGAAGTTTTAGGCATAGGAACTCCTGATCTGATCCGTGCGGGTCAGCCACCCGATGACACCCTAATCACTCCACTTGAAAGCAGATCAACGCTGTCAGATCTGAATTCATCGGAAATGCAGTCCGAACACCCTAGGGCCACCGGATCTAATGAAGCCCTGCCGAGATCACTGATTAAACATGCTGCCAACCCTTATATGCAGAACTGACCTAGTACAACTGCATTGAAGCCTCCTGAGACATACCGAATGGCAGGGATGAGTGATAACCACTCGGATTTTCAAGCTTGTGCTGCTCATGACCAAGAACCGAAAATTTTTGCCCCCGATCCATCCAAGAATCATCCCCACACAAACCCTAGCCAAATCCAACAAAAAAAAAATCAGTCCCAAACCCTATTTCTCCACTCCCAAGACACCCTAACATCCACACCTTCTAAAGACTATAACTCCGTATACAAAGGGTGTGTCTCTTTGGGCATCCTACCCATTCCACCCAATGTGCCCTTATCCACCGCACAATTCATTTGCCGTCAACGTGACTCTTTTTGCCATTCTCAAGCAAGACTCGCTGATGTCTCTATCGTCTATACTCATACGGTTATGATTATTACTTCGGTGAACACCCAATCACCTCCTCCTACCGATGACACATGGATCCGAACGAGTATTTTTTTTACTCGTTGCACCGCGAAAGGAAGACTATGCACGGGGATTATTGACGGGGGAGCTAGTGATAATTTGATAGCACAAGTGATGGTAGATAAACTAAAGCTTCCCATGAAATTATTGACCACACCGTGTCGTATTGGATGGTTGCGTATCAGAGCCACACTTGCCCCTAGTTGATAGTGTCGAGTGGTTTTCTCCATTGGGGACTATCACGACGAGGTTCTATGCACCGTGGTTGACATGCGGGTATGCCACTTGCTTTTAGGGAGGCCATGACAATTTGACCATCGTAGTATGCATGATGGCCGAGCCAACACTTATTCATTTACACATGGAGGGCGGGACTTTCTCTTTAGCCCCATGCGACCATTTCCGATGTTTGAACCCTCGGATCTAGTTGTTTCGCATGAGGAGTTAGCCACCGAGGCCACGGAGGCGGGAATGCGTTGTGCTCTTATTAGCCCCATCACCACCCCAGAGGCATCCGTTCGCCGTGTGTTCACCGTTTATTGGATTCTTATAGTGATGTGTGCACTCCCCCAGGTGATCTTCTTTCTCTTCGGGATATACAACATTCTATTGATTTTATCCCTGGGGCGTAGCTCCCCAACCTACCACACTATCGTATGTCGCCCACAGGGCACGTTGAACTATAAAGGCAGGCACTGAGTTATGACAAGGGTTATATCCGGGAGAGTCTCCTTGTGCAGTCCCCACACTACTAGCACCCAAGAAGGACAGGAGCTGGTGCATGTGTGTGGATATTAATAAAATCACGGTGAAATATCGGTTTCCCATTCCCTGACTTGTGGACATGTTGGGTCAACTCCATGGAGCGACCATATTCTCCAAGTTAGACTTGAAGAGTGGTTACCATCTTATACGTATGAGGTCGGGTGATGAGTGTAAGACCGCATTTAAAACCAAGGATGGACTTTACGAGTGGATGGTGATGCTTTTTGGTTTATCCAACGCTACATCCACGTTCATATGGGTGATGACCCATATTTTGCGTCCTTTCTTAGGGAAGTTTGTTGTGGTCTATTTTGATGATATTCTGATTTATAGCCGGTTTGTAGGAGGAACATTTGAGACTCATGACTCAGGTTTTGCGAGCCGAGCACTTTTTCCTCACATTGAAAAAGTGCGCTTTCATGGTTCCATCGGTGACTTTTCTAGGGTATGTAGTATCAGGAGATGGTGTTCGGGTGGACGATGCCAAGATCCAGGCGATAGTGGATTGACTCACCCCCACTTCGGTGACTCAGGTTCGCAGTTTTCATGGGCTTGTTAGGTTCTATCGACGATTCATAGTGGGCTTCAGCACCGTTATGGCCCCGGTTACGGATTTGATGTGAACTTCTTCGAGCGCAGAGTTTCGGTGGACTGAGGAGGCTGACCGGGCCTTCACACGTATCAAGGAGTTGATGACGACTGCTCCTATCCTCTCCTTACTGGATTTTGATCAGTTGTTTGAGTTGTCTTGCGATGCTTCCAAGACAGGGGTGGGTGTTGTCTTGAACCAAAATGGGAAGCCCATTGCGTTTTTCAGCCAAAAATTGACGGGAGCGGCCTTGCACTACTCTACGTATGACTTGGAGTTCTATGCGGTTGTGAAGGCCGTGAAGTTTTGGTCCCCTATCTATTACATAAGGAGTTCGTGATCAAATTCGACCATGAAGCCTTGCGATTCCTCCATAGCCAGTGGCGTGTTAACGACAAACACGCCAAGTGGACGACTGATCTTCAGCGTTACACTTTCCACCTTTAGTACAAGCGAGGAAATGAGAACATGGTAGCGGACGTACTTAGCCGACGCGCTCATGCTTTAGTGACTTTGCGAAGTCAGGTTTTTGGATTCGATGAGATTCGAGATCTCTACCCGACAAGTGTGAATTTATGACCCATATATTCTGCTTGCCAGCGGGCCAATGGGGCGTCGGGTGAGTACTTATTACAGGATGGCTTTTTACATCGGGGGACAGCTTTGTGCATTCCCATGAATCACGGATTCTTCAAAAGGCCTAAAGAATCCGAATCGCACGCGAGTCGGGTGCGGCCCCGATTCGCGCCCAAAGGAGAATAAGATATTAATTAAATAAATTAATTTTGGATTCGGGAAGGAGTCGACTGGTTTTGATGGGATTCGTAAAGAATCCAAAAAAAGAAACGCGTTTATGATTTTTTTTCATTTTCATTTTCATTTCTCTCTCTCTCTCTCTCTCTCTCTCTCATTCTCTTCTTACTCTCCTTCAACAAATACGAAGTTAACAGATACAAAGTTAACTGGGTTTCCTAACAACTTCCTATGTTTGTTTTTAGTTTAATATTTTAATGTTAAATGGGTTTTGTGACCCAAGTTAAGTGTTTGCCATTATATTATATTGGATTCTACTTTTATAGTTTAATGGTTCGTGGGTGATTATTATAATATACGTGAAGACTGATAACTCTGTTTCTTAACAACTTTCTATATTTATTTTTAGTTTAACGTTAAAAGGGTTTTGTGGCCTAAATTAACAACTTGTTATTACATTATATTGGATTCTACTTATATAGTAAAATGGTTAGTGGGTTTTAGTGGATTATTATAATATATGTGAAAGCTAATAGATAAGTGGGTTTCTTAACGACTTCGTATGTTTATTTTTAGTTTAATGTTAAATGGGTTTTGTGAAGTTAACTGTTTTTTATTATATTATATTGGATTTTACTTTTATAGTTTAATGGTTAATGGGTTTTAGTAGAATATTGTAATATATGTGACATTGATTGTAGAGTCCCCTGTTTTAATATTGTCAATGTGTTAAAAAATAACAAACACCCTTATCATAAATTTTTGAGAATCATAATAATGATAGAACTTATTTGTATTCTTTAAAAAATAACATAATATAATATATATTATTATATTATATCTCGCCGCACGCGTATCCTAATTTTTTGAGAATTTTCGAATCGCCGCACCCGCACTGTGTCGCACCCGCACCCCGTACTCGCATCTGTGCTTCATAGGTGCATTCCTTCTTCCTCTTTACGGGAGAAGATTATTTCTGAGGTTCATGGAGGTGACTTAGCAGGACACTTGAGACAGGCACACACCCATGCATTGTTACGAGACCGTTTTTATTGTCCAACTATGAGGCGTGATACAAATGCATTTATCAGACGCTGTTATACTTGCCAGACGGCCAAAGGACAGCACTCCAATGCTGGTTTGTATACCCCCTGTTGATACCTGAGTGCCTGTGGCAGGAGGTTTCGACGGACTTCATTGTGGGCCTTCCCCGTACTTCCAGTGGACATGATTCTATTATGGTAGTTGTGGATCGATTCTCCAAGATGTCTCATTTCATTCCGTGTTCATGTTGCTTCCTTGTACTTCCGAGAGGTTGTTCGTTTACATGGCGTTCCCCGTAGCATCACATCTGATCGCGATGTACGCTTTACTTGACATTTCTGGCGGACGTTGTGGCGTTTGTTATGGAAAGAGCTCCAGTTTTCGACAGCCTTTCGTCCACGGACCGATGGACAGACGGAGGTGGTCAATAGGAGTGTAGGAGACCTTTTGCGTTGTTTGACTTCCGAGCACCTCCGTAAGTGGGATATTGTGATTGCTCAAGCCGAATTTGCTCTCACGTTCTACTGGTTTCTCCCCTTTCCAGATTGTGTTGGGTCACTCCCCAATCATGCTCATTGACCTCGTTGAGCTACCTCCGACAATTCATATGTTCCCCTCCGCCGAGGAGCTTGCGGCCCACTTGATATCTATTCAGACCGATGTCCATACTCGTCTTCAGACCATCTACACTTCTTACAAAGAGGCGGCGGATATGCATCGCCATTTTGTTTCTTATCAACCCAGATATTTGGTTATGGTGTACCTCCAGAAAGCACATTAAGGCGGCAACGGCAACAAGCTTTTATGTGGTGTTTTGGCCCTTTTCCTATCATTCGTGCTTGTGGGCCGAATGCCTATGAACTTGACCTCTCCCGAGTTTCGCATGCATTGCACATTTAATGAGGCATATCTTTCTCCTTTCTGAGGCACTCATTCTCCTCCTATCCTTCTTCCCTCATCCTCGACCCAGCCTGTTCGTTCCCATGTTGACCGCATTGAGGGTATACTTGACTCGTCCTTTGTCTCTTTTGCATTGGGGGACTACACACACTATTTGGTCCGTTGGGTTAGGCACCCGGGGCAGAAGACTCTTGGATTACTGAGGCTACCTTACAGCATGTTGATCCCGGTTTCCTTTGCCAGTACTCCGCATATATGGAGTCTTCTCAAGGGGGGGGAGAATGATGCAGGAGCATAGGGATATAATCGTTGTTTTAACATTTATTATTTGTTTTTTCTTTTTTAGCCTTTTAGTATAAATAACTATTGCGCCCCTCATTGTATCACTTTTTCCATATTGAGATTGAAAGACTAGAGAGAGAAATAATAGACCCTCTTTATTTTTCCTTCTTGTTGTTGTTGTTGTTGTTGTTGTTGTGTAGTTAACATCTTTTTTTACGCTTCCGCACCCACCCTAATTTGCATCAGCTTCAGCCTAAAACCTGATACACCATGTTGGATCACCAATTACTCCCAAAACTTGAGCTGATCGTAGAACAGTGAACTGCTGTAATGAGTATCATATTGCAATTTTATTCGTAATAGTATTAGTGGAATCAGGTGGTTATATGCTGTGGTATTCACGAACTGAGTGAAGATTTTCTTGGACCCATGTTTGAAAACGTGATTTACCTTACTTCCTGTATTTCTTTCAGGTGTACAGTTCTTGGAAGGAAACGAACTTTTCAACCCAGTGGTGCTATGAGAATTACATCCAGGTAGATTTTGATATTTCAGTAACACCTCGCATGTGCCAAGTTTGCATTAACAATGTCGCAACATTACTGTCATAAAAAGCATAACTGCAACAAATTTCACTGTAGCTGTTGTGGATTTTCGTGATCTGATTACGAGACAGTTAAACAACTGATTAACATCTTGCTGGGATCTAATTTAAGTTTAATTATTGATAATTGAATATCTGCGCACAAGCCGCAGGCATTGATACATTTAAAATTGCCTAATCCTTGGCTTTGTTTTTCAAGTTCTAAATTGAAAAACTTAGCTAGTTAAATACTTTGTGTGTATATCGTAAGGTGATAAAATGTCATGCAACTACTAGATGATCCTCCCTCTCAAAAGACAATGAATCTCTGGAGTTGGAAACTAAAAATTATGAAGTAACAAGAGGAATATAGCGAAGAAAATGAACACGCAGGATTTACGTGGTTCAATTTGCCTACTTCAATGGGTTGCTGCTGATCTTCTTGTTGCTAATTCAAGATTGAATGAATTATAAAGGGAAACGGCCCTCTAATTATAGTCCAGTTTTTCGTGTGCTCAAATGATGAGGGCGGTGTATGACACTTCAATTTTGCAGAATCAATAGAATGGTATAGTAGAATGAGAAAATAATAGAATTTGAGAGAGCCATAGTTTGAGGGTGAGAAAAGATCTAGAGGTAGGGAACAATGGAAAGGAAATTGGAAGAATAGGGAGAAGAAGAGAATATCTGAATACTCAGCCTCTAGAAAAAAGGGATGGTGCTGTTTTTATACAAGAAGTGCATCAATAATAAACCGTCTAACAGAATATGAACAACCAATCAACTAATCTTGACACTCGATCTGTAGTAACTCAGTTACTAACTTTTCGAGGCAAGGATTCTTGAGTAGCTGATACTAATCAGTACAACATAAATCACAATTCGATTCCTCAACCAAGAAAGACTAAATTGAGTTGATATTGTAAAAACGCGACGGTCCCTCTATGTGTGTCCTTTAGGTGAAAAATAATTTTTCTTTTCAAAACCTTTTTCTAATTTTATTAAGCACCAATATTGTGAACCAAACAAAGACAATTATATCTTCTTAATCCCTAAACGTGCATCTAGTGATATAAGCAAGATCACAAAACACGCCAATGTACGAGGAAACCACAACGGAAAAAAATCTCGGACGGTCCAAACCAGACAGTCGCTATGATATGGTTTTACAAAGAAAGATGACAGTCTTACTCAACGACTCGATCCCCACAAATCTTGATGCCTCTTCTTCTCTTCAACTGCTCCTCCAACACAAGATCTCTATAACATATGGTATATAAACTCGGATCTTGTAAACACAAATGATGTTTTTAGGTTTGGAAACCTTTGGTAAACAAATGCAGAAAACGTATGGGTTCTGTATGTTCTGTACTCCTGTTTTTCTAAGAAAAATACACCTTAAATAAAAAACTTTGAGACGGTGTCTTTAGAACAAAATCAGTCAGTCATTCGAACCATATGAGCATCTCGTTAAAACGAGAATACTATGTTGTTTGAATGACAACATGATGTCGTTTGAACGATTGTTAACGTCGCTGGAACCATCAAAACTCAAGGGAAAGTTCCATATGACTCTAAACAAGAATTATCTTAGAAAAATAATTTTAAAAATATTTTAAACTCAGTTTTAAATAAAATAACATCCTTAGAAAATATTTACCGAGTATCCATAAATTAATATGCATCCATACCTGAGAGGAAAACCAAATGAAGACTAGAAACATGCACCAAAACTACGACATGATTTATCTTTGAAGCTTGGCTGCTACGTCTTCAACACAACGTCATAGACTTAGTGGGAATCGTGACAAGTAAAATCTATCCTTTGACACAAAGTTTTTTTTGTCCGGAATAATGCCTATTCATACAAATTGACACTATTTGAAAATTTGTCCTTACAGGAACAAAACCAAAAACGTGGCGAATGACCTAAATCCCATCCCATACACCCAAAAAGAAAATGCAGGACATGGACTATTAAATGTAGGACAACCGATGAGCATGAACAGTCTGAATCTGAATGTGATGTAGCTGCAAAATCTCGATTCGCTAAATAATCACTGCACACACAAAACAAACAAATATCATTTGAAGTATGGAGGAACAAATGATATATAAAGTCAATATGATACTAATATAAAAATACTAGCAAAAATCTCCCCCACATCACATATCTATCTCTCCCCCGTTTTGTCTCGAATAGACAACAAGTGAGAAAAATAAACATATGCATGAGAAGCATAAACATGAGCACCTAGCTAAAAAGATCAAATATATGAAAAGGCATAACTAGTAAACATATACATGAATGAAATCATCAATATCAAGAATGATGTGACTAAACAAAATCAATGCAGTATAAGAATCAAAGCATGAATAGTCAATATCGACTACATATAAACTATTCAAAACAACCCAGAAGTACCAAATCAGAATATAGATCAAGCAGGTACAAAAACAGATAGAAGAGTCAAAAGTCCGAACATGCTGATCAAATGACAATGCAAGGTCGTTTAAACGACTTAAGCATGTCGTTCGATCCATGTAACTAACAACCCAAAACAGTGTGATATTGTTTGAAAGGACTGTCTAATGATCCATCTAACGACCATACCTGACGTTGACTGTAGCTCGTTTGATCTATCCATCTAACGACAAGGACTTGTCATTCAAACGACGAACCAAAATTGTTCTAACGACTTATCAAAAACTCAATTCTTGCTCAAATTTTATGCAACATCTGCCCAACGAAAAAATTATTTGATAAAAGCAACTGGAAGTATGAAAACAGTAGCAAAACAGACTAAAACCAACAAACATGTGAGTTACATGTTAAAATAGTATCAATGTGCTCAAACATGGAATGAAATGAAGGGGTGTAACTAACACAAATGAATCACAATCCAAGCACAAAGATACGTTCAAGAAGCTCTAATTTACCGCTAAATATCATAAATTACATTTTAGCCATATGTGATGATTAAACTTGAACTTAATGAACAAAATAAGCGTCACACACACAATTCTAGAATTTTAACGATTCCACCAACAATAGCGTCATGACACGACCTTTTCAACCCAAGACTTGTTTGTGCAAACCCTTTATCTTCAACTAAATCTCCCTCATATTATTATTCTTTTTATTTATTTTTTTAATTGAAGATCTATTTATTCTTTTAAGATATTTCCTATTGGCCCCATTTTTGGCATATTTTTCTTTTTATTACCTTAATTTTTTCTTGAGCTCGTTTAAATGGTGGCTTTCACGACGTGTTCACATGCCTCTCGCAGCCCTTTCCTGTTCACACTCATCATTTTTTATAATATGCAATATAAATCCTCATGAGCAACGGTTCTTACATGCACAACTCATCCTAAGTATTATTATATGTGCGTAGATGACAAAATTGAGTGGAGAATGCCTCACCAAACTCAAATATGCATGAGAAGTTAACATTCAATTAAGCTCGTGCATGTGTGCAATGATATATACATAGTCGAATCTAAATTTAAGTCAACTTCGAAAGAACCCCATTAAACTCAAAAATTAAGATGAATCTTTGCATCCAAAATCATGACCAAATGTTTTGGCCATGGAATGAAGGGGGTCCAAGCACATCAATATGCCATATCAAGTGTAAACTCACGACACAAATAAATCAAAAATCTTTTTATGTTTTTCAAAAATATTTTTGACCAAAAACAAAATCTTTTTGTATTTTTCAAAAATATATGAAACCAAATATCTTTTTGTATTTTTCCAATAAGACTCAAATAAAAGAGAAAAATATAATACAAAGAGATAAACATGTCGTAACACTAGTAAAGATATATCACGAAGCAAGAATAGCGTATGACAAACATGCTAACACAATCATTCGTAAGTGATCATGACAAGTATCATGTGCTAGCAAAAGAGAGTCATGAAGTTTAATTCCTAAAGCCTCTAAGTTTGATTTTCTAACCCAAGTAGGTGTATAATGACGCATGGAGGTTTTGGGAACCGTAAGAGATATCATGGAGGTTTAAACTTCTTAGGAGCATTTTTAAGGTCGTAACAATAACGCCTAAGGTGACTCTTCCTACCGCAATGAGTGCAAGTGTAAACAGGGCGAAGAATGTTACCTAAATATGGACCTCTTCTAACGTTCCTAGTTGGCTCTCTCACGCATATGGTTGGCTTTGGGAATAGGAGCAATACGATCATCGAAGCCTATACCACACTTATCATCTTTGATTTGAACGGTGCCTAAAATCCGATCCAACTTTTTCGACCTAGCCTCCAAATTAAACTTAACCTTACTCAAATCTCTCCTCAAGCTCACTAATCCTAGACTCGAGCAAATGCCTAGACTCCTCAAACTCTAGAATCGTCTTCTTCATAGCCTCCATCAAACCACGAAGACTATCTCTCTCACTCTCACCGTACTCTAGTTTCCCCCGAAGAGTCCCCTCATGTGCCCTAAGATCCTCAATCAATTCATCGTTATTTTCTATGGCACGTTCTTTCAACCTAGCTTGCAACTTCAAGTTTGCCTTCTTCACCTTCACCGTCTCTTCATACAATTCACGAAAGGCAACTTGCAACTCACTTTCCTCAACATCCTCATCCTCACTCTCTTGGGATTTACAAACTATGGCCCCGGAAGTGTCATTCACATTATCTTCATGAGAAGATTTATCGTCGTTGCTCACATGACAAACCATGAATGAGGTGTAGTTGCGCTCAATGGGGGTATCCTCTCCCTCTTCCGGTTCACTATCACTAAGGTAGCGTTATATGTAATCGGTTTCTTGCCCTACTTCTTAATTCTGGTGGGGCACTCTGCTACCTGTCCGACTCATCCCTCTTATCATTCTCACCTCGATTCTTAGGGACGCGATCAGCCTTGTTGTTCTTGAATTTCTCAAATCTTTTGGCATCTTTCGATTGCTTTTGAAACTTAAGAAACTTTTTGAACTTCTTTGCCAACAAGGCTACATCTTCGAAATCGTTGTCGGATTCATCCTCCTCCGAAACTTTTGTTTCTTCCTTCCAGGATTTCAAAGCGATGCCCTTTTATTTCTTTGGCACTTGCTTGGAGGTAAACACGTCAAGCTCATAAGTTTGTAGGTCACCTACAAGCTCTTCTAGTTTCATTGAGTCAAGTAAACCCAAGGAGTTCAAAACGGTCACGACCAAATCTACTAGGCAACGGCCTTAAGATTTTTTTTATGACTCGGTTGTCGAGCATTTTCTCTCCCAAGTTAAACGACGAGTTGACAATATGGGACAATCTAGCGTAAAGCTCATCAAACGTCTCACTCTTTAATATTTTAATTGTCTCAAATTGGGTGGTGAGGTTTTGGAATTTAGATGCCCAAACAATGCTATTTCCCTCGTGAGTAAAAGTGCAAGGACATCCCAAACCTCTTTTAACGTTTCACACATCATATGATTATACTCTTCCGGTGTGACGGACGAAGAAATAGCATTTAAACCTTTGGAATTGTATTGTGCAAGTCTGTGTTCGGCTTCAGTCCATGACTCAACATGTTTTAAGTGTGTGGCCTCACCCTCTCTCGTGACTGTAGGTGTCCATCCTTTTTCAACCGCTAACCAAACATGCTCATCTATGGCCTTAAGTGCACACTTTATACGCATCTTTCAATAATCATAATTCGACCCATAAAAAATAGGTGTTCTAAAACCTTCATAAATATCAAAATTCATACCTAAAGACACGTGGGATCATTCACACAATAAAATAGTGCTTCTAGCTCTGATACCAATTTGTAAAAATGCGACGGTCCCTTTATGTGTGTGTCCTTTCGGTGAAAAACGATTTTTCTGTTCAAAAACTTTTTCCAATTTTATGAAGCACCAATTTTGTGAACCAAACAAATTAAGCCAATTTTATCATCTTAATCCCTAAACATGCATCTAGTGATATAAGTAAGATAAAGTAAAGAATGCTCACAAAACATGTTGATGTACAAGAGAACCACAACGAGAAAAAACCCTGGACGACCAAGGCCAGACAATCACTATGATACGGTTTCACAAAGGAAGATTACAGTCTTACTCAACGACTCGATCCCCACAAGTGTTGACGCCTCTTGTTCTCTTTAATCGCTCCTCCACAATGTAATGCAGGAGTCCACCTACGCTAGGTGCACAACACATGAGTCCACGCATACCTCGATATCCACCGATACTGCCAACAACTGCCAATTAGCAAGTACGGAGTCCATAGCATGAAACAGGTTCTTCGAATGATGAAGAATGAAACGATGGTGCAAACACAAGATCTCTATAGCATATGGTATGTAAACTCGGATCTTGTAAACACAAAGGATGTTTTTAGCTTTGGAGACCTTTGGTAAACAAATGCAGAAAACGTATGGGTTCTGTTCTGTTTAATATGTTATGCACTCTTGTTTTTCTAAGAAAAATATGCCTGAAATAAAAAACTTTGAGGCCGTGCGCTATTAGGACGAAATCAGTCAGTCATTCGAACCATATGCGCACCTCGTTAGAACGAGAATACTATGTCGTTTGAACGACAACATGTCGTTGGAACCATCAAAACTCAAGGGAATGTTCCATACGACTCTAAACAAGAATTATCTCAGAAAAATAATTTTAAAAACATTTTAAACTCAGATTTAAATAAAATAACATCCTTAGAAAATATTTACCGAGTATCCATAAACTAGTATGCATCCATACCTGAGAGAATCTCAGAAAACCAAATAAAGACTTGAAATGTGCACCAAAACTATGAAATGATTTATTTTTGAAGCTTGGCCTCTACGTCTTCAACACAACATCATAGACTTAATGGGAATTGTGACAAGTAAAATCTATCCTATGACACAAAGTAGTTTTTATCCGGAATAATGTCAATACATACAAGTTGACACTATTTGGAAATTTATCCTTACAGATATCACCGTAATATGTTTTGTGTGTTCTGGCAATGGTCCTCACTCACATAGATCTCTATTTCAGTAGCTCTTTTCTTTTTATTTGGACTCGTAACTTTCTTGAGACTTCTTATCATACTCGTTCATGGGTTGAGGTTTTATACTTGGCGAAGTTCTTATCCATGCAGGTTTTTCCACATTCAGTCCATGCACATGTGGGCCTTGCTGCCATGTGGTGTCTAATCTTATTTCCCCCCTCCATATATACTTATGTGTGTATATATATATTGATTTATGTTTTTTACGTTGAACTTTCTTTATAATATTGATTTGAGTCAAGATGATATGATTTGATACCTATTTGAGTTAATAATAACAGCACCCTCCCTGACTTGAAATATTATTTGAACCACTCTTGCACTCCTTCATTTACGTTGGTAGATTAACAATATTTTTATAGGTTTGCGATGTTTCTTTTTCAGGTCAGGAGTATGAAGCGTGCTAGAGACATACGAGACCAGTTGGAGGGCCTCTTAGAGAGGGTTGAAATTGAGCTGATGTCGAACTCCAACGATTTAGAAGCAGTAAAGAAGTCCATAACATCAGGTTATAGTGCAACTGAACAACCCACCCTCACCCAAACTTATAGAAAATAAGTCCATAATAACTTGGGAGTTGGAGTATATCACATAGTGCCCTGTTACACTAGATTTATTTATTAATTAATGAGTTTCTTTATTACATTTATTTAGGATATTTTCCCCACTCAGCAAAATTGCAGAAGAATGGATCTTACAGAACTGTCAAACATCCCCAAACTGTTTATATCCACCCCAGCTCAGGTTTATCACAGGTAAGCCATGTTTATGTTTTTAAAATTTGATAATGTATGAGAGAAGTGTGACCAATAAACCATGAATAGTTTGTGTTTGAGTTTATACCTGGAATAGCTTTACACATGCTTTTGAACCATTCTAGTTCTTCCCCTCTCCCCCCCAAAATATAAACCATATTTTGACTAGGGCTGCTGATGAACCGAGCTGTTCATAAATGGTTTGGATTTAACTTGTTTAACAAATGAACTGAAGTTTGAATTTTATTTCCAAGCTTGTTTGTTAAAATGAGCCAAACTGAATACATTAATTTTGCTTGGGCCCGTGAATGAAAGGCTCTGATGGAAAAATTGTGGTTTTCACACCTTCAGTGATTTATATTAGTTCAAGTGTAATCTTGACTTTTGCATGAGACTTGAGTTGGAATGTAGTTGTTAAAAGGCACGTCTAGCCCCCAGACTAACCAAGATGCAAACGCTGCGCCTTGACTCAGCTCGGACAAGGCTCCTTTAGTAAGACACATGCCTTGTGCGCCTAAGTAGCAGACTCAAGGCCCGACTTAGGCGCATCTCATTAAATTTTGTTCTAGTAATGATTCTGGATCAATGGATATGTTGATTTCAATAATTTCTATTGAAACATGTCTCATTGGATCACTCACTTCCCATAGTTAACCAAATTCAAGCCTATTAAAATTTTGTCTTACTACTGAAAATGAAATAGGCTTTCTCACCACAGAAAATGATAGAAGCAAAAGAGATCGAAAAAACTGGAACCGTGTGGTAATTCTAGACCAATTAACATATTTACTTTGATTTGCCTTAGTGCACCTTGTGCCTTAAATAACAATTTGTGTGTGCATGCTTGGTGTGATTGTGTTTGGGGGGGGGGGGGGGTAGGTTCCAAATATATGATATACATACGGCCCAAGTTACTAAACTCCATTATGGAGATTCAGTTATACACTGATTAGCAAAATCACTGGTTAATTTGTTGCTAGAAAATCAGTTACAGACTGTGAAGGACGAAATTGCCGGAACTATAAACTTAAGGACGTATTGTGCCTAATCATGAAACTAATGGATCGTCAATTTCTGGTGTGTTATGTGCATACATGCATGCTTGTGATCTGCATACTTTTATGCACTTAAGAGTCATAATGAAATAGCATGACGGTCCTCACAATCTGCATGATTGCTGATTCTTCTGTTGTTTTGCTTTTCTAGGTGCTTCCTAGATGGGTTGTTTACCATGAGTTGGTCCTAACAACCAAAGAATACATGCGACAGGTAAATATTTTTCTTTTCCCACTCAAAATGATCAAATATTAATTAATCTCTTATTCTATTGGGTCATTTTGAGTTTGGTCACCATTCAGTTTTTGTAATTAGACTTTTGTCACCATATGATATATCGTAAACCGCCCCTTATATTTTTGGGGCTATTCGGTATGCATGGGTTTGTCTCCTTTATGGCAAGTTTTTTGAACATATTATTATTTATAAAATTTAAGCCAATAGCATGTTAACACATGGAAACTTCAATTATCTTGATAAAAAATACGATAATTATTTTTAGAACCTTACCTTATTTTTCTAAAAAGGGAAATCCCTACTCTGTATGAACCAACCAGCCCCCCAACTACAGCTGGGCCCCATGTCAGATCTGTAACTCGCATAACCACTTAACTCTCGTCTCTCTCTCAACTACACACGCGGTTGCGCGCCCGCGCGCGCGCGCGCGCGCACACACATATATATATATGTGTGTGGGAAGAGGGAGTTGCAGTCGGGGGTGGGGTTTGTCTAAGGGAGAAGGGAAGGGGGAGATGGGGCTAGGGGGCGCTGCGGTGTGCTATAAAGCACGGATACTTTGTTAGTGTGCCCATACTAGTATTGGATATGCAGATATACAAACACCTGCCTGATACATATCCGAAAAATGAAAGATTAGTCAATATATATGTACTCTATCATGTACAAATTTTCATTTATTTTTGGCTTTTCGGATACGTGAGGTACTTGCTATATACGTTGAGGGCACATATGCGATTTTTGTATTAGGCCATTTCGTAATTTTAAATATCTGATATTATGTGTTTTCTTCATAAACAAAACCCAAAAATTAGTCATTCGTCTTGTTACATGATATGACAAAAAGTAATCAACTAAAACAACTCGTCTCTCTCTCCCAGTGGCTTGCGCCTTGCGCCCTGGATGTAAGCAAACAAGGTTTCAATATTTTTTATCTTTTATACGATTGTTATAGAGTTAAACGTTTTTTCTAGCCATATTGTTCATAGAGTTGTTAAACTACTAAATATTTATGCTGTAAAAATATATTACAATTTTACTTTATCACTGAATCCCAACCGTATTGTATCCTAGATATTTTGGTTTTGACGTATCTCTGTGTCCGTATCGTATCAGAAATGGTACGTGTATCTGTATCCGTTAGGCAGTGGGCTGGCGGTGTATATAGATGGTGGGTTGGGATGTGTAGAGATAAGTTTGGTTGGTATGCAATAGGGAAAGGAAGAAAATGTTTCCTTACGTTATTTGGTAGCACGATATGGGTTGTTTGGTAATAATGTAAAGTTGTTTTTTTAAACGTAAGGAGTGTTTGGGCTTTGGAATATCTTAATCTGTTTCTAGAATGCAATTTTAGAATATCAAGATATAATTTGGCATATGACATTCGCGTGATTAACGAGCTCCTTAGCAATAACTCAATTTTGGTGACCAAAGTCTGTATATGAATACTTTGATGATAGAAAGTCAAATTTTTAAAAGTAAATGGTGACCAAAGAGAAAAAAACTTATGAAGTTTGTGATTATCACTTAAATGTGGGAGTTTAATTTCAGGTCAGCGAGTTAAAACCAGAGTGGTTGGTAGAAATAGCTCCTCACTATTACCAACTGAAGGACGTTGAAGATGGTATACTCTCTCTCTCTCTCTCTCTATATATATATATATATATATATATATATATATATACTTATATATATGATTTTTCACTTTATCTCGTTCGAAATCAAGACTAATATGAAATTGATATGAGTCAAAATTAGATAGCGAAGTCAATAATAGAACATAAAAAATATACTAGGGTATGTATGTCGTCAAATTTTTGAAAGTGTACGTCATTGATTTGACCATAGGGGTGTATGTATGTATGTACATAAACACGGTGTCTATATGTATGTAAATACAATGTATGGTCCAATCAACGACGTACAAATATTATCCGAATCCGACGAAAGGATACAAATATGGATAGTTATTTTTGTATCTGGGCGAATACGAATATAGTGAATCCAGTTAGCGGATACGGATAACATGGTCTCGGCTCTATATCCTTCCGTTTGCCACCGCTACATACACCGTGGTACAAACCTTTTATGTCAAAAACTTTTTTACAACACATAATTGTAAACAATTTAAAAAATTGGACAAATTTATAATGTTTATATAACTATTCAACATGTTTAATCCATGCCTAAAGGCACGAAGATATTCGGAAAATGTAACATAATGACAACAAGATAATGATCAACCCAATTTAATTTCAATACAATTAAGTTAAAATTTTTGAAAAAAAATGGACAAAGTCTCCTTTATTTATAGGACTATCCTCCTTGTTTAATAAATAAAAAAAATCTTCCAACCACAATACTAATAACAATTAAGTAGTTTAAAAGTTAAATTATCACACAAAGATAATCAACAACTAAGATTAAACTCTTTGTACACATCAGTAAAAAGACATCGTAGTTATGTTGGTAGAAAAAACATGGACAAAAAACACAAATATTTATTTGGCACAAAACCACCATATCCCAACAACATCTAGGACTTTCGTGAAAGATGTGACATAGTGCCCAAAGAGTTATCCGTAGTTCATTAAAGAAAAACTAAATAGATACTTGACACAAGCTTTATATTTTAGTCAACTTCCTATGTCTTACTACTCTCATTATCAACATATGCTTTGTCCAATGGTGGCATGTCCGCATCCGCCTCACTTGCATCCTCGACAATGCTAAAACTAAGCTTCAGCGTCGTTTGGATTTGGTTCCCAAAAGTGTTGGGCTGATTGAGGCTGAAACCAGACGTTGGGATTGGGGTTGAACCTACAAATGAAGACCCATATATAAGTATGCAAACAACCAAAGATGAAAATAACAATCTATATTTACTATGCTTCAATCAACTTAATAAAATTATTCCCCATCTTCACCTAATTTGGAGTGGGGGATGTCAACATAATAAATTAGTACACATAATTTATTCCCCGAGACAATGCTAGCTGCTGTAAAACATCAACGTTAGCTGCTAAAATGAACCAAGAAAAAAATGTAATGAACCAAGGCAAGTGTGAAACAAAAAAAATAGAATATGACATACCTTACAAGTTGCTAAGGCAAATGTTAGGACAATTAAATTATTGATGTTACTACAATCAAACCAATACAAAAATTCATACACTAAAAATTTAAAAGATCTGTAGCACAACTATTTTAAAATATTATGGCTTAAAAATCCCATTCCTAGTGATCTATGTGCAACAATTTAGGCAGAATGTTTGTTCAAAGCTTCCAAGAATTGAGGGAGTTGTTTAAAAACTAAGTAGGATTCAAAGTTATGCCTGGTGTCAGGGGCTAAAAATCAACTACTTAATGGTAGTAAGAGTTTGATTACGTAATCAACTACTTGAAAAACCCACATCAACTGATTTCTTCCCATTCCCGACAACATCAGCATCACGAATCTAAAACAAAAATACTAACAAACAAAAATATTGAAAAACTCACATCAATTGATTTCTTCCCATTCCCATTCCCATTCCCATTCCCATTCCCTACCATGTCGAAATCCATGTACATGATCACGTCTGAAATACTTCTTCTCAAACTGAAACCGCTATCTTGCTAGCTGTAACTCTGTCCCCACGATATCTAATTCCTTCCATTTGCTACTGAACAGATAGAGCTTTTCTTGATAGCCATAATTGATGCTTAATTTCAATCATCTCTTGCGTGTGTTTCAAACATTCAATTACAAACATACCTCCCTGCCGCCTCCTTGAATTAAGGGAAACTCTGTAATGGATATCTCATTACTGAGTTCATATCTCAGTAATTTCAACTATTGTGACAGATATCACCCCAAGGAATCTCAGAGGAAATGAAAATACTCAAATTTTCAACTATAGATCTGTGGAAGTATGAGGTTTGTCAAGAGAGCAGATTCATAATAGCAGTTGATAGCCTAAAATATAACAACTGTAGGATGCCAAATATACAGGATCGTGAGATTTATCATGTTAAACTCTATGGTTCAGCCGTATAGGAATAACTCTCCCCTCAAGATACCACAAAAGCATACCCCCTCAAGATACCACAAAAGCATATTTCCAATATTTAAATATGCTGATCAAGAACAGATTGTTCAGATGAAGTCTGAATTAAATTTCGCAAAGTTTGAGTTTGCAGACTCTGATATTTGATCCCCTAAGCTATAATCAAAAAATTCTTCTGCAATTCAGTAATGGATATCACAAAGAAAACCTGTCAATTCAGATCTTCATCAAATAATAAATGAAAGTTTAGAATGAAGAAGCCCCTGGAAAACATTTAATACGGTATAGTTTCAAAGGAGATGATTACTTTAAGTCCTTAAGTTTATAATCCTTAATTATTATTTAAGTTATTAGCTATTTTTCTACTTTAGCTCCTCTGGCACAGAAAACAAAAGTAGATAGAACGATGAACATGTGTGAAGATTTGTTTACCATCTAAAGTAGTGCTGCTGTTAATGATCTTTTCCTCTCAAAATTGTCAGATTTCTCAACAATCTAAAATTAATGCATATACATATATTATTAATCGATCCAATCAAATCATGATAAAAATTAAATGTTAAAAGTACCTCGCAACCGAGAGAGCAGAATCGGAAGGAGCCTAGGAGGCTACCATCACATCAAATAAACAACCAACATGCAAAGAACACCTAAGATGACAATTAAACAGTTAGAAATAACACTAGAGTTTTCTAAAATCACATAAGTTATGTATTGGTAATACTTCTAGTCGTTATGAACTTAAATTCTAAAATGTCACATGTGCACATTTCCTCCTCAATTGCCTTCAACCTCACTGGGCAATCCCCATCATTCTTCATCCCACCTATAAACAAACACAATATGAATAAGAAAACCAAAATTGGAACTGTGAAGTAAAATTAAGGTCGGCATTAGTTATCATTTTTGTTTCGTCCCTGTATGCGAACTTATACTGCTACTATGTCAAAAACGGGATTGAGAAGATTAATGATTCATGCACACGCACATGATTCACTAAATCCCCAACATTATGCACAGCTCAAAGGCCATTTGGTTCAATCAGCACTATATTTTAAAATCTGCTTATATTTATCGAAAATAATGCAATGTGTATTGTAATTCGTGAGATGATTAAACTCTATGTACATTTAAACTATACAAAAGGAGAGTACATTTAAAGTACATAAAAACATAGATCCATCACAAAAAAACATGCCTAGCGTTTACCAAATCTGTAAGAACAATTCACATAGATGAGATATCTAAAACCTCCATAGCTCAAATTAGACAAAATAAACACTAATTTGTAAAAATAAACTGGTAAAACATAATTGATACTTCATGTTTTCCTAATTCATTTTGTATAAGAACAAAAGAAAAAAGTTGGATGCATAATAAGTGTTAGAGGAAACATGTCATGTGTATATTAGAATCAAATACCAACCTCAACATGTTACCTATTCCAAGCCATGATATGCACTACATGATACGCCAAGAGGAGTTGAGTCATACCTTGGATACTATTTTAGTACAACTGAATTCAGGTGAGCAGCCATTTTGTACCTGAGCATGACACATGAACATGAGTACGGGTGTTTTATCCAACATGACACGGACATGCCGATGTGGAAAAATGAAAAGAATTACGACGTGCCACGGCAGAGACACGAAAAGAATTCAACTGATGCACATAAGTGTTTGATGTAACAACTGTAATGCAAAAGAAAATGCATTTCAGCAAGAGAAACCAACAGTTTAACATCAATACCAACCTAGGGTATAGGTGAAAATACTAATGCAACCCAATGTGACGTCAATACCAAAGAGTATGAAGAGAAATCCAGCACAACTGAACCTAATTGCCTCCATAACTCCCCCATATCGAAGATAGCAGACTTCAGAAGATTATTTTGCTTCACACAACGAATGTAATGTGGCTCTATGGAACTAAGTGTCTCGAGATCCAACGAATGTAATGTGGCTTCACACAACGAATGCAACTCCCCCAGGATAACTACGAACTTATCAAGATCCATTTTTTTCCTTTCGATGCCAATTGCAGAGAGATGTTCTACGGGAATGCGTGGGTGGGTTCATATTTGTTTTAGCACATTTACTGTATAGATTTCCGGTTGAACTCCTAGATGCATCACCAGTCAGTGGAAGACATCTGGAAAGTTTCCTTCAACGTTGTCGTTTTTAATATGCGGTGCGGTGTGGAAGCATTCATGTGTCGAACACAGTTGATTCCGTCCCGTGGGAGAAAAAAAGATGACTTAAAACACAATGTGCATGGAGTTAAATGGCACCTTGTAACCTATCAAATAAATACTTAGTGCATATGTAAGTGTATAAGAAACATATAAAAGAAAAAAAAATCTTAGATATTGAAAAAATTAGCCACCACCACCACAAAAGGCATTCATCGAACTTGTAATCCAAAATAATTCTTCCAAAATAAGTGGTAATCCAAAATAAGTGGTGATCCAAAATAATTCTTCCAAATAGCCATATACCCATACTTACACACATATATATTGAGAGAAGAAAAAATTAGTTATAAAGATCGATTAATAAATTCATAGCTATAAACTCACCGAATGAGAAGACGGTTCAATAATAGGACCATTCAAGGCTTCCAATGATTTAATTCCGACTCCAGTTTAACATTTAAAGAGAATGACGATCGGCTTGGCATCCACATAGTTTATAAAAAAAAATAGAATCCCAAACAACAATATAATTTAAAAAATCAAATTAAAATGGTCTTTACAATTCCAATCATCCGAGGGCTCACACATTGGGTTAAAACTCTAATTAAGCAATGCAATACATTAAACATTAGTTCCTGAAGATCTTGTATGCCTAGAAAAATATGAAACCGTTGTAAAATTGAAATCAGTTTCATACCTAAGTCACTTGAAATCAGAACAGGTCATTTTCATACCCAAGTCACCAAAAGATCAAGATCCTCCATTAAAAACTTAGTACTGACCAAAACAATAATGCTGTAGGTAGAAAAAACTATTCTGCAATCCCCAAATGTAAAAATTTGTATAAATCAAACAAAAAGTTCAACATAAACTGATATTCACACCTGAAAACTTAATTGCCAAAATATAAAGACCTATATTTAACTCACCTGCAAACAGTCAGCTCATATTTATACCTAAAGCTAATGCACACTTTGTTTAGTAGTCATTCCTAGAACAAACTCACAAAAAAAACACTTATTTAACAATGTTCATATCCCAATCTATAACTAACAGAATAAATACAATAGCTAGTTGCAACACCATAGATGAAAAAAACTAAAGAATAAACAACAAAAGGCAGAATCTTTATAATGGAATCCTGTATTAAAAACACTTATTTAACTGTCGAGTCTGCAAAAAACACACAAAAAAAATAAAAATTAGAACTACTAACATTACTCAAATCAAATTATAACTCTATAATCCAAAAATCAAAATATGCCGAGCTTATAATCCAAAGTAAGATAACAACATTCAAACTGAAATCACAACTAAAATCAAAATAATGAAATCAGACTCATCCACCATGATATGCCGAGTTTATGAATCAAAGTAAAAAATCACAACTAAAATTAAAATAATCCATAATCAAGTTCACATAAACTCCATGTTTCAGAAAATAGTGAATGAGAAGATCGAAAAGGAGAAAAATTATCACTTGTAATAAAATCAGACTCCTCCATTTTCATGACTACTACAAAAAGAATTCAAAACCAAGCGTTACTAATCCACATAATATTTAACAGTTGAGAGTAAGAGGGGAATGCCATATTTAGATCACTATTTAGTGATATACTAACCCACATGATACAAAACTTTGATTTCAAGAACATGTTTGTGAAAGCAAACCTAAATAAGCACCTGTAAATAAAACCCAAATAAGCACCTGTATATCCAAAAAAATAGTTAGAACAAATTAGACTGTATTTTATATATTTCAAAAGTAGAAACTAAACACCAAATGAAGCCCACAAATTGATTGAACCCAGACCCTAACAAAAAATTGTATCCCGGAGAGAAGTCGAAGAGACCTGATAGAGAGACTTTTTGGCAGAGGGAGGCACCGCAAGAGCATGGGAGGAGGACGCAAAGGTTGAGGTTGTGGAGGGAGAGGTGGCCTTGGTGTTCTAGTGAGAAATGAGAGAAGATAATGTCTGAGAAGGTAAAGGTAGATAAAAGTGGGTTTTTAGAGAAGATAATAAATTTACCCTCGATTTTGAATTTTGTAAGGGAGGGGGAAACAAATTAGAGTGTATCAAAAGAGAGGGAATCTAAATTTGTAAGGGGCAAAATAAGTAATGCAGAAAAACTCATAAAGATGACATCATCTTTAGATCTTATGACATACATAAGTTTTCTACTTTATTATTGATGCGTTTAAAGGCAGCATCCGCCTCTGGTGTCCATCTGAA
This sequence comes from Sambucus nigra, assembly GCA_949130495.1. NCBI lineage: Eukaryota > Viridiplantae > Streptophyta > Magnoliopsida > Dipsacales > Adoxaceae > Sambucus > Sambucus nigra. The sequence goes on along the minus strand of OX422215.1, from coordinate 289,560,238 downwards.
CTCGGTACTCGAAGAAGTACTCATCAAATCTGTAATAGGAGCCATAACAGTACTGAACCTAGCAATAAAACGCCTAAAAGAAACCCCCAAGCCATGAATGCTGCGGACCTGAGAGACCGACGGAGGTGGGGGCCAATCCACTACCGCCCGAATTTTGGCATCATTCACCCTGATGAAAATATCATCAAAATAAACAACAACGAATTTGCCCATGAAAGGGAGCAGAATCTGTGTCATCACTCGCATAAAGGTCGAAGGAGCATTGGAGAGGCCAAAAGGCATCACCGTCCACTCATAAAGCCCATCCTTCGTCTTGAAGGCAGTCTTCCATTCATCCTCCAGTTTCATACAAATTTGGTGGTATCCGCTCTTCAAGTCTAACTTGGAAAAAACCCGCGCACCGTGAAGTTGATCTAGCATATCCTCCAACCTAGAAATAAGGAATCTGTACTTCACAGTGATCTTGTTAATAGCTCGACTATCAACACACATTCGCCAACTTCCATCCTTCTTTAGCGCTAACATGGCTGGTACCGCACAAGGAGACATACTCTCCCGTATATAGTCCTTGTCACATAGCTCAGTGACTTGTCTCTGTAACTCTGCGTGTTCCGTGGGGGACATGCGGTAGTGGGGAAGATTGGGGAGCTGCGCCCCGGGAATAAAATCAATGGCGTGCTGTATATCCCTGAGAGGTGGAAGATCATCTGGGGGTGTGCACACATCGATAAAAGAATCCAACAAACTCTGCATACGCGGTGGAACAGTCGCCTCCGGGGCGGTGATAGGGCTAATGAGAGCATAACACATCCCGGTCTCTGCAGTCTCTGTGGCTAGCTCCTCATGTGAAACTATCAAGGCGGATGGTCGAGACATCGGGAATGGTCGCATAGGGCGGAGGAGAAAGTTCCTCCCCTCATGCATGAATGAATAAGTATTGGGTCGACCATCGTGCATGCTACGGTGATCAAATTGCTACGGTCTTCCCAAAAGAAGGTGGCACACTCGCATATCCACTACAGTACATAGAACCTCATCACGATAATCCCCGATGGAAAAAGTTACTTGACACTGTCGGTTAGGGGCTAGAGTGGACTCATTTCCCAACCACCCAATACGACATGGAGAAGGCAATGATTCAGTGGGAAGGTTTAGCTTATCAACCATCTCTTGCGCTACCAAATTATCACTCGCTCCCCCATCGATAATCACCGTGCATAGTCTCCCCTTTGTGGTGCAACGAGTAAAAAAAATACTCGATTGGATCCAAGAATCATCATTCGGTGAAGTGGTTTGAGGATTTATGGGTGTGGTTATCATCACGGTGTGCATATAAGTTGAAGAAATTCCCGCACGTCTCGCTTGTTCGTGGCAAAATGAATCTCTTCGCCGACAAATAGATTGAGCGGATGATAATGGAATATGGGATGGAATAGGGAGGATTCCTAAGGAAGGACATCCTTTGTAGATGGGATTGGGTTGATTATTTGGTTCTTGGGTATTTGATTTAGGGTTTATAGTGTTTCGATAAGAAATTGATGTTGAATTGGGTGTTTGAGGGGATCCGGTTGGGTTTTCGGGTTGACCCGTAGGTGGAGAGGTGTTGGTTATGGAGGTTCGGGGGGTCGGTGGGGTTAAGGGGCTACTAGCGACGGGTCGGGGTGGTCTTGTAGGGCTTTCGATGGATGGTGGGTGGGTTAGGGTGAATTCCGGCCTTGGTCAGCAGCCATTAGGGCTGTCCGACCTATGGTTTCCAGGTATGGGGTGGGAATTGGGTTCGGTTGAGTCATTGAGGGTATTTGGGTGGTCCGATTGGTTTAGGGGTAGGGTTAGGGCTGTTTTGGGTCTGAAAATTTCAGGTTTGGGTGAGGAAGAGCTAGGTTTTTTTGCATCTTTGATTTCTAGGGTTAGGGTTTCATGTGCAAGCAGGGATTGTTTCGTGAATCGTCCGGATGAATCCAGCTCGCATCCCAATCTTCAATAATCATGATTTAATCCAAGAAACCAATTGATGTAAACAAGGGTGCGAAAGCATAAAAAAATGAAGTTATCTACACAACAACAACAACAACAAAAACAACAACTAGGAAAATGGAAGAGGTTTCTTATTTCTCTTTCTCAATCTCAAAATGTTAGAAGTGGTACAAATGAAAGCCCTTAGGCTATTTATACTAAAGATACAAAAGGGTAAAAAAGACGAGATAAAAGAATTAAAAAAAAGGACGTCCATCTATGCTCCTGCATCAGAAAAGAACCAAATAATTTGGACGATTCACACCTCCGGCCAAGCGAACTCTCATGCCTTTATATGCATATCCACAAAGATAGTCTCCCAGACAAACCTGCTCGGATGAGCAGAGCAGGGGGGAGACTGATGAAGCACATTGTCTTCAGATCCATGGGAAGTCGCAAGCTAATGCATAATCTTTAGAGAAAGAGGAGGAAAAGGACAATCCAGATCTTGATTCTGGATGAAATCAAACACTTCAACTGGAGAAGCATAATGAGATGAAATGTTCCCATTCTTGGCAGCAGCTAGAATCCAACCCAAGTAAAGTCATCCAAAGCAGTAGAAGCAATGTACTCTTGATAAAGATGCCACCACCACAGAAAAAAAAAAAAAAAAACTACTCTATGATGTGACAATAGAAGAACTTGCTCCAAATGACATGAAACAACAAAGGTTGAAGGTTCTCCTGGACAGTGGTTTAAGTGGTGGTTCTGGGTGGGAAGAAGCCGAAGAGAACCATCATATGGATCGAAGGATAGAGAAATGAGATTTTGGTAGCGGATCGGTAGTGGTGAGATTCCAAGGAGTCGATTGGTGTTTTTTTGTGGAGGATCAGTGGTGGGTGGCTTTTGTGTGGGAGCCCTGGTGAGAGGCTCTCATTGCACCGTGGTTGAGGTGTGAGATATTAAAGGCTCTTTAAAGAAGAGATGACAACATAAGATACGGAAGAAACCCTAGGAGAAAAGGGAATGAAACTCTAGAGAGGGAACTGGCTAACTAAACACATCATTTGAACACAAAATATGCAGTCAAACACACACTGCATGCATAATTGCACATCCTTATATAAACTCGCACCTGAAAAGTATTTCCGCTTTAAAATCTGAAAAATAATAGTACGTCTATATGTTTGCTTATGGCTTCAAATCCGGAGGTTCTTTATTGTACTTCTGGATGGTAAATTTGATCTAATACACTTTTCTGTTGCAGCTGGAGCAAAGAAAATGCCCCGTGGAGAAGGACGCGCATCTTAGGATTGAGGCTTGGTGGTGTGCCCGGGGAAGAATGGAAACACTGACTGAGGATGAATAGAACTGTAAATACAATTTTGTTAATTAAGAGCTGTATTTTCCTTTTCCCATTAATCTACTTCTTCCCTTGTCTTGTATCATAAATTTTTATTTGGGCATGGCTTCCTCTTGTAGCTTCATATATTGTATATAGTACACTAATATATGAACTTGTTTCTTTTGATTTGGCTGTTTATTTTATGGAACTGGTAATCTTCATAGTAATTTATTATGCAAACAGTATAGATTAAACATTATGGACTGAGCGGGAATTTTTTTTAAAAAAAGCAAGAAAAAATTGGTGAAGACTAGTTTGATTTGGTTCGGGGGTTCGGGCTCAAATGTGTGGCAGCAGTCCCAATAAACCTATTTGGGTTGGATTTGATTTGAGTTTGTCCATTTGCTACCGTGAAGCCAATACCTCAATATCACCTGGTCATTGTTATATTGGGAATATCCTAGACTCCTTTTGGCCACTGGGATGAAGGGAAAACGAGTAAACTAATCTAATATATAATATATAAAATGGTGTCTCCACTTTAATGAGGTGTTGGGTGGTTGGTTTTTTTGGCTGAGATTTTTTTTTTTACCTACTTGCTGCCAGACATTTCTTCTCACTTTCCTCATTTTTTTCTCTCTACACTTTCTCTACGAATCTCTGATATATACTGTTGAGAGGGTTTGTGTTGGAACTCAATCTTGTTTCTAAAACTCATACAAGTTTTTTTTTTATTTTTTTTATTGGTTTGGTATTTTCCGGTGGTGGTGTATTCCGGTGGCGCTGTGTATGTTGGTTGGTGCCTTCGGAAGCTTTGTTGGTTGATCTTTGATTTTGTTTGACTTGGAATTTTTTTTTATCCAACGAAGCTTGGATGGCTTGATCGTTTGCTGTCCTCGGATGCTTTTGCAAAACCCATTTTCTAGGCTTTCGTTGTGAGGTTCTTTTACTCTCTCTAACATCTATATACGGCGATAAATTTGCTCTCGTGATAAAAAAATAAAAATTAAAGAAAAAAATAAAAAAATAAAAAAATAAAAAAAATAAATTAAAAAATATAAAATATATAAATATTTAAAAAAAAATATAAATTAAATTATTTAAAATTATTTCCCTTTTAAAAAAACAAAAACAAAACCCTTTTTATTAAAAAAAAAAAAAAAAACTTTAGCATGACATTTCATGCATGGGCATGCATAAAAGAAGAGATATTTTGCCAAAAATCATACTCCTTTATTATATGGATTCTCATATATTGTGCCTTGCACGATTGATACATTTTTACTGTTTTAGTTTACAGTCTTGGTGACTTAAATCTGTTGGGGAGTGTTTGTGTGTGTTTCAACCAGTACATGTAGTAGATGCACAATAACAATTAGTTAGATCTGGTTTGTGTTATTTCCTTTGCTTAATATATAAATCTATCTAATTGTTTTAAAAAAAACATATAAACTGTTTTTTTTTGGTTGTTTAAAACTAGATCTTGTTTATTATTTGTTTAAATAAGTGAAAAACTGATTGCTGAGTTGTTTAGTTCTTTAGACCTGTTAACTAGTTTGCAAGTTAAAAAAAAATAGTAACCCATATCTTGTTAATTTTTGTTTAATGATGTAAAATCAGAAGTTTGTGGTTGAGGTGGTGTACAGATTTTTGTTGGTCTGATTTAAAACTGTTTTTTTTTGTAGTTTAAAACACCTTGTTACTGTTGTGGAGTTTGAATTTTTTCTTATTAAAATAGTTCAGATCTGATTTTGGTTAAAGATTTCAAAACTATATAAAGTTTTTATTTAACTGTGTCACTTTATTTTTTTTGGGTCTCAAATTGAGATTTCATTTACACCCACCCCAGTGTGTGCGCGCGTGCATGCGCTCACTTGTTAAATTGGACTTAACTTTTAAAACTTATTCTCTACACTTGAGTGTTTTTTTTGTCACATTTTTTATTAAAATAAATTTTATTTTAAATATGATTTAAATTTAACTTTTTGGGTATTAAAGATACTTGGTTTTTGCCTCTTACTAGCTACACCCTCTAAGTTGAACTTTTGTGTGTTCACTTTATTTAGTTGGGTTTAATTAGTGCGCGGACTTTAAATCACATCTTTATTTATTTAAATTTATTTTAGTTAAACCTACTGTATTTTATTGAGTCGAGTGCTACACTCTCTATCTCATACTTATTTGACTTGGATTGAATCAATTGACTCGTACACCTTTTATTGCCTAAGTTGATTACTTTTTGTTGTATTCTTTTATACTTAGGTGGTGTTTGTGTGTGTACGAGTTTTTGATCCAAACATAGTTATAGTATTGACTTAAAACTAAAATTTGGAATTTAATCTTTGTGATTATTTTGAGTTGCACATTTTTGCAATTCTGACTTAACTAATATTAGGAGTGGCAATTTTTAACAAGATAACCTGTTTACGGTAATAATCCGAAATGACCCGAACCTGACACGATTAGCTTCTATAGATTTAACAGAACCCAAAACTTATATTCAAATAAAAATCAATGCCACCCGAAAATGACACGACTAACCCGAATTGTCAACCCTAACTAATATATTAGTATCTATCTTGTGGTAACTTTAATTAAGTCCTAATTTGAATGAGCTAAGTGCTACACATACTTATCTTTTGCTGATTTTACTTGGACTTAATAATTTTGACACAACACTGGTTTAAATTGTTTCATATTCTATTTGGTGTTAAGTTAATTTTTATTTTAGTTGCGCGACAATATTTTTGGAATTTTATTTGCGGTCGTTTTTGCCAACTAAATTATTTTAGGATTAATCTTTACTTGAATATTAATTATTAAGGAAGACTTTGCTTGTATCTTGTGACTTAATATTTAATCATTCTTTTAGTACCGATTAATTTAATATTGTCTTACCTTCACTTAGTCTCTGATTGGTAATTTTTTTTGTTAATTAAAATAGACTTAACCGGGTGTAGGCTTGTAAACGGATCGGATTCGGACCGGATCAACCAAATCCAAATCCAAATCCATATCCATTTATATTAAACGGATTCGGATCCGATCCTTTTATTAATCGGATCGGATCAGGAAAATTCAAATTCATATCCGTTTATGTTAAACGGATTTGAATCCGATCCGATTATCCGTTTATGTTAAACTTGATTTACAACATTTTTATTTTCAACTCTTATTTCATAAATTTATTTTGCAAATGTTCCAAAAAAGAGAATGAAATATAGAACTATTATAATATATATTTAAAATATTATTATATACAACATATATTAATTAAAAATATATTATGTATAATTTATATATATATATTAAAAATATTAATCGGATCGGATTATTAACGGATCGGAGTATATGAATCCATATCCGCTCCATTTAATAAACGGGTAATCGGATAATCGGATAATTGGATTTTAGGTATGATCCATATCCTCTTAAATGGATCAGATTCAGATAAAATTCGATCCATTGACAGCCTTAACTGGGTGTGTTTAGTCTCTTTTTCTAAACAAGATTATTTTGTTGTTTTGATTAAAACAAACTTTATTATAAAATTTGTGTGTTGCACAACTTCACGGGGTCTCGGGGTTGAGTGTGTTATTGTGCGTGTGTTGTGAGTGAGTGATAGTCACTGTTACTTGTTTCTTATTAGGTTGACTGATTTTTAGTCAAGTTGGATTGTTTTAGACTAGGCGGGTTATACGCGTTTGTATTTGCTTAGTTTAATTCATTGTGGACTTGGAGACTGTAATCTGTAACTTGTAATTGATAATAGTGGTCTTCGGTGTGTGAGTTGTCCTGGGTCTAGGAACATGGGGTTTTTCAGTTGTTGGTTTCCTCGAGAATAAATATTGTATCACCTCCACTTTTCCTTGTCTCATTCTTAAAGGGAATTATTTTTATATCTAGCATCACCTTTTCCTTACTAGTGTGTGTGAGTGTTTTTTAATTTATAATTAATAATAGATTTATTTAAAAGAGTTAAAAGAATTTTTTAAATAACCTATTTCACGGTTGCGTGACCCTTAGGTCCTTTCAAGCGACCGGTGGGTTGTTTCAACAATCATTATATTGTGTCAATTTGGAAAATCTTCAAATAATGATCTATTTGAAAAAAAAAAATTGAACTTATTTTTGGTAGAATACGATCATTTTGATATTTTCTATTTTTTTTATCACGTTTTTTATTTTCCTTTCTAATAATCCAAACATAGCCTTGTATTTTCATCAATGCAGGGACCACTGAGATTTAGAGAATTGAACCCAAAGTTATGTTCCACATTATATTTTTTTGAATAGGACAACAATTTTGAAGTTTATAAATGTAGTCCCTATAAGTCAATAACAAAAATTAGTGTGGTCCCCAGAGCTATATTTGTCTCCGAATTAAGTTATTAGTATATATACCGTATATAAATGTCAAATTCCTATAATACCCCATTGAGAGTTCACACGTTTGTGTAGAAAGGGCCATTTACCATTTACTTTTTTCTTTCTCATGTTGATCAATTTTTTTTTGAATTTTCATAGGAAAACTAAAATGAAATCAAGATTTATAGGATTAATATGCATCGGTTAGATATCGTTTTATCAGTTGAAGGATCCGTCATTTAGGGTTTATGAAATATTTTGAATAGAAAATTGTGGATTTATTGTAATTTTTCAATTTGATTTTGAAATTGATTTTTTATATTTTCATCATATAAATCTTTTGGAGATTTGTACATGATTCATGGAGAGGTTCTTTTCGGTTGTAAAAGTTTAAATTTAGTTTGGTTTTGATGGATTCTCAGACAATTTCAAGGTAATTTACAATGTGTTTTTGTGTATAGAATATTTATTGAGTTAGTCAATGCTTGTAGTGTTTATTAACTTTTTTGTATTCAATGTATATGAGATGAAAACAGCATTACAAAATGATTTTTGCATAAATATTTTTTGCATATATTACTGTTGTAGCTATTGTAGTTATTGTGGTTGTAGTTACTATTTTTATGAGTGTTGAGTAAATGTAAATATTATTATTGAGTGTTAACACTTGACTTTGTACGTTTTTAATTTTTGTAAAATTATTTTAGCTGATTTTGCAATGTTGTTATTATTGAGTGTTAACACTTGACTTTGTATGTTTTTAATTTTTGTAAAGTTATTTTAGCTGATTTTGCAATGTTACAAGTGTTGGAGTTATTTTTTAATTTTTGAGGATGTTGAATATCTATTTTAGTTTTGAATTTTATATCTTTCGAATTTATGTGTCATATATGTGATGAAAACATTGAGCATTAGAGATTAAACATTTTTGTATTCAAAGTGTGTGAGATGTGTGGTCTAAAGTATTAGCCAATACAGAGACGAGTTAGCTGAATCTGTCAACTAGGTATCGACAGTCACCAATCTGAAATAGCGCCTCAATTTAATTATAGGACCGGCTAGGGAGCCTAGGATTAGTTAGGGGACATGCTAATTGCTACGAAAATTGGGTTTAGGCTCTTTTAACGCGTATTTGCAACATTTGACTTGAAATAAGGTTTTTAAAATTCGCAAGCAACAATTGACCTACAAGATAGACATACACGTGCATAAGACCAATTTTAACGAGAATTAGCAATTCAAAGTCGTCTATTAAGGATTTTATTTAACACTTTTGGGTTCTTATCACATCACCCCCAAACAGAACATTGTTAGTCCTCGAACAAAAATAAAGAGAAATAAAGAAAATAAATCAAAAGTATGCCACTTTCGCGGGCACTTGCAATTGCACTTAGCATGTGCAATAAGTCGTTAAACCTATAGATTGCCCTATAGGATGAGTTTTGTCTTGTGAGGGTTTGCAAGGAATATACCCACAAAATTCTTTATTTGCAAACAGAAGTCAATCTCTTATTAGACGTAATTAATCGCACAGTCCATCATGAGATAAATATTTTGAGGAATACAAGCTAGAAGTATATAAAAAGTTTAGCTAAGTGAACTCAATGTGTGTAGTGTGCATCGGTCAAAACATGTTAAGTATCACCAAGAGTAACTCCTAGATAGCCTTCTTGGAATCAATGCTTAAACTTCAAAATCTCACAGATATAGCTCTCTCAAATGAACTCACGAGATTTAAGTAAGTGTATCTCTCTTATCTGTGAGGATGTGAGTAAGTATAAGCAAGGTCCAATGTCTCACACACATATAGAAAATAATGAACATTTTAAAAAGAAAAATAGCTCATGAAAGAATGTTAATCACTATAGTGAGAACGTCGAGTTATTCATCACGTTGACCTTCATTTGCCCGAACACCTAGGAAAAAATATGAATGTTTATGGGTGAGGGAAAATGAAATGAGAAAGATGGGATGAGATGACGTAGGATGGTGATATGATGGATGTTTGAGAAGAGTGTATTACACTTGAAGAATCTTGATTACAAATTTTCTCTTTTTCTTCATTTTTTTATTTTTTATTTTATTTTATTTTATTTTATTTTATTTTATTTCACCTTTTTTTTTATCTTTCAAATACTCATCAATATCTGAGATAAATCTGCTAAAAAATACAAATAACCCCAACATAGATTTGTATCTAAGTTTTTCTCCATCTAAATGAAGTCTGAGAAAGGTTCTTGCTAATAATACAAATATTCTCAATGAAGAATTTTCTCTTTTATACTTTCAACACTCTTTTCATTTTTCGAAATGGTTGGTGAAAATGGGTGGTATGAAAATAGGAATGGTATATGGTGATAATATGAAAAATGAAAGGTGTATGGATGTGGATAAATGTATGATAAAATGGAATTTGGTTAGTGTATGAGTGAACGTCTGGTGATTGGGATAAACTTCAAGACAAATGTTTCTTACAACTCGAAAGTGATGTCGTTCCCTGTGATCAAGCCAAAAATTTAGTGAAGAATAATGAGATCATACTACGATTAAGTGAGGACCCAAAGGAAGTTGAATCAACTTGTGACTCGTAGATTGCGTAAAAATCTCTAAAAGCTGAAAGACACGAATCTCACAAGCTAAAGTCTCCACTGGTGATCCTTAAGGTTTTCTTGAGAATTGTAGTGCTCTCCAACTCTAAACCGTAGTGACGTGATGAGAGCACAAATTTTATCGAGTCTATAAATTTATGGTGCAAACTGCCTTGGTACCTATTACATAAGCTATTTAGAAAAAATATCCTCTAGTTTGCTTCCTAGACTTAAAAGAAGTATGATAGAAAATTTGCGTTAATGAGTGATATGAAAAAAACTGCACGAACATTTTAACAATAAAACCTTTTTTATGATTTTTTTTAAAGAGGTACGATTTTGATATATTTCCCCACCCCCAAACAAAAAGGAACATCGCCCTCGATGTTAAATATAATTAATTTTAAAATTGAGAGCATATGGTGGGAAAGATATTACCATAATCAACTTCTAATGATGTGGACGATATCTATCCAAGATGAAACCTGAATAAATGATGAGATAAAAATATGTACAAGTCTATAAATATCGTAAAGCATTGTGAAAATGTGAAATTTTAATTTCTTCCAAATTAAAATTAAACTCAACTAGAATGAAATTAAATTACTCTAACATAAATTTTCACTTAAATAAATTTAATTTAAACCAAGTCCTAGAATTTGCCTAACAATGATTAATTCAATTTTCCATATAGGCCAAACAATCTAAACACTAATTTTTCAAAATTAATTATCTTGACTTGAATTAAATTAACTTAAACTTACCCAAACATATATTAGCTCAAATTAAGCAAGATTGCAAATTAAATCAAGTTTTATCTTTTTAACCTAAGCATGCATTCTAGGTGAGTATTGTAATACCCCGTATTTTTGAATATTCTATTTAATTAAATTGGAGAATTAAATGAGAAAATACGGCTTAATTTAAATTACGTAAGAGGAGTAATTTAATGAGTTTTATTAAAAATTATAATTATGGAATATTAATCGAGAGATAGATACCAATTTATATTGCCTCATTATATTTACTTAGTGCGAGTGGAAAATAGTTACTTAACGCGCGTAGACCGTGTTGGGGTGAGAACGAGAAATATTTTTTAAGTGACTCAAATGATAATTTAGAGGTCACAGATGAGTCCGGAAGGGTCAAATTAGTCAAAATAGTATACCCGGGGGTACTAGTTGAGTCTCGGGGTAATTTTGGACTAAACCGAGACCGTTCGGGGGCGTTTTGATCTTTTAACATGAGAGGGTATGGAGACCTACGAATTTGAGTGCCTTTTATCAGCCGTATGAAAGAGGAGTTAGGGTTAGAAAACCCATGTAAACAACAATACCATTTGAGAGAAGGAGAAAACCATTCTCAAGGCTTAGAAGATGCTTTTGAGAAGGTTGGGTTTGGATCTTGCACCCTAGGAGCCTTAGGAGGAAGGATTGAAGAAGAGAAGCATCAATCCATCATCAAATCCACGAAATCAGATTCCATCTGTCAAGGCAAGTTGTTTATTGCAAAAGTTATAAAGTTATAATACCCATGTGTAGGGTTTTTGAGTAGTTTTGTTAAATCAATATCTTGATAGGAGAACAATGATATTTATACATATTGGGATAGGAATCGCATGTAGAATGATTTAACATATGTAGAGGATTAATATTCAGAGTAGGCTTGATGATTATTTCGGAATAAAATCTGGGTTTTGAATGCATATATGGGAAGAACACCATAACTAGGGTTTTAAGAAATTCTGGGTTTAATTCACTATTTCTTTAAAGGAATTGGGGTTTTGATGTATTTGGCACGTTAGAAATTATCCTAATATATGTGGAAACATGTTAGGATCATTGGGTCGAAGTTTGGTGGACTATAATGAAGTTTGGAGATTTGTTAATGGAGGAAGAGGTTAACGAAGAAGACGAAGTGCGTCTGTCCCTGCTCGATCGATCGATCGATCTCGAATGTCGATCGATCGACTAGGTCAATCGATCGAACCCAGTAGTCGATCGATCGACGTAAGCTATTTTTCCCGAATTTTTCGTGTTTAAGGTTTCTTTGATTTTCGGGAATGAATGAGTATCCTAGGATTTATATTATACTTATATGGGAGTGAGAATAAGACCAGTAAGTATACTGTCGAGGTCCGATAAGGCCATTGGGTGTAGGACTTGGATTATGGACCGACGAGAATAATCCGATTTAGTAGAGTATCGGGGGAACTCAGAATTGAGTTACGAGGCGAGGTAAAGTCAATTCAAGTAATAGACCAGTAGGGTAAGTAATAACTACTGAAATTATATGTGAGGGGTAACTAGGACCCTTAGAGTTGTGTGAATACTCAAATAAATGCGATTAATGAGATAAATCATAAAGCGAATATTGTACGGTAGATATAAGAGATTAAAATATTACGTACCAACATAATTAATGGGTCGGTCATGTACCTACTGAATTATATGATCTTTTAGGTCGAGAGAAGTATACCTAAATTAACTGTGTTAGGGTCGATGAGATATTCCGAACTAACATAGGGTTATTATATGTTTGTGTAATACCCCGTATTTTTATGATATTTATTTATGGGATTAAATGAATTAAATGTGAATTAATTGGAAATTAATCGGGATAAAAATACTAGCGAGATGCGAGTTGGTATTTGATTTTAATGAGTATATATGGATATATATGAATATTGAATCATGAATTTGTCGTGAGATTGAAATACGACAATTTGGAATTTTGTCGGGACGCGTGTGACAGTCGCGTCAGGAATATAATTAGTTTAATTAAAAAGTGAATTTTATTTCTATTAACCGTATGGTTGTTTTGAGTGCGCCAACACATCCGAAAGGGTCGAAATAGTCAGAAAACACTAGCCGGGGGTTTAGTTTGGGTCCCGGGAAATTTTTAGGCCATACCGGCAACGTAAAAGGGTAGTTTGGTAATTTTGAAATTTTGGGAATTAAAACCCACGAAAATTAGGAATTAAAAATCTGATTTGGACTTTACCCACTAAACCCACTAACTACACCTTATGACTTAATGGGCTACGGGGGTTATTGGAATGAGTTTTGAAAGAGCTTCGTAGGGCAACCCTAACCACCATTGTCATCCTTAGAGAAAAGCTGGTAGAGAGAGAAAGAAAGGAAAATTCTGCAGAGAGAGAGAGAGAACAAATCAACCTTCATCAATCCAACACCAAATTCAGAGAAAGATTAAAGGCAAGTGGTTTAATTTCGTTTTTGCAAAGAATGCTTCTTCCATGTGTAGGAAATTTATATAATTGTATTGTTTTTGGGAGATTTATAAAAACCCATGAAATTGGAGTTATGAATTCAGATTTTAAGGTCGGATTGCATGTAGAATTGTTACTGGATGATTGAACTAAGAGAATTACTACTTTTTATATTACAAAAACGGATTTAATCATAACCATGGAAGACTTTAAATTTCTAGGGTTCATGTTCTTGAAAATTTGGGAAAAATTGGGGAGATTTAATGATTTGATGTGGTTTGGGGATGATTAGACCCCATATAAATGTTGTAATACGAATCTAATATGTTTAGGGATGATTAGAAACCTTGAAACCTTGTTGGAATGACATTTAGATGAGATTAGAGGTGAAGAAAAGTTGGAAAAACGAATTAAGGAAATTCTGGGCTCGAAACTGGCCTCTCGTTAGAAGACCAGGTCGTTCGAACAAGCTCGTTCGAACGAGCTTCTAACGAGTTGACAGTTTGCCTTCTAACGAGGGGGAAGTTCGTTCGATGCCTTTCGTTCGAACGAGATCTCGTTAGATGCCCACTTCGTTCGAACGAACTCTCGTTCGAACAGCCTCGTTCGAACGAGACTTCTAACGAGCTGACAGTTTAGGCTTTTTGGCCTGTTTTGATTTCGCGTGTCCCGTAACCTTGTTTAATTGTAGAGATAACATTCCCTTGATGATAAATTGATATAGTTGGGATATTTGGGATATATTGAGGAGTAAAACATAGAAGTGTGATTTGAATTGAATGGAAATTGTGGGATAGGACGGGAGTGACTATCACAATGCGAGAATTATTTACGGCCTAAATAGTTAAATTAACCGGGAAAATATAAATTGTGTAACATTATAAGTCGGTACGAGAATGAGAAGTATACCACAAATAAATTACGGTGATTACTAAGATGTGTGTTTACTTAGTATATGTATATGATTTGATGTGTATGACATACCTACCATACTTGCTATCACGGGAGGTTTGCGTTCGTTTAGGGCCATCTAATATTTGTGTGCCTACGGGGGGATATAGATTGGTACCTCGAGAACATAGGTCAGAGAAGGACTTATTGGGATGTTAATAAGTCTGCTGATCGTGGGAGCGTAGGTATGTCCGTGACCCATGTGATGTGACTGTGTTCGCCTCCATTGTTTGTGATTTGCTATTATCTGAGAACGATTCCTGAGAGATTCGGAATGCATGATCCTTATATACGTGATGTACCGGGATGGATAGCAGAGTATGTGTGCACCGCAGCTTAGTCCCGGGGTGCTTGTATTGTATATTTATGACGTGAATAATATACACCTAAACTAATGAGAACTTTCATATTGGTATTGTGAGTATAAATACGGAAATGCTTTGAGTAACTATAAAGGGATAACCTGTAATGTATTGTATTGCTTATAATTGAGAATCTGAGTTTAAGTAAAGCCCCCTACTTAATTGATGACGTTAGAATGTGTAATGAGAACCGAGTAGAAAGGATAGAACTCATGTCAGTTTAGTTAGATAAAAATATCTCTTAGATGGGTGCTATTCGTTAGGAGTGCACAATTAGTCGAGAGGTGAGTATTTCATGCGAGTGCACGTCCTAACATGTATTTTGCATTCATTGTTTTAATGTCATTAAAGCACTTACTATTTTAAAATACTCTCCACTTTCGGGCTCTGACCCGTTTGCTTTCAAATCTATTTTTGTAAAAACCATTTTAGGTGCCTAGCCACAAGGACACCATGCATAGGATTTTCATTCAGGTGACGAGCTGTAGCTGTTTGTGGAAGTTACAGGACTTTGATAGTAGACGCT
This sequence comes from Sambucus nigra, assembly GCA_949130495.1. NCBI lineage: Eukaryota > Viridiplantae > Streptophyta > Magnoliopsida > Dipsacales > Adoxaceae > Sambucus > Sambucus nigra. The sequence continues at coordinate 289,544,916 of OX422215.1, read as the reverse complement.
CCATCTATCTTGACTCTATATTCAGCTTTCATCAGTTGTAGGGCATGTCGCCCATTTCTATTAGAAACATTTCCTATTTCAGATTTTCAGACTTTTGGCATGTAATTAATTCAGGATATTTTGTTTTATTTAGTTCAGTTGTGGGATTGTTGTGAGGAGTTTTTCCTCCGGACTTATTATTATGTTGTCGGTTATTTTATTGTTTCGTTATGGTGAATGTTGTTATTCTATCATTATCCTCTTATTGCATGTTAATCAGAGTTAATTTAAAATTTGGCAACTCACTTTTTAAATACTAGGTGGTTAGTAATCATTAAAATATTTTCGACAGTGATGCTATTAACTGAACCAACTTGGCATTTTGTATTAATTTAATAAAGGAGTAGCTACCCGGTATTTAATTAGTCGGGGTGTCACAGGTGGTATCAGAGCATCAGGTTCTAGTGTCCTTTAGGATCTGTACGGCTTATTATGTTTCCGCTGAGCTTTCTTTGATGTAGAGCCCTATATTTTAGGACTGTTGTATTCTTTTATGTATGCTTCGCTCTTCAGCTATTTTAAGTTTATAACTGCGAACTTATAAACTTTATTCTCATTTCAGATGCCTCCACGACGTGCGCAGCGAGTTCCTAGGAATGCACAGCCCGAGCCACAGCCAGCTCTAGTACAGGGCACCATGAATGCCGCCGAGGTTGCAGCCATTGTAGCCCAAGCGGTAAATGCCGCTCTTGCCGTTGTACAGCAGGCACCACCCCATGCGCCAGTAGTCACGCCAGTTTAGGCACATGCATTCCCGTCCGCTTGGGAACGTGTAAGTGATGCTTTTCAGAAAGCACACCCACCGGAGTTCACAGGTAGCTCCGATGTTATGATTTCGAGTCAGTGGAGGAAGGACATTCAGCGACACCTGAGGATGTATGAGTGCACCGATGTCCAGAAGCAGATACTAGCTACCTTTAAGCTAGTGGGGTCTGCACTGCAGTGGTGGGAGTCCATTACCACCGTGGAGGAGAGAGATACTCTCACGATCCAGGAGTTTTGGGTGCGGTTTGACCGCAAGTACTTTCCGTCAGCTGTTCACACGGAAATGAGGAGGAAGTTGACGAATCTTAGGCAGGAAGGTAAGACTGTGGCCGAGTATGAGGCCGAATTCACCAATCTGTTGAATATTGTTCCGGATGAGATACCGACAGAAGAGAAGAAGATACATAAATTTACAGACGGGTTAACTTGGAGGATCCGTCAGCATTTATTGGGGAACCTATCGTTGGCCACTTACTCTGATGTGGTTAACGCTGCACTGTTACACTGCCAGGATCACCGCTTTCACATGGCTGAGGGCAAGAGATCGGGAGAGTCCAGCCATCAGGGCAGGACTGGAGGACATGGTGCCAGCGGGGCACAATCTGTTCAGAGGCAGAGACAGGGTGACCAGGGTTCCCAGCAGGGGGATCACAAGAGGTTCAAATCGGGAAATTTCAGGCACGGACAGGGAGGTTTCCGGCAGGGCCATCAGGGTCCGAACGGCCATCAGAACCAGCAGGGTCAGAATGGCCAACAACAGTTTCAGCAGGGCCAGGGGAGGAACGGTAACGGCCACCAGGGCCGGGGGCAGCAGGGACAGAGAGGGGGGAACTTTCCGGGGAAGTGTTACATTTGTGGCAAGACTGGCCATAAATACCAGGATTGTCCGGATAGGGGCAGGGCCCCACAGCAGCAGGAGGGTGCTCGACAGGAGCCGCAGAGGCCTATGTTTCCCGCCGCCCTCCCTGAACCACCACAGATGGCAGCATTACCACCCATTCCAGCGGTCCCAGTTTAGCAGGGACAGCTGCAGTATGGGAGAGTATATCAGCTTCAGCAGGCCGCATCCCCACAGGATCCACCAGCCATTGAGGGTATGTTCTCTATTCAGGGGACTATGGGGCGTATGTTATTTGACACGAGGGCTACACACTGTTTTATTGCTATGAGATTTGCACGCACCATTGGGTTGTTAGACACGGCCGAGAGCACGATTACATGTGTAGATTCGCCGTTGAGTAGGGGTTCCGTGATTTCACGTGTATGTAGGGGCGTGGGTATAGAGATCGGGAGGTTTACTTTACCCGCGGATATGTTAGTATTAGAGATGACCGAGTATGATACCATTATTAGTATGGATTGGCTTGTTGCGTACTGAGCCATGATTGATTGTTTTAGTAGATGTATTATCTTTGCCATTCCCGGGCAGGAGATGTTTTTAGTGGCGATGCCTCGGCCTGAGGGATGATCGTCCACTCATTTGTACTATATAGAGGAGGAGACCTCTAAGGACTTGATTCGATTCCGGTTGTTCGAGAGTTTGCCGACGTATTTCAGGAGATACCTGGATTACCTCCGAGTAGAGAGATAGACTTTGTGATCGACTTGACGCCGGGCACGCGGCCTATTGCCCGCGCACTTTACCGTATGGCTCCAGCTGAAATGAGAGAGTTACGGGATCAGATTGAGCAGTTATTGGGACAGGGGTTTATCCGGAGGAGTACTTCACCGTGGGGTGCCCCTGTGTTGTTCGTGAAGAAGAGGGATGGATCGTTGAGGTTGTGTGTGGATTACCGGGAGTTGAACAAAGTCACGATACGGAATAAGTATCAGTTGCCCCGAATCGATGACTTATTCGACCAGTTGAGAGGAGCTTTTTTATTCTCAAAGATTGATTTACGATCTGGTTACCATCAGTTGCGTATCAGGGAAGAGGACGTCTCGAAGACTGCCTTCTTAACGAGATATGGTTCCTACGAGTTTCGGGTTATGCCTTTTGGCTTGACCAATGCTCCAGCCGTGTTTATGGACTTGATGAATAGGGTGTTCAGAGAGTTCCTTGATCAGTTTGTCATTGTCTTCATTGATGATATTTTGGTTTACTCTCAGACAGAGGAAGTGCACGCAGAGCATTTGAGGCAGGTTTTGCAGACGCTACGTCAGAACGAGCTGTATGCAAAGTATGAGAAGTGTGGGTTTTGGCTGAAGGAGGTTCAGTTTTTAGGGCATTTTATTTCCGACCGGGGGATATCTGTTGATCCGGGGAAGGTATCCGCGGTGAGGGAGTGGGGACAGCCCACGACACCAACGGAGATCCGTAGTTTCTTGGGACTAGCAGGATACTACCGGAGGTTTATTCGGGGATTTTCGAAGATAGCAGGTCCTTTAACACGTCTGACTCGTAAAGGTGTGCCGTTCATTTGGAGTGATGCCTGTCAGCTGGCATTTGATGAGTTGAAGGACAAGTTGACCTCAGCACCTGTGCTAGTATTGCCGAGACCGGGAGTTGAGTATTTAGTTTACACCGATGCATCCTTGCAAGGACTTGGAGGTGTATTGCAGCAGGAGAGTCAGGCCATAGCTTATGCTTCCCGTAAGCTTAAGCCTCACGAGAAGAATTACCCCACTCATGACTTGGAGTTGGCGGCAGTTATTTTTTCCCTTCTTATTTGGAGACATTACCTTTTGGGGGAGAAGTTCCGATTGTTCACGGACCACAAGTCCCTACAGTACCTATTCACGCAGAAGGAGTTGAATATGCGGCAACGGAGGTGGCTTGAGTTCGTGAAGGATTATCAGTTTGATATCCAATACCACCCGGGGAAGGCTAACGTGGTAGCAGACGCGTTGAGCCGTAGTCCAGTAGATGAGGTGGTAGGGGAGTGGAAGGCTAAGTGGAAGGAGTTGGGACACCAGGATGCAGTGGCCCGATCATTCATGTCGGTGATGACTGTTACACCGCAGATTGTCACGAGAGTGGTAAAGGCACAAGCAGATGACTCATTCTGTCAGGAGCAGATAGTTCGATTACTAGCAGAGGGAGCCGAGTCCTATACCGTTAGCTCAGACGGGGGATTACGCTTCAATGTGAGATTGGTAGTTCCGGAAGGGGAGGAATTGCGGCACGAGGTGATGGAAGAGTCGCACGGCTCACAGTTCGCGGTACATCCTGGTGGGGACAAAATGTACCAAGACATGAGACGACAGTATTGGTGGAGCGGGATGAAGTGAGATATTGCCATGTTTGTTTCTAAATGCGCCACTTGTCAGCTAGTAAAAGTGGATCATCAGAAATCGGCAGGACTTCTACAGCCATTGGAGGTCCCGATGTGGATGTGGGAGAGCATATCCATGGACTTTATCACGGGGTTGCCTACGTCACAGAGAGGTCACGACTCTATTTGGGTAATTGTGGACAGGTTGAACAAAGTCGCTCATTTTCTACCCGTAAGGACAGACTACACTACGGGACAGTATGCCCAGCTCTTTATTGCAGAGATAGTGAGACTTCACGGTGTGCCCCTAAATATCGTGTCTGACCGAGATAAGATATTTGTTTCACGGTTTCGGGAAAGTTTTCAGGAGGCTATGGGCACGGAATTGCGGTTGAGTACGGCGTATCACCCGCAGATCGATGGGAAAACCGAGCGTACAAACCAGATGTTGGAGGACATGTTGCGTATGTGCATCATTGATTTCGGGGGTGGATGGGAGCAGTATCTTCCACTGGTGGAGTTTGCTTACAACAACTCCTACCAGTTCACTATTGGCATGGCTCCATTTGAGGCGTTGTACGGTAGACCTTGTCGTTCCCCAGCATGTTGGTTGGAGGTGGGGGACAACAAACTACTTGGGCCGGAAGTAATTCAGGATACTTCGGCGAGGATAGAATTGATACGGAGTCGCATTCGGGTAGCTCAGGATCGACAGAAGAGCTATGCTGATGCGAAGAGGTTCTTCAGGGAGTTCCAAGTGAGGGACCAAGTTTTACTCAGAGTATCTCCTATGAAGGGGATTATGCGATTTGGGAAGAAGGGGAAGTTGGCACCGAGATATGTGGGGTCATTCCCTATCATCGAGCAGATTGGGTCTGTTGCATATAGACTTGGGTTACCGGGGCATTTGCATCGAATTCATGATGTGTTTCATATTTCCTCGCTAAGGAAATATCTTAGAGACGATTTGGCTCATTCTCTCATTTCTTTGGAGGACTTCGATATCTAGCTCGATAGCTCCTACGAGGAGGGACCGATTGCTATTTTGGACCGGAGTGAACGGAAACTGCGGTCAAGATAGTTCCGTTAGTGCGTGTTCAGTGGCGACATCATAATGTCGAGGAGTCCACATGGGAGCGCGAGGATGAGATGCACAAACGTTATCCAGAGTTATTTTTACCAGGTACTTTCTAGTTCCGAATTTCGGGACGAAATTCTGTTATTAGGGGGGGAGTATGTAATACCCCGTATTTTATGATATTTATTTATGGGATTAAATGAATTAAATGTGTATTAATTGGAAATTAATCGGGATAAAAATACTAGCGAGATGCGAGTTGGTATTTGATTTTAATGAGTATATATGGCTATATATGAATATTGAATCATGAATTTGTCGTGAGATTGAAATACGACAATTTGGAATTTTGTTGGGACGCGTGTGACAGCCGCGTCAGGAATATAATTAGTTTATTTAAAAAGTGAATTTTATTTCTATTAACCGTATGGTCGTTTTGAGTGCGCCAACGCGTCCGGAAGGGTCGAAATAGTCAGAAAACACTAGCCGGGGGTTTAGTTTGGGTCCCGGGGAATTTTTAGGCCATACCGGCAACGTAAAAGGGTAGTTTGGTAATTTTTGAATTTTGGGAATTAAAACCCACGAAAATTAGGAATTAAAAATCTGATTTGGACTTTAACCACTAAACCCACTAACTACACCTTATGACTTAATGGGCTACGGGGGTTATTGGAATGAGTTTTGAAAGAGCTTCCTAGGGCAACCTTAACCACCATTGTCATCCTTAGAGAAAAGATGGTAGAGAGAGAAAGAAAGGAAAATTCTGCAGAGAGAGAGAGAGAGAACAAATCAACCTTCATCAATCCAACACCAAATTCAGAGAAAGATTAAAGGCAAGTGGTTTAATTTCGTTTTTGCAAAGAATGCTTCTTCCATGTGTAAAAAATTTATATAATTGTATTGTTTTTGGGAGATTTATAAAAACCCATGAAATTGGAGTTATGAATTCAGATTTTAAGGTAGGATTGCATGTAGAATTGTTACTGGATGATTGAACTAAGAGAATTACTACTTTCTATATTACAAAAACGGATTTAATCATAACCATGGAAGACTTTAAATTTCTAGGGTTCATGTTCTTAAAAATTTGGGGAAAATTGGGGAGATTTAATGATTTGATGTGGTTTGGGGATGATTAGACCCCATATAAATGTTGTAATACGAATCTAATATGTTTAGGGATGATTAGAAACCTTGTTGGAATGACATTTAGATGAGATTAGAGGTGAAGAAAAATTGGAAAAACGAATTAAGGAAATTCTGGGCTCGAAACTGGCCTCTCGTTAGAAGACCAGGTCGTTCGAACGAGCTCGTTCGAACGAGCTTCTAACGAGTTGACAGTTTGCCTTCTAACGAGGGGGAAGTTCATTCGATGCCTTTCGTTCGAACGAGATCTCGTTAGATGCCCACTTCGTTCGAACGAACTCTCGTTCGAACAGCCTCGTTCGAACGAGACTTCTAACGAGCTGACAGTTTAGGCTTTTTGGCCTGTTTTGATTTCGCGTGTCCCGTAACCTTGTTTAATTGTAGAGATAACATTCCCTTGATGATAAATTGATATAGTTGGGATATTTGGGATATATTGAGGAGTAAAACATAGAAGTGTGATTTGAATTGAATGGAAATTGTGGGATAGGACGGGAGTGACTATCACGATGCGATAATTATTTACGGCCTAAATAGTTGAATTAACCGGGAACATATAAATTGTGTAACATTATAAGTCGGTACGAGAATGAGAAGTGCACCACAAATAAATTACGGTGATTACTAAGATGTGTGTTTACTTAGTATATGTATATGATTTGATGTGTATGACATACCTACCATACTTGCTATCACGGGAGGTTTGCGTTCGTTTAGGGCCATCTAATCTTTGTGTGCCTACGGGGGGATATAGATTGGTACCTCGAGAACATAGGTCAGAGAAGGACTTATTGGGATGTTAATAAGTCTGCTGATCGTGGGAGCGTAGGTATGTGCGTGACCCATGTGATGTGACTGTGTTCGCCTCCATTGTTTGTGATTTTCTATTATCTAAGAACGATTCCTGAGAGATTCAGAATGCGTGATCCTTATGTACGCGATGTACCGGGATGGATAGCAGAGTATGTGTGCACCGCAACTTGGTCTCGGGGTGCTTGTATTGTATATTTATGACGTGAATAATATACACTTAAACTAATGAGAACTTTCATGTTGGTATTGTGAGTATAAATACGGAAACGCTTTGAGTAACTATAAAGGGATAACCTGTAATGTATTGTATTGCTTATAATTGAGAATCTGAGTTTAAGTAAAGCTCCCTACTTAATTGATGACGTTAGAATGTGTAATGAGAACCGAGTAGAAAGGATAGAACTCATGTCAGTTTAGTTAGATAAAAATATCTCTTAGATGGGTGCTATTCGTTAGGAGTGCACAATTAGTCGAGAGGTGAGTATTTCATGCGAGTGCACGTCCTAACATGTATTGTGCATTCATTGTTTTAATGTCATTAAAGCACTTGCTATTTTAAAATACTCTCCACTTTCGGGCTCTGACCCGTTTGCTTTCAAATCTATTTTTGTAAAAACCATTTTAGGTGCCTAGCCACAAGGACACCATGCATAGGATTTTCATTCAGGTGACGAGCTGTAGCTGTTTGTGGAAGTTACAGGACTTTGCTAGTAGACGCTCCATCTATCTTGACTCTATATTCAGCTTTCATCAGTTGTAGGGCATGTCGCCCATTTCTATTAGAAACATTTCCTATTTCAGATTTTCAGACTTTTGGCATGTAATTAATTCAGGATATTTTGTTTTGTTTAGTTCAGTTGTGGGATTGTTGTGAGGAGTTTTTCCTCCGGACTTATTATTATGCTGTCGGTTATTCTATTGTTTCGTTATGGTGAATGTTGTTATTCTATCATTATCCTCTTATTGCATGTTAATCAGAGTTAACTTAAAATTTGGCAACTCACTTTTTAAATACTAGGTGGTTAGTAATCATTAAAATGTTTTCGATAGTGATGCTATTAACTGAACCAACTTGGCATTTTGTATTAATTTAATAAAGGAGTAGCTACCCGGTATTTAATTAGTCGGGGTGTCACTGTTTGGGGTCGATGTAAAATGCCGAACCAAACCTTTGAACTGGTGGCGTGATGAAAGAGTCCGAGCCAGAATTTCTGTATATAAATAATTGGGGTCGATGTATCATTCCGAACCAATTCTTACTTGGGATCGATGAATCATTCCGAACCAAGAGTCATTTACGTGTGTGAAAAGGACAAAATAGTAATGACTGATATTTAGTATATATTGTGTGTGAAATATATACTTGATGATATTCTACTTCTGTGTATTAGTAGATTGATATATATTATGTATTTAAAGATACATACCGAACTGGTAAGTTAAGTAGTGAAACTTAATTACGAAACGTAACGTTAGATGGAGAATATCTGTTTAGTAATTTAAGTAGTGAAACTTAATTACAAAAGTGGGAAGATAGAAATTGTGATAATTGTAGAAATTTAGTAGTGAAACTAAATGAGAAGTTTTGAAACATAACATAGGTGAAATGTTACTTGAGTATTAATTAACCTTCGCGAGATGTTAATGAAATGGATGTACTGTGTGGGCGATACAAGAACTTAAGTATAGATAAGTTCAGATGATTACTTAGTCCTAGTTAGCTTGGAAGATATGGCTAGGTAGGCTAAGTGTAGAACGTTAGGTGTGCATAAAAAATGAGGGGTGAGTAAACTCAAGAGAGTGTACGAGAACCTAACATGTGTAATCAATAACCGCATTTTATATTGTGATAAACGCTTGTTAAATATTTTCAAAATGTTTTGAGTACTAAGTCTTGCTATAAAATATTTTCAAACCTTTTAGGAATCCAGCCACAGGAACGCCATGTATGATGATTTCATTCTAGGGACTCGAAGCTGTAGCACAGTGGATGCTTACAGGATCTTGATTAGACGATATCTCTCATTCAGATCTAGTGCAGGATCTCACACTATTCTTTGTATGGACTTGTGGTCCGGTATCAGTCTCAGATGTTTAGTTTCAGACTAGTGGTTGTTCTACTATTATTTTGGGATTTTAGCCGATGGTTTATTCGGTATTACTCTTATTCTTTTGTACTCACACTTTGTTGATCGGGTTATAGTACATGGTTATTTTTATACTTTGTTCCGCATGGTTGATTTATCTGTTTTAAGAAAGATAAAATTTGGCACCGGTCTAATTTTTACTTAGGGGATTAGTAATTAAAAAGTTTTCGACAGTGATGCTAAGAATGAACCATTTGAGAAACCTGTTTTAATTTAATAAAGGCCTGATCACCCGATGTTTAATTAGGCGGGGTGTCACAAGTATGAAAAAAGATAAAGTAAGCAATCTTACTGCACGACGATGTATGAGGAAAACCCAAATGGGAAAAACCTCGTACGACCCTTGCCTAACAAATTCACTTGATATGATTTTACTATTACAAGACAGTAAGACTTACTACACTCAACTTGACTCCCTTAAAGCCCTGATACTTCTTCTTACAAATACCTCCGTCTAGCAAATAACCACGACGTCCATCGCAGTCTTGGTGTCCACCAATCGAAGTTCAACAACCGTCAACCACACATGGTGTCTTTCACCATGTGAGAAAGCCGCAACAAACAAACTTCTTCTCCTTTGAGGGGTAGAGAAAGAACCCAAACTCTCTTCTTGTTGGTGTAGAGAAAATTCGGTGCCAAACAAACTCTCCAAGCAAAATATATATGCAAAGAACTTGGATTCTAAACAAATATATGGGTGTTTATGTGTTTTTAGAAGAATTTAATCTTGAAAATTAAAACACTCAAACCTTGAACTTTTTCTTTGGAAGAAGACTCTCAAATAATCTCTAGGATATTGAAAAAGTTAGTGGAAAAATTTCTATCCCCGAAGTATTAAGGCTGGTGAAAAGTGTAATACCCCATACTTTTATAGATATTTAAATTACATAAGTGGGGTTAATTTGATAATTAGATGAATTTTTGTGAATAGAAATTATGGATTAATAATTGTTAGATTATTACCGAGGTGTGTTACATTTACTTTTCGGATTAAATAAATGAATCGGAATATTTATATGTCAGGTCGTCAGTTAGGTTCAGTGACGAAAGATAGTTTACGTTGTAGGAAACGCGTGTAGAGAAGTGTCGGGTATGATTAGTGAATTTTAGTTAGGCAACTTGGATGGATATTTTGAGTGTACGGTTGGTTTCAGAATGGTCAAGATAGTCAGAATAGAGTATCAGGGGGGTAGAGTTAAGGTTCCGCGGACTTTTGGACTAGTTGGACTCACAATTGAGTATACGAGTCAAAATTGGGTTTTATAAGGGAAAACCCTAATCTTTCCTTATATAACACATGAGAGAGAGATAGAGATAGAGATAGATAGAGAGAGAGAGAGAGAGAGAGAGAGAAAATAAGAGAGAAAGAAAGGATGAAAGGAAAAGAGGAAAAGAAAGGGGATTCCAGGCCAAACTCTGCGAGATTCGACTCGGGGTCATCGAATTTCATCCACGAGGCAAGTGTTTACTTGCTTTATTCAATTGAGTGTGTATCTCATATTATAGTTGGTAAACTATATGATTTTGGGTTGAAACCCTTGAAATAAATTTGGGAAAATTGATTGTTGAGTTCACAAATTGATGTGTTGTTAACTCCTTATGGAATCTAGTGTAAAACCCATGTTAATGGCGTGTATAGATGATTAGAAATGGGAAGAAATGATAGATGTGAGTTTAAATGATTTTAGAGTTTAAATCTAAGAGAAATTGTTCTAATCCATAAAATAATTGAGGTGTTAGTTGTAAATCAGTGATTAGATGATATATATACGGTTGGGGATTGTTGGAAACCATTGGAGTTTGGGTTGTGTGTATTTTTGGAGAAGAAGGAGGTGAAGAACTCGTGCAGATTGTATTTATGCATCTTTTCGAATCGATTCGAACAAGCAAAATCGATTTAGTAAGAAACAGTAAGAAAGTAGAATGTTTTCGAATCGATTCGGACAGACCGAATCGATTCGGGGCCAAGGCGAATTGATTCGGCCCTATTATATTTTTGATATTTTCTTCCTTCATTTTAAGGGGAGTTAAATTATAAATTGAAGGTTATTATAGGGGATTCTAAATATGATATTATGACTCCTAGATAATGGTATTGAGGGTGAGTAAACCTTGGGTTGAAAGAGGGAACCTTGGATTAATTTAGTGTACAATTAGGGGTATGAATTTAATGAATTGTTTAGGATGAGAAACATTCGAGAGAGTTTTTCGACAAGTGCTTATAGACTTTTGCATAGAGAAGAAATATGGGCCGATTACATTTGAATGAATCCTAGGATGCGAGGAGGATGTAATTTAGGATATGGGCTAGAGATGATTGAGCGACTATCCGGTATGTCTATATTGACGACTATTATTATAGGGGATGCGTTACCTATGAAATTAAGATAATTTACTTGGACTTATTTAATTATTACGAATTGGTATATTCAGGTTTATGTAAAATCCTTAAAAGTGGCCAAGGTGTAAGTTAAACCTCAAGTAATATAATGCTTATAGGTTTAGTATGTTAAGTGTATGAATACTCATATACTATTACGAATGGAAACATTCGGGATTTAGGCTATCGCTATAAGAGTTTGGCAATTATAGACATAGTATATTGAGAAGTGATATATATTATATATACGGGTGCTGTTACAGTATATATATATGATTTGATAATAAATATATTGGTATGCAAACAATATATTTATGTATACTTATATCTCAAGTGCTATCCAGGGAGGTTGCACGATGTGGGTGAATACCCTGGCTTGTGGAGCAGGGAGAGTATATCCCCAGATCATATCTTATGCATATGGGTGCGATATTTTTATTCCACTTTTAGGAGGGAATATGACCGCTTCCACCGTTTAGTATTTCTACCATGATCATGAGAGAGTCTGACTTAGTACCGGGGTTAAGTTGAGCGAACTCGAATGTGGATATGTATTTTGAGACTGCATCCTCGAGTTATAGCTGTGTGGGATGGTTATTATACTTATAATTGTAATATATGTATAAATATACTTGTTGCGTATAGTATATTGCTTGTATATGAAGATGAGATATCATATAACTTTAACTTGTGTAACGTGTAAAGTGAATAAGAGGTTATTCTTCTTTCGATAGATTTATATCCGAACTAATACAAATGTGAATCGTAGGTTCAAGTGAGAACTATATATATAAGGGATATTATATGTTAAACTGAAAATGGTATTTTAAACTAGTGAAAGTTACGGAATATGAACGGTACGGTTATATATAGAAACGAGAACTATATATATCACATTGATGATTACATAAACTAAAGGCTTATGTAATAGCTTACGGTATAACATATATTATATCATGCAAGGTAGGTGATAGTTATGAGGATTTAGAAGATGAGTGAAAGAGATTAGTTAGGCGGGGTAGCTTAACTAGGTTGTTTAAAATGTATGCGATAGGTGTGAACTATTAGAAGATGGGTGAGGTGTATCTCATGAGAGTGCGATTCCAGTTTAAACATAAGAGATTTCATATTTTAAATATGGCATTTAATGCACTTGCTAAATATTTTCAAAACTCGGGCTCTGACCCATTTCTCTATTTTTCCCCTCTCTTGCTATATATGTATATATTTTAGGTGTCCAGACACAGGGACGTCTGGATGATGATTCTTTCGAGTCAGACGTTTGCTGTATGCAACTGTGGATGGAAGCAGGATTATTTCAGACGCTTCTATCCTTGTAATCTAGATAGGAGGTATTGTAGAAACACTCGGACTGATAGCCCAACTATATTCATTTATTCTTTTACCACATTTTAGTTTGCGATAATTTGATTTGGTTGTATTATGTTGTACCGAGAGTTCAGTTACCTTTTTCATTTCAGTTGTTGTATATAAACTGTTGTGATTGTTTTACTTGGTTCGTTTGGTTAAAAAGATTAGTTAAATAAAATTTTGACACCAGCCTAATAAGTTATTAGTAATTAAATTGGTTTTCGAAAGTGATGACGAGAATGAACCAAATGAGATTCCTGTTTTAATTTGGTATAGGATTGATCACCCAGTATTTTATTAGGCGGGGTGTCACAAAAATTTAGTGGGGTAATGGGTGGTTAAAAAGAAAACTACCAAAAATTTTAAGTTTCCCGCCCAGGTAGTTCAAACGGCTTTTCAAGGTCGTTCGAACGACTCTGTTCGAACAATATTACAAGGGAAAAACAGGCCAAGGATTAGTTAGAAAACTCGTTTAAACGAGTTCATTTGAAAGAAACTTTGAACGAAAAGTCAATCAATTTCGGCACAATATCGTTGGTAAATTCGTTCGAACAAAAATCTCGTTCGAACAACACTTCGAACGAAAAATCAGAAAATACCAAATGTCATTTTTATGCCCAAAAACTTTTATAAAAAGTTCTATAGATATTTTCTAAAAATAACAAGTCATTTAGACAAAAGTAACACCCATAAAAATATTCCAAGTATCCCTATATATATTAAATGCATTCATACCTTTTGGAGACATTGAAATACTCAATTGTTGTTGACGTAGAAACATGGCACTAAATTCGGCAATGATGTGAACTTTAAATCTTGGTTTCTACGTCTTCAACAACTTCAAACGTCATAGGCTTGATAGGAGCAAACTTCTATCATCTGACTCAAATGGTTTTGTCCGGAAATATGCCAAAACTACACATGGACTCAATTAGAAATTTGTGTCCTTACAAATCTCCCCCTTTGGTCATTCCGGGACAAAACCCAATCAAAAATCATAAAGGGCCATCAAGCTCGTATAGACACAACATTCCACCCAAAAATAAAATAAAGTTATAGACGCTATGACTTGGCCCAAGGATAAATCGCTTTACCGTTTTAAAGATGCCGCAAAAATAAATTCCTGCGCACTTAAGCAAACCATTAAACGCATCGGGAATATCAAGAGATTAAAATTCAATTTAAATAAATAATCCCCCTAAATTAATTCTCCCAGACGTCTCCCCCTATGTTAAATCTCCCCAAACTGTAAAGGATTAGATACCATTTCTCCCCCTTTTTGTTCATGAATAGACAAAGGTTAAAGAATTTAAAACTAACTTATTTCTCTCTATAATTAAGGCAAATACCATTTATCCCCCTCAAATCTACATATACCCAAGGGATACGAAGAAAGAAGAAAACAAGTTAAACATGTAACGGTGCATAAAGAGGAACAATTAAGCATATGGCAACAATAAAGTACAACCAATCCATAACAATAATAATGGATACCAACTAAAATGTATTAAGCATAGGCACGGGATATCAACCAAAATTCGCAACAAAATAGATACCAATCATGAATTCGAAGCAAATATGGACTAGCAAGCAAGGCAAAGACTCTCTCTCTCTCTCTCTCACACACACACACACACACACACACATGCACACACATGCACACACACACACACAGATATATATATATATATATATATATATATATACAATGAATATGACTAACGCACACGCACATATACATAGGTATAAACACGACACACGACACAAAATACATTAAGCTTTTCACACTCGTATGGAAAAAATGTGTCCAAATACATGTGGTAAATGGAAGTGAAGGGGTGTGAACTAGAGACTAAAGGAATATCGACCCAATCACTTAAAATATATTCATGGAGTTCTCATTTTATTGCAAAACTTTATCACATTTAGATATAGCCTTATATGACAATATAATTGAACTCAACGAACAAACATATACAATGCACACAAGTCTAGAATTTTGATGATTCTACAAACCAATAGAGTCATGGCAATAAAAGTTTAACTAAGATATAATGTCATTGTGCAAACCTGTTAATACATTCAACCAAACTCCCCATATTTTCTTTTTCTTTTGAACATATTAACTAAACTCTTTTTGGCCTTGGCTAATATTCTTTTTAATGCCAAATATTCAATGGTAGATTTTCACGCAAAGTAATTTTTATTTCGTAGCCTGATACCATTGAAAAAACATTCATGCCGGATAAACATAATTTTTTAATTTTTGCAACTCGGAAACGGTTCTTACATGAACAAAGCTTCCTTAGTCATAGAAATATGTAGATGACTAAATTGGTATGAGAAAATCTAACTTAGGTCAAATATACACGTGACGTTTAAATTTCATCTGACCTCGTGCATGTGTGAATCGAGGCATATAAAAATAGAATCCATTAAGTAACACAAAATCCAATTACTCCTTGCAAGCATGACAAAGAACATTTTAAGGATTGAAATTCTTAATCTAAAGTTCTAGCCGCATGGAAGCGAAAAGGGAAATGATTCAAACACAAGTATATGCCACATAAACTGTGTCAAACTAAAATACACAACAAAAAAATATATTTTTGAGTTTTTCAAAATTTTTATCAAACAAAAGTAAAAAGCAACTCAAAAGGAAAAGCAAAAATCTTTTTGTATATTTCTCAATAACACACAGAACAAATAGCAATATATACAAAAGATAAACACAAATCATAATTCTAGCATGTGATAAATCATGGAGCATAGACTAGAAAATGACAAACATACATAAAACTAGCATAAATATATCATAAAGCATAAAAATGCTAGAGTTTGTAAACAAAACTTAACACATTCAAACTTTAGATTTTGCAAGGGAGGTATCACGAGCAAGTAAATGTGAATAAAAAATCATATTTAGTAAAGCTACCAAGTCGGATCTCCTAACCCAAACTAGTGAAGAGTGACAATCTCGGTATTTGGTGATCTTGGCTACCTCGATTACATTAATCTTGGATTTCCTAGGATCCTTTTTGAGATTGAAACAAAATTTCCTACGATGACCTTTTCGACCACAATGTGAGCAAGTAAAGACACGTAAAAAAGTAGTACCTAAGGATTGATCTTTAAATGTGTTCCTAGGTGATTCTATGAAAATATTGGTTTTGGCATTATTAGTGGAATCATTACAAGAATCTAAGCCTAAACCACAAGTGTCATTTTTGACTTCGACGGTTCCTAATATTTTGTCTACTTTAGCGGACCTACTTTCCAAATCAAATTTGACCTTACTAGAGTCTCTCAATTTTTCTTCTAATTCTAAAATCTTAGACTCTAACAAAACTTTCCTCTCTTCAAACATAAGAAGCTCTTTCTTCATTGTTTCCATCAAACCTTTAAGGCTATCTCTCTCGCCTTCAACATATTCTAGCTTCTCTCGGAGAATTCTCTCACGTGTCCTAAAGTCTTCCACTAATGCACTTCCATCAATGACCTTGGCACGCTCTCTTAAACTAGCTTTTAACTTCAAATTAGCCCTTTTTAATTTACTAGATTCGGCGTACAATTCTTCAAAATCTATTTGAAGACCACTCTCATCAACCTCTTCTTCACTTTCACTCTCTCTTTTAACTCCACTCTCATTACCATGAAATTTTTGGGATTTACAAACAAAGGCCTAGGAAGGGTCATGTAAATGTATAACTTCATGGGAAGATTCATTATTGATGCTCACATGACTTGCCATGAACGCGGTAAAGTTGCGCTCAATGGGGGATTCGGATACCTATTCCTTATCACTATCACTTAGGGTGGCATTGTATGAAATAGGTTGCTTGCCCTCTCTCCTTAGTTTAGTGGGACATTTAAAAGCCCTATGGCCATACACTTCACAACTAAAACAACGATTTGACTCGTCCCTATTAAGATTTTCATTTTGAATTTTAGGGATCTTCTCGGTCTTGTTATACTTGGATTTATCAAATTTCTTATATTAATTTTTAAGCTTATCTTTGTTAATCTTAATAAATTTTCTAAATTTCCTCGCAAACATTGCCATATCTTTCGAGTCAAAATCACTCTCATCATTCGAAACTATCTTTTCCTCCTTTCGAACTTTCAAAGCGATGCCCTTATCTTTCTTCATTTCATTTTTGGGGGAAAATATATCAAGTTCATAGGTTTATATATCACCTACGAGCTCTTATTGTTTCGTAGAGGCTAGAGTTGGTAAAAAATTCAATACGGTCACTTTAGAAATAAACCTATCGGGTAGGGACCTTAAAATTTTCTTTACTAGTCGGTCGTCGGATATTTTCTCTCCCAAATTAAATGATAAATTAACAATATCTGAAAGTATAGAAGAAAATTCATCAAAAGTTTTATTTTCAAGCATTTTTATGGTCTTGAATTGAGTGGTGAGGTTTTGGAGTTTCGAAGGTTTAACGATACTAGTTCACTCGTGAGTGAGTTGTAATATATCCGAAGCTTATTTAGCGGTTTCATACATCATGATACTTCATAATTCATCTGGTGTGACTGCACTAAACAAGGCATTCAAGCCTCAAGAATTAAAATTGGCTAATTTAAGTTTTTTCTCACTCCATCTCTCAATGGGTTTGGGGACACACTCATTTTCTACCAAACAAGTAGGTGGGGACCATCTGGTAACGACTGATTACAAACCCTCTCATCTAAGGACTTTAGTGCCGATTTCATACGCGCTTTCCAATACGTGTAATTGAAACCATCAAAAACAGGAAATTTTGAAACTGGGGAAAATTCCATTTTTAAACTAAACACAATAAAGAACCTTAACGCAATAAATTAGCGCTCCGACTCTGATACCAATTTTAAAATGAGAAATTTTAATTTCTTCCAAATTAAAATTAAACTCAACCAGAATGAAATTAAATTACTCTAACATAAATTTTCACTTAAACAAATTTAATTTAACCCAAGTCCTTGAATTTGCCTAACAATGATTAATTCAATTTTCCATATTGGCCAAACAATCTAAATACTAATTTTTCTAAATTAAATATCTTGACTTGAATTAAATTAACTTAAACTTACCCAAACATATATTAGCACCAAAGTAAGTAAGATTTCAAATTATATCAAGTTTTATCTTTTTAACCTAGGCATGCGTTCTAGGTGAGTATGAAAACATAAAGTAAGCAATCTCACTACACGATGATGTACGAGGAAAACCAAATGGGAAAAATCTCGGACGGCCCTTGCCTAATAAATTCCCTTGATATGGTTTTACAATTATAAGATAGTAAGACTTACTACACTCGACTTGACTCCCTTCAAGCCCTGACGCTTCTTCTTGTAAATACGCCCGTCTAACATATAACCATGATGTCCATCGCATTCTTAGTGTCCACCAATCCAAGCTCAGCAACCGTCAACCACACATGGTGCCTTTCACCATGTGAGAAAGCCGCAGCAAACAAACTTCTTCTCCGTTACGGGGTAGAAAAAGAACCCAAACTCTATTCTTGCTGGTGTAGAGAAAACTCGGTGCCAAACAAACTCTTCAAGAAAAATATATATGTAAGGAACTTGGACTCTAAACAAATATATGGGTGTTTATCTGTTTTTAGAATAATTTAATCTTGAAAATTAAAACACTCAAACCTTGAACTTTTTCTTTGGAAGAAGACTCTCAAAAACTCTCTAGGAGATTGAAAAAGTTAGTGGAAAAAGTTCTATTCTGAAGTATTAAGGTTGGGGAAAAGTGTAATACCCCGTACTTTTATAGATATTTAAATTACATAGGTGGATGTAATTTTATAATTAGAGGAATTTATGTGAATAGTAATTCTATCCCCGAAGTATTAAGGCTGGTGAAAGTGTAATACCCCGTACTAGGTGGTTAAAAAGAAAACTGCCAAAAATTTTAAGCTTCCAGCCCAGGTCGTTCGAACGGCTTTTCAAGGTCGTTCGAATGACTCTGCTCTAACAATATTTCAAGGGAAAAATAGGCCAAAGATTCATTGGAAAACTCGTTAGAATGAGTTCGTTTGAAAGAAACTTTGAACAAAAATTTAAATAATTTTGGCACAATATCATTTGTATACTCGTTCGAACAAAAATCTCGTTCGAACGACACTTTGAACAAAAAATCAGAAGATACCAATTGTCACTTTTAAGCCTAAATTTTTTTATACAAAGTTCTAAAAATATTTTCTGAAAATGACAAGTCATTTAGACAAAAGTAACACCCATAAAAATATTCCAAAGTTCCTTATATATATTAAATGCATTCATACCTTTTGGAGACATTGAAATCCTCAATTGTTGTTGACGTAGAAACATGGAACTAAAATCGACAATGATGTGAACTTTAAATCTTGTCCGCTACGTCTTTAACAACTTCAAACATCATAGGTTTGATAGGAGCAAACTTCCATCCTCTGAATCAAATGGTTTTGTTAGAAAATATGCCAAAACTACACATGGACTCAATTGGAAATTTTCATCCTTACACATTGGGTGGTGTGAAACACCACCCCTAAACAGGATAAGACTCATACTTAGAAACAGGGGGCTGCATCCCTGTAGAGCTAAGTTTAACGTCTTCAGCCAGACCGAACCATTCTCACCCTAATGATAAAAACTATGAAGCACGGGGTGGCATAAAAATGGGGTGATGATAATCACCCCTAAAGGCTCACACTTATCATGAGGCTCGGAATCATGCTCAAGGGCACTCGCAAGAGGAAGTGTGGGAGGAAAATATTGAGGTATCAACTTTTCCACCCATAAATCACCATCGAATTTGGTAAAAAAATCTAACGAGGCATTCAAATATGAGATAGAAGGATCAACATTAATATCTAACTCTAATGAGCCAAGCATGTATGGGCATGATCCGTATCCAGAGAGGTAGGAACCATCTAAGATTCAATATCAGGGTAGTGGTGAGCAATCGTAGCCTAGTATAACCTATAATGAAGTGGTGCCTCGAGAACACATATGGTGGTATAAGTTGGTGTGAACTTAGTCATATATTGGGATTGGTTGGGAGGAGGAATATGAACCTAAATGGTGGGTTGTTTAGAACAAGGCGGGGTTTGATCAATGTCACAATCATTGGGTAAATCAACACAATGTTGACTTGGGTCCCGTACCATGGGATGGTTTTAACTTCAAGATTCTCGGCGTGATAGGATTAGTCACACTTAAAATTCATATCATAAGAGGACACATCATCACTCCACGTGGGTGTAACAAAAGGTTAACTTGGGGTGGAATTTGACTCTCTCGCACACTTTAATTCATTTATCCTTTGTTCAAGTCATTAAAGGGATTAATTGTGATTAGAGTGGCTTGCTCTTATTCGAGGATAAACTTTTTCAAGAGGCTTTCGAGAGCAGATATGGATGGTGAAATATTGGCAGGTGGCGGTGGTGGTTGAGGTGGACACAACTCGATATTGATACTAGGAAGTTAAGACTACTCATATGGAGTGTGGGGAATTGGGCCAAGTGTGTCATATATGAGAGAAGAGTCTTTGTGAGAGACAAAATGTTAATAATCATGGGAAGCATAATGAGGGGACTGATCGGGATCGGGTGCACTAGATTGCCGTGACAACTGTCAAAAACTATGAGGATCCACAATATTGGGTTAGGATTTATTTTTCATAGGAGGGTGATCAAGCCTCCACGAATATCTCGGGTACTCACACCACTTGGTATTGGATATGCGGTGACAAGAAAATGAGGTTAGTTCCAAAATAGTGTCATATGGATACACTTGGGCCATAGTTGATTTAGATGGATATGGAAAGTATGGACACTCATAGGACAAGTGGTCGGTTGGAAATAAATAGGTGCACGACGAAGCATTGGACGCATTTCCAATTATCACCGAAAGCAGTTAAATGTGAGATGCGTGTGTGGATAACACAAGAGTATCAATGGCGTGTGTGTGTGTGAGAGAGAGATAGAAAGTTAAAGGCACTAAATAAAGTATGAAGGTTGGACTTGGGCTTAACTTCAAACATGCTTTGGGACGATGGGAAATGACCAAAGTATTCCTTAAAGGACTTTCTTCAGCCATAAAGAGAGTAATATTTTTTGGGATTTTAAAATGTTTTTCAAAAGGAAAGAAAATATTTTTAGATTTTTTTATGGAGCTACAAAAAAGGAAAATATTTTGTATGAATTTTTGGATTTTTAGAAAAAAGAAAGGAAGAATTAGCACGTAGCCAATTTTTATCTTCAATTAGGTGATAGGATAGTCAAATTTTAATTAATTCGTGGGAGAGAAAAACACATTGCCTTATACGTTGCCTTTAAAAACTATGATCTTACTCAGCTTACTAGTTGATTGATTTTAATTATGTGATGCGCTGGGTAACAAGAAAATGGGATTAAATGATTGACTCGGGTGATGAATCCCTTCTCGTGAATGAATGTGTGTTGGTTTTAATTGATTAATTCATCGCACCTTTCAAAAATGATTGCGAGAATAAAAATCACATAAGAGTACGTAGGCACACACGATATTGACTCACTTATGAGAGATTCGCGAGTGTTTAGAAATGTACCTCCCATGATTTTTACACATGTAGGGTTAAGATCCAATTGAATCGATCGGGGGAGATAACCAATCTCAATCATTCCCGGGAGTCCTACCGACTTAAAGTAGAGAGGCTTCTCTTCCTCGCCTTTGGATGCCCTCTCTCTACCTTGTCCAATTTCCCTATCACGTTTTTCTTCTTTTATGAATTATTACAAATATAAATGGAAAAATAAATGGTGTCTCCAAGCACCTCAATACATGCCAAATGATGAAATCCTAATACAACACTTCTGATAAAAGTAAAAATGCTACTAAAAAGTAAAAAGAAATAGCTAATGAATTACAATCCAAAAAAATCTTCTTGAGTGCGTCCATCTCTAAAAAACGACAACAGTGCCCGTTGTATGTAAAAATTCTACTTCCACATGGACCAATGATGGGTGTACACCTGTCATCCAGCACACGCGACCAACCAACTTGATCAGATTCAGAGACACTTAGTCGGTTATATTGTCGATCAACACCAGAAGACCAACCAACCAGAATACCAAGCGTTGCTCAGACGAGAATGCCAAATAACTTGAAACAACTAATATCTTAGTCATTGTATACATATGTAAACACCTGGAAATATAAAGGGGTTCCATCTTTAGGATTTTGGGCCCTTATAGATAGACATCCTTACCCAGCTAAGGGGGACAAGTCGATTCTTAATAACTCAAGTTACTCATTTCAGTGCTATTGTAAACTCTTGAATAAAATAAAATAACACTGGACATAGGCTTTCTTATATAGCCGAACCACTTTAAAAATCATTGTATTTGTGTGTGTGATTTGGGTTACTTCTTTTTTATTTATCTGTGATTATAAATTTGAAATCAGTCTATTTTTAGACATCAACAGATTAGTGTCATTCGTGGCAACGACTAGTTAGTCATCGTTCTCTATGTCATATGTTCCATAATTCATCCCTTGCTTTAGAGGATGACTAATAACCTAGAAAGCAGTCTTATTGTTGTAACTAACATCCTCGAATCATTTGCCCCTCCTGACGATGCAAATCTCCAGAAAATTCTATTCAATTTGGTAAAAGGATGGGAAGTGATGCAAGAGTCAATTCGATAATTGGCTTGTGCAATGCAAGATAAATCCTCCAATTCTAGGAGAGACATGCCACCATCACCTGCCAAAATTGGAAGAAGTCATAATTCCAATGCGTCCTATGATCGTTCTTATTGCCCAGGAGCGACCTCCTCATTCCGTTCAACATACTACTATGACGATAGATAATTTTCTCATGAAAGGCCAAGTGCTTTGGAAAGGCTCAGTAGGGAGTCTGCCTTTGATCGACCAGGTCCTCGAGTAACTAGGTGAATCAAAGGGAACAACAATGTCATCGTGAATGCCCCCAGAGATCACGAGTCAGTATTAGCGGTTCTATGTGCATCGAACATACTTTTTTTGAAGACAGCTCAGTCAATAAGCACAGTAAAGTCCCAAAAGACAATGTAGCTAAATCAGGAGAATAATCCTAAAAGGAATCCATGCAACGTCTGGGTGAAATGTCCAAATTCAAAAACCCTTTGCAAAGGAGTTTTGTCAAAAGATCACCCTTTGTGCAGGCCATTGTGGATTGCCCTACACCGATAAAATTTAAAACACCAGTTATCACTCCTAAGTAAAATGGAAAAAAAGACCCAGTCCTACACATAGAGAAATACCAAGTCATTGCCGACATCTATGCTGTCCCTGATGAAATGAGATGCAGGGCTTTCTCTAGCTCTATCACAGGACCAACCCAGATTTGTTATAATATCCTCCCTAAAGGTAAGATTGCATGCTTCAATCAACTTGTCAAGAAAATTATTGCTAATTTCTACTTTGGTGCTAAACCAATTAAATATGTTACTCATCTGTTGACTGTGCATCAAAAGCCCGGTGAAAGTACCCGAGCCTACATCACCCGTTTTAATAATGAAAAGTTGGAAGTTGTTGATTATGACGAAAATAAAACTATTGCAGCACTGACGAGCGGGCTGCTCACTAAAGACCTCTATTACTCCCTAGCAAAGAAACCACCAAAAATAATGGTGGAATTGATGGCTAAAGCTGCCAAGATAATGAACGTCGAAGAAGCTATGGCTGCCAAGGGGATACAGATTCCAAAACTGAAGAGTAGAAGAATGAATCTTTAAAAAAGGATCAAGGAAATAAGAAGCATGACAAGCTGGAACGAATGAAGAAATATGATGAATACACCCCTCTCACTAAGGGTGTATATCATATCTTGGAAGAAATTCAGAATAACAAAGAGCGACCGAGAATGTTAAAAGCACCCCCCAATCGAAGGGACACTTTAAAGTTTTGTGAATTCCACAGGGATCAAGGGCATACCACAGACAAGTGCATTTCTCTGAAAAATGAAATAGAGACTCTGATTCAGAGGGGAAAGTTATCCAAATTCGCCGACCAAGAGAATGGTCAGAACATCAGGAGAAGAGAAAACTCACCCTGCCTGTAATACCCCATATTTTTGCGTATTTAGAATGTAATTAATTAAGAAATTAATTAAGAAAATACGCTTTAATTTAAATTACGTGAGTAGAGTAATTTAATGTGATTTAATAATAATTATGATTATTAAGTAATTTAAATAATAATTATAATTATTAAATATTAATCGAGAGACAGACACTGATTAATATTATGATTTAATGTTACTAAGTATGAATAGTAAATATTGATAGTTAAATGGTACGACATAGCGAGTGATATGGACGTACTTGATTTTATCTCACACGGGAGTCACGTGTAGGATAATTTAAGGGTGAGATAGTAAATATATTTTTTGTCACTCAAATGATAATTTAGATATCTCAGATGATTCTGAAAGGGTCAAAGTAGTCAAAATAGGATACCCGGGGTACTAGTTGAGTCCTGGGATATTTCTGGGCTAAACCGGACGGTTTGGGGGCATTTTAGTCCTTTGGCATATGGGGGTGAGAAGACCTACGAATTTTGTAGTGTTTCATTAGTCGTTGGGAAGTGTGTCTAGGTTTAGAAACCTAGAAACCTCAAAACACAAAGGGAGGCCATTAAAGAGAAGAGAGAAACAATTCTCAAAACCTAGAATTGGTGAAGAATTTGAAGGGTTCTTGCATCACAAACTAGTTGGGAAGGAAGATTGGAGGAAAAAGACAATCAATCATCAACAACAATCACGAAATCAGATCACCTCTGAATAAGGCAAGTGGTTATTTGTAAATTATTTTGAGTTTTAATATCCATGCGTAGGATTTATGAATAATTGATTTTTAATGAATATTCTTGGTGAAAAAGAATTGATTAATGGCATGTTTGGATAGAAATAGCATGTGGTTAGATTTATATCTGTAGAGGATTAAAAATAAGAGGAACTATGATTGTTAATTCGAATTAAAATCTGGGTTTATGATTTAAATTATGGGAAGAACATATTTTTAGGGTTCTTTAATAATTAGAAGATTTGAATAATTCTGGGCTGAAGTTGTGAAGATTTATGATGTTTAAATCGTTATAAATCATCCTACAGTATGTAGGAATGGTTAGAAATCATTGGTTTCTAGTTTGGTGTAGTGTCATGTAAGATTGGTAATTAGAAAAAGTGAGGAAACACTTGAAGAAGAAGAACTGCATTCTGCACCTGATCAATCGAACGATCGACTGATGAATATCGATCGATCGACCGAAGCAGTTTTGGGGCTATTTTGTTGGTTGAGTTCTATTCGATTGCCGAAGCTTGAGGGGAACCTTAGTGATGATGTAATACCTATGTAGGGACTTAGAGAGTACCAGTAGGTCTATCGTGGGGGTCCGTTATAATCATTGAGTGCAAGATTTGGAGAGATGGACCGACGTGGATAAACCGATTGAGTAGTGCATAAGGAATTTGGGATTTGAGTGACGGAGAGTGTAAATTTCAATCCAAGGAGTATTCTAGTAGGTTAGAGATAACTTAACTACTGAAATAAATGGAGGGGTAACTCGGGCCCTTAGAGTTGTGTGAATTCTCGAAAAAATGCAATAGTTAGGTAAATCGTAAATTAAAAGTACGGTGAATATTCGAGAGCAAAATATTACATACAAGCAGAATTATTAGGTTAGGTGTATATCTATTGAATTATATCAATACTTAGGTGGAGTGAATACCTAATGTATATTTGATTATACTAGGGTCGAAGTAGGATTCCGAACTAGTATGTGAAAATAATGTAATCTAAGTAGTACGATGAATATTAGAGAGAAAAATATTATGTACCAACATGATTGTTAGGTTATGTGCATACCTACTGAGTTATATAAATACTTAGGTGGAGAGAATACCTAATGTATATTTGCCTATATTAGGTTCAGGGTAGGATTCCGAACTAATATATGGAAACAAAATTTGGGGTCGTGATGAAAGAGTTCCGAACATATATATATATATATATATATATATATATATATATATATA
This sequence comes from Sambucus nigra, assembly GCA_949130495.1. Lineage (NCBI taxonomy): Eukaryota > Viridiplantae > Streptophyta > Magnoliopsida > Dipsacales > Adoxaceae > Sambucus > Sambucus nigra. The sequence goes on along the minus strand of OX422215.1, from coordinate 289,518,923 downwards.
TATATATATCCAATTTCATTATTAGGGTTGAGTTAGGATTCCGAACTAACAAATGACATAAAATTTGGCGTCGAGGTAACATTATGAACCAAATTCAATTACTTGGGGTCGATGAGCTATTCCGAACCAAGGGTCCTTAATGTGTGCTACGAGGACATATTAGTGAAGAATGATTCTATAAGTATATATTGCCTGTGAAATGTATACTTTGTAAATAATCTACTTATATGAGATAGTAGATAATAAGATGTCGTGAATACATCTAATAGTAAATTAAGTAGAGAAACTTAATTCTCATGATTCAACAAAATATGTGAATATCTTAAGTATTAATTAAGTAGTGCAACTTAATTATAAAAGGTAAAAGATGACAAGATGTGAAAAGTTATCCAAGTATATAACATATGAAATATGTTTACTATTAACATACTGTATGGGCGGTATGGGAACTTAGTTGAGAAGATACGTTTAGTTGTGTATATTAGTCTAGTTAGATTGGGTATTACATATAGGAGGGCTAAGGATAAGACCGTTAGCCGTGCACTATAGATGAGGGGTGAGGCAACTCAAGAGAGTGTACTAAATCTTAACATGTGTAATCAATAAATCATTTTACTGTGATAAACACTTGCTAAATAATTTCAAAATGTTTTGAGTAATAACTCTTGCTATCAAAATATTTTCAAAACCCTTTTAGGTGTCCAGCCACATGGATGCCCGACTTGAGGATTCAGTCCAGGGACTCGTAGCTGCAGCTGTGTGGAGGCTAGCAGGACTTTGCATAGACGATTCATTTATTCAAATCTAGTGTAGGATATCCTTTCAGTACTCTCTTTTGGAACATGTTGTCCATTGGCATTATTTCAGTTATTCAGTTTGGATATTTTTAGTTTATTTAGTAGTTTTTGGTTTTTTAGACGATTGTTGACTCGACAAGACTTTATTCTTTATATATATTGTGAGATGGTTTGAATTCTAGTATATTGTGAATGTTTAATTATTATTTTCGCATGAATATTGTTTTGGGTTAATGAAATATAAAATTTGACACCGCTCTAATTTCACTTAGGTGATTAGTAATTAAAATGTTTTCAACAGTGTTGCTAAAAATGAACCAACTAAGAAACCTATTTTAATTTGATTTAGGACTGATCACCCGAGATTTAATTAAGCAGGTTGTCACACCGCCGAGGAACAAACAACAACAAAAGAGAACATAACTAAGAAGATGGAGATAATCCCGACCTGACCTACCTAATAGACTAGAGGAACCAAAGATGGATGTCGGCATGATCTCTTTTAGATGTCATTTTATTACAGGAGGTGACGCTAGAGGAGGAGATGAAATATCATAAAGGAAGGCCTACATGAATGAAGTTAAGGATTGTCCAACCTTCAAACAGATTGACAAGGTCGACTCTGATGATGATTGACCACGAAAGGTCAATAAAGATCGACTAGTAATTGGTTTCTCTTAGAACAATCAGAATGGGGTACTTTATCCTCATGATGATCCATTAGTCATCACATGTCGAGTTCCTAAAGGCAGGGTTGCAAGGATACTGGCAGATAATGGAAGCTCGACAGATGTAATGTTCTATAAATGCTTTATTAAGCTTGGGCTGAAAGATAGCATGTCGGAACCATATCATCGACCACTCATAGAATTTACGGGAGAAAGAGTACATCCTTTGGGTACCATCATGTTGGACGTCATAGTCAGCACTTGGTCGGCGAGCAGGCAAGAGTGGATTCGTTTCTTTGTGTTGGACAAGAATGTCCCATCTGCCTACAACACTATTCTTAGCAGAGTGGGAACAAAGCAGTTTGAGGCCGTGCCATCCACGATTCATCAATGTATGATGTTCCCAACTAATTATGGAGTTGGTGTGGTCAATGGAAACAAAAAATATGCCAAGGAAAGTTACTATACCTCAGTCGACCAGTAATAGGTCAAGAAGATCACCATTACTTATCACATAGACACATTAGACCCCAGAGAAGAAAAGGACCTGGTTAAGGGACAAGTCATGGAGGAGACATAATCCATTATCTTGGATGATGAGAGTCCAGAAAGAAATATCCAAATTGGTTTAAAGTTGACCCCCCTATCAAATAGGAATTGATTAAATTTCTTAGGTAGATAAATAGCGTGTTCGTTTGGATCCATGAGGATAAATAGGGAATCGACCCCAATTTCCTGTGCCATAAGCTCAATATAGTCAAAGACTCCAAGCCAGTCAAATAAAAATGAAGAGTTTTCAATCCCGAGAAAAATGTGGTAATCCACAAGGAGGTAGAGAAATTGTAAAAAGAAAAGTCCATCGAATATGTCAAGTTCCCGACTTGGATGTCTAATGTGGTGATGGTAAAGAAGAAGATCAAGAAGTGGCACATGTGCATTGATTTTATTGATCTCAATAAAGCTTGCCCAAAATATCATTTTCCTTTACCAAGGATTGAATAATTGGTAGATGCAACTGTAGGTCACAAGTTGCTTAGCTTTATGGATTCTTATTCAGGTTATAACGAGATAAAAATGAATTTTGAAAATAGTGAAATCACATCCTTCATTACTAGCTGAGGAACATACTGCTATAACGTCATGCCCTTTGAGCTGAAAAATGCAGGAGCAACGTATCAGAGGTTAGTAAAAAAAGTTTTTGAAGAACAAATCGGCAAAAATATTAAAGTTTATGTTGATGATATGCTCACCAATAGAAAGGTGGACGCCAAGCACATCGCCGATTTAACCTGACATTTGACCAACTGGAGAAGCATCAAATGAAACTTAACCCGACGAACTTTACTTTTGGGGTACAAAAAGGGATGTTTCTGGGGGTACAATGTCAATCAAAGGGGGATAGAAGCTAATCCAGATAAAATCAGAGCTTTATTGGAAATACAGTCCCTGACTAGAAAAAAGGAGGTGTAAAGCCTCATAGGAAGGGTAGCATCCTTAAGGGATGACATCCTATGAAAAACCTCCATCAAATCATGTGAAGTCTTGACTAAAAACTTTACCTTCTCCCTAAGATGTGAAAACTCTCTCGTGTAATCATTCAGAGCATCAGGTGTGGGTGCGTGTGTGAACACGTGTAGTAGCAAAATGTGACACATGACCCAACTTAAAATAAAACTCTCTAAGGTGTCCTCTCTTCTTGCAGTGTGTGCAAACATAAATCGACCTAGGTACACATCTCACAAAACTTAACTACGCGCTCTCCTATCAGGTGAGGGACGCCTAGGTGGGTTGGGGTGAGAGTCATAAGAATCAATCATAAATTTATGAACCTTCTCGGGTGCAACATATGAAGTAGAAGCGTCATCATGACTTATTCCTAAAATATCACCTCTACCTAAAATGGGATTGAGAACCATCTTTCCAACCTTATTATATGTGTTCTTTAAAGGGACTTTGACCTCCCAGGCACTTCGATATCACTCTCGAGTTAGGATACACGTGTCGTCAGACTAGACACCGTGTTGGTCAAATCACTCTTTTCTCGGCCTAAAGCTATCAACTGTTCACTTAAAGAAGCCTTCTCTTTCTCGAGTTCACCCGCTTTCACCTCAAACTCCCTCAAAACCTCTAACTCTCTCTCTCCAAATATCTTACCCTAAGACTCAAATACTTATTCAATTTTGTAGTCTTTAAGGTCTCGGCGTATAAATATCTAAATTAGATCTGGAGCTCCCTATCACCCTTACTAGTGCACTCACTCTCAGACTCGCTAGAAACACTCAACTCATCCTCGAGGGTCTCACGTGCACAAGTATCCTCATCGTTGTGGGACAAATTGGGTGTGCTCACGTGACTAGCTAAAAAGGAAACAAACTTCCCTTGTGAAGACTCATCCCCGAAATATTTTACCTCTTCCTCACTATCTCTAAGAATGGCAGGCATGTAAATATTTTCAACCTTTCTCTTTAGTCTAGTGGGACACTCAAAAGCTCTATGGCCTTTCTCGTCACACTCAAAACACTTCTCTTACTCCTCTTTCTCACCCTCTTTCTCACCACTCTCTTTGGACTCATTTTTATTTTTCTTAAATGATCTTTTATTGGAGGAATTTTGTTTTGAAAACTTGAGAAACTTTTTAAAAAAATTTGCAAGCATGGCCATATCAAAATCAGACTCGTCCTCACAAAAACTCACTTCCTTTTTCTTCTTAAACTGGGCTTTAAGTGCTATCCCTCTATCCTTAGGCTTGACAATGATAGGGAACATGTCAATGTCATATGTCTGGAGGTCTCCTGCCAGCTCTTTTAATTTCAGATGATTCAAATTACCTAAGGTATTCAAAACAGTCATTTTAGGGATTAAACATTTTGGCAGCAATCTTAAAGTCTTTTTAACCACTTGTGAATCAGGTATAGGTTCACCAAGATTGAAACTAGTGTTGACAAAGTCAGACAAATTTAATTATGAATTTTAGACTCTCTGACCGCAATAGGGCCTTCGGGGGTGAGATGTAAAACATCCCACGCTTCTTTAGACGTGGTGCATGTCATGATACGTCAAAACTCATCTGGGGTGACGTCTCCAAAAATTGCACTAGGCCCACGTGAATTAAAAGTGCTCCATATAAACTCATCCTCAGTCCAGTCTGACATAGATTTTAAAGTCGTGACATTATTCGTGGTGATAGTGGGATGAGTCCAGCCTCTTTCACAAATGATTCGAACTCTCTCATCGATTGCTTTAAATACGATTTCATGCGGGCTTTCCAATAAGCATAATTAGACCTACCAAAATTGGCAACCTATTATATAGTTTTCAATCGAAAACATTGTGACAATTTTTAAAACTAAGATTTTTCACAAAAATCAATATCACACAAATTTTGCTGAAAAATATGAATACACAATAAATTAGTGTAACCTTCTTTGATTTCAATTTGAGAATATGTTGTACGATATCGATTTAAATAAATTATCAAATTCCAACAATAAAATTATTTAATTAGATTCAATTTTTAAATCAAGTTAAATCAACCGCTAAATATGAAACTACGTGTGTGTGAGTGTGAAACCAACAAACACAAATAAACAACTCGCATATTTCAGTGAAAAACTCCTTTCGGTTAAACCTTTATTTCACTATAATACTTACAATTACCATGAAATCCGCAATGAGTTAATCATAGAAAATCCACATAGACCGCAACCTAGAGTCAACCAGAACTGCAGTTCCAATTTAGCCCAGGAATGCGGATGAGCACTCCCTGTTGACACGTAGTCATATTTAGCCCAACACTCCCCTCAAGAGCACTAGATCAGCAGTAGAGATCCTCTCTACAAGATAAAATTGACACAAGATGTGTTCTTGGGTTCCAAAATAATTCATACAAACTATTGGGATGATTTGTGAATCGAAAACAAATGATTAAAACCCTAAAAGAGAAAAGACAAAGTATTTTGCCAAAGCAGTTTCATGAATGGAAAATTTCGCAGGTCTTCTTATAAAAACAAAGTTGGAGTTTCCATTTTTATAAAAATATCTAAGGTGGCGCGTCGCTCGAATGAAACAGGACTATCGCTTGAACAATGCCAGCTGTCGCTCGAACGACTTCACGCGAGTTGCATCTATCGCTTGAACGATGTGACAATATCGCTCGAACGAGTGGAGCGTAAATTAACTTTTTATTCCAGTCCACCTCAATAATTAGAAAAAATATTTTGACGAAAAACTCCGCTCCAACACTTTAGAAATTTTTTTAAGAAAAATATCCCAACACCTTAAGTGAACCTTTAAGGGACTAAAACACAACCTTACCAAAATCTGTCTCGCGGAGGCTTTTCTTATTGAAGAACTTGATATTCAGAATCGTCTTGATACCTGAATGTTCTTGAATATTCTTCAACGGTTGTAGCGGTATACGACATACTCAATTGTGAACGGACATTTATAAAATTATGTCCTTACAGGATAGATCACGTTGTTGAGTGCGAGAGAGAGGAGTTAGAATTTGAGAGTGTGAGATAGGACTTCGAAGGTAATTAAGAGAGCCAAGTAGGAGACATGAACCTAGAAACGTTTTAGAAAAAAATTGATCCGATAGAGGGGATCCTCGCTGTTGACATCCAATCACTATTACACCCATGTAGTCATGTCGAAGAGAGTGAAAGAAAAAATAGGATAAATGATATTCCTCTTCGTGACCATCTACCCGTGCCACTTGAGTTCTCGGATGTGATAGAGGGGAGGAATCAAGTCTCGTTCGACTTAGAGTCCGAGCCATGCATTCCCAAAGTTAAGAGAGATCTAATCTTAGCGCGTCCCTCCAAATTCGACAAAGATGTTCGCTCCAAGTCGGGACAAGTAAGTTGCAATTCGAGTGGTCACTAAGAGGAACCCATTCATGACAGATATGATGAACCTCAAGGTGACTCCCTTATCTAAGGGATGGGTCTCAATTTGTTCCGACTATGTGTTTACGAAGCTAGTGCATGGGAGATGAGGAGAGCACCCGACCCCATACAGGGGGTCAAATGAGTTTTTAGTGGATAGAGAGAGGTCATCGCACCCCAACGCCTATGAGGTGATCTTTGTTGTATGTTTGAGTCATGTGTTAGAGTTACGTAGTGTCTTATTGCATTTTAATATTTGTTCATTTTATTTTCGCACTTATTCCTTTAGCTTTTCGTCCTTTTGTTTGAGGACAATAAATTCTAAGTTAGGGGGTGACAAGTGTGTCTTTAAAAACTTCACAAAATTTTAAAATGCCCACCCAAAAAAATTAGAAAACTTCAAAATTTTCAAACAATTCGAAAAAGGCAAAAATATTTTTCTTCAAAACAAATAAAAATTGGAATTTAATCACCAAAAATTTGTTTGAAGTCTCAAATTGTAAAAATTCAAACGCACAAAGCCGAAATTGACCAAAGATGGAAATTGGAAGAAAGTTGATGACTTTACGATTAAGTGTGGAGATTAACAAACCCGGTGAGATTTCGAGCCTATCACTTTTTCAGAGTTTTTAATTCAATTCGAGTTATTGGTTAACGTAAAGTTCATTTCAACATTTTAAGAAGTCGTTGAAGATCTCATATCCTTTATTTTGATCGATTACGGGAAACGTGATGCATGTTGTCACAAAAAGCGCTCTAAAATATATGTAAACTAAAGGATTCTCGAGACACATATGGTAAAGCAATGAGTAAGTCGAACAATGAAGTAGGCCCTCGTTTGTTACCCCAAAATATTAGCCATAAAAAGTTGTGAATTTTTTTCCCTTTGCAACCCATTTTGAACCTAATATTTTTTTTTCAATTTCGTTTGTAACCCAAAAAACCCAATTAACCCGAAATTGTGAAATTGAACATTCATCAATCGAGTCCAAATGGTGCAATAAAAAGGGACAAGAAAAAAATAGAATAATGCTCACAAAAATATCAAGAAAAGAAAAATGGAAAAAATAGAAAAAAAGTTAAAAAAATAAGAGAAAAAGAGAAAAAGCACTAATGGACATCCCAAGTAAATTTTCCAATTCTAACTTTCCTAACAAATCCCAATTTTGCCAAATACACCTCAAAACTCGAAAAAGTCCTAACCGAGTCCCAATTTTGGAATTAATTACCGCGTGGAGAGCTAAGACACAAAAAGATAATATGAGAAAATAATTGTTGTAAATAGGAGACAACGTTTCCTGTTTTCCAATAACTGTATTCCAATGATGAGATCTTTTCACTATAAAAATTGTGTCTTTCAAAATTGTGTGAGTGAATTCGTGTTCCAATGCATTTACTCTTTAAATCACGCATATTGAGAGAAATAGCCACATTCCGAGCGATTTATTTGAGAGAGCATCCTATGAGAATTGAAATCAAAATGACTTTTCGGAATGTAACGTAATGATTAATCGGTGGAAATTAGCGGTTAAATTTTCAGCTTCGCGCGCACACACACACACACACACACACACACACACTACAAATTAAGAATTGCGAATATAAGTTTATGGTGATTATTTTTAGAAAGGTTTGAATTGTACAATTTTTAAGTACTTTGATTTTTCGTTGAGTTAAAAATGAATTTTGTGAGTATATTCACTGCAAACCCTCACGAGACACCACTCATCTTACTAGGGTAACCTAGGGGTTTAACGTCTTGTTGCATATGCTAAATGCAATCGCTTGCCAGCGAAAGAGGTATTCTATCCCAGTAATAGGTTTGTTAAGTGTTCAGCCATGCTTTGATTCTCTTACATTGCTCGTGATGACCAAAGTTCTAAGTTAGGGGGTTTGAGTAGGCATAAATTCTTTCGATTTATCCCTGTAATTTAGAGACTTTTATTGCCCTAGATAGTGTAATTTGTATTGAATTATCTCATATACTTGCTACTAATATCTTTCATCGAGTGCATTAAGTTTCGTGTATTTCTCATACATTTTGCAGGTATTTTAAACCATTGAAGAAAAGGGACAACTCAAACTCAAGAAAGATACAAATAAAGGAAAGTCAAGGGTAAAATAGTAATTTTGCATCAGGAATTTGGATGAGCCACCAAAAGAGAAGTTGAAGATCTTGAGTCCATGAGCAAGTAGGAAGAAACAACATTCAAATCCGAGCTCTGATTGCGAAGTTGTGAAGCTTCAAAGTTGAGAAGAAATTAAGGAGAAAAAGGAAGAAAAATAGAGATGCAGCGAACCGAACCGATGAAACCAGCACCGAAACGATTCACCACACTGTCAAAACCAAATCGAACCAATGAAACCAAAGTTTAACCGGTTTGCCCCACTATCAAATCCAAACCGAACCTATGACTAAGAAGTAGAACTAGTTCGGTAGGCTGGATAAGTAGAATCGGTTCACCCAAAAAGTAGATCTGGTTCGGTCGGAAGAAATCGACATTTTTTTTTCTTAAATTTAGAGTTGTGCATGGTTCAAACTCTTAAAAGAACGTGATATATTTAATCATTTTTGATACCAGACATTAGGGTGTTAGTGTTTACATAGTTTAGGTTGGACTAATTAATATGAATGAGAAAAATGAGAAAAATAGGTTGGACTACAATCCCCCGAACCCTAGTATGTTTACCAGATATAAAAGCTATCGTGAATTAAATAATTGATCAAACCCAAACTTTATTAATTTCAATCATTACATACATGAGGGTACAAGCCTGCATCATACATAATCAGGAAGAGAAATGAAGCGGTGTCGAAATAGCTGACACGCGCATTGCACTCTTAAACACCCCGGTTACCTAGGGCAAACGAGGTTAAAAGTCCTATGACGGTAGTAACAACTAACCAAAATGATTCAATCATTTATTTAATTTAGATAATTACTTTTGTCATCATGAAAATCACAATGGGTTGGGTTCATGCATCCCAACCCATAGAAATCTAGCTAGACACGATAAAACTATAATTAACTAAAGAATTTATGTTGCATGAAAATATTCTTACGCTAAAAGTTTAATTAACCAAAAGAAATGATATCTAGCAAGGAAATAATAAAACATCAACTAAAAAGAGGGAAGGAATGGAAAGAAATAAAGGAACAATACTTGTACTGAAAAAAACCCTTAAATTTAATGTAGATGATGAACAATTATTGAACAAGATGAAACCTAGGGTTCTTGCCTTCAAAAAGCTCTCTAAACTATGTAAAAACTAATTCCCTAATGTCTGATATAAAAAAGAATTAAACACATCACGTTCTTTTAAGATTTTGAACCATGCACAACTCTAAATTTAAGAAATAAAAATGCCGATTTCTTCCGGCAGAACCGGTTCTACTTTTTAGGTGAACCGATTATACTTTTTTAGCCTACCGGACCGGTTCTACTTCTTAGTCATAGGTTAGGTTTGGCTTTGATAGTGCGTCAAACTGGTTTAACTTTACTTTCATTGGTTCGACTTGGTTTTGATAGTGTGGCGAACCGGTTCGGTTCGTTGCATCTCTATTTTTCGTCCTTTTTCCCATTGATTTCTTCTCAACTTTGAAGCTTCATAACATCGCAACCGGGGCTCGAATTTAGATTCCCTTTCTTCCTACTTACCTAGGGACTTAAGGTCTTTAATTCCCTTGTGGTGCCTCATCCGAATTCCTGGTGCAAAATTACATTTTTTCCCTTGACTTTCCTTCACTTGTATCTTTCTTAAGTTTGAGTTTTCCTTTTCTTCAATGGTGTAAAATACCTGTAAAATGTAAGAGAAATACATGAAACTCGATGCACTTGATGGAAGATGTCAGTAGAAATTATATGAGACAATTCAATACAAATTACACTATCTAAAGTAATAAAGTCTCTAAATTATAGGGATAAATCGAAAGAATTTATGCCTAATCAACCCCATAAGTTCGAACTTTGATCGTCCTGAGCAATGTAAAAGAATCAAAGCATGGCTCAACACTTAACAAACCTATTATTGGGATGGAATACCTCTTTCGTGGGCAAGCAATTGCATTTAGCGTCTGTAATAAGATGTTAAACCCCTAGGTTACCTTAGTAGGACGGGTGGTGTCTCGTAAGGGTTTGCAGTTAATATACCCACAAAATTCGTTTTCGACTCAAAGAAAGATCAAAATACTTAAAAATTGTAAAATTTAAACCTTTCTAAAAATAATCACCGTAAATTTATATTCAAAAGTCTCAAGTTGTAGTGTGTATGTGCGAAGCCAAAAATTTAACCGTTAATTTCCACCGATTGATCATAACGTTACTTTCCAAAAATTCATTTTGATTTTAAATCTCACGGTCTACTCTCTCAAACGAATCTCTCGGAATGTGGCTATTTCTCCCGATGTGCTTGATTTAAAGAGTAAATACATTGGAACATGAATTCATGCACACAATTTTGAAAGACGGAATTTTTATGGTGAAAAGATCTCATCATCGGAATACAGTTATTGGAAAACGGGAAACATTGTCTCTTATTCACCCAAATTAATCTCTCATCTTATCTTTTTGTTCCTTAGCTCTCCACGTGGTAATCAATTTCGAAATTCGGACTCGGGTAGACTTTTTTGGATTTTGAGGTGTATTTGGAAAAATTGGGATTTGTTTGGAAAGTTGGAATTGGAAAATTTACTTAGGATGTCCATTAGTACTTTTTTGGGCTTTTGCTATTTTTCTCTTCCTTTTCTAATTTTTTTTCTATTTTTCACATTTTTCACATTTTTCTTTTCTTGTTATTTTTGTTGAGCATTATTCTATTTTTTCTTGCGTCTTTTTATTGCACCATTTGGACTTAATTTATGAATGTTCAATTTTCGAAATTCCGGGTTAATTGGGTTTTTCGGTTTACAAACGAAATTGAAAAAAAGATTATTAGGCTCAAAATGGGTTGCAAAGGGAAAACAATTTCACAAATTTTTATGGCTAATATTTTTGGGTAACAAATGAGGGCCTACTTCATTGTCCGAATTACTCATTGCTTTACCATATGCGTCTCGAGAATCATTTAATTTAGAGGTAATTTAGGGTTTTTTTTGAGACAACATCTCACACGTTTCCCGTAACCGATGAAAGTACAGGAATTGAGATCTTGAATGACTTATTAAAGTGCCGTAATGAACTTTATGTTAACCATTAACTCGGATTGATTTAAACACTCTGAAAAAGTGATAGGCTCAAATCTCACAGGGTTTGTTAATCTCCACACTTATTCGTAAAGTCATCAACTTTCTTTCAATTTCTATCTTTGGTCAATTTCGGCTTTGTGTATTTGAATTTTTACAATTTGAGACTTCAAACAAAATTTTGGTGATATTTTTGAAAAATTTAGATTCCAATTTTTATTTATTTTGAAGAAAAATATTTTTGGCTTTTTCGAATTGTTCTCAACTTTTTTTGAAAATTTTGAAGTTCTCTAAATTTTTTTGGGTGGGCATTTTAAAATTTTGTGAAGTTTTTAAAAGACGCACTTGTCACTAACTCATTAAATGCCTTCCCCCAAGTTCTAACTCGTTGGATGCCTTTCTTTACAATGCTATCATTATCCAGGGCATACTCACTTCATCTCGGTTATCGGCGATAGCACTAGAGGGGTATGTTTCACATAAATTTCATACACACAGATATTATTTTTATTTCTGCATATATATATATATATAGTATCTATACCCTTATATATATTTTTAATATTCCAACTAACCTTGCTTGTCAACCGTTGCACTAGCCTCTTGTTCCGAGTCTAAACCCGACTCCCTATTATCAGATATTCACACTATACTAATAATTACCCTATAGCTGCCCCAAAAGAATTAATCCATTTGTATCTTATATTGATGGTTATGCAACATGTAAATAAGTAAATAGTCCCTCTTTAGAGAATTGACAATAACCATCTAGTAAATTTAGTCCTTGTCCGACAAATAATGACACATTTTTATTTTTAATAAATTTCACGAATGCCAAAACACGGTACTACTAGCTCATATGAACTTCTAAAAATCACCCAGATCCATCCTTGGTCACAACTCATCCTCACCCATGGGGCGAATCAATTCGCTTCCTGAGTCGAATCAGTTCGCCCTGCCAAATCGATTCGCTCAAGAGGACGAATCGATTCAAATATGGGAGAAGCCCATAACTGCATATGATGAGAGGATTTCACCTATTTTCTTCAACCACTAGTTAGGTAAATACATTCACAACTTAATTTTCCATCCTCCATTGATCTTATACATGAACTTAATCTCTTTTCGTATATAAATCCATCCCACACATTTAACACATAATCAAATTTAAGGGATCTAATATAGATTCAAGAAATTTCTTGATTGCTTAATTTATTCTCATGATTACTCTAATCCTCAACTTTCTCATTCAAGATTTAATCTTTATGTTTGGATTTATTTTCAGAATATGTATTAAGAAATGATTACACTACTTATTATTCCAAATCCCATCTTTTAACATAGACCCCATTCCCCAAAATTCTTCTAAAACACAATATATCACCTACTATGATATGAACTGAATCTACATGCATAACATATTAAGCAAGTTAATTACTTGCCTTAATCAATACGTAGAGTCTAATTGTCCTTTGATGTGTGATGATTTTAGCCCCAAAAGATCCTTCAATCGTCCCACTTTTGAAGAATTAACTCCATTGGTATTTGAACATATAATGTGATCTTCAAGATTTGATAAAGTTATCATAAAACATCCAAGGGGGTTGGATTTGAAAAAACAAAGTGTTTGATCACAAAAAAGATGTCTAAATGGCTTTAGAGAAATTACAAACTCGTGTGCAGTCCAGTAATAAAGTCCATTGAAATGCTCTCCTACTTCCACACGAGAATCTCTAGTGGCTGTAGCATCCCTGAATGTCTCTGGTAGTTTACCTTAATTAATTGACGAGACAAACTCTGTTATGTATTGCTTCATCCCTACCCACGAATACTATCTCCTCACATCCTGGTACATCTTATCTCCATCGGGATGTACTGTAAACCTCGATCCGTAAGACTCAGTCATAACTGCATGTCTCAAATCTTCATTCTCTGGCACAACTAGTCTCCCCCTAAAATATAAGCCTCCCTCTGAGCTGATCGAGTAAGACTACGCACCCTAAGCTAATAATTGGCGCACTCTATCCTGATAGTACTGATCCTCTATCCATGCTTTCACTACCCACATGATAATCTCAGGAGTGACAATTAAAACTGACATGCATGCTCTAGCAATCTCATCATCGTGATGAAGCTCACTCCACTTCACCTTTAAAATCGCAGCCAACTCCCTAGTGGGTTTCCAACTTGACATGTCTGCCGCTATGTTATTTTTACCAGGATGATGTTATATATCAAACTGGTACTCCGTCATGAATTATAGCCACCACTTCTGCCTCATATTCAGATCCTTCTATGTGAAGATATACTGAAGTGACTTATGATATGTGAACAATGTAAACTGCTCCCCCAAAAGATAGTGTCTCCATATCCCCAAAGCAAACACAATCGCTGACAACTCCAGGTCTTGTGTGGGATAATTCTTCTCATGGGGCTTAAGCTTTCAAGACGCATAAGCTATACCCCTCTCCTCCTGCTGTAATACACCCCCAAGTCCTGCAATGATGCATCCATGTAGACTCGATACTCCACCCCACTCCTAGGCAATGTAAGTACAGGTGCTGATGTTAATTTATCCTTCAGCTCATCAAAGGCTAACTAACAGTGATCACTCCACACAAGCAGTACCCCTTATGAGTCAGGTTCATCAACGGACCCGTAATCTTTACAAATCCCTTAATAAAGCAACGATAATACCTCACTAACCCCAGAAAGCTACGAATTTCTGTCGGTGTCATGGGTTGTCCCCACCCCCTCACCACCAATACCTTACTCGGATAAATAGCAATACCCCTATCAGACACGATGTGGCTAAGAAATTGTACCTAAAGTAGCCAAAATACACACTTTTAGAATTTAGCATACAACTAGTGGCCCCGAAGTGTCTGTAAGACCATATGCAAATGCTCCGTGTGCTCCTCCTTAGTACGAGAGTAAACCAAAATGTCATCCATAAACACGATCACGAACTAGTCCAAGAACTCCCTGAATAATCTATTCATGGGATCCATGAACCTACTGGCACATTGGTGAGCCCAATGGCATCACCTTGAACTCGTACGGCCCGTATCTTAATAGGAAAGAGGTCTTGGGAACATCCTCCTCCCAAATGAGCAACTGGTGATATCTCAATCTCAAGTCAATCTTGGAGAAGTACACAGTCCCTCTCAACTGATCAAATAGTTCATCGATCCTTAGCAGCGGATACTTTTGCCGTATCGTGACCTTGTTCAGCTCCCTGTAGTCTACAAACAAGCAAAGAAAACCATCCCCATTCTTCACAAATAACACAGGTGCACCCCACGGAGATGTACTTCACCGAATAAAATGAATCTTTTCCCTCAACTCCCGCAACTCTGAAGGGGCCATACGATACCGTGCTCGGGCAGTCGATCTCGTACCCCATACTAGGTCAATAATAAACTCAATCTGTCGACTGGGTGGTAACCATGGTATCTCCTAAAATACATCCTTAAATTATCTAACAATTGGAATCGAGTCTATCAGAATAACTACCTCCTGTGAGATCTCCTCATCAATGTAGTATAGGTAGGTGTGCGACCTTCCCTCAGGAAGAGGCTCGCTACCAAGAACATCTCCTGACCCATAATGAAGAACACTATGGTCCTCTCGTAACAGTCTACCGTTGCCTTGTAATCCGCCAACCAATCCATTCCTAATATAAGATCGTATCCCTCAGTGTTTAACACAAGAAGGTATGTTTCTAAGCTCAGACTTCCAATAATAATTTCCACACCTCTATATACCGAGGGTATACAGTGAATCTACACACATAAGGCAAGTGTCTGCTGTCTCTAAAAGACTGGCTGCTTGAGCAAATCTAGTGGCAATAAAAGAATGCGACGCCCGAGTATAAAAAATAATCCTACCCTCATGGCCATGAATAGGATACATACCTTCAACTTTTGGTGAAGCCTGAGGTTCTGGTGGCATGGTTATGTGTCAGAGTTATACACACACCTATAGTGCATCTGTCCCTACTGCTGTTGTGGGGCTGGGGGTGTCGGTGCTGGTGTTGGAGGTAATAGAGCATGTTGCCCCTGTTCGGCACCTTACTACTGTGACCTACCCAACTGTGGGAAATATTTCCTTTTATGACCCTGATGGCCACATATAAAACACTATCCCAGAAACGGTCTCTGCCTCTATCCCTGCTAGCAATATCGAGGCTGGCCCTGATGCTGTCCTTGATAATCCTAGCATTGCTGGCCACCTCCACTGTTCCCTTGGCCTGATGGTTGCCCTGAAGAACCCGCTACTGTTGATTAGGGCCTGGCTGACCCTGCTTGAAACCCTGACCATCCGGTCGATAACCCCCAGATTTGAATCTCTTGGCAGAATCCCCCTATTGGGTATTCTGCCCCTGCTGCCTATCTGCCTGATGTTGCTGTGATTCGCTAGTAATACCCCCACCTGCTTTGCCATGCTGACTAAGCTCACCTCCTCTCTTAGTTCCCTTCATATGGAAGCGATGATCTTTGTAGTGTAATAGTATTGCATTGATGGCATTTATATATGTCACTAATGCTGGATTGTCGATCAAGTGTTGCCTGATCCTCCAGGCTAATCAATCCGTAAACCTCATTTTCTTTCGATCCTCATTGCTCACCTCATCTGACATAAAATTAGCCAAATGGGTGGACTCCTCCTCATACTCTTCTATGGAGCGGTCACCCTGGGTTACCTCACTGTATTTCTTCTGCATTTTAGTCTCCACTGCTAGCAAAAAGTACTTGCGGTCAAACCGCACCGAAAACTTAGCAATTGTCATCATATCTCTCTTCTCGACAGTGGTAATTGACTCCCACCATTGTAATGTTGCTCCAGCAAGTCTGAAAGTAGACAATATTTTCTTCTACATCTCACTACATTACACCATGTGCAGGTGGCTCTATATACTCTTCTTCCACTAACACGCCTAAACTACATCAGAGCTACCCTAAAACTCGAGCAAATCGCCTTTCTAAAACGTCTCTCTGAATCTCTACCAAGTAGATGGATCTGGCTGGGCTTAGATCACTAGTTCCACTAGAGGATACGTGTACGACTGTGGGAAATGAACGACAATAGTTGTGTTGACTGCATGGGACACTATCTCAGCCACATGTGCAGTCGAGATCATCTCCTGTGGTGGTTGTGGTGGCAGTACCTGTGGCTCCTGGTGAGCCTTCCTCACCTCATCCCTGGATGCTACCCTCACTACTTGCTCTCTCCTTTGTGGCATCTGAAAATAGATTGAATTGTATAAGTACACAGTCTATACAAAATTTAATAGCAGAAGAACGATATCTCAAACACATGAAGATAAAAGCAACAATCCTAATAATAGGGCTCTATATCAAAAGAACGATGCGTTGAAATCATAATAAGTCGTACAGATCCTATGGACACTAGAACCTGATGTTTTGATACCATCCGTGACACCCCGCCTAATTAAATATTGGGTGATCAGTCCTTTATTAAATTGAAAGAGGTTTCCCATTTGGTTCATTCTCAGCATCATTGTCGAAAAACATATTAATTACTAACCACCTATTAGTTAATTAAACTGGTGTCAAAATTTTTATCTTTCATTAGACCATTTAATATAAAATGTTGCAAACTAAATTAAGGCATTCATACAATTAATTTAGGCTCAACCATCATAATGAAATAAATAAATAAATATTGTCTTGCTGAATAAACCATCGGCTGAAAATCCAAACCCAACTAATAGTCCAACAAATAGTAAATAAATCCACTACAAGTCTGAAATGAATACTGAAACAAATGAAGTCTGAATGGGGAAACATACCCAACTGAAATACTGAATTAAAATCCTACACTAGGAATGAGTAGAAGCGTCTAATCAAGTCCCGCAAGCCTCCACAGTGCTGCAGCAAATCATCCTTGGGATGGATCGTCAAGTCTAGGGTCCCTGTGCTTAGACACCTAAAAGGTTCGGGAAAATATTTATAGAAAGGTTTAGAGCACAAAACATTTTGAAAATATTTTGCAAGAATTTATCACAATTTAAAAATCAGTTATTGATTACACGTGTTAGGTTCACGTACACTCTCTTGAGTTTCTTCATCTCTCAACTATTGTGCACGTCTAACATTTTCTACTTAGCCCACTTATCCATACTACCCCAGCTAACTACACGTAAGTATCTATCTATAATCTCAACACCTATAAGTCCCCGTACCGCCCATAAAGTAAACTATTCAAATTACCATATCTCATATGTTATTGATATCATAAGTAACATTCTCCATATGTTATCATTTAATTAAGTCTAACTACTTAGTTCGTTATTTATATACACACTATCAATCTGTATACTATCACATGTAAGTACAATTATTCAAATGATTATATATAACTATATCACTAATATATATAATTATGGTGTCTCTCAAAAGGACCACCTAACAAAAATAGGCATACTCTGTTATTAGTCCATGTACCTTTCATTCTAATATAAGGACTATTGGTTGGGCATGTCTCCTCGAACCCAAAATCAAATAACAAACAATGGAGGCGAACATAATTTAAAGCCTTTGGACTATGCACATGCCTAATGTACCCAAATGACCTACCAGTCTCAATAATACATAGTACATAATGAGCCGCCCTAAGTTTTATGTCCTGGGGCACAAATCCAGACCTCCCTGGAATTGGCAAGGTGGGCACAAATCCAATTAGAAGGTGTACACACAACCTAATTATCATATTTCTTACGTAGTATTTTTCTCTCAAACACTCACCGTGCCATCAATTTATGCTTAATCTCGCTATCATTTTAATTCGAGTATTACTCAGAGAGGACTTTGTCGACCTGACCTCTCATTTGGGCAAAGATGGGGTCTTCTTTGCCCTCTAGAGCTTTGATTGCATGCGAAAGTTTAGTGTTTATACCCCTAAGGTCTTGTCATCTTGGTGCGGGGCGATTACCTTTGATATAGACTTCACCTTTAGGAAAAATATCCCCCTATCGAATAATTAGGGCTTTGATACATGCCCTAAGAGATGGAGGGCCCTACTCTAAAGGTCCTAGTTACCTACTTATGAAATTGAGTAGCTATCTCTATCATACACTACTGGTCTATATCATAAATTCACTTAAATTCTCCATAATTCATTCTCCGTCTCTTGAATTAATTACGCCATAATTTAAGTATATTAAATCTCTCCTTAATCCTATCATTAAGACTAAGTCCTAATTCCATTACTAGCCTACTGTAATATAAAAAATCTCTCGTTATAATTTAACGAAGTCCCAAAAGTTTCCCCGACCACATTTTAGGATTTATAGGCTTAAAAGGAAATTTTCACATTTTCTGGGAAAAATGAATCGATTTTCCAGGAGACCGAATCAATTTGCTCTCTGAATCAATTCGCCTCTATATCAAATCGATTCAAAATTACGTAGATCATCTTCTTTCTCAATACGCAAATGTTTTTTCATCATTTTTCTTATTCATTTATCCATTATTCTATACCAAACTTTAAACCAATTGTCCTAACCATTATCTACATGTATTATGATGATTTCCCATGTGATATAATCCTCAAAACATTAAACATTCTAATCAAACATGGATCATAACATCTATTCATCAAACCCCTAACTTTCATGTTCTTCATTTATACACAACATAAAACGAAGATTTTTCTCATCTAAATTATCACTCGTGTTCTAATTTCATAACTTCTACATGCATATAATCAGTCTACATGAAATCCTACCCATAGCATGGATTTAAATTATTATTTTCCTCTAAGAATATGGCTTTATCAACATATTTCAAAACCTTATAAACATGGGTATTATAACTTCAAAGAAAATTGTAAACAAACACTTTCCTTGTCTTGTATGATTTGATTTTATGGTTTTGATGTTAGATGATGTGCCTTATCTTCCAATCCTTACTCCAAGATTGATAATGGAGCAAGATCACCCTTCAATTTCTCAAAAACTCTCTCTTAGGCTTCACAAATGATCTCTCTTCTTCTCCAATGGCTTCTCTAAATTTTAAAACCTCTAAACCCTAGCCTCTATCATCTATATACTGATAAAGAAATTGTAAATTCGTAGGTCTCTTAACCATTAATTACCAAATGACTAAAATGCCCCTATACTATGTTGGTTTAGTCTAAAATTGCCCCGAAACTTAATTAACAACCCCATGTATACTGTTCTGACTATTTCAACGCTTTCGGAGTCGTCCGTGACCTCAAAATCATTATCCGAGTCACTCTAAATAATATTCATATCTCGACCTCAATTTAGTATACACGCGACTCCCGGTTGAGATAAATTTAATTACGCCAATATCACGCGCTATGACGCATAATAATTTCTATACAACATTTACTATTCCCTTAATAAATTTAACACATAATATTAATCATTTTGTCTTTCTCTTGATTAATATTTAATAACAACATTTTTATTTATTTCAATTAAATTATGTCACTCTCGTAATTTAAAATAAAATGAATAATCTACCGAATACGCATATTACGGGGTATTACAGGTAGTTTGTTTGGTTGACTTAATTTCAGCTGCTTCGTTGACTTTTAGATTAGATATCATCATGTAATTAATGAGCTTGTTTGCATAACTACGTTGTAGGTTTATACCAACTACCATGGGTAGGCTTTCATATGTTATTTTTTGTTCGAGTTTTACTTTAGGTAGTTGTTCTTGGGCTAAGGAGAAGGTTCGGCATACTCATCTATGTATGGATGTGAGTACATTAGAGGAGATTTCAGTTGCGTACAGGTGTCACTGATAATAAGAGGTTCTTCGAGTTTTGTTTAGATATTTATTGAGTTATCACTTATGTGAGAGATAAATTTTTGCCTTATAGATTGGCATTAGCTTTGGATCAACTGCGAGGGCATTTATATGGAATTGACATTGTTAGAGATATTATAGGGTCGTGTGAATCAATACCCCAAAGTTTCTGAGCCGATTGGGCATTCGGGGACGACATTAGTTTAAAGGATCTCTAAAAGAGGGATGGTTTATTAAACGGATGTGTGAACCACCAGGAGTAGGATGAGGTCAAGATACGGGATGAGTGTTTGTTGTTACGTATTAATGACCTGTCGAAGAAGTGGGGGAGAGTGTTTCCTCCTGATGATTCAAATGGGAGCGATTTATCATTATTAGTGAGATCAGGAGGAGGATATCCTGAAGGCAACTTTCTTGTATAATATGAAACGAGTGCGCCATTAGTGCATTATGACCGCGCAAAGGGGTAGTTCATTGTGATTTGCAATGATTTTTTGATGAAGAGGGAGTGGTGTTGACACACCCCAACCCAGTTACTTATAATTAAGTTTGAAAGTCAAAGTGAGTCAAACCATAATTAATCTAACCAAACCATAATCACGAGTTTTGATTTCAGAATCATTATTGTAAATCCATATAACTGAAAACCTTTTTACAACATCAGAGTAATGATGCCCATAAAAACTTTCTTGAAGGATAAGTTAACTTAATTACATCATTTACATTTACACAAATCATAGTTTCTCCCATTCCTGGCTAACCCAACCTGACCTCCTAGATTTGGCAGTGACATCGCGTTTCCTGAAAAATGTGAACATAGGAATCATGAGCAAAATAGCCCAGTGAATGTATCACTACTAAACTACTGCATGAATTTAAATGCAATAAATCATGTCCATATACTTATGTATTAACTTATCCGGCTCATTCAAAATGAATGACCAACTTTTTCGAATCATGATTCACATATCCTGTCTAAATAGACAATTCTCCCCCATTCCTGGTCGAGGAGTAACCCCTTGTCATTAATAGACAAATCTCCCCCATTCCTGGTCGAGGAGTAACCCCTCATTTCGGTAAACCGAAATGAACAATTTCATATTGATTTTATTATGATCATACCAACAACACGATACAAATATCTCTTTCCAGTGAGTACACTCACCTTGGTTAGCAACTACGTATTCAGGTTTCCTTCTGGTGGAGCTGAACTGGGTTGATTAGACCTTACACCTATCAATCCAACTAGATCAGTACTGAACCTCAATCATAAATATTATTCAAACATAATTATGTAACTTTCCATGACTATACATCAACAATAGAATTCCAATTAAGTCACATTCCATAAAACATAGGTAAAGACAAAACAATGGTATATATGTTGATAAAGTTACGGACATTCAACCGTAGGATATACCTTATGGGGAATTTATAACCAAAGTCAAATAAACATGAAATTATACTCCTCAATGTATATAAACATGAAACATGTACTCAAAGTACCCTTTGTAAGGACGAAATACAAACATTCATTCAAAGGGTACCAAGTATGGCCTGAAATTATGGTCTTGCATACTTAACCATCCTATATTCCTAAATTGTACAAATACAGGGGTCCAACCTCATCAATATGAAAACATATATGAATATATTATCCAGTACAAGTGACGGTGTAATTTTTAAAGCTTCCTAGGGCAAGTTATGACCATTTCTCTACAACACCAGAAATCTGCCCTACAAGCTCCTCTATTGTTCCTTCGAATTCCCAGAATTTTCATAATTTTTCTACAGCATAAATTTCCATGATTTTCAACACACTTTCAGTAGACATACTGAATAGTACAGAATTAAAGTTTCATAATATTTGGACTTCATTTGCTATCTCAAAATCTGGACCAAACTCAAGTCATACCGAAATCAAGTATACAAACAGCAACTATGTACCAACTTGAAATCATTATTACGGCCTAACCACAAGGAGATAAATTATAATTTTCAGATATGATATGAATATATGAGTCTACTTTCATATCCAATTGGAATTTCTCAATTCCAGTAATCACACAAAGAGATATGCAAGTTTGAATACAAGGGGTTTCAATACAAAGCAATTTTAAGGGTTTCTACATTCAACTTAACATAAACTTACATCTAACCATACATACATATAAAGGGCTGAAACTTTCGTAAACCTATGATGATTTATATCATATAAATCAGTAATATAAGATAAATAACAAGAATTTCTATTAGGATTACCTTCAGGGCTTTTTACGTAATTTCCACGGATTTTTCTACACTTTTTCTCCTCACTTTTCTTCCTAAACTTCTACCTTCTCTTTCCTTAAGCTCAAAACCCTTTCATGGCTGGTTTTTGCTGAAGAAATATGTTAGAGGGAGGGTTTTAAGTCGGCCAAGGCTGCCTCCCAAGCCAACCAATCAATTTAAAACATTTGGTTTAATAAAAGACAAAATACCACTTAAGGGAATTGACATATTTGCCCCTTCTCGTAATTTCGACCTAACTTCTTCCTCGAGCATCCATTTGATGCACCGTTTGTTGTGTTGCGATCCTAACTCATATGTCTACAACTATGTAGTTTTCACCTCAAGTCATTTATAATGTTATAAAGGTCAAAACTAGTCTTAAACAGGGACATTTCTATCGAAAATAACCAAATCTTGTGTTCGTACATAACTCGACATTTCATGATTTATGACAGTAGGATTAGACTAAACATATTCACTTAACATTAGATATACTAATATCACATTATTCATATCACATAATATAAGCATGATTTAAATATAATTTATCATAATTATATTCGGGTTGTCACAACCTCCCCCCCTTAGAAAATTTCGTCCCCGAAATTTAATATAAAGGTCACTTACCAAACAAATGGGGATACTGTTTCTTCATGCTATCCTCCGTTTCCCAAGTTGCTTCTTTAACTCCATGGCTCATCCACATAACTTTAACTAAGTGAATAACTTTATTCCTCAACACCTTCTCCTTACGATCAATAATTTCCAATGGTTCCTCGATGTACGACAAGTCTTCCTTCAGTTCAATTGGTTGAGTTTTCAACTGATGAGATGGATCCGCCAAATACTTACGAAGCATCGATACATGAAACACATCATGTAAACGGGATAAATCTGTAGGTAATGCTAATCTATAAGCCAGGGGCCCAATTCTTTCCAACACTTCATATGGTCCAATGTATCTTGGACTTAGTTTCCCCTTTTTGCCAAATCTCATAACGCCTTTCCACGGTGAAATACGCAGGAATACAAAATCTCCCTTCTGAAATTCCAATGGATGCTTCCTCTTATCTGCATAAAATTTCTGCCTGCTTTGCGCTATCTTTATCCGTTCCCGAATCATTTTGATCTTTTCAGTTGTCATATCTATCAATTCGGGACCCAAAATTTTCCTTTCACCCACTTCATCCCAACACAAAGGCGTTCTACATCTCCTCCCATATAAAGCTTCATAAGGAGCCATACCAATAGTCGACTGATAACTATTATTATACGAGAATTCCATCAATGGCAAATGATCATCCCAACTACCTTTGAAGTCAAATACACAGGCCCGTAACATGTCTTCTAATATTTGAATCGTCCTTTCTGATTGCCCATCAGTTTGTGGATGAAACGCAGTGCTGAACTTCAAACTTGTGCCCATGGCATTCTGGAGACGAGGCCAAAACTTAGAAGTGAATGTTGGATCTCTATCTGATACAATTGACACTGGTGCCCCATGTAAACGGATAATCTCATCAACGTACATTCGTGCATACTTGTCAACAGTGTAAGTGGCCTTAACTGGAAGAAAATGGGCTGACTTCGTCAATCGATCTACAATCACCCAAATAGAATCATGACCCTTTGGTGACCGGGGTAATCCTATAACAAAGTCCATCGTTATATGCTCCCACTTCCATTCCGGAATAGGCAACGACTGCAATAATCTTGCCGGCTTCTGATGCTCTGCTTTCACTTGCTGGCATACTAAACATTTAGCTACGAACTCTGCAATCTCACGTTTCATATTGTTCCACCAGTAATACTCCTTCAAATCTCTGTACATTTTGGTACCTCCCGGATGCATAGAGTAAATAGAACTATGTGCCTCTTCTAATATATCCCTCTTTAAGGGTGGATCATTCGGTACACAAATCCTATTTTTATAACACAACGATTCATCATTCTTAATTTCAAAGTCACTCTCTTTACCATCCAGGACATCTTGTTTCTTCTTCTCAAGGAATGGATCACTGGTCTGCAAATTTCGTATGCGTTCGGCCAATAAAGGTCTCACTGTGACATGTGCTAATAATCCTCCACTTTTTGAAAACTTCAATTCAATCCCCATCAATGCCAAGTCAAGAATATTTCCAACACGAGCACACCGTATGCAACCGAGAATCCCTGATGATTTTCGACTCAAAGCATCTGCTACTACATTGGCCTTCCCAGGATGGTGATGAATGGTACAGTCATAGTCTTTAATCAGCTCTATCCAACGCCTCTGTCTCAAATTCAGTTCCTTTTGTGTAAACAAGTATTTTAAACTTTGATGATCTGTAAATATCTCACAAGTTTCTCCATACAAGTAATGTCGCCATAACTTTAAAGCAAAAACAATGGCTGCTAGCTCCAGATCGTGTGTAGGGTAGTTTCGTTCATGCGTCTTTAATTGTCTGGAAGCATATGCTATTACCTTCCCATTCTGCATAAGAACACATCCTAACCCCTGAAATGAAGCGTCTGTATAGATCACAAAAGACTCATTCCCACATGGAATAGTAAGTATAGGGGCTGAAACCAACCGATTCTTTAATTCTTTAAAACTCCTCTCACATTCTTCATCCCATACAAACTTCACTTCTTTACGAGTCAACTTTGTCAGTGGTAATGCTATTGCTGAAAATCCCTTAATGAATCTGCGATAGTAACCTGCCAATCCTAGGAAACTCCTAATTTCTGTCACATTCTTAGGACTCTCCCATTCAACAATTGCTTCCACCTTCTTTGGATCAACATATATCCCATTTCCCGAGACAACGTGCCCTAAAAACACAATTTCATTCAACCAAAACTCACACTTACTGAATTTAGCAAACAATTTCTTCTCTCTCAAAATCTGCAATACAAGTCTCAAATGCTTCTCATGTTCCTCCATGCTACGCGAGTAAATCAACACATCGTCTATGAATACAATCACAAAGGAATCAATGAAAGGGTGGAATACCCGATTCATCAAATCCATAAAAACTGCCGGAGCATTAGTCAATCCAAAAGGCATCACCAAAAACTCATAGTGCCCATATCGAGTCCGAAAAGCTGTTTTGGAAATATCACTATCCTTCACTTTCAGTTGGTGGTAACCCGATCTCAAATCAATCTTTGAAAATACAGTGGCCCCCTGTAATTGGTCAAACAAGTCATCGATACGAGGTAGAGGGTATTTGTTTCTAATGGTCACCTTATTCAATTGCCGATAATCAATACATAATCGCATTGTCCCATCTTTCTTTTTCACAAATAACACCGGGGCTCCCCATGGTGAAACACTAGGCCGAATGAACCCTCTGCTTATCAGATCTTGTAATTGCACTTTCAATTCCTTCAACTCTGTTGGTGCCATTCTATAAGGAGCAAGGGAAATCGGACCAGTACCTGGAATTAATTCAATGGAGAACTCTACTTCCCTATCGGGTGGCAGTCCTGGCAATTCCTGTGGGAAGACATCATAAAATTCTCTAACCACTGGTATATCTTCAACTTTAAGTGCTTCCTTACTAACATCAATCACATATGCTAAATACCCCATACAACCCTTACTCAATAACTTTCTGCTCTTTATTGCTGAGATAAGACAATTAGGGACAACGTTCCTTTCCCCCGTAAACTGAAACTCGGGTTCACCAGGAAGATGAAATGTAACTTCTTTTCGAAAACAATCAATGGAAGCATGATACGATGATAACCAATCCATCCCCAATATAATATCAAAATCCCGAATGGCCAATGGTAACAAATCGATATAGAAATCTCGCTCACCCAAACGTAAGACACAATTTTTATAAACATGCTCAACCAGAATCACACTTTCCATTGGGGTAGAAATATATAAGGCACAATTGAGAAATGAACATGGTCTACCCAAATATGAAACAATATCTGATGCCACAAATGAATGCGTAGATCCAGGATCAATGAGTGCATATAAATCTTTGTTTGCAATAGAAAGTTTACCTGTAACCACTTCAGGTGTAGCATGAGCATCTTGCAACGTCATCGCAAACACTCTTCCTCCTGCCCTCGATCCAGTTGCTTGTTGTGTACCTCTCCCCCTGGTGGCACTGCCTGGAGAAGATCCTTTATGAGGCCCCACACTACTGACTGAAACTGTTCTCGCCAACATAGGACAATTCTTTCTCAAATGACCTTTTTGGTGACAGTTGAAACATTCTATATTCAGTAACTTTGGGCAATTTCTCTTTATATGACCCGATGACCCACAAAAGAAACAAACATTAGGATCTCCTTGTGCTGAAACTCCTGAACCTCTTCCACCACTAGCCTCACCCCTTGGCAAACTACTTCCACCTCTACCCTGTTGGAATTTCTGCCCTCCAAACCTCGAATATTCTGTACCACTACTCTTTTGATAATTTGGATCAAATCTGCTTCTCTTTACACCTCGTTCTCGATTCCCTCTAGCTTCATTCACGTCCCTTTCTACCAACATGGCTTTGTTCACCAAGGCTGAATAATTAACAGTCTCTAAAGCCGACAACCGTGATTTAATGACTAACTCAAGCCCATCGAGAAATCGACTGCACATATCTTCCTCATTCCGTATAAACCTCGAAGCAAACCGAGATAAAGCTGTAAGTTTAGCTTCGTATTCTCTAACTGTCATACTCCCTTGATTCAATAGGAAATATTCTTTCTCCTTTTGTTTTTGATACATCGGAGGAAAATACTTGGCATACAAGGCTTTAACAAAAGCATCCCATGAGATCACATTCCCGCCTCCTGGAGTAATCAACAAATGTTTTGTGGCATCCCACCAATATTTAGCTTCTCCTTTCAGCATATACGTCGCCAAGGTCACTCGTTGATTTTCAGGCATCTTCATCACCCCAAAGATAAGTTCAATCTCTTTAACCCAGACTTCTGCCTTTGCGGGATCAACTGCTCCTTCGAACGATGGTGGGTTCATCTTAATAAATTTCTCATGTGAAGTACTTCTTTCTTCCCGGTGTATCACCTCCTCAGCCCTAGCCAAGGCTTGTGCCTCCAGTTGCCTGGTCTGTTGTTCTTCCACATGAGCCATAAACCTAGCTTGTTGCTCAGCCATTAGAGTCATAGCACGTGCCATTTTTTGCATATCTGTCAGTTGTTCTTGCTCGGGTTCCACATTTATCTGAACAGGTTGCTCAACCTCCGCTTCTGCTGGAATATTTGAAGCCTCATCATCTATTCCCACATTCAAATTCCCTCGTTCCATTCTCTTATATCTGTAATGAATCAAAGATATAACAACATGCAGATATACATATCTTTCCTAACATAATCGTTAGTATCAAATAAAATATATTTCTAACATTCACTGCCAAATCTAGACTCTTCTCACTCCAGAACCTCTAAAACCTAGGCTCTGATACCAAAAGCTGACACACCCCAACCCAGTTACTTATAATTAAGTTTGAAAGTCAAAGTGAGTCAAACCATAATTAATCTAACCAAACCATAATCACGAGTTTTGATTTCAGAATCATTATTGTAAATCCATATAACTGAAAACCTTTTTACAACATCAGAGTAATGATGCCCATAAAAACTTTCTTGAAGGATAAGTTAACTTAATTACATCATTTACATTTACACAAATCATAGTTTCTCCCATTCCTGGCTAACCCAACCTGACCTCCTAGATTTGGCAGTGACATCGCGTTTCCTGAAAAATGTGAACATAGGAATCATGAGCAAAATAGCCCAGTGAATGTATCACTACTAAACTACTGCATGAATTTAAATGCAATAAATCATGTCCATATACTTATGTATTAACTTATCCGGCTCATTCAAAATGAATGACCAACTTTTTCGAATCATGATTCACATATCCTGTCTAAATAGACAATTCTCCCCCATTCCTGGTCGAGGAGTAACCCCTTGTCATTAATAGACAAATCTCCCCCATTCCTGGTCGAGGAGTAACCCCTCATTTCGGTAAACCGAAATGAACAATTTCATATTGATTTTATTATGATCATACCAACAACACGATACAAATATCTCTTTCCAGTGAGTACACTCACCTTGGTTAGCAACTACGTATTCAGGTTTCCTTCTGGTGGAGCTGAACTGGGTTGATTAGACCTTACACCTATCAATCCAACTAGATCAGTACTGAACCTCAATCATAAATATTATTCAAACATAATTATGTAACTTTCCATGACTATACATCAACAATAGAATTCCAATTAAGTCACATTCCATAAAACATAGGTAAAGACAAAACAATGGTATATATGTTGATAAAGTTACGGACATTCAACCGTAGGATATACCTTATGGGGAATTTATAACCAAAGTCAAATAAACATGAAATTATACTCCTCAATGTATATAAACATGAAACATGTACTCAAAGTACCCTTTGTAAGGACGAAATACAAACATTCATTCAAAGGGTACCAAGTATGGCCTGAAATTATGGTCTTGCATACTTAACCATCCTATATTCCTAAATTGTACAAATACAGGGGTCCAACCTCATCAATATGAAAACATATATGAATATATTATCCAGTACAAGTGACGGTGTAATTTTTAAAGCTTCCTAGGGCAAGTTATGACCATTTCTCTACAACACCAGAAATCTGCCCTACAAGCTCCTCTATTGTTCCTTCGAATTTCCAGAATTTTCATAATTTTTCTACAGCATAAATTTCCATGATTTTCAACACACTTTCAGTAGACATACTGAATAGTACAGAATTAAAGTTTCATAATATTTGGACTTCATTTGCTATCTCAAAATCTGGACCAAACTCAAGTCATACCGAAATCAAGTATACAAACAGCAACTATGTACCAACTTGAAATCATTATTACGGCCTAACCACAAGGAGATAAATTATAATTTTCAGATATGATATGAATATATGAGTCTACTTTCATATCCAATTGGAATTTCTCAATTCCAGTAATCACACAAAGAGATATGCAAGTTTGAATACAAGGGGTTTCAATACAAAGCAATTTTAAGGGTTTCTACATTCAACTTAACATAAACTTACATCTAACCATACATACATATAAAGGGCTGAAACTTTCGTAAACCTATGATGATTTATATCATATAAATCAGTAATATAAGATAAATAACAAGAATTTCTATTAGGATTACCTTCAGGGCTTTTTACGTAATTTCCACGGATTTTTCTACACTTTTTCTCCTCACTTTTCTTCCTAAACTTCTACCTTCTCTTTCCTTAAGCTCAAAACCCTTTCATGGCTGGTTTTTGCTGAAGAAATATGTTAGAGGGAGGGTTTTAAGTCGGCCAAGGCTGCCTCCCAAGCCAACCAATCAATTTAAAACATTTGGTTTAATAAAAGACAAAATACCACTTAAGGGAATTGACATATTTGCCCCTTCTCGTAATTTCGACCTAACTTCTTCCTCGAGCATCCATTTGATGCACCGTTTGTTGTGTTGCGATCCTAACTCACATGTCTACAACTATGTAGTTTTCACCTCAAGTCATTTATAATGTTATAAAGGTCAAAACTAGTCTTAAACAGGGACATTTCTATCGAAAATAACCAAATCTTGTGTTCGTACATAACTCGACATTTCATGATTTATGACAGTAGGATTAGACTAAACATATTCACTTAACATTAGATATACTAATATCACATTATTCATATCACATAATATAAGCATGATTTAAATATAATTTATCATAATTATATTCGGGTTGTCACAGGTGTGGTAGTGGTGCTCGCTACATCCAAATCTATAATTATGGGTGGTTTATGTCCAATATTAAAGTTTACCGAGAGTGGGGTATATAAATAGTATTGGGAATAGGTTCCTTTCTCCCTTCAATGATCTAAGAGGTTTACATTTCTAGAGAATTTTTTGCCATAAGGAGGTCCTAATTATAAGGGTTAGCGTTGACCAAGGCACTTATTTGATGACTCACTATACATTCTAGAGATGACTAAAAGTACGAGAGTATAAGAGATTGATCGTTTGATCGTTATGAGGTCCCGGGGTCCTTGATATGACATGGTACCATTTGAATCCATCAAAGTTGATTGGACGCATTGATTTGACCTATAAGTTAGAAAGCTATTAGTGTGTGGGTGTTTTGGAATAACTTAAAGGATAGGGTGTCCCTAGTCAAGCGTGTGAACTTTGACAAAATCAACTAAGGAATTTATGAACAGGCGGAGGTGTGGTTTGGTGTTTCAAGCGTAATGTGGAAATTGTGGAATTCGAGTTCCAATAGAGAGTAGACAACCTAATGGGAAGTCACCCTATGTGGCATAGATAGGGAGAGGACAGTGTTGGTTGATTTTACCTTATCTTCATTAGTGTGCAGGATATTTTTGGGTACATGATGAAAAGAGTTCCTGAGGGACCAGTTAATGTTCAACAATTAGACTAGTCGATTTAGAGTATAATCGAACGCGATTTATGATGATAGAGACCTGGGTGTGCATTAGGTCCTAGAGGATAGATTCGTCTATAGTAGTGGGAGGATGTTATGGGCGAGATATTCTTTGATTTCCTACTAAAAATATACTGAATTCAAATTTCGAGAACGAAATTTCTTGTTTAAGGGGGGAGGGAATGTAATACCCCATATTTTGTGAATTTATTAATTGAATAAAATTAATTATGTGTGCTTGTTGTGACTGCTAATGTCACCATTTATATCTTTATGTGTTATTTAATTGGAATTTAAAATTTGATTTAAGACACGATGATTAATTAATATTTGGACCCATATCGGGAAATTAGTAAATAACTGAGTTATTAATTATTTGAATTGGTATTTTTTTTATCAAGTTGGTGGGATGTATAGCATGTATGTTTTTAGTTTAAAATGGAGTAATTTAGGCCTTTTAGGTTAGTATAGGACCTAAAGTGGATTATAGACCATTTAAAGACTATTTTGGACTTTTTGTTAGTGGCCCATTTGGGGCCCAACCCTAATTTTGTGGGTTAAAGGTTGTAAGGGGTCATTAGAAATCTCATTTATCACAAAACACAATTGGGAAGAAAGTTGGGAGGCTAGAGAGAAGGCACATTAAGAGAAGAGGAGTAATTAGGATATTTGGCTTGGTTTTTCTCCACAAATTATGAGACAATATTATACAGAATGATCATGATTGTATGCGTGTTAACATTGTGATTTATATTTAAATCTAAATATAAACATGACTTCAATCTAATTAAAAGATTAATTTGATTAATTCTAAGACTAACCTAGTTTAGATAGTAATTGGGTTAGTTTTCATTACTAATTTGATTGATTCTCTCATTAATTGGAATTAAAATGGCTACACGATGATTATAACATGCTTTGTGTTATTAATTAGTTAAATGCCTTGATTATATGAATTGATCCATTAAGATCATTAGCTCGTTGATGAATTTTATTAAAGTTAGGATTCTTAAATTAAGAATTGGGGTTTTAATTAATCTTGGTGTAATCTTGGGTTTTAATGATAAAAATGGGTTCCAATTGTTGTTTTGATGTGGTTTTATCATTCAGATGTTTATTGGGTTCTTAGAGGAAGCTCTTGTGTTCATTAATGGAGGATGGAGAGAGGAAAATGGGGATTGAAGATGAAGAATCTCGCGACGAAGGAGAAATGGGGTTGTTTGTTTCTGATCGATCAACACTTGGTTGTCGATTTATTGATAATTGTAAAGGCAAATTTCTAATCGAGTCAATTTGTAGTATTGGCTTAATTCAAGACAAAACAATTTGAGTCATAGGATAGATGTTCATGTTGTATCCTAAAAGTCTATGACATTTGAAGAGTTGAAGACGCATTGGCCAAGTAATCAAAGTATTTTCTTTGTCGATTTTTCAAGTGCCTCATTTTGCGTCCTCAACAATTTATGATTTTCCAAGATCTCCAAAGGTATGAATGCATGTATATATATAGGAGCTTGAAAAATTATTTGGGTGTTCTTTTATATAAACGACTTTGTATTTTTCTCAAAATAGTTTTTTAAAACTTTTCATAAAAGTTTTGGACTTATATTGGAGTTTTTATATTTTCTGAAAAGTCATTCAAACGAGCCTGAAATCTCGTTCGAACGAAATTGCCAGGTCGTTCGAACGTACTACTAACGATAAAATGCCATTTTATCTGGTTTTTCATTGAAAAGTCGATAGAAGGAGGTCGTTCAAATGAACTATCAAAAGAGATGTCTTCTGAATTCTCATTCAAACGAACTTGGTTGTTGGATTCTCGTTTGAACGACATGAAAAATTCATTTGAACAACATGGGTGCGGGAACAGTTTTTTGACAGTTTTTCAATTCTAACCATCCACTTCCCCTCTACTTTTTGTCAGATTTTATATGTGCGGGAATAGTTTTTCTAACACAACTTTTGGGAGATTTTCTAAGGGCCATTGAGAGCCAAATTCCAAAACCAAAAGTCCATTGGTGTTTGTTTATCAAATTGATTATCTTAAGAACAAAACCAAGTTTTACACCCATAGTTTGTTTTGATCCAAGTTCATGTATATATATATATCTTTACTTCGAGATCATTTGGCACCGAGTTTCTTCTTTGCCCATTAAGGAGAAAGTTTGGGTTCCGTCTCTACCCCCAAAAGGAGATTCTTTGTGCCGCGGCTTGTTCATACGGTAAAAGGCACCGTGCATGCATTGACGGCGATTGAGCCCCATCGATGGATTTCGAGACTACGGTGGAGTCCATAGTTATCGACTAGGCGGAGGTTGAAGTAAAAAGGAATGCCATGGCTTGGACGGAGTCAAGTCGTTGTAGTAAGTCTGTTGTCTTGTTTTTGTAAACATACCATACCTAGTGGATTTGTAGGCAGGGACGTCCGAGGTTTTTTTCGTTGTGGGTTTTCTTTAGACATCACGGCGTAGTGTGTTGTGTTTATTTTATTTTGCAAAAATCGTCTAAATTCATGCTTAGGTTAATCAAGATAAAAATTGGTTTAAACACACAATTTGTTTAATTTGGTGTTAAGTTTAATATTGGGTAATTTTAATTTAATTTAATTCAAGTCGAAATTAATTTAATTTGATAATATTCATTCTTAGTTTGTTTAACTTGAATTGAATTAAATTTTTGTTTAAGTGAAAATCAAAATGTTTGTGTAGTTTAATTTCACTTGTAGCTTAATTTAATTTTAATTTTGAAGAAATTAAAATTAGAATTTTATAATTATTAAAATTTGAAATGAAATTTAAAATTTGGTATATTGTCGAACCATCTCATAATTTAGACTTTAAGTTTTGGGGGCTTTTGTACCCATCAAGTGGTATTAGATTGTGCATCATGATATATTCTTGTTAGTTGTATGTTTTTTTGTCATTTTCTAGTCTTTGCATCATCATTTAAAAATTTTGTTAGAATTGTGATATGTGTATCTTTTGTATTTTATTTCATTTTGTTTGGTCTCATTGAAAAAATACAAATAGATTTTTGTTTTCTTTTGAGTTGATTTTTTTTTGTGTTTGTTAAATTTTTTTTGAAATAATCAAAAAGATTTTTTTATGTGTATTTTAGTTTGACACACTTTATGTGGCATATACTTGTGTTTGAATCCAATATCACCCCCGCTTCCATGTGGCTAGAACTTTTGGTTAATATTTTCAATCCTTAAAGTGTTCTCTGTCATGCTTACATGGAGGAGTTGGATTTTGCGTTGCCTAATGGATTCTATTTTTATATGCCTCGATTCGTACATGCACGAGCTCATTTGAAATTTAACTTCACATGTATATATGAGTTAAGTGAGATGTTCTACTATCAATTTAGTCATCTACATGTTGCTATGACTATGGAGGAGTTTTGCATGTAAGAACCGCTTCCCGGATGTAAAAAAATAAAAAAATATGTTTATCCAGTGTAGTTATTTTTCAATGGAATCGGGCTGCGAAAGACAAAATCACTTTGCGTGAAAATCCACCATTGAAATATGGCCTAAAAGAAAAATATGGCTTTATAATATTTTTTATCTAAAGCCTTCATTGTTTAGTTGGTATGTTCATAAAAGAAAAAGAAAAAGAATATTAATGAAGAAGTTGGGTTGGGTATATCAACAGGTTTATACAATGACTTTGTATCCTAGTTATGCTATTCTTGTCGTGACTTTATTGGTTTGTAGAGTCATCGAAATTCTAGGCCTGTGTGCATTGTGTATGTTTGTTCACTGAGTTCACTTTATATTATCACATGAGGCTATATTTAAGTGTGATAATGTTTTACAATCAAATGAGAACCCCGTGAACATGTTTAAGTGATTGGGTTTATATGTCTTTAGCCTCTAGTTCGCACCCCTTCACTTTTGTTTACCACATGTATTTAGACACATTTTTACCATATGATTGTGGAAAACTTTAAGCATTTTGTGTCGTGTGTGGTGCTTATACCCATGTATATGTGCGTGTGCGTTACCGATATCTTTTTGTGTGTGTATATACACACACACACACACACACACACACACACACAAGCATATGCCCGTGCCTAAAGGCACAAAGAAAATTTCCAAAGTACGTAATCGCGAAACGGTGACAATGTCAAATTTTTAAAAAAATTGGGAATAATCTCCTTTGTTTATGGAACTATTCACCCTGCTTAACAAATAACAAATAGTCCAACATCCAAATTGTCTAAATCCTTCAAACAAATTCACATATAAAATGAAATATACAATATTCATCAATCAAATTAACTGTGTCTCAAAATAACAAAGTGTCAATTTAAAAATTAAATTGGGCATAATCTCCTTTGTTTATTGGAATATCCACCCTATTTAAGGGGTAACAACAAATCCAACAAATTAAAAAAAAATTTCAAATTTGGAGATGGGAGCTAGAACGCCAGGAAAGGAGAATATGAATTTATTCTTTGTGGGGGACTTCCTCAAAATGTCTGTGTCGTGGTGCTTCTGGATTAGGTACTACTACTGCTGTCTTCCCATCCTTATTCCCACCTCTGGCCATTATCCCTCTCTCCCTCTCGATTTTCTGTACGATAATTAATCAGTTTCTCGAACAAAGATACAATCAAATAAGTATGTGTACAATCAGTAAAATGAAATATACAATCACATCCAAATTGTCTAAATTCAAGATTGATTCAATCGGATCCAATTGGATTACCTCTTTTATACAAAAATGTAGTTTCGAGTTTGATCCCATCATATCTGGTATACAAATAAAATAAATAACAAAAGCAATCTACACAGATAACAGATAGCATCATACTTTACATACATGAAACTCACATATAGCAGCGTTAACAAAAGCAATAAGCACAGTAGTACTACATACATACTCTAGTCCACCATATTTTCTAATAACCTGATACATTTAAAAAAACAAACAGTAGCTATAAATGGCAGTAAGTAGTCAACATGGGAGAAAATTGACTATTCTAAGGATATGGAAATCAAATAAACATAGCCTAAGCCATAAAAATCTAAAATTCGAATTAGAAAATTACCTCCACAACTTTGATGAAAATGGGAGAAATCTCGAATATGGGAGAGAAATCATGACATGACGGTTTTTCATGTCGCTGATTATTTCCCTAAAATGAATTTGAGGAAATAATGACTTTTCTACTTCATAATTCCAACCATGAATATTATGAAAGAAGCCTCAATGAAAATAAACTAAGCTAGAAATAAGTTTTTATATTTGATGCTTAAAATATGGCCAAAACATGAAAGAAAAGGAATTTGGAGCATGCTATGCAAACTTTGAATCACCAAAATTGTAATAAAAGTAAATTGAAAAAGGAAAAAATGGTAGGTGAGAACTATAACCTATGTAAAATGCACAAAACTTATAAAGCTCCAACGGTGGATAAAGAGGCTTGGTTGATTATCGATCAAACCTGGGAAAAAAATGGAACAAAATATAATCAAATGTATTGATATCAGTACCATAGTTTTTTCATTTCAGTATTGACTGTCATCTTGTCCTGTCGTTTCAGAATTTTTTAAAATTCTTGTTCTAATATCTGTCATAATCTTCATTCCAATCTGCATATATATGCAGTGCATATATATGCATATGCATATATATGGAAGTGCATATATATGCAATCTGCATATATATGCAGTGCATCTGTCCTAATCTACGGCCTCCACACTCAATTTTATACAACAACCAGAAACTACTTAATAGGAATTACCCAAATTGTAATAAAACTTAATTGAAAAAGGAAAAAACGGTCGGTGAGAACTCGAACCTATGTAAAATGCACAAAACTTATAAAGATCCAATGATGGATAAAGAGGCTTGGTTGATTATCGATCAAACCTGGAAAAAAAAAATGGAACAAAATATACTCAAATGTATTGATATCAGTACCATAATTTTTTCATTTCAGTATTGACTGTCATCTTGTGCTCTCGTTTTAGAATTTTTTTAAATTCTTGTTTTGATATCTGTCATAATCTTCATTCCAATCTGCAAATATTAATCATTTATCTAGAAGATCGGTGGATATTACAAATATGATTAGATCCGCTGGAGATCTGTAAAATTTGGAGAGGGAGGGTGAGGGCAGCAGCAACTGGAGGGCCCCGTAGCAACCCCGTAGTTATCATAGCACCGTAGCAACCCCGTTATTTCAGCAGCGGGTGCACCTAATGGATCGACCTGCGACACTTTGTATTAGATACTATTAACTGTAATGTGAATTAAAAAGGAAATTCACTCCAAAAAAATGAATAAAGAAAAAGTTTATTCAAGAAACATATCACTTACAAACCAATAAAAAAAGATTTCTAGTCCCAAATTTGGAACCCCCAAATATTGTTTTAGAAAATGACCACTCTAGCTTGAAAACTCAATCGATCCAAATTAACAACAAAGAATGTATCATGCCTACGCCTAGCCGTATAACGAACCCATCATTATACTTTGTTAGAGTTAGTCACAATTGTTTTTAAATAAAAAAAGCTTACAACACCCCAAAATATTTAATATCATTTAGTGAGTAATATTCAATGTCCACATCTAAGCACCCATATACCAAGCAACAGTACAAAAATCCGTGAGTTCTTTTATTCATGATGATGTGGGATGTTTAAGTAACAAAAATCCATCTATTACTTTACATACCATCCTGCATTTAACACCCAAAAGTTCTAGAGTTGCCTAAATCACCATCAAAGTGGAGACAAAGCTTCAGGAACTCCTATTCATACCC
Organism: Sambucus nigra; assembly: GCA_949130495.1. Lineage (NCBI taxonomy): Eukaryota > Viridiplantae > Streptophyta > Magnoliopsida > Dipsacales > Adoxaceae > Sambucus > Sambucus nigra. The sequence goes on along the minus strand of OX422215.1, from coordinate 289,481,082 downwards.
CTGAGGCTGCTATTATTTAACACCCATGTTTAAATAGTACACCTAAGTAGTGCTTCAAGATAAACCAAAACCCACTATTTGGTGGAGACCCATTATCCTCGTTGACTGCTTCAAGATAAACCAAAACCCACAGTTCAAAAATACTTTGAGTTTCATTATGGTGAATAGCATATCAAAACTTATCTTCGCAAAAAGGGATACCAAAACAAATCTATAGAAAACACAAATCAAATCAATGAAAAAAGAGTTTATAAAAATAAAAATTAAATTAGATGAAACGTTTCACCTTGCAACAAACATTTGTTGCAGAATGTTGACTACTTCAAGATAAACCAAAACCTACACTTCAAAAATATTTTGAGTTTCATAATGGTGAACAACATATCAAAATCATCTTCAAAAAAAGGGCTATCGAAAAAAATATATAGAAAACACAAATCAAATTAATGAAAAAAAAAGTTTTTAAAAACACAAATCAAATTAGATGAAATGTTTCACCTTGCAACAAACATTTGCTGCAGAATCATTTAGTTAGCTACAAACCCAATTTCCCCTCCAGCTTTACCTGAACCGAAACAGAAGAACCCTACAAAATGGAACAAAATTTATGCATAGATTATAGGAGCAGAGATTGTACCTAAAAAAATGGAATAAAATTTCCTTGTTAAACCCCCAAATGCAAAAATTTTAAGATACTTACAAATTTTGTAAGATATTCACATTCAAAGAAAAATTAGGCACGTGGGTAGTCACTTTCTCCTTTGTGAGCGTGGGTAACCACAATCAGAGGCTGATATTCAATTTTTTCCTCAATCGGAGGCCACAGTCACAGAAAAATAGTAGAACGAAGGCCGGATCCGGTGAGAGGGAGAGAGGGGGTTTCGAGTTGCCGTCGGAGTCCAGAGCATGTGAGAGGGAAAGAGAGGGTTTTGAGTTGCAGTAATAAGGAGGGAGGGGTTAGTAGATCTCGGGGAGAGAGGTGGTTTCAGAGCTCGGAGCTGGAGAGGCAGGGGGTATCAAAGCCCACCGAAAGCCGATGAGGGAGGGGTATCAGAGCCCGGAGTCGGAGAGGTTGGGGGTTTTGCTTTCTCCACGATGCTTGAGGAGAGAGAGAGACATCGTGGTGTTTGGGCGAGGGTTTGTGAGAATATGGAGGGTTTGCGAGGATATGTAGGAGAGAGAGAGTGAGATAGAGAACAAACATTGTGAGAGAGAAAATGGTTGTTCTTCCGTGTGTTTTTACCAAAAGGGGGTTGTGTTTGAATTAAAGTGATAGTGGGGAAATTAATTAGTGAGAAGAAAAGGAGGGGGAATTTCAAATTTTAAGGGATAAAATAGGTAGTGACAAAATAGGAATAGAGTAGCATTTCAAAGTAATGGAGGGAGATGATCTTGACCATTCAATTTTTCAAAATATGTAAGGAGGTGGCACTCATCCTCAACCTTAAAAATGTACACATTTTCAAAAACCAACCTAACTTATTATATATATATATATATATATATGTGTGTGTGTGTGTGTGTGTGTGTGTGTGTGTGTGTGTGTAATCAAATGCATCCTTAATGCAAGATCAATGTCACTAATGTTGTTTTTATTTTATTTTATTTTTTGTTCTTTGTGTAGAAAAAGGAGAAAGGAAGATGGTTTTTTCGGAAACAAGCCTCGCCAAAGGTGACCATCGCGTGGGTTGTATTGTTTTTGGAGGAGTTTTCGGAAACTATTTTTCGTAGTTATTTTTTTTATATAAAGTAGTTGGTTTATAATGTAGAAAGAATGTTCAAGTTCCCCTACACATTTAAACTATGTTTTCATGAGTTGCTAATTTATTTACATATCAAGGGATAATCATTCTTGGGTTTAGATATTTATTAAAAAACAATATTTGTCGAAAATGGCTCGGGTCGAGAATTGGGCTCCTATATTTGCAAAGAAATGATAGACTTTTTCTTTGTTTGAGAGGTAGTGGTAATTTTGATGTATTCATTATAACAAGAGAATTTTATTATTTTATGCCTATTATAAAGTTATAAGTATTTTATAAGAGTCAATTTTTGGGTTTTTTGATTGTCATTGTCATCTTGGATAATGTCTTTCATGTAACCTTGTTTTGTTATGTAGCTTTATTTTTTTAATGGTAGTCCATTATGTTTTATAAAGTGTTTTGGTAGCGCAAGTAAGACCTACTTGGAGACTAAATAATATCTAAACCAAGTCATTTTTTTTCAATTCATGTTATTGTAATACCCCGTAATTTCATTGATTTTATTTAATTGGATTAATTAAATTAAATGGGAATTAATTGAAAATTAATCCGAATTTAAATACTAACGAGACGTGAGTTGGTATTTGATTATGTTGATAACATTAAATATTACTGAGTATATATGGTAATATATGATTATGCATATTATTAACATTATCGCGAGTCATAAATACGATAATTTGGAAAATTAAGTTGGGACGCGCGTGTCAGTCACGTCAGAAATCAATTTAATTAGATTAAAAAGTAAATTATAATTTAATCATCCATATGGTTATTTTGAGTGCGCCAACGTGTTCGGAGGGATCGAGATAGTCAGAAAACACTAGCCGGGGGTTTAGTTTGGGTCCCGGGCCATTTTTAGGCCAAACAGGCAACCCGGGAGGGTACTTTGGTCATTCTAAAAATTAGGGAATTAAGACCCACGAATTTTAGTGTTTATTTATTTATTATTGGAAAGTCCATTAGGTCCATTATCATCCAAAAATAAAGAGTGGGCTACGTGAGTTAGAGGAGAAGTTGCAGCAGGTTTCCAAAACCTAGCCACCAACCACCACCACCACCACCACCAAATCTTGACGGAATTATGACCGAAAAGAAGGAAAGAACCAACCCTCGGACATCATCAACGATTCTATTAATGGTATATATATGGTATTTTTTTTTGAGTCTTTGCATTGCTTACTAGTCCTTCTATGCTTTCAATTCAATATTGGTATCTAACTTGTTGCGAAATTTTTGGTTGATATCCCATACTTAGCGTAACACATGTTAATGGTATTTTTTTCTCTCGCATCATAAGTTGGTATCTATTTATCCTTGTGAGGATTAGTTATCATTCATTGTTTCCCATAAGCTCAATTTCTATTTTCATATTACACCATCGCATGTTTAACTTGTTTTTCCTTAGTTCATATCCCTTGTGTAGACTTAAGGGGGAGAAATGGTATTTGCCTTAATTAGGGGAGAAACAAGTGATTTTATAATTCTTTAACCTTTGTCTATTCCTGAACAAAAAGGGGGAGAAATGGTATCTAAACCTGTAATTTGGGAAGATCAAACTTGGGGGGGACGTCTTTCTAGGTAGATTATTGTTAGATAATGGGGGAGAATTAATTAAGGGGGATAATTATTATTTTATGCACTTTAATTTGTTATATACCCTATGAATTTGATGGTTTATTTAAGTGTGCAGTATTTCATCTTTAGCGGTATTCTTAAAGTGACAAAGCATATTCTAAGTGTCAAGTCAAGTCAAGCATATGTATTTTTATTTTTTGGGAGGGACCGTGTCTAGATGTGCTTGACGACCCTTGGAAAGTCGTTAGAATGAGATATTTCAAACAAGGTCATTCGAACGAATTATCGAACGAGATGTCTTTTGAATTCTCATTCGAACGAACTTGGTTGTTGGATTCTCGTTCGAACAACGTCGTTCGAACGACCTAGGCGAGGAAATATTTTTTTATGGTCTTTCAATTTTAACCACCCACTTCTCCTCTACTTTTTATCAGATTTTATATGCGTAGGGACAAATTTTCTAACACAACTTTTGGGAGATTTTATAAGGGCCTTTGAAAGCCAAATTCGAAAACCAAAAGTCCCTTGGTGTTTGTTTATCAAATTGATTTTCTCAAGAACAAAACCAAGTTTTACACCCATAGTTTGTTTTGATCCATGTTCATTTATATATATATCTTTGCTTGGAGATCGTTTGGCACTGGGTTTCTTCTATACCCATTAAGGAGAAAGTTTGGGTTCTTTATCTACCCCCAAAAGGAGACTGTTTGAGTTGCGGCTTGTTCATACTGTGAAAGGCACCGTGTGTGGATTGACGACGACCAAGCCCCATCGATGGATTCTGAGACTGCGGTGGAGTCCGTAGTTATCGACAAGGCGGAGGTTGAAGTAAGAAGGAATGTCAAGGCTTGTACGGAGTCAAGTTGTTCTAGTAAGTATGTTGACTTGCTTTCATAAACATACCATACCTAGTGGATTTGTAGACAGGGACGTCCGAGATTTTTTTCATTATGGGTTTTCCTCGTACATCGTGGCGTAGTGTGTTGTGTTTATTTTATTTTTCAAAAATCGTCTAGATTCATGCTTAGGTTAATCAAGATAAAAATTGGTTTCAACACACAATTTGTTTAATTTGGTGCTAAGTTCAATATTGGGTAATTTTAATTTAAATTAATTCAAGTTGCATTAATTTAATTTGATAATATTCATACTTAGTTTGTTTAACTTTAATTGAATTAAATTTTTGCTTAAGCAAAAATCCAAATGTTTGTGTAGTTTAATTTGACTTGTAGTTTAATTTAATTTTAATTTTGAAGAAATTAAAATTAGAATTTTAAAATTGTTAAAATTTGGAAAGAAATTTAAATTTGGTATATTGTTGAACCATCTCATAATTTAGACTTTAAGTTTTAGGGGCCTGCGCACCCATCAAGTGGTATCAGAGCATATAGTTTAGAGAAACCACATTTTCAACAATAGCAGGAAGGGACAAGGTGTTTTGGTTTTTGATTTAGATTTTTGGATTTTGGGTCTCGGTGTTGGTTTGTTTTGGCCTTGAGCTTCATTAGGTTATGGAATAGAGTTAGATTTAATATTTTGAAGTGTTGTAAATTATTTTTGGGGTTTAGTTAATTATTGCTAATTCGTTGATTTAAAGGGGTTAAATTAAGGATTTTGGCATTTGATTATAAACCCGAGTGTAGGAAGGGTGTTAATTGGGAATTTGAAAGCTTACATGATTGGGGTTTATTGTCTGGGATTATTAAAGTTGTTGGGATTAATAGTGGGGTATTTATCCATTGGGTAACTTTAGGAATTTGGTTAAAAAAAATCCCCAGGGGAGGGTATTTATCATAATCAATGGTTTTATATAAATTGGGTGTGGATAAATACGTAGACACGATGCCTTGGGATATTGAATTAGGACTAATTGAAATCTAATATAGTTGACATATGGATTTTAGGGTCTGGTAGGGTGAGACTATTCCTAGATTCAGAAACCCGGGAGGTTAGGGGTAATGTATTATAGTATGAATACAAGGTTATAGATGTGTTATACCTTTTGATAATAACGATATAAATATGAACCGGTAGTATTACCTTAACCCATTTGTGAGGGTTATGTATGTGTTGGCATTAACCAAATAGTGAGGGTTATATATGTGTTTATTTTAACCCTTTAGTGAGGGTTGTAATTACTTGTGTGTTTTACGTGAAACGGTAACCATGTGTTTCTTCATGCTGGTAGGCGTACTAAGAAGGATTCTATGATGGGGCACGTACGTTCGAACTGTGCTGGTACCCAGTGAGTAGACGAACTTTTTCTTAGTCATATTTTCCCCTCAGTCACGTATCCAAGTACTCGTGATCGAGATGGTTTACGAAGATATTTCTTTCATAAGTATTGAGTATGGTAGACTTTATGACTGATGGGTAGACGTTATGATTTATCCCTTACTGTTTTGAGGTCTTAGGTTTGGGACGACCTAAGACTGTACTAGTACATGTGAGAGGTCCCCGAAGGCAATAAGAATAGGCCTTCGTTATGTGCGCGCATGAGAATAGCCCATTTATTTGCACATGTTAGGGCTTGTACCTTTGTATTGACGTTAGACGTGAGTAGAGTCTTTCTCCTACTATGCTAAAGATAGTTGTACCAGTTTATATATTATACTGGAGATGTATATGACTTATAGTAGGGATGCCGACCTACATACGTATGTTTTGAATTTATGTATTACATATACTAGAGATCTGTATGTTGCACTATTGGCATACGATGGCCAAAAGTGGATAGATTTGAGATATGATCAGGTTATTGCTATTGTGGTTTCTGTTGTGAGAAGTACCTTAGGATTTAAGACTTTAGTACATCATGTGACTTCTATTGAAAGTGATTAACCTATTATAGTTAACAATAAATATTAAATAATGATGTTGTAAGACTTTAATCACATGGTCTACATATGGGTTTGAAATTAAAAACCGCATGATATTTTAGGTTTTTGGGTTAGGTAACTAATAACTTAAAATCTGTTAAAATACGAGAGGAAGATATATAGTTATAATGACGCCCAGATTCAATCATAATCTTATTATACATAGGCTTCTTGTTTACATTTTTTTAAACTATTTTTACTGGTTCTTGCAGTGGTAGTCCCTATGAATGCAGGTTCTTTGGAGGAGCATTTCTAGTGGCATCCCATTTCTTACTCCTAAAATTGTAGGAGTCGAGCAAGTGTAGCTTAATATTTTATCATACTTTTTTATTTTTAGTCGGGTTGTACATGTATATTTATTTTCAGAGCTGGGCTTTTGTATGATTACATATTTTTTTATTCAAAGATGGATTATGTTTTATTGTAGTGATTGGAATCAGAGATGGTTTTGTGTTGAGAATATTACCAAAAGTTTTCGATTCCCGCAATTTTTATATTAGAATTATTCAATATAGTTATGGATTTTACGGGGTGTCACAAGTGTCTAAGTGGGTTCAAGGACAATTTAGTTATTTACTACGCATTTAGAAGTGATTGTACCTTATTTGATTTGGACTTCATGAGAACACCATTTTTTATAGTTCTTAAGCATCAAGCTGGGGTGGAGTCAATCAAAGGAGCATTTTATATGAAAAGTTTGAAGAAATAATTGGTGGGAAAGGGGTAACCTGTGGGGTTGATGGGTAGAACAACGATTAATTTTGGAACACCCTTTAGTTGGGTGTTTCATTTCACACTATTGGTCTGGGTCTTTATCAAAGGCCTTGATAAATGAGTGTCGGGTGTAATTAGTAAAATTGTTTAATATGTATGTACTTTGTTTCGTTTGAATCCGAATTTGAATTTGAGATCAAATATATAATTTATGGTTTATTGAAAAATTAGGGTTTTAATTTTGGGGATAAAATGAACTAGGGATATTTATTCAAAAAATACACGTGAGGTAGGTCTAATTACAAAATATTTGTTTAACGACATGTAGACGATGTTGAAAGTTTTAGGGTTAGTTAAAATGAAATAGTAAAAGGAAAGATTCAGTCAAATATTTAGTATATAACTATAATTGGCACGCCTCATCATAATTAGACATGTAGAGATATTAAATGGAATATTCTCTCTCCTTTTCGATTTACCTCCACAACAACCTTCAATTTTCTCTTCGTCTCTAACTATTCTCTCATTCATAAAAAGAGAAACATCCTGGAAACACTCCCTTTATCTCCCACCCTTATCTCTTCTTACTCAATACCCATGAAACCACCTATTAAAACCATTAGCAATAATTCCATCTTAATCATCAACAAATTAAACTCGTGATATCATTAATTCGTAAAATCGTTAAAATAAATTCTATTATGGGTCTCCACCGACACAACACTCGTTTCCACATCCACATTGAGGGGGGAGTCACCGACAATATTGAGGGGGTCTGGGGACTTTATAGGTGCTATTTTCAGATGGATGGTGGTGCATCTGTCGCACCAACCTTCAATTGCACCAACGTTCGTAATGCTACATCCTCGATATCCATAGTTTTTTCTATCGACTTTATTTACATTTTGTGGGGTTTAATTTTACAATTTTAATCATCTGAAATCGGTGATCAATATTGATCTTTATGGGGGTTGTATTGGACAAATGATTTCCTTTTTAAATCATTATATATCTTCATCAATTATGTGTTCATTTTTTTTTACTAATGACAATAATTCAAGATTTTTTTGGCATTATTTCCTGGCGTGAACCCCATTTTCTATTAATGTAGTTAAGGTAATTGTAATAACATTTACTTTTAAGCAATTTATTTTATATTAGTTCACTGTGTCAAGTAATTATATAAAATAATGGATGATGGAGTAAATATTAATTAAATGAGTTAAAAGATAATATTTACTAGATTGTTGCATATTTACTGTTATGTGTATGTAAATATCATCATGTTATGTTTTATAGTGTCGTGTGCTTTAAATGAAATTTATGGTTTAAATGAAGCCGAAACTTGAAATGATTTATAAATTGCCGAATGCCAATTTAAAGGGCGTAGTTAGTCCCGAAATAGTCGAGATAGTCGAAATAAGTGCCATATTGTATTTTTGGGTTCCGAGAACTTTTAACTGGTTATAACTTAAATATGTAGTTACGAGTCATTTTAATGGTATATTTACATTTAGAGATGGGAATTAAGGATATAGGCATGTATAAGTCTTCCAACCCACTTTTATTTCTCCTATACACATTCCAAACCCTAGAGAAAAAGAGAGAGAAAGAGAAGTGTGGAGAAAAGAGAGAAAAGGAAGAAAATTGAAGATTTGGGCTTTGGAATTGTTGCTACCGGAAGGAAATCCGAGACTACAACCCTAAGGCAAGTTTTTACTTGCAACCATATGATTTCTTGGGGATAAATTGCAATGGTAGTTGTGTAATTGGAAGAAATGAGCAAATATTAGGTTTTTTGTTATATATGTTGATGTTTAACCCTTAGATCTTATGGTTCATATGATTTAAGTTGGATATGAGAGTTGGTGCGGTTAAGAGATGTTGTGGTTGTGTTATTCATTGATGAGAATGGATGCATTGTGAGAATCATGGTTTAGGTCTTAGGCTATAGCATAGTAGAAGAAGAGATAATCTTGGGTCTGCTAAGCACGGTCGACCGCCGTCCCAGGACCGGTCGACAGGGCCTTCGCGGGATAGCCTACTACTTTCCCACATAACTATAAATTTTGGGCGCGGTCGACCGCGGTCCCAGGACTGGTCGACCATCCCCTCCGAACTCATCTTTCTGCATTTCTTCTTAGGAAAAATCCTTGAGAAGCGGTCGACCGCGGTCTCCTGACCGGTCGACCGGTCCCCTATTTTTCACCCTTAAATCCCAAATTCCTTTTAGCTCCTTTCTCTTAAGCTAAGGACTTAGGAACCTTCTTGAATGAAGTAAAACTAGAGTATTAGAGTCTAGCTATGGTGTATCTTGAAACCTAAGTTATAATGAGAGTTGGAGTTTAAGTTAGGGAAAATGGCTAGGTAATTTAGAGAGAGATAAATGATTCTCTTATAGAATGTAATAGTTTAGACCTAGGAAGGATTAGAATGACTTAATGTGGATTTCTAAAATTGGAGGGAATAACACCATTTCATAAGGGGTTATAGAAGGTATGTTATTCGAGGATATTTGTATTGAGAGTAATTATACGTTGAGACTTAATGAAGATATTCAACGCTTATGGCTCTGGATAAAATGTGATGTACATTTTAAAATGAGACTTAAAATTGTAAATGATAATTTGCATAAACACACCTCTCTAAATGCTATCATAAGGGAAGTACGCGCATGAGGTGAAGTCCCCTGGCTAGTGAATGCAGGGCGAATATAGTCCTTGGCCATAGGACCGGTTATTATGTATTGTGTATTTATTTTCGAAGTGTGGTAATTCTGGGTGTGGTTATGACCCACTGTCGAAGGTATATGGCCACTTCCCGACGTTACGTTGTAGGATGCCCAGGTTGCCTTGTTTGATAGGCCCTGGAAGATGATATCTATTTTGGGGGCGCGTCCAGTGAGGAAACTCGAAAGGACGGTCTTAGAATCGTTATATAATTAAATATAACTATTCTCATTCAAGTGGGACTTGATTTATGATAAAGTGCTCTAAGAATAAACGGGCTTTGAATACGTTTTCTAATGAGTTACAGAACGATAAAATGAAATAATGTAAATGATGGTGATTCTTAGTTAATCATATTTATTCATATTCTCTTATATAATTGAGTTGAATTTATGGTCATCCTAATTGTCTTAGTTTATGTTCTAGATTCAGTATATAGATTCTTGTCATTGTCAATGGTGATTGATTGCTCATAACTATCTTGCACTTTATTCACCTGGTGATCATATAAAATCGGGCCCTGACCCGTTCATTTTTCTTGTTTTGCATGAATCTTTTATTCGCTCAGGTGCTCCGCCGCAAGGACGCCCGTATTGATTCCCCTATTCCTATGTCTGGGAGCTGTAACACCTTGCGGATGTTACGGGATATTTTGATATAGACGCCTCCATTTTTGTATTCTAGTTATGATCGGGTTGTCTATTCGGGTGTATGGCCCAAGATTTTGTAATTGTTTAATGCAGTGTTTCATGTAACTTAATTAACTTGTTGTATATGGGTTGTAAGAGACTGTTAACCGATAACTTATTCGGTTATTTTGATGTATAATTGTTGTTAAGTAATATAAGTCTTTTCGGTATCCACTTTCTTTTTAATTGATTGGTTCAAATGTTTCTTTTAAATTACAAATATTATTTTTGACAATCCGTTTTTCTAAAATAGTGGGTGGTTACCTCGTACACTTAATATATTAATGTGATGCTAAGAATGGACTATCTATGATTCCTGCCACTATTGGAGTATCGGGCTGGCCACCTCTTATTTTAATAAGCGGGTTGCCACAGTAATCAACCTTTCTCTTTGTGTGTGGTAGTATACCCAATATTAATATTATAATTGTGTTCATCCAATTAGTTTGTAATTTTTCATTTTGAATTAATTTGCAATTCTATAAATATTCATCACGATGTGAATTGCCTCATATTTTCCACCTCAATAGTTCAGTTTCAACCAAATTTTTAATGATTTAGATTCTTTGGTATTTTTCATGGTAGCCATATAAAACTAATTACGCATTTTCATGAAAGAATTTATTGAAAACAAAAGAAAGTCCTTAAACTTCAATTTGATGTTAAATTGCTTTGTATTATGAGTTTTGCTCATATGCTAATACTAACTATATTAAGAATTCAAGGTTCTGTTTTTGTTTTATTTTGGTTGTGAATAGTGGTTTATGTAATCACTTTAATAGTATATGAAAAATAGGATGTTGATTTATTTTATTTTATAACTAATTATAATGAAAATGGCCATTATACAACGTTATATTACAATAAAGCTTTACAACTAACCTAGTTAATTTATCTATATCCTCAGCTCTTAAAGACGGGTGATACGACATCAAGGCTTGCTCATCTAGCCACTGGACCCTTGTTCATGGCACAAGAGTACAAAAAGTATCGATTGAATGGTTACGTATTCGGTGCAAGGGTGTACGAGGAAAGTACAAATGTACAAAACTCGGGCATTTCATACAAGGCTCTTAATTTCTTTCGAGCGAGAACAAGAGATAAAAACCTCATTGAAGCTGAAATGACTTACTATGGTGTAATTCAAAATATATTTGAATTGGATTATATAAGCTTCAAAGAGGTTGTATTTTACTGTGACTCGGTAAGAGTTGAGGATAAAAATGCTTGTAAATCTGATACTACCACTAATTTGATCATGGTTGACTTGTCCAAGTTGAAGAGCAACGACCACGTGAGCTATGAGCCATTTATTTGTGCATTTCAAAAGGTCAACTAAGTGTTTTACTCGGATTGTATCAACAGGAAGTAGTGGTCAATTGTCCTACATGCGCCAAAGCGTCTAAATAGTAGAGTGGATGACTTGGCTTCTCCTACCGAATATCAATCCATTTTTTATGATAACTCGAATTTGAAAAAAAATTTCAATTTGTAATAAATATTCCAATTTGTACTTTATCAATCCATTTTTAATGTTTTTAATTGATTTTCACTTTATCATTTTCACTCTTGTGTAGTGTGCGTGTGTTTGGGCAGTAGGGGTGGGGGTGGGGATGTTTCAGATTTTTAGTAATTGTACATATTATGAGTTAGATGTTGTTGCTTTGGAATTTAGAATTGAGGTGTTAAACAGTAATAATTCATTTGGATTTGTAGTAATTGTACATATTTGCATGTCTTCTTCTAATTCATTTGGATTTGTACTAATAACAACATTTTTTTACAAAAAATGTCTCCTTCAGGTATTAAGGCGAGGATGATGATGTCATCTGGGCTCGGTGGTAGTGGAGGAAACGAGGGCTCCTCGGCCCCTAGGCTCCCCAAATATGGAAAATCGGGGATGGCCGTCGAGTACAAGACAGGGATATTAACGAGATCCCTCGAGCTAGTAAAGACGATCATCGGCCCGGGGTACACTAGTTGGAGGGAGGTGACAAATGAGCCCAAGTTAGCTATTTGGGTGGCACTACAGGTAATGTATGTGACACCCCGACTAATTAAATACCGGGTAGCTACTCCTTTATTAAATTAATTCAAAATGCCAAGTTGGTTCAGTTAATAGCATCACTGTCGAAAACATTTTAATAATTACTAACCACCTAGTATTTAAAAAGTAAGTGCCAAATTTTAAGTTAAGTCTGATTAACATGCAGTAAAATAATAATGAAATAATAACAACCATTCACTTTAATGAAGTAATGAATAACCAACAACATAAATATAAATCCGGAGGAAAACTCCTCACAACAATCCCACAACTGAAAGTAAAATCACAAGTCTGAATCCTGAATAATTACATGCCAGAAGTCTGAATAACTGAAATAAATGAAATGTCTCTAAAAGAAATGGGCGACATGCCCTACAACTGATAACTGATGAATATCGAGTCAAGATAGATGAAGCGTCTACAAGCAAAGTCCTGTAACTTCCACAAACATCTACAGCTCGTCACCTGAATGAGAATCCTATGCATGGTGTCCTTGTGGCTGGGCACCTAAAATGGTTTTTACAAAAATAGATTTGAAAGCAAATGGGTCAGAGCCCGAAAGTGGAAATCGTTTTAAAAACAGCAAGTGTTTTAATAACATTAAAACATTAAATGCAAAATACATGTTAGGACGTGCACTCACATGAAATTCTCACCTCTCGACTACATGTGCACTCCTAACGTACCGTACCCATCTATAAGACATACATATATAACCAAACCGTAATAAGTTCTACCCCTTACTACTCGATTTCCATAATACATTCTAGCGTTATCAAATAAATAGAGGGCTTTACTTAAACTCAGATTCTCAATATGTAATACATTTCACTATCGGTTAACCCGTTATGTTTTCTCAAAACAATACCATAATTTTATTCACAATATTAACATGAAAGTTCCCATTAATTAAGTGTATATTATTCACATCATAAATATAAAATACAAGCACCCCGAGACGAAGCTGCGGTGCATACACTCTGCTATCCATCCCGGTACATCACGTACGTAAGGATCACGTATTCCGAATCTCTCAGGAATCGTTCTCAGATAACAACATCACAAATAATGGAGGCGAACACAGTCACATCACCTGGGTCACGCACATACCTGCGCTCCCACGATCAGCAGACTTATTAACATCCCAATAAGTCCTTCTCTGACCTATGTTCATCAAGGTAACCAATCTAAATCCGGGCAACACAAGGATTAGAAGGCCCTAAGAGAACGCAAACCTCCCGTGATAGCAAGTATGGTAGGTATGTCATACACATAAAATCAATACATATACTAAGTATTCACACATCTTAGTAATCACCATATTATTGGTGGTACACTTCTCATTCTCGTACCGACATATAATACTACACAATTTATATGTTCCCGGTTAATATAATACATTAGGACGTCAATGGTTCTCGCAACGTAATAGACACTCACGTCCTACTCATATTTTCCTTTAGGTTCAAACTACACTTCTAGATTTGACTCCTCATTATATCCCAAACAACCCAAATATATCAATCAATCATCAAGGGAAAGCTATCTCTACCTATACACAAGGTTACGGGGCACTCGGGATCAAAACAGGCTAAAAAGCCTAAACTGTCAACTCGTTCGAAGTCTCGTTCGAACGAGGCTGTTCGAACGAGAGTTCGTTCGAACGAACTGGGTCTTCTAACGAGATCTCATTCGAATGAGATTATTGAACGAACTTCACCCTCGTTAGAAGTCAAAGGTCAAATCGTTAGAAGCTCGTTCGAACGAGCTCGTTCGAACGAGCTCGTTCGAACGACCTGGGCAGGTCTTCTAACGAGTGGCCAGTTTCGAGCCCAGAAATCCTTATTTCATTTTTCCCAATTTTCTTCACTCCTAATCTGACATAAAAATCGACCCAACATCATTTTAAGGTTCATAATTCGTGCTAAACACTCATAGGTCATAATCAAACGTTTATATAGGGCTAACTCATCTTAAACATCATCAAATCTTCAAATCTCTTTATTTATTCCCAATTCATATGAACATGAACCCTAACATTTATACATCATAATTGAACCTACTATAATCCATTTTTGTTTCATCCAAGATATTATTAACATCAGAATAATTGCCTACATATAATTCTACATGCAATTCCTCATCAATATGTAAGATCCTATTTCCAATTTAATGGGTTTTTCATTAACTCCCAAGAACAAATCAGATTTTTATCAATTCCTACACATGGAAGAAACATTCTCTATAAAAACGAAATTAAATCACTTGCCTTAAGGGTAACTCTGGATTTGATGACGAATCTGATGAATGGTTCTCTCTCTCCTCTGCAGAATTCCTCCTCTCTCTCTCTCTCCAAGCTTTCTTCTCAAGGTGTTAATGGAGGTGAGGTTGGTTTTGCCAAGTTATAACTTCTCCCGTAGCCCACTTCCTAAATTGGGGTTGGAAATGGCTTAGTGGGTTAATACTAAGTCAGATTTTAACTCTAATTTTCGTGGGTTTTAATTACCCAATTTCTGAAATTACCAAAATGCCCTTATAAGTTACCGGTATGGCCCAATAATGTCCCGGGACCCAAATTTAACCCCCGGCTAGTGTTTTCTGACTATTTCGACCCTTCTGGATGCGTTGGCGCATTCAAAACGACCATATGGTTAATAGAACTAAAAATCATTTTTTAATTAAAATAAATAATTCCCTGACGCGACTGTCACACGCGTCTCAATAAAATTTTCCAACTTGCCGTATTTCAATCTCACGATAAATTTCATACTTCAATATTCATGTATAATCATATATGCACATTATATTCAAATACCAACTCGCATCTCGCTAGTATTTTAATCCGGATTAATTTCCAATTAATACGCATTTAATTTAATTAATCCCGTAAATAAATATCACAAAAATACGGGGTATTACAATGTATTTCAATTTCAGTTTTAATTTTAATTTCAATTTTAATTTTAATTTATATTTATATTTATTCGCAACCAACATTGTATTTGTTGGACAGGAACAATTCATCTTGGCCCCAGAACTACGCGATTCTGTCTTGGATATGTTGAGGGAGCAACACAAGACGTAGTAGAAACATTTACGGGTTCAGTCCTTTGGGAAGACTCGAGACTCCATTATCCGAATGTGTGACTCCGTCCTACTGAAGGAGCCGATCTCATTGGCACAATGGAAAAATTTCATTGACAATGAGATCGGGGAGCAACAATTGGCATCTCTCCAATCGGGGAGGGAAAATCGAACGAAAAAGACAGACGTGCACTACTCCGGACGGACGTCTTACGCCGAGGTGGAGCATAGGATGATGGTAAGATTTTATTTTTCTATAATTACAGAAATATGTTTTTCTGCATTATTTGACTTTGCAGGCACGATACTAATTTTGCATTATTTTATTTCAGGGGACGGGGAGTGGCCCTGGGGTAGGCCACATAGGCTCGATGCTTATGTGGCTATTCGAACGAAGAAGGGGAAGGATAAGGAGGTGTCCCCAATTGTCGCATCCACGATTGTAAGTAATCCGACAGTTTACTTTTTGATAATTACGTTATAACCTTTTTATTTACTTATTTAACTAATCATGTGGTTTTTGTCGTTTCAGGCAAAGCTTAAGGAAGTGCATGAGTCGGAGTCTGATGCCGACAAGGCATCTTTGTCCACGGACGCAATCAGCCATGTGCTTGGTGTTGATCGCAAGCGGAGGACAAGGGGGTGTGCTCGCGGGAGGCCAAATCTAGGATCATCGGATTGGAGACGAGCAACACCAGGTTGGCTCGAACGGTGGGCTCGCATGACACAAACCTATCTCATTTGGAGACGACAGTCCAAGATATGTTCTCATTCATGAAGCGTTCATTGGGCATAAAGGGTAAGGGGAAAGGGAAGGAGAAGGTGGTGGAGGAGGAGGTAGAGGAGGACGAGTATGTGGACATCGTTGGTTCATCGCCGACACGTATGGACTCTAATGATCCAGTCCCCTATTTGGCTCCCTTTGATCGAGATATGATGACATTTGGTTGGCCGAGCGTGTGTATACACGACATATTTGATGGCGAGCGGATAGGGAGGGGGTTGAGGGACCCGAATACCATCCAGGGTATGCTAGTTCATGGACGTGCGCTTCAAGATATATATATATATATCCCGGCTATACCGTGTACTAAGTCCGTAACACAAGCCTATTCCATTTTATAATGAGTTTGTGGCCCAACTCGAATTATTAATTAATTTACACATTAATTTGTTTTGGTATCGCCCTAACCAATATATCCGGACTTACTTTTGTGGCCCGAATTAACATCACCCGAGTCTCAATCCCCGACTTTAAATTATTTAGCCTTTACCTAAATAAAATTTATATCTTGGTATTTCTCAATCGTTATTCCCGAACTTGTTCACTATATCCATATTTAATCATTTCGAACAAACTTTCCAAAATTCAACCTTAGTGTGTCACACCTAATTTCTCCAAATCCCAACAAAATTTTAAATTATGATGTCACACTAAGCTGCCTTCAAATTCTAATTAATTTTATTCACTATTAATTAGATTTTAAATCCATGTATTAATTACTCCAAATTAAAGCATGGAAAAAATGTTAAATTTAAATTTCTCTACATATAAAGGAAAACTGGGTGAACTGTCAAACTTTCTGGACCATCGATCGATCGATGGTCCCCCTTCGATCGATCGATCGAACAAGTCCTCGTCTTCCTCGAGTTGGCTGTTTCAGCTATGGACGCCCACCTCCAAACCCTAGTTTCTTCTGCACTGAAAACTAAGCGTTCCCATCGATAATAAACATCAAATACCTTATATAAAACCTCTATAAAGTCCATCAACATAAAAAATTTCACTTTCTATACTGTTTTCACAGATTTGGGGTAAAATTACATTTAGTCTTTAACCCATTTAAACATTAATTTATTTCCACCAAATTCGTCTCTAATTCATCCGGTTTACACATCTTACTAGATATAAATACACAACCCAGATTATATATGATCTTCTAATCCATTTATAAATCGGATTTATGATTTACCAAAACCCCATGTTTATACCCCTTTAAAACCCAAAACAAATTTCTTTGATTACACACATCACATGAATATGAATTGAATTACACTTTACATGCTACAACAAGTTAACCACTTTCCTTAAGGTTCGTAGAGTCTGAATTTGGAACCGTGAGTGCTCAAGGTTGAAGATGACTCCTTTATGCTCTCCCGTGATCCCCAAATTTGGCTTTGGCTGCTGTTAGGGTTTCCTAACCCTCTAAGTCCTTCCTCTAATTAATTTAGTCATTCCCTTGTTTCTTTTTATTTGATTAATTAACCTTAATCCCGTTTTTTGCCTAATGGGCCTAGCCCAAGTGACCCAAATGCCCCCGTGTGGGCCCGGCTATGCCTAAAAACATCTCGTGACCCGTTTACTACCCCGGGTAAGCTTTTCTGACTATCTCGGCCCATCCGGACTCAACTGTACACTCAGAATTGGCATCCGAATTAATTTATAAAAAGTCCTTATTTCACACCCAAATTAGTCTATACCGACTCCCGGCTGAAATAAGTACATATCCCGTCATTAATATCCGAAATGACGTAAATATAATATTACTATTCACTTAGTAAATAAGTTTTTCCTTAAATATTAACCATTCACTTCCCGATTAATATTTAAATAAAATTACCATAATTAATTCAATTAAAATTACGACAAATAAGTAATTTTGAATTCTCGAATTAATTAAATATTTAATGCATGAAAATACGGGGTGTTACAATCCATTAGTCAAATGGATTGAAAAATCCTGCAATGCTTTAACATATATTAAGCTTACAATTTTAGTATACCCATGGTCTCCGGTATTTGGATATTAAATTATTCATATCATCCTAAAGAGGATGACAATTACAAATTTCGTCTAGAAGTACCATATGTGCATGTTATTATAGTATTTGGTCTAGAAGTACCATACATGTACGTTATTAGTATATTGATATACATGAGATGCATGATACTAGATATTATAATTGCAGTTAATATCTTCGTAAGAAATACATTAGCATTGACATGCATAGGATGTGACTAATATCAATCATATCATATGATATTTATATCTAACCATCTATGTACAGTTAGTTATATAGATGCATGTTATATGTGGGATCCTCAAAAAGAACAATCAAAGAACTTATAACTTTCCTTAAACAACATATACTTAAGAAGGAGATGGTTCTTTTTACTACCCACACTCAAAGTGTCTACCAACACATTTCAGTTCTTCCACGTTTATGAATTCAAGAAGAGTTATGCAATACATAAACTCCGGAAGAGTTATGCCATTGAAGTCAAATAGATCTGATAAAGTGACATGTTCATCCCTCTTCGCCCAAATCTTGTGGAAGTCGATATTATGAAGATGCATGAAATTGAAGTAACAGTGGACCAAATCTATTCACCATGTTAAAGCAATATTTCAGAAGGTTGTTTATGAGACTGATATGCATTAACTCAATCATCAGAGAAATATCATAATCAGGGGAGTATCCAATCAGGGGGAGCATTTGATCAGGTGGAGAATCTAATAACATGATGTTTTGGACATATGCACGTTGTACTCTTTTTCCTTTAATTATGTTTTTTCCCATTGGGTTTTCCACTTAAAGGTTTTGACGAGGCAACACTAAGCGCGTCTTCACTTTGGTTTTTTCCCACTGGGTTTTTCCTTAGTAAGGTTTTAATGAGGCAACAATCATGGAATGGTGGATATGGTGTACATCCAAGGGGGAGTGTTAAATAATGTGGCTTTTGTATTGTGGGTGGATGTCCACTCACATTCTTGTCTTTTGGGATGCCTCATTATATCCTATAAATTGGAGGATCCTCATATGGTTTTGTACAAAAAAAAAATACACCCAATATTATCAATGAAATGAAAGAAGACTCACTCCCTCTAAATTATCTCGCTGTGTTCCCTCCATTTTACAATAGGGAAGTATTTTTTATCTAAATTTTTGTAATTAATAAATGATTTTTTTTAATATTCACATGTTAGAGTTGTGTATAATGGTAGTAAATTTAGTGTTGAAGGAACTTGAAGAAATATTTCACGACACTAGAACCAAATCATTTTACTAGGGAGAGACTAAATTGGAAGCTCCCGACTAATTACAAAGTTTGCTGGACATTTTTTTATTGGTGACAAATCAATCTCCTAGTAAATATTGGTCAACAAGTTTTCTTGGACAATAAGTTTAGAACCTGGGCACCAAGATTATTTGGTCACGAAGTACTTCATTTATCTTCACATACATCAACAACCAGTGGTGGACTCAAGATTTTAGCGAAGGTTAGGCGAAAAATAAAATAATATTAAATTAAATTAAATAGTATAAAAAAATAAAAAATAAAATTTACAATATATAGAACTTGCGTATTATCAAGTACACCATATATAAATAGTCAAATTGTCTTTCATTACAAACACTAGACATCAAACATCAAATTACATAAGCTTGTTTACAACAAAACTTTTCATGTCTTCATATTCTAAAAACGTCGAATGATACCTTCATTGTCAATGCCAACCAGTATTTCCCTTTTAATATATGCCACGAAACAATCATTCATCATGTCATCTCCCATTTGATTGTGCAACAAACTTTTGATGATTTTTAGTGCAAAAAATATTCTTTCTACAGTTGTAGTTGCAACGGGTAAAAGTAGTGCCAATTTTACAAGTAAATATACCAACAGATATACATGATCCTTCTTTAATTGAACCAACTTTTTAGCAAGCCCACCAACCCCCATTACTCTTACAAACTGGTCATCGGTTCGCAAATCCGCAATACAATTATCAAGTTAACACTCAAGTATCATTAAGACTTATGGAGGAAAGTCGGTGGGACAAAACACAACAAATCAGATCAATTTTCTCTTGTCATATGCAGAGAATGAATCGCTTGGATCAAGACAATACATACAAAATGACAACTCTGTATTCACCTCATTTAAACGATTGTTTAGCTCTTGAATTTGAAAATCTATCACTGCATAGAACACTTCAACACGATAATGATGATAATTTGTGGCTTCTTCTGGATTGTGATGAGATCTTCCTATAACCACAAACAAGTCTTCCATACACAGCACGAGTATCTCATGTTGGGCACAAAATAAAGATGACTCCTCTAACAATGCCTCCCACCCATCATCTCTCATTCGTTGTAATTGTTGTTTGGTTATTTTCATAAGAGTCGTGGCATTCACAATGTCTTGGTCTTGTCTTTGTAATGCTTGTGATAAATCATTCGCAATACTCAATACATTTTGCATCAAATGGAGGTGAAATACAAATTCAAAGCATTGCACAAGTACCATTAGGTTCATTGCGTGACCTCTATGTTTTCGATTTCTTGCATCATCTTCAATAATCAAAAGAACATCCTTTATTGATAAGAACAAGAAAATCAAACTCACAATTGTTCCATAATGAGAACCCCAACGTGTCTCACCTGCCCATTTTAATTCCAACTCTTGATTCAAACCCCACCCAATGAAAATATCCCCATTGCATATTCCTATTGTGACCTGCTCAAGATGTTTCTCACGAAGAATATCTCGACTTTTACATGATGCTCCCATAATATTTGTGAGAAGTGTTACAATGTCAAAGAATGCATAAATTTTAGGGTGATTTTCTGCAATAGCTACAAGAGTTAATTGAAGTTGATGAGCAAAACAATGAACATAATAAGCAGTTTCATTCTCCATTAAAATCATACTTTTAAGTCCATTGAATTATCATCGCATATTGCTAGCTCCGTTATATCCTTTCCCGTACAAACTTGCAATATTTAATCCATGTGTGGATAAAAGTCCCTCAACAGCTGCCTTAAGTGACAAAGCATAAATATCACTAACATGTACAATCCCAATAAAATGCTCCATTACATACCTTTTACATCAATAAAGCGTAAAACAACAGTCATGTGTTCCTTCACCGATATATCACGAGACTTATCAACTAAGATAAAGAAATAATCATCCCCAACCTCGGTAAGGATAGAATTTGTAGTCTCAACTGCAATGGAGTTAATAATATCCTTTTGGATTTTGGGTTTTGTCAACATGTGGTTTTGTGGCCACCCACCCTCGGGGCCACCTAGGTCCGCCCCTGTCAACAACTACAGAGGTGGTAATTTGGTAGCGTATTGGGAGAGAAAGGTGAGAGGTTAAAAATGCATGAAGGTTTGAGAGGGATGGAAATAATTGATTGAAGTTGATCGGGAAGACGGAGAAGAAGTAATGTGCTCAAATTTTGTAAATCGATAATGTGTTTGATTTGATGTTTAAAAAACGTGGGTTAGATATAAAAAAATGTTATTCATACTTACATTTCTTATCAAATTACTTTAACATATTTGTACCTTTTAGTGAATGTTTGTAATTTTGATTGAAAAGTCAAAGATACAAACATATTAAAATGACCCGGTAAGATATGTAGATAAGTGTAGCATACCTCTAGTTATATGGATGGAAATAGAGACGTGTGAGATTAATGAATGGGTGGGTGTGGTTGGTTACTAAGTTTGTGTAGAATTGTTCAGGAAAAAGATATGAGTCTTTTAATATTTTAAATATTATGTATTTGGCAACTCCTTAAATACATACCTATATTCAAATATATAAAATAGTAATATATAAAATAGTAATATATATATATATATATATATATATATATATATATATATATATATATATATATATATATATGGTGGATTCTCGTGTGCGGACTCCAAAAAATGGATTTGGGAACGAAACCATGACCACATGTTGATTTTGTTTTTTTCCCTTAAAAATGACTAGTGCCTTTGTCACGATCAAAATCCATGACAAATGATGTCCATCCCCAAATCCTTGTAACAACCCGTCCTTTTGGAGACAATTAAATTCCATAATTTAGTATAAATTGGAATTTTGAAGAATTTCCCGAAATAGTAATTTTTGGGATTTTTAAGGAATTGATGATTGCCGATGGGTGAAATATTTACTTTTGAGGTTAAGTAAATATGTCGAGGTATTTTAATAATATATCGCCATTGAGTAAAGTGACACAAGGTGAGATTTTAATTGGAAAACCCACATTAAGTCGTGTGGGGTTAAATAGGGGGTTGCAGTCAAGTACCTCGGATGGGATTTTCGACTGCACCATGAGTCTCGGAATGGCCGAGTTAGTCGGAAAAGAGTGTTCGAATGTCAAAATTGAGTTTCGGGTAATTTTTGGAGTAAAAGTAACTCGAAATTGAGTAAATGAGTCATTTTTGGGTTTTAAGGGTTAAAACCCTTTTTCTCCTTATAAAAGGAGGGAGAGAGGGAGAAAAGAGAAAGAAAGAGAGAGAAGAGAGAGAGGAGGAGAGAAAAAGAGGAGAAATGGGGGATTTCGGCTAACCTCCGCGGGATTCGACTCGGGATCATCGGATTATATCCACGAGGCAAGTGTTTACTTGCTTTATTTATTTTTGAGCATAAATCTCATATCATAGTTGGTAAACAACAAACCCTAAAGATTTTGGATTGGGTTTTCGTGGATAAAACGCATTTTTGAGAGTTAAAACGAATAAACCCCTATAATTTCATAATTGAAGAAACTTAGGATTTAATTGAAATTAATTGGTGATTTCGAGTTCTGGGATGTTTAGAACCCGTATTGTATGTGTATTTGTAGTTGTTTGAGGATATTGGGTGAGGCGACAAAAGCTTGGGAGAAGCTTTAATGGCTGAAATAGCTTCTCGGAGAAGAAGCTACCCGACATGATCAATCGATCGATCATGGGGACTCGATCGATCGAAGCCATAGATCGATCGACGGCCATGGGTCGATCGATTGACCCCTTGAAAGGAGGCAATTTTCCTGGGGTGAATTGGATGGGATGAAAATCCAATTCAAATTGATTCGAGGTTAATTATGGGATAAAAAAAGGGACCTTTTAGGAAAATATGGTCCTCTAATTAAGGAAATCTAGGAGGATTAAATGAGGGTTTTAAAAGTATAACCCATAAACTATATTTTTGAGGAAAATAGAATAATTGTAGAATTTGAGAGTTTAGGGTTCCTAGGTTAGCGTGGGGACCCCTAAGTGATTATATGGACGAGAAGTAGTCCTTGGGTTCATGGAAATGAAATCCATAACCCACTAAATTTAAGGTTGTTCGGAAAAGATAAATCCCTAGGATATTTTAGTGGGGATTTAGGCCTATGTAGTTATGCATATAGGGAAACATAACTACATCGATTATGGTCGAGTGAATCCTATGAGAGGATTAGGATGAAATTTGGGAATATAGGTATATATTCACTAAATATAAAATGGTATAATTGGAGATATCCAATAAATCCTTAGAGATAAATAAGGAAATTATTACTTATCAAAGAGAGGAAATACTTTGGGTTTAGTATCATGCGTATAGGAAGGCATGATTATGATTCTTTGAGAGAATCTTTGGGATTATTGGTCATCGCTAGATGAGATTGGCAATTATGGCCATTTATATATATTCAAGGAGGAGTATGTTATATATATATATACTATATGATTAAAGTATATTTATGATATGATATAAATACATATATATCTGTATATGATGATATGTATGCATTTAGATTGGCTACTTTCCACGGGCTTTCCTTTGGTATAGGGTTGGAACAGCCGCAGTATATATATTACTCTAGTGCGATCCAGGGAGGTTGCACAATGTGGGTGAATCCTCTGGCTCGAGGAGCAGGGAGAGTATAGTCCCCAGGTCATTTGCGTCCCGCGTTCGAGTGCGATTTATGTTATCTCCCACTCGCAGGGGGAACTTCACCTCCTCCACCATTGTGTATTTTACCAGGACTGTTGAGGATTCCGGCTGGTACCGTGGTATATGAGCAGACTCGGATTTTTGGATCGGCACTATGAGACCGCATCCTCGAGTTATAGCTCGGTGGGATGGTTTGTATGCATGTGTGCATGATATATTACTTGTGTATGAGAACAATGTAATATATATCTTTAATGAGATAAAGAGATAAAAATGAGTATAGAATACACCTTAGTCCGGGAGTTAGATCCGGATGTGTATAGGATACACCTCAGTCCAGGAGATAGATCCGGATGTGTATAGAATACACCTCATTTCGGGAGATAGATCTGGATGTGTGTTATAAAGATGAAAATAAAGTAAACCTCAGTCTGGGAGATATTATCTGGATGTATATAGTAAGATGTATATAAAATGAAAATAATATGGATATTCATATGTAAATATGTATTTATATATTAGTTTTGTACTACGGGCCTAATGGATCTCTACCATTAACCCTACCAATTAGTAGTGTATCGGGGGTTTCCTTGTTTGGATTTCGCTTCGCGAGACACTCCACGTACGAACTTAGCGCAGTGTTGAGAATGGAGGGAAGTTTAGCCCTTAGTACTCGGGGGTAGAGGTTTCTAGTAGTTGGGTGAATTAGATTAGTTAGGCGGGATAGCTTAACTAGAATGTCCTAGATAAGTGTGTTAGGTGTGCACTATTAGAAGAGAGGTGAGGGGTATCTCATGGTAGTGCGATACCAATTTAAATATGAGAAAACCTTTTTATAAAAATAAAGCATTTATGCACTTGCAAAATATTTTTCAAACTCGGGCTCTGACCCGTTTATCTACCTTTCCTTTCTTGCTATATATATATATATATATATATATATATATATATATATATATATATATATATATATATATATATATATATATATAGGTGTCCATACACAGGGACGCCTGAATGACACTTCTTTCTAGTCAGACGTCAGCTGCAGTAACTGTGGATGCATGCATGTTCTCGATAGACGCTTCTATCATTGTACCCTAGATAGGAGGTATTGTATAAACATTCGGGTTAATAACCCAACTACTTTTATTTATTCTTTGACCGCCTTTTTGTGTGGCATTCGATTTGGTTGTATATTTTGACCGAGTGTTCGGTTATTTTATTTTATTTCAGCCTCATTTACGCAATACTGTGTGGATGTTTTCATTTTATTCGTTTAAAAAGAGTAGTTAAGTAAAATTTTGATGCCATCCTAATAGGTTATTAGTAATTAAAATGGATTTTCGACAGTGATACTAAGAATGATCCATATGCGACTCCGATTTTAAGTTGGTACAAGAGTGATCGCCCGATATTTTATTAGGCGGGTTGTCACAATCCTCTTTTAGAGTTAGCATTTGAAAACTATATACAATAAAACCTCGATAAATGAATGTTTGATAAAGTAATGAATGTTTGATAAATGAATGTTTGGTCCCGACTCGGGCCTTTGTATTAAAATAATAATTAGAATTAATGCATAAGATGATAATTTAACTTTCTTTAGGGTCCATTGAATATATAAAGTAATAACTAATTAACTTACAAAAAAAATAGTG
This sequence comes from Sambucus nigra, assembly GCA_949130495.1. Taxonomy (NCBI): domain Eukaryota; kingdom Viridiplantae; phylum Streptophyta; class Magnoliopsida; order Dipsacales; family Adoxaceae; genus Sambucus; species Sambucus nigra. The sequence goes on along the minus strand of OX422215.1, from coordinate 289,455,198 downwards.
CATAAAATTTCATAATGCATATGATGTACTTTTTACCTAAACACTTTAATTTTTTTCCTCAAAAAATGCTTATAAAGTCGCTTGTTTTTTTTGCACCTGAACTGAACTCAATCTCATCCTTGATTTTTTGCAATGCAGACACCGCATTTGGTATATCTTTCTTCATTTTTTAGCAATTAGTTATTCAATATTACTTTTTCTTGAAAAGTCTCTTTTAAAGAAACAGGTGATCGAACACAATTTGGATCATCATGGTCCTCATTGGTAAGTTTATTCATTATCACATCAATGATTTCTTCATAGTAGGCGATTCCATCACTACATCATTTTCAGTAGGATAATTGAAACTTCCCCAACATCCATCGCATTTCATAATCTACATGCTCATTTGTATTTGCTTTTAAAAATAGCAAATTCTTTATAAATTAATAAAATATTAATTTATCGATAAATTAATAATTTATTCATTTATCGATAAAAAATAATCCCGTTGGGATAATAATTTTTTTTGATCCCGATAGTATTCATTTATTGATTTTTTAATGTACATGTGAGTAGCGCTTAGTGATATATGCTTGGTATTTTTTCATGTGCTATGGAGAACATTTTTACCCCTCAAGAGTAAGATTTTACGAAAAGATGGAAAAGCTCACGAACAAGCTCATCTTTTCTTCTAACGTTTCGAAAATTAAACTATTTTCTTGTATTTAGAAATCAAAAATAAAAAAAATGAAAGATGTAAATATAAAATACATGAACAATTCATTTATGTAGTGTAGGTGAAGTGGGCACTATCAAATTCGTTGTAAGAACTTTCCATATTATTCACCCTTTGTATAATCACTTATGTCCATCAATATGTAACGTGTTATACTATCATGCTTAATGATACCTAAAGAATAATCACAACCAAACTCATAGTAATAATTTTTTAAATATTACATTAACAAATTTAAACAATGTTCAAAATTAACGTATTTGTGTTTATATTTTGTTACATGACTGGTTAACATTAGACTAAAAAATGGGTGATCTCTTGATGGTTTCATGTGCTTAGCGGTGATAAATGGTTTGTGTGTGACAAATTCATGTTGTATATAATGAGGTTCGGGTCACTCTTTTTTTAAAGTTTATATAGGTCTCAACCCATTAATAATATTCACCTGATAAATATAAAGTTAAACATGTGAATAATTTCATCGTGTCATGTTAATGGGTTGTTTGCAGTGTTGCCAAGTATAATTGACATGAATACTAAAAAAGTTTAATAATTACTCGAGATATAGCTTGAATAAATTAACTATAACACTATAAGAACATGTTTTACACCCCCTAGGTTTATTTGTAATGACTTTATTTCAGAACATACTTTTTGTGTCATAGTATTTTTGTATCATATTTATTGAGTTGTAATTTCATTTCACTAAAGACAAAGAGACAAATCACTGTGACATAAATTATTGTATCAGACCAAGCTTCTTAAACGAAAGACAATTGGAGGTTTGTTAAAGTTTTTAGGTTTTGTATTTCCTTTAATTTGTATTTCAAGTAAGAAATCTACAAGACAAAAATTATTTTAAAAATAGTGGAAATGGTTTTTTAAATCTTTTTAATTTTACAAGAAACTTGGAAAAATATGGATCTCATTCGAATGAGATTGCCTCGATTAAAAGGTGTTTTGATCGAGGTCACTATTTTTTTAAAAAATGGACCTCGTAAGATAAACTTCTTTAAACGATGAGACCTTGAAAGAAATAGGTTTTGTATACGAGAACCCTAATTGTCATCCAGTGGACTTCATAAGATAAAAATTTCATTTGAGAGGACCTCGTTCGAACGAGGGCACCTGGTTTAAATGAGGATAGTATTTTTCAATAACATCTTTTAGTAAAGTTTAGTATTAAAGTATAAGTAACTTCATAAATTTCTCTTTCAAAATATGAAGCCCAAAATTTACAAAACCCTTTTCTTAGTTTTAAGGGAGTACTTTGGGAGTATGGGAGCGTGTCAATTTCTATGATTTAAAGGTAGACTTCACGTTTACAATCTCCTTCGAACCCTCTACCTCAGTAAAAGAATTGCACGATAAACCACATGGGTGATTAAGATGTTCGGAACATTTGTGCCAACTGAGATCAGTAATTACCAAGTCCTTGGAGGTTGGACATCTATTTTTTGGACTAGAGATACGATTGGTAGTATGGGAAAGTGCAGATGAAAAAAACGCAAGGGAGTGACCATGTGGGAGTAAGTTTCATCATATATGTAAGACACGTATGTGTCTGTAACAACACATACTTTTGAGCGACTATTTTATATTATTTTGCCTAATGGGCTAATTTTATAAAATAGAGAGAGTTGGAGTAAATATTATTTCTCGTGATATTAAGGGATAATATTTACCATGTTTTGCCTATTTACGGTTATGAGAAGGTAAATAACATTATATTGTGTTTTATTACGTCGTTATGCTTTAAACGACAGTTATGACTCATATTTAAATTGGAGCATAATTAATAAAATTAAAATGAATCTAGAACATAAAAATATTGTACGTTACTTCGACTACCAAAATAGGGGGTGCGGTTGGTTATAGAATAGTCGAGATAGTCAAAATATGTGCCAAGTTGTATTTTGGAGTTTTGGGCACTTTTGACCGGTCCTGACTCAATTAAGTAGTTACGAGCCATTTTAATGGTGTATCAACATTTAAAAGAGAGGAATTTATGTTTAAGACCCGTATAAGTCTCCTAAACCCCTTTTATTTTCCCATTCTTATGTTAGAAGACAAGAGAGAGGGAGAAGAGAGAGTTGGGAGAAAATGGAGAAAAGAGAGAGAAATGAAGATTTGGAGCCGAAAATCGTTGCTTCGAGAAGAGAATCCGAGCCTACAAACTTGAGGCAAGTTTCTTACTTGCTAGATCATGATTTAATGTGATAAATTGCATGTATAGTTAGCTTTTGGAGACTTAAACCATAAATGGGTTTTTGATGAATTTGGTGTTTAAACCCTTAATCTTGTAGTTTAATTTTATTTGAGGAAAATAAATTAGTTAGTAATTGTGTAGGAGTCATTTGGTAGAATTAGTTGATGTTAATGTTGGAGAAAATGGAAGATTTGGGGTTTTGGGATTCTAGGGTTCATACAACCCATAGCCCAAATTGGGAAAATCTGCAGGGCCGAATCGATTCGGCCTTAGGGAGAATCAATTGGGATATGGGGATGGATATAGGTCTGGGAAACCGAATCGGTTCGGGTTGGGGATGAATCGATTCGTACTGAGATAGAAGGTTGGTTTTACTCACCGAATCAATTCGCTTTTGAGCGAATCGATTCGCAACCAGGGGCGAATCGATTCGGCCCTAGGCGAATCGATTCAGTTGCCCTGTTTTTGTGAGATTTTTCTAGTTTTGTTTTTAGCCCCTTTTCTTTTAGGTTCGAGGTTTAGGAATCTTCCTTTGGGAAGTTAAATTCATTTCCTGGATGGAAGAAGGGAGCTGGGATGTTATGAAACGAAAAAGCATTTTTATGATAATAAAAGTTGCTTTAAAATATATATATATATTTCCTGGATGGAAGAAAGGAAATAGAATGGGTAAATAAAGTTTTGAAATGAAATTGAATTGGTAAACACTTTGTAAAATGAAATGCCATATATGTATTTTCCTAAAGAGAAAAAGGAAATGTGTAATTTAGATTGTGAATAATTGAAATGATGTCTCCTTGAGTAGATATAGTTGAGTTCTCCCATACTTATATGATCATTGAGCGTCATCATTGATATTGTGCTAGGTTGTGCTTTTAGAATTGAGAGGTGATAAATTTTATGTTAATTGCGAGTGAAAGTTACGCACTTAAAAGTCATGCATTTTAGTCACATGGTAATCATATCAAACCGGGACCTGACCCATCTATGTTTCTTTGTTTTGCTTGCAACTCTTTGTCCGTTCAGGTGCTCTACCGCAAGGACACCCGTATTGACCACTCCATTCCAGTTGTCATGGAGCTATAGCATTTTGCGAATGTTGTAGGATAATTGTTACAGATGCTTCTTCCCGTTGTAGTCTAGTTATGTTCAGTTTATTTATTCGGGCGTGTTGCCCATGCATTGTACTCATTTATTATAATGTGATATTTAATTTGTAACACTCGATGTAACTGTTTATATTGGTCTGTTAACCGATAGCTTATTCAGTTATTATTTATGATATTGTCATTCCTTTATCCGTTGATTTTGGTATCCACCTTCTTTGTAAATTGGATTGTCTAAGTGTTTTTCTTTTACTTACAAAATTTTAAATTTGACAGTCCATTTTCTAAAATAACTGGTGGTTATCTCGTACTATTATTTTAATGACAGTGATGCTAAGGATGGACCATCTATGATTCCTGTGATTATTGGAGTATCGGGCTGGCCACCTCTTATTTTAGTAGGAAGGTTCTCACAGATGGTATCAGAGCGTCATGTTCTAGAGTCCTTAGGAATCTATGCGAACGTATTATGCTTTCAGCGTTACTTTTGATTTGATATAGAGCCTTAAGATTAAGATCGTTGATTTCTCTTGTAAGATTTCGTTCTCCTTCTATGATATGAGAACTCATAAAATATTTTGCGTGTCCGTGTGGGATTCGTAGGTCGACTGAAGAAGGGCATCAAGGAAGGCCGTTAGGAAGGCATCATGGGAAGGTATTACTAAGAACTGTAAGCTGTTGTCGGGGATGTGGGTCGCTTTGGAGGTCGTTACCTTTGTAGCCTTTTCTTATATTGCTACCGCGACTACTAAGTACAGTAGATATAGTTTTCCAAGTACCGCTGCTAGTAGAGAGTGGTACTAAGATTAGGATTCCAAGCGATGCTATAATTAATGTTGAAAAGTCCTTGATAAGGACTACATATTGAAGTTAAGTCATATGGAGGGAGTGTAACCTCATTTGGTGGAAGTATAAAGCCTAGGAGCTTTGGCCTAGAGAGGGGTATAGAACTGCCCAGGTGTGAAGAATGGAGGAAAATCTTTCACCCGTAGGAGTAAGGTTGAAATGGCGAAAAAGGTAGTCGCCATAATTTAGTGGAATAGGAAGTTTTGCCCATAGAGAAACCCGATAGATATTTTCAATAGCTAGTTTCTCTGGAATAACAAGAATGACGAGAAAGTGGATTCTCAAATATTCACCAGAGGTTCGGTCAGAGGCCGACCGTGAATAAAGAGTGACACGGTTAAGGAAACTGCGCACCTAAATAAGGTAGATATAAGGAAGAAAGAGACCTTCAGTGGAACGATAGGCTCACGGATAAGTGTCATTAACACTTCCGGAGAAGTAGTGTTCATGAGACCCCATTGGTGGACATCCACCCGGGGAAGACTCGTTGAACTAAGGCAGGGGATATAGACCCAATGTCCGGCCCAAATTATGAGCCTTGATTAGTAATTAAATTTGAAGATATGGCTGAGTCTGTCCCAAAAATCTCGTGGAGATATTCAAGGGATATAGACCCAATGTGTTAATTACAATTACCCTCAATGAACATAATATATATTGTACCCTTGGCATAGGGGCATGTAACATAAATTTTCTTGAGAGTTACTTAATAAAACAGTAGACCTCTCCATAGACGTAGGTAATTTTTCGAACCACGTGTATTTTATGTTGTGATTGTCATTGTTTGTTGTTCTTAATCTCTTGGTGATTGCTTTCTTTCATTATTGTCTGCGTTGAGATTTTTGTCACCATAATTGGCGTCGTCTGTGGGAATCGATTATTTTTCCTATGAAAACCTACATTAATAAGAACTAGTGATGTCTCATCACAACAGTAACGTCTCTTAAGCAGGTGACATTCAACAACAACCTATCCCTTCAAGGGTAAGGTATGAAATTAATCATTCAAACCCAAGACTTCGCCAGGAGAGGCAAATCTCTGAAGAAAGCCAGGGGTCTCCCAGGTCCACACAGATTTCTAGATGCATATGAAGCCACACTCTAAGACTAGGAGGTGACCACTTGCCAATAGGAGGATGAGAATGCTCTCCTTAAAAGGCAACTGGAAAGAATGGAGAGAGAACTCCATCGAAGCACAAGGTGATGCCACAACTGAACTCTTAGTCCTCAGGCAAGCAAGTCTCGCAGCCGAGGAAGGAGATCGAGGCATGGTTTAAAAATAACAGAGAGACATAACTCGGATGGTGACCATTCAGGACGAGTGCAATAAGCTCACCGTTATAGGAGTCCTGGTCGACAGAATGATGACATTCGGAGTTTGGTCCAAAGGGATATGGATCAGTACCACCCATCTCATCACGGTGTAAGATCTATATGGGACCTAGCCAGGTGAGATCTCAAAACTCAGATAAAGCACCCTTTTTTTAAGCTAAATAGAAGAGGAAGAGTCCTCGAAGAAGTTCACGATCCCTAGGTTCAAGATTTATGATGGAAAAACTGATCCCATCGACCATGTCAGGAAATACCGACAAGCCATGACTCTATAGAGTCACAACGATGCGCTAATGTGTCGAATATTCACTTTAAGCTTTCATGATGTGGACTAAAAAGGTTTGAGAAGTTACCTCATAGGTTTATCCAAAATTTTAAATCTTTGGCTGAGCTATTTATAGCACATTTCATAACAAACAGCTCCCACCCGAAGATGATGGATGGATTGCTTACTATAAAGAAGAAGCCATAAGAGAACCTCATAGAATACGTAAAGAGGTATTAGGAAGTGTTTAATGAAATCAAAGATTACTCGGAGAAGTTAGTTGTAACACCCTTCAAAATTGACTTGCCGAGCTCTTGCCTCCTGCACTAGTCCTTAACTAAGAAGGAGGCTACATCCATCGATAACTTGATGGCTCGTATTGATAAATATGTCAAATTAGAGTATGTGACCATCTTATTACAGGGGATAATGGTCGTACGAAAGATTCCAAAAGAGTGGAGAAGAATGAGCCTCAGAAAAAAGGGAACAAGAACGGGGGCACAAATGGCTCCAAGAATGGAAACAAAAATGACGCCTGAAAGGAATTTTAGGTTGTAAATACAGTCTTCAAGGAGACGATATACAAGATTCTTGATAAGATCAAAGATGAGCCATTTATTAAGTGGTCAGAGAAGATGGGAGGAGACCCCTCCAAGAGGAATAACTCACTAAGGTGCGCATTCTACAAGGAGGGTGGCCACAAAATTGAGCATTATAAAGCCCTCAACTCTCATCTCAAGGAGCTGGCCTAAGTCGGGCATCTTAATGAGTTCGTGGAAAATAAGGTAGAGAAGGTAGGAACGAATGGTGAGTAGAGGCTCGATAATGCCTTTGAGGAGGCTATCGGCCATGAGTTTACGGTGATACACAGGGACTCAAACCTCAAGAAAATTCAACGAAATTTCGTTCAAATGGTAGTTAATATGCTTATTGTAGTCATGCAGTCCTTTCATATTGACCCAACCAAAAATTAGGCCGGGAAGATTCGATGATCGAAGGACATCGATTATAATAAGGACATTGTGTTCACTGATGAAAACTTGATTGGAGTGAGAACCCCTCATCATGATGCCCTGGTCATCACACTCAGGATAGCAAACTGACATGTCAATAGGTTTATCATCGACCAAGGTTGATGTACCTAGATTTGTTTAGAAAGTTAAAGCTGAGCATAAACGACCTCAAGGAAGACACTGTTCCATTGGTCGGCTTCGCTGGAAAGATTACAGTCCCTCTGAGAAATATTATCCTGCCAGTCAGGGCATGAAACATCATAAAAATAATTGAGTTTCTCGTAGTTGACATCGAGTCTTCATACCAAACCATCCTCGGTAGAGGGTGGGTCCATGTAATGAAGGCCATACCATTAACATATCACCAGAAGCTAAAGTGTGTAACTGATCGAGGAGTAGTCGAGATCCATGAAGACCAGACTATGGCCAGAAAGTGTTTCATCGTGGCCATTCTCACTAAATTAGAAAAGAGAATGGAAGATTACAAAAGTAAGGAAGAAGCCCATGAGGGGTTGATACCCTCCAAGTAGCAGCTAATGTATGGTCAACTAGGAGTGGAGGAGACCAAACTCCATCCCTCCAAAGAGTCTTGAAGACCTGGAAGAGGTCACCGCTGAAAGTTACTCAACTGAGAAAAAGTTTTTGAATGTCACCTCCTTAACTGATCATGAGAAGAAATAATTAGTCACGTTCCTTGAGAATAACTTGAATGTTTTTTTGCATGGGAACCCTATGAGCTGCCTGGGATAGATCTTACCGTTGCTTGTCATTGATTACATGTTGACCCATCCTTCTATCCAGTCATACAGAAGGTTCGCCGAATAAACCCGAAGAAAGATAAAGCAGTAGAGTTACCTAAGTGGTTATATAACCCGGTAGTAGTTCCCAAGAGAAATGGTAAATGGAGAGTTTATATCCACTTCACTGACCTCAACAGGGCCTGTCCCAATGGAAGTTTCCCTCTTCCAAAGATTGATCAAATGGTCGATGCTATAACAGCTCATGAGAGGATGAGATTTTTAGACGCCTACTCTGGATACCACTAAATCCCCCTTCACGTGTCAGACCAAGATAATACCTCCTTCATTACCACTGTTGGTTTGTATTATTATAAAGTTATGCCTTTCATTCTTAATCATGCAAGAGCGACTTATCAGTGGCTAGTTACAAATATCTTTAAAGAGAAAATGGGGGATACTATAGGGGCTTACATTGATGACATGCTAGTCAAGAGCAATCTTAAGTATGCTCACCTCTCTTACCTGGCAAGGACTTTCAATATCCTCCAAAAATATCGAATGAAACTTAATGCTGGCAAGTGTTCTTTTGGAGTCTAATAAGGAAAATTTTCCGGATACCTAGTCAGCAAGAGAGGAATAGAGGCAAACCCCGACCATATTGATGCCATAAAAAAGTTCAGCCCCCTCAAATAATAAGAGATGTACAGAAGCTCAACGGAATGCTCATCGTGCTCAACCGATTAATTTCTAAATCTACAGAATGATGTCAACCATTCTTTCAGTTATTGAAAAGAAATAAGGGCATGCAATGGAACGAGGACAGTTCTAGAGCTTTAGAATAACTCAAGGCCTTCTTAGCAGGACCTCTTTACTCGTGGTTCCTAGAGAGGGCGACCCTTTATACCTTTACCTTGCTGTGTCAGACCATGCTGCGAGTTTCACCTTGGTATGTGAAAGAGAGGGAAGCCAGCATCTGGTCTACTATGCAAGAAAGACTCTTTTAGAAGACGAGCAGTGGTATGTGCCATTAGAGAAGATCGCCTATGTATTGATGATATACTCAAGGAAGATAAAGCATTACTTTGAGTCCCACTCCATCTTCATGGTTACTTCGAACCTCTTAAGGCTGTTTTGAGGAAAGCTGACCTCTTCGGCCGACTGTCAAAGTGGTTGGTAGAGCTTAAAAGGTTTAATATTCACTTTCAACTAAGAACATCCATCAAGGGGTAGATCCTAGCTAATTTCATCGCTGAATTCACAGGAGAATAGCCTACCGATCATCCGAAAACCAGTTGACTAATAGAAAGATTACAGAGACTAAGCGTTTGGACCCTATACGTTGATAGAGCCTCTAACTCAAGGGGGAAGGAGTAAGCATCGTATTAGTTTCTCCTAAAAATAAGGTGCTCAATCAGGGCATCAGACTGAGATTTAAAGCCTTTAACAATGAAGCATAATATTAGCTGTTGATCACTGGATTATGCAAAGCATAATTTCTAGGGCAAGGCACCTTCAAATATTTAGCGATTCTCAGTTAGTATCCAACCAAATAAACCGTTGTTTTAATGTAAAAGATTAATGGATGGAATCTTATCTCGCCATTATGAAGGGACATTCAACAGTTCCCCAGAGGAGATAATAGCCACGCAGATGTCCTAGCAGCTTTGAGTTCAACAGTAGACTCTAATTTGAGAATAACAATCCAAATATATTTTCTTGCACAACCTAGCATCGATTAGACTATTAAGCTATAGAATCCCAAGCAGATTCTCCACATTAAAAAATCTTTGAGATAGATGAATCCCATCATGGACTACTTACGAAGTAATGTACTACCAAGTGATAAGAGGTCGGATCATCAGATAAAAGTCAAAGTTGATCGCTTTCAATTATCTCCTGATGGAAAACTGTATAAGTGATCCTTCAACAGCCCCTACTTGTAGTGCGTGCATCGACAAGATGTTGAGCAGGTTCTATATAAACTTTATCAGGGAATTTGTGGAAGTCACGTAGGAGGAAGGTCATTAGACTTGCCAGCAATGAAATAAGGGAATTTGTGGCCATATATGCAGAAGGACACTGGAATCCATGTTCAAAAGTGCAAAAAATGCCAAAACCATTCACCCATGGTCCACCAACTCGCCAGCGACCTCAATTCATTGACCAACCCCTATCCCTTTGCCCAGTGGGGTTTGGACATCGTAGGTCCTCTGCCTACCGCGTCAGGTAATCGAAAGTATCTATTGGTCGCCAAGTGGATAGATGAAGAACCACTGGCAAACATAAAGGACACAGACATGGTAAGATTTATATGGAAAAATATCATTACCCGCTTCGACATACCCAGAACGATCATTACGGATAATGGGACCTAGTTCGAAAGAGGTCCCTTCCAAAGTTTTTACAATGATCGTGGAATCAAGCATTATGTTATCTCTGTAGCGTATCCCCAGTGCAACGGTCAATCTAAAACTTTTAACAAGATGGTGATTGATGGACTAAAGAAACACTAGAAACTGGCCAAAGGAGCTTGGGCGAAAGAATTGCCCCACATCTTTTGGGCCTATCGCATCACCCCAAGACGAGCAGTTGCGAAAACACCCTTTACACTCATATATGTAATGGGAGAAGTTATTCCGCTAGAAGCTGGTCTCCTTTTCATGAGATATACATTGGTCGACTAAGGTCACAATGATTAAGCATTGCTCACTGAACTTGACTTAGTTGATGAACAACGAGAATTGGCTGTAGTTAAACTGGCATCCTACACATAACAACTAGCCAAATAGTACAATTAAAAAGTCAATCCAAGAAAGTTCTAAGTTGGGGACTACGTCCTAAGGAAAGTCCTTGGCAGTGCTTTGAAACTATAAGATGGAAAATTGGGACCAAACTGGGAAGGACCTTTCAAGGTAGTGAAGGATGACCTACAAGGAGCCTATCACTTGGAAACACTAGAGGGAAGGGATATACCAAGGACTTGGAATGCGACCGACCTGAAGAAATTCTACTTCTATATTTTCTTTATCTATACACCATTAGGTTAGCAAATTTTTATTTTACAAACTAATGTTGCTCTTCATTTACAACTTTGATTAATAAAACTCGATTCGCCTTGGAATTCGACATGCATTGGTTGTCTCAATTGTATTTTAATATATGCACCCTTTCCAAGTTACATGCATCACTCATTTTATGAGTATAATAGAACTCCTAGATTACATTAAGATGGCTAGCTTACATGCCCTAACTCAAGAAATCCAAAGCATAATCAGCAGGGTCGACAAGTAACCCTCCTCGTGCCTTTATTCAAGAACACAATTGTCCTTTTAGTTTGCCCCGGCAATGAAAAAAGACCTATAGGAGATCCTTAGGTAATCTGGACAACTTAGGTTGGTTTCCAACATAGCTTGGATCCAAAATCTTGCTCGAATGGATTGCCCATTAGTCAGGTGTATTCTCGCCAATGCCGTACTTAGGCCTAGGGTAGTATGACGACACGGCCTAAAAGGTAAAGTGGATGTAATGGTATGGCTAAGGCATATCGGACTGGGGGAATATTCATTATATTCTGAATAGCATTTAGTCGGCTAAAGTGCCCAAAATAATTAGAGTTTATTAACTAAAAAATTGAATGAGAATGACACATGTTTAGTCAGCCTATGCCCAAAACATAAATATTTCAAAACATTTATTACTAAAAGGTTACATGGTTACATGTACAATAGTAATGAAATAAATGAACGCTAATAAGATCTAGGTATGTGAGCAAGATAGTCTGCTAGTCAAGCTCTCCGACTATCGTCAGGATGAGGAGCAAAGCTCTCCACAGCCTCCTTCGAGCACGGCTCCAACAGCTGCCTTAGGATAGCATCGATAGGATCCAACGATCATACTTAATAAATGGATTCGACTCTAAAGTTGGGGGAGTAATATTGTGCCTGTACCAAAAGGCAAAATTCTTGGGAGTCATCAGCTCCCCGAGGGCACTCAACCACCCTCTAATAAAAGCTAACTCCTCAACCTCCTTCACCTTTGTGGGAGCATCCATCCAACCTTGGTCGTTGACGTTATCCCATACCTGCCGAGGACCCCTTAAGAATAAATGCCTCACTCCTGTGACATCTCTTTAAAGTCCAACAGTGATCACGCATGCTTGTTAAACGTCTCCCTTCAGCTCGGCAATCTCCTTCTAGGAACTGCCATCGTCAGTCCTAGCTCACTATGTGGATGGTGACGAGGAACCCCGAATAACTCGAGGAGAATTGGTTGGAGCATTTTCCTTAAGGCGCGTGACCTTCATCCTTAAGGAATCATTTTTTTATTGTAGCACCTCCCCAACTTGATTGATCTCGGATGCATCTAGAAGTTTCATCTTCAAAGCATCCATCTCTTCCTGAACGGAAGTGCCAATCTCCTCCATCTCTATAAGCATGTACTTTAGCCTCACAACTACTTCAAATTGATCTTTATAGTCCTTATTCCTTCCCCTAAGGGACTTACAAATCTTAATAAAATCCTGGCGAGCTTGGTCGCTTACGTTAGAACTAAGGATCTAGCCTAAACGAGAGGTGGCAAGAATATAATCATCAAGGTCAATAAAATAAAGACATCAAACACAGATAACACATAAATTAGTGAATGCAAAAATATAATTTCTTTCATTCATTGAAAAGTGGCATCAGTCAAGTGCAGATACATTAAATGGTAAAAAAATACAAGAGTGGAGAAGAAGGCCTAGGAGTCTAACTAGTAGGATTAACCTGCTAGGTGGAGGCTGGCTTATTCCCCTTGTCAACAGTAGGAGCACCAGTAACCTCACTAGTCCCAACACTAAGTGCATCTTCCTTAGCTGGTCCAAGATTCACTCCATTATTATCAGCAGGGGTAGCAGGTTTCATGCTAGTTCGAGTAACAGGGACCTCTTCATTAATAATGGGCTTGGGGCCCGAATGGTGCTCGTCCAAGAGAGAGGAGTCAACATCAACTCCAGCAGCGACTAGGGACCTATCCCAACATTTTTTGAAGTTTGCTTGGTTGATTTAGTCGATTTGGATGTCATTATCTTCATACACTATCACCCATCCCTCATTAAAGTCGCTATCTCTGACGATGGATACCTTCGCCTCCAACTTCTTCACCTTTTTGGCCAGTTCCTTATTTGCATCTACCAGTACTTTATTTTCCTCTATAGTGGCTAGCTTGCCCAATACTACTAGGTCGTAAGCCTCACGCATCTCCTTCATCTTTTTATCCACGCTGGCCTTATCCTGAGCAAACTACGCCTTAGCCTATGTAAGAGCCTTCTCGAAGGACTTTTAGGCCTCCTAGGCAAACCTCAGGCTCTCTTCGAGCTCAGAATTCCTCCTTGACAACTTATTTTGACTGCGCATGAGGACAGTGTAGTCAAACACAAACTGTAGAGAGGAAAATGTTTAGTAAACAAAACACAAAAAAATTACAAGTCAAAGAAATAGAGAAAGGGGAAGTGGCCTCACCAAAGCAAGCCCTTGAGATGATTTTCGAAGCTAACTGGTTGGGGCCCATACTCGAAGAATGCACACGACCCACCATGAAAAATTCTTTTTCAAGCATTATTGGGGCAAGATGAGGGGCCAAAGCCATAGAAGCCCCCTCAGCTGGAATAACCACAGGCAGTAGAGAGGCATGCACTTTCTTTATCCTCTCTTCTTCTCTCCTCCTCCCCTCATCTCTCTTCTTCTCCTCTTCTCACCTCCTCTCTTTTTCTCTCCCTCTCTCTTATGTTCTTTTTACTTCCTCTTCCTCTCCACCTCTTTCTCATGGGTTGCTGTCTTAGAACTGCTAGCAATATCCCCGAACTTTTATTTTTGGAACATCTGCCTGTTGGACAACAGGACATCATCATCATCTCGAACCAAGTTTTTTTCATTTTGAAGGAGCCATCTCGTCTTCACTAGGCTTTATTGTACTGGATCCTACCCACTGGAACTTTCTCCACTAAATTACTCTTCATTAGATCCCTCATCACTGGATCCTACCCTATCACTACCACCTCCAACACTACCAACCAATAAGTTGATCCCTTACTCATCTTCTAACTCGATGGGTTCAGGGGTACCAACCTCCTCTGGGATGTAGAGGTGGGGAATGGTGTCGATTGGAAGGGCAATAAAGGTGGTGGTAGTATTCTTGTATTCCAACAAAAAGGCAGCAGACCTAGGGTGTTTGCCCTCAGCACGGAGTCCTTTATTCTCCAAGCCTTGATCAACTCAGCAGCTCCGATCTCTCGAGGAGAAAGTTCTTGGTTTCTAGCCTTTGCTGAAAAAAGAAAAGAGGATATTAGAGGAAGAACACATTAAAGGAAGCAAGCAACTAAAAAAATAGTTAGAAAATAATCTATGTACTCCTCCCCATATGTAGGGATCCGAGGTCCCCTGTACCTTGTACCCTCTTCTTAGGGAGAGAATTACCAGTTGCTAGCAATGAACCCTTCAGACCAGTAGTTCTTGTGGGAATCAGGTAGATTCACTACCAATACCCTATCCGGACTCCTCGCTTTCAAATACAGAAGACCAGAACTCATGATAGAAAAGGTATAATAGAAGAAAATTTCAATTGATCCTAAGTTGGTGCCATAAAGTTGATTTATTCTATGGATGACATTTACAATTTTTTGAACATTTGGAGAACACTGAGCTGGAACTATTTCGAAGGATTGAAAGAAATGTAAGAATATGGGATTTGGGGGAGAAGTTAAACCCCCTTGAGATAATAGAAGAACGTGTATTAAGTGACCAACCTCAATGTCACGAACATTGTGAGGAATAGGTACACACTCAATATCTATCCAGTCGGGGATATTATAGCATTTTCTAAATTCAATCAGAGATTTGTTATCTATTTTCACCATGAAAAAACCCTAACTACAGTAGAAAGAAAAGCAACAACAAAAAGAAATATAAAAAGAGGAGAGAACTGAGAACTTACGAAGTAAGAATCAAGCTTCAGATGATGAAAAACCATAGATTTGTGAAGATGAAAAGTGATAAACGACATGGAAGATGAAGATCAAGAGACATCTTGGATGCAAGAGAAGCAAAAAGTTTAAGTAACGATAGAGTTCGTCCAACACTTGAGTTTAAAATTCTCAATGATAGCGCACAATGATTGAAGTAAAGTTGACTCTTCAACTGCTAGCTATATGATGATTCACACCCCTCTCAATCCTATAAACGTCAACAATGCCATCAAAGGGGACGAGAAGATGTTTTTTTAAAATTTGTGAGCCCAAATCGTGACCCCAAAATTTTTAGAGACAATTGTGGGTACCTATTATCGATCAATCCCATAAGAGTAGCCAACCAAGCCTAGTAAAATTAATCAGGTGTAAGGCCCAAATTATGAGCATTGATTAGAAAATAAATTTGAAGATATTGCAGAGTCTATCCCCAAAAGTCTCAGATAGATATTGAAGGGATACAGGCCCAACGTGTTAGTTACAACCACCCTCAATGAACATAATATATACTCTATCCCAAGCCCGAGGCATAGGGACATGCAACAGAAACCTTCTTAAGAGTTACTTAATAAAATAGTAGACCTCTCCATGGACGTAGGCAATTTTTCGAACCACGTATATTCTTGTGTTGTGATTGTGATTGTTTATTGTTCTTAATATCTTGATGATTGTTTTCTTACATTATTATTTGTGTTGAGATTTTTGTCACCACATATATGGATATTTGTATTTGTATTTTATTTTGATATGGATTATATATGCCATGATTTGGTACATGTTGATTTGGTAAATTATTTCTATTTTATTTGGATATATGTTGTTGGGACATGTATAATTTTTCTATAACAGGTACAAATATACTGTTGGGTAGTGGCAGTGGCCATATTGCCAAGTAGTTTTTTTTTTAAATTCTACCCAGAATTGTCATGGTAAAAAAACGTGACAAGTCCGTGATAAAGAAACTTGTCACAGACTTATCACGGTGTTTAACCATGACAATTTTTTAGGTTTTTTCACGGTCTTTGACCGTGACAAAACTTGTTAAGGTCAAAGACCATGACAGGACCGTGACAAGTTCGGGAAAATAACAATTGTCACCACTAGACTTATCACGATCAAAGACATTGATAAGTTTGACTTGTCATGGTTTTAGACCTTCACAAGTTGACTATTTTGGTGTAATGAATATCTTTATACTAAAAAAAAGTATGATTCTTCGAAATTAGTAGTAAATAACTTGTATGAGTATTTTTTTTAACCCTAAAAAAAAATTTTCTTTTTCTTTTTCTTAATCATGTAAATATTGGCTTAATGACATATTTTTCACATTTATAGTAGACAGTCGATTTTTTTCTTTCTTTTGCACATTTTTCTTCCATTTTCGGGGAAATCTTTTGTTTTTTAAAGGTTTTTCCTAATTTACATAAAAAGATTTTTTTAAATATAGTTTTTCTTTACTTTTTATTTTATATTTGGAGGCGTATTAATTTTCAATATTGGAATCGAATTGATCATAAAAGTCTCCTAATTTTTCCTTGTCCACTAATTTTTGACTTTTTAATTGAGCTTTGATCTTTAATTCATTTGAATTAGAAAGAGATTCTTTTGAATTAGCAAGACCTTTGACAATATATTCACTAATCAATTCAACATATATATAAATTCTATAAGGAATATTTTCCCCATTTTTTTAGCTCATCTTTCCTCATTACCTTAAATAAGAAACATCCTTATACTAATGAAAATTGGTAAAAGTAAGGTTATTGAAATTAATAAAGATGTCTTTACTTCTTTTAAAAGTATTTGAATTTTGCTATATAAAATTCCCAAAATGGTGACAAAAAATTACTAAGACCCAAAAGTAAGTCACCTTTGAAAAGATTCTCTCACATGGAAGTTTAAAAAGGTTCTTTCACATGGTTATCACCAATGGTCGAGCTAGGAATTTCCAACTGGTCGGGCATCATAATAAAAACAATGGGGGTTCGCAGGCGGTAGCCCCCCCCCCCCCCCCCCAATAAAAAAATTGAGGATTATTCACACATTTATACTTCATGATGAAATAAATAAATATTCACGCATTAATAGTAATAAAATAGAACAAACCAAGCCATAATACTTCATTGCTAAAACGAGTATCCAAAATTTGAATTTTTCATTACAATTACTAATTAAAATCTAAAATGAGCAAACTGTAATCTCCCTCTACAGTTTTTCATCTTTTGGAATCGATCCACAATTGTGTCATTAGAAACGCAATTAAAGACAACTTTGTATATACGTCATGTAAGAGTCACTTATCCATTCATCCCCATACGGTTTCGAAGATCGATTTTCACGATGTTCATAGAAGTGAATGACCTCTCAACTGTAGCTGTGAAAACTGGTAGAATTAATGACAACTTTATAAGCCTATAAACTAATCCATACACAACGTATTTCCCTTTCTCTACCTTTTTCCAAGCCAACCCACATCAACAAAGTCAATATCGGATTTGATATCAAATTCGTACAATTCAAGCTCATCCCGAAGTACAATACGCTCTTGCTTCGTGAAATCATCAGCATAAACTTCAGATAGACGGACTAACTTGTTTACATGAAAAGCAATAAATGAATTAGCTAGATCAAATGATGTCATGCATGAAAGAAATTCGGAATTCACCTCATTGAAACGGTTGTTAAGTTTAACAAGTTGTTTATCCACACAAAGCTAGAACGAGTCAATTTAATAGTGACGTAAATTTGTGGTTGTCAATCATATCATTGATCTTCCCAAAAGAAAAAAAATACTTTCCACGTTAGGAAATTTAATATCATTTTTCACACAAAAAGACGATACCTTCGTCAAAAGATTTTCCCACCCACAATCCCTCAATTTTTGCATTCGGCTCTTTGACAATTTCACTAAAGTCATTGTGTTAACAATGTCTTGATCTTTTCATTGAAGAGTTTTCGAAAGTTCATTACTTATTGCAAGTACATACTTCGTTAAATGTAAGGTGAATACATAATCAAATGACTGAATTCATTTCATAAAATTTATTTCCTCACCCTTTTGATCCGTTGAATTTTCCACCAAATCATCAAGAACACCAAGCACGAATTCATACATTACAATCAAATTAATCAATCTCCCATAGTGCGAACCCCAACGTGTATCGCCGGTGATAAAAAACTTTTTAGTTCGTCGTTGTTCAAAGCCTTTATAATCAATTCCTTTATCACCTACACAAAAATATAACAAACTTTCATAGAGGTAAGTAAGTATGTTAATCCTAATCTAAGGAGTGAAACAATTGAAAAGTAATGCAATTCATTTTTTATTTAATTTTTTTTAGACTTTTTTACTTTTTCTATTTTTTTTAGCTTTTTTAATATTGAAACAATTTTGTGATGGGGGTGAAATAAGACTAAACTAAATTAAAGATCTAAAGACTAACTAAAAAGTATGACAAAAAATAAGTCAAATATAACTAAATAAAAATGTACAACATGAGATGAATGAGGAAGTCAAGGTGAGAGCTAACAAGGGATGGTATTACACCATATATTCAAGTTAATCTTATTGATTCATTCATTCAAATTAAAACTCCCAAGTTTTTATCAAAATTACAAATCAACTCTCCTTGCAAATGTAATTTTAATAATAACCTTTTATAAAATTAAATTTAACTCTCATACAACTTTTGAAAAGTAGATCCAAACATCATTTCACAAATCTCCTGTTAGGATCGATTTACTGAATTAGTTTAAATCATAGAAATAAGATTATAGTTGAAATTCAAAGAAATAATTTCAGATTTTAGAAAAACATATCTCTAGTTCAATTCTAAAATGGAAACTAAGACTAGAATCTCGATTTTCTCTCGAAAATCATTTACCCTCTCTCGAGGCGTTAATCAAAAGCAATAGTGCAACGTTAATTATCAAATGAACATTTAAAGAAAATAAACTAATTAAAGTAGGATTAGCATCAAATAATTGGATCACCCACCCCTTGAAAGGGTTTTCTAGCCTAAAATGATGATAAAATAAAATAATCAAGCAATCAAAGGAATTAAATAAAATATTAGAGATAAGAGAACAAATCTTCAAACAAGTCTCTTTGATTTGCAAAATTTAACTCTAAATCTCATTGAACTTGAGTAATATCCATCCAGATTGCACGTCCAAACATTTTTAATTCAATATATACACTCAATTTAATCTCTTAATACACTTTGATCTCTCACCAATCTCTAAAAAATAAAATAAAATAAAATAAAATACTATTCTACTATTTACAAAGGTGTTTCTCTCTCTCTAATCTCTTCTTGAGTCTCCCTCTCTTTCTAGATTTTTTAGTCCTTATAGTCTTCCTTTTATACTTTGGCCATGGAGCTAGGGGTATTTTGGACATTGGGAAGGTGCATGAGGATGAAAAGTGTGAGTGGGGTTAATTTAGGGAGAGATAAGAGTGCATGTATGATGGGTGAGAAAAAAAATCTAATTTGCTCATGAGGGTATTTTGGTAAAAGTGGATGAAAGCATGGGGGATAAGTGGATTTTAACATGTGTGGGGGTAACTTAGGAATTAGGCGTAAGAGAATAACAACACATGTGGGTTCTTTTTATTTTGGATTGGGTTTGTTTTAAGTTTAAGAGAAGGTGCTGAAGTCTTTGTGGACTTTTAAAATGGGTTAATGGGATAGAGTGGGTTTTGGGTAGAAATGGAACATGGGTGGATTTGGTTTGGATATGGTTTCGGATATGGGTCACATGTTTAGCTCATTTAACCACATCTTCGTCACATTTTTCTTCGAAATAAAGCTTTTAAAATCGCAAATGCAAGCAAGCCTACAAAACAAATAAATACGCGCATAAGATCCATTTTGTCGATAATTAATAATTGAAAATCGTCTATTAGTGGTTTTATTTAAACACTTTTGGGTGCTTATCACACCACCCCTAAACAAAACATTGATAGTCCTCCAGCAAAATATAGAGAGAAAGAAATATAAGAAACCAAAAGTGTACGACTTTCGCGGGCACTTGCGATTTCACTTACCATTTTCAACAAGCCTTTAAACATATAGGTTGCCCTACAAGACGAGTTTTGTCTCATGAGGGTTTGCAAGGAATATACGCACAAAATTCTTTATTTGCGAAATGCTCAAGGCATATCCATCCTAGAATTCAATGTGTGTAGTGTGAATCAGTCAAAACTGGCTCGAGAATCATAAGAGTAATTCTTAGATCGCCTTTTCGAAATCAACAATTCAACTTTAAAATGTAACAACCCGCCCTTTTGGAGACAATTAAAATTCCATAATTAAGTATAAATTGGAATTTGGATAATTTCTCGAAATAGTAATTTTGAGATTTTTGAGGAATGAATGATTTTTGATGGACGTTGAGATTATTCTTGGGACTATATATGTCGAAATATTTTAATTACATGTCTCCGTGGAGTATAGCGACAAAAGAGGTAAGATGTTGAGTAGAAAACCCGCATTTACTTTTATGGGTTAGAATAGTGATTTGCGGTCAAGTACATCGGATGGAAATTTCGACTGCACCATGAGTCTCGAAATGTCCGAGATAGTCGAAAAAGAGTGTTCGATTGTCAAAATTGAGTTCCGGGTAATTTTGGAGTTAAACGGGCTCGTAATTGAGTCAACGAGTCATTTTTGGGTTTTAAGGGGTTAAACCCTTTTCTATATATATAAAGAGGGAGAGAGGGAGAAAAAGAGAAATGAAAAGAGAAAAGAAGGAAGAAAGAGAGAGAGGAGGAGAGAAAAGAGGAGAAGTGGGGGAAACTCCGGCCAAACTCCGCGGGATTCAGCTCGAGGTCGTCGGATTTCAACCTCCAGGCAAGTGTTTACTTGCTTTATTTCATTTTGTGCATTCCTCTCATATCATAATTGATATAAACATGATTTTAGGGTTAGAACCCTTAAAATAAATTTGGTAAAATTTGGATATGAGTTTACAAATTGATGTAATGTAAACTCTTAATGATTTCTAGTATTAAAACCATGTTAATGGAGTATAAAATGAAATTGAAATGGGAGAAATGCTCAAACCTAGGTTTTATGGATTTTAGGGTTCAAATATAAGAGATATGGGTTAATACCCAAAAATAATTGATGTGTTAGTTGTAAAACATGGATTAGATGTTTATTGAGTTGTTGGATGAGCTTAGAAACAACAAAAATGGAGAATAATGGAGGTTTGGAAAATTGTTGAAGATAATGAATAGTGACCTGCATGTTAACCGAATCGATTTGGCTAGGGCGAATCGATTCGGCTCTTGGTCAAAAAATGAAATCTGTAGATCTCTTCGACGCAGTCGCGTGGGCGCTGGCCGCGTATTTTTCTGATTTTTTTTGGATTTATAGTGATTTTTCTACGGAAAGCTGTCCGAGATCAAAATAGTTAGTCAGAAATGAAGACTAGAATTATTTAGAGATAAATATTAGGGGTTCTCAAATAGAGTGTTAGGACCTCTAAAGGACTTGATGAGAGAGGAAAACTTTGGGTTTGTAGGAATAAATCCGACTTAAAGTTTAAATGGTGAATGGATTAAATTTTGGGTTTTGGGTTATATATAAAACCCTAAGAAGATTTGGGATTTTCGGGCAAGCCGAATCGATTCGGACAGGCTGAATCAATTTGGTAAGAGACAGTTTGAAAGTAGAACCATTTTAAATCGATTCGGACAGGGCGAATCGATTCGGTGGCCAGCGAATCGATTCGGGCAGGCCAAATCGATTCGGTCCTGGCAAAATTTTAAGGTTTTCTCCTTTTAAAGTTTAGGGAGATTTAAACTATGGTTTTGGAGATTATTATCGAGGATTCTAGATATCACATTAGGACTCCTAGATAATGGTATTGCGGGTGAATAAACCCCGGGATGAAATAAGGAACCTAGGATTAATTTAGTGTATGATATGGAGTATGGATTTAATGAATGCTTGGGAATACTTTAGGTTTAGTATCATGCTAATATGAAAGCATGATTATGATTCCTCGAGAGAATCTTTGGGATTATTGGTCATCGATTGATGGTTTGGCAAATATGGCCATTTTTATATATTCAGGGAGGAATATATGGTATATATATATACTATGTGATTAAGTATATATGATATGATATAAATGATTTTGAAAATATATAGATGAATATTTTCAAAATGGGAAAAAGGTAAATGATTTTCATAATTAATAAATTATGGTTACACACCTCCCTAAATCGCTATCATAAGGGAAGTTGCGTGCGTTATGGTGATGCCCCTGGCTAATGAATGCAGGGTGGCTATAGTCCTATAGGCCATATGGGAGATTATTGTTTACTGCGCTGGTTAGGGGATTCTGAGTGTGGTCTTGACTTTCCCGTAGGCATATGGTCGCTTCCCGACGTTGGTAGGTTCCCAGGTTGTCTTGTTTAATAGGCCCTGGAAGATGATAGCCATTTAGGGGCGCGTCCAGTGGGGAAACCCGGAGGGGCGGTCTTAGTTTATTAAAGCAATTTATGATAATAAATTGGCTTTAATTTACATTTCCTGAGTATAAAACGGGAAATGGGATCAAGGTTTTGGCTTCGATAACACTCCAGGATGGAAGAAGGGACGTGGAAGCATATGGTATGATCAAAGCATTTTTATGATAATGAAAATGGCTTTGAATACATTTCCTGAGTGTAAAAAGGGAAATGGGATGATATAAAACGGAAAAGCATTTTTATGATAATAAAACTGGCTTTTAAAAAGTATATGATTTGTTAAAGCAATTCATGATAATGAATTGGCTTTTATATTTACATTTCCTGAGTATAAAAAGGGAAATGGGAAGTTTTGAGAAAATGAAAGTACTGATAAATACTTGATATATGAACCCTCATTCCGGGAGATAGATCCGGAGGTTTATGGTAAAATGTATATATATATATATGGATGAATCGAGTACCGAGGGTCTAATGGATACCGACGATCGACCTTACCGCATAGTAGTGTATCGGGGGGTTCCTTGTTTGGATTTCGCTTTGCGAGACACCCCACGCACGAATATGGCAATGTGTTGAGAGTGGGGATAAGTTTAATCCTTAGTGCTCTAATATTATAAATGCTTATGGTATATATATATTTATATATATCTTTCTGTACTGAGGGACTGGCGGATCTCGAAGATCGACCGTGCCGCATAGTAGTGTATCGGGGGGGTTCCTTGTTTGGATTTCGCTTTGCGAGAAACCCCACGCACGAATATGGCAATGTGTTGAGACTGGGGAGAAGTTTAATCCTTAGTGCTCTAATATTATAAATGATTATGATATATATATATATATATATATATATATATATATATATATATATATATATATATATATATATATATATATATATATATATATATATATATATCTTTCTGTACCGAGGGACTGACGGATCTCGAAGATCGACCATGCCGCGTAGTAGTGTATCGAGGGGGTTCCTTGTTTGGATTTTGCTTTGCGAGACACCCCACCCACGAACATGGCATAGCGTTGAGACTGGGGTGAAGTTTAGCCCTTAGTACTTGGACTATCTGGGGTAGATAATGGTTGGGTGATAGACTAGTTTAGCAGGGTAGCTTGACTTGAAGGTTTTAGATAGTTGCGCTAGATGTGCACTTTTAGAAGAGAGGTGAGGGGTATCTCATGGGAGTGCGATACCAATCTAAATATGAGAAAACCTTTTTCTAAACAAATAAAGCATTTATGCACTTGCAAAATATTTTCAAACTCGGGCTCTGACCCATTTATCTACTTTTCCCTCTCTTGTTATATATTATATATATATAGGTGTCCAGACACAGGGATGCCTGGATGACACTTCCTTCGAGTCAGACGCCTGCTGCAGCAGCTGTGGATGCATGGGGGTTCTTGATAGACCCTTCTTTCATTGTACTCTAGATATGAGGTACTGTATAAGCATTCGGGGTAATGGCTCAACTGTATTTATTTATTCTTTTGCACAACATTCGATATGGTTGTATATTTGAACCGAGTATTCGGTTATTTATTTTATTTCATTTTTCCTTTCAGTTTCATTTACGCATAAACTGTGTGGATGTTTTTATTGTAATTGTTAAAAAGAGTAGTAAAGTTAAAATTTTGACACCGGCCTAATAGGTTATTAGTAATTAAATTGATTTTCGACAGTGATGCTAAGAATGATCCATATGAGACTCCTGTTATAATTTGATATAGGAGTGATCACCCGATATTTTATTAGGCGGGGTGTTACATAAAATCTCATGGATAAATCTCTCAAACGAACTCACGAGATTTGGGTAAGTGTATCTCTCTTGTGTGTGAGGAGCTGAGTAATGTAAGCAAGGTCAAACGTCTCACCCACATATAAGAAATAACGAACATTTTAAAAAGAAAAATGATCTCATGAAAGAATGATAATAACTATAGTGAGAACGTCGAGTTATTCACCATGTTTACCCTCATTTGCCCTAACACCTAGGGGAAATATGAATGTTTATGGGTGAGGGGGAAATGAAATGGGAAGGATGGGATGGGATGAGGTAAGACGGTTATATGATGGATGTTGGTTGTTGGATGGATGTTAGAGAAGAGTGTATCACACTTGAGGAACGAATGTCTTTATTCAATGATAACTTGACTGGAACTTTTTCAATGAGAACTTGACTGGAACATTCTTGACTGGAACTTGACTGGAACGAATGTTTTTGAATTTTTTTTTCTTTTTCTTCTTTTTTCCTTTTTTTCTATTTTTTTTCTCTTTTTTCTCTTATATGTTCTCAACACTCTTCTTTTTTTTCAAAATGGTGAGTGGCGGTGGTGGTATGAAAATAGGGATGGTAGATGGTGATGATATGGAAAATGATAGGTGTATGGATATGGATGTATGGGTAAAAGAATGGTGATCGGGACAAATTTTAAGACACATATTTCTTACAACTCGAAAGTGATGTCGTTCTTAGTGATCAAGCTAAAAATTTAGTAAAGAATAATGAGATCATACAACAATTTAAGTGCGGACCCTAAAGAAGTTGAATCAACTTATGACTCAGAGATTGCGTAAAATACTCTAAAGGGGTGAAAGGCACAAATCTCACAAGCTAAAGTCACCACTAGTGATCCTTAATATTTTCTTGAGAATTATAGTACTCTTCAACTCTAAACCATAGTGACGTGATAAATGCACAAATTTTATTGAGTCTAGAAATTCATGGTGCAAAATGCCTTGATATGCCGTATTACATAAGCTATGTAGAAAAAATAAATCATCTAGCTTGATTCCTGGACTTAAAAGATAGATGGTAGAAAATTCATGTCAATGAATGAGATGAAAGAAACTGCACGAAATTTTAAAAATCAGGGTTTGATTTTTTTTTCAAAAGACGTGCGATTTTAATAAAATTCCCCACCCCCAAATAAAAAGGAACATCGTTCTTGATGTTAAATAATATTATTTTTAAAATTGAGAGTAGAAAGGAGGATATATATTACCATAATCAACTGATAATGAAGTGTATCAGATGTAGCGAAAATGAACCTAAATAAGAGACAAGAAAAAAAAAGTGTACAAGCCCTATAATGCATGGTAAATCATTGGGTGGAGTGAAACACCATACCCAAACAAGATAAGACTCATACTCAATATATAGGGTTGCTTCCCGATAGTGCTAAGTTTAACGTCTTCAGCCAGACCGATCGAAACTCACCCTAAGGATAAGAACTTATGAAAGAGTGGGGTGACAGAAAAATTGGGTGATGATAATCACCCCCAAACAAGACTAAAGCATCAGTCTTGTTGGATAAAGGCTAAAAAGGATCAATGCACTTGTATGGCAAGGTGCATCACACAATGCAAAGCATCGGTGGACTATGGGCGGGTGGGGATTAGGGTATTGGGGAGAAAGGAAATGGTAAGGGTGAAAAGGTCTCGATCACGGGCCTTATTGAGATGGAAGGTGAGGGAAACAAGGGCCTTATAATCATGATGCTCTAGTTGATGAGGAAGGAAAAAAGGTTACAAAAGTGTAATGGGGTGAGGCTAATATAAATCACACTACCGTTCTATAAATAGATGATCACAATGGTCGCGCCGTGACACATTGATGAGCTGACGATGGAGAAAATCAACACCGTAAGAGAGTGGAGGGCATGGAGTACAAGATCTGTGTCCCAAGGGAGAGTGGTACCACATATACGCTCTCGAATGGTGGATGGTGTTTTCAAGCAAGGACCTACATAAACATATGTGAATTTTTTAGGTAGAATGACTAGGTCCAAACTAAGTGGTGGATAGTGTGAAATTATGTGTGGGTCGGGTGGGAAAAAAGGTGGGTTGAGTAGGATAAAGGGTGGGGAAGATGATCCAAATCAAGTGTAGGGGACACACACTCGTTGGGAGGAGTAAACGAATACTCACAAGGAAGTGTGGTATCTAAAGATGTAGTGGTAAACTTCTCCACAAGAATATCACTGATGAATGTGGTGGGTAGTTCAAACGAGGAACCAAGATCGAAGATAGAAGAATCACTAGAGATATTGGGCTTAAACAGATCGATGCATTGTGGGACAAGATCCATATCCGGAGAGATAGAACCATATCAGATTCAATCTCGAGAAAATGGTGAGCACTTGTAGCCGAAGCTAATCTATAATGAAGTTGTTTCTCGAGAACACACATGGTGGGCTCAATAGGTGTAGACTCGAGCATTTTTTGGATTCGTCGGGAAGAAAAATATGAACCTTAATGGTGGGTTACTTAGGGCAAGGTGGGTTTTTTCCAGTCTCACAAACTTTGGATAAGTCAACACAACTGTCAACTTGAGGACCGGACCACAAAATGGTTTCAACTTTGAAATTATTGGGGTGATAGGGTTGGTCACACTCAAAATCAGTGTCACAAAATGACTCATCATCACTCCACATGGGTGTAATAAAGGGTTAAATTGAGGTGAAATCCGACTCCATCGCACACTCAAATTCCTTAAGGCGTTGTTCAAGCCATTGGAGATATTGATTTTGATATTGAATGGCTTGCTCTTGATCGAGGATGAACTGATGCAAGAGGCTTTCGAGAGAGGAGGTGAATGATTGCGGTGGACTGATGGGTTACGGCGGTGGTGGAGTTGGACACAACTCACTATGGACATAAGGAAACGAAAAATACTCATATGAACTGTGTGGAGCGGGGTGATTTATGCATACACTGGAGAAGCATCTCCATGAGAGACAAAATGATGATAATCGTTCAGTGCGTAGTGAGGGAACTGATCGGGATGGGGTGCATTTTGTTGCCATGATGACTATTGGAACATGTGAGGATCCACAACATCGGATTGGGATCCGTATTGCATATGAGTGTGATTAGGCCTCCACGAATAGCTTGGTTTCTCACACCACTCGGGACTGGACAAATAATGACAATAGGCCGAGGTGGGTTCTGCAATAGTGTCATAGGGATACATTTGGTCCATGGTGGGTTGTATGGATATGAAGAGCATCGACACTCATGGGGCAAGTGATTGACTAGAAAACAAGATGTGCACAATGAAGCATTTGACGCGTTAATACTCGTCATCATAGGTGATGGAATGTGAGGTGCATGCGTGGATGACGCATGAGTATCAACGGTGTATGTTTGAGAGTGAAAGCCACTAAGTAAGGTATGGAGGTTTGACTCGGGCTCAAGTTCAAATGTGCTTCGAGAAAATGGGAAATGGCCATAGTATTCCCGCAATGGACGTTCTTCGGCCATGATGAGAGATATATATTTATTTATTATTTTTTTGGATTTTTAAATATTTTTCAAAAGGAAAGAAAATATTTTTGGATTTTTAGAAAATTAAAGGAAGAAAATGTTTTTTGGATTTTTTGGAAGAAAAGATAAGGAAAAATATGGACTCTTTGAATTTGACGAACTCACTAAAACCGACTATCGAAAGATTGAATTGGACACAGACAAGTCAAGGATAAATCCTAGCTAACACGTAAACAATTTTATCTTCAAAATTTAGGTGAGTGGGTAAACAAATCTTAATGAAATATGCGGGAGATAAAAGTCACGGAATTTATCTTTGTGATTGCCTTTGCAGAAGTGTTCTTCTATTGGGCTAACTAGTTGATTGATTTTAAATTTAATGATATCTAGGGTAGCACACAGAGGATAAGCGAGTGAGTCGGGTGATGAAATCACTTGTCGTGAATGATCGGTTGTAGGTCTTAATTAATTAATTCATCACACCAATAAAAAAATAAATGCGAGAATAAAATCACATAAGAGGACGCAGTCACACACAATATTGAATCGCTTACGAGAGATTCACGAGTGTTGAGAAATGTACCTCCCACGGTTTTAACACACGTGGGGCAAAGAGCGATCTGAGTCAATCAGGGGGAGATCTCTCATTTCTCAGTCGTCCCCGGGAGCCCTACCGACCCAAAGTACAGAGACTTATAAATCCTCGCCTTTGGACGCCCTCTCTCTACCTTGTCTGGTTTCCTATCACGCTTTTCTTCATTTCATTACAAATTTAAATGAAAAGTAAATGGTGACTCCAAGCATCGCAATACAAGAAAAATAAGATAATCCTAAAACAATCCTTCTAATAATATACAAAATGGTACGAAAAAGTAAAAATGGAAATAAAACGAATCACAATACAAAATTCTATCCAAGTGCTTCAAACTCCAAAGATCAACGATGACTCTATTTGATAGAAATGATTTTTAGTGCGTCATTGTTCAAAGCCTTTGTAATCAAATCCTTTATAACCTACACAAAAAAAATATAACAAACTTTCATAGAGGTAAGTAAGGATGCCAATCATAATCTAAGGAGTGAAACAGTTGAAAAGTAGTGCAATTCATTTTTTATTTAAATTTTTTAGACCTTTTTACTTTTCCTATTTTTTTAGCTTTTTACATATTAAAATAATTTTGTGATGGGGATGAAATAAGACTAAAATAAATCAAAGATCTAAAGACTAAATAAAAAGTGTGATGAAAAATAAGTGAAATCTAACTAAATAAAAATGTAAAATATGAGATGAATGAGGAAATCAAAGTGAGAGCTAACAAGGGATGGTATTACACCATATATTCTTGTTAATCTTATTGATTAATTAATTCATATTAAACCTCCCAAATAAATATCAAAATTACAAATCAACTCTCGTCGCAAATGTAATATTAATAATAACCTGTTAGAAAATTAAATTTAATACTCCTACAACTTTTGAAAAATAGATCCAAACATCATTTAACAAACCATCCGATGGGATCGGTTTACTAAATTAGTTTAAATCATAGAATTGATCTTAGAGTTGAAATTCAAAGAAATATTTTCACATTTTAGAATAAACTATATCTAGTTCGATTCTAAAATGGAAACTAAGACTAGAATCTCGATTTTCTCTCGAAAATCATTTACCCGCTCTCGAGGCGTAAATCAAAAGTAAGAGTGCAAAGTTAATTATCAAATTAATGTTTAAAGTTAATAAACTAATTAAAGTAGGATTAGCATCAAATAATGGATCACCCCACCCCTTGAAAAGGCTTTCTAACCTAACTTGATAGTAAAATACAATAATCAAGCAATCAGAGGTATTAAAATAAAATTATAGAGATAAGAGAACAAATCTTCAAACAAGTCTCTTTGATTTGCAAAATTGAACTCTAAACTTCATTGAAGTTGAGTAATATCCATCCAAAGTGAGCCTCCAAACATTTTTAATTCAATATATACACTCAATTGAATATCTCAATACACTTTGATCTCTTACCAATCTCTAAAAAATAAGATAAAATAAAATATTATTCTATTATTTACAAAGGTGTTTCTCTCTCTCTCTAGTCTCTTCTTGAGTCTCCCCCTCTTTCTAGCCTTTTTAGGTCTTATAGTCTTCCTTTTATAATTTGGCCATGGAGCTAGGGGTATTTTGGACATTGGGAAGGTGCATGAGGATGAAAAGTGTGAGTGGGGGTAATTTAGGGAGAGATAAGAGTGCATGTGTGATGGGTGAGAAAAAAATCTGATTCGCAGATGAGGGTATTTTAGGAAAAGGGGATGAGAGCATGGGGGTAAGGTGATTTTAACATGTGTGGGGGTAATTTAGGAATTAGATGTCAGATAATACAACACATGTGGGTTCTTTTTTATTTCAGATTGGGTTTGTTTTAAGTTTAAGAGAAGGTGATGAAGACTTCGTGGGTTTTTAAAATGGGTTAATGTGATAAAATAGGTTTTAGGTAGAAATGGAACATGGGTGGATTTGGGTTGGAGCTGTTTTTGGATATGGGTCTCGGGTTTAGCTTATTTAACCACATCTTTGTCGCATTTTTCTTCGAAATAAAGCTTTTAAAACCGCAAATGTAAGCAAGACTACAAAATAGACAAATACGTGCATAGACCCATTTTGTCGAGAATTGGCAATTAAAAATCGTCTATTCGGGGTATTATTTAAACCCTTTTGGGTTCTTATCAATCGACACGCTTCATGCTACTTTCTTGATTTAATCCCCGACCACTTGATATTTCACCACTAACCAATTGATATGTAATCCGCTCCACCTCTTTCTCTCACAAAATGTCACAACGCTTACAAGATGCGCCTAAAATATTCACTACATTATTAACTATGAAGAAGTGCTCATCAATGTGCTTAAAATCTTTTGCAACTTTTACAAGTTCCAACTGAAGTTGATGTGAAAAATAATGTACATAGACTGCTGACTTGTTCTCCCTCAAAATAAGTGATTTAAGCCCATTGTACTCTCCTTGCATGTTACTTTCCCCATCATAGCCTTGACCCCGCAAAGGTTTTACACCCAAGTTACGTTTGTTGAAAAAATGATTGAGTTACTTTTAATGATTTAGCGGTAGTGTCAGGAACACGTACCATACGCATGAATCTTTCCATCACAAAACCCCTTTTATTTGCATAACAAACTACAGTAGACATTTGTTCTTTAATTGAAACATCACGTGCTTCGTCAATCAATATCGTAAATAGGTCTCCAATAAAATCTTTTAATATTTCATTAGTAATCTCACTCACAATTGCATTTACAACATCATTTTGAATGTCAGGAGATGTCAATATATGATTACCCGCTGCATTTTTAAGAACTACTTTGTTAACTAATGCATCTATTTTGGCAAGCCATTCTAAAAGTTCAAGAAAGTAGCATTTATTCATGGAGTCCTCCGAGTCATCATGAGAACGAAAAGATAAGGCTTGTCGCAAAAGAAACCAAATCACATCAATAGCTATAATTAACTGTAGACGATTATCATTTTCACATTCCTTCGATTACTTATCAAATAGCTCCGCAATATGTTGATTTTGGTTCAACAAATTTTGAGACTTCATGTAGGCCGCATTATAATCCTCACTGTTAACATGCTTTGGTAGTTGGTCTTTTCGTTTTTAATTGTCAAAACCACCTCTAACAAAAGCATCACTATTTTTTTGTCCGAGGATTCAAGAAAAAATAAATAACAAGGAAATAAAATGTCGCATCCTTTGAAACACTATATTCCAACCAACTACTAAATTGGGTGAACCAATTTGAAGCAAAATGTTGTTCCTTTTCTCCAATAGAATTTTGAAGATAAAGAGGCATAAAGGGTTGGCAAGGACCCATTTCCAAATATGCTAGTCTAACTTTGTCTTAATCGTTCGCATCATAATATGAAATGCATGGTTGTAAGCTAGGATTCGATGGAAGATTAGTCAAGTCAACTTCAATGCGAGTTCGATACACTCTTGAAGGTTCCTCTTGGACAACTTTGGTCATAAGTTATGTGACATTGTCGATTGGAGATACTTCTACATGAGCTTTTTTAGAGAAATATTTATCAAAAGTCTACAATAAATAAATAAAATATTATTAGGAAATGATGCTCTGATACCACCTGTGACACCCCGCCCAATTAAATATCGGGTGATCAGTCCTTTATAAAATTTATAACAGAATATTCGGTTGGTTCATTCTTAGCATCATTGTCGAAAACTTAAATCCAATTAATTACCTAACATTTAATTAAGCTAGTGTCAAAACAATTTTCCAATTAAACTTTAATAAATTCTGAATAGGTAATTATAAATCATACACATGAATTAAATGCTGACTGAATCAATACAGAATAAATAAGACTGGATAAAACCTTCCCGTTCAAAGTCACAAACCAAACCATAATAAATACTCAAACCAATTAAAAATATCTACAAAGGACTCTCAGTATAACCCTGCTAATGAGAATGGGCGACACATGCCCCAACTGAGATATCTGAACTAGGAACTGAATGAAATGAGAGAAGCGTCTAATCTCAAATAACCCGCAACTTCCATAACATCTGTAGCTCGGCAAACCATCCAAGTATTTAGAACCAGTGTCCATATGACTGGGCACCTGTACTAATACATATATATATATATATATATATATATATATATATATATATATATATATATATATATATATAGCAAAAGAGAAAAGAGATGCAAGAAATGGGTCAGAGCCCGATGGTGTAAAAATATTTGTTTTAGCAAGTATTTAAAACTTCATTAAAGCAAGTATTATATGCATGTTAGTTCGGACTCTCACATGAGATGCTCACTTCTCGACTAGTGTGCACGCCTAACGTACATCTAATCCATCCTAGCCATCTGACATACTACTAACTGGGAAAAGGATTATCCTTCAATTTACCCCTCGTAGTAGTATTCCGTATTTGATCACAACGTTTATCATTTTAATTAAGTGTTAACACACTAAAGTCATTTACGTTACTGAAGATTTCACTATCTTAATAATTTGATATTTTCTCATTTTAGATATACCAAAAGCATACATTTATCTTTCACTATTATATATATGTATTAACCCAATTTTAGTGGCCTATAATTATCACATTGTAAGTATAACACAAATATATATAAATATCTACCACTATTATATATATATTAACACAGCACCCCAAGGATATACCTGTAGTGCATTGCATACTCGGCTATCATGTCCCGGTACATCTCATACTCAAATAAGGACTATCGGTTCAGAAGTCTCACACGAACCATATATACAAAACACACATAATGGAGGGGAACATAGTTCACATACCTATGGGTCACGCACATACTTGCGCTCGCATAGTCAGCTGGCTTATCAACTCACCAATAAGCCTTCACAGTCCTATGTTCTGAGATACAAGTCAAAAATCCCCTCATCATAAGACTGTCTCTACACCACCTCCCGTGATAGCAAGCAGCTAGGTGTGTCATACACAATATCAAATATAGGTATACACACAAACCATCCAATCAAACGGTATACACAACCAAATGTCATATTCTATACGTAGTATCTTCATTACTAAATACTATCAATGTATTTTATGTTATGATATTCCCTCTCTCGTAATATATTTCTAAGGATAATATGCCACCCGAAAATCCTTAATACAAAATCATAATCAGTCCACAATTAACCGCTAATTTTTATTCTTATAAGTTCCATTTCTTCATAAGTAATTTCATAAGTATTTATCACTTAATACTATTGACGCATTTACAATTGCGATTTGTCTCCCTCTCGTAATCTCCAAGGTAATCTCACCATCACTAATATTTGAATCATTACACCTAAATAACTCCCAATAATTCTGCACTTATTTGTGTTCATCGAACATTAATTTTCCTCACTCAAATCTACCGTTTACTAACATAGGGGCAAAATAGGAAATTCCCTCAAAATTATAATCTCGCTCGAACCAGAAAGCCAAGTCGTTTGAACGACTTACACATGTCGCTCGAACCATTCTTCGCGCGACTTCGCGCGACAACCCTAAGTCGCACGAACCACTTCTCGCGAGATACCAATCTCGCTCGAACGATGCCCATCGCGAGACTTCGCGCGACATCTCGCGACCTGGGCTGTTCAATCTTCAACCTTAGATAGCTTCATTTTTCACCATTTTTCAACCCTAAAACCTCTAAAATATCATCCCAAACTCCAATCAATTATTCCCAAATCGAATCCTAACATTTGTAAATGAATTCTAACAACCTAGAATCATTAAATCATCACCAATCATTCATATAATTTGAAATCCCCAATTTTATTGTCAAGCATCTTAGTTCTTAAATTAATATGCATAACTTCTAAATTAAACAAAGATTTTTTCATGGAAATCATCCAAATTTCATAGGCGTCATCCTATCTACACATGGTATTCAAATCCTTATCAAATCAGCCTTAATTAATGATATAGTTCTCCAATTTCACCCAAATTAACTTTCATAACAAAGGTTTATCAACCTAGACTAACATGAACATAATTATTGCTAAAGAACGCAAACAATAAACACTTTCCTCGATTTCGAAGGTCTGATCCGTTGGTGTTGTTGGTATGGATGTGTTCCTCGCGTTTCGATCTACACGATGGTGGTGGTGGTTGTGCAAGGTGGTGAACATAGCTTCTCCTCCTTTGGAATTTGCTCTCCCGGCTCTCTCTTCATTTTGGTGTAACCTAACCCTAATTGTCCCAAATTAGTTGATATAATATATCTCTAATTTTTCTCCATTTAATTCCTCCTAAAATCCAAATTACAAAACTACCCCTACCGGGTGGCGCTTGGCCTAAAATGTCCCGGGGTCCAAATAAAATATCAGGGTAGAGTTTTCTGACTATCTCGACCCCTCCAGACTCAACGGCACACTCGAAATGATCATATGAGTTAATTAAAAATAATTTACCTTTTTATTCCACTTAATTAGTCCTGATACGACTCACACGCGCGTCCCAACTTAATATATCAAACTGTCATATTTCTCTCATAATAAGTTATCTATAATCGTCATTCCATATTATTTATTCTCACAGTGATATTAATAATTACTAACTTCTCGTCATGCTAGTTAATATTCAATTTTTATCCGGATTAATAATTAATTCTCACATTTTAATTTAATTAATCCCACAATAATAATAAATCGCATAATTATTGAAGTCTTCGAAAATATGGGGTATTACATACTTCCCCCCTAATAACGGAATTTCATCCTGAAATTCGAAAAATAAGGCATTTCTGGTAAGGAAAACTCCGGGTATTGACCTCACATTTTATGAATTTATGCAGTACCGCCCATACAGTACATTACTGAATACCCTTAATAATGAACAACTCACTGATTAATTACTGTCCAAGCCTTACCATTTAAGTTTCCCCACTTAACTTTTATATAGTCACTATCTAGCCTCCTACTACTCGCACAAGTAGGTTAATTGATATTTAGCTATATACAAATTTGTCTTACACACGATACATGCTATAAAGGTTAACACATTTTTGCCATACTGCCTCCGCAAAGGACTATGGAACCTAAGCCTGTACGCTACCGGCTCAAACTTAATAATCATAGGAAAAGATCCCACATCACTCGGTACCAATTTTCTCATTCCAACATGCAATAATGCAACTCCCAGTCATTTCTACCCTGGTTGACGGGCCCTAAAATTCCTCTGGACCTAGTAGATTATTGTCCACCCCTCTATCCAATAAGCACAAGGATAACAAGGGTTGCTATATATAACGCTTCGAATGGAATCCTATCGATAATAAGTTGAGGGGAGTCGTCTTACACTAACTCCACCAGTGGAAGATATTACACTAAACCTTCCCATACTTACTTATACAACATACCTCCCAGTGTGTAACTAGAACTCTCAGTCTGCCTGTCCGCCTGCGAGTGTGTTAGGCCGAATACGTTCACATCTTGATATTCATGGCCTCCTGAAAACCCTTTCCAATAATCGAGTCATAACTCTCTTCACTCTTTAAAAAAAAACTCTATTTGTATCCCATATAACCTTACTATCCTAAGAATAATGGTTGGGGTTTACTTTTACACCTTACGATTTGTCCTAACTTGGCATAACGTGAGCTACTTTAATTTCCCGACCCACTTTCACCCACATAGGGTCGTGATCCCATTGCGAAGTAATTCACTCTGTAATTGTTCATGGATTCACTCTCCCATTACTACCAAGGAATTCCTAATGCTGAAGGAACTCTATTATTTCCTGATGGTCCACTTTTAATTGGAGCTCAGAAATGTCTTTCTTTTCTTAAGCCATCACTACTATGGCTTTATATCGATATGCATTTTACCTTTCCTATAACCACCTCCATATCTATGGCTCAGACGATAGTGTCATCAGTGCATGTCGCAAGTCCTTCCCCCTCTCTCTAAGCTTCAGATTCTTATGAAACATATTCTATCCATGTCCTATCATGTAAGTCTCAACTTCCCCGAGTTAAAATTTATCGTATTCCTCCTATACCATCCTTGTGGAAAATCTGGGAATTAACGGTCCTAACTACCCTAACCCATCAAATAGCTAAGTCCTGAAGTCACATTCTTCTACATTCAGTTACCTCTCGCAATACGCATTGTATCACAATCTTTCGTTTAAGGAAGAAAAATTTATTACCCAAATATCTAGGGCCCCCATACACCCTATGCTTTATGCATTGCACCACCACTACACTAGACGTGTTATAAATATTAATTTATGCCCCACATACTTGGCATGACTATATGGTAAGGTCCTACTCAGTCACCCTACCTTTTCCACCTAATCATATCTTAGGTTGTCCCACAGGTCTGCTCGTGGTGTCGATGATTGGTAATATTATCGCATATTATTCTTACACGGCCCCATCGGCTTTAATTTGTAATATAACACTTATCTCACGGTTATAACTACGTATATGGTTAATCATTAAGATACTAAATCCATGTAGTAAAGGAAAAGTTCTCCCAACTTCCAATGTTCGCTAAGTTTGATGCGTGGGATGTCTCGTAAAACGAAATCCAAATAAGAAATCCCTCCGATACACTACTACTTAACACTGCTAATCGTCGGGATCCGTTAAGTCCTTAATCCAGAACATATATCCCTGAATTCCCATATACGATCATAAAAGTCTACTCATCCACTCTCATGTTACTAATGACAGTATAAAATGCAAGGCTCTCACTATCACGAGTTATTAGTGCTATATAATTTACGAGCTATATCTCTCTGCTCTATAAAATTCAATATACCCTGAATCACATCAGTAAAACATCCCTGCTCACCGGAGATCAATATAGTAAGATAATATACTCACTGAAGTCTACAATACAATACAACACATGTACATGCTCAACCGTCTTTCAGGTGATGCCTCCTCCCTACAGGTGGCACGAAAATCTCGCTACCAAATGGTAGTCATTTACATAATAAGGCTATTATCTCCAGCGTATCCACTAAACTGAATGCACACTCAACTTCTTAGTGTTAAATATTCACATGTGTTGTGACACATCCATGTCACTTGAACTCATCATTCATTCCCAAGGATGAAGTAAAGCTTCATCAATCTAGCCTGATCATAGGGTCCTCGCACGCACTTTTCGCGACCCATAATTATCTACAATCGTTATAACTTTTGAATTCTATTCATTATATTTTCCCTTCCTTTTTGGTGGGTAAATTATTCTATTTTACGGCTCACCCGCCCAACATCGATACATTGGCCCCATATCTCTAGGGCTCAATTATGACCTTACTGGCCCTCCCTTGATTTCCTGGGCCCCATCGACCCTAAAATAAGATATGGTACAGTTATTGAGGACTATGCTGGTCCTGCCTAGACCTTACTATTCTCGAGTTATTAATTCCTGGGTCCAATTCTCTTGACCCGATTCTCACACTGGATATTTTACCTTTCCAACTAGTGTGCCTTACGGGCACGGTTTATTATTCCCGATACTATCAATTTCACTTCTCACGTGGACACATTCAATACTGGTAACCCTTATCTCTACATGTACGGAAATTTCCCTTTCACTGGTCCTCTTAGCCTTGTTGGGATGTCCTTCTCTCGGACCTGGTAGTCTTAACTCCTAGTTGTTATTTTTATTGTTCGTTGCGCTTTACAGGGCATATGGAACACATAGTCGACCCGCTGGTCTTGACTGAATCCATCACCATTACGTTAAGATTTAATCATATCATTTAAATAGGTTTCCCCTCACTAGGTACACTTCCTGGTGATGTTCTACTAAAACTATTGGATTCAACCTTGCCCTTCGACTAGGTATCACAACTCGACTGGCTCCATTTCTTCTAGGGCGTTGACACTAGTCACCTTAGTCTCACTTCCCATTCACGCTAGGGCATTCCACCCATGAGTTCATTTTCAACTTACGGACCCTTTTTATCTTTCGTGACTCCTACTTCGATTATGAAGTTTACTTACCAAGTTAACTCATCCCTTACGGTCGGTCTCTACCCCACTTACTGGTGATAAGTTCAACATCTCTTCCATATCTCTGTCTACCTAGAAGATGGAAAATTTTAAAAGGTCAATTCGCACCCAATATCTTGGTCTGATTGACTATTTCTTTGAGCTAAAAAAAAAATTCCTTACGAATTTAAAATTTTGAGTGTCACTACACTCTACTTTACATTATTGCCTTTGGGTTAGCTCCCTCCATTGGCCAATATTACTTAGATATTACTGTTGGTGACTCCTACCATGATCACCGTTCCCCGAATGTTTCACAACTTTCAAACGTTTTACCTCCTCCTGCAGTCCCGTTAATGGCCTTCGCTAGTCATCCCATATTACTCGGAGTACGAAGTCCAATCACTCTCGCATATGAATTGACTTCACTAAACTCAATCGCAGGAGAGCACAAATCACATATACAGTGGAATACAACAATCCTAGAATGAGACTCTACATCAAAGAACGCTAAGCTGAAACGTAATAAGCCATACAGATCCTAAAGGACACTAGAGCCTGATGCTCTAATACCACTTGTGACACCCCGCCCATTTAAATATCGGGTGATCAGTCCATTATAAAATTTATAATAGAATGTTCATTTGGTTCATTCTTAGCATCACTGTTGAAAACTTAAATCCAATTAATTACCTAACATTTAATTAAGCCAGTGTCAAAACATTTTTCCAATTAAACTTTAACAAATTCTGAACAGGTAATTATAAACCCTACACATGAATTAAATGCTGATTGAATCAGTACTGAATAAATGAGACTGGATAAAACCTTCCAGTTCAAAGTCATAAACCAAACCATAATAAATACTCAAACCAACTGAAAAGATCTACAAAGGAAACTGAGTATAACCCTGTTAATGAGAATGGGAGACACATGCCCAAACCGAGATATCTGAACTAGGAACTGAATGAAATGAGAAAAGTGTCTAATCTAAAATAACCCCCAACTTCCACAACAGCTGCAGCTCGGCAAACCATCCAAGTATCTAGAACCGGTGTCCCTGTGGATGGGCACCTATACATATATATATAGCAAAAGAGAAAAGAGATGCAAGAAACGGGTCAGAGCCCGATGGTGTAAAAATATTTGTTTTAGCAAGTATTTATAACCTCATTAAAGCAAGTATTATATGCATGTTAGTTCGGACTCTCACATGAGATTCTCACCTCTCGAATAGTGTGCACGCCTAACGTACATCTAATCCATCCTAGCCATCTGACATACTTCTAACTAGGAAAAGGCTTATCCTTCAATTTACCCCTCATAGTAGTATTCCATATTTGACCTCAACGTTTATCATTTTAATTAAGTGTTAACACACTAAAGTCAAGTATTCATTATTTACGTTACTGAAGATTTCACTATCTTAATAATTTGATATTTTCTCATTTTAGATATACCAAAAGCATACATATATCTTTAACTATTATATATATGTATTAACCCAATTTTAATGGCCTATAATTATCACATTGTAAGTATAACACAAGTATATATAAATATCCACCACTATTATATATATATATATATATATATATATATTGACACAGCACCCCAAGGATATACCTGTAGTGCATTGCATACTCTGCTATCATGTCCCGGTACGTCTCGTACTCAAACAAGGACTATCGGTTCGAAAGTCTCCCACGAACCATATATACAAAACACACATAATGGAGGGAAACATAATTCACATACCTATGGGTCACGCACATACCCATGGGTCACACACATACCACGCTCCCATAGTCAGCTGGCTTATCAACTTACCAATAAACCTTCACAGTCCTATGTTCTGAGATACAAGTCAAAAATCCCCTCAGGATAAGACTGTCTCTACACCACCTCCCGTGGTAGCAAGCAACTAGGTATGTCATATACATAATATCAAATATAGGTATAAACACAACCCATCCAATCAAACGGTATACACAACCAAATGTCATATTCCATACGTAGTATCTTCATTACTAAATACTATCAACGTATTTTAAGTTACGATATTCCCTCTCTCGTAATATATTTCTAAGGATAATATGTCACCCGAAAATCCTTAATACAAAATCATAATCAGTCCACAATTAACCACTAATTTTTATTCTTATAAGTTCCATTTCTTCATAACTAATTTCGTAAGTATTTATCACTTAATACTCTTGACGCATTTACAATTACGATTTATCTCCCTCTCATAATCTCCAAGGTGATCTCACCGTCACGAATATTTGAATCATTACACCTAAATA
The DNA here is from genome assembly GCA_949130495.1 of Sambucus nigra. Taxonomy (NCBI): domain Eukaryota; kingdom Viridiplantae; phylum Streptophyta; class Magnoliopsida; order Dipsacales; family Adoxaceae; genus Sambucus; species Sambucus nigra. The sequence goes on along the minus strand of OX422215.1, from coordinate 289,414,350 downwards.
ACTCCCAGTAATTCTGCACTTATTTGGGTTCATCGAACACTAATTTACCTCACTCAAATCTACTGTTTACTAACATAGGGATAAAATAGGAAATTCCCTAAAAATTACAATCTCGCTCAAACCAGAAAGCCAAGTCGTTTGAACGACTTACACATGTCACTTCAAACCATTCTTCGCGTGACTTCGTGTGACAACCCTACGTCGCTCGAACCACTTCTCGCGAGATACCAATCTCGCTCGAACGATGCCCATCGCGCGACATGTCGCGACCTGGGCGTCTTCAACCTTAGATAGCTTCATTTTTCACCATTTTTCAACCCTAAAACCTCTAAAATATCATCCCAAACTCCAATCAATTATTCCCAAATTGAATCCTAACATTTGTAAATGAATTCTAACAACCTAAAATCATTAAATCATCACCAATCATTCATATAATTCAAAATCCCCAATTTTATTGTCAAGCACCCTAGTTCTTAAATTAATATGCATAACTTCTAAATTAAACCCAGATTTATTCATGGAAATCATCCAAATTTCGTAGGCATCATCCTATCTACATAGGGTATTCAAATCCTTATTAATTCAACCCCAATTAATGATATAGTTCTCCAATTCACCCAAATTAACTTTCATAACAAAGGTTTATCAACCTAGACTAACATGAACATAATTATCGCTAAAGAAAGCAAGCAATAAACACTTGCCTCGATTTCGAATGTCTGATCCGTTGGTGTTGTTGGTATGGATGCGTTCCTCGCATTCCGATCTACACGATGGTGGTGGTGGTTGTCCAAGGTGGTGAACATAGCTTCTCGTCCTTTGGAATTTGCTCTCCCTCACCCACTGTGGCTCTCTCTTCATTTTGGTGTAACCTAACCCTAATTGTCCCCAATTAGTTGATATAATATATCTCTAATTTTCGTCCATTTGATTCCTCTTAAAATCCAAATTACAAAACTACCCCTATCGGGTGGCGGCTTGGCCTAAAAATGTCCCGGAGTCCAAATAAAATACCCAGGTAGATTTTTCTGACTATCTCGACCCCTCGGACTCAACAACGCACTCGAAATGATCATACGAGTTAATTAAAAATAATTTACATTTTTATTCCACTTAATTAGTCCTGACACGACTCACACGCGCATCCCGACTTAATATATCAAAGTGTCGTATTTCTCTCTCACAACAAGTTATCTACAATCGTCATTCCATATTACTTATTCTCACAGTGATATTAATTATTACTAACGTCTCGTCACGCTAGTAAATATTCAATTTTTATCCGAATTAATAATTAATTCTCACATTTTAATTTAATTAATCCCACAATAGTAATAAATCACATAATTATTTAAGTCTTCGAAAATACGGGGTATTACAGAATTCCTCCCACAAAGATATAATTCTTGACCTTCAAATATAAATAAAACTCTAAAAATGAACCACCAAAATTTATTCTAAAGTGGTTGTCTACAATCTCTTCCTATAATAATGAGCCCACGGGTCTTATTTATAGGCTTATGGTGAGGCATTAGGGTTTTGGTGAAACTCTTCTTTGATTGGATGTATTTGAGCTGATAATTATCTCATGGAGTCTTGGGAAGGATTGGACATAATTGTCAAGCCTTTTTTTTAAAATAATTATCCTCAATTTTGTCACTATTCATAGCACCAGCTTTAATCGCATTTTTGTCCCTCAAAACTTCAAAATCTCATTTTCGTTCGAAGTTCAAAGTTGTCAGTCTTGTCAAGAACGTTTCGAAAATCTATGGTACAGACTTAATGGACACTCGAGCGATTTTATAAAAAATATTTAGTACTGTTGTGTCAACCATGTCGTGTCGTGTCGCAACGTATCGTAACAATTTTTGCACATCGATTCCTTTGTTGTCCAAATTTTTGGGTACCTGTAAAAATGCAAAATAAAAATAATTAATTCAAATTTAGGGATATAATATTTAAAAAATTATAGAATTACCCCTCTTTGTATTTTAGCCCCCGAAATTCATAAATTTCTTATTTTAATCCAGAATTCAACCAAATTTTAAAGAGAACTTTATTTTGTCTAGATAAACATTTAAAAATTATTTTGAGGCTCATAAAGTTTGGAAAATTATGATTTCACCCCTTTAGGTTACTAAAATTATATTTTTAACTTGAATTTTATTCAAACTTGCATTTTTCTTCAATTTTTCGAAAATGACTCTAAAAGCTCATTATTTATGATACAAATGGCCTAACAAGGCCTAGATTTGGGCATAATTTATAGAAAATAATTCACTCATCAAATACCCCCAAACATAAACTTTTATAGTCCATGAGAAAAATTAAAAATTTTAAAATCTAACTCACTTTCTTAGGAATCACAATTTCACTTGGCATGTGCAACAAGTTGTTAAACCCTTTGGTTACCCTAGTAGACGAGTTTTGTCTCGGGAGGTTTTGCAGTGAATATACCCACAAAATTCAAAAACTTGACTCAATATAAAAGACTCAAAAGTAATATAACTAAGTTTGAATGAAAACTTCATAAATATATTATAACTTCACTTTTCAATCTCAACTTATCGTGTATGTGTGCATAGCCATATAACCGTCCATTTCAAAAGATTTGATCGTTATATTTCTTATTCAAAAGTTCGTTTTGATTTTAAAATCTCACGGGATGCACTCTCAATCGAAACACTCAGAAATGGGTCATTTTCTCTCGGTATATGTGAATAAAATAGTAAATTTAAATGAACAAATTTCACATATACATGATAAAAACGAACATTTTTATAATGAATGAATATGATTTCATGAATGGAAAATCGATTACTTATTGAAAACGTGGAATGGCACAATTTATCCTTTTCATCTTCCCTCCACACTATAACTAACTTCACTTGAGATCGATTTGGACTTTCTTTAGTTGTATTGTAGACTTGGATTTTGGCTATAAAGAATGGCTATTAGAGTTCGAAATTTATGTGAATATAGAGGATTTTCGATATTTTGACTTTTAGGCACTTTTCTTCCAACCTCCATTTTTCTATTCTTTTTTTTTCAACTCCATTTTTTTCATCTTTTTATTTCTTTTGTTCTTCCCCCTTTATTTTGACACATCATTCTTTTGCGACCCTTTTTTTCAACCGTAATTTTACCCTAGTATTCTAAGAAAATGGATATGACTTCTTTTTATGGGCTTTAAACTCTTAGTTGGAGTTGGGTAGGATAATGGATTTTCAACAAAAGGCTTATTATCTTTTTGGCTCAAATGGCCTTGCAGCTGAATAATGTAAAAAGTTAGAGTTTAGGCTTAATTTTGGGTTTTCAAATGATGGCCTAATCTCTGTTCTCAAGCTTAGTTAAGTTCATTTACGTCTCAAGACAACTTACTAAGACTTCTAGTGCTTTATATTCAAATTTTGACCTTTGGTTTTCAGTAATCGAACAAAACAATGAATTTGAAATCATCAAAAAATTTGTCACTAAAGGAAAGTTTGAGTTATTTTAACTCGGATTGATTTAAATCTATCGAAAACAATGAATGGCACAAAAATCTTACCGGGTTAAGATCTCCACATTTATTCGTTAAGCATATTAACTTTTGTCTCAAAATCCATTTCGATCGTATTGTATGGCTAATGTGTAAAAATTTCATAAGTTGAGAGATCCCTGAATTAATTCTATATTAAGAAATCGTTTCAAAAATCAATTATATTGAAAAAGTTTTTGGATTTTTGAAAATTTTCAATTTTTTTTTATTTTTTTCAAAAACATCATCCTTATGCCCAAACCTAAATTTTACATTGTCCTCAGTGTATGCTCAAATTAGAAATATGGACAAAGAAATTAAAGTATAGAAGTAAAAAGATTATATTCCCCCTGAATTTTTACTTGCATTACCAACTTCCAACCAATCTAACATTCCTTTCATTATAAATCAAAAGTCTAAACAATTGAGAGTCAACCCAATCGACAAAAAATACACATGAAGGCACATAATGAATGTGGTGAGTGAAATTAATGAGATGGGAAATCACATTATGACAGATATGGACATCCTCGCAGAGAATATCATAATGAAATTCTGAATGACACGCTAATCCTAGGTTTCCCTCAAACTCGATAATGAATAAATCGGGCTCTAAATCGGACAATCCTATACTCATGTCCTCGATCTCATCCAAAGATTCAAATGACACAGGTGGACGTGGAGGAATAGGACAATACGACATGACAAAACATGTGTCACCAGGTGTAAATGCTCGAATAATTTTTTCAATCTCATCACTAATATAATAAACCTCACGTGTCAACATACTCTCAAAGGAATCGGGCTTGTTTTCACAGAGCAGGAATTGATCTATCATATTTTCCCAGTTTCTCTCCTCTAAGTAACAAAATGAGTCTAATATCTATTGAACTTCAATACTAAGATCATCATTAACCAGACCAAATTCTTTCTCAAAATATTCAAGACTCATATCTAAGCACGTAGATCAGTTGTGTCACTATCCCGTGGGGTAGTGGCATCGTTCATTTCTTGAACATACTTAACTTCAGTCTCTCCATCATCAAATGATGGTCTCTCTAAATTAAACACATTCAATTCCATGGTCATGTTTCTAAATGATAGGTTTATTTTCCCACTACAACATCAAATGACAGCGTCATAGGTGGCCAAAAAGGGTCGATCGAAGATGATCGGGATTTGTGCGAATAAGTTTAGTATGTGTTGAATGTCTAAGACCACAAAGTCTATCGAAAAGATAAGCTCACCTACTTTAATCAAAACATCCTCTACAACACCTCAAGGCAGCTTAATAGATTGGTTGGCTAAGGAAAATGTCGTCTTAGTGGGCTTTAACTCATCATAACCTAGTTTCTCGTACATGGTGTACGACATAAGGTTCACTCTAGCTTCTAAGTCTAAGAGAGTTTTCTCGAAGTGATGCTCCCCTATCTTAATAGAGATCGTCGGTATCACGGGATCCTTATACTTGACGGGAGTTCTATAAAAAATGATCGAGCTAGCTTGCTCGATAAGAAAAGCTTTCTTAGACACGTCGGTGTTTCTCTTGAAGGTACAAAGGCCCTTTAGAAATTAAATGTAGAATAGGACTTGTTGTACAACGTCAAGCAAAGGGATATTGATTTGTACTTGCTTAAACACTGCCATCATCTTATCAACTTGCGCCTTCTTCTTTTGGGGCACCAATCATTGAGGAAATGGAGCTTTTGGAACATAGGTCTCTATAGATGGCTCGGAAGAGAAGGGTTGGGAGGAAGTTTGATCCACATGTGGATCTTCCTTCTCCTTAAGTTTCTCGAATTCACTCTCAATGGGTGGTGAGACATTCTTTTCGACTTTCTTACCGAACCTAAGCGTGATGATGGCTTTGACATCCTCTTGGGTTTGTGATGAACCAACGTTATCTTGCACAAAATACTGACCTTTAGGTATGTTACCTTTAAGATTAGGCTCAGGTTAGCTGGGGAATGTTCCCTTGTTTCTCTCACTCAAAGCGTTCGCTAATTGGCTCACTTGAACATCGAGTTTGGCTATGGATTGAGTGTTTGCATGCAAGCTCTGTTGGGTGGATTGGAGGACATTTTGAGTTGACTACTGGAATTGGAGGGTACTTTGAGCGAGAAAATTCATCGTATCCTCCAAATCTTGGATTTTTTGGGATGAAATCTATGATGGTTCAGGGGAATTATTTTGGAAACCCGTAGGTGGGTTACTAGAAGATTGACCTCCACTTTCTTGTAATTAACACTTGGACCATAAAAAATTGGGATGGTCTCGCCACCCCGGATTGTACGCATTGGAATATGGGTCATACTTTGGCCTATTTTGGTTAAGAGCATTGGCTTGCTTGGTACGTGCCTTGTGGGTCGGAAGAGATAGATAATTTTTGACTAAGTGGTCGAATGCATCGCAAAGTATACACATAGGGGAACCTACATGTTGTACGACCGTAGGTGCGACTCGATTGCCCTCTTTGTTCGCCTCTAAAGCTTCCAAACGTTGGGCTAATATGGCCACTTTGTCATTTAAATAATAACTTTGTTCGACTTGGTGAGCGAAACCCTCATTGGATGTGGTGGATCTAGATTCTCTATTGGGTGCCCATTGCTGGGACTTTTTCGCTATGGCTTCTAGGAACATCCATGCGTTGACCTCACTTTTCTCGGTAAAATCACCGTTACAGAATGCCTAGAGCATGGTTCGAGTATTACAATCGAACCCCTAATACAAAATTTGGACTTGGCGTCACATCTCAATCCCATGGTGCGAACACTGCAGTAACAAGTCCTTGAATCTCTCAAAATACATCCATAAGTCTTCTCCCTCCTTTTGGCTAAATGTGTTGACGGAATGACGTATCAATGGCTTCTTTTAGTTGGGAACGAATTTTTACAAGAAGGCGACACTCATTTAGTTCCAAGTGGTGATGAATTCATGTCTTAACTAGGTAAACTAACTCTTAGCTTTGTCTTTCAATGAGAACGGGAACAATTTAAGTTTGACAATCTCATCGGTGAGTTGTTGATACTTAATGGTCCCATATATCTCCTCTAATTCCCAAATATGAAGGTAGGGATCCTCTTTGTCGGTACCTCAAAACACGGGCAACATTTAGATTGTTCCATGATGGAATAGGAAATTATTCGCAGTGTGATCGGGTAGACGTATGCACGAAGGTTGACTAGACCTATCGGATAAAGGTAATATTTAAGTGCACGGGGTGCTAACTCGTCTCCCGTCTCGGTGAATATAGAAAATCTACCTATGTAAGTATCGAAAATGCTATACTCCACACTCGACAAACGACTAGTATGATCTCGAAACAACTTTGCGTACACTGAGGTCACTCAATTTTTTTTACCTTTTTTTATGTGAAGAAAATTAAAAAAACATATTTGACTCAAACCACATAATTCCTAGTTAACATAGAGAAATTTGAATTATCTAATTTAGGTGAGGGGAATTTCAATTTTAAAATCTAGTTTTTCTGAGATTAATCGACAACAACAGGCGTCTCCGAATTAATCTCCCTAATTAGACAACTCTTACTCTTTGACAAAGGAGAATTTAAAAGATGACCAACTACGATTATCGCCGCAAATCCCATTTTTTCCTCCAGGTAGGTTGTCGGTACGAAGACACATTAAAAATCACCAATTCTAGGCAAGGAGAAACAAGATTGATTTGACAAATTCACGTTGGAGTAGCTTTTAATTCTAGCCTCATTAAGAGGTTTCCTATGAGTTATGTGATATCCTAAGGCCAACATCTACTTGATTTTAAATTAAATGTGATGGCTCGGGATATGCAAATGCTTGGTTATTTAGTGATTTTCGGGCCAAGGAAGGGTGATGAAATCCCCACCTTATCTTTCATATGGATTCCACCCTTAAGTCAATTTATGCAACGTGCTAAATTAAATGCAAAATTAAACCACATAGGAGCACACAAAAATGAATCTCCGGCGAGGACTTATTACGGTCACTTGTTTACGCTGGGCCAAAGCTTAAGTTGACGTTGATCGGAAGAAAACGCCGCCTACGTTTCTGTCATCCCCGAGAGTTCTTTGTACTCGTGGCAATATTGCACAATTTTTTTCTTCACGTTCGCGCACCGTTGAACACTTTTTTGAATTTTTCTTTCGTTTTTTTCTCCTTTTTTTTCTCTCCCTTTTTTTTGAATGTGCTTCTTAAAAAAGAAACTACACCAAACGTAAAGTGCGACACAAAAAAAAAATTAAAGGAAAGAAAAGAAAAAAAATAGCACGACACATGCACTAGTGGTGTATTTAACACAAAAGAAACCAAAGCACACTTAGAAGCAATTTTTTTATTTTTTATTTTTAATAATCTGGAAAAAACAAAATTACTACTGGGAATATTTTTTTTTAATTTTTGGAATATGTTTTAGGGTCTACTTACTAAAAAAACGAATCTGAAAATTTTCAGATTTTTTTTTCAATTTTTATGTATTTTGTGTTATAATAAGGCTAAAATGTACTATTTACTAAAGAAAACTTAAATCTGATTTTTTTTACAAACAAAAAAACGGTCATACCCGTTGCTGATTTCTTTTTCAGGTTTTTATTTTTTTAAAACTTTTACTAACAAAAATGTAAAAAGTGAAAAAAAAACTAGTCCGAAAATCACAATTTGTTTTAAAAAAAATCGAACAAATTCCCGACAGCGGCGACAAAAACTTGTTGTCAATTTTATCAAATACTGCAGGTGCATGGGCTATTATTGAATATAGAGTATAACTACGGGTCAAACCCATGGGAATATATCAACTTTATCTTTCAAAATAATTGCGACTGGCCAACTAGATTAAATGGATTAAAAGATGAGATGTAATATTAAACTAATCTAACAAAAATAAAAAAATGCGACTACGAAAGATATAAACTAGTACGTGAGAAACTAGGGCATTGGATCCATTTATCACGTTTAACTAATACTATACAATAATTTAAACTTGTCATTCCCGATTTTATAACTCAAATTAGACCGACTCTCGTTATATTTAATTCGAAAAATAATACGGTTAAGTTCAAAATCAAATTTTAAGTCTCTAAATTTAGACGACTAAAATTTCTATTCCCTTAAAAAGTTCACGTTTAAATTTTAAAGTATAGTGTTTAATTATGGACTATCAAAACAATCGAGTGTAAGCATAATCCATCAAAAAGTACTCACACTTAAAAATAAAAATATGAGTTTTTTTTCAAAGAATGTCGAACGTTCAAAACACACTCTCGTGTCGTTTTAAATCAATACGAAATTTTTAAAACATTTAGCACATATCGAGAACGACAACGAATTTAAATCACAAACAAAATTAATCAAATATGCTAAATTTCACCTATTACTAGTAAAGAAATTAAGCTAGCATAATTGAAGACGTAATAAAATTGCAAGAATGAATACTAATTTTCATTAATAAAACAAACTTACAAATGTTGTGTCGCACAAATAAACTTGACAGAATTCCTCCCATAAAGATACAATTCTTGACCTTCAAATGTAAATAAAACTCTGAAAATGAAACTATTAAAATTTGCTCCCTAAAATAATGAGCCCAAGGGTTTCATTTATAGGCTTAGAGTGGGTCATTAGGGTTTGGTGAAACTCTTCTTTGATTGGATGTATTTGAGCTGATAATTATCTCATGGAGTCTTGAGAAGGGTTGGAGATGATTGCCAAGTCTTTTTTTTAAATAATTATCCCCAATTTTGGCAGTATTCACAGCACCAGCTTTAATCGCATTTTTGACTTACAAAACTTCAAAATCTCATTTTCGTCCGAACTTCAAAGTTGTCATTCTTGTCAAGATCTTTTCGAAAAGCTATGGCACGGCCTCAACGGACACTCGAACGATTTTATAAAAAATATTTAGTTCAGCTATGTCAACCGTGTCGTTTCGAGTTCCAACGTATTCAGATAATTTTTTCACATCGACTCCTTTTTTGTCCAAATTTTCGGAGTACCTGTAAAATACAAAATAAAAATAATTAATTCAAATTTATGGTCATAAATATTTAAAAAATTAGAGAATTTCCCATCTTTGCATTTTAGCCCCCAAAATTCAAAAATTGCTCGTTTTAATTCAGAATTCAACCAAATTTCAGAAAGAACTTTATTTGGCCTAGATAAACATTATAAATTATTTTGAGGCTCATAAAGTTTGGAAAATTACAATGTCACCCCTTTGGGTTACTAAAATTGTATTTTTAACTCGAATTTTATTCAAACTTGCATTTTTCTTCAATTTTACGAAAATGACTCTAAAAGCTCATTATTTATGATACAAAGGGCCTAAAAAGGCCTAGATTTGGCCATAATTTATACAAAATAATGCACTCGTCATTACCCTAAACCAAATGATCATCAATAAAATGAAATTAAAAGTTGATTTTTATCGATTAGTCTCATTTACTAAGTATGTAGTCAAATAGATGTTATGATTTTGTACTTGAAGATATGTGTGATTTGGGCTTAGGGAATTTTATACTTTGTTTTTTGGCATGGTAACGTCCCTTTATTAAAAAAATCTAAAATTTTGAAGAACTTTAAAATTTTAAAAATCTAAAAAAATCAATCAACTTTACATAGCATGGTTGGTTTACAAATTTTGAAGACCCAATATGGTTTGTCTGGAAATAGCGTGTTAGGAATTTTGAAATGGGTGAAGGACTTGAACCCAAGAAAAATACGCTTCCAAACAGCTATCCTACTATGAATAACCATTTGAAAAGTTTGGGAATGAAGTATAAATCAATTCATGCTTGTGTGTAAAAGTGCCTCAAAAGTGTTGAAATATTTTCCCTTTGGGCCTAGATTAAAGCGATTTTTCACAGTACCATGGATAGCGGAGGCAATGACTTGGCATGCTAGGGAAGAAGTAGGGGTAATCCCATGCGTCATCCTATTGATTTCATAGCTTGGAGGAGGATGAATTATGAGTATCCCGATTTTTCTCGAGAACAACGCAACATTCGTTTGGCTATATCAACAGATGGTTTTAATCCATTCGAAAATATAAGCACCAATCAGAGTGTATGGCTAGTGATCCTATCCCCACTCAACCTCCCACCTTCAGAGTGTATATGATCTGAATTTTTGATGCTGTCTTTATTGATACTTGGGCCAAAAGGCACCAAGTGATGACATCGACATCTACTTGGCTCCTTTGGTATAAGAATTAAATGAGTTATGGGAAGAGGGTGTGAAAGCATTTAACTCTTTTAGAAAAGAAAAGTTTACACCGAAATCTATGTTGATGTGGAAAATTCATGATTTTATAGCTTATGGGACATTATCCGATTGTGTAGTACATGGTTATTTAGGGTGTCCTATTTGTGGAGAGGAGACTGAATCTCTTCGTCTCTCCGCTAGCTCAAAAATATATACCATTGCCATAAGAGGTTTTTACTCCCAGCTCATAGTTTCAGATTTGAGAAAGGTTCCAATTTTTTATCGGGCGGGGTTGAACATAGGCTACCGCCGAGAAAACTTTCAAGTTCAGAAATTGAAAGTAAATCTTCTGACTGTGGCCCTAATATGCCAAGAAAGAATCCCAAATTTAAGAATGTCAAGAATAAGAAGACCCCAACAGGGAATGAAACTGAGATAAGAAAGGCATGGTCTAGGAGGTCAATTTTATTTGACTTGCCTTATTGGAAGAATAACCCGGTGTGACATGTATTAGATATGATGCATGCAGAGAAGAACCTCGTTGAACATATTGTGGGTACTTGCCTTGGGGGGATTCATTCGAAGGATGGAGAAAATGCATGAAAAGACCTTAAATCATTGAAACTTAAGCCACAACTATGGTTGAAAGAAGATAGTAGGGGAAGGACAATAATTTCCCCTAGTGCGTTTACTTTGACGAGTGGGGAAAGGAAGGTGTTTTTAGACACAATATAAATTGAAGGTTCCATCTAATTTTTTGTCCAACTTACAAAGGATTGTGAATTATTATACTCATGATTTATATAAGTGTAAGTCCCACAATTGGCATGTGATCATGCAATTGGTTCCTCTATTGTTTAAGCACTGCTTTTCCAAGCACAAGGATTTGCAGAGGGCTATTATGCTAATTAGTATATGCTTCTCACTTTTGTGTGAGAAGTTAGTCAATCGAGAACACATAGTGGCCGTAAAATTGGCGGTGACTGAAGCAATTTGTGTGTTGGAGAAGTACTTTCCGTCAGCATTCTTTGACATAAGTGTTCACTTGTTGGTACACCTATGCGATGAGGCACTTCTTTGCAGTCCAGTTAGATATCGGTGGATGTATTCGTTTGAAAGATTGATGAAATTTTTTAAAGATTACGTCAAGAATACGCGATGCATTGTAGGATCAATTGCAGAGGAATATATCACCGTGGAGTCATCAATATATACTCGGGAATATATGCCTGACTCGACCAGCATTGATGACACTGATGAGTTCGTCGATGATGGTGGTCATGTGATGGAAAAAAGAGTGAAATTAACAAATTTGCAACATGAACAAGTAGCTCGTTATCTATTTGACACACATAAAGATGTCGAAGAATGGAAAAAGTAAGTTTAAATTATTTTAGATTATTTTATACATGATTAATTTTGTAATATGCAGAAAATATAAAGCATGTGAGAACAATAAAAGACGAAAAACAATGGTACAATCAGATAGCGAATTTAGGTTGTGGTTGTTGTAGGAGGTAATTATAATGAAAATGGCCATTATACAATGTTATATTACAATAAATCTTTACAACTAACCTAATTAATTTATCTATATTCTTAGCTCTTAAAGACGGGTGATGCGACATCAAGGCTTGCTCATCTAGCCACTGGACCCTTGTTAATGGCACAAGAGTACAAAAAGTATCGATTGAATGGTTACGTATTCACTGCAAGGGTGTAAGAGGAAAGTACAAATGTACAAAACTCGAGCATTTCATACAAGGCTCTTACTTTCTTTCGAGCGAGCACAAAAGATAAAAACCTCGTTGAAGCTGAAATGACTTACTATGGTGTAATTCGAAATATATTTGAATTGGATTATATAAACTTCAAAGAGGTTGTATTTTATTGTGACTGGGTAAGAGTTGAGGATAAAAATGCTTGTAAAGTTGATCCTACCACTAATTTGATCATGGTTGACTTGTCCAAGTTGAAGAGCAACGACCATGTGAGTTATGAGCCATTTGTTTATGCATTTCAAAAGGTTAACCAAGTGTTTTACTCAGAGTATATCAACAACGAGCCATGGTAAATTGTACTACATGCGCCAAAGCATCTAAATAGTAGAGTGGATGACTTGGCTGCTCCTAGTGAATATCAATCCATTTTTTATGATAACCCAAATTTGTAAAAAAAATTCAATTTGTAATAAATATTCCAATTTGTACTTTATCAATCCATTTTTAATGCTTTTAATTGATTTTCACTTTATCATTTTCACTCTTGTGTAGTGTGCGTGTGTGTGGGCAGTAAGGGTGGGGGTGGGGATGTTTTGGATTTTTAGTAATAGTACATATTATGAGTTAGATGTTGTTGTTTTGGAATTCAGAATTGAGGTATTAAACAGTAATAATTCATTTGAATTTGTAGTTATTGTACATATTTGCATGTCTTCTTCTAATTCATTTGGATTTATACTAATAACAACATTTTTTTTACAGAAAATGTCTCCTTCAAGTATTAAGTCTAGGGTGATGATGTTGATTATAATGATGTTGTCTGGGCTCGGTGGTAGCGGAGGCGATGAGGGATCCTCGACCCCCAGGCTCCCCAAATATGGAAAATTGGGGATTGTCATCGAGAACAAGACGGGGATATTAGCGAGATCCCTTGAGCTGGTAAAGACGATCATCGGCCCGGGGTACACTAGTTGCAGGGAGGTGCCAAATGACCTCAAGTTAGCTATTTTGGCGGCACTACATGTAATGTATTTATATTTCAATTTAAATTTATATTTATTCACAACTAACATTGTATTTGTTGGACAGGAACAATTCATCCTGGCCCCAGAACTACGCGATTCTGTCTTGGAGCAGTTGAGGATGCAACACAAGACGTGGAAGAAACAGTTACGGGGTCGGTCCTTTGGGAAGTCCCGAGACTCCATTATCCGAATACATGACTCTATCCTGCCGAAGGAGCCGATCTTATTGGCACAATGGCAAAATTTCATTGACAATGAGATCGAAGAGTGACAATTGGCATCTCTCCAATCAGGGAGGGAAAATCAGACGAAAGAGACGGACGCGCATTACTCCGGCCAGACGTTTTATGCCGAGGTGGAGCATAGGGTGATGGAAACATTTTATTTTTCTATAATTACGGAAATATGTTATTCTGCATTATTTTACTTTGCGGGCCTGATTCTAATTTTGCATTATTTTATTTCAGGGGACGGGGAGTGGCCCTGGGGGTAGGCCACATAGGCTCGATGCTTATGTGGCTATTCAGACGAAGAAGGGGAAGGATAAGGAGGTGTCCCTAATTGTCGCGTCCACGATTGTAAGTAATCCGACAGTTTATTGTTTGATAATTAAGTTATAATTTTTTTATTTACTTATTTAACTAATCATGTGCTTTTTGTCATTTCTGGCAAAGCTTAAGGAAGTGCATGAGTCACAGTCTGTTGCCGATAAGGCATCTTTGTCCACGGACGCATTCAGGCAAGTGCTTAGTGCTGATCGCAAGGGTAGGACAAGGGGGTGATCTCGTGGGTGGCCAAATCTAGGATCATCGGACTGGAGATGAGCAACACTGGGTTGGATCGAACGGTGGACTCGCATGATGCAAAGATATCTCGTTTGGAGGCGACAGTCCAAGATATGTTCTCATTCATGAAGCGTTCATTGGGCAGAAAGGGTAAGGGGAAAGGGAAGGAGAAGGTAGTGGAGGAGAAGGTAGAGGAGGACATGGACATCGTTGCTTGATCACCAATAGGTACGGACTCTAATGTTCCAATCCCCTATTTGGCTCCCTTTGACCGAGTTATGATGACACTTGGTTGGCCGAGCATGTTTATACACGACATATTTGATGGCGAGCGGATAGAGAGGGGGTTAAGGGACCCGAATACCGTCCAGGATATGCTAGTTCATAGATGTGCGCTTGAAGACATCGAGGCCAAGGTGCTCGTCATGCATGTGATAACCGAGAAGGAGAACTCCCCATTATGGTTGCGCGAACAATGAAGCACGATGCATATTAAAAGGGTGTATCAATTCATATATCGTGTGGCCTATCATCCTCCTCAAACCTACCCCAGACATGTAGTGACATTATTTGAATTGTTTTGGATTGTTTTAAGTTGTTAAATTTGAATTATTTTAAGTTGTTACATTTTAATTATATTTAGATTATATCGTGATGTATATTATTTTGAATGTATATTTGTATTATCTCTATTTTATTTGGATATTTGATGTTTGAACAAGTACAACGTTGCTATAACAGGTACAAATATACTACTGGGCAGTAGCAGTGGCCATACTGCCCAACAGATTTGTTTTCAATTCTGCCCAGAATCGTCACGGTCATTGATCGTGATAAGTCCTTGACAAGTATTATTTGTCACGGATGTGTCATGATCATTGACCGTGATAATTTTTTAAAAGGTCACTAATTTGTCACAATTATTGACCGTGACAAAGCTTGTCATGGTCAATAACCATGACATGACGGTGATAATTCTGTGACAATAAAAGTTGTCACCCCCAGACTTATCACGATCATTGACCTTGACAAGTTAAACTTGTCACGGTCAATGACAGTGACAATCCGATAGATTTGGTGTAGTGATAAAAACCCACTTCTCAATCCCTCGACTTAATCATCCTTTCCTTTTGAGAAAGCAATTGGGTCAAAGTCGGCAGGGGGTAAAATCGAGTCTCAAGTCTGTTGGGTATCGCTTGGAGGATGGGTTGTGGGTTAGATCCTAGTTTGGTGTGGCTACCCTCTCATAAATCTCAGTTTATTGTTCTTTACTTTGTATAATGATTGTGGTTCTATAACTCCTCTGCTTCTTTGTTATATTGGCATCGTTGTGCTGATTTTTCATTTTTTTCTTCTAATAATCAACATTAGTAGAAAGGCTGTGATGTTGAAAAATTACTTATTTTATGAGAGAACCTTATTCCCTTAGGGTTATAAATTACCAATGGATCCTTCTGAGCCATTTTTTGTTTATCAAAATTATCAATTTGTAGCGTTTTTAGAGTTTTGGTGGTTTAATTAATTTTATAATTTGAGATATTGGCCATTGGAGTGATTATTGACTATTCGAAAATCTTTGATTTGGATTGTTTGTTGTGTTTTGGATACATTTAGGAGACGTATATTCAATAATAACTCTTCCTTTCTAAAACTAATATACCCTTTACATTTATTTTCTGATATTCGGTGGAGGTTGAATGAGATATGGTGTGGTGTCTTAATGGAGGAAGAAAGAAAAATATTTGGTGGGTAAGAGATGAGAGAGAGTGTGGTGTAGCTAATGGTATTTTGAATGTGAGGTGAGCATTTTTGCAGTGTGTGTGGGTATATGGTAAAGGGGTTAGAGATGAGAGAGTTTATTTAGTATTAATGTTTGAAAAAGGAGTATATGTGCATCTCTCTCTCTTCGTATTTTTGTATTTCTCTAATCTGCCTTTTTCTTTGCACAGAAGATCTCACTCCACCTGTAAAACATTTTCCAAATCTCCTTTGGTGGCAATGGTGTTAATTTCCTCTTCAAGTGACCATATGAGCTACTCGGTGCAATACTTTTATGTTCGCCTATTTCATAGTGGGCAAATTTTTATATATTGATAATACACAAGGATTTGTGTGTGTAATATATTTGATGATCCGAGCATTTTGATTTTTATATTTAAAGATGAAGATTTCCAATTTTGATTCAATATTTGGAATGTGAGGTTTTGTGTGTATATATTTATATTCACATATGTTGCGTGAACTTTAGAATTAAGGAGATTTGGTATTAGTTTTTATATGTTGTGTGATCTTTAGGAGATTTCATAACCCTATCTTTTAATTAGTTAGGTTTCCACTTTTTTAATTTAAGAGATTTTGTGTTCAATTTTAACTTCAGAGTTTTTTTTAACTTGGTGGTGAACAATTTCGTTGGAAGATTCTGACTCAATTTGGACAAGAGTATATTATCAACATTGTTTCCATTCTTATTATAATTTTTATGTTAACTTATTTTGTGTCTACATAATATTTATACTTTTTTAGTTTGTTAGTGATTGGGTTATAATACCTAAGATCGTGTTTACTCCACGCATCTCGTGAGTTTCTAACTAGTAATAAACAATGATGTAAAAATCTATTATTCATAATTGAAAAAATGCTATGTCGATTTGAATTGGTTATGACAAGTTTTAATTTATAATAAGCACTTTATATTTATGATATATAGCAAATCTAAGACATTCTATTTTTAAATGGACCCAATTACACCACATTAGTGCATTACTTCGCCCCATGGCCATGATCCATCCGGTTTTAGTGGGATAAAGAAAATTTACTTTGACAAAGAGACCGCCGCTACCATGTAATTCATATTCAATCGAAGGAGAAAGGATCTTTATTTAAATCTATTAAAGTGAACTTTGTCGTTGGTTGGCTAAGTAATTAAAGTGGATCATTGGAATAGCCGTGTAACAATCAATCAATGTGATATTATTATTTATTTCCTTCCATTTTTAGGTTAACTAGTTGTAAACTCACGCGATGTGCGGGCGAAACTTAATTACCATAAAACCCACAGTTTAAAACTAATAAACATGTGTTGTTGGCGTAGTCACACTTATCACCTACTATATTACGATTGAAAATAATAATTTAAGGAATAAAAAATCATTAAAATATTTCCGTCGAGCCATCGGCCTTTGTAGATCATATTTACCATCAAATCCACAATTTAAAATAAATAACCTATTATATTTTCAAGGCTCACTTATTAAAAAAATTAAGACTTAACATATCAAATCAAAACATAACTAAAAAGGTTATTGTGTGACAACATAAGATGGAGAAAAGATTACAAAAAGAAATTCGTACAAAATTACAATAGCCATATCCTAATCCCTTAAAGGAATAAAATTCCTAAACAAAAATATAATTGAAACACCATATTTATAACAAAGTTTGAGATGAATGTCCTATGCAGAGATATTACTAATTCATTTTCCACTATTCTTCTACCATTCCCTCATTAACCTCCATTTCCTATGAGAATAAACATAGGATTGCGTTATGAAATGTAACATATAAGATGAACCTTTAGTGGAGATCTTATTTTCAAGATAACAGGAGATGACTTATTACTCGAAAAATGGGGGAAAATGTGAAGTCATATGAAAATAATCATTGTTTTGCTGCATATTTGACACTTAACAGAAATACAAACATAAAATAAAATTAAAAAAAATCTAGTAAATACTCCATTTTAGAGATAGGGGAAGGAGAAAGGATAAATATTTCAAACCAACAAATAAAACCCATAAAACCCGAACAAATATGTTTAATCTTTTTTTATTGGAAAAGAGTATATATTACGAATAGGCATTTTCAGTACATAGATGAAGCTAAATATCTAAATTCCTATATACGACAAGAAAGTAAAGACCAACCTGTACTATATTACAAGCCATATAAAAAGTATTTGGTACGAATTTAATACTAAGTATCTTGTGTGTACCATTATTCAAGCATAAATATCCCCAAAATAAAATGCACAAAATCAAACAAATCCCCAAAAAAGTAAAAAACGGGTAGAGATAGATAGATGATGAAACCCTGAGGGTGACTTGCTCATACCAACAACGGTTAAAAACAAGGTTTAATTGTCATGTTATTAACCAAGCCTCGGCCCAGTGGTATAAGGCTGCCACTGGGACAGTCTTGGGAGTGAATTGAGTTTAATCCCCCAGTTTGATTCCCGGTGCTGTCAAATTCATGCTTGGCCAGCGTAAGCCATGAACCACGGGCGAGAATTAATCGAGGTGTGCTTAAAGCTGACATGGATACCACGTGGTATAATACAAAAAAAAATTGTCATGTTACCCATAGTAAATCATGTTGAGTGAATACACACCTCCCATCTGCTTAAAGCAAACATCAATTTAAGAAATTGTTTGGTTATATACTATTTTGTGATGTCAAACGTTGGGCAATCCCCCCATCTCCATTCCTAGGGTTTTGACATCTGTAGCAACAAAGAAAACAATAATATGAAAAATTTAACTGTATAAATTTTATCTCTGCAACAGAATCCATCACAGATAGATGAAAAATCATCAAATACTTCTTAGCATATTATAGGCTTATAGTTCATGAAAGTTTTGATCCAGGAAGCTTAATAAAATAGAAAATAAAGAAAGGTCCCGCGTAAGCACTTAAATTGAATGGAGTCCACTAAGTTTTTGTCTTCATAAAAGTCAAAATAGTTTTCGAATCTAATTTTGAAAGACCCTAATTTAACATCCCAATAATTATTTGGACCACATCTATAAAATTTGTTCCTCTTCGGATCTAATTGCGAAAGACCCTAATTTCAAATCTAGCACTATAACTTTCAAATGATCACGAATTTATATTTGTCATTCCCAAAAGATACACAAAATGTTATAAGAACAATACCTCCCTCGACTTGGCTAATTGCTTTCCTTTGTTCATCCAACTTTTCTTATAGTTTGACATTTTGTCCTTCATCTGATTGAGCTCTCCAGTGTTTGGAATATCAAATTGATCTTGCCTAACAAGGTTTATTTTCTGCTTACCATACTCCTTGTATGATATTTTACCACCATCAGCGAGAGTATCTAACGCCTTTTGTATTGCAACTTTTTTGAGGTTCAACTTTTGCAAAACATCAACTACATTTCGGGAATTCAATGGTCTATTTTACTGAAATAAAGAAAATAACAAAACAACAAATAGAGATGTTATTGATATGCACACAATTTTTTATAGCTACTCCCAGTTTCAAAAGTGAGTTAACCAGAATTGAGAGACACTTAGGAGAGAGAAGGAGGAAAGTTGGGGGCTAAATGGATTTTTATAGAAGCAGAAGAGATAAGGGG
The DNA here is from genome assembly GCA_949130495.1 of Sambucus nigra. Taxonomy (NCBI): domain Eukaryota; kingdom Viridiplantae; phylum Streptophyta; class Magnoliopsida; order Dipsacales; family Adoxaceae; genus Sambucus; species Sambucus nigra. The sequence goes on along the minus strand of OX422215.1, from coordinate 289,394,728 downwards.
TAAAGTTAGAAGATAAAGAGGTGAAAGAGATCTAAGGGTGTAGAAAAATCAGTTGTATAGCATTTGATTACCTATATTTATTAATCACATAATGTGTTTGAAAATAAGAAATGAGAGGAGAAGGAAAGGGAATTACATAGTCTTACGTGGATGGTCTCATTGAAAAGGAGATATAAATTTCGAGTATAGCATTTTATAGTAGTACTAGGTGTAAACCCGCGCGATCCGCGCGGTTGAAACACAATGCATGAAAAATGTGAAGAAAAATATAGATACAAATTTAGATGAATATTTTTTACCATCATCTTTGAGACACTTATTCAAACAATATGAGAATAACATGAGTTGAAAACAAAAAACGACTTGGTTTAGATATTATTTAGTCTCCAAGTAAGTCTTACTTGTGCTAACAAAAGACTTTATAAAACATAATGGACTACCATTAAAAAAAAAAGCTACATAACAAAACCAAAGTTACATGAAAGACATTATCCAAGATGACAATGACAATCAAAAAACCCAAAAATTGACTCTTATAAAATACTTATAACTTTATAATAGGCATAAAATAATAAAACTCTCTTGTTATAATGAATACATCAAAATTACCACTACCTCTCAAACAAAGAAAAACTCCATCATTTCTTTGCAAATATAGGACCCCAATGCTCGAACCGAGCCATTTTTGACAAATATTTTTTAATAAATATCTAAACCCAAGAATGATTAACTCTTGGTATGTAAATAAATTACCAACTCATGAAAACATAGTTTAAATGTGTAGGGGAACTTGAACCTTCTTTCTACATTATAAACCCACTACTTTATATAAAAAAATAACTACGAAAAATAGTTTCCGAAAACTCCTCCAAAAATAATACAACCCACGCGATGGTCACCTTTGGTGAGGCTTATTTCCGGTAAAACCATCTTCCTTTCTCCTTTTTATACACAAAGAACAAAAAATAAAATAAAATAAAAACAACATTAGTGGCATTGATCTTGCATTAAGGATGCATTTGATCACACACACACACACACACACACACACACACACACACACACACACACACACACAAACACACAAACACACACACACATATATATATAATGCTTCTACCGTCCGAAATACATTTTTTACATGGGAAAAAATGCAAAACTTGCGTTATTTAGATTCAAACCCATCAATCAACAGTTGCAATCAAACCCATCAAAATTCGGCGACCATTACTCCCTAACCCGTTTTCGGCCTTAGCCCATTCACGAACCCATTGCCCAACTTCTAATCATCACTACTTCCTAACCCTTTTTCGGCGACACGCGCATCAGGCAGCCCAACCTTCCTACCTCCGGCCAAACCGAGGCCCAACCTGCAAAAATCGTTACCCACTTCTACTTAACCCATAACCCAAAACAGGTAAACCCGAGCACCGGACCTGCTGTCCTCCAAACCCATACATGGCCGATTTTAACCCATTATCCAACCGTACCCAATATCCCCAAACCCAATTTTAATCACCCAATTCTCCAAAACCGGATCTACACATCTTCAAGCCTCCATATAAATAGTGAAGAATCATTCATACATACATAAGTCAATCGAACCCAATAAATCAAAATGAAACCTGCGGAGTTGAACTAAATGTGACTGGAGCTGAACGAAAAGCTTAAATTAAAAAAAAGCTGTACCTGTGGAGACGCTGGCCTGGGTTCGGGCAGGTTTTCGACCGATGGTAGATTAGTAGTAGAATGGGAATATAAGTACCTTTATTGAGGTGGAAATGGCTGAACGGAAAGCTTAAATTAAAAAAAAATATTGTACCTGTGGAGATGTCGATGTGGGTTCAGGCGGGTTTTCAGCTGACGGTAGACTGGGAATAGAAGTATCTTTATGTAGATTATGTATTTTTAGGACTTAAAATAATATTGATTATGGATATAGGACAACAAACATTTTGTTTTCATTTTTAGTTCCTGTTTTCAAATTAAAGGGACACGTGACATTCTGTGATTGGTTGATGTTTTATGAATATGGGTCCGTGCCAGCGGCTTTATTAAAAAAAGGGACTAAAACTATAAATAAAATATTTGTTGTTCTATTTCCAAAATAGATATTACAATATGTCCTAAATTTACAAAGCGCAGTCTTTATTTGGGTGGAAATGGGCGTGTGTTTGTGGAATATAAAAGGTTCGGTAAGTGGAGAGATGAGATTTTTCATCTCCTCCATACGAGAGGGGTAAGTTAATGGGATGAGGGAGATGGAGAGTTTTGGAGAGAAGAAAAGACGTATAAGTATTGATAGATTGATAGATTTGGCTCTTAAGTCAACTGACCATGAATAAGAATACCTTGGTGATTCCAAAGAGTGAGAGATGGTGAGAAGGGAATGGAGAGAAGAGGCAAGCTGGGATGGAGGCATGGGAGTATTGGTGTTGTGGGTGGCATTAATCTTAATCATCTCTCTTATTTCAACTATAGTTAGATGCTTCCCCGATGGTCCATCTAAAGACGAGGACTTCAATGTCCACACAGATAGCTACGGTGCCTCATGCGTTGCTTGATCAAGGATGGGAACAAACATTATACCCACAACAAATCCTATTCAACTCTACAATTCCAATAAATTTAGTTTCGTGTTTCGTATGTGTTTGCATTACTTAGCACTTCCTTTGGTTTTACTCTATATAATTTTTATCTATTTTTCGCTTTGGAAGAGGAAGAAAAAAACACCAATTTGACGTTTTTTGTGTGTTTATTTGAATGTACAATTGAAATTTTCAATTGTATATGGAAATGTTAAATAATGTGGCTTTTTTCTTTTGGATGGATGTTTATTCATATTTTTGTTTTTTGGGATGTCTCTCTATATCCTATAAATAGGAGGATCCTCATATGGTTTTGTACAAGAAAAATTATAGCCAATATTATCAATGAAATGAAAAAAGACTCACTCCCTCTAAATTATCTCTGCGTGTTCCCTCTATTTTACAACACGTTATTAGCACGAGTGCTCCAATAAATTTTTCATCATCAATCATCCACCAACCACGTTCCACACTCACAATACCCATCATCCATTCTTTGTCCAAATCTGCATTGAAATCTATGGGTTAAGTTAACTTCGTGAGATTGGATGGATGATTCAACCATGTGAGTTTTTTTTGCTATGGCATGTATATATCTATCTTTACACCATATCAAAATCTTATGTGGAATATAAGATATATATTCATATTATAATATATTTAATGTTTAGATCTATAGAATCAAATAATTTATGTTATCACGATTTGTATGTGATAGTGATTTATTATTGGTCTTTTATTCATTTACACATTTTAACAACTATTATTATTTTTTGTAATCAAATTTGATAAATTGCTTTGACATAGACTTAAAAATAATAATAAAAAAAACTAATGTTTAAGTTGCATAAAAAAATATATCATAAGACTTGTAGCTTACATATTTATAGACTTGTAGCTTACATATTTCTCAAAAAATCTAGAAGAGGTTATTATCTATGAAAAGACACAAGTCCCTGAAGTGACTATAAAACCCTTGAAGTTAACAAAGGTACCTAATATTAAATGAGATCTCTATGTTTTATAGATACACAAGAGAAAAGTGGGATAAACAAAGATGATCATCGATGATATAATTATATATGTTGTAGCTACACAAAAATCAAAGGGAAATGATACTACAAATTCACGTACTATGAATGAATGTCGACAAATAATATATTGGCCAAATTGTGAAAATGCCATGATGGCATAATTCGAGTCTCTTAATATACGTGGTATATTTGGACCTATAGTAGAAAACCCAAAATATGTTAACCCTGAAGGTTATGAATGGGTGTTTATAAGAATGTGAAGTGTTAAAACTCACCAAAAGTGCATGATTTATGGCACAAGGTTTCCTGAAGAAATAAAATTGATTATATAAGAACATACCATCCCGTTTCGGCTGTAAGTACTTTCAGATATCTTACTATCTTAGTAATTTTTTAAAATATATTATGTGAGACTCGTGAATATTATAACTGCTTATATATACGGACTTAGACAAAGAATACATATAAAAATCCTGGAAGGATTTTCTTTACATGAAGCAAAGATAAGGAGTATGTAATCAAATGCAGTAAGACGTTCATTGTACAACAGGAAATCCAAATGGATATAGGTACAATCGTCTTAGTAAATATTTATCTAAGGGTATGAAAAAAATCATATATTCAAATGTGCCATTATAAAATATCCTTAATGGATGTGCTCCTGAAGAGCTCAACTGGAATGAAAAAAATATCCGTAATGGATGTGCTCCTGAAGAGCTCAACTGAAATATCCTATAATGGATGTTCTCTTTAAGTGTTCAATTGAAATGCAAAATATCCAAATAAAAAATTCAAAAATAAATGACCTTGAGATAACTAATTACTGTCTTGGCCTGCAGATCGAGTATAGTTTATATTAAACTCATATCTATTAGTCAAATGGATTGAAAAATCCTGCAATGCTTTAACATATATTAAGCATACAATTTTAGTATACCTATGGTCTCCGCTATTTGGATATTAAATTATTCATATCATCCTAAAGAGTATGATAATTACAAATTGGGCATGTTATTATAGTATTTGGTCTAGAAGTACCATACATGTACGTTATTAGTATATTGATATACATGACATGCATGATATTGGATATTATATTTGCAGTCAATATCTTGGTAAGAAATACATTACCATTGACATGCATAGCATGTGACTAATATCCTTATATCATATGATATTTATATCTAACCATCTATGTCCAGTTAGTAATATAGATGCATGTTATATGTGGGATCCTCAAAAGGAACAATTAAAGAACTTATGACTTTCCTTAAACAACATATACTTAAGAAGGAGATGGTTCTTTTTATAAACCACACTCAAAGTGGCTACTAACACATTTCTGTTCTTCCACATTTACGAATTCAAGAAGAGTTATGCAATACATAAACTCCGAAAGAGTTATGCCATTGAAGTCAAATAGATCTGATAAAGTGACATGTTCATCTCTCTTCACCCAAATCTTGTGGAAGTTGATATTATGAAGAAGCTGTAACAACCCGAGGTCTTGGAGACAACGATTTATTTATTTTGGAAGGAATAAATATTATTTTATTGGAGAAATAATTAAATTGGCAATTGAGGTCAAAATTTGAAGTTTTTAGAAAGAGTGTCGAATGTCGATTCTGAGGGTACCATAGTGTCCAGAAGGGTCGAGAAAGTCGAAATGACTATACTTGGGGTCTATTTAGGTTCCGAAATAAATTAGGACCGTTTGACTCGAATTAAAGTCACCGAGTCACTTAAAGTGTGTATTATCATTTAAAGATGTGTACCTTGGGATTTAGGGCTTATTAAGCCTACGGGAGATATTTCTCCAAAGAGAGAAAGAGAAATAGAAAGAAAGAAAGAGAGAAGAAGAATAAAAGGAAGGAGAAAAAAGAGAGAAAGTGGAGATTTCCGGCCAATACGCGATCTTAAGGCGGATTCAGAACCTACAAACCCAAGGCAAGTGATTAAACTTGCTATATAATTGTTGTGTACCATTTATTGCATGATTTGTGGATGAAATTTATGGGTTTTAGGTTTATTTTAACAAAACCTAACTTTGGGGTATAATCATAGATTTGATATGTAGATCTTTGATTTGAGGATAGAAATTGGTTTATATGTATTCGAGGATAAATATTAATGATATAATTGTGATTGGGTTGAAGAGAAATGGAGAGAAAATGATTAAAATGGATTTTGGGTATTTTTGGCTTACTAAAAGTAGCCATTTTCGAGAGTTCTGAAGGGCTGAATCGATTCGGCCTCATACCGAATATATTCGAAAATACGCAGGTGCCCAGGTCTGAGTGACCGAATCGATTCAGACCCCAGCCGAATCGATTCAGCCTGAGACAGAATCCCAAGTCTGATGACCCGAATCGATTTGCCTTCCTGGCCGAATCGATTCGCTGCGCCGAATCGATTCGGAATTGGCCCGAATCGATTCGAAAACAGGGCTTTTGGGGGATTGTTTTTCTAAAAAGAATTTCATCCCGTTTTGTTCGAGGTTATCGACTGGGGATCTCTATAGGAGATATTTGGAGTATGTTTTGGAGACTTTTAGCGAGTTTCCCTTATAAGAAATTTCAGAGTCATATTCACTAAATTTGAGGAATACCGATTAGAGATTTTGGTATTTTTCTAAGTGGGGAAGCCCACTTTTATTGGGGTTTTTATTTGGAGATAATAACGATTTCACGATTAAAGAATGAGAATAACTTAGAGATAATGGATCTTAGGATCCAATCCCAATTGGGATAACTTTAAAAGTTTCACAAAATGAATTGAACCCCATTATGGATGGAGATTTATAAATGCTATTTGAGGTGCATACGGATATAGAAATATCCTTATTGATGCTTAATTTGGGAGATGTCTCACACAAGGAGAAATGCTAATTGAAGAGCATTAGGATAAAAGAATATCCTTAACTTAAATAGAATTGAGAGATAATTCATAATTAGAAGCGACATGTGAGCTTCAAGCGAGAAATAGTATAGCGTATACTAAGTGGGGAAGATGTGTGAGAATTGACGATTAGTATATCTTGAGGGAAATATACTAAACAATGACATTAAATCTATTGCGCCTAAGAGCGTATAATGAAAATGAAAATGATGTGGAAGGTATACCTTATATGATGGTATATCTTTATTAAGTGGGATGTATGTATACCTTATATTATGGTATATATACATGTTAGGCATACCTTCTCCTTGTTATCATTGGGAAATTACGTGCGTAGAGGGTGAGCATTCTGGCTAGATGAGCCGGGTGTGGATATTCCCTAGGTCATAGTCGTCCGTGGTAGTCAGCAAATGGCATATATATAAATTTATTTATTTTGGGGGTAAGAGGTCGTGGGTATGTGTCGCTCTCACTTGCCGGTTAGGAGCTATGACCGCTTCTCGGAACGTCATGTGCGTGAGTTGATCACGAGGTGGGTGTCGTGGAACCCCACCAGGTGACCCCAGTTTGCTACGTATATGGGCTGCTGGAAGATGATAGCATGTGAGCTTGTGTCCTTCGAGTTATAGTTCGGTTGGATGGTTATTATTTCTTGTGCTTGTACTTGGGTATCGAGGGCATAATGGACCTCAACGACCTACATTTCCAGGATTAGTGTATCGGGGGGGGGGGGTTCCTTATTTGGATTTCGCCTCGGCGAGACGTCTCACGCACGAACCGCAGTGTAATGTTGGAACTTGGGGGTAAGTTAGTCCTTAATTCTCATACTTATATATATATATATATATATATATATATATATATCACCTATCCCGACAATCGACAATGCCAGGAGTAGTGTAACGGGGGGGTTCCTTGTTTGGATTTCGCTTCGACGAGACGTCCCACGCATGAAACGCCGTGTACTATTGAGAATTGGGAATATTAATTAATTAAAATTTGGATAATAAATTGGGTTACATGCATCTTGTATTGAGGGCATAATGAGCCTCGAGGATCAATGGCGAGACGTCCCACACACGAAATGCAGTGCCGTGTTGAGAATCGGGAGGAGTTTAGTCCTTAACTCTTGATGCTAATAACTGATATATAATAATTATAAATATATATACTGTTTACATGCCAAATGAGGGCATAACTAGAATGTATAAAATTCTAGTAAATGAGAATGTTGATGTATTGTGATGATGTGGTTATGAGATGGATCATGTAACTTTATACGTTCAACAAATGAACATTATAAAGATAACTATAACTATTACATTAAAGTTAATGTATATAACTAAAAGATTATAGAAATAAGTGTAGATTGGGAGATAGGTTAGATGGCTTCACTTAAATACTTCAATTGGGTTTAAGTTAGAATCCTCTTACCTAAATATAATCGGACATCCATTTGGGGATCGCATGCATACGTTTAGTGCGCGCTTTAGATGAGAGGTGAGTTGAATTATTTTGGAGAGTTCGATTCCACCTTAATCATGTAATAATGCATTTATAATTATTATGCATTTTAATACACTTGCTATAAAATGTTTTTCAACTCGGGCACTGACCCGTTTATATTTTCTCCTCCATGTATATATTGTACTACTTCAGGTGTTCCTCCGCAAGGACGCCTTTGATGTTCATCCATTTAGGATTCGTGGAGCTATGGCATTGTGACTGTCTCAGCACTTTGTTTTAGTTGATTCCTATCTTTGTATATCTAGATTAGGATTCAGTTTGTATATTGAGTTAGTATTCAAGTGTTTTAGATTAACACTGTCATATTTCATTTCTCAGATTATTGTATTGTCTATGACCCGACAGCATATTCGGGTATTTTAATTGTACTTTGTATTGCAATCTTGTATTGCACTCTTGTATAGATTAGAGTTTGCACTTATCACTCATCATAGTTAGATGTATATGGTTGGTTATGTGCATTATTGGTTTTGTTGTTGTTGTTAAATAAAAAAAAGTTAAATTTTTTTTTTGACAATCCACTTTTAATGATTTCGGGTAGTTAGCCTTAATTTATTAGTTTTGTCTGTTGATGTTGAGACTGTGCCATCTGGGATACCTGATTGAATGTAGTATAGGGCTGGCCACCCGTTATTATTTTGAGCAGGTTGTCACAGAAGCATGAAATTGAAGTAACAGTGGACCAAATATAGTCGCCATGTTAAAGAAATATTTCAGAAGGTTGTATATGAGACTAATATGCATCGACTCAATCATCAAAGAAATATCGTAATCAGGGGGAGTATCCAATCAAGGGGAGCATTTTATCAGGGGGAGATGTTTAGGACATATGCACGTTGTACTCTTTTTTCTTTAATTAGGTTTTTCCCATTGGGTTTTCCAGTTAAAGGTTTTAACGAGACAACACTAAGCACGTCCAACACCAATTCAATGATCATAAGAAGTTGTACTATTTTTCCTTCACTTTGGTTTTTTCCCACTGGGTTTTTCCTTAGTAAGGTTTTAATGAGACAACAATCATTGAATGGTGGATATGGTGTACATCCAAGGGGGAGTGTTAAATAATGTGGCTTTTGTCTTTTGGGTGGATGTCCACAAACATTCTTGTCTTTTGGGATGCCTCATTATATCCCATAAATAGGAGGATCCTCATATGGTTTTGAACAAGAAAAACTACACCCAATATTATCAATGAAATGAAAGAAGACTCACTCCCTCTAAATTATCTCTGTGTGTTCCCTCTATTTTACAACAGGAAAGTATTTTTTATCTAAATTTTTGTAATTAATAAATGAATTTTTTTTAATATTCACATGTTAGAGTTGTGTATAATGGTAGTAAATTTAGTGTTGAAGGAACTTGAAGAAATATTTCACTACACTAGAACCAAATCATTTTACTGGGGAGAGACTAAATTAGAAGCTCCCAACTAATTACAAAGTTTGCTGGACATTTTTTATTGGTGACAAATCAATCTCCTATTAAATATTGGTCAATAAGTTTGCTTGGACAACAAGTTTAGAACCTCGGTACCAATTTTATTTGGTTACGAAGTACTTCATTTATCTTCACGTACATCAACAACCAGTGGTGGACTCAATATTTTAGCAAAGGTTATGAGAAAAATAAAATAATATTAAACTAATTAAATAATATAAAAAATAAAAAAATAAAAATCACAATATATAGAACCTGCGTATTATCGAGTACACCATATATAAATAGTCAAATTGTCTTTCATTACAAACACTATACATCAAACATCAAATTACATAAGCTTGTTTACAACAAAACTTTTCGTGTCTTCATATTCTAAAAACGTCGAATGATACCTTCATTGTCAATGCCAACCAGTATTTTCTTTTCAATATATGCCACCAAACAATCATTCATCATGTCATCTCCCATTTGATTGCGCAATAAAGTTTTGATGATTTTTATTGCAGAAAATATTCTTTCTACAGTTGCAGTTGCAACGGGTAAGAGTAGTACCAATTTTACAAGTAAATATACCAACAGATATACATGATCCTTCTTAAATTGAACCAACTTTTTAGCAAGCCCACCAACCCCCATTGCTCTTACAAACTGTTCATCGGTTTGCAAATCCGCAATATAATTATCAAGTTGACACTTAAGTATCATTAACACTTGTGGAGGAAAGTCGGTGGGATAAAACACATCAAATCGGATCAATTTTCTCTTGTCATATGCAGAGAATGAATCGCTTGGATCAAGACAATACATACAAAATAACAACTCTGTATTCACCTCATTGAAACGATTGTTTAGCTCTTGAATTTGCAAATCTATCACTGCATAGAACACTTCAACACGATAATGATGATAATTTGTGGCTTCTTATGGATTGCGACGAGATCTTCCTATAACCATAAACAAGTCTTCCATACTGAGCACGAGTATCTCATGTTGGGAACAAAATAAAGATGACTCCTCTAACAATGCCTCCCACCCATCATCTCTCATTCGTTGTAATTATTGTTTGGTTATTATCATAAGAGTCACGACATTCACAATGTCTTGGTCTTGTCTTTGTAATGCTTGTGATAACTCATTCACAATACTTAATAAATTTTGCATCAAATGTAGGTGAAATACAAATTCAAATCATTTCACAAGTACCATTAGGTTCATTGCGTGACCTCTATGTTTTTGATTTCTTGCATCATCTTCAATAATCAAGAGAACTTCCTTTATTGATGAGAACAAGAAAATCAAACTCACAATTGTGCCATAATGAGAACCCCAACGTGTCTCGCCTGTCCGTTTTAATTCCAACTCTTGATTCAAACCCCACCCAGTCAAAATATCCCCATTGCATATTCCTACTGTGACATGCTCAAGTTGTTACTCACGAAGAATATCTCGACGTTTACATGATGCTCCCGCAATATTTATGAGAAGTGTTACAATATCAAAAGCTACAAGAGTTAATTGAAGTTGATGAGCAAAACAATGAACATAATAAGCAGTTTCATTCTCCATTAAAATCAGACTTTTAAGTCCATTGAATTATCCTCGCATATTTCTAGCTCCGTCATAGCGTTGCCCGCGCAAACTTGCAATACTTAATCCAGGTGTGGATAAAATTCCCTCAACAGTTGCTTTAAGTGACAAAGCATAAGTATCACTAACATGTACAATCCTAAAAAAATGCTCCATTACATACCTTTTACATCAACAACGTGTAAAACAATAGCCATGTGTTCCTTCACCGATATGTCATGAGACTCATCAACTAAGATAAAGAAATAATCATCCCCAACCTCGGTAAGGATAGCATTTGTAGTCTCAACTGCAATGGAGTTAATAATATCATTCTGGAATTTGGGTTATGTCAACATGTGGTTTTGTGGTCACCCACCCTCGGGGCCACATAGGTCCACCCTTGTCAACTACTACAGAGGTGGTAATTTGGTAGCGTATTGGGAGAGAAAGGTGAGAGGTTAAAAATGCATGAAGGTTTCAGAGGGATGGAAAGAATTGATTGAAGTTGATCGGGAAGACAGAAAAGCAGTAATGTGCTCAAATTTTGTAAATCAATAATGTGTTTGATTTGATGTCTATAAAACGTGGGTTAGTTATAAAAAATTGTTATTCATACTTACATTTCTTATCAAATTACTTTAACATGTTTGTACCTTTTAGTGAATGTTTGTACTTTTGATTGAAAAGTCAAAGATACAAACATATTAAAACAACCCGGTAAGATATGTAGATAAGTGTAGCATACCTCTAGTTATATGGATGGAAAGAGAGACGTGTGAGATTAATGAATGAGTGGGTGCGGTTGGTTACTAAGCTTGTGTAGAATTATTCTGGAAAAAGACATGAGTCTTTTAATATTTTAAATATTATGTATTTGTCCACTCCTTCAATACATACCTATATTCAAATATATAAAATAGTAATATATATATATATATATATATATATATATATATATATATATATATATATATATATATATGGTGGATTCTCGTGTGCAGACTCCAAAAAACGGATGTGGGAACGAAACCATGACCACATGTTGTTTTTGTTTTTTTTCCCTTAAAAACGACTAGTGCCTTTGTCACGATCAAAATCCACGCCAAATGATGTTCATCCCCAAATCCTCTTTTAGAAGCATTTGAAAACTATATACAATAAAACCTCGATAAATGAATGTTTGATAAAGTAATGATCTTGCTTATGTAATAAAAATATCTTGGTCACAAATCGGGCCTTTGTATTAAAATAATAATTACAATTAATGCATAAGATGATAATTTAACTTTCTTTAGGGTCCATCGAATATATAAAGTAATAACTAATTAACTTACAAAAAAAATAGTTCATAAATTTTCATAATGCATATGATGTACTTTTTACCTAAACACTTTAATTTTTTTCTCAAAAAATGCTTATAAAGTCGCTTATTTTTTATGCACCCGAACTGAACTCAATCTCATCCTTGATTTTTTGCAATGCAGACACCGCATTTGGTATATCATTCTTCATTTTTTAGAAATTAGTTATACAATATTACTTTTTCTTGAAAAGTCTCTTTTAAAGAAACAGGCGATCGAACACAATTTGCATCATCATGGTCCTCATTGGTAAGTTTATTCATTATCACATCAATGATTTCTTCATCATTAGGCGATTCCATCACTGCATCATTTTCAGTAGGATAATTCAAACTTCCCCAACATCCATCGCATTTCATAATATACATGCACATTAGTATTTGCTTTAAAAATAGAAAATTCTTTATAAATTAATAAAATATTAATTTATCGATAAATTAATAATTTATTCATTTATCAATTTTTATTGTATATGTGAGTAGCTTAGTGATATATGCTTGGTCTTTTTTCATGTGCTATGGAGAACATTTTTTAACTAACCCCTCAAGAGTTAGATTTTATGAAAAGATGGAAACGCTCGCGAACAAGCTCATCTTTTCTTCTAACGTTTCGTAAATTAAACTATTTTCTTGTATTTATAAATCAAAAATAAAAAAAAATGAAAGATGTAAATATAAAATACATGAACAATTCATTTACGTAGTGTAGGTGAAGTGGGCACCATTGAATTCGTTGTAAGAACTTTCCATATTATTCACCCTTTGTATAATCACTTATGTCCATCAATATGTAACGTGTTATATTATCATGCTTAATGATACCTAAAGAATAATCACAACCAAACTCAGAGTAATAATTTTTTAAATATTACATTAACAAATTTAAACAATGTTCAAAATTAACGTATTTGTGTTTATATTTTGTTACACGACTGGTTAACATTAGACTAAACAATGGGTGACCGCTTGTTGGATTCATGTGCTTAGCGGTGATAAATGGGTTGTGTGTGACAAATTCATGTTTTATATAATGAGGTTAGGGTCACTCTTTTTTTAAAGTTTATATAGGTATCAACTCATTAATAATATTCACCTGATAAATATAAAGTTAAACATGTTAATAATTTCATCGTGTCATCTTAATGGGTTGTTTGCAGTGTTGTCAAATATAATAGACATGAATACTAAACAAGTTTAATAATTAGTGGAGATATAGCTTGAATAAATTAACTATAACACTATACGAACATGTTGTACAACCCCTTGGTTTATTTGTAATGACTTTATTTCAAAACAGACTTTTTGTGTCATAGTATTTTTGTATCATATTTATTGAGTTGTAATTTCATTTCACTGAAGACAAAGAGACAAATCATTGTGACATAAATTATTGTACCAGACCAAGCTTCTTAAACGAAAGACAATTGGAGGTTTGGCAATGTTTTTAAGTTTTGTATTTCCTTTAATTTGTATCAACTAAGAAATCTGCAAGACAAAAATTATTTTAAAAATAGTGGAAATGGTTTTTTAAATCTTTTTAATTTTACAAAAAACCTGGAAAAATATAGATCTCGTTCGAATGAGATTTCCTCGATTAAAAGGTGTTTTGATCGAGGTCACTATTTTTTAAAAAATGGACCTCATAAGATAAACTTATTTAAATGAGGAGACCTTGAAAGAAATAGGTTTTGTCCACGAGAACCCAAATTATCATCCAGTGGACTTCGTAAGATACAAATTTCATTTGAGAGAACCTCGTTCGAACGAGGGCACCTGGTTTAAATGAGGATCGTATTTTTCAATAACATCTTTTAGTCAAGTTTAGTATTAAAGTATAAGTAACTTCGTAAATGCGTCTTTCAAAATATGAAGCCCAAAATTTACAAAACTTTTTTCTTAGTTTTAAGGGAGTACTTTGGGAGTATGGGAGGGTGTCAATTTCTATGATTTAAAGGTAGACTTTACGTTTACAATCTCCTTCGAATCCTCTACCTCAGTAAAAGAATTGCACGATAAACCATGTGGGTGATTAAGATGTTCAGAACATGTGTACAGATCGTCATCAACTGAGATCGGTAATTACTAAGGCCTTGGAGGTTGGACATCTATTTTTTGGACTGGAGCTGCGATTGGTAGTATGGGAAAGTTCAGATGAAAAGTACGTAAGGGAGTGACCATGTGGGAGTAAGTTTCATCATATATGTAAGACACGTATGTGTCTTTGTTATGTCTTGTAAAAATTATTCATTATTAGTGGACTTAGGGTTGGGGCGAAAGTGGTTTCTCCCGTGAAGGTTTCTACTTTAAATTCTTGTGTGATTTTTGTGATTAGTTTATTTATTTGCTTTCAATGATAATCACTTACATAAAAATTTAACCCAATTAATTTTATTCTGTAAAATCAAAACTGGTCAAATTATAAATGAGTTAATAGATTTAGACATTGTATTTAATTAATTGAACGTAGACCCCTAGGCTCATACCTATTTTAAACAGGTATCAAATCCATCTTTAATATGAATTCATGATGTATATATGTTGGTCAATTGATCATGCGTCCATCAATTTTTATGGCAGTAACTACGCATATTGGAAGGCGCGTATGATCTTTTTCCTAAAGTCCTAAGATGATAGGGTGTGTTAACCATAGTTAGGGGTGGAACTACATAGTGAATTAACTAGGGGATATAGTTGTCCCTAAGCCTAAAGAGTCCTAGTCAGAGGATGAATATAGGTTATCTAATTATATCTAAGGGCCTAAATGCAATTTTTTGCGGAGTCACTTAAGAATAGTTTCGTCAGATATCTACGTTTACTATGTTCAAGGAGGCACGTGTGACGCGACTGAAAATGTGTCTCAAACGTCGTTCACTCTAGGCTCAAGTATAAGCCTGTCGCTCAAGTAATAATCCCGGTAAGTCGGGTATCGAATCCACAGGGAAGAAGGACAACGGAGTTGTGACGACGGGAAGAGACGGAGAAATCCTAACTTTAACTCTAAAAAGGAAAGGAAAAATTGATTTGGTTTTGAGATTGATTACAGCTAAATACGATAATGAAAATGAGCAAAGATGCAACTAAATTACTCTACCGAAATGGAGAATGACTGACGATTTCAAAAACTTTTTATTTTAATTGATGAGAGAAACAGGACGGGAATACAATCCCCCAACCCTAGTGTAGTGCGGTGATAATATTAATCATAAATTTATCTGATTGATTCGACCCAGAATTTAGTACTCCCAAGCATTATGTATACGAGGTTCAAGCCTGCGTCAAACCTAATATGAGGATGAGTAAATCGGTATCGCGATAGTGACACTCAAATTGTACTCTAAATCATCACGAGTACCCAAAGGTAAACGAGATATAAAGATCCACAATTATTATGTAACCACACAATACGATCATAATCAATCACTAAATTCATCGGATTAATTTTATACACATGCACTAACACATTAGGTTGGGTTCATGCATCCCGGCCTTTTAAACCTAGTCGGACATATTAAACTGAAGGACACATGAAATAATGACGTTGCATGCGAAAGAACTCATGATAAAACAGATCAAAATACGTGGCTAAGCAATATAAACGCAGAAATTTATTCAAATCACGCAGAAAAAATACCATGCAAGAATAATGATCATAAAAATAAAACTTAGATTACAACTTGAAAACAAACCCGAAAATGTATAGATCTTGCAGCAATTAATTTAAGTTATGTTCCTAGATGTTTTCCTCTCTTTTTCTGTATCAAAAACTACTCCAAAATCTCCAGAACGGTTGTTCCTCCGTTACTACCTACGTTCTCCACTCTTTTTGGAGAGTTTTAACCTAAAGGGATTCTTTGGAACCAATAAGAATGAAGGAGGAAAATTCGCGCATCAGGACCCCCGAACCAGTTCGCATGTACCCCGAACCGGTTCGCCCCCCAAACTGGTTCGCCCCTGGGTTCACGAATGCTTGCTGGTCTGGGGTACTTTTTCTTCCCTTCAACACTTAGAATTTTTTTCTTGTTTTCTTTCCTTTCTTCCTTGGATTTTTCTTCAACTTCAACGGGTCATAACTCATTAACCGTAGCTCGGATTTGGGTGCCGTTTCTTCTAGTGTTCTCGTTGTTCCGAGCTCTTCAACTTTCCAGTTGACTCCTCCTTCGAGATCTGGCTACAGAATTACCAAAATGCCATTGAACTTTCCTTCTTAGCTTTTCTTTCATTGTCTCGCTTTCTCTTTTGCGCTGCTTGCATAATTAACCTGTAAAACCAATAAGAGAAGCACGAAACACAAAATGCTTGCCAACAAAGATTAGTAGCATAAATGTGCATCAAATCCATATAGGTTACATCACTCGGGTTCACAAATGCACTGAAATTAGGGGAATAAATATACAATATTGATGTCCCATCAAACCCCCCTAACTTAGAACTTCGCGCGTCCCGAGCAATGTAAAAGAATCCTAACAAGTCTTAACTCTTGAAAATCACATTTTATTTGGATAGAATACCTTTTTCGCGGGCAAGCGATTGCATTTAGCGCATGCAACAAGCCTTTAAACCCCTAGGTCACCCTAGTAGGACGAGTTGTGTCTCGTGAGGGTTTGCAAAGAATATACCCACAAAATTCGAATCAAAGAAATTTCAAAATATGCAAAAATTGTGTAATTCAAACTTCCCAGAAAATAGTCATCATCAAGTCATATGTAATACCCCGTATTTTTGGCTATATTTATTGTTGGGATTAATTAATTAAATGCGTATTAATTGGAAATTAATCCGGATAAAATACTAACGAGATGCGAGTTGGTATTTGATTATGTGCATACATGTTTTTATATGAATATTGAATTATGAAAAATTTGTCGTGAGATTGATATACGACATTTTGGAAATTTTGATGAGACGCGTGTGACCGCCGCGTCACGGTATAATATTTTGATTATAAAAGTGAATTTAAATTCTTTAAACCGTATGGTCGTTTTGAGTGCACCAACGCGTCCGGAAGGGTCTAGATAGTCAGAAAACACTAGCCGTGGGTGTAGTTTGGGTCCCGGGGTATTTTTAGGCCATACCGGCAATATAAAGGGTATTTTGGTAATTTCGTATTTTTAGGAATTAAAAATGACGAAAATTAGAGAAGTAAATTTGATTGGGAATAGACCCACTAAACCCACTAACCAACCCTTAATGACCCAATAAGCTAAGGAGGTTATCATTTAGGTTTCCAACTTTCCCAAAGAAAACCCTAGCCACCATAGCCACCTTTGGAGAAGAAAGCTTGGAGAGGGAGAGAAGGAGAAGGAATCCTGCAGAAAACCTTTACAAAATCAACACCAAATTCAGAGACAATCGAGACAAGTGATTTAACCTCTTTTAATTCAGAGAATGTTTCCTCCATGTTAGATAATTTGAAGATTTACTATTGTTCTTGGAAGATAAATGAAAACCCATGTTGTTTATACATAGAACCTGAATATTGAGGACAAATTGCATGTAGAACCATATAGAGATGATTGTTCTGGTGTTAGTATACAAAGGATGTAACAAAAACGGATCTAGAATGGACTAATTGATGGTTACAAATTCTAAGGTTTATGTTCTTGAATAATTGGGGAAAAAGTGTAGAGATTTATATATTGATTGATGTTAGGGTGACTTAATCCTTTAAAACGTGTTAGGAGGTGACTATAATATGTTTGAGATTGATTAGAGACCTTAAATCAATGGTTGGGACTAAGTTTGGAGGAGACTTGAGGAGTAAAAATGGTGAAAAATGAGATTAAGACAAATCTGGGACGAAACTGGTAGGTCGTTAGAAGCCCCTCCCCCGGTCGTTCGAACGAACTCGTTCGAACGAACTCGTTCGAACGAACTCGTTCGAACGAGCTTCTAACGAATTGACCAGTCGCTTCTAACGATAGGGAACTTCGTTCGATAACTTCGTTCGAACGAGATCTCGTTAGAAGGTACAGTTCGTTCGAACGAACTGGATCTCGTTCGAACAGCCTCGTTCGAACGAGACTTCTAACGAGCTGGCAGTTTAGGCTTTTTGGCCTGTTTTGATTTTGGGAGTTCCGTGACCTTGTTCGAGGATATAGATAACCTTCCTTTGATGATGTATTGATAGGTTTGGGACGTTTATGTTATTTTGAGGAGTAAATTATATACGAGCAATTTAAATTAAAGGGATAGTTGGGTTGAGACGTGAGTGTCTACTACGACGTGAGAATAAATTATGGCGCGTATGATTATAAACCGGAATTGTATAAAGTGTGTAAATTATATATATTGGTACTAGAATGAGAATAGTACTACGATTAAACTACGGGATTACAAAGACGTGTGTTTACTTAGTATTGGTATATGAATTGTGTGTATGACATACCTACCATACTTGCTATCACGGGAGGTTTACGTTCGCTTAGGGCCCTCTAATCCTTGTGTTGCCCGGATTTAGACTGGTTACCTTGATGAACATAGGTCATAGAAAGACTTATTGGGATATTAATAAGTCCGCTGATCGTGGGAGCGTAGGTATGTGCGTGACCCATGTGATGTGACTGTGTTCGCCTCCATTATTTGTGATGTTGTTATCTGTGAACTATTTCTGAGAGATTCGGAATATGTAATCCTTATGTACGCGATGTACCGGGATGGATAGAAGAGTATGTGTGCACCACAACTTAGTTCTCGGGGTGCTTATATTGCATATTTATGACGTGAATAATATACACTTAATTAATGGGAACCTTCATGTTAATGTTGTGTAAATAATTACGGTATTGTTTCGAGAAACATAACGAGTTAGCTGATAGTGAAATATATTGCATATTGAGCATCTGAGTTTACGTTAAACCCCTACGTAATTACGAGCGTTATAATGTTAATAGAACCGAGTAATATGGGTAGGACCTATGATAGTCTAGCTAGATATGATGTCACTTAGCTAGTGGTTTGTGTCGTGGTAGATGGGTACTTACGTTAGGAGTGCACAGTTAGACGAGAGGTGAGAATATCATGTGAGTGCACGTCCTAACATGTACTTTGCATTTAATGTTTTAAATGATTTTAAAGCACTTGCAGGTTTTTAAAATATCTCCACATTCGGGCTCTGACCCGTTTTCTTTCAAATCTATTTTCTTTGTAAAACCATTTTAGGTGCCCAACCACAAGGACACCATGCATAGGATACTCATTCAGGACGAGCTGTAGCGGTTTGTGGAAGCTACAGGGATTTGCTTGTAGACGCTTCTATCATTTGGATTCCAGATTCGTTATCTATCAGTTGTAGGGCATGTTGCCCATTTCTATTAGAGACATCTTTCCATTTCAGTTTTTCAGACTTTGGCATGTATTTTTTTTAGTATTCGGTTTACTTATTTCAGTTGTGGGATTGTAGTGAGGAGTTTTTCCTCCAGACTTTATTTACTATGTGATGGTTACTCTATTTACTTCTTTATGGTGAATGGTATTATTATTCTTCATTACACTTGTTGCATGTTAATCAAACTTAAGTTAAAATTTGGCAACTTACTTTTTAAATACTAGGTGGTTAGTAATCATTAAAATGTTTTCGACAGTGATGCTATTAACTGGACCAACTTGGCATTTTGAATTAATTTAATAAAGGAGTATCTACCCGGTATTTAATTAGTCGGGGTGTCACATCATATTTACGAGTCTCAAACCTTAGTGCATGTGTGCGAAGCCGGAAATATAATCGCCAATTTCCACCGATTGATCATTACGTTACTTATTCGAAAATTCATTTCGATATCAATTTCTCACGGAACGCTCTCACAAACGAATCTCTCGGATTATGGCTATTCTCTCGGCATGCGTGATATAAAGAGTAAATGTAATAGAAGCAAATTCACGCATGCAATTAGAAAGACGGAAACTTTATTGTGAAAGGATCTCATCAACGGATTACGATTTTAAAAACGGGAACATTGCCTCTATTTTGCGCATTTAACCTCTTATATTATCTTTTGGTGTCTTAACTCTCCACGCGGTAATCAATTTTTGCAATTTGGACTCGGTTAGGACTTTTTCTGGTTGAAGGTTGCATTGGGTAAAATGAAGGAGGTATGGAAGGTTGGAATTGGAAAAGTCATTAATGATGTCCATTTGTGCTTTTTCCGGGCTATTGCTCATTTTTTCTTCTTTTTCTATTTTTTTTATGTTTTTTCATTTCTTCTCTTGTTGTTTTTGTTGAGCATACTATTTTGTTTCTTGCCCCTTTATACGCACTTTTTGGACTTAAAATCTGAATTTTCTCATTTTTCACAATTTCGACTATTTTGGGTTTTTCGGGTTGTCAAACGAAAGGGAAAATTATTCGGCTCAATTTGGGTTGCAAAGGGTGATTTTTCGCTACTTTTTTCTGGCCAAAATTTTGGGTGACAAACGAGGGCTTACTTCATTGTCCAAAATGCCAATTGCGTTACCCTATGCGTTTCGAGATTAATTTAAGTTTAGAGGCTAATTTGGCACATTTTTCAAGGAAATATTGCACATATTTTTTAAAAACCGATCAAAATGAAAGGATTGAGATCCTTGACAACTTATTAAGCACTAAAAAGAACTTTGAGTTAACAATTAACTCGGATTGAAAAACTCGCAAAACGTGATAGGCTCGAATCTCACCGGGTTTGTTAATCTCCACATTCGTTCGTTAAGTCATCAATTTTCGCTCAATTTCCATCTTTGGTCAATTTCGGCTTTTTGTATGTTGGATGTTTCCAATTTGAGACTCCAATTCGACTTTTAATGATATTTTTGAAAATTTTGAATTCCAATTTTTATTTATTTTGAACAAAAATATTTTTGGATTTTTCAAAATTTTATGATTTTTTTTGGAAATTTTTGGGCATCTTGAAATTTGTGAAGTTTTAGAAATACGCACTTGTGACCCCCCCTAACTTAGACGTTTGCATTGTCCTCAAGCAAAAAGGACGAAAATCTAACTCAAAGCGAATAATAAGTGCGGAAAAATAAAACAAACAAATATGAAAAATGCAAGATTGTATAATAACAATGGGGCAACATGTGTTACATAAGAGATGGGATAGCAACTGTGAGAAAAGTTAAATCACTACAACACCTAACATCCACACCAAAATATAAAAACAGTCATGGGTTCATGGTGGAGGTGGATGTGAGGGCCCGGGTGCATTGGGATCATACGGGTCATAAAAGAAGGGGGTGGAGGTCCGCCGAAGTTGAGTTGGTGAAGGTGGACTTGGAGTTGGTACATCATTCGGGTGTCCCTTCGGTAAGCCGATTGATCTTGATTATATTGGTTGATGAACCCATCGAGGCGGGACTCAACGGCCGAAAGGCGGTGCTTAAAGTTGGCCCCCGGGGGCTCGAAATCCGAATCCTCCTCATCTTCCTCAAACTCGTTCGCATCGACGTCCATCATCGGGGAATCATGATCCCCATCGTCCGCATCCTCGTAGAGAATGGGACGATTGGGATGAGCTACTCGCATTTGGAGTTCGCTCCGAGTGGTGGACGTGCCTCCAATGGGGCGGGGAAGTCGAGTTTGCTGCCCCGGGTCATCGATTCCGGCTTCCATTAAGAGCTCCGTAATGAAACGGGCATAAGGGAGTGCAGTTTTGCCCCATTCGTCGTAAGCGGCATTGAGGATGTTCGCGTAGAAAAGCTGGGTAAGATTGATGGTACTCTCGGGGTCCAAAAAATGGTAGAGAAAATTGGCATGACGTAGCCGGACCACCGAGTCATTGGTGGTTTGAAGGATGGCGCCACAAGCGATGAGGTGCGTGAAGCGCACCGTAGCTGCCAAACCACCAATGGGAAAAGATTCGCGTACCCATTCCTCCCCGGGTGCCATACGAGCAATGCATTCATCTTTTGTGTGGGGGGTACCATTGTTGGGATATTGGAAAGGCACGGGGAGGATCACCCCTTTAGCACGCATTTTGCGTGCTATGATGGCCGCCGAAAAAGGAATCGTGATACCGTCAAGGTATGCCTCGTGAAGCATAGAAGATTTGCGAACCAAGGTCGCATAAAATTGGTGAATGGCGGTGTCAAACACGTGAGTGCTCGTTGGGGGGAGGAAAGAACACCACCCGCGGCGATTAAATAGGGCGGTGACATCGCTCGGGAGTTGGTCCCAATTAACGAAGCGTTCGATGTGAATGGGGCGCGTAGCTGAGAAGTATTGCTCGGCCCAATGACGTTCTTGGATGCTTCAAAAACCCCCTTATCCTCATCATCAAGGACGGTGGTATCATCATATTTCTTGGGGCGGAGATTGGTGCGGCGAGGACGCGGCATGTTGAAGGAAAGAGAGAGGGAGAGGGGAAAGGGTATGGTGGAGAAGAGAGTGGGGGAAATTTTTGGTGTGAGAAATGGAGGAGGGGAGGGTGGTAATTTATAGGTGTAGAGGGGTGGGTTTTTTGTGGGAAATGTGAATGGGTGGGAAGGAAATAATGGAGGGAGTGAATTAGGATGAAAATTGGAAGGAGGGAAGAATTTGGAGGGAGGAAAAACGAAGGGGAAAGAATGGGGGGAAGAATGGAGGGAAGGGGATGAATTTGGAATTAAGGGGGGGGGAATCTTCCAGGCACCCCGAACCGGTTCGGAGGTACCGCGAACCGGTTCGTCCCCCGAACCAGTTCTGGATGGGGTTCGGGAAAGGATGCTGGTTCGAATGCTTAAGTTCTCTCTTCTCGCCAATTCGAAGGTTCTCTCATCCTCTAACTTATGCGTAAGGCCCCTAAAGACGTTCTAGACCCTCGGGTTCCCTAAAAATTTCTCAAACTCAACCTTGTATTGCGTGCTAGCTCACTCGAAGTGCGTGCTAACCGATCTCTCTCGAGACACATGATCTTGACTCCTAACTAACCTATTCACACACGACTACTGTACACACGAACTCACCCCATACGCGTAGGGGGTGCGACGACCTCACTTTCTCAGCTCAATTGACCCCGTAAACGGGGTCCGACAACCAAATTGTGTCGACCTCTTCTGTACACGCCTCTAGATATGTCTTTAGGCGTTGTCCATTTACTTTGAACGTGTTGTCCCCTTTTAAATCGTCTAGTTCAACAGCTCCATGGGGGAAAACTTTCTTCACGACGAACGGGCCAGACCATCGTGACCGCAACTTGCCTGGAAAGAGGTGAAGCCGAGAGTTGTAAAGAAGAAATTTTTGCCCGGGGAGAAACTCTTTTCGTCGAATGATGCTATCATGAGCGAGTTTCATCCTCTCTTTTGAAATTTTTGCATTCTCATACGCATCATTGCGTAGTTCTTCTAACTCATTCAATTGAAGCTTGCGGGCTTCATCGTCCTTGTCCAAGGCATAGTTCAATTGCTTAATAGCCCAATACGCTTTGTGTTCGAGCTCAATGGGAAGATGGCAAAGTTTTCCATACAAAAAACGAAAAGGGGACATGCCAAGTTGGTTCTTAAATGCGGTACGATAGGCCCATAGTGCATCGGTCAATCTAAGTGACCAATCTTTTCGGGTAGGATTGACGATCTTTTCAAGAATGTTCTTGATCTCCCGATTTTCTAGATCGGTCTGCCCATTCGTTTTAGGGTGATATGTCGTTCCAAACTTGTGGACGACACCGTACTTTCTCATGAGCTTCTCGAATGGCCTATTGCAAAAGTGCGTGCCATTATCGCTGATTATTGCTTTCGGTGCACCGAAGCGGGAAAGTATGTGTTCCTGCAAGAACTTTATCACCACTTTGTTGTCATTGGTCTTGGTAGCTATAGCTTCCACCCATTTAGAAACGTAGTCTACCGCGACTAGGATGTATAGGAAACCAAAGGACGAGGGGAAAGGACCCATGAAGTCAATACCCCAACAGTCGAATATCTCAATGATGAGTATGGGGGTAAGGGGCATCATGTCTCGTCGAGAAATGGCTCCCATTCATTGGCACCTGTTGCATGACTTGCAAGCGTCATTCGCATCCTGGAAGATTGTGGGCCAATAGAGGCCGCATTGCAGAATCTTAGCGGCCGTCTTTTTTTCGAGAAGTGGCCCCCACACGCTTCCGAATGACAAAACTGGATGACTTTCGGGATCTCTTCATCCGGTACACATCGTCGGATGATTTGGTCGGCGAAATATTTAAAGAGGAAGGGATCATCGTAAAAGAACATGCACGACCAATTAAGAAATCTCTTCTTATCTTGCGGTGTCCAGTCGGGAGGGACGGCTCCCGTGACAAGATAGTTCACTATGTCCGCAAACCAGGGATATGAAGAGGTAGCAAAAAGTTGCTCATCCGAAAAATGTTCGTCTATGGGTACGGGATCACTAGGCACGTCGGACGAAAGCCGAGATAAATGGTCGGCGATGAAATTTTTCTACTCCTTTCTTATCTTTGATGGAGAGATTGAACTCTTGTAGGAGTAGGATCCACCTTATGAGGTGCGGCTTGGCTTCTTTCTTCGCAAGTAGATACTTCAAAGCCGCATGGTCGGTGAAAACAGTAATAGGAGAACCAATGAGATAGGACCGTAACTTATCGAGGGCAAAGACTACCGCTAGCAACTCCTTCTCCGTGGTAGAGTATTTGAGTTGAGGTCCAGTAAGAGTACGACTGGCGTAGTAGATGACATGAGCTTGCTTATCTTGACGTTGTCCCAAAACAACCCCGATCGCGTAATCACTGGCATCACACATAAGTTCGAATGGTAAGGACCAATCCGGAACTTGCATGATGGGGGCGGACACAAGCATATTCTTCAATTTGTCGAAAGAGCTTTGGCATGCTTTAGTCCACTCAAATGGTGAGTCCTTCATGAGTAAGTTGCTTAAGGGCCTAGCGATGGCGCTAAAGTCCTTAATAAACCTTCATAAAACCCCGTGTGACCCAAAAAGGAGCGCACGTCTTTCAGCGATTTCGGTGGGGGAAGGTCAGCTATGACATCTATCTTTGCCCTATCCACTTCTATTTCGTTGGATGAAACAATGTGGCCAAGAACTATTCCCTCGGTGACCATCAAATGTCACTTCTCCCAATTCAGCACTAAGTTCTTTCCACGCAGCGGGTAAGTACTTTTTCTAGTTTGTCTAGACAATGATCGAAAGAGGTGCCAAAAATGCTGAAATCGTCCATGAACACTTCGAGTCCTCTCTCGACCATGTCGCTGAATAAGCTCAACATGCACCTCTGAAAGGTCGCGGGTGCATTACACAAGCCAAATGGCATACGTTTGTAGGCAAACGGACCAAAAGGGCAAGTGAAGGTCGTCTTCTCCTGGTCAAGTACATCTACCTCAATTTGGTTATACCCGGAATAACCATCAAGGAAGCAATAGTAAGGGTGACTCGCTACTCTTTCAAGCATTTAATCAATAAATGGCAAGGGGAAATGGTCTTTTCGGGTTCCTGCATTGAGTTTTCGATAATCAATGCAAATGCGCCACCCGGTGGTGGTACGTTGGGGAACTAACTCTCCCTTGGCATTCTAGATCACAGTCAACCCGACTTCTTCGGGACAACTTGAATAGGGCTTACCCACTTGCTATCCGAGATTGGGTAGATGATCCCGGCATCCAATAATTTGATTATTTCGGTTCTCAAAACTTCTTTCATGTTGGGATTCAGTCTTCTTTGCATTTCTCTAGAGGGCTTGACATCGTCTTCGAGATGGATCTTGTGAGTGCAAATCAAAGGACTTATCCCCTTCAAATCAGCGATGCACCAACCAAAGGCACCTTGGTGCTTCCTCAAAATTTTCAATAATTTGCCCTCTTGCCCTTCATTTAGGCTAGAGGAGATAACAACAGGAAATGTCTCATCCTCTCCTAGATATGCATATTTAATATGGGCAGGAAGTTTCTTTAACTCGAGGGCTGGAAATTTTTCACTGGAGGGAACCATGTGCATTTCCCTCGGAGGTAATTCCTCAAATCTCGAAACCCAATTAATCTCTCTCACGTCCTCGTCCGACTTACTCTCATCGAGTAGCTCGCTCAATTCTTCAAACTCCCTCTCGAAGGCGGTGTACGTCCCCTCACACTCATATCTCATCGCTAAACAGGACTCTAAAGCGTCGCCACAGAAATTTTCCTCAAAGTACTCTTCTACTACCTCATCTATGAGGCTCACCGCGTGAAGATCATCTTCCTCCCCTACATTTTGGGCTATGTGGAAGATGTTAGTTTCCAAGGTCATGTTCCCAAAAGTGAGTTGCATTCGCCCATTCCTTGTATTGATGATTGCATTAGCCGTAGCCAAGAAAGGGCGCCCAAGGATGATGGGAACATGATTGCTCGAGTTGAAGGAGGGCTCTGTGTCCCAAATGACAAAATCTACCGGGAAGTAGAAAGTGTCAACTTGGACGATCACGTCCTCGACTATGCCTCGTGGGATCTTCACTGATCGATCCGCTAATTGGAGAGTGACCTTTGTGAGCTTGAGGTCACCAAAATCAAGTTGCCTATAAATAGAGTAAGGGAGTATGTTTACACTCGCCCCCAAGTCAAGTAAGGCTTTCTCAATTCTATTATCTCCAATGATGCAGGATATAGTGGGTGCACCGGGATCTTTGAATTTAGGCGGGAGATCGTTTAGTAGAATGGAGCTCACATTCTGGGCTAGAAAGACATTCTTTTTTACCTTCATCATCCTTTTTACAGTCAGTAAATCTTTGATAACTTTGCCATAAGCTGGAATTTGCTTGATGGCATCAAGAAAGGGTAAATTTAGCTTTACTTGCTTAAGTACTTCTAGCACTTCATCACGTGGATTCCCTTTTTGAGCGCGAATCAATCTTCGAGGAAATGGTGCTGCGGAGGATGATTTCACTACCACCTCTGGCTCACTAGCGTCTTCCTCGTCACTCTCGTTCAAGGGGACATCTTCGGCCTCTTTCGTGTCGGGCGAAATCTCCTTGTCTTTTGTGATGTCGTGTGGACGAGGTGATAAATCAACGACTCTCCCACTATGAAGAGTGGTCACGGCTTGACATTGCTCCTGATGTTTAGTGGAGGTGGATCTAACACTAGTTTGACCTTGCGGAGGTCATTGGCTTTGGGTAGGAAATTTACCTTTCTCTTGAACACTCAACGAGAATTGTATTTTTGATAGATTCGCATTTATGTCGCCAATCAGACGATTATATTTGGCATTGGTTGCAGTCTGGCTTGCGATGAATTGATTCATGGTATCCTCAAGAGTTCTCCGCTGTGGCGGGATATAATTTCCGTGAGGTGGTGGTGCTTGCACATGTCCTTGCATGTGTGGAGCTTGTTGGAATTGTTGTGGTGGAGGAGGGGCAACATGCGTAGGAGGGTTCATTGCGGCATGTTGTTGCCCGTAGATAAAACCAGGATGATTTTTCCATGAAGGGTTGTATGAATTCCCGTGCGGGGCACCAAAATTACCTTTAAAGCCTCCTATACCACTAACTTGCTCCTGCAACATTAGTTTGTAGGCGGGTATCGTCGGACATTCCTCAGTTGAATGTCCCATATATCTCGACAGGGTTCGAAATGGGTCCAGCTGGCCCTTTTCCATATATCTCGCATAGATCTTGAAATCCTATCTCAAGAGTCTCCAATCGGCTATCCGTCATAGAATTCTTATCTACATGGAATAGACCGGATGCTGACGGAGTAGTGGTCGCTTGTCAATTTTGATTTTGAGCGTTCGGGTCGGATGTATCCCAGGATTGGGTAGTCTCGACGACATACCTCATGTGAAGATCAGCATCGTGGGCATCTAGATCGACAAACGGATCGCTTCCCATAGTTTCAACAAGTTGTTTGGAGTTAAGATTCAACCCATTATAGATAAAGGAGATGATTTGCGATGGATCAAATCCATGATGGGGGCATGGAGCAACTAACTCGTTGAAACGTTCATAACATCGATGGAATGGCTCATTTTCATGTTGCTTGAATGCTTGAATTTGAGCCTTTATAGAGATTGTTCGATGTGGTGGGAAGAATTTCTTGAGAAATTTTGACTGTAGCTCATTCCAGGATGGAATCGAGCTTGGAGGTAGAGACCATAACCAGGCTTTAGATTTATCTTTGAGCGAGAAGGGGAAAAGTTTGAGGCGAATTACTTCTTGTGTGCAGGTTTGATCATTTAGAGTATCACACACATCCTCAATTTCCCTAATATGGAGGTATAGCTTTTCAGAATCCATACCGTGGTAATGCGGTAGCATCTGGATCGTTCCATTTTTGAAACGGAACTGCCCGGCATTATACAGGAGTATAATGCATCCCGGAGTGATAGTGCGCTCAGTATATAAGATTCTCTCAACGGGCGGTACGGAGGCTCCTCCTCATCGGTGGGTGCATTACTATGTTGCGACATCTCTCCCTCACTTACTGACTAGGTGTTCTCACTGGGTGTGCTCAAAGTGTGTCCTAAGAAGGGAAAGGGAGTGTTATCGGAGACTGAGTGCGACGGTGTGGGAGGTGGGATACAAAACTGTGGGGCGTTTGGAGTGTGGGGACTATTAGGATTATACTCAGCAAGTGGATTTTCGTGAATATTGGTTGGAGTATTATGGGGTGTGGGAGTGGTTTCAGAATTTTTCATTAAAGCTTAAGAGAGATGATGGTGAATCTTTTTTTTTTTTAATTTTTTTTTTATGTTTTTGGATTTTTGAAATTTTTGGTCAAAGCTTTGGATTGACTCAATCTAATCCTAAGTCTACCTAATTCCCCGAAAACGGCGCCAAAAACTTGACGCAACTGAAAATGTGTCTCAGAAGTGCGTTCACTCTAGGCTCAAGTATAAGCCTGTCGCTCAAGTAATAATCCCGGTAAGTCGGGTATCGAATCCACAGGGAAGAAGGACAATGGAGTTATGACGACGGGAAGAGACGGAGAAATCCTAACTTTGACTCTAAAAAGGAAAGGAAAAATTGATTTGGTTTTGTGATTGATTACAGCTAAATGCGATAATGAAAATGAGCAAAGATGCAACTAAATTACTCTACCGAAATGGAGAATGACTGATGATTTCAAAAACTTTTTATTTTAATTGATGAGAGAAACAGGACGGGAATACAATCCCCCAACCCTAGTGTAGTGCGGTGATAATATTAATCGTAAATTTATCTGATTGATTCGACCCAGAATTTAGTACTCCCAAGCATTATGTATACGAGGTTCAAGCCCGCGTCATACCTAATCTGAGGATGAGTAAATCGGTATCGCGATAGTGACACTCAAATTGTACTCTAAATCATCACGAGTACCCAAAGGTAAACGAGATATAAAGATCCACAATTATTATGTAACCAC
Organism: Sambucus nigra; assembly: GCA_949130495.1. Lineage (NCBI taxonomy): Eukaryota > Viridiplantae > Streptophyta > Magnoliopsida > Dipsacales > Adoxaceae > Sambucus > Sambucus nigra. The sequence goes on along the minus strand of OX422215.1, from coordinate 289,365,041 downwards.
GCAATACGATCATAATCTATCACTAAATTCATCGGATTAATTTTATACACATGCACTAACACATTAGGTTGGGTTCATGCATCCCGCCCTTTTAAACCTAGCCGGACATATTAAACTGAAGGATGCATGAAATAATGACGTTGCATGCGAAAGAACTCATGATAACACTAGATCAAAATACGTGGCTAAGCAATATAAACGCAGAAATTTATTCAAATCACGCAGAAAAAATACCATGCAAGAATAATGTTCATAAAAATAAAACTTAGATTACAACTTGAAAACAAACCCGGAAATGTATAGATCTTGCAGCAATTAATTTAAGTTATGTTCCTAGATGTTTTCCTCTCTTTTTCTCTATCAAAAACTACTCCAAAATCTCCAGAACGGCTGTTCCTCCGTTACTACCTACGTTCTCCACTCTTTTTGGAGAGTTTTAACCTAAAGGGATTCTTTGGAACCAATCATAATGAAGGAGGAAAATTCGCGCATCAGGACCCCCGAACCGGTTCGCATGTACCCCAAACCGGTTCGTCCCCCAAACTGGTTCACCCCTGGGTTCGCGAATGCTTGCTGGTCTGGGGTGCTTTTTCCTCCCTTCAACACTTAGAATTTTTTTCTTGTTTTCTTTCCTTTCTTCCTCGGATTTTTCTTCAACTTCAACGGGTCATAACTCATCAACCGTAGCTCGGATTTGGGTGCCGTTTCTTCCAATGTTCTCATTGTCCCGAGCTCTTCAACTTTCCAGTTGACTCCTCCTTCGGGATCTGGCTGCAGAATTACCAAAATTCCCTTGAACTTGCCTTCTTAGCTTTTCTTTCATTGTCTCGCTTTCTCTTTTGCGCTGCTTGCATAATTAACCTGTAAAACTAATAAGAGAAGCACGAAACACGAAATTCTTGCCAACGAAGATTAGTAGCATAAATGTGCGTCAAATCCATATAGGTTACATCACTCGGGTTCACAAATGCACTGAAATTTGCGTCCATCAATTTTTATGGCAGTAACTACGCATATTGGAAGGCGCGTATGATCTTTTTCCAAAGTCCTAAGATGATAGGGTGTGTTAAACATAGTTAGGGGTGGAACTACATAGTGAATTAACTTGGGGATATAGTTGTCCCTAAGCCTAAGGAGTCCTAGTCAGAGGATGAATATAGGTTATCTAATTATATCTAAGGGTCTAAATGCAATTTTTTGCGGAGTCATTTAAGAATAGTTTCGTCAGATATCTACGTTTACTATGTTCAAGGAGGCGCGTGACATACTATATCTCACCTATGAGGTTACCTATACCATTTGGGCCTAAAATATCTGACATCTTACGCGATTTGAGTTGTTTAAGATGTTAAAAAATGATACAGTCAAGGAGTTTTGGGCAAAAAAATATGAAATCATAAACACTCATTTTTATTTAGGTGAGACGATCACAGGATATAGAATCGTTAGGAAAAAATTTAGACTTGGTTCCTTCCCCACATCTCAGCCCTAAACGTCATAGGTGGTATAGATAACATGAAGGTAGAGGAGATAATAGGTTCCAATAAAACCTTTGAGTTGGAAAAACTAATGTCCGAGAGAAGGCATTATTTTAAAAGCCCTCAAGGTTGAGTCTTCTGATTCTGAAATGGTTGATAACAGAGATGAGGATTTGACTAAATTGTTCGAGACATTGAAGAAAAATATCAAACGTAATAAATTTGATATACCTAAAAGGTTTGATAAATTACAGTGCCAATATGATAAGATCTTCAAGGAACTGAAGGAAGAAAAATTGGGGGATAGAAAAGGATTTGGGGAGATGCTTAGAATGTCAAAGTGTTATCCATAAGTCATTCGAGTGTTCCACTAAAACAAGTAGTAAGAGGAAGAAGAAGTTGAATTACACTCCTAATGATAATGACTCTGGGTTTACGAGCGAGTCTTAAGTTGAATACAAATTTATTACGTTCACCACAATTCGAGACATGTCTAGTCCTAAGTCTTCCTTTGTTGAAGATAAGGTAGAGGATGATGATGTAGAGTCCCATTATAAAATTTCCCAAAATGGAGAGGGAGATGTTAACATTGAAAAGTTTTATTTTGTTCTTTATGATATTTCCCTTAAGTTGGAAAAGGTGAATCTTAGGCTTTTCTCTAAGTTTAAGAAATGTGAGGATGAGATTTGTGCCATAAAAGAAGGTGAAGAACTTGTGAGCCATTTGAAATCTCGTAAAGCTACTCTTTCTAAGAAGCTTAAATAATGGAATATGGAGTGTGAGAGTGTCACTAAACTAAAGAAGTAACTTCTTGAGTCTTACCATATTAAAAGTGTTCTAAAGAAGAAGAATTCTAGGTTAGTGAATGACCTTGAGAAGTTTAAGAATGTGAAGGTTGTCCTTTAAGGGAGATCCTAGAAGTTAGGGAAGATGATCTTTGAACCATCCTAGCCCTCGACGAATAAGATTAGATTTGGGTATGACCATCCAAGAGGGTTTAACCCTAAACTCTAAACTGTCTTTGTCAATAGGTTAAACAATACTCCCAAATGTACCCCACTTAAGAACACTCCTAAGACTAAGAAGGTGAACACACCAAAATCGTATGTTTGCACCTATTTCCATAGGGAGAGTCACCTTAAAGATTTTTATTTTAATCATAGGAGAGTGTCCACGATGCCAAGACTTAGTCAAAACTTTTAGTCGAACCACATAGGTAGAAAGATTAGAAACCTTATTAGAAAAGTCGATGATGTGACTAAAGCTATGAAGTTTGTAGGTCCGAATCATAATGTTAAGATACCTTTTAAGGATGGAACAAAATCGATTACTAAACCCCATGTTTCTATTGTTATATGTATTTAGGTTTGGAAATTCGATTTTGTTGCACAATTGGTTGACTGGCTTGATATTTTTTGCCATGTTCCTTTGGATACACATCGCTCTTAAACTCTAGTAGGCAAAGAGTTTTTTCCTAACATGTGAGTTGTTTTCTTTGTTCCATAGACTAGGTGGTCTTATAGTTAATTGCTTTCCTAGTCTCCATGCGAATATGTATCTAGTCTTAGATTGTCTTTTAATGCATGATGATTCATATCATTAATTAGATATGTACTATATGTACATTTATTTTAGTTTTATAAATAAAAATACCAAAATATTTTTTTTTTATTTTGAGTCATTTACAAAAACCAAAAAAATTATTTTAAGATTTTATATATTGTATTTTTCTCAATAACGAGTGTTGAGGTGATTGAGGATTTATGGCATATTGCTATTTATTTTTCTATTCATGGATTAGATTCTTGGGATGATAGTGCAAACCTGTGAGTGTTTTGCTTAGTTATTTTTATGGATTTCTCCAAGAATGACTAATGTTGACTATGTTATGGTCATTGCCATATTTCCCACACGTACACTAGTTGACCATGGTGTATTTTGTCGATCCGATAAAATATCCAGCAAATTATTTTCACTCAATTGGATTATATATTGTTTGCTAGATTTTGGCAAATGCTTGTAAAAATCAATGCTTGTGAGGTTAAGTAAAAATTATGAGAAAATCTTTAGTAAGTGCTACCGAAAGGGGTGTTACCAATCATTAGCAAGAAACATACTTTTATATGTTAATGAGAGCAAAATAAAATATCTATGCAAACCCATACTTTAAAAAATAAAAAATCATATGTTTGAAGGGGTTATAAGTTGAAGATAGCTTGTGTGGAATTTCATAGATTTAATGTCATATTGCACTTTTCATCCCCTTTTGTCTGGTCTTTGTTTTTTATCATCTTGAGATATGGATATTTGAACTCATTAATTTATGCTGTTGGAATTCTAGTTCTAAGTTTTTACATGGCATATATCTCGTTAAGCACATGCTAACATTATGTGATTATTTATTTGCTTGATTTCATTGATTTGTGATATATTATCAGGTTCTGTTCTTGTTTATCCCATAACGAAAGGTTGAGAGATTTTAGATTCAAGGGGAGTATATGTTAAGGGGTAGTATACTACATAGCGTTTTTCAATTCTTGTCAAGTTTTATTACTCTATTTTATTTTTTGTAACCCACATGGTATTTATTAGGTTAATGGGACTTATAGGTCTCGTAATGTTGATTTTCCATGGATTGGAAATTTGTAAGCCACATGGTATTTATTAGGTTAATAGGAATTATACGGCTCGTAATGTTGATTTGCCATGGATTGGAAATTTGTACATCGGTTTCAAGTCTGTCTTGTGAGGATTAAGGATGGGTAGATTTGATGTATAGGTATTTGATCTGATATCTTTTTTATATCTTTTCAATTTTTAGTTTTTTCCTGGAATAATCAAAGGAGGAGATTTATAAGGACATGTTTTACACCCCTTATGTTTATTGCTATTGGATTTATTGTGAAACAAAGTTTTGTGTCATAGAATCTTTGTATCGATCTATTGAGTTGTAATTATATGTCATTGAAGACAAAAAGAAAAATCACTTTGACATATCAGATTTTGAAAAATGGTTGTGTCAACCCTCTGGTAAGTAGCCCCAGTGTTCTTAAACTAGATGATATAACCATGTAACAAAAGGTTCCCCGAGGGTGATGAAGGCAATTTTATCTTGATGGTTAGAGAACATCTTGATTTGATTGTATCCAATGAATACATCGACGAATGACTTGAGGGTGTGACTGGTTGTATTTTCCACAATCATGTCGATGTTGGGCAATATGTAATCATCATTATGAGATGATTTGTTGAAATCTCGGTAGTTAATGCAAAGAGTACTTTTCCTCTTGATTTTGGTACAAGTACAATGTTAGCGAACCATGTGGGATATTCGATCACTCGAATGAATCTTACATTTAATTGTTTGATTATCTCTTCCTTGACTTTGAGTGACCATTCAGTGTAGAGCTTTCGCAGCTTTATTTAATCGACTTGCATTTTGGGAGAGTTGGGATCTCGTTCTGTGCTATTTCGATATTGATGTCAGGCATGTCATCGTAGAACCAGTCCAAGACATCCAAAAAGTCTTTTAATTGTTCTTCTAATTACGCACGCTCATGATCGTTAAGGTTGGAACCTATCCTAATCTTGCATCATTGGTTACTAGAACTGATGTTGATAATAGCAATTCCATCCTCATTAATTTGAAGTCAATCATGTTATTTGTTATTAACCTTACTAAGATAAATTAAGAATTGCTCATTTTCAAAATCATCATCATCAACTGTTTGATTAAGGCACAAAAAGATACTAAAAATCCTCATTTATTTCACTTGGGGAAAACAACGTTGAGAATCTCATCAAAAGATATCTCGATTACATTATTATTAGAATAGGGAGGAATAATAATAGAGCAAGAGATAGTGTAAACTGCAAGATTGGGTCGCATCTCAACAGGTGGGAATGGTATAACATTCTAGTTGAGAAGAAGCTCATCAGCGACCTTAATCCGAGTGGATGGGTTCGATGATGTAGTGCCTGAATGGATCACACAGAGGGTCAGCCTCAGTGTCTATAAGTTAAACAAGTCTTCGTAATCACTTTCCTTAGAGACCTCAATAATGGCTATGGTTACTCAGTGGGAGGTTACCCTTCATGCTGGTAGTCTTCATCCTGGGACTAGTTTTCTTGAAAGATGATTTCCATCCCTAGCTTCATATTCTTATTCGCATGGTCATACCACGATTCAGGAAAGTCACAGAAGGGGAAGTATTCACCCTCCTTGATGAATTTCCCATCCAGAGAATCCTTCAAAATAATCTTTGTATCTTCTAAACTCATTTCAGTCGTAGTTGGCAGAGCCTAAGTTCTTTTAGTCAAGGATGATAACCTAGGCCACACAAGTGAAAGGCCTTTTTCAGGACTATTTCAAGTATCCCTTATTGACTTCAACCCATCCCTGTCCGAGCATGAAATGAATATTATTGAACATCTGTATCACATTAATGTTACTGTGAGGGCTATGTTTTGAATATACTCAGTTATTGAAATTATCCCTTGCTAAAAGGGGAAGTTGATCAACCTTAAATTCAGAGAGGATCATGTCATTCATTACATGATGTATTTCTAAGATCGAATTGTTGGTGCTAGCATTTTTTGTACCATCATCCCCCAAAATGGTGATGACCTACCCTATGGGGAAGAATTTTAGTTTCTGATGAAGGGAGAAAGATTTCATTTGTATGCTATAAAGCCACTAACAACCAAGTAGCAGGTTGAAGCATACGGGTGTGTCAACAACTTGAAACTCACTAATGGGTTGATAGGTCCATCACCTATTATGAGTGTTATGGATCCCATCAACTCTTGCTGAGTATTATTATAAGCACGCATTGCGACGGAAGTAGGAGTAAGGTCACTTACTTTGAACCCCAAGTAATTAAAGGTTCTTAGTGGGCAAATATTGAGGGAAAATCCATTACATACGAGTGAGAGCATTACTATCTTTCCCACCCCTTCAATGGAGATGTTAAGGGCATAGTTGTGGTCAGGGAAGACCTTTAAAATTTCCTCTTCGAAGAATAAAAGGTGTCTAGTGGTGGTCGATGATCCAACTAGGTTTACTGATTCTTATATAATGGTGGAAGGATGGAATGTGCGCCCGGTGAGAACCTTTATCAGAGAATTTTGATGTAGCTCAAAAGACATGAAGAGTACCCACAAGGTGATGTTGTCTTGAGTCTTCTTGAGTTGGTTGAGGATCTTCCTCTCCTCAATGGTGATTTCCAACATGGGTAGTTCTTCGACAACTCCCTTTCCCCCATATGTTCTTGATGATTGATGATTCGGATCTAAGTAGAGTCTTCCTGATCTGGTCATGTGGTTTATAGAGGCGGGGAAGAATAAGAACCCCGTGTCTTCACACATTTTGGCTGAATGTCTACTTTACCAATTTTCCCTAGCAGGTACTAAAAAAATATCATTCTCCATATGCTGACTATTGGGCTGACCTTTTCCTGACTCTGTTTGTTATCTAAGTTATCAAATCCATCCCATATCCAGTTGCAATGCTATTTCTTACCAAGAGAAATTGATATATTCCATGACCTCAATGGCTTCCTTATATAAATCCTCCCACTCAACGGGGAGGTGCAGGAGTGAAGGGACCAAGTTCCCTTGAAGCTTTAATGTTTTAGCCGAAAGGGGCTTTTTTCACGAAACTTGTCCTTGTCATATTTATGTATTTGATTTATTTATTTTATCACATAGTGGCATGTTTAAGATAAACAAGATAAAATCGGTTTAAAAAATCGCTTCGGCATAATTAAAATTAGTATAGCAATATTTGTTGAAATCACCCTTTGCTTTTATCGAAATAGACAAATATCCAAAGAAGTGGAAACAATAAACATCAAATATGGAGCATCACGATGAAGCAAAGATATCATCACAAAGGATGTAAATCAAGCACATATGTAAAGGTTTTACCCGAAAGGGATTTTTCTTTAAACTTGGCCTTGTCATATTTGGGTGTTTGATTTATCTATTTTATCACATAGTTGCATGTTTAGGATAAGCAAGATAAAATCGGTCCACAATAATAAATAGTTTGTTTTCAGTCAGGAACATCCTCAAGTACTCCCAATTGACACACAGTCGTCAGCCCAGCCTCAGCCTTTATCAGCAATGAATCCCCGAAAGTATCACCAGTCATCCATGGAGTGTCTCTCCACAAGGTGTGTGCAAATAGATACAAAACTATCTAGGGTTATAAACTAATTCACATGAATAATATTCAAATATGCCTTTTGTGAATTAAAATAGTGTTTAGAAAACATAAAACTTGAAGAACGTTTACCTCCGATATGCAGAAACGTCTTTTTCAAAAGTCTTGGGAAACTGATTCACAAAACATGTATTTATAGCAACCTTAAGGCGGCTGATCATTCGAAACATAATTTTATGAAAATCAAACATCTCAAACATAATTCCATGAATTAATTTAAAATCTAAATTCATTTTAAACCTTCCAGGATGTCAGGAAGTCTTCAAACTTGGAGATGCTTGAGTTCAGTTCGTCTTCTCTTTTTTGTGATGATTTTTAACGGGATACGCTAAACTAGCCTAATGTTATGATATCAACAATGATAAAAAATATTCTTAAAAATCTCCCCCTTTGTCTATTCTAGTACAAAACAAACAAAATGCCCGAACACCAAATTAAAATAAAAATCTCCTATTACAATTTATAAAAAGTACTAACACCCTTCCCAACCCTAGAATGGAATGACATAAGTCTCTTTGGATTCAAACTTCATCTTCCCTTGAAAACTTTGTCTTCATTTGTGTGTCTTTGAATTCCGCTTTGAGCAACTACACATATGAGTTAAAGTGAATACCTCCGTGATGTATCGAGTTTAAAATGAGATAAACATAAAGTCAAAACAAATATCGAATCTCAATTCTCCCCCATAATGTAAAGCTCCCCGATAATTCATTCTCCCCCTTTTTATTTGTCTGAAATAGATAAGGAAAAGAATAAACAAAACAAACATGGAGTGTCATGACAAGTAAAGAAAACAACTACGATCATTAAGAGATACTCATAAGCATTCCACAAACTATTTTTGATTTTTCAATTTTTTAAACAAAAATGCAAAAATAATTTTTTAAAAACCACACACCATGAATTTACATTAAGATAACCAAATCATGAATACGGAATGAATGGGTGTGAACAAATTCGAAAGAAAAATCAATCCAATCACGATGAATACGGATACTCCTAACAAATTAACTCAAAAATAATCTTTAGGTATCAAAAATATGTTGAATTTAAATGGCATCAACTCAATCCATGAACATATCAAAGTCAAGCACGATTCTCACACCAATTACGTCTAGAACTATGTAATGATTTTTCATGACGTTATCAAGACGTGCAACGCCGTTGATTTATTTCCAACTAATTTCCCTCATAAACAATAAATCTTTTGTTTTTCAATTAAGGTGATCTAAACTAAGTGGCCCCATTTTTGGCATATTTATCTCGTTATTGCCTTTCATTTTTTTTTCGGGCTCTTTTCAAATGGTGGCTTTCACGACGTGATAATTATACACTCGCAGCCCTTTCCCGTACACTCATCATTTTTCCAAATTAAACAAATTCCTCATGGGCAACGGTTCTCACATGGACTACTTTCATTGTCAAGTTTTATCGCATTTGGTTCATTTTAAAGACAGGATTGAGATGACAACAATCCGACCAATATGTGATAGACAAGTACAATAATCAAATAAATCCATACAAATGTGCATTAAAGGCAATTATGAGTCAGACATGTAGGTAGTAAATAACTAAAAACATCTCAATGACTCCACATATTGTAAACACTCAAAAATGAAATGATGACGCATATCAAAACACTATCAAATAGTCGCATGGATATGGAATGAAATTGTGACTCGGTCATCTTAAATGTCCATCCATAAAAGGTGCAAAACAAAATATAAAAATATTTTTGGATTGTTCAAAAATTTTATCAAAATAAAATAATTTTGTATTTTTAAAAAGTTTTATCAAAAACAAAAATCTAATACAAAAAGTACATGTATCATAACACTAGCAAACATATATCATGAAGCACAACTAGTGTATGATAAACAAACCATGCAAACACAGTCATCTATAAGATATAACAAGAGAATAATCATGTGTTAGCAATTGAGAATCAACCAGTCTAACATCTAATGCCTCTAAAAGAGATTTCCTAACCTAAATAGGTGTGAAATGATGAATGGGGGTTATGGAAACCAAAGGAACACTAGACTTCAACTTCCTAAGACTTCTTTCAATATCAAAATAAAAAGGCCTAAGGTGACGTTTCCTACCACAATGTGAACATGTGTAAATGAGTGGAACGACACTTATGGGTTAACCTTTTCTAATGTCCTTGGAATTGGTTGACCCTACAAAGCAAACAATGGTTTGGGCTTTATCAACGGAAGCATTAGGAACATGTGAGACACTACCATTGCTACAAACACTACATGTCTTTGACTTATTTGCTTAAGTGGTGTAAGAGTGGGTTACTCTAAGTTATTGAGTTCATTTTCTGGACTTGTCTATTGTTTAGTCTTTTGTCTCTTTCTCTCAATGGATCCTCAAATTAATAATTATATATATGTTTTTAGTGATGATGGTGATTTTGATATACGAGAGGAATTTAATGAGCTTCATAGTTGTGCTGAAAAACTAAATAATTTGAATTTAAAATTTGCAAAAAGAGTAAAATTCCTTGAAAAATACATTTTGTTAAAAGTTGAGAATAAATTTTGGCAAAATATTCAAGTCAAAGAGATATTCTTCAGAAAAGGTCAAAGATATGAAATGTGATTTTCTTAAATTAGAAGAGTCCGAGAAAGAGGTTGAGTCTAGTGATAAATCCCCCCCCCCCCCCCCTCGATTTGTTTTTTAAAAATACTATAAATAGGTATTTAAATTCAAAATTATGTAAGTTTTCCCCTTCAATTTTTTTTAGAAATAAAGTATTTCCCATCATGTCAATATAAGATAAATTAGGTTCTTATAACATCATTGCATAACATTAATATGACTACTTCAATTTACTAAAAATAATCATAAATGACAACTTGACCAACTATCTCTAATTACAACTTCATCCTTTATACGTACTCTTGATTAATTTGTTCCCACATATTAAAAGTATACCCATTTTAGTGTTTGAACAAAAAGACAAGAAGTTACTTTATAGCCACTCATTTGGAAAGTGGGTTTCCCTACTGTACTTTCTTTTTCAAATGAAAAACTTATGGTGGAAGCTAGGAGTTGGAACTTTAGGAACAAATAACACCAAACTAGAACAAACGATCCGATATCGCAAGGGGGTTTCCAACGTATTAATTGGAATTTATCTTTATTAAACTTCAATATAAAAGAATCTTACACAACCTACAGGTACATGGATTTATTTTTTACTTTTCCATTTATATCTCTTTGTTGACATTGTTGTAGTTAGTTGGAACATTTAAGAATTAATTTCAAAGACATTTATATTTGTTTGTTGACATTCTTAGATTAGTATTTATATAAATCTCACATTGTTGCTAGTTATTTTATTTTACCACTCATTCAAAATTTCTAAGAAGAGGGATGGGTTCCTTTGTTAGATAAAGTTACTATTTTTTGTGAGAAACACTGTATAAGCATTCCTGATATGATAGATCGTTATACATCGAACCGAGGTCGTTCTCATTCATAAATAGATCATGTTAACATTGGGCATCTCATTCATAAAAAGATCATGTTAACATTATAAACCATCTCCATGTTAAATTTTGTATGGTTACAATTGATACTCAATTGCAAGAACTAAACAATATTTTCAAAGAGGATTTGGTAAAGTTGCCCGTTCATGGTTAAACTTTAGATCCCAGGGATGTTTATAGATCATTCAATATTGATAGTATATGTAAGTTTTCACACAAATTTTATCCCATGGATTTAACAGGGAATAAGAAGATACATTTGAGGTTTCAGTTGTAAAACTACAAGCTTGATATTCTTGTACGACCATAATTTCAAAAGTGTTCAATAATTTTAGAGTTTTGCCAAGTTTTAGTAAAAATGAGCAACTCGAGAATTTATCCTCTTATCAATAGATTGATTCCTATTGTCGGAACTTTGTCCATATCAACTGCTACATCAGAAAGATCATTTTTAGTTATGAAAATTGTTAAGACTAAAATGCGCAATAAGATGGAAGATGATTTTCTAACCAGTTACTTGATCGCATACATTGAAAACGAGATTGCTCGAAGTTTTGAATTTTCTTCCATCATAGATGCCTTTGATAATATGAAAGAGCAATGCGCATAGTTTCAAATACCAAATTTAGTATAGGCCATAGATGAATGGAAGAACAATTACTATTTTTTGTTATTCAATGTCAAAAGAGCATAACTATTTGTATGATCAAGTCCCTTTTGGGGTGAATTATTCTGATCATATTTTTGTAACTATATACATTGACAATGAATATCTATGTATATAATTTATTATAATATATTTTCTTGTTTAACTTGGTAGAAAATGGATATTACAGTATTATTTTTATAACATAGATAATATATTTTTTTCCCCCATAGTTAGAATCATGGATCCAACCCTGGTTGAGGCTAGGGTTAGTTTTTAGAAAGTGAGTTAGAAGACTCAAAGAAAGTAAAGGTTGAATTGGAGATCTAACTAATAAAAATAAAATGTTTGGGTCCCTCCATATTAAAAATTATAAACAGTGTCTAGGTTTTAAAAAGGATAGTCCACATTCACCCAAGACCAAGGCTAATTTTTTGAGAGTGCAACCAACACGACTAAGCCAAAGTAACCGCCCCAAGACATCATTAGTGATCAATACAAAGGTAACCGTTCTCTCTTTTATACAGGCATTTTGCGATAGAAAATGTCACCTTAAGAAATTTTATTTTAATCTTAGAAATTTTTTTAGGATGCCAATGACAACCAATTTACTAGCCGAAGGATTAAGTTAACAAAGGATTTGAAACCTCACTAAAAAAAAATTATAGCTATAAATCCTATAGTTAAAGGTACTTCTTATGGCTAGAACCGACCTAATTCCAAAAACCCATGTTCCCACCATTAGATCTATTTGGGTTAGAAAATAGGAATTGATTGCTCAATCAATTAGTATATATTATTTTTCTCACATCATTTCCTTGCATACACATATTGTTAAACCTTCTTTAGGTAGTGAAGCTTTCTTTCATGGGTGAGTAGTTTCATTTTTCTCCATTTGTTAGGTGTGATTATAATTTATTCTTTTCCTAGTCGTGGTGTGTTCCTTCCTATTCTTGGACAATTCTCTATTGCACGATACTTTTTATATCCTTGCTTATATGTATATCATTGTAATTCTTTATTTTATTTGGTTTGTTTTGGTCTTATAAATGAAAATTGAAAAAAAAAAAGATTTTTTCTTCTTTTGAATCATTTAAAGAAAAACAAAAAGATTTTATCTTTTGAAATTTTTAAGAAAATACAAAAAGATTTCCATGTTTATGTTTTTTGTAGTTAGCTAATGTTTTGAGATGATTGAAATTTTTAGAAAATAGATTATGTTATATTATATTCTATTCTTTATTAGAAACTTAGGAGGGTCAATTTTTACTAGACACTAGAGATAAGGAATTGGAATATAATACTAACGGTGGTTACCATGGTGATTTTTCTTCTCCGGACCTTTCTTACTTCTACTGCAACCCTTGTCTCTCTCCTCCATTCAATTTAATGATTGCCCATATATCTTATGAGATCCAGATGTTATGGCATCAAATTCTTCCCATGTTGCTACATGCAAAGCCAATCTCACCATTATTTACCCGTCATTCTGAATATGAGAAAAACCTTGCCTTGACTTCAAACATATAAGCGTGCGTACAATAGACCTTGCCTTGACTTCAAACATGTTTCAACATTCAAAGCCAACTCACTTTTTCTATATGCAAAAACCAACTCACTTTTTGGAATCAAATTCTTCCCATGTTGCTACATGCAAATTCAACTCACTTTTGGGATCCTATGAATGTAAATGGACTAAACTTCCATATAATTGACCTTGCCTTAACTTCAAACATATGAATGACACTGTGGAAATGATTTAAATTAATACAACTGGTATTTTCCACACTTGGGTTAAGAATGATCATAGATCTGTTCAGAGAAGGCTTGACAGGTCTCTTTGTAACCAAAATTGATTGTATATTTAGGATGTCATTACTTGAAAAATTGATCTGAGATCTCACTCTGATCATTACCCTCCTCATCTTCCATTCTAATACTAATAGGCAGGATGGACCAAAGCCTTTTAAATTCATATCATCTTAGACCAAAAATAAAAATTTCTTGCAAGTTTGTTTTTACTTTCTTCCTTTGTTGTTGGATGTCCTATGCTTGTCCTTATGAAGAAACTCAAAACTTTAAGGAGTGACTTAAGAAGATGGAATAAAAATGTGTTTGGTAACATTTATAACAAAGTGAAAACATGCAGTAATATCCTTTTGCACATTTAACAAGAGATTGAATCTATAGGTTACTCTGATGTTAAGCCGACAATGAAACTATTGTTAAAACTAATCTCTCTAAAGCTATGACCAATAAATTTTCCTTTTGGAAATACATTCCTATATTCAAATGGTTAAAGGAAGAGGATCATAATTATTCATATGTTCATTAAGTTGCTAAGTTTGGAAGATATATAAATAGAATTTTTTGCCTCAAAGATAAGGGGTTAGTGATTTCTGAGCCTCCTCTCCTCAAAGCCCATATTATTAACCACTTCACCTCTATTTAATCTTCCTAATCAAAAGGATTTGGGTATTCTTTGATTGATTTCCTCATCCATCCCATGTTAAATTATATTGATAATAACTCTCTTATTTATGTGCTTATGGATGATTATATTAGAAACACCGTCTTCAGTATAAATCCTAACTCCGTCGCTGGCCCTGATGGAATTGTGGTCTATTCTACCAAACATTTTGGGATTTAATTAAAAATGAGGTTTGTCTTATAGTCAAAAGTTTATTTAACCATGAATGGATCCTCCATGTCTTTAATTCAATCCACATTGTTCTTATTCTTAAAAGGTCGTAAGATAATGATATCTCCAATTTTAGGAAAATTGCCTTGGCTCATTTCTCATTTAAAATCATTTTTAAAATCCTATATGATAGACTTAACTTCATTGCTCCAAAGATTTTCTCTTTTAACTACACTGGCTTTATTAAACAGATAAACATTATCCATAACTTTGGGTTTTCTTCTGAGTGCTTTAATTTTATAAATTTTAAAAGTTATGATGGCAATGTTGGGATCAAGCTTGATTTTACTAAAACTTTTGACACTCTCGACTAGGACTTCTTGCTTGATACTTTAAAATATTTTAGTTTTTGCTCTAAATTTGTTAACTTCATCACAGTGATTCTACACACTGCGAACCTCTTTATTCTCTTCAACGGCCCCCTCATTACCTACTTCACATGTTCTAGAGGAGTCAGGTAAGGGGACTCCCTTTCTCCCATTATCTTCTGTACTGCTGAAGAAGTCTTTAGCATGGGCATTTCTAAATTGGTGGATGATGGTTTAATTTCTCCTATGTTCATCTTGGGAGGGTTCAAATCTCCTTCTAATTTACTATTTACTGATGATATTATGATATTTTATAAAGGTGACTTTTCCTCTCTCAAATCTCTTATGTCTTTATTTCATTCTTATGCTAAAGATTCTATCATGTTTATCTATCTGGACAAATGCAATGTGTTTATTGGCAAAGTAACTTCAAATAGAAAAAAATGACACCTTTTATATTCTCAATATAAAAGATGGAGGAGATTCCTTATCATACTTGGGGGTTCTCATATTTAGAGGCAAACCTAGATCTTTTCACTTGAGACCTCTTTCAAATAAAATCAAATCCAAACTAGAGGGTTGGCAAGGAAAATCCATTTCCATGGTAGGTAGAATCTAACTAGTAAAATATGTTATCCATCCTATGATGCTGTATAGTTTTAAAATCTATAAGTGGCCTAAAACTTGTAATACCCCGTAATTTTATGGCTTTTAATTATGAGATTAATTAAATGAAATTGCTTGTAATTGTGGGATTAATTAAATTAATTTGGGATAATTAATTGAAAATTAATTCGAATTTAAATAACTAGCGAGACGAGAGTTAGTATTTAAATACGATGATAATGTTGAATATTAATGAGTGATTACGGTAATATGTGACTATTGAATTTATTAAAATTGTCGTGAGTTAAAAATACGAGAGTTTCAATAATTAAGTTGGGACGTGCATGTAAGTCGTGTTAAGACCCAATTTAATGGATTTAAAAGTATTTTATTTTTATGTCATCCGTATGATCATTTTGAGTGCACCAACGTGTCCGTAAGAGTCAAGATAGTCAGAAAACACTAGCCAGGAGTTTAGTTTGGGTCCCGGGGCATTTTTAGGCCTAACCGGCAAACCGGGAGGGTATTTTAGCCATTCCTATTTTTTGTGAATAGTGACCCACGAAAATTAGGAGATGTTTATGAGCCAACACTTATGGTTATTAGGGCCATTATTTGTTAAACACAAGAGAGAGTAATGTGAGAAGAAAAAAAAGGGTTTCAAGAGAATTCCAAGGGTTTCCAAGGCAAAACAATCACCATTATCACCGGATTTGTGACCGAAAAGAGAGGAAGAACCAAACAATATTGTCATCGATCGATCAGAACTTCTAATCAGAGGTAAGTGATTTATCTTGAAATGTTTCAAAGCATATATTTTACATGATATTTTAGATTTGATGATTTATCGTAAAAAAGTGAATTAATTATGAAATTTGAGAATTAATCATTGAATATGGGTAGGCTTCATGTAGATCGACTTCTGGGTACATACTAGTTATGAAATCATGATCCATGTGTAGGGAATTGTGAATTTATGTTGAATTCTATGAAGATCTTGAAGGAAATAGGAGAAATAGGGTTGTTATGAAAATTGGGTGTTTTGATCCAAGAAACTTATGATCCATGATGATTTAATGATTCTAATACGTTAAAGATGATTCTAATATATTAATAGGATGATTAGTGAACTTGCTTGTGAGTTTAGGACGTTGTAATGAAGAAATTGAGGAGTAAAAATGAAGAAACCCGTAACTGTTTAAGAGAGATCTGGGTGCTTATCAGAAACTAGCAACTAAAGTACATCTATTCATGGTATAAATTGTACAGTTTTGGATGCTTATCAGAAACTATGATGGGAATGAATGGTGATGTAAGGATAAGAACTGTAACGGAGGGACTTTAAGTTACTGAGATAACATTATAAAGTAATAGGAGACCTAGTAACCTTTTGGTATAGGTTTAAGTACTCAAATTGATATGATGAGAGTTATCAAGCTAAATATATTACGGATGAGGTTTGGGATAAATTTTCTACGTACGAGATTTACTAGAGGGAATGTGTGAATAACTATATTTAAATATGATTACTTTGGTTATGTGAATGCCTAGTGTATGGATTTCTTATGTGTACGACATACCTATCATACTTGCTATCACGGGAGGTTGGATTTCGAAGAAGGGCCATCTTATCTTTATGTGCCTTCGGGGAGGATTTAGATTGGTACCTTAAGGACATAGGACTGTGAATGACTTATTTGTGAGTCGATAAGTCAGCTGACCATGGGAGCGTAGGTATGTGTTTGACCCATGGGTATGTGAACTATGTTTGCCTCCAATATGTGTGATTTGTATTGAGACGGTTCCTGAGAGATTTAGAACACGTGATCCTTACGTACGTGATGTACATGGATTTGATAGCAGAGTATGCGTGCACCGCAACTTAGCCTAGGGGTGCCTTATATGTATATATGTATTGAGAATGATTTATATATATACTAGTGACTGGTTCACTGTTGCTTAGTAGATGCGAATAACTAAGATAATTGAATGGGTTAAGAATGTGAGAATTTAATTAACACTTGAGATAAGTAATTTAATGAACGTGAAAATGGGTTATGAATATGATTTATTTGGGTGTTACGAGTAGATACCCTATGTTAGAATGCGAAAGAAGGAGTGGTACATACTAGTTAGTTAGCGGCATAACTAGGATGGGTTAAGGGAATACGTTAGGCTTGCACATTAGTTGAGAGGTGAAAATCTCATGTGAGAGTACGCAACTAACATGTTTATAATATGTGTTGTTTAATTATAGATTAAACACTTGCTACTTTTTAAATTGTTTTCACCTCGGGCTCTGACCCGTTTTCCTTCAAATCTATTTTTGTTTTGTAAAAACATTTTTCGTGCCCAGCCACAGGAATACCAAGCGTAGGAGTTCCATTTTGATGACGTGCTGTAGCTGTTGTGGAAGTTACAGGATCTTTGTATTAGATGCCTCCACATTTATCCTTGGTTCCATCAGAGTCATTCATATCAGTTAGGGCATGGTGCCCATTCTTATTTAGATATTGTAGATACAGACTTTCATTATTTCAGATGCTGGTTTATTCAGACTCTTGTATCGGAATTTTATTTACTCTGGTAATATTATTATTGGAGTGTTTACTCCAGACTCCGTTTATTCCATTTCGTTGGTTATCTACATAAGATTGTTTATGGGATTGATGGTTGTTGATTTAATTACTTGGTTGATGTTAATTTAATTAATAAAATTGGCATCTCTCTTTTTAAATATTATGTGGCTAGTAATATATTAAATTTTTCGAAAGTGATGCTACGAATGAACCAACTTGATATTCTGTATTAATTTAATTAGTCGGGGTGTCATAAAACTCTTTTAAAAAGAATTTTACATGGATAAAAAACTTTACATGGGTCGAATCAATCACTAACAGGAAGATAGTCACCATGGCTTGGAAATGTATTTGTAGATATAATGATGAAGGAGGCCTAGGTTTGAGAAGATTAAATACCCTCAATAAAGCCTCGGTCATGAATCATTCCTGGGATATCTCTTTTAAGTCCTCTCATAGGGCTTCTTTTATCATAGAAAGATTTAAACCATTTTATAGTCGTACCAATGACAAAATCAGTTCCATTTGGCCAGGTCTGAAAGATGATTTTTATCGTATTCTTCTTAATTCTAACTTGCTTATTGGTTCTCGTGATAATATTCATTTTTTAGGAGATAATTGGCTTGGGTCCTATATAGTTTCCATGCTTGATTGTAATAACCTTGATAAAGAAGCCTCCAGTCTCTTATCTGACTTCATCCAAGAAAATAAATGGCGCATCCCTACTATGTTAGCTTCCTTATCCCCAAACATTTACTTTATAATAATGAATTACCCTATCTCGACTATAAAAATGGATGATAAATCTATATGGACACTTTCCCATACTGGTGACGTTACTTTTAAGGAAACTTATGACTACTTGGTGTAACATGATCAGTAATTGCCCTGGTTCTCCTCAATTTAGAGAAATTGAATTCTTCCTAAGATTTCCACTATGTTTTAAAAAGTTCTTCACAATAAGATGCCTACCATCTATAATCTTCACAAAGCGTGTTTCTAATTTGTCACTAAGTGTGAGCCATGTAGAAGATCCCACGAGGATGATTATCATATTTTTCTTAATTGTTCATTTTCTATCAAACTATGGTCTTAGATTGATGACATTTTCCAGATGAACTTCATCACTTTTAATTTCATCTTAGATTACTGAAAGGAAGCTCTTAATTGCAAGATTAACCCTCAAATCAATGATATATGAATTGATATAATCATTTCTTCCTTCAATGTCATTTGAAGAGTCAAAAACTGAAGAGTCTTCAAAGATCAATCTCCATCATTCAACTCTTGCGCTTCCTTTATCAAAAGTTAATCCAACTTCATTTATGATCTTTGTATTCTAAGGAAATTAAACATTAAAGGAAAGATCGTTCCATCACTCCAGTTATGTGGATTCACCCCTCTCTCATGGATCAATCGGGGGAGTATTTTGAACATCTAGAGGGTTCGTTAAAGGTTCCTTCTGCAAAAAACTACATTCCCCTCGTATTAGTTTCTATAATGAATTGGAAGCATGCATAACTAGTATTGAATTTTCTTGGAAGCACAATTGGAAACACTTGTGGATTGAGCTAGATTCTACCTTGGTCTTATCTTATTTTAGTGTTCCATCCATCTCCCCTCCATGGTCCCTTTGTACTAGATGGCACAATTGCAAATTCTACCAGTCATCTAGGTTTCTCATATTTATAGAGGGGGCAATTAAGTGGTAGATCCTCTCACTCAAATGGGTCTTAATCATAATATTATAAAGTGGCGATGGTCTGCTCATGCTGAATATAACCAGTTTATTGCTAGAGATTTATCTCTTACATTTAAAAATTAGTTTGTTCTCTTGTTTTGTAAGCCTTCCATGCTTTTTCTTTTGCATGCTTAGGTAATTTATCTCTTCTGTATGAACTCCAAAATTTTCTTTTAATTTTACTATATCCCTTTGTCTTGCCCCCCCCCCCCCCCCCCAAGCTTCAGATTCAATAAAAAAACTTAAGAGGGTAGAGCATCCGCTTATATTTTTTCTTATCCTCTTAAGGAGTTCGGTAAGAATAACTCACGTTGCATATAAACTAGTCATTTCCATATAGCACACATACCGATTTTGATTCGAAAAGTTTTACATTTCATATGTTTTGCACTCAATCATGTCACATATTTTTTATTTCTAGATTTTTGAAACTGTGCATGTAATAATCATTTCTTGTGAAGTTTTATTAAAAAAAATGATGAGTGTGCAATGGGAAGTATTTTTCTTTGTGTTATAAAAGCTCCATTTGTCAAAATACTAGTACATGTGCACATGAGAGGAAATACAAAATTAAATATCTACGTTAAAGCATACTCTCATAAAAATGAAAACAAAAAATATTTAAAAAAGAGCACTTTTGAGGGAGATATAAGTTGAAGACCAATGGGTGTTTCGTCTAGCATATTTTTTTATTTGCATTATTGACTTGCTTAAACTTTCGTATGTTGGCTTTAGATCTCAATTGGTGTGAACCATTTACGAACTTAACATCTTTAAAATATAGTTGACTTTTATGCGTGTTCAGCTATGGGTTAAATCTTGGGTTATTGTAAAACATGGGTGGGGTAATCTACTTTTTCGAGTTTTGATATCATTTTCTTTCTCGTTAGATAGATGGTGTGGGGTTACCTATTTGAATTATTATTTTCACATTAGTGAACCACTCGTGTTTACGTTATTTTTATGTTGTAAAAATCTGAAATTTTAATCGTTTGTGCTTAAATAAATTTACAGTTATATTTGAGGCTATATCATAACCGTTATATGTATTTTATATGATTCATATTTCAACTGAATAGTATTCTCATATTCCTACTGAAGCATTTTTTTTAAACTTGCATGATCATATTATTAGTGGTGTTATGTTGGGAATATATATACGTTTATTTAGCCCTTAGTATTTATCTTTCGTCTTTTGCGCCTTAGTGTGATTATATGCGGTTCTCATCTCTTTATCTTTCATTTTACTCTTTGTCTATTCACGACAAAAAAGGGGGGGGGGGGGGGGGGGGGGGAGTTTTTCGATCTTTGCATGTGAGGGTGAGATAGTTTCAAGGGGTAGAGATTTTTTAGTTGGGGGGAGTAATCTCTTAATGTGCATGATTAGTCATTTAATATGCATGCATTATTTTTAATTCTTTTAATTACTCATCTTAATTATTTTATATCTCTTCTATATCTTTTGTACCTCACATGGTATATGTTATATGTGTGTAGATGATATGTTCTGTGAGTACAATTTGAAGATGGATTAAGCCTACCATGCATATCAAGTCTTGATGGATGGGGAGTGGGTAGCAATTGATGTATAGGTTGATATTTTTAATTTTATGTCATGTCATTTTTTGTTTTATGCCCGAATTGACAAAGGGGGATATTTGTAATAACATAGTTCTCCGTGTTGTCGAAATTCTGATCCAAAACATATTTTAGGTTCGTGTTCTTTTTTATTGATGATCTCTACATAACTGTATTTATGTCATTGACACAAAGGCAACAACAAGACATAAACGATCCTTCATACAAAAGTTCAAAGCCACACTGAGAGGTATAATATGTGGGAAACATTATTTTTTTAAATAAAAAAAATTATTTTTACTTTGGTAAATTTTTTTAAGATTTTTTAGAATTTTTTAAGGGGTCTTTCTCTATACTTTTTGTGTGCTAGTTAAAGTATTTTTAATGGCGCATATTTAGTCGCATTTTATTTTTCCCAAAAAAAATCCAACCTGCAGGGGTTGTTCCTTTTTACATAAAAGAGAAAATTATTTTGAGACCAGTTTACCTCGTAGACTGACTATCGTAACCACAACCTGTGTATTTACTTCTATAGCGGTTGAAATTTGGTTTGGTAGCACGGGTTTTTCAATTTTGTTATTTATTTATTTATTTTATTTGTTATTATGTCCGTGTTAGTGACCAATGTCCTTAGGTGTTTAGTTGTCCCCGCAATCTACCTTATGTATGTAATTGTGAATAGGTAGTAGACTTATGCGATTGGTTCAGTTTTTTTTTAGATTACTTTTTCCTTTGGTTCTTATGCATTATGTCAACATCCCTTGCTTTTTTATGGGTTTAGATGCATAGGTTGAGTTATGTTTTAGGTTTATTTATTTAATGTTTTTTTCTTTAGTCAGGCGCAATCCTTTGGTTAGTTCTTTTTTCTTTATAATTTCCAGGCATTGAGTGTTTTAATACTGAGTTTCATTGTTAGTTTTTTGGTTTTGTAACTTTTAGTTATTTGTCAACTCATCTCCTTAGGTTTTTGTGTCAATAGGAATGTTTTGGAGTCCGATGCATGACTGATTGGGTGCCTTTGGCTTAATCAGACACGTGAATTACTTAAACCTATGATTTTATTTTTTGTTTTTTCATTCGTTTGGACTAAGGTACTTGTCATTGATTTCTTTTTCTTAGTTTTATTTTTTGTGCATGTGTTATCTGTTGGTTTCATTTAGCACATATTTATTGTTTTATACATTTTATTTTTTATATTTTTCTTGAACGACATTCCTTGAAAAAACTTCCTTTTTATTTGTTCAAAAGTTTTTAACTATTTTAATTCTATTGCTTCAACTGCAATTTTTTTATTAAAAGAATTTCGTAGATTTGTTTTCAATAACTTCTCCATTTTTTATAGAACTCTTTAGATCCTTTCAACCCCTAAAACCTCCCAAACTTATAGTTTGGTTTTGGTTTTGGTTCTTTTTTTTTATGTTTTATAAAAACCCTTTAGCACATTAAATTATATTTTTTAATGATTTTTTTAAAATAAAATTTTCCATAATTTAAATTAGAATTTTATGAAGGTTTTGGCTTTAGTTGTGATCAAAGCTTGAGGAGATTTTCAATATCGGTGAGACGTTTGACTTGGATTTCAATCCAGTACATGTCTGCGAAATTAATGAGACACTAATCAAAGATGCGGTGAATATTCATGTTGCACCCATTTCAATATGTTGGTGGATACTGAGACTCGAGGGTTGTGACTGTCAAGTCGAAGCTGCAGTAAACATTGACAGAACTATCATGATGGAGTTTTAAAGTCTGAAATGATAAGATTTGTGGGTCCGGTCAAATCAAGGGTTATAAGTCGTGTTGGTACTTTGTAATTCCAGAATTTTGGTACTAGTAGGCTTATGTGTGTGGTGGGTGCATGTGTTTTTTTAGAGGGTTTTCATGTTAAATGACCATCTTCCTATTTTATGTTATTGTATTTATTTTTTGCATTTTTTTAATTTCTATCACCTCATAAAAATTTGGACCTTGTTAATTAATTGATAAATTGTAAAATTGATTTAATTAATATGGGTGGGATAAATTAAATTCGACTATTTGACTTTCACCATACTTACACCGTTTTAATTAATTCGAATTTGAATTAGTATATTGACCTAAGATAAATAATTAATTGAGATTAAAATTGTAAATAATTATTTTTTAAAATTAATTAGTTTCTCAGACTGAGAGACTTTTTTTCAGTCCTTAATACATATAAGGGATACTATAACATAGTATGGACAAATAAAGTTTCCTCTCATGCCTCACACTAATATACTAATCCTAATTAGTTATACTCATTTTAATCAATCTCTTTATAAGTTTCACCATTAATCGACTCATCATATGGTTCATAATTAACTTCATTACCCAAGTTACAATTACATTATACTAACTTAACCCACCCAAATCTTATGACTAATTAAAGTCTCAAGTTTTCCATTTCGAATAGTCAATTATCTTAAATACAAGTCATCACTTATTTTAATCATATGTATTATTCTCGTGGGGATTCGCAACAACCAACAATAATTTAAGTCTCATAAGTTAGCAGGGAATCCTAATCTAGCGTGGGAAAAGTTCAAAATCATCCTTAATTAATTAATTAGTCATTTCTAACCACATTCTAGATAATTAGGAGCTAAACAACTTTATTCAATTTTCAAGCCAACAAACTAAAAAAACAACTCATCCACCAATCTCATAACCAACCAAGTACTAATTTAGTCATCATTTCATAACCAAGCCAGCTACTATTAATCCCATAAAATTATAAGGAGATTATAAGGTGTCATAATTCATATATTTCTAACTAGAGTAGTATTAGTAATAACATATAAAATTTCCTAATTAATTTCATAATGTAATGACCATGTGGATAATATTAATTTACACCTCAAGTCTCCTAATCATAAGGATTTCCATTAATTACACATTAACAAATGAATTCGTGATTAGTTAACTACCACATACATTAGCCCTACAAGGGATTAGGTATTTACAGATGAGTGTAGAGCTTATGAATTGAAAAGTACGAGTCTCGCATGAGCCTTGTATTAGTTTCCAACTAACCTAACTCTAATATGGTAATTATCATCAATTAATGTAAATTTATTTAGAAAACATACCAATTTCCAACTTATATGTAACACCCCGCCTAAAATAATAACGGGTGGCCAGCCCTATACTATATTAAATCAGGAGTTTCAGATGGTCCAGTCTCAACATCAACTGTCGGTACTATATAATATAGGATTAACTACCCGATATCATATAAGCGAGGTGTTAAAATTTAATAAAATATGCAACAGACAACAAACCAACACTATAACACTACTAATAAAGGAAAGAAAGATGCATGAAAGAACTAAGATAAATGAAATGCTAGAATAAAACAAAATAAATAACTACAACAGAATGTAATACAAAAAGTAGACCCGAATAAGCCGTCGGGTCACATCCAATACAATAACTGGAATGGAATGAATATAAACATGTATATAAATATCCCTTGGGTACAAACCCGATATACAACATGAATCCTACCTAGAATTTTTCAAGAAGGAAGCGAATACATTCTACATCCCGCAATAGTCCACACCTGTCACGGCTCCCAAGACTCTGGATAGAAGGTCATCCGGCATCCATGCGGTAGGTCACCTGTAAATATATATATATATATATATATATATATATATATATATATATATACAAGCAGGAGAGAAAAGTAAACGGGTCAAAGCCCGAGTTGTGAAAAATATTTAGCAAGTGTGTTAACCGCGCATAATAATTATCGGTGCACTTATTTCATAATTAAAAGTGGAATCTCACTCTTGTGGAACCCCAACTCACCTCTCATCTAAAAGCGCGCACCTATTTGCGTCCTCAAAATTTTAGTTAAATTACCCCCATTTATTAGGACAACCTAACTTATCATAGGCCCTAGCCTATACCCACGAGAATTTCCTTCCTATCATAACCCAAGAATCCACCCCTTTTCTAAACACAGTTAAGTATTTATTTTTAAACATATATGCCTTATTAGTCTTAGTGGATTCCGGTTTATAATTTAACCATTTATGAATTTAATAAATTACCCAATATGCATTTGGGTTGAAACATATGATTTAATTTCAAATTAATAAGCATGCAAAATTATTATTGACACAACTTCCCTCCAATTTCAACGTTGCGCTGCGTTTCGTGCGTGGGGTGTCTCGCAAAGCGAAATCGAAACAAGGAACCACCCCGTTACACTACTCCTTGTCAATGTCGATCCTGGAGATCCATTATGTCACACATAAATATAGACAAAACTTCTCTCTAATCTCAACAATGTACTACGTTTTGTGCGTGGGGTGTCTCGCAAAGCGAAATCCAAACAAGGAACCACCCCGTTACACTACTCCTTGACAATGTCGATCCTAGAGGTCCGTAATGCCATACATACCATAATTGGCTGAACCTTTCTCCAATCACAACACTGCACTGCGTTTCATGCGTGGGGTGTCTCGCAAAGCAAAATCCAAACAAGGAACCACCCCGTTAAACTACTCCTTGACAATGTCAATCCTAGATATCCATAATGCCATGTACACAATATTATACTACTACAACTAACATCTCAAATAATATCCTTGGGATGATGTAACCGAAATATTCCTTAAATGCGATACATCAACCCCCATAATCTAGTACATCATAATCATCAAAGATGTACTCCACAAAGATTCTATATCCTTCCATCTATAGGATATATAAATATATATATAGGCATTTTAGTCTCACCATATATATATATATATACATACCAATCATCCATACCCATGACCAAGTGTACGTATCATATCTGATGTACAATGGACATGCACATAATACGCCCGGCTATATATATCGCCGATAAAACTGCATCAATGCTATCATCTTCCCAGTGCCAGGCTCACATAGCAACTGGGGACCACCTGGTGGGGATCAACGACACCCACCTCGTGATAACTCACACACACGACGTCCCGGGAAGCGGTCATAGCTCCAACTGGCAATGAGACGAAACATACCCACCACGTCTCATCCCAAAAATATATCTATCGAATAATAAAACATGGGACGAATATGACTTGGGGAATATCCACACCCTGCTCTATATGCCAGGATGCTCACCCTCTGCGCGCAAACTTTCCAATGATAGCATGAGCGAGGTATGCTTAACCACAATAGTATATATATCGCTCACATGCGCAATATACATACATCCATATGATCCCATCATATGACCAAATATTAAACCATCATATACGGTTTAAGTATCCATACCATGTATGTCCACAACATAAATATATCTATATATTTATATGCATACATATATATATATATATACACATATTCACATATCCATATATCTATATATATAAACTAATTCTCGTTCATATGTATAAGATATAGAAACCCGGCTATAAGTATACATAATCCTCAATATACAAGCCGTCACCACAATTTCCATTAATTTACCTCAATATGTGAATACAATCCCTCACTTGAAACATATTCAATCATTTTTTTCCTATGATGAATAGTCTAACAAAATCATATGTATTTATATATACATATATATTCAACCTTAGGGTTATCACCCAAAATTTTGTGTAGGAATCCATCACTACACATATCATCTATATTCGAAAGTGCATAATCACCCTTAGTACTATTTAACCATAGGCATATACATGACTTAATAGTCTAGAACCTCAAATTATTCCAACCTCGTTTCAAGTATTGGAATCTCAATGGTTATTTCCCATAATTACGTGTAAACTATCCTAACTAGAATTTATGCTACCGCTTATTCTAGTCGATAGTACGATCCCAATCGTTCCCAATTTCACCTATGGTTCAATTTATCTTATGAACCCTTACTCCTATTGAGTTATCAATTGTTCCTTAGTCTAAACATTTCTAAGGATATGAGACCCCTCACTCTCTAAGAGTTCTCAACCTCACATCATATTTATACCTTTTTCTCATTAAATGGCATTCCCAACCTCAATGAGGTTTCCCCACAATCTCTATATGCAACTCTAATACATACATGGATACATTTCTCCCAAATTACCCTAAGGAGTCCCCAAAATCCTAATGTGTGAGAAACTCCTTATATGTCTCCAAGAACATATCTCTTACATCATAAGAGAAGACCCCCAAATCAATAAACCCAACCAAAAAGGGTTTGGAATCACTATGGAGAAAATACCTCAAAATGCCCTGTTTCCGAATCGATTCGGCCCAAGAGCGAATCGATTCGGCCCATCCGAATCGATTCAGTCCAAAGGGACCTGACATTCTGCTACCTACTGAATCGATTCGCTAGGGGCAAATCGATTCGGCCCTAAAGAGCTGTGGCTTCTGCAACCTGGCGAATCGATTCGGTGGAGGCGAATCGATTCAGCTAGTTCAGAAAGCCACGAAAATGGCTGATTTTCTAAGAACCCAAAATTTCTAAAATTCGATTTATACCTCTTCCAACCCTTTATTTTCAATCCCAACATAATTTCAAACATCAAAACTCATCCTTTATCTAATCTCATCAATTTATATCCCTTAAACCCAATTATAATCTTAAATTTCAAGATTTAAACCAAAATTTAGGTTTTGATGTTTATTCCCAAAAACCATTCCTTTAACCCACAAATTATGAAATAAAATACACAAATAGTTATTTAGCAAGATTAAACACTTGCCTCAGATTTGTAGAGGTTGGATCGTCCTCGATGTCACGGTTGGGCCGGAAATCCCTAAGCTTTTCTTCCTCTCTCTCTCTCTTCTCTTCTTCTTTCCTTCTTCCTTTCTCTTTTCTTTTCTATTTCTCTCTTTCTCAAATGATAAGGTTTCATCCGTAAGCCTTAAATCCTTTAAAACAATAAACTCAATTTTAAATGTTAATACACACTTTAAATGACTCGTTTACTCCAATTCGAGTCAACTGACTTAAAAATATTCCGGAGCCGTAATAACACTCAATGACAGTTATTTTGACTATCTCGACCCTTCCGGGATCAATGGTACCCTCAAAATCATCATCCGGAATACTTTACAACGTCCTATATTTTTGGACTTAAATTCCCAAATTTAAAATTCTCCAATTTAATTAAATTTTATTTTCCCAAAAATTTAATTTCTCAGTCTCCAAAATCGTGGGGTGTTACATTATATATCCCTATTACAAATATTGTTAATAATTAAAACTAATTTAATTATTAATTATATCAATTAAAACTTATTTATTCTAAGCACGTGAATCCTAAATCAATTTTAACATATCAAATGTCTATATGAGAAACTTTTAAAACTCTAGTTATCTCTACTTGGTTTAAAGACTAATATGTTATGTATATGAAAGGATGATAGTAGATCAATATCTTGTCTTGAACTAACTAAATTAAAATTAGGTTTCTTGAGCCCCAAACCAACATTGAATTACCTTCAATTCCACCTTGAATGCCTTCAGTTCTTCCCTTGGATCATCATCTTTATTATTGCATTCTTGATTTGAGGTTTGCTAATAGAGTGTTTGTTAATTTGGGAGAGATGTAGAGATGGTATTAGGGTTCTTAGGGTTAGATATGAGAAGTGGGTTTCAAATCTAATGTCAAAATAAATAAATTTTGTTCATAACAAAACTTATAAAAAAGTCCACCAAAATTACCAGCGACTAATCCCAAGTGGCCCGCAACCTAACACACCTCCAGTCATGGGGTATTTTTTCTACAATCACAGTTTTGGCCTGTGGTTATGACCTCAAAAACCCTCAATCGCAACCTTACTCATGCAACCCAATTCAATTTGAATTTTGACTTATACCCGCATATTTAATTCCTTTAAACTCTAGTCTTGTTCTCCAAAAATTACACTATTGAATATTTTGCCCTTAGGTATTCACCATGATCCCCTATAAAACTTTTCAAGATAATTCTAGTCCAAACAAGGTTATCCCAAGCCCAATTAGTCCATTATTCATACAAGGACCTAATTAACTTAACAAGTTACCAAATTAAATTACACAAATCTAATTTAAATGAAAAGAATTACAAATTCTAAATTTTAAATTTTCATTCTCGCCGAGTGCAGGCCGAGAGACGAAATGGGAATGGATCTTTCAAGGTCATTCCTCGAGTGTTAAACAGTCGAACTCTGAACTAGTACCGGCAAGGGGTATCTAATTATTTAATTAAAACAACGCATTTCGGTGGTATCTGTGGATATTAAATCAATGTGATTTCTGCCGAGTGATCTGAATGTCAAAGTGATGAAATTCAACAAAGCGTAGGTAAACGATAGGAGTAACTATAACTCTCTTAAGGTAGACAAATGTCTCATCATCTAATTAGTGAAGTGCATGAATGGATTCATGAGATTCCCACTATCCTTGTCTATTAATATTTTAAATTCATTATAAATGCCATATTCCATTTCAATTATTTATTGAGCCATTTAATTGATTTCTAAAATTATGGGGTATCACATTTTGTGTATATAAGACCCCCACTATGAGTAGGGCATCATCGAATCCACTATAACCCTAGGGATTGGCTCTGAGCTAGCATTCTAGTACCCCAAATCTAAAGAGCAATAAGTATATCTTTGTGTTATTTTAGATTCTTCATAACTCTTGAGGTTAATTTGGTAATCAATCCAATGAAGAGTTGGAAATCATACAATGGTTTTTATGGATCTTGTTTGATAGGTCTTGATGTGTAGATTTTGAAAATATTGAGTTTGAAAAAAATGGAATTGTAAATTAAAAGTTGTAATTTTTTTAAGTTTGAAAAGAAAAAAGTTGTTCATCTACTAAGATTATTTTTTTTCCAGATATTATAGGTCCATAGGGTTGTAAAATTATATTTCACCCAAATTGAAATGTAATGAATCACGAAACTTTTAGAATCAAAATTACTTAATAAAATAGATTTCAATGAGACTTATATGAACAAATTTTTGTGTAAATGGCAAGAATTATAAATGAAACCTTAAATAATAATTGACTTTTTCACTTAACCCCAATTTTTAATGTGTCATATAGATACCCACATTCCGAGTTGATAAAATGTAGGTTAGGTATGTTGTATTGTTTGAAAGATCTTCCACTTGACTTGATACTATGTCAATGACAAAGTGGCATTAAACAATATGAAGACATCCATCACACCAAATTACAATCCACAAAATAGGGAGTGAAAGTGAAAAAAATAGTTTTTGAGATTTACAAATAATCCAACTTTGGTATATTTTTTGCAAAAAAAAAAATAAAAAATTTAGAAAATTTAAAGGAGTTTTGAAAAGTGTTTATGTACAGTTCTTTTATAGATGTACTTTTCTAACATTGAAAATGTTCTTAAAGATTTTGTCACGCTTAAGTGGTTTCATAAGCTTAAAACAAAAAAAGGGCTGGTAATTAACCAATCGGTTCCCATGAGGAGACTATGAACAAGCCGTGAAACTTGAACCCCGCATACGCACGCCTAAAGAATGAGGTCATTCATGCTGCAGTTGTAGTCATTCCTCCCGCGGTCGCATGTTATGCATGTGTAATTCTTCGATCGGTCTACGACTATGAGTTTTAGTAGTCTCCTGGTTTGACTAAATCTCTCGAAGTTTGAAACGCATGTTTGATACCTTTTAAACGCTTCTTATCACAAAACTCTTAAAACCCTATCTTTAAATTGCTATAAAAATAAAATTTCATGCAATTTTTTGTGAGACCTATTTTTTTTAGAACTTTATGTAATTCTTTAAACCCCAAACATCTCCCAAGCCTAGTACTTGGTATATTTTTATTCTTTTTAATGATTTAAGAAACCTTTTTATGAAACTCTAGTTGTGATAAAATTTTGCTAAGGTTATGGAGATCAGTTAGTCGATTGTTAAGGGATGAGATCCTATGAGTGTGAGATCTTAACATAGATACCCAATTAAAATTAATATATTGATTAAGTGATAAAAAAATAATTCAATGGGTTGAAAATATCCAAAAGTCTATTTGACAAAATTGTGTTGTCGATATTAAAATCTTAATAAAATTTTATATTCAATTTTAAGACAAGTGATTCTAATATATGGAAAATAAAATAAAATCACACAACAATGGATGTATGAGAAAAATAATTATGGATACTATGGTAGAGTATTCTAACTCAAAGACAAAGACTTACAATCACATAATGTTATGACTGACTAGAAACTCTTTCCCACAATTTCCTCTGAGGAGAGAAATAATAACTAAAGAACGCTATAGTATTGAGACCAACTCCATATCTCACGCCAATCAAACTTCGTTAAAGTGGAACGATCACTTTGTTTCGATTCAGTAGGACCAATGTGCAACCACCAACTACAACTAGGATGTGTATCCTATGGTTGAAAATATGTAGTGAAAAGGTTTCTCTTTAAAAATTCACAAGTGTATTTTTCAAGCTTGAAAGTAGTTCATACTTAAGAAAAAAATGAGATTTAGGAAATGATTTTTCAAATCTTGCTTGAGTACAAAATTTTTACTTTTAAGGATTAAATAATGAATAAAAAAATCTTAAAAATCACATAAAAGAAGGAGAAAGAAATGTGATAAAAAAATTCTTCTTAAAATGCTATCTCTTAAAATTTCACTCAACTAGAAAGAAAAAGTCTTGTGTAAATGGTAAAAACAAGATAAAGCTCTGAAACCAATTTGAGAATGTGTGATATCGATTATTTATGAGATTTGCGAATTTCCAATATTAAAACTGATTTAATTAGAGCCAATCTTCAATCCAAATTAATTAAACCCTAATCACGCATCTATGTAAATAAATCAAACATTCAAACAGAAATCAAGGGACAAACCAATTTTAGGAAAAAAAACTTTCGGATAAAAACCTTTATTTCACTATATAATGTAAATCGCAACTTAAAAATTACATAGAGAAACCTGCAATGAATTTCTCGCAGAAAATCCAAATGGACCGCAACCTAAAACCAACAAAGATTCCCGCATGAACCTCTAGAACCA
Source organism: Sambucus nigra (assembly GCA_949130495.1). NCBI lineage: Eukaryota > Viridiplantae > Streptophyta > Magnoliopsida > Dipsacales > Adoxaceae > Sambucus > Sambucus nigra. Next base: position 289,332,658 of record OX422215.1, on the reverse strand, counting down.
CTTCTCCTGTTTTAGTAGTGAATACCCTCAAGTATCCCTAATGGTCACAGTCATCAGCAAATAGCTCCCGCAAGAACTATTAAATCAACAGTAGATAATTTCTTCTCTACAAGAGAAACTTCAAAAAATAAGTGTATGGGTTTCAAAATGATTCAAAAACCTATATGGGATGTTTTGTGTGAATCAAACGCATAAAAAGACCGAAACTGTGAAGATTAAAGTTTGCAGATTTGCAATTTTCGTTTGGAAAAAGTCTTAATGATAAGTCTCTCAAAATAAGTTTTTATAGCAAAGCAAAATACTTAAGGCAGCACAGGTCATTCGAAAGACATTGACCAGTCGTTTGAATGACATTAATGTCATTTGAGCGACTCTAAAAATGACCTTAGAAAAACTAAAATGGTGTGGGGTCGTTTAATGCAACAAAGGAACGACCTATCTCGTGACCTGTCGAACGACATAAGATATCGTTAGAAGGGGTCATTCAAACGACAATGGCATGTCGTTTGAACGAGTAAAGAAAAAAAAATATTTTCTTGAGCTTGCCTACAGGTCTTCCAAAGAATATTTTGACTTAGAAAAATGCCTCATTTTCAAAAAAAATAATTTCGAAAAATATTCCAATACTATCGTAAACCAATTTCGAAACTTAAACACATTCATTACCAAAATTCATCTCGTAGATGTTCGTTGTTGAAGATACTTGATATTCAGATCCGTCGACTTGAACAAATTATCATGAACTTCCTTCGACGATTGTAACGGTATACGACATACACAACATAAATTCAGACTATGGAAAATATGTCCTTATATCTTGTCATGAGTATGTATAGACTTGTGTAAGAAAACAAGAGAGTACACACTCGGGTGTAGCACTCCTATTGGTCAAGGACAAATATATATTGGATGAAAACAAAGATTGTGTCTTGGCATAACTTCTCAAAAGATATTAAGAAAAATATCTCAAAAAGAGAAAAGGTTAAAATAGCTCGTCACCCCTTTGTCGCGGATGTGAGGGATTAATGACCAAAGGTCACAGATGTAACCAAGGAATTTGAAGCTATAGTTACTTCAAGTTGCAACTAGTGAGATGAGACCATTTGACGTGAAGCCATTTCGCTAATGTGAACCAACAATAAATGTAGGCCGTGAGATGTTCTAGACTTTTTGTGACACCCCATATTTGCCCACATGCAGTTGATCAGGCCGACGCGCTGATCATTCTCAACATCAATGATAAATTAAAAATGACAGTAAATAAAAACCATCCACCACCACCACCACCACCACAACAACAACAACAACAACAACAACAACAACAACAACAACATAATAATAATAATAATAATAATAATAATAATAATAATATTAATAATAATAATAATAATAATAATAATAATAATAACAACAACAACAACAACAACAACAACACAACAACAACAACGACAATAACAACAACAACAACAACAACAACAACAACAACAACAATGAACAAAAATGAACAATTGTAGTAAGATAAAAATAAAACTTTACAATGAAACTAAATACCCTATAATAAATATATTTAATATAATAATATCAGCTAAAATATAAAATGAACTGGAACCACCTCGATTCAAATATAAAACTCCTAAATACAAATGACAAAGGGAGGTCAATTGAAATGAAATATCAATTCCTACTCTAAGGGTGATGAACTCAATCTTCAACTATTCAGACTTGTTTCTTCAGCAATATTATAATAATATCTAGGAGACTATAGATGTGGGTCAATGAAATATCTCACAATATCAATGTAGTAATAATCATGCAACTCATTTACAATATAAATGACAACCTGTTAACATGCACGTGTAAGAAATAGCTTGCCCCTCATCATAAGAAAAATATTATACGAGTATCTCAATCCAAGGCATAAGCAACACGAATAAGTCTTTATCATTAGATAATCAATAATCATCAGATATCAACACACTACATCGAGATGCAACTAACTACACATGCATAGAATAAAACTCACTATCAATCCTCATCCATGTCATTCGGGCAATAAGATACACACGATCTAATAATATAACATATTAACGTATTTAATGTCTTTTAATTACATGTGTCCATCATCGGACTATTATATATGTAACAAATTTGATCTTGTATTAAACCCCACTCACATCATCTAAACAAATAATATATACACAATCTCATATCATCACACATTAATGTGACATAGGGCCTTTTAAATGAAGTGTCCATCATTAGAATAATATCACATATTTATATACATCTCATAACAACCACACGAAGGCATCAACTTTTTGGAGACCTTCTCGCGCCTCTATCGGTAATTCCATAGGAGACCAAATTTAAGATCATACACACACATGATAATGTGAATCATTATGATAATGGGAATCGCTAGTAATCGGTGGTCAGCCATATGACGGTGAATTCGTTCTCGGGCTTTGTACTCACCGCCCGTCACACTATGGGAGCTGACCATGCCCGAAGTCGTTACCTTAACCGCAAGAAAGGGGATGCCGAAGGCAGGGCTATATATATATATATATATATATATATATATATAAAGAGAGAGAGAGAGAGAGAGAGAGAGTGAACGAGGAGTATAATATATTCTCCCAAGCATGCCCGGATCATCCTAATCCCAATCGTCGGATTGCCCATTTAATTAAAGTTTTATTAAGTCTAAAATCTCAAATTAAATTCACCTTTATATTATTTTAGTTTATTATCATATAAACTGAGTAAATTTGAGCATAAAAATCATCCTGCAATTATCAATGTCCCCAAAACTGGTAAAAAATAGGGTCGGATCGATCCAGCTTAAACTCAGATAATCCAACGGGCCTGTCAACACCACCTTCTTAAAAAAATGTTAGTGGGGTCCCGCAACTCCATTGAAACGAGCCTAAAGCTTAAATACTACTCTAAAAAATCAACATCTAACCCAATAACCTACATGTTTATGATCTTAGCTCGTTTTCTATGAATGCTAATATCTACTTAGCACGATTAAAGGTTCAAATCTGCAAAATTCCAAACTAAACCTAACCTCCTACTCGACATTTAATTGATTCAATTAAATATGTAATTTCGGGTCCATACATCAAATTAACACAGGGCTTCGATTAACATAAGTAATTTAGTCCTAAACATGAGTTCTAACATCAGAATCATACATCAAAATGAATTAATTAAATGTTCTCTACGAAATCCCCAATTTTTGAAATCAGATAATTAACCCAATAATAATATAAAGTAATATCCCAAATTAACCCATTATTAACTGATTAAAAAGAATATTTATAACCTAAATATGCTTACAATCCCAACTCATATTACATGATAATGAAATCATAAATAAGTTACAAATTACGTGATGATAAAGTAAAATATTTCTTACACGAATAATGTGAACGAGTGATTCCTTCCATCGATCCCTTGTTCTTCCTTTCCAAAGTTCACCTCAAGTTCTCATAAATCTCTTAGGCATCTAGGGTTTATATTCTGGGCATAAAGTGTTTAATAAATTAGGGTAAACATCCTTTAAAAAGCTCTAAACTCGAAGGTCATTAAAATGCTTAATTTCGGGCCTCCAAATGAACCCAAAATACTACCCATACTAGTTTAAAACTTAGCATACCCCTTTGGAACAATCCAAACTAATAATAATACATCTTTGAACCTTCGTGTCACTCTAGAGTTCGATCCAATGGTAATACCTAACCACACATGGTAAAACCTCACAATGTAAAATAAAAATACACAATTACTTATTTTACTCATAACGATACATTGTCAAATCTCATATAATTAATATCACCAATTAATTATTTATAACATGCGGCACAAAAATCACATAACATACAAACTTTAATTATCATCTAAATTACGCATTATATCATTACCATATCATACAAGCAATAAATAATCTCATTTATTAATTTATTTCTCAATTAATAAATACTAAACAAACGTCACAAAATACGGGGTATTACACATTTTGCACGAACTTACTTTCTAAATGTCGCAACCAATGACCTAGGCCTTCACTGGCGCAAAGCCCTATTTCGATGTAGTGAACAACAAATGAGTAAGGTCACGGCAGGAAATAGAATATGCCTTGTTTTGTAAATTTCACAAGACACATAATTCACACTTGTTCAATGAGGGATATGTAAAATTCTAAATACAAAGATGCATTTAAAATATAGTTTTTATATAAGAAGAGTGTAAATACGATGGGGTCCCTCTATATGTGTGTCCTTTGGTGAAAATATTTTTACAAAAACTTTTTCTCAATTTAATTTAGCACCAATTTCAATTAAGCTAACTTTATCTTTTTAATACCTAAGCGTGAATCTAGTGATATAAGAAAGATAAAGTAAAGAATGCTCACAAAACAAGTGAACACACCAATGTAAGAGGAACCACAACGGGAAAAAACTTCGAACGGCCCAGGCCAGACAATCACTATGATACGATTTTACGAAGGAAGATTAAAGGCTTACTCAACGAATTGATCCCCACAAGTATTGATGCCTCTTTTTCTCTTCAATCTCTCCTCCACAGTGCAATGCCGGCGTCCGCCTATGCAAGGTCTACAGCACACGAGTCCACGCGTACCTCAGTATGCACTGATACAATCACAACAACCAATAATCAGAAAGTACATAGTCCATCGCACGAAACAGGTTCTTCGAATGATGAAGAACGAAACGATGGTGCAAAAAAAATATCTTTATGACATATGGTTATGTAAACTTGGATCTTATAAACACCAAGGATGTTTTAAGCTTTGGAAACCTTTGATAAACAATTGCAGAAAATGTATAGGTTTTGTTTAGTTCTGCATGTTCTGTACCCCCATTTTTTGAGAAAAATACGCTTTAAATAAAAACATTGAGGCGGCGCGTCGTTCTAACGAAATAAGCAAGTCATTTTAACGATCATAACATCTCGTTTGAACGAGACTTCCATGCCATTTGAGTGATACTCCAGTGTCATCTGAATGACTAGTAAGGTCGTTTGAACTATACAAACTCGAGGAAATGTTTCAAATGACTATATACATGAAATAACTCTGAAAAATCAATTTAAAAACATTTTAAAAATAGATTTAAAATAACATCCTTAGAAAAATATTTCGAGTATTTATAACTCAATATGCATCCATACCTGAGAGAATCTCGAAAATCCAATGAGGAGACGTGAAACGTGCACTAAAACTACGTCATGATTTAGCTTTAAAGCTTGCCCGTTATGTCTTGAACACAACGTCATAGGCTTAATGGGAATCGTGACAAGAAAAATATATCCTATGACTCAAAGTGGTTTTTATCCAGAATAATGCCAATACATACAAATTGACACAATTTAGAAAATTGTCCTCACAAATATCCCCCTTTGGGTATTCCGAGACATAACCAAAAAAGTGAAATGCCTAAGTCGGATCGTCAATCCGAATGATTTAAATCCCATCTCATAAACCCAAAAAGAAAATAGAGGACATGGACTATCGAATGTAGGATGACCGATAAGCATGAATTGTCTGGATGTGATGTAGTCGCAAAATCTCGAATCGTTGACAAATCACTACACATGCGAAACAAACAAATACTATGGGAAGTATGGAGGAACAAATGATACATATAAACTATATGATAAATATCAACAAATCAATAGCAATATCAAATCGCAAGTCAAGTCTTCCCCTGCATAACATATCTATTTCTCCCCTTTTTATCTCGAATAGACAACTAGTGAATTAATATGAATATAACATGAGAAGCATATCTAGATAAACATGAGCAATTAGCTAATAATAATCAGAATATGTCAAATCGTGGCTAGTAAACAGTCATATGAAACAATCATCAATATAACCAATGACGTGACAAAATAAAATATCATCCAACAATGCAGTGTAAGAATTATGCATGAATAATCAATGATAACTGCATGTAAATTGTTCAAAACAATCGAGAAGTACCAAAGAAGTACAACATCAGAATATATAACAAGCAGGTACTGAAACAAATCACAAATCTCAAAAATCCAAATAGGTCATTCGAATGATGGACAAAGGCCATTAAAATGATATAGTTATGACGTACAAACCATGTAAGATCTCGCTACTAACGATCATAAATAGTAGCACCTAATTCGAAAGGTTCTTTCTAATGACCATCTAACGACCAGACATGTACGTTGACTGTAGCTCATGCGAAGGTCGTTTGATCCATCAATCTAACGACATAGATATGTTGTTCAAACAACAAGTAGAAGTCGTTCCAATGACTTAAAAATTTCTCAATTCCCGCTCAAACACAATGTATAAACTGCCCAGTGACAAGAATATCTAATCAAAGCATCTAACAGTATGAAAATGGTAGGAAAACAGACTAAAAAACAAAAACATGTGAGTTACACGTTAACATAGTATCAATGTGCTCAAATATGGAATGAAATGAATGGGTGTAAATGCCTCAAATAAATCACAATCCAAGCACAAAGATATGTTCAAGAAGCACTTATTGACCGTAAAATATCATCAAACTACGTCTTACTCATATGTGACAATTAAAATTTGAACTTAATGAACTAAACAAACATCATGCACACAAATCTAGAATTTTGACAATTCTACCAAACAATAGCATCGTGACACGACTTCTTTAACCTAGGACTTATTTGTGCAAACTCGTTGATCTTTAACTAAAACTCCGTCATATATAAATGATAATTCTTTTCATTTTTTCTTTTGAAGATTTTTCTTCTTTTTTCAAGAGATTTTTTTATTGGATCAATTTGTGGCATATATTTCTTTCTGTTGCCTTAATTTTTTTCTTGGGCTCGATGTAAACTCATGACACAAAAATAAACCGAAAGTCTCTTTGTGTTTTTCAAAAATATTTTGACCCAAAAATAAAATCTTTTTGTGTTTTCAAAAATATATAAAAATAATTTTTTTTGTACTTTTCAAACAAGACTCAAATGGAAGAAAAATATAATACAAAAGAGATAAACGTGCCATAACACTAGCAAAGACATATCATGAAGCAAAACTAGTGTATGACAAACATTCTAACACATTCATCCGTAAGAAATATTATGAGAATTATCATGCGCAAACACATGAGAGTCATGAAGTCTAATTCCTAAATCCTTTAAGTCCTATTTCCTAAACCAAGTAGGTGTGTAATGATGTATGGTGGTTTGGGGAATCGAAAAGAATTTATTCTTAAACTTCCTAGGAGCATTTTTAAGGTCGTGAAAAAATTATCTAAGGTGACCCTTCCTACTACAATGAGAGAAAGTGTAAACACGGCGATGAATGTAATATAAATGTGGACCTCTCCAAACGTTCCTAGTTGGTCTCACACAAGATTGGTATTAGCTTTGGGAATGGAAGCAATACGATCATCGAAGCCTATACCACACCTATCTGTGACAACCCACCCAAAATAATAACGGGTGGGCAACCCTATAGTACATTTGAGAACGTGTGTGCTTGCGTTCAAATGAGCAGCTTATATATTAAACACCTTTTAACCCAAACAAACCCTAAACATGCAACAATATGTGATTGAATAATATGATAATCTAAGCAAGAACATTCAAACACATGCAATTGAGGAAAAATCCCCCAAAGGGGCAAAACCATTTATTTTCATTACAATATTGTTGGCTATACAATTTCGGATTACAATGAAAATACAAGTGACTAAGAATTACCCTCAGGTGTCGGATTCTGTAGTCGCGGATGGAATTATACCTTTCCAGTAGGGCTGCAATGGAGGAGAGAAACGGCTTCTCCACAAGGGTGTCGGCTGGAAGTTTCCCTTTCCAGGAGGGAAGCAATGAAGAAGAGAACGGCTTCTTCACAAGGGTTGAACAGCAAAAGTGCGTTCCTGGGTTGCAAAGTGATTCACAAAGGATTGGCAATTGTGTGAATCAAAAACCTAGAGTCTAGATGCTCAATAGGTGAAGACTTAGGGCTTTCTGTACTCTGAAAATCGTGTGTGTAAGTCTTAGAAAACCACTTCCCGTAGTGGGATTAAATAAGAAGTCTCGGGCCTTAAAAATCTGAACACGATCTGAACACGATCTGTTGAAGTTTATCCCAGGCGGACCGGTCTGGGTCTGAGGCGGATCGGTCCGATTTGACCGGATCAGTTCTTTTATTCTGAGGCGGATCGGTCCGTTGATGATCGGATCAGTTCATTTCCAGGCTTCATTGGTTCGCTTGCGGTTCGGGGTATACTGGCCTTCAGCAGTCGGATCGGTCCGGGTCTTAGGCGGACCGGTCCGGTTGACCGGATCGGTTCTTTTATTCCATGCGGACCGGTCCGGTTCTGTCAGACTTGATTCCTCTTCTTCTTTTGATATTCGGATCCGTTGATGAATGTATGAAACTTGAATTTTCTTCAACGGTGTAACGGCGTACGACATATAAACTGTTAATGGACAAAAATGTCCTTACAAATCTCCCCCTATGTCTATGCCGGTACATACATAAAAACAAACATCCGAATTATCAAACAACTAAAAATGCCTATACAAATCTACCCTTCCATGAACCCAAAACTGGAAAGATACAATTGAATAAGACTACAGCGTTTGCTCTTCAACTCTTTCAGGAATCTCATCACTTTTCTCATCAGGGTGTGCAATCCAATGATAATCCATGTAGTACCTACACACATGAGAAAAAGTAAAAATACCAAGTGACATATCGAGTTTGAAATGAGATAAACATATATACCAATTTATGAGCAAACTCAAACTTTCAAATCTCCCCCATAATAAGATAATTCATTCTCCACCTTTTTATGATGTCCCCAAATAGACAAATGAGAGAAATAAATCAAATAAGCAAGTGCGGGGTGTCACTAGGATAAAATCACACCATGAATGAACACAAAGCAACCAAGTCGATGATAGCGTAAATGAGGTGGTGTGATCAAATTCGATAGGAAAATCAATGCATACAAACATGACATATGTGCACGATGAATATAGGAAATTCCTAGCGAATGAACTCAAATGCTTCCTTTGGTGTAAAAAAAATGACAATATAAGATATTGACTCAATCAAATCAACAAATCAAAGCTCAAAGTGATTTTCACACCAATAACGTCCAAAATGATTTTATGCTTTTTTAGGACTTTCAAGGAAGTGCAAACCCGTTTAAATATTCTCCAACCAAACTCCCTCAGATATAATTTTGAATAGAGGCATTCTAAATTCTCAAACTTTGGAGAATTGATGGTGAAACCTAAGTGGCCCATATTTAGCATGAATTGCTTTTTATTGCCTTTAAATTTTTTCGAGCTCTTTTAACCTCTTTGGACCTCGAATATCAAAATTCCTCCATTTTTAGGCCCTTTTTAATGGTGGCTTTTGCGCAAAGGATAGATGATTACCTTTCGCAGCCCCTCCCCGTTATATAAAGACACACAGTCTCATCAAAACGGTTTTTACATGCATTCCAATCTTGTCAAGTTTTATCGCATATTGTACATTATATAGACATAATTGAGATGGAAATACTCAAGCCAATATGAGATAGACAAGTGAAATAATCAAATATAGTCGTGCATGTGTGCAATAAAGGATATAGGAGTCAAACATGTAGGAAGATATCACTAATTACATCTCAAAGACTCGAACCAATGTAAAGCACATGGATGAAATGATGTAGCCTCTCAAATCTCTATCAAACAGTCACATGGATAAATGGAATGAAGTTGTGACTTGGCTATCTTAAATGCTCATCCATAAAAGAAGCAAAAATAGAAATCTTTTTGGATTTTTCAAAAATTTTATCAAAATAAAATCTTTTTGGGCTTTTCTTAAAAATTTTCTTAAAGGAAAATCTTTTTGTATTTTTTCAAAAGCAATATAAACAGCAAAAAAAATAAATAAAAGCTGTACAACAAGCAATGGTACATATAAAACAAACTAGCAATAGGAAGCATATGATATGAACATGAAGAAGCAACCTATTCTAGACATAGACCAACCCCTTAGTCAACTGTGCAAATCCCCAAAGACTTCCTAAGACTCTCAAATCTAAGGGCATCTAAAGGTTTCGTAAAAATGTCGGCTAACTGACGGTCGGTAGGAACAAAACTCAGGGATACAGTGTTCTCCTCAACTAACTGACGAATAAAGTGCTCACGTATCCTGATGTGTTTTGTGTGCGAATGCTGAACTGGATTACGGGATATGTGTATCGCGCTCGTGTTGTCACAGGAAATGGTCATGGTGTCCTGTGAAATCCCATAATCCTCCAACATTTGCTTCATCCACAAGAGTTGTGTGCAACAACTCCCGGCGGCTATGTACTCAGCCTCCGCAGTGGACAAAGAGATGGAATTTTGCTTCTTGCTCAGCCAGGAGACAAGAGCAGAACCAAAATAGAAACACCCACCAGAAGTGCTCCTACAACCATCTACATCCCCAGCCCAATCGGCATCCGAATAGGCGGACAGACGGTCATCGGTATCAAAGGAATACCAAATACCGTATGAGAGAGTCCCACTTACGTATTTAATAATACGTTTTAGAGAAAGTAAATGTGACTCTTTCGGGGACGCCTGATATCGCGCACAGACTCCAACACTAAAGGCGATGTCGGGACGACTGGCAGTCAAGTAGAGAAGACTACCTATCATACTCCGATATAAGGTTTTCTCTACATCCTTGCCTGAAGTGTCCTTACTAAGCTTGGTAGTGGTACTCATAGGTGTACGTGCATGCTTAGCGGAGTCTAAACCAAATTTCTTCACTAGGTCTCTAGCATACTTGGATTGGGAGATGAACACCCCATCCTCTAGCTGACGAACCTGAAGACCAAGGAAGAATGTAAGCTCACCAATCATGCTCATCTAAAACTCACTTTTCATCTCCTCCTCAAAGTGGTGAGCATGCTGGGAGCATGTGGATCCAAAGACTATGTCGTCCACATAGACCTGGGCAACCAAAATAGCACCGTCATCTCTCCTGACGAACAACGTCAATAGAATGCCATTCAGAAAGGCACTCTTGACATCCATCTGATATACCTTGAAGCACAGATGACATGCGATGGCGAGCAGAAGACGGACGGACTCAAGCCTCGCAACAGGAGCAAATGTCTCCTCAAAGTCTACACCCTCTATCTGTGTGTAGCCTTGAGCGACCAACCTAGCCTTATTTCTGATTATGGTACCATTTTCATCCATTTTGTTCTTGAAAATCCACCGGGTACCTATCACATTAGTCTCACTAGGCCGGGGGAAAAGTTCCCAGACATTATTCTTTTTAAACTGAAGCAACTCATCCTGCATAGCAGATATTCAATGTTCATCCTTGAGTGCTTCTTTATGGTTCTTGGGCTCGACTTTGGACGTGTAGAAAAGATGGCTAACAACGTTCTCTAGCTGAGCACGAGTCTTGACCCCTAGAGTGGGATCGCCAATAATGGCAGACGGGTCATGACTCTTGCGAACCCAAGCAGGTGTGTCCCCTGGCACAGGAGTAGGGTCCACAGAGTGTGAGAGAGGAACAGGTAAATCACTATCAGAACAATTCTCATCCTCACACTGAAGGTTAGGATCAATAATCGTCGGAGGTTCGTCATCTTGCACGGTGACGTTTATTGATTCCATAACCTTAGAGCTCTTCAGGTTAAAAACCCGGTATGCTTTGCTATTCGATGAATATCCTAGAAATATTCCCTCGTCGCTCCGGGAGTCAAACTTTCCTAATTGCTCTCTATCCCGTAGGATGTAGCATTTACTCCTAAAAACACGGAAATATACCAGGTTGGGCTTCTTGCCAGTCCACAACTCATAAGGAGTCTGAAATGTGTGTGGACGCAGATAAACCTATTCACCGTGTGGCATGCAGTAGACACTGCCTCTGCCCAAAATCTCCTAGAAACTTTACGACCTAGAGGCATAGATCTAGCCATCTCTTGGATCGTTCTATTCTTTCTCTCAACAATACCATTTTGCTGAGGAGTTCTCACAGCAAAAAAATCATGTTTGATCCCGAGGCTATCACAATAAAGGTCTATCTTTGCTTCTGTGAATTCAGTGCCATTGTCACTACGCATCCTATTAATAGTGACACCGTGTTAATTTTGCAGGACACGGTACTTGGTCGTTAAAAATTCTACAGCATCGGATTTCTCTCTCAGAAAACCTACAATGGAGTACCTGGAGAAATCATCTACCATCACGAGGATGTACCTCTTACCACCTAGACTCTCAGTACGAGTGGGACCCATAAGATCCATGTGAATCAACTCAAGAACACGAGAAGTGGTAATGGAATGCAACTTCCTATGAGGACTACGAATTTGTTTTCCCAACTGACATGGTCCATAAATGGTCAAAGTTGACTTTCCAAGAGATGGTAAGCCACGTACTAGGTCCTTTTTAGCTAAGCGATTTAGATCTCTAACGTTCACGTGACCTAGACATTGATTCCACAGATCCATAGGAGTGATCGTAGCGCTGTTGCAGATAAGTGAGGACGTGGGCTCAGTCCCATAGCAATTATCCTCGGTCCTCACCCCTTGCATCAAAAGTTTACCGGCTTGATTATAGACTTTACACGCGTCCCGGTCAAACTTTACTGCAAAGTCAGTGTCTCACAACTGGCTAATGCTGAGAAGGTTTGCTTTCAAACCTTTGACGTACAAAACATTTTCTAGCTTAGGAAATCCAGGTAACTCGACAGTACCACGTCCTATAATGCTAGACTTGCTCCCATCTCCAAAGGTGACTCTTCCATCCTGATAGTCCTCAAGAGTCGTAAAAAATGAGGCATCACCTGTCATGTGTCTGGAGCACCCACTATCAAAATACCACAGTGAGGTATTATGTGCTTTGAGAGCAACATGAACAACAAAAGCCTTTTTATCTTTCTTAGGTACCCAAGTCGGGATAACCTTTTGTTTGCCTTTGTTTTTGTTGGTTTTAGCTAGAATGTGAGAAGCATTCACTAACGGCAAAGACATCCGTCGGAATTCTTCCATTAAACTCTGGGTCGTGGCAGCTAAGAACTCAACTTGCTCTCTCAGACTAGAAAACTCATCAGTATGACGTGGTGGAGCAATAGTACATCGTGTCCGACCACTGCTATAGCAAGACTCCCTAAGGTGGCCTTTTCTTTTGCAATAAATACAAAAGAGCACAGTCAAAGGCGGACCTTGGTTTGCTATTCTTGGTCGAACTTTCCTTCGAGGTTTTTGACGGTGACCATAAGGATTCGTAGTAAACTCAGGAACTGGTCCAGGTGCAATTTGGGACGTGGAGGCACCATCATAACCAATTCCTTGCCGATCACCAAAACCTAAAGCGGGGCCGAGGAGCATCTTTCCCATCTTCCCAGATCTGTCCTCGATTTGTACCTTGACTTCCCGTGCTTTCTCAAGATCATGAGTCAGATGGGCAACAAGGGCTTCAAGTTTCTTCCGAGTCTCCACGGAGGAATGGAGCTGACTCGTAAGACTAGCCACTTGTTTAGTCAAGTCCCCTCTCTCTTTCTCTAAACCACTCTCTCTCTCTCTAAAAAGAATCTCTTTCTCGACACAGGCAGATTCTTTCTCTCTCAGGGCTGTGACGGTGGAGGACTCTCTTTCTCTCGCCTTTCTTAAATCTTCCTCTAAGCCGGTGATGTTAAGAACTAGCGCTTTGTTACGTTTCTTATTTTTAAATGACTCAGAATATAACTCAGCGTAGGCGCATTAAATATCACTCTCGCTCTCACTTGAGTCATCCTCCCCCTCACTCACATCGATCTCACCGTCGAGGTGTCCCTGTGAAGCATCATCTTCATCGTCGTGAAGAGAACTAGGAGTTCTCACTTGACTGGCTATGAATGCGGTGAAGTTACACTCATGCGGTGACTCATCTCCTGAATCCACCGTCTCGACCTCAGTGTCGTCACTAAGGGTAGCATTAAGGACAGCTTTCCCTTTCTCTCTATTAAGACGATTGGCACACTCAAAAGCTCTATGACCCCTGCCATTGCACTCAAAACATCTCTCACTTTCTTTCTTAGGAGGATTTTTGGAGTCTTTTTCATTTTTCTTTTCAAACTTATTTTTCTCAAATTTCTTTTTATCTTTAAAATTACCATTTTTCTTAAATTTGAGAATCCTCTTGAATTTTTTTGCAAAAAGAGCCAAATCATCTAGGTCAAAATCACACTCAGAATCTGACGTGTCAGTCTCTCTCTTTCTAGACGACTCTACCCTTTTTCTAGCCGACCCCTCACTCCTTCTCTCTTGGGCTTTAAATGCAATTCCCTTATCTTTAGATTTAGCAGTTTTAGGGAACATATCAACTTCATAAGTTTGCAAATCTCCTATAAGTTCTTCCAATTTTAGCGTATTTAAATTACCCATGGAATTTAGCACAGTGACTTTAGGGATAAAACGCTTAGGTAAAGAACGAAGAATCTTTTTAACAACTCTAGCATTAGGAATGTGTTCACCAAGATTAAAGCTAGTATTCACAATGTCAGAAAGTCTAGCATAAAATTCATCAAAGCATTCAGATTCATGCATGGTGATGGTTTCAAATTGAGTTGTCAAATTTTGCAACTTAGATTCTTTCACAGCATTAGTTCCTTCATGGGTGAGTTGTAAAACATCCCATGCCTCTTTTGATGTGGTGCACGTCATTATGCGTTTGAACTCATCAGGTGTGACAGACCCAGAAATAGCACTTAGACCCTTAGAATTAAAAGATGACCATTTAAATTCTTCATCAGTCCAAGAAGTGACAGGTTTCAAGTTAATTACATTATCAACAGTCACGGAGGGAGGTGTCCACCCTCTTTCAACTAAAATCCAAACCCTTTCATCTATGGCTTTTAAACCCGACCTCATTCGGGCTTTCCAATAGGCATAATTTGTCACGTCAAAAACAGGCATTTTATTATATAACTTCTCCATTTGAACACGCACTTTTTCAAAAATCAATTTTTTCAGAAAATTGATATGTTTAGAAAAATTTTGCGGAAAATAGGAATACGCGATAGATTAGCGTAACCTGCTCTAATACCAATTTGAGAACGTGTGTGCTTGCGTTCAAATGACCAACTTATATATTAAACACCTTTTAACCCAAACAAACCTTAAACATGCAACAATATGTGATTGAATAAGATGATAATCTAAGCAAGAACATTCAAACACATGCAATTGAGGAAAAATTTCCCAAAGGGGTAAAACCATTTTTATTTTCATTATAATATTGTTTGCTATACAATTTCGGATTACAATGAAAATACAAGTGACTAAGAATTACCCTCAGGTGTCGGATTCTGTAGTCGCGTATGGAATTATACCTTTCCAGTAGGGCTGCAATGGAGAAGAGAAACGGCTTCTCCACAAGGGTGTCGGCTAGAAGTTTCCCATTCTAGGAAGGCAGCAATGAAGAAGAGAACGGCTTCTTCACAAGGGTTGAACAGCAAAAGTGCGTTCCTGGGTTGCAAAGTGATTCACAAAGGATTGGCAATTGTGTGAATCAAAAACCTAGAGTCTAGATGCTCAATAGGTGAAGACTTAGGGCTTTCTGTACTCTGAAAATCGTGTGTGTAAGTCTTAGAAAACCACTTCCCGTAGTGGGATTAAATAAGAAGTCTCGGGCATTAAAAATCTGAACACGATCTGTTAAAGTTTATCCCAGGCGGACCGGTCCGGGTCTGGGGCGGATCGATCCGATTTGATCGGATCGGTTCTTTTATTCTGAGGCGGATCGATCCGTTAATGATCGGATCGGTTAGTTTCCAGGCTTCATTGGTTCGCTTGCGGTTTGGGGTATACTGTTCTTCAGCAGTCGGATCGGTTCGGGTCTTAGGCGGACCGGTCCGGTTGACCGGATCGGTTCTTTTATTCCATGCGGACCGGTCCGGTTCTGTCAGACTTGATTCCTCTTCTTCTTTTGATATTCGGATCCGTTGATGAATGTATGAAACTTGAATTTTCTTCAACGGTGTAACGGCGTACGACATATAAACTGTTAATGGACAAAAATGTCCTTACAACATTAAATCAGGTATCTCAGATGGATCAGTCTCAACATCAACTGACAATACTAAATAATATAAGGATAACTACCCGAAACTATTAAAAGCGGACGCCAAAATTAAATAAAACACACCACGAACAACAAACCAATACTATAGAACTACTAATTAAGGGAAAATGCATACAAGTACTATGATAAATGAAATGCTAGAATAAAAGGAAATGAGTACATACAAGGAAATATACCCGAATAAGCTGTCGGGTCAGTACAACAACCATAAGGAAGAAATATAAACAAATATAGCTAAACCTTGGGCGTAAACCCGATATACAACACGAATCTTATCTAGATTTACAAGGAGATAGGAAGCGACTACAATCTAAGTCCCATAACAGTCCGCACCTGGTATAGCTACCAAGACTCTGAATAGATAGGCATCCGGTATCCATGCGGTAGGACACCTGCAGTAATATGTATATATATATATATGCAGGAAATAAAATATAAATGGGTCAGAGCCCGAGTTGTAAAAATGTTTAGCAAGTGAGTTAACCGTGCATAATAAATATAAATGCACTTATTTCATAATTAAAGTGGAGTCGCACTCTCGTGAAACCCCAACTCACCTCTCATCTAATAGCGCGCACCTATTCGCGTCCTGGAATATTAATTTAGTTACCCCACCCATAAGGACAACCTAACTTTTAACCATACCCTGGAATCATTTCCATTATAATCACACTTAATTATATTTACTCACAAATGCCATATTAGGTTTAATAGATTTCAATTTATAATTTAATCAGTTAAAATTCTTAATACGTTACCCATTTACATTAGGTTTCAATCATATGATTTAATCTCAAAACAACATGCATACAAATTAATAAGGACAAAACTTCTCTCAACTCTCAATATTGCACTTCGTTTCGTGCGTGGGGCGCCTTGCAAAGCGAAATCCGAACAAGGAACCCCCCTAATACACTACTCCTTGACAATGTCGATCGTGGGGATCCATCGTGTCATCCACGCCATTATACTACTAATACATAAGTACAAAGGAAAAAACTTTTCACTACTCTCAACATTACACAGTGTTTCGTGCGTGGGGCGTCTCGCTAAGCGAAATCCAAACAAGGAACCCCCCAATACACTACTCCTTGACAACATTGATTGTAGGGATCCATTATGTCAGCTACACAATTTCTATTTATGAAACTAGTGAAATTAGATTACTCTCTAAGAGTGACCTCGATATCTCCAATAATTATCCTTGGGATGATGTAACCGAAATATTCCGTAAATACGATACATCAATCCCCAACAATCTAGTACACCATAATCACCCAAGTTGTACACCATATAACCTTTATATCCTTCCATCTATAGGATATGTATAAGTATATATGCATTTACTCTAAACATATATATTGATACAATCATTCATTCCTATAGCCAAGTGTACATACCACATATGATGTACAATGGCCATACACATAATATAACCGACTATATATATCGCCAATATACTGCACCATGCTACCATCTTCCTAGTGCCCAACCAACATAGCATACTGGGGACCACCTGGTGGGGCTAAACGACACCCACGTCGTGATAAACTTACGCACACAACGTCCGAGAAGCGGTCATAGTTCCTAACCGACAATGAGACGAAACATACCCACCACGTCTCATCCCAAATAAAAATGTAAATTACATAACAACACAACGGACGACTATGACCTGGGGAATATCCACACTCTGCTCCTCGAGCCAGGGTGCTCACCCTCATCGCGAAAACTTCCCAATGAGAGCATGTGCGGGGTATGCTTAACCACATAAGTATATATATCATTCACATGCATAATATATATACATCCAGATAATCATATCATATAACTAAACCTTCGTATACGGTTTATCTATTCACGCCATGAGTATACACATATATTAATTTTTATACAAATATATATATACATATATATATATATACATATATATATATATATATACATATATATATATATATACATATATATATATACATATGTATATATACATATGTATATATACATATATATATATACATATATATATATATATATATATATACATATCATCTCTCATGGTATGTAAGAAACTTATAAACTCTATTATTGGCGTCCATATACCTCAATACACTAGCCATCACTCCAATCATATTAGATTAATTCGTTATGTGAATACGATCCCTCACTTGAATCATATTCACCCATTTCCTTTTATGATATAAATAATTTTCGTTATGTGAATACGATCCCTCACTTGAAGCATATTCACCCATTTCCTTTTATGATATAAATAATCTTCCAACATAGATACATCTCCAACATTTAGGTTATCACCCAAAGTTTAGTGTAGGTAACAATCAATACACATCACGTATGTATCCGAAAGTACATAAATATCTCCAATACAAATTTTGACTAATGGTATACACCTAACCAATAGTCTACAAACCTCAAGCTTTAAACATGAATTCATTTTATGATCCCTTTAATTATTGGAATCCCCTTTATTAATCACATACTATTTTAGTTGGTAGTACTATCCAATCACTCCCGATTTCGGACTAAGGTCCAATTGTCCCTATGATCCCTTAGCATTTGCAATATATTATTCAAATTCATCATCACTAAGGACACGCGACCACTCTCTCTTGTCAGTCCCCAATTTGTATCTTAATAGAATCATGTTTCTATAAGGATTCGACACTCACCTCGGCCTACGATTTCGAGCCATGCCCTCACCCCTCTCTTTCAAAGAGTCCTAAACCTTACGTCGTATGTAACCTCACTTATGACCTCTAAATAGAATTACCGTTCGTGAAGGAATCCCCATTCTACACTAATGCAATAATATCCAATACATGTGTATATAAGTCCCCAAAATGACCCAATGCATACCCACGATCTCATCATGCGAGAATCTCCAATTAAATCTCCGAAACATATTTCTTACATCATATAACCATGTCCCAAATCAATAAACCCAACCAAAAAGGGTTAGAAATCATTCTAGAGATAATTCACAAAACAACCCTGTTTTCGAATCGCTTCGGCCTGGCCCGAATCGATTCGGTCTCAAGGGAGAATCGATTCGCTCTAATTGCGAATCGATTCGATCCAAAGGACCTGGGACTCTGCCTCAATCCGAACTGATTCGCCTTGGGTCCGAATTGATTCGGTCATGCAGACCTGCCAATTTTTCCTAAGCCGAATCAATTCACTTAGGGGGCGAATCGATTCGGGTCTGCAGACTCAAAATTTTCTCTTCTTCTTCATTAGACCCACGAATTCTAAACCCTAAAATTCCACTTCTAACCTCTAAACCTTCATCAAAACATGATTCTAAGCCAATAAATCAACCCAAAGTTGATCCCAACCATTTCTACACCATCAACCCATATATAAACATAAATTTCAAGACTAAATCTTCAAAATCTAGGTTTTGTTATTAATACCCAAAATCCAATTTTCTTATCCACAAATTATGAAATGAAATACACAAATGAAATATTTAGCAAGATTAAACACTTTCCTCAAAGTTATAGAGGTTGATCCGTCCTCGAGATCGCGTTTAGGCCGGAAATCTCCAAGTTTTCTTCCTCTCTCTCTTCCTTTCTTCTTATTTCTTTCTTCCTTTCTCTTTCTCTCTTTCTCTAAATGAGAAGGCTTGATTCGTAAGCCTCTTAAATCCCTTAAAACAATAAACCCAGTTTTAAATGTTAATACACACTTTAATTTACTCGTTTACTCCAATTCGAGTCAAACATACTTAAAAATAATCCGGAACGAAAAAAACCCAATAACAGTCATTTTGACTATCTTCACTCATCCGAAACCAATGGTACACATGAAATCCTCATCCAGAATACTTTGTAACATCCTCTATTTTTGGACTTCAATTTCCAAATTTTAAGATTCTCCAATCTAAATAAATTTATTTCTCCCAAAAATTAAATTTCTCAGTCCCAAAATCATGGGGTATTACACTCTTCCCCCTTACAAGAATTAGCCTAAGAAATTGAAGATATGCCTAGGGCTTCGAATCTCATCTAGTCCTTACATCTACCCTCTAGATCACTATACCAATCCTTCCCAGTTTTCACATCGAACTATATGGATTTTAGAATCAAACTAGCTACCCAGGGCGCCCATACACCCCGTACCCCGAGTTCAACTCGTACAATAATAATTTGGCTCCACTAGCCTCAAATCGTAATATATCTCTCAACAATCATAATCTATAGCAGCATATTAAGCATATATGAAAGCTTAAAATTCCCAATGGTTGAACTCTTATCAATTCCTGACATAAGCCACATTCATGCGAGGGAGGTCTTGCAAGTGAAATCCAAACAAGGAACGCTCCCAATACACTATTGTGTAGCTATGTCTAGAATTGAGATCAGTTGAACCAGGGTTAAGTTTTTATAAAAGATTTTCGATTTATAGGTATTTCCCGAAGGCCTATGTAGAAATATAATATAAAACAATTCCATGTCTCTCGATACGCCAAACAAAAACCTTATGTTAAGGACACAAGGCCTCAACAAATACAATACTCTAACCAATACCTAGTTCTCAAAACTAGCCCAACTATGAGATAAATTCTCTGCTCAACAACGAATCTCCTAAACTCCGAACCTCTTCAGTTCTCCAAATCCTTTACATCACATTAAAGCATTGCCACAAGTAAGTCCTTCCCTCATTGGAACACTATAATTACCCGCACTAGCCTATTTATACAACAATAACCATTACTGAACAAACCTTAATAGTCGGCATTTCTGCAACTCAATAACACAACTCTCCACTGTCTCTACCGTCTCCTCATGAGACGGTCTATTAACTCAAAAGATTCCATACAAAGTCCGTACTTTCTCACTCCTTCCTCTAGGGAAATTCTATACACCCAAGGGGTGTAGCGGCTAACCACTCATATACCTTACGCACAACGTTCCCGATATTGCATAAAGCGTGACTTAACCCAAAACAAAGGCATTATACCTTATACTTCCATAATCCAATTGATTTACTTCATCCTTGAATTCCTATTCAAAGTCCTCTACTTCTTCCAGGACAATCTTTCTTCATAAGGCCTAATTTTCCTCAAAGAGACATCTTCTAGAAAATCCTTCTTAACCATTTTGAAGGATAAAGCGCTATTTTGACTTCCGACAACTCCTTCGGTCCTACTCAATAAATTCGAGTCTCGAAATTTCTTACTCTCTACTTAAATAAAGACGATACTCCTAACAATAGGACAATGCCACCTACCTTCCACCGGTAAAAGTCAGCATCGCCAGGCTTCCTAACAAAGGTTGATGAGGTTCTCAATCTAAACCTCTCAAGGACTTCACTACATGCCTCTGTTCATAACATACCTTATTAAATCTAGGATTCTCCATTCGAGTAACTTTCCTTTTCTTACTCAACCACCGATAGATCACTTTGAATCACCGCTAGAAATATCCTCTATATCTCCGCCGAAATAGGGAAAAATAAATACCCCCGATCAAAGCGTACCCAAAATCTTATTTTGGGTATTGCATCTCTAATCTTGTCCTTTCCTGGACGACATATTCTAGGCGACGTCTGAAATGAGAGCAATTGTTATCAGGACGTCAATCAAGCGAATACACTTCGCAGAAGAAGATAAACACAATGAACACAACAATCCTAATAGTAGGGCTCTATATCAAGAACGCTAACGGAAGAACGCAGAAAACCTGCACAGATCCTAAAGACTTTACAACCTGATGCTCTGATACCATCTGTGATAACCCGCTCAAAATAATAACGGGTGGCCAGGCCTATACTACATTAAATCAGGTATCTCAGATGGCTCAGTCTCAACATCAACTGACAATACTAAATAATATAAGGCTAACTACCCGAAACTATTAAAAGCGGATGCCAAAATTAAATAAAACACACCACGAACAACAAACAAATACTATAGAACTACCAATTAAGGAAAAATGCATACAAGCACTATGATAAATGAAATGCTAGAATAAAATGAAATGAGTACATACAAGGAAATATACCCGAATAAGCTGTCGGATCACAGACAGTACAACGACCATAAGGAAGAAATATAAACAAATATAGCTAAACCTTGGGTGTAAAACCGATATACAACATGAATCTTATCTAGATTTACAAGCAGATAGGAAGCGACTACAATCTAAGTCCCATAACAGTCCGCACATGTTCGGCTCCCAAGACTCTGAATAGAAAGGCATCCGGTATCCATGCGGTAGGACACCTATAGTAATATGTGTATATATATATATATATATATGCAGGAGAGAAAATATAAACGGGTCAGAGCCCGAGTTGTAAAAATTTTTAGCAAGTGAGTTAACCGTGCATAATAAATATAAATGCACTTATTTCATAATTAAAGTGGAGTCGCACTCTTGTGAAACCCCAACTCACCTCTCATCTAATAGCGCGCACCTATTCGCGTCCTGGAATCTTAATTTAGTTACCCCACCCATAAGGACAACCTAACTTTTAACCATACCCTGAAATCATTTCCATTCTAATCACACTTAACTATTTTTACTCATAAATGCCATATTAGGTTTAATTGATTTTGATTTATAATTTAATCAGTTATAATTCTTAATACGTTACCCATTTACATTAGGTTTCAATCATATGATTTAATCTCAAAACAACATGCATACAAATTAATAAGGAAAAAACTTCTCTCAACTCTCAACATTGCACTTCGTTTCGTGCGTGGGGCGTCTTGCAAACCAAAATCCAAACAAGGAACCCCCTAATACACTACTCCTTGACAATGTCGATCGTGGGGATCCATCGTGTCATCCACACCATTATACTACTAATACATAAGTACAAAGGAAAAAACTTCTCACTATTCTCAACATTACACAACGTTTCGTGTGTGGGGTGTCTCGCAAAGCGAAATCCAAACAAGGAACCCCCCCAATACACTACTCCTTGACAACATTGATTGTAGGGATCCATTATGTCATCTACAAAAATTTCTATTTCTGCAACTACTGAAATTGGATTACTCTCAAAGAGTGCCCTCAATACCTCCAATAAATATCCTTGGGATGATGTAATCGAAATATTCCTTAAATACGATACATCAATCCCCAACAATCTAGTACACCATAATCACCCAAGATGTACACCATAAAACCTTTATATCCTTCCATCTATAGGATATGTATAAGTATATATGCATTTACTCTAAACATATATATTGATACAATCATTCATTCCCATAGCCAAGTGTACATACCACATATGATGTACAATGGCCATACACATAATGTAACCGGCTATATATATCGCCAATATACTGCACCATGCCATCATCTTCCCAGTTCCCAACCCACGTGGCATACTGGGGACCACCTGGTGGGGCTAAACGACACCCACCTCGTGATAAACTCACGCACACAACGTCCGGGAAGCGGTCATAGTTCCTAACTAGCAATGAGACGAAACATACCCACCACGTCTCATCCCAAATAAAAATGTAAATTACATAATAACACAACAGACGACTATGACTTGGGGAATATCCACCCTCTGCTCCTCGAGCCAGGGTGCTCACCCTCATCACGGAAACTTCCCAATGATAGCATGTGCGGGGTATGCTTAACCACATAAGTATATATATCATTCACATGCATAATATATATACATCCAGATAATCATATCATATAACTAAACCATCGTATACGGTTTATCTATTCATGCCATGAGTATACACATATAGTCATTTTTATACAAATATATATATACATACATATATATGCATATTATCTCTCATGGTATGTAAGAAACTTATAAACTCTATTATTGACGTCCATATACCTCAATACACTAGCCATCACTCCAATCATATTAGATTAATTCGTTATGTGAATACGATCCCTCACTTGAAGCATATTCACCCATTTCCTTTTATGATATAAATAATCTTCCAACATAGATACATCTCCAACATTTAGGTTATCACCCAAAGTTTAGTGTAGGTAACAATCAATACACATCACATATGTATCCAAAAGTACATCAATATCTCCAATACAAATTTTGACTAATGGTATACACCTAACCAATAGTCTACAAACCTCAAGCTTTAAACTTGAATTCATTTTATGATCCCATTAATTATTAGAATCCCCTTTATTAATCACACACTATTCTAGTTGGTAGTACTATCCAATCACTCCCGATTTCCGACTAAGGTTCAATTGTCCCTATGATCCCTTAGCACTTACGATATCTTCTCCAAATTCATCATCACTAAGGACGCTCGACCACTCTCTTGTCCGTCCCCAATTTGTATCTTAATATAATCCTATTTTTATAAGGATTCGACACTCACCTCGGCCTACGATTTCGAGCCATGCACTCACCCCTCTTTTTCAAAGAGTCCTAAACCGTACATCATATGTAAGCTCACTTATGACCTCTAAATAGAACTACCGTTCGTAAAGAAATTCCCATTCTACACTAATGAAATAATCTCCAATACATGTGTATATAAGTCCCCAAAATGACCCAACGCATACCCGCGATCTCATCATGTGAGAATCTCCAATTAAATCTCCAAAACATATTTCTCACATCATATAACCATGTCCCAAATCAATAAACCCAACCAAAAAGGGTTAGAAATCATTCTAGAGAAAATTCACAAAACAACCATGTTTCCGAATCGATTCGGCCTGGCCCGAATCGATTCGGTCTCAAGGGCGAATCGATTCGCTCCAACTGCGAATCGATTCAGTCCAAAGGACCTGGGACTCTGTCTCAATCCAAATCGATTTGTCGTGGGTTCTAATCGATTCGATCATGCAGACCAGCCAATTTTTCCTAAGCCGAATCGATTCGCTTGGCGCGAATCGATTCGGGTCTGCAGACTTAAAAAGTTCTCTTCTTCTTCATTAGATCCACGAATTCTAAACCCTAAAATTCCACTTATAACCTCTAAACCTTCATCAAAACATGATTCTAAGCCAAGAAATTAACCCAAAGTTAATCCCAACCATTTCTACACCATCAACCCACATATAAACATCAATTTCAAGATTAAATCTCCAAAATCTAGGTTTTGTTATTAATACCCAAAATCCAATTTTCTTACTTACAAATTATGAAATGAAATACACAAATGAAATATTTAGTAAGATTAAACACTTGCCTCTAAGTTGTAGAGGTTGATCCGTCCTCGAGATCGCGTTTGGGCCGAAAATCTCCAAGTTTTCTTCCTCTCTCTCTTCCTTTCTTCTTCTTTCTTTCTTCCGTTCTCTTTCTCTCTTTCTCTAAATGAGAAGGATTGATCCGTAAGCCTCTTAAATCCCTTAAAACAATAAACCCAGTTTTAATTGTTAATACACACTTTAAATGACTCGTTTACTCCAATTCGAGTCAAACATACTTAAAAAATAATTCGGAACCGAAATAAAACCCAATGACAGTCATTTTGACTATCTCGACCCATCCGGAACCAATGGTACACATGAAATCCTCATCCAGAATACTTTGTAACATCCTCTATTTTTGGACTTCAATTTCCAAATTTTAAGATTCTCCAATCTAAATAAATTTATTTCTCCCAAAAATTAAATTTCTCAGTCCCAAAATCATGGGGTATTACACTATCATCCTTGATTTGGACGGTGCCTAAAATCCTATTTAACTTTTTCGACCTAACCTCCGAATCAAACTTAACCTTGCTCAAATCCTTCTATCTCTCCTCTAGCTCTTATATCCTAAACTCAAGCAAACGCCTAGAATTGTCTAACTCTAGAATATCCTTCTTCACAGCCTCCATCAAACCACGAAGACTATCTTTCTCACCTTCAACGTACTCGAGTTTCTCCCAAATATTCCTCTCCCGTGCCCAAAGATCATTAATCAATGCATCATTATTATCTACGACGCGTTCTTTCAACCTCGTATGCAACTTCAAGTTTTCCTTCTTCACCCTCATCGTTCCCTCATGTAATTTATGGAAGGCAACTTGCAACTCACTTTCCTCTACATCATTATCCTCACTCCTTTCACCCTCACTCATTTGGGATTCACAAACTATGGCCTCAGAAGTGTCATACACATGAGGATATGTATGATAAGAGTTATCTTCATCGCTCACATGACAAACCATGAACACAATTTAGTTGCTCTTAATGGGGGTATCCTCTCCCTTTTTCAGTTCACTATCACTAAGGGTGGCATTATATACAATCGATTTCTTTCCCTCCTTCTTAAGTCTAGTGGGGCACTCCGTTATCCTATAGACATAACCCTCACAACCAAAACACCTATATGAATCATCCCTCTTATCATTCTGACTTCGGTTCTTAGGTATGTGATTGTCCTTGTTGTTATTGAATTTCTCAAATCTTTTGGCATCTTTTAATTGCTTTTGGAACTTAATAAACTTCTTGAACTTCATTTCCAACAAGGCTACATCTTTGAAATCGGTGTTGGATTTATCGTCCTCTAAAACTTTAGTTTCCTCCTTCCAGGCTTTCAAAGAGATGCCCTTTTCTTTATTTGGAACTTTCTTGGAGGTAAACATGTCAAGATCATAAGTTTGTAGGTCACCTACAAGCTTTTTTAGTTTCATCAAGTTAAAAAAACACAGTGTTAATACGGTCACTTTGGATCAAATCTAGTGGGCAAGGACTTTAAGATTTTCTTTATGACGAGGTTGTTAGGTATTTTCTCTCCCAAGTTAAACGACGAGTTGACAATATGGGACAACCTAGCATAAGTCTCATCAAACATCTCACTCTCTATAATTTTAATCATCTCAAATTAAGTGTTAGGGTTTTGGAGTTTAGACATCCTAATAGTGATAGTTCCCTCGTGAGTGAGTGCGAAGGTATCCCAAGCCTCTATTGATGTCTCACACATCATAATACGATTATACTCTTCCCAGGTGATAGACGAAAAAATAACATTTAAACCTTTTAAATTGTATTGTGCAAGACTGTTTTCGGCTTTAGAGCATGACTCAACAGGTTTTAAGTGTGTGGCCTCACCTTCTTTCGTGACTGGTGGTGTCCACCCTTTTCTATCGCTAAATAAACACGCTCATCTATATCCTTAAGTGCACACCTCATATGCATCTTCCATTAAGCATAATTCGACCCATCAAATATAGGAGTTTTAAAACCATCAAAAATACCTAAAGACACATGGGATGACTCACATATTAAAATAGTGTTTCTAGCTCTAATACCAATTTGTAAATGCGATGGGGTCCATCTATGTGTCCTTTAGGTGAAAATAATTTTTCAAAAATTTTTTTCTTAATTTTATATAGCACCAATTTTGTGAACCAATTTCGATTATGCCAACTTTATCTTCTTCATCCCTAAACACGCATCTGGTGAAATAAGCAAGATAAGGTAAACAATGCTCACAAAACACGTGAACACACCGATGTACGAGGAAACCACAACGAGAAAAAAACTCAGATGACCCAGGGAATACAATCACTATGATACGATTTTACAAAGGAAGATTACAGTCTTACTTAATGACTCAATCCCCACAAGTCTTGATGCCTCTTCTTCTCTTCAATCGCGCCCCCACATTGCAACGCAGGAGTCCACCTACGCAAGGTTCATAACACATGAGTCCACGCTTACCTAGGTATCCACTTAGACAACCACATCAATCGTGAAACAGTAAGTATGGAGTCCACTGCATGAAACAGGTTCTTCGAATGATGAAGAATGAAACAATGCTGTAAACACAAGGTCTCTATGACACATGGTTATGTAAACTCGGATCTTATAAACACAATGGATGTTTTTATCTTTGGAAACCTTTGGTAAACAATTCTAGAAAACGTATAAGTTTTGTTTATTCTATATGTTCTGCACCACCATTTTTTTTAGAAAAATATGCCTGGAATAAAAAATTTAAGGCGGCATATCATTCTAACGAAATAAGCATGTCATTTGATCGATCACAACATCACATTTGAATACAACTTCCATGTCGTTGAACGACGCTCCAATTTCATTTGAATGACTATTAAGGTCGTTTGAACCATATAAACTCAATGAAGTGTTTCATTCGACTCTATACATGAAATAACTCAGAAAAATCATTTTAAAAAACATTGCAAAATTAGATTTAATTAAAGTAACATCCTTAGAAAAATATTCTGAGTATCCATATTCTAATATGCATCCATACCTAAGAAATTCTCGAAAATTCAATGTGAAAACATGAAATGTGTACCAAAAATAGAACATGATTTATCTTTGAAGCTTGGTCACTACGTCTGCAACACGTCATAGGCTTAATGGTAATCGTGACAAGAAAAATCTATCATATAACTCAAAGTGATTTTTATCCGGAACAATTTAAATACATAATAATTGACACTATTTGGAAATTTGTCCTAACAAAGAGTATAACATCTTTGGATTTAGCACATTCGAGCCAAAAAAATAACCATGAGGTTAATGAAAAGATTTTACAATAATGAAAATTCGTTTAACCAACGGTGAATCTAAGTCCTCTATACATGCACTATAATCTAAGTGGTTAACTCGAGGCAAACGACATGCATAATCCAATTTTGGTTTGAAGAAGATTTTCGAATACCTCTTGGAGTAGACACAAAATGAATTTTGGTAACACGGAATAAGATAATTCATATTGTCATGGGGAACATAAATATACTATATTCTTATAGATCTGATATACATTAGCAAAAACTATTGATCCAGAAGTCAAAACTACAATAGAGATTCAAGCAAACACATCTAGTTATCAAATCGGTGGATATCGAAGCCTGAGGGGTGTGGATGTTAAGTCAAAGTTGTGGTGAAGATTGACAGATCTAGTATTATAAAGTTTGGAGGTTTAGAATGACAAGGATTTTTTTGGCTATAGTCAAATTGTGACACCCCTCTTAGAATAATAACAGGTGGCTAGCCCTATACTAAAATAATGAGGAATCTCAAGTGGATCATTCTCAGCATCTACTGACGATTCTAAAATAAACACGGCTGCCAACCCATTACAACAAAAAAGAGGGTGTCAAAAATTTTAAAAACATTTAATTACATTACTGAAACAAACCATACAACAACTAACCCACAACATAACAACTACTAAATATGATAAAGAACGCACACATGCTAATATAAAAGAGACCAATAACAGAGTACACTAAGATCTACAAAATGAATTACCTGAATATGTTGTCGGGTCATAGACAATACAATACACTAAGAAGGAAAATATAAAAGTGTTACACTAACACTTGGGTATAAACCCGATATACAAATTGAATCCTAATCTAGATACACAAAAGATAGGAATCGACTATATCAAAATACTGCAATAGTCCTCTACTACCATAGCCCCATGAATATACTGGATGGATATCATTAATGGCGCCATTGCGGAGGAACACCTAAAATAATACAATATATACATAGCAAAAGAAAAATATAAACGGGTCAGATCCCGAGGTGTGAAAAAAAAATTAGCAAGTGCATTAAAATGCATAATAATTATAAATGCATTATAACATGATTAAGGTGGAGTCGCACTCTCCAGAAAATCCAACTCACCTCTCAGCTAAAGTACGCAACTAAACGTATGCACATGATCTCCAAATAATTGACCAAATATAGTAGGTAAAGTAATCTAACTTACTCCCAATTTATACTGATTTAAAATCCATCTAAATTATTTCTCAACTTCTACTATTTCCAATCTCAAATCTTTATCAACTTACTAAACATATAAACTATACAAAAACATTCTCTTTTACTCGAATTTCTCATATTCTCTCTCTCTCTCTCTATATATATATATATATGAGTTATTAGCATCTAAGTGCTAAGGACTAAACTTTTCCCAATTCTCAATACTGCACCGCGGTTCGTGCATGGGACGTCTCGCAAACGAAATCCAAACAAGGAACCCCCCTGATACACTACTCCTTGGTAGTATTGATTATCAAGATTCATTATGCCCTCAATGCATGACCCATATAACCCAAATTCTTATTACTTATTAAATTATTATTCTCAATTCTCAACAGTGCACGGCGTTTCGTGCGTGGGATGTCTCGCAAGCGAAATCCAAACAAGGAACCCCCCAATACACTAATCCTTGGCACTGTTGATTGTCGAGATATATAAATATACTAATATATAAATATGAGCACTAAGGACTAACTTCTCCTCATTCCCAACACTGCACTGCGTTTCGTGCGTGGGACGTCTCGCAAGCGAAATCTAAACAAGGAACCCCCCGAAACACTACTCCTTGGCAATGTTGGTCATTGAGGTCCATTATGCCCTCGATACCCAC
Organism: Sambucus nigra; assembly: GCA_949130495.1. Lineage (NCBI taxonomy): Eukaryota > Viridiplantae > Streptophyta > Magnoliopsida > Dipsacales > Adoxaceae > Sambucus > Sambucus nigra. Next base: position 289,302,193 of record OX422215.1, on the reverse strand, counting down.
CGTAATATATATACTCATCTAATTATTTACTCTTCATTTCCACTTTATATATTTATTGCAATTTAGTCCGAATTTAATCTCCCGGGATGGGATTCAATCAATTTTTTTATATCTCGTTACTCTAGAGACAAATGTATGATATCACATAATCATATACACATAATATACTATTCACATAAGTATAATAATAACCATCCCAATGAGCTATAACTCGAGGATGCAGGTTCTCAATGCTACCATCTACCAGGGAATCACTCACATATCATCCTGGGTACCAACGGTCGGAATCTCACACCGCCTTGGCAAAACTATATCACAACGTACGGGATGCAGTCATAGTTCCTCCCCGGAAATGAGACGAAATATACCCACCATGTCTCACCCCTAATAAAAATAATGACACAATAATAATGGACGCTATGACCTGGGGATTATACGTGCCCTACTTCTCAAGCCAGGGGAAATCACCCAAATCGCGCAACTTCCCATGATAGTATAGACGGGGTATGCTTCACTTATATATATATCATACACACAAGATACACATACATCATCACATCATACAAATGTATACCATCACACAAGGTATATATATCACACTATTTACATACTCATAGTACGCTTTTAGGCATAAGTAAAATAATCTCATTATTTAGTATATTTTACTCTCGATATACCATTCGTCAATAACTCTTATAACTTTCCCACTTAGTATACACTATAATATTTCTCTCTTGAAGCTCACACCTCACTTCTATTTATATGAATCGTCTCTCAATTCTATTTACGTTAAGGATATTCTCTCAAAAAAAGTCCATAGGACCCAAAAAATTTATTATAAGGGGAAAACTTCCTAAAAGTCTCCAAAATATACTCCTCATAAGTCATATAGAGATTCCCAATTGATAAAGTCAAACGAAATGGGATGAAACTCACCCTAGAAAAACATCCCCAAATTGGCCTTGTTTTCGAATCGATTCGGGCCCAATCCGAATCGATTCGGGTCAAAAGACATGGGCTACTGTCTCAAGACAAATCAATTTGTCTTGGGTTTGAATCGATTTAATCACTCAGACCTGTCAAGCTGGAACATTCCGAATTGATTCGGGTTAGGGCCAAATCGATTCGGCTTGTTCGGTAGCTACGAAAATGGCATTTTTTCTCCAAAAATACAAACCTCCATGTAAATTATAACTCGGATTTATTTCTATGAACCCAAAGTTTTCATATCTCCTCGAGTCCTGTAGAGGTCCTAACACTCTATTTGGGAACCCCTAATATTTATCTCCAAATAATTTTAACCTTAATTTCTGACTAATGATTTCGATCTCAAACAACTTTCTGTAGAAAAATCATTATAAATCCAAAAACAATCAAAAAAATACCCAGTCACCGCCCACGCGACCGTATCGAAAATATCCACAATTTTTATTTTTTGACCAAGAGCTGAATCGATTCTTTTCCTAGCCGAATCGATTCAGAAGTGACATTGTGTCACTATTTACCTTCTTCTCCAAAATCCAAAATTCATTTTTATCATCTTCTAACCATTTCTCTTCAATCCAAACATATATATAACATCAAAACTCAGTATATAACTCAACCCAACTAATTTTATATCTTCAAATCCATATATACACTTCAAATGCAAGATTTACCCAAAAATCTAGGTTTTGACATTTAAACCTAAAATCCATAAATTTGATCCACAAATCATGAAATAAAGTATGCACAAGAATTATTTAGCAAGTTTAATCACTTGCCTCAAATTTGTAGAGTCTGAATCTTCTTTGAAATCACGTAATAGCTGGAATCTCCAAGCTTTCCCTCTCTTTATCTTCTTCCTTTCTTCTTCTCTTTCTTTTTCTTTCTATTTCTTTCTTTCTCTTGTTACAAAATGAGAATGTCTTCTCACGAGCCCTACTTAATCCTCATAACCCAATTACCCAACCTTAAATTATAATATACAGTTTAAATGACTCGATTACTCTAATTCGAGCCAAACGTACTTAAAATGTTTCGGAACCCAAATAAGACCCAAGTACAGTCATTTTGACTATGTCGACCCTTCCGGAATCAACCGCAACCTCAGAATTGTCATCCGAATCACTTTCTAGCATCTTCAAATTTTGACCTCAAATGCCAATTTAATTATTCTCCAATTAAAATAATATTTATTTCTCCCAAAATAAATAAATTATTGTCCCAAAAATCTCGGGGTATTACACAAATCTGGGTTGTAAGCCGTACCTGTCCCTTTTGTAAATCCTATGAATAATTCTACTAGTGGACTTCATTTTGGGGTGGGTGCTTGTGGTTTTTACCGAAAGGTTTACACATTAAATACCTTGTCCCATATGTGTATGATTACATTTATTTTCTGCCTTTGTTAATTGTTATCACTTCTTATGTAATTTGAACTTAACTAAAATATTTGGTAAATTATAAATTTTGACTTATTATAATTTAATTGGGAGAAAATTAAACCTGCATATTTAATTTTCACCATATTTATTTTATTTGAATTAATCCATATTGAATTAATAAATTGACTATAGATAAATTATTAATCAAAATCAAAATTAGAAATAATTAATTTAAGATTAATTTAATTTATCAAACTATAAAAGACCCATGTTTTTCAAGGGCCAGATTATGATTAACTTGAAAGTCAATCTAAAAGGCATGTGCTACTTTTAGGACTAGTTGTACACAATCCACCTACCTATTAGTTTGGAAGAGATAGGGTATAAGAGCTGTAACACCACATATTTTTTGTGAATTAATTAATTGAATAAAATTAATTATGTGTTCTTGTTATAACTGGTGATGTTACTATTTATATATTTATGTGTTATTTAATTCGGATTTGAAATTGGATTAAATAGACGATGATTAATTAATTAAATAAATTAATATTTGCTCTCCTATCACGCAGTTAGTAAGTAATTGAATTACTAGTTTTTTGGTTTGGAATATTTTGTATCGGGCTAGTAAGATGCATAACATGTCTGCATTTAGTTTAAAATGGTGTAATTTAGAACTTTTGGGTTAGTACAGGACCTAGGTGGGCCTTTTGACCATTTAGAGACTATTTTGGACCTTTTTGTTAGAGACCGATTTAGGACTCAACCATAATTTCATGGGTTAAGGGTTGTAAGTAGTCATTAGAAACCTCATTTTTCACAAATCATAATTGGGAAGCAAGTTGGGAGGTTAGAGAAAAGGCACATGAAGAGAAGAGGAGTAATTGGGAGATTTTACTTGGTTTTTCTCCACAAATCGTGAGGCACATTTATGTAGAATATGATTATGATTGTATATGTGCTAATATTATGAGTATTCATCGAAATCTGAATATAAACAAGACCTAAATCTGATTAAAATGTCTAATTTGATTAATTTTAAGATTAACCTAGTTTATATAGTAATTGGGTTAGATTTCATTATTAATTTGATTAATTCTCTCATTATTTGGAACTGAAATGGTTGGGAGATGATTATAACATGTTTTCAATTTCCAGTTAGTTATTAGACTCTTATTATGTGAATTGATCCATTAAGATATTAGTTGATTGATGAGTTTTGTTCAAGTTAGGGTTCTTGAATTATGAATATGTTTTTCATTGGATCTTAGTGTAATCTTGGGTTTTAATGATAGAAATAGGTTCCAATTGTTATTTTGATGTGGTTTTATCATTTAAATATTGATTAGGTGCTTATAGGAAGCTCCTATAATCATTAATAGACGATAGAGAGAGAAAATAGGGTTTGAAGATGAAGAATCCCGTAACAAACGACAAATGGGATTGTTCATCATCGATCAATGGTCATCGATCGCTCGATAGTAGCAGGAAGGGCCAAGGTGGGTCTTTTGGTTTTCGGTTTGAATTTTGGAGCTTGGGTTATCTTGTTTTGGCCTTGGGCTTTATTAGGTTATGGAATAGAGTTAAAATATAATATTTTGAGGTGTTGTAACTTAGTTTTGGGGATTAGTTGATTATTGTGAATTCGTTGATTTAAAGGGGTTAATTGAGGATTGGAATTTTGATTGTCAATCCCAGTGTGTGAAGGGTGATAATTTGGAATTTAGAAGCTTAAAGTATTGGGTCTTATTAGGCAGGATTATTAAAGTAGTTAGGATTGACTAGTGGGGTATTATCCTTTGGGTGAGTTTAGAAATTTGGCTAAAATATCCCTATGGGAGGGTAGCTATCATAATCGATGGTTTTATATTAATTAGATATGGATTGATACCTAAAAGCAATGAATTGGGAGACTAGATTGGAAATAATTGAAATTGAATATAGTTGATATATGGATTTTAGGGTATGGTCGTGTGAGACCATGCCTAGATTCAGGATCCCGGGAGGTTAGAGTTAATGTATTATGGGAAAAATTCAAGGTTATAGATATGTTATACCGTTTGATGATAGCGATGTCAATATGAACTTGTAGCTCTAGGATCGGTATGGGTATGTGATTTACCCTAACCCATTTGTGAGGGTTATGTACATGTTGGCGTTAACCCGTTAGTGGGGGTTATGTATGTGTTTGCTTTAACCCGTTAGTGAGGGTTGTAATTACTTGCATGTTTTACGTGCAATGCAAACCATCTGTGAGTTCTCGTTAGCATGCGTACCAGGATTAGGGGTGCTCTTGACTCGGTTTGATCCAATATTATGGTATTTTAACGGTCAAGCCGAATTAATCTATCCTATAAAATTCAAGACCAAGATAGGACCGGATCATCAATCTCGATCTTATTCGATTTCATGTCGGTCCAAGTTAGATCTCGGTCCTATTTGGTCTAAAACGGAGCTGTTATTTTGCTTTTTTAATTAAGAAAATTGTATTTTTAGCCCCTCCATTTTTATAATATGAAATATGAAATAATAATTAAAAAACATATAATATATTAGTGCATGATTTATCAAACACTTAAGAGCAAAAATGGTCATTTATTTTCAGCGCTCATAGCATCTCAGTTCAAAATTTCTTTTGTATAAGAATATCATGTATTCAATAGTTATATGCTAAATGACGTTTACAATTGTCCAAACCATTTTTTTTTCTCAAAAGGTAATATTATTTGTACAATATATTTTTTTTTTTTGGGGGGGGGGGGGGGAGCCTAAGTTGAGTTTTGCACAGGGCACTCCGAATCACTGGACCAAACCTGCATGGGCTATATATGGGTTCAGGATATAGAACCACATGATATTTTAGGTGGTTGGGTTAGGTAACTAATAATTTTAATGATTTTAAATATGGGAGGAAGATGTGTAGTTACAATATGGTCTAGATTCAATTACATTCTTATTCTACACAGGCTTATTGTTTACATTTTCTTTTAAAAACTATTTTTACAAGTTCTTGTAGCGGTAGTTCCCATGGAAAAGGGTTCATTGGAGGAACATCTCTAGTGGTGTTACATTTCTTACTCCTAAGATTGTAGGAGTCGAGTAAGTGTTGCTCATTCTTATATTCTACTCTTTTTTTTTTCAGTTGGGTTGTACATGTATATTATATTCAGAGTTTGACTTTTGTATGATTACATATTTTTATATTCAGATATGGCTTATGTTTCATTGGCAGTGATTGGTATCAAAGTTGGTTTTGCGTTGATTCAGTATTTTCATTATCTTGTCATTGTTCTTTCGGTTTTGATTATTTCTTGTGCTAAGAGTGTTACTAAACAGTTTTTATTCCCGTGATTTTCATATCAAACTTGATTAATCTAGTTATGGATTTTATGAGGTGTCACATTTAGTATCAGAGCATTGTAGGTTATAGTGTTCTAGGGATCTTGATTGCATTTGACACTTTTCCACATTGAGTTATTTGGCTACTTTAGATCTTTACCATTTAGACTTTGTATTCTCTATAAAGACGACCGTTTAGGAGGTTTTTTGCCATTATTATCTACCAAATGACTAGATTTAAACAAAGTGTATCGGGAGTGTTTCTTATTTGGATTTCTCTTGCAAGACTCCCACGTAAGAGGTCGACATCGATTGGGAGTTAAGGGTTTTTGGAAGTAAGATATTTAGCAAGTGCTTAACGTATGGTTCAAAAGGAAATGTTTTCACACACCATCCGTAACGGAATTAGATTAAGTTTTCAAATACCAAATTTGTGCAACCATGTGCTGGTCAATATGAGGAAGAGTTTAATTATCTTTTTTTATTTGCAAGGATGTTCGCATTATCAGCTAGTACAACAAAGACTTTTTGAGTTGGCAGAATCCTTACATAAAGGGTTTGACAGGTATTAATATGTAATCCATTGTTCATCGCTTATGCTCGAGTGGTTAAAGTTACCTTCCTACATCAACAGGAGCATTATAACTATTATAGGGATAGATTCCTTAAGATTTGGAAGATCGAGGCAAGGAAGGACCAATGAATAAAGATGGTGTAGCGTGGACTCGAGTATGGTGACCTCACCAATAGAATGAACCACATAGGAGGAGCTAACCCCAAGAGGTTTCCAAAAGTGGACAATATGATCTATTTTGGCTAGTAAGACCAGGGAAATTATGGCAAGTGGATCCATGACCTATGAGAGCAGGTCAAACGATGAAAGTATTAGGAGAATTGGACAAAGAAGAGAGGTCATTAGGGCCAATAGTGGGCCCACCATTTCGATAGATCCTTTAAAGGAAGATATTACACTCATGGCAAGTGTACCGAGTTATTATATGCCTTGGTAATGACCAAATTTTTTTGATACATCGGGGGATGGTTATGGGTATGTACATGGATCATGCGCATGAGTCTGGCTCAGACATCCAGGATTCGTCGTTCATTATAAGTAGTGTGTTCACTATGATTATGAGGTATATGGATTCCCTTTGAGATCTATGTATTTATGGTTATCGTAGCTGAGAGGAGGATACTTTACGTCATGATTTTACAGACATGGTAGTGCGATAACCCACCTAATTAAATTCTGGCTGATTAGTCCTTTACTAAATTAAAAGAAGTTTCCCATTTGATTTATTCTCAGCATCACTTTCGAAAAACATATTAATTACTAACCACCTATTAGTTAATTAAGTCGGAGTCAAAAAATTTATCTTTCATTAAACCATTTAATATAAAATGCTCAAAACGAAATTAAGGCATTCACACAATTAATATAGTCTCAACCATCTCAATGAAATAAATAAATAAATCAATAATGTCTTGCCGAATAAACCATCGGCTAAAAATCCAAACCCAACTAATAGTCTAATAAATAGTAAATAAATCCACTACAAGTCTGAAATGAATACTGTAACAAATGAAGTCTGAATGGGGTAACATGCCCAACTGAAATAATGAATTGAAATTCTACACTAGGAATGAAAGGTAGAAGAGTCTAATCAAGTCCTGCAAGTCTCCACAGTGCTGCAGCAAATCGTCCTTGGAATGGATCGTCAAGTCTGGCATCCCTGTGGCTATACACCTAAAAGGTTTTGGAAAATATCTATAGCAAGTGTTAGAACCCAAAACATTTCTCAAGTATTTATCATAATTTAAAAATCAGATATTGATTACACATGTTAGGTTCACGTACACTCTCTTGAGTTTCTTCACCTCTCAACTATTGTGCATGCCTAACGTTTTCTACTTATCCCACCTAGCCATACTACCCTAGATAACTAGACGTAAGTATCAATCTGAACTCTCAACACCTATAAGTCCCCGTACCACCCATATAGTACGCTATCTAAATTATCATTTCTCGTATGTCCCTGATATCATAAGTAACATTCTCCATCTCTTATCATTTAATCATTTAATTAAGTTTCTCTACTTAATTCCTTATTCATATACACACACTATCAATCTTTCTACTATCACACATAAGTAGAATTATTCAAATGATTATATATAACTATCTCACTAATATGTATATAATTACCGTGTCTCTCAAAAGGGCCACTGTACAAAAGTAGGCATACTCTGCTATCAGTCCATCTACCTCTCGTACTAATATAAAGACTATTAGTAGTTGGCCATGTCTCCTCTAACCCAAAATCAAATAACATACAATGGATGGAAGGTATTGCTGTAATACCCCGTATTTTTCTGCTTTCTAAATTTGGGGGGATTTATTATATTTGATGTGAGTTATTATTTTAATATAAATTCAGAAATTAATTATTTTATTACAAACGTGACGAGAGTTAGTAATTATTGGAAACTTGTTGAATACTACTAATGATCCAAGTAATATATAATATTGGTTCTATTAAATGTCACGAGTGAATAAAATGACAATTTTGGAAATTTAAGTCGGGACGCGCCCGTGTCATGTCAGGACTAAATTTTGATTAATAAAAATGAATAGTTTATAAGTCACCCGTATGGTCATTTCGAGTGCGCCAAAATGTCCAGAAGGGTCGAGATAGTCAAAATAATGTACCCGGGGGTTTAATTTGGGTCTCGGGGCGTTTTTAGGCTTAATTAACACCCGGGGAGGGCGTTTTAGGCATTTTGTATTTTTGGGCTTGGAAACCTACGAATTTTCTAGGTTATATAAGATGCTTAGGGCTGTCTTCTAGGGTTAACACAACCAAAAACAAAAGACGGCCATTGGAGAAGGAAAGGAAGAGCTTACCAAGGATTTCTAGGCCAAGAACTCCTCCGTTTGCACCGTCGTCGCCGCAAAACGTTAGATCACGCAACGAGGATCACCACCACACTGATTTCATCCACAAATCAGAAACAAAAATTCTCAGGCAAGTATCTATCTTTCTCTATTTCTGTTAATGCTCCAATCATATTAGCCTAGGATTGATTAGGACTAGTTTTTGTGAAAGAAGAACGCATTTTGGAGAATTAAATTCGCATGTTGTATGAGTATTAGATGTATTATGGAAACTCAATTCATATGTAGAGATTGAACCATGAAATTACAGTAAATAAAGAGTATGAAATCTGGTAAAATAATGGGAAAGAACTAGACAAAAGAAATATTAGGGTTATTGATATTTTTATGGATTATATCCTTTTTAATTCATTGTTCATGATGAAAATCCGCATGCTTGACATAGGAAATAATTTATTTGAGGTTATAATACTTGTAGTATAAACTATTTGGAGTTTGGTAATCAAAGATATCATTTTGGATGATTTTGGAAGAGGAAACCCGTAATCTAGAAAATCTGCAGGTCTGCCATACCTGCTTGATCGATCGATCGACCCTAGAGCATCGATCGATCGATCGAACACCTGCCATAAATCGATCGACCCCTCCTGCATAACTCATATTCCCCTTTTTATAGGTTGTTCCAACTTAAATGATTAGACATTCTTGGATATTAATGTTAGAGCATTTTGGTATATAAAGAAGACCAGTAGGACTTATTAAAAATATGGAACCTTTAATGAAAGGCGAGATTAACCTTTCACGGGGATGTTTTACATATAAGGGACAATGGGAATATGTGTTAAAGGGTGAGACTCGTAAGGAAGTTACGTTGTAAAATAAATGAGTACCTACTGAAATTACACTTAGGAGGATAGGAATCCGCGAGTGTCACTTAATAAGTTGGAATAATCCCACAAATTTGAATAAGAGACAAACCGTTATACGTGCTAACTAATTAACGAGTAATAAGAATAAATATCATAATTATGGGTCGTGAGAGTGTACCTAAATTTGATATAGTAATAGTAGTATATATATATGACTTTGTTTATGCATATACTATATACGTGTAAAAATCATGCCCGCACTACTTACTATCCCTGAGGTTACCGCGCTGGGACAGTCTTATCTCGATGGGACCTTTATGGGGGCTATTGACTCGTACCCTAGAAGATAGGAATCCTTGGTAGAGGCTATCGGATCGATAGTCAGACGGTCCTAAGAGACGTGAGGGTATGTGCTATCCTCTTAGTGACTTGGAACTATGCTTCGCCTCATTTTGTATGTGCTTTGTGTTAATAAAGTTCGAGAGTGATTCCGAACTAGTATTTCCCTTAGTACGAGTGATACGGCGACTGGATAGCAGAGTATGCCCGCACCATAGATTTTATGTGGGATGCTGTTAGAATATATATATATATTATATGAGTATTTAATATATATATATATTTAAATCTAGAATTTGGGAACTACCTGCTGTGATTATGGTATGTAAGAAAAGTATAATTATTTCAACTTGGGAATAAGTGTTTGAAAATTATGATATATTTATGAGGAACTTTATTATCGAATAAGGCATATGTGAGAATTGTACTGTTAAATAAGATTAACCTCCTTAACATAGGAAATCGTCGGCTTGAAATCTTACGAGTAACTGAAGATGAAATAAGTTAAACTGTTGGGAGTATTAGTGCGATAGGTGTGCACATTAGAAGAGAGGTGAGAATTTCTCAAGGGAGTGTCGCACTAATATGTTGGTTGCATTAGCCGGTAGCACTTTAAATACTTGCTAGACTAATTTTAAACTATTTTTACAATTGGGCTCTGACCCGTTTCCTATTTTCTCTTCTCTCTTGTATATATATGTATATATTATAGGTGCCCAACCACAGGTGCGTCTTGCATAGGATCCTCCATAGGGAACGCGCTGCAGCTTAGGTGGGAGTTATGGGCCTCTTGCTTAGACGACCTCATTGTTGATTCCACTTCTAGTTCTACTTTATCTAGTTGGGCATGTGTCGCCCTTTTCATTATTCAGTTGGTTTTTGTGATGGATTGTAATTCATTTACTTTCAGTAGTTTTACTTTGGGATTTATTACTGTCAGAATGTTTTTCTTTGGTGGTTTGAAGTTAGGATTTACTATTGATAGTTAAATTCTTGAATGATCATTTATATCCTTGTTATTATTGTGTGACTCTTAAACTGTTAATTATCACAGGTTTTAAATATTGGTTTTAAATTAAATTTGGAAATTGAAGTCTAAAAATGGTTTTGTCACTTAGCTTAATTATTTAGGGTGTTTAATTGGAAAAGTTATTTTTGCGATAGTGATGCTGAGAATGAACCAACCGTTCACCTTGGTTATAATTTAATAAAGGACTGATCACCCGGTATTTAATTAGGCAGGGTATCACAATTGCTTCCATCCTACCCTAAAATCCAAGATGAACATCCTCAATATATCCTCTAGCATCTGATTAACCCTCTCAGTCTGTCCATTTGTCTGTGGGTGGTATGCAGTACTCAGTCGTAAGTCAATGCCCATAGCCTCCTAAAAACTCTGCCAGAAGTGAGACACAAGGAACTTGTCTCTATAAGATTCAATATTGATCGGTACCCCATTCAGATTAACTATCTCCACTATGAACAGCCGCGCATACTGCATCATCTCAAAGTCGACGTGAACAGGCAAAAAATGTTCCACCTTCGTCAGCCGATCAACTATCACCCAAATCAAATCGTGACCCATCTGTGATTTTGGCAGTCCGATAATAAAGTCCATAGAAATTCTCTCCTACTTACACATGAGAATCTCTAGTGGTTGTGGCATCCCTGAAGATCTCTGGTAGTCTACCTTAAATAATTGACGAGACAAACTCTTCTATGTCTTGCTCCATCCCTACCCACGAATACTATCTCCTCACATCCTGGTACACCTTATCTCCATTGGGATGTACTGAAAACCTCGATCTGTAAGACTCAGTCATAACCGCATGTCTCAAATCTTCATCCTCTGGCACAACTAGTCTCCCCTTAAAATATAGGCCTCCCTCTGAGCTGATCGAGTAAGACTCCGCACCCTAAGAAAATAATTGGTGCACTATATCCTGATAATACTAATCCTCTGCCCATGCTTTCACTACCCGCGTGATAATCTTAGGAGTGACAATTAAAACTGACATGCATGTTCTGGAAATCTCATCATCATGATGAAGCTCACTCCACTTCGCCTTTAAAACCTCAACCAAATCCCCAATGGGTCTCCAACTTAACTTATCTGTCGCTATTTAGCTTTACCAGGATGATATTGTATATCAAACTGGTAGTCCTTCATGAATTCTATCCACATCCTCTCCCTCATATTCAGATCCTTTTATGTGAAGATATATTGAAGTGACTTATGATATGTGAACAATGTAAATTGCTCCCCCAAAAGATAGTGTCTCCATATCCCAAAGCAAACACAATCGCTCCCAACTCCAGGTCGTGTGTGGGATAATTCTTCTCATGGGGCTTAAGCTTTCAAGACGCATAAACTATATCCCTCTCCTCTTGCTGTAATACGCCCCTAATCCTGCAATAATGCATCCGTGTAGACTCAGTACTCCACCCCACTCCTAGGCAATGTAAGTACAAGTGATGATGTTAATTTATCCTTCATCTCATTAAAGGCTAACTAACAGTGATCACTCCACACAAGCAGTACCCCTTGTGAGTCAGGTTCATCAACGGACCCGTAATATTTAAAAATACCTTAATGAAGCAACGATAATACCTTGCTTACCCCAGAAAGCTATGAATCTATGTCGGTGTCATGGGTTATCCCCACCCCCTCACCACCGATACCTTACTCAGATCAATAGAAATACCCCTATTAGACACGATGTAGATAAAAAATTGTACCTCCAGTAGCCAAAATACACCCTTTTAAAATTTGGCATACAACTAGAGGTCCCGGAGTATTTGTAAGACCATATGAAAATGATCCTTGTGCTCCTCCTTAGTACGAGAGTAAACCATAATGTTGTCCATAAACACGATCATTAACTGGTCCAAGAACTCCCTGAATATCATGTTCATGAGATCCATGAACACCGCTGGCACATTGGTGAGCCCAATTGGCATCACCTTGAACTCGTACGGCCCATACCGTAATAGGAAAGCGGTCTTGGGAACATCCTCCTCCCAAATGCGCAACTGGTGATATCTCAATCTCAAGTCAATATTGGATAAGTACACATCCTCTTTCGACTGATCAAACATGTCATCGATCCTTAGCAGCGGATACTTATTTCGTATTGTGACCTTGTTCAGCTCCCTTTAGTCTACAAACAAGCGAAGAAAACCATCCCTAATCTTCACAAATAACACAGGTTCACCCCATGGAGATGTGCTTCGCCAAATTAAATGAATCTTCTTCCTCAACTCCCGCATCTCAGAAGGGGCCATATGATACAGTGCTCGGGAAATCGGTCTCATACCCCGTGCTAGGTCAATAATAAACTCTATCTCTCGACTGGGTGGTAACCTTGGTATATCCAAAAATACATCCTTAAATTCTCTCACAACTGGAATCTAGTCTATCAGAATAATTACCTACTTTGAGGTCTCCTCCTCAATGCAGTATAGGTAGGTGTGCGAACCTCCCTCAGGAAGAGGTTCGCTACCAAGAACGTCTCCTGACCCATAATAAACAACACTATGGTCCTCTCGTAACAGTCTATCGTTGCCTTGTAATCCGTCAACCAATCCATACCTAAGATAAGATCGTATCCCTCAATGTCTAACACAAAAAGGTCTGTTGCTAAGCTCAGACTTCCAATAATAATTTCCGCACCTCTACATACCGAGTATATATGGTGAATCTACACACATAAGGTGAGTGTCTGCTGCCTCTGAAAGACTGGCTGGTTGAGCAAATCTAGTGGCAATAAAAGAATGCGACCCCAGTATAAAAAATAATACTACCCTCATAGCCATGAATAGGATACATACCTTCGACTGTTGGCGATGCCTGAGGTGATGGTGTACGTCCTGGACGTTATACACACACCCATAGTGCATCTGTCCCTACTGCTACTGTGGGGCTGGGGGTACTGGTGTTGGAGGTAACGGAGCCTATTGCCCCTGTTCGGCACCCTGCTACTGTTCCCTACCTAACTATGGGCAATATTTCCTTTTATGATCCTGCTGGCCACATATAAAACATTGTCCCGGAAATGATCTCTACCTCTAGTCCTGCTAGCAATATCAAGGCTGGCCCTGGCGCTGGCCCTGGTAACCCTGTCACTACTGGCCACCTTCACTGTTCCCTTGGCCTGACTGTTGCCCTGAAGAACCTGCTACTGCTGATTAGGGCCCTGTTGACCCTGCCTAAAACCCTGACCATTGGATCGATAACCCCCAGATTTGAATCTCTTAGCAGAATCCCCCTATCAGGAATTCTTCCCCTGCTACCTACCTGCTTGATGTTGTTATGATTCTCTAGCAATACCCCCACCTACTTTGCCCTGCTGGCTGAGCTCACCTCCTCTCTTAGTTCCCTTCATATGGTAGCGATGATTTTGGTAGTGTAATAGTATTACATTGACGACATTTGTTAATGTTACTAATGCCGTATTGTCGATCAAGTGTTGCATGATCCTCCAGGATAATCCATCCGTAAACCTCACTTTCTTCCTCTCACCTCATCTGACAAAAAATTAGCCAAATGGGTGAACTCCTCCTCATACTCTTCCATGGAGCGGTCACCCTGGGTTACCTCACTGAATTTATTTTGCATTTTAGTCTCCACTGTTATTGAAAAGTACTTGCGGTCAAACTGCACCTAGAACTCAGTAATCGTCATCATATCTCTCTTCTCGACAGTGATAACTGACTCCCACCATTGTAATGTTTATCCATCAAGTATGAAAGTATCCAACATTTTCTTTTGCATCTCACTACATTCCACCATGTGTAGGTGCCTTTGTATATTCTTCTTCCACTAACACGCCAAAACTACATCAGAGCTACCCTAAAACTCGGGCGAGTCGCCCTTCTGAAACGTCTCTCTAACTCTCTACCAAGTAGATGGCCCTGGCTAGGCTTAGATTACTGGTGCCACTTGAGGCTGCGGGTGCGAGTACGGGTGAGGCTGTGGGAAATGAACGACAATAGCTGCGTTGATCGCATGGGCCACTATCTCCGCCACCTGTGCAGTCGAGATCATCTCCGGTGGTGGTTGTGGTGGCGGTACATGTGGCTCTTGGTGAGCCTCCCTCACCTCATCCCTGGTCGCTACCCTCGCTGCTTGCTCTCTCCTTTGTGGCATCTGAAAACATATTTAATTATATAAGTACACAGTATATACAAAATTTAATAGTATATTCATGATATCTCAAACACGTGAAGATAAAAGCAACAATCCTAATAATAGGGCTCTATATCAAAAGAACGATGCGTTGAAATCGTAATAAGTCATACAGACCCTATGGACACTAGAACTTGATGTTCTGATACCATCCGTGACACCCCGCCTAATTAAATATTTGGTGATCAGTCCTTTATTAAATTGAAAGAGGTTTCCCATTTAGTTCATTCTCAGCATCGATGTCGAAAAACATATTAATTACTAACCACCTATTAGTTAATTAAACTGGTGTCAAAATTTTATCTTTCATTAAACCATTTAATATAAATTTCTGCAAACTAAATTAAGGCATTCGTACAATTAATTTAGGCTCAACCATCATAATGAAATAAATAAATAAATATTGTCTTGTTGAATAAACCATCGGCTAAAAATCCAAACCCAACTAATAGTCCAACAAATAGTAAATAAATCCACTACAAGTCTGAAATGAATACTGAAACAAATGAAGTCTAAATGGGGTAACATGCCCAACTGAAATACTGAACTGAAATCCTACACTAGGAATGAGTAGAAGCGTCTAATCAAGTCCCGCAAGCCTCCATAGTGCTGCACAAAATCGTCCTTGGAATGGATCGTCAAGTCTAGCGTCCCTACGGCTAGACACCTAAAAGGTTTTGGAAAATATTTATAGCAAGGGTCAAGGTTCTAAAAGGCGCGAGGCGTGGTCGAGGCGTAGAGGTCAAGCCTCAAGCCTTAGGAGCCTAGGTGTAAAAAGGTATTTTTATTTTATTTTATTTTAATTATTCTAAGGCTAATAATATAATAAAATAATACATACCTTGAATTTTGAAAATATATCCTTATGTTTGGTATCCATCTTTCACATATTCATGCTCCATAATCAATATATAAAGTGTATTTTGATTGTTTTGGACAAGATATTGGTCGGATTTGTAAAAACAAAATCTTTAAATAATGATATCATTTCACTAAGGCATATTTGTTTTTTTTTTAAAGTGCACCTTAAGATTTTTACCAAGAATAAGGCGTAATAAGGCGATGCGTTTCTCTCAAGCCTCAAACCTATCCGTGCTTAGGGCAAGGGTTAGAACACAAAACATTTTGAACATATTTTGCAAGAATTTATCACAATTTAAAAATCAGTTATTGATTACACGTGTTAGGTTCACGTACACTCTCTTGAGTTTCTTCACCTCTCAACTATTGTGCCCTCCTAACATTTTCTACTTAGCCCACCTATCCATACTACCCCAGCTAACTACACGTAAGTATCTATCTGACTCTCAACATCTATAAGTTCCCGTACCACCCATAAAGTACACTAATCGAATTACCATATCTCATATGTTATTGATATCATAAGTAATATTCTCCATCTGTTATCATTTAATCATTTAATTAAGTCCAACTACTTAATTCGTTATTTATATACACACTATCAATCTGTCTACTATCACATGTAAGTAGAATTATTCAAATGATTATATATAACTATCTCACTAATATATATAATTACGGTGTCTCTCAAAAGGACCACCTAACAAAAATAGGCATACTCTGCTATTAGTCCATGTACCTTTCGTACTAATATAAGGACTATTAGTTGGGCATGTCTCCTCGAATCCAAAATGGAATAACAAACAATGGAGGCGAACATAATTCTAAGCCTTTGGAGTACGCACATGCCTAACGTATCCAAATGACCTGCCAGTCTCAATAATACACGACACATAGTGATCCGCCCTAAGTTCTATGTCCCGGGGCACAAATTTAGACCTCCTTGGAATTGGCAAGGTGGGCCCAAATCAAATTAGCGGGTGTACACACAACCTAATTATCATATTTCATACGTAGGATTTTTCTCTCAAATACTCACCGTGCCATCAATTTATGCTTAATCTCGCTATCATTTTAATTTGAGTATTAATTAGAGAGGAATTTGTCGATCTGACCTCTCATTTGGGCAAATATGGGGCCTTCTTTTCCATCCAGAGCTTTGATTGCATGAGAAAGTTTGGTGTTTAGATCTTTAAGGTCTTGTCAGCTTGGTGTGGGGAGATTACCTTTGATATAGACTTCACCTTTAGGAAAAATATCCCCCCATCGAATTATTAGGGCTTCGACACAAGCCCTAGGAGAAGGAGGACCCTTCTCTAAAGGTCCTAGTTACCTATTTATGAAATTCAGTAGCTAGCTCTATCTTACATGACTAATCTATATCATAAATTCATTTAAATTCCCTTAATTCATTCTCCGTCTCTCGAATTAATTACGCCTTAATTTAAGTATATTAAATCTCATCTTAATCCTCTCATTAAGACTAAGTCCTAATCCCACTACCAGCCTACTGTAATATAACAAATCTCTCGTTATAATTTAATGAAGTCCAAAAAGTTTCCTCGACCACATTTTAGGAGTTATAGGCTTAAAAGGAAATTTTCACATTTTCTGGGAAAAATGAATCGATTCGCCAGGAGACCGAATCGATTCACTCTCTGAATCAATTTGCCTCTATATCGAATCGATTCAAAATTACGTAGATCATCTTCTTCCTCAATACGCAAATGTGTTTTTCATCATTTTTCTTATTCATTTCTCTATTATTATTTACCAAACTTCAAACCAATTGTCCTAAGCATTATCTACATGTATTATGATGATTTCCCACGTGATATAATCCTCAAAACATTAAACTTTCTAATCAAACATGGATCATAACATCTATTCATCAAAACCCTAACTTTCATGTTCTTCATTTATACACAACATAAAACCTTGATTTTTCTCATCTAAATTATCACTCGTGTTCTAATTTCATAACCTCTACATGAATATAATCAGTCTACATGAAATCCTACCAATAACATGGATTTAAATTATTATTTTTCTCTAAGAATATGGCTTTATCAACATATTTCAAAACCTTATAAACATGGGTATTAATAACTTCAAATAAAACTGTAAATAAACACTTTCCTTGTCTTGTAAGATTTGATTTTGTGATTTTGATGTTAGATGATGTGCCTTATCTTCCAATCCTTACTCTAAGATCGATAATGGAGTAAGATCACCCTTCAATTTCTTAAAAACTCTCTCTTAGGCCTCACAAATGATCTCTCTTCTTCTCTATTGGCTTCTCTGAGTTTTAAAACCTCTAAACCCTAACCTTTACCATCTATATACTGATAAACAAAATGGAAATTCGTAGGTCTCTTAACCCTTAATTACTAAATGACTAAAATGCCACCATACTATTCTGGTTTAGTCTAAAATACCCACGGAACTTAATTAACACCCCCATGTATACTATTCTGACTATTTCGACCCTTTCGGAGTCGTCTGTGACCTTGAAATCATTATCCGAGTCACTCTAAATAATATTCATATCTCGACCTCAATTTAGTATACATGCGACTCCCGTTTGAGAAAAATTCAATTACACCAATATCACGTGCTATGACGCATAATAATTTCTATACAACATTTACTATTCCCTTAATAAATTTAACACATAATATGAATCATTTTGTCTTTCTCTTGATTAATATTTAATAACCACGCTTTTATTTAATTAAATTAAATTATTTCACTCTCGTAATTTAAAATAAAATGAATAATCTACCGAATTAATTAAATTCCAAATACGCATATTATGGGGTATTACAGGTAGTTTGTTTGGTTGACTTAATTTCAGCTGCTTTGTTGACTTTTAGATTAGATATCATCATGTAATTAATGATCTTGTTTACACAACTACATTGTAAGTTTATACCAACTACCATGGGTAGGCTTTCATATGCCATATTTGGTTCGAGTTTTACTTTAGGCAGTTGTGTTTGGGCTTAGGAGAAGGTTCGACACACTCATCTATGTATGGACGTGAGTATATTAGAGGAGATTTTAGTTGCATACACGTGTCACCAATAATCTAAGGTTCTTCTAGTTTTGTTTAGATATGTATTGATTTATCACTTATGCGAGAGCTAAATTTTTTCCTTATAGATTGGCATTAACTTTGGGTCAACTGCGAGGGCATTTATATGGAATTGACACTGTTAGAGATATTTTAGGGTCGTGTGAATCGATACCACAATGTTTCTGAGCCGATTGGTCATTCAGGGACGACATTATTTTGAGGGAGCTCTAAAAGAGGGATGGTTTATTAAATGGATGTGTGAACCACCAACAGCAAGATAAGGTCAAGATACGGGATGAGTGTTTCTTGTTACGTAGTAATGACCTGTCGGACAAGTGGGGGAGAGTGTTTACTCCTGATGATTGAAATGGGAGCGAGTTATCATTATTAGTGAGATTAGGAGGAGAATATCCTGAAGGCAACTTTCTAGTATAATATGAAATGAGCGCGCCATTAGTGCATTTTGACCGTGCAAAGGGGTAGTTCATTGTGATTTGCAATGATTTTTTGATGAAGAGGGAGTGGTGTGGTAGTGGTGCTCGCTATATCCAAATCTATAATTATTGGTGGTTTATGTCCAATATTAAAGTTTACCGAGAGTGGGGTATACAAATAGTATTGGGAATAGGTTTCTTTCTCCGTTTAATGATCTAAGATGTTTACATTTCTGGAGAATTTTTTGCCAGAAGGAGGTCCTAATTATAAGGGTTAGAGTTGACCAAAGCACTTATTTGATGACTCACTATACATTCTAGAGATGACTAAAAGTACGAGAGTATAAGATATTGATTGTTTGATTATTATGAGGTCTCGAGGTCCTCGAGAGGGCATGGTACCATTTGCGGCCATCAAAGTCGATTGGCCGCATTGATTTGAGCTATAAGTTAGAAAGCTATTAGTGTGTGGGTGTTTTGGAATACCTTAAAGGATAGGGTGTCCCTAGTCGAGCGTGTGAACTTTGACAAAATCAACTAAGGAATTTGTAAACAAGTGGAGGTGTGGTTTGGTGTTTCAAGCGTAATGTGGAAATTATGGAATTCGAGTTCCAATAGAGAGTAGACAACCTAATGGGAAGTCACCCTATGTGGCATAGATAGGGAGAGGTCATTGTTGGTTTATTTTACCTTATCATCATTAGTGTGCAGGATATTTTTGGTACATGATGAAGAGAGTTCCCGAGGGACCAGTTAGTGTTCAACAATTAAACTAGTCGATTTAGAGTATAATTGAACGCGATTTATGATGATAGATACCAAGGTGTGCATTAGGTCCTAGAGGATAGATTCATCTATAGTAGTGGGAGGATTTTATGGGCGAGATATTCTTTGATTTCCTACTAAAAATATACTGAATTCAAATTTCAAGAACGAAATTTCTTGTTTAAGGGGGGAGGGAATGTAATACCCCATATTTTGTGAATTGATTAATTGAATAAAATTAATTATGTGTGCTTGTTGTGACTGCTAATGTCATCATTTATATCTTTATGTGTTATTTAATTAGAATTTAAAATTTGATTTAAGACACGATGATTAATTAATATTTGGACCCATATCGGGAAATTAGTAAATAACTGAGTTATTAATTATTTGAATTGGTATATTTTTGCATCAAGTTGGTGGGATTTATAGCATGTAAATTTTTGGTTTAAAATGGAGTAATTTAGGCCGTTTAGGTTAGTATAGGACGTAAGTGGGTTATAGGCCATTTAAAGACTATTTTAAGCTTTTTGTTAGTGGGCCATTTGGGGACCAACCCTAATTTCGTGGGTTAAAGGTTGTAAGGGGTCATTAGAAATCTCATTTATCACAAAACACAATTGGGAAGCAAGTTGGGAGGCTAGAGAGAATGCACATGAATATAAGAAGAGTAATTAGGATATTTGGCTTGGTTTTTCTCCACAAATTATGAGGCAATATTATACATAATGATCATGGTTGTATGCGTGTTAACATTGTGATTTATATTTAAATCTAAATGTAAACATAACTTAAATCTAATTAGAAGGCTAATTTGATTAATTCTAAGACTAACCTAGTTTAGATAGTAATTGGGTTAGTTTTCATTACTAATTTGAATGATTCTCTCATTAATTGGAATTTAAATGGTTGCAAGATGATTATAACATGTTTTGTGTTATTAATTAGTTAAATGCCCTGATTATATGAATTGATCCATTAAGATCATTAGTTGGGTGATGAATTTTATTAAAGTTAGGGTTCTTAAATTAACAATTGGGTTTTTAATTAATCTTGGTGTAATCTTGGGTTTTAATGATAAACATGGGTTACAATTATTGTTTTGATGTGGTTTTATCATTTAAATGTTTATTGGGTTCTTAGAGGAAGCCCTTGTGTTCATTAATGGAGGATGGATAGAGGAAAATGGGGATTGAAGATGAAAAATCCCTTAACGAAGGAGAAATGGGGTTGTTTGTTGTCTATCGATCAACACTTGGTTATCGATTTATCGACAATTGTAAGGGAAAATTTCTAATTGAGTCAATTTGTAGTATTGGCTTAATTCCGGACAAAACAATTTGAGTCATATGATAGATGTTCATGTTGTATCCTAAAATTCTATGACATTTGAAGAGTTGAAGATGCGTTGGACAAGTAATCAAAGTATTTTCTTTGTCGATTTTTCAAGTGCCACATTTTGCGTCCTCAACAGTTTATCATTTTCCAAGATCTCCAAAGGTATCAATGCATGTATATATATAGGAGCTTAAAAAATTATTTGGGTGTTCTTTTATATAAACGACTTTGTATTTTTCTCAAAAAAAAAATTTGGAACTTTTCATAAAATTTTGGAGTAACAATGGAGTTTTTATATTTTCTGAAAAGTCATTCAAACGAGCCTGAAATCTCGTTCGAACGTACTACTAACGACAATATGCCATTTTATTTGGTTTTTCATTGAAAAGTCATTAGAACGAGGTCATTCAAACGAACTATCGAACGAGATATCTTCGGAATTCTCATTCGAACATACTTGGTTGTTGGATTCTCTTTTGAATGACATGAAAAACTCATTTGAACAACGTGGGCGCGGGAACAATTTTTTGATAGTTTTTAATTCCAACCATCCACTTCCCCTCTACTTTTTATCAGATTTTATATGTGTGGGAGTAGTTTTTGTAACACAACTTTTGGGAGATTTTCTAAGGGCCATTGAGAGCCAAATTCCAAAACCAAAAGTCCATTGGTGTTTGTTTATCAAATTGATTATCTTAAGAACAAAACCAAGATTTACACCCATAGTTTGTTTTGATCTAAGTTCATTTATATATATATATCTTTGCTTGGAGATCTTTTGGCACCGAGTTTCTTCTTTACCCATTAAGGAGAAAGTTTGGGATCCTTCTCTACCTCAAAAAGGAGATTGCTTGTGTTGCGGATTGCTCATACGGTGAAAGGCACCATGCATGCATTGATGGTGATCGAGCCCCATCGATGGATTCCGAGACTGTGGTGGAGTCCGTAGTTATCGATTAGGCGGAGGTAGAAGCAAAAATGAATGTCAAGGCTTGGACAGAGTCAAGTCGTTGTAGTAAGTCTGTTGTCTTATTTTTGTAAACATACCATACCTAGTGGATTTGTAGGCAGGGATGTCCGAGGTTTTTTTCATTGTGGGCTTTCTTTGTACATCGCGGCATAGTGTGTTGTGTTTATTTTATTTTGCAAAAATCATCTAGATGCAGGCTTAGGTTAATTAAGATAAAAATTGGTTTAAACACACAATTTGTTTAATTTGGGGTTAAGTTTAATATTGGGTAATTTTAATTTAATTTAATTCAAGTAGAAATTAATTTAATTTGATAATATTCATGCTTAGTTTTTTTAACTTGAATTGAATTAAACTTTTCTTGAAGTGAAAATGAAAATGTTTGTGTAGTTTAATTTCACTTGTAATTTAATTTAATTTTAATTTTGAAGAAAGTAAAATTAGAACTTTATAATTATTAAAATTAGAAAAGAAATTTAAAATTTGGTATATTGTTGAACCATCTCATAATTTAAACTTTAAGTTTTGGGGGCTTTTGTACCCATCAAGTGGTATCAGATTGTGCATCATGATATATTCTTGCTAGTTGTATGTTTGTTTGTCATTTTCTAGTCTTTGCATCATCATATAAAAATTTTGTTAGAATTGTGATATGTGTATCTTTTGTATTTTATTTCATTTTGTTTGGTCTCATTGAAAAAATACAAAAAGATTTTTGTTTTATTTTAAGTTGATTTTTTTGTGTTTGTTAAAAAAATTGAAATAATCAAAAATATTTTTTTTATGTGTATTTTAGTTTTTCACACTTTATGTGGTATATACTTGTGTTTGAATCCAATATCACCCCCGCTTCCATGTGGCTAGAACTTTTGGTTAAGATTTTCAATCCTTAAAGTGTTCTCTGTCATGCTTGCATGGAGGAGTTGGATTTGTGTTACGTAATGGATTCTATTTTTATATGCCTGAATTCGCACATGTACGAGCTCATTTGAAATTAAACTTCACATGTATATATGAGTTAAGTGAGATGTTCTCCTATCAATTTAGTCATTTGCATGTTTCTATGACTAGGGAGTATTTTTGCATGTAAGAACCGCTTCCCGGATGTAAAAAATTAATAAAATATATTTACTCGGTGTAGTTATTTTTCAATGGAATCGGGTTGCAAAAGACAAAATCACTTTGCGTGAAAATCCCCCATTGAAATATGGACTAAAAGAAAACCATGGCTTTATAAAAAAAAAATAGCTAAAGCCTTCATTGTTTAGTAGGTATGTTCATAAAAGAAAAAGAATATTAATGAAGAAGTTTGATTGGGTATATCAACGGGTTTGTACAATGACTTTGTATCCTAGTTATGTTATTCTTGTCATGACTTTATTGGTTTGTAGAGTCATCAAAATTCTAGGCTTATGTGACTTGTGTATGTTTGTTCATTGATTTTACTTTATATTGTCACATGAGGCTATATTTAAGTGTGATAAAGTTTTACAATCAAATGAGAACCCCGTGAACATGTTTAAGTGATTGGGTTTATATGCCTTTAGTCTCTAGTTCACACCCCTTCACTTTCGTTTACCACATGTATTTAAGCACATTTTTACCATATGAGTGTGGAAAGCTTTAAGCATTTTGTGTCGTGTGTGGTGTTTATACCCATGTATATGTGCGCGTGCATTACTGATATCTTTTTGTATATATATATATATATATATATATATGGTATTTATTTGTTTTTGAGTCTTTGCCCTGTTTACTAGTCCGTATATGATTTCAATTCAATATTGGTATCTAACTTGTTGCGAAATTTTTGGTTGATATCCCATACTTAGCGTAACACATGTTAATGGTATCTTTTTGTCTCGCATCATAAGTTGGTATCTATTTATCCTTGTGAGGATTAGTTATCATTCATTGTTGCCCATATGATCAATTGCTCTTGTCGTATTACACCATCGCAGGCTTAACTTGCTTTTCCTTAGTTCATATCCCTTGTGTATACTTAAGCGGGAGAAATGGTATTTGCCTTAATTAGGGGAGAAACAAGTGATTTTATAATTCTTTAGCCTTTGTCTATTCCTGAACAAAATAGGGGAGAATCGGTATCTAAACCTTTAATTTGGGGAGATCAAACTTGGGGGGGGGGGGGGGGGGAGATGTCTTTATAGGTAGATCATTATTAGATAAAGGGGGATAATTATTATTTTATGCAATTTAATTTGTTATATACCCTATGCGTTTGATGGTTTATTTAAGTATGCGGGATTTCATCTTCAGTGGTATTCTTAAAGTGACAAAGCATATTCTAAGTGTCGAGTCAAGCGTATGTAATTTTATTTTTTGGGTGGGACTGTATACAGATGTACTTGACGGCCCTTGGGATTTTTATGCTTGGTTTGTCCCGGAATAGCCAAAGGGTGAGATTTGTAAGGGAAAATTTCCAATCGAGTCAAATTGAAGTATTGGCTTAATTCCGGACAAAACAAATTGAGTCATATGATAGATATTCATGTTGTATCCAAAAAGCCTATGACGTTTGAAAAGTTGAAGACGCAGTGGCCAAGTAATCAAAGTATCATCTTTGCCAATTTTTTAAGTGCCTCATTTCGCGTCCTCAATGGTTTATCATTTTCCTAGATCTCCAAAGGTATGAATGCATCTATATATATAGGAGCTTGGAAAATTACTTGTGTGTTATTTTATATAAACGACTTTGTATTTTTATCAAAAAAATATTTTTAGAATTTTTCATAAAAGTTTTGGACTTAAAATGGAATTTTTATATTTTCTGAAAAGTCGTTTGAATGAACTAGAATCTCGTTTGAACGAAATTGCCAGGTCGTTCGAACGAACTACTAACGACAATGTGCCATTTTCTCTATTTTTCGTTGGAAAGTCGTTAGAACGAGATCGTTAAAATAAGGTCGTTCGAACAAACTATCGAACGAGATTTCTTCTGAATTCTCGTTCGAACGAACTTGGTTGCTGGATTCTCGTTCGAACAGCATCATTCGAACGACATGAAAAAGTCATTCGAACGACCTAGATGCGAAAATAGTTTTTTGACGGTTTTTTAATTTTATCCACCCACTTCCCCTCTACTTTTTATCAGATTTATATGTGCAGGAACAATTTTTCTAACACAACTTTTGGGAGATTTTATAAGGTCTTTTGACAGCCAAATTCCAAAACCAAAAGTCCCTTGGTGTTTGTTTATCAAATTGATTTTCTCAAGAACAAAACCAATTTTTACACCCATAGTTTCTTTTGATCCAAGTTCATTTATATATATATATATATATATATATCTTTTCTTGGAGATCGTTCGCAACCGATTTTCTTCTCTACCCATTAAGGAGAAAGTTTGGGTTCTCTCTCTACCCCCAAAAGGAGATTATTTGTGTTGCGGCTTGTTTATACGGTGAAAGGCACCGTGTGTGGATTGACGATGACCGAGCCCCATCGATGGATTCCGAGACTGTGGTGGAGTTCGTAGTTATCGACTAGGCGGAGGTTGAATCAAGAAGGAATGTCAAGGCTTGTACGGAGTCAAGTCGTTCTATTAAGTCTGTTGTCTTATTTTTGTAAACATACCATACCTAGTGGATTTGTAGGCAGGGATGTCCGAGATTTTTTTTCATTGTGGGTTTTCCTCATACATCGCGGCGTAGTGTGTTGTGCTTATTTTATTTTTGCAAAAATCTTCTAGATGCATACTTAGGTTAATCAAGATAAAAATTTGTTTCAACACACAATTTGTTTAATTTGGTGCTAAGTCTAATATTGGGTAATTTTAATTTAATTTAATTCAAGTCGGCATTAATTTAATTTGATAATATTCATGCTTAGTTTGTTTGATTTGAATTGAATTAAATTTTTGTTTAAGTGAAAATCAAAATATTTGTGTAGTTTAATTTCACTTGTAGTTTAATTTAATTTTAATTTTGAAGAAATTAAAATTAGAATTTTATAATTGTTAAAATTTGGAAAGAAATTTAAAATTTGGTATATTGTTGAACCATCTCGTAATTTATACTTTAGGTTTTGGGGGCCTCCGCACCCATCAAGTGGTATCAGAGCATATAGTTTGGAGAAATCACATTTTCAACAATAGCAGGAAGGGACGAGGTGTTTTGGTTTTTTAATTGGATTTTTGGACTTTGGATCTTGTTGTTGGTTTGTTTTGGCCTTGTGCGTCATTAGGTTATGGAATAGAGTTAGATTTAATATTTTGAAGTGCTGTAAATTACTTTTGGCGTTTAGTTAATTATTATGAATTCGTTGATTTAAAGGGGTTAAATTAAGGATTTGGGCATTTTATTATAAACCCGTGTGTAGGAAGGGTGCTAATTGGGAATTTGAAAGCTTAGAGGATTGGGGTTTGTTGTTCGGGATTATTAAAGTTGTTGGGATTGATAGTGGGGTATTTATCCATTGGCTGATGTTAGGAATTTGGTTTAAAAAAATTCCCCCGGGGAGGGTATTTATCATAATCAATGGTTTTATATAAATTAGGTGTGGATTAATACATAGACTCGATGCCTTGGGATATTGGATTAGGACTAATTAAAATCTAATATAGTTGACATATGGATTTTAGGGTCTAGTAGGGTGAGACTATGCCTAGATTCAGAAAACCGGGTGGTTAGGGGTAATGTATTATAGTATGGATACAAGGTTATAGATGTGTTATACCTTTTGATAATAACGATATCATGAATATGAACCGGTAGTAGTACCTTAACCCATTTGTGAGGGTTATGTATGTGTTGGCGTTAACCAAATAGTGAGGGTTATATATGTGTTTTTTTAACCCTTTAGTGAGGGTTGTAATTACTTGTGTGTTTTACGTGATATGGTAACCATGTGTTTCTTCTCGCTGGTAGGCGTACTAGGAAGGATTCTATGATGGGGCACGTATGTTCGGACTGTGCTAGTACCCCAGTGAGTAGACGGAATTTTTCTTAGTCATATTTTCCCCTCAGTCACATATCCAAGTACTCGCGATCGAGATGGTTTACGAAGATAATTCTTTCATAAGTATTGAGTATGGTAGGCTTTATGACTGATGGGTAGACGTTATGATTTATCCCTTGCTGTTATGAGGTCTTAGGTTTGGCACGACCTAAGACTATACTAGTACATGCGAGAGTTCCCCGAAGGCAATAAGAATAGGCCTTTGTTATGTGCGAGCATGCGAATAGCCCATTTATTTGCACATGTCAGGGCTTGTACCTTTGTATTGACGTTAGACGTGAGTAGAGTCTTTCTCCTACTGTGCTAAAGATAGTTGTACTGGTTTATATGTTATACTGGAGATGTATATGACTTATGGTAGGGATGCCGACCTACATACGTATGTTTCAAATTTGTGTATTACCTATACTAGAGATGTGTATGTTGCACTATTGGTATAAGATGGCCAAAAGTGGATAGATTTAAGATATGATCCAGTTATTGCTATTGTGGTTTATGTTGTGAGAAGTACCTTAGGATTTAAGACTTTAGTACATCATGTTACTTCTATTGAAAGTGATTAACCTATTATAGTTAACAATAAATATTAAATAATGATGTTGTAAGACTTTAATCACATGGGCTACATATGGGTTTGAGATTAAAAATCGCATGATATTTTAGGTTTTTGGGTTGGGTAACTAATAACTTAAAATTTGTTAAAATACGAGAGGAAGATATATAGTTATAATGAGGCCCAGATTCAATTATAATCTTATTCTACATAGGTTTGTTGTTTACATTTTTTTAAGACATTTTTACTGGTTCTTGTAGTGGTAGTTCCTATGAATGTAGGTTCTTTGGAGGAGCATTTCTAGCGACATCCCATTTCTTACTCCTAAAATTGTAGGAGTCGAGCAAGTGTTGCTTAATCTTTTATCATAATTTTTTTATTTTTAGTCGGCTTGTACATGTGTATTTATTTTCAGAGTTGGGATTTTGTATGATTACATATTTTTTTATTCAGAGATGGATTATGTTTTATTGCAGTGATTGGTATCAGAGTTGGTTTAGTGTTGAATCAGTATTTTCATTATCTTCCATTGTTCTTTCGATTTTGATTATTTCTTATGTTGAGAATATTAACAAAAGTTTTTTATTCCCATAATTTTTATATTATATACTTATTTAATACAGTTATGGATTTTACGGGGTGTCAAAAGTGTCTAAGTGGGTTCAATGACGATTTAGTTATTTACTACGCATTTAGAAGTGATTGCACCTTATTTGATTTTGGACTTCATGATAACACCATTTTATTTATAGTTCTTAAGAATCAAGCTGGGGTGGAGTCAATCGAAGGAGAATTTTATATGAAAAGTTTGAGGAAGAATTGGTGGGAAAGGGGTAACCTGTGTGGTTGATGGGTAGAACGGTGATTAATTTTGGAACACCCTTTAGTTGGGTGTTTCACCTTCACACTATTGGTCTGGGGAGGTGTAATTAGTAAAATTGTTTAATATGTGTGTACTTTGTTTCGTTTGAATCCGAATTTGAATTCTATATCAAATATATAATTTATGGTTGATTGAAAAATTAGGGTTTCAATTTGGGGGATAAAATGACTAGGGATATGTATTCAAAAAATACACGTGAGGTAGGTCTAATTACAAAATATTTTTTGAACGGCATGTAGACGATGTTATAAGTTTTAGGGTTAGTTAAAATGAATTAGTAAAAGGAAAGATTAAGTCAAATCTTTAGAATATAACTATAATTGGTACGCCTCATCATAATTAGACATGTAAAGATATTAAATGGCATATTCTCTCTCCTTTTCAATTTACCTCCACAACAACATTAAATTTTCTCTTTGTCTCTAACTATTCTCTCATTCATAAAAAGAGAAACATCTTGGAAACACTCCATTTATCTCCCACCCTTATCTCTTCTTACTCAATACCCATGAAACCACCTATTAAAACCATTGGCAATACTTCCATCTTAATCATTAACAAATTAAACTCATGATATCATCAATTCGTAAAATCGTTAAAACAAAATTCTATTATGGGTCTCCACCGACACGACACTCGTGTCCACATCCACATTGGGGGGGGGGGGGGGGGAGTCGCCCACAACATTGAGGGGGTCTAGGGACTTTATAGATGCTATTTGCAGATGGATGGGGGCGCATCTGTTGCACCAACGTTCGTAATGCTAAATCCTCGACATCCATATTTTTTCTATCGACTTTATTTACATTTTGTGGGATTTAATTTTATAATTTTAATCATCTCAAATCGGTGATCAATGTTGATCTTTATGGGGGTTGTATTTGACAAATGATTTCCTTTTTAAATCATTATATATCTTCATCAATTATGTGTTCATTTTTTATACTAATGACAATAATTCAGGATTTTTTTGGCATTATTTCCTGGCTTGAACCCCATTTTCTATTAATGTAGTTAAGGTAATCGAGCTTTTTCTTACTTTGTGTGTGGGAGTATACCCAATATTCATATTATAATTGTGTTTATCCAATTAGTTTGTAATTTTTCTTTTTGAATTAATTTGCAATTCTATAAATATTCATCGCAATGTGAATTGTCTCATATTTTCCACCTCAATAGTGCAGTTTCAACCAAATTTTTAATGATTAAGATTCTTTAGTATTTTACATGGTAGCCATATAAAACTAATTACACATTTTCATGAAAGTGTTTATTGAAAACAAAAGAAAGTCCTTAAACTTCCATTTGATGTTAAATTGTTTTGTATTATGAGTTTTGTTCATATGCTAATACTAACCATATTAAGAATTCAAGGTTCGGTTTTTGTTTTATTTTGGTTGTGAATGGTGGTTTATGTAATCACTTTAATAGTATATGAAAAATAGGATGTTGATTTATTTTGTTTTATAACTAATTATAATGAAAATGGCCATTATACAACGTTATATTGCAATAAAGCTTTACAACTAACCTAATTAATTTATCTATATTCTCAGCTCTAAAAGACGGGTGATGCAACATCAAGGCTTGCCCACCTAGCCACTGGACCCTTGTTCATGGCACAAGAGTACAAAAAGTATCAATTGAACGGTTACATATTCGGTGCAAGGGTGTACGAGGAAAGTACAAATGTATAGAACTTGAGGATTTCATATAAGGCTCTTACTTTCTTTCGAGCGAGCGCAAAAGATAAAAACCTCATTGAAGCTGAAATGACTTACTATGGTGTAATTAGAAATATATTTGAATTGGATTATATAAGCTTCAAAGAGGATGTATTTTACTGTGACTGGGTAAGAGTTGAGGATAAAAATGCTTGTAAAGTTGATCCTACATCTAATTTGATCATGGTTGACTTGTCCAAGTTGAAGAGCAACGACCACGTGAGCTATGAGTCGTTTGTTTGTGCATTTCAAAAGGTCAACCAAGTGTTTTACTCGGAGTATATCAACAACGAGCCGTGGTCAATTGTCTTACATGCGCCAAAGCGTCTAAATAGCAGAGTGGATGACTTGGCTGCTCCTACGAATATCAATCCATTTTTTATGATAACCCAAATTTGAATCAATTTTTAATTTGTAATAAATATTCCAATTTGTACTTTATCAATCCATTTTTAATGCTTTTAATTGATTTTCACTTTATCATTTCCACTCTTGTGTAGTGTGCGTGTGTGTGGGCAGTAGGGGTGGGGGTGGAGATGTTTCGGATTTTTAGTAATTGTACATATTATGAGTTAGATGTTGTTGGTTTGGAATTAAGAATTGAGGTGTTAAATAGTAATAATTCATTTGGATTTGTAGTAATTGTACATATTTGCATGTCTTCTTCTAATTCATTTGAATTTGTACTAATAACAATATTTTTTTACAGAAAATGTCTCCTTCAGGTATTAAGGCGAGGATGATGATGTTGATTATGATGATGTCATCTGGGCTCGATGGTAGCAGAGGTGACGAGGGCTCCTCGACCCCTAGGCTCCCCAAATATGGAAAATTAAGGATGGCCGTCGAGAACAAGACATAGATATTAGCAAGATCCCTCGAGATACTAAAGACGATCATCGGCCCGGGGTACACTAGTTGGAGGGAGGTGCCAAATGATCTCCAGTTAGCTATTTAGGCAGCACTACAGGTAATGTATTTCAATTTCAATTTCAATTTTAATTTATATTTATCCGCAACTAACTTGTATTTGTTAAACAGGAACAATTAATCCTGGCCCCAGAACTATGCAATTCTGTCTTGGAGCAGTTGAGGGAGCAACACAAGACGTGGAAGAAACATTTATGGGGTCGGTCCTTTGGGAAGACCCGAGACTCCATTATTCGAATGTGTGACTCAGTCCTGTCGAAGGAGACGGTCTCATTGGCACAATGGCAAAATTTCATTGACAATGAGATCGAGGAGCGACAATTGGCATCTCACCAATCGGGGAGGGAAAATCGAACGAAAAGGAAAGAAGTGCACTACTCCGAACGGACGTCTTACGCCAAGGTGGAGCATAGGATGATGGTAAGATTTTATTTTTCCATAATTACAGAAATATGTTATTCTGCATTATTTTACTTTGCGGGCTCGATACTAATTTTGCATTATTTTATTTCAAGGGATGGGGAGTGGCCCTGGGGGTAGGCCACATAGGCTCGATGCTTATGTGGCTATTCGAACGAAGAAGGGGAAGGATAAGTAGGTGTACCCAATTTTCGCGTGCATGATTGTAAGTAATCCGACAGTTTACTTTTTGATAATTACGTTATAATTTTTTTATTTACTTATTTAACTAATCATGTGCTTTTTGTCATTTCGGGTAAAGCTTAAGGAAGTCCATGAGTTGCAGTCTGATGCCAACAAGGAATCTTTGTCCACGAACGCACTCAGCCAAGTGATTGGTGCTGATTGCAAGGGGAGGACAAGGGGGTCAGCTCGCGGGTGGCCAAATTTAGGATCATCGGATTAAAGACGAGCAACACCGGGTTGGCTCGAATGGTAGGCTCGCATGACACGAAGCTATCTCATTTGGAGGCAAAAGTCCAAGATATGTTCTAATTCATTAAGCGTTCATTGGGCAGAAAGGGTAAGGGTAAAGGGAAGGAGAAGGTGGTAGAGGAGGACGAGGATGTGGACATCGTTGCTTTATCGCCGACATGTACGGACTCTAATGATCCAGTCCCCTATTTATCTCCCTTCGACTGAGCTATGATGACACTTGGTTGGCCGAGCGTGTTTATACACGACATATTTAATGGCGAGCGGATAGGGAGGGGGTTGAGGGACCCGAATACCGTCTAGAGTATGCTAGTTCATGGACGTGCGCTTCAAGACATTGAGGCCAAGGTGCTCATCATGCATGTGATAACTGGGAAAGATAACTCCCCATTATGGTTGCGCGAATAATGCGGCACTATGCATATTAAAGGGTGTTTCTATTCGTATATCCTGTGGCCTATCATCCTCCTCAAACCTACCCCAGACATGTAGTGACATTATTTAAATTGTTTTGGATTGTTTTAAGTTGTTAAATTTGAATTGTTTTCAGTTGTTACATTTGACTTATACCGTGACGCATATTATTTTGAATGTATATTTGTATTATCTCTATTTTATTTGGATATATGATGTTTGAACAAGTACAACGTTGCTATAACAAGTACAAATATATTGTTGGGCAGTGGTAGCGGCCATACTACCCAGCATATGTTTTTTCAATTCTGCCCAAAATTGTCACGGTCACCGACCGTGACAACTCCTTGACAATTATTATTTGTCACGGATGTGCCACGGTCATTGAGCGTGATAATTTTTTAAAAGGTCACTGATTTGTCACAGTTATTGACCATGACAAATCTTGTCATGGTCAATAATCGTGACATGACCGTGACAAGTCTAATGAACTTGTCGCGGTCAATGACCGTAACAAGTCCGTGACAACAAAATTTGTCACCCCCAGACTTGTCACGGTCATTGACCTTGACAAGTTAGACTTATCACGGTCAATGACAGTGACAATCTGACAGATTTGGTGTAGTAATAAAAACCCACTTCTCAATCCCTCGACTTAATCATTCTTTCCCTTTGAGAAAGAAATTGGCTCAAAGTCGGCAGGGGGTAAAATCGAGTCTCGGGTCTGTTGGGTATCGCTTAGAGGATGGATTTTGGGTTAGATCCTAGTTTGGTGTGTCCATCCTCTCATAAATATCAGTTTATTGTTCTTTTACTTTGTATAATGATTGTGGTTCTATAACTCCTTTGCTTATTTGTCATATTGGCATCGGTGTGCTGATTTTTTCATTTTTTCTTCTAATAATCAACATTAGTAGAATGGCTGTGATGTTGAAAAATTACTTATTTTATGAGAGAACCTTATTTCCTTAGGGTTAGAAATTACCAATGGATCCTTCTGATCCATTTTTTATTTATCAAAATTATCAATTTGTAGCGTTTTTAGAGTTTTGGTGGTTTAATTAATTTTAAAATTTGAGAGATTGGCCATTGGAGTGATGATTGACTATTCGGAAATCTTTTATTTGGATTGTTTGTTGTGTTTTGGATGCATTTAGGAGACGTATATTCGTTAATAACTCTTCCTTGCTAAAACTAAAATACCTTTTACATTTATTTTCCGATATTCTGTGGAGGTTGAATGAGATAAGGTGTGGTGTTTTAATGGAGGAAGACAGAAAAATATTTGGTGGGTAAGAGATGAGAGAGAGTGGTGTAGCTGATGGTATTTTTAATGTGAGGTGAGCATGTTTGAAGTGTGTGTGGGTATATGGTAAAGGGGTTAGAGGTGAGAGAGTTTATTTAGCATTAATGTTTGAAAAAGGAGTATATGTGCATCTCTCTCTCTTCATATTTTTGTATTTCGCTAATCTGCCTTTTTCTTTGCACAGAAGATCTCACTCCACCTGTAAAACATTTTCCTAATCTCCTTTGGTGGCAATGGTGTTAATTTCCTCTTCAAGTGACCATATGAGCTACTCGGTGCAATACTTTTATGTTAGCCTCTTTCCTAGTAGGCAATTCTTTATATATTGATAATACACAAGGATTTGTGTGTGTAATATATTTGATGATCTGGGCATTTTATATTTATATTTAAAGATGAAGATTTCCAATTTTGATTCAATATTTGGAATGTAAGTTTTTGTGTGTATATATTTATATTCACATATGTTGCGTGAACTTTAGAATTAAGGAGATTTGATATCAGTTTTTATATGTTGTGTGATCTTTAGGAGATTTCATAACCCTATCTTTTAATTATTTAGGTTTCCACTTTTTTAATTTAAGAGATGTTGTGTTCAATTTTAACTTCAGAGGTTTTTTTAACTTGGTGGCGAACAATTTCGTTGGAAGATTCTGACTCAATTTGGACAAGAGTAGATTATCAAGATTGTTTCCATTCTTATTATAATTTTTGTGTTAACTTATTTTGTGTCTACATAATATTTATAGTTTTTGAGTTTGTTAGTGATTTGGGTTATATTACCTAAGATCGTGTTTACTCCATGCATCTTGCGGGTTTCCAACTAGTCATAAACAATGATGTAAAAATCTATTATTCATAATTGAAAAAATGTTATGTCGATTTGAATTGGTTATGCCAAGCTTTAATTTATAATAAGCACTTTATATTTATAATATATATATAAAATATAATACATTCTATTTTTAAATGGACCCAATTACACCACATTCATGCATTACTTCGCCCCCATGGCCATGATCCATCCGGTTTTAGTGGGATAAAGGAAATTTACTTTGACAAAGAGACCGCCGCTACCATGTAATTCATATTCAATCAAAGGAGAAAGGAACTTTATTTAAATCTATTAAAGTGCACTTTGTCGTTGGTTGACTAAGTAATTAAAGTGGATCATTGGGATAGCCGTGTAATTTCACCTAATCCAAGGAAGTACGTGTATTTACAACAATCAATCAATGTAATATTATTGTTTATTGCCTTCCATTTTTAGGTTAACTAGTTGTAAACCCGTGCGATGCGCGGGCGAAAGTTAATTACCATCAAACCCATAGTTTAAAACTAATAAACATGTGTTGTTGGTGTAGTCACACTTATCACCTACTCTATTACGATTGAAAATAATAAATTTAGGGAATAAAAAATTACTAAAATATTTCCACCATGCCATCAGCCTTTGTAGATCATATTTACCATCAAATCTCCAATTTAAAATAAATAACCTATTCTATTTTCAAGACTGACTTATTAAAAAAATTAAGACTTAGCATATCAAACCAAAACATAACTAAAATGGTTATTGTATGACAACATAAGATGGAAAAAAGATTATAAAACGAAATTCGTACAAAATTACAATAGCCATATCCTAATCCCGAACAAAATTCCTAAACAAAATATAATTGAAACACCATATTTATAACAAAGTTTGAGATGAATGTCCCAGGCAGAGATATTACCAACTCATTTTCCACTATTCTTCTATCATTCCTTCGTTAACCTCCATTTCCTGTGAGAACAACATAGGATTGCATTATGAAATGTAAAATATAAGATGAACCTTTAGTGGAGATCTTATTTTAAAGATAACAGGAGATGAATTATTACTCGAAAAATGAGGGAAAATGTCAAGTCAGATTAAAATAATCATTGTTTTGCTGCATATTTGACACTTAACAAAAATACAAACATAAAATAAAATTTTAAAAAAAGCTAGTAAATACACCATTTTAGAGAGAGGGGAAGGAGAGATGATAAATATTTCAAACCAACAAATAAAACCCATAAAATCCCGAACAAATATGTTTAATTTGTTTTTTGTAAAAGAGTATATATTATGAATGGGCGTTTTCAGTGCATAGATGAAGCTCAATTTCTAAATTCCTATATATGGCAAGAAAGTAAATACCAACCTGCACTCTATTACAAGCCATATAAAAAGTATTTGGCATGAACCTGATACTAAGTATCGTGTGTGTACCATTATTTAAGTATAAATATCCCCAAAGAACCTCGAAATAAAATGCACAAAATCAAACAAATCCCCAAAAAAGTAAAAAATGGGTAGAGATAGACAAATGATGAAACCCTGAGGGTGACTGGTTCATACCAACAATGGTTAAAAACATGGTTTAATTATCATGTTATTAACCAAGCCTAGGCCCAGTGGTATAAGGCTACCACTGGGACAGTCTTGGGAGTGAATTGTGTTTAATCCCCAATTTGATTCCCGGCGCTGTCAAATTAATGCTTGGCCATCGGAAGCCAAGAACTGTGAGCGGGAATTAATCGTGGTGCGCTTAAAGCTGACCTGGATATCACGTGGTATAATACAAAAAAAATGTCATGTTACCCACAGTAAATCATGTTGAGTGAAGACACACCTCCCTTCTGCTTAAAGTTAACATCAATTTAAGAAATTGTTTGGCTATATACTCTTTTGTGATGTCAAATGTTAGGCAATCCCCCCATATCCATTCCTACGGTTTTGACATCTGTAGCAACAAAGAAAATAATAAGACGAAAAATTTAACTGTAGAGATTTTATCTCTGCAACAGAATCCATCATAGATAGATGAAAAATCATCAAATACTTCTTAGCATGTTATAGGCTTATAGTTCATGAAAGTTTTGATCCAGGAAGCTTAATAAAATAGAAAATAAATAAAGGTCCCGTGTAAGCACTTATAATTTAATGAAGTCCACTAAGTTTTTATCTTCATAAAAGTTATAACAGTTTTCGAATCTAATTGTGAAAGACCCTAATTTAACATCCCAATAAGTATTTGGACCACATCTATAAAATTTGTTCCTCTTAGGATCTAATTGTTAAAGACCCTAATTTCAAATCTAGCACTGTAACTTTCAAATGATCAGGAATTTATATTTTTCACTCCCAAAAGATACACAAAATGTTATAAGAACAATACCTCCCTCGACTTGGCTAACTGATTTCCTTTGTTCATCCAACTTTTCTTATAGTTTGACATTTTGTCCTTCATCTGATTGAGCTCTCCAGTGTTTGGAATATCAAATTGATCTTGCCTAGCAAGGTTTATTTTCTTCTTTCCATACTCCTTGAATGATATTTTACCACCATCAGCGAGAGTATCTAAGGCCTTTTGTATTGAAGCTTTTTTGAGGTTCAACTTTCGCAAAACATCACCTACATTTTGGGAATTCAATAGTTTATTTTTCTAAAATAAAGAAAATAACAAAACAACAAATAGAGATGTTATTGATATGCACACGATTTTTTATAGCTACTCCCAGTTTCAAAAGTGAGCTAACCAGAATCGAGAGACGCTTAGGAGAGAGAAGGGGGAAAGTTGGGGGCTAAATGGATTTTTATAGAAGCGGAAGAGATAAGGGGAAAAGTTAGAAGATAAATAGGTGGAAGCGATCTAAGGGCATAGAAAAGTCAGTTGTATAGCATTTGATTACCTATATTTATTAATCTCATAATGTGTTTGAAAATAAGAAATGAGAGGAGAGAGAAATGGAATTACATAGTCTTACGTGGATGGTCTCATTGAAAAGGAGATATAAATTTCTTGTATAGAATTTTATAGTAGTACTAGGTGTAAACCCGCGCGATCTGCGCAGTCGAAATCCAATGCGTGAAAAATGTGAAGAAAAATATGGATACGAATTTAGATGAATATTGTTTACCGTCATCTTTGAGACATTTGTTCAAACAATACGAGAATAACTGTGACACCCCGACTAATTAAATACCGGGTATCTACTCCTTTATTCAAATTAATACAAAATGTCAAGTTCGTTCAGTTCATAGCATCACTGTCGAAAATATTTTTAAACAATTACTAGCCACCTATTATTTAAAAAGTGAGTTGTCAAATTTTATTAAGTTAAATTAACATGCAATCCATCGAATATTTATTAACTAATGATAACACAATTACATCACAGTCACAACAGAATATAAATGGAATAATAAATGAGTCTGGAGTAACACTCCTCAGAATAGTCCCAAACACTGAATAAAACCAAATACAACGTCTGGATAATAAATGAATTTAACTCCATAACTCAAATGAAAATGAGTATGATAAAAATGTCTCTAAAAGAAATGGGGCGACATGCCCTAACAACTGATTAAGTCTGAAATGGAATCAATATAGAAAGTGGATGCGTCTATCATCAAGATCCTATAACTTCCATAGCAGCTACAGCACGTCATTGAAATGGAACTCCTAATCTTGGCGTCCCTGTGGCTGGACACCTAAAAGGTTTTTCAACAAAAATAGATTTGAAAGCAAACGGGTCAGAGTCGGATTATGAAAACATTTGAAAATATAGCAAGTGTTCAATTACATTAAACAATAAATATTAAGTACATGTTAGTTCCGTGCTCTCACATGAGTTCTTACCTCTCAACTAATGTGCACGCTTAATGTATATCCATAACCCCTCCTAGTTATGCCCCTAACTAACTAGTATATACCGCAACCTGTCCTCATATGATATTTTAGGGGTTTGTTCAAGACATTCCAATCTAACTTACGTGAATCTACCTTTTCATTTCTCAGGATAATTTATATTAGATCTTATATGAAATTCTCATTTCTAACTTTACTCAATGTGTCGCAAATATTCACACACATTAACAAGGAGTCTATTATCATCACCAATATATAAATTCCAACACAATTATACAATTGGGGTACCCCTAGGCTAACCTGCGGTGCACACATACTCTGCTATCAAATCTCGGTACATCACGTACATAAGGACTACGTATTCCGAATCTCTCAGGAACCGTTTTAATAACCAAAATCACACATATTGGAGGCAAACATAGTTCACATATCCATGGGTCATGCACATACCTACGCTCCCATGGTCAGCTGACTTATCAACTCACAAATAAGTCATTCATAGCCCTATGTCCTTAAGGTACCAATCTAAATCCCCCCGTAGGCACACAAAGATTAGATGGCCCTGTTTCGAAAGCCGACCTCCCGTGATAGAAAGTATGGTAGGTATGTCATACACATATAAATCCATATACTAAGCATTAACACAACTTAGGTAATTTATCATATTATTAAAGGTATGTTCTCAATCCCTATACCATTAATCCAATTAGTACATTTTTATACTTCCGGATAGTTATATAATATAGTCCACCGACACATCTCACGTCGTAGTTTCAAGTACTTAAAACCT
This sequence comes from Sambucus nigra, assembly GCA_949130495.1. Lineage (NCBI taxonomy): Eukaryota > Viridiplantae > Streptophyta > Magnoliopsida > Dipsacales > Adoxaceae > Sambucus > Sambucus nigra. Next base: position 289,262,599 of record OX422215.1, on the reverse strand, counting down.
AACTCATAAAGGTTACTAAGTCTCCTATTATTCCAACACTTTAATACAATACTCTTAAGGTCCATATTTCTGCCACTAACCTTATATTATCAACTATATAGATTTAACTCATTTAATCGCAGTCTTTAATAGTACCTCACTCGGCGAACCTTATTAGGTCTAACATAACTCCCAAATTAAATTTTAATTATAATATGGGTCTTATATACATGCCTATTGGTCCTCCTTAAATGTAAAAGTGTTCACAAGGTCCCCACCGATAATTCTCTAGGGTCGAAATTTCTAAAATTCAATAAGGGGAAAAATATCATAATTTCTGGAAAGGTCGATCAATCGACCTTGAATGTCGATCGATCAATGGTGTCGATCGATCGACCTAAGAATATCAATCGATCGATCGCACCAGATAAGGCTACAGACTACTTCGATTTTCAGTCCCATATTTGTCCCAAAACTCCATTACAAGGTATTAAATTCTAAACTAAGGATATAGGATCATTATACTACCTAAATACAATATTTTTAACGTTCCAAAACCATTAAATCATCTACAATTCACCTTATATGGATCAAATCTTCATAAGAACCCAAGTTTTCTATTTTCTTCAAGGATCATGATATTTCTCTTCTTAAATCCGTTATTAATTCATCGAGGGATATATTTTGCTTACTTAATTTTGTCTAGAACTAATCTACAAGCAATTCCTATCCAAGATTTATAGTTCTACCTCAAATTTCATGGGTTTTTATCATCATTCAAGACTAATATCAATTTCTACACTAACATGGAAGATATATTGGCTGAAAACTAATGGAATTAAATCACTTGCCTTAAGTTTGGTGGTCAGAATCGTTGATGGTATCCGAGGGTTGGTTCTTTCCTTCTTTCCGGTCACAATCCCGTCAAGATTTGGTGGTGGTGGTTGGTGGCTAGGTTTTGGAAACCTCCTGCAACTTCTCCTCTAACTCACGTATCCCCCTCTTTGTTTTTGGTTGATAATGGCCCTAATGTCCTTTCTAATAATAAATAAATAAACACTAAAATTCGTGGGTCTTAATTCCATAATTTTTAGAATGACCAAAATACCCTCCCGGGTTGCCGATTTGGCCTAAAAATGCCCTGAGACCTAAACTAAACTCTCGGCTAGTGTTTTCTGACTATCTAGACCCCTCCGCACACGTTGGTGCACTCAAAATGACCATAAGGATTATTAAATTATAATTTACTTTTTAATCTAATTAAATTGATTTCTGACCCGACTGACATGCGCGTCCCAACTTAATTTTCCAAATTGTCGTATTTATGACTCGCTACAGTTTTAATAATTTCCATAATCATATATTATCATATATACTAAATAATATTTAATATTATCATCGTAATCAAATACCCACTCACGTCTCGCTAATGTTTAAATCCGGATTAATTTTCAATTAATTCCCATTTAATTTAATTAATCCAATTAAATAAAATCAATGAAATTATGGGGTATTATACTTCTCTCCTAATAACATAATTGCATCCCGAAATTCAGAAAATAAAGTATACTTGGCAAGAATAACTCTGGATAATGCTCTCGCATCTCATCCTCGCGCTCCCAGGTGGACTCCTCGGCATTATGGTGCCGCCACTGAACATGTACTAACGGTACTATCTTCGACCTCAGTTTCCTCTCACCGTGGTCCAGAATAGCCATCGACCCCTCCTCGTAGGAACTATCAGGCTATAGATCGATGTCCTCTAAAGAAATGTGGGTATGAGCCAAATCATCCCTAAGATATCTCCTTAGCGAGGCAATATAAAACACGTCATGGATCCTATGCAGGTGTTCTGGTAACCCAAGTCTGTAAGAAACTGACCCAATTCTATCAATGATAGGAAATGGCCCCACGTATCTAAGTGCCAATTTCCCCTTCATCTCGAAACGCATAATCCCCTTCATCGGAGACACTCTGAGTAGCACCTGGTCCCCCATCTTGAATTCTCTGAAGAATCTTTTGGCAACGGTATAACTCTTATGTCTGTCCTGAGCTACCCAAATACGGTGTAATAACCCGTATTTTTATGCTTTATAAATTTGGGGATTTATTAAATTTAATACCCCGTATTTTTATGCTTTATAAATTTGGGGATTTATTAAATTTAATGTGAGTTATTAATTTAATAAATTCGGAAATTAATTACATTATAATTATTAACGTGATGTGAGTTAGTAATTATGGGAAACTTGTTGAATATTACTAATGAGCAGAGTAATATATAATATTGGTTCTATTAAATGTCAAGAGTGAATAAAATGAAAATTTTGGAAATTTGAGTCGGGACGCGCCCGTGTCGTGTTGGGACTAAATATTGATTAATAAAAGTGAATAAATTATAATTTGCTTGTATGGTCATTTTGAGTCCGCCAAAGTGTCCGAAAGGGTCGAGATAGTCAGAAACGTGTACCCAGGGGTTTAGTTCGGGTCTCGGGGCGTTTTTAGACTTAATTAGTACCCCCGGAGGGCATATTGGACATTTTATAATTTTGGGTAATTAAACCCACGAATTTTCAAGGGATATATAAGATGTCTAAGGTTGCCTTCGAGGGTTAACACAACGAAAGACAAGTGACGGCCATAGGAGAGGGAAGGAGAGAGTTCACCAAGGTGTTCGAGGCCGAAAATTCATCTGGTTGCACCGCCACCACCACCAACGCGTAGATCGCGCGACCGGGAACGCAACCACACCAAATTCGTCCATGAATCAGAACTCTGAAATTCCCAAGCAAGTGTTTATCTTTCTTATTTTCGTTAATGCATCACTCATGTTAGTTTAGGGTTGATTAGGATGAGTTTCATGGAAGAAAAATCATGTTGGAGATAGGAAATTGCATGTAGTAATGATATAAATGGAAATCTGGAAATCCCCTTCATATGTAGAGGTTGAACCACGTATTTATGATGTTTTAGAAGAAGAAATTCTGGAAAAAGATTGATTAGAACCAAGTTAAAGAAAATCTAGGGTTCTTGAGATTCATATGAGTTTTAGCCTATTAATCCATGGATATTGATGAAAATCCGCATGCTTTACGTAGAAGATGTATAATATGGGTTTAAACTGTTGGTAGTACAAATTTTTGGGGGTTTGGGTGTGCAAAATCTGGATTTGATTGAGGTTAGATTATGAAACACGTAACTGTTAATCTGCAGAATTCGCATACCTATTTGATCGATCGATCGAACCAGGAGTGTCGATCGATCGACGCATCGATCGATCGAGCCCCTGTCATCGATCGATCGACCCCTTCTGGCAGACTCATATTTTCCCCTTTGTAAGTAGTTAAATTCAAATATAATGAGTAAAAATATTTGGGCATCCTTATTAAAATATTTTGGGAGACAAAGAAGACCAGTAGGACTTATTAATAATTATGAGACCTTTAATGTAAGACGAGATTTGCATTTTTGGGATGTTTACATATAAGAGACGATAGAATTATGTATTAAAGGGAAAGACGCGTAAGATTGTTACGGTGGAAAATAGATGAATACCTACTGAATTCTACACTTGGGAGGATAGAGTCCATGAGTGTTACGTAGTAAGTTGGAATAATCCCTCCAACTAAAAGTAAGAGATGAACCGTTATAAGTGTTAACTAAATAATGAGAAAATAAGGATAAATGTTATAATTATGGGTTATGAGATGAACCTAAATTTGATATGGTAAAAGTAGTATATTTATATGTCTGTGTTTATGCATATACTATATACGTGTGAAAATAATGCCCGTGCTACTTGCTATCCCTGAGGTTACCGCGCTGGGACAATCTTATCTCGATGGGACCTTTATGGGGGGATATTGACTTATACCCAAGAAGATAGGAATCCTAGGTACAAGCTATCGTATCGATAGTCACAGTCCTAAGATACGCGAGGGTATGTGCCGACCTCTTGGACTTGGAAACTATGCTTCGCCTCAATATTGTTTGTGTATGTATTAATACAGTTCGAGAGTGATTCTGAACTTGTATTTCCCTTAGTACGAGTGATACAGGGATTGGATAGCAGAGTATGCCCGCACCATAATTTTTGTGTGGGGTTCTGTCAGAATATATATATATATATATCATACGAGTATTTAATATATATATATGAATTTCTGAAATGTGGAACTTCCTATAGTGTTTATGGTAAGTAAGAAATGAATAGTGACTTCAAATTGGAAATGCTTGTTTTGAAAAGCATAATGGTATATTTCTGGAAAACTTTATTAATAAATAAGGTTAAAATGAGAGCTTTGTTACTAAATGAAATTTACTTCTTAAACAGTTGAATTGTTTAGTTTAAATCTTACGAGTAACCTAAGATAATATGAGTTAAACTGTTGGGAAGGTTAGTGCGATAGGTGTGCACATTAGAAGAGAGGTGAGAATTTCTCAAGAGAGTGTCGTACTAATATGTTGTGGCATTGGCCTGTAAACATTTTAAATACTTGCTAAACAAATTTTAAATGATTTACACTATCGGGCTCTGACCCGTTTCTATTTTCCTTTCTCTCTTGTATATATATGTATATATTACAGGTGCCCAGCCACAAGGGCGTCTTGCATAGGATCCTTTGAAAGGAACGTGCTATATCTTAGGTGGGAGTTGCAGGCCTCTTGCTTAGACGACCTCATTTCTTGATTCCATTTCTAGCACTATTTATTCAGTTGGGCATGTGTCGCCCTTTTCCATTATTCAGTTATTTAGCAGACATTGTGATTAATTTATGTTTCCAGTATTTTACTCTTTGGGATTTATTTTTGTCAGGATGTTTTCATTTAGGTATTAAATGTTGGATTCAATTAGTTGAATATTTGATTATTTGGATTGTATGTTCCAGGATGGTTGTGGTGTGACTATTAAATTGTGAATTATGCAAAGTTTAAATGTTGGTTTACATAAAAATAAAATTTTGAAAGTAAAAGTCTAAAATGGTTTTGTCACTTAGCTTAATTATTTAGGGTGATTAAATTGGAAAAGTATTTTTCGACAGTGATGCTAAGAATGAACCAACTATTCACCTTGATTTTAATTTAACAAAGGAGTGATCGCCCGGTATTTAATTAGGCGGGGTGTCACATACGGCTCCGTATCATCTCTATCCTTGTTGTAGTATCCTGAATCACCTCCGGCCCAAGTAGTTTGTTATCCCCCACCTCTAGCCAACATGCTGGGGAACGACAAGGTCTACCGTATAATGCCTCGAATGGAGCCATGCCACTAATAAACTGGTAGGAGTTATTATAGGCAAACTCCACTAGTGGAAGATATTGCTCTTAACCTCCTCCAAAGTCTAGGATGCACATCCGCAACATGTCTTCCAACATCTTATTTGTCCGCTCGGTCTGCCCATCTGTCTGCCAGTGATATGTTGTACTCAGCCGCAAGTCCGTAACCATGGCTTCCTGGAAACTCTCCCAAAATTATGAAACAAATATCTTGTCTCAGTCAGACACGACATTGAGAGGCAACCCGTGGAGTCTTACTATCTCCGCTATAAAAATCTGGGCATACTGTCCCATAGTGTAGTCTGTTTGGGCTGGCAGATAATGAGCAACTTTGGTCAACCTATCCATGATTACCCATATGGAGTCGTGACCCCTCTGCGATGTCGGTAACCCTGTGATGAAATCCATGTAAATGCTCTCCCATTTCCACATGGGAACTTCTAATGAATGTAGAAGTCCTGCCGGTCTCTGATGGTCCACCTTTACCAGCTGACAAGTAGCACATTTAGAAACGAACTTGGCTATATCTCTCTTCATCCCGCTCCACCAATATTGTCTCCTCATATCCTGGTACATATTTCCCCACCAGGATGTAATGCGAACCGCGAGCCGTGCGACTCTGTCATTACCTCGTGTCGCAAGTCTTCCCCCTTCGGAACGACCAGTCTCCCATTGAAGCGTAAGCCCCCATCTGAACTAACGGTATAGGACTCGGTTCCCTCTGCTAGTAATAGGACTATCTTCTCTTGACAGAATGAGTCTTTTACCTGGGCCTGTATCACTCTCATAATGATCTGAGGCGTAACTGCCATCATGGACATAAATAATCGGGCCACTGCGTCCTGGTGTCCCTATTGCTTCCACTTTGCTTTCCACACTTCGACCACCTCGCCCACCGGCCTACGGCTCAACGCGTCTGCTACCACATTAGCCTTACCTGGGTGGTACTGGATATCGAACTAATAATCCTTCACGAACTCAAGCCACCTACGTTGACGCATATTTAATTCTTTCTGCGTGAAGAGGTACTGTAGGGACTTGTGGTTAGTGAATAAACGGAATTTCTCCCCTAGGAGATAATGTCTCCAAACCCGAAGAGCAAAAATGACTGCTGCTAACTCCAAGTCGTGTGTGGAGTAATTCTTCTCGTGAGGCTTAATTTTACGAGAAGCATAAGCTATAGCCCGACTCTCCCGTTGCAGTACACCCCCAAGTCCTAGTAAGGATGCATTGGTGTAGACTAGATACTCAACTCCCGGTCTAGGCAAGGCTAACACTAGTGATGAGGTCAACTTGTCCTTCAACTCGTCGAATGCCAACTGACAGGCATCGCTCCAGATAAATGTCACACCCTTCCGAGTCAGATGTGTCAAAGGACCATCTATCTTAGAGAACCCTCTAATAAACCTCATGTAGTATCCTACTAGGCCCAAGAAACTACATATCTCAGTCGGTGTCATGGGTTGTCCCCACTCCCTCACCACTAATACCTTCCTCAGATCAACAGATATCCCCTTGCCTGAAATGATATGCCCCAAAAACTGAACCTCCTTCAGCCAAAACCCACACTTCTCGTACTTTGCATATAACTCGTTCTGACGCAGCATCTGCAAAACTAGCCTCAAGTGCTCCACATGTTCCTCCTCTGTCTGGGAGTAAACCAAAATGTCATCAATGAAGACGATGACGAACTGGTCTAGGAACTCTCTGAACACCCTATTAATCAAGTCCATAAACACGACTGGGGTGTTGGTTAGGCCAAAAGGCATAACCCGAAACTCGTAGGAACCATATCTCGTCAAGAAGGCAGTCTTTGAGACATCCTGTTCCCTGATACACAACTGATGGTAACCCGATCTCAAGTCAATCTTTGAGAAGAAGTCCACTCCTCTCAACTAGTCGAATAAGTCATCGATTCGGGGCAACGGATACTTGTTCCGTATCATGACTTTATTCAACTCCCGATAATCTACACACAACCTCAAAGATACATCCCTCTTCTTCACAAAAATCATAAGGGCACCCCACGATGAAGTACTCCTACGGATAAACCCCTGACCCAATAGATGCTCGATCTGATCCCGTAGCTCTCTCATCTCCACTGGAGCCATACAGTAAGGTGCGTGGGCAATTGGCCAAGAGCCCGGCGTCAAGTCGATAACAAAGTCTATCTCTCTACCAGTAGGTAATCCTGGAATATCCTAGATTACATCAGCGAACTCCCTAACAACTGGAATCGAATCGAGTGATATTACCACTTCCTTATAGGTCTACTCCTCTATATAGTATAAGTGAGTGAACGATCATCCCTCAGGACGAGGCATCGCCACTAGGAACATCTCATGCTCGGTTATGGAAAAAATAATACTCCTACTGAAACAATCAATCCTGGCTCGATACGCAACTAGCCAATCCATATCGATAATCGCATCGTACGCAGTCATATCTAACACTAACATATCGGCAGGTCAAGTAAGCCTCCCGATCTCTACACCCACGCCTCTATATATAAGTGAAATCATAGAACCCCTACTCAACGGTGAATCTACCCAAGTAACAGTGCTCTCCGCGGTATCTAACAACACCATAGTGCGTGCAAATCTTGTGGCAATGAAATAGTGTGTGGCTCCCATGTCAAAAAAAATACGCTCCATAGTACCCTGAATAGAAAATATACCCTCAATAGCAGGTGGATCCTAAGGGACTGCGACCTGCTGGAGCTGATAAACTCGCCCGTACTAAAGTTGTCCCTGCTGGACTGGGACTGCTGGGATGGGTGGTAAAGGTGACATTTATGGTGGTGCTGGGAGGGCGGTGGGAAACATAGGTCTTTGGGGCTCATGTCGAGCACCCTGTTGCTGCTGCTGTGGGGCCTTGCCCCTTTCAAGACACTCCTGGCGTTTGTGGCCAATCTTGCCACAAATAAAACATTTCCCCGCAAAGTTTCCCCATCTCTGACCCTGCTTCCCCCGACCCTGGTGGCCATTACCATTCCTACCCTGACCCTACTGGCCCTACTGAAACTACTGTTGTTGGCCGTACTGGCCCTGTTAGCCTTGATGGTCATGCTGACCCTACTGGCCATGTCAAAAACCCCCTTGACCATTTCTAAAACCTCTGAATCTAAACCTCTTAGAATCCCCCTATTGGGAACTCTGATCACCCTACCGGTGTTGTCCCTGAGTTGATTGTGCCCCATTGGCACCATTTCCCCAGTTTGTCCTAATGGTTGGACTCTCCTGCTTGCTTACCCTCTGACAAGTGGAAGCGGTGGTCCTGGAAGTGAAGTAATGCTACATTAACCACATCAGAATAAGTGTCCAACGAGAGATTTCCTAGCAAGTGCTGACGAATCCTCGATGTCAACCCATCCATGAACTTCTGGATCTTTTTCTCTTCAGTCGAAATATCATCAGGAATAATGTTCAGAAGATTTGTGAACTCGGCCTCATACTCAGCCACTATCTTCCCCTCCTGCTTGAGGTTCATCAACTTCCTCCTCATCTCGGTATGAACTGCTGAGGGAAAATACTCGCGATCAAACCGCACCCAGAACTCCTGAATGGTAAGAACATCTCTCTCCTCCGCGGTGGTAATAGACTCCCACCACTTCAACGCTGCTCCTACCAGCTTAAAAGTAGCCAGTATCTACCTCTATACATCCGTACACTCATAGATCCTCAAGTGTCTTTGGATATCCTTCTTCCACTGATTGGACACAACGACGTCGAAGATACCTCTAAACTCCTGAGGGTGTGCCTTCTAAAAGGCATCTCGGACCCATTCCCAAGAAGATGGGAATGTATGAGCCTTAACTGGGGCAACCACAGGTGCCTGAGGTGGTGCCTGCTGTACAATTGCTAAAGCGGCATTTACCGCCTGGGCTACAATGGCGGCAACTTCTGCAGCGTTGATAGTACCCTGAACTGGTGCAGGCTATGGCTCTGGATGGGCACCCCTGGGAACCATCTGTGCACGCCGTGGAGGCATCCGAAATGAGAGAGAAGTCTTATAAGTCCACAGTTAACATCTCAAAATAGCTGAAGAGCATAAAATACACAAAAGAGTACAACAACCCTAAAATATAGTGCTCTATATCAAAGGACGCTACGCGGAAACATAACAAGTCATACAGATCCTAAGGACACTAGAACCTGATGCTCTGATACCACCTGTGACACCCGACTAATTAAATACCGGGTAGCTACTCCTTTATTCAAATTAATACAAAATATCAAGTTGGTTCAGTTCATAGCATCACTGTCGAAAACATTTTTAAATAATTACTAGCCACCTAATATTTAAAAAGTGAGTTGTCAAATTTTATTATTTTAAATTAACATGCAATCCATCGAATATTTATTAATAAATGATAACACAGTTACATCATAGTCACGACAAAATATAAATGGAATAATAAATGAGTCTGGAGTAACACTCCTCAGAATAGTCCCAAATACTTAATAAAACCAAATACAACGTCTCAATAATGAATGAATTTAACTCCATAACTGAAAGGAAACTGAGTATGATAAGAATGTCTCTAAAAGAAATAGGGTGACATACCCTAACAACTGATTAAGTCTGAAGTTGAATCAATATAGAAAGTGGAGGCATCTATCATCAAGATCCTGTAACTTCCAAAGCAGCTACAACATGTCACTGAAATGGAACTCCTAAGCTTGGCGTCCCTGTGGCTGGACACCTAAAAAAAATTTCAAGAAAAATATATTTGAAAGAAAATGGGTCAGAGCTCGATTGTGAAAACAGTTGAAAATATAGCAAGTGTTTAATTACATTAAACAATGAATATTAAGTACATGTTAGTTCCGTGCTCTCACATGAGTTCTTACCTCTCAACTAATGTGCATGACTAATGTATATCAATAGCCCCTCCTAGTTATGCCACTAACTAACTAGTTTATATCGCAACCTGTCCTCATATGATATTGTAGGGGTTTGTTCAAGACATTCCAATCTAACTTATGTGAATCTACCTTTTCTTTTCTCAGATTAATTTATATTATATCTTATATGAAATTCTCAATTCTAATTTTACCTAAAGTGTCGCAAATATTCACACACATTAACAAGGAGTCTATTATCATCACCAATATATAAATTCTAACATAATTATACAATTGGGGCACCCCTAGGCTAAGCTGCGGTGCACACATACTCTGCTATCGAATCCCGGTACATCACGTACATAAGGACTACGTATTTCGAATCTCTTAGGAACCGTTTTAATAAGAAAAATGACACATATTGGAGGCGAACATAGTTCACATACCCATGGTCACGCACATACATATGCTCCCATGTTTAGTTGACTGATCAACTCAAAAATAAGTCATTCAGAGCCCTATGTCCTTAAGGTACCAATCTAAATTCCCCCGTAGGCACACAAAGATTAGATGGCCCTGTTTCGAAAGCCGACCTCCCGTGATAGAAAGTATGGTAGGTATGTCATACACATATAAATCCATATACTAAGCATTCACACAACTTAGGTAATTTATCATATTATTAAACGTATGTTCTCAATCCCTATACCATTAATCCAATTAGTACATTTTTATACTTCTGGATAGTTATATAATATAGTCCACCGACACATCTCACGTCGTAGTTTCAAGTACTTAAAACCTAACTCATAAAGGTTACTAAGTCTCCTATTATTCCCACACTTTAATCCAATACTCTTAAGGTCCATATTTCTACCACTAACCTTATATTATCAACTATATAGATTTAACTCATTTAATCGCAGTCTTTAATAGTACCTCACTCATCGAACCTTATTAGGTCTAACATAACTCCCAAATTTAATTATAATAATAATCCGGGTCTCATATACATGCCTACTGGTCCTCCTTAAATCTAAAAGTGTTCACAAGGTCCCCACCGAATATTCTCTAGGGTCGAAATTTCTAAAATTCAATAAGGGGAAAAATATCATAATTTCTGGGAAGGTCGATCGATCGACCTTGAATGTCGATCGATCGATGGTGGTCGATCGATCGACCTATGAATGTGGATCGATCGATCGCACCAGATAAGGCTACGAATAGCTTCGATTTTCAGTCCTAGATTTGTCCCAAAACTCCATTACAATGAAACTCTAAACTAAGGATATAGGATCATTATACTACCTAAATACAATATTTTTAACGTTGCAAAACCATTAAATCATCAACAATTCACCTTATATGGATAAAATCTTCATAAGAACCCTAGTTTTCAATTTTCTTCAAGAATCATGATATTTCTCTTCTTAAACACGTTCTTAATTCATCAAGGGATATATTTTGGTTACTGAATTTCGTCCAGAACTAATATACATGCAATTCCTATCCAAGATTTATACTTCTACACACTCTAGTTTACACCCAATAGTTGTTTATCCAAGTTCCATATATACATATCTTTACTTGGAGTTTTTGGCACCGGTTTTCTCTACCGAATTCAAGAGACGTTTCGGGTTTGCTTCTACACCCCATCACAAAGAAGACTTTTGGTGATATTCTACCCGTTTGGAGAAAGGCTCCATGTTCGGGTGACGATGTCCGTTTAAAGTCCTATCGGTGTATTCCGAGACCACGGTGGAGCTCCGTTGGTTATCCGCTAATTGAAGGTCGATACAAGAAGAAGCGTCACGGCTTGAGAGGGTTCGAGTTTAGGAAGTAAGTCTTTTGTCTTGTATTTTGTAATACCATTTTTAGTGGATTTGAGGCTAGGGACGTCCCGAGGTTTTTTCCCGTTAGTGAGTTTTTCCTCGTACATCGTGGTGTAGTGTGACTGTTTATTTTATCTTGCTCTATATCACTTAGAACGCATGCTAGATTAATTCAAGATAAAATCGGTTTAATTATCACACTATATTTAATTTGGGACTTAAATTAAATATTGGGAAAAATTGTGTAATTCAAGTCACTTGCATTAATTTGGTTTGGCCTAACTTTGTTAAATGAATAATCATGACTTAGGCAAATTCTAGGACTTGAGATTAATTAAAACTGTTGTTGTTCTTTTGTTGAACCATCACCTCCTTTATAACGCTTCCGCATATCAACTTGAGTTTATAAATATAAAGGAAATTACATGTTTGTGATTTTAATTGAAGATTGTTTAAAATCCGGGGATCCATAAACTCTTGCATTTTCATTTTGGTATCAGAGCCAAAAACGATAAATTATTTCGTTAAAGATCCTTAATTTTTGGCTAAAATGGATTTTTCCCCATTTTCAAAATTTCCTATTTTTGATGGTTCTAACTACGCGTATTGGAAAGCGCGAATGAGATCGGCACTAAAATCTATCGACGAGAGAGTTTGGATGTCTGTTATTAACGGGTATTCCCCACCAACTCATCTTATTGAAAATGAACGTGTTTTAAAACCCGTCGATAGATGGACTGAAAATGAGTTTAAACTTGCCAACTTTAATTCCCGTGGTTTAAATGCCTTATTTAGCGCTGTCGCACCGGATGAATTCAGACGTATTATGACGTGTGAAACCGCTAAAGAAGCTTGGGATATTTTACAAATAACTCATGAAGGAACTAGTGTCGTTAAAGCTTCTAAACTTCAAAACCTCACCACTCAATTTGAAACTATCAAAATGGATGAAAAAGAAACTTTTGATAAATTTTATGCTAGACTTTCAGATATTGTTAATTCATCCTTTAACTTGGGAGAGAAAATACCTGACGACCGTGTTGTAAAGAAAATTTTAAGGTCCCTACCCGATAGATTTATTCCTAAGGTGACCGTTTTAAATTCTTTACCCACTTTAGCCTCTACAAAATTAGAAGAGCTTGTAGGTGATTTACAAACCTATGAACTAGATATGTTTCCCTCTAAAAATGATATGAAAATTGAAAAGGGCGTTGCTTTAAAAGCCCGAAAAGAGGTTAAACAAGTTGTAGAGAGCGATAGTGATAGTGACTCGGAAGATATGGCTTTGTTTTCTCGTAAATTTAGAAAATTTCTTAAATTTAACAAAGATAAAGTTAAAAATGATTTTAAGAAATTTGATACTTCTAAACATGATAAAAGAGAGAAGTTTTCTAAAGCCGAACCTATCCCTAAACCTAGTAATGAAAATTTAGATAGGGACGAGTCTAATAAATGTTTTGGTTGTGAAGGTTATGGCCATAGGGCTTTTGAGTGCCCCACTAAACTAAGGAAAGAGGGTAAACGACCCGTTTCATATAATGCAACCCTTAGTGATAGTGATAAGGAAGAGAAGACCGATTCCCCCACTAAGAAAAATTTTGTGGCTTTTATGGCTAGACATGTGAGTGATGATGAGAACTCATCGAATGATGAAATTATAGCACATGCCACTTCCAAGGTCGTTGTACATGATTCTCTTATTTTTGATGATAGTGAGAGTGAAGAAGAAAAAGAGAGTGAAAATGAAGAAGAGGTTGATGAGAGTGAACTTCAAAATGCTTTTCATGAATTATATAAAGAATCTATTAATTTGAAAAGAACTAATTTGAAGTTAGAAGCTTGTTTAAGAAAGAGTGTCAAGGTCGTTGATGAAAGTGCCTTAATAGAAGACCTTAGGACACAAGAGAGGACTCTTCGAGAGAAGCTAGAATACGTAGAAGGCGAGAGAGATAGCCTTAGGGGTTTAATGGAATCCTTGAAAAAGGAGCTTCTTGCTTTTGAAGAGCGTAATTTTTTACTAGAATCTAACATTGTAGAATTGGAAAATAAATTAAAAGATTCTAGTAATGTCAAATTTGATTTGGAATGTCGTTCGGAAAAACTTGATAAAATGTTAGGAACGGTCCAAATTAAAAATGACACTTTTGGTTTAGGCTTCAATACTTTTAATGAATTTAACCTTAAAGTCAAAACCAATGTTTTAGGAGAATCTTCTAGGAATGAATTTAATGATCACTCCTTAGATAAATATTTTCGACATGTTCTTACTTGTACACATTGTGGTCGAAAAGGTCATCTTAGGCAATTTTGTTTAGACCTTAAACGAATTCCTAGAAAATCCCATAGTAAAGTAACCACGATAGCTAATGTTCCTACACCCCAAGATAGCAATTCTTCATTTATTTGGGTTAGGAAATCCGACTTGGTTGCCTTACAAAATAGGGATTTTGATTCTCATTTACTTTCACATTCTTCCTCCTTTGCTAAATCTAAAGGATAAATGTGTTAGTGTTTGCATACTTTAGCAATTGTACTTCATGCCATATTCATATGCTAATTGTATGCTTGTTTAGTCATTTTCTAGTCATTGCCTTATTTCATATCACATGCTAGAAATTATGACTTGTCTATCTTTTTGTATTATCTTTTGTGTTTGATTTAACTGCAAAATATAAAAAGATTTTTGTTTATCATTTGTGTTTTATTTATTTCATTTATGCTTAATAAAAAATACAAATGATTTTTGTTTAAGTCTTTTGAGTATATATCTTTATTTTTGATTAAAAATGTTAAAAACTCAAAAAGATTTTGTTTTGTGTGTATTTTAGTTTGACACACTTTATGTGGCATATACTTGTGTTTGAATCCCATCATTTACGCTCCCACGTGGCTAGAACTTTTGGTTTAGATTTTCAATCCTTAAAATGTTCTTTACCATTTTTATGGAGTAGTTGGATTTTGTATTGTTCAAATGGATTCTATTTCTATATGCCTCTTTTCACACATGCACGAGCTCTTTTTGAAATCTTAATGTCACATGTTATATTTGAGCTTTTTGAGCTTTTTGAGGTGTTCTCCTATCAATCTAGTCATCTACATATCTATGACCTAGGAGGACTAGTGCATGTCAAAATCCGTTGCATGTGAGATTTGTGCGAAAAATGAAAAAACATGATAAATTAATATATGCACGGGGAAGGGCTCCGAAAGGATGAATTAAATCCTTTGCGATAGTAAGCCACCGTTGATTGGATCTAAAAGAAATACGTGATCCAAAGGCCTAAAACAGAATATTTGGCATTACAAAGAAAACAATTGCCAAGGCCTATGTTTGTTTGAGGGAGAATTGGATGGTATATCAACGGTTTGCACAATGTCCGTTTATCCTAGTTGTCTTTAATGTCATGACTCTATTTGGTTTGTAGAATCATCATCATGCTAGGCTTGTATGCATTGTGTATGTTTGTTCATTGAGTTCAATCTTTATATTATCACATGAGGTTATATTTAACTGTGATGAAATTTGCAATCAAATGAGAACTCCGTGAACGTTTCTTAAGTGTTTGGGTCTAAATTTAATTGTTGCTAGTTCACACCCCTACACTTCCGTTTCCATATGACACATTTTTGCCATACGAGTGTGCAAACTTATTGTATTTTGTGTCATGTGTGTGTTTATATCTATCTATATATGCAACGTACTTATTGGTATACTTATAGTATATATAGATATGATATTTGTTTGTCTTTGCCCTGCTTTTATTGCCCATATGCTTTCATGTCTTATCACTTTAAGCTTTCACATGCTGTTTATTAGTTCTTTATCCTTTGCCTATTCCCGAACAAAAAGGGGGAGAATGATGATAGGGGGGGAGAAATGGTATCTAATCCTATTATTATCGTATCTTAGTTTGGGGGTGATTTATCTTAGGGGGAGACGTCTTTCTAAGTAGGTCATGTGTTTAAAGGGGAGAATTATTTTAGGGGGAGTAACTATTTAATTGCATTTATATTGTGATATTCCCTATGCATTTGATGAGTTTGCTTAAGTGTGCAGGTATTCTACTAAAGTGGCATCTTTAAGGCAAAGCGTTTAAATCCTTGGGTTGAGTCAAGATTGGGCGGGTTATGTTTTGAGTCTAGTGAGCTTGACGGCCCTTTAGGATTTTTTTTTTGTTTGGTTTTTGTCCCGGAATAGCCAAAGGGGGAGATTTGTAAGGACACAAATTTCCAATTGAGTCCATATATAGTTTTGGCTCAATTCCGGACAAAAACATTTATTCATAGGATTTTATTTTATTGTAATATTCAAGACCTATGAAGTGTTTGTTGAAGACGTAGCGGCAAAGAGTATAAAGCATCATCAAAATGCCGTAGTTTATGTGCCTCGTTTGTACGTCATCAACTAAGGTTCCATACTTCCAAGGTATGAATGTAATAATATTTATATAGGAGTGTGGATGTATTGGGTGTTAGGAGAAATAAAAACTGCATTTTATTTTCAGAAAGAATCAAATTGAAACTTTAAATTAAGTATATAAAAGTTTATAAAAGTTTCTGGGCCAAAATCGAATTTTACAAACTTTCTGGTCGTTCGTTAGAAGTTTCGTTCGAACGAGTTTTTTCGTTCGAACCAAGTTTCGTTCGAACGAGTTTTGTCGTTCGAACGAGTTTGCCAACGACCTGGTCATTCGTTCGATATGTCGTTCGAACGAATTTTTCGTTCTAACGAGATATCTAACGAGATTCTAACGAGCCCAGGCTGGTCGCTCGTTAGAAGTCTCGTTCGAACGAGAGTCAAGTTCGTTCGAACGAGACGCCAGGGCGGAAACAGTTTTGAGCAGTTTTTTGCAGTTTTCTCCCACTTTCCCCACTTGGTTTTTAACCAACTTTTACATACTTTATTATGTGCGGGAAACACATTTTCCAACACAACTTTTCCATTTCATATCCATCTCTTAGAGAGAGTTTGAGAGCTAATCTTTTTAGGGAAAATGTTCATGTTTTGAGTGTCAATTTCTAAAGAAAATTCATACACACTCTAGTTTACACCCAATAGTTGTTTATCCAAGTTCCATATATACATATCTTTACTTGGAGTTTTTGGCACCGGTTTTCTCTACCGAATTCAAGAGACGTTTCGGGTTTGCTTCTACACCCCATCAAAAAGAAGACTTTTGGTGATATTCTACCCGTTTGGAGAAAGGCTCCATGTTCGGGTGACGGTGTCCGTTTAAAGTCCTATCGGTGTATTCCGAGACCACGGTGGAGCTCCGTTGGTTATCCGCTAATTGAAGGTCGATACAAGAAGAAGCGTCACGGCTTGAGAGGGTTCGAGTTTAGGAAGTAAGTCTTTTGTCTTGTATTTTGTAATACCATTTTTAGTGGATTTGAGGCTAGGGCCGTCCCGAGGTTTTTTCCCGTTAGTGGGTTTTTCCTCGTACATCGCGGTGTAGTGTGACTGTTTATTTTATCTTGCTCTATATCACTTAGAACGCATGCTAGATTAATTCAAGATAAAATCGGTTTAATTATCACACTATATTTAATTTGGGACTTAAATTAAATATTGGGAAAAATTGTGTAATTCAAGTCACTTGCATTAATTTGGTTTGGCCTAACTTTGTTAAATGAATAATCATGACTTAGGCAAATTCTAGGACTTGAGATTAATTAAAACTGTTGTTGTTCTTTTGTTGAACCATCACCTCCTTTATAACGCTTCCGCATATCAACTTGAGTTTATAAATATAAAGGAAATTACATGTTTGTGATTTTAATTGAAGATTGTTTAAAATCCGGGGATCCATAAACTCTTGCGTTTTCAATCCAAGACTAATATCAATTTCTACACTAACATGGAAGATATATTCGCTGAAAACTAATGGAATTAAATCACTTGCCTTAAGTTTGGTGTTCAGAATCGTTGATGGTGTACGAGGGTTGGTTCTTTCCTTCTTTCCGATCACAATTCCGTCAAGATTTGGTGGTGGTGGTGGTGGTTGGTGGCTAGGTTTTGGAAACCTCCTACAACTTCTCCTCTAACTCACGTAGCCCACTCTTTGTTTTTGGCTGATAATGGCCCTAATGGACTTTCCAATAATTAATAAATAAACACTAAAATTCGTGTGTCTTAATTCCTTAATTTTTAGAATGACCAAAATATCCTCATGGGTTGCCGATTTGGCCTAAAAATGCCCCGAGACCCAAACTAAACCCCCGGCTAGTGTTTTCTGACTATCTCGACCCCTCCGAACACGTTGACACACTCAAAATGACCATACAGATGATTAAATTATAATTTAGTTTTTAATCTAATTAAATTGATTTCTGATGCGACTGACATGCGCGTCCCAACTTAATTTTCCAAATTGTCGTATTTATGACTCGCGACAATTTTAATAATTTCCATAATCATATATTACCATATATACTCAGTAATATTTAATATTATCATCGTAATCAAATACCAACTCACGTCTCGCTAGTGTTTAAATCCGGATTAATTTCCAATTAATTCCCATTTAATATAATTAATCAAATTAAATAAAATCAATGAAATTATGGGGTATTACAATAATATGAATTAAAAATAAAAAATGACTTGGTTTAGATATTATTTAGTATCTAAGTAAGTCTTACTTGTGCTAACAAAACACTTTATAAAACATAATGGACTACCATTAAAAAAAAATAAAGCTACATAACAAAACCAAAGTTATATGAAAGACATTATCCAAGATGACAAGGACAATAAAAAAAACCAAAAATTGACTCTTATAAAATACTTATAACTTTATAATAGGCATAAAATAATAAAATTCTCTTGTTATAATGAATACATCAAAATTACCACTACTTCTCAAACAAAGAAAAAGTCCATCATTTCTTTGCAAATATAGGAGCCCAATGCTCGACCCGAGCCATTTTCGACAAATATTTTTTTTAATAAATATCTAAACCCAAGAATGATTAACCCTTGATATGTAAATAAATTTGCAACCCATGAAAACATAGTATAAATGTGTAGGGGAACTTGAACCTTCTTTATACATTATAAATCAACTACTTTATATAAAAAAAAATAACTACGAAAAATAGTTTCTGAAAACTCTTCCAAAAACAATACAACCCACGCGATGGTCACCTTTGGCAACGCTTGTTTCCAAAAAAACCATCTTCCTTTCTCCATTTTCTACACAAAGAACAAAAAATAAATTAAATAAAAACAACATTAGTGACATTGATCTTGCATTAAGGATGCATTTGATATCACACACACACACATACAAATATATATATATATATATAAAATAAGTTAGAAAATGTGGACATTTTTAAGGGTGAGGATTAGTGCCACCTCCTTACATATTCTGAAAAATTGAATGGTCAAGATCATCTCCCTCCATTACTTTGAAATGCTACACTATTCCTATTTTGTCGCTACCTATTTTATCCCTTAAAATTTGAAATTCCACCTCCGTTTCTTCTCACTAATTAATTTCCTCACTACCACTTTAATTCAAGCACAACCCTCTTTTGGTAAAAACACACGAAAGAACAACCCTTTTCTCTCTCACGATGTCTGTTCTTTATCTCACTCTCTCTCTCTCTCTTCCATATACTCACAAACCCTCCATATACTCATAAACCCTCGCCCAAACACCACGATGTCTCTATTTCTCTCCTCAAACATCGTGGAGAAAGTAGAACCCCCAACCTCTCCGGCTCCGGGCGGGCTCTAATACCCCCTCCATCTCTTGCTCCGAACTCTGATACCACATCTCTCTCCGAGCTCTGTTACCACCTCTCTCGTCAAGATCTGATACCCCCTCCCTCCTTCTTACGGCAACTCGAAAATCCCCTCTTTCACTCTCACCTTCTTTGGACTCCGACGGAAACTCGAAACCCCCTATCTCCCTCTCACCGGCTCCGGCCTCCGTTCGACTATTTTTCTGTGACTGTGGCCTCCGATTGTGGCCTCCGATTATGGAAAAAATTGAAATACCAGCCTCTGATTGTGGTTACCCACGCTCACAAAGGAGAAAGTGACTACCCACGTGCCTAATTTTTCTTCAATTATGAATATCTTACAAAATTTGTAAGTATCTTAAAATTTTTGCATTTGGAGGTTTAACAAGAAAAAAAATTTCCATTTTTTTTAGGTACAATCTCTACTCCTATAATCTATGCATAAATTTTGTTCCATTTTTTAGGGTTCTTCTGTTTCGGTTTAGGTAAAGCTGGAGGGGAAATTGGGTTTGTAGCTTACCAAACGATTCTGCAGCAAATGTTTGTTGCAAGGTGAACATTTCATCTAATTTGATATGTGTTTTTATAAACTTTTTTTTTCATTAATTTGATTTGTGTTTTCTATAGATTTGCTTCGATAGCCCTTTTTGTGAAGCCCTTTTTGTGAAGATGAGTTTTGATATGCTGTTCACCATTATAAAACTCAAAATATTTTTGAAGTGTAGGTTTTGGTTTATCTTGAAGCAGTCAACATTCTGCAGCAAATGTTTGTTGCAAGGTGAAACATTTCATCTAATTTAATTTTTGTTTTTATAAACTCTTTTTTCATTAATTTGATTTGTATTTTCTATAGATTTGTTTTGGTAGCCCTTTTTGTGAAGATTAGTTTTGATACGATGTTCACCATAATGAAACTCAAAATATTTTTGAAGTGTGGGTTTTGGTTTATCTTGAAGCAGTCAACGAGGATAATGGGTCTCCACCAAATAGTGGGTTTTTGTTTATCTTGAACCACTCCTTAGGTGTACTATTTAAACTTGGGTGTTAAATAATAGCAGCCTCAGGGGTGTGAATAAAAGTTCTTGAAGCTTTGTCTGCACTTTGATGGTGATTTAGGGAACTCTAGAACTTTTGGGTGTTAAATGCAGGATGGTATGTAAAGTAATAGATGGATTTTTGTTACTTAAACTTCCAACATCATCATTAATAAAATAACTCACGGATTTTTGTACTGTTGCTTTGTATATGGGTGCTTAGATGTGGACCTTGAATATTGCTCACTAAATGATCTTAAATATTTTGGGGTGTTATAAGATTTTTTTTATTTAAAAACAATTGTGACTGACTCTAACAAAGTATAATGATGGGTGCGTTATACGGCTAGGCGTAGGCGTGATACATACTTTGTTGTTATTTTGAATCGATGGAATTTTCAAGCTAGAGTGGTCGTTTTCTAAAACAATATTTGGGGGTTCCAAATTTGGGACCATAAATCTTTTTTTTATTAGTTTGTAAGTGATATGTTTCTTGAATAAACTTTTTCTTTATTCATTTTTTTGGAGTGAATTTCCTTCTTAATTCCCATTACATTTAATAGTAACTAATACAAAGTGTCACAGGTCGGTCCATTAGGTGCACCCGCTGCTGAAATAACGGGGCTGCTACGACTACTATGATAACTACGGGGCTGCTACGGGGCCATCTTGTTGCTGCTGCCCTTGCCCTCCCTCCCCAAATTTGATAGATCTCCAGCGAATCTGATCATATTTGTAATCTCCATCGATCTTCTCGATAAATGATTAATATTTGCAGATTGGAATGAAGATTTTAATAGATATCAGAACAAGAATTTTAAAAAATTCTGAAATGAGAGGACAAGATGATAGTCAATACTGAAATGAAAAAATTTTGGTACTGATATCAATAAATTTGATTATATTTTGTTCCATTTTTTCCAGGTTTGATCGATAATCAACCAAGCCCCTTAATCCACCATTGGAGCTTTATAAGTTTTGTGCATTTTACATGGGTTCGAGTTCTCACCTACCGTTTTCTCCTTTTTCAATTTAGTTTTATTGCAATTTGGGTGATTCCTATTAAGTAGTTTTAGGTTGTTGTATAAAATTGAGTGTGGTGGTCGTAGATTAGGACAGATGTAGGGCTGTAAATGGATAATCAAAAATCTGCATCCGTTCGATATCTGAATCAGAATTTGTGGATATTTATTCGAAAAAACGAAAATGGATACGAATATGGATACTATATAAAAAATATTCGAGAAAACGAACACGGATACGTATAGCAGTAGTATCCAACGCGGATAATCCGTATCCGACACGGAGTATCCGTTTTATCGGATATCCATTTTTCCGGATATCTGTATCTGTCTAACAAAGTGTAAAATATTAGTCATATAATATTTTATATATAAACAAAAACTTAAAATAAAAATTGGGCATAAGTATAATTATATAAACTTTAAAAATATATCATAACCCTAACCTAATAACCAAAAACAAACCACGGGCATCTCCTTATTTCCCCAAAACCCTTCCCTCTTCCCTCCGATCTCCCGTCGCTGTCCTCCGCTGTCCTCCGATCTCCCTCTGCTATCCTCCGATCTCCCTCCTCTCCAGTCTCACAAGGTCAGTCACCCATTTTTTCAGTATCACAACACAAACTGACTAACTCAATATCACAACACAACACAAAAGTGGATATCAAAAATTCTGGTGATATGTTTTTGGTTGTTTATGGAAATTTTTTTGGTGAGGAATTACGATGGATTTCCTTAAAACCATAAACTGACTAACTAAATTATTCTTGTTTTTCATGGAAGTCGTAGGCAGCAGCTAGCTTTCCTTATTTCTGTTTGTTTTGGGTTGATGTTTGAAGCTTGTGTGTTTGAGGAACTTCGTTTGGGCTTGTCTAAGGCTGGACCTCGATTTGGGAATTTGTTTGGTGAGGAATTAATATGGATTTGTCTTGAATTATGGAGTTTCATTAATTCTATTTTTGTCCAAATTTTTTAATAATATTAGGATGAAAATCTTTGGGTCCTCTATAATTTTTCAGAAAATTATTTTGGACCCGATAATTTTTCTTTTCTCTTCGGTGCATATTTTAGAATTTTGTTATTCAGTGTTGTTTTTACTAATTAATTTTTGTAATGAACACGATGCAGTTTAATATGTCTACAGAAGCTAATCAAAACAATCCTTCCACGCATGAATCTTCTCCTATTCCAGTGGAGAGTATTTCGTCGGATCGTGCAAGTGTTACTAGTGAGAACAAAGTGCAGAACAAAAAACTTACATCTAACGTGTGGTTTGATTTTAATAGAGAGGTTCATCTAGATAATTCTGTTATGGCGACTTGCACCCATTACAAAAGAATGTTTGATGCAGGGAGTTTAAAAGGAACCTCACACTTGAGAAACCATCTCAAATCGTGTAAACGTAAGGTTGCGAGTGGAGGAGACATTCGATAGAAACTTATTGGCGTAGTTAAGTCATCGAGTGGTCCGATTCCAAAGTTTGGCACTTACAAATTTGACCCAGATGTGGAGAGACTTTTATTTGCTCAAATGGTTGCTAAACATGATTATTCCTTTCTTATGGCCGAGCACGAGTACTTCAGGTGTTGGCTTTCTTATTATTGTCCTACTTATAAATTTTGATCAAGAGTTACTGTGAGAAATGATTTAAAAAGAGGTTTTAAATGTGAAAAAGAAAAACTTTACAAGAGTATTGAAAGTCTTTCATCTAGGGTTAGCCTCACTACAGACATCTGGACTCCTAAACATTAAGGAACTGGGTATTGTTGTTTGAGTTGACATTACATAGATAATGAATGAAAATTGCATAAGAAAATAATTTCTTTTTGTTGGATCGAATGTCCACATGATGCTGAAAATGTAGCTGAATGGGTGAAGACCAGAATCTTATAGTGGAATATTGATAAAAAAAAACTTATGACTATTGCGGTTGATAATGCTGGATGCAATAAGCCAATGGTAAAGCGTATTAAGTTGTGGTTGAATGGTAAAAAAGTTCTTCTCCAAAATGGTGATATGTTTCATACACGTTGCACAGCTCATATTATTAATTTGATTATTAGGAATGGGTTGAAAGTGATTGATACTTTTATTGAGAGAATTCATAATAGTGTTAAGCACGTTGGGTCATCACTTCAAAGAAATCAAATTTGGAATAATGCGTTACGACAGACTCGTTTGAATTCTAAAAAGAATGTGGACTTAGATTGTCAAACTAGATGGAATTCTACGTATCTTATGCTAGAGAGTGCCATAGAATTGAGAGGATCTTTTGAGCGCTTCGCAGAGTTGGATCGTGATTATGAGTTTCTTCCAAATGAGCATGATTGGGAACGGGGGGAAAAATTTGTGAATGTTTGAAATTTCTTTATGAAATGACAAATCGCCTTTCAAGGACAAAATAACCAACTGCCAACTACTATTTCAATTATGCTTGTAATATTAATTATCAGTTGAATAAATGGATGCAAAGTAATGTGGATTATATTCATTTGATGGTGTTGAAAATGCGAGAAAAGTTTGATAAGTATTGGGAGGATTGTAGTTTGGTGTTAACATTTGGACTGGTGTTGGACCCTCGGTACAAAATGGAGTTTGTTCACTATGCTTATCGTGAGATTTATGGTTCTTTGGCAGAAAGTTACATAAGCAGAGTTCGCACCATTTTGTTTGAGTTATATGCTGAATATAAAAGTTTAAATAGTGAATCTTCGTGTTCTCCCATCATACTTGGGGATAGATGTGAGTAGTCTACTCGTGAAGTTGATACTATTCCCCAAGCAAGATCTGGCTTTACAAGAGGATTTAAAAGGTTTATTATGGAGCGCTCTAATGCTTCATCTATAGTTCAGAAGTCTGAATTAGAACACTACTTGGAGGAAGCTTTATTCCCTCTCGACAATGATAATGAGTTTGAATTTGATATTTTGCATTGGTGGAAGACTAATGGGCCAAAGTTCCCCAAAATTGCGAATATGGCATGTCATATCTTATTTATTCCTGTTACTACCGTTGCATCAGAGTCAGCTTTTAGTTGGGAGCGCAGAATTATGGATGATACACGTTCATCTTTAGCTTCTAAGACTATCGAGACTCTTCTTTGTTTGAAAGATTGGTTACCTTCTGTCGGAGAGAAATTGGGTGAGTCAAAATAAAATTTATATTTGTCATGACTATTAAACATAAATAAACACTAACCTATTATTTGTTTGCAAAAATTTTAGAAAATTTGAAGGTTGCTGATGATAATGAATAGCTAGGCTCTCGAAAATTCATTTTCAGGTATTATTATTAATTGAATATTTTTGTTTGTATTGTTCTTCTTGTGATAATGAATAGCTAATAATCTGTTTATAACTTTTACTTTCTTTTTTTCCAATACATCTTTGTGGGACCTTGGAAGTTGAAGATGATAATTTTTGTGTTACGGGGGCGGATTTCGGTGGAAGAAACTTGTATGTATGAGAAAAAATTATGTTACATGTACTATTAAACTCATGGATTTGTCTTTTTAGTACAATATATTGGTGAAATTTTATTTGGGTGAATTAGTATGTTCAAACAATTAATGTCTTATCATTATGCAATACTACTAACTTACGAGTTGTGATTACCTTAATGCTTAATTCGACAAGTATACAAAGGAAAGGATATGAGAGAGACACACTTCAGGAACTTAAGGGGTAAAAAATAACATCCCTTCTTTATTGTAATATATTCTTTGTTTTCTTCGTTAATATTTTAATTGAGTTATTCTTTTCGGGTAAGATCACTTCATTTTTGTTCAAACATTAGAGAAACTGAAGAGGATACAATATTCAATGGCTCAAAATTGAATAAGAAAATGCACATTAAAGGTTAGTACTTTTGCTCGAACCTTCTTTTATAGTTTAATTTGATGCTTTACACATTCTCTATATCTTACATGGAATGAAAAATTATATATTTAATTAATTGATTAAATTAGTGTTTAATATCCTATGTGTATCTTAATGTATCTTAAACAATAAAAACGGATAAGGATATTATCCGAATCCGGGAAATTCGAGAGGATACGAATATGGATAGCGAAATTATTATCCACGCGGATACGAATACGGATACGAATAGTGTGGAGTCTTGGCAGATACGGATGTGGATACTATGGTATCCGCTCCGTATCCGTCCGTTTTAAACCCCTAGACAGATGCATTGCATATATATATGCATATTGCATATATATATGCACTGCCATATATATCCATATGCATATATATGCAGATTGGAATGAAGATTATGACAGATATCAGAGCAAGAATTTTAAAAAATTCTGAAACAAGAGGACAAGATGACAGTCAATACTGAAATGCAAAAATTCTTGTACTGATACAAATACATTTGATCATATTTTTTTCCATTTTTTTCCAGGTTTGATCGATAATCAACTAAGCCTCTTTATCCACCGTTGGAGCTTTATAAGTTTTGTGCATTTTACATAGGTTCGAGTTCTCACCTACCATTTTTTTTCTTTTTTAATTTACTTTTATTGTAATTATGGTGATTCAAAGATTTCATAACATGCTCCAAATTCCTTTCCTTTCATGCTTTCGCCATATTTTAAGCATCAAATATAAAAACTGATTTCTAGCTTAGTTTATTTTCATTGAGGCTTCTTTCATAATATTCATGGTTGGAATTGTGCAGTAGACATCAAATATTTCCTCAAATTCATTTTAGGGAAATAATCAGCGACATCAAAAATCGTCCCGTCACGATTTCTCTCCCATATTCGAGATTTCTCCCATTTTCATCAACGTTGTGAAGGTAATTTTTCTGATTCGAATTTTAGATTTTTATGGCTTAGGCTCTGTTTATTTGATTTCCATATCCTTAGAATAGTCAATTTTCTCCCATGTTGACTACTTACTTCCATTTATAGCTACTGATTTTTTTAAATGTATTAGGTTATTAGAAAATATGGTGGACTGGAGTATGTATGTTGTACTACTGTGCTTATTGCTTTTGTTAACGCTGCTATCTGTGAGTTTCATGTATGTAAAGTATGCTGCTATCTGCTGTCTGTGCTGATTGCTTTTGTTATTTGTTTTATTTGTAGACCAGATATGATGGGATCAAACTCGAAACTACATTTATAAAATATGTAATCCAATTGGATCCGGTTGAATCAATCTTGAATTTAGACAATTTGGATGTGATTGTATATTTCAATTTACTGATTGTACACATACTTATTTGATTGTATCTTTGTTCGAGAAGCTGATTAATTATCATACAGAAAATCGAGAGGGAGAGTGATAATGGCCAGAGGTGCGAAGAAGGATGATAAGATAGCAGTAGTAGTACCTAATCCAGAAGCACCACGGCACAAACATTTTGAGGAAGTCCCACACAAAGAAGAAATTCATATTCTCCTTTCCCGGCGTTCTAGCTCCCATCTTCGAATTTGGGATTTTTTTTAATTTGTTGGATTTGTTGTTACCCCTTAAATAGGGTGGATAGTCCAATAAACAAAGGAGACTATGCCTAATTTTTTTTTTAAATTGACACTTTGTTGTTTTGAGACACAGTTAATTTGATTGATGAATAGTGTATATTTCATTTTACATGTGAATTTGTTTGAAGAATTTAGACAATTTGGATGTTGGACTATTTTTTATTTGTTAAGCAGGGTGAATAGTTCCATAAACAAAGAAAATGATTCCCAATTTTTTTAAAAATTTGATATTGTCGCCGTTTCGCGATTACGTACTTTGAAAATTTTCTTCGTACCTTCAGGCATGGGCATACGCTAGTATATCTATATAATAAGTTAGGTTGGTTTTTGAAAATGTGTACATTTTTAAGGGTGAGGATGAGTGCCACCTCCTTACATATTTTGAAAAATTGAATGGTCAAGATCATCTCCCTCCATTACTTTGAAATGCTACACTATTCCTATTTGTCACTACCTATTTTATCCCTTAAAATTTGAAATTCCCCCTCCTTTTCTTCTCACTAATTAATTTCCCCACTATCACTTTAATTCAAACACAACCCTCTTTTGGTAAAAACACATGAAAGAACAACCATTTTCTCTCTCACGATGTCTGTTCTCTATCTCACTCTCTCTCTCTCTCCTCCATGTACTCACAAACCCACCATATACTCACAAATTCTTGCCCAAACACCACGATGTCTCTATCTCTCACTCCTCAAACATCGTGGAGAAAGCAGAACCCCCAACCTCTCCGGCTCCGGGCTCTGATACCCCTCCCTCACCGGCTCCAGGCGGTCTCTGATACCCCCTCCCTCACCGGCTCCGGGCGGGCTCTGATACCCCCTCCCTCTCTGGCTCCGAGCTCTGATACCACCTCTCTCTCCGAGCTCTGATACCCCTCCCTCCTTCTTACGGCAACTCAAAACTGTAATACCCCGTATTTTTCTATGATATTTATTTTTGGGGATTAATTGAATTAAATGTTTATTAATTGGAAATTAATCCGGATAATAATATTAACGAGATGTGAGTTAGTATTTTATTATAATGTGTATACTTGGCATTATATGAATATTGGAAAATATTGAAATTGTCACGAGATTGAAATACGACAATTTGGGAAACTTTGTTGGGACGCGCGTGACAGTCGCGTCAGAAATATAATTATTTGAATTAAAAAGTGAATTTTATTTTTATCACCCGTATGTTCATTTTGAGTGCGTCAACGCATCCGGAATGGTCGAGATAGTCAGAAAACACTAGCCGGGAGTTTAGTTTGGGTCCCGGGGTATTTTTAGGCCATACCGGCATCATAAAGGGTATTTTGATAATTTTGTATTTTTGGGAATTAAAAGTGACGAAAATTAGAATAGAAATCTGACTTCTTCTTTAACCCACTAAACCCACTAACTACACTAAGAGACTTAATGGGCTACGGGAGAAGTTGAAAGATAGTCCCAACTTACCAAAAACCAAACACACCTCCATTGTCATCATCCTTGGGAAGAACTTGTAGAGAGAGAGAGAAAGGAAAGAATTCTGCAGAAAGAGAGATAGAGGACAGATTCAACCTTCAAGTTCAACATCAAATTCAGAGAAAGATTAAGGCAAGTGGTTTAAATTCATTTGATTCAAGCTATGCTTTTCCATGTTTAGGAATTTTCGAAATTGATCTTGGAAGATGATTTAGACCCATATATTGGAAGTTAAAAGTTATGAATTATGTTAGGGATTGCATGTAGTAATATTCTAGACGAATTATATGTTCTAAACAGAACCATTGATGATCTAAAAATGGATCTTGAATGGGGAAGAAATCTGGAAATTTTTGATGTAGTTTTAATCTAAACAAAGCCTTTGAATGATGAATTATGGGTTTTAGAATGTTAATACTGTTGTAGAATGATAGTATGATGTTATTGTAACCTTGTCTTAGAGTTTCATGCTTGAAAATGGTGTTTTGGGACGAATTGGTAACTGCAAAACGAAGCAGTCCGTAACCATACCTGGTGCGTTCGATCGATCGATGTTCTTCAGTCGATCGATCGACCACCATCGATCGATCGAAGGTAAAGGTCGATCGATCGACCTTCCCAGAATGAGTAAAGTTTTTCCCTAATTAAATTTTAATGGTGTTAATCCTTGAATGATATTATTGGAGACCTTATGAATACCCTTTAACTTAAGGAAGACCAATAGGCATGATTATGAGATTGGACCTTAATTGGAATTCAATTTGAGGAATTATTCTAAATTAATGAAATTCGATAATTGAGATAATATTTGGGTTAATAGGGTAAATTTGAATAATTTGATGAAATAAGGTTTGGGGCAGAAGTAAAGACCTTAGGTGTAAAGATGTTTTATGGGGGAATAAGAGGAACTTAATAGTCTATTCGAGATAGGTTTTAAGTTTAAGAAACTACGACGTGAGATGTGTCGACAATTTAATTTCTATATTATCGGGATACTTGAAATAAATGAATTTGGAATAATGGTATAAAGATGTAGAGTATACCTTTATTAATATCGAGATATCTAAGATGTGTGAATGCTTAGTATATAATTGTATGTGTATGACATACCTACCATACTTGCTATCACGGGAGGTTTACGTTCGCTTAGGGCCTTCTTATCCTTGTGTTGCCCGGATTTAGATTGGTTACCTCGATGAACATAGGTCATAGAAGGACTTATTGGGATATTAATAAGTTTGTTGATCGTGGGAGCGTAGGTATGTGCGTGACCCATGTGATGTGACTGTGTTCGCCTCCACTATTTGTGATGTTGTTATCTGAACGATTCCTGAGAGATTCGGAATGCGTGATCCTTATGTACGTGATGTACCGGGATGGATAGCAGAGTATGTGTGCACCGCAGCTTAGCCTTTGGGTGCTTGTATTGTATATTTATGATGTGAAAATATACGGTTAAACGAGAAGGAATTTACTATGTTAAATTGTGAGTATAGTTATGGTAATGTTATGTAGATAAAAAGGGAACTTATATCTATAAATGGTTTTGTTAATAATTGGGAATCCGAGAATTAAAGTAGAACTCTCTATTTAATTGTTAAGGTTGGAAATTAAACGTGAACCGAGTAGTAGTGTTAGAAACTTTTCAGAATTAGATAGTTATGAGATAACACATGAATGGGTACAGGAATGTTAGGAGTGCACGGTTAGACGAGAGGTGAGTATCTCATGTGAGATCACGTCCTAACATGTATTTTGCATATACTGTTTTAAATGTTTTTAAAGCACTTGCAGGTTTTTAAAATATCTCCACATTCGGGCTCTGACCCGTTTGCTTTCAAACCTATATTTTTGTAAAACCATTTTTAGGTGCCCAACCACAAGGACACCATGCATAGGTTTATCACTCAGATGACGAGCTGTAGCTGCTTGTGGAAGCTACAGGGATTTGCTTTTAGACGCTTATATCATTTGGATTCCATACTCAGTATTCCTCAGTTGTAGGGCATGTTGCCCAATTTCTATTAGAGACATTTCCATTTCAGTTTTTCAGACTTTGGCATGTATTGATTCAGTATTCAGTATTTCGTTACTTACTTCAGTTGCGGGATTTTGTTGTGAGGAGTTTTTCCTCCAGATTTATTTATATCATGTGGTGATTATTCTATTATTTCGTTATGGTGAATGGTGATATTATTCTTGCTTTAAATCTTTTACTGCATGTTAATCAGGCTTTAATTAAAATTTGGCAACTTACTTTTTAAATACTAGGTGGTTAGTAATAATAAAAATGTTTTCGACAGTGATGCTATTAACTGAGCCAACTTGGCATTTTGATTTAATTTAATAAAGGAGTAGCTACCCGGTATTTAATTAGTCGGGGTGCCACAGGTGGTATCAGAGCATCAGGTTCTAGTGTCCTTTAGGATCTGAACGGCTTACTATGTTTCCGCTGAGCTTTCTTTGATGTAGAGCCATATACTTTAGGACTGTTGTATTCTTTTGTATATGTTACGTTCTTCAGCTACTTTAAGTTTATAACTGTGAACTTATAAACTTCATTCTTATTTCAGATACCTCCACGACGTGCACGACGAGTTCCCAGGAATGCAATGCCAGAACCACAGCCGCACCGGTTCAGGGAACGTTGAACGCCGCTGAGGTTGCAGCCATAGTAGCCGAAGCGATAAATGCCGCACTTACCGTAGTTCAGCAGGCACCACCTCAGGCGCCGGTTGCCGCGCCAGTACAGGAAAATGCATTCCCGTCTGCTTGGGAACGTATACGTGATGCTTTTCAGAAAGCGCATCCGCCAGAGTTTGCAGGTAGCTCAGATGTGGTAGTCTCGAGCCAGTGGAGGAAGGATATACAGCGGCACTTGAGGATGTATGAGTGCACGGATGTTCAGAAGCAGGTGCTAGCTACTTTCAAGCTAGTTGGGTATGCATTGCAGTGGTGGGAGTCTATTACCACCGTAGAGGAGAGGGATACTCTCACTATTCAGGAGTTCTGGGTGCGGTTCGACCGCAAGTACTTTCCGTCAGCTGTTCATACGGAAATGAGGAGGAGATTGATGAGTCTGAAGAAAGTGGGTAAGACCGTGGCCGAGTATGAGGCCGAGTTCACAAATCTGTTGAATATCGTTCCGGATGAGATACCGACAGAAAAGAAGAAGATTGAGAAATTCACCGACGGGTTGACTTGGAGGATCCGTCAGCATCTGTTAGGGAACCTTTCGTTGGCCACTTATTCTGATGTGGTTAACGCTACTTTGTTACACTGCCAGGATCACCGCTTTCATATGGCTGAGGGCAAGAGATCGGGAGAGTCTAGCCATCAGG
Organism: Sambucus nigra; assembly: GCA_949130495.1. Taxonomy (NCBI): domain Eukaryota; kingdom Viridiplantae; phylum Streptophyta; class Magnoliopsida; order Dipsacales; family Adoxaceae; genus Sambucus; species Sambucus nigra. The sequence continues at coordinate 289,230,564 of OX422215.1, read as the reverse complement.
GCAGGACTGGAGGACATGGTGCCGGTGGGGCACAATCTGTTCAGGGGCAGAGGCTGAGTGATCAGGGTTCCAACAGGGGGATCATAAGAGGTTTCGATCAGGGGGTTTCAGGAACGGTCAGGGAGGATTCCGAAATGGTCAGCAGGGTCATAACGGCCATCAGGGCCAGCAGGGTCATAATGGTCAACATCAGCAGTTTCAGCAGGGCCAGCAGGGCCAAGGGAGGAACGGTAACGGCCACCAGGGCCGGGAACAGCATGGGCAGAGAGGAGGGAACTTCCTAGGGAAATGTTTCATTTGTGGCAAGACTGGCCATAAATGCCAGGACTGTCCTGATAGGGGCAGGGCCCCACAGCAGCAGCAGCAGGGAGCTCGCCAGGAGCCGCAGAGGCCTATGTTTCCCGCCGCTCTCCCCGCACCACCACAGATGGCAGCATTGCCACCCATTCCAGCAGTCCCGGCTCAGCAGGGGCAGCTACAGTATGGACGTGTCTATAACGTCCACCAGGCAGCAATCCCACAGGCACCGCCCGCGATTGAGGGTACGTTTTCTATCCATGGCACTATGGGTCGGGTACTGTTTGATACGGGGGCTACACATTATTTTATAGCTACACATTTCGCGAAGGCTTTAGGGTTGTTAGCCACAGCGGAGAGCACAGTGACGTGTGTCGACTCACCATTGGGAAATGGGTCACTTATTTTCTTTATATGCCGAGGAGTAGGGGTAGAGATTGGAAGTCTGGTATTACCTGCAGATATGTTGGTATTAGATATGCATGTTCATGATGTGATTATCAGTATGGACTGGCTCGCTGATTATAGAGCCATGATTGATTGCTTCGGTGGGAGCATTGTTTTTGCCATTCCGGGGCAAGAGATGTTTGTAGTGGCGATGCCTCGCCCAGAGGGAGGCTCGACCGCTCATTTGTATTACCTAGAGGAGGATACCTCTAAGGAGGTTGTGATTCCTTTAGATTAGATCTCAGTTGTCAGGGAGTATTCTGATGTGTTTCAGGAGATACCAGGCCTACCCCCCAGTCGAGAGATAGACTTTGTTATAGACTTATTACCAGATACGAGACCTATAGCACGCGCACCGTACCGTATGGCTCCAGCTGAGATGAGGGAGTTACGGGATCAGATTGAGCAGTTGTTGGGTCAGGGGTTTATTCGGAGAAGTACTTCACCGTGGGGTGCCCCTGTGTTGTTCGTGAAGAAGAGAGATGGTTCACTGAGATTGTGTGTGGACTACCGGGAGTTAAACAAGGTCACGATACGGAATAAGTATCCGTTGCCTCGAATCGATGACCTATTCGACCAGTTGAGAGGAGCTTCTTACTTTTCAAAGATTGATTTGCGATCTGGTTACCATCAGTTGCGTATCAGGGAGGAGGACATCTCGAAGACTGCGTTCTTATCGAGATATGGTTCTTACGAGTTTCGGGTTATGCCATTTGGTTTGACTAACGCTCCAGCAGCATTTATGGACTTGATGAATAGGGTGTTCAGGGATTTCCTAGATCAGTTTGTCATTGTATTCATCGATGATATTTTGGTTTACTCCCAGACAGAAGAGGAGCACGTCGAGCACTTGAGACAATTTTTGCAGACACTGCGCCAGAATGAGTTGTATGCAAAATATGAGAAGTGAGGGTTTTGGCTGAAGGAGGTTCAGTTTTTGGGGCATATTATTTCCGACCGGGGAATATCGGTTGATCTGGGGAAGGTATCCGCGGTGAGGGAGTGGGGACAGCCCACGACACCGACGGAGATCCATAGTTTCTTGGGCCTAGCAGGATACTACAGGAGGTTTATTCAGGATTTCTCCACGATAGCGGGTCCCATGACACATCTAACTCGTAAAGGTGTGTCGTTCATTTGGAGTGATGCCTATCAGTTGGCATTTGATGTGTTGAAGGACAAGTTAACCTCAGCACCTGTGTTAGCATTACCGAGACCGGGAGTTGAGTATCTTGTTTACACCGATGCGTCCTTACAAGGACTTGGAGGTGTACTGCAGCAGGAGAGTCAGGCCATAGCTTATGCTTCCCGTAAGCTTAAGCCTCACGAGAAGAATTACCCTACCCATGACTTGGAGTTAGCGGTAGTGGTATTTGCCCTTCGTATTTGGAGACATTACCTTTTGGGGGAGAAGTTTCGATTGTTCACGGATCACAAGTCCCTACAGTACCTATTCACGCAGAAGGAGTTGAATATGCGACAACGGAGGTGGCTTGAATTCGTGAAAGATTATCAATTCGATATCCAGTATCACCCGAGGAAGGCTAACGTAGTAGCAGACGCGTTGACCCGTAGACCTGTAGATGAGGTGGCGGAAGTGTGGAAGGCAAAGTGGAAGGAATTGGGACACTAGGATGCAGTGGCTCGATCATTCATGTCTGTAATGACTGTTACACCGCAGATTGTCACGAAGTTAGTGAAGGCACAGGCAAACGACTCGTTCTGTCAGGAGCAGATAGTTCGATTATTGGCAGAGAAAGCCGAATCCTATACCGTTAGCTCAGACGGGGGATTACGCTTCAATGGGAGATTGGTGGTTCCGGAAGGGGAGGAATTGCGGCATGAGGTGATGGCAGAGTCGCACGGCTCACGGTTCACGGTACATCCCAGAGGGGATAAAATGTACCAAGACATGAGACGTCAGTATTGGTGGAGCGGTATGAAGAAAGATATTTCCGAGTTTGTTTCTAAATGCGCCACTTGTCAGCTAGTAAAAGTGAATCATCAGAGACCGGCAGGACTACTACAGCCGTTGGAGGTCCCGATGTGGATGTGGGAGAGCATATCCATGGACTTTATCACGGGGTTTCCTACGTCACAGAGAGGTCACGACTCTATTTGGGTAATAGTGGATAGGTTGACCAAAGTCGCTCATTTTCTACCCGTGAGGACAGACTACACTGCAGGACAGTATGCCCAGCTCTTTATTTATGAGATAGTAAGACTTCACGGTGTGCCCCTAAATATCGTGTCTGACCGAGATAAGATATTTGTTTCACGGTTTTGGGAGAGTTTTCAGCAGGCCATGGGCACTGAGTTGAGGTTGAGTACGGCGTACCACCCGCAGACCGATGGGCAGACCGAGCGCACAAATCAGATGTTGGAGGACATGCTACGTATGTGCACCATTGATTTTGAGGGTGGATGGGAGCAGTACCTTCCACTGGTGGAGTTTGCTTACAACAACTCCTACCAGTTCACCATTGGCATGGCTCCATTTGAGGCGTTGTACGGTAGACCTTGTCGTTCCCCAGCATGTTGGTTGGAGGTGGGGGACAACAAACTACTTGGGCCGGAAGTGATTCAGGATACTTCGGCAAGGATAGAATTGATTCGGAGTCGCATTCAGGTAGCTCAGGATAGGCAGAAGAGCTATGCTGATGCGAAGAGATTCTTCAGAGAGTTCCAAGTAGGGGACCAGGTTTTGCTCAGAGTATCTCCTATGAAGGGGATTATGCGTTTCGGGAAGAAAGGGAAGTTGGAACCGAGATATGTGGGACCATTTCCTATTATTGAGCGGATTGGACCGGTTGCGTATAGGCTTGGATTACCGGAGCATTTACATCGGATTCACGATGTATTTCATATTTCCTCGCTTAGGAAATACCTTAGAGATAATTTGGCTCATTCTCTCATTGTTGTGGAGGACATTGATCTCAAGCCAGATAGCTCCTACGAGGAGGGGCCGATTGCTATTCTGGACCGAAGTGAGCGGAAGCTGCGGTCAAAGATAGTTCCGTTAGTGCGTGTTCAGTGGCGACATCATAATGTCGAGGAGCCCACATGGGAGCGCGAGGATGAGATGCGCGAACGTTATCCAGAGTTATTCTTACCAGGTACTTTCTAGTTCCGAATTTCGGGACGAAATTCAGTTATTAGGGGGGAAGTATGTAATACCCCGTATTTTTCTATGATATTTATTTTTGGGGATTAATTGAATTAAATGTTTATTAATTGGAAATTAATCCGGATAATAATATTAACGAGATGTGAGTTAGTATTTTATTATAATGTGTATACTTGGCATTATATGAATATTGGAAAATATTGAAATTGTCACGAGATTGAAATACGGCAATTTGGGAAACTTTGTTGGGACGCGCGTGACAGTCGCGTCAGAAATATAATTATTTGAATTAAAAAGTGATTTTATTTTTATCACCCGTATGTTCATTTTGAGTGCGCCAACGCGTCCGGAAGGGTCGAGATAGTCAGAAAACACTAGCCGGGAGTTTAGTTTGGGTCCCGGGGTATTTTTAGGCCATACCGGCATCATAAAGGGTATTTTGGTAATTTTGTATTTTTGGGAATTAAAAGTGACGAAAATTAGAATAGAAATCTGACTTCTTCTTTAACCCACTAAACCCACTAACTACACTAAGAGACTTAATGGGCTACGGGAGAAGTTGAAATATAGTCCCAACTTACCAAAAACCAAACACACCTCCATTGTCATCATCCTTGGGAAGAACTTGTAGAGAGAGAGAGAAAGGAAAGAATTCTGCAGAAAGAGAGATAGAGGACAGATTCAACCTTCAAGTTCAACATCAAATTCAGAGAAAGATTAAGGCAAGTGGTTTAAATTCATTTGATTCAAGCTATTCTTTTCCATGCTTAGGAATTTTCGAAATTGATCTTGGAAGATGATTTAGACCCATATATTGGAAGTTAAAAGTTATGAATTATGTTAGGGATTGCATGTAGTAATATTCTGGACGAATTATATGTTCTAAACAGAACCATTGATGATCTAAAAATGGAGTTTAGAAGTAGTTTATTGATGTTCTTGAATGGGGAAGAAATCTGGAAATTTTTGATGTAGTTTTAATCTAAACAAAGCCTTTGAATGATGAATTATGGGTTTTAGAATGTTAATACTGTTGTAGAATGATAGTATGATGTTATTGTAACCTTGTCTTAGAGTTTCATGCTTGAAGATGGTGTTTTGGGACGAATTGGTAACTGCAAAACGAAGCAGTCCGTAACCATACCTGGTGCGTTCGATCGATCGATGTTCTTCAGTCGATCGATCGAAGGTAAAGGTCGATCGATCGAACTTCCCAGAATGAGTAAAGTTTTTCCCTAATTAAATTTTAATGGTGTTAATCCTTGAATGATATTATTGGAGACCTTATGAATACCTTTAATCTTAAGGAAGACCAGTAGGCATGATTATGACATTGGACCTTAATTGGAATTCAATTTGAGGAATTATTCTAAATTAATGAAATTCGATAATTGAGATAATATTTGGGTTAATAGGGTAAATTTGAATAATTTGATGAAATAAGGTTTGGGGAAGAAGTAACGACCTTAGGTGTAAAGATGTTTTATGGGGGAATAAGAGGAACTTAATAGTCTATTCGAGATAGGTTTTAAGTTTAAGAAACTAAGACGTGAGACGTGTCGACAATTTAATTTCTATATTATCGGGATACTTGAAATATATGAATTTGGAATAATGGTATAAAGATGTAGATTATACCTTTATTAATATCGAGATATCTAAGATGTGTGAATGCTTAGTATATAATTGTATGTGTATGACATACCTACCATACTTGCTATCACGGGAGGTTTACGTTCGCTTAGGGCCTTCTTATCCTTGTGTTGCCCGGATTTAGATTGGTTACCTCGATGAACATAGGTCATAGAAGGACTTATTGGGATATTAATAAGTTTGCCGATCGTGGGAGCGTAGGTATGTGCGTGACCCATGTGATGTGACTGTGTTCGCCTCCACTATTTGTGATGTTGTTATCTGAACGATTCCTGAGAGATTCGGAATGCGTGATCCTTATGTACGTGATGTACCGGGTTGGATAGTAGAGTATGTGTGCACCGCAGCTTAGCCTTTGGGTGCTTGTATTGTATATTTATGATGTGAAAATATACGGTTAAACGAGAAGGAATTTACTATGTTAAATTGTGAGTATAGTTATGGTAATGTTATGTAGATAAAAAGGGAACTTATATCTATAAATGGTTTTGTTAATAATTGGGAATCCGAGAATTAAAGTAGAACTCTCTATTTAATTGTTAAGGTTGGAAATTAAACGTGAACCGAGTAGTAGTGTTAGAAACTCTTCAGAATTAGATAGTTATGAGATAACACATGAATGGGTACAGGAACGTTAGGAGTGCACAGTTAGACGAGAGGTGAGTATCTCATGTGAGAGCACGTCCTAACATGTATTTTGCATATACTGTTTTAAATGTTTTTAAAGCACTTGCAGGTTTTTAAAATATCTCCACATTCGGGCTCTGACCCGTTTGCTTTCAAATCTATATTTTTGTAAAACCATTTTTAGGTGCCCAGCCACAAGGACACCATGCATAGGATTCTCACTCAGATGATGAGCTGTAGCTGCTTGTGGAAGCTACAGGGATTTGCTTTTAGACGCTTATATCATTTGGATTCCATACTCAGTATTCCTCAGTTGTAGGGCATGTTGCCCAATTTCTATTAGAGACATTTCCATTTCAGTTTTTCAGACTTTGGCATGTATTGATTCAGTATTCAGTATTTCGTTACTTACTTCAGTTGCGGGATTTTGTTGTGAGGAGTTTTTCCTCCAGATTTATTTATATCATGTGGTGATTATTCTATTATTTCGTTATGGTGAATGGTGATATTATTCTTGCTTTAAATCTTTTACTGCATGTTAATCAGGCTTTAATTAAAATTTGGCAACTTACTTTTTAAATACTAGGTGGTTAGTAATAATAAAAATATTTTCGACAGTGATGCTATTAACTGAGCCAACTTGGCATTTTGATTTAATTTAATAAAGGAGTAGCTACCCGGTATTTAATTAGTCGGGGTGCCACAAAAACCCCCCTTTTTCCCTCTCATCTTCTCTGGACTCCGACGGCAACTCAAAACCCCCTCTCTCCCTCTCACCGAATCCTGCCTCCGTTCGACTGTTTTTTGTGAGTGTCGCCTCCAATTGTGGCCTTTGATTGTGGAAAAAATTGAAATACCAAACTCTGATTGTGGTTACCTACGTTCACAAAGGAGAAAGTGACTACCCACGTGCCTAATTTTTTTTTGATTGTGAATATCTTGCAAAATTTGTAAGTATCTTAAATTTTTTGCATTTGGGGCTTTAACAGTGAAATTTTATTCCATTTTTATAGGTACATTGTCTACTCCTATAATCTATGCATAATTTTTTTTCCATTTTGTAGGGTTCTTCTATTTCGATTCAGGTAAAGCTGGAGGGGAAATTCGGTTTGTAGCTTACCAAACGATTCTGCAGCAAATGTTTGTTGCAAGGTGAAACATTTCATCTAATTTGATATGTGTTTTTATAAACTTTTTTTTTCATTAATTTGATTTGTGTTTTCTATAGATTTGCTTCGATAGCCCTTTTTGTGAAGATGAGTTTTGATATGTTGTTCACCATTATGAAACTCAAAATATTATTGAAGTGTAGGCTTCGGTTTATCTTGAAGCAGTCAACATTCTGTAGAAAATGTTTGTTGCAAGCTTAAACATTTCATCAAATTTAATTTTTGTTTTTATAAACACACACACACACACACACACACACACACATATATATATATATATAATGCTTCTATCTTCCGAAATAAATTTTTTACATGGGAAAAAATGCAAAACATGCATTATTTAGAATCAAGCCCATCAATCAACAGTTAAAATCAAACCCATCAAAATTCGGCGACCATTAATCCCTAACCCGTTGTAACAAACCGTACTCTTAGAGATAATTAAATTCCATAATTGAATATAAATTGGAATTTGGGGGATTTCCCGAAATAGTAATTTTTGGGATTTTTGAGGATTAGATGATTGTCGATGGGTGATATATTTACTTTTGGGATTAAGTAAATATGTCAGAGTATTTTAATTATATGTCGTCGTTGAGTAAAGCGACAAGAGGTAAGATTTTAATTGAAAAACCCGCATTAAGTCATGTGGGGTTAAATTAGTGAGTTGCGGGCAAGTACCTCGGATGGAAATTTTGACTGCGCAGTGAGTCTCAGAATGGCCAAGATAGTCAGAAAAGAGTGTCCGGTGGTTGAAATTGAGTTTAGGGTAATTTTAGAGCTAAAAGTAACTTGTAATTGAGTAAACGAGTCGTTTTTGGGTTTTAACGGTTAAAACCCTTTTTCTCCCTATATAAAGAGGGAAAGGGGGCGAGAAGAAAAAGAAAAGAAAAGTAAAAGAGAGAGGAGAGAGAGGAGGAGAGAAAAGAGGAGAAAAGGGGAGATTCCGGCCAACCTCCGCGGGATTCGACTCGGGATCGTCGGATTTTATCCACGAGGCAAGTGTTTAATTGCTTTATTTATTTTTGAGCATAAATCTCATATCATAGTTTGTAAAAAACAAACCCTAAAGATTTTGGGTTGGGTTTTCGTGGATAAAATGGGTTTTCGGGAGTTAACACAAATAAACCCCAATATTTTCATAATTTGAGAAACTTAGGATTTAATCGAAATTATTTTTTGGTTTCGGGTTTTAGGACGTTTGGAACCCTTATTATATATGTGTATGCAGTTGGTTGTGGTTTTAGGATGCCGGGAGAGGCGACAAAATCTTGGGAGAAGCTTTCATGGCCGAAACAGCTTCTCGGAGAAGAAGCTGCCCGTCATGATCGATCGATCGAGCATGGGGGATCGATCGAACCATCGATCGATCGAGGGCCAAGGGTCGATTTTCCTAGGTTTAATTGGATGGGATAAATTCCAATTCGTATTGATTCGAGGTAATTTATGTGATGACATAAGGGACCTTTTAGTAGTAAATAGTCCTCTAATTTAGGGAATTTAAAAGGGTTAAGTGAGGGTTTTAATGTGTAACCCTTAAATTATATTTTTGAGGAAAATAGAGAAATTGTAGAATTTGAAGGTTTAGAGTTCCTAAGTTAGGGTGGGGACCTCTAATTGATTACAGAGACAAGATATAGTCCTTGGGTTCATGGAAAGGGAATCCATGACCTACTAAATTTAAGTTGTTCGGGAAAGGATAATCCCGGGGATAATGCAGTGGGCATTTTGGCCTATATAATTATGCGTGTAGGAAACATAATTATAATAGATTGTGGATTGAGTATATCCTACGAGATAATTAGGATGAAATTGGGAATATAGATATATATTCACTTAGTGTGAGGTGGTATAATTGGAGATATCCGCTAAATCCTTAGATGGGATTAAGGTATGTATTACTTATCAAAGTAAGGGAATACTTTGGGTATTGTATCATGCGTATGTGAATGCATGAATATGATTCTTTGAGAGAACCTTTGGGATTATTTTCCATCACTAGATGTGATTGGCAATTATGGCCATTTATATATATTCGAGGAGGAATATATGGTATATATATATACTATGTGATTAAAGCATATATATGATATGATATAAATACATATATATATCTGTATGTGATGATATGTATGCATATAGAGGGTTGCTTTCCAAAGTCTTCCCCTATGAGTATAAGGTTGGAACATCCAAATTATATATATTTATCTAGTGAGATCTAGGGAGGTTGGGCAATGTGGGTAAATCCCCTGGCTCGAGGAGCAGGGAGAGTATAGTCCCCAGGTCTTTATCGTCCCGCATTCGAGTGAGATGTGTGTAACTCCACTTGCAGGGGGAAACTGACCGCCTCCATCATTGTGTATTTTACCAAGGTTGTTGAGTATTTCGGTTGGTAACGTGGTATTTGAGTAAACTCAGATTTTTGGATCGGCACTATGAGACCGCATCCTCGAGTTATAGCTCGTTGGGATGGTTTGTATGCATGTGTGCATGGTATATTACTTGTGTATGAGAACAATGTAATATAAATCACTAATGAGAATAAAGAGATAAAAATGAATATAGAATACACCTCAGTCCGGGAGTTAGATCCGGATGTGTCTTATAAAGACAAGTATAGAATACCCCTCAGTCCGGAAGATAGATCCGGATGTGTGTTATAAAGATGAAGATAGAATAAACCTCAGTCTGGGAGATATTATCCGGATGTATATTGTAATATGTATATAAGAATGAATATAATATGTATATTCTTATCTATGTATATTTATATATTCGTTTTCTACTACGGGCTTAACGGATCTCTACCATTAACCCTGCCATGTAGTTGTATATCGGGTGGTTCCTTGTTTGGATTTCGCTTTGCGAGACACCCCACACACGAACTTGGCGCAGTGTTGAGAATGGAGAGAAGTTTAGCCCTTAGTACTAGGGTTATAGAGGTTTCTAGTAGATAGATGAATTAGATTAGTTAGGCGGGGTAGCTTAACTTAAATGTCCTAGATAAGTGCGTTAGGTGTGCACTATTAGAAGAGAGATGAGGAGTATCTCATGGGAGTTCGATACTAATTTAAATATGAGATAAAAACATTTTTCTAAAAATAAAGCATTTATGAACTTGAAAAATATTTTCACAACTCGGGCTCTGATCCGTTTCTATATTTTCCTTTCTTGCTATATTATATATATATATATATAGGTGTCCAGACACAGGGACGCCTGGATGGCACTTCTTTCGAGTCAGACGTCTGTTGTAGCAGCTGTGCATGCGTTAAGGTTCTCGAAAGACGCTTATATTCTTGTAATCTAGATAGGAGGTATTGTATACACATTCGGTATAATAACCCAACTGAATTTATTTATTATTTTCCCGCCTTTTATGCGGATTTGATTTGGTTGTATAATATTTGAACCGAGTGTTCGATTATCTTATTTCATTTCAGTTTCATTTACATAAACTGTGTGAATGTTTTAATTGTAGTTGTTTAAAAAGAGTAGTTAAGTAAAATTTTGATGCCAGCCTAATAGGTTATTAGTAATTAAAATGGATTTTCGACAGTGATTCTAAGAATGATCCATATGCGACTCGGATTTTAATTTGGTACAGGAGTGATCACCCGATATTTTAGTTAGGCGGGGTGTCACAAATGGTATCAGAGCATCAGGTTTTAGTGTCCTTAGGAATCTGTGCGGATGTACTACGCTTTCAGCGTTGCTCTCGATTTGATATAGAGCCTCAGGAATTAGGATTGTTGATTTCTCTTGTGAGGTTTTGTTCTCCTGCCATAGTATGAGATTATGGAAATCTTTTGCACACTCGTTCTAGGTTCGTGTGCCGATCAAGGGAGGGTGACCAAGGAAGGACGTGATGAGGACAGCATGAGCCGGGGTTTAGCTGGGGTGACTGGTAGAAGTTGGGGGACTAGGACCGCCGTAGAGGTCACTCCCCTTATGGTAATTTCTAAGGATTGTTGCAACAACTACTAAAGTATAGTAGTTGTGAGCATCCAAGTATTGCTATAGTTGAAAGTGGTACTCAAGTTGAATTACCCTGTAAAGATAAAGGTTCGAGAGGGGTCCTAGATAATGACCATACGTTGAAGTTGGGTTCGAGAAGGCTCGAGAGCTTTGGCTTGGAGCGGGGTATGGAAATACCTAGACACGAAAATATGAGAAAAATCTTTCGCTCACTGGAGCAATGTTGTAGTGGTGATAATGATGGTCACCACATATGGGGGAGCAGGATGTTTTGCTCATTGAGTAATTTTACGGACGATTTTAACCGCGAGTTCCTTTGGTTGATTAGGAAGGAATGCAATTCTGAATTATTCACATAAGGATCGGCCAAAGGCCGACAATGGATAAAGAGTGATATGGAGAACTGAACCTTGTACCGAGGTGAGGTAGGTACAACGAAAAAAGAGTCCTTCAAAGGAATGATGGGCTCATTAGAAAAGTGTTGCTACCACTTACGGAGAATGTGGGTGTGTTCATGTGACCCATTGGTGGATATGCTCATGGGGAGATTTGTTGAAATAGGGTTGTTGAAACTGGTAGTGGAGTTTCCTTTTAACGAAGAAGTTAAGAGGACTAGTAAGATGATTGTAAGGAGAGAGGCTATAGAGTCAGATGGTGTTGATAACTTTCTCATGGTCAGGAAGGCCAGTGATGAAAACAGTGATGTGGGGTGTACAGCCACACGGTTAGTCCTTTCCCGGTAGGAATAAAGGACAAGATTAGGGTGCCTAGATGGGGCATAGAGTTAAGAAATTTTTGATTCAGTCAGGGCAAGTGTACCAGGTCCAAGAACCATTTGGTGTAGGTAAAAGAGAGGCTAAATAAGTTGTGGTGTTCGTTGGCCCTAGACTCGTGTGTGTAATTTGAGTTTTGTGGCGGTCTGGATAACATTATATAATTTAGGCCTATGTGTTTTTCGCGGTAGCGGAGTTTTATTTTCCTCATTCGCTATAAAAGCGGGTGTTTATATTTTGTATATATATATGTGTTATACGAGTATGGTAATATTGAGAGTATAAGATATTATGGTATTATCCGAGCGATAGCAGGCTAAGGATGGAAAGACTATCTTGTCTGCGGTTCCAGGGTGGAACAGGTTGATGTTGCGATATCTCACCTGGATACAGGTTGAGTTCACCTTTATTATTATGGGTAGATGAAACTTCGATGAGCAAATGTTTCATTATCATGATGTGAGTGCATGGTGACCTTATAGATATGATTTAAGGCCCACGGGATTTATTGTTGAGCTGTGAGTTTAAGCTCATTATTGATTGCGCAGAGACCGAGTGTAGTGTGAGCGCTTAGTGGTGTGGCTCCTAGTTAGAGACAGGAGTTCAGACCACATTTTGGTGAAAGGGGGGTAGGGTTATCCCGGTTGCATATTTGACGTTATAGGAGGCAAGGATATTGGTTTCATGGAAAAGTCATATAGTGTGGATGAAACACTATAGACTATATGCCATGTGATGATGGTATGCTTACGAAAATATTGTGCTATGAAAAAGAACTAAAATGTTTTCCTCACCGCAAGTATAGAGGTGAGGCAATGGGAAAGGAATTGATTTGAGGCTTATGGACAGGCCTTAATGAAAAGGCAAATTTTGGAGAAGTATGTTTTGGGTAAGATGATCGTAACATCTCGATAGAGAATAGGCGCCCGATTGTTAGGATAGAGTAGTAGAAGTACGTTAGTAGAATTGCGAGGTAGGATTTTCGACGTCCAGTTGGGGTGCCTTAGGCCGTTATATCTCAATGAACGATCACACGAGGGAGTACTGTAACGAGAGGGTTCCTTATCTGGATTTCGCTTTGCGAGACGTCCCACGCATGAAACCAAGCAAATGTAAAAAGTTGAGAAAGGCCTTGGGAACTAGGGATATATAGGGTAGTACTATTTCACGTCGGCAAGAACGCCTCGATCTTAGGATTTTGGGCTGTGAAGCCAGTGGAGTTAGTGGCGTAGATATAGAAAGATTGGTTGAGTAACCTTGAGAAGAGTGGGATTTTGAGGGTTGGGAGGACACATGTGTGAGTATTACACCGAGGAAAGGGGGCCCTCATTTAGAGAGAGTGTTACGTATCGAGCGTTTACAATGGTTGTGAAGATGTGCACGGGTTAAAAAGGTGTATGGGCACCTTAGTGAGTTGGTTTTATATACTGTCGGAAATAGAAAAATGCTTAGTATATAAACTTGAAATTTATGCTGTAAGGCAGTCACGGATGGGTTTGGAGTGTGTTGGATGGAACGTCGTGCCCAAGATAAGAAAGGACACTGACGAGAGTGGTCGAGCGATAGAGTAATTTCGTTTGAGAGGGAAATTAGATACCCGGATTTTTAACGAGTGAACGTTTAGAATCGTGTTTGGACGTTAGAGCGGCGGTTGTAGGCTTGTCTTTCCACGTGGGGCACAAGAAATGATGAGTGAAATGTGACGCTATTGGACTCACTTTACGATCGTGGTCACCATATAGTGTATGGTTGGGAACCATTGGGTTAGTATCATTCCCCTTGAGGTATTAGGATTTGAAGCGATCCCAGGTTTGGTGGTGTAGGTTGTATCTGAATTTCGAGGAAGAAATTCCATTGTAAGGGAGGAGTATGTAACAACCCGTACTCTTGGAGATAATTAAATTCCATAATTGAATATAAATTGGAATTTGGGGAATTTCCCGGAATAGTAATTTTTGGGATTTTCGAGGATTAGATGATTGTCGATGGGTGATATATCTACTTTTGGGATTAAGTAAATATGTTGGAGTATTTTAACTATATGTCGCCATTGAGTAAAGCAACAAGAGGTAAGATTTTAATTGGAAAACCCGCATTAAGTCATGTGGGGTTAAATTAGTGAGTTGCGGTCAAGTACCTTAGATGGAAATTTTGACTGCGCAGTGAGTCTCGAAATGGCCGAGATAGTCAGAAAAGAGTGTTCGATGGTCAAAATTGAGTTTCGGGTAATTTTAGAGCTAAAAGTAACTCGTAATTGGGGGAGAGAAGAGAAAGAAAAGAGAAGTAAAAGAGAGAAGAGAGAGAGGAGGAGAGAAAAGAGGAGAAAAGGGGAGATTCCGATCAACCTCCGTAGGATTCGACTCTGGATCGTTGGATTTTATACACGAGGCAAGTGTTTACTTTCATAATATATTTTTTAGCATAAATATCATATCATAGTTGGTAAACAACAAACCCTAAAGATTTTGGGTTGGGTTTTCGTGGATAAAACGGGTTTTCGGGAGTTAAAACGAATAAACCCCAATATTTTCCTAATTTGAGAAACTTAGGATTTAATCGAAATTAATTGTCAGTTTCGGGTTCTAGACGTTTAGAACCCTTATTATATATGTGTACGCAGTTGGTTGAGGTTGTAGGATGTCGGGAGAGGCAACAAAAGCTTGGGAGAAGCTTTCATGGCCGAAGCAGCTTCTCGGAGAAGAAGCTGCCCATCATGATCGATCGATCGAGCATGGGGGATCGATCGATCGAACCATCGATCGATCGAGGGTCAACGGTCGATCGATCGACCCTTCTGAAAGTTTGGTAATTTTTCCTAGGGTTAATTGGATGGGATAAATTCCAATTCGTATTGATTCAAGATTATTTATGTGATGACATAAGGGACCTTTTAGGAGTAAATAGTCCTCTAATTAAGGGAATTTAGGAGGGTTAAGTGAGGTTTTTAAATGTGTAACCCTCAAATTATATTTTGGAGGAAAATAGAGAAATTATAGAATTTGAAGGTTTAGGGTTCCTAAGTTAGGGTGGGGAACTCTAATTGATTATAGAGACGAGATATAGTCCTTGGGTTCATGGAAAGGGAATCCATGACCTACTAAATTTAAGTTTTTCGGGAAAGGATAATCCCGGGGATAATGCAGTGGGCATTTTGGCCTATATAATTATGCGTGTAGGAAACATAATTATAATAGATAGTGGATTGAGTATATCCTACAAGATGATTAGGATGAAATTGGGAATATAGATATATATTCACTTAGTGTGAGGTGGTATAATTGGAGACATCCACTAAATCCTTAGATGGGATTAAGGTATGTCTTACTTATCAAAGTAAGGGAATACTTTGGGTATAGTATCATGCGTATGTGAATGCATGAATATGATTCTTTGAGAGAATCTTTGGGATTATTTGCCATCGCTAGATGTGATTGGCAAATTATGGCCATTTATATATATTCAAGGAGGAATATATGGTGTATATATATATATATTATGTGATTAAAGTATATATATGATATGATATAAATACATATATATTTGTATGTGATGATATGTATGCATTTAGATGGCTGCTTTCCACAGTCTTCCCCTTTGAGTATAGGGTTGGAACAGCCAAATTATATATATTTCTCTAGTGAGATCTAGGGAGGTTGCGTGATGTGGGTAAATCCCCTGGCTCGAGGAGCAGGGAGAGTATAGTCCCCAGGTCTTTATCGTCCCGCGTTCGAGTGAGATGTGCGTAACTCCACTTGCAGGGGGAAACTGACTGCCTCCATCGTTGTGTATTTTACCAGGGCTGTTGAGGATTTCGGCTGGTACCGTGGTATTTGAGTAAACTCGGATTTTTGGATCGGCACTATGAGACCGCATCCTTGAGTTATAGCTCGTTGGGATGGTTTGTATGCATGTGTGCATGGTATATTACTTGTGTATGCGAACAATGTAATATAAATCTCTAATGAGAATAAAGAGATAAAAATGAATATAGAATACACCTCAGTCCGGGACAAGTATAGAATACCCCTCAGTCCAGGAGATAGATCTGGATGTGTGTTATAAAGATGAAGATAGAATAAACCTCAGTCTGGGAGATATTATCCGGATGTATATTGTAATATGTATATAAGAATGAGTATAATATGTATATTCTTATATGTGTATATTTATATATTCGTTTTGTACTATAGGCCTAACGGATCTCTACCATTAACCCTGCCATGTAGTTGTATATCGGGTGGTTCCTTGTTTGGATTTCGCTTTGCGAGACACCCCACACACGAACTTAGCGCAGTGTTGAGAATGGAGAGAGGTTTAGCCCTTAGTACTAAGGTTGTAGAGGTTTCTAGTAGACGGATGAATTAGATTAGTTAGGCGGGGTAGTTTAACTAGAATGTCCTAGATAAGTGCGTTAGGTATGCACTATTAGAAGAGAGGTGAGGGGTATCTCATGGGAGTGCGATACCAATTTAAATATGAGATAAAAACATTTTTCTAAAAATAAAACATTTATGCACTTGAAAAATATTTTCACAACTCGGGTTCTGACCCGTTTCTATATTTTCCTTTCTTGCTATATTATATATATATATATATATATATATATATATATATATATATATTGGTGTCGAAACACAGGGACGCCTGGATAGCACTTCTTTCGAGCCAGACGTCTGCTGCAGCAGCTGTGCATGCATGCAGGTTCTCGATAGACGCTTATATTCTTGTAATCTAGATAGGAGGTATTGTATAAACATTCGGGTTAATTACCCAACTGCATTTATTTATTCTTTTCCCGCCTTTTATGCAGATTCGATTTGTTTGTATCATATTTGAACCAAGTGTTCGGTTATCTTATTTTATTTCAGTTTCATTTATATAAACTGTGTGAATTTTTTAATTGTAGTTGTTTAAAAAGAGTAGTTAAGTAAAATTTTGACGCCAGCCTAATAGGTTATTAGTAATTAAAATGGATTTTCGACAGTGATGCTAAGAATGATCCATATGCGACTTCAATTTTAATTTGGTACAGGAGTGATCGCCCGATATTTTAGTTAGGCGGGGTGTCACAGATGGTATCAGAGCATCAGGTTCTAGTGTCCTTAGAAATCTGTGTAAACGTACTACACTTTCAGCGTTGCTCTCGATTTTATATAGAGTCTCAGTAATTAGGATTGTTGATTTCTCTTGTGAGGTTTCATTCTCCTGCATAGTATGAGATTATGGAAATCTTTTGCGCACTCGTTCTAGGTTTGTGTGCCGATCGAGGTAGGGCGACAATGGAGGGCCGTGATGAGGACAGCAGGAGGCGGGTTTAGCTGGGGTGACTGGTAGAAGTTGGGGGACTAGGACCGCTATAGAGGTCACTTCCCTTATGGTAATTGTTAAGGATTGTTGCAACGACTACTAAAGTATAGTAGTTATGAGCATCCAAGTACTTCTATAGTGGAAAGTGGTACTCAAGTTGAATTACCCTGTAAAGATAAGGGTTCGAGAGGGGTCCTTGATAATTACCATACGTTGAAGTTGGGTTGTGCAAAGTAAGTGTGGCACTACCCAGTGGAAGTAGAAGGCTCGGGAGCTTTGGATTGGAGCGGGGTATGGAAATACTTAGACGCAAAAATTTGAGGAAAATCTTTCGCTCACTGGAGCAATGTTGTAGTGGTGATAATGATGGTCACCACATATGGGGGAGCAGGTTGTTTTGCTCATAGAGTAATTTTACTGACGATTTTAACCGGAGTTCCTCTGGTTGATTAGGAAGGAATGCAATTCTGAATTATTCACATAAGTATCGGCCAAAGGGAGACAGTGGATAAACAGTGATATGGAGAAGTGAACCCTGTACCGAGGTGAGGTAGGTACAACGAAGAAAGAGTCCTTCAAAGGAATGATGGGCTCATTAGAAAAGTGTTGCTAACACTTACGGAGAATGTGGGTGTGTTCATGTGACCCATTGGTGGACATCCACATGGGGAGATTTGTTGAAATAGGGTTGTTGAAACCGGTAGTGGAGTTTCCTTTTAACGAAGAAGTTAAGAGGATTAGTAAGATGATGGTAAGGAGAGAGGCAATAGAGTCAGATGGTGCTGATAACTTTATCATGATTAGGAAGTCCAGTTATGAAAATAGTGATATGGGGTGCGGAGCCACACGGTTAGTCCTTTCCCGATAGGAATAAAGGACAAGATTAGGGTGCCTAGATGGGGCTCAGAGTTAAGAAATTTTTGGTTCAGTCAGGGCAAGTGTACCAAGTCCAAGAACCATTTGGTATAGATAAAGGCGAGGATATATAAGTTGTGGTGTTCATTGGCCCTAGACTCATGTGTGTAATTTGAGTTTTGTGGCGGTCTCGATAACATTATATAATGTAGGCCTATGTGTTTTCCGTGGTAGCGGAGTTTTATTTTGCTCATTCGCTATAAAGCGGGTGTTTATATTTTGTATATATATATATATATATGTGTATATATATATATATATATATATATATATATGTGTATATATATATGTGTATATATATATATATATATATATATGTGTGTGTTATATGAGTACGGAAATATTGAGAGTATAAGATATTATGGTATTATCGGAGCGATAGCAGGCTAAGGATGGCAAGAATATCGTGTATGTGGTTCCAGGGCAGAACAGGTTGATGTTGTGATATCTCACCTGGATACAGGTTGAGTTAACCTTTATTATTATGGATAGATGAAACTTCGATGAGAAGATGTTTCATTATCATGATGTGAGTGCGTGGTGACCTTATAGATATGATTTAAGGCCCACAGGATTTATTGTTGAGCTGTGAGTTTAAGCTCATTATTGATTGCGCGGAGACTGAGTGTAGTGTGAGCGCTTAGTGGTGTGGCTCCTAGTTAGAGAGAGGAGTTCAGACCACATTTTGGTGAAAGGGGAGATAGGGTTATCCCGGTTGCATATTTGAGGTTATAGGATGCAAGGATATTGGTTTTGTGGAAAAGTCATATAGTGTGGATGAAACACTATAGACTATGAGCCATGTGATGATGGTATGCTTACGGAAATATTGTGCTATAGAAAAGCACTAAAATGTTTTCCTCACCACAAGTATGGAGGTGAGGCAAGGTAAAAGGAATTGATTTGAGGCTTATGGCCAGGCCTTAATGAAAAGGCAAATTTTGGAGAAGTATGTTTTGGGCAAGATGATCGTAAAATCTCGATAGAGAATAGGCGCCCGATTGTTAGGATAGAGTAGTAGAAGTACGTTAGTAGAATTGCGAGGTAGGATTTCCGAAGTCTCATTGGGGTGCCTTAGGCCGTTATATCTCAATGACCGATCACGCGAGGGAGTAATGTAACGAGAGAGTTCCTTGCCTGGATTTTGCTTTGCGAGACGTCCCACGCATGAAACCAAGAAAATGTCAAAAGTTATGAAAGGCCTTGGGCACTAGGGATATTTAGGGTAGTATTATTTCACATAGGTAGGAACACCTCGATCTTAGGATTTTTGGGCAGTGAAGCCAGTGGAGTTAGTGGCGCAGATATAGAAAGATTGGTTGGGTACCTTGAGAAGAGTGGGATTTCGAGGGTTGGGAGGACACATGTGTGAGTATTACACCGAGGAAAGGGGGCCCTCATTTAGAGAGAGTGTTATGTGTTGAGCGTTTACAATGGTTGTGGAGATGTGCACGGGTTAAAAAGGTGTATGGGCACCTTAGTGAGTTGGTTTTATATACTGCCAGAAATAGAAAAAGCCATAGTATATAAACTTGAAGTTTATACTGTAAGGCAGTCACGGATGGGTTCGGAGTGTGTTGGATGGAACGTCGTGCCCAATATAAGAAAGGACACTGACGAGAGTGGTCGAGCGATAGAGTAATTTCGTTTGAGAGGGAAATTAGATACCCAAATTTTTGACGAGTGAACGTTTAGAATCGTGTTTAGACGTTAGAGCGGCGGCTGTAGGCTTGTCTTTCCACGTGGGGCACAAGAAATGATGAGTGCAATGTGACGCTATTGGACTCACTTTACGATCGTGGTCACCATATAGTGTATGGTTGAGAACCATTGGGTTAGTATCGTTCCCCTTGAGGTATTAGGATTTGAAGCGATCCCAGGTTTGGTGGTGTAGGTTGTATCTGAATTTCGAGGAAGAAATTCCATTGTAAGGGAGGAGTATGTAACAACCCGTACTCTTGGAGATAATTAAATTCCATAATTGAATATAAATTGGAATTTTGGGAATTTCCTTGAATAGTAATTTTTGGGATTTTCGAGGATTAGATGATTGTCGATGGGTGATATATTTACTTTTGGGATTAAGTAAATATGTTGGAGTATTTTAACTATATGTCGCCATTGAGTTAAGCGACAAGAGGTAAGATTTTAATTGGAAAACCTGCATTAAGTCATGTGGGGTTAAATTACTGAGTTGTGATCAAGTATCTCGGATGGAAATTTCGACTGCGCAGTGAGTCTTAGGATGGCCGAGATAGTCAGAAAAGAGTGTCCGATGGTCAAAATTGAGTTTCGGGTAATTTTAGAGCTAAAAGTAACTCGTAATTAGGGGAGAGAAGAGAAAGAAAAGAGAAGTAAAAGAGAGAAGAGAGAGAGGAGGATAGAAAAGAGGAGAAAAGGGGATATTCCAGCCAACCTCCGCGGGATTCAACTCGGGATCGTTGAATTTTATCCACGAGGCAAGTGTTTACTTTCTTTATATATTTTTTATCATAAATCTCATATCATAGTTGGTAAACAACAAACCCTAAAGATTTTAGGTTGGGTTTTCGTGGATTAAACGGGTTTTCGGGAGTTAAAATGAATAAACCCCAATATTTTCCTAATTTGTAAAACTTAGGATTTAATCAAAATTAATTGTTGGTTTAGGGTTCTAGACGTTTAGAACCCTTATTATATATGTGTATGCAGTTGGTTGAGGTTGTAGGATGTCGGGAGAGGCAACAAAAGATTGGGAGAAGCTTTCATGGACTAAGAAGCTTCTCGGAGAAGAAGCTGCCCGTCATGATCGATCGATCAAGCATGGGGGATCGATCGATCGAATCATCGATCGATCGAGGGCCAACGGTCGATTGATCGACCCTTCTGAAAGTTTGGTAATTTTTCCTCGGGTTAATTGGATTGGATAAATTCCAATTCATATTGATTTGAGGTTATTTATGTGATGACATAAAGGACCTTTTAGGAGTAAATAGTCCTCTAATTAAGGGAATTTAGGAGGGTTAAGTGAGGTTTTTTAATGTGTAACCCTTAAATTATATTTCAAAGGAAAATAGATAAATTATAGAATTTGAAGGTTTAGGGTTCCTAAGTTAGGGTGGGGACCTCTAATTGATTATAGAGACGAGATATAGTCCTTGGGTTCATGGAAAGGGAATCCATGACCTACTAAATTTAAGTTGTTCGGGAAAGGATAATCCCGGGGATAATGCAGTGGGCATTTTGGCCTATATAATTATGCGTGTAGGAAACATAATTATAATAAATTGTGGATTGAGTATATCCTATGAGATAATTAGGATGAAATTGGTAATATAGATATATATTCACTTAGTGTGAGGTGGTATAATTGGAGATATCCACTAAATACTTAGATGGGATTAAGGTATGTATTACTTATCAAAGTAAGGGAATACTTTGCGTAAACTCGAGGAGAAGGGAGAGTATAGTCCCCAAGTCTTTATCGTCCCGCGTTCGAGTGAGATGTGTGTAACTCCACTTGCAGGGGGAAACTGACCGCCTCCATCGTTGTGTATTTTACCAGGGCTGTTGAGGATTTCGGCTGGTACCGTGGTATTTGAGTAAACTCAGATTTTTGGATCGTCACTATGAGACCGCATCCTCGGGTTATAGCTCGTTGGGATGGTTTGTATGCATGTGTGCATGGTATATTACTTGTGTATGAGAACAATGTAATATAAATCTCTAATGATAATAAAGAGATAAAAATGAATATATAATACAACTCAGTTCGGGTGTTAGATCCGGATGTATCTTTTAAAGACAAGTATAAAATACCCCTCTATCCGGGAGATAGATCCGAATGTGTATTATAAAGATGAAGATAGAATAAACCTCAATCCGGAAGATATTATCCGGATGTATATTGTAAGATGTATATAAGAATGAATATAATATGTATATTCTTATATAAGTATATTTATATATTCGTTTTGTACTACAGGCCGAATGGATCTCTACCATTAACCCTGCCAAGTAGTAGTGTATCGGGGGGGTTCCTTGTTTGGATTTCGCTTTGCGAGACACCCCACCCAAGAACTTAGCACAGTGTTGAGAATGGAGAGAAGTTTAGCCCTTAGTACTAGGGTTGTATAGGTTTCTAGTAGACGGATGAATTAGATTATTTAGGCAGGGTAGCTTAACTAGAATATTCTAGATAAGTGCGTTAGGTGTGCCCTATTAGAAGTGAGGTGAGGGTTATCTTATAGGAGTGCGATACTAATTTAAATATGAGATAAAAACATTTTTCTAAAAATAAAGCATTTATGCACTTGCAAAATATTTTCACAACTCGGGCTCTGACTAGTTTCTATATTTTCCTTTCTTGCTATATATTAAATATATATATATATATATATATATATATATATATATGTGTGTGTGTGTGTGTGTGTGTGTGTGTGTGTGTGTGTGTGTGTGTGTGTGTATGTGTGTGTGCGTGTCTAGACACAAGGACGCCTGGATGGCACTTCTTTTGAGTCAGACGTATTCTGCAACAGCTGTGGATGTGTGCAGGTTCTCGATAGATGCTTCTATTCTTGTAATCTAAATAGGAGGTATTTTATACACATTGGGGTTAATAACCCAGATGCATTTATTTATTCTTTTCCCGCCTTTTATGCGGATTCGATTTGGTTGTATCATATTTGAACCGAGTGTTCGGTTATCTTATTTCATTTGAGTTTCATTTAGATAAACTGTGTGAATGTTTTAATTGTAGTTGTTTAAAAAGACTAGTTAAGTAAAACTTTGACGCCAACCGAATAGGTTATTAGTAATTAAAATGGATTTTCGACAGTGATTCTAAGAATGATCCATATGCGACTCTAGTTTTAATTTGGTACAGGAGTGATCGCCCGATATTTTAGTTAGGCGGGGTTTCACACCCATTTTCGGTCTTAGCCCATTCACGAACCCATTGCCCAACATCTAATCATAACTACTTCCTAACCCTTTTTCGGCGACAATCGCATAATGCAACCCAACCTTCCTACCTTCGGCCAAACCCAGGACCAACCTATAAAAATTGTTACCCACTTATACTTAATCCATAACCCAAACAAGTTAAACTTGAGCACCAGACCTTCTGTCCTCCAAACCTAGACTTGGCCGATTTTAACCCATTATCCAACCGTACCCAATATCCCCAAACCCGATTTCAATCACCCAATCCTCCAAAACCGGATCTACTCATCTTCAAGCCTCCATATAAATAGTGAAAATCATTCATACATACATAAGGAAATCGAACCAAATAAATCAAAATGAAACCTGCGGAGTTGAACTAAACGTGACTGGAGGTGAACGAAAAGCTTAAATTAAAAAAAACTGTACCTGTGGAGATGCTGGCCTGGGTTCGGGTAGGTTTTTGACCGATGGTAGATTTGTAGTAGAATGGGAATAGAAGTACCTTTATTGGGGTGGAAATGGTTGAACGGAAAGCTTAAATTAAAAAAAATATTATACCTGTGGAGATGTCGACGTGGGTTCAGGCGGGTTTTCAGCTGACGGTAGACTAGGAATAGAAGTATCTTTATTTAGATTATGTATTTTTAGGACTTAAAATAATATTGATTATGGATATAGCACAACAAACATTTTGTTTCCATTTTTAGTTTCTATTTTCAAATTAAAGGGACATGTGGCATTCTGTGATTGGTTGACGTTTTATGAATATGGTTCCGCACCAGCGGCTTTATTAAAAAATAGGTACTAAAACTATAAATAATATATTTGTTGTCCTATTTCCAAAATACATATTACAATATGTCCTAAATTTATAAAGTGCCATCTTTATTTAGGTGGAAATGGGCGTGTGTTTGTGGAATATAAAAGGTTGGGTATGTGGAGAGATGAGATTTTTCATCTCCTCCATATGAGAGGGGTAAGTTAATGGGATGAGGGAGATGGAGAGTTTTGGAGAGAAGAAAAGACGTGAATTTTACGTTAAAAGGAGAGGGAAATAAGTGTCCATGTATAAGTATTGATAGATTGATAGATTTGGCTCTTAAGTCAACTGACCATAGATAAGAATACATTGGTGATTCCAAAGAGTGAGAGATGGTGAGAAGGGAATGGAGAGAAGAGGCGAGCTGGGATGAAGGCATGGGAGTATTGGTGTTGTGGGTAGCATTAATCTTAATCACTCTCTCTCTTATTTTAACTATAGTTAGATGCTGCCCCAATGGTCCATCCGAAGACGAGGACACCAATGTCCACACAGATAGCTACGGTGCCTCATGCGCTGCTTGATCAAGGATGGGAACAAACATTATACCCATAACAAATCCTATTCAACTCTATAATTCCAATAAATGTTGTTTCGTGTTTCGTATGTGTTTGCATTACTCGACAGTTCCTTTAGTTTTACTCTATATAATTTTTATCTATTTTTCACTTTGGTAGAGGAAGAAAAAAACACCAATTTGACATTTTTGTATGTTTATCTGAATGTACAATTGAAATTTTCAATTGTATATGGGAATGTTAAATAATGTGGCTTTTTTCTTTTGGATGGATGTTTATTCATATTTTTTTTCTTTTGGGATGTCTCACTATATCCTATAAATAGGAGGATCCTCATATGGTTTCGTACAAGAAAAATTATACCCAATATTATCAATGAAATGAAAAAATATCCACTCCCTCTAAATTATCTCTGCGTGTTCCCTCTATTTTACAACACGTTATCAGCCCGAGTGCTCCCATAAATTTTTCGTCATCAATCATCCGCCAACCACGTTCCACACTCACAATACCCATCATCCACTCTTTGTATAAATCTGCATTGAAATCTATGGATTAAGTTAACTTCGTGAGATTGGATGGATGATTCAACTATGTGAGTTTTTTTTTTCTATGGCATGTATATATCTATCTTTACACCATATCAAAGTCTTATTTGGCATATAAGATATATATTCATATTATAATATATTTAATGTTTATATCTATAGAATCAAATAATTTATGTTATCACGATTTACGTGATAATGATTTATTATTGGTCTTTTATTCATTTACACCTTTTAACAAACTGTTATTATTTTTTGTTATCAAATTTGATAAATTGCTTTGACATAGACTTAAAAATAATAATAAAAAACTAATGTTTAAGTTGCATAAAAAAAATATATCATAAGACTTGTAGCTTACATATTTATAGATTGACACTATGTATTTGGGGTTCTTGTAGTTCATCTCCTAAGATTTTTTGATTATTTGTATTTTGACCCCACAATTTATTTTACTAAAAACAAAATTGCCCATTTCTAGTTCGACTTATAAATTTTTAAGAACTCCCTTATGACTCCTATGTTTGTTTACCAATTACAAGAAATTATTATTTGGAACTAGTTCCATATTTTGTTATTAGGACTCAAAGTTCCCAATTTTTTTTCATTTGGGACCTGAAACTCCCATGTAAATTTTTTTATTTGGGACTAAAAGTTCCCAAATTATTTTAAAATTGAGACCCGAAGTTCTCAATTATTGGTCAATTTTTGGACTTGACAATGAAATAAGCCCCAATATCAAACGTGAAGTTTTGATTATTTTTGTAATAGGGCAAGGGATACTAAAAGTCCAATAATAATTATTTATAATTTGGACCTGAAGCTCCAATAATTTTGTAATCAACATGAAGTTTTGATTACTTATATATTAAGGGTAAGGATATTACATGTTCCGTAAGGATTATTTATTTTTTGGAGCTGAAGTAACAAACAATTTTACCCCTTATCAAACTTGAAGTTTGAATATAATTGGACGGATGTTTAAAGTCTCTAAATATTTAATGTTATGATATGAAGTTGTCATTATTTATAATTGCGGCCTGAAGTTCTCTAATAATTATTCAAATATGGAAATTGAATTTCTCCATTCAAATTTTGGGGCGTTGAGTACCTAAATTACCTGGGCCTAAAGTGACAAAAGAATATATATCACAATCAAAGCTGAAGTTTTGATTGCCAAATTGAAAGGTTATAGACCAAGATTCTCCCAATTATCGTTGATTTGTGATATGAGGATTCATATTCAATATTGTGACCAGAAGTTCACAAAATATTTTTTTGAATTAGGATATAAACTATAAAATTGGACACTCTCATGCTATTTATGGTTGTTTGGAATTGAAGATCCAACTAAAATGCACCATAAATTAAAACTCGAAGTTTTGATTATTCAGAGGGTATGCGCCAAATATATTATTTTTATTGGGATTAGTTTCAAAATCAATTGAATATTTAAACATATATTTTCAAGTTCTTGGCTTTTCATTTTATTTATTAAATGAAATGTCTTTTTTAAATAATCTTTTAATGGTTAAGTGTCCCTTTAACTGTGATACTAATAGTTAACTATGATACTAATAGTTTCACCATTAAATTTTTGTCTCTTAACCTTTCTCTTCATGTGAGTATTAAATTACTTTTAATAATATTTAATTTTAACTCATTTTCATATTCTAATTATTTCGTATAGATTGTAGCCCTGAGAATGCATAGAGAATTTGTAGAAAATGTGAAAAATTTAGCCCTTCATTTTTTTTAATAATTATTTGGCACTTGTTTCAAAGCTTATCAAATATTTTTATCCCCTAATCAAATCTGAATTTTTTATACAAGTGGGTCGAGAATTTATTGTCTTTCGACATTAATAATATTGAACTTGAAATTCAACTAATTATGTAGAACCGGAAGTTCTCATATACAAATGATAAAAACTTGAAGTTTTATACATAATTCTCACTAGGCACTTTGTGAGTTAAGATTCATATATATGTGACATTAAATAGAGAACCTTAAGTTCTCATTATGTTTCAAAACGAAATATTTGTCATAATTATTTTAGTGACCCTTGCTATATATTATAAACCTAGAATTTCTTCAATTTGACCTTGAAGTCTCTCATATATCATTAGATTATGAACTTTTGATTCATTACTAATCAACACAAAGTTTTTTTTAAATACTTTCACTTCTTAAAGTTTGGTTAATAAAAAAAATTTAATCATAGAATATATTATTGTATTCTTAAGCATCTCTTTATTATAATCTTGAATGTTAAACTGACGATTGTGAACGGTCATCATGAGATCACATTTGTCCAGAAGATAATGAACAACTCATGCTATTATAAAAAAACCATAAGTTTTTTTAGACTTGTATATAATATGGTAAGGTTTTCAGCCATATTTGAACCTAAGGCTCTAGAAGAGCACATATGATGTTGTTATATGGTACCCTCCCATTCTGATGAGTTATATGAAAGTAATTCCTAAATTACTTTTCTTTGTTTTACGGGCATTAGTATACAAGGGTGTCCTATGGAAATAAACCGTGCAAAGTAATTTTGCATTACTTCTAGTGTTAGAAGCCAAAAGCTTACACTATCACATGATCATTACATTATTCAAGGGATTATACTATATAATATTTAATATGGTAAAATTGCACTTTGTCGTGAGCCTCCTACTCCATGGTTCAATTATTTATTATGATCATTTTGGTGATCTCACTTGTTATTCATAAGATGTCTTGAATGGAAATGATATTTATCACAAGGGTATATATGGTTCGTATAATTCACCATCTATTGAACCATTGATAAATATAATGTTTATGGTATATATGCAATTTTATTTCGATGAGACACTATTCTCATCATTAGGGAGAGGATAGAACGTACCAGAAGTACAAATTATATTTAAAGAACGATTCGTTCTTGAAGAACGACGAGAATTATCATTGAATGCTCGTTCTTTAAGAACGACGAGAATTATCGTGGAATGCTTCCACTTGTCTCATATAATTCCTTATCTCGCTCAATGCGAAAATGATGTGAAAAAAAATATATTGTAATATCAAATGTCACATGTACTAGTTGCAAATGTGCTTACCAGAATCATTATCCCAAAAGGATAAAATAAATTCTGGCGGTAAATAAATTCATTGCACGCCAGAACCATGGCAAACCTATAGGTCCTAACTATTTGATTCCCTGGAAGTGGAGATTAAATGAAAACATGCCCAAATAACGCTCTAGAAGAGGTTATACGTAACGCTCCAGAAGAGTTTATGAACAAAATATCCACTTTCTCAAAAACTCCAAAAGAGGTTATTATCTATGAAAAGACACAAGTCCCTGAAATGACTATAAAGCCCTTGAAGTTGGCAGAGGTACCTAATATTAAATGAGATCTTTATGTTTTATAGATACACAAGAGAAAAGTGGGATAAACAAAGATGATCATCGATGATATAATTATATATGTTGTAGCTACAAAAAAATCAAAGGGCAATGATACTACAAATCCACGTACTATGAATGAATGTCGACAAATAATATATTGGCTAAATTGTGAAAATGCCATGATGGCATAATTCGAGTCTCTTAATATATGTGGTATATTTGAACCTATAGTAGAAACCCCAAAATATGTTAACCCTAAAGGTTACGAATGGGTGTTTATAAGAATGTGAAGTGTTAAAACTCACCAAAAGTGTATGATTTATGGCACAGGGTTTCCTGAAGAAATAAAATTGATTATATAAGAACATACCATCCCGTTTCGGCCATAAGTACTTTCAGATATCTAACTAGATTAGCAGTTTTTAAAAATATATATTATGTGAGACTCGTGAAAATGATATATGCGGGACTTAGACAAAGAATACATATAAAAATCCTAGAAGGATTTTCTTTGCATGAAGCAAAGATAAGGAGTACGTACTCAAATGCAGTAAGACGTTCATTGTACAGCAGGCAATCCAAGTGGATATAGGTACAACCATCTTAGTAAATATTTATCTAAGGGTATGAAAACAATCATATATTCAAATGTGCCATTATAAAAGATCCTTAATGGATGTGCTCCTGAAGAGCTCACCTGAAATGAAAAAAATATCCGTAATGGATGTGATCTTGAAGAGCTCAACTGAAATATCCTATAATGGATGTTCTCTTTAAGTGTTCAATTGAAATGAAAAATATCCAAATAAGAAATTCAAAAATGAATGACCTTGAGATAACTAATTACTGTCTCATCTTGCAGATCGAGTATAGTCTATGTTAAACTCATATCCATTAGTCAAATGGATTGAAAAATCCTACAATGCTTTAACATATATTAAGCATACAATTTTAGTATACCCATGGTCTCCGGTATTTGGATATTAAATTATTCATATCATCCTAAAGAGGATGACAATTACAAATTTGGTCCAGAAGTATCATATGTGCATGTTATTATAGTATTTGGTCTAGAAGTACCATACATGTACGTTATTAGTATATTGATATACATGACATGCATGATACTAGATATTATAATTGCAGTTAATATCTTGGTAAGAAATACATTACCATTGACATGCATAAGATGTGACTAATATCAATCATATCATATGATATATATATATATATATATATATATATATATATATATATATATATATATATATATATATAACCATCTATGTCCAGTAAGTTATATAGATGCATGTTATATGTGGGATCCTTAATAAGAACAAACAAAGAACTTATGGCTTTCCTTAAACAACATATACTTAAGAAGGAGATGGTTCTTTTTATAACTCACACTCAAAGTGGCTACTAACACATTTCAGTTCTTCCACATTTACGAATTCAAGAAGAGTAATGCAATATATAAACTCCGAAAGAGTTATGCCATTGAATTCAAATAGATCTGATAAAGTGACATGTTCATCTCTCTCACCAAAATCATTTGGAAGTCTATATTACGAAGAAGCATGAAATTGAAGTAACGATGGACCAAATCTATTCACCACGTTAAAGCGACATTTTAGAAGGTTATTTATGAGACTGATATGCATCGACACAATCATCAGAGAAATATCGTATTCAGGGGGAGCATTTGATCAGGGGGAGAATATAAGAACATGATGTTTTGGACATATGCACGTTGTACTCTTTTTCCTTTAATTAGGTTTTTTCCCATTGGGTTTTCCAATTAAAGGTTTTGACGAGGCACCACTAAGCGCGTCCAACACCAATTCAATGATCACAAGAAGTTGTACTCTTTTTCCCTCACTTTGGTTTTTTCCCACTGGGGTTTTCCTTAGTATGGTTTTAATGAGGCAACAATCATTGAATGGTGGATATGGTGTAAATTCAAGGAGGAGTGTTAAATAATGTGGCTTTTGTATTTTGGGTGGATGTCCACTCACATTCTTGTCTTTTGGGATGCCTTATTATATCCTATAAATAGGACGATGTTCATATGGTTTTGTACAAGAAAAAATACACCCAATATTATCGATGAAATGAAAGAAGACTCACTCCCTCTAGATTATCTCTCTGTGTTCCCTCTATTTTACAACAAGGAAGTATTTTTTATCTAAATTTTTGTAATTAATAAATGATTTTTTTAATATTCACATGTTACAGTTGTGTATAATGGTAGTAAATTTAGTGTTGAAGGAACTTGAAGAAATATTTCACTACACTAGAACCAAATCATTTTACTGGGGAGAGACTAAATTGGAAGCTCCCAACTAATTACAAAGTTTGTTGGACATTTTTTATTGGTGACAAATCAATCTCCTATTAAATATTGGTAAACAAGTTTGCTTGGATAAAAAGTTTAGAATCTTGGCACCAAGTTTATTTGGTCACAAAGTACTTCATTTATCTTCACATACATCAACAACCAGTGGTGGACTCAAGATTTTAGCGAAGGTTAGGCGAAAAATAAAATAATATTAAATTAAATTAAATAATATAAAAAAATAAAAAATAAAATTCACAATATATAGAACTTGCGTATTATCGAGTACACCATATATAAATAGTCAAATTGTCTTTCAATACAAACACTAGACATCAAACGTCAAATTATATAAGCTTGTTTACAACAAAACTTTTCGTGTCTTCATATTCTAAAAACGACGAATGATACCTTCATTGTCAATGCCAACCAGTATTTCCCTTTGAATATATGCCATGAAACAATCATTCATCATGTCATCTCCCATTTGATTGCGCAACAAACTTTTGATGATTTTCATTGCAAAAAATATTCTTTCTACAGTTTTAGTTGCAACAGGTAAGAGTAGTGCCAATTTTACAAGTAAATATACCAACAGATATACATGATCCTTCTTCAATTGAATTAACTTTTTAGCAAGCCCACCAACCCCCATTAATCTTACAAACCGGTCATCGGCTCGCAAATCCGCAATATAATTATCAAGTTAACACTCAAGTATCATTAACACTTGTGGAGGAAAGTCGGTGGGATAAAACACAGCAAATTGGAACAATTTTCTCTTGTCATATGCAGAGAATGAATCTTTTGGATCAAGTAAATACATACAAAATAACAACTTTGTATTCACCACATTGAAACGATTATTCAACTCTTGAATTTTCAAATCTATCACTTCATAGAACACTTCAACGCGATAACGATGATAATTTTTGGCTTCTTCTGGATTGCGACGAGATCTTCCTATAACCACAAACAAGTCTTCCAAACTCAGCACGAGTATCTCATGTTGGGCACAAAATAAAGATGACTCCTCTAACAATGCCTCCCACCCATCATCTCTCATTCGTTGTAATTGTTGTTTGGTTATTTTCATAAGAGTCGTGGCATTCACAATGTCTTGGTCTTGTCTTTGTAATGCTTGTGATAACTCACTCGCAATACTCAATACATTTTGCATCAAATGTAGGTGAAATACAAATTCAAAAAATTGCACAAGTACCATTAGGTTCATTGCGTGACCTCTAAGTTTTTGATTTTTTGCATCATCTTCAATAATCAAAAGAATGTCCTTTATTGATGAGAACAAGAAAATCAAACTCACAATTGTGCCATAATGAGAACCCTAACGTGTCTCGCCTGCCCGTTTTAATTCCAACTCTTGATTCAAACCCCACCTAGTCAAAATATCCCCATTGAATATTCCTATTGTGACATGCTCAAGATGTTTCTCACGAAGAATATCTCGACATTTATATGATGATCCCGCAATATTTTTTAGAAGTGTTACAATATCAAAGAATGCATAAATTTTGGGGTGATTTTCTGCAACAGATACAAGAGTTAATTGAAGTTGATGAGCAAAACAATGAACATAATAAGCAATTTCATTCTCCATTAAAATCAAACTTTTAAGTCCGTTGAATTATCATCGCATATTGCTAGCTCCGTCGTAGCCTTACCCACGCAAACTTGCAATATTTAATCCATGTGTGGATAAAAGTCCCTCAACAACTGCTTTAAGTGACAAAGCATAAGTATCACTAACATGTACAATCCCAATAAAATGCTCCATTACATACCTTTTACATCAACAAAGCGTAAAATAACGGCAATGTGTTCCTTCACTGATATGTCACGAGACTCATCAACTAGGATAAAGAAATAATCATCCCCAACCTCGGCAAGGATAGCATTTGTAGTCTCAACTGCAATGGAGTTAATAATATCATTTTGGGTTTTGGGTTATGTCAGCATGTGGTTTTGTGGCCACCCACCCTCGGGCCCACCTAGGTCCGCCCTTGTCAACAACTACATAGGTGGTAATTTGGTAGCATAATGGGAGAGAAAGGTGAGAGGTTAAAAATGCATGAAGGTTTGAGAGGGATGGAAAGAATTGATTGAAGTTGATTGGAAAGACGGAGAAGCAGTAATGTGCTCCAATTTTGTAAATCGATAATGTGTTTGATTTTATGTCTAAAAAACGTGGGTTAGTTATAAAAAAATATTATTCATACTTACATTTCTTATCAAATTACTTTAACATGTTTGTACCTTTTAGTGAATGTTTGTACTTTTGATTGAAAAGTCAAAGATACAAACATATTAAAATAACCCAGGAAGATATGTAGATAAGTGTAGCATACCTCTAGTTATATGGATGGAAATAGAGACGTGTGAGATTAATGAATGAGTGGGTGTGGTTGGTTACTAAGCTTGTGTAGAATTGTTCAGGAAAAAGACATGAGTCTTTTAATATTTTAAATATTATGTATTTGGCAACTCCTTAAATACATACCTATATTCAAATATATACAATAGTAATATATATATATATATATATATGTGTGTGTGTGTGTGTGTGTGTGTGTGTGTGTGTGTGCAGACTCTAAAAAATGGATTTGGGAACAAAACCATGAGCACATGTTGTTTTTCTTTTTTCCCTTTAAAATCGACTAGTGCCTTTGTCACGATCAAAATCCACGACAAATGATGTCCATCCCCAACTCCGCTTTTAGAGATAGCATTTGAAAACTATATAGAATAAAACCTCGATAAATGAATGTTTGATAAAGTAATAATGTCGCTTAGATAATAAAAATATCTTGGTCCTGACTCGGCCTTTGTATTAAAATAATAATTACAATTAATGCATAAGATGATAATTTAACTTTCTATAGGGTCCATCGACTATATAAAGTAATAAATAATTAACTTACAAAAAAAATAGTGCATAAAATTTCATAATGCATATGATGTACTTTTTACCTAAACACTTTAATTTTTTACTCACAAAATGCTTATAAAGTCACTTGTTTTTTTTTCACCTGAACTGAACTCAATCTCATCCTTGATTTTTTGCAATGCAGACACCGCATTTGATATATCTTTCTTCATTTTGTAGCAATTAGTTATTTAATATTACTTTTTCTTGAAAAGACTCTTTTAAAGAAAGAGGTGATCGAACACAATTTGGATCATCATGGTCCTAATTGGTAAGTTTATTCATTATCACATCAATGATTTCTTCATCAGTAGGCGATTCCATCACTACATCATTTTCAGTAGGATAATTCAAACTTCCCCAACATCCATCGAATTTCATAATATACATGCACATTTGTATTTGCTTTAAAAATAGCAAATTCTTTATAAATTAATAAAATATTAATTTATCGATAAATTAATAATTTATTCATTTATCGATAAAAAAATAATCCCCGTTAGGATAATAATTTTTTCCGATCCCGATAGTAGTCATTTATCGATTTTTTATTGTATATGTGAGTAGCTTAGTGATATATGCTTGGTCTTTTTTCATGTGTTATGGAGAACATTTTTACCCCTCAAGAGTTAGATTTTACGAAAAGATGGAAAAGCTCAAGAACAAGCTCATCTTTTCTTATAACGTTTCGTAAATTAAACTATTTTCTTGTATTTATAAATCAAAAATCAAAAAAATCAAAGATGAGCTTGAAAAAATTAACTATAACACTATAAGAACATGTTTTACACCCCCTAGGTTTATTTGTAATGACTTTATTTCAGAACAGACTTTTTGTGTCATAGTATTTTTGTATCATATTTATTGAGTTGTAATTTCATTTCACTTAAGACAAAGAGACAAAGCACTGTGACATAAATTATTGTATCAGACCAAGCTTCTTAAACGAAAGACAATTGGAGGTTTGGTAAAGTTTTTAGGTTTTGTATTTCCTTTAATTTGTATTTCAAGTAAAAAATCTGCAAGACAAAAAATATTTTAAAAATAGTGGAAATGGTTTTTTAAATCTTTTTTTTTTACATTAAACCTGGAAAAATGTGGATCTCATTCGAATGAGATTTCCACGATTAAAAGGTGTTTTGATCGAGGCCACTATTTTTTTAAAAATGGACCTCGTAAGATAAACTTCTTTAAACGAGGAGACCTTGAAAGAAATAGGTTTTGTATACGAGACCCTAATTATCATCCAGTGGACTTCGTAAGATAAAAATTTCATTTGAGAGGACCTCGTTCGAACGAGGGCACCTGGTTTAAATGAGGATCATATTTTTTAATAACATTTTTTAGTCAAGTTTAGTATTAAAGTATAAGTAACATCACAAATTTCTCTTTCAAAATATGAAGCCCAAAATTTACAAAACCCTTTTCTTAGTTTTAAGGGAGTACTTTGGGAGTATGGGAGCATTTCAATTTCTATGATTTAAAGGTAGACTCCATGTTTACAATCTCCTTCGAATCCTCTACCTCAGTCAAAGAATTGCACGATAAACCATGTGGGTGATTAAGATGTTCGAAACATGTGTACAGATTGTCATCAACTAAGATCAGTAATTACCAAGTCCTTGGAGGTTGGGCATCTATTTTTTGGACTAGAGCTACGATTGGTAGTATGGGAAAGTGTAGATGAAAA
This sequence comes from Sambucus nigra, assembly GCA_949130495.1. Lineage (NCBI taxonomy): Eukaryota > Viridiplantae > Streptophyta > Magnoliopsida > Dipsacales > Adoxaceae > Sambucus > Sambucus nigra. The sequence continues at coordinate 289,195,084 of OX422215.1, read as the reverse complement.
GAACGCAAAGGAGTGACCATGTGGGAGTAAGTTTCATCATATATGTAAAACACGTATGTGTCTTTGTTATGTCTTGTAAAAATTATTCACTACTGGTGGACTTAGGGTTGGGGCGACAGCGGTTTCTCACGTGAGGGTTTCCACTTTAAATTCTTGTGTGATTTTTGTGATTGGTTTATTTATTTTCTTTCGATGATAATCACTTATCTAAAAATTTAACCCAATTAATTTTATTCGGTAAAATCAAAATTGGTTCAAATTAAAAATGAGTTAATAGATTTTGACATTGTATTTAATTAATTGAACGTAGACCCCTAGGCTCATACCTATTTTAAACAGGTATCAAAGCCCTCTTTAATATGAATTCAGGATGTATAAATGTTGGTCAATTGATCATGCGTCCATCAATTTTATGGCAGTAACTACGCATATTAGAAGGCGCATATGATATTTTTCCTAAAGTCCTAAGATGATAGGGTGTGTTAACCATAGTTAGGGGTGGAACTACAGAGTAAATTAACTAGGGGATATAGTTTTCCCTAAGCCTGAGGAGTCCTAGTCAGAGGATGAATATAGGTTATCTAATTATCTCTAAGGGTCTAAATGCAATTTTTTGTGGAGTCACTTAAGAATACTTTCGTCAGATATCTACATACTGCATCTCACCTATGAGGTTATTGATACCATTTGGGTCTAAAATATCGACATATTATGAGATTTGAGTTGTTTAAGATGTTAAAGAATGATACAGTTAATGAGTTTTGCGCAAAACCATCTGAAACCATAAACTCTCATTTTTATTTAGGTGAGAAGATCACATGATCTAGAGTCGTTAGGAAAAAATTTAGACTTGGTTCCTTCCCCACATCTCAGCCCTAAACGTCATAGGTGGTATAGATAACATGAAGGTAGAGGAGATCATAGGTTCCAATAAAACCTTTGAGTTAGAAAAACTAATGTCCGAGAGAAGGAATTATTTTAAAATCCCTAAAGGTTGAGTCTTCTGATTCTGACATGGTTGATAACAGAGATGAGGATTTAACCAAATTGTTCGAGACAATGAAGAAAAATATCAAACGTAATAAATTTGATATACCTTAAAGGTTTGATAAATAACAATGCCAATATGATAAGATCTTCAAGGAACTAAAGGAAGAAAAATTAGGGGATAGAAAAGGATTTGGGGAGATGCTTCGAATGTCAAAGTGTTATCCATAAGTCATTCGAGTGTTCCACTAAAACAAGTAATAAGAGAAAGAAGAAGTTGAATTACACTCCTAATGATAATGACTCGGGGTTTACAAGTGAGTCTTAAGTTGAATGAGAATTTATTACGTTTACCATAATTCGAGACATGTCTAGTCCTAAGTCTTCCTTTGTTGAAGATAAGGTAGAGGATGATGATGTAGAGTCCCATTCTAAAATTTCCCAAAATGGAGAGGGAGATGTTGACATTGAAAATTTTTATTTTTTTCTTTATTATATTTCCCTTAAGTTGGAAAAGGTGAATCTTAGGCTTTTCTCTAAGTTTAAGAAATGCAAGGAGGAGATTTGTGCCATAAAAGAAGGTGAAGAACTTGTAAGCCATTTGAAATCTCATAAAGCTACCCTTTTTAAGAAGCTTAAATAATGGAATATGGAGTGTGAGAATGTCACTAAACTAAAGAAGTAACTTCTTGAGTCTTACCATATTCAAAGTGTTCTAAAGAAGAAGAATTCAAGGTTAGATAATGACATTGAGAAGTTTAAGAAGGTGAAGGTTGTACTTTAAGGGAGATCCAAGAAGTTAGGGAAGATGATCCTTGAACCATCCTAACCCTCGACAAATAAGATTAGATTTGGATATGACCATCCAAAAGGCTTTACTCCTAAACTCGAAACTGCCAATAGGTTAAACAATACTCCGAAATGTACCCCACTTAAGAACACTCCTAAGACTAAGAAGGTGAACACACCAAAACCGTATGTTTTCACCTATTTCCATAGGGGGGTCACCTTAAAGATTTTTATTTTAATCATAGGAGAGTGTCCAGGATGCTAAGACCTAGTCAAAACTTGTAGTCGAACCATATAGGTAGAAGGATTAGAAACCTTATTAGAAAAGTTGATGATGTGACTAAAGCTATGAAGTTTGTAGATCCGAATCATAATGTTAAGTTACCTTTTACGGATGGAACCAAATCGATTACTAAACCCCATGTTTCTATTGTTATATGTATTTAGGTTAGGAAATTCGATATGGTTGCACAATTGGTTGACTGACTTGATATTTTTTGCTATGTTCCTTTGGATACACATCGCTCTGAAACTCTAGTAGGAAAAGAGTTTTTTCCTAACATGTAAGTTGTTTACTTCATTCCATAGACTGGGTAGTCTTATAGTTAATTGCTTTCCTAGTCTCCATGCGAATATGTATCTAGTCTTAGATTGTGTTTTAATACATGATGTTTTAAATCATTAATTAGATATGTACTCTATGTACATTTATTTTAGTTTTATAAATGAAAAATACCAAAATAATTTTTTTATTTTGATTCATTTACAAAAACCAAAAAAAAAATATTTTAAGAAAATGCAAGAAGATTTTATATTTTATATTTTTCTCAATAACGAGTGTTGAGGTGATTGAGGATTTATGGCATATTGCTCTCTATTTTTCTATTCATGTATTAGATTCTTGGGATGGTAGTGCAAACGTGTGAGTGTTTTTCTTAGTTATTTTAATGGATTTCTCCAAGAATGACTCATGTTGACTATGCTGTGGTAATTGCCATATTGCCCACACGTACACCAGTTGACCATGGTGTATTTTCGTCGATCTGATAAAATATCCAGCAAATTATTTTCACTAAATCGGATTATATAATGTTTGCTAGATTTTGGCAAATGCTTGTAAAAATCAGTGCTTGTGAGGTTAAGTAAAAATTATGAGAAAATCTTTAGTAAGTGCTACCGAAAGGGGTGTTACCAATCATTAGCAAGAAACTTACTTTTATATGTTAATGAAAGAAAAATAAAATATCTATGCAAACCCATACTTTAAAAAATAAAAAATCATATGTTTGAGGGGGTTATAAGTTGAAGATAGCTTATGTGGAATTTCATAGATTTAACGTCATATTGCACTTTTCATACCCTTTTGTTTGGTCTTCTTTTTTTTGTCATGTTGAGATATGGATATTTGAACTCATAAATTTATGTTGTTGGAATTATAGTTCTAAGTTTTTACTTGGCATATATCTCGTTAAGCACATGCTAACATTATGTAATTATTTATTTTCTTGATTTCATTGATTTGTGATATATTGTCAGGTTCCTGTTCTTGTTTATCCCATAACAAAAGGTGGAGAGATTTTATATTCAAGGGGAGTATATGTTAAAGGGTAGTATACTACATAGCATTTTTCAATTTTTGTCAAGTTTTATTACTCTATTTTATTCTTTATAAGCCACATGGTATTTATTAGGTTAACGGGACTTATAGGGCTCGTAATGTTGATTTTCCATGGATTGGAAATTTGTAAGCCACATGATATTTATTAGGTTAACGGGACTTATAGGGATTTTAATGTTGATTTTTTATGGATTGGAAATTTGTACATCGATTTCAAGTCTGTCTTGTGAGGATTGATGATGGGTAGATTTGATGTATAGGTATTTGATCTGATATCTTTTTTATATCTTTTCAATTTTTAGTTTTTTCTCGAAATAATCAAAGGGGGAGATTTATAAGGACATGTTTTACACCCCTTAGGTTTATTGGCATTGGATTTATTGTGAAACAAATTTTTGTGTTCTAGAATATTTGTATCAATCTATTGAGTTGTAATTATATGTCATTGAAGACAAAAAGAAACATCATTGTGACATATCAGATTATGCAAAATGGTTGTTGCAACCCTCTGGTAAGTATCCCCAGTGTTCTTAAACCAACTGATATAATCGTGTAACAAAAGGTTCCTCGAGAGTGATGAAGGCAATTTTATCTTCATGGTTAGGGTGCATCTTGATTTGATTGTATCCGATGAATACATCGACGAATGACTTGAGGGTGTGAATGGTTGTATTTTCCACAATCATGTCGTTGTTGGGCAATGTATAATCGTCATTATGAGATGATTTGTTCAAATCTCGGTAGTCAATGAACAAGAGTACTTTTCCTCTTGATTTTGGTACAGGTACAATGTTAGCGAACCATGTGGGATATTCGATCACTCGAATGAAGCTTACATTTAATTGTTTGATTATCTCTTCCTTGACTTTGAGTGACCATTCAGTGTAGAGCTTTCGCAGCTTTATTTGATCGACTTGCATTTTGGGAGAGTTGGGATCTCGTTCCGTGCTATTTAAATATTTATGTCAGGCATGTCATCGTAGAACCACTCGAAGACATCCAAAAAGTCTTTTAATTGTTCTTCTAATTACACTCGCTCATGATCGTTAAGGCTGGACCCTATCCTAATCTCGCGTCGTTGGTTTCTAGAACTGATGTTGATAATAACAATTTCATCCTCATTAATTTGAACTCAATCATGTTGTTTGTAATTAACCATATTAAGATAAATCAAGAATTGTTCATTTTCAAAATCATCATCATCAACTATTTGATTAAGGCACAAAAAGATACTAAAAATCCTCATTTATTTGACTTGGTGAAAAACAATGTTGAGAATCTCATCAAAAGAGATCTCGATTACATTATTATTAGAATAGGGAGGAATAACAATAGAGGAAGATATAGTGCAAACTGCAAGGTTGGGTCGCATCTCCGCAAGTGGGAATGGTATAACATTTCAGTTGAGAAGAAGCTCATCAGCAACCTTAATCTGAGTGGATGGGTTCGATGATGTAGTGCCTAAATGGATCACATAGAGAGTCAGCCTCAGTGTCTACAGGTTAAACAAGTCATCGTAATCACTTTCCTTAGAGACCTCAATAATGGATACGACTTACTCAGTGGGAGGTTACCCTTCATGTTGGCAGTCTTCGGCCCAGGAGTAGTTATCTTGAAAGATGATTTCCATCCCTAGCTTCATATTCTTATTCACATGGTCATACCACGATTCAGGAGAGTCGCAGAAGGGGAAGTATTCACCCTCCTTGATGAATTTCCCATACAAAGAATCCTTTAAAACAATCTTGGCATCTTTTAAACTCCTTTTCAATCGTGGTTGGAAGAGCATTCTAAGTTCTTCTAGTCAAGGCTGATAACCTAGGCCACACAAGTGAAAGGCCTTTTTCAGGACTATTAGTTCAAGTATCCCTTATTGACTTCAGTCCATCCCAGTCCGAGCATGAAATGTATATTATTGAACATCTGTATCACATTAATGTTACCATGAGGGCTATGTTTCGAATATACTCAGTTATTGAAATTATCCTTTGCTAAAAGGGGAAGTGGATCAACCATAAATTCGGAGAGGATCATGTCATTCATCACATGGTCTTTTTCTAAGATCGAATTATTGGTGCTGACATTTTTTGTACCATCATCGCCCAAAATGGTGATGACCTGCCCTATAGGGAAGAATTTTAGTTTCTGATGAAGGGAGGAAGATGCCACCCGTATGCTATAAAGCCACTGTTAATCAAGTAGCAGGTTGAAGCATGCGGGTATGTCAATGACTTGAAACTCACTAATGGGTTGATAGGTCCATCACCTATTATGAGTGTTATGGATCCCATCAACTCTTGGCGAGTATTATTATAAGCACGCATTACGACGAAAGTAGGAGTAAGGTCACCTACTTTAAACCCCAAGCAATTGAAGGTTATTAGTGGGCAAACATTGAGGGAAAATCCATTACCGATGAGTGAGAGCAGTATTATCTTTCCCACCCCTTCATTGGAGATGTTAAGGGCATAGTTGTGGTCAGGGGCGACCTTTAAATTTCCTCTTTGAACAAGAAAATGAGTCTAGTGTTAGTTAATGATCAAACTAGGTTTACTGATTCTTATATAGTGGTGGAAGGAGGGAATGTGCGTCCGGTGAGAACCTTTATCAGAGAATTTCGATGTAGCTCGAAAGACATGAAGAGTACCCACAAGGTGATGTTGTCTTGAGTCTTCTTGAGTTGGTTGAGGATCTTCCTCTCCTCAATGGTGATTTCCAACATGGGTAGTTCTTCGACAACTCCCTTTACCCCATCTGTTCTTGATGAATGATGATTCGGATCTAAGTAGATTCTTCCTGATCTGTTCATGTGGTTTATAGAGGCGGGGAAGAATAAGAACCCCGTGTCTTCATCCATTTCTGGCTGAATGTCTACTTTACCAATTTTCCCTAGCAGGTCCTCAAAAAATATCATTCTCCATATGCTGACTACTGGGCTGACCTTTTCCTAACTCTGTTTGTCATCTAAGTTATCAAATCCATCCCATATCCAGTTGCAACACTGTTTCTTGCCAAGAGGAATTGATATATTCCACGACCTCAATGGCTTCCTTATATAAATCCTCCCACTCAACGGGGAGGTGCAGGAGTGAAGGGACCAACTGCCCTTGAAGCTTTAATTTTTTACCCGAAAGGGGCTTTTTTCCTGAAACATGTCCTTGTCATATTTGCGTATTTGATTTATTTGTTTTATCACATAGTTGCATGTTTAGGATAAACAAGATAAAATCAGTTTAAAAAGTCGTTTCCGTATAATTAAAATTAGTATAGCAATTTTTGTTACAATCACCCTTTGCTTTTATCGAAATAGACAAATATCCAAAGAAGTGGAAATAATAAACATGAAATACGGAGCATCACGATGAAGCAAAGATATCATCACAAAGGATGTAAATGAAGCACATATGTAAAGGTTTTACCCGAAAGGGATTTTATTCTGAAACTTGGCCTTGTCATATTTGTGTGTTTGATTTATCTATTTTATCACATAGTTGCATGTTTAGGATAAGCAAGATAAAATCGGTCCACAAGAACGCACAATTATGTTTTCAGTCAGGAACACCATCAAGTACTCTCAATTCACACACAGTCGTCATCCCAGCCTCAGCCTTTATCAGCAATGAATCCTCGAAAGTATCACCAGTCAGCCATGGAGTGTCTCTCCACAAGGTGTATGCAAATAGATACAAAACTATTTAGGGTTATGTGACCCCCCGCTCAAAATAATAAAGGGTGGCCAGCCCGATACTACATTTAATCAGGAATCTCAGATGGATCATTCTCAGCATCTACTGACGATGCTAAAATAAATATGGCTAACTACCGAAACTAAGAAAAGAGGATGCCAAAAAAAATATAAAACATAACATAAACATCCAACCAACAACAAAATGACTACGGAACATAAAAAAAGTACAAACGCATCATGAGGAAAGAACATGCTCATTTTATTACACCATAAGTACGTACAAGAAAATATACCCAAATAAGTTGACGGGTCACATACACAACAACATCCATAGGGAAGGAATATAAAATGCTATAAATAGACCTTGGGTATAAACCCTATTTACCATATGAACCATATCTAGATTTACCAAGGTATAGAAGGCGACTACAATCCAAATCCCGCAACAGTCCGCATCTGCTACTGCTCCCAAGACATTGGATAGAAAAGCATCCACGGTATCCTTGCGGTGGGACACCTGTAGTAAATAATATATATAGCAAAAGAGAAATATAAACAGGTCAGAGCCCGAGGTGTAAAATTATTTGCAGCAAGTGTATTAACCGTGCATAATAATTATAAATGCAATATTTCATAATTAAAGTGGAGTCGCACTCTCATGAAACCCCCAAACTCACATCTCGTCTATAGCGCACACCTAATCGTGTCCCTGAACCTTAATTAAGCTACCCGACACCTTTAAAGGACAAACTACCTACCTGTACGCAGCCTATGCCCACATGACCCGCCATTCGAACATAACCTAAAATCCTTTTCATTCTAATCACACATAATTACACACACACACACACAAAATATATATATATATATATATATATATATATATATATATATATATATATATATATATATATATATATATATATATATATGCCTTACTAGGCTTTATTGGTTCTAGTTATTAGCTTAAACCAATTATTAGTCTTAGCACGACACACATTTTCATTAGTTTACATATAAAAGAATTCATTCTCTAAACATCATACAACCGAGTATATAGTACATAACATCTCTCCACTCCCAACATTGCACTACGTTTCGTGCGTGGGGCGTCTCGCAAAGCGAAATCCAAATAAGGAACCCCCTCGATACACTACTCCTTGACAATGTTGATCGTTGAGATCCATTGTTCCCTCAACCCAAAACCTATAACTCTAGCTACTTACTAGGAACAAATATCTCCAAGTATTTGAGTAAGGTATCACTTAGAATCTTTAGGGTCTATATAACTTTCTCTAGTTATAAAACACAAACATTCAATCTGATAACCATGTACACATACCACACATAATGCATACTTTAACATACTCACACATATACGGTTATAGGATACAAATATACTGCACCATGCTATCATCTTCCAGGAATTACTCACTCTCTCCCAGGTTACCTCATATCGGACTATTATCACCCCGCCATGGTAAAAAAATCAATCCTAACGTATGAGAACCGGTCATAGTTCCTAACCGAAAAGTGAAAACGACTCATACCCAAGACTTCTCACCCCCAAAACTAAAATCACATAAATAATAATGGACGACTATGACCTGGGGACTATACTCACCCTGCTCCTCAAGCCAGGGGCCTCACCCACATCGCGCAACCTCCCATGATAGCATGTGTCGGGTATGCTCACACAATAAGTATATATATCATTCACACTATATATATACATACATATGATCACATCATATATACAAACTATAACACAGTATATATATTCAAGCCATATAAACACACATATAGACATTTCACTATATCTATATATACACACACACACACATATATACATACTATCTCTCGTCCATATGTATGAAATTTATAAATTCGACTATGGGTGTATATAATCCTCATTATACTAGCCATCGTTCCAAGCGTACTGACCTAATTTGTTATATAAATACGATCCCTCACTTGAAGCATATTCATCCATTGCCCCTATGATATGAATAGTCTTCCGATATATTCAACATTAAGGTTACTAACCCAAAGTTTAACGTATATAACAATCACTATACATCCCATCTATATCCGAATGCACATCGATATATCTAATAATAATCCCGACTATAGGTATACACAGGACTAATAGTCTGCAAACCTCAAGATTAATCCCAAATTCCTTCCACGACCCCATCAAGTATGGGAATCCCCATTGTTGGTCACACATAGATATATAGTAACTATCCCGACTAACATTGGAACGCAACCTATTCTAGTTGATAGTACAATCCAGTCGTTAGCAATTTTCCTACAGTTCAATTGCTCCTATGAACCCTTAACATTAACGCATTTATTCCTTGAGTTTATCATCACTAAGGATACGCGACATGTCTCTCTCATTGGTCCCCAATATTATCTTAAATAGAATCCTATCGCTATAAGGATTCGATACAAAATTCGGCTTACAATTCTCACGCCATACCCTCACAACTCTCTCAAAGAGTCCTCAACCTTACTCCATATCTAAGCTCACCTCTGACCTCTAAATAGAACTCCCATCCCTAATGAGGTTTCCCACTACCTCGATACAACAACTCCAATGCATTTGAGCATAAGTTCTTAAAATAGCTCGATTCGTCCCCACGATCACATCTTGTGAGAAACTCCAAATAAATCTCCAAAACTTATCTCTCACATTATATAATAATGTCCCAAATCGATAAACCCAATCGAAGTGGAGCAAAACTCGCTCTAGAAAAATCTTTCCAAACAGCCCTGTTTCCGAATCGATTCGATCTGGACCGAATCGATTCGGTCCCAAGGACCTATGAGTCTGTGTTAAGCCGAATCAATTCTCTTGGGTCCGAATCGATTCGGTCATATATACCTGACACTTTTGCCTAAGCCGAATCGATTCACTTTAGGGGCGAATCGATTCGGGTCTGCATAACTTCAAAAGTTCTCCACTTCTGCATAACCCACGAATTATAAACCCCATAAATCAACTTCTCTCCTTCATCCTTCAACCCAAATATATTTATAACATCCAAAAATCATCCTATATCTAATCCCAACAAGTTATACACCCTTAAACCCAAGTGTGAACATCAAATGCAAGATTTAAATACCCAAAATCTAGGTTTTGATATAAATACCCAAAATCCAATTCTTTTGTCCACAAATTACGAAATAAAATACACAAATGAAGAGATTGCGTATGGGCCGATAATATCCAAGCTTTCTCCTTTCTCTCTTCCTTTCTTCTTCTCTCTCTTTTTCTCACAAATGAGATAGGCTGATCCGTAAGCCTCTTAAGCCTTTAAAACATGAATCCCAGTTTTAAATGTTAATACACACTTTAAATGACTCGTTTCCTCCAATTCGAGTTAAACTAACTTAAAAATATTCTGAAACCGAAATAAATCCCAAGGACAGTCATTTCGACTATCTCGACCCATCCGGAATCCATAGCGCACTCAAAATCGTCATCTGGAATACTTTATAACGTCCTCAATTTCCAAATTCTAAAATTCTCCAATTTAAATATATTTTATTTCTCCCAAAAATTTAATTTCTCCGTCCCAAAGTCGAGGGGTATTACAGGTTATAAACAAATTCACACGAATAATATTCAATGATGCCTTTTGCGAATTAAAATAGTGTTTAGAAAACATAAACATGAAGAAATTTTGCCTCCGATATGCAGAAACATATTTTTCAAAAGTTTTGGGAAACTTATTCACAAAATAGGTATTCATAGCAACCTTAAGGTGACGGATCGTTTGAGCGAGATGTGCTGTCGTTCGTTATTTTTATGAAATACAAGCATCCCAAACATAATTCCATGAATTAATTTAAAATCTAAATTCATTTTATACCTTCCAGGTTGTCAGGAAGTCTTCATACTTGGATATGCTTGAGTTCGGGTCATCTTCTCATTTCGTGACGATTTGTAACAGGATATGCCAAACTAGCCTAATGTTATGATATGAACAATGATAAAAAAATATTCTTAAAAATCTCCCCCTTTGTCTATTCCGGTACAAAACAAACAAAATTCCCGAACACAAAATTAAAATCGAAATCTCCTATTACAATTTATAAAAAGAACTAACACCCTTCCCAACCCTAGAATGGAATGGCATAAGTCTCTTTGTCTTCAAACTTCATCTTCCCTTGAAAACTTTGTCTTCGTTTGTGTGTCTTTAAATTACGCTTTGAGCAACTACACACATGAGATAAAGTGAATACCTCCGTGATGTATCGAGTTTGAAATGAGATAAACATAAAGTCAAAACAAATATTGAATCTCAACTCTCCCTCATAATGTAAAACTCCCCGATAATTCGTTCTCCCCCTTTTATTTGTCTGAAATAGACAAGGAAAAGAATAAACAAAACAAACATGGAGTGTCATGACAAGTAAAGCAAACAACTACGATCATTAAGAGATAATCAGAAGCATTTCATAAACTATTTTTTATTTTTTAATTTTTTTAAACAAAAATGCAAAAATAATTTTACAAAAACCACACACCATGAATTTACATTAAGATAAGAAAATCATGAATACATAATGAATGGGTGTGAACAAATTCGAAAGGAAAATCAATCTAATCACGCATAACATATATGCACAATGAATACGGATACTCCTAACGAATTAACTCAAAAATCATCTTTAGGTATCAAAAATATGTTGAATTTAAATGACATCAACTCAATTAATGAACACATCAAAGTCAAGAATGATTCTCACACCAATTACGTCTACAACTATGTAATGATTTTTCATGACGCTGTCAGGACGTGAAACCCCATTGATTTATTTCCAACCAATCTCCCTCATAAACAATAAATATTTTATTTTTCAATTAAGGTGATCTAAACTAAATGGCCCCATTTTTGGCATATTTATCTCTTTATTGCCTTTCATTTTTTTCGGGCTCTTTTCAAACGATGGCTTTCACGACGTGATAATTATACACTCGCAGCCCTTTCCCGTGCACTCGTCATTTTCCAAATTAAACAAATTCCTCATGGGCAACGGTTCTTACATGGACTACTTTCATTGTCAAGTTTTATCGCATTTGGTTCATTTTAAAGACAGGATTGAGATGACAACAATCCGACCAATATGTGATAGATAAGTACAATAATCAAACAAATCCATACAAGTGTGCATTAAAGGCAATTATGAATCACACATATGGGTAGTAATTAACTAAAAACATCTCAATGACTCCACACATTATAAACACTCAAAAATGAAATTATGACGCATATCAAAACACTATCAAATAATCGCATGGATATTGAATGAAATTGTGACTCGGTCATCTTAAATGTTCATCCATAAAAGGTGAAAAACAAAATACAAAATCTTTTTGGATTGTTCAAAAATTTTATCAAAATAAAATATTTTTGTATTTTTCAAAAGTTTTATCAAAAATAAAAATCTAATACAAAAAGTACACGTGTCATAACACTAACAAACATATATCATGAAGCACAACTAGTGTATGACAAATAAACCATGCAAACACAGTCATCTATAAGATATAGCAAGAGAATAATCACGTGTTAGCAACTGAGAATCAACTAGTCTAACATCTAGTGCCTCTAAAAGAGATTTCCTAACCTAAATAGGTGTGCGATGATGAATGGGGGTACGTTATGGAAACCAAAGGAACACTAGACTTCAACTTCCTAAGACTTCTTTCAATATCAAAACAAAAAGGCCTAAGGTGACCTTTCCTACCATAATATGAACATGTGTAAATGAGTGGAACGACACTTATGGGTTGACCTTTTCTAATGTCCTTGGAATTGGTTGACCCTTTAAAGAAAACAATGGTTTGGCTTTATCAATGGAAGCATTAGAAACATGTGAGCCACTAACATTGATACAAACACTATATGTCTTTGACTTATTTGCTTAAGTGGTGTAAGAGTGGGTTACTCTAAGTTATTGAGTTCATTTTCCGGACTTGTCTATTCTTTAGTCTTTTGTCTCTTTCTCTTAATGGATCCTCAAATTAATAATTATATAGATGTTTTTAGTGATGATGGTGATTTTGATATACGAGAGGAATTTAATGAGCTTCTTAGTTATGCTGAAAAACTAAATAATTTGAATTTAAAATTTGCAAAAAGAGTAAAATTCCATGAAAAATACATTTTGTTTTTAAAAGTTGAGAATAATTTTTTGCAAAATATTCAAGTCAAAGAGATACTCTTCATGAAAATCTCAAAAGATATGAAATGTGATTTTATTAAATTAGAAGAGTCCAAGAAAGAGGTTGAGTCTAGTGATAAATCCCCCCACCCCCCGATTTATTTTTTAAAAATACTATAAATAGGTATTTAAATTCAAAATTATATAAGTTTTCCCCTTCAATTTTTTTTAGAAATAAAATATTTCCCACCATGTCAATATAAGATACATTAGATGTTTATAAAATCATTGCATAACATTAATATGACAACTTCAATTTATTAAAAATAATCAAAAATGACAACTTGACCAACTACCTCTAATTACAACTTCATCCTTTATACGTACTCTTGATTAATTTGTTCCCTCACGTTAAAGTATACCCATTTTGGTCTTTGAACAAAAAGACAGGAAGTTAATTTATAGCCACTCATTTGGAAAGTGGGTTTCCCTACTGTACTTTCTTTTTTCAAATGAAAAACTTATGGTGGAAGCTAGGAGTTCGAACTTTAGGAACAAATAACATCAAATTAGAACAAATGATCCGATATCGCAAGGGGGTTTCCAAAGTATAAATTAGAATTTATCTTTATTAAACTTCAATGTAAAAGCATCTTACACAACCTACAGGTACATGGATTTATTTTTTACTTTTGCATTTATATCTCTTTATTGACATTGTTGTCGTCAGTTGGAACATTTAAAAATTAATTTCAATGACATTTATATTTGTTTGTTGACATTATTAGATTAGTATTTATATATATCTCACATTGTTGTTAGTTATTTTATTTTACCACTCATTCCAAATTTCTAAGAAGAGGGATGGGTTCCTTTGTTAGATAAAGTTACTATTTTTTTTGTGAGAAACACTATATAATCATTCCTGATATGATAGATCGTTATACATCGAACCGAGGTCGCTCTCATTCATAAATAGATCATGTTAACATTAGGCATCTCATTCATAAAAAGACCATGTTAACATTAGACACCATCTCCATATTAAATTTTTTATCGTTACAATTGATACTCAATTGCAAGAACTAAACAATAGCTTCAAAGAGGATTTGATAAAGTTGCCCATTCATCGTTAAACTTTAGATCCCAGGTATATTTATTGATCATTCAATATTGATAATATATGTAAGCTTTCACACAAATTTTATCCCAGGGATTTAACAAGGAATAAGAAGATACATTTAAGGTTTCAATTGTAAAACTACAAGCTTGATATTCTTGTACGACCATAATTTCAAAAGTTTTCAATAATTTTAGAGTTTTGCCAATTTTCAGAAAAAACGAGCAACTCGAGAATTTATCCTCTTATCGATAGATTGATTCCTATTGTCTGAACTTTATCCATATCAACTTCTACATCAGAAAGAGCATTTTTAGTCATGCAAATTGTTAAGACTAAAATGTGCAATAAGATGGAATATGATTTTCTAACCAGTTACTTGATCACATACATTGAAAACGAGATTGCTCAAAGTTTTGAAGTTGCTTCCATCATAGATGTTTTTGATAAGATGAAAGAGCAATGAGCACAGTTTCAAATGCCAATTTTAGTATAGGTCATAGATGAATGGAAGAAAAATTACTATTTTTTGTTAGTCAATGCCAAAAGAACATAACTATTTGTATGATCAAGTCCTTTTTGGGGTGAATTATTATGATCATATTTTTGTAACTATATACGTTGACAATGAATATCTATGTATATAATTTGTTGTAATATGTTTTCTTGTTTAACTTGGTTGAAAGTGTATATTACGGTATTATTTTTATAACATAGGTATTATATATTTTTTCCCCATAGTTAGAATTATGGATCCAACCCTGGTTGAGGCTAGGGTTCGTTTTTAGAAAGTGAGTTAGAAGACTAAAAGAAAGTAAAGGTTGAATTGGAGATCTAAATAATAAAAATAAAATGTTAAGGTCCCTCCATATTAAAAATTATAAACAGTATCTAGGTTTTAAAAAGAATAGTCCACATCCACCCAAGACTAAGGCTAATTTTTTGAGAGTGCAACCAACACGACTAAGCCGAAGTAACCACCCCAAAACATCATTAGTGATAAATACAAGGGTAATCGTTCTCTCTTTTATACATGCATTTTGCGATAGAAAATGTCACCTTAAGAAATTTTGTTTTGATCTTAGAATTTTTTTTAGGATGCCAATGACAACCAATTTACTAGCCGAAGGCTTAAGTTAACAAAGGATTAGAAACCTCACTAAAAAAATTATATCTATAAATCCTATAGTTAAAGGTACTTCTTATGGCTAGAACCGACCTAATTCCAAAAAACCCATGTTCCCGCCATTAGATCTATTTGGGTTAGAAACTTAGAATTGATTGCTCAATCAATTGGTATATATGATTTTTCTCACATCGTTCCCTTGCATACACATATTATTAAACCTTCTTTAGGTAGTGAGGCTTTCTTTCATGGGTGAGTTGTTTCATTTTTCTCCATTTGCTAGGTGTGATTATAATTTATTCTTTTCCTAGTCGTGGTGTGTTCCTTCCTATTCTTGAATAATTCTCTATTACATGATACTTTTTACATCCTTAATTATATGTATATCATTGTAATTATTTATTTAATTTGGTTTGTTTTCGTCTTATAAATGAGAATTAAAAAAAAGATTTTTTTCTTCTTTTGAATCATTTAAAGAACAACAAAAGGATCTTATCTTCTGAAAATTTTAAGAAAATACAAAAATATTTCCATGTTTATGTTTTTGCGGTTAGCTAATGTTTTGAGATGAGTGAAATTTTTAGAAAATAGATTATGTTATATTATACTCTATTCTTTATTAGAAACTTAGGAGGGTCAATTTTTACTAGACACTAGAGATATGGAATTGTAATATAATACTAATGGTGGTTACCATGGTGATTTTTCTTCTCCAGTCCCTTCTTGCTTAATTTACTGCAAACCATGTCTCTCTCCTCCATTCAATTCAATGATTGCCCATATATCTTATGAGATCCAGATGTTGCGGCATCAAATTCTTCCCATGTTGCTACATGCAAAGCCAATCTCACCATTGTTCACCCGTCATTCTGAATATGAGAAAAACCTTGTCTTGACTTCAAACATATAAGCGTGCATACAATAGACCTTGCCTTGACTTCAAACATGTTTCTACATGCAAAGCTAACTCACTTTTGCTACATTCAAAAACCAACTCACTTTTTGGAATCAAATTCTTCCTATGTTGCTACATGCAAATCCAACTCACTTTTGGGATCCTATGAATGTAAATGGACTAGACTTCCATACGATTGACCTTGCCTTGACTTCAAACATTTGATTGACACTGTGGAAATGATTTAAATTAATACAACTTGTATTTTCCACACTTGGATCAAGAATGATCATAGATCTGTTCAGAGAAGGCTTGACAGGTCTATTTGTAACCAAAATTGATTGTATATTTAGGATGTCATTACTTGAAAAATTGATCTGAGATCTCACTCTGATCATTACCCTCCTCATCTTCCATTCTAATACTAATAGGCAGGATAGACCAAAGCCTTTTAAATTCATCTCATCTTGGACCAAAAATAAAAACTTCTTCCAAGTTTGTTTTTACTTTCTCCCTCTGTTGTTGGATGTCTTATGCTTGTCCTTATGAATAAACTCAAAACTTTAAGGAGTGGCTTAAGAAGATGGAATACAAATATGTTTGGTAAAATTTATAACAAAGTGAAAACCTACAGTAATATCCTTTTGCACATTTAACAAGAGATTGAATCTATATGTTACTCTGATGTTAAACCAACAATGAAACTATTGTTAAAACTAATCTCTCTAAAGCTATGACCAATAAAGCTTCCTCTTGTAAAGACATGCCTAGATTCAAATGGTTAAAGGAAGAGGGTCATAATTATTCTTATGTTCATAAAGTTGCTAAGTTTGGAAGATATATGAATAGAATTTTCTGCCTCAAAGATAAGGGGTTAGTGATTTCTGAACCTCCTCTCCTCAAAGCCCATATTATCGACCACTTCACCTCTCTTTAATCTTCCTAATCAGAAGGATTTGAGTCTTCTTTGATTGATTCCCTCATCCATACCATGTTAAATTATACTGATAATAACTCTCTTATTTCTCTACTTATGGATGATTATATTATAAACATCGTCTTCAGTATAAATTCTAACTCTGTCGCTGGTCCCGATGGATTTGGTGGTCTATTCTACCAAACATTTTGGGATTTAATTAAAAATGAGGTTTGTCTTATAGTCAAAAGTTTATTTAACCATGAATGGATCCTCCATGTCTTTAATATAATCCACATTGTTCTTATTCTTAAAAGGCCATAAGCTAATGAAATCTCCAATTTTAGGAAAATTACCTTGGCTCATTTCTCATTTAAAATCATTTCTAAAATCCTATATGATAGACTGAACCTCATTGCTCTAAAGATTTTCTCTTTTAACCAGACTGGCTTTGTTAAACAGATAAACATTATCCACAACTTTGGGTTTTCTTCTGAGTGCTTTAATTTTTTAAATTTTAAAAGTTATTGTGGCAATGTTGGGATCAAGCTTTATTTTACTAGAGCTTTTGACACTCTCAACTAGGACTTCTTGCTTGATACTTTAAAATATTTTGGTTTTTGCTCTAAATTTTTTAACTTCATCTCTGTGATTCTACACTCTGCGAACCTCTTTATTCTATTCAACGGATCCCTCATTACCTACTACACATGTTCTAGAGGAGTCAGATAAGGGGACTCCCTTTCTCCCATTATCTTCTGTACTACTGTAGAAGTCTTTAGCATGGGCATTTCTAAATTAGTGGATGATGGTTTAATTTCCCGTATGTCCATCTTGGGTGGGTTCAAAGCTCCTTCTAATTTACTATTTTCTTATGACATTATGATCTTTTATAAAGGTGAATTTTCCTCTCTCAAATCTCTTGTGGCTTTATTTCATTCATATGCTAAAGATTCTATCATGTTTATCAATCTGGACAAATGCAATGTGTTTATTGGCAAAGTAACTTCAAATAGAAAAAATGACACCTTTTATATTCTTAATATAAAAGATAGAGGAGATTCCTTATCATACTTTGGGGTTCTCAAATTTAGAGGCAAACCTAAATCTTTTCGACTCTCGAGATATGAAGCGAATTCTGTACTCATGGGAAGGGCCATTTGGGAAATAATAAGACAAAGGGAAAGAAAAAGACAAGAAAGAAGAGAAAATATGAATGAGTGAAAAACCACACCACCTTACCCCATTTTATACATAAAAATCTTGGCTAAATAATAAGAAATTTGAGAAACTCGAATAAATGCCTGTCCCACCAAGTACTTTGAAGTTGTAAAAAGTACAATCAAAGCATTAAGGTGATTTGAATAGACTCACAAGTCGATACGCAGGACAAGGGATATGCCAATAGGCACCCCTTATTTAAGAAAATTATATCCTTCTTCTTTTATCAAAATCAAAAATCTTAAAAAATAAATCCTTATTTAAAAACCCTGGATATTTCTTGATATATTATCCAGTTTTGATCATCCTTTTTCAAAATATATATTCTCTTGAGTTATTTAAATATCCCATCCTTTTTAGGGTCACTATAATTGTTAACGTAAAAATTCTCCATCTACGAGGACCAATCAGAAAAGGACACATGTCATCCTACGTGGCAATATTCGGCACCCGAGGAGAGTTGGTCGGCACCCGAGGAGTGTTAGTCAGCACCCGAGGAGAGTTGGTCGGCACCCGAGGAGTGATAGTCGGCACCCGAGGAGTGTTGGTCGGCATATCAACCAGGAAGATCAAAGGATAACTATGCATTTAATGTGCGTTAATGAAGATGGCAGCGCATTTAATGAGCCTTAATGTACATTTATACTGTATTAATATATGACAACACATAGCATACCAAGCAATTCAACAATCAGATTCGTTGAATGTAGACATAAATGTCTACATACAATGAATCTCTTTATCTCCCATCACTATAAATACATGTATCCCCTTAGCCAAAAGGGAAGAGATCCGGGAGAACCTAGAAACACCATACACAAGATACACATCCTTTCTCTCTCTACACCTTATGGTGCTATTGTAAACCCCTGGGAATAAAATAACAGTGGACGTAGACTTTATTCATAGCCGAACCACTTTAAAAATCTTTGTCTCTTATGTGCTTGATTGGATTGCTTTCATCTATTTATCTGTGATCATAAAAATGGGATTCGGTCCAGTTTTTTGCATCAACAGATTGGCGCCGTCTGTGGGAACGTGTTACAAGCATTGTTCTCCATCAAAAGCTAAGTTTTTTTTTCTCTATGTATAATCAATTATACATACATCTTTTGATTCAATCATGATTTTTATGTTTATATACATAAATTAATTGTCCAATTATTATCTGCAAAATGTTGCATATCATGATTTTTAAATCATAACTGTTAGATTAATTCTTATTTAGAAATCTGAAAAATAGTGGATTTCATAAATCATAACTTTTTGCTTAATTCTCAAGCGTCAATTTTATCTCATGAAATCAATATTTTAAATGATTACATATACCAATATATACGACGATGATAAGATTTGATAATTTTCATTGTTGATTTTGAAATAATTTTTGAAAGATCTTTGATAACTATTCAAATTCCCATTACATTTTTAATCAGAGAATGGGAAAAGGTTAAAGACAATAAAAAGTTTTCTCATGGAAATCATGACCCAGATCTACTTTCTCTCTCTTCAAGTTTGAGTCTCTTTGCATTCATTTTTATGAACCATATACTTAATGTGATTCATCTTCCATCCATGACAATAAAGTCTCATTGATTGATTTTTGAGATAAATTTGGTAATAACTTCGATCATTCAGCATATTTTTATCTCTCCAAATAGGGAATAGGAGAGGATCAATATAAATAATAATTTTCTCTCACCTGAAAAATCATTACCCACCTCTTGTAAAAGAGGATCAGTAAAACAAATCATGACCATATCAAGACTCTGGGCACAAATTTGATATGTTGGCCCCTCGTTCATCACATCACGGGGTTTCTTTATCGGAATCTCATGATATAGTGGATTATATAATTATTCATTTAATTAACATTCTTAATGCTTAAATTTTACATCGAATGTTATTTTTCTGATCTAAGGATTCGAGATATTCTGGTCATCCATCCATATTGTTGGTCGGCATCATCTTGAGCCATCTTTTATTAAAGGGAAGCTTAACCAGACCATTTTTGTTTATCGAAGAAAAGATGTGAAGATCCATCAGCAACGTTGAAATAATTTTATCCAACTACGAGGTATCTTATTGTTGGTCAGAGACTCTTATTATAGCTCGATGGAACCAATTGCAGGTCGACGATCATCTACTTCTTGATCAGTGACATCTCAGTCTTGTTCGGAGGGTTCAATTTACTGGTCGGCAACTATCCAACCATCCACTTTTTGGTCGGTGACATCTAATGTTGTTCGGTGCTGTCAATGCACCATTTTTGTTGATCGGCAAAATTGCTCAGCTGGTCGGGGACCATTTGCTTCTTGGTCGGCACCATATATTCTATAACTTGAGATATCCTTAAATGTTGGTCGGCAACATCCATGCCGTTTATCGGTAGCAGTAGAATCTTGGGGTATTAAAAATTGCGAAGCACCCCAGATATTTCTTTAAACACGAGTTCAGCTCGGGGACAAATAGGGGCTTAAGTCTTTTTTAACTTGTGATCACCCCAAAAATATCTTTAAAACCAAGTGATAAATAATTTTCAAACAGCAACTTATACCTGATTAGTTGTTGGAGATTAAATAACTTTACAAAAAACTCTACGTCTTATTTATGATGCATATCTGATAAAAATTTGTCCATCTCACACACATTTGGCATAAAAATATTATTTCATATTTTGAAATTTTTATTATTTTATGCTGATACACATCACATATTGTTTGGCTGAATAATTATTCTCATGATAATAATTATTTTCTCTAGTCTCGACAGGTGATTGGGAAGCTTATTAAAATTTCATAGGGACGAGATTAAATCCCGATGAAAGCTCTCGTAAACCTCTGGAAAAGTAGTATTGCTCGACATCAGGCAATTGTGCCTCGACATATCAGCCAACATATATTATTTCATTTTTTGAAATTAATATTTTTATTTCTTAAGCATATACATATCATATATTGATTGGATGAGTAAATTATTCTCACGACTAATCAATTCAGCCTACACAAATGGTAGAGCAAGATATTAATTTTTACAGGTACAAGACTCAACGCCGACGAATGCTCAGAAACAATCTGGAAACTATTATCATTACTCAGCATTATGAAATTTCACCTCAGCAACGAACTATATATTTTATTATTGATTTGATTTGTGCTCAAGCACAAATTATTCTATATCCGTTCGGATTCATATTTTATATTTATCTCAGCATGGAGCTCAAAAAATTTCTTCTCTCGATATATATTCAGCTCCGAGGAAAAGCTACAACAGTTATTATATTTCACCCCCAACGGATAATTGGTCGGGGCAATTCTTATTTATATTCAGGCCCAGATATCGGCTCAAGCACAAATTATTCTATATATCCCTTGGGATTCATATTCTATATTCATCTCAACATGGAACTCGGCGAGATACTTATTATCATATTTAACTCCAAGGAGAACTATAACATTTATTATATGTCACCCCCAACGGATAGTTGGTCGGGGTAATTCTTATTTATATGCAGGCCCAGCAAAGTTCTCGGCCATATTCTTATGGTCTGGAAAATATTATTCTTATTCGGCATTATGCAATTGTTCCTCGACAAGATACTTATTCAGCTTTAAGGAGAATTACAACATTCGTTGTATTTCACCCCCAACGGATAGTTGGTCGGATAATTCTTATTTATATTCAGGCCTGACAACGTTCTCGGCCATATTCTTATGTTCTGGAAGATCTTATTCTTGTTCGGCATTATATAATTCTACCTCGACAGATCAACGAGGCACTTTATTATTATTCTTTATATCTATTTGGATGCATATTCTATTCTTATTTCAGCATGGAGCTAGACAAATTTTTTTAATCATATATTCAGCGCCAAGGAAGTCTCCAGCATTTATTATATCTTATTCCCAACATTCTGTTGGTCAGCGCCGAGGAGGTCTCCAACATTTATTATATCTTATTCCCAACAATCTGTTGGTCAGCTCCGAGGAGGTCTCCAACATTTATTATATTTTATTCCCAACAATCTGTTGGTCAGTGCCGAGGAGGTCTCCAGCATTTATTATATCTTATTTTATTCCCAACAATCTGTTGGTCAGCTTCGAGGAAGTCTCTATCATTTATTATCAAAAATGTATTCCTCCAGGAAGTAAAGCTACTTGTATTCCTCCGGGAAGTAAAAATTGTATTCCTTCGGGAAGTAAAACTTATATTCCTACGGGAAGTAAAACTTGTATTCCTATGGGAAGTAAAAATTGTATTCCTATGGGAAGTAAAGCTACTTGTATTCCTCCGGGAAGTAAAGCTGCTTGTATTCGTCCGGGAAGTAAAGTTACTTGTATTCCTCCGGGAAGTATTGTATTCCTCCGGGAAGTAAAGCTACTTGTATTCCTCCGGGAAGTAAAGCTACTTGTATTCCTCCGGGAAGTAAAACTTGTATTCCTAAAAATGCCAACTTATGTTGGTTAGGAAGTAAAACTATTACTAAAAATGTCAACTCAGGTTGGTCGGAAATAAGAAGCTATCAACTACAGTTGGTCGGAAACATTTTATGAGTATGTGAAAGCGATCAAGCAAAAAGCATTCAAAGTTCACAATCCACACTTGGGGGCTCTATTAAAAATCCAGTTGTTCATTCGGTGGCACATTCTCATAACATCATGCAGTCGAGCATCAGATTCAGCCCCAACTAATTATCATTCAGAAGTTATTTTTCTTGCTCAGGAGCTAATTTTGCTTATGAAGTTCAGGAGGCATATTCAAGAGTTATTATGCACATGCTATTGAAGTCCAGGAGGCTATTGAAGTTCAAGAGGCATACTCAGGAGTTATTATGAACATGCTATTGAAGTTCAGGAGGCATATTGAAGTTCAGGAGGCATTCAGAAGTTCAGGAGGCATATTCAGGAGTTATTATGCACATACTAGTGAAGTTCAGAAGTCAAATTCAGCATCTACAGCACTGAGATCTTTACTACTACTGCCCGACCAACATTGAAGAAGAAGTTGTATGAAAATATTTCGAAGTCCACCACTAGCTTGGTACTAATCAGATTGAAGAGTTGGGTTCAAAAGCTAATATGTTACTCGACAAAGTATTCAGAGGATCATAAATCAGAAGAATCAAGCGCGTGAAGTTAGCACTCAGTTACTCGGCACAAGAGGCAGTTGGTCGGCTAGCTAACCAATCAACATACTTGAAGATTATGACAAGCTATAAGCTGCATACTATGGCATGGTTGTATCCAAATTCCTAGGGGTGATACATAGCACACGGAGTTCCTCAAAAGAAAGATTAGCAACCATCGATCAGCCTGCATCATATGTCGTCCAGGAGATAATGCACTTTATGTTGAACAAATCAAGAAGGTAGATCAAGAATTTCATGAGCACCGAGCAACACTGCAGAATAAATACTCCATCCTTTCAAGTAAACCATCAAGCATGGAGCATTGGGGGCTTCTGTTAATGCAAAAATTCTCCATCTACGAGGACCAATCAGAAAAGGACACATGTCATCCTACGTGGCAATATTCGACACCCGAGGAGAGTTGGTCGGCATCCGAGGAGAGTTGGTCGGCACCCGAGGAGTGTTAGTCGGCATCCGAGGAGAGTTGGTCGGCACCTGAGGAGTGTTAGTCGGCACCCAAGGAGAGTTGGTCGGCACCCGAGGAGTGATAGTCGGCACCCGAGGAGAGTTGGTCGGCATATCAACCAGGAAGATCAAAGGATAACTATGCATTTAATGTGCATTAATGAAGATGACAGCGCATTTAATGAGCCTTAATGTACATTTATACTGTATTAATAGATGACAACACATAGCATACCAAGCAATTCAACAATCAGATTCGTTGAATGTAGACATAAATGTCTACATACAATGAATCTCTTTATCTCCCATCACTATAAATGCATGTATCCCCTTAGACAAAAGGGAAGAGATCCGGGAGAACCTAGAAACACCATACACAAGATACACATCCTTTCTCTCTCTACACCTTATGGTGCTATTGTAAACTCCTAGGAATAAAATAAAAGTGGACGTAGGCTTTATTCATAGTCGAACCACTTTAAAAATCTTTGTCTCTTATGTGCTTGATTGGATTGCTTTCATCTATTTATCTGTGATCATAAAAATGGGATTCGATCCAGTTTTTTGCATCAACAACAATAAAGTAAAAAGTGCATGTAGATTGAGTCATTTAAAGCAAAGATAAATAAACAAAAGTGTCATTCATTTGGAATATATTGCCATTTGCTTTATTACATTTTTCAGGAAAAAAGAAGAAAAGTAGTTGGACTCAGCTTGAAACCCCTAAATCACAATCTCTCTCTCTCTAAGACCCCCCATCCCTGCGGCGAGAATGCTTCCTCCAACGGTGAGTTATGGAACCTCCACTCCCTGATCTTGATCCCTCCCCCAAGGAAGCAGATGGCACCAGACAAGAAGGAATCAAAATTGAGTCATTGATATAGGCAGTCGCGAAAGCCACCTAGTCACAGATGTCCTTAAGCCAAGTAGTCGACACCCGAATATGCTGCAGACAAAGTAACAGAAACAAAAGGAAAATCAGTTAGTCTATAAAGAAAAATATAGACAAGGATAAAAAAAGAGAAATGATATACCTCTGGATGAAGGACGTCCTCCATTATCCCAATGCCCCCGGATCCACCGCATTAGGGCGGTGCTGTATACGTAGTAATCCCCCTCCAGCTAATCAAAAATTATATGAAGGCGGGGCAAGCTGAATGAAAGGAACCTCATTATCGACAAGGCACATAGTTTGAAAGTATCTTCTTTTAATGTTTATGTGATGAGCATGGCATTAATCACCACTTCAATTTTATGGTATATCCCCAAAGAAACGGTTAGGCAGAAGTCTCTAACAAAACCATGCTTGATGACCAAAAAAGAGGCTGGAAAGAGCAAAGGATTCCTGAGTGGACGAGTTCCTCTATGTTCTGTAGGCCTACCATATTACTCCTAGTAGACCAACTAGGGAAACACCCTTCGTGCTTGCCTATGGAATGAAAGATATTAACCCGCATGACGTAGGTCCCCCTACTATGAGAACCACCTTGGTCGACCAAGGCCTAAACGATGATGCATTATGCATTGAACTTGACTTAGCAAATGAGCTAAGAGAATAAGTCACGCTCAAGCTGGCTTCCTACCAATAGCAGTTGGCCACGCAGTATAACAAAAAGTCAATCCGAGTAAATTCCAAGTGGGGAACTACGTCATAAGGAAAGTCCTCGACAGTGCCATAAACCCATCAGATGGCAAGTTGGGACCAAATTGGGAAGGGCCTTTTAAGGTAATCAGGGACTGAAAAGTGCGACTTTGTGATATCGATTCAAATTAAATTCGCAAGTTTCTAAGTAAACGTTATTTAATTAGAGTCTATTTAGAAACAGCCCTTAAATAAACAACTATGTGTGTGTGCATGTGTCAAACCATAAATAAAGCATGCGGCACAAATTTCAGGAAAATCCCCGTAAGGAAAAACCATTTATTTCACTATAATAAGTAAATCACAACTTACATGGATTACAATGAAATACAGTGACACACGAATACCCACAGACGTCGGTCGGTGTCATCAGTAATGAATCCACACGCAGCGAACCCACATGGACCACAGTCCAATTAGCAAAGGAAGAACCGCAGCACTCTTCAATGACACGCAGCCATAAAACTTTGTAGAGACTCCCTCAACAATAACATGCAGCCCTCTGTTTCAAATATCTCCCCACAAAGATGAACAAAAGAAAAGTTGTGTTCTTGGGTTGCAAAAGGATTCACAAAGGTTTGGCAAGGATTTGTGAATCAAAACATGAGTCTTGGGACTAAAAAATATGAAGACTTGAGGTGATATAACTCTCAAAAACGTCTTTGCAAGTCTTATGATATAACTCCCCCGAAGTTGGATTTTATATGGAAACCAAAAAGAGTTTCAATTTTTTTAAACTCTTCCAGCGTACTGGTACCTCGAACCGGTTCAGATGTTCCACGAATCGGTTCGCCCCCCGAACCGGTTTGGTCTTCGGTTCGCAAAAAATCACTAGAACTTGGGGCTTAAACACTTGGCATTTTTCCAAGGTTTTTTCTCAGAATTTTCTCCATTTTCAAAGGGCTACAACTTCTTCACAGTAGCTCGGATTGAGGTGTCGTTTCTTCAAGTATCTTCGTTGTGGTGAGCTCTTAAACTTTCCAGTTGACCGGTCTTCCAGACGGTGGTTGTAAAATTACCAAAATGCTCCTGAACTTCCATATCTTGCCTTCTTTCACTATTTTGACTTCTCGTGCGTACCACTTGCATTAATTCTCTAAAATCGTGGAACGTGAAGTCGTTGAGGCAGATGAGGACACATGATAGAGATATTGAATGCTTGATTCTTGGAATTTGGATAGAGGTCACCATGTGAGATCGTGAAGTGACGTGCCTTTTGTAGCGGCGTACGACATACACAAATGTAACATATCGGACTTGAGAAAAATGTCCTTATAAATCTCTCGCTATGTCTATGCCGGTACATACATAAAAAATTAGAATTATCAAATTATAAAATTGCCTATACAAATCTACCCTCCCATTAACCCAAAACTGGAAAGATACAAATGAATAAGTCTTCATCGTTTGTTCTTCAAACATTCATGAATCTAAAATCTTTTCTCATCAGGGTGTGTAACATATGATCATAAATGCAGTACCTACACACATGAGATAAAGAAAATACCAAGTGACGTATCGAGTTTAAAATGAGATAAACATAGATACCAATTTATGATGAAAGCGTAAGTCAAATCTCAAAACTCCCCCAAAATTCAAACTCCCCCATAAAATGATAATTCTTTTAATCTCCCCCCTTTTTATTATGTCCCCAAATAGACAAATGAAAAGAATAAATCAAATAAGAAAAGTCGGGGTGACACGGTATTCAAAACAAAGGATCAACCAAATGGCAAACGTGCTCTTGCAAGGAGATGCTCAACAAATCCTCACAAACTATTTTTGATTTTTCAAATTTTTCGCACAAAAAAAACAATATATAACATATGTAAAACATGATACAAAAATCACACCATGGATTTAAACTCAAACAACCAAGTCATGAAAATGGAATGAATGGGAGTGAACACATTCGATAGGTAAATCAACTCAATCAATCATATGTTCACGATGCATATGTGTACCCCTAACGAATGAACATCAAAATTATCCTTAGGTGTAAAAAAATTGTTGAATTTAGATGACATCGTCTTATGCAAATCAACAAATCAAAGTCAAAATGATTTCCAGACCAATAAAGTCTAAAACTATTTAGCGCTTTTTTAAGAATTTCAAGGACGTACAAACCCGTTTTAATTTCTCCATTCAAACTCCCTCATGCATATTTTCTTTTTGAGGTAATCTAAATTCTCAAACATTGGAGAATTCGTGCAACAACCTAAATGGCCCATAATTGGCATGAATTTATTTTTATTGCCTTTAAATTTTTGGGCTCTTTTAAACCTCTTTGGACCCCGGATTCCTCCATTTTTTAGGTCCAATTTAATGGTGGCTTGGTATTCGCAAAGGACAAATGAACCTTTCGCAGCCCTTCCCCGTTTTTAAATAATGCACACAAACTTACAAAATGGTTCTTATATGCACAATTTCCTTATCAAAAATTATCGCGCTTGGTTCGTTTTAAGGACAGGATTGAAGTGAAAACACCCAACCAACATGTGATAAGACAAGCACAATAATCAAACAAATCTGTGCATGTGTGAAATAAAGGGAATCATGAGTCAAACATGTAGATAGTAACACTTAATTACATCTTAGTGACTCCAAACATTATAAAGCACAAGGATGAATTGATCTGTTGTCTCAAAACAATATCAAAAAATGAAATGATGTTGTGACTTGGTCATCCTAAGTATTCATCCATAAACGGTGCAAATAAAAAACAAAAATCTTTTTGGATTTTCTCAAAATTTTCTCAAAATAAAATCTTTTTGTATTTTTCAAAATTTTCCAGAAAGATAAAAACAATATACAAATGATACACACTAGAAATAGGTAAATAATATCATCATGAAAAACATCCTATGCTAGTAAACAAGTCAAACCTCAATCATTAGGTGTAGAGGGGTTTTCCAAAGGTGGAGACAACTTATGAAAAACCTCTATCAATTCTTGTGAAGTTTTGACTAAAAACTTAACTTGCTCACCTAGATGTGCACACTCTCTCATGTAGTCTCCGGGAGCATGTAAAGTATCATGTGTGGGTTCATGTGTGCCTGAAACACGTGTGGTAGCAAACCGTGACACATACCCCAACTTAAAATAAAATTCCTTAAAGTGTCCTCTCCTCTTACAATGGGAACAAACATATATAGGCCTAGGAACACCTCTCTTAAAAACTCTAGGACGCGCTCTCCTAATAGGAATGGGACGCCTAGGTGGGTTAGGGTGGGACTTACATGAATCTAAAACTAAAGTGGAAACCGGCTCTGGTGCTAATTGGGAAGTAAAAGCACCGTCATGACTTATTCCTAAATTCTCACATTTACCCTTAAGAACCACCTTTTCAACCTTCTTAGGTGCGTTCTCAAAGTTGACTTTGACCTCCCTGGCACGTTCGAGATCACTCTCGAGTTGGGATACACGTGTCGTCAGACTAGACAATGTTTTGGTCACATCACACTTCTCCTTCCTCAAAACCTCCTTCTCTCTCTCTCCAAATCTAAAACCCGATGACCTAAATCTCTATTATACTTCTTTGTTTTCAAGGTCTCGGTGTACAAATCTCTAAATGATTTTTGGAGCTCACTTTCATCTCCACTCTCAAACTCGCTCTCATCTCCATTAGAAACACTCGTCATAACTGCTGGTCTAATGACCTCTATCAACATGAGACAAAGTAGGTGTGCTCACATGACTCAAAAAAGTTACAAACTTCCCACCACTAGTCTCATTACCCTCGCCTTCACTACTATCACTAAGTGTGGCAGGCATGGCTACTTTCTTTCTAAGCCACGTAGGACACTCAAACGACTTATGCCCCTTACCCCCACATTCAAAACAAGTCACGTTCTCAAAATCCTCCTCACATTCCTCATCAGAGTCATTCTCCTTTTCCCTCTCACCGCTTTCTTTGGCCTTTCCTTTCTTTTTATTTTTCTCAAAAAATCTCTTTTTATTGGAAGAATTATTTTTGCTCATGTTGAGAAATTTTTTAAAATTTTTCGCAAACAAGGCCATATCATTAAAATGAAAGTCTCCCTCTTTTAGAATCGAACTCACAAACTTTTTCTTTCTTTTTCTTAAAATGAGTCTTTAAAGCAATGCCATTATCCTTAGCCTTAATAGTTTTGGGAAACATGTCAATCTCATAGGTTTGAAGATCTCCTACAAGTTCTTCCAACTTAAGTGATTTCAAATTTCCCAAAGAGTTCAAAACAGTGACTTTAGTAATAAAGAGTTTTGGGAGAGATCTCAAAATCATTTTAACGACACGCGTGTTATCAATCACCTCACCAAAATTAAAACATGTGTTAATAATGTCCGACAAACGAGCATAAAAATCATAAAAGCATTCAGACTCGGGCATGGTAATACTCTAAAATTAGGTGGCCAAATTTTGTAATTTTGAGTCTTTAACCGTGTTCGTACCCTCATGTGTCAATTTCAAAACATCCCATGCCTCTTTAGACGTGGTGCACGTCATAATTCGGCGAAACTCTTCGGGAGTGATGGCTCCAAAAATAGCACTCAAACCACATGAATTAAAATTAGACAATTTATAATCATTTTCAGTCCAGGCTGACACGGGTTTTAAAGAAGTGATATTATCAACGGTGATAGTAGGAGGAGTCCAACCATTTTTGCAAACCAACCAAACACGCTCGTCAATAGATTTTAAAATATATTTCATACGAGCTTTCCAGTAGGCATAATTAGACCCGTCAAAAATAGGCATCTGATTATATAAGTGCTCCATAGGAAAAATTACGAATTTTGACAAAACTGATTTTTAAAAAAAATCAATATCACACGATTTTGCGAAAAATAGGAATACGCGATAAATTAGCGCAACCGACTCTGATACTAATTTGAAAAGTGCGACTTTGTGATATCGATTCAAATTAAATTCGCAAGTTTCCAAGTAAACCTTATTGAATTAGAGTCTATTTGGAAACATCCCTTAAACAAACAACTACATGTGTCCGTGTGTCAAACCATAAATAAAGCATGCGACACAAATTTCAAGAAAAATCCCCACAGGGCAAAACCATTTATTTCACTATAATAAGTAAATCGTAACTTACACGGATTACAATGAAATACAGCGACACACGAATACCCGCAGGCGTCGGTCGGTGTCGTCAACAATGAATCCACACGCAGCGAACCCACATGGACCACAGTCCAATCAGCAAAGGAAGAACCGTAGCACTCCTCAATGGCACGCAGCCATAAAACTTTATAGAGACTCCTTCAGCAATAACATGCATCCCTCGGTTGCAAAGATCTCCCCACAAAGATGAACAAAAGCAAAGTTTTATTCTTGGGTTGCAAAAGGATTCACAAAGGTTTAGCAAGGATGTGTGAATCAAAACATGAGTCTTGGGACTCAAAAATATAAAGACTTGAGTGATAGAACTCTCAAAAACGTCTTTGCAAGTCTTATGAAATAACTCCCCCGGATTTGACTTTTATAAGGAAACTAAAAAGAGTTTCATTTTTTTAAAACTCTTTCAGCGTATACGTACCTCAAACCGGTTAGGGTGTACCACGAACCAGTTCACCCCCCGAACCGGTTTGGTCTTCGGTTCGCAAAAAATTGCTGGAACTTGGGGCTTAAACACTTAGCATTTTTCCAAGTTTTCTTCTCGAAATTTTCTCCATTTTCAAAGGGCCAGAACTTCTTCACTCTAGCTCGGATTGAGGTTCCGTTTCTTCCAGTTTCTTTGTTGCGGCGAGATCTTCAACTTTTTAGTTGACCAGTCCTCTAAACGGTGGCTATAAAATTATCAAAATGTGCTTGAACTTCCATATCCTGCCTTTTTCACTATTTTGACTTCTCTTGCGTTCCACTTGCATTAAGTCCCTAAAATCATGGAACGTAAGGTCGTTGAGGTAGATGTGGGACACATGATGGATATGTTGAATGCTTGATTCCCGAAATTTGGATATAGTCCGTCATGTGAGACTATGAAGTACCGTGCCTTTTGTAGCGGTGTACGACATATACAAATGTAACATATCGGACTTGAGAAAAATGTCCTTACAACGACCTTCAAAGAGCATATCACTTGGAAACACTGGAGGGTGAGGAGATACCAAGAGCATGGAATGTAACAAATATCAAGAAATTATACTTTTAGTCTTCTTTATATTTTATTAGCAGATTTAGTTTATGCAAAAAATTTATTTCAAACTGATGTCGCTTGCAAGTTATTATGTAATGAATAAAGGCCTATTGGCTCTCGCACTTTGATTTCGCACATTAGCTGCTTTAGATTTATATATATATATATCAATATTATGCACCCTTTCCAAATAATAACTCCCACGGACCACAAGAAGAAATTACCTTTTGTTATAGTTAGCTGCTCAGCTTACCTTAGCCAAAGAACTTCCTCGCGCATAACAAAACTCCTATGGATTACAATAAGTTATTCAACTTATTTCAATTAAGGGATTTCATGGTATTGAGCGAGGTTCACAAAAATTATAATAAATTAATAAATCATTTCAATATTATAACCCTCAGTTCTTTGTCATAAACACAATAGACCTCATGAGTTACCCCAGCAACATAAAATGCCCTACAAGGGATCCTTAGGCAAACAAAGCCAACTTTGGTTGGTCGCCAACTGTGTTGGTCATTAAAAACCTGATCGGGAGAATTCCCATTAACTAGGTATATTTTCTCCATCATCGTACTGGGAGAATGTTCAAACACAAGTTAGTAAACTCAGTTAGTCGGTAGGAGCCCAAAATGATTAACACTTGTTCTTGATCCATTTAGTCAGCTAAGAGATCAAAATGATAAATTTTAAACACTAACTCATGTAATCCGCAAGAAGCCAAAAATGATAAACAGTATATTACTTGGTCGCCAAAGGTCCTAAGTGGTCGTTAAATCTCAACTCTTTCCAGTTAGCAGTTAAAACACAAAGATAGTTATTGACTCAAATTTATTCAGCACATGCTCAATATATGGAATGATTTGATAAATTAAACTTTATGTATTGACAAAAATTGGAAAGTACAATTACAAGAATACAAAATATACAAATGCCAAATAAAGACCTGGACCAACTATGGATGGCGAGTAAGATAATCTGCTATATGTGTTTTTCGGCCATCATCGGGGTTATGAGAAAACACCTCCTCATTCTCTTTATAGTAATGGTTTAGGAGCTGGGCAAGAATGGCATCGATGGGGATCATTTTTTTCCTTTGAGAAGGGATTGTGACAATGAGCAGGGCAATCAACTTGGTCCTTATACCATATGTCTAATTCCTTAGGAGTCTTGACTTCTTTGAGGAAAGTCAACCACCCACACTTGAACGCCACATCCTCAGCCTCCTTTAGCCTTACTGGTGCATCAGTCCAACCCTCATAATAACTAGTCACCCATGCTTCTTAGGGCCCATTTTAAACAAGTGTCTCAACCTTGTGACGTCTCTTTGGAGTCCGAATGCAATAACATATCCCCTTTGTACATCCTTTTTAGCTCAGTGACCTACTTCCTCAAAGCATCATTTGCGGCTTGAATCACTTCACCCATTTGCCTCAAGTTCCTATTCTCTAAGATCTTAGCCCTCAAATCGTTTATCTCCTCTTGCACCGAGGAACCAATATCCTTCATGTCCTGAAGATCGTCCTTCAGCTTGGTGACCATCTCAGACTGGTCCTTGTACTGCTCAGTCCTCACCCTTAGGGACTTGTAGATCTTTATGAAGGCCTTGCGAGTTTGACTACTAATGTTTGGTCCCAAAATTATCC
Source organism: Sambucus nigra (assembly GCA_949130495.1). Taxonomy (NCBI): domain Eukaryota; kingdom Viridiplantae; phylum Streptophyta; class Magnoliopsida; order Dipsacales; family Adoxaceae; genus Sambucus; species Sambucus nigra. Next base: position 289,161,532 of record OX422215.1, on the reverse strand, counting down.
CTAACTTCGAGGTAGGGGGAATGTAGTCATCTACGATGATGGATTACAAACAGCACAACAGATAAGAATTCAATTAAACATCAGCATAATTAAAAAGTAAAGAACGCATCAATAAAAGAAATTTTTTTTCTTTCATTAATTGACCAAGGGGCTAAAGGCAAATACAGACTGGAAGAAAAAAAAATTACATGGCACAAGAAAATAAAAAGGAAAAATCCTACGGCTATGGAACTATATTCCTTCACCTGTTCAGAGATGCTTGTTGCCTTTCCTTTCTCGGCATCCCTTCCCTCTTGGTCGGCACCTGTTTCAACCTCAGTAGAGTTTTTATCAGTCTGGTTAACAGGCTGACCAATTATGGGCTCCTGAGAGAATGGATTGGGTCAAGGAGGATGGAGCTAAAATTGTTCAAAATCTGAAAGGACTCCCTTCGCTCCCTTAGCTTGATCCCATAATTTTTTAAGGATATCTTTTTGGAATAAATGATTTGGAGCTCAGCATTATCATAGGTCGCATTCTAGCCGTCCATATAGGTGTTATCCTTCTCGCCCGGGAACTCCTCTTCAAACTTTTGAACCTTTTTATCTAGGCCCAGATTTTTTTTAGCAAGCTTCTCCTTCTCGGTGACCACCAAGTCCTTGAACGCCTCCAGATCGCCAAAGATGAGAGGAAAAAAAGAAAAAACTCCCTAGAGAAAGTCCTTGAGCAGACTGGAGCGCCAGCTGAGCCGACCCTAGTCGTGAGGAGCGCTCATGGTCGGCTGCGAGCATAGCCCCTTCAGCAGGTCAGGGATAAGAATAGGGATGTTGGGCACACTGGACCCCTCAGCAACAGTGGTAAAGAAAGGCACATCGGGAGCCTTCAGGGCCAGCCTCTTCCTTCTTGTTCTCTCTTTCTCTGTATCTCTCTCATATTTTATTCTTCTTCTTTACTCCTCTCCTTATATTTCTCCTTCCCCTTATCACCTAGCCTGGATCCATTAGCCCTAGGCAAATCCCCCTCTGTTATTTTCAAATATTTTATCCAATCAAATAAGACAAACTGATCGTCATCATCAACATTGAGCGCTCTTTTCTTTATGGGGGTGACATTTATTTCTCTTATTCTTCTTCTTCATCCTTTTCTTATTCTTTTTCTTCCCTTAACACAATTGGTTCAAAGGTCCCTACCTCGAGAATATCCAAGTCAGGGACTTTATCAACTAGCCGAGTAATTAAAAACTAACAGGTAAGCGGTAATAGAATGAGGATGTTCATCGTCTGGAAGTCTCTCTTGAATTTTCCAAGCTTTAACGAGATCAACAATGTTCACCTCACTCATGTTAGGTTCTTGATTTTTATTTCAAACTACAAAACAGATGAAGAAAATATAAGCCAGAGGACAAGAAATAGAATTAGCGAGTAAGTAAACAAAAGAAAAAGAAATAGAAAGAAAACTGAAGAAAAGAAAAGGTGACTATGTGATCCTTCCTAAAATTAGAGATCCAATGGCCTTAATACGTCTCGCCCTCAGGGAGGGGAGGATATAGCCAATTTCTAGCAATAAAATCATAACCCCAATAATTCTTATGGGAGTCAGGGAGATTCAGAACCAAAACTCTATATGATCTTCTCATCTTTAAGTACATAATCCTGTTAATAGTATGCAATTATAGAGCTCAGCTAGTCCTAACTTAGTCCCATATAGCTCATTTATTCTACAAACCCCATTTATAATCTTCCAAACATTTGGGGAACATTAAGCAGGGACTACATCAAAATAAGAATCTTAGAAAAAGAGGGTTTGGGGGAAATGTCAAACACCCATGTGTGATCAAGAGAGTATGAATCCAGTGCCCCCCTTCGATGTCACGAACTTCTCTAGGGATGGGGCCACCGTCAATTTATACTCAATTAGGAATATTATAAGACATCCTAAATTCTTTTATCGACTTTTTATCTAGTAGCGCCATGGATGATAAAAAGGGAAAAATCTAGTAACAAAAGACGAACAGTTGAAGAAGTGAAAGCAAAGAGAGAGTGAGAGGAACTTAGAGGAATGAATGGGAGCTCTGGAATACGAATAACTGAAGAAGTAAGCACTGGAAGTTTCATGGACGAGAAATGTTTGAAAAATAACAGTTGGAAGTGATGCAACTCTGTTTAAACTTTGAGCTAATGATAGAACAAGGGAACCACGGAGGATTTTGGCACTCCAAATGCCTGATTAGACTAGTGTATCCCTGCTTCTTTAATAAAACCACAAATTTGCTAATACATTTGACCTCGGACGAGCCTTCCCTTTTAAATTAGGAAAAATTGCAAGTCTGCCACGTTGGTTTTAAACAGTGTTAGGCCATATGCCTTAGACTTACTTAAAATCAGTTGGCCCAACATGAACAAGAGGACTGCCCGACCCAAATATGTTATTTATTAGAGACTCGTGTAATTAACATGCACTTGAATACATAAGAACATACTCAAATGGTTACTAACAACCTCGGAGGAGATATTCAGGGACACCACGAGTTATTCACGATCTAAATGAGTTACTTATACAACCCAATCTCTTATTTTACACATTTATAAATTATAAACCCTAGCCCCGGGCAATGGGATGTAACCTTGAGCATTGATAGAGACTAATTAAAACGTAGTAACCTCTCTATGGACATAGGCAAGTTGTTGAACTATGTATATCTATTGTTGTGTGTTTGATTAATTGTTTTCATCTTGATATTGCTTTCTAGATCATTTATTGTGATATTTCTTTCACTCACACATGGTTCAGTGAAAAATCATTTTAATCGTTCCCAATGGAAAAATACTTTAATACCTTATGTTGAACTTGCGAGCACTTACAAAAAAAATTTATACCGTCTTTCAAACTCTCACAAACCATATATCTTAGATCCTTACATACAACAAATTCACACTTTCGCTCGTGTTTGTTACGGTACATTATGCAATCATACTTGCATGCATGAATAGATTTATACTTCAAACCCAAACCCTTTGAGCTATTTTTTATGCTCAGGTAACTATTTGGTAACGTGCTTTATTTTAAGAGAATGTATTTATCCCACTTAAGAATTTCAGTTATGCTATTTTTGGAGAACCCAAATGACTCTTCAAATTATGCATATTGATTAATGCATACAATATCGAGTGATCGTCTTTGCAATTTTTATACAAAGGTCTAGTCGCATCAACTTTCAATCATATGTATTCTTGATCTTTGGATAATTCACCATGACTTGTTCATTAACTTGATCATAATGCATATTATTCGTATCCTTGGGTTGATGATTTTAATGGTGGTGGACTCCATAAGCATTATCAATTAGGTCGGTCAAAAAATGATGTGCTGGCGAATCTGTCACCGCTTCCACCCAGTGGGTTTCCGTCACACAGTTATGTATCGATAATTCTTTCGGAACATATTGTACATTATTTTTCCCATGGAATATCCATATCTTATAGTCTTGCATCATACCACACATTAGTAAATGTAATTCAACTTCTTCCAAAGACTTAAATTTTCCGTTTATACAATAATTGCACGGATATAAAATCTTGTCACTATTAAGATTTCAATCTGCATATTTAATAAATTCCGAAATGCCCTTTACATGATTATCAGATACTCTAAGACTCTATCCTATTCACTCTTTGTATTGTGGGAAAATCATTAAGTAGTCTTTAAAATTCAAGTCACCCATATAAATACATTGAAATAAAGGTCATGTTATATACAAGAACTCTTAGTTTATAATTCGAGAAAAATCATTCAACCCCAACAAATTCAAAGAAAATTCATTTGACTCGATCATTCAGTAAATATGGAGTAAAAACAAATGGATAACCCATATAATTAAAATATTAAAAATTTGTTCAAAAAGAAAACATTTTTTTAACGCATAGACTAGTCTAACAAATGAATTAGCCAAGTGGTAAAATAATTTATATAATTTCCCAATAGAAGCCCTAAACCCATTTAGTAAAGGTACACAAACTCATCTCCACAACCATCATATATTTTATCAACCAATATATTAGCCTCACCAATCACCAAAGGGAGATTATGTAAATTTGTTCCCAAGAAATGGAAATGAGAGTGAATACCCCAATAGCCCTACTATTGGACAAGTCCCTTATATAATACGACTCGCCAAAGTCACCGTGCATGGATGACGATGATCCATAGAATCTTGGAGGAGTAATTTGGGAGGGAAATGTTCTAGGAGGAGGCATTTGGGAGGGAAATATTCCCGAGGGAGGAATTTAGGAGGGGAATGTTCCGGAATGAAGCATTTTGGAGGGGAATATTCCGAGATGAGACATTTTTTTGGGGGGGACCTTGAGGCATAAAATATGGGAATCTTTAAGGCGGCATCTGAGGGGGGTAACCCTTTTTTTGAGTAAAGAATCGTACCAACCCATGGATTTTTTCATTCATCGGGATTTTCATATTACAACAACATTTCCCACGTCCCTTTGAAGCTCAGACACCTCTCCTTTAGTACTAGCATGGTCTTCCACCTCTCTCAGCACGCGACTCCTCACTGAAGAGATATCGTCCAATAGAGGTGCATCGTGTTGCTGTTTGTTACTTGGCATACGTGAGCCCACACCTCTTGTCCTCCCCTTATTGTCCCTCCTAAATACCATAGTTAGGGCATCTGCTTCAGCATCATAGGGGTTGCACTCGAACCGACCACCCGACATGCCTTATATCATATCATGTAACACAATATTATATTTAGGACTAAGATTTTAACAATAACTAAATTATAACATGTATATATAAGATAACTAAATTCAAACTCACCAGAGTCAGAGCCAATTTTTTTAGGGAGAGAAAGTAAGTACAAGTTGACCCTATTTGTGTCTTTACCTTATTCTGAAGTCCCCTTGGTCCGTTCCGCTCATTCATCCTTAAGATCATTGTAATATTTATCCCTAAGTTAGTGGACATTAAATTTTTTTACCTTTTCAGTTTATTTCTCTCCCTCCCAACCAGTTTTCCCTCCCTGGACTCATTCTCCAATAAGTCATTGCATTGGTCAGTAGGCATTTCAATATTTTGTGGAACTTTATCTTTCAACCCTAAAATATCATAAATCTTTGCCTCCTTTCAGAAAAAATTCTTTGGAAGGTTCTTTTGATAGGTTTTCAATTGATCGGCTACTCGAAAAATAAACCTTTGCTTCAAACCACTTAGGAATGAAAATGCCTTATCATGTTGCTAACAAACGTGTTTCTTTATAATAGGATCAACCTTCTTCTAGTTGTCTGCACCCCCGATGCCCACAGTCATTTTTCGAGACACAAAAAATGATTTTAAAGACGATAGTCAAATTTATCACCGATTAGATGATTCCCTCTCAAGGAGAACCCAATGGTATTCTTAGGGTTTACTTGAGATCCGTCAGTAGCGACATCTGGGGGTGTCAGATTACTAGGGAGTTTTTTTAAGTTTGATGATGCAGAGATGGAGTGTTAGATTGAATCTATGACATAATAGAGTATTGATAACCCGGAGGAGATGAGAATTAAGGCTAGGGTGTAGAAAAGTGCCCAATTGGAAGTGTTCTGCTATTTAGTTGACTATTTTCGTTTTTGTTCGACATTTCCTACAATTAAAAAACAATTATCGATGTATGTAAGAAAGTACGGTTTACGATTGTTGATGTCTAAAAATGGAATGGGTACAATTTTATAATCACAGATAATTAAACATAAGCAATCTAAGCAAATACACAAGACACAAAGGTTTTTAAAATTGGTTCAGATGTAAAAAAGCATATATCCTCTATTGGTATTATTTTAGCTAGTTACAATTATTCAGTATGGTGTGCTTGTGATTGATTGAATCGCTCCCTTGAGCTAAGGAATATTGTATATTTATATTGGTATGGAACCTTAGAGATGGAATGCCTTTATCTCCAGGCATTTACTTTTGTATATAATAAATGAGACTCTTGACATTTAGTGTCGATCGCTATTCCATCCTAGTGACCTTGGTTATTCCCGATTGTTTATATTCTGGGAGTTGGTCGGCATTCCAATCGACTAGGTGTCACTAATTCCGATCAAGATAGCAGAATATCCACATAGGAGAACATGTGTTTATTTTTTATAGGTCCATGTACGAGAGTAATTTTTACATATAACAAAAGACCCTAATGCTCCATGCTTGATGATTGATCTAAAGTAAGGAGTATTTGTTCAAAATTTTGCTCGGCATAATGTCTGAGAGTTGGTCGGCATCCGATCTCCCGGACTTGTAAAAATTTTCACTACCACTGTTGATAATGTCATTTTTGTAAATAATTTAAACTTTTCGAACTGCCAAATGGCATACTGGTCATTTTGCGCATTGGGAAGTGTACAGTTGTCTATAGCTCAGATGTTCGTGCATTTAATCATTTTGTCCCTATTCTTGAGGCAACCTATAAAAGGACACAATTTCCCTCCATTTCACTTACCTCAAACCTTCTTCACTTTAGATTATCTCTTTTTTCTCAAGCTTTGTTCTTTGCTATTTCCTGCATGATGTTCTGCTACACATGGAGAATCATTAGGGATAGTACATACTATTTGAAGACTCGTCAAGTCAATAAGGCTTTAGTGGTCAACCTGCCAGATTCCAATAAAGACTACTGGGATTATGGCATCATTGTTAAAAATTGTCGATATGCTCCCCTTCCTGAGGGGGTAACATACACTGGTGGTGCCCTAGGAAGGGCGTGGCATAGGTCATACTTTTATTCTTAAATTTTTTCTATTTATTATCTGTTCAAAGATTTGTCGACTAACATTCTTGTTCTGTTTTTTGTGCAAAGGAAAGTAAAAGGAAGTGTTCCAAAGAAGGTGAGGTGAATCTTGATGACCCCAAATACGTGTGGGCCATTAACCAAAGGGTAGGAGAAGAACATACCTGAGGAATTTCTGTCTTGTTAGAGTATAAGAGTACCACCACTTCCTTTATTTTCCTCCCTGCACTGGTCTTACCTTAGCCACCCATCAATTTGGACGAGGAGTTGTGTCTACTTCTTTTGATGCTAAGTTGGTTGGGGCAAAGTTTATCCAAGGAGGAACTTCCTCATTTTTTTAATCCCTTGACATCACCACCATCACCACTTATCCTACTGCTAAGATGGTGAAGAGAAAGATCCCCAACTTGTTATCCATATCTCCTCCCCCTACTACCAAAAAGACCACCACTACTGACAAGAAGTCTCAAGCCATTAAAAAATGGGCTTAACTTATGAATATTGAGGAGGTTCCATCAAACGAGCCTCAATACAAGAGGTTGAAGAAAGGCCTCCCAAGCCATCAAGAGTTGGCCAAAAAATCTTTTGAGTTGGCTAAGAAATCTACGGCTGAGCTAGGCCGACCAAAGGATGCATCTGCGATGCACAACGCAAAGTTGGCTAGGGTTTGATAAAGTTTTGGACCCTTCCAGCAGATCGTTCGGCTACATCCCCTATAGACAGAACCCGACTAATTGAAAGGGCTTGTTAGGCTTTAGCCTTAATAAGTTAGTAAATCTTTTAATGATATTCAATAATGTTCAATGATTTTTCTTCCGAACTAGTTTATCATATTCATTCACTTGAAGTTCCTGGTAGATTTCAATCAGATGCTGGAGAAAGATGAACAGCTAAGATCCTCCTTGGCTGATGTGGAGGTAACTTTTGACGGTTTATAGAACTCCTTAAAAGTTACGAAAGATAAGTCCAAGGTAGTAAAAGATAGGTCCAAGATGGAAGAAGATCAATAAAAGACTTCCCTTGATCAATTGACCCAAGCTGAGCAGAAACTTACTAAAGCTTACACTACACCGAAAACAATAACCTGGCACAGTTTAAAATTGTGTCAGATCAAATCTGGCACAGTTTTTGAACTGTGCCAGAATCAGGTGTTCGAAAATGACCAGATTTTTCTGGCACAGTTTAAAAGTGTGCCAGTTTTGACCAAATAGGAACACTTTTGGCACACTTTATAATCATGCCAGAATATAATATTTCTGGCACACTATTGGCACACTTTATAATTGTGCCAGATTGAGTACATTTTGGTACACTTTTGGCACAGCTTAAAACTGTGCCAAAATTTGATACACTTTTGGCACGATTTTGAACTCTGCCAAATTTTTGGATCAAAGAAAAAAAAATTAATTATAAATAATATTACCCAAAAAAATCAGTAACATTTTCAATAATAATATAAAACTAGCATGACAAAAATAGTACAACAACAATAAAAATAGTTCGCAACAAAACTAATACACATACAAGGCCAGTAAAAATTAATGGCTCAAATTCCATTAATATAAAATTCATCTCAATACATGCACAACCATATAACTTCCAATGAGTTCCAACCTATAAAACAAACAAACAAAAAAGAGATTATTGCTTGCCAACATCTTGTTCGTGAAAACTCCATTGCTTTCGTTGATGAATTGATCGTAGTCGGTCAAAGCAACATAGTAAATGGTAAGATCAACGTCTTCGAACATTTCTAACCACTTGTAATAATCTCCAAGTCTACTTGAGTGAATTCTAATGCGTTGGTACCTGCAAATGCAAAGCAAGAAGTGGTATTAGCACTTAAATTGTGTGTATAGTCATAAATTCACAATGACTTGAGCCTGAAAAAGACTACAATATGCATAAAATGTTGGTGAAATAAAGAAAGTAGCAAGTAAGCTCTTTACAGAACTAATTCCAAAGTTTCATGTTGAGATAGATGTGAATTGCATACCATTTGTAAATAGTTTACAAAATTTGGGCAGAGTTCCCTTTGTAAACATGACTATCCACCATGTTTAAGAACTAAAAACTACTCAAACCACAACAATAGTAATATTATTTACTGAACCTCATATAAATAATCAGTGTGTAGGTATGAAATAATCGTGCCCATTAGTATATATTACACTGATCTGATGATTTCTCAGTAAACATACATTAGTGTCCATTAGTCACAAGCCTTGATGATTCCTCAAAGAAAATCAAATGAACCTTGATTTTTCATTTGGAGATGAGGTCGGTGCCTTTCGTTGTGCTAAGCAACATTGTTGTATATATATATAAATATATATATATATATATATATATATATATATATATATATATGAAAAGCAAACCTTTAAATCAAACTAAAATAAAATTCTCCAATATGGAAAGCAAAGATAGCATAAATCTAAAAAGCAATAGATACCTTAGACCGGATCTCTAATCTGCACCCTCACAAGGGCTGAGGTGAAGGGTGTGTGGCAGTAAGTCAAAGTGCTGCATAACTGTAAGCTCTGTGTCGCGGTGAGATAAACCACTTTGTGGCAGTGAGCTGAACCCGATGGTGTCTTTCATCTATACGAAGCATTAAAATATCAAAAAAACATAGATATCGTACCAAAACAAACTTTAATATAAGGTATACATGGGTTTTGCTTCTATATACCTTGATGAGACTTCATTATAAACATATATCCATAGAACCAAAATTAATTCTGGATTCTTAACCCATTCCTACACCAATACTAATTGAGAAATATTTAGGTACATATGACATAAAGTACCAAGTTCTAAATGTATATTCAACATGAAAAACAAACTTGATACTAAGGAAGCATAAGAATTTAATGGCATCATAAGAATTGGCCCATGGCAATCGTTTAATGTGAAAGTGTAATCTTATAACAATCAAATAAAAAAAAACTTCAAGGATCTAAATAAGAAACAAATGAGGACTCATTTAAGGTTTTAAAATCAAGTCTCATTATTATCATTTGATGAATGTTTAAGCTAAAAATTTTACATATAAATTTTGTGCCCCACAATTTCTATGTGGGGTATATTGATATTTTTTTAAATCTCTTGACCATGTATTAATGATGAAAATGATTTTAAACTCAATGTAAGAAGAAAATACTAATGGAAAACTTCTATCTAGAACATAACCAGGTCAATGCCCAACGTATCGAATGCATTATATAGTACAAAATTAAACCACAGGTCACATGTCTCAATAATCACGGTTGTATCACTCGACGATGTACTCTGCATATGGATTGAACAAAATAACCTCTTTACGTACATATGATGGCCAATGAAGAATACAATTAAAACATTCATATGTATCTATACATATCCTATGGTTGAAAGAGGACTGAAGCTTAACGATCTTAATTTTAGTTATCTGTTAAGAACTGATCCTAACTGAGATTGAGTCTAACAGTCCTAATGGTGGGCTCATACTAAACTAATGGTTTGTCTTTGAGATTAATCATATGTCCCTCATCTTTAAAATTAAGTAAAATGCAACTATTAGTAGGCACTTACATAGCTAATTCGTATGAGTCTCTCAAAGAAAAAGAACCTTGCTGAATTTGGTATAGTTTAACATGTTAGATGAGAAACCAATATTTAATACCTAAAATAGAAATTTTAACACCATAAAAACTAAGGACCATTCTTAGATAAATTTAGGAGGCAAAATATGTTGATTTCCGAATTTTATAACTGCTTTTGTAACTAAATTCCCCCTCCCCAATAGCATGTCTAAGCCAACTGTGATACAGTCACAATAGTAGTTGTACATTTACAAAAGCATATTGAATTCACATTGAATGTTAGAAATTCATATTGAATGCATATAGTTACTAATATATTTATAATGTGCAGAGGTCAAGGCATTCCTAAATTTGTCAAACATACCATTGTGCTTCACAACTTCTCCTTCCAATAGCTCCAGTCTCAAATGCCTACAAACAGGTATTTGAAATAGAAAAACTTTAGGTATTTGACATACAGAGAATTGCAAATAAACAAAAACAAATCAGTGGCTACTTTGATCAGTAATTACATTCTGTAATGGCACAAAAATCATGATTGTGAAGATTTTTCACAATCATTTGAACAACAGTGTATGCGTATTCTATAATATTAACAACGAGGTGTTTATTAACTGGATGTTAAAGGCTCTTCTTCATCATCATGGCTTTTTTAAGAGCTACGATTTTTGATCTTAGATAGAATGGTAAGTAGGAGATCCCACCATGTATTAGCTCTAACTTCCCTCTCCTATGTTATAGGATTTCCAATTAATACCTTCCCATTTACAATAGGGAGGACCAAATTATTTGGGAAACCTCCTATACAAATGATTTATTATTTGCGTAAGCCTACAATTGTGTTAGGAAACATACTCCTATCAATGACATTTTTAAACGAATTTGGTAAAACTTAGTTGCCCCTAAAATCTCAATTCTCTCTTAGAAATATATTTATAGTAGTCTGCCCATTGATGATTAGCTCAAAATATGTGTCATTCCATCTGTTTCAACCTGCTTATTGTGTAATCAAGTTGAGGAAACTATAAATAATTTATTTTTATAGCATGATTTTACAAAAAGATTATGGATTTGTATTGTTTCTTTGTTCAATATCAATTTCCTGACTTCCCCAGTGTTGCAGAGTTTTAATATTTTATCATTAAACAATTATTTGGTCCTCAACTCACTAATACTTAGAAGGTGGCAATCCTCTATGGAATGTACATGATTTGGATTGTCATAAATAAGATGAGGTCGAATAATATTAGACCTAACTTAACAAGGGTGTTAAATAGCAAGCCTGGATTCAAGAAGTTGAGGGTTAAGTCATAACTGATATGCACTATAATTTTTGTAAAGTAAATGTGACACCCCGTCTAATTAAATACCGGGTAGCTACTCATTTATTAAATTAATACAGAATATCAAGTTGGTTCAGTCTTAGCATCACTGTCGAAAAACATTTAATTAATTACTAGCCACCTAATATTTAAAAAAGAGATGTCAAATTTTATTAAATAAGTTAACCAATAAATAAGAATTTATTTATAAACCATCAATCGCATAAACAATCTCATATAAATGCTCAACGAGATGAAATCAAATAAGCTCCACTAATAAAGATGCCAGAGTAAATAATGTCCAAATACAAGAGTCCGAATAAATAATAAACCAAAAACTGAAATACTGAAAGTCTGTAACTACAACCTCTAAATAAGAATGGGCGACATACCCTAACTGATACAAATGACTCTGAAGAAATCAAGAATAAAATGAGAGCGCCTACTACCAAGATCTTGTAACTTCCACCGCAGCTACAACACGACATCCGAATGGAACTCCTATGCTTGGCGTCCCTGTGGCTAGTCACCTAAAATATTTTTACAAAACAAAAATATATTTGGAGGAAAACGGGTCAGAACCCGATGTGAAAACAGTTTGAAAGTTTAGCAAGTGATTTAAATTACAATTACATATCACATATTACAAACACGTTAGTTGCGTACTCTCACATGAGTTTCTTATCTCTCAACTACTGTGCACGCCTAACGTATGCCTTAAACACATCCTAGTTATGCCACTATCTAACTAGTTTATACCACTCCTTCATTCTCATTCTAACATAGAGTATCTACACGTAACCCCCAAATAAGACATATTATAACCCATGTTCACATTCATTAAATTACTTATCTCAAGCATTAATTAAATTCTCATACTTAACCCATTCAGATATCTTAGTTATTCACATCTACTAATCAATAATGAACCAGTCACAAGTACATAAGTATATCACTCTCAGTACATATATACATCTATGGCACTCCTAGGCTAAGCTGCGATGCTCGCATACCCTGCTATCAAATCCATGTACATCACGTACGTGAGGATCACGTGTTCCGAATCACTCAGGAACCGTCTAAATACAAATCACACATATTGGAGGCGAACATAGTTCACATACCCATGGGTCACGCACATACCTACGCTCCCATGGTCAGCTGACTTATCAACTCACAAATAAGTCATTCACAGTACTATGTCCTTAAGGTACCAGTCTAAATCCCCCCGAAGGCACACAAGGATAAGAGGGTCCTTTTCTAGAATAAAAACTAACCTCCCGTGATAGCAAGTATGGTAGGTATGTCATATATATAAGAAATCCATACACTAGGCATTCACAAAACCTAAGTAATCATATATCAATATAGATGTTCACACATTTCATCTAGTTAGTCTCTTACGTAGTAAGTTTACCCCGAACATTACACATAATATAAATTCTATTTGATAACTCTCTCGTTGTATTAATTTGGGTACTTAAACCTATCTCAAAAGGTTACTAGGTTCCTTATTAAATTCTTATGTTATCTCAGCACTTAAAGTCACTCTAATCCTTCCCTTAACCTTACATCATCATAAATTCCCATTATAGTTTCAATTTGAACGCTCTCTAATCGTACCTCACTCGGTAGACCCTCATAAGCAATATCAATCAATCCCATAAGTTATACCATTCTCCAATAATAATTAATACCCTACGGATCTTATCTAAGTCCCACCATATTATATTTAACACTATAATAACTAACATCGGCTTTGGAATAATCTTTAACCTTAAAGAAAAACAATTGTCAAAAACCAGAAGGGGTCGATCGATCGAAAAAAGGGTATCGATCGATCGATGGATTCGATCGATCGGCAGTCTTGAGTTGATCGATCGATCAAGCAGGCATCAGCCCAGAAATTCCTTAACAGTTACGATTTATCAACATTTTACACCTCTAAATCTTCATTCTAACGTCCAAAACTCACAACTGAATATACTAATCATCCTACTAACATGTTTACTTCATTCCCCACGTTTTAGATTCATCAAATCAACATATAACGTCACGTTCTTGGATCAAAATACCCAAAAATCATATAAAACCTAGTTTTCCTATTTCTTCAAGAACATCCCATCATCCCATCAAATTTCAAAATTCTCTACCCATAAATCATAAATTAGTAGTTGTTATCATCTCCAACATAAACCTACATGCATGTCCTACCCAAATTATGATTTAAGCCATTCAAATCCATTAAATATTCATTATTCATGATAAATCTTTAAATCTATAAAAACATGTAAACTATATGCTTTGAATCTTTGCAAGATAAATAACTTGCCTGTAAATATGATATTCTGATCCGTTGTTATTGTTCAAGGGTTGGTCCTCTCTTCTTTCTGGTCGCAATTTCGTCCAATTTGGTGGTGGTGGGTGGTGGTTTTGGTTTGGGGACATTTTGTAACCTCTCCTCTAACTCACGTAACTCCCCTCTTTGTTTTTGGCTGATAATAGCACTAATAGCCTGACCAAAAATAAATAAATCAACATTAAAAATCGTGGGTCTTAATTCCTTAATTTTTAAAATTACCAAAATACCCTTCCGGGTTGTCGGTTTGGCCTAAAAATGCCCCGGGATCCAAACTAAACCTCCGGTTAGTGTTTTATGACTATCTCGACCCTTCCGGACACGTTGGCGCACTTAAAAAGCTCATACGGATGACATAAAAATAAAATACTTTTAAATCCATTAAATTGGGTCTTGACACGACTGACACACGCGTCCCAACTAAATTACCGAAACTGCCGTATTTTCAATTCACGACAATTTTAATAATCACATATTACCATAATCACTCATTACCATAATCACTCAGTAATATTCAACAACATAATAATAACCCAATACTAACTCTCATCCTGCTAGCATTTAAATCCGAATAAGTTTTCTAATTAATTATCCCAAATTAATTTAATAAATTCCAGAATTAAAAGTAATTCCATTTAATTAACCTCATAATTAAAAGCCATAAAAATACGGGGTATTACAGTAAACATCATTTAACATAAGAATTTATTAATTGAGGGCTTTAATATGGAATGATAACTTTCTAAAATAAACACCTGCTTAAAGAATGTGTAACGACTCACTATTTATGTCCACGAATGGGCAACCTAAGATACCTACTTGATGTTTAATTTAACTTGTACGTGTGATATTAACTGAATAATAAACAAACCTCGTACACAAAACTATAATAAATTTCATATTGCTAGTAATGTACATTTGCTCTTAATAGATGCAAAAATTAGACTAGACTATGGAAGCCAATCACAGTAGCGTACCTTTGTTCTTAATCACAGTAGTGCCTTTGATAATGATTGTACAAGCCAATCAGTCTATTTTTCTCTAGAGTTAAGCCCTACAAAATTAAAGTGAAATCTCACAAAACATTTTACTTTTAAATGAAAAAAATTGAAAAGAACATAATTTTGTGTATGAAAAGAACA
The DNA here is from genome assembly GCA_949130495.1 of Sambucus nigra. Taxonomy (NCBI): domain Eukaryota; kingdom Viridiplantae; phylum Streptophyta; class Magnoliopsida; order Dipsacales; family Adoxaceae; genus Sambucus; species Sambucus nigra. The sequence goes on along the minus strand of OX422215.1, from coordinate 289,146,365 downwards.
ACTAGTAATATTATTTTATGCTCTAGCTCTTATGTATGTTTTGAAGCAAAAAATGCATCTGTTTAATTATAATAGGGTGACACTTCACTTAATTACATTATAGTATAGGTAAAAACAATGGATTACTCAAATGTATCGATGATGATGATGATGACTTCCCAGAAAGAACATAATCAACGATTCTTGAATGAAATTTCACAAAATCATGATTGTGATTGAAACGAGTGCATGATACATGAAGAAACAAGTAATTATTTCTATCATGAATAAAAATTAATTGACGATGGAAATAAAAATCAGGAGTTGAAGGAGATCATTCTCTCATTTAATGGGAGTTCCAATTTCATACAAAAAAAGAGTAAGAATTTAGTAATTTAACTAAAATCAGACAGAACGTAGCTTTGCATACATGAGACAGTCAATATATCAGTATGATATGTGAGAGTTATAAATTGTTATTGAAATATCCTCCAAATAGTTTTAAAATAAAGGGTCAAGATAAATTAGTCGTCTTTAACGCTATGTCCTACCATAGTGAATTATTTTATTTTCTTACCATAAATAAACCCAAAATAACATAAGCCTGATTGACTTCATACGTTGCTCCAAAATCTTTTCCTATATAATCATAGGATCAAGAGATAATACAAAATATTAGATAAATAGGTTTTGTGATATCAAAGAATTAATGCTCCACTAAGGCCCAAATAGGATTAAACTAAATTCACTCATGCAATTAGTAATGGATACAAGAAGGCATGAGTATTTCTATTCAAACCGTATCTCTGAACCAAATTCAAACGACACACCCAAATGTCAATCCAAGATAACCCCATTTATAACACAACTTCACAATTTGTAGTAAACAAGGGGGACATTGTTTTGACACATGAGTAATTAGTTTGGATTTGGCTCTAGTTTTTTTTTACGAGTAGAATTATTCATAAGTCATATGTGTAAAGCAATAAAGTATAAGACACTGAAATTATTTTTTTGAATCTCAAACTCCATCGGCACCAAAACGAAACTTAAATCAATCTGACTAGAAACCCTAACTGAAACCCAAATTGGCCCAAATAGAAAGCATAAATAGTCTTGATAGAAACCCTAATTATACCCCAATTGACCCAAGTGGAAACCCTCACTGCAACCCCCTCAAATATTCCATATTGCAATCACATAAACAAAGCATAACCCTTCGATTTACACACCTTATAAAACATGAACATCTTAGACCTTAAATCATGAACCTCATACAAAACATCAACAAAAATTCACCTGACATCCATATGCAGATCGAACATACATACACACACACACACACACGCGCACACACACACACACACACACACACACACATATATATATATATATATATATATATATATAGAGAGAGAGAGAGAGAGAGAGAGAGAGATCGCACCTAGGTGCGCAATGTGGTAGAGAAGATGTGACAGAAAATTGCTGATGAGAAAGAGTGATTGGAAGAGATAGGGCAGACATAATAGTGAGGGGAGAAGAGAGGGTAGGCACGAGAGAGGGCTTGAGCGGGAATGATTATTGGTCTCTAAACAATTTGGAGGATTAGTATTTTTTAGGGTATTTATATCTTAGTCAAGTGTGCTTAATTTTTGCACACTTTTAAATAGTGCCAAATTTGGCACGGTTTTAAAGTGTGCCAGATTGTTATTAAACCGTGCAAGAATTTGGCACAGTTTTAATCTGTGCCAGAATTTTAATATCAAGGTGTGCCAAATTGTTATTTTTGATGTAGTGTTAGCACATGGCAAAGACTGATGAATATAAGGCTATTAGTTTAACTACTGATAGCACTTCTCTAAAGGCTAAGGGCAAGAAAGACAAAGAAGAGGCTACCAATAAGGGATTGGAAAAAGTTTTTGTTACTGCTGCCATCCAGATAGAGTATGTTAGAAACTTTTCCTTTAGAGAGGGTTGCTTAGAAGCTTTGAAGGAGGTCAACACTCAGGTAAACTCTGAATTATTTCAGAAATATGACCCAAGAACTCCTCTTAACCTAGACAAAGACTTTGATAATAAGGAAGAGGATTCTGAGGAGTCTTCCATGGTTCCTGAAGACCATGCCGACCTTCTTGTTGCTGACCAAGACAAGACCAAGAACCAAGAGAAGGATAAGGAGAAGGTTTAGCTCCTTTTAGCCAGTTTATTTATGTTTTTTCTCTTATGTATTTTCAATTTCTTCTTCTATTTCTTTTGTAATAACCAAATTTATAACCCTTTAATTATCAATGAAATGACATATTTTTGCCCAGTCTGTCCCATATTCTTGTGATGTTGGTTCCTTGTTAGTTTCCCTACTGTTTGTACTATTTGTTCTTCTTAGACAGGCCCATAGACTTATACTTGTAAATTTCCAGTTTGATGCCAAGAAGAAGATGATAATTTCTGCTGAGTTCGACCTACTTAGGCGATGTAGGAGTCTTCTAGAGGCTGACCATGTTCCACTGACTGAAGAAGATTTGATCGGGTTGCTCGGCCCAGATGCCTCCGACCAAGTGAAAGATAATTGTGTTTAATAAAATGATTGAACAAATGCAAGAACACCATAAACTCTCCATAATGCTGTTTTATTTTGATTATGAAGCTAAGGACAAGGCCTTGAGTGAAGGTTGGAGCTTTGATAAGAAAATGAAAAATAGTACTTCTGCTTTTAATAAGAAAGAGTTGGAATTGAACCAAGAAGATGAGAATGCCCGGTCAATTGCTGCATTTTTGGAGAAAGAAAATAATAACCTGAGGAATAAGTTAGACAGTTTGAAGAAGTTAACTAATACCGAGCTAGACGAGGGGGTGTCCTTTTTGTAGAAATAGAATGTTAGGCTATTGGAAGATTTAGAGGCCTTAAAGAAGAAGAAAACTAAATCTATCCAATCTTTTACGTAAACCATAATTTTTGGGCCAACCATTGATGAAGAAATAACCAAAAAGGCTTTGTCCGACCAGGCTGCTCTACTCCAGGAAAAGGATAAGGCTATTTAAAAACTCCAAGACAGGGTGGATCGACTAACTGTCCACTTCCATAAGCAACCCAAGGTTATTTGGATGGTGGGTATGATGAGGCCTTGACTTACTTGGATAAACACATAGAGTAGGCTAGGAATGAGGGATATAAATGGGGTTGGTTGAACTTGATTGGTCTGCTGAAGATTCCTAAGGGCACTGAACTGTGGTATTGGTATGATCCTAAAATGTTGGATTATCCTGATTCTCCTTTCAAGATTGATGTCAGTTGGATTCCTTCTTATGCCATTTCTCCGAGTTTAATCGAAAAGTATATTGGAGACTATGGCCTCGAAGGAGAAGCTGAGTATGTTCACCCCCAACATTTACTAGATCGGTCATGAAGCAGCAGATGTACCAGACTAAGGAATTTTAGATCCACCACCACGCCGAGCACCCTTGATGAACCTCCTGTTGGGATGAGCAAAGCTGAAAATGCCCAGTATGATAGGCTTTGTATTTCCTTTTCTTTTTTATTGTAACTCAAAGTATTTGAAATAAAATGGACTTATTTTTCAATAAACATACATGTTATACATCTTTGTCTTTATTCAAGCTTATGATTAGTTTTAGTCAACGTGCCGACTAGGTAACATGTCTTATGATTGGTTAATCATCTTGTCGGCTAAGTAATCTTCTTTAATGATGAATGATTGATTCATGATTGAATCTATTTATAATTCCTTATGTTCGACTAATGAACTTAGATAAAACTGTAAGTAGTTTTGTTGAACTAAGTTATTTCATTAGTTATCAGTGGCGACCAAGAGTTTTAGGAATGTATAATTACTCCTATGTTTGATTTGGTCGGGTAATACTTCTTGTGTCTGACTTTGAGTTATACATGACGTTTTACTAACTTCTTGTTATTTATTTGTTGAAGACGAAATCATACATGAAGTTCGAAAGAATAACTCTTCTGAAGTTGGAAAAGTTTGAATTATAATTAAACTTTTTTTTTAAGTTGGAAAAGTTTGAAATAAAAACTATTTTAAATTAAACTTTTTTTTGTTGTTGGAAACGTTTGAACTAAAAGTTGATTAAGTTACTTTGTTGTAGCACCATACTTCGAGAAAAAAAAATATAAAAAGGAATCATAGGTAGTGGGAATTTGCAATTTCATTGAATTGGTTAATCGATTACATTTAACCAAAATTACTGAAAATATATGCAAAGGTGATCTACGTTCCAGGGATTCTTAAATTCTTCACCTTCCAATGTTTCCAAGCAATATGTTCATAGTCGGATAAATGTCATGAAACGGTATGGGCCATGCTAATTGGGCTCCAACTTGTTGCTCTTTTGGATTACCTTCTTGAGTACCAGATCTCCCTGTTTGAAGTTGGTCGACTTAACCCTTCGGTTGTAGAACCTAGCAATCCTTTGTTGATAAGAAGCCATATGAATTACAACATCTTGTATAACTTCCTCAACCATATCTAGATCTCTCCTCAAGATATCACTTTTGGGTGAATCAAAGTTTAGCACTCTATGAGTCGGCAAACCTATTCAATTGGTACTACTTCTTTAGTGCCAAAAGCAAGCGTGTATGGAGTCTCCCCTATTGTTGTTATGGGTGTAGTCCTATAAGCACAAAGGACACTATGCAATTTATTGATCTAACTACCTTTAGTGTCATCCAACCTTTTTTTCAATCCATCGAGCAGAGTCTTGTTAATAATTTATATCTGATCGTTACACTGTGGGTGTAGAGGTCCTGAATGAAGCTTTTGAATTCTAAACCTGAGGCAGTATTCCTCAAACTCATCGTTATCAAATTGCGTACCATGATCAGTGATGAAAGCATAAGGCATCCCATAACAGCATATGATCTTCTTCTAGATAAACTGTAAAACCCTCTAATGAGTCATATCTACTAAAAGCTCAACTTTCACCTATTTGGTGAAGTAGTCTACCACTACAACCACATATTTGAACCTTTCTTTAGTGGTCGATAATGGTCCGACCAAGTCAATCCTCTAAATAGAAAATGGCCAAGGAGAGGTTATTGGGGTTAGGGTAGCCCCCAGTCTTCCATGGAAAGTAGAAAACTTTTGACATTTGTCACACCTTTTAGTGAAAGAAACACAATTTTCCTTCATGGTTAGCCAGTAATAACCCTGTATGGCTATCCTCTATACTAATGATTGACTGGATGAATGAGCTCCATATAAGCCTTTATGTACTTTTTTTATCAAATCATTTACTTCGATTAAATTAACACAACGAAGTAAAGAGACAGTGTATCCCCGTCTATATAAGACGTTATTCTCCAAAACATAACTGGCGACTTTGTATCTCATCTTCCTAGCTTCTTTATGGTCGGATGGTAACAATCCTTTCTCAATGTAATCTCTGACTGGATCCATCTAAGAAGGACCAAATTCTATTGAGATTATACTGGTAGCTTCCACAACAATACTCTTATGGGTGAGAATCTCCACTAGAATTGTTCATTTGAGCTCTATCGAAGTTGTTGAGGCTAGCCAAGCTAGGGCATCTGCTCGGGCATTATCCACCCTTGGTATCCAAACTACATTAACAACGGTAAAGGAAGAGATGACCTTCATAGCCTTATTTAGGTATCTTACCATTATTTTTCCTTTAACTCCATATATTTGAAGCATCTGGTGAATAATAAGTTAGGAATCACTATGCCTTATAACCTGCTCGGCACCTAGTGATGAGGCTAGTTTCAAGCATGTAATTAATGCTTCGTACTTGGCTTCATTTTTTGAGGCATAAATTGAAATATCAACGCACATTCCACATCTAAATTGTTTAGAGTGTTGATAATGAGTCTATCTCCATTGTCAATGGTGCATGAATATCCGTCTACCCCCAGGGCCACTCCCCGTGTCTTAAAACAAAATAATACAGAATTAGTAACACAAAGTAATACTAAATTAGAATAACTAAAATTAAATAAAAATAAAAACTTACTATCCTGTAGTTCAACTGTTTTCCAATCAAACACCTTACTATTCTTACACCTAGCACACGCATACGCACACGCACACGAAAACTCTTCATCATTATGACATCTCTTTGCGTATTTCACAAATTCATTAGAACCTTTGTGAAATACATCCTCTAATCTATTTTTCTCATCCATCCACTCTTTGTGTTTAGGATATCCCATCACAGCTACTATAAACAATCACCTATTATGGGTAAGAAGCATATATTCATGGATTAACACAAACAAAAGTGTGAATATTTAGTTCCCATTAGTATAAACAATCACATATTGAATGCGTACGCATAAGAACTAGAAGGCTAGTTTCCATGCGTAAATTTATTTTCAAATTCAAATTCAATTTTAATTTTAATTTGAAATTGAAATTAAAATTCAATTTATAATAATAATTCCTATTTCCTCCATCTCCTCTAGAGGGTGAGTGGTCCTATCCCATTCGAGACCGCATATTTTTGTAATATACTTAACAGCTCATGCACACGGTTCCAATTTGAGGAAAATTCGGCAACATATCCCCATAGTTCTCCAAGTACACGACATAGATTCGCAAGTGTGAGTTTTATTTCAATTTATCAATTGAAATAACACTTAACATCTCATCATCTAGTATGTACCCATAGAACATTAAGATACAATTGCATAACTTCCCCCAAAAGTAACAAGTTTAAGCCACTAAGAATATTATTATATAAAAACTATGTAGTCCCAAAATGTCCAAACGGGATAATTCAAGAGATCTCATTCCAAAGATAATGTCTCTCGAACGGGTCTAATGGTTATTGAATGCACAAGGATAAGAACTAGAAGGCTAGTATCTATGCACACTATATGTAATTTAAAGTATGTTTCATGTAATTATGTCTTATCACAATTCGAGAGATTTCATTGAATTATGAACTCAAACTTATACCAATTTATACTAATTTATACCAATATTAATACCAATTCAATTTCAATTTATACCAATTTATACCAATATCAATACCAATTAGAATTCAATTTCAATTTAGAGAAACGGGTCCTATAGAACTATAATGTATACAAATTAAAAAGGTTATTAATGTTTAGAGCATTTCATATGTTTTAGTCCATTTCATAAGGAGCTAAGGGGATGGTAACACTATTTGAGCAAAGTATAAAGTCCACAAACAACATTGACACTATTTTCGGAATCATACACAAACATGTGACATTCCATATATTGATCCCCAAATTGAAAACAACACACTAAAATCTCTTACACCCAAACTAAATACAATCAATTCCCTATATCTCCCCATTTTCTCCCACCTCTAAACTCCCAAAAAATGGATTCAAAATAACAACTCATTGATTCTCTCACCTCACCCTGCCCCCCACTCATCCTATTCCCCACCACTGCCACTCCTACCACACACACACACACATACCCCCACCCCCTTCCCCCCATCACTCCCCCTATGCCCCACCACTTCCACTCCATGCCCCCCCATATATATATACACATATACACATACACATACACACACACATATACAAAGAAAAGAAAGAGAGAGAAAAAAGCTCACCTAAAAATGTATATATATATATATATATATATATATATATATAGAGAGAGAGAGAGAGAGAGAAAGGGGGGGAATGAAAACGGTGGGAAAAAAAGCGGTGGTATTTTTTTTATTGAGAGTTGTCACGGACTTGTCACGGTCATTGATCATGATAAAAATGCGTATTTTTTTTCTCACAATCAATGACCGTGACAAGGATGGCCGGCTCAAAGGTGACAATTTAGCCTTTTTGGTATAGTGATAAGCAATCAAAACCAACAGACAAGATCCAAAGATTTTTAAAAGTGGTTCAGCTATAAAAAAATCCTACGTTCACTGGTATTATTTTAGGTGATTACAAAAGTTCAGTATAGAGTGCTTGCGATTGATTGAATTATCCCCTTGAGCTAAGGGAGCTTATAAATTTAAAGTGGCTAGGAACTTAGAGATGGAATGCCTTTATGTCTAGTCATTTATATTTGTATACAATAAATGAGGCTCTTGACATTCAGTGTTGGTCAATATTCCATCCGAGTAACCTTTGTTATTCCCGATAGTTCATATTCTGGGAGTTGGTCGGCATTCCAATCGACTAGGTGTCTCTGATGCCAATCAAGATAGCTGAATAGCCCTATAGGAGAACACATGTCTATTTTTCATAGGTCCACATAAGAGAGTAATTTTTACATATAACAATGACTATATATATGTATATACCTTTTCAACAACTTTTAAAACATACTTGATGTGTCTAATTTCCATCCAATCAGTATTACTTTTTAAAAATTGATCAAATTTTGCACGTGGTTAGCTGGGCGAAAACGTATATATGATTGACATATAAAGGTCTATGACATGAACTCGGAATTATTCTTTCTTCAACTTATTGTAATTTCATTTTTAATATACATATGTCACAGGATGTCGCAATCTGGGGGACGACTCTATTTACAGAATTTTAACCACAATGGATGAATATTTTTCAGTCTTTTCTAATAGTGTCACCAACGTCAGTGCCCTGTCAAAATTATGCAGGCAAAATATATTTTACTGCCTCATCCCAACATTCTAGAATGGAAAACATAATACGACTGATGATGCTAAAATCTAGCACCACCAGATAAGTGATGATGAGCTCAAACTATAAGTACCATGGCAGCCATAGATGTATAAGTGTGTAAGTGTGTAGAAGGAGATGAGTATAAGAGGAATAAGATAATGATGTATAGTTGTTCAGTCAATTAGGCCTACATTCACTGTGAGTGTGTGATCCACTAAGTATGGGCACTAATGGCCTTGGATACAATGCACATAAGCTCCATTTCTCTCTCTACTGTGTGTACAAGTAGGGTTTTATCTAGGGTTATAATTTTTCAATCCCTTTGTAGGGTTGTAGGTGACAAGTATATATAGGTCTTGGGGGCGTAGTGTAACCCCCAAGTATGAATGGTGCATGTGAATGATGATCTAGCCAATCCCCTGTTGACACCTGTAGATGCCACCTGTGATTAATGATGACATAATGTTCCCTCGTGTAAGGGGGTGATATTGTTATAACAATCTTCCACGTGCCATGTGAGCCTCACGCGCACTGTTTCACGCATCTCCTAATCCACGCGCTGTGATGATGTCATCCTCGGCCTATGATATGAGGCCGAGGGCAAAGTTCCTTCTGGTAGTGAGTTTGGACTAATCTGGGCCTCGTACTGTCGTACTCTCGGAGGGTCGTACGGACCATGATAAGGGGTCAGCCCCTTGAAGGGTCGTCTGGTCCTGATGAGGGGTCGGCCCCCTGAAGGGTCATCCGGGCTTGATGAGGGGTCGGCCCCTTGAAAGGTCATCTGGACCAGGATGAGGGGTCGACCCCCTGAAGGGTCATCCTGGCCTGATGAGGGGTCGGCACCTTGAAGGTTCGTCTGGACCCTGATGAGGGGTCGGCCCCCTGAAGGGTCGTTCGGGCCTGATGAGGGGTCCGCCCTCTAAAGGGTCGTCTGGACCATGATGAGGGGTCGTCTTGACCCCGAACAGGTGCAGAGCACCCTCGTCCTGGCCAAGGGTATATATGGGTATATCAATCACCCCCAGCCCTTAGCCATCGATGTTATTGAGACGACTGGTGAGTGTATGGACAGTTAGATGAATGACACTTACCGAGCTGATGTGACACAGGAAAATATCCATTGTTGTTCTAGTTTCCTAGGCGTGGCGGCTGCACACTTTTCTTGGGACTTTATGCCCTAATGATTCCCTCATCGTGGGCTGCACCTTGCATTGATTACTGGGCCCACTTATGATAAGGTAATTAAAGGATTTTTGAAATAATCACCTTCTTCTTCTTCTTCTTCGCGCCCAAGCTTTCTCTCTCTAGTTTCTCAACAGACAAACCACCATTTCTGCAATCTTCAACATTTTGAGTTTGGCAGTCTCGCTATTCCTTCTCAGGTAATCCTTCTTCCCTAATGCCCTCTTTATCTTCATTTCTGTTTGCTTTCTTATTTTAGGCTTGTAGGGCTCGACTTTTCTTTGGTTGTTTTATAACCTTCCGGCGTTCTTCTCCGGCGAGTTATTCTGGAGTGTTCTTGATCAAAACCCTTTATTTCTTTAGTTTTAATCCAAAAGTCCATCTTGGTCAACTGCGAACCTGTTTGTAATTAGGCTAGCTAAATTCTTCTAAGTGTTGAGTCTTCCTATTAATGCTTAGGAGGCTTTATGATTTAGCCACTGAACTCCCATCTCTGAGAGAGAAGCTCTTTGTAGAGATTAGACGGATAGAGTAAGAGGAGGAGAGAAGACGAGGGGCCGACCTTAATTGGGTACGACCCATTTTTCCTATTCTACTAGCCACTATCATACCCACTGAGTTGTGTGGGTCGTCTGGTCATCCAGTCGAGAGTCAATTGTGTGAGGGATAAATGGATCAGAGAGCATCATCACCGACAAGCGCTGGGCCTTCTGGGAGGAGAGAAACGTCTGATCTTAGCCTAGGCCGACGGGTCGAGGGAGTAGTCCCCTCCGAGGCTGTTCCTGTGATAACTTTATCCCCTCATGCCTTCCAGATGGCCTTTCCTCATGGACCTCTGCCAGGTGATGAGGCCGAGGGAGAGGGAACTGAGGATGATGGTGAAGACTCAGACGCTGACCAAGTTGACACCTCCCATGCCTTGTCTTACATTTTCACCATCAGGGATCGTGACCTCTTGCTATGGAGGCATACATTTGGTGTACCCCTCAACATAAGTATGAGGGTCCCCTCGGAGTCTGAGAAAGTCTTTGAGGGTGATGAGGGAGAGATCGCAGTATATGAATAGATGTTTAAGGTCGGTGTTAAGTTCCCTCTGCACCCTTCCATAGTTAATATACTGTCAGCCCTCGGCGTTGCCCCCTCTCAACTTCCTCCCAACTCCTGGAGGATGATCCTCGGCTATGTCTCCTTGTGGAAGAATACCTTCAATGATGAGCCTTCAGCCGATGTGTTTTTGTATTGTTATAATATCACTTCCTCGTCCAAACAGCCTGGGTACTATCATCTGGGGGCGAGGAGGTCTGATAAGAAACTTCTCCACGTGGCGCAAACCTCTAACCACGACTGGAAAAAGAGATTTTTCTTTATATCTGGGGAATGGGAATTTGCTATCGAGGCTCAGCCTTTGGACGATGGTCTTAGAGTTCCAAGGAGATGGTCTAACCCCTCTATGAAGGCTAGGTCATACCCTGGACTTAGTCTAGATGAAAAGGATATAGTCGAGTATTTGAGAGAACGAGGTAAAGAGGGTAAACTTACAAAGTTTGAAGATTAGATGACCCATCGGTTCCTCAAAGAAGCTAGTCTGAGGGTCGGCCCCTTGACAGAGCTATGTGAGTTATTATTATTTTTTGCTTAATCTTTGATTTTTCCAAGTGTTTCATCTTTGCCTCTGTATTTTTCTGACGTGTCATCTCCTTTTCAGGTCGTCCTGCAGGTATCCCTGACCATCTTTGGGAAATGACAGCCCCGAGCTTATTGTCTGGTTTGGGAAAGAAGAAGGGCAAGGAGCCTCAGCATGCTCCGAGGAAGTCAAAGGTCATGGGGCCGACACGTGTTGAATCGTCTGTCGATAGCCACAAAAGAAAAGGTCCTGAAGTTCCTGCTGACCCTCAGTTGGATTCAAGATGAGTGCGAGGGTGGAGTCGTCCGAGGGGACTGGCTCCTCTTCCAGCATGGGAGCCTTTTGGTCCCAAAACTTAGCATTTTTGAAGGCTGAGCCGTCTTCCCTGATTGCCAATCTGATGGCGACCAAAGCTTCTATGTTCTCTTCCCCCTCGGCCACCGACTATGATTTCCTGTTGAAGATTCCCCCAGCCAAGGTGTATGACTATGGTCTACACACTCTGGCTCAGGTATTTATTTTCATTTCACTTCCTTAGTTTGATTTTTTCACTAACTGTTTCCTCGGCCCCTTAACAAGTGTCTTTTTCTGTACAGTCTGTTTGTGCCTTCACGTCTGCTACCAAGTGGATGGTCGAGAACCAACAGAAATTTTATGAAGCTGAGAGGGTAATTCAGCACGAGGCTGACCTGCAAACTGAGCTCGAGACTGCAAGGGCCATGCTAGAGAGTGCGAGGACCGAACATGCAAGGGTCCTGGACGAGGTGATGAGGCACCATGATGTAGATCTGAAGGCCAAGGACTTGCTTATTAAAGAGAAGGATGAGGCCTTGATCAACCTGGGGGCTCAATTCAAGACTGAGCTATCCGAGGCAGTGAAGAAGGTAGAGGCCGATGTTGTGGAGGCCTACAAACTTTTAGACGAGTTTCAAGGCTTCGGTCTTGATTACTTAGAGAGGGGGTTTAGGACGGCCTGTCGTTGGGTCGTCCTAAAGTTTGCTGATGCAGTATCGTTTGTCCGCCCTTCTCTTGAGGCAGTTCAACTGGATGATCCCCTCATTGCTGAAGCCTTAGCTCAAGTGGAATCTCAGCATGTAAAAGGCACAGGCACGTCTGACGCTCAGCCTGTCTTAGTCATAGAGGAATCTCCCGTAGATATTGAGACCTTGCCCTCTGATGCCATTTAATAGGGTGGCTGTTTGTAGCCAATACCCTCTTTATGTACCCCATTTTTGTACATTACTTTTGTTGAACAAACATTAACATTTTGTAATATAATGCCTCTTTATGTCTTCTATACTTGTCTTCTTGTATGATTCGCCTTATGATGCTTTTAAATTAACAATATCACTAACCCCTCCCTCGTCTTTCTTGAGGGTAAAGGAGGGGTCATCCCCACCATTGACCCTCATTATAGCCGAGGGTGGTTTCCCACCAAATTAATGATGTTTTCAATTAAGTCATCCCTCGTCTTTCTTGAGGGTAAATGAGGGGTCATCCCCACCATTGACCCTCATTATAGCCGAGGGTGGTTTTCCACCAAATTAATGATGTTTTCAATTAAGTCCCCCCTCGTCTTTCTTGAGGGTAAAGGAGGGGTCGTCCCCACCATTGACCCTCATTATAGCCGAGGGTGGTTTCCGACCAAATTAATGATGTTTTCAATAAAGTCCTCCCTCGTCTTTCTTGAGAGTAAATGAGGGTTCGTCCCCATCATTAACCCTCATTATAGCCGAGGGTGGTTTCCCACCAAATTAATGATGTTTTCAATAAAGTCCTCCCTCGTCTTTCTTGAGGGTAAAGGAGGGGTCGTCCCCACCATTGACCCTCATTATAGCCGAGGGTGGTTTCTCACCAAATTAATGATGTTTTCAATTAAGTCCTCCCTCGTCTTTCTTGAGGGTAAAGGAGGGGTCGTCCCCACCATTGACCCTCATTATAGCCGAGGGTGGTTTCCCACCAAATTAATTATGTTTTCAATTAAGTCCCCCCTCGTCTTTTTTGAGGGTAAAGGAGGGGTCGTCCCCACCATTGACCATCATTATAGCCGAGGTTGGTTTCCCATAAAATTAATGATGAGGGAAAATAGTGGGGGATGGTGGAAAATCTTTGACATTTATCACACTTTTTTACATATGCCGTGGCATCTTTCCCCAAGGTCGGCCACCAGTACCCCTGGGTGACCACCCTCTTCGCTAAAGATCTGCCTCCAATGTGGCTTGAACATGACCCCTTGTGCACATCTTGCAAAATGTGTGGGACTTCAGATGGGTGCACACACCTAAGTAAGGGGAGAAAAAACCCATTTTTGTACAAGGTGTCTCCGATGACAGTGAATTTCACAGCTCTGTATCTTAACTTCTTCCTTTCTTGCCTTGCTTCTGGCATCTCCCCCTCTTTAATGTATCTTATCAGAGGGTCCATCCATGAAGCTTCCTTAGAAATATTTAAGCAAGTGCCAAGTGTTCCCTCAGTATCTTCAATAGTTGGTCGAAGCAAAATTTCCACTGGGAGTGTCCTCCTGATATCTGTCCTAGTTGCCGAGGCCAACCTAGCAAGTGCATCAACTCGGCCATTATCGAGCCTAGTTATCCTCTTCAATTTCACTTCTATGAAGCTCTTCAGTAATGACCTCACCTTTTCAAGGTACTTGGCCATCCGCTCATCCTTGGCCTCGTAGGCCCCTAGTATCTGATTCACTACTAGCCTTGAATCACTATGGACCAAAATCTGGCCGACACTAAGAGACTTGGCCAAGAAGAGTCCTGCTATCAAGGCCTCATATTCGGACTCGTTGTTGGAGGCCTTGAAGTTGAACCTCAAGGCGTACTCAATGTTTGTGCTATCGGGTGCTGATACTATCAGTCCAGCTCCACTTTCGCTGTTGTAGGAGAACCCGTCAATGAAGAGGCTCCACACAGTCTGTTCTTCTGAGAAACTTCCCTTGGTGAGGGACCCTTGTATAAAGAGATATTTTCCCTCTTTATTTTTTGCCACTTTCCCTCTAGCGGTGCTTGTCTCAGCCTTATCTGCGGGTGTGTCGGTGAGTCTTCCTTGTAGGGTATCTGTCTTCTCAAGGCTTTCATCTTCAGCTTCATCATCCTCCCAAGTAAATTCAGCCACGAAATCTGCTAATGCTTGCCCCTTAACAATGTCAAACTCCCCCAGCTCTATAGCCTAAGCCATTAGCCTCCCGATTTTTGTAGCTTGTACAAGACCTGCCTAAGAGGAGAGTCAGTGAGGATGACCATTGTATGGGACTGGAAGTATGGCTTCATTTTTCTTGATGCATGGATCAAGGCATAGACTAACTTCTCCATCCTTGGGTATCTTTGCTCTGCTCCCTGGAGTGCCTTACTGTTGAAATACACAGGCTTCTGTAACCCGTCTTCGTCTCTGACGATTGCTGCTCTAATGGCTGACTCTGAGATAGCTAGATACACATAGAGTCGTTCACCTTGCACTGGTCGTGACAACAGCGAGGGAGACCCTAGGTATGACTTTAGCTCCCTGAAAACCTCATCACTCTCCTCACTCCATTCGAAGGCCTTTATGAGAATTTTGAAGAATGGTAAACACTTGTCTGTGGCTCTGGACACGAACCTATTCAAAGCAGCCACTCGCCCCGTGAGCCTCTGAACGTCTTTAATGGTCTTGGGGGTCTTCATTTCTAAGAGGGCCTTTATTTTCTCAGGATTGGCCTCAATGCCCCTTTGATTCACGATGAACCCCAAGAATTTCCTTGCTCCTACCCCGAAGACACACTTGGTCGGGTTGAGCTTCATCTGGTACTTATCCATCGTATTAAAGGTCCTCTCAAGGTCTGCCACGTGATCCTCTGCCTTCAAACTCTTAGTCAGCATGTCATCTACATAGACCTCCATAGACTTCCCAATTTGGTCTTCAAACATTTTATTTACAAGGCGCTGATACGTTGCCCCTGCATTCTTTAGGCCAAAGGGCATGACCCTATAACAGTATGTCCCTTTTTCGGTGATAAAAGCAGTTTTCTTCGAGTCCCCAGGGCTCATAAAGATCTGGTTATAGCCCGAGTAGGCATTCATAAAACTCATTAGTTCATGGGCTGCGGTAGCGTCTACCATCTGATCAATGTATGGGAGAGGGAAGCTGTCTTTGGGATAATATTTATTGAGGTCGGTGAAGTCCACACACATTCTCCACTTCCCGTTGGCCTTTGGGATAATGACTGCATTGGATAGCCATTCGGGGTAGATGACCTCTCTGATAAACTCAGCATCTTCCAGCTTCTTGACCTCATACCTAATGACCTCATACTTCTCTCGAGAATAAATTCTCCTCTTCTGCTTCACTGGCTTTGCACCCTCTACCACGTTGAGCTTGTGGCTCATAATTTTGGGGTCGATCCCCGGCATATCTGCATGACTCCATGCAAAAATGCTCTGTCTTCTCCTCAACAGCTTGATGAGGTCTTCCTTGGTGTTTGGCTTCAGAGTTTTAATGACTTGAGGATGATTGATTCTACCTCTTTCATGGCTTCTCCTTTCCTGAGTTTTTTCTTATCCCTGGGGTCAAGGGTTCTAATATTGTTACTGGTTGTTGCCTTCTTGTGTGCCTCTCTTTCTTCGACGGAGTTGAAATAACATTCTCGTGCTATCGTATGGTCTCCCTGAACTTCCCTTACCCCGTAAAGGGTTGGAAATTTAATCATCTGATGGACCGTAGATGGCACAGCTTCAAACCCCTTGAGGTCTATCCACCCCAGTATAATGTTGTAGGCCGAAAAGACATGTTCATCCATCACAAAGAAGCTGACCTTTTTGGTAAGCCATCTCGGCCACTCATCCCCCATCCTGACATCGGCCTCATAAACTCCAAGGGGATGAACCTCTTCCCCACTGAAGCCAATCAATGGGTGATGGTATGGGACGAGTCTAGCACGGTCGAGACCTAAGGCTTTGAAGCATGGCCAAAACATCACATCTGTAGCTCTACCCCCATCTACCAAGATCCTTGGCACCTCGCATCCGTGCACCCTGGTAGTGACGACGAGAGGGTCATCATGTGGGGCTAAGAGGCCTTTGAAGTCCATTCTTGAGAACCCCACTATCAGAGTATCCATGTCGACCTTCTTTCTCTTTTCTGGCTTTGCCTCAACAGAGGCTGAATGTACAGCTTTTGCCAGCGCCTTGGCTTCAGCTACATGGCCCTTCCTGTCGGCTACCTCTGACCCTCCTCCTGCTAGGCCCCCCAGAGATCATTCCCACACCGAATGAGATCATATTAAGTCTTTTAACAGGGTCGTGGTCATCTATTGGAGGGAGGTCAGGGTTGTCCTCATCATCAGAAGGGTTGTCCCCTCTTTTTGAAGGATTTTCTCGGCATACATCACCTCTGTTCTTTTTGGGGTCGTCCCCTCGGCCCCTCTTGAAGGCACATTTGTCAATATTTTTCCTGAGCTTCCCTTCTTTCAAAATCTTTTTAATCTCATCTTTCAGAGCAAAGCATTTTTCTGTCACGTGGCCATGGTCTTGGTGAAATTTACACCACAGGTTTTTGTTTCTCTTGTTGGGGGTTGCCCTCAACTTCTCAGGCCACTTCAGGGATCGATCACTCTTTATCTCATTCAGAATATGTTCACAGTTGACCGTTAGAGGGGTGTAATCAGTGAACTTGTCGTCCGTAGACCTCTTCTTCCCCTCTTTATTCTTCTTATGGTACTTACCCCCGCTAGTGCCTCCTTTTTCATCTTCGTATTTTGTGGCTATCGCCTCTTCGGCGTTCATCACCTTTCCTGCCATCGACAGTAATTCAGCCATCGTCCTAGGAGGGTCTTCATCAAGCTTCCATAGCAGCTTACCCTTTTGGAGTCGTCCAATCAGGGCTGTCATAGCTATGCTCTCCTCATAGTCTTCCACCTCTAACTTTTCTTTGTTGAATCTGGCTATGTAGTCTCTCAGACTCTCGTTCTTCCCCTGCTTTATATAGAGCAGGTGTGTGGTCTTCTTCTGTGGCCTCACCCCAAAGAAAAAGTTATAGATAAACCGATCTGCCAGCTGCTTAAAGCTTTCAATGGAGTTTTTTGGAAGAGACATATATCAGACATGTGCAGCCCGAGTCAGAGTGATAGAAAAGGCACGACAACTCATCTCATCTGAGATAGAGTATATGTCTGTCGCCGATTGATACATCTCAATATGATGGACAGGGTTTGTACTCCAGTCGTATCTTAGGGTGACCACAGGTGGCTTAAACTTTGATGGCGTAAGGAAGTTGACTATCTTCGCCACAAAGGGTGAGCCTATGGAGTATCCTCTCTGAAGAGGGTACCGACTCTTCAGAATATCGCCGATCTTATCCTCCAGTCGTTAGATCGAGTCATTCTAAGGCCTCGTAGGGTTGTCTTGGCCGATGTTATCCCCTGCCACCTCTTTGAGGTGGACGGAGGGTTCTGCTGTGGCAGGCCTGTGTCGGATGTTTACTTCCCCCTGACCGTCGTCTCGTCCTAGGGGTCGACCCCCATGGGGTCGGCCATCTACTGCCTCCCTTCTGGACCTCGCGGCACTCCTTGATCTGGACAATTTTTCCCACAGGTCATTTACTGGGCCCAGCCTCTCAAAGGCCGACCCCCTGCAAGCGATCAAAAGCAGAGCCTCTCGGGCGATCATCAGGATTTTTGCCTCCCACACTTCCCTCTGATCTCTTGGAGAGGTCGTACAGTATTGTTGGAGACCTCATACGGCTCCCAGCATTCTATGGGGGCCTCGTCTCCCTCCAGATCATCATACCTGTCCTCAGGACAAGGGTTTCCAGGAAACCGTTTCCTTGTCTCCCCAGGCGTAGACGCCGGGGGTCAGCAATATCCCTTCGCCGCTGTGGGGGTGGCAAGTCTTTGCGTGGTGCCTGGGGTGGTCCCCTGTCCTCATGTTGCCCTGGAGCCGCTGCCGGAGTAATCATCTCAGTTGAGACCCCTGGTGGTCTTAGTATGTTCTGGCTTAGAGCTGTGAACTGCTCCTGCATGATCCGCTGGCTTGCTGCCAGAGACTTCAAGGATGCTGCCACATCAGCCATCTCAGATTGAGATGGAGGCTGACTGGAACTGGGTCCTACTCCACCATTCGGTGGAGGAAGTGGTGGTGGTGCCATCTCTGGTGCCATGTGTTTGAGCTGAACTGAAGAAAAGACTGGTGAGCTTGAGAACCTTAATGGGTCTCTTTCAATGGTGAAACATCTCCACACCGAGGGAGAACTGACTCACCACCAAAGTGACAAATGAGGTCAAGATGTACAAAGGAAGAGATGTCTTCTCGTTCCCACAGACGGCGCCAAACTGATGATGCTGAAATCTAGCACCACTAGATAAGTGATGATGAGCTCAAACTGTAAGTACCATGGCATCCATAGATGTATAAGTGTGTAAGTGTGTAGAAGAAGATGAGTATAAGAGGAATAAGACAATGATGTATAGTGGTTCAGCCAATTAGTCCTACATCCACTGTGAGTGTGTGATCCACTAAGTATGGGCACTAATGGCCTTGAATACAATGCACATAAGCTCCCTTTCTATCTCTACTGTATGTACAAGCAGAGTTTTATCTAGGGTTACAATTTTTCGATCCCTTTGTAGGGTTGTAGGTGACAAGTATATATAGGTCCTGGAGGGTGTAGTGTACCCCCCAAGTATGCATGGTGCATGTGAATGATGATATAGCCAATCCCCTATTGACACCTGTAGACGCCACCTGTGATTAATGATGACATAATATTCCCTCACGTGAGGGGGTGATATTGTTATAACGGTCTTCCACGTGCCATGTGAGCCTCACGCGCACTGTTCTACGCGTCTCCCAAACCACGCGCTGTGATGATGTCACCCTCAGCCTATGATATGAGGCCGAGGGGCAAAGTTCCTTCTGGTAGTGAGTCTGGCCTAATTTGGGCCTCGTACTGTCGTACCCTCGGAGGGTCGTCCGGACCATGATGAGGGGTCGGCCCCTTGAAGGGTCGTCTGGGCTTAATGAGGGGTCGACCCCTTGAAGTGTCATCTGGACCATGATGAGGGGTCGGCCCCTGAAGGGTCGTCCGGGCCTGATGAGGGGTCGACCCGTTGAAGGGTCGTCTGGACCGTGATGAGGGGTCAGCCCCTTGAAGGGTCGTCTGGGCCTGATAAAGGGGTCAGCCCCCTGAAGGGTCGTCCAGGCCTGATGAGGGTCGCCCCCCTGAAGGGTCTTCTGAACCATGATGAGGGGTCGTCCTGGCCCCGACCAGGTGTGGGGCGCCCTCGTCCTGGCCGAGGTTATATATGGGTATATCAACGACCGGAGGGGTACTCTTGCAAGAAATCAACTCCACTATTTGTTAGGTAATTAAATTGTTCAATTTTTTTATTTCCATACTTGTAAATAGGAGTTCCCTCAATATGGCGCGCACTAATGAAAGATGTTTTAATGCTGCCAAACTTCACCCTCTCGTACTCTTGTTGAAAGTAATTACTACCGTGACTCATTTTTCCTAAGAAAATATATAAAAGGGTGTGAATATGAGTTGTAGAGGTAATGGGTCGAAATAATCCTAAATAAATTATGATTTTTCATCCGATCAATGATACACAACAAGTCTAATTTAAGTTTATTTTAATTTAATTAAACCTAAAATTACTATCTGTCCACTAATTGTGCAAGCCCTTCCAACAATTTGTGTTCACCCAAACAATAACCATTTAAGGAAGGGGCGATCATGGCCACAACAAATTAACCAAATGGATATATTCTTAACATTTAATGTATATATGTGCGCGTGTGAGTCTGTGTGCATGTGTATGTTTATATGGGCATGTATGTGTATCTGTATGTGTGTATTTGTGAGTGTGCATATGTATCTATGTGTGTAGTTGTTAGGATAAATAATTAGTTGAAAGTTTATTATGAAGAATTAATAGAGTGAGCGTTTTAAGTATCCATCATTCATATCCAAACATGATCATTCAACACAAGCGACAACAACCATCAACCTAACAATCCAACACAAGTTTATCATGTAGTCCTTCCAAATCGTCTACCTGATTCCAAGAATATAATATTATGGTGTATTCAAACATAAATATTCTCATGGCAACATTTTTACATTTTCATACTTAATGTTTCGTCAATCAAGTATTTTGGTATTTTGGAAGAGCCAGTTATTGTAGTCACCCTTTTCACTAGGTATTGTGGTCACCCTTTCATTTGGTATTTTGGTATTGTGGTCACCCTTTCACTTGGTCACGTCATTGGTCATGGTATTTTGGAAGGGGTCACAATTTTGGACCGTGACCACCTGATCACGGTTTTGGACCATGACCAATTGATTGTGACAATTTTCCAGTTTGGGTATAGTGCCTGTGACGAATAAAGCATCATACCTGGTCACGGTCTTAAGTCGTGACACTCCCCCCCTAATTGATCAATAAACCCTCATATATGGTCACGGTCTTGATCCGTGGCCCCCTGTGACTAATAAAGCCTCATATATGGTCACGATCTGGAGCCGTGACCATTGGTTGGTGATTAATTTTAAACTAAAGGGGTCGGGTTATAGTTTGGTTATGGTTGAGGACCGTGACTACAAGCCTGGCAAATTTGGAGAGAATTTTAACTCCTAAAGGATCACGATTTGATCACTGTCTAGGGCCGTTACCCTCATTGTCAGGGTCTGGAACTATGATCCATCCCCTATCTAAGTCACCCTTTACTTTGGATACAGGGTTGTTAACGAGTTTTGTGTAGTGGTCATGGGTTTGAATTGTGGCCAAGTGATTGTAACCATTTTTATTTTTGGGCATAGTGTTAATAATAACCTGTGGATGGGGTAATTAGGTATTGAGAATATAGCACAGAGTGATAAAAGACGTATTAAATTATGGATATCATTGATTAGTGATTGTATAAAATGTGAATGAATGGGTGAGTGCCGAGGAGGAATACCTCTATGTTGAGATATTTGATGAGTATGATCTATTATGGTATGTTTTTACGTCACATGGTGTGTTGAGTTCTAACGTTGTGTAGTAGGGTGGATACGTGCTTATCGGCACTACAAAATAGGAGACCGAGGATTATGTGATGGATTGGTTTGGAGTACCGCATGTTTTTAAGATGGCCGAGAGGAAGGAGCGCATGTCAGTTACGTGTTGATTAATTAATGAATTGAATTGAGAAAGTTCTAATACATTGTGATGTTATGTTTTATGAGATGAGTCATTCATATAAATTCTATAAACTATGATTTTATCATCTACATATATAACTACTTTAATTTACATAGCTAAGCGATTTGTTAGGGTTTTTACCCATCTCTTTTACATGATGTCTTCAGGTGCTAGAGTTAGACCTACGGTTTAGACTTCCCCACTCCACCTAGCACATGTACTTTATCTCCCACTCTCTAGGATACCAACTTCATAAACATTGTCGGTCTCTACCTATTTTTAGTTTATCATTTTACTTTTTAGTTTAAAACTTTGAGATATTACAGTTGACATGTATTATGAGACTCCTTTGTTGGCTTATATTATTTTGTGAGTTTCACGTGAGATTGTATTTAAACATTATTGTTATCTCTTTTATGTGGTGTCTTCAGGTGGCGTAGTTAGGCCTCCAATTTAGACTTCCCCAGTCCACCTAACACATATTTCATCTCCCACTCTTTAGAATCCCAACCTCAGAGATATTGTGGGTCTATACCTCTTTTTAATTTATCGTTTTACTTTTCAGTTTAGTACTTTGAGATATTATAGTTAACATGTATTATGAGACTCAGACTTGTATTTTTTAGGGAGTTTCACTTGAGTTCTTATTTGAACATTGTTCTTATCTCTCTTCGGATTGTGTTTGAACATTGAATTTTATTATGAGCCCATTTGAGGATCTTCATATCACTTTCATACATTTTGTCACATATTTCGTTTGATCTCTTCATGCTGAGAATTGTATTATATATTTTTCTTATTATCTTGTATGATTTTATATTTAGACTTAATCAACTTAAGTGTTTAATTACACAGGGTATCACATTTGTATACAATATTACATGTGTAATTGTATTAGTGAGTGATTTTACTCCATAATGTACTCCCCGATTGGTTTGTGTCATTCGCACAGTTTATAGAATATTTTATGTACGCCCACATCACCACTTGAGGTAAAACTAGATAACCTAGAGGAGTTTGAGACCAACCATCAAATTATAAAATTACTCTCAATTTGGAATAAGGTGAACTATTTATTTTGGGTGGTTTGGTTTCATAAGGTGTTTTGGAAAGAGTAGTTAGATTATAGTCGTTATGTGTTTGGATAAATGTAATTTTTTAAATTAAATTTGTTCCTTGCTTAACCAAAGTGTCAAGCGCTATATTATATACCGTAAAAGTTTGTGGTTCCCCTTTTGAACAATGAGTTAAGTCAAACTTATTTTACACACCCACGACACAACTCTACATTGTTTTGAACTCAATACAATGCCCACTACAAATGCAAAATGTGTAGATGTTTGATATTTAGTCAGCTCATTGTCGATGGCCTTATAATTTTGCCTAAGACCTCCAAAAACCGTTCATTGGAGCTAATTTGATTTCATTAGGGCCAGACTCCCATACAACTTATTGTTAAAACCAATCTATTAAACTTATCACGTACCAAGTATGCTTTTATGTAAGTCTCGATCCACCTTGGTATGCCCCAGCGGTAGGGGCGGGCTTGGGACTGTGTGGTTAGGCACACGGTCCTAGGTTCGATTCCCCGCTGATAAGCCATTATTTAAGCGGAGTGCGTGTGGGAGGTGGGTCATGCGCAGTACCACCTGTTTAGCTTGTACGGGGGAGTCCAAAGGGCTTGATCATGTGGAGGTTCAAGGTTATAAAAAAACATGTAAGTCTCATCTTAAAACAACCCGAATATCATCATTTCACAAACTTTAAACTAAAATCACCTTTGTAGTCTTATTAAAGTTCATTGGAGTGTTCTTACTTTTTTCCTTCGAGAGTTTAATACCACAATGACTGTTTTTAGAAAAAAGTTCCCCTATCCTCCTCAACTATTTCGAATTTATAGATCACCCCTTAAAAAATACTCAACAAATTCACACCCTTAAATATTAATTCTTTGTAAATTAGGCCTAGAAACAAGACTCCCTTGCTGTCTGGATCTGAGCCCGACCCCGGAGGTGGGAGTGGTGGAGTTGGGTTTTAATTTTGAAATTTGGTTTGTTATGGGTTGTGGTGGGTTTTAGGGTATGCGGTTGTAGAGGGTGGTGGTGGTTGAGAGCGATGGTTTTAGGCTGTGTGGAGTGAGAGTGACGTTTTGATTTTGGTTGAAATAGTTGACAGGTGTGTGGAACGGAGAGAGAGAGAGAGAGATCGTGTAGCTTTTTTTATTATTAATTTTACTTTTTTATTTTCTTATATTTTTTAGTTGATGGTCCACCACACCTTTTGACTGTTAGATCCATAATCACTCTCTCTGCAACGATAAAGCGGCGTCGGGCTGAGTTACAGAAAGAAGAGAAATGGAAAGCACTACTGGATTGCATGAGGATGGAAGAGGTCCTTATCATCCTCTTGCTGATCACTCCCGCTTGAATCAACTCGGTTACAAGCAAGAACTCAGTCGCAGCCTCTCGTAACAACACTTCTCTCTCTCTCTTTTTCTCTGCAATTTAATTCAATCAAGCTTCGCATCCATATTTAAACTATCAATACACAATTGATTTCATTACTTGTATCGATATAGTTATGTTTGAATATTGCCATTTTTTTCCACTTATAATCTATTGTTTTTATAGATTATAAGTGAAAAAAAATGGATATAGGACTTAATGGATATAATCTATTATTTTAGGACTTAAAATAATATTGATTATGGATGTAGGACAATAAATATTTCGTTTTCAATTTTAGTTCCTATTTTCAAATTAAAGGGACACATGGCATACTGTGATTAATTGACGTTTTATGAATACGGGGTCGCGTCAGCGGTTTTATTAAAAAATAAAGACTAAAACTAGGGGTGGCAATTCGGGTTAGTCGTGTCATTTTCGGGTCGCGTTAATTTTTATTTTAGTATAAGTTTTAGGTACTCTTAAATCTATACAAGCTAAACGGGTCATATTCGGGTCATTTCGGATTATTACCGTAAACGGGTTATCGGGTCAAAAATTGCCAGCTCTAACTAAAACTATAAATAAAATATTTGTTGTCTTATTTTCAAAATACATATTATAATAGGTGCTGTTTTTATGTACTTCTTGTTTGGATTTTTCATTTATACATTTCACTTCATTGAGCTAGGATTGTTTTTCCCCGTTTTGGGCTGCTTGAGTAATGATAAGATTGCAAGTAAGCCTTCACACATCTAAGAACTATAAGTTTCGTTAGATATCATCACACAGGGGACTTGAACTAATTATTACTTAAGCTTTAATAATAGAAGGTGTGGGTATACTAACCCATTATAGTTTTAAAATGGCCAATGCCTCAAAACCCCCTTGGACCTTCAGATTTTGCAAATAATCCCCCCAAATAACCTTGTTATAGATATCCCCTTGTGAGAATATTGTTTAGCCACATTTTTAGCGGCATATATGGATTGTTGCGCTTCATCCCTTTTTTTCTTTTCTAAAAGGTGCTGCACTTAATTCTTAACAGGTTAATATTCTGAAATCCTAGTTTATTATAAAAGAGTTTTAATCTCAACTGTTACGTATATTATAATGAATGGTTTTCTTATAATATAACTTTCAACCGACTCTCACTCTAAAAGAAGAGTATTCAACTATAAATAATCATTTTATAGTGAATTGAAATGACCTAAGCAATTAACTTTTCGAGAAAAAAATAATATTATCAGCAAGTAGCTTTTTTAACTATATTATATATATATATTCTCTTTTTTTAACTATATTATATATATATATATTCTCTTTGTAGGGCGATTGCAAACTTTTCAGTAACTTTCTCAATCATATCAGTAATTACGGGTATCACAACATTATTTGGTACAGGGCTCACGTATGGTGGGCCCGTGACTATGGTATATGGATGGCTAATTGTGGGCCTCTTAACAATGCCTGTGGTCCTATCAATGGCTGAGATCTGCTCTGCATATCCAACGGCTGGCGGACTCTATTTCTGGAGCGCTAAACTTTGTGGCAACGAGTGGGGCCCATTGGCTTCTTGGCTCACAGGATGGTACGTTTGTCCTTTCCTCTTTCATATATTTTTTTTGGGAGTTTTGGGAAAAGGTCACCATAATTCTCGAAGTGTATAAATATAGGACACTTCAAATAATTTTATAAATTTAGTCTCTATACTAAAAATACCATGAAAAATGCCTAACTATAAAGGGACCACATAAATAAATGCTATTATATCACAAAGACTAAATTTATAAACTTAAAAAGCATTGTCCTAAAAATTCAAATATAGGAAGGAACATGACATTTACCTTAATTCTCTAATTTTTTTTTACACAAAGCATTTCCATTTGTCAATTGCTCGATAGAAATGCAAGTTATTTAAATTGTTACGAATGAAATAAAAAAATACTTGATATACTTTCATATGAGACCTTAAGTATTTAATTTAATTTCATTTATAAATATTGATTTATAGTTACTTTCATATTTTTAATTTTTTAAGTTATTAATCCTATTATAATAAATGTTAAATATATGTCATTCTCTGCATAAAGAAATAAGGGCAGTCGTAGAGAAGTTTTGGATGGTTATAAGACTTTTTATAATATTTAAATAAATGAGAGTGAAACCTAAAAAATCTTTTAAGATGAAACTAAAGCTAAAAAAACTATTAAATATATACTAATGATTTATCAATAATATATTGATCCGTGTGTATCACATAAATTTTACCTAAAACACTAACCACTATATTTTTAATACATGGGAGGCTGAATTGAGTCTATAATTATTCTTTGAACTATCATTTTTTCCCTTCCTTCATATTCTTACTCTTCTTTTTATTAGAGCATCGTAGGTGCGTAATTATATTTTGTGCAAAATTTATGCAATGGGTAAGAAATTTAACTTAAAAATTGTGATAAAGTTAAATTTACTCTATTAGATATGGATGCTAGTGCTTGTAATTAAATTATAAAGATTCATTTTTACCCATAAAAACTTTGGAAACATGACAGAAAAATTTGTTGTAAAAATTTGTTGTTTACCATTTTTATGTAAAATCATTTTGACACTTATGGTGCTAAACTTATGCACATTGCTTGGAGATGATATGTGAGAATGGTAAAGTTGTCAACATTGTGGGGGTACTTCTGATTATTGACAAAACTAGATTTCAAATTCAACCTGCATAATGTGCGGTATTTAATATTTTGTTCCTATTATAAATTTAAATATTATATAGTGTTTGATATTTACTCTTTCATAACCCAAATTTATATTTATTTAAAAAAATTAATTATATACTTGTAGCACACTTTGTTGTTATCTCAAAAAACATTTTGTATTCTTTTGCATCGGCAATGAAAGAAGCAAGGATGTGAAATAATTTATATATATATATATATATATAGAAATTCTCTTAAGAGGACTAAAAAAACGGACTAAAGACGGATTGATTTTTTAAAAGTAGTAAAATACATTATTTTGAGTTGATTTTTTCTGAGATATATAGACATCCATGGATAACACAAATCAAATATAGAGTTTACCATATGATAATAAAAAATTACAAATAAAAAAATTAAGAACAAATTTATTACAACTAAGTCTACAAGGGCACTATTGTTTTTTCAAAAAAAATATTTAATTGGGTGAAAGTAGGCTATTATAATATACCAAGGAAACAAGTTAAAAAAGGACACTCTCCTTTGCTCAAGATAAAAAATATACAGTAGAGATCTAAGTAGGATACTATGCAATCAAGAGAACTTATATAGTAAAGATCCAACTTCATATTTCCAGTTCATAAAAAATAATGGCAAAAAAACCCGTGAAAAAAAATCAATTCAGTGACAGAAAGATAATAAAAGTATTCACGAGGCTTAACTGGAAATAATAGGCCACGGGCATGGAAAAATGGAGATCTAAGAGCATCTTCAATGCAAATGTGAGTTGTTTCCTATGTGGCTATGAGAATTAGACAATGTGTATCTTATGTGGCATAAAAAAATTATATAGATAAAAAACTATCTCCAATGCAAATGTCTAAAGGTAAACTTGAGCGACACATGTATGTAATTCATTTGTTTGTAAAATGTGAAGAGACAATGAAAATGAATGAATGGAGAGAGAAATATTTTCTTTGGTTAGTTTTTCTCTTCACAATGTGGAAAAGAGCCTCTACATGTAGAGGGTCTACTTTACATGGTGAATATTAAATATTGACACATCACATCCACATTCATTCTAAAGGGTTGCATTGGAAAGTTCTTTTTCAACTCATAGTCTATTAATCATACGTGTCACTTCTTATTCTCCCACTCCACATTAGCATTGCAGATGCTCAGTAGGCTACTCTTCAATAAAGAAAACTTATACAATAAAAAACCAACTTCACATTCCCAATTCATTAAAAACAAAGCCAAAAACAGTTCATGATATTTAAAAAAAAAAGTTCAATTCAGTAGCAGAGAGATAATAAAAATATTCATGAGGCTTAACATGAAATAATAGACTATCGAAATAAAACAAACATCAAGAGAATACTAAGTGAACATACTATGTGGGTGGGTTTGTTAGAGAATGCAGAATGGGTATAAATGATCTTAAGTTTGGGAGTGAATCGTGGGTAACTGATGATATATATATAATATATAAAGGAGATGAGTACTAAAATCATTAATCCTTCAACATACGAGTTTGGGCGAAAATCACGGTAAAAAATTGAGTTTAAAAGTGAATCTTGGGGTGTAAATCATATGCAGAGAGATATGAGGAAGAGATTCTGATTTGAGACCATGTTTTTGGCATTTGAGAATGGGATTTTTCTCTCTTCACCAAAATCAAGCATATTACGGCATGTCAAATATGACGTGTCAACTTTGAGGAGATACTAATGAGCTTTTATATAGAGTAATAGATATAACTACTCCAGAGTTTGAGGTTGTTAATTTTGACACTACTAAATGATTAATAAAAAGTCATAGTAACATTTTTTTCATTTAAAATTTTTATACCATGGGAGCTACTCTCAACATAGGTATTTGTATTGAATACCTTATATTGAACACTTGTAAATATTTATAATATATTTCTATTTACTAAAAGTTTGTAACTTAAATTAATAAATTGTTAACTTTAGATTCTCATTTGACGCTCATTGAACACTTTATTGTGAGAACAACAAAAATAGAAATTGGTTTTTGTTTAGAGAAACTGTAGATGAATCGCCCCTTCAAACTGCCTCCAAACCGCATCTCCCAATTTTTAAAAACAATAAGTTTCTTAGTCTTTTGTTTTTAACAATTGATAAAAAAACAGTTTTTTTATTGAAAAAGAAACGGGTTTTTATAAAAATGAAAATAAAAAAAATTATGTTTACTGACATGATATCGCGATTGATTAGTGTCGCAAATCCGGACCCACATCTCGAACCCACATCATTTGTTGAATGTGAGTCCGCGCCAGCAGCATATTAGTAAACATAGTTTTTTTTATTTATGAAAAAAATATACTTAATTTTAATTTTAATAAAAAATTATTTAATTTTAATAAAAAAATTATTTAATTTGATGTCTTAAATCCGAGATTGATTAGTGCCGCTGGCGCGGATTCACATTCAAGAAATGATGTGGGTCCGGAAATGTAGGTTCGCGCCAGCGACACTAATCAATTATGAATCTAAGACATGATAAACTATGTCAATAAACATAGTTTAAGTTTTATTAAAATTAAACAGTTTTTTTTATTAAAACTAAAATTAAATAAATAATTTTTTCATAAATAAAAAAACTATTTTTATTGATATAATATCGTGATTGATTAGTATCGTTAACGCGGATCCACATTCAACAAATGATGTGGGTTCGGTAATGTAGGTCCGCGCCAGTGGCACTAATCAATCACGATATCATGTCAATAAACATAGTTTTTTTTTTATTTATGAAAAAAATATTTTTTAAATTTTAATAAAAAACTATTTAATTTTAATAAAAAAATTATTTAATTTCATGTCTTAGATTTGCGATTGATTAGTGTCGCTAGTGCGGACCCACATTCAACAAATGATGTGGGTCTAGAAATGTGGGTTCGCGTCAGCGGAACTAATCAATCGCGAATTAATGTCAATAAACATAGTATTTTTTATGTATGAATTTTTATTTTTATTTTAATTTTAATAAAAAAACTGTTTAATTTTAATAAAAAACTGTTTAATTTGAATAAATGTGACAACCCGCAATCCGAGATAAGGGGTGGCCAGCCCAATACTCAAATGTAACAGGAATCAGGGATGGATATCATTCTCAGCATCACAACAATAAACTGAGTATACGGGAAAATCACCCAATAAATCAGAAAACGGGTTGCCAAAAAGTTTAAAATTTAGTTTTAAAACCAGTTAAGAAAGTTAAATTAAACAACCCAATCTGACAAACAAGTGGAATTTCCAAAAGTATATATATAATACATCTAAAACGAATATACAAGGAAATGATCGAATGCACTGTCGGTCCACAGTTATATATAACGCATTACAACAATTTAATATCTTATGTAATACATCCATTAATCAAATACAACAGTTTGGGCCACACGGCCGAGTAAATACCCGAGCATATCTAGAACACAAAAATGAAAGCGTCTAATACAACGTCCTGTAATATCCGCAAAATCTTACAGCCCGTCAAAAGTACTGGAATGAGAATAATCATAACGGGCGCCCTTGCGGCGGAGCACCTGAGCGGATACAATAACATACACAACATAGAAAAATTAACGGGTCAGGGCCCGATTTTATATGATCACCAGAAGAATAAAAAGCATGATAGGAATGAACAGTTATGCATGGATGATAAAGATGAAAATCTAGCATGTTATCTAGCATGTTAAACTTACATTACAACTTAAGACATTTTTAACTAATTATGAAATGTAAATCATTTACACAAGAGAATTACATGTAAACATCTTTAATTGAAAACCTTTTCTCATTAATCATAGTACCATTTCCTCCTTACATTCCTTAACAGGAATATAATCTTTCATTCGGTTTAATCAAGAAGATATAATTTCACTTCATTAATTAAAACTTCCATCATTAATCATCATTTCCATTTTATCTTTCCATTCCTTAACAGGAATACAATTTCTATCAGGTGCTCTTTATGGCACATATCTTAATCACATGCTCTTTGTGGCACGTATCCATGCTCTTTGTGGCATCGTTTATGCTCTTTATGGCATTAATATCCGTCAAGTCCCACTTGATGCAGAAAAGTTATATTCTCATACATATAACGATTCTAAAACCGCCCCTCCGAGTTTCCCCACTCGGCGCCCCCCTAAATAACTATCATCTTCCAGGGACTATCATATAAGACAACCTGGGCTCATAACACAACGTCGGGAAGCGGCCATATGCCTGCGGGATAGTCAAAATCACACCCGGAATCTCCTACCCATCACAGAAAAATACATATATATAACAGCGCTTATATGGCCTAGGACTATATCCACCCTGCATTCATTAGTCAGGGGGCATCACCTCACGCGCGAACTTCCCATATGATAGTATTTAGAGAGGTGTGTATCAGTAAATTAACATTTACCATTTTAAATCTCATTTTCATTTTCAATTTTCAATTTTCATTACCAACTTCCATTTCCATTATCCATATGTTTGGTTCATTTTATTCGAACCTATCATCATTGAACAATTAGGTTCATTTTATTCGAACCTATTACCATCGAAAATCATCATTAATATTCCTCAAATTACAAGGCCCGGCCTAGTCTCCAACATAATTATTATGATTCTACAATTCCCAAAGTTCATATAATTTCAATAAGCCCCTAAAGTCTCCAAGCATGGGCATTAAAGTTCCTAACTTCTAAACATTCAATAAAAGAAGTAATGCCTTAACATTACTTTAAACATCCCCGGAATAAACCCCCAGATGAACCCATTCTAATCTAGGGTGGCGACCAAACTCAACTAAAACTCTAGGACTCTAAGTTTACTTCATTCAAGAAGGTTCCTAGGTCCTAAGCCTAAAGAAAAAGGTTAAAAATTAAATAAGAAAAATAACTCAAAACTGCAAGAACCGAATCGATTCGCTCTGAAAGAGAATCGGTTCGAAAGACAAACCCTACTTTTTGCAAATGCCGAATCGATTAGGCCTTAACCCGAATCGATTCGGGTACACAGACCTGGAAAACTGCTTTTATGCGAATCGATTCGCCCTAGGGGCCGAATCGATTCGCCCCTGCGAAAATGCCAAGTTTGGCTATGGAGTCTTGAACTCCAAATTTTCCTCAAACCCAAAACCAACCAAACCAAGATCATAAATTCTAACCCATACATCATAAATATATCTATCTACCATCAATAATAACATTTATCATCCAAATCAACTTCTAAGAGTTATAATACCCATAAATCTAACAAAACCCTAAAATGACAAACCATAACAATTCATAACTATCAATACTAATTATTCTCCTTAAATCACATCGTAGCAAGTAGATAACTTCCCTTGATCTTGCAAATTCAGATTTGGTTTGGTAGAGACAACAATCCAAGCTTGAATCTCCAAATCTCTCTTTTTCTCCACAAGTTATCTTCCTCTCTCTACTCTCTCTAGGGCTCAAATGTGAAATGGAAGAATAGAAATAGGGTTGGGGGACTTAAAATGTGGCTTAAGTCTAAAAGCCCACTTAAATGATCAATACGCGATACAATTATTCGCAACTACACATTTAAGCTATAACTAGTCAAAAGTGCCCGAAATACCAAAATGCAATATGACACTTATTTTGACTGTCTCGCACCTACCGGGACTAACTACACCCTCCAAATTATCTTTTGGAAATTTTATAACTTATTTTAACTTCCGGTTTCATATTAAACCAAAATGTCATTTTAAACCTTATGACACAATAAATCACAACATGGATACTTTTACCCACTCACTAGGTAATCATACAACATTTTAGTAAATATTAACCTTTCTTCATTTAATTAATACTTACTCCACATTCCATCATTTTATATATAATTACTACACATAGTAAATAAATATAAAATAGGCTCTCAAAAGTGAGGGTTGTTACATACTCCCCCCTTTATTAGGGAATTTTGTCCCCAAAATTCAAGCGCACCTTGCAAGAAGAGATGCAGATACCTTTCCCGCATGTCATCTCGCTCTCCCATGTCGATTCCTCGACGTTATGATAACTACATTACACTCTAACCAAACGTACTACCTGCGATCTCAATCGCCACTCTCCCTACTCTAAAATAGCAACCGACTGCTCCTCGTAAGAAACGTCGGGTTGCAACTCAATATCTTAGAAAGGAATGTGCCTAAGGGCACCATCATATCTCTCGTACTTCTTTAAGGAGGAGATATGGAACACGTCATGAACTTGCTGCAAGCGTTTCGGTAAAGCAAGTTAATAGTTTACCGGACCCACCTTAGCGATAATAGGAAAAGGTCCAACATAACGCGGTGCAAGTTTCCCTCTCTTCCCAAAAACGCTTAATGCCCTTTATAGGCAACACTCGCACCATCACTTGGTCCCCGACCTCCATCTCCACCTGCCTTATCCCCGCATCGACATTAGCTCTTCTGTCGATCTTAGGTTATACGAATGCGATTCCAAATGAGCTCGATTTTTGAAAAAGCATCCCGGATCATTTCAGGTCCGAGGAAATTATTATTTCCCACCTCTAACCAACAAGTGGGAAATCCACAAGGCCTACCATACAAGGCTTTATAAAGCGACATCCCAATAGTGAATTGATACGAACCATAATAAGCGAATTCAACTAATGGGATACACTATTCCCGACTACCCTTGAAGTCAAGCACGCACATAAGGAGCATATTCTCCAACATATGGTTTAATCTTTCGGTCTGGCCATCTGTTTGAGGATGATAAGAAGCGCTTAACCTCAATTCGGTCCCCATGGCCTCTTGGAAACTTGCCAAAAGTGAGAAAACGAAAATCTTGTCTCGGTCGGAAACTATAATCAAAAGCACCCTATGCAGTCCAACAACCTCTTCATGCCCGGCCACCAATACTGGCGACGCATATCTTGACACATTTTGTCGTTACCCGGATGCACCGCAAACTTAGAACCGTGAGATTCCGCTATTACTACCCTTCTCAAGTCCTTCTCATCTGGGACAACAAATCTTCCAGGGAAACGCACCCCACCCTCAGAACCATTAGAGTAGGATTATGTTTCCTCGGTCAGCAGCTTGTATATGTGGTCTTAACAACCCTTGTCCCTCCGACAACATCTTGCAACGAATTGTTGCTCGCATGACAGACTAAATTTCTGCCCAGGAAGTAATACCTCCCTTTCTATACGGCGATCAGAATCCACCCTCGAGCTTAACAACATGGGCTCAGGAGTGCGAGTCAATTCACCCTTTTAGCTCCTCGAAAGCTACGTTACCTATGTAACACTCTAACTACGAGAGGCCTCATCTCCTTCGGCCTAATCTACCAAACCTCTCGAAATTCCCCCACTTCTCGTTACTAGGAAACCAATCCCTCTTAGAGTTAACACACAACCTATTCGTGGTCAACTCCCAACAGCCCTCCTAAACGAACGTCTCATGCCCTAAAGGCTTGATGACCAACAAATCCTAAGGTCTACCTACATATATCCTATTTAAGTCGTGTACACATAATACTAAGTATATCCCTAGTGCCCAAGACCTTTCTCAACTTCCAACATTTGCTCGGTTTCATGCGTGGGACGTCTCGCCGAAGCGAAATCCAGACAAGGAACCCTCCCGTTACACTACTACCTCGCGTTATCGGTCATCAAGATATAAAGGTCTAAGACACATGTTCGAGATCGAAAAGATTCTAACTCTCAACCCTATTAATAAGATTCTACTTCTATAACTTACCACTTAAATAATTGAAGATTTCAACTAATCAGATATTCACTTTCCGTAAAGTCTTACAATTATTTACCCCACAACATATATACATCTTTTTAAATAACCTTCTTATCAAGGCATAACCACTAGTAACATCTCTTGCCCCGAAGCGGCAAACACTATGCTCTTACCATAGTAATTAACAATAGCATGATACTTTACTAACCAATCCATGCTCAATATCACATTATACTCGACCATGTCAAGGACGAGTAAATCGGTCTCAAAGCACAAATTACCAAAAGTAATTTCCTATGTTTTTACAAATAAGGAAAATAAGCGAACCATCACCCACAAAAACTCAACGCTAGTAAAAGTATTCTCAACAGATTTTATCAATTCTCTAGTCTGAGCAAAGCTCCTAGAAACAAATGAGTGTGTAGTACCCGTATCAAATAACACACAACTCAAGTACCCCTGAATTAAAAACTTACCCTCAATAGCGGGCAGTGCCTGCGGAGCTGGAGGAAGCATAGCCTCCTGAATTTGATAAACTCGCCCATACTGTAGTTGTCCCTGTTGTGGAGGAACATCAGGATTAGGTGACTGAGGCGGAAACTGAACGTATGGCTGCTGCGGAGCCTTAGGAAACTGCCCCCCAATCAACCGAGGACACTCCACCTTGTAATGACCCGCCTCTCCACATTGGAAGCACCGTCCCTTCATATCCTCCTGACCACGACCCCTGTTATTTCTAAACTGGGTAACGCCTTGGCCCGGATGGCCTCTACCTCTCTGACGACCCCGACCTGCTTGTTGTTGAGCACCCTGACTGTGCCTGTTATTGTTATTGCCACTCGCAATAAACCCTCCAAAACATTGCTTCTTAGGTGAATCCCCTTGTTGAGGGTCCCTCTCTTTCTGCTTACTACTCGAAGATTGGGATGAGGGAAATGCTCCTCCTCCAATCTCATGCCCTCCAGGCTTTCCTGCCTGCCCCACAACAGTAGCTTTCTTGCTACCCTGCGTATATAACCGATGCTCCTGGCAATGGAGCAATGCTGCATTCATAATCTCACCAAAAGTTTGTAAAGATGGATTACCCAGCAAATGTTGCCGGATTCTCCAGTTTAAACCTCCCATGAACTTCGAGATCTTCCTATCTTCCGGACTCACCTCATCCGGTACAAAACTCGCCAACCTGGTGAACTCCTCTTCATACTCCGCCACAGATCTCTCTCACTGCACAACGTCCTGGAGCCTCCTTCTCATCTCCCTTTGAATTACAGGAGGAAAATACTTACGATCGAACAAAGCCCAGAACTCAGTGATCGTCATTGTGGCTCTCTGCTCTGGTGTGGTCGTCGTCTCCCACCAGTGTAACGCAGATCCGATAAGCTTAAAAGTGGCAAGAACTTGTTTCTTCTCCTCGCTACATTCTATCATTTGAAAGCGGCGTTGCATGTCTTTCTTCCATTGTTTGGCTTTAATAACATCAGCACCTCCCTCGAATTCCGGGGGATGGCCCTTTAGAAAGGACTCTCTAACCCTTTCCCACGGAGAAGGTCCCGTAGGAGCTTGAACATCGTGAGCTCGTTGCTGAGCCTGTGGCAATTGTTGGACCACTGCGGTCATGGCGGCATTAACTGCTTGAGCCACTATGTTTGCTACATCCGTAGCGTTAATGGTCCCTTGTAGCGGTGGTGGAGGAACTACCTCCTCTTCTACAACCCTATTACGTCTCGCTGGGCGACCTCTCTTGGCCGGCATCTGAAGAAGCAATAGAGTCAGAATACTATTCAAAACAATCTATTTTGCAGAAGATCGCAAACATGAGCAACAAAGAAGTCCTAACATAAGGCTCTATATCAAAGAACGCTACGGTAGAACGTGACGAGTCCGCATAGATCCTAGTACTCTAGAACCTGATGCTCTGATACCATCCGTGACAACCCGCAATCCGAGATAAGGGGTGGCCAACCCGATACTCAAATGTAACGGGAATCAGGGATGGATATCATTCTCAGCATCACAACAATAAACTGAGTATATGGGAAAACCACCCAATAAATCAGAAAACGGGTTGCCAAAAAGTTTAAAATTTAGTTTTAAAACCAGTTAAGAAAGTTAAATTAAACAACCCAATCTGACAAACAAGTGGAATTTCCAAAAGTGTATATATAATACATCTAAAATGAATATACAAGGAAATGACCGAATACACTGTCGGTCCACAGTTACATATAACGCATTACAACAGTTTAATATCTTATGTAATACATTCATTAATCAAATACAAAAGTTTGGGCCACACCCCCGACTAAATACCCGAGCATATCTAGAACACAAAAATGAAAGCGTCTAATACAACGTCTTGTAATATCCGCAAAATCTTATAGCCCGTCAAAAGTACTGGAATGAGAATAATCACAACGGGCGCCCTTGCGGCGAAGCACCTGAGCGGTTACAATAACATACACAACATAGAAAAATTAACGGGTCAGGGCTCGGTTTTATATGATCACCAGAAGAATAAAAAGCATGATAGGAATGAACAGTTATGCATGAATGATAAGGATGAAAATCTAGCATGTTATCTAGCATGTTAAACTTACATTACAACTTAAGACATTTTAACTAATTATGAAATGTAAATCATTTACACGAGAGAATTACATGTAAACATCTTTAATTGAAACCTTTCTCATTAATCATAATACCATTTCCTCCTTAACAAGAATACAATCTTTCATTCGGTTTAATCAAGAAGATATAATTTCACTTCATTAATTAAAACTTCCATCATTAATCATCATTTCCATTTTATCTTTCCATTCCTTAACAGGAATACAATTTCTATCAGGTGCTCTTTATGGCACATATCTCAATCACATGCTCTTTGTGGCACGTATCCATGCTCTTTGTGGCATCGTTTTATGCTCTTTATGGCATTAATATCCGTCAAGTCCCACTTGATGCAGAAAAGTTATATTCTCCTACATATAACGATTCTAAGACCGCCCCTCCGAGTTTCCCCACTGGGCGCGCCCCTAAATAACTATCATCTTCCAGGGCCTATCAAACGTCAGGAAGCGGCCATATGTCTGCGGGATAGTCAAGACCACACTCGGAATCTCATACCCATCGCAGAAAAATACATATATATAACAACGCTCATATGGCCTAGGACTATATCCACCCTGCATTCATTAGTCAGGGGGCATCACCTCACGCGCGAACTTCCCTTATGATAGTATTTAGAGAGGTGTGTATCAGTAAATTAACATTTACCATTTTAAATCTCATTTTCATTTTCAATTTTCATTACCAACTTCCATTTCCATTATCCATATGTTTGGTTCATTTTATTCGAACCTATCATCATTGAATAGTTGGGTTCATTTTATTCGAACCTATTACCATCAAATATCATCATTAATATTCCTCAAATTACAAATCCCGACCTAGTCTCCAACATAGTCATTATGATTCTACAATTCCCAAAGTTCATATAATTCCGATAAGCCCCTAAAGTCTCCAAGCATGGGCATTAAAGTTCCTAACTTCTAAACATTCAATAAAAGAAGTAATGCCTTAACATTACTTTAAACATTCCCGGAATAAACTCCCAGATGAACCCATTCTAATCTAGGGTGGCGACCAAACTCAACTAAAACTCTAGGACTCTAAGTTTACTTCATTCAAGAAGGTTCCTAGGTCCTAAGCCTAAAGAAAAACGTTAAAAATTAAATAAGAAATATAACTCAAAACGGAGGAACCGAATCGATTCGCCCAAAGGGCCGAATCGATTCGCTCTGAAAGCGAATCGGTTCGGAAGACAAACCCAACTTTTTGCAAATGCCGAATCGATTAGGCCTTAACCCGAATCGATTCGGGTACACAGACCTGGAAAACTACTTCTATGCGAATCGATTCGCCCTAGGGGCCGAATCGATTCACCCCTGCGAAAATGCCAAGTTTGGCTATGGAGTCTTGAACTCCAAATTTTCCTCAAACCCAAAACCAACCAAACCAAGATCATAAATTCTAACCCATACATCATGAATATATCTATCTACCATTAATAATAACATTTATCATCCAAATAAACTTCTAAGAGTTATAATACCGATAAATCTAACAGAACCCTAAAATGACAAACCATAACAATTCATAACTATCAATACTAATTATTCTCCTTAAATCACATCGTAGCAAGTAGATAACTTGCCTTGATCTTACAAATTCAGATTTGGTTTGGTGGAGACAACAATCCAAGCTTGAATCTCCAAATCTCTCTTTTTCTCCACAAGTTCTCTTCCTCTCTCCACTCTCTCTAGGGCTCAAATGCGAAATGGAAGAATAGAAATAGGGTTGGGGGACTTAAAACGTGGCTTAAGTCTAAAGGCCCACTTAAATGATCAATACGCGATACAATTACTCGCAACTACACATTTAAGCTATAACCAGTCAAAAGTGCCCGAAATACCAAAATACAATATGGCACTTATTTTGACTGTCTCGCACCTACCGGGACTAACTACACCCTCCAAATTATCATTTGGAAATTTTATAACTTATTTTAACTTCCAGTTTCATATTAAACCAAAATGTCATTTTAAACCATATGACACAATAAATCACAACATGGATACTTTTACCCACTCACTAGGTAATCATACAACATTTTTGTAAATATTAACCTTTCTTCATTAAATTAATACTTACTCCACATTCCATCATTTTATATATAATTACTACACATAGTAAATAAATATAAAATAGGCTCTCAAAAGTGAGGGTTGTTACAATAAAAAAGAACTGTTTGCTTTTAATTAAAAAAAATGTTTTTTATATTAATAGAAAAAATGTTTTGTTAATATAAAAGCTGTTTTTATATCAATTGTTAAAAACAAAAGAATAAGAAACTTATAAAAAAAATTGAAAGATGCGATTTCTAAGCGGTTTGGAGGCGGGACATATAGAATTACTCTTTTGTTTAACATGATTTTTGTATAACTACTTATGAAGAGAAATTCGTATAAAACTATCAAAGTCGAGAAGTGTATGTGTTAAGGGCGTAGAAGAAGAATTTAAGACTCCCATACTTAATATTTTGAGACTTAAACATGCATCTTGGGCCGATGTTATCTTTTTTTTTCTCTTCATATGACTATAATTATATACATAAATATTATATATATTCGCAAATGTGTATTCATTTTCCTATTCATTTTTTTCATATAGGTTATATGATTATTTATTATCCATAAGCTAATTTTTTATGTTATAATTTCAATGCTTATTATTGCCAAAATATTATGTATCAATAATACTAATATTATAATTGTGGGGTTTCCACTATACCCCTATAACTACTTAATTTTAATATATTAGTTACTTTCATGAATTTTTTAATATACGCATACACGTTTACAAAATATATATAATTCTCTTGACTTATACCCTTTGTTTTTGGATTTACTCCTTGAAAGATAAGTTTTTTGGAGCTACCGACACGATGAGAAAGTTTTTTTAGAGCTATTCGGTGCATAGTCTATACTTGAGTTTTGATTTTTTCACTAATATATAAAAGTGAAATTTTGTCATGTAGAATTTTCTGAATGAATACATAAGTTTTTGTAGGTTCTATATGAATTTATAATCTATACATGCATATTTTTATAATGTATAAGTGTTAAGTTTGTGCATATCATAACATATAAGATATATATTAATGAGTCTACATAGTGTTAGAAAAAATAGTGACTACAACAATTTTTTTAGGGAGATTTAGATACCACCCACTTGTATACGATAAATATACATGTAGACCCACTATCTTTTTTTATATACATATCCGTCCTTGAACAGTTCTCAAACGTTTGGCCATTTCTTGAACTGCATCTCTTATATTCTTGCCACATTTCTTTCTTCAAATGGTGGCAGAGAACCATGTGAACAACATCTAAGCATAAAAGCTAATTTTTCTTTTGGTATCTATAACATGTATGAGCCTAGAAAATCATAATTATTCTTATGAAATTAGGTTTTTTAAGTTTGTTGATGGAATTCTCTTTTTATATCTTTAATTTGGTCTCTGAAAATAGATTAAGATATGTGTTTTATATATACTAATTTTGTTGGGTTTAGGTGGTATTTTTGATTTGAAGGATGCATGTAAATATTTTTCTCGATGCACCCATTTAGGTTGCGTTTGCTTTTTTATTTGAATCTGAAGTCTGAAATTTGAATCTGAAAAATATGTTTGTTTTTACGTCTGAATACACTTCTGAATGAATGTAAAAATATGTTTGTTTTTACGCCTGAATATACTTCTGAATGAATGTATTTAGACTGATTCAGACTTCAGACGTAACTCTACCTTTTAATCATTAAGAGCCAAATTGACCGTTAGCCTCTTAATCATTTAAAAAAACACACTTTTTGACACCTCTTAAGTCTGAATGGTTCAGATTCAGACTTAAGAGGTAAAAACAAACAACACCTTAGTGTGTATTGTGTGCCTGTGTGTGTATTTATATTTTATATATTAATTTTTTCCTATTTGAAATGCATATAAGATTTGTTGGTACATTAATCAATGCATATAAACACAAATGATAGAATAATGAGTCTATAGATACCCATTTACATAGATTCCCATGTTGGTACATTAATGGATGTATGTAAAGACGTTTGATATAATTATGGATGTATAGATATCCGTTTGCATAAATACCCATGTGTTGAATTTGTTTCCTCCTTTGATCCAGTTTTGGTGTATATATATATGAGTTTTGTGTCTATGTGTATGCATTGTATTATGTATATGAAAAATTCTATTTACATAAGGAGGTTTAAATTAGTCTCTGTCTTGAAAAGTGTTGGTTATCTTTTCTCAATTTCTTCTATAACCACCATGATGACAATCGATATTTGTGGAATGTGCCAATGGAAGGGCCGATATCTATCATAAAATTTATCATGGGTTTTGTTGTATAGAAACTATTAAATAAGGGGGAGCATCTAATTATCTGTTTGGGAGATTTAGATACCACACCCTTGTATACGATAAATATACATGTAGACCCACTATCTTTTTTGATATACATATCGGTCCTTGAACAATTCTCAACCGTTTGGCCATTTCTTGAACTACATCTCCTATATTCTTGCCACATTTCTTTCTTCAAATGGTGGTAGAGAACCATGGGAACATTGAGAAGCTTTCTTCTTATTATGCATGTAGCTTTGCCTTGCACACATTGTGCATGTCACGAAACTTCCAATAGGATAAATTGAAATAATAATAATCGTTCATGTCATATATAGGTATACAATGTATAACTTTTAAAACAAAGTATTTTGTATTAGTTATGGGTTTATGTTGAAAATTCATACGCGACTCTCAAATTGCATAGGTACATGGAATATGACCAATTGTTATAGGAAACAGTTACTCTGTTAGAATGCTTCATTAATATAGTTTGTTCAACATCTTGTATATAATTTTGCGGATTTAAAAATTTCACAAGTTGCTCAACTTCCAGAAACAGAAAGTTTGTCTTCTTACGCCGGAAAAAAAATAATTGGATAAATATGTGGTTGTGAAGAAAATAAATGGAAGAGGACAAAGATAATAGGTAGGGTACTGAAAAATTAGTAAAAGGTCATTGAGCTACAAGTTACAAAGATGACAAAATAAGGTGGACAGAGAAATTAAAATTGAAATACTGAATCATGCTACTCTCCAAAAAAAAGTTGACAAAAAGGTAATTAACCAACAATTAAATATTGATCGGATTATAGGTAAAATTTACCTTTTGATAAATTAAAATTGTTGTTTATGTTTTAGTGCTATATGCATACATTAGATTTACTTGTATAAACGTATTACTACATAGTAAATGAACTTATGACCAATTGATCGAAAATATGTTGTCTTTAAGATACCAATAAGAGTTATATGTGTCCTTATTGTAAATGAAAAGGAGTTTAGAGGATATTGATATACCCACTACCCTATGTAAAATTATTGACCGGGGATTAACATATTCCTTCAATTCTGTTAGTTGAAATATTGATAATTAACTTAATGCTACAAGTTTGAAATATTAATGACTTATTAAAAACTACGAAACTCATTGATGTAATTGTTTTGCTGATTTAATTTCTTTATATTTTATTATGTATGAGCGTGCCAGACAAGATTATGGTCTTGACAACCAGTTGATTATCTTAGCTTATAATAATTAGGCGATTTGTGAACCGTTCGATGTTTCAATTAAGAAAAATTTCTAGTGAGTGCGATTTAAGTTTGTAAATTAAATAAACTATAACAAAGGACGAGTTGGAAAATAGAAAACTATAGGTAAAAATGAGGTTCGAAGTAAATTAAAATAGTGGAATAAAGTAATTTAACACTAAAGACAGTAAAACCGTTTAAAACAAATAAAAGTAAAGCAATATAAACTATGAAATCTAAAGATAGTTTAAAACTAAGGAATGAAAAAACAAATAAGTAGGGCAAAGAAAAGGTGTATTAGACTAAAAGAGGGTTACAATAGATTGGAATTGAAGCAAAAACTAATGTTTACCTTATAGATTACTCCGAAGAAGAAATTCAACTATGCTAGAAAAATTGGAAAGAAATAAAAAGGAAAAGTTTAAAAAAGGAAAAACAGTTTTGTGGTTAGAGAACCCTCTTTTGGATTGTTCTTGAGTTTCTTATTTATAGATTCCTTTCCCTTTGAAACAGCCACCCTAGCTACTGGCTGATTATATATTTTAAATATTCTCACCATGTTGCTATTATGCGCCAATGCAATTATGTAAGATTATGCTGCATTTTGGGCATGGCAAATGTCATTCTCTTACCGAGCCATTTGTCCAAACCTGAATTATTTGTATTTTGTATTTTTCGACTATCGTAACCGATCCATATGATCCATATTTCTACGTGTTGATGCCTTATTGACATGAAATTATAAGGTGTAAAAATACCTCTTGCACTAATTAATTTTTGGAAAAAACTACTTAGTGGACTGCTAATATTTCTCATGCCATACTTCCACGTTCTCTGACATGTATTTTGAAGGCCTAAAGTGACTTCCTGTATCTTGAACCAATGTTTAAGTATCATTATACTGACCCTATCACTACTCTTAAATAGACGTCTTGGTGGTAAACATGTTTTCATCATTAAACTTTTTGTCTCTGGGCTTTTATCTGAGTTCTCATTTTTTCTCATTACATCACTTTGTTTCCCAAGAAATGGTCTCTAATGGAGATGATAATGTTTCTCAAAAGAGAACTTGGAAAGCGAGATCTTCTTATATTCAACAATTAAGTAATAGCTACACTACACATGACCCTTGGATTATTGTTGTTGATGCTTTTGATCAACTTTCGTTTGATGATATCGATGACTCGAGGAATTGGGATGTGTGAGTATAAGAAATATCATAATAAAGATCCACAAAAACAATTATAAGTGTAGAATGTTAAGATCACACACACAACAACGATATACGTGGTTCGGCAACTTGCTTATATCTATAGAGAGGTTACTATGTTCTTATTTGTGTCTCTCAATACTTGAGGTTACATCCCATTACCCCGGGCCAGAGTTTACAATTTATAGATGTGTAAAATAAGAGGTTGAGTTGTACAAGTAACTCAATGTGACCGTGGATAACTCGTGGTGTCCCTGAATATCTCTCCTCTAAGATTGTTGGGAACCAATTTGAGTATATCCTTATGTATTTTGGTGCATGTTGTTAACACGAGTTTTAATGAATAACTGATTTGGATCGGGCAGTCCACTTTTCATGTTGGGTTGGTCGGCTACTCTCTTAGGCTAAAAGATATGGATTCCCATAATTGCCCCTAAAATTTTTGGGCTGAATATTTGGGCCAACACGT
This sequence comes from Sambucus nigra, assembly GCA_949130495.1. Classification (NCBI taxonomy): domain Eukaryota; kingdom Viridiplantae; phylum Streptophyta; class Magnoliopsida; order Dipsacales; family Adoxaceae; genus Sambucus; species Sambucus nigra. The sequence goes on along the minus strand of OX422215.1, from coordinate 289,101,976 downwards.
TTTAATTAAATCCAAGGTCCAAGGCTTAAAAATTTGTTTTAAAAACCAGAGTGGCAATTTTGAAATTCTGGTGAAGTCAAGAGGGTTCGCTCGTCTGAGGTCAAATAACATGGCAAACTTGTGGTTTTATTGAAGAAGCAATGATACGTTGGTCCGAGCAGACATTTGAAGCGCCAAAATCCTCCTTGGTTCTTATGTTCCATCATTAGCTCAAACATCAAACAGAGATACATGACTCTCGACTACTATCTTTCAAACGTTTTTTTTCTACTAAGCTTTCAGTGTCTACTTCAACTTCTCGTATTCTCAGAGATCCCATTGATTCCTGTAAGTTCTCCTCATCTCCTCTCTGTTTTCACTTCTTCGAATGTTCTTCGTTTGTTACTAGGGCTTTTCTTTTTTGTATTATCCATGGTAGGGGTGACAATTTTAGAAACGACACGAAAAAACGACACAAAATTGACCCGAAATTGACCCAATGTTTCGTGTTCGTGTCGTATTTTTTTTACACGAAGTCATGTCGTGTCGTGTTCATGTCTTAACTATGAGTCGTGTCATGTCGTGTTATCATATTTTTTAGGCCTGAAATTTAAGAAATTCTGGTTGTCGTGCCGTGTTATTTTTTATTCGGGTCGTGTTCGTGTCAACTAAAAAAAATACAAATTCGTGTCGTGTCGTGTTCGTGTCTAAAAAAATATTGTCGTGTCGTGTCGCCTCGAAACACGACCCGTTGACCTGAATTGTCGCCCCTAATCTATGGTGATGTTAGATAAGAAGTCGATAGTAGAATTTAGGAAAGCTTATAATATTTCTGATTGGGTGAAAATTGACTGTCCCCTTCCCTAGAGATGTCCGTGACATTGAAGGAGGGCATTGAATTCATACCCTTCTGATCACACAGGGGGATTTGACATTTTCGCCAAACCCTTTTTTTCTAAGGTTCTTCAAACATTTTGATGTCGTCCATGCCTAGTGTGCCCCTAATGACTGGAAGATTATAAATGGGGTTCATAAAATAATCATGTTGTATGGGACCAATTTAGGTCTAGTTGAACTTTGCTATTTTTACATCAGGTCTTGCAACAATTATGGCATTTTGTATTTGAGGACAAGGAGAGCAGATAGGGTTCTAGTTGTAAATCTCTCTGATTCTCATAAAGATTACTAGGGTCATGGATTCATTGCCAGAAATTGACAACACCCTCCCCTACCTGAGGGTGAGAGGTATTAGGGCCCCTGTACTTCTGACTTGGGGGAAGAACATATAAGTTGCCTTTTCTTTGCCTTGCTACTTTTGTTTCCTTTTCTCTAGCTTATATTTTCTTCTTCTGTTTTGTAGCTCATGATAAAAATCAAAAGTCTAACTTAAGTGAGGTGAATGTTGTCGACCTCTTTAAAGCTTGGAGAGTTTAAGAGAGGATTTCAGATGGCGAGCACCCTCGCTCTGCAACCTATTTGTTAGAGTACAAGAACACGACCAACAGTTTCATTGCTCGGCTTGTTGACAAAGTCCCAGACTTGAATATTCCTGAAGTAGGGCCTCTAAACCAATTGCGTTAGGGGAAGATGATGAAGAAGTTGAATAAGAAGAAAAAGAAAAAGAAATTTCACTCTATGTCAAGAGGAGAGTGCTAAATGTTGATGACGAGGATCAAACGATGTTGTCTGATCAAATAAATTTTTGAAGAGATCAAAGATTGATTTCCCAAGGGCTAGTGGCTCTAGCGCAGGAGATATGGGGAAGGAGAAAGAGAAGGAGAAGAAGAAAGGAGAAGAAGAGAGAGAGAGAGAGAGAGAGAGAGAGAGAGAGAAGAAGAAGGAAGAGGCTAAGAAGAGGTTGGCTTTAAAGGCCCCCGATGTGCCCTTCTTTACTTTTGATGCTTAAGGGTCCAGTGTGGCCAACACCCCCATCCTTGCCCCTAACCTGCTGAAGTGGACAGTGCTCACGACTGACTGTGAGCATTCCTGCTGCTGGGGTCGATCCAACTTGCACTCAAGTTCTTTCAGGAACTTACTCGGGTAAATTTATGTTCTTTATTCTCTTGTCTCTTCTTGTCTGCATTTGTTTCCTTTGTACTAACTTAGCTCTTCCTATTTTGTGCAATTCGTGGTCGATTTCAGTACTCTCTTGGATGGTCATGCCGAACAATCCAAAAATAACTAGGAGCTGAAAGATGCCCTGAAGAAGTCTGAAAAAGACTTGGCTGATGCCCGCTCTACTTAGGATCGAGAAAAAGAGAGCTCGACAAAAGCCTATGGCAACTTATAGGCGACCAAGGACTTGGTGGTCGCTGAGAAGGGGAAGCTGGCCAAAGAAAACCTAAACCTGGATGGGAAAGTTCAGAAGTTAGAAGAGGAGCTCCCGCGTGAGAAAGAAGGCAATTGCACCGAAGGCTGGAATGCGACCTATGATGATGTTGAACTCCAGATAGGCTATGCAAAGAAAGTGTCCTTCAAAAAAGGATGGGACCAAGCACTAGGGGCAGTGGGAGTTCCCTCTGATTCTGAGATCTTCAAGCTTCACTCTCCTGGACCCAACCTTTTTGCAGAGGAAGAGCCTATCGTTGGTCCGCCTGCCGACCATATTGAAGATGAATCTACTGAGGTTAGAACGGCTGCCACCAAGAATGGAGGGTTGCAGAGAAGGGAAAGGCTATAGACAACTCAGAGTAGGTGAAGGATTAAAGCCTCTTAGCTTAAGACTTTTCCTTTTTCTTATTTCGTGTCTTGTAAATTTCTTTTTTCCTCGGTTGTACTAGCCTTTGGCCTCCCTTTGTTAATTAATGAAAATGACTTTTGTTTTCATAGTTGTGTTTTGCCTTCTTATTTATGCTGAAGTTTTATTGCCTTTATATACTTGTTGTGCTGCTTGTAGCCCAGTGAGGACTACATTCCTCCTACCTCAAAGTTGGGGATGATTCTGGGATCAAATATCAATAGCCAAGATCACAAGCCATTTATAAGGATCTATAAGTCATTGAGAGCGAGGACTGCACAATATAAGGAACAGTCCGTGTTGGTCTCCAAGCTGAAGGATGATATCTAAGTTATGGAGGAGATCGATTCTTCAGTTTAAGAGGAGATGAATGGTCTGAGGGACAAACTCATGGAGAATAATGACGTGAGCTAAGTGGGTGAAGTACTTCAAGCCGAGAATAACGCTTTGATGAAGGAGGTCGCCGAGCTGAAGAAGGATTTCTAAAGGACGTACGTTATTGCAGCTGGACTCTAAAGAGACGTCATGAGGCTGAGACATTTGTTCAGAATGGGCCCTTGTAAAGCCTAGGCGGCTAGTTACAACAAGGCTAAAGAAGGCTGAGGAAGTTGCATTTAAGCATGGGTGGTTGACCGCCCTTAGGGAAGTCAAGACTCCTAGGGAATTAGACCTGTGGTACAAGTACTAGGTTGATTGCGTTGCTTATTGTAACAATCCCTTCTCGAAAGATGACAAATGGATCCTCATTGATGTTATTCCTTCCCGGCTCCTGAACCATTACCTTGAAGATGATGATGATTTGTTCACTCTTAACCTTGATAATGGCCGAAGAGCAAGCATAACGGATTATCTTACTCGCCATCCTTGGTTGGTCTAGGTCTTTGTATATTTTGTCATCATGTAATTGTACTTTCCAATTTTTGTCAATATATAAAGTTTAATTTATCAACTTGTTCCATACTTTGAGCATGTGCTAACTAAATATGAGTCAATAATTGTCTTTGTGTTTGGACCATTTATTGGAAAGGGTTGTCATTTATTGACCACTTACGACTTTTATCGCCCATGTAATACTGTTAATCATTTTAGACTTCTTGTAAATTAAATGAGTTAGTATTTAGGGTTAATCATTTTGGGCTTCTTAGCTGACTAAGTAATTTAAGAACAAGTGTTAACCATTTCGGGACCCCGTCGACTAAATGGGTTTGTTGACTTGTACTCGAAAATTCTCCCAGTCCAATATGCATTAGCGTTATCATTCCATCTGCCTTACCTTTAGGTCGTGTCATCACACTCCTTTAGGCCTAGGCGAAATGATGGCGAGAATGTATCTGGTTGATGGGTCATCCTCCCGATCAGGTTTTTGGCGACTAACACAATTGGTGACCAACCTAAGTTGGCTTTTTTTACCTCTCCCCTATAGGGATTTTACTGTTACCGAGGCAACTCGTGAGGCCTACTATGTTTGTGACAAAGACCTAAGGGTTGCAGCAATTGAAATACTTTAACAACTTATTGTAATTACTGTGAACCCTGCTCGACGTAATGAAAGCCCTTGATTGAAATAAGCTGAACAACTTATTGTAATCTGTATGAGTTTTGTTATAAATGAGGAAGTTCTTTGGCTAAGACAAGCTAAGCCGCCTTCTATAACCAAAGGTAATCTCTACTTGTGGTTGAGGACGTTATTATTTGGAAAAGATGCATAATGCCGAGATATATAACAAGAAATTTGAAGCAGCCAAAATACGAGATCAACATGCGAGAGCTAATTGGATTTTATTCCTTGAATAATATCTTGTAAGTGACGTAAGATTGAAATAAAAATTTACATAAACTAAATGTGCTAATAAAAGATAAGGAAGACTAAAAGTAGTATTTTTTGAGATTGGTTGCGTTCCATGCTCTTGGTATCTCCATGCCCTCTAGCGTTTTCAAGTAATATGCTTCTTGAAATTCGTCCCTTATCACCTTAAAAGGTCCTTCCCAGTTTGGACCAGCTTGCCATCTGATGGTTTTACGGCACTGCTAAGGACTTTCCTTAGGAAATAGTCTCCTACTTGGAATTTCCTCGGATTGACTTTTTTGTTGTACTGCTTGGCCAGCTGCTATTGATAGGAAGTCATCTTAATCATGGCCTTTTCTCTTCGCTCGTCTGCCAAGTCCAGTTCAGTGCGTAATGCATCATCGTTCAGGCCTTGGTTGACCAAGGTGGATCTTATGGTAGGGAGAGCTTCTTCAAGTAGGATAATAACTTCCACTCCGTAGGCGATCGCGAATGGTGTTTCCCTAGTTGATCTCCTAGGAGTAGAACGATAGGCCCATCGAACATGAGGGAGCTCTCCCACTCAAGCACCCTTTGCTCTTTCCCTCCTCTTCTTTAAGCCGTCGATCATGGTTTTGTTGGAAGTTTCTGCCTGACTGTTGCTTTGGGGATAAGCCACAGAAATGAAGTGGTGCCTGATGCCATGCTCATCGCAGAAACTTTGAAAGGAGTTGCTTTCAAATTACGTGTCGTTATCGGTGATGATAGTCATTGGAATCCCAAAGCGTGTTATGATGCTTTTCCAAACGAACCTGCTCATGTTGACGTCATGCTCATGTCGACGTCACGAATGTTCGCTAGTGGTTCTCCTTCTGCCCACTTGATGGAGTAATCTGTGCCGACCGGAAGATACTTGCAATTTTCAGGTACAGTAGGTAGTGATCCCACAATATCTAGTCCCCATTGCACGAATGACAAAAGGACTTGTCAAAGATTTCAGGTCGCTAGCTGGCTGGTGGACCATAGGAGAGAATTTTTAGCATTTTTCACATCTGCGAACATAGGTACTTACATCCTTTTGCATGTGAGGCCACCAATAACCTTCCTTAATCGCTCGAAAGGCCAATGACCTCCCTCCTACGTGACTCCCACAAATACCATCGTGAAGTTCACTAAGAACTTTCTCGGTGCCATGTGGGTGGACGCATTGGAGGTAAGGGCCTGTGAATGATCTCTTATAAAGCTTTCCTCCTGGGCGAGGTAGAAACGAGCTACTTTCACCCTTACTTGATGAGCCAATCTCTTGTCATGAGGCATCATGTCACTCTGTAGATAGGCGATGGGAACCATCCAACCAGGGGCCTTCTCTGCGAAGAGGACTTATTCGGTGACCACTGTCTGGTTGATGCTTGACTGGGCGAGGAACTTTATCTGGATAGTTCTTCTGAGATCGGAGTCCACTGTTGAGCTTAGGGCTGCTAAGGCGTCGACATGACTATTCTGCCTCCGGGAGAACTATTGAATATTAACATTCTCGAATTATGCCGTAAGTTCTCTATCTACGGCGAGGTAGGCTACCATCCTATCATCTTTTGTGTTGAAATCTCCACACACTTGCTTGGAGACCAGTTTGGAGTCGCCGAATACATTGAGATGCCTTGCCCCTAGTATTTGGGCCTTGCGCAAGCCAGTGATCAGTTCTTCATATTCAACTTTGTTGTTGGAGGCTTCAAGTCCCAATCTGATTCCCCGTTCGATGACAATGTCTTATGGGGCGACGAGGACGATTCCTACTCCTTCCCCCTTGGAGTTGGAGGCTCCATCAACGTATAGGGTCCAACCCTTAGACTGTGCTTCCTCTTTTGTTGACTGCTCCGTTTCCTCTTGGTCGATAGGATGGTCCCCCATAAACTCGACGATAAAATCTGCTAAGACTTGTCTCTTAATCGCTATTCTCAATTGACAGTGGATATCGAACCTCCCGAGCTCAACTGACCACTTCAAGAGTCGTCCATAGAGGTTGACTTTTCGGATAACAACTTTGAGGGGATACGAAGTGATCATTGTTATTGATTGAGCTTCAAAGTAGTGTTTCGGCATCCTTGAGGCAACCACTAGTGCATATACGAGCTTTTCTAGGGGTAAGTAGCCTTGTTCCGCATCCAGAAGTGTCTTGCTGGCATAATAAACGGGATAATGTCATCCTTCGTTCTCACATAGCAGAGCCGAGCTCACAGCATGGTCTGATACTGCGAGATAGAGATATAATGGGTCTCGATCATCGGTAATCACCAATAGGGGCGGTTTGTTGAGGTAAGATTTGATCTTCTCCAAAGCTTTTGAACAATCGTCGTTCCAAATGAGGCCTTTGTCTTTCTTTGAAAGCTAAAAGAATGGTCGGCAGTGTTCCGAGGACTTAGAGATGAAGTGGTTGAGTGCTGCGAGCATACCAGTGAGCTTTTGAACATATCGCAACGTCCGTGGAGGCTAGATCTTGGTGATCGCATCAATCTGATCTGGATTGGCCAATTCCTTTTTTGCTGACTAAATAGCCTAGAAATTTACCTTACTGGACACTGAATGAACACTTACTTGCATTAAGTTTTATTCGGTACTTCCTGAAGATCTCAAAGGTCCTGGCTAAGTCTGTGAGGTGGTCATCTTTGTTCTTGCTCTTGACTAACATGTCGTCGATGTAGACCTCCATTGTGTCTCCTATCTGCTGCTTGAACATCTTCGTGACCAACCTCTGATAAGTTGCCCATGCATTCTTTAGGCCAAACAACATGACCTTGTAGCAGTATAACCTAATTGCGGTTACGAAGGACATTTCGTCTTGGTTGGGACCGAACTACGGAATTTGATGGTACCCTGAATAGGCGTTAAGAAAACTCATCATTTCTTGTGTTGCCGTAGCATCAAACAACTGATCAATCTTAGGTAGTGGGAAAATGTCTTTGGGACATGCCCTGTTGAGATCCGTGAAGTCAATAGAGACCCTCCAACTACTATTACTCTTTCACACCACCACTAGGTTGAATAATCACTTGGGGAACTGAACTTCCCTAATGGATCTTGCATCCAGAAGCTTCCACTGAACTTTCCTAATGGATCTTGCATCTAGAAGCTTCCCCACTTCGTTCTCCACCGCTTTAGCCTTTTCGAGGGCTGTTCGGCAAGCCTTCTGGGTGATTGTCTTGAAGGTCGGGTCAGCATGTAGACGATGACAGGCTACGTCAGGATCAATCCCAGGCATATCGTATGGCTCCCAAGCAAAAATATTCAGATTGTTTCTCAAGAAGCCAATCAACTCTTTCTTTTCGTGATTGGCGAGTGCGTTCCGATCAGAAACTCTCTCTGACAAGTTGTCATCAACTCCAACTTCCTCCAAGTTTTTAACAACCCTATCAGTGAGGTGGACCTTGATCTCCTCTACCCCTGGCCGACCGTACCGTAGTTGCTATTTAGAGGGTGTAGCCCCCTCATGGGCTTCCTCTGGAGCATCCTTTGGTTCCTTTTTCTTTTCCTTCCTAATGCCGATGGCCACGATGAAACACTTTCTTGCAGTGGCCTGGTTGCCACGAATCTCGACCACGCCCCGGTCGGTAATACACTTCAGCTTTTGGTGGTAGGTAGATGGTACGACCCTCATAGCGTGCAACCAACCTTTGCCTAGAATGGCAGGATATGGGGACTATGTCTACCACCAAGAACTCAATTAGCGTCAATATGTTACCTGCTCTGATTGGCATGATTATCTTTCCCAGTGGCATTGTAATTCTTCCCGCAAAGCCGACTAAAGGAATTGTAGCCTCCTTGAGGCCGACTAGGTGGAGCTTCAGCTTATGGAATAACTTTAGGTAAATCACCTCTGACGAGCTTCATTATCCACTAGCAACTTGTCGACATCCCAATTTTCAATTCTGAGGGTTATCATGAGCGCATCGTGATCTGGGGTCCTCACTCCGATAAAATCTTCTTCAGTGAAGACGATGTGTTTGGGGTAGTCAACGTCCTGGCGCTTGCCAGCTTGACTCTTTGCAGGGTTAATCTAGAAAGCCTCCATGACAGCAGTGACCTTCTTCAGCTCCATTCGAACAAAGTTCCCTTGGATCTTCTTTCGGTTGGATGCTCCATGGATCACCATCAGCTCCATTCGAACAACGTTCCCTTGAATCTTCTTTCGGTTGGACGCTCCATGAATCACCACGAACTCCTGTTCCATGTCTTCATCAAGGATATTGTCTGGTTTCTGGTCGCCATTAGTTGCGACCTTATCAACTTTCTTTTCTATGTACTCATTGAGATGCCCTGCTTAGGCCAACTCTTCCAGGTGTGATTTCAGATCCTTGCAATGCTCAGTTCTGTGGCCACCCTCCTTATGGAATGCACATCATAGCATATTGTTCCTTGTCATAGGGTCACCACCCATCTTCTTAGGCCACTTGATGAACGGTTGATCCTTGATCTTGCTTAAGATCTTGTAGATTAGTTCTTTGAAGACTGTGTTAATAGTATGGAACGCTTTTGAAGGATCAACCTTGTTCCAATTCTTGGAGTCGTTCTTGCCCCCATTTTTGTTCTCTTTCTTTGGAGTGTCACTCTTATATCCTCCTTTGCTTACCTTTGCTCGACCGTTGTCCCCTTCATTAGAGTGAACCACATTCTCAACCTTAACGTATTTCTCAATACGATCCATAAGGTCATCGATGGTGCTGATTTCTTTCTTGGTCAGGGACTGCTGCAACAGAGATGTGGTCGGTAGACTAATCTTCAAGGATGCAACGACAACCTGCTTCGAGCAGTCCTCCACTTCACTGAAAACCTCCTAGTACCTCTTGGCATAATCACAAAGGCTTTCTTTTGACTTTTTCTTCATCGTGAGCAATTAATCCATCCTCTTGGGGTGGGAATTGCTGGTGGAGAGGTTACTATGTTCTTATTAGTGTCTCTCAGTGCTCGAGGTTATATCCCATTGCCCCGAGCCAGGGTTTACAATTTAAATAAGAGGTTGAGTTGTATAAGTAACTCAATGAGATCGTGGATAACTTGTGGTATCCTTGAATATCTCCTCCGAGATTGTTGGTAACCAGTTTGAGTATAACCTTCTGTATTTAAGTGCATGTTGAATACACGAGTCTTAATGAATAACTAATTTGGTCCGAGTAGTCAAGTTTCCATACTGCGCTAGTTGGCTACTCTCTTTGGCTAAAATAAATGGATCCCCACAGAATGTAGATCACGTTACTAATCTTCCTCCAGCTCCATATTCTTCTATTCCACCTCCACCTATCTTGGATGAATTTCATGTTGTTGAAACTGGGTATACTAATTTGCATCCTTCAATGAACTTGTCTAGGCCTTCTTCGAATATCTCTGATTTTACAAAGTTCAGACCTTATGATGATTAGGCTGAAAAAATTCTCCATTCTCTTCCTCCTTGTGTGGACTCGTTGAAGAACCTGGGTTTGAGGTCATTATACCTCAAGATAAAGACATAGAGGCCATAACTAGGGCCGAAAATGTAAAAAATAGGAGTTACACAGCGATTGTGGCTAATAAAGCTAATGCCAAAGGTAAAAAGGCAGCAGAGGTTAATGACTTTGGCCAACATCCCACTTTGGTCTATGTCAGCTCCTCCTCTTCCTCATTCATAGAAAGTAATTAATCAACACCCTCATGATAAAACAAGTGTTAGATATGATCATCCCCTTATTCTTTCCCGTTTTCCACTTGAATACCTACCACAAGTGGTATACCACTTTCAATCCTCATCCCGGGGTAGCGTATATCTGGTTAAGGCCAAGTAGACCATACTATCCTTTTGATGCTACTAAGAGCACGAAGTTAAACTTTTTGTTTGCTTGGCATTGTGCCACTTATGTTGCCAAAAGATATGACACTACCAATGTCAATCCTCATTCTCAGCCTTTTTGTATGTCCCACCAACTATGTCATTACTAATGACATGTACACTTGTTATGTGTTGGTTGGATCTAGCTTTGATTTTCCTTCCTTTGAAGTCTTAGTGATTGGCTACAACTTCTCTAATGCTCCTCTTTCTGATCTGATTGTTTATCCTCACATGTTGTTTAGGGATTCGATTCCTAATCTGGATAAGTATGCTTTAGATAGTTTTGACATTAGCCAACTCGTGTTGCACTACCCTTCCTATGTTGTTGATGTTAGAAAAGCTTTAGAAGCTCTTTATGCATTCTCGCATCTCCTTTCTTTTGTTTTGTCGAAAGGTCATGCTCAAAATAACTTTATTTGGCCATGCAAAGTTATTCAGAACTTTGAAGACTCTCTTTTTTCTTCCCAAGGCTCAAATTTCCCCTTTTGAAGATATATCCTCTTTTATTCGAAGGGTGAGACTGTTGTATTGACTTGGATGATTATGATGTTCGAGTTGTTGCTTATGATGATCTTTGTGATATAACGACTGACATTTTAGGAGATTGGGAAGAATTTGAGACTATTTATGTGAATGGTTAAAATAATACGAAAGATTGGGGTTTAATGCCTTTTCTCTAGATGAAATTACCCTTTCGAGATGGAAGTGGAAGGAAAAGCATAGGAGGCTACCCAGAACTTCAAGTGTCATGAGACCCTACTTTTGGAGTTGGCACGAGATAAAGCCCATTGGGAGGTAGAAGGAAAACATATACACTATATGTGGGATACATTCCACAAATTTGTACATATCCTACCAAATCAATTTAGACCTACCTCCACACCTAGTATTATCATAAATGCTAACTAATTCACTCTTCCTAGCGGAGGCATCCATTGGTCTACGTTGGACGTGTTTCCAAACCATCTAAATTGATTTTCTCTTAGTTTATCTTATATAGGAGCTACTTTTATCGTTTCATGAGTTTATTTTATTTCTAATTTTATCCTTTTGAGTTTTGTTACAAATCCATCTTAGCATTCCCATCTCCTCCATGCTCATTTTTAACACATTTTATTTTTTGGTTACCCAACACTCCATCCCATATAACATGGCAAGTATAATGATCATCCTATAAAATTTTCCCTTTAACTTGAAAGGTATACAATGATAGCACAATACGCTGGTTGAACTTCTTCACTTGACTCAACCTGCTTTAATCCAATGAGTAACATCCTTACCAATATCTCCATCTTTTTAGAAAATTGAGCCTAAATAACGACAATGATCTCTCTTGACCCTCCAATTTTATCACGTCTCCGTTTGTCCTCATATTATTACTAAAATCGCACTGCTCATATTTAATTTTAGTAATACTTATTTCAAATCCTCTTGTTTCAAAATTTTATCTCCCCAATTCTAATCTAGCATTAATTCTCTTCTTAGTTTCATCCACCAAAACAATATATTCTATAAATAGCATACACTGTGACAAATCATCTTATATTTTTCCTGTTAACTCATCCATAACTAGAGAAAATAGATAATAACTTAGTCTTGAATCTTGATGCAGACGTACAGTAATTAGGAATTCACTACGTTCTCCAACTGATGTTCTTACTATCATGGCCCCACCACAGGCCTTATCCAAATCTATAAAAATCATATGAAGATCCTACCTCTCCATTAATATCTTCCATAAATAAGTAGCTTCTATTGTTGACCTCTCAGGCCTAAACCAAAACTGATTCTCAGATACATTATTTTCAATCTCAATCTATATTCAATCACTCTCTTTCAAAGTTTCATTGTATGACTCATTAACTTAATACAACGATAATTCGAATAAGTTTTATCTATCCTTTAATTATATTTATAAATAGGTACTAAAACATTCTTTCTCCATTTATCAGGCATCCTATTAGTTATTATGATTTTATTAAATAATTTTGTAAGGCAAGACACCGCTTCCTCTCCTAAAACTTTCAAATCTCAATAGGGATATCATTTGGTCCCAAACCCTTCCCTATTTTCATATGTTTTGAATCAATTCTAACTTCTGTTGTCCTAATTCTGCGGAAAAAAAAATATGTTTTCGAGTCTTCTTAGTTTTTTTTATGCAATTTTAAATACCAAGAACAAATTTTGAATAAAAAAAATATATTTCATATATTGTGAAGGTTAAAACAAATGTTTTTGAATTTTAGTGAAGTTAAGTCTAAGGTAAACTAAGTCTTTGAGTCTCAATTAGCTTTCAACTTATGGATAGAGCCGAGGCAAGTCTGATATGATATGGACACAAACTAGTGTTTTTGTCCAAGAATAGTGAAACATTTTCTTAAAAAATGTCTTATAAATTTCATCTGTACCAATTGAATTAATTTCTTATCTCCCTTAAAAAGTTAAATTTCTTAAGAATTTGAAAAAGTAAAATGTCAAGAAAATAATTCATATCTTCATCCATTTTATTTCCAGCTTTACGAGATCACGTACGAGGCTTTCCTGGTATGCTATATGTTGCAGGCCGAAAATAAGGGGAATAAAAGAACTCTAAAGAAATAAGATTCCAAAAAAATATCCATTATTATCATCCTATGTGGAAAACAATATGAAAAATTCTACCAAAATATTTAAGAAATACTAAAAACAATTAAAAAACCCTAAAAAGATAATACATAATACATGAAAATTTATTTAAAAACTAAAAGAAACAATGTCAAAACTTAAAATATAATATAGAAAATTTTAAAAATTCTAATGCAAAAAATGCAATATTTATAAAATAAGAAAAAACACAAAAGGAAAGAAAGAAATAAAAAGAAAAGAATGTTAGAAAAATCAAAACAACACCCCACCTCCTTTCTCCACAACCCACCATCCACCATCGCTAGAGACATCACCATCAGACTATTATCACCCCAAGCACACATATCAATCAACCACAATCACATCACTACCAAAACCAATACCATTCACCCTCGAAATCGAACATGAAGAAAACTCAATCGAACCCTTAACAAAAACCAAAAACCCGATCAATACCCAACTGAAAATCTTCTGAAATCAACCTGCAAATGGATTTGAGGATTAGTTGCTGCAAATGGATTTTAAGGTTTATTTGAGGTGTCTTGAAATCATTCTGCAAATGGATTTAATGGGTCATTTATATGATTTGAGTTTAGGTGGGGGTGATCGATGATGGTTATATATAGTACATATATTATTTTTTAATGAAATAAATGATTGGGGGTAAGTGTCTTAGTGTAAGTTGTAGGGGGTTTGCACTTGAGGTGAGAGGTTCAAACCCCACTAAGCTCACTAAACATTAAGGGTCTTTGATTTGGCCTTGGGCTCCTCTGACATGCCTAGTTTTTATTACTTTATAATTACATATTTAATTAAATAATTAATCACTTTTTAATTAGGATTTAGTCTTTTAGTGGGTTTCATTTGTCTGAATGGTGTCCCGTTTTTTTTTTCCAAAAAACGATTGTTTTTTTATGTATAAAATATGTTTCACTCTAAGAAACATTTTAAAGCTAGATGTAGCCGTCTAGGGAGAGAGGGGGTGGTGGTGGTTGGGGAGGGGGGGGGGGGGGGGGATTGGGCAATCCATAAACTCCTAGAGTTCCATGCTGTCATCCTCTCTGTATGATTAATCCCATACGATTTTGGGATTAATCCAGTTGGATTTCGTGTTTTCATTTCATCTGTTGTAGTAATATCGTTGGTCAATGAATATAATACTTAATCAATGATTTCATTGTGGTTTCATTTTGTTGGGATTAATCCAGTTTCATTTTATAGTAGGGCTTGCTGAACATGGATGTTTCACGAAGCAATGGGTTATAATCGATGATTCGCAAGGAAATAAACTTTCTATATCCTTATGAGAGAATGTTGCCTCTGTGTGCACCCACTTCCTACCTCGCTTGTCCTATATTTCTCCGCTTTACTCCCTCTTTGGCGTGGCTGGATTTATATCTTTCTCTTGGATTGCTACTCTACGTTGAAGCTATATGTCAGATCTTGTGCTAGGGTTATCTTTGGTTGTTGCTTTGGAGATGCTCGAATCTTATACCCTTTTGGTTTAATCGACGTAAGGGGTCTCTTCAAGGTTAAGAAAGGGGTTCATTCCCACTTGTAGGCCTGTTACCACTTCCTGAGATCGCCACCTTTGCATTTCCTCTCATGTCAAATCTTAGTCTTGGGTTCAATCGGCTTTTGGAGTTCGATGTAGGTACCCACCAATTGTACACCTTGACTCTGTCCATTTACTTTGAGTTGGGACGTCGTCGTTTGTTATGGAGTTTAAAGTTGATCTTAGTTTGGAGTTTTCATGATTATGATGTTATTGCGGGCCAATTTGACTTTCATATACCTTTGTATGTGAGAGGTGTTGATTGTTTGGGGTGCTGCGAGGTTGGAGAGGTTTGACCAAATGGTATGGGTTTGGAAATAATGTGGCATTTGGGCACTTATTTGGTCGTTGGTTTGAGGTATTCTCATCCTCATTACTTGTGGAGTATTTTGCAGATCTTTTTGTTGTCCATTGCTTAGGCTAGTTGGTGTTCTCTTCCAAGTATGCCATGTGTTTTGTTTGTGAATCTTTGTTCCCACAGCTGCCATCCTCCCCTTCCTTCTTTGGTTCATCTCCTCCCCATCCACGTGATTGTGCTTCTCCCCCTCTCCTAGTCTCTATCTTTGCCAAGTAAGCTTCATGTCAGATTTGGATTTGGGCACGATTCCTCCGCGTGATGGGTGCGCCATCACATGGCCTAGATGTCTCTCCCTGTTCTGGATCCCGCCATTTTCTCTCAATCACCATCTTATGAAAGTGATTAATGTCAGATCGAGATGTGCTAAAGCTCCAATGACGTGGTTTATCCGGAGTCGTGTTGAGGTTAGGGTCGTTTTCAACCCCTTTTGATGGATTCACATGGTCAGTTAGGGAATAAGGATCGGTTGTGTTGATTGTTTCGTTACTTTATTGCTAAATCTTCTATGATGAGTATTGCGATATGACGATGTTTTATTGGATATTTCAGTTTGCAGTATTGATTGATTTGTGACATACGTGCCGTTATTGTATTTATGTCTGTTTTGATAGTCTTTTTTAGTGCTTACAATGTGTTTGTATATGGTTCGTGTAGGTAGTGTGATATATGGTTTTGACCATTTGTTTTGTTATTTTTTGGAATAGCTTGTGCCTTAGGGGCCGTGTTATGAGTTCATTCTACATCCTTTCGTTATCCTCATGTTTTTGGTAATAAACTTACATTATAAACAAAACATATGTTTCACCCATATGAAAAACAAAATATATATATATATATATATATATATATATATATATATATATACACACACACACATACACATAAAAAAAATAATGCTCTTGTGCGGTAAGACTGCACAAGAGGCATTCGAACCCACCCTTATCTTTCTCATATAAAACATCTGTTTCAGTTCTTTTGCTTATTCTCACAGTTTTCACCATTCTTAAAAACAAGCGAGTGGGGTTGTTTATTTGACTTGGAATGATGGTCGTAGATATAGCCTGTTGGTTAGAAGAGTTTTGGGATATACATGGGGGATAACTGTTTGGTTCGTACATTACTCTTGTGGAAGGAAGACTGTACATGAACCTTTTTGCTATATATATACAATACTGCTTTTGTGCGGATCAGTCCGCATTTTAAGAGTGCGGACCGGACACGTGTCACCTGGCGGTGAGCCCATAAAAGAGAGAGTGTGCCTATAATTTAACCCATAATTACACACGTCCGATCCGCACTCTTAAAATGCGGACTGGTCCGCTCAAGAGCAGTACTCTCTCTCTCTCTCTCTCTCTCTCTCTCTCTCTCTATATATATATATATATATATATATATATATCACTTTCTTCAATATTTTCTTATGATTTTTATTGGTTTTCTTGATCAAGAGTGTGAGTTCTACAATTACCCTTGGGACTTTGTATTCAACACAATCCTCGATCGATAAGTTCTTCCAATTTTATTTGTTTATGAATTTTTTTTTCATATATTATGCAGTATCCATTTTCAAGAATCGATTTGGGTGAGGTGGGGGTGATCGATTTGGATGGGTTGTAGGGATGTGGTGGTGGTGGTGGGTTGCATTGGATGGGTGTGTGTGTTGGGGTTGGGGTTGGGGGGGGGGGGGGGGGGGATGTCTAAGTTGTCGTTGTCGAGTTTTTCGTTAATTTTCTATTCTATTGAGTTTTTTCGGATTTTCTTAACAGAGTTGCTTACTTTTTTTTCCACTTTTAAGAATTTGTTTAAAATATGTAGTTTTTTTTCTTCTTGTTATTTCCTCATGGCATAATTTAATAAGCTATCATGAAAGATTTTTCCACTGTCATTTACCGAATTAACCATCATGTAAGCGTTCTGATTAGAATATTTAACGGAGTTACACGAAATGATCTAATTTCTAAACTTAATGAATGTTAACATGCCAAATTGAAACACTTGGGTAAAGATTAACCCAAACTTTAGGGTTTACAATGTCATTTTCCCTTAATTTTGTCTTAATTTTTGGGCTAGTGAGTGGACTTCCGCAGAAATTGGTAAACATTGTAAAGCTCAAACTCAAGTTTTGGCCAGCCCATGTGACTGCTAAACTAAAGCCCATTTGTGACTGCTAAACTCAAGTTTTGGCCAGCCCATTCCTAGTTTTTGTATGCTCAAAAGCCCGTTTGTGTATACAAGCATCAATATGAATTCAAGTTCATTGATCGTTTACAATTGCGAAACATAGTATAATCGAAGGCTATGTACAAATCTGCAATTATATTAATAACCATGGCTAATCTAGTGTGTCTAATCTAGTGTGTACAAATCTGCAATTATATTAATAACCATGGTCTCAAACCTGGCTAATCTAGTGTGTCTTTTGGTCCAAGCCCAAAGCCTGGCAGCAGTTTAGTAACGGTTGCAACTTGCAAAGCTAATTTCGATATGCTAATATGAAATCAACATTGGATTCTTCAGCTGTTAATTATGGACATTGAATTTGAAAATTATATTTTTTTCATTTACATGTCTTTTTTCAAGGCAACATTTATGGTTGTTATTGTGTTGTGTTAGTTGAACTTTTTTGGCATCTACGTCTTAAACAATTTGGTGTATTTCTATCTATATTATACCTCTAATACGATAATATTAAAAGTGTTAATGATACTTTAATGCTAACAATCATTTTCTCTCTCATCTTGAACATTGTGTTCCTTAAAACTAAAAAATGAATAAATAAAAAGTCTCTTACGATAATATTAAAGGAGTTAATGATACTTTAATGCTAACAATCATTTTCTCTCTCATCTTGAACATTGTGTTCCTTTAGACTAAAAAAATGAATAAATAAAAAATATCTTGAAAACTAAAAAAATGATCCACTTTAAACTCCATTAATTAATCTCTCACTCCAACACAATCTAGATTCAATTTATCTCTTTTTATCATTCTCCACTCAAATTACATTATTATACAATGCTACTAATACTACTACATCAATATAATATTTTTATTTCTCGAAAAAAAGTTAAAAAAGTTTTCAAAATTTTAAAATTATTTTTGGTTGTAAAAATATTTTTACGATTGTATTTATAGAAATTTTTTTAATTTTTAAATGACATAAAGTTTATTTACAAAAACAAATAAAATATGTATATTTTTTTTATATAAAATACAAACAGTTTTTTAAAAATAGTTTTTAAGTGAAAAAAGTTTTCATAATTTCAAAATTGTTTTTAATATATATATAATAAACTTTTTGCTTATAAAAATATTCTCAACATTTGATTTATAGAAAAAAATTTAAGTTTATATCTATAAATGACATACAGTTTTTTTTAAACTAAAAACAAATTAATCATATATATTTTTTTGATATATAATACATACATTTATTTTGAAGTTTCTATTTATAAAAATTAATCAAAAATTTATTTGAAACAAAAAAAATGAATAAATCAAAGGTCTTTTGAAAACTAAAAAGATGATCCATTTTAGACTCCATTCATTACTCTCTCGATCTAACACAATCTATATTCAAATAATTTCTTTTTCGTCATTCTTTACCAAAATCATATTACACAATGCTACTAATACTGCTACATCTATATAACGTTTTTATTTTTAGGAAAAAAGTTAATTTTTTTTTTCATAATTTCAAACTTATTTTTTATATAATTAAAAAAAGTTTTTGGTTATAAAAAGATTTTTAACGTTATATTAATAGAAATTTTTGTGAGTTTTTATGTATAATTGACATAAAATTTTTTGAACTAAAAATAAATAAAAATATGTATAATTTTTTTTATATAAAATACGTAGTGTTTTTTAGAAATTTTTATTTATAAAAAATAGTTTTTAAGTTAAAAACGTTTCAAAAGTTTCAAAATTGTTTTTAATATAAATAAAAAGTTTTTGCCTATAAAAACATTTTAAACGTTTTATTTATAGAAAAAACTTTAAGTTTCTATCTACAAATGACATACAGTTTTTTAAACTAATAACAAATAAAAATATGTATGATTTTTTATATAAAAAATGTACAGTTGTTTTGAACTTTTTATTTATAAAAAATATTTTTCATATAATAAAAATATTTAAAAATTGTAGACAAATTTTATTTATGAAAAAAAATAACCTTTTATAATAACTTTAAAACAAGATATTGAATAATGATATATACTAATTTTTATAATTATCATTACATTTGTTTATTATACATCTACGATGTACCACACAAATTATATATTAATAATACTTACGTGCTTGTGTTGGATTACTTATTGAAGGTACTATTTAAAGGGGAAAAAATCACATAATTGTAAGTATATATTCCTGGTAGCCTAAAAGCAGATTATGGTTCAACTTTAGGTTTTAAATAAAGCATCATTTAGGTTTTTTGGATTAGAGATGAAATATTTTTATCAAAACAAACTAAACAATTTTTTACTTTAGGCAAGCTTAATATCAAAAGTAAAAGTGTGTCAGAAGGCCTTAAATTATATGTGTAATTACCACATAAAAAAGATGTAGAGCCTGTAGAGCATTGGCGAGGGAGAAGTCAAATCTTCTTTTCAGATTCAGTTTTAGTTGACCAAAAATTCGCACGTGGAACAGCTGGGTGCAGATATTTCGGATCGTTAATTACCTACTCGATTCCGCACATGCCAACTCCCATTGAGTACAAAGTACTTGCAAAATATGCTAGCTGAAAATCAATTCATTTTAAACTTTAATTCGAAACATTTTTCATTCTTTTTGTTGCTAATTCATTTTTGGTCATAAAATTCATAAATTATCTGAATAACTGTTTCTACTAAAAAACAAAACCAGCGGATCACATTTTCATAAATGTAAAGAAAATCCAGTTTTATGTATGGTCTTGTAAGTTGTACTAATATAATTTTTCAAAAACTGAATACATTAGTGAATTAACTCTCAACAAGAGTAGATTCATAATTCGCTGACATCTCTTAAACATAACGTAAATGGGCTTGTATTCAATTACTTCTCTTCTTTGTAGGGGTGACAATTCGGGTCAACGGATTGTGTTTTGGGCCGACACGATACGAAACGATAAAATTTTTTCTGACACGAACACGACACGATACGACAAGAATTCATTTTTTTTTAATTGACATGAATACGACCAGAATAAAAAATAACACGGCAAGACACGACACGAATACCAAAATTTCTTAAATTTCAAGCAGAAAATACGATAACACGATAACAACACGACACGACTCATAATTCAGATACGAACACGACACGATACGACTTCGTGTAAAAAAATACGACACAAATACAACATATCGTTTCAATTTCGGATCGTTCCATGTCATTTTTACGTGTCGTTTCCAAAATTACCAATCCTACTTGACTGTGAATCTCTTGATGTTGGGATAGATTATTTTGTTGAAGATTCTCCCAGATATGCGAGAGTCTTTGTGGTCAAACAACCCAATTTACAGGGACCCATTTTGATTTTAAAGTTACAATAAATCTGCAATCTTCTTTCTTTCTTTCTAACAGTTTGAATTTGTTTACCTTTTTTTTTTCTTCATGCTTTCACATTACCTACCCCCGCGTCTTAAAATTTAATTTATGTTGTTTGGCAAATTGATGGTGTCCGTTCCCACACTTCCATGTCTATTGGGAGATTTTTTGGGCCTGACTTCATAAAATTGGGCCACGCCATCATTATCATAAAAAAATATTTCTTCATAACAAATACCCCTAAACAGATGTGGATGCCAAAATAACCCTATTTTTCTGTTTGATATTATTATAACGTCCTGATAATGAATATTTTAAGGTCACATATTATATTATCGCTTGAAAATGGTTAGATAATAACACTTATTATGATATTTTTAGTCAAAAATATATCTTTTAAATGCACGTGTTATTAATTTCGTTTATAAAGAAGGGGCATATATTAAATAGTCTCTCGAATTTTTTTTAATACACATTTAGTTCAAATCTTTTTATTTTGCACTAAAAATTCCTTCACGATGCCGCTGACGCGAACCTTTAAAGATAAGAGAATAAGGGATTCGTCATAACGCCAAAAAAAACTTTACCATGTTCTTATACGGTCCTTTAAAAATAAGAGAGTATTTTTTGATACAAAATAAAAAACTTAAACTAAATATATATTAAAAATTATTTGAGTGACTTTTGATATTTGATCTTGTAAAGAACACATAATAAAAGATGCTGATAAATGCAGTTCAATAATATTTTTTTATATATCGTATGGTATTAAGATGATATTTTTGAAACGTCTAAGAAAATTTCAGGTTCGTTCATTTATTGCTTCATGTGCACCAAACTTTTCTTTTAGAGGAAGTATACATTTTACAAAAGAAAATAAAAATATGTCATACAAAAAAGGAACAAAAATTTGGTAAGTGACGGCACCAAATATGTCCCAATCAAATAAATTTCTCGCTCGTCAAGTGGCAATGGCCATACGTACGTTACCGTTGTTTCATCCGATTGAGTGATGAGCTGAGTTCTGGTTGGTGACATAAGTAAAATAAGAAGGAAAATGCTTTTACTCCCAAAAGTCTCTCCCAAATTTCATGTGAACGTACGTCATTCTTTCACTTGTTTATTATCTATTAGCATGTGGTGCGGATTTCGTCAGGACATAAAGTCCAAATCATTTTGAAAAGATTTGAGAAAGTTACGTACTCAAATAAATAAGAATTGAATATCTCTGACACGTATTGAAATACCCATATCTTTACGTTACAAGTTTGAAACAATCAAACAACGTTGCCAAAGTTTGAGATGGTTTCAGGCAGTGCTAACGGCAAAGAGTCAATTGATTCAGGCCATTCCCGTCTACAAGAGCTTGGCTACAAACAAGAACTCAACCGTGATCTCTCGTAATTTTTTGTTTTGTTTTATTTTATTTTAATCTTTCTTTTTTCTTGGAACCCACCTCATTTTTGGACTTCATTTGGGTTAAAGATGAGTTTTTGTTGAGCCTTTTTTTTTGTGTGTGTGTGCGTGTGTTTGGGGTGGAATTGCAGGGTGTTATCCAACTTTGCATTTTCATTTTCGATAATATCGGTGCTTACTGGTATTACTACTCTGTATAATACTGGGCTAAATTTTGGGGGACCAGTTGGTTTAGTATATGGATGGCTTATTGCTGGCTGTTTCACCATGTTTGTTGGCTTGTCCATGGCTGAGATATGTTCTTCCTACCCAACTTCGGGTGGCCTTTATTATTGGAGTGCCAAGCTTGCTGGCCCAAATTGGGCACCTTTTGCCTCATGGATCACTGGCTGGTAATTCGCTTAAATTTTGCATGATTGGTTTTATTTGAATTTGAAGGCACCTGGTTTAGAGGTTACACTTATAATTTGCGTAATATATTCTCCCTTTGTACTGTCATGACCAGTGTTACTAAAACACACTTCTAAGAAATGATGATAAATTGCAATCCAAAATGTGGGATACTGCAATATTAAGTGTTGCATTAGGACTTTAGAATATCCCGGATCATTTTGTGGTTTATTATATTCTTAATTTGATAGGAAGAAGATTGAAGGTGATGAATCCAATTGTAAATGAAACTAAAAACAAAGAGTTCTGCTAATTCTATTGATGCCATGTTTGTGAGTTCCGTTTATTTGTCTTTTGTAACACACCAATAAGTAAATGTGAAGATTCAAGAACAACAACTGTCACATAATGGCTGATACTTAGGTTGAATTTCAAGAGGAAACACATTTGTGCATGAGACTTGGGAAAGGATTTCCTAACTACTTCAATTCTAATTGAAGGAGTTACATGGGTTATTGTCTATAATTCCTTTTAAAACCCTGATTTTAGCAACTAGGTCCCTCAGGAACCTTTACAATCCAAAAACCCAATTTTCTTTATCGTGTTTAATTAAACCGTTCTGGCACCTTCCCTAGAAAGTATCTGCGGTAACGTATCTACGAATTTTGTAAGGTATCTCTGAGTTTTGAAACTTATCTGTGAGAATTTCGTCTGCCAATTTGGCAAGTTATTTGTGTGAATTGTGGGAGTTGGTGGTCAAAACCAACAGTCAGGGGTGAACAGTCCGTTCTCTATTTCATCAGGACTGTTGGGCTTGGGTCTGTTGCTGCTGGGCTGTTCGCTGCCACTCAGCAGACAACTGTTGGGGTCGAATTATCGGTTGTTGGGCTTCGCAGCTGGGTAATAAGGGGCATTGTTGGGGTTTTCACTTGTTTTTCATACTCATAAAAAAATCGTTTGGGGTTGTTTTACCCTAGTTTATATCTCAACCCACTTTGTCTACAAGAGTTAGTGAATGATAAGGGACTTCGAGAGAAATTGAATTGCCATTGTTGATACAAATAAAGATCCGTGGACGTAGTCATATTGGTGAACCCCATTAAAATTAGTTTGTGCTTGCCTGTGGTGTGTTGGTGTGTTTTCTTAACTTTCTCATTTACTTTGCATTTAGATTGTATTTCCTCTCTTGTTACCTCTTGAGTTGGCTTGACTTGGAATTTGGGTGTGCATGAATCACTGTTGCGAGTGAGTACCTACACAACATAGATTTCATAAAATATGTCTATTTTGGCAAGGTACCTGTGACTTTCACAAGCTTCTGGATTGCATTCAATTGCTTCTCTGTACTGAGGTGCTCTTTAAGCACAAATCTAAGAGAAAATAACAAAATAGAAGATGCTTAGAGGGCATCTTTCTAGTTCTCCATCAATCTAATCATTCCCTAAATAGTGGAATAATCTTAGTTGGAAGTGCAACTAAATCAAGATAATCCTTCTTTACTATTAGGCCATCCAGAGAGGGAGGTCTAAATGTCAACATTACATTTCTCCTCTCACAGTGGGTAGGAAAGAATGCACATTCTACTGTAGAAATGTGTTAGGCAGATACAAGTTTGCATTGTGTTTATTCAATGTGCAATTGGGCCCCACATAGGTGGGCGGGTAAATGTCCACCGCCCAAGAGGTGCTGGGTGCTAAAACGGAAAGTGTCCAGACATTTACCCCTCCATTTGCAACTTTCACTGATGGGGAAGAAAGGTCAAATTGCTGGGCGCTAAAAAGACTACTGCCAAAGGTGGCCCCCAATGCCCAGCCACCTGCTGGGCGCTAGAATATTGCCCGCACAGTCCCCTTTTACATTGTCCCACTGTGGCTTCAAGGCTGAAAATGGAGGGGTAAATGTCTATATTTTCAACGTTTTACATTGTGTTGCTGTGGGTGGCCTTAGAAAATGCATTAATTAAACTTTTAGAAAATGTTGTTTGGATTTCTTGTCACTTGTAGGGGAAATGGATGAATGTTTCCATATTGTGCATGTATAATGAAAATCATAACCTCTTTTTTCTACTGCACTTGCATCTTCTGATGGTATATTTCCCTTTTCTTTTCTTGCAGGTTCAACATTGTTGGTCAGGTATATTCTTAAGAATTCTTATATTTCAACATTCAAAATCACTCGAAACTTTATTTGGATGCCAAGCTCCATCTTTTTGTGATATCACCAACAATTTATAGCTGTAATCACTGAAGATACCTTTGTCTGCAGTGGGCTGTAACAACGAGCATCAACTATTCACTTGCTCAGTTGATTCAAGTCATCATTCTCCTCAGCACAGGCGGTAAGAACGGAGGTGGTTATGAGGCCTCTAAATATGTAGTTATCGGTTTCCATGGTGGCATTCTCCTGTTACATGCCATCATAAACAGCCTTTCTATCTCGTGGTTATCCTTCTTTGGACAGTTTGCTGCCTTGTGGAATTTCATTGGTATGAAGAATATACTAGTCACTTTTCTTCTTAAGCTACGTTAGGTTGAGGTGAATTTTTTTTCACCTACCTAATGCTGTTTGTCTAAAATTTTAAATACATTTACATGGTACAAATATGTGATTTTGGCTAAAATGGTGACCAAAATATAACTCCGAGTAGGTGAATCTTTTCACCATTTTACTTTTCAAATGAAACCGAGCGTTAATTCCATTGCATTCTGGTGGACAATCTCTCTTGAGACCTCTAATTGGTGTTGGCTAATTTAGGTGTTTTTGTTCTTATGATTCTCATTCCCCTGGTTGCAACGGAAAGGGCAAGTGCGAAGTTTGTTTTCACTCACTTCAACACTGATAATGGGGAAGGCATCAACAGTAAAGTCTACATATTTGTTCTGGGGCTCCTTATGAGCCAGTATACACTATCAGGGTATGATGCTTCTGCCCATATGGTGAGTTTTATGGTCTTGTTTGTAGCCATTTCAAATTGTCACATTTTTTTACGACTGTTATATTCTTCAAAGCTTCACTTGTCTGACATTATTCAAAATTTAAGTTAGGTTGACTCCAATTAATACTAGATTTTTGTGAAATTCGAGGCCTTCTTATTTAAACTGGGGGGATGCATTGATCAAACCATAATTTTCATGCGTATGCAATGTCATTTCATTAGTTACTGGAAACTAAACAATCTAACACATACTCCTACCTTCCCAAATCCAGTCTTTATTTCGTTTTGGGATGTCCCTAACTAAAAGTCATGATTCCGAAAATAGCATGAAATTTCAACATTAATTGGGGAATAGAATCTCAACATCAGCTGATGTTTGTGATGTTGGTCTGATGTGCAATAAAGTTGAGAAGTTCAATAGGAACTCTTAATTAGGAACGAAGGGACGATTTAGTCTACTCGTTTAGTTCTTTCTTAATCTAAAGAACATCTTATATACATACAGAGGTGGCAACTCCAATGTAAGTTTACTTGAAAAATAGGGTACCTCGTCACAGTAATCAATTTCTATTTATTTATTTTTTATTTTTGCTTTTGTGAAAGGAAAGCATAATCTAAGTTAATACATTTCTTGGGCACAGTTTTGTTGAAACGTTGACATAGCATGTGTGTATTGATTAGTCAAACTTCCCCAGAGACGGGCATGCATGATTGTCATCACTACGTTAATCAAACCGTGTCCGCCCAGAGTTACTCCTATCTTTAAACATTTTGAGGAGTCATTGCCCTTTTCTTTTGGGCTGTTTATCTCATAATTAATGAGAACTAAAATCAAACCATTATGTTTTCCCTAAAACTTTATCTGCCAGTCAGAGGAAACCAAGAGCGCGGATATAAATGGACCAAAGGGAATCATCAGTTCAGTTGGCATATCAATTGTTGTTGGATGGGGTTACCTACTTGGTATCACATTTGCAGTTACCAACATCCCCTACCTCTTGAGCGAGGACAATGATGCTGGTGGTTATGCCATTGCTGAGGTCTTTTACCAAGCTTTCAAGAGTAGATATGGCAGTGGTGTTGGGGGAATTATTTGCTTGGGTGTGGTTGCTGTTGCCATATTTTTCTGCGGCATGAGCTCAATTACAAGCAACTCCAGGTATAAATGCTTCTTTAGGTTTTGTTTGGTTCGGGCTATAATGTTTGTTTCACTTGGTTGAAATTGAACACAAAAAATTATATTTACTTATTCAGAGTTAAATTTTAAGGAGTACCTTGTATGCAAAAACTTGAAACTTCAGGTGGGGGTTTGCATTTTTTCCTTGTAAGTTTATACGAACAATTCTTTTAATACTTACTTCCTTGATAAAAAACATTTCACCCCGAACTAAACAGGGGCCTAAAGATGAAAACATATTACTTGCCTCTTTTCATGTTAGAAGTATTCACTTGCGGCCATGGGGCAGATCCATGCACAAGGTATGGTGGGGACCTGCTCACCTCAAACTATGAGATGTTTTAAAATTACTATTGTATAATGTAGTTTTTTTTTACAAAAACTAAGTAAATTTTGAAATTTAAAAGAGCTTGCCCACCTTAAATTTTTAACAGAATTTTAGTATTACAATTTGTCCACCTTGATAAAATGTTCTTGATCCGACCCTGATTGCGGCAACTTAAGATGAATTTTATTGTCAGGATGGCTTATGCATTTTCTAGAGATGGGGCCATGCCATTGTCATCATTATGGCATAAAGTAAATCACCAGGAGGTTCCCATCAATGCAGTTTGGCTTTCTGCTTTCATAGCATTTTGCATGGCCCTTACGGTAAGGACATCTTTTTTTTAATTTTTGCTTCTGCGTTGTGTTGCCGTCAGATTATGTGATGATGCATTAGATGACTCCTAGGTTTGGGGGGTTCACATTTAACTCTACAATGTGTTGCCTTCGTGTCATTCTCTTAGAGTATCTGTCTAATCATTGGCCAACCAAATACTTACAGAGATAAATTGAAAATATAATTATTAATGGAATGTTTTCTAGAGAAATTTAAGAATGATGTTTTTTATTGGAACAGTTAATGTTTAGTTCCTGGGAGCTAAGTAAACTTAGTCCACCTTATTTTTTTATGTTCCAAAAAGTCCATCTATTTTTTTTGACAAATTCACTTAGGGTTTAGGATAAGAGAAGAAAGAGTGTTGGTTGTGAATGTTTTATATGGTGAGAGATTTTTTGGAATAAAATAAAAAATCCTGGAGACGTCAATTTAAAAAATATCGTGGGACTTTTCATCGAATGAACCTTTTTTATTCGAAAAAAAATTGACGGAGTCCAGGTAAATATATTTTTTCCTTTTTGTGCCCCTATCTCCGCTTTGGATCTCGCTTGCTTGCTCTAATATCAAACTGTCTGAATGCTGATCTTAGGTTTATAGAACTATAAAATTTGGTGACTAACAAATATTGTCATTAACCTTGGGTATCATGTTCATCTGGATGTTTTTTTTTGGGTGAAACGTGAATTAGTTAACTTTCTGGATGTTGAGTTACTCTTCTACTGGGTATAGGTTATAACATTAAATCCAATAGCTATTGTATCTCTTAATTTCTAGCGTGTCTATATCTCAGTTCACGCGACAATTTTCTGTCGTATCACTTGGTGTGGCAGTTTATCAAAATCTGTTTTATCAATTGAATTTCGATAGTTTCTCTTTTAAATTGCGATAACATAGTCTTCGTGTTTTACGAGTACTTGCAGTCCCTTGGGAGCATAGTGGCATTTGAAGCCATGGTATCGATCGCAACTATCGGGCTCTACATTGCTTATGCTTTACCCATATTCTTTAGGGTGACTTTGGCCCGAAAATCTTTCGTTCCCGGGCCTTTCAACTTGGGCCGCTTCGGACCCATTGTCGGATGGATTGCAGTTATTTGGGTGGCAACCATCTCGGTACTCTTCTCTTTGCCTGTAGCCTACCCCATAACAGAGGAGACTCTCAATTATACTCCCGTTGCAGTTGGTGGCCTAATCATTCTTGTTGTTTCCTTTTGGGTCTTGAGTGCTCGGCATTGGTTTAAAGGCCCTATAACCAACATAATTATTCATCCCTGAAGAAGTGTTGTTATCCTAAAACATCATATATAATCTCATACCTGTTCCATTGTCATTTAGTTTTATTTTTTAATAAATTGTGGAAAAGTTGCACCAATTGAATACTAGACTTCTTTATGAAAAGACGAGAAATTTATCAAGGGGTATATTGTAAACTAAATTGTACTAAATAGATATTGCGAGGAACACCCTAAACTATTTATAATGCAAGAAACCCTCATGAATTTCGCGTTTTGTTGTAAAGACCCTTTATGTGTTGCTAAAAGATCCCTAATGATTTTTTTTGGGCAAACAAAATATATCATTTAAGAGTTATTTGAACATACACAAGGTTATTTTGCTAACTCTTGAAATTCCATTCTTTACACTTTCCAAGTTTCGAGTTTATTAAATACAAATTAAGTTACATAATGCCTTTTTTATTCTATTTTTTATAATGAAATTTTCAATATATTTTGGTCTTAAAAGGTAAGGAGGAAAGGCCAGGAAAAAATATGTACTGAAGTAAACAAACATAACAAATTTTTTAGTTCATTTGTGTTGTTATTTATACAACTAGAAATCCAAAGGTATTAGTAAAGACCAAAGAGTAGTTGCAACAAAACTAAACTTGATTGCTACTATAGAAGATACTTGAAATGTATATGAATATTTCAAAATAATTATGGGAAAGAAAGAACAATCATATTAAAAATAAAAATATTAAACGTATACAGGAATCCGTCCATAAACGACAAAGAATTGTTGTACACGACAAATGAGCGATTTGCTATTCAGATATCATCTAATGTTTAAGGTACTGTAATGTCTCTGATCTCCAATCTTTAATCCATATTTTCTTTTGAACAAAAGAAGTGAATAACAAAGGAAACTGAAAAATGAACACTGTGTTGTACCTTAAAGACTAGCCGACAGCAAAATTCCATATAATGTGATGCCTTCATTCTAGGAGTGGCAAAGAAGTTCTGTTTCTATGAAGAAAGAAACAAATGAGGGTGCGATATGGGGATTTTGACCATCAATTATGTGTTATTCCAATTTTAATACCACTATTAAAGTGTTGAGGAAATATAGAAACAATAGTAAAAGGCGATTTGTATGATGTCATTTGTTTAGGGTGTTTGTAAGGGCACCACAACTTTTACTTCAAAATATCACAAGGAAAAAAATAATATTTTTTTGCTAAGGGCCACCACATCATATATATATATAATGATGCTCTTGTGCGGATTAGTCCGCATTTTAAGAATGCGGACCGAACATGTGTAACCTAACGGTGCGCCTAGAAATTATCGCCTAAATTATAGACACACTCTCTCTCTTCTGGGTCACCGTCAGGAGACACATGTCCAGTCCGCACTCTTAAAATGTGGACTGGTCCGCACAAGAGCAGGACTGTATATATATATATATATATATTTGCTTATTCATAAGGATTGAAAATATGAAAAATCGCAAAATTGTCCAGTGGTTCGGGGTCGGGCCCCCGAAGAAGAAGATGATTTTCGGGGTGATTATCCCGAATCAAAGTTGATTTTTTTTAAGAAAAAGTTTCATTTAGGATGATTATGTCGAATGGAATGCATATATTCGGGATGATATGCCAAATTAAATGCATATATTTGGGATAATTATGCCGAAAGGAATGTAAATATATTTTTTTTGTTGAAAAGTCTCATTCGGGATAATTATATCGAATGAAACGCATATACTCGGGATATACTCGGAGTAATTATACCGAATGATGTTTGAATCCAATTTTCGTACCATATATGGTTCGGGGCAAACATGACGAATGTTGGGGCGTTACTCGGGGTCAGGATATCGAACCACAGGGTTATCAGCTAGGGTTTTGTACCCCAGGGTTTATTGATTATGTGGTATTTTCTCAACATATGATGGATATTAAACGTTCTTTGCAGAAAAATTAATACATTATTGTTGTTCAATATGTTTTTCATAGGTTTAACATGTTTTTCAAGGGTTTAACATGTTTTTCATAATGAATAATATATCAAACAATGTCTATTATATATGTTTTGATGACTATAATCTTGTTTGTATGGTGTTAAATGATGATTTGATGAAGATTTTTGAAGTTTTGGAGGTTTAGATAATGTGATTAATTTGTAGTTGAAGTTGAGAGGTTTTGAAGTTGAAAGGTTGAGAAGTTGAGAGGTTTGAATGTGAAGTGACAAGGAGGGAAAATGGGTAAAATGATTTTTTAAACTTTAAATATGTGGTAGCCCTTTTATAGTATTTGGAAGTAACTATTAAAATTAAGTGGTATTTTGTAGTAAAAAATGAGTTGTGGTATTTTGGAGTATTATTTGTGGTTCCCTCAGAAACACTCTCTGTTTATTGGATATAAAATCCAATAATGAATGGATCATATGAAATAATATACATTACACCAAATCTATCGGATTGTCACGGTCATTGACCGTGACAAGTCCAACTTGTCAAGATCAATGACAGTAACAATTCTGGGGGTGACTACTTCTGTTGTCACAGACTTGTCACGATCATTAATCGTGACAAGTTCATTAGACTTGTCACGGTCCTATCACGGTCTCTGATATTAACAATATTTGTCACGGTCTAAGATCGTGACAAATCCGTGACAATCTTTGAAAAATTATCACGGTCAATGACCGCGACAAGTTTATTTATCACAGACTTGTCATAGTCAATGACCGTGATAATTCTGGGCATAATTGAAAAAAAATCTGCTAGGCAGTATGGCCACTACCACTGCCCAACAGTATATTTATACCTGTTATAGCAACGTTGTACCTGTTCAAACATCATATATCTAAATAAAATAGAGATAATGCAAATATACATTCAAAACAATATACATCACGATATAATGAAATGTAACAACTTAAATCAATTTAATTCAAATAATGTCACTACATGTCTGGGGTAGGTTTGAGGAGGTGGATAGGACACACGATATACGAATTCATACACCCTTGTATATTCATCGTGTTGCATTGTTCGCGCAACCACAATGGGGAGTTCTCCTTTCTAGGTATCACATGCATTACGAGCACCTTGGTCTAGATGTCTTGAAGTGCACGTCCATGAACTGGCATACCTTGGACGGTATTCGGGTCCCTCAACCCCCGCTCTATCCGCTGGCCACCAAATATGTCATGTATAAACATGTGCGGCCAACCAAGTGTCGATATCGATTGGTCTAAGGGAGCCAAATAGGGGACTGGATCATCAGAGTCTGCACGTGTCAGCGATGAAGTAACGAGGTCCACATCCTCGTCCTCATGCACCTCGTCCTCCACCACCTTCTCCTTCCCTTTCCCCTTACGTTTTTCGCCCAATGAACGCTTCATGAATGAGAACATATCTTGGACCATCACCTCCAAATGGGATAACTTCGCGTCATGCGAGTCCACCATTCGATCCAACCTGGTGTTGCTCATCTCCAATCCGATGATCCTAGATTTGGCCACCCGCGAGCTCACCCCCCTTGTCCTCCCCTTGCGATCAGCGCCAAGCACTTGGCTGAGTGCGTCTGTGGACAAAGATGCCTTGTTAACATCAGACTGCGACTCATGCACTTCCTTAGGCTTTGTCTGAAACGACAAAAAACACATGATTAGTTAAATAAGTAAATAAAAAAATTATAACGTAATTAACAAAAAGTAAACGTCAGATTACTTACAATCGTGGACGCGACAATCGGGGACACCTATTTATCCTTCTCCTTCTTCGTTCGAATAGCCATATAAGTATCGAGCTTATGTGGCATACCCCTAGGGCCACTCCCCGTACCCTGAAATAAAATAATGCAAAATTAGTATCGGCCACGCAAAATAAATAATGCAGAATAACATATTTCTGTAATTATAGAAAAATTAAATCTTACCATCATCTTATGCTCCACTTCGGCGTAAGACGTACGGCTGGAGTAGTGCATATCCGTCTTTTTTGCCCGATTTTCCCTCCCCGATTGGCGAGATGCCAATTGTCGCTCCCCGATCTCATTGTCAATGAACTTTTGCCATTGTGCCAATGAGATCGGCTCCTTCGGCGGGACGGAGTCACGCATTCGGATAACAGAGTCTCGGGTCTTCCCAAAGTTTCGGGTCCTCATATTTTTCTTCCACGTCTTGTGTTGCTCCCTCAACTGCTCCAAGACGGAATCGCGTAGTTTTGGGTCCAGACTGAATTGTTCCTGTCCAACAAATACAACGTTAGTTACGAATAAATATAAATATAAATATAAATATAAATATAAAATGAAATTGAAATATTTATATAAATATAAATATAAATACATTACCTGTAGTGCCACCCAAATAGCTAACTTGATCTCATTTGGAACCTCCCTCCAACTAGTGTACCCCAGACCGATGATCGTCTTTACCAACTCGAGGGATCTCGCTAATAGCCCCGTCTTATTCTCGACAGCCATCCCCAATTTGCCCCATTTGGGGAGCCTAGGGGCCGAGGAGCCCTCGTCGCCTCCGCTACCACTGAGCCCAGATGACATAATCATAATCAACATCATCATCCCCGCCTTAATACTTGAAGGAGACATTTTCTGTAAAAAAATGTTGTTATTAGTACAAATCCATATGAATTAAAAGAGGACATGCAAATATGTACAATTACTACAAATTCAAATGAATTATTACTGTTTAACACCTCAATTCTGAATTACAAAACAACAACATCTAACTCATAATATGTACAATTACTAAAAATCCGAAACATTCCCACCCCCACCCCTATTGCCCACACACACTCACACTACACACACATTGCCCTGAAGCACCTTATACTTTTGACTCACTTGAGTCTATATTGTATAAGTGTTCATCTAGTTTGGAAATTATGACAAAATTGTGTCTATCCTAGAAACCAAAGAACCTCAGAGTTTGGATTGTTATTTTATTCCTCTTGCTTGATTGATCTAGATACCTTTACCAACACTCACACACTTTAGAATTGCATTCATACATTTCATATTGCATATAAGTGTATATATATGTTGAGTGTGTTTAAATCCTTAAAATTATTTTTTAATAAATTTTGGGAATTTTATAAACTTTTAAAATAAGGATTTTATTAATTATAATTTTGTTTTAAAAAGTTTTGGGGTCATTATGAAATTATGGTTTGTTAGTTATATTGGTTGAAAGTTCCTTTGGGTAGAATTCGAAAGCGACAGAGACTTCAGGGTGCATTTGTAATTATTTTTGGACGCGCGTTTGTTAACCTCTTTGTGCCCAACATCTGTTGCATTCTGATTAGTTGAATTTGTGTTTCTTCTAAGAGAGTAAAACAACGAATGTTTACAGCCTTTGGATCATGTTTATCAACGATCTGCATGCGCTCCTACATAATCCATGTGAACCTCTTTTGAGCCAATCAGGAGAGTTATAACCACCGCGTACTTTTAACCCTTGGATCAAAGTCAATAAACCTTGACTCAATCTAAGCCATTGATTTTGAACCAAAGTCTCGAATCTTCTCAGCCCCTATATAAGGAGGCCTTCTCTCAGCTATCTAAGACTTTTGCCATTTCGTCCTTTCCAGAGAGAGAAAGAGAGTAGAGAGGTAAAAGAGAGAAAAAGAGAGAAAAGAGAGAAACCAGAGAAGAGAGAAAAAGAGTTAGAAACCCTAACCCTAAAACTAAATCGTCCAACATCTTTTTGAAATCCTAACCTCTTTTCAAAACCAGTATATACCAAACACAATCTTGAGTGTTTGAGAGTTGGTTTGAGTAGTTGGTTGATGCTGTAACCTCTTCGTTCTTAGATCTTGTGTCCAACTTAAGCATTTCACTTAGATCTAAGTTTCTGCTTCATAGAAATATTAGATCTGAGCATTTTATGTTACATTTCACTAAGATCTGCATATTTTGTTTCTCATCTTGAGAAATCTATTGTTGATTATTTTCTGTAAATGTTTTTAACTTCGAAATCAACAATAACATTTTCTGTTTCTAGTGTTTTGTAAAACAAAACCTTCGACCTAGTTGGAATTGCACTTGGTGATTTTCAATCTCAAAAATATTTTCAAAACTTGAGATTGATTAAGATCTTGATACGTCTTCCGAGCAAGATAGCCGTGGATTCTGGGATAAAATAAAGGTCAAATAAGGGTAAGTTTTATAACGAAGAGAGAAATAGAAAATCACTGCATATAGATCTTATATGTAATTTGATAGGACTGTTTGTATAAAATAAGTGTGTGTGTGTGCATGCATGTGTTAGAAAGCACCTTCACAAACACTATCACCCTACCACACTAAAAGTGTTGGTAATAAGATCTAAAGAACAAGAGTCGACGTAAAGAACTTGAACAAATTGGAAGTTAGCAAATTAGGAGAACAACACCAACAATCAGAACTGCAGAGAAGTTACAAGGACACGAGTGGGTACATTCCTAAACTTGTATAGGTCTGATTTGTGTGCATGTGTGTTATATAGTTTGTAACTGTTATAATTTATTTTAGTGGAATTTTTGGTTTACTCCGTAGAGGGAGTCGTGGATGTTTCCTCAGTTGGGTGAGGTTTTACCACGTAAAAAATCCCTTATTCTTAATCTTTCTACATCTCCTCATCTAATTCTTGGTTGTGCTGAGTTTAAAGTTTTTAAACTGATTTATTAAACCTGTTAACAAATCTTGAACAAATCTCGTACATATTTTTGTTAAACACATCTTGTGATTAATTAGATTTGGTTTTAAAGAAAAGAGTTTCTTCAAAAAACAGTTCGGAGTTACTTAAATAGTTTAATTTTATATTAAACGGCTTTAGTAACAGATTTTCAATTGGTATAAGAGCTTTGTAAATTTCTTTTAATAGATTATGTGTTTCTGAAATTGTTTTATGAAAATCAAACATGGATGAGAAAAATGAAAGATTTGGTAACTTGACCAGACCTCCTATCTTTGATGGAACCAATTTTGCTTACTGGAAAGTAAGGATGATTGCTTTAATTCAAGGAGCTTTGGGAGATGATATCTGGGACATTGTTGAAAATGGATACATTTTTCCTACTAAACCAGCCACTGAAGGAAGTAATGAGAGGGTTAAGAAAGTATTAAGTGAGTTCACACAAGAAGAGAAGCAAGTTTCTCGCAACAATAACAAAGGAAATAATGCAATATATATGTCCATAAATGAACATGAGTTCAAAAGAATCTCATCCTGTACCACTTCTAAGGAAGCTTGGGACATTTTGGTTACTGCTCATGAAGGTGACACTAGAGTTAAGGCTGCTAAACACAAATGCTCATTCAATAGTATAACTCTTTAATTATGTCTGAATCTGAGTCATTTGATGACTTCTATATGAACTTGACTGATATTGTGACCAAACTTCATGCTAATGGGATAACATATGATAGACATGAAATTGTATCTAAAATTCTGAGATCATTACCACAGAAATTTGACAACAAAAGATATGCTATTGAGGAAATGTGTGACATAAATCTCACTCCTGAATTACTCAGTAGTAAATTAAGAACCTTGGAAATGGAATTAGAATTTAAGAAACAATTGACCCAGCCCCATAGGAAACAGACTAGTTCCAACCTGAGCTTTTCTTCTAAGTTGATTAAGCCTGAGTTTAACGTTCCCAATGATAACTATGATGAGGAATGCGATATAGAGAGTTTGGACAATCAGATTGCCTTAATGTCAAAAAAATTTAAGAAAATTATTAAGTTTAGAAACAACATGGTAAACAAACAAGGCAAGTTCAATTATCTAACTCAATCTAATCATAAACCTCATGAGAAAAATCAAGACAAACATCACAAGGACTTTCACTCTAGACCTAACAGAGACCTTAAGAAGACTGAATGCTTTAGATGTGGAAAACTAGGACACATTGCACAAGATTGTAGAGTTAACTTGAACACTCAAAATAAACACACAAGGGCCAACATTTGCAAGACATGGGATGATTCAAGTGACTCTGAAAATGAGGAACCTGAGTCATCTGATGTTTTTTATCCTTGCATGTCTTTCTTTGCCAAGATTATCTATAAGGATGATATGCCTGTGCTTGTTAGTGAGGATGAATCTAGTAATTCTACTTCTGTTGTTGTGAATCATGCTGTTACTGGTTTAAATGCTTTAATTACTGAGAACATTGCTATTTCTACCACGGGGTGTGTGAGTCAAAGGGAAAGCGAGAATGACGATGTCAATGGGTGCGTGAGTCCAAGAATTGAAGCCTTAGTGGTCACTTCACACACTACACTTAGTTACTCGGATAATGAAGACGTCCCTGATATTCACACACTTTATGCGAAAACTCTCAAGAAAAGCACTAGACTAGAGAAGATAGTGAAAGATCTCACTAAGAAACTAGAAGATCTAAGTCTGATGGTCAAACTTAATGCTGAAGAGTATACTACCCAATGTCTAACTCATGAAAGTGAAATCAAAATGTTTGATCAAAAACTGAAAAATTTGATTGAAATAAATGAAACTCTGGAGAAAAAACACAAAGGGATATTGTTAGAATTGGAACAAACTAAGGAAAAGACAACAATTGTTTTCAAAAAATTTACAAAATTTGAAAATAACTCAAACTGTTTTGATGGATTTGTTGCTGAATCAAAAACCAATTCTGATGATCGAACTGGAATAG
Organism: Sambucus nigra; assembly: GCA_949130495.1. Taxonomy (NCBI): domain Eukaryota; kingdom Viridiplantae; phylum Streptophyta; class Magnoliopsida; order Dipsacales; family Adoxaceae; genus Sambucus; species Sambucus nigra. The sequence continues at coordinate 289,065,069 of OX422215.1, read as the reverse complement.
GGTTTTGCCCCAATTTGAAGACACAAACAAATTCTTTTGAACCTATCAAGTTTGTGTCAGGAGGTAAAAGACCTATTGAAACCTTCCCAGACTTTAATTCTCTAAAAGCTGAGTTTGACTCAAAACATCAAAATTTTGATATTGGGGAATCAAGTTACCCTAAACATGAAAGTTCACCTAAGACTAAATATGTTTGCCCCTCCATTAGGAAGAGTGAATCTACATTCAAAACGTTTATATCTAGGAATTGGGTTCAATCTCAAAATTCCTTAAAGCGAATGTTTAGAGATTTTCCTAAGGAGACTCCTACCTTGAACAACCTTTATTGCTCCTACTGCGATATATACGGCCATTGTTTTGATGGTTGCTATGCTAGAAGACTTGTTAAACCTGTCTGTAATCCTCCTATCTATCAAAACTTTATCTATTCTAGGAGAAGACGTAACAATTATATTCTGCCTAGACAACCAGACAAAAAATCTAACTATAGGAAGAGAAAGACCAACCCTAAAAGAATATTCCCTAGAAGGATTCCTAAACACTTTCCTAAAACATATGCTCATGCGTTTCATAAAATTCAAAATCATGAGCAAAATATTTTTCAGCAAAAATCGAATGCTCGAAAATTTTATCAATTGAGAGCAAATAAGCGCAAAATGAAAACAAGAGCAATTTGGGTTAGAAAAGATGATATATTACCCCAGATGAAGTGTAACATTGTTATTACTGCTTTAAAAGCTGAACACACATCTTCTGGTTGGTATTTAGACTCTGGATGCTCTAAACACATGACTGGGGATGATACAAAGCTCTTAAACAAAACCAGCTTTGCTGGAGGAAAAGTTATTTTTGGTGATGGAGTATGGTAAAGAAACTCTCCAAGAAGAAGGACTTCCTGTTCTTGAAAATGTTCTTCTAGTTAAAGGTCTTAAGGCCAATCTACTTAGTATCTCACAATTTTGTGACTCAGATCATACTGTTACCTTTTCAAAGAACAATTGCAAAATTTTAAATGAAAAGGGTGAATGCATAATTACAGGATTCAGGACTCCTGACAATTGTTATACTGTCATGAATAATTCTGAAATCTGTAATGTTGACAGAATGGATGACAATGAGATATGGCATAACAGGATGGGTCACATAAATTACGATAATCTTAGTAGATTGACTTCTCAAGAAATAGTTAGAGGAGTTCCAAAAATCAAATCCATTTCTAATATTGTCGGTGGTTCCTGTCAGGAAGGAAAAATTGTTAAGACACCTCATAAGAAAGTTAAAGATATCCTTACCTCTAACCCTTTATAGCTCATCCATATGGACCTAATGGGTCCCTCCCAAACTGTTAGTATATGTGGACACAATTACATTCTTGTTATGGTTGATGACTTCACTAGATTTACGTGGGTAGCCTTCTTAAAACAAAAGTCTGACGCTTTTCAAACTTTCTTAAAAATACTTCTTCGGATTGAAAATGAGAAGGACACTCAAGTAAATAAAATTCGTAGTGATAGAGGTGGAGAATTCAAAGACACTGGTATAATAGAGTATTGTGACTATAATGGTTACAAACATGAGTTTAGTGCTCCTAAGACTCCTCAACAAAATGGTATCGCTGAGAGAAATAATCGTACTCTTCAAGAGATGGCACGTGTTATGTTACATGCCAAGAATTTGCCTAAATATTTTTGGGTGGAATCTATTCGTACTGCGTGTCACATTATCAATAAGGTCTATCTTAGAAAGAATTCTAAACAAACTCCTTACGAGCTTTGGTATAAGAAAAATCCCAATCTCAAGTACCTTAGAACCTTTGGTAGTACTTGTTATGTATGCAAAGATAGGGAACACTTGTCCAAATTTGAGAGCCGGGGAGATAAAGCTATTTTTCTAGGATACTCGCCTAACAGTAGAGCCTACCATGTTTATAATCTTCGCACTAAAACCTTGATGGAATCCATAAATGTAATTGTAAGTGACACTACTGTAGAGAGTAAGACTGGTGAATCAACTATTGTGGAAGAGCCTACAAATGTTTTAGAAAATGACTCTCCAGAAATAGATGACTCATTACCAGTTGAGATACCTGAAGTACCTAACTGGGTTTCTAAAGACCATCCCATAAATAACGTTGTTGGTAATCCTAGTGAGCCTGTGCGTACAAGATCTCAATTAAGAAATTATGCTCATTATGCATGTTTTGTTTCCCTAGTGAAACCAAAGAATGTAAATGAGGCATTGAATGACTCTCACTGGATTTATGCTATGCAGGAAGAACTTCTTCAATTTGTCATTCATGATGTTTGGTATCTTGTACCTAGGCCTACTCACAAAAAGATTATTGGCACACGTTGGATATTTAAAAATAAATCTGATGAAAGGGGGATAATCATTAGAAACAAAGCGAGATTAGTTGCTCAAGGATATTCTCAAATTGAAGGAATAGATTTTAACGAAACTTTTGCTCCTGTTACTCGTTTAGAATCTGTTCGTCTTCTCTTTGCCATAGCTTGCCACTTCCATTTTACACTCTACCAAATGGATGTCAAATCTGCATTCCTTAATGGAATATTGACTGAAGAGACCTATGTAGAACAATCAAAAGGGTTTATTGACCCTCAATATCTAAATCATGTATTTCGTCTTAAAAAGGCTCTGTATGGCCTTAAACAAGCGCCTAGAGCCTGGTATGAGCGTCTTTCCAGCTTCCTCTTAGATAAAGGTTTTAAAAGAGGTGGAAATGATCAAACTTTATTTGTCAAACATTTTGGCAAACACATCATTATAGCTCAAGTTTATGTTGACGATATTATCTTTGGATCAACTTCTCCCTCAGAAGTAAAATCCTTTTCTGAAATTATGCATAAAGAGTTTCAAATGTCTCTTATGGGGGAGTTGCAATTTTTCTTAGGTCTTCAAGTCAAACAAAATTCAGAAGGATTATTTTTCTCGCAATCTAAATACGCTTTAGAGATAGTCAAAAAATTCGGCCTTGAGAGTGCTAAAGATGCTAAAACTCCCATGAGTACTACGGTAAAACTATCTAAAGATGAAACTGGAAAATGTATAGATCCAACTCTATATCGTAGTATGATAGGAACCTTGCTATACCTTACTGCCTCACGTCCTGATTTAATGTATGCTGTATGTGTATGTGATCGTTATCAAAATAACCCTAAAGAGAGCCATCTATCTTCTGTTATAAGAATTATTAAATATGTAAAAGGAACTCTAAACCTAGGACTTTGGTACACTAGTGATACACCTGGCACTATAATTGAATACACTAATGCTGACTGGGCTGGGTGTACATCAGGAGAATGTTATTATATAGGTAATAATTTGGTGGGATGGAGTAGTAAGAAACAAAACTGCACATCACTCTCAACAGCTGAATCTGAATACATAGCCGCTGGAAGCTTCTGTGCTCAATTACTTTGGCTTAAACAAATACTAAGTGATTATGGTATTCAAGAAAACTAATTGCATCTCTATTGTGATAATCAAAGCGCGATCAATATCTCTAAAAATCCTGTTCAACACTCGCGAACAAAACACATAAAAATAAGACATCATTTTATACGCCAATTGGTTGAAACTAAGGAATTAGAAATCAATTATCTTCCTACTGATTTGCAACTCGCAAATATGTTTACCAAACCTTTAGATTATAATAGATTTATTTCTTTGCGTAAATCAATAGGTATGGTGTGTGTTGATTAATCTCTTTGGTCTCTATATTTTTTCCCTTTGTCTATTTGAGACAAAATGGGGGAGAAATTTGAGTCTAATGAATCTTTTTACATATACTAAACAACTTGATCTTAGTGATTCATTGCAGGATTCTGTACAGTTATTCTCAACAGTTGTAATAGGGTATTCAATTGTAATTAGTTGAGTTATGTACTTTTCTTTTCTAGGAAATGGGTAAATAGAATTCTTATAGGAATAGGTTTTCCTTATTCTTGTTGCCCTACGAGTTCTAGATGACTCAAAGGAGATTTTGTCTCATATTTCCAAAGGGGGAGATTAAAGCACCTTATACTTTTGACTCACTTGAGTCTATATTGTATAAGTGTTCATTTAGTTTGGAAATTGTGACAAAATTGTGTCTATCCTAGAAACCAAAGAACCTCAGAGTTTGGATTGTTATTTTATTCCTCTTGCTTGATTGATCTAGATACCTTTACCAACACTCACACACTTTAGAATTGCATTCATACATTTCATATTGCATATATATATATATATATATATATATATATATATATATATATATATATATATATATATATATATATATAGTGAGTGTGTTTAAATCCCTAAAATTGTTTTTTAATAAATTTTGGGAATTTTATAAACTTTTAAAATAAGGATTTTATTAATTAAAATTTTGTTTTAAAAAGTTTTGGGGTCATTATGCAATTATGGTTTGTTAGTTATATTGGCTGAAAGTTCCTTTGGGTAGAATCCGAAAGCGGCAGAGACTTCAGGGTGCATTGTAATTATTTTTGGACTCGTGTTTGTTAACCTCTTTGTGCCCAACATCTGTTGTATTCTGATTGGTTGAATTTGTGTTTCTTCTAAGAGAGTAAAACAGTGAATGTTTACAGCCTTTGGATCATGTTTATCAACGATCTGCATGTGCTCCTACATAATCCATGTGAACCTCTTTTGAGCCAATCAGGAGAGTTATAACCACCGCGTACTTTTAACCCTTGGATCAAAGTCAATAAACCTTGACTCAATCTAAGCCATTGATTTTGAACCAAAGTCTCGAATCTTCTCAACCCCCTATATAAGGAGCCCTTCTCTCAGCCATCTAAGACTTTTTCCATTTCGTCCTTTCCAGAGAGAGAAAAAGAGTAGAGAGGGAAGAGAGAAAAAAAGAGAGAAAAGATAGAAACCAGAGAAGAGAGAAAAAGAGTTAGAAACCCTAACCCTAAACCTAAATCGTCCAACATTTTTTTCAAATCCTAACGTCTTTTCAAAACCAGTATATACCAAACACAATCTTAAGTGTTTGAGAGTTGGTTGGAGTAGTTGGTTGATGCTGTAACCTCTTCGTTCTTAGATCTTGTGTCCAACTTAAGCATTTCACTTAGATCTAAGTTTCTGCTTCATATAAATATTAGATCTAAGCATTTTATGTTACATTTCACTAAGATCTGCATATTTTGTTTCTCATCTTGAGAAATCTATTGTTGATTATTTTCTGTTAATGTTTTTAACTTCGAAATCAACTATAACATTTTCTGTTTCTAGTTTTTTGTAAAACAAAACCTTCGACCTAGTTGGATTCTCACTTGGTGATTTTCAATCTCAAAAATATTTTCAAAACCTGAGATTGATTAAGATCTTGATACGTCTTTCGAGCAAGATAGCCGTGGATTCTGGGATATAATAAAGGTCAAATAAGGGTAATTTTTATAACGAAGAGAGAAATAGAAAATCACTGCATATAGATCTTATATGTAATTGATAGGACTGTTTGTATAAAATAAGTGTGTGTGTGCATGCATGTGTTAGAAAGCACCTCCACAAACACTATCACCTTACCACACTAAAAGTGTTGGTAATAAGATCTAAAGAATAAGAGTCGACGTAAAGAACTTGAACAAATTGGAAGTTAGCAAACTCGGAGAACAACACCAACAATTAGAACTGCAGAGAAGTTATAAGGACACCAGTGGGTACATTCCTAAACTTATATAGGTCTGATTTGTGTGCATGTGTGTTATATAGTTTGTAACTGTTATAATTTGTTTTAGTGAAATTTTTGGTTTACTCCGTAGAGGGAGTCGTGGATGTTTCCTCAGTTGGGTGAGGTTTTACCACGTAAAAAATCCCTTGTTCTTAATCTTTCTACATCTCCTCATCTAATTCTTGGTTGTGCTGAGTTTAAAGTTTTTAAACTGATTTATTAAACCTGTTAACAAATCTTGAACAAATCTCGTACATATTTTTGTTAAACACATCTTGTGATTAATTAGATTTGATTTTAAAGAGAAGAGTTTCTTCAAAAAAATAGTTCGGAGTTACTTAAATAGTTTAATTTTATATTAAACGGCTTTAGTAACAGATTTTCATGCCCCCCCCCCCACCCCACACACATATACAAAGGAAAGAGAGAAAGATAAAAAGAGTAAAAATGATAAAGTGCAAATCAATTAAAAGTATTAAAAATGGATTGATAAAGAACAAATTAGAATATTTATTACAAATTGAAAAATTGTTTCAAATTCGAGTTATCATAAAAAATGGATTGATATTCAGCAGGAACAACCAAGTCATCCACACTACTATTTAGATGATTTGGCGCATGTAGGACAATTGACCACGACTCGTTGTTGATATACTCTGAGTAAAACACTTGGTTGACCTTTTGAAATGCACAAACAAATGGCTCATCACTCACGTGGTCGTTGCTCTTCAACTTTGACAAGTAAACCATGATCAAATTGGTCCCAGGATAAACTTTACAAGCATTTTTATCGTCAACTCTTACCCAGTCACAGTAAAATACAACCTCTTTGAAGCTTATATAATCCAATTCAAATATATTTCGAATTACACCATAGTACATCATTTCAGTTTCAATGAAGTTTTTATCTTTTGCGCTCGCTTGCTCGAAAGAAAGTAAGAGCCTTGTATGAAATACCCAAGTTCTGTACATTTGTACTTTCCTCATACACTTTTGCGCCGAATACGTAACCGTTCAATCGATACTTTTTGTACTCTTGTGCCATGAACAAGGGTCCAGTGGCTAGACGAGCAAGCCTTGATGTCGCATCACCCGTCTTTAATAGTCGAGAATATAAATAAATTAATTAGGTTAGTTGTAAAGTTTGAGTGTAATGTAACGTTATATAATGACCATTTTCATTATAATTATCTCTTGTAACAACCATAGCCTAAATTCGCTGTCTGATTGTACCATTGGTTTACGTCTTTTATTGTTCTCATAGGCTTCATATTTTCTGCATATTACAAAATTAATCATGTATAAAATTATTCAAAATATTCTAAAATAATGTAAAACTTAATTTTTCCATTCTTCGACATCTTCATGTGTGTCAAATAGAGAACGAGCTACTTGTTGATGTTGCAAACTCATTAATTTCACTCGTTTTCCCATCACATGACCACCATCATCGACGAACTCATCAGTGTCATCAACGATGGTCGAGTCAGGCATATATTCCCCAGTATAGATTGATGACTCCATGGTGATGTATTCCTCTACAATTGATCCTGCAATATATCGCATATTCTTGACGTAATCTTTAAAAACTTTCATTAATCTTTCAAACGAATACATCCACCGATATCTAACTGGACCACAAAGAAGTTCCTCGTCGCATAGGTGTACCAACAAGTGAACACTTATGTCATATATTGCTGGGGGAAAGTACTTCTCCAACACACAAATCTCTTCTGTCACCGCCAATTTTTCGGCCACTATGTGTTCTCGATTGACTACCTTCTCACACAGAAATGAGAAGGTAATACTAATTTGCATAGTAGCCCTCCACAAATCCTTGTTCTTGGAGAAACAATGCTTAAATAATAGAGGAACCAATTGCATGATCACATGGCAATCGTGGAACTTACACTTATATAAATCATGAGTAGCATAATTCACAATCCTTTGTAAGTTAGACGAAAAATTAGATGGACCCTTCAAATTATATATTGTGTGTAAAAGCACCTTCCTTTCCCCACTCGTCAAAGTAAACGCACCAGAGGGAATTATTATCCTTCCCTTACTATATTCTTTCAACCATAGTTGTGGCTTAAGTTTTAATGATTTAAGGTCTTTTCGTGCATTCTCTACATCCTTCGAATGACTCCTCCCAAGGAAAGTGCCCATAATATGTTCAGTGAGGTTCTTCTCTGGATGCATCACATCCAATAAATGGCGCACCGGGTTATTCTTCCAATAAGGCAAGTCAAATAAAATTGACCTCCTAGACCATCCCTTTCTTCTCTCAGTTTCATTCCCAGTTGGGGTCTTCTTATGCTTGACATTCTTAAATTTGGGATTCTTACCTGGCATATTAGGGCCACATTCAGAAGATTTACTTTCAATTTCTGAACTTGAAAGTTGTGTCGGTGGTAGCCTTTCAACCCCGCCCGATAAAAAATTGGAACCTCTCTCAAATCTGAAACTATGAGCCGGGGGTAAAAACCTCCTATGGAAATGGTATAAATTTTTTGAGCTAGAGGATAGATGAAGAGATTCAGTCTCCTCTCCACAAATAGGACACCCCAAATAACCATGGACTACACAACCGGATAATGTCCTATAAGCTGAAAAATCATGAATTTCCCACATCAACATAGCTTTCAGCGTAAACTCTTCTTTTATAAAAGAGTTAAATGATTGCACACCATCTTCCCACAACTCATTTAATTCTTCTACCAAAGGATCCAGGTAGACGTCGATGTCATCACTTGGTGCCTTTGGCCCAGGTATCAACAAAGACATCATCAAAAATTCAGGTCTCATACACTGTGAAGGAGGGAAGTTGAGTGGGGTTAGGATCACTGGCCATACACTCTGATTGGTGCTTAGATTTACAAATGGATTGAAACCATCTGTTGATATAGGCAAACGAATGTTGCGCTGTTCTCGTGCAAAATCGTAATACTCATAATTCATCCTCCTCTAAGCTGTAAAATCAATAGGATGGCGCATGAGATTATCCCCTACTTTTGCCCTAGCATGCCAAGTCATTGCCTCCGCTACCCATGGTACTATGAAAAATTGATTTAATCTAGGTGGGAAAATATTTCAACACTTTTTGAGGCACTTTTGAGCTTGTGCCTTCCTTACCAATAGATTGGACATATCTAGGTTCATCGCATACCGGACAACAATCAAGATTTTCATACTCCTTTCGATATAGTATGCAGTCATACACACAAGCATGAATAGATTTATACTTTATTCCCAAACCTTTCAAACTGTTCTTCATAACAGGATAGCTATTTGGAAGCGTATTCTCCTTGGGTAGTAAGCCCTTCACCCAATTCAGAATTCCTATCACGCTATTGCCAGACAAACCGTTCTGCATCTTCAAATTGTGCAAACCAACCATGGCATGTAAAGTTGTTTGATTTTTCTCATAGCCAGAGTATAATGGTTGGGTCGCCTTAAATTTTAAACTTTGATAGTCATCGTCAAGGTTTATCGTGATATCTTCACGAGCACCTGAACCTTGTACATCATCACTAACCTCATTCTCCTCCGCTTCATAAACTCCATACGCATCATCAACTAAATCCTCTAACATATTATGATCTACGTCGTCCCCTTCTACATCTATCCTATTTATTGAAGGTTGTTGTGAAGGTTATTCGGGGACAAAATGAACTTTCAATTCACCGTGAAAACTTCAAAATCGATAAATATCTTGCATACCCCATCTTAAAAAATATAGTTCAACTGTTTTCCACTCAAACACCTTACCATTCTTACACCTAGCACACGGACACGAAAAATCTTCATCATTATGACATCTCTTTGCGTATTTCACAAATTCATTAGCACCTATGCGAAACACATCCCCCATTCTATTTGTCTCACCCATCCATTGTTTGTATTTAGGATTTCCCATCACAGCTACCACAACTAATCACCTATTAAAGGTAAGAAGCATATATTCATGGGTTAGTTTAAACAAAACTTAGATTTATAGTATATTTCATTTAATTATGCCTTATTTATATTCGATTTTTAAATTTCAAGTTCAAATTCAATTTATAATAGAAATTCCTATTTCCTCCATCTCCTCTAAAGTGTGAGTGGTCCTATCCCATTCAATACCGCATATTTGTGTAATATACTTAACAGCTCATGCATGTTGTTACGATTTGAGAAAAATTCGGCAGCATATCCCCATAGTTCTCCAAGTAAATGACGTAGATTGGCAAGCGTGAGTGTTATTTCAATTGATCAATTGAAATAACAGTCACACTTGTCAATCTAGTATGTACCCAGAGAACATTAGGACACGACTACAAAACTTACTCCAAAAGTAACAACTTTAAGCCACTAAGAATATTATTATACATAAATTATGCAGTCCCAAACTATCCAAACGGGACAATTCAAGAGATCTCATTACAGGGGTAATGACTCTAGGTCATGCCACTTCTAAAATTAACCAACCGAACATCGATCCACTATAATCCAACCGCAATGGCAATAACAAATGTGTATCCCGTACTCCTTCTAATTCATCTACTTAATTAATTCTTTTCATCAATTAAACTAATAATTAAAGTATACAATTATTAATTTACTAATTTACAATGAGGGACAATCCTACTTGCATATGAAAGGGGAACTAATTATTAATTTACTAAAAAAATTAAAAACCAATCAATATTTAATCAATCAATTCTTTTACAAGGGCACTACTTGCATATGAGGGGCAATATCTAATAAACCAATAAAAAATTAATTAAAAAAATTAACAAGTCCCCCCCCCCCCCGGCCCCATTTTCCCCTGCCCCCCCCCCCCCCCCACCACACACACAAGCACTCACACACACGGACATATACACACACAACCCCACACCTCCTACTCCCTGCCCTGCCCCCTCTCCCCACTTCCACTGCCCACTACACATGCACACACACACACACACACACACACACACACACACACACACACACACACACAAGCACATACACACACATGCACATATACACACACACACGCATACATACACACACACACACACACACACACACACACATACACACATACACCCCCCAGCCCTCCCCCCTCCCCCCACCCACGTATATATACACCACACACACACACATGCACATTTACACACACATATATACACACACGCACATATACACACACACACATATAGAAATGGAAGAGAAATAGAGAGAGAACATGTACCAAAATCGTAGAGAGAGAGAGAGAATGCAGTCGCTTAGAGAGAGAGAGAGAATTGGAGGGAATAGAAATCGGTGGGAAAAAAGAAGAGGGAAGGGTTTTTTACTAACAGAATTATCACGGACATGTCACGGTCCTTGACCATGATAGGTTTATAAGGTTTGTCACAGTCATTGACCGTGACAAGTCCATGACAACAGTAAATGTCACGGCCTTGTCACGGTCAATGACCTGACAAAAAATGCGTGTTTTTTTTATCACGGTCATTGACCATGACAAGGCTGGCCGGTTGAAGGGTGTCAATTTGACCATTTTGCTGTAGTGATAATTATTTTCTTTTTGGCACCGGACAACCCTATTAAAATTGGGGCTTAAGGCGTAAGATTTTAGACGGGCGCCTTTTATTGTTAATAACCTAATTAAAAAATGACAATTAATGTTTAGTTTCTAGGAGAAAAGTACATTTTGAAATCAGTTCATTTTTTTTATGTCCCCAAAAGTCACTTGTCAATTTTTGATAATTTTTTTAGGATTTTCGATAAAAGAAAAAAAAGTATCTATGAGTTTTATATGGTAAGGGAATTTTATAATAAAATAAAAAGGTTTTGACTAAACATTAATTAAAAAGATGCTGAAGGACCTTTCCTTAAGTGACCCAAAAACAACCTTCGCATTTACATGTTATTATATTCTTAGCTAAAATTTAAAAGCAGTGAATTCGTATAAATTCATTACATATGTGTATGTAAAAAGTGTTTACCTATGCGGACTAATGTAAAGTAGACACCTGTCTTCCTTTGTGGCCATTAAGCTATCTTGGTCGGCTTAGAAATACTTAGTCGGCTAGAATGCTGACCAACACCCAGAAAATGAACCACCAACAATAGAAAAGGTTACTCGAGGGGAATGGCGACCACACTGAATATCAAGAGTATTACCGAGATATTATAATCACATGAAATAATACCAAAAATGGACGTAGGATTTTCTTATAGTTGAACAACATTAAAAATCTTATCTTTAGTGTGTTTTTCTGGCTTGTTTGTATTTATTTATCTGTGATTAAAAATTTGAACCCCATTCATTTTTAGTCATCAACAGATTGGTGCAGTCCGCGGGAACAACTGCTTGTCACCGTTCTCTACCTCTTTTATTCCCTTTTGTTCTTTTTGGAATTTCTCTGAAGAATGACCACTGTTCCTAAGAGTAGCCTTGTGGCTACAGATAACAATCCAAATCCATCTGCTCACCCTAATGTGGCAGATCTTCAGGTAATTTTGCTCAACCAAGCTAAGGTACTGGAAGCTATGCAGGAGTCAGTTAGGCAAATGGCTCGTACGTTGTAAGATAAATCCACTAATGAACCTTACAGGAGGGACATGCCATCTCCGCTAGCCAGGAATGAGAGAAGTCACCACTTCAGGTCTTCTCATGACATATCATATCATCCTGGAGTAACGTTGTCATTCCGATCACCGGATTATTACGATGGTTGATCTTTTTACAATGAGCGATCGAGCATATTAGAACGACTAAGTAGGAAATCTACCTTTGATTGTTTGGCTTCTTGAGAAACCAGATGCCATCATAGAGAACACGAGCGACCTCGCGAGCACAAAGAGGGATATGTGAGGTCTAGGGCTAGCATAAGAGGCTATGTGCGTACCAAGAAAACTTCCCAGGAAGAGAGCTCAACGCATGTGAATAATAAAGTCACAAAAGATGCTTCAGCCAAGTCTAAATGAGAGGAACATTCCTGAAAAGGATCCATGCAATGACTAGAAGATCGGTTGGGAAAAATGGCCAAAACTAAGAATATTTTGCCAATAAGTTTTGTAAAAGGATCACCTTTTATTCAGGGTATTGTGGACTACCCCATGCATTCTAAATTCAAGCCACCAGTTGTTACTCCAAAGTATGATGGGAAGACTGATCCAGTCCTCCATATTGAGCAGTATCAGGCTGCTGCTGATATCTATTCTGTCCCCGATGAGATGAGGTGCAGGGCTTTGTCTAATTTCATCATAGGTCCAATCCAAATATAGTACAATAATCTTTCCACAGGTAAAATTTCTAGTTTCCATCAGTTGGCCGAACTATTTATTGATAACATCTGTTTGGGGCTAAGCCGATCAAGAGTATTACTCATCTCTTGACTGTGCATAAAAAGCCTGGAGAAAGTACTCAGGAGTACATCACACGCTTCAATAATCATAACTAGAGGTGGTAGATTATGAAGAGAAGATAAACATTGCAACACTGATGAGTGGATTACTCGCTAAGGATCTCTACTATGCTATAACAAAGAGTCCTCCCAAAACTATGACAAAGCTAATGGCTAAGGCTGGAAAGATTATGAACTCCAAGGAAGCTATGGATACTAAAGAAACTCCAGAGGTAAAAATCGAAAGTCAAAAGAATTCGATCAAGAAAGATCAAAAAGATAAAAAGGTTTACACAATCAAGAAGTATGACGAGTACACTCCACTCACCAAGGGTGTCGATCACATATTGGAGGAAATTAGGGGCAGTAAAGATTTAAATTGGTCTGGGAAGATAAAATCACCTCCCAACAGGAGGGATAAATCCAAATAATGTGATTTTCATGGAGATCATGGGTACACTATTGATACTTGTATCGCCCTGAAGAATGAAGTGGGGAATCTTATTCGACGAGAAAAATTAACTAAATTTATTGATCAGAATGGTAGTCGAGATGCTAGAAGATGATCTGAGTCACCTGGCCAAGGAAAGGATGACACGAAAAGAGTACACAACAACAATTATGAGGATGATCCCAATATGTCGAAAAAACCTAAGAGACCCAAAGTGGAGGTAGGAATGATTTCCTTTGGCTATCACTTTATTGCATAAGGAGACGCTGGTGGAGTAGATGATATTTTCAAGAGAAAAAATTATCTGAATGAATCCAAATCTTTTCCTTCTATTAGACAGATTGATATGTCTGAATGCACAGGTGGTCAGTTTAGGAAGGTTATCAAGGATAGATTGGTGATCGATTTCTCTAAGAATGATTTGAGCGGAGTACTCTATCCTCATGATGATCCATTAGTCATCACTTGCAAAGTTCATTATGGCAGAGTAGCAAGAATCTTGCTGGGTAATGGGAGTTCTGCGAACATCACGTTCTACAACTATTTCCACAGCCTAGAGCTATGAGAGAGGAAACTAAAAGCTTATGACAAGCCTCTCATAGGGTTTTCAGGAAGAATAGTGTATCCCTTGGGAACAATCAAGCTGGATGTGTTGGTCGGAACTTAGCCGATGAGCGAAAAGGAAAGGATTCGTTTCTCTGTGCTTGATAAAAATGTCCCTTTAGCTTGCAATATAATTCTCGCCAGAGTGGGAATGAAGCAATTAGAGTCACTATCGTCTACTGTGCATCAGTGCATGAAGTTTCCTACCAATTATGGAGTCGGCATAGTGAATGACAACCAAATGGAAGCTATAGAATGCTATTATACTTCATTCGACCAGCAAGAAATCCAAAAAAGCACCACCACTTATCATATCGATACTTTTGATCCTTGGGAGGAAGAAGATATAGTGAAGGGATAGGGCATCGAAGCGACGGAGACTATTGTACTTGATGACGAGAAGCCATAAAGGACTACTCAAATCGGTTCAAGGTTAAATCCTTCCTTAAAATAGGAATTAATTGCATTCCTTAGAGAAAGGAAGAATATTTTCGCCTAGAGCTATGAGGATATGCCAGAGATTGATCTTACTTTCATCCGCCACGAGCTCAATATTTATAAGGACTCTAAGTCGATCAAGCAGAAGCATAAAGTTTTTAATCCAGGGAAGAAAATCGCAATCCAGGAGGAAGTAGAAAAGCTACATAGAGTTTATAGAAGATGTCAAGTATCCTAGTTGGTTGGCCAATGTGGTGATAGTAAAAAAAAAGAATGAAAAGTGGCGCATGCGTGTAGACTTCACCATCCTGAACAAAGCATGCCCAATGGATTATTTTCCTTTACTAAGGATTGATCAGTTAGTAGATGCAACTGCAAGTCATGAGCAACGTAGCTTCGTGGATGCTTATTCTGGTTACAACGAGATCAAAATGAAGCCAGAAGATAAGGAGACAACTTCCTGTATCACCAACGAAAGAAGATATTGCTACAAGGTTATGCCCTTTGGGCTGAAAAATATTGGAAAAACATACCAAAGGCTGGTGAACAATGTATTTGAGGAACAGATAGGTAAAAACATGGAGGTGTATGTGAAAGACATTCTCACAAAGAGCAGAGCTTCTGCCGACCAAATTAAAGACTTCGCTCAAAAATTTGACCAGCTAGAGAAGAACCAATTGAAGCTCAACCCGACCAAGTGTATATTCGGGGTAAAAAAAGGATTGTTCTTAGGATATATTATAAACCAAAGGGGAATTGAAGCCAATCCTAACAAAATAAAGGCTTTAATGGTGATCCAATCCCCTACCAACAAGAAGGATGTGCAAAAATTGACTGGAAGAGTGGTAGCTCTAAATCGTTTTGTGTTCCCAGTAACAAATAAATGCCTCCCATTCTTTAAGGTGCTAAAAAAGACCTTTGAGTGGAATAAAGAATGCGAGAAAGTTTTTTTGCTGCTGAAGAAGTATTTGGGATCTCCACCACTCCTCTCCTGACCAATTTTGGGAGAAAAGTTGTATCCGTACTTGGTCATTTTAGAGTCGGCTGTTAGCTCGACTTTGATCCAAATAGAGGGAGGAGTTTAAAAGCTAGTGTACTACACCAGCAAAGCATTTTGAGGAGTAAAAATCAGGTATCCATGCTTAGAAAATCTACCACTTGCGCTTATTAAAGGCTTAAGAAGAATGAGATTACACTTCCAGGCCCACACTCTCGTGGTATACACTGATTTACCTTTGCGAAAAGCTTTGCACAAACCTGAAAAGTCAGGCAGGTTGATGTCTTGGGCTGTTGAACTTGGAGAATATGAGATTATTTATGATCTAAGAACGACATTAAAAGGGAAAATGATAGTAGACTTCATTTCAGAGTTCACATATGTAGAGGCGCCAAATGATCCATGTTTACCTACTGAGCATACGTCTTAGAAAAATATCTCAACTTAAAAAGCAAACTGAGATTGTTGTCGACCAATAAGAATCATTGACTGCTCAAGAAAGGGATCAACGATTGGCTGAATAAAACAAGAAGATATTTAGGCATGGAGTGCTGTCAGAGGAAGACTTCAACAACAACATCCCAGTCTGGAAATTGTTTCTCGACGGATATTTATGTTCTACTGGCAGTGGATCGGGACTTATCATCAACACTTCAAATGATTTAGAAGTGGAATATGCTTTGTAAGTTCAGTTTCAAGCTTCTAACAATGAAGCCGAGTATGAGTACGAGGTAGAGCCGAGTACGAGGTATTGATCTCGGCTGATCAATCCTTTATCAAAATAAAACAGGATTCTCATATGGGTCATTCTCAGTATCACTGTCAAAAACCAAATTAATTACTAATAACCTATTTGGCCTGGTGTCAAATTTTAAACTTTCTAATCTTGTTAACTTAAACACACAATAAATCCATCCACATAATAAATATAAACATTATTTTTTTTGTTTAGAAGTAGAAAACAAAAAGAAGTCATGATTTCAAGTTCTACAAAACTGCAGTTTGGCCCATCAAACTCCGATTATTTCCCATCCCTTTTGGTGGGAGATTAATTATCTCTACAAACAGTCGATCATGCCAAACAGAGTCAGATCTCAACATATCATAGTTTTTCGAAAAATAAAGAAAGATTGCAACACAAAGAGAAGTTGAATTTTCTAGCTAGACATTGGATGGTTGTAAATATACTCGATTGCAAGATTACAAGAGTCAATGTTAACAGCTTCCTTATCTGGAATCTCAAGCTTAAATTAACAATCACAATCTCCACATTGTTTAAGCTATCAAAGCCAAGATCCTTCTAGAAATGGACATCTGGAGTCACCGAGGAGGGATCTACTTTGGGGAAACACTTGATGACGTTGAGGACTCTTTGAGTAACCTGATTTTTATCCAGATGATCGTCCCCGTGAGACAACATTGATTGGATACCTGCTTTATATCCATTTAGGGTTAGGGTTTGATCTACCGACACTCCAATGTTCCCAACTATAGCTGATCTCAAGCACGATGCCATTTATCTCTCTCTCTCTCTCTCTCTCTCTCTCTCTCTCTCTCTCTCTCTCTCTCTCTCTCTCTCTCTCTCTCTTCTTTTTAATAAACATTAGTTGAATTAAATAAACAATCACCGATAACTCTTGGTAAAACATTCATTACAACCAAATCGAATAGGCGCAAATGAAAATGCAGAAAATAAAATAAAATAAAATATAACAATTGGGCAACTTGCCCGAATATCTCAATAATAACTCCTATCTAGATCACAAGGATATAAGCGTCTAAACAATTCCTGCTATCATCCACAACTGCTGCAGCATCGTCTGACTCGAAGGAAAATAATCATCCAGGCGTCCCTATGTCTGGACACCTAAAAGGTTTTTAAATTTTTTGCTTGCGGGTCAGAGCCCAAAACGTTTTGAAAATATTTAGCAAGTATTTAAAATAGTTTAACATTTAAAATATGATATCCTGCATATTTAAACTGGTGTCGCACTCACATGAGATACCCCCCACCTCTCATCTAGAAATTCACACCTAATGCATGTATTTTAAACACCCTAGTTACGCTACCCAGCCTAACTAGCATCTCTCAAAACCTCTAAATCACCATACCCATCTCATAACCCGTGTATATATATATATATATAATATCCTAAGCTTTCGCATGAGCTTATGCATTATAATTTCTTACTATTAATTCATCCGTTCATAATAAATTACTTTCACTAGTTATTATACACTAATCACATTTTAATGTCATTAATCCCGTATATAATATTCTCATCTTTATATATGTATCTCACATTTTATTCTGAATTTTATTATCCCGGATGCAACAATTTACTTCTCACTTTATTCTTTATTTGTCCATATATGGATATACTTGATGTGAATAGTATATTGTATATATATATATGAAGATGTGAAAAGATATACATATCACACTCTATATAATAACCATCCCTTAGAGATATAACTCAATGGATGCAGTCTCTGGAATGCTATCATCTTCCAGGGAACACACACATCATCCTGGGTACCACCGATCGGGATCTCACACCGACCTCATAAACACAAACGTAGGGGAAGCGATCATAGTTCCTCACATGAAAGTGAGAACGAATCATACTCAAGACGTTTCACCCATGATAAAGAGCCACACTTCTTAAATAACAAGACGCTATGACCTAGGGACTATACTCATCCTGCTTCTCAAGCTCGGGGATTCACCCACATCGCACAACTTCCCATGATATCACTAGAGAGGTATGTTTCACATAAATATATCATTCACACACAAATATATTTATAATCATATCATATATACTGTCTCTATACCCATATATATATATATATATATATATATATATATATATATATATCTTCAAACCCGGCTATTCATGCCTATTTCCCGTGGAATTAGCCTATAACCCCGAATATACTAATTCGTATTAATTCATAAGTATACATACAAGGGTGTCGATCACTTATGTTACAATTATCACATGAACTTCTTTCGAATATTATCTTATCACGT
Organism: Sambucus nigra; assembly: GCA_949130495.1. Taxonomy (NCBI): domain Eukaryota; kingdom Viridiplantae; phylum Streptophyta; class Magnoliopsida; order Dipsacales; family Adoxaceae; genus Sambucus; species Sambucus nigra. The sequence goes on along the minus strand of OX422215.1, from coordinate 289,046,454 downwards.
CTAGCTAGTATTCTAGTTTCATCCTACTCACACATTCGGATTTCACTCACATCTTATCGGCACCTACATTCGACATGCATAAAATGTATATATACCAGCCGAAATGACTTTCCTGAGTGTCGCTCATCCGAATCACTCCTAAAATATATAACGCGGATCTTATTACCGCTAACTCGAGATTTATATATCACTCATTAAATCTTTTAGAGGTCCTCCCACTCTATTTAGTATCTCCTAATATTTATCTCCAAAAGAAATTCTTCTCCAATCCCTTTTGTCCAAGAAAAATTCCTCAAATTTAATAGCCATCTCCGAACCGAACTGATGGTTTAAAAAAATGGATCAATCCGGTTCTGAAATAAACGAACTGAACCGATGGCTCTAAAATTGAACCGCCCCGGTGGCCCAAACAGTTGCGCATTGCACCGATTTGACGTGATCAGTTTTGGGAGTTCATCATCTTCTCTAACTCCAAAATTTATTGTTTCTACATCAACAACCATCACTATAAACATCTACACACTTATTTTTAACCAACACATCAATTTATTCATGGGATTACTTAGTTTAACTAAGATTTAAACCCTAACTTAGTTAAACCCTCAATTTATTCAACTCTTCCAATTTCTCACCAAAAATTTCACCGTTAACATGGATTCAAGCTTACATTTCATATGGATTAATTATCACATCAATTTATATGAAATCATTTCCAAATACCCATTTTGATTCAAGAATCCCAACCCAAAATTCATATTATTTTCACCAACTTTAATATGAATTATAAACACACGTAAATAATCAAGGATAAATTCGACCACCTCGTATCGGCATCCACCGGAGCTTGGCCGAAATTCTCCTATTTTCTCCCCTTTTCTTCTTCCTTCATTTCTTTCTTTATTTCTTTCTTTCTCTTTCTCTCATGGCTTATATGAGAGAAAATAAGGCTTATCCCCTTATTAAACCCAAAATTAACTCGTATATACAAATGCGAGTCCCTACTGATCCAAAAAGTCCCCAAAACCCAAACACTACCCTCTGGTACTCTATTTTGACTATTTTGGCCAATCTGAGACCAACCATGCACTCGAAATCCCCATCCAAGTTACTTATAAAAAATTCACCTTTTTAAATCCAATACAACTCCGCACGTATTTTCCAAATAAAATATTATTACTTATCGCTTTTTCCAACCGCGACATGGTATAAAATAATTGGACTGCATTTACTTATTCTCGTAAGTAAATATAGCACACATCGATAATAATATAAAACTTGCCAATTAAAATTTAGCCCGCACTTAAAATTCTCAAATCATTAAAATACACCCACTTATGTAATTTAAATATCCATAAAAGGACGGGGTATTACATACTCGCCCCTACAAGGGAGTTTCATCCTCAAAATACGGATACAACCGGTACTAAGAGTCAGGATCGTTACCAACATAACATCCTTTAGTACTCGAAATCAATCTCAAAGTAACATAAGGGTTACCCAATTATACACCCACTAGTGGTACCCACCTGTCTACATGTTTAATCACTACAACTCCGGCTTCACGACAAGCTTGTTCAATTATCTTCATACTAGTATACTCCATCAGTCATAAGCTCACACCTCAATAACAACACATCACACCTTCTAAGATGAGCCTATACATCACTGACTCTATCGCCTCAATATTATTGGAAGACTGCACATCACTAAGTGCCAGCTTCGTATATCCACCCCAATACAAAACCCTTATCCTAAGAGAAACCATAAGAACATCTGACCACTCTTGTTAGTCCTTCAAATCTCAGTTCAGGGCGAAGTAACTCTTACGATGCTCAAAAGTCACCCCAAAATAGTTTGTGGTTAATGTCACTCTCGACAACGGACTGGCTTTTCACAAAAAATCTCAAATGACACCCTGTCCATAAAAAAATCGGTATGAGTTATTACACACAACTCTAGTAATCAGTAATTTACCCTTCCCAATTACCGTATAGTTTATAATACTCACCACTCGCATTATCCAATAGTATAAATCACCTCCCGTATACTCATCGGGCCATAGGTGAAACAACTTGTTCAATACAAAATGTCATCCCCACTGCTTCCCAAAAATCCCTATCGGAGGTGGGATTCAAGGATCTCATCCTGATTCACAACAATATTGGGCAACATCTTGCACCGATGCAATTCTTCATTTCAAGAAAAGGTTTGGGCACAACCTATCAATGAAATTTACTAGCCTCACTGCCCATTTTGTCACTGGAATTGTCGGCTTAATACCAAATTTCTGGTTGATCATCTCGAATCAAGCTATTTCCATATACGAGTGGTGCACCCGGAGACAATCTCATTATGTCGCACCTAACACCAATTCCCACTTATAATATCTCACAGTAAGTGGTACTTTATACTCCCCTTCTTTTCCCGGGGTATACCAAAAATCACGGCTCGTGCACTTGTTGCCTCAATGCGCACTTCTGGACCCTTTTTACCTTGTAGACATCAAAATTCTATTTACGCGCAAGACACCCTCCACTCTACTTTCACACAATAGTTGGATTTTCCTCTTCTCAAGAGATATCCTTTTAAATGGATTCCCGTAGTCCATCTCGGGTGTTATAGCTCTCGTTGCACATATATACCTTGATTATTATCTTTCTCACATGACGTTCAATCCATCATGCCATTCCAACTTTGTTTATAACTGACCCACAGACATATATTCCGCACATTTTTCCCCACGTCCCCCTATCTCGGACGATTTTGAAAATCAAATGAACCAGGGCACCCATACACCCTATAATTCGTGCACACTTGCATACCACTAGAAACGTCACACATTAACACACTTTTCTCAAAATCGGCCTCGCATTCTCGACGTAACTATAACACATGGGCATTCTCAATCACCCCATGAATCGAAATTTAATTCTCCTTAATATTATTCCACCCTTCAACTCGTGGTGAAATTTTTTTTTAGTTCTCTCTCACGACACTACCGGCTCCACTGGTCTTATATTATATAATAGCCCTCAGCTCAGAGTGTTTTCTTTACACTTTCATTGATTAACATTAAAAGCTAATGCCCTCGCATCCATCAATGTCTCTTTCTACTCACGACGTTTATCAAGGTTCATACGTATCTCATCCTGCAATCACATTCAAATAAGGAGCTTTCCCCAATGCATTATCAATCAGCATTGGCAAAAATCAAATTCCATAAACTTCAAAAACATAATCGGAACTCTCAAAAATCCTGTCCCCAGACATATAAATATAAATCTCAACTCCCACGTCTCTAAAGGAGTGATATAACAATGTGCTCTCCCTATCACCAAGTCATGAGCGCTAAACATAATAACGAGCCAAATCTCTCCGCTCGATAGTAAACCCAATGCACCCTTAATCGTATCGGTAAAGTCCCTATACACCGAGATCAATATCTCGAGATAACTATACTCTTCGAAGTCTCCGTCATAATATAATATGAATGCGAGCTCGACCCTCTTTCAGGTGAGGCATCGCCAAAACAACAAATCCTGCCCTGGAACAACGAACATGATTGCCTTGCAATAATCTCCCACTATCATTCTAACCATCGCTAACCAGTCCATACCCAGGATAATATCATACTCGTATAACACATCACTAAAATGAGTAATTCCAATAAAATATGTTCTCGTTAACTATGCCCGCTCCCCCGCGGATGAAACCAAAAATAACCCCGCTCTACCACGAAAAATAAATAAGCATAATAATGTTACCGATAAAACCACTAAACTCGTCTCACACGCGAATCTAGTGTTAATCAAAATACTGTGAATCACTCGTGTCACATAAAGCATACCCCATTCACCCGAGGATAAAACTCATATTTCAACCTTGCTAATAACTCTGGCTACTCAAATGGTTCCCGAATATGACACGCTAGTCCAAATGGAACCAAACTATCTTAATCATTGCCGCTGCTAGGCACCATACTCTTGTCCCTTTACTCGCTTCGGGTAAAATCAATGCATGTGGTCCTACTCTCCACATAAATATCTCTTCATATAATTCGCTTTACTCTTGCCACACTGACTGTATTAGGGTTATCCTTCTCTCGAATTTCGGTAGCCCCAACTGATGATACGAGAAATCATCCACTTGTCATTCACGTACCAACAAATCAAGTATAATGTTCATAATAAGAAAATAGAGCAAGTAAAGAGAGATAAAAGACAAGATATAAAGTGGTTCAACCTTTAAAATAGGCCTACTTCCACTATGTTGCTCCATTCTCATTATGTGCATTGCATAGTACAATATAATCAAGCCTAAAGTGGAGTACAAGTATGAGAATAAAGGAGAATACATGATAACAATCATTTTGAGTGTGCCAGAGCCAGGGCTAAGATGTCCAAGCGTGAGCCCCCAAGCCAAGTTGAGCGGGATAGAGAGAATAATCAGCTCTGAACTAGTTGTTAGTGTAAGAGAATGAGCTTGGATCCCTTTCTCGAGGTGTGAACCTCTATATATATAGGAGTGCTGTGATGTATCATGGATATGCTGCGGCTGGCTGGCTATTGGACTAAAGGCCGCGACATGTTATATTTGGGGGTCATAACCTAAATCTTAAGGGCTGCGACAAGTCTACTAAGAATGTAACTAATGACTAGAGTATGAGGGTTGCGGCAGGTGTAATCTAGTCCGCAACATGTGGCCTCGGCAGTAAGGTGCAATATATGTGCTATCACCAACCCTGATGGCCACCCTCTTTGTTCCCTTAGCTCCGCTGGTCCTAAGGAACACACTATTGGCCTTACCAATCTCGACTTAATCTACCGTCACTCGGTAGGAATTCAGCTATCTGAATCCTTTAAATGGGTCCCCTTATGGGTCTACCCCCCTTGCGATGTTTTGCTAACACCATTTCATTTAGTTTTACTCCTTGACTAAATGTCGTCATCTACATCGATCGTCAAAGCATAATTTCCCTTAAGTGTTGGTGACTCCTCTCGTGAGTCCATCACCCATTTAAGGACTATTTTCTCCATTGTACCTACCTCATCGGGTACAAAGTTAGATAGACAAGGCCTTTGTTTGGTCCTCTTGTGATAAGTTCAAAATTTCATTCACATCTCTTCCTGAAAAACGGATGAAGGAACTTGCAGTCAAACCGTAACTAAGATCCTTCCATTGGCATAATATTTCACTTTTCAAATGTGGTGATGTACTCCCACCATTACAACACTGCTCCCATGAGCTAAGAAAATTTTTACCCCAAATTTCCACTTCCGGCTATGCTATACTTTGCTACATGCCAAAGCCTATGGTATCTTACGTCCACTGGCTAACACACATAATCTTTGCATTTTCTAAAATTCCATCGGGTGGTCATCTTCAAAGATCCCTCTGACTCCTCCCACTCTAACCACGCTGGTTGAGTCTAGTTTGGCACCACTTTCTTCTATAGCGGTATTTAAAAATATATACTTCACCCTAGCAGTCCTTACAACCCCAACTTCCCGAGCAACAATAGGGGTGACCTCGACTACGATCATTGTCCCCAAAATTATTCTATAACTTCAACTGAACCCCGCCTCCTGCTGTTCTCGCAACGTCCTTCACTGGTCATCCTTCGCGTGCCGACATACGAAGCACACCCAAACGGATATAAGATTCACTATAATTATACTTTAAAGTAGGAGAATGGAATCTAACCATAGGAATCAACAATCCTAAGAATATGGCCCTATATTAAATGAAAGCAACATTGAAAATGTAGCATGTCTGCACAGATTCCTAAGGATACTAGAACTTGATGCTCTGATACCATCTGTGACACCCCACCTATTTTAATCTTGGTTGATCAATCCTTTATCAAAATAAAACATGATTCTCATATGGATCATTCTCAGCATCACCGTCAAAAACCAAATTAATTACTAATAACCTATTTGGCCCGGTGTCAAATTTTAAACTTTCTAATCTTGTTAACTGAAACACATAATAAATTTGTCCACATAATTAATATAAACATTAATTGAATTAAATTTAAAGTCACCGATAACTCTCAATAAAACATTCATTACAACCAAATCGAATAGGCGTAAATAAAAATGTAGAAAATAAAATAAAAGACAACCGTTGGGCAACATTCCCGAATATCTCAACAATACCTCCTATCTAGATCAAAAGGATAGAAGCATCTAAACAATCCCTGCTAGCATCCATAGCTGTTGCAGCATTATCTGACTCGAAGGAAAATAATCATCCAGGCGTCCCTGTGTCTGGACACCTAAAAGGTTTTTAAAAATTTGGCAAGCGGGTCAGAGCCTAAAATATTTTGAAAATATTTAGCAAGTGTTTGAAATACTTTAATATTTAAAATATGATATCCTCCATATTTAAACTGGTGTCGCACTCAGATGAGATGCCCCCCACCTCTCATCTAACAGTGTACACCTAATGCACGTATTTTAAACACCCTAGTTACGCTACCCAGCTTAACTAGTATCTCTCAAAACCTCTAAATCACCATTCTCTATCTCACACCCCGCGTATATAATATCCTAAGATTTCGTACGAGCTCATGAATTATAATTTCTTACTATTTATTTATCCGTTCATAATAAATAACTTTCACTAGTGATTATACACTAATCACATTCTAGTTTCAGTAATCCCGTATACAATATTCTCGTCTTTATATAAGTATCTCACATTTTATTCCGGATTTATTATCCTGTATGCAACAATTTACTTCTCACTTTATTCTTTATTTGTACACACACACACACACACACACACACACACACACACACACACACATATATATATCTTCTCACATCTTCACATATATATACAATATACTATACACATCAAGTATATCCATACTTATATATCACACACTATATAAGTATAATAACCACCCCCCCTCAGAGCTATAAGTCAATGATGCAGTCTCTAGAATGCTATCATCTTCTAGGGAATACACACATCATCTTGGGTACCACCGGTTAGGATTTCACACCGACCAGATAAAAACATAACACAAACTTCGGGGAATCGGTCATAGTTCCTCACCTGAAAGTGAGACCAAATCATACTCAAGATGTCTCACTTATGATAAAGAGCCACACTGCTTAAATAACTGGACGCTATGACCTGGGGACTATACTCACCCTGCTCCTCAAGCCAGGGGGTTCACCCACATCGCGCAACTTCCCATGATAGCAATAGAGGGGTATGTTTCACATTAATATATCATTCACACACATATATATTTATAATCATATCATATATATACTATCTCTATACCCGTATACATATATATCTTCAAACCCAGCTATTCATGCCTATATCCCGTGGCATTAGCCTATAACCCCAAATATAACGATTCGTATTAATTCATAAGTATACACACAATTTATATTAATGCCATAAGTATTCACTCACTTATGATACAATTATCACATGAACTTATTACGAATATTAGCTTATCACATATAGCGAGTATTCTAGTTTCATCCGACTCGCACATTCGGATTTCACTCACATCTTATCGGTACATACATTCTACACGCATAAATGTATACATACCCGTCGAAATGACCTTTTCAAGTGTCGCTCGTCCCAAACACTCCTAAAATTTATAACCCGAATCTTATTCCCGCTAACCCAAGATTTATATATCACTAATTCAATATTTTAGAGGTCCTCCCGCTCTATTTAGGATCCCCTAATATTTATATCCAAAAGGAATTCTTCTCCAATCCTTTTAGTCCAAGAAAAATTTCTCAAATTTAACTGCCATCTCCGAACCGAACCGATGGATAAAAAAATGGACTGATTTGGTTCTAAAATAAACGAACCGAACCGATGTCTCCAAAAATAAAACCGGTCTGGTGACCCAAACCGAACCGCATTCCACCGGTTCGACGTGATCAGTTTTGGGAGTTCATCATCTTTTGCAACTCCAAAATTTATGGTTTCTACATCAACAACCATCACTATAAACATCTACACACTTATTTTAAACCAGCACATCAATTTATTCATGGGATTCCTCAATTTAACTAAGATTAAAACCCTAACTTAGTTAAACCCTCAATTTATTCAACTCTTCCAATTTCTCACCAAATATTTCACCATTAACATGGATTCAAGCTTAGATTTCATGTGGAGTAATTGTCACATCAATTTATATGAAATCATTTCCAAAAACCCATTTTGATTCAAGAATCCCAACCCAAAATTCATATTATTTTCACCAACTTTAATATGAATTGTAAACACACAAAAATAATCAAAAGCATGTTAAACACTTGCCTCGTTGGATAAATTCGACGACCTCGTGCCGGGATCCGTCGGAGCTTGGCTGAAATTCTCCTATTTTCTCCCATTTTCTTCTTCTTCCTTCTTTTCTTTCTTTCATTCTTTCTTTCACTTTCTCTTTCTCTCGTGGCGTATAAGAGAGAAAATAAGGCTTATCCCCTTATTAAACCCAAAATTGACTTGTATACACAAATGCTAGTCCCTACTAATCCAAAAAGTCCCCAGAACCCAAACACTACCCCGAGTACTCTATTCTAACTATTTCGACCCATTCGAGACCAACCGTGCACTCGAAATCTCCATCCAAGTCACTTATAAAAAATTTGCCTTTTTAAATACAATACAACTCCGCACATATTTTCTAAATAAAATATTGTTACTTATCGCTTTTCCACCGCGACATGATATAAAATAATCCAACTTCATTTACTTATTCTTGCAAGTAAATATAACACACATCGATAATAATCCAAAACTCGCCAATTAATATTTAACCTACTCTTCAAATTCTTTATAGCTTAAAATTCTCAAATCTTTAAATTACACCCACTTATGTAATTTAACTATCCATAAAAGCATGGGGTATTACACTCAGACGGACCATTATAGTAGAAATTCTTACCTATATAAGCATTGATTTGGAAGATCAAGTATAATCTCTATAGAATTTGGTCCTTCTTGGATGGCTCCGATCAAATATTACATTAAAAGAATCGTGTTACCATCTGATTTTAAAGAAGCTAGGAAGATGAGATACAAGGCAATCGATTATGATTTGGAGAAGGGCATTCTATATAGAAGGGGATACATTATCTCTTTACTTTGTTGTATTCATCCAATTGAATCAAATAATCTGCTTAAACAAGTACATGAAGGCTCATGTAGTGCTCATTCAGATGGTTGATCATTAGCACAAAGTAAAGAGACAATGATAGCTAATGCAAAAACTAAGTTCTATAAAACTACTTACAATTTTATCTAAGTGCATTAGTCGAATCTAAGTCATTAAAAATAAATTCAACCATAAATCATGCATTTATCATTTAAGCAGAGTACTTAATCGACAAGCCGATTAATTAATCATTAGACAAATTACCTAGTCGACAATAAGTTTAATACCAATCATAAGCTTAAATAAAGATGACAAGGGATCAGAACCATACATCGGGAAAAAGAACTTCATTTCATTCCACGAATTGTGTGTTACAAAGTGAAGATCCAAAAAGAAAGAAATACAATCCTATCCTATAAGGCATTTTCCTTCATCTTTGCTCATCCTGACAGGAGTCTCATCAAGGGTTCTCGACAGAGTAGTAGATATAAAATACCTCTTTCTAGTATGTCTTCTACTACTCGGTCGATCCAGTAGGTATTCGGGATGAACATATTTCTCCTATCCTTTAAGGCCGTAATCCCCAATATATTTTCTGATTAAGCTCTAAGGAATGGCATAAGGTGGAATCCTACTAACATCAATTTTGAAAGGTGGATCTAGATAATCCAACATGCTTGGATAATGTCAATGCCACAATTCATTGCCCTCGGGTATCTTCAGCAATCCAAGCAAGTTCAGCCAACCCCATTTGTACCCATCCGACCTAGCCTACTTCACATGTTTATCCAAATACGTTAAGGCTTCATCATACCTATCCATCCAGACAATCCTGAATTGCTTATGGAAGTGGAAAGTTAATCGACCCACCCTGTCTTGGAGTTTTCTGATAGCCTTATCCTTTTCCTAGAGTAAAGCAACTTGGTCGGCTAAAGTTTTCTTAGTTCTTTCTTCATTTATAGTTGGCCCAACAACCATAACTTACCTAGAAGACTGGCCAAATTTGATTTTCTTCTTCTTTTCTGGTTCTCCATCTTTTCCAATAGCCTGGCATTCTCTATCGAAAAAAAGGATACTCCTTCATCTGGCCCAGTATTGGTTGATTTCTTCAGATTGTCCAGTTCATTCTTCAAGACGTTATTTTCTGTCTCTACAAGTGTAGCAATCGCTCGTGCATTTTCAGCTTCTTGATTCAACACCATCTCCTTTTTGTTCAGAGCAAAAGTAATATATTGCACCTTCTTATCAAAGCCCCAACCTTCGCTCAAGGCCTTTTATTTAGCTTCATAATCAGAATGAAGCAATGCCATATAAAGTTTGTGGTCTTCTTGAAATTGTTCAATTATTTCATAATAACCAGCGTTGTTCGCCACTGGTCTATCCAGAAGACAGTGAAGATGTACATAAGCATCTTTTACTTGGTCGGACGTATATGGGCCGAGAAACCCCATCAAATCTTCTTCAGTTAAAGGCACATGACTAGCCTCAAGAAGACTATTGCATCTCCTCAACAGGTCAAATTTTGGAGAAACTGCTACATTTTTCTTGGCATCAAACTGGAAATTTATGAATATAAGTATATGAGCCTGACTAAAAAAGAAAAATAGTAATGAATCAAACAAGAAATCAGCATCAAAAGAAAGTTTGAAACATTGAACAAAACTATGTCATTTCATTGATAAATCGAGAGTTAAATCCCATTACAAAAAAAGATGACATGGAAAATACATAAGAGAAATAACAAAAAAACAAACTAGCTAAAAGGAGATAAACCTTATCTTTATCCTTGGCCTTGTTTTGGTCAGTACAGGAAGGTCGACAGTGCCTGCAGGCATCATGGAAGATTTGCTAGAAGCCTCATCGACATTAAAGTCCTCGTCTAGGTTAGGAGGAGTTCCTAAGTCATGTCTCTAAAATAACTCAAAGCCTGCTTGGGTGACGACCTCCTTTAATGCCTCCAACCCACCCTCTTTGAAGGACAAATTCTTTGCATACTCTATTTGAACGGTTGCTGTAGTAAAATCTTTACCCAGTCTTTATTGGCGGCCTCTTCTTTGTACTTCTTGCCCTTGGCCTTCAGAGAAATATTATCAGTAGTTAGACTAGAAGTCTTGTCTTCAATAACCTTTTCCTTGCTCTTAGCTTTTGTTATTTTTTTTGGCCAGGGTTAACTTATCATGGGCAGTCTTTTATTGGCCCTATAATGCCTTAGCCTTGTCCTCTGCAGCTTTAACCTTGTCCTACCAAGTTTTCTCTCCCTCTCTAAATCTTCCCCAGAGGCCTTCGAGGATTTTTACAAACCCTCAAAAGTTTCCTCCACATCAGTCGGGGAGGCCTTTGGCTGGTCATCTTTCTCCAGCATTTGGTTGAAGTCTACCAAGAATTGAAAAAGAATAAGTATATTACTTCAATTAAAAAGAAAGTCAATAAAAATTATGAAAATAAAATGGGATAATTATAAATTTACTAAGGCCAAAGTCTGTCTAAGCCTCTTAACTAGTCGAGCTCTGGTCATGGGGGCTGTTGCCGACCAGTCTACTGGAAAAGTACTAGACTTTATATAACCCCTGGCCAACCCAAGGTTGATTGCCATAGAGGCATCTTCAATTCTGCCTTGCTCACCTGCAAAGTTCTTGGCCAACTCTTGATGGCCTGGTAGACATTTCTTCAACCTCTTGTATCGAGGTTTAATAATTTGGTCCTCCTCAGTAATAAGTACTTGAGTCCTCTTCTTAGTAGCCTAAAACCTCTTATCAGTTGTAGTGGTCTTTTTAAAAGGAGGAGGAGGAGACCCTGATCTAACTATCAAATTCTATATCTTTTTCTTCACCATAACTGTAGCAGGTGAAGTGGGAATGGTAGTGATGTCAAGAGACTCAAAGGAAATAGAAGTTACTCCTTGGTCAAACTATAATCCAGTTGACTCAGTAGCAGAAAAAATGGACACAGGTTCCTCATCCAATTTAATGGGTGACTGGAGAAAAATCAGTGCAGGTTGGATAACAATGGAAGCGACAGTGCTATTGTATTCCAATAGGAAAGAAGTTGACCGGGGATGGTCATCTCCTTCTGTTTGATGAATGTACCACATATGCTTGAGGTCATCGAGATTAATCTCACCTTCCTTGGGGCACTTCTTTTTATTTTCCTCTGAAGAGAAACATAATAAGTCAGTTAATCGAAAAAGCTTTAACCAGTTAACAAACAGGAGAAGAAATTTAAATGTAAAAGTATGACCTATGCCACGCCCTTATGAAATTCCCGAAAATGCCCATGAAACAATCTACATATGCGCAATTGAACATACTCTAATTTCATGCAATTTTTTCTAATAACATATATATGATCAAATCAAGAAAAACTTTATTATTCAACTAATCAGATTTTAATACATGCAGAAATTAAAACCAATTAAATCTAATTTATTCTAAAGTCAAATTAATAATAATCCGATTTATTTCATTACAATACAATATATCAAATATGATTAATTATTCCAATTCAAGAAATTAAATCATGTAATAATTTTAATTCTAAATCATATGAAGAATAAAATGAGGAAAAGAAGAATAACAAGTATAATTTTTTTAACATGTTAAAAATCCAAACTAGGGAAAACATCCACAGTGACCTCTACGCCACAAAACAAAAATTCCACTAAAAATAATTTTACAAGAGTTACAAGCACCCAAACATACAACGCAAGATCCTAAGTAAAACAGTCAGAAAAATATACCTACACGAGCTATCTCTTCTCCCGAGCATAAAACTCTGCGGTCTTTCCTCCATGGCATTTCTGATACTGACACTTTAATCTCCTTGGCAGTTTCCTTTGCTTAAACTCCTTGTCTCTTGTTTGAGTGAATTCCAACTCAGTCAAAATTGATCTCTCAACAACATACTAGTTGTGCAAAATGTGCAAGTGAATATGTTCTAAATGCAAACCATGCAATAACTTAATTTAAATCTCAATCATATAAGTTTTCTATAAAAACTTAACAAAAACAAATTTGTAATCAAGCAAATAGTTTTTCTATAAAAACTTAAGAAAAATACATTTTCTATCATAAATAATCACATAATCAATTTTTTAGAAAGATTTCAAAATTATCATCATCAATTCTATAAGCATTCTTTCTAATCGATATGTAATAATACTCATATGAACACAATCATGTAGACATAAAATAATCACTCTAACATGTGTTCTTAATTTCTCAAAAATATAAAATAAGATTTTATGAGAAAAGTGTTTTACAAATTATTTCAGAAATATGAGAAAACATATCTTTAAAAGATTTACAATAAACATATAAGATTCGGAGAAATTCTGATTTAAACACCATATAGCATTCAACACAAAAATCAAAATATTTAGATCATAAAAACTATTCAATAAAATTCTGATATAAAAATATAAGGAATTCTAGTTTTTGTAAAAACTTATTTCAGCATGAAGGCACATATGAAAACGATGAGTTTTTCTAACTCAATGCTATGGTACAATTTGTTGGAAATGAGGACCCCTAATTTTAAATATTACAAAAATAATTTAACAAAAAGTAATTTCCTTTAAAGATGCGGAATATAGATGATTCAAATAAGGGACTAAACTATGCAAGATTCACAATTGAAATATTACAATTTTAATTCTTCCAAAATTAAAATTAAACTAAACTGGATTTTAATTTTCTCAAAACTAGAATTTTTCTTGAAATCGAACCTATGAATACTTAACTTTTTGCCCAAAAGAAATTGAACACAAGTCTTAGAAATTTGCCTAAACCATATTTTCAATATTACCAAATTAGGCACAACCAATTTTAACAAATTAAATGATGACTTGAACTAAATTAATTAAACTTTACCCAAATTAATTTTAGCACCAACTTAAGCATGAGTAGGGATTTAAACCAATTTTATCTTTTTACCTAAGCATGCATCTAATGTGAATTGCAAAAGATAAAAAAAATAAATAATCACTACGCCGCGATGTACGAGGAAAAACCCACAACGAAAAAAAACCTTGTACGGCCCTAGCCTTAAGTCCACTAAGAATGGTATTTTTACAAGTACAAGACAAATGACGTACTCAACTCGACTCAACTCCCTTCAAGCCCCTGATGCGTCTTCTTGTACAAACCTCCGCTTAGTTGATAATCTCGGACTCCACCGGAACATTGGAATCCACCAATGAGGCTTTAGGTGCAACCGTCAACCACACATGGTGCCTTTCACCATGTGAGAATGTCGCAGCCAAAACGAGACTTCTTCTTTAAGGGATGTAGAAGTAAATCCAAACGAACTCTTCAAATAGGTAGAGCAACAAACCGGTGCCAAACACTCCAAGCAAGATATTTATATGGTAACTTGGAATAAATAAACTATGGGTGTAAACGAAAGTATTTTTGGAATAATGTTTTTGAAAATGCCAACACTTAATACATGAACTTTTGAACTTAGAAATTTTCTCTCAAAAAGGTGTTTAAAAAATGTCAAAAGTTAGTTTTTCAAACTTGTTTCCCGCACATATAACTTCTGTCAAGAGTTAGTGGGTAAAAGAAAGTGGGAACAAGGGGAAAAACTGATTAAAAGTGCAAAAAAATTTCCCGCCAAAAATCTCGCTCGAACGAAGTCTCGTTCCAACAACAATTATAACTAAGTTCCAGTGGCCAAGTGGAGAAACTCGTTGGCAAACTCGTTCGAACGATATTCTCATTCGAACGAAAAACTCGTTCGAATGAAAAAATCGTTCGAACAAAGTTCCAGAATGCTTAAAATTCTATTTTTAGCCCAGAAACTTTATTTTAAATTTTTAAAGTAACCTTCTAAAAATAAACATCAGTTTAAACAAAAATTACACCCAATAAAAATTGTTCCAAGATCCTATATAATTATGTAATACATTCATACCTTCGGAGTAATTAGAACTAATGTTGTTGATGTAGAAACGAGACACAATAAATCCGGCATATGATGAAGCTTTAAAATCTTGGCCACTACATCTTCAACTAACACGTCATAGGCTTGAATGGATAAACTTGAACACTGTCCTATGACTCAAATGTTTTTATTCGGAATTGAGCCAACACAACATTGATACTCAATTGGAGACTTGTGTCCTTACAAATCTCCCCCTTTGGCTATTCCGGTACAAAAACCAATAAAAATTCTAAAGGGCCGTCAAGCTCAACTAGATTCAAACATCCCACCTAAACTTGACTGAAGACCAAAGGATCAATATCTTTCCCAATGAAAGTTTCCATTTAGAAGAATTCCTGCACACTTAAGCAAACTATCAAACGCATAGCGAATATCAAAAAAATTAAATCCAAATAAAATAATTACTCCCCCTAAATTATTTTGCCCCCCCTTTATCAACTGTGATCAACCTAAGAAGATAGCGCTCTCCCCCTAAGTTAAATATCGAGTACACTAGGATTAGATACCATTTATCCCCCTATCATTCTCCCCTTTTTGTTCAGGAATAGATAAAGGTGACAGAATTAATAAAACAAAAGTGCACACAAAGCATGAAAGCATATAGGCAACAAAAGCATAACTGATCCATACACAGAAAAAGGATACCAACTAAGATGCAAGAAAATGATACCAATATGATACATAAAGTATTAAGCACGTGATATCAACACAGAATGCAATAAGATAGATACCAATCATGAAGTAGAAGCATAGATGGACTAGAAATCAAGGCAAAGACAATTGAATA
This sequence comes from Sambucus nigra, assembly GCA_949130495.1. Taxonomy (NCBI): domain Eukaryota; kingdom Viridiplantae; phylum Streptophyta; class Magnoliopsida; order Dipsacales; family Adoxaceae; genus Sambucus; species Sambucus nigra. The sequence continues at coordinate 289,030,573 of OX422215.1, read as the reverse complement.
CCTCGTATATGAGTACATAAAAATGTCATTAATGCACATGCATATATACTAGGTATAAATACCACATACAACACAAAATAAAATAATCTTTTCACACTCGAATGGCAAAAATGTGTCACATGGAAGCAGAAGTGTTGGGGTGCGAACTAGGAACAATTAAATTTAGACCCAATTACTTAAAATATGTTCACGGAATTCTCATTTGATTGTAAACTTCATCACATTTGAATATAACCTCATGTGACAATATAGATTGAACTCAATGAAAAAACATACACAATGCATACGAGCCTAGAATTTTGATGATTCTACAAACCAATAGAGTCATGACATTGGAAGTACAACTAGGATAAATGGACATTGTGCAAACCGTTGATATACCATCCAATCTCTGTCAATATAAGCATATTAATTTTTGAATGACAATATCAAACTAAACAAAACAAAAGGCCTTGGCGAATATTTTCTTTTAAAGCCATTATTCTTTTAGGCCTTTGGACCACGCATTTCTTTTATGTCCAAGCAAACGGTGGCTTACTCGCAAAGGATGATTTTTCCTTTCGGATCCCTTCCCCGTGCACATTTATATACATCATTTTTATCGCTCATACAAATCTCACGTGCAACAGATTTTAATATGCACTAGTCCTCCTAGATCATATAATATGACTAGATTGGTAGGAGAACACCTCACAAAGCTCAAATATACATATGAAGTTAAAAATCAAGTGAGCTCATGCATGTGTTAATTGAGGCATATAAAAGTAGAATCCATTAACTCAACGCAAAATCCAACCACTCCATGTAAGAATGGTAAAGAACATTTTAAGGATGGACAATATAAACCAAAAGTTCTAGCCACATGGGTGGGAAAAAGATGGGATTCAAACACAAGTATATGCCACATAGAGTGTGTCAAACTAAAATACACACAAACCAAAAATCTTTTTGAGTTTTTAATTTAAAAAAAATATTTACTCAAAAGACACACACAAATCATTTGAATTTTTCATTAATCTTAAATTACTAAAACGATAAAACACAAATGATAAAACAAAAATCTGTTTGTATTTTTCATTTGATGCAAACTAAAATGAAAGAAAATATAATACAAAAGATAAACGACAATTATAATTCTAGCATGTGATAAAACATGAAGTATAGAATAGAACAATGATTAAACATGTATACACCTAGCAATGATATATAATATGAAGTACAAAAAGCTAGAGTATGCAAACAACACTAACACATTCAACCTTTAAATTTAGCAGGGGAGGTTTCATGTGAAAGCAAATGAGAATCAACAAATCGAATATCTAGTGCGTATAAAAATGATTTCCTAACCCATATAGATGTATATTTAAAATGATGGGATTTGGGAACTAATGAAATGCTAGACATAGACTTCCTAGAACTTCTTTTAAGATAAAAACAAGATGACCTAAGGTGATCTTTCCTACCACAATGCAAGCATGTGAAAACACGAGGAATGATACCTAAGGTGTGACCTTTTCTAAAGTCGTTGGATAAAGTTGACCCTCTAAAACAAACAATGGTCTTAGCTTTAGAAACAGAAATATTTGAACCAGATGAGCTAGAACCATTACAACTACTACTTGAGTCTTGTAAATTATTTTTAATTTTTAATTTTTTTGACTCAAGTAATAAATTAGACTCCTTAATTTCACGGGAGTCCTTCTTTAAATTTTCTATAATTCCTAGAAGGTTATCACTCTCCCCTTCATTGTGAGTAAACTTGTCCCGAAGAGTCTTTTCTCGACTATCACTCTCTTTCTTGGACATATTTAAAATATTAAAATTGTAATTTATGTCCATGAGCTTTTCACGAAATATATCTTTTTGAGATAGTGAGGTTTGCAAAAGTTCAATTCTAGATTTAAAACATAAATTTTCATTTTTAAGAAACTTAATTCTTTTTACAAATCGCACATTTAATTCTCTTAAATTTTCATTACACTTATTAAGACCATTAAATTCCTCTCGAATATAAAAAACATCATTATGATTAGAAATGAGCAAATTATCACTAAGGCGTCCCATTGAGAGATACAAAACAAAAAATGGAGAGTGAGTAAAAAATGAACCACCTAAAAATACAAGGAGCACAAAAATTATAAAAGATAAAAAACGGATCTTTGACGCGATAAATTAGCGCTCCGGTTCTGATACCAATTTGAAAACGATGAGTTTTTCTAACTCAATGCTCTGATACCAATTGTTGGAAATGAGGACCCCCAATTTTAAATATTATAAAAATAATTTAACAAAAAGTAATTTCCTTTAAAGATGCGGAATACGGATGGTTCAAATAAGGGACTAAACTATGCAAGATTCACAATTAAAATATTACAATTTTAATTCTTTCAAAATTAAAATTAAACTAAACTAGATTTTAATTTTCTCAAAACTAGAATTGCTCTTGAAATCAAACATGTGAATATTTAACTTTTTGCCCAAAAGAAATTTAACCCAAGTCCTAGAAATTTGCTTAAAACATATTTTCAATATTACCAAATTAGTCCAAATCAATTTTAACAAATTAAATGATGACTTGAACTAAATTAATTAAACATTACCCAAATTAATTTTAGCACCAACTTAAGCATGAGTAGTGATTTAAACAAATTTTATCTTTTTACCTAAGCATGCATCTAATGTGAATTGCAAAAGAAAAAAGAAATAAATAACCACTACGCCGTGATGTACGAGGAAAAACCCACAACGGAAAAAAATCTCGGACGACCCTAGCCTTAAGTCCACTAAGAATGGTATTTTTACAAGTACAAGACAAATGACTTACTCAACTCGACTCAAGTCCCTTCAAGCCCCTGATGCGTCTTCTTGTACCAACCTTCGCTTAGTTAACAATCCCGGACTCCACCGGAACCTTAGAATCCACCATTGAGGCTTTAGGTGCAACCGTCATCCACACATGGTGCCTTTCACCATGTCATAATGCCGCAGCCAAAACAAGACTTCTTTTTTGTGGTATGTAGAAGTAAACCCAAACGAACTCTTCAACTTGATAGAGTAACTACCCGGTGCCAAACACTCTAAGCAAGATATTTATACGGTAAATTGGAATAACCAAACAATGGGTGTAAACTAAAGTATTTTTAGAATAATGTTCTTGAAAATGCCAACACTTAAAACATGAACTTTTGAACTTAAAATTTTTCTCTCTCAAAATTTTCTCTCAAAAAGCTGTTTAGAAAATGTCAAAAGTTAGTTTTTCAAACTTGGTTCCTGTACATATAACTTCTGTCAAGAATTAGTGGGTAAAAGTAAATGGGAACAAGGGGAAAGCTGATTAAAAATGTGAAAAAATTTCCTGCGAGAAATCTCGTTCGAAGAAGATTGTCGTTGGAAAGAAGTCTCGTTCGAACGACACTTTTAACGAAGTTCGAGTAGACAAGTGGGAAAAATCGTCGGCAAACTCGTTCGAATGACATTCTCGTTCGAATGAAAAACTCGTTTGAACGAAAATATCAAACGAAGTTCCAGAATGCTTAAAATTCTATTTTTAGCCCAGAAACTTTATTTTAGAGTTTTAAAGAAACCTTATGAAAATAAACATCAGTTTAAACAAAAATTACACCCAATAAAAATTATTCCAAGCTCCTATATAAATATGTAATGCATTCATACCTTAAGAGTAATTGGAACTAATTTTGTTGATGTAGAAATGCGACACAATAAACCCAGCATATGATGAAGCTTTAAAATCTTGGCCGCTATATCTTCAACTAACACGTCATAGGCTTGAAGAGATAAACTTGAACAATGTCCTATGACTCAAATGTTTTTGTCCGAAATTGAGCCAACACAACATTGAGACTCAATCGGAAACTTGTGTCCTTACAACATAAATTCTCTGTGCAAAAACATAATATTTCAATGTCTAAAATATGAAATGATGTGTAAGATCATTGAGAATAAAAAAAATAGAAAAGAGATGAAGTAGCAATAAACACAATGTAAAATGACATTCAATCTCTCTCTTAGATATTCTCTCTAATTTTCTATATTTTTATCTTTACAAATTTAAACCCTCTTGTGTTTCTCACTCTGGAAAATATGTTCTAAATATCTAACACAAATAAACTCTCTACTGATGTTTATATAAGTGAGAAAATAATATTCTAGAAACTCTAAAATCAATGGTTCAGGTTAAAAGTTATTAATCTAAGTCTGTGATTAATTCGACTTAAAACTAATTATCATATTTGACAAACCACACAACTTAAGTCGGTTATAAACAAAATTGAACAACCTAAAACCATTCTCTTGAAAACCATTATGGTATAGGGTTTTAGCGTCACAAACTCCAACGTTCATATTGACAGCTGGCAAAGTCTTCAAATAAACCAACGGTTAAAATTGTAAAGTCACAACTTGACAAAATCTAACGCAGTCACAGCTAAAGATGTACAGCTAAGTCAATAGTTAAGAACCTAATGTTTATAAAGAAATTGTATTTGTATTCCCGAAAGCAATATCTGACATTGTAATAAGTGGCGGTTTGTTGCATGGAAGTCCTAACACAACAGGTATAATGGGTCTCAGTTCATAGTAGGTACAATCCAAACAGCTAAGGCAAATCCTAAGGGCGAACTATAGCAAACAAGTACTACACCTTTTGAAATCTCAAGGTTTAAAAACTAAACCTACGAGTAATAACAGGTAAGGGACGAAATCAATAACCAAAATTTAACAAACAACTAACATCTCATTCTATGGGAACAAAATCGCAAACCTCAAAGATCAAATCCAAAAGCTTCTATTCGACCAGATCAATGAAACTTAATGTCTAGTTAATAGTTGGTAGCATCTTCAAGGTTCCAAAACAAAAATGGTACACTGACATCTTAATATCTAATGGTTCTTCTAATGTGTAAAGATCATACAATCTTGGCTAATAAAAATCTAAAGGCTAGCTGAACCCGGACGGCCATGACTTATACATCTAACACGTCTAAGAGTATAGGCGGTCTAATTGTTCAACTCTAGGATGAATAGTACGAAACAGGTACATAACCTATAGGCAGCTAACTGAATCTCAGTTTAAGAAGTAATCCAAGGAGGTCTAGTGTTACCTAGTCTAAAGAGTATGGCCGAACATCTAAGAATACCTATGAGGTCAAATCAAGCTAAGGCTACAATCCTATATCTCAAAGACATAAGGACGGAAATGAGCTGACAACTAAGTAACTAACAATATTGTTTGGAAAATTAAATTTACCTTTAAAATAAGAAATTCATTTTTAATCAAAGTTGCACCAATTTTTTATTTATTTATTAAAATGTTTAAACAACCAATCACATTAACACAATTAATATATGCACGTGTGCCTAATGTGTCAAGTGAAAATGTGAAACAATACATGAATACCTTTACTCGGATATGTCGTTGTGTAGAGTCGATTCATGTTGAGTCGTCGAGTAACGTTGTTTGATGTACCATGTAGAAGGTTCGTACTAAAAAATATGTTTTGGCACAATATCTAAATTAGTTGAAATGCTTAAATAATGTAGACTCAAGTAAGTCAAAGATTTACGGTGTTTCACCTTCCTGGTGACACCTAGGTCCAGTGTATGTTACCCTCTCAGGAAGGGGGCTTATTGCCAATTCTTCACAGTAACGCCATAATTCTAGTAATCTTTGTTGGAATCTGGAAAATTAACCATCAATGCCTTATTGGCTTGCCTAGTCTTCAAATAATAAGTACTATCACCAATAGTTCCCCACTTGTAACAAAACATCAGTTCAGGAATCCCAATGTGGGTCCCCTAAATTTCATTTAGCCTATTCACCCCATTCATAACCCTCCAAGTTTTTGGGGCTACTCTTGCTCGAATGACATCAAAATATTGACATAATTGAAGAAAATGGGTTTGGGAGAAAAGTGATGCCATATTGACATAATTGAAGAAAATATTGACATATTGACATAAAAAATGGGTTTGGGAGAAAAGTGATACCACACTTAGCAATGAACAAAGTGGGAATCTAGTGATCCTCAGCTAAAGAATATACATCAACAGGGCTATGGGTAATTTCTAAGCCTACCTAACTTGGAATTTTCCTTTTTTTCCTAAATTCCTCTAAGGACTTGTCATCTATGATGTACACCATGACTGAAAGGCAGGAAAATCAATGAAAATACAGGAAAAAGAGCTTACAGAGATAGAAAAATGACAGAAAATAGCAAGCAGCGAAAGAGGAGAAGAAAAGCTTGAGAAGAAAGTGAAAAGCTAAGTGCAGAAATTTTGAGGTAAAGAGAAATGGAAGGAAACTTCCATCCTTTTGTAGGTTGCCTAAAAAATAGAAATGAAATGATTAACTACACGAACGTTTGAACTGTTGCTGACTACACGCTCCCTAACCTGCAAAAAGACCAGTATACCCTTTAATGGTTTGATAAAGTTTGAATTATTTACAAAAATGCCATTATCAACAGTACTGGTGAAAATTTTTACAAGTTCAGAAGGTCGGCTACCAACCAACTCTCAGACATTAGGCCGAGCAAAATTTTGAAAAATACTCCTTATTTTCGATCAACCATCAAGCTTGGAGCATTGGGGGCTTTTTGGTATATGTAAAAAGTACTTTATTATGTGGACCAATAAAAATTAGACACATGTCCCCCTACTTAGTCGGCTAGAATGTTGATCAACACCTAGAAAATCAACCATTAGGAATATCAAAGGTTACTCGGGTGGAATGACGACCATCACTGAGTATAAAGAGTCTCATTTCTTATACACAGATGTAAGTGCTAGGAAATATAAAGGCTTCCATTTTTTGGTTTCCAAATCAGTATAAATACATGTTCTCTCTTAGCTCAAAGGGATGATTCAACCACGTATAATCACACCCTATACCAAGCTATTATAATCACTTGAAATTGTACCAACAGTAGACGTAGGCATTTTTTTATAGCTGAACAACTTTAAAAATCTTGTCTCTTGTGTGTTTGTCTAGCTTGTTTATATTTACTTATTTGCCATTCATTTTTAGAAATCAACAACATATTTTTTCTAGTTTTTTTAATTAACTTTTCTCTTTCTCTCTCTCTCTCTCTCAGAGAGAGAGAGAGAGAGAGAGAGAGAGGGGATACACACTCATATAAAAAATGAGGCCCTTCACTTTTAAGATCCCAAGGCACATGCCTTAGTTGCCAAGTGCTAGGGTCAGGGTTGTTAGGACATTGCAAGGTTAAATGCATATAACATTAAATATTTTCAAGTGGAAGGATAAATAGAATGTAGCACAAAGAAATATAATAGAAGCATAGCAATCTAAATTGTTTTTTAATTTGATTACTAAAATATTAAATAACTTATTCTATACATATATATAAAAACCTCTCGTATAAGAAGAATATGAAAGGCAATCTAGTAATTGGTGAGTAAGAGCAAGATGAAGATGATACAGTTCAAGAGGTATAAGAAGTTGAAGAAATATATAGAGATGAAGGATATCAAGAATTATTAGCATATGGGGATATTGAAAATGATGTATCTTGTTTTGGATGAGGTCATGTGATACCCTTAAATATGTTGAGTAGAGAGGAGCAGGACGATTTTGCGCAATACACTAAGATAACCCTATCGAGAGTCATCCCCTTCAAGAAATGTGTTTTACACTAATAGTGTCCTATCTCAAGAATTATCTATCTCATGATAGGTCACTTTCACTAGTATCTTCTCAAAGTCATACCCCTATTTATAGAGGTAATCTCACTTGAAAGAAGTCAGATTCCTCTTGAGATTCATCCCCCTTATAGAGGACATCTTAAGTTTACGTTTATTATTTAGAACCTTCACGGGAACTGCCCCCGCGGGGAAAACACTTAACACATATCTCATAAAATTAAGTTTCTCATAAATATTGAGTTAAACTCATAGGTTGTTCCCTCTTATATCACTTTCATGTGCCTCTTTAGAATCTAGCGGACTTAAACTAGCTCAAACACCTCATTAAATGAGGGTACAAGTGTATACATTTGATAACATTCCAAATTCACTCATGACTATATAAATTTGTGAGTTTGTCATCACAGTTGGGAAAGAGAGGTTTTAGCCTCGTTACCCTATCTAAAAAACATTTGGCTCTAGAATATCGTACACAACCCAATACACAACATTCATATCACAAACTTTATGCTTTTACACCCTATTATAATCTCTCCATCTATTTACGTCCCTCTCTCTCTCTTTCTCTCTCACACATATCATTAGAGTGCCTTCCTCTCTCACCCTCTTTTATACATATCTCAAGATATTTATTTGGATAAGAAGTAATAATTATTAATATAATGGTTCTTGAAGTATTATAGAGAGACGTTATTTATATAATTTTATTATTTTGTTGTCCATTAAATACATGTTATGCCTACAATTTATCATAATATTATCTGAATCCCTAGACTACCCTCATAGAATATCTAATGATTCCTCACCCTTGTCCTTATCCTCCATTTCATACACTCGAGAGGCATGACGAACCACCACATGGATTGAGCAGGCAAAAGACTATTAGAGGTGCATGTCTTTAAAAATGCAAAAAATTATTTTGATAAATTCTTCACTCTGTGTTTTTTCATATCTAATTTGGTTATAAGATGGATCTTATATGTCAATAACTATGTCCTACCTTAGATACATGAACTCGGGATGCTCTCACATCTCTTTGAGGTTACTGAAGGGGGATCTATAATATGATGATGGATCCAAATAGATCATGGTAGGATTATATCTGACCTTATGTGGCAAAGAAGGATGAATAATGGAAGGAGATACCAGGCACAAAATTTGGGATAAACCCTCACATTTATCTCTAATATGTTACATATTTATTTATATCAATTTATGATATATATAAATCTGTAACATATAAAAAAATGTAATACCTTGTCATTTTAAATAATTACATAATAGAGATTGTGAATTAGTGTTTGTGGAGGTTAATGAATAAATTTAAATTGTGAATTTTAGTATTTCAATTATGTACCATTAGATCGGGTTCTAAAGGCGTCTAAAGGCTCAAAAGAGTGTTTGAACATGTTAAGTTGGGCTCCATCGTTGTTTAACCCTTTAGGCTAACTTTGGAACTATGTGGTTATTATTTTGTGCTCTTTTTAGGGGCTCTAAGATTGGCACAAAGAAAACTTGAAGGATTAAGAACTATAAGAAGAGTCACTAGCTTCATTAATGAGAACAAAGCTTAGAGAAGTCAGAGACATGGAAGGAATGATTTGGAGCAAATATGCACCATCAATGCATATTCAACACGAAAAGTTAACCAAGAAATACCTATCTTTCTGCGTATTATTTTGAATTCATTTAAGTTAATTGCTATATGTGGAAACCTTAAAATATGTTGGATATTTGTTTAATTGATGATGAGTTATTAGGCATCTAATGGAGAACGTATATTAAAATCGTAATTGATGATGAACATATGTAAAGTTATATTAAGACCTTGTATATTTTATTAAACTATAGGTTATGGACAAAATTTGAAATCTAATGTTGAGAATTTGGGCTCATGTAAAATCCACATTTTAGAATCAAAACTTAATGTTAAATCCTTGTCAATAGTTAGGACAATACCCTTCTAACAAGAATATGATGATAACATCAATTTATAACTGTTGTGTTTGTTTAGAACCTTATTGGTACTAGTTGCGGGTGTGGAGACCCTCCAATTGGTATTTGATGTTAGAAACTGACATTTTTGAGGTTTAAGGGTTGTAATAGAGAGGCCAGATAAATATGGGTTAATATCAGATCAATTTAGATGGGTAAATATGGCATTATTTTTGGGGTCACAACATGATAGATTTGGTTTGGAGCATGATCGATTTGGATTATACAAATATGAAGTTTTCTTTTTGGGATCATTTAGAAACGTTAGTAGATTTCTAAGATAAGAGGCTTTTATCGAGCAATAAAATAGTACTTATATATATATATATATATATATATATATATATATATATATATATATATATATATATATATATATATAGATACACAGTTAGGCTCTCCAATATACCTCGCGTAACATACCTATGAACATACCCATTTTTGAAAATAGGGAAAATTTATTTTTCAACTAAATTTAGTATACATGATTTATATAGTAAGGAGATCATCCACAAAAAAAATCAATAAAAAATTCAACCCGGAAGTGGGTGAGATGATGGAATAAATCTGAACGGTCGAAAGACACATATATACCCACTTTTCATTTGACCCACTTCCAGGTTGAATTTTTTGATGATTTATTTTGTAGATGGTCTTCTCATTATGTAGATCATGTATACTAAATTTGGTTGAAAAATATATTTTTTTACTATTTTTTAAAAAGAGGTTTGTTCATAAGTATGCTAATAAAAGGTATGTTAGAGAGCGTGACTCTCTCTTCTCTCTCTCTCTCTCTCTCTCTCTCTCTCTCTCTCTCTCTCTCTCTCTTATATATATATATATACACAGTTTTTTATGTATGTGTGTGTGTGAGAGACAGTGTATGGAGTCAATATGTGAATTTGATGATAGCTTGGGGGATGATTAACTTAACTTGTGGGGTTAGAGTTGTAAGTCATATTTATATGTGTATGAATTGTTGTATACTGTGTATGTTGTGTGTGTGTGTAGAAATAATAGGGTGTGAGTAGATTCATGATGAATCCCTTGGTGAGGATATGATGATGCAAGCTGCGTACATGCCTAATATTCCCTCCCTACATGTTGTGGGTCATCCGTCTCCCATGACAGAGACATAGGAGGCTAGATTTTTTCATGTAAAGTAGTATGTGGTTACATGATTGGTATGTCGACATACTGATTTACCCTTTGTGTCGTGTTTTGGGAAATTAGTAGTGGAAGCTCCCATGGAATGAATCGATGGAGGTATGAGAGGTTCTCAAAGGATATGTCCTCCGTGTTGTGCTTATATTATGTAGATAATTTGATGATGAGTTTAACTTACTTGTATATTATGCAGTATGGTATATCATCCATTGACGGATAAAAATTACTTGGATATTGGGTAGTATAGTACCTAGTACAATGATGGGCCAACTTACATAAATATTGTACGTATAGCAACTGGTTTAGTGATGGGAATGTTCATATCATGATATTTTCTAGTATCATAGTTAGATTAGTGATGGGTAGAGTTTAAGTGGATACTATATAGGATATTATCTAGTCTGTATTGAGGGTTATAATTTATTTGGATATTGTGTAGTATAAGGATATTATGTGTATGCATTATTTTTAATTTATGAGAAACGAATGTGAAACTATACGGTAGTGCAACATAGGAGTTACGTAGCCGATATGATAGTCGTGGGAGTTAGTTACTTACATTATTAGCTATACCTAATGTAGGATTGACACATATTGATAGGATTCCCTAAGATAGGGGTGAGGTGAGTTACATTGGGAGAGAATGCAAATGGGGATGGAAGGACACGTTGAGAAGTATCATTTAGTTTTTTTTCGGTTGAGACAAATATTTCTTATAGCATAACCCACGTTCTTTCTTAAAATCCCCTTTAAACGTACCCGTCAGCCAGATGAGCAAGGTTGAGAGGATCTATTCTAGAGTCAGCATTATCCAGATATCAGAGCACAATATGTTTGATTTTTATCTCCTTTTAGCTAGACTTTGTACGTTCTAGCTGTAGCGGATATTGAACCCACAATAAATGCAATATTACTAATTGGCCTTAATGATACAAATGCAATAAGATAAGTGACACATGATATATGTGTTTTGCTATATCGTCCTGCCTACATTCATGGGGAAGAAATGGAGATCTATTTATTATTTAGGAAGAGCCAAGGATGATTAGAGTCTCATGATTGCTAGCAGATATTCCAAGTCATCGTGACAAAGGATAGCCTCAAATTGGCTGGGGTCGCCCTTATTTATAAGTACAAGTTCACTAGAAATCTAGATCTCTTCATCTTGAAGATGTCCTCAGAGTAGTAGAGTTGTAACTGGATTAATCATTCATGATGGAATGTGATATACCTAGATTCTTGGTATCCTTCCATTTATATTCTACCAACTTGATCGCTTTGATTTCTAGCTGCCACATGGCAACTCACATGGTTTGATCGGCTAAATGTCCCTTCACTAGATATTTATTTATATATTTGTTGGACTATTTACTTAAGACTTTATATATTTGAATTTTATTTTATTCAATTCTTCAGTTATATATTAATATTTATTATCGATGTTGTAAGATGCGGGTACTTTGAATACTATTAGTATCAAGTGAGGCGTAACCCCTTATCAAGATCAGGATTAATGCACAAGACAATATTCAATATTGATAGTAAATATAGGTTAGAGGGACAATAACATTCAACACTTAAACTAGTGTTTGAAAATATATTTACACCATAAATGCATTGTGTTGATGTAAAAATTCTCCATCTACGAGTACCAATCAGAAAAGGACACATGTCATCCTACGTGGTAATATTCGGCACCCGAGGAGAGTTGATCGACACCTGAGGAGAGTTAGTCGGTACCCGAGGAGAGTTGGTCGGCACCCGAGGAGAGTTAGACGGCACCCGAGGAGAGTTGGTCGGCATACCAACCAACACATAGCATACCAAGCTACTTAGCGTGCAGAATAACCAACCAGGAAGATCAAAGGATAACTATGCATTTAATGTGCATTAATGAAGATGACAACGCATTTAATGAGCCTTAATGTACATTTCTACTGTATCAATAGATGACAACACATAGCATACCAAGCAATTCAAGGAAGACCAACCATCATAGAAGGCCAACAATTAGATTCATTGTATATAGACATAAATGTCTGAATGTATAAAGACATTGTATCTCTTTATCTCCCATCACTATAAATACATGTATTCCCTTAGCCAAAAGGACGGACAACTAAGAAACACCATACACAAGATACACACTCTTTCTGTCTCTACACCATATTGTGCTATTGTAAACCCCTGGAAATAAAATAACAGTGGACGTAGGCTTTATTCATAGCCGAACCACTTTAAAAGCCTTTTTATCTTATGTGTTTGATGTGATCACCATTTCATCTTCAATCATCATCTTCATACCTTCATTTTTATCTATTGTTGATGCCGATAATATAACATGGATTCTATTTCTAGTCATCAACATATTGGCGCCGTCTGTGGGAACGTGTTACAAGCATTGTTCGCCATCAAAAGCTAAGTTTTTATTTTCTCTATGTATAATCAATTATATATTGTCCATACATCTTTTGATTCAGTCATGATTTTTATGTTTACATACATAAATTAGTTGTCCAATTTTTATCTGCAAAATATTGCATATCATGATTTTAAAATCATAACTGTTAGATTAATTCTTATTGAGAAATCTGTAAAATGGTGGATTTCAGAAATCATAACTTTTGGCTTGATTCTCAAGTTTAAATTTTATATCATGGAATAAACATTTTGAATGATTACATCTACCAATATATACGACGATGACAAGACTTGATAATTTTCATTATAACTTTTGTAAGATCTTTGATGACTATTCAAATTCCCATCGGAGAATGGGAAAAGTTAAAATCAATAACTAATTTTCTCCTGGAAATTACGACCCAGATTTACTTTCTCTCTCTTCAAATCTCTTTTCATTCATTTTGATGAACTGTATACTTAATGTCAATAAGTCTCGATGATTGATTTTTTATATAAATTTCATAATGATTTTTACCATCCACCGTATTTTTTATCTCCACAAATGGAAAATAGGAAGGGAATCCAAGACCACTTTCTCTCTCCTGAATAACTGTTTACCCACCTCCATGAAAAAAGGGAAAATGAACCGACATAAGTGACCCGACTGGGAAGAAACAAATGTTCAAATTCAATCCCCTCAATTCCAGCATTTTACAGTGAATGAATCTGAGGCAAAAGTTTGAGATCGAAATTCCAACCGTCGAATTTTATCATTCTCCGATCAAGCTCTCACATATCAGCAACATCGACGAAGATCACCTTCATCGTCGGCAACCTAAAACAAAGGTACGTTGATAAATATGTTTTAAATCTCTTTTTTGGAACACGAAGTAAGCAGGGGAGCGCGTTTAAAATTCTTTGGGTTCGTGCAAAATAGAGTTTATAGCAGGTCTGATCGACAGTTCCTATTTTCCCCGGTTGTTTCCCCGACATACATGGTTACAGTACCATAATCTCATTGACTTGGTCAACGGCTTTCCCCGGTATTAATTGGTCGACCGAATTATACTACAACAACGATCACTTGTTATTGATCAAACATCATGGTACCGAAGTCCTTTTTAATAGGATGAGATCTATTTTTGATGATCAGCAGAATTTATTATTGGTCGGAGGCATTCCACCCTGGTCGGCGATAGATATTATGAAACGTGAGGATTCTTGAGCTACTAGTTGTTGACCGGAGACACCTATTACGAAGGTTGAGGGGTTCTCGACCTCTCATTACTTGTTGGTAAAACTGTCACCTATTGTCGGCTGAAATGGATAAAACTTCTGAGGAATTTGGTTTCGGATCTACTGGTCGGCGACTTTTACACGACGAACATACCAGGTCGGCAACTCCTATTTGTTAGTCGGCTAAAGGTATTATACAGTTTTGAATATACCCCGACCTCCTATTTGATGATCAACGACTGTTGGATTGTAACTGGAAAAGGCGGAGGAAATCCAATACCTAGTCAGCAACCCTATTCTTAGTCGACGACACCAATTATTGGCCGATCACTGATCGAAGAGATCTATTTCTACTTGGAACTCTCTATTCTTGGTCGGCTATTATAGGCATCAATTATTCTTGGTTGGGAACATTTGGCATCACCTGTTCTAATCAGCGACCTGAAATTCATAAACAAATTTTTTTTTCTGCAACTACGAAGTTCTTATAGTTGGTCGGCCATACCTGTTCTTTGCTCGGCAGTACTTTTATTGACATCTCTCATAAATTTGCATAGATTGGGACTGAGTCCGACCATATAATGACTGGTCGGCAGTAACAAATGAAGTCACCCAGATATCTTATTATTGGTTGGACACAATTTTTTTGGTCGGAGACATTTTCTCCACCAGAAGTTGCACAGGTTTTTTTGATTGGAGGAGTTGTACTGCAATACCCCGACCATCTGTAGCTGGTCGGCGTTATATATATAATTGGTTGGGGAAATTAATAAGTGGTTGGAGGCATGTATTGTACTGATGGAGGTATTCCTGGCCTCCTATGGCTGGTCGACAGTTTCTTTATTTTCATTCCTTACTGGTTGGCGGCCATATATGGCTGGTTGGTAGCATCCATATCACTAGTTGACTGAAAAAAGCTGGCATGTATTCTCAGGTCAAACATGGTGGTCATGCGACTTCTTATAAAATATAATGGATTATGTCAAAGAAGTCACAATCACAGACATGATGTTAAAAGACAAGTTCACCCCTTAACATTTCTTAATTCATATCTTTTTAACTTAATAAATTTTGTAAAGTTACATAAACTATGCTTATAATAATTTTTAAAAACCGAATTAAATTTGGGCATTTTCTTAATATTATAATTATTTTGCAAAAAGGCTAAATCAAACCTTATGCCTTACATATATATTTAAGACACTACTCATGTGGTACACGTCTGGCACAAAAATATTGTTTCATATTTTGAAATTTTTATTGCTTTATGCTGATACACATTATAATTGTTTGGCTGAATAATTATTCTCATGACTAACTATCTGATCTAGTCTCAACAGGTGTTCGGGCAGCTTATTAAAATTCCTTAGGTACAGGATTCAATCCCGATGAAAGCTCGTCCACAATCTTAAACTTCTGGAAACTGTTATTGCTCGACATCAGGCAATTTTTCCTCGACAAATCAACCGGACATATTTTATTTCATATTTTGAAATTTATAATTTTATTGCCCGAGCATATACATATCATATATATTGATTAGTTGACTAAATTATTCTCATCACTAATCAATTCAACCTATACATATGGTAGGGCAAATTATTAATTTTTATAGGTATAAGATTCAGTGCCAACGAATGCTCGAAAACAATCTTAAACTTCTGGAAAGTATTATTCTTGCTCGGCATTATGCAAATTTTGCCTCGACAAGATACTTATTCAGCTCCTAGGAGAACTGCAACATTTGTTATATTTCACCCCCAACGAATAGTTGGTCGGGGTAATTCTTATTTATATTCAAGCTCAGCAAAGTTCTCGGCCATATTCATATATTGTGGAAATATTATCCTTATTCGGCATTATGCAATTTTGCCTCGACAGATCAGCAAGATAGTTTATTATTCTAAATCATTCTTTATGTCTATGCATATTTTATATTTATCTCAGCATGGAGCTTGGAAAATTTCTTCTCTCTCTATATATTCAGCTTTAAGGAAGTCTCCAGTATTATCTTATTTCCAACAATTTGTTGGTCAGTGCCGAGGAGGTCTCCAGCATTTATTATATCTTATTCCCAACAATCTGTTGGTCAGCTCTGAGGAAGTCTCTAGCATTTATTATCAATTACCACCAACTCCGGTTGGTCGGGAAGCAAATTACCACCAACTTCGGTTGGTCAGCAAATCAATTACCACCAACTTTGGTTGGTCGGGAAGCAAATTACCACCAACTTTGGTTGGTCGGGAAGCAACATACCACCAACTCCGGTTCGGTGGCAAATCAATTACCACCAACTCCGGTTGGTCGGGAAGAAAATTACCACCAACTCCGATTGGTCGGGAATCAACATACCACCAACTCCGGTTGGTTGGCGAATCAATTACCACCAACTCCGGTTGGTCAGGAAGCAAATTACCACCAACTCCGGTTGGTCGGGAAGCAACATACCACCAACTTCGGTTGGTCGACAAATCAATTACCACCAACTCCGGTTGGTCGGACCTCAATCACCACTAACTTCGGTTGGTCGGTCAATCAGCAAATAACAACTCCGATTGGTCGGACATCAGACAACAACAGGTGGAGAAAATTTTATTGTCCATGGAAAATAGGAAAATTTATCAAATAACATACTTCAAGGCTGAGAAAGCATTCAAAATTCATATTCCACACTTGGGGGCTTTTGTTACAAATTCAGTTTTTCATTCGGTGGCACATTCTCATAACATCATGCAGTTGAGCATCAAATTCAACTCCATAAACTTACATAGTCGGGGCCCCGAATAATTATCATTCAGAAGTTGTTTTTCTTGCTCATGAGGCATATTGAAGTTTAGGAGGCATATTCAGGAGTTAGTTGTGCTGTTGAAAGTTCAGGAGGCATATTCAGGAGTTATTATGCACATGCTATTGAAGTTCAGGAGTCAAATTCAGCATCTACAGCACTGAGATCTTTACTACTACTATCCCGACCAATAATGAAGAAGAAGTTATATGAAAATGTTTCGAAGTCCACCACTAGCTTGGTACTAACAACATTGAAGAGTTGGGTTCAAAAGCTAGTATGTTACTCGAAAAAGTATTCAAAAGCATAAATCAGAAAAATCAAGCACGTGAAGTTAGCACTCAGTTGCTTGGCACAGGAGGCAGTTGGTCGGCTAACAAAACCAATCAACATACTTAAAGATTATGACAAACTACAAGCTGCATACTATAGCATGGCTGCATCCAAATTCCCAGGGGTGATACATAGGACACGTTCACTTGACGAACGTAGTTCTTTAAAAGAGATATTAGCAACCATCGATCAGCCTGCATCATATGTCATCCAGGAGAGAGTGCACTTTATGTTGAACAAATCAAGAAGGTAGATCAAGAATTTTACGAGCACCGAGCAACACTGCAGAATAAATACTCCATCCTTTCAGTGAACCATCAAGCATGGAGCATTGGGGGCTTCTGTTGATGCAAAAATTCTCCATCTATGAGGACCAATCAGAAAAGGACACATGTCGTCCTACGTGGCAATATTTGGCACCCGAGGAGAGTTGATCGACACCCGAGGAGAGTTAGTCGGTACCCGAGGAGAGTTAGTCGGCACCCGAGGAGATTTGGTTGGCATACCAACCAACACATAGCATACCAAGCTACTTAGCGTGCAGAACAACCAACCAGGAAGATCAAAGGATAACTATGCATTTAATGTGCATTAATGAAGATGACAACGCATTTAATGAGCCTTAATGTACATTTTTACTGTATCAATAGATGACAACACATAGCATACCAAGAAATTCAAGGAAGACCAACCATCATAGAAGGCCAACAATTAGATTCATTGTATATAGACATAAATGTCTGAATGTATAAAGACATTGTATCTCTTTATCTCTCATCACTATAAATACATGTATTCCTTTAGCCAAAAGGACGGACAACTAAGAATCACCATACATAAGATACACACTCTTTCTATCTCTACACCATATTGTGCTATTGTAAACCCCTAGAAATAAAATAACAGTGGACGTAGGCTTTATTCATAGCCAAACCACTTTAAAAACCATTGTCTCTTATGTGTTTGATGTGATCACCATTTCATCTTCAATCATCATCTTCATACTTTCATTTTTATCTATTGTTGATGCCGATAAGATAACATGGATGCTATTTCTAGTCATCAACATATTTTTAGTGGCGTCAACACATTGTAAATACAATAAATAGATGGAACTTGCAAGTAACCTGGTCGGAGGGAGAAAGAGCAAGCACTCTAGACACAATAAAGTCATGGCAGGATATTCAAGCTCAGTTAATGCTCAATTATGTGGGTGATAATGGGGATTAAGAGAATATCCAGGTAATAAATGCTCTCACAAAAACTCTCTTGTATGAGGAGAATTCAACAGCAATTCGGTATCAAGATTTTTGGTCCCCATAAACTATTTGGTTGAGCTATTTATATGGAGACAGAGCCCGAGTAACCTCGTCGGTATTGATTGTGATTGATCAACATTAAGTGATAAGGTACTCTGAGGTTGAAAGGTATCCTCCCACGGAGTTGGGTTTGAGGAGTTGTACAACTTTTAACTCTGTGTTCTCTCTCATCACCACCACCAATTCTGTGCCCTCCGAGTTGCCTCAGCTTGCCCCTGTAGATCAAGCTGTGATTAAGAAGAAGAAGGTAACTCAATCCTCTCTTCCAGTCAAAGTAGTTGTTGCTTCCCCTATTCCTTCGACTCTCATCGAAGGGGGTAACGCCTCCCATGTTGCTTCAATTGGAGAGGCTATGAGGGCCAGTAGGAAAGCCCCAATAAAAAAAGCTTAAGGTTACCGAGTAAGTCTCTCCCATCCAAACTCCTGATCCCAAAGTTACCCAATAAGTTAGCTTGATGTTTGATCAAGTTAGGCAGACTTGGGAGAATTTTTTTGAGGATGATGGGGATTTTATTAAGCTTAGATGTCCTCTTATGGGGTTTCCTATAATACCCCATCTACTGAAGGTAGCAAGAAAAGGAAGTAGGTTAGCCCAATCAAGATTGTCCTGGAGGAATCTAGTGAGACAAGCGAGGAAGATCAATCTGATGAAGATGTATCCGATGGTGGTGAGTTAGTGATTGGTGAAGGTGATGGTGGTGATGATGAGGAAGGATAAAAAGAGGAAGGAGTGGAAGGAAAAAAGGAGGAGGAAGAAGAAGAGGAGGAAGAGTCTCTTATTCAAAGGCCCAGATTGAGAAGAATGGTTTCTCCTTCTAAGCCTGCTTCACCTCCTTGAGATTATGAGGTTTTAGAGGGTGTTTTGGAAGAAGAAGAGGTATTTATTCTATTCTCCTTCTAAGTCTCTAACTTTTCCTCTTTTCCTTTATAATGTTGGCTCGTGTTTCTCTTTTTTCGCTTGATATATGAGGTGGTGCATACCATAATTGTTAGAGAAATTGGTTTGTTGGAAAAGTTAGTTAAAGTTTTACCAGCTTCGAAGGATGTTACACCAAAGGAGACAGCTGCCCCTACCACCTCGCAGGTAACTACCAACTTCCCCCTAGGGTAGATATATCTTTTGGTTCTATTGAATCAAGTAGCGGCTATTCGCCTGACTCTGCCTTTTTCACGAGCAGTTTAGTCTTAAGGAAGGTGCTCCTGATGCTAGTATTGTTGAGTCTATACACAAGTCCTCTGTTATTGTTGTTCTATAAATTATGGTAAACTTTTCCCTTTTATATCAAGTGAGATCCTTATGCCTCACTATTGTTGTTCTTATCTTGCTCTCTATTGTGCTTAGCAGGTTTACCAACCCGAACAAACTGCTCTGCTAGTCCCCCCTCCTCTAATGATGAATTCCTTTTTACTCTTCTTGGGCCTTCAATACTCAACTAAGAGAGAGCCGAAGTTGTTACTATAGGCCAGGTAGGAGAGGTACGGGAGGAAGTTATTGAAGTGGGAGGTGGTGTTATTATTCCCCCAGAATAACGCCTTTCGGTAGCTCCCGATTTGCATGAGGAAGAAGATTTAATACAGATAGCCACCCGGTAGTTTGATGATGATCAGTAGCCAGAGGTATGTTTTTCTTTGACGTAACTCATGTATTTAAATGTTTTTATATTTGCTAAGTCTTATTGGTCTTAGAATCTCCCATAATCGAGGGTCAGGCGAGCGAAGTCATATGTGACTGAAAATCTCCCATAATCGAGGGTCAGGAAGGCCAATTCATATTGGGATTAAAATCTCCCATAACTGAGGGCCAGGTGGGCCAAGTCATATTGGACTTAAAATCTCACATAACCGAGGGCCAGGTGGTCCAAGTCATAGTGGACATAAAATTTCCCATAACCGAGGGACAGGCGAGCCAAGTCATATTAGACTTTAATTTATGCTTGTAATCCAGTTTGTATATTTGTTCCCTGACTTGACAATTTATTGTATTTCAAGTGGAAGTTAAGCAATCTACACCGCATAATCCAGAAGTTGAGTGTGTCACTCATGCAGTTGCACACATAAGGACTTTGGCTAAATTGGCAGTAATGGGCGAGGCTCTTAGTGTGCAGGTTTAAGCAAGGGGTCCAAGTGTTGGTGGGATGCACGAGGTGGTTGCTTCCAGAGCTGAAGATAGTGATAGTTATTCTCACACTTGACTCCCTCTATGAGTGATAGCATTTTTAGTGTGCACCTTCCTGAAGCAGGCCCCGAAGTGGTTGTAAGATAAACCTTGCTCTATTTCCCCCAAAAATTGGATGATAGTCCTCGCGCAGTGATGGAGAAACTTTTATCCAGGTTTCCTTCAAATTTTGCTCCTCACAACATTCAACCCATACCTATGATGATGGCTTGTCGACTGCTTGGACTGGCCACCATGTTTGAGGAAATTTCAATACTCCTCTGGAGTCTCTTTGCTTTGACATAATTAAAACTTTTTTAGGGAAGGTCAATGTTCTTATTAATGATGGGTTCTCGCTGACTTGGTTAGTGAAGCTGCTGTGTGATTTTAAGAAGGCTGACCTGCCTGCTCTTTATCATCAATTACAAAGTTCTCATCACTCGCGGGTAGCTATCTTAAAGGAACTGGTAGGCTTGGAAACCAAACTAGTTATGTTTGAGTAGAAATGGGAGGATGCGCATAATGTTGTTGCTCAGGCAGAAGCTGAGTTACTCAAGGAAGAGTAAGACCTGGGGAATGTTCAGCAGGGAAGGGAGGTCCTCCAGAAGGACTTGGCTGATCTAATCTCTGATCAAAGAAACCATTGATGCAAAAAACTAGAATAGATCTAGTTATTTGATTACACATAAATAAGTAAATAAAAGAGACAAGTAAGATTTTTAAAGTGGTTCGGTAGAAAGGAATAGCCTACGTCCACTGTCTTGTATTTCCAGTTGGATTGTATTTAGGTCCCTTTTATTGTAGGGATTACAATGTATTTATATCCCTCTTGGGGGGTCAAGAGTCAGAATGTTAAAGGATGTAATGCCTTTATAAATTAGGCATTTACATTAGTACATATTATTCATAATGCGTATGACTATTGGCGCTTTACTGACCATGTTAGTTGGTCTTCCTGCTGTCGGCCGACATTCAGAACGTTGGTCGGCATTCCAGGCCTTGGTCGGCGATTACTCTTTGCTGACTAGGATTATTTCCACAGTGGATGACAGATGTTTATTTCTAATTGGTCCACGTAGGTGGGTAAATTTGGGTATCAACAGTAGCCTTGATAAGATTCTTCCTCAGCATCATCATCGACTTCTTGGTTCGGCCAATCTCTGCTTTATAATGGATCTCCCTTCGCAGCCTTTGTTTAAGTTCCCCTTTTATTTCTGTCCCCCCATTTTTTTGTTATCTTGGAACCCCCTTGGCATGTAATCACAGTATTTCTTCATTCAAATAGACTTGTTGGCATTTTATTTCTTCCTTTCTGTGTTGTTTAAATATTGACTGAGCTATTACATCAATGTAGGTCACACCATGAAAAATAAGGAAAGAAAAAAAAAAGAAAGGAACAAAAGATCCTAATGAAAAATTTTAAGGAAAACATTATTTTATACCATGTTAAATAAGTAACCGAATCATTTGGAGGGAACATCCTACCATACAAGTATTAGCAAAACATAATGATATAAATTAAAGCGTTGAGTTTTGATTGAGTACATTCAAACATGGTAGATTTTGAGCCACTTGTTGTTCAGTTTGAAGGTATTATCATCTTCCACTTTGGATATCTCGCAGTATCTTGAATCGTGAACTGCTCGAATGATGTTGGGTCCTTCCCAATTGTTTTCAAACTTTGGAAATGAAAAAAGGGATATCGTTGTCTGATAAGAACACCTTCGAGATACCAAATCGACAAATGATGTGTTCCTTCATAAATCGAGCCACTACCCTCGCTGTGGCCCTCTTGAGCGGTATGGCTTCTTCTTACTTGGTGAAACATTCAGTGGTAACCAGTATCCATGTCTTTCCTCCTGCAGAGGGGTTTATTTACCCTACTAGATCGAATGCCCATGTGGGGAATAGGAATGGAGTAGAAAGAAAATGCAAATCCACCCGAAGGAGTGTGGATCATATTTCTATGAAGTTGATAAGATTTGCATTTACG
This sequence comes from Sambucus nigra, assembly GCA_949130495.1. Classification (NCBI taxonomy): domain Eukaryota; kingdom Viridiplantae; phylum Streptophyta; class Magnoliopsida; order Dipsacales; family Adoxaceae; genus Sambucus; species Sambucus nigra. The sequence continues at coordinate 289,007,504 of OX422215.1, read as the reverse complement.
AACAAACTCTACTAAGTTTTTCTCCATTGTAGTCCAGTAATACCCTAAGATCATCAATTGGTCATAAAGTTTGTCTCCTCCGATGTGTCCTAGTTCGTGGGCTTGTTTAAACATTTATTCAGCTTATTCCCCGTGGTGCACCTCAGAGGCCTGTCATGATAGCCTTATCGATATAACTGCCCTTCTTAGACATAATACCTAGGTGCTCGTCTCTTCAGCTTCGTAGCATCATCTTTATCTACCGGCAGTACTCCATCTACTAATAAGTCCATGTACGGTTGCCTTTAGTCTTGAGGTTGATCGATAAAATTGCATTCTTCTACATGATAAAACAATCGACATTTTTCGCAGCCTCTCAGTACTACTGTGGCGTCTTGACTCATCGAAGGCAAAAAATAACCCACTCTTTAGACCCTTCTATATAAGGGAACCTCAGTTATCCCACAACTATCTTCATGCATTTCGATCAGTATCTTCTTAGATTCCTTATTGTCTACACATATGGATAACCAACCTCCTTTATTCATGTAATATAAGTTGCCCTTTGTAACAAAATACTACGCCAAGTCAACTAGGCTCAGTGGGCCTTCACCTCTTTCTAGTTGCTTCCTGATCTCACCCCTCCAATCATCGCTTTCATCTGTGGGAAACATCTCTAGAACAGTCGAGGGGGTTGTCCTCTTGCTGATTCAGACAACTATTGACTCCCCCCAAAAGAAATTTTTTGAGCAATGGTAGTGTAAGCATACGAATGCCGATTCATTGTACGGGGATGTCTTTTGATTTTTACTATTTCAAACTGCCCAAGTAACAGTTGTATAATCATTCGATAAGGTTCCAGGATCGTGTGCTTCAAAGAGAACTCGCCTATTACCTATTTCACCACTAAATTAGAGTCTCCTTTTTATTGTGAAGACTTTAATGCCCCCCCTAAGGGCCTCGAGTAGCCCTAGTACCAACGCTTCATACTCAGCTTCGTTGTTCAAAAATTTAAAATCCATCTTGAAGGATAATTGAATCTCTTCACTATTATTTTTCAAGATGACACCAGTTACACCTTTGTTTTCAACTGAAGAGCCATATAATTCCATGCTCCATTCGTCTAGGCCGGTTACTATAAAGTTGGCTTGAAGATCATCCCCTGAAAGCTCCTCCAAAGGTGGCTCGAATGTTCCAGATGGAAAGATGGCTAGCAAATCTGCATAAGCTTGGATCTTAATGGCTCTAGGAACTATGCATTTGAGGTCATACTCTGATAGGATTAGGAACCATCAGCCCTCCCTGCCTATTAGTATAGTTCTAGCAAGAAAATTATTTATGGGATCACACCTAGTTATAATATGGACTATAAATGAGAGAAGGTAATGCTTAAGCTTTTGTGCTACAAATACAAGGGCTAGATAATGCCTCTCAATATTAGTATATTTGGCCTCCGGCCTATGTCTAATCCTACTTAAGTAATAAATATGTTTCTCTATGTCATCCCTTTCTTGGGCCAATAGTGCACCAATAGATCGTTCAGTAGATGTGAGATATAGATGTAAAGGGATATTTACCTCTAGAGGAATCATCGTCTGTGGACAAGTAAGGAGCGTTTTCAGCTTTTCCATGGCGTCTTGGTATGTCAGTTCCCATGTGAACTTGTGCCCTTTCTTAGTAGCTCCATCAGTGGATGCATCACCTAAGCCAACCCTGGTACAAACCTCCTTAAGTAGGAAACTTTTCCTGGGAATCTCTTCAACTCCCTCACTGATTTTGGCCTTGGCATATCGAGAATGGCTCGTCGTTTGTCCAAGTCCATATGAACTCCCTGCCCATTTACCATAAATCCCAGGACCTACTTGTTTGTTACCCCAAATGCACATTTGAGGGGGTTCGTCTTCAGCTTGTAGCATCTAGTGAATACCTTCCTCAAGTCATCTAAGTAAGACATCTTATTTTTTTATTTGATTACTAGATCATCGACATAAATATCACGATCTTATGGAAGAGGTCTTGGAAAATAGCCATCATGGTCCTCTGGTAGGTGGCCCCCACATTCTTCAAACCAAAGGGAATAATCATATACATGAAGTTACCCAAAGGCGTTACGAAGGAAGTATTCTTAGTATCAGCTGGATCCATCTTTATCTGATTGTACCCTACATATCCATCCATGAAGCTATACATCTCCTGGCCCATGGTTGCATCGACTAGGTTATCTGTAGAAGGTGATGGGAATTCATTTCTGGGCACGCCCGATTTAGGTCCCTAAAATCCACGCAGATTCTGATTTGTTTCTTTTCTTTCATTCCCACAAGCATAATACTAGAAAGCCAAATCAGATGCCGGATAAGGACAATGTAGATGGCTATGAGCAGCCTTTGGACCTCTTCTTTGATATTTAGATCTAACTCTGCCTTGTACGTTCGGGTCGCCTTCTTTATCGGGATGGATGATGGTAACACATTCAACTTATGATAACTTACCTCCTCATCGACCCTAGGAATCTCGATGTACTTCCACGAGAAGAAGTCTTTGAACTCTTAGAGCAACTTGATCATATCCTCTCGAGGCGCCCCTTTTAGGTCTTTCTAGATGAAAATAGGATTAGGGCCATCACCTTCTTTAGCCAGGTCTATTTTTTCCAACTTATGGATTTGTGGCCTGGGTTTATCCTTTATGTACTCAGGCTCCTCTTCTATTTCTTTTACAAACTCTTGGACTTCAGAGTTATCAATCACCAGGCATTACCCTTAGTTTTCCACCAAGAAGCATTCGTAAATTAGGCCAGCCTCATCGTTTAAACATTCAGCTGCCCGCTCACACCTTCATAGCTTAGAGATAATTCCGTCGCTAGGCAAAACCACTCTCTTGCACTGTCAGGGAACCTCCTCTTTATAGGTCCCTTTTCGATGATTCTCTTCTAACTCTCTCCCAGTATGCCTCTTGAGGATGCTTTGAGTCTGGAATTGGTGTTCAATTGGGTCAATATGTGGTGTCATTTGATTGCGTAGTTGTCTTGATAGGCAGGGGGCCTTACTAGATCTTGTTCCCATTCTGCTTCATAGGCCACCACCGTTCGAGCTGGTGTCGACACCCTCTCTCAAGTATTTAGAATCCTGACTCCCCCAGTGCACCTTGTTACCACTGTATCCTCCTCGAACAACTCCGCATAAAAGGTTGCGTCCACTAGGTGACCTTCTTCCTTTGCAAAAGGCTTATTGGATGCTCGAATCACCACCTCTTTGCCTTTTACATTTTCCTTGGAACATTGGTGATAGGTGGAGGGCACCAATCCGTAGTTGTGCATCCATACCCTTCCTACTAGCAACTGATATGATGGCTCACAGTCTATGATGTGGAACTTGATATGGGAAGTGATATTCCCCATTATAATACCCATGCTAACATATCCCATCGATTTAGCTGACTGGTTGTCGTACCCCAAAATTGCCAAAGAGTGTGGTACTATTATTATTTCAGATAAACCAGTAGCATAAGAGGATCCAATGGGCATTATGTTAATGGAATCCCCTCAATCCAACAATACGCTAGAGAAAATACAATCAATTATAGATGCCATGACGTAAAGTGGCCTATTATGAGGGTACCTAACTGATCTATTTGCTTCCGAGAACGTGACCTCAAAGAGATACCCCCTCACCGATTTGGCCATGGGTCCCTTCCACTACAGGTGCGGTGGAAGGTTTTTCTTAGCAATCTCCAAAATGGCTCGCGTGACCTCCAATCTTGAGTGCTCAAGGTGCCCAACCTGATCAAAGAACCAGTCTAACTTCTGCGAGCGTGCAACCTCCGTGCATTCAATCCAGGGTTTTTCTGATCCTCTTCCAGTTCATAGACTTTTTCTATGTCTCTATAGGCAGCTTCATCGTAGGCTATTACTGCATTCACCATCCCTAAGTAGCAATCCTCCATCTGTCTACTCAAGATCTCGATGGGGTTATCTTCATCTTTAAATTCATCTTCCTCGTCTGTATCATCTTCCAATCGTAACTAGTCTAGCTCAAGAATAAATTCTTCCAAATTTTCTTCAGAGTGTCTCTTGAGGGGACATTGTTCTCTCACCAGTTGCTCTGCTTCCACATCGAAAACGCTAGCCATGTGGGCCCCATGAACTGGTAGAGGGTTATCATTTATATAGTCGTGGGGCAATTGGATATCTCTATTCTTCACATGATGGTCGATCAATCACCTCAGTGAGAAACATACCTTGGTTGGATGATTCACTATATTGTGGACGGCACAATCGCGCGGCTTCTCTCTATCCTCTCGAGCGAGTTATGTCGTACTAACATTAACTGGTTTACAGACTTTGTCGCGAACCATGAGATCATATAGGTTTAGATCTTTCTCCATCGTGCATGGTAGCTTGGGGGGATCGTCTTCGCCTTCAAACCTCCTCTTATTTCCTCTACATCTTCTTCCTCGACCGCCACTACCTCCCCCCTTCCTCCATTGTCTGCGTAATTTACCGACGAGGATACTCCCTTCCCTGAGGCAACTGATGGCCTTAGCAACAAACTTGACAAGGGAAGTGGCGGAAATGCGGACTTAACCACCAAGGCAATATTCCTCGCTACTTTTAAAAACATTGTGAATGTACCCTCTCACGTTTCATTGATCAGGTGATTGATATATTCGGGTAACAACCCTTTTGAACAAACTTACAAAAGTTTATCTTCTCGCGTCTCCTTTCTCACATCTAGAGAGCTCTCACGAAACCTCCTAATATAGGCTATAACATCTTCTCCTGGATTTTGTTTCTCATGCGCCAGTTGCGTTAGTGTAAATTTATCCTCAGGCAAAAAGAGCTTTTGCACAAATTGATCATGCAACTCTTCCCAGGAGGCTATGCTACCTGGGGTCAAGTGAGAATACCACGTGTAGGCTTTTACTGTCATGGACTTTGAAAATTCCCTCAGCCTAAGTCTTTTGTCGTTGTAATGGGCCCCAAGGCTTTTAATGAACTTTTTCACATGATCTTTAGGGTTTGCGCCCTTTCCCGTGTACTTCTCAAAGATTGGTGGAATATACCCTACTGGGTAGGGTTCATTATTGTACTCCTCCGCGTATGGAGTATAGAAGTTATCATACATCTAAGAACTAACTCCAACCTTGGACACCGCTATAAACTTCAGTAGCTCCTTCTTTATTTCCTCCAAGCTGGACTGTGGAGAGATGGTTGATTGCACTACTACCACATCTAGCATCGAAGGAGTAGCTGGTGTGCTTTTACCTACACCACCGGTTGTGGCCTACATTGTTGAAGTCATTCCCCAGTCTTATGCTCTCATCCCTGTCTCCACAGGTAGGATAGTAGCAGAAGGAACGTTACCCAGGGTTGGTGGAGCAGTGGGAGGAACACTAGTAAAGGTAGGTATACCAACCCCTCCTTTAACAGTTGGAGTAAGTATCCCTACAGATGGCGTCATGGAAGGTTTCATTCCCCTAGTGACTCCCAATATTGCCTGGGCCACTGGAGTCTTGATGAACTCCGCGAACAAACCCATTTGTCATTTGTGTTGGGCCCATTCCTGCTTGCATGCCTTCTGTTTCTGTCACACCGATAAGGGGCGTGCTAGGCTTTATTCCATCTATTCTTACTCCTTTGGGAAACATAAAGAGGTTTGCCTCCTCCTCACATTGTATAGGATCAAAATCAATACTCCTGGCAGTGTTATCCTCCGATATATTTTCAAAAGAGAATACCTGCCCAATAGAGTCGCCAAATGTAAGATGCGGGTTCTTGGAATACGATTAGTATCAAGTGAGGCGTAACCCCTTATCAAGATTGAGATTAATGCACAAGGTAATATTCAATATTGACAGTAAATATAGGTGATAAGGACAATAACATTCAACACTTAAACTAGTTTTAGAAAAGATTTTTACACCATAAATGCACTGTAAATACAATAAATAGATGGAACCAACAGGTAACGTGGTCGGAGGGAGTAAGAGAAAGAACTTTGAATACAATAAAGGCAAAGCAGGAACTTCAAGATAAGTTAATGCTCAATGATGTGGGTGATAATGGGGACTAAGGGAATATCCAGGCAATAAATGTTCTCACAAAAACTCTCGTGTATGAGGAGAATCCAGCAGTAATTCGGTATCAAGATTTTTGGCCCTCGTAAACTATTTGGTTGAGCTATTTATATAGAGATGGAGTTACTTGAGTAACCTCATTGGTATTGATTGTGATTGATTATCACTAAGTGCTAAAGTACCCCGAGGTTGAAAGGTATCCTTTCACGGAGTTGGGTTTGAGGAGTTGCACAACTTTTAACTCTCTGTTCCCTCTCATCACCACCAATAATTTTATTCCCTCTGAGTTGACTCTGTTTGTTCCTGTGGATCAAGATGTGATTAAGAAGAAGAAGGAAGATCAATCTTCTCTTCTAGTCGAAGAAGTTGCTGCTGCCCCTAGTCCTTCGAAGCCCGTTGAATGGGGTGACGCCTACCATATTACTTCAACTGCAGTGGCTGTGAGTGCCACCAGGGAAGCCCCGACAAATAAGATTAAGGTTATCCAACAAATCTCTCCCATCTAAACTCTTGATCCCAAAGTTACCTAACAAGTTAGCTTGATGTTTGATCAACTTAGGCAGACTTAGGAGAATTGTTTTGACGATGATAGGGCTTTTATGTTAGCTCAGATGGCCTCTTACGGGTTTTCCTATGTTCCCCCAGCTATTGAAGGTAGCAATAGAAGGAAGTTGGTTAGCCCAGTCAAGATTGTCCTGGAGGAATCAGGTGAGATAAGCGAGGAAGAGCAATTTGATGAAGATGTATCTGATGGTGACGAGTTAGCGGTTGGTTAAGGTGATGATGGTGGTGATGAGGAAGGAGAAGAAGACGAGGGAGTGGACAAAGAAGAGGAGGAGTAAGAAGAAGAGGATGAAGAGTCTCTTGTTCGAAGGCACCGGTTTAGAAGAATGGTTTATCTTTTCATGTCTGCTTTATCTCCTCGAGATTATAAGGTTTTTGAGGATGCTTTGGAAGAATAAGAGGTATGTTTGCTATTCTCCTTTGAAGTATCTAACTTTTCCTCTTTTACTTTATAATGTTGAATATTGTTTCTCTTTTTTAGGTTGATGTGCGAGGTGGTGCGTACGATGATGTTAGAGAAAGTGGTTTATTGGAAAGTCAGTGAAGTTTCACCAGCTTCGAAGGAAGTTTCACCAAAGGATATAGATGCACCTACAGCCTCGCAGGTAAATACAAACTTACTATATTATGTTTATTATTCTATAAGTTATTCGTTAATGTTTTAAATGATATAAATTATGTGATGCCCCTTATTCACGATGTATAAGAATGCCCCCTTATACGTGAAAAATCGGGGCTACTATAGTTGGTATAAGAAATAGTCTAGAGACTTAGGATTTGTGTGAACCTATTTCGTTTTTAATAAGATCTATTTGATACACTTAGAGCTTGTTATAGGGGTTTGTACTCATGTGTCACGATAACACGTGTGTCAACATTGTTTATTTCCTCACGGAGTTAGTGAGACTTGATGAGTAATGCAACTTTGACGGGTCGAGAAGATCAACACTCATTTAAGAGTGAGTGGTCGAATATTGACCAAATGGTTGTTAATGGTGTTTACCACACGTATGGAGACAAATAAGTAAGCTTTAATTGTTGGAGTGAAAATTTCAATCAAGATTTTTTTGCAAGCACAAATATTTTTATATGCCTCACATCGTGACAACTTTCAGAGAATAAATGTAATACCCCATGATTTTTAATTAGTAAATTTAAATAATTAAATATAGTTTCGGGAGAATTATTAAGAGAATTTATGATTTAAGAATTTAATTATGCAAACAAATTTTGAGTTATATTAATTTTGTGAAATTTATTTGTTAAATTGGTCATTTATGTAATTAGAATACATGGTGTGAATTAGGTTGAGATCTTGGGGGCGAGGAGGGATTTTTACTTGTCTTAGGGATAAATTTAGGATTTAAGAAATATTTAATTTCGTGTATGGTTAGGTTTAAATTTATGTTAAGACTGAGAAGGAGGAAAGAAGAAAAAAAGAAGGATTGATGGGGGGAGGGACGTGATCATGAATAGAATCAGACGCGACCGTGACTTGAGCCCCACGACCCTGAGGATAGATTTGTGCGAGTTCGACCTTATGGCTCGTAGCCCAGCAAGAGACCTCATTTGTTTTACACACTTTTCCATTAAAAAACCTACCTCATAAAAAATTTACTTCATCCATTACCTCATAAACCCAAATACTCCATTAAAACTACTTTTTAAGCTTGGATTTGAGGCACTTACACTTGGATTATGAGGATAAGCTAGGAGGATGGTTGGTATATCTTGAAGAGAGGAACATAGATTTTAAGTCAGACTTCAGAAATTAATCAACACAAGAATACCTCACTTTTCCCCTTAAGTTATTTATGAAATATATATTATCTAAACCATGTTTAATACTTGACTAAAATCGATTAGGAACTTAACTAGGGGATGATGGACCTAATTAATTTTTGCTGTTATGAAATGATATCAAAATTAGTGAAATTATTATGTAATGATATAATTTCTAGAATTTAATTATGAATTAGATTATGAAACTGTTGAAGAATTGTGAGTTAATATGGTAATTAGCTAAAAATGGTTATCATGTTATATCTCCTTTGAAAAGATGGAATATGAATTTTGTATACAACTTGTCCCTTATAAATCATTACTTTTATTTATATGCTCATCCTAGAACATCCCCTTTCTTATTGGAAATTTCACTTGAATCCTTTTAGTAATTCATAATATAGTGTTTTAACTTGTAAATGAAATGATAGAAATTTGGATATCTGCTTGTATATTTGGTAATAACGAACGTATTAAATAATAGTGGATGGGTTTGGAAAATAAATTACTTGATATTTCCTATATAATTTATGTTATTCGCTATATATTGTTAATGATAGGTCTTGGATTATTTTGGATAATTGTTGATGTTGACGATGGGATTTAAGATTGTTGGGTTGTGATTTGTTTTTATTGACGAGACTTATGTTTATTGGTTTATTATTATAATTGATAGGATTAATGTTGATTAGTTAATAGTGTTGTTATCGGGGGAATTTATGTAGTTAACTATTTTGTTGTTATCAAGGAGACTTATACTGTTGGTTAATTATTGTTGACTTTGGGTTTTAGGTTGATTGGTTAGTTATTTTTATTCTCGATGGAATATAGGTTAATAGTAATTTGTTGTTATCGAAGGATGTAGATTATTGATTATTAGTTTTGGTTTCTGGGACTTGCGACGATTGGCTAATCCACATTGGTTATTAGTTTTTGTTTATGGGACTTACGACGATTGGATAATCCTTGTGGTTGGGGAGACTTATGTTGTCGGTTATTCATTGTGATTAAAGGGTTTTATGTTATCGATTATATGCTATTATGAATGTGCTTATATAGTAGACTCTACTAGGTTATTGTTAAGGTTTACGACATTCATAATGTATATTTTGATGTTGTTGGCTTTTATATTTAGGGATTGAAATATGTAAATGATATTTAGGTTACTTATATTAGTAGAAGGAGTTGATTTGGGACTTTAATATGTTAGGTTTTAAGTTTGAAGGTTACTAGAAGAAAGGATGGTAAGAGATGATATGGAGGATATGGCAAATTATGAATTGAGGAAGTAAAGTTAATATTTGGAACTTGGGGATTATAGTTTGACTAAGGAGATTTAAGTAACTTAACTGATCATTGGTATCGATGGAGTTGAGGAAATATATAGAGATATGGGTAAGGGAAATTATATGTTGTTGTCTTTGGACTTAGTTTTACTGGGTTTGGAGTTGTTATGTTGCATGGATTGGATTCATGATTCTAGGATTAGTGGCTTGTAAGTAGATCACACTTGTTAAGGTTTGGATTTAAAGGACATTTATGAAATTGAGGATAATTGAAGGAGGTTAGAAGTAGTGATATAAATATGTTGTGTGACTGTGTGTAGTATATGAGTGAGGTTTAAGGTTAGATGCCCTAGGATGCTATAGGATTAATTTAGTAATTATTTTGTCGCGACGATGACCTAATTGAGCCAGAATTGTATCAGGGGGTTCCTTGTTTGGATTTTATTTATAAGACGTCCCATGCATAGATTCTAGTGAAGGTTTAGAGTGAACTTAACAAGTGATGAGTATGTTGGTGATGATACAAAAACCATACACATGATTCACCCGGAATAAAGTTATGCATAGATGAATAAGATTAAGATATTTTTAGATTATGTAGAAAACGAGATGAGAGACATATTTAAACACAATCATATAAGTGGTTCAACCATTAGCCTAAGTCCATTGTGTATGGTGTGAGATTGTTTCATTATACTGGGCATAAAATGCCATGATGGGTATATATATAAGCTTTCTCTCTCATTAACAATTTTGGCAAAGTAACAGTAAGTGTATCAGCCCTCCCCCTGATGAAGGAGATGAAGTGAGATTATATAGAGTGAGGGGTGCACAGTTTCATCCCCTAACATGCAACAAAGGCCTGATGGCTGTCTGCTCTTAAAGTAAGGTCATTATAGTGAAGATTCCCTCACGTGCATTATTGATCCCCGATAACGATTTTATGTGGACATGATTGAAATACCTCCGCCATGATTTCCATGTTGCATCATGCATATCTGGAGAGATAATGTAGTATCATCTTGGATGATAGTGGAGATGTGTCTTAAAGTTAAGAGTCTGCCTTCATACCCTAAGTTATGTCTATAGTCGATATGAGGTAGGATGGTCGTCTTCCCATTATACATACCGCCTAAATCTTAAGTTTGATGCCACGCTCCTAGTGTCATTTTAGGCGAAAGTTTATCACTAATATGGGTGACAGGGATGGTCTCATCTATGAGTTAAGACTATAGTGGTTGGTTGGTTTTTGGAGTGTCAGTTGGAGTGTTATCTGGATGAGTCTATCAGGCGAGATTGTGTCATCTGGAGTGTCATCTAGACCAAGATATGGCACGAGAATGTGTCACATGGAGTGTTCTATGAGACGAGACTCTATCATATAGAATGTCATTTGGACTAGTCTATGAGATGAGATTGTGTAATTTGGACCATTATATGAGATGAGATCATGTCATCTAGACTAGTCTATGAGACGAGCCCGTGTCATCTGGACCAGTCTAGGAGATGATATTGTGTCATCTGGAGTGTGATTTGAACATGTCTATGAGACTAGACTCTCTCATCTAGAATAGTCTATGAGACGAGACTATATATATGTATACCAATTACCCGTAGACCTTAGCCTTTTGTGTAAGTAGGAGGATGAGGTTTACATTGGTCTCCCTTGGTCCCTAGTTGTCCTGGTTATATGTCTTGTAAAATCCATTGTCTGGACTACTACCAAGATCTTAAGGGAATAGATATTTAGTACCTGGATAGGTGTCTCAAAGAAATTTTGAGACGAGTCTCTAATAAGTTCCCTGAACATACCGACATATTTAAAGAGACGAGTCTTGATGACCCGAAGACCATTTCAGCATTGAATTTTTTTAGCCCAAGAGCTTCTGTCTTTATGTGCTCATTTTCATCCATTTATTTTAACTTTGGGGTTGTGGTTACCCAGTGTTGTCTCAATTAGAAGATGACATGTCCCTTCACTTGGGTATATGGTGGCCCGGGGCTGTCTTGTCATCTAGACGAGACAAGGCTTGTATTATTTCTGGGGTTTGGTGGCCTAGCATCATCTCGATTGATATATGAGATGATACATTATATATTGACTTTAAATTATCGATAATTTTCCTTAATTTCTTTTAAAATTTTCACCATAAAAATAATGATGTTAAGTTTATCGCCTCTCAGGGGTTATACGAGACATGCCTAGGAGAGGAGGCTCCAAGTCTTCACACCCACTGAGAGAGAGATTTCATAAAATTTTCACCATAAGATAATGATGTTAGTTCATAAAAATAATGATGTTAAGTTTCCCAACTCTCATGGGTTATATGAGACATGCCTAGGAGACGAGGCTCCAAGTGTTTTTCCCCATCGAAAGGGACATTTAATAAAAGATTCACCATAAAATGATGATGTTAAGTTTCCCACCTCTCAGGGGTTGTATGAGACATGCTTAGGAGATGAGGATCTAAGTGTTCTCCCTTGTCGAAAGAGAGATTTCATAAAATTTTCGCCATAAAATAATGATGTTAAGTTTCCCACCTCTTAGGTGTTATATGAGGCCTTCCAAGGAGTCGGGACACCAAGTGTTCTCACCCGTCAAGAGTGATATTTCATAAAATTTTCACCATAAAATAATGATGTTAAGTTTTCGACCTCTTAGGGTTTAGACAAGACATGCCTAGGAATCGAGACTCTAAGTGTTCTCACCCACCGAGAGAGAGATTTCATAAAAAAATTCACCGTAAAATAATATCGTTAAGTAGCCCACCTCTTAAGGGTTTTACGAGACATGCCTAGGAGTCGAGACTCTAAGTGTTCTCACTTTTCGAGAGAGATTTCATAAAATTTTCACCATAAAAATAGTGATGTTAAGTTTCACCGTAAAATAGTGATGTTAAGTTTCCCACCTCTCACGGGTTATACAAGACATGCCTAGGAGCCAATACTCCAAGTCTTCTGACCTACTGAGAGAGAGATTTCATAAAATTTTCACCATTAAATAATGATATTAAGTTTCTCACTTCTCAGGCATTATATAAGACATGCTTAGGAGCGGAGACTCCAAGTGTTCTCCTTCGCCAAAAGAGCGATTTTATAAAATTTTCACCATAAAATAATGATGTTTGGTTTTACCATAAGATTATGATGTTTAGTTTCCCACCTCTCAAAAGTTTTACAAGACATGCCTAGAATTAAAGACTCCAAGTATTCTTACCCCATTGAGAGTGAGATTTAATAAAATTTACACCATAAAATAATGATGTTTAGTTTCATCATACGATTATAATGTTTAGTTTTCCATCTCTCAGGAGTTCTACGAAACATGCCTACGAGCTGAGAATCCAAGTATTCTCACCCTGTTGAGAAAGAGATTTATTAAAATTTTCACCATAAAATAATAATGGTTAGTTTGGAATTTTAACTCGGAAGAAACGTCTTTCCCAGTGGGCGTATGAGCCTTATGTATTTTTCCACCTTTCGAAGGATGAAACATGCCTAGAATCCGAGACTCCAAGTGTTCTCATCATGCCGAGAGAGATATTTCATGACTATAATAAATTGAATAAAATTGCACAATATGAGAGATAATACTTTATTTTCATTCATTGATAACTCTGAGCAGATTGTGCCGAGACGACATGTGATACTTATCCCATAGATGCTATTTCAGACTATATTTTGTCTAGAGTAACTTCTTGGTCCGAGATGATAAAATATTGTCCCGTTAGTCTCATAAAATCACTGTTCATGTGCTGAGTCTGAGGTATATACTGGATGATCTTGTCGTTATAGGTAGGAGGAAGAGTAGATGCTTTCCATGGTCCGTACATTTTGTCCCACGTCTCATACTGCTCATTATAGTATTGGTAAGGATCCTTCGCGTATACAGGGTCCTCAAGTCCGTCTTCCACCTCCTTTCCAAGGTGGAGATAATAAGGATCTTTTATATCCCTCATCCTTAGGTCATATGGGACCTCCTTCGTAGGAGCTAATGGTAATCCTTTATCCACAAGTAGCGCCCCTCCTCTACGGTTGTCACCGTGAAAGGGTTTACAATCATCTCATCAAGGATCCAACTCATTATATCTTGGGTGAACACCTTTAGTTGGTCTTCCATTGCTTGCGAACTAGCCACTATCAATTTTAATGCCATTATAATGTCATCCAAGTCAGATTATGGGGGAGGTTATATAGAACCGACCCCGATGTTTGACGGTGGGTCAAAAGACATGTTCGATCAGAGTGAGGAGTCAAATAACAATATTAGATGCAGAAACTCAGAACAAATGGTGAATCAAATAGAGACGATAATGAACTCCACCAACCAAACTCTTTCAATTGGAATTTAAATCTAACAATGGTAGATTTGAATGACAACCAGAAAGGGAGGGAAAATCCAAGCTAATATGATAATGATGAAGATGTTCCCACAGATGATGCCAATTTGATGATGCATAAACCATACACACGATTCACCTAAGAAGAGAGTTATACATAGATGAACAACATTAAGCTATTTTCATCTAATGTAGATGAAGAGATGAGATACAGAGATAAACACAATCATATAAGTGGTTCAACTATTGGACTATATCCATTGTGTAAGGTGTGAGAGTGTTACATTATACTAGTCATAAAATGACATTAATTGGTACACATATAAGATTTCTCTCTCTCGAACAATTTTGGTAGAGTAATAGTAAGTGTACCAGCCATCACCGTAAAGAAGGAGATGAAGTGAGATTATATAGAGTAGGGTGCATAATGTCATCACCCAACATAAAGCACGCGCCTGGTGGTTATAAAAGCTTGTGAGAGAGTGCCAATTGTCGGTTCTTAAAGTAAGGTCATTATAGTGACGATTTACTCACGTGAGTTGTTGATCCCCAATAATGATTTTTTATGGACATGAATGAAATACCCCCGTATTGCTTTCCATGTTCTATCATGAACATCCAAAGAGATGATGTAGTGTTATCTTGGACGACAATGAAGATATATCTTCAAGCCAAGAGTCTTCCTTCATCCCCGATTCTCTATATATAGTCGAGATGAGGCATGATGGTCATTTTCCCGTCATACATACCTCATAATTCTTAAGTTCGATGCCATGATCTTAGTGTTGTCTAAGGCTGAAACTTTATTGCTAATATGAGTGAGAAGGATGGTATCATTTATGAGCCAAGACTATAGTGGATGGTAGGTTTATGGATCAATAAGGTGAGAAGGCCTAACCATGTGTAGTGTGTGAGTGAGGTTTAAGGTTAGAAGCCCTAGGATGTTATAGGATTAATTTAGAATCTATTTTATCTCGAAGAATGCCTAATTTAGACGAAAATGTATAACGAGGGTTCCTTATTTGGATTTCATTTATAAGACATCCCACGCACGTAGTCTAGTAAAGGTTTGGAGTGAGATTAAGAAGTGCTGAGTGTGTAGATATTCTAAGATTGGTATTTGACAATGATGTTTTGATCGAAGGGAGATTCGTAGGAATGGGAGTATGAGATATTTATTTGTTTTAGAGTCTCAGTGACTATTATTATCATCATCATCATCATCATCATCCATGCATTAATCCCACTACATGGGGTCGGCCACATGAATTCTCCTCTTCCATTCTAATCTATTATAAGTAATATTATCATTCAATATTATCATCTAGATAAAAGTGTATCAATGGAGTTTGTTTTTTGGATTTCTTTCATTAGGCTTCCCACACTAGAGTCTAGATAAGGTTAAGACTTAGGGTCTAGGAATAAATACATGTATTATGATTATAAATGAAGTAATAAATAAGTATGGAACATGTAAGGATATATTAATTATTCTATTAACATTTAATTGAGGATAATGGATCAAAATGATTATATGTGTGTATACCTAGAGAGAACACTTTATTTGTTGTATTCCTATGATGGTATTCATATTTTACAAGATGGAACACAATTTTATGTGTTCTCCCAGAGTGGTTGGTGGGACCATGCTTAGTAATGGTGGGTCTAGATTCAGAGTCGGTTTATTTGTGTGTCACTCGTGTTTTGTGGTCCCATGCTAGAGAATGGTGGTGCTTCAATGATGTGACTGAATTATGTGTTCATAATGCATGGTTTTGGGATGGTTGGGGAGAAAGTGCCGTCACAGATCCAATTTGATTAATTGAGATATAAATTATTAAAACTACTTGTTTAATTATAATGAATTGTGAGGTTCCATTTTATACATGTGTATATTATTATAAGTATGATATTAGTACAATTATATATGCTGGAGGTAGTTGCTTATATTTGTACGATGATATATGGGTTACACTATCTTATGTGTGGGGTTGTGAGTGAGATCAGTTGGTTATAATAAAGGTATCAAGATAAAGATATTATAAATGAGCTAAAATATTTATAAATGGTTAATATAATTTTATTGTATTAAATGGAAAGCCGATTGACCATAATAGAAATGGAATATGTGAAAGATGCTAATAAGGGATGTGAAAACAACAAGGGGTTAAAAGGTTCATAATACAATCACGAGTTAATCAAGTACGTAGTTGTTAATATTTGTCATTGAGTAGATAGTTGACGATGTCTGTCATTACTTAATTAGTGGTTGAATATATTACTAAATGAAAAATCATTGACATCCGTCTTAAATATATAGTTTCTTATACTCATGTCATTATATGTATCATTGTTTCTTCCAGTTATCATTTCGATAGTTGTTCACTCACTCACATTATCATATTGATATTTATATTGACTTTAAAATTAAATATTTATTACTAATCGAAAGACTCTATCATGATATTTATTTCATTTGGTACTTTTGGATGGGTTTTATGTTACCCTATTTGGGGATTGTAGCTAGTATTCTCACAGACTGACCCATTGATGTTTAACAATAGTTAAGGTTAGACTGTTGAGAGAAGTATGGATTGGGAGTATTAGGAGGTCAACTAGAGTTTATCTGTCTTCTTTAGTTACACTTTATTTTTTACATTTTACTTATCATACCGTGATTGGATTTGGTGGGTCCTTAAACTCCATAGTTGTTTATGGTTCGTATTTTCAAATTATATTATGTCATTTGATCACTGGCGTTTAATTATTATAGATTTTTGGCATGGTAATGAATATGGTTATAGTGGATGGATTATTTATTGTTCGTTATCTTTATTTTGTGATAATCCGTAAAATCCATAAATATATTGGTAACTTCTAATGTAAAAATCATGGGAGTAAAACATAGTAACATTCTAAGCATAACGCGATAAGTAACGACAATGATAGATAATAAAGAGTTAAATAAATTAAAACAACTCTTATACCATTGAGACCACCAATAGAATAAATCTCTAACTCTGAAATAATAATAATAATAATAATAATAATAATAATAATAATAATAATAACAATAACAATAATAATAATAATAATAATAATAATAATAATAATAATAATAATAATAATAATAATAATAATAATAATAATAATAATTGTGGTGACAATTATTATGCAACACAAATAGATAAGAGAAAGGTAATCACCAAGTAGGAAAAAGGAATGTAAAATGACAATCACACGACAAAGGATGTACGTGGTTCAGCAAAGAAGTGCCTACGTCCACGGTGGTGCAGTTGATTTTATTTCTATATACTCCGGGGAGTGATTACAGAGAATACAACTTGTCCTTTTACCCCGGACCTAGGGTTTAATATATACATGTACATTTAGGTGAGTGGGGGTGATGGGTTCCCCCACGTCTTCCATCTCTCCTATAACTTCCCTTCAGGGGAACGTGGGAAGAGACCGGATCAAAATAAGAGGTGGGGGGCCTGGAATTTGGGCCGCCAGAACTGGGCTACTCGTCTAGGCCCATGGAATTAATTCTGGGTACCCACAATTGCCCCTAAGTTTGTTGGGACATGTTCATGGGCTCAATAAATTTAAATGATTATCCATAATGGATTTTTTGCAATTCTTCGAAAGCTGTGAAGTTGATTTTGGCGGCACCCGCTTCGTTTATTGTGCACTATGATTAACAGAATTTGAAGGTTTGTTGGAATAGCCACTTTTCTACAGTCGCTTCAGTCTTTCCAGCATTCTTCTACTTTCTGTGAGCTCTAGCGCTTCGTACCTTCTTCTCTCAATCTCCATTCTCATTGCTTCCTAGTTATTTAGGCTCATGCTTCTTCATTGCTCGAATCGATCTTCTATTTTGTAAGTTTCCTGTGCCCTTTCTTTGTACTTTCTCTTTGAGTTTATAGCTTTACTAGGGTTTTTCAATGGCGAAGACTGGAAATAGGTCAATCTCTGAATTTATGAAGTTTTACAACATCCCTGAGTGGTTAGATATTGAGTGTTGTGCCTCCCCTCCTAGAAATGTTAGGGATATAGATGATGCCCACTGGATCCACGTCTTGTTGCTTTCCCAGGGGGGACTCACTTTTCCTCCTAATGATTTATTTTTGCATTTTTTTGGCTATTTTAATATTGTTCCTGCACAATGTTCGCCCAATATGTGGAAAATAGTTAATGGCGTACATAGGATAAATCAATTGTATGGTACTAGGTTAGGGCTCGCTGAGGTCTGTTTTTGCTACTCCTTTTATCGAACTAGCTCT
The DNA here is from genome assembly GCA_949130495.1 of Sambucus nigra. NCBI lineage: Eukaryota > Viridiplantae > Streptophyta > Magnoliopsida > Dipsacales > Adoxaceae > Sambucus > Sambucus nigra. The sequence continues at coordinate 288,989,198 of OX422215.1, read as the reverse complement.
GGTGTTCTTTACCTCAAAGCTAGGAGCCCTGACAGGCTATTGGTAGTAAATCTACCTGATTCCCGTAAGGACTACTAGCAAGAAGGTTTCCTTGTTAGAAATTGGCAGTTTTCTCCCCAATGTAAGGGTCGAGGTCTGAGAGGTTCTCTGTTCCCTTTCATGGGGAGGAATACATAGGTACACATTGTACTGTTGTTTTGACTTTTGTTGATTTGTGATCTTTCTAACTCCTCTTTGCTTTTTCTTCCACAGCGAGGTCAAAGAACTTGGAGCCTGCTCTCAGCGATGTTCGTATCTCGGAATTGGTTAAGGCTTGGAATATCAGGGAGCCTTTAGGTAACGGCGAGCGTCCCAGGTCTGCTGCCTTTCTGCTCGAGTACAAGAACGTTGGCTCCAGCTTCATTGCAAGGCCTGTGGATAGTATCCGAGAGTTTGATTTATTCGAAGAGACTGCTGCGGGTCCTATCCAATTGGACGAGGAAGAGAGCAGCTCTGAGAGTGACATTGTAGGAGCTGTAAGTGATTTACGAGGAGAAAGCTCTAGCAGTAGCAGTTCCTCTGATCGTAGGGAGGTTTTTGAAGATCGAGGATCGTCGATCACTTCTAGCAGTTCGAGTGAGGAGATGGTTCCTCCAAGGAAGAACTTAATCAGGGATGATGATGATGAGGACCATGTGCTCCTTGCACAAAGGTTGAAGAATCAAAAATCTAATTCTGGGGCCGTGGCTACTGGTTCCCGGTCCTCTGCTCAGGAGCAGGAGAGGAAAAGGAAGGAAGAGGAGCAGGTGAGAGAGAGAGAGAGAGAAAAAAAAGGAAGAATAGAGGAAGAAGATGGAAGAGAAGAGGAGGGTAGAGGAGAGGAAGAAGAAGGAGAGTGAGAAGGAGGAGGAAATAAGGAGGGCAGAAGCGAGGACGAAGTCCGGGCAGGCCTTAGTCCTGGTGTCCGCGCTGTTTGAGGGGGCCTCTGTGGTAATTTTTTCCTAGTTGGCCCCAGCTCTTCTTGAGAGAGCTGTTCTCCCGGCTGATCACCAAAGGGCGGTAGGGTCAGAGCAGTTGGCCCTTAAGGCTAGTCAAAGGCTTGCTCTGGTAAGGTTTTTCCCTTTTCTCCTATGTTGTTCTGAATTCCCTCATTTTCCTCTTCTAATGCCTTCTTTTTTCTGCAGTTTGTTACTGACTTCGCCGTGCTGTATCGTTCACGCAACGAGTTGGTAAAGAGAAACAGCGAGCTGGAGAAAGAAAATGCTGCCCTGAAGCTGAAGGGTAAAGATCTCGAGGCTAGCTTTAAAGCCATTGACGCTGCTCGAATTTCATTCGACCTGGCTCTTGCTACTGCCAACAAGGAGAAGGACGCAGCAGTCAAGGACTTGAAAGAGCTGCAGTAGGCCTATGACCTGGTTTGCTCAATCAAGATAGCGGTTGTTGAGGACAACAGGGTGCTGTCTAAAGAGCTGAAGAAAAAAGAGTCTGAGGCTGTCACTGCCAAGGAGGACTCATACAATTTCGGTTGGGCTGCAGCATATGAGGATGCTGAAGTTCAGATAGGCTATATTAGTCGTCTGAACTTCAAGAAAGACTGGAACAAGGCCCTTTTGGCTGCTGGCGTTGACATCGATTCTCCCTTGTTTGATGAGCATGACCCAGGTCCAAAGCCAACCGTGGATGAATTTCCTGCCCCAACTGTTAAAGGCGCTGATCCTGTTCCTCAACCGACCCCTGCTGATGTTTCTCTGGTTGCGGGGACAATGATTACCCCTGCTGAGGGCGGTGCTCCTGCTGATGCTGACAAGGGGAAGGGGCCATCGACCTCTGGGCCACCTGAGGTTGTCAACTAGTTATCTACTAGGATTGCTCAGTACTTTTGGTTTTTTCTGTCAGTAAATTTTTTCTTTACTGTTCGATGTAACTCCAATCCTTCATTAATGAAAAGGCTTCATTTTCTTCTCTCACTGATTTGTCTCTTTCTCTCCTTTATCTTTCTATCGCTTGTAGTTAGTTGAAGTGGATGATTACATTCCTGCTACTTCCCAATTGGGCAGGACCCTTGCTCCCAATGCGAGTCCCGAAGTTTGCCAGGCCTTAGTTAAACTTTGCAAATCCCTTAGATCTAGAAAGCAGAAGTATAAGGAGCAATCTGAACTTGTGGCCAAGCTGAAGGACAGGCTCGAGGAGATGGAGGACATTGGTGCCTCAGTCCAAGAGGAGGTCAATGCGCTGAGGACAAAGCTATTAGAGGCCTCCGAGATCAACCAAGTTGGGGAGGTTCTTCAGTAAGAGAATAAGGACCTGAGGAGAGAAGTCTTACGACTTAGAGAGCATGCGCCGAGCACTGTTCCAGCAGTATTACAAGGTTCCTCATCATCGCGAACTAGAGCTAGTCAAAGTGTTACTCCTCCTGTGTCGCGGGGTTCCACTCGCCCACCCATTCCGCAAGCTGGTAGGAGCGCCAGGAGCAGAAACAAGGAAGCGGAAGAACTTCGAGATAGGGAAATGGAAGAACTCCGTGGTGATGTCCAGCGAGCCTATGTGATTGCTGCTGGGCTTCAAAGGGATGTTACCCGGTTATGGCACTTGTTCAAGAAAGGTGCTTGGCAAGCGTGGGCTGACGGCTATGACCAGGGTTGGTCAGATGCTCCAATAAGGTTGTCTGAGTTCGAGGAGCTTTCTTTTATCAGGGCATGGCTAAGTGCCTTGAAGGAGCTGTAAGTCCCGAGGAATTTGATGCTCTGGTATCGCCATGAGATGTCTCCCTCTATCTTGACACCTAACCCCTTCCGGAGGGATGATCGATAGATCCCCATCGATGATATTCCTTGGCAATTATTGGAGTCAGATGCAAATGAGGTTACGGAAGAGTTAGCTCCTGCTCCTGATGACGGTCGAAGAGCTCGATTGGTTGACTATCTCGCTCGGAGGCCTCCCCCTCATTGAGATTTTGCCAGTTGTTATTTTTTGTTCTTTTTGGTAATGTAAATGCTTTGGGCGAGCTCGCCGAGTAAACATGTATCACCATTGCTGTAAATATGATGAATTAATGAAAAGTTTGTGTTTTGGGCAATCTTGCCGACTAAACGTGTGCATCGTATTCTTCATATTCTTACTGCTTTATAATCTTCTAAGTTTGTTTTGTCATGCGAGTGTCCTCCCAGTCCAGTATAATATCGAGATACCATTGTGCATCACTTTACCTTTTAGGTTGTGTCGTCACACTCCCTTAGGCCTAAGTGGTGAAATTGGCGAGGACACACCTGAGGTTGGATGTTCCATCCGATCAGGATTTTATTCAATCAAAGGAGTTTTGAGGACCAGCATAAAACTTGGTCGTATTGCCTAAGGATCCCCTGTAGGGCTTCCTATATTGCAAGTGGCAATGCTAAGAGGTTATTCGTGTTTCATGACGATGACCTGAGGAGGGTTATTCCCCTGCTATAGTATAGTGATCAATGTGCCTGTTACTTGGAAAAGCTATGTGATAAATGCAGCTGTTACTAATCAGAGTGTAACCAATTAAATAACTTTCATTAATAATAAGGGAAATGCACTTGTATAATAAAAGAATACAATAGAAAGATCTAAAAATAGAATCTCTTGAGATTAGCTGCGTTCCGTGCTCGTGGTATTTCTCTGCCTTCCATCGTTTCCAAGTGATAGGCGCCCTGCAGGTCGTCTCTGGTTACTTTAAAGGGTCCTTCCCAGTTGGGACCTAGCTTGCCATCTGATGGCTTCACTGCGCTGCCCAGGACTTTCCTTAGAACATAGTCCCCAATTCGGAATGCCCTCGGGTTAACCCTTTTGTTGTAATGCCTTGTGAGCTGTTGCTGGTAGCTCTCTAGTTTCACTAGGGCTAGCTCCTGACGCTCGTCGGCTAGGTCGAGCTCAGCGAGTAATGCTACATCATTATGGCCTTGGTCGACAAGGTTGGACCTCATTGTTGGCAAACCTGCTTTGAGTGGGATGACTGCCTCCATGCCATATGTCAGCGAAAATGGGGTTTCTCATGTTGCTCGCTGAGGAGTGGTCCGATATGCCCATATGATGTGAGGTAGTTCATTTACGCATGCGCCTTTGGCTCGCTCCAATCGTTTCTTCAATCCATCGATAACGGTTTTGTTAGAAGCCTCATCTTGGCCATTGCTCTGAGGGTAGGCCACCGAACTGAAGTGGTGTCTGATACCGTGTCGTCACAGAAGTTCTGAAAGGAGCCACTTTCGAACTGGGTTCCATTGTCGGTGATGATGGTTCTGGGGATTCCAAAACGAGTGATTATATTCCTCCATATGAACCTTATCATATCAGCGTCTCTGATGTTCGCCAGGGGTTCTGCCTCGATCCATTTGGTGAAGTAGTCAGTCGTAACCAACAGATATTTACGATTGCCGGCAGCAGTAGGCAGTGGTCCCATGATGTCCATTCCCCATTGGGCGAATGGCCATGGCCTGGACAGGGACTTTAGATCGCTGGTGGGTTGGTGGACCATAGGAGCATGGAGTTGGCATTTCAGGCATTTGCGGACATATACTGCAGAGTCCTTTTGCATATACGGCCACCAATAGTCTTCCTTCATTGCTCGAAAGACCAGAGACCTTCCTCCGGTGTGGCTTCCACAGATTCCTTCGTGAAGCTCGCGTAGCACTTGCTCGACACCCCCTGGGTGGACGCATCGGAGGTAGGGACCGGAGAAGGATTTCTTATACAAGTTGCCTTATGGGGATAAGTGAAAGCGAGCAACTTTGACTCTTATCTGGTGGGCGGTCTTTTTGTCATCTAGGAGCGCGCCATCCTTTAAATATTCTCTTAAGGGGTCCATCCAGCTGGGGGTTGACCCCACCTGGAGTACCTGTTTCGCGCTTGGTGGATTGCTGTCGATGCTCGGGCAAGTGAGGAAATCGATGGGGATGACTCTTTTTAGGTCGAAGTTAACTGCCGAACTCAGGGCTGCTAAGGCATCAGCGTGACTGTTTTGCCCCCTGGAAAACTGCTGGACGTTGATCTCTTCAAAGCTTGACATCAGTTTTTTAACTAAGGCGAGATAGGCTGCCATTCTTTCATTCTTTGCATTGTAATCTCCACTTATCTGATTAGAAACCAATTGGGAATCGCCGAATACCTGTAAATGTTTTGCTCCCAAAGTATGCACCTTTTGGAGGCCGGCTATTAGGGCTTCGTACTCTGCTTCGTTGTTGGAGACTGCAAATCCAAGCCTGATCCCTTGTTCAAGGGTTGTGTTCTCTGGAGTAATGAGGACAATGCCGACCCCTGCCCCCTTGGAGTTGGAGGCTCCATCAACAAACAGTTTCCAGGTTTCCTCTTTTGCTGGGTTCTTCTTTTGCCCTGTTGGTTGAGGTTGGTCGGAGGGTTCTTCGCTCCTGAATTCGGCTATGAAATCAGTAAGGATCTTACCCTTGATAGCTGTCCTTGGTTGAAATTGGATGTCAAATCGACCGAGCTCGACTGACCACTTAGACAGTCTGCCCGACAAATTTGCTTTCCTTAGGACTGCCTTAAGGGGATGCGATGTAAGGACGATGATAGTATGAGCTTCGAAATAATGCGTCAGCTTCCTCGAGGCTATTACTAGCGCAAATGAGAGCTTCTCCAATGGCAGGTACCTTTGCTCGGCATCTAGTAAGGTCTTGCTTCGTATGCATCAATCAATCTGGATATCTGTGTGGACCTCGCTGGTCCCTGGCTTTCTTCTGAGGCTGGCCTTTCCAAGACAGCCCTCTGATCTGAACGTCGAACTTCAGACCTGATCCTGCGAGGAGCAGGTGGTTCTTGAATATCCCCTGCCTGGGGGGCATTGCTGCTGTGACCAGACATCTTAAACTCCTTTCTTGGTGTGGGCTCTTCTCAGGGAAAGATGAACGCTTCCCACAGACGGCGCCAATTGTGGTGACAATTATTATGCAACACAAATAGATAAGAGAAAGGCAATCACCAAGTAGGAAAAAGGAATATAAAATGACAATCACACAACAAAGGATGTACGTGGTTTAGCAAAAAAGTGCCTACGTCCACGGTGGTGCAGTTGGTTTTATTTCTATATACTCCGGGGAGTGATTACATAGAATACAACTTGTCCTTTTGCCCCGGACCTAGGGTTTAATATATACATGTACATTTAGGTGAGTGGGGGTGATGGGTTCCACCACGTCTTCCATCTCTCCTATAACTTCCCTTCAGGGGAACGTGGGAAGAGACCAGATCAAAATAAGAGGTGGAGGGTCTGGACCTTGGGCCGCCAGAACTGGGCTACTCGTCTAGGCCCATGGAATTAATTCTGGGTACCCACAATAATAATAATAATAATAATAATAATAATAATAATAATAATAATAATAATAATAATAATAATAATAATCTCAATTGAATGCATCTCAAACAAATCTCCGACTCGAAAAAACTTAATAAATAAAACTGGCTGAATGGATGAAATATAAAAGAATACATGAATGTAAATGAGCTATAATCTCAACAGATACATCCTAGGAAATGATAAATTTAACTGGTTCTAAAGAAACTCCTCCAATGAGTAGCTCAAGTCTGTGGCAACAAATGCGGCCTAATACCTGTTAAAATAGTTCGACAGAGAGGATAAAACCTAGCAAGTCTATAGTGCTTAAGAATATAACTACATTTGGGATACAATAATAATAATAATATATCTTCCTCCAATATTAAGTTGATTTTAAGTTATCTAATTCCAAACAACCCAAATAAGTGCAAGGTTCTAATCTTAAACAAGAATGAGGGCCATGTGATATAATTTCATATTTTAATTAAGTATTCTTAACTTCAACAATATTAAGTTCGTCAATTGAATTAATAATCTCTTACTCTAGGATAATCTCTTACATTAATGTTATCTCACTTATTAAACATTATTCTCTTATTTAAAAATTCTCAAGTTATGATTCCCACAAGTATATCTCCAATGTAATAGACTTTAATATTCCGAAGTCAGTTTAGTATATAAGTCCCTTGTATATTTTATAACATTATCCTTGAGTTATAATCTCATGGTTATACATAGTTAGTATAAATAACAATTTTAATATAAAGATCTCAATATATAACGGATTGAAAGATCACATAATCCAGAATATCCATGAGTACACTCAACTCATCACAGATGATACGGGATATGCTCAGGCATAAAAATAAAAATGCAAAGGCCTATACTTAATGCCTTTATGGTTCGGTCGTTCACTATTAGGTATAATTATAGGGCGTCAAAACACAATTTTTCAAAGAAACATCAAAGGAAAATCACTATGCCATCACACCAAATGTACTTCCCCATATCCAACACTATATGAGAGGATCCTCCCTGTTGTCCCACTTGGGAGATGGGTACCTTAGAAAATAGGATCGGGATAAATAGGACCTAGGTAAATCCCACCTCTATCACCGAAAATATCACACGTGGTCAATGTCATACACGGTCATAAAATCCTTCCTAGTAGGTCATCCACAGGCGTATACACACCCCCTGTATTATTCCACATAAATCAAGTAAATAATTCATTGACAAAACTTTACTCAAGGTTCATACAAATTTATCTCAAATTTTAATGTTATTACTCGCATCAAACATTAACCGATTTATACATTGTAACCCTAACCTTAATGGTTTTATAGAAGTAGATATATTCTTACTAACCTACTGTATATAAATTATTTCAAAACCACCAACAAACATACTTCAGTGTTTATAAATTAATCTCATTTATTATGTAATTAATGCAATCGCTAAACATCACCTGACATTCCAAATTTTAAATTGAATTTAAAGGTCTCTAAACTAGATATTAATCTCGAAATGTACTTCCCTTATATTCACCTTAAATTATTAAAACTCCCCTAACAACGCAACTAAAAAATTAGACCAAAATACCCCCTACACTAAACTGACCTAGACAACCCTTAAGGCCGAATTGATCTGGGCCTGCTCCGGATCGATCCGACGGGGCCGAGGTCCCCTTCTTTCTATAAAATTCTTCTTTTATGTATCTCAAAATTGGACCTTATACTCCCTAACTAAACATCATACATGTCTTAGGAACGAGTTCCTATAAGTTTTAGATGGTCAACAACTCGTTTAAAGATTTAATCAGAAAATTTATAAAACTAACCCTAAGTTGATGCTCTAAGCAAGAGTAATCTGATTACCATACGAATCTGATCAAAATAACACTACAAGATTAGGGATTTTATTGATTTCAACCTATAGAGTTCATATCAAATGAATTTAAGATTGTATTACATTATTATTTCAAGGAAGCTTCAATGGTTTCTTCAATAATCAACTGAGGTTTATAAAATGATTAATCTTAATAATGAATTAAGGCTTGATTATCCATTAAAATCATATTATAATATGAACTTTAACGATTCCAACATATTACTATTATTCTAACACAAATCTAATTACATTCTTAATTAAAGTAAACACACCTTGGATTGATTGTAGAATCCATCCCCAATTTCCCCCAATTCTGCATGCCAAATCCTCAATTCTCTAAGCTAGGGTTTCGTCCACCTCTTCCTTATCATCTAGGATTCTGCTAAATGTGTTATGATAATTAGGCTAAGCTAATAGGTTGTATTAATATCAATAAACTCAAAATTAGGCTTAAGATCTAAAATAGCGTCAATCCAAAAAGCCCAAAATATGCTCCAAATGGCCTAAAACTTGGATGAATCCATATTAAAATTCCACTATAATGAGCTCAGATCGGACTTTCTAAACATCTCACAAACCCACTGGAAGTCTAAAATAACATGTTTTATAGGCCCGCCAACATATTAAGTTAATTAATGAGCCAAAACACGTAACTTAAGTTTAAATCTTAATTATTAATTAATAAGAATGTGACTCAGTATTATAAGAACCTATTTCACGATCGGTGGGACCTGATGTTGAGGGAATAATCCAAACAAGGAAACTCACGATACCCAGCCCCTAACATTCCATAGTTGTCCACGTCAAGTCACTTAATTATTTATCTCAATTAATTACTATAAGTTCCCTAGCATCTAAACTATAGCAATACAGTCCAAAACACGTAATTCAATTACGTACTACAACATACGTAACATCTTGCAGTCACATCTTAATCTACTAAATGACATATCAAAAGTATAACACCTCAAATCACAAAATGGCATATCACATGTCAGATGAAATTAAAAACTAATCAATACCCAATAATCAATTTAGCAATGAAATAAATTCTACAAAAACAAGGTATGTTACATTTTTATATTTTGGATTAGAATTTTTTTTAACTATCTCATATATTTGTCACCTGTTAATAATGGCATTTTAATTTTAATGACCGATATATTTTGGCATAGGGACTTGATCAACCCCGATAAAAAATATATGAGTTGTTATAGGAAAGGGTTTATATTTTTCAGAGGGAACCCACCAGAGTTTGGATCCTACGTATATGTTGTAAATGTTTTTGCAATAGTAAAAGGGGATAGAGAGGTGTATTCATATGAATAATTCAATCGAAAAACAAAAGTAGGTGATTGTTAGACTTAGCGGATTAAAGGCGCGATGGTAAGGAAGACACATGTGGCTAGTTCCGATAAGAGGATGGGTTTTTGTTACACTGAGATCCAAACATGAATAGAAGATGAGTAGAACTCATATGCTATTCAGGATGCGAAGATGAGAGGGCTTTTGACCTTGGATCAAAGTTATAACACATTTGTGGAGTATGAGATGGAGATTATTAAAATGGTCTATAACTACACCTAAGGAGGTGAAAACCGAAAAGATGAATACTTTTGTTGGTTGGGTTAGATTCTACCAATATGCAAGTGTTGTGAGATAACTTTTCTTTCATTTCCTGAGCATAAGTAGTGGATGCATAAGTTTTAAAAGTGTTAAGGAACGAGAGAGTTATGAAAGCCAAAGAGTGGAACACGATTTGATTAAGGTTATAATTGGAAGAGTAGGACTGATAGTATGCATATTAGAGGAAGTGGGAGAAATAACTAAGGAATGATAAGAGATAGTTAGATGATCCAAGAGCTCAAAAAATTCCTGAATATTTATATAATCACATAACCTATACCTATGTAGTTAGGATGTGTCTAAAAATATATTCAGGGCAGCATGGGAAAGAACTAGTGATGGTTTGGGTGTTGCCTACAATTTAACATGATTGGAATTACAACTGGCACTGAGGGTTAGTTATAAGTTTTTCATATTTTTTGGTCTTATCATGCCTGATTGGAAGATGGTGGAGCTATGTGTGAACTAAAGTGTATCTCAATTTTGTATGGTTTGTTAAAGTCATTATCATTTTTTTATTCCTATCAATCGTGCATTAATTGGATTTTGTGTTTGTATAGGTTGTGTATGTTAACGTAGGAAGATCTATTACATTACAGTTTGATCTAAAGTGTGGAAATGTTTGAGAATCCATAACCTAATGTCAATAATTAGGTATGAGTTAGGGGTGGAAATTCACGCTATTGGGTCGGATTTCTAGTCAACATGAGGCAACAAGAGTTTTTGGACACAAACACGACATGACACGACTTTGTATTTTTTAACTTAACACGAACATGACCCTTACAAAACAAGACATGACACGACTAACACGATTTCTAAAATTTTAATCTTAATTAAATAAAAACAAGTATGCTAACCCAAATAAAAACATGATTGACACAATAAGACATAATAACACAACCCATAATCATAACACAAACATGATATGACTTCTGTAAAAAAGACCTGACACAAACATGATAGATTATATCAATTTGGTATCATTTCATGTCATGGTTTTGTGTCATTTTTAAAATTTTCACCCCTAGTATGAGTACTTATTGTTGCACAGGTCGAGACGAAAGCCTATGGTATAAATATAAGTATACATATACTGATTTTTGTACCTATTGTGCTGGATATATATATATATATATATATATATATATCTGTGTGTGTGTGTGTGTGTGTGTGTGTGTGTGTGTGTTATTGCTTACAGATGGATGGGTCAAGTGAGCACCAATAGCATGTTGAGACGACATATCGACTAATATTATACACTGTTGGGGCATGGTTGATTTCCCAAGGATACCTATATGTGTGAATTGATTGTTGACATAATTGACATGGGTATAACTCATGATATTCATTGGGATATGGTTTGAGTTATGATGAAGACACATATGGGGGTGAATATGATGATATTGAGGATATCGGGATTCACTAGGATATCATTTTGGGAAGGAGAGATTTTTGTCATTATGGAAGTTAATATGAGGCTCGATGTATATGTTTGGGGGATTTTAGTTACCCGTTCTTTGTTTTTGCTAAAGATTTTGTGATCTATAAGGACTAATACTCAAATAGTTAGGGTTAAGAATTTTACAGACACGTGATCGACCATGTGTGCTCAGGACATGTGTGCCTATAATCCATGAAGACTTCAAGTTAGAATGGAATCCTTCAACTTAATAACTTGCAATGGCAGATCAAGATAGAGGATACATCCGAATAATTAGGGATAAATATTAACGAGTCTTAGGGCTCTCCTCAGTTTCCTTATAAATTTAAACATGACCATATGAGAAGGACGTGTATCATTATAATGTCAAGCAATACTACAACTATGTTAACCTGAGTTCTTAAGCAATAAGAACATACCGAAACACCCCATGGACATATGCACGTTGCTGAACCACATACATCTTGCATTATGTGTGTGATTTCATTATTCTCTGTTTATTCATTATTGTTTTACTTGTGTGCATTGAGCAACATTACTTGTAGTAGATAACCATCTAGAATTGGCATCGTGTGTGGGAATGATCTTAGTTATTTTCTACTAGTCAATTATGTGTGATGTCTCACTCACCCAACCAAGATCCCTAAAATCTCATTGAGCAGGAGAGTCATAACCAGCACAACCTCGGGGATAATGAGGGTCACCATCTAGACTGCCATAATCATGATGATTAGGAGGATCGTCAACCAACTCCTACATCCCATAGGGTCAGGTAAGAGATCGGTGACTATTACCAATATCCCGAGGCACGTTATCTCCCATAAGAGGAGAGGACAATTAAGAGTGATAGATTTAGTGTTATAGCTAGACCTCATGGATCATTAATGACTTTGAGACATGTCTACGAGATGAACGGGTTGCCAATAGGCACCAGTTAGAGCAGAATAATATGCTCTAATGGCGCCTAGAGAAGTTCGAAAGAGAATCCCAAAGGGAGAAATGCAAGCATGCCCATAGGTCGTGCACTATTAGTCCTCAAGCAAGCAAAGATCGCAACCGAGGGAGTAGTGACCTATGATGAAAGGAAGATTCTCCTTGCAGGACTTCCCTAACATAGAAATCTCGCTACAATGATAGGCGAGGAGATAAATATATTTGTGACCTAATTAAAAGAGAGGTGGATAGACATCCTTCCCACTGGGGGTACAAAAGACCAATTAACTTTTCGTATGAGCCCTCGTTTGTCAGATGAAGTCGCCATTTAGTCAGTTTATAGAGGAGTTTGCACTTCCTAAGAAATTTGCATCTCCATGGTTCAAAGTCTATGAAGTAAAGATGTATCCCACCAATCACATCAGGAAATATCACTAGGTGATAATGCTATAGAATACTAACAAGGGCTTAATGTGTTAAATGTTTCCCTCCAATCTTGGGGACATTGCTCATAAGTGGTTTGAGAAATTAACACATCGACTGGTCACGTACTTCAAGCACCTCACCATGGCCTTTATAACTAGGTTCATCACAAGAAATACCTATCCCAAGCGAATGGAATAGCCTATTACAATAAAGAAAAAACTTCAAGAAATGTTCTGTGAGTATGCGAGAAGGAACTAAAAGGTATATAATGAGGTGGAGGATTGGACCGATAAGGTTACAGTGGCTTTCTTCAAGATAGTACTGTCATGAAGCTCTATGCTTCATCAGTATATCATTAAAAATAAGGATATCACAATTGATGGCCTCATGGAAAGGATTGAGGAGTATGCTAAGGTTTAAGACACGATGACCGGAGTGTGTCACTAGGGTTATTGACCAAAATAATCTAAGAATGGGGACAAAGAAGGTATGATCCAGAAAGGAGGGAAGAAGGAAAAAGAAAATCATGAGGGTACCGATAAGAAGGACCCCAAGAAGGTATTTAAATCCATTAAAATGATATTCTATGAGCCAGTCTATAAGATCTTTTACAAGATCAGAGGTCAAAAATTTTCATGTGGCTTGAGAATATAATAAGCAATCATAAGAAGATGAACATGAAACTGAGATGTGCATACAATAAGGATCACGACCGCAAGACTAAAAATTCCAAAGATTTAAAGTGCCACTTAAGGAACTTGATCAATCCGGAATTCCACAAAAAAGAGGGTTAGGCACAACCTGTGTATGGCTAGAGGCGTAATAATGTACTAGACTTATACTTAATGCATGATTTCGCGGTAATTCACGGGGCCTAAATTTAGTGCCTAATCAAAAGTCATATAATATCCCTAGAAAAGACTTGGGCCACGAGTTTGTAGTGATTCACGGTGCCTCAAACCCAAGGAAAATGAAGGGAAACACTCTTAGAATAAAAATTAAGAAGCTCACAACAATAGGCTTTTCAAATCAACCCGTCCAAGCCCTTTACGATCAAACATTAGCAACATGTGGTGATTAATTATTCCAAGCACATAGTATTCACCAATGATGATCTGGTAAGAATGAGGACTCATCATGATGATGCCCTGATAATCACTCTCACAGTTGCCAACTAGGATATGGATAAGCTATTGGTGGATTAAGGTAGTTCCCTAGAGGCGATGTACCTCAAATTATTTAATCAATTGATTCTGAAGGAAGAAGACCTGTAAAAATCCATCGTATCACTGGTCGGATTTGCAGGAAGAATGATCTTTCCCCTTGGGAAGGTTGTTCTCCTAGTTTGGGCATGAGTAATCTACAAACTAACTGAGTTTTTCATGGTAGAGAATGGCTCTCCCTATAACACAATACTTAGCATAGGATGGCTTCATGCCATGAGGGCATATGAGAGAATTTTTCTATTATTGGTCATAGTTTATGTCTTTTTTATATTTTAGGCTATTTTGGCATATCCCATTGCAAACTGTCGCATACCATCATGACAAAATGACTCCAACATTCAAAACTTCCCTACATGCCACAAAGGTATAAAATAATTGGTGTTTAAAATTATTCATAAACTTTATTTGGGATGTTTATTTTTTATCTAAACCGAGGCTGGAGTTTTTAATTTAAAAAATATTTTTTTAACCTCGTGCAAATGAGATTGCTATCTCGTTCAAATGAAATTAGCTTTTGGTTTGAAGGCTCCTTAGGTTTTTTTGAATGAACATCCAATGAGGGTATTCTGTTTGAATTTGTTTGTAGCTCATTAGAAGTTGGTTTAAACGAGATTCGAGTTTCATTCGAACGAATTGTCTTTTTGTTCAAACGAAATGCCTTTCTCATTCGAATGACTTCTAATTTCATTCAAACAAGTTGTCACGTCGAATATTGTGTATTGTGACACCCCTCCTATTAAAGTAATGGGTGGCCATCCCGCTATGCAAATAAAATGGTAGTCTCATATGGCTCATTCTTAACATCACTGCTGAAACTTAATTAATTACTAACCACTTATTAGTTTAACAACTGGGTACCGAATAAACCATCGGTTACCAAAATACAATCCAAATATCTAAGTGAAATAATAACTGAAAATAACTGAGATTGAAATAAAGGGTGAACATTCCCAACAGATAACTGAAATAGAGCCTAGCCTAAGAAGCAATGAATGAAACATCTACTCTGAAGTCCGCAAGCCTCCATATTTATTGCAGTTATGTATCCCTAGAAAGAATGATCATCCATGCTGTCCTTGTGGATGGACACCTAAAATATTTTGAAAAAATAATTTTGATATGGGTCAGAGAGCAAAACATTTGAAAAATATTTACAAGTAATTAAGATGCAGTAAATAAATATGCAGTAAATCTTTCCATATTTAAGCCAATGTCGCACTCCCATGAGATACCCCTCATCTCTCACCTATAGTTCACACCTAACATATACATCTTAACTCGCCTAGTTACACTACCCCGCCTAACTAGTCCTGTTGCAAAGTTAACTAATACGCCACTCTAACCCGAGCACTATTTGTCATTAATTTATCAGCTATTTATCTCATTAGCTTAATTATTCATTCCATCATTTATCATTCTTATAACTTTATCCCAGTTATTTATAACATTCACTTTTAATGTATTACACCCATACATAATTGACCGCACAATTATATGCGTAAAGTTGTACTATAACAAACGTACATATGTCGCCTATAGTCGTCATCCCCCAAGTAATAACTTTTTGATACCATCCCCCAAGTACTAACTGATTAGGCATAAATTCTTCCGATTTCTCTCTGTAATTTATACACTTTTATTGCCCTAGATAGTGTAATTTGTATTGAATTATCTCATATACTTGATACTGACATCTTCCATCGAGTGCATCAAGTTTCATGTATTTCTCATATAATTTGCAGGTATTTTACACCATTGAAGAAAAGGGAAAACTCAAACTAAAGAAAGATACAAGTGAAGGAAAATCAAGGGCAAAATAGTAATTTTGCACAAGGAATTCGGATGAGGCACCAAAAGAGAAGTTGAAGACCTTGTGTCCCAGAGAAAGTAGGAAGAAATGACATCCAAATATGAGGCTCGATTGAGAATTTATGAAGCTTCAAATTTGAGAAGAAATCAAGGAGAAAAAGGAAGAAAAATAGAGATGCACCGAACCGAACTTGTGAAACCAACACTGAACTGGTTCACCACACTGCCAAAACCAAATCAAACCGATGAAAGCACAGTAAAAGAAGTTTGCCCCATTATCAAAGAAAAACCCAACCTATGACTAAGAAGTAGAATCGATTCGGTAGGCTAAAAAATTAGAACTGGTTCGCCCAAAAAGTAGAACATGTTTGGCTGGACGAAATTTGCATTTTTCCCCTTAAATTTAGAGTTGTGCATGGTTCAAACTCTTAAAGAAACATGATGTATTTAATTCTTTTTGATATCATACATTAGGGAGTTAGTTTTTAAATAGTTTAGAGAGATTTTTGAAGACTAGAACCATATGCTTCATCTTCTTCAACAATTGTTCATCATCTACATTAAATTTAAGGGTTTTTCTTCCATACAAGTATTGTTCCTTTATTGCTTCCAATTCCTTTAATCTTTTCACTTGATTGTTTTATTATTTCCTTTCTAGATATCATTTTCCTCTAGTTAACCAAACTTTTCGCGTAAGAATGTTTTCATGCAATGTATATTTTTTCGTTAATGATAATTTTATCATGTCTAGCTAGATTTCTAAGGGTTGGGTTGCATGAACCCAACCCGATGTGGTTTGCATGATCATAAAAATAATTCTTTGAATTAAATAAATGATTGAATCGTGTTAGTTAGTTGTTATAACCGTCGTAGGGGTTTTATCCTCATTTGCCCTAGGTAACCGGGGTGTTTAAGAGTGCGATGCGCATGTCAGCTATTCCGACACCGCTTTATTTCAATTCTTGATTATGTATGATGCGGGCTTGTACCCTCATATATGTAATGCCTGAAATTTATAAAGTCTGGGTTTGATTAATTATCTAGTGTTCGGGGGATTGTAGTCCAACCTATTTTTCTCATTCATATTTATTCAGTCACAATTATTTTACTCTTGCATACGTAGTTTAATTATTAATTTAATTACTTTGCATTTAGTTCGTAGATCTAAAACTTCAAATCATTACCTTTCCCTTTTTCTTTTCAGATTCAGTTTAGGATTAACCGTCTTACCTAATGTCGTCACGTTCCACATCCTATTTCCCTGAGGATTCGACCCCGTCTTATCGGGTTCATTACTTACGTGATCGGTTTGCACTTGAATCGTAATTAACATGCACTATAGACACATTTTGAGTCGCATCAAGTTTTTGGCGTTGTCACCCTAGGGTGAATCTTACTTCTGTATAATGCGGGACAGTTCCACTTTCGTAATGGGATGATACAAATTCTCCCCACATTTCACGGGTTGGATTCAGATAAACCATGCGTCCACATCCGTGAGTTCGAAGAGGAATGCGATATATTTAGTGATCAAGCTTTCACATGAGATGTCGTTCACCTCAAACTTTTCCTTTTTCCATGAAGGATAAAACAAAGACATGGCGATGGTATTTATCACCGAGCTTAATTGGATCATGGAGAGAGATGGAATCCATGTTTATCTTAATGTTCTTTCCTCAACATCGAACAAATTCCATCAACAAGAAAATGAGCCATTCGATCGGTGTTGGGAGCACTTCCAAGAGTTGCTTAGCACATGCCCACATCATGGTTTTGAAAAGTATCGCCTTATCTCTTTCTTCCACCAAGGGCTAAGTATAACGTCTAAACAACTCATTGAGACTATGTGCGAGAGGCCATTTTGGGAGTTAGATGCTAATGATGTCGAGGCCCATCTCAAGTATGTCGTTGAGACTACTTAAGCATGGGACACATCCGATCCTCACACCCAAAATTGAGTTTGACAGACGCCCATTGCCCCTTCTATGTTCGGACTCTATCATTTGGATAAAGAAGATGCAATGCAACTTCAAATAAACCAACTTGCTAAACAATTGAAAGACGTAGTCGAATTGCGGCCAAGAGAAACACCCGGATCCACTCAATCAAAAGAAAAGGTGCATGCCATTTGTGCGGCAGGTCATTAAATAAAGTAATGTTTGACGATACCACCTGCAAAGTTATGCTTCAAGAGCAAGTGGGAGAGAACAAGCTAAAAAGATGCAAGTACATATGCAAGCACCACCTCCCGCACCTTATATCACCCCACCGCGGAGAAATATCGAGGATACTATAAACCAATTCATCCAAGTAGAAAATGCAACCAATGCTATGTATGACCGCATTTCATCGAAATAAATGCAAATATCTCTAAGTTTCAAGCATCCATGAGTATCCAAGAAAAGGGAAAGTTTTCTACGCAAGGCCAAAGACATCCCCAATGCCAATCTAGTGTTAGCACTACATCCCATGTTCGTGTAGATAAATATATTGCAATTACCACTCTACGTAGTGGGAGAGTTGTGTATTTATCACCTCCCCCACACGATGAATCCAAAGATAAGGAGGTTTTGCCCAACACGAAAGAGGCCGAAGATTCCCCCTTAAATGAGAGTGACGATGAGGAGAACACTAGTGGGATAAAATTCATTGTGAAGCCCCCTACCGCTGTGTCGTTACCTCAACGGTTGGTTCCATCTCAAAAAGGAACCTCCCGTGAAGATGTGCTAGATGTCTTTAAGTAAGTAAACCTGAATTTACCTTTCCTCGATGCCATAAAGAAAATGCTTGCCTATGCTAAACTCCTTAAGGACTTATTGACGGTGAAAAGAAGGTTAATGGTAAAGAAAAATGCATTCCTTGCACAAAACGTCATCTCAATCTTATCAAGTGACCTTCCACCAAAATTCAAAGATCTGTGTGCACCCACCATTTCGTGAATCTAGAGATGGAATTGAATCGATAGATCTCTAATAGATTTAGGGGAGAGTGTTAACATTGTCCCCTACTCCATCTATAAGAAATTATACTTGGGGGACCTTAAGCCCCCCAAAATGACTCTCCATATCGCAGATCATTCAGTGAAGATACCTCGGGGGTTATTGAGGACGTGATCATCCAAGTTGGAACTTTCTACATCTTGGTAGATTTTTCATCTGGGATGAGGAGCCCTCCTTTATACCGAGCAATCATGTTCCCGTCATTCTTGGGCTCCCATTTCTAGATACGACTAACGCATTAATCAACACTCGAAATGGGTGAATGAAACTCACGTTTGGGAATATGATGCTCAAAACAAATATCTTCAACATCGCCAAACCCAAGGGTGATGAGAGTAAATTTCGAGAGATGGATCATATGGAAGATATAGTACACAAGCTCGAGAGGAATTACGGGAGAGATCCGTTAGGGGTATGCCATGTTAAAGCAAGTGAGAGTGATAATTCGGACATTGAGCTAGACGCCGAGAAAGAGGAGTGTGTAGTGATGAATGTGGAGAAGGGGAGATGAGAATTCGTTATGCGATATCGATTTAAATAAATTAGCAAATTCCAATAATAAACTTATTTTATTAGAGTCAATTTTTAAATCAAATTAAACCAGCCCCTAAATATGCAACTACATGTATGTGTCAGTCAAACCAATAAACACAAATAACCAATGCGCAGATTTCAGGAAAAAAAACCCTTTCGGGTAAAACCTTTATTTCACTATAATACTTACAATTACAATGAAATCCATAATGAGTTAATTGAAGAAAACCCACATAAACCGCAACCTAGAGTCAGCCAGAACCGCAGTTCCAATTCAACCCAGGAACGCCCACGAGCACCCCCTATTAACATGCAATCATCTTCATCCCAGTACTCCCCTAAAGCGTACCTAGATCAGAAGTAGAGATCCTCTCTACAAGAGAAACTTAACCTAAGATGTGTTCTTGGTTTCCAAAATAATTCACACAAACTATTGGGATGATTTGTGACATGAAAACAAATGATTAAAACCCTAAACGTTAGAAGACAAAGTATTCTACCAAAGAAGTTTCATGCATGGAAAATTTCGTAGCACTTCTTATTAAAATGAAGTTGGACAAAACGTTTTTATAAAAAATCTCAAGTGACGTGTCGCTCGAACGAAACAGGGGTGTCGCTTGAATGATGGAAGTTGTCGCTTGAACGACTTCGCGCGAGATACCTCTGTCGCTCGAACAACTAGAGGGTAAATTAATTTTTTATTCCAGTCCACCTCAGCACTTAGAAAAATATTTTGACGAAAAACTCTGCTCCAACACTTATAAATTTTTTTAGAACAAATATCCCAACACCTTAAGTGAACCGCTATGGGACAAAATCACAACCTTACTAAAATCTATCTCACGGAGGCTTTTCTTGTTTAAGAACATGATATTCAGAATCGTCTTGATGAATGAGTGTTCTTGAATATTCTTCGACGGTTGTAGTGGCATACGACATACTCAATTGTGAACGGACATTTATAAAATTATGTCCTTACAAATCCCCCTATGTCTATATAGGTACAAAATAAAAATATCCGAATTATCAAAACAAAAAATGCCTATACAAATCTAATACCCTTCCATGAACCCAAAATTGAAAAGGTACTAAACATGTAAGTATCAAACTTTTCTTCAAAATCTTCAAATTCAAATATTTAAGCTTTTCTCATGAGGGTGTGCAAAATAATGATCTTCAATTTTGTACCTACACACACGAGACAAAGCAAATACCTTAGTGACATATCGAGTTTGAAATGACATAAGAATAAATCAATCAATATTCAAATCTCCCCCATAATGAAAAAACTCCCCCATAATTCGGTCTCCCCCTTTTTATTTGTTCGAAATAGATAAGGAAAAGAATAAACAAAAGAAATATGGAGTTGTCACGATAAAAATGCATAGAAAAAATTAATCAAACGACGCTCAGCAAAGAGTAAATCAAAATCTTCCATAAACTATTTTTGATTTTTCAATTTTTCGAACAAAAATTATTTTACAAACATCACACACCACGAATTTACACTAAGGCAACCAAATCATTGAATGAATGGGTGTGAACATATTCGATAGGAAAATCAACGCAACATAACATACGTGCACGATGAATATGTGTACTCCTATATAATGAATCTCAAAGTCGTCTTTAGGTGACAAAAATGTTGAATTTAAATGACATCGACTCAATCCATTAACACATCAAAGTCAAGAATGATTCTCACACCAATAACATCTAAAACTATGAATACTTTTTCATGACGTTGTCAGGACGTGCAAACCCATTTTTCATTTATTTCCAACCAAACTCCCTCATAAATAATTATGCATTATATTTTTCTTTTGAGTTGGCCCCTTTTGGCATATTTATCTTTTTATTGCCTTTAAATTTTTTCGGGATCTTTTAAATGGTGGCTTTCACGATGAGTTAATATTTAACTCTCACGGCCATATCAAGCATGGCCATATCAAAATCAGGCTCGTCCTCACAAAAACTCATTTCCTTTTTCTTCTTAGACTGGGCTTTAAGTGCTATCCCTCTATCCTTAGGCTTGACAGTGTCAGGGAACATATGAATCTCATATGTTTGGAGGTCTCCTGCCAGCTCTTCTAATTTCAGATGATTCAAATTACCTAAGGTATTCAAAACAGTCACTTTAGGGATTAAACATTTTAGCAGTGATCTTAAAATCTTATTAACCACTTGTGAATCAGGTATAGGTTCACCAATATTGAAACTAGTGTTTACAATGTCAGACAAATGTGCATAAAATTCATCAAATCACTCAACCTCAAACATGGTTATCATTTCAAATTGAGTAGATAAATTTTAAATTTTAGACTCTTTGTCCATGTTAGGGCCTTCAGGGGTGAGTTGTAAAACATCCCACGCTTTTTTAGACGTGGTGCATGTCATAATACGTTAAAATTCTTCGGAGGTGACGTCTCCGAAAATTGCACTAGGACCATGTGAATTAAAATTTCCCCACCTAAGCTCATCCTCAGTCCAGTCTGACACAAATTTTAAAGTCGTGAGATTATTCGCGGTGATAGTGGGAGGAGCCCAGCCTCTTTCACTAATGACCCAAAATCTCTCATCGATTGCTTTTAAATACGATTTCATGCCTGCTTTCCAATAAGCATAATTAGACTTGTCAAAATTGGCAACCAATTATAAAGTTTTCATTCGAAAACATTGTGACAATTTTTAAAACTAAGATTTTTCACAAAAATCAATATCACACAAATTTTACGGAAAAATAGGAATACACAATAAATTAGTGTAACCTGCTCTGATACCAATTTGAGAATACATTGTACAATATCGATTTAAATAAATTATCAAATTCCAACAATAAAATTAATTAATTAGAGTCAATTTTTAAATCAAATTAAATCAACCGCTAAATATGCAACTACGTGTGTGTGAGTGTCAAACTAATAAACACAAACAAACAACTCGCAGATTTCAGGAAAAACTCCTTTCGGGTAATACTTATAATTACAATGAAATCCGCAATGAGTTAACCGTAGAAAATCCACATGGACTGCAACCTCGAGTCAGCCAGAACCGCAATTCCAATTTAGCCCAGGAATGCCCACGATCACTCCCTATTGACACGTAGTCATCTTCCGCCCAGCACTCCCCTCAAGAGAACCTATATCAACAGTAGAGATTCTCTCTACAAGAGAAACTTGACACAAGATGTGTTCTTGGGTTCCAAAACAATTTACACAAACTATTGGGATGATTTGTGAATTGAAAACAAATGATTAAAACCCTAAAAGAGAAAAGACAAAGTATTCTGCCAAAGCAGTTTCGTGTATGGAATATTTCGCAGGTCTTCATATAAAAATGAAGTTGGAGTTACCATTTTTGTAAAAATATCTAAGGCGACGCGTCACTCGAACGAAACAGGACTGTCGCTTGAACGATGCCAGCCATCGCTCGAACTACTTCGCGCGAGTTGCATCTATCGCTCGAACGACATGATAATCTCGCTCGAACGACTGGAGCGATAATTAATTTTTTTATTCTAGTCCATATTAATACTTAGAAAAATTATTTTGACAAAAAACTCCGCTCCAACACTTAGAAATTTTTTTAGAAAAAATATCCCAACACCTTAAGTGAACCGTTAAGGGATTAAAATACAACCTTACAAAAATCTGTCTCACAGAGGCTTTTCTTGTTGAAGAACTTGATATTCAGAATCGTCTTGATGCATGAATGTTCTTAAATATTCTTCAACGGTTGTAGCGGGATACGACATACTCAATTGTGAACGGACGTTTATAAAATTATGTCCTTACAAATCCCCCTATGTCTATGCTAGTACAAAATAAAAATATCCGAATTATCAAAACAAAAAATGCATATACAAATCTAATACCCTCCCATGAACCCAAAATTGAAAAGGTACTAAACATGTAAGTATCAAATGTTTCTTCAAAATCTTCAACTTCAAATGTTTAATCTTTTCTCATGAGGGTGTGCAAAATAATGATCTTCAATTTTGTACCTACACACATGAGACAAAGCAAATACCTTCGTGACATATTAAATTTGAAATGATATAAGAATAAATTAATCAATAATCAAATCTCCCCCATAATGAAAAAAAAAACCATAATTCGTTCTCCCCTTTTTTATTTGTCCGAAATAGACAAAGAAACGAATAAACAAAAGAAATATGGAGTTGTCACGATAAAAATGCATAGAAAGTATTAATCAAACTACGCTCAGCAAAGAGTAACTCAAAAAATTCCATACACTATTTTTGATTTTTCAATTTTTCGAACAAAAATAATTTTACAAACATCACACACAACGAATTTACACTAAGGCAACTAAATCATGGAATGAATGGGTGTGAACATATTCGATAGGCAAATCAATGTAATCAAACATAACATACGTGCACGATGAATATGTATACTCCTACCTAATGAATCTCAAAGTCGTCTTTAGGTGATGAAAATGTTGAATTTAAATGACCTCGCATCAATCCATCAACACATCAAAGTCAAGAATGATTCCCACACCAATAACGTCTAAAACCATGAATTATTTTTCATGACGTTGTCAGGACGTGCAAACCCATTTTTCATTTATTTCCAACCAAACTCCCTCATAAATAATTATGCATTATATTTTTCTTTTGAGGTGGGCCCTTTGGGCATATTTATCTTTTTATTTCCTTTAAATTTTTTTGGGATCTTTTAAATGGTGGCTTTCACGATGAGTTAATTTTGAACTCTCGCGGCCCTTTCCCGTGAATCACTCATCACAATTTGTTGTAATTAAATTCCTTAGGGTAAACGGTTTTTACATGAACTACTTCCATTATCAAGTTTTATCGCATATGGTTCATTTTAAAGACAGAACTGAGATGAAAACACTCCGATAAATATGTGATAAACAAGTAAAATAATAAAATAAATTTGTGTAAGTGTGCATTAAAGAAACGTATGAGCCAAACATGTAGGTAGTAACAACTAATCACATCTCAATGACTCCAAACATTGTAAAGAACAAAAATGAGATGATGACGCATATCAAAACACTATCAAACTGTCACGTAGATATGGAATTAAATTGTGACTCGGTCATCCTAAATGTCCATTCATATACAGTGCAAAAATAAAATACAAAACTCTTTCTGACTTTTTTTAAATTTTTTATCAAAATAAAATCTTTTTGTATTTTTCAAATATTTCTCAAATAAATAAAACTAATACAAAAATGATACATACGAGAAATAGGCAAAAAAAATTCATCATGCAATCAACCTATGCTAGCAAACAAGTCTAAACCTCAACCGTTAAGTGCGGTGGAGTTTTCCAAAGGGATGACATCCTGTGAAAAACCTCCATCAAATCATGTGAAGTCTTGACGAAAAACTTTACCTCCTCCCTAATATGTGCAAACTCTCTCGTGTAATATTCAAAGCGTCAGGTGTGGGTGCGTGTGTGTGAACACATGTAGTAACAAAACGTGACACATGACCCAACTTAAAACCACACTTTCTAAGGTGTCCTTTCATCTTGCAGTGTGTGAAAACATAAATCGTCCTAGGTACACCTCTCACAAAATGTACCTACATGCTCTCCTATCAGGTACGGGATGCCTAGGTGGGTTGGGGTGAGAGTCATAAGGATTAATTACAAATTCGGGAACCGGATCGGGTGCAACATATGAAGTAGAAGCACCATCATGACTTATTCCTAAAATATCACCTCTACCCAAAATAGGATTGAGAACCGTCTTTCCAACCTTCTTATTTGTGTTCTCTAAAGGGACTTTGACCTCCCAGGCACGTTGGATATCACTCTCGAGTTGGGATACACGTGTCATCAAATTATAGACCGTGTTAGTCAAATCACTCTTTTCCCGGCCTAAAGATATCAACTGTTCACTTAAAGAAACTTTTACTTTCTCAAGTTCACTGGCTTTCACCTCCAACTCCCTCAAAACCTCTAACTCTCTCTCCAAATATCTTACCCTAAGACTCAAATACTTATTCAATTTTTTAGTCTTTAAGGTCTCGGTGTACAAATCTCTAAATGCGATCTGGAGGTCACTATCACCCTCACTAGTGCACTCACTCTCAGACTCGCTTGAAACACTAAACTCATACTCGAGGGTCTTACGTGTAAAAGTATCCTCATCATCGTGGGACAAATTGGGTGTGCTCACATGACTAGCTAAAAAGGCAACAAACTTCCCTTGTGATGACTCATCCCCGTAATCTTTCACCTCTTCCTCGCTATCGCTAAGAATGGCTGGTATGGAAGTCTTTTTAACCTTTCTCTTTAGTCTAGTGGGATGCTAAAAAGCTCTATGGCCTCTCTCCTCACACTCGAAACACTTCTCTTCCTCCTTAGTCTCACCCTCTTTCTCACCACTCTCTTTGGACTCATTTTATTTTTCTCAAATGATCTTTTATTGGAAAAATTTGTTTTGAAAACTTGAGAAACTTTTTAAAAAAATTCGTAAGCATGGCCATAGCAAAATCAGACTCGTCCTCACAAAAACTCACTTCCTTTTTCTTCTTAGACTGGGCTTTAAGTGCTATCCCTCTATCCTTAGGCTTGACAGTGTTAGGGAACATGTCAATCTCATATGTCTGGAGGTCTCCTGCCAGCTCTTCTAATTTCAGATGATTCAAATTACCTAAGGTATTCAAAACAGTCACTTTAGGGATTAATGGCAGCGATCTTAAAATCTTTTTAACCACTTATGAATAAGGTATAGGTTCACCTAGATTGAAACTAGTGTTGACAATGTCAAACAAATGAGCATAAAAGTCATCAAAACACTCAGCCTCAAACATGGTTATCGTTTCAAATTGAGTAGATAAATTTTAAATTTTAGACTCTTTGACCGCGTTAGGGCCTTCGGGAGTGATTTGTAAAACATCCCACGCTTCTTTAGACGTGGTGCATGTCATAATACGTTAAAACTCGTCGGAGGTGACATCTCCAAAAATTTCACGAGGACCACATGAATTAAAAGTTCTCCACCTCTCATCCTCAGTCCAGTTTGACACAAATTTTAAAGTTGTGACATTAATCGCGGTGATAGTGGGAGGAGTCCAGCCTCTTTCCCTAATGACCCAAACTCTCTCATTGATTGCCTTTAAATGCGATTTCATGCGGGCTTTCCAATAAGCATAATTAGAATTGTCAAAATTGGCAACTGATAATAAAGTTTTCATTCGAAAACATTGTGACAATTTTTAAAACTAAGGTTTTTCACAAAAATCAATATCACACAAATTTTACGGAAAAATGGGAATACACAATAAATTAGTGTAACCTGCTCTGATACCAATTTGAGAATACGTTGTACGATATCGATTTAAATAAATTATAAAATTTCAACAATAAAATTATTTAATTAGAGTCAATTTTTAAATCAAATTAAATCAGCCACTAAATATGCAACTACGTGTGTGTGAGTGTAAACGAATAAACACAAATAAACAACTCGCAGATTTCAGGAAAAAACTCCTTTCGGGTAAAACCTTTATTTCCCTATAATACTTACAATTACAATGAAATATGCAATGAGTTAACCGTAGAAAATCCACATGGACTGCAACCGGCCGCAGTTCCAATTTAGCCTAGGAATGCCCACGAGCACTCCCTATTGACACATAGTCGTCTTCAGCCAAGCACTCCCCTCAAGAGCACCTATATCAGCAGTTGATATCCTCTCTACAAGAGAAACTTGACACAAGATGTGTTCTTAGGTTCCAAAACAATTTACATAAACTATTGGGATGATTTGTGAATTGAAAAAAAATGATTAAAACCCTAAAAGAGAAAAGACAAAGTATTCTGCCAAAGCAGTTTCGTGTATGGAAAATTTCGCAGGTCTTCTTATAAAAATGAAGTTGGAGTTACCATTTTTGTAAAAATATCTAAGACGACGCGTCACTCGAATGAAACAGGACTGTCGCTTGAACGATGCCAGCCATCGCTCGAACTACTTCGCGCGAGTTGCATCTATCGCTCGAACGACGTGATAATCTCGCTCGAACGACTGGAGCGATAATTAATTTTTTATTCTAGTCCGTATTAATACTTAGAAAAAATATTTTGACCAAAAACTCCACTCCAACACTTAGAAATTTTTTTAGAAAAAATATCCCAACACCTTAAGTGAACCGTTGAGGGACTAAAACACAACACTACCAAAATCTATTTCGCGGAGGCTTTTCTTATTGAAGAACTTGATATTTAGAATCGTCTTGATTCCTGAATGTTCTTGAATATTCTTCAACGGTTGTAGCGGGATACGACATACTCAATTGTGAACGGACATTTATAAAATTATGTCCTTACAAATCCCCCTATGTCTATGCTGGTACAAAATAAAAATATCCGAATTATAAAAACAAAAAATGCCTATACAAATCTAATACCCTCCTATGAACCCAAAATTGAAAAGGTACTAAACATGTAAGTATCAAACATTTCTTCAAAATCTTCAACTTCAAATATTTAAGTTTTTCTCATTAGGGTGTGCAAAATAATGATCTTAAATTTTGTACCTACACACATGAGACAAAGCAAATACCTTCGTGACATATCGAGTTTGATATGATATAAGAATAAATCAATCAATAATCAAATGTCCCCCATAATGAAAAAAACTCCCCCATAATTCGTTCTCTCCCTTTTTATATGTCCGAAATAGACAAGGAAACGAATAAAAAAAAGAAATATGGAGTTGTCACGATAAAAATGCATAGAAAGAATTAATCAAACTATGCTCAGTAAAGAGTAACTCAAAATCTTCCATAAACTATTTTTGATTTTTCAATTTTTCGAACAAAAATAATTTTACAAACATCACACACTACGAATTTACACTAAGGCAACCAAATCTTGGAATGAATGGGTGTGAAAATATTCGATCGGTAAATCAACGCAATCAAACATAACATACGTGCACGATGCATATGTGTACTCTTATATAATGAATCTCAAAGTCGTCTTTAGGTGACGAAAATGTTGAATTTAAAGGACATCGACTCAATCCATAAACTCATCAAAGTCAAGAATGATTCCCACACCAATAACGTCTAAAACTATGAATGCTTTTTCATGACGTTGTCAGGACGTGCAAACCCGTTTTTCATTTATTTCCAACCAAACTCCCTCATAATTAATTATGCATTATATTTTTCTTTTGAGGTGGCCCCTTTTGGCATATTTATCTTTTTATTGCCTTTAAATTTTTTCGGGATCTTTTAAATGGTGGCTTTCACGATGAGTTAATTTTAAACTCTCACGGCCCTTTCCCGTGAATCACTCATCACATTTTGTGGTAATTAAATTCCTCAGGGTAAACGGTTTTTATATGCACTACTTCCATTATCAAGTTTTATCGCATATGGTTCGTCTTAAAGACAGAACTGAGATGACAACACTCCTATAATATGTGATAAACAAGTAAAATAATAAAATAAATTGGTGTAAGTGTGCATTAAAGGATCGTATGTGCCAAACATGTAGATAGTAACAACTAATCACATCTCAATAACTCCCCACATTGTAAAGCACAAAAATGAGATGATAACGCATATCAAAACACTATCAAACTGTCATGTGGATATGGAATGAAATTGTGACTCGGTCATCCTAAATGTCCGTTCATATACAGTGCAAAAACAAAATACAAAACTCTTTTTGATTTTTTTCAAATTTTTTATCAAAATAAAATCTTTGTCTTTTTCCAATTTTTCTCAAAAAATAAAACTAATACAAAAATGATACATACTAGCAATAGGCAAAAAAAATTCATCTTGCAATCAACCTATGCTAGCAAATAAGTCTAAACCTCAACCGTTAAGTGCAGTTGAGTACTTCATTTCCAGGGCATCCGACAAGTGCCTTCAATTCTTCAAAGTGATTAGAAAGACTTTTGAGTGGAATGACGAATGTGAATTCGATTTTGTTGAACTTAAAAAATATATGGGATCTCCACTATTACTCTCCCGGACAATAATTGGAGGAAAAATGTATTTATAGCTGGCTATTTCAGAATCAGCTATCAACTCGGGACTCATCTGATTAGAGGAAGGAGTCCAAAAGCTTGTGTATTATACAAGTAAAGTGTTTCAAGGAGCTGAAATCAAATACCCACGCTTGGAAAAGTTGACACTAGCACTAATAGAGGTTTCCAGGATATTGAGGCCCAAATTTCAAGCCCATAATATTGTATTGTACACCGACTTTCCTTCAAGACAAGCCTTACACAAACCTGAGAAGTTGGGAAGATTAATGTCTTGGATAGTGGAGTCGGGAGAATACGATATTGTGTATGAACTATGGGCTTTGGTGAAGGAGCAAGAAGTAGCAGATTTTATTATAGAATTTACTTATGCAAAGGTGTCAGATCAACCAAGTCTACCTACCGAGAAGACTTCTCCAGAAGAGAGCTTTGCTCAAAAGCAAAGCATCATAGTCTTCAGCTAGCCAAAATTCTCAATATTCAAGCATGGAGAACTAGTTTATGAAGAATTCAACATTGAAATTCCAATTTGGAAATTGTTTATTTATGGTTCTTCTTGCCCAACTGGAAGTGGGGTAGGGCTCATCCTAAACACCCCCGATGATTTAGATGTGAGTATTCCCTGAGATTTCAATTTCACGCATCTAATAATGAAGCAAAATATGAAACCTTAATTATAGGGCTCGAATTAGTATCATCCTTAGGCGCCGAACAAGTGGTGGTGCTTAGTGATTCATAGCTTATTTCTCATCAACTGCTTCAAATCTATGGGGTTAAAAGAGAGATAAAGACAAGGTACTAGAAAAATATCATTGAAGTAATTTCCTCATTCCTAGTAGCAAAAATAGTAAGAATACCATGATTGGATAATGCCCGAATAGATGCACTTGCTCGGCTAGCTTTAGCCACTTCTATGGAACTTAGAAGAATAATCCCAATAGAGATCCTCACTAATAGGAGCATTGACATGGAGGCTATCAACATGATCTCCATCGATTTAGGTCCTTCATGGATGGATCCTATCAGAAATTATATTGAGATGGGAATCTTACCTGCCGATTAAAAAGAAGCCAGGAAGTTAATATACAAAGTAGCTTGCTATGTAATGGAAAAAGGTGTACCATATAGGAGGGGGTATACAATATCTTTGCAGCGATGTGTCCATCCAATATAGGTAGAGGACTTAATCAAAGAACTCCATCAAGGTTCGTACGGCTCCCATTTGGCTGGGAGGTCCTTGGTACAACGAATAGCGATGCAGGGCTACTATTGGCCGATGATGAAAGTTGATTGTATTTAGTTCGCAAAAAAGTGCGATAAATGCTAGAGGTTTGCTACAGTTCATAGAAAGCCAGATGATTCCCTAACCCTCATGACTTTACCTTGGACATTTTCGATTTGGTCGGACCCTTGTCGTCCATAAAAAGGAGGTTCAAATAGTTGGTCGTCGTAGTGGATTACTTTACAAAATGGGTTGAGGCTGAACCTTTAGTGGATATGCCCTATCAAAAGGTGTTCCAATTCATATGGAAGAAAATCATATGACATTATGGGATGCCATATGGTTTCATCACAAACCATGGCACATAGTTTGACAATAAAGAGTTTGAAGAATGATGTTTAAGGTCAGGAATTCGAAATCTTCATTCAGCTCCTGGCCACCCTCATTGTAATGGCCAGACATAAATCACCAACAAAATTCTGCTAGATGGTATAAATAAATGACTAGATAATGCTAAAGGCAACTAGATCAGTGATCTCTATGTAATCCTTTGGGCTTACAGAACCAAGCCAAGAACAGTAACGGGAGAGACACATTACATGTTCGCTTTTGGCACTGAGGCAAT
The DNA here is from genome assembly GCA_949130495.1 of Sambucus nigra. Lineage (NCBI taxonomy): Eukaryota > Viridiplantae > Streptophyta > Magnoliopsida > Dipsacales > Adoxaceae > Sambucus > Sambucus nigra. Next base: position 288,958,164 of record OX422215.1, on the reverse strand, counting down.
GATACCAGTAGAGATAGGTCTATTAACTCACATAGTGCTCAATTTTGATTCACCCAAAAGTGATCTGATGAGGCGACTAGATCTAAATATGATAGAAGAAGTCAGAGAAGATGTTGCTATTCGGATGGGCGCTTACCAATAACGGACATCAAGATTCTATAATAAGAGAGTCAAGCCTACTTACTTGAAATAACAAGATCTGGTTCTAAAAAAAGTCATTTAGAAGAAAAACAAGTTGGAACCCAACTGGCATAGTCCTTATCGTATCACGACAGAGATCCGACCAGGAACTTATCAACTAAAGACTTTGAAAGGAGAAAAATTCAAGAATGCCGACCATCTTCGTAAGTACTATTAGTAATTTTTAGTATGCCATGTAATCAGTTCAAACTCAACCATTTAATGAAAAGAAGTTTGTTTCAGTTATGATCATGTTTTATGTTTTGTTTTTCAGAGTATGTGACACCATCAACAAAAAGTTACACCTTAGCTTTTCAAACTTTTTCGACTCCAGAAAAGTTTTTACTTCAGCTTTTCAAAATTTTCTAACTCCAAAAAAGTTTATGCCTTAGCTTTTCAAACTTTTCCAACTTCAAAAAAGTGCTTCATGTATAAATTTGTCTTTGACAAGTTAAGAACAAGAAGCTTATAAAACTTCATATATAACTCCAAAAAATTGAAAACAAGTTTTACTTGACTAGTTTAAATACAGGAATACATGTATACATTCCTAAATAAAGGGATACACACATATGTTCCTAACACACTTGGTCACCGTTGATAACTAATGTTAACAAAATTTATTGCAATTCTATTCATAAACAACATTAGTAGAATCTATATCTTTAAATTCATAGTCCTCACATTTAAGCAAGTTCATTTGTCTTTAAATTAACTAAGTAGTCTCAATACAGACTATCTAGTTTAGGATCAAATTAGTAATAGCCACATGCTTAAATAACGAAGTAATAATAGCTCAATTTATAGAGACAACTAACTAGTCATAACAGATTATCTAGTCGGTCGAAAAAGAAATACAAAGACGAAAAAGATAAACCTTTAATTTCATTTCATTAATATTAAATAAATTACAATGAAAGAGGAAATATAAAAATCATTTGATTGGACGCTTTTCTTGAATCGTATCCATACCAACAGGAGGATCATCCAAAGTAAATGAAGAATTTATGTAGTTAAAATCACTCAGCATCCGCCTATTGCTACTTCTCGGCTGGTTAATCAAATGTGCATGACGAACGATCTCAAGTTCATCATGGAGGCCATAGTCCCCTAAATATTTGGTTATTAAACATTGGGTAAGGACATTAGGAGGAATCCAAATTTTCTCCAATATTATAGGAGGCTTATCATAGTTAAGAAAACCTAGGTCATTCGAGTGCCATATATTACTATTTTGGTCACACTTCATCAAAATTAAGAGGTTGGTCCATCCCCATTTGTAAACTTCATGATTACTCTAAGCTAAGTGATCATCTATATGGGATAACACCTCACTGTAGCCACCCATCCAAGCTTCCCTAGGTTATTTATCAAATTGGAAAGTTAATCTCTCTACTTGATGCTGGAACTTTTTGATGACATCACTCTTGATCTTTAATTGAGTAGCTTGGTCAATAATGACATAATCTTTAACTTTCAGGTGATGTAAAAGATTAGCAATAATATCAATCTTGGCCTTCAACTGAGTAACTTGGTCGGCCAAAGTTTTCACAGTTCTTTTTTTCCTCAACATTAGGCCGAGCAATAATTGCTCTTCTTGGAGACTACCCCGATTTAGGCTTATCCTTCTACAAGTACTCCAACTACTTTAGTATTCTTTATTTCTCTTCATTTAAAAAGGAATGACCCTCATTGGGATTAGTGGCAATTGATTTCTTCAGGCTGTCCAGTTCATCCCTCAGGGAATTATTTTCTTTCTCTAATAGGGCAGCTATCTCCTAGGCTGATTTAACTCTTATTGATGCACAATATCTTTCTTATTCGATGTAAAGGGAATATTTAAAAGTTTATCATCAAAGCCCCATCCTTCACCTCAATATTTGTACTTGGACTTATAGTCGGCATGGAGTTGGGCCTTGGATTGGTTGTGCTCTTCTTGTAATTGCTCAATCATCTCATAATAGGCAACATTTTTGGCCACAACACGATCAATGAGACTTCTAAAGTAGGAATAGGCTTCCTTAGCTTGATCATAAACATCAATGCCGAGAAAGTCTAATAACTCTTCCTTGGCCATATCCATGTGACTATACTGAAACACACTGTTCCAATGTCTGAGTAGATCTGATTTAGTAGAAGCAATCCTTTCCATCCTTGCATAAAACTAAAAATAACAAGTACGAGGGCACTAATCACCGCGTGAAAGGTGTGTTCGTGTAAGGACACAATCGTTTTTTTTATTTCACCCCGATAATACAAACAAACCAAAATTACGACTACACTTGCGATATAATTATAGAGGTAAGTCGGGTATCGAAAATCCACAGATACGAGTTGCTAGAATTTATAAGATTTAATACTCCTAAATAAAAGTGTAAAAAGGTGATTAGAAACTAAAAAGGAAAAGATGCATGAAAGGGAAATATTTAATCTAGGCGAGTGTATTGAAACTAGATTAAAAAAGTGGTAAAAACTATAGGTTGCGTTGAATATCGCACACCCGAGTTAATTAGTGTAAAATGGATACATGGGTCGACGAGTTATTACATGGGTCGACGAGTTATTAAAAATGCATCTCATTTCGATAGTTAATTGAATCAAGGGTTGTCACGCCCCTAAATACGCATAAAAGCCTAATAAGATTTCGGCGTCAACAAATACCCCGAAAATTATGCACGCAAGGTTGTAAGCACGGGACATACATGATATGCCCCGTCAAATATCCTAGGCATAATAACTAGGACAACGCACCCGAAATAGATCTGTAAATGCCATCACCAAAGCAAAGCAGCACGTCAACCCGGAATGAGTTCAATCCGGCACAACCTAGACTAAATTAGCTAGAAAGAATGTTAAAAACGTGATAAAGGAAATAGGTAAATAAACGCGATAAATTTATACTAGAAAGAAATTAAATCAAAGCATGTAAAGAAACCATTGAAACTAAATTATAAAGAAAGAATTAATGGAATGCAAGCTATATTAATGGAGAGGGTGAATGAATAGTCAACTTACAAACGAAAAAAGGGTGTCAATTGAAGAAGAAATGAAGAAGAACTCTTCAAAAACCCAAACCCTAACCTAAACTATCTTCTAAAACAAAATATAATACCGGATATATGGTATTTATAACAAAATTGGTATATATAGTAAGTGAAATTAAAATCGAAAAGAAAAGAGAAAAGAAAAGAAAAGCTAAAATATCAGTTGGAAACAGGGGATCGATCGATTGATCAAAATGATCGATCGATCGATGGTGAAAAATCAAGCCTAATGTCTCCCCACGATTGGAAAAAACTGAATGATCGATCGATCGATCGATGGCTACAGGTCTGCACAAGTTCCCCCAGCTTACATGTGTTTTGTTTTTTCCTCCGCTAAAATCGCCGTAACTTCTTCCTTCTGAATCGGAATTGCGCACCGTTCATGGCCACGCGAAGCTTGCGAGGAGGGCTACAACTTCCGTGTATACGTCGGGCCAGGTGCCCAAGATATGAAACGACTAAAATGCCCTTCAACATGCGATCGTATACGAAAATCGAGCGGAATGCATCCGAACTTCACACTTAGCATCCAAATACCTATAAAAGCTCAATTAACCCCTGCAAAAACATGTTAACATATAAATCCGAGGTTGTCTGGTTAATGAGCATAAATATAGGGAATAAGATACCCGAGGGGGCTAAAATGCGTCGGTTTGGAGGATGAAATACGCAATATTTGCGTATTATCACAACCCCTAACTTACACATTGGTAGTCCCTAGCAATGAAATAGGATGCAATAAGAACTACAAGCAAACCAAAAACAGGAGATAGTACAAAAGTATGGTATAAAAGCATAAGGCCACTTTCGCGGGCGATTCAATTGCATTTAGCATATACAATAATCTGTTAAACCCCCAGGTTACCCTGGTGGACGAGTGTCGTCTCGTCAGGGTTTTCAGGGATGATACCCATAAACATCACATGGTTTCCTCAAAATAAGCCCAAGAATGGTGAACAAGATTTCATACGCATTATTAGAAAAGTGAATGAATTCAAACAAAAGTTCAAATCATTAACATTATAGAATGCAACTCATAGAATTGAAACCTTAAACTGTGGGAGGGGACTGAGCACATGCAAAGTATGATTTGGCAAAAACATAAATAAATCGGATACTAAATAAATCAAGCACATATTCAATCCTCACGAGCATTACACTCAAAACACGGAGTTAACACACGGAACATGCGGGCATAAGGAGTAATGTAAATGGAAACTAGGCTGCACACATGTCACAAATGAAGAACGCTATATATAAAATAAAAACTGTTATCTCAATGAAAGATAACGCTCATTAAAGGAGGCGAAATGTATTTTCACAGATTATCAAAACTATTATGACTTTTAAATTATATGCACCCTAAGATCACATAGGACTTGAATAAGGTTGTAAAGTAGGTTAGGCTAGGTTATAAAATGAAAGGGATGTATGTACAGATTCAAAGTGTTCGGGATGAAAACTCGGTATAATGGGAAAATGCGGGCAATATCAAAATTGGAAAACAAGTTCCGAAAAGGCATTAGATATATCATCGGGGAGAGTAATCAAATCTTATTGAACTATATACATAACATATAAAACTTTCTCTTTCTTTTCTTTTCTTCTTTTTTTCATGTTTTCTTTTGCTTTTTGCGTTCTCTTTTTCTTCACTTTTTTCACATCTCGTTTCTTTACTTTTCACACTATCATATGCCTAAATTTCAACTGCAACACAACCACATCATACAATCCCAAGTAACATTCCAAACAAAGGTATGGAAGGTGTATGTATGTTCTAAAACTCCAATTTAGAGTTGGTTATGGGATTGGGGTTATGAAATGAAAGTCTATATTTAGGCTCAAAGGGGTTAACGAGGGTAAAGATATAAGGGTGAGGTAAAGGATAATATGGGTGATATAACAAAGATGGCCTATGATCATTTCCAAAAGTTTACGCAATTCTCTAGTCAAAACAATATATATGAAAATCATGATCAAGTAACACATTTCATATATGAACTCAATTAATGAACGATCAATGAAAGAATAGAGAGATTACCGACGAATTCAACGTTTTCAAAGAGGAAAGAATAGTGTATAACACTCATAAACGATGAAAGGTACAAAGCTTACTTGGTGTAAGTATATACAATGCAACAAAAGATTATCGAGTTATAAAAATCTTAAACTAAATCAATATAGCAAGAAAAGTGCATGTGATCATGGGATTAAAGTTTAATTCATGAAGTTATTCATAATATAAATGATGGAGGACTAAAGTCTAATAACTTCTAAAATCGAGAACTTGCATCATTGGGTTGTCTATTGGATTGGGCATTTATTGAAATTTATCATTGGAAACAAAGGCAAAATGCCCAATAAAGGAGAAAAAAAGAAAGAAAATCTTTTTGAAATTTCAATTTTTTAAGAAAAGCATACTAAGTAACTAACATGTGAGCAAAAATATGGACTAACAAAGAAATGGATAGAATATGCCACACCCCCTAACTTAAAACTTGACATTGTCCTCAATGTTAATTAAGAACCAAGTTAAAGAGAGGAAAAGAGAGAAATTACCCAAAACTGGAGCGATCCCCATAAGAACAAGTCCAAAGAATCTACAAAACAAGTTAGTACCGAGCACAGCGAAAACAAATAACGAAAAGTTAACTAATTACACTAGACTAAATTAAAAAGGAAAGAAAAAATAAAAAGAAAGAATAAAAAGCTAACTATATACAACCTACTATTTAGGCTTCACACTAACTATACACTAGAAGTCTAAATAGCTGAGGGTCCACCGCAAAAATGATTTGACTTTGGAGGATAACCGGTGTACCCTCACACGAAAGCATACCTTTCGAAAGATATGAATTCCGTTTGAACAACGGAAGGCATGTGTAAGCAAAAGAAAGGAACCATCGTCAATTAAAATTTTTGGAGGGACGGTGGGGGATTTGGATTGAACGGGTGACAAAAACATGTGGGGACCGAGAAAAGTGAAATATCCTCCCAAAGATTTTGAAATTGGAATGGGAGGTGGTGCACACAAAGGCAAAGATGCGATCATGAAAGGCGACTCGAGCAAGTACTCCTCATCGGTGAAAAGGTTTAAAACATTAAATTTTGAAACCGAATCACCAGGTACTTGTTACGGTGTGATAACAGAGAATAAAAATGGGGATGAAAGAAATTCAAACTCATGAGATTAATTATCATCGCATGAAGATTGAGTTTCGAAGGAAATAATATCATTTTCAATGAAATGTTCTTCTTTAGGGGCCAAAGAAAAAATCATTTCATTGCAAATAGATATTAGATCATTTTCATCCTCACTTTCAATATCTATTATGCAATGGGCGAAGTCTAGAATGGTTTGTTCCAAAGTAGGCACAAAAACCTCATTTGGTTCAAAACATTCTTCGACTTCAAATGTCTCGAAAGCAAAATCGTCGTCGGATTCAAATAATAAATCCAATTAATGTTCCCACAAACGATTTTCTTCCTGATAATGATTTTCAATGTTCTCATTCTCAAGCATATGCAAGCCCTCACCGAATGTCATAGGTCGAGGTACGGATCCTTGAAAATGGAAACTTTGAAAATTACCATTAGACTTAAACGAAAACTCATTATTATAGAAATTTTGAAAACTATTGCAATTCATTTCAAAATTCCTATTATAAGGAGGTAAAGGCCCAAAATTATTATCATCATCATCAAAATACATGCACTCCAAAGCTTGACTTTTGTAATACTCGCCCAAAGTCATTTTAGATGTTGCAATTTTTGGGATTCTATGTATTGAACAAAAGTCAAAGGAGTACGAGAATTTTGAGAATTATAACAATGATTACCGAAAGAATTGGAATAAGACATGCTTATCCCAAAAATGGCTCGAAATGGCGAATTCCACAAAAATATGCGCGCGCGAGAAATTCGAGCGTTTCTAAGTGCTCAAATGTGGAAGTCCTGCAAAAAGATTAGCAAATAATACAAATAGACATAAAAAACTATGAAATACTAAATCAAATAAATTCTAAAACAAACTCATCCCCGGTAACGGCGCCATTTTTGATCAAGGGTGAAAGGTGTGTTCGTGTAAGGACACAATCGTTGTTTTGTTTCATCACGATAATACAAACAAACCTAAATTACGACTACACTTGCGATACAAGTATAGCGGTAACTCGGGTATCGAAAATCCACAGAGACGAGTTGCTAGAATTTATAAGATTTAATACTCCTAAATAAAAGTGTAAAAAGGTGATTACAAACTCAAAAGGAAAAGATGCATAAAAGGGAAATATTTAATCTAGGCGAGTGTATTGAAACTAGATTAACAAAGCGGTAAAAACTATAGGTTGCGTCAAATATCCCTCACCCGAGTTAATTAGTGTAAAATGGATACATGGGTCGACGAGTTATTACAAATGCGTATCGTTTTGACAGTTAATTAAATCAAGGGTTGTCACGTCCCTAAATATGTGTAATACCCCGTATTTTTGTGATATTTATTTATGGGATTAATTGAATTAAATGCGTATTAATTGGTAATTAATCCGGATAAAAATACTAGCGAGATGCGAGTTAGTATTTGATATTAATGAGTACATATGGCTATATATGAATATGGAATTATTGATTTGTCGTCAGATAGAAATACGGCAATTTGGAAATCTTGTTGAGACGCGTGTGACAGTCGCGTCATGGAATATAATTATGATGATTAAAAAGTGAATATTATTTCTATAAATCGTATGGTCATTTTGAGTGCGCCAACGCGTCCGGAAGGGTCGAAATAGTCAGAAAACACTAGCCGGGGGTTTAGTTTGGGTCCCGCGACATTTTTAGGCCATACCGGCAACGTATAAGGGTAGTTTGGTAATTTTAGAATTTTGGGATTTTTGATTAACGAATTTTAGGAATTTTAAATGAAAAATCAAAAGACCCACTAACCCATTACCATCCATTAACTGATTAGAGGGCTACGGGGGTTATTAGAATTAGCCCCAAAAGTTCCTAAGACAAACCCTAGCCTCCATTGCCACCATTAGAGAAGAGCTTGTAGAGGGAGAGAGAAGAGAGGAGAATTCTGTAGAGAGAGAGAGAGAAACTCATAAATTCGTCATCAAATTCAGAGATACACATAAGGCAAGTGGTTTTATTTCATTATTTTATGGAGAATGCTTCTTCCATGCGTAGGAAATTCAAATAAATTGTATTGTTCTTGGTGTATGATGAAAACCCATTTAATTGGATGTAGAGATTTAAGAATCTATTGGGGAAATTGCATGTAGAACGTTGATATGATGATTAGTCAGATGAAAATACATCTTTTACATCATAAAAACGGATTTAGTTATGTCTATGAATGACTTGATTTTTCTAGGGTTCATGTTCTTGAGATTTGAAAAATAAATGTTGGAGATTTGATAATTTGATGTAGTTTAGGGTGATTTGAACCCATATAAATGTTGTAATACGGTTGAAACATGTTTAGGAAGGATTAGATACCTTGAAACATTGTTGGAATGACATTTAGGTGAGATTAGAGGTGAAGAGAAGTTGGAAAAACGAGATTAGGAAAATCTAGGCTCGAATCTGGCCACTCGTTAGAAGACCTGCCCAGGTCGTTCGAACGAGCTCGTTCGAACGAGCTTCTAACGATTTGACCTTTGACTTCTAACGAGGGTGAAGTTCGTTTGAACGAGACCTCGTTAGAAAGCCCACTTCGTTCGAACGAACTCTCGTTCGAACAGCCTCGTTCGAACGAGACTTCTAACGAGTTGACAGTTTAGGCTTTTTAGCCTGTTTTGATCCCGAGTGTCCCGTAACCTTGTGTATATGTAGAGATAACCTTCCCTTGATAATTAATTGATATATTTGGGATGTTTGGGATATAATGAGGAGTCAAACCTAGAAGTGTAGTTTGAACCTAAGGGAAAATATGAAGTCGGAGGTGAGTGTCTATTACGATGCGAGAACTATTGACGGCCTAATTTATTATATCAACCGGGAACATATAAATTGTGTAGTATTATATGTCAGTACGAAAATGAGAAGTGTACCACCAATATATTATGGTGATTACTAAGATGTGTGAATACTTAGTATATGTATTGATTTTATGTGTATGACATACCTACCATACTTGCTATCACGGGAGGTTTACGTTCGCTTAGGGCCTTCTAATCCTTGTGTTGCCCGGATTTAGATTGGTTACCTCGATGAACATAGGTCAGAGAAGGGCTTATTGGGATGTTAATAAGTCTGCTGATCGTGGGAGCGCATGTATGTGCGTGACCCATGTGATGTGACTGTGTTCGCCTCCATTATTTGTGATGTTGTTATCTGATAACGATTCCTGAGAGATTCAGAATGTGTGATCCTTATGTACGTGATGTACCGGGATGGATAGCAGAGTATGTGTGCACCGCAGCTAGTCTCGGGGTGCTTGTATTGTATATTTATGACGTGAATAATATACATTTATTAATGGGAACTTTCATGATTGGTATTGTGAATAATATTATGGTAATGTTTTGAGAAAACAAAACGGGTTAACTGATAGTGAATGGTATTACTAATTGAGAATCTGAGTTTAAGTAAAGCCGTCTATGTATTTGATAACGCTAGAATGTAATATGGGAATCGAGTAGTAAGGGGTAGAACTTATTACGATTTGGTTAGATATGTATGTCATGTAGATGGGTACGGTACGTTAGGAGTGCACATGTAGTCGAGAGGTGAGAATTTCATGTGAGTGCACGTCCTAACATGTATTTTGCATTTAATGTTTTAATGTTATTAAACCACTTGCTGTTTTTAAAATGATTTCCACTTTCGGGCTCTGACCCATTTGCTTTCAAATCTATTTTTGTAAAAACCATTTTAGGTGCCCAGCCATAAGGACACCATGCTTAGGATCCTCATTCAGGTGACGAGCTGTAGCTGTTTGTGGAAGTTACAGGACTTTGCTTGTAGACGCTTCATCTATCTTGACTCTATATTCAGCATTTTATCAGTTGTAGGGCATGTCGTCCATTCCTTTTAGAGACATTTCATTTATTTCAGTTATTCAGACTTCTGGCATGTAATTACTCAGGATTCAGACTTGTCTTATTATTTACAGTTGTCGGATTGTTGTGAGGAGTTTTTCCTCTGGGCTTACTGTTTGTTGGTTATTTCATTACTTCGTTATGGTGAATGGATTATGTTGTTCTTCCATTATTCTTTTATTGCATGTTAATCAGACTTAACTTAAAATTTGGCAACTTACTTTTTAAATACTAGGTGGTTAGTAATTATAAAAATGTTTTCGACAGTGATGCTATCAACTGAACCAACTTGGAATTTTGTATTGATTTAATAAAGGAGTAGCTACCCGGTATTTAATTAGTCGGGGTGTCACAGGTGGTATCAGAGCATCAGGTTCTAGTGTCCATTAGGATCTGTACGGCTTATTATGTTTTCCGCTGAGCTTTCTTTGATGTATAGCCCTATATTTTAGGACTATTGTATTCTTTTGTATATGCTACGTTATTCAGCTATTTTAAGTTTATAACTGCGAACTTATAAACTTCATTCTTATTTCAGATGCCTCCACGTTGTGCACAACGGGTTCCCAGGGATGCAACGCCAGAACCACAGCCCGCACCAGTTCAGGGCACGATGAATGCCGCCGAGGTTGCAGCCATTGTGGCCCAGGCGGTAAATGCCGCACTAGCAGTAGTTCAGCAGGCACCACCTCAGGCGCCGATAGCCGCGCCAGTTCTGGCTCATGCATTTCCGTCTGCTTGGGAACGTGTACGTGATGCTTTTCAGAAAGCACACCCTCCGGAGTTCGCAGGTAGCTCCGATGTGGTAGTTTCGAGTTAGTGGAGGAAGGACATTCAGCGGCACCTGAGGATGTATGAGAGCACAGATGTCCAGAAGCAGATACTAGCTACCTTTAAGCTAATGGGGTCTGCACTGCAGTGGTGGGAGTCTATTACCATTGTGGAGGAGAGAGATACTCTCACTATTCAGGAGTTTTGGGTGAGGTTTGACCGCAAATACTTTCCGTCAGCTGTTCACACGGAGATGAGAAGGAAGTTGATGAGCCTCAAGCAGGAGGGTAAGACTATGGCCGAGTATGAGGACGAATTCACTGATCTGTTGAATATTGTTCCGGATGAAATACCAACAGAGGAGAAAAAGATACAGAAATTTACGGACGGGTTGACATGGAGGATTCGTCAGCACTTGTTAGGGAACCTCTCGTTAGCCACTTATTCTGATGTGGTTAACGCTGCACTGTTACACTGCTAGGATCATCGCTTTCACATGACTGAAGGCAAGAGGTCAGGAGAGTCCATCCATCAGGGCAGGACTGGGGGAAATGGTGCCAGTGGGGCACATTCTGTTCAGGGGCAGAGACAGGGTGACCAGGGTTCCCAGCAGGGGGATCACAAGAGGTTCAGGTTAGGAAATTTCAGGCACGGACAGGGAGGGTTCCAGCAGGGCCATCAAGGTCCGAACGTCCATCAGAACCAGCAGGGTCAGAATGGTCAACAACAATTTCAGCAGGGCCAGCAGGGTCAGTGGAGGAACGGTAACGGCCAGCAGGGCCGGGGGCAGCAGGGACAGAGAGGGGGGAACTTCCCGGGGAAGTGTGTCGTTTGTGGCAAGACTGGCCATAAACGCCAGAACTTTCCTGATAGGGGCAGGGCCCCGCAGCAGCAGCAGGGTGCTCGACATGAGCCACAGAGGCCACTTTTTCCACCAGCCCTCCCAGCTCCAGCCCAGGTGCCAGCTCTTCCAGCCATTCCAGTAGTTCCTGTGCAGCAGGGACAGTTACAGTATGGACGTGTCTATAATGTCCAACAGGCAGTAGCTCCGTAGGCACCACCCACGATTGAGGGTATGTTTCCTATCCATGGTACTATGGGTTGGGTTTTGTTTGATACGGGGTCAACACATTGCTTTATAGCTACACATTTTGCGAAAGACTTAGGGTTGTTAGCCACAGCAGAGAGCACAGTGACGTGTGTAGACTCACCATTGGGGAGTGGGTCGCTCATTTTCTTTATATGCCGGGGAGTGGGGGTAGAGATTGGTAGTTTGGTATTACCTGCAGACATGTTGGTATTAGATATGCATGTGCACGATGTGATTATCGATATGGATTGGCTCGCTGATTATAGATCCATGATTGATTGCTTCGGTGGGAGAATTGTTTTTGCCATTCCGGGGAAAGAGATGTTTGTAGTGGCGATGCCTCGCCCAGAGGGAGGTTCGACCGCTCATTTGTATTACCTAGAGGAGGATACCTCTAAGGAGGTTATGATTCCTTTAGATTCGATCCCAGTTGTCAGGGAGTATTCCGATGTGTTTCAGGAGATACTAGGCCTACCCCCCAGTCGATAGATAGACTTTGTCATAGACTTATTACCAGATACGAGACCTATAGCACGCGCACCGTATCGTATGGCTCCAGCTAAGATGAGGGAGTTACGGGATCAGATTGAGCAGTTGTTGGGTCAAGGGTTTATACGAAGGAGTACTTCACCGTGGGGTGCCCCTGTGTTGTTCGTAAAGAAGAGAGATGGTTCACTGAGATTGTGTGTGGACTACCGAGAGTTGAAAAAGGTCACGATACGGAATAAGTATCCGTTGCCTCGAATCGATGACCTATTCAACCAGTTGAGAGGAGCTTCTTTCTTCTCGAAGATTGATTTGAGATCAGGATACCATCAGTTGCGTATCAGGGAGGAGGACGTCTCGAAGACTGCGTTCTTATCGAGATATGGTTCTTACGAGTTTCGGGTTATGCCTTTTGGTTTGACCAATGCTCCAGCCGTGTTTATGGACTTGATGAATAGGATGTTCAGAGATTTCCTAGACCAGTTTGTCATTGTCTTCATTGATGATATTCTGGTTTACTCCCAGATAGAGGAGGAGCACGCCGAGCATTTGAAGCAAGTTTTGCAGACGCTACGTCAGAACGAGCTGTATGCAAAATATGAGAAGTGCGGGTTTTGGCTGAAGGAGGTCCAGTTTTTGGGACACATTATTTCCGACCGGGGAATATCTGTTGATCCGGGGAAGTTATCCGCGGTGAGGGAGTGGGGACAACCCACGACACCAACGGAAATCCGTAGTTTCTTGGGTCTAGCAGGATACTACAGGAGGTTCATTCGGGGATTTTCGAAGATAGCAGGTCCTTTGACACATCTGACTCGTAAGGGTGTGCCATTCATCTGGAGTGATGCCTGCCAGTTAGCATTTGATGAGTTGAAGGATAAGTTAATGTCAGTACCTGTTTTAGCATTGTCGAGATCGGGAGTTGAGTATTTAGTTTACACCGATGCGTCCTTACAAGGACTTGGAGGTGTCTTGCAGCAGGAGAGTCAGGCCATAGCATATGCTTCCCGTAAGCTAAAGCCTCACGAGAAGAATTACCCCACTCATGACTTGGAATTGGCGGCAGTTGTATTTGCCCTTCGTATTTGGAGACACTACCTTTTAGGGGAGAAGTTTCGATTGTTCACGGACCACAAGTCCCTACAGTACCTATTCACGCAGAAGGAGTTGAATATGCGACAGCGTAGGTGGCTTGAGTTTGTAAAGGACTATCAGTTTGATATCCAGTATCACCCGGGAAAGGCTAACGTGGTAGCAGACGCGTTGAGCCGTAGGCCAGTAGAGGAAGTGGCAGGGGTGTGGAAGGCTAAATGGAAGGAGTTGGGACACCAGGATGCAGTGGCCCGATCGTTCATGTCTGTGATGACCGTTACACCGCAGATTGTCACGAAGGTAGTAAGGGCACAAGCAAATGACTCGTTCTGTCAGGATCAGATAGTTCGATTATTAGCAGAGGGAGCCGAGTCCTATACCGTTAGCTCAGACGGGGGATTACGCTTCAATGGGAGATTGGTAGTTCCGGAAGGGGAGGAATTGCGGCACGAGGTGATGGCAGAGTCGCACGGCTCACAGTTCGCGGTACATCCCGGTGGGGACAAAATGTACCAAGTTATGAGACGACAGTATTGGTGGAGCGGGATGAAGAGAGATATTGCCGTGTTTGTTTCAAAATGCGCCACTTGTCAGCTAGTAAAAGTGGATCATCAGAGACCGGCAGGACTGCTACAGCCATTGGAGGTCCCGATGTGGATGTGGGAGAGCATATCCATGGACTTTGTCACGGGGTTGCCTACGTCACAGAGAGGTCACGACTCCATTTGGGTAATTGTGGACAGGTTGACCAAAGTTGCTCATTTTCTACCCATAAGGACAGACTACACCACGGGACAGTATGCCCAGCTCTTTATTTCTGAGATAGTGAGACTTCACGGTGTGCCCCTAAATATCGTGTCTGACCGAGACAAGATATTTATTTCACGGTTTTGGGAGAGTTTTCAGGAGGCCATGGGCACGGAATTGCGGTTGAGTACGGCGTATCACCCGCAAACCGATGGGCAAACTGAGCGTACAAACCAGATGTTGGAGGACATGCTACGTATGAGCATCATTGATTTTGGGGGTGGATGGGAGCAGTATCTTCCACTAGTGGAGTTTGCTTACAACAACTCCTACCAGTTCACCATTGGCATGGCTCTATTTGAGGCGTTGTACGGTAGACCTTGTCGTTCCCCAGCATGTTGGTTGGAGGTGGGGGACAACAAACTACTTGGTCCGGAAGTGATTCAGGATACTTCAGCGAGGATTGAATTGATTCGGAGTCGCATTCGGGTAGCTCAGGATCGGCAGAAGAGCTATGCTGATGCGAAGAGGTTCTTCAGGGAGTTCCATGTGGGGGACCAGGTTTTGCTCAGAGTATCTCCTATGAAGGGGATTATGCGTTTCGGGAATAGAGGGAAGTTGGCACCGAGGTATGTGGGACCATTTCCTATTATTGAGCGGATTGGACCGGTTGCATATAGGCTTGGGTTACCGGAGCACTTGCATCGGATTCACGATGTGTTTCATATTTCCTCGCTAAGAAAATATCTTAGAGACGATTTGGCTCATTCTCACATTGCTTTGGAGAACATAGATCTCCAGCCTGATAGCTCCTATGAGGAGGGGCCGATTGCTATTTTGGACTGAAGTGAGCGGAAACTGCGGTCAAAGATAGTTCCGTTAGTACGTGTTCAGTGGCAACATCATAATGTCGAGGAGTCCACATGGGAGCGCGAGGATGAGATGCAAGAACGTTATCCAGAGTTGTTCTTACCAGGTACTTTCTAGTTCAGAATTTCGGGACGAAATTCAGTTATTAGGGGGGAAGTATGTAATACCTCGTATTTTTGTGATATTTATTTATGGGATTAATTGAATTAAATGCGTATTAATTGGTAATTAATCCGGATAAAAATACTAGCGAGATGAGAGTTAGTATTTGATATTAATGAGTACATATGGCTATATATGAATATGGAATTATTGATTTGTCGTCAGATAGAAATACGGCAATTTGGAAATCTTGTTGAGACGCGTGTGACAGTCACATCATGGAATATAATTATGATGATTAAAAAGTGAATATTATTTCTATAAACCGTATGGTCATTTTGAGTGCGCCAACGCGTCCGGAAGGGTCGAAATAGTCAGAAAACACTAGCCGATGGTTTAGTTTGGGTCCCGAGACATTTTTAGGCCATACCGGCAACGTATAAGGGTAGTTTGGTAATTTTAGAATTTTGGGATTTTTGATTAACGAATTTTAGGAATTTTAAATGAAAAATCAAAAGACCCACTAACCCATTACCATCCATTAACTTATTAGAGGGCTACGGGGGTTATTAGAATTAGCCCCAAAAGTTCCTAAGACAAACCCTAGCCTCCATTACCACCATTACAGAAGAGCTTGTAGAGGGAGAGAGAAGAGAGGAGAATTCTGCAGAGAGAGACAGAGAGAGAGAAACTCATAAATTCGTCATCAAATTCAGAGATACACATAAGGCAAGTGGTTTTATTTCATTATTTTGCAGAGAATGCTTCTTCCATGCGTAGGAAATTCAAATAAATTGTATTGTTCTTGGTGTATGATGAAAACCCATTTAATTGGATGTAGAGATTTAAGAATCTATTGGGGAAATTGCATGTAGAACATTGATAGGATGATTAGTCAGATGAAAATACATCTTTTACATCATAAAAACGGATTTAGTTATGTCTATGAATGACTTGATTTTTCTAGGGTTCATGTTCTTGAGATTTAAAAAATAAATGTTGGAGATTTGATAATTTGATGTAGTTTAGGGTGATTTGAACCCATATAAATGTTGTAATACGGTTGAAACATGTTTAGGAAGGATTAGATACCTTGAAACATTGTTGGAATGACATTTAGGTGAGATTAGAGGTGAAGAGAAGTTGGAAAAACGAGATTAGGAAAATCTGGGCTCGAATCTGGCCACTCGTTAGAAGACCTGCCCAGGTCGTTCGAACGAGCTCATTCGAACGAGCTTCTAACGAGTTGACCTTTGACTTCTAACGAGGGTGAAGTTCGTTCAATGATTTCGTTCGAATGAGACCTCGTTAGAAAGCCCACTTCATTCGAACGAACTCTCGTTCGAACAACCTCGTTCGAACGAGACTTCTAACGAGTTGACAGTTTAGGCTTTTTAGCCTGTTTTGATCCCGAGTGTCCCGTAACCTTGTGTATATGTAGAGATAACCTTCCCTTGATAATTAATTGATATATTTGGGATGTTTGGGATATAATGAGGAGTCAAACCTAGAAGTGTAGTTTGAACCTAAGGGAAAATATGAAGTCGGACGTGAGTGTCTATTACGATGCGAGAACTATTGACGGCCTAATTTATTATATCAACCGGGAACATATAAATTGTGTAGTATTATATGTCAGTACGAAAATGAGAAGTGTACCACCAATATATTATGGTGATTACTAAGATGTGTGAATACTTAGTATATGTACTGATTTTATGTGTATGACATACCTACCTTACTTGCTATCACGGGAGGTTTACGTTCGCTTAGGGCCTTCTAATCCTTGTGTTGCCCGGATATAGATTGGTTACCTCGATGAACATAGGTCAGAGAAGGGCTTATTGGGATGTTAATAAGTCTGCTGATCATGGGAGCGCATGTATGTGCGTGACCCATGTGATGTGACTGTGTTCGCCTCCATTATTTGTGATGTTGTTATCTGATAACGATTCCTGAGAGATTAGGAATGCGTGATCCTTATGTACGTGATGTACCGGGATGGATAGCAGAGTATGTGTGCACCGCAGCTAGGCTCGGGGTACTTGTATTGTATATTTATGACGTGAATAATATACACTTATTAATGGGAACTTTCATGATTGGTATTGTGAATAATATTATGGTAATGTTTTGAGAAAACAAAACGGGTTAACTGATAGTGAATGGTATTACTAATTGAGAATCTGAGTTTAAGTAAAGCCCTCTATGTATTTGATAACGCTAGAATATAATATGGGAATCGAGTAGTAAGGGGTAGAACTTATTACGATTTGGTTAGATATGTATGTCATGTAGATGGGTACGGTACGTTAGGAGTGCACATGTAGTCGAGAGGTGAGAATTTCATGTGAGTGCACGTCCTAACATGTATTTTGCATTTAATGTTTTAATGTTATTAAACCACTTGCTGTTTTTAAAATGATTTCCACTTTCGGGCTCTGACCCATTTTCTTTCAAATCTATTTTTGTAAAAACCATTTTAGGTGCCCAGCCACAAGGACACCATGCTTAGGATCCTCATTCAGGTGACGAGCTGTAGCTGTTTGTGGAAGTTACAGGACTTTGCTTGTAGACGCTTCATCTATCTTGACTCTATATTCGGCATTTTATCAGTTGTAGGGCATGTCACCCATTCCTTTTAGAGACATTTCATTTATTTCAGTTATTCAGACTTCTGGCATGTAATTATTCAGGATTCAGACTTGTCTTATTATTTACAGTTGTAGGATTGTTGTGAGGAGTTTTTCCTCCGGGCTTACTGTTTGTTGGTTATTTCATTACTTAGTTATGGTGAATGGATTATGTTGTTCTTCCATTATTCTTTTATTGCATGTTAATCAGACTTAACTTAAAATTTGGCAACTTACTTTTTAAATACTAGGTGGTTAGTAATTATAAAAATGTTTTCGATAGTGATGCTATCAAATGAACCAACTTGGCATTTTGTATTGATTTAATAAAGGAGTAGCTACCCGGTATTTAATTAGTCGGGGTGTCACAATACGCATAAAAGCCTAATAAGATTTTAGCGTCAACAAATACCCCAGAAATTATGCACACAAGGTTGTAAGCACGGGACATATATGATATGCCCCGTCAAATATCCTAGGCATAATAACTAGGACAACACACCCGAAATAGACCCGTAAATGCCATCACCAAATCAAACCAACACGTCAACCCGGAATGAGTTCAATCCAGCACAACCTAGACTAAATTAGGTAGGAAGCATGTTAAAAACGTGATAAAGGAAAGCGGTAAATCTACACTAGAAAGCAATTAAATCAAAGCATGTAAAGAAACCATGGAAACTAAATTAGAAAGCTAGAATTAATGGAATGCAATCTATATTAATGGAGAGGGTGAATGAATAGTCAACTTACAAACCCAAAAGGGTGTCAATCCAAGAAGAAATGAAGAAAAACTCTTCAAAAACCCAAACCCAAACCCTAACCTAAACTATCTTCTAAAACTAAATATAATACCGGATATCTGATATTTGCAACAAAATTGGTATATATAGTAAGTGGAATTAAAATAGAAAAGAAAAGAAAAGCCAAAATGTCAGCTGGAAACAGGGGATCGATCGAATAATCAAAATGATCGATCGATCGATAGTGAAAAATCAAGCCCACTATCTCCCCACGATTGGAAAAAACTGAATGATCGTTCGATCGATGGCTATAGGTCTTCACAAGTTCCCCCTGCTTTGATGTGTTTGGTTTTCTCCTCCGCTAAAATCACCATAACTTCTTTGTTCTAAATCAGAATCGTGCACCGTTCACGGCCACGTGAAGCTTGCGAGGAGGGATACAACTTCCGTGTAGATGTTGGGCTAGGTGCCCAAGCTATGAAAAGACTAAAATGCCATTGAACATGCGATCGTGTACGAAAATCGAGCGAAATGTGTTCGAACTTCACACTTAGCATCCAAATACCTATAAAAGCTCAATTAACCCCTGCAAAAACATGTTAACATAGAAATCTGAGGTTGTCTGGTTAACGAGCATAAATATTTGGAATAAGATACCCAAGGGGGCTAAAATGCGTTGGTTCAGAGGATGAAATACACAATATTTGCGTATTATCAGGCACAAGAACACATCCAAGAATAATTATATTAAGGGCAACCCAGCAAAGAACAACACACGCATCAAGTACAGTGAAGTAAAAAAACATTAAGTTCTTTCATTGATTGAAAAGGGTGTTACAAGTAGATACACATATTACAGAACATAAAAAGTAGACCTAAGAAGACTACAAGAACAAAGAAAGACAAACTAAGAAAGTTATACCTTCTCTTTATTATGGGGATTAGTTGGAGCAGGAGGTAGCTCGGCCAAGACATTTGGGCCTATGGAAGATTCAATAGGAGCCAAAGAAGAAGTCTCTTAATCCTTTTCATAATCAACTTCCTCATCCAAACATGGAGGGGGACTTGGGTCATGTCTTTGGAACAACTCAAAGTCTATAGCTGTGCTGAACTCCTTCAAAGCATCCGACCAACCATCCTTAAAATACTTCTTCTTGACATAAGCAATCTAAGCAGAAGTTGCTGAAATAGCTTTCTCCCAGCTCTTGTCAAAAGAAGCTTCCTTAGCTTTCTTCCTCTTGGCTTTCTTAGAAACCAAATTATCCTCCAGACCAACAATTTTCCCCTCAACAGTCTTAAGAGAAGCTTGATTTAAGCTCAACTTATCCTCTTTAGCCTTTGCCCTGCCCTCATTTTCAGAGCTAGCCAATGTAGCTACAAACAGTGATTCCTCGACCTTATTATGAGCATTTTCGGCATCAGTGATCTTGGTTTTCCAGGACTATTTCTCTCTTTCTCTCTAATTCCTCTTCAAATTCTTTTAGAGAACTCTGCAAACCTGTCAAGGCCTCCTCCACATCAAAAAAGTGAATGCTCTTATTTGGTTATCCTTCTCCATCATTTGGTTAAAGTTGACTAAGAACTAAAAGAAAAATGAGCTGTCAACATATAAAAACATAATTTATATCCTATCGACATAACATGTGAAGGCTTACCAAAGATAAATTCTTAGCAGACCTTTCAATTAGTTGAGCTCTTGTCAATGGAACTGCTGCCAACCTGTCCACGGGTAAAGTCCCAAACTTTATTAAAAATCCTAGCCAAACCGAAGTTAAGAATAATAGATGATTGCTCAATTCCACCCAGTTCAGTAGAAGACTTTTTGGCCAACTCACCAATGTTGGAAATTTTAGTTGACTTTTTGGCCCGAGTCTGCTGGCTAGAGGTCAGAGCTTTCTTCAACCTCTTATACTCGTAAGTAGTGTCAACTTATATAATAACCTGGGGCACTTTTTCAGCAACCTTAGGTAACTTCTCAATCACATTAGAGTTATTGGGATCAATCGCCTTATAGTAATACATTAACTCTGGAATCAAAAATGGGTTCCATAGAGTTCATTCAACCTATTTACACCATTCAAAACCCTCCAGGTATTGGGGTCTACTCTTGTAGGAACTACATCAAAATAATGATGGAAACAAAGAAAAAGAGGGTTTGGTGGATATGTAATACCACACTCAGCTATGAACAAAGTTTGGATCAAGTGACCCTCAACCAAAGAGTAAACATCAATATGAACACAGGGTATCTCCAAATCTACCCAAGATGGGATTTTATATTTTTCCCTAAACTCCTCCAAGGAATTCTCATCAACGGCGTAAATCATGATTAAGAAAATAAAACAGAAAGAAAGAAAATGAGCTTACAGAGATTTAAGGATTCAACAAGAACTAAAGAAAAAGGCAGCAAATAGTCACGCAAGAGATGGTGTGAAGACAAAGAAATAGCAATTGTTCAGGAAGTTTGAGGTAAGTAAGAACATGGAAAGCTTCGTCCCTTTGTAGCTTACCTCGAAAATGGCGAAAGTAATGGTTATATATCCCAATGATTGACATCCTTACGGCGACACAACTTCATACGGGAAAAATACCAATGTACCTTTTGGTGTTTTGCTAATTTTTAAATTATTTATAAAAATTCCACTCTTAAGTAGTACCATCGGAAATTTTTACAAGAATGGGAAGTCGGCTACCAACTAGACGCCCTAATAGCCTACCGATGAACTCCTTAAAGAAAATACTCCATACTTTCATGTAAGCATCAAGCATCAAGCATTGGGGGTCTTCTGTTGTATGTAAAAAATATACTTCCACATGGACCAATGATGACCGTACACCTATCATCTAGCATGACCGACCAACTAACTTGATCGACTTCAGAGACACTTAGTCGACAATATTGCCAACCAACACCAGAAGGCCAATTGACCGGAATATCAAGTATTGCTCGGACGATAATGCCAACCAACAACTAATAACTTAGTCATTGTATACAGATGTAAATTCCTGGCAATATAAAAGGCGTTTCATCTTTAGGGTTTTGGTCCCTTATAAATAGACATCCTCACCCAGCTAAAGGGGACAAGTCAATTTGTAACAACTCCAGTCACTCATTTCTGAGCTATTGTAAACCCTTGAATAAAATAACAGTGGATGTAGGCTTTCTTCTATAGATGAACCACTTTAAAAATTGTCTTTGTGTGTGTGATTTGGGTTACTTTTCTTTTATTTATCTGTGATTATAAATTTGGAATCAGTCCATTTTTAGACATCAACAGTGTAGGCTTAAGCTTACGGGAAGCATAAGCTATGGCCTGTCTCTCCTGCTGCAATACACCTCCAAGCCCTTGCAAAGACACATCGGTGTAAACCAAATACTCAACTCCTGATCTCGGCAATGCTAACACAGGTGCTGAGGTCAATTTATCCTTCAATTCATCGAATGCCAACTGACAGGCGTCACTCCAGATGTATGGCACACCCTTACGAGTCAGATGTGTCAAAGGACCTGCTATCTCTGAGAAGCCCCGAATAAACCTCTTGTAGTATCCTGCTAGACCCAAGAAACTACGAATTTCAGTCGGTGTTGTGGGTTGTCCCTACTCCCTCACCGCTGATACTTTCCCCGGATCAATAGATATTCCCCGGTCGGAAATAATGTGTCCCAAAAACTGGACTTCCTTCAGCCAAAACTCGCACTTCTCATATTTTGCATACAACTCGTTCTGACGAAGTGTCTGCAAAACTTGCCTCAAATGCTCGGCGTGCTCCTCCTCTGTCTGGGAGTAAACCAGAATATCATCGATGAAGACAATGACAAACTGATCTAGGAAATCCCTGAACACCCTGTTCATCAAGTCCATAAACACAGCTGGAGCGTTGGTCAAGCCGAAAGGCATAACCCGAAACTCGTAAGAACCATATCTCGACAAGAACGCGGTTTTCGAGACATCCTCCTCCCGAATACATAACTGATGGTATCCCGATCTCAAGTCAATCTTCGAGAAGAAAGAAGCTCCTCTCAACTGGTCGAATAAGTCATCGATTCGAGGCAACGGATACTTATTCCGTATCGTGACCTTATTCAACTCTCGGTAGTCCACACACAATCTCAGTGAACCGTCCCTCTTCTTCACAAACAAAACTGGAGCGCCCCAAGGTGAGGTACTCCTGCGAATAAAGCCCTGACCTAACAGCTGCTCTATCTGATCCCATAACTCCCTCATCTCAGCTGGAGCCATACGGTACGGTGCGCGTGCTATAGGTCTCGTACCCGGTAGCAAATCTATAACAAAGTCTATCTCTCGACTGGGGGGTAAGCCTGGTATCTCCTGAAACACATCCGAATACTCCCTGGCAACTGGGATAGAATCTAAAGGAATCACAACCTCCTTAGAGGTATCCTCCTCTATGTAATACAGATGAGCGGTCGATCCTCCCTCTGGGCGAGGCATCGCCACTATAAACATCTCTTGCCCCGGAATGGAAAAAACAATGCTTCCGCTGAAGCAATCAATCATGGCCCTATAAGCTACGAGCCAATCCATACCGATGATCACATCGTGAGCATGCATATCTAATACCAACATATCTGCAGGTAATACCAGACTACCAATCCCTACTCCCACTCCCCGGCATATAAAGAATATAAGTGACCCACTCCCCAACGGTGAGTCGACACACGTCACTGTGCTCTCTGCCGTAGCTAACAATCCTAAAGCTTTCGCGAAGTGTGTAGCTATAAAACAATGTGTAGCACCCGTATCAAATAACACCCGGCCCATAGTGCCATGGATAGGAAACGTACCCTCAATCGCGGGAGGTGCCTGTGGAACTGCAGCCTGGTGGACGTTGTAGACACGTCCATACTGTAGCTGCCCCTGCTGAACTGGGACTGCTGGAATGGGTGGCAATGCTGCCATCTGTGGCGGTGCGGGGAGAACGGCGGGAAACATAGGCCTCTGTGGCTCCTGGCGAGCACCCTGCTGCTGCTGCTGTGGGGCCCTGCCCCTATCAGGACAATCCTGTCGTTTATGGCCAGTCTTGCCACAAACAAAACACTTCCCCGGGAAGTTCCCTCCTCTCTGCCCCTGCTATCCCCGGCCCTGGTGGCCGTTACCGTTCCTCCCTTGGCCCGGCTGGCCCTGGTGAAACTGCTGCCCATTCTGTCCCTGTTGGCCCTGATGGCCGTTTGGACCCTGATGGCCCTGATGGAAACCTCCATGTCCCTGCCTGTAGTTCCCTGATTGGAACCTCTTATTATCCCCCTGCTGGGAGCCCTGCTCATTCTATCTCTGTCCCTGACCAGATTGTGCCCCGCTGGCACCATGTCCTTCGGTCCTGCCCTAATGGCTAGACTCCCCCGACCTCTTGCCCTCGGCCATATGAAAACGATGGTCTTGGCAGTGTAACAACGCAGCGTTAACCACATCAGAATAAGTGGCCAACGATAGGTTCCCTAGAAGATGCTGACGGATCCTCCATGTCAACCCGTCCGTGAACTTCTCAATCTTCTTCTTCTCTGTTGGTATCTCATCTGGAACGATATTCAACAGATTCGTGAACTCGGCCTCATACTCGGCCACAGTCTTACCTTCCTGCTTCAAACTCATCAATTTCCTCCTCATTTCCGTGTGAACAGCCGACGGAAAGTACTTGCGGTCAAACCGCACCCAGAAGTCCTGTATAGTGAGAGTATCCCTCTCCTCCATGGTGGTAATAGACTCCCACCACTGCAATGCAGATCCAACTAGCTTGAAAGTAGCTAGCACCTGCTTCTGGACGTCCGTGCACTCATACATCCTTAAGTGCCTCTGCATATCCTTCCTCCACTGGATCGAGACTACCACATCTGAGCTACCTGCAAACTCTGGCGGATGCGCTTTCTGAAAAGCATCACGTACACGTTCCCAAGCAGACGGGAATGCATTTGCCTGCACTGGCGCGGCAACCGGCGCCTGAGGTGGTGCCTGCTGAACAACGGCAATCGCGGCATTTACCGCTTGGGCTACTATAGCTGCAACCTCAGCGGCGTTCATCATGCCCTGAACTGGAGCGGGCTGGGGTTCGGGCGTTGCATCCCTGGGAACTCGTCATGCACGTCGTGGAGGCATCTGAAATAAGAACAAAGTTTATAAGTTCGCTGTTTATAAACTTAAGATAGCTGAAGAACGAAGCATACACAAAAGAGTACAACAGTCCTAAAATATAGGGCTCTATATCAAAGAAACGTAGCGAAAACATAATAAGCCGTCAGATCCTAAAGGACACTAGAACCTGATGCTCTGATACCACCTGTGACACCCCGACTAATTAAATACCGGGTAGCTACTCCTTTATAAAATTAATTCAAAATGCCCAGTTGGTCCAGTTAATAGCATCACTGTCGAAAACATTTTAATGATTACTAATCACCTAGTATTTAAGAAGTAAGTTGCCAAGTTTTAATTTAAGTCTGATTAACATGCAACAAGTGTAATGAAAAATTAAATAACACCATTCACCATAAAGAAGTAAATAGAATAACCATCACGCAATGTAAATAAAGTCTGGAGGAAAACTCCTCACTACAATCCCATAACTAAATTAAAGAACAGAATACTAAAACAATACAAACCAAAGTCTGAAAACTGTAATAGAAGAATGTCTCTAATAGAAATGGGCAACATGCCCTACAACTGATAGATAATGACTCTGGAATCCAAAGGATAGAAGCGTCTATAAGCAAATCCTTGTAGCTTCCACAAACATCTACAGCTTGTCACCTGAATGAGTATCCTATGCTTGGTGTCCTTGTAGCTGGGCACCTAAAATGGTTTTACAAAAATAGATTTGAAATGCAAACGGGTCAGAGCCCGAATGTGGAGTAATATTTTAAAACCTGCAAGTGCTTTAAAAACATTAAATGCAAAGTACATGTTAGGACGTGCACTCACATGATATCCTCACCTCTCGTCTAACTGTGCACTCCGAACGTAAGCACCCATCTACAACGACACAAACCACTAGCTAAGTGACATCATCTCTAGCTAGACTATCATAGGTCCTACCCTTATTACTCGGTTCTATTAACATTATAACGCTCGTAATTAAGTGGGGGTTTAACGTAAACTCAGATGCTCAAAAGGCAATATATATCACTATCAGTTAACTCGTTATATTTCTCGAAACAATACCGTAATTATATTCACAACATTAAAATGAAGGTTCCCATTAATTAAGTGTATATTATTCACATCATAAATATACAATATAAGCACCCCGAGAACTAAGCTGCGGTGCACACATACTCTGCTATCCATCCCGGTACATCACGTACATAAGGATTACATATTCCGAATCTCTCAGGAATAGTTCACAGATAACAACATCACAAATAATGGAGGCGAACACAGTCACATCACATGGGTCACGCACATACCTACGCTCCCACGATCAACGGACATATTAATATCCCAATAAGTCTTTCTATGACCTATGTTCATCAAGGTAACCAGTCTAAATCCGGGCAACACAAGGATTAGAGGGCCCTAAGTGAACGCAAACCTCCCGTGATAGCAAGTATGGTAGGTATGCCATACACACAATTCATATACCAATACTAAGTAAACACACATCTTAGTAATCCCGTAGTTTAATCGTAGTACATATCGCATTCTCGTACTAACTTATAATTATCACAATTTATACTATTCTGATTTATCATCATACGCGCCATAATTTATTCTCACGTCGTAGTAGACACTCACGTCTCAACCCAAACCGTCCATTTAATATAACTCTCGTATATAATTTCCTTCTCATAAATACCCAAAAGTCCCAATTCTATCATTGCATCATCATCGGAATGATATCTATATCCTCGAACAAGTTTACGGGACTCCAAAAATCAAAATAGTCCAAAAAGGCCCAGACTTCCAGCTCGTTAGAAGTCTCGTTCGAACGAGGCTGTTCGAACGAGATTGGACTGTCAGCTCGTTAGAAGTCTCGTTCGAACGAGACTGTTCGAACGAGATTCCAGTTCGTTCGAACGAACTGTACCTTCTAACGATTTCTCGTTCGAACGAGATTATCGAACGAAGTTCCCTTTCGTTAGAAGCGACTGGTCAATTCGTTAGAAGCTCGTTCGAACGAGTTCGTTCGAACGACCTGGGCAGGGGCTTCTAACGACCTGCCAGTTTCGTCCCAGATTTCTCTAAGTTTCATTTTTCACCATTTATACTCCTCAAATCTCTTCTAAACTAAGTCCCAACAATACTTTAAGGTCTATAATCAATCCTAAACATATCAAGGTTATAAACTAATGTAATTTACGGAGTTAATTCTTCCCAATCATCACTAAACCATCAAATCTCATCACTTTCCCCCAATATTTCAAGAACACAAACCCTAAAATTTGAAATCATGAATTTACCCAACTTAAATCCGTTTTAAATTTCATCACTCATAAATATCATCAGTATGAACATCTACCTATCATTCTACATGCAAATCCTCCTCAAGATTCCAAGTTTTAAGTTTCAAAATACATGGGTTTTCATTATCTTTCAAGAACAATTGATATTCTTCAATTTTCTAACATGGAAGGAACATTCTACGAATTTAAATATAATTAAAACACTTGCCTTGATTCGATTTCTGATTTTGGTGTTGGTTTGGTGAAGATTTCTGCAGAATTTCTTCTCTTCTCCAAGCTTCTTCTCCAATGGTGGCTTAAGGTGGCTAGGGTTTTCTTTGGGAGAGTTGTAAACCTAATGATAGCCTCCGTAGCTTAATGGGTTAATATGGGTTGGTTAGTGGGTTTAGTGGGTTAAATCCACATCAGATTAAAACTCCCAATTTTCGTCACTTTTAATTCCTCAAAATGTAAAATTACCAAAATACCCTTTATGATGCCGGTATGGCCTAAAAATACCCCGGGACCCGAACTACACCCCCGGCTAGAGTTTTCTGACTATCTCGACCCTTCCGGACACGTTGGCGCACTCAAAACGACCATACGGATAATAGAAATAAAAATCACTTTTGTAATTAAAATAATATACCATGACGCGGAGGTCACACGCGTCTCAACAAAATTCTCAAATTGCCGTATATACATCTCACGACAAATTTCATAATTCCAAATTCATATATAATCATATATGCACATAATCAAATACCAACTCGCATCTCGTTAGTATTCATAACTCGGATTAATTTCCAATTAATACGCATTTAATTAATTAATCCCAAAAATAAATATAGCCAAAAGTATGGGGTATTACATTGTGCTCGAAGTGTGATTCCGAGACAATATAACCAATCACTATTGGTGATCGAGGTGGGATTCTGAGCCAATAACCCCAAAAGTGTTCTAAAAAGGGGGTGATTATAAAATAAGTGTTGATAGTATATGTTATGTGTAAGATATATATACCTTATGATTTCCTACGTATCTGTGATAATAAGTATGCTTAAATTCTGTATTGGGGTCGATGATGTTCCGAACCAATACATGAAGGATCGATTTGGGGTCGATGATTTTCCAAACCAAATCGATGATAAATTTGGTATCGACGGAAGGTCTGAACCAACATATGCATTACATTTACCTTGGGGTCGAGGGATTTTCGGACCAATGTAAATGATAGGATTATTGGGGCCGATTATTTTGCCGGACCAATTTCCCTTATAGTATATATTGTGTGTGAAATATATACCTTATAATATTCCACTTATGAGTGATAGTAGACACATAGATGTTATATATAGAGATATATATCAAAAGGGTAAATTAAGGAGAAACTTAATTTCAAGAGTTAACGTTAGATTGGGAAAATCTATGGAGAAATTAAGTAGTGAGACTTAATTATGATATATGCGGCAAGGGTAACATGCGATAAGAGTTTATAATGAAGCAAGGCATGTACTTGGGGCGACCGTTAGGATGATATGATTTGATTTTGAGTATTAGATGATGCAGTGATGTTTAAGGTCCTTAGTCTTAATACCAACCTCATCCTAATTTCGAGGACGAAATTCCTTTGTAAGGGGGGAAGTATGTAATACCCCGTATTTTCTCATTTTTCTTAGCATCACTGTCGAAAACTTTTTAATTACTAATCCCCTAAGTAAAAATTAGACCGGTGCCAAATTTTATCTTTCTTAAAACAGATAAATCAACCATGCGGAACAAAGTATAAAAATAACCATGTACTATAACCCAATCAACAAAGTGTGAGTACAAAAGAATAAGAGTAATACCGAATAAACCATCGGCTAAAATCCCAAAATAATAGTAGAACAACCACTAGTCTGACACTAAACATCTGAGACTGATACCGGACCACAAGTACATACAAAGAATAGTGTGAGATCCTTCACTAGATCTGAATGAGAGATATCGTCTAATCAAAATCTTGTAAGCATCCACTGTGCTACAACTTCGAGTCCCTGGAATGAAATCATCATACATGGCGTCCCTGTGACTGGACACCTAAAAGGTTTTGAAAATATTTTATAGAAAGAGTTAGTACTCAAAACATTTTGAAAATATTTAACAAGCATTTATCACAATATAAAATGCGGTTATTGATTACACATGTTAGGTTCTCGTACACTCTCTTCAGTTTACTCACCCCTCATCTTTTGTGCACACCTAACGTTCTACACTTAGCCTACCTAGTCATATCTTCCAAGCTAACTAGGACTAAGTAATCATTTGAATTTATCTATACTTAAGTTCTCGTATCGTCCACACAGTACATCCATTTCATTAACATCTCGCGAAGGTTAATTAATACTCAAGTAACATTTCACCTATGTCATGTTTCAAAACTTCTCATTTAGTTACACTTCTAAATTTCTACAATTATCACAATTTCTATCTTCCCACCTTTGTAATTAAGTTTCACTACTTAAATTACTAAATAGATATTCTCTAGCTAACGTTACGTTTCGTAATTAAGTTTCACTACTTAACTTATCAGTTCGGTATGTATCTTTAAATACATAATATATATCAATCTACTAATACACAGAAGTAGAATATCATCAAGTATATATTTCACACACAATATATAGTAAATATGAGTCATTACTATTTTGTCCTTTTCACACACGTAAAGGACTCTTAGTTCGTAATGATTCATCGACCCCAAGTAAGAATTGGTTCGGAATGATACATCGATCGCAATTATTTATATACACAAATTCTGGCTCGGACTCTTTCATCACGTAACCAGTTCAAAGGTTGGTTCGGTATTTTATATCGATCCCAAACATATAATAACCCTATGTTAGTTCAGAATGTCTCATCGACCCTAATATAGTTAATTTAGGTATACTTCTATCAACCTAAAAGATCATATAATTCAGTAGGTACACGCCCAACCTATTAATTATGTTCGTGCGTAATATTTTAATCTCTTATATCTACCTTACAATATTCGCTTTACGATTTATCTCATTAATCGCATTTATTTGAGTATTCACACAACTCTAAGGGTCTTAGTTACCCCTCACATATAATTTCAGTAATTATTAATTACTCTACTGGTCTATTACTTGAATTGACTTTACCTCGCCTCGTAACTCAATTCCGAGTTCCCCCGATACTCTACTAAATCGGATTTTTCTCGTCGGTGCATACTTCAAGTCCTACACCCAATGGTCTTATCGGACCTCGATAATATTCCTACTGGTCTTATTCTCACTCCCATATAAGTATAATATAAATCTTAGGATACTCATTCATTCCCGGAATTCTAAGAAACCTTAAACATAAAAAATTCGGGAAAAACAGCTTACGTCGATCGATCGACTACTGGGTTCGATCGATCGACTACTGGGTTCGATCGATCGACCTAGTCGATCGATTGACATTCGAGGTCGATCGATCGATCGAGCAGGGACAGACGCAGTTCGTCTTCTTCGTTAACCTCTTCCTCCATTAACAAATCTCCAAACTTCATTATAGTCCACCAAACTTCGACCCAATGATCCTAACATGTTTCCACATATACTAGGACAATTTCTAACGTGCCAAATACATCAAAACTCCAATTCCTTTAAGGAAATAGTGAATTAAATCCAGAATTTCTTAAAACCCTAGTTATGGTGTTCTTCCCATATATGCATTCAAAACCCAAATTTTATTTCGAAATAATCATCAAGTCTACTCTGAATATTAATCCTCTACATATGTTAAATCATTCTACATGCGATTCCTATCCCAACATGTATAAACATCATTATTCTCCTATCAAGATATTGATTTAACAAAACTACTCAAAAACCCTACAATGGGTATTATAACTTTATAATTTTTGCAATAAACAACTTGCCTTGATAGAGGAAATCTGATTTCGTGGAGTTGATGATGGATTGATGCTTCTTTCTTAATTCCTTCCTCCTTTGGCTCCTAGGGTGCAAGATCCAAACCCAACCTTCCCAAAAGCATATTCTAAGCCTTGAGAATGGTTTTCTCCTTCTCTCTAATGGTATCGGTGTTTACATGGGTTTTCTAACCCTAACCCCTCTTTCATACGGCTGATAAAAGGCTCTCAAATTCGTAGGTCTCCATACCCTATCATGTTAAAAGACCAAAATGCCCCCGAACGGTCTCGGTTTAGTCCAAAATTACCCCGAGACTCAACTAGTACGCCCGGGTATACTCTTGAGACTAATTTGACCCTTACGGACTCATCTGTGACATATAAATTATCATTTGAGTCACTTAAAAATACTACTCGTTCTCACCCCAACACCATCTACACGCGTTAAGTAACTATTTACCACTCGCACTAAGTAAATATAATGAGGCAATATATGGACTGTACATAAGGATTAGATTCGTGGGTACCTATTACGAACAATACATGTACTTTGAGGTGTGGTTCGAGGAGAAATTCCAAATTCTTAGTTCTTAACGCGTGATATGAGGACATTCTATTGGGGTATGAAATTTTAGAATATATGAAGTGTGAAATATATGGCTCACAAATTTTCTAATCATGTGCGATGAGATATATATACTTATATTGTGCTCGAAGTGTGATTCTGAGACAATATAACCAATCACTATTGTTGATCGAGGTGGGATTCCGAGCCAATAACCCCAAAAGTGTTCTAAAAAGGGGGTGATTATAAAATAATTGTTGATAGCATATGTTATGTGTAAGATATATATACCTTATGATTTCCTACGTATGTGCGATAATAAGTATACATAAATTCTGTATTGGGGTCGATGATGTTCCAGACCAATACATGAAGGATCGATTTGGGGTCGATGATTTTCCGAACCAAATCGATGATAAATTTGGTATCGACGGAAGGTCTGAACCAACATATGCATTACATTTACCTTGGGGTCGAGGGATTTTCGGACCAATGTAAATGATAGGATTATTGGGGCCGATGATTTTGCCGGAGCAATTTCCCTTATAGTATATATTGTGTGTGAAATATATACCTTATAATATTCTAATTATGAGTGATAGTAGACACATAGATGTTATATATAGAGATATACATCAAAAGGGTAAATTAAGGAGAAACTTAATTTCAAGAGTTAACGTTAGATTGGGAAAATCTATGGAGAAATTAAGTAGTGAGAGTTAATTATGATATATGCGACATGGGTAACATGCGATAAGAGCTTATAATGAAGCAAGGCATGTACTTGGGGCGACCGTTAGGATGATATGATTTGATTTTGGATATTAGAGGATGCAGTGATGTTTAAGATCCTTAGTCTTAATACCAACCTCATCCTAATTTCAAGGACGAAATTCCATTGTAAGTGGGGAAGTATGTAATACCCCATATTTCTGAATATTCTATTTAATTAAATTGGAGAATTAAATGAGAAAATATGACTTAATTTGAATTACGTAAGAGGAGTAATTTAATGAGATTTACTAAAAATTGTAATTATGGGATATTAATCGAGAGATAGATACCGATTTATATTGCCTCATTTTATTTACTTAGTGCGAGTGGTAAATAGTTACTTAACGCGTGTAGACCGTGTTGGGGTGAGAACGAGTAATATTTTTAAGTGACTCAAATGATAATTTAAAGGTCACAGATGAGTCCGTAAGCGTCAAATTAGTGAAAATAGTATACCTGGGGGTACTAGCTGAGTCTCGGGGTAATTTTGGACTAAATCGAGACTGTTCGGGGGCATTTTGGTCTTTTAACATGAGAGGGTATGGAGACCTACGAATTTGAGAGCCTTTTATCAACCGTATGAAAGACAGGTTAGGGTTAGAAAACCCATGTAAACACCAATACCATTAGAGAGAAGGAGAAAACCATTCTCAAGTCTTAGAAGATGCTTTTAAGAAGGTTGGGTTTGGATCTTGCACCCTAGGAGACAAAGGAGGAAGGAATGGAGAAAGAAGCATCAATCCATCATCAACTCCACGAAATCAAATTTCCTCTGTCAAGGCAAGTTGTTTATTGCAAAAATTATAAATTTATAATACCCATGTGTAGGGTTTTTGAGTAGTTTTGTTAAATCAATATCTTGATAGGAGAATAATGATGTTTATACATGTTGGGATAGGAGTCGGATGTAGGATGATTTAACTTATGTAAAGGATTACTATTCAAAGTAGTCTTGATGATTATTTTGGAATAAAATCTGTATTTTGAATGCATATATGGGAAGAACACCATAACTAGGGTTTTAAGAAATTCTGGATTTAATTCCCTATTTCCTAAAAGGAATTGGAGTTTTGATGTATTTGACACGTTAGAAATTGTCCTAGTATATGTGGAAACATGTTAGGATCATTGGGTCGAAGTTTGGTGGACTATAATGAAGTTTGGAGATTTATTAATGGAGGAAGTGGTTAATGAAGAAGACGAACTGCGTCTATCCCTGCTCGATCAATCAATCGATCTCGAATGTCGATCGATCGACTTGGTCGATCGATCAAACCCAGTAGTCAATCGATCGACGTAAGCTATTTTTCTCGAATTTTTCGTGTTTAAGGTTTCTTTGAATTCTGGGAATGAATGAGTATCCTAAGATTTATATTGTACTTATATGGGAGTGAGAATAAGGCCAGTAGGTATATTGTCGAGGTCTGATAAGGACATTAGGTGTAGGACTTGGAGTATGGATCGACGAGAAAAATCCGATTTAGTAGAGTATCAGGGGAACTCGGAATTAAGTTACGAGGCGAGGTAAAGTCAATTCAAGTAATAGACCAATAGAGTAATTAATAACTACTCAAATTATATGTGAGGGGTAACTATGACCCTTAGAGTTATGTGAATACTCAAATAAATGCGATTAATGAGATAAATCATAAAGCAAATATTGTACGGTAGATATAAGAGATTAAAATATTACGTACGAACATAATTAATAGGTCGGGCGTGTACCTACTGAATTATATGATCTTTTAGGTTGATAGAAGTATAGCTAAATTAACTATATTAGGGTCGATGAGACATTCTGAACTAACATAGGGTTATTATATGTTTGGGGTCGATATAAAATGCCGAAACCAACCTTTGAACTGGTTGCGTGATGAAAGAGTCCGAGCCAGAATTTGTGTATATAAATAATTGCGGTCGATGTATCATTCCGAACCAATTCTTACTTAGGGTCGATGAATCATTCCGAACCAAGAGTCCTTTACGTGTGTGAAAAAGACAAAATAGTAATGACTCATATTTACTATATATTGGGTGTGAAATATGTACTTGATGATATTCTACTTCTGTGTATTAGTAAATTGATATATATTATGTATTTAAAGATACATACTGAACTGGTAAGTTAAGTAGTGAAACTTAATTACGAAACGTAACGTTAGCTAGAGAATATCTATTTAGTAATTTAAGTAGTGAAACTTAATTACAAAGGTGGGAAGATAGAAATTGTGATAATTGTAGAAATTTAGTAGTGAAACTAAATGAGAAGTTTTGAAACATGACATAGGTGAAATGTTACTTGAGTATTAATTAACCTTCGCGAGATGTTAATGAAATGGATGTACTGTGTGGGCGATACGTGAACTTAAGTATAGATAAGTTGAAATGATTATTTAGTCCTAGTTAGCTTAGAAGATATGACTAGGTAGGCTAAGTGTAGAACGTTAGGTGTGCACAAAAGATGAGGGGTGAGTAAACTGAAGAGAGTGTACGAGAACCTAACATGTGTAATCAATAACCGCATTTTATATTGTGATAAACGCTTGTTAAATATTTTCATAATGTTTTGAGTACTAACTCTTGCTATAAAATATTTTCAAAACCTTTTAGGTGTCCAGCCACAGGGACGGCATGTATGATAATTTCATTCCAGGGACTCGAAGCTGTAGCACAGTGGATGCTTACAGTATTTTGATTAGACGATATCTCTCATTCAGATCTAGTGCAGGATCACACACTATTCTTTCTATGGACTTGTGGTCCGGTATCAGTCTCAGATGTTTAGTTTCAGACTAGTGGTTGTTCTACTATTATTTTGGGATTTTAGCCGATGTTTTATTCGGTATTACTCTTATTCTTTTGAACTTACACTTTGCTGATTGGGTTATAGTACATGTTTATTTTTATACTTTATTCTGCATGGTTGTTTTATCTGTTTTAAGAAACATAAAATTTGGCACCGGTCTAATTTTTACTTAGGGGATTAGTAATTAAAAGGTTTTTGACAGTGATGCTAAGAGTGAACCATTTGAGAAACATGTTTTAATTTAATAAAGGCCTGATCACCCGATATTTAATTAGGCAGTATGTCATAACAAGATACCAGATAAACTAGCTATCATATAGACAAAAAATCAAACAAAAGAATAGAAGTATATTTTTGTCCATAACTGTCATCGTACATAAGTATAAAGGGACGGAGTATGGGTTGTTCAATGTTGACTCGAAACCAATATAATAGGACATGAAATGACATGACACACTCCGTCAACATGTTTATTGAATTTGGCGCAAGTGTTACTTATTTAAAGAGATGAGGTTTATCCCTCCTTTTATCTCAGTTATATTATCTTATGTTAAGACTTTTGGTTTTTTGTGCTTTTATTATTTACGGGTCACGGTAGGTTGGGGGTTTCTAAGTGGTAGTGGAGGTTTACACTATTGTTTTTATTTTTTGATGATGATTGCGGTGGATGATATTTAAACTTTGTTATCTTAATTTATTACTTCTGTTAATGTTACATGCTCTGAATAATATATAAGTTATTAGGCTAGCTCAATTTTAATAACTAAGACTAGCTACCTAAAATATTGGAAATACAAGTTGTCATAGAGAGTGGTACAGGAATGTTCCTGGCAATGTAATTTTCATAGATTTATCTTATTTTTTGCATACCATTCCTTGACATCTTTCTTTAATTTTTTACTCATATGAAATTGGTTAGTGATAAATGTTTGAACTTTGAATTTTTAGATTGCACGCATGAGCAAATGAGGTATTTTCAAAGCCCCAGGAGTTGAGGCTAATGTTGTGGCAAGATAGGGTGTTTTTTTTTGTTGAGACTAAATTTCTCTAAATGATTTTTCAAAATTCAAAATATTTTATACAATTTTCAGATTATTTAAATGATTTTCAGAAATTTTGAGGTTGTTTTATGTTTTTTTTATTTTAAAATACTTCATTTCCCTTAATTTTATTAATATTTTAATATTTTTTAATTTTTTGGTTTTTTTATATATATTATGTCAAATGGTATCAATATTTGTTATAATATTCAAAAAAATTTTTTTTTTTAAGTATTTTCCAATTTTTCATATTTACATAAATTTTTAAATGTGTTAATGTAATTTTCATTACTTCTAAATATATTTTTCATAAATTCCAAATATTGTTTGCAATTTCCAATATTTTTTTAAAAAAAAAATCTAATTTTTTAGAGTTTTTAAATATATTATTTTGTGAATTTCAAGTGTTTTAAATATGTTTTTGTTATTTTATTTTTTTTAAATTCTAGTATTTTTTAGA
This sequence comes from Sambucus nigra, assembly GCA_949130495.1. Lineage (NCBI taxonomy): Eukaryota > Viridiplantae > Streptophyta > Magnoliopsida > Dipsacales > Adoxaceae > Sambucus > Sambucus nigra. The sequence continues at coordinate 288,921,401 of OX422215.1, read as the reverse complement.
TTTATTTTGTTTCATTATTTTCCTAATTTTTTTTTATATATTTGAATTTTTTGTTAGAATTGAATTTCCCTATCTTCCATGCCCGACCCATTTTCCTTTTAAAAAATAACAGTGTTAATGTTAAGGGGTTATTTGAAACCATTCTGGAAGTTCAAGGGGTTAAATTTAAAATATAAAAGTTCAAGTGTTGAAGAGAAATGAGGGAAATATTCAGGGGGTAAAATGTAATTAACCATTGCTTATTTATATGGGTGCCAATGTGATGCAGTGCCATTCGAAACACCCTTTATCAACCATGTAACTTTTCATGTAAAATGGAAGTATAAGAAATTTTTAGTTTTTACAGTTATCCCCTAGTGTGTGTGTGTGTCTATATATATATATATATATTATCGCTATTAATGGAGCAAAAAAAGCAATACACACACCCTATTTCGCCCTTTTCAAGAAATATTAGCTCTATTATGAAAATACACATTATATATGTGTGAAAATCACAACTCATCTTGAAGTTGATTAGGTACACTAATTACATATTTGGTTATTTGTCTATAACTAGTCAACCACTTTTTGACTGGCTGAGGCCATTACAAATGCACATGTGTAGGTACAACTAATGCATTTACATATATAGAAAGCACACTTGAAATTCAACAGAAGCTAGGTTATGAAACCTTCGCAATGCTTTAATACAACATGAAAAGATAGTAACAATAGTTTGAGTTCTCTTATTTTTGTGAATGCATAAGGCATGCACCACTAAAATTTTAAAAATAATTAAAGAAAATAAAGGATCAAAGCAATAACTGCACCAACCCGACATTTTTCAAGAAGGAAAATTACTTCCTCACAATATTTTTCGAATGTGTCATAGTTGGCATTGGCACCAAATAATGATTCAAAGTCCACACCATCTTCCTCACATTTGAAGTTCAACATTACCACGACAACACCACATTTATTAATTGCTTTACCAAGGGTTTTATACCTTTCTTCCCGTTAAGATGATCTCTCATACTACTAGGGTGACAATTTTAGAAACAACATGAAATACAACTCAGAATGACACGTAATTGACACGAAACTGACATGCTCTATCGTGTTCATGTCGGGTCTTTTTGACACAATTGTATCATGTTTGTGTTAAAATTGTATTATCATGTCTTGTCATGTTAATCATGTTTTTATTTAGGTTATCGTATCTATTTATGTTTAATTAAGTGTAAAATTTATGAAATCGTGTTCGTCGTGTCGTATCATGTGTTGTTCTATGAGGTTCGTTTTAGTGTCAGATAAAAAATATGAAATCATGTTGTGCCATGTTCTTGTCCAAAAAAACCTTGTCGTGTCTTGTTGGCCGGTGACCCTAAAACACGATTGCCACCCCCATACATTTCTCATTTTCTACCAACTCACTTTCTCTCAGAACTCTAACACAATTGTCCAATTTTCCTTTCATCTCCTCCAACTCTTTCAAATATCTACAATGCTTAGTGAAATTACACATTTTATCGTCAGTCTTGTGCGAGACAATAATATAAAGGTCCTATACAGTAGTAAATGTAGTGATTTAAGAACACACCCATCACAACAATGTTATTAGGGTTGCATTGTCCCAAGAACAACCCTTAAAATTTCATAATGAGACAAGATTTGGGATGATGTTTCAACAGAACATTCATTTTTAGGCATGAAGTAGTCCACGAAATAACCGACACGATTATCATTCTCTTGAAATTTACTAGTGCGAGCCTTGCTGAATCCTGTAAGACCATTAGATATAATATAATTTTTCTCGTCCACTTTTGAGTCGCTAATAAATTGAAAGTGCTCAGTAATATTACTTGGTATAAAGAAACACAAAACCATGTTTGCAATGAGTAAACTATGAAAAATTAAGATGAAAGGAAAAGATAATTTTTTATATTATAATATATAATTAATTGAATGGGCGCCAAAAAGTCAATGGGGATTATCTTGCAAGCAAGTCACATAATAATAATAATAATAATAATAATAATAATAATAATAATAATAATAATAATAATAATAATAATAATAATAATAATAATAACAATAATAATAATAATAAATCTCGGTCGTTGTGGACCAATGTGAAACAAACCGATGCCTAAAGAGTACATTCACGAGTAAGAACTGCGTAGCTGCATTCCCAGATTGTGCACATTTATTCAACAACCCATTAACCTGATGAAATAAGTGATGTTAAGTTTATAACTTGACATTATCTAAAGCTATGTATTTTAAGATGTTTTTATCTTCAAAAAAATTCATGAACATTCTACAATGGTAACGAAACAAGAGAAAATATAGCGGAAAGGTTAGGTCGAGTCTTTAATCTAGTTCAAATTTCGTATCAAAGTTTCCTCATATTGCCATGCTGAAACATAGTTTTTGTGCTTTTTAGTGATTGGGATATGAATAAAAGAAAAAAGTAAAAATACATAGCACATATAAGCATTGGAAAAAGGAAGAAGAAAATAGCATAAACAAATAAAGGAAGAAAAATAAAAAGGATTGAGAGAGGGGAGAGAGAGAATTTCGGATAAAATCCCTTTCATTCTATTGGCGCATATGGGGGTTTGCATTTCCAAGTTTTTTTAGTTGTGTCGGAGTGCCCCTAGCTATGAAAGACAGTTTTAATAAAGGCGGCTAGTCCATGGTTCTTTATTCATCCCGAGGATGAAAAGATGTAATGCCTCAATCTGGATTTATGGGGCACCCGTGGTCAACCCGGTCCGAACCTAGAGTTAGGTGTGAAGTGCAATGAAACAACCTAAATAATGTTGCTACTCCAGTTTGATTGAATTACCATATCACTTGTTTAGCATGTGATTCCTATTAAAATCAAGATACGTGGGGGCCCATGGGCAGCGTCCCCGGAATCCAAGCATATAGAGCTACTAACGTAAAATAAAAGAGAGTACTTACTTGTATAACCCTCTCAAAATACGAAACCTCACCCAACCCTGCTGTAAAAAAGATAATAGTGTGAGTTGAATGCTTAGTGAAAAATATACGAATGCAGTATATAATCGAACGGCAGAAAGAAGACTCTAACACGTTATATCTATGTGCACATGAAACTACCATATATATATATATATATATACACACACACACACATATACTTACATGCAAGAAATCACTTTTATTCTAAAAACTTTATTTATCGTGATTAATTCACCTTAATCTTGTAAATGAATCCCTTTTTACTTAAGTTGACATTTATTACTTTATTTAACACACACAGTTAAATATTTGAAACAACTACACTTTGTCTAACTAACAACCATTTCTTTACCGAAATTACCCCTTTCATTTAAAACAATCCATGTTAGTATTTTCTTTAAAAATCACCCTTTCAAAACACACGAACACCGTGTTAGAAAATACTTATTTATCCTTTGCAAATCCTTTATAAACATAACCTTGTGTTAGTTATGGGTTAAATATCTTTATGTTTATTAACTACCTATTAATCCCTTCACTTTACCATTCATTTACTTTATGGACATTAATCAATTTTTCCATTACTTGCCCACTTTATCCTTTATCAAAACATTTATTAATTCATTCAATCTAGGTTGTATTTTCATACATTCACCACAAGACCCATTTTTGACATGTTCCATTATATTTTTCTCAGATACTTACAATAATCGCATACTTTAAGGGGATCCACACCGCTAGCGACGCCACCATATGCTCTAGCCAATGATTTTGGGTCTATCCTAAGGCTTTAGGCCCTCCTTAATTATTCTATCATCATCCGAGTTCTTATTAATGTGTTTTAGCATTTTTCAAATTTACACGTTATTCAACTTCCCTTTTACTTGGTCAAAGAAAAAACCAAGGGTTCGACCCCAACTTATGTTACTCTGTAAAATTATCTTGTCTTTTCCTTACACTTTAGCATTGGTTTTATTCCAAAATCATACTCATTTAGGACCATCTTGTGTAATAGCCTTTTTCCAACATTTTTATTTCATAAAAATGTTCCACTTTATGTAAAATTACCATTTTACTCATTTGTTCCCAAACTTACCCTATCCTCCATTTTAACAAATGTTAATTTTCCAAACACTATTAAGTTACCCACTCTAACTTATTTAGTGCTTTTAACATATTAACCCTTTTTAAATATTTTGGGGGTATTATGCTTCTCAAGTTGGAAATCCTATCATCTCATTACCTTCCCTTTCGTTAATATCCAAGATCACGTTACAAGAAAATTATCATTTTCTTTATTACTATCTGCAGTCTTAAACCCTTACATTTACCACATTTCCAACACCTTTTGACACACATTAAGGGCTGAAATTTCTTTCTTCTTTATTTCAAGTGTAAACCCAATAAACCATCATTAAACTTGTTTATACATTCATCATCAAAACGCTACAAGTTTATACATATAAGAAGATGGATTTTAACTCAAAAAAATCCTAATAAGTGGGTTGAATATATAACTTATTCTAGAATTTCATAATACTTACAAAATATACTTTTCAAGACTAAAGGACATTTTTATTTTCTTCAAAATTCAACAACTGTCCAAGTTTTATATAATCTTCCTTTTTACAAGATAAATACCATTTCAAAAACATTTTATTTCACAAAGTGTTTAGCATTAAACTTTTAAAAATGCACTATTACCATAAGATCCCAAACTTTATTTTCAAGTTACATTGAAATATTCATTCATAGCTTAGTTCATCCATGGAGGAAATGGGTATCTAGGGTTCAAGTATGGAAGAATATATGTATAATTGGGTGGCACGAGGTGTAGGGATGGTAATGGTATGGTGGTTTATGGTAGAGAGGGAGTGAAAAATGCTGAAAATGGTGGGGGAAGACCCCCCTCTCTCCCTCTTCTTCCAACTCCATATAACCCAAATAAATCCAAAAACCCTTATAAAAATAACTCCAAGCCTTAATAGCTCATTTTTCCCATTCTGGTCTCATCGGAGCTCGACACCTCATACATCCAACAACCCAAAATGTGATATCACCCAAGGGTAACTCGATTTAAAAATTTCGGGTAGCCTCATTCGAATGAGAATGGCCTCTCATTCGCAAAAGAATGGCTTCTCGTTCTATCTGTGCTTCACATAACCTTCGAACGCGACTGAGCTATCACACAGATGGGTCTCATTTGATCCTCGCTTCGAATGATTTGGGATTATCTTTGAATGACCTAGAATTCATTTGAACTACTGTTTCCTATATTTCTTCAAACTTTTCAATTTTCATGCATATACTTCCAACAATTACCATCAGCATTCCAAAATCAATAAAATGTCGATATAGACCCAATCATAATGGTCTAAATTCCAAGGATTCATATGTTTATAATTTACACGGGGAAAAATAATAAAATATTGGGTACGGGTACTACATTCTTCCCTCCTTAGGAAATTTTGTTCCTAAAATTATCGACCCGTAAATTTCTCAAATCTATGCAGTTTATCGACTCTTATACTAAGTCATAGGAATCCTCCATGACTAAACAAACAAAATCCTCAATATCTAAGATCACATCGCACAACCTTACACAACGATTGTCACCAAAAGCTCAATATGTGACATGCTCTAATGCTCACCATCATGCTAACCATCAACATTGCATAACCGACCCTAAATCTTCATTCACTTGATGATCGTGATCAACTAAGTCCTAGGACTACCTTTTCTAATACCCAAAGCATGCGACACCTATACCGGGAAACCCTCTCTAGTGATCGGTACTCACTCAAGAATGAACCATAATATAACTAAAAATCAAATTCATCAGAACCATTTCCAATCTTAGTACTACATACCCTGCATCCCCACGAATTTTTGGGTCATCATAACTACACAATTTTACCTGAGCTTGACCTAACCTTAAATCTCTAATTAATCACTATAAGGAGTAATACATCAACTGAATCATCGTTGCGAACTTGCCTGAAACCTTTCGTTGCATCACTCTGATGATCCTAGTATTACTGTAGGAATTTTACTTGGAGCACTCACTTGAGTATTATTAATCCACTCACTGTGGCAAAATGACACTGCGTGCTAAATTTTCTTGAGTTATAACACGATATAATGTCCTCAAGTCACCATCCCAATCTTTATAACCAAAGCCACTGACTTCCATGCCGACCAGTCGTAAGGTCATCAATCCTAAGGAAATTGATTACTAAGAGAAAACTATGTGGCAAAAAGCAAAGCCACCCGTAAACTAAACTTTGTGCAATAGCAAGAATACCTCTGAGAGGGCCGCACCCATTTACCGAGATAAATTATTCATACCATGTCCACCTACACTCTACTAGTCCCAATCGTGTCGTACCATGACATGGTACCAGTTCGAGCTATAACATTCCCGGGAATATCAATACTTGATTACCGGAACCGAAAGGGATGCACACACAAGAATTAAAAGGGATAAATAATCATTCTAATAAATTCTCGTCCGAACGTGTTGGACTATGATTTGTGAAAAGTGAACCTATGCCACATGCTTGAAGTCTTAGAACTTCTCCCAAACGTTCTCACTAGGTACTACCTAACCACATACCCTGGCTCGAGTCATCAATTGCGATGAACTGAATTATATCCATTTATCCTCAAAATATGAAAGTAACATACGAACCAGTTGTTCTCTGGAAAGTCAAATGCCAGACTTCCTTTGTTAAGAGTAAGGCCTTCCTTTTTACATCTTTGACACCCGTAAACCATTCCTATTGGCGATTGCCTAACGCCCTTGTATATATTGACTTTGTCCATCTTACCGGTGATGACATTACCAACCTACTACACCTAGGTTACTGTCTACCTTATCATATCATGATCACAACCCCAAAGTTTCCTTAGGCAATACCCCTTTCATAAGATCCGGTTCACCTTATTATAACATATAACTATGTGAGATTGTCAATAAGCTTACTCCTAGGTTCTCACAAGCTGAACTTACATGATGGCCACACCAGTTGCCATTAGGATTCTAGGGTAATAAGTGCCACCCATGGCTACATCTTCTAACCTTTACCGACTTGGCATGGCATGCCAATAACTCCCCCTTACCTTCCTAGGGATATTCTAACTCATGTTGTTGACACACGCTAACACTCTAACCATACTCCGATATTTCCCCCCTCGGGGGTGCCACTTTCAAGTCTTTACATGGCGTTATCAATATAAGTTCCGAATGCGTTATTAGTAATCCTTAAAATCAAGTGTCACCTCATCTACACTATCCATTCAATGACACCCGAGCATCACCCCCATTCATGACATAATGTTCCAATATCTTCTAGACGGTTAAACTAGCCATCTCTGCCAATTCGAATGACAACACCCGATTAGTACTCTATTCGACTCTTTTAAGCCTTGATGAGAAATCTGGGGTCATTATCCAACCCTCAACACAATCACTACTAGAGAGCTAACGCTTCTTCATTTTGGACTTAACTTGATCCCATAAGGACACCAAACACACTCCATGTAAAATTCCTCAAAACCCGACAAAATTTTATCATCCATGACTCTCTCATCGTAAGTGCTCTCTATTAATTTATTAATACCCACATATTAATTACTAGGTGCTCGCAAAGGCACTAGTTTACAAGCTTATGCACATAGCATACCTTAACCATTGAACACCTTAAAATGTCACTATAAGTCAATTTCTATTCCCAATGACGCCGTACACAATTAGTTATACGAACACTCCAAGATGACCTTTAAGCACATTTCACACTTGGATTACCCCACATCTAGCCATTAGTTAAGTCATTAAAATGGATCTAAAACTTATATAATGATAAGATCTTATTATTCTATCAACGATTGTGACCACTAAGCCACTTACTAAATCATAAACTAACGCTGTTAAGGATTCTGGTAGGATACAAGGCATCGTCTATAACCTATAAACCCCTAGGTCTGCACCATCGACATCACTAAAGATCCTATCCCTCAATATCGCATCATAGCTCCTATTACCCTAACATGGAAGACTATATAACTCATATTACCCTAACATGGAAGACTGTCTAAAGTTCACTCCTAAGCCTCCCTAACTATCATTATTGGATATGTAACATACTTATCACCATTTGCCCATAACTCTCATCATCATACCTTGCGAGGTACAACTTTCAATCAATGACCTCCAAGACACTTACTGAGAATAATAATAATTCACTGACTCAAACTAAGTACACGTCCCAAGTGTTCACAATCTCAGTTCCTCATGTCTACCAAAACATCGACTGTCATACAACACGATACTAACCCAATGATCAATTTTGCCTAATTACATCATCATTATAATCCATCCGAAAGTACCTCACCCCAAAACTCTTCATCTCTATAATTCAACGGACATCATTAATCTCTATTAACACCTCAACAGACATCTCATATCATAAAAGGGTTAATACATAAGCACCTCACACTAAAAATCGCGGTGTCGCCACTATTGGCTCACACTGACACTTGCATACTACTATAACATCTTTATTAGAAGTGCAAAATTGATTAATAGCAACTAACTTGGTTGTATTCCAGTTGACAATAAATTATCCATCGCACACATTTCCTTGACTTTATCGTTGAAAACACGAATTGAAACCAACACCAAACTATCGTGACTAGACCAAACCAACACCGATGTTGAAAGATCCACTATCGACTTTACCACGTCACTCCTGAAAGGAACCATGAACCTCGAGATATGATACCATTTGTAATGTCTGGCCTAGATTTATGGGTCACTCGTGGTCAACATGATCCGACCCGAGATTTAAGTGTGAAGTGTAATGAAACAACCTAAATAATGTTGCTAGTCCAGTTTTATTGAATTACCATTTCACTTGTTTAGCATGCGATTCCCATTTAAAATCAAGGTACATGAGGGATGCCTTGGAAGCTTCCTCAGAATCCAATCATATAGATCTACCAGCGTAAAAAAAATAGAGTGCTTACTTATATAACGCTCTTCGAAACCTACTGTGGAAAAGGCAAGGGTGTGGGATGAATGCTCCATGGAAAATATATGACTACAGTATAGAATCGAACGACAGAAAGAAGACTCCAACACGTTATATCTACATGAACATGCAACAACATATTTACACACACACACACACAATCTTACATGTATGAAATCATTTTTATTTCAAAAATATTATTTGTCTCGATTAATTCATCATAATCTTATAAAAGAATACCCTTTTACTTAAATTGACATTTATTCCTTTATTTAACACACACGGTTAAATACTTGAAACAACTACACTTTTTCTAACCAAGAATCATTTCTTTATCGAAATTTCCCCTATCATTTCAAACAATCCACCTTAGTATTTTAATTGAAAATTACCCTTTTAGCACAAGCGAACATCGTGTTAGAAAATATTTATTTAACCTTTGTAAGTCTTTCATAAACGCACCCTAGTGTTGGTCATAGGATAAACTCTTTAGGTTTCTTAACTACCCATTAATCCCTTCACTCTGCCATTCCTTTACTTTATACACATTAATCAATTTTTCCATTACTTATCGACTTTATTCTTTAAGAAAACATTTATTAATTTATTCAAGTTAGATTGTATTTTCATATATTCACTACACAACCCATTTCTTGAAAATTTTCATTTTCCATTTTCTTTTTCTTGAAATCTTCCAATAACCTTGTACTTTACCGGGTTCCACACTGCCGGCGATGCCACCATATGCTTTGGACAGTGATTTTGGGTCCTTCACCCCAAGGCATCGTGACTTTCTTAATTATCCCATTGTCATCCAAGTTCTTATAATTATGTTATAACATTTTTCAAATGTCCCCATTATTCCACTTTCCCTTTTACCCGGCCGAAGCCAAAACCTGGGGTTCCACCCCAACTTCTGTTACACTTTAAAATCATCTTTTCTTGTCCTTTACACTTTAGCATTGATTTATTCTAAAATCATATTAATCTAGGACCATCTTGTGTAACACCCTTTTTTTAACTATTTTATTTCATATAAATGTTCCATTTATGTAAAATCACCATTATACTCATTTGTTCCCAAACTTATCCTTTTCTACATTTTCAAATGTGTTAATTTCCCAGACACCATTAAGTTACCCACACTAACTTAGATAGTGTTGTTAACACATTAACACTTTTTAAACATTTTGGAGTATTATGCTTATCAAGTTGGAAAACCTTTCATCTCATTACCTCCCCTTTCATTAATATCCAAGACCACTTTACAAGAAAATTACAATTTTCTTTATTACTAACATCTTCAACACCTTTTAACACACATTAATGGATGAAATTTATTTCTTCATTGTTTTATGTTTAAACCCAATAAGACCACCATTAAACTTGTTTATACATTAATCATCAAAACACTACAAGTTTATACACGCGAGACGGTGGATTTCAACTCCAAAAAATCCTATTAAATGGGTTGAACATAAAATTCAATCTATATTTTCATAATACTTGAAAAATATAGTTTTCAAGACTAAAGGACATTTTTATTTATTCAATAAATGTCAAGCTTTTATAAAATCTTCCTTTTTGCAAGATAAATACCATTTTTAAAATATTTTATTTCATAAAATGTTTAGCATCGAACTTCTAGAAATGTACCATTACCATAAGATCCCAAACTTTATTTTCAAGAAACTTTGAAATATTCATTCATATTTTACCCTCAACAAAATAGCCATTTTGGAACATTTTTATTCCATAAAAATGTTAAACACCAAATTACTTGAAACTCATAATTTTATTCAAATGAATCCTACTCTTATAATCTAACAACAAGAATACTAATATGCAAATCGAATCTTAATAGTAAGAGTAGAGTTTCTTCACCTCAAATGGAGCTCCAACTATCTTAGGTAGAAATGTCTAGGAAGATAGAAACCTTCCATCTACTAAGGTGGCCTTAGAGAGGTTGCCTAGCTCCACCAAGATTTCTCCATGAATAATCCATCAAAACCCTTTTCAAGCTCCATGAATCCTCCATCTTCGTCTTCCCCGAAAACCCCAACAACACCTACAAATTAGTAGCTGAGTTCATCCATGGAGAAAATGGGTATATACCATTTAAGTTTGGAAAAATATGTGTATAATATGGCAGCACAAGGTAGAGAGATGGTGGTGACACAGTGGTTTACGGTAGAGATGGAGTGAAAAATGCTAAAAATGGTGGGGGAAGACCCATCCCCACTATCTGTGTATTATTTTAACTCCAAATAACCCCAATAAACTTCAAAACCCTTATAAATACAACCCCAGGCCTAAAAATCCTATTTTTTCCCAACCCGGGCTCACTAGAGCTCGACACCTTATCCGTATAATGGCCCAAAATGCGACAGCACAAAAGGGAACCCGATTAAAAGAATTTGGTAAGCCTCATTTGAACGATAATAGCCTCTCATTCAAATGAGAATGGATTCTAATTATAACTGTGCTTTGAATGGCCTTCGAATGAGATTGGCCAGTTACGCATAATTTTCTTATTCGATCCTCACTTTGAACGACTTTGGATTTTCGTTCGAACGACCTAAAACTTTTTCGAAATAAGGTTTCCTATATTTCTTCAAACTTCCTAATTTTCTTCCACATTCTTCCAATAATTACCATTAGGGAAAATCAGTAAAAACATATATAAACCCAATCATATTGGTCCAAATTCCAAGGCTTCATATGTTTACAATTTACACGGGGAAAATTAATGAAATATTGGGCATGAGTATTACCCGGGATGTACCATTATATGAGGAGATAATTTTTATAGGTAGGTATGAAGAGGGACGTAGAAGATTTTTTTATCTATGTGTTCCACCTTCCAATTAGTAAAGGTAGTGAACTAGAGACCGTTTGAAGAGTTGTAGCCACTAGAGATCCTAGTGTGGAAACGTGAAATCATATTTATGGATTTTATCATGGGGTTAGTAAGGTCTCAAAGGGGACATGATGCCATTTAGGTTAACATCGATATACTAACTAAAGTGACTCACTTATTTCTAATACATAATTTTTTTTAGTAGAGAAGAATGCTCGACTTTTTATCATAGAGATTACACGTCTGCATGGAGTTCGCTTGGTATTTTTTCTGACATGGATGGAATACATTTTTATTTCTTATACCTGGGATAGTTTTTAAGAGGCTTTATGTGTGTAGTTTCATATGAGTATGGCATTTCACCGTCAGACAGATTGTCAGAATCAGAATGTGAACCAAATATTGGAGGATATATTGTGATCATGTATATCAGACTTCAAGGGAAGTTAAGACCAGAAGACTATTAGTGTGGAAACTTATGAGGTTTTGTATGGACAATCTTTCCATTATATGAGTTATTGGTTAGAGATGGGGGACAATAAGTTGATATGGTTCAATTGTGTTTGGGACACCCCTAAGAAGGCAATGTTCATCCGAGAATGTATGAGGACTACCCAGAATAGGCAAAAGAGGATGCACATATTAGAGATTTAGGTGGGGTTCTAGATTCATCTAAAGTTCAGTCCAATGAAGGGGGACATGAGATTCGGATCTAATGGGAAGTTGGCACCCCGATATATAGTTCCTTTCACGATCTTGTATAGGGTCCGATGGCATATCAGTTGGCCTTACCCGATCACCTTTAGTACGTGCACAATATTTTCTACATGTCCATATTGAGGAAATGCTTGAGGGGTGATATGGCATATCATATATATATATATATATATATATATATATATATATATATATATCTTGATGAGATTGAGCTACATCTGGATGCGAGTTACTAGGAGTGACCACAACATAACCTAGACTAGAGAGAACTAATCCTATGATCAAAGGTCACTCCTTTGGTTTGCATCTAATAGGGACATCATAGCGAGGCAGAGTCTACATGGGAGCGTGAGGATGATATGCGGGAGGAATATGCAGAGATCTTTGATTTAAGTATAAAATCAGATTTTGAGGATGAAATTCCTCTTTTAATGAGAAATGAATGTAATACCCCGTATATTTATGGCATTTATTGTTATTTTTAATAAATTATTAGTTGCATGATAATCAGATATTACTTGTGAAATTTAATATGTCATTATGTAGATTGACATTTTGCATATGTAGCGTCGCATAGTTTAATTGTGCGTTGCTAAATATTTAAAATGCACCTTATATGATGACAATAATTTACTAGCTCATATTAATTTATTAAGATAAATATTTAGTCGCTTATTAATATGGACGACTATAGAATTATCACGGGGCTAAGTGTCGGGGTTTCCTTATTTGGATTATTCCCTCGGCATTGGGTCCCACCAATTGTGAAGTAGGTTCTTATAACATCGAGTCATAATTAATAAGTTAATAATTAAGTTTTAATTAAAAGAAATTCCTATTGGCTAATTAATAATTTCAGTTAAATAATTAACTCGTGAAATATGTTAACTTTTGGGTAGGTTCATAAGATGTTGAGAAAGCTGAGATTGAGTTAAAAATAATGGAAAAATGGTTATGTTAATATATGTGTTGCTCCAAGTTTGAGACTATCTAGGACTTGTTTTCATCCTTTTATGAATAAGCCAATATAGGGCTATAGCCTAATTACCAATTTAGCTAATAATATAAGTTAATTAGAATAGCCAAAAACTCATTATACACATTTATTAACCTTGTTAACTAACGACGTAGAAGAAGGAACCCAAGCTATTGTGATTGGAGGTTCGAAGGATTGATTTCAACAATCAATTTTGAGGAAAGTTTACATTCTTTAAACATAACATTGGATTCGTGCCATAGTAATGGTTATTTATTCAAATCTACAAGAACATAGTTCTCCTTGTTGTCAAAATTTCATATTTAAAACGTATTTTAGGGTTGTGTTATTTTTATTGTAAATCTTCTACATAACTAGAGTTACATCATCGGCACAAAGGCATCAACGCAGCACATACGATCCATCATACCAAATTTAAAGCCACACAAATAGGTATATCATGGAGGAAACATTAATTTTTAAAATATAAAAATTATGTTTTCTTTGATAAATTTTTTAAGATTTTCAAATATTTTTTAAGATTTTTCAAGGGTCTTTTATTTTGTGTTATAGTACTTTCAGGGAGGCAAATTTAATGACATTTTTATTTGTTTGAAAAGGTATTGAAGGCACAAGGGTGAACCAAAACATATTTATGAGAAAATATATTAAACATCCCAGTGCACCTTGCATTTGATTAGTGCGTTAACCACGAGATTTTCGCTCACGATCGCGACTCAATTCGGACCACCATAACGATTGATAGCGTCTGCCATTTTTTCTCATGCACATTTTTTCTTTTGATTTTTTCTTCGAATTTTTTTATTTTTGTTGTTTCGTATGCAACAAGGTTTAAATTTTTTTTTGGTTGTTTAAGAATTCGAAAAGGGTCGGATTTTTTCATTGAACTAATATTATATAAACATGAACTTTTGTTAGTCTTATTAGACTACTCCTTTCTTTTATTTTATAGTCTTTTAGAGACTTTCAACCCCAAAAAGCTCTCAATCTTTTTTTATGTTTTAGTAAAACCCTTTTTCACATAAAATTATATATATTAAGGGGAAGATGATAAAAAAATTCCTTAACTCTCTAGTAATGTACGATCAGGAGACACAATTTGTGAAATTTTCAATAATTCCACGTGTATAATTATTCTCATGCTTAGATAACAATCATCATCAACATATGTTATGCTTATAGATACGTGAATTGTTTCTGTATTTGTCGGATTTATGGATTTTATTCTTGAACCCTGAGGGGTATTTTGGCTTTTTACTGATTTGGAACGAATGTTTTTGTGACAACCCGCTCACCAAAATAAGGGGTGGCCAGCCCAATACTCCAATATAATGGAATCAGAGATGGAATCATTCTTAGCATCACCATAAAAATATAGAGTATCCAGGACAACCACCCAATATTTCAGAAAACGGGTTGTCAAAAATTTTGTTTTAAAATAAATAAAAGAAAAAAAACAACCCATTTTCCTGAAAAGATAGGGGAAAACCCCAAGATATACATAAATAATAATAACAAGAATACACTAAAAGACCGAATATGTTACCGGTCAACAAACTTTATAACAACATTTAAACAATTTCATTTATTTATACAATACATTTCATTAGACATTTATAAAAACTTGGGCCTCTCGCTCGAGTAAAGAGACCCGATCATAGCTAGAATAAAAATGAAAACGTCTATACCAAATGCCCCGTAACACCCGCAATGCATCACGGCTCGCCGATGACTTCGGAATAGGGATTCAAATCAGGCATCCTTGCGGCAGAGTACCTGCGCGGAGATAAGATGCATATGCCACAAGAAATGTAAACGGGTCAGGGCCCGGTTCTATATGATTACCAGATGAATAAAGAAAATGACAGTTATGAATAAAATCAGGCTAGAAAGAATAACATCTATCTACACAGTTCTAATACATAAACTAAGACAAGAACAGAAAAACATGAGTAACATAAATTTAAAAGCTTCCATTTCATTATTATGTTCCTTATCAGGAACTTATAAATTCAACATTTATGCTCTTTACTAGCATTTCATTCCTTATCAGGAAAGTATAATTATAATTTTAAGCTCTTTATGGCTTTTACTTCAATTACATGCCCATCCTGGCATTACCATTCCTTAATAGGAATATAATCAACATTCAATGCTCTTTGTGGCATTATACTGTGCTCTTTGTGGCACTTCCTTATGCTCTTTATGGCATGTACTCCATCAAGTCCCACTTGATGATGAATAGTTATATTTATATACATATAACGATTCTAAGACCGCCCCTCCGAGTTTCCCCACTGGGCGCGCCCCTAAATGATCATCATCTTCGCAATTCGTCGGGAAGCGGCCTATCTATACAAGACAACCTGGGCACCTATCACAATTCGTCGGGAAGCGTCCATATGCCTGCGGGAAAGTCAAGACCACACCCGGAATCTCCTCACCAGCGTAGAAAATATAACATAATCGCTCATATGGCCTATGGATTATATCCACCCTGCATTCACTAGCCAGGGGGCATCACCAAGCGCGCGAACTTCCCTTATGATGTCATTTAGAGAGGTGTGTATCAAGTAAATTAGCATTTACCATATTCATGATTAAGTAAATTATCATTTACCATCATCATTACCAATTCCATGTATGTGTTTCATTTTATCCGAAACCATTACCATTTACTTTTTTTGTAAATAATATAACTTATTATCCGGAGCCATACGATAAATTATATCGTTACTACAACCTCAAAGGAGTAGATAAACTCTTAATAACCTCTAACATTCCAGGGTATTACTTTACCACCCCAAGACTAGCATACCTCAAGGGAACGAGTAGCTTTCAATTTTTATTCTCCCAACATTCGTTTATGGTGTTATATTATAAACCATCGAGGTTGAAATAGATCCACCGAGCTTCTATAATCTCCCAAATATAACACTATAACTCCTGGTTTCATATAAATCAACTAGAAGAAAGAATGCCCTAACTTCAATTGGCATATCCCTAGAAAAGTCCCCACATATCCTATTTCAAATGTAGGGTGGGTAAATAAATCATCTAGGACTCTAAAACTCTAAATTTACTTCATTCAAGAAGGTTCCTAGTCCCTATTGAAGAAAATAAATCTAGGAAACAAAATAAGGTTTAAGGATGAAAAACAGGGGACCGGTCGACCGGTCCTGAGACCGCGGTCGACCGCGTCTCCAAATTTTGCCTAAAAAGAAAAGCATAAAGCTCAGATGGGAGGGGCCGGTCGACCGGTCAGGGAACATCGGTCGATCGCGCCCAGGATTTATGCCTTTGTAGGAAAGCACTAATCCCTCCCACGAAGGCCCGGTCGACCGGTCCTGAGACCGCGGTCGACCGGTCATATCAGACCTAGGGCTCTTTCTTCTTCCAAAAACTAAACCCAAGTTATTATTTATTTTTCCCACCTCAAATCTCTTCCATTTTGAACTCAACCAAAAATCTTTATCTACCCAAAGATTATCCTACATGATTTATAACCATTATAATTCACAATTTGTTTATCAACAAACTAAAATTAGGGTTTAATTCCCATAAATTCCATTTTTGATCTCCAAATGAATATACATAATTATCATACAAATTATTCATCTTAAATCACATATTAGGAAGTAGAAAACTTGCCTTAGGGTTGCAAATCTCAGATTTCTTTGTGTAGTAGCAACAATCTATCTTCAATCTTCATTTTCTTTCTTCTTTCTCCACTTTTCTCTTCTTCTCCCTTTCTATCCTTTTCTCTCTAAGTGTAAGACATAAAATGAGAAATGAAAATAAGGGCAAGACTTAAAATCGTGGCTTAAGTCTAAAATCTCCAACTTAAGTGGTTAATACCTCATTAAAATGACTCCCAATACGCGTTTGGGTTAAAACTAGGTAAAAGTGCCCAAAATACAAAAATACAATATGGCACTTATTTTGACTGTCTCGGATGTTCCGAAACTAACTACACCCTCTAAACTGGCATCCGACAATTTTATAAATTATTTTGAGTTCCAATTTCATTTAAACTATCGTGCCATTTAATATACATGACACTATAAATCACACCACATTAGGATATTTACCTACATATACGGTAAATATACAACATCCCAGTAAATGTTTATTTCTAAAATTAATATTTACCCCAGTACCAACATTTTATATAATTACCTTATGCGGTAAAATAATATAAAATGAGCCTCCTAATATCGAGGGTTGTTACAGTTTTGGGATTTGATGAGTTTTGAGGCTAGATTATTGTTGGAGATGGAGTTTAGAAGTAAATTATACAATTGGATTGAGTTTTAGGTAGGAAGTATGAGGTTTTTGAATGGGGTTGAGTTGGTTTTAGCCAAGAACACTTGTTGTTGTTCTTAGTGTGCTCTTGGGCAAAAAACTAGGATTTCATAGTTTTAGTCCCTCCTAATATCTGATCTATAATTATGGGTGTTTGAAAATTAGGCCACGACATTTGCTTAGGGACCATGGCCTTAGTTCACCCTTTGCTTCTCTTTGTATTTGCACCTTATGCCATGGAATTTTTGTCCGTGCCTTGATCCTGTGCATTTAGAATTGTGTCCTTATGTATATTAGTCTGTCAGTTACCTTGTAATTTAGGTTGTAACCTTGTTCCAAAACTTTTATCCTTTTTGTTGATAATCCTCTTATAAGGTTGTGGTGTCTAAAAAGGTATAGTCGTACCTTGTCCTTTTGTCTTTGTCCATAATTGTCGTGGTTTTCTAACTATGGAGCTTCCTTTTTCTTTTACAGATACCTCTGCAGCCTTATTAACTAGAATTCATGGGACTACTTATTTTTAAGAGGAAATTTTTTAGGATACCTCCTCCTAAAGTTTTGAAAATATATCCCCTTCAAATCGTGAAGACTTAGATCTACACACTTATTAGATCAAACACTACAGATGAGATCAAACACTACAGATGAGGTTGTGGATACAAGCTTAGATCTACACACCACTACTATAGAAGTATGGAATGACAAAGTCGGGTCTTTAGGTTTGTGCCATGAGATAGAAAGAACTCCCATTGTAATAAAGTACCCATGTGAGATGACCACAGAGTGGATGAATCGTCTTATTGAGGCCTTTGAATTTTTAGAGGGAACTGTCTAATATTTTGTTCTCAAACAAACGTGCTTGATTTATGGTCCCCAATAATGGAGTGTGTTTTCCTTTACATGCCTTAGTCCTCGGCCTTAGGCTATCAGTTACTTTCCCTATAAGGAAAATCCTCAAGGCTATGAACCTAACCCCGACCCAAATTGATCCTAGTGAGTGGAGGGCTATTTTGGCATCTCTGTAGTCTAGAAGAAGAAATTCAATAAGGACATAACACCCGGAGAGTATTTTTATTTCTATAGGTTGAAGGAAGATACTGTGAACAACCCATTGTATTAATATATGGCTCCGCAGAGTGCTTCTAGATACCTTAAAACCGGGAAGACTTCCAACACTAAAAAATATAAGGGGAAGTATTTCTTCATGTTCGTGAATACTTAGGAGATACAATCCACAGAGTCAAATCTTAAGATATTTTATACTATTCTGTAGACCAGTGGGCCACCACCATAGGAAAGTTTTATCTGTTTTTATTATTGGTCGCTACCTTTAGTCAATAAACTTGAATTTATTTACAGACTTTAACTCCTTAAACTTTGTAGTTTATGCTAGTTTATCTCCCACTAAACGTCAAAGTGAATGGATTGAGGTCACGGTCAATATCCCCAATACAAAGAATGATTTTATAGTTACGGTCATGCTTCATTATCTGTTTAGGCTTGGCCACTATCGATCCCATATTGCACCTAAGAAATTATATCTCGAAGGTAATAAAAAATTTGAGGTTTTTGCTTACATAGTGTGCAATCTATTTGTTATGCATGTTTAGTTTTTAATTATTCATGGATTTTTAATCTTTGTTATGCATGTTTATTCTTCAATTATCCACGATTTTTTAATCTTCCCCTTGAGATTGTTTTATCCAGGTGCTTCCGCGAACGGAACACCTCTGATGGAAATAAATAAGGAAATTTTTCTTTCCCAACTTGATGAGTTGGAGGAAAGCACACAGGCCTTGAAGGTTTCCTTGTGGAAGGGGAGGAATAAAAGGAAAAGAGACGAAGATTTTTTTTTAACCCCACCAATGTCGTGACAGGTGTTTCAAACTTGCCTCAAGTTGAATAAATTGTGGTTCCTACTATTGGTATGAACTTGGTCTCTCCTTCAAATGTCAGGGAGAGGGACTATATGTCAGATCCTTCTGGACCTATCGCCCTCAGTGACCATACACCTCCGTCGCCTTCACCCATATCTAATATCAATGATTCTACTTGTAAAACGTGAGTGGCCCGATATGTGTGTTTCAAACCAAACCAATTTTTCTCGGGAAAAGATCCAACTTTTAATTATGCACCAAACCAAGTTGTGAAAAAACCAATTCTTACTTTAAACCAATTTTATCTTGATTAATCCTAAACAAGCATCTAGTGATTAAATCAAGTAAAGTAAAGTAAATAATACTCATAACGCTGGATGTACGAGGAAAACACCCAAAACGGAAAAACAACCTCGGACGGCCCAAGCCAAACAATCACTATGAATAATGGTTTTACAAAAATAGATTAGCCTTACACTAAGATTAGATCCCCATGGGTCTTGACGCTCCTTCTGATCTTCAACCGTTATTTAATAGTGCCCACGCAGAAATTCCATCTTCCACGATACTTGTTCACAACACACGCGTCCACGTATGTCTCGTTGTCCACCGAATGGCTTTGATACGTCTACGATATCGAACACAATGTCCATCGCTTCTTCACCGCAAAACCCTTTGATGTTCAATGTGTAGAACAAACAACTTTGGTGCAGCAATATCACGCAAACATATAAGATTGATAACTCGAATCTTTGCAAACTCTAAGGATGTGTTTATGCTTTGTAAACCTTAGAAAACATGTGCAAACAAGGTTCTGGTTCATAAAACTCTTTTCAGAAAGCACATTTATGAAATTATGATGCAAACACTGTTTAAATAGGATTTAAATGCCGCCTCGAAAAATATGTCGTTCGAACGACTTAAGCATGTCGTTCGCGCGACATCGTATCTCATTCGAACGAGATCCAATGTCGTTCGAGCGACCTCGCAAAAGTTTGACTTTCTTTGACTTTCTGATAAAAACGTCTCTTAACTAAGAGATTCAAATTAGTCAAACTCTATTTCGAGCTTATCATCATAAAACTAAGTTTAAACCATTAAAACACTTTTAAAACATTTTAAAATATTTTTCTTCATAAAAATTACATCCTTATCTTTTATAAAATAATTCCGAGCACCATTAATTATACGCATTCACACCTGAGTGATCTCGGAATGCAATTAGCTTTGAAGACGATTAAACTTTCACCAATTAAACATCGGCATGATTAATTCTTTGAAGATTTGCCGCAATGTCTTCAATTCTTCAATACATCATAGACCAAGAGGGATCGTAACAAAATAAAATTCTCCCTACGACATATTACAAACAAAGTTTTTTTCACAAAATTAAGTCAAAACAATACAGGGACTCAATTGAAAATTTAGGTCCTTACAAATCTCCTCCTTTAACTATTTCGGGACAAAACTAAACCAGTGAAATGCCTAATCGGGCCGTCAAGCCGTATGACGCCTAAATCCCATCCCATAAACCCAAAAACAAAAATACAGGACAGGGACTAGAATGTGTAGCACCGATAAGCATGAACTGTCTGAATGTGATGTAGACTTGAAATCTCAAATCGCTGAAAGCATACCTACACATACGAAACAGACAAACAAATACCCAGTGAAGTATGGAGGAACAAATGATACCACTTTTCAAAATGATACCAATTTATATTTCTAATAAGAATCAAATCATTTGAAACATATGAGCAATTATGTGATACCAATTTGAAACAAATATAATCAAACAATATGCAAATCCAGATATCAATAATAGCTTAACAAATCTCCACCTACATCACATACATCTCTCCCCCTTTTTGTCTCGAATAGACAATCCAGTGAAAAGATAAACCAATATGAAATATCAAGCATGAGAATATGAAACCAATTTGAAACAAGTTCATACCAATTTGAGAAGTGAAAACCGCTAGATAATCATGAAACAACCAGCTAAATAGGATCGAGCAATGATAGATCAGTAGCTAGTAAACCAAGGAATCACACAAAGAATATCGCAAATTAATCAGGTGTGATAAACGGACTCATATGCAAAATACCAATATGGAACATAAAAGAACCTGTATATAAACCAAACAGTCCAGAAATGCTTCCCGCAGTACCAAAAATATACCAATTTAAACTTGAGGACTGCAAACCAATCAAAAGCCAATTTTGACCCTGTCGTTCGAACGAGCCAAGGACTTCACTCAAACAAGATGAGGAAGTTGCTCGAACAAAGTACAGAAGTCGTTCGAGCGAGATGAGATGTCGTTTGAACGACTTCGCGCAACCTGCCAAAATTTCCCAGATTCCCAAAAATATGATAAAGTATTACCGAGTGAAAAAATTTCCACAAAAATATTCCAGGAAGGGACTGACAGATGCAAAACAATGCTAAAACAGTAAGCTTTTCCCACAAACGCAAAAACTCATAAAAACTTAAAATGCGAGTTATATGAAAACATAGTACCGATGTGCTCAAACATGGATATGGAATGAATGGGCGTGAAACTACAACAAATGAGTCATAATTCAAACACATCAAAACGATCAAGATGCTCTAATTGATAGCTATAAATCATCAAACTTTATCATAGCCATATGACAATTAAAGTGCGAGCTTAATGAACTAAACATACTACATGCACACAAATCTAGAATTTTGACGATTCTACAAACAATAGCGTCAAATTGCAATGTTTCAACATTAGGATTAGATGTTCAAACCCGTTTAAATTTTCTCCAAACAAACTCCCTCATATAAACATACTTTTTCAAGTTCTTTAGAGGTTTCTAGCATTCTCAACTTAGAGAAAATCTTATTGGCCCTTTTCTTAGCATATTACTTTTTCTTTTGGGCTCTTTTAAACGGTGGCTTTCACGACGAGTTAGTTTTGAACTCTCGTAGCCCTTTCCCGTGAATCACTCATCATTTTTTTACCAATTTTAAATCCTCACGGTAAATGGTTATTACATGCACACTTCTCCTTAAGTCTACTTACGCATAGATGACAAGATTGAGATAAGAACGCCTCACCAAATTCAAATATGCAAGAGAAGTCAAACATCCATATAAACTCGTGCATGTGTGCGATGTTGGCATATATACAAAGTCGAATCAAAATGCATATAAACTTCGAAACAACCCCATATAAACAATGGTTAAGATCATTCTAAGCATCGATGATAATGACCAAATGTCCTAGCCACATGGATAATGAAACGATGGGGGGTCCAAGCACACCAATATGCCACATCAAACATGTAAACTCAAAAACAAAAAACAACAAGAAAAAAAAATTATTTTCGGTTTTTCAAATGTTTTCTTCAAAAACAAAATCTTTTTGTATTTTTCAAATAAGACTCAAACAAATGAAAAAACTATAATCATGAAGCAAACTAGCATATGACAAACATGGCAACACTATCATCCTTTAGATTTAGCATGGGAAGAATTAAGTGCACCCAAATGAGAATCATGAAGTTTAATTCCTAAAGCCACTAAATCTGATTTCCTAAACCAAGTAGGTGTAACACGACGCATGGGGGTTTGGGTAACCAGGGCAACTTTATTCTTAAACTTCCTAGGATCTTGTCTAAGGTCATAACAATAATGCCTAAGGTGACATTTCCTACCACAAAACGTGCAAGTGTAGCGGTGGTGGGAGTGATTACTTGTATGTGGACCTATTCTAACCATCCTAGCATTTCTCACACGTACGGGGGGAATGGGAACAACTCTCTCACCAAAACCTATACCTCCCCTATTTTCCTTAATTTGGACGGTGCCTAGGATCTTATTTAACTTCTCCGACCTAGCCTCCAAATCAAACTTGACTCTAGACGAGTCTATCAATCTCTCCTCCAACTCGTGAATCGTAGACTCGAGCAAACGCCTAGACTCCTTGTTGATGTAAAAAATTAGATTTGACCTAATTATTTTAATCACAGATAAAAATGAATAAAGAAATAATAAACAATAGATTTTTAAAGTGGTTCAGCCTTATAAGAATGGCCTACATCCACTGTTTTTGTATTGCTGATTATTTTCTTGGAATTCTCGAGGAATGGTTTTCTCAAGAAATTCCGGCCCCCCTCTGATGAGGAGGTTACAATGTATTTATAGCCTTGAGGCTATACAAATGAAAGGACAATGCGTTGTTATCTAGTAGACATGTACATTTGTATGATAATAATGAGCATTTAATGTGCAGTCATCTCCTTGATTATCCTGATTTGAGTGCTCTGTACGCTATGTAGCTCGGACCGCCTAAGCTGCTTGGACCGCCTAAGTAGCTCGGCAGGCATGAGTTCCTCGGGGGACTTTAACTGGTTGATACGCTTGAGCTGTTCGAAATGTATGAGTTTCTCATGGCGCTTAAGTAGCTCGGTGGAAATAAGTTGATCGATAGAAGTATTTGTAATTACTACGTTAAAAGACACGTGTCTTTCAAGTGATGGGTCTACGTCAGCAGATTAAATTTGGTATCAACATAAGCCCCCAATATTTCATAGATTGATGTTGAAGAAAAGTATGGAACATTCTGCTGCTTAGGTTTTCATTTTTTATGGATTTTACGCAAACTTTCGTTGTATATAACTCCTTTTTTGAGTGCATAGTATCAGGATTTTAAAGTATTTTGAATTTCCATAACCACTTCGTTTTTTGTGCCCCTTTTCTTCTTTTTAGCCACCGGATACACAAACGTCCTTCCTTATAATTATTGTTTTCTCTATTCCCAAGGTAAAGTATTTAAGCGCGGCAGAAATACTATTGTCTTTCACTTTTCAAATCTGTATCTTTGAACTCTTCATTTCTTCTCTATCTTGTGCGTTCGTTTCTTCCATTGTTCGTTGTCAACTGATTCACTCTTTTCCTGTAAGATTTTCTTCCTTCTCTTTTATTTACTTTGTTCATAATGGTTTACCTTGTTGAATCTCTTGACAAATTTCGTTCTGAATTTTCAATTCTTTCATGGGTCGTATTGGAAGAACTTTCTAAACCCTCTGACTATTTTTCTTTGGCTGAGGGACATTGGTTCCCAAGTCTCTTTGTGTCCGAATGTGGCTTTTCTTTTCCTCCAAACCCTTTATGTTTGGAGTTCTGTCAATATTTTGACGTTGTACCTGAAAAATAGCGCCAAATACCTGGAGGATAGTTAATGGAGTTCATAGGTTGAACCAACTTCATGGAACCCGTTTAGTGATTCCAGAGATTATGTATTGCTACAGATGGGTTATCAGCGATAGTACTTTTTATTTAAAAACTAGGTTTTTGAATAGGGCGTTAGTTGTCAATCTTCCTGATGCCAATAGGGATTATTTTGAACATGGAGTGGTAATGAAAAATTGGCAACACCCTCCATTAAATGGAGATGATGTATACCAAGGTCCTAGATGTCCTCCTTATGGCAATGGGATATGTTGTTTTTATTTTTTGAAATCTTGTTTTCTTTGTGTTTGATAAAATGTATCACTGACATTTAATTTTTGATTATTTTCAGTTGACGGTAAAAGAAAGAAAATAAGCGAACGTTAATTTGAAGCATTTGAAACTTATCTGGGATTTGAACCAATCTGTGGACGAGGAACACATTAGATCTGCTTCTTATTTATTGCAGTACAAAAGTTATACTTCCTCCTTCACTGCTCATCCTTGTCCAGTGGTAGTGAATCTTGACCAAGTACGAGCTTCTGAAACTAGTTTGGAAGGTTCTTCTTCTGAGTCAATTGCTCCCATCAGTAAACTAATGAAGAGAAGAAGAGCTCCTGCCTTCTTTGATAAATCTGCATCTACCAATGTGGAGGCAAAGAAAAGAAAACAAAATTTCCAGAAGAAGGGACGAAAGTTATTGATGCACCTCCTCCTTCTGCTACCGAGAAAGTTGTTGAGAAGACCCCTGTGGCTCCGAGCAAGATTGTTGCTATTACTCCTCCTAGTGAGGTTATTGTCATATCACCAGCTAAGACTACGTCCTTAGTTGAGAATGTTCTTGTTCCTCCAAGGAGGTTAAAGAAAAAATCTTCTGAGAGACTTGCTAAACTAGTCTCTCAACCATCAACTGTTGAAGGTGGTGTTTTAACCTTTATTCCCCCGAGCTCCGCTGTGGGCTTAGTAAAATCTTGGACTATCCCAGAGGTCCATGGCATTGAAAATACTCTCACTCGTGAGAGAGTTACTGCTCTAGCTGCTCAACACATTGCCTCAGTAAGTATTATTGATCTTAGCCTTTTACTTTTTAATACTATGTTCGTACATTGACTTATAGTTATTTATTTTCTCAGCTGGTAACGTGTTTCAACAGCATTGCAAAAAGTGATGAAGCCATCAGGGCCTCCAGTTCCTCAGATGGAGTAGAAAAGGCTTTTACTGTATTAACCCCGTCTTTGAAAGACTCTCATCAGAAGTATGAGGAAAATAAACTTTCTTGGGAGAAGAAGATTAAGTTCGTTGAACAAGAGAGAGATCGATCTATGGATGCCTCCAAGGATTTGGAGGAAAAATTGAAAGAGTTTAATAAGAACAATAAAGAGCTTGAGGATAAGCTCAAGAATACTTAAGAGCTTGAGAATAAGCTCAAAAATGCTGAAGAGGAAATTGCTAGACTTCATGACGTTGCTCGCCAGAAATAGGAGGTGGAGGAGAAATTGAAGGCTGTCGAAGAGCTCCTTAGGGAAAGGATCTCCTCGGAGAAGGCAAAGAAGAAGAAGGCAGTCAAAAAGTCTTTTAGCGCTGGTTGGGATAAATACTGGAATAAAGGCCTGGCCGCCATGTCTTCACAAATGGAGTATGCCAACCTTAAATATTTTAGGGACGGATGGGTTGCAGCCTTGCAAGAGCTAAAAATTACTGAGAATTTTGAGTTATTCTAGCAACACACTCATGGCCCTCCTCCCTCTCCTGGAGAAGAAGAAGAGGATGAAGCTGCCTGAGATGAGTCTTCCATGATGACTCGAGATCAGGTTCCTTCTGCTCCAGTTGTTCGAACTTTCTCCGAGCATCTCCAACCCACCAGCACTTCTGTCTAGCAGCTACCTTTATCCTCCGAGAAACCAGTCATTTCCTCCAAACTTTCTGAGGAAATCGTAGGGAACAAGGAGAAGGCGTAGAGTTGTTCGTGTGTTTGTTTTGTTATTTTTGAATGTAACCTCAGACTTTGTATTTTCTTCTTTGATGAAATAAAATTCAAACTTTGGTTGCTCACCTTGAATTTCTCTTTTACTTACTCTATATGCATCCTTATTGATTCTCTTTATTTATATTTGCTAGTTTTTTTCTTGGATGGAGCTCATATCAGCTCATGACACAGAGTTGATGAAGAAATGCAATAACTATTTTAAAGCTGGTCATGCAGACCTAAACGAGGCTCAAATCATTGACATCCTTGGTCCAGATACTTCTAAACGAGCAGTCAAAGCTTACCAATATCTGAAGTGCTTGCTCGATCGAGCTGTTGCCAATAATGTGGCTTATTATGAGATGATTGAGGATCTCCAAGGGACTATAGAGGAACTCCAGCAGCAGTACAAAGAGTCCTCCACACTTTTGCACCAAGGGTACGAGAAGAAATATCAACAGTTAAGTACTGAAAAAGGATATGATAAATTCATCTCTGCTTACGAGAAGAAAGAGAGCGTTCTAAATCTTGAAGTTAAAGATCATAGGCATATCGCCAAATTACTGGAGCAAGAGAACATTGACTTGTAAGAGGAAGTAAAACAACTCAAGTCTGTTGCGTCTTCCTCGGGAGCCTTGGTCCCTATCAATGATGAAGGTTTTTCTTTTTTAGAGGTAGAAAACACCAACTTGCGAGATGAGTTGGAAAATTTGAAAAGAGCTGGACCCTCCACTTCTACTCGTGCACGAGCAAGATCTTCTTCTCGGGGACGAGCAAAGGCTGGTCGGATTTCTATTGAAGAAGCAAGAACTCAAGCGGCCTTGGAGAATTAGGCCTTTCAGTTGGTAGAGAAGAACCAAGCCTTAGCAGAGATGTCCAAGAAGATTCTGAACCTCAGCGAGCAGCTTTCTACACAAAGCTCTGTCATGGAAAATAAAGAACTTCTGGTGAATAATCTTCACGAGAAACTAGAGAGGTTAACTTACCAATTCCATAAACAGCCCAGAGAGTTTTGGATGGCTGGTTATAATGAAGCACTTTGTCATCTTGATGCTCGTTTAGAACAGTCGAACAACGAAGGGTATAAACAGGGCTGGTTGAATGCTCTTTATGTTTTAAAATTGGAGAGAGGTTATTTCCTGTGGGATTACTATAATCCTGGAGTTCTTGATTTACTCGTGCCTCCTTTCAAGCTTGACCTTAGTTGTTATTTCCCATGGGATTACTATAATCCTGGAGTTCTTGATTTACTTGTGCCTCCTTTCAAGCTTGACCTTAGTTGGATTCCAGCCCAGGCCATTCCTCGCGTTCTGATCTCTAAGTATCTTGATGATTATAGTCTTCATCCGTTTTCGAAATATCTCGCCCAGAACACCTGCTTGATCGTCCATCTATAGTGAACGTCAGAATGTTGTAAGATCTGAAATTTATAAATTCCTCTTATAGTCTTGATGATCCTCCAGCTGGGGTAGACCATGTATCAAAGGCAGAGGGAAAGAAACCCATAGAGTAGAATTTGTTCAATTGATATCACATGCGATCTGTAATTTATGTAATTTGTTCGGGTTTTAATGAAGAAATTTTTAGTTTTCTTTGCAATTTAATTGTCATTGGTTTGGAAATATTTTATAGAATATCTGTTTTATTTACTGATGAACATGTATGTATATCTGTAGAAAGATAAAAATGTCTTATTTGGTTTTTTAAATTGCCGACCAACCAGAGTTGGTGATAATTGAATGCCGACCAACTTGAGTTGGTGGTAATTGTTTCCCGACCGACATGGGTTGGTGGTAATTTTCTTCCCGACCAACCGGGGTTGCTGGTAATTGAATTGCCGATCAACCAGAGTTGGTCATGTTTGTTTCCCGACCATCCTGGGTTGGTGGTAATTTGCTTCCCGACCAACCGGAGTTGGTGGTAATTGAATTACCGATAAACCGAAGTTGGTCATGTTTGTTTCCCGACCAACCTGGGTTGGTGGTAATTTGCTTCCCGACCAACCGGAGTTGGTGGTAATTGAATTGTCGATCAACTAGAGTTGGTAGCGTTTTTTTCCCGACCAACCGGAGTTGGTGGTAATTTTCTTCCCGACCAACCGGAGTTGGTGGTAATTGAATTGCTGATCAACCGGAGTTGGTCGTGTTTGTTTCCCGACCAACATGAGTTGGTGGTGATTTAATTGCCGATCAATTGGAGTTGGTCGTGTTTGTTTCCCGACCAACCTGAGTTGGTGGTAATTTACTTCCCGACCAACTAAAGTTGGTGGTAATTGAATTGCCGATCAACCGGAGTTGGTCGTGTTTATTTCCCGACCAACCTGAGTTGGTGGTAATTTGCTTCCCGACCAACCGAAGTTGGTGGTAATTGAATTTCCGATCAAATGGAGTTGGTCGTGTTTGTTTCCCGACCAACCTGAGTTTGTGGTAATTTGCTTCCCAACCAATCAGAGTTGGTTGTAATTGGATTGTATAGTGTGTAGCACTAATATTCTGAAAAAAAATTAACGAATAAAGAGAAATGGGCCAAACATCACTTTATTCATATTGAATTAATTGTATTACATAGAGATTTCAACTACTGATAATACTTTCGTAGATGCTCTGCATTTCATGCATTCTTGAATTCTTCTCCTACCAAGGTTTCAATCCTGTACATCCATGGATGAATAATTTATGTTACTCTGTAGGGTCCGTGCCAGTTTACTTCCAGTTTATTATGCTTTTGGATCACTTTTTTCAGCACATAATCCCCTTTTTTTAGATCACACTTCTTCACTCTTTTGTTACAGAACAAAGTTGTTCGTTATTGATAAGCTGCATTCCTGATTGCTGCTTCTTCCCTGACTTCCTCGAGCATATTTAGGTCTAATCTTCTCATCAAATCGCTGATAGGGGAGTTAAAATTAAGTAACCTGTGCATGGGTAAACCCAATTCAGTAGGTATCACAGCCTCACTCCCAAATGCCAGCATGCATGGAGACTCTCCAGTTGCTGTTCGCGGTGTAGTGCGATAAGCCCACAATACAGAGTGTAGTTCATTAATCCAATTTGCTTTTGAACTATCTAGTCATTTCTTCAATCCATTTAGTAGCATTCTATTTGTCACCTAAGTTTATCCATTGCTTTGTGGGTGACCTGGTGCATAATGAGTTTTCAGAATATTGGATTGATGACAGTACGCAGCGAACTCCTCGTTGTCAAACTGGGTTCCATGGTCAGTAATGAATGCATGTGGGAGACCATGTCTGCAAATAATGTTTTTCCAAATGAATTGATAGACTTTGTCGTATGTCATATCATTAAGGGGTTCAGCTTCCACCCATTTGGTAAAGTAATCCACAATGACTACGAGGTACTTGAATCTTCCCTTGGTCATTGGGAGTGGCCCGACCAAGTCTATTTGCCACATGGAAAATGGCCAAGGGGACGTTACGGGTGTTAAAAATGCCTGACGAGTTCTTCAGATGGACGATAAGCATTTGCATGTATCGCACTTCTTAGCATAGGCTGCGCAATCAGCTCTCATCGTCGGCCAGTAGTACCCCTGTGTGGTTATTCTTCGTAAGAACGTCCGACCAGCTACATGGGCTCCACAAGACCCTTCATGAACCTCTTCGATCAAATATTTCACCTCAGAGGGATGGACGCATCTTTTTAGCCCTGTTATCACTCCTCGTCTGTACAAAATGCCATTGGTCAACACATAACGAGCAGCTTTAAACTTTAGCTTCTTAGCTGCAAGTTTATCAGTTGGTAAAGTCCCATCTTCAATATAGGCTCTGATTGGACCTAAGTCAAGATCAATGAAATTTATCATTAGATCTTCATCTATGCTCCGACCAACTAGAATCTATATTGGGATTATTCTTCGTAGCTCGGTGCGGGTGGCTGATGCTAGTCGGGCTAGGGCATCTGCTCTTGCATTTTCCAATCTCGGTATTCTAACCAGCTAAATAGTAATAAAACTTGATACCAACTCCATTACTTTTGTATGGTACTTGATCATTAACTCTCCCTTTGATGCATATATTCCAAGAATCTAATTTACGATTAACTGCGAATCGCTGAATACAACAATCTGCTCTGCCTTCATCGTTCTGGCTAGAGTTAAACCTACAATCATTCCTTCATATTCAGCCTCATTATTAGAAGCTTTAAATTGAAAGCGCGGAGCATACTCCACATCAATCTCATCTGGAATTTTCAAAATAATCCCTGCTCCACTAACTGCAGTGCACGAAGAGCCATCCATATACAAATTCCATATGGGTAACTTATTATTGAAATTTTGATCAGATAGAGTTCCTTGGTGCAATATCTGGTACTTCCTCTTATCCTCTTTTAGTACTTCTCACTGCTCATCAGTCATCTTTTCTTGCTCATCAAATGACTTAAGTTGGTCGGGATTTAAATTTCATGATCCTGTAACATCCACAGGCTGGTCGGTATTCAATTTCTTCTCTTAGAAGGTATCATGATAGGTGAACTCTGCGATAAAATATTCCACTGCCTGCCCTTTAAGTGATGATCTAGGCTCATAAACTATGTCATATTCACCGAGCTCCACTGCCCAGTACATCAATCTTCCCGATTTCTCCGATTTATGCAGAGCTTGCCTTAATGGCATATCAGTGTACACAACTATAGTATGGGCTTGGAAGTATGGTCTCATTCTTCTACTGACTTCAATTAGTGCTAATGCCAACTTCTCCAACCTTGGATATCTGATTTCTGCTCCTCGGAAAGCTTTGCTAGTGTAGTAGACCGGTTTCTACACTCCACCTTCCATTCTTATCAATGCCGAGCTAACTGTGTTCTCTGAAACTGCCAGATATAAGTACAATCTCTCTCCCATCACTAGTCTAGATAGCAAGGGAGGTATTCCTAGTTACTTCTTCAGTTCTTGAAAGGCCTCCTCACATTCATCATTCCACTCAAATGTTTTTCGGAGTGTTTTGAAGAAGGGGAGACATTTATCTGTTGCTTGTGACACAAATCTGTTGAGTGGTGCTACTCGCCATGTGAGACTTTGTAACTCCTTTTTTGTGGTTGGAGATCTTAGCTCTAATAAGGCCTTGATCTTCTTAGGATTTGCTTTAATTCCACGTTGATTGACAATATATCCGAGGAACATTCCTTCTCTTACTCCGAATATGCACTTAGTGGGATTCAACTTAATTTGATATTTCTCTAGTTGATCAAAGGTCTGACCTAGGTTAATTAGATGATCAGTAGATTTCTTGCTCTTTGTCAGCATATCGTCAACATACACCTCAATATTATGACCTATCTGTTCTGTAAACACCTTGTTCATCAGCCTCTAATACGTCGCACCTGCATTTTTAAGACTGAAAGGCATAACATTATAGCAGTAAGTTCCCCTTGGGGTGATAAAAGAGGTACTCTCCTTATCTTCAGGTTTCATTTTAATCTGGTTATAACCAGAATAAGCATCCATGAAACTTAATAATTCGTGCCCCCCGAGGTAGCATCCACCAGTTGATCAATTCGGGGCAAAGGAAAATGATCCTTTGGGCATGCCTTATTAAGGTCGATGAAGTCTACACACATCCTCCACTTGTTATTTTTCTTCTTCACCATTACCACATTCGCTAGCCAATCAGGATATTTGACATCTTCAATAAAAGAGGCTTTTTGCAGTTTCTCTACTTCTTCTTGTATGGCTTGGTTCTTCTCGGGACTGAATACCCTTTGGCGTTGCTTCACTAGCTTGATTTCTTTGTTCACATTGAGCTCATGACATAAGAAATCTGGGTCTATCCCTGGCATATCTTCGTGACTCCATGCAAAAGTCTACTTTCTGTGTCTTAGAAATGCTATCAGCTCTTGCTTTATTGACACATCTAGTGACGCACCGATTTGAGTTGTTCGTTCTAGATGCTCGTCGTCCAGAATGATATTTTTAGTAGCCTCCATGACCTGGCCCTTAACGAGCTGAGACTCATCTCTTGGGTCTAAAGTCTCAATATATGCATCTTCTATCTCATCTACCTGATAAGTAGTAGTCTTGTTCCTGGATTCTTCACGCTCTTCTTGCTCAGCAGATGAATAGTAGCATTCCCGAGCTACTTTTTGGTCTCCCTTCACCACTCCTACTCCAAAGTTGGTTGGGTATTTTAAACATTGATGTACAGTAGATGGTACTGCTTCGAACTTTTTCAAACCTACTCTTCCCATGATGATATTGTAAGTTGATTGGACATTTTTATCCATCACGAAAAAGTGTACTCTTTCTATTCGACAAGCAAGCCATGTACCGATGAACATATCCAACTTGATCATCCCAAGTGGAAAAACTTTCTCTCCAGTAAAACCAAGTAGGGGCCTATGATATGGTTCCAACTAGGATAAATTTAGATTCAAACTATCAAAACATGGGTAGAACATGATATCTGCCAACCTACCATTATCCACTGATACTCGTGAAATCATTACTTCCTTCATTCTCATTTTGATCACCAATGGGTCATCATGAGGATATAACACACCTGTGAGGTCGTTCTTAGAGAAACTGATGACCAGTTTATCCTTGTTCAC
The DNA here is from genome assembly GCA_949130495.1 of Sambucus nigra. Classification (NCBI taxonomy): domain Eukaryota; kingdom Viridiplantae; phylum Streptophyta; class Magnoliopsida; order Dipsacales; family Adoxaceae; genus Sambucus; species Sambucus nigra. The sequence continues at coordinate 288,887,911 of OX422215.1, read as the reverse complement.
CTTCTTCGGATGATCATCTTCAGCCAAATTTCTTCGTTGTATGTATGAGAAAGCTTGAGCCTCATTAAGGTAAGCTTTCCTTTCTGCGGTAAGATCTCCTCCTCCTGCATCACCACCTGTAATTACATTACACTCAAATGATCCAAAGTGGATTGAAAATACCTCACATTCTGGTTGTCTTGGTCTTTTGGGGAGACCGGGGTCATCTTCTGGATCATCTTTATGATCTTTTTTCTTGTCATCCTTTGTCCGAAGAGGAGATTTAGACCTTTGCCTTCCTCATTCACTGGTTCGACCACTGCTTTGACGATCAACATACTTGGTCAATTTTCCTCGTCTAATGAGTGCTTCAATTTCATTCTGAAGAGATATGCAACGCTTGGTTGTATGACCGTGATCTTTGTGGAATTTGAAATATTTGGACTTGTCTCTCTTATCAGGATCTGCCTTCATTTTTGCTGTCCAGGCTAGCTCCTCGCTGCTCTTGATCTCTTCCAAAATGTGATTTGTATCCACCTTCAAGGGAGTATAATTTTTTTATTTCTTCATCTGTTCCAATGCTTGCTTACCCTTTGATTGCCTGTTACCACCGTTGTTCTTTTGATCCTTATTTTCGGTTTTTCCATCTTCCACCTTGGTCTCCTTAGTGTCTGCGTTCTTCTTTGCAGCTATGGCTTCCTCGGCATTCATGATTTTGGTTGCTTTTGCCATCAATTCTGCTATGGTCTTGGACGAATCTTTGGCTAAAGTGTAGTACAATTTATTGGGTAACAGTCCACTCATCAAAGAAGTAATTTCAGTTTTCTCCTTATAATCAATTACTTATAGTTTCTTGTTATTGAAACGAGTAATATAATCCCTGGTGCTTTCACCTGTCTTTTGTCTAACACTTAGCAAATGTGCTACTCGTTTGACTGGCTTTGCTCCAAAATAAAAATTTCCAATAAAGAGTTCTGGTAGCTGAAAGAAAGTCACAATTTTCCCCCGAGGAAGGTTATTGTACCACATCTGAGCAGATCCGGTAAGAGTTCCTGAAAATGCCCTGCATCGCATCTCGTCTGGAACAGCATAGATATCGACAGCTGCTTGGTATTGTTCTATATGGAGAACAGGATCAGTTTTTCCATCGTATTTTGGTGTTACTACCGAGGCTTTGAATTTTGACAGTGTGGGAAAGTCCACAATCTCTTGTATGAATGGTGTTCCTCGGACAAAACTCCTTTATAGAGGATTCTTGGTTTTAGCCATCTCCCCTAATCTATCCTCTAACCTTTGAATTAAGCCCTTCAATGCATCATTTCCTTCTTCGATCCTATTGGTTCAAGCAACTAATCGTGTTGAATTTGCCTCTTAGGATCTTTCATGACGAGCAGCTGGTCGTGATTGGGCAGAGCCTTCCTTTAAATCAGATGGTCGTTGAGAGTTCCTCAACATAATCCCATGGGGACTTTTATTCCTCCTAGGACCCAAACAATCAAAAGGAGAGTCTCTACTGAATCTTCCAAGAGCACTTGTCCTTTCTGGAGATAGAGTGATGTTTTGCTGAGTGTCTGTAGCTCGTACCAAGGAAGTCCATCCAGGCTGATAAGAAGGATCATTAGATCTCTCAGTACGATATGAATCGGTGCGTCTGGACTGAGATTCCTCTGGGAATAACGTTTGCCTAGTTCGCAAAGAGAGTAAACGAGTATTTCTCTAAATGCTTTGTTGTCCTGATTGGGCTGGCACTCCGCCCTGAACGGTTTGTATGAGTTGACGCATGGTTTCTTACACGGCCGTTTGCCCTTGGGCCAAATTAGCCATTATACCAACCATATCTTGGACATTTGGAGGAGTAGATGGAGGATTTGGAGGGATCCCATCATTTCGATTGCTGGATTCCGGATGATCAGCCATTGGTGATGAATTGTTTCGTGAAAAATGATAATTACAGTCGTTTCCCACAGACAACGCTAATCTGTTGATCTAAAAAATTAGATTTGACCTAATTATTTTAATCACAGATAAAAATGAATAAAGAAATAATAGACAATATATTTTTAAAGTGGTTCAACCTTATAAGAATGGCCTACATCCACTGTTTTTGTATTGCTGATTGTTTGCTGGAATTCTCGAGGAATGGTTTTCTCAAGAAATTTCGGTCCCCCTCTGATGAGGAGGTTACAATGTATTTATAGCCTTGAGGCTGCACAAATGAAAGGACAATGCGTTGTTATCTAGTAGACATGTACATTTGTATGATAATAATGAGCATTTAATGCGCAGTCGTCTCCTTGATTATCCTGATTTGAGTGCTCTGTACGCTATGTAGCTCGGACCGCCTAAGCTGCTCGGACCGCCTAAGTAGCTCGGCAGGCATGAGTTCCTCGGGGGACTTTAGCTGGTTGATACGCTTGAGCGGTTCAAAATGTATGAGTTTCTCGTGGAACTTGAGTAACTCGGTGGCAATAAGTTGATCGATAGAAGTATTTCTAATTACTACGTTAGAAGACACGTGTCTTTCAAGTGATGGGTCCACGTCAGCAGATTAAATTTGGTATCAATACTCCTCAAATTCTAAAATCTCCTTTTCCAAGGACTCCATCAAACCATGGAGATTATCTCTCTCTTTCTCCACAAACTCTAATTTCTCCCTAAACTTCTTCTCTCGTGCCCTAAGATCCTCAATCAAACTATCATTATTTTCTATGGCATGCTCATTCAACTTAGATTGCAATTTTGAGTTAGCCTTTTTCACTTTCACCGTTTCGGCATAGAACTCATTAAACGCATTTTGTAATTCCATCACATCAATCTCCTCCTCGTCACTCTCTTCACCCTCACTAATATGGGATTCACTCAAAACCTCCTCGGAAGTGTCTTTCACATGATTATTTTCGTCGTCGCTCACATGACATGCCATAAACACAACAATGTTTCGCTTAATGGGGGAACTCTCTCCCTCCACCGGTTCACTATCACTTAAGGTGGCACTATAGACAATGGGTTTCTTGCCCTCTTTCTTAAGTCTAGTGGGACACTCCTTAACCTTGTGACCGTACCCCTCACATCCAAAACACTTATCCGACTCATCTCTCTTAGGCTTTTCAAACTTATCCTTAGAGGTTGGATCTACTTTGTTGGTCTTGAATTTTTCAAATTTCTTTGCATCTTTCGATTGTTTTTTAAACTTATTAAATTTTTTAAATTTCATTGCCAACAAAGCAACATCCTCAAAATCGAAATCGGAATCCGAAACTTTAATTTCCTCCTTTCGGGTTTTCAAAGAAGTACCCTTTTCTTTCCTAGGTACTTGCTTGGAGGTAATCATGTCGATTTCATAGGTTTGTAAGTCACCTACAATCTCTTCTAGTTTCGTTGACTCTAACCTAGCCAAGGAGTTTAAAATGGTCACTTTTGCATCAAACCTACTAGGCAACGACCTAAGGATTTTCTTAATGACACGATTATCGGGAATTTTCTCACCTAGGTTAAATGACGAATTGACAATATTGGACAACCTAGCATAAAACTCATCAAAGGTCTCACTTTCTAACATCCTAATGGTCTCAAACTGTGTAGTGAGATTTTGAAGTTTTGAGGCCCTAACTGTGCTAGTGCCCTCGTGAGTGAGTGCCAAAATATCCCAAGCCTCTTTTGATGTTTCACAAGTCATAATTCTATTATATTCTTCCTGTGTGACATGTGAAGAAATAACGTGCAGACCCTTATAATTCTATTGTGCAAGTCTTTGTTCAGTTTCAGTCCATGACTTAACAAGCTTTAAACTAGTGACCTCACCTACAATAGTGACAGGGGGTGTCAATCCTTTCTCAACTGCAAGCCAAACACGCTCATCAATAGATTTTAAAGCACATCTCATTCTCATCTTTCAATAGGTGTAATTAGTGCCACCAAAAACAGGAGTTCGAGAAAATTCATTATATCCAGAATTCATCTTTGAAAACACATGTGATCATAAAACAAATAAAAATATTTTCTATCTCTGATACTAATTTGTAAAATGTGAGTCGGCCGATATGTATGTTTCAAACAAAACCAATTTTTCTCCAAAAAAGATCAAACTTTTAATTATGCACCAAACCAAGTTGTGAAAAAAGCAATTCTTACTTTAAACCAATTTTATCTTGATTAATCCTAAACATGCATCTAGTGATTAAAGAAAGTAAAATAAAGTAAAGAATACTCATAATGCTGGATGTACGAGGAAAAAACCCAAAATGAGAAAACAACCTCGGACGGCCCAAGCCAGACAATCACTATGATCAATGGTTTTACAATGACAGATTAGCCTTACACTAAGACTCGATTCCCACGGGTCTTGACGCTCCTTTTGATCTTCAACCGTTCTTCAATAGTGCCCACACAGAAATTCCATCTTCCATGATACCTGTGTACAACACACGCATCCACATATGTCTCGGTGTCCATCGAATGGCTTTGATACGTCTACGATGTCGAACACGATGTCCGTCGCTCCTTCACCGCAAAACCCTTTGGTGTTCAATGTGTAGAACATACAACTTTGGTGAAGCAAGATCACGTAAACATATAAGAATGATAACTCGGATCTTTGCAAACTCTAAGGATGTGTTTATGCTTTGTAAACCTTAGAAAACATGTGCAAACAAGGTTCTGGTTCGTAAAACTCTTTTCTAGAAATAACACTTACGAAATTATGATGCAAACACTGTTTAAATAGGATTTAAATGCCGCCTCGAAAAACGTGTCATTCGAACGACTTAAGCATGTCATTCGCGCGACATTGTATCTCGTTCGAACGAGATCCAATGTCGTTCGAGCGACCTCGTGAAAGTTTGACTTTCTGTAACTTTCTGATAAAAAACGTCTCTTAACTAAGAGATTCAAATTAGTCAAACTCTATTTCGAGTATGTCATCATAAAACGAAGTTTAAACCATTAAAAAACTTTTAAACAGTTTAAAAAAAAAATTGTCATAAAAATTACATCCTTATCTTTTATAAAATAATTCTGAGCACCATTAATTATACGCATTCATACCTGAGTGATCTCAGAATGCAATTAACTTTGAAGACGATTAAACTTGCACCAATTAAACATCGGGATGATTAATTCTTTGAAGCTTTGCCACAACATCTTCAATTTCTTCAATACGTCATAGACCGAGTGGGATCGTAACAAAATAAAATTCTCCCTATGACATATTACAAACATAGTTTTGTTCACAGAATTAAGTCAAAACAATACAGGGACTCAATTGGAAATTTATGTCCTTATACTACTCCTCAGATTATACTAGTTTTTCTATGGAAGAGGATTCAACTTAGGTCGATGTACTCGAGTCCCCTTGGTATAAAGAGGCCATCACTATCTCAAAGATGAATGGGATGGAGACAACATACATTTGAATTATCCTGGTGTATACGGACATTTACTTTGGATTGAACTACTTTTACTTACATTTTTATTTCTTCAGGTTGTTGAGGCTTCAATCAACCAAAGGAATAAGCATGCGAATATATTTTCAGTTACAGACCATAGAATCTTTTTATAAGGTTGAGGTGGAGGTTGTCAAGTCATCATCCTTTGAGGCTGGGAAAAAAATAAGTAGGCATAGCCTTTGAGGCTGAAAAGCAACAGGTGGTAGCCAAGTTTGAGGCTATAGTGAAGGAAAGTTATAAGGATGAGGATACGTATAATCATGCCACAGAGTCTTTTCATATATTATAGGTTAAATGTTCTAAAGTTTCAACTAAAGCCATGACCCATTTTGTGAAGATTTCCCATCTTAGAGATTTTGACTCTTTTTTTACTCAGAATCGCAATAAAGAAGTGAAGAAAGATGAAGAAGAGCATGTTGAGGACTTAAAAAAGGATACTGAAGAAGTCATGGCATAATTCAAGACCTCAAGATATTTTTGGTTAGGCCAAAACAAGGCATACATCCGCGGCTATATGGAAATATGGCTAAAGTGTCCAAAAACTTTCCTGAGCCCAAGAATGCAATCTTTGACCAGAGATTCACCGATGTTGAGCATAACTAATGCGAGACTAGGTTGAAGGAGGCCGATATGAGGCTTCAGAATAAGATGGCTATGGCAGCTAAGTTGGATGAGGAAGAGACTCAGACAACTTTAGACGAGGATGATGACAGATAAGAGGATACGACCTCTTGAATATCTCTACGACATTCTTTTTGAAAATAATTTATAATCTCCAGATTTTGTTTGAAATGAACTTCTAGTATTTTCAATTAATGAAATTTCTTTACATGTCTTGTATTTCTTTATTTGCTCAGCTTTATTTATCTTAAATGCAATTTTTTTGAGACTTTCTTTACATTTTTTGCCGGTTTACATGTACTTTTGTAGTTTGTGTATCTTATATGTTGTCACACAGTTCATGTGCTTTATTGAGGCTGTGGCCTTAGTAATTTTTCACGTCCAAAGGTTTTGAATTAAAATTCCACGACCTGTGGGGCATTATTTTCCCCTAAGACTTAGTGCATGTCATATCACCATACTAGTCCATGTCTTATTCATTATAATTTTCAAATTTGTGGTCTTCCATTAATGACCATGGACTTTTTAGATGAAGTTTTAATAATAACCTCTTTTAACCCCTGATAGGGACATTTGGGGTTACTATTTTGAGCCCAAAAAATTCTTGGTGCTCGTTATTCCCTCGGGAAACGTTCACTACCAATGATGATTTGGTACCCCTTTTTCTTAAGTGATTGTGTTTTATGTTTGGAGTTTCCCAATCTCTTTTGAAAGACCCTCCCTTCCCTCCTATCGAGGTGAACACAGTGCAAGAGGCTTTAACAAGACCCACTAGCACAACGTTATTGTCTTTTGGATCTACTTAAGGACTAAGTCTGATATTTTTTAAAAGAGGTATGCTTTTTACGACTTAGGTTTTTCTGTTGAAGATGAAGTTGGCTTTGTCTCTTAATTCTCTGGTTTTACTCCTAAAAAAGGATTCCTATGTGTCCTTTTAATGTCCCTTGGACTTTTATGGTTCAGTCATTTTATACACCTCCCTTCTTCTCTAACATAGTATTCTCAGCCTTTGTAGCTGTCTTGAGGTGTTTCTTTCTATTAGCTGACTTAATGAAGACATATCGAATGAAAATGCAAAGTAAATGAGTCAAACTTTACTTTTCATTGATTCTAACTTGTGGGAGTACAAAATTTGATTTTCTGGACTATTAATGGCCTTGTAGTGATTATAAAAATATAGGATGAAAAATATTTCTCACCCAAACTTCTTCTGGGTTGTGGCTTCTTCTGTACTTGGTTCTAGGTTGTGGCCTATGTGAACTTCATCAACATCCCTTGCCTGATTATCCTTTAAAGTTCATTCTTTCATTTTAGGCAATCATTGGTCATGTGTCCATGGTTATTGTGTAATTCATATTATGTTTCTTCATTTCACTTGTCATTCAGAATCTTTAGATTTTGAGGCAACTTGATGAATTTTTCCTGCTTGCTGCTGACTAAAATAATATAGTTCACTATTAGGGGGAGTGAACTCTTTAAATTTCAATTTTTATGGGTCTCATGATTCCTCTTGTTCTTTTCTTTCATCATATCTGCCACCACTTTCTCTTTAGAGGCCTTGGACTTGCTCTGATTTCCTTGGTTTCCTCCACTTTTATTATATTGAAGGCCAAAAATTCTAGCATCCAAATCCTTTGAATGAGGAGATTGTTATGTCATTGGAGGGTTTTTTTCCCTTTATAAATGTGGTTGATACATTCCATGCCATGTACTATGTCTTCATTTTTCTAGTTTCCTGGGTTGCTTTCCATATGGTCTTATAAAAGGCTTGGGAAATGAATCTAAAAAAGAAAATGATCCCTAAATAGGGTTCATGTACATATCTAAGTCTAGCCGCCAAAATTTTACCCACAAATGAAGATGCAAGGATCATTGTGGATAAAACAAGGCATGTTCGACCCAATTTGTGAGAAACTTAGTAGAACACCTCGTTTCCCATAAACGATGCCAAATTGCTAACGCTAAAAACTAGATCCACTGGTGTAATTTGTTCCATTAATATATGTATGAAAAAGGTAAATGAGAGATAAAAGGAGGGAACCAAGATATTTAGAGTGGTTTGGTCGTTAAAATGAGACTACATCCACTTTAAGGCCTTATTCTCTTTAGATATGTGTTATAAGTACAAGACTATGGGCTTATATACTTTCAAGATGACAAATAAAGGCCAAATAGATGAATATACATGTTAATGTGTAGTTGAGGCCAAGTCCTTATAAAATAATCTTCTATGAGGTCACGATTATATTATGCTAGTGTCGTCAAATCAGGTGACCAAAATTGGTCTTAAGTGTAGGGAGAAGCTAAAGAGAATTTGGCATAGTTCGGTTAATTTGTCATTGCTTCCCAAATAAAGAGTGAGCACCTCTATTTATAGGAGTTGTATGGGGTCTCACGTGCATTGTTCACGCAACATAAAGATAATAGGAAATATTTTTAAAAGGGTTGAGGTGTAAACTCCACGACTTGGAGTGCTAGTGTATGACCGGGGTGCAAAGTCCGTGGCCTAGTATAGTACCAGACCAAAGCCTTGTGAAAAAGTCGAGGTCTTTTGTAGGCACTTAGGCACATCTCTATATATTCGTGAATGTCTCTGTGCTGCATGTCCTTTATCTATTGGTGAATATATTTTGTGTACAACAACATGTGTCCATATTTTTAGTTGTTTGTTTTGATAATCTTTTTTTTTTGTTTTTTTGTTTTGTATGCAACAGGTTTTAAAAAAAAATTAGTTGTTGAAGAATTTGAAAAATGGAGTAATCTTTTCATCAAACTAATCTTATTTAAAAAGGGACTTTCATTAGTCTTACTAGACAACTCCTATTTTTTATCTTATGAAACCACTAGATCCTTTTAACCCTGAAAAGCTCCTAAATTTAATGTTTTTTGTTTTTTGTTTTTTTGTTTTAAAAAAACCCTTTTGCACATAGGATTAAATATTTTAATTGGGTTTTTCAGAAACAAAAATTTCCCAGAATTTCAATTAAAATTATATGAAGGTTTTGGCTTTGGATGCAATCAAAGCTTGAGGACATTTTCAAGATTGGTGAGCCAATTTCTTGGGTTATGATCCAATACACGTTTACAAGACAGATGAGCCATGAATCAATGTTGTGGTGGAGATTTGCATAGACATGCCAGTTTTAGTAGATCGATAGATAACGAGATCCGAATTTTATGACTATCAAGTCGAAGCCGTGGTAAAGATTGATTGAACTAGTACGACGGAGGTCTAAAGTGTGGAACGACGAAGATTTATGACTGTGGCCAAATCAAGGGTTGTAAGTTGTCCCAGTACTTTTTATAATTTCAGAATTTTTGTACTAATGGACTTATGTGTGGGGTGAATGCGTGTAGTTTTTCTCGAAAGGCTTTCCACATTAAATAATTGTGTTCCTATTTTGTCTGGTAGCATTTATTTTCCACCATTAGTTAATTACTATCAAGTCATATGAATTTGGACTTAATTACTTAATTAAAAAATTGACTAAATACTTTGGTTAGGAACAAATTACAACCGGCTATTTAATTTGCACAATATTTACATTGTTTTAGTAAATTTTAATTCTGAATTTATATATTCATTCAAGATATATAATTAATTGAGATTAAGTTTCAAAACAATTGTTTTTAAATTAATTGCAATTTATCATTGTCCACAAGAAACTAGGGAATTTCAAAATTTGTAGGCAATATAAGATAATCTGATTTAGTTACTAATTGTGATTCATTTTGTAATTAAGTTAATTTTATTAAGAACCTTAGTTTAAATAGTTGATGAGATCGTGAAATTGGTTGATTGAATGAACATAATAGATGTAAACAGCTATGTAATCTATAAATGAAAACGTTATATTTGTTAGAATCCCTCTAAATCTTATAAAAACTTGTTATAAAAAATCAATATGTAACATTTATGTTTTGGTTTTTGGTTAGTGTCACTATTTAGAGGTTTTAGGAAGATTTGGAGGGGTGTTTACCCACCATTGCTAAACCTTATACAAAATCATCCACTTAATCATGTTGGATCAATCTTGCTTAATAGATCGATCTGATCATGTAGGCTTGGACTATTATGGGGATTTAATGGACTTTTAATCCTGGGCTATAGAATATTAGCTCAGGGACTTTTATGGTAATCAATATTAATGTATACAATATTAAGTGTTGTACCACTACGTATTTTAGGAACTTTTGTTATTGTTAAAGTTTACATAGACGGTTAATGTTGAAACTTGAGTAAAACATGAAATAAATGGGAATATTTTTAATAACCCAATAAGTAGGGTTTGTTTCTGAATTATTTGGATTATGTGAACACACTTGAGGTGTGTGTATATGCTCATGGGTAACCTAATAGCAGGGCTTTGATGGCATACATAAGATGTGATCTCATATGATATCATGGTCAGTGTATTGGTTTTGCCTAGGGCTTATTACCCCGACCCTATGTGTTAAGGCACCCATTTTCAGATTTAGAACAATGTGGCTTGGTCAGATTTAGAACAATGTGGCTTGGTCCTCTCGTATATGCATGGGTATGGTGCTATACGTTTGGTGTCATGGCATAACGATTCTATTATTATTGCTTGGAGGCTATAGGGTCGGGACATCCTATAGCTATAACTATTAGTGGAACGAGTGATCCCCAATGATATATGTGTAGACCTTCGTACTTTGGATACAGGTAGTGTATGGACTTATTTGATTGGATATGGGCAATGCGTGGACCTAGATGATTGGATGTGGGTTGGGTATACTCAAGTGGATTTTAAAATGTGTGGTCTTCCATTATCTTACACATTATGTTTATTTTACAAAAGATGTATATATGTATATACAACCGAGGAATGTTAAAGTAAGGATTACTTGATTAAAGACTGAGCCTGAGAACATGAATACATTTCTGGATTGGGACTAATATAACATGTTTATAGGTTATTTAGGTTGGAATAACTTAAATTAAGTTAATATCAAAGGAAGATATGTTTATTATTATGGCCCAAATGTATTGATATGCTTACACAATATAGACTTATTAGGTCTATTACTCTCTATTATAATCTTTTTACAGGTCCTAGGCCACAACTACTGCCATATATTTGATCTACGATAGTTGGATGACATTCTCAAGCATCATTTCCTTTTCATCATTTCTAGGATGTAGGTGTCGAGCGTGTAGTTCGTTTACATTTTAGTATTTATTTATATTCAATATTTAGACAACGTGTTTATTTATGCGACATTCATTCCTGAGTCAGAGAGTTATATGATATTTATTTATTTATTTATATTTCATTTTATTTAAAGTTAGATATTAGTTTGTTATGGTTCATACATTCTAGCGGTGGGTTTCTTTCTATTATGGTTGGATTGTATTAAAGTTGTCGTATTTATTTATCACTCGTATGTTTATCATTGTCATTATTCATATTGTTATTTATTATCTCGATCATGCTTAGAATGTTATTAATTGTTTGACTCTTTTAATTTTTATATTTAGAAATGATCAGCCTAATTTCAAGAGGTGTCACAACAAGAGACCTAAAGAACCATGATAATAACAATAATAATAATAATAATAATAATAATAATAATAATAATAATAATAATAATAATAATAATAATAATAAAAATAATAATATTAATAATATTAATATTAATATTAATAAAGCCTTGTTGTTGTGGACCAATGTGAAACAAACTGATGCCTAAATTTTACCTACGTGAGAAGAAACTACACTGCTACATTCCCAGATTGTGCACATTTTTTTAGCAACCGATTAATCTGCTGAAATAAGTGATGTCAATTTGATAACTTCACGTTATCAAAAACTACATATTTAAAGATGTTTTATCTTCAGAGAATTAAATGAACATCTTTCAACCATAACTAAACAAGATAAAATATAACATAAAGGTTGGGTTAAGTCTTTTATCTAGTTCAACTTTAGATCGAAGTTGCCACCCATCACTAACCTGAAACATTTTTTCCCTATGTTTTTAGGGAATAGGATATAATTAAAAGCTAAAAGTAAAAATGAAGAATATATATGAGCATGATGGATAACATATCAAAGAAAAAAATATCATAAACAATCCAAGAAATAAAAAGAAAAGAGAGAGAGAGAGAGATATACATGTATTATGGTAACAAGGCTTCACTTTAAAAATGTCTTACAAAGATATTGTTATTATAAGATTTGTTGCCAATAAGATGATTTCATCAACGAAATCAATATATAACTCAAAAAATTATATAGCGGGTTAGTAATTTCTTCCATTGTTTTCAAAGCTTGAACTGAAATACAATTAGTTCAAAAATTGTAAAAGATAATTATAAATTTATATAACCACAAAATGAAATATCCACAACATCATTGACATACAACTAAAGGATACTTCCATAGGTTTCTAATTAGTGAATATGTAATGTAGATAATCAGTGGTTATCCAATATTTGCATGTATATATCAACATTGTCTGATGTCTCCACTAAAACTTGTTTATCTAAAATTAGGGATTTGTAGCCAACATACTCAAAATATTAGAGTGTCGCTTAAACATAAAGTACTCAAGGTGAAATAGGAACACATGTAACTGGTTATTCATGAATATTAAGTGCTCCAAGTTTGGCCTTTCAGGGTCCATAACAAAGATCTTCTATATGAATATATGATAAATAAATTGTAGGCAAACAAATATTGTCATATGGAACCTATGAGCAAAGCAATCATTTTAGTCATACATATATCTCTGTTTTGATTAAACCAATATTATAAAAATATAGCACGGATATCTTTGTATCTTAGAGTTTTGATGTTGTTTAGTTAAATACTCAATGCAATTAAAGATTAAACCAATAAACCATGACTTCATGTTCTAAGCATACCCAAGTACACATGAATAGAAATCGTGCTACGATATTACTATCAGTTATCTCTACACAACATATAATAAGTTATATTGTAATATGTCATTTAAAAATATAGGTATCATCTGCGATGACCCTAAAAGCATATAAGGACTCTGCCATATAGGAAAATTTAGGTATCATTTGTAATGACCCTAAAAGTATATAAGGATGTTGCCATATAGGGCTCATAACCACAAGAAGAATTTGTTGTTAAGACCACAACCTAGGACAAAAATGTCATGGATAGTAAGAAATGACAATTAGAGACCTTAGGGAACGGCCATATAAGGTATTGTGACAGTAAGATGACAACTTTGGATTTAAAGGTCGTGGAAGGAAAAGGAAGGCCACAACCTAAGAAGAAAGGTCGTAGAGTCTAGTGCAGGACCTTCAAGTGCTCAACACGTGAGGTGATGAATTTCCTAATTAGGTCATGACTTGAGAAGAAGGTTTAGAGGGTTCGAAAAGCCTTTTTAATATGGTTAATTTTGGATGAGAGTGTACAAAAGCGGAATATCCCATGTTCCCTATTAAAAACTATAAATACCAACCCTTAGAACACTTTCTAATATTTGTACAACCATTAATTCCCACTTTAGAGAGAGAAAGTGAGATTTTGAGAGAAAGGAGGTGTTGTTGGTTTTGAGGTTGTGGACATTTACTGTTCACTGAAGAGAAAGAGGCATTTAAAGGCGGCATAGGGTTACTATTCACCGAACTAAGTCCAAAAATGTAAGGGATTTGTCCTCAACCTCCTATTCCTTGTTAAAAACCCTAGTTTCCATATTCTCTATTGATTAAGATGAGTCCTTACTTGTATTATGAGTTTAGGCTAGGGATTTTTACTATCCAAAGTGTTTATGGGATTTGAGGCCATGGCATTTACTATTCTTGGTGATTTCTAGGTTTCTAGCCCATAAATAGTCATTATTCATCAAGGATTTAGAGACTAGGGAGTTATATTGTTCATTAGGGATTTGTCGAACTGAGAATGTTAGTGTTCATCTTAATTTATTAATTTAGTAATTTTCTCTTAGGTTTCTTATTTTGAGACTTTGAGTTTGAGGATAGGGGTTCTTGAGAATGTTCTTATTGATATTATGATATTTTACTGAGGTTTCTATATTTGATCTTTGAGGATTGAGTTATGAGATAATTAGGATTTAAAACCATTATTTTACTAAAACACCCTTGCTGGTTGTTAACGAGGAATTCTAACTCCTTCTTTGAGGTCGTGGGTTTTTCGCTTAGTATTATATTATGCCTGGGTGAGTTGAGATGGGATTCGATGTTGAGGCCATGACAGTATTTCACTAGGATGAGGTGTCATTGTATATTGAAGGCCTCCTATTTTTTTTAAGGTCAAAAGGGTTAGTCATAGGGAGATTGAACCTAGAACTAACTATAGGGATTGAACCTCACCAGGGCTCGGCTAAAATTATGGAGTTGACGATAATTCACAGATCCACCACCCTAGAATTGGGTAGGAGGGGAGGTTGTGGCCTATGGCATGTGTAGGTCAAAGATACTTAAAATAAGGCCACGAAGAATAAGATGTTAAGGTTGTTGATGCCAAAAATTATCCACCTACGTGGACAATTCAGAAGTAAACACTTGTCCTCCTATGTGGCCATAGTCCTAGTCAGCAAATAATATATTGGCAATCATGCCGACCAACACGAGTATGGCCGACCAACGAGATTAGTGATGAGTCACAACACCAAAGGTCATACTACATGTGATTTATACAACCAACAGTCACATTCATTATGTAAGGATGTAAATGCTTAAATGAATAAAAGCATTCCATCCCTTGACATTCCACCCCTTAATATCCACATTGTTATAAATACATTGTATCCCCTTAATCAAGGGCAAGATCGAACGACTTCTGGGACAATATTATTAACATGGATACCTAACTGTTTGTAACCTCTAAAATCAATACAATAACAGTGGACACATGCTTTCTTACATAGCCGAATCACTTTAAAAAACTCTATTTCTCTCTTTATTTACTATTGCAATTATATATATATATATATATATATATATATATATATATATATATGTGTGTGTGTGTGTGTGTGTGTGTGTGTGTGTGTGTGTGTGTGTGATTATAAAACTAGAACAAGTCCAGTTTTTTACATCAATAGATTGGTGCCGTTTATGGGAACCTGTTTCTAATTACCGTTCTCAGTCTCATATACCTTTGCTAAATACAAGATGAATGATCCTGAGTCTAGTGCTAGAAATTAAGGCAACCCGCCTATTCCATCTCCTCAGCCTATGGCAACATACCTAACTGGAATCCTTGCTAGTATTACTAGAGGAAAAGAAGCCATGCAGGAAAAAGTGAGACAATTGTCTCAGACAATACAAGCCAGATCTACTGCCCTATCTAGACAACAGGCAGTTCTCTCAACATATAGAGAAATGTTTCTTCCACATCCAAGATCAATCAGACATAGTTATTCTATAACTTCACTAGATACATCTTATTGTCCAGGAGCAAGTTCCTCACTCAGGTCCACAAAACCCTATGACATCCACTCTCTTTCTCCTAAAAGGCTAAGTGTTTGGAAAATCTAAGCAGAGCTTCGCCTTTTTACCGTCTGGGACCCCGAGCAAATGGAAACCCTCCCGAGAGTTATCCAAGCCTTAGTCAGATCAAGATTAAGAGTTCGACGATCTGTACGTGCCAAATAGACCTCTCAGGATGAGAGTTTAGCGTAGATACATGGTTGGAACAGTCGAGGTACTTTACATATATCTGATGCAAGAAATCCTTAATGGAATGGATCAATCCAGAGGTTCGAAGATCGATTGGGTGAAATGGAGAAAGCAAAGAATCCTTTACAACAGAGTTTTGTTAAAAAATCTCCTTTTATTCAGGCAATCGTGGAATTTCCTACTCCGTCTAAGTTTAAAGCTTCTGTGGTCACCCCCAAATATTATGAAAAAACTAACCTAGTTCTCCATTTCGAACAATATCAAGCTACAATAGATATTTATGCAGTCCCCAATGAAATGAGATGTAAGGAAGTTTCAAGTACCATTACAGGTTCAACCCAAATATGGTATAATAACCTGCCCCGAGGACAAATCATCAACTTCAATCAGATTGCTGAGCTATTCATTAGCATCTTATGTTTCTAAGCCGAGGTAGTAAAAAGAGTGGCTCATCTTTTGAGTGTAAAGCAGCAAATGGGGGAAAGCACCAAGGATTGCTTTATGCATTTTAACAATGAAAAATTGGAGGTGATTGATTATGAGGAAAAAATAGAAATCACCGCTCTTATGAGTGGCATGCTTCCCGAGAAACTATACTATACTCAGGCCAAAGATCCTCCTAAAACTATGGCTGAACTAATATCGAAAGGAGGAAAAATAATGAACGCTGAAGAAGCGATGGCTACAAAACAAAGTCTAGCCACAAAGCCTGAAATAAAACTCGATAAAAAGGACCAAAGAGTAAAAAAAGTCAGAGGAGGAGAAGGTGAATAAAGAAGACAAGCTCAAAAAGTATGGAACCTGCACTCCATTAAGTGTTAGCATTCACCATATCCTGGAAGAAATCAAGCACAATAAGGATTTGCGATGGCCTGAGAAGTTGAGGACACATCCTAACAAGAAGGATAGATCTAAATATTGTGAATTCCATAAGTATTATGGTCATATAACAGATAGTTGCATCACTTTGTAAATGAGATAGACTCCCTCATTTGCTATAGACTCCCTCATTTGCTAAGGAAAACTTAATAAATTTTTGATCGACATGATAACAAAGAACCTAGAAAAAGGTTGAATTCTTCATACAAGTATAGAGATGATAGGAAGAGATATCATGAAGATGATTATGAGGAGGATACAGACCTACCAAAGAAGTCCAAGTAGCCAGAACGTGAGGTAATTATGGTCAGTTTTGCTTCATTTGATTTCTATATGATTACAGATGGTGATGTAGGAGGAGGCGATCACACTGTCGAAAGGAAAGCTTATAAGGATGAGGCTCAGACTTGCTCTTATATCCAGATAATTAATCCGAATGAAGAGGATCGATCAAGGAAGGTTAATAAATACAAGATGGTGATCAGCTTCTCTAAAAATGACCTTTTTGGAGTACTTTGTCCCCATGATGACCGACTGGTTGTTAAATTCAGAGTCTAAGATATTGTCATCGTCAGAGTTTTGATAGATAATGCAAGCTCGATAGATATAATGTTTTATCCTTGCTTTCAGAGTTTCAATTTGAAGCTCAATCATCTAGAACCATACCATAGGCCATTAATAGGATTTTTTGGTGAAAATTTTTACCCTTTTGGGATGATCAAGTTAGATGTGCTGTTTTACACCTAGCCAATAAGTCATACGGAGAAAATATGTTTCTTTGTGATGGACGAAAATGTCCAATCTTCCTATAATGTGATCCTTGACATGGTAGGGTTGAAGAAGTTTGAAGTAATGCCATCAACAGTCTCTCAATGTCTAAAATTTCCAACTCATTTTAGGATAGGTGTTGTGAAAGGTGATCAGAAGGTGGCAGAGAGTGTTGCTACTCCTCAGTTGAGCAAGAGGACTTGATTGAATTGAAGAAAAAGACTATTACTTACCAGGTGGATACCACTGAGCCAAATAATGAATATGAAGTAGAAACCTTAGATCCACGATATGAAACACAGTTGGTCAAGGGGAAGATTGTGGAAGCTACTGTAAGCATTATGCTTGATGCTGACAAACTAGAAAGAACTACATAGACCGACTCAACACTGTATACCATCCTTAAAAAATAATTGAATATATTCTTGAGGCAATGGAGAAATGTATTTTCTTAGAGTCATGAGGATATGCCAGGATTTTATACCAATTTCCTTTGTCATGAGCTCAACATCAGCAAGGATGCTAAGCCAATCAAGCAGAGGTGTAAGATTTTTAGTCTAGAGAAAAATCAAGCTATTAGGAAGAAGTAGAGAATCTTTAAAAATCCCGATTTATTGATGATGTGAAATATAAAGTCTGGTTGGCCAACATTGTAACAGTTAAAATAAAGAATGATAAATGGAGGATGTGTGTGGATTTCACTAATTTATATAAAGCTTATCCAAAAGATCATTTTTCCTTACCTAGAATTGATTAGATGGTGGATGCTACATCGGGGCATGAGCTCTTAAGCTTTATGGATGCTTATTCTGGTTATAACCAGATAAAGATGAAACCCAAAGATAGGGAATGTACTGCCTTCATCACCAACTGAGGAACTTATTGCTACAATGTGATGCCTTTTGGGCTGAAAAATGCAGGAACAACATATCAGAGATTGGTAAATAACGTATTCAAAGAGAAGATAGGCAAGAACATGGAGGTTTATGTGGATGATATGTTGACAACGAGTAAAAAAGACTTAAACCATATTATTGACCTCAGTCAGACTTTTGATCAGTTGGAAAAGCATCAGATGAAGATGAATCTGACCAAGTGCATGTTCGAAGTACAAGAAGGGATGTTCCTCAGCTTTATAGTATATCAAAGGGGAATTTAGGCTAATCTAGCAAAGAAAAAAGCCTTGATCGAAATGCAGTCGTCGACCTATAAGAAAGATGTACAAAGTCTAACTAAAAGAGTGGAAACTTTAAATAGATTCATTTCTCGAGCAACAGATATGTGCTTACCATTTTTCAATTTGTTAAGATACACTTTTGAGTGGAATATAGAATGTGAAGAAGCATTCCAGGAGTTAAAGAAGTATTTGGGATCATCACTATTGCTCTCCTGACCAATTTTAGGAGAGAAATTGTACTTATACTTAGTTATTTCTGAGTCACTTATGAGCTTGGCCTTGGTCAGACAGGATAATGTAATCCAAAAACCAGTTTATTATACAAGTAAAGCGTTTAGAGGAGACAAAATCAGGTATCCACGCTTGAAAAAGTTGGCTATATCACTTATTAAGGCTTCTAGGCGTATGAAACCTTATTTCCATGCATATACCATAGTTGTATATAGTGATATACCTCTTCGGTAAGCACGCCACAAACCTAACAAGTCAGGAAGGTTGATATAGTAAGTGGTAGAATTGGGAATATATGACATTGTCTATGAACCAATATCTTCATTAAAGGGTCAGGATTTGGCAAATTTTATTACTAAATTTACTTACCTAGAGATTCCTGACCAACAGAACATACTTCGAAAGAAGAGATCTCAGCTCAAAAGCAAGTTGAAGTATCTTTCGATTAATCTACATCATCCAAAATCCAAGAAATGGCCCAAAAATATGCGGAGGAGAGTAAGAAGATATTCTAACATAGATCACTAAGAGAAGAAAGTTTCAACATAAATGTTCCGTTATGGAATTTGTACATTGATGAATCTTGATGTGCTAATGGCAGTGGAGCATGTATAATACTTAATACTCCTGATGATGTTCATATTGAGTATGCTCTCAGGTTTTGTTCAAATCATCAAATAATGAGGCAAAATATGAAGCCTTGATAGTTGTACTGAGTTTATCCCACTCATTAGGTTCTGAGCAAGTAATGGCACATAGTTAATTACTTGGACTGAGTTAACCAAGTAATTCATGTATATAGAGTCAAAGGAGAATTGATGACCAAATATCTTAACAAAACTATGGAAGTCATCACTAAGTTTCTAGCCATCCAGATGCACAGAATACTAAGAATAGAGAATGCCCGAGTTGATGTGCGTGCTCATCTAGCATCATCCACAAGAACTGAGCTTAGGAGGACAATTCTAAATGAAATCTTAGCTAATCGGAGTATTTATGTTTACTTAATGGTGAGTTTTGTTCATGTAGATATGGGATTTTACTGGATAAACCCCATCAAAGCTTACATCGAGCATGATACCTTACCACTTGATCTCAAAGAAGCCAAAAAGCTCTAATATAAAATAACGAGTTATGGGTTGGACAAAGGCGTTCTATATAGAAGGAGGTTAACACTCTCCTTGATCCGATGTGTTTATCCTATAAAGGTGGAAGATATGATTAAAGAGAGACATGAGGTATTGTGTGGAGCTCATTCAGCTGGTCAGTCATTGCTTCAACGAATTTACACTCAGGGACACGACTGGCTGACTATGAGGTCTTATTGTACAACCTTTTCTAGAAAGTGTGACAAGTCCCAGAAGTTCTCTTCCACTCATAAAACACCTGATGCTACCTTAACACTAATAACTTCACCCTGGTTGTTCGCTATATGGGGAATTAACTTGGTCGACCCAGTACCGACCACCAAGGACAGGTTCAAATACTTAGTACTTGTTATTGACTACTTCACCAAATGGGTGGAAACAGAACCTATGATAGAAATACCTTATGAGAAAGTGTATCAGTTTATCTGGAAGAATATAATATGTCGATATGGGCTCCCATATGATTTCATTACATACCATGGAACTCAGTTTGATAACGAAGAATTTGAAGCGTATTGAGTCTAATCCAAGATCCTCAAACTCCATTCTTCCCCGAGCCATCCTCAAAGTAATGGCCAAATGGAAGTCACAAATATAACTTTGCTCAATGGGATGAAGAAGAGGCTTGATGAAGCCAAAGGTAATTGGATAAATGAATTACATTCTATTCTTTGGGCATACAAAATGACACCGAGGATAGCAACTAGAAAAACACCTTATTTACTTGTATTTGGCACTGAAGCCATGGTTTCAGCTGAGGTCGGCCTACCAACTCATAGGGTGTTTTTGACTCCCCAATTAGTGATTAAATTCAACAACTAATTCTAGATATGTTAGAAGAAGTCCAAGAAGATGCCACTCTGAGAATTGCTGCTTATCAACACAGAACGTTTGGCTTTTATAATAAAAGTGTCAAGCTGACTAACCTAAAAGAATGCGATTATGTTCTAAAGAATTGTCCAGAATAATAACAAGCTTGAGTCTAATTGGCATATCCCATATCATATTTCAGCTATCATCTGACCAGGGACCTATCAAATCGAGACTTTGGATGGTGAAGAATTCGAAAATCCCTGGAAAGCCGAGCACCTCAGAAAGTATTATCAGTAATTCAAAAGATTTCCATTATTGTATTTCGTTTGATTTTATTTGAGTATCAATAAAATGTTGATTTCAGTTCCTTTAATTTTTTGATTTTTTTCAGAGTACGATGATGATATCATACATCCCCAGAACAAAAATAGTGCAGTACATATGTCATTAGCCTTGACCAAGTCAAAATAGGATTTAAATCCTCAGTACTTGGTCAGAAACAACTAAAGCAATAATCAACCAAGTCAAAATAGGATTTCAATCCTCATCACTTGGTCGATAATTAAAAATAACGACAAACCAAGTCAAAATAGGATTAAAATCCGCAACACTTGGTTAAGAACAAGTGGTAAAACTCCGTATAAAACTCGCATAGTTACAAACAAGTTTTACTTGAACTAAGTAAAATGTAGGAAGACATGTAAAAGTTCCTAAATATTTGAATATAAACATATATTCCTTATATGCTTGGTCACCACAAATAACTAGTGCTAAACTTTGGTCAATAAATCATGGGAGTTCCCATCGTTCACTGGCCAAGACGTGTAAGGTTGAGTCCATGGATTTCCCATGTTCATCTTTTGATAGTTTAATTGAAGTACTCATGGGAGTTCTATCATCTTTCCAGTTTCTAGACCGAACTTTTTAACAACCTCTAAAGCGTATTTAAATTGTGATACAAATAAACCATTTGAATTTTACTTAACTTGAAGACCTAAGAAGAATTAGAACTCCCCCTTAAATGACATTTGAAATTCTTTATGCATAATGTCGGAAAATATTTTAACATCCGTTGGGGAGGTAGAGACAAAAATAATATCGTCTACATATACTTGGGCTATGGTAATATTTCTATCAAAGTGTTTGACAAAAAAAAGTTTGGTTATTCCCTCATCGCTTAAAACCATTATTTAGAAGGAAGGTAGATAGATGTTCATACCAGGCTCTGGGAGCTTATTTTAACCCATAAAGAGATTTCTTAAGACGGTAGATGCAATTTGGATGATGAGGGTTAATGAACCCTTTAAGTTGTTCTATGTAGGTCTCTTCAGTTAAGATACCATTGAGGAAGGCAAATTTAACATCCATTTGATACACTGTGAAATGAAAATAACATGCCATTGCAAAGAGTAAGTGAACAGACTCAAGGCGAGTGATTGGTGCAAAAGTCTCCTCGAAATCTATTCCTTTAATTTTAGAGTAGCCCTGGGCAACTAATCTAGACTTATTATGTATAATCATCCCAGATTCATCTCTTTTATTTTTAAAAAGACAATATGTGCCAATAACCCTTTTATTTTTTGGTCGGGGTACAAGATACCATAAATCATGAATGGAAAATTGAAGAAGTTCCTCCTGCATAGCACTTATCCACAATGGGTCATTCAGTGATTCACTAACATTCTTTGGTTCTATAAGAGAAACAAATTATGCATAATGATCATGGTTATGTAGTTGGGATCTTGTATGAACTGGCTCAATAGGGTTATCAGCTACACTGTCTAAAGGATGATCTTCGGAAACCTAGTTAGGTACTTCAGGGGTCTCAGTTGGTAAAGGATCATATATCTCTGGAGAATTATAAATTAAAGTGTTTTCGGATTCATCCACAATAGTTGGTTCTTTGTTCTTACTCTCTACATTAGTGTCACTTATAACCACATTAATGGATTCCATTAAGGTTTTGGTTCAAAGATTGTTGACACGGTAAGCTCTACTATTCGGAGAATATCCTAAAAAAATAGCTTTATCTCCTCTGGTTTTGAAATTAGACAGATGTTCTCTATCCTTACGTACATGACAGGTACTACCAAAGGTTCTAAAGTATTTTAGGTTAGGTTTCTTTCCATACCAAAGTTCGTAGGATGTTTATTTAGTGTTTTTCCTTAGGTATACACGATTGATTATATGAAAAGCAGTACGAATGGCTTCTACCTAGAATATTTTAAGTAAATTCTTCGCATGGATCATAACGCGGGCCATTTCCCAAAGAGTGCAATTTTTATGCTCAGTAATTCCATTTTGTTGAGGTGTCTTAGGGGTAATATATTCATGCTTGTAACCTTTATAGTCACAGTACTCAATGACACCTGAATCTATCAATTCACCTCCTTTATCGCAACAAATTCTATCTACTTGGGATTCCTTTTCATTTTCAATACGAACTAGAATTTTCAATAATGTACGAAATGTTTATGATTTGTGTTTTAAAAAGTCAACCCAGGTAAATCAAGTGAAATCGTCAACCGTAACTAGAATATAATTGTTACCATAAAGACTAACATTACGATAAGGATCCATTAGGTCCATATGGATGAGTTATAGAGGTTTAGTGGATAGAACTTCTTTAACTTTCTTGTCGGGAGCCTTAATAATCTTTCCTTCTTAACAGGGACCACATATGATGTTTGAAATTTGTTTGATATTAGGGAGACCTCTAACTATCTCTTGAGAACTCAATTTATAAAGGCTGTCATAATTAATGTGACCAACCTATTATGCCATATCTCATTGTCATCCATTCTGGCAATGTTACAAACCTCTATACTTGGATGAACTGTATAATAGTTATCGGGAGTACGGATTCCTGTAATAATGCAATCACCATTTTTATTTAAAATTTTGCAATTAGTCTTTGAAAAGGTAAGAGTTTGGTTTGAGTCACAAAATTGCGATATACTTAGTAAATTTGCTTTAAGACCCTTTACCAGGAGAACATCCTCAAGAATCGGTAATCCTTCTTCATGGAGTGTTCCTTTACCAATGATCTCGGCTGATACACCATCTCCAAAGAAGACTTTTCCTCCAAAGAATTTAGTTTAATTTGAATGTTTAGTATTATCCCCAGTCATGTGTTTAGAACATCCAGAGTCGAAATACCATCCATATAATATGTTTACATTTTAAAGCACTGATCATAATGTTACATTTCACTGAGTTAATATCTCATCTTTTTTAACCCAAATTGCTCTAGTTTTCAATTTATGCTTATTAGCTCGTATTTGATAAAACTTGCGAGCTTGAGCCTTTTCTCTAAAACCTTTTTGCACAGGTTTTTGAGGATGATAAAAGGTTTGAGCATTTGGTTTAGAAAAGAATCTAGGATTCCTTATTGTTTATGATCTATTAGTATTTGATCTTTTCTTCCTATTGCGATAGTTAGAATTCTTATCCAGCTGTCTAGGTAAGACATAAATATTTTGCTTCTCCTAGAATAGTTGAAGCTATGGTAAACAGGTGAGTGATAGATTGGTTTATATATACGTTTGTAATAGCAACCATCAAGGGAATGTCCAAAGACATCATGGTAGGAGCAGTGAAGATGGATCGTAGAAGGGTTAGACTTGGGAAAATTGTTAAATAAAGATTTGTCTAAGTTTTGGGCTTTAGTCCTATTCCTATATGGCACAGGATAAAATGATGGATCACTTTTCCTAATTGGAGGGAAGACGTATTTATCCTTACTATCAACATTATGCTTAGAGTTACTTGATTCATCAATGTCTAACTTTTGTTGTTGTGAATCAAAATCTTTTTTTAAGGCTTGCAAATCTAGATAAGTTTCAATGGGTCTTTTGCCACCAGATACAAACTTGAGAGGTTTAAAACTTTTAGTTTACTTGGAACTGTTGGGTTAAAAACCTATTCCAGTTCTGTCATCAGAATTGGTCTTACTTTCAGCAACACAATCTTCAAAAAAAATTGAGCCAATTTCAAATTTAGCAAACGTTTTGAAGACTATTGATGCCTTTTCTTTTGTTTGTTCCAATTCTAACAACTTCCATTTATATTTATTTTCCAGAATTTCATTTGATTCAGTCAACTCTTTCAATCTATGTTTAAAAGTTTTGATTTCATTCTCATGAACTAGACATTGGGAAGTGTACTCTTTAGCATTTTGTTTGATCATATGGCTTAGGGTTCTTATCTTATGTGTGTGGTCTTTAATAACTTTTTCAAGTTTAGTTCTCTTCCTAAGAGTTATTTAGTACAGTGCGTGAATGTATGGGAGGTCTTCATTGTCAGAGTCATTAAGTGAGTAGTGTGCAGTGTCCCCTAACAATTTCAGTTTAGGACTCACACACCCATTTACACCAATAATAAATCGTTCCATTTTACTCACTCACACAACATATGATGAACTATCAGCATTCTCAAGTACTAAAGAAAACAAATCAGTAAGGATAACATCATTCAACATAGCATGATCATATTTCTCATCATCAGTGTATATGATTTTGGCAAAGAATGACATGCAAGGGTCATAACAATTAGATGACTAAGGTTCCTCAGTTATGATTCACTGGAGTCATCCCAAGTCTTGCACATATTAGCCCTAATGTTCTTATTATGATTCAAATTGACTCTATAATCACTGGCTATATGTCCTAACTTCCCACATCTATAGCATTCAGTGTTCTTAAAGTCTCTACTGGGTTTGTCAAGTCTTTTCTCATGAGGTCTATTATTAGAATGGTTTGAATAGGTAGGTTGGCCTTGTTTGTTTGCTATTTTATTTCTAAATTTCACAATTTTCTTAAACTGTTTAGATATTAACGCAATCTGAATATCCAAACTCTCCAAACTACAGTCCTCATTAGAATCTAGGTCAATTTCAGGTTAGTGACATTCATGTTAGTCAACTTAGAGGTAAAGACAAGATTAGAGGTGGAAGGTTTCTTTTGTGTCCGTGTTAATTGATTCTTAAATTCTAATTCTATTCCTGTAGTTATTAGCTTGCTACTGAGGAGTTCAGGGGTAAGGTTTTAATCATCCATATCCTCAATTGCATAGAGTCTATTATCATTTTTTGTCGAAGTGACCTTAGAATTTTAGAGACAATTTCCTTACTATCACAAGTTATACCATTAGCATGCAGTTTAGTCATAATGTCTGTCAATCTAATGTAGAAATCATCAAATGATTCAGGCTCGGTCATAACTAAAGTGTTGTACTACTAGATTAACATTTGGGTTTTAGAAGCTTTAACAGGCGTGTCTCCTTCATGTGCAGTCACAAAAGTATCCCAAGATTCCTTAGAAGTTGTGAAGGAAGAGATCCTCTTGAACTCGTGTTCATTTATAGACATGAATATAGCATTTTTTCCTTTGTTAGTACTAAGGGAGGCCTATTTCAGTTCTTTAGTGTATTCACTTTTCAGCTTCCTAATCCTCTCAGTACTTCTGTCTGTTGCTGGTTTAGTAAGAGGAGTGTAACCATTTTTAATAGCATCCCAGGCATAATCCCCAACGTACCTGGAATGAAAGCAATCATCCTTACTTTTCAGTAAGGGAAGTTGGTTCCATCAAAGAGAGGGGGCCTGGACAGGTTACCTAATATCTCAAATTTCTCATCCATAGTTTGTTTTGAAAAAATAATTTCAAAAAATCAAGATCTAAAAGAATTTGTAAAACCAAAGCTATGATACCAATTGAAAATATGTGCCACTTAAGTGGTTTAATTCAAAGTTAAACAATTTAAATGGCTCCGAACAGTTTTTTTAAGAAACTCTTTAATGAAAACAAACAGTTAACACCAGACGTGTATAAAAGATTTTATGAACGAGTTATTTAATGTATAGGTGTACCATTTTTGAAAAACAAAACTTATAAATGTTCTAAATCAACGCAGTCTCAAGAAGGTGATGACAGTAAGAGTAAGCATGCAAGAACACAAGATTTAAACATGGTAAAACCCCTCCCAATTGGGGAAACATCCACGGAGGTCTGTACACCTCAAAGGAAAAATCCACTAAAATAGAGTTAACAAATTACAAACTATATAACAACCCAAACACACAAACAGACCTAATTTAAGTTCAGAATTTTTACCAACTCCTTTGGATTATTTTGACTCCTCTGAAGGTTCTGATGTTGAGTTTGTTCTCCCATCTTTGTATCCGCTTATCCTTTTAGCTTTACGTCGACTCTAAAGTCAATAATCTCTTTACCAACACTATTTTGTGTTGTAGTATGACATGTGTAGTGGTGAAGTGACTAATCACATGGATGCAACCCACACACACTTATGAAGAACAATATTCCTAACAAATTACAAATATCGTTCTAAGATGCAGTAGGAAATTCTGAATCTCAGTTTGTTTGATACTCTCAGACCACATATCTTTATTTATATCCACAGATCTTGAGGGAACCTTGATATAAAAAGAATCCAAGGTCCTAAACATTTCCTTTATTTTATTTACAAAGTTATTTCACAAATTGTGAAATATTCACGAAATTGTAAATCCCCAGTCAAGATCTTAACTATATCTAAGTATGATTTTTCTCATAAACTGTAAACATAAATGGATTTGTTGGTTATGCTTTTGAAAACAACATATAAGAGTGAAAATAACCAACAAATAATATTTCTTGAATAAAGAAGTCAAACTAAACTAGTTCAACGTGATATGTATCACACAGTTTCATATCTCACTTTCTATGAAAAGAAAATCAAATCTAAACTTCGTGACTCAGTCGGACAAGAGATTAAAGACTAGAGAGGATGAATCTTCACAGGTTCGATGTCACTCAAACTTAAAAAATGGATTTCTGAGGAAAAATTTGGCCGGAGTTTGATTTAGGGTTTCTTTTTCTCTCTCTATCTTTTCTTTCTCTCCCTCTTCTCTTATTTTCTCTCAGAACACAAATGATCAAAAAATTGGAAACATTAACCATTTGTTATCTATTTATACTACTCATAGAACGATCTGGAAGGGTTAATCGAATTCAATGGTTGAGATTAAGTCTAGCATAAGCAATGTAAATCTTACGGCTGAGGATGGACCATTTTTAAACTCAATCTGATTTATTCTCTCAGTTAACACAAGGATTGATGTAAAGACGTGCAGGCCATCGTTAAGAATTGATCTAATGGACAAGATTAAACTTTAAAGGTGTGAGAGTAAACAAACACAAATCCCATTGTTCACTGGTCAACACATGTAAGGTAAATATTAACCCAAAAAATGCGTGTTTTTAGGTTTTTAAGGTATCTCATTTTCCACCGCAGAATTCTCTATCGCTTTCTGATCCTACCCAAGAAAGTTTTTAGCAAGAAATGATATTTTAAATAAGGCCATAAAATTTTTATATCAACTTTTAAATGTTAAAAAATGTTTTTAAAATTCCTAAAAATTATTTAAAAAATCCCAAAAATTATTAAAAAATCATTTTTATGGGATTTACCACCCCCCCCCCCCCCCCTAAATTATAGAGAATGCACTAAATGAATGCAATCCTAAATGCAGTGTTGGTATTATAACTTTGAGACTATTAGAGAAATTTTATATGTAGTGCCTGAGGCTCTTTAGTAGACTAGGATATGACTCAATTTTGTCACTATTTCCAAACTAAACAAGCTCCTATAAAATGTAGACTCAAGTGAGTCAAAGATATAGGTTGTTTCAAAAACCCCACACTAATTTAAAGAATAACACCTTTTGGCTAGTAATCACTCGACTATTATAAGATTATGTGCCAATATCAGACATTTTCGGGTTCACACCCAATCTAATTTTCCAAACATTATCACTCCCCCTCCCAAGATAAGTTCTACACTTACACACACATCCCACCGAACCCGTGTTACAACATAACTACATAGGCTTTAATCCCGAGTCCCTTTAGGTATGCATGCATGACATCGATTCCTTATCATGAGATTAAGGCTAAAAAATATGTCTAGTGACATACTATTTCACCGGCACCCACCTCTAATCTTTATCCAGTTCAAATGAGATATGAAAATATCTCAAGCCACGATCTCACAAATACACATATACAAATGCTCAAATGCATATACTAACTATACAATTGAACTACATAGGCTTTGATCCCAAGTCTTCTACGATATATAGGCATAATATCGAGTCCTTCTTGTGAGCTCAAGCCTCGCAATATGTCTCATGATATATTATCCCCACGGAGATACATCCATCTCTAATCCCTCAAATACTACAAATGAGATAGAAAACTATCTCAAGATGGTACCTCCCAAACACATTCCTACATAAAAATGTGAAAATATGTATACACTAATCGTAATAGAGATGCATCCATCTATCACCCATGTATTTATCCTCACAACACATAGGAGATATCAAGCTAGATGAGCTCCCTCGCATAGTTATATACATACTGACGACCACCCATTAGACAAGCTGAGATTTCCCGCACACTTACATGATTAATAATGGACGTCCGTTACACAATAAAAATCATGAAGTCATGCACAATTAACTCTTGTGTACCTGTGATGGCATAAATGACGTTGCTATACCTCTCACGGATACCATTTCCCAACCTAAACATCAATCTACATTATTTAGGTACCCTCTCTCTAAGGCCTATATACAAATTCTAAAGTAATTAAAAAGTTATCAATTAATGAAAAGTTATGACAAAAACATCAATCGATCGATGTTCTTGGGTCGATCGACCGATCAAGCAGTTATGACAAAAACTGAATTAACCCAGTTACGGGTTTGCCTCTCGAATCTCAACGAAATCTCCATATATCATTTCCAAACTCCAAACAAACGTTACTATAGGTACTATATACCAGAACACATAATTTTCTACGTAAAATATATCCCAATTCATCAATTACAATAATTTAACGGTTAAAATTTACCTGAACTTCAAGAACCCTAATTTTTCTTTTTCTTTCAATTCTTCCAATTATTTTCTAGATTTCCTACTTCTAAATCCATACAAATTCGTGGTTTATCCTCTACATGCGATTTAGATATCGAGAATATGATTACTTCTTCTACAACATGTGATTTTAAGTCTCAAGACTATACTTTCTTTCATGAAACAAGTTCTAAACAAACCATAGACTAACATGATTGAGACATCAACTAAAAATAAATCAAGATAGATACTTGCCTGGAATTTGAGTTTCTAATTTGTGGACGAAAAAGGTATGGTTGCGTTCCTTGTCACGCGATCTACGCTTTGGTGGTGGTGGCGGTGCAAACGGATGAGTTCTTGGCCTTGGATTGCTTGGAAAGCTTCCTATCTTCTTCTCTAATGGTCGTTCTAAAGTTCTGTGTATGTTAACCCTAAAAGGTAACTCCTAATGGCTGATATAACTATTGGAAATTCGTGGGTTTAATTACCCAAAAACACATAATGTCTAATATACCCTCCCAGGATGTCAATTAGGCCTAAAAACGCCCCAAGACCTAAACTAAACCCCCGGGTACACTTTTTTGACTATCTCGACCCTTTCGGACACTTTGGTGCACTCGAAATGATCATACGAGTGACTTTTAATTTATTCACTTTTGATAATAACAATTTAGTTCTGACACGACACAGGCGCGTCCCGACTTAAATTTCTATAATTGCCATTATATTCACTCGTGACAATTTTAATAAATCAATTCCACATATTACTTTACTCAATAAGTAATATTTAACAAATCAACCAATTTCTAATAATTACTAACTCTCGTCATGCTAGTAAATATTTAAAACAAATTTTCGGATTAATATCTCAATTTAAATTTAATAATTCCTCAAATTTAAAGGCCATAAAAATACGGGGACCCCAGAGGTAGATGCTTCAATTGTGGCAGGATTTGTCACCGGAGACAGGATTGCCCAGATAAGAGTAAGATACCCCAGCAGGAGGGGAAGAAACAACAGGAATGTGTGTATGACGTCCAGCATACTGAAATCCCACAACCATCATCGGCCATTGATGGTACGTTCCTTCCTTCTAGTACTATGGGACACATTTTATTCAATACTAGGGTGTCATACTTTTTCATAAATACTCACTTTGCACGGACCTTAGAATTTTTAGACACTACTGAGAGTACGGTGTCATGCGTAGACTCGTCATTGGGAAAGGGTAACTAATTTTCTTTATACGCCGGGGTGTAGGTATATTGTTTGGTTTTACCTACAATCATACTAGTTTTAGTCATACGTGAGCACGACATCATTATTGGCATGTATTGGCTTGCTACATACAGAGCCATGATAAATTGATTCGGTAGGAGTATTATCTTTGCCATTGCGGGGTAGGAGATGTTTTTGTGGCGATGCCTCGCCCATAAGGGGGATCTTCCACCTACTTGTATTACATAAAGGAGGATACCTCAAAGGAGATTGTGATTCTCCTGGATTCGATTCCTGTCGTTCGTGAGTTTTTGAATGTATTTCAGGAGATAAGTGGGTTATGTGTTGAGGTATTTTGTGGAGAGTAAAACCAAAAGAGTTAAAAAAAATCGAAGTGAGAATAAGGGGCAGGGGTATGGAGCTTACAAGGGAAATGGTTAATATAATTTCTGATTTGGTTTAGACACATGCGTTATGTCCGAAAGACGGTTAAGTAGCCAAGGCGATTGGAAAAGTAGAAGTATGAGTTTTATCCTTGGAGGATGAAGCGTGTTTTATGTGACATAAGAAAATCATTATATATTTTTTTATTTCTAGATTCGCATGTGAGGAGAATTTAGTGCATATAGCTATAGCGTAATTATTATGTATATGGTCCCTTGGTAAAGTGGGATTATCTTTAGTGTTCTCCGCGGAGGACAAATGGCTGCACTATTAGTGATTTATATTCTTTATTGAGAATTCTCGTATTAGTGATGTGATATGCGAGTACGACATTATACTAATTATGGTTTATAAAAATGGTTAAAACAATAGTGGAAAGTGATTTCAAGGCCATCGGAGTGGTTGCCTTAGGGCAGCATGTTTTGTTCTGGCGAGGCCTCACCTGCGAGAGGGACGGACTCGTACTTATATTATCTATTGTAGGGACTTCGAAGGGTAAAGTAGTATCGAAATGTTTAATCCCAGAGTGTTTAGGGACCTTGTTGCCATGGTTCAGTGTGTACTAGGTTTACCATTGACCGAAAAGATTTAACTCAATATTATGTTTACCACTTAGGACTTGGTGATAGGAAGAGCGCGTTGATATACCTATCCTTTAGAGATGTGGGAGTTGAGAGTTACACCCATATGTTTGGGAACGGGATTTCAATAATCCCGACTGTATGTATTCAAGGTTTATAGAATGTGATTTCCACCAATACTGAACGATTGTACAATTGGCAAAATGTTCTTTATTAAGTGTAATTACGGGCGAAGATGTAACTTTTTCTGTCACGAGACGGAATAACGGGGTACATGTTATGGACGGAGGGCCTAACGGATTTCGATAACCGATAATGATAGGTAGTAGTGTATCGGGGGGTTCCTTATTTGTATTTCGCATTGCGAGACATCCCACGCATGAAACTTAGCGTAAGATTGGAAGTAGCAAGATGTTTGGTCATTAGTCTATGAGTTTGGTACCTCAATCGTAGTAGGAGCAGGTAATTATATCTGTAAATCAGAAGTTGAATTATGAATTAAGGTCAGTGGAGCTGGTTATGTCGAAAGAAAGCATTGAAAATTTTGTCTTATCACTCCGAGTTGAGGGGTGGAACGATGATAAGGAGGATTTAACATTTCAATTTCTAGGGTGATTGAGAGTACCCAAGTGTTGTAATCACGTTGTGAGCACAAAAAGAAAGAATTGGGTGTTATGTGTGAAGCGTATGTGATGCCTACGCTAGTATGCACGGTTTATAGGGTGTGTGGGCATCTTGGTTAGCTGATTTTAAAATCGTTTGAGTTGTAGGGATGTGGAAATAGACGTGTGGAATATATATGTGTGGGACTAACATAACGAGGTGGAAGTGACAGAGTGGTTTAAGCATCGCGTGAAGATAATAATCCATATATACATGTGCAATTTGAGTAGCACACCCGAATTTGGTTGGAAGGCTGTGGGAAACCATTTACAAAGGGGTATTTCTTGAGAAGGGTATAATTTAACTATATGGGGAACACTCGGAGCGGAGTTGTAATTAGTCAAATGTTGAGAGCGAGTTGCGCGTATAAAGAACGATGATGTTAGTATGGTTTAAAAGGTCCAGAAGTGCACATCATGGAGAAAAGTGCACGGGTCGGAACTTTCAGTATACACCAAGGAAAGAAGGGGAGTATTAAGTGACACTTAATGTGAGATATTTCAAGTAGAAGTCGATGTTAAGCGGTACATAGTGAGTAGACTCCGCATGCATCACTCATAGACAAAAAAAATCGGTTGGAAAAAGAGGATCAACCAGAGAATTGTGTGATTATAGACAATTCATATAATGGAAGAGGCCGACAAAGTCGGTAAAGATTCTTGGATGGGTCTCCAACCTTAAGGCAAGATCAAGGGTTCATTAGAACATGTGGAACAAGTCGCCCAAGAAGGAAGTGATTGATGTTCCTTTGGGGTGATTTACAATATTAGCAAGTGTGCCCCAGTCTTCCTTTGAAATGAAGAATCACGCCGGTACGTGATCGTTTTCCATAGGATGAGACTTTCAAATCCCACCTTCAATATGGAATTTCAGGAAGCAACGAGGATAACATTTCGTTTTGAGTACAACGTATCACCCATAGCCGAGGAGTAGGCACACAGTGATTAACGATTAGTATAGACGCGTGAGGGTAATTTTGGAATCTTGGTAATCATTTCATTTCGACAACGGATATAGCTAACAAGTGAAGTATAGTATGATAGAGTTTCGTGGAAGCACTCGTACCTATTTATTATGAACAAGGTTCTTATTGAGCTGAGAATAATCTTAACTATTCTCCCTCTCGATGATTAGAGGGGGACGAATAATAAGAATTTTGGATTGGTCGAGAATAATCCGATGACTATGGTGGAATTACCACGGATGTTTTATGCAAACAAGAGGGGTCAGATGTTCGTATGGTTTCTCTCAGAATGGGAGTTTTGTGTTTAGATAAATTCGAGCAGTTGTCATATAATGAGTTGCGGTATCCGAATGTTATTGAAATAATGGGAATCAATAATGTATAAGCGTGTATTATGCGAATGTTGTGGGATAGGAGCACAATGTGAAGTGTCTCTAATGAGAGTGTTAAACAAACTTGCTGTGAGGTGGGGGCTATAGTGGTTGAGCACCTTACTATGTAGATAGTTTGTGTATTGTTAAGGTATCCATACTTGTTTTACAAGGTAGGCCTTATTTTCCAAATTTCGGGACAAAATTCCGTTATTAGGGGGGAAGTATGTAACACCCCGTATTTTTATGGCCTTTAAATTTGAGGAATTATTAAATTTAAATTGAGATATTAATTTAATATTAATCCAAAAATTTGTTTTAAATAATTACTAGCCTGATGAGAGTTAGTAATTATTGGAAATTGGTTGATTTGTTAAATATTACTTATTGAGTAAAGTAATATGTAGAATTGATTTTATTAAAATTGCTACGAGTGAATAAAATGGCAATTATAGAAATTTAAGTCAGGACGCGCCTGTGTCGTGTCAGAACTAAATTATTATTATCAAAAGTGAATAAATTATAAGTAGCTTCTATGGTCATTTTGAGTGCGCCAAAGTGTCCAGAAGGGTCGAGATAGTCAGAAAAGTGTACCCGAGGGTTTAGTTTAGGTCTCGGGGCATTTTTAGGCCTAATTGACATCCGGGGAGGGTATATTAGACATTATGTATTTTTGGGTAATTAAACCCACGAATTTCCAATAGTTATATCAGCCATTAGGATTTTCCTTTTAGGGTTAACAGACATAGAACCTTAGAACGTCCATTAGAGAAGAAGATAGGAAGCTTTCCAATAATCCAAGGCCAACAACTCATCTGTTTGCACCGCCACCACCACCAAAGCGTAGATCACGTGACAAGGAACGCAACCATACCTCTTTCGACCACAAATAAGAAACTCAAATTCAAGGAAAGTATCTATCTCGCTTTATTTTTAATTGATATCTCAATCATGTTAGTCTAGGGTTGTTTAGAACTTGTTTCATAAAAGAAAGTATAGTCTTGAGACTTAAAATCACATGTTGTAGAAGAAGTAATCATATTCTGGACATTTAAATTGCATGAAGAGGATAAACATCAAATTTGAATGGATTTAGAAGTAGGAAATCTGGAAAAGAATTGGAAGAATCGAAAGAATAAGATAAATTAGGGTTCTTGAAGTTCAAGTAAATTTTAACCATTAAATTGTTGTAATTGATGAATTGGGACATATTTTATGTAGAAAATTATGTGTTATAGTATATAGTACTTGTACTAACATTTGTTGGGAGTTTGAGAATGATATATGGAGATTTGGTTAAGGTTGTATAGGCAAACCCGTAACTGGGTTAATGCAGTTTTTGTCATAACTGTTTGATCGATCGATCGACCCAAGAACATCGATAGATCGACCCCTCCTAGAAAACTGCATAATTCTTGTCCGATGGTTTAATCCGGTTAAAATGCATAG
The DNA here is from genome assembly GCA_949130495.1 of Sambucus nigra. Lineage (NCBI taxonomy): Eukaryota > Viridiplantae > Streptophyta > Magnoliopsida > Dipsacales > Adoxaceae > Sambucus > Sambucus nigra. Next base: position 288,852,594 of record OX422215.1, on the reverse strand, counting down.
GAAACCTTGATTATTTTTGCTGGGGTATAATGGGATATAGAGAAGACCTGTAGGGTCTAGGTAGCCCCCATTAAGTGAAAATTAATGTAGGATGAAATTTTGGGTTAACAAGGGTTATTCATATGTATAAGAAATCATGCGTGCGTTTAATTAAAAAAAATGAGACCGTAAGGGAGTTAGACCAGAAGGTAAGTGAGAGTATGCATACTGAAATTATATTTAGGATGCTAGAATACTTCGAGAAAGGAGGAGTAAGTATGAATTAAATTATATATGAGAATCAAAGTGGCAATATCGCTATACGAGATAATCGAGTAAAATCTGCTTAGAACGGATAATTATAATTATGGTTTGTGGGCGCACCTAATTTAGAAATGTGAATATTTATATATATGACTGTGTGATTGTGCATATTGTATATCTGTGTAGAAATCATACCCGGGCTACTTGCTATCACGGGGGTTTCCATGTCGGGAGGGTCTTATCTCGATTTCACCTTTATGGGGGATATTGACTCGTACCCCAGAAGATAGTATCCTCGATACAGGCTATCTAAAAATGATAGTCACATGTTCTAAGAGACGTGAGGGTATGTTCTGACCTCTTAGGACCTGGAACTATGCTTCACCTCTATTTGTTTGTGTATTGTGTTAATACAGTTCGAGAGTGATTACGGACTAGTATTTCCCTTAGTTTGTGTGATATGGGGACTTGATAGCAGAGTATGCCAGCCCCATAGGTTTTATGTGGGGTGTCGTTAGTATATATATTATATGTGTGACTAATATATATACGTATATCTATATGGGAACTTCCTACTGTGCGTAGAAGTAGATAAGTAATGAATAAATGCTTCAATTTTACTACAAGTGTTCGGAAACTTTATAAGGGAAATGAGTTGTTCTAAATAACGTAGAAATCTTGAAGAGAATGATTTTCTAAAGTAAATATAATAACCTTGCTTTTCACCTGATAAAACCTTATGGAGAATAAGTTAGAGAAACTTATGAGATTTATTAGTACGGTAGGCGTGCACACTAGAATGAGAGGTGAGAATTCTCAAGAGAGTGTCGCATACTAAAACCAATATTTTCGAGATGTTTAAAATTATTTTCGAGCATTCATCAACACTGAATCTTGTACCTGTGGAATTTAACAAGTTGCTCAAACATCTGTGGAAGATAAAATAATTTAGTCATCCAATCAATGATATGTATTTGCTTGGGTAATAAAAAAACATAAAATAATATGTTATGCTATATGTCAATATGACCAAATTTTTATCAGATATAAAAGATATGAGGCTTGATAATTTTAATTTTAAGTGAATGCTCAAATTTAAGTCTGGTAAAAAATATTTCTAAGTTGTTTGTTCCGACTCCTTTAATCAGTAAACATTTTTATAGATTTAAATATATTTAAGTCCCCCATGTCAAATCTGAAACCCAAAAATTTAGCCGACCAACACTCTGATGTGGTGCTCTTCTTTGCCGACTAACATTGGCACTGTGAGGTGTCGCCTGAGTTTTCCTCTTTGTAAAATAGTCCCAACCACCAAGGGTGAAATTTCAAACGATAATGCGCAACGGGTTTGGAGGCAATCGACCCTAGATCCCATTGTTTATTTTCCAATGAGTATCAGCAGGTTCACCGATCTATGCAACGGTCAAGAAAGAGAAGTCGAACGATGTCTCCAACCAAGTATATAAGGTTGGAAAGCCCCCGACCTGTGAAAATTTTTCGCCAACCTGTTGTAAGAGAGCTCCCAATCTAGTTTGTTCGTCGTATAAGAATTTTCGACCAACATATAGGAGCTGCCAACCAATAAAATGACCTGTTGACCCAATAGACTTTGGTCAACCATTGATGCCGATCAACACTATATTTCACCGATCTACATTAGGTGCTCTACATAAAACTCTGGTTCCAGCAAAAGCAAAAAAAAGTTGATAAAACTCCGGTATTTTTATCCCATGTCGTCGACTAGTTAGAAGTGGTCGAAAACTCCCGAAAATCATGTCGTCGATCTTCAGTGGATTAATAACACTGACAGCAATCCTACCGCCGACCAGCTTTTAAAACAAAAAAACTTTAGTGAAACGATATCTCCTTTTAAAGACTTTTTTTTTAAACCGGACCAATATCTCATTCAAAACAATTAAAAGAAAAATGGTGTTCCAAACCTCTGTGCCTCTCGTCCAAAAAACGCGTATTTTTTCTTTTCTTTTTTTTCATTTTTTCTTCGTATTTTAGTTTGCATATATTCAGACATATTTTTAGGTATGTACGATTTTAGTATTTTTAATAGCCTTGTTATAGTTAAAGATGTTAAAATATGTTCAAAAAAGGCCCAAACGCATTTTCACATTATTTTATGCCTAAGATCCGCATAGACTTTTAAGACTTAAGGCTTAGCCTCCATGCTTCGGTAGCGTCCTGCATTTTTTAGAACCTTGTATATATAACATATATCCCTTGTCACATAATAGAGAATCTAAATGCTTTAGTCCATACAAAACCCATCCTACACAACCTGCAAAATTATCTAATAATGGTCCAATGCTAAACCAATTCACCTATGAAGTTAAATGGGTAATATTACGATCATTAATGCCTCATTTACATTGGGTTTAGTTGGGTTGTATGTGGCCCTCCGTTAGACCAATTAAGAGTCCATGTATAATAACAAGGCTTTTAATTGTTCTATTTCCATGTATATTTTTTAAATCCTATTGAGGATGTCTAAAACAAAAGCCCTTAATAGTGAGAGTGAAGTTATAAACCACCTGAATGCGTCTGTGCTTACAACAAAATCCTATTCTTTTGCCTCTTAAGCTTGCATAGATTAAAAATATATATATTCTCATCCTTCTTTTTTCTCCATAATTTTGTATAAAAGAATCTTCATTTTTCATTTCCTTGAATAAAATAAATAAGGATCAAATACCAAAAAGCTCCACAAATATTCTTTAATACATACTTAGTCCAATCCTCTTATTTTGTACAAAAAATTCCTTCACCATGCCAAAAAGAGAGTAGTCATTGCTGATTTGCAATGGTTCTTAGGGAAACAAATGTCCTCAAATTATTTCTTTATTTATTGGGGCATATACCAAATAGTCCTTCAAACTTTTTTTAACACACGTTTAGTCCAAGCCTTTTTATTTTGCACCAAAAAGTCCTTCACCAAGACAAAAAGACTTTAAAAATCTATCCAACGCACTAGGGGCAATTTTCCTTGCAAACAAGAAACATACATGTGTGCTCCTCCCATTGTACTCGCATCTTCTCTCACTCCTCATCTTCTCCAATAGCTTTTCCGTCACATCCATGAACCGGTTCGGGTGGGTCCCACCCTTCGAGCAGTCAACCCAAGTCAAGGTCCTATTGGAATTCCTCTCCCCAAATTCCATGGTCACAAATGTTGGTAAGTAGTGTTCATCAGCAGAACATGACCCCTTGCAGTGGCTTTGGAATATTGGGAAATATTTTCTATCCGAGATCACTTTGGTGGATAGATCTCGATCCATTTCAAACCATTGGGCCGCTTTTATCCATTGTTCAATTGCGACCGTTGGATATATTAGATCGTTGTACCGCCCATGGCCCACCAGGCCTGGTAAATCATACGACTCCACAAAGTTTAGGTCTGAATTTATCAGGTAAGAATATATGGTTGTAAAATTGAACAAGGTGATGCATGATTCGGACAAGAGGATGAAACCTTGGTTCGAGTAGTCGAGAAGGGAGTTGGCTAGCAGACGTCGTTCGGCTTCAATCATGTTCGCATTTCCCCACTCAACTTCCTGCATTTTCAGAGATGTTTTTTATTAGACGATATGGATTGTTTAACAATTAACAAGTGTGATATCAATACAATATGCATTAAGATATAATTAAGACACCATTATGCTTTTACTATATATATATATATATATATATATATATATATATATATATATATATATATATATATATATATATATTCAAAAACAATGTTATAAGAGTGAAGTTAAACTTACTAACAGAAAGTTGAAAACTTTGATTGGATAAGTTTTTTTATACTACCGGTTTCTAAAAATATTATAGTTATCATCCTTTGACACGATAGTTTGTGTAAAAAGTTTGTAAAAATTACATTTTCCATGTCATAAATATTACATGTTTTAGGAAACGAAAAGATAAAAGACTTGTGTTTTGAACCGGATGAATCAGTAGTTTGCAACAGTAATTTGTTGGGGAATCGCACAGACATGTGATGGTTATTAAGCAAATTTATTATAAGTTGAATTTTCTATGTACCTTTTCTTTGAGTCTGAGTATGAGCTCAGTTTTAGCAAAAAAGAGTTTACTTTTAAAAGTCAAGCATTTAAGGAAAATATTATCTTTAACATAATAAACAATTAGAGAGTGAAATTCATTTACAAATCATGATATTTGCTATATGTCTCAAAATGGATTTTATTTCTGTACATCCTAAATTACGCTACACTTAGGCCAAGAAAAATTTGAATTGTTTGAGAAAGACATAAAATTGAAGCATGTAAGCTATAAATATAAAGATGTTAGGCAAGAAACTGACCTTATTGGGGATTCTACGGCCATGAAACACTGAACTTTCAGGCTTCGATTCCTTGAAAGATGGTTCATAATGAACATAAATTGAATAAATCCCTTCATGCCCTTTAAAAAACATCACCCACAATGGCGCTAATAAAACTGGCCCTCTTGTCAAGAACATGATAGCCACTTTTGGAACTCGGTCGAATGGAATTTCACTAATCTTTGGTGGCATTGAGTCTCTCCATAGAAATTCTTCATCATTCATATCATGCATAACATTGGGTGGTTTTAGATATTCTTTTAATCCAAAATGAATTTCATCATCGGAATATTTCCCAGCAAGTGATGCCAATGTTGGTGGTGGTGGTGAGGTGGTGAGAGAAAACTGAGTGAATTGTAAGTTGAATGAGATGTTTTTGAGGTGGAAATTAAGTATAACTCCAAAATTAATGGAAAAGTCAAAGAAAACGATAAATGAAAGGAGATTCACCAGATGTAATGGGCGATTTATGAGGTTCATAAGTGAGGATAGTGGGTTTAGGTTTTCGTTCTGATTCTTCATTTTTTCGGCCTCACACCCTCTGTGTCCGTTCTTTACTTTTTGTATCTCTCAACCCTAATGGACCTCTCGTGTCTGATAAAATAACTCCAAATTTTTGTCCATTAATTAAACCCAAAAATACAATTTACCACAATGCCCTCTCGGGGCGCCGGTTAGGCCTAAAATTTCCCCGGGACCCAAACTAACACCCGAGTATACTATTCTGACTATCTTGACCCTTACGGACTCAACGGCGCACTCGAAATGACCATATGAGTTACCAAAAATAATTAATCTTTTTATTCCATTAAATTTGTCATGACATGACTCACACGCGAGTCTGACTTAATTTACTAAACTGTCGTATTTATTATTCTTGACAATTTATCGAAGTGTATAGTTCCATATTACATATCACGCAGTAATATTCAATCAATAAGCATTAACCATTGACACGTTAGTTAATATTTATTTGAATCCAGATTAATTAATAATTAAATTCTCACATTTTAGTGCAATTAATCCCGCAATAATAATTAATCCCATAATTATGTAAATCATTAAAAATATGGGGTATTACATACTCCCCCTAATAACGGAATTTCGTCCCGAAATTCGGAAAAGTAGGCATACCTGAAAAAATTAGGTATCCTCCAGTACTCCAAACAAAATATAGAGAAAGGCTCAGTCACTACAGCACTCGCTTCACAACAAGCTTGTTGAACACTCTTGACACTTTATATGTTATAAGGTTACACCTCAATAAATGCAGCTCACTTTGTGCCCTTACTAGGAAAAATTCGAATAAGAATAGCCTATACATCATTGGCCGTATTAACTCAATATTATTGTGAGTTCATACCTCACTTCGTATCAACTCTCGCATTTATTTAAACACAAAATTCCCCTCCTAGGAGCAATCATAAAACATCAGACTACTCTTGGCCATTCTTTGAATCTCTGATTCCCAGTGTTGTGATTTTTTTTCCACAAGGGAAATCCACTTCAAACAAATGATGGTTAACCCATTATAGTCATCGAACTCCAACTTCTGACAAATCTAAAACTCTGATAATCCGCTCACCTCTAAGCATCCAAAGGGAGGATAGTAAGGTTTATCCACACAAACCTCAATAAGCACCTTGTCCACTATAAATAGGTATGAGTTCTTTCTCATAACTTTTCTATTAGAAATGAAATAATCACAATGACACAATGAATGCAAAATTACTCTCATACAGTTCCACCAGTCGTCGATTACCTTGCGCCTATTACTCAGGCTATAGGTGATATAACTTTCTCAAAACGATTTTTTTTCACTACTTCCTTATACCCCATATTGAAGGTGGGTTTCAGGTTTCTCATCCTAGTTCGGATTAATACTGGGTAAGGCTACATATCGGCGCGATCTCTATCTAATATTGTAAGTCACCCAAGGATATAACAATTTCTTTCCTTCTTGACAACCCATTCCATACATTTGAAAGAACTCGTTACTTATCTATAAGTTGGCAGCCCCTCAAAGGAATTTACCAACTTGACTCTTGCATCACCGGAATTATTGGTTTGATACAAAATTATATGGTTGATCATCTTACCACAACCGATCTACTACTTATTATACCCCTTTCAACACCGACTTTCATGTATAATTCTTCTTGATAAATAATACCTACTAAACCCCTTCTTCCCTCGGCGTATACCAAAAGTTCTCACCCCTGCACCATTTTACCACGTTGTGCACATTCGGACTCTTTATACCTTATTGACATCCTCACTCTATTTACCCTTAATCCACCCTTAACATTCGATTGGGTGGAACTTTCCTCCATGTTTGTCCATAATAGTTAAATATTTGTCTTCTCAAGGGATACCCCCTTTTTAAATGGTTCTCGCTTCCTTTCCTCCAAGTTCGAACGTGCTACTCTGATTTCACATGAATCAATATATTGTCGTCCTTCATACGACGCTTAATCCATTCTACCAATACTATTTGTAATATCTGTTTCACCAGCATAAATTTCACCAATCTCTATGTCTCCTCTTTCGGTGATTATCACATTAACAAACCAGGGTGTCTACACCCCTCATAACCCATACATACGGGTTTAAACATCGCATATGCTTCATAATTACTCCAAACTCTTTATTGTCCCTGCATTTGCAACGTGGCTATACCACTTGGGGGTCTCAATTACCCTCGAATTTAAAATTCTAAATCCTCCTAAACATCGTTTCACCCTCAACTCGCCAAAATAAAACAAAATTATCGGTACTTCCTCACTAACAACTGGCTCTACTGGCCTTATATCGTATTTTCCCTTTTAACTTCTAGTTATAACTACATACTTCCATAACGAACGAGGTACCCAAATCATGGACGAATGGCTAAACATATCCATACTACCAACCTTACGCTAAGTTTCATGTGTGGGATGTCTCGCAAAGAGAAATCCAAACAAGGAACCCCCCCGATACACTACTTCCTAGCATTGTTGGTCATCGGAGTCCGTTAGGCTTTTAGTCCATAATATGTATCCCTATATTCCCGTCTCTTGACAAAAAAGTTACATCTCCTCTCATAAAATTCTTAAACAAGAAACTTCCATCGAAAGACATTCTCTCTTAACATTGGTGGTAATCACATTCCATAAACATTATGCAAATATAATCGGGGATCTCAAAATCCCGTCCCCAGACATACAACTATGAGTATTAACTTCCACATCTCTAAAGGGTGATATAAAAATGCATTCTTCTTATAATCACATCCTGAGCGTTAATTATAATAACCAGCTAAATATTTCCGCTGAATAGTAAACCAAATACACTTTGATTTATATCAATAAAGTCCCTACACATACCGAGAAAAAATATCCGAGACCATTATACTTTTCGAAGTCTCAACCATACATATATACGTATATAAGAATATATAAACGCGAGCCCGACCCTCTCGCGGATGGGGCCTCGCCAGAACAAAACATTCTACACCAAGGTAGTAACCCCGATAGACTTGCAATATCCGCACACTATCGGTTTAAGCATATTATAAAAACCATAATTAGGATAATATCATACTCGTATAACACATCACTAAAATGATAATTTCAATAAGGTATGTACCACTAGCGACACACCCATTCATCCTCCGCAGATCACACTAAATGTAACCCTGTTATAACTGGAAAATATTCACATAAATAATAACATTGTTGATATACGCACTAAACTCGACTCTCAAGCGAATACATCAATAAAAATGTAGTAGTTCGTTCCTGACACATATAACACGCAACATCATCTGAGGATATAACTCATACTTTTATCTTGCCAATCGCCCTGGATGCTCAAATGGTTCCTGGACTTAACACTCCTATCTGTACCAAACTGAAAATTTCAATAACTATTACCCTTGCTAGGCACCATACCCTTATCCCTATACTTGCCTCAGGATAAATTTTAACGCATGGGTTTCACTCCCCACAAAATACCTCTACACATACTCCACTTATCTCTGGTCACACTAACCATGTTAGGGTTATCATCTCGGACGTTACTAGTCTCGGCTTTGTTGTTCCCTAAGATTTGATGGACCTAAGAAACACGTTATTGGCTTCAATAACTCTTACTAAAATTACCGTCACTCGATAAATAATTCATCTATCCAAATCATTGAAATGGGTCCCCTGATGGACCTCCCCCTTGTGATGCTTCACCAACACCGTTTCCGCCAGTCTTACTCTATCTAAATTCTTTGATTCTTGAAGCTCCCCTCACAGGGTAGCATTTACCTACATATTAACAAAACACGACATTATTACCATATGCATCGACCGCCCGAGCATAATTCCCCAGAAGTGTTAACAATTCTTATTGTAAGTTAATTTTCACCTTTAATATCCTCTTCTCCATTGCACCTACTTGAGCTGGTGTAAGGTAAGCTAATTCATTAAATTTCTTTTCACAAAGTGACCTCTGTTCGACCCTCTTGTGTGAGTTCAGAACAATGTCCCATCTTATCATGAACATTAGATGAAGGAACTTATTGTCAAACCATACGTATGCGCCTTCTCTTGACAAAACATTCCATTTCTAAGTGTGGTGGTTGCCTCTCACCATTGTAGCTCTTCTCTTACGAGCCAAGAGAAATTTTACCCCAAATTTTCACTCCCGATTAGCCATACTCCAACATATGCCCAAGCCTTTGGATATTTTACGTTCGTTGGCTAACACACGCCATTTTTGCATTTCTAGGATTTCCACTGCTAGTTTTCTTCAATGCTTCGTCTGACTCTCTTCCAATTCAACCTTTTTGGGTGAGTCGAATTTGAACCCACTTTTTACTATAGTGGTTCCTGGAAATCATAAGTTGTGCCTTAATCCGTCCTTACCATTCTGGCCTTCCGTTCCATAATAGGGGTGACCTCAACTACGATCATCATTCTTGAATATACTCTATAACCTCAACTGAGCTTTGCCTCCTGCTGTCTGCCCAATTCGCACGACATACATCATTCTTCGTCACACAAACATAACCAGATGCAAATAGGAGTCACTATCATATACATAATATCAGGAGAACGAAACCTCACCAAAGAAATCAAAAATCCTAAGCATATGGCTCTATATCAAGGAAAGCTACGCGGGAAGCATAGTAAGCCGCACAAATCCTACTTGTGGCACCCCACCCAATTAAATATCGGGTGATCAGTACTTTATAAAATTTAAAATAGAATGTTTGGTTGGTTCATTCTTATCATCACTGTCGAAAACATAATAACCCTATTAACCACCTAATAATTAATTAAGCTAGTGTCAAAATATTTTCTTTTTTTTCAATTTTCCAAAAATCATTCATTTATTAAGTCCAAGAATTGAAATATAATCCATCCACCACATAACTAATTAATATAAATACTAAATCTGAATCACATACTTAAATAAATAAGACTGGATAAATCATCCCAGTTCAAAACTTTCAACCAAGGACTATAGTAACAATAATTCCAACTGAATTAAAGGAACGTAAAATGAATACAATCTCTGATAAAATGTCTAAGGAATGGGAGACACATGACCTAAATGGAAAGTCTATATAGAACTGAGTGAAATTATAGAGGCGTATAATGCAAAGATCTACAGCTTCCACAATAGCTGCAGCACGCCAAGCAATCTAAATCTCTAAGTCTGATGTCCCTGTGGCTGGGCACATGATATAATACATATATATAGCAAAAGAGAGAAGAGATGCAAGAAACGGGTCAGAGCCGGAGGTGTAAAAATATTTGTTTTAGAAAGTATTTAAAATTTGCAATAAAGCAAGTATCAAATGCATGTTAGTTCGAACTCTCACATGAGATTCTCACCTCTCAGCTAATGTGAACGCCTAACGTACAACTAATCCACCCTAGCCATCTGTAACACTTCTAACTAGATAAAGACTTATGCTCCTCGTGGTTGTAACCCATGATTCCCACCTTCCCACATTATTAATTTCATCAATTATTAATTCGATTAAGTGTTATCAGACTAAGTTAAGTATTCTCATTTGTCGTGATTTAAGAATTTATTATCTTGATTATCTACGATTATCTCACGGTAGTAATAACACAAGTATAAATATATATATATCCATCACTATAATATACATATACCAATACAGCACCCCAAGGCTAAACTTGTAGTGCATTTCATGCTCTGTTATCATGTCCCGGTACATCTCGTACTCCAATAAGGACAATCGGCTCAGAAGTCTCCCATGAACCATATACACAAAACACACATAGTGGAGGCAAACAAAGTTCACAAACCTATGGGTCACGCACATAACAACGCTCCCATAGTCAGGTGACTTATCTACTCATAAATAAGTCTTCGCAGTCCTATGTCCTGAGATTCAAGTCAAGTATCCCCTCGAAGGTCACCCAGGATAAGACTGTCTCAGCACAATCTCCCGCGATGGCAAGCAGCTAGGTATGTCATACACATAATATATCAAACAAGTAATAGGTATCCACACATCCTATTAATATTCATTAGTTATACACCCAACCCAAACGTATTTTTCCCAATTAATGACATCTCTCTCATTAGCTTTTTTAATATAAGTGTTTCAAGTATTCTCTCTCTCTCTCGAATTTCCACGATTTATTCACCTTCCTAATTGTTCAATTTACTACACTTAAACATTCCCAATAATTTTGCACTATTCTAGGATCATCGAACACTGCCTTTTCTCACTCAAATTGGATATATACTTAATTAGGGGTAAAATAGTAATTTCATTAAAAATCAGAATGTCGCTCGAACCAGAATGGATTCTCGCTCGAACGATAACATATGTCGCTTGATCCAGCTTCGCGTGTCATACCCTTCTCGCTCGAATGACTTCTTTCGCACAACTTCGCGCGACCTGCGCTGCCTCGTCTTCAACCTTTGATAGCTACGATTTTCACCTTTTTTCGACCCTAAAACCTCTAAACTGTCATCCCAAACTCCACTCAATCAGTCACAAATCGAATCCTAACAATTACACATGGATTCTAACATCCTAAAATCATTGAATCATTACAAATCATAAAAGAAATATGAAATCCCAAAATTAATTACTAAAACCCTAGTTCTTCAAATTCTTATTCAAGAACACATGATTTCCGTATTCGTTCTTCACATAAGTACATCAAAACGTGATTTATATTCTACATACATGAAGGGTTCAATCTTATTAATCTCATATTCAAATCATACATCCTAAATCTCCTATTTTGATCACTATTATGATCAATACATGTTTATATCATCCCTATACTAACATGAATATGGTTATTGCTAAAGAAAAGCAAGTAATAAACACTTGCCTCAAATTAGTCGTCTAATTTCTTAATGTTGTTGGTATGGGCGTGTTCTTCTTGTTCCGATCTACACGATGGTGGTGATGGTTGTGCAAGGTGGTGCTTATTAGGCCTTCCCTCTTGGAATATGTTCTGCCTCACACCCTATGTGGCCTTTATTTACTTTTTGTATCTCTCAACCCTAATGGACATCTCATGGCTAATAAAATAACTTCAAATTTTTGACCATTAATTAAACCCAAAAATACAATTTACCATAATTCCCTCTCGGGGCACAGGTTAGGCCTAAAATTGCCCCAGGACCCAAACTAAACACCCGGGTATACTATTCTTACTATCTTGACCCTTACGGACTCAACGATGCATTCGAAATGACCATACAAGTTACCAAAAATAATTAATCTTTTTATTGCATTAAATTAGTCCCGACATGACTCACATGCGCATCTGACTTAATTTACTAAACTGTCGTATTTCTTATTCTTGACAATTTATCGAAGTGTATAGTTCCATATTAAATATCACGCAGTAATAGTCAATCAATAAGTATTAACCCTTGGCAAGTGAGTTAATATTTTTTTTAATCCGGATTAATTAACAATAAAATATTCACATTTTAATTCAATTAATCCCACAATAATAATTAATCCCATAATTTTTTAAATCATTAAAAATATGGGGTATTACATACTCCCCCCCTAATAACGAAATTTTGTCCCGAAATTCGAAAAAGGCATACCTGGAAAAATTAGGTATCCTCCAATACTCCAAATAAAATACAGAGAACGGCTCAATCACTACATCCCGCACTTCACAACAAGCTTGTTGAACACTCTTGACACTTTATCAGTTATAAGGTTACACCTCAATAAAGGCACCTCACATTGTGCCCTTACTAGGAAACATTCGAATAAGAATAGCCTATACATCATTGGCCGTATTAAGTCAATATTATTGTGAGTTCGTACCTCACTTCGTATCAACTCTCGCATTTATTTAAACACAAAACTCCCCTCCTGGGAGCAACCATAAAACATCACACTACTCTTGTCCATTCTTTGAATCTCTGTTTCCCAGTGTTGTGATTTTTTTTACATGAGGGAAATCCACTTCAAACAAATGATGGTTAACCCATTATAGTCATCGGACTCCAACTTCTGACTGATCTAAAACTCTGATAATACTCTCACCTCTAAGCATCCAAAGGGAGGATAGTAAGGTTTATCCAGACAAACCTCAATAAGCACCTTTTCCACTATAAATAGGTACGAGTGCTTTCTCACAACTTTACTATCAGAAATGAATTAATCACAATGACACAATGAATCAAAAATTACTCTCATACAATTCCACCAGTCGTCGATTACCTTGCGCCTATTACTCGGGCTATAGGTGATACAACTTTCTCAAAACAAAATTTTTTTCACCACTTCCTTATACCCCATATTGAAGGTGGGTTTTTGGTATCTCATCCTAGTTCGGATTAATACTGGGTAAGGCTACATATGGGCGCGGTCACTATTTAATAGTGTAAGTCACCCAAGGATATAATAATTTCTTTCCTTCCTGACAAAGTGTTCCACACATTTGAAGGAACTTGTTACTTATCTATAAGTTGGCAACCCCTCATAGGAATTTACCAACTTGACTCTTGCATCACCGGAATCGTTAGTTTAATACAAAATTATCTGGCATATCATATTACCACAATCGGTCTACTACTTATTATACCCCTTTAAACACCGAATTTCATGTATAATTCTTCCCGTTAAGTGATACTTACTAACCCCCTTCTTCCCTAGGCGTATACCAAAAGTTCTGACACGTGCACCTTTTTACCACATTGTGCACATCCGGACTCTTTATACCTTATTGACATCCACACTCTATTTACGCTTACGCCGCCCTCAGCATTCGATTGGGTGGAACTCCATTCCAAGTTTGTCCATAATAGTTAAATATTTGTCTTCTCAAGGGATACCCCCTTTTTAAATGGTTCCCACTGCCTTTCCTCCAAGTTCACACTTGCTACTCTGATTACACATGAATCTATATATTGTCGTCCTTCTTACGATGATTAATCCATTCTACCATTAATATTTGTTATATCTGTTTCACAAGCATAAATTTCACCCATCTCTATGTCTCTTCTTCCGGTGATTATCACATTAGCAAACCACAGTGTCTACACCCCTTATAACCCATGCATACGGGTTTAAACATAACATACACTTCATAACTACTCCAAACTCTTTATTGTCCCTTCATTTGCAATGTGGCTATACCACTTGGGGGTCTCACTTACCTTCGAATTTTAAATTCTAAATCCTCCTAAATATCGTTTCATATTTCAACTCGCCAAAATAAAATAAAATTATCGGTACTTCATTACTAACAACTGCCTCTACCGGACTTATATCGTAATTTACCCTTTTAACTACATACTTCCATAACGATCGAGGTACCCAAATCATGGACGAATGTACAAACATATCCTTACTACCAACCTTACGCTAAGTTTCATGCATGGTATGTCTCACAAAGCGAAATCCAAATAAGGAACCCCCCGATACACTTCTTCCTAGCATTGTCGGTCAGCGGAGTCCATTAGGACTTTAGTCCATAATATGTACCCCTATATTCCCGTCTCTTGACAACAAAGTTACATCTCTTCTCACAAAATTCTTAAACAAGAAACTTCCTTTGAAAGACACTGTCTCTCAACATTGGTGGTAATCACATTCTATAAACATTATGTAAATATAATCGGGGCTCTCAAAATCCCTTCCCCGGATATACAACTATGAGCATTAACTTCCACATCTCTAAAGGGTGATATAACAATGCACTCTTATTATTATCACATCCTGAGCATTAATTATAATAACTAGCTAAATCTTTCTGCTGAACAGTAAACCAAATACACTCCGATTTATATCAATAAAGTCCCTACACATACCGGGAACAAATATCCGAGACCATTATACTTTTCTAAGTTTCAACTATACATATATACCTATACACAAATATATAAACACGAGCCCGGCCCTCTCGCAGATGGGTAACCCCGATAGACTTGCAATATCCGCACAGTATCGGTTTAAGCATATTATAAAAAACCATAATTAGGATAATATCATACTCGTATAACACATCACTAAAATGAAAATTTCAATAAGGTATGTACCAGTAGCGAAACACCCATTCATCCTCCGCGGATCACACTAAATGTAACCCCGCTATACCAAGAAAATATTCACATAAATAATAACATTGTTGATATACGCACTGAACTCGACTCTCATGCGAATACAGTAATAAAAATGTAGTAATTTGTTCCTGAAACATATTACATGCAACATCATCTGAGGATATAACTCATACTTCTATCTTACCAATCGCCCTGGCTGCTCAAATGGTTCCTGGACTTAACACACCTATCTGTACCAAACCAAAAATTTCAATAACTATTTCCCTTTTCAGGCACCATACCCTTATCCCTATACTTGCCTCGGGATAAATTTTAACGCACGAGTTTAACTCCCCACAAAATACCTCTACACATACTACACTTATCTCTGGTCCAACTAACCATGTTGGGGTTATCGTCTCGGATGTTGGTAGTCTCGACTCTAATGGCTACCTCTTGTTCCCTTAGATTTGATGGCCCTAAAGAACACTCTACTAGCTTCAACAACTCTTACTGAAATTACCATCGCTCGGTTAACAATTCAGCTATCCAAATCATTTAAACGTGTCCCCTGATGGACCTACCCCTTGTGATACTTCACCAACACCATTTCCCCAGTCTTACTCTATCTAAATTCATTGATTCTTGTAGCTCCCCTCACAAGGAAGCGTTTATCGACATATTAACAAAACGCGACATTATTACCATCTGCGTCGACCGTCCCAGAAGAATTCCCCCGAAGTGTTAACAATTCTTCTTGTAAGTTAATTTTCCCCTTTAATATCCACTTCTCCATTGCACCTACTTCATCCGGTGTAAGGTTCAGTAATTAATTAAATTTCTTTTCACAAAGAGACCTCTGTCCGACCCTCTTGTGTGAGTTCAGAACAACTTCCCACCTTATCCTGAACAATTGATGAAGGAACTTATGGTCAAACCATACGTATGCGCCTTCTCTTGACAAAACATTCCACTTCTAAGTGTGGTGGTTGCCTCTCACCATTGTAACTCTGCTCTTACGAGCCAAGAAAATTTTTACCCCAAATTTTCAGTCCCGATTATCCATACTCCAACATATTCCCAAGCCTTTGAATATTTTACTTTCCTTGGCTAACACATGCCATTTTCGTATTTTTAGAATTTCCACTGCTGGTTTTTTGCAATGCTTCGTCTGACTCTCTTCCAATTCAACCTTGCTGGGTGAGTCAAGTTTGACCCCACCTTTTACTATAGTGGTTCCTGGAAGTCATAATTTGTACCCGAATCTGTCCTTACCATTCTGACCTTCCATGCCATAATAGGGGTGACCTCAACTACGGTCATCATTCTTGAATATATTCTATAACCTCAACTGAGCTTTGCCTCCTGTTGTCTGCCCAACTTGCATGACATACTACATTGTTCAGCACACGAACACACCCGGATGCAAATAGGAGTCACTATCATATACATAATGGCAGGAGAACAAAACCTCACCAAAGAAATCAACAATCCTAAAAATAGGGCGCTATATCAAGGAAAGCTACGCGGGAAGCATAGGAAGCCGCACAAATCCTAAAGGACACTAGAACTCGATGCTCTGATACCACCGGTGGCACCCCACCCAATTAAATATCGGGTGATCAGTCGTTTATAAAATTTAAAATAGAATGTTCGATTGGTTCATTCTTAGCATCACTGTTGAAAACATAATAACCTTATTAACCACCTAATAATTAATTAAGCTAGTGTCAAAATATTTTCTTTTTTTTCAATTTTCCAAAAATCATTTATTTATTAAGTCCAAGAATTGAAATATAATCCATCCACCACATAACTAATTAATATAAATACTAAATCTGAATCACATACTGAAATAAATAAGACTGGATAAAACATCCCAGTTCAAATCTTTCAACCAAGGACCATAGTAACAATAAATCCAACTGTATTGAGGGAAAGTAAACTGAATACAATCTTTGATAAAATGTCAAAGGAATGGGAGACACGTTCCCTAAATGTAAAGTCTATATATAACTGAGTGAAATGATAGAGGCATCTAATGCAAAGACATACAACTCCCACAACAACTGCAGCACGCTAAGCAATCAAATATATAAGTCTGGTGTCCCTGTGGTTGGGCACGTGATATAATACATATATGTAGCAAAATAGAGAAGAGATGCAAGAAACGGGTCAGAGCCTGAGGTGTAAAATGTTTGTTTTGGCAAGTATTTAAAATTTGCAATAAAGCAAGTATCAAATGCATGTTAATTCGACACCTCTCAGATAATGTGAACGCCTAACGTACAACTAATCCACCCTAGCCATCTGTAACACTTCTAACTAGATAAAGACTTATGCTCCTCGTGGTAGTAACCCGTGATTCTCAGCTTCCCACATTATTAATTTCATCAATTATTAATTCAATTAAGTGTTATCACACTAAGTTAAGTATTGTCAATTGTCGTGATTTAAGAATTTACTATCTTGATTACCTATGATTATCTCACGGTTGGAATAACACAACTATACATATATATATATATATATATATATATATATATATATCCATCAGTATAATATACATATACCAATACATTACCCCAAGTCTAAACATGTAGCATATTGCATACTCTGCTATCATGTCCCGATACATCTCTTACTCCAATAAGGACTATCGACTCGGAAGTCTCTCACGAACCATATACACAAAACACACATAGTGGAAGCAAACATAGTTCACATACCTATGGGTCACGCACATACCAACACTCCCATAGTCAGCTGACTTATCAACTCACAAATAAGTCTTCACAGTACTATGTCCTGAGATACAAGTCAACTATCCCCCCGAACGTCACCCAGGATAAGACTGTCTATACACAACCTCCCGCGATAACAAGCAGCTAGGTATGTCATAAACATAATATATCAAACATGTAATAGGTATCCACACATCCTATTAATATTCATTAGGTATACACCCAACCCAAACGTATTTTTCCCACTTAATGACATCTGTCTCATTACCATTTTTAATATAAGTATTTCAAGTATTCTCTCTCTTGAATTTCCACGATTTATTCACCGTCCTAATTGTTCAATTTACTACACTTAAACATTCCCAACAATTCTGTATTATTCTGGTATAATCGAGCACTTCCTTTCCTCACTCATATTGGCTATATACTTAATTAGGGATAAAATAGTAATTTCACTAAAAATCAGAACGTCGCTCGAACCAGAATGGATCCTCACTCGAATGCTAACATAGGTCGCTTGATCCAGCTTCGCGCGATAAACCTATCTCGCTCAAACGACTACGCGCAAGTTACAGATCTCGCTCGAACGACTTCTTTCGCGTGACTTCGTGCGACCTGCGTTGTCTCATCTTCAACCTTTGACTGCTCCGTTTTCACCATTTTTTGACCCTAAAACTTCTAAATTAACATCCCAAATTCCACTCAATCAGTCCCAAATTGAATCTTAATAATTACACATGGATTCTAACATCCTAAAATCATTGAATCATTACAAATCATCAAAGAAATATGAAATCCCCATATTAATTACTAAAACCCTAGTTCTTCAAATTCTTATTCTAGAACACATGATTTCGATATTCGTTCTTCATGTAAGTTCATCAAAACGTGATTTATATTCTACATACATGAAGGGTTCAATCTAATTAATCTCACATTCAAATCATACATCCTAAATCTCCAATTTACATCACTATTATGATTAATACATGTTTATATCATCACTATACTAACATGAATATGGTTATTGCTAAAGAAAAGCAAGTTATAAACACTTGCCTCAAATTAGTCGTCTGATTTCTTGATGTTGTTGGTATAGGAGTGTTCCTCTTGTTTCGATCTACATGAATGGTGGTGATGGTTGTGCAATGTGGTGCTTATTAGGCCTTCCATCTTGGAATTTGTTCTGCCTCACACCCTATGTGGCTGTTCTTTACTTTCTATATCTCTCAACCCTAATCCACCTCTCATGGTTGACAAAATAACTCCAAATTTTCGTCCATTAAATAAACCCAAAAATGCAATTTACCATAATGCCCTCTCGGGGCACTGATTAGGCCTAAAATTGCCCCGGGACCCAAACTAAATACCCATGTATACTATTATGACTATCTTGACCCTTAGGACTCAACGGCGCACTCAAAATGACCATAAGAGTTACCAAAAATAATTAATCTTTTTATTCCATTAAATTAGTCCCGACATGACTCACACGCGCATCTGACTTAATTTACTAAACTGTCGTATGTGACACCCCGCCTAATAAAATATCGGGTGATCAGTCCTATACCAAATTAAAATAGGAATCCCAGTTGGATCATTCTTAGCATCACTGTCGAAAACTTTTTAAAACATACTAACCACCTAGTATTCCAAAAACTGGTGCCAAATTTTAACTTTTTAATTTAACAAAATAGTACATGCGGAATTAAATATAAACCATTCACACAACTGAATAAATCAACTGAATAATTAATTTAAATAACTTTTCAATAAACTATCGGCCACCAAAGTAAAATAATCCAATACAAACATCAAACACCTGAAGGATTACATCTGAAAACTCTACTGAGAAGTCTGGGCGACAAGCCCTAAATAAAACTGAACTGAGAAATGATTCCTACTCTAGGAATGAATGAACGATGCGTCTAATCCAAACTCCTGCTATCATCCACATATGCTGCAGCTCCGTGTCCCTGCAATAGAATATCAATCCTGGAGTCCCTGTGGTTGGACACCTAAAAGGTTTTGAAAATAGTTTTATAGCAAGGGTTAGAACCCAAAACATTTTGAAGATATTTAGCAAGTGAATTAACTGCAGTAATTTAAAATGCATGAATGCGCTTCATATTTAAGTTAGTGTCTCACTCCCTTGAGGACATTCTCACCCCTCCACTATTGTGCACACCTACCGGTTACCTTAACCCCGCCTAGTTGTACTACCCCGTCCAACTAGTCCTGGTATAACCTTCCCTTGCCATACTACTCTAACCCGAGTATAATAATTTCTTGAATTATAAGTTATCTCACAATTAACTTAATTAATTCCTCTTAAATAGTAGCATATAACCGTCTCACAAGTTATATAAAGTAAATACATCACACACTGCATTATTACCCGTATATAATATTTACTATCATTATATACGTACCTTTACCACAACATCCACACATATAACATATGTATATCCATCCCTTTGAGTATGCCCTCGCTGGATGATTCCCTCAAAAATGCTATCTCACTAGGTGTGCTCACAAAACCTAGTTCCCCAAGTTGGAATCGCTCACCAACTTGGCCCAAAATATAAACGTAGTGGAGGCGGTTATATTCATTCCCTGAAAGTGAGATAAATCCCTCATCCATGTATACCGGACGCTATGACCTGGGGATATACTCGCCCTACTCCTCAAGCTAGGGGATTCACTCACATCGCGCAACCTCCCTTGATAGCATTGGAGTATATAAATTAAATCAATATCTAATCACTGATATTTAATATCATACACAATATGTACACGTATATATATATACTATCACGACACCGTATATATATAATATAAACCCGGCTTTACCGTGTACTCAAAATCCCGTACACTTCCTGTAATGTAATATCACACACACACACACACACACACACACACACACACACACACACACACACATATATATATATATATATATATATACTATCACTACACCGTATATATATAATATAAACTCCGGCTTTACCGTGTACTCAAAGTTCCGTACACTGCCTGTAATTTCCTGAGTCTGTGGCCCGACTCAACGTAATTAATTTTCTCACTTAATAGTTTATCCTCTTCCCGAGTCTATGGTCCGACTCTAATATAATTAATTCACACCTCAATTAATATAATACTTTCCCCGAGTCTATGGTCCGACTCTCCTTAAATTAATTAACACACATTTTAATTTAATACCTCCCCGAGTCTATCGCCGGACTCTAATTAAATTAATTAACACACATGTTAATTTAATACCAATCCGAGGCTGTGATCCGACTCTAATACAATTAATTTACACATTAATTAATTAACCCAAATTTCGAATCTGTGGTCCGACTCTAATATAATTAATTATCACATTAATTAATAAGTACCCTTCACGAGTCTACAATCTGATTCTGATTAAATTAGTTACCACACCCATTAATTTAATCCTACCCGAGTCTACAAACCGACTCTAATTAAATTAATTAACACCCTTATTAATTTAATCCTACCCGAGTCTACAAACCGACTCTAATTAAATTAATTATCACACCTATTAATTTAATCCTACCTGAGTCTACAATCCGACTCTAATTAAATTAATTATCACACCTATTAATTTAATAATCTTGGTGTCTCCCAACCATTACCCCCGGACTCACTTATTTGGCCCGTAACTTAATATTTCCCGAGTCTATGTTCTGACTCCAAATTAATTATTCTCTCTCAAGAATTAATTTAATGCCTTGGTATCACTTCACCAATGTACCCAGACTCACTCACTTGGTCCATCTTACATCTCATAATTTTACACCCACATATTCGCCTACAATGTGTCACACATTTATTTCCATAAATTTCCCAATTATATTTACCTATAATTATTAGCATACCCGGACATGCCCACTTGGTCCACAATTAAATATCTCACTTAAATTCCTTAAATAATGTAGTGCCACCCAACTACAATACCCGAATATTATTCCTCGGCCCAATATCCATAATTATGAATTATTTCTCCAAATTCGTTTATCTCATGACATACCGTCCACACCCTCCTAAACCCAATTATATCACCCTATAATGGTTAAGGAAAATATGTGTCCCATATAAATTTATCACCAAATAAAAGTAAGGGATTAAAATTCAAATAAAATCCTCGTTACAAACAAACGGCCGAACTGTCAATTTCCTGGGACCGTCGATCGATCGATGGCCCCCGATCGATCGATCGATCACCACTGGGCAACTCTTCTTCCCCACTGCATTACACCATTAACGAAAATTCAAGGTTTGTAAACCTTAATTTCAACCCCTGATCCAGTCATCCCATCACATAGACATATGAACTTTGATCCTACACATCATATACACCCTCTAGTATATAAATTTCTCAACTTATCTCACAATTTCCGAAATGGGTTTTCTATTAAAATTCATCAATCTTGTTCTACAAGCCAAATTCCAAATCCACATTTTCCCCAGTTTATTATTCCGAATTCTTATTCCAATTAAGCATCTATACTCAGATATGTTTAACACGACAATTTATACTATGAATCTCATTCAATAGTTTTATGAACAAAAACCCCATTTTGTACCCATTTATCCCCAAAACGAATTTTGGTTTACACATCACTATGATATGAATTGATTATCATCAATTTAGAAATCGCAACAGTTAACCACTGGCCTGTAAGTGTTCGTAGTGTCTGATCCGTTGGCGTAGTCCCTCAATTTGTCTCCAAAGTCCCCAAATTGGCTTTTGTTAAGCTTTCCCCCAATTTCCCTCTCAAGCCCTAGGCTTAGATTTGTGATGGTTGCTGATTTCCTAATCCCCCACTTAGGTTAAAACTCTTAATCCCGTTTTTCACCTAATGGGCTTAATTAAAGTGGCCCAACTCACCCCGTGTGGGCCCGACTATGCCCAAAAATACCCCGAGACCCAATTACTACCCCCGGGCACTCTTTTCTGACTATCTCGACCCATCCAGACACAACCGCGCACTTAGAATTGGCATCCGAATTAATTTATAAAAATTCTTATCTCACACCCAATTTAGTCTATACCGACTCCCGGCTGGGATAAGTGCATACCTCGTCATTAATACTTGAAATGACGTAATTAAATTATTACTATTCACTTAGTAAATAAATTTCCCTAAACATTAACCATTCACTCCCCGATTAATATTTAAAATATATATTGCCATAATTAATTCAATTAAAAATTATAACACACAAGTAATTTAAAATTCCCGAATTAATTAAATATTAAATGTACAAAAATACAGGGTGTCACATACTCCCCCCCTTACAATGGAATTTCGTCCTCGAAATTAAGATAAACCTAGTGGTCGAGTATTCACATATTACTCACTAGTCATGTGCCTCCAAGCCCGCTATATCTATCCCATCCGCTTCTAACCATACGTTACACAAGTATGCATTTAACTTAACTAGGGCGCCCATACACCCCATTACCCGTGCTTAACCGCACAAAATTTTGACTTAATTAACCCGAGTGCCCATACACCCTATCCCCGCGCTCTATCGCACGAAAGTTACCCGACTATGCTAGTCGTAACCCGTAGTCATATCACATATATATATATATATATATACATTTATATTTACTGTCTGGGTACTCAACCCATGTGCTACGTCCAAACATCTCCCCATAAATACTTGTCTCTCAACACAAAAGTACATATGCTTACCCTTATGCTACCAAAGGCAACATAATAACGCGCCCTTACTACCACTAGTCCTTGCGCAAAATAAACCCCGTGCTATCTCTTTTTGCTCGAAAATTAATTTAACCAACCTGATTCACTTCAGTAAACATCTCCACTTACCGAGATAAAACGTGGGGACACGAAACCTCACTATGTGCTATCGCACCACGCAATACAACATATACATCCACATATATACGGGCTATATGCCCTCTCCGGTGATACCTAGTACCAACCCTACCCTGGTGTCGCGAACACCAAAATTTAACTCCACTATCCACAATAGTTAATTTCCATTGCTATGCAGCCGATATTTTTGAAAATATTATTAACCCTACTCCCATAATTCTCGAAAGTAGTAATTCCTCACATATTTCAACCAATCACTCAGTGTACACCTCCATTATCCCGTGAAGAACACTAAGTAACTCCGCTACCCTAAGGAAAGTTTACCCATATGCTATGGCTGCTACCGCCAACGCACCCACTAAGTTCGACTCACCTGCGAACTCTAGTGAAAAATAAACTTATAATGTGACATCATCTTTGTCACTCAAAAATATACCCCATGCCCCTAGGGTAAAAATAATTTCTTCTATACTCCATCTGCAACGACTGGTTTTCGGTTTTCGGAGCAGCTTCTCCCTGCCTGAATGCACCCATGACTTGCTTAGTGGCTGTACATCCAGGACCTCGTCCTGTAGTTGACCCCTGCCTTGCTTAAGTCAATATCTATTCATGTGTCTCGCTTTTCCCATAAACGAAAAACTTTCTAATATGTTCACCCTGCCACTGATCCCTTCCATGCCAACCTTGTTGGAATTCCTGGCCATCCCATCGATAGCCTCCAGTTCTAGATCGTTTGGCATGATTTCCCTGCCAGAAATCCTGCCCCTGATCTCCCCCAGTCTGCTGCTGGGATATCCCTCTAGTATTGTTCCCTTCTGCCTCATCCGACTGGCCAATCCCCACTCCCCACCTGCTTCCTTTCGCGTGGAAGCGATATTCCCAACAATGCCGGAGTGTTGCGTTAATGACATCACTATAATCTACTAATGCGAAATTATCAATTAAATGTTGTCTGATTCTCCGGATTAACCCATCCATAAACTTTGCTTTCTTTCTCTTTTCCTCGCTTACCTCATCAGGTATAAAATTTGCCAACGAGTGAAATCTTCCTCGTAATCGGCCACTGAACTGTCTCCCTTTGAGTCACCTCATAAAATTTTCTCCTCATTTCGATCTCAACCGCTGAAGGAAAAATACTTACGGTCGAACCGCACCCAAAACTCTGCAATAGCTAGTGTGTCCGTTTCCTCAACTGTGGTGATCGACTCCTACCCCTTTAGCGCCGCTCCCACTAACTAAAAGTGGTTAGCATTTACTTTTGCACCCCATCGCAATCTCCCATGCGTAGGTGATGCTGGATACCTCTCTTCCTTGACACGCTAGTACTACACCGGAACCCCCTCACAACTCTGGTGGGTTCCCACTAAAATAACCTCTCTTTCTTGTTTCCACCCCGATGACTCCGCGTGAGTCTGAACATCCGGCGCCACTAACACTTGTGGCTGATCCCGTGGAAATTACCCTGCCGTTGTGACTACCGTCGTTTCAACCGCCTGCGCCACTAGTTCAGTTACCTGTGCTGCCAAAATCATCTCTGGCAGTTGCTGCGATAACTCTTGCTCCTAACGAGCATCCCTCGTCTCATCTCCCCCTGCTTCCCTAGCTGCTCTCTCTCTCCCGGGCGTCATCTGGAATGAGAATCGAATTTGTATGAGTTCACTCTCAAATATAAATTTCACAGAAGAACGTATATGCACATACGTATGAGAATACAACAATCCTATAATAGGGCTCTATATCAAAGATTGCTAAGCTGAAATGTGAAAAGCCGCACAGATCCTAAGGACAGTACAACCTGATGCTCTGATACCATCTGTGACACCCTGCCTAATAAAATACCGGGTGATCAGTCCTATACCAAATTAAAATAGGAATCCCAGTTGGATCATCCTTAGCATCACTGTTGAAAACTTTTTAAAACATACTAACCACCTAGTATTCCAAAAACTGGTGCCAAAATTTAACTTTTTAATTTAACAAAATAGTACATGCAGAATTAAATATAAATGATTCACACAACTGAATAAATCAACTGAATAATTAATTTAAATAACTTGCCGAATAAACCATCGGCCACCAAAGTAAAATAATCCAATACAAACATCAAACACCTGAAGGGTTACATCTGAAAACTATACTGAGAAGTCTGGGCGACAAGCCCTAAATAAAACTGAACTGAGAAATGATTCCTACTCTAGGAATGAATGAACGATGCGTCTAATCCAAACTCCTGCTATCATCCACATATGCTGCAGCTCCGTGTCCCTGCAATAGAATATCAATCCTGGAGTCCCTGTGGTTGGACACCTAAAAGGTTTTGAAAATAGTTTTATAGCAAGGGTTAGAACCCAAAACATTTTGAAGATATTTAGCAAGTGAATTAACTGCAGTAATATAAAATGCATGAATGCGCTTCATATTTAAGTTAGTGTCTCACTCCCTTGAGGACATTCTCACCCCTCCACTATTGTGCACACCTACCGGTTACCTTAACCCCGCCTAGTTGTACTACCCCGTCCAACTAGTCCTGGTATAACCTTCCCTTGCCATACTACTCTAACCCGAGTATAATAATTTCTTGAATTATAAGTTATCTCACAATTAACTTAATTAATTCCTCTTAAATAGTAGTATATAACCATCTCACAAGTTATATAAAGTAAATACATCACACACTGCATTATTACCCGTATATAATATTTACTATCATTATATACGTACCTTTACCACAACATCCACACATATAACATACGTATATCCATCCCTTTGAGTATGCCCTCGCCGGATGATTCCCTCTAAAATGCTATCTCACTAGGTGTGCTCACAAAACCTAGTTCCCCAAGTTGGAATCGCTCACCAACTTGGCCCAAAATATAAACGTAGTGGAGGCGGTCATATTCCTTCCCTGAAAGTGAGATAAATCCCTCACCCATGTATACCGGACGCTATGACCTGGGGATATATACTCGCCCTACTCCTCAAGCTAGGGGATTCACCCACATCGCGCAACCTCCCTTGATAGCATTAGAGTATATAAATTAAATCAATATCTAATCACTGATATTTAATATCACCCACAATATGTACACGTATATATATATACTATCACGACACCGTATATATAAAATATAAACCTGGCTTTACCGTGTACTCAAAATCCCGTACACTTCCTGTAATGTAATATCACACACACACACACACACACACACACACACACACACACACACACACACATATATATATATATATATACTATCACTACACCGTATATATATAATATAAACCCCGGCTTTACCGTGTACTCAAAGTTCCGTACACTGCCTGTAATTTCCTGAGTCTGTGGCCCGACTCAACGTAATTAATTTTCTCACTTAATAGTTTATCCTCTTCCCGAGTCTATGGTCCGACTCTAATATAATTAATTCACACCTCAATTAATATAATACTTTCCCCGAATCTATGGTCCGACTCTCCTTAAATTAATTAACACACATTTTAATTTAATATCTCCCCGAGTCTATCGCCCAACTCTAATTAAATTAATTAACACACATATTAATTTAATACCAATCCGAGTCTGTGGTCCGACTCTAATACAATTAATTTACACATTAATTAATTAACCCAAATTTCGAGTCTGTGGTCCGAATATAATATAATTAATTATCATATTAATTAATAAGTACCCTTCACGAGTCTACAATCCGATTCTGATTAAATTAATTATCACACCCATTAATTTAATCCTACCCGAGTTTACGAACCGACTCTAATTAAATTAATTAACACCCTTATTAATTTAATCCTACCCGAGTCTACAAACCGAATCTAATTAAATTAATTATCACACCTATTAATTTAATCCTACCCGAGTCTACAATCCGACTCTAATTAAATTAATTATCACACCTATGTAATAACCCTCGCTTATGAGACCGTATTTTATAGTAATTACTTAGTATAGTAATTGGAACCAAGTGTTGGGTTATGATTTGAATGCTAATTCAATGTAGAAAAGTTGATATTTATTATGAGGTTGCATACATATCATAATTATGGGAAAATATTGCTATGTCATGCTTATTAATATCATCTGAATATAAAATGATATTTGGCTTAATTATGAGACCGGAACCTAAATTGAATTTTAAAATGTCCAAATGATAATTTGGAGGTTGCCGTTGATTCCGGAAGGTGTGAAATAGTCAAATAATGTGCCATATTGTATTTTGTAATTTTGGGCATTTTTGACTGGTTGTGCCTTAATTATGCTATTGCGTATTATTTTATCGCACTTTTGGTTAATTTAGTGGGGCATTTGGTCTTAGGTCACGACTTAAGCCTTTTTAGTCTTCTAATTCCCCAAAATCCCTTCCTAAACCTAAGAGAGAGAAGAGAAGAGTAGAGAGAAAGCTTTGGAGATTGAGAGAGATTGCTACTACACCTAGGAATCTGCATATTTGCTGAATCAAGGCAAGTTTTTACTTGCTAATTGTGTCTTGAGATAGATGATTTGCTATGGTAATGATGTATTGATTTTAGTTTAGAAAACTTAGGGTTTTCTTATGTATTTTTGGGTTTTGATTCACTCAAAGATGATTCATGAGGACTTAGATGATCAATAGTGTCATTGATGTCATTTTAGTGTTGGTATATAAGTTTGGTTGGAAGAAATTGGAGTTTGGGTAGAAAATGGAGTCCAAGACTCCATAGCCATTTCTTGGCAAAATCGCAGGCCCGAATCGATTCGGCCCCCTGGGCGAATCGATTCGGTTAGTTCCAGTGCCCAGGTCTTGTGGACCGAATCGATTTGGAATTTATCCGAATCGATTCGGCAGTTATGCAGAAACCCAGATTTTCAGTCCGAATCGATTCGGCCCTCTGAGCGAATCGAATCGGCTATTATGAAGAATCTCAAACTTTCTGGCCGAATCGATTCGGCCAAGGGGGCGAATCGATTCGGTAGCCCTGCACTTTTTCAATTTTTCTTTTTTCATTTTTAACCCCTTTTCTTTAGGATTATTGATTAGGGACCTTCTTAAATGAAGTAAACATAGGGTTTAGAGTACTAGTTGAGTTGGGTCGACACCCTAGACTCGAAAGGGTTCATCTAGGGTTCTTTCAAAGGGGAATTTAAGGTGATGTCTAGGCATCACTTTTGTCTTGTAGTTTTATTAGGGTCTAGGATCTTTTGAGGTCAATTTGGAGACTTTAGAATTCAACTCGAGGTTAGATTTTATTTGATGGTTTATATTAAAGCCTAAAAGAGGCCTTGGGGATAACTTTGAAGTCTAAATTCCTTTTGAGGATGCTATGTCGGTACCACTTATACTTAGTCCCGAATTAGCTTATACATTCAATTAAAATGAGAAATTGTTAAGGTAAATGATAATTTACTAATCATGTAATGGAAATTAATAAAATGGATGTTACACACCTCTCTAAATACCATCTTAAGGGAAGTCCGCACGATAGGTGAAGCCCCCTGGCTAATGAATGCAGGGTGGATATAGTCCTAGGCCATGGGAGCGCTTATGGTTGTATATTTTCTGCGGGGGTAGGGAGATTCCGGGTGTGGTCTTGGCTACCACGCAGGCTCATGGCCGCTTCTCGACGCTTTCGATAGGATCCCAGGTTGTCTTATGTTAGGCCCTGGAAGATGATGGTTATTTAGGGACGCGCTCAGTGGGGAAACCCGGACGGGCGGTCTTAGAAGCGTTATATTTATATTTATGACTATTCTAATTATCGAGTTGGACTCGATGGAACATTAATGCCATAAAGAGCAAATTTATGCCGCAAAGAGCATGTTATTGAGATTAGTGCCATATAGAGCACATGATGACAATTATATTCCTGATAAGGAATGGAAAATGAATATTTAAATTGATATATGATTAAAGATGATAAAGGCTTATAAGCACTTTTAATTCTGTTTTATTATGAATCTCACTCTATGTAGTCCTTCACTAGTTTCAGTTCCTTATATGCTGTTAACATGCTAGATTATCATCCATGCTTAATTGTGCATCATTATCATACTTGTCATTTATCTATTGATCACATATACCCGGCCCTGACCGGTTTTCTTTTCTTGTGGTATCTATATATGTATATGATCCGTTCAGGTGTTCCGCCGCACGGTCGCCAGTAATGACTTTTCCCTTCCGCATGTTTTGAGGAGCCGTGACAGTGTGCGGGTTTCACGGGATTTTGCATAGACGCCTCTGTTTATGTTTCTAGTTATGTTCGGTTCATTCGGGCTTGTTGCCCAAACAGTTGTAAATGTATAATGAATTTATTATGTAACACTTGGTACTATATGTATGTTGTATGGATGGTATTGACCGAAGTTTTATTCGGTCCTTTGTATCTTTCGAAATTTCTTATATGCGCTTGTGGGGGTTTCCACCCTTTATTTCTATTATGGGTTGTTGAAAATGTTTTTCTTTTTATTTCAAATCAAAGTTTTTGATAACCCGTTTTCTGGAATATAGAGTGGTTATTCCTTATACTTTGTATATTGTCGTGATGTTGAGGATGATATTATCCATGATTTCCTATTTTATCGGGGTATAGGGTTGGCCACCCTTTACTTCAGATAGCGGGTTGTCACAACCTATTAATTTAATAATCTTGGTGTCTCCCAACCATTACCCCCGGACTCACTTATTTGGCCCGTAACTTAATATTTCCCGAGTCTATGTTCCGACTCCAAATTAATTATTCTCTCTCAAGAATTAATTTAATGCCTTGGTATCACTTCACCAATATACCCGGACTCACTCACTTGGTCCATCTTACATCTCATAATTTTACACCCACATATTCGCCTACAATGTGTCACACATTTATTTCCATAAATTTCCCAATTATATTTACCTATATTTATTAGCATACCCGGACTTGCCCACTTGGTCCACAATTAAATATCTCACTTAAATTCCTTTAATAATGTAGTGCCACCCAACTACAATACCCGAATATTATTCCTCGGCCCAATATCCATAATTATGAATTATTTCTCCAAATTCGTTTAACTCATGACATACGTCCACACCCTCCTAAGCCCAATTATATCACCCTATAATGGTTAGGGAAAATATGTGTCCCATATAAATTTATAACCAAATAAAAGTAAGGGATTAAAATTCAAATAAAATCCTCATTACAAACAAACTGGTCGAACTATCAATTTCCTGGGACCGTCGATCGATCGATGGCCCCCGATCGATCGATCGATCACCCCTGGGCATCTCTTCTTCCCCACTACATTACACCATTAATGAAAATTCAAGGTTAGTAAACCTTAATTTCAACCCCTGATCAAGTCATCCCATCACATAGACATATGAACTTTGATCCTACACATCATATACTCCCTCTAGTATATAAATTTCTCAACTTATCTCACAATTTTCGAAATGGGTTTTCTATTAAAATTCATCAATCTTATTCTACAAGCCAAATTCCAAATCCATATTTTCCCTAGTTTATTATTCCGAATTCTTATTCCAATTAAGAAGCTATACTCAGATATGTTTAACACAACAATTTATACTATGAATCTCATTCAATAGTTTTATGAACAAAAAGCCCATTTTGTACCCATTTATCCCCAAAACGAATTTTGGTTTACACATCACTATGATATGAATTGATTATCATCAATTTAGAAATCGCAACAGTTAACCATTTGCCTGTAAGTGTTCGTAGTGTCTGATTCGTTGGCGTAGTCCCTCAATTTGTCTCCAAAGTCCCCAAATTGGCTTTTGTTAAGCTTTCCCCCAATTTCCCTCTCAAGCTCTAGGCTTAGATTTGTGATGGCTGCTGATTTCCTAATCCCCCACTTAGGTTAAAACTCTTAATCCCGTTTTTCACCTAATGGGATTAATTAAAGTGGCCCAACTCACCCCGTGTGGGCCCGACTATGCCCAAAAATATCCCGAGAGCCAATTACTACCCCCGGGTACTCTTTTCTGACTATCTCGACCCATCCGGACACAACCGAACACTCAGAATTGGCATCCGAATTAATTTATAAAAATTCTTATCTCACGCCCAATTTAGTCTATACCGACTCTCGGCTGGGATAAGTGCATACCTCGTCATTAATACTTGAAATGACGTAATTAAATTATTACTATTCACTTAGTAAATAAATTTCGCTAAACATTAACCATTCACTCCCCGATTAATATTTAAAATATATATTGTCATAATTAATTCAATTAAAAATTACAACACACAAGTAATTTAAAATTCCCGAATTAATTAAATATTAAATGTACAAAAATACGGGGTGTTACATCGTATTTCTTATTCATGACAATTTATCGAAGTGTATAGTTCCATATTACATATCACGCAGTAATAGTCATTCAATAAGTATTAACCCTTGGCACGTTAGTTAATATTTATTTGAATCCGAATTAATTAACAATTAAATTCTCACATTTTTATTCAATTAATCCCACAATAATAATTAATCCCATAATTATTTAAATCATTAAAAATATGGGGTATTACAATCTCCTAGATGAAAACGTCATTGATACCGATATATCTAACCACATGGTAAAATAGTAGTGACAATGCCATGTGTTGCTTTGCATATGAGTAGTAATTTTTAGTATGTATAAATGGTTTCTTTTGTCGCGACGTACGAAATAGATATAGTGCAATATATTGATGTTTCATATTCATATTCGTATTCGTATTAACTCATGTTCAAATTTAACAAAAACAAAGTTCAAACACAAATCAATGCGAATACGACACGTTAGTATCATTTTTATGTGTCGACCTAGAATTATCAATTATAAATTAATTGTAAATTTCACACGAGTTAATCGTGTCACTTTTTAATCATATTAAGTCATTATTGTAAACAGATTATCGTGTCTAAAATTATAACCCATATTATTATATTTGGAAACAACTTTTCATTTATGAATGACTATTTTTATTTAAATCTCACTTTTCCTTTTATATCTTCCACTTTTATCAAGTCCACATCAATGGGTTAAACGACATTTAAATCATCCACTGATGGGGTGTATCATATTAAAAAAAAGGAAAACTTCCATTTAAACATCATTTTAAAAAACCTATTTGGTTTTTCCTCTTTCTTAAAAATTTGTACCCGTATTGAAACACCATTTGTTCCTATTTGTCATGCACTGAACTTCTTCACAAACATGTCTAATTAACAAAACCATCAATCGAAGCATGAGTTTATTTACAAATTTGAGTAAAGACTAAAATGTCTAACGAAGAAAGTCATTAAATAAAATTATCCTTTATTTACAAAATAACATCTTCCACCACATACTCGTAATTCGACACGAAAAATTTCCAACAATGCTCTGTCATTTTCCAAAGAAGTTAGCCTGGTGTTCTCAATAAAAACACATTGTAAATCTCTTGAATTATTGCAATATGCTATTTTCTTAGTTCTTTTAATGATTTTGTAATATTTTCTTTATATGGGAGAAAACACGTTTTTCGTAATATGGAAGAAAACCCATTGTCCTTAATATTGGAGAAATCTGAGAAAATTGTCATTTTAATTACATTGTTTTGCATGTATCTACATGCTTCTTTTGCTTGTATATCCTTGTTGTGCATTATACTAGAGGAATAACTTTGATTGCATTTA
Organism: Sambucus nigra; assembly: GCA_949130495.1. Taxonomy (NCBI): domain Eukaryota; kingdom Viridiplantae; phylum Streptophyta; class Magnoliopsida; order Dipsacales; family Adoxaceae; genus Sambucus; species Sambucus nigra. The sequence goes on along the minus strand of OX422215.1, from coordinate 288,819,162 downwards.
GTTGCATTCGGTGTGTTTTTACATAATACATCATTTAAAATATTGATAACTTATAATCGGGGTTTGTATAAAGGCAAATAGTGTTTTACACCCTTTATAAATATACATGTTAAATTACATTAATTTACACAGAATAATTTTGTTCGAACCCAATATATCTTTTTATGCAACCCCTAACTAAAATAACTTTCAATAAATTTAATTGTTGTTATACTAACGAGATCAGGGTTGCATAAGGGTCGAATTGGTTCGATTTCAATATAAGCCAGAACCAGAACCAGAATCGGGGTTGAAATGTTCTACATTTATGAAATTGGAACTAGAAATGGTTATGTTTATAATAAAACAAATCCGAACCAACGATTATTGAGTTGGCCTGATTAAGTTATCGGTTCCAAATATGTATTTAAAAAATAAAATAAAACACAATAAAAAAATTCCTCCTTGATTTGCCTCCCAAAGATTTCCAATTGATCCCCAATTGCTCCCTCTAGCTTTCTCTCAAACTCTTTGGTTTATAATGGTGTTTTATGTCCTTCAACACACGTAGACTTAGGTTAATTATACCTAATCCCGTTTTTAGGCTTATGGGCCAAGACCAAATGACCCAAACACCCCCGTTTGGGCCCGATTATGCCTAAAAATGTACAGAGACCCGATTACTACCCCCCAGATACTCTTTTCTAACTATCTCGACCTATTCGGAGTCAACCATGCGCTCAGAATTGTCATCTGAAATACTTTATAACAACCTCTAATTTCGACCTCAAAAATGCGACACAACAAAAATTCGAATAATTCAATCTAACCTTATCAGATTTAAATAGTTCATCTAATTCAAATAAAATCTCCAAATTATAAATTTAAATTTCTCCAATTTAAATAAATTTTATTTCTCCCAAAATACTTAAATTCTAAGTCCTCAAAGTTACGGGGTGTTAAATTCTTCCCCCTTACAAAAGAATTTCGTCCTCGAAATTAAGTTAAGCCTAGTACTCCCAACCATATCCCAAGTCAGCTACCCTTAAGATCACTACACCCATCTCTCCCACTTCTAATCACAAATTATTTAAAAATAATAAAATTAGTTAACCAGGGCGCCCATACACCCTGTACCTATGCTCAACCGCATAAATAATACTGGGCTTAGTCCGGCGTGAAATCGTAATATGACTTCCATCTCGCAGTCATAACCACATACATGTAAAATAACCGAGGTACCCAACCCATAGACAAATGACCAAACATCTCCCCACTTGCAACGTTCCGCTAAGTTTCATGTGTGGGACGTCTCGCAAAGCAAAATCCGAATAAGGACCTCCCCCCCGATACACTACACCTAACATTATCGGTCATGGAGATTCGTTAGGCCCTCAGTCCATGGCACGCACCCCCCAAATACCCGTCTCTTGACATAAAAGTATACACATCCACTCTTATACCACAAAAGACAACATATAATAATGCTCCCTTACTATCACTAGTTTCCTTGTGCGAAATAAATTCGGAGCTATATTACCCAGCTCAAAAATAAAACTATGTACCCCTGACTCTCATCAGTAAACGTCCCAACACACGGGATTAAACATAAAAACATAATTTCATATTCATATCAGTCTATTATGCAACACATAATAACATATATACACACATACATAGGTTAAACCCTCTTTCAGACGACACCTAGAAAAATAAATCTTATGCTTGAACAGCGAACCCAAAATCTTACTATAACTTTCACTATAGCCTAAACCATCGCTAACCAGTCAAAACTCAACAGGTAGTATACTCAATTCTCATAACATTTCAAAGAAGTAAACTAACACCTAATGCATCAATACTATTGTACAACTGTTCGCTCATAGGAGACACCAAAAATTCTGCTACCCCACGGTAACTAATCAATCATATCCATCATAAATCCACTATTACCAATGCAACCACTACATCTAACTCACTCGTGAATTTCAATGATAATAATCAAATGTTATTACTCACCCATGTCACTAGAAATGTATCATGTACTCATACAAATAAGGTAAAACTCTATGTTTAATTGCGATCTAGCTTACCTCGTCAATAGTTCTTGAGCATAACTCTCATGCCGGAACTGACCCACCATCTGTTGCAATGGTCGCTTATTCAGGATCTCATCTTGTAGTGGCCCCCTACCTCACTTTAGGGAAATATTTTTTCCTGTGGTCCCTTACTGGGTATATCCTTCCATTGTGCTTCACTAGAACTATTTAATCTAATTTATCTCTTAGGTTAAGTTCTTTAACTCTATGGGCTCCTTTATCTTAGAAGCATTGATGTAAGCTTGCAAACAAAAGATATTGACAAACTCTACACTAGTAATCCTAGTCGTATTTCCCATCCATTCTTGTGTATTCTCCCATTCTTCATTATCCACTTGCGGGTTCCTTTATCATTCTATGTATCCCCTTCGTCGATTATGAAGTTCGCTAAATAAAGTATCGTCTCTCTCACGATCGGTCACTATCTTACCCATTTAATAAACTCTAAAATTCCACTTGCATCCCTGTCTGAACAGTGGATGGCCGATCTTATAGTCACACCATATCCAAAATTTCTTGTTTGATTCCCATATATTCTTCTTCCTAAGTCGTGACTTACTCTCGTCACCCAACGCTGCTCCTATGAGCTAAATTTTGTCCACAGTTTAATTAGGGTTCCGCTTCACTCTACCCCACACAATTACCTTTGTATTACCTACATCCATTGGTCCATCACACTTCCTTTATTTTTAGGACTATTTAAGGAGACTCCTCAAAATAATACCGCCCGACTCTCTCCCTGTCTACAAATGCTGGGTGAGTCCGAAGTTGTATCAACGTTCTCTACAACAGTGCATGGGGAAACTACTGTCCCCGTGTGATTATCATATTTGTTAACTACCTCGAATATTATTTATGGTGACCCCTATCAAGGTCATCGTTCCCCAAAACTCTGTAATACCCCGTATTTTTGTGATATTTATTTATGGGATTAATTGAATTAAATGTGTATTGATTGGAAATTAATCCGGATTAAAATACTAGCGAGATGCGAGTTGGTATTTGATTATAATGTGCATATATGATTATATATGAATATTGAATTATGAAATTTGTCGTGAGATGAAATACGGCAATTTGGAAATCTTGTTGAGACGCGTGTGACAGTCGCGTCATGGAATATAATTATGATAATTAAAAGTGAATTTTATTTCTATAAACTGTATGGTCATTTTGAGTGCGCCAACGCGTCCAGAAGGGTCGAAATAGTCAGGAAACACTAGCCGGGGGTTTAGTTTGGGTCCCGGAGCATTTTTAGGCCATGCCGGCAACGTATAAGGGTAGTTTGGTAATTTTGAATCTTTGGGAATTAAAACCTACGAAAATTGGAAATTAAAAAGCTGACTTGGTAATTACCCACTAAACCCACTAACCACATCTTAGGACTTAATGGGCTACGGGGGTTATTAGAATTGTTCCAAAATTTCCTAAGGAAAACCCTAGCCACCATTGTCACTTTGGAGAAGAAATCTTATAGAGAGAGAAGAGAGGAGAATTCTGCAGAGAGAGAGAGAACCATTAATCAAATTGTCATCAAAATCAGAGATACACATAAGGCAAGTTTTTTAATTTCGTTTATTACAAAGAATGTTTCTTCCATGCGTAGGAAATTGACAGAATTTCATTGTTCTGGGAGAATGATAAAACCCATTGAATTTGATGTAGAGATTTATAATTTTATGAGGAGATTGCATGTAGAACAATGTTAGGATGATTAGCCAGTGAAAAATACATCTTTTATACCATAAAATATGACTTATTTATGCCTATGGATGAATTTAATTTCTAGGGTTCATGTTCTTGAGATTGGGGAAGAAGATGTGGAGATTTAATATTTGGATGAGATTTAGGATGAATTAATCCCACAAAATACGTTAATATATGACCTAAGTATATTTAGGATTGATTAGAAGCCATGTATATTGTTGGTTTGATGTTTAGAGGAGATTAGAGGTGAAGAAAAGTTGGAAAAACGAGTTAAGGAAAATCTGGGCTCGAATCTGGCCACTCGTTAGAAGACCTGCCCAGGTCGTTCGAACGAGCTCGTTCGAATGAGCTTCTAATGAGTTGACCTTTGACTTCTAACGAGGGTGATGTTCATTCGATGACTTCGTTCGAACAAGACCTCGTTAGAAAGCCCAGTTCGTTCGAACGAACTCTCGTTCGAACAGCCTCGTTCGAACGAGACTTCTAACGAGCTGACAGTTTGGGCTTTTTAGCCAGTTTTGATCCCTAGTGTCCCATAACCTTGTTTATATGTAGAGATAACACTTCCTTGTGGATTAATTGATATATTTTGGATATTTGGGATATAATGAGGAGCAAAACCTAGAAGTGTAGTTTGAACCTAAGGGAAATTATGAAGTAGGATGTGAGTGTCTATTACGATGCGAGAACTATTGACGACCTAATTTATTATATTAACCGGGAACCTATAAATTGATAGCATTATATGTCGGTACGAGAATGAGAAGTGTACCACCAATATATTTTGGTGATTACTAAGATGTGTGCATACTTAGTATATGTATATGATTTTATGTGTATGACATACCTACCATACTTGCTATCACGGGAGGTTTACGTTCGCTTAGGGCTCTCTAATCCTTGTGTTGCCCGGATTTAGACTGGTACCTCGATGAACATAGGTCAGAGAAGGACTTATTGGGATGTTAATAAGTCGGCTGATCGTGGGAGCGCAGGTATGTGCGTGACCCATGTGATGTGACTGTGTTCGCCTCCATTATTTGTGATTTTTGTTATCTGAGAACGATTCCTGAGAGATTCGGAATGCGTGATCCTTATGTACGTGATGTACCGGGATGGATAGCAGAGTATGTGTGCACCGCAGCTTAGCCTCGGGGTTCTTGTATTGTATATTCTATGACGTGAATAATATACACTTAATTAATGAGAACTTTCATGTTGGTATTGTGAATATAATTATGGTAATGTTTTGAGAAAACATAACGGGTTAACCGATAGTGAATTGTATTCCTAATTGAGAATCTGAGTTTAAGTAAAACCCTATATTTAATTGATAACGCTAGAATGTAATATGGGAATCGAGTAGTAAGGTGTAGAACTTATTACGGTTTGTTAGATATGGATGTCATTTAGATGGGTACGGTACGTTAGGAGTGCACATGTAGTCGAGAGGTGAGAATTTCATGTGAGCGCATGTCCTAACATGTACTTTGCATTTAATGTTTTAATGTTATTAAAACACTTGCTGTTTTTAAAATGATTTCCACTTTCGGGCTCTGACCCATTTGCTTTCAAATCTATTTTTGAAAAAACCATTTTAGGTGCCCAGCCACAAGGACACCATGCTTAGGATCCTCATTCAGGTGACGAGTTGTAGCTGTTTCTGGAAGTTATAGGACTTTTCTTGTAGACGCTTCTTCTATCTTGACTCTATATTCAGATTTATCAGTTGTAGGGCATGTCGCCCATTTCTTTTAGAGGCATTTCATTTATTTCAGTTATTCGGACTTCTGGCATGTAATTAATTCAGGATTCAGACTTGTCATTATATTTTCAGTTGTGGGATTGTTGTGAGGAGTTTTCCTCCGGACTTATTATTATTTGTTGGTTATTTCATTACTTCGTTATGGTAAATGGATTATATTGTTCTTCCATTATTCTTTTATTTCACGTTAATCGGACTTAACTTAAAATTTGGCAACTTACTTTTTAAATACTAGGTGGTTAGTAATTATTAAAATGTTTTCGACAGTGATGCTATTAACTGAACCAACTTGGCATTTTGTATTGATTTAATAAAGGAGTAGCTACCTGGTATTTAATTAGTCGAAGTGTCACAGGTGGTATCAGAGCATCAGGTTCTAGTGTCTTTTAGGATCTGTACGGCTTATTATGTTTTCCGCTGAGCTTTCTTTGATGTAGAGCCCTATATTTTAGGACTGTTGTATTCTTTTGTATATGCTACGTTCTTCAGCTATTTTGAGTTTATAACTGCGAACTTATAGACTTTATTCTTGTTTCAGAATGCCTCCACGACGTGCATAAAGGATTCCCAAGGATGCAACGCCAGAACCACAGCCCGCACCAGTTCAGGGCACGATGAATGCCGCCGAGGTTGCAGCCATTGTGGCCCATGCGGTAAATGCCGCACTTGCCATAGTTCAGCAGGCACCACCTCAGGCGCCAGTAGCCGCGCCAGTTCAGGCACATGCAATCCCGTCTGCTTGGGAACGTGTTCGAGATGCTTTCCAGAAAGCACACCCTCCGGAGTTCGCAGGTAGCTCCGATGTTGTAGTTTCGAGTCAGTGGAGGAAGGATATTCAGCGGCACTTGAGGATGTATGAGTGCACCGATGTCTAGAAGCAGATACTAGCAACCTTTAAGCTAGTGGGGTCTGCACTGCAGTGGTGGGAGTCTATTACCACCGTGGAGGAGAGAGATACTCTCACTATTCAGGAGTTTTAGGTGCGGTTCGATCGCAAATATTTTCCGTCAGCTGTTCACACGGAGATGAGGAGGAAGTTGATGAGCCTCAAGCAGGAGGGTAAGACTGTGGCCGAGTATGAGGCCGAATTCACTGATCTTCTGAATATTGTTCAGGATGAGATACCGGCAGAGGAGAAGAAGATACAGAAATTTACTGACGGGTTGACATGGAGCATTCGTCAGCACTTGTTAGGGAACCTCTTGTTAGCCACTTATTCTGATGTGGTTAACGCTGCACTGTTACACTTCCAGGATCATTGCTTTCACATGACTGAAGGCAAGAGGTCAGGAGAGTCCAGCCATCAGGGCAGGACTGGAGGGAATGGTGACAGTGGGGCACAATCTGTTCAGGGGCAGAGATAGGGCGACCAGGGTTCCCAGCAGGGGGATCACAAGAGGTTCGGGTCAGGAAATTTCAGGCACGGACAGGGAGGTTTCCGGAAGGGCCATCAGGGTCCGAACGGCCATCAGAACCAGCAGGGTCAGAATGGTCAACAACAGTTTCAGCAGGGCTAGTGGAGGAACGGTAACGGCCACCAGGGTCGGGGGCAGCAGGGGCAGAGAGGGGGGAACTTCCTGGGGAAGTGTTTCGTTTGTGGCAAGACTGGCCATAAATGCCAGGACTGTCCTGATAGGGGCAGGGCCCCACAGCAGCAGTAGGGTGCCCGACATGAGCCCCAGAGGCCACTTTTTCCACCATCTCTCCCAGCTCCAGCCCAGGCTCCAGCACTACCAGCCATTCCAGCAGTTCCTGTGCAGCAGGGGTAGTTACAGTATGGACGTGTCTATAACGTCCAGCAGGCAGCAGCTCTGCAGGCACCACCCACGATTGAGGGTATGTTTCCTATCCATGGTACTATGGGTCGGGTTTTGTTTGATACGGGGGCAACGCATTGTTTCATAGCTACACATTTTACGAAGCCTTAGGGTTGTTAGCCACAACAGAGAGCACAGTGACGTGTGTAGACTCACCATTGGGGAGTGGGTCACTTATTTTCTTTATATTCCGGGGAGTGGGGGTAGAGATTGGCAGTTTGGTATTACCTGTCGACATGTTGGTATTAGATATGCATGTGCATGATATGATTATCGGTATGGATTGGCTCACGGATTATAGAGCCATGATTGATTTCTTCGGTGGGAGCATTGTTTTTGCCATTCCGGGGCAAGAGATATTTGTAGTGGCGATGCCTCGCCCAGAGGGAGGCTCGACCGCTCATTTGTATTACATAGAGGAGGATACCTCTAAGGAGGTTGTGATTCCATTAGATTCGATCCCTGTTGTTAGGGAGTATTCCGATGTGTTTTAGGAGATACCAGGCCTACCCCCCAGTCGAGAGATAGACTTTGTCATAGACTTATTACCAAATACGAGACCTATAGCACGCGCACCGTACCGTATGGCTCCGACAGAGATGCGAGAGCTACGAGATCAGATTGAGCAGTTATTGGGTCAGGGGTTTATACGGAGGAGTACTTCGCCGTGGGGTGCCCCTGTGTTGTTCGTGAAGAAGAGAGATGGTTCACTGAGATTGTGTGTGGACTACCGGGAGTTGAACAAAGTCACGATACGGAATAAGTATCTGTTGCCTCGAATCGATGACTTATTCGACCAGTTGAGAGGAGATTCTTTCTTCTCAAAGATTGATTTGAGATCGGGATACCATCAGTTGCGTATCAGGGAGGAGAACGTCTCGAAGACTGCGTTCTTATCGAGATATGGTTCTTACGAGTTTCGGGTTATGCCGTTTGGTTTGACCAATGCTCCAGCCGTGTTTATGGACTTGATGAATAGGGTGTTCAGAGATTTCCTAGACCAGTTTGTCATTGTCTTCATTGATGATATTCTGGTTTACTCCCAGACAGAGGAGGAGCACGCCGAGCATTTGAGGCAAGTTTTGCAGACACTACGTCAGAATGAGTTGTATGCAAAGTATGAGAAGTGAGGGTTTTGGCTGAAGGAGGTCCAGTTTTTGGGACACATTATTTCCGACCGGGGGATATCTGTTGATCCAGGGAAGGTATCCGCGGTGAGGGAGTGGGGACAGCCCACGACACCAATGGAGATCCGTAGTTTCTTGGGTCTAGCAGGATACTACAGGAGGTTCATTCGGGGATTTTCGAAGATAGCAGGTCCTTTGACACATCTGACTCATAAAGGTGTGCCGTTCATCTAGAGTGATGCCTGTCAGTTGGCATTCGAAGAGTTGAAGGATAAGTTGACCTCAGCACCTGTGTTAGCATTACCGAGACCGGGAGTTGAGTATCTAGTCTACACCGATGCGTCCTTACAAGGACATGGCGGTGTCTTGCAGCAGGAGAGTCAGGCCATAGCTTATGCTTCCCGTAAGCTAAAGCCTCACGAGAAGAATTACCCCACTCATGACTTGGAGTTGGCGGCAGTTGTATTTGCCCTTCGTATTTGGAGACATTACCTTTTGGGGGAAAAGTTTCGATTGTTCACGGACCACAAGTCCCTACAGTACCTATTCACGCAGAAGGAGTTGAATATGCGGCAGCGAAGGTGGCTTGAGTTTGTGAAGGACTATCAGTTTGATATCCAGTATCACCCGGGGAAGGCTAACGTAGTAGCAGACGCGTTGAGCCATAGGCCAGTAGATGAGGTGGCAGGGGTGTGGAAGGCCAAATGGAAAGAGTTGGGACACCAGGATGCAGTGGCCCAATCGTTCATGTCTGGGATGACCGTTACACCGCAGATTGTCACGAAGGTAGTAAGGGCACAGGCAAATGACTCGTTCTGTCAGAAGCAGATAGTTCAATTATTAGCAGAGGGAGCCGAGTCATATACCGTTAGCTCAGACGGGGGATTACGCTTCAATGGGAGATTGGTAGTTCCGGAAGGGGAGGAATTACGGCACGAGGTGATGACAGAGTCGCACGGCTCACGGTTCGCGGTACATCCCGGTGGGGACAAAATGTACCAATACATGAGACGACAGTATTGGTGGAGCGGTATGAAGAGAGATATTGCCGTGTTTGTTTCAAAATGCGCCACTTGTCAGCTAGTAAAAGTGGATCATCAGAGACCGGCAGGACTGCTACAGCCATTAGAGGTCCCGATGTGGATGTGGGAGAGCATATCCATGGACTTTATCACGGGGTTGCCTACGTCACAGAGAGGTCACGACTCCATTTGGGTAATTGTGGAAAGGTTGACCAAAGTCGCTCATTTTCTACCTGTAAGGACAGACTACACTACGGGACAGTATGCCCAGCTCTTTATTGCAGAGATAGTGAGACTTCACGGTGTACCCCTAAATATCGTGTCTGACAGAGACAAGATATTTGTTTCACGGTTTTGGGAAAGTTTTCAGGAGGCCATGGGCACGGAATTGCGGTTGAGTAAGGCATATCACCCGCAGACGGATGGGCAAACTGAGCGTACAAACCAGATGTTGAAGGACATGCTACGTATGAGTATCATTGATTTTGGGGGTGGATGGGAGAAGTATCTTCCGCTGGTGGAGTTTGCTTACAACAACTCCTACCAGTTCACCATTGGCATGGATCCATTTGAGGCGTTGTACGGTAGACCTTGTCGTTCCCCAGCATGTTGGTTGGAGGTGGGGGACAACAAACTACTTGGGCCGAAAGTGATTCAGGATACTTCGGCAAGGATAGAATTGATTCGGAGTCGCATTCGGGTAGCTCAGGATCGACAGAAGAGCTATGCTGATGCGAAGAGGTTCTTCAGGGAGTTCCAAGTGGGGGACCAGGTTTTGCTCAGAGTATCTCCTATGAAGGGGATTACGCATTTCGGGAAGAAAGGGAAGTTGGCACCGAGATATGTGGTACCATTTCCTATTATTGACCGGATTGGACCGGTTGCGTATAGACTTGGGTTACCGGAGCATTTGCATCGGATTCATGATGTATTTCATATTTCCTCGCTAAGGAAATATCTTAGAGATGATTTGGCTCATTCTCACATTGCTTTGGAGGACATCGATCTCCAACCTGATAGCTCCTACGAGGAGGGGCCGATTGCTATTTTGGACCGAAGTGAGCGGAAACTGCGGTCAAAGATAGTTCCGTTAGTGCGTGTTCAGTGGCGACATCATAATGTCGAGGAGTCTACATGGGAGCACGAGGATGAGATGCATGAACATTATCCAGAGTTGTTCTTACCAGGTACTTTCTAGTTCCGAATTTCGGGATGAAATTCAGTTATTAGGGGGGAAGTATGTAATACCCCGTATTTTTGTGATATTTATTTATGGGATTAATTGAATTAAATGTGTATTGATTGGAAATTAATCCGGATTAAAATACTAGCGAGATTCGAGTTGGTATTTGATTATAATGTGCATATATGATTATATATGAATATTGAATTATTAAATTTGTCGTGAGATGAAATACGGCAATTTGGAAATCTTGTTGAGACGCGTGTGACAGTCGCGTCATGGAATATAATTATGATAATTAAAAAGTGAATTTTATTTCTATAAACCGTATGGTCATTTTGAGTGCGCCAACGCATCCGGAAGGGTCGAAATAGTCAGGAAACACTAGCCGGGGGTTTAGTTTGGGTCCCGGGACATTTTTAGGCCATGCCGGCAACGTATAAGGGTAGTTTGGTCATTTTGAATCTTTGGGAATTAAAACCTACGAAAATTGGAAATTAAAAAGATGACTTGGTAATTACCCACTAAACCCACTAACCACATCTTAGGACTTAATGGGCTACGGGGGTTATTAGAATTGTTCCAAAATTTCCTAAGGAAAACCCTAGCCACCATTGTCACTTTGGAGAAGAAAGCTTGTAGAGAGAGAATGGAGGAGAATTCTACAGAGAGAGAGAGAACCATTCATCAAATCGTCATCAAAATCAGAGATACACATAAGGCAAGTGGTTTAATTTCATTTATTACAAAGAATGTTTCTTCCATGCGTAGGAAATTGACAGAATTTCATTGTTCTTGGAGAATGATAAAACCCATTGAATTTGATGTAGAGATTTATAATTTTATGAGGAGATTGCATGTAGAACAATGTTAGGATGATTAGCCAGTGAAAAATACATCTTGTATACCATAAAATATGACTTATTTATGCCTATGGATGAATTTAATTTCTAGGGTTCATGTTCTTGAGATTAGGGAAGAAGATGTGGAGATTTAATATTTGGATGAGATTTAGGATGAATTAATCGCACAAAATACGTTAATATATGACCTAAGTATATTTAGGATTGATTAGAAGCCATGTATATTGTTGGTTTGATGTTTAGAGGAGATTAGAGGTGAAGAAAAGTTGGAAAAATGAGTTAAGGAAAATCTGGGCTCGAATCTGGCCACTCGTTAGAAGACCTGCCCAGGTTGTTCGAACGAGCTCGTTCGAACGAGCTTCTAACGAGTTGACCTTTGACTTCTAATGAGGGTGATGTTCGTTCGATGACTTCGTTCGAACGAGACCTCGTTAGAAAGCCCACTTCGTTCGAACGAACTCTCGTTCGAACGAGACTTCTAACGAGCTGACAGTTTGGGCTTTTTAGCCTGTTTTGATCCCTAGTGTCCCATAACCTTGTTTATATGTAGAGATAACACTTCCTTGTGGATTAATTGATATATTTGGGATATTTGGGATATAATGAGGAGCAAAATCTAGAAGTGTAGTTTGAACCTAAGGGAAATTATGAAGTAGGACGTGAGTGTCTATTACGATGCGAGAACTATTGACGGCCTAATTTATTATATTAACCGAGAACCTATAAATTGATAGCATTATATGTCGGTACGATAATGAGAAGTGTACCACCAATATATTATGGTGATTACTAAGATGTGTGCATACTTAGTATATGTATATGATTTTATGTGTATGACATACCTACCATACTTGCTATCACAGGAGGTTTACGTTCGCTTAGGGCCCTGTAATCCTTGTATTGCTCAGATTTAGACTGGTACCTCGATGAACATAGGTCAGAGAAGGACTTATTGTGATGTTAATAAGTCTGCTGATCGTGGGAGCGCAGGTATGTGCGTGACCCATGTGATGTGACTGTGTTCGCCTCCATTATTTGTGAATGTTGTTATCTGAGAACGATTCCTGAGAGATTCGGAATGCGTGATCCTTATGTACGTGATGTACCGGGATGGATAGCAGAGTATGTGTGCACCGTAGCTTAACCTCGGGGTGCTTGTATTGTATATTCTATGACGTGAATAATATACACTTAATTAATGGGAACTTTCATGTTGGTATTGTGAATATAATTATGGTAATGTTTTGAGAAAACATAACGGGTTAACCGATAGTGAATTGTATTCCTAATTGAGAATCTGAGTTTAAGTAAAACCCTCTATTTAATTGATAACGCTAGAATGTAATATGGGAATCGAGTAGTAAGGTGTAGAACCTATTACGGTTTGGTTAGATATGGATGTCATTTAGATGGGTACGGTACGTTAGGAGTGCACATGTAGTCGAGAGGTGAGAATTTCATGAGAGCGCACGTCCTAACATGTATTTTGCATTTAATGTTTTAATGTTATTAAAACACTTGTTGTTTTTAAAATGATTTCCACTTTCGGGCGCTGACCCATTTGCTTTCAAATCTATTTTTGTAAAAACCATTTTAGGTGCCCAGCCACAAGGACACCATGCTTAGGATCCTCATTCAGGTGACGAGCTGTAGCTGTTTGTGGAAGTTACAGGACTTTGCTTGTAGACGCTTCATCTATCTTGACTCTATATTCAGATTTATCAGTTGTAGGGCCTGTCGCCCATTTCTTTTAGAGGCATTTCATTTATTTCAGTTATTCGGACTTCTGGCATGTAATTAATTCAGGATTCAGACTTGTCATTTTATTTTCAGTTGTGGGATTGTTGTGAGGAGTTTTCCTCCGGACTTATAATTATTTGTTGGTTATTTCATTACTTCGTTATGGTAAATGGATTATGTTGTTCTTACATTATTATTTTATTGCATGTTAATCGGACTTAACTTAAAATTTGGCAACTTACTTTTTAAATACTAGGTGGTTAGTAATTATTAAAATGTTTTCAACATTGATGCTATTAACTGAACCAACTTGGCATTTTGTATTGATTTAATAAAGGATTAGCTACCCGGTATTTAATTAGTCAGGGTGTCACAAACTCTACATTTTTTGCCTCTCCTCTCCTCCTGCAGTTCTTCTGACGGCCCTCGTTGGTCTCTCGATATTGTTCGATGTACCATACCTAACCGAACTCATATATGAGTCACATCAGTTACACTTAATAGCAGGATAATGTAAGTCACATACGTAGAGGAATACAACAATCCTATCATAAGGCTCTACATCAAAGAACGCTAAACTGAAATGTGAAAAACCGCATAGATCCTAAGGACACTAGAACCGGATGCTCTGATACCATTTGTGACATCCAGCCTAATAAAATACCGGGTGATCAGTCCTATATCAAATTAAGCAGGAATATCATCTGGTTCATTCATAGCATCACTGTCGAAACTTTTTAAAACATTACTAACCACCTAGTATTTAAAAAGCTGGTGTCAAATGTTATCTTTTAGTTAAACCAACATACATATGAAAATATAAACTAAGCCATTCAAACCAATATGAGACTGAAACAAATTGAATAATTAATAAAAGACTTGCCGAATAAACCCTCGGCTAAAATTCCAATCCAATTTAATAACCAACAATGAATAGAATAATCTGAGAACTAAATTTGAAAGTAATTGGGCAACATGCCCTACATAACTATAACTTAGAATAAATACCTAATCTAGGAACAAAGGGTTGAAGCGTCTAATAAAAACTCCTGCTAGCATCCACATGTATCGCAGCTGCGTGTCCCTGGAATAGATATCAAGTCTGGCGTCCCTGTGACTGGACACCTAAAAGGTGTTGAAAAATATTTTTATAGCAAGTGTTAGTACAAAAAATATTTTAAAAATATTTAACAAGTAATTTATTGCAATAAAAATTGGTCATTGATAACACATGTTAGGATCACATACACTCTCTCTTGGGTTTTTCCTCACCCCGCATCTATGGTACACACCTAACGTTCTATAATTTGCCCACCTAGCTAAACTATCCAAGATAACTAGACTAAAGTAATAATATGAACTTCTCTACACGTCTAAGTTTCCTGTGCCACTCATAAAGTACATCATTTTATTAACATCTCTCATATGTTAATTAATTATCATGCACCTTTGGCATATGCTATTCATTCACATCTATAATTAAGTCCCACTACTTAATTTATACAACAAATCTCAATTGTTGTCTCTAAATCTTCATAATTAAGTCTCGCCACTTAATTTACTTCATATGTTCTCATCTATCTTTAGTTCGTTAATGAAGTTTCTCTACTTAATTCACCTTATTAGATATCCACAATCTAATACCTACAATTTCACACAAGTAGGGTTAATTAACTTTATAGTCTACTATCTCACATAAGTAGCTTATCCGTACGGTACATATATATTTCGCACACAATATATGTATACTATAAATGTATGCTTCAAAAAAATGTCCCCTTATCACACATTAACGGCTATTAGTTCGGAATGTCCCATGGAACGTGGTTTAAAATGTCTCATCGAACCTAACTCGAAATTTCTAATCGAGCATAGTTCAGAATATCTCATCGAACATGGTTCAAAATGTCTCATCGAACTTGGCTCAGAATGTCTCATCGAGCTAGTCAATCATATCTCATGCAAGTACAGTATAGGTATTCACTCCACCTATTAGCAACACAGTAGGTATACACACAACCTAACTATCATATTGGTGTACGTAGTATATTTCTCTCTCATACTCATCGTACTTATTCTATTATGATTTATTACACTCTCATAATTTATTGAGCATTCACAAATCCCTAAGGGTCCTAGTTACCCCTTTTGTAAATTTCAGTAGTTAAATCAATATTTACACTACTGATCTACTTATTAATTCATTCGAAGTTTCCGTAATTCGTTATGTTTCTCTCCGATAAATTATGAAATAATTCATCCCAATTTATTCTCGTCTTAATCCTATCAATAAGACTAACTCACAAACCCAATATAAGCCTACTGTAATATAATAAATCCCTTATTATATTCTACCAAAGTTTCAAGAGTTTTCCACGATAATCGATTTGAAAGTTTAGGCCAAAAAGGAAAATTTTTATATTTTCTGGGACCCGAACTGATTTTCCCCAGACCGATTCTTTTTATTCGGAACGGTTTTCTCTGGACCGATTCTTTTTATCCGGATTGATTTTCCCTGGACCGATTTCCTTCACAGCACTTCATCTTCTTCATTTCGCAGATGTGTTTTTCACCATTAACACACCTATAACTTCCATGTTTCTCCACCAAACTTTAAACCAATTGTCCCAAACCCTTACCACATGTATTATTCATTTTAATTATCATAATTTCTATGATATCATTTCCTCTACAGGTGTAAATCATTCTACATGCAAACCCCTAACCAACATGCATCAAATTTATTCTTTTTCTCCCAAGAACATGGATGTTATCAAAAATATTATCAAAACCCTATGCATGGACATTATAAATACACATTTAATTGCAATAAATAACTTTCCTTAACAGAAGAGGTCTAATTATGTGGTGTTGATGATGATTCCACAAAGAACACCCTCAATTGCTCCTTGATTTGTCTCCCACGGATTTCCAATTGATCCCCAATTTCTCCCTCTAGCTTTATCTCAAACTCTTTGGTTTAGAATGGTGTTTTATGTCGTTCAACACAATTAGACTTAGGTTAATTATACCTAATCCCCTTTTCAGGCTTACGGGCAAAGCCCAAATGACCCTAACATCCTCGTTTGGGCTCGGTTATGCCTAAAAATGCCCAGAGACTCAATTACTACCTCCCAGATACTCTTTTCCAACTATTTCGACCATTTCGGAGTCAACCATGTGCTCAGAATTGTCATCCGAAATACTTTATAACAACCTCTAATTTTGACCTCAAAAATGAGACACAACAAAAATCCGAATAATTCAATCTAACCTCATCAGATTTAAATAGTTCATCTAATTTAAATAAAATCTCCAAATTATAAATTTAAATTTCTCTAATTTAAATAAATTTGATATCTCCCAAAATACTTAAATTCTAAGTCCTCAAAATTAGGGGGTGTTACACTAACGGATTTCGTATGTTACGAATTGAACGTTATTAATGTTCCTTCTAATACTTGGTAGATTAATTCTGGTTCTATGTATCTTGTTTCTAATTTGATGCATGGATTCCTTTCAACCGACATAACAAACTAAAATGATACATTTCTTTATATGGACAATCGAGCGGGGCCTAAGATAGAAGTTGCAGGAGAATTTTATTCAATTTTAAATTCTTATTTTTGTTTAGATTTTCAAGAGACTCTTTACGTTCCTACAATTTCTATCTAAACTCTCTCTTGATGGTTATCGTTGAATTTAAAAATACCAGTTTTAATTTGATTAAAAATTCTTCCCATATTGATTCTGGATTTATGATGGATGGTTTATATCAATTTAACCTTGAAAAGATATTTTATGAATCCCTAATATACTTGCATCCTAATGTTGGAATGAAATGTATATCAAATAATTAAAATTCAGCTTACTTATGGCATAAACATTTAGGGCACATATTGAGGCCAAGAATTGAAAGGCTTATTGAATATGGAATTATCCATAACCTGGATTGGGCCGATTATGATGTGTGTGTGGATTGTATTAAAGGCAAACAAACCAAAAATACAAAGAAATGAGCCAGAAGAAACACCCAACGACTTGAGATAATCCATACATACATATGTGAACCTTTTGATGGTCAATCTATTGGTGGAGAAAAATATTTTATTACCTTTATCGATGATTTTTCATGCCTTTGCACATTATACTTATTGCACGATGAATCTCAATCTATAAATGATCTTGAAATATACATAACTAAGGTTGAGAGACAATTGGGTAAAAATGTAAAAAATATTAGGTCTGATAGAGGTGGTGAATTTTATGAAAGATAAGATGAGTCGGGACAACGTCCTAGCCCTTTTGCTAAACTCTTAGAAAAGTTAGGTATATGTGCCCAATACACATTGTCCGAATCATCCTGACCGAATGGTGTAGCTGAAAGGTACAATCCAACTCTTATAAAACTGATTAGAAGTATGATAAGTAGTACTAAATTACCTATATTTTGTGGTTACATGCTCTTATGACCGTTGTGCACAACTTAAATCGGATTCCTAGTAAGTCGATTCTAAAGACCCCATTTGAACTTTGGAAATGATGGAAACACACTTTAAGATATTTACGTAATTGGGGTTGCCCGACAGAAGCTAGAATTTATAACCCACAAGAAAAGAAATTAGATTCTAGGACAATAGGATGTCATTTTATTAGGGATCCAAAAAATTCAAAGGAATATAAATTTTTTTATCCTACTCATACTACTATAATAATAAAAACTTGAAAGGCTAAATTCATTGAAGATGATGAATTCAGCGGGAGTGAAAAAGAAAGGGATGTGATCATTTAATAAGTTAGGATACTAACCCCCATACCCCGAGTTCGTAATGTACCTTTGTTCCTAACGTATTAGTTCAGCTGGTTAATGAACCAGTCAATGACAATAAACAACAAGTGAATGATCACTCACCTGAACAGCCACATACCGAAGCTTTAATTAATGAACCTATTATAGAAACACAACTGGAAATGCCATTAAGAAAATATCATAGAAAAATGAGATCGCTTACCCCGGATGATTATGTGGTGTATTTATAAGAGGCTGAATGTAGCATAGGGGAAATTAATGGCCCATTTTCTTATGAATAAGTTATGAATAATAATGATTCTAATAAATGGATTAATTCCATGGCTAAGGAAATAAAATATATGAATGACAATCAAGTCTAAAATCTAGTCGAGTTGCCAGAAGGACAAAAAAAGGGTCGGGTGTAAATGGTTCTTTAGGACCAAACGCGACTCAAAAGGCTATATCAAATGACATAAAGCTATAGAAGTTGCCAAAGGTTTTAATCAACGAGAAGGCATCGATTATAATGAGACATTCTCTCCAATTTTAAATAAGGACTCTCTAAGAATCATATTAGCATTGGTGGATCATTATTCTTTAGAGTTGCATCAAATGTATGTAAAAATAGCTTTTCTGAATAGGAGTTTAGAAGAAAAAGTCTACATGGCACAACCACAGGGCTTCATTAAAGAAGGAAAGGAAAACATGGTTTTTATGTTAAAGAAGTTAATATATGGTCCAAAACAAGCTTCTCATCAATGGTACCCTAAGTTTCATGATACCATTATCTCATTTGGGATTAAAGAAAACATCATTTATCGGTGTATATACCTGAAGATCAATGGGAGTTAGTTTATATTTTTAGTGATATATGTTGACGACTTGCTTATCGTTAGCAGTGACCCTAGTTTATTGCGTAAAAATAAGGAATACCGTTCTTAAAACTTTTAAATGAAAGATACGGGTGAGGCACCCTTCGTGATCGGGATAGAGATATCTCAGGATAAATCACATGGAGCGTTGGGACTATCTCAGAAAGATTGCATTAACAAATTATTAGAAAGGTTCAGCATGCAAAGTTGCAATCCCATTGACATTCCACTTAAGAAAGGGGATAAGTTCAGCTTAAGCCAATACCCAGGAAGTGAATTGGGAAGGGAGCACATGGAAGCTGAACCTTATTCCTCGCTCGTAGGGAGTTTACTGTATGCACAGGTTTACACTAGACCAGATATGAGTTTTACCATTAGGATACTAAGCAGATATCATAGGAATTTGATAAATAATCATTGAAAAGCTGCAATAAAGTATTAAAGTACTTGCAAGGGACTAAAGAATACATGCTCACATATAGAAAGACTAATCACTTTGAGGTGATCGGATACTCAAACTCAGATTTTGGAGGATGCCTTAACAGCAAGAAGAGCACTTCGAGTTATGTATTCCTCCTTGCTTGAGGATCCATCATATGAAAAAGTTCTAAGCATAGTGTTATTGCGTCATTAACTATGAAGGTTGAGTTCATATCTTGCTTCGAAGATAATAATCATGGATTATGGCTAAGAAATTTCATTTGAGGACCTAAAATCATGGGGTCAAACTCTAAGCCACTGAAAATTTACTCTGATAATGTTGAAGCAGTCTTCTTTTCGAAAAATGACAAGTATACTAAGGTCGCTAAACATATTGCGATGAATTACCTGTCAGAGAAAGAAAATGTTCTGAAACAACGAATGTTAATTGATCACATTACTACGAGTGATAACCTAGCAAATCCTCTTACAAAGGGGCTATTTACGAAGTCTTTTATGAAATATGTTCAGGAGATAAATCTCGATTAGTTTCATTGGATTACTATTAGTTTAGTTATTTGATACTACTATTTTGATATCAATAAAAGTGTCTCAAATTTCTATCATTTTTGTCTTTAATGTATGCATACATGTGAATGTAACCTATTGTATGATAAAATTACCTTTTCTCAAAAGAAATTACAAGGCCATTATGACATCCCACATTATAGGCCTGGTTAAATAAAACATTGATGTTGTGGTATATGGAAGGAACCACACTCTTGAATAGTATGGAACTACCATGACTCGCACTAGTGAATTATTTAATTATGACAATACTTGTTGTTAGTTATTTTGCTTAATTGTGCACCTTATGTTCCCTAAACAAATTATGAGGTTGTTCGTATTAGGACCAACTATGAGACCGTTGGAAATTAATTAATAAATTAGGTAATTTCTAAATTAATTAATATCCCACTTCTTATGGTCCTTAATAAGTCAAAAATTAATTTGAATTAGTGGAGGCTGGGAAATCAAATGTTAGTGGGTTAGTGGGTAGTTTTGCCTTTATTTTTTGCCCACTTTGATGGGAAGTGGGGTTATGGGACAAGGATAAAATCGACCATCATTTCCCTATATAATCACTAGGCTAATTTCATCATTAGGGACACTTAACACACAATTATACTGGGCAGAAGGAGAAAATTTGAAATTCCATAAAATCAGTTTTTTCCTTCATAATTCTGGTGCATTTAGAAGTGATTCTGGAGCAATTATGGAGCACTAAAGTAAGGAGAAACATATCAACTTTCATCTCTAAGCAATGGACAAAGTTTTGTTCTTCATATTTAATTTATAAATGCATGAAAATTGAATTTTTCGAATTAAGTAGTAATTGTGTTTTGTATTATAATGCTAGAATCAAAATAGTATATATATACAGTGTTCTAAGAGGCACGCCTAGGCTTGAGGCTAAGAAGAAACGCCCCGGCTTAAGCCTTTCACGCCTTACTCTTGTTAAAAAGCTTAAGGTGAACTTTTTTTTAAAACAAAAAAGCTTTAGTGAAACGATATCTCCTTTTAAAGACTTTTTTTTTAAACCGGACCAATATCTCATTCAAAACAATTAAAAGAAAAAAATGGTGTTCCAAACCTATGTGCCTCTCGTCCAAAAAATGCG
Source organism: Sambucus nigra (assembly GCA_949130495.1). Lineage (NCBI taxonomy): Eukaryota > Viridiplantae > Streptophyta > Magnoliopsida > Dipsacales > Adoxaceae > Sambucus > Sambucus nigra. The sequence goes on along the minus strand of OX422215.1, from coordinate 288,798,095 downwards.
TGTTTTTTCTTTTCTTTTCTTTTTGGTTATTTCTTAGTATTTTAGTTTGCATATATTTAGACATATTTTTAGGTATGTACGATTTTAGTATTTTTAATAGTCTCGTTATAGTTAAAAATGTTAAAATATGTTTTAAAAAGGCCTAAACACCTTTTCACGTTATTTTATGCATAAGATCCTCTAGACTTTTAAGATTTAAGGCTTAGCCTCCACGTCTCGGTGGCGCCCCGTGTTTTTTACAACCTCGTATATATAACAAATAGCCCTTGTCACATAATAGAGAATTGAAATGCTTTAGTCCATACAAAGCCCATCCTACTCAACCTGTAAAATTATTCAATAATGGTCCAATTCCAAACCAATTCCCCTATATGAAGTTAAATGGGTAATATTACGATCATTAATGCCTCATTTACGTTGGGTTTAGTTGGGTTGTATTTGGCCCTCCGTTAGACCAATTAAGAGTCCATCTATAATAATAAGGCCTTTAATTTTTCTGTTTCCATATATTTTTTTGAATCCAATTGAGGATGTCTAAAATAAAAGCCCTTAATAGTGTCGGTCAAGTTATAAACCGCATGAATGCCTCTGTGCTTACAACAAAATCCTCTTCTTTTGCCTCTTAAGATTGCATAGATAAAGTCACATATATAATTTCTCATCCTTCTTTTTTCTCCATAATTTTGTATAAAATAATCTTCATTTTTCATTGCCTCGAATAAAATAAATAAGGATCAAATACCAAAAAGTCCCTCAAATATTTTTTAATACGCACTTAGTCTAATCCTTTTATTTTGTACCAAAAAGTCCCTTATTCTCTTATATTTAAAGGAAAGTTTGAGGAATTTCCCTAAGAACCATTGTAAATAAGCAAAGGTTACTCTCTTTTGCCAGTACTACTGGTTGAAGTGCATCACCTTTGGTGCAAACCTTAGCAATCTATCCAAAGCACTAGGGGCAAATTTCCTTGCAAACAAGAAACATACATTGGTGCTCCTCCCATTGTACTCACATCTTCTCTCACTCCTCATCTTCTCCAGTAGCTTTTTCGTCACATCCGTGAATCGGTTCGGGTGGGGACCACCCTTCGACCAGTCAACCCAAGTCAAGGTCCTATTGGAATTCCTCTCCCCAAATTTCATGGTCACAAATGTTGGTAAGTAGTGTTCATCAGCATAACATGCCCCCTTGCAGTGGCTTTGGAATATTGGGAAATATTTTCTATCCGAGATCACTTCGATGGCTAGATCTCGATCCATTTCAAACCATTGGGCCCCTTTTCTCCATTGTTCAATTGCGACCGTTGGATACATTAGATCGTTGTAACGCCCACGGCCCACCGGGCCTGGTAAATCATACGACTCCACAAAATTTAGGTCTGAATTTATTAGGTAAGAATATATGGTTGTAAAATTGAACAAGGGTATGCATGATTCGGACAGGAGGATGAAACGTTGGTTCGAGTAGTCGAGAAGGGAGTTGGCTAGCAGACGTCGTTCGGCTTCAATCATGTTCGCATTTCCCCACTCAACTTCCTGCATTTTCAGAGATGTTTTTTATTAGACGATGTTGATTATTTGAAAATTAACAAGTGTGATATCAATACAATATGCATTAAGATATAATTTAGACACCATTATGCCTTTACTATATTGTTTGCAAAAGAAGTATATATATATATTGAAATTCAAAAACAATGTTATAAGAGTGAAGTTAAACTTACTAAAAGAAAGTTGAAAACTGATTTTGATTGGATAAGTTTCTTTATACTACCGGTTTCTAAAAATATTATAGTTATCATCCTTTGACACGATAGTTTGTGTAAAAAGTTTGTAAAAATTGCATTTTACATGTCATAAATATTACATGTTTTAGGAAAGGAAAAGATAAAAAACTTATGTTGTGAACCGGATGAATCAGTAGTTTGCAACAGTAATTTGTTGGGGACTCGCACAGACATGTGATGGTTATGAAGGAAATTTATACTAAGTTGAATTTTCTATGTACCTTTTCTTTGAGTCTGAGTTTGAGCCCAGTTTTAGCAAGAAAGAGTTTACTTTTAAAAGTCAAGCATGTAAGGAAAATATTGAGTCTTATTCATATTAATTAAAAAGGGGGCATATTTGGTAAAAAAAATCACGTTACCTAGTGGACCCCAAACTTGAATGATCCGAGAATTTATGTAATAATAAAACAGTTTTTTATGAAACGTTTTATAAAAAAGTTAAAAAATGTTTAACAATTTTAATAAAGATTTTATAAAAATTTATCTTTAGTTAGATACATTTTTTTACAAAACATTTTATAAACACATAAAAAATTGTTTCATAAAAAGTGATTTTTATTTATAAAATAAAATTAATAAAAATGTTATTAAAAATTATAGTATAAAAAAGTGCTAAACTTGTTTTGTAAACATTATACATGTCTCTTAGCGGATAAAACTTGTTCAGTTGGTTAACCACAAATAAAATATATTGAAAAATTGTCTCAACAAAAAAATTAAGAACATGAGTTATTAAATCTTAAAAAAACCTAAAATCTACTATTTACTCAAATACATAAATAAAAAATAAATCAAATAAAATTTACCAGTTGAAATGAAATGAGTATAAATCCCTTTAATCACCAAATCCCTAATTGTTGAGATGAGTGTGCTTCTTTATATTATGAGTGATGTGATATTGTTACTAATGGTTTGAGAAAGAAAAACAAGAAATGTTAGATTTGGAAGAAGAACATTAAAGGACTTGAGGGTTTCCGGTTAATAGCTTTAGTGCCTCTTGTTTTATATTGTCTTGTAGTGCTGCCACATGTTTCGGTCCATTACTTTCGGTCAGAAAAACTGGCACAATAGAATTTTCCAAGTTGAATTTTCTATGTACCTTTTCTTTGAGTCTAAGTTTGAGCTCAGTTTGAGCAAAAAAAAAAAGAGTTTATTTTTATAGACTATGTAATTTTAAGACTTAAAATAATATTAATTATGGATATAGGATAACAAATATTTCATTTCCATTCTTAGTACCTATTTTCAAATTAAAGGGACACGTGTCTGATGTGATTGGTTGACGTTTTATGAATATGGGTTCGCACCAGAGACTTTATTAAAAAATAGGGACTAAAATCATAAATAAAATGTTTATTGTCCTATTTCCAAAATATATATTACAATATGTCCTAAATTTACAAAGGACCTTATTTTTAAAATTCAATGATGTAAGGAAAATATTGACTTTAACATAATAAACAATTCGAGGGTGAAATTCGTTTACAAGTCATCATATTTGCTATATGTCTCAAAATGGATTTTATCTCTGTACATCCTAAATTACGCTACACTTAGGCCAACAAAGATTTGAATTGTTTGAGAAAGACATAAAATTGAAGCATGTAAGCTATAAATATATAGATGTTAGGCAAGAAACTGACCTTACTCGGGATTCTTCGGCCATGAAACACTGAACTTTCAGGCTCTGATTCCTTGAAAGATGGTTCAGAATGAACATAAATTGAATAAAGCCCTTCATGCCCTTTAAAAAACATCTCCCACAATGGCGCTAATAAAACTGGCCCTCTTGTCAAGAACATGAAAGCCACTTTTGGAACCCGATCGAATGGAATTTCACTAATCTTTGGTGTCATTGAGGCTCTCCATAGCAATTCTTCATCATTCATATCATGCATAACATTGGGTGGTTTTAGATATTCTTTTAATCCAAATTGAATTATGTCATCGGAATATTTCCCAGCAAGTGATGCCAATGTTGGTGGTGGTGGCGAGGTGGTGAGAGAAAATTGAGTGAATTGTAAGTTGAATGAGATGTTTTTGAGGTGGAAAGTAAGTATAACTCCAAAGGTAATGGCACAGGCAAAGAAAATGATATATGAAAGGAGATTCACCACCTTCAATGGGCGATTTATGAGTTTCATAAGTGAGGATAGTGGGTTTAGGTTTTGGTTCCAATTCTTCATTTTTTTTTCTTCTTCTTAGGAATAGAGAGAGTATTTCACCTTGTTTGGAAGGAAACTCTTACGAACTATATAAATATTTGTGTTTTCCTTTAAAATATGTGAAAGGGTGTTTTCTTTTAAAATATATGAAAGGGTAGGGTATCACCACACCCCTTTCATCTTCCTCGTACCCTTTGAGTGACAAATGACTTTTGTGTTCTTATGTTCACCCTTCTCATCTTCCCTCACACCCTTTGGTTGACAAATAATATTTTTACCCTTATGTTTATATAATTTAAATATTATATTTTTTCACTTTCAATTAAAACAAATACATTTAATAAAAATAACTAATTATATTTTCAATTAAAAAAAACTGTTTTTTATAAAAAGAAAAATTGTTAATTGTAAAATTTTATCTATTTTTTTTTATTGAAAAACTGTTTGTAAAACATAAAATTTGTTTTCTTAAAAAAGTGTTTTTTTACAAAGTTTATTTTCGATTAAAAACACATTGTAAATCTCTTGAATTATTGCAATATGCTATTTTCTTAGTTCTTTTAATGATTTTTTAATATTTTCTTTATATGGGAGAAAACAACTTTTTCGTAATATGGAAGGAAACACATTGTCCTTAATATTGAAGAAATCTAAGAAAATTGTCATTTTATTTAATTTGTTTTCATGTATATGCATGTTTTTTTGCCTGTATGTCCTTGTTGTACATTATACTAAAGGAATAATTTTTATTGCATTTAGTTGCATTCGGTGAGTTTTTACATAATACATCATTTAAAATATTAATAACTTATAATCGGGGTTTGTATAAAGGTAAATAGTGTTTTATACCCTTTATAAAAATACATGTTAAATTACATTAATTTACAAAGAATAATTTTGTTTGAACCCAATATATCTTTTTATGCACCCCCATAATTAAAATAACTTTCAATAAATTTAATTGTTGTTAAACTAACGAGATCAGGGGTGCATAAGGTTCGAATTGGTTCGATTTCAATATTAGCCAGAACTATAATAAGAATCGGGGTTGACCAGTTCTACATTTATGAAGTTGGAACCAAAAACGATTATGTGTATAATGAAACCAATCTGAACCAACGATTCTTGAGTTGGTCAAATTAAGTTATCGGTTCCAAATATGTATTTAAAAAATAAAATAAAACACAATAAAAAATTTCCAAGTATAATATACATTGATACTGTAAGCAAATATTATAAATTCAATCCAAATTCCAAAATTAAAAATCACCTTGTTTAGGTTTTAGGTTTTGGTTCTGATTCTAAATTCCAAAGTTCAAAATCACCTTGTTTTAGGATTTATGAATTTCATAAGTGAGGATAGTGGGTTTAGGTTTAGGTTTAGGTTTTGGTTCTCATTCTTCATTTTTTTCTTATTCTTAGGAATAGAGAGAGTATTTCACCTTGTTTAAACGGAAACTCTTACGAACTATACAAATACTTGTGTTTTCTTTTAAAATATGTGAAAGGGTGGGGGTATCCCCACACCCCTTTCATCTTTCCCGTACCCTTTGGGTGACAAATGACTTTTGTGTTCTTATGTTCACTCTTCTCATCTTCCCCCTCAACCTTTGGGTGACAAATGACATTTGTACCCTTATGTTTATATAATTTAAATGTTATATTTTTTCACTTCCAATTAAAACAAATACATTTAATAAAATTAACTAATTATATTTTCAATACAAAACAATTTTTTTATAAAAAGAAAAATTGTTAAACGTAAAATTTTATCTATTTTTTTTATTCAAAAACTGTTTATAAAACATTAAAAAAAAATCTTAAAAAAGAGTTTTTTTACAAATTTTATTTTTGATTAAAAACTGTTTTTTTTTACTTTATTTAAAATGATCTTTAAAATAGACATTTTAAACACTGTTTTGATTATAACAAAAAACTGTTTTGATTAAAACTATTTTTTTTATTAAAAACTGTTTTGATTATAAAAAAATATTTTAATAAACAGTTAATTTATACAATTTAAAAAAACACTTTTCTTTAATAAACTGTTAAACAAAACTGTTTTTAACTGTTTATTAAAGAAAACAATTTTTTAATTGTATAAATTAACTGTTTATTAAAAAAAAACTCTTTTTTATAACTGTTTTAAAATATCAAAAAATAATTTTCGTTGACTTAAAAAAATTAACTATTTTTTAAAATTGTTTATAAAATCTAAAACAATGTTTATATAATATAAAAGACAATTTTATTACAAAAAGAAATTATTTTAGTTGTTAAAATAGTCTTTTATATATAAATTATTTTAAAAATAATTTTTTTACTATTTAAAAAAAAAGACCCCGCCAGCTGTATGTATAGGCAGTCTGACCACCTATACGTACCGCTGGCGCAGACCAACATATTAAAAAAAATGGTCCGCCCAGCGGTATGTATAGGTGGTCTGACCGCCTATAGATAATGCTGTCACGGATCATATTTTTTTTAAATAGTCAAGATTATTTTTAAAATTGTTCAAAAAAAATAATTTTTAACCAAAAATAAAATTTGTAAAGAAAAAAAACACTTTTATAAGAAAACAAATTTTACATTTTATGAACATTTTTTTAATAATAAAAAAATAGATAAGATTTTACGTTTTATAAGCAGTTTTTTTAATAAAAAACTATTTTTTTATTTAAAATATAATTATTTGTTTTTATTAAATATATTTATTTTAATTGGAGGTGAAAAAATTGAACTTTTAAATTATATAAACGTAAGGGCACAAATGTCATTTGTCACCCAAAGGGTGTGGGGGAAGATGGAATGGGTGAACATAAGGGCACACATGTCATTTGTCACCCAAAGGGTGTGTGGGAAGATGGAAGGGATGAACATAAGGACACAAATGTCATTTATCATCCAAAAGTTTTGGGGGAAGATGGGAGGGGTGTGGGGATAGCCCCTTCATATATGAAAATATTTGTATTACTCACTAAAAAATGTGGTTTTTTGGTATGGGCACCTCTACTAACTCTTTGCTTAATAAATTAATATAATTTTGAATTTAAAAAGAAAAGTTGAAAAAATAAAAACCTGGGCAAACTATATAACTAAATCAGAGAGAGAGAGAGAGAGAGAGCACTTTCCTTCATAAGAAATGTTGGTCGCTTTTGTAGAATATGGGTAAGACTAATTCAAAGCCAGTATTCACATTCAAATTTGTTTAATTGTCAAATATGCTTCTAGCTTATATTCCTCAGAATATTTATCTCATGATGGATTGTGTGATTATTCTACATCTAATAAGAGATTGACTTCCTTTTAATAAATCATTTTAAATAAAGAATTTTTTGGTTATATTCCATGCAAACCCTCACGAGACATAACTCATCTTGTAAGGAAACCTATAGGTTTAAGGCTTGTTGCACATGCTAAGTACAATCGCAAGTGCCCGCGAAAGTATTACACTTTTGGTTTCTTATCTCTCTCTTTCTCTCTATATTACTGCTCGATGACTAGCAGCGCTCTATTTGGCGGTGGCGTGATAAGTACCCAAAAGTGTACATTTTATACCCTGAATAGACGTATTTTAGTTGCTAATTCTCGATAAGTTGGGTCTTATATGCATCAATGTTTAATGTGCAGGATTGATCGTCATTTGCGGAGTTCAAACGCTTATTTCAAGGCAAATGTGTGATTTATAGAGCTAATTCCCCAGTCCCGTAACCTTAACCATGCCTAAACTTAGCCCAAACCTTCACCCGAGCCCATGTGTGTGTAGTTTGTGCTTTTTAGATTTTTAGTTTGAGTCGTTTTTATCTTTAGGATTTATTTAAAATTTTCTATACTTTATTTTCTATTTATTTTTATTCTTCATTTTTATTAGTTTTTAATTTTAGTTTTGCTAGATTTTATATTTTTTGGACTTTGGCTTTTATTTTTACTACTTTTGTAGTTTTTATTTTTTATTATTTGAGTTTTTTTTTTAGAGGATTTATTTTTTTTGTTTTATTTTAGTGCATCAAGTATCTGTTTTCCTTTATTTTTGTTTGTTTTTAGTTGGTTTATTATTATTTTTTTCCCGGTAAGAATTTTAAATACTTGCTAAACTAATTTTAAACTATTTTACACTCGGGCTCTGACCCTGTTATTTCTTCTCCCTTGTATATATATGTATATAATACAGGTGCCCAGCCACAGGGGCATCATGCTTAGCTTCTTTGGACCGGACGCGCTGCAGCTTATTTGGGAGTTGCAGGCCATTACTTAGACGACCTCGTTGTTAATTCTACTCCTACTTTTAGTTCTTATTAGTTAGGGCATGTGTCGCCCATTTCTCGATTCAGCTTGGATTTTTGTCAGAGATTTACATTCCTTTATATTTCCATTAGTTGGTACTCTTTAGGATTTAATTACTGTCAAGATGGTTTTATTTATAATTTAAACTGGTTTGGTTTATCTGGATGAATCTAACTCTTTTGTGTTATTATCCATCTTTAGTATGTCAGAGTTTTTAATATTGTTGGTTATTTAAAAAGGTTTTCATATTTAGAATTAATAAAAATGGAAATAAGCTTTTAAAAATTGTTTTGTCACTTAGCTTAATTATTTTGGGTGTTTAAATTGGAAATTTTATTTTGCAACAGTGATGATAAGAAAGAACCAACCGTTCACCTTGATTTTAATTTAATAAAGGACTGATCACCCGGTATTTAATTAGGCGGGGTGTCACAGTGACTCCACTATAGACCTTTTTTCCTTCTACCTAAATATAACATTTTGTATCATATATGGACCTAGCCAACTTCATCATTGTGGTGACTAAATTGAAGATAAATAGAGAATCGAACTATCTATATGCTTTCTTTCTACTATGCTTAATATTACTCTCATGCATGACTACCTTATGCCAATTTTAGAACTATTTTGGGACCTTAGTTTTAGAGTCCCTCACAACGTAGATACATGCTTAGGTCCCCATGTACAATATTGTACATTTTACAAAACACATAGGCACGCCTAAAGGACTTCATGATAAAATTCAACATATAAGTATGTAAAAATTAAATATTACCTGTTTGCACCACGCACGTCATAGTCTTGATTTTCATATTGTTTAAACCTTATGCCCTCGAGGCTCCCAAAAGAAACTAGTCAAAATAATTTCGTACTTTAGGAAAATCACTTTATCCAAAGGAATGTTCGTACATTAGAAACTTCATCTCTCCCTAAAAGAGAGGTTCGTACTTTTGAGTAGTCGCTTTTTTAAGTAAAACTCGTATTTTTAAAAGTCATTTCCCCGAAGGGCTAGTCACCAATGGGTGTCCTCATTCTTTTCATCCACACATCTGGTATATAGAACAACTTATCTCTTGATCCTAAAGTCTTGGTGATAGGGAATGTTTGAAGTTTGTTTAGTATGGGGTATAATGAATAATCTCTCACAACTATTCAGTACTAAGGTAAAATGGTTGACTAAGGGTGAAAAGTAGCGAGCATTCAGCACACCGATCGTTGTTTTCGGTTCGCCGTCTTAATACAAAAACCTAAACTTATGACTACACTCAACAAGGGAGTATAACGGCCAAGTCCAGGTATCGAAAATCCATAAAGACGAGTTGTTAGAATTTATTCGGTTTAATACTTCTAAAATAAAACAAAAATATATATTTTGCTAAATAAAAAGAAAGAAAAGATAAACTAGGCATGGGTGTATTTAAACTAGATTAACAAAGGAATAAAAACTATAGGTTACGTCAAATATACCTTACCCCTAGTTAATTAATATAAAATGATTACATGGGTTCACGGATTATTAAAACTGTGTCTCGTTTCGTCAATTAATTAAATTAAGTGTTTTCACACCCCTAAATTCGCATAAAAGACTAATATGATTTTGGCGTCAACAAATAACCCGGAAATTAAGCACGCAAGGTCGTAAATACGGAGCATATATGATATACCCCATTAAATCTCCTAGGCATAATAATTACGACAACGCAATTGAAATAAACACGTAAAACTCCATCACCAAAGCACATCAACCAAATCAACCCTATATGAGTTCAATTCAACACAACCTACATTAAATTAGCCACTAAACATAATTAAAGATACTAATTAAAGACCTAATTAATTAATAAACAACAACTAATTAAATTAACAACTAAAATTAACTAGATATGAAATAAATGGAAAAAAAATAAATCTAGGGCACAAAGCTTAAACTAGAGGAAGATGATAATGAATAGTAAATATAACTTACATTAAAGGTGGAACAAACCAACAAAAATGGACGGGGGAGACTCCACACATAACCCCCAAATGAGCTCTCAAATCCTAACTCCTAAACCAACTAAAATGAAATATATATCTCAAATAAAACCCTACAACATTCTATTAATACCCCAAAACAAACTCCAAACAAAACTAAGTCAAAAAACCCAAAATAAGTCATTTTTAATCCAAATCTGAAGGGACAGGTCGAACTCAAGTTTGGTCCGATCGAGCGCATGTTGGAATTTTGCCTTGGGCTGTAGGCATCCCACTTTTCTCTCCGATCCAATTTTGATGTGTCGCACGGAAACGACTATAACTCCCTCATACGGAATCAAAATGATGCCTGGTCAGAACCGACACGAAGCTAATTAAATTATATATATGATTATGTTTTGAAACCATAAAAATTATGCAGTATTAAATTATCAAAATTTCCTTGAAGTAGAAGAAATCATCAAAATCTTTCGAAAATGTCCCTAACTTCCACATACGGAGTCAGAATGATGCACGGTCAATGGCCATGGAAATATAATTTGATAAAATACATGTTAATAACTTCATTCTATAAAAAATAGTGAGTTTGAAAAGACCAAATTTCCCTAGGTTCCTTTTGCGATGAAACAATCGCGAAATGCATCCAACTTCACACTATGCATCCATAATATCTACAAAAGCTCTAATATACCTCATAAAACATATAGACCAAAGGTTATTCAATATATTAGCTTAAATATAGGAATTAATGGAAACGAGAATGCTAGAATGTGTAAGAATAAAGTGTACTTAATGTAATATTCACGACTTATCAATGGTGTCACACATACCTTAAAGGTTTTTTTGTCCACGCAACTTAGTATATCATGATGCACGGCCATAAAAAGTGATCATTTGATAACTGAGTCACATCACCCCATTTACAATAGAAAAAAATTTGGAACACAACCTATTATATAAAAAATAAGGAGACACTCAGGGGTCAATTTTCTTGATAGGAGTTTCCAAAATAATCAGATGTCTAGAGGCTTGTCCAAAACCCCTCAGATTCTAGTTAAAGGTTTTCCTTGCACAAGGGACATCAATAGTATGAATTCGCAAGTCATCGAAAAAATAAAAGTCCCTTACACTGGATTCCCCTAAAACCATTTGATTTTAAGATTATTTTATATATCAGTCTGGTATTTCATTTCTCCCCATTAAATAACCGATAGCTCATCCCTGTATACTCGAATCTAACGGGACTCTGTTAAGGTTATTCGCATTTGAAGATACTACCAAATATAAGAACTAAAAAAATACTATTAAAAATGGATAAAAAAATTGCATTAGATTAATTCATTGTATATGCGAGTCCTTCCCTCCCTATGTATTGTATTTCTATTAGTCATTCTGGTTGTAAAAACCTAAGCGAAAGCGCCCCAACATGTCCTATAGTTATCACCATCAGTAGAAATTTCCCATTAAATTCTTAATCTGAAAACTAAAGTCTGTGCATCATATGATTGTTTAGTCTTCATTATTGAACTCCCTACCCACGATTGTCAAATCTACACTATCATACGATCCATGTCTATATAAGAAGATCAGGTCCCATCAACTATGGATCATATTTTGAGATAACTTAAGCGCATCATTGCATCCTAAAACACCGTGTAGTCAGAGATCGAGGCACTAGGACAAACCAAGCCTTCACACAGGGAACCCACACTATAATGGGAGAGAACATTCTTCCTCCTCCTTTACCTAACAGTGGTAAACCTAATGCAGTGGTTGTCAAGGTAATGCCCACTAACCCCCGGGATCCACCAATTATAGTTCCAAATTCCGTTCCCCCACTAATATCAATGCTCCCCACTTACAAGTACCATTTCCCCATATGGTTACTTTAATCCCAACCATTAGTACCCGAGTACCCAAACATCTCTTTCCAAGGTCCCCCTTGTGCTGAATTTATGTCCCTCACTAGTCGAAGAGGTCATTCCCCCACTATCGAACTAGGAGATAATGCAAGTCCACTCTGAACTAAGTCTCCTCCAGGAAGACATGAGTAAAATTCAAATCACATATGACATTACCAACATAAAAACATGGCCTTTTATCCCGAGGCTTGGCTCTTGAGAAAATTTAAGATGTCAGTCTTCAAAACCTATAAAGAGGTAGGCTCTCCAACTGCCCATTTATCTAACTAGCACCTCCAAATGTAGGTTTGAAACATAGAACTACGAGTATTGGAAAATGATGTTCTCATCCACACTATTCGGATGAGTCCTCAACTAGTACATGGGCTTTAATGTAATTGGACTGCCAAAACTTAGGACGCTCTATGTCATGATTTTCTAAAGTAGTACAAACACAATAAAGAAATAAGCATCACATGTAAGGGTTTAGATGTGTTAAAATAGGAGGAGGGTCAACTGGCATCTTCGTCACTCGCTGGAGAGATAAAGGTGGTCAAATGGTCAATCATCCCATAGATCGGGTCCAGACAGAGATCGTAATGAGAAACATTCAGAGGGAAGTTCTAAGTGAAATTGGGCTCACCTGTATCCTAAATTTTAAATCCCTCAGTCATACAAGGTGTAAGATCGAAGAAAATATGAACACCAAAGCTGCTAAAACCACTAAGGAATCTATTTCAACTACAAATCATTTCTAACCTGTAAGAACCCATCAGGCGCTTTTGCATCACATATCACCACCCTCGTAGTCAGTCCACCTATAGTATCATGCCTGATTTTTTGTACTACACCATTCATGGTAGCCACTGTTATACCCATATAAGCCCAACAGAGGATACATTCTGAATAACCCAAGGCAATTAACAAATGTGCACGGCTTCACCTCCAAGGGAGGTCATCCAAGTGTTAGTCTACTCGGGCAACCTGTTGTAAATAAGATTTGACATGTCTATAATCCTGTAAGCACATACACTCAAGGCATACCATGTTTACCACGTGGGATAATAACGGCCTATCTGTTACCTCATGATTATCCATGTGCTTATCATCAAAGTTATTATGTACTTTAAGGAATCTATATTTGTTATCATAAACTTATATCTACGTGTAACTACCCAACTTATAAGGGAAATCCACTTGTCTATTTGTAAATATCTACAAATCACATATAAATAGGATATGACCCCACGAATAAAAGGGACTACACTGATATCTTCTCAAGCCTCGAGTTGTATCATAAACCTTAATTGTAACTGTGTCAACAAGTGCAATACGAAGTTAATAACACCATGGACGTAGGTTCCCTCAAAGGGTTGAACCACGTAAAAATTATTGTGTTCTCATTGTCTCTCATCCCCATTATTTATAATTGCTATTTATCTCTGATTATCTCATTGATTATTTGTTATCTCCACTTTTGGACGTTAAAAAATTAGCGTTGTCTATGGGAATGGTTGTAATAAGTCGTTGCAGTACCTACCCAAAATCACTTATTTAGATACTTAACACAGACAATTTTGAATGATGGATAAACTTCAGAGAAGTTGTATAACATAAGTTCAGACACCACCTACCCCTATCGGTGCATGCGTCTTAGACAACATACTAATGAGTCTCGCTAAAGGGAAAGAGGAGATTCAAGAGAGATTCAGGGACTTGACACATACCCTCTAGACCAGGCTAGTGCCACTCAACCCAAACAGTATAACTCTTGGAGCCAAGGTATCTAGGAGCAGTGATAGGCGACTACCTCCATTGCCTCACAAGCAATGGCAACGTGAATTACGTAGGTGATCAATGGACAATCTCAAGAGTCTAAATTTGGGATCTTGTGGAAATTCCAGTTCCCCCCGACAAACTAGTTTACAACGGGACCATACGTATCACCCCAGAGCAACCTCCTCTATTCAGTCACGCAACTACTTTGATGATCAACCATATTGATCGAGATACTAAGAAAAGGATCAGATCTTAATCGATTAGGCCTTCATTGAAACCTCTGGCAAGTACCAACGGCCTCATGTGATTACTCCTGGAAAAAGCATGTCGGGTAGATCCGCTACGAGGGGCTCCCGTTACTCCACTCAAGTATAGGCCGAAGTCGATCCGACTTCTCAGGAATAGAGTATGACCGAAAGATGAGGATGAGAAAAAAAGTCTATTAAAGGTGGGACCCAAGGCAATAAACACCCGTGGAAAGGCTCTATCCAGCACCTAGAAGACCGCCTTGGAGAGATGGAAAAATTAAGAATATTCAATGCGATTTCACAAAAGTATCTGTAAGGACAAATTTCTAATCGAGGCAATTTGTAGTATTGTCTTAATTCCAGACAAAATGATTTGATTCGTAGGATAGATTGTCATGTGTATCCATCCAAGCCTACAACATGTTTATTAAAGACGTAGCGGCCGGATTTGTAAAGCTTCATCATTGTCGAGTTTCTAGTGCCTCGTTTCTACGTCATCAAGTTGAGGATTCCATAGTCTCCAAAAGGTATGAATGCACTTTTATGTATGTAGTAGACTTGGAATATTTTATTGGTGTAATTTTAATCTAAAATGATTTTTTATTTTCAGAAATTAACTTTGAACTTTGTATAAACGCTTTTGGACTTAAAAATAAAAAAATGAAATTTCTAAATTGTCGTTCAAAGGAGTTTTCACAATGAGGTTGCCATTTAATCTCTATTTTAACGTTCGAAGTTTCTTTCTAATGAACTCGTTCGAACGAGTTTTTCCAACGAGATTTTTGCTTATTCTTCCTTTGGAATCTCGTTCGAAAAGAGTCGTTCGAACGACCTGGGAATGTCGTTCGAACGACCTGTGTAGGAAAACATAATTTTTTGGCAGTTTTGTTTTGAACTTCCCATGTTCTCCACTTGTACCACTAACTTTACCAGCCTTACTTTAGTACGGTGTAATACCCCGTATTTTTAATGATTTTTAAAATGGGATTAATTAAAATTAATTATGATATAATTTGAAATTAATCTGAATTTAAATCTTACTCGAGAATAAAGTAATATTTGATTTATGTTAAAGTAATATATGTGATTATGACTTGAAAATTTATTATGACTTTATATATTGTCACGAAATATGTGTACGACAATTTCGGTAATTAAGTCGGAACGTGTGAGTATGTCGTGTCGGGCCTAGATTTAAATGAAATAAAAGTGAAATATTATTATGTCATCCGAATGGTCATTTTGACTGCGCCAAAGTGTCCGAAAGGGTTTAAATAGTCGAAAAAGTCTACTTGGGTGTTTGATTTGGGTCTCGGGGCACTTTGGAACCGAAAGGACACCCTGGAGGGGTATTTCGATCCTCTTAAGGGAGGTGAATAGTGTGCACGAATTTGGGATATTATTTATAACTCTAAAGGGTTTGGATTATTGATTCATTCTACAAAATTAGAGAAAAATAAATTGAGAGAGAGTGAAGAGTTTCTCTGGGGAAAAGTAAGAGTCAGTGTGGGAAAAGAAGAGACTTCATTAGGAAACCAAAGGTCAACCACCTTGCACCACCAAGAACCACCACCACCACTGCCGAAAGTTGGTCGAAAAAAGAAAGGAGCACCAGTAGAGTATTATCCCCAATGGATCATACCTACGAATTAGAGGCAAGTGATAAATTATTGCAAATTTAACACGTATATTGTCCATGTTAGGTTATTTAGACAATACTAAAAAGATGCATAATAAAAGATGAATTATGGTGATGTTAATTGAATCTTTAAAAGGAGAATGATGTAGGATTGATTTCCTTTTGAGTATAGAATTTTAACCCATGAAATTTGGGAATTATTGGTGAAGAAAATCTTACTTTATATGATGTTCTTGGAGAAATAATAAAATATAATTTTCTGGAAATTATGAGAAATTTCATGTTTTCGAGATAAACTAGTTAGATGTTAATTCATTTCTGGAAAATATAAATATGTAGGATTAATCTCATGTTGTTGGTAGATATTAATCCATGAATAAACATCACATGTTGAAGAAATTCTAAGAATTATTGGAGTGTTCTTGAAATATCATATGTTTAGTTTTCTGGAAAAAATATGAGATAGATATATGCTTTTAATCCAAATTCTTGATGATTCTGGGTTGTTTAGATCAGTAGAAATTATTTATATATGTTGATATATCATGTGGTATGGATTATAAGAGATTTAGGATGTTAAAGGAGAGGTTTGATTGGTTAAAAGTTGTGTAATCCGTAAAATAAAATAATGCAGAAAACTAGGCACTGTCTGATTAGTTAATCGATTGACTCAAGACTGTTGATTGATCGACTAATTGATCGATCGACCAGAATCATCGATCAATAGACTCCCCCTGGAAAGGTGAAATATCTTCCTTTTTAATTATTGATTAAATCCCAAACTTTGAGAAAACTTTGAGGTAGATTAAATGAACTTAGTAGGATTTAGATAAGGGCAGTATGATATACCTAAGACCCAAAAAATATTATTTTGGGATTGTGAATGAGGGGAAATGAACGAGTGTTTAATTCAATGAGATATTTTGGAGAATTATATTACTTGAGGTTTAAATCGGATAAACGATAATTTAAGGTTAGGACCAGTAGTGAGAGAGTCATAAATAACCGGTATAACCTTAGGTATAATTGGGATTAACCTTAAGAGAAGGAATAAAGGGTTAAGAGTGAATTAGGGATTATTGGGGAATAAACCTAATTAAAGTAAATTTAATTCGTAGAAGTTCGGGAGTCGTGATGACATGGATTTTTAGGACGTGATGTTTACCTACTGAATTTATTTGAGGATTAAATGATCACCATCGTGCGGATTCCAAAATATATACTTTGATGATTAAAGACATAATAAAAAAAATACATAGGATATTCGGGATATAGTTATACTACGTATGGGATTTATTATATGGGTGGTGCGTATGCCCTATGGTTATATATAGGTATGATGAATACCCATTGTTATTATATATATAGGTGAGATGACTGCCTATTGTTATCATATGGTTGTGTGATTACCTTATTCATGTTATATTTATATAGGTGTGATGAATACCTATAATATTATTTGTATGTATGACATACCTACGCTGCTTGCTATCGGGGTTGAAGTTTCGCATTGTGGACGGCCTTATCCTTGTGCGCCCAATTGGGAGGGATTTTAGATTCGTACCCTGAGCATAGGACCTTGGAAACGTGATATCCGAGATATGATAGTTCGACGGTTGAATGGGAGCGTAGCTATGTTCGTGACATATTTGGCTGGGGAGTATGTTAACCTCCAATATATTTGTGTTATGATATGATTCGTGAGATACGTTGAATCAATAGTCCTCTATACAGAGGTGCTTTATTAGTATATATATAATTAGTGTGATATTATATATATAAATTGTGATGTAATCTACTGTGTGACATTGTAGATACAGAGATGTAATCTTCTATATGAAATTGAAGATTAAAAATATAAGTTGTGATATAATCTACTGTGTAAGGTTTTAGATAGAACTAACTAATGTAATTTGAATTGAAGTAAGTAAGTGAACACTAAATTCGAAGGTTGTAACAAGACTAGTTCATATTAAAGAGAAATGAATATGAATAATTATAATACTTACGGTATTGGACATACGGGTTTATGATATGGGTTAGAATTATGTTACTAGTTAGGAGGGAACCTTAACTAGGAAGAAAATAAGATATGATAGGTGTGCACTCTAGATGAGAGATGATAATTCGCAAGATAGAGCCCGAGAAACTAACATGTACATAATAAATGCTTAATTGTAATTGTTAAGCACTTGCTATTTTTAAAATCTTTTACAATTGGGCTCTGAACCGTTTCCTTGCATATTCTCTTCTCTACTATATCTTGTACATCAGGTATCCAGCAGCAGGGATACCCAGCATAGATTATGGATGTTCCGATGGATTATCACTATTAGCAGAGATGCGAATTTTGTTTAGACGCTTCATTTCTGTTGATTCACTCATCTGTAGCGTCTACTTCATTTAGGGCTTGTCGCCCAGGATCTAGAGGTTGTAATTATTTTTGTAAGCATTGTGGATATCAATTTTAAATAGTAAATGTTATAATTTAATTGGAGAGTTAGTCCAGACACATTTATTCCTATTGTAGTTAATTCAGATGTGATGTGTTATTGCATGTTATTATTTAGTGTCGTGGAATGGTTTTATTAAATTAAAATTAGAAAGTTATTAACACCAACTTAATTGAGTATTAGGTGATAAAAAATGCTTTCGAAAGTGATGCTAAGAATGAACCAACTGTATATTCTGATTTAATTGGGTATGGGACTGATCACTAGTTATTTAATTAGGCGGGGTGCTACAGGTGGTATCAGAGCATTAGGTTCTAGTGTCTTTAGGATTTGTGCGGCTTACTACGTTTCAGCGTAGCATTCTTTGATGTAGAGCCCTATTATTAGGATGTCAAATTCTTCTGTGTATTTTGACTTACGTTCTCCTGCCTTAAAGTATATGAAATGTAATTCATATACGAGTTAGGTCGGGCATCGTGCGCCAAACACATTGGGACGACTAGCAAGAGCCGTTAGAAGGATTACAGGAGGAGGACTTAGCAAAAAATATAGTGTATTTTGGAAAATGGTGCTAGAGATAGAAACCATCATAGTTAATAGTTGTGTCGCCCTTAACTCACCCAACACTGTATGTGAATGGCAAGGGAGTGATAAGGACTCTTGTGAAGGAATAAATTCAAAGACAATTGTGAAGGGTGAAGTGTAGTAACACCGGGATTTGAAAATTTACAATAAAATTTATTTTTAGGAGGAAGAAACTTTAGTGATGAGATATAGACATCACATATAAAGAACATGTGTGAAACTGGAATAAGAATTTTAGGTATGGTTCGATAGTAAAATCTTCATTTGATGTTTTAATCAGGATATGAATGGAATTTCGAAACTTATCTCTTATGTGAAAGAAAGAAGTAACTTGTTTAACGAACTCCTTACCCTAGGAAGAAGGGGGTACATAGAGGATAAATAGAGTTCATTGTGTGAAAGGACTCGTGAGTGAAATACTCTAGTGTGACTGGAAATCTGACGAAGATGACTAGGATTAACGTCACCACGAAATTTGATGCTGCTTCCAAATAAAGGGGAGCTAGAAGGGTTAGGAAACCTAGACGAAGGGCAAAATTGTATTCAATATTGTTAGTGAAACATCATCGGAAGGTGTACCAAGTAGGGGACCCATTTTGAGTGACATGATTAAACCCCTACTTAGTGGCGATGAAGTCAGCCAAGACTAGTGTAGTCGATAATGTATCCCATAGTACCCATAGAGCCAAAATAATAATGATAATATCAATTGGGAGTTAAGATTGATAGGTCCAAGGGAAGTACGTTCAAATGGTCAGTAACGAGCAAGTAGTAAGGGAAATTACCCTATGTGTAGAGAGAGAGAATACTAAGTGTTAAATGTGTCCACATTGAGTAGTGAGACTGATAAATTTTGGGAATAGTAAACCATACCAATTAGGCATAACAACTGAAGGAGTGAAACTTCTAAGGGAGTAATTGGGTCAAGGTAATTAGGCCCAAGAAATTTACGAATCAAGGGTGGTAGGTTTAAGTAGGATCAGTGGAGTCCTCGGTAATTGTGGCATACCGTATCTTCATGGTCGGCGGGGTCCAAGAAGAAAAAGGGAGGTCGGTAAGACCATAATTGAGGCCTAGATATATAGGGCCAACGTTTCAATAATGAGTGTGTAACCACATGAGTAAATAATTTGTCCCCAATGGGTGGGTACAACTATAGGATGAAATCCTAAATGTATAACGGGTCAAGTGATCGTGAGTTATTTTGACCATGAGGAGTGCATGTAATGAACCTATGTGATCCGGAGAGATTGATGAAGTTTTATTTCATCCTTGTGAATAAAGGATTAATTCAAGTTACATGGTGTGTCATAACAGTCATATATAATTGAAAACCCTAAATTTGCGTGCGAGTCGAGGTCAGTGGAAATGATAATTTTAACAGTCTAGTTATAAAAGTATTTCTCGTTGATAGAGGGATTTTTTGGTGTCACCCGTGAGTGAACCGAGTGGATCCTAAGAGTATATTTTTGTTATTACAATTTGCTATTGTTTTGCGTTATCATAATAGAGCTTATTAGGGTAATGTGTAGTGATAAATTATCAAATGTTTAAATGATGGTAGATTAAGTGATAAGACTATCGTACTCCGGAGAGAGTAAAAATTAATTTTGTGCAACGCCAACTGAGATAGGGTTGGGCCTATATTTCATGATATCATAGACATTAGTGAAAATGTTGTCTATTTATTTGTGAGCATAGAAATTTATTTTACGGATGTTACTCAGGTTATATATTATGTTGAACAGTGAGAGATAGCAGAGAATTTGGGATAGTGACAGCAACATTGGTTATGTTATTTTTAGGGATATATAAGTATGGACTAGTAGATTTTTATGTCAATACACAAAAATTTTGGGAAGGTACAAATTATGGACTGAGGGCCATTATGGATCTCGACGACCGACTATGTTAAGTAGTAGTGTATCGGGGGGGGATTCCTTGTTTGGATTTCGCTTTGTGAGACATCCCGCGCATGAAACTAGCGAATGTTGGGAGTAGGAGAGAAGTTTGGTCGATAATACATAAGTTCATACCTTGTCATTTTTTTTAAAAGATTCAAACATAAATTTAGAGTTGATAATTCTATTATGACTTAAGAGTTACCTAGTCGTAGTAACATTATGAATAAAACAAAGATGTCAATGATTGACTGATCAAGTTATGACTAGTGGGGTGATTGAGTGTACCCCTACCACCTCTGTATGACAAGTGAGAGAAAATTGATTCAAGAAGAGTATATGTTATTTGTGCAATAATGCGAGAAATATAGGGTGTATGGGCTCCCTAGGTAATTGAATATGATATTTTTCCCCATTTTGGAGATATGGGATAAGGAAAAATAAATATAGAGGTTTGGATATAGGGACTTGAATGTTCGGTCATTTATGACGATTAGAGATATAGTCGGTAGAATAACAAATGTATGAGGCTATAAATGACAATGGTAATAGAAGATATGTTTGGATAGATTCCTCTTATAGAGGGCCACTTGTCTGTTGGAATTAGGGTGGAACATTCAAAACCAACAGGGTTTCTCCAACTGTTAGGGATTTCTAAGTAGTATTGGGATAGTATTCGTAAAGATTTTATCGCAAAGATGGTTACGATCCCATATGTGTGTTAGTGGACCAGTTAACTGAAGTAGATCACATTATGCCAGTTAGGGTTGATCATACTAAGAGACAATATGCTTTGACCTTGTATAACCGAGATAGTGAGGTTACATAGGATACCGTTTAATATTGTGTCCAATTAGGGCGAGATTTTATCCCCCGATTTTGGAAGAACTTGCACGAGGCATGGGTACCGATTCGTGATTGGGTAGGATCTATCATCCGTAGAATAATGGGCAGACTAAGCAAACAAATCTGATGTTGGAAGATAAATTATGTTTGTACCCTTGAATCTTATGAGAGGACGAGAGACGTACGTTCCACTAGTGAAGTTGGTGTACTATAACTCTTATAAGTTAGTGTTGGCTATGTTGCCAGTTGAAGTATGGTACGAAAAGTCTTATTGTTTCTCCTACTTGTGGGAGAAAAGTGAAGAACTAGGAACTATTGCGAATAGTAAAGATGATTTGAAACTTATAGTATATATTGTGTATACGACATAATTAACCTACTTGTGTATGATAATCGCAAGACAAGATGGTGTTTATCTAAAGAACGGTTAATCTATTTTAAAGTATAAGTGGTGAAACTTAAACTGCAAGGCTTGGACAAGAACATACGTGACAGGGTAACCTGGGGTCAAAATGATCATAAATGAGGTGTTCATTATTGGGGGTATTCGATAGCGTACTGTATGGGCGGTGTAGAGTAGTCTACTTGGTAGCGAAAGTATGTGATACGCAATACTTATCAAGAATTGTTCTTGCCTGCTATACTTTTGTTTTTCGAATTTTGGGACGAAATTCTGTTGTAAGGGGGGAAGTATGTAATACCCCGTATTTCTAATGATTTTTAAAATGGGATTAATTAGAATTAATTGTGATATAATTTAAATTTAATCCGAATTTAAATATTACTCAAGAAAAAAGTAATATGTGATTTATGTTAAAGTAATATACATGATTATGGCTTGACAATTGATTATGACATTATATATTGTCACGAATTATGTGTATGACAATTTTGGTAATTAAGTCGGGACGCGTGAGTATGTCGTGTCGGGACTAGATTTAAATGAAATAAAAGTGAAATATTATTATGTCATACGAATGGTCATTTTGACTGTGCCAAATGTCTGTAAGGGTTCAAATAGTCAAAAAAGTCTACTTGGGTGTTTGATTTGGGTTTCGAGGCACTTTGGAATCGAAAGGACACCCTGGAGGGGTATTTTAGTCATTTTATAATGGAGGTGAATAGTATGCACGAATTTGGGAGATTATTTATAGGTCTAAAGGGTTTAGATTATTGATTCATTCTACAAACTTAGAGAAAAAGAAATTGAGAGAGAGTGAAGAGTTTCTTTGGGGAAAAGGAAGCGCCAGTGTAGGAGAAGAAGAGACTTCTCTAGGAAACCAAAGGTCAACCACCTTGCACCACCAAGAACCACCACCACCACCACCACTGCCGAAAGTTGGCCGAAAAAAGAAAGGACCACCAGTAGAGTATCATTCCCAACGGATCATACCTACGAATTAGAGATAAGTGATTAATTATTGCAAATTTAGCATGTATATTGTCCATGTTAGGTTGTTTAGAAAATTCTGAAAAGATGCATAATAAAAGATGAATTATGGTGTTGTTAATTGAATATTTGAAAGTAGAATGATGTGGGATTGATTTCATTTTGAGTATAGAATTTTAACCCACAAAATTTGGGAATTACTGGTGAAGAAAATCATAGTTTATATGATGTTCTTGGAGAAATAATAAAATATGATTTTCTGGAAATTATGAGAAATTTCATGTTTTGGAGAGATGTTAATTCATTTCTGGAAAATAGAAATATTTATGATTAATCTCATGTTGTTGGTCGATATTAATCCATGAAATAAACATCACATGTTGAAGAAATTCTAAGAATTATTGGAGTGTTCTTGAAATATCATATTTTTAGTCTTCTGGAAAAAAAAATGAGATAGATATATGCTTTTAATCAAAACTCTTGATGATTCTAGGTTGTTTAGATCAGTAGGAATCATTTATATATGTTTCTATATCATATGGTATGGATTATAAGAGATTTGGGACGTTAAAATAGAGGTTTGATTGGTTAAAAGTTGTGTAACCCGTAGAATAAAATAATTCAGAAAATTGGGAACTGATTAATCGATTGATCGACTCCAGACTGTTGATCGATCGACTGATCGGTCGATCGACCAGAATCATCGATCGATAAACTCCCCCTGGAAATGTGCAATATCTTCCTTTTTAATTATTGATTAAATCCCAAACTTTTAACAAACTTTGAGGATGATTAAATGAACTTAATGGGACTTAGATAAGGGCAGTAGGATATACCTAAAAGCCGAAAAATATTATTTTGGGATTGTGAATGAGGAGAAATGAACGAGTGTTTAATTGAACGAGTTATTTTAGAGAATTATATTACTTGAGGTTTAAATCGGATAAACGATAATTTAAGGTTAGGACTAGTAGTAAGATAGTCATAAATTACCGGTATAACCTTAGGTATAATTGGGATTAACCTTAAGAGAAGGAATAAAGGGTTAAGAGTGAATTAGGGATTATTGGGGAATATACCTAATTAAAGTATATTTAATTCGTAGAAGTTCGAGAGTCATGATGACATGTATTTATAGGACGTGATGTTTACCTACTGAATTTATTTGAGGATTAAATGATCACCATCGTGCGGATTCAAAAATATAAACTTCGAGGATTAAAGTCATAATCGTAAAACACGTAAGATATTTGGGATATAATTATACTACGTATGGGATTTATTATATGGGTTGTGCATATACACTATGGTTATATATAAGTATGATGAATACCCATTGTTATTATATATATAGGTGAGATGATTGCATGTTGTTATCATATGGTTGTGTGAATACCTTATTAATGTTATATTTTTATAGGTATGATGAATACCTATATTATTATTTGTATGTATGACATACCTACGCTACTAGCTATCGGGGTAGAGGTTTCGCGTTGTGGAAGGTTTGATCCTTGTGCGCCCAATTGGGAGGGATTTTAGATTTGTACCCTGAGCATAGGACCTGGGAAATGTGCTATCCGAGATATGATAGTTTGACGGTTGAATGGGAGCGTAGGTATGTGCGTGACCCATTTGACTGGGGAGTATGCTCGCCTCCAATATATTTGTGTTATGATATGATTCGTGGGAGACGCCGAATCAATAGTCCTCTATATAGTGACATTATGTATCAGGACATGATAGTAGAGTAGGCATGCACCCCAGCTGTGACTGGGGCGGTGTCGTATTAGTATCTATATATATAATTAGTGTGATATTATATATATAAATTGTGATGTAATCTATTGTGTGACTTTATAGATATAGAGATGTAATATTCTGTATGAAATTGAAGATTAAAAATATATGTTGTGATATATCTATTGTGTGAAGTTGTAGATAGAAGTAAATAATGAAATCTGAATTGAATTAAGTAAGTGAACACTAAACTCCAAGGTTGTAACAAGACTAGTTCATATTAAAGAGAAATGAATATGAATAATTATAATACGTATGGTATGGGACATATGGGTTTATGATATGGGTTAGAATTATGTTACTAGTTAAGAGGGAACCTTAACTAGGAAGATAA
Source organism: Sambucus nigra (assembly GCA_949130495.1). Lineage (NCBI taxonomy): Eukaryota > Viridiplantae > Streptophyta > Magnoliopsida > Dipsacales > Adoxaceae > Sambucus > Sambucus nigra. The sequence goes on along the minus strand of OX422215.1, from coordinate 288,773,010 downwards.
TAAGATATGATAGGTGTGCACTCTAGATGAGAGGTGATAATTCTCTAGAGAGAGCCCAAGAAACTAACAAGTACATAATAAATGCTTAATTGTAATTGTTAAGTACATGTCTATTTTTAAAATCTTTTACAATCTGGCTCTGACCCGTTTCCTTGCATATTATCTTCTATAATATATCTTATACATCAGGTATCCAGTAGCAGGGATGCCCATCATAGATTATGGATGTTTCGATGTGTTATAGCTACTAGCATAGATGCGTATTTTGTTTAGACACTTCCTTTTTGTTGATTCACTCATCCGTAGCGTCTACTTCATTTAGGGCTTGTCACCCAGGATTCTAGAGGTTGTAATTATTTCTATAAGCATTGTGGATATCAGTTTTAATTAGTAAATGTTATAATTTAACTGGAGAGTTAGTCCAGTCACAATTATTCTTGTTGTAGTTAATTCAGTTGTGATGTGTTATTGCATATTATTATTCAGTGTCGTGGAATGGTTTTATTAAATTAAAGTTGGAAAGTTATTAACACCAACTTAATTGAGTATTAGGTGATAGAAATTTTTTTTCGACGGTGATGCTAAGAATGAACCAACTGTATATTTTGATTTAATTGGGTATGGTACTGATCACCCGGTATTTAATTAGGCAGGGTGTTACATACGGGAACAAGACTTTTGTAAGCAACTTTTTGAGACGCGGTAAAACTCTATGTTTAATTTCCATCTAGCTTACCTCGTCAATAGTTCTTGAGTATAACTCTCATGCCGGAACTAACCCACCATATGTTGCAAGGGTCGCTTATTCAGGATCTCATCTTGTAGTGGTCCCCTACCTCACTTTAGGAAAATCCTTTTTCCTGTGGTCCCTTACTGGGTATATCCTTCCATTGTGCTTCACTAGAACTATTTAATCTAATTTCTCTCTTAGGTTAAATTCTTTAACTCTATGGGCTCCTTTATCTTAGAAGCATTGATGTAAGCTTGAAAACAAAAGATATTGACAAACTCTACACTAGTAATCCTAGTCGTATTTCCCATCCATTATTGTGTATTCTCCCATTGTTCATTATCCACTTGCGGGTTCCTTTATCGTTCTATGTATCCCCTTCGTCGATTATGAAGTTCGCTAAATAAAGTATCGTCTCTCTCACGATCGATCACTATCTTACCCATTTAATAAACTCTAAAATTCCATTTGCATCCCTGTCTGAACAGTGGATGGCCGATCTTATAGTCACACCATATCCAAAATTTCTCATTTGATTCCCAGATATTCTTCTTCCTAAGTCGTGACTTACTCTCGTCACCCAACGCTGCTCTTATGAACTAAATTTTGTCCACAGTTTAATTAGGGTGCCACTGCACTCTACCCCACACAATTGCCTTTGTATTACCTACATCCATTGGTCCATCACACTTCCTTTCTTTTTAGGACTCTTTAAGGAGACTCCTTAAAATAATACCGCCCGACTCTCTCCCTGTCTACAAATGTTGGGTGAGTCCGAAGTTGTATCAACGTTCTCTACAACAGTGCATGGGGAAACGACTGTGCCCATGTGATTATCCTATTTGTTAACTACCTCGAATATTATTTATGGTGACCCCTATCAAGGTCATCGTTCCCAAAAACTCTACTTTTTTCCCTCTCCTCTCCTCCTGCAGTTCTTCTGATGGCCCTCGTTAGTCTCCCGATATTGTTCGATGTACCATACCCAACCGAACTTGTATATGAGTCACATCAGTTATACTTAATAGAAGGATAATGTAAGTCACATACGTAGAGGAGTACAACAATCCTATCATAAGGCTCTACATCAAAGAACGCTAAGCTGAAATGTGAAAAACCGCATAGATCCTAAGGACACTAGAACCGGATGCTCTGATACCATTTGTGACATCCAGCCTAATAAAATACCGGGTGATCAGTCCTATATCAAATTAAGCAGGAATCTCATCTGGTTCATTCTTAGCATCACTGTCGAAACTTTTTAAAACATTACTAACCCCCTAGTATTTAAAAAGCTGGTGTCAAATTTTATCTTTTAGTTAAACCAACATACATATGAAAATATAAACTACGCCATTCAAACCAATATGAGACTGAAATAAATTGAATAATTAATAAAAGACTTGCCGAATAAACCCTCGGCTAAAATTCCAATCCAATTTAATAACCAACAATGAATAGAATAATCTGAGAACTAAATTTGAAAGTAATTGGGCAGCATGCCCTACATAACTGTAAATTAGAATAAATCCCTAATCTAGGAACAAAGGTTTGAAGCGTCTAATAAAAACTCCTGCTAGCATCCACATGTAACGCAGCTGCGTGTCCCTGGAATAGATATCAAGTCTGGCGTCCCTGTGACTGGACACCTAAAAGGTTTTGAAAAATATTTTTATAGCAAGTGTTAGTACAAAAAATATTTTAAAAATATTTAGCAAATAATTTATTGCAATAAAAATTGGTCATTGATTACACATGTTAGGATCACATACACTCTCTCTTGGGTTTTTCCTCACCCCGCATCTATGGTACACACCTAACGTTCTATACTTTGCCCACCTAGCTAAACTATCCAAGCTAACTAGACTAAAGTAATAATATGAACTTCTCTACACGTCTAAGTTTCCTGTACCACTCATAAAGTACATCATTTTATTAACATCTCTCATATGTTAATTAATTATCATGCACCTTTGGCATATGTTATTCATTCACATCTATAATTAAGTCCCACTACTTAATTTATACAACAAATCTCAATTGTTGTCTCTAAATATTCATAATTAAGTCTCGCCACTTAATTTACTTCATATGTTCTCATCTATCTTTAGTTCGTTAATGAAGTTTCTCTACTTAATTCACCTTATTAGATATCCACAATCTAATACCTACAATTTCACACAAGTAGGGTTAATTAACTTTATAGTCTACTATCTCACATAAGTAGCTTATCCGTACGGTACATATATATTTCGCACACAATATATGTATATTATAAATGCATGCTTCACAAAAATGTCCCCTTATCACACATTAACGGCTATTAGTTCGGAATGTCCCATGGAACGTGGTTCAAAATGTCTCATCGAACCTGACTCGAAATATCTAATCGAGCATAGTTCAGAATATCTCATCGAACATGGTTCAAAATGTCTCATCGAACTTGGCTCAGAATGTCTCATTGAGCTAGTCAATCATATCTCATGCAAGTACAGTATAGGTATTCACTCCACCTATTAGCAACACAGTAGGCATACACACAACCTAACTGTCATATTGGTGTACGTAGTATATTTCTCTCTCATACTCATCGTACTTATTCTTTTATGATTTATTACACTCTCGTAATTTATTGAGCATTCCCAAATCCCTAAGGGTCCTAGTTACCCCTTTTGTAAATTTCAGTAGTTAAATCAATATTTACACTACTGATCTACTTATTAATTCATTCGAAGTTTCCGTAATTCGTTATGTTTCTCTCCGATAAATTATGAAATAATTCATCCCAATTTATTCTCGTCTTAATCCTATCAATAAGACTAACTCACAAACCCAATATAAGCCTACTGTAATATAATAAATCCCTTATTATATTCTACCAAAGTTTCAAGAGTTTTCCACGATAATCGATTTGAAAGTTTAGGCCAAAAAGGGAAATTTTTATATTTTCTGGGACCCGAATCGGTTTGCCCCAGACCGAATATTTTTATCCGGAACGGTTTTATCTGGACCGATTCTTTTTATCCGAATTGATTTTCCCTGGACCGGTTTCCTTCACATCACTTCATCTTCTTCATTTCGCAGATGTGTTTTTCACCATTAACACACCTATAACTTCCATGTTTCTCCACCAAACTTTAAACCAATTGTCCCAAACCCTTACCACATGTATTATTCGTTTTAATTATCATAATTTCTATGATATCATTTCCTCTACAGGTGTAAATCATTCTACATGCAAACCCCTAACCAACATGCATCAAATTTATTCTTTTTCTCCCAAAAACATGGATTTTATCAAAAATATTATCAAAACCCTATGAATGGGAATTATAAATACACATTTAATTCCAATAAATAACTTGCCTTAACAGAAGGCGTCTAATTATGTGGTGTTGATGATGATTCCACAAAGAACACGCTCAATTGCTCCTTGATTTGTCTCCCACAGATTTCCAATTGATCCCCAATTTCTCCCTCTAGCTTTATCTCAAACTCTTTGGTTTAGAATGGTGTTTTATGTCGTTCAACACAATTAGACTTTGGTTAATTATACCTAATCCCCTTTTCAGGCTTACGGGCCAAGCCCAAATGACCCGAACATCCCCGTTTGGGCTCGGTTATGCCTAAAAATGCCCAAAGACCCAATTACTACCCCCCAGATACTCTTTTCCAACTATTTCGACCATTTCGGAGTCAACCATGTGCTCAGAATTGTCATCCGAAATACTTTATAACAACCTCTAATTTTGACCTCAAAAATGAGACACTACAAAAATCCGAATAATTCAATCTAACCTCATCAGATTTAAATAGTTCATCTAATTTAAATAAAATCTCCAAATTATAAATTTAAATTTCTCGAATTTAAATAAATTTGATTTATCCCAAAATACTTAAATTCTAAGTCCTCAAAATTAGGGGGTGTTACACTAACGGATTTTGTATGTTACGAATTGAACGTTATTAATGTTCCTTCTAATACTTGGTAGATTAATTTTGGTTCTATGTATCATGTTTCTAATTTGATGCATGGATTCCTTTCAACCGTCATAACAAACTAAAATGATACATTTCTTTACATGGACAATCGAGTGGGGCCTATGATAGAAGTTGTAGGAGAATTTTATTTAATTTTAAATTCTTATCTTTGTTTAGATTTGCAAGAGACTCTTTACGTTCCTACAATTTCTATCTAAACTCTCTCTTGATGGTTATCGTTGAATTTAAAAATACCAGTTTTAATTTGATTAAAAATTCTTCCCATATTGATTCTGGATTTATGATGGATGATTTATATCAATTTAACCTTGAAAAGATATTTTATGAATTCCTAATATACTTGCATCCTAATGTTGGAATGAAATGTATATCAAATAATTAAAATTCAGCTTACTTATGGCATAAACATTTAGGGCACATATTCAGGCCAAGAATTGAAAGTCTTATTGAATATGGAATTCTCCATAACCTGGATTGGTGTCGATTATGATGTGTGTGTGGATTGTATTAAAGGCAAACAAACCAAAAACACAAAGAAATGAGCCAGAAGAAACACCCTACGACTTTAGATAATCCATACATACATATGTGAACCTTTTGATGGTCAATCTATTAGTGGAGAAAAATATTTTATTACCTTTATCGATGATTTTTCATGCCTTTGCACATTATACTTATTGCACGATGAATCTCAATCTATAAATGATTTTAAAATATACATAACTAAGGTTGAGAGACAATTGGGTAAAAAAGTAAAAATATTAGGTCTGATAGAGGTGGTGAATTTTATGAAAGATAAGATGAGTCGGGACAACGTACTAGCCCTTTTGCTAAACTCTTAGAAAAGTTAGGTATATGTGCCCAATACACATTGTCCAAATCATCTTGACCGAATGGTGTAGCTGAAAGGTACAATCCTACCCTTATAAAACTGATTAGAAGTATGATAAGCAGGACTAAATTACCTATATTTTTGTGGTTACATGCTCTTATGACCGTTGTGCACAACTTAAATCGGATTCCTAGTAAGTCGATTCTAAAGACTCCATTTGAACTTTGGAAATGATGGAAACCCACTTTAAGATATTTACGTGTTTGGGGTTGCCCGACAGAAGCTAGAATTTATAACCCACAAGAAAAGAAATTAGATTCTAGGACAATAGGTTGTCATTTTATTAGGGATCCAAAAAATTCAAAGGAATATAAATTTTTTTGTCCTACTCATACTACTATAATAATAAAAACTTGAAAGGCTAAATTCATTGAAGATGATGAATTCAGCGGGAGTGAAAAAGAAAGGGATGTGATCCTTTAATAAGTTATGATACTAATCCCCATACCTCGAATTCGTAATGTACCTTTGTTCGTAACGTATTAGTTCAGCTGGTTAATGAACCAATCAATGACAATAAACAACAAGTGAATGATCACTCACCTGAACAGCCACATACCGAAGCTTTAATTAATGAACCTATTATATAAACACAACAGGAAATGCCATTAAGAAAATATCATAGAGAAATGAGATCGGTTAACCCGGATGATTATGTGGTGTATTTATAAGAGGCTGAATGTAGCATAGGGGAAATTAATGGCCCATTTTCTTATGAATAAGTTATGAATAATAATGATTCTAATAAATGGATTAATTCCATGGCTAAGGAAATAAAATCTATGAATGACAATCAAGTCTAAAAGCTAGTCGAGTTGCCAGAAGGACAAAAAAGGGGTCGGGTGTAAATGGTTCTTTAGGACCAAACGCGACTCAAAAGGCTATATCAAATGACATAAAGCTATAGAAGTTGCCAAAGGTTTTAATCAACGAGAAGGCATCGATTATAATGAGACCTTCTCTCCAATTTTAAATAAGGACTCTCTAAGAATCATATTAGCATTGGTGGCTCATTATTCTTCAGAGTTGCATCAAATGGATGTAAAAATAGCTTTTCTGAATAGGAGTTTAGAAGAAAAAGTCTACATGGCACAACCACAGGGCTTCATTAAAGAAGGAAAGGAAAACATGGTTTTTATGTTAAAGAAGTTAATATATGGTCCAAAACAAGCTTCTCATCAATGGTACCCTAAGTTTCATGATACCATTATCTCATTTGGGATTAAAGAAAACATCATTTATCGGTGTATATACTTGAAGATCAAAGGGAGTAAGTTTATATTTTTAGTGATATATGTTGACGACTTGCTTATCATTAGCAGTGACCCTGGTTTATTGCGTAAAAATAAGGAATACCATTCTTAAAACTTTTAAATGAAAGATACGGGTGAGGCACCCTTCGTGATCGGGATAGAGATATCTCAGGATAAATCACATGGAACGTTGGGACTATCTCAGAAAGCTTACATTAAAAAATTATTAGAAAGGTTCAGCATGCAAAGTTGCAATCCCATTGACATTCCACTTAAGAAAGGGGATAAGTTCAGCTTAAGCCAATACCCAGGAAGTGAATTGGGAAGGGAGCACATGGAAGGAGAACCTTATGCCTCGCTCGTAGGGAGTTTACTGTATGCACATGTTTACACTAGACTAGATATGAGTTTTACCATTAGGATACTAGCAGATATCATAGGAATTTGATAAATAATCATGGAAAAGCTGCAATAAAGTATTAAAGTACTTGAAAGGGACTAAAGAATACATGCTCACATATAGAAAGACTGATCACTTTGAGGTGATCGGATACTCAAACTCAGATTTTGGAGGATGCCTTAACAGCAGGAAGAGCACTTCGAGTTATGTCTTCCTCCTTGCTTGAGGAGCCATCATATGAAAAAGTTCTAAGCATAGTGTTATTGCATCATTAACTATGAAGGTTGAGTTCATAGCTTTCTTCGAAGCTAAAAATCATGGATTATGGCTACGAAATTTCATTTGAGGACCTAGAATCATGGGGTCAAACTCTAAGCCACTGAAAATTTACTCTGATAATGTTGAAGCAGTCTTCTTTTCGAAAAATGACAAGTATACTAAGGTGGCTAAACATATTGCGGTGAATTACCTGTCAGAGAAAGAAAAAGTTCTGAAACAACGAATGTTAATTGATCACATTACTACGAGTGATAACCTAGCAAATCCTCTAACAAAGGGGCTATTTACGAAGACTTTTATGAAATATGTTCAGGAGATAAATCTCGATTAGTTTCATTAGATTGCTATTAGTTTAGTTATTTGATACTACTTATTTGAATTCAATAAAAGTGTCTCAAATTTCTATCATTTTTGTCTTTAATGTATGCATACATGTGAATGTAACCTATTGTATGATAAAATTAGCTTTTCTCAAAAGAAATTACAAGGCCATTATGACATCCCACATTATAGGCCTGGTTAAATAGAACGTTGATGTTGTGGTATATGGAAGGAACCACACTCTTGAATAGTATGGAACTACCATGACTCGCACTGGTGAATTATTTAATTATGACAATACTTGTTGTTAGTTATTTTGCTTAATTGTGCACCTTATGTTCCCTAAACAAATTATGAGGTTGTTCGTATTAGGACCAACTATGAGACCGTTGGAAATTAATTAATAAATTAGGTAATTTCGAAATTAATTAATATCCCACTTCTAATGGTCCTTAATAAGTCAAAAATTAATTTGAATTAGTGGAGACTGGGCAGTCAAATGTTAGTGGGTTAGTGGGTAGTTTTGCCTTTATTTTTTTCCCACTTTGATGGGAAGTGGGGTTATGGGACAAGGATAAAATCGACCATCATTTCCCTATATAATCATTAGGCTAATTTCATCATTAGGGCACTTAACACACAATTATACTGGGCAGAAGGAGAAAATTTGAAATTCCATAAAATCAGTTTTTTCCTTCATAATTCTGGTGCATTTAGAAGTGATTCTGGAGAAATTCTGGAGCACTAAAGTAAGGAGAAACATATCAACTTTCATCTCTAAGCAATGGACAAAGGTTTGTTCTTCATATTTAATTTATAAGCAATTTAATTTATAAATGCATGAAAAATGAATTTTTCGAATTAAGTAGTAATTGTGTTTTGTATTATAATGCTAGAATCAAAATAGTATATATATATACAGTGTTCTAAGAGGCACGCCTACGCTTGAGGCTAAGAAGAAACGCCCCGGCTTAATCCTTTCACGCCTTACTCTTGATAAAAAGCTTAAGGTGAACTTTTTTTTAAAACAAAAAAGCTTTAGTGAAACGATATCTCCTTTTAAAGACATTTTTTTTAAACCGGACCAATATCTCATTCAAAACAATTAAAAGAAAAAAATGGTGTTCCAAACCTATGTGCCTCTCGTCCAAAAAATGCGTGTTTTTTTTTCCGTTATTTATTAGTATTTTAGTTTGCATATATGCAGACATATTTTTAGGTATGTACGATTTTAGTATTTTTAATAGCCTCGTTATAGTTAAAAATGTTAAAATATGTTTAAAAAGGCCTAAACGCCTTTTCACGTTATTTTATGCATAAGATGGGTAATATTACGATCATTAATGCCTCATTTATCCTTTTCACGTTAAAAATGGGTAATATTACGATCATTAATGCCTCATTTACGTTGGGTTTAGTTGAGTTGTATTTGGCCCTCCGTTAGACCAATTAAGAGTCCATCTATAATAACAAGGCCTTTAATTTTTCTGTTTCCATATATTTTTTTGAATCCTATTGAGGATGTCTAAAAGAAAAGCCCTTAATAGTGCCGGTCAAGTTATAAACCGCATGAATGCCTCTGTGCTTACAACAAAATCCTCTTCTTTTACCTCTTAAGATTGCATAGATAAATTCACATATATAATTTCTCATCCTTCTTTTTTCTCCATAATTTTGTATAAAAGAATCTTCATTTTTCATTGCCTTGAATAAAATAAATAAGGATCAAATGCCAAAAAGTCCCTCAAATATTTTTTAATACACACTTAGTCTAATCCTTTTATTTTGTACCAAAAAGTCCCTTATTCTCTTATATTTAAAGGAAAGTTCGAGGAATTTCCCTAAGAACCATTGTAAATAAGCAAAGGTTACTCTCTTTTGCCAGTACTACTGGTTGAAGTGCATCACCTTTGGTGCAAACCTTAGCAATCTATCCAAAGCACTAGGGGCAAATTTCCTTGCAAACAAGAAACATACATTGGTGCTCCTCCCATTGTACTCGCATCTTCTCTCACTCGCCATCTTCTCCAATAGCTTTTTCGTCACATCCGTGAACCGGATCGGGTGGGGACCACCCTTCGACCAGTCAACTCAAGTCAAGGTCCTATTGGAATTCCTCTCCCCAAATTTCATGGTCACAAATGTTGGTAAGTAGTGTTCATCAGCATAACATGCCCCCTTGCAGTGGCTTTGGAATATTGGGAAATATTTTCTATCCGAGATCACTTCGATGGCTAGATCTCGATCAATTTCAAACCATTGGGCCCCTTTTCTCCATTGTTCAATTGCGACCATTGGATACATTAGATCGTTGTAACGCCCACGGCCCACCGGGCCTGGTAAATCATACGACTCCACAAAATTTAGGTCTGAATTTATTAGGTAAGAATATATGGTTGTAAAATTGAACAAGGGGATGCATGATTCGGACAGGAGGACGAAACGTTGGTTCGAGTAGTCGAGAAGGGAGTTGGCTAGCAGACGTCGTTCGGCTTCAATCATGTTCGCATTTCCCCACTCAACTTCCTGCATTTTCAGAGATGTTTTTTATTAGACGATGTTGATTATTTGAAAATTAACAAGTGTGATATCAATACAATATGCATTAAGATATAATTTAGACACCATTATGCCTTTACTCTATTGTTTGCAAAAGAAGTATATATATATATATATATATATATATATTGAAATTCAAAAACAATGTTATAAGAGTGAAGTTAAACTTACTAAAAGAAAGTTGAAAACTGATTTTGATTGGATAAGTTTTTTTATACTACCGGTTTCTAAAAATATTATAGTTATCATCCTTTGACACGATAGTTTGTGTAAAAAGTTTGTAAAAACTGCATTTTCCATGTCATAAATATTACATGTTTTAGGAAAGGAAAAGATAAAAGACTTGTGTTGTGAACCGGATGAATCAGTAGTTTGCAACAGTAATTTGTTGGGGACTCGCACAGACATGTGATGGTTATGAAGCAAATTTATACTAAGTTGAATTTTCTATGTACCTTTTCTTTGAGTCTGAGTTTGAGCTCAGTTTTAGCAAAAAAGAGTTTACTTTTAAAAGTCAAGCATGTAAGGAAAATATTGAGTCTTATTCATATCAATTAAAAAGGGGGCATATTTGGTAAAAAAAATCACGTTACCTAGTGGACCCCAAACTTGAATGATCCGAGAATTTATGTAATAATAAAACAGTTTTTTACGAAACGTTTTATAAAAAAGTTAAAAAATGTTTAACAATTTTAGTAAAGATTTTATAAATATTTATCTGTAGTTAGATACATTTTTTTACGAAACATTTTATAAACACATAAAAAAACTGTTTCATAAAAAGTGATTTTTATTTATAAAATAAAATTAATAAAAATGTTATTAAAAATTGTAGCATAAAAAAGTGCTAAACTTGTTTTGTAAACATTATACATGTCTCTTAGCGGATAAAACTTGTTCAGTTGGTTAACCACAAATAAAATATATTGAAAAATTGTCTCAACAAAAAAATTAAGAACATGAGTTATTAAATATTAAAAAAACCTACAATCTACTATTTACTCAAATACGTAAATAAAAAATAAATCAAATAAAATTTACCAGTTGAAATGAAATGAGTATAAATCCCTTTAATCACCAAGTCCCTAATTGTTGAGATGAGTGTTCTGCTTTATATTATGAGTGATGTGATATTGTTACTAATGGTTTGAGAAAGAAAAACAAGAAATGTTAGATTTGGAAGAAGAACCTTAAAGGACTTGAGGGTTTCCGGTTAATAGCTTTAGTGCCTCTTGTTTTATATTGTCTTGTAGTGCTGCCACATGTTTCGGCCCATTACTTTCGGTCAGAAAAACTGGCACAATAAAATTTTCCAAGTTGAATTTTCTATGTACCTTTTCTTTGAGTCTAAGTTTGAGCTCAGTTTTAGCAAAAAAAAAAGAGTTTATTTTTATAGAATATGTAATTTTAAGACTTAAAATAATATTAATTATGGATATAGGATAACAAATATTTCATTTCCATTTTTAGTACCTATTTTCAAATTAAAGGGACACGTGTCTGATGTGATTGGTTGACGTTTTATGAATATGGGTTCGCACCAGAGATTTTATTAAAAAATAGGGACAAAAATCATAAATAAAATGTTTATTGTCCTATTTCCAAAATATATATTACAATATGTCCTAAATTTACAAAGGACCTTATTTTTAAAATTCAATTATGTAAGGAAAATATTTACTTTAACATAATAAACAATTCGAGGGTGAAATTCGTTTACAAGTCATCATATTTGCTATATGTCTCAAAATGGATTTTATCTCCGTACATCCTAAATTACGCTACACTTAGGCCAACAAAGATTTGAATTGTTTGAGAAAGACATAAAATTGAAGCATGTAAGCTATAAATATAAAGACGTTAGGCAAGAAACTGACCTTACTCGGGATTCTCCGGCCATGAAACACTGAACTTTTAGGCTCTGATTCCTTGAAAGATGGTTCAGAATGAACATAAATTGAATAAAGCCCTTCATGCCCTTTAAAAAGCATCTCCCACAATGGCGCTAATAAAACTGGCCCTCTTGTCAAGAACATAAAAGCCACTTTTGGAACCCGATCGAATGGAATTTCACTAATCTTTGGTGTCATTGAGGCTCTCCATAGCAATTCTTCATCATTCATATCATGCATAACATTGGGTGGTTTTAGATATTCTTTTAATCCAAATTGAATTTTGTCATCGGAATATTTCCCAGCAAGTGATGCCAATGTTGGTGGTGGTGGCGAGTTGGTGAGAGAAAATTGAGTGAATTGTAAGTTGAATGAGATGTTTTTGAGGTGGAAAGTAAGTATAACTCCAAAAGTAATGGCACAGGCAAAGAAAATGATATATGAAAGGAGATTCACCACCTGCAATGGGCGATTTATGAGTTTCATAAGTGAGGATAGTGGGTTTAGGTTTTGGTTCCGATTCTTCATTTTTTCTTCTTCTTCTTAGGAATAGAGAGAGTATTTCACCTTGTTTGGAAGGAAACTCTTACGAACTATATAAATACTTGTGTTTTCCTTTAAAATATGTGAAAGGGTGTTTTCTTTTAAAATATATGAAAGGGTAGGGTATCACCACACCCCTTTCATCTTCCTCGTACCCTTTGAGTGACAAATGACTTTTGTGTTCTTATGTTCACCCTTCTCATCTTCCCTCACACCCTTTGTTTGACAAATAATATTTTTACCCTTATGTTTATATAATTTAAATATTATATTTTTTCACTTCCAATTAAAACAAATACATTTAATAAAAATAACTAATTATATTTTCAATTAAAAAAAAACTGTTTTTTATAAAAAGAAAAATTGTTAACTGTAAAATTTTATCTATTTTTTTATTGAAAAACTGTTTGTAAAACATAAAATTTGTTTTCTTAAAAAAGTGTTTTTTTACAAATTTTATTTTCGATTAAAAACACATTGTAAATCTCTTGAATTATTGCAATATGCTATTTTCTTAGTTCTTTTAATGATTTTTTAATATTTTCTTTATATGGGAGAAAACAACTTTTTCGTAATATGGAAGGATGCACATTGTCCTTAATATTGAACAAATATAAGAAAATTGTCATTTTATTTAATTTGTTTTGCATGTATATGCATGTTTTTTTGCCTGTATGTCCTTGTTGTACATTATACTAAAGGAATAATTTTGATTGCATTTAGTTGCATTTGGTGAGTTTTTACATAATACATCATTTAAAATATTAATAACTTATAATCGGGGTTTGTATAAAGGTAAATAGTGTTTTATACCCTTTATAAAAATACATGTTAAATTACATTAATTTACAAAGAATAATTTTGTTTGAGCCCAATATATCTTTTTATGCACCCCCTAATTAAAATAACTTTCAATAAATTTAATTGTTGTTAAACTAACGAGATCAGGGGTGCATAAGGTTCGAATTGGTTCGATTTCAATATTAGCCAGAACTAGAACAAGAATCGGGGTTGACCGGTTCTACATTTATGAAATTGGAACCAGAAACGATTATGTGTATAATGAAACCAATCCGAACCAAAGATTCTTGAGTTGGTCGAATTATGTTATCGGTTTCAAATATGTATTTAAAAAATAAAATAAAACACAATAAAAAATTTCCAAGTATAACATAAATTGATACTGTAAGCAAATATCACAAATTCAATCCAAATTCCAAAATTAAAAATCACCTTGTTTAGGTTTTAGGTTTTGGTTCTGATTCTAAATACCAAAGTTCAAAATCACCTTGTTTTAGGATTTATGAATTTCATAAGTGAGGATAGTGGGTTTAGGTTTAGGTTTAGGTTTTGGTTCTCATTCTTCATTTTTTTCTTGTTCTTAGGAATAGAGAGAGTATTTCACCTTGTTTAGACGGAAACTCTTACGAACTATACAAATACTTGTGTTTTCTTTTAAAATATGTGAAAGGGTGGGGGTATCCCCACACCCCTTTCATCTTTCCCGTACCCTTTGGGTGACAAATGACTTTTGTGTTCTTATGTTCACTCTTCTCATCTTCCCCCACAACCTTTGGGTGACAAATGACATTTTTACCCTTATGTTTATATAATTTAAATGTTATATTTTTTCACTTCCAATTAAAACAAATACATTTAATAAAATTAACTAATTATATTTTCAATAAAAAAACAATTTTTTTATAAGAAGAAAAATTTTTAAACGTAAAATTTTATCTATTTTTTTTATTCAAAAACTGTTTATAAAACATAAAAAATAATTTCTTAAAAAAGAGTTTTTTTACAAATTTTATTTTTGATTAAAAACTGTTTTTTTTTTTACTTTTTTTAAATTGATCTTTAAAATAGACATTTTAAACACTGTTTTGATTATAACAAAAAACTGTTTTGATTAAAACAGTTTTTTTTTATTTAAAACTGTTTTTATTATAAAAAAATATTCTAATAAACAGTTAATTTATACAATTTAAAAAAAAACAGTTTTCTTTAATAAACTGTTAAACAAAACTGTTTTTAACTGTTTATTAAAGAAAACAATTTTTTTAATTGTATAAATTAACTGTTTATTAAAAAAAAATCTTTTTTATAACTGTTTTAAAATATCAAAAAATAATTTTCGTTGACTTAAAAAAATTAACTATTTTTAAAAATTGTTTATAAAAACTAAAACAATGTTTATATAATATAAAAGACAATTTTATTACAAAAATAAATTATTTTAGTTGTTAAAATAGTCTTTTATATATAAATTATTTTAAAAATAATTTTTTACTATTTAAAAAAAAAGGGACCCCGCCAGCTGTATGTACAGGCAGTCTGACCACCTATACGTACCGCTGGCGCAGACCAACATATTAAAAAAAATGGTCCGCCCAGCGGTATGTATAGGTGGTCTGACCGCCTATGCATAACGCTGTCGCGGATCATATTTTTTTTAAATAGTCAAGATTATTTTTAAAATTGTTCAAAAAAAATAATTTTTAACCAAAAATAAAATTTGTAAAGAAAAAAACACTTTTATAAGAAAACAAATTTTACATTTTATGAACAGTTTTTTAATAATAAAAAAATAGATAAGATTTTACGTTTTATAAGTAGTTTTTTTAATAAAAAACTATTTTTTATTTAAAATATAATTATTTGTTTTTATTAAATATATTTATTTTAATTGGAGGTGAAAAAGTTGAAATTTTAAATTATATAAACGTAAGGACACAAATGTCATTTGTCACCCAAAGGATGTGGGGGAAAATGGAATGGGTGAACTGTAACAACCCGCATAATGTTTGGGCTATTTTCAAAATAAAGAGGAAAAATAAAGTTTTTGATAAAATTATTTTTATTGCTCAAATATGTTGGTTATTATTTTTAAAGGCGATAATTTCAAACTGTTTCGAAATCGGAGTTAAAACGGATTTTAAAATGATTTTTAAATGTTTTTAACTCTTGGAGTTGTTTTGGCTTCCAACTCTTCATTTATTTGCCTTATTTAAAGTAGTCTTTTGGATTCCAACTCTTCATTTTTTTTCATTATAAAAGGAAGTCGTGGGCAACCCTTTTAACCTACTTTTGGCACAAATTTTGGCAGCAAATATATTTTATATTCCTCTTCTTTTTATATACGCATTGGCGCTTGAGATTTGTGAGTTCCAACCTTATATTAGAGGTGTTCTTGGGCCTATTTTGTTGGAGGATATTTTGTAGATATTTTGTGTTGATCTTGAGGATGTGATCATTGGTTTCTCATCATGGTTTGAGCTATGGGGTTTTACACAATATGCTCCTTAAATCTCGCGAGTGTCATTCTCTTTGAATTCTTGTTTAATTGAACTCATATTTGAATTGATAAATTCATTGAAATCTGGAAAATAATTGTTGAAATTATTTCGATTCATGTGGAATTGTTCATGTTGTAATTGAGCACGTTGTCATGAGATTTTAATATGGCACGGAGGTTGGGCACCCGCCAAAATTCCTGTTTCCCGGGGTATGGCTTGATAAAGCATATACGGATGTGGTGAGGCCTGGTGACCCGGTTAAAGTGTTATTGAGAAATTATATTGATAAGTGCTTTGAGATTTGCATTTTGATTTGAATATTCGTACTCGTGTTGTTACGTTTTATTCGTTGCTAATCCGTGTTTGTTGAGCATAATTTCTGTCGTATTGTGTACTTCCCCATATTTTCTTCTAGTGGCAGGTTAGAGGGGATTTTGGGGCGCTATGGAGATTGATTTTTACCGAGGATTGTTTAGGAAAGATTTGTATTATTTTGATGTATAGAGCTTTGGAGATTTGTATTTTATTTTCGAGTTAGTTGTAATTTTAATTCGAGAGACTTGTTGTAATTGAAGAGATTGAGATTAGTGGATTTATATTATTGTGGGTTTATTTAGATGCTCTATACCTTGTCACTTGTGGATTTGGATTTATTTTATCGCATTAGCGCTCCGTTCGCTCTCCCCGGGCGGGCGGGGTGTTACAAGAACATAAGGGCACGAATGTCATTTGTCACCCAAAGGGTGTGTGGGAAGATGGAAGGGATGAACATAAGGACACAAATGTCATTTATCATCTAAAAGTTTTGGGGGAAGATGGGAGGGGTGTGGGGATAGCCCCTTCATATGTGAAAATATTTGTATTACTCACTAAAAAATGTGGTCTTTTGGTATGGGCACATCTACTAACTCTTTGCTTAATAAATTAATATAATTTTGAATTTAAAAAGAAAAGTCGAAAAAATAAAAACCTGGGTAAACTATATAACTAAATCAGAGAGAGAGAGATAGAGATAGAGAGAGAGAGAGAGAGAGAGAGCGCACTTTCCTTCATAAGAAATGTTGGTCGCTTTTGTAGAATATGGGTAAGACTAATTCAAAGCCAGTATTCACATTCAAATTTGTTTAATTGTCAAATATGCTTCTAGCTTATATTCCTCAGAATATTTATCTCATGATGGATTGTGTGATTATTCTACGTCTAATAAGAGATTGACTTCCTTTTAATAAATCATTTTAAATAAAGAATTTTTTGGTTATATTCCATGCAAACCCTCACGAGACATAACTCATCTTGTAAGGAAACCTATAGGTTTAAGGCTTGTTGCACATGCTAAGTACAATCGCAAGTGCCCGCGAAAGTGTTACACTTTTGGTTTCTTATCTCTCTCTTTCTCTCTGTATTACTGCTCGATGACTGACAGTGCTTTATTTGGGGGTGGCGTGATAAGTACCCAAAAGTGTACATTTTATACCCTGAATAGACGTATTTTAGTTGCTAATTCTCGATAATTTGGGTCTTATATGCATCAATGTTTAATGTGCAGGATTGATCGTCATTTGCGGAGTTCAAACGCTTATTTCAAGGCAAATTTGTGATTTATAAAGCTAATTCCCCAGTCCCGTAACCTTAACCATGCCTAAACTTAGCCCAAACCTTCACACGAGCCCATGTGTGTGTAGTTTGTGCTTTTTAGATTTTTAGTTTGAGTCGTTTTTATTTTTAGGATTTATTTAAAATTTTCTATACTTTATTTTTTATTTATTTTTATTCTTCATTTTTATTAGTTTTTAATTTTAGTTTTGCTAGATTTTATATTTTTTGGACTTTGGCTTTTATTTTTACTTCTTTTGTAGTTTTTATTTTTTATTATTTGAGTTTTATTTTTAGAGGATTTATTTTTTTGTTTATTTTAGTGCATCAAGTATCTATTTTCCTTTATTTTTGTTTGTTTTTAGTTGGTTTATTATTATTTTTTTCCCGGTAAGCATTTTAAATACTTGCTAAACTAATTTTAAACTATTTTACACTCGGGATCTGACCCTGTTATTTCTTCTCTCTTATATATATATGTATATAATACAGGTGCCCAGCCACAGGGGCATCATGCTTAGCTTCTTTGGACCGGACGCGCTGCAGCTTATGTGGGAGTTGCAAGCCATTACTTAGACGACCTCGTTGTTAATTCTACTCCTACTTTTAGTTCTTATTAGTTAGGGCATGTGTCACCCATTTCTCTATTCAGCTTGGATTTTTGTCAGAGATTTACATTCCTTTATATTTACATTAGTTAGTACTCTTTAGGATTTAATTACGGTCAATATGGTTTTATTTATAGTTTAAACTGGTTTGGTTTATCTGGATGAATCTAACTCTTTTGTGTTATTATCCATCTTTAGTATGTCAGAGTTTTTAAAATTGTTGGTTATTTAAAAAGGTTTTCATATTTAGAATTAATAAAAATGGAAATAAGGTTTTAAAAATTGTTTTGTCACTTAGCTTAATTATTTTGGGTGTTTAAATTGGAAATTTTATTTTGCGACAGTGATGCTAAGAAAGAACCAACAGTTCACCTTGATTTTAATTTAATAAAGGACTGATCACCCGGTATTTAATTAGGCGGGGTGTCACAGTGACTCCACTATAGACCTTTTTTCCTTCTACCTAAATACAACATTTTGTATCATAAATGGACCTAGCCAACTTCATCATTGTGGGGACTAAACTGAAGATAAATAGAGAATCGAACTATCTATATTCTTTCTTTCTACTATGCTTAATATTACTCTCATGCATGACTACCTTATGCCATTTTTAGAACTATTTTGGGACCTTAGTTTTAGAGTCCCTCGCAACGCAGATACATGCTTAGGTCCCCCTAAAGGACTTCATGATAAAATTCAACATATAAGTATGTAAAAATTAAATATTACCTATTTGCACCAGGCACTTCATAGTCTTGATTTTTATATTGTTTAAACCTTATACCCTCGAGGCTCCCAAAAGAAACTAATCAAAATAATTTCGTACTTTAGGAAAATCACTTTATCCAAAGGAATGTTCATACATTAGAAACTTCATCTCTCCCTAAAAGAGAGCTTCGTACTTTTGAGAAGTCGCTTTTTTAATTAAAACTCGTATTTTTAAAAGTCATTTCCCCGAAGGGCTAGTCACCAATGGGTGTCCTCATTCTTTTCATCCACACATCTGGTATATAGAACAACTTCTCTCTTGATCCTAAAGTCTTGGTGACAGGGAATGTTTGAAGTTTGTTTAGTATGGGGTATAATGAATAATCTCTCACAACTATTCAGTAATAAGGTAAAATGGTTGACTAAGGGTGAAAAGTAGCGAGCATTCAGCACACCGATCGTTGTTTTCGGTTCGCCATCTTAATACAAAAACCTAAACTTATGACTACACTCAACAAGGGAGTATAGCGGCCAAGTCCAGGTATCGAAAATCCATTAAGACGAGTTGTTAGGATTTATTCGGTTTAATACTTCTAAAATAAAACAGAAAAATATATTTTGCTAAATAAAAAGAAAGAAAAGATAAACTAGGCATGGGTGTATTTAAACTAGATTAACAAAGGAATAAAAACTATAGGTTACGTCAAATATACCTTACCCCTAGTTAATTAGTATAAAATGATTACATGGGTTCACGGATTATTAAGACTGTGTCTCATTTCGTCAATTAATTAAATTAAGTGTTGTCACACCCCTAAATTCGCATAAAAGACTAATATGATTTTGGCGTCAACAAATAACCCAGAATTACGCACGCAAGGTCGTAAATATGGAGCATATATGATATACCACATTAAATCTCCTAGGCATAATAATTACAACAACGCAATTGAAACAAACACGTAAAACTCCATCACCAAAGCACAGCAACCAAATCAACCCTATATGAGTTCAATTCAACACAACCTATATTAAATTAGCCACTAAACATAATTAAAGATACTAATTAAAGACCTAATTAATTAATAAACAACAACTAATTAAATTAACAACTAAAATTAACTAGATATGAAATAAATGGAAAAAAAAATAAATCTAGGGCACAAAACTTAAACTAGAGGAAGATGACAATGAATAGTAAATATAACTTACATTAAAGGTGGAACAAACCAACAAAAATGGACGTGGGAGACTCCACAGATAACCCCCAAATGAGCTCTCAAATCCTAACTCCTAAACTAACTAAAATGAAATATATATCTCAAATAAAACCATACAACATTCTATTAATACCCCAAAACAAACTCCCAACAAAACTAAGTCAAAAAACCCAAAATAAGTCATTTTTCATCCAAATCTGAAGGGACGGGTCAAACTCATGTTTGGTCCGATCGACCGCATGTTGGAATTTTGCCTTGGGCTGTAGACATCCCACTTTTCTCTTCGATCCAATTTTGATATGTCGCACGGAAACGACTATAACTCCCTCATATGGAATCAAAATGATGCGTGGTCAGAACCGACATGAAGCTAATTCAATTATCTATATGATTATGTTTTGAAACCATCCAAATTATGCAGTATTAAATTACCAAAATTTCCTTGAAGTAGAAGAAATCATCAAAATCTTTCGAAAACGTCCCTAACTTCCACATACGGAGTCAGAATGACACACGGTCAATGGCCACGGAAAGATAATTTGATAAAATACATGTTAATAACTTCATTCTATAAAAAATAGTGAGTTTGAAAAGACCAAATTTCCCTAGGTTCCTTTTGCGATGAAACAATCACGAAATGCATCCAACTTCACATTATGCATCCATAATACCTACAAAAGCTCTAATATACCTCATAAAACATATAAACATATAGACCAAAGGTTATTCAATATATTAACTTAAATATAGGAATGAATGGAAACGAGAATGCTAGAATGTGTAAGAATAAAGTGTACTTAATGTAATATTCACGACTTATCAATGGTGTCACACATACCTTAAAGGTTTTTTTGTCCAAGCAGCTTAGTATATCATGACCCACGGCCATAAAAAGTGATCATTTGATAATTGAGTCACATCACCCCATTTACAATAGAAAAACATTTGGAACACAACCTATTATTTAAAAATAAGGAGACACTCAGGGTCAACTTTCTTGGTAGGAGTTTCCAAAATAATCAGATGTCTAGAGGCTTGTCCAAAACCCCTCAGATTCTAGTTAAAGGTTTTCCTTGCACAAGGGACATCAATAGTATGAATTCGCAAGTCATCGAAAAAATAAAAGTCCCTTACACTGGATTCCCCTAAAACCATTTGATTTTAAGATTATGTTATATCTCAGTCTGGTATTTCATTTCTCCCCATTCAATAACCGATAGCTCATCCCTGTATACTCGAATATAACGGGACTCTGTTAAGGTTATCCGCATTTGAAGATACTACCAAATATAAGAACTAAAAAAATACTATTAAAAATGGATAAAAAAATTACATTAGATTAAGTCATTGCATATGCGAGTCCTTCTCTCCCTATGTATTGTATTTCTATTAGTCATTCTGGCTGTAAAAACCTAAGCGAAAGCACCCCAACATTTCCTATAGTTATCACCATCAGTAGAAATTTCCCATTAAATTCTTAATTTGAAAACTAAAGTTCGTGCATCATATGATTGTTTAGTCTTCATTATTGAACTCCCTACCCACGATTGTCAAATCTACACTATCGTACGATCCATGTCTATAGAAGAAGATCAGGTCCCATCAATTATGGATCATATTTTGAGATAACTTAAGCGCATCATTGCATCCTAAAACACCGTGTAGTCAGAGATCGAGGCACTAGGCCAAACCAAGCATGCACATAGGGAACCCACACTATAATGGGAGAGAACATTCTTCCTCCTCCTTTACCTAACAGTGGTAAACCTAATGCGGTGGTTGTCAAGGGAATGCCCACTAACCCCCGGGATCCACCAATTACAGTTCCAAATTCAGTTCCCCCACTAATATCGATGCTCCCCACTTACAAGTACCATTTCCCCATATGGTTACTTTAATCCCAACCATTAGTACCCGAGTACCCAAACATCGCTTTCCAAGGTCCCCCTTGTGCTGAATTTGAGTCCCTCACTAGTCGAAGAGGTCATTCCCCCACTATCAAACTAGGAGATAATGCAAGTCCACTCTGAACTAAGTCTACTCCAGGAAGCCATGAGTAAAATTCAAATCACATATGACATTACCAACATAAAAACATGGCCCCTTATCCCGAGGCTTGGCTCTTGAGCAAATTTAATATGTCAGTCTTCAAAACCTATAAAGAGGTAGGCTCTCCAACTGCCCATTTATCTAACTAGCACCTCCAAATGTAGGTTTGAAACATAGAACTACGAGTATTGGAAAATGATGTTCTCATCCACACTATTCGGATGAGTCCTCAACTAGTACATGGACTTTAATGCAATTGGACTGCAAAAACTTAGGACGCTCTATGTCATGCTTTTCTAAAGTAGTACAAACACAATAAAGAAATAAGCATCACATGTAAGGGTTTAGATGTGTTAAAATAGGAGGAGGGTCAACTGGCATCTTCGTCACTCGCTGGAGAGAGAAAGGTGGTCAAATGGTCAATCATCCCATTGATCAGGTCCAGACAGAGATCGTAATGAGAAATATTCAGAGGGAAGTTCTAAGTGAAATTGGGCTCACCTGTATCCTAAATTTTAAATCCCTCAGTCATACAGGGTGTAAGATCGAAGAAAATATGAACACCAAAGCTGCTAAAACCACTAAGGAATCTATTTCAACTACAAATCATTTCTAACCTGTAAGAACCCATCAGGCGCTTCTGCATCACATATCACCACCCTCGTAGTCAGTCCATATATAGTATCATGCCTAATTTTTTGTACTACACCATTCATGGTAGCCACTGTTATACCCATATAAGCCCAACAGAGGATACATTCTGAATAACCCAAGGCAATTAACAAATGTGCTCGGCTTCACCTCCAAGGGAGGTCATCCAAGTGTTAGTCTACTCGGCCAACCTGTTGTAAATAAGATTTGACATGTCTATAATCATGTAAGCACATACACTCAAGGCATACCATGTTTACCCCGTGGGATAATAACGGCCTATCTGTTACCTCATGATTATCCATGTGCTTATCATCAAAGTTATTCTGTACTTTAAGGAATCTATATTTGTTATGATAAACTTATATCTAGGTGTAACTACCCAACTTATAAGGGAAATCCACTTGTCCATTTGTAAATATCTACAAATCACATATAAATAGGAAATGACTTTACGAATAAAAGGGACTCCACTGATATCTTCTCAAGCCTCGAGTTGTATCATAAACCTTAATTGTGACTATGTCAACAAGTGCAATACGAAGTTAGTAACCCCATGGATGTAGGTTCCCTCAAAGGGTTGAACCACTGAAAAATTATTGTGTTCTCATTGTCTCTCATCCCCATTATTTATAATTGTTATTTATCTCTAATTATCTCTTTGATTATTTGTTATCTCCACTTTTGGACGTTAAAAAATTAGCATTGTCTATGGGAATGGTTGTAACAAGACGTTTCAGTTCCTACCCAAAATCACTAATTTAGATACTTAACACAGACAATTTTGAATGATGGATAAACTTTAGAGAAGTTTTATAACATAAGTTCAGACACCACCTACCCCTACCGGGGCAGGCGTCTTAGACAACATACTAATGAGTCTCGCTAAACGGAAAGAGGAGATTCAAGAGAGATTCAGGGACTTGACACATACCCTCTAGACCAGGCTAGTGCCACTCAACCCAAACAGTATAACTCTTGGAGCCAAGGTATCTAGAAGCAGCGATAGGCGACTGCCCCCATTGCCTCACAAGCAATGGAAACATGAATTACGTAGGTGATCAATGGATAATCTCAAGAGTCTAAATTTGGGATCTTGTGGAAATTCCAGTTCCCCCCGATAAACTAGTTTACAACGGGACCATACGTATCACCCCAGAGCAACCTCCTCTATTCAGTCACGCAACTACTTTGATGATCAACCATATTTCTTGAGATACTAAGAAAAGGATCAGCTCTTAATCGATTATTGTTTCATTGAACCTCTGGCAAGTACCAATGGCCTCATGCGATTACTCCTGGAAAAAGCATGTCGGGTAGGTCCGCTACGAGGGGCTCCCGTCACTCCACTAAAGTATCGGCCGAAGTCGATCCGACTTCTCAGGAATAGAGTATGACCGAAAGCTGAGGATGAGAAAAAAAGCCTATTAAAGGTTGGACCCAAGGAAATAAACACCCGTGGAAAGGATCTATCCAGCGCCTAGAAGACCACCTTGGAGAGATGGAAAAATTAAGAATATTCAATGCGATTTCACAAAAGTATCTGTAAGGACAAATTTCTAATCGAGGCAATTTGTAGTATTGGCTTAATTCCAGACAAAATGATTTGATTCATAGGATAGAGTGTCATGTGTATCCATCCAAGCCTACAACATGTTTATTAAAGACATAGCAGCCGGATTTGTAAAGCTTCATCATTGTCGAGTTTCTAGTGCCTCGTTTCTACGTCATCAAGTTGAGGATTCCATAGTCTCCAAAAGGTATGAATGCACTTTTATATATGTAGTAGACTTGGAATATTTTGTTGGTGTAATTTTAATCTAAAATGATTTTTTATTTTCAGAAATTAACTTTGAACTTTGTATAAACGTTTTTGGACTTAAAAATAAAAAAATGAAATTTCTAAATTGTCGTTCGAAGGAGTTTTCACAATGAGGTTGCCATTTAATCTCTATTTTATCGTTCGAAGTTTATTTCTAATGAACTCGTTCGAACGAGTTTTTCCAACGAGATTTTTGCTTATTCTTCCTTTGGAATCTCGTTCGAAAAGAGTCGTTCGAACGACCTGGGATTGTCGTTCGAACGACCTGGGTAGGAAAACATAATTTTTTGGCAGTTTTGTTTTGAACTTCCCATGTTCTCCACTTGTCCCACTAACTTTACCAGCCTTACTTTAGTACGGTGTAATACCCCATATTTTTAATGATTTTTAAAATGGGATTAATTAAAATTAATTATGATATAATTTGAAATTAACTTAATTTAAATCTTACTCGAGAATAAAGTAATATTTGATTTATGTTAAAGTAATATATGTGATTATGACTTGAAAATTTATTATGACTTTATATATTGTCACGAATTATGGGTACGACAATTTCGGTAATTAAGTCGGGACGTGTGAGTATGTCGTGTCGAGACTAGATTTAATGAAATAAAAGTGAAATATTATTATGTCATCCGAATGGTCATTTTGACTGCGCTAAAGTGTTCGAAAGGGTTTAAATAGTCGAAAAAGTCTACTTGGGTGTTTGATTTGGGTCTCGGGGCACTTTGGAACCGAAAGGACACCCTAGAGGGGTATTTTGATCCTTTTACAAGGGAGGTGAATAGTGTGCACGAATTTGGGAGATTATTTATAACTCTAAAGGGTTTAGATTATTGATTCATTCTACAAAATTAGAGAAAAATAAATTGAGAGAGAGTGAAGAGTTTCTCTGGGGAAAAGGAAGAGTCGGTGTGGGAGAAGAAGAGACTTCGTTAGGAAACCAAAGGTCAACCACCTTGCACCACCAAGAAGCACCACCACCACTGCCGAAAGTTGGTCGAAAAAAGAAAGGAGCACCAGTAGAGTATTATCCCCAATGGATCATACCTACGAATTAGAGGCAAGTGATAAATTATTACAAATTTAACATGTATATTGTCCATGTTAGGTTGTTTAGAAAATACTAAAAAGATGCATAATAAAATATGAATTATGGTGATGTTAATTGAATCTTTGAAAGGAGAATGATGTAGGATTGATTTCCTTTTGAGTATAGAATTTTAACCCACAAAATTTGGGAATTATTGGTGAAGAAAATCTTAGTTTATATGATGTTCTTGGAGAAATAATAAAATATAATTTTCTGGAAATTATGAGAAATTTCATGTTTTCGAGATAAACTAGTTAGATGTTAATTCATTTCTGGAAAATATAAATATGTAGGATTAATCTCATGTTGTTGGTAGATATTAATCCATGAATAAACATAACATGTTGAATAAATTCTAAGAATTATTGGAGTGTTCTTGAAATATCATATGTTTAGTTTTCTGGAAAAAATATGAGATAGATATATGCTTTTAATCCAAATTCTTGATGATTCTGGGTTGTTTAGATTAGTAGAAATTATTTATATATGTTGATATATCATGTGGTATGGATTATAAGAGATTTAGGATGTTAAAAGAGAGGTTTGATTGGTTAAAAGTTGTGTAATCCGTAAAATAAAATAATGCAAAAAACTAGGCACTGTCTGATTAGTTAATCGATTGACTCAAGACTGTTGATTGATCGACTAATTGATCGATCGACCAGAATCATCGATCAATCGACTCCCCCTAGAAAGGTGAAATATCTTCCTTTTTAATTATTGATTAAATCCCAAACTTTGAGAAAACTTTGAGGTAGATTAAATGAACTTAGTAGGACTTAGATAAGGGAAGTATGATACACCTAAGACCAAAAAAATATTATTTTGGGATTGTGAATGAGGGCAAATGAACGAGTGTTTAATTCAATGAGATATTTTGGAGAATTATATTACTTGAGGTTTAAATCGGATAAACGATAATTTAAGGTTAGGACCAGTAGTGAGAGAGTCATAAATTATCGGTATAACCTTAGGTATAATTGGGATTAACCTTAAGAGAAGGAATAAAGGGTTAAGGGTGAATTAGGGATTATTGGGGAATAAACCTAATTAAAGAAAATTTAATTCGTAGAAGTTCGGGAGTCGTGATGACATGGATTTTTAGGACGTGATGTTTACCTACTGAATTTATTTGAGGATTAAATGATCACCATCGTGCGGATTCAAAAATATATACTTTGAGGATTAAAGACATAATAAAAAAATACGTAGGATATTCGGGATATAGTTATACTACGTATGGGATTTATTATATAGGTGATGCGTATGCCCTATGGTTATATATAGGTATGATGAATACCCATTGTTATTTTATATATTGGTGAGATGAGTTCCTATTGTTATCATATGGTTGTCTGATTACCTTATTGATGTTATATTTATATAGGTGTGATGAATACCTATAATATTATTTGTATGTATGACATACCTACGCTGCTTGCTATCGGGGTTGAAGTTTCGCATTGTGGACGGTCTTATCCTTGTGCGCCCAATTGGGAGGGATTTTAGATTAGTACCCTGAGCATAGGACCTTGGAAACGTGATATCCGAGATATGATAGTTCGACGGTTGAATGGGAGCGTAGCTATGTGCGTGACATATTTGGCTGGGGAATATGCTCACCTCCAATATATTTGTGTTATGATATGATTCGTGAGATACGCTGAATCAATAGTCCTCTATACAGAGGTGCTTTATTAGTATATATATAATTAGTGTGATATTATATATATAAATTGTGATGTAATCTACTGTGTGACATTGTAGATACAGAGATGTAATCTTCTATATGAAATTGAAGATTAAAAATATAAGTTGTGATATAATCTACTGTGTAAGGTTTTAGATAGAACTAACTAATGTAATTTGAATTGAAGTAAGTAAGTGAACACTAAATTCGAAGGTTGTAACAAGACTAGTTCATATTAAAGAGAAATGAATATGAATAATTATAATACTTACGGTATTGGACATACGGGTTTATGATATGGGTTAGAATTATGTTACTAGTTAGGAGGGAACCTTAACTAGGAAGAAAATAAGATATGATAGGTGTGCACTCTAGATGAGAAATGATAATTCGCAAGATAGAGCCCGAGAAACTAACATGTACATAATAAATGCTTAATTGTAATTGTTAAGCACTTGCTATTTTTAAAATCTTTTACAATTGGGCTCTGAACCGTTTCCTTGCATATTCTCTTCTCTACTATATCTTGTACATCAGGTATCCAGCAACAGGGATGCCCAGCATTGATTATGGATGTTTTGATGGATTATAACTATTAGCAGAGATGCGAATTTTGCTTAGACGCCTCCTTTCTGTTGATTGACTCATCTATAACGTCTACTTCATTTAGGGCTTGTCGCCCAGGATCTAGAGGTTGTAATTATTTCTGTAAGCATTGTGGATATCGATTTTAATTAGTAAATGTTATAATTTAACTGGAGAGTTAGTCCAGACACATTTATTCCTATTGTAGTTAATTCAGTTGTGATGTGTTATTGCATGTTATTATTTAGTGTCGTGGAATGGTTTTATTAAATTAAAATTGGAAAGTTATTAACACCAACTTAATTGAGTATTAGGTGATAGAAAAATGTTTTCGAAAGTGATGCTAAGAATGAACCAACTGTATATTCTGATTTAATTGGGTATGGGACTGATCACTCGTTATTTAATTAGGCGGGGTGCTACAGGTGGTATTAGATCATTAGGTTCTTGTGTCTTTAGGATTTGTGCGGCTTACTATGTTTCAGCGAAGCGTTCTTTGATGTAGAGCCCTATTATTAGGATATCAAATTCTTCTGTGTATTTTGACTTACGTTCTCCTGCCATAAAGTATATGAAATGTAATTCTTATACGAGTTCGGTCGGGCATCGTGCGCCAAACACATTGGGACGACTAGCAAGAGCCGTTAGAAGGATTACAGGAGGAGGACTTAGCAAAAAATATAGTGTATTTTGGAAAATGGTGCTAGAGATAGAAACCATCATAGTTAGTGGTTCTTCCGCCCTGAACTCACTCAACACTGTATGTGAATGTCAAGGGAGTCAGAAGGACTCTTGTGAAGGAAGAAATTCAAAGACAATTGTGAAGGATGAAGTGTAGTAACACCGAGATTTGAAAATTTACCGTAAAATTTTTTGTTAGGAGGAAGAAACTTTAGTGATGAGATATAGACATCACATATAAAGAACATGTGTGAAACTGGAATAAGAATTTTAGGTAGGGTTCGATAGTAAAATCTTCATTTGATGTTTTAATCAGGATATGAATGTAATTTCGAAACTTATCTCTTATGGGAAAGAAAGAAGTTACTTGTTTAACGAATTCCTTACCCTAGGAAGAAGGGGGTACATAGAGGATAAATAGAGTTCATTGTGTGAAAGGACTCGTGAGTGAAATACTCTAGTGTGACTGGAAATCTGATGAAGATGACTAGGATTAACGTCACCAAGAAATTTTATGATGCTTCCAAATAAAGGGGAGTTAGAAGGGTTAGGAAACCTAGACGAAGGGCAAAATTGTATTCAATATTGTAAGTGAAACATCATCGGAAGGTGTACCAAGTAGGGGACCCATTTTGAGTGACATGATTAAACCCCTACTTAGTGGCGATGAAGTCAGCCAAGACTAGTGTAGTCGATAATGTATCCCATAGTACCCGCAGAGCCAAAATGATAATGAGAATATCAATTGCGAGTTAAGATTGATAGGTCCAAGGGAAGGACGTTCAAATGGTCAGTAATGAGGAAGTAGTAAGGGAAATTATCGTAGGTGTAGAGAGAGAGAATACTAAGTGTTAAATGTGTCCACATTGAGTAGTGAGACTGATAAATTTTGGGAATAGTAAACCATACCAATTAGGCATAACAACTGAAGGAGTGAGACTTCTAAGGGAGTAATTGGGTCAAGATAATTAGGCCCAAAAAATTTACGACTCAAGGGTGGTAGGTTTAAATAGGACCAGTGGAGTCCTCGGTAATTGTAGCATACCGTATCTTCAAGGTCGGCGAGGTCCAAGAAGAAAAAGGGAGGTCGGTAAGAACATAATTGAGGCCTAGATATACTGGGCCAACGTTTCAATAATGAGTGTGTAACCACATGAGTAAATAATTTGTCCACAATGGGTGGGTACAACTATAGGATGAAATCCTAGATGTATAACGGGTCAAGTGATCGTGAGTTATTTTGACCATGAGGAGTGCATGTAATGAACCTATGTGATCCGGAGAGATTGATGAAGTTTTATTTCATCCTTGTGAATAAAGGATTAATTCTAGTTACATGATGTGTCATAACAGTCATATATAATTGAAAACCCTAAATTTTCGTGCGAGTCGAGGTCAGTGGAAATGATAATTTTAACAGTCTAGCTATAAAAGTATTTCTCGTTGATAGCGAGACTTTTTGGTGTCACCCGTGAGTGAACCGAGTGGGTCCTAAGAGTATATTTCTGTTATTACAATTTGCTATTGTTTTGAGTTAGCATAATATAACTTATTAGGGTAATGTGTAGTGATAAATTACCAAATGTTTAAATGATGGTAGATTAAGTGATAAGACTATCGTACTCCGGAGAGAGTAAAAATTAATTTTGTGCAACGCCAACTGAGATAGGATTGGGCCTATATTTCATGATATCATAGACATTAGTGAAAATGTTGTCTATTTATATGTGAGCATAGAAATTTATTTTACAGATGTTACTCAGGTTATATATTATGTTGAACAGTGAGAGATAGCAGAGAATTTGGGATAGCGATAGCAACATTGGTTATGTTATTTTTAGGGATATATAAGCATGGACTAGTAGACTTTTATGTCAATACACAGAAATTTTGGGAAGGTACAAATTATGGGCTGAGGGCCATTATGGATCTCGACGACCGACTATGTTAAGTAGTAGTGTATCGGGGGGGGGGGGGTTCCTTGTTTGGATTTCTCTTTGCGAGACATCCTGCGCATGAAACTAGCGAATGTTGGGAGTAGGAGAGAAGTTTGGTCGATAATACATAAGTTCGTACCTTGTCATTTTTTTTAAAAGATTCAAACATAAATTTAGAGTTGATAATTCTATTATGACTTAAGAGTTGCCTAGTCGTAGTAACATTATGAATAAAACAAAGATGTCCATGATTGACTGATCAAGTTATGACTAGTGGGGTGATTGAGTGTACCCCTACCACCTCTGTATGACAAGTGAGAGAAAATTGATTCAAGAAGAGTTATTTGTGCAATAATGCGAAAAATATAGGGTGTATGGGCGCCCTAGGTAATTGAATATGATATTTTTCCCCATTTTGGAGATATGGGATAAGGAATAATAAATATAGAGGTTTGGATATCGGGACTTGAATGTTCGGTCATTTATGACGATTAGAGATATAGTCGGTATAATAACAAATGTATGAGGCTATAAATGACAATGGTAATAGAAGATATGTTTGGATAGATTCCTCTTATAGAGGGCCACCTGTCTGTTGGAATTAGGGTGGAACATTCAAAACCAACAGGGGTTTCTCCAACTGTTAGGGATTTCTAAGTAGTATTGGGAGAGTATTCGTAAGGATTTTATCGCAAAGATGGTTACAATCCCATTTGTGTGTTAGTGGACCAGTTAACTGAAGTAGATCACATTATGCCAGTTAGGGTTGATCATACTAAGAGACAATATTCTTTGACCTTGTATAACCGAGATAGTGAGGTTACATAGGATACCGTTTAATATTGTGTCCAATTAGGACGAGATTTTATCTCTCGATTTTGGAAGAACTTGCACGAGGCATGGGTATCGATTCGTGATTGGGTAGGATCTATCATCCGCAGAATAATGGGCAGACTAAGCAAACAAATCTGATGTTGGAAGATAAATTATGTTTGTACCCTTGAAGCTTATGGGAGGACGAGAGACGTACGTTCCACTAGTGAAGTTGGTGTACTATAACTCTTATAAGTTAGTGTTGGCTATGTTGCCAGTTGAAGTATGGTACGAAAAGTCTTATTGTTTCTCCTACTTCTGGGATAAAAGTGAAGAACTAGGAACTATTGCGAATAATAGAGATGATTTGAAACTTATAGTATATATTGTGTGTAGAGTATATACGACATAATTAACCTACTTGTGTATGATAATCGCAAGACAAGATGGTGTTTATCTAAAGAACGGTTAATCTATTTTAAAGTATAAGTGGTGAAGCTTAAACTGCAAGGCTTGGACAAGAACATACGTGACAGGGTAACCTGGGGTCAATATGATTATAAATGAGGTGTTCATTATTGGGGGTATTCGATAGCATACTGTATGGGCAGTGTAGAGTAGTCTACTTGGTAGCACAAGTATGTGATACGCAATACTTATCAAGAATTGTTCTTGCCTGCTATAATTTTGTTTTTCGAATTTTGGGATGAAATTCTGTTGTAAGGGGGGAAGTATGTAATACCCCGTATTGCTACTGATTTTTAAAATGGGATTAATTAGAATTAATTGTGATATAATTTAAATTTAATCCGAATTTAAATATTACTCAAGAAAAAAGTAATATGTGATTTATGTTAAAGTAATATATATGATTATGGCTTGACAATTGATTATGACTTTATATATTGTCATGAATTATGTGTATGACAATTTTGGTAATTAAGTCGGGACGCGTGAGTATGTCGTGTCGGGACTAGATTTAAATGAAATAAAAGTGAAATATTATTGTGTCATACGAATGGTCATTTTGACTGTGCCAAATGTCTGTAAGGGTTCAAATAGTCGAAAAAGTCTACTTGGGTGTTTGATTTGGGTCTCGAGGCACTTTGGAATCGACAGGACACCCTAGAGGGGTATTTTAGTCATTTTATAATGGAGGTGAATAGTATGCACGAATTTGGGAGATTATTTATAGGTCTAAAGGGTTTAGATTATTGATTCATTCTACAAACTTAGAGAAAAAAAAATTAAGAGAAAGTGAAGTGTTTCTCTGGGGAAAAGAAAGAGCTAGTGTAGGAGAAGAAGAGACTTCTCTAGGAAACCAAAGGTCAACCACCTTGCACCACCAAGAACCACCACCATCATTGTCGGAAGTTGGCTGAAAAAAGAAAGGACCACCAGTAGAGTATCATTCCCAACGGATGATACCTACGAATTAGAGGCAAGTGATTAATTATTGCAAATTTAGCATGTATATTGTCCATGTTAGGTTGTTTAGAAAATTCTGAAAAGATGCATAATAAAAGATGAATTATGGTGATGTTAATTGAATATTTGAAAGTAGAATGATGTGGGATTGATTTCATTTTGAGTATAGAATTTTAACCCACGAAATTTGGGAATTACTGGTGAAGAAAATCATAGTTTATATGATGTTCTTGGAGAAATAATAAAATATGATTTTCTGGAAATTATGAGAAATTTAATGTTTTGGAGATAAACTAGTTAGATGTTAATTCATTTCTGGAAAATAGAATTATTTATGATTAATCTCATGTTGTTGGTCGATATTAATCCATGAAATAAACATCACATGTTGAAGAAATTCTAAGAATTATTGGAGTGTTCTTGAAATATCATATGTTTAGTCTTCTGGAAAAAAAATGAGATAGATATATGCATTTAATCCAAACTCTTGATGATTCTAGGTTGTTTAGATCAGTAGGAATAATTTATATATGTTTCTATATCATATGGTATGGATTATAAGAGATTTGGGACACTAAAATAGAGGTTTGATTGGTTAAAAGTTGTGTAACCCTCAGAATAAAATAATGCAGAAAATTGGGAACTGATCAATCGATTGATCGACTCCAGACTGTTGATCGATCGACTGATCGGTCGATTGACCAGAATCATCGATCGATAAACTCCCCCCGCAAATGTGTAATATCTTCCTTTTTAATCTTTGATTAAATCCCAAACTTTTAGCAAACTTTGAGGATGATTAAATGAACTTAATGGAACTTAGATAAGGGAAGTAGGATATACCTAAAAGCCGAAAAATATTATTTTGGGATTGTGAATGTGGAGAAATGAACGAGTGTTTAATTGAACGAGTTATTTTGGAGAATTATATTACTTGAGGTTTAAATCGGATAAACGATAATTTAAGGTTAGGACTAGTAGTAAGATAGTCATAAATTACCGGTATAACCTTAGGTATACTTGGGATTAACCTTAAGAGAAGGAATAAAGGGTTAAGAGTGAATTAGGGATTATCGGGGAATATACCTAATTAAAGTATATTTAATTCGTAGAAGTTCGAGAGTCATGATGACATGGATTTGTAAGACGTGATGTTTACCTACTGAATTTATTTGAGGATTAAATGATCACCATCGTGCGGATTCGAAAATATAAACTTTGAGGATTAAAGTCATAATTGTAAAACACGTAAGATATTTGGGATATAATTATACTACGTAAGGGATTTATTATATGGGTTGTGCATATACACTATGGTTATATATAAGTATGATGAATACCCATTGTTATTATATATATAGGTGAGATGATTGCATGTTGTTATCATATGGTTGTGTGAATACCTTATTAATGTTATATTTTTATAGGTATGATGAATACCTATATTATTATTTGTATGTATGACACACCTACGCTACTAGCTATCGGGGTAGAGGTTTCGCGTTGTGGAAGGTTTGATCCTTGTGCGCCCAATTGGGAGGGATTTTAGATTTGTACCCTGAGCATAGGACCTGGGAAATGTGCTATCCGAGATATGATAGTTTGACGGTTGAATGGGAGCGTAGGTATGTGCGTGACCCATTTGACTGGGGAGTATGCTCGCCTCCAATATATTTGTGTTATGATATGATTCGTGGGAGACGCCGAATCAATAGTCCTCTATATAGTGACATTATGTATCAGGACATGATAGTAGAGTAGGCATGCACCCCAGCTGTGACTGGGGCGGTGTCGTATTAGTATCTATATATATAATTAGTGTGATATTATATATATAAATTGTGATGTAATCTATTGTGTGACTTTATAGATATAGAGATGTAATCTTCTGTATGAAATTGAAGATTAAAAATATAAGTTGTGATATATCTATTGTGTGAAGTTGTAGATAGAAGTAAATAATGAAATCTGAAATGAATTAAGTAAGTGAACACTAAACTCCAAGGTTGTAACAAGACTAGTTCATATTAAAGAGAAATGAATATGAATAATTATAATACGTATGGTATGGGACATATGGGTTTATGATATGGGTTAGAATTATGTTACTAGTTAAGAGGGAACCTTAACTAGGAAGATAATAAGATATGATAGGTGTGCACTCTAGATGAGAGGTGAGAATTCTCAAGAGAGAGCCCAAGAAACTAACAAGTACATAATAAATGCTTAATTGTAATTGTTAAGCACATGTCTATTTTTAAAATCTTTTACAATCTGGCTCTGACCCGTTTCCTTGCATATTCTCTTCTCTAATATATCTTATACAGCAGGTATCCAGTAGCAGGGATGCCCATCATAGATTATGGATGTTCCGATGTGTTATAGCTACTAGCATAGATGCGTATTTTGTTTAGACACTTCCTTTTTGTTGATTCACTCATCTATAGCGTCTACTTCATTTAGGGCTTGTCACCCAGGATTCTAGAGGTTGTAATTATTTTGTAAGCATTGTCGATATCAGTTTTAATTAGTAAATGTTATAATTTAATTGGAGAGTTAGTCCAGTCACATTTATTCTTGTTGTAGTTAATTCAGTTGTGATGTGTTATCGCATATTATTATTCAGTGTCGTGGAATGGTTTTATTAAATTAAAGTTGGAAAGTTATTAACACCAGCTTAATTGAGTATTAGGTGATAGAAATTTTTTTTCGACGGTGATGCTAAGAATGAACCAACTGTATATTTTGATTTAATTAGGTATGGTACTGATCACCCGGTATTTAATTAGGCAGGGTGTTACATACGGGAACAAGACTTTTCTAAGCAACTTTTTGAGACCTTTCCCTTCTCTAGAGAGAAAAAATGTTTTAACCAAAAAGTTAATGTTTGAATGTTTGAGTTTTAAGGTGTAAAATCTTCTACAAACACTTCTTACACCTATAGTTTGTTTTTAATACAAGTACCTTCATATATATATATATATATATATATATATATATATATATATATATATATATATATATATATATATATATATATATATATATGTATATATGCTTGGAGTGTTTGGCACCATTGGTTCATCTCTACACCATCAAAGAAGATAGTGTAGGCTCTTCTCTACCCAAAAGGAGTTTGTTTGCAAGATGCGATGTTCCCACTTGAAGAAAGTCTTCGGGTGCAGGTTGGCGGAGACTAAAAACCTCATCGATGGATTTCGAGATCGTGGAGGAGTTAATGGTTGTCGACTACGCGAACGTATTTACTAGAAGACGCGTCAAGGCTTGGATGGAATCGAGTCGAGGAAGTAAGTCATCTGTCTTGTAAAAATAAATTCTTACTTAGTGGAATTAAGTCTTGGGGTCATCCGATGTTTTTCCCATTTGGGTTTTCCTCGTACATCTGCGTGTAGTATGACTTGTTTAATTTTTATCTTGTTAAAATAACTTAGAACGCGGGCTAGGTTAATTCAACATAAAATTGGTTTAAATCTCCCACTAGTGTAATTTGGTGTTAAAATATGTTTGGGTGAAGTTTAAGATTAATTTATTTCAAGTTAAGATAATTTAATTTGATAAATTTTGGTTTGGCCTATATTGCAAAAAGGAATTAATTTTTGTAGGCAAATTTTAGGACTTGGGTTGAATTAAATTTGGTTTAAGTGAAAATTTATTTGTTGATTAATTTTATTTCACTTTTAGTTTTGTTTAATTTGAATTTGAAAGAAATTTAAAATTTGAAGTTCAAATTTGTAGAGTTTGTGTGTTTTAATTTGGAAAGAAATTTTAATTGGGAATTTAATTGAACCGTCCCTGATCCGCATTTAAGGAAATTAATTTTTAAGTGAATTTTAAAATTGGGGGCATTCATTCCGCATTTTTCAAATTAGTATCAGAGCCGGAGCGCTAATTTATTGCTTTAAGGTCCTTTATTGATTGTTGGTTAAAATTGAAATTTTCCCCATTTTTAAAATTTCCTATTTTCGATGGTTCAAATTATGAGTATTGAAAGGCGCGTATGAAATCGGTACTTAAGTCCATTGACGAGAGGGTTTAGCTGTCTGTCATTATCGGGTCGTCCCCAACCACATGTTTGGTAGAAAATGAGTGTGTCACCAAACCCGTTGAGCGTTGGAGTGAGGACGAACTAAAATTAGCGAATTTTAATTCCCGAGGGTTAAATGCCTTGTTTAATGCGGTTACACGAGATAAATTTCGTCGTATCATGACTTGTGAAACCTCTAAGGAAGCTTGGGATATATTACAACTCACTCACGAGGGAACTAGTGTCGTTAAGGTTTCGAAACTCCAAAACCTCACCACTCAAATTGAAACCATCAAAATGCATGAAAATGAAACCTTAGATGAATTTATTCTAGATTTTCTGATATAGTTAATTCATCATTTAATTTGGGAGAGAAAATACCAGACGATCGAGTAGTAAAGAAAATTTTAAGGTCCCTACCCGATAGGTTTATCCCTAAAGTGACTGTTTTAAATTCTTTACCCAGCTTGTACTCTACCAAACTTGAGGAGTTAGTACAGTACACCAAAAATGCTAATCTGGCACGCTGAGGCAAGGAGATTTTGGCACGATTTTAAATCGTGCCAGAATCTGGCACGGTCTAAAACAGTGTCAAAATATGGCACGATTTAAAACCGTGCCAAACATAAGTACGTTTCATTAAAAAAATAACACCCAAAATTTTAGTTGGGGACCAAAATTTCAAGTGGGACCAAATCTCCCTCTCTCTCTCTCTCCCTCTCTCTCTCTCTCTCTCTCTCTCTCTCCACTCTACTGGCTTTACTCCACTACCCGGAGCCTCACCATCGCTTCCTTCATACCCCCACCATCGTTTCTCATCATCATCATATATTCTCATCATCATCATCATGCCTCCCACACTATCCACGGAATCGAACAGAACAGGTATTTCATGTCATTAAATGAAGGACTATTGACCTTAACATCTCTACAATCCCCAAATCAATCTTCTAAAGGTTCAATGGATTGAAAATTTATAATATTGCTATATATGTTGGTTGTTCTATTTATGTTCTAAAGATCTATTTTTTTTTTTTGTTAAATTTCTTTCTGTTGAATGTATATGTATGTATATATTTATTTGTAGAAATGGAAGGGGAGCTGCTTGATCTGTATAACTCTGTGAAAAAAACGATGGATGTAGCCACTGTTGACAGAGGGGCACCTAAGGAAGATCGATTTGTTGATGCATTGAATTGTCTTGAGAAATTTCTTTTTAATTATCAAGTTTTGGTGTACATAGAGGTAATTTAGTCTTTTCTTTTCCTTTTTTCTTTTTATTTATTATTACTTTTATATAAATTAGGCCTTTTTTTACGAGTTCATGTTAGTGTATTCTATTTGCAAGATTTGTAATTGGAACTTTGGTAAGATAAAAAATGAACGTTGAAGAAAATGTATGTATGATTTGAGTCAAATCTAGTTCTACAGGTATGTAGGTAGGTGTTGCATCTATGTATAAAATCAATGAGTGTACCCTGCCGGAGGTGTCGATGATGGATATTGGTGGTGGATAGATTCATGATGCGTGTCGACTTGTGATTAATTTTGCGGTGGAATTGATATATGCATCATGTATATTTCAAGTTCTGAAGATGATGTCTCTTTTTCAGGTCATTGTTCTATTTGTGCTTATTTATCTTTATATTTATGTGATATCAATTTAAGCATCTCATTTTTTTCGTGTGTCGTAGAACCAAATTCTTTTACTTTATTTGTCAGGAAGCATCATAAGAACTCGACTCAACTTAGCAAAGATATTGAATGCTGCTGCTTAGATTATGTTATAGATATACATCCCTATCCTTTTTTATAGAAGAAATTCATATATTTCATATAGATATTGTTGATGCATGTCATGGATTGAGTACTTTGAGAAACATTATCACTATGTTACTTTCCAAGAAACGTATGTAATAGATTTGAGCATGTAGGTAGTCATTTGTTATCTATCAGTATTGTTTTCATGGTTGTTAAACTGAAATTTCTATTTAGACTATTAGTACTATAAGGCTGCAAGAATTTCTATTTACTTTCCAAACTGAAATTTTTATTTAGACCAACAGTATTGTAAGGTTGCCAAACTTAAATTTCTATTCACTTCTGTTAAAACATAATTATATTGTTGCACAGACTTGACTATGATCATAAAGGATTATTTATTCTGATATTGTCCTCAGGCGGTGTTTGTCGTTCAAAACTAATTTGTTTGTATAACTTGGCTTTAGTGGCATGAATCATCTTTACAAAAGGTAAACTTAAAATTTCATTTACCTTTCTTTGACTACTGTGTACAAGTTTCGTTCTTTTGTTTGAGTCTTATTTTGGAAGCTCCGAGATAAAATAAAATAAAAAATACCACAAATTATCCGAGTGATGTTTATATTTAAATGATTAGATATTATGAAGCTCTCAGTGTTTTTTTCCATGTGCTGCTTAATGGAGTTTTCTTTACAGGTGTTCCTAAAATTCTATATTGGTTCAATTTCAATTCGAGTTGTGACGATTTCTAATACAACAGAGGTAAGCTTCTTTATAGGTGTTTCAACATATAGGTTTGTTTGGAATCTCTAATATTTTCCATATGATTCTTAGTTCTTTGGTTTGAATAAGTGTGCATAGAGTTTATTGAATTACATCCCTAAGCATATTTTTGATTTTGTTTTAAAAAGAACGAATAATACACTTGATGATAGTTTTAGTTTGGTATAGATATTGTATTATTGTTATTACATATGTGTAGGTCAAGTACTCGACCTTTCAAACTCGAGATGTAACATTTAAATTGAGATTAAGTTACTATTGATTTTTTTGGCAATGTAAAGTTCAACAAGTTGTTATTATCTCCAATAGAAGCCTTAGTGATTACTACATAACTAATGGTAATTGTGTAATCATTGTGGCTTCCATATTTTCTAAAAAAATATTTTTTTTACTAGGCATGTCGTAGCTTCAGCATAATTTTTTTTTACACCATGTGCATCGTCACTGACACATCGGTCATAACCTCAACATTTTGCTTTTATATGTCGAAATAAGAAATACACCGGTATAAATGGATTTTGCTTTTTATTATTTATTATCATACCAAGTATGATGGATACTTAAGTGACGTGATTGAGTAATATGTCATAATCCTTAATTTTAGCCTTTGATTTACACCTTTCATTTTCTTAAAATTCAAGGTACAAAATGTATTCATAATCGTTTATTTTTTGTCATATCCACATCTCCGCTGAACAATAAACATGTTGTAGGCATGTATTTACATTGGGTCGATTTGGAATTTGCATTTTAAGCCTCTTATGTCATTGACCCAAGGTTTTTAGGTGGGTCTTTGTGTAGGAAGGATTATACAATTAAAATTTTGATGTTAAGATGTTTGATGTGAGGTAAAGGGACATGTTGTTAATTTTATTTTCACGATTTGAATACCCTTTATATTTTAGTAAAAGTGTAGTTTTACATCTGGTATGACCACTACACCTTTTGTTTATTATGTTACTAATTATGATTTCTTTTGCGTTGGGAACCGAGTGCTGTTGTATCTCAAATATATATCATTGGGATATGGGCCTTGATTATTATGGGTTTTCACATAATATGTGTGAGTTCTCAAATATATATCATATGATAATATTTTTTACAATGTATATTCCTTTACTTTTTGCAAGTATAATATGGAAGTCTTAGTTTCTGTGTGATCATCTTTTCTTACCTGTGTCATGTTGTATTTGGCATCCATGTCCATTGGAAGTCATGAAATTTTATTATATTATCGAAGCTCTCGGTTTATTTATCATAGGTGGTATTAACTTTTGATTACTGTAATTCCCACAGCTAGAACGTTAATTGGTTTGCATTTTGTTACCACCACCCTAATGACGGTGGTTCTTAGATGGCTGGGATACATCCAACCTTCACATCTACCCATTCTTGAGCTTCTAAGATTTGTTCTATTTGCAAGCTTCTCTATTATTAGCATGAATGGTAGTCTGATGTGGAACTCAATGCGATTCTACCAAGTAATCACGTGCTCCAGTTTTTCGTATTTTTTTGATTTCCAGCTTTTGATTCTATTATAATTATTTGGAACTTATAATTCTCTAATTTAACTACCAGATAGATAAATTGAATATGATTCCAGGTTTGAGAATATGACGATAATTTGAATATATCTAGATTAGGTTTGAAAATATGATGTTAGAGGTTGAGAACTCAAACCAGCCCCCAAACGGCCCCGTAAGAGGCACTAACAACTCGCACGGGACTAATGTCACTCGTAGGAACTGACCGCGTAGTCATGGGTCTCCCAATTTTGGAATATGACGATAATTTGAAAATATCTAGATTAAGCTTGAAAAAGCTGTTAAAGGGTGAAAACACAAACCAGCCCCCAAATAGCTCCGTAAGAGTCATGAACACCTCACCCGGGACCAATGTAAGTCATAGGAACTGACCACATAGTCACGGGTTTCCCAAATTTATAATATGATGATAATTTGAAAATATCCAGATTAGGCTTCAAAATATGTCATTAAAGGGTGAAAATCCAAACCAACCCCATAAGAGGCATGCGCACCTCGTATGAGACTAATATAACTCGTATGAACTGACTACGTAGTCAAATCAGCACCCAAACGACACCATAAGAGGCACTAATCTGGATATTTTAAATCAGCACAGAAACGACACCATAAGAGGCATTAACACCTCGTACAGGACCAGTTTAATACATAGGAACTGACCGTGTAGTCATGGGTCTCCCAGTTTGAGAATATGACGATAATTTGAAAATATCTAGATTAGATTTAAAAATAAGTCGTTAAAGGGTGAAAATCCAAACCATCCCCATAAGAGGCATGCGCACCTCGTAAGAGACTAATATAACTCGTATGAACTGACTACGTAGTCACGAGACTTTCAGTTTAAGAATATAATAATAATTGTAAATCGCAAATTTTCAGATTGAATACGATTTTTTTTAAATTACTTGGTTACTAATATCATATATTTTTTGTATCCTATTTTTTACAGCATAACATTCAATCGTTAGTTTTTATCCACATGGAATACACGAAGAAATCAATTGTTTACAACAGGGGGATTATTTATTTAGTGTTGCTAATATTCATGACTCTATTTATTGTATTATGACCGTGCTGGCTTTAGTTGTTTTATTGTTAACTTTTATGGTCGTACAGGTTTTAGTAGTGTTATTGTGAACTTTTACAGCCATGCGGGCTATTGTAAATTTATTGGTATATTTTATAGTCGTGCGGGCTTTATATTAGCAGGTGTTGGAATGTCCAAAAAATAGAGGAAACTCTACCCAATTTTTTTTTGGTATATGAACTATTAACACTTGTAATACTTAGAAGTTTGTATATATTAGTTTATCAACAACGTGAAATATTCATAATTTGTGAATTTTCGTGATTTTGTTTTGCAAAAAAAAATATTTTTCCTACCAGATTTGGAATTTGCTGATTTTCTAAATTTGTTTTCATATATTTTTTTTATTAATTGAAAATTTTGGCACAGTTTAAAATCGTGCCAAAATCGTAAAAAATTATAAAATTTGAGCATGCTTATAAATAATCTGGCGTGTTTGATAAACGTGGCAAAAGCATGCTAGAAAAATGTAAATCTGGCACGGTTTTAAATTGTGCCAAAATCATGTCAAATTCAATATCTAGCATGGTTTAAAAGCATGTCAAAATCATTCCACATTAAAGTCTGGTACAGTTTAAGAGCGTGCCAGATTGACCAATGTGGCACGGTTTTAAACCGTGCCAAAAAATCTGGCACCCCTGATTCTGGCACGGTTTAAAACCGTGCCGGATTCATGTTTTTGGTGTAGTGGTAGGTGATTTGCAAATCTATTAACTAGATATGTTTCCCTCCAAAATAATAAGAAAATAGACAAGGTAATCCCTTTGAAAGCTCGAAAGGAGGAAAAATAAGTTGTGGTTGATGAGAGTGATAGTGACTCGGAGGATATGGCAATGTTTGCTAGGAAGTTTCAAATTTTCTTAAGTTTAAAAAAGATAAGCTTAAAAATGATTAGAAGAAATTTGAAAAATCTAAGCATGACACAACCGAAAAGATCCCTAAATCTTATAATTAAAATCTAAATAGGGACGAGTCAAATAGGTTCTATGGTTGTGAGGGTTATGGCCATAGGGCAAGAGAGTGACCCAATAAACTAAGGAGCGAAGGCAAACAACCAATTTCCTATAATGCCACCCTTAGTTATGATAGTGAAAAGGAAGAGTGACCCAATTCCCCCATTGAGCGCAACTTTACCGCGTTCATGGCTAGTCATGTAAGCGATAGTGAGAAATTGTCCGACGATGACATCTCAAATCATGATACTTCCAAGGCCTTTGTTTGTGAATCCTAAAATTTAGATGGTAGTGAGAGTGGATAAGAGAGAGAGAAAGAGAGAGAGAGAGAGAGAGAGAGAGAGAGAGAGAGAGAGAGAAAGTGAGGAAGAGATTGAAGAGAGTGAACTTCAAATTTCTTTTGGAAAATTATATGAAGAATATATTAAATTAAAAAGAACAAATTTGAAGTTAGAAGCTAGTTTGAAGGAACATGCCAAGGTCGTTGATGAGAGTGCCTTAGTGGAAGACCTTAGGACACGAGAGAGAGATCTTCGAGAGAAGCTTGAATATGTAGAAAGCGAGAGAGATAGCCTTAGAGGTTTAATGGAGTCAATGAAAAAGGAGCTTCTTATT
Organism: Sambucus nigra; assembly: GCA_949130495.1. Lineage (NCBI taxonomy): Eukaryota > Viridiplantae > Streptophyta > Magnoliopsida > Dipsacales > Adoxaceae > Sambucus > Sambucus nigra. Next base: position 288,729,168 of record OX422215.1, on the reverse strand, counting down.
TTTTAAGAGAGAAATGTTTTGTTAGAGTCTAAGATTTTAGAATTAGAAGAAAAATTAAGAGACTCTAGCGAGGTCAAATTTTATTTGGAATGTAGGTCCGCTAAATTAGATAAAATTTTAGGAACTGTCCAAGTAAAAAATGACACTTGTGGTTTAGGCTTCGATTATTGTAATGATTCAACATATAAAGCCAAAACCAATGTCTTAAGAGAATCATCTAAGAACACTTCTAGAGGTCAATCCTTAGACACTGATTTTCGACGTGTTTTTACTTGATCATATTGTAGTCGAAAAGGTCATCTTAGAAAGTTTTTTTTTATCTTAAAAGAATTTCTAGGAAATCCAAAAGTAAGGTAACCTAGGTAGCTAAGATCCCCAAATCCCGAGATTATCATTCTTCACTTGTATGGGTTAGCAGATCTGACTTGGTTATCTTTACAAAATAGGTTTTCTTATTCTCATTTGCTTTCACATGATTCCTCCCTTGCAAAATAAAAAGGTTAAATGTGTTAGCTTTGTTTTTCATACTCTAGCTTTTGTTCTTCATAGTATATGTTCATGCTAGTTGTATGTTTGTTTGTCATTTTTTTGGTCTATGCTCCATGATTAATCACATGCTAGAATTACGATTTGTGTATATCTTTTGTATTATATTCTTTTCATTTTAGATTGCATTAAATGAAAAATACAACAAGATTTTGTTTATCATTTGCGTTTTATCCTAGGAGTAATTTAGGCTTAATGAAAAATACAAAATGATTTTTGTTTGTCTTGTGAGTAAATATTTTGTGTGTTTGGTTAAAAAGTTTAAAAAAACTCAAAAAGATTTTTCTTGTGTGTATTTTAGTTTGTCACACCATTTGTGGCATATGTTTGTGTTTGAATCCTTCATTTTGCTTCCATGTGGCTAGAACTTTTGGTTAAAATTTCCAATCCTTAAAATGTTCTTTGTCATGGTTACATGGAGTAGTTTATGTTTGACTTGCTTAATGGATTCGCTTTTATATGCCTTTTCCCACACATGCACGAGCTCTTTTGAATTTTAACTTCACATGTATATTTGAGCTATGTGAGGTGTTCTCCTACCAATCTAGTCATCTACATATCTTTTGATTTAGGAGGATTTGTGCATGTTAAATCCTTTGCACGCGAGATTTGTGTGATAAAAATGATATATGAATGTGCATAGGGAAGGGCTCTAAATGGAAAAACTATCCTTTGTGAGTAAGACACCGTTTGTAATGGAGCTAAAAGAAATACGTGGTCCAAAGGCCTAAAATAATATAGCATTAAAAGAAAAATATTTAGCCAAGGCCTCTTTTATTTAGTTTGATATATTCATTCAAAATAATAATATACATATTTTGAGGGAGTTTGGATGGTATATCAACAGTTTTGCACAATGTCCTGTTTATCCTAGTTGCGCTATCATTGTCTTGACTTTATTGGTTTGTAGAATCATAAATATGTTAGGCTTGTATGCATTGTGCTTGTTTGTTCACATAGTTCACTTTATCTTATCACATAAGGCTAAATTTTAGTTAATAAAATTTTGCAATCAAATAAGAACTCCGTGAACATGTTTAAGTGATTGAGTTTTAATTCATTGATCTCTAGTTGACGCCCCATCACTTTCGTTTCCATATGACACATTTATGCCATAAGAGTGTGGAAAACTTATGTTATTTTAATTTTATGATATTTGTGTGTTTATATCTATATATGTGTGCTTGTGCATAATTTGTATCTATTGTGTGTATATATATATGATATTTTGTTTGTTTTAAGTGTTTGTCATGCTAGCGAGTCCATTTATGCTTTAATTTCATAATTGGTATCTATTTTGTTGCGAATTGTGGTTTGATATCCCATGCTTAGCTCATTATATTTCAAGTGGTATCATTTTTTTATCGCATCATAGGTTGGTATCTATTTACCTTTGTTCTGTATTAGTTACCTTTTATTGTTGCCCATATGCTTTAATGATCTTATCACTTTATGCACCATCATGCTTTACTTGTTTTCCCAGATTTTATATCCCTTGTGTACTTTTTAGGGGGAGAAATACTATATGATTTAATTGGGGGAGAAATCTTGACGGGCCTTTAGGATTTTTGTTTTGGTTTTGTCCTGAAATAGCCAAAGGGTGAGATTTGTAAGGACAAACTTCCAATAAAGTCAATTTCTAGTATTGGCTTAATTCCGTACAAAACGATTTGAGTCATATGATAGAGTGTCATGTGTATCCATCCAAGCCTATGACGTGTTTATTGAAGTTTTAGCGGCCAAATTTGTAAAGCTTAATCATTGTCGAGTTTCTAGTCCCTCATTTTTACGTCATCAAGTTGAGGATTACGTAGTCCCCAATAGGTATTATTGCACTTTTATATATATAGGAAACTTGGAATATTTTATAGGTGTAATTTTAATCTAAAATGATATTTTTTTCACAAATTAACTAAGAACTTTGTATAAAAGTTTTTGGACTTAAAAATGAAAATTTTAAATTTCTGAATTTTCGTTCAAAGTGTCGTTCGAACGAGAATGTCATTCGAATGAGAATTCGAACGAGTTTTCCCAACTAGGTTGCCATTTAATCCTTGTTTTATCGTTCGAAGTTTCGTTCTAACGAACTCATTCGAACTAGTTTTTTTGACGAGATTTTTGCCTATTCTTCCTTTGGAATCTCGTTCTAACAGAGTCGTTCGAACGACCTGGGAATGTCGTTCGAACGACCTAGGCGAGAAAACTTAATTTTTTGGCAGTTTCGTTTTTAACTTCCCTTGCTCTCTATTTGTCCCACTAACTTTACCAGCCTTACTTTAGTACGGGAACAACACTTTTCTAAGTAACTTTTTGAGAACTTTTCCTTATCTAGAGAGAAAAATTGTTTTACCCAAAAAGTTCAAGTTTTAGTGTTTGGGTTTTAAGGCTTAAAATCTTCTAAAAACACTTCTTACACCCATAGTTTGTTTTTAATCCAAGTATCTTCATATATATATATATATATATATATATTGCTTAGAGTATTTGGCACCATAGGTTTATCTCTACACCATCAAAAAAGAGAGTTTGGGTTCTTCTCCACCCAAAAGGACTTTGTTTGCATGCTTCGATGTTCCCACTTGAAGAAAGGCTTCTGGTGTGGGTTGACGGAGACCAAAAACCTCATCGGTGGATTTCGAGACCATAGAGGAGCTCATGGTTGTCGACTAGGCGAAGGTATTTACAAGAAGACGCATCAAGGCTAGGACGGAATCAAGTCGAGGAAGTAAATCATCTGTCTTGTAAAAATAAATCCATAGGTCGTCCGAGATTTTTTCCATTTGGGGTTTCCTCGTACATCGGCGTGTAGTGTGACTGGTTTAATTTTTATCTTGCTAAAATCACTTAGAATGCATGCTAGGTTATTCAAGATAAAATTGGTTTAAATCACACACTAGTGTAATTTGATGCTAAAATATGTTTGGGTGAAGTTTGAGATTAATTTAATTCCAGTCAAGATAATTTAATTTTATAAAATTTGGTTTGGCCTATATTGCAAAAATGAATTAATTATTATAGGCAAATTTTAGGACTTGGGTTGAATTAAATTTGATTTAAGTGAAAATTTATTTGTTGATTAATTGTATTTCACTTTTAGTTTTGTTTAATTTGAATTTGAAAGAAATTTAAAATTTGAAGTTTAAATTTGTAAATTTTGTGTGTTTTAATTTGGAAAGAAATTTTAATTGGGAATTTAATTGAACCATCCCTAATCCGCATTTAAGGAAATTAATTTTTAAGTGAATCTTAAATTTGGGGGTATTTATTCCAACAAGTGGTATAAGTGCTTCAAGTGTTAAAAACTCGTGTTTTTCAGTATCCCCTTTGTATCTTCATTTGTTGCGTACCCCACTCCGACGAAGTTCAAGCTGCCCGTCATCACCCCAAAAAAATGATGGGAAGACATATCCCATTTTTCATATCAAATAATACCAAGCCATTGCAGACATTTACTCTATCCTGGACGAGATGAGGTGTCGATCATTCTTTAGCACCATAATCGTCTCTGCCCAATTCTGGTAAAACAACCTGCCTAGGAGCAGATAAAAAAATTTCAGTAATTTGCCGACCTATTTGTCGGCAAATTCTGCTTTGGCATTAAGTCAGGGAAGAAAGTTTCCCATTTTCTCGACATTCGCCAAGGGGTAGATGAGAGAATCCACGACTATATTACTCTGTTCAACACTGAAACTTTGGAGGTAATAGATTACAATAAGCCAATTTCCATTGTGGCCATCCCATCTCCTTTTCGAACGGAAACGGGTGAAGGTATCGCGCCCTCATCCTCTAAGAGCACTTCGGTCGTCACCCCACATCGAAATCCAAACAAGGAACCCTCCCAATACAGTACTGTGTAGCTATGTCAGGGATTGAGATTAGTTGAACCAGGGTTAAGGTTTTATAAAATATTTTCATATTTTAAATATTGCCCGAAGGCCTATATAACAATATGATTATATAAATAAATCCCGCGTCTTTCGACACGCCAAACAAATACCTTATGTTTAAAACACAAGGCCTCAACAAATACAATACTCTAACCAATACCTAGTTCTCAAAACTAGCATAACTATGAGAAAAATCCCCGCTCAAAATAAATCCACTAAACTCTGAACCTCTCAGATATAAAATTCCTCTACATCACATCAACACCTTTCCATAAACTAAGTTCTTGCCTCAATGAACCAATAACCTTAACAATTTACATTCCCAAAATCAATAGAGCCACTCTCTACTACCTCATTATAAGACGTTTTACTATTTCAAAAGATGTCGCATAAAGACCACACTTGCTCACTCCTCCCCAAGGCCTAATTCTCCTCAAAGAAATATATTTCTCTTAAATCCTTCCTAAAAATTTTGAAGGTACAAGCGCGATTGCGACTGCTGAAAACTCCATCAGTCCTACTCAATGAAACTGAGTCTCCAATTTCTTTCTCCCTCATCCCAGAGGGCAATACTCCTGATATTGGGATAACTCCACCTACCTCACATCGATAAGAGTCACCAACACCAGGTTTCCTAACAAAGGTTGACAGTTTTCTCAATCTAAACCTCCCAAGGACTACACTACTCTCTCCTCCAACTTACCTTACTAAGTCCAAGATTCGCCATTCGAGTAATTTTTCCTTTCTTACTCAACCAACGGTAGAACACCCTAAACCACTGCTAGAAATCTCCTCAATATTTCCTCCGGAATCGGGGAAAACAAATACCCCAGATTAAAGCATACCCAAATATGCTATGGATATTGTATTTCTAATCCTATCCTTTCCTAGACGACATAATCTAGGCGATGTCTAAAACGAAACAAGAGCAACTGTTATCAGAACGTTGAGCAAGTGAATACACTTCATAGAAGAAAACAACGCAGTGAACACAACAGTCCTAATAGTAGGGCTTTATATCAAGAACGTTAACGGAAGAACGCAGAAAACTCTCACAGATCCTATGGACTCTAGAACCTGATGCTCTGATACCATCTGTAACACCCCGCTTAAAATAATAACGGGTGGACAACCTATACTACATTAAATCAGGAGTTTCAGATGGTCCAGTCTCAACATCAACTATCGGTATTATATAATATGGGACTAACTACCCGATATCATATAAGCGAGATGTTGAAATTTAATAAAATATGCAACAGACAATAAACCAACACTATAACACTACTAATAAAGGAAAGAAATATGCATGAAAGAACTATGAGAAATGAAATGCTAGAACAAAATGAAATAAATAACTACAACTGAATATACTGCAAGGAAGTAAACCCGAATAAGCTGTCGGGTCACAGGCCATACAATGACTGAAATGAAATAAATGTACACATCTATAAATATCCCTTGGGTATAAACCCGATATACAACATGAGTCCTACCTAGATTTTGAAAGAAGTAGGAAGCGACTACAAGATACATCCCGCAACAGTCCGCACCTGTCACGGCTCCCAAGACTCTGGATAGGAGGTCATCCGGCATCCAAGCGATAGGACACATGTAGTAATATATATATATACAGGCAGGAGAGAAAAGTAAACGGGTCAGAGCCCGAGTTATGAAAAATATTTAGCAAGTGTTTTAATCGTGCCTAATAAATATCGGTGCACTTATTTCATAATTAAAAGTGGATTCGCACTCTCGTGAATTCCCAACTCACCTCTCATCTAACGGCGCGCACCTATTCGCGTCCTCAAGATTTGTTGTTAAATTACCCCAATTACAAGGACAACCTAACTTGACATAGGCCCCGCCTATTCCCACGAGATTTGCCTTCCTATCTTAACCCAAGAATCCACCCTTTTTCTAATCATGCTAGATTATATTTACAAACAATTATGCCATAACAGGCTTAATGGATTCCGGTTTATAATTTAATTAATTTATAATTCTTAATACGTTACCCATTTATATTTGGGTTGAATCATAAGATTTACTTTCTAATTGACATGCATACAAATTATTATTGACAAAACTTCTCTCCAATCACAACGTTGCGCTACGTTTTGTGCGTGGGGTGTCTTGCAAAGCGAAATCCAAACAAGGAACCACCCCGTTACACTACTCATTGACAACGTTTATCCTAGAGATCCATCATGCCACACATAAATATTTGACAGAACTTTTCTCCAATCTCAACACTGCACTACGTTTCATGCGTGGGGTGTCTCACAAAGCGAAATCCAAACAAGGAACCACCCCGTTACACTACTCCTTGACAATGTCCATCCTAGAGATCCATAATGTCATGCATATCATATAATACTACCACTACTATTAAATTTCAGACTATAATATGAAGACAACTAAAAATCTCCAATAATATCCTTGGGATGATGTAACCGAAATATTCCTTAAATGCGATACATCAACCCCCATCAACCTAGTACACCATAATCATCTAAGATGTACTCCACAAAGATTCCATATCCTTTTATCTATAGGAAATATAAATATATATATATATATATATATATATATATATATAGTTATTTTATTCTAACCATATATATATATATATATATATATATATATATATATATCATCAGCCATACCCATGACCAAGAGTACATATCATATCTGATGTACAATGTCCATGCACATATAATATCCCCGGCTATATATATCGCCGATAAAACTTCATCATGCATCATCTTCCAAGTGACCGGCGCACGTAGCAATACCGGGGCCACAATGGTGGGACTAAATGACACCCATCTCGTGGTAAACACACGCACACGACATCCCGGGAAGCGGTCATAGATCCTAACCGGCAATAAGAGGAAACATACCCACCACGTCTCATCCCAAAAAAAATGTAAATCACATAATAACACACAGGACGACTATGACCCGGGGAATATCCACATCCTTCTTTTCTAGTCAGGATGCTCACCCTCTGCGCGAAAACTTCCCAATGATAGCATGAGCGGGGTATGCTTAACCACACAAGTATATATATCATTCACATGCACAATATTTATACATCCATATTATCCAATCATATAGTTAAACATTAAACCATCATATACGGTTTAAATATCCATACCATGTACGTCCACAACATAAATATATCCATATATTCATATTTATATAGATATAGATATATATATATATAAATATATTCACATATCCATATATCTATATATACAAACTAATTCTCGTTCATGTGTATAAGATATCTATATACACTCGGCTGTAAGTATACATAATCCTCGATATACAAGCCGTCACCAAAATTTCCTTTAATTTTACCTCGATATGTGAATACAATCCCTCATTTGAACCATATTCAATCATTCTCCTATGATGAATAGTCTCCCAAAATCATATGTATATATATATATATATATATATATATATATATATATACACCACATTAAGGTTACCACCTAACATTTTGTGTAGGAATCCACCACTACACATACCACCTATATCCGAGAACATAACACTACCATCAATACAAATTTAGACTGAAGGTATACCCCTAACCAAAATTCTACAAACCTCAACTTATTCCAACTTTATTTTAAGTGTTGGAATCCCATACGATTATTCCCATTCAATTATGTGTAAACTATCCTGACTAGAATTATACTACCATCTATTCTAGTTGATAGTACGATCCCAAGTCGTTCCATATTTTACCTACGGTTCAATTAATCTCATGAACCCTCACTCCCATCCGGTTACCTATTGTTCCTTAATTTAAACGTTTCTAAGGATATGTGACCCCTCACTCTGTTAGAGTTCTCAACCTTACATCATATTTATACCCTTTCTCTATTATTAGTATTTCCAACCTCATTGGGGTTTCCCCACAATCTCTATATGCAACTCCAATACATACATGGATACATTTTTTCCCAAATTGTCCCAAGAAGTCCCCTAATATCATACTAAGTGAGAGACCCCCTATAGTCTCAAAATATATCTATTACTTCATAAGAGAAAGCCCCAAATCAATAAACCCAATCAAAAAGGATTTTAAATCACTATGGAGAAAATACCTAAAAATGCCCTATTCCCGAATCGATTCGGCCCTATTCCGAATCGATTCAGCCCTATTCCGAATCGATTCGTCCTAGCGAATCGATTCGGCCTCCAAGGAGAATCGATTCGGGTCCGAAGACCTAGGCTTCGGCCACAGGCCGAATCGATTCGGATTGGGTCCGAATCGAGTCGGTCAATGCAGACCTGCCAATTTCCCTAAACCGAATCGATTCGCTTAGGGGGCGAATCGATTCGGGACTGAAGATTTTGAAGGGTTCTTCTTCTTTAATGAACCCACGAATTTTAAACCCTAAAATTTTCATTCTAACCCCCAAACCTTCATCAAATCATGATTTTAAGCCCATAAATCAACCCAAAGTTGATCCCAACAATTTCTATTCCATTAAATCCATATTTAAACATTGATTTCAATATTAAAACCAAAAATATAGGTTTTGATATTAATACCCAAAGATCCATTTCTTTAACCCACAGATTATGAAATTAAATACACAAATAACTTATTTAGCAAGATTAAACAATTGCCTCAGATTTGTAGAGGTTGGATCGTCCTCGATGTCGCGGTTGGGCCGGAATCTCCAAGCTTTTCTTCCTCTCTCTCTTCCTTTCTTCTTCTTTCTCTTTTCTTTCTATTTCTCTCTTTATCAAAATGAGAAGGCTTGTCCCGTAAGCCTCTTATGCCTATAAAACATAAGTCCCAGTTTTAAATGTTAATGCACAATTTAAATGACTCGTTTACTCCAATTCGAGTCAAACTGACTTAAAAATATTCCGGAGCCGAAATAAAACCCAATGACAGTCATTTTGACTATTTCGACCCTTCTGGGATCGATGGTACCCTCCAAATCATCATCCGGAATACTTTGAAATGTCCACTATTTTTGGACCTCAATTCCCAATTTTAGAATTTTCCAATTTAATTAAATTTTATTTTCCCAATAATTTAATTTCTCAGTCTCCAAAGTCATGTGTTATTACAATCTTCCCCCTTACAAAAATTTTGCCCGCAAAATTTAAGACGTGCCTAGGACCTCGATATCACCTAGTCCTTACATCAATCTTCAGGATCACTATACCGATCCTTTCTAGTTCTCACATCGAACCAAATAAATTTTATACCAAACTACTACCCAGGGCGCCCATACACCCTGTACCCGAGCTTCCACTCATAGAATTATAATCAGGCTCCATTAGTTTCAAATCGTAACATAACTACCACCAATATAATCTATAATAGCATATTAATTATATGAAAGTTTGAAAATTCCCAAGGGTTAAACTCTCCTCAATTCCTGACGCTAGCCACCTTCGTGCGGGGGAGGTCTCGCAAGCAAAATCCAAACAAGGAACCCTCCCAATACAGTACTGTGTAGCTATGTCAGGGATTGAGATTAGTTGAACCAGGGTTAAGGTTTTATAAAATATTTTCATATTTTAAATATTGCCCGAAGGTCTATATAACAATATGATTATATATATAAATCCCGCGTCTTTCGACACGCCAAACAAATACCTTATGTTTAAAACACAAGGCCTCAACAAATACAATACTCTAACCAATACCTAGTTCTCAAAACTAGCATAACTATGAGAAAAATCCCCGCTCAAAATAAATCCACTAAACTCTGAACCTCTCAGATATAAAATTCCTCTACATCACATCAACACCTTTCCATAAACTAAGTTCTTGCCTCAATGAACCAATAACCTTAACAATTTACATTCCCAAAATCAATAGAGCCACTCTCTACTACCTCATTATAAGACGTTTTACTATTTCAAAAGATGTCGCATAAAGACCACACTTGCTCACTCCTCCCCAAGGCCTAATTCTCCTCAAAGAAATATCTTTATTTTAAATCCTTCCTAACAATTTTGAAGGACCAAGCGCGATTGCGACTACTGAAAACTCCCTCAGTCCTACTCAATGAAACTGAGTCTCCAATTTCTTTCTCCCTCATCCCAGAGGGCAATACTCCTGATATTGGGACAACTCCACCTAGATCACATCGATAATAGTCACCAACACTAGGTTTCCTAAAAAATGTTGACGGTTTTCTCAATATAAACCTCCCAAGGACTACACTACTCTCTCCTCCGACTTACCTTACTAAGTCCAAGATTCGCCATTCGAGTAATTTTTCCTTTCTTACTCAACCAACGGTAGAACACCCTAAACCACTGCTAGAAATCTCCTCAATATTTCCTCCGGAATTGGGGAGAACAAATACCCCAGATTAAAGCGTACCCAAATATGTTATGGATATTGTATTTCTAATCCTATCCTTTCCTAGACGACATAATCTAGGCTACGTCTGAAACAAAACAAGAGCAACTGTTATCAGAACGTCGAGCAAGTGAATACACTTCACAGAAGAAAACAACGCAGTGAACACAACAATCCTAATAGTAGGGCTTTATATCAAGAACGTTAATGGAAGAACGCAGAAAACTCGCACAGATCCTAAGGACTCTAGAACCTGATGCTCTGATACCATCTGTAACACCCCGCTTAAAATAATAATGGGTGGCCAACCCTATACTACATTAAATCAGGAGTTTCAGATGGTCCAGTCTCAATATCAACTATCGGTATTATATAATATGGGACTAACTACCCGATATCATATAAGCGAGATGTTAAAATTTAATAAAATATGCAATAGACAATAAACCAACACTATAACACTACTAATAAAGGAAAGAAAGATGCATGAAAGAACTATGAGAAATGGAATGCTAGAACAAAATGAAATAAATAACTACAACTGAATATACTACAAGGAAGTAAACCCGAATAAGCTGTCGGGTCACAGGCAATACAATGACTGAAATGAAATAAATGTACACATCTATAAATATACCTTGGGTATAAACCCGATATACAACATGAGTCCTACCTAGATTTTGAAAGAAGTAGGAAGCGACTACAAGATACATCCCGCAACAGTCCGCACCTGTCACGGCTCCCAAGACTCTGGATAGGAGGTCATCCGGCATCCAAGCGATAGGACACATGTAGTAATATATATATATACATGCAGGAGAGAAAAGTAAACGGGTCAGAGCCCGAGTTATGAAAAATATTTAGCAAGTGTTTTAACCGTGCCTAATAAATATCGGTGCACTTATTTCATAATTAAACGTGGATTCGCACTCTCGTGAATTCCCAACTCACCTCTCATCTAACGACGCGCACCTATTCGCGTCCTCAAGATTTGTTGTTAAATTATCCCAATTATAAGGACAACCTAACTTGACATAGGCCCCGCCTATTCCCACGAGATTTGCCTTCCTATCTTAACCCAAGAATCCACCCCTTTTTCTAATAATGCTAGATTATATTTACAAACAATTATCCTATAATAGGCTTAATGGATTCCGATTTATAATTTAATTAATTTATAATTCTTAATACGTTACCCATTTATATTTGGGTTGAATCATAAGATTTACTTTCTAATTGACATGCATACAAATTATTATTGACAAAACTTCTCTCCAGTCACAGCGTTTCGCTACGTTTCGTGCGTGGGGTGTCTCGCAAAGCGAAATCCAAACAAGGAACCACCCTGTTACACTACTCCTTGACAACGTTGATCCTAGATATCCATCATGCTACACATAAATATATGATAGAACTTTTCTCCAATCTCAACACTGCACTACGTTTCATGCGTGGGGTGTCTCGCAAAGCGAAATCCAAACAAGGAACCACCGCGTTACACTACTCCTTGACAATGTCGATCCTAGAGATCCATAATGTCATGCATATCATATAATACTACCACTACTACTAAATTTCAGACTACAATATGAAGACAACTAAAAATCTCCAATAATATCCTTGGGATGATGTAATCGAAATATTCCTTAAATGCGATACATCAACCCCCATCAATCTAGTACACCATAATCATCCAAGATGTACTCCACAAAGATTCCGAATCCTTTTATCTATAGGATACATAAATATATATATAGGAATTTTATTCTAACCATATTTATATATATCATCATCATCCATACCCATGACCAAGAGTACATATCATATCTGATGTATAATGGCCATGCACATATAATATACCCGACTATAAATATCGCCGGTAAAACTGCATCATGCATCATCTTCCCAGTGCCCGGCTCACGTAGCAATGCTGGGGCCACCATGGTGGGACTAAACGACACCCATCTCGTGGTAAACACCCTCACACGACGTCTCGGGAAGCGGTCATAGCTCCTAACCGGCAGTGAGACGAAACATACCCACCACGTCTCATCCCTAAAAAAAATGTAAATCACATAATAACACACAGGATGACTATGACCTCGGGAATATCCACATCCTGCTTTTCTAGTCAGGATGCTCACCCTCTGCGCAGAAACTTCCCAATGATAGCATGAGCGGGGTATGCTTAACCACAAAAGTATATATATCAATCACATGCACAATATACATACGTCCATATGATCCAATCATATAATTAAACTTTAAACCATCATATACGGTTTAAATATCCATACCATGTATGTCCACAACATAAATATATCCATATATTCATATTTATGTAGATATATATATATATATATATATATATATATATATATATATATATATATATATATATATATATATATATATATATATATATATATATATATATATATACACACACAAATATATTCACATATCCATATATCTATATATACAAACTAATTCTCGTTCATGTGTATAAGATATCTATATACACTCGGCTGTAAGTATACATAATCCTCAATATAAAAGCCGTCACCACAATTTCCTTTAATTTTACCTCGATATGTGAATACAATCCCTCATTTGAACCATATTCAATCAATCTCCTATGATGAATAGTCTCCTAAAATCATATGTATATATATATATATATATATACACACACACACACATATATATACCACATTAAGGTTATCACCCAACATTTTGTGTAGGAAGCCATCACTACACATACCACCTATATCCGAGAACATAACAATACCACCAATACAAATTTAGACTGAAGGTATACCCCTAACCAAAAGTCTACAAACCTCAACTTATTCCAACTTTATTTTAAGTGTTGGAATCCCATACGATTATTCCCATTCAATTATGTGTAAACTATCTTGACTAGAATTATACTACCGTCTATTCTAGTTGATACTACGATCCCAAGCCGTTCCCAATTTTACCTACGGTTCAACTAATGTCATGAACCCTCACTCCCATCCGGTTACCTATTGTTCCTTAATTTAAACATTTCTAAGGATATGTGCCCCCTCACTCTCTAAGAGTTCTCAACCTTACATCATATTTATACCCTTTCTCTATTATTAGTATTTCCAACCTCAATTGGGATTCCCCACAATCTCTATATGCAACTCCAATACATACATGGATATATTTTTCCCAAATTGTCCCAAGAAGTCCCCCAATATCGTACTAAGTGAGATACCCCCTATAATCTCCAAAATATATCTACTACTTCATAAGAGAAAGCCCCAAATCAATAAACTCAATCAAAGGGTTTGAAATCACTATGGAGAAAATACCTCAAAATGCCCTGTTCTCGAATTGATTCGGCCCCATTCCGAATCGATTCGTCCTAGCGAATCGATTCGGCCTCCAAGGCGAATCGATTTGGGTCCAAAGACCTGGGCTTCTGTCACAGGCCAAATCGATTCGGCTTGGGTCCGAATTGATTCGATCAATGCAGACCTTCCTATTTCCCTAAACCGAATCGATTCGCTTAGGGGGCGAATCGATTCGGGCCTGCAGATTTTGAAGGTTTCTTCTTATTTAATGAATCGACGAATTTTAAACCCTAAAATTTTCATTCTAACCCCCAAACATTCATCAAATCATGATTTAAGCCCATAAATCAACCCAAAGTTGATCCCAACTATTTCTATTCCATTAAATCCATATTTGAACATTGATTTCAAGATTAAACACAAAAATCTAGGTTTTGATATTAATACCCAAAAATTCATTTCTTCAACCCACAAATTATGAAATGAAATACATGAATAACCTATTTAGCAAGATTAAACACTTGCCTCAGATTTGTAGAGGTTGGATCGTCCTCGATGTCGCGGTTGGGCCGGAATCTCCAAGCTCTTCTTCCTCTCTCTCTTCCTTTCTTCTTCTTTCTCTCTTCTTTCTGTTTTCTTTCTATTTCTCTCTTTCTCTAAATGAGAAGGCTTGTCCCGTAATCCTCTTATGCCTATAAAACATAAGTCCCAGTTTTAAATGTTAATACACAATTTAAATGACTCGTTTACTCCAATTCGAGTCAAACTGGCTTAAAAATATTCTGGAGCCGAAATAAAACCCAATGACAGTCATTTTGACTATTTTGACCCTTCTGGGATCGATGGTACCCTCCAAATCATCATCCGGAATACTTTGAAATGTCCTCTATTTTTGGACCTCAATTCCCAATTTTAGAATTTTCCAATTTAATTAAATTTTATTTTCCCAATAATTTAATTTCTCAGTCTCCAAAGTCATGGGTTATTACAAACGGTAGAGTTTATCGTAGTTAAATGGGGGCTTCGAGCCTTTAAATTTGTACTCAGAGTATGGTCTGGGGTTTATATTGAAATGGGGAGGTTCTAGGGACCTAAGGAGAGACTTAGGGGTCCTAGAACATGGTATTTGCAGAGACCCTTGATGGGTGATCTTGGAACAAGTCAAAGGCATCGAATAGACACCACATGAAGTTTTGGAAAAAGATCGATTATGCGGACCTAAAGGGATAAAATTAACCGATTCATAGGGTCAAGGCCGATGCTGGGGACCTAAGGAAATACTGGGGATGGCTGCTGCTATAGACCAAGGTCAATTCTGAGGATATAGAGATAATTATGAGGGTCAAAGTCAATTATGAGGCCTTAAGATGGGAGCGACCAATTTTGCGGGTCGGGGTTAATTTTATGGACCTCAAGTTGAAGCCAATTCTGAGGAATGAGGTCAATTCTGTGGACCTAAGTAGGAAAGATCGATTCTGAGGGTGAAAGATAATTTTGAAGGCTTAAGGTTAAGCGACCAATTATGTGGGTTGAAGTCAATTCTGAGGACCTATATCGAAGTGACCAATTTTGAGGGCCAAAGTCAATATTAAGGACCTAGGGTACAGAGCGACCAATTTTGCGGGTTAGAGCCAATTATAAGGGATGAAGTAGAAACGACCAATTCTGAGGGGTTAAGATGGGACGACCAATTTTGAGCTCTTTAAGTAGGAGCGACCAATTTTTTGGGTCGAGGTTAATTATGAGGACTTAAGTCGAAGTGACCAATTTTGAGGACTGAGGTGAATTATGAGGACATAGGGTAGGGAACGACCAATTCTGCGGGTCAAAGCCAATTATGAGGGCTGAAGTAGAAGAGACGAACTCTGAGGGTCGAAGCTAATTTTGAGGGCTTAAGATGGGGAAACCAATTCTAAGGGTAGAAACCAATTCTGGGGGCTTTAAGTAGGAGTGACCGATTTTGCAAGTTGAGGTTAATTCTGAGGTCTTTAAGTTGAAGCGACCAATTCTGAGGGTCAAAGTCAATTTTAAGGGTTTAAGTAGAAACAACCAATTCTAAGAGTCGAAGCCAACCCTGAGGGATTTAAGTAGGGATGACCAATTCTGAGGGTCTAAGCCAATTATGAGGGCATTAAGTATGAGCGACCAATTCTGGAGGTCAAAGTTAATTATGAGGGCTTTAAGTTGAAGAGACAAATTCTGAGGGTCGAAGCTAATTCTGAGGACTTTAAATCATAGTTTTCTTGGGAAAGTTTGGAGATTCTACTAGGGAAAGGGTATTAATATGAGGATTAGATGCATCCTTATTGGGGGATTTTTTTAATTTCTACGGTGCCATTTGGAGATGTTATTGTGGATATATCCAATTGATTTTTGAGATTCCTCTGGGGAGAAAATGTGATATTGATCCAGTTGGGTATTTGAGAGGTTTGAAAAAAAAATCTGGCAAAAAAGGTCTTAAAATTCATTTGGTAATTCTAGGAATTTTCTGGTGAGTTTTTCGTATTTTCTGGTAGTTTTGGGGATTTTTAGTACAAAATTTTAGGGAGATGTTGATCACCAGGGAGTAGGAGGTGCCAAATGACAGTGGCACGATCTTTCAAGTTTCCTCGGTCAGGTGAAAAGACAGTGCCGATAGGTATGTTTTTGGGGATTGCCTATCGGCATGCTTTTTAGCCTCCTATAAAAAGGGGAGAGATTTCTTCATTTTCCACTACTTTAAGATCTTCTCTCTTTTGCCTTTCCTTTTTGGGAATTTTTCTAGAATTCTTTTCTCCTCCAAAATTGAGAAATGATAGATTCTTTAAGCAATGCGGTCCACATGGCGTGGTTGAGTATTGACGACTGGGCGCATTTGGAGTGGTGGGATAGGTAGTGAAATTCTTTTTACTCGTTCGAACCGATTACGGAAGAGCTAATTATTTTGTATGAGTCGGTGTACCATCGATCTTCTAGGGTGGTGAACCCTATTGGTTATGTAAGTGTTAATGACCTTTGGCATTTTTTGGTATATTTCCTTATTTTTTTGTATTTTGACGAGGGTTTTTTCTTTTTGACAGTAACAGACGGATATATCTACGTCGAACTAGTGTTCTCGGGGGACGATGGGGTTTAAGGACATTTGGGAACACCTTTCATCAGTGGTGCATTGGGTGGTTTCATTAACCGGCTTTGGTAGTTTGGCGTCTGCACAGGATGAGACGCCTCGTTCGATGTCTGTTCTACATTCTTTGGGGGAGAGGTGGTGGGATACCACCCGCACCATACATTTTGGCTTTGGGGAGATGTCAGTGACTCCCATTGATGTGTAGTAGTTTCTAGTGCTAGACTGTAAGGGGTCCAAATAGAGGTGGATCAAACTTTATAGGTGACACCGTCGACGGTGAAGTGGCATCGGGTAATGAGGGGCTAATAGTCTCCGAGGACTCCATCTGTCTCTCTATCTTCTGAAGAAGGTTCTACTGAGTCGATGGATTGGTGAGATTGATGGGACGCATGTGTGGCAGATGGCACATTTGTTTATTATTTTATTGTGGGAGGATTTTTGGTGGCGACGAGTGGCGATGTTGTCCATATGTGTTTTTTTCTTATTTGAGGTGTATTTTCGAATATCCCTCTCTTTTACGTGGGGAGAGTGACTTTGGCGACACTTTATTCTTCTTTAGATGCATTTATCCGTTGCTTCCGGTAGACTTTTACTAGACCCACATATTTTTTATAGGTATTCTTTACTTTTTGCATTTTTCCTTTATGCATATGCATTTTATTCTTTCTTTTGATTGATGAAACTTTGTCCTTTACATATGCGGTTTTACAAGGTGATTGGGATTAATGCCCACCTGATAGCTTTAACAGATGAATATGTTGGGGGACTTTTGCCATATGTATTGGTGGCTCAAGTCCAATCGGCAGTCGAAATATTCTCTCACTTTAGCGGCGTAGCTTAACTCGTGCGCCAACAGATGATGCAACTAAGCCTTCCCCCCCATTAACCCCATGTTCTGAATGGACGTCCCCTAAGGATAGAAGTTCACCTATAAAATCCCCAATGGAAAATAAATATCTTAAAAGATCATCAAGGAAAAATGGTCTCAAGAAGAAATAAGAATTTACCCGATCGCTCGTCATCTCTTTGCCAAGGAAAGCGCATATGCCGCAGGGACGAAGGGTCTTAGAGAGAGAGAGAAAGAGAAAAAAGAGAAAGAGAAGATAGAAAAAGTAGGTGAAGGTGAGAGAGAGAGTATTTGGGGGGGGGGGGGGGGGGGTTAGGACTGAGTCCCATTGTTTTAGTGTTTTCCTGCAAGACAAATGTATTAAATGAATATATATATGAAATGAAATGGGATTTTGTTAATTTTTTGCTTTAGTGACTTAATGTATATGCACTTTTTACTTTCCAGCGGAGACAATAAAAAAGATTTAAAATGATTCAAGAGAAAATTTAGTTTAAAACAGAAGAGTAAAAATATAGGGAGAAAGAAATTCTGAATTCCTTATAATAAAATTTATTTTTATTGAGTTTTTAATTTTTACAAATGCGGAAAAAGAAAACTTTCCAAATATAGGGGGTTTTAGATCGACATACTCCTTATCCTATCTATCGGTATGTGAGTCCAGTCTAGTCATCCCAAGGCTTTGATTGTACTTTCTTTAACTACTTTCTCCTTGATGGTGCAGGATTTCCTCCGGGATTTACTGGACTTTTGTCTTTGGCTAAGTTTTCCAAGAATAAAAAAGGGGTAATGGTGGAGTATTTTCTTCACCCATCCACATTTCCTTTCTTTTGCATACTTTTTGATTCTTGTCTACTCATTTTTCAATATGGGTCTGCCCGAAAGTGTTGAATTTTCCTTTTACCTCAAAAACTTAAAGGCTATGTGCTCATATAATATAAACTATGATGCTTTCAACATGCATTGAGTTTCATTATTGTGTAACCGGCCTATTAATGGAATATGCTGATGGCGAAACTAGAATTCTGGTAGCTCGAGGACCATGTCTTTCGCTTTGGTTTGGATGCAGTCTATCCGACTTATGAAAAGTTTTCTGCCAAGCTGAGGATAAATTCCAGTGTTGCGGTGGCCATGCCTAAATTTTCTCGATCAACTCGGGGGATGTTAGCATGAATTATCCATATCTCATCCTCGGTGGCTCGATCATTGGTCACAGGAGGAATGATCTCTCTCCCAGCTGTGTTGCATTTCGTGCATCTATAGGACGTTGGTGATGCAAGCTATGTCAAAGACGTTATTATTAGCTTCATTTCAAAATTACTATTGGTGACTAGGGACGTGTTGGTGGACCCACAACTTGTAGCCATCACTTCACGGATGTCGTACTGTCATAATTCTATAGAGATGATACTGGTAGAGATCCCGAATAGTCTAAATTCTTGGCGAAAAGGCCGTTCTGACTTTTGGAGGGGTAGCCATGTTATGCTGTTCATGTGGCTATCATAGAGATTTCATATGGCGATCCCTCCTGAATATCCCCTTGAAGCTGTGCCAAACTTATTTATTCTCTACTTTATTAACGCGAGCCTAAATATCGAGAGCTTGGAGAACTAGTTTGTGGAGCATGAGGCTCGAGGTTTGCATTGGTTAGTGCCTTGGTAGGGATAGCTACATCCCATTCTGTAACTGGGGGAATGCCAGTATGTTTAGTTGCTTTGCCTCTAGCAAACCTCTTTCTACCTTCCTTGGTGGATCTTACGTCAATTTGGCTAGAAACAGATTGGGCCACCTCAAACACTAGACTTTTTTCTGATAGAGGATTTGACAGAACGATTATGCATGCGATTGGGTTCTCTGTGGGAGAGTCATCGAATGTCTACCCATCCTTCCTAATCTGTTGGTCGAGTCAGACATGTTTTTGGGTAATACATGAAGAGGTTATAGAGGAGGGCAGTTGACAAGATGGTGGCTGAGGAGACCGGGCAAAGGTGGTTCGTTATGTCTGACACCATAGAGGGAGGTGTTGTTGTTTCCCTTGGCTGGTCTAAGATTACCGTTCCATAGAGAGCCTTCAGCATTCCATCAAACTAGGGGAGGTTTGGGGAACCTAAGATTTAGATGATGACCGAGATGGTTCTTTTGGTAGATGCGGGTAGGATCCCTGGGGAGGGTACTTGTGAAGCTTTTGTATGGTGTTTGGTTATGTATCTGGTTGTTTTCTGGTGGCATGGGAAAAACTCAGGAGGGTTGAATAGTTTGGCCTATTTTATTTTCAGGATAATAAGGTTAGGTTAGTTAGGGAAGATGTTTGACTCCCTAAGCCGATATAATTATAACGGAATTTTTCATCAATGGAATACAAAAGATATTAATTATATCATGTGACTCTTGATGAGTTTTTCATTTGAATTATCTATACCAATCACTAAGGCATACATAATCCTCTTGTTCATGTAAATGATAAAAATGAACCCTTTTTCTCAGAGATAAGAAAAGAATAGCACTTTATGAAAAATAAGGGGGTTGTGCTCATGTGAAGTGTATGAGATGCCTACATACCTCTGGGGGTTTTGAAAAATTTATGAGTTCTATTTTTGAAAATAAGAAGATTTAAATAGGATCAGGCCCCATGTAGTTCTGAGTAGAGGGAATGAAGATTTTTTATAGAATAAAAGGAAGATGAGAAGAGTCAAGGAGAGCTGAGATTAAGGGTAGAATTTCTTGAGATGGTACAGGTTGATTAGATGGCCCATCTCATCCCCATCGAGGTGGGTGACCCTAGAGGCGCCACCTGATAGGATTTTCCTCACAAAATAGGGGCCACTCCAATTGGTCTTGAATTTTCCTCTGGAGTTCCAGATGGGCTGTACAATTTCTTTAAGAGATAAGTCCCCTTCTCGGACACCACGATCCTTGACTCTATTATTAAATGAATGTGTTATTTAACGATGCTATCCTTATATATGATACTTTATCTTTAAGCATGAAGCGTATTGAAGGAATTTTAAGATCAACGGGTAGGACCGATTCCATGTCATATACCAAAGAGTAAGGGGTAGCCCCAGTAGATGCTCGAACTGAAATGCGGTGGCCCCAGAGGGCGTAAGGTATCTGATCGTCCCAATCTCGATAGTTTTTGGTCATCCTGCTAATGATTTCTTTGACGTTCTTATTATTAGCTTCAATTGCACCGTTAGTCTGAGGTCGATGGGGAGATGATTTGTGTCTCTGGATCCCATACTCATCGACCAATTTTGTGACTTCTGCCTCGAAATGTAACCCGTTGTTTGACACTAGATCATGTAGGACCCCATATTGGAAAATTATATTTTTCTAGATGAACTTGGGAACTTTTTTAGCATTCAACACTGCATATGACTCGGCTTTGACCCATATGGGGAAGTAATAAATGGTAAATAAGATGAATTTGTGCCGTTGGAGGCGTTGGGTGTAAATTTCCCTGTGACATCGAAGCCCCATGTGGAAAACGGCCAAGGAGAAGTCATGTTGCACAATTATCGTGGAGGCAAGTGTTGGAGATTAGAAAACTATTGGCATTTAAGGCATCTCTGAATATAGGCAGTGCAATCTTGAACTATGGTAGTCCAATAATAACCCCGTGGGATAATTTTCTTGGCAAGCAAATGGCTATTCATATGGGGTCCGCACTCACCATTGTGGATTTTTTGCATCATCTCTTCAATGTCAGCCCCATGTGATGAAGTGCAAATAGGTTCCATCGAAATTTTTTTTAAACAGTGCGTTATCGCAAATGATGTATTGGGTAGACATTTTATAAAAGGGTTGCTCAGTTTTTCTTTTTAGAATCTTAGGGATACATGTTGTGCTTAAGGAGGCACCAAATATCATAGTACCAATAATCAACTATATTAAGATCATCTTTTGTGATGAGTTCAATATAGTAGTAGTGAGTAGGTTTAGCTTGATTTTGGACTAGGAAGGGGGCTATGGTTATTCCTTCGGGCATGTCAACCATGGAGTCTAAGGTAGCAAGGGAATCAAGTAGGTTGTTATTTGCTTGGAGCAGGTAGGGGAAGGTGATATCTTGGAATTTGGAGGCCAACTCTTCTAGGTGGGCATGGAAGGTTATGAGTTTCTCGTTTTTATCTTTCCATATTTTGAGTACTTAACCGGTGACGAGGGCTGAATCCCCATAGATATCTAGGTACCGAATTCCTTTATTGAATGAAACTTTGAGTCCTTCCATGCATGCCTTGTATTCGGTCATGTTAGTACAGGGAAAATTTAATTTGATGGCAATGGGAGTGTGAGAGTCATCAGGGACAATTAGGAGTATCCTAGTGCCATATCCTTTTTTATTAGCTTCACTGCAAAAGAACATTTGCCACCGGAGGTCATCTTGGGCGGTACAAAGGATATTTTCATCCAGGAAATCAAAAATTCAAATATCAATTTCTTATATAGGGTAGTCATCGCGGTAGTTATAGATGCTTATTCCTTTCATGGATTTCTGCATGACATACTCAATATCGAATTCGGCAAACATCATCAACCATCGAGCCATTCGGCTAGATAGGGCAGGTTTCTCTAGCAGGTATTGATAGGATCTATTCGGGATACAAGTCTGATGGGAGGGCGATCATTTAGTGCCGTAATTTTTGGGCGACCCAGACAAGGGTCACATATGCTTTCTCCAAGGCAGTGAAATTAACTTCGTACGTAATAGGTGGATCTTTCTTTGCAGGTTTCTTCAAGGTATTAGGACAACAAAGCCCTAGTTGATGCATCTATTACGTTCTGGTATAGGAGTAGGGGTAAACCAGGTTGTGGTGGCATGAGTACTGGATGTCAGGTTAGGTATGTCAAGTTAAGTATTGCTTGATTCGATCAGAGACCTCTTGACAAGCTTCATTCCAAACTTTGGTTAAATCCTTTTGAAAGATTTTGAAGATGGGTTCACAAATAGAAGTCAATTGGCTAATGAACCGACTAATATACTACAATTTTCCAAGGAATCCATATATTTCCTTATCCATTTACGGTGGTGGCATTTTGAGTATGGCTTTCAGTTTGGCAGGATCTACTTTAACCCCTTTTTTCTAACCATGAATCCCAAGAACTCTCCTTTGGTAACTCCAAAAACCCACTTTTATGGGTTAAGTCGCATCTGGTATTAATGTAGTCTATCGAAGAACTTTTGGAGAGTGGGAACATGGCTTCCCTAGTCTTATACTTGATAATCACATCATCTACGTAGACATATACTTCTTTATGTATCAGATTATGAAAGATAGTTTTGGCAACCCTCTAGTAGGTAGCCCCTAAATTTTTTAGACCAAATAGCATAACAGTGGAACAGAAGGTTCCCCAAGGGGTGATGAATGCTGTTTTCTCTTGATGATATATTTGCATCTTGATCTGATTATATTCGAAAAACCCATCAATAAATGACTTGAGAGCGTGACTAGCTATATTGTTTACAATCATATTGATATTGGGTAACGAGTAATCATCCTTTGGAGAGGCCTTGTTTAAGTCTCGGTAGTCAACACACATGAGAACCTTTCCTCTAAATTTTGGCATAAGTACGATGTTGGCTAGTCATGTGGGATATTCTATCACACAAATGAAACCCATGTTCAACTGTTTGACCAATTATTCCTTAACCTTGAGCGACCTTTCACTACGGAGTTTTCATAGTTTCTGTATGACCGGTTTACACTCTGGGAGCATTGGAATCTCGAGCTATCTCGGGATCAATTCTGGGCATGTTATTGTAGGACTATGAGAAGACATCCACAAATTCCTTCAGTAATTCTTTTTGTTTTGCGTGATCTTATTCATCAAGGGTAAACCCTATACTAATCTCACACAATTGGCTACTAGAATTGAGATTAATAATAATGGTGTCATCTTCATTAACTTGAACGCGATTATGTTGTTTATTATTAACCTTATTAAGATCAGTTAAGAATTATTTATTTACAAAATCATCATCATCAAGAGTTTGATTAGAATCAAGACAATTAACGTAAGGCACAACAAGATACTCAAAATCTTTGTTTATTTTATTGAGAAAAATAGCATTGAGAACCTCATCAAAGGATGTCTCGATTACATAAGAATAGGGAGGAATAATAAAAAAAAAGGAAATGGGATAAATATCGGGGTTGGGTTATATTTTAGCAGGTGGAACCGACACAACATTCTAGTTGAGGAGAGGTGCATCGACAACTTTGATCAGGTGGGATGGATCCGATGATGTTTCTCTTGAGTGGATCATGTAAAGTATTAGCCTATGTTTTTGCAAGTTTAATGAATCCTCGGAGTCACTTCCCTCAGAATCTCAGGTAGCAGCTATAGTCTTCTAAATAAATGGTTGCACATGATGCTGAGAATTTTCGGATCATGAGTAGCTTTCTTGGAAAATGATGTCCATTCCTAGGTTCATCTTCTTGTCATCATGATCATACGAAGGTTCGATAAAGCCATAAAAGGGGAAATATTCCCCCTCTCTGATGAATCTTTGATTCAATGAATATCCTGAGATAGTCTTGGCACTTTATAACTTTCTCTTCAATCGAGGTTGGTGGAGCATTCTAAATTCTTCTACTAATGTATGATAACCCAGGCCACAAGGAGGAAAGGTGTTCTTCAACACTATGGGTTCCAGTATTCTATGTTGTCATCATCTTAGCCCCATTTCGAACATGAAATGCATGTTTTTGAACATCTATATCAAATTGACATTTCCATACGGGCCATGCTCTGGACAAATTCTATCTTTAAAATTGTTCCATGCTAGGAGAGAAAGAGATCTAACTTGGAAACCTGATAGAAGCATATAATTTTCCCTATATTGTATCTCTAGTACTGGATTACTGGTGCTTACATTCTCGGTGTTATCTTCACCAACTAAGATGGTGATGACCTGCCCATTGGCAAAGAACTTCAGTTTCTGATGTAAGGAAGAAGTCACATCCTTGATACTATGGTGTTATGGTCATCTGAAAACAAATTAAAATAAGCCAGGATATCAATGACTTGGAATTCAACAACGGGATTTATAAGGCCATTCCCTATCATAAGATTTATGAATCCCATAACTTCTCGATGAGTACTATCATAAGCGCGCATCGTGACAAAGGTTGGAGTAAGGTTTCTGACTTTCAGTCCCAAGAAATTAGGGTTCTCAATGGGCAAACATTAATATCTAATCCATTATCAATAAGTGAAAGTGAAACGGTCTTTTTCATGACTTCTACAAAGATATTGTGAGCATAGTTGTGATTTGGACCAATCTTAGGGATTGCTTCTTTAGAAAAAGAGAGCATTTTAGCAGAGGTTAGAGATCCGAACAGATTCACTGCTTCTTCTGGAGTGGTGGAAGGAGGCATTTTGGGCTCATGAGTAATTTAATCAAGGCATTTCGGTTCAGGTGGGAAAACATAAAGAGTCCCCACAGAGTAATGATAGTTTGGGGTTTCTTCAACTGATAGAGGATCATTCTCTGTCCGAGGGTCATTTTTGACATAGGAAAATATTAACACCTTTTCACTTGTTGATTATTGATGGTTGAGGGTTTGGAACTTGTTAATACCTCCCTGATCTAGTCATATGGTTCACAGAAGAGGGGGGAATAAAAATGCCATTTTCTCATCTATCTCGAGTTGTTCAGTCACCTTGTCGATTTCTCCTAGCAGATCCTTAAAATATATCATTCCACATATGCTACAATTGGGCTAGTCTTTTTTAGGCCTTCCTCTTCATCTAAACTATCGAATTCGTCCCCCCCATCCGATAGCAACGACATCATCTTTCCATGAAAATTCAATGCACTCCATAACCTCAATGGCCTCTTCGTATAGATCATCCCATTCAATGGGTAGATGTAAAAGTGAAGGGACCATGTGCCCTTTTAGTTTCAAAGCATCAAGTAGCTCGAATATATGGCAAATTTCAATGGTCCATTGAAATAAGTCTGCCATGATCTGGACAACATCATCTAAGATAACTTCATCGGTAGATACTACTGTATTATCTGATAGCATAATGAATTTTTGGCAGTGAATGGTCATTTTGGAGGTTAATTTCAGTCTAAACTTTAAAAGTTGGTTTAATATTGCTAATAATTCCACATATTTCCCTTCAAAATGGGTATGAACAATGATGCATGCTCTAGTAAGAAGTGACAGGGCCTCATCGAAAAAATAGGTAAGATGTTGGAGAAAATATGGGCAAACTTGGAGGGGTTTAGGAGAATATGTGGGTATGATGGGAGATTTACGGGATACAATCTGGGTAGATGGATCAAATTTTAGGTCTTCTTCTAGGAAGATGGCATTTGCATGATTTGGAAGTGGATTATGAGTAGTGCTTGGTTTAGGATTGGTTGGTAGGGTTATGATACCCCGGTTAATCAAACATTGGATAACATTTTGAAGGAGGAAATATTGATCAGTGGTGTGGCTTGCACTTTGGTGAAAATTGCAATGGGCATCTGATTTAAAATTTTTTGGAAGTGGGTTCGGTAATCGATAAGGGTCCAATGGCTTGATAAGATTTCTACCTAAAAGGGCTTGGTAAAATTTGAAAAGGGAAGTGTGAATCTCGGTATATTCTTTTTTGACTAGGTTAGGGAAGCTTTCGGGTGCCCGTAAACTCACAGGTTGAGAAATGTTATTGTGGTATTGGCAGGATTTTCATACATTATAGGAGTGAACTGTCTAGATACTTTTTTCGGTTCAACTTCTATTTTAGCAAGACTTTCTTACATTTCTACTCTTGTTTCTCAGAGGTCTTGAAAATGAGGTTAGTAATGTCCTCCCATCTTCACTCAGACATGGGGTAAAAAATTCTTCTTCACAATACTGAGTTGCTACTCTTCGGAAGGCCGATTGGTTATGGTGGCTACTTTTTTTTCTCCATATTACTATAAAATCACTAACATATTCCCAACGATTACATTTGAGAAGTTATAAATCATGATGGATAACCTCCAACTCTTTGTTATACATGTATTGTGATATTAATTCACGAGAAACATCTTCCCAGCTCTAGATTTTGGACTCCTTGAGAGATAAGAACTAGAGAAGAGCGTTATCCTTCAAAGTCTAGTGGAACATTTGGGCCATTATATCCCAAGAGGAACCTTAGAAGGTCATGGCTCGGTGGTAAATTCTAAGATGAACAATTGGGGGTCCACTACCCCCAAATTTCTCAATGTTGGGCATCTTGAACTTTTCCAACGACCTTGTTTAGAATTGGGAAACATAGGGGTGTAATCCATGTAATTCTCAGATATTCTTATTTTGTCAACATCTTAAGGTCCTCTTGACCTTGTTCAACTGTTTTTCCTTCGAATCAACAGTCATGGGTAGTTTAACCCCTGGTTAGATGCGATTCATCATAGAGAGATGTGTTGGTGGCGGCCCATTAGTAGGGGGGAACATGGAGCATGTTGATATTCCTCAGGGACCCAAATAGGCGCTGGTGCAGGTTGAACCATAGGGTAAAGGAAGAAGACCTCAGGCTCTTCGAGAATAGGGACCTGATTTCGTTGCATCTCATTAACCTCGATTTGAAGGTTGTCAAGCTTTGCAGTGAGTTGGTCTGGAACCGTCATCAAATCAGGCTACACATTCGATACTTAGTCTGTGTTCTCTATGAATAGTGGATGAAGGTGAATTTCGAACATAGAGGAAGTAATGAGGGAACTGACGGAGACTCGAGGTGATTTGATGAAAGATCGAAGCTAATAGGGAACTAATCCAAGGGTCGGGTATGCGATCGACCTGAGAAGGAGAAAGATTCGAATTTACTTTTGAAAGAGAGGGAGGGAAATTATTTTTATTGAAAAGAGAGGAAAATATTTTTGATATTTTTTTGAAAAGAGGAGGAAAAAATGTTTTTGGGTAAAAAGGAGGAAATTATTTTTCGCTATAAGGAAGGGAAAATGCTTTTGGTATTTTAATAAATAGGGGAAAAATAATTTTGACAATCTTAGTAAAGAAAGAGGAAAAATAAGAAAAAGGGTATCATCATGATTATTATTCTTATTATTATTATGTTCTCACTTATATTAGGTTTACCTAAATACAAAAAAGAAATGTCGGACGGGATTCGAGCCTCAGAAAATTGGGTTTGAAAAATATGTAAACACATGGTTGGACTTTTTACCATGCTCATAGATAGGATCCCATTTTAAAAAAGACGAGATCGCACAAAAATTTTGGCGGCATGATGACCCGTCATTTCGACAGAGTTTCAAGTAGTAACCGACAAACTAAATATGAGTTCTCGAGGTTTTGAGCTTATAAGAGGGTATGTAGTTGTTAGGTTAATCGAAAGGGTTCCCCCCTTTGGCATAACTTCCACGACATACGTCTTTCTTTTGAGGGAGATTGGTACATGTGGACAAGCCACTTGATATACCTGAGTGTATGTGAATTGCCTCACTATATACCTTGTAGATGCAGTATGTGTGACATCGAATTAGATGTAATCGACGTATTTGAACGAGTTCCCTGCGATATGCCTCCCATCATGACTTCAGTCAAACAGTACGATATGGTATACGCCGAAAATTACTTGGCCAATGGAAGATGATAGTCATATCGCTTAGGCTAACTGTGACCTTCCGGACCAGTGCCAATCAAGAAGTGACCCCCAGTTATGTGATAAAATTTAGTCAATAGCATTGCTCTTTGGCGATGTAGTGTGCAAAAAAGCATGATTCTTTATTAGTATATTATGGAAAAGATATCTTTATTTGTCATGATGAGCACTATATTAATATGGAAGAATGTACAAGTATAAAATGGTAAATCTAACATGGATCATTAAGATTATACTAAACATGGATATGTGAGGGTAAGTGTTGTGTTAATATCTATCTACAAGAGAGTGTGTGGTAGTAAACCTAAGCATGGATCAATTACAAGTGGTGGGTGACGAGTGTGAGTGAGCATGGATATATACAAGTGTGATAAGTAGAGTTGTGTGTTAGTGACACCTAAGCACAGATATTCTAAGTGGTGTGTGCAACATGTGGATATAAGTGATCCTATGTGTAAGTAGTGTGAAGTGTACATGGAGAGTATCTACAAGTGTATGAGTGAGTAGAGATATAAGCATGGAGTATATATGTGTAAGAAATAGAGGAGAAAAAGGGAATGCACAAAAGAAGAAACAATTACACCCATGCAAACAGAGTCAACCCTCTTATGAAAATGAACTCCCAGCGGAGTCGTCACTGTGGCCATCCCATTTCCTTTTTGGGGGGAAAGGAGTGGAGGTCTCGTGCCCTCTTCCTCTAGGAGCGCTTCGACCATAGTCGACGTGGTTTGAATGTAAAGAGATGGAGTCAGCAGCCTATTTTCATGAAACAAGCAAAAGAATTTGTCGCATCCTTAAGAGAGAGACATCAAATACCAATTGATGCTTACTAAACCAATAGTTCAAAGGTTTAGAGTCTAAGTTATGAAATGGGAAGGTGTTAGGCACCCATCCCGCCGTTTTGGTCTCTCATGGGCTTGTGTTACTGTTTTCCTTTATTTCTCCATGAGGTGTGTATGCGTGTATATATAATGGAGGTCTGAAATTCCCAACTCATACCATGGAAAGGATAGAGTGAGGTCATCCATAGGAATATTCCCAAAATAATATATAGAAAATACGATTTATGCATTTATCAAGATATTGATCGTTATAATGAAACGATGATATATGTTGGATAAAACGCTAGGAAGGATAAAAAAATATAATATATATTAAAATAATGTATAAATAAAAAGGATGCAAATACGAAAATGGGAAAATTAATAAAAATTAAGAAATTGGACTCGAGCCTCGGGCTGTAACTCGAAATGCCTACATAGCCAATAAAGGCATAAAAGTTCATAGTTCGCATGCGACATAAGGGTGGGACTTATCCCATAGATTTTAACGTGAATTTATTATATGTGTGTCTGTAAAAAATGCATATTAGTTTTGAGAAATTATGATGGATAATCCCGTTGGAATTTATAGGTGTAACCCTCTTTTTGTTTGTTTTGGATTTTTTATAGAAAATAAATTATGCATAATATAATTAATAAAAATGTAAGATATTAATGTGTATGAACTAAAGTAAAACCTAGACTATGAATTTATGTAACTAATGCAAAAATGAGGAAATTAAAGAAAGAGCAAAAGCTTTTGGACCTTCTTTGGAGAATTGAAGCTTAATCCTTGATGAACTCTATTGAGTGTTGAGATGAATGTAGGATGAGAAAGAATGAGATTTTTCTTAATTGGGTATGAAAAGGATGAGAATGAAATATAGAAAGTAATTTCACATAAGGAAACTTCGTTGATTGGAAGAGAATGTTGCTGAGATCACTGACATTGATGGATCTAAGGTTTGTCTTAAGAGTGAGGTCATTCCCTATATTTATAAGGTAAGGGGGTGTCGATCGACATAATCCTAGACCTGCCAATCGATAGGTAACCCTAGGCACACTGCCGATAGGCAGGAAAATGGACCTGCCAATCGGCAGTCTCGTGCAGATTTTTTCAAAAAACGGTCATAGAATGAAATCCGATGATCCAAATCGTGCAGGGTAATGCCGTTAGAAAGGTAATTCATATACCTTTAAGAATACTTTAGGCTGATCTTGGGTCGAAGAGATGACTTTGGGTCAAACGGGGCTCGAAAGCGCTCGTCGGTCCTTTGGACAGGAGATCATCGGACGAAAATGGATCATTCGTCCGAATAGTAAGTCATAATCGTGCAGAGGGTAGACTGTTGGAAAGGTTATGCGAGGTAATTTGACATTACAAAGAGATTCACTCGATTCAAAAAGTTGACTTTGGTCAACCGGGGCCTAGAAGCGCCTGGTGACCTCTCAAAGTAAAATAGATCGTTCGTCCGTACCGTAAGGCTGACTAATGCATGGGGATATTCATTGGAAACCATATCCAATGATCTTCAAAGATTCATTTTGTTTAATTTACGATGAAGAGTTAATCTTGGTCAAACAAAGTGTAACACCCCGTATTTTTGTACATTTAATATTTACGTAATTCGGGAATTTTAAATTACTAGTGTGTTGTAATTTTAATTGAATTAATTATGGAAATATATATTTAAATATTAATCGGGGAGTGAATGGTTAATGTTTAGAGAAATTTATTTACTAAGTGAATAGTAATAATTTAATTTCATCATTTCGGGTATTAATGACAGGGTATGCACTTATCCCAGCCGGGAGTCGGTATAGACTAAATTGGGTGTGAGACAAGAATTTTTATAAATTAATTCGGATGTCAATTCTGAGTGCGCGGTTGTGTTCGAATGGGTCGAGATAGTAAAAAAAGAGTACCCGAAGGTAGTAATTGGGTCTCGGGGCATTTTTGGGCATAGTCGGGCCCACACGGGATGATTTGGGCTATTTTAATTAAACCCATTAGGCTAAAAACGGGATTTAAGTTTTTTTTAACCTAATTGGGAGATTAAGGAATGGCAGCCAACATAACTCTAAACTTAGGGTTTGAGAGGGGGTTTGGGGGAAAGCAAATCAAGAGCAAATTGGAGGTTATTGGAGCCAAATTAAGGGACATTACCAACGGATCAGACACTACGAACACTTACAGGCAAGTGGTTAACTGTTGTGATTTCTAAATTGATGATAATCAATTCATATCATAATGATGTGTAAACCAAAATTCGTTTTGGGGATAAATGGGTATAAAAAGGGGGTTTTGTTAATGGAACCATTGAATGAAATTTAAGGTAAGAATTAGTTGTGCTATATAATTCTGAGTATGATTATCTGGTTTGAATGAGAAAAATTGGAATATAAAAGGATGGAATTTGAAATTGAAATTGGGATTGTACCCTAGAAATTTGGGTGGGTCAAGATTCATAGTGTTAATGATGTTAAAAGGTTTAGATGATATTTTTAATTCATGAGAAATGTTATAAGATGATTAATAGACTGATTTGAGGTTGGTTTTTGAGGAAAGAAACCTTGAAATTTCGTTAATGGTGGAATTCAGCAAGGAAGGAGAGCTGGCACGAAGGGATCGATCGATCGATCGGGGGGCATCGATCGGTTGACGATGGGAAATTCTGGGCAGTTCGGCCTGTGTGTGATAAAAGGGGGAAATTAATTATAAATTAATTTCCATACATTTATTAGTGATAAATAATTATGAAACAAATATTCCTAGAAATTTTGAGAGAGAGTAATTGGGACGAGGACGAATTTATATGGGGCATTTAATGGACGAAATTGAGAGATTTTATTCCAAAATAGTGAAATACGGATCAAGTGAGCGAATCCGGGTATATTGGTCAAGCGACCCCAAGGTAGTGAATTAAGTTTGGAGATAAACTAATTAATTTAGAGTCGGGACATAGACTCGGGAAATATTTAATTTCGGGCCAAGTCTATCGAGTCCGGGTATGTTAATAATTATAGGCAAATATAATTGGGAAAATTATAGAAATAAAGGTGTGACACATTGTAGGCGAAAATGTGGGTATTATATTATGAGATGTAGATTGGACCAAGTGAGCGAGTCCGGGTATGTTGGTTAAGTGTCATCAAGGTATTAAATTAATTATTGAGAGAAAGTAATTAGTTTGGAGTCGGAACATAGACTCGGGAAATGTTGAGGTACGGGCCAAGTGAGAGAGTCCGGGGATAATGGTTGGGCGACACAAGTATTAAATTAATAAGAGTGATAATTAATTTAATTAGAGTCAGATTGTAGACTCGGGTAGGATTAAATTAATAGGAGTGGTAATTAAATATATTATATTCGGACCATAGTCTCGGGAAGACGATAAATTATTAAGTGAGAAAATTAATTACGTTGAATCGAGCCTCAGACTCAAGAAATTTCAGGCAGTATACGGGATATTTAGTACACGGTAAAGTCGGGGTTTATATTATATATATACGGTGTAGTGATAGTATATATATATATATATATATATATATATATATATATATATATATATATATATATACGTGTATATTGTGCGTGATATTAAATTTCAGGTAGTTTACGGGATTTTGAGTACACGGTAAAGCCGGGATTTATATTATATATATACGGTGTAGTGATAGTATATACATAAGTGTATATATTGTGTGTGATATTAAATATCAGTGACTAGATATTTATTCAAATTATATACTATAATGCTATCAAGGGAGGTTGCGCGATGTGGGTTAATCCCCTAGCTTGAGGAGTAGGGTGAGTATATCCCCAGGTCATAGCGTCCGGTACATGGGTGAGGAGATTATCTCACTTTCAGGAAGGAATATGACCGCCTCCAATTCGTTTATGTTGTAGACCAGGTTGGTGAGCGAATCCAACTTGGAAAACTAGGTCTTGTGAGCACACCGGGTGAGATGGCATTATAGAGTGAATCATCTGGTGAGGGTATACTCAAATGGATGGATACACGTATGATATATGTGTGGATGTTTGTAAAGGTACGTATAATATGGTAGTAAATATTATATGTAGGTGATAATACAGTCTGTGATGTATTTACCTTATATAACTCGGGTTATAGTTATATGATGTTAATTAATTAAGATAACGAATTGTAGTGATATTACAGTGTATGATGTATTTACTTTATATAACTTGTGATACGGTTATTTGTTACTATTTAAGAGAAATTAATTAAGTTAATTGTGAAATAACTTATAATTCAGGAAATCGTTTTACTCGGGTTAGAGTCGTATGGCAAGGGAAGGTTATACCAGGACTAGTTGGACGGGGTAGTACAACTAGGCAGGGTTAAGGTAACCGGTAGGTGTGCACAATAGTGGAGGGGTGAGAATGTTCACAAGGGAGTGCGACACTAATTTAAATATGAAGCGCATTCATGCATTTTAAATTACTGCAGTTAATTCACTTGCTAAATATTTTCAAAATGTTTTGGTTTCTAACCCTTACTATAAAACTATTTTCAAAACTTTTTAGGTGTCCAGCCACAGGGACGCCAGGATTGATATTCTACTCCAGGGACACGGAGCTGCGGCATATGTGGATGCTAGCAGGAGTTTGGATTAGACGCATCATTCCTTCATTCCTAGAGTAGGAATCTTGTATCAGTTTCAGTTTTATTTAGGGCTTGTCGCCCAGACTTCTCGGTACAGTTTTCGGGTTTAATTGATTCAGGTGTTGAATATTTGTATTGGATTATTTATTTGGTGGCCGGTGATTTATTCGGCAAATTGTGTAATTATGATTCATTTGATTTTCATTCAGTTGTGTGAATGGTTTATATTTTAATTCCGCAAGTACTGTTTTGTTTAATCAAAAAGTTAAAATTGGCACCAGCTTTTGGAATACTAGGTGGTTAATAAGATTTAAAAAGTTTTCGACAGTGATGCGAAGGATGATCCAACTGGGATTCTTGTTTTAATTTTGTATAGGACTGATCACCCGATATTTTATTAGGCGGGCTGTCACAGATGGTATGAGAGCATCGGGTTCTAGTGTCCTTAGGAACTATGCGGCTTTTCATGTTTCGGCTTAGCAATCTTTGATATAGAGCCCTATTATAGGATTGTTGTATTCTCATACGTATGCGCATATACGTTCTTCTGCGAAATTTATATTTGATAGTGAACTCATACAATTCGATTCTCATTCCACATGACGCCCAGGTGAGAGAGGGAGAAGCTAGGGCAGCAGGGGGAGATGAG
This sequence comes from Sambucus nigra, assembly GCA_949130495.1. Taxonomy (NCBI): domain Eukaryota; kingdom Viridiplantae; phylum Streptophyta; class Magnoliopsida; order Dipsacales; family Adoxaceae; genus Sambucus; species Sambucus nigra. The sequence goes on along the minus strand of OX422215.1, from coordinate 288,694,401 downwards.
ACGAGGGAGGCTCGTCAGGAGCAAGAGTTACCGCAGCAATGGCCATAGATGATTTTGGTAGCATAGGTAACAGAAATAGTGGCACATGCAGATGAAGCGACGGTGGTCGCAATGACAGGGTACTTTCCATGGGATCAGCCAGAAGTGTTAGTGGCGCCAGATGATCAGACTCACGCGTAGTCGTCCGGGTGGAAGCGAGAGAGGGATTATTTTTAGTGGGAACACAGCAGAGTTGCGAGGGGGTTCAGATGTAGTGCTAGCGGGTCAAGGAAGAGGGATATCCAACGTCACCTACGCATGGGAGATTGCGATGAGGTGTGGAAGCAAATGCTAACCACTTTTAGTTTAGTGGGAGCAGCGCTACAGTGGTGGGAGTTGATCACCACAGTGAGGAAAGGGATACGCTAGCTATTGCAAAGTTTTGGGTGTGGTTCGACCGCACGTATTTTCCTCCAGCGGTTGAGATCGGAATGAGGAGAAAATTTAGAGAGGTAACTCGGGGAGACCATTCCGTGGTCGATTACGAGGAAGAATTTACTCGATTGGCAAAGTTGGTACCGGATGAGGTAAGCGATGAAGAGAGAAAGAAAACAAGGTTTGTGGAGGAGATAGTCTGGAGAATCAGACAACATTTTTCTAGAAATCCCGCATTAGTCGCTTATACTGATGTCATTTACACAACACTTCGGCACTGTCAGGAATATCGCTTCCACGTGAAAGGAAGCGGGAGGGGAGTGGGAACTAGCCAGTCGAATAAGGCAGGAGGGAACAATACTAGTGGGGTATCCCAGCAGCATACTGGGGGAGATCAAGGGCAGGATTTCCGGTAGGGAAATCATACCAAACGATTAAGAACTGGAGGCTATCGGCTGGATGGCCAGGAATTTCAACAAGGTCGGCATTGAAGGGACCAGTGGTAGGGTGAATGTATTAGAAGGTGCTTCGTTTGTGGAAAAAGTGAGACACATGAAGAGATATTTCCTTAAGCGAGGCAGGGGTCAACTACAGGATGAGGTACTGGATGTACAGCCACTAAAGCAAGTCATGGGAGCATTCGAGCAGGGAGAAGATGCTCCGGAAACCGACGGTCAACCATTGCAGCTGGAGTATAGAGGTAACTATTTTTACCCTAGGGGAATGGGGTATATTTTTGATTGACAAAGAGGATGTCATAGTATAAGACTTATTTTTCACTAGAGTTTGCCTGTGAGTCGAATTTAGTGGGTGCGTTGGCAGTAGCAACCATAGTAAGTGGATAAACTTTTCGTACAGCAGCGGAGTTCCTTGGTGTTCTTCACGGGAGAGTGGAGGTGTACACTGAGTGATTGTTTGAATTATACGAAGAGTTACTACTTTCGAGAATTATGGGAGTAGGGTTAATAATATTTCCTAAATATCGACTGGATAACGATGGGAGTTGAACTATTGTGGATAGTGGGGGTAAGTTTTGGTGTTTGCGACACCAGGTTAGGGTTGGTACTAGCTATCACCGGAGAGGGCGTATAGCCTGTATATATGCGGATATATATGTTGTATTGCATGCTACGATAGCACATAGTGAGATTTTGGGTTCTCATATTTTATCTCGGTAAGTGGGGATGTTTACTGAAGTGAACCAGGGTGGTTAACTTGATTTTCGAGCAAAGAGAGATAGCTCGGGGTTTATTTTGCGCAAGGACTAGTGGTAGTAAGGGCACAGTATTATGTTGTCTTTAGTAGCATAAGGGTAAGCGTATATACTTTTGTGTTGAGAGACAAGTATTTTGTGGGAAGATGTTTGGACGTTAGCACATGGGTTGGGTACCCGGACAGTATATATATATATATATATATATATATATATATATATATATGTGATATGACTACGGGTTCGAAGTTATATTACGGGTTATGACTAGCGTAGTCGGGTAACTTTCGTGCGGTAGAGCGAGGGGATAGGTTGTATGGGCACCCAGGTTAATTAAGGTAAATTTTGTGCGGTTAAGCGCGGGTATAGGGTGTATGGGTGCCCTGGAAAATTTTAAATGCATACTAGTGTAACGTATGGTTAGAAGCAGATGGGATAGATATAGCGGGCTTGGAGGCACATGACTAGTGAGTAATATGTGAATATTGGAGCACTAGGTTTATCTTAATTTCGAGGACGACATTCCTTTGTAAGGGGGGGAGTATGTAACACCCCGTATTTTTGTACATTTAATATTTAAGTAATTCGAGAATTTTAAATTACTAGTGTGTTGTAATTTTAATTGAATTAATTATGGCAATATATATTTAAATATTAATCGGGGAGTGAATGGTTAATATTTAGAGAAATTTATTTACTAAGTGAATAGTAATAATTTAATTTCGTCATTTCGGGTATTAATGACAGGGTATGCACTTATCCCAGTCGAGAGTCGGTATAGACTAAATTGGGTGTGAGATAAGAATTTTTATAAATTAATTCGGATGTCAATTCTGAGTGCGCAGTTGTGTCCGGATGGGTCGAGATAGTCAGAAAAGAGTACCCGGAGGTAGTAATTGGGTCTCGGGGCATTTTTGGGCGTAGCCAGGGCCACACGGGATGATTTGGGCTATTTTAATTAAGCCCATTAGGCTAAAAACGGGATTTAAGTTTTTTTTAACCTAATTGGGAGATTAAAGACTGGCAACCAACATAACTCTAAACCTAGGGTTTGAGAGGGGGTTTGGGGGAAAGCAAATCAAGAGCAAATTGGAGGTTATTGGAGCCAAATTAAGGGACATTAACAACGGATCAGACACTACGAACACTTACAGGCAAGTGGTTAACTGTTGTAATTTCTAAATTGATGATAATCAATTCATATCATAGTGATGTGTAAACCAAAATTCGTTTTGGGGATAAATGGGTACAAAAAGGGGTTTTTTTGTTAATGGAACCATTGAATGAAATTTAAGGTAAGAATTAGTTGTGCTATATAATTCTGAGTATGATTATCTGGCTTGAATGAGAAAAATCGGAATATAAAAGGATGGAATTTGAAATTGAAATTGGGATTGTACCCTAGAAATTTGTGTTCTTGGGTGGGTCAAGATTCATAGTGTTAATGATGTTAAAAGGTTTAGATGATATTTTTAGTTCATGAGAAATGTTATAAGATGATTAATAGACTGATTTGAGGTTGGTTTTTGAGGAAAGAAACCTTAAAATTTCGTTAATGGTGGAATTCAGTAAGGAAGGAGAGCTAGCACGAAGGGATCAATCGATCGATCGGGGGGCATCGATCGGTCGACGATGGGAAATTCTGGGCAGTTCGGCCTGTGTGTGATATAAGAGGCAAATTAATTATAAATTAATTTCCATACATTTATTAGTGATAAATAATTATGACACAAATATTCCTAGCAATTTTGAGAGAGAGTAATTGGGACGAGGACGAATTTATGTGCGGTATTTAATGGACGAAATTGAGAGATTTTATTCCAAAATAGTGAGATAAGAATCAAGTGAGCAAATCCGGGTATATTGGTCAAGCGACCCCAAGGTAGTGAATTAAGTTTGGAGATAAACTAATTAATTTAGAGTCGGGATATAGACTCGGGAAATATTTAATATCGGGCCAAGTATATCGAGTCCGGGTATGTTAATAATTATAGGCAAATATAATTGGGAAAATTATAGAAATAAAGGTGTGACACATTGTAGGCGAAAATGTGGGTATTATATTATGAGATGTAGATTGGACCAAGTGAGCGAGTCCGGGTATGTTGGTTAAGTGTCATCAAGGTATTAAATTAATTATTGAGAGAAAGTAATTAGTTTGGAGTCGGAACATAGACTCGGGAAATGTTGAGGTACAGGCCAAGTGAGAGAGTCCGGGGATAATGGTTGGGCGACACAAGTATTAAATTAATAAGAGTGATAATTAATTTAATTAGAGTCAGATTGTAGACTCGGGTAGGATTAAATTAATAGGATTGGTAATTAAATATATTAGATTCGGACCATAGTCTCGGGAAGACGATAAATTATTAAGTGAGAAAATTAATTACGTTGAATCGAGCCACAGACTCAGGAAATTTCAGGCAGTATACGGGATATTTAGTACACGGTAAAGCCGGGGTTTATATTATATATATACGGTGTAGTGATAGTATATATATATATATATATATATATATATATATATATATATATATATATATATATATATATATATATATATATATACGTGTATATCCTGCGTGATATTAAATTTCAGGCAGTTTATGGTATTTTGAGTACACGGTAAAGTCGGGGTTTATATTATATATATACGGTGTAGTGATAGTATATACATACGTGTATATATTGTGTGTGATATTAAATATCCGTGACTAGATATTTATTCAAATTATATACTCTAATGCTATCAAGGGAGGTTGCGCGATGTGGGTGAATCCCCTAGCTTGAGGAGTAGGGTGAGTATATCCCCAGGTCATAGCGTCTGGTACATGGGTGAGGAGATTATCTCACTTTCAGGAAGGAATATGATCGCCTCCAATTCATTTATGTTGTAGACCAGGTTGGTGAGCGAATCCAACTTGGAAAACTAGGTCTTGTGAGCACACCTAGTGAGATGGCATTATAGAGTGAATCATCTGGTGAGGGTATACTCGGTAGGATGGATACACGTATGATATATGTGTGGATGTTAGTTAAGGTATGTATAATATGGTAGTAAATATTATATGTAGGTGATAATACAGTGTGTGATGTATTTACCTTATATAACTCGGGTTACAGTTATATGCTGTTAATTAATGAGAAATTAATTAAGATAACCAATTGTAGTGATATTACAGTGTATGATTTATTTACTTTATATAACTTGTGATACGGTTATATGTTACTATTTAAGATGAATTTATTAAGTTAATTGTGAAATAACTTATAATTCAGGAAATCATTTTACTCGGGTTAGAGTAGTATGGAAAGGGAAGGTTATACCAGGACTAGTTGGACAGGGTAGTACAACTAGGCGGGGTTAAGGTAACCGGTAGGTGTGCACAATAGTGGAGGGGTGAGAATGTTCACAAGGGAGTGCGACACTAACTTAAATATGAAGCGCATTCATGCATTTTAAATTATTGCAGTTAATTCACTTGCTAAATATTTTCAAAATGTTTTGGGTTCTAACCCTTGCTATAAAACTATTTTCAAAACCTTTTAGGTGTCCAGCCACAGGGATGCCAGGATTGATATTCTATTCTAGGGACACGGAGCTGCGGCATATGTGGATGCTAGCAGGAGTTTGGATTAGATGCATCATTTCTTCATTCCTAGAGTAGGAATCTTGTATCAGTTTCAGTTTTATTTAGGGCTTGTCACCCAGACTTCTCGGTACAGTTTTCGGGTGTAATTGATTCAGGTGTTGAATATTTGTATTGGATTATTTATTTGGTGGCCGGTGATTTATTCGGCAAATTGTGTAATTATGATTCATTTGATTTTCATTCAGTTGTGTGAATGGTTTATATTTTAATTCCGTATGTACTATTTTGTTTAATCAAAAAGTTAAAATTGGCACCACCTTTTGGAATACTAGGTGGTTAATAAGATTTAAAAAAATTTCGATAGTGATGCTAAGGATGATCCAACTGGGATTCCTGTTTTAATTTAGTATAGGATTGATCACCCGGTATTTTATTAGGCGGGGTGTCACACAATGCTTGGGAGCTCCCGATGGCCTCCGGGTTAATTTTTGGGGGAAAATGGACCGTTTGTACGAAACAATTACGTCATTTCGTGCGTGGGGCAGACCGTTGGAAAGGGAATTTAGAGATCTTCAAAGATTCAAAGAGTTTTTTCTCGACGGTGGAGTTATTTGGGGTAAATAGGGGCCCAAGAGTGCTCGGTGGCCTCCAAATTAATTTTTGATACTAAAATGTCCGTTCATTCGAACTGTTATACCAATTGATGCACGGGGCGGACCATTGGAAAGGGGATTCAAATCACTTTGAATATTCATTAATATTTCTCTCTAACGATAGATTTAATCGAAGTTAAACGGGGCCTAGGAGAGCCTGATAACCTCTAGATCAGTACTCAAAGTATGACTTAGGGTTTGTAGTTAAATTAGGAGGTGCTAGGGACTTAAGGAGAGACTTATGGGGTCCTAGAATGTGGTGTCTACAGCCCTCATAACCCTAATGAATGGGTTACAATCGGAAAAAATTGTTTTTTGCATTAGCCAAGGAGCCGCCCAAGACTATGACTGAATTGCAAGCAAAAATAGCCAAAATCATGAACACCGAAGAGGATCTCAACATCTCTCTCCAAATCAATCACCCTAAGACCTAATTTCTTATTCAACTTCTTTGTTCTTAAGGTCTCATCATATGAATCTCTGAATGCAATCTGTATCTCACTATCACCCTCACTAGCTCACGCGCTAGAAACACTCAAATGATCCTCGAAGGTCTCACATGCATAAATATCCTCATCGTGATAGGAAAAACTAGGTGTGCTCACTTGACTGTAACACCCTGCTTAAAATAATAACGGGTGGCCCGCCTTATACTACATTAAATCAAGAATTTCATATGGTCCAGTCTCAACATCAACTGTCGGTACAATATAATATAGGAGTAACTACCCGGTATCATACAAGCGAGATGTTAAAATTAAATAAAATATGCAACAGACAACGAACTAACACTACTAATAAAAGAAAGAAAGATGCATGAAAGAACTACGAGAAATGAAATGTTAGAATAAAAAGGAAATAAATGACTACAACGAAAATATACTACACAAAGTAGAACCGAATAAGCTGTCGGGTCATATCCAATACAATAACTGGAATGGAATAAATATAAACATGTATATAAATATTCCTTGGGTACAAACCCTATATACAACATGAATCCTACCTAGAATTTTTTCGAAGGAGGAAGCGACAACATTCTACATCCCGCAACAGTCCGCACCTGCCGCGGCTCCCAAGACTCTGGATAGAAGGTCATCCGGCATCCATGCGGTAGGACACCTGTAGTAATATATATATACAGGCAGGAGAGAAAAGTAAACGGGTCAGAGCCCGAGTTGTGAAAAATATTTATCAAGTGTGTTAACCGTGCATAAATAAATATCGGTGCACTTATTTCATAATTAAAAGTGGATTCGCACTCTCATGGATTCCCAACTCACCCCTCATCTAATGGCGCGCACCTATTCGCGTCCTCAAATTTTAGTTAAATTACCCCCATTTATAAGGACAACCTAACTTATCATAGGCATAGCCTATACCCATGAGAATTTGCCTTCCTAACTTAACCCAAGAATCCACCCCCTTCTAATTCCTACTTGATCACGTTTACAAACAAATATGCCTTAATAGGCTTAGAGGATTTCGGTTTATAATTTAATCAATTGTAGTTCTTAATAAGTTACCCACATGCATTTGGGTTGAAACATATGATTTAATTTCTAATTAATAAGCATGCAAAATTATTATTGACAAAACTTCTCTCCAATTTCAACGCTGCGCTGCGTTTCGTGCGTCGGGTGTCTCGCAAAACGAAATCCAAACAAGGAACCACCCCATTACACTACTCCTTGTCAACGTCGATCCTGGAGATCCATTATGCCACACATAAATATCGACATAACTTCTCTCTAATCTCAATAATGTACTACGTTTCGTGCGTGGAGTGTCTCGCAAAGAGAAATCCAAACAAGGAACCACCCCGTTACACTACTCCTTGACAATGTCGATCCTAGAGATCCATAATGCCGTACATACCATAATTGGCAGAACTTTTCTCCAATCTCAACACTGCACTACGTTTCATGCGTGGGGTGTCTCGCAAAGCGAAATCCAAATAAGGAACCACCCCGTTACACTACTCCTTGACAATGTCGATCCTAGAGATCCATAATGCCATACATACCATATAATGCTACCACTACTACTAAATCTCCAATAATATCCTTGGGATGATGTAACCGAAATATTCCTTAAATGCGATACATCAACCCCCATCAATCTAGTACACCATAATCATCCAAGATGTACTCCACAAAGATTCTATATCCTTTCATCTATAGGATATATAAATATATATATATAGGCATTTTATTCTCACCATATATATATATACATATACCAATCATCGATACCCATGACCAAGTGTACATATCATATCTGATGTACAATGGACATGCACATAATCCACCCGGCTATATATATCGCCGATATAACTGCATCAATGCTATCATCTTCCCAGTGCCCGGCTCACGTAGCAACTGGGGACCACCTGGTGGGGATCCACGATACCCACCTCGTGATAACTCACACACACGACGTCCCGGGAAGCGGTCATAGCTTCAACTGGCAATGAGACGAAACATACCCACCACGTTTCATCCCAAAAATATATCTATCGTATAATAACACACGGGATGACTATGACCTGGGGAATATCCACACCCTGCTCTATATGCCAGGATGCTCACCCTATGCGCGGAAACTTCCCAATGATAGCATGAGCGGGGTATGCTTAACCACATAAGTATATATATCATTCACATGCACAATATACATACATCCATATGATCCCATCATATGATCAAATATTAAACCATCATATACGGTTTAAATATCCATACTATGTATCTCCACAACATAAATATATCCATATATTCATATTTATATATAGATATATGTACATATATTCACACATCCTTATATCTATATATATACAAACTAATTCTCGTTCATATGTATAAGATATATAAACTCGGCTATAAGTATACATAATCCTCAATATACAAGCCGTCACCACAAACTCAAATAATTTACCTCGATATGTGAATACAATCCCTCACTTGAAACATATTCAATCATTTTTCCTATGATGAATAGTCTCCCAAAATCATATGTATTTATATATACAGATATTCAACCTTAGGGTTATCACCCAAAATTTTGTGTAGGAACCCATCACTACACGTTTCATCCATATTCAAAAGTACATAATTACCTTTAGTACTATTTAACTATAGGCACAAACATGACTTAATAGTCTAAAGCCTCAAATTATTCCAACCTCGTTTCAAGTATTAAAATCTCAATGGTTGTTTCCCATAATTACGTGTAAACTATCCTAACTAGAATTTATGCTACCGCTTATTCTAGTCGATAGTACTATCCAAATCGTTCCCAATTTCACCTATGGTTCAATAAATCTTATGAACCCTTACTCCTATTGAGTTATCAGTTGTTCCTAAGTCTAAACCTTTCTAAGGATATGATACCCCTCACTCTCTAAGAGTTCTCAACCTCACATCATATTTATACCTTTTTATCTATAATTGGTATTTCCAACCTCAATGAGATTTCCCCACAATCTCCATATGCAACTCCAATACATACATGGATACATTTCTCCCAAATTACCCTAGGGAGTCCGCAAAACCCTAATGTGTGAGAAACTCCTTGTATGTATCCAAGAACATATCTCTTACATCATAAGAGAAGTCCCCCAAATCAATAAACCCAACCAAAAAGGGTTTGGAATCACTATGGAGAACATACCTCAAAATGCCCTGTTTCCGAATCGATTCGGCCAGCGAATCGATTCGGCCTCCAAGGCGAATCGATTCTTCCACAGGTCGAATCGATTCAGCTTGGGTCTGAATCGATTCGGTCACACAGACCTGGGATTCTGCAACATTTCGAATCGATTCGGAAAGAGGCCGAATCGATTCGATCTGTTCAGCAGGCTACGAAATGGTCATTTTTCTACATAACCCTAAATTTCCCAAAATCCCAAATCAACAATTTCTAACTATGAATTTGTAACCCAAGAATGTTTCTAACATTAAACACATCCTATACTTTCACTTCATCAATTTATACCTCTTAAACCCATGTGTAAACATCAATTTCAAGATTAAACCCAAAAATCTAGGTTTTGATATTAATACCCAAAAATCATTTCTTTAACCCACAAATTATGAAATGAAATACACAAATAACTATTTAGCAAGATTAAACACTTGCCTCAGATTTGTAGAGGTTGGATCGTCCTCGATGTCGCGATTGGGCCAGAAATCTCCAAGCTTTTCTTCCTCTCTCTCTCTTCCTTTCTTCTTCTTCTTTCTCTCCTCTTTTCTCTTTTCTTTTTATCTTTCTCTCTTTCTCTAAATGATAAGGCTTCATCGGTAAGCCTCTTAAGCCTATAAAACATAAGTCCCAGTTTTAAATGTTAATACACACTTTAAATGACTTGTTCACTCCAATTCGAGTCAAACTAACATAAAATATTCCGGAGCCGAATTAAAACACAATGACAGTCATTTTGACTATCTGGACCCTTCCGGGATCAATGGTACCCTCAAAATCATCATCTGGAATACTTTAAAACGTCCTCTATTTTTGGACTTCAATTCCCAAATTTTAAAATTCTCCAATTCAATTAAATTTTATTTTCCCAAAATTTAATTTCTCAGTTTCCAAAATCGTGGGGTGTTACAGTGACTAGCTAAAAAAGCAACATACATCCCATGTGAAGACTCATCCCCTAAATCCTTCACCTCTTCCTCACTATCGCTAAGAGTGGATGGCATGGCAATCTTTTTGCCCTTTCTCTTTTGCCTAGTGGGACACTCAAATGTTCTATGTTCTCTACTCTCACATTTAAAACACTTATCTTCTTTCTCTTTCTCTTACTCACCCTCATCCTCACCGCTCCCTTTGGCCTCATCTTTCTTTTTAGTTTTCTAAAAAAACCTTTTATTGGAAGAATTTTGTTTTGGAAACTTGAGAAACTTTTTGAAATTTTTAGCAAGCATGGCCATATCAAAATCAGACTTGTCCTCAGACTCAGACTCGGACTCACAAACTCTCACTTTATTTTTCTTATCACTCTTGGACACTTCCTTTCCCATCCTATATTGGTCTCTAAGTACTATCCCTCTATCCTTAGGTTTGATATTCTCGGGGAACATGTCAAACTCAAATTATCTAAGGAATTTAAAACAGTTACTTTAGGGATAAAAATTTTAGGTTGCGATCTTAAAATCTTTTTAACCACTCATGAATTAGGAATGTGGTCACCAATATTGAAACTAGTGTTGGAAATATCAGACAAATGTGCATAAAACTCATCAAATCACTCAGTCTCAAGCATGATAATTGTTTCAAATTGGGTGGCTAAATTTTATAATAGAGACTCTTTGACCGTGATCGTGACTTCATGGGTAAGTTGTAAAACATCCCATGCTTCTTTAGATATGGTTCAAATCATAATACGTTGGAACTCCTCAGGAGTGATGGAACCAGAAATGGCACTCAGCCTACGTAAATTAAAAGTGCTCCACCTAAACTCATCCTTAATCCACTCAGTCACGACTTTAAGATTAGTGACATTTTTTATGATGACGGTGGGAGGAGTCCAGCCTCCTTAATAAATAATCTAAACTCTCTCATTAATTTCTTTAAAATGTGATTTCATGCGGGCTTTCTAGTAGGAATAATTAGTCTTATAAAAAATTGGCAACTAATTATATAAGTTTTCATTCGTAAACATTGGGATAATTTTTCAAAAACAGATTTTTCAAAAAAATTAATATCACACAAATTTTGGAAAAAACAGAATCACTCAATAATTTAGAGAAACCTGCTCTGATACCAATTTCTAAAAGTGGCAATCGCTTAAAAGATCTTATACCAATTTGTAAATGCGCGGTGTGAAATTGATTTGAATAAATTCATAAATTCCAAGTAAACACTTATTTAATCAATTATCAATTTTAAACCAAATTAATTAAACCCAATTTTACCCAACCCTAAAAGAACATCTAGGTGAAGTGGATCATGTCAACACAATTGACTCACAGATTTCAGGAAAAATCCTCGAAGGAAAAAACCTTTTATTTCACTAATAATACTCACAATGATTACAAGAGAAATCTGAAAAGAATTTAGCGTAGGAAACTCTCAAGAAACTTAGTTCTGAATCATCAATTAATCAACCTCAGAAGATCCACAAAGACATGTAGACAAGTAATCCGAGAAATACCCACGAGTACTCTCTTTGACACGCAGTTAAGGTCAGCCCATCACCTCCCTCAAGTGGCACCTAGATCAGCAGCAAGTTATCCTCCCTACAAGAGAATATCCAGCAAAACTATATCTCGGGTTACTAAAAAATTCACTAAAAGCAATTGGGATTTGTGAATTAAAAACAAAAGGATTTGGGCCCTAAAAGAAGAAGACAAAAGTATTTTGCAGATTGTAGTTTTCGTAGCTCTGTAAAATTTGGGTCTTCTTAACCAAAACGACTCATTTAACATGCTTTATATAAAAAAACTTGAGCTGGTAGATTGCTCGAATGAGATCACACTATCGCTTGAATGATGCCCTGTGTCGCTCGAACGAGATTTACATGACAAGGCAATGTCGCTTGAACGACAATAACCTGTCTCTCGAACGATAGTTAAAAAAATAAAAAATATATTCCATCAAAAACTCTGCCTCAACACTTAAAAAAAATCTTTTTGACGAAGATTAATGCCTCAACACTTAGAAAATATTTTAGAAAAATATTCCAAGACTTTTAAGTGAACCTTTAAGTAACCAAAACACAATCATACCAAAATTCATCTCGTGGAAACTTGAACGTTGTAGAACATTTGATATTCGGGTCCGTCTTTATGTATGTTCAAACTGAAACTTTTTCTTTGACATTTAGTAGCAGTATACGACATATACTAATGTAAATAGGACTTATAAAATATGCCCTTAGAAATACGATGTGAGGGGAATCGTTCGATATACTCCAAAGGTACTTGGCCAATGGAAGGTGGGAGTCATATCGCTTAGGATAATTGTGACCTATCGGACCAACGCCTATAACGAAGTGACACCCAGTTACAGGACAAAATTTGGTCAATAGCCATGCTCTTTGGTTATGTAGTGTGCAAAATGCATGATTCTTGATTTGTATATTATATAGAGAGTATATTTATTTAGCATGATGAGCATTATACTAAACAGGGAAGAATGTACAAGTACAAAAAGTAAATCTATACTAAGCAAGGATAAGTGAGCGACGTGTGAATATCTATAAGTGAGTGTGTGGTAGTGAACTTAAGCACGGATCAACTACAAGTGGTGTTTGACAAGTGTGAGTGAGGATGGATATATACAAGTGTAATAAGTGGAGGTGTGTGTTAGTGACATCTAAGCATGAATATTCTAAGTGGTGTGTGCAATATGTGGATATAAGTCATCCTAGGTTTACATAGTGTGAAGTGTACATGAAGAGTATCTATAAGTGAGTGAGTAGTGATACAATCATGAGGTATATTTATGCAAAAAATAATAAAGAAGAAAAAGGGAACATACAGGTAGGTGCATATGCACACAAGCAAAAAAACACCCATGCAAACAGAGTTTATCACTCTTATGAAAATGATCCCTAGCGGAGTCACCACTGTGGCCATCCTGATCAAGAATGTGCGTCCCCCTTCCCCTCTCTATCCTTATTCCTAAGAACGTGGGCTGGGGAAAGAAAGGGGGATGAAAGGTCTCACACCCTTTTTTATTTAGGAACACTTCGGTCATCGTCGGTGTGGCGTGAATATAAAGAGATGGAGTTGCCAACCTATTTTGTACAAAATAGCAAAAGAAAATGTCGCCGCCTCAAGAGGGAAACATTAAACACAAACATAATCTTAAGAAACTAATAGTTCGAAGGGTTTGGGGGCTAAGTTACAAAATGGGAAGGTGTTAGGCTCCCATCTCGCCTTTTCGATCTCTCATGGGCTTGTTTTATTATTTTTCTTTATTTCTCCATGAAGTGTGTGTGCATGTATATATAGTGGAGATCAAAATCACCCAAATCATACCATGAAAGGGATAGAGTGAGATCATATGTAGGAATGTTCCCAAGATAATATACAAAAAATATGATTTATGCGTTTATCATGATATTGATCGTTATAATGGAACAATAATATGTGTTGAATAAATCGCTAACATGGATTACAAACATAATGCGTATTAATGTAAGAATATGATAAATGCGGAAGTAGAGGAAATGGGAAATTAGAAAATAAGAAAATTGGATTCAGAGTCTTGGGTTTTAATCCGAGATGCCTACGTAGCCTATAAAGGGATTAAAGTCCCTCATAGTTTGCATGTGGCATAGGGGTGGGGTTTATCCCATAGATTCGAATGGATTTTATAATATGTGCATGTAGAAAATATGTTTAAGTTTTGAAAAAGTGTGATGGATAATCCCGTTCAGAATTTATGCGCGTTACCCTTTTTTTGTTTGTTTTGTTTTTTTTTATAGAAAATAAAGTATGTGAAATATACTAATAAAAATGCAAGATGTTAATGTGTATGAACCAAAGTAAAACTAGATTATGAATCTAATGTAATTTACGCTAAAATAAGAAATTTATAGAGATAGAGAAGGATTTGGACCTTCTTTGAAGCTTGAGCTTCGATCTTGGATGAACTCCCTTGAATGTGAGATGAATATTGGATGAAATAAAATGAGATTTTTTGAAATTGGGTATGAAAAGGATGGGAATGTAAGATTGTATGGAATTTCACATAAGGAAACTTTGCCGATTATAAGAGAATGTTTTCTGAGATCAGTGATGTAGATCGATCTGAGGTGTGTCTTGGGAGTGAGGTCATGCCCTCTATTTATAGTTCAGGGGTGGTGCTGATTGACATGTCCCTATCCCTTCCAATCGGCAGGTAACCCTAGACACACTATCAATTGGCAGAGAAATGGACCTGCCAATCGGCAGTCTCGTGCAGATTTTTCTGATAAATTATCTGTAGAATTAAATTCGTTGATCAAAATCATGCACGTGGCATACCATTGGAAAGGTAATTCAGATACCTTAAAGAGTCCTTTGGATTGATCTCAGGTTCGGGAGCTTACTTTGGGTTAAATGTGGCTCGGAAGTGCACGTCAATCCTTTGGACAGGAGATCATCGGATGGAAATGGATTGTTCATTCGAACGGTAAGTCAGAATCACACAGGGTGGACCGTTGGAAAGTTTAGGTGATGTAATTTGACATTACAAAGAGATTCACTGGATTCAAAAAGTTGACATTGGTCAATCGGGGCTTGGAAGAGCCCGGTGACCTTTCGGAGTAAAATGGATTGTTCGTCCTCTTCGTTAGTCAGAATTGTGCATAGGGCGGACTGACGTATAGGGTATTCAGTGCCCTTCATAGATTCATTCAGTATCATTTAAGCTTAAGAGTTGGCATTGGTCAAATGGAGCTCGGGAGTACCGGGTGGCCTTCAAATCAGTTTTTGGGGGAAATGAATCATTCATTCAAACGTTTACGCCGTTTTGAGCATGGGTTGACCATTGGAAATGATTTTCAGTGACCTTAGAAGAATCAAAGAGCTTTTTCTCTGAAGATGAAGTTGAATGGGGTCAAATCGGGGCCTCGGAGTGCTTGAGAGTCTCTAGATCGATTTTTGGTAGTAAAATGGTCCATTTCTCTGAATCGTTATGTCGATTCGCGCATGGGGCAGACTGTTGGAAATGGGGTTCCGAGCCTTTGAATATTTAAATAGATTTATCTCTGATGATAAAGTTGATTGGAGTCAAAAGGGGCCCTGGAACGCTCGATGGCCTCCAGATCGGTACTCGGAGTATGACCTAGGGTTTATAGTGAAATGGGGAGGTGTTAGGACCTAAGGAGAGACTTATGGGGTCCTAAAATGTGGTGTATACAATTATCTCAAAGGATAATAACATGATGAGGTTTATCAACCAAGGACATAAGATTATATCTCATGTTAAAAAATAAAAACAAATAATACCATTAAAAGAGTAAACCCAAGCTCCAGTTCAATTAAGAATAACAATTCAAGAATAAAAGACTCAAAGCTTTAATAGTATTGAAAATTTCCAAAACCTTTTTAAATGTTTTTAACTAACACTTTTATCTTCCTGAATGTGCAATTTGGTTAAAACCATTAGTTTCACATCCTTAATGGTAATCAATTTTGGATGGATGGATATATTTGAAACACGTCTTTGTTCAAAATGACTTTTGCATATGAAAGATTTCACACATTCATTAATAATATCGGATATTATTTCCAATTTTCAAAGGTACGTATAATCAACCAATAAAATTTGTATCCCTCACCACATAATCTCTCATAATCATATGTATAATGTGGGGACTTAATTAATGCAGCCCAATTCTTCAACCGACCAGCCTAGTACACAAAATGGACTGCCCAGCCCAACTAAAAAAAGTTATTTTAAACTCGTGTATTTGACATGTGCTTAAATGCACGGCGATAGGTTCAAATCGATAAGTTACAATCTCGGAGGATATATTCCTGGACACTTACAAGTTATCTACAATATGGTTGAGTTACTTGTTCAATTCAATCACTTATTGCTATAACTATAAAATATAAACCCTGGCCCGGGGAAAAAGGTTGTAACTTCATTTTTTAGAGATACTAATAAGAATACAGTTACCTCTCCATGGAAGTAGGCAAGTTGCCAAACCATGTATCTGGTGTTGTGTGTGTGATTATTTATTCTTGCATCTCGATATTTCTTTATAGATCTCTTATTGTGATAATAATTGCACTCACATATAGCATTTAGCTTTTCAATTCCTTTAAATCATGATAAATTCTCACACATACACAATTGAGGATAAAAGAATTTCACTCACAAATATTTTAATCCTTCAAATGTTTGTAAAGTATTGTGCCACTAAGTTTATAAGACTTTGTAAGAAAATATAAACTTGTCTTATGATTCACAAAATTACTTATATCTAAACGAAAGGAAAACTTATTTAAAAAATAACCATTTGATATACAAAGATATTTGGCAAGGAGTATATAATCTAAAGAGCATATAAATGATTTTATTTAATAAATCTTTTTATGATAAGGAATATAGCTAACTCTTAATATGGCATAGGAAATAAAAATGCAACAAAACAAAGAAGCACAAATCCGACGGTGCAATCTAGTCCAATCAAGAAATTTAGTTAATATATCTGCTAATTGAAGATCGATAGAAAGATAGCTTAAAAATGCGACTTTTTCTTTAATTAGAACTCTAAGGTGTCGTGTGTGTGTGTGTGTGTGTGTGTGTGTGTGTGTGTATATATATGCTTTGTTATATAATTTTGAATGGAATTTTTATATTTATATATATAGCATTAGTATTGTCACAATATATAAACATACAATCTTGACCAATACTATAATCTTCCGACATTTGTTTCATCCAAAGTAGTTGAGCGCAACAACTTCTCGCCATGATATACTCTATTTCGACTATGGAAAAAGATACATAATTTTGTTTCTCGGCATGCCAAGAGACTAAATAACTTCCAAGATGGAAGCATACTCTTAATGTACTTATCCTCCCACCAACATCATCTGCCCAATTGGTATCCGAATAAGATGATAAGGAAGTGTTGGAATTTTTAGAATAAAAAAACCAAAGCCCATGTGTGACACCCCGCCTAATTAAATACCGGGCGATCACTCCTTTATTAAATTAAAATCAAGGTGAACAGTTGGTTCATTCTTAGCATCACTGTCGTAAAAATAAACTTTTCCAAATTAACACCCTAATTAATTAAACTAAGTGTCAAAACCATTTTTCAACATTTCTGACCAATTTTATTTTTAAAGGAAAATTATTTATTTAATTAGTAACAACATTTTCAATAAGTAAGAATCATACACCAATTATCCTGGAACATAATCCAATTATTTTAAACATTCAACATCCAAAATCCCAACATTTAAAACTTAATGTAAAACATACACGCTGAAAAAATCTCAAAGGAACAGTACTAGAAATAACTGAAATACAAATGTCCCAACAAAACAGAAAAATAGTGGAAAGGGTGACACATGCCCCAATAACTGAGAATCATAGGAGTGGAATCAAGTCTAAGCAAGTGGCCTGCAACTCCCACCTAAGATGCAGCACGTTACTTCCAAGGGATTCTAAGCAAGATGCCCCTGCGGCTGGGCACCTGTAGTACATACATATATATACAAGAGAGAGAGAGAGAGATAGAGAGAGAGAGAGAAACGGTTCAGAGCCCGATAGTGTATATGATTTAAAAATTGTTTAGCAAGTATTTAAATTGATACAGGCCAATGCAACAACATATTAGTGCGACACTCTCTTGAGAAATTCTCACCTCTCTTCTAATGTGCACACCTATCGCGCTAACCTTCCCAGTGGTCTATCTCATCATATATCACGTTATCCTGTCCCAAAGGTTTAACTTATCTTAGGTTATTCGCAGGATTCAAAATTTAACGATTCAATTGTTTGAAAAGAATATTTCGATTAGTAACCAAAGTTCTCATTTTAACTTTATAAATCAATAAAGTTTTCCAGTGTCATATTATACTTTCTCAAAACAAGTATTTACAATTTGAGTCATCAACCATGTCCTACATATCAATTCACAGTAGGTAGTTCCAAATTTCATAATTTCATATATATATATATATATATATACTACTCGTAAAATATATATATCATAACAGCACCCCAAATAAAAACTATGGTGCTGGAATACTCTACTATCCAAAACCCCATATCACTCGTATTAAGGGGAATACAATCGGAATCACTCTCGAATTGTATTAACACATACACAAACAAAATTGAGGCAAAGTATAGATTCCAAGTCTCTAAGAGGATGGCACATTCCTACGTCATTTAGGACCGTCTGAACTATCACATCGATAGCCTGTACCAAGGATATCTATCTTCTAGGGTACAAGTCAATATCCCCCATAAAGGTCCCATCGAGATAAGATTGTCCCAGCGCGGTAACCTCAGGGATAGCAAGTAGCGTGGGCATGATATTCACACATAGATAGCATATGCATACACAGTCATATAACTATACTAATATTACCATATCTATATTAGGTATATTCTCAAATCCCATAGTTACGACTTTTATCCATATTATCATATTTCAGTAAACATTTATAACGATTTGTTTCTAACCTTGAATCGGTATTATTCTAACGTACCACACAACTCTCATGGCTTTATTCTCCAAATTATAAAATTCAGTAGGTATACACATTTGTCCCAAAGTAACTATCTTACGTGTCTCTCTCTCTTTAAATCATAAATTCACCGACCCTTATGTAATTGTCCCAAAATACAATCTTTGCCCGACATCAAGGGTCCCAAAATTTATTCACATGTCCTAGTGGTCTTCCCTATCTCCCAAAACATTTTATTAAGGATACCCAAGAATTATTTCACAATAAATTGAACTTAACTAATTTAGAAAGGGAAATAGGAGTCTGCCAGGAGGGGTCGATCGATCGAACCTTCGATCGATCGAAGCTCTGGGCTCGATCGATCGATCAAGCAGGTATTGCGATTTCTGCAGTTTTGCAGTTACGGGTTCTAACACATTTCTTCATCCAAATATAAGTTTTTCATTCACAAACGTCCAAAGATTTATCCTACTGACATTATATCATCATACTAAGTATATCCAACGTAAAGCATGTGAATTTCTATCACTATACATGGATTAACAGCCCAAAAATTATCATAATTATCAAGAACCCTAGAATTCTCTTAAACATGGTTCTAACAAGTATTTCCAGAAATTGCTTCTTATAAACATCATAATTTCGTGGGTAATTCCTCTACATGGCAAGGGTTTCCAGAATTATCAATTTATCCATCACTACATGCAATTTCCTAACTCATATCTTAGGTTTCTTCCATAAAAACTCATTCTAATTACTCCTACACTAATATGAAAGATGCACCAACGAAATGAGCAAGATAAACACTTGCCTGGGATTTTTGGTATTCTGATTTGCAGATGTTTTGGGTGTGGTTGCGTAGCCCGTCGCGTGATCTACGCGTTGGTGGTGGTGGCGGTGCAAACGGATGGATTTTGGGCTTTGGATTGCCTTGGAAGCTCTCTCCTTCCCTCTCCTATGGCCATCACTTGTCTTTGGTTGTTCTAACCCTAGAAGACAACCTCAGACATCTGATATAACCCTTAGAATTTCGTGGGTTTAATTACCCATAATTGCGAAATGTCCAAAACGCCCTCCCGGGGTACTAATTAGGCCTAACAACGCCCCGAGACCCAAACCAAACCCCCGGGTATACTTTTCTGACTATCTCGACTCTTCTGGACGAGTTGGCGCACTCAAAACGACCATACGAACGACTTATAAAATATTCACTTTTATTTATCAATATTTAGTCCCGACGCGACACGGGCGCGTCCCGACTCAAATTTCCAAAATTGTCATTTTATTCACTCGTGACATTCAATATAACCAATATTACATATTACTTTGCTCATTAGTAATATTCAACAAATTTCCCACAATTACTAACTCTCGTCACGTTAATAATTATAACATAATTAATTTCCGAATTTTTATTAAATAATTAACTCAAATTAAATTTAATAAATCCTCAAATTAATATAGCATAAAAATACAGGGTATTACATACTTCCCCCCTAATAACGGAATTTCGTCCCGAAATTCGGAAAACCAGGCATACCTGGTAAGAACAAATCTGGATATCTCTCGCGCATATCGGCCTCGCGCTCCCAAGTGGATTCCTCCATATTATGATGCTCCCACTGGACTCGCACAAGTGGAACTATCTTCGACCTCAATCTCCTCTCACTATAGTCTAGGATAGCCACCGGTCTCTCCTCGTAAGAGATGTCAGGCTGTAAGTCTTTCTCATCTATCGCAATGTGAGTATGGGCCATATCATCCCGAAGATACCGTCTCAACGACGAGATGTGGAATACATCGTGAATGCGATGCAAATGTTCTGGCAGTCCCAATATGTATGCTACCAGCCCAATCCTCTCGATGATGGGAAATGGTCCCACGTACCTCGGGGCCAATTTCCCTTTCTTCCCGAACCTCATCACTCCTTTCATAGGAGATACACACAGTAACACTTGGTCCCCAACATTAAACTCCCGGAAGAACCGTTTCGCATCGGCGTAGCTCTTCTGCCTGTCCTGGGCTACTCGAATGCGACTCCTGATCATCCCAATCCTCGGGGAGGTTTCCGGAATTACCTCCGGTCCTAGCAACTTGTTATCCCCCACCTCGAGCCAACAAGTTGGAGAACGAAAAGGCATGCCATACAAAGCCTCAAATGGAGCCATACCAATCGTAAACTGATAAGAGTTATTATAAGAAAACTCTACCAATGGAAGATGTGGCTCCCAACCTCCTCCAAAATCAAGAACACACATGCGTAGCATATCCTCCAACATCTGATTAGTACGCTTTGTCTGTCCATCTGCCTGTGGGTGATAAGCTGAACTCAACCTCAACTCAGTACCCATAGCCTCCTGAAAGCTTTCCCAGAAACGTGACACAAAAATCTTGTCTCTATCTGACACAATATTCATGGGTACCCCATGTAATCTGACAACCTCAACAATGAACAACTGAGCATACTGACCCGTGGTATAGTCTGTCCGTACCGGCAGAAAATGAGCCACCTTGGTCAAATGGTCTACAATCACCCAGATAGAATTGTGGCCCCGCTGTGATGTAAGCAACCCTGTAATAAAATCCATGGAAATACTCTCCCACTTCCACGGGGGTACTTCCAATGGCTGAAGCAATCCTGACGGTTTCTGATGGTCCACCTTCACCATCTGGGAGGTAGAACACTTGGACACGAACTCAGCAATGTCCTTCTTCATCCCACTCCACCAGTATTGCCTCCTCATATCCTGGTACATCTTATCTCCTCCAGGATGTACTGCAAATCGGGACCCGTGAGACTGGGTCATCACTGCATGACGTAATTCTGCTCCTTCTGGAACCACCAATCTCCCATTAAACCTCAAACCCCCATCAGAACTAACAGAGTAGGACTCAGCACCCTCAGCTAAAAGTCGTACAATCTGCTCCTGCCAAAACGAGTCTGTGGTATGTGCCTGTATCACCCTTGTAACAATCTTGGGTGTGACTGACATAACAGATATGAAGGAACAGGATACTGTGTCCTGGTGGCCTAACTCCTTCCACTTTGCTTTCCAGACGTCCATTACCTCGTCTACCGGTCTACAGCTCAACGCATCAGCAACTACGTTGGCCTTCCCCGGATGATACTGTATGTCAAACTGATAGTCCTTCATAAACTCTAACCATCTGCGCTGACGCATATTCAGTTCTCGCTAAGTGAATAGGTACTGCAGTGACTTGTGGTCTGTGAACAAACGGAACTTCTCCCCCAATAAGTAGTGCCTCCATATCCTCAATGCAAAAACGACCGCTGCTAACTGCAGGTCGTGGGTGGGGTAATTCTTCTCATGCGGCTTAAGCTTGCGGGAGGCAAAAGCTATAGCCTTCTCCTCCTGTTGAAGTACTCCCCCAAGTCCCCGTAAAGAGGCATCGGTGTAAACCAGGTACTCCACACCCGGCTTTGGTAATGCAAGGACTGGTGCTAAAATGAGCTTGTCTTTCAGCTCGTCGAAAGCCAACTGACAAGCGTCATACCAAACATATGGTACCCCCTTGCGAGTCAGATTCGTCAATGGACCCGCTATTTTGGAGAATCCCCGAATGAATCTCCTGTAGTATCCGGCTAACCCCAAGAAACTACGCACTTGTGTCGGTGTCGTGGGCTATCCCCATTCCCTCATCGCTGACACTTTACTCGGGTCAACTGCAATCCCCTGCTCAGAAACAACATGGCCCAAGAACTGTACTTCTCGCAACCAGAATCCACACTTCTCGTACTTAGCATACAACTGATGCTCTCGTAAAGTCTGAAAAACCTGCCTCAAGTGCTCGGCATGCTCCTCCTCGGAGTGTGAATATATGAAAATGTCATCTATAAAGACGATGACAAACTGATCCAAAAACTCTCTGAATACTCGGTTCATTAAGTCTATGAATACGACTGGAGCATTTGTGAGACCAAATGGCATCACCCTGAACTCATAAGACCCATATCTCGTCAAGAAGGCAGTCTTTGAAACATCCTGCTCTCTAATATATTGTTGATGGTACCCCGACCTCAGATCTATCTTCGAAAAGAAAGTTGCTCCCCTGAGTTGGTCGAACAGATCATCGATTCGAGGCAACGGATACTTATTCTGTATCGGGACCTTATTCAACTCCCGGTAGTCCACACACAACCTCAGTGAACCATCTCTCTTCTTCACAAATAGAATTGGAGCGCCCCAAGGTGAGGTACTCCTGCGAATGAATCCCTGACCTAAGAGTTGCTCTATCTGATCTCGTAACTCTCGCATCTCCGCCGGAGCCATACGGTATGGAGAGCGTGCTATAGGTCTAGTATCTGGCAATAAATCTATAACAAAGTCTATCTCTCGACTGGGGGGTAGGCCCTGTATTTCCTGAAACACGTCGGAATACTCTCGAACAACTGGAATCGAGTCTAACAGAATCACAACCTCCTTAGAGGTATCCTCCTCTATATAATATAAACGGGTGGTCGAACCTCCCTCTGGGCGAGGCATCGCCACTACAAACATCTCTTGCCCCGGAATGGCAAAAACAATGCTCCCACCGAAGCAATCAATCATGGCTCTATAAGCTGCGAGCCAATCCATACCGATAATAACATCATGCTCATGCATATCTAAGACTAACATGTCTGCAGGTAATACCAAACTACCAATCTCTACCCCCACTCCTCGGCATATAAAGAAGATAAGCGACCCACTCCCCAGTAGTGAGTCTACACACGTCACTGTGCTATCTGCTGTGGCTAACAACCCTAAGGCCTTCGCAAAATGCGTAGCTATAAAACAATGAGTCGCCTCAGTATCAAACAAAACTCGACCCATAGTACCATTGATAGGAAACATACCCTCAATCGCGGGTGGTGCCGGTGGAGCTGCTGCCTGGTGGACGTTATAGACACGTCCGTACTGTAACTTCCCCTGCTGCACTGGAGCTGCTGGAATGGCTGATAGGGATGGCACCTGGGCTAGAGCTGGGAGGGCAACCGGAAAAAGTGGTCTCTGTGGCTCATTACGGGCACCCTGCTGCTGTGGGGCCCTATCTCCCTCCGAACAATCCTGGCGCCTATGGCCGTGTCTACCACACCCAAAACATCGGCCTTTGAAGTTGCCTCCCCTCTGACCCTGCTGACCACGGCCCTACTGGCCGTTACCATTACGCCACTGGCCCTGTTGGCCCTGATGAACACGCTGTTGGCCCTGCTGCTGACCCTGCTGTCGGTGTTGGCCTTGCTGGCCCTGCTGACCCTGCCTATAACCCCAATATCCCTGCCTGGAATCACCTGAACGGAATCGCTTAGCAGGGTCCCCCTGATGGGAACTCTGCTCGTGCTGACGAGTCTGTCCATGAGATGGTGCCCCATTAGCACTATTACCCCCGGCCCTGCCCTGCTGGCTGGACTATCCTGCTCTCTTGCTTCCCTGCAGATGGAAGCGGTGATCCTGGCAATGTAGTAACACAGCATTGAGTACATCAGTAAAAGTACTCAGAGATAGATTCCCTATAAGATGCTGACGGATCCTCCAAGCTAACCCGTCCATGAACAACATAATCTTCTTGCCCTCAGTGGGTGCCTCATCTGGCACGATGGTGAGAAGTCTCGTGAACTCCTCCTCATACTCAGCTACGGTATAATTCTCCTGCTTCAAATTCAGTACTTTCAGCCTTATCTCAGTCTGCACGACGGGTGGAAAATACTTGCAGTCAAACCGCTCCCAGAAAAACTGAATAGGGATCGTGTCCCTCTCCTCCAATGTGGTAGTGGACTCCCACCACTGCAAAGCGGCCCCCACCAGCTTAAAGGAAGCCAATAACTGCCTTTGCATGTCGGTGCACTCATACATACGAAGATGCCGCTGGATGTCTTTCTTCCATTGGCTGACTGTGACGATATCTGAGCTACCAGAGAACTCAGGGGGATACGCCTTCTGAAAAGCATCCCTAACCCTCTCCCATGCAGATGGAAGCTGTGTTGGTACTGGCGCCACTGCCTGAATCTGGGGTGGAGCCTGCTGAACCACCGCTAGCACGGCATTTACCGCCTGAGCAACAATGGCGGCTACTTCATTAGCATTCATAGTGCCTTATTCCGGAGCTGCTGGCTGCTCGGCCTGGGCACGCCTATCCTTCGGTGCACGTCTCGGAGGCATCTAAAACGTGAAGAAGTTTATTAGTCTACAGTCATTATCAAATCTCAAATAGCTGAAGACATAAACTTGAAAGAAAGAATACAACCATCCTATAATAGGGCTCTATAGCAAAAACGTTATGATGAAAGCAAAATAAGCCGTATAGATCCTATGGACACTAGAACCTGATGCTCTGATACCACCTGTGACACCCCGCCTAATTAAATACCGGGCGATCACTCCTTTATTAAATTAAAATCAAGGTGAACAGTTGGTTCATTCTTAGCATCACTGTCGTAAAAATAAACTTTTCCAAATTAACACCCTAATTAATTAAGCTAAGTGTCAAAACCATTTTTCAACATTTCTGACCAATTTTATTTTTAAAGGAAAATTATTTATTTAATTAGTAACAACATTTTCAATAAGTAAGAATCATACACCAATTATCCTGGAACATAATCCAATTATTTTAAACATTCAACATCCAAAATCCCAACATTTAAAACTTAATGTAAAACATACACGCTGAACAAATCCCAAAGTAACAGTACTTGAAATAACTGAAATACAAATGTCCCAACAAAACAGATAAATAGTGGAAAGGGCGACACATGCCCCAATAACTGAGAATCATAGGAGTGGAATCAAGTAAATGAAATCGTCTAAGCAAGTGGCCTGCAACTCCCACCTAAGCTGCAGCACATTCCTTCCAAGGGATCCTAAGCAAGACGCCCCTGTGGCTGGGCACCTGTAGTACATACATATATATACAAGAGAGAGAGAGAGAGAGAGAGAGAGAGAGAGAGAGAGAAACGGGTCAGAGCCCGATAGTGTATATGATTTAAAAATTGTTTAGCAAGTATTTAAATTGATATAGGCCAATGCAACAACATATTAGTGCAACACTCTCTTGAGAAATTCTCACCTCTCCTCTAATGTGCACACCTATCGCGCTAACCTTTCCAGTGGTCTATCTCATCATATATCACGATATCCTGTCCCAAAGGTTTAACTTATCTTAGGTTATTCGCAGGATTCAAAATTTAACGATTCAATTGTTTGAAAAGAATATTTCGATTAGTAACCAAAGTTCTCATTTTAACTTTATAAATCGATAAAGTTTTCCAGTGTCATATTATACTTTCTCAAAACAAGTATTTACAATTTGAGTCATCAACCATGTCCTACATATCAATTCACAGTAGGTAGTTCCAAATTTCATAATTTCATATATATATATACTACCCGTAAAATATATATATCATAACAGCACCCCAAATAAAAACTATGGTGCGGGCATACTCTACTATACAAAACCCCATATCACTCGTATTAAGGGGAATACAATCGGAATCACTCTCGAATTGTATTAACACATACACAAACAAAATTGAGGCGAAGTATAGATTCCAAGTCTCTAAGAGGATGGCACATGCCTACGTCTCTTAGGACCGTCTGAACTATCACATCGATAGCCTGTACCAAGGATATCTATCTTCTAGGGTACAAGTCAATGTCCCCCATAAAGGTCCCATCGAGATAAGACAGTCCCAGCGCGGTAACCTCAGGGATAGCAAGTAGCGTGGGCATGATTTTCACACATAGATAGCATATGCATACACAATCATATAACTATACTAATATTACCATATCTATATTAGGTATATTCTCAAATCCCATAGTTACGACTTTTATCCATATTATCATATTTTAGTAAACATTTATAACGGTTCGTTTCTAACCTTGAATCCGTATTATTCTAACGTACCACACAACTCTCATGGCTTTATTCTCCAAATTATAAAATTCAGTAGGTATACACATTTGTCCCAAAGTAACTCTCTTATGTGTCTCTCTCTCTTTAAATCATAAATTCACCGACCCTTATGTAATTATCCCAAAATACAATCTTTTCCCGACATCAAGGGTCCCAAAATTTATTCACATGTCCTACTGGTCTTCCCTATCTCCCAAAACATTTTATTAAGGATGCCCTAGAATTATTTCACAATAAATTGAACTTAAATAATTTAGAAAGGGAAATAGGAGTCTGCCAGGAGGGGTCGATCGATCGAGGTCTGGGGCTCGATCGATCAAACCTTCGATCGATCGAAGCTCTGGGCTCGATCAATCGATCAAGCAGGTATTGCGATTTCTACAGTTTTGCAGTTACGGGTTCTAACACATTTCTTCATCCAAATATAAGTTTTTCATTCCCAAGCGTCCAAAGATTCATCCTACTGACATTATATCATCATACTAAGTATATCCAACGTAAAGCATGTGAATTTCTATCACTATACATGGATTAACAGCCCAAAAATTATCATAATTATCAAGAACCCTAGAATTCTCTTAAACATGGTTCTAACAAGTATTTCCAGAAATTGCTTCTTATAAACATCATAATTTCGTGGGTAATTCCTCTACATGGCAAGGGTTTCCAGAATTATCAATTTATCCATCACTACATGCAATTTCCTAACTCATATCTTAGGTTTCTTCCATAAAAACTCATTCTAATTACTGCTACA
The DNA here is from genome assembly GCA_949130495.1 of Sambucus nigra. Taxonomy (NCBI): domain Eukaryota; kingdom Viridiplantae; phylum Streptophyta; class Magnoliopsida; order Dipsacales; family Adoxaceae; genus Sambucus; species Sambucus nigra. Next base: position 288,666,694 of record OX422215.1, on the reverse strand, counting down.
CTAATATGAAAGATGCACCAACGAAATAAGCAAGATAAACACTTGCCTGGGATTTTTGGTGTTCTGATTTGCAGATGTTTTTGGTGTGGTTGCGTAGCCCATCGCACGATCTACGCGTTGGTGGTGGTGGCGGTGCAAACGGATGGCGTTTGGGCCTTGGATTGCCTTGGAAGCTCTCTCCTTCCCTCTCCTATGGCCATCACTTGTCTTTGGTTGTTCTTAACCTAGAAGACAACCTCAGACATCTGATATAACCCTTAGAATTTCATGGGTTTAATTACCCATAATTGCGAAATGTCCAAAACGCCCTCCCGGGGTACTAATTAGGCCTAACAACGCCCCGAGACCCAAACCAAACCCCCGGGTATACTTTTCTGACTATCTCGACCCTTCCGGGCACTCAAAACTACCATACGAACGACTTATAAAATATTCACTTTTATTTATCAATATTTAGTCCCGACGCGACACGGGCGCGTTCCGACTCAAATTTCCAAAATTGTCATTTTATTCACTCGTGACATTCAATATAACCAATATTACATATTACTTTGCTCATTAGTAATATTCAACAAATTTTCCATAATTACTAACTCTCGTCACGTTAATAATTATAACATAATTAATTTCCGGATTTTTATTAAATAATTAACTCACATTAAATTTAATAAATCCTCAAATTAATATAGCATAAAAATACAGGGTATTACACCATGGTCAGATAAAAATACTTGATAATGTGTTTAATGGTTTTCAAGTGTGAGTCTTTATGACAAGATTGGTAGAAAGAAAAAAATGCTACACTAGAAGATAAGTTGGTATGACTAGCCGTGATTTATAACAAACTATGAAAAAGCATGTCGTCATCATTCTTTCCATTGACATCCTTTCCAAGCTTAATGAAAATAGCCATGGGGGTATGTTTAGGCTTAGAAGTGTTTAGATGAAATTTCTTTATAAGATCCTTTGTATATTTAGATCGCAAAATAAAAATTACACCATCTATTTATCGGACTTAGATACTAAAAAAGAAAATGAGTTCCCCAACCATGCTCATCTCAAATTCTTTTTATATAATCAAAGAAAAATCTTGAGCATGATCTTAATTTGTGGAGGCAAAAAATAACATCATCAACATATACTTAGGCAACCACGATGTCTTTCTCACTAGATCGAAAAAATAAGGTCTTGTCCACATTCCCTCTTTTGAAACCTTTCCCCAAGAGATATGAGGTAAGTCTTTCATACCAAGCTCTAGTTGCTTGTCTAAGACCATACAAACCCCTTTTCAGGCGATACACATGTGTCAAGGTTTTAGGATCCTTAAAGGCCTTTTATTTTGGCACATAGACTTCCTTTTTAATATTTCCTTTGAGAAATGCACTCTTTACATCCATTTGATAGAGTTTAAAATCCAAGGCACATGTTATGGCTAAGAGTAGATGAAATGACTCTAGCCCAGCAACGGGGGAAAAAGACTCACCAAAGTCAACACCTTCAACTCGTGTATAACCTTTCACTACTAGCCTTGATTTTTTCCTCAAAATAGCACCATATTCATAACATTTTTTTTGAAGACCCATTTGGTACAAATTATATGAACATCCTTAATGAATTAATATAATTAATCTTACATAACATTTATCCAATATTCGTCTAACAAGGCATCCTTCACATTCTTGGGTTCAATTATAGAAGCATAACAAAGAAAGTTAACTTTATTTTGTATTTTAGATCTAGTCTTTACCACAACATTAGGAGTACTAATGATTTTGGTAACATCATGGTCTTTCCTAACCCAAGTTGGTGTATCTCCCAAATTCACAACCTCACTAAGTTGCAACGTCTTCACACTCATCTGTTTCAGTTTCACCCTCTTCTTCAGCATGTGGGAAGATGAAAGTTATGTCTTCATAATAATTATCCTTGAAGTCAATGGAATCATTATCATCAATGATGACATTAATGGTTTCAATAATTTTTTGAGATACACAATTTAAAACACGGTAGGCAAGCAGTGGAATAGCCAAGAAAAATTACTACATCACTCCTAGAGTCAAGATTTGGTATATAGTGTCTATCCTTGAGTACGTAACACTTAATTCCAAAGGCTCTAAATTATTAGATTGTGGTTTTCTTTACTTTATAAATCTCATAAGGGGTTTGGTTGGTACCATACTCCTATAGACTCGGTTGGCGGTTTGACCAAGCCATCTCTTGATTTGTACCTAGCCATCTCTTGATTTGTTCTATTTTTCATTTAGACTATTCCATTTTGTTGAGTTACTATGGGGGTAAAAAATTCATGATGTATTCCAACATCACTACACCATTCTGGTATACCCATTCCTTTAAATTCCCTTCCATAATCATTATGTATTCTAGTAATAGTGCATGTCTTTCGATTTTGAAGTTGTTTTCACTTGGGAATAAAGACATCCTTATCATCAGACTTTCTATATAAAATTTATTCAAAAGTATTCTAAAGAAGTCATCTACTATTATAAGAACTTAGAATCTACCACATATGCGCTCCATATACCATTACAAGAAATTAGTATCTACCACATATGCGTTCCATACACATTGGAACCATAAGATTCATATGTAAAAGTTTGGGCACATTTAAGGTATCCATAGCATTCAACTTCTTACATACACTACAAATGCGTTTTCCTATTTGAAAAGTACCAGACACACAAAATAAGAAGTTGATTCTAAAGGTGGTAAATCATGAATAAGTGCATTCCTAACGAGTCTACTAAAATCTTGTAACACCCAATATTTTTTAATGATTTTTAAAAGGGTATTAATTAGAATTAATTATGGGATAATTGAAAATTAATCCAGATTTAAATATTACTCAAGAATAAAGTATTATGTGAATTATGTTAAATATTACTTAGTGATTAAAAGTAATATATATTATTATGACTTTACATATGATTATGATTTTATAAATTGTTGCGAGTGATGAATACGACAATTATGATAATTAAGTAGGGACGCGTGCGTGAGCCGTGTCGGGACTATAATTAAGTCGAACAAAAACTGAATTATTTTTATGTTATCCAAATGGTCGTTTTGACTATGCCAAATTGTCTGGAAGGGTTTAAATAGTCAAAATTGAGTACTTGGGGGTTATGTTCGGGTCTTGGGAGTATTTAAGATTAATCAAGACTTATTTAGGTGACTTTTGGCCTTCTTAATGGTAGGTGAAAAGCCAAAAACGGGATTTCACCTTTAAAATCAAAGGTTAGGCTTAGGGAATAGTCACTTTCACAAACCCAAAGGTTAAGAAAATTATATAGAGAGTTAGAGAGAAAATGGAGAGAATTGAGAAAGAATTTCTAGAGTCTAAGGGGAGGATTTGAAGAATTTGTGCAAGAACGAACTTGGAGTGAAGGAAATTCATGGAGACTATAATTCTTCTTCAGCGATTCAGACCTACAATATAAATGCAAGTTATTTAACCTTTTTAAACTTAGCATGTATAATGTCCATGTTAGGTTGTTTAGAAAATTCTGAAAAGTTTCATGATTCAAAGATAAATTGTGACGATTTTAATTGATTCCTTGAAATGAGAAATATATAGGATTAAATATCTTGTTGATTATATATTTTAATCCATGAAATTTGGAATCATTTGGTGATTAAATCTGAGTTTATAAGTTATTTTTGGAGAAATGGTAAAATATGACATTTCTGGAATTTATGGGAAATAATCTGATTTAATCCAAACTTCTTGATAATTTGAAGTTATACAATTATTGGAGATCATTTTTATGTAGTGTTGTATCATTGGGAATAAATTATAAGTAGTTTGGGATCATAAGATTGAGGTTTTGAGGTTGAAAAAAAGGCTAAACTCATAGGTTAACTTATGCATAATCTGGTCCAATAGTTGGTCGATCAATCGATCGAATCAAGAATGTCGATCTTTCGACTCCCCCTGGAAATGTGATTTATTTCCTTTTTAATTTTTGAGTAAATTCCAACTTTGAGAAATCTTTAGTGTTGATTTATTAAATATATTATGACTTAGAGAATGGCAGTAGGTAATACTTAAGACCCGAAAAATATTATTTTGTATGCGATGGAATGAGGGAAATTAATGAGTGCGAATTTAATTCATTATGGGGGAAAAATATATATATATTGAGATTTAAATGGAATAAAGGATGATTTAAGGCTAGGTCCAATAATGAGGGAGTTATTATTACCGGATTAACCTTAATCTTAGGTCGGAATAACCCAAATAGGTGAAATAAAAGGATTAAGATTGAATTAAGGATTATCGAGAAATAAACCAAATAGAAGATGATTTTAATTCATAGAAATTTTTGATGACATGGACTAGTAGGACGTGGGTGATTACCTACTGAATTTATATGAGAAATAAATGATTGCCTTGCGAGTGGTGAGAGAAGTTAGGGAATATAATTTGAGAAGTAAAGTCATAATCTGTGAAATACGTAGGATATGTGAGATAAGTATACTACGTATAAAAATATTTATATGAATTGTGCGTGGGCCCTAATGTGATTTTTTATAGGTTGGGTGAATACCTATATTATTATTTATTGTGTGTATGACATACCTACGCTGCATGCTATCAGGTTGGAGGTTTCGCGTTGTGAACGATCTTATCATGATGATCCAAATTGGGGGGATTTTAAATGCGTACCCTGAGCATCAGACCTTGGACACGTGCTATCGGTGTGCATGATAGTTTCGACGGTTGAATGGGAGCATAGGTATGTGCATGACCCATTCTCCTGGGGAGTATGCTCGCCTTTAATATGTGTTATGCTATGTATGGTTCGTGAAAGACACCGGGCCAATAGTCCTTTATACAGTAAGAGATGTGTCAGAACATGATAGCAGAGTATGCATGCACCGCATCTGTGTTTGGGAGATGACATATTAATATATATATATATATATATATATATATATATATATATATATATATATATATACAAAAAGTCTCCTGTAAGGACTCCTTATGGTACAGACCCCGGTACATAGCATTTTTTTTAAATAGTAAAACAATGAATTTTTTGATGAAACTTCATGGATATGATATCCATGTTGATAATATCATCTTTAATTTTTTTCGTCAAAAAATTAAATAAAAAAACTGTTGATATGAGATGATATGTAAAAAAATGGTATAAATATGCATTTTCAACCGTTGAAATGTTGGGTCGGCGCCAGCCGCTTTATTGAATGAATTTTTTATGAAACTTTATAAAAATTATCTTCTCACTATTAAGATCATATCCATGAATTTTCATAAAAAAATTCAATCAAAAAGTGGGTGAGTTGATCGCCAACATTCAACGGTCAAAAATGCATATTTATACATTTTTTTACATATTACCTCATCTCAACGTTTTTTTTTCTTGAATTTCTTGATGAAAATAATTGGAGATGATCTTCCCACCATGGAAATCATATCCATGAAGTTTCATCAAAAAATTCATTTTTTTTACTATTTTAAAAAAAATTTATATACCGGGGTCTGCACCATAAGGAGTACTTACATGACAGGGCCTCTCTCTCTCTCTCTCTATATATATATATATATATATATATATATGTATATATATATGATGTAATCTAATGTGTAAAATTGAATATTAAAATATATACTTTGATAGAATCTATTGTGTGGAATTGTAGATTAAAAATGAATAATGCAATCTGAGAGAATTAAGTAAGTGAGTACCTAATCCTAAAGCTATGAAAGTTCATATTAAAGAGAAATGAACATGTTTAGTTATCATATGTATTATGTGGAAACTACGGGGAGATGATATGGGCTAGAATCCTAATTGATAACCTTAATTAGAGAGATAATAACGTTCGTTAAGCGTGCACACTATATGAGAGGTGAGAATTCTCAAGAGAGAGCTCGAGAAGATAACATATACAAAATAAATGTTTAATTTCACTTGTTCAGCACTTGCTATTTTTAAAATCTTTTACAATCGGGCTTTGACCCGTTTCCTTGCATATTCTCTTCTTTATTGTATCTTGTACATCAGGTGTCCAGTATTAGGGATGCCGGCATAGAATATGGATGTCTCGACGGGTTATAGCTTCTATTATGGATGAAGACTTTGTTTAGACGCTTCCATTTGATTGATTCACATATCGGTAGTGTCTAATTTCATTCAGGGCATGTCCCCCAGAATTTGAGTTATCTCATCATTTCTATTCCAGATGTTGTAATTAATTATGTCAGTAATGTCGATATTAGTTTTATTTGATGGTAGTGAAATATATTTCAATTGGAGAGTTATTCCAGTCACATTTATTCTGGTTATATTTAGTTCTGTTGTGATGTGATGTTACTTATGATTATTTCGGATCGTGGAATGGTTTTAATTAAATTAAATGTGGAAAAGTTTTTCACACTAGCTTAATTAATTATTAGGTGAATTAATAAAGAAAATGTTTTTCAACACTGATGCTAAGAATGAACCAACTGTATACTCTCATTTCATTGGGTATAGGACTGATCACCCAATATTTAATTAAGTGGCGTGTCACAGGTGGTATCAGAGCATCAGGTTCTAGTTTCTTTAGGATCTGTGTGGCTTTCTACATTTCATCATAGCGTTCTTTGATGTGGAGCCCTATTTTAGGAAGTTGCATTCCTATGCATATTACGACTTACATGTTGCTGCCTGAAAATATAATTTATGTAATTCATATATGAGCTAGATCGGGCATCGATGACTGGAGATGGTCATTAGAAGGACAATAGGAGGAGAACACAACTGATGACATGGAGTATTTTGGAAATAGTGATCGAGATTGGACCCACCATAATTGATGTTCGAGCTGAGAACAATAAAGAAGTCACTCAGGAGTTGTAGTTCCCCAAGCACCATCATTGATGACATTTGTGACGTTCCAAATGCACCCAGCAGTGACAGTGGAGGGAGAGGGAGAGGGAGTCGGAAAGACTCTTGTGAATCAAGAAATCCAAAGGCCATTTTGTAAGGTGAAGTGTAGTAATACCCAAGACTTTAAAATTTCGTGAAAATTTTTTGCTCATAGGAGCAATCTAAATTGATGGAAGTTAGACATCACATATAAAGAAGCATGTGTGAAACTAAAATGAGAAATTTGGGTGTGGTTCGATCATGAAACCATCCATTTCATGTTTAATCGAGATAAGAATAGAATTTCAAAACTTATCTCATATGGACAAGAAAGAAAGTCCATCACGAGGAGAGCAGTCAACTCGCTAACCACATTCGTTACCCAACGATGAGTGGGGTACATCAAAGATAAAAAAGAGTTCATTATGTGGATGGACTCGTTAGTTAAATACTCAAGTACGGACTGGAAATCAGACAAAGACGACTAAGGTCGATATCGCCAAGTAATTTATTAACACTTCTAGAAGAAGGGGATCCTAGAGGGTTGGGAAAACCTAGACGAAGGGCAAGATTAAATTCAACAAGCTTTACTAAAATATTATCGAAAGATGGCAATGAATTCATCGAAGACCAACGAGGTCGACAACATGTTCCATAGGGCCAATAGAGCTAAAGGAACAATAGAGATAACAATTGGGAGCTAAGACTGCCCGGTTCGAGAAAAGGACACTCCAAAATGGTTAATGGGACAAAGATGAGGAAATGGCATGGGAAATGACCCTATGTGTAGAGAGTGAGACTAACAGTGATGAATATGTCCACGTTAAGAAGTGAGAACGATAATATTGGGAATGATAAACCATGCCGATTAGGCATAATAATTGGAGGAGTGAGAATTCTAGCAGAGGAATTAGGTCAAGGGAATTGAGCTCGAGAAATTTATAACCCGAGAGTAGAGGTTTTAGGCAGGACTAGTGGAGTCCTTGGTAACATAGCATACCATATTTCAGGTTCGAAGGGGCCCAAAAAGTAAAAAGGGAGCTTAGTAAGGCCAAAATTGAGGCCTACATATTTGGGCCAACGTTTTAGTGATGGCCATATAAGCCGCAGAATAGAGTAATTTGACCACAACAAGGAGGGGGGAACTATTCTGTGAAATACTAGATGCATAAAGATTGCATATGCCCATGGGTTATGTTGGCAGTTACGTGCTGGGACCCTACAATCAGGTGAGCCTGATGAAGTTTTGTATCATCCTTGAGACAAGAGGATTTGGTCAAGTGACATGGGTGTGTCACAATATATATATGAATTGGTAACACTAAAATTTGCGCGTGATTCGAGTTTAGTGTGTATGTAAGTTTTAACAGTCTGGTTATAAATGTATTTATCATGGGTAATGAGGCTTTTTTTATGTCACCCATGAGTGAGCTGGGTGGGCACTAAAGGCATATTTTATCGTTATAACATACTATTGCATTGAGTTAGCAAAGTAAAGCTTATTATGGTAATGTGTAGTGATAATTACCGTATGTTTGAATGATAGTAGATTGAGTGATAAGACTATCGTGCTAGATACTCCGGGCGAGTAATATTACTTTTTTGAGACGCCACTTGAAATAGGGTTGGGCCTATATATATGAAAATTTTCATCGTACGTAGGTTTCAGTGAGTATGCTATCTAGTTATATGTGATCTCGGTGCGTAGGGATTTATTTATTGACGTGACTCAGTATACATTGTGTTCCTTATCGAGCAGCGAGATATAGCTCGTCATATATATAGTTCCGAAAACTTGGGATAGTGATAGTGCCATGTTTCATAATATTTTTACGAACATAAGTAGACTTTTATGTCAACATACGGATCTTGTGCGAAGGTACATATTATGGACTAGGGGCCGTACGAATCTTGACGATCGACAATGTTAGGTAGTAGTGTATTGGGGGGGGGGGTTCCTGTTTGGATTTGACTTTCCCAAACATGAAATTAATGAACGTCGGGAGTTGGAGAGAAGTTTAAATGATATTACATGGGATTCGTATCTTAATTATTGTATATATACGAGAGTATAACTGAGAGTTGATAATTCCATTATGATGTGAGAATATATTTCATTTATGCAATAATGCGCGAGATATATGATGTATGAGCACCCTTGGTAATTGAAAGTATTATATCAGGCAGTGGATTATGATTGTCATGTGAATTCGACAACATTTAGTTGGGGGAGTCGAAGTTTATTCCGTAAGATTTGTCAGAGGCTTACATTACACGATAAACTGATTCTTAAGAGCGGGAGAAAGACGTGTGCCATGTGGTGCGGAAAAGTAAAATGGATCAGGGTTAGAGGTACATTTGATAAAATATAAGATGTATCATGTTATAAATGATAGTGGTAATGGGATTTAATAAAGGGAAATATTGCTAACTTCTTTTTGCAATGGGTCACCTGACTGTTGGAAATTGGGTGAACCATCCGAAACCAGTAGGGCATGGAATCCGAAGTCGTAATAGGAGAGTATTCCCAAGGATTTTATCGTGAAGGGAATTACGATCCTATATGGGTGATAATGGATCGGTTGATCAAAGTATCTCACGTTATTCCAGTTAGGACTGGTCATACTACGAGACAATATGCACATATGTTTATAACCGAGATAGTAAGGTTATATGGAGTGTCTCTGGATATCGTGTCTGATTGGGACAAGATCTTTGTCTTTCGATTTTGGAACAGTGTTCACGGGGTCATAGGTACCGAGTTGTGATTGAGTACGACCTATCATCCGCAGACGAATGGGAAGAATAAGCGGACTAATCAGATGTCGGAGAATAAATTATATGTGTACCCTTGAATCTCAGGGGAGGACCAGAGCAGTCCCTTCCACTAGTGGAGTTTGTGTACAATAACTAATATAAGTTCACTTTGGGGCATGGTGCAAGTTGAGGTATGGCACAGAAAGCCTTGTTGTTCTCCTTCTTATTAGTTAAAGGTGAGTGACCAGGTACTATTACAAAGATCAGAGATGAGTTGATACTTATAGTATATAATGTGTGTAAAATATATATTGTGCAAATAATCAACAGGTGTGCAATCATCGCGAGATGAGATTGTATGTATCTAAAGAATGATTAATCTACTAAGGTGAGAATAGTAGAACGATATATAGTGAATATCTAAAAATTAAGTTTCACTAGTGAAACTTAAACGGTAAGGCTTGGGCAAGAACCTATGTGACAGGGTAACCTGGGTTTAAAAAGAACATAAGTGAGGTGTTCATTATTAAGGGTATTTGGTAGCTTACTGTATGGGCGGTAGGAGTAGTTTACTTGTGAGAGCGAGGATATGATGTGAAACATATAGCCAAGGTTGATCTTATATGGTATACTTTTTTCAAATTTCGGGACGAAATATTATTGTAAGGGAGGAAGTATGTAACACCCCATATTTTTTAATGATTTTTTAAATGGGATTAATTGTGAGATAATTGAAAATTAATCTGAATTTAAATATTACTCAAGAATAAAGTATTAAGTGAATTATGTTATATATTACTTAGTGATTAAAAGTAATATATATGATTATGAATTTACATATGATTATGACTTTATAAATTGTCACGAGTGATGAATACGACAATTATGATAATTAAGTCAGGACGCGCGTGTGAGTCATGTCGGGACTATAATTAAGTGGAATAAAAAGTGAATTATTTTAATGTCATCCAAATGGTCATTTTGACTGTAATAGCCCGTATTTTTATAGCTTTTAAATTATGAGATTTATTAAATTTAATTGAGATAAATTAATTTGATTTTAATCCGGAATGTTATTTTAAATATTTACTAGCGTGACGAGAGTTAGTAATTATTGGAAATTTGTTATTTGTTGAATGTTACTGGATGAGTATAGTAATATATGAGATTTATTTTTATAATATTGTCACGTGTGAATAAAATGACAATTGTGGAAATTTAAGTCGGGACGCGCCTGTGTCGTGTCGGGACTAAATGTGGATTAATAAAGTGAATATTTTATAGGTTGTTCGTATGGTCGTTTTGAGTGCGCCAACGCGTCCGGAAGGGTCGAGATAGTCAGAAAAGTGTACCCGGGGGTTTAGTTTTGGTCTCGGGGCATTTTTAGGCCTAATTAGTACCCCGAAAGGGCATTTTAGTCATTTTGTATTTTTGGGTAATTAAACCCACGAAAATTAAAGGGGTTATATCAGATGTTTAGGTTATCTCCTAGGGTTAGATAACTCAAAACACTAGAACGGCCATTGGAGAGGAGAGGAGAGAGCTCTCAAGGCATTCCAAGGCTCAAAACTCACCCGTTTGCACCGCCGCCGCCGCCAACGCGTAGATCGCGAGACGGGGAACATAACCACACCAAATTCGGAACCAAACCAGAACACCAAAAATCTCAGGCAAGTGTTTATCTTGCTTATTTCGTTGATGCATATTTCATATTGGTTTAGGAATGATTAGGATGAATTGTATGGAAGAAAAACCCAATTTGAGATAGGAAATTTTCATGTAGTGATGATTTATATGATATTATGGAAACCCTTTGTCATGTAAAGGATTAAGAGTTTGATTAAGAAAAGAGTTCTAATCAGATAAAACACTAAAAAAATTATTCCGGACGATCGGACCGTTGGAATTGGATGAAATTTTACAGAGAATTAGCTGAAGATGAGAGGAAGCTACAGAAAAAAATTTAGCTCGATCGGACCGTTCAATATTTTTTAATATTTGTTTTGCTAGACAATTTTATGTTTTGAGGACTCTTAGAGATAATAAAAATTCAATTAAAACTCCATTTTAATTCCGATTTCGAAACCGTTTGAAATTCTCATCTTTGAAAATAAAATTCAAAATCCTTTAATGTAAGGCGAAATCTAAATTTTTGAGATATTTTGCATGAGGGATAATGTAAGTATATATTAAAGGGGAGAGACACGTAAGAGAGAGATACGTTGGAACATAAATGGATATCTACTGAATTGTACATTTGGAAGAATAGAGTCCATGAGGGTTACGTAGTACGTTGGAAAAACCCTTCGAATTAAAGTTAGAAACGAACCATTATACTTGATAAATAATAATGGAAAAATAAGGATAAATGTTGTGAATGCGGGTTATTGGATAAACCTAAATTGATATAATAAAAGTAGTATATTTATATGATTATGTATGCATATATTATATACTTGTGAAAATCATGCCCACGCTACTTGCTATCCCTGAGGTTTTCGCGCTGGGACGATCTTATCTCGTGTGCCTTATGGGGGATATTGACTCGTACCCTAGAAGATAGAAATCCTAGGTAGAGGCTATCGAATCGGTAGTCATAGTCCTAAGAGACGTGAGGGTATGTACTGACCTCTTGGACTTGAAAACTATGCTTCGCCTCAATATTGTTTGTGTATGTATTTATACAGTTCGAGAGTGATTCCGAACTTGTATTCCCTTTAGTACGATTGATACAGGGATTGGATAGCAGAGTATGACCGCACCATAAAATTTTATGTGGGGTGCTGTTAGAATATATATATTATACGAGTATTTAATACATATATGAACTTCTGAAATATGGGAAACTGCCTACTGTGTTATGGTAAGTAAGACATGTATAATGACTCAAATTGGAAATACTTGTTTTGAAAAGTATAATATGATATTGAAAAACTTTATGAATCAATAAAGTTAAAATGAGCATTTTGTACTAAATGAAATTATCCTTTTTAAACCATGATGTTTTTAAATCTTAAATTTTGAGAGTCACCTAAGATAAGTTAAATCCTTGGGGAAAGATAGTGTGGTATATGACGAGATAGACCATTGGGAAGGTTAGTGCGATAGTTGTGCACATTAGAAGATAGGTGAGAATTTCTCAAGAGAGTGTCGCACTAATATGTTGTTGCATTAGCCTGTAATCAATTTAAATACTTGCTAAACGAATTTTTAAATCATATACACTATCGGGCTCTGACTTGTTTCTATTTCCTTTTCTCTCTTGTATATATATGTATGTATTACAGGTGCCCAGCCACAGGGGCGTCTTACTTAGGATCCTTTGGAAGGAACGTGCTGCAGCTTAGGTGGGAGTTGCAGGCCTGTTGTTTAGACGACTTCATCCATTTGATTCTACTCCTAGTTCAGTTTTATCCAGCAGGGGCATGTGTCGCCCTCTTTCTATTATTTAGTTGGTATTGTCAGAGATTGAAATTTTTACTTTCAGTACCTTTATTTCGAGATTTATTACTGTTAGGATGTTTTCCTTTAGTGTTGTAAATGTTGAGATTTATTATTGATGATTAAATTCGTGTATGTTCAATTCTATTTTTATTCTTAATGTGTGACTCTTTAGATGTTAATGGTTTAAGGTTTTATAACCGGATTTAATAAAATGAGAATAAGGTTTTAAATGGTTTTGACACTTAGCTTAATTATTTAGGGTGTTTAAATTGGAAAAGTATTTTTACGACAGTGATGCTAAGAATGAACCAACTGTTCACCTTGATTTTAATTTAATAAAGGAGTGATCGCCCGGTATTTAATTAGGCGGGGTGTCACAGGTGGTATTAGAGCATCTGGTTCTAGTGTCCTTAGGATCTGTACGGCTTATTATGCTTTCAGCGTTGCTTTGTTTGTTATAGAGCCCTATGTTTAGGATTGTCGATTCCTTTGACGAGATTTCGTTCTCCTGCTATAATGTGTATACACTAGTGAATTCTAATTTCGTTCGGATGTGTGCGTGTACCGAGCGATGACGGATGTCAGAAGAGGACCGTTAAGCGTACATCAGGAGGCAGGGCTCAGTTGAGATTATGAAATATATCCGAGGATGATGACCATAGTCGAGGTCACCTCCATTATGGCACGAGAAGCCATGACTAGAAAGGCGACTAAGGTGCATCAATGATTTTCAAATGCTGTTATAGTCAAATGAGGTACGAGGGTAAACTTACCCAACGTATTACAAAAACGTGTAGAGACTGTCAGTGGGAAATTTTAGAAACGCGAAAATTGTATGTGTTTACCAAAGAAGGTAAAGTATCCAAAGGCTTAAATATAGGACGGAGTGTGGCAAACTGAAAGTGAAAATTTTCTTGGCTTTCGGGACGAAGTTATAATGGTTGAAGTCAACCACCAATTTTAGAAATGGAATGCTATGCCTATAGGAGAACCTTAGGTACAGTGTTGACCGTATGTTCCTTCCTCAACTGTTCAGGATGAGAAGCAAATGTGGTTCTGAACTCATCGCAGGAGGGCATGACAGAAGTCCAATTGTGGATATGAATTCTAATCATTAGCAAATTTTGTATCGGAAGATGTAGATACAAGTGGGGGAAACAACTTCGAGTGGGATATCGACACGTAGTAATAGTTGATAACACTCAAAGAGGTAATTCTGATGGACGACCGATTCAGAGGTTGACATTGTCATATTTTGTCAAAATAGATGATAACGCTTCTTTGTGGGGGAAGTTAAAGGAATCGAAGAATTTAGTCGAGAATAAGACTGAATACAACGGTGGTGGTATAGCACCACAAAAGGACGTGGATACACATCAGGAAAACCATTTAAATGCCTCAGATAGTTAAATTCTTATCAAGTGATGGTAAATTCAGTAAGTACTATTATAGATAGTAACATTATCTTTATGGCCTAAAAAGCTAAGGGAACAACCGGGATGGCTAACAGGAATCGAGTCTACTAAAGTCCGAGAGAAGGACAATCCTAACCTGGTTAGTAGGACAGGTGATAAGTGGATTATGTGTTGAGGTATTTTGGTGCGGAGTGAAATTTCTCGCGATAATATGTTCCAAAGTGAGAAAAAGGGACAAGAATACGGTCCCTAGTAAAGGACGACGATTAAAAATAATTTTGGTTTGGTTTGGGCAGACGTGTTACGTCCGAAAACCATTTGTACAGCCAAGACAATTTCCAGGATGGAAGTATAAGTTGTATCCTTAGAGGATGCGGCGTGTTTATGTGACACGAGCGAGTCACCATATTTTTTGCATTGCTAGATTAGCATGTGAGACGAGTTTAATGCATATCATTATAAATGTTACCATTATGTGAATATTTTTCCTTAGTATAGCGGGATTTTTCTTTGGTGCTATCCGCGGGGGATGAATGAGTATATTAACAGTGTTTTATACTTTATTGAGTTTACTCGTTGTAGTGATGCGATACACGAGTATGATATTATCTTTGTTAAAATGTTATAGAAATGGGTAGTATGATAGTGGGAATTTATTGCAAGGCTATCGGAGTAGTTACATTAGTGCAACACGTTTTGTTTTGGCGAGGCTTTACCTATAAAAAGGTTGGACTCGCACTTATATTATCTATCCTAGAGATTTCGGAGGAGATAGTGGGCTCGAAATATTCGATACCAATGTATGTATAGACTTTGTCAGTATGATTCAGTATGTACCGGGATTTACGGTTGAGCGAAAAGACTTGACTCGGTATTATGTTTAGCACTCCGGACTTAGTGATAGGAAGAGTGCAGTGTTATATTTATCCTTAAGAGATGTGGGAGTTAAGAGTTATACCCCTAATGTTAGAAAAAGGAAATTTAGAGAATTTCGATCATATGTATCCGAGGTTTATAGAATGTAATTACCATCAACCAATACGGGACGATAGTGAAATTGGTGAAACGTTCTTTGTTAAGCATAATTACGGGAGAAATTGTAACTTTTCTGTCAAGGGACGGAATAAAGGGGTATATACTATGGACGGAGGACCTAACGGATTTCGATAACCGATAATGCTAGGTATTAGTGTATCGGGGGGGCTCCTTGTTTGGATTTCGCTTTGCGAGACATCCCAGGCATGAAACTTAGCATAAGGTTAGAAATAGGGAGACGTTTGGTCACTATTCCATGAGTTTGGTACCCTGGTCGAAATGGGATCAAGTAATTATGTATGTAAGTTGGAAGTTGAATTTTGTTTTAAGGTCATTGGAGCCGGATTTTTGTGGTAGGAAAGCATTGAAAGTTATCCCCACGAGTTGAGGGGTGGAACGATGATAAGGAGAATTTAAGAATTTTGATTTCTAGGGTGATTGAGAGTACCCAAATGTCATAACTGCGTATAGAACACAAGGCAAATAAAGAGTTAGAATGATTTTTAGCATGGATTATCTGGAAAGAACTTTATTATACAAAAGAGATGACTTGAAATTATTTTGATGAATAGAGCGTTACTGATTTATTTTTGGTTGTAGTACCTATTTGGGAAAAATGTTATACTTATCTGAAGAAGGTTGAGAATTATTATTCCTCTTTTATCGTCATGGAATTTGAATGCCCTATTCCTTCTATTTCGTTGAATTTAGTTCGTTCTACGGATGAGTAGCCCGCCGTTCTCTCTTCTAGGGCGGTCGGGGTGTTGCAAGAATGTGGACATCTCGGTTAATTGCAGTTAAAATAGTCCGAGTCGAAGGGACGTGGTAACAGACGTGTGAAATATATGTTTGTGGGAATAATATGTAGAAGTGGAAGTGATAGAGTGGATTAAGCGTCACATGAGGGGCGATAATCCATACATAGGTGTGTAATTAGAATAGCACACCCAAATTTGAATTGGAAGACTGTGGGAAGTCATTTAAGAAGAGTATTCCTTGAATGGAGCAGAATTAAATGATTATGAAGAACACTCAGAGCGGAGTTGTTAGTAGGCAAGTATGAGAGCGACTTGCACATACAAAGGGTGATGATGTTGGTATGGTATAAGAGATCCAAAAGTGCGCTTCGTGGAGAGAAGAGCACGGGTGGAACTTTCGGCATACTACAAGGAAGGAAGGGGAGTATTACGTGTCACTTAATGTGAGACATTTCAAGGAAGAATCGATGTTTAGCGGGACGTAGTGATAGTCTCTACATGCACCGCCCATTGGTAAGGTTGGGTTGAAAGAGAAGAATCAACCAAAGAATTTTATGTGTAGCTACAATTCCTGAATTTGGAAGAGGTCGGTAAAGTCGGTATAGTTCTTGGATGGGTTGCCATCCTCAAAACAAGATCAAAGGTTCATCCCGAACATGTGAATAAAGTCACCGAGAAGGAGGTGATTGATACACCTTTAAGCTGACTTACAATATTAACTAGTATGCCCCAGACTTCCTTTGAAAGGAAGGATCGCGCCAGTGCATGATCCTGCGCAGTATAAATTTCTAAATCAGGATGAGATTGGTGAATCCCACCTTTGATATGGGACTTCAGAAACCAGCGGAGATAAGGTTTCGTTTCAAGTAGGATGTATCACCCGTAGCCAGGGAATGGGCGCAAGGTGATTAAAGATTTGTGGAGCCACGTGAAGGAGATTTTGGAATATTGGTACGATGATTTCAGGAATGCTCGGTAGAAGCACTCGTACCCGTTTGTCGCGTGCAAGGTGCTTATTAAGGTTTTGTTATGGAAGAACCTCGACTATTCTCCTCCCGTATGTTCAGAGGAGAGTAGATAATCAGAGTTTTTGGATCGGTCGAGAGAACATCCGATAACTGTGGTAAAATTACACGACTGTTTCAGGCGAGCAAGAGTGATCAAATGTTCGTATAATTTTCTCAGAATGGGAGTTTTGTATATGAATAAATCCGAGTATTTGTCATGTAGTGAGGTGCGGCCTCCTAATGATAGTGAGATAAGGAAATTATAACGTATAGGCGTGATCTATGCGAATGTTGTCGGGTGGGAGCACAATGTGAAGTGTCTCCAATGAGAATGTAAAACAATGTTGCTGTGAAGAAAGGGCTATAGTGATTGAGCGCCGTAATGTGTAGTTAGTTTGTGTGCGGAAAAGGATATCCAGAATTTTGCTACCTGATAGGCCTTATTTTCCGAATTTCGGGACAAAATTCCGTTATTAGGGGGGAAGTATGTAATACCCCGTATTTTTATAGCTTTTAAATTATGGAATTTATTAAATTTAATTGAGATAAACTAATTTAATTTTAATCCGGAATGTTGTTTTAAATATTTACTAGCGTGATGAGAGTTAGTAATTATTGGAAATTTGTTATTTGTTGAATGTTACTGGATGAGTATAGTAATATATGAGATTTATTTTTATAATATTGTCATGTGTGAATAAAATGACAATTGTGGAAATTTAAGTCGGGACGCGCCTGTGTCGTGTCGGGACTAAATGTGGATTAATAAAAGTGAATATTTTATAGGTTGTTCGTATGGTCGTTTTGAGTGCGCCAACGTGTTCGGAAGGGTCGAGATAGTCAGAAAAGTGTACCCGGGGTTTAGTTTGGGTCTCGGGCCATTTTTAGGCCTAATTAGTACCCCGGAAGGGCATTTTAGTCATTTTGTATTTTTGGGTAATTAAACCCACGAAAATTAAAGGGTTTATATCAGATGTTTAGGTTATCTCCTAGGGTTAGATAACTCAAAACACTAGAATGGCCATTGGAGAGGAGAGGAGAGAGCTCTCAAGGCATTCCAAGGCTCAAAACTCACCCGTTTGCACCGCCGCCACCGCCAACGCGTAGATCACGAGACGGGGAACATAACCACACCAAATTCGGCACCAAACCAGAACACCGAAAATCTCAGGCAAGTGTTTATCTTGCTTATTTCGTTGATGCATCTTTCATATTGGTTTAGGAATGATTAGGATGAATTGTATGGAAGAAAAACCCAATTTGAGATAGGAAATTTTCATGTAGTGATGATTTATATGATATTCTGGAAACCCTTTGTCATGTAAAGGATTAAGAGTTTGATTAAGAAAAGAGTTCCAATCAGATACAAACACTAAAAAAAAATTATTCCGGACGATTGGACCGTTGCAATTGGATGAAATTTTATCGAGAATTAGCTAAAGACGAGAGGAAGCTACAGAAAAAAATTCAGCAAGATCGGACGGTTCAATATTTTTTAATATTTTTTTTGCTAGACAGTTGTATGTTTTGAGGACTCTTAGAGATAATAAAAATTCAATTAAAACTCCATTTTAATTCCGATTTCGAAACCGTTTGAAATTCTCATCTTTGAAAATAAAATTCAAAATCCTTTGATGTAAGGCGAAATCTATATTTTTGGGATATTTTGCATGAGGGGTAATGTAAGTATATATTAAAGGGGAGAGACACGTAAGAGAGAGTTACGTTGGAACATAAATGGATATCTACTGAATTGTACATTTGGAAGAATAGAGTCCATGAGGGTTACGTAGTAAGTTGGAAAAACCCTTCGAATTAAAGTTAGAAACGAACCATTATACTTGATAAATAATAATGGAAAAATAAGGATAAATGTTGTGAATGCGGATTATTGGATAAACCTAAATTGATATAATAGAAGTAGTATATTTATATGATTGTGTATGCATATATTATATACTTGTGAAAATCATGCCCACGCTACTTGCTATTCCTGAGGTTTTCGGGCTGGGACGATCTTATCTCGTGTGCCTTATGGGGGATATTGACTCGTACCCTAGAAGATAGAAATCCTAGGTACAGGCTATCGAATCGGTAATCACGGTCCTAAGAGATGTGAGGGTATGTACTGACCTCTTGGACTTGGAAACTATGCTTCGCCTCAATATGTTTGTGTATGTATTTATACAGTTCGAGAGTGATTCCGAACTTGTATTCCCTTTAGTACGATTGATACGGGGATTGGATAGCAGAGTATGCCCGCACCATAAAATTTTATGTGGGGTGCTGTTAGAATCTATATATTATACGAGTATTTAATATATATATGAACTTCTGAAATATGGGAAACTACCTACTATGTTATGCTAAGGAAGACATGTATAATGACTCAAATTGGAAATACTTGTTTTGAAAAGTATAATATGATATTGAAAAACTTTATGAATCAATAAAGTTAAAATGAGCGTTTTGTACTAAATGAAATTATCCTTTTTAAACCATGATGTTGTTAAATCTTAAATTTTGAGAGTCACCTAAGATAAGTTAAATCCTTGGGGAAAGATAGTGTGGTATATGACGAGATAGACCATTGGGAAGGTTAGTGCGATATGTGTGCACATAAGAAGAGAGGTGAGAATTTCTCAAGAGAGTGTCGCACTAATATGTTGTTGCATTAGCCTGTAATCAATTTAAATACTTGCTAAACGAATTTTTAAATCATATACACTATCGGGCCCTGACCCGTTTCTATTTCCTTTTCTCTCTTGTATATATATGTATGTATTACAGGTGCCCAGCCACAGGGGCGTCTTACTTAGGATCCTTTGGAAGGAACGTGCTGCAGCTTAGGTGGGAGTTGCAGGCCTGTTGTTTAGACGACTTCATCCATTTGATTCTACTCCTAGTTCAGTTTTATCCAGCAGGGGCATGTGTCGCCCTCTTTCTATTATTTAGTTGGTATTGTCAGAGATTGAAATTTTTACTTTCAGTACCTTTATTTCGGGATTTATTACTGTCAGGATGTTTTCCTTTAGTGTTGTAAATGTTGGGATTTATTATTGATGATTAAATTCGTGTATGTTCAATTCTATTTTCATTCTTAATGTGTGACTCTTTAGATGTTAATGGTTTAAGGTTTTATAACCGGATTTAATAAAATGAGAATAAGGTTTTAAATGGTTTTGACACTTAGCTTAATTATTTAGGGTGTTTAAATTGGAAAAGTATTTTTACGACAGTGATGCTAAGAATGAACCAACTGTTCACCTTGATTTTAATTTAATAAAGGAGTGATCGCCCGGTATTTAATTAGGCGGGGTGTCACATTGACTACGCCAAATTGTTTGGAAGGGTTTAAATAGTCAAAATTGAGTACTCGGGGGTTATGTTCGGGCCTTAGGAGTATTTGCGGTTAATCATGACTTATTTAGGTGACTTTTCGCCTTCTTAATGGTAGGTGAAAAGCCAAAAAAGGGATTTCACCTTTAAAATCAAAGGTTAGGCTTAGGGAAAAGTCAATTTCACAAACCCAAAGGTTAAGAAAATTATACAGAGAGTTAGAGAAAAAAAAGGAGAGAATTGAGAAAGAATTTCAAGAGCTTAGGGGGAGGATTTAAAGAATTTGTGCAAGAAAAAACTTTGAGTGAAGGAAATTCTTGGAGACTGTAATTCTTCTTCAATGATTCAGACCTATAATATAAAGGCAAGTGATTTAACCTTTTGAAACTTAGCATGCATAATATCCATGGTAGGTTGTTAGAAAATTCTGAAAAGTTTCATGATTCAAAGATGAATTATGATGATTTTAATTGATTCCTAGAAATAAGTTATATATATGACTAAATATCTTGTTGATTACATATTTTAATCCACCAAATTTGGAATCATTTGGTGATTAAAATATGAGTTTATAAGTTGTTTTTGGAGAAAAGATAAAATATGAGATTTCTGGAATTTATGGGAAATAATCTGATTTAATCCAAACTTCTTGATAATTTTAAGTTGTATAATTATTGAAAATCATTTATATGTATTGTTGTATAATTGGGAATAAATTATAAGGAGTTTGGGATCATAATATTAAGGTTTTGAGGTTGAAAAGTTGGCTAAACCCGTTGGTTAACTTATGCAAAAAGGCTAAACTCATAGGTTAACTTATGCATAATCTGGGCCAATAGTTGGTCGATCGATCGATCGACTCCCCCTGGAATGTGATTTATTTCCTTTTTAATTTTTGAGTAAATCCCAACTTTGAGAAATCTTTAGTGTTGATTTATTAAATATATTAGGACTTAAAGAATGGCAATAGGTAATACTTAAGACCCGAAAAATATTATTTTGTATGGGATGGAATGAGGGAAATTAACGAGTGTGAATTTAATTTATTACGATGGAAAAATATATATATTGGGATTTAAATGGAATAAAGGATGCTTTAAGGCTAGGTCCAATAGTAAGGGAGTTATTACTACCAGATTAACCTTAGGCTTATGTGGGATTAACCCTAATAGGTAAAATAAAAGGGTTAAGATTGAATTAGGGATTATCGAGAAATAAACCAAATAGAAGATGATTTTAATTCATAGAAATTCGGGTGTTATGATGACATGGACTAGTAAGACATGGGTGATTAGCTACTGAATTTATATAAGAAATAAATGATTACCCTGCGAGTGGTGAGTGATGCTCGGGAATATAATTTAGGAAGTAAAGTCATAATCTGTAAAATACAAAGGATATGTGAGATAAATATACTATGAACAAAAATATTTATATGGGTTGTGCATGTCCCCTAATATGATTTTATATAGGTGGGGTGAATACCTATATTATTATTTATAGTGTGTATGACATACCTACGCTGCTTGCTATCGAGGTGGAGGTTTCGCATTGTGGACGATCTAATCCTAATGACCCCAATTGGGGGGATTTTAGACTCGTACCCTGAACATAGGACCTTGGACACGTGCTATCGGTGTGCATGATAATTTCGACGATTAAATGGGAGCATAGCTATGTGCGTGACCCATTCTGCTGGAGAGTATGCTTGCCTCCAATATATGTGTTATGTTATGTATGGTTCGTGAGTGACGCCGAACCAATTCTCCTTTATACAGCGCGAGATGTATCAGGAGATGATAGCAGAGTATGCATGCACCGCATTTGTGTTTGGGAGGTTCCGTATTAGTATATATAATAGTGTGATAAAAATATATACTATGAAGTAATCTACTGTGTGAAATTGTAGATTAATATATATATATATATATATATATATATATATATATATATATATATATATATATAATTGTAGATTAAAATATATACTTTGATACAATCTATTATGTGGAATTGTAGATTAAAAATAAATAATGAAATCTCAGAGAATTAAGTAAGTGAGTACTTAAGCCTAAAGATGTGAAAGTTCATATTAAAGAGAAATGAACATGTTTAGTTATCATACGTATCATGTGTGAAATACGAAAAAATGATATGGGCTAGAATCTTAATTGAGAACCTTAATTAGAGAGATAATAAGGTACGTTAAGCAAGCACACTAGATGAGAGGTGATAATTCTCAAGCGAGAGCCCAAGAAGCTAACATGTACATAATAAATAATTAATTGCACTTGTTAAGAAATTTCATTTTTTAAAATCTTTTACAATCAGGCTTTGACCCGTTTCCTTGCATATTCTCTTCTCTTTGTATCTTGTACATCAAGTGCCCAATATCAGGGATGTCTTAATAGAATATGGATGTCTCGACGGGTTATAACTGTTATTAGGGATGCAGACATTGTTTAAACGCTTCCATTCGATTGATTCACATATTGGTAGTGTCTAATTTCATTTAGGGCATGTCGCCTAGAATTCGAGTTATCTCACCATTTCTATTCCAGATGTTGCAATTAATTATGTCACTAATGTGGATATCAGTTTTATTTGATGGTAGTGAAATATATTTTAACTGGAGAGTTATTTCAGTCACATTTATTCTGGTTATATTTAGTTCTATTGTGATGTGATGTTACTTATGATTATTCTGTATCATGGAATGGTTTTAATTAAATTAAAAATTGAAAAGTTTTTTACACTAGCTTACTTAATTATTAGGTGAATTATTAAAAAAAATGTTTTTCGACAGTGATGCTAAGAATGAACCAACTGTATACTTTGATTTAATTGGGTATATGACTGATCACCCAGTATTTAATTAGGTGGGGTGTCATAAATCTCTAAAGTTCACATGACCTAACCTCTTTTGGAAAATATCTGCCACATCTTTCTTCACACTATTACGAACTATACTCGAAAATACATTGATTATGCAACAATTATTCATTGTTCTGTACCCTTAAAAATGAATTTTCCCTTATAATTAAGGTCTTAGCATTCCTTTTTGATAAAAAGAACATTGGGAAAATCATCACATATTTTACTTATGTTAAGAAAGTTAGCAATCAAGACACCCACCAAAGGAACATTATATAATCTAGGAAAACCAACAATATTTATGATACCCTTCCCAACGATATTAGATTTTTTCCAATCTCCAAAAGTTACCTACCCATATTCCTTACTAATAAGTTTGGAAAATAAGGTTTTGTTTCCGGTCATATGCCTAGAGCACCCAATATAAAATTATCATTGTGAATCATTTGGGGCAACTAAGGCGATGTTAATAACAAGACATTTTTATTTGTTAGTCCAATAAGTTTGATCTTCTTATTCTTCTCTAAATCCTTCAAACTATCATCAATATGTTTAGATTTTAAAATTTTCTCAAAAATTGACAAAATAGTTTTAGACTTATCAAAAAAGAAATTAAAATCACGTTTCTAGGTGGAAACTTCATCTAAGTGGGATTTCAAATTCACTATCGACTTTTTCAAAAATCTATAGTAATAATTTTTTAAATGGCCATCATGTTTGAAAAAAATGCAATGATACACAAAATGTGATTGATTTTCTTTAAAGTCTTTAAAACAACTTTCTTCTCAAGAGATGATGAATATTCTTCAAGAATATGAGTCATTTGAGAAGAATTTACAAAAATAGTTTTTTCCTCTAACTTAGATTTAACACGAGGACTTTTAAAACCAATTTCATGTTTACCATTCGAAGATGTAGTATGGGCTAAAATAAACTTTCCCATTATCTTGTATCTATATTTGATTATAACCTTGAAAACCTTAGCCTAGACTAATTTGTTTTCTAAATAGGTTTTTTTCTTGTTTAAAGAGTCATTAGAGCCTTTGCATTCTTATAACTCACATTGTAAAGCTTGCTACTGTGACTGGAAATATTTATTTTCATTCTCCATGAAAAGGAGACTCAAACTAAGATATGCATGTTAAGATTCAATATTGCTCATAGGGGACCTTTCCATCTTTAGAGAAGCATTTTCTTTTTCACATTCTTTTAGTTTAATGGAAGTTTTCAACATGATCTTCTTAAGTCTATCATTTTGAGAAAAGATTTATCATAAGCTTGTTGAAGGTAAATATCTTCTTCATCTAACAAATCATAACTAGAGTAGCCATGAGAAGTTAAAATGTTAATCCTAGAAAATCATTTATCATCAATGGATGAAGATTAACACATCTCTTTATCATTTGATGAACCGCCATTTAAAGAGCTAAAACTATAGTTAGGTTGAACAATGTCCTCAAAACGATCTACATCTAAGTATATGTTGTTACCCTCACAAACACGCACAATCAACCTCTAAAGTTTTTAACCTTAAAAAAAGAGGACCAACCTCTGATACTAGCTGAGAGTGTGTATTGCATACTGAAATGGAGACCCACCAAAAATTTAATTTTCACACCTAAAATACTATGTTAAAAATTTTACCCAAATTTAATCAACAAACTTAAGTTTTAACTTGTTTAAGCATATGAATGATTAATATACGAAAGAGGTAAATAAGAGAACAATAATAGAAGCACAAGGAAAAAGACCCACTAACGGGAAAAACCTCGGGCCAATGGAAAAAATTTACTAAACTTAGTAAATAATTACAAAGGGGACTGATGAATTATACTCCTTCTATTCCAACTCATACCTTCACACTTTTCGGCTAAATTATAGCAAGTCGGAGACTCCTATCCATCGACCAGAAATCTCAACATCTCAATGTCATGACACAAGTCAATAAACACAAGCCTTTATCTTTTATGTTTGGGAGATCACAAATGATATGAACCCCAAAACAAAACCACAAATATCATAATACTTCTTATTGGGAGAAAGATCTAAAGTATATAGAAAGTTTGTTTTATGAAAATAAGTTCTTGAAATCAACCTCTAAAAGGATACATGATTAAATGGAAAAAAAAATAAGGTGAAAAGATAAACTAGCTTTAAAAAATGGGCTCATGCTTTTTCAAAAATGTGTTTTTATCACTTTTAGAAAAGAAGAAAATAATACACACACAAAATACTCTCTAGGTATTTTGTTCTCGAAAGATATGAGATTTATATTGAAATAAGGAGCATTAATGGTTTAAATAAGAAAAACCACACAAATAGATTTCTTAAATAACAAGACAAGCCAAAGGACAAGTCTCTTACACAAAGTATGGGTGAGATAGTGGTTAGGGTCTAGCTGTTCCAATCAACTACCAAAAAGGTTATTTTTATACAAAACTCTAGAAGATACTCAAAGGTTTTTATGATAGATTCACGGATCTATACGTGTTGCCGGAGGTATCATTGCAGCAAGGATGAGCTTCATTAGAGGCGAACCTGTTGCAATGAAAGTCGAGCATTAATACAAAGATTTTTAAAGAGACCTTGAAGGAATTTATGAATCAGTGAAAGAAACGTCGCTACGGCAATGCTTCAGCGATAAGCTACTTGCGCTAAACTCCAGGCATTTTTGCCAAAGGAACTTTTCCATTTTTACTCCAGCGATGCAAATTGTTACTATGGAAAAACTGGTCAATTGCGCTTAATTTTCTTATTTTTAATTTTAAAAACATGTGTTAAGATCAGTATAGCAAAATTAAAAAAAATTAGAGAGCAATTCTCTTCGGCGAAACACCAAAACCTACCCTATTATTTTTCTTAGAACTATGTTTCACGTGTTTCTTTGAATTCGTTTGGCTTTCTTCGGTCATTTAATATCACATATGGAAG
Source organism: Sambucus nigra (assembly GCA_949130495.1). NCBI lineage: Eukaryota > Viridiplantae > Streptophyta > Magnoliopsida > Dipsacales > Adoxaceae > Sambucus > Sambucus nigra. The sequence continues at coordinate 288,640,235 of OX422215.1, read as the reverse complement.
ATCCTTGGATATTTGCGATAAAGTTGTGGCTTCTACTAAAGATTCTATTCCCATTAGAAAAGAGTGTTTGCATGGTTGTCTCTTATTGCATGAAGTTACTAAACAGTCTTATATGTCTTTGCCTACCTAACTAGTATTCTAACAATGATTTAAATCTCAGAAGATGAATATCAACAATCATTTCAAGAGAATGAACCGTCTCTCATTGGTAGAATTATTCTATCGAAAAGAGAAACTATGTGGCAGATGGGGGATCTTAAATCTCGAATGTCCAACATTTGGAAGATGGAATCTACGTTGAGATGCAATTTCATTCGAAAGAACACAAGAATAAAATTTGTGAATGACGTACGTGTCTTTGGAACTTGGTATTTTCAGATTAATGCAATGGACTCGTGATTAAAACCATCAAACCTAAGGCCCACTTATCCATATGCATGGGTGAAATTAAAAAGTTTACGCATTATATATTGGACTCCAAGACTTCTTTTTAAGATTTATGGAGGCTTTAGTACTCCTATCTAGATCAATAAACCAACCTTGGATAATCAGTTTAGTCATTACGTTAAAGTTCTGGTTGATATGGAACTCATAGACGAGGAGCCACCTTTCATAATCCTTATAAAAAAAGGATTTCAATTTTGAACAAGAGGTTATTTTTGAAAATCTTCCTCCAAGATGTATTCATTGAATAATAATAGGACAATGGCTTATGAAATGCCAGATTGTTAGAATGCTTCGGGTAAAGAAAATGATGTTAACTCTAGAGAAAATCATAGGGGGAGTTCCATAACTCTTTCTCGGGATGTCATTGATTCTTAAAAGTTATAGACTGCAATCTAATAAGCCATGTGAGGAATTTTAAGGTTTTATTGATTCTTAAAATCTTCTTTAGATTGACATTTAGGGTATTTTCTATACTTGGGTGAAAACTTCCAATTGATCAACCTAGGGAAGATTGGATAGGCCTCATTCTAACTACAAATGGTTTAATATTTTGAATAACGTGTCTTTTATGACTGGAGATAGACATCTTTATTACCACCATCCTTTTATTTTTCTTCAATTGTTTCTAGTATGGGGCTTAAAGCCTTTTAAATTAATCTCTTCTTGGACTACTCACTCTTTTTTTTTAATATTGATAGAAGTTCTTGGAATTCAGTCGATGTTGTAGAATGGCTCATGCATGTCTTAAAGAAGAAAGTGAAATCTCTTATAAAGGATCTAAGAGCATGGAATGTGTCCCACTTTGGTAATATCCATTTTAAGGTAAATGAATGTTATGATAACTTAACAAAATACTAAAATACTAAATGAATCTATAAGCTATTCAGATGACTTATCTAAGGAGGAGAACATGAACAAAACAGATCTTTCAAAATCCTTGACTATTGAAGATTCATTCTGAAAAGACAAGTCTCTAGAATCAAATAGTTAGAACCATGTGACATAAACACTTCATTCTTTCATAAGATGACAAACATGAGGAAAACCATGAATAAAATTCATCATTTGAAATTTAATGGCCAAAGTATCTCAAATAATTCTTAGCTCAAAAATCATATAAAAACTCATTTCTCTTCTCCATACTCTACTCATCATCAAGCTGTAAATTTTAGCTTGATTGATAAAGTCATTGCCCTTATGTTTTTTATTCTGATAATAGATCTTTTAGTGGATATTAGCTCTTATAAAGTCATTTGGAAGAATGTGTTCTCTATGAATCCCCACTCATCTTCTGGACCAGATGGCTTTGGAGGCTTATTCTACCAATCATTACGGGATATTGTAGGTATTGATGCTTGCATTATTATTCAATTTTTTTCAAGGATGGTTGGATCATGCCTCGTTTTAACTCTAACCATATTATTCTCATTCTAAAGTTCCTGGAGTATATTGATTCCATATTTAGGCCTATTGCATTGGCAAACTTCTCTTTTACAATTATCACTAAGATTACTACTAATAAACTTATTCTTTTGGATCTACTATCTTGTCTCACAATCAAATTGGCTTTTTCAAAGGGAGGAACATTACTCATAGTATTGGTCCTATTTCTAAATGATTTAACCATTTCAAGTACTAATGCATATGAGCCAATTTGGAAAGAAAATTGATGTGGCTATGGCCTTTGATATTTTGTGCTAGGAATTTATTCTTCACACCCACAGCAAATTTGGTTTGTGCTAAAAATTTATTAACTTCATCAATGCAATTATCAATTTAGCTTACAATCCATTCTATTCAAATGGACTATAGGAGTGAGATAAGGAGTTCTCCTATCTCCACTCCTTTTCTGCTTGGCTGAAGAGGATATTAGTAAAGGCATATATATTATAGTATGAGAGGGAAAATTAAAAAATATTTTAAGTCCTAAAGGATATAGATTTCTTATTCACATGTTTTTTGCAGATGATATTATGCTTTATTACAGGGCTAAAGAATTAGACATTATTGATTTGATGAACTTATTTAATCATTATGCCTTAGAATCTGGGAAGTTCATTAGCAAGGATAAATGTGAGGTTTTCATTTGAAAGGGAGTAACTCACATGTATATTTTATATGTTATCTACTTCAAATGTGTATATAAGGGGTCCCTTTCACTTGCCTAGGTGTAAGATGTGGGTTTTTGGAATATAATTAGTATCAAGCGAGGTGTATCCCCTTATCAAGATTAGGATTGACACATAGGACCGTATTTAATATTGAAGATAAACATAGGTAACAAAGAGACAAATAACATTCAATACTCAAACTAGCATTAAATAAGATCTTTACACCATAAATACGCCACAAGACAATAAATAGATGGTACCAACAAGTAACTTGGTCGGAGGGAGAAAGAACAAGCACTCCTAGCACAACAAAGGAAAGGAAGGAACTTAAAGTTCAGTTACTGCTCAATGATAATGGTATTAATAGGTATGGGGAGAATGTTTTCAACAATAAAGGTTCTCTTACATGAGCTCTTGTGTATAAGGGAAATCCAATAGCACTTCGGTATCCTGAGTTCCGTCCTCGTAAATCATTAAGTTGAACTATATATATGAATGCAAGGTTACTCGAGTAATCTTGTTGGTATTGAATGTGATTGAACCGCATTAAATGCTAGGGTACCATCACGTTAATGCAAAAGATATTGCATTCAATGCATGGGATATCATATTTTGGATAAAAACTGCCTAAGATGTTAGAAGCATGGCGGCATTAATGAGGGTCATGACGTGGCAGCTTAAGGGCTTGCCTTAGAAAGACTACGAAATCAGGTTTGGGTGACCAAGGTCTGCCATCCCAAGTATAATCTCAATTGAGTGCTATGATCTCAAGTTCCTCAATGCCAGACGTTGTGATGTAATAAAGTGGATAAATAGTGACCCCACTAGGTGTGTGGTCACATCAATCAATTGGATGGTGTGCAGTTTGAACTGGCGCGACCGACAAGTGGCTTGAGTAGTTTAGCATGTTGTTTGTAGGCTAAGGACTATTTCCAGGCAAAGACAGAAGACTCAGGTTCCTCGAGGAGGTTCCCTTGAATATGTTTGAATCATAGTGGCTCAACTATAAATTTCTCGAGTGACCATTTGTACTGTATGAAGTTTTGCCCAAGTGTGCTAAGAAGGTTGGTTGTTGAATTCCCAACGTTTCCCTACTCTCAATCCTCCAAACCATGTTCCTGTGAGGTTCCCAAGAGGAGGTCATTTGATAAAGCATGTGAGATCTCCTATGCCCTTCTAGGCATAGTCCCTCGAGGTTACCGAATAACCTCGCCCATATTACAAAGAAATTTTTCTCAATACATTAAGTACATAATCAAAGGAAAGTGCGCACGAGGAACTCATCTGGTCTCTCTTTCGAACCACCTTCTTCTTTAAAATGCCTCACGGTCTTTTTTCTAAGAGCACCATTTTTTATGGGAATTTACGATTGTGTGTACTAGATGCCTTGGGGGACGTGGAGAGATTTTATTAAAATTTCCCCCAAAGTGCTTCATCTCCCCTAAGTTTAAAAGACTCCAAGCATGACCCATTTATTTCTCTGGTTGTACCTTATTTAATGAGATTGTCCCTTGTACTTTTGTTCTATACACATGGAACATTTGGGTTAGCGCATTTTCATCACATTGCTCTTCAAGTGTCATCATTATGTCTTTCGAATTTTTTCCTCTATGCACACGTGTAAGCCACGCGATCCAACTTGATCGTCACCGCGTTTCCCAAAGCACTGCCCTTTTTCGCCTTTTGGAGTTTGTGTTGACCCTATAAAAAGGGGAACTTACATTTTTTAAGCCTTCACCCTTAGTTTTTTTTTTGAGTGAAAACATTCAGTGCTCACCTTTTTCTTTCCCTTCCTTAACCTATTCACTTTCCTTATCTTTCTAACTTCCCCTATGGCGTCCATTGTGAAAAGGATCCAATCTGCTAGGGGTGCCTACCCAGCACTCAGGTACACCAGAACCAGTGGGAACGCTATCGTTGTACTCCATACTTTGGCGATCTTGATCATTTTTAGTCAACGGCTAAAAATTTCCCTGGTGATATGGTGCCGGTGGCGCAGGAAAGATTATCGATGGAGGAAAGTGATGATGCAGAGTATTTTTCATATATCGTCATTTCCATTGTCCCTAGGTTTTGAATTGAGCGTGGTGACTACCCATTTTCAAAGGTGGAGTTTGAATCCACCACCAGCACCTGTGAAGGTTTGGAGGTCCTTGGACCGATTGTATACACTCTAAGTATCATATGCAACTAGCTCTGATTGGGTTATCATGTACTACTTGGTTGGGTGATCTCACCCTTGTGAAGAAAAACAACACCCTCCAACTTCTTGTATCTCGCTGGAGTCATAGGTCTCACACCTTTTTAGCCTCTTGGGGTGAGTTCACCATTACCCTTGAGAATGTTTGTGAGTTGCTGGATTAGAGGCAGTCAATTTTGACACTTTCATTGAGGAAGCTATTTTTGGCACCGACAAAGCTGCTCGAGCAGAACTGAAGGTGATAATGAAATATTGTAGGGTGACATATAATAAATGCACTTATTTAGAGGTGATTAGGTATTTTTATTTCATTGAAGACAAAGCCGTGATCAAGGCACGCGAATCAGTCAGGGAGAACCCGTGAGGAAAGAAAGTATTTGAGAACCCACCAGCTAGAAAGGGGCTTGATTCAAAAATTGAGCTTGTGGGCTACATTTGGGCTGTGATATCGAAGTTCTTTCTCCCAACCCCTATGACTGCCCAAGAAAGTATTTGATCAACATGGCCATTCGCATGGCTAGTGGTGTAAAGCTTCCTTTGGCATCTATTAATCTTGGTTCATTATATCCTTGGTTTGATATGGTTCAAGATGACTCGTGTAGAAGTGTCGACAAGTTTGATGTTTCCAATTATGCAAACCATGTGATGCTAGTAGCTTTCTTGTATGCCCACTTTTTAGAATATGCTCCGATTGGTAATTATCCCAACTCTCATCCCATCAGAGTCCCTCGCATTTGTTGTTGGAATCATAAGAGCACTAAGAAGCCGTTTGTGTTTTTAATTGACAAAGTTGAAAAGTTTGTGACTTGCCCCTATGTTCGGATGGACCATTTTTTTTGAATTAGTTCTTTACGGACGAGGAGCGTCTCGTCGCCCCATTGAGGAAGCACTGGCTAGAAATTTTCCAACGAATAATGTTCCTCTACTATTGATTCCCTTTTAGTTACCTTCTTATACATAATGGTATCCTTTTTACTCCGTTTACAGCCCACACCATCTAGCCATGAAATTTGTCTATGATCAAGGCAATCTAATGTTAAGCCATTTTACCAGAGAGAAACCCACCAACTTTTCTTTTGCATGTAGTAATTTCCTCACTTTAGTTATTGTTAATCTTTACGTGAGTTACCCAGCCAACCCTGTTATCCCGAGAAATGAAGCTTGAAAGCATAGATCGGTGACGTATTTGATAGTATTCTGGCAGAATCAGCTTGGTCGTTTCCAAAGTAATGTTCTCAAGGAGCCCCGGTACCCTGAGGTTTAAAGTTATCCTCCCACAGAGTTGGGTTTGAGGAATTGCACAACTTTCATCTCTTTGTTCCCTCTCAGCACCACTAATAATTTTTTTCCCTTCGAGTTGCCTTCGCTTTCTCATGTGGATCATATTGTGATTAAGAAGAAGAAGGCAACCCAATCTTCTCCTTCAGTCGAAGTAGTTGCTACTGCCTCTGATCCTTCGAGGCCCGTCGAAGAGGGTGACACCTCTTATGTTGTTTCAACTAGAGAGATTATGAGGGTCACTAGGAAATCCACCACAAAGAAGCTTAAGGTTACCCAACAACTCCAATCCAAACTCTCGATCCTAAATTTACCCAACAAGTTAGCTTAATGTTTGATTAATTCTTATGGACTTGGGAGAATTTTTCTGAGGAGGATATGGATTTTATGTCAGCCTAGATGGCCTCTCGTGGGTTTTTCTATGCTCCACCAGTTGCTAAAGGTGGCAAGAAAATGATGTTGGTTATCCGAGTCAAGATTGTCTTGGAGGAATCAGGTGATGCACGCGAGGAAGAGAAATTTGATGAAGATGTATCTGACAATGGAGTGTTAGCAGTTGGTGAAGGTAATGATGATGGCTATGAGGAAGGAGAAAAGGAAAAAGGAGTGGAGGGACAAGAGGAGGATGAGTCTCTTGTTCGAAGACATAAGTTGAGAAAAATGATTTCTTCTTCTAAGACTGCTTCACCTCCTCGAGATTATGAGGTCTTAGAGGATGTTTTGGACGATGTTTTGGAAGAAGAAGAGGTATGTATGCTATTCTCATTCTAATTCTATAACTTTTCCACTTTTCCTTTATATTGTTAACTCCTGTTTCCCTCTTTTTTTAGGTTGATGTGCGAGATGGTGCGCACGATGATGATAAATAAAGGGGCTCATTGAAGACAGTAGATGGAATTTTACCTTACTTGAAGGAGGTTGAGCCTGAGGGAATAGTTTCCCCTATATCTTTGTAAGTAGCTATAAATTTCCCCTAGGGGCAGTTATACCTCTTAGCTCTAATAAATCAAGTAGTGGTTATTCACCTTATTCTAATTTCTTGCGCGAGCAGGCTGGTCTTAAAGGAGGTTCTCCTGATGCAAGTATTATTGGGTCTGTGCACAAGTCCCCTGTTATTGTTGTTTCGTTAATGACAGTAAAGTGAGCTCCTTATGACTTACTCTTGTTGTTGTTATCTTGCTCTCTATTTTGCTTTGCAGGTTTCCCATCCCGAACAAACGTGCTGCCAGTCCCTCCCCGTTGTAATGACCAGGTCCTCATTACTCTATTTAGGACTTCCATCCTCCATCCAGAGGGACTTGAGGCGGCTACTTTAGGTTAGGTGGGAGGTGGGCGTGAGGAAGTAGCTGAAGTGGAAGGCAATGTTGTTCTTGTCCCCAAAGAACGTCTTTTGGTAGCTCCTAGGGATTTGCACGAAGAAGAAGATTTAATACAGATGGATACTCGTTAATTTGTTGATTATCAACAGCCACAGGTATGCTTCTTCTTATTATTGTGTCACTACTACATTTAAATGTTGTTAGCGTTGCCTAATAGATAAGACTTAGAATCTTCCATAACCAAGGGTCGGGCGGGCCAGTTATATTGGACTCTGAATCTCTTATAACCGAGGGTCAGGAGGGCCAAGTTATATTCACCCAAACTGAGGTTCAAGCGGGCTAAGTTATATTGGACTTAAAATCTCCCATGGCCGAGCGTCAGACGGCCCAAGGTATATTGGACATAGAATCTCCCATAATCGAGGGTCAGGCGGGCTAAGTTATAATGGACTTAGAATCTCCCATAGCCGCGGGCTAAGTTATACTAGACTTAGAATCTCCCATAACCAAGGGTCAATCGAGCTAAGTTATATTGGACTTTAATTTATGCTTGTAAGCCAGTTTGTATATTTGTCCCCTGACTTGTCAACTTATTTTATTTCAGGTAGAAGTTGTACCATCTACGACACACAATCTAGAAGTTGAGGGTGTCATTCATGCAGTTGCATAGGCAAGGACTTTGGCTAAATTGGTAGTAATGGGTGAGTCTCCTAGTGCACAGGTTCAAGCAAGGGGTCCAAGTGTTGATGGGATGTACGAGGTGTTTGCTTCCAAAGGTCAAGATAGTTATAATGCTTCGCATACTCGACTCCCTTCTGCGAGTGATAACATTTTTAGTGTGCACCTTCCTGAGGAAGCCCCCGAAGTGGTTGTAAGTCAGATCTTGATCAATTTCCCCTATATATTAGTTTATGGTCCTCACGCACTGATTGAGAAACTTTTTACCAGGTTTCCTTCAACTTTTGCTCCCCGTAGCATTCAACCCATACCTGTGATAATGGTTTTCCGACTGCTTGGACTGACCAACATTTTAGAGGAAATTCTTAATACTCCTCTGGAGTCTCTAAGCTCTGACGTAATTAAAGCTTTATTGGGGAAGGTCAATGTGCTTATTAGTTATGGGTTCTCATTGTCTTGGTTAGTGAAGTTGTTGTGTGATTTTAAGAAGGTTGACATGCCCGCTCTTGATCATCGGCTGCAGAGTTCTCATCGCTCGCAGGTAGCTATCTCGGAGGAACTAGTAAGCTTGGAAATTGAAATAGTTATCTCAGAGCAAAAAGTGGAAGACGAGCGTGACACTATTTCTCGGGTATAAGCTGAGTTATTTAAAGCAAAGCAAGACCTAGAGAACATTCTCCACCATAAGGACTTGGATGATCTAATCTTTGATGAAAGCATCCTTGAGCAGATTTTTCCTCCGCATCATCATGGGATTCTTGATTCAGCTAACCTCCGTTTTATGATGGATGCCCCTTAGCAGCCCTTTTTTAAGCTCCATTTATGTTTTTGTCCCTTAGTTTTTTTTATCTTGGAACCCCCTTAGCATGTAATCACAGTATTCCTTCATTTAAATAAACTTGTTGGCATTTGGTTTTCTTCCTTTCTGTCTTGTTTGAATATTAAATGAGCTATTACATCAATGTAACTCACACCATCAACAATAAGGAAAGGAACAAAAGAAGGAACAAAGGTCCCCGAAAAAAATGATCAAACAACCATTGCATCAATCATTAGTTTATACCATGTTAAATAGGTAACCCAATCATTTATAGGGAACATCCTCCCATATAAGTATTAGCAAAAAATAATGGATTAAATTAAAGTGTTGTGTTTAGATTGAGTATATTCAAGCATAGTATATTTTTAGCCATTTGTTGCTAAGTTTGAAAGTATTATCATCTCCCATTTCGTATACCTAGCAATAGCCTGAATTGTGAGCTTTTCGAATGATATAGGGTCCTTCCAGTTGGCTTCAAATTTTGGTAATGACAATCCCCGGATGTTCCTCGTACAATCCTTCAAGACCAGGTCTCCTTCCTTGAATTTCCATGGCTTTACCATTTGATTATACGATCTAGACAACTTCTTTGTTTACATCTCGAAGTGCCTGGTATCATTATCTTTATGTTCTTCTTACTATTCGAGCTGTGTATGCCGGCAATAAGGAAGCATGGCACTTCGCAATTTATACTGGGCAAAAGGTACCTCGAGTTCCACTGCAATACAACTTCAGTCCCAAAGGCTGAGGAAAATAGGGTGTACCCTATTGGTTTCCTTTTTGTCATTTGATAAGCCCATGTAACTTCAGGTATCTTATCATCCCATGTTCTCGGGAAATCTTCCAGCATTTTGGCCAAGATGTTCACCAAAGTCTTGATGGTAGCCTCTGCCTGCCCATTACACTTTGGGTATTCCACAGTCGACTTGTGGTGGATGATGGAGTACTTGTCTTTCAACAAACTTACTTCGCTATCCACGAAAGGAGTGCCATTATCTGATAGGAAAACCTTCGGGATTCCAAATCAACAAATGATATACTTTTTTATGAATTGAGCAACCACCCATGCGGTGGCTTTCTTCAGCGGTATGGCTTATGCCCACTTGGTAAAACATTAAGTGTCCATGAGTATCCAAATTGTCCTCTCGAGGGGGGATTTATTACCCCTACTAGATGTAATGACCAAGTGTGGAACGGGAAGGGTGTGTAAATAGAATGCAAGCCCATTGAAGGAGCGTGAATCACGTTCCCAAGCAACTGACAAGCTTTACATTTTTGAACAAATTTCGTTGAGTATTTATCCATCATAGGCCAGTAATACCCCAACGTCATAAGTTGGTCATAAAGTTTGGCACCGCCAATATTTCATGGCTCGTGCACTTATTTTAGTACTTCTTCAGCCTCTTCCCCCTGATGCACCTCAGGGGCATGTCATGATAGCCTCATCGGTACTGCCACCCATCTTGGATATAATACATGGGTGATCATCTCTTCATATTTGTAGCATCATCTTTGTCTGTTGGCATCACTCCATCTACCAACAAGTCTATGTATAGTTGCCTCCAATCTTGAGGTTGATCGATAAAGTTACATTCTGATGCCTGATAGAACAATCGACATTTCCCACAATCTCTCTGTACTATCATAGCATCTTGCCTCAACGAAGGCCAGAAATACCCACTCTTTCGACCCTTCTATATAAGGGGACCTCAGTGGTCTCATAGATGTCTCCGTGCACTTCATTCAATCTCCTTTTAGCTTCCTCAGGGTCTACACATATGAAAACCATCCTCCTCTATTTATGTAGTATAAGTTACCCCTGGAAATGAAATATTGCACAAGATCAACTTAACTCAGTGGATCTTTGCCTGTTTCCAGCTGCTTTCATATCTTTTCTCTCCAATCATTGTTGTCGCCAGTGGGAAGCATCTTTAGTACGGTCGAGGGAGGCATTCTCTTAGTGATTCGAATGACTGATAATTCCCCATCAAAGGCAACCTTTTGGGTGATGGTGGCATAAGCATATGCATGTTGATTCATTGTTCGGGGGTGCCTTTTAATTTTTAATACCTCGAATTGGCCAAGAAAATATTGTATGATTGTTAAGTAGGGCGCCAAGCTCATATGCTTTAGGGTGAACTATCCTATCACCTGCTTAACCACCAAATTGTAGTCCCCTTTTATTATGAGGACCTAGAAGCCCCTTCTAAGGTCCTCGAGAAACTCCAGTACAAGAACTACTTATTCGGCCTCATTGTTCGAGCACTTAATTTCTAACTTTAAAGATAGTCGGATTTCCTCCATGTTCTTCCTCAGGATGACCCCTGCTCCCCCATTGTTCTCATTCGACGAACCATTAAACTCCATACTCCAATCATCCAAACTAGTTGTTATAAAGTTGGCTTGAAGATCATCAGCCGAAAGTTTCTCCACGGGTGGCTCGAATGTGCCAGAGGGAAAAATAGGTAACAAGTATGCATAAGCTTGGCTGTTGATGGCTTGAGGGACTATTAATTTCAGGTCATATTCTAAGAGGATTAAGAACTATCAGGCTGCCCTACCTATTAGTACAGTTCTAGCAATCAAAATCTTTATATGATCACACCTAGTTACAATATGGACTATGAATGACAGTAGGTATTGTCTTAGATTTTGTGCCACAAATACAAGGGATAAATAGTGCCTTTCAATGCTTGTGTATCTGAACTCTAGCCCATGTATAATCCTACTCAAGTAATAGATAGGTTTATCTACACCGTCTATCTCTTGGGCTAGAAATTCCCCAATAGATTGTTCGGTGGATGTGAGATATAGACGTAAAGGATTACCTGCTTTTAGGGGAATCATCGTTGAAGGGGATATGAGGAGTACATTCAGCTTTTCCATGGCGCCTTGGTGTGTATGTTCCCATACAAAGTTGGAGCCTTTTTTCAGAAGCTCCCTTAGTAGATGCATCTCTTTGGCTAACCCCGGTACAAACCTCCTTAAATAGGGGGCCTTCCTTATAAAACTCTTCAATTCCCTCACTAATTTTAGCCTCGACATATCGAGGATTGCCCGTTGTTTATCTAAGTCCATCTGAACGCCTTGTCGATTCACCACAAACCCGAGGAAGTTCCCACTTATCATGCCGAATCCACATTTAAGAGGGTTTATCTTCGACTTGTATTTTCTACATCGGGTGAACACCTTCCTCAAATGATCAACGTAAGAAGTCTTCTTCTTGGACTTGACTACTAAGTCATCAACGTAAAACTCCATGGTCTTGTGAAAGATATCATGTAAAATAACCATCATGATCCTCTGGTGGGTTGCTCCTCCGTTCTTTAAACCAAAAGGCATAACTATGTACATGAAGTTGCCTAAAGGTGTTTGGAAAGTGCACTTCTCAGCATCAGTTGGATCCATCTTGATCTGGTTATACCCTACATATCCACCCACGAAGCTATACATCTCGTCGCCCGTAGTGACATCAATTAGGCTATCTATGGAAGGTAAAGGGAACTCATCTTTTGGGCGTGCTCGATTCAGGTCCATGAAATCCACGCATATTCGGATTTAGCTCTTGTCCTTCTTTCCCATAGGCACAATGCTAGATAGCCAAATCGGGTGTTGGAAGGGGACAATGAAGCTAGCTGTAAGCTACCTCTGCACCTCTTCTTTAATCTTCAAATCTAATTCTGCCTTATATGTTCAAGTGGCCTACTTCATTGAAATAGCCGACGACAAAACATTTAACTTATGGTAGCTCACCTCTTTATCTACCCCAGGCATCTCAGTATACTTCCATGTGAAAAAGCCTTTGAATTTTTAAAGCAACTTGATCTGATCCTCTCGAGGCGCTCTCTTCAGGTCCTTCGAGATAAAATGGGGCTAGGGTCATCGCCCTCTTTAACCAAGTTAATTATTTCCATCTCTTGTATTTGCGGCCTCTTCATGCACTCTGGTTCTTTTTCTACGTCTTTGATAAATTCTAGGACATTTGAGTTATCAATCACCATGCATTGTCCTTGGTTGTCTACCAAGAAACATTCATCTATCGGGTCATCCTTATTTTGATCAAGTCTCTTGAGTTTCCCATTCATACCTTCATAATTTATATATGATCCTACCATTAGGCAGCACCACTCTCTTGAATTGTGGGAGCTTTCCTCCCTATGAGGCCTCTTTCAGTGATTTTCTTCCAACATCCTCACATAGTGTCTGCTAAGGATGCTCCGGGTATGGACTTGGTGTTGTATTGGATCAATGCATGGTGTCATCTGATTATGCAACTACTTTGACAAACTGTGAGCACTTATTGACTCTTGATCACATTCTTCCTCATAAATCACCACTGGTCGATCGGGCACACACACCCTGTCTTGGGTGCTTGGAATCCTTATTCCTCTGTTATACTTGGTTATTACCATGGTTTCCTCAAATAACTCAATATAGAACGCCACGTCCACCAATTGTGCCTTTTCCTTCGAAAAGGGTTTTTTAGGCGCTCGAATCACCACCTCTTTGCCCTTTATGTTTGCTTTGGCACGCTGGTGGTAAGTGGAGGGAACTAGCCCATGGTTATGCATCCATAATCGTCCTACCAACAACTAATATGATGGCTCACAATCTATGGTGTGGAATTTGATGTGGCAAGTAATACTTCCCATTATAATGCCCATGTTAACATATCCCGCAGACTTAGATGACTGGTTGTCGTACCCTAAAATTTCCAATAAGTGCGAGACTATTCTCATTTTAGAGAAACCAGTAGCATAAAAGGACCCGATGGGAATTATGTTAATGTATGCTCCTCCGTCCAGTAACACACACGAGAAGACATAACTATTCACAGATGATGTAACATAAAAGGGTCTATTGTGAGGGTACCTGACCAACCTGTCCACCTCTGAGAATATTACTTCATATATATACCTGCTCACTAGATTTTCCATTGCCCCTTTTTATTTCAGGTGTGGCTCCATATTTTTCTTTGAAATTTCCAAGATGGCTTGAGTGACCTCCAATCATGAGTGCACGAGAAGTCCTACATGGTCGAAGAACCAATTGAATTTCTGCGAGCGTGTAACCACTTCACATTCGACCCAATGGTCTATTTATTACTCCTCGAGATCATAGACTTCCTCTACATCTCCGTAAGTAGCCTCATCATTGGCTATCACTGCATTTACTATCTCTAAAGAACAAGACCTTATTTATTTACTAAGACTCTCGATGGGATCATCTTCACCTTCATCGTCTGATTTATCTTCCATTTTCAACTGAGCTATCTCGAGAGTGTGTCTTTCTAAGGACTCCTTAACGTCTTTATTGAGCAACCATTTCTCCCGTAACAGTTGTTCAATCTTTTCATCGAATACACTGGCCATGTGGGCTCCATGGATCGGTAGGAGCTGTCATTCACATTGCCCTGGGGGAATTCAATGTCTCCCTTCTTCACATGCTTATCTATCAGCCGTCGTAGCAAAAAACATACTTTGGTAGGGTGGTTTACCCTATTGTGAAGTGCGCAGTGGTTATGCTTCTCTTTATTTTCATGAGAAAGTTGCATTGTGTTGACATGAACTGGTATAAAAACTTTGTCCCGGACTATGAGGTCATACAGGTTTAGAGCTTGATATACCGAACATGGTAGTTTGGGAGGAACCTCCTCGCCTTAGATCCTTCTCTTATTACCTCGACCTCTTCTTTCTTGGCCGCTACTGCCTTCTCCTCTACCTCCGTTGTCTGCATAATTTACCCTCGGGTTTATTCCCCTCCCCTAGGTACCTGATGGCCTTAGTAATAAACTTGACAAGACAGGGGGTGGTGTGGGTTTTACCACCAAGGAAATATTCCTTGTCGCTTACTGGAATGCTTCAAATGTACCTTATTTTGTTTCATTGATCAGATGACAAATGTATTCTGGCAGTAACCCTTCTGTGTATACCTGCAAGAGTTTATCTTCTTGCATTTCCTCCCTTATATCTAGGGAAATCTCCTAATGTAGGCCAAAACATCCTCCCCCGATATTTGCTTCTTGTGTGCCAGTTGTGTAAGTGTGAACTTGTTTTCAGCCGATGAACAAAACATGCAACTCTTCCCAAGTGGCCACAATACCTGGTACCAGGTGGGAGTACAGCGTGTAGGCTTTCTCCATCAGGGATTTTAAAAACTCCCTTAGCCTTATTTTTTGTCATTTCATTGGACTCCAATGCTCTCAATGAACCTTTTCACATGATCCTTAGGGTTTGCGCCCTTCCCGTGTACTTTTCAAATATTTGTGGAATATACCCTATTGGGTAGGGTTCATTATTATATTCTTTTGGGTATGGATTGAGAAAGTCATCGCAAACCGAGGAACTATCTCCAGCTTTAGCACTGTGATAAACTTTAACATCTCTTTCTTAATATCTTCCATGCTAGATGGCGGGGAGCTAGTTGGCGACATTATCATGATAGCTGGTGCAACTACTATAACTAGCGTGCACTTCCCTGCACCCCTAGCTATTGTATGTCCCATTAAGGCCATTCCCTGACCTTGAGTTATAGGTCCTATCATCACAGGTGGAATGGAGAGAGGTGGAGTGGTAGGGGTATCATTAACTAAGGTAGGTGGAGTAGCAGGAGGAACATTGTTGAAAGAAGGAGTGGTAACTCCACCCATAACAAAGGGAGCTTAGATCCCCATTGGTGGCATCATAAATGTGTTTGCTCCTCCGGTAATTCCTAGCATCACCTGGGCCCCTGGGGTCTTAAAAAACTCCTTAAACAACCCCATGAGCCCCTCTTTTAGCACTGAACTAATTCCTACATGTGCACCTGACATCTCCGTCACACCAGTAGCAGATGCATCAGGATTTGTTCGCGTCAATCTAACTTCTTCACGCAATTCAGTGAGATCTGCCTCTTCCTCGCGCTGTATGGCATCTAAGTCTTCAAAAGATAATACCTCCCCATAGATTCGCCAAATGTAAGATGTGGTTTCTTGAAATACAATTATTATCAAGTGAGGCGTAACCCCTTATCAAGATCAGGATTAACACATAAGACAGTATTTAATATTGATGATAAAAATAAGCAAGAAAGATACAAATAACATTAAATACTCAAATTAGAATTAAATAATATCTCTACACCATAAATATGCCATAACACAATAAATAGGTGGGACTAGAAAGTAACTTGGTCGGAGGGAGAAAGAGAAAGCACTCCTGGCACAATAAAGGTAAGGCAGGAATTTCAGGTTCAGTTACTGCTCAATGATATTGGTATTTATGGGTATGGGGATAATGTTTTCAACAATAAATGTTCTCTCATAAGATCTCTCATATATGAGGGAAATCGAACAGCACTACGATATCCTGAGTCCCATCCTCGTAAATCATTAGGTTGAACTATTTATATGAAGGCAAGGTTACTCGCATAATCGTGTTGTTATTTAATGGGATTGAACGATATTAAATGCTAGGATACCATCACATTAATGCCTAAGATACTGCATTAAATTCATGGGATATCATAGTTTGGTAGGAAACTGCCTAACCTGTTAGAAGCATGGTGGCATTAATGAGGGACGTGATGTTGCAGCTCAAGGGATTGCCTTAGAACGGCTACGAAATTAGGTTTAGGTGGCCTAGGTCTACCATCCTTAGGATAATCTCAATTGAGTGCTATGATCTTGATTTCCTCAATTCCATATGATGTGATGTCATAAAGTGGATGAATAGTGACCCCACTAGATGTGTGGTCACATCAATCAAATGGATGGTGTGCAGTTTGAAGTGGCTTGACTGATAAGTGGCTCGAGTAGTTTAGCATGTTGCTTGTTGGCTAAGGACTATTTCTAGGCCAAAGACACAAGTCTAGGGTTCCTCAAAGAGGTTCCCCCAAATTGGTTTGAATCATTGTGGCTCAGTTGTAAGTTGCTCGAGCGACCATTTGTATTGGATGATGTTTTTCCCAAGTGTTCCAAGAAGATTGGTTGTTGCATTCCCAATATTACCTTACTCTGAATCCTCCAAACCATGTAACCTATGAGGTTCCCAAGAGGAGGTCATTCGATAGAGAATGTGAGCTCTCGTATTCCCTACAAAGCATACTCCCTTAAGGTTACCAAACAACCTCACCCATATTACAAAGAAAGATTGTTTAATACATGAAGTACATAATCAAATACATTCCTATTTATATTACAAGATATTATTATTCGAAAAACTTTTGACTTAGAGGGGAGTCCTTCGAGGGATGTTGTGGAAGGTCTTTGAGGGATCTCCCTCGAGTGGTCTGTCTTCACTCTTTATTTTCCAAGTATAGGATCAACTTGGCTAATCAATCTTTCGTGGTGACACCCCCCCCCCCACACACACACACTAGAGTTCCTAGCTTCAGAAGAAATCCTGGATCATATCGTCTTGGGCCTATTACAGACAAAATGAAGACTAAATTGGAATTATGAATGGGGAAATGTCTGATTATGGATGGCGAACTTGAGCTTACCAAATCTATAATATATTTCATGCATTTATATAGCTTCAAAGTCTATAAGTGGCCTCAAATCCTGATCATAAGGATTCAGAAATGGATAAAAAAAATTATGGATTGGTAGCATTAATGAGAGGAAATTGGTAATTGTTACTTGGAAACATTTATGTAGAGATAAAGAACAAGTTGGCCATAGTTTAAGAAGAATCGTGACTTTTAATAGAGCTTCTCCTCTGTAACATGCATGGGACTTAATCTTTATACCTTCTAATTGGTCTGATTTCTTTTTAGTCAGGTTCAAACCTCTAGAGGTTGGCACTTGTTACAAGATAAGCCCAATTTGGTCAAGTTTATGAGAAAATTTCAATTATATTATTGCCAATTCTCAGTGGATTGTGGGCAATGGTAAAAATATTAACTTTTGGTGTGATAATTGGATTGGGTGTCCTATTACTCCTATGATCGGTTATTTGGATTATGATAAGAGAAAACCTCTCTGTCCACTAGTAGATTTCATCTATAATGTCACTTAATCCATTCTTTCTTCATTTTTCAGTCTATTTCTAGCTATTGATCTCCTCACACACTAGTAATTCCTTATGCTAAAGAAAGATAAGATTTCTGAATATGACCTTTTTCTATAAATGGGGATCTTACCCATAAGTAATCCTATCACTATCTTGTAGATCATAGGTTTTAAATTCATTGGTTCATTCATCCTCCCTATATTCTCCATTTTACTTTGGAAAGTCATCCATTATAAATTACTAGTTATTAGCAACATTGTCGAAACTAGTATGCCACTTATTTCCAGATGTGCTCTATGCCATTTGTATTCTGAGGAATATATACATCTTTTTGTTCATTGTCAATTTTTCACATCTATTTTAGTATGGTTGAAGGATATTTTTAAAATTCCTTTTATTCAGTCTAATAACGTAGTACATTAATGGAAGTATACCATTAAAGTCATTATAAGCCCTTACATCAAGGATATCTATTTATTTGTTGTGATTTGATATTTTCATTCCATATGGGCAGATGGGAATCAAATGGTATTCAAGGGTGACAAACCATTAGTGTTATCTTGCATTTCATTTGTTCAAATTTGTCTTATGAGATGTAATTCTATGATGAAAATCAACATGAATTACACAGTTGATGAACTGAACATTTTATACAAGTTGACTATTAAAGGAAAACCTAGGAAAGCTCTAAAGATTACACCAGTTATATGGACTCCTCCACCTCCATCTTGGCTCAAACTCAACACTGATGGTCTTGCATTAGGATGCTTGGGTATTGCTTCTATAGGAGTTTTATTTTGTACTTCTAGTATATTTGTTAAGGGATATTTTTGCATAAGACTTAACCATGTTCAAAAATATTATTTTCTTAGTTGATTGTAGTTATTACAAGGATTGAATTGTCTCACGATTATGGTTGGAAATCTCTTTGGATTAAATTTGACTCAATGACTGTTCTAAGGTGTTTAAAGCCTTCTAGTTTTTTTCCTCCTTGGGATCTAAAGACTATATGGGAAAACTGAATGTTTTATCTAAAAACCATGAATATATGGTCCTCTCATAACTATAGATAAGGTAATCAGGCAACATATTATCTCTCCCATAAATGGTTGAGCAATAATACTTTAAAGTAGTGGTGGAATGCCCATAGTGAATTGCAAAAGTTTGTCGGTACAGATTTGAATCCTAACTCATACCACAGATTTAAAACTTATCTCCCATGCAAGTCCTTAGGCTTCTCTTTTACATGATTAGTATCATAAGGATTTTTATGCTAGCTTTCATATTTTTCTTTCTTTTGACCCATTTAGAGATCATTCTTTGTGGGAAGTTCTTATTCGTGTACAACTCTGTTGGGTTTGTTTCCATTTAATTTTTTTAATAAAGTAGCTATCTATGATTGGATATATCCCATTTTAGAGATTCATAAATAAAAAAAATACATAATAACCACAAAATTTAAACATACGAAAGTTTTCACCAAGATGTTTTGAAATAGATTTTTAAAAATGCGTTATGTGTGTGAGGGAATTATCTATAATAATTTTCATCCAATAATGTGATATATATGATAATGAGGATGATCAAATTCGGCTTCAAGATCTTGAATATTGATGAAGCTTTATGGAGAGGTAAATTAAGAACCCAAATTATTTTGTAAAACTAAAACAACACAACTACCTATAAGGGCAAAACGAGTATGTGAATATTCTTACAACGAACAATACCATAAGAACATATTGAGTTTCAAAACACATTGAAAAATTAAATGTCACATTCAAAATATACAAAACTTTTAGAATGAGTGAGACATTGTTTTGTTAGGGTAAAATTAAATTAGTAATGTTGTATGCACATAAAATGTAACTATTTAGTTAGTGCTTCGGGTTTCGTTATTAGTGTAGATGCAAAATATATATATATATATATATATATATATATATATATATATATATATATATATATATATATATATATATATAACTTGGTATTGTTATATCAAAGCTTAATTGAATTATTTCTCTTAAAATAAGTATTACTCAGATGTGTCACTAAAACGTAAAAAAATTATGACTTGATTTGCAAAATTTCCCTTTTGATATTCACCCATGCTGAAATTCCCAATTCTTTGTCAACTTGACCTATGTGATAACTATTAAAGCATTGCAAAAATATTATTATTTCTCAAAATGACCCATGTGACGGACTCTAAGTATAGTGAAAATTATAATTAAACTTCAACAATAACAAATAGAGCATACTACACAAAAGATAAAAAAAAAGACAAATTGAATATTAAAAAAAAATCAATCTCAAGCATCGCGGGAAATTTAGAAGGAAAAATTTAATGTGTATTACAATTTGACCCATATTCCTTTACTATAACAGTTGTGCAACACATCGTAGTTATATTACATATATTAAAAATCGATAAAAAAAATTATACTATATATGGACGACAATTATATAGGAAACTCGGACTATAATCTTAATAAAACAATTGTCAGTCAAAATTTTCAAATTGAATATTAATTTTGATGAAATGTGGTTATACAAGAGGGAGAAAAGAGTTCCATGTATAATGAAATTGGAAAGATATAAAGAGAGTGGTACGATAGTTTCACATAGAGAAAATCCTTTCTTGACAATAATAATAATAAATTCTAGTGTAAATTTCCTCAAAGGGAGACAATAGCTTTGGACTGAGGCTTTACTTGATATTTTTATCTAAGGGAAGAGAACTCAATTAAATATAGATTAAGATCTTGAAATGGAATAAAGGTCTTATCTCTAGATATTATGAAATTTGAAGTTTGATTACCGAAATATATAGTCAGACGGATCCTACATGTGGCAGAAGCCTATCTAAAGTGTTAATAAAAGAAAAAAATATGAATAACTAAAAAGATGTATCATTGAATGCATGCTTAAATGAAGATTATACATGTGGTTTTTATTTTTATCATTTTACTTTTTAATAGAACGGAAACAACCATTACAATTGAGAGAGGGAAATATGAAAATTGGCATATTTTCACCCTCTAGTTTTGAGCATATTCACTGCTTAACAGCACATTGAGAACACTTTGATAGAATTGACAACAATATTCTATGAATAGCTTAATCAAAATTGCTAACATGAATACATAGAAAGTTTTATACTTAAAGGTGTATGAAGAAACATTAAGCAGTTTCAAATTGTTGAATTCATACTTAGAAATTAAATTCAGATTTTATAACTTGAACCTTATTAACTCAATCATTTATTCGTCAACTATAACGTATTCCCTTAAAATATAAGGTGAACCATATAAAATTATATCATACTTATGGCACCATCAGGTCCTTTAGATTCAAATCACACTTTGATAACAACATAAAAAGAACTGACGCCGAGAAAATTTCACAAGCAGTTAATGTAAATATTGTTGGCTGATGCAATTAACATTCAAAATATGAATAGAATACTAATCCCTCTCAATGAAAGTATAATTCCCTATATAATTATTTAAGTGACAAAATTAAGGTATGATTCTATATAAAATAACAAAAGAATCATTATATTAATCTAATTACTATTCCCCCTTTAATCATACTCATAGTCCAACTAACTAGTGATAAATGTGTAAAAGAAAAGATATTACTTTCTTCCTTCCATTTCTTTCAAGTTGTGTATCCATTATTATTCACAAGTTGTATATATATATGGATACATGTAGCTAATTATTCACAATAGCTTATGTGACTAAGCAAACATGTGTATGTTATATATATATTAGTAGCTATTTGTTAGGGATAAGATTTCTTTATAGGTATTTATGTAGCTAAGGGTTGATACATTTTTTTTGTTAATTAGTAGTGTGGGAGTTCACTTTTTTATGTCCATGAGAGTCGTCGAACAACTCTAAATAAATTAAAACACATGGCCCAGCCCAAATCATGGCTTAATTTCCACACGAGAGATTTAGTAACATGAGAACACTCGTGGATATGGTCAAATCAGGCACCAAGAATATCGGATGAGATAATCAAGTAACTTATGGCAAATTCGCACTTTACTATGGAGTTCCATAAATAACTCGAACTCTGTAACAATATATCTATAAATTGTACTCCCAGACCCGGGGCAAAGGGATAAAAAACTTGTGACTTTGAGAGACACTTAATAAGAACAAGTAACCTCTCCGTGGACGTAGGCAAGTTGTTGAACCACGTACATCGTTGTTATGTGTGATTCCATTTACTTTCCACCGTTTGTGATTATTTTTGTAGATTCTTTTATTGTAATTTTTCTTAACTCACAATTGGTGCCATATGTGGGAAGCGACTTTTATTCCTATGAAAGCATTCATTACCAGAAAGCCTGCAATGTCTCACCATAGTATCAACATTCCACAAGCCGACGAAGTTCAGGAAGACTCAACTCCTCTTAGTGTCAGGATTAAAATACGCCAACATACAAATCCAAGGTTTTGCCAAGATAGGCTACCTTCATAAGAAATCCATGGGCCACCAAGGTCCACTCAAATTTCTAGGCTAGTTGATGCCTATGAAGCCAGGCTTCGAGAATAAGAAGAGGCAAGGCACCGCAAAGAAAAAGAGAATGTTTGTCTTAAGAGGTGACTTTAAAGAATGGAGATATATCTCCCCGAAAACATAAGGCGATGTCGAGACAATAATCCTAGCCCTTAGGGGGGAGACTCCTCCAGTTGAGGAAGGAGAACTAAGCATGACCGGGAGAGAATTTAACATGACAGATCAGAGTGTGGCCACTAGAAGAGATTCCACAAGAATAATGATCGATCAAGTGAGATTTTAAGGATTCTAGTACGTAGGTAGATGGACCAACACTCGGCACATAGAGGAGCTAGATCAACTAGAGAGCTTATAAGAAGATCTCTTAACTCTCAGATAAAGACCCTTTTTTCAAGGGAGATCGAACATGAGTAGCCCCCCAAGAATTCACTCTCCTCAGGTTCAAGGTCTATGATAGGAAAATAGACCCTATAAACCATGTCAGGAAATATCGACAGGCAATGACCTTATGGAACCATAATGACATGCGTATGTGCATGATCTTACCTTCTAGCCTATATCATTTAGTATATAAGTGGTTTAAAAGGATTCCTAATAAGTTGATCAGGAATTTTACATCACTGACAGAGTCCTTCACGGTGTGATTCATAACTAGAAGCTCCTATCCTAAATGGATGGATACATTGTTCACTATTAAGAAGAAGCCATAGAGAACCTTAGAGATTATGCCAATAGATACTGGGAAGTTTTTAATGAGATCGAAGATTTCTTGGAGCAGGTTATCATATCATCCTTCAAGATCGGCTTACCGACCACCTCTCTACTGCACCAATCCCTCACCAAGAAGGAAGTTGTAAGCATCGATGATCTTATGGGTCGAATCGAGAAATACACTGAGGTCAAAGACGTGGTCCATCCTAGTGGGGGAGAGAATGTTCAAGCAAAATAAAATAAGGGGACGGAGAAAAATAACACCCAGAAGAAGGGAAGCAAGAATGGGGGGAAAGAATGGCTCTAAGAGTGGAAATAAGAATGACCCCTCCAAGGAGTTCCAGGCTATTAGTACAGTATTCAAAGAACCCATTTACAAAATTATTAGAAAGATCAAGGACGAACCCTTTATCAAATGGCCCAAGAAGATGGGCAGAGATCCAACTAAAATGATAATGCACTGAGATGCGCATTCCACAAGGAGGGCGATCATCGAATCGAGAATGAAAAAGCACTAGAGTCACATCTAGAAGAGCTAGTTGAGGTAGGGCACCTCAGGGAGTATATTGAAAAACAATAGAGAAGGTCATATCCAACGATGACCAAAAGCCATGTATTGAAAAACAATAGAGAAGGTCATATCCAACAATGACCAAAAGCCATACAATGCTCTTGATGATGATACAAGACATGAGTTTGCAGTAATTCATGGGGCGCCAGACCTCAAACAGTTTCAGGGCAATTCCATTCTAATGAAACTCAAGAAGGTGACTGCCATAATGGAGACTTTTTAAATTGATCCTTCCAAATCCCAACTAGGAAAGCGAAGATGATCAGGAGACGTTGATTACACCAAGAACATAGTGTTCACTGAAGAAAAATTGGTCGCGGTGAGGACCCCACATTATGACTCACTAGTGATCATAATCAATATTACTAACTAGGATGTTGACAAGCTACTTGTGGACCAGGGAAGTTCATCCAAAATGTTGTATTTAGACATCTTCCATAAACTAAAATTAAATGTCGTCGGCCTCAAAGAAGACATTGTTCCATTGGTTGGTTTAGTAGGAAGGATCAACATGCCGTTAGGAAAGATCAACTTGCCAATCAGGACAGGAAACATCTCGAAGTTAATCAAGTTTCTAGTAGTGGACATTGAGTACATAGCATGCTATTTTGGGTAGAGGATAGCTCCACGCCATGAAGGCCGTTTCATCCACTTATCATCAAAAACTAAAATGCATTACAAAATCGAGGAGTAAATGGTTAATGTTTAGGGAAATTTATTTACTAAGTGAATAGTAATAGGGGATTTGGGGGAAAGCAAATCAAGAACAAATTGGGAGCTTTTGGAGCCAAATTGAGGGACTCCGCCAACGGAATCAGACACTACGAACACTTTCAGGCAAGTGATTAACTGTTTTTACTCCTAAATTGTGATATCCAATTCATATTTTAGTGATGTGTAACTAAAATTTATTTTGGGGATAAATGGGTACAAAATGGGGTTTTGTTAATGGAATCTTTATGAGTTCTTGGATGAAGAACATGAATCCTGAATGACTTAGGGTTTATTTGATGAACACAAGAGGTCAATCTGCCAGAATTTTTTATACAACTTTAAACGTATGCCATTTGAGTTGTACTTCGAATTAGAGTGTGAACCATACATGTATGGAAAGGTATTTCTCTTATCTATCCAATTAACTTTGAATCAGATCAATAGGAGTTCTGTAGAGGGAGTAATCGACCTTTTACTAGAGGGTGTTTGATCTGTCAACATAGTAATCTGCCAGACTTTTAACGTGACTTTAAACATGTGCGATTTGAATTTTACTTCGAATTAGAGTGTGAGCCATACATTACTGGAAAGGTATTTCTCTTAGCTATCCAATGAACTTGGAATCAAATCAATCGGAGTTATGTAGAGGGAGAAATCGAAATTTTACTAGAGGGTGTTTAATCTGTCAGAAAATTTGAGATTTTTCTTTTTAAGCCTCAAATGTCTAAAATTTTATCGGGGAAGTGTTTGGGACCTTGATGAAAAATATTGATGGAATAATGATATGGAAGTAGGTCTATGATTGAGTGTTGGACTTTAATTTTGTGAGAGAGTTAAAGTGGAGATTCATAGGCTTGATTGTGACGTACTCTAATTCGAGATGATAAGAATATAATTACGAAAAAAAGCATGAGCGAGCTTAAATTCGTTAGGTCAGTGGGTTAATAAGGGTAACTACTGAATTGATATAACAAGGTGTAACTAGGACCCTTAGAGTTATGTGAATACTTTAATTAATACGAAAGTGAGATAAATTCGTAAAGCAAACAAGTACGGTGAATATTAGAGAGAAATATATTACATACAAGTATGAAGAATTGGGTTGTGTAAATACCTACTGTTTTATAGGATTACTTGGGTTGTGAATGCATATTGTGTGTTCCCTTGTGATAGGAACAAAGACTCGGCAAATATTAAGTTCCGGGCTATGTAAGTGAGTCTGGGGACAATGGTTGAGTGACACCAAGTTATTAAATTAATAAATGCGATAATTAATTTAATTAAAGTCGGTTTGTAGACTCGGGTATGATTAAATTAATGGGTGGGATAATTAGTTTAATCAGGATCGGATTGTAGACTCGTGAAGGGTACTTATTAATTAATGTGATAATTAATTATATTAGAGTCGGACCACAGACTCGGAATTTGGGTTGATTAATTAATTTGTTAGCTAATTTGATTAGAGTCTGGCGATAGACTCGGGGAGGTATTAAATTAAAATGTGTGTTAATTAATTTAAGGAGAGTTGGACCATAGACTTGGGGAAAGTATTATATTAATTAAGGTGTGAATTAATTATATTAGAGTCGGACCATAAACTCGGGAAGAGGATAAGTTATTAAGTGAGAAAATTAATTACATTTGAGTCGGACCACAGACTCAGAAACTTACAGGCAGTGTATGGGATTTTGAGTACACGGTAAAGACGGGGTTATTAATATATATATATATATATATACGGTGTAGTGGTAGTATATATATATACTTGTATGTATTGTGTGTGACATTAAATTACAGGCAGTGTGCGGGAGTTTGAGTACACGGTAAAAAACCAGGGGTTCATAATATATATATACGGGTAGTGATAGTATATATATATATGTGTATATATTGTGTGTGATAGTAAATATCAGTGACTAGATATTTATTCAATTTAAATACTCTAATGCTATCAAGGGAGGTTGCGCGATGTGGGTGAATCCCCTAGCTTGAGGAGTAGGGCGAGTATATCCCCAGGTCATAGCGTCCGGTATATATGGGTGAGAGATTTATCTCACTTTCAGGGAAGGAATATGACCGCCTCCACTTCGTTATATTTTAGTCCAAGTTGGTGAGCGATTCTAACTTGGGGAAACTAGGTTTTGCGAGCACACCTAGTGAGATAGCATTTTAGAGGGAATCATCCGATGAGGGTATACTCGGAAGGATGGATACGCGTATGATATATGTGTGGATGTTAGTAAAGGTACGTATAATATAGTAGTAAATATTATATGTAGGTGATAATACAGTGCGTTATGTATTTACCTTATATAACTCGGGTTACAGTTATATGTTGTTAATTAATGAGAAATTAATTAAGTTAATTATTGGTGGAAATAATACAGTGTTTGACGTATGTACTTTATATAACTTGTGACACGGTTATATGTTATTATTTAAGAGGAATTAATTAAGTTAATGGTGAAATAACTTAAAATTCAAGAATCATTATACTCGGGTTAGAGTTGTATGGCAAGGGAAGGTTATACCAAGACTAGTTGGACGGGGTAGCACAACTAGGAGGGGTTAAGGTAACCGGTAGGTGTGCACAATAGTGGAGGGGTGAGAATGTCCACAAGGGAGTGCGACACTAACTTAAATATGAAGCGCATTCATGCATTTTAAATTACTGCAGTTAATTCACTTGCTAAATATTTTCAAAATGTTTTGGGTTCTAACCCTTGCTATAAAACTATTTTCAAAACCTTTTAGGTGTCCAGCCACAGGGACGCCAGGATTGATATTCTATTCCAGGGACACGGAGCTGCGGCATATGTGGATGCTAGCAGGAGTTTGGATTAGACGCATCATTCATTCATTCCTAGAGTAGGAATCTTGTATCAGTTTCAGTTTTATTTAGGGCTTGTCGCCCAGACTTCTCGGTACAGTTTTCAGATGTTGAATAATTGTATTTGGATTATTTCTTTGGTGGCCGGTGATTTATTCGGCATGCTGTGTATTTATGATTCAATTCTTTTTCATTCAGTTGTGAGAATGGTTTATATATTCCGCATGTACTATTTTGGTTTTATTAAAAAGTTAAAATTGGCACCAGTTTTTGGAATACTAGGTGGTTAGTAAGTTTTAAAAAGTTTTCGACAGTGATGCTAAGGATGATCCAACTGGGATTCCTGTTTTAATTTGGTATAGGACTGATCACCCGGTATTTTATTAGGCGGGGTGTCACAGATGGAATCCACGTCTAGGTATAGAGACTGGTGATAACCCCTTGAGATACTTATACGTTTTGTATGCATCAAACCCTGCAGGCGGATTATATTAATCCTACACTACAAATAAGTTAAGTTGGACTGCTCAAGGACTTAAAGAAGTTAATCAAGAAATTATCAGTAATGTATTTTATTAACGGGAATCAGTAACCTTAACGTGGGTATAATTAAGTAATTAATAAAAAGGATCTAGAAATATAATTTTGATTTAAGGAGTGGAGTTACTATTATAATTATTTAGTGGTATTAATTATAATTAAGGGACTGATATTGGGATTCGGGAAGGATTCGGTTTTCTCAGGCCAATTAGGAACCACATCCTTTTCTTTCCTTAGGGTCCCTACTGTAGCCCTTATATGAAGCTAAGTATAATTATTTCTTAACCTAGTTGTCACTCTTGGATACTCAAAACACCCGAGTTCATACTTGTGAGAAAGAAAGACAACGGAGAATAAATACGAGACAATAAGGTGGTCACGAAATAGGAGCCCACCCTCTACTCATGGTTGTCCATATTAGGATACAATAGAATATTGTGAGGTGAATCAAGACATCACATATTATGTTCATGATAAAATGAGATCAAATCGGAGAGACCTCACAGATAAATCCTAAATCTACCTTGTAGGATTTCGCGTATGTATAGTTTTTTTTGTAGTTCGATCTGTGCACGTTTTCAATAGACCCTTGGACTTTCGCTCAAACAAGAAGATCCTTGGGTCCACCCCGCTGATAGGGTCATAAAAATCTTGGAAGAAGTTGTAGCCTATGACAACTTGATGGAAAGGAATTTTTTTATTGGATCTGCTCTCACCAATCAAGAGAAGAAGGAGTTGGTTTCACTCTTCAAAAGAAACGTAGATATTTTCGCATGGGAGAATTACGAGTTACCATGGATTGACCCTAGAATAATGTGTCCATCCCAATTTTTGTGCGTGATGTCCCTCCCCCTCTCTCTCCCCTTCCTCCCATGAATGGGGGTCAGGGAAAGAAAAGGGGGGATGAAAAAGGTCTCGTGCCCTCTTGGAACCCTTCGATCGTCATCGATGTGGGGTAAATCTAAAGAGATGGAGTCACTAGCCTATTTTGCATAAAACATGCAAAATAACATGTCTTTGTCTCAACAAAGCGGCATCAAAGACAAAATGATGCTTATGAAACCAATAGTTCGAAGGGTGATGGGGCTAAGTTACGAAATGGGAAGATGTTAGGAACCCATCCCATCCTTTTGGTCTCTCATTGGCTTATGTTATTTTTTCCCTTTATTTCTCCATGAAATGTGTGTGCATGTATATATAATGAAGATCAAAATCGCCCAACTCATACCATAGAAGAGATAGACTGAGGTCATACATAATAATGCTCCAAAAATATTCTTATATAAAATATAATTTTTAAGCGTTTTTCATGATATTAATTGTTATAGTGAAATGATAATACGTGTTGGATAAAGCGCTAACAAGGATTACAAACATAATATGTATAGTAACAAAAGAATATGATAAATATGAAAATGGGGAATTTGACAAAATTAGAAAAATTGAGGAATTGGAAAATTAAAAAATTGGAAAATTAGAAAATCGAAAAATTGGGCTCGAGTCTCGAGTTTTAGTCTGAGACACCTACGTAGCCTATAAAGGAATCAAAGCCCACGTAGTTCTCATGAGACATAAGGGTGGGGTTTATCCCATAGGTTCAAACTGGATTTTATTATATGTGCGTGTGTAGAAAATGTGTTTTAGTTTTGAAAAAGTGTGATGGATAATCTCGTTTGGAATTTATGGGTGCAGCGCTATTTTTTTTTTTATAGAAAATAATGTATGTGCAATATACTAATAAAAATGTAAGATGTTAATGTGTATGAACTAAAGTAAAACTAGATTATGAATCTAATGTATTTAATGTGAAAATAAGAAATTTAAAGAGAGAGGGAAAGAATTGGACCTTCTTTGAAGCTTGATCTTTGATCTGAGATGAACTCACTTGAATGTGAGATGAATGTTGGATGAGAGAGAATGAGATTTTGCCAAATTGGGTATGAAAATTATGGGAATGTAAGATTGAATGGAATTTCACATGAAGAAACTTTGTGATTACGAAAGAATGTTGTTGAGAGCAGTGATGCTGATGCATCTGAGGTGTGTCTTGGAAGTGAGGTCATGACCCCTATTTATAGGTCCATGGGTGGTGCCAATTGGCATGGACCTAGCCCTGCCAATCGGCAGGAAACCCTAAGTACACTACCGATAGGCAAGGAAATGGACCTACCAATCGGGAGTCTTGTGCAAATTTTTCTGGAAAAATAGTCATAGAACACAATCTGTTGATCCAAATCGCATATGGGGCATACCGTTAGAAAGGTAATTCAAAGAGATTTCAGAGTCCTCAGGACTGCTTCTGGGTCCGGGAGATGAATTTGGGTCAAATGTGGCTCAAAAGTGCACGCCGGTCCTTTGGATGGGAGATTATCAGACGAAAACGGTAAGTCAAAAATATGCATGAGGCGGACTATTGGAGAGGTTCAACGATGTAATTAGACATTCCAAAGAGCTTCTCTTGGTTCAAAAAATTGACCTTGGTCAACAGGGTCCCATAAGCTCCTGGTGACCGACTCAGATTAAAATGAATCGTTCATCCGAATAGTAAGTTAGAATCGCACACGGGGCAGACTGTTAGAAAGGGTATTTAGTTCCATTTGGATATTCATATAGTCTCAATCGAGATGAAGAGTTGAACTAGTTAAAACAAAGCTGGGGACCGCCCGGTGACCTCTAGATCAGTTTTTACGAGAAAATTAATCATTCATCTGAACAATCATGCCGATAGTGCATGGGGCAGACCATTGGAAAGGGGATTAAATGACCTTCGAGGATTCAAAGAGCTTTGTGTCTCACGACGAAGTTTATTGGGGTCAAATCTGGGCCAAGGAGCGCTCGGTGGCCTCCAAATTGATTTTTAGTAGTAAAATGGTTTGTTCATCTGAACCGCTATATTGATTTACGCACAGGGCAAGCCGTTGGATAGGGGATTCATAGCCCTTTGAAGATTCAAAGGGATTTTTCTCTGACGATAGAGTGATCAGAGTCTAACGAGGCCCAAAGCTCCTGATGGAATTTAAATCGGTACTCGGAGTATGACCTAGGGTTTACAGTGAATTGGGGAGGTTTTAGGGACCTAAGAAGATACTTTGGGGTCCTAGATTATGGTGTTTATAGATACCCTCGACGGATGAGCTTACAACGAGTGAAAGTCATCGAATTGACACCATATGATGTTTTAGAAAGAGGTCAATTCTGCAGACTTAAGGGACGAGGATGATCGATTCAGAGGGTCGAGGTCGATTATGAGGACCTAAAAGGAACGCTGGGGATGGATAATTCTAAGGACCTAAGGTGGTGAGTGACCAATTCTATGGGTCGAAGCCAATTCTACGGGTCGAGGTCAATTCCAAGGACCTTAAATAGAGATGACCAATTCTACGGGTCAAAGCCAATGTTGAGAGCTTAAGTAAAGATGATCAATTATGTAGGTTAAAGTCAATTCTTTAATTTTAAGTAGAGATGACCAATTCTGTGGGTCAAATCCAATTCTGAGGGCTTAAGTAGATATGACCATTTCTAAGGGTCAAAGTCAATTTTAAGGGCTTAAGTATAAATGACCAATTCTGGGGGTTGAAGCCAATTATGAGGGCTTAAGTGGAGATGACCAATTCTGAGGGTTGAAGCCAATTTTGAGGGCTTAAGTAGGGATGAACAATTCTAAAGGTCGAAGCCAATTGTGAGGGCTTATGTTGAGATGACCAATTCTGAGGGTAGAAGCCAATTCTGAGGACTTAGCGAAAGATGATCAATTATGAGGGCTTAATTAGAGATGACCAATTATGAGGGTCGAGTCCAATTCTGAGGGCTTAAGTAGAGATGACCAATTTTGAGGGTCGAAGCCAATTATGAGGGCTTAAATAGGGATGATCAATTCTAAGGGTTGAAGCCAATTCTGAGGGCTTAAGTAAGGGATGACCAATTTTGAGGATCAAAGTGAATTCTGAGGGCTTAAGTAGACATGACCAATTTTGAGGGTTGAAGCCAATTCTTAGTGCTTACGTAGAGGTGAACATGTCTATGGGTCGAAGCTAATTCTAAGGACTTAGGTAAGGGATGACTAATTTTGAGGGTCAAGCCAATTCTGTGTGCTTAAGTAGGGATGATCAATTCTGAGGGTCAAAGCCAATTCTAAGGGCTTAAATAGAGATGACCAATTCTGAGGGTCAAAGCCAATTTTAAGTAGAGATGACCAATTCTGAGGGTCGAAGCCAATTGTGAGGCCTTAAGTAGGGATGGCCAATTCTGAAGGAGCCAATTCTGAGGGCTTAAGTAGGGATGACAAATTCTGAGAGTCAAAGCCAATTCTGAGGTCTTAATAAGGGTTGAACAATTCTGAGGGTCAAAACCAATTCTGAGGGCTTAAGCATGGATGATCAATTCTGAGGGTCGAAGATAATTCTGAGGGATTAAGTAGAGATGACCAATTCCAAGGGTCGAAGCCAATTCTGAGGGCTTAAGTACAGATGACCGCATCTGAGGGTCGAAGCCAATTATGAGGGCTTAAGTAGAGATGACCAATTTTAAGGGTCGAAGTCAATTCTGTGGGCTTAAATAGGGATGACCAATTATAAGGGATTAAGAACGGGATGACCAATTTTGAGGGTCGAAGCTAATTCTACGGGCTTAAGTTGGGATGACGAATTCTGAGGGTCAAAGCCAATTCTAAGGGATTAAGTTGAAATTTTCTTAGAAAAATTGGGAGACTCTACCAGTGATATTTATCTTGCGATTCCCCTTGGGATTTTAGGGGATCATTTGATTTTGAGTTTTAGGTTCCGCTGGAGAAGAGGAAATAA
The DNA here is from genome assembly GCA_949130495.1 of Sambucus nigra. NCBI lineage: Eukaryota > Viridiplantae > Streptophyta > Magnoliopsida > Dipsacales > Adoxaceae > Sambucus > Sambucus nigra. The sequence goes on along the minus strand of OX422215.1, from coordinate 288,607,688 downwards.
TTCGAGGGTTTGATGTTTTCTTTTTTTTGTGGTGTCCTTTAGAGACGTTGTTGGGGAGACATCCTATTCATTTTTAGAATTCTACTAGGGAGGCAAGAGTTTTGCTGGGGAAACCAGTGTCGTAAAAAATTTGTTATTGGTGAAAAAGTTCTAAAATTTATTTTGTAATTTTAAGAATTTTTTGGGGTTTTTTTGTGAAATTTTGGATTATTTGGGAACTTTTGTACTAAATTTCAGGGAGGGTGCCGGCCGACATGGATTGAAGGGTGCCAAATGGCAGTGGCATGATGTTTTGGGGTAGCTCGAGGTGGTGAAGGGATAATGTCTATCAGGTAAATTCTTTTTTCTTCTTGAGATAATTTTTTCTTTCAGGTGACATTCTATCGTTGGGGGACAACCATCCAGTACACAGGGGTAATCGGGGGGAATGAACAACTGTGGCTATTATTGGTGCATGAGTTTGGGTACGTCAGATGAGGTGATGTCCAATTCTAGTTATTTTCCCTCAGGATTCCTTGTAGTTGATTTTGGAAGCTTAGCATTTGCATACTTGATGTAGCGGCATTACACCTAAAAAGAGACTAAAATGCAAGAAGACATGTATATTTTGTTTGATTATTTTGATTTATTGGATTACTCTACATGCACTTTAATTTACTGCTAAATTTTTATTTTTGAGAAAGAATAAAAATAGTGTTTTTGGAAATTTTTGAATATGTTTGAGTAGAAGATGGCCTCGATGGCTTGGTTGAAAAAGATCTTTCTTTTAAAAGGATTTCTTTTTTAAAAAAAGGTATGAAAAATTAGTTTCTTGGAATTTTTTAGCAGAGGAAGGTCTTGGAGGCTTGGTTGGTATATGAAAGAGGAGATAAAAAGATTAGTTATAAGGTTGAACTTGTCGCCTTTGTTGGATGTGCTGAATTTGTTATGTTTAAGAGATTGTATCGATGATGGAGTTGTTGCCCTTAGATTAATTTCAAAATTACTGTTGGTGACTGGGAGACTGTTAGTGGACCCATAACTCTCAACCGTTACATCTTGGATGTCGTACCATCGCAAACCTGCGACGGTGATACTGGTGGTGACTTTGAATGGTTTGGATGCTTGGCGGGAAGGCCATTTCGACTTCCTGAGGGGTAAACCCATAATGATGTTCATGTGGTTATTGGAGAGATTCGGTATGGCGGTCCCACATGATTATCCTTTTTGATTGTGCAAAAAAAATTCACATTACTTTATCAGTATAGGCGTGGATATCGAAAGCTGGAAAAATTGGTTCATGGAGCATAGGACTCGAGGCTTGCATCACTCAGTGCCTTGGTGCGGGAGCTGTTACCCATTCTAGAACCAGGGGAATACTTGTATGTTAGTTTGGTATGCCTTAGGCAGAACTCTTTTTACTTTCCCTAGTGGCTCTTGCGATAATTTGGCTTGGAACGGATTGTGCTACCTTAGACACTAGACTTATTTTCAGTCGAGGACTTGACGAGTGGATGCGCATGCGATTGGGCTCTCTATGGGAGAATCATCGACCATCGACCTATCCATCCCAGTCTGTTGGTAGAGTCTAGCATATTTTGAGGGACTACATAAAGTGGATATGGAGAATAGTAGTTGCCAAGATGTTGGATGTGGAGACTAGTTAAAGGTGGTTTGCCATATCTGACAACCTGGAGGGAGGAGTAGTGATTTTCCCCAGGTTGGTTTGATCTTATCATTTCATGGATCGTCAGTGGAACTCTATTCAGGTAGGGAAGTTTAGGGACCCCAGGATGTGGATGGTGATGGGGGTGGTTCCTCCAGCAGCTATGGGTAGAATTTGTGAAGATTTTATATGGTGTTTCTGGTTATGTACATTATTTGGTCTATTTGGGAATAATTTTGGGAAGGTTGTTTAGGAATAGTGGGCTTCTGTTTGTTTTTGTTTGGTTTGAGGAAAGTAGGAGTCGGTTGGCAAGGGAAGTCGTTTGACTCCCTATGCCGATGTAATTGTACCAAAATTTCCCAATAATGGAATAAAAAAGTTTTTGATCATCTAGAGTTGCCTCTTGATGAGCTTTGCATTTGAATTATCTATACTAATCGCTAAGGCATACATAATCCTTTTGTTCATGTATATGTTAAAATGAACTGTCATTTTCGGGGATAAGAAAAGAATAGCATTTTGGGAAAAAGATAGGAGAGCATACTAATATGAAGCATATCAACTGCCTACGTACCACTAGGCATTTTGAAAAAAATTCATTTTTTAAAGCAAAAAGATTTTTAGAGGATCAAGACCCACATAGGTTTGAGTAAAAGGAAATGAAGGTTTTTTTTAGAATAAAAGGGAGATGATAAGATTCGTAGTGCGTCGAGATTTCGGACTAAAGGTAAAATTTCTTCAGATGGTCCAGGCTGACTAGACAGGCCATCTCTTCTCCATCTAAATTGGTGAGCATTACAGCACCACCAAACAAGATCTTCTTTATGATGTAGGGGTTGCTTCAATTGGGCTTGAATTTCCCTCTGGGGTCCCAGATGGGCTACACTATTTCTTTAAAGGTTATGTCGCCTTCTAGGACACCACGGTCCTTGACTCTCTTATTAAATGACTCCACTATCCAGCAATGGTACCCTTGTATGTGATACATAGCTTTCAGCCTCCTTTCGTCCAAGAGTTATTGTTCATCAAGACGGATTTGATGTCAGTCTCCCTCACGGACTTTGCTTTCAAGCATGATGTGTAGTGAAGGGATTTACAGCTCCACGGGTAGGACTACTTCCATGTCATATACTAGAAAGTAAGGGGTAGCCCCAGTAGATTTTTGAACTAAAGTGCAGTATCCCCATAGGGCATAAGGGGTCCAATCGGTCCAATCTCGATAGCTTTCGATCATCTTGCTGATGATGGATTTGAGGTTCTTATTGGCATCTCCAACAACTCTATTAGTTTGAGGTTGGTAGGGAGAATATTTATTCCTCTGAATTCCATACTCATTGACCACTTCAGTGACTTTTGCCTCGAAATGTAACCCGTTGTTCAATACCAGCTCATGTGGGAGCCCATATCGTTAGATGATATTTTTATTGATGAATTTGGCCACATTCTTGGCACTCATCACCGTGTATGACTCGTCTTCAACCTATCTGGTGAAGTAGTCAATGGCAACTAGGATGAACTCATGCTCGTTGGAGGATTTAGGTGTAAATTTCCCTATGATGCCAATTAACTATGTGGAAAACATCCAGGGGGAGTCATGTTGTACAATTCTTACGGAGGTAAGTGTTGGAGGTTGGAAAACTACTGGCATTTAAGATATCTCTAAACATAGGCGGTGTAATCTTGAACCATGGTAGTCTAGTAGTAACCCTATCGAATGATTTTCTTGGCAAGCATGTGGTCATTCATGTGGGGTTTGCATTCCTTGTTGTGCATCATCTCTTTAATGTCAGTCCCCGTAATACAGTGTAAATGGGTTCCATCGAAGTTTCGCTTGAATAGTGCTTTATCGCAGTCAATAAACTGGTCATCCAGTTTGCGAAGTGTTACTCAATCTTTCTTGTATGAACCTTGGGGTTACCTACCATACTTGAGGAGGCACCAAATATTTTAGTACCAACAGTCGACAATATTAGGATGTTCTTTAATAATGAGATTAATGTGATAGTAGTGGGTTGGTTTATCTTTCTTTTGGACTAGGAAAGTGGCCATTGTTATTCCTTCGAGCATATCATTTATGGAGGCGAATGTAGCAAGGGCATTAGCTAGGTTGTTCTTTGATAGGGGTAGGTAGTGGAAGGTGATATCTTAGAATTAGGAGGCCAGTTCTTCTAGGTGATCATGGAAGGGTAAGAGTTTCTCATCCTTGACTTTACATCTATTAATTACTTGACCAGTGATGAGGGTTGAATCCCCATAGACATGTAGGCATCAAATTCCTTTCTTGAGATCAACTTTGAGACCTACCATGCATGCTTCAAATTCAGTCATGTTATTGGTGCAGGGAAAATCTAGCTTGATGGTAATGGGAGTGTGAGAGTCATCAGGGGAAATTTGGAGAATCCTAATGTCATACCCTTTTCTTATTGGCGACGCCGTCAAAGAACATTTACCAACGAAGGTCTTCATGGTATGTACCAAGGATATTCTCATTTGAGAATTCGATAACCATACATCGGCTTCTTCCATAAGGTAATTAGTAACGTAGTCAGTGATGGTTCTTCCTTTTATAGCTTTCTGTGTGACATGCACAATATCGAATTCGGCTAGCAGCATTAACCATCAGGACATTTAGCAGGACGGGGAAATATCGAGTAGGTATTTAATGGGATCCATTCGGGATACAAGTTTGATGGAAAAGGGGATCATGTTGTGTCGTAGTTTTTGGGTAGCCCGGACAAAGGAGACACATACTTTTTCCAAGGTTGTGTAGTCAACTTTGTATCCGGCCAACTTGCGGTTAGCATAGTAGATGGCCCTCTATTTGAGGGATTATTCAAGTTATTAGGCCAGAAAATCCCCAGCTACAATATCTATTACGGTTAGGTAAAGTAGTAGGGGAAGACCAGGCTGCATCGACATGAGTATCGGAGGTTGAGTTAGGTATTGCTTAATTCGATCAAAGGAATTTTTGGCAAGCTTCATTCCAAACCTTGGTGGAATCCTTTTATAGGAGTTTGAAAATGGGCTCACAGATAGAAGACAACTTGTTGATGAACAGGCTGATATATAATAATTTTCCAAGGAATCCTTAGACTTCCTTCTTTGTTTGGGGTGGTGGCATCTCGAGTATGGCTTTCAGTTTGGCAAGACCCACTTTTATCCCTATATTACTAACCATGAATCCCTTGAGCTTCCCTTTGATAACGCTGAAGACACATTTCGGTGAGTTAAGCCACCTCAGATATTATCGCACTTGCTTGAATAATTTTTAAAGAGTGAGAACATGAAATTTTCGAGTCTTAGACTTGATAATCATATCATCCACATAGACCTAGACTTCTTTGTTTATCAGATCATGCAAGATTGTTGTGGTAACCCTCTCGTAGGTAGACCCAACATTTTTTTAGACCAAATGGCATAATAGTATAGGAAAAGGTTTCTCAAAGGGTGATGAATGTAGTTTTCTCTCGATGATCTGGGTGCATCTTAATATGGTTATATCCAGCAAACCCATCCATGAATGACTCAAGAGCGTGACTGGTCGTGTTATCTATAATTATGTTAATACTGGGTAATGGGTAATCGTCCATTGGAGAGGCCTTATTCAAATCTCAATAGTCAACGCACATGTGAACCATCCCTCCAAATTTCAACATAGGTACGATATTGGATATCCATGTGGGATATTCGATCACACAAATGAAACCCACGTTCAACTGTTTGACCACTTCTTCCTTAACCTTGAGTGACCATTCACTGCAGAGCTTTCACAATTTCTATTTAATTAGTTTACATTCTGGGAGAGTTGGAATTTCATGTTGAGCTATTTCGGGATCAATATTGGGCATAACATCGTAGGACCATGTGAATATATCCACAAATTCCCTTAGTAGCTTGTCGAGTTGTGCGCGTTCATGCTCGTCAAGGGTAGCCCCTATCCTAATCTTGCACAGTTGGCTACTAGAACTGAGATTAATAATAATAGTTTCATCTTCATTAACTTGAACTCGGTTAGGTTGTTTTTTATTAACCTTATAAAGATTATTTAAGAATTGTTCATTTTCAAAGTCGTCATCATCAAGAGTTTGATTAGAATTAAGACAATTAATGGAAGGCACAAGAAGATACTCAAAATCTTTATTTATTTCATTGATAGGAAAAATATTATTGAGAACCTCATTGAAGGAGGTCTCAATTACATCAGAGTAAGAAGGAATAATAAGAGAAGAAGAATCAGGAAAAACATCTGGTTTTGGTTGAATATCAGCAGGTGGAACAGGTGTAGCATGCCAATTGAGAAGGGATATATTAGAAGCTTTGATTAGATGGGATGGATTTAATGATGTAGTGATTGAGTGAACTATGTAGAGTGTCATCCTCAGTGTCTGCAAGTTGAAGAAATCCTTGGAGTCACTTTCCTGGAATCTCCATTATCAGCTATAGTCTCTTGAATGAGTGGTTTCACATGATATTGGGAATTTTTGACCCATGAGTAGTTGTCTTGGAAAAGATCTCCATTCCTGGTTTTATCTTCTTATCCACATGATCATACCACGGTTCAGGAAATCTGCATAAGGGGAAATATTCACCCTTTCTGATGAATCTTTTATTCAAGGAATATCTTGAGACAGTCTCGGTGCTTTTTAACATTATATTTATTCGAGGATGACGAACCATACAGAGTTCTTCTGCTAATGGTTGATAGCCCAAACCACAAGGAGTAAAAGCTTTCTTCAACACAATGGGTTCAAGTATCCCCTACTATCTTCGTCCCAGCCCAGTCGGAGCATGAAGTTCTTGTTCTTGAACATCTAGATCACATTGACATTGCCATGGGGGCTATACTCTGGACAAACCCTATCTTTGAAAGCATCCCCTGCTGGGAGTAGAAATGATTTAACTCGAAAACCTAACATAAGCATATCATTTGCCCCGTGTTGTATCTTAAGTACTGGATTACTGGTGCCTGGATTCTCGACATTATCGTCGTCGCCCAAGATGGTGATGACTTGCCCATTGGTGAAGAAATTTAGTTTGATATGCTGGGAAGAAGACACACCCTTGATGCTATGGAGACACAATCATCCAAGTAATAGATTAAAATAAGATAGTATATCCATGACTTGGAATTCAACAACAGGATTTATAGTTCCAGCCCTTATTGTAAGCTTATTTTAACAACCCTCGATTTTTGGAGACTGAGAAATAAAATTTTTGGGAAAATAAAATTTAATTAATTGGAGAATTTCAAAATTTGGGAACTTAGTAGAGGACATTTTTAAAGTACTCCGGATGATGATTTTGAGGGTACCATCGATCCCGGAAGGGTCGAGATAGTCAAAATGACTATCATTGGGTTTTATTTCGGCTCCGGAATTTTTTAAGTATGTTTGGCTCGATTTGGAGTAAACGAGTCATTTAAAGTGTGTATTAACATTTAAAATTGGGTTTATGTTTTAAAGGATTTGGAGGCTTACGGATGAAGCCATTTCTCATTTGAGAGAAAGAGAGAAAAAGCCCTAGAGGGAGAAAGAAGAGAGAAAGAAGAAGAAAAGAAGAGAGAGAGGAAGAAAAGCTTGGAATTTTCGGCCCAAACACGACATCGAGGACGATCCAACCTCTACAAATCTGAGGCAAGTGTTTAATCTTGCTAAATAGCTATTTGTGTATTTCAGTTCATAATTTGTGGGTTAAAGAAATGGATTTTTGGGTATAAATATCAAAACCTAGATTTTTGGGTTTAAATCTTGAAATCAATGTTATTATATGGTTTAATGACATATAAATGGTTGGGATGAGATGTAGGATGGGTTTTCTTGTTAATAATATTATTGGGTTAAAGATTTGGGGGCTTGGTGATGATATTTGGGTGTTTGAGGATTTAGGGTCTGCTGAAAATGGAAAATCGGCCAAGATAACTGGTATGGCCGGTCGACCGCGCCTTAGGGAAAAAGCATATTGCATTCCTTCGTAGGAAAAATTTTGGACCCGCGGTCGATCGGGGGTCTGGGACCGGTCGACCGTTCCCCTGTTTTTAGCCCAAAGTTTGGAGTTCTCTTTTTTTCCCCTTTTTCTTTTGGAGTTTATTCTTAGAGGCTTCCTTAATGGTTGTTTTATGGGGTTTATCTAGGAGGACTTCTAGCCCTTTTTGGTTGGGTTTATTGATTTGGGTCTCTCTCTTATGAAGTAAGAGATATCTTTTGGTGACTTATAGGGGGTCTCTCACTTAGTATATGATAGTGGGGACTTCTTGGAATAATTGGATAAGAACTATATATGTATGTTGTGAAATTTCTAGGCCGACCTTTATGTCAAATCCTTATAAGGATAGGATATTGTTAAGATACAATTTGGGGCCAAATGGAAGAGAGTGGTCGCATACTCTTAAAGAGTGAGGGGTATCATATCCTTAGAAATGTTTAGACTAAGGAATAATTGATAACTCAATAGGATTAAGGGTTCCTGAGATTTATTTGAACCATAGGTGAAATTGGGAACGTTTGGGATCGTACTATCGACTAGAATGAGCGGTAGCATAAATTCTAGTTAGGATAGTTTAAACGTAATTGTGGGGATATGACCATTGAGATTCCAATACTTGAAACGCGGTTGGAATAATTTGAGGTTTTAGACTATTAAGTCATGTATGTGCCTATGGTTAAATAGTACTAAAGGAAACTATGTACTTTTGAATATGGATAAAATGTGTAGTGATGGATTCCTACACAAACTCTTGGGTGATAACCCTAATGTTGAATATATACGTATAAATATATACATATGGTTTTGGGAGACTATTCATCATAGGAAAAATGATTGAATATGTTTCAAGTGAGGGATTGTATTCACATATCGAGGTAAATTTAAAGGAAATTGTGGTGACGGCTTGTATATTGAGGATTATGTATACTTATAGCCGGGTTTATATGTCTTATACATATGAACGAGAATTAGTTTGTATATATAATGATGTAGCGATGTGTGAATATATGTACATATATCTATATATAATTATGAATATATGGATATATTTATGTTGTGGACATACATGGTATGGATATTTAAACCGTATATGATGGTTTACTATTTGATCATATGATGTGATCATATGGATGTATGTATATTGCGCAGGTGAGCGATATAGATACTTATGTGGTTAAGAATACCCCGCTCATGCTATCATTGGGAAGCTTCTGCGCAGAGGGTGAGCATCCTGGCATATAGAGCAGGGTGTGGATATTCCCCAGGTCATAGTCGTCCGGTGTGTTATTATACGATAGATATATTTTTTTGGGATGAGAAGTGGTGGGTATGTTTTGTCTCATTGCCAGTTGGAGCTATGGCCGCTTCCCGGGACGTCGTGTGTGTGAGTTATCACGAGGTGGGTGTCGTTGATCCCCACCAGGTGGTCCCCAGTTGCTACGTGAGCCAGGCACTGGGAAGATGATAGCATTGATGCAGTTTTATCAGCGATATATATAGCCGGGAGGATTATGTGCATGTCCATTGTACATCAGATATGATACGTACACTTGGTCATGGGTATGGATGATTGGTATATGTATATATATGGTGAGAATAAAAGACCTATATATATATATATATATATATATATATATATATATATATATATATATATATATATATATATATATCCTATAGATGAAAGGATATAGAATCTTTGTGGAGTACATCTTGGATGATTATGGTGTACTAGATTGATGGGGGTTGATGTATCGCATTTAAGGAATATTTCGCTTACATCATCCCAAGGATATTATTGGAGATGTTAGTTGTAGTAGTAGTATAATATTTTATACATGGCATTATGGATCTCAAGGATCGACATTATATGGAGTAGTGTAACGGGGTGGTTCCTTGTTTGGATTTCGCTTTGCGAGACACCCCACGCATGAAACGCAGTGCAGTGTTAAAATTGGAGAAATGTTCTGCCAATTATGGTATGTACGGCATTATGGACCTCTATGATCGACATTGTCAAAGAGTAGTGTAACGGGGTGGTTCCTTGTTTGGATTTCGCTTTGCGAGACACCCCACGCACGAAATGTAGTACATTGTTGAGAGTAGAGAGAAGTTCGATCGATATTTATGTGTGGCATAATGGATCTCCAGGATCGACGTTGACATGGAGTAGTGTAACGGGGTGGTTCCTTGTTTGGATTTCGCTTTGCGAGACACCCCACGCACGAAACGCGGCGCAGCGTTGAAATTGGAGGGAAGTTATGTCAATAATAATTTTGCATGCTTGTTAATTAGAAATTAAATCATATGTTTCAACCCAAATGCATATTGGGTAACTTATTAAATTATAAATGGTTAAAGTATAAACCGGAATCCACTAAGCCTAATAAGGCACATATGATGGAAAATAAATACTTAACTGTGGTTAAAAAGGGGGTGGATTCTTGGGGTATGATAGGAAGGTAGATCTCGTGGGTATAGGCTAGGCCTATGATAAGTTAGGTTGTCCTAATAAAAATGGTGGTAATTTAACTAAAAGTTGAGGACGAGAATAGGTGCGCGCCTTTAGATGAGAGGCGAGTTGGGGTTCCACGAGAGTGCGATTCCACTTTAATTATGAAAGAAGTGCACCGATATTTATTATGCACGGTTAACACACTTGCTAAATATTTTTCACAACTCGGGCTATGACCCGTTTTCTTTTCTCTCCTGCTTGTATATATATATATATATATTAATAGAGGTGTCCTACCGCATGGATGCTGGATGACCTACTATCCAGAGTCTTGGGAGCCGTGACAGGTGCGGACTGTTGCGGGACTTTGATGGTAGTCGCTTCCTACTTTTAAAAATCTAGGTAGGATTCATTGTATATCGGGTTTGTACCCAAGGGATATTTATAGATGTTTATATTTATTCCATTCCAGTTATTGTATTGGCTGTGACCCGACAGCTTATTCGGGTCTACTTTTTGTAGTATATTCTGTTGTAGTTATTTATTTCATTTTTTATTCTAGCATTTCATTTATCTTAGTTCTTTCATGCATCTTTCTTTCTTTTATTAGTAGTGTTAGTTGGTTATCTGTTGCACATTTTATTTAATTTTAACATCTCGCCTATATGATATCGGGTAGTTAGTCCTATATTATATAGTACCGACAGTTGATGTTGAGACTGGACCATCTGAAACTCCTGATTTAATATAGTATAGGGCTGGCCACCCGTTATTATTTTAGGCGGGGTGTTACACTTATGGATCCCATCACTTCTCAATGGATATTATCATAGGCGCGTACAGCGGTAGAGGTTGGAGCAGGGTCGATCACTTTCAGTACCAAACAATTAAGGGTCCTTAGCGGGAAAACATTTAGAGTTGATCCACTATCAATGAGAGAGAGTGAGACAGTCTTTCCTATGACTTCGATAGAGATATTGAGATCATAATTATGGTTTAGCCCAATCTTGGGGATTTTTTTCAAAGAAAGAGAGAATTCTAGTGGAGGTCAAGTATCATTGAAGGAGCCATGAGTTTAGTAAGTAGCTTGATCAAGGCATTCCGGTGAAGTTGGGAAGACATAAGAGTCCCTATAGAGTGATGTTATCTTCGGTCGTCTTTAATTTATCGAGGATGTTGCTCTCCTCGAGGGTCATTTATGGCATAGGAATATTCTCAACACCCTTTCCCTTATCAATCTCTGATGGTGGTAGGTTGGAACTCGGTAATGCCTCCTTGACCTAGTCATATGGTTCACAAAAGAGGGGGAAAATAGAAACCCCCTCTCCTCATCGATATCGAATTGTTCAGTCACCTTATTGGTCTCTCCTAGTAGCTCCTTAAAAATATATTCCATTATCCTGACTGTCTAGAAGTGTGAAAACTGTCAAAAGTTCTCCCGTATGCTCCATCAGTCGGTTAGTGACTTGAAGTTATGAACTAGCCTATGGTCGTTCACCTTATAGGGATTAGATATTATAGGGTCACTCCCAAGAACACTAGGGAATTGCAAATACCTGTTGGTCGACATAAATTACTTTATGAAATAGATTGAAGCAAAGCCACTAGAGAACATCAGCGACATCGATATGATCAGGTTCATCTCGAGAAATATCGTAACATTTTTTGGTGTACCCAAAATAATCATTATGGATAACTTTGAAAGCGGACCCTTCCAAGGTTTCTGTGATAGTTGTGGCATCAAGAACCACTTTAGCTTAGTGCAAAATCTTTTAATAATACATTACTTTACGGTATGAAGAAGACATTAGAGAGGGCAAAAGGATTTTGGATGAACGAGCTTTTTTATGTCCTATGGGCATATAGTACTAGGCCCAGAAGACCTACTAGGGAAATGGCTTTCTCTCTGTCATTCCTTTGAAAGATAGTATGCTAGCTATGAGGACCATCATCACCAAGCAAGGTTTGAACGACGAAGCCATGAGGACTGAACATGACTTAGCGAAAGAATAAGGGAGCAGGCCATGATAAAGTTGGATTTTTAGCAATGAAAACTAGCTATGTAATACAACAAGGGCATCAATTTAAGAAAATTTAAGATTGAAAATTACGTCCTTAGAAAAGTCCTCGACGGTGCCCGAGAACTTTCAGATGAAAAGTTATGGCCTAATTGGGAGGGAACATTCAAAATCATCAGAGACGATTTGTAAGGAGGGAAGGCATGGAACGCAACGAACCTCAAGAAGTTTTATTTTTTATTGTTAACGAATAGAAAAGGAAGGATAATTCCAAAGGTAATTGGATCAACGAGCTGTATTCCATTTTATGGGCTTATCGAACATATTCTCGAATGGCTACAGGAGAAACGCCCTACATGTTAGCATTCAGAACTAAAGCTTTAATTCCTGCCGAGCTAGGTTTACCAACTCACAAAGTCCTTAATTTCAAGTCCCCAATCAGTGATTTGATGAGAAAGTTGGACCTAGACATGTTGGAGGAGGTACGTGAAGATGCAGCCCAGAGGAATGCAGCTATCAACAACGGACTGCATTGTTCTATAATAAAAGGGTAAAGCAGAGTAACTTAAAAAAAGGGATTATGTATTGAAGAAAGTGATTCAGAAGAATAATATACTTGAAGCCAACTGGCATGGGCCTTATCGTATTACAGTAGTTATCCGACCAAGCATATACAAAATTAAAACTCTAGAGGGTGAAGAATTCAAGAACCCTTGGAATGTAGAGCAATTAGGGAAATATTACCAGTAATGTGACCAAAATGTACTCAGTTATTTCAATATTAATGAGAAGATGGTTTCCCCAAATTGTTGATTTTTTTCGGAGTACTAGTGCTATGTACTACATTAACTGCATTACATATTCAATAATTACTAACTAATTGTTGGTCGCCATCAACAACTACCAACTAATTGTTGGTCGACATCAGTAAAGACACCAATAATATTGGTCGTCAACACATAAAAACCATGCAAGGCTAAATTATAAGTCTTAAATGCTTGGTTATTAAAGACCCGGATGACAAAAAGATCATCTAAACTGGGCTAAAAGATGGACAAAAGTTTCGCTCACGCTTGGGAACCAAGGTAACTAATGCAACTATCTAAAAATTTAGGCACATTACTATAACCATGGTGATGCTTTGGTAATTTATACAACAATTAGGAAAATCCTAACAATATCAATAGAACCGGTGAAAAACTATAGATCGACAAATTGTTGATCTATAAAGATTGACAAATTGTTGATCCAATCAAAAGTGAAGATTAACTAAAAATTGATCCATTTATATTCCCAAGATTGACAAAAAAAAGTTGATTCAAACTTTTCAGTCACAAAATGATTACAATGATAATTGCTTTTCATTACTAACAATACAGAAATAAAATACAAAAGCCTATTCTGCAGGACGCTTTCCCTCAGCCTTAGAATCCATGGCAGCTGGAGGATCACCAAAAGTATAAGGGGAATTAATAAATTTAAAGTACTGAAGCATTATTTTGTTGCTAACACTTGGACGATCAAGAAAATGACGAGGTCGGGCAATTTTTATCTCATCGTGCAAACCATAATCTCCCAGTTATTTTGTAATCAGGCACTAAGGAATGGAACGAATAGGAATCCATTCGACATCCAATCTAAAGGGAGGATCTTGGAGATCGAGAACTCCGGGATCATACCAGTTCAATAACTAGTTATTCTGTTCGACCTTCATCACTTTAAGAGCATTCAACTAGACCCACCTATATCCTTCACTATTGGCCTGCTTAAATCTTCAATCAAAGTTCCCCAGAGATTCATTATACCCTTCTATCTAGAACTCTATCGGTTGCTTATGAAATTGGAAGGTCAATATCTTAACTTGATGGTGCAACTTTTTCAGCACGCTATCTTTGGCTTACAATTGATAAGTTTGGGTAGAGAGTTTCTCAGGTATTGTTTGAAGCTTTCGAGACATCTCAGCAATGGCTTAATTCTTAGCCTTCAATTGGGCAGCTTGATCAGCCAATGTTTTATTAGTTCTGGCTTCCTCTGGAGTTCCTTGTCCAGGTCTATTTCTATCTCAGTAGGTGGATGCAGAGTTGGTTTTCTTCAATCCTTCCAACTCATCGCTTAATATAGCATTCTCTGCCTCTAAAAAGAAGTAACCCTCATCGGTAGTAGCAATAACATCTCCAGAAGTGGACTTCAGAAGTTTCAACTCATTCCTTAAGTTGGTATTCTCTTCTTCTAGGAGCTTAGCAATGGTTCTAGTCTCTTCAATTTCAAATTTGAGCAAAGATTCCTTTTTATTATAAGAAAAAATGAATTTGTCAAAATCCCAAGTAGCACTCAAGCTCTGGTACTTTTGTTCATAATTGTCATGAAAAAGGGCAGTAGATTCCTTATGCTGCTCTTGAAGTTCTTCTATCATTTTGTAGTAAGCAACATTATTTTCTACTGCCCGATCAAGAAAGTAATTCAAGTATTGATAAGCTTCCTTAGCTGTCTCTGAAGCATCATTACCGAGCACATTCATTATTTCTTCCTCGGTCAACTCCATATGACCAGCTTTGAAAAAGGCATTGCACTTCTTCACTAGCTCGGTATCATAGGAAGACAACAGTTTTATCTTTGCAATAAACTAGAAAGGAGAAATGAATACAAATTAACAAGAACACTGGAAAGCAGTCATAATTAATAAAGAGGCAATAATGAACAAAAGATCACTTTTATTGATAATGGGAAGTTTAAGTACAGTAAAGTCAAAGCAAAAAAAAGGTCAAATGTCGAACAACATTACACCTTCTCCTTATCATCTCTATTCTTCCAATATTGTTCGGTAAAAGGAGCTGGGTCTGAGGTTGCTCGGAAGGAGGAAGAGAAGAGTCAATAGTAGGTCGGGGTTAGTCTACCACCATCATAGAGGATTCCCCTGAACCAGTTTCATCTTCAACTTCATCCTCCATGACTGGAGGGGGGCTATAGGTATATCTCTGAAAAAGTTTAGAGTCTTCAAGGATGTTTAACTCCTTGAGATTAGCAACCCATCCATCTCTAAAGTATTTTTGTTTTGCATACTCAATTTGAGTAGAGGTAGCAGAGATAGCCTTGTTCCATCCTTCGTCCCAACCAGCACCGAAGGACTCCTTCATAGCAAACTTTCTCTTGGTCTTCTCAAGAGCAAGGCTTTTGCACAACTGGGTGGAAAGCTCCTCAGCAGTCTTTACCATATGTTCAGCTTCCTCTTCTTTACCCTCAGCAGCCTTAATCATGCGTTCAACTTCCTCTTGTTTGACTTTAGCTGCTTTTATCTTGTTTCGGCTTCCTTTGCCCGATGCTCAACTTCAAGGGCATTATTATCAGCCTTCTACTGATCTTCTTCGGCCGTTTTAATCTTATTCTCCCAAACTTTTTATCAACCTTAAAGACTTGTTGGGAGTCAATCAAAGACTTTTTCAAGCTAGCAAGTGCTTCCTCCACATTATTTGAAGAAGAGGCCCGAATAGCATTGTCCTTCTCCAACAAGTTATTAAAATGCACCAAAACCTGCAACAAAAAGAATATCAAGTTAGTATATAAAGCTATTGAAGATAAACAAAATCACAAAGAAGATAAGTTCTTATTGATGCAAGACTTTGGGAAGCCAAGTCAGAAACTTTTCCCCTAGGCAACTGGGCCTCAGCTCCCCTATGATCTGGAAGAGTTCCAGACCATATCAACTTCCTGGCCAAACTAGGAGTAATAAATGCTAGAGGGCCAGCATCAGAAGAAGGTAATTAAACCAAAGACTGTTGGTTGGAATCAGTTCTTTGTTCGTCTTTCTTCTCTACATCCCTCTCCTGAGTCTTTTCAAAGGAATTACATTATCTTGGGGGTCTGGGGGGACCTTTATGACCTCCTCCAGCTTCTTATTTGCCCCTTCAGTAGGAGAATCCTCTTTCCTCTTTTTATCCCCCTCATTAGGTTTATGAGCATTAGTGGGGGCTATATCCTTATCTTCATGATTTTATAAAGAGGAACGTGTGAATCAGCACAGGAATAAGGGGAGGCTTATAAATCAATTACCAGAGAGGGAGGAGCTGTAGACCGGGAAATAAAGGAGGAGAGGGAATTCTTGTATTGAAGAAGATAAGAAGTAGATTTGATATGCTCCTTGTTAATATTCACGTGAAGGTCCCAAATGAATTTCAATTCTTTCAAATTTACTTCACTCTCTTTGGGGAACTTTCTCTTCCGGTCAGCTGCAATCAAATATATAATAATGGTCAGTGTGGCATTTTATCAAACACAAACAAGGCAATATTATCAAAAGAAGAACAACCTATTCCACTGCCATAAATAGGACACCTGGGTCCTTGGTATTCAGCACCTTCATTTAATGGGGATGTTGCCAGTTTTTCATAACCACCCCATATTTAAAGTCATCCCTATTAAAATCAGGTAGATTGACCACTAAAGCCTTATTGGCTGCCCTAGTTTTCAGATAAAATGTGGTCTCACTTGTTACCCACTTGTAACAGAACATTATCTATGGAATCCCTAGATGGGTTCCATGAATTTGATTTAATCTAAAAACCACATTGACCACTCTCCAAGTATTGGGAACAACCCTAGCTAGGACAACATCAAAATACTGACAAAATTCCAAACACAGGGGATTAGGAGGAAAGGTGAAGCCACATTTGGCAATAAAGATGGAAAGGAACCAGTGGCGCTCAACAAAAGAGAAAAAATCAAAAGGAAATGAAGGGTGTTTCATCACAACCCATAACGGAATCTCAAAATCAATTCTAAATTTGTAAAAAACTCTATAGAATAAACCATGATGATGAAACAAAGAAGAAAAGATAAGAGTTCTTAAAAAAGCTCAAGGATTTAGAAAGAATGGTGAAAAGACGATCGCAAGAAGATTTTGAAAATTACAAAAATAATAGTCGAAATGAAAAGGTGGAAAATGATCAGAGTTTTCCCCCTTTTATAGGTTGCCTCGTAAAATGGGAAAAGTAATGATTAAAGAGAACAACGATTGAGTTTTACGACGTATAATGGGAGAAAGTATGAATATGGGGATGTTGCCAGTTTTTCACAACCACCCCATGTTCAAAATCATCCCTATTAGAATCAGGGAGGTCGACCACTAAGGCCTTATTGGTTGCCCTAGTTTTTAGATAAAATGTGGTCTCACTTGTTACCCACTTGTAACAGAACATTATCTCTGGAATCCCTAGATGGGTTCCATGAATTTGATTTAATCTAAAAACCCAATTGACCACTCTCCAAGTATTAGGAACAACCCTAGCCAGGACAACATCAAAATATTGATAAAATTCCAAACACGGGGGATTGGGAGGAAAGGTGAAGTCACATTCGACAATTAAGATGGAAGGGAACCAGTGGCCCTCAACAAAATAGAAAAAATCATAAGGAAATGAAGGGTGTTTCAACACAACCCGTGACAGAATCTCAAAATCAATTCTAAATTTGTAAAGAAACTCTACAGAATAAACCATGATGATGAAACAAAGAAGAAAAGAGAAGAGGTCTTACAAAAGCTTAAGGATTCAGCAAGAATGGTGAAAAGACGATCGCAAGAAGAGTTTGAAAATTACAATAAACATATTCGAAATGAAAAGGTGGAAAATGATCAGAGTTTTCCCCCTTTTATAGGTTTCCTCGTAAAATGGGAAAAGTAATGATTAAAGAGAACAACAATTGAATTTTAGGGCGTATAATGGGAGAAAGTATGAATATACCCTTAGAACACTCGCTAATGTTGGGAATATGTACAAAAATACCATTCGAGCTAAAATATTTGAAATATTTACAGAATTTCAATTCGTGCTCAAAGTTGTTAACTGATTGAAAGTTTTCTACAAGTATAGGAGATCTGCTACTGTTTCCACAATAGAGGAAAGGGAGAAAAGTTGTATTTGTATCTGGTTGTTTCTAAGTCAGTCGTTAGCTCTTCTTTGATTACAAAAGAGAATGGGGTGCAAAAGCCTCTCTATTACACCAATAAAGCCTTTCGAGGGTCGGAGATCAGGTATCCCAAGTTGGAGAAATTGGCATTTGCCTTAATTGAGGCTAGAAAATGGATGAAGCCATACTTTCAAGCCCATACTATAGTGGTATACACTGATATGACACTAAGACAAGAATTTTCATAAGCCAAAGAAATTTGGAAGATTAATGTATTGGGTTGTGGAGTTGGGAGAATATGATATTATATATGAACCAAGGTCTTCTTTAAAAGGCCAAGCTGTAGCAGACTTTATTGCTAAATTCACTTACCCAGAGGTTCCCGGACAATAAGGGACTCTCGTCGAGAAATAGACAAGTGATAGCAGACATACGGGAGATGTCCCTGACCAACTCCAAGCAAAAGAAATTGTAAAAGAAACAACTGATGACCAATCGTAATTTTCCAGTAGAATTCAAGAGATGAAGAAGAAGTATGAGGAGGTAAAAGATAAGATTTTTCATCAAGGGATTTTGACGAACTAAGAGATTGATAGCAATATTCCCATATGGAACTTATATGTTTATGGATCATCTTGCATAGCTGGTTGTGGAGTAGGAATCATCCAAAATATTCAATATGGAATAGATATATAATATGCTCTAAGATTCCAATTTCAAGCTTCCAATAATGAGGCACAATATGAAGTTGTGATTGTGGATTTAAGCTTAGCCAAGTCATTGAATGCCAGGCAAATTGTGGTATACAGTGATTCATAATTGCTGGTAAACCAAGTGTTGAACTTATATGAAACCAAAGGAGAGTTAATTTCGAGGTATTTGGCTAAGAATTTGGAAGTTATAACTACTCTGTTAGCTGTCCAGATGATCATAATTCTAAGATTGGAGAACGCCCGAGTTGATGCTCTTGCTCGGTTAGCCTTATCAACCAGGATTGAGCTATGGAGAACCATTACTATTGAGTTGCTTGCTAATAGGAGTATTGATGAAGATTTGATGATAAGGTTTATTGCAGTTGATAGGTGGCCATCCTGGATGGATACCATCCGAGCTTATATCGAAGATGGAATTATGCCACCAGACCTACTTGCAACAAAGAAGTTGAAGTAAAAAGATGCAAGATATGTGTTGGATAATGATGTTCTGTATAGATGAGGTTTAACTGCTGGATTACAATGATGTGTTCACCCAGGTGAAGTAAAAGACCCGATTGAAGAAGTTCATGAGGGATCTTGTAGAGCTTATGTAGCAGGAAGAACTTTGTTGCTAAGGTGTGGCTATCACCGATCCTCGCGGTGGGCGGGCGGTGTGAGGGAGGATCCTAGGTCCTGTGCATCCCTCTCGGGAGTGCTTCGTCCGATGTCATTTGGGTGAGGTGAAAAATATAGAGAGATAGATTTGCTAGTCTATTTTACTCAAAACAGACAAAAGAAAGGGAGCCATCCCAAAGGACAGCATCCAAATACATATTAATGCATACGAAACCAAAATGATTTGAAAAGGGTCCGGAGGCTAAGTTACGAAATAGGAAGGTGTTAGGCACCCATTCCACCCTTTCGGTCTCTCATGGTTTTTTCTTATTTTCCTTTATTTTCCCCGTGATATGTGTGCATGTGTATAAATAGTGGAGATAGGAATCATCGACTTGCACCATGGAAGAGGTAAAGCGAGTCATCTGTAGGAAGGTATAAAAATATTAGAAAATAGGATTTACGCGATTATCCTTACGTTGACCGTTATGATGGAACGATAACGCATGTGGAATAATACGCCACTAAGAAAAAATATATGTATATATATAATATAAGAGAGTGGAGTTTAGAGAAAATAGAAATGAGAGAAAAAGTAAAAATAGGACTCGAGTCTTGGGTTTTACCCCGAGGCGCCTATGTAGTCTATAGAGGCATCAAAGTCCACATAGTTCGCATGCAAAATGAGGGGTGGGGTTTATCCCATAAATCCAAATGGGGGATTTTCTTGTTTGTGTATGTGTGTGTGTGTGTAGAAAAAGTGTTTTAGTTGTGAGAAAAGTATGAGAATTCCCGTTTGGAATTTATGAGAAAACCTCTTTTTCTTATTTTTTGGTGTTTTATTTATATGAAAATAAGAGATGTGAAATAATACTAAATAAAAAGTATATTAGGATGTGTGAGATGAGATAGTGAAAGTGCTAAGTAATAAAACAAGTTATTGCGAATTTATGAGAATTTAAGGAGAGAGTTGAGAAAATTGAACCTTCTTGAAGATCTTGAGCTTGATCTTGAATGTTAGAGAGCAGCCTTTAGACTTGGATGATGATGGAGGGTAGTGAATTCACCAAGTTTGATGAAAAGGATGATGAAAAGTGAAGGTTGGAAAGGGATTTTGGTGTGGAAATCACGCGGACTTCGAGAGAGGTTTTCTAGATTTACTGAGAGTGATATCTATCAGATCTGGGCTCTTCTTGCAAGTGAGGTCGGGCCTCTTTTATATAGGCTCGGGGAATTGACGATTGGCATAGCATTGTTCCTTCCAATCGGCAGGTGCGTTTAGGCACACTGCCGATAGGCAGGGTCTAGGACCTGCCGTTTAGCAGTGTCGTTCAGGCCTTTTCAAAAAATTGGTCGTAGAACGCAAACTGTTGATCAGAATCGTGCACGGAGTGGACCATTGGAAAGGTAATTCAGGGACCTTAGAAAGTCCTTTGGACTACTCTCGGGTTCGAGAGTTGACTTTGGGTCAAATGTGGCTCGGAAGCATTCGTCGGTCTATTGGACAGGGAGTCGTCCGACGCAAACGGATCATTCGTCCGCATGGTAAGTCTCAATCGCGTACGAGGCAGACCGTTGGAAAGGTTAGGATATGTAATTCGACATTCCAAAGAGTTTGATCTGGTTTGGGGAGTTGACTTCTATCAATCGAGCCCTGGAAGCATTTGGTGACCTTTCGGAGTAAAATGGATCGTTCGTCCATACCGTAAGTCAAAATATCACACGAGATGGACCGTTGGAAAGGGGTTTTAGTTCCCTTCGAAGATTCATTCAGTCTCGGTTGAGTTGAAGAGTTTGACTTAGGTCAAACAGAGCCCGAGAGTTCCCGATGGCCTTTTAATTGAGTTTCTAGGGAAAATAGGTCATTCATCTGCATGGTAACTCGGAATCGCACACGGGATGGACCGTTGGAAAGGGGTTTCAGTGCCCTTGGAAGATTCATTCAGTCTCGGTAGAGTTGAAGACTTTGACTTTTGGTCAAATGGAGCCTGGGAGTGCCTGATGGCTTCTAGGTTAGTACTCGGGGTATAACCTGGGTTTTTAGTGATGAAGGGAGGTGCTAGGGGCCTAAGGAGAGTTTAGGGGGTAACAGAATGGAGTCTCTATAGAGCCCCTCGATGGGTGAGTTTGGAACAAACGATAGCCGTCAAATAGACACCACATGATACTTTTAAGGGAGGATGACCAATTTAGAGGGTCGAGATTGATTCTGAGACCCTAAGGGAGCGAGGATGACCAATTCAGAGGATTGAGATCGATTATGAGGATCTACAGAGTGTGATAGGGATAACCAATTCTGTGGGTAGAAGCTGATTCTACGGGCCTAAGTTGAGATGACCAATTCTGCGGATCGAGGCCAATTCTACGGATTTAAGTAGAGATGACCAATTCTACAGGTCGAAGCTAATTCTGCGGGCTTAACTATGAGATGACCAATTCTGCGGGTCGAAGCCAATTTTGAGGGCTTAAGGTGGGATAACCAATTATGAGGGCTTAAGTTGAGATGACCAATTCTACGGGTTGAAGATAATTCTACGGGCTTATGTAGGGATGACCAATTCTGCAGGTCGAAGCCAATTCTGTGGGCTTATGTAGTGATGAACAATTCTGCGAGTCGAAGCCAATTCTGCGGGCATAAGTTAAAGGTGACCAATTTTGCGGGTCGAAGCCAATTATGCGGGCTTAAGTTGAGATGGTCAATTCTACGAGTCGAAATCAATTATGAGGGCTTAAGTAGGGATGACCAATTCTGCGGGTCGAAGCCAATTCTGCGAGCTTAAGTAGAGATGACCAATTCTGCAGGTCGAAACCAATTCTGCGGGCTTAAGGTGGGATGACCAATTCTGCGGGCTTAAGTAGAGATGTTATTGGGGGACTCTGCTGGGGAGATTTATCTTGTGGTTTTGTTTTGGGCTAGGGGGTCGACTGTTGGGGAAATCTTTTGCATCCTTTGAAGGAATATCCAAAATTCCACTCGAGAGATTTAGGTGGCCAAGGGTTTGGATGTATTGCTTGGGAAAATTGAGGCCTTTGGGGCATAGGGGGTTCTCTTTAGAGATCCTCTGGGGATGTTGACGAGAGGATTTTTACTTATTTTTTCAGAGTTCCATTGGGGAAATAGGGGTTCATCTTGAGGGAGTATGAAATTTTCTTGGTGAAAATGTTCTAAATCCTTCCTGGGCTTTTAAAAATTTTCTGAGAATTTTTCAGGGTTGTCTGGTATTTTCTGGGAATTTTTGTATGAAATTTAAAGGGGGTGCCGATCGGCATGATTCAGAGGGTGCCATTCGGTAGTGGCACGGACTTTTGAACTGCCTCGGGAAGGTAAGGGGTTAGTTCCGATCGGTGGGTGGGGGTCAATGCCGATCGGCATGGTCCTTGGCATCCTATATAAAGTGGGAGAATTCCCCTCATTTTTCACATCTTCTTGCTTTCTTTCTTTCTTCGATTTTCCTCTGCAAATCGTTCTAGCGTTTCGATCTCTAAGAAATGGCTGCCTTTATGAGCACTGCAGCATATAGGGAATGGTTGACTGTTGATGACTGGGCGAACGTGGAGTGAAGGGCCAGGGCGCCTCTTGCTTTGGGGAGTGAGAACTCCTTTTACGCATTCGAGTCATGAAATAGCGGACTTTTCTACGGGAGTTGTCATTTCATCGGTCTTCTAAGGTGGTGAGCCCCAGCGGTTATGTAAGAAACCTGACTTTTGGCATTCTTGAGCCCCAGCGGTTATGTAAGAAACCTGACTTTTGGCATTCTTCTCTTTTTGCTGATTTTTCCTTCCTTCTTGTATTTTGACAAGGTTTCTTCTTTTGACAGTCTGATATCTCTTTGAAGAACACGCATGCTCATGGGACGACGGGGCTTAAGCACGTCTGGGAACATCTTCCACTCGTAGTGCATTGGGTGATATCATCAGTGGGTTTTGGGAGGTTGGTGTCTGCGTTGGATGAGACGCCTCGGTCGACAGCGGTCTTATACGCTTTGGGGGAGAGATAGTGTAATACTACCCACACCTTCCATTCCGGTTTTGGGGAGATGACCGTGACTCCCATAGACGTGCATCAGCTGCTAGGGCTGGATTGCGATGGGGAGAAGATAGAGGTGGATCGCTCTTGGAGGGTGAGGCCGGAGGCGGTGTGGGCGGCGCTTGGTGACGTAGGGAGGATAGTTTCTTGGGATTCCATACGGCTATCCTTACTGAAGGATGTCTTGATGAGTAGGGTAGTTGATGTGGAGGATGGGCTGCAAGTGAGGCAGATAGCTCGGTTGTTCATTTTGCTGGTCCTGGGAGGTTTCATGGTGGCGTCGAGTGGTGACATCGTCCATTTGTGGTTCTTATCGTATTTGAGGATGTTCTTTAACATCCCTCTCTATGATTGGGGGAGTCTGACTTTGGCGATCCTCTATTTTTCTTTGGATGCATTAAGTCGGTGCTCTCGACAAACATTTACTGGAGCCACGTATCTCCTCAAGGTATCCATTAATTTTGTGCATTTTCCTTTCATGCATTCGCATTTTTCTTATGCATCACTCTTTTATTGTGAATTCCTATATTTGGCAAATGTGGTTCTATGAGGTGATTGGTTGCAATACCTAGTTGATTTCCTTGAAGGATGAGACTATTGGGGACTTCTGTCGATTGTATTAATGGCGCAAGGACAATCAGTAATCAAAGGGATCTATCTCTCTGGAGGAGGTGCATCAGGTCTTGAATGGCTTGACCAGTGGTAGGGTAAGACTCTTTCCTTTTCAGCCTTGGTTTTTGGCATGTTCTGATTTTGTATTGACTTATGTTTGCTGGGGATTTTCTGGTGACTTTTTACCCTTGGGGGATAGCCATTTAGGATACGGGGGCGACCGGGGAGAATGTACCGATGAGGCATTTGCTGGCGTATGAGTTTGGCCATTTCTGGTATCTGGGGTAGCGGTTTGTTTGGCAGATTATGGAGGAGGAGGAGGTGGTGCCACCTGCGCAGCCTCCTACGCCTATAAGGCGGGAGCGGCTGCTGCCGGAGAATGTGAGGATCATGGCTATGATCAGTAAGTCCTACTTATTGTACATTGATACGGATGTGCCGTATGAATATATGGACTTTGTGACGAGCTGGTTGATGGCGCCCACTATATATGATGCCTTGCTTTTCCCTCCCGCGGGTTTGAGTCGGGCGGTGGGGTCTTCCCACAGCGGCGGTGGTCCTTCGGCATCTGCGGTGGCGACGACTTCATAGGTTCCCTTTGTTCGATTGCATACCCCTTCGTACAACATTTGGCGGTCTGATGGATGGATGGTCCCCATGTTGCATCGTCCTCATGCGATGGATTTGGATGAGCTGGGTTTGACAGAGGAGGTTCTTCATCCTGAGGTATACCTTCTTCCTTTTCTTGGTTCCTTTTCTATTTTGATCCATCTTTGATACTGATTTTTCCTTTTACTTGCAGCAAGTCCATGTGTCGACCACTTGGCTAAGGGACATCAGAGACTGGATATCTTAGGTGACTGCCCATATTCGGGATGCGGTCCCGATTCCTTCTTACTTGGTGTCGTTTGCTTTGTCCGAGGGGGACTTTGGCTCGGGTAGCGGTGGTGCGTCATCTCGCCGTAGGGGAAAAAGAGCGCGTCGTAGGGGTGGAAGCTCTTAGACAGAGGGGTAAACGGTAGGTGAGAGAGAGAGAGAAAATGTGGGTTCGGGCTGAGTCCCGTTTGTTTTTTGCTTTTCTTTTATTTCTTGCAAAATTTGATGTAATACAGAAGAATATATATATATATATATGCAATGCAATGGGATTTTTTTATTATCTTTTGTTAATGGTGAGTGAATGCATGCACGTGCGCTTTTTACTTTGCTGCTAAGACAGTAAAAATAGACATTTTTAGGATTTTTTGAAGGAAAGTTTTAAAAATGAGAAATTATATAGGGGTGGAAGAGGATTTTTTTTTGAAATTCTGTTGAGAATTTCAATTTTATTTTTATTGGGTTTTTCTGATTTTAATAAAAAAGGAAAAAGGAAAATTTTCAAAAATAGGGGCAAGCCCCTTGCCCTGACTATCAGTAGTCAAATTCAGTCCCATCAATTCAAAGATTTTGATTAATGCCTTCTTCAGCTTCTTGTACCTTGTGGGGTAGGATTCCCTTCGATTTTTGTAGGGGTTATGTCTTTTGTAAGGGTTCTCAAGTATAAAAAGGGGTAGGGGTAGAGTGTTTTCATCACACCTTCACATTCTTACTTACTTGCCTACTATCTCTTAGTCCTGCAAGATGGCTCTCCCTGGTATCATTGAGTTTGCTAACTACCTCTAAGCCTTGGAAGCGATGTTCTCTTATAATGTCGACTATGATGCTTTCAACATGCGTCAAGTCTCTTTGTGGCACAATCGGTCCAATGAGTGGAACATGCTGATGGCGGTGGTACAATTTTGGTACCCCGAAGACCATGTATTTCTCTTTGGGTTGGATGAAGTTTGTCCTACCTACGAGGAATTTTCTGCCATGCTGGGGATAAATCCCAGTGTCACCGAAGGCGAAATATTTCGCCTTCGGTGACTAGATCACTGGTTGCTGGAGGAATGATCTCCCTCCCGACGGTGTTGCAGTCCATGAATTTGTGGGAACTAGGTGATGCTGGCTATGCTGAAGCCGTTGCTCTAGGCCTGGTTTCAAAATTATTGCTGGTTACTGGGGAACTGCTAGTGGATCCGCAACTTGCAGCCATTACTTTATGGATGTCATACCGTCTCAATCCTACGGCGGTGATATTGGCAGAGGCCCTGAACAATCTGGATGCCTGGCGAGAAGGTCGATCTGACTTCCTGCGGGGTAGGCCCGTAATGCTGTTCATGTGGTTGTCTGAAAGACTCTGCCTAGTGACTCTTCCAAAATATCCTTTGTCAGCCTGGATATTAAGAGGTGTGAGAATTGGCTTGTGGAGCATGGGGCTCGAAATCTGTATTGGTCAGTGCCTTGGTGGTCACAGTTGCTTCCTGTTCTGGAGCTAGGAGAATACTCGTATGTGTGGCTGGTTGGTCTCATTCAGACCTCTTTTTATTTTCCTTGGCTGCTTCTGTGCCAATTTGGCTGGGCACAGGTCGTGCCACCTCGGACACTAAATTTCTTTCCGGTAGAGGATTTGACCGAGCGTCTGTGCCTGTAGCTTGGCTCTCTATGGGAGAGTCGGCGTCCGTCGACCCGTCCTTCTCAATCTATTGGGAGAGTTTGGCATGTCCCTGGAGATTATATGAAGTGGTTGTAAAGGGGAGTAGTTAGCAAGATGTTGGTAGTAGAGACTGGACAAAAGTGGCTTGTCTCTTTTAGCACCATGGAAGGAGGTGTTGTGGTTTTTTCGAACATGGTTCGAGTTTATAGGTCCATAGAGTGTCTGCGACACTCTGTTCAGGCAGGGGAAATTTAGGGACCCCAGGATGTAGATGATGATGATGGAGCAGGCTCCTCTGGTAATTGTGGATAGGACTCCTGTAGAGTTTATTGTGTAATGGGGGATAAATGTGGGGATTTTATTTGTCTTTTTTAGAAGGGTAGGGGGAAGGGAGTTATCCGTTCCTTTTCTTATGTAATCTGTACCGTAATTTCTTATTAGTGAAATAAACAGGTTTCTGATCATCTAGCTGTGCCTTTCGATGAATTTTTGTATTATTTGAATTATCTATATCGATCGCTAAGGCATACATAATCCTTTTGTTCAAATATATGTTAGAATGAACTGTCATTCTCGGAGGTAAGAAAAGAATAGTATTTTGTGAAAAAATAAGGGTCGTGCTCATGTAAGGTGTATGAGCTGCCTACATACCTCTGGGGTTTTGAAATTTTATACTTTGTTTGAAAATGGTTATTTGCAGAGGATCATACCCACATAGTTCTAGGAAGGGGAAATGAAGAGATATTTTTTTTAGAATAAAAGGGAGACGAGAAGAGTCATAGTGCGTCGAGATTTTGGACTAGGGGTAAAACCTTTTGAGACGGTCCAGGTTGACTGGACGAGCCATCTCTTCCCCCATCTAAGTCGGTAAGCATGGCGGCACCGCCTGACAAGATCTTCTTGACAATGTAGGGGCTGCTCCAATTGGGCTTGAATTTCCCTCTGGGGTCCCAGATGGGTTCTATGATTTATTTGAGGGCTAGGTCCACTTCTCGGACATTTCGGTCCTTGACTCTTTTATTGAATGAATGCGCTATTGGGCGATGGTACCCTTGTATGTGGTATAGTGATTTTAATCTCCATTCTTCTAGGAAGGTCAGCTCGTCAAGACGGCTTTGGCACCAGTCTTCTTTACTGACCTTGCTTTCAAGCATGATGCGTAGCGAGGGTATTTCCAACTCCATGGGTAGGACTTCTTCCATACTGTAAACTAGAGAGTAAGGGGTAGCTCCAGTAGAGGTTCGAATTAAGGTTCGATAGACCCATAGGGCGTACGAGATCCAGTCGGTCAAATCTCGACAGCTTTTGGTCATTTTGTTGATGATGGCTTTGAGGTTCTTATTGGCAGCTTCAACTGCATCGTTGGTCTGAGGTCCGTAGGGAGAAGATTTGTGTCTCTGAATCACATACTCGTTGACCACCTCTATAACCACTACCTCGAAATGCAAGACGTTATATGATACTAGCTCGTGCGGAACCCTATATCGGCAGATGATGTTTTTCTTAATGAATTTGGCCACTTTCTTGGCATTCAGCACTGCGTATGACTCAGCTTCGACCCATTTCGTGAAGTAATCAATGGTAACTAGGTTGAACTCGTGCTCATTGGAATCCTTTGGTGTAACCTTTCCTATGATTTCGATGCCCCAAGTGGAGAACGTCCAGGGAGAGGTTATGTTGTATAATTCTCGCGGAGGCAGACGCTGAGGGTTGGAGAACTGTTGGCATTTGAGGCATCTCTGGACATAGGCGGTGTAATCCTGGGTCATGGTGTTCCAGTAGTAACCTTGTCGTATAATCTTCTTGAAAATCATGTGACCGTTCAGGTGTGGTTCGCATTCCTCGCTGTGGATCTTCTGCATTATCTTTTCAATGTCAACCCCTATAATGCATTGTAGATGGGTTCCATTAAAGTTTCATTTTAGCAGTGCTTTGTGATAGATGATATACTGGGCAGCTAGTCTTCGAAGGGTTACTCGATCTTTCTTTTTAGAACCCTCGGGATATCTACCATGCTTGAGGAGGTTCCAGATATCATAGTACCAACAATTGGCTAGCTCGGGATCTTCTGTGGTTACGAGCTCAATGTGGTAGTAGTGGGTTAGTTTGTCTTGCTTTTGAACAAGGAAGGGGGTCCTTGTGATTCCTTTGGGCATGTCGACCATAGAGGCCAAGGTAGCGAGAGCATCGGTTAGGTTATTATTTGCTCGAGGTAGGTAATGGAAGGTGATATCTTGGAATTGGGAGGCTAGTTCTTCTAAGTGGGCATGGAAGGGTTGGAGTTTCTCATCCTTTACTCTCCACTTTCTGACCAATTGATCGATGATGAGGGCATAATCCCCGTAGATGTCTAAACATTGAATACCTTTGTTGGTGAAAGGGAAATCCAACTTGATGGCGATGGGAGTGTGGGAGTCATCTGGGGCGATCAGAAGTATCCCAATGCCATATCGCTTCTTGTTAGCAGTGCCATCAAAGAACATTTTCCATCGAAGGTTGTCTTGAGCAGTGCAAAGGATGTTTTCATCTAGGAATTTGGAGATCGAGACATAAGCTTCTTCTACGGGATAATCAGCGAGGTAGTCATAGATGGCTCTTCCTTTATAGCTTTTTGCGTGATGTACACGATATTATACTCAACTAGGATCATCAACCATCAGGCCATTCGGCTAGATAAGGCGGGTTTCTCAAGCAGGTATTTGATGGGGTCCATTCGGGATACAAGTTTGATAGGGAAGGATATCATGAATGCTGTAGCTTTTGGGTGACCTAGACAAGCATAACACGTGCCTTTTCTAAAGCATTGTAGTTGACCTCGTACCCGGCCAATTTGTGACTAGCATAATAAATGGATTTTTTTTTGCAGGAATCTTTAAGGTATTGGGCTAGCAAACCCCAGTTGCAGTGTCGGTTATGGTTAGGTATAGGAGCAAGGGGAGACCACGCTGTGGTGGCATGAGTACCGGGGATTGGGTCAGATATTGTTTGATTCAATCAAAGGCTTATTGGAATGCCTCGTTCCAAACTTTAGTTGAATCCTTTCAAAGGAGTTTGAAGATAGGTTCGCAGATGGAGGTTAATTGGATGATGAACCCACTAATGTATTTTAATTTCCTGAGGAAACCTCGAACTTATTTCTCTGTTCGGGGAGGTGGAATCTTAAGTATGTCTTTCATCTTGGCGGGGTCTGCTTCTATCCCCTTCTCACTGACCATGAATCCCAAGAGTTTTCCCTTTGTAACGCCGAAGACATATTTCTACGGATTGAGTCTCATCTGATACTGTTGCAGTCATTCGAAGAATTTTTGGAAAGAAGGAACATGACCTTATCTAGTTTTGTACTTGATAATCATATCATCCACATAGACCTCAACTTCTTTGTGAATGAGATTGTGTAGGATGGTTGTGGCAGCCCTCTGGTAGGTAGCCCTAGTGTTCTTGAGACCAAATAGCATGACAATGTAGCAAAAGGTTCCCCATGGGGTGATGAACGCGGTCTTTTCTTGGTGGTCTAGGTGAATTTTGATATGGTTGTATTCAGTATGCCCGTCGACGAATGCCTTGAGAACATGACTGGTTGTTTTGTCCACGATCATATCGATATTGGGTAACGGATAATCATCCTTTGGAGAGGCTTTAATCAAGTCCCGATAGTCTACACACATCCAAACTTTCCCTTTTGATTTCAGCACGGGCACTATCTTAGATAGCCACGTGGGGTATTCGATCACACGAATGAAGCCTACGTTCAACTGTTTGACCACCTCTTCATTGACATTGAGCGATCATTCGGTGCGGAGCTTTCTCAACTTTTGTTTGACCGGCTTGTAATCTGGGAGAGTGGGAATATCATGCTGAGCTATTTCAAGATAAATGCCAGTCATATCATCATAGGACCATGAAAAGACATCCACGAATTTCTTTAGCAATTCTTTGAGTTGTACACGCTCATGCTCGTCAAGGGTATCCCCTATCCTAATCTCGCACAGTTGTCTACTAGAATTGAGGTTTTAACAATAGTCTCTTCTTCATTAACTTGAACGCGATTATGTTATTTATTATTAACCTTATTTAGATCAGTTAAGAATTGTTCATTTGAAAAATCATCATCATCAAAAGTTTGATTAGAATCCAGATAGTTAATGTAAGGCACAACAAGATACTCAAAATCTTTGTTTATTTCATTAATAGGAAAAACAGCATTGAGAACCTCATCAAAATAGGACTCGATTACATTTGAGCAAGGATGGACAACAGAAGAAGAAATAGGGTAAACATTAGGATTAGGGGAGGTTTTAGTAGGTAGAACTTGCGCAGCATGCCAGATGAGGAGAGGTGTATCAGCAGCTTTAATCAGTAGGGATGGATCCAGTGATGTTGTGAGTGAATGAACCATGCAGAGTGTTAGCCCTAGTGTCTGTAAGTTGAAGGGATCTTCAGAGTAACTTTCCTCAGTCTTTTCGGTATCTTTAATGAGCGGTTGTACATGAGTAGCTGTCTTGGAAGAAGATCTCCATTCCAGGCTTCATCTTCTTGTCTGTATAGTTATACCATGGTTCAGTAAAGCCACAAAAGGGGAAGTCTTCACCCTCTTTGATGAATATTCCATTCAAGGAGTCACTTAGGATAGTCTGGATGCAGTCTAGTCCCCTCTTTGGTCGAGACTGGCGGATCATTTTGAGCTCTTGTTCTGACGGTTTATACCCCAAAACATAAGGAAGGAAAGCCTTATTTAGTTCATTCGGCTCAAGTATTCCTTTATGTCTTTGTCCTAGACCCAGTCATGGCATGAAGTGCATGTTTCTGAACATCTGAATCACATTAGCGTTGCCATGAGGGTCGTATTCTATACAAACCCTTTCTTTGAAGTCATCCCCTGTCGGGAGTAGGAGTGGTTTAACTCGGAATCCTGATAGGAGCATATCATTTGACCCGTGTTGTATCTTAAGGATTGGACTACTGGTACTTGCATCATCGGCATTGTCGTCGTTATCCAAGATGGTAATGACCCATCCATCAGCAAAGAACTTTAATTTTTGATGGAGTGAAAAAGGCACCCCCTTGATACTGTGGAGCCAAGGTCATCCTAGCAATAGGTTAAAACAGGATGGGATGTCAATAACTTGGAATTCGACGACAAGGTTTATAGGGCCAGCCCCTATTACAAGCTTTATGGATCCCATCACCACCCGACGGGTATTATCATAGGCATGCAGAGCAGTGGAGGTTGGAATGAGGTTGCTTTCTTTCAGGACTAAACATATAAAGGTTCTCAGTGGGCAGACATTCAAGAAGGATCCATTATTGACAAGAGTGAGTGGTACGACCTTCCCCATAACTTCGACGGAGATGTTGAGTGAATGATTGTGGTTTAGCCCAATCTTGGGGACTTCTTCTTCGAAAAAGGATAGCATTCGGGTAGAGGTCAAGGATTCGATCAAATTTATCGCTTCTTCTGGTGTGGTAGAAGGAGGAACTGTGGGTCCAGTGAGCAACTTGATCAAAGCATTTCTGTGAAGCTGAGAATACATGAAAAGCCCCCATAGAGTGATGTTAGTTTGAGTTTTCTTTAGTTGGTCGAGGATCTTGCTCTCCTCGAGGGTCATCTCTTGCATAAGAAGGTTTTCCATGCCCTTGCCCTTGTTATTGGCTAGTAGTGAGCTAAGGATCAGGTAATGCCTCCCTGACCTGGTCATGTGATTTACTAAAGAATGGAAAAACATGAATCCCATTTCCTCATAGATCTTGGGTTGTTTTGCTACCTTGTTTATTTCTCCGAGGAGTTCTTTAAATGATATCATTCCGCACATGTCGGCTACCGTGCCAGTTTTCTCGAAACCTTATTCTTCATTCGAATCTCCGAATTCTCGCCCCCATCCGGTGGCAACAATTCTGTCTTTCTATGTAAAGTCGATGCATTCCACAACTTCAATAGCTTCTTGATATAGGTCATCCCATTATGTGGGGATGTGTGAGGGTAAAGGGACCAGGCGCCCCTGTAGCTTCAGAGCATCAAGTAACTCGGTCATACTACAAATGTTGTCGGTTTGCCTGAATTATTCTGCCATGATCTGGACGACATCATCCAGGCTGACTTCATCGATTGGTACTACCCAACTATCTGACTCTCGGGCCCATTTCCGTGCTTCCAAGAACAGCGTACTGAACCTTTGGCAATCAATGATCATCTGTGAGTCCAATTTCAGCCCGAAATCTAGGACTTGGTTTAACACTTCTGATAATTCCATATTTCCATTTTCGAAATGGGGACGGACAGCGATGCATGCTCTAGTAAGGAGTGACAGTGCATGATGAGTGAGGTTATCAGGGTATAGGAGGAAATATGGGCAAATTTGGAGAGGTTTAGGAGAGTATATGGGTGTGATTTGAGTTGAGGGTTCGAATTCTGGGTTCTCTTCTAGAAAGATGGCATTGGTTTGATTTGGAAGTGGGTTATGAGTAATGTTTGTCTTAGTATTGGTTGGTGGGGCGATGGAACCCCGATCAATTAGACCTTGGATTATGTTTCGGAGGTGAAAGCATTGGTCGATGGTATGGCCAGCAGTTTGGTGAAAGGCGCAATGGGCATCTTCCTTCAAGTTCCTTGGGCATGGATTTGGCAATGGACGGGGATCCAAAGGTTTGATAAGGTCTCTGCTTAACAAGGCTTGATAAACTTTGGAGAGGGAAGCATGGAGCTTAGTGTATTCCTTTCGGACTGGGACAGGGTGGCTTTCTGGTGCCCATGATGTGGTTGGTTGAGAGATGTTGTTGATGGTTGAGACTACAGAACTGGCAGGTTTGTCATATTTTTTGGGGGTAAACTGTCCGGACACCTTTTTCGGTTTGACATCTATTTTAGCAAGACCTTCCTCGATTTCTACTCCTGCTTCTCTGAGAGCTTAGAACTGGGGATAGTATTGTCCTCCTGTCTTGCTCAAATAGGGGGTAAGAAGTTCTTCTTCACTATGCTGACTTGTTCTTCCTCGGAAGGCCGATTGGTCATGGTTGCTACTTTTTCCCTCCACTGGTCTATGAAGTTGCTGACTGATTCTCCAGGGTTATGTTTGATAATCTCTAAATCATAGCGGGTGACCTCAACCTCTTCATTGTATTTGTACTGCGACATGAATTCTTGGGCTACATCCTCCCAACTACGAATTCTGGGCTCTTCGAGAGACAAAAACCATCGGAGGGCACTATCCTTCAAAGTTTGCTGAAACATTTGGGCCATCACTTCTTTAGAAGCTCCTAGTATAGTCATATAACAGTGATAACTGCGAAGATGGACAATCGGGGGTCCACTTCCTCTGAATTTCTCGATATTTGGCATCTTGAACTTCTCGGGTAACCTCGCTTTAGGATAAGGAGACATGTGGGTGTAGTCCATGTAATTCCCCGAGATTTTGACTTGGTCAAAATTCTTGGTGAGCATCTTGAGGTCCTATTTGACCTTATTCAACTCTTTTTCCTTCGGATCAATGATCATAGGCAAGTTAGCACCAAGTTGGGCAAGGTTCGGCATAGGAAGCTGGGCAGGCAGCGGCCCATTAATAAGAGGGGCATGTGGAGCGTGCTGATACTCTTCGGGAACCCAGATGGGCTCGGGTGGGTCCATATAACGAGGGAATAGGGCCTCAGGTTCTTGAGGAATGGGAACCTAATTTCGTTGCATCTTTCGGACCTCAGTTTGGAGGTTGTCAATCTTGCACACAAGCTGAGCTAGGACTGCCATCAGATCCGATTGCATAATGGGTACTTGATATGTGTTCTCCATGGAAAACGGATGGATTCCGGACTCGAAAGGAGTAGCAGAGGAATGGGCAGAACTCCGGGGTAATTTGACTAAAGATCAAAACCAATAGAGAGTCAGGCCAAGGGTTTGCGATCGACCTGAGAAGGCGTAAAATGGGATTTATTTTTGAGAAAAAAGGATGAAAGTTTTTTTTCCTTTTTCTTTTTGAGATGGAAAGACAAAATATTTTTGGATTTTTGATAAAAAAAAGGAGAAATGTTTTTGTCTTTTTGATAAAGAGAGGATAAATGTTTTTGGATTTTTTTTCGGGAGACGGGTCTCAGCATGATTATTATAATTATTATGTTCTCACTTGTATTTAATTCTCCTAAATGCAAAATGAAATGCCGGACGGGACCCAAGCCTGGAAAAATTGGGTTTGTAATATATGAAAAGCTATGATTGGACTTGTGACCAGGCTCACGGATAGGGTCCCGTTTTAAAAATGCGCGAAAAATTTGGGCGGTAGGCCGACCCCGAATTTCGGTAGTGTTTCGGGTTGAAACCAGCAATCTTATATGTGTGTCCTAGGCTTGACATCTATATGCTGGTATGCAGTTGGTTGGGTGAATCGGAAAGGGTTCCCCCCTTTGGCGTGACTTCCACGATATACGTCTTGCTCTTGCGGGCAATTGGTACGTGTCGACAAGCCATTTGATATACCTGAGTGTACGTGAATTGTCTCACCATATACCTCGTGGGGACGGTATGTGTGAGAGCGAACTTTATATACTCGGCATACGTGAACGAGTTCCCTGTGATATACCTCCCGTCATGACTTTGGTCAAGCGGTACGATGTAGGGGAACCGTTCGATATACGTCGAAGGTACTTGGCCGATGGAAGGTGAGAGTCATATCGCTTAGGCTAAATAATTTAATACCCCGCACTTTTAAAGGTATTTGAATTACACTGTGAATTTAATTTGGTAATTTGAGGAATTATTATGAATAGTAATTCTGGGATTAATGAGTGAAATTAAATAAATTCAATATTATAAAGTGAATAGTAACTATTAGCTTTCGAGTGACAGATTAATATTTACGTGGATTATATTTCGAGAGTGAGTATATGAGTAGATTATTTTTATTACATGTCGCAGTTGGGTAAAGCGACAAAGGAAAATATTTTAAATTGAAAAACACGCGTATTGAACGTGTTGGGTCAAAATAGTGAATTTTAGTTAAATGACTCGGATGGAGATTTCGACTCCGCCATTGGGTTCGGAATGGCCGAGGTAGTCAAAATAGAGTACCCGGGGGTGGTATTTGGATTCCGGGCATTTTTGGACTAGTAGGGACTCGTAAATGAGTACACGAGTCATTTAACAATTGGGTATATACCCAATTTCGGATTTAAAGAGGTGGAAGCCCTCATTTCCCCCAAATATCATCCCTAAGAGAGAGAGAGAGAGAGAGAGAGAGAGAGAGAGAGAGAGAGAGAGAAGAGAGAAAGAAGAGAAGAAAGAAGAAGAAATAAAAGAGAAGAAAAGAAGAGATTTCCGGCCAAAATTCGCGGGATTCGACTCGTGGTCGTCGGATTTAATCCACAAGGCAAGTGTTTAACTTGCTTTATGATTTAGTGTGTTTAATTTCTCATATGGTAGTTGGTATAAAAATAAATATTTTTGGGTTGAAATTTCGTGGATCAAATGGGTTTTCGAAAGATTAAAACGGATATAACTCGATTTATACTCAATTTGAGAAACTTGAAATTAATTGTTGGATCTGGGTTCTAGGACGATTATAACCCTTTGAATGTGTGTATTTATGGTTATTTGAGGTTGAATGATGATGAGAGATGAGATAAAAAGCTTGGAGGTGTTTTAATGGAGGTTTGGATTTTTTGAGAAGAAGGTTAATAGTGACCAGCGTCACTTTAGGACTGTTTCGGATAGGAAGACAGCCGATTCCGCTCTCAACAAAAACATAAAAGTTGTAGATATTTTCGATACGGTCGTGTGGGCACTGACCGAGTATTTTTATGATTTATCTTAGAATTGTTATGATTTTTATAAGATGGCAGTTCCGGGGTGAATCACCAACTCGGAAATGCACTCGGAAATTAGAAAAATAAAAGGCTAAAATTGTTTGGAGATAAATATTTGGGGTTCATAAAAATAGTGTGGGGAATTCTAAATTTTTTTTTAGTAAGGCGTGTATTTTGGATTAGTTGAAAGTAAAATCCAAGATTTACCCAAATAGGGATGTTCGTGAGGAATAATACTTAAAAAGATATTTAGGTGTGATTTGAATATTAAATAAGGGAATACGTATTGAGGTATTTTAATTGTGTGATGGCTTATCTAATTACGAATGGGAATATTCGAGGGTATTGTCTATCGCTATAAGAGTTGGGAGATTATAACCAGAAATGATTGAGAAGAGATGTAAATAATATATATATCGAGGTTGTTGATATAATCATTGTGCGGTGAGAAAAGTTCAGAAAATAAAATATGGGGGATTGGTAAAATTGATAAATGCGTAGGATATCCAAGATATAAATATACTACGTATGGAATGTATTGTATGGGCTATGAGTATGCCCTTATATTATATATGTGTAAAAATCATGCCCGCGCTACTTGTTATCACGGAGGTTACCGCGTCGGGACAGTCTTATTTCGATGGGACCTTTATGGGGGGATATTGACTTGTACCCTAGAATATAGGACTCCTTGGTACAAGCTATCTGATTGATAGTCAGACGGTCCGAAGAGACGTGAGGGTATGTGCTGACCTCTTAGTGACTTGAAACTATGCTTCGCCTCCATTTGTATGTGTTTTGTGTTAATACAGTTCGAGAGTAATTCCGAACTAGTATTTCCCTTAGTTTGTGTGATACGGGGACTTGATAGCAGAGTATGCCAGCACCATAGATCTTATGTGGGGTGCCATTAGTATATATATTATATGTGTGACTAATATATATACGTATATTCATATGGGAACTTTCTACTGTGCATATAAGTAGATAAGTAAGGAATAAATGCTTCAATTTTATAACGATACAAGGGGTTTATTAACTAGGGTGCAATAGTGCGATATATTGTTATATAAATTGATGTGTATGCATAAATAGAATAATGTGCGTATACTGAAATCTTGTTTGGTGTCCTATATGGATAACTAATATACTTGTTGCGAAAATTATATTGTATATATATGAGATGAGATATCATATAACCTAACCCTCTATAAAAAAGGGAAGAATAAATAAAGTGATATTCTCATTCCGGTAGATTTAAATCCGAATTTATATGAATATGGATCATAGGTTCTAATGAGAACTATCAATAAATACGGAATGGTATAAATATCTTATGTACTGAAGGCCTAATGGATCCTGATGATCAACATTGTCACGTAGTAGTGTATCGGGGGTGTTCCTTGGTTGGATTTCGCTTCGCGAGACACCCCACGCACGAACATAACGTAATGTTGAGAATGGGGAGAAGTTTAGTCCTTAATACCCGAATTGATGAGGTTTATTAGAAGATGGGTAATCACATTAGTTAGGCAGGGTAGCTTAACTAGGTTGTTTAAAATGGTATGCGCTAGTTGTGCACTGTTAGAAGAGGGGTGAGGTGTATCTCATATGAGAGCGATACCGGTTTAAATATGAGAAATAACATATTTTAAAATATGGATTTTAAGCACTTGCTAAAATGTTTTCAAAAATCGGGCTCTGACCCGTTTCTCTATTTTCCCTCTTGCTATATATATATATAGGTGTCCAGACACAAGGACGCCTGGATGATGATTCTGTTGAGTCAGACGTTTGCTCCAGCAGCTGTGGATGCAAGCAGGTTTAAATTAGACGCTTCCATCATTGAGATCTAGATAGGATGTATTGTAGAAACATTCGGGCTTATGGCCCAACTGTACTCATTTATTCGTTTATCACCTTTTAGTGAGGCATTCGCTTTGGTTGTATTATTGTACCGAGTGTTCGGTTATTTTATTTTATTTCATTTCAGTTACTGCATATAAACTGTTGTAATTGTTTTTTTTGAATGGTTTGGTTAAAAAGGTTAGTTAAAAAAAATTTGACGCCGGCCTAATAGGATATTAGTAATTAAATTGGTTTTCTTCAGTGATGCTGAGAATGAACCATATGAGACTCCTATTTTAATTTGATATAGGAGTGATCGCCCGGTATTTTATTAGGCGGGGTGTCCCAGGTGGTATCAGAGCATCAGGTTATAGTGTCCTTAGGAATCTGTGCGGACGTACTACGCTTTCAGCATTGCTTTTGATTTGATATAGAGCCTTATGATTAGGTTTGTTGATATCCTCTTGTGAGATTTCGTTCTCCTGCCATTATGTAAGATTATAGTAAATCTTTTGCGCGCTCATTCGGGATTCGTGTGCTGATCGACGAAGGGAGACCATGGAAGTTCATTGTGAGGGCAGCAGGAGGCGGGGATTATTTAGAGCTATAAGTTGATGTTGTAAATGAGGACCGCGGTAAAGGTCATTTTCCTTGCGGCATTGTCATTGATTGCTATAATGACTACTATAGGATAGTAGTTATAATTATCTATGCACCGCTATAGTAGAGAATGGTGCTAAACATGAATTACCCAGTGAAGTTAGATGGGGAAAAAGCTTAAGAGGTCTTTGATGAGGACCGCGCGTTGAAGTTAAGCTAGGTGGAAATAGTGTAATTTCACTTCTAGGAAGTCGAAGGCGCGGAAGCTTTGGCTTAGAGTTGGGTATGGAAATACCCATATGTGAAAATTTGAGGAAAAAAATTTCACTCGTTGGAGCAATGTAAAATGGTGGGAACGATGGTCACCATATTTAGAGGTGCATGATATTTTGCTCATAAATTAATCTTACAGATGGTTATAAACTGCAAATTCCCTTGATTTAGAATAAAGTGAATGCAGTTTCTAGGTTATTCACATAAGGAATCGGTCAGAGACCGACGGTGAATAAAGAGTGACATGGTTAAGTGAACTTAGTATCGGCGTAAGGTAGGCACAATGGAGAAAGAGGCTTCTCCAATGGAATGATAGACTCACTGGTAATTGGGATTATGTAGAGTGAGTTATAGTTGTTTTAGTGCATGATGTGAAATCTGAAATAATAAAAATTAAAGTTGTGAGACTTCGTGATTTTTAAGAGTCTAATGGGATAAAGACTCTTGGGATTTGAATTGGAATGTCAGATGTAATTGGGATACGAGCTTGTTGTGATAAGCTTAATATTTATTTATATTATAAGTAAGTGAATACTTATGGGATCAAATCGAATATGTATATTCGTGAAATATGGGCTAATGTTACGAGAGATATACACGATTAGCCGAATTATACTGTGTATATATATATACGAGCATATTGAGACGTATATATATGATATGTTTAAATATATCTGTATGTGATTGGTATACTTGTATGAAACATACCCCTCGAGTGCTATCATGGGAAGTTATGCATTTTGGATGAGGCCCCTCGCTTGAGGAGCAGGGAGCGTATAGTCCCCAGGTCATAGTGTCCATTTTATATTGTGTGATTTTTATCAGGAATGAGACGTAGTGGGTATGTTTCGTTCTCATTTCCTCGGAGGAACTATGATTGCTTCCCATTCATTGTGATTTGGTTTTTACCAAGTCGGTGTGATAGTCCGACTGCTGGTACCCAGGATGATGTGTGAGTAATTTCCTGGAAGATGATAGCATTGAGAGACTGCATCCATTGAGTTATAGCTCTGAGGGAGGGTTATTATACTTATATAGTGTGTGATATATAAGTATGGATATGCTTGATGTGTATAGTATAATGTATATATATTTATATAAGATGTGAAATATATATATATATATATATATATATATATATATATATATATACGGATATACTAAAGAATGGAATGCAAGATAAATTCTGGATGATCCCGCCTTTATCATATGCTTAGATGGAACTTTGATGAGGACGTGTTTCATTACCATGATTTTAGTGCATGGGGACCTTATAGATATAATTTAAGGTATGCATGATTTATTAATGAGCTGTGAGTTTAAGCTCATTGTTGTTTGCGCTAAGGACTTAGTATTAGTACAAGCGCTTGGTGGTGTGGCTCCTGGAAAGAATTAAGAGTTCTGACTACATTTTTATCGATAGGGGAGATGGGATTATCCGAGTGGCATATTTGAACTAGCGGACCTCCACGACCGACAAAGTTAAGTAATAGTGTATATGAGGGGTTCCTTGTTTGGATTTCACTTGCGAGATGCTCCACGCATGAACGTTAACAACGTCGGGAGTGGAGAGATGTTATAGAATTCATGGATGTTGGTTTTGACGATAAGTCACCTAGTGTAGAGGAAACACTATTGAGTGAGATCCGTTTGATGACTGTATAATTATATAGAGATATAAGTGCTATGAAGAAGCACTGAAATTTTCCTCTCACCGCAAGTATGTGGGTGAGTTAAGGTGAAGGAAATCTATTTGAGACGTATATCCTGGTCTTGAATAAAAGGGAAATTCAGAGGAAATACATTTTGGGTATGATGTTAATAATGCTTTTGTCGAGAGTAGGCTCCCTGATTAGTTGGG
Organism: Sambucus nigra; assembly: GCA_949130495.1. Classification (NCBI taxonomy): domain Eukaryota; kingdom Viridiplantae; phylum Streptophyta; class Magnoliopsida; order Dipsacales; family Adoxaceae; genus Sambucus; species Sambucus nigra. The sequence continues at coordinate 288,566,858 of OX422215.1, read as the reverse complement.
CTTTCCATTTGGTCAACATGGAAGGATTTTTTTGTTTTAAAAGTACATTAGTAGGTTAATGAATAGGAATTTGAACGTCCCGTTGGTGTCCCTTAGACCGTTATATATCGATGACCGACGATGCGAGGGAGTAGTGTAACGGGAGGGTTCCTTGTTTGGATTTCTCTTTGCGAGACGTCCCACGCATGGAACTGAACAAATGTCGGAAGTCGAGATAGGTATTGGACACTACGGATATAATTAGAATAGTACTCATATTACATGTATTAGAAACACCTTAATCTTAAGACTACCACGAAGTAAGGGCAATGAGGCACTGATATAGGAAGACTATTGTGAGATAACCACAAGAAGATCGATGGGATAATCTTAAGAAGGATTGAATTTCCAGGTATCGGGAGAATTAAATTTCAAATTATTCGGGTTAAGGGATACCCAGGTGTTAGTGCTAGGCCAATGAAATGAGGCCCATTATTTAGAGTGAGTGTGATATATAAAAACGTTTGCAATGGTGGTGCATATATGCACGGATGATAGGGGGTATGGGTACCCTAATTAGTAAATCCCAAAAATGTCCGAGATGGAAGGACGTGAAAATAAATATGTATAATATATGCCTGAAGGGCGATTATAAATAAGGTAAAATGGTATGACGAATTCAATGTCGTGTGAGAATGACGATAATTCAAGCATTTATGTGCAACGAGAGCTAGCACACTCGAGATGGGTTGAAAGGCTGTGGAAAGCCATTTGAAAGGTACCTCTTAATGAAAAGGATACCAAATCATTGTGAGAAAGTAGAGAGGCGTCTTATGCGAACGAGTATTGACGAGTGGCTTGCACATGATTGTTTTGTTAGAACACTCCAAGGAAAGACGGAGTATATGTAGTACCAAATTCCAGAAGAGTATGTGAGAGTTAATACTTTAATTATTCGGTATAGGGAATGTAATTTGGAGATTATGAGAGAGATAGTAATCTGAATATTTATACAATACGTAGCAATAAGAATAAAATACGTATGAGAAGTGTATGATTAGGCTGGGAATATGCCTATGAATCTTAATAGGATGTGTGTATGCCTATTATGTGATATTATTATTAAGAGCACTAATGGGTGCTAACCCGGGGGTGCAGGATTAGTATATATATATATATATATATATATATATATATATATATATATATATATATATATATATATATATATATATATATATCAGTGTTCTAAAAAACACGCCTAGGCGCGAGGCTTTTTAGATACGCCAAGTTTTGGCCCTAGGCGTGGATCAAGGCGTGGTCAACGATGGTCAACGTTTTTTGGGGCAAGGCGTGAAAAAACGCGCATTTTTTGGGGGTAAGGCGTGAAAAAACGCGAGTATTTTAGAAGTAAGGCGTGAAAAGAGGCAATTTTTTTGTTTTTTTTTTGTATTTTAAAAAATAGTATTTTAATTTACAAATATTTAGACATATTTTTAAGGTATGTGCCAATTTACTATTTTAAATAGCCTTGTCATAGTAAAAAAATATTAAAATATATTAAAAAAATGCCTAAACGCCTTTTCACGCCTTTTTACGCCAAGGCCCGCCTAGGCATCTAAGGCTTAAGGCTTGGCCTCCACGCCTTGGTCACGCCTCGCGTTTTTTAGAACCTTGATATATATATATATATATATATATATATATATATATAGGGATGATATGCCTATATGTATATATATGGATTTGTGAATATTTCTATTGTGTGGGACTAGTAGACATGGTATTAATAATAAATATTTTGCGCCAAGTCGTCTTAATAAAAAGGTGCAAGATTTGTGTAAATATATAGAGATGCGGAGACTATATATATTTCAGCATACGCCTTGAGATGGCTGGAATATAGTGGGAGACCATTGTGTTAAGCTATATTTAAATTTGGTTAAACGAGGACGTAATGTATATACCGATCCTAGAGTAGTGGGACAGGCTATATCCGAATTTTGAGGATGAAATTCAGTTGTAAGAGGGGAAGTATGTAATACCCCGCACTTTTAAAGGTATTTGAATTACACTGTGAATTTAATTTGGTAATTTGAGGACTTATTATGAATAATAATTCTGGGATTAATGAGTGAAATTAAATAAATTCAATATTATAAAGTGAATAGTAAATATTAGTTTTCGAGTGACAGATTAATATTTATGTGGATTATATTTCGAGAGTGAGTATATGAGTAGATTATTTTTATTACATGTCGCAGTTGGGTAAAGCGACAAAGGAAAATATTTTAAATTGGAAAACACGCGTATTGAACGTGTTGGGTCAAAATAGTGAATTTTAGTTAAGTGAATCGGATGGAGATTTCGACTACGCCATTGGGTTCGGAATGGCCTAGATAGTCAAAATAGAGTACTCGGGGGTAGTATTTGGATTCCGGGCATTTTGGACTAGTAGGGACTCGTAAATGAGTACACGAGTCATTTAACAATTTGTTATATACCCAATTTTAGATTTAAAGAGGTGGTAGCCCTCATTTCCCCCAAATATCAGCCCTAAGAGAGAGATAAAGAAGAAAAGAAAGAAGATGAAAGAAAAGAGAAGAAAAGAAGAGATTTCCGGCCAAAATTCGCGGGATTCGACTCGTGGTCGCCGGATTTAATCCACGAGACAAGTGTTTAACTTGTTTTATGATTTAGTGTGTTTAATTTCTCATATGGTAGTTGGTATAAAACTAAAGATTTTTGGGTTGAAATTTCGTGGATCAAATGGGTTTTTGAAAGATTAAAACGGATATAACTCGATTTATACTCAATTTGAGAAACTTGAAATTAATTGTTGAATATGGGTTCTAGGATGATTAGAACCCTTTGAATGTGTGTATTTATGGTTATTTGAGGTTGAATGATGATAAGAGAGGAGATAAAAAGCTTGGAGGTGTTTTAATGGAGGTTTGGATTTTCGGAGAAGAAGGTGAATAGTGACCAGCGTCACTTTAGGACCGTTTCGGATAGGAAGACAGCCGATTCAGCTCTCGGCCAAAACATAAAAGTTGTAGATCTTTTCGATACGGTCGTGTGGGCACTAACCGCGTATTTTTCTTATTTTTCTTATAATTGTTATGATTTTTATAAGATGACAGTTCCGGGGTGAATCACCAACTCGGAAATGCACTCCGAAATTGGAAAAATAAAAGGCTAAAATTGTTTGCAGATAAATATTTGGGGTTCCTAAAAATAGTGTGGGGACTTCTAAATATTTGTTTTAGTAAGGCGTGTATTTTGGATTAGTTGAAAGTAAAATCCAAGATTTACTCAAATAGGGATGTTCGTGAGGAATAATACTTAAAAAGATATTTAGGTGTGATTTGAATATTAAATAGGGGAATACGTATTGAGGTATTTTAATTGTGTGACGGCTTATATTATTACGAATGGGAATATTCGAGGGTATTGTCTATCGCTATAAGAGTTTGGAGATTATAACCATAAATGATTGAGAAGAGGTGTAAATAATATATATATCGAGGTTGTTGATATAATCATTGTGCGGTGAGAAAAGTTTAGAAAATAAAATATGGGGGATTGGTAAAATTGATAAATGCGTAGGATATCCAAGATATAAATATACTACGTATGGAATTTATTGTATGGGCTATGAGTATGACCTTATATTATATATGTGTAAAAATCATTCCCGCGCTACTTGCTATCACGAAGGTTACCACGTCGGGACAGTCTTATCTCGATGGGACCTTTATGGGGGGATATTGACTTGTACCCTAGAATATAGGACTCCTTAGTACAAGCTATCTGATTGATAGTCAGACGGTCCGAAGAGACGTGAGGGTATGTGCTGACCTCTTAGTGACTTGAAACTATGCTTCGCCTCCATTTGTATGTGTTTTGTGTTAATACAGTTCGAGAGTAATTCTCAACTAGTATTTCCCTTAGTTTGTGTGATACGAGGACTTGATAGCAGAGTATGCCAGCACCATAGATCTTATGTGGGGTGCCGTTAGTATATATATTATATGTGTGACTAATATATATACGTATATTCATATGGGAACTTTCTACTATGCGTATAAGTAGATAAGTAAGGAATAAATGCTTCAACTTTATAACGATACAAGGGGTTTCTTAACTAGGGTGCAATAGTGCAATATATTGTTATATAAATTGATGTGTATGCATAAATAGAATAATGTGCGTATACTGAAATCTTGTTTGGTGTCCTTTATGGATAACTAATATACTTGTTGCGAAAAGTATATTGTATATATATGAGATGAGATACCATATAACCTAACCCTCTATAAAACAGGGAAGAATGAATAAAGTGATATTCTCATTCCGGTAGATTTAAATCCGGATTTATATGAATATGGATCATAGGTTCTAATGAGAACTATCAATAAATACGGGATGGTATAAATATGTTATGTACTGAAGGACTAATGGATCATGATGATCAAGATTGTCACGTAGTAGTGTATCGGGGGGGTTCCTTGTTTGGATTTCGCTTCGCGAGACACTCCACACACGAACATAACGTAATGTTGAGAATGGAGAGAAGTTTAGTCCTTAGTACCCGAATTGATGAGGTTTATTAGAAGATGGGTAATCACATTAGTTAGGCAGGGTAGCTTAACTAGGTTGTTTAAAATGGTATGCGCTAGTTGTGCACTATTAGAAGAGGGGTGAGGTGTATCTCATATGAGAGCGATACCGGTTTAAATATGAGAAATAACATATTTTAAAATATGGATTTTAAGCACTTGCTAAAATGTTTTCAAAAATCAGGCTCTGACCCATTTCTCTATTTTCCCTCTTGCTATATATATATATATATATATATATATATATATATATATATATATATATATATATATATATATAGGTGTCTAGAGACAGGGACGCCTGGATGATGATTCTTTCGAGTCAGACGTTTGCTCCAGCAGTTGTGGATGCAAGCAGGTTTATATTAGACGCTTCCATCATTGAGATCTAGATAGGAGGTATTGTAGAAACATTCGGGCTTATGGCCCAACTGTACTCATTTATTCGTTTATCACCTTTTAGTGAGGCCTTCGATTTGGTTGTATTATTGTACCGAGTGTTCGATTATTTTATTTTATTTCATTTCAGTTGTTGTATATAAACTGTTGTAATTGTTTTATTTGAGTGGTTTGGTTAAAAAGGTTAGTTAAAAAAAAATTGACGCCGGCCTAATAGGATATTAGTAATTAAATTGGTTTTCGACAGTGATGTTAAGAATGAACCATATGAGACTCCTGTTTTAATTTGATATAGGAGTGATCGTCCAGTATTTTATTAGGCAGGGTGTCACAACAAAGCCTTGCCAGACCAGGGCCCATCACAAAGTGACCCTCCAGTTACTGGGTAAAATTTAGTTAATAACAATGCTCTTTGGTGATGTTGTGTGAATCATGCATGATTCTCTTATTAGTATATTATGAGAATGTCTTTTTTCGATCATGCCAAACAGGGAGCAAAGTACGAGTACCAATGGTACACCAAGTATGGATGGGTTATGCGTGCAACATGTGGATATATGTGATCCTAGGTGCACGTGGTGTGAAGTGTACATGGAGAATTTTCTACAAGTGTGTGAATAGAAGCATAAGTATGGGAGATACATGGAAAAGGGGGACATGCAAAAATGGGGAAAATATAAACAAACATAACATCCATGTAAATAGAGTCTAGCCCTCAAAAGAAAGTCTCCCCAGCAGAGTCGCTACTGTGGCCATCCCCGATCCTCGTGGAGGGGGGCAGAGTGAGGGAGGATCTTAGGTCTCGTGCGTCCCTCGGGAGCGCTTCGACCGGCGTCATTTGGGTGAGGTGAAAAATGTAGAGAGATAGATTCGCCAGTCTATGTTACTCAAAATAGACAAAAGAAAGGGAGACATCCTAAAGGACATCATCTAAAGACATACTGATGCATACGAAACCAAACTGATTCGAAAAGGGTCCGTAGCCTAAGTTACAAAATGAGAAGGTGTTAGGCACCCATTCCGCCCTATCGATCTCTCATGGGTTTTTGTTATTTTCCTTTATTTTCCCCGTGATATGTGTGCATGTGTATACATAGTGGAGATAGGAATCATCGACTTGAACCATGGAAGAGGTAAAGCGAGTCATCCGCAGGAAGGTATAAAAATATTAGAAAATAAGATTTACGCGATTATCCTTACATTGACTGTTATAATGGAACGATAATGCATGTGGAATAATACGTCACTAAGAACAAATATAGGTATATATATAATATAAGAGAGTGGAGTTTAGAGAAAATAAAAAATGAGAGAAAAAGTAAAAATAGGACTCGAGTCTCGGGTTTTACCCCGAGACGCCTACGTAGCCTATAGAGGCATCAAAGTCCACGTAGTTCGCATGCAAAATAAGGAGTGGGGTTTATTCCATAAATCCAAACGGGGGATTCTCTTGTTTGCATATGTGTGTGAGTGTGTATAAAAAGTGTTTTAGTTGTGAGAAAAGTGTAAGAAAAGTATGAGAATTCTCGTTTGGAATTTATGAGCAAACCCTCTTTTTCTTGTTTTTTGGGTTTCTATTTATATCAAAATAAGAGATGTGCAATAATACTAAATAAAAAGTATATTAGGATGTGTGAGATGAGATAATGAAAGTGCTAAGCAATAAAACAAGTTATTGCGAATTTATGAGAATTTAAGGAGAGAGTTGAGAAAATTGGATCTTCTTGAAGATCTTGAGCTTGATATTGAATGTTGGAGAGCAGACCTTAGACTTGGATGATGATGGAGGGTAGTGAATTCACCAAGTTTGATGAAAAGGATGATGAAAAGTGAAGGTTGGAAAGGGATTTGGGTTTGGAAATCACGCTGACTTCGAGAGAGGTTTTCTGGATTTGCTGAGAGTGGTATCTATCAGATCTGGGCTCTTCTTGCAAGTGAGGCCAGGCCTCCTTTTCATAGGCCCAGGGCATTATCGATCGGCATAGCCCTGTTCCTTCCAATCGGCAGGTGCGTTCAAACGGTGTCTTTCAAGCCTCTTCAGAAAATCGATCGTAGAACGCAAACCGTTGATCAGAATCGCACAAGGGGTATACCGTTGGAAAGCTAATTCAGAGACCTTTGAAAGTCCTTGGACTGCTCCTGGGTTCAGGATTTGACTTTGTAGAAAATGTGGCTCGAAAGCATTCATCGGTCTATTGGACGGGGAATCTTCGGACGTAAATGGATCGTTCGTCCATATGGTAAGTCTGAATCGCGCATGGGGTGGACCATTGGAAAGGTTAGGAGATGTACTTCAACATTCCAAAGAGTTTGATCTGGTTCGGGGAGTTGACTTTGGTCAACCTATCCCTGGAAGCATTTGGTGACCTTTTGGAATAAAACGGATCGTTCGTCCGTACCGTAAGTCGGAATCGCACACGGGACGGACCATTGGAAAGGGGTTTTAGTTCCCTTCGAAGATTCATTCAGTCTCAGTCGAGTTGAATACTTTTACTTAGGCCAAACAGAGCCTGGGAGCACCCGATTGCCTCTTGATTGAGTTTTGGGGGAAAACAGGTCATTCGTCCGCATGCGAAGTCGGAATCACACACGAGACAGACCATTAGAAAGGGGTTTCAGTGCCCTTTGAAGATTAATTCAGTCTCGATCGAGTTAAAGATTTTAACTTTTGGTCAAATGGAGCCTAGGAGTGCTCGATGGCTTCTAAGTCAGTACTCGGGGTATGACCTGGGCTTATAGTGATTAAGGGAGATGCTAGGGACCAAAGGAGAGTTTAGGGGGTAATAGAATGGGGTGTCTACAAAGGATTAGTACACAGGGGTACTACTGGCCAACTATGATAGCAGATTGTTCAATTTTTTCTAGAAAATGTGATAAGTGCTAGAGGTTTTCTAGCAAATAAAGAACTTCACAAGCCATGCTAACACCAATCACTTCACCCTGGCCATTTGCTATATGGGGAATTGATTTGGGCGGGTCCCTGCCGACCACCCGAGGAAGATTTAAGTACCTGGTTGTAGATACTGATTACTTTACTAAGTGTGTGGAAGCAGAGCCCTTGTTCGACATGGCCTATGAGAGACTTTATCAGTTCATTTGGAAGAATATCATATGTAGGTATGGTTTACCTTATGCTTTTATCATCAATTATGGTGCAATTCGAAAAAGATGAGTTTGTTGCACATTATGCCCAATCAAATATCCAAAAGCTTCACTCTGCTCCAGGCCATCCTCAAACCAATGGACAAGCAGAGGTAATGAATAGGAAAGTATGGATGATTCCAAAGGTAATTGGATCAACGAGATGCATTCCGTTTTATGGGCTTACCGAATAACTTCTTGAACGGCTACAGGAGAAATGCCCTACATGTTAGCATTCGAAACTGAAGTTGCGATTCCTACGGAGATAGGTTTACCAACACACAGAGTCCTTTATTTCAATTCCCCAATCAGTGATTTAATGAGAAATTTGGACCTATGCATGTTGGAGGAAGTACGTAAAGATGCATCCCTGAGGAATGCAGCCTATCAATAATGGACTGCAATGTTCTACAACAAATGGTTAAAGCAGAGTAACTTAAAAGAAGGGGATTATGTACTGAAGAAAGTGATTCAGAAGAACAATAAACTTAAAGCCAACTGGCATGGGCCTTATCGTATTACAGTATTTATTCGACCAGGCACATACAAAATTGAAACTCTAGAGGGTGAAGAATTCAAGAAACCTTAGAATGTAGAGCACTTGAAGAAATATTACCAGTAATGTAACAAAAATGTAATTAGTTATTTCAATATTAATGAGAAGATGGTTTCCCCAAATTATTAATTTTTTTTGGAGTACTAGTGCTATGCACTACATTAAACTGCATTACAGACTCAACAATCACCAACTAATTGTTGGTCGGCATCAGCAACCACCAACTAATTGTTGGTCGGCATCAGTAAAGACACCAATAATATTGGTCATCAACACATAAGAACCATTTAAGGCTAAATTATAAGTCCTAAATGCTTGGTTACTGAAGACCCAGATGACAAGAAGATCATCTAAACTGGGCTAAAAGATGGACAAAAGTTTCACTCATGCCTGGGAACCAAGGTAACTAATGCAACTGTCTAAAAATTTAGGCACATTAGTATAATCATGGTGATGCATTGGTAATTTATAAAACAATTAGGAAAATCCTAAAAATATCAATAGAATTGGTGAAAAACTATAAATCGACAAACTGTTGATCTATAAAGATTGACAAATTGTTGATCCAATCAAACGTGAAGATTAACTAAAAATTGATCCATTTATATTCCCAATATTGACAAAAAAAGTTGATTCAAACTTTTCAGTCATAAAATGATTACAATGATAATTTCTTTTCATTACTAACAATACAAAAACAAAATATAAAAACCTATTCTGCAGGATTTTTTCCCTTAGTCTTGGAAACAGAATCCATGCCAACTAGAGGATCATCTAAAGTATAAGGGGAATTAATAAAGTTAAAGTCCTGAAGCATTCTTTTGTTGCGAACACTTGGCCGATCAAGCAAATGACGAGGTTGGGCAATTTTTAGCTCATCGTGCAAACCATAATCTTCCAGATATTTTGTAATCAGGCACTGGGGAATGGAATGAACAGTAATCCAGTCGACATACAATCTAAAGGGCAGATCTTGGAGATCGAGAACTTCTGGATCATACCAGTCCCATAACTTGTTGTTCTGTTCGGCTTTCATTACTATAAGATCATTTAACTAGCCCCACTTGTATCCTTCGTTGTTGTCTTGCTTAAATTTAGCATCAAAGTGCCCCATAGCTTCATAATACCCTTTCATACAGAACTCACTCGATTTATTATGAAATTAGAAGGTCAATCTCTCAACTTGATGGTGCAACTTTTTCAGCACACTATCTTTGGTTGGCAATTGAGAAGTCTGGGTAGATAGTTTCTCAGTTACTATTTGAAGCTTTCGAGGCATCTCGGTAATGGATTGATTCTTATCCTTCAACTAGGCATCTTGATCAGCCAAGGTTTGATTAGTTCTAACTTCCTCTTGAGTTCCTCGACCAAGTCTATTTCTAGATCTAGAGGTGGATGCAGATTTGGTTTTCTTCAATCCTTCCAACTCATCCCTTAATGTAGCATTCTCTGCCTCTAAAAAGGAGTAACCCTCATTGGTAGTAGAAATAACAGCTCCAGAAGTGGACTTAAAAAGTTTCAACTCATCTCTTAAGTTATTATTCTCTTCTTCCAGGAGCTTTTATATATGATCTATAGTTTTCTTGCTCTTTGTCAGCATATCATCGATAATATACCTCCATGTTCATGCCTATCTTCTTCGCGAATACTTTATTCACCAATCGTTGATAGGTAGCACCTATATACAGACTGAGATTTTTCTGAAGAATCATGTTCAGGCAGATCGACTTCGCAAGCAGGGCATCATTCTTCTTATTAATTAATTGGCTTGTTGTTCCAGTATCAGCTCACTATTGGATCTGGATATGGTCCGCTCAAAGACAAAGGCTACCTTTTCAGCCGAACACCATGCTGACTAGAGGCCTGGTGGCAACTTGGTGATGTTTCCCAGCCAATAAACGACTATCATGCTTTTACTGATCAATACTCATAAAATAAGGCGATATCGATTCCCATTGGGCAAAGAATCATTTTTACGACATCTATTTCTAGTCGAAGTCAAATATTAGACATGTATTTTGGTCGGCATACAATGAGGAAAGGACTTCGATAACATACCAGACCACTCTCTATTGGTTGGAAACAGCTGTGCTGACATCACCGAACAACCCTGGTGGTCGGCAACCACGGGGCAGTAAATAAATCACCATCATACTGGTCGACAGAGAGAAAAACACAGAATTGATCATAAATAGCTTTGACTGGTGGACAGAACTTTAGTTGGTCGGTAAGATTATCGGGCAATTTATATTGGTCGACAACCACTACACTATAGCAACATGATCGGAGGGAGATTTCCTGTAAACCATGTCACTGGTCAGCGACTACTTCATTATCTTTAGGGAACTTCCTCTTCTGGTCGGCTGCAATCAAATATATACTAACAGTCAGTGTGGCATTTTATCAAACACAAATAAGGAAATATTATCAAAAGCAGAACAGCCTATTCCATTGCCATAAAGAGGACACATGGGTCCTTGGTATTCAACACCTTCATTTAATGGGGGATGTTGCCAGTTTTTCACAACCACCCCATGTTCAAAGTAATCCCTATTAGAATCAGGGAGATTGACCACAAAATCCTTATTGGTTGCCCTAGTTTTCAGATAAAAGGTGGTGTCACTTGTTACCCACTTGTAACAGAACATTATCTCTGGAATCCCTAGATGGGTTCCATGAATTTGATTTAATCTAAAGAAAACCATTGACCACTCTCCAAGTATTGGGAACTACCCTAGCTGGGACAACATCAAAATACTGACAAAATTCCAAACACAAAGGATTGGGAGGAAAGGTGAAGCCATATATGGTAATAAAGATGGAAGGGAACCAGTGGCCCTCAGTAAGAGAGAAGAAATTAGAAGGAAATGAAGGGTGTTCCAACACAACCCACCACGGAATCTCAAAATTAGATCTAAACTTGTCAAGAAACTCTACAAAATAAACCATGATGATGAAACAAAGAATAAAAGATAAGAGTTATTACAAAAGCTTAAGGATTTAGCAAGAATGGTGAACAGAAAATACGATCGCAAGAAGAGTTTGAAAATTACAGTTATAGAGTCGAAAATGAAAAGGTAAAAAATGATCGGAGTTTTGCCGCCCTTTTATAGATTGCCTCATAAAACGGTAAAAGTAATGATTAAAGAGAACGACGATTGAGTTTTACGGCGTATAATGGGATAAAGTACGAATATATCCTTGGAACACTCGCTAATGTTAGGAATATTTATAAAAATACCATTCACATTAAAATATTTGAAATATTTACAGAATTGCCATTCGCGCTCAAAGTTGTTAATTGATTGAAAATTTTCTACACGTATAGGAGATATACTACTTTTTACACAACAGAGGAAAGGCCCGAACAATTTTTAAAGAATAAATGTTCCAAATTTTTGTATTAACACCAACTATGAAACATTGGGGGCTTCTGTTGATACCAAAATTAGTCAGCTTACGTGGACCAATCACAAATCAATACATGTCATCCAGCGTGACACAAATCCGTCTCAGCGTGGAGTGACCTACCTACTATAAAGCTCGTCTAACAGATAAGGCCAACTAATTAGGAATGTCGACCAACTCGAGAGGGAGTTTAATCGACCTGGCTCATGAAACGCCAACAGTTTACAACTAGTTCTTATTATGTACAGATGTAAATGCCTAATTAATAAAGGCATTACATCCTTTAATATTATGATGCTTGACAGCACTATGGGCTATAAATACATTCTAATCCTCTCATGGTAGGGGAACAAAACAAACTAAGGCAATTCAACAATACATAACAGTGGACGTAGGCTATCCTCTTGAGCCAAACCACTTTAAAAATCTCATTTGTCTTATTTGTGTTATTTAATTATCTGTGATAAATTAATTAGATCTAGTCTAGTTTTTTGCATCAACAAGGGCTATGGCTAATATCAACCCTTAAAAAATGTTGGGTTAAAGGTTCATACTAAAAAAACACGGGCTCCATAGATGATTTTGAGAAAGCATGAGGCTAAAAGTTGAGTTTTGAAAAATCTCTGTCTAAAATATAATATTTTTAAAATTTGCGGCAAATAGGTGATTTTTGAAAACCTCAAGACTAAAAGATGATTTTATGAAAACATCTAGGCAAAAAGATAGTTTTTGAAAAGCTTGGGCTAATAAGTCATTTTTTAAATCTAGGGTCTACAACTTGAAATTCTCAAAAGGATTTTTGAGAAGCTTAGAGTTAAAAGTTGAATTTTTGAAGCTTGGGGCTAAATTGTATTTTGAGAATCTTAGGAAATAAATGTAACTATGATAGCTTTGGGATAAAAGATGATTTTTTTCAATCCCTAGAGGATGAGATAAAGAGTATTCATTCGATTCAAAGAGGGGTTTTGAATCAGTTGTTGACTATACAATTTTTGTTCAAGTGCGGAAAATAGTCAATATATTTGACGTAACCGATTAATAAATCTATTCAATATAAGGGGTGATATTTTCCAAGAAATATTTTCAAGCATGGAATCCTATATAGTATATTAGATTTAGAGTGGAGCCTAGGGAGTTTATCGAACCTAGATTATAAGATAATTTATTCAACTCGAGAAGTGAATTTTTTTCTAGGGTATCTAGCTAATTTGAAAAAGCTTAAAGAATTCATTCGATCCATGAAGGAGACTAGGGAAATTATTCGACCTACTTGATTGGAGAATATATTCAATCTAGGAGGTCATAATTTTAGAGAATCTGATAAGCACTCAAAACTGTACAATTTATACTCCGAATAGACGTACCTTTGTTGCTAATTCTCGACAATATTGGTCTTATGTGCTTAATTGTTTATCTTGTAGGTCAATTGTGCGTTGTAGAGTTCATGCGTTTAAATCAAAGAAATTGCGCATAAAATGGAGCTAAATTATCAAATTCCCCGAGCCTAAGCCTAGCCTAAACGTACCTTAAACCGTGTGTGTTGAGTTTGCGTCATTTTATTATTTTTTTAGATTTTTAGTTTGAGTCATTTCTATTTTAGGATTTATTTTGTATTTTATAGGTTTCATTTTCTATTTTTCTATTCTATTTTTATATTAGTATAATTTTATTTTATTTTGATTTTTATTAATTTTTAGTTTTATTAGGATTAGATTTTTTTTAGGATTTCTTTTATTGTTTTTTTTTATTGATTTTACATTTAATTAGAATTTTAGTTTTAATTTTATTAGATTTTATTTTTATTTTTATTTTTATTTCTTTTTAATTTTATTTGAATCTTTATTTTATTTTAGAATTAAATTTTATTAAGTTTTTATTTTATTTTATTAATTTTATTTTATTAATGTTATTTTTTTTAGATGTCCTAATTAAACACACACACAATCCCCTTATCCTACACTCCCACAGAGACATAACCCCACCTACACACTATCCTACACCCTCATACTCACCCATATTCCCTATACCCACACACACCATAACCTACACCACATCATCTTCTCCAACTCACCCACCTTCTCTCTCCTCTAAACCCATATCCTCCATTAAACCAAAACTCAACCCCATAAACCCACCTACTCTCTCTCCTCAAACCCCCTTAAGCCACGATGCCAGAGCAGCACGTCGAAACCCCTACTGCGTCTCAACCCGCCGTCCTGCCGGCGGCGACACCCTTCGCCCTCTCTCTCCCTACCCTGTCGCGCCCAAGCCCCTGCACCCCTCCGGAGACCTCACCTCCTAACTCCGGCCGCAATCCATGCTGACGCCGCCACCTCCTCTGGCCAGCACCTGCGCCGGCGACATCTCTCTCCGACCCATATCCGGGTCTGCCCCACTCCAAAACCCGACCCCTAGTCCAACCCAAATCCATTTTAAGAACCAAAGAACCCAAACTCATTCTCCATTTTACCCAAAACAAACCCCATACCCATTTCTACAAAAGCCACGACCTGCCAAATACAAAAACCAAATAACACCCTTTTTACCCCATGTGCCACTTTAACTAATTTTACCCCTTTTACCCAAATACCCCCCAACCACCTCTTTTATCCAACTCTCCAAAATACCCTCTGTGGGTACCCCGATTTTATCACCATAAGGCCTGGACGAGTAGCCCATCCTCAGCGGCCCAAAACCCAGGCCCATCACCTCTGGTATTCATCCATTTACTCCACGATGCCATGAAGAGGAGTTGTGGGGGTACACGATCCCATGAAAGGGAGATGGCTAATAAAGAGGAACCTATCACCCCCACTACTCCAACACATACATGTATAAATTAAACCCCAAGTCCGGGGCAAAGGACAAGTTGTATTCTCTGTACTTACTCTTCAGAATATAGAGAAATAACACTGACTGAACCACCGTGGACATAGGCACTTCTTTGCTGAACCACGTATCTTCGTTGTTGTGTGATTGGTCGTTTATTTGTTTTTTCTTGGTTGTCACCTCTTTCATATTTATTTGTGCTGCATAATAATTGCATCCACAATTGGCGCCGTCTGTGGGAAACGTTTATCTTTCCTTGAGAAGAGCCCACACCGAAGAAAAAAATCTAAGATGTCTGGTCACAGCAGCAACGCTCCTCAAGCAGGAGACATTCAGGAGCCACCCGCTCCTCGCAGGATCAGGTCTGAAGTCCGACATTCCGATCAAGGGGCTCGCTTAGAAAGGCCAGCCTCAGAAGAAAGTCAAGGACCAGCAAGGTCCACTCAGATATCCAGATTGATCGAGGCATACGAAGCAAGGCTCCACGAGCAGAGGGAGTCTACTCGCAGGTATGAGGCTGAGAATGCTCGCCTGAAAAGAAGACTGGAAAAACTGGAAAAAGAACTACGTCCTGATACCAGGAAACGCCCCTATCGTACTCCTAGCCCTCAGGCGAGCAAATCTCACAGCCGAGGAAGGAGCCCTAGGCGGCAACATCAAGGGTTCGAAGGTGGCGACTCAGACGACGACCTCCGCGAGCAACTGAGAAAAGCTCGCCGCTATCAGAGCCCTGCTCGCAGTGACGACAACATACGGAACCTGGTCCGCAGAGAAATGGACCAACATCCAGTTCACCGCGGCACCAGGTCAACCAGAGAACTCGCCAGGAGAGTCCTCAAGACCCAGATGAAATCGCCCTTCACAAGGGAAATTGAAGAAGAAGAAGCTCCCAAAAAATTTGCTATTCCGAGGTTCAAGATTTATGACGGGAAGACTGATCCCATTGATCATGTCAGGCAGTACCGGCAGGATATGACCCTCTGGAATCACCGAGATGCGTTGATGTGCCGTATTTTCCCCTCGAGCCTTCATGACGTGGCCCAAAAATGTTTCGAGAAACTCCCTCACCGATCCATCAGAAATTTCAAATCCCTGGCCGAGCTCTTTACGGCCAGGTTCATCACCAGCAGCTCCCATCCCAAAAGGATGGATGCTCTATTGACGATGAAGAAAACTCCTCAGGAGACACTTCGAGACTACGCGAAAAGGTACTGGGAGTTATTCAACGAAGTCGAAGACTGCGCAGAAGAGGTGGCAGTGGCTTCATTCAAAATTGGGCTACCTAGCTCTTCCCTCCTCTACCAGTCCTTGACAAAGAAGGAAGCAACCACCATTGATGACCTGATGGCCCGGATTGAGAAATACGCAAAGGTGGAAGATGTCACCCGCCTTAACGTAGGTGAAAACGGTCGAGCCAAGCTCGCCACGAAGGGAAGTGAGAAAGTTGATAACCAGAAAAAAGGAGGAAAGAATGGGAGCAAGAATGGCCCCAAAAACGGAGGAAGCCCTGACGTTGCAAAGTCGTTCCAGGCGGTCAACACCGTCTTCAAAGAACCAATCTACAAGATTCTCTCTAAGATCAAGGATGAGCCATTCGTCAAATGGCCCCGAAAAATGGGAGGAGACCCATCGAAAAGAAACAATGCGCTGAGGTGCACCTTCCACAAAGAGGGGGGACATAAGACCGAGCACTGCAAGGCTCTTAAGTCCCACCTCGAGGAGCTGGCCCAATCCGGACATCTGAATGACTTTGTGGAAAGGAAGGTAGAAAGGGTGACTGTCCACAAGGAGGCAAAACCCGACAACGTGTTAGAAGACGACACCGGACACGAATTCGCAGTAATCCATGGAGTATACGATGTTAAGCAAATCCAGGGCAACTCAGCTTGGATGGAGGTAAAGAAGCTGACAGCAGTAATGCAAGCTTTTCAAATTGATCCAGCGAAATCACAGGCAGGAAAACGCCGCCGAGCAGAGGACATCAACTACAACAAGCATATTGTCTTCACGGATGAAGATCTTGTGGGAGTGAGGACCCCACATCACGATGCCTTAGTCATTACACTCAGGATAGCCAACTTTGATATCGACAGACTGCTCGTCGATCAAGGAAGCTCATCCGAAGTAATGTACATCGACCTGTTCAGGAAATTGAAGTTGGACATCGCCGACCTCAAGGGAACCACTGTCCCTCTGGTCGGCTTCGCTGGAAAAATGACCATGCTTTTGGGCAAGATAGTACTACCAGTGCTCGCTGGGAGTGTTTCAAAAATGATCGAATTCTTGGTGGTCGACATCGATTCACCGTATCAAGCCATCCTCGGTAGGGGATGGCTCCATGCAATGAAGGCAGTCTCCTCGACCTACCACCAGAAACTCAAATATATCACCGAGCGGGGAGTGATGGAGATACATGGCGACCAGGCGATGGCGAGAAAGTGCTTCATAGCGGCTATCCGACCGAAGCCAGAGAAAAAAGACGTTCGAACCAGCGAGAAAGTGGAGGAAGATGCAATCCCTTCCAAATAGCAATTAAAATATGGAAGGCCCGGAGTGGAAGAGATCAGGCTCCTCCCCTCCGAACGGGTTATAGAAGACCTGGTAGAAGTCATTGCTAGGGAAGGCGACAACAACAGAGTCTTCCTGATCGGGACTTCACTCACTAACAAAGAGCAAAAGGATTTGTTAAACTTACTCAGAAGCAACATAGATGTTTTCGCCTGGGAACCCTACGAGCTGCCAGGGATCGATCCCAATATGGTCTGCCATCAGTTGCACGTCAATCCCACATTCAAACCGATAACACAAAAGGCACGACGAACTGCTCCCGAGAAAGCCAAAGCAATAGAACAGGAAGTCGAAAAACTGTTGGATGCAGGATCCATACGGGAAGTGCAGTTCCCTAAATGGTTATCCAACCCAGTGGTAGTTCCAAAAAGCAACGGTAAGTGGAGAGTTTGCATAGACTTCACTGACCTCAACAAAGCCTGCCCCAAGGATAGTTTCCCTCTTCCAAAAATAGACCAACTAGTAGACGCCACTGCAGCTCACGAGCGAATGAGTTTCCTGGACGCATACTCGGGCTATCACCAGATTCCCTTATATGCCCCAGATCAGGATAAAACGGCATTTATCACGACGGTTGGTTTATACTGTTACAAGGTCATGCCTTTCGGGCTAAAAAATGCAGGGGCAACCTATCAGCGGCTGGTTACTAAAATGTTCAAAAATCAGATGGGAAACACGATGGAGGTCTACATCGACGACATGCTCGTCAAAAGCAAGGAGAAAGAAAACCACCTTTCTGACCTGGCAAGTACCTTCGAAATCCTCAGGAAATACCGAATGAAACTCAACGCGAGCAAGTGTTCCTTCGGTGTCCAGTCAGGAAAGTTCCTTGGGTATTTGGTCAGCAAGCGTGACATAGAAGCAAATCCGGACCAGATTGAGGCAATTAAACGGGTGCAACCTCCTCGAACAATCCGCGATGTACAGAAGCTCACTGGAATGCTCGCTGCTCTGAATCGTTTCATTTCTAAATCCTCTGAGAGATGCAAGCCCTTCTTCCAACTCTTAAAAGGCAGCAAAACGGTAGAATGGACCCCAGATTGCTCGCAAGCATTAGGCGAGCTCAAATCCTACCTAAGCTCCCCACCACTGCTCGTCATGCCACAGCAAATGGACCCTTTGTACCTCTACCTCTCTGTATCCAGCCATACTATCAGCTCAGCGCTAATGTGTGAAGTCACAGGGATCCAACATCCAGTCTATTACGCGAGCAAAACCTTACTAGACGCCGAGCAGAGATACCTGCCATTGGAAAAGCTCGCATTCGCCCTAGTAATGTCATCGAGGAAACTAAAGCATTACTTCGAAGCTCACACGATCATCGTCCTTACATCACACCCCCTCAAGGCTGTCCTAAGGAAGGCGGATTTGTCAGGCAGGCTGTCTAAGTGGTCAGTCGAGCTCGGCAGGTTTGACATCCAATTTCAACCAAGGACAGCTATCAAGGGTCAAGTCCTCGCTGACTTCATAGCTGAATTCACGGGAGAAGAACCTCTCGACCAGCCTAAACCAACAGAACAAAACAGCCAGGCTACAGGGGGAAGCTGGAAGCTATTCGTTGATGGAGCCTCCAACTCAAAGGGGGCAGGAGTAGGAATTGTTCTCATCACTCCAGAAAATGCAGTCCTCGAGCAAGGAATTAGGCTGGGATTTGCAGCCTCCAACAATGAAGCAGAATACGAAGCCTTAATTGCAGGTCTCCAAAGGGCGCAAACTCTAGGAGCAAAGCATTTACAGGTATTCGGAGACTCGCAACTAGTTTCCAATCAGATAAGTGGAGACTACAACGTGAAGGACGAGAGGATGGAAGCCTACCTCTCGTTGGTAAGAAACTTGATGACAAACTTTGAAGAAATCAACATCCAGCAGTTTCCCAGGGGGCAGAACAGCCACACTGACGCTTTGGCAGCCCTGAGCTCGGCAGTTGATTCCAGCCTTAAAAGGATAATCCCTATCGATTTCCTTAGCTACCCGAGCATTCACCGCGAGCTAACAAAAGCGAAACAAATACTCCAATTGGAACCAGCCCCTAGCTGGATGGATCCCTTAAGAGTCTATTTGAAGAACGGAACGCTCCCAAATGATAAAAGGACCGCCCACCAGATAAGAGTCAAAGCTGCTCGCTTTCACTTATCCACGGGAGGCGACTTGTATAAAAGATCTTTCTCCGGCCCCTACCTTAGATGCGTCCACCCAGGCGAGGTCGAGACAGTGCTTCACGAGCTTCACGAAGGAATCTGCGGAAGTCACGTCGGAGGAAGATCTCTAGCCTTCCGAGCAATGAAGGAAGGTTACTGGTGGCCGTATATGCAAAGGGACTCCGCAGTATATGTCCGCAGATGCCTAAAATGCCAGCTTCACGCCCCCATGGTCCACCATCCTGCCAGCGAATTGAAATCCCTGACCAGCCCCTGGCCTTTTGCCCAGTGGGGAATGGACATCGTGGGACCTCTACCCACCGCTGCCGGCAATCGCAAATACCTGTTGGTCGCCACCGATTACTTTACCAAGTGGATCGAGGCAGAACCTCTGGCGAACATCCGAGATGCTGACATGATGAAATTCATATGGAAAAATATAATCACTCGATTCGGGATCCCCAGAACCATCATCACTGACAATGGGACACAGTTCGAAAGTGGCCCCTTTCAGAACTTCTGCGACCAACACGGAATCAGGCACCACTTCAGCTCGGTAGCTTATCCTCAGAGCAACGGACAAGCTGAGGCTTCCAACAAAACAATAATCGCTGGATTAAAAAAGCGGTTAGAATGAGCAAAAGGCGCATGGACTACCGAGCTACCACATGTCCTATGGGCATACAGAACGACTCCCAGACGAGCCACAGGTCAGACGCCATTCTCACTAGCATATGGTATGGAAGCGGTCATCCCATTAGAAGCAGTATTGCCTACAATGAGATCCGACCTTGTCGAGCAGAATCAGAACGATCAGGCTTTGCTCGCTGAACTCGACTTGGCCGACGAGCGCAGGGAACTTGCCCTAGTGAAACTAGCGAGTTATCAGCAACAGCTCGGGAAGCACTACAGCAAAAAGGTCAATCCGAGGAAGTTCGAAATTGGAGACTATGTCCTAAGAAAGGTCCTGGGCAACACAGTGTAGCCAGCAGATGGTAAACTGGGCCCAAACTGGGAAGGATCTTATGAAATAATTAGAGACGACCTGCAAGGTGCCTATCATTTGAAAACGATGGAGGGCAGAGAGATACCACGAGCATGGAACGCAGCTAATCTCAAGAAATTCTACTTTTAGGAGTTCTATTGTTAGATCTTTTATTGTACTCATTTTGGGAAAAGACAGTTTATTTCTCTACTCACCAATAAAAATCTCTCAGTTGATTACTCTCTAAAAGTATAACAATTATATCTTATTGCACATCCTTTTCAAATCACAGGTATAATAGTCGACATAGCAGGGGAACACCCCTCCTCAGGTCATCGTCACGAAGCACGACAGACCTCTTAGCATTGCCCATGGCAATATATGAAGCCCTACAGAGTATTCTTAGGCATCAAACCTACTTTGGTTAAACAAAAATCCTGACCGGATGAAGACATCCAAAAACAGGTGTGTCCTCGCCAATTGCCCCTCTTAGACCTAAGGGAGTGTGACGACACGACCTAAAAGGTAAAGAGAGAGCACAATGGTATTCTTAATACTGGACTGGGCGGACACTCACATGACAAGATAAAGATTGTGAAGCTGCAAAAATATAACAGAGATTGGATAAACACGTTTAGTCGGCAAAAACGCCCAAAACTCAAACTTTCCATTAATCTTTTATATTTTGGTACATGTTTAGTCGGCAAAGACTCGCCCAAAGCATTTACAATTATTAAAAATATAACAGAGATTGGATAAACATGTTTAGTCGGCAAAAACGCCCAAAACTCAAACTTTCCATTAATCTTTTATATTTACAAATAATAATGGTACATGTTTAGTCGGAAAAGACTCGCCCAAAGCATTTACAATTATTAAAAAAAATAAAATATCAAGAAGGGGGAAGCCTCCGAGCAAGGTAATCAGCAACCTTAGCTCTCCTCCCATCATCAGGGGCAGGATCGAATTCCTCAACAACTTCATTTGTGTCCAACTCCAGTAGCCGCCGAGGAATAGCATCGATAGGAATCCATCGATCATCTCGCCTAAATGGATTGGGCATCAGAGTAGAGGGAGACATCTCATGCCGATACCACAATATCGAATTTCTCGGCACCTGCAGCTCTTTGAGAGCACTCAACCACCCCCTGATGAAGGAAAGCTCCTCAAACTCTGATAATCTTGTGGGAGCATCTAGCCAGCCCTGATCATAGCCATCAGTCCACACTTGGCGAGGGCCCTTCTTAAATAAATGCCGCAGTCGGGTGACGTCCCTCTGAAGCCCAGCAGCAGTTACATAAGCTCGCTGAACATCGCCGCGCAGCTCCTCCATCTCCCTCTCACGCTGCTCTTCAGCTTCCCTACTCCTACCCCGCGTACTCCTGCCAGCTCGCGGGAGTGGTGGCCGAGTATCTCGCGACGAGGAAGAACCTTGCAGGACTGCCGAAGCGGTGCTCGGCGAATGCTCCTTAAGCTTCAAGACCTCCCGCCTCAGGTCGTCATTCTCCCGTTGAAGAAACTCCACGACCTGATTGATCTCGGTAGCCTCCAGTAACTTTACTCTCAGCTCGCTGACTTCTTCTTGCACTGAAGCTCCGATCTCTCCCATTTCCTGGAGCCTGTCCTTCAATTTAGCCACCAGCTCGGACTGATCCTTATACTTCTGGTTCCTTGATTTAGCAAACCTACAGAGCTTAGCAAAAGCCTGGCGAACTGCAGGGCTTGCATTAGGACCCAGAGTCCTACCCAATTGAGAGGTAACAGGAATATAATCATCCACATCAACCAACTACAAATAAAGGAAGAGAACAAAAAGAAATCAACATAAACAAAAACGAAGCCTTTTTATTGATAATGAGCGAGGTTACATCAGAACAAAAAAAAGGAAAAAATTACAAAGAAATCCCTATCACTTAGCAACCTCGGTGGACGGACCCTTGTCCTTATCAGCATCAACAGGGGCGTTACCCTCTGCAGAGGTGTGCACTGCCCCCTCGACCAAGGAAGCATCAGCAAGAGTCGCCTGAGAAGCAGGATTGACCCCTTCAGCAGTTGGGGCTGGCTCCTCATCCACAACTGGCTTGGGCCCTGGATCATGTTCGTCAAAAAGCGGGGATGCAACATCCACCCCTGCAGCCACAAGGGCCTTGTTCCACCCCTTCTTGAAGTTCAGACGGCTAATATAGCCTATCTGAACCTCGGCGTCTTCATACGCAGCAGCCCAGCCAGAATTGTATGAATCTTCTTTAACTGTGGCTGCCTGGGCCTTCTCCGCTTCCAGCTGCTCGGCAAGAACCCTGTTCTTCTCCACAAAGTCCAGCTTGCTAGAGCAGACCTGTTCATACGACTTCCTCAGCTCGCCAAGCTCCCGGACAGCATTATCTCTCTCACGAGTAGAATTGGCAAGGGCCAAGTCAGAAGAAGCTCGAGCCGCATCAGCAGCCTTTAGATCGGCCTCTAGCTGAGAACCCTTGGCCACCAGGGTAGACTTCTGTTGCTCCAGCTCGCTGTTCCTTCTCAACAGCTCGTCGCGAGAGCGATATAGCACAGTGAAGTCAGTCACAAACTGCAGAAAATAAGGTAAAGATCAGAAAGAAGAAACCATCAAAGCAGATTAGAAGAAGTTGGGAAGTAGAAAAGAAACCTTACCAAGGCGAGCCTCTGGCTAGCTTGCAAGGCCAATTGATCAGACCCTGACGCCCTCTCGCGATCTGCAGGGAGGACTGCCCTCTCAAGCAGCGCAGGGGCAAGTTGAGGAGAGGTGGCCACCGAAGCCCCCTCAGGCAAAGCAGATACTGGGACCAAGGCTTGACCAGTCTTGGTCCTCAGTTCCATCTTCCTCCTCTCCTCCTCCTTCTCCTTCTCCCTCCTCTTTCTCTCTTCAACCTTCTTCCTCTCCTCCTCCTTTTTCTTCTCCCTCTCCCTCGCCTGCTCCTCCTCTCTCTTCTTCTTCTCTTGTTCTTGAGAGGGAGGCCGAGAACCAGTAGCTATGGCCCCGGAGACAGTCTTCGATTTTTTGGACCTCTGTGCAAGAAGCACATCATCATCATCATCATCCAGGATTAGATTCTTCCTGGGAGGCATTTCTTCACCTGGACTGCTGGTAGTACTCGATGAACTGCTACTATCAGCACTGCCTCCACCCAAGTTACTCACAACACCTGCAGGCTCGCTCTCCGAGCTGCTCTCCTCCTCGTCCAATTGGATGGGCTCAGCTGAAATCTCTTCGGAAGAGTCAAAGTCCGGAACACTTTCCACAGGTCGGGCTATGAAGCTCGAGCCTGTGTTCTTGTATTCAAGCAGAAAAGCTGCGGACCTAGGATGCTCGCCATCACCCAAAGGTTCCCTGATGTTCCAAGCTTTCACCAGTTCTGAGATACGAACCTCGCTGAGAGCTGGCTCCAAGTTCTTTATCTTCGCTGAAAAGGAGAAAGCAAGGAGGAGTTAGAAAAATCACAAAGTTAGCAAAGGTTGAAACAACTATACAACATCTACCTATATATTCTTCCCCATAAAAGGGAATAGTGAACCTCTCGGACCTTGACCCTTCAAATTGAGGGGAGTATTGCCAGTTCCTAACGAGAAAACCTTCTTGCCAGTAGTCCTTATGGGAATCAGGTAAATTTACTACCAATGCCCTATCAGGGCTCCTGGCCTTAAGGTACAAGACACCTGAACTCGTTCGAGAAAAAGAATAACAAAAACAGACCTCGGCAAGCCCTAACCTCGTGCCATACAACTGATTTATCCTGTGCACACCGTTCACTATTTTCCATACGTTGGGTGAACATTGTGCAGGCACAATACCAAAATAACTAAAAAAGTGCAGAAACAAAGCATTAGGGGGAAAGGTGAGACCCCCCTGGGAGAGTAACAGGACGTGAATCCAATGTGCATCCTCTATGTCCCTAACGTTCCTAGGCGGCGAGGCACAACACTCAATCTCTACCCACTCAGGAATACGATAGAATTTTCTAAACTCAGTTACCGACCTATTTCCAATCTTCGCCATTGGAAAAATACAAGAAAAACTATAAACTCAAGAAAAAGGGCACGAAGGACTTACAGGACAGAAGATCAGATCAAAAGGCGAAGAAGCGACGAGAGTGGAGACCGAAAACAGAAGGTACAAAACTCAAAAGTTCTCAAAAGATAGAAGATTGTTGGAAGAACTGGAACGACGAAGAAAAAATGTGTCTTATTCCAACAAGCCTTCAAAACTAATCATAACGCACAGATAGCGAAGCGGGTGCCGCCAAAGCAACTTCACAGTTTTCAAAGAAATCAACCATCATTGCTGATCATTTAAATTCATCGGACCCATAAAGAACGGCCCAACAAATTCAGGGGCAATTGTGGGTACCCCGATTTTATCACCATAAGGCCTGGACGAGTAGCCTATCCTCAGCGGCCCAAAACCCAGGCCCATCACCTCTGGTATTCATCCATTTACTCCACGATGCCATGAAGAGGAGTTGTGGGGGTACACGATCCCATGAAAGGGAGATGGCTAATAAAGAGGAACCCATCACCCCCACTACTCCAACACATACATGTATAAATTAAACCCCAAGTCCGGGGCAAAGGACAAGTTGTATTCTCTGTACTTACTCTTCAGAATATAGAGAAATAACACTGACTGAACCACCGTGGACGTAGGCACTTCTTTGCTGAACCACGTATCTTCGTTGTTGTGTGATTGGTCATTTATTTGTTTTTTCTTGGTTGTCACCTCTTTCATATTTATTTGTGCTGCATAATAATTGCATCCACACCCTCACCCAAATTAGATTTTTGTGATCTCACACCTCTCAACCACCATGCTCTTCACACTATTTCCACATGCACACTAATTCTTCCAAAAATACCCCCATGCGTCATGCCTACTATAAATGAAGATGAAGACTCATAAATATAGAAAAAAGAGTTAGGAGATAGGAATTTGTAGAGAGAGAAAATACCATTTTAGTGTAGTTTTAGATTAGAATTTTTATTTTATTATTTTTAGATAGTGAGGAGAAAATAAATTGTTGTGAGGATTAAATTGAGTGAGATTCTTGATGTAATTGTGTTTGAATCATTTAAATTAAGGGATGTGAATTTCAACTCAAGGAATAGAAGTTCAATTTCACTTCAAGAGATTGGGATTTGATTGTTTTCTTCTCTTCTCATTTATTTTATGCCTATTGAATATTTGTTTATTATGTTTGATACCATGTTAAGGCTAAATCCCCTTTCAAGGGGTGGGGCAAAATCCTTATTTGATGTTATTTTATTTTTATTAGTTTAATTACTTGAAAAGTCCCTTTGAATGTTAATTTTGATCCATCACCCTTAGATTTACGCCTCGAGAGAGGGTAAATGATTTTCGAGAGAAAATCAAAATTCTAGTGATAATACCCATTTTGGATTCGAACAAGAGATAGGGGTTTCTTAAGTGGGGTATTATCACTTGAATTTCAACTCTAAATTTTTTTTATAAGATTGACATAAATTCTAATTGATCGATCCTAGCGGGTGATTAATTAAAAGGAGTGTGAATCTATGTTTCTAGAGTTGTGGGGTGTTAAACTTAACTTTCTAAAAGATTACTATTCTAATTACACTTACAACGAGAGTTGGTTTGTAATTTTGGTATTAATTTGGGAGTATTCAAATAATTAAATTAATTAATTAGAATAACTAAAATTTGTGGTGTAATCCCATTCCTTGATTGTTCTCACAATTATTTACCTCACTTATCTCTTATTTTTAGTTTAGACTTTAATTTTCATTTTAGTTACTTTCTATTTAGTATTTTCATCTTAGTTATGTTTAGTTTAAAACCTCACCTCACCCTTTTGTTTTAATATTGAAAAGCTAAAAAAATTAGAAAAGTGAAAAAGCACAAAAAGAAAATAAAAAGTGAATTACAATTGAATTTGTTCCATTTGCTTTACAACTTTGAAAGTGGATTGATACCCTTACTTACCTCTACACTTGAGTTGTTATATTTTTTTAGGTAATTTGAGGATTTTTGATTAACTTGGCTTTCGACAACGATCACACGCAAAAATCAAGTTATCAGAATCAATTCAATCTAGGAAACCACATAGAATCTATTCAATTTAGAGAGCCCAGAGAATCTATCCGACCTAGATGATCGAAGACTCTATTCAATTTTCGGGGTAAATTTTCCTGGAGCACCTATATGATTTGGATTATCCTGGAGAATCTATTCTATCCAAATAGGAAACTAGGAAATATGTTCGACTTTGCTGATTGGAGAATTTAGTCAAACCGAGACTTGATTTTTTTGATAATTTATTCAATCTAAAAAATCCCGGAGAATTATATCAATACAGAGAGGAGATTGATGAATCTATTTGACTTAGATGATCTATCGCATGAAGAGCACCGAATAATTAATTTAATTTGGTAGCAATTTATAAATCTATTTGAATAAATAAATTGGGCATTACTTCTCAAATGATTTGAGGGATATGTGACAAATAAAGAGAAACAGTGGTTTTTAATTTGGAAAACATTACTAACATGACAAGTCATGTTGAAGATAAGTTGTATATGCTAAAATTCATATGTGTGATGTAATACATTTTGTCATTATATGTGCCATGATTTTTTTTAAATGATGTAGGTGGTAAAATTAAACTGATTAAGGTTCAACACAAACTAGCCGAAGAAATCAGAAAAGTCATGCACACATACACACACAAGAAAAAGATGTACGTGGCTCGCCAATGTGCCTACGTGAATGATTAGCTCTATATTGTTATAGACAGAGTTTCGATACTCGTAATTACATTCCCCTTATCCCTGGGGGATATGCTTAAATTTATCCGAGGAGGAAATAAAGTGCTTGGGTTCTCAATCACCTTGGTAGTTATGTAATACCTTGTAATTTTAGTGCATCATTATTAAATTGTGAAATGATATATTTTCATATAGGGACATGTGATGTCACTATTTATATATTACATGTGTTATTTCAAAATTGAAATCGAATGTAATATACTGTAATTTATTAATTAAATATTTATAATTGACTGCGTATTATGGCAACTATGGAATGGTTAGAGATTTGGTATCGAGGGTTTTGGTGTTTGGATTATCCCATTGGTGTTGAGTTCCACCAATCATGAAGTAGTTCCTTACAATACCTTGTCATAATAAATTGATAAATAATTTAATAGTTTGGTATGATAGTTCGGGTTGACTGTTGGGGAATGTAAAATGGCCTATTATGACTTAAAATAATGGGTTTTAAGTCTTATGGGTTGGTATATGCACTAACCATTTAAGACTTTTTGTCATGGGCAAATACCTTGATAAAAAAGAGTTGTCTCGGTAATCATCGTGACAATTCTCAAAGTGACAAAGCCCTGTGTCAAGGTCATTGACCACGACAACCATGATAACAACCCTTTTTCGCTATCATTTTGCACTAATAAAATCATTAAAAAATGGGGGTGACTAAGCCTTGTCATGGTCCTTGACCATGACAAGTATTGGTGTTGTTATGGTCAATCTTACCCATGCACAGGATTGACTTTTACCCATTTTCAGGAGGGGAGTCAAAGATGAAATATTTGACGACCATGTGCAAGGACCAAAATTAAGTCCGTGCAAATGGATAAGGTTTTTTAAGGACCGTGAAATTACTTTTTGCCAAGTCCAAGGACCATGACAATGATGTAGAACATGAAGAAAAATTGATGGGCAGTAGCTACTGCCGAGCAGTAAACCTGTTTCAATTAAATCTTATTTTTGTTAAAACCAGCATTAGCATAATAAAATAAATAATACAAAAATATAATACACACTAAAACCAAAATATAAAAATTTCTATATTAAACCAAATTAATGTTTGAAGTTAATTCAAAATACATCAATTTCAAATACACCAATTCCTATAAAAACTTAATAATGCCTGAGGAGAAAAGTCAATCAAACGATGTAGTCCCCCAACGTGACGTCAATTTGTCAGACATCGACTTAATGGCCCAACCACAATACCTTGTCCTCTTTCCCCACCATAATCTCAGTGACCCAGACCCGATACTCAAAATCTTGTTATGACGGTTTCGCACTATGGTACTATGAGTGATGTTCATATACTTCACTCCCTTAGCAATTAGGGTGACTTCATGCGTGTTAGGGATATAGAACATCTCCCCATCTAGATCAAATGAAGACAAGATAGTTGGGTTGGGGATAGGGTACATGTCGTACGGGGATGATGAGTCAGTCGAAGTTGGTGTGGGAGTTGGGGTGGGTGGGGGAATGAATTAGTGTTACCTTCACCCACCTTGTCCTTTCCCTTTACTCTATCCTTCACCTTCGCCTTCCCCTTCCCCTTCCTTTTATTTGTGATAACTCATTTCATCCATTCGAATATGTGGTTCATCGTTTGTTGGAGACTTTCTATTTTTTGAGTTTGTGCCTGATTTGTACGTGTTGAACTTGGAGGACAGTCCACTGTTATCGCAAGCCACACCCATTGACTTAAACTTTCCTGTTCGAGAGCTGATATCACGAGTACGGACTTTTCTATCTTAGCCCAGCACTTAGTTTTTTGTATCCATACTTAGAGATGACTTATTGGCATCACTCTGGGTACTGTGCACCACACTTAGCCTCTTCTAAAATAATATGAAAGGACGTTATTAACTTTGAAAAAGAATATTAATAAACCGTTTGTAATTGAAAATATAATTTCAATTATAACCGATGATTGTCTCGACGAGTTACTAATTAGCATGCTCATTCTTTTTTTCCTGAATCTGGATATAGGAGTCGATTTTTTGTGTCCTTCCCTCGGGCCACTCCCAGACTCTTGAAAAATGTGAAGAAATTATAGTAATTTACTTACCACTAAAAAAATGTAATTTAAATCGTTTTACTTACCATATTATGCTCCACCTACACGTAAGATGTTCATTCAGAGTAGTGCATCCACCTTCTTTGATTGGTTAGTCCTCCCTGAGCCACAAAAGGACAACTTCTTATAGAACGCCTTGTTGTCTGCAATCCTCTTTTAGTTGACCAACGTGATTAGGTCCTTCTCCGGGATGGATTATCTACACGCAAGCACAAACTCTTGTTCTTTCCCGAAATAACGGGAATGGAGGTTCTTCTTCCACGTCTTCCATTTCTCACCTATACCCACCAATATGCTATTCTGCACTTTCGTAAACAAGTTGAATTGTTGTTTCCCAACAAATATATAATATAAAAAAGTTAGTGAATTAACATTAAAAACATAATAATAAAATATTATGTGGAAGTCAAATATTTAATATAAATATTGATATTTTCGTACAACTAAGGCCCCCCAAACGACCATATTCAGCTCTATGGGAACGATCCTCTAATCTTCATGCACGAGACTAATTACTGATTCAAGTAACTCTAACACTCTCATATTTAGAATAGTCTTATTTTTAACTTTGCTCCTATACCTGATGAACTTGATGGGCTTAATGTTAGAAGATCCCTCGTCACCCCCACTTTTTCATGGGGTCTGATGGCCTGATAAAGTCATATTTTCCAAAAATAGGCTTTAGTAATATATAACATAAATCAAATGGAAATAGTCAAGTTCAGGATATGATAATTTAAATAGCACAAAACTATTCCACCCATTTGTTTCCATTAGTGAATCAAAAAAAATACTCAAGAGGGATATACAAATCAATTGGAAATACTCACACGAGTGTTTTAATACAACAACCAACAATATAGTTAATGAACCTTAAATTAATGTTCGAGATTATTTCAAATAAATTGCAATTCTCGACACATTTTATAATCAAAATAGTTATACTCATTTAAAGTATCTAGAAATTGTCTCAACTTTGGGTTGTCATCCAAAATGGATTAATATTTGGTAAGGGAAACCACATCATCCACGCCACTAGTTTGACACTTTGGGGTGTGAGAGACGACTGACCATGGCTCGTTATTGACATAGTCCGATTAAAACAATTGCTTGAGCTTTTCACATGCAAAAACAATGACTCATTGTTAATGTGCTCCTTGTTCTTCATCTTAGACAAGTCTACTATTATCAAATTGTTACCCGAATCGACTTTACCAGAATTTTTGTCCTAAACTCTTTCCCAATCACAATAAAATGTAACATCTTTGAAATATATATAGTATAATCCAAAAATGTTTTGAATTGCACTATAGTAAGTCATTTATGCTTCAACGAGGTTTTTATCTTTGACACTTGCCCTGAAATATATAAGAGCCTTATATAAAATGCCATTATTTTGTAACAACGTATTTTTCTTGTACAACTTCATTCAGAATACATAACCGTTCAGTCGATACTTCTTATTTTCGTGTGCCATGAAATTTGGTCGAGTGGTGAGATGATCAAGCCATGACATGGCATCACCCATCTCTAACAACTGAAATTATGGATTACATAAGTTAATTAGATAAGTTTTGAAACTTATAATTACTTATCATTTAATAAGGTATGCTTAATGTAATAATTACCTCCCGTGACATCTAAAGTCTAAATTCACTATCTGAATGTGAAACCGTCCTTCATTTTTTATTGATGACATACACATTATATTTTTTACATTGAATGTCAAAATTTATTAAAAAGGTGATCAAGTATATAAGACAACAACACGGAATAAAATTACAACAAGAATTTACTCTCTCCATTCGTCCAGATCTTCATGGGTTTCAAATATATAATAAATCACTTTCTCATATTGTAAACTTGTTAGTTTATTTCATTTATCCATGACTTGACCACCTTCATCGGTGAAGTCATCTCCATCATCTATAATGTTAAGGTCTATCATATATTCCCTAGAGAACACAAATGCCTCCATAGTAATGCATTCCTCCAAGATAGATCCTTCAATGTACCTCATATTCTTAACATACTCTTTAAAAGCTTTCATCAACCTTTTAAATGGGTATATCCATCGCTATCTTACTGTGCATCAAGGAAGAGCCTCATAACATAAGATTTTAGAGCAAAGTCTTCCTATTTGCTAGAGTAAATGTTTTCACACCCACTAACCACAATCCTTTCAATTCTTCTACCAACGGTGTCAAGTAGATATCAATGCCATCACGCTTTTGGCCCAGGTATCAACAAAGAAAGAATAAAAAATATTGGTCTCATGCATAACGAAAAGGGGGTTTAGGGGTGCTAAGATCATCGGTCATACACTTTGACTAGTGCTTAGAATATGGATTGATCCCATCTGTTGATATTGCCAAATAAATATTACATTTTTCATTGGTAAAATATAGATTTAGCTTTTCCAAACGGTTGAGTCCATAGGATGACACATGATATTATCCCTTACTCCTTCCATAGTATTCCAAGTCATTGCCTCCGTTATCCATGGTATTGTGAAAAATCACTTCAACCTGTGTTTAATAGGGATATATTTTAATACTTTTTGATGCATTTTTGAAATTCCACCTCTCTTGTCATTAGAACAATGCACTGGCACATATCAAGGTTCCCCATATATCGATATTGATCATGATTTTTGTGCTTCTTCCAATATAGTAAGAATCATCCTTGCAAGAAAGAATTTATATATACTTCTTTGCTAAACCTTTCAAGCTAGTCTTTATACTCGAATATTTATTTAGAATAGTATTTTTTTGGGAGCAAACCCTTCATCCAATTCTGAATTCTAACTATGTTATTACCAGATAAACCAAAATGACTCTCCAAACTATGCAAACCAACTATGGCATGAAAAGTTATTTTTATCTTTGTCACAATTATTTTACAAAGGTTGGGTCAATTTTACTTTCAAACTTTTGTAGTCATCGTCAAGGTTTATCCTAATACCGTCATGAGCACTGAAAACTCCACCATAAGATTCATTATCTACCTTATGAAATTTCTCACTACCTTCCATTACATGAACTCTATAAGTATAATCTATTAGATCATCTAAAATATTATGCTCTATGGGGGGATCCTCCTATCCTTCCACCGTTATTCTACTTGACGATTGTAGTGGAGATTGTTTGGGGACAAAGGGACAATGTAATCATCTTGCATACCCCATCTGAGAAGATGTAATTCAGCTATTTTCTACTCAAACACTTTCTTATTTCTACAACGTGCGCAAGGATGGGAGAACTCTTCATCATTGCGACACCTCTTTGTAAATTTCCAAACTCGTTAACACCTTTATGGTACACATCTCTGAGTTTATTTGTCTCACCCTTCCACTCTTCGTATAGAGGATACCCGATAAAAACTTGTAGTAATCATCACTATCATGTGTGATAAAAGGGGTGTTTTTACAAGTTAGTTTATCCTCGTGGATAGTTCAACCATTAATTAATAATAACATTGTTGAAACACTATAATATTGAAACATTAAATCGTGTATACATACAAAATTGGTTTTAATTATACCTTATAACTTAATCGGATCAAATTTTCAAAACCTAGGTTGAAACTCGATGTCACGTATACATACCAAATTTGTTTTAATTATACTTTATGACCTAATCGAATCCAAATTTCAAAACCTAGGTTGAAACACTAAATCGCATATACATACCAAATTGGTTCTAATCATACTTTATAGCTTAATCAGAACCAATTTTCAAAACCCTAAGCCTCATATACATGTCAAATTTTAAATTATGGAAGAAGGTTCATTGTGTTCTTGATTATAATTTTAAAAAAACCCACAAATTATTTTTAAATAAACCCAAAAATTATTCACATATACATAGAAATTATAGATACGAAATCCCAAAATCCTTCACATTTTTAAATAAACCCGTTATTTTTTAACCAAAATGATTACATTTACAACAAATAAACATATATATATTCAAGCCCAAACAAATATCAAAGTCAAATTGATCAAACCTTCAAACCTAGGTATTGAACAAGTTGTTTTCTAATAATATCAAGCTATACATGTAAATACAACTATTTTACAACAAATAAACACATAACCCTAAAGCTAGAGAGAGTAGGTAACTTGGAGAAGAGTGAGATTTGGGATTCTAAAATTGGAAACTAACCTCTTTGAATTAATGCAAGTTCACCTAGTGTTTGAATACAATTATTTCCGTGTTTTAATGTGATTATTGATTCGACATAAATTCTTCGTATTTATCCCCATAATTTAGGTACTTTTATTACTCTGTGCCATGTGAACTATTTGGTTTTACCTCATGTCATTGCTATTGAATCTTTTTTGCTAGTACATCATGTTTCATGTACTTCTCTTATATTTTGCAGGTACTTCATTCACTTGAAAACAAAAGAGAAACCGGAATAAGGACCGGAAAGAAAGAAGAAAAATCATGAGCAGTTTTGTAATTGTAAAGATAGAATTCGATGTGGAACCCAAAGAGAAGTCAAAGACATTGAGCTCACGAGCACATCAAAAGAAACGACATCCAAATACACGCTATGGTTGGAAAGTTACCAGCATATGAAGGTAAGAAAAATCAAAAGACCAAAGTGAAGAACTCTAAAAAGTTAACCGGTTCGGTTCCAAAAGGAACCGGCTCTATCAAAGTGACTCCGATAATACTGGAAAAATGAAATGGTTCGATTATTAAGGAAATCGACTAGAAAATATGTGCGCAATTTTTTGTGTCTATCCATTTAATTTTAGAGTTGTACATAGGTCAAACTCTTGTAAAGATGTATTAACTTTATTCCCACATTATTCTAAGGTTAGTTAGGGAGCTAGGAATACAATTTTGTGAGCAAGAAAGAGGAAATAACATTTGTCAATTTACTTCTTCATCAACTTTACATTTTTGTGGATTGTTTTCAAATATTTAATCAATAAAGTTTGCCTTCTCTACCTTGTTCTTGATTATTATTATTCTTTTGCATGTTCTAGTTATTTTTCTGGCTTTATAATAAACTCTTGCATGCTTAGATACAATTTGGTAATGATTGTGATTCCATGGAACATTAAAACCTTATTTAATCTTAATATTACCATGTTTGAGTAGATTTCTAGTGGGTTGGGATACATGAACCCAACTTAGGAACTATGTAGATAAGATAAAATTGTAACTCAATGAAATAATTAATTAGAAGCCTTGTACCTTGTTGGTATACGTGTCGTAGGCCTTTTAACTTCGGTTTCCCTAGGTAACCGAAGTATTTAAGGGTGCGATATGTATGTTAGCTATTTCGTGTTGTGCTTTGAAATTATTTTTCATTATGTATGGTGAGGAGTAAAGTCCCCATATATATAATGCTCAGATGAAATCAAAGTTTTCTCTTAATTAAATATTAAATTTAGTGAAAGTTTTATACTTTACATAATTACCGAAAGTTCAAGGAAGTGTATTCCAATCCTATCTTTCATATATTAATTAGTTCATAAAGTTTTCATTCTTATATGCGTAGTTAGTTTATATTCATTAATTACATTACCTTACTTCAGTAGCAAATTTTTTTCCAGAACAATTGTCATCTATTCTTTTCTTTTCTGTGAGTCGATTGTTAGGATTGGTTGTCTTCCTTACTTTTCATCACGAGAGATCTTCATAGTCCTTGTGTTCGATACTCGATTTACCGAATTATTACTTGAGAGACCGACTTACACTTGAGCCTTATTTTTCACGTTGGAGACACATTTTGAGCCGCGTTAAGTTTTTTGCACCGTTGTCAGGGACTAGGTAGATATACTAGGTTAGGCCAAATCAATCCAATAATTTGACTATAATTCTAAAAAAAAGGTAAAAAAATAATAAATCAAAAAAATCAAAAATATTCTCTCGTGCGTTAAATGCAAAGCACTCCATCCAATCCCTCTCCTACTACTCATATGGTACACGAAAATCCCATAGTAGAATTCAGTCTCGATAACCCACACACTCTAAATGCTCTAAATTTCTGGGTTCCACATCCTACACCGCCTAACTCCATCACGAGTCACACTGTGAGTCACACGTCTAGGGCATTTGGTGAGGATATTGAGTCATTAAGTGAGAGAGGAATGTATGGCAATGGTAGCTTCGGGACGGGTGAGGGAGTGATGTAATAACTCCCCATAAGAGACCTCTTATACCCCGAAAGAACCATCGCTCCCGGGTAAATTATGTTTCCATATAATGCGGGGCAGTTTCATTTTAGGAATGGGATGAATCAGATTCTCCTTATATTCCGTGATATGGAGTCGAAAAAGCCTTATCTCCACATTAGAGAGTTCGAAGAGGCGTGAGAGACTTTCAATGATCAATCATGCACTCAAGAAGTAGTGTGTCTCAAGTTTTTCCCCTTCTCCCTGAAGGATAAGGCTAAGACATGGTTGCGGTCACTAGCACCGAACTCGATAGACAAGGATATGCAAGCTGAGTTTCTCCAAAATTTCTTTCCTGCACATAGGAACAATTCGATTAGGGCTAAAATTAATACCTTTATATAAAATGAAAATGAGCCCTTTGATCGATGTTGGGAGAGATTCAATGAGTTGATCAATATATGCCCTCACCACGATTTTGAGAAGTGGAGACTCATATCCTACTTCCACTATGGGCTAAACTTAAGTTAAAAGCCACTCGTTGAGACTATGTGCCCGTGATATTTTTTAGGATTAGACATGAATGATGCAAAGTCCCACTTTAAGTATATCGTCGAGACTAATCAAGTGTGGAACACCTTAGATCTAAGTACACAATCCAAGCCTAGACAAACATCCACAACTCCTTCATCATTCGAACTCTATCATTTGGATAAGGAAGCTTAACTAAAACTCCAAATTAATTAACTAGAAAAGAGGCTAGAGGATGTGGTTAAGGCTAGGGGAGATATATCTGGCTCCACTCGAGCAATGAGAGTGGAGGTGTGTGCTATTTATGAGGTGGGACATTCAACGAAGGAATGCCCTACGGTTCTCGCCTACAAAGTGATGCTTCAAGAACAAGTTGAGTTGGTGGAAGACTTTGAGGGTAATGTTAATGCCCCTCACGGGAATTACTATAATCCTTCATGGAGGAACCATTCAGGTTTAGTCAACTAAACGCAATGATGAATCTAAACCCGCATGTTGCCCAACAACTGCCACTGCTCCCACCTTATCAATAAGTGCCATCTATTCAAGCGCCTCCTCCCACGCCTTACATTACCCCAGAATTACCCCACGCATGATTTGGAGTTGGCGGCAGTGGTATTTGCCCTACGGATTTGGAGGCACTATCTTTTGGGGCAGAAGTTCCAACTGTTCATGGACCACAAGTCCCTACAGTATCTGTTCACGCAGAAGGAATTGAATATGCGGAAACGTAGGTGGCTTGAGTTTGTGAAAGACTACCAGTTCGACATCCAGTATCACCCGGGGAAGGCTAACGTGGTAGCAGACGCGTTAAGCCGTAGGCCAGCAGATGAGGTGGCAGAGGTGTGGAAGGCTAAGTGGAAGGAATTGAGACACCAGGATGCAGTGGCCCGATCTTTCATGTCTGTGATGACCGTTACACCGCAGATTGTCACGAAGGTAGTACGGGAGGCTAATGACTCGTTCTGTCAGGAGCAGATAGTTCGATTACTAGCAGAGGGAGCCGAGTCCTATACCGTCAGCTCAGACGGGGGATTACGCTTCAATGGGAGGTTGGTAGTTCCGAAAGGAGAGGAATTGCGACACGATGTGATGGCAGAGTCACACAGCTCACGGTTCGCGGTACATCCCGGAGGGGACAAAATGTACCAAGACATGAGACGACAGTATTGGTGGAGCGGTATGAAGAGAGATATCGCTGAGTTTGTTTCAAAATGCGCCACTTGTCAACTTGTAAAAGTGGATCATCAGAGACCGGCAGGATTGCTACAGCCATTGGAGGTCCCGGTGTGGATGTGGGAGAGCATATCCATGGACTTTATCAAGGGGTTGCCTACGTCGCAGAGGGGTCACGACTCCGTTTGGGTAATTGTGGACAGGTTGTCCAAAGTCGCTCACTTTTTACCCGTAAGGACTGACTACACTACGGGACAGTATGCCCAGCTATTCATTTCAGAGATTGTGAGACTTCACGGTGTGCCCCTAAATATCGTGTCTGACAGAGATAAGATATTTGTTTCGAGGTTTTGGGAGAGTTTCCAGGAGGCAATGGGCACGGAACTGCGGTTGAGTACGGCTTATCATCCGCAGACTGATGGGCAGACCGAGCGCACAAATCAGATGTTGGAAGACATGCTACGCATGTGCATTATTGACTTTGGGGGTGGATGGGAGCAGTACCTTCCACTGGTGGAGTTGGCTTACAACAACTCCTATCAGTTCACGATTGGCATGGCTCCGTTTGAGGCGTTGTACGGTAGGCCTTGTCGTTCCCCAGCATGTTGGTTGGAGGTGGGGGACAACAAACTACTTGGGCCGGAAGTAATTCAGGATACTTCGGCAAGGATTGAGTTGATTCAGAGTCGCATTCGGGTAGCTCAAGACAGGCAAAAGAGTTATGCTGATGCTAAGAGATTTTTCAGGGAATTCCAAGTGGGGGACCGGGTTTTGCTCAGGGTATCTCCTATGAAGGGGATTATGCGTTTCGGGAAGAAAGGGAAGTTGGCAACGAGATATGTGGGGCCGTTTCCTATTATTGAGCGAATCGGACCGGTTGCATATAGACTTGGACTACCGGAGAAATTGCATCGGATTCACGATGTGTTCCATATTTCCTCGCTAAGCAAATACCTTAGAGATAATTTAGCTCACTCTCACATTGCTGTGGAGGACATAGATCTCCAGCCGGATAAATCCTACGAGGAGGGGCCGATTGCCATTTTGGACCGAAGCGAGAGGAAACTGCGGTCAAAGATAGTCCCGTTAGTGCGTGTTCAGTGGCGACATCACAATGTCGAGGAGTCCACATGGGAGCGCGAGGATGAGATGCGCGAACGTTATCCAGAGTTATTTTTAGCAGGTACTTTCTAGTTTCGAATTTCGGGACGAAATTCAGTTATTAGGGGGGAAGTATGTAATACCCCGTACTTTTGGCTATATTTATTTTTGGGATTAATTAATTAAATGCGTATTAATTGGAAATTAATCCGAGTTATAAATACAAACGAGATGCGAGTTGGTATTTGATTATGTGCATATATGATTATATATGAATTTGGAATTATGAAATTTGTCGTGAGATGTATATACGGCAATTTGAGAATTTTGTTGAGACGCGTGTGACCGCCGCGTCATGGTATATTATTTTAATTACAAAAGTGATTTTTATTTCTATTATCCGTATGGTCGTTTTGAGTGCGCCAACGCGTCCGGAAGGGTCGAGATAGTCAGAAAACTCTAGCCGGGGGGTGTAGTTCGGGTCCCGGGGTATTTTTAGGCCATACCGGCATCATAAAGGGTATTTTGGTAATTTTACATTTTGAGGAATTAAAAGTGACGAAAATTGGGAGTTTTAATCTGATGTGGATTTAACCCACTAAACCCACTAACCAACCCATATTAACCCATTAAGCTACGGAGGCTATCATTAGGTTTAAAACTCTCCCAAAGAAAACCCTAGCCACCTTAAGCCACCATTGGAGAAGAAGCTTGGAGAAGAGAAGAAATTCTGCAGAAATCTTCACCAAACCAACACCAAAATCAGAAATCGAATCAAGTCAAGTGTTTTAATTATATTTAAATTCGTAGAATGTTCCTTCCATGTTAGAAAATTGAAGAATATCAATTGTTCTTGAAAGATAATGAAAACCCATGTATTTTGAGACTTAAAACTTGGAATCTTGAGGAGGATTTGCATGTAGAATGATAGGTAGATGTTCATACTGATGATATTTATGATTGATGAAATTTAAAACGGATTTAAGTTGGGTAAATTCATGATTTCAAATTTTAGGGTTTGTGTTCTTGAAATATTGGGGGAAAGTGATGAGATTTGATGGTTTAGTAATGATTGGGAAGAATTAACTCCGTAAATTACATTAGTTTATAACCTTGATATGTCTAGGATTGATTATAGACCTTAAAGTATTGTTGGGACTTAGTTTAGAAGAGATTTGAGGAGTATAAATGGTGAAAAACGAAACTTAGAGAAATCTGGGACGAAACTGGCAGGTCGTTAGAAGCCCCTGCCCAGGTCGTTCGAACGAACTCGTTCGAACGAGCTTCTAACGAATTGACCAGTCGCTTCTAATGAAAGGGAACTTCGTTCGATAATCTCGTTCGAACGAGAAATCGTTAGAAGGTACAGTTCGTTCGAACGAACTGGAATTTCGTTCGAACAGTCTCGTTCGAACGAGACTTCTAACGAGCTGACAGTCCAATCTCGTTCGAACAGCCTCGTTCGAACGAGACTTCTAACGAGCTGGCAGTCTGGGCCTTTTTGGACTGTTTTGATTTTTGGAGTCCCGTAAACTTGTTCGAGGATATAGATATCATTCCGATGATGATGTAATGATAGAATTGGGACTTTTGGGTATTTATGAGAAGGAAATTATATACGAGAGTTATATTAAATGGACGGTTTGGGTTGAGACGTGAGTGTCTACTAGGACGTGAGAATAAATTATGGCGCGTATGATGATAAATCGGAATAGTATAAATTGTGATAATTATAAGTTAGTACGAGAATGCGATATGTACTACGATTAAACTACGGGATTACTAAGATGTGTGTTTACTTA
This sequence comes from Sambucus nigra, assembly GCA_949130495.1. Taxonomy (NCBI): domain Eukaryota; kingdom Viridiplantae; phylum Streptophyta; class Magnoliopsida; order Dipsacales; family Adoxaceae; genus Sambucus; species Sambucus nigra. The sequence continues at coordinate 288,526,606 of OX422215.1, read as the reverse complement.
GTATTGGTATATGAATTGTGTGTATGACATACCTACCATACTTGCTATCACGGGAGGTTTGCGTTCGCTTAGGGCCCTCTAATCCTTGTGTTGCCCGGATTTAGACTGGTTACCTTGATGAACATAGGTCATAGAAAGACTTATTGGGATATTAATAAGTCCGCTGATCGTGGAAGCGTAGGTATGTGCGTGACCCATGTGATGTGACTGTGTTCGCCTCCATTATTTGTGATGTTGTTATTTGTGAACTATTCCTGAGAGATTCGGAATATGTAATCCTTATGTACGTGATGTACCGGGATGGATAGCAGAGTATGTGTGCACCGCAGCTTAGTTCTCGGGGTGCTTATATTGTATATTTATGATGTGAATAATATACACTTAATTAATGGGAGCCTTCATGTTAATGTTGTGAATATAATTACGGTATTGTTTCGAGAAATATAACGAGTTAACTGATAGTGATATATATTGCCTTTTGAGCATCTGAGTTTACGTTAAACCCCCACTTAATTACGAGCGTTATAATGTTAATAGAACCGAGTAATAAGGGTAGGACCTATGATAGTCTAGCTAGAGATGATGTCACTTAGCTAGTGGTTGGTGTCATTGTAGATGGGTGCTTACGTTAGGAGTGCACAGTTAGACGAGAGTTGAGGATATCGTGTGAGTGCACGTCCTAACATGTACTTTGCATTTAATGTTTTAAATGTTTTTAAAGCACTTGCAGGTTTTAAAATATAACTCCACATTTGGGCTCTGACCCGTTTGCTTTTCAAATCTATTTTTGTAAAACCATTTTAGGTGCCCAGCTACAAGGACACCAAGCATAGGATACTCATTCAGGTGACAAGCTGTAGCTGTTTGTGGAAGCTACAGGGATTTGCTTGTAGACGCTTCTATCCTTTGGATTCCAGAGCCATTATCTATCAGTTGTAGGGCATGTTGCCCATTTCTATTAGAGACATTCTTCTATTACAGTTTTCAGACTTTGGTTTGTATTGTTTTAGTATTCAGTTATTTAATTCAGTTATGGGATTGTAGTGAGGAGTTTTCCTCCAGACTTTATTTACATTGCGTGATGGTTATTCTATTTACTTCTTTATGGTGAATGGTGTTATTTAATTTTTCATTACACTTGTTGCATGTTAATCAGACTTAAATTAAAACTTGGCAACTTACTTTTTAAATACTAGGTGGTTAGTAATCATTAAAATGTTTTCGACAGTGATGCTATTAACTGGACCAACTGGGCATTTTGAATTAATTTAATAAAGGAGTAGCTACCCGGTATTTAATTAGTCGGGGTGTCACACACAATATAAGTATATATATCTCATCGCACGTGAGTAGACAATTTGTGAGCCATATATTTCACACTTCATATATTCTAAAATGTCATACCCCAACAGAATGTCCTCATATCACGTGTTAAGAACTAAGAGTTTGGAATTTCTCCTCGAACCACACTTCAAAGTACATGTATATTTCGTAATAGGTACCCACGAACCTAATCCTTATGTATAGTCCATATAGGCACTCACACTACCTATAAATATGCTAATATAGTTATACATTCAACCTATGAATTGATCAGTGGGCTTCTCCAAAATTCCACTATCGTAAGGGAGTATTATCATCCTTTCTCACTAACATTGAGTCGTAGGTGACACAACATACTCAAAATAAAACTTTATCTCTATTCTTCCCTGACCATCTCTCACAGGGTGGAATTTTAGGATTTCATCCTGATTCACAACCATGTAGAGCGGCACCGTGCACTTCTGCACTCTTCCTTTTCAACTACATACTAATCCATCTCGGTCACCCCATTCCACTGCCCCAACGAAATGTTGTCTTAATTAAGATGTTCACAGCCCATCAATAATTTATAAGTCTGTCTCCTCATTCCATCATTGGAAACGTAGGTTGACTACTACATTCTTGTTGCTCATTTCGAGTCCATCTTTCTCTATCAACTAGTGGTGCATCTGGAGACAATCTCACTATGTCTCTTCCTCAACACCGCTTCCCACTTACGTCATATTTCCTCAAGTGGTACTCTATTCCCCTTTCTCTCCGGGTATATTATACTTTACAATCCGTGCACTGTTCATAATTGGCACACTTGTAGGGTTAGTTACTTTATAAGAATCAACATTTTAGTAACGCGTAAGTCACTCTCAACACTCAGTTAAGTAGCACCTTGCATCACTTCTTCACAATCGTTAGGCCTCCCAAATCAAGAGATAACTTTTGAATGGATTTCCACCAACTTTTATCCCATATGGTGTGCTGGCTCTCTCAGTACATATAAGCTTGGATCATCGTCTATCTCCCATGACGTTTAATCCATTTCATCGATACGACTTGCCTCATAACTTCCCCACCGGCACACTTATCAAATATAATTTCCCTGCATCCCTCTATTGTGGATGACTAAGAAAGCCAATTGACTAGGGCGCCCATACACCCTTTTCTCCGTGCACATTTGCAAAAACATTACAAACGTCGCACTCGTAACATGCTTTTCCTCAACTCTAGCCTTGTCCTCACGGTGTGACTACAATTTTGCTGGTATTCTCAATTCCTTATAGACCAAGAATCAAATTCTTGCCCACAAAGTCCCACATATCCCTTCGTGGTGAACTAAGCCTTTTAGTGTTTCTCCACAACACTACCGGTTCCACTGATGCCCTAGTATCTAACAACGTCTCTTCTCCTGACGTGCATAAAAATTTAGTCGCATCCCCTTTCGCAGCCGAACTTAAACAAAGGACTTCTCTCCATGCATTCTTACTGATCATTGTTGGAACAACACATAGTCAAGATACTCAAATTCCATTCCTCGATAATATGTGTGACCATACTCCAAAAGCTCTAAAGGAGTCAAGTGGCACTGCACTTATACTATCACTAAGTCCTTAGCACTAATCATAACAATGAGCTCGATCTCTCCGCTCAGCGGTCATACGATATACCTTGAATCACATCATTAAAGTCCCTATACACCGGGATCAATCACTATGAGACATCCATAATCTCTGAAGTTTCCAAAATACTGATGAATAATGTGAGCTCGACCCTCTTTCAGGTGAGGCATCATCAAATACCTCATTCACTTGAGGTTACAACTCAATTACTTTTTTTCTCATCGCACTGGTGGTTCAAATGGTTCCGGAACATAATACGCTTGTCCTTACAAAAATGAAAAACTTATCGGAGTTATTATTCCCTTAAATAAATTTGGACAAGATAAACATGTGTGGTATTACATCCCACATAAGACATCTTTTCATAAATCCCCTTATTCTAAGCCACACCGACTAGTTTAGGGTATTCTTCCTCTCGGACTTGGCAACCTTGATTTTTAACACTATCATCATGGTCCCCTTAGTTTCGCTAACCAAGGAACGCACTATTAGACTTAATAGTCCCGACTTAGGATCAAATCAATGAATCCCTTAGTGGGATTCCACTTATGGCTTGCACTATCCCCATTACATTCAGTCTTACTCTTTGACTAAATCCTTAAACTCTTTTAGCTCCGACCACCTAGGAGCATTTGCCTCAACCTTGTAAGAAGAACCATACAGCCTTCATACACATAAGTTATCCAAGAAGAGTTTTACCAAAATTATGAATGATAACTCGAGAGTCCATTCCCTCAAGGGCTCTTTTTCCCTTGTACCTATCTCATCGGGTACAAGTTCACTTCAACAGATAAATATCTTTCTCACAGTTGGCCTCTACCAAGATTTCACGTGATGGGTTCAGAAATTTCCATTCACTTCGCTTCTGAACCATCATTGGAGAAATTTGCGGTTAAACTATACGTAAGGTTCCTCTATTTGTATACTGACCCTCGGTCCGGATGTGGTGACTGGTATCCCCACCACGTTGCCTCTAAAAAAAAATTTACTCAAATTTCACTTCTGAGTATTTCTACTCTATCCTAAATGCCAAAACCTCTATACATTCTACTTCCATTGGTTAACATGCACAGTCGCCGTTTTATCAAATTTTTCACTGGTCGTTCTCTTCCAAGATCTTTCAGACCTTCTCCCATTATCACTGCATTGGGTGGGTTTATATTAGCCTCACCCTTTACCTTCCCGGTACTTAGAAAAATGTCTGATATTCCCCAACAGTTCTTGCAGCATCTACTTCCATTACACACTAGGAGTGACCTCGACAACGGTTATCTCTCCTATGATAACCATCCTCGAACACCCCATGCTTCATGCCGAGCTCCTCCCTCCTGCAATCCTTCCAACACCAAATATTGGTCCTACCGCCATGTTCGACGTACCATGCCCAATCGAACTCGTATATATAACACTACATCTACTACATAGCAGGAGAACGTAAACTACGTACGTAGAGGAGTACAACAATCCTAAGATAGGGCTCTATATCAATCAAACGATACACTGAAAGCGTAGTAAGCCGTACAGATCCTATGGACATTAGAACCTGATGCTCTGATACCATCTGTGACACACCGCCTAATTAAACATTGGGTGATCAGGCCTTTATTAAATTAAAACAAGTTTCTCAAATGTTTCATTCTTATCATCATTGTCGAAAACCTTTTAATTACAAATCCCCTAAGTAAAAATTAGACCGGTACCAAATTTTATCTTTCTTAAAACGGATAAAACAACCATGAGGAATAAAGTATAAAAATAACCATGTACTATAACCTAATCAGCAAATTATAAATGCAAAAGAATAAGAGTAATACCAAATAAACCATTGGCTAAAATCCCAAAATAATAGTAGAGCAACCACAAGTTTGAAACTAAACATCTGAGACTGATACCGGACCACAAGTCCATACAAAGAATAGCGTGAGATCTTGCACTAGATCTGAATGAGAGATATCGTCTAATCAAAATCATGTAAGCATCCACTGTGCTACAACTTCGAGTCCCTGGAATGAAATCATCATACATGTCGTCCCTGTGGCTGGACACCTAAAAGGTTTTGAAAATATTTTATAGCAAGAGTTAGTACTCAAAACATTTTGAAAATATTTAACAAGAGTTTATCACAATATAAAATGCGGTTATTAATTACACATGTTAGGTTCTTATACACTCTCTTGAGTTTACTCACCCCTCATCTTTTGTGCACACCTAACGTTCTACCCTTAACCTACCTATCCATATCTTCCAAGCTAACTAGGACTAAGTAATCATCTGAACTTATCTATACATAAGTTTTCGTATCGCCCACACAGTACATCAGTTTCATTAACATCTCGCGAAGGTTAATTAATACTCAAGTAACATTTCACCTATGTTATGTTTCAAAACTCCTCATTTAGTTTCACTACTAAATTTCTACAATTATCACAATTTCTATCTTCCCACTTTTGTAATTAGGTTTCACTACTTAAATTACTAAAAAGATATTCTCTATCTAACGTTAAGTTTCGTAATTAAGTTTCACTACTTAACTTACCAGTTTGGTATGAATCTTTAAATATATAATATATATCAATCTACTAATACACAGAAGTAGAATATCATCAAGTATATATTTCACACACAATATATACTAAATATCAGTCATTACAATTTTGTCCTTTTCACACACGTAAAGGACTCTTGGTTCGGAATGATTCATCGACCCCAAGTAAGAAATGGTTCAGAATGATACATCGACCCCAATTATTTATATACACAAATTCTGGCTCGGACTCTTTCATCACGCCACCAGTTCAAAGGTTTGCTTCGACATTTTACATCGATCCCAAACATATAATAACCCTATGTTAGTTCAAAATGTCTCATCGACCCTAACATAGTTAATTTAGGTATACTTCTCTCGACCTAAAAGATCATATAATTCAGTAGGTACATGCCCGACCTACTAATTATGTTCGTACGTAATATTTTAATCTCTTATATCTACTGTACAATATTCTCTTTACAATTTATCTCATTAATCGCATTTATTTGAGTATTCATACAACTCTAAGGGTCCTAGTTACCCCTCACATATAATTTCAGTAGTTATTAATTACTTTACTGGTCTATTATTTGAATTGACTTTACTTCGCCTCGTAGCTCAATTCCGAGTTCCCCCGATACTCTACTAAATCGGATTTTTCTCGTCGGTCCATACTCCAAGTCCTACACCCAATGGCCTTATCGGACCTCGACAATATACCTACTGGTCTTATTCTCATTCCCATATAAGTATAATATAAATCTTAGGATACTCATTCATTCCCGAAAATCAAAGAAACCTTAAACACAAAAAATTCAGGAAAAATTGCTTACGTCGATCGATCAACTACTGGGTTCGATCGATCGAGTAGGGACAGACGCAGTTCATCTTCTTCGTTAACCTCTTCCTCCATTAACAAATCTCCAAACTTCATTATAGTCAACCAAACTTTGACCCAATGATCCTAACATGTTTCCACATATACTAGGACAATTTCTAACGTGTCAAATACATCAAAACCCCAATTCCTTTAAGGAAATAGTGAATAAAATCCAGAATTTCTTAAAACCCTAGTTATGGTGTTCTTCCCATATATGCATTCAAACCCCATATTTTATTCCGAAATAATCATCAAGTCTACTCTGAATATTATTCCTCTACATATGTTAAATCATTCTACATGCGATTCATATCCCAACATGTATAAACATCATTATTCTCCTATCAAGATATTGATTTAACAAAACTACTCAAAAACCCTACACATGGGTATTATAACTTTATAATTTTTGCAATAAACAACTTTCCTTGATAGAGGAAATCTGATTTCGTGGAGTTGATGATGGATTGATGCTTCTCTTCTTCATTCCTTCCTCCTTTGGCTCCTAGGGTGCAAGATCCAAACCCAACCTTCTCAAAAGCATCTTCTAAGACTTGAGAATGGTTTTCTCTTTCTGTCTAATGGTATTGGTGTTTGCATGAGTTTTCTAACCCTAACCCCTCTTTCATACGACTGATAAAAGGCTCTCAAATTCGTAGGTTTCCATGCCCTCTCATGTTAAAAGACCAAAACGCCCCCGAACGGTCTCGGTTTAGTCCAAAATTACCCCGAGACTCAACTAGTACCCCCGGGTATACTATTTTGACTAATTTGACCCTTTCGGACTCATCTGTGACCTCTAAATTATCATTTGAGTCACTTAAAAATATTACTCGTTCTCACCCCAACATGGTCTACACGTGTTAAGTAACTATTTACCACTCGCACTAAGTAAATATAATGAGGCAATATAAATCGGTATCTATCTCTCGATTAATATTCCATAATTACAATTTTTAATAAATCTCATTAAATTTATCCTCTTACGTAATTTAAATTAAGCCATATTTTCTCATTTAATTCTCCAATTTAATTAAATAGAATATTCAGAAATACGGGGTATTACACATGTCATGTTTGTGTGTTGCTTAAGTCACGTATTCATCACTTTTTGTGGGTTCTTTTCATCTATAATGCAAGGGTGGTGTGTGCTAAACAATTTGTTTAACTCAAATAAACTTAGAGGGAGTGAATAGTTTTATTGAGAATTTCTAGCAACTTTTCAAATTAAGTCGGCTAAATTTTTTGTCTAATCTAGCTAACATGCATCTATGTGAGAGATTTAATAGAACTAAGAAAATTAAAAACATTAGGATCAAATCAAAGATAATTATAGGAATTAACTAGATTCAAAACTCAAGCCATTCTAATAATGTATCACTTTAGATCCACATTTAGATTTAAGTGTTGTGGGTGTGTTCAAGAAAATGCATAAATAAGAAACAATTAACCAAACTGGAGGTAAGAGGTAAGATCTATGAGGAAAAATCCCGCCTAAGAGTGAAGAAACCTCGATGCATCCTAAAACCTCTTTATATTTGAAAATAAAACTTTACACAGCACAGGAAGGTATCTCTCTCTTATTACCTAATAAGAAGTTATCTAGACACTTAAACTTTCCCCCGTTCTAATGAGTGGTCCATTCAAATCTTCATCAAACGAATATGGAAGTCGCATTCTCCATCTTTGAATCACACCATGCTTGAACTACCCAATAGCTCAAACACCACCATTTAGATCTTAGAGTCTAGATGTTCAAATTCGGGTATGAAACACGTACAATTGAATCTACGCTATGTGGTGTTCAATTACAAAACACACTCAAATGTCACAAAGCATGACTGAAGTGTTGATCTCAATTCTGGGTAGATCAAGTAAAGATGACAGTTAAAATGAAAATTTCTAATCACTTGCTTTCAAAATAATCTATCTATGTGTGAGAAGTACTCAGGAAACGAATCTCTAAAAATGGAATGGAAAATCTCATACTTATAAAGTTTTATGAAAAAATGGGCCATAGCTTGGGCACAATTAAAAAGGGCCTCATGTGCACAATTTTAGGGAGATGACCTAGTTACGAGATACATGTGACAACCGTGTGCACGGTAAGGAATTGATTGTCTTCACGCTTTAAACAGAGAATATATCAATCCTAAAATATGTTGGTCGTGCACAAGTTAATGTTTGGTGCCCATGCTCACAAATATAGGCAAAACTTTTACTTTGCCCAATCCATGCATACGTGTGCATGCTTGTAGGCTGATTCTGAGATTCAATAAAATAAGTCTACAAGGCAATCACTTTCATAAAATATTTAACTTGGTCATTACAAAATCCTTTTTCACCAAAGATATAAACATGTAGTTGTGTGATATCCTTGGGATGATTCAATCAAAACTATCAGAAAAGGATACGATCTTCAATCCTCACAATTTGTGCTCAGAAGCTCTATTGTACAAAGGTTGTATGATATTACATTTCAATGTCCATAGATGCTGATAAATTAGACTCTCTCTAACTATTTTCTAACTATCAATCAATATTTTTGGCACAATTTTGTTCATTACCCATATTCTTTGACACGAAATTAAGCCAAAAAACTATATATACAAATGTTTACATTTTCATAACCGATTCGTGTCACCCATTTATATAATTGTGTTTGATGGTATAGTTGTCGGTATGTCATGTTAATGGGTCATGTAAATAATTTCCATCTTTACTTATAAATTTGAAATTTAAATACACATTATTACTCATCTATAAAATATTTCCAATAAATTACATACACGATCATATATACCAACAACTTCTGCATGAATTAATATTTACGGTGAAAAACCTTTTAATATGAAAAACTAATTACTTAAATGACATTTAAGCATGGATGAGGAATTGGTTAAGAATATTTAGTTTCCCTAAATAAGCAATTAAAATGGTAGGTTTACACTCTTAAAGAGAGTTTAGATAGTAATCATCAATATGTCAACAAATAACTTCAGGGGAAGATGAACAAGTACCAAAAGAAATACAAACTCATAAAGAAGAACATGTACAAATAAATAAAGATTTATGTATATATCATGAGTACAAGATAATGATTGGGCCAAAAATAATTATCATTAATGATACACTTTCTTCCTCGGTAAATACTCCATAATAACAAATGATAATATGGAATCTCATATTGTAGATATATTTCCACAAATATATAATTGTCAAAAATTAAAAGAAGCAATCCAAACATACTTGGATTCCTTTATAAGATGAAAAGCATGTAGATCATACCAAAAGTGTATGTATAAATGCTTGTGGAGAAGCATAGTTGTGGATCTTTTGGATGGCTTGGAATGAAATAATAGGATTTTGTTTCGGTCGAGAGGGAGAGAGAAAAAAATTGAGGTTTACAATGCCCACATCACAGGATCATGCTTCATAAGTTTTTGCTAACTTTTATTAATATGGATTTGGGATCTTGGTATTTTGTGATTTCTGCACTATTTAGTTTTTCTTAGGGTTGAGGGATGGTTGTAACCCTCCTAAGGGGATTCTTATCCATTTTTATATTGTTTCTTTTATTATCAAAAGTTTGGTTTTCGATAAAGAAAAAAGAAGGTTTACATAATTAAAAGTGTAAATTATCAAGGTGCAAATGGAGTTTTCTAATATAACATAACATCTACACGAGAGTAGTTTCATATATGGTATTAAAGATAAATAATGAGGCATAGCATGTTTGGTGGTGAAAAGATGATATTAATGGAATATGGGTAATGGGAATGTGATTTTTTTATTAACACAATGGTGAACAATAAATACAAAAGTATTGGATAATAAATAAGTGCCCTTGAAAGAGCTGATTTACAGGGAGAGAAAAGAACACTAAATGTACATGAGCATGAAGATATGCACCAGTCTTTGGACGGAATATTTATTGAGAAAAATAATGATAATTTACTTGTTGTAGGTGAGGTAAATTCTCCAACAATTTTGATTCAGAGTGTTTTTTCCACGAAATGGGATATTAAAATCTACAAATTTGATAAAATATTCAGGTTGTCATTTTATAGAAACTAGTAGCTTGGAGTGACCTCCAAGGAGCATTAAATCTTGCACCAATCTATTGTACCTAAAGTCAAGAGAACTTAATGCTGAGGGAAATTGTGATGGACCAACCATTTGTTTTAGGTGGCACAGTGTGCTATCGGCACATTTTTCTGCCACCAGGCCTTGCTAGACACCAAATTGAGGTATGTTGTTAATTTGACATGTTGGGTATAAATTGATATTACTAAGATATTTATAAAAAGATACAATTCTTTAGCGTCGAGATATGTGTGTGGCTGATAATGCATGCTAATGAGATTGGCAAATGACTTTGATCCGGCCCCTCAAACCAGCTTGGTGATTTACTCGTTCTATTTTAAATGGTTAAGTTAAATTCTTTAACGATGACTTGCTCTCTATCCTCCAAACTAGTTCTCTCAAATAATCCCATGAATAAGCTCCCATGAGAGATCTTGTAAGTTGTTCCAAGACCTTTTGGACTTGGTCCGTCATTGATACATAGGGATCTCATACTTTACAAGAAAAACATGTACTAATCAAGAAGTTGGGTCGGTGTTGGGTTTGGTTGTGCTTCTTCGATGGGGCTAAAAAATAGATGATTAAGATCTTCTTTGTTTTGATATAATATTATTGGTTTGATGAGAGGGTTTATCATTAAGCCTCTCCTACAATGTAAAAAATTAAAGAGTTAAAAGAAAAGCACACCTTGTTGTAAGGTTTTCAATAAAAAATGGCGATTAATTACAAACAATCTTACTCACTTGTAATGGATGCAATAAAATTTTGATATTTAATTACTATGATAAACTCTAAAATACTCGACATGCAACTTATGGAGGTGGTAACAAGATAGTTATTTATACTAACTTAAATTGGGGCTTAAACGTAATATACACCTTTAGACCGGTATACCCCTTCAAGCCCAAACATTTGTGAATTAACCACCAATAAAGAACCGACTTATTGGATTATTTCACCGCTACTTCTACCTTAAATAGCACGAATACTAACAATTAAATTGATTACCTTTAGCTGATACTATTGGCCAAGAAAAACCAACTTCTATTCACTTCCATACCCATCTCTCTCTCTCTCTAAAATTTCTCTTCATGCAACCCAACGGCTACTTTGAGAGAGGCACTGATACTATCGGTAAATCGAGTTGGCCACCTTATTCAAAATCATAAATGCTAAAGGAAGAATAAGATATCTTCCTCCATAGAAAAAAAAAACAAAAGGATAAGCATATAGAAATTATGGAAGTGGAAAACCTAGCCCCTCCTCTAGTTGGGAACTCACAAGAAGAAGTGGAGGAGATAAGAGACAATCAGGAGAGTATAAGAATGGAGATTCAAGAAAACTCTACTATAACAGAGTTAGATAAATAATTGGATACTGAAATTCAACCAAATCCTCAAGATAATAGAAAAAAGGTCCTCTTTCTTACAAAGATGCATTGGGTAACAAAAAATCACCAACTCTGATATTTACTTTGAGGATTCAACTTGCCTTTGTGGTCTGATGATGATGAGGATATCCCCATGACCTCAACAAAATAATCAGAGTTGGACCTCAATCAGAATATGGAGGAAGAAGATGACCCACTCTGTCCCACTATTTCCATCCCAAAAAACACATGGAGAAACTAAGAAAAAAATGGAGAGACATTATCATAATTAGCTTATTAGGAAGGAACATTGGTTCCAAAGCTCTATGTAGTAAAGTTCCATCTCTTTGGAATCTACAAGGTGACTATGAGGTGATTGATCTTGAGGAGGGCTACTTTCCGTTTAAGTTTCATATGAAGGAAGATAATCACAATGTTCTTATGGGGGGCATGAATCCTAAAAAGCCATTACCTCATAGTTAGAAACTGGGTGGAAAATTTCAATCCTCTCGAGTCAAACAATATCACTACATCACTGTGGGTGAGAGTACCTTGACTCCCAACTGAATGGTTTTATGAGAAAATCTTATTCCAAATCAAGAGTAAGTTGGGAAGACACATCAAAATTGATTTCAACTCAGCCTCTTCAACTAGAGGAAAATTTGCTAGAATCTACATTGAAGTCGATCTATCCAAGCCACTAATACCATGATACAAACTTGATGGAAGAATATATTATGTGGAATACGAGTTCTTACCCTACTTGTGTTTTAAATCTGGAAGAATAGGGAATAAAAGTGAGTATTGTCCTATGTTTGCACCAAACTAAAAATATAATGAGGTTACCAAAAGACCACCTGGTTAGATCCCCGAGAATATCGCTATCCTCAGTTGCAATATGGATAATGGACAAAAGATAAATGAATCCAGCACTATGTTGAGAAGCAAAGAAAACCATAACAACAATCCATGTCTAGAGGGGGAAAATACAAAGAGCTCTTATGGCCCTTGGATGCTTGTTAAGAGGAACTCACATAGAAGAAATGTAGGAAATAACATGCATGCAAATATGGAACAACATAGAGGTATAAACAAAAATAGGTTTGGAATTCTAGAAGGTCAACGGTTTAAAATGGACATGGGTAAAAATAAAAGTATGGTATATATAGGTAATAAGCGGCCTAGGTAAGGCTATAGGGGTCGAAACAATTCAAGGCATCATGATAAGAAGTTGTCAAACAGTTCTTTATCTGATTATATGAATTCCTCTATAAATGTTAGGAACAAATAGAGGTATGGAACAAAGTGTTGATATTATATAAAAAAATCTCTCTGTACACTGCATCCACTGGGTTAGTATTCCAAAATGAACGACCACCCCTGTCAAAACATAATAAAAACTGCAAAGACGTGTTGAACAATGGTGATAGGATAGGCCTGAGGTTGATAGATAGTGGGGAAGGGAGTGGTAAGGTAACTTCAACGGCTTTAGTTGAGAATCTGGACAGTGGGTCCACTGACTCTACGCATCAAACGGAAATGCTAACTCATTGTGGTAAAAACTTATCTACTAACTAGCTACAAAGATTTTTTTTTTATCAAAGTTGCATCCTTACCTCAACCACTTAAGAAATTTTGGATCACACAAATGGAGTCATTCCAACTGGCCATGTTGGGAAACCTTCAAATAAAAAATTAGTTCCTAACGATCGAGGAGGCATTGGTGAACCTAGAGAGCAAAGTAAAGGAAGAAGTAATCTTCAAAATCAATTGGAATATTTTAGAAATCAAGCTTCAATCTTCCAAAGTGTATCCGAGAGATGAAATGATGGAATCATAGGTCACGAGAGAAGAGTCAGTCAAGAACTCCCATAATGCACTATTGAGGATGGCGGACAAGCTGTAATGGCCGAGTAAGGATCCCGTTAAACTTATTAATCTTAGACCATCAATGGTTGCTATAATATGAAACTGTTATGGGATAAAAAATAAACCCCTTTTCAAACCTACTCTCAAAGAGCTAATGAATATTTACAACCCTAATATTATGGTCATTTTAAAATCCCATATCCCTATCTCCAACGTAGTGGATATTTCAATAGCGTAGGCCTCGCTAAAGAGGTTGTTTCTGAACCAGTTGGTCAATCCGGAGGTATATGGATCACTTAGAACCCTCTCACTATTCAACTTCAAACCCTAGTTGTTTTGCACTAATATATACACATTATGGTGAAGAAATATTATCACAAAGAATGGATTTTCTCAAAAATTTATGCCAGCCCCTTCTTGTGCCTTAGAAATCAGCTTTAGGATAACCTTCCTAACATTGCAAATTATGTGGATGTTCCATGGCTTGACGCGGATGACTTTAACAACCATATGGACTACTAAAAGAAGAAGTCTTATTCAAAACATATGTCCAAAGCGAAGTGTTCTAGATTCCTCGACAATATTAGTAAGTGTAATTTTCTGACCTAGGGTGCAATGGGCCTAGACCAACTTGGACTAATAGCCTTAATGGTTTTTCCAACACTATTATCCATTTAGACAGGTTCTTAGCAACAAATGAATGGAGAATGAAATACCCAAATGCTACTGTAAAAAATGTTCCAAGGACTGCCACAGATCATTACCTTGTGGTTCTCCACTTTGAAGGCAAAACCTCTAACTTAAAGACTAATAAACCATTTAGATTTCTTGCTTGTTGGTTTGATAGAATAGACTTTGAAGCTATTGTTAAAAATAATTGTAATAATTATATTGATCTTGAAGATAATATACAAGAATGTACAAGTAAAATTAAAGTTTGGAATAAAAACATTTTTGGTAACATCTTCTAAAACAAAAAAAGAATTATGCGACGTCTCAATGGTATCCAAAAAGCTCAAGAAAATACCTACTCCCAAAACCTTGACATTTTGGAAACAAGCCTTCGTATGGATTTCAATTCTATTTTAATTCATGAAAAAAAAATGGAGACAAAAATATAGAATTCAATGGCTTAGCAAAAGCGATCGGATCAATAAATTCTTTCACACGTCCACGATAATTAGGAGGAAAAGGAATTAAATTGACCGTATTCTTATTAATGGGGATTGGATTGATGATGCTAACATTATATCAAATCATATAAATGCCGATTTTAAAGAACTTTTCCAAGTGGATTTCTCTTATGCTATTAATAGTCAAACGATTGATTACCAGAGCTATAAGTTTGAGCCCCGGGTTAACCAAACACTTATTTATCCTCTCACCATGGGAGAGGTGAAGTATGCCACATTTAGTATGAAAGCCTTTAAAGCCCTCGGTCACGATGGGATTCAACCCATGTTTTATCAACATTTTTGGAATGATAGAAAATAATTTATTTAATTTCATTAACATGTGTTTGACCCGAAAGAATTTTCCAATGACACTTAATAATAGTTACGTGACTTTGATACCTAAAATTGATAATCTGGAGAACATAAATCATTTTTGCCCCTTAACCCTTTGTAATGTCTCGTACAAAATTCTAGCTAAAGTGTTAGTGAATAGATTATACCACATCCTGTGTTGGACCATCAACCTGTTTCAAGCTAGCTTCCTTTCAAGAAGACAAACTTCAGATAAGATCAGTATCACACAAGAAATTATCCATACCCTTATGAAGAAAAAAGGTAAAATGGGAGGAATTATCCTTAAAGTTGATCTCGAAAAAACTTATGATAAAGTTAGTTAGGACTTTCTAAAAAATGTTAATGTGGAGAGTGACTTCTTTGGAATGGCTCATTTTAAGTTGTGTTAAAAACACCTCCACCTTTATTCTTTGGAATGGCACCCCCTCTACCTAGCTTCTCTGCCACTAGAGGACTTAGACAAGGCGACCCTCTTTTCCCTACCTTTTTGTTATGTGCATGGAGTATCTTTCGGCTAGCATCTCCAATAAAGTTGAGAAGGGTAAATGGAAAGGTATTAAATCTTCCACCAATGACACTTGCATATCACATATATTTTTTCTGAATTATCTCATTCTATTTTCAAACACGTCTAATAAATCTTGTGAGGCTGTCTTAGACACACTTGAAATTTTTTGTCACATTTCGGGTCAAAAAATTAATTACACAAATAAAAAAATTCGTCTCTCCTAATATCCCTAAATTTAAAGTGAGTGAATTAAGAAATAAGTTTGGTATGGAAGTTACTGAAAACCTAGGAACTTATTTGGGTACCAACCTTGCCCATGGTAGATTCAATAATACTCACCTTTAAAATGTTATTCAAAAAGTCCAAAAAATCTTGTGGGGTGGAAAACGAAGCTCTTCTCCTTTGAAAGTAGAGCCACTCTTGTCCAATCAGTTACATCGACAATCCCCACGTATAATATTCAAACCACTCTTTTCCCTAAGAAGACTTGTGAGAGTCCCGATCATTTTAATCGAAATTTCCTTTGGGGTGATAACGATAATAATAAAAAATTCACCTTGTTAGCTGGGATAAAATGTGTCGTCCAAAAGAGAGGGATGGTATTAGAATAAGATATACCCTTAATAATAATAAAGCAATGATTGCTAAATTAGGATGGAATATTATGAATAATAATGGTTCTTTTTGGGGCAATGTTATATCTAAAAAATATAAAGTTGAACCTAATCCTAGACTGTGGAAAAAGAGAATCAGCACCTCCCACATATGGCGTAGAATTTCTAGTTGTAAAGATATCCGTATCAAGAACACTAAATGGAATGTGGGTAAAGGGAATAAAATTAACATCATGAAATATTGGTGGTGTGTTGATGCACCGCTTGAATCACAATTAACCCAACACCCTTATAATGATGACATGGTGAGTACCCTCATAAATGAAAATGGAGTTTGGGATGTTAATAAAATACACCAACGGTTCAACAATCCTGTTATGGGGAAATCATAAAAACGTCACTTTGTACTAGGGTAAAGGGATGATAAACCTTCTTGGCAACCAAATAATAAAGGTAAACTCTCTATACACTCTTTTTACAATAAAATAGTTATGAAGGAGGGGGCTAATCCTTCTTGGAACGATCGGAAGAAAATATGGAAATTAGGGTTACCACCTAAATTAAAACACTTTCTTTGGACACTATTCCATGAGAAGCTTCTCACAAATGTTCATAGGAAAATAAGGGGCCTTACTACTAATAGTATATGACCTAGATGCTCGAGCAATGAGGATCTTAATTACCTTTTTAATGAGTGTTTCCCTTGTATTAAAATTCTCTATGATCTAAACTTTATGTCTTCCGTTTTCTATTTTGCTACTTCGTTTTACTTCTTATTTGTAACCAAAAAAAATCGATAACCTTTAACTATCTATCATTCTCACACGCGAAACCATACTGGTAGGGATAAAAAATTGCATTGTTCGATCTCCCTCTCTTAAGGTTCAAGTATTAACCTATAGTCTCTTTTAGTTCTCAAACCTTCCCTCTCCAAGGGACAACAACAACAACAACAAATTAAGAACTTTTCCTCTCACTCTACGATATGGTGTTGTCTATCAACTGTCGCATCCCACAACAGTGAATAACACATTTGTATATCTCCATCTTTAACACTTAAAAGCAATGCTTGCAAAGGGCATATAATCGGTGCTTTAGGTATTTCTATTATTTCTAACAAAATTTTAAATTTTAACTTCTTAGTATATATTTATGTGTATGCACATCTACAGTGGATTTATTTTCATCTGATTTATGTGATCATTCATTTGTTTATAACAATGGGATGGCCCTTGACTTTGTGTTGTAAATCACACCCTCATCTTGTTAGTCTCTTCAGGTATGTCCCATTTATTTGTTACCCTAGGAATTATTGGTTTCATTTTGATTGAGGCTGAAACTCTATTTTATCCCCTCTCGTAATTTTTTGATTTTATGTTCATGGAACTGTCGTTCATCTGTTTATTGGAAGATGAAATTTCATTAATTTCTCGTCAACAAATGGAACCTATAATTAATAAAGATTTGATTTTGATATTAATATTGAATAAGAATCAGGTTTCGTTCAAATAAAATGAAACCCAATCTAAGTTCAATCCATGTGTATGCTTATACAGAGTGGTACATATGTTTGGATTGAATTTAGTACTTATTATGAATATAGATTGAGATTGAAGACAACAGTATCTGAGAATCAATTTGGGTTTATGCCTGGGAGGTCAACAATGGAAGCAATCTATTTATTGAGGATATTAATGGAGAGGTATAGAGAGAAAAAGAAGGATCTTCATATGATTTTTATAGATTTGGAGAAGGTGTATGATAGGATACCCAGAGATATAATATGGTGGGTTCTACATAATAGAGGAGTGACTCGCAGATATATTGACGTGATCAAGGATATGTATGATGGTGCAATGACTACAGTAAGAACAACAACTGGAGAAAGTAGTGAATTTTCAATTACGGTAGGGCTACACCAAGGTTCAGCATTAAGTCCTTATCTCTTTGCTCTTGTTATGGATGAGTTGACTGGACAAATATAAGATGAGGTGCCATGGTGTATGCTATTTTCAGATGATATTGTTTTAGTCGATGAGACTAAGATGGGGATAAATGCTAGGTTGGAATTGTGGAGAGAAACTTTAGAAACAAGAGGATTTAAAATAAGCAGAACTAAAACAAAATATGTGGAGTGTAATTTTAGTAGTAATAGGAGGACAAATGGAGATGTGGTGAAATTGGAGAAATATCTAGAAATGATCATTTTCGTTATTTAGGATCAATTATACCAAAAGATGGAGATATTAGTGATGAAGTTACGCATAGGATTAGAGCAGGCTGGGTTAAGTGGAGAAGTGCGACCGGAGTTCTGTGTGATAGGCATATACCTTTGAAGTTAAAAGGAAAATTTTATAGGACGGCCATTAGACCCGCCATGTTATATGGGGCAGAGTGTTGGGCAACCAAGAAACAAAATGTGCAGAAAATGAGTGTGGCATAGATGCGAATGCTAAGATGGATTTGTGGTAAAACTCGAAAGGATAAAATTAAAAATGAAAAAATTCGTGAAACGGTAAAAGTAGCTCCTATAGAAGATAAATTGAGAGAAGATTGACTTAGATGGTTTGGACACATCAAGCATAGACCAATGGATGCTCCTGTAAGGAAAGGTGATTTAGTTAGTATTGATGGTAACCCAAGGGGTAGAGATAGGCCTAAATTAACTTGGCGGGATATTATAAAAAAGGACATGATATCATGTGGTTTAATCGAAGATATTGCACTAGATAGAATGGAATGGAAAAATATGATTCATGTAGCCGACCCCAAATAATTGGGAAAAGGATTTGTTGAGTTGAGTTGAGTTGAGTTGAGTTTAGGGAAACCAAAATTATGGATGGTTCATTCAACCTCTAATTAATTTATTTAATGGTATTGTAATATGGTAGCATGATCTTGCATATTAAGCACTTTGTGTTTGACCTTGGGTAAAAAAATTAGCATATATTCAACATGTTGCATGTATTCTATAGCTGTTACATGTTTACGAGTTTGGTCGATAAAAAATTTGTTGAAGGATTTTGTTTTCCTCACCATTCGCACGTTTCTCTCTATCACCGAATTTCATAAACCTCGATAGTATAGATAAAAGAACACACGTGTATTTGAATATGCAAGTCTTCACTTATCTCGCTCAAGACAATATTAATTGGAGATCAAGTAGATTGGCATAAATTTGTAACATATGTATTTCCTTTATCCTTTCTCCTACTATATGATATTCCACCTTATTTTTATTAGATTTAGGTATCCACACATAAGTTTCAACAACATCCCCATAGTGATATGTATAGTAAATAAATTAAAAGGTTTGAGTGTATGATCACCCCCACCTTTTCATTTCTCCTTCTTACCTTTCCACAAACATCAGAAACATTATAAAGTAATTTTTGTGCTTACTTTGGTGGATGGGGGTTTGTGGGTAGTTTCTTTTACTTGAAAAAGGTATATGTGAAATATTTTCGGATGTTTAAAAACGGTTTTGCTACCCTGGAATATATTTCAAGTATATGGAGAATGGGCGTTTATATTTCGGAGATAGATGTGCTATAAGAATTGTAAATCAGATTCTTCATTAAATTAAATTAAAGGTTAGGTACCAATCTGATGAAGATTGATGTCTGGTGTTGGTAACATTAGTATTTGTTTGGAAGCATTATAGTAGTAGTAGCAAAAAAAAATAAGCTTTATTTTTATGTGTATTATTCAGTTTATATCTTTACTTAGTATAAGTAAGACG
This sequence comes from Sambucus nigra, assembly GCA_949130495.1. Lineage (NCBI taxonomy): Eukaryota > Viridiplantae > Streptophyta > Magnoliopsida > Dipsacales > Adoxaceae > Sambucus > Sambucus nigra. The sequence goes on along the minus strand of OX422215.1, from coordinate 288,506,549 downwards.
TGAGTAGGGTAAGGTATTTGTTGAGAAAGTTCATTGACGGAGGCCTAATAATATTAAAATTTAATAGTATTTATATAATAACATTTATGTTATATTTTTCACTTAGGATAAATTTTAGTTGTTTGATACAAAGGAGGTACTGTGGTCACAACGTAATGCACATCTACATGACTAACGATCCTACCTATAAGTGGATGATGGACATCATTAGAGTGGTGAGAATTTTTCCATTTTTATTAAATACATTTGATTTACTTCTCAAAAAAAAAAAAATTCAGAGCTGAATAGTAGAGTGAACTATGTACAATTTGTCATTATAATTGCAATGACTATTTTATACAATTATAATTACCTTTATAGTTGCAAGAAATTTATTTGAATAGTCAAACTCATTTCAAGTTAAAACTCATATCACTTAGAGAAATTGTTAATAAACCAATTACTTAATCCTAGATTTTATATTAGTAATATGTATTCTACTTATTGGGAGTATCTAACAAACACGCTATTATATTTATTAGCCTCTTATAGGATAAATTTCAACTTATGTTAGTGGGATTCTTTGGTAGTCTGAATGTGGAGTGAGGTGTTTGTGTTGGGTCAATGGTGCTTAAAAAGGGATTATGGGTTTGGTTTTTAAAATGGAGTGGATCCAAAATTTAATTGGCCATAGTCGTATTTAATTTTGAAAGTAAATGTTAGGAAACAAAAAGTATACATGGATTTAGATGATGAAAAGATGTTGATGATCCTATGTTGTGCTCCAGACTTTTTGTTCGTTTGAGGAATTATTTTCCCTGATGTGAACTTGGCTTATAATGTGTTAAATTCTAGATGAATTCTAATGTATTTATTTTCATTATTTGACCCTTTTGTCTTTTCATTTTACAGATGCAACTAAATGCAACTTTTTTATTAGATATATATTAAGGTAGGACAGGTAAAGTAGAATATGACTTGGAAGTATTTATTTACATATTTGGTTTTGTTATTGTTTTTTATTGGGTGTAGAACAATGTCACACATGTGAAGTAACTAGTATATAAAAAGCCACGTATGATGTTCTCAATTAACTTAAAATGATCGTATGAATTGAGACAAATTAAGTGAATGTGCTACAACTTCCCTTAGCGATACTAGGCGAAATAAGGGTATGATAATTACCTTATATATGCCATTATATCGTAAAAGAAAACTAACTATATTTTGATGATTTTAGTCTAATTCGTACTTTAATAAATTCTAAAATAGCTCACAAAAATTGTTGAATAAAAATTTCAACATGGATAAGTGTCATTCACTAAGCTCTCCCAATAGCATCGTTGGTTACATAAATATCAAATGAGGATATCACAGTCGACTAATACAAATAAGGTTAATTAAAAAAATTCTACACATAAGAGTCATTATAAATGTTCAAATAAGAACCATGTCAATTTATTAATTAAAGCATTATCAACAATCAATGTCCTAAAAACCCAAGTTGGAAAAAAATGCATGGAGGCTTAATTCTAAGGTATTATGGAAAAGGCCTATGCTTCAATAGGTTTAGGTGGTGCTCCTCAAGTCTTTTTTAGGAAAAGCGGTGAGGCATCGTGCCTTTGTTTACATGAGTTATGAAATTAAAAAGAAAATTATAAAAAAATAATAGAAAGAAACTCGTATTATGATCAATTTTTAAAATTTTTGTTCAACTTTCTCTCACTCTCTCATTTGTTTCTAGAGTTTTTCTCATCAATTCCAACCTAGCATTAATTCTCGTCTTAGTCTCATTCACTAAAACAATATCATTTGCAAATACCATACACCGTGGCACCTCATCTTGTATTTGTCCAGCCAACTCATCCATATCAAGTGCAAAAAGATAAGGACTTAATGTTGAACCTTGGTGTAGACCTATAGTAATTGAAAAGTCATTACTTTCTCCGGCTGATGTTCTTACTGTAGTCATGGCCCTATCATATATATCCTTGATCACGTCAATATATCTATGAGTTAATCCTTTTTTTATGTAGAACCCACCATATTTTATCTCTGAGTATCGTATCATATTCCTTCTCTAAATTTATAAAAAAATCATACGAAGATCCTTCTTTTTCTCCCTAGAACTCTCCATTAATATCCTCAATAAATGGATTGCTTCCATTGCTAACCTCCCAGGAAAAACCCAAATTGACTCTCGAATATTGTTGTCTTCAATCTCAATCAATATTCAATCATTATCTCCCAAAGTTACATTGTATGACTCATTAATTTAATACCACGATAATTTGAACAACTTTGTATGTCCGATTTATTTTTATAAATAGGTACTAAAACACTCTTTATCTATTCATCGGGCATCCTATTGGTCATTAAAATTCTATTAAATAATATTTTAATCCAAGATACTCCTTCATCCCCTAAGCCATGTATCTCTCAGTGCTTATGTGACACCCCGTCTAATAAGATACCCGACGATCACTCCAATATTAAATTAAAACAGGAGTCTCATATGGATCATTCTTAGCATCACTGTCTAAAATCCATTTAATTACTAATAACCTATTAGGCCGGTGTCAAAATTTTACTTAACTACTCTTTTTAACAACAACGAATATAAACATCCACACAGTTTTTGCGTAAATGAAACTAGAATGAAATAAAATAACCGAACACTCGGTCAAAATATACAACAATATCGAATGATGCTCTAAAAGAATAAATAAATGAAATTGGACCATTGACCCGAATATTTATACAGTACCTCTTATCTAGAGTACAAGAATGGAAGCGACTATAAAAAACCTGCACGCATCCACAGCTGTTGCAACTGACATCTGACTCGAAAGAAGTATCATCCAGGTGTCCCTGTGTCTGGACACCTATATAATATATATATATATATATATATAATATATATATATATATATATATATATATATATATATATATATATATATATATATACAGCAAGAAAGGAAAAGTAGATAAACGAGTCAGAGCCCGAGTTTGAAAAATATTTAGCAAGTGCATAAATGCCTTACTTTTTTTAGAAAAAGGTTTTATCTCATATTTAAATTTGGTATCGCACACCCCTGAAATACCCATAACCTCTCCACTAACAGTGCACTCCTAGCGCATCCCTCTAAACATCCTAGTCTAACTACCCTGCTAAACTAGTCTATCACCCAACCACTATCAACCCTAGATAGTCCCCAGTCTCAACACTATGCCAAGTTCGTGCGTGGGGTGTCTTGCAAAGCGAAATCCAAACAAGGAACCCCCCCCCCCGATACACTACTACGCGGCAAGGTCGATCGTCGGGATCCATTAGACCCTTGGTACACGATTTATCCATATATATATACATATTCATATTACAGTATACATCTGAATCTATCTCTCGGACTGAGGATTCATATACAAAGTATTTATCAATACTTTTCATTTTTATCTCAAAACTTTCCATTTCCCTTCTCATATCCTGGAAATGTATTTAAAAGCCAATTCATTTTCATGAATTGCTTTAACAAAACATATAACTTTTCAAAATCCAGTTTTATTATCATAAAAATGCTTTCCGTTTCAAAATATCCCATTTCCCTTTTTTATATTCAGGAAATGTATTTAAAACCCATTTTCATTATCATAAAAATGCTTTTACCATATCATATGCTTCCACTTCCCTTCTTCCATCCGGGAAGTTTTACCGAAGCCAAAACCTTTATCCCATTTCCCTTCTTCCATCCAAGAAATGTAAATTAAAGCCAATTTATTATCATAAATTGCTTTAATACCAATAATGTCCAACATTATTGAAACCAATTATATATATATCATATAACGCGTTCTAAGACTGCACGTACGACGCGCCCCTAAATGACCATCATCTTATAGTGCCTATCAATTACGACACCTGGGCACCTATACGCAATACGTCGGGAAGCAGCCATATGCCTACGGGCTAGTCATAACCACACCCAAAGTTACCTAACCATCGCAGAAAACATAACATAACATAAACGCTCATATGGCCTAAAGGACTATATCCACCCTGCATTCGCTAGCCAGGGGGCTTCACCTCAGCGCACGAACTTCCCTTATGATGTCATTTAGAGAGGGTGTTGACTATAAATCTGTAATTATGAAAATCATTTCTTTTCCATTTTGAAAACATTCATATTTTATTTTCAAAATCACCTACATCATATCATGTATACTTTAATCACATAGTATATATAAATACCATATATTCCTCCTCGAATATATATAAATGGCAATATTTGCCAATCACATAATAATATTTAAGTATTCTCTCTCTTAAATATTACTCACACCTAAGTCGCTATTTAAAGACTTGTACATAAACCCAAATGTCTCTTGTCCCAAAATATTAAATAAATCCATACCCCGGATCACACTCTAAATTAATCCGAGGTTTACTTATCCTCCCCAAATCATCATTTAGGAGTCCTAATATCCCATGTAGAAACTTCTATAATAGTCTCCAAAACCATAATTTAAGTGTAACAACCCTCACTTTTGAGAACCTATTTTATATTTATTTACTATGTGTAGTAAATTAGTAATTATATAAACTGTTGGAATGGGGAGTAAGTATTAATTTAGTGAAGAAAAGTTAGTATTTGCTATGATGCTGCATATTTATCTTATGTGTAGGTGAATATCACCATGATGTATTTTATTGTGTCATGAAATTTAAAATGGGATTTTGACTTAATAATGAAACCGGAACTTAAAATGGATTATAAAATTTCCAAATGATAATTTGGATGGCTTAGTTAGTTCCGGGAGGTGTGAGACAGTCAAATTGTGTGCCATATTGTATTTTGAGGATTTGGGTACTTTTGACTGGTTTTAGCTTAAATGTATAGTTGCGTATTATTTTATCGCGGTATTGATCACCTAAGTGTCAATTCTAAATATAAAGGCAAGATTTATGTCTTGAGTAAGTCACTATTCCCCTAATTGTGTTCCTAAACCTAAAGAGAAAGAGAGAAGGAGAGAAACCTTGGGAGATAAGAGGGATTGAAGCTTGGGAGATTTTCTTGCATTCATCTTCATCAAATCTGAAATTGGAAAGCTTGAGGCAAGTTTTCTACTTGCTATTATGTGATTTAAGTTGAATAAGTAGTGTTGATAGTTGTGGATTTATTTATGGTTTAAGAAAGTTTGGTTTTCTTGTTGGATGAATGGGTTATAAACCTTTGGAGGTTGATTTGAGTTAATATTGGTGTAGATATTAGTTGTTGGATGCAATTAAAATTGCTGGTGGTAATAAATGGGGAGGGTTTTGTTGTTGGAAGAAAAAATGGGTCTTAGGTCTGCTATGACCAGTCGACCGCGGTTCCAGGACCGATCGACCGGGACTTCAGGAGAGGGCACACTGCTTTCCTACCAAAGTCTAAAATTTGAAGCATGGTCGACCGCGGTCCGTGACTGGTCGATCGGCCCCCCTTCACCTGGACTTTCTGCTTTTTTTCGTAGGCTAAATTTTGGGACACGGTCGACCGCGGTCTCAGGACCGATCGACCGGTCCCCTGTTTTCCACCCTTAAATTTTATTTTAGTTTCCTAGGTTTCTTCTTTTAATTAGGGACTAGGAACCTTCTTGTATGAAGTAAACTTAGAGTCCTAGACCTTTAATTGAGTTTGGGCGTTACCCTAGAGTTGAATGGGTTCACTTGGGGTTAATTCCGTAACTACCTAAAGTGATGTTTAGGCTTTTCTTTTCCTCTCTCAAATTATTAGAAACTGTGATTTATAAACCATTATTTGGAGGCTTTAGGAACCCTATCGAGGTATATAAAACCTTGGGGCTCATGAGATTTTGGGGATCCTTTGGAGAATAGCTCGGTACTAAATAATAGGATGAAGATTAATGAGAATATCCAGGAATAATGGTTTCAAATAAAATGAAACATACACGTGATTAATGAATATGATGATGAAATGAAAATGGGTAAATGTTAATTTACTTAAACACACCTCTCTAAATGCTATCATAAGGGAAGCTCGCGCATGAGGTGATGTCCCGTGACTAATGAATGCAGGGAGACTATAGACCTCGACCATATGCGGGATATTTTTATATTTTTTTGTGCTAGTGAGGTAATTTCGGGTGTGGCTATGACTCACTCGCAGGTATATGGCCACTTCCCGACGTGCGTTAGGTGCCCAGGTTGTCTTGTATAGATAGGCCCTGGAAGATGATAGTCATTTAGGAGCGCGCACAGTGGGGAAACTAGGAGGGGCGGTCTTGGAAGCGTTATATGTATAAGAATATAACCTTTCTAAATCAAGTGGGACTTGATACTTGTATTGTCATAAGAAAGTATGATGATAATTATATTCCTGTTAAGGAATGGAAAATGAAAAGACATGCTATATAATGTGGTTCAAATATAGCTCTTTTTCAATAAATTCATAATGGTTAGAATTATTTAAACTGCTTTATCATACTTGGTGATTAGGTTGTTAGATGTTCATATACATCATTCATGATTATCTCTTCATATCTATCATGCTTCTTGTTCTTCTGGTAATCATATATAAATCGGGCCCTGACCCGTTCATTTTCCATGTTGTGCATGTTATTGTATCCACCCAGGTGCTCCTCCGCAAGGGCGCCCGATGTGAAAATCCTATTCCAATACTTTCGAGGAGCTGTATGATTTTGCGGATTATTACAGGATGTTTGGTTAGACGCTTTCATTTTTGAATTCTAGATATGATCGGTTCTTTCATTTGGGCGGGTAGCCTAAACTTTTGTAATTGTTAATGGATGTATTATGTAAATTTATGGAACTGTTGTAATACGTTGAATGTAACTGTGGACCGACAGCTTATTCGGTCCTTGATTTATGTTGTATTCGTAGCAATATAAATTTCTTTGGAATCCCCTTCTTTTTATCGAATTGGGTTGTTTAAATTATTTTCTCATCTCTTAATCAAAGAAAAAAATATTGGCATGCCGTCTTCTGATTTATTGGGTGGTTTTTCTGTATACTTATTTTATTGTTATGATGCTGAGACTGATGTCCATCCATGATTCTGTCATTTTGAGGTATCGGGTTGGCCACCCCTTATTTCGGATCTTGGGTTGTCACATTAAGTATCCGTAAACTTAAAAGGAGAAAACCTCAAAATTTTCCAGGACCGAATCAATTCGGCCTGTCCCAATCGATTCGCTGGCCACCGAATCAATTCGCCCTGTACAAATCGATTCGAAATAGTTCTACTTTCAAACTGTCTCTTACCGAATCGAATCGGCTGGTCCGAAATTCCCAAATCTGCTTAGGGTTTTATATATACCCCAAAATCCAAAACTCCTTCCAATATCCATTTAAATTATAACTCGGGTATATTCTTACAACCCAAAGTTTTCATATCTCCTCAAGTCCTTTAGAGGTCCTAACACTCTATTTGAGAACCCCTAATATTTGTCTCCAAGTAATTATGGCCATAATTTATGACTAACTATTTCGATCTCGGACAGCTTTCCGTATAAAAATCACTATAAATCCAAAAAAAAATCAGAAAAATACGCGGTCAGCGCCCACGCGACCGCGTCGAAAAGATCTACAATTTTCATTTTTTGACCAAGATCCAAATCGATCGCCTCTAGGCCGAATCGATTGGGGCTTTAACGGTCTAGTCCTTGGACTAACAATTTTGGACAAAAAAACTAGGCCCAACAAATTTTAAACAATTAGGTCCAACATATAAATACCCCGAAATTAAAACAAACACGCACTATTCAGAAATCGAAGCGCCAAAAACACTGTATTCTCTCTTGAATCAAAACCTTAATCGTACCATCTCTTCGATCAAAACCCCAAAACGAATCTATTTCTCAATCAAATTTTGGTCAACTAACAGCATATAAATACTCCTGATCGAAGCTCTAAAAACTCTGTTCGATCAAAACCCTAACTCTCTTCGATCAAAACCCTAGCTCTCTTCGATCAAACCCTAATCGTTGAAGTTCTACATTCTTCCAAACAGCACTAACAAGTATGTATACATTCTCTTATTACCTTTTTGTCCTTGTGTATTTTGTGTTCTCTTATGTATAAATTTGTAGACACGTGGACTGATGAAATCACATTCTTCTTTTTCATGTTATGTATTTCATCATATATTTGTTTCCCTCATTTTAATTGCAAAACACACTTTTTGCATGTTAGATATATGTATTTCATCATTGTACTTTTCCTCCTGTATACATCATTTATCGAGGATTTATCAAGGACTAGGAATATATACATGATTGGAATATGTACATGTACAGGCCCTGTGTTGCGTGTACTATGTGTATTTTGCGTGTACTATCAAAAAGTACACGCAAAATACACAGAGTACACGCACATTTAAATTGAATTTCTCAATTCATTGTGCATGTACTTTTATGTTTTATACGTGTACTCTATAGAACATGTACATGTACAAGCCCTGTGTTGCGTGTACTATGTGTATTTTGCGTGTACTTTTAAAAAGTACACGCACATTGAAATTGAATTTCTCAATTCATTATGCGTGTACTTTTATGTTTTATACGTGTACTCTACAAAATATTTATTTCAAATCCATATTTGATCAATCCTATGTTATTTTGGTCCACGCCAGCGGCATTTGAATGATATTCCATGAGTTTTTAAGAAGTAATATTATTTTGTTAATATTTAGGAGTGTTTTTTGTCCAATAGCCAGCTGCATTTGAATGATATGTTATTAGCTAATAATCAATTTTATTACGTGTACTTTTTCATTTTTTGCATGTATTTTGTTGAAAGTACACGCAAAAAATTCAGAAAGTACACGCACATTGAAATTCAATTTATTCAATCCAATATCCATGTACTAATGTGTATTATGAGTGTACTATTTTGTATTGTTTTGTTATTGTTTAGGAATCATACGATCAAGCATGTTCAACTACAAAACTGCTGCTTGCACGTTCGAAGATCTTAACAATACAAAACCTTTCACATTGACAGTGAATAGTACTAATGATGACGAAATTCATTTTCTCCTTCGCATCAATGAAAGAGCTAAAAGGTTACTTGGTTTCTACTACTACTATGAAGACATTTACTGCACTTTTGATGTGCAACAGCTTCAAGTAACTGAATCGAAAGCGAAGGATTTAGCTAAACGAATTGAGCAGTATTGCTTAAGGGGTTTTGATAATGTTGGAGCTTTTAGCATTCAGCTATTGTATCACTTCTTTACTGAATATGTTAGAAGTAGAGAATCTTGGTTTTTGACTTGTCGAACAACCTCTGTTAGGTATTACCATGAAACTGACGATATATATTATCGCCTTTAGCATGTATTTTGATGAGACTTGTATAAATTGTTTGTGATAATATTGCATGTAATTTTTGTTAAATACGCTTGTATTTTATTATTTTAGTCTATGTTTTATTCTAATTCGCATGTATTTTATTTTTTGTACATATCATTATAGGTTAGTAATTTAAATTTTGTTTATAGATCAATATAATGGGGATGAAGATGAAGGCAAGAAGAGGAAAGAAACAAAAAAATAGCAGTTCTGATGATAGTTCTTCATCCAGTTCCAGTTCCAGTTCCAGTTCCAGTTCCAGTTCCAGTTCTAGTTCTAGTGTGGCATTAAAATCTAAACGTCCTGCAAAGAAGAATGACCAATATCGGTCAAATATTGTTAGCTTTCTCCATGATTTGCATCTGATTAAAGATAAAATAAACAATAGCCATATTGAACTTCTTAAGAAGACTCCATTTTGGGAGCTTTTCAATGCCTACTACAGTGAGAAAGTAGTAGAAGTGGACCACAAGAAGACGGATAAAAATATGTTATCAATTATCGAGCTGTACAATACGGAAACCAAAAGTTTCCGTATGAAGAGTAGGATTCCAATAATGCCAATAGATATAAGTGAAATATTTGGCATACCCCTGGTTGAGGGTTTAAAATCAATAGAACTGAATAAGGGACCGAATACTGCTAAAAAATCTGGATTACAAGCACAATACTTCGCAAAAAGATTAGGAAAATTAGAAATATTGAATGGTTTGAAGAAATCAGTTGAATTGGAGACGGATGAAGGAATTGCTGATTTTGTTAAAATTGTGTGTCTCCACTTCTTGAACACGTTATTTTTCTCCAACTCAAACTTCACCCTTGGAGAATTTTGGTTGAAATACATCGACGATATTGAGGAAATGAATAAGTATGATTGGGCATCTGCTGTGCATAAGTTTCTCATACAGTCACTTGACAAATCAGCAAGTTCAAAACCTAGCACAGTTACTGGATGTGTCATTTTCCTACTGGTGAGCAAAAAAATATCATGTACTATCAAAATTTACATACCAATACTCACGTGTATTTTGAAAATACACGTTTATTTTAACGTGTATTTTGAAAATACACGTGATATTTTCACGTGTATTTTGAAAATACACTTGATATTCCTGATATTTCAAAATTTAGATACCAATACTTACCTGTACTTTGAAAATATTACGTGTATTTTCAAAATACATGTGATATTTTCTCTTGTTCTTTCAAAATACACTTGATATTTCACGTGTATTTTGAAAATACACGTATTATATCACCTGTATTTTCAAAATACACGTCTTAATCACGTGTATTTTTGAAAATACACTTGATATTCATGATATTTCAAAATTTAGATACCAATACTTACATGTACTTTGAAAATATTACGTGTATTTTCAAAATACATGTGATATTTTCTCTTGTTCTTTCAAAATACACTTGATATATCACGTGTATTTTGAAAATACACGTCTTATATCACGGGTATTTTCAAAAATACACGTCTTAATCACGTGTATTTTGAAAATACACTTGATATTCCTGATATTTCAAATTTTAGATACCAATACTTACCTGTACTTTGAAAATATTACGTGTATTTTCAAAATACATGTGATATTTTCTCTTTTTCTTTCAAAATACACTTGATATATCACGTGTATTTTGAAAATACACGTCTTATATCACGTGTATTTTCAAAAATACACGTCTTAATCACGTGTATTTTGAAAATACACTTGATATTCCTGATATTTCAAAATTTAGATACCAATACTTACCTGTACTTTGAAAATATTACGTGTATTTTCAATATACAATTGTAAAATTTGTAAAGTACACTTTTAATTTTGCGTGTATTTTGAACAAATCTCTTGTACTTTCCATTATTAATTCCTAGGTAATACAAGTATTAAATTCATTTTATTTTTTGTATGATCACAGTATTGGGCATGTGAGAAATTTGAAATTATTTCTCCTGTTGAAGAATATAAAGAAAATACTCCAAAATTCCTGAAGTGGAAGTTATCGTCTTTGAAACAATGGTTTGTGAAGAATGACATCGCAACAGCAACTTTGAAGCAGGCTACAAATAAACCAGCTTGTAAGGACTGTCCTGTATAAAAGGAATCTCAGTTTTAAGGGCCAAGTTACTCTTTGAACATACCTACAGAAAGTCCTATACATGCTGATTCATCATCAAAAAAGGTTGCTGAAGATATTAATAACAATGATTTTTCAGATGGTTGGAATATTCCCCTTAAAAACATAGTGACTCCAAAGAAAAAGAATGGAAAAGATCAACCAAATGTTAATTTGGAGGAACAAATTGTTGTTTTGAAAAGGAAATTGTTGGAAAAAAATAACCAAATATCTAAAGCAGCTGAAGACATTAATGGTGCACTTGAGAAGGTGACCTCTTTGGAGGTGGAGAGTGCCATTTTGAATGTACAGTTGCAGGTAGATCGTGATTCACTTTTTGAAGCCCATGAGGAAATGAAGAAGTTAAAGGTGGAGAATTCCAACCTTTTGAAAGAAAAAGAGTTATTAAATAAGTTGGAGGTAGAAAATGCCCAACTAGTTGAGTTAAACAATTCTTTAAAAGAAAAGCTTGATCAAGTCACAATGAGTGACTCAGATAGAATTAAAGAATTGGATGAATCATTGAAAAAACAGGCAGAATCAACACGAATTTTGGAACAAAAGAATGGATATCTGTCTCTGAGTATTGAAGATCTCAAAAAAAGTATGATGATACATTGCAACAATGGAAAGATGATGACATAGAAAAGATGACATTGAGGTAGAATCTTGAGGAGTCAGAATTGAAAAGAACTCAACAGGTACTTTTGAATGCAGAGTACACGCAGTTTTCCTAAAGTACACGCAGTTTTCCTAAAGTACATGCAGTTTTCCTAAAGTATACGTTTAAAGTACACGTTTAAAGTACACGCAGTTTTCCCAAAGTACACGCAGATTTCCCAAAGTACACGCAGTTTTATTTCATAGTATTTTTAATGGAGTTTTATTTGATATTAGAAATAATGCAAAGTACATGCATTATTTTATTAAAAATAATGCAGTTTTATTCAAGTATTGCTTATAATGTAACATTTTTTTTGTATAACAGGAAAACAATAATAAAATCCTTAATGACAAAATTTCTGAGTTGAAGAAAATGCTTGAAAAATCAGAATTAAAAAAAACTGACCAGGTATCTATAAAATACAATAGATATATAGTACACGCTTTACTTTCTAAATTTTATGATAAATTTTATGTATATTATAAATTTTATAAAGTACACGTATTTTATAATACACGCGTGTATAGTATAAAATACACGCATGTATTAAAATACACGCGTGTACTTTATAAAATACATGTAAGAGAAAATGAATCATTGTTTCAAAACATGCTTATAATCCAACATTCCTTGTTAAATATATCAGGAAAACATTAATAAACAACTCATGGACGAAATTTCGAGTTTGAAGATTGAACTAGCCTCAAAGAAAGTTCAGGGCACCCCCAAAATATCCAAAACAAAAAGACCTCTTACTAGAGGGCATAAGAAAAGAAAAGCTGACAGCGAAACCGAAAAGCATGAACCAATTAAGAAACAAAAAGAGTCAAAGCTGAGAAAAGGCCGTCTAACAATAGCTGGACAAATGAAGGAAACTCACTTCAAGCTTGAAGAAATCGAAGTATACAAATATCTCGATGAAGCTTCGAAGAAAAATATTGAAGATTTTATTCAAAAGGTTGAGCCAGGGTAAAGTTTATTGTTTTATGATATATCACTTCGCCAATTTATATTTTTTTTGGTGCAAAAAAATAGGGTTATTATTATTATACAATTATTATTGATTATATAAAATGCAGGGAATTTATTTTCCAAGGGCTGGTTTCGTATGTCCCATGGGAAGATTTAGTTGAAGTCCTCAACAATCAAGAAATTTCAAGCCAAGTATGTAGTCCAAATATTAGACATCCATTAAATTTCAACATTATTATTTCCTCGCCATTTTATATTGTGTGAAAAAGATAATACTTGTCTTTAGTGAAGTATTGAGGTTAAAATTGTAAGAGGAAGGGCTCTCCTACTCACACACTTTTTCTGATTATTGTTGGGTAAGTACTATTAAACCAAAAGTTTTGAGAAACAAATTTATGTTTTTTTATTAACACAATGTCTATAATTTTTATTCAGATAGAAGCTTGCAGCACAAATGAAGTCAATAAGAAGGGGGAGTTATACAGAGATTTATTTGAATAGTTAGGCACTTGTAATAATTTGTTCATTGTACTAAGACATAGTGTAGGACATTTCACATTACTTGTGATATACAAAAAAGAAAATAAAGTGGTCCACATGGATTCCCTTCGATCGAATAACAAGGAAAAAACACAATGTTCTGCGATGATGCAAAAAAATTGGTTAGTCCCTAAACTTAATTAGTAATGTTACTTGTACTTATTTATACACGTGTATTTTAAAATACAATGCGTGTACTTTGTATTAGTTGCACATAATTACCCAGATTATAAAATTACACGCATCATATTCCAAAATACACGTGAAATGAACCAATAGAAGTTACGTGTACTTTAATATTATGCATGTACTTTTAACTCTTTAGGCAAAATACACGCATCATATTTTAAAATACACGTGAATGATAAAAATAAAATATGCATGTACTTTAATATTATGCGTGTACTTTTAACTCATTAGGCTAAGTACACGCATCATATTTTAAAATACACGTGAATGATAAAAATAAAATATGCGTGTACTTTAATATTATGCGTGTACTTTTAACTCATTAGGCAAAGTACACGCATCATATTTTAAAATACACGTGATATGAAAAAATAAAATATTGCGTGTACTTTAATATTATACGTGTACTTTTCACTCTTTAATCTTCATATACTCTTTTATTTGTATACACCAAATATTTATCTTCTCAACAGTTTTCTGTCTTCCAAAAAACAATGTGCTTATTGAAGACTGAAGTAGAAATAATGAAAAACAATGATTTCAAAATTCAGAGGAAGTTTGACGAAGGTACACCAAATGAGTTTACATTGGATGATGATCCATTGACAGAGCAAGAAAAAAGGACAGTAGATTTCTTGTTGGAAAGTGATCTCAAATTTGACCTAATAAGAGATCATGAATGCCCTAAACAATATAATGGGTAAGAAAAACTTCATTTATAAAAATTACTAATTTGTATCTTTTCAAAAAATCTCATCACATTATACTAATTTGTATATTTATTTTATTTTAATTTCAGGGTTGACTGTGGGGTGTTCTGCATGTACTACATTGAACAAATAAGCAGAAACAAGGAAATGCAAAAATTGTTTCAAGACCCAGACAAGCTAAAACAAAGAGCATATGTACTCGGGGAAATTCTTCTATCAAAATATTTCTTCCCCCGAAAGGAGGAAAAACTTCTATAAATTGTGATTCAAATTCAAAACATATTTGTAATTTGTTTTGTGTTATATTGGTTACTGTTTACAATATTTATTACACCAAAATGGTTTTTTCCCGCTGGCGCGGACCACAATCCACGTAAGGTTTAGACAAACAATTCATCTGAGTGTTATGAAACAACGTTCAAAATACACGCATTTTTACTAAAGTACAAGCACTGGTTAATATAATAAATTTTTATTATTTTAATTGAAAACTACTTTTAAGAATTCATTAAGGACACAATAACCAAAATCAATTTATTAAGCTCAACTACTCACTTCCCAACTACTTGTGGTCAAGAAATAAATAGCTTCAACTTTTCCTATAAAAGAGTAATATCTGTTCCTTTCTTAACCATTACATCTAGGGTAAAGATAACATAATGGCTATTCTAGCAGAAAACTTGCGAGAAACTCTTGAGAGAGATGAAAGAAATAAAAAAAATAAGGTAAATTGAGGAAAATATTGTAACAACCCTCACTTTTGAGAGCCTATTTTATATTTATTTACTATATGTAGTAATTAATTATAAAACGATGGATGTTGAGTAAATATTAATTTAATATGGAAAAGGTTAATATTTACTGAAATGTTGTATGATTACCTGATGAGTAGGTAAAGTTATCCATGTGGTGACTAGTTGTGTCATAAGAATTAAAATGACATTTTGGTTTAATGAGAAACCGGAACTAAAAATGAGTTATAAAATTTCCAAATGATAATTTGGAAAGTGCAGTTAGTCCCGGTAGGTGTGAGACAGTTAAATTAGGTGCAATATTGCATTTTGGTATTTCGGGAACTTTTGACTGGTTATGGCTTAAATGTGTAGTTGCGTATCATTTTATCGCGTATTAGCCATTAGAGTTGGGCACTTTAGACTTAAGGCCCGATTAAGTCTTGCTAGCCTTATTATTTTACCTCATTTTCTCTTAACACACAATTGAGCCCTAGAGAGAGTAGAGAGAGGAAGAGAAATTTGGGAGAAAAAGAGAAATTTGGAGATTCAAGCTTGGATCATTGCCTACACCAAATCAAATCTGAATTTGCATGATCAAGGCAAGTTATCTACTTGCTATTATATGATTTAAGGAGAATAATTAGTTGTGATAGTTATGAATTTGTTGTGTTTAATCATTTTAGGGTTTTGTTAGATTAATTGGGTATTAACCCTTGGAAGTGGATTTGGATGATAAATATTGCAAATGATGGTAGTTAGGTGTATTTATGGAATTTTAGTTCCATTATATGAGCTTGGTTTGGTTGATTTTGGGTTGGAAGAAGATTTGGAGTTTAAAACTCCATAGCCAAACTTGGCAATTTTGCAGGGGCGAATCGATTCGGCTTGTCCGAATTGATTGGCTATAGGGGCAGTGTCCAGGTCTGAGTGGACCGAATCGATTTGGCTGGTCCAAATCAATTCGGCAAATATGCATAATCCCATATTTCCTGGCCGAATCGATTCAGAAATCCTGCATTTTCCTTTTGTTTTTTTTTTCAAATTTTAAACTTTTTCTTTAGGATTAGGACCTAGGAACCTTCTTGAATGGAGTAAACTTAGAGTCCTAGAGTATTAGTTGAGTTTGGTCTCCACCCTAGATTAGAATTGGGTCATCTGGGGTTTATTTCTCGGGGTGTTTAAAGAAATGTTAAGGCATTTCTTCTTTTATTCAAACTTTTTTAAGTTAGGAAGTTAAATGCCCATGTTTGGAGACTTAGGGGCTTATCGGAATTATCTGAATTTTGGGAATTGTAGATCATAATGATCATTTGGAGATTTATTCGGGACTTGTAATTTGAGGAATATTAATGATGATATTCGATGAGAATAGGTTCGAATAAAATGAACCCAAATGTTTAAAGATGATAGGTTCAACTAAAATGAACCCAAACTGTGTTAAAGATGATTGGTTCAAATAATATGAACCCAGTTGTTTAAATAATGATAGGTTCGAATAAAAAGAACCAAACACATGGATAATGGAAATGGAATTTGGTAATGGGAATTGAAAATAAAAATGAGATTTAAATGGTAAATGTTAATTTACATAAACACACCTCTCTAAATGACATCATAAGGGAAGTTCGCGCGCTTGGTGATGCCCCTAGCTAATGAATGCAGGGTGGATATAGTCCTAGGCCATATGCGGGGTTTTTATATGTTTTCTGTGCTGGTGAGGGATTCTGGGTGTGGTCCTGACTCTCCCGCAGGAATATGGCCGCTTCCCGACGTTGCGTTATGATCCCAGGCTGCCTTGTTTGATAGGCCCCTGGAAGATGATGGTCATTTAGGGGCGCGCCCAGTTGGGAAACTCAGAGGGCCGGTATTAGAATCGTTATATGTATAAGAATATAACCTTTCTGCATCAAGTGGGACTTGATGGAAATATGCCATAAAGAGCATGGATACGTCCCATAAAGAGCATGTGATTGAGATTTATGTGCCATAAAGAGCACTTGATACTAATGTTATTCCTATTAAGGAATGGAAAGATAAAATGGAAAGTTACTTAACTATGGAAGTTAATAAATGAAGGAAAATTATATCTTCTTGATTAAACCAAATAAATGGTTTTATTCCTATTAAGGAATGTAAAGGGATATGGTAATGGATTAATGAGAAAAGGTTTTAAATTAAAGTTATTTACTTTTAAATTCTTAGTATATATTTATGTGTATGCACATCTACAGTGGATTTATTTTCATCTGATTTATGTGATCATTCATTTGTTTATAACAATGGGATGGCCCTTGACTTTGTGTTGTAAATCACACCCTCATCTTGTTAGTCTCTTCAGCTATGTCCCATTTATTTGTTACCCTAAGAATTATTGGTTTCATTTTGATTGAGGCTGAAACTCGATTTTATCCCCTCTCGTAATTTTTTGATTTTATGTTCATGGAACTGTCGTTCATCTGTTTATTAGAAGATGAAATTTCATTAATTTCTCGTCAACAAATGGAACTTATAATTAATAAAGATTTGATTTTGATATTAATATTGAATAAAAATCATGTTTCGTTCAAATAAAATGAAACCCAATCTAAGTTCAATCCATGTGTATGCTTATACAGAGTGGTACATATGTTTGGATTGAATTTAGTACTTATTATGAATATAGATTGAGATTGAAGACAACAGTATCTGAGAATCAATTTGGGTTTATGCCTGGGAGGTCAACAATGGAAGCAATCTTTTTATTGAGGAGATTAATGGAGAGGTATAGAGAGAAAAAGAAGGATCTTCATATGATTTTTATAGATTTGGAGAAGGCGTATGATAGGATACCCAGAGATATAATATGGTGGGTTCTACATAATAGAGGAGTGACTCGCAGATATATTGACGTGATCAAGGATATGTATGATGGTGCGATGACTACAGTAAGAACATCAGCTGGAGAAAGTAGTGAATTTTCAATTACGGTAGGGCTACACCAAGGTTCAGCATTAAGTCCTTATCTCTTTGCTCTTGTTATGGATGAGTTGACTGGACAAATAAAAGATGAGGTGCCATGGTGTATGCTATTTGCAGATGATATTGTTTTAGTCGATGAGACTAAGATGGGGATAAATGCTAGGTTGGAATTGTGGAGAGAAACTTTAGAAACAAGAGGATTTTAAATAAGCAGAACTAAAACAGAATATGTGGAGTGTAATTTTAGTAGTAATAGGAGGACAATGGAGATGTGGTGAAATTGGAGAAATACCTAGAAATGATCATTTTCGTTATTTAGGATCAATTATACAAAAAGATGGAGATATTAGTGATGAAGTTACGCATAGGATTAGAGCAGGCTGGGTTAAGTGGAGAAGTGCGACCGTCATTCTGTGTGATAGGCATATACCTTTGAAGTTAAAAGGAAAATTTTATAGGACGGCCATTAGACCCGCCATGTTATATGGGGCAGAGTGTTGGGCAACCAAGAAACAAAATGTGCAGAAAATGAGTGTGGCGTAGATGCGAATGCTAAGATGGATTTGTGGTAAAACTCGAAAGGATAAAATTAAAAATGAAAAAATTCGTGAAACGGTAAAAGTAGCTCCTATAGAAGATAAATTGAGAGAAGATCGACTTAGATGGTTTGGACACATCAAGCGTAGACCAATGGATGCTCCTATAAGGAAGAGTGATTTAGTTAGTTTTGATGGTAACCCAAGGGGTAGAGGTAGGCCTAAATTAACTTGGCGGGATATTATAAAAAAGGACATGATATCATGTGATTTAACCGAAGATATTGCACTGGATAGAATGGAATGGAAAAATAGGATTCATGTAGCCGACCCCAAATAATTGGGAAAAGGATTTGTTGAGTTGAGTTGAGTTGAGTTGAGTTGAGTTTAGGGAAACCAAAAATATGGATGGTTCATTCAACCTCTAATTAATTTATTTAATGGTATTGTAATATGGTAGCATGATCTTGCATATTAAGCACTTTGTGTTTGACCTTGGGTAAAAAAATTAGCATATATTCAACATGTTGCATGTATTCTATAGCTGTTACATGTTTACGAGTTTGGTCGATAAAAAATTTGTTGAAGGATTTTGTTTTCCTCACCATTCGCACGTTTCTCTCTATCACCGAATTTCATAAACCTCGATAGTATAGATAAAAGAACACACGTGTATTTGAATATGCAAGTCTTCACTTATCTCGCTCAAGACAATATTAATTGCAAATCAAGTAGATTGGCATAAATTTGTAAAATATGTATTTCCTTTATCCTTTCTCCTACTATATGATATTCCACCTTATTTTTATTAGATTTAGGTATCCACACATAAGTTTCAACAACATCCCCATAGTGATATGTATAGTAAATAAATTAAAAGGTTTGAGTGTATGATCACCCCCACCTTTTCATTTCTCTTTCTTACCTTTCCACAAACATCAGAAACATTATAAAGTAATTTTTGTGCTTACTTTGGTGGATGGGGGTTTGTGGGTAGTTACTTTTACTTGAAAAAGGTATATGTGAAATATTTTCGGATGTTTAAAATCGGTTTTGCTACCCTGGAATATATTTCAAGTATATGGAGAATGGGCGTTTATATTTCGGAGATAGATGTGCTATAAGAATTGTAAATCAGATTCTTCATTAAATTAAATTAAAGGTTAGGTACCAATCTGATGAAGATTGATGTCTGGTGTTGGTAACATTAGTATTTGTTTGGCAGCATTATAGTAGTAGTAGCAAAAAAAATAAGCTTTATTTTTATGTGTATTATTCAGTTTATATCTTTACTTAGTATAAGTAAGACGTGAGTAGGGTAAGGTATTTGTTGAGAAAGTTCATTGACGGAGGCCTAATAATATTAAAATTTAATAGTATTTATATAATAACATTTATGTTATATTTTTCACTTAGGATAAATTTTAGTTGTTTGATACAAAGGAGGTACTGTGGTCACAACGTAATGCACATCTACATGACTAACGATCCTACCTATAAGTGGATGATGGACATCATTAGAGTGGTGAGAATTTTTCCATTTTTATTAAATACATTTGATTTACTTCTCAAAAAATATTTTTCAGAGCTGAATAGTAGAGTGAACTATGTAAAATTTGTCATTATAGTTGCAATGACTATTTTATACAATTATAATTACCTTTATAGTTCCAAGAAATTTATTTGAATAGTCAAACTCATTTCAAGTTAAAACTCATATCACTTAGAGAAATTGTTAATAAACCAATTACTTAATCCTAGATTTTATATTAGTAATATGTATTCTACTTATTGGGAGTATCTAACAAACACGCTATTATATTTATTAGCCTCTTATAGGATAAATTTCAACTTATGTTAGTGGGATTCTTTGGTAGTCTGAATGTGGAGTGAGATGTTTGTGTTGGGTCAATGGTGCTTAAAAAGGGATTATGGGTTTGGTTTTTAAAATGGAGTGGATCCAAAATTTAATTGGCCATAGTCGTATTTAATTTTGAAAGTAAATGTTAGGAAACAAAAAGTATACATGGATTTAGATGATGAAAAGATGTTGATGATCCTATGTTGTGCTCCAGACTTTTTGTTCGTTTGAGGAATTATTTTCCCTGATGTGAACTTGGCTTATAATGTGTTAAATTCTAGATGAATTCTAATGTATTTATTTTCATTATTTGACCCTTTTGTCTTTTCATTTTACAGATGCAACTAAATGCAACTTTTTTATTAGATATATATTAAGGTAGGACAGGTAAAGTAGAATATGACTTGGAAGTATTTATTTACATATTTGGTTTTGTTATTGTTTTTTATTGGGTGTAGAACAATGTCACACATGTGAAGTAACTAGTATATAAAAAGCCACGTATGATGTTCTCAATTAACTTAAAATGATCGTATGAATTGAGACAAATTAAGTGAATGTGCTACAACTTCCCTTAGCGATACTAGGAGAAATAAGGGTATGATAATTACCTTATATATGCCATTATATCGTAAAATAAAACTAACTATATTTTGATGATTTTAGTCTAATTCGTACTTTAATAAATTCTAAAATAGCTCACAAAAATTGTTGAATAAAAATTTCAACATGGATAAGTGTCATTCACTAAGCTCTCCCAATAGCATCGTTGGTTACATAAATATCAAATGAGGATATCACAGTCAACTAATACAAATAAGGTTAATTAAAAAAATTCTACACATAAGAGTCGTTATAAATGTTCAAATAAGAACCATGTCAATTTATTAATTAAAGCATTATCAACGATCAATGTCCTAAAAACCCAAGTTGGAAAAAAATGCATGGAGGCTTAATTCTAAGGTATTATGGAAAAGGCCTATGCTTCAATAGGTTTAGGTGGTGCTCCTCAAGTCTTTTTTAGGAAAAGCGATGAGGCATAGTGCCTTTGTTTACATGAGTTATGAAATTAAAAAGAAAATTATAAAAAAATAATAGAAAGAAACTCGTATTATGATCAATTTTTAAAATTTTTGTTCAACTTTCTCTCACTCTCTCATTTGTTTCTAGAGTTTTTCTCATCAATTCCAACCTAGCATTAATTCTCGTCTTAGTCTCATTCACTAAAACGATATCATTTGCCAATACCATACACCGTGGCACCTCATCTTGTATTTGTCCAGGCAACTCATCCATAACAAGTGCAAAAAGATAAGGACTTAATGTTGAACCTTGGTGTAGACCTATAGTAATTGAAAAGTCATTACTTTCTCCGGCTGATGTTCTTACTGTAGTCATGGCCCTATCATATATATCCTTGATCACGTCAATATATCTATGAGTTAATCCTTTTTTTATGTAGAACCCACCATATTTTATCTCTGAGTATCGTATCATATTCCTTCTCTAAATTTATAAAAAAATCATACGAAGATCCTTCTTTTTCTCCCTAGAACTCTCCATTAATATCCTCAATAAATGGATTGCTTCCATTGCTAACCTCCCAGGAAAAACCCAAATTGACTCTCGAATATTGTTGTCTTCAATCTCAATCAATATTCAATCATTATCTCCCAAAGTTACATTGTATGACTCATTAATTTAATACCACGATAATTTGAACAACTTTGTATGTCCGATTTATTTTTATAAATAGGTACTAAAACACTCTTTATCTATTCATCGGGCATCCTATTGGTCATTAAAATTCTATTAAATAATATTTTAATCCAAGATACTCCTTCATCCCCTAAGCCATGTATCTCTCAGTGCTTATGTGACACCCCGTCTAATAAGATACCCGACGATCACTCCAATATTAAATTAAAACAGGAGTCTCATATGGATCATTCTTAGCATCACTGTCTAAAATCCATTTAATTACTAATAACCTATTAGGCCGGTGTCAAAATTTTACTTAACTACTCTTTTTAACAACAACGAATAAAAACATCCACACAGTTTTTGCGTAAATGAAACTGAAATGAAATAAAATAACCGAACACTCGGTCAAAATATACAACCATATCGAATGATGCTCTAAAAGAATAAATAAATGCAATTGGACCATTGGCCCGAATATTTATACAGTACCTCTTATCTAGAGTACAAGAATGGAAGCGACTATCAAAAACCTGCACGCATCCACAGCTGTTGCAGCTGACATCTGACTCGAAGGAAGTGCCATCCAGGCGTCCCTGTGTCTGGACACCTATATAATATATATATATATATATATATATATAGCAAGAAAGGAAAAGTAGATAAACGAGTCAGAGCCCGAGTTTAAAAAATATTTAGCAAGTGCATAAATGCCTTACTTTTTTTTTAGAAAAAGGTTTTATCTCATATTTAAATTTGGTATGCACACCCATGAAATACCCATCACCTCTCCACTAACAGGGCACTCCTAGCGCATCCCTCTAAACATCCTAGTCTAACTACCCTGCTAAACTAGTCTATCACCCAACCACTATCAACCCCAGATAGTCCAAGTAATGTACTAAGGGCTAAGCTTCTCCCCAGTCTCAACACTATGCCAAGTTCGTGCGTGGGGTGTCTTGCAAAGCAAAATCCAAACAAGGAATCCCCCCCCCCTCGATACACTACTACGCGGCAAGGTCGATCGTCGGGATCCATTAGACCCTCGGTACACGATTTATCCATATATATATATACATATTCATATTACAGTATACATCTAAATCTATCTCCCGGACTGAGGATTCATATACAAAGTATTTATCAATACTTTTCATTTTTATCTCAAAACTTTCCATTTCCCTTCTCATATCCTGGAAATGTATTTAAAAGCCAATTCATTTTCATGAATTGCTTTAACAAAACATATAACTTTTCAAAAGCCAGTTTTATTATCATAAAAATGCTTTTCCGTTTCAAAATATCCCATTTCCCTTTTTTATATTCAGGAAATGTATTTAAAACCCATTTTCATTATCATAAAAATGCTTTTACCATATCATATGCTTCCACTTCCCTTCTTCCATCCGGGAAGTTTTACCGAAGCCAAAACCTTTATCCCATTTCCCTTCTTCCATCCAAGAAATGTAAATTAAAGCCAATTTATTATCATAAATTGCTTTAATACCAATAATGTCCAACATTATTGAAACCAATTATATATATCATATAACGCGTTCTAAGACCGCCCGTACGGCGCGCCCCTAAATTACCATCATCTTATAGTGCCTATCAATTACGACACCTGGGCACCTATACGCAATACGTCGGGAAGCAGCCATATGCCTACGGACTAGTCATAACCACACCCAAAGTTACCTAACCATTGCAGAAAACATAACATAACATAAACGCTCATATGGCCTAAAGGACTATATCCACCCTGCATTCGCTAGCCAGGGGGCTTCACCTCAGCGCGCGAACTTCCCTTATGATGTCATTTAGAGAGGGTGTTGACTATAAATCTGTAATTATGAAAATCATTTCTTTTCCATTTTGAAAACATTCATATTTTATTTTCAAAATCACCTACATCATATCATATATACTTTAATCACATAGTATATATAAATACCATATATTCCTCCTCGAATATATATAAATGGCCATATTTGCCAATCACATAATAATATTTAAGTATTCTCTCTCTTAAATATTACTCACACCTAAGTCGCTATTTAAAGACTTGTACATAAACCCAAATGTCTCTTGTCCCAAAATATTAAATAAATCCATACCCCGGATCACACTCTAAATTAATCCGAGGTTTACTTATCCTCCTCAAATCATCATTTAGGAGTCCTAATATCCCATGTAGAAACTTCTATAATAGTCTCCAAAACCATAATTTAAGTGTAACAACCCTCACTTTTGAGAACCTATTTTATATTTATTTACTATGTGTAGTAATTATATAAACTGTTGGAATAGGGAGTAAGTATTAATTTAGTGAAGAAAAGTTAGTATTTGCTTTGATGCTGCATATTTACCTTATGTGTAGGTGAATATCACCATGATGTATTTTATTACGTCATGAAATTTAAAATGGGATTTTGACTTAATAATGAAACCGGAACTTAAAATGGATTATAAAATTTCCAAATGATAATTTGGATGGCTTAGTTACTTCCGGGAGGTGTGAGACAGTCAAATTGTGTGCCATATTGTATTTTGAGGATTTGGGCACTTTTGACTGGTTTTAGCTTAAATGTATAGTTGCGTATTATTTTATCGCGGTATTGATCACCTAAGTGTTAATTCTAAACATAAAGGCAAGATTTATGTCTTGAGTAAGTCACTATTCCCCTAATTGTGTTCCTAAACCTAAAGAGAAAGAGAGAAGGAGAGAAACCTTGGGAGATAAGAGGGATTGAAGCTTGGGAGATTTTCTTGCATTCATCTTCATCAAATCTGAAATTGGAAAGTTTGAGGCAAGTTTTCTACTTGCTATTATGTGATTTAAGTTGAATAAGTAGTGTTGATAGTTGTGGATTTATTTATGGTTTAAGAAAGTTAGGTTTTCTTGTTGGATGAATGGGTTATAAACCTTTAGAGGTTGATTTGAGTTAATATTGGTGTAGATATTAGTTGTTGGATGCAATTAAAATTGCTGGTGGTAATAAATGGGGAGGGTTTTGTTGTTGGAAGAAAAAAGGGGTCTTAGGTCTACTATGACCAGTCGACCGCGGTTCTAGGACCGATCGACCGGGACTTCAGGAGAGGGCACACTGCTTTCCTACCAAAGTCTAAAATTTGAAGCATGGTCGACCACGGTCCGTGACTGGTCGATCGGCCCCCCTTCACCTGGACTTCTGCATTTCTTCGTAGGCTAAATTTTGGGATACGGTCGATCGCGGTCTCAGGACCTGTCGACCGGTCCCCTGTTTTCCACCCTTAAATTTTATTTTAGTTTCCAAGGTTTCTTCTTTTAATTAGGGACTAGGAACCTTCTTGTATGAAGTAAACTTAGAGTCCTAGACCTTTAATTGAGTTTGGGCGTTACCCTAGAGTTGAATAGGTTCACTTGGGGTTAATTCTGTAAGTACCTAAAGTGATGTTTAGGCTTTTCTTTTCCTCTCTCAAATTATTAGAAACTGTGATTTATAAACCATTATTTGGAGGCTTTAGGGACCCTATCGAGGTATATAAAACCTTGGAGCTCATGAGATTTTGGGGATCCTTTGGAGAATAGCTCGGTACTAAATAATAGGATGAAGATTAATGAGAATATCCAGGAATAATGGTTTCAAATAAAATGAAACATACACGTGATTAATGAATATGATGATGAAATGAAAATAGGTAAATGTTAATTTACTTCAACACACCTCTCTAAATTCTATCATAAGGGAAGCTCGCGCATGAGGTGATGTCCCGTGACTAATGAATGCAAGGAGACTATAGACCTCGGCCATATGCGGGATATTTTTATATTTTTTTGTGCTAGTGAGGTAATTTCGGGTGTGGCTATGACTTACTCGCACGTATATGGCCACTTCCCGACGTGCGTTAGGTGCCCAGGTTGTCTTGTATAGATAGGCCCTGGAAGATGATAGTCATTTAGGGGCGTGCCCAGTGGGGAAACTAGGAGGGGCGGTCTTAGAAGCGTTATATGTATAAGAATGTAACCTTTCTAAATCAAGTGGGACTTGATACTTGTATTGTCATAAGAAAGTATGATGATAATTATATTCCTGTTAAGGAATGGAAAATGAAAAGACATGCTATATAATGTGGTTCAAATATAGCTCTTTTTCAATAAATTCATAATGGTTAGAATTATTTAAACTGCTTTATCATACTTGGTGATTAGGTTGTTAGATGTTCATGTACATCATTCATGATTATCTCTTCATATCTATCATGCTTCTTGTTCTTCTGGTAATCATATATAAATCGGGCCCTGACCCGTTCATTTTCCATGTTGTGCATGTTATTGTATCCACCCAGGTGCTCCTCCGCAAGAGCGCCCGATGTGAAAATCCTATTCCAATACTTTCGAGGAGCTGTATGATTTTGCGGATTATTACAGGATGTTTGGTTAGACGCTTTCATTTTTGAATTCTAGATATGATCGGGTCTTTCATTTGGGCGGGTAGCCTAAACTTTTGTAATTGTTAATGGATGTATTATGTAAATTTATGGAACTGTTGTAATACGTTGAATGTAACTGTGGACCGACAGCTTATTCGGTCCTTGATTTATGTTGTATTCGTAGTAATATAAATTTCTTTGGAATCCCCTTCTTTTATCGAATTGGGTTGTTTAAATTATTTTCTCATCTCTTAATCAAAGAAAAAAATATTGGCATGCCGTTTTCTGATTTATTGGGTGGTTTTTCTGTATACTTATTTTATTGTTATGATGTTGAGACTGATGTCCATCCATGATTCCGTCATTTTGAGGTATCGGGTTGGCCACCCCTTATTTCGGATCTCGGGTTGTCACATTAAGTATCCCTAAACATAAAAGGAGAAAACCTCAAAATTTTCCAGGACCGAATCGATTCGGCCTGTTCCAATCGATTCGCTGGCCACCGAATCGATTCGCCCTGTACGAATCGATTCGAAATAGTTCTACTTTCAAACTGTCTCTTACCGAATCGATTCGGCTTGTCCGAAATTTCCAAATCTGCTTAGGATTTTATATATACCCCAAAATCCAAAACTCCTTCCAATATCCATTTAAATTATAACTCGGGTATATTCTTACAACCCAAAGTTTTCATATGTCCTCAAGTCCTTTAGAGGTCCTAACACTCTATTTGAGAACCCCTAATATTTGTCTCCAAGTAATTATGACCATAATTTATGACTAACTATTTCGATCTCGGACAGCTTTCCGTAGAAAAATCACTATAAATCCAAAAAAAATCATAAAAATACGTGGTCAGCGCCCACGCGACCGCGTCGAAAAGATCTACAATTTTCATTTTTTGACCAAATCCAAATCGATCGCCTCTAGGCCGAATCGATTGGGGCTTTAACGGTCTAGTCCTTGGACTAACAATTTTGGACAAAAAAACCAGGCCCAACAAATTTTAAACAATTAGGTCCAACATATAAATACCCCGAAATTAAAACAAACACGCACTATTCAGAAATCGAAGCGCCAAAAATACTGTATTCTCTCTTGAATCAAAACCTTAATCGTACCATCTCTTCGATCAAAACCCCAAAACGAATCTATTTCTCAATTAAATTTTGGTCAACAAACAACATATAAATACTCCTGATCGAAGCTCTAAAAACTCTGTTCGATCAAAACCCTAACTCTCTTCGATCAAAACCCTAGCTCTCTTCGATCAAACCCTAATCGTTGAAGTTCTACGTTTTACATTCTAAATCAAATTCTTCCAAACAGCACTAACAAGTATGTATACATTCTCTTATCACCTTTTTGTCCTTGTGTATTTTGTGTTCTCTTATGTATAAATTTGTAGACACATGGACTGATGAAATCACATTCTTCTTTTTCATGTTATGTATTTCATCATATATTTGTTTCCCTCATTTTAATTGCAAAACACACTTTTTGCATGTTAGATATATGTATTTCATCATTGTACTTTTCCTCCTGTATACATCATTTATCGAGGATTTATCAAGGACTAGGAATATATACATGATTGGAATATGTACATGTACAAGCCCTGTGTTGCGTGTACTATGTGTATTTTGCGTGTACTATCAAAAAGTACATGCAAAATACACAGAGTACACGCACATTGAAATTGAATTTCTCAATTCATTGTGCATGTACTTTTATGTTTTATACGTGTACTCTATAGAACATGTACATGTACAAGCCCTGTGTTGCGTGTACTATGTGTATTTTGTGTGTACTTTCAAAAAGTACACGCACATTGAAATTGAATTTCTCAATTCATTATGCGTGTACTTTTATGTTTTATACGTGTACTCTACAAAATATTTATTTCAAATCCATATTTGATCAATCCTATGTTATTTTGGTCCGCGCCAGCGGCATTTGAATGATATTCCATGAGTTTTTAAGAAGTAATATTATTTTGTTAATATTTAGGAGTGTTTTTTGTCCAATAGCCAGCTGCATTTGAATGATATGTTATTAGCTAATAATCAATTTTATTACGTGTACTTTTTCATTTTTTGCATGTATTTTGTTGAAAGTACACGCAAAAAATTCAGAAAGTACACGCACATTGAAATTCAATTTATTCAATCCAATATCCATGTACTAATGTGTATTATGAGTGTACTATTTTGTATTGTTTTGTTATTGTTTAGGAATCATACGATCAAGCATGTTCAACTAAAAAACTGCTGCTTGCACGTTCAAAGATCTTAACAATACAAAACCTCACATTGACAGTGAATACTACTAATGATGACGAAATTCATTTTCTCCTTCGCATCAATGATAGAGCTAAAAGGTTACTTGGTTTCTACTACTACTATGAAGACATTTACTGCACTTTTGATGTGCAACAGCTTCAAGTAACTGAATCGAAAGCGAAGGATTTAGCTAAACGAATTGAGCAGTATTGCTTAAGGGGTTTTGATAATGTTGGAGCTTTTAGCATTCAGCTATTGTATCACTTCTTTACTGAATATGTTAGAAGTAGAGAATCTTGGTTTTTGACTTGTCGAACAACCTCTGTTAGGTATTACCATGAAATTGACGATATATATTATCGCCTTTAGCATGTATTTTGATGAGACTTGTATAAATTGTTTGTGATAATATTGCATGTAATTTTTGTTAAATACGCTTGTATTTTATTGTTTTAGTCTATGTTTTATTCTAATTCGCATGTATTTTATTTTTTGTACATATCATTATAGGTTAGTAATTTAAATTTTGTTTATAGATCAATATAATGGGGATGAAGATGAAGGCAAGAAGAGGAAAGAAACAAAAAAAGAGCAGTTCTGATGATAGTTCTTCATCCAGTTCCAGTTCCAGTTCCAGTTCTAGTGTGGCATTAAAATCTAAACGTCCTGCAAAGAAGAATGACCAATATCGATCAAATATTGTTAGCTTTCTCCATGATTTGCATCAGATTAAAGATAAAGTAAACAATAGCCATATTGAACTTCTTAAGAAGACTCCATTTTGGGAGCTTTTCAATGCCTACTACAGTGATAAAGTAGTAGAAGTGGACCACAAGAAGACGGATAAAAATATGTTATCAATTATCGAGCTGTACAATACGGAAACCAAAAGTTTCCGTATGAAGAGTAGGATTACAATAATGCCAATAGATATAAGTGAAATATTTGGCATACCCCTGGTTGAGGGTTTAAAATCAATAGAACTGAAAAAGGGACCGAATACTGCTAAAAAATCTGGATTACAAGCACAATACTTCGCAAAAAGATTAGGAAAATTAGAAATATTGAATGGTTTGAAGAAATCAGTTGAATTGGAGACGGATGAAGGAATTGCTGATTTTGTTAAAATTGTGTGTCTCCACTTCTTGAACACGTTATTTTTCTCCAACTCAAACTTCACCCTTGGAGAATTTTGGTTGAAATACATCGACGATATTGAGGAAATGAATAAGTATGATTGGGCATCTGCTGTGCATAAGTTTCTCATACAGTCACTTGACAAATCAGCAAGTTCAAAACCTAGCACAGTTACTGGATGTGTCATTTTCCTACTGGTGAGCAAAAAATATCATGTACTATCAAAATTTACATACCAATACTCACGTGTATTTTGAAAATACACGTTTATTTTAACGTGTATTTTGAAAATACACGTGATATTTTCACGTGTATTTTGAAAATACACTTGATATTCCTGATATTTCAAAATTTAGATACCAATACTTACCGTACTTTGAAAATATTACGTGTATTTTCAAAATACATGTGATATTTTCTCTTGTTCTTTCAAAATACACTTGATATTTCACGTGTATTTTGAAAATACACGTCTTATATCACGTGTATTTTCAAAATACACGTCTTAATCACGTGTATTTTTGAAAATACACTTGATATTCCTGATATTTCAAAATTTAGATACCAATACTTACATGTACTTTGAAAATATTACGTGTATTTTCAAAATACATGTGATATTTTCTCTTGTTCTTTCAAAATAAACTTGATCTATCACGTGTATTTTGAAAATACACGTCTTATATCACGTGTATTTTCAAAAATACACGTCTTAATCACGTGTATTTTGAAAATACACTTGATATTCCTGATATTTCAAATTTTAGATACCAATACTTACCTGTACTTTGAAAATATTACGTGTATTTTCAAAATACATGTGATATTTTATCTTGTTCTTTCAAAATACACTTGATATATCACTTGTATTTTAAAAACACACGTCTTATATCACGTGTATTTTCAAAAATACACGTCTTAATCACGTGTATTTTGAAAATACACTTGATATTCCTGATATTTCAAAATTTAGATACCAATACTTACCTGTACTTTGAAAATATTACGTGTATTTTCAATATACAATTGTAAAATTTGTAAAGTACACTTTTAATTTTGCGTGTATTTTGAACAAATCTCTTGTACTTTCCATTATGAATTCCTAGGTAATACAAGTATTAAATTCATTTTGTTTTTTGTATGATCACAGTATTGGGCATGTGAGAAATTTGAAATTATTTCTCCCGTTGAAGAATATAAAGAAAATACTCCAAAATTCCTGAAGTGGAAGTTATCGTCTTTGAAACAATGGTTTGTGAAGAATGACATCGCAACAGCAACTTTAAAGCAGGCTACAAATAAACCATCTTGTAAGGACTGTCCTGTACAAAAGGAATCTCAGTTTTAAGGGCCAAGTTACTCTTTGAACATACCTACAGAAAGTCCTATACATGCTGATTCATCATCAAAAAAAGTTGCTGAAGATATTAATAACAATGATTTTTCAGATGGTTGGAATATTCCCCTTAAAAACATAGTGACTCCAAAGAAAAAGAATGGAAAAGATCTACCAAATGTTAATTTGAAGGAACAAATTGTTGTTTTGAAAAGGGAATTGTTGGAAAAAAATAACCAAATATCTAAAGCAGCTGAAGACATTAATGGTGCACTTGAGAAGGTGACCTCTTTGGAGGTGGCGAGTGCCATTTTGAATGTACAGTTGCAGGTAGATCGTGATTCACTTTTTGAAGACCATGAGGAAATGAAGAAGTTAAAGGTGGAGAATTCCAACCTTTTGAAAGAAAAAGAGTTATTAAATAAGTTGGAGGTAGAAAATGCCCAACTAGTTGAGTTAAACAATTCTTTAAAAGAAAAGCTTGATCAAGTCACAATGAGTGACTCAGATAGAATTAAAGAATTGGATGAATCATTGAAAAAACAGGCAGAATCAACACGAATTTTGGAACAAAAGAATGGATATCTGTCTCTGAGTAATGAAGATCTCAAAAAAAGTATGATGATGCATTGCAACAATGGAAAGATGATGACATAGAAAAGATGACATTGAGGTAGAATCTTGAGGAGTCAGAATTGAAAAGAACTCAACAGGTACTTTTGAATGCAGAGTACACGCAGTTTTCCTAAAGTACACGCAGTTTTCCTAAAGTACATGCAGTTTTCCTAAAGTACACGTTTAAAGTACACGCAGTTTTCCCAAAGTACACGCAGATTTCCCAAAGTACACGCAGTTTTATTTCATAGTATTTTTAATGGAGTTTTATTTGATATTAGAAATAATGCAAAGTACATGCATTATTTTATTAAAAATAATGCCGTTTTATTCAAGTATTGCTTATAATGTAACATTTTTTTTGTATAACAGGAAAACAATAATAAAATCTTTAATGACGAAATTTCTGAGTTGAAGAAAATGCTTGAAAAATCAGAATTAAAAAAAACTGACCAGGTATCTATAAAATACAATAGATATATAGTACACGCTTTACTTTCTAAATTTTATGATAAATTTTATGTATATTATAAATTTTATAAAGTACACGTATTTTATAATACACGCGTGTATAGTATAAAATACACGCATGTATTAAAATACACGCGTGTACTTTATAAAATACATGTAAGAGAAAATGAATCATTGTTTCAAAAAATGCTTATAATCCAACATTCCTTGTTAAATATATCAGGAAAACATTAATAAACAACTCATGGACGAAATTTCGAGTTTGAAGATTGAACTAGCCTCAAAGAAAGTTCAGGGCACCCCCAAAATATCCAAAACAAAAAGACCTCTTACTAGAGGGCATAAGAAAAGAAAAGCTGACAGCGAAACAGAAAAGCATGAACCAATTAAGAAACAAAAAGAGTCAAAGCTGAGAAAAGGCCGTCTAACAATAGCTGGACAAATGAAGGAAACTCACTTCAAGCTTGAAGAAATCGAAGTATACAAATATCTCGATGAAGCTTCGAAGAAAAATATTGAAGATTTTATTCAAAAGGTTGAGCCAGGGTAAAGTTTATTTTTTTATGATATATCACTTCGCCAATTTATATTTTTTTTGGTGCAAAAAAATAGGGTTATTATTATTATACAATTATTATTGATTATATAAAATGCAGGGAATTTATTTTCCAAGGGCTGGTTTCGTATGTCCCATGGGAAGATTTAGTTGAAGTCTTCAACAATCAAGAAATTTCAAGCCAAGTATGTAGTCCAAATATTAGACATCCATTAAATTTCAACATTATTATTTCCTCGCCATTTTATATTGTGTGAAACAGATAATACTTGTCTTTAGTGAAGTATTGAGGTTAAAATTGTAAGAGGAAGGGCTCTCCTACTCACACACTTTTTCTGATTATTGTTGGGTAAGTACTATTAAACCGAACGTTTTGAGAAACAAATTTATGTTTTTTTTATTAACACAATGTCTATAATTTTTATTCAGATAGAAGCTTGTAGCACAAATGAAGTCAATAAGAAGGGGAAGTTATACAGAGATTTATTTGAATACTTAGGCACTTGTAATAATTTGTTCATTGTACTAAGACATAGTGTAGGGCATTTCACATTACTTGTGATATACAAAAAAGAAAATAAAGTGGTCCACATGGATTCCCTTCGATCGAATGACAAGGAAAAAAACACAATGTTCTTCGATGATGCAAAAAAATTGGTTTGTCCCTAAACTTAATTAGTAATGTTACTTGTACTTATTTATACACGTGTATTTTAAAATACAATGCGTGTACTTTGTATTAGTTGCACATAATTACCCAGATTATAAAATTACACGCATCATATTCCAAAATACACGTGAAATGAACCAATAGAAGTTACGTGTACTTTAATATTATGCGTGTACTTTTAACTCTTTAGGCAAAATACACGCATCATATTTTAAAATACACGTGAATGATAAAAATAAAATATGCATGTACTTTAATATTATGCGTGTACTTTTAACTCATTAGGCTAAGTACACGCATCATATTTTAAAATACACGTGAATGATAAAAATAAAATATGCGTGTACTTTAATATTATGCGTGTACTTTTAACTCATTAGGCAAAGTACACGCATCATATTTTAAACTACACGTGATATGAAAAAATAAAATATGCGTGTACTTTAATATTATACGTGTACTTTTCACTCTTTAATCTTCATGTACTCTTTTATTTGTATACACTAAATATTTGTCTTCTCAACAGTTTTCTGTCTTCCAAAAAACACTGTGCCTATTGAAGACTGAAGCAGAAACAATGAAAAACAACGATTTCAAAATTCAGAGGAAGTTTGACGAAGGTACACCAAATGAGTTTACATTGGATGATGATCCATTGAAAGAGCAAGAAAAAAGGACAGTAGATTTCTTGTTGGAAAGTGATCTCAAATTTGACCTAATAAGAGATCATGAATGCCCTAAACAATATAATGGGTAAGAAAAACTTCATTTATAAAAATTACTAATTTGTATCTTTTCAAAAAATTTCATCACATTATACTAATTTGTATATTTGTTTTATTTTAATTTCAGGGTTGACTGTGGGGTGTTCTGCATGTACTACATTGAACAAATAAGCAGAAACAAGGAAATGCAAAAATTGTTTCAAGACCCAGACATGATAAAACAAAGAGCATATGTACTCGGGGAAATTCTTCTATCAAAATATTTCTTCCCCGAAAGGAGGAAAAACTTCTATAAATTGTCATTCAAATTCAAAACATATTTGTAATTTGTTTTGTGTTATATTGGTTATTGTTTACAATATTTATTATACCAAAATGGTTTTTTCCCGCTGGCGCGGACCACAATCCACGTAAGGTTTAGACAAACAATGCATCTGAGTGTTATGAAACAATTTTCAAAGTACACGCATTTTTACTAAAGTACAAGCACTGGTTAACATAATAAATTTTTATTATTTTAATTGAAAACTACTTTTAAGAATTCATTAAGGGCACAATAACCAAAATCAATTTATTAAGCTCAACTACTCACTTCCCAACTACTTGTGGTCAAGAAATAAATAGCTTCAACTTTTCCTATAAAAGAGTAATATCTGTTCCTTTCTTAACCATTACATCTAGGGTAATGATAAAATAATGGCTATTCCAGCAGAAAACTTGCGAGAAACTCTTGAGAGAGATGAAAGAAATAAAAAAAATAAGGTAAATTGAGGAAAATATTGTAACAACCCACACTTTTGAGAGACTATTTTATATTTATTTACTATATGTAGTAATTAATTATAAAACGATGGATGTTGAGTAAATATTAATTTAATATGGAAAAGGTTAATATTTACTGAAATGTTGTATGATTACCTGATGAGTAGGTAAAGTTATCCATGGGGTGACTAGTTGTGTCATAAGAATTAAAATGACATTTTGGTTTAATGAGAAACCGGAACTAAAAATGAGTTATAAAATTTGCAAATGATAATTTGGAAAGTGCAGTTAGTCCCGGTAGGTGCGAGACAGTTAAATTAGGTGCCATATTGCATTTTGGTATTTCGGGCACTTTTGACTGGTTATGGCTTAAATGTGTAGTTGCGTATCATTTTATCGCGTATTAGCCATTAGAGTTGGGCACTTTAGACTTAAGGCCCGATTAAGTCTTGCTAGCCTTATTATTTTACCTCATTTTCTCTTAACACACAATTGAGCCCTAGAGAGAGTAGAGAGAGGAAGAGAAATTTGGGAGAAAAAGAGAAATTTGGAGATTCAAGCTTGGATCATTGCCTACACCAAATCAAATCTGAATTTGCATGATCAAGGCAAGTTATCTACTTGCTATTATATGATTTAAGGAGAATAATTAGTTGTGATAGTTATGAATTTGTTGTGTTTAATCATTTTAGGGTTTTGTTAGATTAATTGGGTATTAACCCTTGGAAGTGGATTTGGATGATAAATATTGAAAATGATGGTAGTTAGGTGTATTTATGGAGTTTTAGTTCCATTATATGAGCTTGGTTTGGGTGATTTTGGGTTGGAAGAAGATTTGGAGTTTAAAACTCCATAGCCAAACTTGGCAATTCTGCAGGGGCAAAACGATTCGGCCTGTCCGAATTGATTCGCTATAGGGGCAGTGTCCAGGTCTGAGTGGACCGAATCGATTCGGCTGGTCCAAATCAATTCGGCAATTATGCATAATCCCATATTTCCTGGCAGAATCGATTCAGAAATCCTGCATTTTCCTTTTGTTTTTTTTTTCAAATTTTAAACTTTTTCTTTAGGACTAGGACCTAGGAACCTTCTTGAATGGAGTAAACTTAGAGTCCTAGAGTATTAGTTGAGTTTGGTCTCCACCCTAGATTAGAATTGGGTCATCTGGGGTTTATTTCTCGGGGTGTTTAAAGAAATGTTAAGGCATTTCTTCTTTTATTCAAACTTTTTGAAGTTAGGAAGTTAAATGCCCATGTTTGGAGACTTAGGGGCTTATCGGAATTATCTGAATTTTGGGAATTGTAGATCATAATGATCATTTGGAGATTTAGTCGGGACTTGTAATTTGAGGAATATTAATGACGATATTCGATGAGAATAGGTTCGAATAAAATGAACCCAAATGTTTAAAGATGATAGGTTCAACTAAAATGAACCCAAACTGTGTTAAAGATGATTGGTTCAAATAATATGAACCCAGTTGTTTAAATAATGATAGGTTCGAATAAAAAGAACCAAACACATGGATAATGGAAATGGAATTTGGTAATGGGAATTGAAAATAAATATGAGATTTAAATGGTAAATGTTAATTTACATAAACACACCTCTCTAAATGACATCATAAGGGAAGTTCGCGCGCTTGGTGATGCCCCTGGCTAATGAATGCAGGGTGGATATAGTCCTATGCCATATGCGGGGTTTTATATGTTTTCTGTGCTGGTGAGGGGATTCTGGGTGTGGTCCTGACTCTCCCGCAGGAATATGGCCGCTTCACGACGTTGCGTTATGATCCCAGGCTGCCTTGTTTGATAGGCCCCTGGAAGATGATGGTCATTTAGGGGCACACCCAGTGGGGAAACTCGGAGGGGCGGTCTTAGAATCGTTATATATATAAGAATATAACCTTTCTGCATCAAGTGGGACTTGATAGATATATGCCATAAAGAGCATGGATATGTGCCATAAAGAGCATGTGATTGAGATTTATGTGCCATAAAGAGCACTTGATACTAATGGTATTCCTATTAAGGAATGGAAAGATAAAATGGAAAGTTACTTAACTATGGAAGTTAATAAATGAAGGAAATTATATCTTCTTGATTAAACCAAATAAATGATTTTATTCCTATTAAGGAATGTAAAGGGATATGTTAATGGATTAATGAGCAAAGGTTTTAAATTAAAGTTATTTACTTTTAAATTCTCTTTTGTAATTGTGTTACATTTCATAATTAGTTAAAATATCTTAATTTGTAAATGTAGGCTTAACATGCTAGATAACATGACTTATTATCATCCTTATCATTCATGCATAACTGTTCATTTCTATCATGCTTTTTATTTCTTCTAGTGATCATATAGAACCCGGCTCTGACCGGTTTAATTTCCTTATTGTGTATATGATTGTATCCGCTCAGGTGCTCCTCCACAAGGATGCCCGTTTTGATATTTCCATTCCAGTTACTTTGACGGGCTGTAAGATTTTGTGGATATTACAGGACGTTGTTTTAGACGCCTCCATTTTGGTATTCTAGATATGATCAGGTCTTTTCATCGGGCGTGTGGCCCAAACTTTTGTACTTGTTTAATGAATGTATTATGTAAGATATTAAACTGTTGTACTGTATTTTATGTAGCTGTGGACCAACAGCCTATTCGGTCCTTTTGTATACATTCGTCTTAGTTGTATTATATTTACATCTTTTGGAATTCCACTTGCTTATCAGATTGGGTTGTTTAATTTAACTTTCTTAACTGATTTTAAATTCTAAACTTTTTGGCAACCCATTTTCTGATTTATTGGGTGGTTTTCCCGTATGCTCAGTTTATTTTTATTGATGCTGAGGATGATATCCATCCATGATTCCTGTTACGTTTGAGTATCGGGCTGGCCACCCCTTATCTCGGATCGCAGGTTGTCACATATGGTATCAGAGCATCAGGTTCTAGAGTCCTTAGGAATCTTTGTGAACGCTTTACGTTTTCAGCTTGGCTTTTTATTTGATATAGAGCCTTAGGATTATGATCGTTGATTTCTCTAGTGAGATTTCGTTCTTCTACCATGAGGTAGAACTCATAGAATCTTTTATACATTCGTGTGAGAATAGTAGGTTGATTGAAGAAGGGCGCCAGGGAAGGTTGTGGTGAAAGCGTCATTTGATGGAATTAGGAGGAACTGTAATTTGTGGTCGGGGATGGGAATCGCTTTGGAAATCGCTCCCCTTTTGTAGCATTTTCATATTTTGCTACTACGACTACTAATTACGGTAAACCTAGTTTTCCAAGTACCGCTAGAAGTAGAGGGTGGTGCTAAGCTTGAGATTTCAAGCGATGTTAAACTGAAGTGGAGAAGTGCCCAGAAGTAGGATGGAGGAAAATCCTTCACCCGTAGGAGTAATGTTGAAATGGTGGGAACATAGTCACCATATTTCTAGGAGCAGAAAGTTTTGCCCAAGGAGGAACCCGATAGATACATTATATAGAAAGTTTATCTGGGAAAACTGGAAGGAGGAGAAGGTGGATCCTCAAATGTTCACGCGAGGTTCAGTCAGAGACCGACATGTGAATAAAGAGTTGTACGGTTAGGGAGGTCGTGCACCAAAATAAGTTAGCATAAGGAAGGAAGAGTCCTTTAATGGAATGATAGGCTCCAGAATAAGTGTCGTTAACACTTCTGAAGAAACAGTGTTCATGAAACCCTATTGGTGGGCATCCACCTGGGGAGGTTTCATTGAACTGAGGAAGAGGAGGCCGAGATGCGTGTTCTCTTTTACTGAGAAAGTAAGAGGGACTACGTGGACAATTGTTTGGCAGTTAGGGGCGAAACAATGGTTATGACGTGGAAGAACCACGCATCTTCATCATGTTGATTGGAGAATAAGGGCAAAGATAAAGCGCCTAGTTGGGGAATTGATGGAAGTAATGTTAGTTCGTATAAGACTCGAATATGGAGTCTGAGAATCATGGGTATGAACCCGGAGTGATTGGCAAAAAATGTTGGCGAGAATTCAACCTTATTAGTAGGTGGTGTATTCCTTAGGATAAGATTTTATAGTATTGTATTTAAGATAGATTCATGTGCGTACCTCGAACTTGTGGTAATATTGACGATTGTAACACCCCATGATTTTTTAGACTGAGAAATTAAATTTTTGGGAAAATAAAATTTAATGAAATTGGAAAATTCTAAAATTGGGAATTTAAGTCCAAAAATAGAGGACGTTTT
Source organism: Sambucus nigra (assembly GCA_949130495.1). Taxonomy (NCBI): domain Eukaryota; kingdom Viridiplantae; phylum Streptophyta; class Magnoliopsida; order Dipsacales; family Adoxaceae; genus Sambucus; species Sambucus nigra. Next base: position 288,467,014 of record OX422215.1, on the reverse strand, counting down.
GAAGTATTCCGGATGATGATTTTGAGGGTACCATTGATCCCGAAAGGGTCGAGATAGTCAAAATGACTGTCATTGGGTTTTATTTCGGCTCCAAAATATTTTTAAGTTAGTTTGACTCGAATTGGTGTAAACGAGTCATTTAAATTGTGTATTAACATTTAAATTTGGGTTTAATGTTTTAAGGTTTAAGAGGCTTACGGATGAAGCTTTCTCATTTAGAGAAAGAGAGAAAGAGAAAGAAAAGAAAAGAGAAGAGAGAAAAGAAGAAAGGAGGAGAGAGAGGAAGAAAAGCTTGGATATTTCCGGCCCAAACGCAACATCGAGGACGATCCAACCTCTACAAATCTGAGGCAAGTGTTTAATCTTGCAAAATAGCTATTTTTGTATTTCATTTCATAAATTGTGGGTTAAAGAAATGGATTTTGGGGTATTAATGTCAAAACCTAGATTTTTGGGTTAAATCTTGAAATCAATGTTTAAATATGGATCTAATGGAATATAAATGGTTGGGATCAACTTTAGGTTGATTTATTTGGCTTAGAATCATGTTGTGATAAAGATTTGGAGGTTAGAATGGATATTTTAGGGTATTAATTTCGTGGGTTTTGTTGAGAAATGGAAATCGGCCAGAATATCTGGTATGGTCGGTCGACCGCGGTCTGGGAACCGGTCGACCGCGCCTTAGGGAAAAGCCTACTGCATTTCTTTGTAGGCAAAATTTGGACCCGCGGTCGACCGGGGGTCTGGGACCGGTCGACCGATCCCCTGTTTTTAGCCCAAAGTTTGGAGTTCTTTCACCCCTTTTTCTTTTGGATTTTTATTCTTAGGGGCTTTCTTAATGGGCTCAATATGAAGGGTTACGATATTAGATCTAGGGAATAGGGCCCTAGGTCGAATAGGGGCTTGCGGGCCTATGTTAAATTGATTTAGGAGGATGGGATGCCTTTTTTAGTAATGAAAGGAACATGGGACTTAAGTGATTGGCAGATTGTTTTTATCATGATAGAGGTGAATTATCATGAAATGGTTACAAATGGAATAGGGATAGTCTCTTTTGCCTATACGTGTATTAAAAATGGATACCCTTAGGTATAGTGGGGGATCTCAGTGAGGATGGGAGTTCTAACTCGAGGTCCTAAGTGAGTTTATATATGATTTAGGACCGACGAGAGAAGTTGTCGTGCATCCTTGAGGAGTATAGACTTAAGGAATAAATTATGAACGTAATAAGATTTAGAGTTCATTAGAACTATTAAACCTTAGGTGGGATTCCAATACTTGAAACGAGGTTGGAATAATTTAAGGTTTTAGACTATTAAGTCATATATGTGCCTATGGTTAAATAGTACTTAAGGTAATTATGTACTTTCGAATATGGATGAAATGTGTAGTGATGGGTTCCTACACAAAATTTTGGGTGATAACCCTAAGGTTGAATATATATGTATATATAAATACATATGATTTTGACAGACTATTCACCATAGGAAAAAAAGTGATTGAATATGTTTCAAGTGAGGGATTGTATTCACATATCAAGGTAAATTAAAGGAAATTGTGGTGACGGCTTGTATATTGAGGATTATGTATACTTATAGCCGGGTTTATATATCTTATACATATGAACGAGAATTAGTTTATATATATAGATATATGGATATGTGAATATGTGTATATATATATCTGTATGCATATAAATATATAGATATATTTATGTTGTGGACATACATGGTATGGATACTTAAACCGTATATGACGGTTTAATATTTGATCATATGATGGGATCATATGGTTTATGTATATTGCGCATGTGAGCGATATATATACTATTGTGGTTAAGCATAGCCCGCTCATGCTATCATTGGGAAGTTTTCGCGCAGAGGGTGAGCATCCTGGCATATAGAGCAGGGTGTGGATATTCCCCAGGTCATAGTCGTCCTGTGTGTTATTATACGATAGATATATTTTTGGGATGAGACGTGGTGGGTATGTTTCGTCTCATTGCCAGTTTGGAGCTATGACCGCTTCCTGGGACTTCGTGTGTGTGAGTTTATCACGAGATGGGTGTCGTTGATCCCCACCAGGTGGTCCCCAGTTGCTAAGTGAGCCGGGCACTGGGAAGATGATAGCATTGATGCAGTTTTATCGGCAATATATATAGCCGGGTGGATTATGTGCATGTCCATTGTACATCAGATATGATATGTACACTTGGTCATGGGTATGGATGATTGTTATATATATATATATATATATGGTGAGAATAAAATGCCTATATATATATTTATATATCCTATAGATGAAAGGATATAGAATCTTTGTGGAGTACATCTTGGATGACTATGGTGTACTAGATTGATGGGAGTTGTTGTATCGCATTTAAGGAATATTTCGGTTACATCATCCCAAGGATATTATTGGAGATGTTAGTTGTAGTAGTAGTATAATATTGTATACATGGTATTATGGATCTCTAGGATCGACATTGTCAAGGAGTAGTGTAACGGGGTGGTTCCTTGTTTGGATTTTGCTTTGCGAGACACCCCACGCATGAAACGCAGTGCAGTGTTGAGATTGGAGAAAAGTTCTTCCAATTATGTTATGTACGGTATTATGGATCTCTATGATCGACATTGTCAAGGAGTAGTGTAACGGGGTGGTTCCTTGTTTGGATTTCGCTTTGCGAGACACCCCACACACGAAACGTAGTACATTGTTGAGATTAGAGAGAAGTTCTGTCAATATTTATGTGTGGCATAATGGATCTCCAGGATCGACGTTGGCAAGGAGTAGTGTAACGGGGTGGTTCCTTGTTTGGATTTCACTTTGCGAGACACCCCATGCACGAAACGCAGCGCAGCGTTAAAATTGGAGGGAAGTTGTGTCAATATTAATTTTGCATGCTTATTAATTAGAAATTAAACCATATGTTTCAACCCAAATGCATCTTGGGTAACTTATTAAATTTATAAATGGTTAAATTATAAACTGGAATCCACTAAGCCTAATAAGGCACATATGATTGAAAATAAATACTTAACTGTGATTAGAAAAGGGGTGGATTCTTGGGTTATGATAGGAAGGTAGATCTCGTGGGTATAGGCTAGGCCTATGATAAGTTAGGTTGTCCTAATAAATGGGGGTAATTTAACTAAAAGTTGAGGACGCGAATAGGTGCACGCCTTTAGAGGAGAGGTGAGTTGGGGTTCCACGAGAGTGCGATTCCACTTTAATTATGAAATAAGTGCACCGATATTTATTATGCACGGTTAACACACTTGCTAAATATTTTTCACAACTCGGGCTCTGACCCGTTTACTTTTCTCTCCTGCCTGTATATATATATATATATATATATATATATTACTACAGGTGTCCTACCACATGGATGTCGGATGACCTTCTATCCAGAGTCTTGGGAGCCGCGACAGGTACGTACTGTTGCGGGATGTAGAATATAGTCGCTTCCTCCTTTGAAAAAAATTCTAAGTAGGATTCATGTTGTATATCGGGTTTGTACCCAAGGGATATTTATATACATGTTTATATTTATTCCATTCCAGTTATTGTCTTGGCTGTGACCCGACAGCTTATTCGGGTTTATCTCCTTCTATCATATTTATTTGTAGTTATTCATTTCATTGATCATTATTCTAGTATGCATCTATCTTTTCTTCACTAGTAGTTTAGTGTTGGTTTGTTGTCTGTTATATTTTTTTTTATTTTAACATCTCGCTTAGATGATATCGGGTAGTTAGTCCTATATTATATAGTACTGACAATTGATGTTGAGATTGGACCATCTGAGACTCCTGATTTAATATAGTATAGGGTTGGCCACCCGTTATTATTTTAAGCGGGGTGTTACAGATGGTATCAGAGCATCAGGTTCTAGAGTCCTTAGGATCTATGCAAGTTTTTTGCATTCTTTCGTTAACGTTCTTGAGATAAAACCCTACAATTAGGACTGTTGTGTTCACAGCGTTGTTTTCCTTCTATAAAGTGTATTCACTTGATTGGCGTTCTGATAACAGTTGCTCTTGTTTCGTTTCAGACGTCGCCTAGATTCAGTCGTCTAGGAAAGGATGGAATTAGAAGTACAATACCCATAGCATATTTTGGGTACGCTTTAATCGGGGGTATTTGCTTTCCTCGATTCCGGAAGAGATATTGAGGAGATTTCTAGCAGTGGTTCGAGGTGATTTATCGGCAGTTGAGTAAGAAAGGAAAATTTCTCGAATAGTGAACCTTGGACATAGTAAGGAAAGTCTGAGGAGAGGTTAGTGTAGTCCTTGGGAGGTTTAGGTTGAGAGACTCATTAAACTTCGTTAGGAAACCTGGTGTTGGTGACTCTTACCGATGTGAGGAAGGTGTAGTTGTCCCAATATCAGGAGTATTGCCTTCTGGGAAGAGGGAGAAATTTGGAGACTCAGTTTCGTTGTGTAGGAAAGAGGGAGTTTTTGGTAGTCACCATAGCGTTTTGTCCTTCAATATGGTTAGGAAGGACTTTGAGGAAGATGTTTATCTTGTGGAGAAATAGGTTTAGAATTAATGAATGTCCTGGGAGAAGTAGGGGACCCTGAGTTGAGATTCAACGACTTGCCTTCAAATGATGTTTTGGGGTGATGTAAAGAATCAGTATGGTTGAGAGGTTTAGATCTTAGTGGATTTATTTTGAGCGGAGAATTTAGCTCATAGTTGTGCTAGTTTTGAGAACTAGGTAGTGGTTAGGAGTGTTGTATGTGTTGAGGCCTTGTGTTTTAAACATAAGGTGTTTGTTTGGCATGTCGAAAGACGCGGAATATAATTATATCGTATTGTTGTATAGGCCCTTGGGCAGTATCTAAAATATGAAAATATTTTTATAAAACCTTACCCTCGTTCAACTAATATCAATCCCTAACCTAGCTACGCAGTAGTGTATTGGGAGGGTTCCTTGTTTGGATTTCGCTTGCGAGACCTCCCCCGCACGAAGGTGGCTAGCGTCAAGAATTGAGGAGAGTTCAACCATTGGGAATTTTCAAACTTTTATAAAATTAATATGTTATTATAGATTATATTGGTGTTAGTTATGTTACGATTTGAGGCTAATGGAGCCTGATTATAATTCTACGAGTGGAAACTCGGGTACGGGGTGTATGGGCACCCTGGGTAGTAGTATATTTTAAAATCTATGTGGTTCGATGTGAGAACTAGAAAGGATCGGTATAGTGATCCTAAGGGTTGATGTAAGGACTAGATGATATTGAGGTCCTAGGCATGTCTTAAATTTCACGGGGGAAATTTCTGTAAGGGGAGAAGATTGTAACACCCCATGATTTTTTAGACTGAGAAATTAAATTTTTGGGAAAATAAAATTTAATTAAATTGGAAAATTCTAAAATTGGGAATTTAAGTCCAAAAATAGAGGACGTTTTGAAGTATTCTGGATGATGATTTTGAGGGTACCATTGATCCCAGAAGGGTCGAGATAGTCAAAATGACTGTCATTGGGTTTTATTTCGGCTACAGAATATTTTTAAGTTAGTTTGACTCGAATTGGTGTAAACGAGTCATTTAAATTGTGTATTAACATTTAAATTTGGGTTTAATGTTTTAAGGTTTAAGAGGCTTACGGATGAAGCCTTCTCATTTAGAGAAAGAGAGAAACAGAAAGAAAAGAAAAGAAAAGAGAAGAGAATAGAGAAAACAAGAAAGGAGGAGAGAGAGGAACAAAAGCTTGGAGATTTCCGGCCCAAACGCGACATCGAGGACGATCCAACCTCTACAAATCTGAGGCAAGTGTTTAATCTTGCTAAATAGCTATTTGTGTATTTCATTTCATAAATTGTGGGTTAAAGAAATGGATTTTTGGGTATTAATGTCAAAACCTAGATTTTTGGGTTAAATCTTGAAATTAATGTTTAAATATGGATCTAATGGAATATAAATGGTTGGGATCAACTTTAGGTTGATTTATTTGGCTTAGAATCATGTTGTGATAAAGATTTGGAGGTTAGAATGGAGATTTTAGGGTATTAATTTCGTGGGTTTTGTTGAGAAAGGGAAATCGGCCAGAATATCTGGTATGGCCGGTCGACCGCGGTCTGGGAACCGATCGACCGCGCCTTAGGGAAAAGCCTACTGCATTTCTTCGTAGGCAAAATTTGGACCCGCGGTCGATCGGGGGTCTGGGACCGGTCGACCGGTCCCCTGTTTTTAGCCCAAAGTTTGGAGTTCTTTCACCCCTTTTTCTTTTGGAGTTTTATTCTTAGGGGATTTCTTAATGGGCTCAATATGAAGGGTTACGATATTAGATCTAGGGAATAGGGCCCTAGGTCGAATAGGGGCTTGCGGGCCTATGTTAAATTGATTTAGGAGGATGGGATGCCTCTTTTAGTAATGAAAGGAACATGGTACTAAAGTGATTGGCAGATTGTTTTTATCATGATAGAGGTGAATTATCATGAAATGGTTATAAATGGAATAAGGATAGTCTCTTTTGCCTATACGTGTATTAAAAATGGATACCGTTAGGTATAGTGGGGGATCTCAGTGAGGACGGGAGTTCTAACTCGAGGTCCTAAGTGAGTTTATATATGATTGAGGATCGATGAGAGAAGATGTCGTGCATCCTTGAGGAGTATAGACTTAAGGAATAAATTATGAACGTAATAAGATTTAGAGTTCATTAGAACTATTAAACCTTAGGTGGGATTCCAATACTTGAAACGAGGTTGGAATAATTTGAGGTTTTTTTCTATTAAGTCATATATGTGCCTATGGTTAAATAGTACTTAAGGTAATTATGTACTTTCGAATATGGATGAAATGTGTAGTGATGGGTTCCTACACAAAATTTTGGGTGATAACCCTAAGGTCGAATATATATGTATATATAAATACATATGATTTTGAGAGACTATTCATCATAGGAAAAAAAATGATTGAATATGTTTCAAGTGAGGGATTGTATTCACATATCAAGGTAAATTAAAGGAAATTGTGGTGACGACTTGTATATTGAGGATTATGTATACTTATAGCCGGGTTTATATATCTTATACATATGAACGGGAATTAGTTTATATATATAGATATATGGATATGTGAATATGTGTATATATATATATCTGTATGCATATAAAGATATAGATATATTTATGTTGTGGACATACATGGTATGGATACTTAAACCGTATATGATGGTTTAATATTTGATCATATGATGGGATCATATGGATGTATGTATATTGCGCATGTGAACGATATATATACTATTGTGGTTAAGAATAGCCCGCTCATGCTATCATTGGGAAGTTTCCGCGTAGAGGGTGAGCATCCTGGCATATAGAGCAGGGTGTGGATATTCCCCAGGTCATAGTCGTCCCGTGTGTTATTATACGATAGATATATTTTTGGGATGAGACGTGGTGGGTATGTTTCGTCTCATTGTCGGTTTGGATCTATGACCACTTCCCCGAACTTTGTGTGTGTGAGTTTATCACGAGATGGGTGTCGTTGATCCCCACCAGGTGGTCCCCAGTTGCTACGTGAGCCGGGCACTGGGAAGATGATAGCATTGATGCAGTTTTATCGGCAATATATATAGCCGGGTGGATTATATGCATGTCCATTGTACATCAGATATGATATGTACACATGGTCATGGGTATGGATGATTGTTATATATATATATATATGGTGAGAATAAAATGCCTATATATATATTTATATATCCTATAGATGAAAGGATATAGAATCTTTGTGGAGTACATCTTGGATGATTATGGTGTACTAGATTGATGGGGGTTGATGTATCGCATTTAAGGAATATTTCGGTTACATCATCCCAAGGATATTATTGGAGATGTTAGTTGTAGTAGTAGTAGTAGTATAATATTGTATACATGGCATTATGGATCTCTAGGATCGACATTGTCAAGGAGTAGTGTAACGGGGTGGTTCCTTGTTTGGATTTCGCTTTGCGAGACACCCAACGCATGAAACGCAGTGCAGTGTTGAGATTGGAGAAAAGTTCTGCCAATTATGGTATGTACGTCATTATGGATCTCTATGATCGACATCGTCAAGGAGTAGTGTAACGGGGTGGTTGCTTGTTTGGATTTCTCTTTGCGAGACACCCCACGCACGAAACGTAGTACATTGTTGAGATTAGAGAGGAGTTCTGTCGATATTTATGTGTGGCATAATGGATCTACATGATCGACGTTGACAAGGAGTAGTGTAACGGGGTGGTTCCTTGTTTGGATTTCGCTTTGCGAGACACCCCACGCACGAAACGCAGTGCAGCGTTGAAATTGGAGGGAAGTTGTGTCAATATTAATTTTGCATGCTTATTAATTAGAAATTAAACCATATATTTCAACCCAAATGCATCTTGGGTAACTTATTAAATTTATAAATGGTTAAATTATAAAATGGAATCCACTAAGCCTAATAAGGCACATATGATTGAAAATAAATACTTAACTGTGATTAGAAAAGGGGTGGATTCTTGGGTTATGACAGGAAGGTAGATCTCGTGGGTATAGGCTAGGCCTATGATAAGTTAGGTTGTCCTAATAAATGGGGATAATTTAACTAAAAGTTGAGAACGCGAATAGGTGCGCGCCTTTAGAGGAGAGGTGAGTTGGGGTTCCACGAGAGTGCGATTCCACTTTAATTATGAAATAAGTGCACCGATATTTATTATGCACGGTTAACACACTTGCTAAATATTTTTCACAACTCGGGCTCTGACCCGTTTACTTTTCTCTCCTGCCTGTATATATATATATTACTACAGGTGTCCTACCGCATGGATGCCAGATGACCTTCTATCCAGAGTCTTGGGAGCCGCGACAGGTGCGAACTATTACGGGATGTAGAATATAGTCGCTTCCTCCTTTGAAAAAAATTCTAGCTAGGATTCATGTTGTATACCGGGTTTGTACCCAAGGGATATTTATATACATGTTTATATTTATTCCATTCCAGTTATTGTATTGGCTGTGACCCGACAGCTTATTCGGGTTTATCTCCTTCTGTCATATTTATTTGTAGTTATTCATTTCATTGGTCATTATTCTAATATGCATCTCTCTTTTCTTCACTAGTAGTTTAGTGTTGGTTTGTTGTCTGTTACATTTTTTTTATTTTAACATCTCGTTTATATGATATCGGGTAGTTAGTCCTATATTATATAGTACTAACAGTTGATGTTGAGATTGGACCATCTGAGACTCCTGAATTAATATAGTATAGGGCTGGCCATCCGTTATTATTTTAAGCGGGGTGTTACAACAATATCATAGATAGAGTAATTATATGACTTCCGTGGTAGGGAAGTTTCATATTTTCCTCCACTCGTTATAAAATGAGTGATGTTATGTTTTCCTTTAACTACTATGTACATTATGTACTACTTGTATGATGGGTACTATACAAGTAAAGATATCTTGGGTTGATTGGGATGATAGTAAGAAAATAGATTGCGAGGCTATCTTATTTCTAGTTTCAGGACGGAACTAGTTGTTCTATAATGTCTCTCCTGAATATAGGTTGAGATTTTATAGGGGTGGTGGAGGTAACTAGGAGGTTTTTATTACTTGTGGTATTATTGGGTTGGTGTGATTGAGTGCTTGTTTGCATTGTATGTGATTGTTGTGCCTTATTCCCACGACCGACAAAGTTGAGTAGTAGCATATAGGAGGGGTTCCTTGTTTGGATTCCACTTTTACGGGATGCTCCACGCGTGAACCTCGATGACATTGGAAGTGGTGAGATGATGTTCTTTCTTCTTTTAGTTAATTCCATTTTATTTTTGTTGGTTAAGAGATGGGTGGAAAGGTTTAGCCGAGAATCACGTAGAAGAGTGATTAATGGCTGATAAAGTGCGAAATAGAAGCACTGTATATAGTTCTCTCCTCTGAACGATGCGAGGGAGATTGGGATGCGAAATTGAATTAAGACTTCGGGTTATGCCTTGATAAGAAGGCTATTTAAAAAGGCATATATATGTTGTGGGGTATAAAATTATAAGGCTATATGAAAAGTGAATGTTTGATTTGTTAAATCTTCAGTTATTTAAATGGTAATGTATATAAGTAGAATCTTTTCGGTCCCAAACATGTGTCTAAGACCTGTATATCTTGATGACCGACAACGCGAGGTAGTAGTGTAACGGGAGGGTTCCTTATTTAGATTTCGCTTCGGCGAGACGTCCCACGCATGAAACCGAGAAAATGTCAAAAGTTGAGAAAGGTTTTGGGCACTAGGGATATACTTAGTATTATGTGTATACGACTTAGATAGGATATAGGTAGGTATACCTTAGGATTGTTTGGACATAAGGCCTTTAGTTTATGTGACGTTAGTTTAGGAGGGCTGTCGGGAGTTGACCACGAACAGATTGTGTGTTGACTCTAAGATGGATTGATTCCCTAGTAACGAGAAGTGGGAGATTTTCGAGAGGTTTAGTAGATAAGGCCGAAGGAGATGAGGCCTCTCATAGTTAGAATGTTACGTTGGCAACTCAGCTTTCGAAAAGAAAAAGGTGAATTGATTCTCACTCCTGAGCTCATGTTGTTAAGCTCGAGGGTGAATTCAGTTATCAAGTTTCTGCCAAAATGGGAAGTAATAATACTGAAGCATCGACTTATTGTTTATGTGCCTCATAAGTTTAAACTTGACGAAAGTATTATCCCATGCTTGAATTAAAATTCATCGTGGGGGTGATCGCCGTATGGAAAAGTAGGTACTACTTCCTGGGCAGAAATTTAGTCTTGCGTGCGAGCAACATTTTATTGCAAGATGTCGTAGGAGAGACAAAGGTGGTTAAAGCCACATACACAAGCTGTTGATTGAGGGAACAATATCCTGCTCTATTGATTCTGGGAGGGGATGCATTTCCACGGAAGGACTTCAGAAGGGCAGTAACGGTAGAATCTCGCGATTTTAGGTTTGTGTTACATCCGGGTAACGACATCATGTGTCAAGTTATGCGCCGCCAGTAGTAGTGGCCGGGCATGGAGAGGTTGTTGGACTGCATGGGGTGCCTTTGATTATAGTTTCCGATCGAAACAAGATTTTCGTTTCCCATTTTTGGCAAGTTTCTAAGAAGCCATGGGAACCAAATTGAGGTTAAGCACTTCTTATCATCCTCCACAGATGGCCAGACCGAAAGGGTAAACCACATGATGGAGGATATGCTCCTTATGTGTGTACTTGACTTCAAGAATTGTCGGGAACAGTGTCTCCCACTAGTTTAATTCGCTTGTAATGATTTGTATCGATTCACTATCGGTATGGCGCTTTAAAAAAAAGTCTTGTAGGGTAGGCCTTGTGGATCTCCCACTTGTTGGTTAGAGGTGCGAGATGATAAGTCTCTCGGATCTGGAATGATCCGGGATACTTCTTCAAAAATCGAACTCAGTCAGAATCGCATTCGTATAACCAAGTTCGACGAAAGAGCTAAGTCGATGCGAGGAGAAGGCATGTGGAGATTGAGGTCGATGGACCAAGTGTTGGTGCGAGTATCGCCTATGAAGGGCATTAAGCATTTTAAGTAGAAGGAAAAAAACTTTCATCACGTTATGTTGGACCTTTCCTATATATGTTAAGGTGGGTCCGGTAACCTATTAACTTGCTTTACCGAAAATTTTGCAGCAAGTTCATGACGTGTTCCATATCTCTCATGTAAAGTAGTACAAGAGATGTGATGGTGGCCTTAGGCACATTTCTTTCGAAAATATTGAGTTACAACTTGACGTTCCTTATGAGGAGTAGTCGGTTATTATTTTAGAGCGTGGAGAGTGGCGATTGAGATCGCAGGTAGTACCTTTTGTTATGATGCAAGGTAGTCAGCACAGTGTCGAGGAATCGACATGGGATCGCGAGGATGACATACGGGAAAAGTATCCGCATTTCTTCTTGCTAGGTATGCCTGATTTTGGGGGCAAAATTCCCTCATAAGGGGGGGGAGTATGTAACAACCCTCACTTTTGAGAGCCTATTTTATATTTATTTACTATATGTAGTAATTAATTATAAAATGATGGATGTTGAGTAAATATTAATTTAATATGGAAAAGGTTAATATTTACTGAAATGTTGTATGATTACCTGATGAGTAGGTAAATTTATCCATGTGGTGACTAGTTGTGTCATAAGAATTAAAATGACATTTTGGTTTAATGAGAAACCGGAACTAAAAATGAGTTATAAAATTTCCAAATGATAATTTGGAAAGTGCAGATTGTCCCGGTAGGTGCGAGACAGTCAAATTAGGTGCCATATTGCATTTTGGTATTTCGGGCACTTTTGACTGGTTATGGCTTAAATGTGTAGTTGTGTATCATTTTATCGCGTATTAACCATTAGAGTTGGGAATTTTAGACTTAAGTAGCGATTAAGTCTTGCTAGCCTTATTATTTTTCCTCATTTTCTCTTAACACACAATTGAGCCCTAGAGAGAGTAGAGAGAGGAAGAGAACTTTGGGAGAAAAAGAGAAATTTGGAGATTCAAGCTTGGATCATTGCCTACACCAAATCAAATCTGCATTTGCATGATCAGGGCAAGTTATCTACTTGCTATTATATGATTTAAGGAGAATAATTAGTTATGATAGTTATGAATTTGTTGTGTTTAATCATTTTAGGGTTTTGTTAGATTAATTGGGTATTAACCCTTGGAAGTGGATTTGGATGATAAATATTGCAAATGATGGTAGTTAGGTGTATTTATGGAGTTTTAGTTCCATTATATGAGCTTGGTTTGGTTTATTTTGGGTTGGAAGAAGATTTGGAGTTTCAAACTCCATAGCCAAACTTGGCAATTCTGCAGGGGCGAATTGATTCGGCCTGTCCGAATCGATTCTCTATAGGGGCAGTGTCCAGGTCTGACTGGACCGAATCAATTCGGCTGGTCCGAATCGATTTGGTAATTATGCAGAATCCCATATTTCCTGGCCGAATCGATTTGGCTCGGCCGAATCGATTCCGAAATCCTGCATTTTCCTTTTGTTTTTTTTTTCAAATTTTAATCTTTTTCTTTAGGATTAGGACCTAGGAACCTTCTTAAATGTAGTAAACTTAGAGTCCTAGAGTATTAGTTGAGTTTGGTCGCCACCCTAGATTAGAATTGGGTCATCTGGGGTTTATTTCCCGGGGTGTTTAAAGAAATGTTAAGGCATTTCTTCTTTTATTCAAACTTTTTGAAGTTAGGAAGTTAAATTCCCATGTTTGGAGACTTAGGGGCTTATCGGAATTATCTGGATTTTGGGAATTGTAGATCATAATGATCATTTGGAGATTTAGTCGGGACTTGTAATTTGAGGAATATTAATGACGATATTCGATGAGAATAGGCTCGAATAAAATGAACCCAAATGTTTAAAGATGATAGGTTCAACTATAATGAACCCAAACTGTGTTAAAGATGATTGGTTCAAATAATATGAACCCAGTTGTTTAAATAATGATAGGTTCGAATAAAAAGAACCAAACACAAGGATAATGGAAATGGAATTTGGTAATGGGAATTGAAAATGAAAATGAGATTTAAATGGTAAATGTTAATTTACTTAAACACACCTCTCTAAATGACATCATAAGGGAAGTTCACGCGCTTGGTGATGCCCCCTGGCTAATGAATGCAGGGTGGATATAGTCCTAGGCCATATGCGAGTTTTTTATATGTTTTCTGTGCTGGTGAGGGGATTTTGGGTGTGGTCCTGACTCTCCTGCAGGCATATGGCCGCTTCCCGACGTTGCGTTATGATCCTAGGCTGCCTTGTTTGATAGGCCCCTGGAAGATGATGGTCATTTAGGGGAGCGCCCAGTGGGGAAACTCAGAGGGGTGGTCTTAGAATCGTTATATGTATAAGAATATAACCTTTCTGCATCAAGTGGGACTTGATGAATATATGACATAAAGAGCATGGATACGTGCCATAAAGAGCATGTGATTGAGATTTATGTGCCATAAAGAGCACTTGATACTAATGGTATTCCTATTAAGGAATGGAAAGATAAAATGGAAAGTTAATTAACTATGGAAGTTAATAAATGAAGTGAAATTATATTTTCTTGATTAAACCAAATAAATGGTTTTATTCCCATTAAGGAATGTAAAGGGATATGGTAATGGATTAATGAGCAAAGGTTTTAAATTAAAGTTATTTACTTCTAAATTCTCTTTTGTAATTGTGTTACATTTCATAATTAGTTAAAATATCTTAATTTGTAAATGTAGGCTTAACATGCTAGATAACATGCCATATTATCATCATTATCATTCATGCATAACTGTTCATTTATATCATGCTTTTTATTTCTTCTAGTGATCATATATAACCCATCCCTGACCGGTTTACTTTCCTTGTTGTGTATATGATTGTATCTGCTTAGGTGCTCCTCCACAACGACGCCCGTTTTGATGTTTCCATTCCAGTTACTTTGACGGGCTCTAAGATTCTGTGGATATTACAGGACGTTGTTTTAGATGCCTCCATTTTGGTATTCTTGATATGATCGGGTCTTTTCATCGGGCCTGTGGCCCAAACTTTTGTACTTGTTTAATGAATGTATTAAGTAAGATATTAAACTGTTGTACTGTATTGTATGTAGCTGTGGACCGACCGCCTATTGTAGACATTCGTCTTAGTTGTATTATATTTACATCTTTTGAAATTCCACTTGATTATCAAATTGGGTTGTTTAATTTAACTTTCTTAACTAATTTTAAATTCTAAACTTTTTGGCAACCCGTTTTCTGATTTATTGGGTGGTTTTCCCGTATGCTCAGTTTATTTTTGTTGATGCTGAGGATGATATCCATCCATGATTCCTGTTACGTTTGAGTACCGGGCTGGCCACCCCTTATCTCGGATCGCGGGTTGTCACAAATATTTCCTCATATGAAACTGCCTTTGAGCAGTTTCAAACATATGTGAGGGAAGGCTATTCTGGAATTCCACCCAATCGCATAGATTTATTTGATGTCGATGAGGAACCTCCTCAAACACATGAAGATCTCATGTCTTTCTATACACAATAAGTTCCCATGAAAATCGCAAAGCTGAAGGATAAGAAGGCTCTCCATAAAGGCCTTGTAGCTGTCATAGAAGAAGAAATTCGACACTGGTCGAATTTAATTGACTCTCTTCCTGACACCCTGGATGCCTTTGACAAACATCCCTAATAGAAGCCTTCTTCAGTTTTTTCAGCTTTCTTTATTTGAAAAAAATGTACTTTATTTTTTTGTTTTTAATAAAAAAATTATTTCTTTCATGAATGTGTTCTCAGTTCTGTCATACACCATATATAGTAAAGTACACATGAACCCTTATAAAAATGATCACGTGTATTGTAAAAAATTTAAACATTAATATCATTTCATGTAAAAAAATAATATAAATGTGTGTACTCTATATATTACATGTGTACTTTATAGAGTAGACACATAGTCTATAAAGTACACGCCTATTGAAATACTTGTATAATAACGCGTGTACTCAAGATATTGTCCCAAAACATTATATAAATGCGTGTACTCTATATATTACACGTGTACTTTATAAAGTACACGCATAGTCTATAAAGTACACGCCAATTGAAATACTTGTATAATAATGCCGCTGGCGCGGACCATAATACCCATAGGAGTTTAAGAATATGAGTGACCCAAATATCTTTTATAAAGTACAAGCACATTGTAATGTCCAAAACCATTTTCCAAATAGTACATGCATTTATATACGTCTACTTGATAAAATTACATGCAGAATACATAAAGTACACGTATATTGAATTAGATTTTTGTCATAACAATATGCGTGTACTTTTCTAAAACATGCATGTACCGTTATATTTAAATGCATGTACTTTAATTATCAATGCGTGTACTTCATAAAGTACACGCACATTTCATCAAGTACACGCACATTATATTTATATTATGCGTGTACTTTATGCATGTACATTAATAAAGTACACGCATGCTTTTTTAAAGTACATGCATATTGAACTGACCAAATCCATTTTTAAATGCGTGTACTTTGTTAATATACGTGTACTTAATAAAGTACACGGGTGCATATTTCATCAAGGACACGCATTGATAAAATTTCTTTGGACATCAAAATGGGCGTGTACTGTACATAACATGCGTATACAAAGGTAAATTACACGTGAACACAAGGAGAAATGATCATGTATGTTTTATGAAAAATATGTGTACAGCAACACAAAAAACAAACTAAAGAATGAGACTTAAAAATAAATTACATTCATTTATGTGAAACAAATGGTTTATTAATTAATTTATTCAATCAAATGGTTAAAATGAATGAATTCAACAATTTTAAATATAGTCAAATGGGTTCCTTACAAGTAGACCTGTAATGACCCGTTTTACTACACCTCGAGCAAGTAACTTCCCTTACGGTGATCTCACCAGAAGACTTTATTCTCTTATTTGTGGCCTGCCTATCGGTCTCTTAGTCATTGGTGGAAGGACAGATGGATTTTCAGGAATAGGAATATTTAAGGAAATCAAATCAGGAAGAGGAACTATAGGTATCGAGTATGATTTTCTGTAGAAAGATACCTTATAATACTCCTCAATATAATCATAAAAACTGGTCCCTTTCCTCCGCACAACACAAACAGCATGAGAACATGGAAAACATCTAATCTGCCAACTCTTATAAGAACAGGTCATTTATCCTCAGTCAACTGTTGCTCGCACTTCTGAATGAACTTCAAATACATTTTGACATGAGTGACTAATAGTCCAATGTCGGCTTCTATTCCAATTTTCATTCAGTAACTTTTGAAAAAAAGGACATAGCTGATTTGTCCAAGTGTCAGACTCAACAAGTTTGTTTGCATTGAAATTCATAATCTTCACTCTCAATTTATCAAGAATATTCATTACTGGTAAATGCCTTTTCTCCAATATCCATGAATTGAATGACTCCGCAACACTAGAAGCCATGTCACCATACCGTTTACTAGGGAAATATGCACAGCACCAATTCTCAGGAGGCAAACTATCAATGAAATCAGAAATAGCATCTCCTCCTTCCTTCTTCAATGCTTCAATATTCTTGTGAAATACATCTACTGAGACAACATATGCACAAGATAAAAAATCTTTAACAATTTTCTTTCAAAATCAAGAACAATTCCCACGAATTTTCTTTTTTATATTCCCTTGTGAATGATGTGTACAGTAGGAATGTGCAGACAACGGGAAGACCCTCGAAACAGCTTCAAGTAATCCATTGTTTCGATCTGATATAAATATTATGTTTCGATATTTCTCAACTACTGCACTATGGAAATTGACAAGAAACCACATCTAGTTATCTTCGGTTTCGGAATCAACAACAACATATGCAACAGGAAAAAGTCCTGAAATATAAAAATATATCAAAATTAAAATAAATAACATATCCATGTACAACACTTTGTATATTGATGCTGCTGGCGTAGACCCTAAAACACATAGGAAATATATTATGTGTTTAATTTAAATTGTTTGTAAATAACAAGACAAAACATAAAAATGTACCGTACACATGATAAAGATAAAAAGACATGCACATTTACTTTCCAATCTTTTGCTTGGCTTTATTATTAACGAGACTAACATCAATATACACGCATAAAAATGTAAAGTACAGGTGAACTAAACAAAAACATTCAAAGGTACTTTACATTTTTAACATGTACTTTGCTTTATTATTTTTTAAATAACAACACCTATCATCAAAGTACACGCATAAAAATGAAAAGTACACGTTAAATTAAGAAAAACATTCACGTGTAGTTGACATGTAAAATGCTTGTACTTTAGTTTGTATTACACATAAAATCATCATCATCAAAGTACACGCATAAAAATTAAAAGTACACGTGAAATTAACAAAAACATTCACGTGTACTTGACATGTAAATTGCGTGTATTTTACTTAGTATTACACATAAAATCATCATCATCAAAGTACACGCATAAAAATAAAAAGTACACGTGAAATTAACAAAAACATTCACGTGTACTTGACATGTAAAATGCGTGTACTTTACTTAGTATTACACATAAAATAATCATCATCAAAGTACACGCATAAAAATGAAAAGTACACGTGAAATTAACAAAAACATTCACGTGTACTTGACATGTAAAATGCGTGTACTTTACTTAGTATTAGACATAAAATCATCATCATCAAAGTACACGCATAAAAATGAAAAGTACACGTGAAATTAGAAAAAACATTCATGTGTACTTGACATGTAAAATGCGTGTACTTTACTTAGTATTACACATAATAAGACATATCATGAAAATACACATAGAAAAATGAAAAGTACACGTGAACTAAAACAAAGACCTTCAATGGTATTTTAAATTTTTATGCTTGTATTTTGATGATATGGAATGGAACAAACAAAATTTCAATGCAATACACAAAATAAAATATTTACAATTAATTTACCATTGTTCCCATTCCTTGCAATAGCTGATAGTATTGTTCCACGGTAGCGGCTCTTCAAAAAGGCACCATCAAGAAATAAAACAGGCCTACAGTATTGAAATCCATAAATACATCCTCTAAACATTACAAATATTCTCTTAAATTTTTTACTCTCATGTTCCACGTCAAGGATGCAATGCGACCCAGGATTATACTGCAATAGAAGGTCACGATAATAACTCATTAATGCATAAAAAACCTTTTCATCACCATGTATATCAACAGCAGCCATCTCTTTCGCATGCCATGCATGTTAATAAGCTATATCAAGACCATAATTCTTCTTCATATCTCTAACTACATCAATTGGTCTCAATAGCGAGTTATCTCTAAGATCATCAGCTACCAATGTTGAAACCAACTTGGAGGCTATCATTTTGGGTGACGGACTACGAAAGACACCTCTACATGTATGCTCATTATTCATTGCACGTATGTAAAAGTATCCATTTATTGTAGATAATGAAGCATGAATTCTCCACATGCAATTCTCAGTAGTTTTTTTAGAGCATTCAGCCGTCACTCGAGTTTTATCATTCTTCAAATACACATACTTGAACCCAACCTCAACGGCATACTTTCGCAATTTATCCCCAAATTCCACTACACCTCCTTCAAAACACTGCTGCTCATGACTTATATAAGTCTTCCCATCATTCGAAAGATAGACTTTCGACTTACATGGCTTCACACCTCCAAGATAAAAGTCATTTTCAATGCAACTATTAAAATCATTTGTAGTGCCTGATGATAAAGACTCTAACCTCTGTGTATTTGTATCACCACTGTCAACCCTCTCAGAACTTGTATCACTGCAGTCAACCCCTTCAAAAATTTGATTAGAGCATTCAACCCGTTCACGACATGTATTACATGGAAATGGTAATGAATCAATGACATATATCCAAATGAAATTAGCTTTCACGATCAATTGGGACCGCAACATACAACAAACATTGTTGTCACAAACCAACATGAACCTACATTCATCACCAAGTGAATACCTCAATGAAAAACTCCCACTTCTCAAATTAGTAAACCTAATACACAACTCATTGCATATGAAATCTAATGAGCTATCTTCAAATATTTCAATACAAGCCATATTATCCAAATAACAACACCTTGCTATTACACTACTTGCCATAATGTTCTGCAGTAAAACAGAGACGAAAAACATTTACTTCAAGGTCAACTATTCTAAAAATGTGTGCTATAATTTAATGCATGAAATATAAAATATTTATTTATAATTAATATAAAATTACAGGCACTTTTTAAAAACCTATACATGAAGCAATAAAGCACATAAATATTTTCAAAAAATCAATCACGTGTACTTTACAAACATTGCGTGTACTTTCAAAACTGATATCGAACTGGTTATTTCCGCTGGCGCGGACCTATATCAATAAGTGATTCAATACCAAATCAAAATCAAGGACTCTTAAAATTAGAATGAAACATCAATAATATTCATTCAGCACATTCAACTAACAATTATAAATATTGATAAATATAACTTATTTATGAAGAATCCAAACATAAATGCATAAAAAACACAAAATAAAAACATATACATATATAACATATAAAAATCTATTCAATCACATGAATGATTATTACAATGAGTCTCTTGAATCAAAACAAAGGACATATACTTATTGTAATCGATCGAAAATAGAAAAACCAACTGCTGATAAAGATAAACTTACAAATGATAGAGCCAAGTGATACAGGTAGAATCGATTAAGAACAATGTAATCGATTATAGGACAGACGATCAAAGCATAAGATTGATATTATTTTCGATTTCGGAGAATAGTCGTTAGTTGTAGAGAAAACTCCAATAGCCGATTAGATTTATGATTTTTTTAAATTGGGGGTATTTATATGTTGGACCTAATCGTTTAAAATTTGGTTCACCGGTTTTTTTGTCCAAAATTGTTAGTCCAAGTACTAGACCGTAAAAACCTAGAATCGATTCGACAAGCACGCTGCCTATACTATTCATCGTCTTCTCCGAGACGATTACGGCCATTAAAGCTTCTACCAAGCTTTTGTCACATCACCCAACGTCCTACAACCTCAACCAACAACAAATACACATATATTAAGGGTTCTAAACATCCTAGAACCCTAAACCACCAATTTATTTAGGTTAAAACCTAAGTTCTCCCGATTATGAAATTTTAGGGGTTTATTCGTTTAATATCCCAAAAACCCGTTTTATCCACGAAAACCCAACCCAAAATCCTTAGGGTTTGTTTATACCAAACTACGATATGAGATTTATGCTCAAAAGTAAATAAAGCAAGTAAACACTTGCCTCGTGGATATAATCCAACGACCTCGAGCCGAATCCCGCGGAGTTTGGCCGAAATCTCCATTTTCTCCTCCTCTTTCTTCTTCCTCTCTCTCTTCTCTCTATTTTCTTTCTTTCTTCTTCTCTTTTCTTACCCTCTCCCTCTTTATATAGGAATAAGGGTTTAACCCCTAAAAATCCAAAAAAAACTCGTTCACCCAATTACGAGTCCGTTTAACTCTAAGATTCCCCAAAACTCAATTTCGACAATCGGACACTCTTTTTCGACTATCTCGGACATTCTGAAACTCACGGTGCAGTCGAAATTTCCATCCGAGGTACTTGACCTCAAATCACTATTCTAACCCAAAACAAATTAATGCGGGTTTTCTAATCAAATCTTATCTCTTTTGTCGCTTTACTCCATGGCGACATATAATTAAAATATTTCGACCTATTTAGTCCCAAAAATAATTAGAACACCCATCGAAAATCATCTAATCCTCAAAAATCCCAAAAATTACTATTTCGAGAAATTCTCCAAATTGCCAATTTATATTTAATTATGGGATTTAATTGTCCCCAAAAGGACGGGATGTTACAGCTTATAAATGTAATCATTTCCCATTGGGAAGATATATCTTTTTGGATTTAATAAATTTTTAGATTTCTGTTTGTATTTTGTATGTTCTTTAAATCTAATTTTTTATTTATGCATCAAATTGGTATCAAAGTTGCAAGCTCCTTGGAGTGTGTGTGTTGGGCGGGATCAAATTGTTATCACATGTTCGAACCTCTTATGCCAAAGAACCGCCAAATCTTCCTTAGCACTATTTCAAAGAACACTTGGAGAGACATTTATTATATGGTAATTTTATGTGATTCTATTGCCATTCATAATGCAAGTACCCTTTGGATCAATAACTTTACGTTCCTTGTTAGTAAAAATCACATTTTGATGATCTCGCACATTTGGCTTATGCTAAGAAAGGTAGCCTTTAATCCATCAACCAAAAGAATATTACCTAATCTAAGAAACCCTACAATCTCTATGGTACCCTTTCTTATGATATTCAACATGTTTCCATTTTCCAATTTGACCAAACCTAACTCTTTTTAACAAATTTAGAAATAAATTATTTATTCCCGGTCGTATGCATAAACCCACTATGAAAATACCATTTTTAGTCATCTTGAGTAACAAAGGTCCTGTGAATAACAAGACATTTTCCTTTTTGGTCCAAACCGCCTTAATCTTTGTATTCTTCCTAAAATCTTTTGAACTGGCATCAATATTTTTTTATTTAAAAATCTTTTCAATATGTTACATAATAGTTTTTTATTTTTCAAAAAGGGGATTAAAATCACGCCTTAAGGAAGAAACTTTATCAAAGTGAGGTTTTTATGTCACCTTGGAGTTTTTTTGAAGTCTAAAGCAAAATTTTTGTAAATGATCATTTCGATTAAAAAAACATCAATGATACACAAAATGTTGGTCATTCTTCTTTAAATGCTTTGAAACCTTGATCTTCTAAAGCGATGAAGAAGACTCTTTAGGCACATGAGTTTTTTTACAAGGTTTCACAAAAATGATTTTATTCTCAGATTTGGATGGCACCTTAGATTCAACAAAATCAATACCACGTTTGTCAGTATAAAATTAATAATGAAATAAAATCATCTCCCCAATTTTTTTAATATATCTTCTAAGTCAACTTTCAAATTCTTAACGGAGTGAAACTCATTTTCAAGAGTTAATTTTCTCTGTAAGAGTATGCATTGTACTCAAAGTACCCCATATGATTAGGTTGTCTCATTCCGTTTAACAAATGTCTTATTTCGTTTACCAAAACCAACTTCGTGTCTCTAGCTCAAGAGGTTGTTTTAGAAAGCTTCCATTCAAGACATATTGACCAGACTTCGTCAACTTTATCCCGACATCATTCACTCCCACATCTATGAGAATTCCACATTAGGACAAGTTAAATAAACTCAGTTGATATCGAACACCTATGGTTTAACATAACTCGAAAAGGAGTTTCGTAAATTGGAAAATGTGTTAAACGCGAGCGTGTGTTTGAGGCCGAGTTTTTAATTTTTCCACATAAATATGCCTTACAGTTTTATTATATAAAGATAATTTAAAAAGGAAATATTATATATTTAAATACTTGATTTACATTTTAAAATATCTTAAAAAACTTATCATTGGTCGCTGCAGTGAAGTTTTATTTTATCGGAGCGAAGTGTTCAAAAAACTCAGTCATAAAAAAATATGGTCATCGGCATGACCTTGTTGCAAGTGCGTACAACAAGAAATTTTATCACTGCGATGACATTGCAGTGACAGAGGTCATAGGTATATTCACCAATAAATACAATTCCTTTTTCAAGTGCTTTTTGATACGCAAATCACCTTTTCAACCATATATTTTGTGTAGATTTGCTTTAGACTATTTTGTGTTGACAATAGGCTTATAAATATTGTGTCCACAAGATCATTTTGAGCTTGTTGTATACTTAAGTAGTCTTCTTATCCAACACAAAATAGATGTTTTTATGAAAGATAAAGTTTTTAAAGAGAAAAATATATGTTGAAAATCAATATTCACTAGAGTTTTTCTTCAAGCTTCTTTAAGTGTTCTTGAGATATCCATTTTTACTATTGTTATTTAAAGTCATTTGAAATCGTATTACTTCTTCTTAAGACTTGAAGAAAATTTTGAAAATTTTGTTCTTGAGAGACTATAATATTCTTGATATCTTAAAAATACATGTGAGTTTATTTTTGAGTTGCCAAACACTTTAAAAAATTATGTTAAACTTTAGGACTCTCACATCTTAGGAAGTAGATCTTAATTTGTGGCTTCTCGTATTTGTTCAAAGATTTGTCACATAAAGTTTCTCTTCAAACTTTAAAAAATAAAGTTTGATTCAAACTCTAAACAAAGATTTTTTAGAATGAGAACTTGAGGATACGGACCAAAATCGATCACGGTTGTGTAGCATACTCTAATTGGCACTCCATATGGAGGATAAGGTCGAAAAGAGTGTCTAGTCGATTATAGCATCATGAGGTTGTAAGTATATTTCTTCTAGTTTTAAAACTCTACCAAAGTATATTTGTTGTCATGTTGTCCCGATGTTTTTGCCCATTGTGGGTTTTTCCTCGTACGCCTTGGTGTTGTGCTATCTATTTACCTCTCCTCACTTAGATTAAATCACCTAATATCAAAGATAAAATATGGAGTTATCAATATGGTAAATAATTTTTCACATAGACCTACGGTGTTACAGTTATCCAAACAAGAAATTAAAGGAAAATCATGACTCCTTTTGGCAAGAAATTTTAATTAGGTATTCTTTGTCCATCCCGGTTTTGAGAACATGCACTCTTATTCTCATTCCAATAAGAATTGAAACTTTTACATTCTTCTAAATCACATTGTAAAACACTGATCTTTCCTTTGAATATTTTTTCTCATTCTCCACCAAAATGAAACTCTCGCTAAGAGCAGACCGCTAAGCTTTCAGATTGCTCAAAATGGACCCTTTTATTTTCAAATAAGCAATTCTTTTTTAGATTTCTTAAGTTGAATGGAAGTGACAACAAGTGTTTCTTAAGTTTATGATTTTCAGCATAGAGTTTATCATAAGCATGTTGAAGGTCACAATCTTCTTCACTAAGAGAATCATCACTAGAATAACCGGAAAAAGATAAAGTTTCAATCTTTATGGAACATTTATTATAAATGGATAAAGATTGACACAACCATTTATCATTTGATGTAACATCATCAAAAAGATCCAAAAATATGGGTAGGTTAAACAATGTCGTCAAAAATATCAACACCTCTAAAGATCACATTATTTTTCATATTAAGACAAAGACTCGATCTTTCTATATCTGATACCAGTTGATAGTTCATATTACGTACTGAAATGGAGAACCACTAATAATTATTTTAGAACACCGAAAATCCTATGTCATAATATTCACTAAAGTTTAATAAAAGAAATCAGATTTTAATCAGGGTTAAGCATGTGGGTGATAAAATATGTACAAAAGATAATAGAAACATAACACCGGATATACGAGGAGAAAAACTCACTAACGGGAAAAACCTAGGGCCAATGCATTAATCTCACAAAAAATTTGGTAAAGACTTACAGAGGGGACTAACGACTAACACTCCTTCCATTCTAAACCACACCTCATAGTTTCCACTAATTTGTTGCAAGTCGAAGATCTCTATACACTGATAAAAACACTTAACATATATTATGTCTTTACACATGTCAACAATGTTTCACAAGCCTTCTTCTTCGAGCTTTGGATCTCACAAGTTATTGGATATTGAAAAAGAGCCAAAAATATAATAATACTCTTATTGGAATAAAAGAATTAAAGTTTATGAAACTGGGCAATTTTTGTAAAAGTTCTCTTGGTAAAATAATCTTTCTCTTTGATATTAATCAAACTAATGAAATATAGGTGATTAAATTCAAAGAAGAAAAGAAGGGAAAATATGAACTAGATTTAGATATTATCTTTCATCTTTTTCAAAAGTGAATTCTCATTTTCTTATAAAGAGAGAAGATGAAAAAGACACAAAGCTCTCTAGGAAAATATTACTCTTGTAGGTTTGATGAGAATTATTTTCAAATGAAGAGCAATAATGGTTTTTAAAAGGAAAAACTACACAAATGGGTTTACACAATACCAAGGTGAGCTAAAAAGCCACATCTTTTATAG
The DNA here is from genome assembly GCA_949130495.1 of Sambucus nigra. Lineage (NCBI taxonomy): Eukaryota > Viridiplantae > Streptophyta > Magnoliopsida > Dipsacales > Adoxaceae > Sambucus > Sambucus nigra. Next base: position 288,441,426 of record OX422215.1, on the reverse strand, counting down.
AAGGCATGTGTGTGTGAGTTATTAGTGGATCTAATTTCTAATTTTCAACTAATAAAACACAAAAAGTGAATTTTGCTCAAAGACTAAAAAGATCTTGAAAGACCTAAAGATTAATTTGCACTTACGTCTCTTCGTTGATAGGTTCATTGGAGCAAAGATTTTTTTCGTTGGAGCGATCTTGTGACAAAGTAAGACCGTTATATTTATAAGAATCTTTGAACTAGCTTCAAATGGTACCAAGGGAGTAATGAAATAATATTTCATTGCAAGGAAGGACTTTGGTTAGGCAATCCACTAGCAAAAATTATTGCGAACTCTTCGGAGTTTTTGTCAAGATAAGTCTTTAAGTTTTCTACCATCAAAAGAAATCTTCGCTGCAGTGTAGCCAGTGGGCTTGCTAATTTTTTATTATTTTTCAATTTACAAAGGGTGTTTAAGTAAGCAAAATCAAAAGGGAAAAACACAAGTTTTACAAACACAATTTTTTTAAACATGATTTGAAAGTTTTATAAAAATAAGTGATGTGGGTGCAGGGATTCTCCAAACTTTTGACGGGCTGTAAGATTCTGTGGATATTACAGGACGTTGTTTTAGACGCCTCCATTTTGGTATTATAGATATGATCGGGTCTTTTCATCGGGCGTGTGGCCCAAACTTTTGTACTTATTTAATGAATGTATTAAGTAAGATATTAAGTTGTTGTACTGTATTGTATGTAGCTGTGGACCGACCGCCTATTTGGTCCTTTTGTATACATTCGTCTTAGTTGTATTATATTTACATCTTTCCAAATTCCACTTGATTATCAGATTGGGTTGTTTAATTTAACTTTCTTAACTGATTTTAAATTCTAAACTTTTTGGCAACCCGTTTTCTGATTTATTGGGTGGTTTTCCCGTATGCTCAGTTTATTTTTGTTGATGCTGAGGATGATATCCATCCATGGTTCCTGTTATGTTTGAGTACCGGGCTGGCCACCCCTTATCTCGGATCGCGGGTTGTCACAAATATTTCCTCATATGAAACTGCCTTTGAGCAGTTTCAAACATATGTGAGGGAAGGCTATTCTGGACTTCCACCCAATCGCATAGATTTATTTGATGTCGATGAGGAGCCTCCTCAAACACATGAAGACCTCATGTCTTTCTATACACAATAAGTTCCCATGAAAATCGCAAAGCTGAAGGAGAAGAAGGCTCTCCATAAAGGCCTTGTAGCTGTCATAGAAGAAGAAATTCGACACTGGTAGAATTTAATTGACTCTCTTCCTGACACCCTGGATGCCTTTGACAAACATCCCTAATAGAAGCCTTCTTCAGTTTTTTCAGCTTTCTTTATTTGAAAAAAATGTACTTTATTTTTTTGTTTTTAATAAAAAAATTATTTCTTTCATGAATGTGTTCTCAGTTATGTCATACACCATATATAGTAAAGTACACGTGAACCCATATAAAAATGATCACGTGTATTGTAAAAAATTTAAACATTAATATCATTTCATGTAAAAAAATAATATAAATGCGTGTACTCTATATATTACACGTGTACTTTATAAAGTACACGCATAGTCTATAAAGTACACGCCTATTGAAATACTTGTATAATAACGCGTGTACTCAAGATATTGTCCCAAAACATTATATAAATGCGTGTACTCTATATATTACACGTGTACTTTATAAAGTACACGCATAGTCTATAAAGTACACGCCAATTGAAATACTTGTATAATAATGCCGCTGGCGCGGACCATAATACCCATAGGAGTTTAAGAATATGAGTGACCCAAATATCTTTTATAAAGTACAAGCACATTGTAATGTCCAAAACCATTTTCCAAATAGTACATGCATTTATATACGTCTACTTGATAAAATTACATGCAGAATACCTAAAGTACACGTATATTGAATTAGATTTTTGTCATAACAATATGCGTGTATTTTTCTAAAACATGCATGTACAGTTATATTTAAATGCATGTACTTTAATTATCAATGCGTGTACTTCATAAAGTATACGCACATTTCATCAAGCACACGCATGTTATATTTATATTATGCGTGTACTTTATGCATGTACATTAATAAAGTACACGCATGCTTTTTTAAAGTACACGCATATTGAACTGACCAAATCCATTATTAAATGTGTGTACTTTGTTAATATACGTGTACTTAATAAAGTACACGCATATTTCATCAAGGACACGCATTGATAAAATTTCTTTGGACATCAAAATGGGCGTGTACTGTACATAACATGCGTATACAAAGGTAAAGTACACGTGAACACAAGGAAAAATGATCATGTATGTTTTATGAAAAATATGTGTACAGCAACACAAAAAACAAACTAAAGAATGAGACTTAAAAATAAATTACATTCATTTATGTGAAACAAATGGTTTATTAATTAATTTATTCAATCAAATGGTTAAAATGAATGAATTCAACAATTTTAAATATAGTCAAATGGGTTCCTTACAAGTAGACCTGTAATGACCCGTTTTACTACACCTCGAGCAAGTAACTTCCCTTACTGTGATCTCACCAGACGACTTTATTCTCTTATTTCTTGGCCTGCCTATCGGTCTCTTAGTCATTGGTGGAAGGACAGATGGATTTTCAGGAATAGGAATATTTAAGGAAATCAAATCAGGAAGAGGAACTATAGGTATCGAGTATGATTTTCTGTAGAAAGATACCTTATAATACTCCTCAATATAATCATAAAAACTGGTCCCTTTCCTCCGCACAACACAAACAGCATGAGAACATGGAAAACATCTAATCTGCCAGCTCTTACAAGAACAGGTCATTTATCATAAGTCAACTGTTGCTCGCACTTCTGAATGAACTTTAAATACATTTTGACTTGAGCGACTAATAGTCCAATGTCGGCTTCTATTCCAATTTTCATTCAGTAACTTTTGAAAAAAAGGACATAGCTGATTTGTCCAAGTGTCAGACTCAACAAGTTTGTTTGCATTGAAATTCATAATCTTCACTCTCAATTTATCAACAATATTCATTACTGGTAAATGCCTTTTCTCCAATATCCATGAATTGAATGACTCCGCAACACTAGATGCAATGTCACCATACCGTTTACTAGGGAAATATGCACAGGACCAATTCTCAGGAGGCAAACTATCAATGAAATCGGAAATAGCATCTCCTCCTTCCTTCTTCAATGCTTCAATATTCTTGTGAAATACATCTACTGAGACAGCATATGCACAAGATAAAAAATCTTTAACAATTTTCTTTCAAAATCCAGAACAATTCCCCCGAATTTTCTTTTTTATATTGCCTTGTGAATGATGTGTACAGTAGGAATGTGCAGACAACGGGAAGACCCTCGAAACAGCTTCAAGTAATCCATTGTTTCGATCTGATATAAATATTATGTTTCGATATTTCTCAACTACTGCACTATGCAAATTGACAAGAAACCACATCTAGTTATCTTCGGTTTCGGAATCAACAACAACATATGCAACAGGAAAAAGTCCTAAAATATAAAAATATATCAAAATTAAAATAAATAACATATCCATGTACAACACTTTGTATATTGATGATGCTGGCGTAGACCCTAAAACACATGGGAAATATATTATGCGTTTAATTTAAATTGTTTGTAAATAACAAGACAAAACATAAAAATGTACCGTACACATGATAAAGATAAAAAGACATGCACATTTACTTTCCAATCTTTTGCTTGGCTTTATTATTAACAAGACTAACATCAACATACACGCATAAAAATGTAAAGTACAGGTGAACTAAAAAAAAACATTCAAAGGTACTTTACATTTTTAACATGTACTTTGCTTTATTATTTCTAAATAACAACACCTATCATCAAAGTACACGCATAAAAATGAAAAGTACACGTGAAATTAAGAAAAACATTCACGTGTACTTGACATGTAAAATGCGTGTACTTTAGTTTGTATTACACATAAAATCATCATCATCAAAGTACACGCATAAAAATTAAAAGTACACGTGAAATTAACAAAAACATTCACGTGTACTTGACATGTAAAATGCGTGTACTTTACTTAGTATTACACATAAAATCATCATCATCAAAGTACACGCATAAAAATAAAAAGTACACGTGAAATTAACAAAAACATTCACGTTTACTTGACATGTAAGATGCGTGTACTTTACTTAGTATTACACAAAATCATCATCATCAAAGTACACGCATAAAAATGAAAAGTACACGTGAAATTAACAAAAACATTCACGTGTACTTGACATGTAAAATGCGTGTACTTTACTTAGTATTAGACATAAAATCATCATCATCAAAGTACACCCATAAAAATGAAAAGTACACGTGAAATTAACAAAAACATTCACGTGTACTTGACATGTAAAATGCGTGTACTTTACTTAGTATTACACATAATAAGATATATCATGAAAATACACATAGAAAAATGAAAAGTACACGTGAACTAAAACAAAGACCTTCAATGGTATTTTAAATTTTTATGCTTGTATTTTGATGATATGGAATGGAACAAACAAAATTTCAATGCAATACACAAAATAAAATATTTACAATTAATTTACCATTGTTCCCATTCCTTGCAATAGCTGATAGTATTGTTCCACGGTAGCGGCTCTTCAAAAAGTCACCATCAAGAAATAAAACAGGTCTGCAGTATTGAAATCCATAAATACATCCTCTAAACATTACAAATATTCTCTTGAATTTTTTACTCTCATGTTCCACGTCGAGGATTCAATGCGACCTAGGATTATACTGCAATAGAAGGTCACGATAATAACTCATTAATGCATAAGAAATCTTTTCATCACCATGTATATCAACAGCAGCCATCTCTTTCGCATGACATGCATGTTGATAAGCTATATCAAGACCATAATTCTTCTTCATATCTCTAACTACATCAATTGGTCTCAATAGCGGGTTATCTCTAAGATCATCAGCTACTAATGTTGAAACCAACTTGGAGGCTATCATTTTGGGTGACGGACTACAAAAGACACCTCTACATGTATGCTCATTATTCATTGCACGTATGTAAAAGTATCCATTTATTGTAGATAATGAAGCATGAATTCTCCACATGCAATTCTCAGTAGTCCTTTTAGAGCATTCAGCCGTCACTCGAGTTTTATCATTCTTCAAATACACATACTTGAACCCAACCTCAACGGCATACTTTCACAAATTATCCCCAAATTCCACTACACCTCCTTCAAAACACTGCTGCTCATGACTTATATAAGTCTTCCCATCATTCGAAAGATAGACTTTCGACTTACATGGCTTCACACCTCCAAGATAAAAGTCATTTTCAATGCAACTATTAAAATCATAGTGCCTGATGATAAAGACTCTAACCTCTGTGTATTTGTATCACCACTGTCAACCCTCTCAGAACTTGTATTACTGCAGTCAACCCCTTCAAAAATTTGATTCGAGAATTCAACCCGTTCAAGACATGTATTACATGGAAATGGTAATGAATCAATGACATATATCCCAATGAAATTAGCTTTCACAATCAATTGGGACCGCAACATACAACAAACATCGTTGTCACAAACCAACATGAACCTACATTCATCACCAAATGAATACCTCAATGAAAAACTCCCACTTCTCAAATTAGTAAACCTAATACACAACTCATTGCATATGAAATCCAATGAGCTATCTTCAAATATTTCAATACAAACCATATTATCCAAATAACAACACCTTGCTATTACACTACTTACCATAATGTCCTGCAGTAAAACAGAGACGAAAAACATTTACTTCAAGGTCAACTATTCTAAAAATGTGTGCAATAATTTAATGCATGAAATATAAAAATATTTATTTATAATTAATATAAAATTACAGGCACTTTTTAAAAACCTATACATGAAGCAATAAAGCACATAAATATTTTCAAAAAATCAATCACGTGTACTTTATAAACATTGCGTGTACTTTCAAAACTGATATCGAACTGGTTATTTCCGCTGGCGCGGACCTATATCAATAAGTGATTCAATACCAAATCAAAATCAAGGACTCTTAAAATTAGAATGAAACATCAATAATATTCATTCAGCACATTCAACTAACAATTACAAATATTGATAAATATAACTTATTTATGAAGAATCCAAACATAAATGCATAAAAAACACAAAATAAAAACATATACATATATAACATATAAAAAGCTATTCAATCACATGAATGATTATTACAATGAGTCTCTTGAATCAAAACAAAGGACATATACTTATTGTAATCGATCGAAAATAGAAAAACCAACTGCTGATAAAGATAAACTTACAAATGATAGAGCCAAGTGATACAGGTAGAATCGATTAAGAACAATGTAATCGATTATAGGACAGACGATCAAAGCATAAGATTGATATTATTTTCGATTTCGGAGAATAGTCGTTAGTTGCAGAGAAAACTCCAATAGCCGATTAGATTTATGATTTTTTTAAATTGGGGGTATTTATATGTTGGACCTAATCGTTTAAAATTTGGTTCACCGGTTTTTTTGTCCAAAATTGTTAGTCCAAGTACTAGACCGTAAAAACCTAGAATCGATTCGACAAGCACGCTGCCTATACTATTCATCGTCTTCTCCGAGACGATTACGGCCATTAAAGCTTCTCCCAAGCTTTTGTCACCTCACCCAACGTCCTACAACCTCAACCAACTACAAATACACATATATTAAGGGTTCTAAACATCCTAGAACCCTAAACCACCAATTTATTTAGGTTAAAACCTAAGTTCTCCCGATTATGAAATTTTAGGGGTTTATTCGTTTAATATCCCAAAAACCCGTTTTATCCACGAAAACCCAACCCAAAATCCTTAGGGTTTGTTTATACCAAACTACGATATGAGATTTATGCTCAAAAGTAAATAAAGCAAGTAAACACTTGCCTCGTGGATATAATCCAACGACCTCGAGCCGAATCCCGCGGAGTTTGGCCGAAATCTCCATTTTCTCCTCCTCTTTCTTCTTCCTCTCTCTCTTCTCTCTATTTTCTTTCTTTCTTCTTCTCTTTTCTTACCCTCTCCCTCTTTATATAGGAATAAGGGTTTAACCCCTAAAAATCCAAAAACGACTCGTTCACCCAATTACGAGTCCGTTTAACTCTAAGATTCCCCGAAACTCAATTTCGACAATCGGACACTCTTTTCCGACTATCTCGGACATTCTGAAACTCACGGCGCAGTCGAAATTTCCATCCGAGGTACTTGACCGCAAATCACTATTCTAACCCAAAACAAATTAATGCGGGTTTTCTAATCAAATCTTATCTCTTTTGTCTCTTTACTCCATGGCGACATATAATTAAAATATTTCGACCTATTTAGTCCCAAAAATAATTAGAACACCCATCGAAAATCATCTAATCCTCAAAAATCCCAAAAATTACTATTTCGAGAAATTCTCCAAATTGCCAATTTATATTTAATTATGGGATTTAATTGTCTCCAAAAGGACGGGTTGTTACAGCTTATAAATGTAATCATTTCCCATTGGGAAGATATATCTCTTTGGATTTAATAAATTTTTAGATTTCTGTTTGTATTTTGTATGTTCTTTAAATCTAATTTTTTATTTATGCATCAAATTGGTATCAAAGTTGCATGCTCCTTGGAGTGTGTGTGTTGGGCGGGATCAAATTGTTATCACATGTTCGAACCTCTTATGCCAAAGAACCGCCAAATCCTCCTTAGCACTATTTCAAAGAACACTTGGAGAGACATTTATTATATGGTAATTTTATGTGATTCTATTGCCATTCATAATGCAAGTACCCTTTGGATCAATAACTTTACGTTCCTTGTTAGTAAAAATCACATTTTGATGATCTCGCACATTTGGCTTATGCTAAGAAAGGTAGCCTTTAATCCAGCAACCAAAAGAATATTACCTAATCTAAGAAACCCAACAATCTCTATGGTACCCTTTCTTATGATATTCAACATGTTTCCATTTTCCAATTTGACCAAACCTAACTCTTTTTAACAAATTTAGAAATAAATTATTTATTCCCGATCGTATGCATAAACCCACTATGAAAATACCATTTTTAGTAATCTTGAGTAACAAAGGTCATGTGAATAACAAGACATTTTCCTTTTTGGTCCAAACTGCCTTAATCTTTGTATTCTTCCTAAAATCTTTTGAACTGGCATCAATATTTTTTTGTTTAAAAATCTTTTCAATATGTTACATAATAGTTTTTTATTTTTCAAAAAGGGGATTAAAATCACGCCTTAAGGAAGAAACTTTATCAAAGTGAGGTTTTTATGTCACCTTGGAGTTTTTTTGAAGTCTAAAGCAAATTTTTTGTAAGTGATCATTTTGATTAAAAAAACATCAATGATACACAAAATGTTGGTCATTCTTCTTTAAATGCTTTGAAACCTTGATCTTCTAAAGCGATGAAGAAGACTCTTTAGGCACATGAGTTTTTTTACAAGGTTTCACAAAAATGATTTTATTCTCAGATTTGGATGGCACCTTAGATTCAACAAAATCTATACCACGTTTGTCAGTATAAAATTAATAATGAAATAAAATCATTTCCCCAATTTTTTTAATATATCTTCTAAGTCAACTTTCACATTCTTAACGGAGTGAAACTCATTTTCAAGTGTTAATTTTCTCTGTAAGAGTATGCATTGTACTCAAAGTACCCCATATGATTAGGTTGTCTCATTCCGTTTAACAAATGTCTTATTTCGTTTACCAAAACCCACTTCGTGTCTCTATCTCAAGAGGTTGTTTTAGAAAGCTTCCATTCAAGACATATTGACCAGACTTCGTCAACTTTATCCCGACATCATTCACTCCCACATCTATGAGAATTCCACATTAGGACAAGTTAAATAAACTCAGTTGATATCGAACACCTATGGTTTAATATAACTCGAAAAGGAGTTTCGTAAATTGGAAAATGTGTTAAACGCGAGCGTGTGTTTGAGGCCGAGTTTTTAATTTTTCCACATAAATATGCCTTACAGTTTTATTGTATAAAGATAATTTAAAAAGGAAATATTATATATTTAAATACTTGATTTACATTTTAAAATATCTTAAAAAACTTATCATTGGTCACTGCAGTGAAGTTTTATTTTATCGGAGCGAAGTGTTCAAAAAACTCAGTCATAAAAAAATATGGTCATCGGCATGACCTTGTTGCAAGTGCGTACAAAAAGAAATTTTATCACTGCGATGACATTGCAGTGACAGAGGTCATAGGTATATTCAACAATAAATACAATTCCTTTTTCAAGTGCTTTTTGATACGCAAATCACCTTTTCAACCATATATTTTGTGTAGATTTGCTTTAGACTATTTTGTGTTGACAATAGGCTTATAAACCTTATAAATATTGTGTCCACAAGATCATTTTGAGCTTGTTGTATACTTAAGTAGTCTTCTTATCCAACACAAAATAGATGTTTTTATGAAAGATAAAGTTTTTAAAGAGAAAAATATATGTTGAAAATCAATATTCACTAGAGTTTTTCTTCAAGCTTCTTTAAGTGTTCTTGAGATATCCATTTTTACTATTGTTATTTAAAGTCATTTGAAATCGTATTACTTCTTCTTAAGACTTGAAGAAAATTTTGAAAATTTTGTTCTTGAGAGACTATAATATTCTTGATATCTTAAAAATACATGTGAGTTTATTTTTGAGTTGCCAAACATTTTAAAAAATTATGTTAAACTTTAGGACTCTCACATCTTAGGAAGTAGATCTTAATTTGTGGCTTCTCGTATTTGTTCAAAGATTTGTCACATAAAGTTTCTCTTCAAACTTTAAAAAATAAAGTTTGATTCAAACTCTAAACAAAGATTTTTTAGAATGAGAACTTGAGGATATGGACCAAAATCGATCACGGTTGTGTAGCATACTCTAATTGGCACTCCATATGGAGGATAAGGTCGAAAAGAGTGTCTAGTCGATTATAGCATCATGAGGTTGTAAGTATATTTCTTCTAGTTTTAAAACTCTACCAAAGTATATTTGTTGTCATGTTGTCCCGATGTTTTTGCCCATTGTGGGTTTTTCCTCGTACGCCTTGGTGTTGTGCTATCTATTTACCTCTCCTCACTTAGATTAAATCACCTAATATCAAAGATAAAATATGGAGTTATCTATTTGGTAAATAATTTTTCACATAGACCTACGGTGTTACAGTTATCCAAACAAGAAATTAAAGGAAAATCATGACTCCTTTTGGCAAGAAATTTTAATTAGGTATTCTTTGTCCATCCCGGTTTTGAGAACATGCACTCTTATTCTAATTCCAATAAGAATTGAAACTTTTACATTCTTCTAAATCACAGTGTAAAACATTGATCTTTCCTTTGAATATTTTTTCTCATTCTCCACCAAAATGAAACTCTCGCTAAGAGCAGACCGCTAAGCTTTCACATTGCTCAAAATGGACCCTTTTATTTTCAAATAAGCAATTCTTTTTTAGATTTCTTAAGTTGAATGGAAGTGACAACAAGTGTTTCTTAAGTTTATGATTTTCAGCATAGAGTTTATCATAAGCATGTTGAAGGTCACAATCTTCTTCACTAAGAGAATCATCACTAGAATAACCGGAAAAAGATAAAGTTTCAATCTTTATGGAACATTTATTATAAATGGATAAAGATTGACACAACCATTTATCATTTGATGTAACATCATCAAAAAGATCCAAAAATATGGGTTGGTTAAAAAATGTCGTCAAAAATATCAACACCTTTAAAGATCACATTATTTTTCATATTAAGACAAAGACTCGATCTTTCTATATCTGATACCAGTTGATAGTTCATATTACGTACTAAAATGGAGAACCACTAATAATTATTTTAGAACACCGAAAATCCTATGTCATAATATTCACTAAAGTTTAATAAAAGAAATCAGATTTTAATCATGGTTAAGCATGTGGGTGATAAAATATGCCCAAAAGATAATAGAAACATAACACCGGATATACGAGGAGAAAAACTCACTAACGGGAAAAACCTAGGGCCAATTCATTAATCTCACAAAAAATTTGGTAAATACTTACAGAGGGGACTAACGACTAACACTCCTTCCATTCTAAACCACACCTCATAGTTTCCACTAATTTGTTGCAAGTCGAAGATCTCTATACACTGATAAAAACACTTAACATATATTATGTCTTTACACATGTCAGCAATGTTTCACAAGCCTTCTTCTTCGAGCTTTGGATCTCACAAGTTATTGGATATTGAAAAAGAGCCAAAAATATAATAATACTCTTATTGGAATAAAAGAATTAAAGTTTATGAAACTGGGCAATTTTTGTAAAAGTTCTCTTGGTAAAATAATCTTTCTCTTTGATATTAATCAAACTAATGAAACATAGGTGATTAAATTCAAAGAAGAAAAGAAGGGAAAATATGAACTAGATTTAGATATTATCTTTCATCTTTTTGAAAAGTGAATTCTCATTTTCTTATAAAGAGAGAAGATGAAAAAGACACAAAGCTCTCTAGGAAAATATTACTCTTGTAGGTTTGATGAGAATTATTTTGAAATGAAGAGCAATAAGGGTTTTTAAACGAAAAAACTACACAAATGGGTTTACACAATACCAAGGTGAGCTAAAAAGCCACATCTTTTATAGAAGGCATGTGTGCGTGAGTTATTAGTGGATCTAATGTTTAATTTTCAACTAATAAAACACAAAAAGTGAATTTTGTGCAAAGACTAAAAAGATCTTGGAAGACCTAAAGACTGATTTGCACTTACGTCTCTTCGTTGATAGGTTCATTGGAGCAAAGATTTTTTTCGTAGGAGCGATCTTGTGACAAAGTAAGACCGTTATATTTATAAGAATCTTTGAACTATCTTCAAATGGTACCAAGAGAGTAATGAAATTATATTTCATTGCAGGGAAGGACTTTGGTTAGGCAATCCACTAGCAAAAATTATCGCGAACTCTTCGGAGTTTTTGTCAAGATAAGTCTTAAAGTTTTCTACCATCAAAAGAAATCTTCGCTGCAGTGTAGCCAATGGGCTTGCTAATTTTTTCTTATTTTTCAATTTACAAAGGGTGTTTAAGTAAGCAAAATCAAAAGGGAAAAAACACAAGTTTTATAAACACAATTTTTTTAAACATGATTTGAAAGTTTTATAAAAACAAGTGATGTGGGTGCAGGGATTCTCCAAACTTTTACCTTTCATCCAACGTGTTCTCAATGAGTTATGAGAATGAGAAAACTAGCTTTGGTGTCTTGAACATTGATGAAGATTTTTAGAGATGTAAAATTAAGAACCCAAAGTGTGTTTTGGAAACTGAAATAAGATAACTACCTATGAGAGGAAAATAAGTATGTAGATACTCTTACATTTCTCTTATCCACCAATATCCCCTTCAATACAAACCCTAAACCCAATATTGAACCCTAATTCAAAATTTCTTTAAGAAACCTACATCAAATTTCCTAAACTCAAATATTTCACCTAATCCTCAAATACAATAACAAAACTATCACGAGCACCCCCGAGATTTTTTTGTTGCAAATATCCAAACCCATAATCCAAGCCCATCATAGACCATAAATGGCCGAAACCTTAGGTCCACGACTCCTGACCAACTTCCATCTATCCCTCGACGATCCCCCTAGCCAGGCATGTGATTCTATCGAGGGTTCATAGGCCCTATTTGCCCCCACCCAACCCCCACCCCATTAACACCCAACCTCTATTGGCTACCAATTACCACCATACCCTTGACCCTAACCAAGACAAATAAAAACAACCTATAATGAATGTCAAACCACAACATCATAAGAGCGCACCACCTCCTCGATCATGATAGTCACCTCACCATTTTCATGAGGAACATCACATCCACATCCAAGACTAATGTGTATTTAGTGGAGGGTCGTGCCCTATTGTAGCTTACCTGATTAACAATTGACCATTGTTTAACTCTCTCTACTCTTTTGCACCCGAATCAATTGGTTTGTGAAGTGGGATATCGTGTTTGTGATAGGTTTCATCATCACCCAATCCGATATGGCCAGAATTTTCTTATAATTCGTTGAAACTTCCATTTAAGGGAGTTAGGGATCAATTCAATACTGGACAATAAATTGAAATTCATACTGATTACAAAAATTTTTAACGTCCTAATCTTGACATGTTCTCGTAATCCCCTCCCTTTACCAAACCGAAGGCAACCCGCTATGATGTCCCTTTCAGAATCAAACTTATTTTTCTTACGGTAAGGAAAGTCATCTTAAAATTGATTGTACCACCAAAATCCTAATTATTGCACATGTGGCTCATTATATCAGAGAATTTCCAATCACCTCATGCTCACATTGGTAATGGAAAACCTTGTGCATTGGGGCCTATAATAACTATTGGGACTATAAGGATGATGTGGAAAAAAGTGATTCCCGTGGGGGAGAAGATTCAAAACACTTAGGGATTGTGATGAATGTCCATAAGAAAACTATTCGAGGAAATTTGTGGGTTGATATTCCCACTTTTGATGGAAAAATGAGTGCAAACGTTTTCGTTGGTTGGATAGGCATAATATAAAATTGTTTGATATTAAAACCTAATCGGGATACATCCGTTTCGAACTTGTAGCGACTAAGAAATAAGTTATTTCCACAGTATGGTGGATTGATCTCATGCAAGAAAGAACCCTATGATTAACCTTTAATTCATACATGACCCGAGATGAAAGAAGCAATAATGGTTGAATGTTTTCCATCATTGTGTGTGAGAACACACGTTTTGCCCGTGTCCAAGCCTTGCGCCAATCGTACTCTAGCGTCAACGACTACACGGTGACGTTTCATTTATTATTTACCCAGGCCAGTTTGAGGGTGATTGAAGACCAAATAATTGGTCGATATATCCTTGGTTTGTAAGCACCGATCAAGTATGAGATCTCCTTAAAACATATTTCTAATTTCCAAAAGGCCTCAAAGTATGCAATGCAAGTGGAAGCTCATCACCATAATGGGCGTCTACCATCCCCAAATCAAATGACAATTAAAGCCCACTTCTTCTCATAAAGTGATACTAAATTGGCTAATTTTTTAACAAGATGACGAATTGTCCTAAGAAGAAGAAGAATAGGTTTTTGGTCACCGAATAACCACGGGCTAATCATTCAAAACTTGTCATTCAACTTGACCCTGAAAAAAAAGGCACACCCCTTTGGGTTCGAGGATGAACTCTTTTAATGAAGGGGAGAATGACGTAAATAGGGGGAATTGTGATTAAAAAATGAAAGGGAATATAAGTACTTTTCCTCTCTTTTTTATTTTGTCACACTTTATATATTAGTACTTAGATACTACAAATAGGATATAAGCTTCTAGAAGGTTTTAGTAGTGTTGGCATGGATGACATCCATATCATCTCATATAATGACAACTCATACTTAACTAGAACCTTCTAAAGCCTCTCCCAATGTCGATAAATGTAATCATATTACCAATTGGAAAGATAGATATCTTTGACATGTTAATAAATTTTCAAGCTTGTATTCATGTTTTGTCTCTTCTTTCGATCCATTTTTTCGTGTATGTATCAGATGAAAAAACCACCGATTGGATCCAAAGAACAAAGAGAAGTACACTATAATCTAAAATTTTATTACTGCACTAAAGATTGATTTATCTATTTACATCCTCTCTTATTTATACTAGAACTAATCCTACTCCAACTAGGAAAGTATTAAAAGAACAAAAAGACTCATCACTCACTCTAATATTTGTTAAAGAGGACTCAACCTCTTTTATTACTTTTAATATTATAAATTAACAAAATAAAGCTATGAACCCTTACCTATATCATTATCCCTCCTTTGAAAGTTATCTTTTAACTTTAAAAGTTGAATTGGAGAATCTAGGGTCGCATTAAATTTCTTACCAAAAAAATGTCCAACCATGCCACATAAACAAATAGTTGGGAAATATTTGTTTTGTATCCTTTACTAGAGGGCAAAAATTATATTCCTGAAATTTCTAGGATCCAATTGCAAAATTTCCAAGTCCTTAAAAGTTGGTGATATCCCATTAACCTCAACCCCAATAATATTAATCATATCAGTTTTGGGGCCAAGCCAAGTAACATAGATCCATTGCTGAAATTGAATGGATACAATTCCACTTCACACTTTTCAGAAAAATAGATTACAAGTACCACAAGCCCATTTCATTGGATTTGTTTAGACTGAACGTAATGGGTGAAAATCAGTCTTAGACCCCAAAATTCATTTATTCAATAACTCCACCTATAAAGTCGTCATACATAAACAAGATTATTGGGATTTAATGGGACAAAACCCCTTGTAGAACCCCATCTAAAGGTCCATCACCATTTTCAATCTAAAAACCAAAAGAAGCAGGTGGATCATGTCCCAACTGAACCCAAAACTTCAAATAGATCGTCAATTTTTATGGACCAACAACAATTGAGTTCTTCAAACTCGGATCGATCAATATTTAAGTTTCATGGAGCCTATACGAATGTGAGAACTCTCCATGTAGTGTTCTGCAAAGTATACGATTATGATCCATAGAAGTCCTAACCACTTGTAATGTATCCCCATCAAATAGTAATGGGGTGGTAGCATCTGGTTCTCTCGCAAGGAAGATGCACATTGCAATGACGACTCCAAACTCATGGAATGGTCTTTAGCCTATGCATCAAATCTTCACTAGATTAAGCGGTGTAAGTCTTCTTCCATATACCCATCAATGGTGACACATTCAAACACACGCCAAGGAGCACATCTCTCTAATACCAATTTGATGCAGTCACGATCAATTGAATCCAAAGAATAAAGTAAACTATAAACCTCAAATTTTATTATCTAACCAAAGAATGATTCTTTTATTTATATACTTCAAATAATCCTATTCCAACTAGGAAAAGTATTAAAAGACCAAAAGACCCTTCACTCACTCTAATATTTTCTAAAGAGAATTAAACTGCTTTTATATATAATACTATCAACTAACAAAAGACTCCCATTTGTCGGGTCAACATCCATACAAGTCTTATTGACTTTTCAACAATCATATAGGTCCTATTCCAACTTTTTAGGGAATTTTTTCACAATTTTACCCTTTTATAACTAATCATCTGTAACTTCCTTTAGGAAGTTACATAAGTGGTTGGACTTTTTTTTAATCTTCAAATGATCATAAATTTTGATTCACAAATCCGTTTTTCTCAAAATTACTCTTTTTGAAATTTGCTCGACGAGATCTATCAAACAAGATCCATGAAGGCTATAAAATTACAAAGAAAAAAATTACACAAACAGTAAACTTTACTGTATGCACTAGAATATGAAATAGTTTTATATATGTGACATTTTCACAAATAGATAGTAACATTTACTGTGGTAATATTACACAGTATATATATATATATATATATATATATATATCCGGTGGATCCAAACCCTCTTTTTTCAAAATTACCTTATATTTAAAGGTTCGCGCTAGCGGCATCCAATCTTTACCACCATTTTTGGATCTTCAACGACCTTCGTCAGAGTTCCGATTTAGGGTGGGTAAGGGTGGCATGTGGTGCCGCTGGGGCGGACCTTTGAAAATAAGAGACTTTTGAATAAATGGGTTTTGGATCGACTGGAGTGTCATGGGGTTCCGTTGGCGCGGACCGTTGAAAATAAGATTGGATAAATGAGATCTGGATCCTCTTGAGCGCCGGTTTGGGGCGAGCAGGGGTGACATTAGGTGCCGGTGGCGCAGAGCTATAAAAATAGGAGCATATTATATATATATATATATATAATGTGATACAGTAAATGCTATTGTTTGTAAAAATGTCATAGATATTAAACTTTATTGTATACACCAGAAAATGAAATAGTTTTATATCTGTGACATTTTCACAAAAAATAACACTTACTGTATTAATATATTTATGAAATAGTTTTTTATATATAACATTTTCACAAAAAGTAATATTTACTGAGTTAATATTACACAATATATATATATATATATATATATAGCATTTTCACAAACAGTAACATTTAGTGAGTTAATATTACACAATATACACACACACACACACACACACGTGCGGTAGATCCAAACCTCTTTTTTTTCAAAATTACCATATTTTTAAAGGTTTACGCTAGCGACATTCAATCCCCACCACTACCTACCCCCATTGTCGGAGCTTCGACGACTTTCATCACAGCTATGATTTGGGTGGGTAGTAGTGGCATAGGGTGCCGCTGGCGCGGACCTCTGAAATTAAGAGAATATTAGATAAATGGGGTTTGAATCCACAGGAGCTCCGATTTAGGATGAATAGGGGTGGCATTGGGTTAGGTTTATATCTATAATATTTTCAAAAACATTAACATTTACTGTATTCATATAACACAGTATATATATATATATATATATATATATATATATATATATATATATACACTATGTTATAACACAGTATATGTTACCGTTTGTGAAAATGTTATAGATATAAACCTAACCCAATGCCACCCCTACTCACCCCAAATCGGAGCTCCGGTGGATCCAAACCCCATTTATCTAATATTCTCTTAATTTCAGAGGACCGCGCCAGCGGCACCCTATGCAACTACTACCCACCCAAATCATATCTATGATGAAAGTCGTTGAAGCACCGACAATGGGGGTGGGTAGTGGTGGGGATTGAATGTCGCTAGCGTAAACCTTTAAAAATATGGTAATTTTGAAGGAAAAAAAAAAGAGGTTTGGATCTACCGTGTTATATATATATATATATATATATATATATATATATATATATATATATATATATATATATATATATATACATTGTGTAATATTAACTAAGTAAATGTTACTCTTTGTGAAAATGTTATATATATATTGTATAATATTAACTCAATAAATGTTACTGTTTGTGAAAATTTTATATATATAAAACTATTTCCTAAATATATTACACAGTAAGTGTTATTGTTTGTGAAAATGTCACAGATATAAAATTATTTCATTTTCTGGTGTATACAATAAAGTTTAGTATCTATGACATTTTTTCAAACAATAGCATTTAATGTGTTATCACATTATATATATATATATATATACACATCCAATATGCTCCTATTTTTAAAGTTTTGCGCCACCGGCACCTAATGCCACCCCTACTCACCCCAAACTGGCGCTCCAGAGGATCCTGATCCCTTTATCCAATCTTATTTTCAAAGGTCCGTGTCAGCGGAACCCCATGATACTCCGGTGGATCCAAAATCCATTTATTCAAAAGTCTCTTATTTTCAAAGGTTCGCGCCAGTGGCACCATATGCCACCCTTACCCACCCCAAATCGGAGCTCTGACGAAGGTCGTTGAAGCTCCAACAATGGTGGTAAAGATTGGATACTGCTTGCGCGAACCTTTAAATATAAGATAATTTTGAAAAAAGAGGGTTTGGATCCACTGGATATATATATATACTGTGCAATATTACCACAGTAAATGTACTGTCTGTTTGTGAAAATGTCACATATATAAAACTATTTCATATTCTAGTGCATATAGTAAAGTTTACTATTTGTGTCAATTTTTTTCTTTGGAATTTTATAGCTTTCATGGATCTTGTTTGATAGATCTCATCGAGCAGATTTCAAAAATAGTAATTTTGCGAAAAACGGATTTGTGAATCAAAAGTTATGATCATTTGAAGATTAAAAAAAAAAGTTCAACCACATATGTAACTTCCTCAAGGAAGTTACGGATAGTTGGTTTTAAAAGGGTAAAATTGTGAAAAAAAATTTCAAAAAATTAGGAGTAGGACTTTATGTAAGGGAAAAACATGGTGGGACTAGAATGTCTAAATGAATGTCTAATAGGATCAAGATGTGAATGCCCCTTAACAAAACAAAGATATCGACCTTTTTCTTAATCAATACCTATAAAGATCTCTTGCCCAAATAAGTGGCTACTCATATATATATATATATATATATATATATATATATATATATAGAGAGAGAGAGAGAGAGAGAGAGAGAGAGAGGTTCTCATGCATACCCCAGTTTGCATACCGCTGGCGCGGACCAATTTTGATAAAATAGTAAAAAAAATATTTTTGCGCTAATTTTTTTATACGGACATATACCAAATAATCCCTCAAACATTTTTTAATACTCATTTAGTCCCAGCCTTTTTATTTTCCCTCAAAAAGTCCTTTGCCACATATTTTGGAAAGGGAGTGCCGCTGGCGCGGACCTCTAAAAATAAGAGAATATTGAGTGCTTGAGGGACTAAATGAGTTAAACTAAAAATATGTGTCCTTTTTAAAAAATATATATTTATAGTAGGGACTATTAAATAATTGACCCTTTTTTATATAGTTTTTAAACATTTCAGTAGGGCCATATAAAAAAAATCAGCTCAAAATGAATTTTTTTACTATTTTAAAAAAATCTGTCAAACTTTGTCAGTTTTTAACAACTTAAAAACAACTTAAAAATTGACAAAGTTTGACCGATTTTTTTAAAATAGCAAAAAAATTTATTTTGAGCTGATTAATTTTTTATGGTACTATTGAAATGTTTATAAATCATAAAAAAAAAATCAGCCCAAAAATATTTTTTTTACTATTTTAAAAAAATGGTCCTCATTCAGGGTCCTCAAATTGGGACCTCACTTGATCATTTCCCTATATATATATATATATATATATATATATATATATATATATAAGTGGTGACCCGTGCGATGCACGACGGGTGTAACGCGTTTTGAATTATTTTATTTTAATAGATAAATTAATATATAATTATTCATATATAATGACTTTCAGCAAAAAAGGACTTTTAGCAGTATTAAGTTATTTTACGTGAATAAAAAGTATTTATAGTAATAAAAAGTATAAATGATTTTCAATTATATAAAATTGTGTCTAGCATAAAGAAATAATTTATAGAAAATAAAATATAACTTTTAGCAAAAACAAATGAATTTAATAAAAAACATTCCCAAAAAATTATATTTAAATGATTTGCAAAAAAAATGATTTTCATGAGTAGTAAACTATTTTAATCAATTAAAAATTATTTCTTTGATTAAAAAAATGATTTTAAGTAATATATAATTATTTTTAGCTGATAAAAAATTATTTTCTACCATTAAAAAAATAATTTTCAACAGTAATAAATTATTTCTAGCAAAAAATGATTTCAAGTAATTAAGAAATGTAGATATATAATAGAGATATATTTTTTACATAAATCTTTAATCCTACTGGTGATTCGTGCGATGCAAAGTCGGTTTAACGTGTTTTGAAATATTGTATTCTAAGATATAACCTAATATGTAATGTTTATTAGTATTTACAAAATAAGCATAGTCATAATCATGAACATGTAAATTTAAGTAATATATGGTGGAAAACACATATGACTTGAAATGAATATGAGAAATGAATGTCAAGAATGATATTATCATGGAAAATAACATAATATGAAAATCGAAATTAGCAAAAAATATATATATTTATTTAAAAGAAAAAAACATTTTTCAATATATAAAATGGTTTATGACAATTATTTTTTAAAAAAATACTTTTTTGAAAAAAATAGACTTTAAAGGTTTATTTATTAAAAAAACTTTATATATATATATATATATATATATATATATATATATTCCAAAACAGGTTGTAATTTAAAAATGTTTAATATACAAAAATATTGTTTTCCAAAAAATAATTAATAATAATAATAAAAAAACTATCTTCTGTTTTGTTAAAAAGAAAAAAATTAGAATTTAAAAAAAATGTTTTTTAAAATAATAATAAAAAACTTTTTCACGGTTTTTTTTCAAAGCAAAAAATATATACATTTTTTTTTATATAAAACAGTTTATATATAAAAAAATATTTAAGCATTCTTTAAAAATTTTATATATAGAAACAGTTTGTTAAAAATTGTTTATGTATAAAAATTGTTTTAAATTTTTTTTCACTTATGAATAGTTTATATATAAATAAACGTTAAAGACTGTTTTAAATGTGTATATATATATATATATATATATATATATATATATATATATATATATATATATATATATATATATATATATATATATATATATATATATATATATATATATATATATATATATATATATATATATATATATATATATTATAAGTTATATTTTTTACATTTAATGAAATTTAGTTGTAAATAAAATATGTGTTTTCAGAAATAGAAAAATGATTTTTAGCAATATAAAATTATTTTCAGTATATAAACATGATTTTCAGCGGTAATAAATTATTTTTAGCAAATAAAATATGATTTTTAGTTAAAAAAATCAATTTAACTAACATAATAGTGTTTCCAACTAAATTTATAATAAAAAAATAAAAAAATAAAAAATACATTTAAAAAATTTCCAAAATACGCACCACGCTGCTGAATTATTTTTAGAACACTCACGTGAATCCCTTCTTGCTTCATAACAAAACAATGAAATTTATTTATTATACTATGGAAAACATCTTTGTGGGCTAAAATAAAGATAGAACTCTATCATAGATTAAGCATCCAAACTACATGCATTTTTTAAAGCCGCCTGTAACAACCCGAGGCCTTGGAGACGATAATTTATTTATTTCGGGAGAGATAAATAATATTTTATTGGAGAAATAATAAAATTGGCAATTGAGGTCAGAATTTAGAGTTGTTAGAAAGTGTCTCGAATGGAATTTCTGAGGGTACCATTGTTTCCGGAAGGGTCGAGAAAGTCGAAATGACTGTACTTGGGGTCTATTTGGGTTCCGAAATAAAATAGGACCGTTTGACTCGAATTAAAGTCACTGAGTCATTTAAAGTGTGTATTATCATTTAAAGATGTGTATTTTTGGATTTAGGCTTAAACAGCCTACGGGAGATATTTCTCCCAAAAGAGAGAAAGAGAAAAAGGAAAGAAAGAAGAGAGAAGAAGAAGAAAGAAGAAAAGGAAGGAGAAAAGGGAGAAAGAGGATTTTCCGGCGGATTCAGACCCTACGAACCCGAGGCAAGTGATTAAACTTGCTAAATAATTGTTGTGTACCATTTATTGCATGATTTGTGGATTGATTTTTGGGTTTTAGGTTTAAAATGTTAAAACCTAACTTTTGGGAAAAACCTTAGATTTGTAATGTTTTAAATGGATTTAAGGTTAGAAATTAGTTTATATGTATTCTAGGATGAATATTAAGGGTATATTTGTGTTTGGGTTGAAGAGAAATGGAGAGAAAACCATTAGAATGATTTTTGGGTATTTTGGCTACTCAAACAGTAGCCATTTTCGAGGTTCAGCAGGGCCGAATCGATTCGGCCCCCTAGCCGAATCGATTCGGAAATATGCAGTTGCCCAGGTCTTAGTGACCGAATCGATTCGGACTCCAGCCGAATTGATTCGGCCTGAGGCAGAGTCCCAGGTCTGATGACCCGAATCGATTCGCCTTCCTGGCTGAATCGATTCGCTGGGCCGAATCGATTCGGAATAGGCCCGAATCGATTCGGAAACAGGGCTTTTGAGGGGAAGTTTTTCTAGGGAGATTTTCTTCCCACTTTGACCGAGGTTGTCGATTGGGGATCTCATTAGGAGATATTTGGAGTATGTTTTGGAGACTTTTAGAGAGTTTCCCCTACAAGAAATAATTGGAGTCATATAGACTAAATTTGAGGAATTACCGATTCGAGAATTTGGTATTTTTCTAAGTGAGGGAGCCCACTTGTATTTGGGGATAACTTTAAAGGATTCTAAAATGAAATGAACCCTAATATGATTGGATGTCTACTAATGCAAATTGATGTTCATTTGGATGTGGAAATATCCTTATTAATGATTGAATTGAGAGATATCTCACAATGTGAGAAATGCATTAAGGTGCAATAGGATATAGAATTATCCCTAACTAAATTGTATTGAAAGGAAATTCATTATTAGAAGCGTCATGAGAGCTTCAAGCGAGAATTAGTATAGCATATACTAAGTGGGGGTAATGTGTGTGAGTATTAACGATTAGTGTATCATGAGAGAGAGTATGCTAAACTATGATATAAATCAACTGCGCCTAAGTGCGTATTATGAACATGAATATGATGTTTCAGGTATAGCTTATAAAATGGTATATCTTTATTATGTGGGATGTATGTATACCTTATATGATTGTGTATATACATGTTAAGCATACCCCCCTCCTTGCTATCATTGGGAAGTTTCGTGCGTTGAGGGTGAGCATCCTGACAAATATGCAGGGTGTGGATATTCCCCAGATCAAAGTCGTCCTTTGTGGTCAGAAAATGACATATATACATATTTATTTATTTGGGGGTGAGAGGTCGGGGTATGTGACGCTCTCACTTTCCGGTTAGGAACTATGACCGCTTCCCGGACGTCGTGTGCGTGAGTAGATCACGAGGTGGGTGTCGTTGAACCCCACCAGGTGGCCCCAGTTTGCTACGTTTATGGGCTGCTGGATGATGATAGCATGTGAGCCTGCGTCTTTCGAGTTATAGCTCGGTTGGATGGTTATTATTTTCTTGTGCTTGTTTTTGGGTGTCAAGGGCATAACAGACCTTAATGACCTACATTACCAGGATTAGTGTATCGGGGGGGTCCTTGTTTGGATTTCGCTTCGGCGAGACGTCCCACGCACGAACCGCAGTGTAATGTTGGAACTTGGGGATAAGTTTAGTCCTTAATGCTCATCATTATATTATATTATATATCTATCACCTATCCCGACGATCGACAGTGCCAGGAGTAGTGTAACGGGGGGGGTTCCTTGTTTGGATTTCGCTTCGGCGAGACATCCCACGCATGAAACGCCGTGTACTGTTGAGAATTGGGAATATTAATTAATTAAAATTGGATACTAATCATTTGGGTTACATGCATCTTGCATTGAGGGCATAATGAGCCCCGAGGATCGATACGGTCAGGAGTAGTGTAACGGGAGGGTTCCTTGTTTGGATTTCGCTTCAGCGAGACGTCTCACGCACGAAACGCAGTACCGTGTTGAAAATTGGGAGGAGTTTAGTCCTTAGTTCTTGATGCTAATAACTCATCTATTATTATTTATATATATGGTTTCTTGCCTTATTGGGCATCACTAGAATAAATCTAGTACATGATATTGTTTATGTATTGTGATGATGGAGCATGATAGGATTATGTAACTTGATATGTTCAACAGAAGAACATTATAAAGATAAGCGTAAGTTTATATTAAAGTCAATGATTATAACTATTAGAATGGATTATATGTAGAATCGGGTGATAGGTTAGATGGTTTTACTTAAATACTTTATTTGGGCTTAAGTTAGAATCCTCTTACCTAATTAGAATCGAACATCCTTTTTGGAGACACGTGCATACGCTTAGTGCGCGCTTTAGATGAGAGGTGAGTTGAATTTCTATGGAGTGTTCGATTCCAGCTAAATCATGTAATAATGCATTTATAATTATTATGCATTTTAATACACTTGCTATAAATGTTTTTCGCACTCGGGTTCTGACCCGTTTACATTTCCCCTCCCCCATGCACATATGTATTGTATTACTTCAGGTGTTCCCCCGCAAGGACGCCTTTATTATCCCTCCATTTAGGATTTGTGGAGCTGTGGCAGTAGCGGACTGTTGCGGTACTTGGTTTTAGTCGACACCTATCTTTGTATATCTAGATTAGGATTCAGTTGTATTGAGTTAGTATTCAAGTGTTATAGATTAACACTTTCATATGTTTTAATTATCAGTTTATTGTATTGTCTGTTGCCCGACAGCATATTCGGGTATTTCATTACTGGGATTTTTGTTGTACAATGTATTGTACTCTTTCATTATTGGATCATGCACTTTCCACATTATAGATAGATGTTTATTGTTGGGTGTATGCATTATTGGTTTCGTGTTGTTGGAAATAAAAAGTTTTAAATTTTTGGCGATTCGCACTTTATGATTTCGGGTAGTTAGCCTTATATTACGGTGTTTAGTTGTTGATGTTGAGACTGTGCCATCTGAGATACCTGATTTATGTAGTATAGGGCTAGCCACCCGTTATTATTTGGAGCGGGTTGTCACAGATGGTATCAGAGCCTCAGGTTCTAGTGTGTTTAGGATCTGTGTGCGTTACTATGATCTTCCGTAAGCGTTCTTGGTATAGAGCCTTATTACTAGGACGGTTACATTCATACGTCCATATCTTTCTGTGAATCGAAAATATTTGAAAGGCGTTCTGATCCAATTGTTCTTGTTTCAGATGCCACCGAAGGGAGGTCGTTCAACCAGGGCAAGGAAAGGACAGCCCCAATTGCCTCAAAGGAACATGACTACGGATGATGTTGCCAATATAGTGGCACAAGCAGTAACTGCTGCCATTTCTACGATGGCTCAGCAACCTGCCGCTCGAGCAGCCCCACCCCATTTAGGATTGTCCTTTTGGGGAGAGAGTGAAGGAAGACTTTAGTAAGGGGCATCCTCCCGAGTTTGCAGGGGGAGTTGATGCAATGGCTGTAAGTACATGGAAAAATAGTATGCTAAGGCATCTTCGTATGGTTGAGTGTAGTGAGGTGCAGAAGCAATTTTTAGTCAGCTTTAAGTTATCGGGTGCAGCTCTTCAATGGTGGGAGTCTGTCACCACATCTGAACAGAGAGATACTTTACCTATAAAAGAATTTTGGGAACTTTTTGATCGAAGGTATTTGCTTTCCCCTACGAAGGATATGGGAATTTTTTAAAGAAATAGGACGGTGGCAGACTATGAAAAAAAGATTTCTCTCTATGGGCGAGATTAGTACCTAATGAGGTAAATACGGAAGAGAAACGTATATCGAAGTTTGTTCGAGGTTTAGATTGGAAAATCCAACTACATTTGTTAGAAAGTCCTAAGTTAATGACTTTCGTCGAGGTTGTAAATGCGGCACTAGTAAAGTGTCGAGAATATCGTTTTCGTTCTCAAGAGGGTAAGAACTTTGTAGATTCGAGTTCATCAAGTAAGTTTGGCAAAGAGAGCACCAGTAATGCGAGTGGGCAGAAAGAGTTTATGGGCAAATGTTTCTTTTGTAAAGAAACAGGTCATAAAAAGAGAGATCGTCCTAATAGAGGTAAAGGACCGCAATTTGAGGGAATTTTGGAAGTGCAACACCTACAGCAGATTCGAGTTCGCTTTAGACCGGGGGACTATGTTTGGGAGCCTATCGATAAGGATGGGCAATCGGACTAGAGATGGATGTTGTAAGTAATTTCCTTACTATTAGGACTATTACTATATGAAGTTTTGGAAATATCATATGGGAGATACATGTGAATCGGGTAGTGCTTTAGCCCTTTTTGTTTATGTATGGTAGGTAATGACCCTAAAGGGGGAATTTTGAGCAAGATATGCTCTTACTCTATTATCTTGGTAATGGTGATAAGTAGTAATGATAGAAGCTACTTCTTTTTATGTAGTCATGATAGACTATTAAAATTGTTGTATCCCAGATATGGAATTGCCTTATATATGGCAGTATATTGAGATGATGTAAGCTGTTGTTTATGTTTGAAGTGATTGTGGTTTGATGGGACGCAGGTAAAGTTTTAGCTCCTGATTATGACTATATTTGTGAGCTATATGTTAGACATATGATAAATTAAAAGACCTTGTGTTGGACATAAGGCATTTTATATAAGAATATATATATATATATATATATAATCTTTTTCAAAATAAACTATTTTCAATATAAAACTTTTATCGGCCTTCGGGTCCTTTCAAACTAAATTTTCCACAAAAGCGTTTTCAAACTCAAGTCCGGATCTAACAAACTCTCAATCCCCGACGCCGTCACACAGTAGTGTATTGGGAGGGTTCCTTGTTTGGATTTCGCTTTTGCGAGACGTCCCCCGCACGAAAGTGGCGATCGTCAGGAATTGAGAGGAGTTATTTCTTTGGACCATTCAAATTTTTGTTCTATTAAAATTTTAGTCTTACTTATTGTCAGAAATGTAGAACTTTCGAGGCAAATAAGCCTCATTATGATGGTTGTGAGCATAAAGCTCAATTATAAAGGGGGTATGGGCGCCCTTGTTATGGAAATAAGTTTTGTTTACTTCATAATTAGCTTATTAATAGAGTAAATTAAATCAATTCATCGTGGGAAGTTAGAAGTTTGGAGATAGGATTAGTAATAATGGGTAGATTAGGACTAGTTGAGCTTTGGGAGAATTAGGCTTAGCTAAATTTCGAGGGCGAAATTTTTGTAAGTGGGGGAGTTTGTAACAACCCGAGGCCTTGGAGATGATAATTTATTTATTTCGGGAGAGATAAATAATATTTTATTGGAGAAATAATAAAATTGGCAATTGAGGTCAGAATTTAGAGTTGTTAGAAAGTGTCTCGAATGAAATTTCTGAGGGTACCATTGTTTCCGGAAGGGTCGAGAAAGTCGAAATGACTGTACTTGGGGTCTATTTGGGTTCCGAAATAAAATAGGACCGTTTGACTCGAATTAAAGTCACCGAGTCATTTAAAGTGTGTATTATCATTTAAAGATGTGTATTTTCGGATTTAGGCTTAAAAAGCCTACGGGAGATATTTCTCCCAAAAGAGAGAAAGAGAAAAAGGAAAGAAAGAAGAGAGAAGAAGAAGAAAGAAGAAAAGGAAGGAGAAAAGGGAGAAAGAGGATTTTCCGGCGGATTCAGACCCTACGAACCCGAGGCAAGTGATTAAACTTGCTAAATAATTGTTGTGTACCATTTATTGCATGATTTGTGGATTGATTTTTGGGTTTTAGGTTTAAAATGTTAAAACCTAACTTTTGGGAAAAACCTTAGATTTGTAATGTTTTAAATGGATTTAAGGTTAGAAATTAGTTTATATGTATTCTAGGATGAATATTAAGGGTATATTTGTGTTTGGGTTGAAGAGAAATGGAGAGAAAACCATTAGAATGATTTTTGGGTATTTTGGCTACTCAAACAGTAGCCATTTTCGAGGTTCAGCAGGGCCGAATCGATTCGGCCCCCTAGCCGAATCGATTCGGAAATATGCAGTTGCCCAGGTCTTAGTGACCGAATCGATTCGGACTCCAGCCGAATTGATTCGGCCTGAGGCAGAGTCCCAGGTCTGATGACCCGAATCGATTCGCCTTCCTGGCTGAATCGATTCGCTGGGCCGAATCGATTCGGAATAGGCCCGAATCGATTCGGAAACAGGGCTTTTGAGGGGAAGTTTTTCTAGGGATATTTTCTTCCCACTTTGACCGAGGTTGTCGATTGGGGATCTCATTAGGAGATATTTGGAGTATGTTTTGGAGACTTTTAGAGAGTTTCCCCTACAAGAAATAATTGGAGTCATATAGACTAAATTTGAGGAATTACCGATTCGAGAATTTGGTATTTTTCTAAGTGGGGGAGCCCACTTCTATTTGGGGATAACTTTAAAGGATTCTAAAATGAAATGAACCCTAATATGATTGGATGTCTACTAATGCAAATTGATGTTCATTTGGATGTGGAAATATCCTTATTAATGATTGAATTGAGAGATATCTCACAATGTGAGAAATGCATTAAGGTGCAATAGGATATAGAATTATCCCTAACTAAATTGTATTGAAAGGAAATTCATTATTAGAAGCGTCATGAGAGCTTCAAGAGAGAATTAGTATAGCATATACTAAGTGGGGGTAATGTGTGTGAGTATGAACGATTAGTGTATCATGAGAGAGAGTATGCTAAACTATGATATAAATCAACTGCGCCTAAGTGCGTATTATGAACATGAATATGATGTTTCAGGTATAGCTTATAAAATGGTATATCTTTATTATGTGGGATGTATGTATACCTTATATGATTGTGTATATACATGTTAAGCATACCCCCCTCCTTGCTATCATTGGGAAGTTTCGTGCGTTGAGGGTGAGCATCCTGACAAATATGCAGGGTGTGGATATTCCCCAGGTCATAGTCGTCCTTTGTGGTCAGAAAATGACATATATACATATTTATTTATTTGGGGGTGAGAGGTCGGGGTATGTGACGTTCTCACTTGCCGGTTAGGAACTATGACCGCTTCCCGGACGTCGTGTGCGTGAGTAGATCACGAGGTGGGTGTCGTTGAACCCCACCAGGTGGCCCCAGTTTGCTACGTTTATGGGCTGCTGGATGATGATAGCATGTGAGCCTGCGTCTTTCGAGTTATAGCTCGGTTGGATGGTTATTATTTTCTTGTGCTTGTTTTTGGGTGTCAAGGGCATAACAGACCTTAATGACCTACATTGCCAGGATTAATGTATCGGGGGGGGTCCTTGTTTGGATTTCGCTTCGGCGAGACGTCCCACGCACGAACCGCAGTGTAATGTTGGAACTTGGGGATAAGTTTAGTCCTTAATGCTCATCATTATATTATATTATATATCTATCACCTATCCCGACGATCGACAGTGCCAGGAGTAGTGTAACGGGGGGGTTCCTTGTTTGGATTTCGCTTCGGCGAGACATCCCACGCATGAAACGCCGTGTACTGTTGAGAATTGGGAATATTAATTAATTAAAATTGGATACTAATCATTTGGGTTACATGCATCTTGCATTGAGGGCATAATGAGCCCCGAGGATCGATACGGTCAGGAGTAGTGTAACGGGAGGGTTCCTTGTTTGGATTTCGCTTCGGCGAGACGTCTCACGCACGAAACGCAGTACCGTGTTGAAAATTGGGAGGAGTTTAGTCCTTAGTTCTTGATGCTAATAACTCATCTATTATTATTTATATATATGGTTTCTTGCCTTATTGGGCATCACTAGAATAAATCTAGTACATGATATTGTTTATGTATTGTGATGATGGAGCATGATAGGATTATGTAACTTGATATGTTCAACAGAAGAACATTATAAAGATAAGCTTAAGTTTATATTAAAGTCAATGATTATAACTATTAGAATGGATTATATGTAGAATCGGGTGATAGGTTAGATGGTTTTACTTAAATACTTTATTTGGGCTTAAGTTAGAATCCTCTTACCTAATTAGAATCGAACATCCTTTTTGGAGACACGTGCATACGCTTAGTGCGCGCTTTAGATGAGAGGTGAGTTGAATTTCTATGGAGTGTTCGATTCCAGCTAAATCATGTAATAATGCATTTATAATTATTATGCATTTTAATACACTTGCTATAAATGTTTTTCGCACTCATGTTCTGACCCGTTTACATTTCCCCTCCCCCATGCACATATTTATTGTATTACTTCAGGTGTTCCCCCGCAAGGACGCCTTTATTATCCCTCCATTTAGGATTTGTGGAGTTGTGGCAGTAGCGGACTGTTGCGGTACTTGGTTTTAGTCGACTCCTATCTTTGTATATCTAGATTAGGATTCAGTTGTATTGAGTTAGTATTCAAGTGTTATAGATTAACACTTTCATATGTTTTAATTATCAGTTTATTGTATTGTCTGTTGCCCGACAGCATATTCGGGTATTTCATTGCTGGGATTTTTGTTGTACAATGTATTGTACTCTTTCATTATTGGATCATGCACTTTCCACATTATAGATAGATGTTTATTGTTGGGTGTATGCATTATTGGTTTCGTGTTGTTGGAAATAAAAAGTTTTAAATTTTTGGCGATTCGCACTTTATGATTTCGGGTAGTTAGCCTTATATTACGGTGTTTAGTTGTTGATGTTGAGATTGTGCCATCTGAGATACCTGATTTATGTAGTATAGGGCTGGCCACCCGTTATTATTTGGAGCGGGTTGTCACACCGCCTCGATGCTAAAAACCTCATGTATGAGAACTTCATACCCACACGTGTTGCAAAAATTCGTCTCGGAATGATATGGGTCACCGAGGAGAAAAGTTTTATTTTCTTCCTCCTTGTCACACAAAACCGTCTCGTATTGAACCTGTTGAAAATGCATGTGCGAGGTGGGTTTTTTATATATCTGTTTCAACAGATATCTGTTATAAACATATATGAGAAACAACTATGAGAAACAGATATTGGAGGTGGTTTTTGCATATATAAAAAAGAATATCCATTTTGTTGGAGGTGGCTTTTGCATATATATATAAAAAAAGCATATCCATTTTGTGGGTAACGCATATCTGTTATACCCACAATGGCAGTGACGATGTATAAAAAATGGCATATAAACATATATCTCTGTTTATATGTGGGAGGTGGGTTTTCACCAAATATATTTGTTATATGAATCGTATATAAAAAAAATCATATGTGAGAAACAACTATGCGTGCGTCCCTCTACGTGTGCAGTGTTGTATATATTTGTTGTATACAATTCTACACAGATTTGTGTGTGTCCCAGTAGTGTTACAACAGATGTTGTATATAACAGATTTATCGAACTGCTTTTTCAACCTGTTGCACCCATCTTTTTATACTATGCATTACACCCATCTCCATCTTTGCAAAATTTTGCGGAATTGACGATAGATATTGATGGTTCGTCAACTGGGTTTATTCTGACACACAAAAGAGCTTATATAAAAACCCATATACAAAAACTATTTGCACATAACTAAAACACGAATATACCGAAACGCATACACAAAATCACAATAGAAAAAAACACAGGTGTTGTTGAAATACCTGAACGTGTTTTAATATCAGAAAATTGCAACGTCTTAGGTTGTAGGTGGGTTATGATGGGGGGAGAGATAGTTAGAAGATGTATTGTAAAGGTCTTTGCGTGTAAGTGGAAGGATTTCAAAATATGTAGTGGGTTGTGGGAGGTTAACGTATTTTGTGGGTTATGGGAGGGAAAAATTTCATGGGTTTAAAAATCAAACGTGATTGAGGGGTTAAAGGAAGTTAAAATTAATTGTGTGGAAGTTTAACTTTTTAACACGTGTATTTTTTTTGTTTTAAAAAATTGAGAAGTGTGAGAATTTAGGATGAAGGGTTTGGAGGCTTTTGGGACAACCTACTGCATACGTATATATATATATATATATATATATATATATATATATATAGCACATACATGCAGGCAGGGGCAGAGTTAGTTGGGGGTTTGTGGGAGCTTGAGCCCCCACGTTTTTTTATAAAAAAATTAGGGGTAAAAATTGATTTGTTTATGAAACTTGGGGAAAAAACATAAATATCTTACACTCTTAAAGTTAAACCTATTTTGAGAGAGGACAACTGCTTCTTGATCTAACTTCATTCTTCTTCTCTCATTCCATGCATCTCCCAAATTATGTTCCAATCAAACTCCTATCTTGATTCTTCCAACTTTACAAACTTTACAACTTACAAGCACGGTAAGCAACTAGGAAATACATATTAATTGCTGAAATTTTTCAAGCAGGTAACTCTTCTCTATTAATGGCTTAAATTAATTTTATTATTAATTGCTGGAATTTATTAATTAATTGCTGAACTTTATTAACTATAGTCCATATTAAATGCTGAAATTTATTCTATGATTGATTGTTGAAATTTAGGACTAAAATTTAGGGCTGAAATTTATTCTATGGTTGAACTTTAGTACTGAAATTTTATGGTTGAATTTTGTGTGTTAACAGTTATTATATGATTGATGAAATTTATTAATTGTTGAAATTTATTACTTATTAATTGGTGTATTAATTGCATATTAATTGCTGAAATTTTGAGGTTTAATTTTAGAGCTGAAATTTTAGTGTTTAATTTTAGGGATAAAGTTTCTTAATTCTATGGTTGAATTTTGGGGCTGAAATTTTTATGGTTGAATTTTATGTTTTAATAGTTAATTCATGTTAATGTTTGTTAGAGCTTTCTTTAAAGTTGCTGCTAGTTTTTATTTTAGGGATAATTTTAGGGGATAATTAAGGATATTGTTGATTTAAATTTGGGGCCGAAATGTTCATTTAAATATTTATTTCTCCTTTCATTGGATTAAATAAATTACGCTATTTTTGTCAAATACTAAAAAATAACCTCAAAAAATTCGGGTCGGGGGCTCCCGCCCCCGAAGCCCGAAAAATCACCGCTGAATTAGCCCCCCATTAATAAGAATTCTTGGCTATGTCCCTGCATGTAGGTTGTTTCACCCAACAATATTTAAGTTAACTACTTGTGAACTTTTCTCAGTGTTAGTTCTTTATGTGTTGTTATTGAGTTGTCATTTGAATCTGAAGGAATTGATGATAATATAAGTATGATAGAATTTTAGATGTTCCACCCTAAAAATATTGTTGTCAATTCTAGCAAAGTGATTTTAATGCATTGATGGGCAATGGATATGCTCGAAACTAAAGGGTGAAAACATGCCTGATTATTAGGGGTGGACATAGGCCCGAGGCCCGCCCAAATAAAAAATCGGGCTTGGGTAAGGTGAATAAGCCCACAAAGCGGGCTTGGAAAAATTTGATAGGCCTGTTTTTTTTTTTTGGTCAGCCTTGGGCTTGAATTCTTAAGCCCGATGAGGCCCGGCCTGGCCCGAGGCCCGAAAATTATATATATAATATTAATAAATATATGTGTTTGTGTATATTAATTTATTATTAAAATGTAAGACTACAAAGTTATAAATAAATATATAAAGTGGGTAACTTTTATAAATATAAAAACATATACTAAGTCTTTTTATGTAGAGTGGGGAACTTTATATATAGAGTCTATAATATATAAAGTTTAAAACATGTTTTTAATTAAAAAATAGGTCTTTGATTAAGAAAAAATGCATTTGTTTATTTAAAAAAAATAGTAACCGGGCTTGGCCAACGGACCTGGATAAAGAGCTTTTAAATCTGGGCGAACTTGGGATTACATAATAAAGCCCGATTCAGGCCCGATCAGACTTGGGATAGCTCATAATTTTATAACCCCGGCCTGAGCACAATCGTCCCTGCCCAGGCCCGGCCCATCACCACCTCAAATGAGTGTAGGTAAGATAAGTCAAATTTCGGTTTCGAATGAGGAACAAAAAATATCTCCATCTTTTCTACTAGTCAAATCAGCATGAGAGAGGATACTTTCCCTACCTTTTTCAAACCTTTCAAATTAAGAAAACGAAGTTAACATGATTGGTTTACTAGCTTTAGTTTTATGTATATATTAATCTTTACATTAATAAATGTTATCATTTATAAATAAATAGTTTTTTTTCTAATGTTATTTAAGAATAAAAGAACTTTTTTATGATTAAAAAATGTTTTAAAGTGAAATATATTTAAAATATTTATAAAACTGATTTTAAAAAAAATAAAGAAAACGTATTTTTTCACTGTTTTACTGTTATAAAAAGTAAGTTTATTTTTTATATTTGCATTTGTGTCAATATCTTTGTGAGCCCAAGAATCAATTTTTTTTTTTTGCTAGATCTTTTAAATGTTCTCATTTCTCCATGCCTAGTGGAACTAGACCTTGAATTGATGGCTCCATGAAATGAACCAAGTCAAAAGCAATAGCCAATGAATTAAGCCAAAATAGTTTTATGTATAAAAACAATATTATTTCTTAATGTTATTTAAAAATAGAATAACTTTTTTTATGATAAATTTTTTTTAAAGTGTAATATATTTACAATATTAATAAGCTTATTTTTTGTTTTTAAATTTGAGTTAAAATAGTGTTGTAACATTTTTAATACACTTCAATATAAATTTGGTAGATGGCTTTACCAGATGATTCTGACGATGAAATGGAAGTACCATGTGTCGTTGTGGCTGGTGCTATTGCTTTATTAACAAGTGGGGAAAAATATTTGGAGTATCTAAACAACGATCCACCACGTAATAAATATTTAATAGATAGACATTTTAGTGAAGATGTGATAAAGTGCAATGAACATTGTTATAATTTATTGAGGATGAACGTGGAAGCATTTGATAGATTAGTATATATTATAAAGGGGACGAGTAGGTAACATGATACCATACATTTGAAAGTTGCGGAACAAGTAGCTATAGTTCTCCACGCCACTGCTCACAATGAGAAGAACCGTGCTTTAAAGTGTTACTTTAGACGTTCGGGGGAATAATTAGTCGTTACTTTAATGAGGTTTTATACACTATTATCTCATTACATGAAGATTTTATCAAACCACCTAGAGAAGAAATACCAAAAGAAAATAGAAGATAACCCATGGTTTATGACATGTTTTAAAGTAATTATGCGATTACATTTTCATTCATAAGAATATAGTCTCTTCTATTCCCACATACCTCCTCGCATCCCAACACCCCCCAAAAGCTATCATAAATAGGATACATAAGATGTTCAGCAGATTTTTTGGGGTGGCAATGTAATCGATGGTTGGAAGCATAAGTGGTTGAAATGACAGGTGTTGTGTAAGAGAAAAGATGCGGGTGGTCTTGGTTTCAAAGATTTCCACGGTCTTGCTAAAGCCTCTAGTATTAGATTGATATGGAAATTCTATGCTGAGGAGTCACTATGGACTGCTTTTATAAAATCGACATACAAGACATGGTCTCATTATCAGCAAGGGGGTACTGAAGCATGGAGAAACATGAGGAAATACAAAGATGTCGCGTTAGAGTATATAGAGTTTGTAAGGATACAATTCTCCAATTGAGTCTTAATGAAGTTTTGGCTCAATTCCGGACAAAAACATCTATTCATAGGATAGTGTTAATATTGTAATCTATTCAAGCCTATGAAGTGTTTAATGAAGATG
The DNA here is from genome assembly GCA_949130495.1 of Sambucus nigra. Lineage (NCBI taxonomy): Eukaryota > Viridiplantae > Streptophyta > Magnoliopsida > Dipsacales > Adoxaceae > Sambucus > Sambucus nigra. The sequence goes on along the minus strand of OX422215.1, from coordinate 288,405,681 downwards.
TAGCATGAAAGAGTATAAAGATTCATCAAAATTGCCGTTGTTTATGTGCCTCGTTTCTACGTCATCAACAGTGGTTCCATGCTCCCAAGGTATGAATGCATTAATATATATATAGGAGCTTGGAAAATGTTTATTGGGTGTTAAGTTTTCAAAACTGTGTTTTGTTTTCAGAAAAATTTCTATTAAAAATTTTATATAAAGTATATAAAGTTTCTAGGCTAAAATCAAAATTTATGAACTTTCTGGAAATTCGTTCGATATGTCGTTCGAACGATTTTTTCATTCGAACCAGATGTCATTCGAACGAGTTTGCCAACGAGTTCCCAAAATAGGCCATGAAAATGTCGTTCGATATGTCGTTCGAACAAACCTTATGTTCGAACGACATATCCAACGAGATTACTAACGAGTTCACTCTGGAACTTCGTTAGCAGTCTCGTTCGAACGAGATTTCGTTCGAACGAAAATGTCGTTCGAACGAGATGTCAGGTGGGAAAATTTTTTGGCAGTTTTTAGCAGTTTTACCCCACTAACGTTTTGCTTAATATCTATGTGCGGGAACCATTTTTTCCAACACATCTTTTTCATATCCTTCTAACTCCTAGAGAGTGTTTCGAGAGAAACATTATATAGAGAAAAAGATCAAGTTTTGAGTGAGAATTTTCAAAGACAAATTCAATTACCACTGTAGTTTTCACCCATAGGTTTGTTTATCCAAGTTCATATATATATATATACATCTTGCTTGGAGTTTGGCACCGGGTTTATCTCTACACCGAATTGAAAAGAAGTTTGGGTTTCCTTCTACATCCCTCAAAGAAGAAGAAGAATTGTTTAGCTGTGGCTTTCTCACATGGTGAAAGGCTCCATGTGTGGTTGACGGTGTACCTATTGTCCGATCGGTGGTTCCGAGATCGCGGTGGAGCTCCGTGGTTACAAGAAGACGCGTCAAGGCTTGAGAGGGTTCAACTTAAGGAAGTAAGTCATTTGTCTTGTAAATGTAAATTTCGTACTTAGTGGATTTAAGGTTAGGGCCGTCCGAGGTTGTTTCCCATTGTGGTTTTTTCCTTGTACATCGCGACGTAGTGTGATTGATTTACTTTTATCTTGCATAATAACTTAGAACGCATGCTTAGGATAATTCAAGATAAAATTGGTTTTAATTATCACACTTAATTTAATTTGGTGCTAAATTAAATTTGGGTAATAGTTTATTTAATTCAGGTCTATTGTTAAAACTGGTTTGGCCTAATTTGGAAATAATGATAAATATAACTTAGGCAAATTCTAGGACTTGAATTAATTATGTTTAAGTGAAATAAATAGTGTGTGGGTATTAATCATATTTCACTTCGTGTTTAATTTTAATTTGAAAGAAGAAATTAAAATTTGTAAGTTTGTTTTTATTGAACCACCAGCTTTACACTTCCGCATATATTCATTAAAAGGAAATAAATTATAGTTTTAAAGAATTCAAAAATTGGGGACCCTTCGGGATCTTTCAGAGTTCTTGGATGGCAAATGGATTTGGAAGGCTTCAAGCACTGGAGATTTTTCTTTCTCTTCGGTTTGCAAGGTTATGGAGAATAGGTATCCCAAATCTATTGCTTCAGAAAGAAATTGGGACCCTCATATACCTTTAAAACTCTCTATTAATTTATGTAAAATACTCAATAACTCTTTGCCTTTGGACAACAACATTCAAAAGGTTGGTAGTCGACTGGTTTCAAGATGTCAGGCATGCCTTCAGAATTCAGAATCTCGTAATCACTTATTCCTTCAATTCCCAGAGGTACTGGTGGTTTGGGAGTTTTGTTCAAATCATATGGGAATCAAATGCGATATGAATCATATATCTACTATAATTCTGAGCTGGTGCTTTAGATCTAGAAGAAGAGATTACCAAAGGTTTCTTTGCAAAGCTATCCCTATTGTGATCTGTTGGGAAATTTGGAAAGCCGGAAATTTTAGCCTTTTGAGGGATTCAAATATAGACACCAAAACATCATTAGAAATTCAATTCATATGATTTCTAATATTATGCAGGAGTATGGTATTATTAAATGATTGCTTGGTTCAGGATCTCAGTATTAAGAAGTTGTTCAATCTTTCTTTTAAGAAGTGTTCAAGAGTCCACTCCTTAATTAAATGGATTCCCCCTCCTGTTAATTTTTACAAGCTTAATGTTGATGGTGCTTCAAAGGGTAATCCATGTAATAGTGGGTATGGTGAGATAGTTAGAGATGAGGGTTGACAGGTGGTGTTTGACTTTGATTATCCAAGTCACCATGTTACTAATTTAGAGGTGGAACTTCTTGCCTTACAAAAGGGGATTCAAATGTGCTTAAAATACAAGATTGATAATGTCATCATTGAATCTGACTCATTGATGGTGGTGAAAGTCATAAGTAACTCATGGAAACCTCCTTGGAAGTTCCTTAATATTGTTAAAGATATCAGAGTTATGTTATTGCAAATGTATTTTTCCTTAAAGAATTGTTATAGAGAAGCAAATATGGTTGCTGATAAATGTTGGAATTGATCTTCAACTTGGAAAATATTTCAAAACTCTTCCAGAATTACCTAGGGTGGTCAAGGTGCCAGCAAAATGGATGCTATTAGATGTTATTATGTTAGAGTATGGGCTTCTCATTAGGTTTGTAATGTGGTTTGTTAAGTTTAATTTTATTTTCCTACGTTTTTCTTTACTTTGCTTGACACTTGTAAGTGCTACTCTGGAGATGCTATTTCTCCAGGTTGATTAAATAATATTAGGGTGATATTAAAAAAAAAAGCTACTCAAAATGTTATTCGTAAATAAAGATACTTATTATTTTTTATTATATGTTAGGATTGTGTGCGTACGATTGATGGAACACTCATTCCTGCTAAAGTATCAAATGATGTCATAACACGATTTCGTGATCGAAAACGCTGTACACCCCGACTAATTAAATACCGGGTAGCTACTCCTTTATTAAATCAATACAAAATGCCAAGTTGGTTCAGTTAATAGCATCACTGTCCAAAACATTTGAATGATTACTAACCACCTAGTATTTAAAAAGAAAGTTGCCAAATTTTAAATTAAGTCTGGTTATCATGCAATAAAAGAATTACGAAAGAATAACAACCATCCACCATAACGAAGCAATAGAATAACCAACAAAATAATAAATTCCGAAGGAAAACTCCTCACAACAATCCCACAACTGAAATAAGTAAAACAATGTATCCTGAATTAATTACATGTCAAAAGTCTAAAAATCTGAAATAGGAAATGTTTCTAATAGAGATGGGCGACATGCCCTACAACTGATGAAACTGAATATAGAGTCAAGATAGATGAAGCGTCTACTAGAAAAGTCCTGTAACTTCCACAAACAGCTACAGCTCGTCACCTGAATGAGGATCCTAAGCATGGTGTCCTTGTGGCTGGGCACCTAAAATGGTTTTTACAAAAAAATAGATTTGAAAGCAAACGGGTCAGAGCCCGAAAGTGGAGAGTATTTAAAAATAGCAAGTGTTTTAATAACATAAAAACAATGAATGCAAAATACATGTTAGGACGTGCACTCACGTGAAATACTTACCTCTCCACTAATTGTGCACTCCTAACGTACCGTACCCATCTAAGTGACATACATTTCTAACAAAACCGTAATAAGTTCTACCCCTTACTACTCGATTCTCATTTTTCATTCTAGCGTTATCAACTAAATAGAGGGCTTTACTTAAACTCGGATTCTCAATTATTAGCATTACAATTCACTACCGGTTATCCCGTTATATCTTCTCAAAACATTACCATAATTATACTCACAATACCAACATGAAAGTTCTCATTATTTAAGTGTATATTATTCACGTCATAAATATACAATACAAGCACCCCGAGACTAAGCTTCGGTGCACACATACTCTGCTATCCATCCCGGTACATCACGTACATAAGGATTACGCATTCCGAATCTCTCAAGAAATCGTTTCTCAGATAATAACAATCACAAACAATGGAGGCGAACACAGTCACATCACATGGGTCACGTACATACCTACGCTCCCACGATCAGCAGACTTATTAACTTTCCAATAAGTCCTTCTCTGACCTATGTTCTCGAGGTACCAATCTAAATCCGGGCAACACAAGGATTAGAGGGCCCTAAGCGAACGTAAACCTCCCGTGATAGAAAGTATGGTAGGTATGTCATACACATAAAATTATATATACTAAGCATGCACACATCTTAGCTATATTCACATGTTCCCGGTTAATTCAATTATTTAAGCCGTCAATAACTCTCGCATCGTAATAGTCACTCACGTCCTATTCCACAATTTCCATTCAATTCAAATCACACTTGTATGTTTTACTCCTCAATATATCCCAAATATCCCAACTATATCAATTTATCATCAAGGGAATGTTATCTCTACAATTAAATAAGGTTACGGGACACGCGAAATCAAAACAGGCCAAAAAGCCCAAACTGTCAGCTCGTTAGAAGTCTCGTTCGAACGAGGCTGTTCGAACGAAGTGGGCATATAACGAGATCTCGTTCGAACGAAAGTCATCGAACAAACATTCCTCTCATTAGAAGGCAAACTGTCAACTCGTTAGAAGCTCGTTCGAACGAGCTCGTTCGAACGACTTGGGTAGGTCTTCTAACGAGAGGCCAGTTTCGAGCCCAGATTTTCTTAATTCGTTTTTCCAACTTTTCTTCACTTCTAATCTCATCTAAATGTCATTCCAACAAGGTTTCAAGGTTTCTAATCATCCCTAAACATATTAAATTCGTATTACAACATTTATATGGGGTCTAATCATCCCAAACCACATCTAAACATCAAATCTCCCCAATTTTCCCCAATTTTCAAGAACATGAACCCTAGAAATTTAAAGTCTTCAACTTCCATAAATAAATCCATTTTTGTAATATAAAAAGTAGTCATTATCTTAGTTCAATCATCCATTAACAATTCTACATGCAATCCTACATTAAAATCTGAATTCATAACTTCCGATTTCATGGGTCTTTATAAATCTCCCAAAAACAATACAATTATATAAATTCCCTACACATGGAAGAAGCATTCTTTGCAAAAACGAAATTAAACCACTTGCCTTATGTCTTTCTCTGATTTTGATGTCGAATTGATGAATTGTTCTCTCTCTCTGTAGGATTCTTCTCTCTCTCCCTCTCTACAAGTCCTTTTTCTCCAAGGTGACAATGGTGGTTAAGGTTGCCCTAGGAAGCTCTTGAAACTAATTCCAATAACCCCCGTAGCCCATTAAGTCATTAGGTGTAGTTAGTGGGTTTAGTGGGTAAAGGTTAAATCAAATACTAAATCCTAATTTTCGTGGGTTTTAATTCCCAAAATTCCAAAATTACCGAACTACCCTTTTACGTTGCCGGTATGGCCTAAAAATGCCCCGGGACCCAAACTAAACCCCCGGCTAGTGTTTTCTGACTATTTCGACCCTTCCGGACGCGTTGTCACACTCAAAATGACCATACGATTAATAGAAATAAAATTCACTTTTTAATTAAAATAGTTATATTCCTGACGCGACTGTCACACGCGTCCCAACAAAATTTCCAAATTGCCGTATTTCAATCTCACGACAAATTTCATAATTCAATATTCATATATCGCCATATATACACATTATAATCAAATACTAACTCACATCTCGTTAATATCTTATCCGTATTAATTCTCAATTAATTCACATTTAATTTAATTAATCCCATAAATAATATCATAAAAATACGGGGTATTACATACTTCCCCCCTAATAACAGAATTTCGTCCTGAAATTCGGAACTAGAAAGTACCTGGCAAGAACAACTCTGGATAACGTTCGTGCATCTCATCCTCGCGCTCCCATGTGGACTCCTCAACATTATGATGTCGCCACTGAACACCTACTAACGAAACTATCTTTGACCACATATTCCTCTCACTTCGGTCCAAAATAGCAATCGGCCCCTCCTCGTAGGAGCTATCAGGCTGGAGATCGATGTCCTCCAAAGCAATGAGAGAATGATCCAATTCGTCTCTAAGATATTTCCTTAGCGAGGAAATATGAAACACATCATGAATCCGATGTAAATGCTCCGGTAACCCAAGTCTATATGCAACAAACCCAATCCGCTCGATGATAGGAAATGGTCCCACATATCTCGGTGCCAACTTCCCCTTCTTCCCAAATCACATAATCCCCTTCATAGGAGATACTCTGAGTAAAACCTGGTCCCCCACTTGGAATTCCCTGAAGAACCTCTTCGCATCAGCATAGCTCTTCTGCCGATCCTGAGCTACCCGAATGCGACTTCGTATCAATTATATCCTCGCCGAAGTATCCTGAATCACTTTCGGCCCAAGTAGTTTGTTGTCCCCCACCTCCAACCAACATGCTGGGGAACGACAAGGTCTACCGTACAAAGCCTCAAATGGATCCATGCCAATGGTGAACCGGTAGGAGTTATTGTAAGCAAACTCCACCAGTGGAAGGTACTGCTCCCATCCACCCTCGAAATCAATGATGCACATACGCAACATATCCTCCAACATCGGGTTTGTACGCTCGACTTGCCCATCGGTCTGCGGGTGATATGCCGTACTCAACCGCAATTCCGTGCCCATGGCCTCCTGAAAACTTTCCCAAAATCGTGAAACAAATATCTTGTCTCGGTCAGACACGATATTTAGGGGCACACCGTGAAGTCTCACTATTTCTGCAATAAAAAGCTGGGCATACTGTCCCGTAGTGTAGTCGGTCCTTATGGGTAGAAAATGAGCGACTTTGGTCAACCTGTCCACAATTACCCAAATGGAGTCGTGACCTCTCTGTGACGTAGGCAACCCCGTGATAAAGTCCATGGAGATGCTCTCCCACATCCACATCTGGATCTCTAATGGCTGTAGCAACCCTGCCGGTCTCTGATGGTCCATTTTACCAGCTAACAAGTGGCGCATTTAGAAACAAACACGGCAATATCTCTATTCATCCCGCTCCACCAATACTGTCGTCTCATGTCTTGGTACATTTTGTCCCCACCGGGATGTACCGCGAACCGTGAGCCGTGCGACTCTGCCATCACCTCGTGTCGCAATTCCTCCCCTTGCGGAACTACCAGTCGCCCATTGAAGCGTAAGCCCCCATCTAAACTAATGGTATAGGACTCAGCTCCCTCTGCTAGTAATCGAACTATCTGCTCCTGACAGAACGAGTCATTTCCCTGGGCCTTTACCACCTTCGTGACAATCTGCGGCGTAACAATCATTACAGACATGAATGATCGGGCCACTGCATCCTGGTGTCCCAACTCCTTCCACTTGGCCTTCCACACCCCTGCCACCTCATCTACTGGCCTACGACTCAACGCGTCTGCTACCACGTTAGCCTTCCCCGGGTGATATTGGATATCAAACTGATAATCCTTCACAAACTCAAACCACCTTCGCTGCCGCATATTCAACTCTTTCTGCGTGAACAGGTACTGTAGGGACTTATGGTCTGTGAACAATCGAAACTTCTCCCCCAAAAGGTAATCTCTCCAAATCCGAAGGGCAAATACCACTGCCGCTAACTCCAAGTCATGAGTGGGGTAATTCTTCTCGTGAGGCTTTAGCTTACGGGAAGCATAAGCTATGGCCTGACTCTCCTGCTGCAATACACCTCCAAGTCCTTGCAAGGACGCATCGGTGTAGACTAGATACTCAACTCCCGGTCTCGGCAATTCTAACACAGGTGATGACATCAACTTATCCTTCAACTCATCAAATGCCAACTGACAGGCATCACTCCAGATGAATGGCACACCCTTACGAGTCAGATGTGTCAAAGGACCCGCTATCTTCGAAAATCCCCGAATGAACCTCCTGTAGTATCCTGCTAGGCATAAGAAACTACGGATCTCCGTCGGTGTCGTGGGCTGTCCCCACTCCCTCACCGCGGATACCTTCCCTGGATCAATAGATATCCCCGGTCGGAAATAATATGCCCTAAAAACTGAACCTCCTTCAGCCAAAACCCACACTTCTCATATTTTGCATACAGCTCGTTCTGACGTAGCGTCTGCAAAACCTGCCTCAAATGCTCTGCATGCTCCTCCTCTATCTGGGAGTAAACCAGAATATCATCAATGAAGACAATGACGAACTGATCAAGGAACTCTCTGAACACCCTATTCATCAAGTCCATAAACACGGCTGGAGCATTGGTCAAGCCAAAAGGCATAACTCGAAACTCGTAGGAACCATATCTCGTTAAGAACGCAGTCTTCGAGACGTCCTCCTCCCTGATACGCAACTGATGGTACCCCGATCGCAAATCAATCTTTGAGAAGAAAGAAGCTCCCCTCAACTGGTCGAATAAGTCATCGATTTGGGGAAACGGATACTTATTCCATATCGTGACTTTATTCAACTCCCGGTAATCCACACACAACCTCAACGATCCATCCCTTTTCTTCACGAACAACACAGGGGCACCCCACGGCGAAGTACTCCTTCGTATAAACCCCTGACCCATCAACTGCTCAATCTGATCCCGTAACTCTCTCATCTCAGCTGGAGCCATACGATAAGGTGCGCGGGCAATAGGCCGAGTGCCCGGCGTCAAATCAATCACAAAATCTATCTCTCTACTCGGAGGTAATCCAGGTATATCCTGAAATACATCGGCAAACTCTCGAACAACCGGAATCGAATCAAGTGGTATCACCACTTCCTTAGAGGTCTCCTCCTCTATATAGTACAAGTGAGTGGACGATCCTCCCTCAGGATGAGGCATCGCCACCAAAAACATCTCCTGCCCGAGAATGGCAAAGATAATACTCCTACTAAAACAGTCAATTATGGCTCGGTACGCAACTAGCCAATCCATGCCGATAATGGCATCATACTCGGTCATATCTAATACTAACATATCCGCGGGTAAAGTAAACCTCCCGATCTCTATACCCACACCTCTACACATAAGCGATATCATGGAACCCCTACTCAACGGTGAGTCTACACAAGTAGCGGTGCTCTCTGCGGTGCCTAACAACCCAATGATGCGTGCAAATCTCATAGAAATAAAACAGTGTGTAGCCCCCATGTCAAACAAAATACGCCCCATAGTCCCCTGAATAGAGAACATACCCTCAATGTCTAGTGGATCCTGTGGGGCTGCGGCCTGCTGAAGCTGATATACTCTCCCATACTGCAGCTGTCCCTGCTGAACTGGGACTGCTGGAATGGGTGGTAATGCTGCCATCTACGGTGGTGCTGGGAGGGCGGAGGGAAACATAGGCCTCTGCGGCTCCTGCCGAGCACCCTGCTGCTGCTACTGTGGGGCCCTGCCCCTATACGGACAGTCCTGGCGTTTATGGCCAGTCTTGCCATAAACGTAACACTTCCCCGGGAAGTTCCCCCCTCTCTGTCCCTGCTGCCCCTGACCATGGTGGCCGTTTCCATTCCTCCCCTGGCCCTGTTGGCCCTGCTGAAACTGCTGTTGACCACTCTGACCCTGCTGGTTTTGATGGCCGTTCGGACCCTGATGGCCCTGTCGGAAACCTCCTTGTCCGTGCCTGAAATTCCCCGATCTGAACCGCTTATGATCCCTCTGCTGGGAACCCTGATCACCCTGCCTCTGCCCCTAAATAGAATGTGCCCCACTGGCACCATTTCCCCCAGTCATGCCCTGATGGCTGGACTCTCCTGACCTCTTGCCTTCAGCCATGTGAAAGCGATGATCCTGGCAGTGTAACAGTGCAGCGTTAACCACATCAGAATAAGTGGCTAATGAGAGGTTCCCTAACAAATGCTGACGAATCCTCCATGTCAACCCGTCCATAAACTTCTGGATCTTCTTCTCCTCTGTCGGTATCTCGTCCGGAACAATATTCAACAGATTTGTAAATTCGGCCTCATACTCGGCCACTGTCTTACCTTCCTGTCTAAGGCTCATTAACTTCCTCCTCATTTCCGTGTGAACAGCTGACGGAAAATAGTTGCGGTCGAACCGCACCCAAAACTCCTGTATCGTGAGAGTATCTCTCTCCTCCACGGTGGTAATAGACTCCCACCACTGCAGTGCAGACCCCACTAGCTTAAAGGTAGCTAGTATATGCTTCTGGACATCGGTGCACTCATACATTCTCAGGTGCCTCTGAATATCCTTCCTCCACTAACTAGATACCACAACATCGGAGCTACCTGCGAACTCCGGAGGGTGTACTTTCTGAAAAGCATCACGTACGCATTCCCAAGCAGACGGGAATGCATGTGCCTTAACTTGCGCGGCTACTGTCGCCTGAGGTGGTGCCTGCTGAACTACGACTAGTGCGGCATTTACCACCTGGGCCACAATGGCTGGAACCTCGGCAGCATTCATCGTGCCCTGAACTGGTGCGGGTTGTGGTTCTGGCGTTGCATCCCTGGGAACCCGTTGTGCACGTCGTGGAGGCATCTGAAACAAGAATAAAGTTTATAAGTTCATAGTTATAAACTTAAAATAGCTGAAGAACGTAGCATATACAAAAGAATACAACAGTCCTAAAATATAGGGCTCTACATCAAAGAAAGCTCAGCGGAAACATAATAAGCCGTACAGATCCTAAAGGACACTAGAACCTGATGCTCTGATACCACCTGTGACACCCCGACTAATTAAATACCGGGTAGCTACTCCTTTATTAAATCAATACAAAATGCCAAGTTGGTTCAGTTAATAGCATCACTGTCGAAAACATTTGAAAGATTACAAACCACCTAGTATTTAAAAAGTAAGTTGCCAAATTTTAAATTAAGTCTGGTTATCATGCAATAAAAGAATTATGAAAGAATAACAACCATCCACCATAACGAAGCAATAGAATAACCAACAAAGTAATAAAGTCCGAAGGAAAACTCCTCACAACAATCCCACAACTGAAATAAGTAAAACAATGTATCCTGAATTAATTACATGCCAAAAGTCTGAAAATCTGAAATAGGAAATGTTTCTAATAGGGATGGGCGACATGCCCTACAACTGATGAAACTGAATATAGAGTCAAGATAGATGAAGCATCTACTAGCAAAGTCCTGTAACTTCCACAAACAGCTACAGCTCGTCACCTGAATGAGGATCCTAAGCATGGTGTCCTTGTGGCTGGGCACCTAAAATGGTTTTTACAAAAAAATAGATTTGAAAGCAAACGGGTCAGAGCCCGAAAGTGGAGAGTATTTAAAAATAGCAAGTGTTTTAATAACATAAAAACAATGAATGCGAAATACATGTTAGGACGTGCACTCACGTGAAATACTTACCTCTCCACTAATTGTGCACTCCTAACGTACCGTACCCATCTAAGCGACATACATTTCTAACCAAACCGTAATAAGTTCTACCCCTTACTACTCGATTCTCATTTTGCATTCTAGCGTTATCACCTAAATAGAGGGCTTTACTTAAACTCGGGTTCTCAATTATTAGCATTACAATTCACTACCGGTTATCCCATTATATCTTCTCAAAACATTACCATAATTATACTCACAATACCAACATGAAAGTTCTCATTATTTAAGTGTATATTATTCACGTCATAAATATACAATACAAGCACCCCGAGACTAAGCTGCGGTGTACACATACTCTGCTATCCATCCCGTTACATCACGTACATAAGGATTACGCATTCCGAATCTCTCAGGAAATCATTTCTCAGATAATAACAATCACAAACAATGGAGGCGAACACAGTCACATCACATGGGTCACGTACATACCTACGCTCCCACAATCATCAGACTTATTAACTTCCCAATAAGTCCTTCTCTGACCTATGTTCTCGAGGTACCAATCTAAATCCGGGCAACACAAGGATTAGAGGGCCCTAAGCGAACGTAAACCTCCCGTGATAGAAAGTATGGTAGGTATGTCATACACATAAAATTATATATACTAAGCATGCACACATCTTAGCTATATTCACATGTTCCCGGTTAATTCAATTATTTAAGCCGTCAATAACTCTCGCATCGTAATAGTCACTCACGTCCTATTCCACAATTTTCATTCAATTCAAATCACACTTCTATGTTTTACTCCTCAATATATCCCAAATATCCCAACTATATCAATTTATCATCAAGGGAATGTTATCTCTACAATTAAATAAGGTTATGGGACACGCGAAATCAAAACAGGCCAAAAAGCCCAAACTGTCAGCTCGTTAGAAGTCTCGTTCGAACGAGGTTGTTCGAACGAGAGTTCGTTCGAACGAAGTGGGCATCTAACGAGATCTCGTTCGAACGAAAGTCATCGAACAAACTGTCAACTTGTTAGAAGCTCGTTCGAACGAGCTCGTTCGAACGACCTGGGCAGGTCTTCTAACGAGAGGCCAGTTTCGAGCCCAGATTTTCTTAATTCATTTTTCCAACTTTTCTTCACTTCTAATCTCATCTAAATGTCATTTCAACAAGGTTTCAAGGTTTCTAATCATCCCTAAACATATTAAATTCGTATTACAACATTTATATGGGGTCTAATCATCCCAAACCACATCTAAACATCAAATCTCCCCAATTTTCCCCAATTTTCAAGAACATGAACCCTAGAAATTTAAAGTCTTCAACTTCCATAAATTAATCCGTTTTTGTAATATAAAAAGTAGTCATTCTCTTAGTTCAATCATCCATTAACAATTCTACATGCAATCCTACATTAAAATCTGAATTCATAACTTCCGATTTCATGGGTCTTTATAAATCTCCCAAAAACAATACAATTATATAAATTCCCTACACATGGAAGAAGCATTCTTTGCAAAAACGAAATTAAACCACTTGCCTTATGTCTTTCTCTGATTTTGATGTCGAAATGATGAATTTTTCTCTCTCTCTGCAGGATTCTTCTCTCTCTCCCTCTCTACAAGTCCTTTTTTTCCAAGGTGACAATGGTGGTTAAGGTTGCCCTAGGAAGCTCTTGAAACTAATTCCAATAACCCCCGTAAGCCCATTAAGTCATTAGGTGTAGTTAGTGGGTTTAGTGGGTAAAGGTTAAATCAGATATTAAATCCTAATTTTCGTGGGTTTTAATTCCCAAAATTCCAAAATTACCAAACTACCCTTTTACGTTGCCGGTATGGCCTAAAAATGCCTCGGGACCCAAACTAAACCCCCGGCTAGTGTTTTCTGACTATTTCGACCCTTCCGGAAGCGTTGGGGCACTCAAAACGACCATACGGTTAATAGAAATAAAATTTACTTTTTAATTAAAATAATTATATTCCTGATGCGACTGTCACACGCGTCCCAACAAAATTTCCAAATTGCCGTATTTCAATCTCACGACAAATTTCATAATTCAATATTCACATATCGCCATATATACACATTATAATCAAATACTAACTTACATCTCGTTAATATCTTATTCGGATTAATTCTCAATTAATTCACATTTAATTTAATTAATCCCATAAATAAATATCATAAAAATACGGGGTATTACAGTAGCATATGTGGCCGCTGATAATGCATTAAAAACAACTTTTCACATTAACATTAACAAAGTTAATGTTATCAACTGGATGAAGACAATCAAGAAAGGCTATAGAGATATTGAACAAATGCTTAGCCAAAGTGGTTTTACTTTTAACTATACAACTAAAAAGGTCGAATGTAGTGATGAAGTGTGGGAGACTTATGTTAAGGTAATATCATGCTTACAATTTTATTATTACTTGTTAAATTTCTTTAAAAATATACATAAACTGAAATTCATTCTACAAGCACATCTAAAGGTGAAGAGCTTGAGGTATAAATGCATAGAAATGCATGAAGAACTTGAAGCCAAAAAAAACAAAATTAGATGAACGTACATCTGCAACAGACCCCTTTATATTGTTATAGACATTGCAGGAACTTGAAGTATTGAGCGAAGAAGATATTTATGTTGATTTTGAAGGTCTTCTAGCAGATGAAATCAAGGCTAAGGCATTCATGGCATATCCTTCAGACATGCGAATTACTTTTCTACAGAGGCATTATGGTGTTGGATCTTCTGGATTTGGTCCTTATAGTTCTAGTAACGGTTTTGAGCTCTTTGATAACTGATTAGTTTGTCGAGATCCTCAATTAATTGACGTTAGGATGTTTATTATTTCATTTTAAATGATTTGTCGAGAGGATTTGAACCTCGATTTTAATATGTTTAATGCATCTTGATAATTTATTATTTTATTAATTATTTATGGTGTGTTGGGCATTATTTATTTAATTGAAAATATAAAACTTTCATGGAATTTTCCTGCAACTTTCATGACAACAAAACGGATAATTCTTTAATTTTCCTGCAGGAAACTGTTGTCAACAAAACACGCACGGGAAAATGATTTTCCTTTTCCTTTTCCTTTACTTCACTTCACTTCACTTTTCTTAGGAATCATTTTCCCGTTTAACTTTCCTATCAAACAAACAGAGCCTAGAAGAAATTAAATAGAATAACAATGTTAACAACGGTAAAACACACTATCAATTGGCTACATTTCTTAAACTTACTGAGTATTCATTTAAATATAGTACTAATATAATAAACACTTCCATCCCGTTTCCACACACACACATTTTCCCAATAATCGGCCTATTCATTCATCAAGTTTAAAATAGATTACATTGTCACATTTTCATTCATCCACCATGGTTAATCAATTTTACAGAAATGGTACACATTCATCTCTAAAAGAGATAAAGAAATGGAAAAACAATTATAGTTAGATCTCTATTTGTTTCTGTTATGTTTATAAGAAATAATCCTTGAACTATACTACAGAACAATCTATCTAGAATATCCGTGAACAAAAGTAAAAAAAATTGAGAGATCAATATACATGTTGGGGAAGGATACCGAAAGAGATAACAGAGTGGTAAGGAAGAGTTTGGAAATGGGAACCGATATGTGTGTGTACCAGAAACGTCAAAAAAAATGTCCATTCTCTAACAGTGAATTTAATACAAGAGGTGGAAAAATAGCTGATAAAGTTTTATGTGGGTTGAACCAAAGAAATATTTTACTCAAATATGAGGCAAATATACGAGCCAAAAAAATTAGGTTGAATAAGTGGGGTCAAACACTCTCAAAATTGGGTAAATGTGCATCTGCCGACCTTTTATAGTCCAAATTAGGCTTTTCAAAATGTCCTTTATATTTTATTTAGTGTGATTTTTTTTTGTATCTTAGAAGTTGCTTAATAATTTTCGTTATGCTTCACAACTTATCACATGGGCCAGTTTGAGAAAGAGTAGCCCTTTCTCAATACTTTAGCAGCTATCACATAAGGATTTCTACTAATTTCAGATTATCTCAAGAACCTGAATAGTCATTTATATTATTTATTAAATTTAATTATGAAATCAGATAATTAATCTAAAAATTAGATTCCAATATAATTATGTTTTGATTCCTTTTATTATACACATCGTTATATAAAGATTTACCTATATAAACTACACAAACTACATAAACTTCACATAGTTACTCATGTTCACAACAAAACTGATGTATACAATCATATTCTATCAATATAATATCATTAAAGGAAATTAAATAGAGTATAAATGTTAACAGCTTTAAAATACACTACCAATTGGGTACATTGCTTAAATGCACTGAGTATTCATTTAAATAGAGTACTAATATAGTAATACTTCTAACCCATTGGCACACACACAAATAGCTTTTCCTAAACAATCACCTGTTCATTCATATAATTTAAAACATATTGTGTGGTCATATATTGATTTATCCATCATTATATCTTGTTATAAGATTTTGCATAAATGGTACACATTCAGCACCAAAAGAAATGAAAAAATGGAAAAAAATACATTTAGATCTCTATTTTTTTTGTTATGTTTATAAGAAATAATCCTAGAACTATAACACAAAAAATTCTACCTATAATATCTCTAAACAAAATAGTAAAAAGAATTAATAGATGAATACACATGTTGTGGAAGGATACCAAATGAGATGTGTAAGGACAAATTTTCGAATTGAGTAAATTTGTGTGTTTTGGCTGGTTCCATGTTTGGACAAAACATTTAATTCATAGTTTAGGACTTGAGTGTGTTTACCTTTCAAGCCTACGACATATTTGATTGAAGATCGTAGTGGACAAGTTAGAGTGTTACATCATCGTGTCGTGTCTTCTGTATCATTTCGTCTTCAACATTCAAGGATATCACAAGGTATGCATATATATGCATATTATTTCGTGTTTTGTGTATCATGTCGTGTTTTGGGGAAGAAGTCAATTTTGCTGACCAAAGGGATGAGGATGACAGTTTCAGAGGGTCAAGGTCAATTTTGAGGACCTAAGGTAATGACGGGGATAGACGATTATGTGGGATGAGGTCAATTCTGAGGAGCTAAAGTTATGTCGACCAGTTCTGGGGTCGAGGCTAATTCTGCAGACCTAAGGTTATGGCAACCAATTCTGTGAGTCGAGGTCAATTATGCGGACCTAAAGTGGAGGCGACCAATTCTACGAGCTAAGGTCAATTTTACGAACCAAAAGTTAGGGCGACCAATACTACGGGTCGAGTCAATTCTAAGGACCTAAAGTAAGTGCGACCAATTTTTCTGGTTAAGGTTAATTCTGCGGACCTAAATTAGGGGAGATCAATTCTATGGGTTAATGACAATTTTGCGGGTCAAGGCCAATTATGCCAACCTAAAGAAAAGTCGACCAATTCTGCGAGTCGGGGCCAATTTTGTGGCTCAAAGTAGGGGCGATCAATTATGCGGGTCGAGGTCAATTCAAAGGACCTAAATTAGAGGCGACCAATTCTGTGGGTCGAGGCCAATTTTATGGGCCTTAAGTTGAGGTGACGAATTCTACGGGTTGAGGCCAATTCTGCAGGCCTAAAGTAAAGGCGACCAATTCTGCGGGCCTAAAGTTGAGGAAACCAATTCTGCGGGTCGAGGCCAATTGTGTGGGTCTAGAGTTAAGGTTTCTCTTCTAGGGAGTATTTTGTACTTGTCGTTTTGTTGAGGATTGTGTTGTTTTTAGATTCTAATAGGGGAAGCCATTTTTCTAGGGATTATGTCTTTAAGAGGAGACGACCTTACTCTGGAAAATTCCACTAGGGACTTGGGAGGGTATTATTTAATCCTGTTGGGGAAGCATTTGATTTTGGATCCCACTTTGGATTGTGTTTCTCTGAGACGTTACCAAAGAGATATTCTATTGGCTTATAGGTCCACTAGAAAAGATGGATTTGGAAGTTCTGTTGAGGGAACAGTTGATGACTTGAGGTTTTGAGATTCCGCGGGGAATTATAGTAATTTTTGGGGATGCGAGTGTGTCGTTGTAGGGTTTAAATTGGTGATAGAAATGTAGTTTTAATCCGGTGGGGGATTTTGAGAGTCTGAAAAATGACTTTCTTAGTGAAGAAATGTTCCAATATTAATTTGGCAATTCTAGGAATTTTTCGGAGAATTTTTGGAATTTTCTAGGATTTTTTATACAAAATTTTTGGGGGGTTGTCAACCGGCATGGTTCAAGGGTTGTCATTTGGCAAAGGAACGGTGTTTTAGGATGCCTTAGGAAGGGAAAGAGGCAAATGTCAATTGGTGGGTGTCAGGAAACTATTAATCGGCATGCCCCTTGACCTCCTATAAAAAGGGGTGAGTTCTCCTCATTTTTCACAACTTCTAGCATTTAGATTTTTTGTCATTTCTTTCTAAGATTCATTCCCGAGCCTGTTTCCTTCTTTGGTTCTTAGAAATGGGGGATTTTTTGGGTAGCGTGGCATGGGTGGGTGTTGACGATTAGGAGAACCTAGAGTGGCGGGCTAGGGTGCCCCTAGCATTGCGCAATGAAAATGCCTTCGAGCATCATCGTTCATCTAGGGTGATGAACCCTAGTGGTTATGTAAGCATGATGCCATTTGGCATTCTTTTTCTTCTTTTCTTCTTTTGTTTCCTTATCTGGATTTTTCTTTGCTTTAGACTGACTTATTTGCCTTTTGTCTTTGTTGTTTTGCTTACAACATGTTCGGGTGTCAACTACTTGGCTCAGGGACATCCGAGATTGGGTGGCTTTGGCAAATGCCTATATCAAGGACTCGGTCTTGGTTCCTTCTTGGCGTCTACTTCCTCAGAGGTGGGATCTTGATTGGGAATGGAGGCTCCATAGCTCTCCACCCGGGGAAGCACGCTCGCCATAAGTATATAGGGTCTTAGATATAATGATGAGAGATTGGTGGTTTTCGTGCTGAGCCCCACTGTTTTTTTGCTTTTTCTATTTTTCTTCTTTTTTCCTGAAAAAATGTAGTGAAGCTAGTGGCAATATATAAGTTAAAATGAGATCTTTATTTATTTATCTTTTCTTTAAACGACTTAATCTACATGCACTTTTTACTTTGTTGTTGATACCGTAAAAAGGATGGGATTTTTAAATAACCCAAAGGAATGTTTATTTTGAGAAAGGATGAGTGAAAAAGGATATTGTAGGAAGAAATAACCCAATGAGTCCAGTCAAATCACTCTAAGGCTTTGATTGAACTTTTACAGTTTCAAGGTACTTGGTGGGGCAGTCTTTTATTCGGGTTCTTCAAATTTCTTATTTTTTTCCCAGGTTTCCATGCATAAAGGGGGTAAGGTGGTGAGGTTTTTTTCACCCATTCACATTTTTTCTCCTTGTTTGCTTATTTCTTGCGTTCTATCTTATTATTTCCAAAATGTAGCTTCCTATGAGTAAATAATTTACTTTATAACTCGAGAATTTCAAAGCTATGTGTATGTATAATGTAGACTACGACGCTTTTAACTTGCGTCGGGTCTCCTTGTGGTGTAATCATCCCATCGAATGGAACATGCTGGCGGCAACAACACAATTTTAAAATCTCAAGGATCGTGTTTTCTTCTTAGTCTTGGACGAGGTTTGTCCAACCTATGATGAGTTTTTCGCTATGTTAGGGGTCAATCCCAGTGTGGCAATGTCCATGACTAAATTCTCTCGGTCTCCTCAAGAGCTGATAGAATGATTTCTCCACATCTCTCATTCGGCAGATCGACCATTGGTCACTGGGAGAACTATCTCTCTGTTTGGTGTCCTATATTTTATGCGTATACGAGATTTTAATGATACGAAACATGTAGGAGTCGTTGCCCTAGGCTTAACTTCGAAGATACTGCTAGTGACCGAGGACCTTATAGTGGACCCTCAATTGGCTGACATTATAGCATGGATGTCATATCGTCGCAATCATTGGACGGTGATACTAACAGAGACCATAAACGGTCTAAATGTTTTGCGAGAAGTCCATTCTGATTTTTTAAGAGAAAGCTTGGTTATGCTGTTGTGGCTTGTTGAGAAATTACGTTTGGAGGTCCCCCTCGAATATCCCGTGGCATTTGTGCCAAATTTCTTCACTCGTTATTTCATCAGCTTTAGCGTATCCATAGAGAACTCGATAAACTAGTCTGTGGAGAACGGAGCATGATGTATGCGCTGGTCGATGCTATTGTTAGAAAGTTTCATCCCATTTGGAACTAGGGGAATATCGGTATGTTTAATTAGTTGTCCTTCGACATACCTCATTCTACTTCCCCAGGCGGCTCTTGCGTCAAGTCGGATGGGAGCCAATTATGCCTCCCTGTACCCTGAATGTTTTTCTTATAGAGGATTTGACTGAAGGCTTGTGCATGCAGCTGGTCTCTCTGTGGGATAATCGTCGGATGTAAACCCTCCCTTCTCAATCTATTGGTAGGGTTTGGCATATTTCTGGAGATTATATAAAATGGTTGTGGAAGAGGGTAGTGGCTAAGATCTTAGTAAAGGAGACATGACAGAGATGGTTCATCATGTTTGACACTATAGAGACGTCGTTGTGGTTTTCTCTAGGTTAGTCCAGGCTTATTATTCCATGGAGCACCTTCAGTATACCACCCAAGTAAGTATGTTTGGGGGCCTTATGGAGCAGAAGATGATGGGGTTGGGTCTTCCGGAAGCGTCGAAAAGGGACTTTTGTGAAACTGGTGTTTGTTTGTGAAGCTTTTATAATTGTGATGTGTTCTGTTATTTTTGGTTATTGGGGAAAACCTAGGAAGGTTTGGTTAGGTTTAGTCTAGGGATAGTTTAGTTGGCAGGGGTAGTTGTTTGACTCCCTATGCTGATATTTCATGTAATCGTACCGAATTTTCCTATAATGGAATAAAAAAGGATTTTAATTATATTGGTATGACTCTTGATGAGTCTTACATTTAAATTATCTATACTAATCGCTAAGGCATATATAATCCTTTTGATCATCTAAATGATAAAATTAACTGTTGTTCTTGGAGGTAAGAAAAGAATATCATTTTGTGAAAAAGAAAAGGACTGAGCCCATGTAAAGCATATGAGTTGCCTACTTACCTCTAGGGGTTTTGAAAATTTTTCTGAGTTTCATTTTGAAAGAGAAAGGTTTGTTTTAGAGGATTAGGCCCCACATAGTTCTAAGTAGAGGGAAATGAATAATTTTTTTTTAAAATTGAAGGGGGGTGAGATGAGTCGTAGCACGCCAAAATTTTGGACTAGGGGTAGAACCTCTTAAGATTTTCCAAGTTAACTAGATGCGCCATCTCTTCTTTGTCAAAGTCAGTGAGCATAGCGGTGCCACTAGACAGGCTCTTCTTCACAATGTAGGGGCCACTATAGTTTATCTTAAATTTCCCTCTGGGGTCCCAGACGGGTTCTATAATTTGTTTAAAGGATAAGTCCCCTTATCGGACACCACGTCCCTGGATTCTCCTGTTTAATGATTGCGCTATCCAGACATAAGCGGTGAAATCCTGAACCATGGTAGTTAACTAATACCCTTATCAGATAATCTTCTTGGCGAGTATATGGCCATTCATGTGGGGTACGCATTCCTCGTTGTGGATCTTCTGTATCATTTCTTCAATGTAAACCCCTGTGATGCAGTGTAAGTGGGTTCCATCGAAGTTTCTCTTGAACAGTGCTTGATCGCAGATAATGTATTGGGTAGCTAGTTTGCAGAGGGTTTCTCGGTGTTTCTTATTGGCATCTTGGGGTTACCTACAATTCTTGAGGAGGTGACAAATGTCGTAATAGTATCACTCATGCACATCGAAGTCCTATTATGTGATGAGCTCAATATGGTAGCAGTGGGTCGGTTTAGCTTATTTGTGGACTAGGAAAGGGGCGGGTCCATCGTTATTTCCTTGGGCATGTCGACCATGGAGGCTAAGGTAGCAAGGGCATCGGCCAAGTTGTTCCTTGCTCGGGGCAAGTAGTGGAAGGTGATATCTCAGAACTAGAAGGCCATCTCTTCTATGTGGGCATAGAAGGGTAAGAGTTTTTCATCTTTGACTTTCCATATTCTAAGGACCTGGATGATGATGAGGACAGAGTTCTCGTAGACATCTAAGCACTAGATACCTTTCCTAAGAGCAACTTTGAGGCCTACGGTGCATACCTCATATTCGGTTATATTGTTGGTGCAGGAAAAATCTAGCTTAATGGCATTGGGAGTGTGGGAGTCATCAGGGGCGATCACGAGTATTCCAATGCCGTATTATTTTTTATTAGTAGCTCAGTCAAAGAACATTTTCCACTGGAGGTCTTCCTAAGAGGTGCAAAGGATATTTTCATTTGGGAACTCGGAGATCCAAACGTTTGCCTCTTCCATAGGGTAGTTAGCAAGGTAGTTATAGATGGCTCTTACTTTCATGGATTTTTGCATGACATACACAATATCGAACTCGGTTACCAGCATTAACCATCGAGCCATTTGGCTAGAAAGGGAAGGTTTCTCGGGAAGGTATTTGATAGGATATATTTGGGACACAAGTCTAATGGGAAAAGTGAGCATGTTGTGTAATAATTTCTAAGTGGCTAAGACTAGGGCAACACATGCTTTCTCCAAGGCAGTGTAGTTGACTTTATACCCTGCCAATTTGCAACTAGAGTAGTAGATGGACCTTTCTTTATATGATTATTCAATGTATTAGGACAACAATGCCCCAGTTGTAGTGTTTGTTATGGTTAAGTATAAGAGTATAAGGAGACCAGGCTGTGGTGGCATGAGTACTGGAGGTTGGGTAAGGTACAACTTGATTTGACAAAGGCCTTATTCCAAACTTTGATGGAATCCTTTTGAAGGAGTCTGAAGATAGGTTCACAAATAGAAGTGAACTGGCTGATGAACCGATATACAGTAATTTTCTCAAGAATTCCCTCACTTCCTTCTCTAGTCGGGGTGGTTGCATTTCTAGTATGGCTTTCAGTTTGGTAGGATCTTCTTCAATTACCTTCTCGTTAACCATGAATCCAAAATCTTCCCTTTGGTGATGCCGAAGACACATTTATGTGGGTTGAATCACATCTGGTATTGCCGTATCCATTCGAAGAACTTTCGGAGGGCAGGAACATGACCTTCTCGAGTTTTAGACTTAATGGTCATATCATCCACATAGACTTTGACCTTTTTATGTATCAAAATATGCTAGATGGTTGGGTCATCCCTTTAGTAGGTATCCTTTATATTTTTAGACCTAATGGCATAATTGTATAACAGAAGGTTCCCCCAAAGGGTGATAAATGCATTTTTTTCTAGATGATCAAGGTGCATCTTGATCTGATTGTTTCCGTAAAATCCATCAACGAATTACTTTAGGACATGATTGGTCATGTTATTAATAATCATATCGATATTGGGCAGTGGGTAATCATCTTTCGGAGATACTTTATTCTGATCACGATAGTTAATCCACATGCAAACTTTTCCTCCTAATTTTAGCCCGGGTATAATGTTGGCTAGATATATGGGATATTCAATCACTCAGATGAAACCTACGTTCAATTTTTTGACCATGTCGTCTTTAACCTTGAATAACCATTCGGTGTGGTGCTTTTACAATTTCTTCTTGATCGGTTTGCATTCTGGGAGAGTTGGAATCTCGTGATGAGCTATCTTAGGATCAATGCCAGACATGTCGTCGTAGGACCATAAAAAGACGTCCATAAATTCCTTCAGCAGTTCTTTGAGCTGCGCACGCTCATGCTTGTTATGGGTGGACTCTATCCTAATCTCACATTATTAGCTACTAGAGTCAAGATTAATAACAACAGTTTCATCCTCATTAATCTGAATGCAGTTATGCTATTTATTATCAAACCTATTAACATCAATTAAGAATTGTTCATTTGTAAAATCATCAGCATCAAGAGTTTGATTAGAATTAAGACAATTAATATAAGGCACAACAAGATACTAAAAATCTTCATTTCTTTCATTTTCTAGAAAAACAGCATTGAGAACCTCATCGAAGGAGGTCTCAATTACATTGTTATCAGAAAAAGGAGGAATAATAAAAGAGGAAAAAATAGGATAAACATCTAGGTTGGGTTGCATTTTAGCATGTGGACCTGATATAGCATTCCGGTTGAGGAGGGGTTCATCAACAGCCCTGATCAAGGACGGGTCCAACGATGTAGCACCTGAATGGATCATGCAGAGTTTCACCCCCAATGTCTACAAGTCAAACGAGTACTCAGAGTCACTTCTTTCATAAACTCTGGTAATAGCTGTATCTTTCTAAATGAGATGTTGCACATGATGCTAGGAGTCTTCAGCCCAGAAGTAACTATCTTGAGTCCTGATCCGTTATCAACGAGTGAGAGTGGGACTGTCTTCACCATCACCTCAATGGAGATATTAATAGCATAGTTATGATTAGGACCAAACTTTGGGATTTCTTCTTCAGAGAAGGAAATCATTCTAGTAGAGATTAAAGACCTGACCAGGTTTACGACTTCTTTTGGAGTGGTGGAAGGAGGGACTTTTGGGCCGGTAAGAAATTTTAATAAAGCATTTTGGTGTAGCTTAGAAGACATTAAGAGTCCCCCAAGGTGATGTTGGACTGAGTTTTCTCGAGTTGGTCAATAATCTTTCTTTCCTCAATTGTCATTTTTGTTTTGGGGAGGATATCGACAACTCCCTTTCCTTTATTTATCTTTGTTGACTAAGGATTCGATCTCTGGTAGTGCCTCCTAGATCTTGACATATAGTTCACAAAAGAGGGGAAGAATAGAAACCTTGTTTCTTCATCTATTTTGGGTTGTTCGGTCACTTTGTTGATTTCTCTTGGCAGATCTCCAAAATATATCATCCCACACACACTGATTACTATACTAATATTTTCTTGGCTTGGTTCTGCATTTGAGCTCTCAAACTCGTCCCCCTCATCCGATGGCAACGATGTCGTCTTGCCACGATAAGTAAATACATTCCATAACCTCAACAACTTTATTATATAGATCCTCATACTCAATGGGGAGGTGACAAAGTGAAGGGACCAACTTCCCTTATAGCTTTAAGGCATCAAGTAACTCGGACATACTAAAAATCTCATTGGTTTGTGGGAACATGTTTGCCATAATCTTCACAACATCATCTAAACTAACTTCATCAACAGGTACCACTAAATTATCTGACTCTCGAGCCCATTTTCGGGCTTCCATGAACATGATGCTGAACTTCTGACAGTTAATGGTCATTTTAGAGAGAAATTGTATCCCAAACTCTAGAAGTTGGTTGAGTACCTATGGTAATTCCATATATTTCCCTCCGGACATGGTACGAACAATAATACTCTCTTGTGAGTAGTGTCAGATCTTGGTCAGAAAAATAGGTAGGGTGTAAGAGAAAAAATGGGTAGACTTTAAGGGGTTTGGTTGAAAATATGGGCATGATGGGTGCTTTACTATATATGATCTGGGTAGATGGATCGAATTTTGGGTGATTCTCTAGGAAGATGGCATTTGTATGGTTTGGAAGTGGATTGTGAGTGGTGTTTGGTATGGGAGTGATACATGTAGTTCCAAGAGATTCGGGCTCGTTCAAACCTCTTGATTAACAACTTAAGGTCTTCTTTGACTTTGTTTAATTCTTCTTCCTTTGAATCAACAAATGCTGGTAGGTCAGCCCCTAGTTAGACAAGATTCAGCATAGGGAGTTCTGCTTGTGGTGGCCCGTTAATAGGAGGTTCACATGGGACATACTGATATTCTCTCGGGACACAAACAGGCTTCGGTACGAGTGGACCCATAGTGTGAGGGAAGAGAACCTTGGGATCTTCAGGAATAGGGACTCGATTTCACTGCATCTCATGAACCTTAGTTTGAAGGTTGTCAATCTTGGCAGTAAGTTGGACTGGGACCATCATTAAATCAGGTTGCACATTTGGTACTTGGTTTGCATTTCCCATGGGAAGTTAGTGATTATGGATTTCGAACTCGAAAGAAGTAGGGGGAACTGATGGAGCTTCTGGATTGTTCGATGGAAAATCGAAGCCAATAGGGAGCCAGGTCAAGGGTCGGGTATGCGATCGACCTGAGAGGGAAAAAGATTTAAATTTATTTTTGAAAGAGAAAAGGAAAAAAAATTTATTGGAAAAGAGGAAATTGTTTTTGACATTTTTTTGGAAAAGGGGAGGACAAAATATTTTTGTATATTTTTTTATAAAAGGAGGGAAACTGTTTTTTACATTTTGATGAGGAGAAAAAATGTCTATGATATTTTGATAAAAGAGGGGGGAAATACTTTTGACACTTTTGGTAAAGAATGAAGGAAAAATGAGAGAAGAGTCCCATTATTATTATTATTATTATTATTATTATTATTATTATTATTATTATTATTATTATTATTATTATTATTATTATTATTATTATTATTATTATTATTATTATTACTACTACTACTACTACTACTACTACTACTACTACTACTACTACTACTACTACTACTACTACTACTAGCATGTAACCCACGAAATGCGTGCATATAGTTTTTTCCCTATCATATTTTGATACATTTATGTGGTCAAGAATGTAGTTATATCAGAGTGGTAATTTTAAAACTCACACGAACATGACTAAATCAATATAATCTTGATCCGCGACATAATATGATAAATCATGTTATTTTCATTTAGTTCAGTTCGATCAATAATATTCATATTTAAATCATAATTGGTTTTATGTCGTGTTTTCATGTTCCTATTATATTTAATATCAATTTATACAAATAATTCCAAACCAATATCCTATACAATGCATGAATGATGCAAAACTCATTATTTAAGTCAAACAATAAATTTTGATTGGCAAAAATATATTCATAATAACTTGTATAAATAAAACCTACATATTATATTATCTCAAATATCATTTAACTTTTTAACTAAAACATAACCCATTTAGACGTCTATACGTAAACATCATAATATATGAACCAACTAAATTCATGTATTGACTAAATACATGAACCTCCATTTAAACTTTTATACATGAATTTCATAATACATGAACCAACTAAATTGATGTATTGCCAAAATATAAGAGAAATTATTATGGGATAAGAAACGTAAAGAGACAATCTCGAGAGACACTTTTTTTTAGAATTCGAAAAGATTGAGAAAAGGGAGAGGTTTCTATGAAATTGAATGAAATGAATTTTAAGTGATAATAAATGATACTCATTAAATTCTCATTCTGTTGTTTTTAAAGTATAATATAGAATTATTATTATTATTATTATTATTATTATTATTATTATTATTATTATTATTATTATTATTATTATTATTATTATTATTATGTTCTCACTTGTATTAGGTTTACCTAAATGCAAAAATAAATGTCGAACAGGGCCCGAGCCTGGGAAAATTGAGTTTGAAAAATATGTAAAACATGGTTTGACTTGCTGCTAGGGTTATGGATAGGGTCCCATTTTAAAAAAGACGAAATCACACGAAAACTTGTGCGGCATGCCGACCCGACATTTCGTTAGAGTTTCATTTCGTAACCAACAAACTAAGTATGAGTGCCCTAGGTCTGATACCTATATGAGGGTATGCAGTTGTTGGGTTAGTTGAAAGGTTCCCCCTTTGGCATGACTTCCACAATATGCGTCTTGCTTTTAAGGGCAATCGGTATGTGTGGACAAGCCATTTGATATAGTTGAGTGTACGTGAATTGTCTCACTATATATATACCTCATGGGGATAGTACATATTGGAGCAAATTCGATATACACGACGTACGTGAATGAGTTCCCTTCCATATACCTCCTGTTGTGATTTTGGTCAAGCAGTACGATGCGGATGGAACCGTTCGTTATATGTCGAAAGTAGCAGGCTAATGGAAGGTGAGAGTCATATTGCTTAGGCTAACTATACCCTGACGGACCAGAACCAATCAGAAAGTGACCCCCAGTAAGGGACAAAATTTTGGTCAATATCCATGCTCTTGCTAATATAGTGTGAAAAATGCATCATTCTTGATTAGTATATTATGAAGAGAGAAATTTATTTAGCATGATGAGCATGTAACACCCCGCACGCCCGGGAGAGCGAACGGAGCGCTAATACGATAAAATAAATCTAAATCCACAATACACAAGGTATAGAGCATCTAAATAAACCCACAATCATATAAATCCACAAATCTCAATTCTTCAAATTAAATACAACATCTCTCGAATTAAAATTACAACTATCTAACTCGAATAAAAATGTGCTATACACTAATGAAATAATTAATACAATTCTTCCAACTTGTATTAAAATTCTTCCCAAATAATCCACGCTAAAATAATCCCAATAATTCATAGCGCTCAAATCCACGCTAACCTGCCAACTAAAAGAAAATATGGGGAAGTACACAATACGACAGGAAAGATGCTCAACAAATATATGTTAGCTATGAATAAAGCGTAACAACACGAGTACGAATATTCAAATCAAATGCAAATCTCAATAGCATTTTATCAATATAATTTCTCAACAACACATTAACCAGGTCACCAGGCCTCACCCCATCCACATATGCTTTATCAAGACATAGCTCGGGAAGCAGGAATTTTGGCGGGTGCCCAACCTCCGTGCCATATTAAAATCTCATGACAACGTGCTCAATTACAACATGAATAATTCCACATGAATCGAAATAATTTCAACAATTATTTTTCTAGATTTCAAAGAATTTATCAATTCAAATATGAGTTCAATTAACAAGAATTCAACGGAATAAACTCGCGAGATTTAAAGGAGCATATTGTGTAAAACCCCATACCTTAAAATCATTGCATGAATTTCCACATAAATTCAACCTCAGAATCTGATCGCACCATCACGTTCCTCTCGCGAAAATAATCAAATCACGATCTAGTCCCAACACGAGATAATCCCAAATAGTCCTATTTTAAAAACTCGGAAAAATTAGATCTAAAAAATATTCGAATCTCCATTCCGACTTCAGATTTGGATTCTACACGAAAAGTTGAGTCAGGTATGTGTTTTGGTTTTTTCTCAAATCTCATTCGAAAGAACTCAAAAAGAAGATCTAAACATTCCAAATTGTCTCTTCTCATTTCACTCGTTTTTTGCCTCTTTGGATTTCGTTTTTGACCTCTCTTTTTCATCTTACTTTCCTTATAATCACCCATAATATTCCTTATATAGTCCCTCTCTCAAACCCTTACTTGGAGCCTAAGCTAACGCATATTACCATATTTCCATTTGATTCAAAATTATCAACTTTACATATTTAAACCATTACAAAATGTCCAAAAATAATTTAAATTTAAATATTTGATTCGA
Organism: Sambucus nigra; assembly: GCA_949130495.1. NCBI lineage: Eukaryota > Viridiplantae > Streptophyta > Magnoliopsida > Dipsacales > Adoxaceae > Sambucus > Sambucus nigra. Next base: position 288,377,021 of record OX422215.1, on the reverse strand, counting down.
TTTCAAACCAAAATAAATTATATTATCCCTGATTAATAAAATAATAATATTACTGAAATCTTGCATAATATTCATAAATAACCCTCAAAATAACGGGATATTACAGAGCACTATACTAATAAGGACGAATGTACAAACATTGGTAAAAGTAAATCTAGAATGGATCATGAAGATTACACTAAGCAAGCATATGTGAGAGTGAGTGCGTGGTAGTGAATCTAAGCATGGATCAACTACTAGTGGTATGATATGTGCGAGTGAGCATGGATATATATAAGTGTGGTAAGTGGAGGTGTGTGCTAATAACACCTAAACATGGATATTCTAAGTGATGTGTGAAACATGTGGATATAAGTGAACTTATATACAAGTTTAGGTAGTGTGAGGTGTACATGGAGAGTATTTACAAGTATGTGAAGTGAAAAGTGAGTGAGAGGTGACATAAACAAAAGGTAGACATATACAAGATATAATAGAGGAGAAAAATGGAACATATATGTAGCTGCATATGCACATAAGTAGAAAATGATCAAACAACGTCTAGCCCTATTAAATAATTCCCTAGCGGAGTCACCACTGTGGCCATCCCTCCCCCGGTAGCTTTTGGGGTTTTATCTTTTTATCTCCTTCTCCATCTTGGGGATTGGCTATCTTGAGCAATGGAGAGAGAGAGAGAGGGGTTTCGCACCCTTATTAGGAAAACTTTGGCCATCTTCGATGTGGGGTGATATAAAGAGATAGAGTCTCCAACCTATTTTGCTCAAAATAGGCAAAAGAACATCTTGTCGCCTCGAGAGAACGGCATCAAGAAGAAACTAATTCTTTCAAAACCAATTAGATCAGAGGTTCAGGGGCTAAGTTACGGAATAGGAAGGTGTTAGGCATGTATATATAAATGGAGGCTGGAATAGCTTGACTCTCATCATGGAAAAGATGGAGTAAGTTCATCCATAGGACTGTTCCCAACATAATAATTAAGAAATATGATGTCTGCGCTTATCGAGATATTGATCATTATGAAGAAATGATAATATGTGTTAGATATACGCAAGTATGAATCACCAGTATGATATATATGAATAATATATGGAAAATAGGAAAATAGGACTCAAGTCTTGAGTTTTAGCCTGAGACACCTACGTAGCATATAAAGGCATCAAAGTCCCTTAGTTCGCATGCGGTATGAGGCTGAGATTTATCCCATAAATTCGAATGGGGATTTTATTATATCTATTTGTAAGAAAAAGGTACTTTTAGTTTTGAGAAAATGTGGTGAATAATCCCGTTGGAATTTATGGGTGTAACCCTCTTTTCTTGTTTTTGATTTTTTACAGAAAATATATTATGTGGAATATAACTATTAAAGGATTGAAGATTAATATATTTATGATCTAAAGTAAAAGCTAAATTAAGAATTTATATGACTAATGTAAAAATAAAGAAATTTAAAGAGAGGGAAGAATATTTGGACCTTCTTTGGAGACATGGGGATTGATCTTGATTGATGTTGAGCTTCCTTGAAAGTTAATGAAAAAGGTAAGAGAATTTTTGCAAAATTGGGTGTGCCAGTGATGGGAATAAAAGGTGGAGAATGTTTTCAAACAAGGAAACCTCATTAACTTAAGAAGAATGTTGTTGAGATCACTGATATTGATGTTTCTGAGTGCCTGTAAGGTGAGCTATGTGATAGACAGGGTTTCGCCGCGGCCCGAGCGCCAGTTACACGCCGGTTGTTTTATGTTCGGCTAACCAACTCTATACAAAAAAAATAAACTTATGACTACACTCAACAGGTGAGTATAGAGGCCAAGTCCGGGTATCGAAATCCACAAAGACGTGATGTTAGAATTTATAAGGTTTAATAATTCTAAATAAAAGTGTGAAAGATAATTCTAACAAAAAGGAAAAGATACAAAAAGGGAAAGTTTAATCTAGGCGAGTGAATTTAAACTTGATTATCAAAGCGAGTAAAAACTATAGGTTACGTCGAATATCCCTCACCCGAGTTAATTAGTATAAAATGGTTACATGGGTCAACGAGTTATTAAGATTGCGTCTCGTTTTGACAATTAATTAACTTAAGAGTTGTCACACCCCTAAATTCTCATAAAAGCCTAATATGATTTTGGCGTCAACAAATACCCCAAAAATTACGCATGCAAGGTCGTAAGCACGGAGCATACATGATATACCACGTCAAATCTCCTAGGCGTAATACCTAGGACAACGCACTTGAAATAGACCCGTAAACTCCATCACCAAAGCAAAGCAACATGTCAACCGGATATGAGTTCAATCCAACACAACCTAGACTAATTTAGCTAGAAAGCATGATAAAAATGAGGTAAATAAAAGCAGTAAATAAACGTGATAAAACTACACTAGAAAGCAACTAAATCTAATTGACAAAGCAAGTAAATCAAATACAAAGCAAGAAAATAAGGAAATACAACTTAAAATAATGGATAGGGAAGATGAAAGTGAAGTTACAAACCCAAATGGGTGTCAAACCAAGAAGAAATGAAGAATAAGCTCTCAAACCCCCAAACCCTAACCTAAACTATCTAAAACTAATTATATCTGATATTTACAACAAAAATCCTTTATATCGTAAGTTGGAATTAAAATAGAAAAGAAAAGGAAAAAGAAAAGAAAAGGGAAAAATATCATAGAAAACAGGGGATCGATCGATCGACCCCTTTGGTCGATCGATCGATCGAACAGGTATTTGCCCAATGTGAAAGATCAAAGGCAATTTTCTGAAGAGTCAATCGATCGACCCTTTTGGTCGATCGATCGATCAAGAAGGTCTCAGCCAAGTAGCCTTCATTTTTGGTTTAGTTGAAAATCTCTTACGCTAAAATCGTTGTAACTTCTTCATTCGGACTCAGAATCATGCACCATTCACGGCCACACAAATTTTGTGAGGAGGGCTACAACTTCCATGTAGATGTTAGGCCAGGTGCCTAAGCTGTGAATTGATTAAATTGCCCTTGAACGTGCGAAAACGTACGGATCTTAGCCGAAATGCATCCAAACTCCATACTTAGTACCTAAATATCTACAAAAGCCCAATTATACCTCATATAGCATGTTAACAATATAAAAAAGAGGTTGTTTGGTTAAAGGGATTAAATATAGAGATTAAGGCGCCCGAGGGGGCTAAAATGCATAGGTTCGAGGGATGAAATACGCAATATTTGCGTATTATCACACCCCCTAACTTACATATTGCTAGTCCCTAGCAATGAAATAGGATTCACTAAGAACTACAAGTAAACCAAAAATAAGAGATAGTACAAAAATATGGTATAAAAGAATAAGGCCACTTTCGCAGGCGATTCAATTGCATTTAGCGTATGCAATAGGTCGTTAAACCCCTATGTTACCCTAGTGGACGAGTGTCACTTGTGAGGGTTTTGAGGGATGAAACCCATAAACATCAAATAATTTCCTCAAAATAAGCCTAACCCAACATGAGACAAGACTAACAATAACGAAAAGGATTTCATACGCATTATTAGCACAATGAACGAATTGAAATGAAAGTCCAAATCATTAACATTATAAAATGCACCTCATAGAATTGAAACTTTAAAATGTGGGAGGGGAGAGAGCACATGCAAAGTGTGATTTGGAAAAAAACTTATATAAATCGTATACTAAATAAAGCAAGCATATATTCAATCCTCATGGGCATTACACTCGTCAACTGAATTCGCTCGAAACAGGGAGTTAACACACGGAACATGCGGGCATAAAGAGTAAATGGAAACTACGTCGTGCACATGTCACAGATAAAGAACGCTATATGTGAAATTAAAAACTATAATCTCAACGAAAGATACCGCACATTAAAGGAGGCGAAATGCATTTTCACAGATTATCAAAACTATTTTGACTTATAAATTAAATGCACCCTAAGATCACATAGGACTTGAATAGGGTTATAATGTAGGTTTGGCTAGGGTACGAAACGAAGGATATATGTACGGATTCAAAGTGTCCGGAGATAAAAACTCGAGATAATGAGAAAATGCGGGAAATATCAAAATTGGACAAATAACATCCAAACCAAGCATTGGATATATCATTTGGAGCGCAATCAAAGCTAATTGAACTCTATACAAAAATTACAACTTTATCTTTCTTTTCCTTTCTTCTTTTTCTCATGTTTTCTTTTCTTTTGTTTTGTTTTCTTCTTTCTCTTTTTCTCTTCTCTTTTTCACTTATTTCTTTTCTTTACTTTTCACACTTTGACATACCCAAATTGAAACCACAACACAACAACATCATTCAATCCCAAGTAACATTCCAAACAAAAGTATGGAACGTGTAGGTATGGCTTAAACTCCAATTTGTAGTTGGTTATGGGATTTTGGGTAATGAAATGAAAGGCTAATATTTAGGCTCAAAGGGGTTAACGAGGGAAAACATATAAGGTGAGGTCAAGGCTAATATGGGTGATATAATAAAGATTGCCTATGATCATTTCATAAAGTTTACGTAATTCTCGAGTCAAAACAATATATGAAAATCATGATCAAGCAACACATTTCAAGGTCTAAACTCAATTAATGAACGACCAATGAAAGAAGAGAGATATTACCGACGAATTCAACTTTTTCAATGAGAAAAGAATAGTGTATACACTCACAAATGACGAAAGGTACAAAGCTTACTCGGTGTAAGTATATACAATGCAAAAAAAGATTATCGAGTTATAAAAATCTTAAACCAAATCAATAAAGCAAGAAAAATGCATGTGCTCATGGGATTAAAGTTTAGTTCATGAAGTTATTCATAATATCAATAATTAGGACTAAAGTCTAATAACTTCTAAAATTGAGAACATGCATCGTTGAGTTGTCTATTGGATCGGGAAATTGTTGAAATTTATCTTGGAAACAAAGGCAAAAATGCCCAACAAAGGAGAAAAAAAGAAAGAAAATATTTTTGAATTTTTTTAATTTTTCTAAGAAAAGCATACTAAGTAACTAACATGTGAGCAAAATCATGGACTAAAATAAACAAATGGATAGAATATCCCACACCCCCTAACTTAAAACCTGACATTGTCCTCAATGTGAATTAAGAACCAAGTCAAAGAGAGGAAAAGAGCGATATTACCCAAAATTGGAGCGATCCCCATAAGAGCAAGTCCAAAGAATCTATAAAATAAGTTAGTACTGAGCACAGCAAAAACAAATAATAAAAAGTTAACTAATTACAAGAGACTAAATTAAAAAGGAAAGAAAAATTAAAAAGAAAGAAAGAAAGAAAGAATAAAAAGCAAACTACATACAACCTACTATTTAGGCTTCACTCTAAATAGTTTAGGGTCCACCATAAAAACGATTTGACTTTGGAGGGTAACCGGTGTAGCCTCACTCATAGGCATACCTTTCGAAAAATACAAATTATGTTTGAACAACGGAAGGCATGTGTAAGGCGTAAGAAATGAATCATCGCCAATTAAAAGTTTTGGAGGGACGATGGGGGATTTGGATTGAACGGGTGACAAAAACATGTGGGGACCGAGAAAAGCAGAATATGCTCCCAAGGATTTTGAAATTGGAATGAGGATGGGGCACACAAAGGCAAAGATGCGATCGTGGAAGGAGATTCGAGCAAGTACTCCTCATCGGCGAAAAGGTTTAAAACATTAAAGTTTGAAACTGAATCATCGGGTACTTGTGACGGTGTGATAACAGAGAATGAAAATGGGGAGGAAAGAAATTCAAACTCAAGAGATGACTCATCATCGCTTGAAGATTGAGTTTCAAAGGAAATAAGATCATTTTCAATGAAATGTTCTTCTTTGGGGGCCAAAGAAGAAATCATTTCATTGCAAATGGATATTACTTCCATTTCATCCTCACTTTCAACATCTATTATCAAATGGGCAAAGTCAAAAATGGTTTATTCCAAAGTAAGCACAAACTCCTCAATTGGTTCAAAACATTCCTCAACTTCAAAAGACTCGGAAGAAAAATCATAGTCGGATTCAAATAATAAATTCAATTCATGTTCCCACAAACGATTTTTTGCCGATAACGATTTTCAATTTTCTCATTTTCAAGCATGCAAAAACCCTCACCGAAAGTCATAGGTCAAGGTGCGGATCCTTGAAAATGCGAACTTTGAAAATTACCATCGGACTTATACTTAAACTCATTATTATAAGAATTTTGAAAACTATTGCAATTCGTTTCAAAATTCCTATTATAAGGAATTAGAGGCCCAAAATCATTATCATCCTCCTCAAAATACACGCACTCCAAAGCTTGACTTCTGTAATACTCACCCAAAGTCATTTTTGAATTTGAAATTTTTGGGACTCTAAGTATTGACCAAAAGTCAAAGGTTTGCGAGAATTTTTAGAATTATCATAATGATTACCGAAAGAATTGAAATAAGACATTCTTACCCAAAAAATGGCTCGAAGTGGCGAAATCCACAAAGTAGATGCGCACGCGAGAAATTCAAGTATTTCTAGGTGCTCAAATGTAGAAGTCCTGCAAAAAGGTTAGCAAAAAATACAAATAGAAAGAAAATAATACGAAATACTAAATCAAAAAAATTCTAAAACATCAAGTCCCCGAAAACGACGCCATTTGATAGACAGGGTTTTGTCGCAGTGCGAGCGTCACTTACACACCGGTCGTTTTATGTTCGGCTCACCAACTCTATACAAAAATCTAAACTTATTACTACACTCAACAGGTGAGTATAGAGGCCAAGTCCGGGCGAAATCCACAAAGACAAAATGCTAGAATTTATAAGGTTTAATACTTCTAAATAAAAGTGTAAAAGATAATTCTAACAAAAAGGAAAAGATGCAAAAAGGGAAAGTTTAATCTAGGCGAGTGTATTTAAACTAGATTATCAAAGCGAGTAAAAACTATAGGTTGCATCAAATATCCCTCACCCGAGTTAATTAGTATAAAATGGTTATATGGGTCGACGAGTTATTAAGATTGCGTCTCGTTTCGACATTAATTAAATCAAGAGTTGTCACACCCCTAAATTCTCATAAAAGCCTAATATGATTTTGGCGTCAACAAATACCCCAAAAACTACGCACGCAAGGTCGTAAGCAAGGAGCATAGATGATATACCCTCTCAAATCTCCTAGGCGTAATAACTAGGACAACGCACTCGAAATAGACCCGTAAACTCCATCACCAAAGCAAAGCAACATGTCAACCCGAAATGAGTTTAATCCGACACAACCTAGACTAATTTAGCTAGAAAGCATGATAAAAACGCGGTAAATAAAAGCAGTAAATAAACTCGATAAAACTACACTAGAAAGCAACTAAAGAAAGCATGTAAATATAATTAACAGAGCAAGTAAATTAACAACAAAGCAATAAAATAAGGAAATACAACTTAAATTAATGGAGAGGGAAGATGAAAAGTCCACTTACAAACCCAAATGGGTGTCAAACCAAGAAGAAATGAAGAATGAGCTCTCAGACCCCAAACCCTAACCTAAACTATCTAAAACAAATTATATTTGATATTTACAACAAAAATCTTTTATATAGTAAGTTGGAATTAAAATAGAAAAGAAAAGGAAAAAGAAAAGAAAAAGGAAAAATATCATAAAAAACAGGGCATCGATTGATCGACCCCTTTGGTCGATCGATCGATCTTACAGGTATTTGCCCACTATGAAAGCTCAAAGGAAATTTTCTTAAGGGTCGATCGATCGACCCTTTTGATCGATCGATCGATCAAGCAGGTCTCAGCCAAGCAGCCTTCTGTTTTGCTTTAGTTGAAAATCTCTTCTGCTAAAAATGCCATAACTTCTTCTTTTGAATTCGGAATCACGCACCGTTCATGGCCACGCGAATCTTGTGAGGAGGGATACAACTTCCGTGTAGATGTTGGGCCAGGTGCGCAAGTTTTGAAATGACTAAATTGCCCTTGAACGTGTGGAAATGTACAAAATTTAGCTGGAATGCATCCAAACTCCATACTTAGTACCTAAATACCTACAAAAGCCCAATTATACCTCATATATCATGCTAACAACATAAAAAAGAGGTTTTGTGGCTAACAGGATTAACTATAGAGATTAAGGCACCCGAGGGGGCTAAAATGCGTAGGTTCGAGGGATGAAATACGCAATATTTGCGCATTATCACTCTGCTCTCCTTATATAGGTCTAGGGGACTGCCGATCACCATTGTCTTTGCCCTGACTGTTGGCAAGTAACCCTGTACATACTACTAATAGGCGGGAAATGGACCTGCCAATTGATAGTCTCGTGCAGATTTTTTTGAAAAAATGGTCGTAAAATGCAATCTGTAAGTCTAAATCATGCACGGGTCATACCATTGGAAAGGTTATTCAGATACCTTTGAGAATAATTTAGTTTACTCCTAGGTACGGGAGTTAACTTAGTGTCAAAGGGGGCTCGAAAGCTCCCGTCGATCCTTAGGACAAGAGATCGTCGGATGACGATGGATCGTTCACCCAAATCATAATGATCCATATCAAGCACAGGACAGGGCATAATATGTGTTAGATATTGATCATTATGATGAAATGATAATATAGTAAATGTCATTTAAAGCTCGTTCAAAGTCTGATCGAATGAGATTGGCATGTTCGTTCAAACAATGTTTAATTTGGTTCGAATGAGAAATGTCATTTCATTCGAACGACCTCTTATTTTTGTTAGAATCAAAGCTCAAAAAACATATAGTCTCAAAAATGGTTTTTCTATATAAAAAAGTGATGGCATCCGTTTTTAATGAGAGTTTTTGGTGAAAAGTTTTCTAATTTATATCCAAAGGCCTCCAAAACCCTAGTTTCACCAAAGTAGTTTGAGATTTAAGTTTCATCTTCATATATTCGTTGAGATATTATTTTATGAACCAATATTTGACTCATCATAATATTTGTTGAGTGTGTTTCATACGATGAACTTCGTACTTGTTGTTTGCTATTTTTAAATAAGGTGGACTCCATGTGTGATGGTTGTTGAGCCTAAATCAGTGGATATCGAAGTGTGTGTGGACTCACACCTTATGGAAGATTTGCGAGTGGACTCTTACTTATCACTATTTAGAAGTAGAACGAATGAAGAGCATCAAGACTTGCGAGGTCGTCGAGTCGATTGTGTAAGTCTACTGTCATGTCCTTTTTTAATTACATACATACTGAAATTTATGTGTTTAAAGCGTATGAGGTTTTTTTGTTTTGGTTTTTCATATACACCGGGAATTGTGTGATTGATTTATTTTATCTTTCTACACTCTCCTAGATGCTTGCTTTATGTTTAAGATAAAATTGGTTGATTATTTAACACAACTTTCAATTAATTGGTCTTAGGTTTAATTTGGGATAATTTATTTAAGTTTACTTAAATTAGAAAATTTTAAAAATAGTGGTTTTGTTTTTTTTACCCTATTAATATAGAACCCTTTAGTGTTAATTTCCTTTTTTAGTGTTATCAATGTGAGTGTCTATTATTTAGGCATGAATCCTGACGATTTTTATATGGAGGGTCATCCTCTTTCTAGGCCACCGATGTTTGATGGTTCTCATAACACGTACTGGAAAGCACATATGAAATAACAACCTAAGGCTATAGATGAGTGACATTAGCTTTTTGTTGTTTTTTAAAATATTCAACAATCACTTTATAACCAAAGTTATGGCCAGAAGGAATATCGTCGAGTCATTTTGCAAAAGCACTTTATTAATTTTCACAACTTGAAGATTAACGAGTCTAGTGGTAAGTTGGGTATCACATCTAGGGAGACTAAATATAAGAAGGTGTAATTAATAATAATTGAGTTCGTAAGTAAATTGCTAAAAGAATTAAGAAAAGAAGATTTTTCGTTCTTTTTTATTAATCCTAGAAAAGCGGACAAAAGTTGGATTTTAGATGTTTTTGTCAAAAGGTTAACAAAGCTAAAAGAGATTTTTGTATTTTTTCAAAAAACAAAAGTTGCGGATTAAGATCCCACTAAGAATTGCAATTGATATAAGTTTTTAAGATTTAAGTGTGAAATTCAAAGTTTCATAAAGTGAACTATTTAATATTGAGAGTGCGCTTACGATCTTAATGGAATGATTTATATTATAAAGTAATCAACAAACACAAATCCAAATTATTACAAAATTTTAATCTGATTAATTCAGGTGTGCATGTAATGATCGTTCCAAATAGAGAAAATTAACTACCCATGCAAGAGCAAACAAATATAAGGAAAAAACCCCTAAAAAGGGAAAAATCTTTTTCAGCACTTTAGACCGTTTTACAGGACAACTTACTTAAAAAAACATATCTGGAGAGAACTACTCAGTTCTAGAGCAGTCCATAGGTGACACTCCATCCTCGATATTCATCGATTAACCTATGTCTTCCTTTAACAGTGATCTCCTTTAAGGTTCATAAGGTCAGTAGTGAAGATGATCCCTCCATAAGGTTATATCCAGTATGAAACTATGTAGGGTTGTAAATAGATTCACAAGTATATTGGGAATGATGATTTTGTGAATGAAAATGTTTTTAGATCCAAAAGTAATGAGGACGTTTATAACATGTATGTGAAATCGTTTTAACAAAAGTTCCTTTTAAAATCATTACGAAACAGGTATTTACATGACAAGATCAAAATTCAAGGCCGCATCCCTCGTTAAAATGGAAACAAGGCTCATTCGAACGAGAATAACATCTCGTTTGAACGAACACAAGCCCGTTCAAATGGCAATGCTATTGAATAAGCTTCAAACGATTCAAAATAGTAGGCCCTCGTTAGACGCATGTTAGATGTAAAGATCAAACGATGCTTCGAATTACTTTGATATCTCGTTAGAACGAGAACACCTTCTCTTTTGAATGAGGTCAGCGAAATTTGAAAAAAAAATGCCTGAATTTTATAAAAAAATACATCTCAAAATATAAATGAAAATAAATTCGAACTCCTAAATTAGTTATACCTTTGTAACGTGGAGATCATCTTGAAGTTGGAGATGTTAGAAATCCGATTCTTTGTGATGGCTCCAGTCGAATTATAATGGGATACGCCAAACATACATGTAAGCATAAACTTGAGCAATAACATAAAATATTCCCTTACAAATATCCCCATTTGGCTATTCTGGTACAAATATAAAATCAAAATCCAAATTACATTAAAAATCCCCTAAGATAAAAAAAATCCTAATAGCCTCTAAAACCCTACAAAATGGATTGGTATCTGGACATATTGACTTCAATCTCTATATTCTTCTAGTTCTTCCATTGATCTTCTAATCAATGCCCAAGGGAACATACTCACATGAAACAAGAACTATACTCGTGATGCTTAGAGTTTGAAATATACAATAAAAGCATTGAATTATCAAAAATTAAATCAAACTCCCCCTTATTTTGTTCTCCCCCTTTTTTTGAAATAGACAAAGTATTAGAAACTAATTATGAAATATAAAGAACGTCACAAATAAGAATAAGATATCATCACAAAAAGATATGAATGACGAACATGCGATGATAATCTTAAAGGATCCACAAACTATTTTTGAAATTTTTCAAAAAATAAGTTTACAATTTTATAAATACAACACACCATGGAGAAACACAAAAACACCCGAATCATGGAAACAGAATGTAGGCATGTGACATATTCCATAGGTTAATCAGCATAGACAAACATATCACATGTGCACGAAAGATCGAGACACTACTAATGAAAGATCTCAAAGTCCACCTTAGGTGTAATATTGGTGAACTTATGTGAAATTGACTTAACCCAATCAACCAATCAAGACTGTATTTGATTTTCACACCAATGATGCCCAAAACTATGTAATGTGGTTCGATATTTTTATGATATGTGCAAATCCATTGATGTTCAACTTAACTCCCACAAAATCACCCATATAGCAATTATACTCTCAATTATTTTGAAGAAATTAATACTCATTTGTAGCGAAGCATCAATGTTCAAGCAAATGGCCTGGCATTTCTATTTATTATGTGCCTTTAATCTTTTTAGGCTCTTTCATAAGAAATTGGGGTTTTTCTCATAAAGACTTTATCTTTCGCATCCCGATTCAATTGCTTAATATATAACAATTTTACCAAAAATATGATCTTTTTTTTAAATTCGGGTAATGGTTCTTACATGCACAACTTTTTATTATATCGTGTTTCACATTTGGTTCGTCTTTAAAGCAAAATTCAGATGAAAACACTATGATCGGCACGTCACAGGTAAGTACAATACTCAAATAAGATCGTGCTCGTGTGCATTAAAGGAGATAAGGAGTTAAACATGTAGCAAGTTTTCATCAAATCACATCTTAATGAATCCACGCATTATAAAGCACATCTATGAAATTGTGTCACGACTCAAAACACTACAATATAGTTACGTGGATATGGAATGAACGAGTGACTCGAACATATTTAATGTTCATCCACATAAGGTGAAAAAAATACAAAACTCTCTTTTTGCATTTTTTTCAAAAATTTTATCAAAATAAAATCTTTTTGCCTTTTTAATTTTTTTAAAAAACGTAAGATATTTTTGTATTTTTCAAAATATTTCAGAGAAACAAAACTCTTTTTCGATTTTTCAAAAAATATAGTAAAATAAAAAAAATATAAATATAATGATAATACAAAGGGTAATACAATCTAGCAATAGCAATAAATACAAATAATCATGAAAACCATTTTATACTAGATAGTTTATCCAATCTCAGTCAACGATGCAAATACCTGAAGATTTCCTATGATCCTCAAATCAAAGTGCATCTAAAGGTTTCATGAATATGTCAGTTAACTGATGATCAGCGTTCACAAAGCTCAAGGACATGACCATCTCTTCAACTAGGTCTCGAATAAAGTACTCACGTATCCTAATGTGCTTTGAGTGCAAATGCTGGAGTGGATTACATGAAATGTGTATAGCACTCGTGTTATCACAAGAAATAGTCACCATGCCTTGTGAAATTTCGTAATCCTCCAACATTTTCTTCATCCATAAGAGTTGCGTGAAATAACTCCAGACGGTTATATACTCAACCTCCGTTGTCGACAAAGATATGGAGTTTTTCTTCTTGTTCATCCATGAGACAAGACCACTCCCAAATAATAAACACCCACCCGAAGTGATCCTACAACCATATACATCCCTGTCCTAATTGACATTCGAATAGGCGGACAATTGATCATCGGTATCAAAGGAATACCAAATACCATATAAAAAAATTCCACTCACATATTTGTAATACGTTTAAAAATGTGTAATGTGACTCTTTTGCAGACTCCTGGTATCGCACATAAATTCCAACATTAAAGGCAATATCGGGACGACTAGTGGTAAGGTAAATAAGACTACCTATCATACTCCAATATAAGGTCTGCTCTAAGTCCTTGCCTAAAGCATCTTTTCTAAGCTTTGTCGATGTACTCATAGGGGTGCGAGAGTTCTTAGCGAAGTCTAAACCAAATTTCTTCATAAGGTCTCTTGAATATTTGGATTGAGATATTAATATATCATCCTCAAGCTAACTAACCTGAAGACTTAGGAAGAATGTAAGCTTACCTACTATGCTCATCTTAAACTCTCTCTTCATCTCCTCCTCGAAAGTGTGAGCATGGCGGGAGCAAATGGAGCCAAAGATTATGTTGTCCACATAGACTTGGTCAACCAAAATTACAAACATCTTATCTACTCCCCCTCTCTTAAAGTCATGAGCTAAGATATAGTAAGTAATCCTATCGTACAAAGCACAGGGTGCTTGCCTCAAACCATACAAGGTTTTCCTAAGATAGTAAACATATCCCGAGTGTTTAGGGTCTTCAAACCCTTTTAGTTGGTCCATGTAAACATCCTCCGGTAGAATGCCATTCATAAAGTCACTCTTAGCATCCATCTAATATAACTTGAAGCGCAGATGACATGTTAGGGCGAGTAGTAAGTTGATGGACTCAAGCCTAGAAATAGGAGAAAATGTCTCCTCAAAGTCACACCCACGATCTCTGTGAAACCTTGAGCGACCAACCTAGCCTTATTACGAACTATGGTAATATTTTCATCCAAATTTTTTTAGAAAATTCACTTAGTACCTATCATGTTAGTATCGCTAGGTCGGGGAACCAACTCCCAAACATTATTCTTTCTAAACTAAAGAAACTCTTCTTATATGGGAGATAACCAATGCTCATTATTAAGTGCTTATTTCACCTTCTTGGTCTCGACTAGGGATATGTAGCACATATACGTAACAATATTTTTGAATTGAGCACGAATCTTAACACCTAGTGTAGAATCACCAAGTATAGCAAAAGAGTTATAACTCTTTAAAACCCAAGATGGTGTGTCCCCTAAAATAAGAATGTGGTCCACCGTGGTAGCGTGACGAAAGATGGGATCATCCCCAAGGGTGAATCATCCTCACACTGTGGTCTAGGAGAAACAGAGGCCGATGGCTCATCATCTCTAATTTTGATGTTTATTAACTCTATAACCTTAGAGCTAGCCAGATATAAACACAGTAAGCCTTACTCATCGATGAATATCCTAAAAATATCCCCTCGTCGTTCTGAGAATTGAACTTTCCTAAGGACTCTCTATCACGCAAGATGTAGCATGTACTCATAAAGACATCTAAATATGATAGTTTGGTCTTCTTCCTTGTCCACAACTCATAAGGCATGTGAAGTGTATATGGATGAAGATATACCTTATTCACCGTATGGCATGCAGTTCTCACTGCCTCTGCCAAAAAATGTCTAGGCACGTTTCTCCCAAGAATCATGGATCTAGCCATTTGTTGTATCGTCCAATTTTTCCTCTCAACAATTCCATTTTGTTGAGGACTAAGAATGGCCGAAAACTCATGCTTAATGTCCACTCCATCGCAATAATTATCAACTTTCGCTTCTTTAAATTTAGTGCCATTATCACTATGCACCCGATTAACAGTGACAACATGTTAGTTTATTAGACACGACACTTGGTTGTGAGGAACTCAATCGCATCGAACTTTTATCAAAGGAATCATATAATTGAGTATCTAAAAAAAGTCATCGACCATCTTCAGATTGTATCTCTTACCACTTAAGCTCTCCAAGCGAGTAGGACCCATAAGATCCATGTGAATTAACTCCAAAACACGGGTGGTGGTAATGGTATTCAACTTTTGTTGGGGACTTTGAATTTGTTTAACTTATTGGCAAGGTCTCAAAATAGAGGAAATTGGTTTCCCAAATGATGGTAAGCCACGAAATAGTTCCTTTTTCACTTATCTCTCAAGATCTTTAAAGTTCACGTGACCTAACCATTGATGCCAAAGGTCAATAGTGGAGACCGTGGCACTGTTGCACACAAATAAGGACTTGGGCATAATCCCATAACAATTATCTTTCGTCCTCAAACCTTGTAGTAAAAGTTTATTGGATTGATCATAAATAATGAATTCGGACCGGTTAACTTTATCCTTAAGTTTACATCGCACAGTAGGCTTATGCTAATCAAGTTCTCTTTTAACCCTTTCATGTACAACACATCATCTAGTTTAGGGATTCCGAGTATCTCAACACTGTCACGTCCTAAAATGCTAGATCTACTTTCATCTCCAAATGTGATTGTACCTTCATTGCTATACTCAAGGTGGGTAAAAAATGCGACTTCGCCACTCATGTGCCTAGAATAACCACTATCAAAATACCATTAGGAAGTATTCTAATCCTTGAGAGCAACATAAGTAATAAGGGCTTTGTTGTCTCGCTTAGGTACCCAAGTGGTAACAACTTTTTACTGCCCTTATTATTGTTGACTCTAGTCAGAATGTTGGAAGCGTTATCAAGAGGCAAAGACATCCATTGAAATTCTTCCATTAAACTATGTGAAGTCGTGACTAGAAATTCAACTTTCCCCTAATACTTGCAAGATCTCTAAAGGGGTGTAGGGAAGTATGTGTACGTCTAGTTCTACCCAATTTATTGCAAAACTCTATAAGGTGACCTCTTTTTTTTAAAAAGTGGAATAGGCAAGTTTTGGTCTACCTCGATTTTCTTTTCGAGGTGGAACTCTCTGTTGTGGTTTAGGTGGAGGGCAATAAATATTAACCACGAATTCGGGAACCTGTTATGATGCTGTATTGGAAGTGTATGCACCATCAAAACCTATTCCATGCTTCTTACCAAAACCTAATGCAGGGTCGAGGAACATATCTTGTACCTTTTTTGATGTATCATCGATAGTAACCTTGACCTCTCAGGCCCATTCAATATCTTTCTCGAGTTGGGATGCAAGTGATTCAAGTTTCTCACGAGTCTTCATGGATGTTTGGAGATATCTTGTAAGACTAGCCACTTTGTTGGTCAAGTTCGTGTTCTCTCTCTTAACTAAACAAACTTTCTCTCCCAAATCTGCTCTGACCGATGATTCACTCTCTCTTTCCTTTATCAACTCTTTCTTTAGCGCTAAAACTCTCATATCTAACCGCTTATTTTGTTTCTTAGTTTAAAGGAGTCAGCATAAAGACTGACATAGGCACATTGAAGGTCACTCTCGCTCTCAATTAAAACACTATCTCCCTCACTCTACTCAGAATAACTAGACTCACTGTCTAGGTGTTCATATTTAGTAGCTTCCTCATCGTTGGGAGGCACACTAGATGTACTAACATGACTATACATGAATGTGTTGAAGTTACATCCATGTGGTGATTCTTCCCCAAAACTTATCGACTCCACCTCACTATTTTTAGGCATGATGTTTAAGGCAACTTTGCCTTTCCCTTGGAGTTTGAACCTAATCAGACACTCATAAGCTCTGTGACCCTTTCCCTCACACTCATAACATTTTTCCTCATCTTTCGTCGGGAAATCTTTCCTTTCTTTTTCAAAAATTTTCTTACCAGATTTATATTGTTTATCTTTCTCAAAACTTTTCTTATCTTTGAAAGTACTTTTATTTTTGAGTTTGAGAAATCATAGTCGAACTCAGAAATTGAATGACACTTCCTCTTTCTTTTTAGACACTTCCTCTCTCTTTTTATATTGGAATTTAAGTGCAATCACATAATCCTTAGATTTTACTATTTTAGGCAACATATCTATCTCGTATGTTTGAAGATCTCCTACAAGTTCTTCTAACCTAAGAGTGTCTAGGCTCCCTAACGAATTAAAAATGGTAACCTTAGGAATAAAATGGTTGGGAAGAGATCTCAAATTTTTTTTTAACCACGTGCATCTTAGGTATTTTATCACCTAAATTGAAACTTGAGTTAACTATGTCGGATAGTCATGCATAAAACTCATCGAAAGATTCAGATTCAATCATTTTGATTGTTTCAAATTGTGTGGTGAGATTCTTCAACTTAGAAGATCTAACAACATTAGTGCCCTTGTTAGTGAGCTGGAGGGTGTCCCCAACTTCTTTAGACATGGAACACATCATAATGTGGCAGATATCGTCAAGGGTTACAGCTCCCGGGATGGCACTCAAATCATGAGAATTAAAGTCCTCCACTTAAATTCCTTCTTTGTCCATTGAGCGATAGGTTTAGAGGCGATGGCATTATCAACAGTGATAGTGGAAACATTCCACCCTCTTTTATAACCTACCCAGACTTGTTCATCTATCTTTTTTAAGGAAGACCTCATCATAGGTTTCTAATATCCATAGTTGGTACCATCAAAGAGGGGCACTCGATTATACAAATTCTTCATTAAAATATGATTTTTCAATGATCAACAATTTTTCCAAAAAATTTATATAAAAAAAATTACTTTTGTGGAAAAAGATCCGAAGTATTTTTGTGTAACTAGCTTTAATACCAATTTGAGAATGCGCTTGCGAACTTAATGTAATGATTTATATAATTAAATGTCCACCAAACACAAATCCAAATTATTACCAAATTTTAATCTGATTAATTAGGTTTGCATGTGATAGTTGTTCCAAACACATAAAATTAACTACGCATGCAAGAGCAAAAAAATATGAGGAAAAATCCCTAAAAAGGACAAAACCGTTTTTAGCACTTTAGATAGTTTAAAAAAATAGCTTACTTATAAAACATATATAAAGAAAACTACTCAGCCCCGGAGTAATCCACAGGTGGCGGTCCATCCTCGGTATCCACCGATCAGACTTTGTCTTCCTTCAGTAGTGATCTCCTCCAAGGTTCACAAGGTCAGTACTGAAGATAATATCACCACAAGGTTACATCCAGTATAAAACTATGTAAGACTTCAAATAGAATCAGGAGTATATTCGGAATGATGATTTTGTGAAGTAAAAGGTTTTTATGACCAAAAGTAATAAGTACTTTTGCAACAGGTACAAAGAAATCTTTGTAACAAAAGTCTCTTTTAAAATCCTTACAAAATAGGTATTTATATGATAGTATCAAAATTTAAGGCGGCACCACCCTTTTGAATGAAAACAAGGCTCGTTTAAACAAGAATATAATTTCATTTGAACGAAATCAAGTTCATTCGAATGATAGTGTTATCTCATTTGAACAAGCTTCAAACGACGCGAAATAGTATGCCCTAGTTAGATGCATGTTAGATGCTGTTGATGTAAAAAATTAGATTATCTCTAATTAATCAATCACAGATAAAATAAATGAGACAAAAGATTTTTAAAGTGGTTCAGCCTTGAAAGGATGGCTTACGTCCACTGTTTTTGTTATTGCTGAATGTTTGCTTGGAATTCTCGATAATGGATTTACCAAGAAATTTCGAGTCCCCTTCTAATGAGGAGGTTACAATGTATTTATAGGCTTGAGGCTGTATAAATGAAAGGACAACGCATTGTTATCTAGTAGACAAGTACATCTGTACGATAATAATGAGCATTTAATGAGTAGTCATCTCCTTGATTCTCTTGAGTTGGATGCGCTGTACGCTATGTGGCTCGGACCACTTAAGCTGATCGGACCGCCTAAGTTGCTCGACACGCCTGAGTTGCTCGGGGCCCCTGAGTTGCTTGGTAATCTTGAATTGCTCGATAGAAGTATATATAATTTCCATATTGACAGACACGTGTCTGTAAGTGAGTGGTCCATGTCAGTAGACCAAATTTGGTATCAATAGAAGCCCCCAATGTTTCATAATTTGATGTTGAAGAAAAGTATGGAACATTCTGCTTGAAAACTGCATAGGTTATTGGTTTGTATGGTTTTTAGTAACGCATTCGTTGTATATAATTCCATTTTGAGTGCACAGTATCGGGCCTCATAAATATTTTGAATTTTCATGAGTGTTTCGATATTTGTGCTCCTTTTCTTCTTTTAGCCGCCGGATACGCTAACGTCCTCCTTTGTAATTATTGATTTTCTCTGTTCCCAAGGTAAAGTATTTAAGTGCGTCAGAAATCCTATCATTTTTTCACTTTTCAAATCTGTATCTTTGAACTCTTCATTTCTTCTCTATCTTGTGCCTTCGTTCCTTCCATTGTTCGTTGTCAACTGATTCACTTTTTTCTGTAAGATTTTCTTCCCTCTCTTTTATTTACTTTGTTCATCATGGTTTACCTTGTTGAATCGCTTAACAAATTTCGATCTGAATTTTCAATTCCTTCATGGGTCATTTTGGAAGAACTTTCTGAACCTTCTGACTATTTTTCTTTGGCTGAGGGACATTGGTTCCCAAGTCTCTTTGTGGCCGAATGTGGCTTTTCTTTCCCTCCAAATCCCTTATGTTTGGAGTTCTGTCAATATTTTGACGTTGTACCTACAAAAATAGCTCCAAATACCTGGAGGATAGCTAATGGCGTCCATAGATTGAATCAACTCCATGGAACCCGTTTAGGAATCCCAGAGATTATGTACTGTTATAGATGGGTTGTCAGTGATTCCACATTTTATTTAAAGACTAGGTTTTTGAATAGGGCTTTAGTTGTTAATATTCCAGACGCCAATAGGGATTATTTTAAGCATGGGGTTGTCGTGAAAAATTGGCAACACGCTCCATTAAATGGAGATGCCGTATATCAAGGTCCCAGGTGTCCCCCCTATGGCAATGAAATAGGTTGTTTTATTTTTTGAAATCTTGTTTTCTTCGTATTTGATAAAATGTATCACTGACATTTGTTTTTTATATGTTACAGTTGACAGTAAAAGAAAATCTCCAAAAGAAACATAGGTTAATTTAAAGCACTTAAAACTTATCTGGAGCTTGCACCAATCTGTTGCCGAGGAACATATTAAATCCGTCTCTTACTTATTACAGTATAAGAGCTATACTTCATATTTCACTGCTCGTCCTCGTCCTGTGGTAGTCAATCTTGACCAAGTACCAGCTGTCGAAACTAGTGTGGAAGGTTCTTCTTCTAAGTCTAGCATTCCTATCAGTGACCTGATGAAGAAAAGAAGAGCTCCTGCATTTTTTGAAAAGTCTGCCTCTACTGTTGTAGAGGAAAAGAAAAGTAAACATGATGTCCCAGAAGAAGGGACAAAGGCCACCGATGTACCCCCTCTTGTTGCTACCCAGAAAGTTATTGAGAAGCCCCCTGTGGCTCCGAGCAAGCCTATGGTTATTTCTCCTCCTAGTGAGGTTATTGTCATATCACCAACCAAGACAAGTTCTTTGGTTAAAAATATTCATGCTCCTCCTAGGAGGTTAGAGAAAATTTCCTCTGAGAGACCCGCTGAAACTATCTCTCAGGCTTTAAATGCTAAAAGTGGCGTTCCATCTTTTGTTGCTCCGAGCTCCACTGTGAGCTTGGTAAAATCCTAGATTGTCCCAGAAGTCCAAGGTATTGAAGATTCCCTTTCTCGTGAGAGAATCACTACTCTTGATGCTCAACACATTGCCTCAGTAAGTATTGTTAATTTGAGTCATTCACTTTCTAATATTATGTTTATATGTTGATTTGATGTTATTTCTTTTTTTAGCTGGTGACGTGTTTCAATAGCATCTTGAAGAAAGATGAAGCTATTAAAGCTTCAAGATCCTCGAGAGGTGTAGAGGAAGCTTCTGTTGGTCTGACTCAGTCCTTAAAATATTCTCATCAAAAATACGAAGAAGATAAGGTTGCTTGGGAGAAGCAACTCAAGTCCATTGAGCTGGATAAGAATCAAGCTGAGAATGCCTCCCAGGAGTTGGAGAAGAAATTGAAAGAGTCTGAGCAGAGCAATAAAGTTTTTGAACAAAGCAACAAGGAGCTGGAAGTTAAGCTCAAATCTACTGAAGAGGAAGTTGTTAGGCTTCAAGATGTTGGACGCCAAAAAATGGAAGTGGAGTAGAAGTTGAAGGCTGTCGAGGAGCTCCTTAGGGAAAGGACCTCCTCGGAGAAAGAAAAGAGGTAAAAGGCTGTTAAAAAATCGTTTAGTGCTTGTTGGGATAAAGGCTGGAACAAGGTACTGGCTGCCATGACTTCGCAAATGGAGTATGCTAGCCTCAAATATTTTAGGGATGGATGGGTGGCTACTTTGAAAGAGATGAAAGTTGCTGAGAATTCAGAATTGTTCCAGCAACACATTCATGGCCCTCCTCCCTCTCCTGGAGAAGAAAAAGAAGAGGATAAAGCTGCCTCAGATGAATCTTCCATGATGATTGGAGATCAGGTTCCTGTTATTCAGCCTTCCTCCGAGCAACTCCAACCATCCAGTACTTCTTCCAATCAGCTAATCTTGTCCTCCGAACAACTAGTCTCTTCCTCAAAACATTCTGATGAAATTATAGGAAACAAAAAGAAGGTGTAGAGTAGTTTGGGTGTTTATTTTATTATTCTTGAATGTAATCTCAGGCTTTGTATTTTTCTTATGATGAAATAAAATTCAAACTTTTGGTTGTTCATCTTGACTATCTTCTACTTGCTCTGTCTGCATTCTTATTAATCTTTTCTATTTCTTCTCTTTGCTAGTTTATGGACAGGATGGAGCTCTTATCAGCTCATGACACAGAATTGATGAAGAAATGCAATGACTACTTCAAAGCTGGTCATGCAGATCTAAATGAAGCTCAAATCATTGATATCCTTGGTTCAGATACTTCTGCATGAGCAGTTGAAGCTTACCAGTATCTCAAGTGTTTGCTCGATCGTGCAGTTGCCAATAATGTGGCTTACTATGAGATGATCGAGGATCTCCAAGAAACTATAGAGTAACTCCAGCAGCAGTACAAAGAGTCCTCCACACTTTTGCACCAAGGGTACGAGAAGAAATATCAGCAGTTAAGTTCTGAAAAAGGATATGATAAATCCATCTCTGCTTACGAGAAGAAAGAGAGAGTTCTAAAGCTTGAGGTTGGAGAGCATAGGCATATCGCCAAGTTGCTGGAGCAAGAGAACATTGCCTTGCAAGAGGAGGTAAAATAACTCAACTCTGCTGCGTCTTCCTCGGGAGCCTTGGTCCCTGTCAATGATGAAGGTTTTTCTATTTTGGAGGTAGAAAATGCCAACTTGCGAGATGAGTTGGAAACTTTGAAAAGAGCTAGACCCTCCACTTCTATTCGTGGACGAGCAAGATCTTCTTCTCGAAGACGAGCAAGGGCTGGTCGGATTTCTATTGAAGAAGCAAGAACTCAAGCGGCCTTGGAGAATCAGGCCTATCAGTTGGTAGCGAAGAACCAAGCCTTAGCAGAGATGTCCAAGAAAATTTTGAACTTCAGCGAGCAACTTTCTACCCAAAGCTCTGCCTTGGAAAATAAAGAACTTCTGGTGAAGAATCTTCACGAGCAACTGGAGAGGTTAACTTACCAATTCCATAAACAGACCAGAGAGTTTTGGATGGCTGGTTACAATGAAGCCCTCTACCATCTTGATGATCGAATCCAATAATCAAATAACGATGGGTACAAGCAAGGATGGTTGAATGCATTGTTTGTGCTAAAAGTGGAGCAGGGGCACTACTTATGGGATTACTATAACCCGGGATTGCTTGAGTTACCCGTGCCTCCTTTTAAGCTCGACATTAGTTGGATTCCTACTCGGGCAATTCCTCAGTGCTTGATCTCTAAGTATCTTAGCGACTATAATCTTCATGCCAACTTCGAGATATCTGGCCCAGAACATTTACTTGATCGGCCATCTATAATGAATGTCAGTATGCTTCGATATGTAAATTTTATAAACTCTCCTTATGCCTTAGATGATCCTCTTACTGGAGTAGAACCTATTTTAAATGCAGAAGGGAAAAAACCAATAGAATAGGATTTTTATGTTATGACTTGTACTTTTCACAGCATATGTAATTCTTTTTTATTTAAATGAAGAAATTTTTAGTCTTTTGCTATTTTACTTTCTTCTAAGTATTTTGCAGAATGTCTTTGTTTGTGAATATATGCATATTTTGATGTGTCCATTATGTTTTATTTTTTTATTATAGCGACTTATCACTCTTTGATCCTAAGCAATGAAACAATTTTCATCACATGATTATGCTTAGTTTAACCAACCGGAGTTGACTATAAATTGATTTGCTGACCAACCAGAGGTGGTGGAGATTTATTCCCGACCAATCGGAGCTGGAGGAGATTTATATCCGACCAATCGGAGTTAGAGGAAATTGGTTCCCGACCAACCGAAGTTGGAGGAGATTATTATCCGACCAACCGGAGTTGGAGGAAATTGGTTCCCGACCAATCGGAGTTGGAGGAGATTATTATCCGACCAACCGAAGTTGGAGAAAATTTGTTCCCGACCAATCGAAAATAATTTTCATCTCATGATTCTTCTTAGTTTAACCAACCGGAGTTGATTGTAAATTGATTTGCTGACCAACCGGAGTTGGTGGAGATTTGTTCCCGACCAACCGGAGCTGGAGGAGATTTATATCCGACCAATCGGAGTTGGAAGAAAATGATTCCCGACCAATCTAAGTTGGAGGAGATTATTATCCGACCAACCGGAGTTGGAGGAAATTGGTTCCCGACCAACCGAAGTTGGAGGAAATTTGTTCCTGACCAACCGGAGTTGGAGGAGATTGATATCCGACCAATCGCAATTGGAGGAGATTGGTTCCCGACCAATCAGAGTTGGAGGAGATTATTATCCGACCAACCGGAGTTGGTTGTAATTTGTTCTCGACCAACCAGAGCTGGAGGAGATTGATATCCGACCAACCAAAGTTGGAGGAGATTGATATTCGACCAACTAGAGTTGGAGGAAATTGGTTCCTGACCAATCGGAGTTGGAGGAGAAATTTATCCCTGACCAACCGGAGTTGGAGGAGATTGACATCCGACCAATCGGAGTTGGAAGAGATTGATTCTGAACTTCATGCGTAGTGTGTAGCACTAATACTCCGAAAAATTTCAACAAAAAGAGAGAATTGAATAAAATATTCAACACTTTATTCATACTGAAGAAAACTGCATTACATAGGAATTCCAACTACTGATAATACTTGCGTAGATGCTCTGCATTCCATGCATTCTTTAACTCTTCTCCTTCCAATGTTTCAATCCTATATGTGCCTAGACGAACAACTCTTATTACTCTGTAGGGTCCATGCCAGTTGGCTTCCAGTTTGCTGTGCTTTTGAATTACTTTCTTTAGCATATAGTCCCCTTCCTTCAAATCACACTTCTTTACCCTCTTGTTGTGGAACAGAGTTGTTCGTTGTTGGTATGCAGCATTCCTGATTGCTGCTTCTTCTCTAACTTCTTCGAGCATATCCAGATCTAATCGCCTCATCAAGTCACTGATAGGAGAATTGAAATTCAATACTCTGTGTGTAGGTAGACCCAATTCAACAGGTATAACAACTTCACTTCCAAATGCCAGCATGTATGGAGACTCTCCTATTGCTACTCGTGGTGTTGTACGATAAGCCCATAGCACAGAGTGTAGCTCGTTAATCTAATTTCCCTTTGCAGCATCTAGTCGTTTCTTCAAACCATTCAGCAGCATTCTGTTTATCACCTCAGTTTGTCCATTGCTTTGGGGATGGCCTGGTGCAGAGTGGATCTTCAGTACATTAGATTGATGACAATACGCAGCAAACTCCTCGTTATCAAACTGAGTTCCATGGTCTATGATGAATGCGTGTGGTAGACCGTATCTACAGATAATGTTTTTCCAAATGAATTGATATACCTTGTCATATATCATATCAATAAGAGTCTCAGCCTCCACCCATTTAGTAAAATAATCCACAGCGACTACGAGGTATTTAAATCTTCCTCTGGTCGTTAGAAGTGGCCCGACCAAGTCTATTCCCCACATGGCGAATGGCCAAGGAGACGTGATGGGTGTTAATAATGCTTGGTAAGTTCTTAGGATAGAGGAGGAGCGTTGACATTTATCACATTTCTTGGCATAAGCTACACAATCAGCTCTCATTGTCGGCCAGTAATACTCCTGCATAGTTATCCTCTATAAAGCATCCGACCTGCTACATGGTCTCCACAAGACCCCTCATGAACCTCTTGGATCAGATCTTTCACTTCTGAGGGATGGACACATCTTTGTAACCCTGCTATAATACCTCGTCTATATAAAATGCCATTGGTCAGTACATAACGAGTAGCTTTAAACTTTAGTTTCTTAGCTGCGAGTTTATCAGATGGTAAAGCCCCCATGTCAATATAGGCCCTGATAGGATCCATCCAAGATGGTCCCAAGTCGAGAGCAATGAAGTTCACCATTAAGTCTTCATCAATGCTCCGACTAGCCAAGATTTCAATTGGGATTGTTCTTCGCAGCTCGGTGCCTGTGGCTGAGGCTAATAGAGCTAAGGCATCTGCTCTTACATTCTCCAACCTTGGTATTCTAATCAACTGTACTACGTTAAAGCTTGATACAATTTCCAATGCTTTCATATGATACTGGATCATTAATTCTCCTTTTGCTGCATACACCCCCAACATTTGATTTACGATCAATTGTGAATCACTGAATACAACGACTTGCTTTGCTTTCATAGCTTTGGCCAGACTGAGACCCACAATCATAGCTTCATATTCAGCCTCATTATTAGAAGCCTTAAATTGAAAACGCAGAACATACTCCACATCCATCTCATCTGGGCTGTTTAAAACAATCCCTGCTCCAATGCCTGTAGTGAAAGAAGAGCCATCTACATATAAATTCCACACAGGTATCTCATTATCAAACTCTTGGTCAGACAGAGTTCCACGGTGGAATATTTGATTCTTCCTTTTATTATCCTCCAGCGCTTCTCGTTGCTCGTCCACCGACGTAAGTTGGTCGGGGTTTAAATTTGATGATCCTGTAACATCCACAGGTTGGTCTATATTCAACTCTTGCTCATCGGGGGTATACTCCTGAGTAAACTCTTCGATAAAATCCGCTACTGCCTGCCCTTTGAGCGATGATCTAGGCTTACAAATTATATCATATTCCACCAGTTCTACTGCCCAATACATCAACCTTCCCGATTTCTCTAGTTTGTGCAGAGCTTGCCTTAACGGAATATCTGTATACACAACTATAGTATGAGCTTGGAAGTATGGCCTCATCCTTCTTCTTGCTTTAATCAGTGCTAGTGCCAACTTTTCCAGTCTTAGATATCTGATTTCTGCTCCTCAAAAAGCTTTGCTGGTATAATAGACTGGTTTTTGTACTCCATTCTCCAATCTGATTAATGCTGAGCTAATTGCATTCTCCGATACTGCCAGATACAAGTATAATCTTTCTCTCGTCACTGGTCTGGACAACAATGGAGGTGTCCCCAGATATTCTTCAATTCTTGAAAGGCCTCCTCGCATTCATCATTCCACCCAAATGTTTTTTGGAGTGTTTTAAAGAATGGGAGACATCTATCAGTTGTTCGTGACACAAATCTATTAAGTGCTGCAACTCGTCTTGTGAGACTTTCCACTTCCTTCTTCGTCGTTGGAGATCATAGCCCCAATAGAGCCTTGATCTTTTCAGGGTTTTCTTCAATACCTCGTTGGTTGACAATATACCCGAGAAACATGCCTTCTCGTACTTCGAATATGCATTTGGTAGGATTCAGCTTCATTTGATATTTCTCCAGTTGATCAAAGGTCTGACCTAAGTCAATTAGATGATCAACAGCTTTCTTGCTCTTCGTAAGCATGTCATCTACATAAACCTCCATGTTATGACTGATTTGCTCTGCAAACACCTTATTCATCAGCAGCTGATATGTGGCACCTGCATTTTTAAGTCCAAAAGGCATGACATTATTACAATAAGTTCCCCTTGGAGTGATAAAAGAGGTACTCTCCCCGTCCTCAGGCTTCATCTTAATCTGATTGTAACAAGAATAAGCATCCATGAAACTCAATAACTCGTGCCCCGAGGTAGCATCCACCAGTTGATTGATTCGGGGCAAAGGAAAATGATCCTTTGGGCATGCCTTATTAAGATCAGTGAAGTCTACACACATTCTCCACTTGTTATTTTTCTTCTTTAGCATCACCACAATTGCTATCCAATCAGGATATTTGACATCTTCAATAAAAGAGGCTTTTTGTAGCTTCTCTACTTCCTCCTGTATAGCTTGATTCTTCTCAAGACTGAACACTCTTCTTCGCTACTTCACTGGCTTAATTTCCTTGTTCACATTGAGCTCGTGACACAAGAAATTAGGATCTATTCCTGGCATGTCTTCATGACTCCATGCAAAAGTCTACTTTCTGCATCTTAGAAATGCTATCAGTTTTTATTTTATTGATACATCCAATGATGCACCAATTTGAGTTATTCGTTCTAGATGCTTGTCGTCTAGAATGACATTCTCGGTAGCTTCCATGACCTGTCCCTTCATGAGTTGAGACTCGTCTCTAGGGTCTAATGTTTCAATCTCTGCATCTCCTATCTCATCCACTTGATAGGTGATAGTCTTTTGCCTAGATTCTTCACGCTCCTCCTACTCAGCAGATGAATAGTAGCATTCCTGAGATACTTTCTGATCGCCTTTCACAACTCCTACCCCAAAACTGGTTGGGAATTTTAAACATTGATGCATAGTAGATGGTACTGCTTCGAACTTCTTTAGCCCTAATCTTCCCGTTATGATGTTATAAGCTGATTGGATGTTTTTATCCATTACAAAAAAGCGTACTCTTTCTGTTCGACAAGCAGGCCATGTACCGATAAGCATATCCAACTTGATCGTCCCAAGTGGAAAAACATTTTCGCCAGTAAAACCAAGGAGGGGCCTATGATATTCTCTAACTGGGCTAGATTCAGATTCAAACTATCAAAGCATGGATAGAACATGATATCTGCAGAGCTACCATTATCCACCAGTACTCGTGAAATCACCACTTCTTTCATTCTCATCTTGATTACCAATGGATCATCATGAGGATATAGTACACCTGCCAAGTCGTTCTTAGAGAAACCAATGACCAACTTGTCTTTATTTACCTTCCTCGGGCGATCATCTTCAGCTAGATTTATTCGCTGAATGTACGAGCAAGCTTGAGCCTCATTGAGGTAAGCGTTTCTCTCTGCAGTCATGTCTCCACCTCCTGCATCTCCACCTGTAATAACATTACATTCAAATGATCCAAAATGGATTGAAAATACCTCACGCTCTGGTTGTTTTGGTCTTTTAGGGAGATCGGGGTCATCTTGATCATCTTCTGGGTCATCTTTATGACTTCTCTTCTTGTCCTCTTTTGCTCGTCGAGGAGATCTGGACCTCTGCCTTGCTCGGTCATTGACCTTTCCACCATTTCGGCGATCCACATACTTGGCCAATTTTCCCCGCCTGATGGGCTCTTCAATTTCATTTTGGAGAGCTATGCAGTTTTTGGTCGTGTGACCATAGTCCTTATGGAACTCGCAATATTTGGATTTATTCCTCTTGTCAGGATCTTCCTTCATTTTTTCAGGCCAGTTTAGCTCCTCACTGTTCTTGATGTCTTCCAGAATGTGGTTTATATCTACCTTCAAAGGAGTATAGTTTCCAAATTTCTTCAATTGTTCTAATGCTAGCTTTGCTTTTAATTGCTTGTTGCCACCATTATTCTTTTGCTCCTTCTTCTCAACCTTATCCGCCTCAACTTTGGTTTCCTTAGTGTCTATATTCTTCTTCGCAGCCATATCTTCCTCGGCGTTCATAATCTTGGCTGCCTTTTCCATTAGTTCTGCTATAGTTCTAGGCGGGTCTTTGGCTAGAGTGTAGTACAATTTATCTAGCAACAGTCCGCTCATCAGAGCAGTAATTACTGTCTTCTGCTCGTAATCAATTACTTCGAGTTTCTCGTTATTGAAACGAGTAATGTAATCCCTGATTCTTTCACCTGCCTTTTGTCTAACACTCAATAAGTGTGCTACTCGTTTGACTGGTTTCGCTCCAAAATAGAAGTTCCCAATAAAGAGCTCTGCGAGTTGAAAGAAAGTCGCGATCTTTCCCCGAGGAAGATTGTTGTACCATATTTGAGCAGATTCGGTAAGAGTTCCTAAAAATGCCCTGCATCTCATCTCATCTGGAACTGTATAGATATCGGCACCAGCTTGGTATTGTTCTATATGAAGGACAGGATCAGTTTTTCCATCATATTTAGGCGTTACCATTGGAGCTTTAAATTTCGATGGTGTTGGAAAATCCACAATCGCCTGTACAAAGGGTGTTCCTTGAACAAAAGTCCTTTGTAAAGGATTCTTGGCCTTAGCCATTTCCCCTAATCTGTCTTCCAACCTCTGAATAGAGCCCTTCCATGCATCATTTCCTTCCTCGGGCCTATTGGTTTGAGCAATTAATTGCGTTGAATTTTTTTCTTGGGATCTTTCATTACAAGCAGTTGGTTGTGATTGGGCAGAGCCTTCCCTTAGGTCGGATGGTCGTGGAGAGTTCCTCGACGTGATCCTAGGAGGGCTTATATTCCTCCTAGGGCCCAAACGATCAAAAGGAGAGATTTTACTCAATCTTTCTAGAGCACTAGTTCTTTCTGGAGAGAGAGTGATGTTTCACTGAGAGTCTGTTGCTTGTACTGAGGAAATCTGACCAGGTTGATAAGAAGGATCATTATATCTCTCAGTACGATATGAATCGGTGCATATGGATCGAGATTCCTTTGGGAATAGCGTTTGCCTAGTTCGCGAAGAAGGTAATCGGGTATTTCTCTGAATGCTTCGTTGTCCTGACTGGGCCGGCGCTCCACCCTGGATAGTTTGCATGAGTTATCGCATGGTCTCTTGCATGGCCGTCTGTTCCTGGACTAAATTAGCCATTATACCAACCAGATCTTGGACATTTGGAGGAGTACAGGGAGGATTTGGAGGGATCCCAGCGTTTTGATTGCTGGATTCCGGATGATTAGCCATTGATGATGAATTATTTTGGGTGAAAAATGATAATTACAGTCGTTTCCCATAGACGGCGTCATTCTGTTGATGTAAAAAATTAGATTATCTCTAATTAATCAATCACAGATAAAATAAATGAGACAATTTTTTTTTAAAGTGGTTCAGCCTTGAAAGGATGGCCTACATCCACTGTTTTGTTATTGCTGAATGTTTGCTTGGAATTGTCGATAATGGATTTACCAAGAAATTCCGAGTCCCCTTCTAATGAGGAGGTTACAATGTATTTATAACCTTGAGGCCGTACAAATGAAAGGACAACGCGTTGTTATCTAGTAGACAACTACATTTCTACGATAATAATGAGCATTTAATGAGCAGTCGTCTCCTTGATTCTCTTGAGTTGGATGCGCTGTACGCTATGTAGCTCGGACCGCTTAAGATGATCGGACCGCCTAAGTTGCTCGACACGCTTGAGTTACTCGGGGCCCCTGAGTTGCTCGGTGATCTTGAGTTGCTTGATAGAAGTATATATAATTGCCATGTATACACACACGTGTCTGTAAGTGAGTGGTCCATGTCAGCAGACCAAATTTGGTATCAACAGATGCAGAGATTAAATAACGCTTCGAATGACTTTGACATCTCATTCGAACGATAATGCCTTATCGTTTGAACGAGATCAACCGACTTTGACAAAAAATAACAAAAAAAATGCCTCGATTTTTATTAAAAAAATACATCTCCCAATATAAATGAAAATAAATTCAAAATCCTAAATTATTTATCCCTTCATAATATGGAGATCATCTTGAAGTTAGAAATGTTGGAAATTCGATTCGAATCGAATTGTAACGGGATACACTAAAACAAAAATGTAAGCCTAAGCTATGAGCAATGACAGAAAATATGCTCTTACAAATATTCAAGACAATTTGTTACATGAAGGATGAAAACTTTACTAAACTTCAAGAAAACAGGTCCGAAAGTATGTTGAAATATATAAACGAATATTCAACAATAAGAAATGCATGACATTAATTATGAAGTCACTGAGTACTGATTTTAACTTAGATTCTACGATTTTATTCTTAAAACATCATTTAATTTATAACAATATACAAATTCCAGGTGGGTTCATAGACAACAACCATTAATAATCTAGTTACTCATAACTAACATAGTGATATTATAAATTCGAATGCAAATATAGAAATAATTCATGCTCATAACAATTGTTGAAATGGAATTTAAGGCTTACTTGAACAGATGGTAATTATGTAAAAGAATAAGGTAGAATGAACAGTTGAAACTCTTTTGGATGATGTCCCTATATAGAGCACCCCTAGGGATTGTTTTTGGTGCTTTAGATATATAGGACTTCATCTAGTTGGACTTGAATTTTGACAAAATATATTTGTAATTTAGGATTGCGGGTCCCCATATCGACGTCAAGTTCTCCTCGTTCCAGTCTACATCAAATGATCACTTGATTCAGTCCGCCCTCTCAGAAAAAGGTAACTTTCAGTTTCTATGGCTCATAGGAATTTCTGTCACATAGGACACAACACCACATTGCATTTGCATACATAATAAAATTAGTTTTGAGTTCAAAAATTTTAATTTGGAATTTTTATAAGAAAAATATTTTTGTGAAAATAAGTTGACACTAAATATTTTTTTTCAATAAAAGTTACAGATTATTTTTTTAAAGTTAAAACTAATTTTTCTTTGTTATAAATATACATATGCGTGTAAATCGTTTTTGCATGTTTTCAAGACTTGGCTTTTAGTTGCTTTGTACATGTATGCTTTAAAGTCAATAGCTATTAGTAGCTTTTGTGTATATAATATATTATATATGTTAGTAACATATGCTAGAAATTTGACAAAAGCCAAAAGCTATTGGTCCACTCCTTTTTGTCTTGTACGATTGTGTATATATATATATATATAATGTTAATATGTTTACATGTATGCTGTTAACTAGCATGACCGAACATGCATATTATGCTTTTGCATATACCTGTGCCGATTTGACCATTACTTTAGCCCATACTGTCTGATGGCGTGTTCCCCATACCATGCCGATTTGACCGCCCCATGTCAGTTGCTTTTATGGTTGAGTGTTGTCATACCATTACCGCCCACGGTTTTTTCTTAAACCAAAATTCGGTTTTCATTTTATTAAAACGATACCGTGTCGAGTGTGTTACAACGGTAACTTTTGTTACCTGTTTTAACTGTTGGCGTGATTTGATCGTTACGGTTCACGATTTTGTTAAAAATCGAAAATAAGTTTTGTTTTACTTTTTGTAAACGACGTCGTGGTGCTTTTATTCTCAACGGTAACAATTTCCTGAGTGTAGTACAGCTGGATCCTATCTTTAAAACCGCACACAGTTTCTTATAAAAACTAAATCTGGTTTTCTATTTTTGTTAAACGACACCGTGTGTCATGTTTCAAACGGTAATATTTTGTAGCGTTGTTACTAGGTAGTGTAATACAGCTGGCGCTCAGTTTTTCAAAACGACACAGTTTTATAAAAAGTTTAGTTTCTTGAATCTGTTAGTCTGTTACAGTTGCATTACACGTGTCACTTTTTTAGCACATCACTTTGTGCTTCTTTGTAAGCCGTCAGATCTAATTTTATCTATGGTTGTGTGTATTTCTTTAATGATCCATGTGACTTTGTTTTACACCAATCTGCACACACTTGTGCACTCTTTAAATAAACTCCTTTGTGTATCATTTTTATAGAGATGAAAAAATATTTTTGTAGCAGAACTCTGTCAAAATTTTTAGAGAGAGAGAGATTAAACCAGAAATATTTTTGTGTCATCTTCAAGTATTGATTTCTGTCAAAACTAAAATGAAGATTGGACTTCCCTCATTCTGAATCTGCACTTACGATTTTCTAGACTATATAATCTTTGTAAGTGAGTTCTCTCATCTGTGTGTATTATTTAGATCAGTCTTTAGATCTAATACTTGTACACAACACACACTATTCACGAAATTATTTTTGTGTGAATATTCTGCTTGTGACTTATTTGTGAGATCTTGAATGTTTTAAAAACTTTGTTTTAAAACAGATTTTTCAGAAAATATTTTGGTAATATTCAGATTTGTATTGTTTGAGGTTTAGAAAGTTAAACCTAAGATTTCTGAGATCTGATTTGTGAAGATTTAAAATCTGAATTGAATATTATTCTCTTGTGTGCTTAAGACTGTTTTGATTTAATCTGAAATATTTGTGAAAATAGTCTTGATAAGATTTTAGATTAAAATCTGATTTAATCTAATGTTTGTTTTCTGAAAAACAAGATTGTGAATATTTGACTGTCTGAATTTATTGAATATATTTGAAGTCATATTCTGTGAACATGATTACTTGATTGTTTAAGTGATATTCAGAAATTGTTTTCATCTCATATCACTCATATATAATCACTCACGTTGTATTCACGTAGACACATGTTTGTGTAATATCTGAACAAGTCTAGTGTTCAAAGATTTAAAGAAAGAGAAAAGAAAGCTTTTCAAAAGTGTATTCAAAGTCAAGATGACTTGATTTGAATAACATAAACTTGCAAAGATATAGGTGATATAGTATGTTGCATCACACACTATCACTTCACTAGAAAATAAATAATTGGCACTGAGCCAACCTGCGCTTAAAGAAGTTAGAGGGGAGGCTGAGAAGTGAAGAACACAAAAATAAGCAAGGACAATTTAAAGAGAGAACAGAATAAGCAACCAGGCTAGAGACTTGGTCGAGTGGGGTAATAGCTAGATCTTTCTTCTTTATTTGTTGAGTTTGTTGTTTGTAAATCGTCCCTATTGATTTATTGTTTTAGTGGAAGTAGATTAGGTAACTCCTAGAGGAGTTCGTCGTTTTTCCCGGGGAAGGGTTTTTGCGACGTAAAATAAATACTGTGTGCTGTATATTTTTGTTTATCACCTCACAAGAAAAAGGTAGGCTTAACTAAATAGAAACTCGCCTAAAATTGAATTAGTTTTGGACTAATAATTAACTTTGAAAATCAAAATCATTTTCATAAAAGTTAATCAAATTAAGTAAAAGTTTAATTTGGTCCCCTTTGCATCATTCATATAAACTCGTAGGTTTAAGGTGTTTACTCAACAATAAGTTTACTTCCGCATATAAAGTCTTTGCGCATCGCCCTAGTTGCCCGGGGTTCCTATAAGTGGTATCAGAGCTCGACTTTTAAAGATCGTTTTCAAAACTTTTGTTAAACACTTTTTACCTTGTTTTAATGGATGATTCAAGTTAATTTCTTAGGCTTGGTAATTTTAGTAGACCTCCTATTTTTTATGGCTCAAACTTTTCATACTGGAAAATCAGAATGGTTGCATTTATTCAAGGTACTTTAGGAGATGATGTGTGGGACCTGATTGAAAATGGTTATAGGCACCCCACTACTCCTATAGCAGAAGGTAGCACTGTTTATAGAAAGTTGAAAACTAATGAATTAAGTGTTGATCAGAAAAAGATTAGTAATTTCAATAATAAGGGCAGAAATGCGATTTTCATGAGTGTGAGTGAAAATGAATTGAAATGTATATGTCACTGCACTACTAGTAAGGATGCTTGGGATACTTTAGTTATTGCACACGAGGGTGACGATAGAGTAAAGCAATGTAAAACACAAATGTTGGTTCAACAATACAATAGGCTAGTTATGAACGATAATGAACCATTTGATGATTTTTATATGCGTTTGACTGATATCATTACCCAATTGCATGCGAATGGTGTTGTATATTCTGATAATGATGTGTGTGCTAAAATTTTGAGATCTCTTGCTCCTAGGTTTGATCATAAACGTTATATCATTGAAGAAATGAATGATCCTTCTCTCACACCTGAATTGCTTAGCTCTAAATTGAGAACTATGGAACTTAAATCAGCCTTTAGGAAGACTCTCACATCTTATGCTAAGAAAGAGTTGACCAATACTTCTAGAGTTGCTTTTAAAATTGCCTATCCTATTAAAAATAAGTATAAGGTGGTCAAACAACAATCCTCGTCTGATGATTCTGATGTGGAATCGGATGATCTTGATAAGATTGGCAATCAACTTGCTGTTATGTCCTCTCAATTTAAGAAACTTTTACAGAAAAGAAATGCTATTGCTAAGAGACATACGCAAGTGAATAATCAATCTAGTCCGGTCACCCGACACCATAAAAGAACATCAAAGGGAGTTTCTGATTTTGATAGTAGAAGTAGTAAGGTTGATAAATCTGTATTGGCTTGTCATAATTGTGGGAAACTTGGTCACTTTATTGTTGAGTGTTGGTCTAAGCCACAGTCCAAGCATTCTAAACAACACAAGGCACACATAACTAAAACTTGGGATGACTCTTCTGATTCTGAATCCGAAGACAACCAAGGAAATTCTGAACCAAATTGCCTTGCATTTTTAGGAGAAGTTTATGACTGTTGCGGAGACGTGTACTTAGCAGGAATGACTCATTCCGAAGATGATTATCATTCTGTTTCTGATTCTAAGTCTGATGATGTGCTTGATTTAATTGATGCTGCTAAATCTTTATTAGCTAGTCAGCCTTCTATGCTTGAAATAACTGCTCTGTTTGATGCTAAACGTTCCTTATGTGATACTAAATCTGATGATAGCAACAATTCACACACGGACACAAATGAGCATGAAAATTTTGTTGGCTATGATTATTATGCTGAATTGTATGTGAGGACTTTGCAGAATAGACAAGAATTATCTAATCTGGTTAAATTGCTTAGTGAGACCTTAGAGAATCAATATAAGATTGTTCAACAAAATTCCATTGAAATGAACAATGTCAAAACTGATTTTGAAAAACAATCACTTGATTTTAAATTTCAGATTACGACTTTAAATGAAAATTGTCTTCTTTTGAAGAAAAATATAATGAAGCACTTTTGCAAGTTGAAAAATCCAAACAAGTTTGTGAAACAGATTTCAAAATGTGTCGTAGTCGTGATATAAAATGTTTTGACCTTGACAAATTGCTTGATGAACAACGATATAAGGGTGATACTAGAAGATTTGGATATGAGGGTCCTCTTGAAAATGTTGATCCAAGTAGACCAATCTTATTTGTAAAAGCCCAAGAAGAAATGGCTCTTCCGTTGGAAAGTAAGTTGTCTGAAAAGGATAAAGGAAAACAAGTCTTAATTGAAAGTGATTTTGAAAATGACATTGATACTTTCATTGAAAATTTTGTAGAACCATCTACATCAAAATATTGCCCTCCGGCCAAGAGACTCTATAGACCTCCTAAACCATTTATTCGTAATGAATCTGTCAAGCATATAAGGGAAAAACAGTACCAATCTGATCTACGTACTTCTAGTAAATTTTGTACTAGGTGTGATGTTTTTGGTCACCAAATCTGGGAATGCCTTGGTAATCGCAAGAAAGGTACTCATTTTAAAAGTCATAACTCTAATGTGAAGCGATTTACAAATTTTCCTATGCAGCGCACTAATACTAATTGGAATCATTTCTTCAATAAGTCTAGGCCTCATGTTAACAAGAACAGATTTTCGAAAAATAAATTTTATCCTAAATTCCAAATGGCACAAAAACCTTTGAAAACTTTGCCTATTTGGATTAGGACTTGTGACTTGATACCGCAAATGGATTTTTTAAAGTCGAAGAAATGCCCAACTAATGTATGTGACGCTTGCGAGAGAAAGAAAAACATTAAGTCTCCTCACGTGAAGGTTAAGGACTTAAATACTACCATACCCTTTGATTTATTCAATGATGGGGGAGGTAAGTTTAATAAAAATGGATTTTCCAAGTATTGTGACACGAATGGATATTCGTACCAGTTTGATACTCCAAAATGTCATAAACAAATTAGGGTAGTTCCTTCTATTGCTTGTGATTTTCAGCTTGCTGATATGATTTCTATGCCTTATGATAAGTCTTGTTTAGATGTAACTTCAACATTTGATTGGAAAGATTGTACTTGAATGTTTTGCTTGTGTTTATACTGCATACTTTGATTACTAGATCTCCGAGGTTTTAGGATAAAGGTATTTACTAATAATGGTATCTCTTAAAGCCATGTTTAATGTAGGAGACACTTATTTTGCAGATTATGAACACTTATTTTTTCCTTCTTACCATTGTCTAATTTAGACAAAATGGGGGAGAATTGAGTACCTATTCTAGTCTCGTGTTTGTTGATATTTTTCGTACATATCCTGTCTTGTAATTTTCAGCACATTTAATTCTGTCATTTTAATATTTTGGTAGAGCAAATGCTACTAAATTGATTTCTCGGTAGAAAGTGTATTTATATTTTGCAGGTTTTCTTAACCGTGCATCAGAGTTGTGTCTTTTCTTTTCTAGGTTGGGTGGGTAGATAGATATTTTTTGTATAGGACATGTTAGGAATTATTTTTCCTTAGTATATCATTTGATGTACTCAAGGGTTTTGTCAAAATTAGTCCAATGGGGGAGATTGATGTCCCTATATAGAGCACACCTAGGGATTGCTTTTGGTGCTTTAGCTATATAGGACTTCATCTAGTTGGACTTGAATTTTGACAAAATATATTTGTAATTTAGGATTGCGGGTCCCCATATCGACGTCAAGTTCTCCTCGTTCCAGTCTACATCAAATGATCACTTGATTCAGTCCGCCTTCTCAGAAAAAAGGTAACTTTCAGTTTCTATGGCTCATAGGAATTTCTGTCACATAGGACACAACACCACATTGCATTTGCATATAGTTATCATATCTTATGATAATGTTCTGTTTTGTCATAATAAAATTAGTTTTGAGTTCAAAAATTTTAATTTGGAATTTTTATAAGAAAAATATTTTTGTGAAAATAAGTTGACACTAAATATTTTTTTTCAATAAAAGTTACAGATTATTTTTTTAAAGTTAAAACTAATTTTTTTTGTTATAAATATACATATGCGTGTAAATCGTTTTTGTATGTTTTCAAGACTTGGCTTTTAGTTTCTTTGTACATGTATGCTTTTAAGTCAATAGCTGTTAGTAGCTTTTGTGTATATAATATATTATATATGTTAGTAACATATGCTAGCAATTTGACAAAAGACAAAAGCTGTTGGGCCACTCCTTTTTGTCTTATACGATTGTGTATATATATATATATATATATATATATATATATATATGTGTGTGTGTGTGTGTGTGTGTGTGTGTATGTCCTTTAGTATATATATGTTTATATATAATGTTAATATGTTTACATGTATGCTGTTAACTAGCATGACCGAACATGCATATTATGCTTTTGCATATACCTGTGCCGATTTGACCATTACTTTAGCCCATACTGTCTGATGATGTGTTCCCCATACCATGACGATTTGACCGCCCCATGTCAGTTGCTTTTATGGTTGAGTGTTGTCATACCATTACCGCCCACGGTTTTTTCTTAAACCAAAATCCGGTTTTCATTTTATTAAAACGATACCGTGTCGAGTGTGTTACAACGGTAACTTTTGTTACCTGTTTTAACAGTTGGCGTGATTTGATCGTTACGGTTCACGGTTTTGTTAAAAATCGAAAATAAGTTTTGTTTTACTTTTTGTAAACGACGTCGTGGTGCTTTTATTTTCAACGGTAACAATTTCCTGAGTGTAGTACAGCTAATCCTATCTTTAAAACCGCACACAGTTTCTTATAAAAACTAAATCTGGTTTTCTATTTTTGTTAAACGACACCGTGTGTCATGTTTCAAACGGTAATATTTTGTAGCGTTGTTACTAGGTAGTGTAATACAGCTGGCGCTCAGTTTTTCAAAACGACACAGTTTTATAAAAAGTTTAGTTTCTTGAATCTGTTAGTCTGTTACAGTTGCATTACACGTGTCACTCTTTTAACACATCACTTTGTGCTTCTTTGTAAGCCGTCAGATCTAATTTTATCTATGGTTGTGTGTATTTCTTTAGTGATCCATGTGACTTTGTTTTACACCAATCTGCACACACTTGTGCACTCTATAAATAGACTCCTTTGTGTATCATTTTTATAGAGCTGAAAAAATATTTTTTGTAGCAGAACTCTGTCAAAATTTTTAGAGAGAGAGAGAGATTAAACCAGAAATATTTTTGTGTCATCTTCAAGTATTTATTTCTGTCAAAACTAAAATGAAGATTGGACTTCTCTCATTCTGAAACTGCACTTACGATTTTCTAGAGTATATAATCTTTGTAAGTGAGTTCTCTCATCTGTGTGTATTATTTAGATCAGTCTTTAGATCTAATACTTGTACACAACACACACTATTCACAAAATTATTTTTGTGTGAATATTCTGCTTGTGACTTATTTGTGAAATCTTGAATGTTTTTAAACACTTTGTTTTAAAACAGATTTTTCATAAAATGTTTTGGTAATATTCAAATTTGTATTGTTTGAGGTTTAGAAAGTTAAACCTAAGATTTCTGAGATCTGATTTGTGAAGATTTAAAATCTGAATTGAATATTATTCTCTTGTGTGCTTAAGACTGTTTTGATTTAATCTGAAATATTTGTGAAAATAGTCTTGATAAGATTTTAGATTAAAATCTGATTTAATCTAATGTTTGTTTTCTGAAAAATAAGATTGTGAATATTTGACTGTCTGAATTTATTGAATATATTTGAAGTCATATTCTGTGAACATGATTACTTTATTGTTTAAGTGATATTCAGAAATTGTTTTCATCTCATATCACTCACATATAATCACTCACGTTGTATTCACGTAGACCCGTGTTTGTGTAATATTTGAATAAGTCTAGTTTTCAAAGATTTAAAGAAAGAGAAAAGAAAGTTTTTCTAAAGTGTATTCAAAGTCAAGATGACTTGTTTTGAATAACATAAGACTTGCAAAGATATAGGTGATATAGTATGCTGCATCACACACTATCACTTCACTAGAAAATAAATAATAGGCACTGAGCCAACCTGCGCTTAAAAAAGTTAGAGGGGAGGCTGAGAAGTGAAGAACACAAAAACAAGCAAGGACAATTTAAAGAGAGAACATAATAAGCAACCAGGCTAGAGACTTGGTCGAGTGGGGTAATAGCTAGATCTTTCTTCTTTATTTGTTTAGTTTATTGTTTGTAAATCGTCCCTATTGATTTATTGTTTCAATGGAAGTAGATTAGGTAACTCCTAGAGGAGTTCGTCGTTTTTCCCAGGGAAGGGTTTTTGCGACGTAAAATAAATACTGTGTGCTGTATATTTTTGTTTATCACCTCACAAGAAAAAGGTAGGCTTAACTAAATAGAAACTCGCCTAAAATTGAATTAGTTTTGGACTAATAATTAACTTTGAAAATCAAAATCATTTTCATAAAAGTTAATCAAATTAAGTAAAAGTTTAATTTGGTCCCCTTTGCATCATTCATATAAACTCGTAGGTTTAAAGTGTTTACTCAACAATAAGTTTACTTCCGCATATAAAGTCTTTGCGCATCGCCCTAGTTGCCCGGGGTTCCTACATCCTTGTATTATAATCACGTAGCCTCGAATGAAGTAAATTACAAAGAACGGGATTAAAATCCTCATTTCATAATTTTTGAGTCTGTAACGTAGTGAATAACACACAAACAAACCCAAAAGTCTTGAATTATAACAAACATGAGATTGAGTTTCTCTATTATAATCTCGAAAATTGTTTTACAAACAATTAAAATTATAATGACATTTTGGACTATAATTTGGGTACTATTCAGAAAAATATGGATGGTGGAACAATGAAACCCAATGGTCCTTTATAGGTAAAAAGAAATAATTTGGGGGCCCCATAGGAATTTCACAAAATGATGGATAAATTTACTTAAATATCAACAAGAATATGGGCAAGGGAGTATTTAATTGTACTTATAGGGATACTGATCAATTGATTATGGGAGAAAAATAGAAAATTTTCTTTCTTTTAAAAAAAAGAGAAAGAAGAAAGTATGGGGGAAGGATGGAAAAAATATAAAAGAAAAAGAAGTTTATGGGGGTAAATTTATAATAAGGGAAAAGGAATAAAACCAATAGAAGGGGTGGATATCTCATATGTGGAATGAAGTAAATGTGTGTAGATCATCTGAGCGAAGGGAAACGGATCGTTGTAGCGCTGCCACGTGGCACCATACTAACCGTTTATGTGGCGTGCCCAAATAAATCGTGAAAAAATCAAAAAGGGGGGATGAGTTTGAACAAACAACCTTCCCTCTCCCTATAATCCTTCCTAACCACTGAACCAATCCTACATTTGTTCATAATTATACCCCCACAAATATATATTCCTTAATTAAAAAAACAAATTTCATAATTACAAATTAAACCCCAAACTCCATATCTTCTTCAAACGACCTCGGATTTTTACACCATAAGAACCAACGTGACCCTTATTTTGGGGACGATAATATTTCAACAGTTTCTGGTTCATGGGGTCAAACTTTGGATTTGACCCAGGGCTTTGACTTTTGACTTTCTTTCGGGTCCATTTTTACTTGGTCATAATTTCTTCATTTGCGAACTGACATGCCATTTTAGCACAGATGTCACTTGACTTGAGGCCAACAACTTTTATGAAGTATTCCGAGTCCGAAATTGGTCATTTAAATTTATCATTTTGCTTATAAAGATGCGTATGTGCAAGTTTCTTACTTTGTTTGCTTCCCGACTTCACCATTAGCATCGTAAACCCTGTAAATAAATCAAAAAAAAAACTTACACAAGCAATTAACGATGAATATATAAGGTTATACAGTGAATGAATATAAAATGTGAGTTTAACAATCATAATAATGCAATATCACATAGTACAAGGGGTAATAAAATGCAATATTTGACACTAATCACACCCCCAAAATAACATATTGCAAGTCCCTACCGATATGGCAACAGATTTGTACGTATCAAATTCGCTATTTTATTCAAAAAAATTATATAAATCCATTTTTGAGGGATGTACGATTGCATTTAGCCTATGAAACAAGTCGTTAAACCCTAAGGTTATCCTAGTGGACAAGTTTTGTCTCATGAGGATTTATAGTGATAATACTCACAAACATCAGATTTTCTCAAAATAGTTATCCAATTTCTAATTATAAAGCTTTTTCACAATCTTACATTTTAACAAGTAAATAACAATGACTAGCAAATTTCTCCAATATATTATTTACTATAACTATTATGTTAAAACAATTCATGAGACTTATATGTATTGTCTCGGTGTGTGGTGCCCATCGAAAAATTTACAAGTGAAGTTGTGTGATAGCTTTCAATGACTTGATGCTTATAATAAAGTGCACTAGTTCATTTCTCATTGGTGATTACACTACAAAAATAAAAACACACTACATTATTGTAGTTACTCGAGGTATGTAGGCATAAAGAATAAATGTAATTGGATATAAAGCCTTGCACATGACAATGATGAAAGACAATTATATAAAATGATGAAAAGTAATCTCATGATAGGATACTATTTTCTAAAGAACGTGAAAATGTAGCATTTTCAATATTAAGAAAATCATGTTAAGCCTATGATCATGTAAGGACTTTTCAAGATGGAAAATGTGAACATGGATGATATCAGTCAACACCTCAAAATGATTTTGTATTTTATAAGAAAGTGCGAACTTTTGAAAAGTAACTTCTTTTTTATTTTATTTTATATCGAATTCTTTAATCGTTTTTTAATTCTTTTATTTCTATTTTTATTTTATTTTCTTTCTTTTGTTCTCTTCTTTTTTTATCCAATCCCTAATTCACTTTGCATTTCTTTTTTAAGCAATTTTCAAGATGTTGGTGGAATGAATGAAATGAATTGCCTTTGATCAAAAGTCAGGTTAAAACATAATTTTTGAGATTTTATTCTGTAAAAGATCATATCACCATTCTTTAGTCGACAGTAAAACAAGAATTTGACATTAAGTGTATACAACACTCAGAATAGGGAAGAGAAGACAAAGCTCACATGATAAGTATACTTATGCATTTTTATTTTACCGACTCATTTAGCTTTCAACAATTACGTAAGTATAATTCATGATGTGCATAAGGTGTCAATACATGAATAATATGAATTAATAAAGAAAAATAGTAATGGAAACTAAACTAAAATGCTATTTAGGTTTGTTAATCCTTAGATAAGTTTAATGCTTTTTTTTACAAAAAGAAGGTGGTAACTTAGAGAGTAAAATCAAGAAAAATAAAAATTTAGGAAAAAACAAAGAAGAATAAAGAAAATATTTTTGATTTTTTTTTTAATGTTAATCTTTTTATTTGTGTTTATTTATTTAAATGATTAGAATTGGTTCCACCAAGAAACTTCTGCAAATAACCACTTAACAAATAAATTTAAGCTTGGTGATAACATGTGAATATGAAATATATATAAAGCTACCCCTAACGGAAACCATAAACAAACACACCTTCTTTAAAAAGAATACTCTAATAGTCATACTATTGGACTGCCATG
This sequence comes from Sambucus nigra, assembly GCA_949130495.1. Lineage (NCBI taxonomy): Eukaryota > Viridiplantae > Streptophyta > Magnoliopsida > Dipsacales > Adoxaceae > Sambucus > Sambucus nigra. The sequence goes on along the minus strand of OX422215.1, from coordinate 288,333,342 downwards.
CAAAAAGACTAAACGGAGTATGCCAAGAAGTGACTCAAGTGCCAACTTGAAGCCCTACGAAAAAATGTACATCCCTAAAAGCTCTATTGTATGACCTCACCATGGCCCTTTTCCTCCTGGGGGATATATATCATAGATAAAGTGACTCCAAAAACTTCCACTGAGCATAAATTCATATTCATCACCATCGACTACTTCACCAAATCGGATGAAGTCGAATCTTATTTGATTCTCAATGCCAAAAAAGTAGCTAAGTTCAAACCCTGGAACATCATCTTCCTCTTCAGCGTACCCCATGAGTTAGTATAAAAAATGTTTCTCACTTTAAGAAAGAGGTATATAACATGTCACACGAGTATGGGATCACTCGGCATAACTCTTCCCCATGAAAACCTCGAATCAACGGAGCACTCGAATCTATTAATAAAACATTAAAAACATCAATAGAAAGATGAGAGAGACCTACAGTGACTGGTAAGACAAACTCTTATACTCCCTTTAGGGTTACCGGACTATAGAGAGAAACTTGATAGGGGTCATCCATACTCAATAGTTTATAGAATGGAATCAGTCCTACCCACTGAACACAAGTTTCCTTTGTTAATGGTCATACTCGAAAGTCAAGTGTCCAAAACTTATTGGGTTCATGCCCGTCATGATGAACTAGATATCCCCAATGAGTGGAGATTAAAATTCACTTATCACTATCAGGGCTACCATTAACAGATCGCTCGTGCATTTAATAAGAGGGTTAAGAAGTAAAACATACAAGAATGAGACCTAGTCCTAAAGGAAAACCTCAAACCATCTTGAACTCGTGGAGGAAAATATGAGCCCAAATGAGGAGGACCTTACCTAATCACCAAACTAAACTCCGATGGGGCAGCTACCTTAGCTGATCTCAATAGAGTCTCATTTTTCCAATATTTTAATCGTAACCGATTGAAAAAATTATTTCCTTGAACCTTCCTATGTCAAAAGAAAATAAATCAATTTAAAACAAAAATAATCAGGCATAATAGTAAGGGAAAAACCATATGGACCTAAACACATTCCTAGCCTTACATCAAAATACCCACTTGATCTACCACTCACTCCTTTGAACTCAGCTAAAGGCTTTGGGGCCCTAACCGTTTCATTAAATAGAACTACATAGACATGATTCTCCATTATATTACTATCAAAAACATTCAAACTGTAGACACGTCCTTGTTTTTGAATTGGAGATACGTGGGAAACCTGAGATATCACTTTGGTCCAGATCGAAACAAACATAAAAAAAAAACTCATATGGGAAAATCTGGTCTATGTTCATTGCGCCATCACTCCTAAGGAGTCAAAGCGGTCTAAACTAACTAAATGTCAAGTAATAAAATGGTCCCCTAATGCATTTTGGAAATCCATGGAGTTATCCTTATTTAAGAAGCAATACACAAACTTTAATGCCCCAAAAAAAGCAATCAAAAGAGGTCTAACAGGAAAGACACCACACTATCTACCTCATTTCCAAAGTTAAACACCAAAAATACTCTCCTCAAAACACCCATGTCCCAGGACAAAAATCATCAATAAATAGATGTAACACCCCATATTTTTAATGACTTTTAAAATGGGATTAATTATAATTAAGTATGGGATGATTGAAAATTAATCCGAATTTAAAAATTACTCGAGAATAAAGTAATATGTGATTTATGGTGAATATTACTTAGTGATTAAAATTAATATATATTATCATGACTTTACATATGATTATGATTTTATAATTGTCGCGAGTTATGAATACGACAATTACAGTAATGAAGTCGGGACACGAGTGTGAGTCGTGTTGGGACTATATTTAAATAGAATGAAAAGTAAATTATTTTTACGACATTTGAATGGTCGTTTTGACTGCGCCAAAGTGTACGAAAGGATTTATATAGTCAAAAAAATATACCTGGGGGATTAATTTGGGTCTCGGGGCAATTTGGGACCAAACCGATAACCCGGAGGGGTATTTTGGTCAATTTCCAAAATGGTTGAATAATACCCACGAATTTGTGGTGATATTGTATAAGTGTAGAGGTGGTAAGATTAAGGTTCATTCACCAAAAATTAGAGCGAAAAGGCTTAGGGGAGAGTGAGAGACTTTTCTAGGAGAGGAAGAGGCTTCTCTAGGAGACCAAAAGCTAAGAGTCACCTTGCACCCCCACCACCATCGAAAGTTAATTGGAAAAAGGAGGAACATCACTACAATCATCATCCCAATGATTCAGACCTTTGAATTAGAGTCAAGTGATTAACTATTGCAAATTTTAGAATGTATATTGTCTATGTTAGGCTGTTAAGAAAATTCAAAAAAGTGGCATGAATTACAATGATTTTAGATGAATCCTTGAAATAAAAATTGTGTAGGATTGATCTCCTTATAAAAATAGAATCAACTCCGCAAAAATTGATATTATTTGGTGAAAAAATATGGTATTTACATATTTAATTGATGATAATGTCAAAACTAGAGTTTTTGAGACTGAATATGGAATCTAGGTGAATTTAAGCATGTTAATGATGCTTAAATGATTTGGATACGTTAGAACTTGCCCATATATGTTAGTATAGGATATGGGTTACATAAATATAAATTTGGACATGTTTAAATATGATTTGGGGTGGTGAAAAATTAAGAAACACATAACTGTTAAGAAAAATCTAGGTAAATATTTGATCGATCGACCCAAGAATGTCGATCGATCGACCAAATTTGTCGATCGATCGACTTCCTCGAAAAATGTGATTTGTTTTCTTTTTAATTTTTGATTAAATCCCAACTTTTAGAAATCTGTGGTGTTGATTAATTGAGCATAATGGGACTTAGGGAAAGGCAATAGGATATACTTAAGACCCAAAAAGTATTATTATGTATGGAATTGAATGGGGAAATTTACGAGTGTTAATCGAATGAGTTACGATTGAAAATTATATAAATTGGGGTTTAAATTGGATAAATGATGACTTAAGGTTAGTACCAGTAGTAAGGGGGTCATTAAAAACTGCAATAACCTTAGGCGTATATGGAGTTAACCCTTGGATATGGAATAAAGGGTTAAAATTGAATTAGGGATTATCGAGGAATAAACCTAATTCAAGATAATTTTTAATTAATAGAAATTCGAGAGTTGTGATGACATGGACCAGCAGGGCGTGGATGTTTACCATTAAATTTACAAGAGGAATAAACGATTACCCTTCGAGTGATGAGAGAATCTTGGGAATATACTTTAAGAAGTAAAGTCATAATCTGTAAATACGTAGGATATTAGAGATAAATATACTATGTATGGAAATTATCATATGGGTTGTGCGTATGCCCTATTGTTATTATATATATGTGGGGTAAATACCTATATTATTTATTTTGTGTATGACATACCTACACTGCTTGCTATCGGGGTGGAGTTTCACATTGTGGACGATCTTGTCCTGATGAGCTAATTTGGGGGGGTGGGGGGATTTTAGCTTTGTACCCTGAGCATAGGACCTTGGACACGTGCTATCGGTGAGAATGATAGTTTCGACGGTTGAATGGGAACATAGGTATGTGCGTGACCCATTTGGATAGGGAATATTCTTGGCTCCAATATATGTGTTGTGTTAATTATGGTTCATGAGAGACGCCGAACCAATAGTCCTTTATACAGTGAGAGATGTAACAGTACATGATAGCATCGTATGCACGCACCGCAGCTTTGTCTTCTAGGTGACATATTAGTATATATAATAAAATAATGTGATGAATATATATATATATATATATATATATATATATATATATATATATATATATATATATATATATATATATATATATATATATAAATTGTAGATGAAAATGAATAATGAAATATGATTGAATTAAGTAAGTGAGTACTTAATCCTAAAGCTGTGAAAGCCTAGTTCATATTAAAGAGAAATGAACATGTTTAATTATAGTATGTATTGCGTGGGAAATACGAAAAAATGATATTGGATGGAATCATAATTGAGAATCCTTAATTAAGGAGACAATAAGGTACGTTAGGCGTGCACACTAGATGAGAGGTGAGATTCTCAAGCGAGAGCCCGAGAAGCTAACATGTACGTAATAATTGTTTAATTGCACTTGTTAAGAACTTTCTATTTTTGAAAATCTTTTACAATCGGGCTCTGACCCGTTTCCTTGCATATTCTCTTCTTTGTTGTATCTTTTATATCAGGTGTCCAGCATCAGGGACTCCCAACATAGAATATGGATATCTTGATGAGTTATAGCTGCTGCTGGAGATGCAGACTTTGTGTATACGCTTACATTCTATTAATTTATACCTCTGTAGTATCTATTTTCATTTAGGTCATGACACCTTGGATTCTAGGTATTCCATTTCTAGTTCAGATATTGTAATTACTTATGTCGGTATGGATATTATTAGTTTTGTTTCGATGATGGTATTGAGACATATAAATTGGAGAGTTTATTCCAGTCACACTTATTCTTGTTATATTTAGTTCAGTTCTGTTATGATGTTACTTCATTATTATTCCGTGTTGTGGAATGGATTTATAAAAAAAAGAAATAAAAATTTTTGACACTAGCTTAATTGATTATTAGGTGAATTAATAAAGAACTTGTTTTTCACCAGTGATGCTGAAAATGGACCAATTGGATATTATTATTTAATTTAATAAAAAACTGATCACCCGATATTTAATTAGGCGGGGTGTCACAATAGACTCATAAATGGCTCCCCACAAACAACACCTTATCTTGGCTAAAGGATGACACTTTAATTCCTAAGCAACGTCAAAAGCTCTTAATAATTCACAAGAAAAAAAAAATATGCCTTCATCCCCTATTTCAATGCCAACACAACAAATAATGTGCTAGTTAAAGATGAAGACTCTCCAAAAGAAAATTTTCAAAAAGACGGGGCTCTTTTATTTTTATGTGTATATATACCCCTTTTATTTTAGCATAAAAATTTATATCTCCCCTATTTTAATAAAATCTCTTAGGCTCACTCTATTCATATGAATATTTTACATTATTTGACATATAAATTAAGTAGCATCAAACCGGTTGTTTTAATTCATCATCAACAATAGTCTTTCCCTACGGAAAGTATAAAGAACATATGCATGAATAGAACGCACAATAATAGCATAAAAGAAAAAAAATATGATAAATCCCTAATAACAATAAAGGATACCGATTGTACAACCATAAAATAATAAAACTAAAAAAATAGAGTCATATGTATAAATTGGTTTGGACAATCCCCCTACTTAAAAAAAAATAAACCAGTTAGTCATCATGGCAGGCCTTCTTAGCCTTTCCTCATCATCACCTCATCGACAACACCTCTTGTTGCGTCCTACTGTGGCCTAGGACTGGGCTGGGGAGGTGTCCTAACATTATTTTGAGGGTGATTCATTGACACCACATATGAATTTAATACCCCTTGGAATGTGTGATAAAGCTTGAATAGGACCGAGATACTAGGGAGCGGGGCCGCTCCTCGAAGACCTCCACGGTATCAAAGACTTGCACCAAATGTGCCAAACTTTAATATTGCAAAGACTAAAGGATCAGCACCTATTAAAATCTCGGCATAGGGACTACCACATTCTGGAATCAAAATACATGTAATAAAGTAACAATTAGTGTAAAACTTGAAAGAAGAAAAGATGAAACAGTCAAAAAAGAATAAAAAGGAAAATATACTCATCGCTCTCCAATGATGCATGTATCCCCAGTGACATATCGATCTACAACATCTATAGATAGAGGAACAGGAAAATGGTTTGTAAACTATGCTAAAAGGTCTTCATTTTAGTGGGTAAATAAGGGATGACCATACTCTGGAGATAGGAACCCCCTTAGCTTTCCGCCAAAATTATCCCTCCATCTCCTTCACCCTTGACTCAACTGCTCGAACTCTCTACTCAACTTTCTAAATGGCTACATCAGCGGTCCTTGTCTGGGACACCATCTTCACAAATGGATCTCCATCGCTCTCTGTATGGATCCTCTACTGCTCTAATCCCTTGTCACGTGCACGTGATAATATAAAATTTATCTCATCATACGTATACCAAGACTCAACATCCATATGCCCTATGCTAAGATGGGGAAAGAGCTCCCTACCCACTCTAGAATCTGTTGCCTGAGTTATATCCCCCAAATTAATACCCCTCCGGAGGGAAGATCTATCTTGAGTCTCCCCAGAATGAGAACTCTCACCCATCCACCAAAATCTTGAAAATGTAGTCCCTAAAGGGATCTCCCCCTCAGTCCCAGAGATCAAGTCCACCATATCTCCACCTTTATCCCCCATAGGATCCCTCTTGGATCTTAGCAAGCCAATGGATACGTATGCAAACAGACCCTTAACCCCACCATCAAAATCCCCCATAAGATTATTGTCCTCTCCATCATATTCCAAAACAACCCTAGGCATTCCATAACCTCCCCCAAGTGATGTCCCATGTACATCCCTCGAAGTCCTATCCCCATCATCCACCCTTGGTAACCCCACCATCAGCCCCTTCCCTCCCTCCCTGGACACCTTCCCTCCACTCATTGATGTTATCTCTCGTACCGCCGAAGTTTCTCCATCCCATGATAATAAAGCCTTAAAAGACATGGGGTTGGGCATAGTAATCACCCTCCTATCTAAAACCACCTGATAAGCTAAGCCCTCTCTAAGAAAATTTATAGAAGGAACCCCATCCCTTATAAAAGAAAAATTTATAATTGCTCATAATAATTTTATTTATCTTTTCCCGTTACACCCACAACACCTTTATGACTGTTCACAAGCCTTTGAAAAGAAGAATCGATGGTGACATTTGCAAGATTGAAGATCATTCGTTGTAACTTTACCCAAGAAGATTTTTTAGGTTATTTGGTAAATCTTTAAATATCCAAGGGCTGTTTTTAAAGAAGTTTTCATTTTAAAGTTTTTAAAATGATTTAAAATAATTTTAAAGCATTTTTTAAAAACTCGCTAACTCATTAGAATAAGATTGGCTTATCGTTCGAACGAGATATGTTATATCGTTCGAACGAGGTGGAAGTTTATTCAAACCAGTACATGTGTTTTTATTTTTTTTAAACGAATCTTTTCCAAATCTTTAATCTGCAAAAATTTTCCCTTTAAATAGAGATGTGGGATTAGATTTTTAAGAAGCCTTTTTAGAGTTTTTTTTACGATCAAACTCTACTATTTTTTCATCCAAACCCCCTGGATATTTAAGTATCACTTTGCCAAATCAAGAAGAACACAATCAAAGTTCAAAACCCTTGTAGAGATTTTCTCTACTATTGATTTGTGGAGTTGAGACTTCAAGGCTGAAAAAGAAAGGAATTGCAATCCTGAGGTTGATCAGTGGATACCGAGGGAAGAGCTGTTGCCTGTGGGTAGTGCTGGACTGCATCACATTTTCTAAAATACTTGAAGACCAACCTCGGGTTATATGTAGTTAAACTCTAAGTAGTTTGTAAGTCATCTTATGTTTGTAAATTTTGATAATATGTTGAACACGGGTTTTGCCCGAAAGGGATTTTCCTCACATCTTCTTCTTTATTGTTTGATTTGAATGCTTAGTTTGACATATTTAATTTGAATTTTATCTTTCATACACACTTAATTCTAATCAAGATAAAATTTGGTTAAAATTTGGATCTTTGTGTGTGTAACTAAAATACGAGAGAATCCATATAACCCATGCATTCTCAAATTGGTATCGGAGCCGATTACTCTAATTTATTATGTGATCATTAAAATTGAGATTATATGGATAATTTGTATAATAGGCTACCTGCGTTTGATGGGTCAAATTATTTATATTGAAAATCTTGAATGAGATTGGCATTGAAGTTGATTGACGAGAGAGTTTGGCTTATTTGTGAAATAGTGTGGACACCACCCACTGTGACTAATGACAATGTCAAAAATCTTAAACCTATCACTGCTTGGACAGAGGATGATTTTAAGTGGAGTATTTTAACTCCCGCGGCTTAAGTTCAATTTCTAGAGCCATCATCCCCGGCGAGTTATGCCGCATTATGATGTGCACCACGTCTAAGGAAACATGGGATACCCTCTAACTCACTCACGAGGGTACAAACGTTGTGAAACCTTCTAAACTACAAAATCCCACCGCACAGTTTAAAGCTATTACTATGCTATAATTTGAGACTTTTGATGAACTTTATTCTAGATTATCTTATATAGTCAATTCTAGTTTTAATTTTGGTGAGATAATTTCTGAGATGCGCTTTGTGAAAAAGATTTTGAGATCACTGTCGTCTTTTTTTATTTCTAAAGTCACAGTCCTTAATTCATTGGGAATGTTAGATACGCTTAGGTTTGAATAACTGATAGGAGACCTTTAAACTTATGAAATAAATATGTTTCCTAAAACTCAAAATCCATATAAAAGTAATTGCTTTGAAAGTACAATCTGAAAAGAAAGATGAGGTTTATTCTGACTTCGAGTATGATTTTGAACTAGATGATCTTGATCTTGCTAAAAATTTAAAAACAAATTCAAGTTATGAAAGGAAAATACTGCCAAATAAAATAAAAATTTTGAGAAAGATAAAAAGTTTAATACAAGTAACAAAGGTTTTGAAAAAAGCGAGAGGAGAGTACCCTAAGAAAGATGAAGGGTGATTCTATGAGTGCGAGGGTAAAGGTCACAAAGATCACTAGTGTGGTACGAGGTTAAAGATATAGTGAAAGTTCAAAGATGCCTTCATTGCCTCTCTTAGTGATAGTTATGTCCAGTCGGTGGATTCGAAGGACAAATCATCGCATAGATGTAACTTCACCATGTCCATATCCAATCCTGTTAGTACATTGAGTACGTCTCACACCGATAAGGAAGTTTTTAAACATGGTGACTTCGATAGTAAGTTTAGTCATTTTGGAGAGAGTGAGGTAGATGATGTTTTGAGTGAGGGAGAAAGTGGCCTTCAACGCGCTTACGTCGAGCTTTACACTGATTCCTTCAAATAAAAAAAGAAAAAGAAAGGCTTTGGCACTTATGGTGTTAGCCATAGAGAAGGAATTAAGTGATTCGAGAGAGAATGAGTCCTCGGTGATAGTTTCTTTAGGGGAGAGATTCATTTTAGTGGAGAGGGAAACTGGTGACTTGACTCCATAGTGGCTAGTCTTACAAGAGATCTTCAAGCTTCATTAAAGACTTTTGAGAAACATTAAGCCCTTATATCCCGACTCAAAAAATATCTCAAACATTCCTAGGAGGTCAAGGTAACTATAGAGAATATATTGATGAAGGTAAGTAAGATGTTCCTCACTCCCACTTTAGGTTTAAGGGAGAGGGAGGGATAGGTTACGATGGTGCATTCACTTCTCATGACATACCCGAATCGATTCCTAAGTTTTTGGTGGATCCTCATGGTACTTGACCTAAATCACAAAAGAGAGTTCATCCTAAATGAACTAACCAATGTAGACCCAAACAAGTCTATGTTTTCACCCATTGTAAAAGGAGACATCACCTTACATAATTTTGCAACAAGTTAGGAAGAACTCCACATAAACATAATCTCACGCACGACAATAGAGACTTTTCTAGTCTTAGAGATCAAGTTGAATTCCCAATCGCCATTTCTCAAAGCTTAATGGAAGAATTTTAAAGGATTTCTATGCCTTTTGAGAGCGTTTCTACTTCTACGAATAGAGACAACAACGATAAGGGCGAACAAAAGGTTGCATCCACTTGGGTACATAAGCATGATGAAAAATCCCTTGTTGTTCACATTGCTCTAAAGGTTCAAGATACTACTTAATGGTATTTTGATAGTGGGTGCTCTAAACACACGACCGATGACGAGTCACATTTTACTGACCATGTGAATCACAAGGAAGGCAAAGTCACTATTCGACATGGGAATAGGTATAGCATTTTAAGAAGTGGTTGTGTTGAGATACCCTGATTTCCTACGATAGTTAATGTGTTGTACGTCAAAAGGTTAAAAGTAATCGTAATTCGAATGAGCCAACTTTGCGACGCAAACTTTGTGATAAAGTTTGACCATTCTTAATGTAACATATATGATTAATTCGGTGAACTGCTACTATAAGGAGTGAGAACCGATAATAATTTCTATGGTATCATTCCTAAGTCCTCCTTTGTGTGAAATAATGCCACGGTCTCCTCAATGAACCTTTGGCATCAATGACTGGGTAATCTGAACTTTAAAGATCTTGAAAGATTAGTGAAGAAAGGCCTAGTTCGAGGCTTACCGTCTCTTGGGAAATCAAATTCCTTGGATTATGGTTCTTATTAAAGAAAAATAAATTTTAAGTCCCTATCGGAAGTTGAATAAGATTACTATCTCTCGTGTGCTGGATCTGATACACATGGATGTCATGAGACCTAATCGTAAAAAGAACATTGGTGGTAAGAGAAACATTCTCGTGATGGTCGGTGACTTTTCAAAATACTCTATCATGGGGTTTTTTAGAGAAAAGTTTGATATGGTTGAGTCACTAACAACCAAGTGATGTGTTCTATAAGACCAACACGGCGTCACTATTAATCAGATGCATAGTGATAATGACATTATATTTAAAGAAGTGGGAGTTGATAGCTATTGTGATGGAGTGGGCATCAATCACGAGTTCTCAGCCATTCGTACCCCTTAACAAAATGGGTTTGTTGATAGGAAGAACCAAAAAATTCAAGAGATAGCTAGATGCATGCTTCTTGGGGGAAACATTCCGAGACATTTTGGGCAGGGGCGGTTAATACCGTATGTCATACGGTGAATAGGTTATATCTTTATCTACACACGTCGTATGAGTTGTGGATAGGGATGAAACCCAACCTACCGTATTTCCATATTTTGAGGAGTCCTTGCTACATTTTGAGAGATAGAGAGCACTTATGAACGTTCGAATCCCAAAGCAATGAGAGGATTTTTGTAAGTTCTTATTCGTCGAGTAGGGCGTATAGGGTGTTTAACCTTATAAGCTCTATGATTATGGAGTCAATAAACTTCACAATTAGAGATGACGAGTCACCTACGTTGGTGGACCCTGACCACGAGTGTGAGAATGATGCACCCCCAATGATGATCCCATTGTTCCTCATACTACCCCAGTGGACCTTACTCTTTATTTAGAGGATCCAACCTCTTGGGTTCGACAGAGTCATGACCCTTCCACTATACTTGGTCATCCCACAGTAGGTGTCATGACCCGCGCTCAACTATAGAATGTGGTTAGCTTCTTATACTACACCTCGTTAGTAGAGCCCAAGAATGTAAAAAGCACGCAAGGATGGGCATTGGATATACGTTATGCAATATGAGTTGCTTCAGTTTTTCAAGAACGATCTCTGAGAGTTAGTCCCCCAACCTAGCGAAACTAATGTGAGTGGTACCAAGAGGACTTACGAGAATAAGATGGATGATAATGGTACCATAGTTCCCAATAAGTCCAGGTTGGTCGCTCAAGGTTACACACAGATTGAAGATGCAGACTTTGACGAGATATCCACTCCTCCTGCTATGCTTGAATTCGTTCGCTTACTACTCGTCATAGTACGTCATCTATGTCTCAAATTATATCAAATGGATGTAAAGAATGCCTTTCTTAATGGAATTCTACAAGAAGAAGTGTACACGGAACAACCAAAGGGGTTTGATGTAAGAGCAAGTTTTATAATTGCTAAGTTTTATTTTATATTTTGACTTTTCACATCACACATACACTGCACCTACATGACTTCTCTAGATTCAAAGACAAAGTTGAAGACATTCTAAAGAATGAATAATCGTACATCTTAATAACCTAAGAAGAAGTTATGGTTTTGATTGGTAAAGAGTTACCTTATGCTTTATGGGATTTTAGAATTTTTAAAGAGGTTAGTTTTTTAAAATGGTTTTAAAAAAATTAAAAAATAGTTTTGAAAATTCATCACTCATTAGAACGAGTTGTCTATCTCGTTCAAACAAGATTGGTAGTGTCGTTCGAACGAGATCCATTTTATATCAAACAAACCATATATGGCTTTCCACTAGATTTTTTTTCGAAGCCTCATTAGATGGTTGTTCGAAAAAAATAGGTGTGTCGTTCGAATGAGGTACCTTTCGTTCGAACGATCAGGCAAAATTTTGTTTTTTAATCCAAATCTTTCATATTTATCCTTTTATAAGAAACCTTATTATAAATAGGATGCATGGGATCAGACTTCTTAAGAACTCCACTTTCCATCTAAAAGCATCTTTTTGAGTTCTCTTTTATGATCAAACACTTTTATAATCATTCCAAACCCCTTGGAATTATACAGATCACTTTGCCAAATCAAGAAGAAGATATATAGTTAAAAAAACCTTTGTAGAAAGAAATCTCCACTACTAAATTGTGGAACCATGGTTTCATTGCTGAAGAATAAAAGGTTGGTCGGTGGATACCAAGGGAAGACTGCTTCCTGTGGACGTCTATTGATTGGATCATTTTTTATAGAAGAAACTAAAGACTCTGGGCATCATACTTAGTCTGTCTAATTAGTTTGTAAGCCAACTTTATATCAATTATTTAGTGGTGTTGAATATAGGTTTTTCCCCATTAAGGGATTTTTCCTTACTTCACCATGTCGTTTGCATGCTTGGATTGTGCTTTACAGTTGGACTACATCTCGTTTGCACTCCTAATTTAATTAAAGATAAAATTTGGTAAGAATTGGATTTTTTTTATGTAAAACTAATATACAAATCAATCGATTGAACTCCTACATTCTTAAATTGGTATCAGAGCAGGTTGTACTAAACTTCTGTGTGTTCCTTTTTACACAAAAAATTATCTTTAATTTTTTTTGGATTTATTGGATAATTTGTATAATAGGATGCCTATTTTTTATGGGTCAAATTTTGCCTACTGGAAAGCTAGAATGAGGTCCACTTTAAAATCTATAGATGAACGCATTTGGCTAGTGTGTGAAAGAGGGTGGACACCACCCACGGTGAATGTTGCTAATGTCATGAGTCCAGAAATTATTTCTGCATGGACAGAGGATGATTTTAAATGGTGTAATTTTAACTCATGCAGTCTGAGTGCCATCTCTGGAGCCATCACCCTTGACGAGTTTTGTTGCATTATGACATGGCCAATATCTAAAGAAGCTTGGGAAGCCCTCCATCGCACTCACGAGGGAACCAAAGTTGTAAAATCTTTTAAGCTACAAAATCTCATCACACAATTTGAAATGATCACTATGCTTGAGTCCGAATCTTTAGATGAGTTTTACGCACGTTTGTTTGATATAGTAAACTTGGGTTTCAGTTTAGGCAAGAAAATACGTGAGATACATGTAGTTAAGAAAATTTTGAGATCACTTTTAGCCCGCTTTATTCCTAAGTTACCGTGATAAATCCGTTAGGGATAATAGATACTCTTAAAATAGAAGAACTTGTAGGAGACCTTCATATGTATGACATAAAATATGTTTCCCTAAAATGTTAAACCTAAGGAAAAGGGAATTTCACTAAAAGTTCAATTTAAAAAGAAAGAGGAAGTGACATATGACTCCGAATATGATTTTGACTTGGATGATTTAGCCTTTTCTGTAAAAAAATTCAAAAAATTTCTTAAACATAGAAAAGAGAATAATTCCAAAAAAAAAAGGAAAAGTTTTTAGAAAGATCAAAAATATGAATCGAGCAAGAAAAATTTTGAAAAGGAAAATAAAGAATACCCAAAGAAAGATGAATAGAGATGTTATGAGTGTAAGGGTAAGGGTCACAAAGCTCACGAGTGTTCGACAAGATTAAAAAGATAAGGAAAAGGCAAAGATGCCTTATATTCCATGCTTAGTGAGAGCGATGTCGAGTCGGTGGTTTTTGGGGACGAATCACCACATGGACATAACTTCTCCCCGTTTATGGCTAGTCATGTTAGTACATCTAGTGCACCTCACGCTGATGAGGAAGCTATTAAACATGATGACCTCGACAGTGAGTCTAGTCATTTCGACGAGAGTTAGGGAGTGGATGTTTAAGTGAGAGCGAGAGTGACCTTCAATGCACCTAAGCCGATCTTTATGCTGAGTCCTTTAAAATGAAGAAGAAAAATAAAGGTTTAGCGATTGGAGTTTTATCCCTAGAGAAGGAGTTATCATAGGCAAGAGAGAGTTAGTCCTCTATGAGAGTTTCTTTGGGAGATAATGTTATATTAATTGAGAGGGAAAATGGTGACTTGACCAACAAGGTGTCTATTCTTATGAGAGATCTTCAAGCATCCATGGAGACTCGTGAGAAACTTGAAGTCCTTGTGTCCCAACTCGAGAAAGATTTTGTACATGATCACGAGGCCAAGGTTACTATAGAGGATACATCGAAGAATGTATATAAGATGCTCCTAGGTCCCTCTCTAGGTTTTGGAGAGAGGCGGAGAGTAGGTTATAATGGTGAATCCACTTCTCATGCAGCACCAAATCAATTCTCAAATTTATTGTTATGGGCCTTGAGCTAAACCAAAAAAGAGAGTTCAACCTAAGAAATCGAACCAATGTAGACCCAAAAAAGACTATGTTTGCACTTTTTACAAAAGGAGAGGTCACCTTAAAGAGTTTTGCTATAAGTTAGGTAGAACTAAACATACACATACTCTCGTGCATCTCCCTATAAACTTTGCTATTCTTAGAGATAAATTTGCGTTCTTAGTAATGACATCATAAAGCTTAATGCAAGAATTTTAATGGATGCCTATGCCAATTGAGAACTCTTTCAATGCTCCACAAGAACCAACAACGACAACGACAACGGCAAATAAAAGGTTACCTCGACTTAGGTATTTGAGTAAGATGACAAAGCCCTTGTTGTTCACATTGCTCTCAAGGTTCAAAATACTTCCTAGTGGTATTCTAATAGTGGGTGCTCTAGGCATATGACTAGGGACATATCATTTTTTACTAACCTTGACGATTGCAAGGAAGGTAAAGTCACGTTTGGAGATGGGAGTAGGCCTAGTATTTTAGAGCGAGATTGTGTTGAAATACCTGAATTCCCTAAATTATTCATGTTCATATCATTTGCCCCTATTGATAGATTGTATGTCTATTGTATTTCTATATTTATACTTGTTTTTTTTTCTCTATATTTTGAAAAATCCAAATAGATTTTTGGTTTTTAAGAAAAAGTTTGAAGAATTCTAGAAATATTTTATTTGATAAAAATTTTAAAAAAGACAAAAGGAATTTTTTTTATTTTCATTTTTCACCATACATGGATGCGCATTTAATATATTCGAATCACATTCAATCCATATATGTGACTTTTTTGTGGTGTTTTGATACATCGACCTGTTTCATTAGTGTTCTTAATAATGTTTGGTTAGCATTCTGTTGTTCTTTGATGATTACTTTCTTTATTCCAGACTCTTTTTCACCTTTATTAAACATGTGCATAGACTTTTCGAACACTGTGCTTGCTTACCATATGTCGAATATGGTGTTCTCATATTAATTATGCTTAATAACGAACCAAATGTACTAGTTATAAGTTATGCTTATAAGAACCATTGATCAAATTTTATTACCTACAAAATTTGCTTTATGTTAAGCAATGGAATGGGACTACAGAAGAAAAAATTATCTTTGCATTAAAAGCCACAATTTGTGAAAAGAGCCTTAACGACACATAAAAGCCGAAGTGCCAAGGACAATTGTATTTTATTGATCATTCGCTACATGTGAGAATTATGATATCTTCAAAGATTTTGAGAGTGAATTATTAAATATGTGAGATTTTGAGGGTGTTATAAAGTAGAAGATTAATGAATTGGCACCGCAGACTCTATTGAAAAGCATTAAATAGTTTCGAGTTACTGATTTGAGAAGCATTTAAATTCACGGCATATTGTATAAGCCGAATCAATTGCACTTAAGTACATAATTTTTACATCTAAGCTTAAAATTTTCTTTAGAACTATCTCATTGACTTCGTGCGCCTATGTTATGAGTGCCTATATTGATTTGTCTATGGAAAATTTTCACGAAATTACGTTTCTCTTTCGTGATTCAGATATTTTAATGCTATTCCATGGTGTGATGTATTTTTTATATGTATCTACCTTTTATACATATACATGTCATACTTGATAAAATTGAAATTTTTTCAAAAATAGTTGGTATGCTTCTTTGGAATTTCATCATATGTGCCTTATTGATTATCTTTCTAATGTTATTTCATTGGGATTATAGGGATTCTAATATTTCATGCTTAGTTTGTAACCCTTTTTATATTACGAACAAAAAAGGGGAGAACAAATTGAGGGAGAGTTTATTTTTCTTTAAACTCGTACCTGTCACTGTATTCTTTTGTTTCATGTGTGTGGATCTCTTTTCGCTTTGATGATAGTCTTTTGGAATACACAAGATGAAGAATTTCAGTTGAAGAAAAAGTGTCGAATGTTATTCCGTTTTGGGATTGGGAGGTCATCAGTTGTATTAGTCTTAAGGGTCAATTTTGGCTTCGTTTTGTGTTTTGTACAGTTTTGGACAAAGGGGGAGATTTGTAAGAGAAAATTTTATAATTTCTCATTTTAATTTTATTTGGAAACTCTCATTACACCCCACTACACGTTCTTAACCGTTCTCAAGTCTTCGAAGAGAAAAATCGTTGATCATATTTGTAAGATTGAAAACCATTCATCAAAACTTTTCCTAAGAAGATTTCTATGTTTGTTTGTTAAAGCTTTAAATATCCAGGGGTGCACTTACAAGTTTTCAAATTATTTTTTCAAAAATTTTAAAGGATTTTTGAAAAACTCGCTAACTTGTTAGAACGAGATTGACATGTCGTTCGAACGAGTTGTGAGGGGTCGTTAGAATGAGGTTCCCACCATTCGAACGAGATTTGAAGCGTCACCTTTTGGGTTCACTTTTAATGTCGTTCGAAGTTCCATTAGAAAATGTTTAAATGACATAAGGTACATTTTTCGAACGAGGTGGCAGTTTATTCAAATGAGTATGCACGTTTTTATCTTTTAAACAAATCTTTAATTTGTATCTCTTCGCAATAAGTTTCCCTATAAATAGAGATGCGGGATTAAAATTTTTAAGAAGCCTTTTTACAGTTCTTTTTGTGATAAAGCTCTACTATTTTCATCCAAACCCCTTGGATCTTTGAGGAACACTTTGCCAAATAAAGAAGAACACAATCAAAGTTCAAAATCCTAGTAGAGATTTTCTGTACAACTGATTTATGGAATTGAGGATCTATGGCTCAAGAAGAAAGGAACTACAATTCTGAGCCTGATCGGTGAAAATCGAGGGAAGTGTTACTTCTTGTGGGTGGTGTTGGACTGCATCACATTTTGTACAAGACTTGAAGAGCAACATCACATTATACTTAGTGAATCTCTAAGTAGTTTATAAATTGTCTTGTGTTTGTCAATTCTGATACAGTGATGAATATAAGTTTTCCCCGAAAGGGATTTTTCCTCACATCTTCTTCTTCATGTGTTTAGTTTGATTGCTTTGTTTGACACATTTAATTTGAACTTTATCTTACATGCACACCTAAAAATTGGTCAAACATTGGATCTTTATGTGTGTGTGAGAGTACGCCAGCAATCAATGTTCAAACTTGGTTAATTAAATTCCAATTTTAAGCCCAAAAATCCTAACTCTTGCAATTAATTGTGATTACCGAATTAAATAAATTTAAGAATGCAAACAATCACAAAAATGACGAAAAATCCCCCAAAAGGGCAAAACCTTTTTATTTCACTATATCTTGTAACACTTACAAATACAGAGAAATATAGCTTGACACAGGAATATTCGCAGGCGTCAGTTCGTTATCGTCGACAAGAGATCCCGCAAGAGCTCCAATTGTGAGCAATGGAGAATCAGTTTTATTTTTCCCAAGACTACTCCAGATGAGTAGAACAAGTAATCAAGGGATTAAATAATTCACATATGAATTTGGGACAGTGTGGTAAATCAAAAAAGGTTGAAAACTCTAAAAAATGAAGCCTTATTTGCAGTAGATTCTACAGAAAATGGAGTTAGAAGACTTGCAAAAACGTGAATCCAAAAACCTGTTTTTATAAGAAAATTAAGGTGGTGGCTCGCTCGAACGAGATGTAATGTCATTCGAACAACTTTTCCATATCGCTCAAACGAGATGCCTACTTCGTTTGAGCGATAGGCGCGTCTCGCTTGATGCTACTTCGCACGAACTTGAGTGTGGCTTGAACGACCCAAACGTCAAAATGTCCGTCTCTTGATTTAGAAAAAAAATATTTTCCCATAGAAAAATATTTTAGTTACTAAAAATAGTTCATAAAAAAATTCTGAAATAAATATGTAAACATTAAAACTCCTAATTAAATATTTTACCATAATACTGAGTGGAGTAGTGTGAATGTTGAAGACGCACATTGCACATTGTTCAATGATGTTGCACTATGCACTTATGAAAATGATGGGTGCGTGAAAAGTTCAGATTCCGATCGAGGTCGGCATGGATGATCATGTTGACGTGTCCAGTGTAGCGGTATAAGACATAAATGTTGTGATCTAGGGCACTTAGAAAATTTCCTAGATACTGAAACGAATATTTATAAAATCATGTCCTTACAAATCTCTCCTTATGTCTATGTCGGTACATACATAAAAACTATTCGAATTATACTACCTAAACTCAAAGCAAATGATATAAAATTTAATATCCCCATTAGACCCAAAAACTGGAAATACTAAATGACATATCTTCACAAAGGATTCAACATTTTCAAATCTTCAACTTCTTCAATCTTTCTTTGTCATCATCAGGGTGTCCAAAAGTCATCGTCAATTTTGTTTCTACACGCATGAGATAAGAAATAATACCCATGATGCGCAACAGTTTGAAAAATAATGATAACTAAAAATCAATATCAATTAAGCTTAAACAAATCATTATCAATTCAAACATAAAAAAAAAAAAAACTCCCTTGTAATTCGTTCTCCTCCTTTTTATGATGTCCCTAAATAGACAAATATGAAGAACACAAAGCAATGCAAATGGAGAATGTCACAAGGTAATAAAACTTTCTCTTTTTAAAAAAAAATTCAAAATTTTTCAAAACAAAAAAAATTATACAACAAAAAATCACAACATCACGAAAATAACTAAGTCATGGAAATGGAATGAATGGGTGTGAACAAATTCGATAGGAAAATCAATGCATACAAACATAACATATATACACGATGAATTTTGGATATTCCTAACGAATGAACTCAATATCGTCCTTAGGAGTAAACAATGCGAATTCAAAGTCTAAAATGATTTCCACACCAATAACGTCTAAAACTATGTAATACTTTTTCAAGACTTTGTCAGGACGTGCAAACTCATTTTTTCAACCAAACACATTTATAAATAATATATCTTTTATTTTTTCTTTTGATGTGATCTAAAACCTATGGGCCCCTTTTTGACATATTTATCTTTTTATTGCCTTTAAATTGTTCCGAGCTCTTTTTAAACGGTGGCTTTCATGACGAGTTAATTTTGTACTCTCGCAGTCCTTTCCCGTGAACACTCGTCATTTTTTTTGCAATTTAATTCCTCACGGTAAATGCTTCTTACATGCACTACTTTCATTGTCAAGTTTTATCGTATTTCGTTCGTTTTAAAGACAGGATTGATATGGAAACACTTCGACTAACATGTGATTTGACAAGTACAATAATAAAGCAAATCCATGCATGTGTGCATTGAAGGAGATAAGGAGCCAAACATATAGAAGATATCACTAATCACATCTTAATGAATCCATACATTATAAGGCACATGGATGAAATGATGTAGCATCTCAAAACACTATCAAACAATCACATGGAATATGGAATGAGATCGTGACTATGGTTATCATAAATGTTCATCCATAAATGGTGTAAACAAATACAAAACTCTTTTTGTGTTTTTCAAAATTTTCATAAAAAGAAAATCTTATTGGCTTTTTCAAAAAATTTATGAAAATCAAAATCTTTTTGGATTTTTTGATTTTTTTTTAGAAAAATTGAAAATCTTTTTTTTTTATTTTTTGAAAAATAAGAAAAAAATAAAACAAATAATAATGATACAAATGAAACAATCTAGAGATAGGAATAATATGATATGAATATGAAAAAGGCATCCTACTCTAGACATGGTGACCATCCCTCAGTCAACTGTGCAAATTCCTAAAAACTTACAAGGACTCTCGAATCTAAGGGAGTCTAAAGGTGTCATCAAAATATCGGCTAATTGGAGGTCGGTTGACACAAAACTCAAGGATACGACCTTCTCTTCAGCAAGCTCACGAATAAAGTGCTCGTGTATCCTAATGTGCTTAGTGAGTGAATGTTGGACTGGATTATGGGATATGTGTATCTCGCTCCTGTTATAATAAGGAAATAGTCATGGTGTCCTGTGATATCCCATATTCTTCCAACATCTGCTTCATCCACGGAAGTTGCATGCAACAACTCCCGACGGCTATGTAATTAGCCTCCACTGTGGAGAAAGAGATGGAGTTTTTCTTCTTACTCAACCAAGAGACAAGAGCAGAACTAAAGAAGAAACACCAACCAGAATTGCTCCTACATCCATTTGCATCCCCAGACCAATTGGAATCCCAATAGGCGAATAAACGTTCATCGATTTCAAAGGAATACCAAATGCCAAATGAGAGAGTCCCACTCACGTATTTGATAATATGTTTAAGAGCGATCAAGTGTGACTCTTTTGGGGACGTCTGAGATCGCGCACAAACTCCAACACTAAAGGTTATGTCAGGACGATTGGTGGTCAAGTATAAAAGATTACCTATCATACTCTGATACAAGGTTTGATCTACGTACTTGCATTAAGTGTTTGTACTAAGCTTTGTTAAGGTACTCATCGGGGTACATGCGTGTTTAGCAGAATCTAAACCAAATTTCTTCACTAGGACTCTAGCATACTTGGATTGGGAGATGAATATCCCATCCTCTAACTAACAAACCTTGAGACCAAGGAAGAATGTAAGCTCATCAACCATGATAATCTCAAACTCACTATTCATTTCCTCCTCAAAGTCGTGAACATGTAGGGATCACATGGGTCCAAAGACTATGTCGTCCAAATAGACTTGGGCAACTAAAATAGCACCATTTCCTCTTCGAAAAAATAACGTCTTATCAACTACCCCTCTCTTGAAGCCACGGTCTAAGAGATATAAAGTAAGCATCTCGTACTAAGCATGGGGTGCTTTCTTCAAACCATACGGGCTTTCCTCAGAAAATAGACATGATCAAGGTTCTTAGGGTCTTCAAACCTTTTTGGTTGTTCTATGTAAACTTTCTCCTTGAGATTGCCATTCAGAAAGGTTCTCTTGACATCCATCTAGTATAACTAGAAGTATAAACCCTAAACCCTAAACCCTAAACCCTAGGAAAAAGCCGAACGAACTCAAGCCACACAATAGGAACAAATGTCTCGTCAAAGTCTACACCCTCTATCTATGTGTAGCTCTGAGCAACCAACCTAGCCTTATTTCGGATAATGGTACCATTCGCATCCATATTATTCTTGTAGAGTCACTTGGTAACAATAGCATTATTCTCACTAGGTCGGGGGACTAAATCCTAGACATAATTCTTCTTAAACAAAAGAAACTCATCCTTCATAGCAGATATTCAGTGTTCATCCTTATGTGCTTCTTTGACGTTCTTAGGCTCGACTTTAGACGTGTAGCAAATAAAGCTAACCACGTTCTCTAACTGAGCATGGGTCTTGACACCTAGGGTGAGATCTCTTAGAATAGTAGTAGGATCATGACTCTCATGAACAAAAGTCGGTGTGTTTCCTAAGACGGGAGTAGGATCCACCCTGGGTGTGGGAGGCACAATGGGATCATCAGTAGGAAGTGCGTCATCCTCGCACAAAAGGTTAGAATCAATAAATACCAGCGGCTTATCATCATGCACGGTGACATTTATCGACTCCATAACCTCGATATGCTCGGGTTAAAAACTCGATATGCTCTACTCGTCGATGAATGCCCTAGCAATATTCCCTCATCGTTATGGGAGTCAAATTATCCTAATTGCTCTCTATCTCGTAGGATGTAGCATTTGCTCCCAAAGACACGAAAATATGAAAGGTTGGGCTTCTTTACAGTCCATAATTCGTAAGGCAAGTGTGTGTGGATGAAGGTAAACCCTATTCATCATATGGCACGTTGTAGATACCGCCTCTGCTCAAAAACTCTTAGAAACTCTATGACCTAGAAGCATAGATCTAACCATCTCCTAAATCGTCTGATTCTTCCTCTCAATAATCCCATTTTACTGAGGAGTCTTCACGGTTGAAAATTTGTATTTGATCCCGAGGCTATCACAGTAATGATCTACTTTAGCTTCCTTAAATTTAGTTTCGTTGTCACTACACATCCTATTGATAGTGACACCTTGTTGATTTTGCAGGAAATGACACTTAGTCATAAGAAATTCCACAGCATCGGATTTCTCTCTCAAAAAATCAACAATCGAGTAACGAGAGAAATCATCCACCATTATGAGGATATAACTCTTACCACCCAAACTCTCAGTATGAGTAGGACCCATAAGATCCATGTGTATCAAATCAAGCACTCTTGAAGTGGTAATGGAATTCAACTTCATATGGGGGTTACGGACTTGATTTGCCAACTAACAGGGTCCACAAGCTGCATAAGTAATTTTTTTAAGCAATAGCAAGCCATGTACTGGTCCTTTTTAACTAATCTCTCCTAATATCTAAAATTCACATGACTTAGATGTTGATGCCATATATCCATAAGAGTAATTATGGCACTGTTGCAGACAAATGAGGACTTGGGCACAATACCATAGCAATCATCTTCAGTCCTCACCCCTTGCAATAGAAGTTTATTGGCTTAATCATAAACATTGCACTCATTTCAGTCAAACTTTACTCTAAAGTCAGGGTCGCTTAGCTGGCTAATGCTGAGAAGGTCCACTTTCAAACTTTTAACTTACAAAACATCCTCTATCTTAGGAAATCCTAGTATCTCTACTATACCTTATCCTACTATGCTAGACTTTCTCCTGTATCCAAACATGACTTTACCTTCCTTACGATCCTCTAGGGAGGTAAAAAATGAAACTCCACTAGTCATGTGTCTTGAGAACACACTATCAAAGTACCACTGAGAGGTATTATGTGATTTAAGAGCAACATGGACAACAAGGGCTTTTACGCCGTGCTTAGGCACCCAAGAGGAGGTAACCTTATGTTTGCCCTTGTCATTATTGGTTCTAGTCGATATTCTGGAAGTATCTGCAGACGACAAAGAAATCCGTTGGAACTTTTCCATTAAACTATGAGATGTGGTGACTCAAACTCAACCTTCTCTCTAAGACTTGAAAAATCACTGGCGGCACGTGGCGGTGCAAAAGTATGTCATATCTGACCCAAAACTCCATAAGGTGGCCTTTTCTTTTGCAATAGGTATAAAAATACATAATCTTAGGCTGACCTTGGTTTGCTTTTCTTGGTCGAACTCTTTTCTAGGGTTTTAGGTGATGGCCATATGGATTCATAATAAACTCATGAATTGGTTCCAATGACACATGGGATGTAGAAGCACCATCAAAACATATTCCCTATCTTTCAACAAAGCCTAAAGTAGGGGTAAGGAGCATCTTTCTAGATCTGTCCTCTATCTTTACCTTGACCTCTGGGGATGTATGAAGGTCATGAGTGAGTTGGGTTACAAGGGCTTCAAGTTTTTTTCGAGTGTCTAGGGAGGAATGGAGCTCACTCGTAAGACTAGCCACCTGATTGGTCAAGTCCCCTTTCTCTTTCTCTAAACAACTTTATCTCTCTAAATAGTCTCTCTCTTTCTCTAAACTGACTCTATCTCTATGCAAACTCTCTTTCTCACAATGAAAATAGTATCTCTCTCTCAAGGTAATGCTAATGTATGACTCTCTCTCTCTCTCTCTCTCTCTCTCTCTCTCTCTCTCTCTCTCTCTCTCTCTCTCTCGGCTCTCCTAAATCTCTTTATAAGGTGGAGATCCTAAATGCTAATGATTTGTTACGCTTTTTAGTTTTAAACGAATCAGCATATAAATCGACATATGTGTGTTGTATATCACTCTCGCTCTCACTTGAAGCATCATCCCCTCACTCACATCGCTTTCACTGTCGAGATGTCTCTGTGAAGTAGCATCCTCATCGTCATGAAGCGCACAGTCAGTACTCACATGACTAGCCATACATGTGGTGAAGTTACATTCATGCGGTGACTCGTCTTCAAAATCCACCAACTAAACCTCATTTTCGTAACTCAGTAAGGCATTTAAAGAAGCTTTGCCTTTGCCTTGACGCTTAAACCTAGTAGGACACTCAAATGTCTTATGAACTTTATTATTACACTCATAACATGTATCCTCGTCTTACTTAGGCGCGCCCTTTTTACCTTTATCATTTTTCTTTTCAAACTTATTTTTCTCAAAATTCTTTTTATCTTTGAAATTGCCATTTTTCTTTAATTTGAGAAATTTCTTGGAATTTTTCGCAAATAAATCAAAATCGTCTAAATCAAAATCAAACTCCGAATCAGACATTTGTTCCTCTCTTCTCCTAGACGACTTTCCTTTCTTTCTTGCTAACCTCTCACTATTCTTAGCCTGGGTTTTTAGTTCTACCCCTTTATCTTTTAATTCTATTGTGTTAAGAAACCTGTCAATTTTATAAGTCTGGAGGTCTCCTACTAGTTTTTCTAGTTTCAGCCTACTCAAATTTCCTAATGAATTTAGCACAATGACTTTAGGGATAAAACGCTTAGGCAATGATCTCAAACTCTTTTTAACTACTGTAGCATCAGGAATGTGTTCACCAAGATTGAAACTAATGTTTATAATATCAGATATGCATGCATAGAATTCATCAAAACACTCTGATTCAAGCATGGTGATTGTCTCAAATTGTGTAGTTAAATTTTGCAATTTTGATTATTTGAATGCATTAGTGGCTTCAGGGTAAGTTGTAAAACATCTCATGCTTCTTTAGACGTATTACACGTCATAATGCGTCAAAAATCCTCGGGGTGATGGCACCAAAAATTGCACTAATCCCACATGAGTTATATGTGCTCCATTTAAATTCTTCCTCATACCATTCAGTCACAGCTTTTAAATTTGTTACATTTTCTACGGTGACAGTGGGAGAAGTCCACACTCTTTCACACACAACCCTGACACATTCATCAATGGCCTTTAAGTTAGATTTCATATGGGCATTCCAATATGCATAATTTGTCCCGTCAAAAATTGGCACTCAATTATACAAGTTTTCCATTGAAATTGCGCTTTTTCAAAAATCAACTGATCATGGTCCAAATCCATTACCAAGATGGTCACGGTCCAAAGTAGCGACCTAGAAAGAAAATTCGTGACAAGGTGTGTGACAAAAGGAAAGTGTGGTATAGGAAGAGTCTTAGTCTTGGTTTCATAATGTGACTATGGGGGTCACGACTCCAGACCATGACCAAGCCGTGACCAATTTGGTAGGAATTTTGGAGCCTTTTTTAGGAAGTGGGTGGTCACGATTTTGAACTGTGACCCACCTGCAACCAATGAGACGCTTCCGTATTCATAGTCTAGAACCGTGACCCCCTACCTGAGTTTGAATTGGTTACGAACGTGTGGTTATAGCTATAAAATATGACCAAATTCAGCACGTGATTGGGTCCAGGCGTGGTCATGACTCTAGAACTTAATTGATTTGATAAATTAAAGAGTCACAGTCATCATCACAGCTCCGGACCATGACCATCCTTGGGTTTTTCCATTTCACGATTTATTTCTCTCTCACACCTCTCTCTCTCCTGCTCTCTCACCAGTGGATCCACCCTCACACACACCGGAGACTCCACCCTCACCCACATTGGTAATACTCTATCTCTCCTACTCCCTCTCGCCTAATTTCATGATATATGTGTGTTTGTGTTTGTGTGTGTGTGTGTGTGTTTATGATTTATCTTGCTTGTGTGTGTGAGAGAGAAAAATTTATGATTGATCATCATGCTTATAGTTTGGAATAATCAATTACACCATTATGTACATTCTCACGACTTTAATTATAGACTATTTAGTGACTAAATATGGCAATCGAAGAGTTGATTTTATTTCTACAACATATTGAGAAGGCATATGAGGTTAATTTTGTGTATTGTGTAAAATTATGTTCAGGGGTATTTTACAAGTTTTTGAAACATGAAATATATTTCAAAAGTTTTTTAAACAAAATATCACTTTTGAGGCATCTCATTAGAATGAGGTATTGAGGGTTGTTCGAGTGAGTTTCTTCAATTCGTTGGATATGAGTCGTTCAAATGAAACTTCAAATGAGATCTTTTGCTTATGGTGCTAGAATGTTGTTCGATCTATCATTTGATGTTGCTCAAACAAGTTTGCATAGGTGTACAAATGAGGTACAGTTCGTTCGAACGAGCCTAAGAAAAATATTACTTTATTTTAAACGTAATATTTTCAAGTCTATCTCTTGGAGATTTTCCTCCCTATTTAAGAGATACGAACTTTCACTTATTTACAGGCCTTTTTTCACCTATTTTGCGATCAAACACTTTAGTTTTATAAATCAAAACCCTTTGGATAATTTGTGATCACTTTATCAAACCTTGAAGAACACATTTATTGTTCAAATTCCTATGGAGTTCATTATTTACTACTGAAGATAGGAAATAAGTTTTCTAAGTCTGATTGGTGGATACTGAGGGAGCTTATTTTGGGACATTGTTGGATTTGCATCGCTTTATTTTATCAATAAGGAACGAGACATAATTGCGATACTTACTAGAGTCTAAGTCTGTAAAACTGTTTATATCGTCGGTGTTGATATGAGAAATCGAACACTAGTCGGTCTCATATCAGCAAGTCAAGTGTAAAGTACATAATAAGCAGATAAAGCTAATAAAGAGTGATAAAAGACAAGATATAGAATGGTTCGGCTACTAAAATGAGCGTACACCCACTTGGATGCCTCATTCTCATTACACGCATTGCATGATACAATATGAATGGGCCTAAAGAGGCGTAAAAGCATGATAATAGAAGAGAATACATGACTATGATGATTCCGAGAGTGCCGGTGTAACTGATGCGATGCTGGAGAGTAGTCCCTAAGAGAGTATCGTCAGTTCTGAGTTAGGTGTCAGTATTACAAATGAACCCGAAACTCCCTATCTCGAGGTGTGGACCTCTATTTATAAGAGGTGTACATGTTGTATTGTTGTTGTGATGGAGAGAGATGTGTCCAGCTGAGCAAGAAGGTTGGAGTCGCGCCCTTATAAATGTAGTTATGCAGTGTCTGTGAGTGGAGTCGCAGCCTGTATGTATAGGGCTACGACAACAAGGCTTCAATGTAGGGTAATCATACTTGGTCCGCGGCAGGGTGTTATATTTGTCATATCAATAAGCCCCCAAGGCGTAGTACTAAGGAATAATTTGGTGTTGCGTCTTGATGTTGGCCTACCATGGTATGTTGTCTCTGTAGTGGCTATTTCCAAAACAACGTTTCGTCTTCCCGTGCCCTCTTATATAAATGGATGTGGACGTGGTCTTCATTACGTGTTCCAAACTCTTGAGAGAAAACCAAAAGCCAACCTTTGTCCATTCATCCTTTAAGTTTTTCGGCGAGCACTAGGTGGTGTTTTGTGGTGTCAGGAGGCTGATTCAACCGTTTTTTGTTAATTTCTAGGTAACTTTTCAACCCAAAACCACCTGAATAGTTTTATAATTCAATCTCTTCAATTGTTCTCGATTTCTGATTGTAATGGACTGATTGTCAAGCCTTGCGAAATAACTAGTGTAATGGACTGACTGTCAATTGAATCCATGCCTGCTAATTCCATAATGAACTGAACTCATTTGAATTCTTGCGATTGCTTAGATCGTAATAGATAACTAATTCTGAATTGAATCATGCTAAAAAAAATTCTGAAACAAACTCATTTGGGCTCACAATAGATAATTGGTATGGATTTGAATAAAACTTCAATAGATCAGATTTGTTGCTAACATCCATGTATAATCGATAAGAGAAATTCAATGAGTTAGGCTTAGATTCTTAGGTCTTTTTAATTCCCAGATTATAAGATAAAAATAAAAAAATAGACCCATGAAATGCACTTGTGTAGGATCAAATTCATTGATTTTGGAGTTGAAAACATATTACTCTGTTCTTGACGTTCTTGGGTGAAACTTTCAAATTATAAGGCATCAATCTTTAAGTTAGAAGTGTTAACTTGTTTAAGAATTTGGTCGCGGCTTATGACATACCTGGCTGCGGCATCATAACAATAGTATAATAAATACCCCCTTTAACTTAGGGTTGCCTTGGGCTAGTGTCCGCGACCCTTTGCCAATAAATCCCAGGATTGTGGCATGTAAGAATATATTTAATATCTCCTTCCCCAAAAGATTATGCCCCGATAGCAATCTAATTTCTAGGATTCCATGGCCCATCACTTGGTGTAGTTAGCCATAATTGCTGAACCTCCTATTTAACTTTCAATCATATTATTATGTTATTCCTGTTGCGGTCTTTAAAAGACCTATCTAACCATACTGGATGCGGCACCTAACTGCAGACTCTTTCTACTTTTTAGGTCTTGCTATAGCCATATAAGTTAGGATCCTGATGAACTTCTGAAAGATTTTTGGAACAAACATTTTGGAGTCTCTCCCCCTAAACTTTCTTTCATGCATCCTTTAAAGACATTAGGGCCTTGCCAACTAAAAGATTTTCCCAATTGTGTCCCTAGACTATAACTCTGCAGAATCTAATTGTAGGAAAGGTACGGAGACCATGACAATGGAGGAGGCGGCCAATTCTAGTAACCAACAAATGGACATTGATGTCGCGATTGTGGGACTTTCTGAGGCTAGGGATGCACCTACTGGCCCATCTAGCAGAGCTCAGAGACCTCTTGCATCTCTAAATGTCTGCATCATTATGACTAAGGAGTGGGTTAATCAGGTGGCTGAAGCATTTAAGTTTCCTGAGAATGTGGTCTGCACTGCACCCTCCGCGGATGAAAGATCATTCTCTATTATTATTGATGATGGGGTCTGCTTCCCCCTCCACACATTTGTATATGGGCAACGGCTACCTGTCCTAGTCCCAGTTAGGAGAATTTTCTAGGCAATGAAGTTAGCCCAAGACCAACTAGATCCCAATGGATGGAGGGTAATTCTTGCATCGATAGTGCTGTGGAAGAGAGAATTCAAGAGAGGCATAACTCCCGCGGAGTTTTTCTATTTTTATTGCCTAAAGGAAAACTCCGTGAAATTCGTATGGTATTATTACTTTACCATCTACAGTAATGATGAAACCCTTCATACTGGGAGGACCACCAGTGTAAAAATTTGGAAGGGAAAATACTTATATATCTCTGGAGAAAGGTGGGAGATCCACCCAGATGAGTCTGGGAGAGAGAGATCGTTCAGGACGTCACGGAAGTGGGGTCAACCCTCCAAACAAGGTAAGAAAGGCCGCAGCCTTTCTAAATTATGGCCACATCATATTTTTACAATTGTAGTGGACATACTCTTTCCTTTGCTTTTGCACTAATATTGAACTTTTTTTGCAGCTCTTGACAATTTGTAATTAAGTGAGCGGTAGGAGAGTAGGGTAAGAAGGGTTGCGGCTGTAAGTGCTGAAGAGAAAAAGTTTAGCACACTTCTTACTTCAGCTTCCATCTATAAAGGGGGTTATTTCACCAACAAATCTCTTCCCAAAGTAATGGTCGCGGAAGGTATTAATTTCCTTTTTACTTCTTACTCCGCAGTAGTTATTTTCAGTTCTCTGATATTTACTCTTGCTTTATTTCTTCTTCAGGTGAGGAAATTGATAGGAAGCTGTTAGCAACCCAATTATCTGAAATGGATGAGGACGCAGTTTCCCTCAACAATGCAGCTAGGCAGAGAAAGATAAAAATAATGAAGTCCAAACATCTTATTGCTACCATCGTGGATGAAAAAACGGATCCTATCTCACCTTCCAATCAGGTTGAGGGTCAAATAACTCCTGTCGCACCTTCCACTTAGGTTGAGGAGTTTACTTCTCAAGAAAGGCCTAAGGGCCAATTTGATGATGGTGTTGGGTCTAACCTGGTCGCGATAGGATTAATGCCTTTTGTATCTGAGCAACCGCTAGACCGCTAACACTTGCTAATAAACCTTTTAAATTCACCTCCTATTCCAACAGTAATGGTTGTCAATGCCAATTTAGCTCCTCCTCAAGGCTGCCTCAGCGTTGCCCTAGATGGTCATCCACGGCCTCAATTGAGGAGACCAGATCCTCAATCATTTTAGGACACAACAACCCAAGATATCCACAAGATGCGGAAGGTGGCTGATGGTGCAGACTTAGATCGTCTGGTGGAAGAAGACCACGAAGACTTGGAGGAATATGCCCTCCACAGTTTGTGGAGAGTAACAGCAACTTCAACTTTTCAATACTACTACTTTTTTATAACGCACATTTATGTTTTCTAACATTCAATATCTTCCCAGGCTGCAGACTTTGTGATGTCCCAAAGGCTTAAATATGAAGTCCTATATAAACTGAAGGAAGCCACGGACAGTGTGCACATTATCGACCTAGAGAAGTCCAGGGCTGATTCCTTTCAGGCTGGGAAGTAATCCTCTTCCGTGGCACTTGAGGCATACAAGATGGATGCTGACGCAGTGGTTCAGGTCATAGAGGATGCTAAGAAGGAGGCTGAGGAGAACTTTAAACAAGATGTAGACTCTTTAAAGATTGCCCAAGATCAAGTTGCTGAGGCTTCCCAGGCCATAGCCTTTTCAAATAGCAACCTTGAACTCCTTCAGATGAAGTTCGATGAATTAGAGGCTAAGGCTACAAATGATGCTCTGGCCCATGTCGAGACCATCAAGAAAATGGAGGAAGACCACACCACAGCTATTACGAAGAAAGATGAAGATCATAGAGAGGCCCTTCAATTGTCCATAGACAGCGCCATGGGATCATTCAAAGGATCAAAAGACTTCTTCCTCATCAACAATATAGATTGCATTTGTGGCTATCAAGAGTTAAGATATAGGGTGGTCAAAAACTTCCTTGATGCCAAGGCCCAGATTATGACTTGGAGTGTTGGAGATGCTGAACACAGTGCATGTGTGGCTAAAATAAAGGTTGTGGAAAATGAGAGAGAAAGAAAGCTATTAGAAGAGGCTACGGTTGAAAGTGAAGAAACTGAGACTGTCGCAGAAGGAAAATAAGGAGATGTTGAAGACGATGTTGGGTCTTAAAACTTAGGGAACTATCTCCTCTTTTTGTTTTTATAATGCACTTTAGGTTGCAACCTTTTTTAACTTAAGCTTTATTTTAGGCTGCAACCACTTGTCTGTATAACTTAACATTTCAATCTTTTGCCAAGGCTGTAACCTTTGATCTATCTGTTTACCTTAACTGCTCCTTTGCTTACTCCTTTATTATCTTCCTTGATATTTGAATGAGTGTCGCTACCTTATATAAAATGTTGATTTCTTGAATGAACTTGAGAAAATACTTCATCACTGACTAAAGTAGATATAGGGCCGCAACAATACCTTCAAAATAATTCCACAGAATAGGTTGCGGCCTATTATATTTTGCCTTACAAAGACTTCATATTTTCCACTCCATAAGTGGCTATCATCCCTCAAACCACGGTGTCAAAGACAAATAACTTTGGGGCTATGGATAAACTACTTTTACCTCAATTTTCCATCGTTTTTTTATTATTGGTTGTAATGCAGAGGTTGCGGTTGGTTTTAACCCAGCCGCGACATTTTAGCACTTAATGTCCACAATTTTCCTCTGTTACATCCTCTAAATTAGTGA
This sequence comes from Sambucus nigra, assembly GCA_949130495.1. Classification (NCBI taxonomy): domain Eukaryota; kingdom Viridiplantae; phylum Streptophyta; class Magnoliopsida; order Dipsacales; family Adoxaceae; genus Sambucus; species Sambucus nigra. The sequence continues at coordinate 288,301,391 of OX422215.1, read as the reverse complement.
ATGGACTCCTTGATGGCTGCAGCCATATTGATAGGGCTACGGATCCATTCCGGACCTTGTCTTATAAAAATGGTGCTCTGTAAATGTTTGGGACACTATCAAGCCTCCCCAAGGAGGGTTATGTTATTAAGTCACCCACAGCTAAGATATGGGATACTATCAAGCTTCCCCGGATTGGGTTATGTTATTAAGCCACCCATATCTAAGATATGGGATACTATCAAGCCTCCCCAGGCTGGGTTATGTTATTAATCCACTCACAGCTAAGATACGGGATACTATCAATCCTCCCCAGGCTGGGTTATGTTATTAAGCCACCCACAGCTAAGATACGGGATATTATCAAGCCTCCCTAGGCTGGGTTATGTTATTAAGCCACCCACAGCTAAGATACTGGATATTATCAAGCCTCCCCAGGCTGGGTTATGCTATTAAGCCACCCATGACTAAGATACGGGATATTATCAACCCTCCCCAGGCTGGATGGTATTAGAGCTTAGGTATACGACAACCCTCGGGTCTTGGGTATTGGGTCTAGAATGCGGGTTAGATATGTTTTCTTTGGAGATAGAAAATTTTTGAGGATGTGTTAGGCATCGTGGTGAGGATGTTTAAAATTTATTAGATGCCTTTAGTGTGTGATTTTGGGAAATAGAATCGAGTAGCATTTTATTTCGAGTGTTAGGTTTCGTTTAATTTCGAGGACGAAATTCCTTTTAAAGGGGGGAAGTATGTAATACCCCATTATTTTGAGGGTTATTTATGAATATTATACTAGATTTCAGTAATATTATTATTTTATTAATCGGTGATAAAATAATTTATTTTGGTTTGAAATTGAATCAAATATTTAAATTTAAATTATTTTTGGACATTTATAATGGTTTAAATATATAAACTAGACAATTTTAAATTAAAGGTCATTATGGTAATATGTGTTAGTATATCTTCCAAGATAGAGTTTTAGAAAGGGGCTATATAAGGAACATTATGGGTGATTATAAGGAAAGGAAGATGAAAAAGAAAGGCCAAACATGAAATCCAAAGAGGCAAAAACGAGTGAAATGAGAAGAGCCAATTTGGAATGTTTAGATCTTCTTTTTGAGAGCCTTCGAATGAGAATTGAGAAAAACTCAAAACACATACCTGACTCAATTTTTCGTCTAGAAAGAATCCAAATCTGAAGTCAGATTGGCGATTCGAATAATTTTTGGATCTGATTTTTCTAGGTTTTTAAAATAGAACTATTTGAGGTTATCTCGTGTTGGGGCTAGAACATGATTTGATTATTTTTGTGAGAGGAATGTGATGGTGCGATTAGATTTTGAGGCTGAGTTTTACGTGACCATTCATGCGATCATTTTGAGGTACGGGACTTATACAATATGATGTTAAATTCTCTCGAGAGTATTCCATTTGTTTTATGTGTCGATTTGACTCATGATTGAACTGTGATATTCATTTAAAATCTGAATAATTATTAGAATCTTAATATTGATTCATCGTGATATATTATATTGTGATTTGAGCATCGAGTCATGAAATTTTAATATGGCACGGAGAATGGGCACCCGCCAATAGTCCCACAAATCGTTATATAGCTTTTAAATGCCTAGGGGAGGTAAGGCCTGTGACTCATTGATATGTTATTGGGAAATTAATATTGATATAATGCTTGAGTATTGCATTTGATTTGTATATGCGATTCCTATTGTTGCAATTTATTCATCGTGCTAATTATTTTTGAGCATCTATTCTTGTTATATTGTGTAATTCCCTGTATTTTCTTTTAGTTAGCAGGCTAGCGTGGATTGGGACGCTATGAGCTAATTTGGAGATTTATTTTAGAGCATTGGATTGGAAGATGTATTTTGATGTAATAGATTAGTGGTGTAATTTTATATTTGAGAGAAACATTATTGTTATCTTTATTGTAGAAATAGAAAATTGTGGAGTTGTTGTATTTATATTATGGACATTTAGATGATCTATACTTGATTTTGATGGATTTAGTTTAGTTTTATCGTAATAGCACGCCGCGTGTCTCTGCGGGCACGCGGGTGGCTGGATTATATTATTAAGCCATCCACAGCTAATATATGCATCCTGAAAGATTAATGCGGGGGAATTTGAACCCCTGAAGTTAATAGTGGCGTATAAAGAAGGATAATGGACCTTATGAATATAAGATTATGTCATTGCCCTGCGAAGGGCGTTGTGAGCCAATTTAGATAGTTGCTCCCGATAATTGCTTTTGCCATTTGAAATTATCATACGCCTTCATATAGTCAGGCGTCATGGCGGGCATTGTAGTCCCATTCAATATAATTATTCCCGATATAATACGTTGTCTCCATTTGGAATCTGTTTAAGACAAAAGGTCTTTTATAAGATAACCTTAATGGAATCGATAAATAAAAATATGGCACTAGAAAGTAAGCCTAATATCATATATTCATATATTCACGACTTTGTTAGGATAATACAAAGTTAAAAAGGAACTGTTCAAATAGAGTTCTTCACTTAAGAAAACATAAACATAAAGTGAATCATAAGCATAAGCAAATATGACTAGGTGTGCGGCCTGTTAGACTAGGCTGCACCCCCTAAGAATCCTTGAGGAATCGCTGCAACATTCCCTGCCTTATAAGCCTTTAAATTTCATCCTTGAAGGCATAGCACTGCTCAGTGTGGTGGTTGTGGTCTTAGTGGAATTTGCATCATTTGGCTTTGTCCCTTTTGTAGGGTGGAACTCTCAGCTTCTCTGGCAATTTCAGTAGCTTATCCTCCTTTATGAATTCGAAGATGTCTTCAATCTGGAAGCCCAATAAGGTGTAATCCTCAAAGCCTTTTTTTGCTTTCTTCTGGTTCTTGTTGTTTGCCTCTGGGGCTGCGGTAGTGATTGTTGTAGCAGTGACCCTTGGTGTCGTGGCCTCTAGCATGAGAACTCTCTGGGTCAAAAAGTTGACTTGAGTTTGGAGTGAAGCATGGTTGTTGTACAAGTGGTTGAGGTGATTGTATAGATGCACAACCTCTTCCTTTATCTCTGCATTTCGGTTGGACCCTCCCTCAATTTTCTACTTTGTTAGTCTTTAAAATATATATGTATATATATATATATATCCTGAGACCAAAATTAACAACAGTGAGTAATGCAAGCAATATAGAGGAATAAACCATGCAACTGGGAGTGAAGGTTGTGGCATCATGCCTACGTGTGCTTATATAGCCCCAGCAGTATGCCACGGAGCAACTGTCGCTACCTTTCAAAAGGAATACCAAGTGTTGTCATTTATGCAACATGCACCATAAGGGTTGTGATATCTAAGGAATTTCTTGCCAGGCCGCATCCTATTTTCTTCTACGTGATGTGATTCCAGTGGTTTTCCAAGCTAGGTCCAAACCATATGTCTGTTACTGAAAATAAACCTTCTATGGGTCTGCTAGGGACAGATTAGTCTTCGGGTGCTCTAAAAAATGGTATAATCATGGCAGAAAATAATGGATCATAAGCTGAGAATATAATACATGAGAAAATATAACTCTTTCCTAGTTACCACCTTTTACGAGGCTAATGCCTTTTGCATTTTTTAGCTCCATTTATGTGAGGTAACATCATCAGGGTATGTAAGAATAGATCCACGATCATAAAAAAGAGGACCCGTGAATAGATCTAAATATATGCAACACCCATTTAAGAGCGTATATACAAAATACAAACTTAATAACCAAAATTCACTCATGAGATGATGATCCAAAGGATCCCCATGAATAAAATAAGGTGTTTAAGAACCCAAAAATATTGAGAAACAAGATTAAAATACCTCATTTCCCACAGACGGCGCCATATTATTGGTACGAGAAATCGGCCACTAGTCGGTCTCATATCAACAAGTCAAGTGTGAAGTACATAATAAGCAGATAAAGCTAATAAAGAGAGATAAAAGACAAGATATATAGTGGTTAGGCTACTAAAATGAGCCTACATCCACTTTGGTGCCTCATTCTCATTATATGCATTGCATGATACAATATGATTGGGCCTAAAGAGGCGTACAAGCATGAGAATACATGACTATGATGATTTCGGGAGTGCCTGTGTGACTGCTACGATGCTGGAGAGTAGCCCCCAAGATATACCGAGCGATCTAGAGATTATCGTCAACTCTGAGTTAGGTGTCAGTATTGGAAATGAACCCGGAACCCCCTATCTCGAGGTATGGACCTCTATTTATAGGAGGTGTGCATGTTGTATTGCTGTTGTAATGGAGAGGGACGCGACCAGCTGAGCAAGCAGGTTAGGGCCGTGCCCTTGTAAATGTAGTTTCGCGATGTCTGTGAGTGGGGTCGCAGCCTGTAAGTATAGGACTGCGGCAGTAAGGCTTCAATGCAGGGTAATTGTACTTGGTCTGCGACATGGTGCTATATTTGTCATATCAGTCGGTAATACGTTAGTTGTAACATTGTTGAAAAGGGTTTTTCCCGAAACAATTTTTTCCTCATATCTTGTGTTGTTTATTTGATTCGATTTAATTTCAATATCTTGCCTTCTTAGTTTCACATAATTAATCAAGATTAAATGTAAATTGAATTGGGAATGGGAATGGGATTCTTTGTGACCTAATTTATCGATTCTATCTTTGGCCATATATAGTCGAACCACTCTGTATATTTTTCAATGTGTGTATATGTGTTTGTGTGCATGTGAGGCTCCGTATACACACACAATGTATATATTTATGTGCGTGTGTGTTTAAATATGAAACTGGGTATGTTATATTTGGTATTTGAAATTGGATATGTGAAATTTGGTATTTGAAATTGGGTATGTGAAATTGTGTGTATACGCTATCGAATAGTTAAATTGGGTAAGTGAAATTGGGTATATCCGCATTAGAATAATGAAATTGAGTATGTGAATTTGGGCATATACATAAAATTAGACTAAGATGTACATATACTCACACACACACATATATACACATATACTCACACGCGCACATATATACACACGCACTCACACGCGCACACACATACTCACATACACACATACTCATATGCGCACATATATATACACACATACTCACATGCGAACATATATATTCATATATACTCAAACGCACAATACATGAATTCTTATATATACATGAAGTACCTCCTATACTCATATGTGCACGCATACACCACAACCCCCCCCCCCCCCCCCCCCCACCACCACCACCACCACTACACACATGCACACACACATACGTATACTTTTGGTAACATTTGATATTTAATAATATGTTAACACATTTTCTTTCCATTCCATGGGAGCATACAATTGGAGAAAAATTATTGAAGCTTAACTGATTCTAGGTGCTTTCTTTATTTAGGTAATTTTATTAATCTTCTCTTTTATATAATAGTTTTATATATACTTATAACTTATTGTTTAACTATTGTGGTTGTGTTCACCTCTTCCTTAAGTAGTTATTATTTGGATGAACACAAATTGGTGGAAGGGAATGCACATTTGGTGGATAAAGAGTAATTTTAGGATAAATATAATTAAATTGAACTTAAATTAGACTTGTTGATAGTGCTTAAATATTAATTCATATATATATTTGGTTAACTATCATGACCATGATCACCCCTTCCTTAAATAGTTGTTTGGGTGAACACAAATTGGTGGAACGGTTTGCACATTTCGTGGACACATAGTAATTCTAGGATTAATTTAATTAAAATGAACTTAAATTGGATTTTTTGATATTATGCGATTGAATTTTAATGCGTACATCTATTTGGTTAATAGTTGTGGCCTTGTTCACCCTTTCCTTAAGTTGTTGTCGTTTATGTGAACACAATTTGGTGAAAGGACTTGCACATTTGGCGGACACATACTAATTTTAGGATTATTTTAATTAAAATGAACTTAAATTGGACTTGTTTTTTATGATTGATCGGATGGAAAACAATAATTAATTTAGGATTAATTAGATCCATTACCTCTGGGATTAATAGTAACACCCTCCTTTTATATATTTTCTCAGAAAAATGAGTCACATAAAAAATTACTTTCAACAAGAGTACGAGAGGGTGCAATTGTATTGCACTAAATATTATATTAGTGCATGCCACATATAGGAAACTTATATTTACAAGTATGGAAAATTGAAAAGTATAATTACCTTACAAATCATGGAGTTGAACTCTCGCAAGCATAACTATTCGATCGTAATCTGTTTTCCTTTCCAGAATGTTGGGATAAGGCAGTATATAATATATTTCTCTCTCATAATCGAGACAGGGGTCTGAAGCTAGTGATATAATTAGAAAATGCTAGAAAAAAAATATTCATCCATTATGAATACAACTCCGTAAAGAGAGCATTCACCAAGATTGTGATATCTGACGATATATGCACATTAAAAATGAGCTCGCAAATAAATTTAAGTTTAAAGGATTTCGAGTTACTATCATGGACCTTTGTACGTCAATCATAGATACACTTTCGCTCAGTTGGTCGTGAGCAAAATTTTATAAATTTTTAAGAACTAATACTGATTAGATGGAAACCAGGCACATCAAGCATTTTTTTAAAAGATGTTGAAAAGTTATAGACATATATATAGTCGTAAACATAATTGTCATACATTTGTTGCTAAAAAATTTTAATTGTAGGCAATGTCAATCATGTATGAAAATGATCAACCAAATAACTGAACACCGCCAACTGGGAGCTCTTCTATACCCCAACATCAATCATCATCACCTGGGGGTTGTCAATACTCTACTCCACCGCAAATTTTGTTTACCACTCCATCTATGAGTCATCAAACTCAAGAAAACCCTATTAATCCAACACACCCACCTCTCTCTACTGAGGAACCCCAAGCCAATGATAAGATTCCCATTGGGTTCACCTTGATCGAGAATAATCCTATTGATAAAAAGAACTGAAGTCTAGTTTTTTAAAGCCCGTTATTTGTCTCTTAAAAAGATGATTATGGGCATCAGAGGCTCAGATAACTGGAAGAAGGTTGATCATGCCATAAAAGATGATGTGTGGGAACAACTTTGTAAGACTTTTACATTCCCATCCCGTTCCAAGGCAAAAGCTATTTCCTGAGTGTCTAATCATATGAAAACCTGTTAGAAGGACCTTCGAAAGAATTTTAACCTAATGTGGCATCAAGTTATGATATTTTGGGTTTGAAAGATAGGGTATGCCTAAATATTCAAATTCCCATTGACCAACGGAATAACTTCTTAGAGAATGAGGCTATGGAGGAAAAATGATCGAGAATGAGAAAAATAAACTGAACATGTCAAAGAAGGTTGTTGTCCATAAACTTAGGGCAAAACTATATAATGATTGGAAAGGTGAATAGACAGATAGGACCAAAAGGACTTCGGAAGATGGTAAAGATGTAATACCCCTCCCTAAATATTTTATTTAATTCCCATATAGAGTTGCGATAAAATGAAAACATGGAGACTTGGATGATTATGATTAGGTTATATTCTTATTTAAATTAATTTGGAGTCTCGATAAAAATTATTGAAAATAATAGTTGAATTAATTAAAAAGAAAATTGGGGATTTTAGGAAATAAGAATTTTTAGTCATTGAGTAGTTAAAATTATATGGAATATTTATGTTCGGGTATAAATTAGGGTTGAAGAAATAATTAATTGAATTATGGGATTTTATAAAGCCGTATGTAAGGATTATTGAGATTTTAGAAAAGAAACAAATTATGGAAACTATTAGGTGCAAATGTGAGAAAGGAAAATTTTAGCCCATATAAGAATCAAAAATGCTATTTGGACTGAATGAACTCAAAACCAACCAATATGAGACTGGCCTTGGGCTGATATATACTAGGACAAAGGTAAACATATATGTATATGGGTTTTGTCTTGGAATAAAATAAGGGGATGCAAATGCAACAAAAAAATGGACGCGTTGGAAGGGACGACTTGGGAAAACAAGAAGAGAGAGTTCGTACTTTTACTGCCATTCAAACAATACGTATGGTCGTTCAAGCAGGGGTTGATGTCGTTCAAGTAAAGAACCCTGCCGCTTGGATGACAAACTGCGACAGTGTCAGATCTCTATACGTGCCAATAGTGATCATTTCGACAGAAGCAACTATGATTCATTAAAGGGGCTTTTGTTCTGTGAAGCATGGGACGTGGTATTGCTTCAGGTAAGTACTATCATCTTCACTAGCCGTTTGTAAGTCACGGGTCATAACGATTTTTGAATCTAATAGCTGGATAGTAGGCATGTGGACTGTTAATGCTTGTACAAGAAAGGTAAAGGCGTGAGCTTTGCTACGATTCAAAATCTATACCTGCTAAATTGGGTGTCAAGATGGGATCCGTCGATTAACGACTACGTGTCATGATCTTGAAGATTCATGACAGGGTTGGTTTTAAGGAAGTGTCTAAGATGGGTTGAGGGTTATCTTGACTCTATATAATTAGGATGAGACGTGAGATAATAGGAGTATTACTGCTATTTCACTCCATACTCCTCAGAGCATCTTTACTGGGGGAAGGTAATGAAAGGTATTTTGCACGTCAAAAAGTATCTTTTACCTTTCATGGGGAGTTGATTACCACAGTGGGGGGAAGGACAAAATTTGTAGGCAGAGTTCCAACGAACAACTATTGTTCGTAGGAAATGGAAACCAAACTTCCTACGAACAACATTTGTTCGTAGGAATTAGTACGAACTAATGTTGTTCGTAGGAACCCAAATATATAATTAAAAATAATTATTTATATTTCTTACGAACTTCATTTGTTCATAGAAATTCCTACGAACAAATGAAGTTCGTAGGAAGCCTTTACAAATTCTCTATCCGTTCCGTAAGTTTGGAGAACCCTTACAAATCCTTCTACGGAATTCGTCCCTTTTAATCCACCATTGCAGTCATGCAAATTTGTAAATTTACAACTTTTCTTGGAGTTTACCTTCCCCATTGTGGATGCTCTCACAAATCACGGTTGCTCTCTCTCCCTAAACTGAGGGGCCTTCCACCATTTTATCAAAAAAATGTAGAGTGACCACCAGATAATTATTTCATAAATATTAGAGTTATTTGTTGGGAGATGAAGGAAGTATTTATTGGGAGTTTTTATGAGGGTGGAGTATTTGTTGGACATTTTCCTGGAGGTTTCATGGTAGAGCTTCGTATAACTCCCTTTAAGGTCACCTTTGGAGGTGGGGGAGTTACCCATCTTTTTTAAAGCCACCAACATTTTCAGAGTAGTAAAGTGGGATAATCCACCCTTATATTTGAGACTTTATTGATGTATATTGTAGCGTTATTACTATTGAGTATTAAGAGTATGGTTTCTATGAGCAAAATGATAAGTGTAGTAAAAAATCAGAAGTGTACATTTTTATGGTGGATAAAAATGTAGGAAGTTTTTATTTGTGTAGTTTTCCTTAATAATCTAGAAATATGCATTGTATGTGAGAGAAAAATGTAGAAAATATTATTCAGGTGTAATTTCTAGTAAAAAGAAATATGGGACATTTTATGGAATAAAAATGCAAGAAATATATTATTTGTGTAAGTTTCTAGTAAAAAGAAATACGGGGCATTTTTATGGAATAAAAATGCCAGAAAGTAGCAATTTGTATATCCTAGTAGAAAGGTATGATGAACATTTTTATAAAATAAAATTGTGAAAAATGTTAATGTCGTCAAATGTTTACAAAATGGAATAAGTATGAATAAACATCATTTTTGAATTTAAGGAAGTTAGGAATGTCTCACTTATTTCAAAAATATGTTAGTTGTGAAAAGTATAAAATTCTAGAAAGAAATACATGTTTAATCCATTGATGGGATTTTGGCATTTAAAGTACATTCTCTATGCATATAAACTCGTAGTATTTTGTAAATAATTATGTAAGCGAATTTTAGAAGAGGTCTTATTGGATTTAAACATAAAGTAAGACAAAAACGTTATTTCGCGTAATGAAATTGATGAATTGACAAGTGTGAAAGTTAGGGAAAAGCGTGATGTTAAACAAGTGTTAAAACAGCTAAAGCTTTAAAATGTTAAGTTGGAAACTTAATGATTGTTTTTGAGAAATGACACTTGTTAAAGAATTGAATTGCTAGTTTTGGTAAATAAAGAAGTGGAACATTTTTATAGGATAAAAATGTTAATGAATGTTATTATACTAGTATGGGTGAAAGTGAATTAAGTCCTAAAATGTGAATGATTTTCGGTATAAAATCAACATATGTGTAAATTAAGGGCTTAAGAAGAAAGTAAAAAAAAAAAATCCAAGTATAATGGGAAAATGGACGGTTAAGTCCAAGGCTTTGGCTTCGGCCAAAAATGAAAATTAAAGTAAACATTATGAAAATGTTGAATACATTGGCAAGATAATGATATTGAATGATGTCGGGTTAAATAATTAAACAGGGATATGCTGTCCCTAGTGGTGAAAGACCCCAAACCAACTGCAGTTTACTTGGCGCTTGGTGCCTGACGGTGAAATTCCGTAAAACCGTGGGTGTGCATGTGTTGTGATGGGTGTGTATGTTGGCAGAATACCTAATGATAATGCTAAGTAATGAATTGAATATTCATGAAAGGGGCATAAATGAATGACACTAATTCATTGATTTACCAATGCAAGAATAACGCATTAAATGTTTAATATTCATGTGGCAACATGGGATGGTTTAATAAGATGATACAACGATGTTTAAGCTACCTAGGGAGGTTTGAATCATAATAAACACAAGCGTGTGTTATATAAAGCTTTCAAAGAAAAATGAGTATTTTCTCAACACAGTGTCTGTACATTGAAAGCAAGGATTAAGTAAGGATTAATAACTCGGCATGAGCTAATAAACATTGGGTAATAAACGTTTGAAAGTAAACAAAAGGTTTCTTTTACCAACAATTGTAAATTTTTTAATTGGGTGAGTTAACCGAAAGAATATGCTAGTTCTAAGCTTAAAATACAAAATGATTATTTTTTAAGACGAGGATGATAAAAGGCGTCAAATAACATTTTTTGAAATAAAACGGTTTAATACATTAGGGCATGTATCTTTCTATAGTATATATGTAGATATATATGTATTTTCACATGCATGTAGTGTAGCGTGTGAGTATCTGATCAAGGGTGAAAAGTAGCGCGTGTAAAGACGTTAATCGTTGTTTTAGTTTCACCACCTCAATACAAACAAACCTAAGCTATGACTACACTTGCGATACAAGTATAGCGGTAAGTCGGGTATCGAATTCACAGGGAGTGTTCGACAGATCGTAACGGATTATTAATTCAGAAATAAAACTGTAAAAGGGTGATGTGTAAATGTAAATAAAAGAAAAGAGAGAAGTTAAGTCTAAATAAAGTAAAAGCGAGGATCGGGATATCATCCAACCATACGGTTCGAAACAACTACTAATCAAGATTCCAACTCGAAAGCAATTTAATCGAGCATTATCAATTAAACATAAACTTAACACAATAAGGAATTTGAGCCAAAGTTGCGAGAATAAACATTTAACCGAAAATTGGTCGCACGCGGGTTAAACTCGGATTATCGCTTTAAACACTAACATTGCATGACAAAGAAAGTTAAATGCTTAATAATCCGACTTTAATACACGCGGGTTCAATTAAACGCAATATTGCACAAAACCTAATTTTCGGAGCTCGAGGCCCGTTAATGGCGGAACGACATCCCGGCCCTATTTATCTAAGGGCACATAATGAACTAAGCTAATTTATACTAGTTAAACTAGGAAAGCAATAAATAAAGCAATTAAACTAATTAAGAAAGTATGGAAATTAATCTACAAAGCAAGGAAAAATGAAGAACAAAGTTATATTAATGGAGATGATAGTGAATAGTTCAATCTTACAAAACCAAATGGTTGTCAACCCAAGAAAAGAAGAAGATGAGCTCTAAAAACCAAACCCTGACCTAAAATGTCTTCTAAAACTAAGTCTCTCTGATATTACAAGAAAAATGGCTTATATAGTAAGTTGGAATAAAAGAAAAAGAAGAAAGAAAAGAAAGCAAAATATCTGCAGAAAATAGGGGATCGATCGATCGACCCCTTTGGTCGATCGATCGATCAAGGCAAAATTTTAGCTGAACAGAAGGATCGATCAATCGACCAAAAGGGTAGATCAATCGATCAAGCAGGGTTGAGCCAAGAAGAATCTTCTGCATTCTTTTCTTCTCTTTTCTTCTCCTCTTTTGATTTCCTTATTTTTCCTTCCGCTGAAATCGCCGTAACTTCTTCGTTATGAATCGGATTCGCGCACCGTTCGCGGCCACGCAAAGCTAGCGAGGAGGGCTACAACTTCCGTGAAATTTCAGGTGGCCCAAGCTGTGAAATGACTAAAATTCACTTGAACGTGCAGTTGTGTACGGAACTTGAGCGGAATGCGTCTGAACTCCATTCTTAGTACCTAAATACCTACAAAAGCCCAATTATACCTCATATAGCATGTTAACAATATAAACCGGGCTTAAATATAGAGATTAAGGCACCCAAGGGGGCTAAAATGCGTAGGCTCGAGAGATGAAATACGCAATATTTGCGTATTATCACACCCCCTAACTTACACATTGCTAGTCCCTAGCAATGAAATAGGATGCAACAAGAACTACAAGCAAACCAAAAGCAGGAGATAGCACAAAAGTATGGTATAAAAGTAATAAAAGATAACGCCACTTTTGCGGGCGAACGATTGCATTTAGCATATGCAATAAGCCGTTAAACCCTTAGGTCACCCTAGTGGACGAGTGTCGTCTCGTGAGGGTTTTCAGGGATGGTACCCACAAACATGACATGGTTTCCTCAAAATATGCCCAAACCAACATGCGATAAGCCCAACAATGGCGAAAAGGATTTCATACGCATTATTAGCACATTGAACGGATTCAAACAAAAGTCTAACTCATTAATATTATAGAATGCACCTCATAGAATTGAAACCTTAAAATGTGGGAGGGGGAGCGAGCACATGCAAAGTATGATTTGGCGAAAAACTTATATAAACCGGATAAACGTTAAAGCAAGCATACATTCAAACCTCACGGGCATTACACTCATCAAGCGAATTCACTCAAAACAGGGATGTAACACACGGAACATGTGGGCTAAAGAGTAAATGTAAATAGAAACTAGGTCGCGCACATGTCATAAATGAAGAACGCTATATATAAACTGAAAAATTATAATCTCAATGAAAGGATACCGCACACGAAAAGAGGCGAAATGCATTTTCATAGAATATCAAAACTATTATGACTTTTAAATTACATCAACCTAAGATCACATAGGACTTGTATAGGGTTGTAATGTAAGTTAGGCTAGGGTACGAGACGAAGGGTATGTATGTACGGATTCAAAGTGTTCGGAATGAAAACTCGGGAAAATGGGAAGATGCGGGATATATTAAAATTGAAAAACAAGTTCCAAAACGGCATTACATATATCATCGGGAGAGTAATCAAATCTTATTCGAACACTATATACACAATATACAACTTTCTCTTTCTTTTCTTTTCTTCTTTTTCTCATTTTTTTTTCATTTGTTTTATTTTGTTTTCTTTCTCTTTTTCACTTTTTCACTACTTTCTTGTCTTTACTTTTCAAACTCTCATCCGCCTAAATTGCAACCGACATCATAACAACATCATTCAATCCCAAGTAACATTCCAAATAAAGGAATGGAAAGTGTATATATGGTATAAAACTCCAATTTAGAGTTGGTTATGGGAATGGGGTTATGAAACGAAAGGCTGTATTTAGGATCAAAGGGGTTAACGAGGGTAAACATATAAGGTGAGGTCAAGGCCAATATGGGTGATATAACAAAGAATGCCTATGATCATTTCACAAAGTTTACGCAATTCTTGAGTTAAAACAATATATGAAAATCATGATCAAGTAACACATTTCAATAATGAACTCAATTAATGAACGAATAGTGAGATTACCAACGAATTCAACGTTTTCAATGAGAAAAGAATAGTTTATACACTCACAAATGACGAAAGGTACAAAGCTTACTCGGTGTAAGTATATACAATGCAACAAAATATTACCGAGTTATAAAAATCTTAAACCAAATCAATAAGGCAAGAAAAGTGCATGTGCTCATGGGATTAAAGTTTAATTAATGAAGTTATTTATAATATCAATAAGTGAGACTAAAGTTTAATAACTTCTAAAATCGAGAACATGCATCATTGGGTTGTCTATTGGATCGGGAAATTATTGAAATTTATCATCGGAAACAAAGGCAAAAAGCCCCAAAAAGAAGAAAAAAGAAAGAAAATAATTTTGAAATTTTCAATTTTTCTAAGAAAAGCATACTAAGTAACTAACATGTGAGCAAAAACATGGACTAAATAAAGAAATGGATAGAATATCCCACGCCCCCTAACTTAAGACTTGACATTGTCCTCAATGTAAATTAAGAACCAAGTCAAAGAGAGGAAAAGAGCGATATTACTCCAAATTGGAGCGATCCCCATAAGAACAATTCCAAAGAATCTACAAAACAAGTTAGTACCGAGAATAGCAAAAACAAAAAATAGAAAGTTAACTAATTACACTAGACTAAGTTAAAAAGAAAGAAAAAATAAAAAGAAAGAAAGCTAACTATATACAACCTACTATTTAGGCTTCACACTAACTATACACTAGAAGTCTAAATAGTTGAGGGTCCACCATAAGAACGATTTGACTTTGGAGGATAACCGGTGAACCCTCACATCCAAGCATGCCTTCCGAAAAATATGAATTTCGTTTAAACAACGGAAGGCATGTGTAAGGTGAAAGAAATGGACCATCGCCAATTAAAAGTTTTGGAGGAACGATGGGGGGTTTGGATTGCATGGGTGACAAAAACAAGTGGGGACCGAGAAAAGACAAATATCATCCTAATGATTTTGAAGTTAGAATGGGAGGTGGCGCACACAAAGGCAAAGATGTGATCGTGGAGGGCGACTCGAGCAAGTACTCCTTATCGGCGACAGGGTTTCAAACTTTAAAGTTTGAAACCGAATCATAGGGTACTTGTTCCGGTGTGATAATAGAGAATGGAAATGGGGATGAAAGAAATTCAAACTCATGAGATGAATCATCATCGCATGAAGTTTGAGTTTCGAATGAAATAATATCATTTTCAATGAAATGTTCTTCTTTGGGAGCCAAAGAAGAAATCATCTCATTGCAAATAGATATTATGTCACTATCATCCTCACTTTCAATATCTATTACACAATGGGCAAAGTCTAGAATGGCTTGTTCCAAAGTAGGCACAAGTACCTTATTTAGTTCAAGACATTCCTCGACTTCGAAAGTCTCGAAAGCAAAATCATCGTCGAACACAAAATATAAATCCAATTCATGTTCCCACGAACGATCACTACACCAAATATGCCCATTTGTCAAGGTCATTGACCTTGACAAATCCAACTTGTCAAGGTCAATGACCGTGACATTTCGAGGCGAGACAACTTTTTTTGTCACGGTCGTGTCGCGGTCAATGACCGTGACACGTTTGCCGCGACCCTTCTTAAAAAAATTGTCACGGCCATTGACCGTGACACGTTCGTGATAACTTTTTGTCACGGACATGTCACGGTCAATGACCGTGACGATTCTGGGCAGAATTTAAAAAAAATCTGCTGGGCAGTATGGCCACTGCCACTGCCCACATTATATTTGTACCTGTTATAGCAACGTTGTACATGTTCCAAACATCATATATCCAAACAAACTAAAGATAATGCAAATATATATTCAAAATAGAAACTATTTAAGAAGAACAACATCACCATCAATTATCTCAAATCTACAAACTATTTTCATGGAAAAGAGATTTTGTACCGCGACGCTCGAGGACACCTCCTTATCCTTCCCTTCTCGTCCGAATAGCCACATAAGTATAGAGCATATGTGGCCTACCCTTAGGGCCACTCCCTGTCCCCTGAATTGAAATAAAGTAAAATTAGTATCCGCCCCTCAAATATAGATAAATATAAATCGTAATTGAAATCGAAATCGAAATTGACATATAAATATAAATACATTACCTGTAGTGTCACTCAAACAGCTAACTTGAGCTCATATGGCACCTCCTTCCAACTAATGTACCCCGGGCAATCGTGTCAAATATAATTCTTTTCATATCTAAACACTAAGAAATACCATAATCCTATGGAGTTATGCGTTGCAAATTCCTTCCAATCGTTGTGTAGCCAAAAATCAGCAGTTGAAGTTGTCAATTCCACCTTTCAATGGTCTCCCATGTTTTGCTAGAAGTTCCAAGTGGTGGGGTATGGAAAGTGGAATTGACAACTTCAACTGGTGATGTTTGGCTACATAACGGTTGGGAGGAATTTGCAGAGCATCGCTCCATAGGATTATGGAATTTCTTAGTGTGCGGATAGATGAAGAGATTCAGTCTCCTCTCCACAAATAGGACACCCAAAATAACTATGTACTAATCACCTATTAAAGGTAAGAAGCGTATATTCATGGATTAGTATAAACAAAACTTAGATGTAGTTGGAATATTTATGTATTAATCTCCTCTCCACACACGCACACTACACAAGAGTGAAAATGATAAAGTGCAGATCAATTAAAAGCATTAAAAATGGATGTTTCGGTACAAATTGAAATATTTATTACAAATTGAAAAATTGTTTCAAATTCGGGTTATCATCAAAAATGGATTGATATTCGGTAGGAGCAGCCAAGTCATCCACACTACTATTTAGACGCCTTGGCGCGTGTTGGACAATTGACCACGGCTCGTTGTTGATATACTCCGAGTAAAACACTTGCTTAACCTTTTGAAATGCACAAACAAACGGCTCATCGCTCACGTGGTCGTTGCTCTTCAACTTGGACAAGTCAACTATGATCAAATTGGTGACAGGATCAACTTTATAAGCATTTTTATCCTCAACTCTTACCCATTCACAGTAAAATACAACCTCTTTGAAGCTTATATAATCCAATTCAAATATATTTTGGATTACACCATAGTAAGTTATTTCAGCTTCAACGAGGTTTTTATCTTTTGCGCTCGCTCGAAAGAAAGTAAGAGCCTTGTATGAAATTCCCGAGTTCTGTACATTTGTACTATCCTCGTACACTTTAGCACCGAAAATGTAACCGTTCAATCGATACTTTTTGTACTCTTGTGCCACGAACAAGGGTCCAGTGGCTAGACGAGCAAGCCTTGATGTCGCATCACCCATCTTTAGGAGCTGAGAATATAGATAAATTAATTATATTAGTGGTAAAATTTGAGTGTAATGTAACGTTATATAACGACTGTTTTCATTATAATTACCTCTTGTGTCAACCATAGCCTAAATTCGCTGTCTGATTGTACCATTGTTTTTCGTCTTTTATTGTTCTCACAGGCTTCATATTTACTGCATATTACAAAATTAATCATGTATAAAATAATCTAAAATAATGTTAAACATTATAATATTCGAAACTTACTTTTTCCATTCTTCGACATCTTCCTGTGTGTCAAATAGATAACGAGCTACTTGTTCATGTTGCAAACTCGTTAATTTCACTCGTTTTCCCATCACATTACCACCATCATCGAGGAATTCATCAGTGTCATCAACGCTGGTCGAGTCAGGCATATATTCCCAAGTATATATTGATGACTCCACGGTGATGTATTCCTCTGCAATTGATGCTGCAATATATCGCGTATTCTTAACGTAATCTTTAAAAACTTTCATCAATCTTTCAAACGGATACATCCACCGATATCTAACTGGACCACAAAGAAGTGCCTCGTCGCATAGGTGTACCAACAAGTGAACACTTATGTCAAAGAATGTTGGGGGAAAGTACTTCTCCAATACAAAAATCGCTTCGTTCACAGCCAATTTTGCGGCCACTATGTGTTCTCGATTCACTACCTTCTCACACAAGAGGAAGAAGGTAATACTAATTTACATAATAGCCCTACGCAAATCCTTGTGCTTGGATAAATAGTGCTTAAACAATAGAGGAACCAATTGCATGATCACATGCCAATCGTGGGACTTACACTTATGTAAATCATGATTAGCATAATTCACAATCCTTTGCAAGTTGGACGAAAAAGTAGATGGGCCCTTCAAATTATATATTGTGTCTAAAAGCACCTTCCTTTCCCCACTCGTCAAAGTAAACGCACTAGGGGAATTATTTTTCTTCCCCTACTATCTTCTTTCAACCATAGTTGTGGCTTAAGTTTTAACGTTTTAAGGTCTTTTCATGCATTTTCTCCATCCTTCGAATGACTCCACCCAAGGCAAGTACCCACAATATGTTCAGCGAAGTTCTTCTCTGCATGCATCACATCCAATACATGGCGCACCGGGTTTTTCTTCCAATAAGGCAAGTCAAATAAAATTGACCTCCGAGACCATGCCTTTCTTATCTCAGTTTCATTCCCAGTTGGGGTCTTCTTATGCTTGACATTATTAAATTTGGGATTCTTACCTGGCATATTTGGGCCACATTCAGAAGATTTATTTTCAATTTCTGAACTCGAAAGTTGTCTCGGCGGTAACCTATGTTCAACTCCGCCCAATAAAAAATTGAAACCTTTCTCAAATCTAAAACTATGAGTTGGGGGTAAAAACCTCATGTGGCAATGGTATACATTTTTTAAGCTAGAGGATAGATGAAGAGATTCAGTCTCCTCTCCACAAATAGGACACCCCATATAACCATGTACTACACATCCGGATAATGTCCCATAAGCTGGAAAATCATGAATTGCCCACATCAACATAGCTTTCAGCGTAAACTCTTCTTTTCTAAAAGAGTCAAATGATTGCAAACCCTCTTCCCACAACTCATTTAATTCTTCTACCAAAGGATCCAGGTAGATATCAATGTCATCACTTGGTGCCTTTGGCCCAGGTATCAATAAAGCCATCATCGAAAATTCAGGTCTCATACACTGTGAATGAGGGAGGTTGAGTGGGGCTAGGATCACTGGCCATACACTCTGATTGGTGCTTAGATTTCCAAATGGATTGAAACCATCTGTTGATATAGCCAAACGAATGTTGCGTTGTTCTCGAGCAAAATCGGGATACTCAAAATTCATCCTCCGCCAGGCAGTAGAATTAATAGGATGACGCATGATATTACCCCTACTTCTGCCCTAGCATGCCAAGTCATTGCCTCTGCAATCCATGGTACTGTGAAAAATAGCTTTAATCTAGGCCCAACGGGAAAATATTTCAATACTTTTTGAGGCACTTTTGAGCTTGTGCCTTCCTTACTAGTAGATTGGACATATCTAGGTTCATCGCATACCGGACAACGATCGAGATTTTCATACTCCTTTCGGTATAGTATGCAGTCATACACACAAGCATGAATCGATTTATACTTAATTCCCAAACCTTTCAAACTGTTCTTCATAACAGGATAGCTATTTGGAAGTGTATTCACCTTGGGTAATAAGCCCTTCACCCATTTCAGAATTCCCGTCACGCTATTGCCAGACAAACCGTAATGCGTCTTCAAACTGTGCAAACCAACCATGGCATGTAAAGTTGTTTGATCTTTCTCACAGCCAGAGTATAACGGTTGGGTCACCTTAAATTTTAAACTTTGGTAGTCATCGTCAAGTTTTATCGTGTTATCTTCACGAGCACTTGAATCTTCTACCATCATCAGTAACCTCATTCTCCTCAGCTTCATAAACTCCGTACGCATCATCAACTAAATCCTCTAACATATTATGATCTACGTCGTCCCCTTCTACATCTATTCTACTTGTTGAAGGTTGTTGTGAAGGTTGGTCGGGGACAAAAGGAACTTTCAATTCACCGTGAAAACTCCAAAATCGATAACTATCTTGCATACCCGATCTTAACAAATGTAGTTCAGCTGTTTTCCACTCAAACACCTTACCATTCTTACACCTAGCACACGGACACGGAAACTCTTCATCATTAAGACATCTCTTTGCATATTTCACAAATTCGTTAGCACCTCTACGAAACACATCCCCCATTCTATTAGTCTCACCCATCCACTCTTTGTATTTCGGATATCCCATCACAGCTACCACAACTAAACACCTATTAAAGGTAAACAAAACTTAGATTTATAGTATGTTTTATTTAATTATCCCATCATTTAATTATCCTATTAAAGGGTAAGTGGTCCTATCCCATTCAAGACTGCATTTTTCTGTAATATACTTAACAGCTCATGCACATTGTTACGATTTGAAAAAAATTCGACAGCATATCCCCTTAGTTATCCAAGTACACGACGTAGATTGGCAGGTGTGAGTGTTATTTCAATTGGTCAATTGAAATAACAGTCACACTTGTCAATCTAGTATGTACCCAGAGAACATTAAGATACGACTGCAGAACTTCCTCCAAAAGTAACAACTTTAAGCCAATAAGAATATTATACAGAAATTATACAGTCTCAAACTGTCCAAACGGGACAATTCGAGAGATATCATTACAGGGGTAATGACTCTCGAAAGGGTCTAAGGGCTATTGAATGCGTACGCATAAGAACTAGAATGCTGGTATCTATGTGCATTATATTTAATTTCAAGTATGTTTCATATAATGGGTTAATTCAAATACAAAAATAAATTCATGGGTTAATTCAAATACAAAAATAAATTCATGGGTTAATTCAAATACAAAAATAAATTCATGGGTTAATTCAAATACAAAAATACAAATTCATGGATTAATTCAAATACACACACACACACCTCCTTCCACACCCCCCACTCACCACATACACACACACACCCACCTCCCTCCACACCCCACCACTCACCACGTACACACACACACCCACCTCCCTCCACACCCCCCACCCACCACATACACACACACACCACCACCCCCACTCACCACACACACACACACACACACACAATAGCCCCCCACCCACCACACACACACACACACACACATACAGTAGTGACTGTCTATTTAAAATAATCTCAATGTTAATTTCATGTATTGAATTTCTACTATTGTTTTGTGATTTTTATAAATCATATTCAATGTTAGATATGTGTTTTGTTAAGATATCTAAGCTGTTCTATAGAATTATTTTTTGTATCTTGATGTTTAAGTTCTAAAATAATCAACCTAAAGTTGTGGTTCATAAAGTATTATCACAAATATAAACTAAGAGTGATAAAATAACTTTGAGGCATATAACTTAATTGTGACAAAGTAAGATTATGCACCACAACCTAAAATTTAAAAAAAGTGTTTTTATTTAAACCCCACTTTTCTTTCTATAACTCCTATTTTATTAAACTTTAAATATAATTAAGGGTGTATAGAAAGAAAAGTTAAATAGGAATAAAAACAACATTTTTAAAATATGAAGGGCTCACCAATTTGATCAAATTTTTCAACAACATAGACTAATTGATCTTTATTATAAGACAATTACTACAAATTTACGCGCAT
Organism: Sambucus nigra; assembly: GCA_949130495.1. Taxonomy (NCBI): domain Eukaryota; kingdom Viridiplantae; phylum Streptophyta; class Magnoliopsida; order Dipsacales; family Adoxaceae; genus Sambucus; species Sambucus nigra. Next base: position 288,279,874 of record OX422215.1, on the reverse strand, counting down.
CGCCCGAATTCAAAAAGTAATTTAATGACTAAAGTAATACTTTTTTTAACTTTAGTTATTCACCACAAATCTTAAAAAATATTTTTTTTTCATGCTTTTTTAACTTCGGATGCTTTTAGCAACTTCGGATGACAATTACTACAAATTTATATTTTTGGATATTATTTTTGGATATTATTTACATTTACATTTTTGGATATTATTTTTGGAAATTTATAGAAAATTACTTATTTATTTACATTTTTAACCCCCTACCCCCACCCTGCCCCACCCCCTACCCCACCCTGCCCCACCCCCCACACACGCACACACACACGCATATATATACACACATACACACATATATATACACACAAACATATATATAAATGGAAGAGAGAGAGAGAGAGAATTAAACCTGAAAGTAGAGAGAGAGAGAGAGAGAGAGAGAGAGAGAGAGAGCAGCGTCGAGAGAGAGAGAGAGAGGGAGGGAACGGCGCGAGAGGGAAAAAAGAAGGGGGAAAGGGTTTTTGCTGTAAACATTGTCACGGTCGTGTCAAGGTCATTGACCGTGACAATTGTTTAAAGAATTGTCACGGTCATTGACCGTGACAAGTCCGTGACAAGTAAATTTGTCACGGGCTTGTCACGGTCAATGACCGTGATAATTTCTTGTCACGGTCGTGTCAAGGTCAATGACCCTGACACAAAACGCGTGTTTTTTGTCACGGTCAATGACCTTGACAAGGGTGGCCAGCTTAAAGGTGAAAATTTGGCCTTTTTGGTGTAGTGCGATTTTCTTCCCGATAATGATTTTCAAGTTTCTCATTCTCATACATACGCAAGCCATCACCGAATGTCGTAGGTCGAGGTGCGGATGCATTAGAATGGGAACTTTGAAAATTGCCATCGGACTTAAACGAAAACTCATTATGATAGGAATTTTGAAAACTATTCGAACTCGTTTCAAAACTCCTATTATAAGGAGGTAAAGGCCCAAAATCATTGTCATCATCATCAAAATTCCAATAACCAAAATTTTGACTTTCATTATACTCGCCCAAAGTCATATTTGAATTTGTTATACTTTGGGAAACTAAGTATGCACCTAAATTCAGAGGCTTGCGAGAATTTTGAGAATTATAACAAGCATTACCGAAAGAATTGGAATAAGACATGCTTACCCCAAAAATGGCTCGAAGTGGCGGATTCCACAAAATAGGTGCGCACGGGAAAAATTCGAGCGTTTCTAAGTGCTCAAATGTGAAAGTCCTGCAAAAAAGGTTAAAAGAAAGAATACTACGAACTAATAAGACAATTACAATCTATAACAAAACATTCCCCGGCAATGGCGCCAATTAGATCAAGGGTGAAAAGTAGCACGTGTAAAGACGCTAATCGTTGTTTTAGTTTCACCGCCTCAATACAAATAAACCTAAGCTACGGCTACACTTGCGATACAAGTATAGCGGTAAGTCGAGTATCGAATCCACAGGGAGTGTTCGACAGATCGCAACGGATTATTAATTCAGGAATAAAAGTGTAAAAGGGTGGTGTGTAAATGTAAATAAAAGAAAAGAGAGAAGTTAAGTCTAAATAAAGTAAAAGCGAGGATCGGGATATCATCCAACCATACGGTTCGAAACAACTACTAATCAAGATTCCTGTTCGAAAGCAATTTAATCGAGCATTATCAATTAAACATAAACTTCACACAATAAGGAATTTGAGCCAAAGTTGCGAGAATAAACATTTAACCGAAAATTGGTCGCACGCGGGTTAAACTCGAATTATCGCTTTAAACACTAACGTTGCATGACAAAGAAAGTTAAACGCTTAATAATCCGACTTTAATACGCGCGGGTTCAATTAAATGAAATTTTGCACAAAACCTCATTTTCGAAGCTCGGGGCCCGTTAATGGTGGAACGACATCCCGACCCTATTTATCTAAGGGCACATAATGAACTAAGCTAATTTATACTAGTTAAACTAGGAAAGAAGGAAATAAAGCAATTAAACTAATTAAGAAAGCATGGAAATTAATCTACAAAGTAAGGGAAAATGAAGAACAAAGCTATATTACTGGAGATGATAGTGAATACGTCAATCTTACAAAAACAAATGGTTATCAACCTAAGAAGAGAAGAAGATGAGCTCTCAAAACCAAACCCTAACCTAAACTGTCTTCTAAAACTAAGTCTCTCTGATATTACAAGAAAAATGGCTTATATAGTAAGTTGGAATAAAAGAAAAGAAAGCAAAATATCTGGAGAAAATAGGGGATCGATCGATCAAGCAGGGGTGAGCCAAGCAGCAACTTCTGCATTCTTTTCTTCTCTTTTCTTCTCCTCTTTTGATTTCCTTGTTTTTCCTTCCGCTGAAATTGTCATAACTTCTTCGTTATGAATCGGATTCACGCACCGTTCACGGCCACGCGAAGCCAGCGAGGAGGGCTACAACTTCCATGAAATGTTGGGCCAGGTGTCCAAGCTGTGAAATGACTAAAATTCCCTTGAACGTATGGTTGTGTACGGAACTTGAGCGCAATGCGTCCGAACTCCATTCTTAGTACCTAAATACCTACAAAAGCCCAATTATAACTCATATAGCATGTTAACAATATAAACCGAGGTTGTCTGGTTAACGGGATTAAATATAAAGATTAAGGCACCCGAGGGGACTAAAATGCATAGGTTCGAGAGATAAAATACGCAATATTTGCGTATTATCAGTATCCTTTTATGTCATCCGTCTCTATACTGCATTTGTATATAATCCCACTCAGCATTCGGCTTAAATCCCTCTTTTGTTACGGTAGGTTGCATGATGTTCCGTACTTTGAGAGCGTTATACAGGTAAGTAGTTACGTGCCTTTGCTATTAGTAGCTCTATTTACTTGGCCTTGGTGGCACTTCCCTTGGGTCCTATCACGTAGTTAATAAAATGAGAATCACATGCTAATAAAAGTAACGTTACATAATAATAAAACTGGACTAGAAACATTATTTAGGTTGTTTCACTACACTTTACAATTGTGTACGAACCGGACCGGGTTGATCCTTTATTAACCTTTAAATCTGGGTCGGGGTGTTACAAAAGATGCTAATCATGTCAACATGAACTTGCATGCCTGACGGGAAAAAATGGAGCAATAAATTCCCGGAAAAATTAAAACCCACTCTAGTGAGTTTGAATTTAGTTATCATATATATACACGTTATAATGAAGTAATGTTAAAATCATAATCCAAAATATAATATTATGTAATAGGAAATGATAGAAGACATGTCAAGCAGTCAGTCCGAGTGCAACCCCTATCACATTGGAGGAGATGCTCTAACCAAGGTACTTGAGAGAGGGAAAAGGGGTAGAACAAGAGGTGTGGGGTTACATATGCCAAGTATAAAAACGTAGCACATTACATCTCTATTGGATGATAACTCTTCGGTAAGGAGTCACATGTCGAGACAGGAGAAAGAATATGCCAGGATAAAATGAGAGGTGTTAGAGATTAAGAGGGAGGTGGGCAATATTAGCAGTAACATGGAAATAATGACGAATGAAAATAAGGGGCTGGTCCAATTTTTTACTCAATAACATAGTTTACCCTCCCAGATGCCTCCTCAAACTTTAACGTATCCTATGCCTTAAGGTTTCCCCTCCCAAATGCCTCATCATGCAACATTCCCACCCAAGTTCCTACTCTTGTAACATTATGTGGATCATCATTGTCCATGCAAGGTGATTATGGTAAGGAGTATTATATAACGAACTTGTCCAATAACAGGGTGGGTCATTAGAACGTGCACCCTTGTTTCCATCTATGCCGACACATATCCACAATCACCCTTTGGCAATGGGCAAGGCTCAGATATTCGTTGATAAGTATATAATGATTGCACAGATGAGTCCTTGCATGTTGACCATGGTGAAGGGCCACAGCTAAAACATTATAAAAATATATATTTCATAACCAATTAATTTTTTGCTTAGGGTTAGGTGATGAATAATGTTTAAAGTATTTAATGTTTTAATTATCTGTTGACATCGTAAGTTATTCTAATTTTAATTTCTTGGGGTTTAGTGAGATCTTAATTTGTTTAGTTTTGTTTCGTATTTATTAAAAGCTTAGGTTGAATAAATTTTCTTGAATTTGCTTGGGTTAAATGACTTTGCTTATATTATAAACTGAGATTTTTTGTATCCAACATAACCTTCGATTCAACCTATTTATATAGGTGACTTGAATTATGAACACTATTTACTGGGTTTCCCAAAATACAAAGAGTGAATGGGAGAGAGTAAGAGAGTCTCTAATAATTATGTAAAGGGCGTTCATGAATTTGTTAAATATGTCGATATAAATCTTAACATTGATAAGATTTTGTGCTCGTGCAACCATTGTATGAATGAAAAATACAAGAATTTGGAAAACATATCGCAAATCCATAAGATATGGACATTATATGGGGAAAAGAATGTACCATATACTCCGGAAGAATTGTCGGTACCCGGCCGCGTGATGGAACCCCAACGGGAGGAAGTAGTGAGTGATACATCAGCACATCGTCCTTTGATCGACCTAATTAATGATGCTTACCAAGTCCGCCACCAGTCTATGGATACAGATAATGTGCCTTATGACTAAGTCAATGAACAAGTAGATGCTGAATTATCCAAATATCATACATACGGTTGAAATCCAATCCGATAAAATCTTCGTAAAAAATTATGAACAAGGTCATTCGATATTATATGCAATAATCGATTTACATAATTTGAAGAGTCAATTTGGGTTGTCAGTGTAATGATAATTCTTAAGTGGGCTAAAGACATTCTCTCAAAAGAGAATATGTTACCAGATAGTTAGCTGAGAACGAAGAAGAGCTTGAATGGAATGGGTTTGAACTACAAATATATTCATAAATGAAAGTATATTGCATATTGTACTGTGACAAACAAGAACTGAAGTGTGAGTGCCCTGTATACAATAAATTGAGATATTTGGTTTGTGAGAATGGAAAAGACACACCAAAATTTTTACAAAAGCTCCCTAGTTTCATCGAAGGTACTGAAGTATTTTCCCTTTGGGCCACGACTAAACAAAATTTCACTATACCATGGATAGTAGGGTCTATGACATTTCATGCTAGAGTCGAGATGGGTGGGAATGTAATTCATCATCCGATTAACTCACTCATCCGACAAGTTCTTATGGCGCCTTTAAGCCTCCCCATGAGAAAAGAATTAACATTATTAGCGTTGTTGATATCCGGGGCAAAGGCTCCCAGTGAAGACATTGATATTTTCTTAGACCCGTTAATCGAAGAACTTAAAGAGTTGTGGGATGAAGGAGAGGGGGAGTTTGATGCTCATAAGGGTGAAAAGTTCACATTTAAAATAATGGTAATGTGGGTGATCCACTACTTTCCTGCCTATGGGACATTATCAGGTTGCAATGTTCATGGTTATTATCGATGTCCCATATGTGGGGAGGAACTGAATCCACTTGGCTACATCATAGTGATGAGATGAGTTATGATGGTCATTGTAGATTTTTACCAAATAGCCACCCTTTTAGGAACAACAAGTCTAAATTTCTACCGATCGATCAAGAGCATAAGATGGAACCTTCTCTGGTTTTTGGTTATCAAATCGAGGAGTAAGCTAAGGCTGCAACTTTAGGGAATAAGTTTGTGGGAAAAAAACCTTATTTTCCGTCCAGAAGAGTAAAGCTAGGGAGGATCCAAGTGATCCTAGTAAAATGAAGGCATGTTCCAGAAGGTTAATCTTATTTGACTTATCGAGCACTGTGTAAGGCATGCAATTGATGTGATTAACATAAAGAAGAATTTTGCAGAGCATCTAAGAAAGTGGTGAGGAGCCATATAGATTTACTTGTATCTTAGGGCCACGCATAAAAAATTAACTTTTTACCAAATTTTATATTGATTTAAATTAAAGTAACATGCAAAATTATGTGAATCCAAATTCTAAGCAAATCTTCAAACCAAAACTGAAAGAAGAAGATGCATAAAGAAAATCCATTTCAGGCAAAACATTTAATTCAACATTGTTTAAGACTCAACAGAACATGACAGACTAATAGACAACCTAGATCTCCACTAAGTTTAATGTTATGGTGTCTTCGAATCTTCAACAAAAAGTGACGTAGTCACCCATAAGAAGCATATTTTCTCTCACTATCCACCGATTAGCCTTTGGAACATACAATTCCTTTTTTTGAGCCACGGAGCTTCAATTCCACAAATCAGCAATAAAGAAATTCTCTACACAAGGGTTTAGAACTTTTAATTGTGTTCTTTCTGGTTTGGTAAAGTGATTGTAAAAGTATGGTGATCGCTTAAAAAAACTCTGATACCAATTTGTAAAAATATATGCGTCGGTGTGATGCTGATTTGATTAAACTCACAAATTTCCAGTTTAAACTTATTTAATCAATGGTTAATTTAAATCAAAATAATTCAGCCCCTAAAACATGCAACTACGTGTGTGTGTGTGTGTGTGTGTGTCAAACCATCACAAAAAATTACTAACTCACATATTTTAGGAAAAATCCCTTTCAGGAAAAACCTTTATTTCAATATAATATGTAACACTTACAATTACAATGAAATGCGCAATGATCACTCCTCAGAACAATCACATACATCGCAGCCTAAAGTCAGTAATGGATCAACCATAGCAGTCCACACGAACATGCAGTCTGAATCAGCCCAGTAAAACCCACGAGTACTCCCTATTGAGTCAGCCCAATACCTCTGTCAAGCGGCACTTAGAACAGCAGTATAGGACCTCTCTACAAGAGAAACTAGACAAAAGATGTGTTCTTGGTTCCAAAACAACTCACATAAAATATCGGGATCTTGTGAATTGAAAACAAAAGGATGAAAACCTCACAAATGAGAAGACAAATGTTTTAGCCAAAGAAGTATGCGTAAAATTGTATTTCTAGGTCTTCTGAACAAATACGAAACTGGAAAAACTCATTTATAGAAAACATTAAGGTGACAGATCACTCAAATGATTTCATCATCTCGCTCAAACGGGGACACACATCGCTGGAACGAGATTTGCACGAGATAGTTCTATCATTTTAACGACAGCCCCTCTCGCTCAAACGACCTATTAAAATATTAATATTTTTCTTTCGTCAAAAGTTACGCCTTAACACTTAAAAAATTCTTTAACATAAAACTCCGCTCCAACACTTAGAAAAAATTTCATAAAAGTTATCCCAATACTCTAAGTGAACTATTAAGGACTTAAAACACAATCTTACTAAAGTTAAACTTGCAGAGGCTTGAATGTTAAAGAAAACTTGATATTTCGATTCGACTTGCTACATATGTGATCTTGAACATTCTTCAACGGTTGTACCAGTATATGACATACTTAATTATGAACGGACATTTATAAAATCATGTCCTCATAAATCTCCCCTATGTTTATGCCGGTACAAAATAAAAACATCTGAATTATCAAAACATAAAATGCATATATAAATCTAATACCCTTATGAACCCAAAAATGAAAAAGTACTAAACATGTAGGTCTCAAAACTTTTCTTCAAAATCTTCAACATCAAATCTTCAAATCTTCAAGCTTTTCTCATCAGGGTGTGTTATCCAATAATCATCAACTTTTGTACCTACACACATGAGACAAAGGAAATACCTTTGTGACGTATCGATTTTGAAATGAGATAAACATAAGCCAAAATAAGTATAAAAGCTCAAATCTCCCCCATAATGTAAAAGGTCCCCATAATTCATTCTCCCCCTTTTTATTTGACTGAAATAGACATGGAAATGAATCAACAAATCAAACATGGAGTTGTCACGATAATCAAGGCAAACAAACTACTATCATCAAAGAGATACTCAAAAATGTCCATAAACTATTTTTGATTTTTCAATTTTTAAAACAAAAATACAAAAATCACACACCATGAATTTACACTAAAATAACCAAATCGTGGAAATGGAATGAATGGGTGTGAACATATTTGATAGGAAAATCGATGCAATCATTCATAACATATGTGCACGATGAATTCAGATACTCCTAACGAATGAACTCAAAATGTCCTTAAGTGTCAAACAGTGGTGAATTTAAATGACATTGACTCAATCTATCAACACATTAAAGTCAAAAATGATTCCCACACCAATAACATCCAAAACAATGTAATGTTTTTTCAAGACATTGTCAGGATGTGCAAACCCGTTTTATATTCCATCCAAACTCCCTCATTAAATAATAATATTTTTTATTTTTTTTATGAGGTGAGGAAACTAAAACCTATTAGCCCACTTTTGGCAAATTTTCCTTTTTATCGCCTTTCATTTTTTTCGGGCTCTTTTAAACCTCATTGGAACATGGCTTATTGTGGCACCCCGCCTAATTAAATACCGGGTGATCAGTCCTTTATTAAATTATAATCAAGGTGAACGGTCGGTTCACTCTTAGCATCACTGTCATAAAAATAACTTTTCCAATTTAACACCCTAAATAATTAAGCTAAGTGTCAACCATTTTTATACATTACTTTCCAATTTTTATTTTTATAAACCAACATTTAACTTTACATAATTCATAGTTAAGGAATCACACAACAACTATCCTGTAACATATAATCCAAATGATTAAACATTCAACTAATTGAATCCAACATTTAAAACTCAAAGGAAAACATCCTGACAATAATAAATCCCAAAGTGTAAATACTGGAAATAAACGAATCACAATATCCAATAAAACAACTGAATAATGGAAAAGGGCGACACCTGCCCAACTGAATAAATAGTGCTAGAAGTGGAATCAACAAATGAGGTCGTCTAAGCAAGAGTCCTGCAACTCCCACCTAAGCTGAAGCGCGTTCCTTCCAAAGGATCCTATGCAAGATGCCCCTGTGGTTGAGCACCTGAAATATATACATATATATATATATATATATATATATATATATATACAAGAGAGAAGAGGAAATGGAAACGGGTCAGAGCCCGATTGTAAAAACGATTTATAATTTGTTTAGCAAGTATTTAAAATGTTTACTGGCTAATGCAACAACATATTATTACGGCACTCCCTTGAGAAATTCTCACCTATCTTCTAATGTGCACGCCTATCGCACTAACCTTCCCAACGGTTTAATTTATCTTATCTTAGGTTGCTCGTAAGATTTAACTGACAATTTAAATTGTTTAAGAGGTTAATTTCATTTAACAACAAAGTTATCATTTAAACCTTATTTACTAATAAAGTTTCTCAGTAACAAATTATACTTTTCAAACACTTATTCCCAAATTGAAATAGTTATTCCATTCTTACATACCATAGACACAGCAGGTAGTTCCCAAATTCCAGATTTAAATATATATATTAAATACTCATATAATATATATATTCTAACAGCACCCCACATAATAATTATGGTGCGGGCATACTCTGCTATCCAGTCCCCGTATCACTCGTACTAAGGGAAATACAAGTTCGGAATCACTCTCGAACTGTATAGAAACAAAACACAAATAATATTGAGGCGAAGCATAGTTTCCAAGTCTCTAAGAGGTCAGCACATGCCCTCACGTCTCTTAGGACCGTCTGACTATCGATCCGATAGCCTATACCAAAGGATTTCTATCTTTTAGGGTACGAGTCAATATCCCCCATAAAGGTCCCATCGAGATAAGACTGTCCCAGCGCGGTAACCTCAGGGATAGCAAGTAGCGCGGGCATGATTTTTACACGTATATAGTATATGCATAAACACAGTCATATAAATATACTACTATTACCATATCAAGTTTAGGTACATACTCACGACCCATAATTATGATATTTGTCCTTATTACTCGTTATTTAGTTATTACGTATAACGTTTGCCTCTTATCTTAATTTGTGGGATTTTCCCAACTTATCAAGTGACACTCGTGGATTTCTAACCTCCCAATTGTAATTTCAGTAGGTACTCATTTATTTTCCAACGTAACTACCTTATGCGTCTCCCCCTTTAATACATAGTTCCATCGTCCCTTATATGTAAACATCCCCGAAAAATGTAAATCTCATCTTACATTAAAGGTTTCATACTTTTAATAAGTCCTATTGGTCTTCTTTATCTCCCCAAATATTTTAATAAGGATGTCCAAAGATTATTACTCATTTAAATTGAATTCAACTATTTAGAAGGGGAAATGTGAGCCTGCCAGGAGGGGTCGATCGATCGATGGCAGGAGCTCGATCGATCGATGCATCGATCGATCGACACTCCTGGTTCGATCGATCGATCAAACAGGTATGGCGAATCTGCAGAATACCAGTTACGGGTTCTATCATCCAACATCATCAAAGTTCAAATTTTAAACTCCCAAACTCCCAGAAATTTATACCACAAACATTATAAACCCAAATTAGCAATATTCTACGTAAAGCATGGGAGTTTTCATCAAGATTCATGGGTTAAAAGGGCCAAAACTTATATAATTCTCATGAACCCTAGAAATTTCTTTAGCTTAGTTCTTCTTATTCTTTTCCTAGAATTTTTACTTCTAAACCAATATAAATTCGTGGTTCAACCTCTACATGTGAAAGGGATTTCCAGATTATTGTTTATATCACTACAACATGCGATTTCTAATCACCAACATGGGTTTTCTTTCATAAAAACTCATCCTAATCAACCCTAAACTAACATGAATGAAGCATTAACGAAATTAAGCAAGATAAATACTTGTCTGGGAATTTTTGTTTCTGATTTGTGGCTGAAATCAGTGTGGTTGTGATCCTTGTGACGTGATCTAGCGTTTGGCGGTGACGGCGGTGCAAACGGAGGAGTTTTCGGCCTAGAACTCTTTGGCAAGCTCTCTCGTTCCTTCTCCAATGGTCGTTTCTTGTTTTTGGTTGATTTAACCCTAGAAGGCAACCCTAAGCATCTGATATAACCTTACAATTTTCGTGGGTTTTCAGGCTTAAAAATATAAAATGTCCAAAACGCCCTCCCGGGGTGTTAATTAGGCCTAAAAACGCCCCGAGACCCAAACTAAACCCCCGAGTACATTATTTTGACTATCTCGACCCTTACGGACACTTTGGCGCACTCGAAATGACATAATTTATGCACTTTTATTAATCAACATTTAGTCCCGACACGACACGGGCACGTCCCGACTTAAATTTCCAAAATTGTCATTTTATTCACTCCTGACATTTAATAGAACCAATATTATATATTACTTTAACCATTAGTAATATTCAACAAGTTTCCAATGATTACTAACTCTCGTCACGTTAGTAATTACAAAAATAATTAATTTCCAGAATTATATTAAATTAATAACTCACATTAAATTTAATAAATCCCCAAATTTAGAGAGCATAAAAATACGGGGTATTACACTTATGTTTTTGCCACATTAGTTTTGGTCCTATTTAAACGGTGTCTTAATCGCAAAGGATAAATGAGTACCTTTCATATCCATTCCCCATTTTTTCAAAAACACACAAACTCACTAACGGTCTTTACATGCACTACTTCCATTGTCAAATTTTATCGCATTTGGTTCATTTAAAATACAGAATTGCGATGACAACATTCCGACCAATATGTGATAAACTAGTACGATAATCAAACAAATCCGTGCAAGTGTGCAATATAGGCAATTATGAGTCAAACATGCAGATAGTAACCACAAATTACATCTTAATGACTCCATACATTATAAAGCACACAAATGAAATGATGACGCATATCAAAATACTATAAAACAGTCACATGGATATTGAATGATGTTGTGACTCGATCATCCTAAAGCCCATTCATATATGGTGTAAAACAAATTACAAAAATATTTGTCTTTTTTCAAAAAAATTATCAGAAGAAAATCTTTTTTTGGCTTTTTCAAATTTTTCTTAAAAAAATGAAAATATTTTCGTATTTTTCCAAAAATTTTCAAAAAATAAAAATCTTTATTGTTTTGTAACACCGTGTAATTTTGAGGATTTAAAATTTAATTATTTTTGGGAGTTATAAAAATATTTAAATTGGAGAAACTTAAATTCATGAGTTGGAGAATTTATTTTAGTGAGCCAAATTATTTATAATTGGCGACTTGTAAATTTAATGGTTCAAAATCTCGTGTGTCACATTTTGAGGTCGAAACTTGGAAATTTCGAAAAGTATTTCGGATGGCAATTATGAGTGCGCGATTGCGTCCGGATGGGTCGAGATAGTTAGAAAAGAGTACCCGGGGGTAGTAATTGGGTCTCGGGGTATTTTTAGGCATTGTTGGGACCACACGGGGTGAGTTGGGCCTTTTTAATTAGGCCTACATGGCCCAAAAACGGGATTTGATATTTTTAACCTAATTGAGATATTAGGGAACGACAGTCAACACAACTCTAAACCTAGGGTTTGAGAGGAAATTAGGGGGAAAAATCAAGAGCCAAATTGGGGATTTTGGAGCCAAATTAAGGGACTACACCAACGGATCAGACACTACGAACAATTCCAGGCAAGTGGTTAACTGTTGTGATTCCTAAAGTGATGATAATCAATTCATATCATAGTGTGTGTGTGTATATGAAAGTTCATTTTGGGTGTGTAACCAAGATTAAAATTGGGTTTTTATGAATTTAGAGTAATGGGCATAATTAATTACTCAATGGATGTTAAGTTATGAACAGGATCTGTTAAGATTAAATTGTATAGTGGATTACAATATGTATAGTGATTACATGGACTGAATATGGTAGGGTCGGATTTGGTAGAACAGACCCGGGTGGAAAACCCAAATCGGATATACTTAGGGTTTTGTAAAATTTATTGACGGATTAAGGTCTCTAGGGTGTTTAGAACCCTTTCTGGTGTGGAGGATATGTTGGTTGTGAAATGGGTAAGGGTTTGGGAGAAACCAAAAGCTTAAGGATTCGTTAATGGCTGCAACAGCAAGCCGAGGAAGACGATCACCTGCTCGATCGATCGATCGACCCAGGGGGATCGATCGATCGACGATCCCAGGAACTTGACAGTTCAACCAGTTTGTTTATAAAGTGGATTTTATTTCAAATTTAATCCCTTAATTTTATTTAGTGATAAATTCATATGGACACATATTTCCTTAATAATTATAGGGTGATATAATTGGGTTTAGGAGGGTGTGAACGGTGTGGCATGAGATGAACGAATTTGGGAGATAATTCATAAGTATTGAAATTGGGCCGAGGAATAATGTTCGGGTATTGTAGTTGGGTGATGCTACATTATTAAAGAAATCAAAGTGAAATACTTAATTATGAACCAAGTGGGCGAGTCCGGGTATGTTGGTAATTATAAGTAAATATAATTGGGAAATTATGGAGATGAATGTGCAACACATTGTGGGCGAAAATGTGGAAATGAAATTATGAGAGGTAAAATGGACCAAGTGAGCGAGTCCGGGTATATTGGTTACGTGACACCAAAGTATTAAATTAATTATTGGAATAGAGTAATTAATTTGGAGTCGGAATATAGACTCGGGAAATATTAAGGTATGGGACAAGTGAGCGAGTCCGGGGATACTGGTTGGGTGACACCAAGTTATTAAATTAATAAGTGTGATAATTAAATTAATTAGAGTCGGATTGTAGACTCGGGTAGGATTAAATTAATAAGTGTGATAATTAATTTAATTAGAGTCAGATTGTAGACTCGGGTAGGATTAAATTCAAAAGTGTGAAAATTAATTTAATTAGAGTCGGATTGTAGACTCGGGTAGGATTAAATTAATAGGTGTGATAATTAATTTAAGTAGAGTCGAATTGTGGGCTCGGGGAGGTATTGAATTAATAAGTGTGTTAATTAATTATATTAAAGTCGGACCACAGACTCGGATTGGTGTAAATTAATTAATGTGTAAATTAATTAACTGAAAGTCGAACCACGGACTCGGATAGGTATTTAAATTAATATGTGTGTTAATTAATTTAATTAGAGTCAGACGATAGGCTCGGGGAGGTATTAAATTAATATGTGTATTAGTTAATTTAATTAGAGTCGGGTGATAGACTCGGGAAGGTATTAAATTAATAAGTGTGTTAATTAATTTAATTAGAGTCGGACCATAGACTCAGGGAAAGTATTATATAAATTGAGGTGTGAGTTAAATATATTAGAGTCGGACCATAGACTCGGGAAGACGATAAATTATTAAGTGAGAAAATTAATTACGTCGAGTTGGGCCACAGATTCAGGAAATTACAGGCAGTGTAAGGGATTTTTAGTACACGGTAAAGAAGGGATTTATAATACATATATACGGTGTAGTGATAGTATATATATATACGTGTATATATTGTGTGTGGTATTAAATTACAGGCAGTGTACGGGATTTTGAGTACACGGTATAGCCGGAGTTTATATTATATATATACGGTGTAGTGATAGTATATATATCCGTGTATATATTGTGTGTGATATTAAATATCAGTGACTAGATAATTATTCAATTTATATACTCTAATGCTATCAAGGGAGGTTGCGCGATGTGGGTGAATCCCCTACCTTGAGGAGTAGGATGAGTATATCCCCAGGCCATAGCGTCCGGTATATATGGGTGAGGAATTTATCTCACTTTCAGGGAAGGAATATGACCCCCTCCACTACGTTTATATTTTTGGCCAAATTGGTGAGCGATTCCAACTTGGGGAAACTAGGTTTTGTGAGCACACGTGGTGAGATAGCATTTTAGAGGGAATCATCCGACGAGGGTATAATCGAAGGGATGGATATACGTATGTTATATTTGTGGGTATTGTGGTAAAGGTACGTATATAATGGTAGTAAATATTATATACGGGTAATAATACAGTGTGTGGTGTATTTACTTTATATAACTTGTGACACGGTTATATGCTACTATTTAAGAGGAATTAATTAAGTTAATTGTGAGATGACTTATAATTCAAGAATCATTATACTCGGGTTAGAGTAGTATGGCAAGGGATGGTTATACCAGGACTAGTTGGATGGGGTAGTACAACTAGGTGGGGTTAAGGTAACCGGTAGGTGTGCACAATAGTGGAGGGGTGAGAATGTCCATAAGGGAGGGCGACACAAACTTAAATATGAAGCGCATTCATGCATTTTAAATTAGTGCAGTTAATTCACTTTGTAAATATTTTCAAAATGTTTTGGGTTCTAACCCTTGCTATAAAACTATTTTCAAAACCTTTTAGGTGTCCAGCCACAGGGACACCAGGATCGATATTCTATTCCAGGGACACGGAGTTACGTCATATGTGGATGCTAGCAGGAGTTTGGTTTATACGCATTATTCATTCATTCATTCCTAGAGTAGGAAATCTTGTATCAGTTTCAGTTTTATTTTGGGCAGGTCGCCCAGACTTTCAGTTCAGTTTTCAGATTTGTTTTATTCCTGTGTTGGATATTTGTTTTTGATTATTTCACTTTGGTGGCCGATGGTTTATTCGGTAAATTGTTATATTATGATTCAATTCATTTTCATTCAATTGTGTGAATGGTTTATATTTAATTACACATGTACTGTTTTGTTTAATCAAAAAGTTAAAATTGGCACCAGCTTTTGGAATACTAAGTGGTTAGTAAGTTTTAAAAAGTTTTCGACAGTGATGCTAAGGATGATCCAACTGGGATTCCTTTTTTAATTTGGTATAGGACTCATCACCCGGTATTTTATTAGGCGAGGTGCCACAGATAGTTTCAGAGCATCAGGTTATAATGTCCTTGGGATCTGTGCGGCTTTTCAGGTTTCAGCTTAGCAGTCTTTGATATAGAGCCCTATCATAGGATTGTTGTATTCTCATACGTATGCGCATATACGTTCTTCTGCGAAGTTTATATTTGAGAGTGAACTCATACAAATTGATTCTCATTCCAGATGACGCCCAGGAGAGAGAGATCAACTAGGGCAGTAAGGGGAGATGAGACAACGGAGGCTCGTTAGGAGCAAGAGTTACCGCAGCTACGGCCAGAGATGATTTTGGTAGCACAGGTAACTGAAATAGTGGCACAGGAAGTTGAAGCGACGGTGGTCGCAACGACAGGGTGCTTTCCACAGGATCATCCACAAGTGTTAGTGGTGCCAGATGATCAAACTCACGCGGAGTCGTCGGGGTGGAATCAAGAGAGAGAGGTTATTTTTAGTGGGAACCCACCAGAGTTGCGAGGGGGTTCAGACGTAGTGCTAGCATGTCAAGGAAGAGGGATATCCAACATCACCTGCGCATGGGAGATTGCGATGAGGTGCGGAAGCAAATGCTAACCACTTTTAGTTTAGTGGGAGCAGTGCTACAGTGGTAGGAGTCGATCACCACAGTAAGGAAAGGGACACACTAGCTATTGCAGAGTTTTGGATGCGGTTCGATCGCAAGTATTTTTCCCCTAGCGGTTGAGACCGAAACGAGGAGAAACTTTTGTGAGGTGACTCAAGGGGAACGTTAAGTGGCCGATTACGAGGAAGAATTCACTCGTTGGCAAAATTTTGTATCGAATGAGGTAAACAAGGAAAAAATAAAGAAAGAAAAGTTCATGGATGGGTTAGTCTGGAGAATCAGACAATAGTTAATTGGTAAATACGCATTAGTAGCTTATACTGATGTCGTTAACACAACACTCCGGCACTGTTAGGAATATTGCTTCCACATGAAAGGAAGCGGGAGGGGAGTGGGAACTAGCCAGTCGGATAAGGCATGAGGGAACAATACCAGTTGGGTATCCCAGCACCAGACTGGTGGAGATCAGGGACATTTTTGGCAGGGAAACCATGCCAAACGATTTAGAACTGGAGGCTATCGACAGGATGGCCAGGGATTCCAACAAGGTCGGCATGGAAGGGACAAGTGGTAGGGTGAATGTATTAGAAGTTATTTCGTTTGTGGGAAATCGAGACACATGAAGAGAATTTGTCTTAAGCGAGGCAGGGGTCAACTACAGGATGAGGTCCTAGATGTACAGCCACTAAAGCAAGTCATGGGCGCATTCGGGAAAGGATAAGAGCTCCAGAACCCGAGGATCAGCCGTTGCAGCTGGAGTATGGAGGTAATTATCTTTACCCTATGGGAATGGGGTATATTTTTGAGTGACAAAGAGGATGTCACAGTATAAGACTTATTTTTCAATAAAGTTCGCAGGTGAGTCAAATTTAGTGGGTGTGTTGGCTGTAGCAGCCATAGTATGTGGATAAACTTTCCATAGGGTAACGGAGTTCTGTGGTGTTCTCCACGGGAGAGTGGAGTTGTACACTGAATGAAGGTTTGAATTATGCGAGGAGCTACTACTTTCGAGAATTATGGGAGTTGGGTTAATAGTAATTTCTGAAATATCGGCTGGATAGCGATGGGATTTAAACCATTATAAATCGTGGTGGTAAGTTTTGATGTTCGCGACACCAGGATATGGTTGGTACTAGGTATCACCGGAGAGGGCATATAGCCTATATCTATGTGGATATATATGTTGTATTGCGTGGTGCGATAGCACATGGTGAGGTTTTGTGTTCTCACAGTTTATCCTGGTAAGTGGGGATGTTTACTGAAGTGAATCGGGGTGGTTAGAATTATTTTCGAGCAAAGAGAGATAGCTCGGGATTTATTTTGCGTAAGGACTAGTGATAGTAAGGGAGCGGTATTTTATGTTGTCTTTGGTAGCATGAGAGTAAGCGTATATACTTTTGTGTTGAGAGACAAGTAATTATGGGGAGATGTTTGGACGTTAGCACATAGGTTGGGTACCCGGGCAGTAAATATATGTATATATATATATATATATATATATATGTGTGTGTGTGTGTGTGTGTGATATGACTATGGGTTCGAAGCTATATTACGGGTTACGACTAGCATAGTCGGGTAGCTTTCATGCGGTAAAGCACGGGGATAGGTTGTATGGGTACTCGGGTTAATTAAGGCAAATTTTGTGCGGTTAAGCACGGGTATAGGGCGTATGGCCACCCTCGTTAATTTAATTGCGTACTTGTGTAACTTATGGTTAGAAGCGAATGGGATAGATATAGCGAGCTTAGAGGCACATGACTAGAGAGTAATATGCGAAGCTTGGAACATTATTCTCATCTTAATTTCGAGGACGAAATTCCTTTGTAAAGGGGGGAGTATGTAACACCCCGTAATTTTGAGGATTTAAAATTTAATTATATTTGGGAGTTATAAAAATATTTAAATTGGAGAAACTTAAATTCATGGGTTGGAGAATTTATTTTAGTGAGCCAAATTATTTATAATTGGCGACTTGTAAGTTTAATGGTTCAAAATCTCGTGTATCACATTTTGAGGTCGAAACTTGGAAATTTCGAAAAGTATTTCAGATGGCAATTTTGAGTGTGCGGTTGCGTCCGGATGGGTCGAGATAGTCAGAAAAGAGTACCCGGGGGTAGTAATTGGGTCTCGGGGTATTTTTGGGCATAGTCGGGCCCACACGGGGTGACTTGGGCCTTTTTAATTAGGCCCACGTGGCCTAAAACGGGATTTGATATTTTTAACCTAATTGAGAGATTAGGGAACGACAGTCAACTCACCTCTAAACCTAGGGTTTGAGACGAAATTGGGGAAAACAAATCAAGAGCCAAATTGGGGATTTTGGAGCCAAATTAAGGGACTACATCAACGGATCAGACACTACGAACAATTCCAGGCAAGTGGTTAACTGTTATGATTCCTAAAGTGATGATAATCAATTCATATCATAGTGTGTGTATATGAAAATTCATTTTGGGTGTGTAACCAAGATTAAAATTTGGTTTTTATGAATTTAGAGTAATGGGCATAATTAATTACTCAATGGATGTTAAGTTATGATTTGGATCTGTTAAGATTAAAATGTAGAGTGGATTACAATATGTATAGTGATTACATGGACTGAATATGGTAGGGTCGGATTTGGTAGAACAGACCCGGGTGGAAAACCCAAATCGGGTATACTTAGGGTTTTGTAAAATTTATTGGCAGATTAAGGTCTCTAGGGTGTTTAAAACCCTTTTTGGTGTGGAGGATATGTTGGTTGTGAAATGGGTAACGGTTTGGGAGAAATCAAAAGCTTAAGGATTCGTTAATGGCTGCAACAGTAAGCCGGGGAAGACGATCACCTGCTCGATCGATCGATCGACCCCGGGGGATCGATCGATCGACGATCCCAGGAACTTGACAGTTCGGCCAGTTTGTTTATAAAGTGGATTTTATTTAAAATTTAATCCCTTAATTTTATTTAGTGATAAATTCATATGGACACATATTTCCTTAACAATTATAGGTTGATATAATTGGGTTTAGGAAGGTGTGAACGGTGTGGCATGAGATGAACGAATTTGGGAGATAATTCATAAGTATTGAAATTGGGCCGAGGAATAATGTTCGGGTATTGTAGTTGGGTGACGCTACATTATTAAAGAAATCAAAGTGAAATACTTAATTATGGACCAAGTGGGCGAGTCCGGGTATGTTGGTAATTATAGGTAAATATAATTGGGAAATTATGGAGATGAATGTGCGACACATTGTGGGCAAAAATGTGGAAATGAAATTATGAGAGGTAAAATGGACCAAGTGAGCGAGTCCGGGTATATTGTTTAAGTGACACCAAAGTATTAAATTAATTATTGGGAGAGAGTAATTAATTTGGAGTCGGAATATAGACTCGGGAAATATTAAAGTATGGGACAAGTGAGCGAGTTTGGGGATAATGGTTGGGTGACACCAAGTTATTAAATTAATAAGTGTGATAATTAAATTAATTAGAGTCGGATTGTAGACTCGGGTAGGATTAAATTAATAAGTGTGATAATTAATTTAATTAGAGTCAGATTGTAGACTCGGGTAGGATTAAATTAAAAACTGTTAAAATTAATTTAATTAGAGTTGGATTGTAGACTCGGGTAGGATTAAATTAATAGGTGTGATAATTAATTTAAGTAGAGTCGGATTGTGGACTTGGGGAGGTATTGAATTGATAAGTGTGTTAATTAATTATATTAAAGTCAGACCACAGACTCGGATTGGTGTAAATTAATTAATGTGTAAATTAATTAACTGAAAGTCAGACCACGGACTCAGATAGGTATTTAAATTAATATGTGTGTTAATTAATTTAATTAGAGTCGGACGATAGGCTCAGGGAGGTATCAAATTAACATGTGTATTAGTTAATTTAATTAGAGTCGGGTGATAGATTCGGGAAGGTATTAAATTAGTAAGTGTTTTAATTAATTTAATTGGAGTCGGACCATAGACTCAGGGAAAGTATTATATAAATTGAGGTGTGAGTTAAATATATTAGAGTCGGACCATAGACTTGGGAAGACGATAAATTATTAAGTGAGAAAATTAATTATGTTGAATCGGGCCACAGACTCAGGAAATTATAGGCATTGTACGGGATTTTTAGTACACGGTAAAGCCGAGGTTTATAATATATATATATACGGTGTAGTGATAGTATATATATACGTGTATATATTGTGTGTGATATTAAATTACAGGTAGTGTACGGGATTTTGAGTAAACGGTATAGCCAGGGTTTATATTATATATATACGGTGTAGTGATAGTATATATATGCGTGTATATATTGTGTGTGATATTAAATATCAGTGACTAGATATTTATTCAATTTATATGCTTTAATGCTATCAAGGGAGGTTGCGCGATGTGGGTGAATCCCCTAGCTTGAGGAGTAGGGCGAGTATATCACCAGGTCATAGCGTCCGGTATATATGGGTGAGGAATTTATCTCACTTTCAGGGAAGGAATATGACCGCCTCCACTACGTTTATATTTTTGGCCAAGTTGGTGACCGATTCCAACTTGGGGAAACTAGGTTTTGTGAGCACACCTAGTGAGATAGCATGTTAGAGGGAATCATCCGACGAGGGTATAATCGAAGGGATGGATATACGTACATTATATGTGTGGGTATTGTGGTAAAGGTACGTATATAATGGTAGTAAATATTATATACGGGTAATAATACAGTGTGTGATGTATTTACTTTATATAACTTGTGACACGGTTATATGCTACTATTTAAGAGGAATTAATTAAGTTAATTGTGAGATGACTTATAATTCAAGAATCATTATACTCGAGTTAGATTAGTATGGCAAGGAATGGTTATACCAGGACTAGTTGGACGTGGTAGTACAACTAGGTGGGGTTAAGGTAACCGGTAGGTGTGCACAATAATGGAGGGGTGAGAATGTCCACAAGGGAGTGCGACACTAACTTAAATATGAAGTGCATTCATGCATTTTAAATTACTACAGTTAATTCACTTGCTAAATATTTTCAAAATATTTTGGGTTCTAACCCTTGCTATAAAACTATTTTCAAAACCTTTTAGGTGTCCAGCCACAGGGACGCCAGGATCGATATTCTATTCTAGGGACACGGAGCTACGGCATATGTGGATGCTAACATGAGTTTGGATTAGACGCATCATTCATTCATTCCTAGAGTAGGAAATCTTTTATTAGTTTCAGTTTTAGTTAGGGCAGGTCGCCCAGACTTTCAGTTCAGTTTTCAGATTTGTTTTATTCCTGTGTTGGATATTTGTTTTGGACTATTTCACTTTGGTTGCCGATGGTTTATTTGTCAAATTGTTGTATTATGATTCAGCTCATTTTCATTTAATTGTGTGAATGGTTTATATTTAATTCCGCATGTACTATTTTGTTTAATCAAAAAGTTAAAATTGGCACCAGCTTTTGGAATACTAGGTGGTTAGTAAGTTTTAAAAAGTTTTCGACAGTGATGCTAAGGATGATCCAACTAGGATTCCTGTTTTAATTTGGTATAGGAGTGATCACCTGGTATTTTATTAGGCGGGGTGTCACAGGTTTTTTAAAAAATTATAATAAAATGGAAAATATAAATACAAAAATCAGACACATTTTAGCAATAAGCATAAAATATCATCATGTAAATCATCATATGCTAGCAAACAAGTGTAGACCTCAATCGATAGGTGCAGTGGAGTTTTCCAAAGGTGGTGACATCGTATGAAAAACCTCCATCAAGTCATGTGAAGTCCTGACCAAAAACTTTACCTATACCCTAATATGTGCAAATTCTCTTGCGTAGTCATCCGGAGGTGTGGGTGCGTGTGAACACGTGTAATAGAAAAACGTGACACATAACCCAACTTAAAACAAAACTCTCTAAGGTGTCCTCTCTTCTTGCAGTGTGTGTAAACATAAACAGGGCTAAGTACACCTCTTTCAAAATGTCTCCTATGCAGTCTCTTATCAAGTACGGGACACCTAGATGAGTTGGGTCAAGAGCTATATGGATAAATAACAAACTCGGGAACCGGATCGGGTGCTGCATGTGAAGTGGACGCACCGTCATGACCTATTCCTAAACTCTCATAACTATCTAAAATGGGATTGAGAATCATTTTTCCAACCTTCATAGATGTATCCTTTATAGCGACTTTAATCTCCAGGGAGGGTTTAATATCTCTCTCTAATTGTGACACGCGGGTTATAGGTTAACTTTTCTCCAATGTACGATGATTAACTACTCACTTAAAGAAACCTTCACCTTCTCGAGTTGACTCGCTGATGCCTCGAATCCCCTCAAACTCTTTAACTCTCTCTCCAAATCTCTCACCCTAAGAGTTAGGTCTTTATTCAACTTTTTGGTCTTTAAGGTCTTCGCATACAAATCTTTAAAAGTGATCTTGAGCTCACTATCACCTTCACTAGCGCACTCACTCTCTCCATCACCAGAAACACTCAAATCCTCCTCGGGGCTCTCACGTGCACAAGTCTCCTCATCGTCGTGGGAGAAATTGGGTGTGCTCACGTGACTAGAATAAAAGAAATAAACTTCCCCGGTGAAGACTCATCCTCGAAATATTTTACATCTTCCTCACTATCACTAAGAGTGGCTGGCATGGCAATCTTTTTTCCATTTCTCTTTAGCCTAATGGGACACTCAAATGCTCTATGGCCTCTCCCCTCTCACTCAAAACACTTACCTTATTCCTCTTTCTCACTGCTCTCCTTGGCCTCATCTTTCTTTTTGTTTTTCTCAAAAAACTTTTTATTGGAAGAATTTTGTTTTGAAAACTTGAGAAAGTTTTTGAAATTCTATGCCAGCATGGCCATATCAAAATCTGACTCGTCCTCAGACTCAAACTCACAAAAACTCACTTCATGTTTCCTCTCGCTCTTGGACACTTCCTTTCCCTTCCTATACTGGGCTTTAAGTTGTGACAACCCACCATCCGAAATAGGGGGTGGCCAGCCCGATACTCCAAAATAACAGAATCATGGATGGAATCATTCTCAGCATCACAACAAAAGAAGAAGTATACGGGATAACCACTCCCTATTTCAGAAAAACGGGTTGCCAAAAAAAATTTTGGTTTTTAAAGTTAAGAAAAGAAAACAACTTAACAACCCAATAAAAGAAAGTGGAAATCCAGATGAACTTATATTACATACACACAAATGTAAAATAAGGGACCGAATATGTTGTCGGTCACAGTCTCATACAACAATATTAAATAAGTTCAATAAATTACATAATACATTACATTAATCAATTACAAAAGCTTGGGCCTCTCGGCCGAATAATAAGACCTGATCCTGACTAGAGTGCAAGGATGACAACGTCTATTGCCAAATGCCCCGTAATACCCGCAAAGCATAACGGCTCGCTAAGGACACCGGGATCGGAATTCAAATCAGGCATCCTTGCGGCAGAGTACCTGAGCGGATACAAGATGCAAACACAAAAAGAAATATGAACGGGTCAGGGCCCGGTTCTATATGACTACCAGATGAATAAAGAGTATGACAGTTATGAATGATAAATCATGATGAAAGAGAAATAAGAATCTACCTATACAATTTAAAACATAAGCTAAGCAGGAAAGTAAAATGAATAACATTAAACTAAAACTTTCGTCATATGCACCAATTATCTCATATATCTTTTCCTTAATAGGAAATATATATATATTCACAATTTTTATGCTCTATATGGCATCTTTACCTCACTTTTACATTTTGTAAAAATCCTTCCCTTATTAGGAAAATAATCATTTTCAAATGCTCTTTGTGGAATTCATATGTGCTCTTTGTGGCACTTCATTATGACCTTTATGTCATATAAAACCCATCAAGTCCCACTTGATTATGAATAGTTATATTTATATACATATAACGATTCTAAGACCGCCCGTTCGGTTTTCCCCACTGTGCGCGCCCCTAAATGACCATCATCTTCCCGGGCCTATCATAAGACAACCTGGGCACCTATAATACAAAACGTCGGGAAGCGGCCATGTGCCTGCGGGTTAGTCAAGACCACACTCGGAATCTCATACCCATCGCAGAAAATATATATCAACAAACGCACACATGGCCTAGGACTATATCCACCCTGCATTCATTAGTCAGGGGGCTTCACCTCACGCGCGAACTTCCCTTATGATGTCATTTAGAGAGGTGTGTTTCAACCATATTATTTTCCATTTTTAAAATCAAGTAAATTATCATTTACCATATCCATGATTAAGTAAATTATCATTTACCATCATCATTACCATATCCATTTCATTTCCAATTCCATTTACATTTTCATATGTATGTTTCATTAAAAGAAACTATAATCATTTACATTTGTAAGTAATATAACTTATTATCCGGAGCGATACGATAAATTATATCGTCATTACAACCTCAAAAGAGGAAATAACTCTTAATTATCTCCAAATATTTGGGGGTATTACTTTAAAAACCCAATAATATCATACCTCAAAGGAATGAATAAACTTTCGATTCATTCTCCCAACACACTTTCATGGTGTTATTATAAACCATCAAGAATAACATAGCTCAATGGAGCCTCTAAATTCTCCCGAACATAGCACTACGACTCCTAGTTTAATAATAATCAATTAGAAGAAATAATGCCCTAACTTCAATTGGCATATCCCCGAAAAAGTCCCCATATACACACTTCTAGTCTAGGGTAGTTTCCCCAACTCATTTAGAACTCTAGGACTCTAAGTTTACTTCATACAAGAAGGTTCCTAGGTCCTAAGCCTAAAGAAAAGCATAAAAATTGTGTTAGAAAAATCAACTCAAAAACAGCCTGATTCTGAATCGATTCGCCCGATTCGGCCTAGCGAATTGATTCGCCCAACCAGTGAATCGGTTCGAACATCAAGACCTGGGATTCTACAACTGCCAAATCGATTCGGGTACCTAGACCTGGGAAACTGACTCTTAGCGAATCGATTCGCCCCAAGGGCCGAATCGATTCGGTCCTGCGATTTTGTCAAGAATGGCTACGAAGGGTTATGAACCCTAATTTCTCCAAACCCCAATTCTCTTCCATTTTACACACAACCAACAACACTAATCTACCCAAAATCATCCTACATGGTTATTCACAACTATAACCCACAATTTCATCATCAAAACCAAAGTCTAGGTTTAAATACCATAATTTCCATTTTTGATACCCAAATGTAAATACATAAATATCATACAATTTATTCATCTTAAATCACATATTAGCAAGTAGAAAACTTTACTTAGGGTTGATATCTCAGATTTCTTTGTGGTAGGAGCAACAATCCATCTTCAATCTCCAAATCTCTCTCATTTCTCCTCTTTCTTCCTCTCTCTCTCTCTCTCTCTCTCTCTCTCTCTCTCTCTCTCTCTCTCTCTCTCTCTCTCTCTCTCTCTTTTTCTTTCTAAGTGTAAGACATAAAATGAGGAAATGAAATAAGGGGCAAGACTTAAAATCGGGACTTAAGTCTAAAGTCTCCAACTTAAGTGGTTAATACCACATTAAAATGACTCCCAATACACGTTTAAGTTAAAACCAGATAAAAGTGCCTGAAACCTAAAAATACAGTATGGCACTTATTTTGACTGTCTCGGACATTCCGGGACTAACTACACCCTCTAAACTGGCATCCGGAAATTTTATAATTTATTTCGAGTTCCAACTTTATTTAAACTATAATGTCATTTAAAATGCATGACACTATAAAACGTACAACCTGATGATATTTACTTTCACATACAGTAAATATGCATCAATCTAGTAAATATTAACTTCCAACTCATTAAATTAATATTTACTCAAGTTCCAACATTTTATATAATTACCTTATTCGGTAAATTAATATAAAATTGGCCTCTTAAATGCGAGGGTTGTTACATACTCCCCCCCTTATGAGGGATTTTTTTCCCCAAAATTCGGGCATACCCTATACGCATAAAGGGTATACTATCTCAACTATCATTCTATCGCCCTTAACAACCCTCAATAATACGACATTCCAAAATGGACTTGAACTAAGGTCGTCACTATCGATCTCAGTCTACAATCTTTGTGCTTTATCATAGCACAAAGCGTTCCTCACGAACTATCAGTTCTAGCTTCCTAGGGTGGAAGATGCTAACCACGTGACTAGGTGCAAAATGCCTTCCATCCTAAATCACGCTACATCCCACTTTGGGGATACCTACACTGACACTACTCAACTTCTCCTTGCATAGCCGTAGCTCTTCAAAGCATAAGACTCAAAAGTCCAATCCTTAAAGAAATGTTTCGGGACCGCCCCAAGTCCAAGGAACCAATTATTCGCTGACCTCATTCAACGAGTATGCAATTTACTCACCCAGCTATACAAGGCCACTCACGGCGCCATACCGTAGAAAATGATTCAAATTCCTGTACGAAAAATTTCCATCCACACAAGTCATTTCTCCCATCCATATATTAATCCCAAGGCGTACATTCGAAGCATGCCTCTCGGTATTAAGTCAACTTCCTCCATTCACAACGTTTAGTGATGACCACTTTACGGTGGAGAGATATACATCATCTCCATACGGTTCCCATTCCTTTATGGAATTTCACCAAACCTTAACATAAGTAATTAGTCTGGGTCCACCACTATTGTTGGGCACTTCACCCTTCCATAAAAAAAAAGCGGGGCGTACTCCTCTACCTATAGTCTGCCCGCAATGGCCGAAAAAGTAACAGTTTTGTTAATCGATCAACAGTTTTCTTAAATAGGATCAAGACCAATTTAGTATCGGCAATTCAAAGAAAACATATTTGAATATATCTTCCTTCGTTCCACCACTACTCTTCTTCACACAAGTAGGTGAAATGGCCAATCATAGATCGGAATGCTCTTACTACAAAGCCTCCCGAGTCATACTCGTTTCATTTGGCTTTCCATGCCAACACAAATATCTCCGACGGGTTTCTTACTCGACGCATCTATTACACCAATCGCATTTCCTTAGCGAATGAGAAAATCAAATCAATAATCCGTTATGAACTTCATACACCAACTTAATTTCTCTCCCGACATACTGCAACAACTTGTTGCTCATGAGAAGGACCAACTTTCCTGCCCAGGAAATAGTGCCTCCACTTCTTTAAGGCGACTTCCATCTCAATGAATTCTAATTCAAGCGTGGGATAATACTTCCCACAAGTTTAAGCTTGTGAGACGCATAGACAACGGGTCCATGCTCCAGTATTATTACTTCCCACTCCTGGCAGAGACTTATTCATTAAATTCACCCTCAAGCTTGACCACGTGAACTCGGGAGTGAAAGTCAATTCATCCATTTAACTCCCCAAAAGTTAGGTTACCAATGTAACACTTTAACTAGGAGAGGCCTCACCTCCATCGGCCTAACCTTTGAAATCTCTCGAGATTCCACACTTCTCGTTCCTAGGGATCTAATCCCCCTTAGAGTTAACCCACGACCTATTCGTGGTCAACTCCTTATAATCTTCCTAAATCAACATCACATGACCTAATGGCCTTACGTCCTAATAAATTCTAAGGTCTAACAATACATATCCTATCTAAGTCGTATACATATAATGCTAAGTATATCCCTAGTGCCCAAGACCAATCTCAACTCTCGACATTCGCTCGGTTTCATGCATGGGACGTCTCGCCAAGGCGAAATCCAAACAAGGAACCATCCCGTTACACTACTACCTCGCATCGTCGGTCATTAAGATGTGATGGTCTAAAACACATAATCGGGATCGATAAATTATAACTTACAATTTTACTAATAAAATTCCACTTCTATATATATATTACCCTTGCATCTTTAAAGATTTCAATTAATCATACATTCACTTTCTGTGAAGTCTTACAAATTTTATCCCATCACATATATACATCTTTTCCAATAGCCTTCTTATCAAGGCATAACCCGAAGTCTTAATTCGACTTCGTATCTCAGTCTCCCTCACATCATTCAGAGGAGAGAACTATATATAGTGCTTCTATCTCGCACTTTAATAGCCCTTAATCACTCTTCTACATGATTTTTGGCTAAACCTTTCAACCCAACATTCAACCAACAAAATAAATAAATAAAATGGAATGAATTTAAAAGAAGAAAGAATAGCCTCTCCCCACTTCCAACGTCGTTGAGGTTCACGCGGGAGCGTCCGGCCAAAGCGGAATCCAAACAAGGAACCCCTCCTATACATTACTACTCAACTTTGTTGGTCGTGGAGATAAGGCATACCAATCACATACAATGCAAACAAGCAATCAACCAAACACACACGCAAGATAACATAACAAGTAATAAAAACCTCCTACATACCTCAACCACCCCTATGAAGTCTCAACCTGTATCCAGGAGAGACATTATAGAATATCTAGTTCCATCCTGAAACTAGAAGTAAGATAGCCCCGCAATCTAATTGCTTGCTATCACCCAATCAAACCAATATATATTTACTTGTATAGTACACATCATACAAGTAGTACATAACGTACATAGTACTCAAAAAGAAAATATATCATCACTCGCTTTATATTGAGTGAAGGAAAAACATAAAACTTCCCTACCACAGAAGTCATATAATTACTCCATTTATAGTAGCGTCAATATTACCACAAGCTCGAGATACACACCCGAATCTATAGTAGATATAATACTACTAAATCCTATCCTAAGGAATACACCACCCACTAAGAAGGTGGAATTCCCGCTAACATTTTATGCCAATCACTCCGGGTCAATACTAATGGTTCTCAGACTCCATATTCGAGTCTTATCCGAACCAATATTACTTCCATCAACTCCCCAACCAGGCACTTTATCTTTGCCCTTGATCTCCAATCAGCGTAATGAAAATGCGTGGCTCTTCCACGTCACAATAGACCACGTAGTTCCTTTTTCTTTCTCAATAAAAGAGAACACGTTCTCGGCCTCCTCTTCCTTAGTTCAATGAAACTTTCCCAGGCTGATGTCCATCAATGGGGTTTCATGATCACTGCTCCATCAGAAGTGTTAACAACACTTATTCTGGAGCCTATCATTCCATTAGAGGGATCTCCCTTATACCTACCTTTCTTTAGTGGACGATCTCTCTAATCGCACAACTCTTTGTTCACATGTCGGCCTCAGACCGAGCCTCGCGTGAACATTTGAGAATCTACCTTCTCCTCCTTCCAGTTACCCCAGAGAAACTTACAATAGGAAGTATCTATCGGTTTTCTCCATGGGCAAAACTTTTGGGGCCCACAATTAAGGTGACTACACTCCCACCATTTCAACACTACTCCTACGGTGAAGGATTTTCCTCCATCCTTTTTATTTGGGCACTTCTCCACTTCAATTTAACATTTCTTGAACTCTCCAGCCTAGTACCACTCTCTACTTCTAGCGGTACTTGGAAAACTAGATCTACCGTAATTAGTAGTCGCAGTAGCAAAATATGAAAATGCTACAAAAAGGGAGCGACCTCCCAAGCGGTCCTCATCCCCGACCACAACTTACAGTTCTTACAAATCCTTCTCATAACGCCCTTCTTCAATCGACATACTACTCTCACACGAATGCGCAAAAGATTCTATAGGTTCTACCTCATGGCAGAAGAATGAGATCTCACTAAGGAAATTAACGATCTTAATCCTAAAGCTCTATCTCAAATCAAAAGCAATGCTGAAAGCGTAAAGCATTCACACAGATTCCTAAGAACTCTAGAACCTGATGCTCTGATACCAACTGTGATTACCCGCCATCCAAAATAGGGGGTGGCCAGCCCGATACTCCAAAATAGCGGAATCATGGATGGAATCATTCTCAGCATCACAACAAAAGAAGAAGTATACGAGATAGCCACTCCTTATTTCAGAAAAACGGGTTGCCAGAAAAATTTTTGGTTTTTAAAGTTAAGAAAAGAAAACAACTTTACAACCCAATAAAAGAAAGTGGAAATCCAGATGAACTTATATTACATACACACAAATTTACAATAAGGGACTGAATATGCTGTCGGTTGTGACACCCCGCCTAATTAAACCTTGGGTGATCAAGCCTTATTTTAATATAAACAGGTTTCGTTAATGGTTCATTCTTAGCATCACTGTCGAAAGCCTTTTTATAAATTTACTAATCACCTAAGTGAAATAAAAACGGATGCCAAATTTTAACTTTCTTAAACAACCAATAATCCAAGCCATACATTAACAAAACTAGATATGAATACACAGTATGCAAAAGAAATCTGAAAGTAATTAAAGTCTTGCCGTAAACCACGGCCCAAAATGACAACTACAAATCCATGACTAGAATAAACTGTAATAGAAGAGGTGGAACGACATGTTCCAACAAGGAATAATAAAACTGAGATGCTGCACTAGAACTGAAAAGAAAGAAGCGTCTAAACAATCCCTGCAACCTCCACACTGGCTGCAGCTCCCAAATCTCTGACATGAAATCAAGCTGGGTGTCCTTGTGGCTGGGCACCTAAAAGGTTTTTAAAATTTTACATAGCAAGAGTTAGTACTCAAAACATTTGAAAATATTTTGCAAGCGGTTATCACAATTAAGTTATTGATTACACATATTAAGGTTTCGCACACTCCCTTGAACTTCCTCACTTCTCTTACATAGTATGTAACTATCGTGGAAACTTAGTCTACCTAGTTATACGGCCCATAACTGTAGTTAACTCATTTACCGTTCATTAACTTTTTCTTGTAATAATTACAACATACTATAATTTGTTACCAGGGCATTTACTTATCATAATTTTGTCTACTATTCTCAATTGGTAGATTAAGCACGTATAACATTTTATCCCACAACAATGTATATAATATAAGTTACCCCTAATATATCCTTTTATTTCACACAAAGGACCCTTGGCTCGGAATAATTCATCGACTCCAAGTGAAAGTTGGTTCGGAATGGTTCATCGACCCCAACTATATACAGATATAAATATATACACATATTCTGGTTCGGGACTCTTTCATCGCGACACCAGTTCAAAGTTTGGTTCGGTATTTATCATCGACCCCAAATTTAATATAACTTTATGTTAGTTCGGAATGTCACATCGACCCTAACATAATTCATTTAGGTAGTGTTCTCTTTACCCAATATCATTTATATAAATTCAGTAGGTACGCACCCGGCCTAATAAATCATACCCGTACGTAATATATTTATCTTATATTCTCCGTACTTATTAATTACAATATAACTCACTATTGTATTTATTCGAGTATTCGCGTAACTCTAAG
The DNA here is from genome assembly GCA_949130495.1 of Sambucus nigra. Taxonomy (NCBI): domain Eukaryota; kingdom Viridiplantae; phylum Streptophyta; class Magnoliopsida; order Dipsacales; family Adoxaceae; genus Sambucus; species Sambucus nigra. The sequence continues at coordinate 288,248,278 of OX422215.1, read as the reverse complement.
GGCCCTAGTTACCCCTCCCTTAATTCAGTAGTTAAATAATTTTAACCTACTGGTATTTTCTTTTCGGAATTAAGTCTCACTCTAACCGAAATTAAATTAGCCATCTCAACTCACGGCGAAGTCAATTGTTCTTTAGAAATTCCATTTCTCCAACATTTCTACTCAATCATAAGTGGAGGAACCTTATGGTACACCTACTGGTAATTTTCAAGTCTCCTCATAGGAAAAATATCATTTCTAAGGTTCCCATTAAGTAACGGCAATTAAAGAAGTTTATACGCAAATTCTCTATAATTCAGACAGGGTCGCTCGATCGAAGGGAGATGATCGATCGATCGACTTATTCGATCGATCGACATTCAAGGGTCGATCGATCGATCGAGCAGTGACAGACCCAGTTCATCTTCTTCCTACGGGTTTCACCATTTTTACATCTCTAGCTTTCATGATAGGCCATCAAATTCACAACCAACAATTTCTAATCATACCTACATGTTCTGGGATGATTACTAACGATTTAAAATATCAAAATCAATATAATTCTTGGCTAAATTCACTGAAAATCTCTATAATATTCAAGAACCCTAAAAACTGCATTCTTTATATTTTTCATCAAAGTCCAGATTTTCATACGAATTTATCATCAAGTTTTTCTATGATATCAACCTACTTGGAAATTCAAAAACGTCCTATATGCAAATCCTAATCAATCATGGATTTTTAACAATAGTTTATTCCCAAGAGTATCATAAAAATCATGTTCTTCCTCAATCTTAAACATGGGTATTATAAATCAATTATTTTTGCAATAAACCACTTGCCTTAAGGTTTGTAGGGTCTGAATTCGTGGTTGTTGATGATGATTGATGATGTTGGTGCCTCAATCCTTCTTCCCAACAATCTTGTGGTGAAATCTTCCTAAAATGATCCCTCCTTCCTTTTTGCCTAAAGAAATTGCCTCTCTCTCTCTCTCTCTAATGGCTATGGTGTAACTCTAAGTGTCTAACCCTAGCCACCACTCTTATAATCAGATTTAGGGTTACAAAAATTCGTAGGTCATCTTTCCCCTAATTGTAAAGAGACCAAAATGCCCCCGAATGGTCCCGGTTTAGCCCGAAAGTGACCCGGCACTCAACTAGTACCCCCGGGTACACTATTTTGACTAATTCGACCCTTTCGGAATCAACCGTGGACTCTAAATTATCATTTGAGTCTCGTAAATATTTTTCTACTCTCAACCTTAAATTTTGTCAAGCTACATCCGGTACGTTCGTATAGTCACTAGATCGTACATATTAACATTGAAAATTTATGTTCACCTTAATAAATTTTCTATAACACATATTCATTTTATTAACATAATATCTATTTAAATTACTCTACTCACGTAATTTAAATCAATCATATTAAATCACATTAAATTACTCTACTCACGTAATTTAATTAAAGCGTAATTAATCCCTTTAAATTACTCTACTTACGTAATCCCATTAAATTACTCTACTTACGTAATCCCATTAAATTACTCTACTTACGTAATTTAAAATTAAGCAGAATTACGGGGTGTTACATACTTCCCCCCTTACAAAAGGAATTTCGTCCTCGAAATTAGGAAAAATACCTGCTATGAATAAATCTGGATATTGTTCTCGCATATCCTCTTCCCGTTCCCAAGTGGACTCATCCATATTGTGATGTCCCCACTGTACTCGCACTAAGGGTACCACCTTGGATCTTAGTTTGCGCTCACTATAATCCAGGATAGTCACGGGTCTTTCTTCATACGAGATATCTGGCTGCAAATCGATCTCCTCCAGTGGAATGTGCCAGAAGCCTCTCTCGCTCCTCTTGTATTTCTTCAGCGACGCTACATGGAACACATCGTGTATTCGCTGAAGATGCTTAGGGAGTCCCAATCTGTAAGCTACCGGTCCCACTCTCTCAATGATAGGAAACGGCCCTACATATCTTGGCGCTAACTTCCCCTTTTTGCCGAATCTCGTAACCCCTTTCATAGGAGATACTTGAATCAAAACCTGGTCTCCCACATCTAACTCCACATGTCTCCTGCCGGCGTCAGCATAGCTCTTCTGCCTATCCTGGGCTATTCGAATACGTCCTCGAATCAACTCTATTTTAGAGGAAGTCTCCTGTATCATCTCTGGCCCTAAAAGCTTGTTATCGCCCACTTCTAACCAACAAGCGGGTGAACGACAAGGTCTTCCGTAAAGCGCCTCGAATGGAGCCATGCCAATAGTGAATTGGTAAGAGTTGTTATACGCAAACTCCACCAAAGGAAGATATGGCTCCCAATTTCCCCCAAAATCGAGAATACACATTCTCAGCATGTCCTCTAGCATTTGGTTTACTCTCTCTGTCTGGCCGTCCGTCTGTGGGTGATATGCCGTACTCAACCGTAAGTCAGTGCCCATGGCCTCCTGAAAACTCTGCCAAAAATGCGACACGAATGTCTTATCTCGGTCCGATACGATATTAATGGGAACTCCGTGCAGCTTAACAATCTCTGAAATAAAAAGCTGCGCGTACCGCATAGTATCATAATCCGTACGAACTGGTAAGAAATGTGCGACTTTCGTCAAACGATCCACTATCACCCAAATGGAATCGTGGCCCTTCTGCGAGGTTGGTAACCCGGTAATAAAATCCATAGAGATACTCTCCCACTTCCACACGGGAATCTCTAGTGGTTGTAGCATTCCTGAAGGCCTCTGATGGTCAACTTTTATGAGTTGGCATGTAACACACTTTGAGACAAATTCTGCAATATCTCGTTTCATACCTGACCACCAATATACTTGTCGCATATCCTGATACATTTTGTCCCCACCTGGGTGTACTGAGAATTTTGACCCGTGTGACTCTGTCATAACGGCCTGCCTCAAATCATCATCTTCGGGTACTACCAGTCTACCGTTGAAGCGTAGTCCACTCTCTGAACTGATGGAGTAGAACTCTGCTCCCTTGGCCAGTAACTGACGTACTTTATCCTAACAAAATGGGTCTTCTGCTTGTGCCCTCACTATTCGCATAACGTTCTCGGAAGTGATAGCTAGAACTGCCATACATGCTCTTGCCATATCATCCTCGTGTCGGAGCTCACTCCACTTTGCCTTCCAAACTTCAGCTAACTCTCTGATAGGTCTTCTGCTTAACGCATCTGCTACCACGTTAGCCTTACCAGGATGATACTGTATATCAAATTGGTAGTCCTTCACGAATTCAAGCCACCTTCTCTGCCTCATGTTCAGGTCCTTCTGAGTGAACAGATATTGCAATGACTTATGATCCGTGAATAGCGTAAACTGCTCGCCCAGAAGATAGTGTCTCCAAATCCTCAAAGCAAAAACAACCGCTGCCAACTCGAGGTCATGGGTGGGGTAGTTCTTCTCATGTGGCTTAAGCTTTCGTGACGCATAAGCTATAGCCTTCTCCTCCTGCTGTAACACACCCCCAAGTCCTTGTAAGGACGCATCAGTATAGACTCGGTATTCCACTCCGCTCTTAGGCAAGGTAAGAACGGGGGCTGATGTTACTTGTCTTTCAATTCATCAAAAGCTAACTGGCAACTATCACTCCATACAAAGGGAATTCCCTTCCGAGTTAGATTCGTCAGCGGTCCGGCAATTTTTGAGAATCCCTTGATGAAGCGACGATAATAACCAGCCAAACCCAAGAAACTGCGGATTTCCGTCGGTGTCGTGGGCTGTCCCCACTCCCTCACCGCCGATACCTTACTTGGGTCAACTGCAATGCCCCTGCTAGATACAACGTGGCCTAGGAACTGAACCTCCCGAAGCCAAAATCCGCACTTCTCAAATTTGGCGTATAACTGATGGTTCCGTAATGTCTGTAGGACCAATCGTAAGTGTTCTGCGTGCTCTTCCTCCGTACGAGAGTAAATCAGAATGTCGTCTATGAACACAATCACAAACTGATCCAAAAACTCCCGGAATACCCTATTCATGAGATCCATGAATACCGCCGGTGCATTAGTTAGCCCAAAAGGCATCACTCTGAACTCATATGAAGCGTACCGCGACAGGAAAGCGGTCTTAGGTACATCCTCTTCACGAATGCGCAATTGGTGGTATCCCGATCTCAAGTCGATCTTTGAGAAGTATGCAGCCCCTCTCAATTGATCAAACAAGTCGTCAATCCTCGGTAACGGATACATATTACGTATCGTTACTTTGTTCAGCTCTCTGTAATCTACACACAGACGGAGTGAACCATCCCTTTTCTTCACAAACAGCACTGGCGCACCCCATGGAGATGTACTCCGTCGAATAAAACCCTGTCCTAACAGTTGCTGGATTTTCTCTCTCAGTTCCCGCATTTTTGAAGGAGCCATGCGATATGGTGCTTTGGCAATCGGTCTCGTCCCCGGTGTTTGATCAATTACGAACTCTATCTCTCTGCTAGGTGGTAACCCTGGTATCTCCTGAAAGACATCCTCAAAATCCCTCACAACTGGGATTGAGTCCAGAGAGATGACCACCCCATGTGAGGTCTCCTCCTCAATATAATATAAATGAGTTCGCGATCCTCCCTCGGGAAGTGGCATAGCCACAAGGAACATCTCCTGCCCCGGGATAGAGAACACGATGGTCCTCTCATAACAATCCACCATTGCCCTATAATGTGCCAACCAATCCATGCCTAGGATGACGCCATATCCCTCCATATCCAGCACTAGAAGATCTGCCGCCAGACTCAGTCTCCCGACCATAATGTCCACACCCTTACAAATCGAGTGTATGAGGGACCCACTACCCATCGGTGATTCCACACACATAAGATGAGTGTCTGCTGTCGCTAATAGGTCGGCTGCCCGTGCAAATCTAGTGGAAATAAATGAATGCGTTGCCCCTGTGTCAAACAAAATATTCCCCTCAAGCCCATGAATAGGAAACATACCCGCAACTGCCGGCGGGGCTGGCGGTGCCTGCTGAAATGGAATGTCGCGAATGTTGAACACACGCCCGTACTGCATCTGTCCTGGCTGTGGGGCCTGTACTGCTGCTGGGGCTAATGGTGCCTGTTGCCCCTGTTGGGCACCCTGCTGTTGTGCCCGGTCTTACTGTGGACAATTTCTGCTCTTGTGACCCTGTTGACCACAAGTGAAGCACTGTCCCTGGAACTGTCTTTGTCCTTGGCCCTGTTGGCCCTGCCGTTGACCCTGTCGCCCTTGGCCTTGTTGTCCCCCATTTGGATTACCTTGGCCCTGTCGACCCTGAGGGACTGGTTGCTGAGGACCCTGCTGGCCCTGTCGGTCGAAGTGATACTTCCCGTGCTTAAACTTCTTGGCATGGTTCCCCTGTCTGGAATCCTGTCCCAACTGACCTGCTGCCTGCTGTTGTGTAGTGATGCTGCCACTACCTCCATCTACCTTGCCCGGTTGGCTAGGTTCACTCCTCTTACTTCCCTTAGTATGATAACGATGATCCTGACAGTGTAGTAGAGCGGCATTGACGACATCTGTGTAGGTTACCAATGCCGAATTACCAATTAAGTGTTGCCTGATTCTCCAGGCTAGGCCCTCCATAAATTTGGACTTCTTCCTCTCCTCATTGCTCACCTCGTTTGGCACAAAATTGGCCAAGCGGGTAAACTCCTCCTCGTAATCTGCAACTGAGCGTTCACCCTGGACCACTTCGCTGAACTTCTTTCTCATCTCCGACTCTACTGCTGGAGGGAAATACTTGCGGTCAAACCGCACCCAAAACTCAGAAATAGTCAAAGTATCTCTCTCCTCGATGGTGGTAACTTACTCCCACCACTGTAGGGCCGCTCCTGATAGACGGAAAGTGGCTAGCATCTGCTCCTGCACTCCGGTACACTCCAGCATGCGCAAGTGGGGCTGGATATTCTTCTTCCAGTTGCACGCTTCCACTACATCAGTACTGCCCTGAAACTCGGGTGGGTGCCCCTTATGAAATGTCTCCCTGACTCGTTGCCAAGTAGATGGTCCTGCCGGAACTTGCACTACCGGTGCCACGGGGGTGGCACTTGGGGCTGAGGGAAGTGGGCTGCCATTGCCCTCATCGCTGTCTCAACTGCCTGTGCCACTATCACTGCAACCTGAGTAGTGGAGATTAGCTCGGGTGGGGGTGGTGGTATCGGTACCTGTGGCTCTTGCTGAGCCTCCCTCACTTCCTCCCTAGCTTCAACCCTCTCTGCTCTCATTCTTCTTGGCGACATCTGAAATAAGATTCAAATTGTATAAGTACACAATTTATACAAAATCTAAGAGCATAAGTACGATATCGCAACAGTGGAAATTTAATCAACAATCCTAATAGTAGGGCTCTAATACAAACAAACGTAACGCTGAATCGTAGTAAGCCGTACAGATCGTATGGACACTAGAACCTGATGCTCTGATACCATCTGTGACACCCCGCTTAATTAAACCTTGGGTGATCAAGCCTTATTTTAATATAAACAGGTTTCGTTAATGGTTCATTCTTAGCATCACTGTCGAAAGCCTTTTTATAAATTTACTAATCACCTAAGTGAAATAAAAACGGATGCCAAATTTTAACTTTCTTAAACAACCAATAATCCAAGCCATACATTAACAAAACTAGATATGAATACACAGTATGCAAAAGAAATCTGAAAGTAATTAAAGTCTTGCCGTAAACCACGGCCCAAAATGACAACTACAAATCCATGACTAGAATAAACTGTAATAGAAGAGGTGGAACGACATGTTCCAACAAGGAATAATAAAACTGAGATCCTGCACTAGAACTGAAAAGAAAGAAGCGTCTAAACAATCCCTGCAACCTCCACACTGGCTTCAGCTCCCAACTCTCTGACATGAAATCAAGCTGGGTGTCCTTGTGGCTGGGCACCTAAAAGGTTTTTAAAATTTTACATAGCAAGAGTTAGTACTCAAAACATTTGAAAATATTTTGCAAGCGGTTATCACAATTAAGTTATTGATTACACATATTAAGGTTTCGCACACTCCCTTGAACTTCCTCACTTCTCTTACATAGTATGTAACTATCGTGTAAACTTAGTCTACCTAGTTATACGGCCCATAACTGTAGTTAACTCATTTACCGTTCATTAACTTTTTCTTGTAATAATTACAACATACTATAATTTGTTACCAGGGCATTTACTTATCATAATTTTGTCTACTATTCTCAATTGGTAGATTAAGCACGTATAACATTTTATCCCACAACAATGTATATAATATAAGTTACCCCTAATATATCCTTTTATTTCACACAAAGGACCCTTGGCTCGGAATAATTCATCGACTCCAAGTGAAAGTTGGTTCGGAATGGTTCATCGACCCCAACTATATACAGATATAAATATATACACATATTCTGGTTCGGGACTCTTTCATCGCGACACCAGTTCAAAGTTTGGTTCGGCATTTATCATCGACCCCAAATTTAATATAACTTTATGTTAGTTCGGAATGTCACATCGACCCTAACATAATTCATTTAGGTAGTGTTCTCTTTACCCAATATCATTTATATAAATTCAGTAGGTACGCACCCGGCCTAATAAATCATACCCGTACGTAATATATTTATCTTATATTCTCCATACTTATTAATTACAATATAACTCACTATTGTATTTATTCGAGTATTCGCGTAACTCTAAGGGCCCTAGTTACCCCTCCCTTAATTCAGTAGTTAAATAATTTTAACCTACTGGTATTTTCTTTTCGGAATTAAGTCTCACTCTAACCGAAATTAAATTAGCCATCTCAACTCACGGCGAAGTCAATTGTTCTTTAGAAATTCCATTTCTCCAACATTTCTACTCAATCATAAGTGGAGGAACCCTATGGTACACCTACTGGTAATTTTCAAGTCTCCTCATAGGAAAAATATCATTTCTAAGGTTCCCATTAAGTAACGGCAATTAAAGAAGTTTATACGCAAATTCTCTATAATTCAGACAGGGTCGCTCGATCGAAGGGAGATGATCGATCGATCGACTTATTCGATCGATCGACATTCAAGGGTCGATCGATCGATCGAGCAGTGACAGACCCAGTTCATCTTCTTCCTACGGGTTTCACCATTTTTACATCTCTAGCTTTCATGATAGGCCATCAAATTCACAACCAACAATTTCTAATCATACCTACATGTTCTGGGATGATTACTAACGATTTAAAATATCAAAATTAATATAATTCTTGGCTAAATTCACTGAAAATCTCTATAATATTTAAGAACCCTAAAAACTGCATTCTTTATATTTTTCATCAAAGTCCAGATTTTCATACGAATTTCTCATCAAGTTTTTCTATGATATCAACCTACTTGGAAATTCAAAAACGTCCTACATGCAAATCCTAATCAATCATGGATTTTTAACAATAGTTTATTCCCAAGAGTATCATAAAAATCATGTTCTTCCTCAATCTTAAACATGGGTATTATAACTCAATTATTTTTGCAATAAACCACTTGCCTTAAGGTTTGTAGGGTCTGAATTCGTGGTTGTTGATGATGATTGATGATGTTGGTGCCTCAATCCTTCTTCCCAACAATCTTGTGGTGAAATCTTCCTAAGATGATCCCTCCTTCCTTTTTGCCTAAGGAAATTGCCTCTCTCTCTCTCTCTCTCTAATGGCTATGGTGTAACTCTAAGTGTCTAACCCTAGCCACCACTCTTATAATCAGATTTAGGGTTACAAAAATTCGTAGGTCATCTTTCCCCTAATTGTAAAGAGACCAAAATGCCCCCGAATGGTCCCGGTTTAGCCCGAAAGTGACCCGGCACTCAACTAGTACCCCCGGGTACACTATTTTGACTAATTCGACCCTTTCGGAATCAACCGTGGACTCTAAATTATCATTTGAGTCTCGTAAATATTTTTCTACTCTCAACCTTAAATTTTGTCAAGCTACATCCGGTACGTTCGTATAGTCACTAGACCGTACATATTAACATTGAAAATTTATGTTCACCTTAATAAATTTTCTATAACACATATTCATTTAATTAACATAATATCTATTTAAATTACTCTACTCACGTAATTTAAATCAATCATATTAAATCACATCAAATTACTCTACTCACGTAATTTAATTAAAGCGTAATTAATCCCATTAAATTACTCTACTTACGTAATCCCATTAAATTACTCTACTTACGTAATCCCATTAAATTACTCTACTTACGTAATTTAAAATTAAGCAGAATTACGGGGTGTTACATCGGTCACGGTCTCATACAACAATATTAAATAAGTTCAATAAATTACATGATACATTACATTAATCAATTACAAAAGCTTGGGCCTCTCGCCCGAATAAAAAGACATGATCCTGACTAGAGTGCAAGGATGACAACACCAATTTCCAAAAGCCCCGTAATACTCGCAAAGCATCACGGCTCGCCAAGGACACCGGGATCAGAATTCAAATCAGGCATCCTTGCGGCGGAGTACCTGAGCGGATACAAGATGCAAACATAAGAAATATGAACGGGTCAAGGCCCGGTTCTATATGACTACCAGATGAATAAAGAGTATGACAGTTATGAATGATAAATCATGATGAAAGAGAAATAAGAATCTACCTACACAATTTAAAACATAAGCTAAGCAGGAAAGTAAAATGAATAACATTAAACTAAAACTTTCTTCATATGCACCAATTATCTCATATATCTTTTCCTTAATAGGAAATATATATATATTCACAATTTTTATGCTCTTTATGGCATCTTTACCTCACTTTTACATTTTGTAAAAATCCTTCCCTTATCAGGAAAATAATCATTTTCAAATGCTCTTTGTGGCATTTATATGTGCTCTTTGTGGCACTTCATTATGCCCTTTATGGCATATAAAATCCATCAAGTCCCACTTGATTATGAATAGCTATATTTATATACATATAACGATTCTAAGACCGCCCGTCCGGGTTTCCCCACTGTGCGCGCCCCTAAATGACCATCATCTTCCAGGGCCTATCATAAGACAACCTGGGCACCTATAATGCAAAACGTCGGGAAGCGTCCATGTGCCTGCGGGATAGTCAAGACCACACCCGGAATCTCCTACCCATCGCAGAAAATATATATCAACAAACGCTCACATGGCCTAGGACTATATCCACCCTACATTCATTAGTCAGGGGGATTCACCTCACGCGCGAACTTCCCTTATGATGTCATTTAGAGAGGTGTGTTTCAACCATTTTATTTTCCATTTTTAAAATCAAGTACATTATCATTTACCATATCCATGATTAAGTAAATTATCATTTACCATCATCATTACCATATCCATTTCATTTCCAATTCCAATTCCATTTACATTTTCATATGTATGTTTCATTATAGGAAACTATAATCATTTACATTTGTAAATAATATAAGTTATTATCCGGAGCCATACGATAAATTATATCGTCATTACAACCTCAAAAGAGGAAATAACTCTTAATTATCTCCAAATATTTGGGGGTATTACTTTAAAACCCCAATATTATTATACCTCAAAGGAATGAATAAACTTTCGATTCATTCTCCCAACACACTTTCATGGTGTTATTATAAACCATCAAGAATAACATAGCTCAATGGAGTCTCTAAATTTTCCCGAACATAGCAATACGACTCCTAGTTTAATAATAATCAACTAGAAGAAATAATGCCCTAACTTCAATTGGCATATCCCCGGAAAAGTACCCATATACACACTTCTAGTCTAGGGTAGTTTCCCCAACTCATTAAGAACTTTAGGACTCTAAGTTTACTTCATACAATAAGGTTCCTAGGTCTTAAGCCTAAAGAAAAGCATAAAAATTGAGTTAGAAAAATCAACTCAAAAATAGCCTGATTCCGAATCGATTCGCCCGAGGGCCAAATCGATTAGGCCTAGCGAATCAATTCACCCAAACAGCGAATCGATTTGGACATCAAGAACTGGGATTCTGCAACTGCCGAATCGATTCGGCCTTAACCCGAATCGATTTGGGTACGTTGACCTGGAAAACTGACTCTTAGCGAATCAATTCGCCCCAAGGGCCGAATCGATTCGGTCCTGCGATTTTGCCAAGAATGGATACGAAGGGTTATGAACCCTAATTTCTCCAAACCCCAAATCTCTTCCATTTTACACACAACCAACAACACTAATCTACCCAAAACCATCCTACAGGGTTATTCACAACTATAACCCACAATTTCATCATCAAAACCAAAGTCTAGGTTTAAATACCATAATTTCCATTTTTGATACCCAAATGCAAATACATAAATATCATACAATTTATTCATCTTAAATCACATATTAGCAAGTAGAAAACTCGCCTTAGGGTTGATATCTCAGATTTCTTTGTGGTAGGAGCAACAATCCATCTTCAATCTCCAAATATCTCTCATTTCTCCTCTTTCTTCCTCTCTCTCTCTCTCTCTCTTTTTCTTTCTAAGTGTAAGACATAAAATGAGGAAATGAAAGAAGGAGACTTAAAATCGTGACTTAAGTCTAAAGTCTCCAACTTAAGTGGTTAATACCACATTAAAATGACTCCCAATACGCGTTTAAGTTAAAACCAGATAAAAGTGCCTGAAACCCAAAAATACAATATGGCACTTATTTTGACTGTCTCGGACATTCCGGGACTAACTACACCCTCTAAACTGGCATTCGGAAATTTTATAATTTATTTTGAGTTCCAACTTTATTTAAACCATAATGTCATTTAAAATGCATGACGCATGACACTATAAAACGTACAACCTGATGATATTTACTTTCACATACAGTAAATATGCATCAATCTAGTAAATATTAACTTCTAACTCATTAAATTAATATTTACTCAAGTTCCAACATTTTATATAATTACCTTATACGGTAAATTAATATAAAATTGGCCTCCTAAAAGCGAGGGTTGTTACATAAGTTCTATCCCTCTATCCTGAGGCTTGACAGTGTCGGGGAACATGTCAATCTCATATGTCTAAAGGTCTCCTACTAATTGTTCTAATTTCAGATGACTCAAATTTCCTAAGGTATTCAAAACAGTCACTTTAGAGATAAAACGTTTTGGCAGTGATCTAAAAATCTTTTTAACCACGCGTGCATTAGGTATAGTCTCACCAATATTGAAACTAGTGTTGACAATGTCAGACAAATGTGCATAAAAGTCATCAAAACACTCAATCGCAAGCATGGTTATTGTTTCAAATTGAGTAGTTAAATTTTAAATTTTAGACTCTTTGATTGCGTTAGTGCCTTTGTAGGTGAGTTGTAAAACATCCCACACTTCTTTAGACGTGGTGCACATCATAATACGATAGAACTCGTCGTGGGTGACATGTTCAAAAATTGCACTAAGCCCCCATGAATTAAAAGTTCTCCACCTAAAATCATTTTCAGTTCAGTCTGACACGGGTTTTAAATTAGTGACATTATTTGCGATGACAGTGGGAGGAATTCAACCTCTTTCACAAATTAACCAAACTCTTTCATCCATTCCTTTTAAATGTGATTTCATGCGGGCTTTCCAGTAAGCATAATTAAACCCATCAAAAATTGGCAACCGATTATATAAGTTTTCATTCAGAAACATATCGATAAATTTTCAAAATCAATTTTTTTTTAAAATCAATATCACACAAATTTTTGTGAAAAACAGAATCACTGAATAATTTAGAGAAACTCGTTATGATACCAATTTGTAAAAGTATTGTGATCGCTTTAATAAGCATTGATACGAAGTTGTAAAAATATATGCACCGATGTGATGTTGATTTGATTAAACTCGCAAATGCCCAATTTAAACTTATTTAATTAATAGTCAATTTAAATCAAATTAATTCAGCCCCTAAAAAATGCAATTATGTGTGTGTGTGTTAAACCATCACAAACAAATTACTAACTCAAAGATTTTAGGAAAAATCCCTTTCTGGCAAAACCTTTGTTTCACTATAATAAGTAACACTTATAGTTACAATGAAATCCGCAATCATCACTCCTCAGAATAATCACATAGATTGCAGCCTAGAGTTAGCAATGGATTAATTGCAGCAGTCCACACAAACATGCAGTTCGAATTAGCCAAGGAACACCCACGAGTACTCCCTATTGAGTTAGCCCAATACCTCCCTCATGCGGCACCTGGATCAGCAGTAAAGAACCTCTCTACATGAGAAACTTGACACAAGATGTGTTCTTGGGTTCCAAAATAACTCACATAAACTATTGGGATCTTGTGAATTAAAAAAAAAAAAGAATTAAAACCTCCCAAATGAGAAGACAAATGTTTCTGCCAAAGCAGTCTGCGTAAAACTGTATTTCCAGGTCTTCTGAACAAAGACGAAACTAGAAAAACGCATTCATAGAAAACATTAAGGCAACAGACCACTCGAACGATTTCATTGTCTCGCTCAAACGGGGACACGCGTCGCTCGAATGAGCTTTGCGCGAGACAGTCCTGTCGTTTGAATGACAGTCCCTGTCACTCGAACGATCTATTAAAATATCAATATTTTTCTTTCGTCAAAAGTTACGCTTTAACACTTAGAAAAAAAAATTCATCATAAAACTCACTACAACACTTAGAAAAAATTTCATAAAAGTTATCCCAACACTCTAAATGAACCATTAAGGAAAACACAATCTTACCAAAGTTAAACTTGCAGAGGCTTAAATGTTGAAGAAAACTTGATAATCGGATTCGTCTTGTTGCATATGTAATCTTGAACATTCTTCGACGGTTATAGCAGTATACGACATACTTAATTGTGAACAAACATTTATAAAATCACGTCCTTACAGTGATCCTAAAAAATTCAAAGGGTTTGGATGGAAAATTTGTAGAGTTTGATCACAAAAAACATAATAAAAAGGCTTGGAAATAAAGCTATCCCTGCATCTCTTTTTACAAGAAAAGTTGTTACATAGAGATAGGGATAAAATATTGCATTTGATTTATTTTAAAAAACAAAAACTCACGTATTCATTCAAACGAACTACCAATTTTCGTTTAAACGTTTTCCAACGAGACTTTCAACGACATTCCAGGGCTGACCAAAAAGGCGACGCATCAGAATTCATACGAATGAAGGAAATCCATTTTAAAGAACTAGCGAGATTTTTAAAAAATTCTTTTAAAATTTATTTTGTAAAATTTTTTTTAAAAGCTTTTAAAAGCAAACTTTTTAAAAATATTCTAGGCTTTATTAAATCACCTCATAACACTTCTCGTGTAAACTTGTGATGAAAGATCTTCAATATTGCAAATGTCACCAATGATATTTATGTTCAAATACTTAAAAACAGTCATGAAGGTGCAATGGGATAAAACGGAATAATCCTAATAAAAATAATATGAGGAATTTTAAGTTTTGCATTTATAAATCTCACTCTTTAATTATTCTAGTAAAAAACACAAACTGAAGCCAAATTGACCCCTAAGACTAATTCACATAATTCCTTCCCAAACTAGAAAATGAAAACTCGTAAATGTATAAGCCTTCAACTGAAAGTCTTAATCTTGTGTGGTCCATGAAATCATCATCAAGGAGAAATATCCTTCACATATGAAACAAAAGAAATATTGTGATGCATATGAGAGTTTAAAATAAAATTAAAAAAACTCCCCTCAATTTATTCTACCCCTTTTGTCTATAATAGACAAAGGATAAGAAACTAAGAATGAATAATAAGTATCACCTCAAATCCAAAAGGAATAACATCCCAAAGATAAACAATAAGCACATGCGATGTAATTTCAAAAAAGCATACGAACTATTTTTGACAATTCTTTTTTTCGAGTATAATAACAAGTATATGTATAAAAAGTACATAGGGAATAATATATCACACCATAAAATAAGACTAAAATATATGTATCTTGAAAGTGGAATGTAATTATATTAACATTTTTCACGAGAAAATGAACATAGGCGCGTGAAGTCAATGAGATACTTCTAAAGGAAGAACTCAATTTCAACCTTAGGTGTAAAAATTATGAACTTAAGTGAAATTGACTCGACTTATGCAGCATGCCACGAATTTAAATGCTTCTTAAATCAATACGTCCAAACTACTTCATGCTTTTTAAGAGAGTCTGTTGTACAACCATTGATCGTTTACTTTATAACACCCTCAAAATCTCACATATTTAAGAATTCACTTATAAATTTTTGAAGATATCAGAAGGCTCATGTGTAGCAAAGCATTAATGAAACAAAAAATATGTCCTTGGTACTTTTAGTTCTGTGTGCATTAATCTTTTAGGCTCTTTTTACAAATGGTGGATTTTAAAGAAAATAGAATTTTCTCTTTCATAGCCCATCTCCATTGCTTAACATAAAACAAATTTTTGAAAATTGTTCACAAAGTTTTTAACACAAAGTTAAAGACTAAGTAAACTCCGAATTAAACTCGTTTAGGAAACTCATTTTAGAAATCAGTACACAAGATATGTAAAAATTCTTTAAGACAGATTCAAGATTTGGTAGCTTGATTACCTAGGCTTTAAAACAAAAACCAAATATAATTCTTTGTCATGAAACCAACCATGCAAGCATTAATAACTGAAAACAGTAAAATTTGACACAGTTATTTTTAATGGGGTAAAACCTCAAATTCCAGAAAACATCCACAGTTACCACTACACCATAACCCAAAAATCCACTAGAAATAGTTTACAAGAATTAAAAGCACATGAACAAAAACACACAAGGTCCTAAAGCTAAAAGATAAAAAATATACCTACAAAGCAAAACTCCTCCATAGTATGCGATTCTAACGCTATTGATCCTCCTAGCCATTCCTTGCTTTAATTCCTTGAACCTCGTTCTAGTGACTCAATAAAATAGAATATCTCAAAGAAACAACACACTTCTATGTTTTCGTGTGAGAGTTTAGTGACTGTGAAGTGCCTAAGTATGCAGAATGCAACTCACGTCACTCTTAAAATTATACAACCAGGCCTATGAATTATAAATATTATATATGAGATGCAGAGTTATAGTTTTAAGAAAATCAGACTTCTCAACAAAAATTATTTTAGATCTTTACAAAAATAGATATAATACTCAAATTATTTATATGCAAAACAAATTTTACAAACTTTAAAACTTTGTTTCAAGAGAACTTTTCAGATATAAAAACAAAAATGGTTTTCGAAATCTCTTTTCTAGATCTTGAAAACAAAAAGGTTGGATATACAAAAATATGCAGTAAGAACTAAGATCCAACAAGAGTGTATTTATATAATAGAAATACACATAAACACCTAAGATAAATCGTGACAATATATCTCAATGGCGTTTCTCAAAAAATCTAGAAAGAAATATTAGAAAAACCTAGAGATTGTATTCCTAAGAGAGATAACGTTTGAAAAGGGTTTCTTCTACGAACCAAGCTCAGAAAAACTCCCAAGAAAACCTAAGAATATAACTATCAAAAACAAAAGTTTTTAGAAGTGTTTTTACACGATGATAATGGAGGTGTTTGGTTTTGATAAACACTCAAATCATTTTTTTTTCTCTCTGGTTTTCTGAGTTTCTCCCTCTTTCTCTCTCTAGTCTCTTTTCTCTATTTTTTCTCTCAGTTGGACAAACTGTCAAAATTTCTCAAATGTATGACATAAAAGTCCAATGTATACTAAGAGAGGAAGGTTCTAGATGTTCGAAGCAAATCAACAGTAAAGATTAAAGCAATGGTTGGAATCCAAATTTAAGGGTCACTATTGCACCGCTCAACCTGGTTGATTTATTTGGTTTACACTGGGATTATCTAAGAACACATGCAGACCATCGATTAGATTTGATCTAAAGTCTATAAATGAACCTCGGTATGTGAGTGGGAGAAATCACAAATACAGACAATACTAAGGACACACGTGTCACACTAACAGTCGATCAAAAACACATGTTTTACATCTTTTAAAAATCTCATTGGGTACCACAAATGTTTATGCCGGTTTTGTTTCCTACCCAAAAAGTTTTTAAAAAATTAATTAATTCAACTTTTAACCCAAAAACAATTTAAATCCAATTTTATAAATGTTTAGAAAATCATTTAAAATGCTGAAAAATTTCCAAAAAATATTTAACACATTTAAAAATATTTTTACACACACCAATGCAATACATGAATTTGTGTCCAAAGTGTGTTATTTTAACTTCCCTTTTTACCCTGATAGATTGATATTTTATTAAGCTTGATGTAGTGTGAAGTCTTCAATGTAGCATGGACAATAGATCAAAATCAAATAAAACTTTGTCAACATATCCAAACTAGTTGGAACTCCTATATGGCACAGAGTCAAGTAGGTCAACCATATAGTGTGTTCTCAATCTCCCCCTTTGGATATTAGAGACCAAATTTCCTTGAGTAACCTGTACTCATGGGTAAAAAAATAAATTCCTATATTCCTATACAAAAGAGCTAAGATAAATCAGAAATACATTACTCGACTAATTACAAACCAATACCCTAATATGGTAAGAAAGTACAATGGATCTATAAATCAGATTGCCTTAAAGAAAACACTTGATGGAATATTAGTTGAGTCAAATAAATATATAAAAAGATAAGTTTAAAGTCGTTACTCAAATTCTTCTCCTCAATTTTTCTAAAATAAATAACGAGGTCAAAAAAATATAAACAGAAATATAAAATGAAATATTCTACATGGATATTGTCATAAACAAGGGTGTAGTCCCCAAAAATTTTAAATTTCTTTAAGAAATATTATTTCATTTTTAAGAGATAGATGAGGAAGCGTAAGATGGTTCACAAAAACAAACAAACACCAAATTTTAATTTCTATTTCAAATTAAAATTAAACTGAGTGAAATTAATTAAACACACACACAATTCAAATTTCACTTAAACCAATTAATTCAAGTCCTAGAATTTTCCTAAGTCATATTTTTCATTTAAACAAATTAGGCTAAACCATTTTTAACAAATGACTTGAAATAAATAAACTTTATCCAAATTTAATTATGCACCAAATTAAATTAATAGTGATTTAAACCAATTTTATCTTCTTTACCTAATCATGCGTTCTAGGTGATATTGTAAGATAAAATAAAACAATAAATCACTACGCCGCGATATACGAGGAAAAACCCAAGACGGGAAACAACCTCGGACGGCCCTAGCCACAAATCCACTAGATACGGTTTTACAAATACAAGACAAAAGACTTACATCACCCTACTCGATCCTTCTCAAGCCCCGACGCTTTTTCTTGTAGACACCTCTTCATAGCGGATAACCTTGGAGCTCCACCGCGGTCTCGGAATCCACCGATCAGACTTTATATGATCACCGTCACCCGAACTAGGAGCCTTTCTCCAAGTGGGTAAATCAACATAAAAAACTTCTTCTTGTGGTATTTAGAAGCAAACACAAACACTCTCTTCAATTCGGTGTAGAGATAAACCCGGTGCCAAACTCCAAGCAAGATGTATATATATGAACTTGGATAAATAAAACTATGGGTGAAAACTAGAGTGGTACATGATTTTCTCTTTAAAAATTAACACTCAAAACTTGATCTTTTTCTCTTTATGATTTTTCTCTCTAAACACTCTCTAAGAGTTAGAAGGATATGAAAAAGATTAATGATAAAAATGGTTTCTCGTACATAATAAAGTCTGAGAAAAATCAGTTAAGAAACAAGTGGGAAAGTGGGAGAAAAACTTCTTAAAACTTCCAATAAATATTCTCGCCTGACATCTCGTTCGAACGACATTTCGTTCGAATGAAATCTCATTCTAACGAGACTTCTAACGAAGTTCCATATTGAACTCGTTAGAAATCTCATTGGATATCTCGTTCGAACATAAGGTTCGTTCGAACGACATATCGAACGACCTTTCAAAGGCCTATACTAGGAACTCGTTGGCAAACTCGTTCGAACGACGTCTGGTTCAAACGAAAAACTCGTTCGAACGACATATCGAACGAACTTACAGAATGTTCAAAAATACTTTTTAAGCCCAGAAACTTTTATATACTTTATATAAGTTTTAATAAGAAACATTCTGAAAACAACACACAGTTTTAAAAACCTAACACCCAATATAAACATGTTCCAAGCTCCTATATATATATATATATATATATATATATATATGTAATGCATTCATACCTTGGGAGCATGGAACCACTGTTGATGACGTTTGAAACGAGGCACATAAACCACAGCTTTTGATGAAGCTTTATACTCTTTGCCGCTAGGTCTTCAACAAACACATCATAGGCTTGAAAGATGATCAATATACTCTATCCTATGACTCAAACGTTTTTTGTCCGGAATTGAGCCAAAACTACAAAGGACTCAATTGGAAATTTGCGTACTTACAAATCTCCCCCTTTGGTTATTCCGGGACAAAAACCAACAAAAATCCTACAGGGCCATCTAGCTCTACTTAGACTAATAGAAAGTCCCACCCAAAATAAAAATACAATGCTTGACTCAAACAACCCAAAGGATCAACAATCTTTGCCGTTGAAAGTTGTCGCTTTAAAAAATAATTCCTGCACACTTAGGCAAACACATTACACGCATAGGGAATATCAAAATAGTTAATGCAAGTAAAGTTAACTACTCCCCCTAAATTAATTCTCTTCCCTTATCAAGTATGATCAACTTAGAAAGACGTCTCCCCCATCATTCTCCCCCTTTTTGTTCAGGAATAGACAAAGGCTTAAAGAATCAAATATTGACTTATCTCCCCCAAATAAAGCATATACACCCTTTAAATTAATCAAGGGATAAATAGAATGGGAAAGCAAGCTTAAAACCTGTTATTGTGCATTTAGTGACGAGAACATTAATGCATATGGGCAACAAAATTATAACTAATCCACCAAATAACAACTTAGACCAACTAGGATGCAATAAAATGACACCAATATGATGTATAAATTATTAAGCATATGACATCAACAAAGAATGCAATAAGATGGATACCAAGTATGAATTAAAGCATATATGGATTAGAAATCAAAGCAAAGACTAAACAAAAATATCAATTATGTATACATAAGATGCAACTAATAGAAGTAAGCACACATATATAGATATAAAAACACAGATGACACACACAAAATATAATAGGAGTCTTTCACACTCGTATGGCAAAAATGTGTCATATGGAAACGGAAGTGTTGGGGTGTGAACTAGTAACGATTAAATTTAGACCCAATCACTTAAAAACATGTTCAAGGAGTTCTCATTTGATTGCAAACTTCATCACATTTGAATAAAACCTCATGTGACAATATAGATTGAACTTAATGAACAAACATACACAATGCATACAAGCCTAGCATATTGATGATTCTACAGACCAATAGAGTCATGACATGAGATACGCAACTAGGATAAACGGACATTGTGCAAACCGTTGATATACCATCCAATCTCCCTCAATAAGCATTTATATTAATTTTGAATGAATATATCAATCGAACATAGGCCTTGGCAAATTATTGTTCTTTTTAATGCCATATTTTCTGTTTTTAGGCCTTTGGACCACGTATTTCTTTTAGGTCCATTCATAAACGGTGGCTTACAATCGCAAAGTATCACTAAGTCCTTTTGGAGCCCTTCCCCGTGCACATTTATATTTATCATGTTTTCATTTTTCACACAAATCTCACGTGCAACGGATTTTGACATGCACTAGTCCTCCTAAGTCACAAATATGTAGATGACAAGATTGGAAGGAGAACACCTCACATAGCTCAAATATACATATGAATTTAAAATTTCAAAAAAGCTCGTGCACGTGTGAATGGAGGCATATAAAAAGAGAATCCATTTAAACAACAAAAAATCCAACTACTCCATGTAAGCATGGTAAAGAACATAATAAGAATTGATAATCTAAGCCAAACGCTGTAGCCACATGAGAGCGTTAAAGGAGGGATTCAAACACAAGTATATGCCACTTAAAGTGTGTCAAACGAAAATACACACAAAATAAGATCTTTTTGAGTTTTTGACATTTTTTAACCAAAAATAAAAATATATACTCAAAAGACAAACAAAAATCATTTGAATTTTTTTATTAAGCTTAAATTTCCAATAGATAAAAATCCAAATGATAAACAAAAATATTTTTGTATTTTTCATTTAATGCAAACAAAAATGAAGAAATAAAATACAAAAGATAAACAAAAATCATTATTCTAGCATGTGATTAAGCATGGGGCATAAACTAGAAAATGATTAAACAAGCATACATTTAGCATGATAATATAGCATGAAGCACAAAAGCTAAAGTATGCAAACACTAACACATTCATCCTTTAGATTTAGCAAGGGAGGAAGCATGTGAAAGTAAATGGGAATCAAAAACCCTATTTTGCAAGGCAACCAAGTCGGATTTCCTAACCCAAATTAATGAAGAATAACTATCTTGGGGTGTAGGAATTTTAAATACATTGGTTGCTTTACGTTGGAATTTTCTAGGAATTCGTTTAAGATCAAAACAAAATTTCCTAAGATGACCTTTTCGACCACAATGTGTACAAGTAAAAACATGTCGAAAAGATTTACCTACGGAGTGATCTCTAAAAGCTTTCCTAGTAGATTCTCCTAAAACGTTGGTTTTGACTTTATGAGAAGATTCATTACAAGTATTGAAGCCTAAACCACACATGTCATTTTTAATTTGGACCGTTCCTAAGATTTTATCTAATTTTTCCAAACGACACTCCAAATCAAATTTGACATTACTAGAGTCTTTTAATTTATTTTGCAATTCTAAAATGTTAGACTCTAATAAAACATTTCGCTCTTCAAAAGCAAGAAGCTCCTTTTTCAAGGATTCCATTAAACCCCTAAGGCTATCTCTCTCGCCTTCTATATATTCAAGCTTCTCTGGAAGAGCTTTCTCTCGTGTCCTAAGGTCTTCAACCAACATACTATCATCAATGACCTTGAAACTCTCTCTTAAACTAGCTTCTAACTTCAAATTAGCTCTTTTCAATTTAATAGATTCTTTATAAAGTTCTTCAAAAGAATTTTGAAGTTCACTCACATTAACCTCTTCTTCATTTTCACTCTCTCTTTCTTCTCCACTCTCACTATCATCAAAAATAAGGGAATCAAAAACTTTCACGTCGGAAGTGTCATGAATTTGAGTATCTTCATGATAAGATTCACTTTCGGTGCTCACATGACTAGCCATAAAAGCCACAAAATTTGGCTTAGTGGGGGAATCGGGTCCCTCTTCCTTATCACTATCACTAAGGGTCGCATTATATGAAATGGGTCATTTACCCTCTTTCCTTAGTTTAGTGGGGCACTCAGAAGCCCTATGGCCATAACCCTCACAACCAAAACACTTATTTGACTCGTCCCTATTTAATTCTTCATTGATAGGTTTAGGGATCTTCTCGGCTTTATCATACTTAGGAGTTTAAAATTTTTTAAAATCATTTTTGAATTTATCTTTGTTAAATTTAAGAAATTTTCTAAATTTATGAGCAAACAAGGCCATGTCTTCCGAGTCACTATCACTCTCGCTCTCTACTACTTGTTTGACCTCTTTTCGGGCTTTTAAAGAAACGCCCTTTTCAATTTTCTTTTCAATTTTAGAGGGAAACATGTCTAGTTCATAGATTTGTGAATCACCTACAAGCTCATCTAATTTACAAGCTCTTCTAAAGTTGGTAAAGAATTTAAAACAGTCACTTTTGGAATAAATCTATCGGGAAGGGACCTTAAAATTTTCTTTACAACTCGGTTATCGGGTATTTTCTCTCCCAAGTTAAAAGATGAATTGACAATATCGGAAAGTCTAGCATAAAATTCATCAAAAGTTTCATTATCATTCATTTTGATAGTTTCAAATTGAGTGGTGAGGCTTTGGAGTTTCGAAGCTTTAACGACACTTGTACCTTCGTGAGTGAGTTGTAAAATATCCCTAGCTTCTTTAGCGGTCTCACATGTCATAATGCATCGGAATTCATCCGGTGTGACAGCGCTAAACAAGGCATTCAAACCACAGGAATTAAAATTTGAAAGTTTAAACTCATTCTCAGTCCATCTATCGGCCGGTTTGGGAACACATTCATTTTCAATTAAATGAGTTGGTGGAGACCACCCGTTAACTACAGACATCCAAACCCTCTCCTCGATAGATTTTAGTGCCGATTTCATACGCGCTTTCCAATACGCGTAATTAGAACCATCGAAAATAGGAAATTTTGAAAATGGGGAAAATTCCATTTTAGCCAAAAATTATTTAAAGGATCTTTAACGAAATAATTTATCGCTTTGGCTCTGATACCAATTTGTAGTCCCCAAAAATTTTAAATTTCTTTAAGAAATATTATTTCCTTTTTAAGAGATAGATGCGGAAGCGTAAGATGGTTCACAAAAACAAACAAACACCAAATTTTAATTTCTATTTCAAAATAAAATTAAACCGAGTGAAATTAATTAAACACACACACAATTCAAATTTCACTTAAACCAATTAATTCAAGCCCTAGAATTTGCCTAAGTCATATTTTTCATTTAAACAAATTAGGCTAAACCATTTTTAACAAATGACTTGAAATAAATAAACTTTATCCATATTTAATTATGCACCAAATTACATTAATAGTGATTTAAACCAATTTTATCTTCTTTACCTAATCATGCGTTCTAGGTGATATTGTAAGATAAAATAAAACAAGAAATCACTACGCCGCGATGTACAAGGAAAAACCGAAGACGGGAAACAACCTCAGACAGCCCTAGCCACAAATCCACTAGATACGGTTTTACAAATACAAGACAAAAGACTTACATCACCCGACTCGATCCCTCTCAAGCCCCGACGCTTTTTCTTGTAGACACCTTTTCCTAGCGTATAACCTTGGAGCTCCACCGCGGTCTCGGAATCCACCGATCAGACTTTATATGGTCACCGTCACCCGAGCTAGGAGCCTTTCTCCAAGTGGGTAAATCAACATAAAAAACTTCTTCTTTGTGGGATTTAGAAGCAAACCCAAACACTCTCTTCAATTCGGTGTAGAGATAAACCCAGTGCCAAACTCCAAGCAAGATGTATATATATGAACTTGGATAAATAAAACTATGGGTGAAAACTAGATTGGTAAATGATTTTTTCTTTGAAAATTAACACTCAAAACTTGATCTTTTTCTCTTTATGATTTTTCTCTCTAAACACTCTCTAAGAGTTAGAAGGATATGAAAAAGATTAATGATAAAAATGGTTTCCCGCACATAATAAAGTCTGAGAAAAATCAGTTAAGAAACAAGTGGGGAAGTGGGAGAAAAACTGCTTAAAATTGCCAATAATTGTTCCCGCCTAACATCTCGTTCGAATGACATTTCGTTCGAACGAAATCTCGTTCTAATGAGACTTCTAACGAAGTTCCAGATTGAACTCATTAGAAATCTCGTTGGATATCTCGTTCGAACATAAGGTTCGTTCGAAGTACATATCGAACGACATTTCAAAGGCCTATACTGGGAACTCGTTGGCAAACTCCTTCGAACGACGTCTGGTTCGAATGAAAAACTCGTTCGAACGACATATCGAACGAACTTACAGAATGTTCAAAAATACTTTTTAAGCCCAGAAACTTTTATATACTTTATGTAAGTTTTAATAGGAAACATTCTGAAAACAACACACAATTTTAAAAACCTAACACCCAATATAAACATGTTCCAAGCTCATATATATATATATATATATATATATATATATATATATATATATATATGTAATGCATTCATACCTTGGGAGCATGGAACCACTGTTGATGACATTTGAAATGAGGCACATAAACCACGGCTTTTGATGAAGCTTTATACTCTTTGCCACTACGTCTTCAACAAACACATCATAGGCTTGAAAGATGATCAATATACTCTATCCTATGACTCAAACATTTTTTGTTCGGAATTGAGCCAAAACTCCAAAGGACTCAATTGGAAATTTGCGTCCTTACAAAGGGTAATATCAAGGGTCTCCTACACTATCAAGATAAAGGAGGCGTCTTTTGTCCTTTATGAAACAATTGTACCCTAAATCCTCAAAATAAATTATAAGCAAGAAAACTATAGAGGATATGATAAATATGCATAATATATTACATAAGAACAATCATCCCTATGGATCTTCTAATGGATTCAAACCTAATATTTTCCAAAGGTTTAGCAAATAGGTTAGCCTATTATTTTTCAGTGTTAGGATATTCAATATCAAGTTCCTCAGTTTTAACCAGCTCACAGATACAGTGATGCCTAATCTTGATATACTTACTTCGTGAGTGTTGTACAAGATTTTCCAATATGTTAATAGCACTAGGGTTATCACAATACATAGTTACTTCATCTTCGATAATACCATAATCACTAAGCATTTGTTTGATTAATAAAAGTTTAGCACAACAACTACCCGTAGCTATATATTCAAATTCAAAAGTTGAAAGGGATATACAATTCTGTTTTTTACTACTCCATCCTATGAGATTATTCCCTACAAGGAAACAGGCCCCAGTCGTGATTTTACTATCATCTGAGCATCCTGCTAAGTCAGCATTAGTGTAGATAACTATAGAGCTAGCTAGTAGTGTCCTTTGTGTACCAAATGCTAAAATTTATTATGCCTTTAACATATTTTATTATCCATTTTACACACAACATATGACATTCTTTAGGTGAGCATTGATATTGTGCACAAACACATACAGTAAAAGAAATATATGGTCCAGATGCAGTGAGGTATAATAAACTCCTTATCATGCTTTTATATATTAATGGATCCACATCTTTCCCATTTTCCTCTTTAGAGAGTTTCGTGGATGTGCTCATGGGTGTACGTGTTGTTTTGGATTTATCAAGGCCAAACTTTTTAACAAGATCACTAGCATATTTAGATTTTGTAATGAATAACCCATCACTAAACTGTTTAACTTGTAAACGTAAGAAATATTGCAACTCCCCTATTAAGGGCATCTGAAATTCAGCGTGCATTATATTAGAAAACTCCTTTACTTGATTAAAGGAGGTGGAACCAAATATGATATCATCTACGTATACCTGTGCAATCAAGACATGGTGTTCTATTTTCCTAATGAACAATAGTTGGTCGTTGCCACCATGCTCAAACTCTTTATTGACTAAAAAGGTCGAGAGGCGATCATACCAGGCTCTAAGAGCTTATTTTAAGCCATATAAAGCCTTCTTGAGTCTAAAGACATGGTTAGGGTGCGAGGGATCTACAAAACCCTTAGGTTTCTCTACGTAAACTTCCTCTAACAAAATTCCATTTAAAAATGCAGACTTATCGTCCATTTGAAAAGGTTTAAATTGAAAATGACAGGATATCACTAAGAGGAAATGGACAGACTCGAGTCTTGTGACAGGACAAAAGTCTCGTCAAAGTCTATTCCCTCTATCTAAGAATATCCTTGCTCCAATGACCTTGACTTATTTCTAACTACAACCCTCATCTCATTAGTTTTATTTTTAAAAATCCAACTGGTGCCAATAACTTTCTTATCTTGAGGGCGTGGGACAAGATACCAAACATCAGAACTCTAAAACTGGACAAGCTCTTCTTGCATAGCATTTAATCCAGAATAAGTCGCAAAGGGCATCATTAACATTTTTTAGTTCTACTAAAAAATGAAGCATGTAAAGTTAGCTAATTTTTAAAGTTGAGATCTTATTCTCACTGACTCAGACGGGTTACCAACAACCTTTTAGGAGGCTAGTCATTATAAACACACGTTGGTACTGCAGGGCCCTTAGGTGGCAGTGAATCGGCTATCTCAGGAGAGTCAGGGGTAAAAATAGTTTCACACTCATTTAAGACCATTGTTTAACTGTCACAACTCTCTGCACTAGTGTCATTTACAATTACATTAATAGACTCCATAATGACTTTGGTACACAAATTATAAACATGGTAAGCCCTACTTGATTGGGAGTAACCTAGAAAAGTCACTTTATCACCTCGAATATCAAATTTTGAAAGGTTTTCTCTATCTTTGCAGACGTAACGAACACTCCTGAAGGTTATAAAGTACTTAAAGTTAGGTTTTTTGTTGTACCACAGTTCATAGGATGTCTCTTTGATATTTTTTAGAGGTATTCACGATTAATAACGTAACACGCTGCCTGGACTGCCTCAACCCAAAAGTATTTTGGCAATCCTTTTTCAAGTAACATCACTCTAGCCATCTCTTGAATGGTCATATTCTTATGTTCAGCAATGTCATTCTGTTGAGATTTTTTAGGTGCATTAAACTCATGTTTATATCCATTACCTAGACAGTATTTTGTAACACCTAAGTCTTTGAACTTTCCATTTCTATCACTTCTTATACGAGATACTTAGGTATCCTTCTCATTTTCAATCTTTAAAAGAATTTTCAAAAACTCATGGAAGGTATCTAATTTATTTTTCATAAAAGAGACCCAAGTAAATCTCATAAAGTCATCCACTATGACAAGAATATAGCCATTACCACAGAGGATCGCGTTTCTAAAAGAACCCTGGAGGTCCATGTGGATTAGTTAAATAGGTTTCGATGTTAAAATATTTTTAACGTTCTTATGAGAAGATTTACTCATCTTCCCCACTTGTCAGGGACCACAAACAGAGTTAAAAGTGTTTTTAATTTTGGACAAACCTCTGGTTATTTCTTGGGATCTAAATCTATAAAGGTTATCAAACTTTGTGTCTCCCAATCTTTTGTGTCGTAAATCAAAATCATCTAATCTGACAATCTTACAAGATTCATTATTTGGAATTCATTATGTAATAGTTATTCGCAGTTTTATTTCTTGAAATAATACAGTTACCCTGTTGATTCAAAATTTTATAGTTAGTTTTAGAGAAGGTAATAGTATGATTGGAATCACAAAATTGTGATATACTTAGTAGGTTAGCCTTAAGACCTTTAACTAGCAAGACATCATTTAGAGCAGGGAGCCCCTCTTCACATAGTGTTCCCTTAACAAAGGTCTGGGATGAGACTCCATCGCCAAATAGGACACTACCTCCAAGGAAGTATGTCTTATTTATTAATTTAATCTCATCCTCAATCAGTTGTTTAGAACATCGGGAATCCAAGTACTAACCAGTTGAGGTTTGTTGGGCCATAAAAGTAGTTATGACCACATTTCACTTGAGTTGGGGTAAAAGGTCATCTTTTCTAACCCAACTAGGCCTAGTTTTAAAAAAAAAATGGCTTTTGACTTCAAAAAGGTTTGAGTCTTTCTAAAAGGTTTTTTCTTAGTTTTGGATCCCCCATTTTCTTCCTATAATTATAGTTATGTGTGGTCTGCTTTGGGAGAACATACATGTTCCTACTTTTTCTCGAATAGTTAAAGTTTTGATAAGTAGGCGTACAACCTTATTTGAAAATAGTCGGTAATAGGGTGCCTATTGACATTGCAATAGGAACAGTACTGATACGAGGTAGGTTGGACTCTATCACCTAAGTCCTTGAAATTGGGTTTGGCCAAGTTTGATACATTTGTCCAATTTACACAAGTCTTAGTGTTTTGTTTGAGGTCTCTAGAAGGTGGAGAGACATAATTAGCTTTATTATTAGGTTTTGGCTTCTAATTACACACGTTTTGTGTTTCTTTAGAGACATTAACATTAAAAATACCTTTATGAGGTTTTTCCAAAGTCTGGGCTTCTTTTACAAAAATTACATTTTTGAAAGAAATAGTCATCTTATTAGACTTAACTTTTTCGTCATAACTCATGCCAGTTTTATCTTCAGAATTCATTTTAATACCAACAACAATTTCTTCATAAGATTTTGCTTGTGTTTTAAAATGTAAACACTTTTTATAGACATTTGAAAATTTTTCTATGGATTCCTCCAATTCAATTAAAGTAGCCGTCTATCTTTCTTCCAAGGCAACATTTTTCTCAAAGAGGTCATTTAGTTTTTAAAAAAAACTTTCATCTTTGTCTCATGTGCAATACATTGTGCAGTGTAGTCTTTGACATCATTCCTAATAGTTTTACTACGTTATTCAACACGTTCAGTTTATTTATTAACCATCTTATCCAGTTTGGGACTCTTTTTGAGAGTCTTAGTGTACAACTCTTGAATATCAGGCAGGTCGTCATCGGACTTTCTAACTGGGGTGTGTGCAATGTCCCCTATCATTTCACTTTATGCACTGGGACTCACACATAAGTTCAATTCATCAACATTGTTTTCACTTTGACTCACCCGTAAACTAAAAATATCTACATCATTTTCAACTGTGGTTTATACAATAATTTCACTAGTAGGAGTAATATCAACATCAACAGGCATAATACAGTCATCAACAACATTATCAATAGGTAAACATGCATTTTCATCAGAATATATTATCTTGGCGTAGAAGGATCTGCATAATTCATTAATAATGGATGACTCAGATTCATGTTCATTATAATTACTCTAGTCGTCCCAAGTTTTACACATATTAGCTCAGACATTTTTATTATTCAATTTGACTCTATACTTATTAGCAATATGCCCCATTTTTCCACAACGATTACATTTGATGTGGCGATTATCAGCCTTAGGCCTATTGTTATTAGTGGTCTTCTTGTCATCATTTCTATCATGAGGTTTGTGAGTTTGAGAATTTTGATAACTAGGTCTCCCCTATTTAGAGGCAACATAATTTCTAAACTTTATGGCTTTCTTAAATTATTTGCTCATGAGAGAAATTTGGTTATCTAAACTGTCTAAATCACAATTCTCACTAAAGTCTAGGTCAAAGTCAAGTGGGTTCATTTTAGGGACAGTCAATTGAGATAAGAATAACACATTTGATCCACGAGATCTTTTGTTCTGGGAGGTCAATTGTTTCTTATATCCTAACTCCATCTCTATTATTCTAAGTTTACTACTCAGTAATTGGGGTTTCAAGTTAAGGTCATCCATCTCTTCAATGGCATAACGTTTATTGTCAAATTTAGCAAGCAAGGATCTTATTATTTTAAGCACTATTTCCTTTCCAACGTGGTAAAACCTCAAATATGACAAAGAATTAGATTAGTTTCATGCAAGCATTATGAACTAACATAAATAGGATTTTCATAAGTGTTCTTACACGATGATAATGGAGGTGTTTGGTATTCAAAAACACTCAAATCCTTTCTTTTTTTCTCTATGGCTCTCTCTCTCTCTCTCTCTCTCTCTCTACTCTTTTTTTTCTCTCAGTTGGATGAACTATCAAAAGTTCTCAAACATATAGAATAAGGGTCCAATTTATACAAAGATAGGAATGTTACAGACGTTTGAAGAAAATCAGCGATAGAGATTTAAACAGAGGTTAGAATTCAAATCTAAGGGTCATTATTGCACCACTCAACCTGATTGGTCTATTTTGATTGCCTTGGTATTATCTAAGAACACATGTAGACCATTGATTAGATTTGATCTAAAAGTTGGAAATGAACCTCAGGTGTGTGAGTGGGAGAAAACACAATTACAACCAATACCAAGCACACACGTGTCACACTAACAGTTGATTAAAAATGCGTGTTTTACATCTTTTAAAAACCTCATTTGTTACCACAAATGTTTATGTCGGTTTTGTTTTCTACCTAGGAAGTTTTTAGAGAATTAATTAATTCAACTTTTAGCCCCAAAACATTTTAAATCCAATTTTATAAATTTTTAAAAATCATTTAAAATGTTTAAAAATTTCCAAAAAATATTAAAAAATATTTTGACACGTTTAAAATATTTCCACATGCACACCGATGCAATGCATGAATTTTTGTCCGGAGTGTGTTGTTTTAACCTCCCTTTTTAAACTGATAGGTTGATATTTGATGAAACTTGATGCAGTGTGAAGCCTTCAATGTACCATGGGGAAAAATTCAAAATCTAATAAAACTTTGTCAACATATCCAAACTAGTTGGAACCCCTCTATGGCACAGACTCAAGTAAGTCAACCATATTGTGTGTTCTCAATTATTCGAGAAATGAAATTCGGGCAATGGTTCTTACGAGCACAAATTATCTCTAGTACATTTGGTTCATTATTAAAAATTATTGAGATGAGAACATTGTATTCAACATATGACAAGTAAGTACAATATTCGAAAGTCTGTGCATTTGTTCAATAAGGGCGAAAAAAAGTCTAGCATGAAGAAAGTGATCATCAATTAACGACAAAATTCTAGCCACACATTATTAAGCACATTAAAGAAACGAAGCCATGTATCAACACACCATGAAAAATACACATGAATGGATGGAATGAAATTGTTATCCGAATATCTTAAATGCACATTCATATATGGTGAAAAATAAAATACAAAATCCTTTGGGTTTTTTCAAAAATTTATCAAATATAAGAATTTTTTGAATTTTTCAAACTTTTTCTAAAAAATGGAAATATTTTTGGATTTTTTTAATATCAAAAAGCATAAACATGTATAAAATATAAGAATATAATAGAAATACAATCTAGAAGTAACGAAAAATGATAACAACATGATAATCACCTTATATTACACGCAAGTCATAACCTTAATCAATAGTCCGAGAGGAGCTATCAAAAGGAGGAGACATCCTTTAAAATTGCTCGATCAAACATTGAGAAGCTTTAACTAAAAACACTTCTTTCTCTCAAAAACTCTCAAAATCTCTATGGTGATTTGTTGGAGCGTGTGTGGAACTATGTGTGGGAGCAGGTGTGAAAATACGTGTGTGAACTCATTTAGGAGCATATTGGAAAACATGTGTGTGAGAAACTCTCCCTAACTTAAAATAAAATTCCCGAAGGTGACGTCTTTGT
Source organism: Sambucus nigra (assembly GCA_949130495.1). Lineage (NCBI taxonomy): Eukaryota > Viridiplantae > Streptophyta > Magnoliopsida > Dipsacales > Adoxaceae > Sambucus > Sambucus nigra. The sequence continues at coordinate 288,216,454 of OX422215.1, read as the reverse complement.
TTTCATTCAGAACAAACATAAACATTTTTGGTTCTGCCTTGGTTAAAATGTCTAGGACTTTCTCTCCTTGGTGGGTTAGGTCGAAACCCATCAGGATCCATCACAAACTCAGGAATCGATTTGGGTGCGGCATTGGAAATGGATGCACTACCATAACCTATACCTTGCCTCTCATTAAAATCTAACGTGGGACCGAGGAACATCTTTTTAACCTTCATAGATGTGTCCTCTACAGTGACCTTGACGTCCTTAGCGCTTTCGAGATCTTTCTCGAATTGGGACACACGTGCTTCAAGTTTTTCACGAGCCTACAATGAAGTTTCAATATCTCTCGTAAAACGGGACATAATGTTAGTCAAATTAGCCTTTTCCTTACCGACCACTATCAGTTACTTACACAAAGAAACTTTTAACTTCTTAAGTTGACTCACGGTCACCTCGTACTCTCAAAACCTTCACCTTTTATCTCTAAATCAAACACCCTAAGAGTCAAAATTTTATTTTATCTTTTGGTTCTCAAATACTATTTATAAAGATTGGCATAGGTGCGTTGAAGTCCACATTCTCCCTCACTCAAATTCTCCTCATCACTCTCACATTCCCCAGAATCGTTCGACAAATAATCGAGGCTATCACGTTTAGAATTGTCCTCACCAGTGTGGGATGAACTCGAAGTACTAACGTGACTGGCCATGAATGCAAGACATGGTTCATTTTGTGATTTATCCCCAAAATCTGCTGACCCGACGTCACTATCGCTAAGAGTGGCTTAATATTAAGCTTTGTCTTTGCCTTATATCTTTAGGCTAATAGGACACTCATGGGCTTTTTGTACTTTCTCCTCACATTCAAAACATCTCACTTGATCATTCTCACAAACATTCTTACCTTCATTTACTTTTTTATTTTTCTCAAAACTCTTATTTTATTTGGAAGAATTTTCTTTGTTAAATTTGAGATTGTTTTTACAAAAAAGGTAAGATCATTAAGCTCAAAATCAAACTCAGTAACAAAAAAAAACTTTTCCTTTTTTAGACTGGTCTTTCAAAGAAATCCTTGTTTAATTTTTCTTTTGAGTTTTAGTAAACATATCAATTTAATATGTTTGAAGGTTTAACCTAAGAATATCTAATATTCCTAAAGAATTTAGGATCGTGACTTTTGGCATAAAACGTGATGGAGGAGATCTAAAATTCTTTTTAACTACCCTCGTTTCAGAATATTTCTCACCCAAATTAAAGATAAAATTAACTTATATCAGATAAACGTGCATAAAACTGATCAAAAGTCTCAATCTCTGGCATGGTAATGGTATCAAATGGTGTACTAATATTTTGAAGCTTAGAAGCTTTCACAGTGTTGGTACCCTCGTGAGTCATTTGGAGGATATACCACACTTTCTTAAACATGGTACACGTCATAATACGACGAAACTTTCAGGAGTGACTAAACCAGAAATGGCACTTAAGCCTCGGAATTTAAATTTTCTCCATTTATATCCATCATCCATCAAAGCAGTGTCAAGACTTATGAAATTGTCAATAGTCCTAGTGTGTGATGTCCACCCTCTTTCACAAACAAACCAAACACACTCGTCAATCGATTTCAAGGCTATCCTCATTCGAGATTTCCAGTATGCAGTATTAGACCCATCAAAATAGGGACTCTATTATACTAATTATACACATAATACCAAAGTAAAAATCACATAATAAATTAATGCAACCTACTATGATACCAATTTCAGAAAGCAAGGGACTATATGGATTCACTTGTATCTTAGGGCCACACACAAGAGATTTAAAACTAAAATTTTCTTTTTCAAGAATTTAAACCTTTTTTCAAACTTCAAACCTGCAAGAGCTAATTTTTTGGCATGGTTATGAAGCTTATTAAAATCATCTCAAATATCAAAGTCGTTTCCATCGTTAAACGCATCGGATAACTTATCACTACTATGACCCATCAACATAGAAACAAAAAACAAACAAACAAACAAAATGACAGAGAGAGACCACCCTAAATAGCAAGAAACAAGGATCTACACGTTAACTTAGTGTTTCTGCTCTTATACCCATTTGACAAAGCATGCTAATAGGGTATAGTCAAAATAAAAGTCAATTTTTAAATTTTTTATAAAAGTAAATATAAAACTTAAAGTGTACAATGTCGAACGAGATTAATTGTCGCATCTTTTAGCAGACCCTAGAATCTCGTTAGATCTGTCGTTTAATATGTGTTCGAACGTGAAAGGTTTTTCATTAAAACTAGATGTACCTTCATTCAAATGAGTAAGTTAAGAATTGTTTTTACCTAATTTCAAATGCAATCCTTCATACGTATCTCCTGGAGATCTTTCTTCCTATAAATAGAGATGTGGGCCTGTATTTTGATCCAAGCCTTTTAGAAATCTTTTAGTGATTAAGCTCTTTTATTTTTTCAATCCAAATCCCTTGGATGATCTGAGGTCACTTTTTCAAACCACGAAGAACACAATTTACTCTTCACTTCTGAAGATAAAAATACTGTTTCCTAAAGATGATTGGTGCATATCGAGGCAAGTGACATTTGATGTGGGGTGGTATTGGATTTGCATCGTTTGTTATTAACGATTAGGATTGTACACATTACTACATTTCTTATTGGAGCTCGAAGTTTTATAAGTCTATAGATGCGTTTCTGTAATACCGAGTCGCCAATTGTGCTAAAATAATATTTTGTCCAAAATGGAATTTTTCTCATCTTCTATCTTCTTTGGTTTGTGGTTTGTTTGGCTTCAATTTAAATTCAAATATCTTACATGTTTACCTAATTTAATCAAGATAAAAATTGAACTAAATAGATTTTTTTTTTGTGTGTAACCTACTCTACGATTTATACATATTATCGAACCACTCTATATTTTTTAAATTGGTATCAGAGCTTATTTTTATAAGTTACTTAGATAAATCCTAGTGGTTATATGGATAACACGTATAATAGGCCACCTATGTTTGATGATTCTAACTATGTCGATTGGAAAGATATAATGATACTGGCTTTAAAATTGATTGACGAGCGCGTCTGGTTTGTTATTGAAAGGTGGTGGTCTCCTCCCACCGTGACTAATGAAAATGTCATTAGTCTAAGCCAGTCACTATTTTGACTGGGGAAGATTTTATATGGATTAACTTTAACTCTCGGGGCTTAAATAATTTTTTGTGCTATTATACCTAACGAATTTTGTTGTATCATGACGTGTACTACGTCTAAGGAAGAATGGGATATCCTTCAACTCACTCACAAGGGTACCAATGTTGTGAAAGCTTTTAAGCTAAAAAATCTCAACACACAATTTGAGACCATTAGCATGCTTGAATCGAATTTGATGAATTTCATTCAGGCATGTCTAATATTGTGAACTCTAGCTTTAATTTGTGTGAGAAAATTCGTGAAACAAAGGTAGTTAAGAAAATTGTAATACCCCACATTTTTATGATATTCAATAATTATGGAATTAATTATTATTGTTGGATTAATTAAATTAAAAAGGTCTCGAAATTTAATTATTAATTAATCTGAATTTAAAATAATTATTAACTAGCGTGCCGAGTGTTAATACTTACTGATGAAAATTATTGATTATTACGGTGGGTATATGTAATATGGAATTATAATTTTTATAAATTTTCGGAGTGCGAAATACGACAGTTTTGTATTTTAAGTCAGGACGCGCGTGTGAGTCGTGTCGGGACTAATTGTATAGAATAAAAAGATAAATTATTTTTGTACAACTCGGATGGTAATTTTGAGTGCACCGTTGAGACCGGAAGGGTCGAGATAGTCAGAAAACTCTACCCGAGCATTTTATTTGGACTCCGGGGTAGTTTTAGGCCTTACCGGCACCCCGTAGGGGTATTTTTGTCCTTTGAAATTTTGGGGTGATATTATGGACGATAATTAAGAAATTAAATATGGATGTGCAAAAAAACTAGCATCCCGAAGAACCGAACAAAACTGACCTTTGTGGGTTGGGTTGGTTCGGTTTTTTTTCTCCATGGGTTGGTTCTGGTTCCAAAAAATTGAGAACCAAAGTGTTCGCTTCAGTTCTCGATTTTATGCCTAAACAAAATCGAATCGAACCAAGAACAAAAACCATGGAACCGAACTGAAGAACAGAACAAAAGAACCGACCCTAAGAATTAACCGGAGAACCGACCCGAGAACCTGAACCATTGACCATGACCATTAACCAACTTGAGAACCAACCCGCAAACCAGAACCATCAACGAGAACCATGAACTAGAACCATGAACCAGAACAATGAACCAGAACCGCGAACCAAAATCCCAAACCAAAACCAAGAACCAGAATCATGAATCGACCCGAAATAAACCGATAACCGGTGGTTCGGTTCGATTCGGAATCGACCAATTTCAGTTCGGGTTCGGGTTCTTCAACCACGAAACCAACCAATTTCGATTCTGGTTTTGGTTTCGTAGTATAACCGAATCGAACCGAACCATGTGCACCCCTAAAATAAAATAAGGAGGCACATGGGTTAGAGGGAAGTTATCATCTCTAAACCTATGTGAGAGAAAAGAGAAAGGCACTTAGGAAGGAAGAAGAAGCCATAAGAGTTCTTGGTGCCTAACTCATGAACACACACCCAAAACTATACCAAAGTGTAGATCACGAGACAAGGAACGTGCCCATACCCATATCAATAGAGGATCAGACCGTAGAAATTAAGGCAAGTGTTTAATTCTTGCAATTTATAGCAACAAGCATGTTCATATTAGTGTAGGTGTATTATATTCACTATTTGATTCATAAGTTTTAATGAAATTAGAGGATTAATGGCATTTATTAAAATCTCGAGATTAAAGTAGGATGAATCCCTCATGTAGATAGTTTAGAAATCCCAAATTGATGAGTATTGATGATGGACGAAATTGAAATTTAAACATGTAAGAACATTAACTAGGATTGTTGTTTTGGTGTTGGGGTTGATAGATTTAGAGGTTTTTAGGACTGAGATTTTGAGGAAGACGAAGTATGAACAGTAAAACGTAACAAGTCTAGCCAAACCAAAGAGAGACTTCATCTCATTCGAACGATATGGAGTTTCGTTCGAAAGAGAAGTAGAGTCGTTCAAACGAACTGCTAAATCGTTCGAATGACAGGTCCCAGAAAAAAACCCAAAAATTCCCATTTTTCCCCAAGTCATGTTACATAGTTAATTGTGTTAGGAAAACTGTCATTTAGTGATATTATCTTGGTGCAGAATTATTTGGGAAGCATTCCTAGGATAATATTAACCTTGGAAATTTTGAGAGTGTGAATAATCGAGTTAATTGCGTAAGTAGTAAAGATAAATATACTACGTGTAGAAATATAAATTTGGGTTGAGTGAATACCTGAATTTTTATAAGGCTTCGGAAATGCCTATTACTATATGTTTATCATTATTGTGTGTAGAGCATACCTACATTGCTTGCTGTTGGGAGGAGGTTTCGCACGGTGGACATTCTTATCCTGGGTGACCCAATGGGGGGATATTTGACTTGTACACAGAGTATATGAACTTGGATACGTGTTATCTGTTACGTAGGATAATTCCGATGGTTGAATGGGAGCGTACGTATGTGCGTGACCCATTTAGTTGGTGAGTATGCTCGCGTCCAATATTTGTGTTATGAGATTTATGGTTAGTGAGAGACGTCGAACCAGTTATCCTTTATGCAGCGAGCTATGCACTAGAACACAGTAGCAGAGCATGCATTACACCAAGTGGTCCTAACCAAGGGGCGCAGGATTTGTATATATGTATAGGGTTGATTTGACTATATATATATGTGTGTGTGTGTGTGTGTGTGTATATTTAAGAATAATCCTAATGTGTGAAATTAGCAAATATGTAAATGTTGGTGAACAAAGTAACTTAAGGGGATAAAGTATTTACTACCTGAACAGAGAATATCGAATGCAGTTAATGGGAGTGAGGTATTAAATAACGTATTGTATGGGCGATACGAGTTTCTGTTACGAGTTATAATTAGTAGTATATGTCTATGACCTAGTTGGGAATAATTTGGATAACTAGGTTAGGGTAGACGTATGTTAGGTGTGCACATTAGTGTAGGGATGAGGATCTCATGTGAGAGTTCGGGACTAATACGCACATAATAATTGCATCAATATAGTTTTAAATACTTGCTAAAACAAATATTTTTACAAATTGGGCTCTGACCCGTTTCTTGCTATTTCTCTTCTTTTGCTATATATATATATATATATATATATATATATATATATATATATATATTATACCAGGTGTCTAGCCAGAAGGTCACCACCAGACTTAGACGCGTGGAACATTCGACGAGCTGCAGCTGTTGTGGAAGCTGTAGGTTATTGATATTAGACGCTTCTATCTTTTCATTCAGTCCTTAGTTCAGACATTTCGGTTAGGGAATGTGTCTCCCGTTTCCAGCTTAGTTATTTCAGAGATTGTATTTTCTTATTATCTTTGCTTTTCATATTGGATTGAGTATTATGATTCTATTAATTTTAGACTTTGAACTAGAAAGTTTTATCCAGTCTCATTTATTCCAGTATTTGATTCATGTTCAGTATCTATTCTTTTGGAATGGGAATGGCTTATATCTTAAAGCATGGAATATATTAATGGATTAATTAGGTATAATTAATTGGGAAAATGTTTTGACACTTAGTTTAATTATTTATTAGGTAATTAATAATGAAAATTGTTTTTCGATAGTGATGCTAAGAATGAACCAACAGGACACTGTGATTTAATTTAATAAAGGACAGATCACCTGGTATTTAATTAGGGGGTGTCACAGGTGGTATCAGATCGTCTGGTTCTAGTGTTCTTTAGGATCTGTACGGCTGAACATGTTTTTCTCTTAGCATCCTTTGATATGGAGCCCTATCTTTAAGACTGTTGTACTCTTATTTATACATTTACGTCTTCATCTATTTGTGATTTTATAATAATTGTGGACTAATAAATCCCTTCTCATTTAAGATGCCTCCAAGACGAGCCCCGAGAAATATAAATGCCCAGCCAGAGCAGCTAGCAGCTCAGGCACAGGGAATGATTAACCCAGTTGACGTTGCTGCCATTGTTGCTCAGGCGGTAAATGCAGCTTTAGCGGTTGTGCAGCAGGCCCCACCCCAAGTACACGATGTGGTGCCAGTTCAGTTTCCCACTGCATGGGAGAGGGTCGTGAATGCTTTCCAGAGGGCACATCCCCCAGAGTTCTCGGGTGATTCTGACATCATCATAGTGAGCCAATGGAAGAAATATATCCAGAGGCATCTACGCGTGTACGAGTGTACTGACATTCATAGGAAGTTATTGGCTTCCTACAAGCTTGTGGGGGCCGCTTTACAGTGGTGGAAATCCATTACCACCTTGGAGGAGAGGGATAATATGACTATGCAGATCTTTTAGGTGCGGTTTGACCGTAAATACTTTCCTTCTACAGTGCAGATAGAGATGAGGCGGAGACTAATGAATCTAAAGCAGGAGGGTAGGATAGTGGCAGAATATGAGGAGGAATTCATGAGGCTACTTACTATGGTGCGAGATGAGGCACCTACGGAAGAGAAGAAAATTCTGATGTTCATGGATGGTTTGACCTGGAGGATTCGTTAGAACCTCATAGGTAATCTGTCGTTAGGTACTTTATCTGATGTACTCAACGCCGCCCTATTACATTGCCAGGACTATCGCTTCCATCAGTAGCGGAGCTAATGAGAAGGGGAGTCCAGTCAGCAGGGCCGGACAGGAGGTAGTAGTGCCGGTAGGGCACCATCAGCTCAGGGGCAGACCCATCAGGGTGAGAAGAGTTCCCACCAGGGGGACCCTGCTAAACGATTTTGATCTGGAGATTCTAGGTAGGGATATGAGGGTTATAGGTAGGGCCAGTCCATCCAGCAGGGCCAACCTCATTATCATCAGGGCCAACAGAGGCATCAACAGGGTCACCATGGCCAGTGGAGAGGTGGCAATGTCTAGCAGGGTCGAGGTCAACAGGGACAGAGGGGAGGTAACTTCATTGGAAAGTGTTTCTCATGTGGCAAGACTAGCCATAGGAAGCAGGATTGCCCCGACAAGGGAAGGTTCCCCCAATAGCACGTTACCCAGCAAGATCCCCAGAGACCCCTCTATCCTTCCGTCCTACCAGCACCAGCACAGGTCCCTTCTTTACCAGCAACCCCAATTCAGCAGGGACAGTTACAGTATGGACGTGTTTATAACTTCCACCAGGCAGTACCCCAGTAGGCACCACCCATAGTTGAGGGTTACTTTCCTATCCATGGTACTATAGGGCGCATTTTATTTGGCCTCGCACTGCTTTATAGCTATTAGTTTTGGACGGGCCACCGAGTTGTTATCCACAGCAGAGAGTACAGTGACTAGTTTAGACTCAACATTGGGTAGTGGGTCTTTAATTTTCTTTATATGCCGAGGGGTAGGTATAGAGATTAGGAGTTTGATTTTGCCTGTTGATATGCTAGTCCAAGATATGCATGAGCAAGACGCCATTATTGGCATGGATTGTCTTATTACTTATAAAGCCATGATAGACAGTTTCAGTAGGAGTATTATTTTGCTATTCCGGGCCAGGAGATGTTTCTGGTGGCGATTCCTCGTCCTGAGGGAGGATCGTCCACCCATTTATATTATATAGAGGAGGAGACCTCTAAGGAGATAGTGATTCCTATTGATTCAATTCCTGTAGTTCGCGAGTTTTCTGACGTGTTCTAGGATATACCGAGACTACCGCCTAGTCGAGAGATATAGTTCGTTATAGATTTGATACTGGGCACTCGGTCGATAGCCCGTGCACCGTACCGTATAGCTCCAGTTGAGACGAGGGAGTTACGGGATCAGATTGAGCAGCTGTTGGGACAGGGCTTCATCCGTAGGAGTACTTCGCCTTTGGGTTCTCCCATTCTGTTTATAAAGAAGAGGGATGGTTCATTAAGGTTGTGTGTGTACTATCGAGAGTTGAACAAAGTCATGATACGAAATAAGTATCTGTTTCCCCAAATCGATGATTTGTTCGACCAGTTGAGAGGAGTTGCCTTCTTCTCAAAGATATATTTGAGATCGAGATACCATCAGCTACGGATTATGGAGTAGGATGTGCAGAAGACTACTTTCTTAACAAGATATGGTCCCTATGAGTTCAGAGTCATGCCGTTCGGGCTGACAAATGCTCCAGCCATATTTATAAACTTAATGAACTGAGTGTTCAGAGAGTTCTTAGATCAGTTTGTCAATGTCTTCATTAATGACATCCTCATTTATTCCCAGACTGAGGAAGATCATGCCGACCATTTAATATGAGTTCTTCAGACACTATGAGAGCATCAGTTGTATGCCAAGTATGAAAAGTGAGGATTCTAGTTACGAGAAGTACATTTTCTAGAGCACGTTGTGTTAGAATTGGAGAAATCAGTGGACCTGGGCCAGGTCTCGGCAGTGAGTGAGTGATGAAAGCCCACGACACCGATGGAGTTGCGTAGCTTCTTGGGGTTAGACGAATATTACAGGCAGTTCATCAGAGGGTTCTCAAATATTACGGTCCCATTAACAAATTTAAATCACAGAGGGGTGAAGTGCATTTAGGATGATGCTTGTCAGTTATCTTTTGATGAGCTAAAGGATAAGTTAACTTCGGCGCCAGTTCTTGCTTTACCCAGGCTAGGGGTGGAGTACCTGGTGTATACCGATGCCTCCCTATAAGGACTTGGTGGAGTACTTCAGCAGGAGAAGAAGGTTATAGCTTACGCCTCCCGCAAGCTTAACCCTCACGAGAGAAATTACCCCACCAAGACTTGGAGTTAGTAGCAATCGTGTTTGCCCTACGAATTTGGAGACACTACTTGTTGGGGGAGAAATTTCACCTCTTCACAGACCACAACTCACTGCAATACTTGTTCACTTAGTGGGAGTTGAACATGCATCAGCGCCGGTGGCTGGAGTTTATGAAAGATTACCAGTTCGAGATACAGTACCACCCGGGGAAGGCAAACATATTTGCTAATGCATTGAGCCATAGGCCAGTAGGTGAGGTGGTAGAAGTGTGGAAGGCGAAGTGGGAAGAATTGGGACATCAGAGGCAGTGACTCGATCCTTTATGTCCATTATGACAGTCACTCCAGAGATTGTTACGAGAGTGATCCAGGCCCAAGCCGCTGATTCATTTTTCCAGGATCAGATTGTACGGCTTCTAGCGGAGGGCACAGAGTCCTACTCAATGAGCTCAGATGGGGGACTACGGTTTAATGGGAGATTAGTGGTCCCAAAAGGAGAGTATTTATGTCATGTAGTGATGACACAGTCTCATGGATCTATATTTATGGTACTTCCCGGAGGGGATAAAATTTACCAGGATATGAGGCGACAATACTGCTGGAGTGGGATGAAGAAGGAAATTACGGAGTTTGTGTCTAAATATTCCACCTGCTAGATGGTAAAGGTGGACCACCAGAGGCCTCTAGGGTTACTTTAGCCGCTGGAGATACCTATGTGGAAATGGGAGAGCATTTCCATGGATTTCATCACTAGGCTGCCTACTTCACGACGGGGTCACGATTCTATATAGGTGGTGGTGGATCGATCAACCAAGGTAGCTCATTTTCTGTCGGTACGAACGGATTACACTAGGGGATAGTATGCTCGAATATTTATTACCGAGATAGTGAGATTGTATGGGGTGCTTTCAGGAGGCTGTGGGTACTGAATTGCGATTGGGTATGACTTATCACCAACAGACAAATGGGAAGACTGAGTGTACTAATCAGATGCTGGAGGACATGTTGCGCATGTGTGTCCTTGACTTTGGAGGGGTTTGGGAGCCGTATCTTCCACTGGTGGAGTTCACTTATAATAACTCCTATCATTTTACGATCGGCATGGCCCCATTCGAGGACTTGTACAGCAAGCCTTGTCGTTCTCCTACTTGTTGGCTAGAGGTGGGGGATAACAAGATACTCGGGCCAGAGGTAATTCAAAAAATTTCATCCAGGGTTGAGATGATCAGGAACCGTATTCGGGTAGCCCAGGACAGGCAGAAAAGCTACGCCGATGCAAAGAGGTTCTTCAGGGAGTTCAACGTGGGGGATCAAGTATTATTGTGAGTGTCTCCTATGAAAGGGGTGATGAGGTTCGAGAAAAAGGGGAAATTGGCTCCGAGATATGTAGGACCATTTCCCATTATCGAGAGGATCGGATCGGTGACATACAGACATGGGTTGCTGGAGCACTTGCACCGTATTCACGATGTGTTCCACATCTCATCATTAAGACGGTTTCTTAGGGACGAGTTGGCCCACACCCACATTGCGATTGAGGAGATTAATTTACCGCCCGAAAGTTCATATGAGGAGAGGCCTGTGGCTATACTAGATCGTAGCGAGAGAAAATTGAGGTCAAAGGTAGTTCCACTGGTGAGGGTTCAGTGCGAGCATCATAGCGTAGAGGAGTCTACATGAGAGCGAGAGGAGGATATGCGCGAGAAATATCCAGACTTATTCCTACCAAGTATGGTTTACTTTTCAAATTTTGGGCCGAAATTATGTTATTAGGGGGGGAGTATGTAATATCTCGCATTTTTATGATATTCAATAATTATGGGATTAATTATTATTGTTGGATTAATTAAATTAAAAAGGTCGGGATATTTAATTGTTAATTAATCTGAATTTAAAGTAATTATTAACTAGCGTGCCGAGGGTTAATACTTATTGATGAAAACTATTGATTATTACGGTGGGTATATGTAATATGGAATTATAATTTTTATAAATTATCGAAGTGCGAAATACAATAGTTTGGTATTTTAAGTCAGGATGCGCGTGTGAGTCGTGTTGGGACTAATTGCATGAAATAAAAAGATAAAGTATATTCGTATAGCTTGTATGGTAATTTTGAGTGCACCATTGAGTCCAGAAGGATCGAGATAGTCAAAAAACTCTACTCGGGCATTTTATTTGGACTCCGGGGTAGTTTTAGGCCTAATCGCAAGCCGTAGGGGTGTTTTTGTCCTTTGGAATTTTGGGGCGATATTATGGACGAAAATTAAGAAATTAAATAAGGAGGTACATGGGTTAGCGGGGAGTTATCATCTCTAAACCTATGTGAGGGAAAATAGAAAGGCACAAAGAAAGGAAGAAGAAGACATAGGAGTTCTTGGTGCCTAACTTAAGAACACACACCAAAAACTATACCAAAGTGTAGATCATGAGACAAGGAACGTGCCAATACCCATATCAACAGCGGATTAGACCGTCGAAATTAAGGCAAGTGTTTAATTCTTGCAATTTATAGCAACAATCATGTTCATATTAGTGTAGGTGTATTATAGTCACTATTTTATCCATAAGTTTTGATGAAATTGGAGGATTAATGGCATTTATTAAAATCTAGAGATTAAAGTAGGATGAATCCCTCATGTAGATAGTTTAGAAATCCCAAATTGATGAGTATTGATGATGGACGAAATTAAAATTTGATGTTCTTGTATGGAAATTTGATGAACTAGGGTTTTAAATTATTAAATTGGGGATTTTGGATTTTATAAGTGATTTATGATGAATTTATGGTTCAAAGTTAAGGGAAATCATTTATACATGTTAGAACATTAATTAGGATTGTTGTTTTGGTGTTCGGGTTTAGAAATTTAGAGGTTTTAGGACTGAGATTTTGAGGAAGACGAAGTATGAATAATAAAACATAACAGGTCTGGCCAAACCAAAGAGAGACTTCATCTCGTTCGAGCAAGATGGAGTTTTGTTCGAACGAGAAGCAGAGTCATTAAAATGACCTACTAAATCGTTCAAATGACAGGTCCCCAAAAAAAAACCAGAAATTCCCATTTTTCCCCAAGTCATGTTACACAGTTAATTCTGTTAGGAAAACTGCCATTTACTGATATTAGTTTAGTGAAGAATTATTTGGGAAGCATTCCTAGGATAATACCTTAAGTATTGAATACGTGAATTAACCTTGGAAATTTTGAGATTGTGAATAATCGAGTTAATTGCGTAAGTAGTAAAGGGAAATATACTACGTGTAGAAATATCAATATGGGTTGGGTGAATACCTGAATTTTTATAAGGCTCCGGGAATGCCTATTACTATATGTTTATCATTATTGTGTGTATAGCATACCTACGTTGCTTGCTATCGGGAGGAGGTTTTGTGCGGTGGACAGTCTTATCCTGGGTGACCCAATGGGGGGATATTTGACTTGTACCCAGGGCGTATAAACTTGGATACGTGTTATCTGTTACTTAAGATAGTTTTGACGGTTGAATGGGAGCGTAGGTATGTGCATGACCCAATTAGCTGGTGAGTATGCTCGCCTCTGATAATTATGTTATGAGATTTATGGTTCGTGAGAGACGCCGAACCAGTTGTCCTTTATGCAGCGAGCGATGCACCGTCACACGATAACAGAGTATGCATTATGCCAAGTGGTCCTAACCAAGGGGCGCGGGATTTTTATATATATGTATAGGGATGATTTGACTATAGATAGATAGATAGATAGATAGATTTGTGAATAATCCTAATGTGTGAAATTAGCAAATATGTAAATGTTGGTGAACAAAGTAACTTAAGGGGATATAGTATTTACTACTAGAACAGAGAATATCAAATGTAGTTAATGGGAGTGAGGTATAATTAGTAGGTGTGCACGTTAGTGTCTATGACCTAGTTGGGAATAATTTGGATAGCTAGGTTAGGGTAGACGTGCGCTAGGTGTGCACATTAGTGGAGGGGTGAGGATCTCATGTGAGATTTCGGGACTAATATGCACATAATAGATAGATAGATAGATAGATAGATAGATAGATAGATAGATAGATAGATAGATAGATAGATAGATAGATAGATAGATAGATAGATAGATAGATAGATAGATAGATAGATAGATAGATAGATAGATAGATATATTTGTGAATAATCCTAATGTGTGAAATTAGCAAACATGTAAATGTTGGTGAACAAAGTAACTTAAGGGGATAAAGTATTTACTACTAGAAAAGAGAATATCAAATGTAGTTAATGGGAGTGAGGTATAATTAGTAGGTGTGCACATTAGTGACTATGACCTAGTTGGGAATAATTTGGATAGCTAGGTTAGGGCAGACGTACGCTAGGTGTGCACATTAGTGGAGGGGTGAGGATCTCATGTAAGAGTTCGGGACTAATATGCACATAATAATTGCATCAATGTAGTTTTAAACACTTTCTAAAACAAATATTTTTAAAATCGAGCTCTGACCCATTTCTTGCTATTTCTCTTCTTTTTCTATATTTATATTATACCATGTGTCCATCCATAGGGTCACCACCATACTTAGACGTGTGGAACATTCGACAAGATACAGCTGTTGTGGAAGTTGTAGGTTATTGATATTATACACTTCTATCTTTTCATTCAGTTCTTAGTTCAGACATTTCAGTTAGGGCATGTGTCACCCGTTTCCAGCTTAGTTATTTCATATATTGTATTTTCTTATAAGCTTTTCTTTTCCTGTTGGATTGAGTATTATGATTGTATTAGTTTTAGACTTTGAACTGGAATGTTTTATCCAGTCTCATTTGTTTCAGTATTTAATTCATGTTCAGTAGGTATTGTTGTGGAATAGGAATGGCTTATATCTTAAAGCATGGAATTTATTAATGGATTAATTAGGTATAATTAATTGGGAAAATGTTTTGACACTTAGCTTAGTTATTTATTGGGTAATTAATAATGAAAGTTGTTTTTCGAAAGTGATGCTAAGAATGAACCAACCGAACACTGTGATTTAATTTAATAGAGGACTGATCACCGGTATTTAATTAGTCGAGATGTCACAAAAATTCTAAAATCTCTCCCATCACGTTTGAGTGCAAAAGTAACGGTCCTTAACTCTTTGAGAATTTTAGATACTATTAGGTTAGAAGAGCTCATAGGTGATCTTTACAGTTACGAAATAGATTTGTTCCCTAAAATCCAAAAGAAGAAAGAAAAAGGGATTGCTTTAACAACTAAATCAAAAGAAAAGGTTTTTGACTCCGATTCCGACATTGATCTAAATGATCTTGCCCTATTGAAAGAAAATCAAAAATTTTCTCAAATTCAATAAACAAAATTCTTCCAAAGTAGAAAATAAATTTTTTGAGAATGATAAAAATTTCAAAGCGAGCAATAATGTTTTTAAGAGTGATTAATAAAGATCTAGAGGTGAGTACCTTAGGAAAGTTGAATCGAAGAGATGTTATGAGTGCGAAGGAAAAGAACATAAAGCCTATGAGTGTCCCACCGGGCTTAAGAGACAGAGCAAAGGCAAAGCTACATATAATGCCACTTTAAGCGATAGTGATGTCGAGTCGGTGGATTCCTAGGATAAATCACTACATGAAACTAATTTACGTGCGTTTATGGCCAGTCACATTAGTACTTCTATTACGTCCCAGGCCATTGAGTACATTTCTAAATTTAATAGCCTTGATAATATGTCAAGCCATTCTGGAGAGAGATAAGGTGATGAAAATAATTTGAGTGAGGGAGAATGTGGCCTCCAACATTCCTACACTGAGCATTACACGGAGCCTCTAAGAACTAAAAAGCAAAATAAAAATTTCACTTTTCGGGTGTTGGATTTTGAAAAGGACTTAAAAGTTACAAGAGACTATGATGCCTCTGTGAGTCAAATTAAAATTTTGAAAATTTCTTTGTTTGAACAACTTATTGTCGTTAGTAGGGAAAAGATCGTTTTGACCAAACAAAGTGGCTTGTCTTACGAGAGATATACAAGCATCATTAGAGACTCGTGAGAAAATTGAATCCCATGTTTCCCAACATGAGAATGATCTCGAATGTACTCAGGAGGTCAAGGTCACTTTAGAGGACACATCTAAGAAGGTTGGAAATATGTTCCTCCATCCGCGTTAAATTTTAACGAGAGGGAGGGGATAGGTTATGATGGTGCATCCACTTTTAATACCGCACCAAAATAGTTTCCTAAGTTTGTAATAGATTCTTACAGGCCTAGACCTAACCACCAATGAGAACTCGTCTTGAGAGTTTAAACTATGGTAGACCCAAAAAAATCTATGTTTTTACCCATTGCCAACAAAGAGGTAACCTTAGGGAATTTTATTTTAAACTAGGTAGGGTGTCTCACATATATGCTCCTACATGTCCTCCCATATAAGCCTCTCTAAAATGCTCGTGGGCCAGTTGACCCAATATTCCCAGTCCGACCTAATCGGGCATAGTCCTGCCCGACCCGTTTATTAAATGGGCCATGGGTAGCCTAATACGTTAATGGGTTAGGCCATGGGCCGCATACCTTACCCATTTATCCCAGATAGGACAGCCCAACCTGACCCATTTATCAAGTCCACTAGCCCTACCCATTAGCCCAGCACAATTTTCCCGTTTGAATATAAAAAAAATTATTTTTTATTTTATTCTTGTAAATACAAACTTTTTTCTTCACTATTATTTTAAATTAGTCATTAAAATATTTAATATACATATTTATAGTATAAGTATATAAATAAATTCACATTAATATGTAAAAAAATGATATTTTTAGGCCCGTTACGCCCGACCCATCCGTTTATCCCTATATAGTACGGGTATCAGGTAGTGCTTTGGAATTAATATTTACGTTTCATATCGGACCGACCCAACCCATTAAGGAGCACCAACTCGCTAATCCTAGCCTACCTTGACCCATAGGCCACTCTTAAATAGGTTGTGTAGGCCTAGACTAGCCCATTGGAGATCCTTACACCCACACATCACCCTAGAGACTTTGCTTGTCTTCGAGTGCAAGTGGAGTTTTCAGTCAAGACTTATCAATGTTTAATAGAGGAATTTCGAATGATGTCTACTCCTTTTGAGAACACCTCCTGGACTAATGATTGAGGTCAAGACATGTATCTAGTAGGGTGTTTATCATATTGATATCTTTTGTCCCTATTACGAGATTGTATTTTTATGTTTATATTTTGAAAATTCCAAAAATATTTTATTTTCTTTTAAAAAAGTTTTAAAAAATCAAAAAAGATCTTATTTTTACAATGATTTTCAAAAACTTCAAAAAGATTTTTGCAATTAGTTTTACACCATATATGGATGCCCATTTAAGATCTTCGAATCACAATAACATTCCATTCATTCATGTAACTTACTCATGGTGTTATTTCATTTTTTTAGTGTGCTTAATTATGCATATTTAGCATTTCGTTATTCCTTGATGATTTATTTCCTTAATGCTAAACTCTTTATATCGCCTTTATTGCTCACATGCACGAACCTTTTCAGCATTATACTTGCTTGTCATATGTCAAATAAGGTGTTCTCATCTCAATAGTTCTTATTAACGAACCAAATGTACTCGGAACTCATTATTCTTGGAAGAACCATTGCCCGAATTTCTTTTCCCAAACAATTTGATTTTTTTCTAAGTAATGTAAAGGAACTACGAAAGAATCATTCTTCTTTGCGTTAAAGGACACCATTGGAAAGAGACTAAAACATGATTTCGACACATAAAAACATAAGTGCCATGGCCAATTTTTTTATTTCATTAATGCTTCACTAACATGAGGAATATGATTCCTTCGAAAATTTTAAGAGTTTATGCTTAATATAAGAGATTTTGAGGATGTTATAAGTTAAAGATAAATGGGTTTTCACAATAAGCTTCCTTAAAAACATTAAATAGTTTGGCATTATTAATTTGAGATGCATTACAATTCATGGCATTTGCATAAGTCGAGTCAATTTCACTTCGTTCAATAATTTTACATTGAATTGAGTTCTTACTTTAGGAGTATCTCATTGACTTTGTACACCTTTTCTTTGATGCTAATGTTGACTTTTTCATGCTTTAAGTTCACACAATTTTATTCCATTTCCATGATTCGGATATTTTCGGTCTACACCATGATGCGAGTGTTTGTATTTGTACTTATATGTATAATTATAAACTTAAAAATTTGAATTTTTTTAAAAATAATTTGTTGTTTCATTGAAATTTCATCCCATATGCTTAATTGTCTATTTTTTGTGATGACATTTCCAATTTGGATTCACGTGATGCTAACATTTCAGGATTAGTTTCGAACCCTTTGTCTATTATGAATAAAAAGGGAAAAATTTATTGAGGGTGTGGTTTTATATTTTCTTTAAACTCTATGCACCACGATACTTATTTTGCTTCATATGTGTAGGTCTTTTTCGCCTTGATGATTTTATGAGCTACACAATGAATATTTTCAGTTGAAGATAAAGTCACAAGTGTCTTTTCCTTTTTGGGTTTGGGAGGGCATTAGTTGGACTTGTCTTAGGAGTATTTGTTTTCAGTTTGCATTTTGTACCGTAATAACCAAAGAGGGTGTTTGTAGGATCAATATTTTTAATTGTTCATCATCTATTTTTTTTACTTATACCATTACACCCCATTGCATTATCATAAACATTCTCAAGACTTCAAGTGAAGAAAATTTGGTGACCGTTCACAACAATCAAAGATCGATCATCACTATAACTTTAGAAAAGGTTTATGAGGTTATTTACATGAAATATTTTCATTCAATGGTATTTTAAAGAGTTCAAAAAACTAAAATATTTTTCCATAATGTTTTTAAACATTTTTTGAAAATTTTGCTATTTCATTATAATGACATTGAATGTCGTTTGAACGAGTTCCTACGCCTCATTAGAACAGCTTCGAACTTCGTTCAAACGAGATTAATTATCATATCTTTTAGCATGCTCTGGAATCTCATTAGATTTGTCATTTAAGGAGTGTTTGAACGATAAATGATACTTCATTTGAATGGGTAAGCGAAAAAATATTTTTTACCAGATTTCAAATGCAATCTTTCATACGTATCTCTTGGAGATTCTTCTCCCTATAAGTAAAGATGTTAACCTAGATTTTAATCTAAGCCTTTAGAATATATTTTAGTGATCAAACTCTTTTATTTTTCCAATCCAAACCCCTTGGATGACTTGAGATCACTTTTCCAAACTACGAAGAACACAATCCTTGTTCATAACCTTGTGAAGTTGTCTCTCCATTGCCGAAGATAGGAATACTGATTCCTGAGGCTGATCGGTGAATATCGAGACAAGTGGAGCTTACGAAGGGATGGTGATGGATTTGTATTGTTTTCTGAAGTCGTCTTATATTGTGACTTGATGAAAGTGGAGTACATTAGGAATGGTTGTAAACTTGATCTTGCCTCAAAACTTGTTATAAAAGATTTATCTAAGATGAAGAGTAAATATCTCATGGTTAACGAACCTTTTATTTATGCCATTCAAAACTTGAAGAATTTATTCTACTCAAAGTGCATAAACGATAATAATTAGTTTGTTGTCACGCATGCACCAAAGGGTTTGACTAATTAAGCAGACACATTAAAGTCCTCTGTAAAGTTCCAGTCTGCTCTTTATGATAACCCCAATTTCGAGGATCTTTTAATTGATTTAGATGAAATTTGAGTTATAAACATTATTTTATTGTTATTTAGTTAA
This sequence comes from Sambucus nigra, assembly GCA_949130495.1. Taxonomy (NCBI): domain Eukaryota; kingdom Viridiplantae; phylum Streptophyta; class Magnoliopsida; order Dipsacales; family Adoxaceae; genus Sambucus; species Sambucus nigra. The sequence continues at coordinate 288,196,874 of OX422215.1, read as the reverse complement.
CCCCTATATGAAAAAACTATTTATATCATATGTATTGGAACGACCCTTGTCTATATATACATATTTTCTCAAAAACCCAAAAAAATGGGTTTATACCACATCTTCTTCTCATATATCTAAAGGATCGGATTTACTTTTCTATTTTTTAGTATGTAATGAAAATATCATCAATAAATCCATCGAGTGGAACCATGCACCTGTAACTTGAGTTCAAACTAATAAATTGTGAATGCGGTGGGTTATCAGATGTTAAAGTGACACCAACAGGAACATTAAAGTAGGATGGGTGTACCACTATTGTCCCAAATGTGGTAAATGGCTTGGATGGGAAACACCTGAGTATAATGGACTTCCCTGTAAAATGATTATCGCATCGTCAATTAATTTAGTGTGTGAAAGAACCGAGTCTTCAAACAATGTTATAACAACAAATGATAGTAGTTTGAATTAACATAGTGTTATTCTCGATGGAAATTACGAAAAGAATTACTAATGGTGAAAAGACTACAATGTGTTTTTTGGGGGTTGTATATTTATTTTATATTGAGGTTGTTAATGGAAAAGTGATGTGGAGTCATGTTTGAATCCATGCACAACGTCAGGCAACTATTTCGAACTCTCTTTGGTGGAATGCATTTGTAATTCCTTATTTCTAAAGACTAAGATGCAATGATATGATAAAATTGTAGTTTGGTTTAAATGTAAACTGATTTAAACTGAGTTCAATTATTTGTTTGTGTTTGTTGTAGATATGGTCAATAATGGGATGAACATTTTGTTCAATGCACTTTTGGCCGCCATAATAAGGGAAGCAAAAAGTGTCGAAAATAGATTTACTTCAATGCAAGCATTTAAAATTTAGTTGTATCTTTTTAATACTAAATATTTAGTTAATTTGTATCGTATTATTATTTTTTTATTTATAGATTAGTTAGTAGCTTAATAATTAGTAAATTTATGTTGAACAATTTTATATATTAATATTTATTTGTGGAAATATATACATATTTAAAAACATGTATAGGTTTTTTTGGGATGCGGAAAATTAAATTTTATTTTGTAATTTTTTTAAAAAATGGTCACGATTCTGAGATGTGACAAATTGAACCCTTGACCAAATTTTAATTTTCTTTTGGTCATTGGTTTTGTCACGACTCATAACTATTACCATTATAAAAAAAATCCCTTTTTGTCACGATTTGAGACCGTGACCACTAAAATAACACAAAAATTAGGTCACGGTGGGGTTACGATTTTGTGCTGTGACCATACCCTTAATGTTAATGTCACCCATTGGACCATGACCCCCTTTTAGGGTCACGATTTAAGACCATGAAGTCACCTTTAAAATGGTCACGGGTGATAACCATGACCATAGACTAGAGTCAGGGTCCAAAATCGTGACCATTTCTGGTTTATGGAGTAGTGCGTGAAATAATCCTAAACTCGTCTGAGATTTCTCCCTCATAAATTTTTAGTTATCATACGTTCACACTTAAACTATATTTCCTCATTTCCCGTTAACTAAAAAGATTAATCAGCCATGAGATAATCATAAACTCGTTGGAACTTTCTCCCTCTCAGAGTTTTAATTATTATATGTTCACACTTAAACTCTCTTTCGTTAGTTTACGTTAACTAAAAATATTAATCAGTCATTAGATAATCCTAAAACTATCTGGAGCTCTCTCATATCTTAATTTTTTTTTCTAAGGAGTACTCCTCTTTCACATATTAAATGACCATTTGGTCATCCTTTTCGAAGAAGGGTAATTAAAAATGTGAAAAATCCATGTTTAGTATAATGTCTAAAAGAAATTTTCTTTAAATCCTAGGAAATAAAAATAGTCACAAGGGCTCCTCGATCTTTCAGCACCCTTATTTCTATCATTCTTTACCATTCCTATATGTTGTTGTCTAAAGGCATGAGATGACATACGAGCTCCTCAATTAATTCATCATCATTATATCATTATTACTATCTATGTTCTTATCACTTCTCTAACTTTAGTTTTATTTTGTATTATTATAATTATTATTATTTTATTCTATTTTATCTTTGTTTTTAATTTTCATGATTAAATATAAATTCATCACATTCCCCTTATCACTATTTTATTTCAATTTTTTCCACAAAGATTAATATGAAGTCGGCATAAGAGTTATTCAACCAAAAAACACAACATGTCAACACAAACATATGAGAAACACAATATATGAAAATTAATAAAGTAAAATAAAAAAAAAAGTTTGAACACATACATGTGGGATACCCATTGGGCATCCCCCTAATGCACAATGACGGTCACACTCCCATAGCAAAATCTCACTATATGCCTCGTCCACCAGGAGAGGAGGAGCGTAGGCCACTCGGGTGCCCCAGGCTTGCCTTGCCAAACCACAACCTTCCAGTCATTAACGTGCGTTAACACGCCATGATACCCTATGGAACCCATGATGAAAATCGGGGCCTACTGTAATGCCCCCACCTGTCCCGTACCACCCGCAGCATCCTCAGCACCAACATCTCCATCTTGTATTAGGTTTATCCTTCAACCACATCCTCACCATAAAAAACCTAGTCCTGATGGTCCATATCGTTGAAAACACGAAGAAAACTCGAGAAACTCCTCACAAATGAGTAAAGGAATGAAGAAAACTATTATAGGACAAGTTCTTATACGTTTGGAATTTAAACGCTTCAATTGCACAGTTGATAACCCTATAAACTATACGATTAAAAGGCTGATCAACCGAATGGTTGAACCCCTCAGGTACCGACCTTTCATTTTAATGTAATGACCACACGATTAGAAAGTCACACGATCCCGGGTTTCCAGAAATCTCAAATTCCCTCCCTAAAAAATCAGTGAATATTCATACCCCACTAAAAACATTAAAATCATATGAGTGGGAAATCTTATATCATTCCAATTTGGATGAAGAGTATCTGCATGTGCATACTCTTAGTCGACAGCCTTTGTGGACATCTACATTCTTAATCAAGACTCACACTTATCAACCATCAAACACTTGAAAAAAATGAAAGGGTAAAAATACAAATATCATTAAATAGGGGGTCACATTATAATATGATAAACATATGCATATAAATAAAAAGGGGTAAAATTAATAAGTAGCTCAAAATATCAAACCAGATCCAAAATCGTGAGATTTCCTCTCTTCAACTGCAAGGTTGAAGATATGTCAGTAATCATTACCATATCTTATAATCAACTAACCAATTGATGGCTTGAAGCGCACATTTCTTCAAGGGACACATGTCCCTCCCCAAATTAATCCATCCATACACACATCCCTTGAAACCTATCCATCCAAACATGAGTCCTTTACCGTTAACCGCGGTTGATCAGACCATAACCTCACAATTGATATCCCTCTCGAAAGATATAAATATAGTCCCCACCACGTGGACAAATGCATCCTAAAACCCAACATTGATTAGATTTTGTAACTTTATTCAACCCTAAGTATTTAAGAATCTCGATTTATGTCCAAACTCCCGAGCAAAGTCTAGGCTATTCGAAAAGTCACTTTCTCTAGCAAATAGAGTTAAACCTCTATGTTCAACCCTTAAAGACAACCATTCATAATAAAGCTTTGTCCGATGGTTCCCCCTCATAGGGGACATTCCCCCGATAAAAACTCAACACACGCTACAAGGGTAAAAACACTACAAATAATATGGGTTATTATCAGAAATACATACTATGATATATAAATGTACATATCTTCCAGAACAACTTAATCAAGCCCCTGTTAGGAACTAGGTATTCATTTTACAGTATTTATATTTTAAATCATGTTTTTACCCTGCACCTCTATTTGTTGATCTAGATAACATACTCATGTGTCTAATAATTCCAATCAAACCCGATACGATACGAAAAATTATTTTTTTAAAATGCTCTTAGGAAAGTGTCTGTGAACCGAGTTACCCCCTTCTTATGCGAAGTGATCATCTCTATCACTTCGAATAAATCGGAGGCCCTTCAAACCTCAATGATTTTATCCATTTTGACAAGGGATATATAGATCTTTATCGGTGACTTCTGGTCCACTCCAAACATAACCCCCTCCCATTCACCCTTGATTCTATAAGTAGTGAAGGGTGTCTACCATCTTTTACAATACTTCTATAAATTAACTAAAAGGTTCAACAACAGCTTTGAGTTAGTGATCGTTTGATAAACATGAATATCTTTTCCAGCAACTTTGAGTCCACTCCAATTCTGAACCCTACTAGAGTTAACCTCTTAAATCATATATATCTTTTCCCTCTCTCAAGTCGACTCCTCATACTTGCACACACATCATTTTGGATTATCTCCATGTGTCTCAGTGCAATAACTGAACTACATTGGTTTTGAACTCGTGGTTATACGAGTACATCGACGCAATATTGAATCCTTCTTGTAAGTACAAGTCTCGATAATATGTCTCTCAATATGTTGGCTATATAGAGATGCTTACACATTTCACCTCTATTTTCTATTCCTTAATGAGATATCAAACAATCTCATGTTGTGAGTTCTCGTGCATATCCATACATATTAACGACCTCCCATTGCACTAGCGGAGTCTTCTTGTATCTATATACATATATACGAATGTCCAACTTTTACCCGAATACATATTCGCAAACAATCACTCTTATATACCTTCACCGATTTAGTGACATACCTATACCCCTCGCTAACAACATTTTTATACCTAAGCACATATCTACATTTTTAGGGATTTTTAAACTAAGGTCTCTCAATATGTTTTAAAATAAACTAAAAGTAATCTCAAATGTAAAATGCGATAACAAGTATATAGATAAGGAAGCATAAAGGACAAGTGGGATGCCTAATACCTTCCCCACTCGTATTTTCCTTAGTTATATCCCTAAAGGGCTAACCCGATATAACACCCTACCTAATTAAATACCGGGTGATCGGTCCTTTATTATGTTAAAAATCAAGATGACCGGTTGGTTCATTCTTAGCATCACTGTCGCAAAATAATATTTCCAATTTGAACACCCTAAATAGTTAAGCTAAGTGTCAAAACAATTTAAAGTCTTATTTTCATTTTATTAAATTCCAATATAAAAACCTTTTTAATAACTAACAGTTTAAGAATCACATAAATTCTAATGATGGCAATTAACACACAAGAATTTAAACCATATAGATAAACCAATCCAAGTTTAAGAACCATAAATGTCCTCATCCTGACAATTAACTCTCACAGAGTACTGAATACTGAAAATATAAATAAACATAAATCTCTGACAGTTCCAAACGGAATAGGAAAACGGGCGACACATGTCCTTAACTATGAAGAACTAAAATAGGAACTAAATCGATGAAGAGATTGTCTAAAGCAAGAGCCCGCAACTTCCACATAAGTTATAGCACGTCCAATCCAAAGAACCTAAGCATGACTCCCCTTTGGCTGGGCACCTGTAATATATACATATATATACAAGAGAGAGAAATGACAGAAAACGGGTCAGAGCCCGAGTGTAAAATAGTTTTAAAAATAGTTTAGCAAGTATTTAAAATGCTTACCGACTCATATAACCACCATGTTAGTATGCGACACTCTCTTGAGAATTCTCACCTCTCAGCTAGTGTGCAAGCCTACCGTACTACTGATCACATAAGTTTATATAACTTATTTTTCCATAAATGTCTATCCCGAGAGGTACTATGGCCATAATATTTAGTTTTAAAAATCATTATCTTCCATATTCTTACGTTACTTAGAACCACTTAGTACCATTACCAAATTTACAAACACTTGTAATAAAGCTGAAGTATTTATTCTTTTCTTCACTACTTATACACACAGTAGAAAGTTTCTGTATATAAGTTTCTATATATATATATATACACTATCGGCACCCCACATAAATCTATGGTGCTGGAATACTCTGCTATCAAGTCCCCGTATCACTCAAACTAAGGGAAATACTAGTTTAGAATCACTCTCGAACTGTATTAACACAATACACAAACAAATGGAGGCGAAGCATAGTTCCAGGTCCTAAGAGGTCAGCATATACCCTCACGTCTCTTAGAACATCTGACTATCATTCTCAAATAGCCTGTATCGAGGATACTATCTTCTAGGGTACGAGGTAATATCCCCCATAAAGGTCCAATCGAGATAAGATTGTCCCGACGCACAAACCTCCGTGATAGCAAGTAGCCCGGGTATATTTTTTTTACACAGATACATAATATATGCACAGTCACACAATCATATATATAAATATTCACATTTTCTAAATTAGGTGCACCCATGACCCATAATTATAATTATTCGTTCTTAGCACAAATTACTCAATTATCTCGCATAACGGATTCGTCTCTTTTATTATCATTTATAATTTATTTCATACATACTTCTCATCTCTCGAAGTATTCTATCTCACTAAGTATAATTTCTATAGGTATACCCTCACTTACCTTCTAGTCTAAATCTTTCACGAGTCTCCATCTTTTAGTAAACATAGGCACAATTTCCACTGTATGAATAACTCCCCATTAACCCATAATTTCATCTCATATTAATTTCACTCAACGAAGTCTACTTAGACCCTACTGGTCCTCTTCATAACCCATTATACTATTTAAAAGATATTTAAGGGTTCCCACGTATTTTAACAGGATTTAAACAAAAGGAGAAAGATATGCACTTTTCCAAGAGGGATCGATCGATCGTGGAATGGGGCCGATCGATCGATCATTGAGCGATCGATGCTCTTGGTTGATCGATCGATCGATCAAGCAGTTCTTGCCCAATTTTCTGTAATTTTTAACCTACGGGTTCAACCATTCTAACCCCTCGAAACCTCTATAATTTCATCCCAAACTCCCATCAAAGTAATCCAAATCTATAAGCAATACACATAACCAAGTTCTAACGTAACGACATCAATAAATCCTCAACTAATCAATCAAAAATGGGCTTAATCTCATATTTCTTTATAAAACTAAATTTTACATGAATAATCACAAACCTCTATTTAAATCCAGATTTTCTTCCCAAATATCATACTAAACTCGTGGTTAATCCTCTACATATGATCAAGATTTTAGACTACATGGATTCTCCCTACAACACATATAAATTCTCTTCCAAAACATATAATTCTTCAATTAAAACATATGATTTTCATTCCTAGACTAACATGGAAGGTATATTAACTTGGAAATCAGCAAGATAGATACTTGCCTAGGATTCGAGGATCTGATTTGTTGATGAAAAATATATGGTTATGATCCTCGTCGCGCGATCTACATTTTGGTGGTGGTGGCGGTGCAATCGGGTGAGTTCTAGACCTTGGATTGCTTGGAAACTCTTCACCTTCTTCTCTAATATCTTCACCTTCTTCTCTAATGGTGGGCATAGGTTTGTGATTGTTAACCCTAAGAGACAACTCCAAATGGATGATATATTCTAAGAAATTCATGGGTTTAATTACCCAAACATACAAAATGTCTATAATACCCTCCCGGGATGTCAATTAGGCCTAAAAACGCCCCGAGACCCAAACTAAACCCCCGGGTACACTTTTCTGACTATCTCGACCCATCCAAACACTTTGGCGCACTCGAAATGACCATACGGGCAACTTATAATATATTCACTTTTATAATAATAATTTAGTCCTGACACGACGCAGGCGCGTCCCGACTTTAATTTTTATAATTGTCATATTATTCACTTATGACAATACTAATAAAATCAATCTCATATATTACTTTACTCATCCAGTAATATTCAAAAAATTCCCAATAATTACTAACTCTCATCACGCTAGTAAATATTTAAAATGAAATTCAAGATTAATATTAAATTAATATCTCAATTAAATTTAATAAATCTCCAATTTTAAAATCCATAAAAATACCGGGTATTACACCCGACTCATTTTGTTTATTTTATATAAAATAAATTGGTGAGTCCATTCACATGAAGAATTAGTCTTATAACTACAAAAGGGCGTGCAACAAAGCTGAATATATTGTCAAACAGCTTTCAGGAGAAATTATCTCATAAACATGACCTCGGGCAAATGATGAATCAAACGACAAGCATTCTTGTGTCCCCATGAGGATCACACTAAACACATCACATGTGGATCGATGCACCACTCCTATCCAGCGCACACTGAACATAGCGTTCCACACATTGCATCTCGCTCACCCTCGAGTACCCATCTAAGGCCCATAACACCATAGTAGTCACAGTCGGAGGGTTATTGGTTATATGGACCACCTGTGGTGGGGGTATGGTATTGGCATGATGTAGATTCACTTTTTATCCCTCGGTATTCTCTAATCGATCGTGGAGATATTATTTTTCTTCACACAGAGTTAACATATCTCACATTAAGGAAGTTAGACTAGCTAGAATTTTGGCAAATGATATTCCCTAATCATTTTTCATGTTGTCAAGACTATGTGATGTGGAATTTTGAGAGATGGGACTTCCATTATTCAAGCAAGAAACTAACTTCAATGTTTACGGGAAACGTGGAATTAATATTTTACCTAAGCATTACCCTAAGAAGAAAAAACATGATTTCAAGGAAGCATGGTTGTCTATTTAGGTAAGCCTGGGTAATGATCCATTTTATACAGTACTCCTCACTCAACTCCCCTAGTCAGGAGTTATGGAAAGCTAGTGGATTTTTCCAAATCCTTGAGTCCCATCCTATTTTAAGAAACTTTTCTTGGGGATACAGAACCCTTTCGGTAGATGTCACTATTAACTGAATCTCTTGGCTTTTTTTATTTTGATGTATCCAAATACTTTACTTCATGAGGTTATGTAAGGTTTACATGAGGTTAAAGGCTCCTTTTTTTTGCTATAACCCCTCACGATATACCCTAAGGTACATATGAAAGGGACATTTTTATATATCCAAATGTAAGTGAATTGAGCCTCCCGATATACCTCGTGGAGATAGTATATGGGAGAGTTGACTCGATATACTCGAGGTACGTAAGTGGTGTTCACCGAGAATATACCACTATATCTGCATCGAGGGTTCAAGGCCAAGAAGAGTTGAAATTATAGATAAGAACCCACATTGATTAGACCCAAGTCTCGTCGCTAGGCTTCCTAGGGTAATGGGGTATATAGTGGTATGCAGATGTTATGTTGTGAAGTAGTGCGATCCCTTTGGAAAGTTTTTTATTTTTTTCCAAGAGACGTTTGCACTTAAGATTATTATGTAAATTGCCATACATATCACAAACAAGGTTCAAGGGATGCCTAGGGTGAAACCTTATCCATATGGGAGCATGCAATACTAGTGTTTTTCTACCTAGTCATGTATTTAAAAACAAATAGCAAAAGAATAGAGTAATCAGGAATGTAGATAGGTAACATGATGAAATAAATCTAGATCTACATTAAATTGAGTTCATCCCACTTAAAAAAAAATACCCCTGTAGAGTCTCCACTATGATAAATCGAACCCGAGGCGTCGCCCCTCTCCTGCCTGCGCACTTGTCCTCTTAGACAAATGTGGAGAAAGTGGTCTCTTTAGCAGTGACACCTGATCATCGCCTTATTCTCTTTTGAAAGGAGTGGAGTTTCCAACCTATTTTACACAAAACAAAAAAAAGAAGGGGTAGGCCTCCGTAGAGGCCTAGTAAAAGCAAGTGGTATGCATGTTTAACTAGAAAGTTAAAGTTCTGAGGACTAAGTTATGGATTGGAAAGGTATTAGGTACCTACTCCGCCCTTTCGGTCTCAAATGTAGGTCTAGAGTGTGTGTGTGTCTTAGCATATTATGGTGTAAAAATAAATAATAAAATGAAAACAGTTAATATATAATAGATTGTATAGATCATGTGGGATGTATGTGTGGATAATATAGAAAAAGTCTATATATATATAAAGTAAGGCTTGTTCACTCGAACGGCAGTCCGATTGAGTCTATGTACTCGCGTGAAGTGATTCAAATTCAATGTAGTTCATGTGGAGACGAGTAATCCTACCATTTATGAAGGATTAATACAAGAGATTTAAACTTTATTTAATCTTTTAAGGTCTTTTTAAAGTGAAACAAGACAACATCTAAACGTGTGAATGATTTATTTCCATGAGAGAACTTTGATGAGATAAATTCACTTATAAAGTCAATTCAATGATGAATGAATATTGAGACTTTAGACATTAAGAACAAAATAATAGGTAGTTACCCCAATTTAGTGATCCTCTAAACTATATATGTGTATTTCAAGTTTTTGAAGTATTTTTTTTGGTTTTGGGGTGTTTACAGAAATCAAAAGTAAAAATATTTAAGTATGTACAAGATCCGACTTGAATACTAGAGATTGGGCTTCTCTAACATCCCTACGTATCTACCATAGGTAGAATCAAAGTCAATATAGTTCAAACATGACCTTTAAAGAAAAGTCATGTCTAAAGAAGAAAGAGATGAAGAAGAAGATGATTTTGGGTGGTGTTTCAGTGCAATACCGCCCATTTAGGTCTAGACTTAAAACTAAAAAAGTGTGAACAAGCATACCTGCGATGTTACACGTGCACTTTTCTGTTTCAACAGTGTTCTGTCTTGAAATCAACCTTTTTGTTGTAGATCTAAGGTTACTTTAGAGGAAAGTACCTTTTTTAGATGAAAATTAAAGAAAAAGAAATAAAATAGTTTTTTTGATCCTTTTTAGGTTTATATAATAAGAAGAAGGCTAGAACTTTGGGTTATGGTTTTGGATCTTTTCTTGAAGTAGGATTAAAAGCAAAAAGAAGAGAGTTTTGTGGATTTTCTAGAGATAAAGAGCTTCGAAATAGGAAGTCAACATTTAAGAGGCGGAGTTATTGTGTGTTGAATTAGTAGGTGAGGCTCCTTTTGTAGGAAAACTACATGGGCTCATGACCGATAGGTCAAGGATACATATTTTCTATTTTGTTCTAGTTATGGATTGTTTGGATCATTCCTTTTGGGACCTTAAAGTATTTGGGGCCTTTATTTTTGTGTTATTTGGGACACCCTTAGTGTGACTAGGGTTTTGGGCTTTATTTGGGATCTAGGAGGTTTGACACACTGTGCCATACTCCTTTGGGATTTTTAGGGAACAAAATGAGGTGTCTACACTATAAAACTAAATTAAATTCGTTTATAAATCCCTAGTGATCTTCTACATTGAATAAGGTTAGCACTTAATATTGTGTGTGGGTATTGTTCACCAATTGAGATTGATGGATATCGAGACCATGGAAGTTGTGCGATTATTTTCTTATATTGGATTGGATATCACTAGTACAAGCATAGGTAGAGGAGCCAAAAGCTTTGAATTTTATCTAAAAGAAGGCAAAGAATACTGAGGTTGCTATGAGGGATAAAAACTTAGAGCTCACCACTCTGAGATTGAAGGTTGAGCAGATGGAAAAGGCTAATTAAGTGTTTACTCAGTCACTATTAGCTACGTTAGAGGCTCGGGATAGTGCTTGTGACAAGGGCTGGGAAAATGATATTAGTCTAGCTAAAAAAATAATTGGACTTCATTCGTAAGCATTTCTTTAAAAAAGGCTAGGATGAGTCTTTTGTAAAGGTCGGGGTTCCTCCTGAGTCCAAATTACTCTCTAAGAATGCACGTAGATTTCCCCCTAATATAGAGGAATATGGTGTCGGGCAAGAGAATGAGGCCACTGATCTAGATAAGACCGTGATCAATCAAGACAAGGTGATAATGGAGAAGGAGAATCGTGTTAATTAGTTTAAGATCTTCTTGTATTTTTGGATTCCCTAATCTTTTTTGTGTTATTTTGTAAAATCTTTCCCCAATCTTCGTTCAATGAAATGACTTATAATTTTTTGTTCCACTATGCATCATTTGACTACTATTGATTACTTGTTTGCATTTGTTTGATTGTTTGTCTTTAAATTCTGATTGTCCCTATTTTTAATTTGGTAGTCTGATAATAAATAGCCTTGATGCCAATATCCCAAGAGCGTAAAGATATGGAATTAATTCTTTGTTAAGATGATTTTGATCAAGCTCGGTCATCATTTTCTCTATTCCTCAAGCGCTCCAAAAAATGATAAGTTCTTACGATGACTAGGTAGGTGTAGTCAATATAATCTAGGTCGAGCCTGGGGACATCCGAAACATTGCCAATTTTTATTCGAGTGAGAATAATTCTTTAAAGGAGGAGTTCGAAGAGGCCGAGCAAACTTTTAAAGAAGACTAAGTGGCTAAACAAAGTCTTCAATAGACGCGAGGAATCTATCAGATGGAAAGTTGGGACCTAATTGGGAGGGATCATTCAAAGTACTCAGGGATAATCTTTAAGGAGCCTACCACCTCTATATAGTGGAGGGCAGGGATATACCTAGGGCTTGGAATACAACCATCCTTAAGAAATTTATCTCTAAAGTTTTCATTGATTAATTATCATTTTAAAAGTTTTAATGGTAAACCATTGAGTTTTAACTGTTATGTACTTCATGGATATTTAAAGATTCAATTGAGGCAATTATCTTTATTATTGTTCCAAATAGCAGCTCAACATTGTTAAAACTTGTCCAACCAAACTACAATTATTATTATGGAAATTACATCATCACTGCAATTTTGTTTAAATTTGCCCGACCTAATTATGTTCGTCATTTTGATTCTTTGGTAAGATTACACTTAATCGTATCTTAAGGTTACATATTTTCATCACAAACAAACATGAAAACATCAAGAATTTTTCAAGTAAGAAAAAGACATATGACGGATCCCTAGGCACTAAGTGTTCCAATATTGGTTGGCTAAAATCCTGAATGGGTGGATGACCCTACAATTATGTGCATTTTTTCCATAGTTTGGTCCAGGCCTAAGGAGGTGTGACGACACTATGCTAAATGGTAAGACAAACGATAACATATGCTCGGCGTAGGAAATGGGAAAATTCAAAATAATTAATCAATATTTTTTGTATAAAAAATATTATTTATAGGTCAAAAAATTACAAGTGAACTAAAGTACAAAAAGATGACCACAATTAGTTCATCTTTGCCGATCAAGCTTAGAGATCACAATAAATCGACGACCATTATCTGGATTGGGATGAAACTCATCGCCACTATCATGATTAATAAGGTAGTCTCTCAACAGCTGGATGGGAATGGCATTTGCAAAATCCATGATTCCTCACTCCCAAGTGGGGGAAGCCGAATAAAGGGGGAATCAACCCAATATTGGTAACAAAATTGCGAATTAAAGGGTACTTTAAGGACCACCAAAGCATTTAGCCATTCATACTTATAGGCGACCTACCTAGATTTGTACAAATGGATCGAGGCATCCGTCCATCCCTTATCATAACCATTTGCCCAAACTATGCGAGGACCCTGATATAATTAATACCTTAGCCGATGATCTTCCATATAACATAACTCATGACATGGAATTTTCTTAGATTAACTATTTTATTGTAATTTTTGGCCAACTATTATTGGTAGGACACCATCTTGGTTAAGGATTATTCTCTTATTTTTTCAATCAGGTTGAGCTTAGTCCTTATAATTTCTTTATTCATGGATTGATCGGTAATAATGCTCTCCATGGTCAGTAATCCCGCTTCTAGTTGAATTTTGGCTTTCAATCCATTAGCCTGTTGAAAGGCATTTCCCTAGTCGATCTTTAAGAAGTTGTTCAATATTCCTAAAGGATATGAAGAAGTTCATCCAGCTAAGGGCCTTTGCCTTTTTCTAATCTATTATTCATCCCGTCGAACACTATCTAGTTGAAGGCCTCAATATGCCCATTACTTTAGGGATAGACCACCAAACTATAATAGTGCTTGATGTTCTGAATGTTGCAGAAGTCTTGAAATGGCTTGATCTAAAATTGCATTCCATTATCGCTGATTGTAGACACCACATTCTATGACCCACTAAGTCTCTCCTTAGGTCCCTAGCACCTCCTCATTTCACTACATACCCTAGGTCGTACTGCGAGTACCGATCTAGAGGCCATCAGGCGCTCCTGAGCCCCGTTTGACTCTGGTCAACTCTATCGTCAGAGAAAAATCTCTTTGAATCTTCAAAGGGCTCTACATCCCCTTTCTAATGGTCCAACTTGCGAATTGGCATAACGGTTCGGACGAACAGACCAATTTAGTAATGAAAATCGATTTGGACGCCACTGAGCGCTCCCAGGCCCCAATTTGAACCCAATCAGCTCTATCGTCGGAACAAAATCTCTTTAAATCTTCAAAGGGCATTGAAACCCTTTTCCAACAATCCACCATGTGTGCAAAATGGCATAACTGGTTGGATGAACGATCAGTTTTCCCTCAAAAATTGATCCGGAGGTCACCAGGCACTCCCGAGCTCTGTTTGACCAAAGTTAACTATTTAGCTCGAATAAAACTGAATGAATCTCCTAAGGTCACTAAATACTGTTTTCAACAATTAGCCCCGTACGCGATTCTAACTTACAATGTGGATGAACAATCCATTTTACTTCGAGAAGTCATCGGGTACTTTTGGGCCCTGGTTAACGAAGGTTAAATTTTGTAACCGAGCGAAACTCTTTGGAATGTCGAAGTACATCTCCTAACCTTTCCAACAGTCCGCCCCGTGCATGATTCGGACTTATCATGCGGGTGGATGATCCATTTCCGTCCAATAATCTCTCGTCCAAAGGACCAATGTGAGCTTCCGAGCTATATTTCTCAAAGCACTCTAGATTAACTTTCTAACGGTATGTCCCATGCATTTTTCAGATCAATGAATTACGTTCTACGATCATTTTTTTAGGAAAATCTGCACGAGGATGCCAATTGGAAGGTCCAATTTCTTGCCTATCAGCAGTGTGTCTAAGGCCACCTACCGATAGGCAGGACTAGGGCAATGCCGACTGGCACCACTCCTCACCCTATAAATATAGGTCATGACCTCACTCCCAAAGGACACCCCAGATCCATCAGCATCACTCATCTTAGCAACATTCTCTCGAAATCAGCGAAGTTCCTCCATGTGAATTTCCATTTAATCTTGCATTCCCATCGTTTTAATTTGGCAAAATCACATTCTCTCTCATCCAATCTTCATCTCACATTTAAGGTTGTTCATCCAAGATCAAGAATCAAGCTTCAAAGAAAGTCCAATTCCTTCCCTCTCTCATTGAATCCCTTATTTTTGCATAAATTACATTAGATTCATAATCTAGTTCTTACTTTAGTTCATACACATTAATATCTACATTTTTATTAATATATTGCACAAACTTTATTTTCAATAAAAAGCCCAAAA
This sequence comes from Sambucus nigra, assembly GCA_949130495.1. Classification (NCBI taxonomy): domain Eukaryota; kingdom Viridiplantae; phylum Streptophyta; class Magnoliopsida; order Dipsacales; family Adoxaceae; genus Sambucus; species Sambucus nigra. The sequence continues at coordinate 288,181,577 of OX422215.1, read as the reverse complement.
CAGACAAAAAGAGGGTTACACCCATAAATTCCAAATGGGATTCTGCATTACACTTTTTTAAAAATAAAACACATTTTCATACATATACAGGTATAATAAAGTCCCGTTCGAATCTATGGGATAAACCCCACCATTATGTCGCATTCGAACTACATGGAATTTGATGCCTTTATAGGATACTTAGGCGTTTCGGATTAAAACCCGAGACTCGAGTCCAAGAATACCTCAAAAAGATACGTGGCTCCAATAAAATTTTGTCGGCAGCACCAGTTGAACGCATCCAGAGAAGAATAAAGAGTCGCCAAGGTCAGGCTCCCCCAGTCATAAAGAGGGATGTTCGAAAACACCCTTAAAAATGGCAAAAACCATAAGTGGACAATATCGCCACTCGTCGCCACTAAGAAACTCCACAACACCAGTAAAATAAACAAACGGGCCATGTGTCGAACCTGTTGCCTGTCATTCTCGTCAATCCTCTTACAAACTCCCATAACAGAGACAAAGGAAGAGATTCCCCAGAGACTACACTCTCCACATCACCTAACTCCGCCATGGCCTCCAGCATCACCCTTAAAGTACTATCCACCTCAATCTGCACCCCATCACAATCTAGCCCCAGTAGCTGTTGCACATCTATCGGAGTCACCGTCATCTCCCCAAAGCCAAAGCGAAAGGTGTGGGTGGTGTCCCACCACCTCTCCCCCAGAGCATAGAGATAGCCGTAGAACGAGGCGTCTCATCCAGAGTAGACACCATCTTCCCAAAACCGATTGATGATACCATCCGACACACTACAGGTGAAAGGTTCTCCCAAACGTCCCTATACCCCATCATCCCTCGAGCACTCAGAGTCGATATAGAAACATTGGATTATCAAAAGAAAAAAGGGAAAACCCTTATCAAAATTCGAAGGAATAATGAAATTATCTCCAAGAGAAAGGAAATGAATACCAAAGGTCATCAATACTTACATAGCCACAAGGGATCACCACCCTAGAAGAACAATGATGCGATGAATCGCGCAAGAGGGTCCGCTCATCCGCCACTGTTACATGAGTCAAATGAATTCCCGTTGCCTAGTGCAAGGGGCGCCCTAGCCTTCCATTTTAATTTTTCCAAATCTTCAACATTGAGCCACGTTTTGTGTGTTATGCTACTTGAGATATCAGCCATCTCTTGACTTTGGAACGTTAAAACACTTTGCAGAAGGTAATTGCAGAAGAAGGCAAGTTAGAAAGTTGTAAAAAATTAGGATAATCCGGCCCTTTTTATTGGAGGCTAAGGGGCATGCCGATCGACACTGTCCCTCCACCTGCTCAATTTTAGAACCTTTTTCACCAAGGAAAACATTTTTACCACACTCATTTCCCCAGCAAAACTCTTACCTCCCCAGTGAAATTCCCATAATCAATTGGACATCTCTCCAACAACATTTCCAAAGAACACCACAAAATTTAAAAAAATTCCAGCTGAGAAACATCCAACCCTCGGATCATTCCCTTTGCCCCAGCGAAACTTAAAATTAGATGCCCCCCTAAATCCCCAATGAAACCACAAGATACATATCCCCAGTGGAGTCTCCCAAATTCATCCAAGAACATCTCTACTTAAGCCCGCATAATTGACTTTGACCCTCAGAATTAGTCACCTCTATCTTAAGCCCGTAGAATTGGCTTTGACCCTCAGAATTGGTCATCTCTAACTTAAGCTTGCAGAATTTTCTTTGAACCTTAGGGTTGGTCATCTTTAACTTAAACCCGCAGAATTGGCTTTGACCCTCAGGATTGGTCATCTTTATCTTAAGCCTTCCGAATTGTCTTTGACCCTCATAATTGTTCACCTCTATATTAAGCCTACAGAATTGGCTTTGTCCTTCATAATTGGTCATCTCTATCTTAAGCCCGTATAATTGGCTTTAAACCTCAGAATTGGGAATGGGCCACCTCTATCTTAAGCCCGCGATATTAGCTTTGGACCCTCAGAATTGGTCATCTCTAACTTAAGCCCGAAAAATTGGCTTTGACCCTCAGAATTGGTCGCTTCTACTTAAGCCCTCAGAATTGGCTTTGACCCTCAGAATTAGTCACCTATATCTTAAGCACACAGAATTGGCTTTAACCCTCAGAATTGGTTATCTCTAACCTAAGCCCGTGGAATCGGCTTTGACCCTCAAAATTGGTCACCTCTATCTTAAGCTCGCAGAATTGGCTTTGACCCGCAAAATTGGTCACCTCTATCTTAAGCCCGCAGAATTGGATTTGACCCGCAGAATTAGTCATCTCTATCTTAAGCCCTGCGAATTGGCTTCGACCCGCAGAATTGGTCGCCCTCTAACTTTAAGCACTTAAAATTGTCTTCGATTCGCATAATTGGTTGCCTTTTAACTTTAGGTCCTCAAAATTGACCTCACCCCTCAGAATTGGTCGCCCTCTAACTTTACGTCCTCAGAACTGACCTCAACCCTCGAAATTGGTCGATACAACTTAGGTCCTCAGAATTGACCTCGGCTCGCAGACTTTAGTCATCATCTTCTTTAGTTCCTCAAAATTGGCCATCCCCAACATCACCTTATGTCCTCAGAATCGACCTCGACCCTCTGAACCAGTCATCCTCGTCCCTTAGGTTCGCAGAATCGACCTCTTTCCAAAAACATCATGTGGTGTATATTCAATGGCTTTCACTTGTTCCAAGCTCACTCGTTGAAGGTATTTATAGATGCCACATTATAGCGCCCCCTAAGTCTCTCATTAGGTCCCTAACACCTCCTCATTTCACTACAAACCCTAGGTCATACTCCGAGTACCGACCTAGAGGCCATCGGGGGCTCTAGATCACCATTTGACTCCGGTCAACTCTATTATGAGAGCAAAATCTCTTTGAATCTTCAAAGGGCTCTGAATCCTTTTTCCAACGGTCCACCCCATGTGCAAATCAGCATAACAGTTCGAACAAACAGATCTTTTTACTACCGAAAATCGATTTAGAGGCCAGCAGGCGCTCTCGGGCCCTAATTTGACCCCAATCAACTCTATCATCAGAATGAAAGCTCTTTGAATCTTCTAATGGCATTGAAACCCCTTTCCAATGGCCTGCCCCATGTGTGAAATGACATAACCTTTCAGGCCCCAGTTGACTAAGGTCAACTTTCCGAACCAAGTGAAAATCTTTATAATGTCAAAATACATCTCCTAACCTTTCCAACAGTTCGCTCTGTGGTCGATTCTGACTTACCATGCAGACGAACGATCTATTTTCGTTCGACAATCTCCCATCTGAAAGACCGATATGGCTTTCGAGCCACATTTGACCCAAAGTTAACTCCCGAACTCGGGAGCGATCCAAAGTAATATCAAAGGTATCTTAATTACCTTTCTAACAGTATGCCCCGTGCATGATTCGAATCGATGGATTACATTCTATGATCATTTTTCCAGGAAAATTTGCACGAGACTACCAATTGGCAGGTCCAGTTCCCTGCCTATCGGTAGTGTGTCTAGGGTCACTTATCGATAGGCAGGATTAGGGCAATGACAATCGACACCACCCCTAACCTTATAAATATAGGTCATGACCTCACTCCCAAAGGATACATCAGATCCATCAGCATCACTGATCTCAACAACATTCTCTCGAAATCAGTGAACTTCCTCCATGTGAATTTCCATTCAAGCTTACATTTCCATCCTTTTAATACCCAATTTGGCAAAATAACATTCTCTCTCATCCAATATTTATCTCATATTCAACGGTGTTTATCCAAGATGAAGGATCAAGCTTCAAATAATGTCTAACTCCTTCCCTCTCTCTTTAAATCCCTTGTTTTGCATAAATTACATTAGATTCATAATTTTTTTCTTACTTTAGTTCATACACATTAATATCTACATTTTTATTAGTATATTGCACATAGTTTATTTTCTATAAAAAAAACAAAACAAACAAAAAGAGGGTTACACCCATAAATTCCATATGGGATTCTCCATCACACTTTTTTCAAATCTAATACACATTTTCTACACATACACATATAATAAATTCCCGTTCGAATCTATAGAATAAACCCCACCCCCATGTCACATTCAAACTACGTGGACTTTGATGCCTTTATAGGCTACGTAGGCATTTTTTATTAAAACCTAATCTCGAGTCCAATTTTCCAATTTCCCAAACTCTATCTATCCATATTTGTCGTATCCTTGCATTACTATACATATTGTGTTTGCGATTCTTATTAGCGTTTCATCCAACATGTATTATCATTTCACCGTAATGATCAATATCGTGATTAATGCATATTTTTTATATATTATTTTGGATCCTATGGATGACCTCAATCTATCTCTTCCATGGTATGAGTTAGGTGATTTCGATTTCCATTATATATACATGCGCACACACTTCACGGATAAATAAAGGAAAATAATAACATAAGCCCATGAGAGACCGAAAGGGCAGGATGGGTGCCTAACACATTCTCGTTTCGTAACTTATCCCCCAAACCTTCGAACTATTGGTTTCGTATGCATCAGTTTGTCTTTGATGCCGCTCTCTTAAGGAGGCAGCATGTTTTTTTTGCTTATTTTATGCAAAACAGAATGGAGACTCCATCTCTTTACATTTACCCCACACTGACAACAGTCAAAGCATTCCTAAGTAGAGCGTGAGACCTTTCGATCCCCCTTCCTTTCCCATCCCCCTTTTTTAGAGGTAAAAGAGGAGAAGTGGAAATAGCTGGATCGGGATGGCCATAGTGATGATTATCCTTATCTCGTCAAAATGGGTCATGATATTCCTCCAGATGAATCTAATCATGTCAGTTTCCTTATGTTTGCCAGATTTTTAGCTCTTATCCATTTGATGAAGTCGTCTGTGCCGACCAAGAGAGACGTTCGATAAATGGGCATTGTAGGCGGGGGCCCACAATATCCAAACCCTATTATGAGAAAGGCCATTGACTAGTCAAGTATTTGAGGTATCCGGCTGGATAGTGAAGTATGGGAGAGAATACTTGACGTATCTTACACTTCCTTATGTATGAGACATGTCTTTATGTATATAAGGCCACCAGTACCTCTCTTTAATGGACACGAATGCCAATGATCTTCCTCTTGTATGTCTTTCACATATCCCTCATGCAACTAATATATAATTTGATCAACGCTATTAGGGTGCATGCAATGCAGGTATGGCCTAATGAAAGATCGTCTATTTAGTTTTCCCTTAGGTAATAGGTAAAATCGAGCATCATTGATCTTGATTTGATGGGTCTTCTTTTTATCAGCAAACAATGTGTTTTCTCATATGTATGAGATGACTAAATCCATCCGACTAGGATCCTTTTGGACAGCGAGAACCTATTTGGAAGTAATATGGTTCATGATGCTTAGTTGAGCTAGATATTCCACTTTGATCATTCTTTTGAGGTTGTAGTCAAAAAGTGAGGCATATATGGCTAAAGAAATTACACGATTGTTATTTCCTCAGGGAAACTATTGGATCACGAAATTCTTAAACTTTGTGACCAGTACTTGAGCAACATATAAGTATGCCGACATGCGGTTGTCCTTAGCGTTATATTCTCCTGACATTTGGTTTGATATCGGCCTTGAATCGCGATAAAATTCAATGTGACTGGCGCTTAAGGACAAAAATTTCTTCAATCTTCTTATGAGGGCCTAATATTCGGCCTCATTTGATAGATGCCTAAAGTTAAGTCTGATTTCTTGCTCGAGTACAGTGTGATCTAGGGTTACTATGATAATTCCCATTCCTACCCCTTTTAAGTTAGAAGCTCCATCAATGTAAAGTGTCCACTTATTGAGTTGATTAGGCTCCCTATTGGTTGTTTGGTCGATCAATTCCCTTTTGTCAGGCTCATGCCCTCAAGAGAATTCATTAATAAGGTCTCTTAATATTTATCCTTTGATAGCAGTTTGAGGTTGATAATGGATATCGAACATCCCGAGTTCCACCCGCCAATTGGAAATCCATACAGAGAGGTTTGCCTTTCTGATGACTTCCTTAAATGGAAAATAGGTAACAACGATAACGAAATAGGTCTCAAAGTAATGGTTCAACTTATGCGATGCAACTACTAGTGAATAAACCAACTTCTCCAGAGGAAGGTAGCATTTTTAGGTGTCCAAAATTATTTTACTGATATAATAAATCAGGTTCTGGTGCTCCTCATTCTTATATACTAAGGCCAAGCTAACGGTGTGGTCATACACTACAAGATACGATCGGATCACTTGGATTTGGGATCGCGAGCATAGGTGGTTGGCTCAGACATAACATGATTTCTTCAAGTGACTTCAAGCGACTTCAAGCATTATTCGTTATAGGCCTATCCCTTCTACTTCTTCAAGAAATTTATACATTCATGGCTAGTTGTGTTGTCGACTAACTGGTCAATCTTTGGTAAGAGAAAGTTATCCTTAGGACAAGTTTTGTTCAGGTTGGTGAAGTCTATGAAAACTCTCTACTTTACATTTCTCTTCTTGACTATGAATGGATTTGAGGGATGTTTGGGGAATTGAACTTTTTTAATGGACTTTCCCTCTAGAAGTAACCATACTTCATCTTTTACTATTTTTACCTTTTCGGGGTTGTTTGACGTGCCTTTTGCATGATCGATGAGAATATCGTATCCATATAAAGTCAATGGCACATGACATTGGCATCAATAACTAGCATATAGTATGGCTACTAAGAGGATACATATTGATTATCCTTTAGGAGAGAGATCCGTTCTTATTTATAATCGGCGAGTGAGTTGTTGATTAGAAATATTTTCTCTGGGTGAGAGTCGTTGAACATAACTTCTTGCAGTGGTTCCATGACTCTATTTGCGTGGGCCACGCTTCTTTCTTCCACTCCTGGCCTTCCATACTTTAGCTACTATATATAGGAGTAGTTTCATTTGTGGTCACTTCATCCACTACCACCTTTTATTTATTATTCCCTTATGTGGATCTGATGACAGCAATTAAGCATTGACGAGTAGTATCCTGGTTACCACGTATCTTCATAAATTCCAAGTCGACAATGCATTTGAGCTTATAGTGGAAAGTGGATGGTATTGATTTTATGGCTTGGAGACAACCTCATCCCAATATCACATTATAAGGGGACTCGATATATATTACTAAAACTCTATCAACTTAGATATATTCCCCATTCACATTGTGAGAAACACCTTCCCCAGAGGTATTGTTATTCTATCGGCAAAGCTAACTAAATGAATGGTCGCTTCCTTCAGATTCTCCATCTTGAGATTGATTTTTTTACAAATTTAAGTACATGACTTCTAAAGATCCCCCTAGTCGACTAGTATCTTGTCTATATCTTAGTTGGAAATTCTAAAAGTGATTATTGGCGTGTCATGGGGTGGATTTCTGACTTCGATTGGGTCTTCCTCGGTGAAGACTATATGCTTGACATAGTAAATACCTTATGTTTTATGGTGTTTTCTCAATGACATTTTAGCAAAGCCAATTTGGAAAGCATCCATAACAGCAATAACTTTCTTTAACTCCATCCTCACAGCATTACCTTAAATTTAGTTTGAATGTGAGGCACCATGGATATCTACAAACTCATGTCCCATATCATTATCGTCTAAGAAATTGTTAGGTTTGTAATCATGCTCCATAGGAGCTTTTATGTTCTTATTTTCCACATAGTCATCCAGATGACCTATCTGGGCTAGATCTTCTAGGTATAACATTAGTGCCTTGCATTTTTCATCATGTGCCCATGCTCCTTATGATAGGAATTTCTTAGGGTGGTGTTTATCTTTGATGGGTCCCATTCCATCTTCCTTAACCATTTAAAATATTTTTAATCTTTAATTTTGTTCAAGATTTTGTAGATCTTCTCCTTAAAAATGATGTAAATGGCATGATGGGTTATACTTTGTCCTCACTCATAGATTCCCTATTCTACTTCATACCCCTTTACTTTGGATTGCTTTTTTTATCTCCATTTTTGTTCGCCTTAGGCCTACCATTTTCCTGTTGGGTATCGTCCTCCACATCATTCACTTTGGAACATTTCTCAATTCTTGATATCGGGTCATCAATGGTGTGGGCCTCCTTCTTAATAAGTGATTCGTGCAGCATAGAGATGCTTGATTGATTGATCTTAAACGAGGTTGTAACCACTTTCTCAAGGAATCCTTCACTTAGTTGTAAGTTTCTCAGTATCGCCAAGCATATTCATGCAAGGTTTCCTAGGGATTTTTCCTCATAATGAGGTGTTGGTACTTCATCTTTTGATGTGAGTTACTGGTGATGAATCTTGCGGTAAAGTCCTTTATGATCTGCTTAAAACTCATGATTGACCAGTGTGGCAACTTCTCAAACCACTTATGCACTAGGTCTCCCAAGATGGATGGAAAAATAAGGATGTGAGGGCTTCATTATTTCTCCAAAGGATTATGAGTTGTTGATACTAGCAAACATGGTCAATGGGATCATACTTCCCAACATAGAATTAAAATCTAGGGATGATAAAATTTTTGGGAGGCTCGAATTCTTCAATCAACCCTAAGAATAGTGATTTCATTTGATTGATGAGGGACCTTTTGGCCACATACTTGGTGGACTTGGCCCCTCGATGAGTAGGGTGTTTGTCCATCTCTCATTGAATGAGATTCTAGTGATCATTCTTGTTATAACGACTACCTTCGTGGTCTCTCATATTTGTAGAGACCTATGTTTGGAGTAGTCCCAGTCACACTGTGAAATTCTTTCTCGACTGTGAATTTTTCATCTCCTGAGGGATAGGGATACAGGTATGGCATTTTTATTTGTCCCTATGGATCTCTTGCTCCATTTTTTTCTATATGACGCTAAAGACAGTGTGATATTGCGTGTGCCAAGCGGTGATAAGATCAGGGGAAATTATCATGATGGACGCGGGAGTGCTTGTCTCCTGTTTTGTCGCCCCTGGGGTTGGGTTATTGATTTGGTTGATTTGATGATTTTTCCTTAGAAGCTATTAGATACAATAACCAGTTTTAGTCGCATGCTCCAGATTTAGGATTGATCCTAGATGTATTCCATGTAAGGGATTGTCGGTTATTCAGAGTCGCTAGTTTATTTCATATAAAAATAAACCAAAGGTTCGGTTTAGCCCTTTGGGGATAATACTAAGACAGGTTTAGGCCTGCGATTGATCTATAGAACCCGGTTACGAGTGGGGAAGGTATTAGGCACCCCACTTGTTCTTTGTGCTTACTTAAATGTGTATTAGTTCTTTTAACATTATTTGATTACTTTTTATTTTATTTTAGAACAATATTAGAGACCATAGTTTGAGAATACCCTAAAGCATAGATAGGTGTTTAGGTATAAAAGTGGCATTAGTGAGAGGTGTAGGAATGTCACTTAAACCGGTGTGGATACACACGAGTGCTTGTGTGCAAGTGTGTATTTCGGGATGACGAGTATATATAAATTTGTGTGTGTGTGTGTGTGTGTGTGCACAAGAGGTCTCGGCTTGAGATAGTTTGATATCTCGTTTGAGGTTTAAAGATAATAGGTAAGAGATGAAATTATCTCCGTAGGGACAATATATCATGAGATATATGGCCGAAGATTATGCTCACGAGAAGGACTAGGTATTGCACCTATGTACTCATGTAGCCACGAGATCAAAGATTATATATTTTGGTTATACACGTATTCCAACGTGATGTGTGTGTAAGTATAAGATTTGGCTTAAGAGGGAGAGAATCTATCTGTAGGACACAGGGTATTATCGGTGGAGGTTCAAAATGGTAACGGTCTTAGAGATCACCGATATTGACATATCATACTATGATCATCAAGTGATTACTAACAAGAATGTATTATCCTTTGGGATAGTTTGGAGGTGTAGAAGGATATGGAATGGCATATTTAGGATTGGAGTCGATCGGAAGAAACCGACATAGATCTATGTATCCTGTATCGACATGACTAAAATTTCAGAGGTGTCATATTCCTTGGGCTGGTTACTCCGTATTTGAACTAGAGATGAAGGCATGCTTTCTAGACAAAATATGAAGAGACATATTATAAGGCTTGAGCTTCACAAGTTTGGTTCGGTATGGTACCTACGTACCCAAGAGGACTTAAATTCAAAACCAACATAGCTCCAATAGATATGGCATATTTACGACTATAGGCAATGGGATACCGGATATACAATATACAACATTACAGTATTTATGGACCCTAGTCCTTAATGTAGTACTTTCATTGTATATGAATGATATATTTATATATTAAAAATGTGTTAGTCAAAGGCCAATTCTTGACAAGTATTTACATGAAAATAATATTCGGGAATGTCGCTGTAGCGACGAGCTTTGTTTGCTTAGAGAAGCGGTGAGAGTAGTCTGAGTTTAGACTTTGGTTTTAATAAAGTTTCACAATGACTCTGATTACTAACACTTTCTAGAGAACGATTTTGAAAATATATTTTCATATTGTATTCAGTTGTGGCTTTTGATTAATATTTATTTAAAATACGATTATGTCATTTCAATTTAATAACATGGGCGTTTGGTTATAACCCAAACTTTAAAATATAAACATTATAAAGTTCATACCCGGTCCCCCAAATGGTGGCCGTGTTAAATGAGATAAACAGATATGGATACTTTATATATATAGGGGGTATAGACTCAAATTCTAAAGAGTTTCTTTACCCTTGTGGTATGGGATCAATTTTACCCTAGCGGTGTCCCTTCTAAGTTGCCCTCTTGCGCACCGATTTTTTATGGGATGTGCATAGAGGATTTTCTCTGTTCCTCGGAGGAAGTGAGTTTTCTTAAGTATGAACTTCACTCGAGACTTTTTAAAATGAGCTCGAGAATCTCAGGCACTTGGGATTGAAAAAATTTAGAAAACTAAATCAATGTTGGATTTGGTGGTGCTTTTGAATGTTGATGGGGATCTCCTATTATAGAGGTCGATTGGCATCATTTGACTGTTCGATCAAAGGGACCTTTAATTGTTCGGTTAAAGGTTTTTTCATGTGTATGGTGGATAGGTTGGGGTAGACACGTGTCTGGTTGGGGCTAAGATTGCATAGATTTTAGAATCATTACCTGATATGGTTAACCGTTCAGTTAAAATGCCACTATAAAGGTTTTTTTGCCCCTTTTGGCAGGTTCTTGATATGTGTACTTTTGGACCTTCAAAGTTTTGTCCTTGTTGGTGTTGGTCGCTTTATTTTTGGGGTAGTTTCTCTCTTTTACTCTTGGTTAAAAAATTTGTTAAAAAGTGATATTACTTTCTAAGATGGTTAAAAAGCGATATGGTTAAAAAAAATTGTTTCGTTACATTACTGATATTACTTTATAAGATGTTCGGCATGCTAAGGATTTTTGAACTCTTTCCCTTCCAGAGTTTCAATTATGTAAGTACCTGGTCGGACAACTGCTGAGATATGATAAGGCCCATGCAAATTGGCTTCAAGTTTATTGGTCTTATAAATCACCTTCTTTAGCACATAATCCCCTTCCTTCAAGTTGGTCAGTTTCATCCTTTTGTTTTAAAAGCATGCTGCTCTTTATTGATAAATAACATTCCTTAAGGCTGCATCTTTGCGCACCTCCTCTCGCAAGTCTAGGTCTAATCTTCTCAAAAAATCACTAACAAGTGAATTAAAATTAAGCACTATATGGGTTGGCAAGCCAAATTCTGCTGATACGATTGCTTCAGTCCCAAATTCTAACATATATGGTATTTCCCCAGTATCAGTCCTTGGAGTTGTTCGGTATGCCCATAAAATGGAGTGTAGTTTATTAATCCAATTCCCTTTAGCATCATCAAGTCTTTTCTTTAACTCATTGAGCAGAGTCTTGTTCGTCACTTTAATTTGCCCGTTTCTTTGAGGATGACCTGGAGCAGAGTGCAACTTTTGAATGTTTTATTGGGCATAGTAGGCGACAGATTCTTCATTATCAAATTGTGTGCCATGGTCTGTGATGAAGGCGTAAGGCAAACCATATCTACAAATGATGTTTTTCCAAATAAACTGGTAGACCTTCTCATAGGGCATGTCTAGCAATGGTTATGCCTCAACCCATTTTATGAAATAGTCCACTGCTACGACCAAGTACTTGAATCTTCCTCGAGTGGTCGACAGTGTCCCGATTAAGTCTATTCCCTATATAGCGAATGACCAAGGTGAGGTGATTGGAGTCATAGTAGCTTGTGGAGTTTTACGAATGCTGAAGAACCTTGGGCACTAGGAACATTTCTTGGTGAAAACTATACAGTCTGCTCTCATAGTTGATCGATAGTATCCTTGGGTATTAATTCACTGCAACAATGATCTGCATGCCACATGAGCCCCACAAGACCCTTCATGAACTTATTTTATCAAGTTTTGAACCTCCATTGGATGGACACAGCGTTGCAGAATAGCTGTTAATCCTCTCCTATATAGTACTCCTTTTTCCAGCACATATCTTATTGATTTATAGTTAAGTTTTTTGGCCTCGATTGGATCTGCTGTCAAGATTCCTTCTTCAATATAAGCTCTAATTATATCCATCCAAGATGACCCCATATATATTATGATGAAATTAACCATTGAGTCTTCATCAATACTCCTGTTGGCTAAAATTTTGATTCGAATATCTTCGGATATCAATTCTAGTTACCGATGCCAGCCGAGCAAGCACATCAGCTTGGGCGTTCTCTAATCTTCGAATGCTGCTCATCTGAACAGCTAGCAATTTTGCTATGACTTCTAATGCCTTGGCTAAATATCTCATCATTAATTCTCCTTTGGCTCCATACAAACTCGAATTTGATTCACCACCAGTTGAGAACCACTGTACACCACAACTTGCTCTGCATTCAGTGATTGAGCCATACTTAAACCCACAATGAGAGCTTCATATTTTCCTTCATTATTTAAGACCTGAAACTGGAATCGCAGAGTATATTTAATATATATCCCATCAGGAGTGTTGAGTATTATACCTGCTCCACTTCCTGTTGCACAAGATGATCCATCTACATACAAGTTCCATATGGGGATGCCGCGATCAAATGCTTGGTCAATTAATATTCGATGATGGAATATCTTACTCCATGTTTCCTCATATCTTTTGGTCATCTCCAATGCTTTGGTGGACGTATCTGGTAGGTTGGCAGCACTTTCTTCTGAGCTCTCCCCAATGGGGTCTGCTCGGGGTGTTGGTCGGTGGTGACACAATTTGGGCTTTCCACCATTTGGATTTGCTCTGCTTGAGTTCTTCATTGCTCGAGAACCTCCAAATAAGTGAATTTAGTAATGAAGTCTGCCACAGCCTGGCCTTTTAATGAGGACCTTGGCTCATACACAATATCATATTCCCCCAGTTTTACTACCCAATACATTAATCTCCCATACTTCTCTGATTTATGCAAAGCTTGCCGAAGAGGCATATCAATGTACACCACTATAATATGGGATTGAAAATAGGTTTTATTCATCTGGATGCCTCAATTAATGCCAAGGCTAACTTCTCCAAGTGCGGATATCTAATTTTGGCTCCTCAAAAGGCTTTGCTCGTGTAGTAGACAGGATTTTGAACTCCATTATCTTCTCGTATCAAGGCAGAACTTACAGTTAACTCAGAGACGACCAATCATAAGTATAACTTTTCTCCAAAAATTGTTCGGAGAGCAACAGGGGTGATCCCAAATACTTTTTCAACTCTAAAATATCCTTCTCACATTCGTTGTTCCATTCGAAACTCTTCCCCAGCTCTTTAAATAATGATAGACACCTGTTATTAGCTCAGGACACAAACTTGTTCAAGGCTACTACCCATCTAGTTAGCCTTTGCACCTCCTTCTTATAAGTAGGGGATTACATTTCAATCAATGCCTTAATTTTGTTCGGGTTTTCTTCAATTCCCCTTTGGTTCACTATGTTCTCGAGAAACGTACCTTCCTGAACACCAAATATGCACTTGGTCGGATTCACCTTCATCTTGCTTTTCCATTTGATCAAAGGTTTGGTTAAGGTCGACAATGTGGTCTGATGCTTTTATACTCTTCGTTAGCATGTCGTCTACGTATACCTCCATGTTCTTGCCTATTTTCTCCTCAAAGACTTTATTCACCAATATCTGGTAAGTAGCACCTGCATTTTTCAAACCAAATGGCATAGCATTATAGCAGCAAGTTCCTCAAGGGTAATAAAAGAAGTTCTCTTTCTGTCTTCGAGCTTCATCTAAATCTGGTTATAACTAGAATATGGATCTATAAAACTTAACAGCTCAAGCCCCGATATAGCATCAACGAGTTGATCAATTCATAGCAAAGGAAAATAATCCTTTGGGCATGCCTTATTCAAGTCTGTGAAGTCCACACTCATTTTCCACTTATTATTTTATTTTTTGACCATCATAATGTTGACCAACCAATCTGGATATTTCACGTCATCAGTAAATGAGGCTTTTTGACATTTCTTCACTTCTTCCTGAATAGTCTAGTTCTTCTCGGGGCTATATACTCTACGCCTCTGCTTCACAAGATTGGCATCCTTGTTGACATTGAATTCATAGCAAAGAAAGTTAGGATCAATCCCATGTATGTGTTTGTGGCTCCATGCGAACACGTGCTTTCTTTGTCTTAGGAATGTCACTAATTCCTATTTGAGAATAGGATCCAATGTTATTCATATTTGAGTAGTTCGTTCTGGCTTATCATTATTTCGAACAATGCTATCCGTTACTTCAACTATCTAAACAATCACCAATTTTGTTTTTTCTCTTAGATCTAAGTAATCAACCTCAGACTCACTGTTGGGCTCAGTGATGTCCACTTGGTAAGTGGTGGTCTTTCTTTTCATTTCTATCAGATCCTCTTGCTCAGAAGAGGAGTAATAACATTACTAAGCTACTTTCTGATCACTTTTTACCACGCCTACACCAAAGTTGGTCAGGAACTTCAGGCATTGATGCACTGTAGATGGCATAACTTCAAATTTCTTCAATTGTATTCTTCCCATTATTATATTGTAGGCAGAATGAACATTTTTATCCATTACAAAGAAATGTATTTTCTCTGTCCGACTTGCTGTCCATATGACGATCAACACTTCCAATTTAATTGTGCCCAGAGGAAATACTTTTTCACCAATAAAACCAATTAGAGGCCTATGATAAGGTTCCAATTAATTGAGCTTCAGATCAAGGTTATCAAAATAAGGATAGAACATGATGTCTGCTGAGCTTCCGCTATCAATCAACACCCTGGAAACAGTTATATCTTGCATTCTAACCTTGACCACTAAAGGGTCATAACGGGGGTAAAGGACCCTTGAGAGGTCATTTTTGGAAAATCCAATTGCCATATTATCTTTGTTAACCTTCCTCGATCGATCTTCCTCGACCAGATTAATCCTCTGGATATAGGAGAAAGCTTGATCCTCATTAAGGTAAGCTTTTAGTTCAGCAATATGATCCCCTTCTCCTCCATCTCCACCCATAATCATTTGACAATTAAATAATCCAAAACAAAGCATGAATACCTTAAATTCTTGTTGCCTGGGCGTCTTAGGCAGGTCGGGGTCATCTTCTTGATTGTCTTCATGAGTTCTCTTTTTCTCATCACTGGGCTTGCATGGAGACTTTGACCTTCATCGAGCTCCACTATTGTCCTGTCGATCAATAAATCTATCTAGCTTTCCTATCTGAATAAGTGATTCAATTTCATTCTAATGAACAACGCAATGATTTTTCGTATGCCCATGATATTTGTGAAATTCACAGTATTTGGACATATCCCTCTTTCCAGCAGGTGCTCTTAGCTTTTCAGGCCAACGTATCTCCTTACTCTGCTTTATTTACTCCTAAACATAGTGGATGCCCATTGTTAATGGTGTGTAATTGTTGTATTTTTTGAGTCTATCAATATTCCCCTTTTGCTTTGATTCCCTATGCTCCTTATGCTCTTTATGCTCCTTTTTCTCAATTTTGCCTTCAGACTTTACTCCTGAGTTTTGTTTGGCTACCATTGCTTCCTCGACGTTCATTATTTTAGCTACTTTGTCCATTAACTCTATCACTATCTTCGGAGGATCTTTGGAGAGCGTGTAGTAGAGCTTTTTGGGAAGCAACTGAGAGTTGTAATAACTATTTTTTCTTCATAATCAACGACTTTCAATTTCTCATTGTTGAAATGTGTGATATAATCTCTAGTACTTTCTCCTATCTTTGGCCTCACACTGAGCAAATGAGCTACTCTTCTCATAGGTTTGGCTCCAAAGCACAGGTTACTAATGAATAGCTCGACGAGTTGGTTGAAACTAGAAATTTATCCTCGAGGAAGGCTATTATACCAAATCTGAGCAAGACCTGTAATTATTCCTAAGAATTCCCTGCATCTCATTTTGTCAAGAATGGCGTAAATGTCATATGCTGCTTGGTACTGCTCTATGTGAAGAACATGATCAGTCTTCCCATTATATTTAGGAGTAACGACAGAAGCTTTAAATTTTACAGGAGTGGGAAAATCCACAATAGCTTACATAAAAGGAGATCATTTCACAAAGTTTCTCTGTAAAGGGTTCTTTGCCTTCGCCATTTCACCTAACCTATCTTATAATCATTGAATAGATCCCTTCCATGCATTATTACCAGCATCAGACCTATGTGTTGCAGCTCAGCTATTTTGACCAGCTATTTGTGTTGAATTCTCCTCTTGTGAGGTCTGTTCGGTACGGACAGTTCGTCGAGCATCTGATTTGGATTGGGATGAGCCTTCACGTTGATCAATTGGTCGCCGATTATTTCTCGATAATGCCCTGGGAACATTTTTGTTCCCCCTGGGTCCCAAACGATCAAAGGGATATGCTTGGCTTAGCCTTTCTAAAGCACTCAATCTTTCAGGAGTAAACGGTTGTTCATCATATGGTTCCGAGGTTCTAAGCAAAAAATTTGCTCCTGGATGGTAAGAAGTATCTCTGGTAGTCTTGGATTGGCTATGTCTGTTATTTCTTGGAGGCGGTGGTGGCATATTTCCACGGGTATACAAGGCTGGAGAAACGACTTGCAGCGTTTGGGCTAACTGCCTTATGATATCTTCCTTTACCTCCTGAACTCTAGCAAAGCTAGCTAGGATTCTAGTCAGATCTTTATTTTTTGGTGGAGCGGATGGAACAAGCAAGATGCCATCATCCCAGGTACTTGATTCAGGAATATCAGTCATGTTTAATTAGTGAAAGCATTTAAAAATACGTTCCCAGAGACGACGCCAATTTGTTGATGCAAAAAACTAGAATATATCTAATTCTTTAATCACAGATAAATAAGTAATACAAAGAGACAAAATATTTTTAAAGTGGTTCGGCTCAGGAAGAAAGCCTACGTGCACTGTGCTTCTTATTGCCCTGTGTTGCTTTTAAATCAATTGGATTAGTTTCAAGTTCCCCCTTGATGTAGGGATTCTAATGTATTTATAGCCTAGTAAGGAGATAAAGAGGCGAAATGTTAAATAATGGAATGCCTTTATAAATTATGCATTTACATCATCACACAATGTTCATAATGTATATGGTTGTTGGCGGTTTACTGACCGTGTTGGTCGGGCTTCTTAAGGGTTGGTCGGCATTTACGGCCTTGATCGGTGATTTATGCCTTGCTGACTGGGACTTCTGCCATATTGGATGACACATGTTTATTTCTGATTGGTCCATGTAAGAGGGTGATTTTTGGTATTAGCAGTTCCAATAATCATCGTAATGACATGCGTACCCACACCCACACATGCATTGATGCACACCAGTCTGAGACTAATAACCATATATTATCTTAGGTATTAAGTATATTTTCTTTAATATGTTTTCATTATTACAACTAGCCCCCACCTATTATCAAATCATCACAACAACAATCCAATCCTAATCCTATACCTAGAGATCACCAGACCATAAGTATCATCTAGTAGCTCACCTAAGAAGAATACCGAAAACATAATCACCATCTAGTCTCATGCCTAGGATAAAATAGCACAACGACATACTAACTAATCCCATCCATAGGAAATATTCAAACGTACAAGTGCACACTCCATAGTCCCATACATAGAAAGTTCTAACAACAATTAATATGCATACTCGCTGATCCCATACCTAGAAAGTAACATACGAATTTAAGGGTGAGGATATTACTACCCATGCAAATCCCAGCATCCTAATGTTGTCAATTTATTAATGCGAACAATTTCTTTAATTAGTTACACTCTCAAGCTTATATTATAATTCTTTATTTCACAATTATACAAATTCGATTCCATACACATTAAACGAATTATACCATGTGATAAACGAGTTCTACAAAATACCCCAACAAATTGTCCAATGTTAATATTTCATTATGGGTGATAATTAATCGAATTTAATTATAAATTGGTTCAAACATGCGTATAACAGTTTTCAGCAGTAAATTAATGATTTTCATCATATAAATCGTCAAGATTATTTTATAAATCAACACATATCATCGAATCGCATATTTTATCTAACACGTGATTTGCCCCATAACCCAAAATAACAAAGTAAAATCATCTAAACATGCGGTATTTCAAGTATTATATTCAATTTCAGAAGTTAGTATAAACATAATTATAATTAGGTTATCATTTTCCATAATTAAGTTGCTAATCGTATTAAGATAACATACACATTTAATGTTTAGACAAAATTTAAATCAAATAATACTTAAGTAGAACATTAGTGATATTCTTGCCCGACAAGAAGAATTCTGAAAATTTGATGTACCACCCCATCTATCTCGCGAAAAATGAACAAGTTTGCTTGTATAAATTTCTTCAAAATATGTGATTAAAGCCTCCCAAAATTATGTTGAAGTTTTGTTTTAATGGAGGTTTAGGGTTAAAAATGACGGCTGCATTTGTCTATTTTGTGTTTAGGAGAACGAGTACGTATAAATAAAAGAGATCCAAGTCTCAGTCTCGTTTTTAAATGAACCACATTAAAGAGAGTCCAAAAAAAAGAAATATCACATGCACACAACATAAAACTTTGACCCGCATATACATACATGTTTCCATCAAGAACTAAACCCACACAAAAAATTACCCGCGCGATTACATCCCCTCACCCCTCCTTAATTCCTCTTCTGATAACCAAAAGTAAACCTAAAAATCTAAACACACCTGTGAACTGTAACATCCCGCCTAATTAAATACTGGGTGATCAGTCCTTTATTAAATTAAAAATCAAGGTGAACGGTGTGGTTCATTCTTAACATCACTTTCGAAAACAATTTTTCCTTTTTAATCACCCAAATTAATTAAGCTAAGTGTCAAATCAATTTAAAGTATTATTCCATTTATTAAATCCCAACGTGAAAACCATTTTTAACATGTAAATCAGTTTAAGAATACCACAAATGCTAAGGATAGCAATCAACCAAAAGAAATAAACCAACTAAATTAACCAAACCAAGTCAATAACATAAGTGATATAATCATGACAAGAAATAACTCTCAAATAGTACTGAGTACTGAAAACAGAAATAAATACAAGGTCTCTAATAAGTCCAAACTAAAATAGGAAATCGGGAGTTGAATACTAAATCAAGAGTTGAATCTAGGAAGAGGTCATCTAGAGCAAGGGTCTACAACTCCCACATAAGCTGCAACACGTTCAATCCAAAGAACCTACGCCTGACGCCCCTATAGCTGGGCACCTGTAATACATACATATATATACAAGAGAGAGAAAAATGACATGAAACGGGTCAGAGCCCGAGTGTAAAAAAATTTTAAAAATAGTTTAGTAAGTATTTAAGTTACGTAATGGCTAATATAACAACCATGTTAGTACGCGACACTCTCTTGAGAATTCTCACCTCTCATCTAGAGTGCACGCCTACCGTACTACTAAAATGCCTCATAAGTCTATCTAATTCATCTCCCATAAATTCTATTTCGAGGAGTCATAAGAATATGATTTTTGTTTAGGGATTACTCTTTTAACGATTACTTACATCTATTATGTATTTCTCAATACTATTGTAATGTTCCCGAACACTTACTATAATTATGGAGCATTTATACAATATTTATCTACTTATACGCACAGTAGAAGAACTCCATATATACATATATACATTAATCACTCATATAATATATATATTATCGGCACCCCACATAAAATTTATGGTGTTGGCATACTCTACTATCAAGTCCCCGTATCTCTCGTACTAAGGGAAATCCTAGTTCGGAATCACTCTCGAACTGTATTAACACAATACACACAAAATGGAGGCGAAGCATAGTTCCAAGTTACTAAGAGGTCATCACATACCCCTCACTTCTCTTAGGACCATTTGACTATCATTCTCTAATAGCCTGTACCAAGGAATACTATGTTATAGGGTACAAGTCAATATCCCCCATAAAGGACCCATCGAGATAAGACTGTCCCGGCGTGGTAACCTCCGTGATAGCAAGTAGCGTTGGTATGATTATGTATAAATATAATATAAATATATACACATGCCCTCGGTCATATATATAAATATTCTCGTTTTCCAATTAGGTTCGCCCATGACCCATAATAATATTTTAATCGTACTTGATACAATTTTACCCAACCTTTACGCATAAAAAACTCATCTCATTTTATTCTCTATTATAATCATTTCGTAATTACTTCACGTCCCTCGAAGTACTCTTTCTTCCTAAAGGTCAATTCAGTAGGTACTCCCTCTCTAATATATTGGTCTAAGTCATTCATGAATCTCTTAATTCTATAGTTAACGTACGCACGATTTCCAATATGCAGTTACATCCCATATAAAATTTCATTCAACGGAATCTACTTAGACCCTACTGGTACTCTTCATGACCCATTATACTTTTTAAATGATATTCAAGGGTTCTTACGTATTTTATCCGAATTAAACAAAAAGAGGAAAAATATGCAGTTTCCATAAGGGGTCGATCGATCGATCAGTCGATCGATCAACATTCTTGGGTCGATCGATCAGGTATAACCCAGATTGTGCCATTGTTAACTACAAGTTTTCTTATTAAAACTCAACCAAATCTCCATAAACGAGTCCCAAACTCCCAACCAATTAAACCAATGATTATATATACCTATCTACATGATTTTCCACGTAAAGCATGTACGAATTCCATCAAAGACATAGGATTAAAGGGCCAATTCACCAAATTTGTCAAGAACCTTAGTTTCATCATAATTTCCAACATTCTAATTCTTTTTCCAGATTTCTTTCTTCTAAACCATTATAATTACATTGGAAATCCTATACATATGACAAGGCTTCCAGATTACATGTATTACTCCTAAAACATGTGATTCAAATCTCCTAATTCATGAAATTCTTCAATAAAACATATATTTATCAATCCTATTCTAACATGGGTGAAATATTAACTAAAAAAATAGCAAGGTAGATACTTGCCTTAAGATAGTAGGTATGATTCCATGATTTTGACAGGTGTAGGCTTGATCCCCTCGCTCCGATATACGTTTTGGTGGTGGTGGTGGTGGTGGTGCAATTGGGTTGGTTCTTGGCCTTGGATTCTTGGAAGACTTTTATCCTTTCTTTCTCTCACTACCGTTATAGACTTTTCAGAATGTTAACCCTATAAGACTCTTTTAATATCTGATATTAATTCCCAATTTTCGTCATTTAATTAAGGCCTAATTTGGAAATGACTAAATCGCTCTCCCAGGGTGCCAGTTAGGCCTAAAAACGTCCCGAGACCCAAACTAAACCACCCGGGTACACTTTTCTAACTATCTTGACCCTTCCGGACACGTTGGCGCACTCGAAATGACCATACGGGTGACTTATAATTTATTTACTTTTTATAATAATAATATAGTCCCGACACGACACCGGCGCGTCCCGACTTAATTTCCATAATTGTCATATTATTCCCTCGTGATAATTTTAATAAATTCAATTATATATATTACTTTACTCATCAAGTAATATTCAATAAATTTTCAATAATTACTAACTCTCGTCACACTAGTAAATATTTAAATAAATTTTTTGGATTAATATTAAATTAATTTATCTCAATTACATTTAATAAATCCCCAATTTAAAAGTCATAAAAATACAGGGTAGTACATACTTCCCCCCTAATAACGGAATTTTGTCCCAAAATTCAAAAAATAAGTCATACCTGGCAAAAATAGATCTGGATATTTTTCGCGCATATCTACCTCGCACTCCCAAGTGGACCCCTCCACATTATGATGCTCCCACTGAACCCGTATAAGTGGAACTAACTTGAACTTCAATTCCTCTCGCTATGGTCTAGGACAGCTACTGGTCTCTCCTCATAAGAACTGTCGGGCCGTAAGTCAATCTCCTCTATCACGATGTGAGTGTGGGCCATATTATCCCGAAGGTATCGTCTCAGCGACGAGATGTGGAATACGTCATGAATGCAGTGTAAGTGCTCTGGCAACCCCAATATGTATGCCATTGGCCCTATCCTCTCGATAATGGTAAATGGCCCTACGTACCTCGGATCCAACTTCCCCTTCTTCCTAAATCTCATTACTCCTTTCATAGGAGACACACGCAGTAATACTTGGTCCCCCATGCTAAACTCTCGAAAGGACCTCTTTGCATCGACGTAGCTTTTCTGCCGATCCTGGGCTACTCGAATGCGACTTCTGACTAGCTCAATCCTAGCTAACGTCTCCTGAATAACCTCTGGTCCGAGCAACTTATTGTCCCCCACCTCTAGCCAACAAGCGGGAGAATGATAAGGTCTGCCATATAAATCCTCAAATGGGGCCATGTTGATCGTGAACTGATAGGAGTTATTATAAGCAAACCCCACCAGCGAAAGATAGGGATCCCAACCTCCTCCAAAATCAAGGACACACATGCGTAATATATCCTCCAACATCTAATTGGTACGCTCTGTCTGTCCATCCATCTGTGGGTGATAAGCTGAGCTCAATCTCAACTCTGTAACCATGGCCTCCTGAAAGCTCTCCCAGAAGCGCGACACAAAGATCTTATCTCTATCAGACATAATATCCAAGGGCTAGCCTAACTATCTCGGTAATAAATAACTGTGCATACTGGCATGTGGTGTAGTTTATCTATACTGGCATAAAATGAGCTACCTTGGTCAACATATCCATTATAACTCATATGGAATCGTGACCCCACTGTGATGTAGGAAGCCTGGTAATGAAGTCCATATAAATACTCTCCCATTTCCACGTAGGTATCTCCAACGGGTGACGTAACCCTGGTGGTCTTTGGTGGTCCACCTTTACAATCTGACAGGTGATGCACTTGAACACGAACTCTATAATGTCCTTTTTCATCCCACTCCACCAATATTGCCACCTCATATCTTGGTACATCATATCCCCTCCGAGATGTAGATCAAATCTAGCCTCGTGTGATTGTGTCATCACTTCATAACGTAAACCATCTCCCTCCAGGACCACTAATCTCCCATTAAACCTCAAGCCCCCATCAGAACTCCCTGAATAGGATTCAGTACCTTCAGCTAAATGCCATACAATCTGATCCTGACAAAAAGCATCCGTTGCTTGTGCCTGTATCACCCTCGTAACAATCTCGAGTGTGACTGACATAACAGATATAAAGGAATGAGCTATCGCGTCCTGGTGTCCCAACTCTTTCCACTTTGTTCTCCATACTTTTGTTACATCACCTATCGGTCTACAGCTTAACGCATCACCAACCACGTTAGCCTTCCCCGAATGGTATTGTATCTTGAACTGGTAGTCTTTCACAAACTCCAGCCACCTGCGCTATCACATGTTCAACTCTCACTGAGTGAACAAGTATTGCAGTGACTTGTGTGAAACTTCTCCCCCAATAAATAATGCCTCCAAATCCCCAATGCAAACACGACCGCTGCTTGCTCCAAGTCGTGGGTGGAGTAATTCCTTTTATGAGTCTTAAGCTTGCGGGAGGCATAAGTTATAGCCCGTTCCTCCTGCTGAAGTACTCCATCGAGTCCCTGTAAAGAGGAATCAGTATACACCAGGTAATCCACTCTCGGCCTGGGCAGAGCAAGGACTGGTGCCGGAGTCAGCTTACCTTTCAGCTCATCAAAAGCCAATTGATAAACATCATTCCATACATATGGTACTTCCTTGTGAGCCAGATTGCTTAATGGACCCGCTATCTTTGAAAAGCCACGAATGAACCGTCTGTAGTACCCGGTTAACCCTAAGAAACTATGCACCTCAGTCGGTGTCGTGGGTTATCCCCACTCTCTTACCGCCGACACTTTGCTTGGGTCAACCGATATCCTCAATTTCGACACAACGTGCCACAAAAACTGTACCTCCCGTAACCAGAACCCGCACTTCTCATACTTAGCATACAATTGATGCTCTCGTAGAGTCTAAAGAACCTGTCTCAAGTGCTCCGATTGCTCCTCCTCAGTCTTTGAATAAATCAGGATGTCATCTATGAAGACGATGATAAACTAATCCAAGAACTCTCTGAATAGTCGATTCATCAAGTCCATAAATACGGAGGGAGCATTTGTTAGCCTAAACGACATGACTCTGAACTCATAGGACCCATCTCTCGTCAAGAAAGAAGTCTTTGATACATCCTGCTCCCTAATCCATACCTGATGGTATCCCGATCTAAAATCTTTTTTTAAAAAGAAGGCTGCTCCTCTCAACTGGTCGAATAGGTCATCGATTCGAGGCAACGGATACTTATTCTATATCGTGACCTTGTTCAACTCTCGATAGTCCACGCACAACCTCAGTGAACCATCTTTCTTCTTCACAAATAACACCGGAGTGTCCCAAGGCGAGGTGCTCCTACGAATGAAGCCCTGGCCTAATAACTACTCTATCTGATCCCATAACTCCCTCATTTCCATTAGAGCCATACGGTATGGAGCACGTGCTATCGGCCGAGTTCCCAACATCAAGTTTACAAAACAATCTATCTCTCGACTGGAAGGTAGGCCTGGTATCTCCCGAAATACATTCGAAAACTCGTGAACAACTGGAATCGAATCCAGGGGAATCACAATCTCCTTAGAGGTATCCACCTCTATGCAATATAAATGGGTGGAAGATCCTCCCTCTAGGTGAGGCATCACCACCAAAAACATCTCCTGACCCAAAATGGCAAAGATAATACTCCTATCGAAACAATATATCATGGCTCTGTACGCAGTGAGCCAATCCATGCTAATAATGGCATTGTGCTCATGCATATCTAATACCAGCATGTTTGTAGGTAAAATAACACTACCAATCTCAATACCTACACCTCGGCATATAAAGAAAATTAAAGACCCATTCCCCAGTGGTGGGTCTACACATGTCACTGTACTCTCTGTCGTGTCTAGTAACCCTAAGGCCTGTGCAAAATGAGTAGATATAAAATAGTGCGACGCCCTAGTATCAAATAAGACTCGACCCATAGTGCCATGTATAGGTAACGTACCCTCAATCGTGGGTGGCGCCTGAGGTGCTATGGCCTGATGGACATTATAGACACGTCTATACTGTAATTGCCCCTGCTGAACTGGGGCAGCTGGGATGGCTGGTAGAGCTGGCACTGGGAGGGCGGCTAGAAAGAGTGGCCTCTGCGGCTTATTATGGGCACCCTGCTGCTATGTGGTCCTATCACCCTCTGGGGCAATCTTGACGCCTATGGCCGTTCTTGCCACATCTAAAACACCTGCCCCTAAAGTTTCCTCCCCTCTGCCCCTGCTGACCATGGCCCTGTTGGTCGTTACCACCCCACCACTAGCCCTATTGAAAACGTTATTGGCCCTGATGGCCCTGCTGCTGGTGGTGTTGGCCCTGCTGGACCTGTCTATAGCCCTCAAATCCCTGGCCGAAATCATCGGATCGGAATCTCTTGGTAGGGCCCCCTAATGGGAACTCTGCCCACTGTGACGGGTCTGCCCTTGGGCTGGTGGTGCCCCACCAGTACTACTGCCCCCTGTCCTGCCCAGTTGGCTAGACTCCCTTGCTCGTTTGCTCCCTTTCTGATGGAAGCGGTGATCCTGATAGTGCAACAGAGCGGTATTGAGTACGTCAGTGTAAGTACCAAACGATAGATTGCCTATGAGGTGCTGGTGAATCTTCCAGGCCAATCCATCTAGAAACAACAATATCTTCTTCTCCTCAGTGGCTGCCTCATCTGGCACTGTAGTGAGAAGTCTCGTGAACTCCTCCTCATACTCAGCAACGATCATACTCTCCTGATTAAGATTCAGTAACCTCCGCATCATCTCAGTCTGCACGGCGGATGGGAAATACTTAAGTCAAACCGCACCCAAAATGACTGAATTGATATGTTGTCCCTTTCCTCAAAGGTGATGGTGGACTCCCACCACTGCAAAGCGACCCCCACTAGCTTGAAGGAAGCCAGTAACTGTCTTTGTACGTCCATGCACTCATACATGCGCAGATGCCTCTGGATGTCCTTCTTCCATTGGCTGGCGATCACAATGTTCCAACTACCTGAGAACTCCGGGGGATGCACCTTTTGAAAGTCATCCCTGACCCGTTACCATGCAGTGGGAAGCTGTGCTGGTACCGATGCTACTGCCTGAACCTAGGGTGGAGCCTGTTGCACCACCGCTAATGCGGCATTCACCACCTGAGCAACAATAGCGGCTACTTCAGTTGCATTCATCATTCCCTGAGCCGGAGCTACTGACTGCTCGGGCTGGGCATTCCTTTCTCGGGGTGCGCATCTCGAAGGTATCTGAAATGAGAAGGAAGTTTATTAGTCTACAATTATTATTAAATCCCAAATAGCTGAAGACGTACGCGTAAACACAAGAATACAACAGTCCTAAAAATAGGGCTCTATATCAAAGACGCTAATCTGAAAGCGAAATAAGCCGTACAGATCCTAAAGAAAACTAGAACCTGATGCTCTGATACCACCTGTAGCACCCCGCCTAATTAAATACTGGGTGATCAGCCCTTTATTAAATTAAAAATCAAGGTGAACGGTGTGGTTCATTCTTAGCATCACTGTCGAAAATAATTTTTCTTTTTTAATCACCCTAATTAATTAAGCTAAGTGTCAAATCAATTTAAAGTATTATTCCATTTATTAAATCCCAGTGTGAAAACCTTTTTTAACATGTAAATCAGTTTAAGAATAACATAAATGTTAAGGATAGCAATCAACCAAAAGAAATAAACCAACTATATTAACCAAACCAAGTCAATAACCATAAGTGAAATCATCATGACAAGAAATAACTCCCAAAGAGTACTGAGTATTGAAAATAGAAATAAATACAAGGTCTCTAATAAGTCCAAACTGAAATAGGAAATCGGGTGACACATGCCCTAGCTATGAAGTACTAAATCAAGAACTGAATCGAGGAAGAGGTCGTCTAAAGGAAGGGCCTTCAACTCCCACATAAGTCGTAGCACGTCCAATCCAAAGAACCTACGCCTGACGCCCCTGTGGTCGGGCACCTGTAATACATACATAAATATACAAGAGAGAGAAAAATGACAGGAAACGGGTCAGAGCCCGAGTATAAAACTGTTTTAAAAATAGTTTAGCAAGTATTTAAGTTGCTTACTGGCTAATATAACAACCATGTTAGTACACGACACTCTCTTAAGAATGATCACCTCTCATCTAGTGTGCACCCCTACCGTACTACTAATATGCCTCATAAGTCTATCTAATTCATCTCCCATAAATTCTATTTCGAGGAGTCATATGAATATGATTTTTGTTTAGGGATTACTCTTTTAACGATTACTTACATCTATTATGTATTTCTCAATACTATTGTAACGTTCCCGAACACTTACTATAATTATGGGGCATTTATACCATATTTATCTACTTATACGCATAGTAGAAGAATTCCATATATATGTATATACATTAATCACTCATATAATATATATACTATCGGTACCCCACATAAAATCTATGGTGTTGGCATACTCTACTATCAAGTCCCCGTATCTCTCGTACTAAGGGAAATACTAGTTCGGAATCACTCTCGAACTGTATTAACACAATACATACAAAATGGAGGCGAAGCATAGTTCCAAGTCACTAAGAGGTCAGCACATACCCCTCACGTCTCTTAAGGTCGTCTGACTATCATTCGTAGATAGCATGTACCAAGGAATCCTATGTTCTAGGGTACAAGTTAATGTACCCCATAACGGTCCCGTCGAGATAAGACTGTCCCAACGCGACAACCTCCATGACAGAAAGAAAGGCGGGTATGAATATGCACAAATATAATATAGATATATACACATGCACTCGGTCATATATATAAATATTCTCATTTTTCAATTAGGTTCGCCCATGACCCATAATAATATTTTAACCGTAATTGATACAATTTTACCCAACCTTTATGCATAAATAACTCATCTCATTTTATTCTCAATTATAATCATTTCATAATTACTTCACATCCCTCGAAGTATTATTTCTTCCTAAAGGTCAATCAGTAGGTACACCCTCTCTAACATACTGGTCTAAGTCATTCATGAATCTCTCAATTTCGTAGTTAACGTACGCAATTTCCATTATGTGTCATGTAAGGACATAATTTTATAAATATCCGGGGTATAATCTAGGAATTTTTTATTTGTCCTAGATCACAGTATGTATGTCTGATACCGCTACATTCGGCACGTCAACGCGATCATCCACAATGGCCTTGATCTGAATCCATGCATCCACCAACTTCACACATGCATCATGCCACATGCGACGAGTTGCTCAACTCATTCCCACTACTCCATTACGCATTATTGGTAAAATGGTTTATTGGAGTTGTTTATATTCGCATAAATAGTTGGGAATTTTTTAGAAAATATTTTTTGAAGTCTGAATTATTTTTTATCAAAAGAAGAAATTTTTCTAAGTGTAGAAACGGACTATCCTCGGTCAACGAGCTCGTTTAAATGACATCACACTGTCGTTCAAGCGAGATAAGCATGTCGCGCGATCTCGTTCAAACGACATGTGTCCTTCATTCGAGCGACATGCCTATATCATTTCAGCGATGTCATCGCCTCGATTTTTGTATAAATATCTAGGTTCATTCTACACGTTTTTCCAAGTTTTTTTTGTATACGTTTCTGCGTTTCACAGCCCAGAAAATAGACTTCATGTTTTAAGGTTTTATACCTTGTTTATTCACATAATCACTCCCATATATGTATGTGAATCTTTAAACCTTCAAGAGGATCGTTTATACTCATCTGGAGTAACTTGTGGAGAAGCCGTCTCTTTTTCATTACTGCCCATCTAGAGTTCTTGCGGGATATTCCAGCCGACGACATCAGAACCGACACTTGAGGGTATTTCGTATGTCACTCTTATTTGCATTGCAATCCGTGTAACCGTTATTTACAAATTATAGTGAAAATAAAAGGTTTTGCCCCTGTGGGGGATTTTTCCTCACTTGTGTGTTTTATTTGTGATTGACTGTTCTTGCATGATCATATTTTCTTCAATCACACCTAGATGCAAGTTTTAGGATTTAATTGAAAAATTGAGTTTAATTAAATAATTTCTTTATTTGAACAAAAGCGCACTCTCAAATTGGTATCAGAGCCAATTACACAATTATACCATGTAATTTTCCGCAAAATTTTTCTAAGATATCAATTTTCTGAAAAAATGATTTTTTAAAAAAGTGTGTGTTCATAATGGAGAAATTATATAATAAAATGCTATTTTTTGACTGGACAAATTATGCTTACTGTCCATTGATGAAAGAGTTTGGATTTTGGTTGAAAGAGGGTGGACTCCTCCCTGCATCACTATTGATAATGTGACTAATTTAAAATCTATGGCTGCATGGACTAGAGAAGAATTTAAATGGTCATTTTTTACCTCTAAGGGTCTTAGTGATATTTCTGGATCCGTCACACCTGACGAGTTCCGGCGGATAATAATGTGTACCACGTCAAAAGAGGCATGGGATGTTTTATAACTTACCGATGAAGGAACTAATGCTGTGAAAGAGTCTAAACTGTAAAATTCAATAACTCAATTTGAAACAATCACCATGCTTAAGTATGAATGTTTTGATGAATTTTATGCTAGGCTATCTGATATTGTAAACACTAGCTTTAATCTTGGTGAACACATTCCTAATGCTAGAGTTGTTAAAAAGATTCTAAGATCACTACCTAAGTAGTTTATCCCTAAAGTCACTGTGCTAAATTCTCTGGGTCACGCTTAAATTAGAGGAATTAGTTGGAGACTTACAAACCTTTGAAATTGACATGTTTCCTAAGTCTGTGAAATCGAAAGATAAGGGAATTGCACTTAATGCCCAGGAGATAAAGAGTGAGGGGTCGGTAAGAAAGAGAGTAGAGTCATCTAGAAAAAGGGAGAAAGAAACTTATGATTCCGAATGTGACCTTGATTTATATGATTTGGCCTTGTTTGCAAAAAATTTCAAAGATAAAAGGAATTTTGAGAAAAAAAAGTTTGAAAAGAAAAATGAAAAAGATTTTAAAGACGCTCCTAAGAAAGAAAGTGAGAGATGTTATGAGTGCACCGGTAAGGGTCATAGAGCTTTTGAGTGTGCTACTAGGCTGAACATACTTGCCAAAGAAAAGGGCAAAGTTGTCCTTAATGCTACCCTTAGTGACGACAATGAGGTCGAATCAGTGAACTCTGGAGACGAGTCACTGCATGAGTGTAACTTCATCGCATTCATGGCTAGTCATGTGAGTAACTCTAGTGCTCCTCACTACGATGATGATGTTGCTTCATAGGGACACCTCGATAGTGAGAACGAAGAGAGTGAGGGGGGTGATGATGCAAGTGAGAGCAAGAGTGATCTCCAACGCGCCTACGCCGAGTTATATTCTGAGTCATGTAGTTCTTAGGATCACCGCTTTAGAGGGAGATTTAGGAAAATCAAGAGAGAGAGAGAGAGAGTCCTCCACCTGCACTACCTTGAGAGAGAGAGAGAGAGAGAGAGAGAGAGAGAGAGAGAGAGAGAGAGAGAGTATGCCTGTGTTGAGAGAGAAAGTCAGTTTAGAGAGAGAGAGAGAGAGAGAAAAAGAATGTTTGGAGAGAGAGTGATTTGTTTTGAGAAAGAGAAAGGGGATTTGACTAAACAAGTGGTTAGTCTTACGAGTGAGCTCCATTTCTCCCTGAAGACTCGGAAGAAACTTGAAACCCTTGTATCCCAGCTTACTCATGATCTTGAGAGACCACGGGAAGTCAAGGTTCAAATCAAGGACAGATCTGGAAATATGGGAAAGATGCTCCTCGGTCCCGCCTTAGGATTTGGTGATCGGCAGGGAATAGGTTTTGATGGTGCCTCCACGTCCCAAATTGCACCTGGACCAGTTCCTAAGTTTACTACTACTCCATATGGCCATCGTCAAACACCACGAAGGACAGTTCGACCAAGAAAAGCAAACCAAGGTCCACCTAAGAATGTGTACTTCTGTACCTACTGCAAAAAAAGGGCCACCTTAGGGAGTTTTGCTATAGTTTGGGTCGGACACGACATACTACTGCTCCGCCACCTGCCACTAGCGATGTCTCGAGTCTGAGAGAGCGTGTTGAGTTTTTAGCCGCCACATCACAGAGTTTGATGGAGGAATTTTGACGGATGTCATTGTCGTCAGTGAATGCTTCTCGCATCTCGGCTAAAACCAATAACAACAAGGGTAAACCAAAGGTTACCACTTCTTGGGTACCTAAGAAAGACGAAAAGGCCCTTGTTGTTCATGTCACTCTCAAAGCACATAATACCTCATAGTGGTATTTCGATAATGAGTGCTCTAGACATATGACCGGTGATGTCTCATTTTTTACCTACCTAGAAGATCATAAGGAAGGGCACCTTTGGAGATGGGAGCAAGTCTACTGTTAGATTAATTCTTATTGAGAAATCTGTAAAATGGTGGATTTCATAAATCATAACTTTTGGCTTGATTCTCAAGTTTAAATTTTATATCATGGAATAAACATTTTGAATGATTACATCTACCAGTATATACGACGATGATAAGATTTGATAATTTTCATTGTTAATTTTGAAAGATCTTTGATGACTATTCAAATTCTCATAATATTTTTAGTCAGAGAATGGGAAAAGTTAAAATCAAGAACAATTGTATCTCTGCTGGAAATCACAATTCTGACCCAGATTTACTTAAAAAGTTCTCATCAATTCAATTTATTTGAGAAAATATATATATCGTATTCAATTTCTACAAATCCTTATTTATCTGGTTTGAAGCCATTTTCCAGATAAATCCATTCATAGGAAGGGATAAGAATTCAAAACGATTCTTTCCTCTCCATAATATATTTACATATAAATCTACCGTCAAAATCGAACCGGCAAAACAAATATATATTTATGAACGATGATGAAACTTTTTAAAAACCAACGATCCATTTTCGGATGAAAAGTGAATAGATGAAATTTTCATTTTGTTAATTCCCAAGAAAACGAAGAGGTTTTAGATTTATTAATTTGATGTCAGTCCTTTTGACTTCACGTTCTACGGCAACTGTTGAAACAGATTGACTTCCTCAAATCGTATAAGAATCCAAGCATCTCTCAGTCTAGAAAAAATAAAATGTAAAAAAACAAATTGGTTCAGAATCAAAAATCCAGAGACAGGAAATATCAACACGAAGTGCTAATTGAGTTTGGCAAAAAGGCCAACCGACGACCTCTCCTTCAACCACTTCTATCACCTAGTTTGAAAAGAACTAGCGAATAAAAAGACAAAATTCAGCATCAACTATTTTTGGTCGGCAACCATTCAATAACCAGATCTGATCTTTATCGTCGGATACATAAATTTCTTCTGGTCGGCATTCAGGGCAGTATCACCGGACCATTTTATTTATTAGAAAATTCAACGGACCATTGGGTAATTATCAGTGGTCACGTAACAGCGAGGGGAACATCTCAGTGGCATCCCAGAATAATATAGTTGGTCGGCATCACTATTTTTTAGTCGGCACACAGGTTTGTACAGGTATTGTGGATCAGCAACTACAATTTTGTAATGGATACATTCATGAGATTTCGAACTCAAAGAAAGTGACCGGACTCATCTCTCAACTGACCATATTTTTTTTCTGAAATCCAAACTCCAATCAAGTAGCGATCACAATCAAAGTGCCAATGATAGAGAAATCAATCGAAGCTGCATTAGCAACATTGTCGGTGGTCAGCGACTACTGTGAAAGCAGAAAATGTTGGTCGGTAACACATTTGGTGCAAAACGAAGGATCCCTAACCATTTAATGTTGGTCGACACATTTTTAGGCAGGTCGGCGCTATCCAAATACCTGGTCAGCCACCCCATTCTTAGTCGGCAACAGCCGACGACACCTAATATTGGCCGATCACTGGTCGGGGACCATATATGACTGCTCGACTATATCTTATTCTTCATCGGGCATATTTATTTCTTGGTCGGTAGCAACCATACATGTTTGGCAACTTGGTCAGTGGACTACACAGTTTATTGGTCGACTCGTTATTTGTTGGTCGGTGACCACTGAAGATTTTGATTCCTCACACCAATCCATTTTGACTTTATCACCTCCCTATTTTCATAGTGGGCATCTTCAGGCTATAATAACTTTCAATCAATTTATATTTGAATTTTTAATTGAATTCAAATAATTTTATAAAAAAGTTTTAAATTAAACCATTATGCCTTACGATCGAGACCTACTTGATAAAAATTTGCTCACATGACACACATTTAGCCCAAAACATATTGTTTCATATTTCCAAATTTTTATTGCCTTATGCTGACACGCATCATATATTGTTTGGCTGGATAATTACTCTCATGAAAATAATTATCTGATCTAGTCTCAACAGGTATTCGGGCAGCTTATTGAAATTCCATAGGTACAAGATTCAATCCCGACGAAAGCTCGGTCGTTAACTTAAACTTATGGAAACTATTATTGCTCGATATCAGGCAATTTTGCCTCGACATATTAGCCAACATATATTATTTCATATTTTGAAATTGATATTTTTATTGCCCGAGCATATACATATCATATATTGATTGGGTGAGTAAATTATTCTCATGACTAATCAATTCAGCCTATACATATGGTAGAGCAAGTTATTAATTTTTACAGGTACAAGATTCAGTGTCGACGAATGCTCGGAAATAATCTTAAACTTCTGGAAAATATTATCATTGCTCGGCATTATGAAGTTTTACCTCAACGAGGCAATATTGATTGTTTATTGCTCGGATATCTGCTCAAGCACGAATTATTCTATATATCCATTCGGATTCATATTCTATATTCATCCCGACGGAGCTCGGCGAGATATATATTCAGTTCTAAAGAGATCTGCAACATTTATCATATTTCACCCCCAACGGACAGTTGGTCTGGATCATTCTTATTTATATTCAGGCCCGACAATGTTCTCGGCCATATTCTTATGCTCAAGAAAATATTATTCTTATTTGGCATTATGAAAAATTTTGCACTCGACGAGATACTTATTCTGCTCCGAGGAGAACTACAACATCTATTATATTTCACCCCCAACGAATAGTTGGTCGGGTCCATTCTTATTCATATTCAGGCTCGATAATGTACTCGACCATATTCTTATGTTTTGGAGAATATTATTCTTGTTCGGCATTATGCAATGTTTTCCTCGACAGATCAGCAAGACACTTTATTATTGTTCTGAATCATTCTTTATATCTATCCGGATGCATATTTTATATTCATCTCAGCATGGAGCTCAGCAAAATATTTATAATCATAGATTCAACTCCAAGGAGGTTTCCAGCATTTATTATATTTTATCCCAAACGAACTGTTGGTCAGGAAAATTCTTTTCTCTATATATATTTAGCAAACCAACTAAGGTTGGTCGGCATCAACAAACCACCAACTCCGGTTGGTCGATATATCAGCAACCACCAACTCCGGTTGGTTGGCAATAACCACCAACTCCGGTTGGTTGGTAACAATAAATTTAACCAACAATGTTGGCATCATGGGTGATCTCAAGGGACACCCCAAACTAGGCAAGAAGATGGGTGACCTCCCGGGGCATCCACTGTCTAGGCAACAAGGTAATCCTAGTAAGATTACTACAACTAGGCAAGAAGATGGGTGACCTCCCGGGGCATCCATTGTCTAGGCAACAAGGTAATCCTGGTAAGATTACTACAACTAAGCAGGAACATGGGATGAAAACCATTCCATTGCTTAGGCCCAAAGAGTGACAAGTCACTATAATTAAACAGCAGGCGGAGCAAGTTCCATTTTCTATGTAAAACAAGACAATTTGTCCTTCTACAGATATATACATCTATATATTCATCAACAAACAACAAGGAAAACATCTTACAAAGTATTTCCATGAAAATGAAAATGCAAACATGCAAAGATCTCAGGGAGTCATTTCCTCGGCCTTATTTTTATAGCAATACCAACATACTTCAAGTCCAATAAAGCATTCAAAGTTCATATTCCACACTTGGTGGCTTCTATTACACATATAGTTGTTCATTTGGTGGGACATTCTTATAACATCATGCAGTTGAGCATCAAATTCAAATCCATAAACTTACATGGTCGGGGCCTCGACCAATCATCATTCAGGAGTTATTTTTGCTCAGAAGTTCAGGAGGCATATATTGAAGTTCAGGAGGCATATTTAGGAGGTCAGGAGGTATATTCAGGATTAGTTTTGCTGTTGAAGTTCAGGAGGCATATTCAGGAGTTATTATGCACATGCTATTGAAGTTCAAGAGTCAGATTCAGCATCTACATCACTGAGATTTTTACTACTACTGTCCCGACCTTTACTGAAGGAGAAGTTCTACTTATATGTAAATACTGTTACTAGCTCGGCACAGAAGGCAGTTGGTCGGCTAGCCAACCAACCAACATACTTGAAGATTATGACAAGCTACAAGCTGCATACTATGGCATGGCTACATCCAAATTCCCAGGGGTTATGCATAGCACACATTCGCTTGACGAACAGAGTTCTTCAAAAGATAGATTATCAACCATCGATCATCCTGCATCATATGTCATCCAGGAGATAGCGCACTTTATGTTGAACAAATCAAGAAGGAAGATTAAGAATTTCACGAGCACCGAACAACACTGCAGAATAAATACTCCATCCTTTTAGTGAACCATCAAGCATGGAGCATTGGGGGCTTCTATTGACGTAAAAATTCTCCATCTATGAGGACCAGTCAGAAAAGGACACATGTCATCCTACGTGGTAATATTTATATTTATTCGGCACTCGATGAGAGTTGGTCGGCATACCAAGCAACTCAAGGAAGACCAACTACCCTAGAAGACCAACAGTTACATTCATTGTAGATAGATATAAATGTCTGAATGTATAAAGACATTGTATATCTTTAACTCCCATCACTATAAATACATGTATTCCCTTAGCCAAAGGGGGGGGACAATTAAGAGACACGATACACAAGATACACACCTCTTTCTCTCTCTATACCATATTGTACTATTGTAAACCCCTGTATTCATAGCCGAAACACTTTAAAAACCTTTGTCTCTTATGTGTTTGTTATGATCACCATTTCATCTTCAATCATCATCTTCAAACCTTCATTTTTATTTGTATTCCATACTTATTGTTGATGTCTTTTGAGCTTACCTAATTAGATCACTTCATTTGACCAATTTAAATTGAAGCTTAAATATAATTACCATTTTAATAAGTGAGCCCGCATTAAATTATTTGGAATATATAAAATATTCCAACAATCTCCTACTTGGGCTACATAATAATTCCGAATGTAATTATATCCAATAACCTTATGTGCGCACCAAATTGCTTTCTATTCTTAGGACATTTTCTCAAATCAGTCTCGTCCATCTACCATACCAGTATGAGACCAAAGCGAACTTCGTTATATTTATGTGCTAACTCGATCCATTAATGCTCACCACACCAAATATATTCAACAACATAGATCAAGTATGGATGTGTGGCTGGAAATTACATGCAATATGATATCAGACATATCTATTTCCAATTGGTCCTAACTTTATTCCATAGTGAGATCAAACCTTAGTCTTTTAAACCTTGTGTTATACCACATTTAAAAAATAATACATTCAGAGTAAACAACAAAATAAAAATACCATCAACTTTATTCTGCAAAAAACTGAAACATACATAAAGTATCTGAATAGGGTCAAATGAAGAAACATTAAACCAATTATAAACTCCCACTAAAACTGAATATCATCAATGTAAATTACACCCATATGAGTAGTGCTCTCATGAAAGACCTTGGGTGGTAAGCCTTTAGTAAGTGGATCCGCGAGCATGGAGTTTGTTCTTATATGTTCAATAGACACTATCTTACTCTAAACTCTTTCCTTAACAACAAGAAACTTAATATATATGTTCTTAGACTTCAACAAGCTTATGTTGTTATTCGAAAATAGAACTGGTGAATTATTGTCACAATATATCTATATTGGTCTTTCAATGCTATCCAAAATTTACTGCCCAGTGACAATATTTTGTAGCCATATCACATTATTTATTGCCTCATAACAGGCTATGAACTCTGCTGCCATAGTGGAAGGTGCAATGAGTGACTGCTTAGCACCCCTCCAGAAAATGGCACCTCTAGACAACATGTATACATAGCCAGAGTGGATTTATTAGTGTCTTGGCAACCCATAAGATCTGCATCAGAATACCCAATGATCTCCAAATTACCTGATTTCTGATGAGTATGTAAATTTGTGTTCCCTATAAATATTTCATACCCCATTTGGTTACTTTCTAGTGATCCATTCCAAGGTTACTCAAATATCCGACTAACATACCCATTATGTACACTAAATCTGTACACGTACATTCTTAAGCGTACAAAAGACTCCCTATAGCTAAAGCATAAGGAACCTTTTTCATTTCTTTACTTTTACTCTCATTCTTAGGGCATTGACAGAGACTAAACTTGTCTCCCATAGTAACAGGAGTATCTCCTTTTGCACAATCTTTTATGCCAAATCTAGGGAGTACCTTCTCGATATATCTCATTTGTGATAGCCTAAGGACACCCTGAGAATGATCTCGGTGTATCTTAATTCCTAATACAAAAAAAGCGTCCCCAAGATCTTTCATTTCAAAATTATTAGTTAGAAATATCTTGGTTTCGTGAAATAAGCCTATATTGTTGCTAGAAAATAGTATGTCATCGACATAGATCACAAGGAAGATAATTTTACTCCCACTAAACTTATGATATACACAGTCATCTACTTCATTAACCTCAAAATCATATGAGATAATGACTTGATAAAACTTGTGATACTATTTACGGGAAGCTTGTTTGAGACCACATATGGATTTCTTGGGTTTGTAAACCATATACTTTGGATCAACTAGAATCAAGTGGGTCAAAGTTTTCATGTTACACCATATACATGGTTTCCTCAATGTTACCTTTGAGAAAAACCATATTAACATCGATATGATGATGCAACTCTAAATCAAAATGATCTACAACTGCTCACGAGGTTATTAAGTTTTCTCTTCTGGAACAACTCTTAGATTTTAAGCAGGGAC
Organism: Sambucus nigra; assembly: GCA_949130495.1. Classification (NCBI taxonomy): domain Eukaryota; kingdom Viridiplantae; phylum Streptophyta; class Magnoliopsida; order Dipsacales; family Adoxaceae; genus Sambucus; species Sambucus nigra. The sequence goes on along the minus strand of OX422215.1, from coordinate 288,142,935 downwards.
GTCCTCATTGTTGTCTTCTTGAACATTGTCAGCAGGCTGAATAATGTTTGGAAGAGGAATTGATTCCTCTTCAAATAAAATATTCTTATTCTTAACCACATCTTCCCCTTGAAACTCAACATCCTCAAGAAATTTCGCATTTCCCGTCTCGAAAAAGGCCTTAGTTGAGGAATCATAAAACTTAAAACCCTTCGCCTGTTCAATGTACCCATCAAAATAGCAGCTAATAGCTCTTGAGTCCAGTTTCTTTTCAATTGGCATATAAGGCCTTACCTCAAATGGACACCCCCAAATGTATAAATGACAGGTTTTCAGCCTATCCATAGTTCATAAGGGGTTTTAGCTACCGATGTACAAAGTACTCTATATAGAATATGTACTGCAGTCTTAAGTGCCTTTCCCTAGAGTAATTATAACAAAGAAGAATGACGAATCATACTTCTTACCACGTCCTAAGACGTTCTATTTTGTCTTTAGGAATTTGGCAAAAGGTTCTAGATGTTGTTCACCTGATCTATCATATCTTAAGAGTATTGGATTAAAGTGTGGGAAAGGAACTGATCCGGGCCGAACCGGTCCGGATCAAAAAGAAAAGAACCAATCTGGTTCTTGCATTGAGCTGGATTTCCCCTAACTTAATTGCGATCGCTCTTCTCCGAAAGTTTTCAATTCTCAGCATGGTTTTCAGTTTTTCAAAAGCGCTTTGGCATGCTTTCGTATACTCAAATGGGGTGTCCTTCATGAGTAGGTTACTTAAGGGTCTAACGATGGCGCTAAAGTCCTTAATGAACCTTCGATAAAACCCCGCGTGTCCCAAGAAGGAGCGCACCTCTTTGAGCGATTTTGGTGGGGGAAGATCGGCTATGACATCTATCTTAGCCCTATCAACTTCTATACCTTTGGATGATACTATGTGGCCAAAAACTATTCCCTCAGTGACCATGAAATGGCATTTCTCCCAATTCAGCACTAAGTTCTTTTCCACACACCGGGAAAGTACTTTTTCCAATTTTTCTAGACAAAGATCGAAAGAGGTGCCAAAACGCTAAAATCGTCCATGAACACTTCGAGTCCTCTCTCGACCATGTCACTAAATAAGCTCAACATGCACTTTTGAAAGGTCGTGTGTGCATTACACAAGCCGAATGGCATACATTTGTAGGCAAACGTACCAAAGGGACAAGTGAAGGTCATTTTCTCCTGGTCAAGTACATCTACCTAAATTTGGTTATATACAAAATAACTATCAATGAAATAATAGTAAGGGTGGCATGCTATTCTCTCAAGCATCTGATCAATAAATGGCAAGGTAAAATGGCCTTTCCTAGTTCCGTCATTAAGTTTTCAATAATCAATGCAAACGCACCACCCGGTGGTGGTACGTTGGGGAACTATCTCTCCCTTAGCATTCTCAATCACATAAGGAGAATATCTGTTATTGATATCTCTTCCTGCATACTATGGACAGTTTATAGTGAGTTACAATACTCAAAAGGATAAATGTACTCATAATGATCTCATTTCAAATTGGGTGCAAGAAGAGGAAAAATTTAAGCGAGAAAAGACAACTGAAATTGCTCATACAACATCTACCTTAAGGAACATAAAGAAGAAAAGGACTAATGATAAGGGTTCTGCAGTTGTAACATCACAACGCATACCTAAAGTTCAAACAAAGAAAAAAGTTCAGAATTCAAAATTTACCTATTTCGTTTCCAGAAACCTGGGCATGTGAAGAAGGATTGTTCCAATTACGTCGCATGGGAGGTAAGGAAAGGTACACTTCTCACATTGTTTGTTCTGAAGTTAATTTTTCTTTTGTACCTAGACATACGTGGAGGGTAGATCCGGATGTTGCTACTCATGTAAGTATGTCTATGCATGGTTGCCTGTGGAGCCGACCGCCAAATGATGGTGAAAGATTCATCTATGTGGGCTATGGCACAACAGTTGGAGTTGAAGCAATTGGTACCTTTAGATTATCTTTTGAGACTAATCATTTTATTGAATTAATAGAGACTTATGTAGTACTGTTTTCATATAGAACTTGGTTTCTATTTTTTTTTTTGGACAAATACAGTTATTCTTATTCACTTGGAAATAATAAAGTTACTCTATTTCTAAATTCTACTTTAATAGCGACAGGTTCTTTAATTCATAAATTATATTTATTAAATACCAATGCTTCATTTAATGAAATAACTTGATAATTTTGGTTCTCACCACTTCTTTCATATTATGATTTATCCTTCTTTGCATTTCTCTTGAGGGCTTGACATCCTCTTCAAGATGGATCTTATGAGTGCAAATCAAAGGACTTATCCCCTTCAAATCAGTAATGGACCAACCAAAAGAACTTTGGTGCTTTCTCATAATTTTTAACAGTTTACCCTCCTGCTCTTCGTCTAGGCTAGAGGAGACAACAACAGGAAATGTCTCATCCTCTCCTAGGTATGCATATTTAATATGGGAGGGGAGTTTCTTCAATTCGAGGGTTGGAAATTTATCACTGGAGGGCACCATGCGTGTATCCCTCGATGGTAACTCCTCGAATCTAGAAACCCAACTTACATCTCTCGAGTCCTCGTCCGACGCTCTCTCATCAAGTAACTCTCTTAACTCCTCAACCTCCCTCTCGAATTTGGTGTACGTCCCCTCACTCTCGTGTCTCGACACTAAACAGGACCCTAAGGCGTCTCCACAATAGTTCTCCTCAAAGTACTCCTCTACGATCTCGTCTATGAAGCTCACCGCGTGAAGATCGTCTTCTTCCCCCATATGTTGGGCTACATGGAAGATGTTGGTCTCTAAGGTCATGTTCCCAAAATTGAGTTACATCTGCCCATTCCTAGTGTTGATAATAGCATTAGCCGTAGCTAAAAATGGGCACCCGAGAATGATGGGAACATGATTGCTCGAGGCGAAGGAAGGCTTCGTGTCCCAAATGACAAAGTCTATCGGGAAGTAGAGAGTGTCAACTTAGACAATCACGTCCTTAACTACACCTCGTGGGATCTTCACAATTCGATCCGCTAATTGGAGAGTGATCCTTATGGACTTGAGGTCGCCCAAATCAAGTTGCCTCTAGATGGAGTAAGGGAGGATATTGACACTTGCTCCCAAGTCAAGTAAGGCTTTTTCGATTTTATATTCTCTAATGATGCTGGAAATGGTGGGTGCACCAGGATCTTTGAATTTAGGCGGGAGATCGTTAAGTAGAATGGATCTCACGTTCTGTGCTAGAAAGACATTTTTCTTTACCTTCATCTTTTCCTTTACCGTCAATAAGTCTTTGATGACTTTTGCATAAGTTGGAATTTGCTTAATGGCATCGAGGAAAGGTAAATTTAGCTTTACTTGCTTTAGCACATCTAGCAATTCATCATGAGGGTTTACTTTATGGGAAGGAATCAACCTTTGAGGAAATGGTTCCGCGGTGGGTGGTTTCACTACTACCTCGGGCTTACTAGTGTCTTTTTTATCACTCTCATTCAAGGGGACATCTTCGACCTCTTTCGTGCCGGGGGAAATCTCCTTGTCTTTCGTTGTGTCGTGTGGGGGAGGTGATAAATCAATGACTCTCCCACTACGAAGAGTGGTCACAGCTTAACATTTCTCCTCATGTTCAGTAGAGGTGGAGATAACACTAGTTTGACCTTGCGGAGGTCTTTGGCCCTGGGCAGGAAACTTTCCCTTCTCTTGGATCACCATCACGGATGCATTAAAAAATATGATAGTGATGAATGTTGCATGATAGTAATGGATCCTACTCCTACAAGAGGTTAATCTCTCCATTAAAGAGAAGAAAGGGGTAGAAAATGTCGTTGCCGACCACTTATCACGAATTTCGTCCGACGTACCTAGTGATCCCATACCCATAGACGAATACTTTTCGAATGAGCAACTCTTTGCTACCTCTTCTTTGCCCTGGTTTGCGGATATATTGAACTACCTTGTCAGGGGAGTCGTTCCTCCCGGTTGGACACCGCAAGATAAGAAGAGGTTTGTTACTTGGTCGCGCATATTTTTCTCTGACGATCCCTGACACGGGGAGATCTGGTACTCAAAACAGTAATCCAGAAGAGAAATAAGTTGGAGCCTAATTGACATAATGCATACCGTATCTCGACAGTTATCCGACCAGGAACTTATTGCTTGGAAACTCTTAAAGGAAAAGAATTCAAAAATCCTTGGAACGCAGATCATTTGCGCAAGTATTGTCAGTAATCCAGTTTTCAAAAACTCTATCCTCAATGTAATCACTTATCCAATTTAATGAAATTTCATGTTTTTCTCTGTTATACATCCTTTTTGTTTTTTGGAGTATGGTGGCTACACCTCAACCAAATTAAATTAATGAGAGTAATTTTCATTAAAAACTTTCTAACTTCATAAAAGTTTCCTCGTCGAGAAGCATGGTTCAAAATTTTCCAACATTAGAAAAGTTTTCAAAAAGTTCCTCGTCAAAGAGCATGGTTCAAACTTTTCCAACTTTAGAAAAGTTTTCAAAAAGTTCACCACCGAAAAGTGAAAGTTTCAAACTTTTCCAAACTTTTAAAACTTATGAAAAGTTAAAGTTCATATATGATTTGTTTTCGGCAAGACACGAACAAGATAGCAGTAAAATTTCTTAATTAGAGGTTTTACCCAACAAGGTTAAAATACTAGAATAATTATACATTCCTAATACACTTGATAGCCACTGATAACTAATGCTAAAACTTAGTATAATAAAGTTATTCACGGTTTTATCTATGTGCATTAGTCAAGTTTAATGTCGTATAACTGATTCAAGCATGAGTCAGATATTAAACATTTGATCAGGTTATTTAGTCTATAAGCCGATTAACTAATCATTAAGTAGGTTACCTAGTTGGTATAAGGATTAATATCAATTATAAGCTTGAATAAAAAGAACTCAATTAAAAATAACTTCATATCATTGATCAAAATGTATCACAATAGCAATAATTTATCAAAATACAGAACAATAAGTATAAATTTATTCAGCTGAACATTTTCCTTATGCCTTGTCCATTCTAGAAAGAGGATAATCAAGGGTATGTGGAGAGTTTATTGTATTGAAATCCCTTAGCATTTGTCTAAAACTACTTCTCGACCTATCATGTAGGTGAGGAGGACGAACTATCTCACATTCATTATAAAGACCATAATCCCCCAAGTATTTACTTATTAATCATTGAGGAATGGGATCAGGAGCAATCCATCTGGTGTTCAATCTGAAAGGAAGCTTGTCACAATCTAAGAAGCTTGGGTCATTCAAATACCATAGGTCACTGTTTTGATCATACTTCAGCAAAATCAACAAGTTGGTCCACCCTTATTTATAGCATTCACGGTTGCCTTGAGCAAGATGATCATCCATGTGGGCTAAGGCCTCATTATAAGCCTCCATCCAAACTTCCCTGGGTTGCTTATGGAAGTGGAATATTAGCCTTTTCACTTGATCTTGAATTTTCTTAAGGACGATATCTTTGGATTTAAGCAGAACAGCTTGGTCGACAAGAGTTTACTTAGGCCACTCTTCCTCAATGGTTAGCCGAACAACTATGCCTTATTTGGAGGTTTGCCCAGACTTGGTCTTCTTTTTCTTCAATACGTCCAACTCTTCCAACAGTATTGCATTTTAATTGTTTAAAAAGGAAGCACCTTCATCTGGACTACTAGAAGCTGATCTCTTCAAGCTATCAAGTTCATCCCTCAGGGCATTGTTTTCCCTCTCCAACATTGCAGTAATTTCTCGAGCACTATTCAAATCTTGTTTCAAAAGGAGTTCTCTCTTATTTAAACCAGAATTGATGTCCTTTAATTTCTAATCAAAACCACATCCTTCACTTAATGCTTTATACTTGGCCTCATAATTAACATGGAGTACTGCTTTGGACATTTAGTGATCCTCTTGCATCTGCTCAATCATCTCATAGTAACCAACATTATTTACCACTGCCCTATCCAAGAGAGAATGAAGGTGTATGTAAAACTTTTTCACTTGAACAGACACATCAGGTCCGAGCAACCTTGTTAGATCCTCCTCGAATAATAACACATGGCCTGCTTTAAAAAGATTCCTGCATTGCCTGAGTAGGTCGGATTCAACAAAAATAATGGCCCTCTTTCTATCATCAAAATAAAAAATCATAAATATATGATTTTGTGGGGAAAATCCAGAGGATCAGACAACACAAGAAATAAAGAACATAGATCAATAATAAATTAAAATCATTCTAAGGTATGAACAAAAATTGAAGAGAAAAAGTTGTTCTTTCATTGATTAATACCTGAAGTACAAAAGTTATTACATCATCAAGAAAGAAAAAAAAAAGACAAAAAAGTAAACTTCCTAAACCTTCTGCTTATCCTTGACCAGCAGGTGGTAGGTCGGCACCGGTACTGGGCACTAGTGGTGCACACGGTTCAGATTAGTTCAGTTTCATTACTAAACCAGAACCAAAATCGAGGTGGTTCGATTCTAGGATTTTGGAACCAAAATCGGAACTGATTTCTTTTAACTGAACCATACTGAACTGATGATTCTTGAGTTGGTTCGGATCGGTTCCCGGTTCTATTCACTTTTATCATATTTTAATATTGACCATTCCTTTTCAACATTAGTCAAATATAGTTTTCAAATGGATTTATATCATATTATTCAAATATAGTTTTCAAATGGATTCCTATTCTTTTATCATATTTTAATACTTAACCATTCATTTTCAACATTAAAAATGATATAGTCTCACACCACACTTAAAAAAGAACATAAAATTCACATTACACTTGAAAAAACAGCATCAAAACAGCATAGATAGATAGTTCCCTTCCATTACATTGCAAGTTCTTAATTAACATAGGTGGGGCACATTATATTGCAAGTCTAAAAAAAAATAGCATAAAAAATAGCATTACAAGTCCTTAAAAACAACACCAAGTCCTAAAAAACAGCACTAAAGCACAACACAAATCAACTAAAAACAGCACTGAAAAATAGCATCAAAACGGCTTCCAAATAGCACCATTTAACTACAAATAAAATTAACATAAAATAAGCACACCTAAAAACAAATATTTAATGAAAAAATAAGTTTAAAACATGACCATTTACCTTAATATGGAGGATTTGAGAGCACATTAACAAGTTCAGGATCTTCCGTAATGACTGAAATAAAGCACAAATAAATAATGAGAACATTTAATAACAAAACAAATATTTAATGAGAATGCTTAATAACAAATGATGTTAAACTTACTGGATTCGACTCAATGAAGTAAGCACGACTCAATGGCCTATCCTATTACAATACCCTTATGACTATGAATGACGGTAAAATTCAGAATTTTTTTATACAATTTCCAATTGAAATCAATAAAATGGGCCGTAAGTACCATATAGCTCATATTTTGCAAAGAAGTCCATGTGTCGTTGGTGAGACAAATTCGATTTGTTGCAATGCTCAAATCTTTTTTCATATCCTTTTTTAAACCAACGTACAAATCCAAACAATCCCTAGCTATTGTAGTGCGTGACACATTTTGAAACTTAGGTTGACAAACGGCTATAAAAATTCGAAAACCTTCATGCTCAACAAACTTAAACGATAGCTCATCTATGATGATCATTTTAGCAAGTGCATCACGATATAATTGTTGGTCAAATTTCCAAGAAATGAGTTTGCTTTCTTCTTCTTGCCCTTCATTCTTATCCTTTTGAAAAGCCAACATCTTTTGTTTCGTATCATTTAAGGGATACTCCTTACATTTTGACAAGTGTTTTCACGAAGTGCTAGTTCTATTTTTACTAGAATATGCATATTCAGTTGAACAATAAGTACACAAAACCTTAATCGTTTTACTTCCATCTTCATTTTCAACCTTATTAAAATGGTCCCATACATCATATTTATAGGGTTTTTTGGAAGCTACTTGAACTGTTGATGGCGCTTGGGATATAAGAGGAGGTGTTGCATTTATTTGGCCAGTTGAAGCATGTGCATTATGAGATGATTTGTATTATCACCCATACTAGACACCTAAAAAATAATTAAAACAAATTGGTTTAAACAGATTAAAGTATTTAGAGCCGAAAATGGAAGGAAAAAAAATAGCAGCCCCAGTCTAGTTAACAGGTCCGAAAATGAAAAAAAAAAGATAGCAGCCTAGCTAACAAACAGGTCTAAAAATGAAAAAACAAATATGTGAATCTTCCACATATTTTTTCAAAAAAAAATAGATCAGTGTTTTTTTTTAAATTTGAATCTGATATCGGTTTTCAGTATTTTTAGTAAAAAAATAGATCAGTATTTTTCGTCAAAAAAAATAGATCGGTATTTTTAGTAATAAAAAAATGACCGTTCAAACTTCAAACCTCCATGAACGCACAGGTCCGTGTTATAACAGTCCCAAATCAGTCTTTAGAAATAAAAAAATAAATCTGTGTTATTATAACAGTCCCAAATCTAGGGGTGGTAAACAGACGAATACGGATCGGATACCATGTTTTCCATATCCGTATTCGTATCCGCTCGGATAATTAAAACAACTATCCATATCCGTATCTGCTCGGATACCTCGGATTCGGATAATATCTGTATTCGTTTACATTGTTTAGCCATCGCAAAAAATAACTATTAAAATATCAAATCCAATGTAATCCAATCCATCTAAATAAATATATAACAAAATTACTACCTCCTAACATAAAAAATTATGGCTTCCATAATAATAATAGCATTACATGATGATAATATAGCTTAAAGTCATCCATACTTTACAACCATATAATCTTAAAGCCATCCAAAAAAATAATAGTAGCATTCCATAACAGTAGAAATATATATGCACCTTTTAGATTAAATCAAATTTACTAAGAATGACAACCTCATGGACCTTTTAGTCTTCAAAACATACTGTATTTTTATTTTAATAAGTATACATTTTTATTTTGTATATAATATACCTATTGTTAACTTCAGTTCCCATCACAATCAAAACCATCTCTTTAGTTTTTTGTGGAGTGAAATGAGGGTTTCTTTTCTCTTGTTTTGTACAAAAGAGAAATGAAATGAAATTAGTTTTTATTTTTAGTGGAGTATATATTATTTAGTGGGTGTATGTTGTATGTGATAGGGTGTATTAGAATTTTAGTGTAATTCCATGATAATATAGCCAATAAAATAATAATGCATGGCATTTTATAATATTCCCAATAAAATAATAACTTTTTGGTGTTTTTGTTTTGAGTGGACTATGTGTTTGTTTTGCTTTAGGGAATAAACGATTAAGGTTTTTTTAATATTATTTTATTAGTAATACTAATACTATTATTATTAGTAATATTATAAACATATGTTTGATGGATATGGATATGGATATCCGATAAAATGGATACTCCATATCGGATACGAATTATCTCTGTCGGATACTAGTACTATCCGTATCCGTATCCGTTTTCTCGGATATTTTTATACAGTATCCATATCCGTATCGGTTTCCATTATTTCGGATAAATATTTGTAAATTCGGATTCGGATATCGGACGGATACGAATTTTCGAATATCCATTTACAACCCTACCGCCAAATCAATGTTTATAAACAAAAAAAACACAGGTTCTAAATCAGTGTTTACCACTCCAAAAATGAAAAAAAAAAACTAAAATGGAAGCAAATGTTACCGATTTCATTTTAGCGGCGACAGAGAGAGAGAGAGAGAGCTCCGGTTCAGGTTAGCCGAGAGAGAGAGAGCTCTGGTGACTTGATGTTTTAGCAGAGAGAGAAGCTAATAAGCCTTTAGAGAGGAGAGTTAAGGTTTTCTTTTCTTTTATATGGCTAGGGTTAAAAGAACGGCCCATAATAAAGTTAAGTTAGGGTAGTTTTTAGTTTTACTTATTATACATATTATATATTTATATTATATATTACATTATAAAATTGGTTCGGTCCCGGATTGGTTCGGTTTCAGTGTCGAGTTCAATGTCGAGTCCGGTTCAGATCAGTTTTTGGATCGAATTGGTTTTTTTTCCACTGGAACCGAGAACCAAACCGAAGTATCAATTTTTTTAGATACAGAACCGAACCATAGCGCAAAAAAATTGAATCGAACAGAACCAATGTCATCGGTTTGGTCGGTTTATTGAATTTTTGGTTTCGTTGTGCACCCCTACTGGGCACCATTGAATATTAAAGGGGAGTCACTGAATACTCTCTAGACCACTCATTCTCATCAAACTCCTCATCTGGGTTACGAGGAGTACCAGGGTAATGCTTTGTGCAGAGTTTAGAAATTTCTTCAGGGCCAACCAACTTCAGGGCCTCAGTCCACCCTTCCTAAAAGGATAACTTTTTGCCATACTCAATTTGAGCAGAGGCAGAAAAATGTCCTTTTCCCCGCCTTTATTAAAGGCATCTTTGCTTTTGGCTCTTAAGGAAATAATGTAATACCCCGTATTTTTATGCTTTCTAAATTTGGGGATTTATTAAATTTAATGTGAGTTATTAATTTACTATAAATCCAGAAATTAATTTTTTTCTTATAATTACTAACGTGATGAGAGTTAGTAATCATTGAAAACTTGTTGAATATTACTAATGAGCAAAGTAATATATAATATTAGTTCTATTAAACGTCACGAGTGCATAAAATGACAATTTTGGAAATTTAAGTCGGGACGCGCCCATGTCTTGTCGGGACTAAATGTTGATTAACAAAAGTGAATAAATTAAAAATCACCCGTACGGTTAGTTCGAGTACGCCAAAGTGTCCGAAAGGGTCTAGATAGTCAAAATAATGTACCCGGGGGTTTAGTTTGGGTCTCGGGGCATTTTTAGGCCTAATTAACACCCTGGGGAGGGCGTTTTGGACATTTTACATTTTTAAGTCGGAAAACCCACGAAAATTGTAAGGTTATATCAGATGCTTACGGTTGTCTTATAGGTTTAACACAACCAAAAACAAGTGACGGACATTGGAGAAGGAAAGAGAGAGCTTGCCCAAGAGTTCTAGGCCAAGAACTCCTCCGTTTGCGCCGCCGTCGCCGCCAAACGATAGATCGCGTAACGAGGATCACCACCACACTGATTTCATCCACAAACCAGAAACAAAAATCCCCAGGCAAGTATTTATCTTGCTTAATTTCGTTGATGCTTCATTCATGTTAGTTTAGGGTTGATTAGAATGAGTTTTTATGAAAGAAAACCCACGTTGGTGATTAGAAATCGCATGTTGTAGTGATATAAACAATAATCTGGAAATCCCTTTCACATGTAGAGGTTGAACCACAAATTTATATTGGTTTGGAAGTAGAAATTCTGGGAAAAGAATAAGAAGAACTAAGTTAAAGAAAATTCTAGGGTTCATGAGAATTATATAAGTTTTGGCCCTTTTAACCCATGAATCTTGATGAAAACTCGCATGCTTTACGTAGGATATTGCTAATTTGGGTTTATAATGTTTGTGGTATAAATTTCTGGGAGTTTGGGAGTTTAAAATTTGGATTTTGATGATGTTGGATGATAGAACCCCTAACTGGTATTCTGCAGATTCGCCATACCTGTATGATCGATCGATCGAACCAGGAGTATCGATCGATCGACGCATCGATCGATCGATCTCCTGCCATCGATCGATCGATCCCTCCTGGCAGACTCACATTTCCCCTTCTAAATAGTTGAATTCAATTTAAATGAGTAATAATCTTTGGACATCCTTATTAAAATATTTTGGGAGATAAAGGAGACTAGTAGGACTTATTAAAAATATGAAACATTTAATGTAAGACAAGATTTACATTTTTCGGGGATGTTTACTTATAAGGGACGATGGAACTATGTATTAAAGTGGGAGACGCGTAAGGTAGTTACATTGGAAAATAAATGAGTACCTACTGAAATTACACTTGGGAGGTTAGAAATCCACGAGTGTCACTTGATAAGTTTGGAAAATCCCACAAATTAAGATAAGAGGCAAACGTTATACGTAATAACTAAATAACGAGTAATAAGGACAAATATCATAATTATGGGTCGTGAGTATGTACCTAAACTTGATATGGTAATAGTAGTTCATTTATATGACTGTGTTTATGCATATACTATATACGTGTAAAAATCATGCCCGCGCTACTTGCTATCCCTGAGGTTACCGCGCTAGGACAGTCTTATCTCGATGGGACCTTTATGGGGGATATTGACTCGTACCCTAGAAGATAGAAATCCTTTGGTACAGGCTATCGGACCGATAGTCAAACGGTCCTAAGAGACGTGAGGGCATGTGCTGACCTCTTAGAGACTTGGAAACTATGCTTCGCCTCAATATTGTTTGTGTTTTGTTTTTATAGAGTTCGAGAGTGATTCCGAACTTGTATTTCCCTTAGTACGAGTGATACGGGGACTGGATAGCAGAGTATGCCCGCATCATAATTATTATGTGGGGTGCTGTTAGAATATATATATATTATATGAGTATTTAATATATATATTTAAATCTGGAATTTGGGAACTACCTGTTGTGTCTATGGTAAGTAAGAATGGAATAACTATTTCAATTTGGGAATAAGTGTTTGAAAAGTATAATGTGTTACTGAGAAACTTTATTAGTAAATAAGGTTTAAATGAGAACTTTGTTGTTAAATGAAATTAACCTCTTAAACAATTTAATTTGTCAGTTAAATCTACGAGCAACCTAATATAAGATAAGTTAAGCCGTTGGGAAGGTTAGTGCGATAGGCGTGCACATTAGAAGAGAGGTGAGAATTTCTCAAGGGAGTGCCGCACTAATATGTTGTTGCATTGGCCAGTAAACATTTTAAATACTTGCTAAACAAATTATAAATCGTTTTTACAATCGATCTCTGACCCGTTTCCATTTCCTCTTCTCTCTTGTATATATATATGTATATATTTCAAGTTCCCAACCACAGGGGCATCTTGCATAGGATCCTTTGGAAGGAACGCGTTGTAGCTTAGGTGGGAGTTGCAGTCCTCTTGCTTAGACGACCTCATTTGTTGATTCCACTTCTAGCACTATTTATTCAGTTCGGCATGTATCGCCCTTTTCCATTATTCAGCTGTTTTATTGGATATTGTGATTCGTTTATTTCCAGTATTTACACTTTGGGATTTATTATTGTCAGGATGTTTTCCTTTGAGTTTTAAATGTTGGATTCAATTAGTTGAATGTTTAATCATTTGGATTATATGTTACAGGATAGTTGTTGTGTGATTCCTTAACTATGAAGTATGTAAAGTTAAATGTTGGTTTATAAAAATAAAAATTGGATAGTAATGTATAAAAATGGTTTTCACACTTAGCTTAATTATTTAGGGTGTTTAAATTGGAAAAGTTATTTTTACGACAGTGATGCTAAGAATGAACCGACCGTTCGACTTGATTATAATTTAATAAAGGACTGATCACCCGGTATTTAATTAGGTAGGGTGTCATAGGTGGTATCAGAGCATCAGTTTCTATTGTCCTTAGGATCTGTACGGCTTATTTCTCTTTCAGCTTAGCATTTTTGTTATAGAGCCTATTTTAGGATTGTTGTATTCTTGCGTTTACGATTACGTCTTCAGCTATTTGAGATTTGATAATAACTGTAGACTAATAACTTTCTTCACATTTAAGATGCCTCCGAGACGTGCACCAAAGGATAGGCGTGCCCAAGCTGAGCAGCCAGTAGCTCCGGCTCAGGGAATAATGAACGCAAATGAGGTAGCCGCCATCGTTGCTCAGGCGATGAATGTCGTGCTAGCGGTAGTACAGCAGGCTCCAACCCAAGTTTAGGCAGTGGCGCCAGTACCGGCACAGCTTCCATCTGCATGGGAGTGAGTTAGGGATGCCTTTCAGAAGGCGCATCCCCCTGAGTTCTCGGGTAGTTCATATATTATCATTATAAGCCAGTGGAAGAAAGATATACAGAGGCATCTGCGTATGTATGAGTGCATGGACGTTCAGAAACAGTTGTTGGCTTCCTTTAAGCGAGTGGGGGGCGCCTTGCAGTGGTGGGAGTCCACCACCACCTTGGAGGAGAGGGATGTTATTCTGATTCAGTCATTCTGGGAGCGGTTTGATCGCAAGTATTTTCCATCCGCCGTGCATACTGAGATGAGGCGAAAGTTACTAAACTTGAAACAGGAGAATTATACTGTTGCTGAGTATGAAGAGGAGTTCACAAGACTTCTCAATATAGTGCCAGATGAGGCACCCACTGAGGGTAAGAAGATACTATTGTTTGTGGACGGGTTAGCTTGGAGGATCCGTCAGCACCTTATAGGGAATCTATCTCTGAGTACCTACACAGATGTACTCAATACTGCTTTGCTACACTGCCAGGATCACTGCTTCCATCTGCAGGGAAGCAAGCGAGTAGGAGAGTCCGTCCAGCACGGCAGGACAAGGGGTAGTGGCGCTAGTGGAGCACCGACATCCCAGGGGAAGACTCGTCAGCATGAGCAGAGTTCCCATCAGGGGGACCCTGCCAAGAAGTTCTGATCAGGTGATTCCAGGCATGGATTTGGGGGATTTAGGTAGGGTCAGCAGGGCCAACAAGGTCAACACCACCAGCAGCAGGGCCAACAGCGTTTTCATCAGGGCCAACAGGGCCAGTGGAGGGGGTAATGGCCAACAGGGTCGTGGTCAGCAGGGTCAGAGGGGAGGTCATTTTAGGGGCCGATGTTTTGTGTGCGACAAGAATGGTCATAAGCGCCAGGATTGTCCCGAGGGTGATAGGGCCCCACAACAGTAGGGTGCCCGTAATGAGCCACAGAGGCCACTTTTTCCAGCCATTCCAGCCACTTCGGTGCAGCAGGGGAACTTACAGTACGGACGTGTCTATAACGTCCACCAGGCAGCAACTCCATAGGCACCGCCCACGATTGAGGGTATGTTTCCTATCCATGGTACTATGGGTCGGGTTTTATTTGATACTGGGGTGACGCACTGTATTATAGCTACCCATTTTGCGAAGGCCTTAGGGTTATTAGCCACAGCAGAGAGCACTGTAACGTGTGTAGACTCACCATCGGGAAATGGATCACTAATTTTCTTTATATGTCGGGGTGTGGGGGTAGATATTGGTAGCTTGGTATTACCAGCATACATGTTAGTCTTAGATATGCATGAGCACGACGTTATTATTGGTATGGATTGGCTCGCAGCTTACAGAGCCATGATAGATTGTTTCGGTAGGAGTATTGTTTTTGCCATTCTGGGGCAAGAGATGTTTGTAGTGGCGATGCCTCGCCTAGAGGGAGGCTCGACCGCTCATTTGTATTACATAGAGGAGGATACCTCTAAGGAGGTTGTGATTCCCTTAGACTCGATCCCAATTGTTAGTGAGTATTCCGATGTATTTCAGGAGATACCAGGCCTACCCCCCATTCGAGAGATAGATTTTATCATAGACTTATTACCGGATACTCGATCTATAGCACGCGCTCCATACCGTATGGCTCCGACAGAGATGCAAGAGTTACGAGATCAGATAGAGCAGCTGTTAGGTCAGGGCATCATTCGCAGGAGTACCTCACCTTGGGGCGCTCCAGTTTTATTTATGAAAAAGAGAGATGGTTCACTGAGGCTATGTGTGGACTACCGGGAGCTGAACAAGGTCACGATACGGAACAAGTATACGTTGCCTCGAATCGATGATCTGTTCGACCAGCTGAGGGGAGCAACTTTCTTTTTGAAGATAGATCAGAGGTCAGGGTACCATCAGCTACGTATTAGGGAGCAGGATGTTTCAAAGACTGCTTTCTTGATGAGATATGGGTCCTATGAGTTCAAAGTGATGCCATTTGGACTCACAAATGCTCCAGCCGTATTCATGGACTTGATGAACCGAGTGTTCAGAGAGTTCTTGGATCAGTTTGTCATCGTTTTCATAGATGACATCCTGATATATTCACACTCTGAGGAAGAGCATGCCGAGCACTTGAGGCAGGTTCTTCAGACTCTACAAGAGCATCAGTTGTATGCTAAGTACGAGAAGTGTGGGTTCTGGTTATGTGAAGTGCAGTTCTTGGGACATGTTGTCTCTGAACAAGGGATAGCAGTTGACCCGAGTAAAGTGTCAGTGGTGAGGGAGTGGGGACAGCCCACGACACCGACAAAAGTACGTAGTTTCTTGGGATTAGCCGGATACTATAGGAGATTCATTCGAGGTTCCTCCAAAATAGCGGGTCCATTGACGAACCTGACTCACTAAGGGGTACCATATGTTTGGGACGATGCTTGTCAATTGGCTTTCGACGAGCTGAAAGACAAGCTTACTTCAGCACCGGTTCTTATTTTACCTAAGCTGGGCGTGGAGTATTTGGTTTACACCGACGCCTCTTTACGAGGACTTGGGGGAGTACTTCAGCAGGAGGAGAAGGCTATAGCTTTTTCCACCCGCAAGCTTAAGCCGCATGAGAAGAATTACCCCGCCCACGACCTAGAGTTAGTGGCGGTCGTTTTTTCATTGAGGATATGGAGACACTATTTATTGGGGGAGAAATTTTTCTTGTTCACAGACCACAAGTCAATGCAGTACATGTTCACTCAGCGAGAGCTGAATATGCGTCAGCGCTGGTGGTTAGAGTTTGTGAAGGACTACCAGTTCGACATTCAGTATCATTCGGGGAAGGCCAACGTAGTTGCAGATGCGTTGAGCCGTAGGCCGGTAGATGATGTAGTGGACATCTGGAAAGCAAAATGGAAAGAGTTGGGTCACCAGGACGCAGTATCCCGTTCCTTCATATTTGTCATGACAGTGACACCCGAGATTATTACGAGGGTAATACAGGCACAGACCGCAGACCCATTTTGCCAGGAGCAGATTGTACGACTTTTAACTGAGGGTGTTGAGTCCCATTCTGTTAGTTCTAATGGAGGTTTGAGGTTTAATGGGAGATTGGTGAACCCAAAAGGAGCAGACTTATGTCATGGAGTGATGACCCAGTCTCACGGGTCCCGATTTGCGATACATCCTAGGGGAGATAAGATGTACCAGGATATGAGGCGGCAATACTGGTGGAGTGGAATGAAAAGGGACATCGCTGACTTCATGTCAAAATGTTCTACCTTCCATCTGGTAAAGGTGGACCACCAAAAACCGTCAGGGTGGCTTCAGACATTGGAAATACCCGTGTGGAAGTGGGAGAGTATTTCTATGGATTTTATTACTGGGTTGCCTACATCACAGCGGGGCCATGACTCCATCTGGGTGATTGTGGACCGTTAGACCAAGGTGGCTCATTTTCTGCTGGTACGGACAGACTATACCACGGGTCAGTATGCTCAGTTGTTCATTTCGGAGATTGTCAGATTACATGGGGTGCCCCTGAATATTATGTCAGATAGAGACAAGATTTTCTTGTCGCGTTTCTTGGAGAGCTTTCAGGAGGCTATGGGTACAGAGTTGAGGTTGAGTTCAGCTTATCACCCACAGACAGATGGACAAACAGAGCGTACTAATCAGATGTTGGAGGATATGCTACGCATGTGTGTCCTTGATTTTGGAGGAGGTTGGGAGCCACATCTTCCACTAGTGGAGTTCGCTTATAATAACTCTTATCAGTTCACGATTGGCATGGCTCCATTTGAGGCTTTGTTTGGCAGGCCTTGTCCTTCCCCAAATTGTTGGCTAGAGGTGGGGGATAACAAGTTGCTCGGACCAGAGGTGATTTAGGAAACCTCTGCTAGGATTGAGATGATCAGGAGTCGCATTCGAGTAGCCCAGGACAGGCAGAAAAGTTACGCCGATGCAAAACGGTTCTTCCGAGAGTTTAACATGGGGGACCAAGTATTACTACGTGTATCTCCTATGAAAGGAGTGATGAGGTTTGGGAAGAAAGGGAAATTTGCCCCGAGGTACGTGGGACCATTTCCCATTATCGAAAGGATTGGGCCGGTAGCATACAGATTGGGATTGCCAGAGCATTTACATCGCATTCACGATGTATTCCACATCTCGTCATTGAGACGCTTCCTTCGAGATGATATGGCCCACACCCACATCACGATAGAAGAGATAGACTTACATCCTGAAAGCTCTTATGAGGAGAGACCAGTGGCTATCCTAGACCATAGCGAAAGGAGATTGAGGTCGAAGGTAGTTCCACTTGTACGAGTCCAGTGGGAGCATCATAATGTGGAGGAATCCACCTGGGAGCATGAGGTAGATATGCGCGAGAGATACCAAGATTTATTCTTACTAGGTATGCCTTATTTTCTGAATTTTGGGACGAAATTTCGTTATTAGGGGGGAAGTATGTAATACCCCGTATTTTTATGCTTTCTAAATTTGGGGATTTATTAAATTTAATGTGCGTTATTAATTTAATATAAATCTGGAAATTAATTTTTTTCTTATAATTACTAACGTGACGAGAGTTAGTAATCATTGAAAACTTGTTGAATATTACTAATGAGCAAAGTAATATATAATATTAGTTCTATTAAATGTCACGAGTGCATAAAATGACAATTTTGGAAATTTAAGTCGGGACGCGCCCGTGTCGTGTCGGAACTAAATGTTGATTAACAAAAGTGAATAAATTATAAATCACCCATATGGTTATTTAGAGTATGCCAAAGTGTCCGGAAGAGTCGAGATAGTCAAAATAATGTACCCGGGGGTTTAGTTTGGGTCTCGGGGCATTTTTAGGCCTAATTAACACCCCGGGAGGGCATTTTAGACATTTTACATTTTTAAGCCGGAAAACCCACGAAAATTGTAAGGTTATATCAGATGCTTAGGGTTGTCTTCTAGGTTTAACACAACCAAAAACAAGTGACGGCCATTGGAGAAGGAAAGAGAGAGCTTGCCCAAGAGTTCTAGGCCAAGAACTCCTCCGTTTGCGCCGTCGTCGCCGCCAAACGATAGATCGTGTAATGAGGATCACCACCACACTGATTTCATCCACAAACCAAAAACAAAAATCCCCAAGTGATTATTTATCTTGCTTAATTTTGTTAATGCTTCATTCATGTTAGTTTAGGGTTGATTAGGATGAGTTTTTATCAAAGAAAACCCATGTTGGTGATTAGAAATCGCATGTTGTAATGATATAAACAATAATCTGGAAATCCCTTTCACATGTAGAGGTTGAACCACGAATTTATATTGGTTTAGAAATAGAAATTCTAGGAAAAGAATAAGAAGAACTAAGTTAAAGAAAATTCTAGGGTTCATGAGAATTATATAAGTTTTGGCCCTTTTAACCCATGAATCTTGATGAAAACTCGCATGCTTTACGTAGGATATTGCTAATTTGGGTTTATAATGTTTGTGGTATAAATTTCTGGGAGTTTGGGAGTTTAAAATTTGGATTTTGATGATGTTGGATGATAGAACCCCTAACTGGTATTCTGCAGATTCGACATACCTATTTGATCGATCGATAGAACCAGGAGTATCGATCGATCGACGCATCGATCGATCGAGCTCCTGCCATCGATCGATTGACCCCTCCTGGCAGACTCACATTTCCCCTTCTAAATAGTTGAATTCAATTTAAATGAGTAATAATCTTTGGACGTCATTATTAAAATATTTTGGGAGATAACGAAGACCAGTAGGACTTATTTAAAATATGAAACCTTTAATACAAGATGAGATTTACATTTTTTGGGGATGTTTACATATAAGGGACGATGGAACTATGTATTAAAGGGGGAGACGCGTAAGGTAGTTACGTTGGAAAATAAATGAGTACCTACTGAAATTACACTTGGGAGGTTAGAAATCCACGAGTGTCACTTGATAAGTTTGGAAAATCCTACAAATTAAGATAAAAGGCAAACGTTATACGTAATAACTAAATAACGAGTAATAAGGACAAATATCATAATTATGGGTCGTGAGTATGTACCTAAACTTGATATGGTAATAGTAGTATATTTATGTGACTGTGTTTATGCATATAATATATACGTGTAAAAATCATGCCCGCGCTACTTGCTATCCCTGAGGTTACCGCGCTGGGACAGTCTTATCTCGATGGGACCTCTGTGGGGGATATTGACTCGTACCCTAGAAGATAGAAATCCTTTGGTACAGGCTATCGAATCGATAGTTAGACGGTCCTAAGAGACGTGAGGGCGTGTGCTGACCTCTTAGAGACTTGGAAACTATGCTTCGCCTCAATATTATTTGTGTTTTGTTTCTATACAGTTCGAGAGTGATTCCGAACTTGTATTTCCCTTAGTACG
Organism: Sambucus nigra; assembly: GCA_949130495.1. Classification (NCBI taxonomy): domain Eukaryota; kingdom Viridiplantae; phylum Streptophyta; class Magnoliopsida; order Dipsacales; family Adoxaceae; genus Sambucus; species Sambucus nigra. The sequence goes on along the minus strand of OX422215.1, from coordinate 288,122,724 downwards.
AGTGATACGGGGACTGGATAGCAGAGTATGCCCGCACCATAATTATTATGTGGGGTGTTGTTAGAATATATATATTATATGAGTATTTAATATATATAATTAAATCTGGAATTTGGGAACTACCTGTTGTGTCTATGGTAAGTAAGAATGGAATAACTATTTCAATTTGGGAATAAGTGTTTGAAAAGTATAATGTGTTACTGAGAAACTTTATTAGTAAGTAAGGTTTAAATGAGAACTTTGTTGTTAAATGAAATTAACCTCTTAAACAATTTAATTTGTCAGTTAAATCTTATGAGCATCCTAAGATAAGATAAGTTAAACCGTTGGGAAGGTTAGTACGATAGGCGTGCACATTAGAAGAGAGGTGAGAATTTCTCAAGAGAGTGCCGCACTAATATGTTGTTGCATTGGCCAGTAAACATTTTAAATACTTGCTAAACAAATTGTAAATAGTTTTTACAATCGGGCTCTAACCCGTTTCCATTTCCTCTTCTCTCTTGTATATATATATGTATATATTTTAGGTGCCCAACCACAGGTGCGTCTTGCATAGGATCCTTTGGAAGGAACGCGTTGCAGCTTAGGTAGGAGTTGCAGGCCTCTTTCTTAGACGACCTCATTTGTTGATTCCACTTCTAGCACTATTTATTCAGTTGGGCATATGTCGCCCTTTTCCATTATTCAGTTGTTTTATTGGATATTGTGATTCGTTTATTTCCAGTATTTACACTTTGGGATTTATTATTGTCATGATGTTTTCCTTTGAGTTTTAAATGTTGGATTCAATTAGTTGAACGTTTAATCATTTGGATTATATGTTACACGATAGTTGTTGTGTGATTCCTTAACTATGAAGTATGTAAAGTTAAATGTTGGTTTATAAAAATAAAAATTGGAAAGTAATGTATAAAAATGGTTTTGACGCTTAGCTTAATTATTTAGGGTGTTTAAATTGGAAAAGTTATTTTTACGACAGTGATGCTAAGAATGAACCGACCGTTCACCTTGATTATAATTGAATAAAGGACTGATCACACGGTATTTAAATAGGCGGGGTGTCACAAATAACCTCATAATTCAGACTAGGCACTTTTTCTTAAGAAGTTTAGGCCTGAGTGGTGACTTCTGAAAGTTTATCCTCGGCATCATTGGCCCTACCTTTAGCATCATTTAACTTTTTCTCGGGATCCTCAACTCTGTCCATAGCAGTACTTATCTTACCTTCAACTTTAGTGGCCCTATCATTGGCCTTCTTCAAATCCTCCTCGCAGGAGTTTCGTTTTAATTCTAAAGCCGCTCTAAAAGTAGCCAAAGATTGCCTTATGACCTCAAAGTCCTCTTTCACTTCATTAAGAGAAGTCCTCAGTTGGTCATCCTTCTTCATAGTTTGGTTGAAATTAACTAAAAATAGCAAAAATAGCAAAATATCAAATGTCAGAAAAAGTTCACCAATAATGAGAAAAAAGCTAAAAATAAGATACTTACTAATTCCAAGTTATGGAAAGCCCTCTCAGTCAGCCTAGATCTGGGAATGGGGGTTGATGCAGTCCTATCAGTAGGTAGTGTACCATACTTGATCAAACCCTTGGCCAATTCCGGGTTAACAATAATAGAGGCTAACCCGATGTCAAGGTCAACCTGGATCTTTTCCACCAACTCTTGTTGGTCGACGATTTTCTTTGCAACCAACATTTAATGGTCGACTTGTGTCTTATGAGCCTATATTTAGGGATCAGGAAAACCTCTCTTTAATATCTTTAGTTGAGTTTGAGTCTTATTAGCACCAATAGGCCTCTTGTCACAAGCTTGAGATTTCTTTTCAGTTGGCTTCTTAGCGGCTTCAGCATCTTTGGGGTAGGAAATAAAGGCCCATCCAGAAAGATAGGAATCTTTATCTTAGTCATGTTTGTTAAACGGGGGAGGGGAATATCATAAATGTCAAATGATTCAAATAAGGAAGCAGTTCCTCCCTGGATGAATATATCACCAGTAGACTCAGTAGCTGAAGATGTTGGTATAAGATCCTCCTCAAAGTTAATAGCAACTGGGGGAAGAGCAAGTGTAGGTCGGACAACAAATGAAGTTACGGAGCTTTTATAACCCAATAACAAAGAAGTCAATTGGGGATGTTCTTTTCCCACTCTCTGGTTAAGTACCTACAGGAACTTCAGCTCTTCAAGGTTAATTTCCCCTTCTTTGGGACACCTATTCTCGCTTTCCTCTTGATTAAAAATAAACAATAAAGTTAGTCGGCAAACATTAGAAATGCATAGCAAAAAGGGGGAAACATGTAACAGAATTATAACCTATGACACATCATGATAAAGGACATCTGGTACTAGTATTAAGGTATTCCAGTCGGGAGGAGAGCATGTTGCCAATTCTTTACAACTACATGATAATCCCTATAGTCCGTATTGGAACATGGTATATTTACTACTAAAGACCTATTAGCTTGCCTAGTCATCATACAATATGTACTTTCTCCAACATTACCCCACTTGTAGCAAAACAACAACTCTAAAATCCCAATATGGGTCCCATAGAGTTCGCTCAATTTATTTATGCCATTTATAATTCTCCAAGTGTTTGGGGCTACTCTGGCAGGAACTACATCAAAATATTGGCAAAAATGAAAAAAAAGGGTTTGGTGGAAAAGTAGTACCACACTCAGTAATGAATAAATTAGGGATCCGACGACCCTCAAGAAGTGAATACAGAACCCTGGGTTATCTCTAAATATACACAATTTGGGATTTTTGTTGTCTCTTTAAACTCATCTAGTGAACTCTCATATATGATGTAAACCATGATGGAAATAGATAAATAGATGATAAAATAGACAAAAGGGAAAAGAAGACTTACAGGGGAGCAAGAGACGATAGCAAAAACTGAAGGAAAATCGCAGCAAATGATTGCACAAGAAAAAGCTTGAAGGCAAAGAAAGTACTAAGTTCAAAAGGTTTGAGGTAACATGAAAGGAGAGAACTTCGTACTTATTTATATGTTGCCTCGATAAATGGGATTGAAATGATTAACTGAATAAACCGTATAGCTACTGTCACATGTACGCTTCCTGAAGCATCAAAAGATGACTGTGCCCTTTAGTGGTTCAAAAAAGTTTGAATTATTTACAAAAATTTCATTATCAAGCAGTGCCAGTGGAAATTTTTAGAAGTATGGGAGGTCGGTTGTTGATCAAACACTCAAAATAGTACGTCGAGTAATTTCCTAGGCTAAATACTCTATACTTTCACTCAAGCATCAAGCAAGGAGCATTGGGGGATTTTGTTATATGTAACAATTATTCTCCTACGTGGACCAATGATGAATGTACACTTATCCTCCTATGTGGCCAACCAGTTACCTTGATCGACTTTAGAGATACTTAGTCGGCTGATAATAAAACCAATAGTTACTCGGATGGGATGCCAACCAACACTAAATTCCAAGAGTTTCATTTATTATACACAGATGTAAATGCCTGACAATATAAAGGCATTCCATCTAGGGTTTTACACCACTATAAATATAATATACCCCGTCAGCTGGAGGGACTACTCAAATCACTCATATGAACACCATACTGAGCTATTATAAACTGTACTAAATAAAAATAACAGTGTAAATATGTTATTTTATGGTTGAACCACTCTCAAAATCTCTTCTCTTGTGTGTGTGATTTGAGTTATTCACTATATTATTATCTATGGTTATAAATTTGGAGTTGATCCATTTTTAAACATCAATGGTCGGTGTGATAGATGTGCAAGAAGTGCAGGATAAAGACATTTTAGAGCTGAGCATATCATAATATACAATCAAAACCATACTTCATGAATGACCTCATCTTGGGCAGGTCACGATCAAGAAGTTTATCAAAATTTAGGAAATCCAGTGTCGTCATATGGTCAATAAAATCCAACCACAATTGACTAATGAAAGGAGACATCCTAGTACATTTAGATGACTCTAGAAACTAATGTTGATACATGGTCCAGATGATAAGATCCATCCATACGATAAGCAAGTTGGCACACGTAATGGTAGATCGAAAGTCATTGTAACTCAGGTTCGTCTAAAATTGATAGCTAGTAAGGTAGATCAGGCGACAAGATCCGGCCACATGATCGTAAAACTAAATTACTGGTAGGACTATCTTAATATTAAATAACTAGTAAGTTAACATGAAAGGTGGACAAGATCCAACCATGAGACCATAAGACTAGAACTAACTACGAGGTCGACAAGATCCAACCACATTTACTTGTCAAAAATATCTTTGCATAAACACTTAACTAAAAGTGGTGGCTAAGAGCTTAGTCGAGGAAGATAACATAGCAAGAAGTATGAACATCACATGTACGAAAGCAAACATATCGGATAGAAAACATTAAAATCACAAGATGATATCTACTCATTGTAAAATGTTTAAAGAATCACAAAAATATTATTAAAAAATTTACAGATAATTGTTCAATCAAGAAAAATAAAGCAGTTACAATAGAGCTTCGCTAAAGAAATGAGGAAGATATCAAGCCACATGAGCAGTTTTAGTATCTGGGGTGACTTGAGAAACATTGACGACAACATCATAGGTTATGACAGTGTCTTGGGCAGCCTCTGGAGTTATAGCATGGGTGGTCTCCTTAGCAATGGTATGATCACCTTGACTAGTCTTCCCCTTATCTATAGTGGTTTCATCCACTTCAATCTCTATCTCCTCCGCCGCTAATGTTATCTCTTCCTCATTATCACCCTCATATTTTCTCACCTACTTAACTATTTCAGGGTAATACTTGATGACCCTTTTTTCAAGCTCATCATAACCATGCATGAAGAATTCCATTTCCATGGTAAACTTATTAGATCCCTTAATTTCTTAGCCTCACTCTCTTCTGATGCGGCAAGGGACTCATTAGCCAGAGCAAGCTTCTCATCGTCCCTTTTAAGGTCCTCCTCTAAGGTTTGGAAATTCACTACATTAATATTAGCACGCTCCTTTATCTTTTTATTCTCTCCCTCAACCATGCTTGAAGGTGCAACATTTGTTATAAGTTAATTGTCCTTCTCCTCGAGTTCAAGGCAAACTTTTTCATAATCATCCTTTGACATTTTTAGCTCCTCTCTCATGCTTTCACACTATGTCAAAATCTCAGAGTTTACCTCTTTCTCTTATTCGTAGACCTGCTGACAGGATACAACTTTCTCCCTTAAGATGATGGCACCCATAGCTCCCTAAAAGAAGGTAATGAGATCAGATGAACAAAATATTTAGCAGAAGTAAGTTGAACACAATTTTTATTGGAAAATTACTTTAAATGTCCCTTCTGAGGCAAATTCCACAAGGTGTCATGGTAAAACCCCTAAGGAACTCAAAGTTTGGATAATACTTATGGTAACCGACCACTCCAACAACATTGTTCATGTAGTGGAAAGTACAGTTTGGGTCCCTCTTCAATTGCTCGATTGTGATCAACTTCTCAAGGTTAAAAGTGAACTCTTCTATTTTTCCATAGGAAGAAGATGATCCCCACCTCCGACCAGATGATGATCTTGATCCTCTATTATTTTGGATCATTTTAGGTCACAGAGGACCAAACTCCGATTTGCATCCTTTCCCCTGGAGCATTGGTCCTCTATTATTTTGGATAATTTTGGGTTAAAGAGACCTCTAGAGGAATCTTGCATCCATCTGGATGGTCATCTAGATTTCCCCTTTCTTTTATCTTTGGCAATAGCAGCTAGGGGTGGCCATGGGTCGGGCCTGAGCGCCTAAGAATATTTGAGCAATCCTAAGCCCGCTCGGGCCGGACTCGGGCCTTATTGTGTAATCCCAAGCCCTCCCAAGTCTGAAAGCTTCTTGCCCAAGCCAATTGTCCAGGCCCGGACAATTTTTTTTATTTAAATTTTATTGTGTATCAAATTTATGACCTATTTTAGTGTTTAGCAAATTTATTTTAGAATGTACTCTTAAGAGTAAGAGTAAATAAAGCCTAAAATTGATATTTCTAAATGTTATCCATTTATATTCTTTTTTGTAACTTTTTACCTTAAAGGAATAAAAATCAAACTAATGATATACATATATATATATAGAGAGAGAGAGAGAACAATATATCTAATTATCGGGCCTCGAGTCGGGCCAGGCTCAAGCGGTCCTAAGAATATATGCCCAAGCCCGCCTAGAAAAAAATCGGGCCTATAAAAATTTACCAAGCCCAGTTTGCGGGCCTATTTACCTTACTCAAGCCCTATTTTTTATCAGGCGAGCTTGCAGGCCTCGAGCCTATGGCCACCCCTAATAGCAGCCTTGTTTCCAGCTTTGGCATCAGCCTTGTACTGGGCATCAACCTCATTTTTGGACCAGGCCTCAGCATCAGACTTCCTCCTGGCCTCCTGTTCAATATTTCTCTAAAGGATAACACCATGGAAGAACAGGAAATATGCTTGGATGTCATTCCACGGGAGGGTTCAACTATGAAGACGGAGGAATTGGGGGTAGAATCTACACAAAAAAGTCCAACAGTTAGAAAAACTATGAGGAGATAAAAAATGAGGGCAACCAAATACTTTAAACTTTTTGAATACCTTTAGCGACCTCCTAATTGACCATTTTATCAGCTTCAGCTATTACAGCCTCTTCTCGCACTAATCTCTATTTAAAGGCCTCGTCGGTGGGGGTGTAATAGCCAAAGTTCACGTATTTAACCAAGGAGAAAATATTCTCGAAATCCTAGGGTGTGTCAGTACAAGTCTTTACTGCCAATTTTTCAACGACTTAGCTAGCCGAGGATCTTTCTTTTCTGTGAAAGATCATACAAATGTTGGCAAATTTCATCAAAAATTTGTACATGAATGGAGAGAATGATGCGAAGAAGTCAAAAAATTTACTAATTTTATTGGATCGAGCCCACTAATAGGGCATTGCAAATGATCGGTCCCTATCATTTGGGTCGAACTCCCAGGCACCAAATAAATATATAAATATTATCTTCCAACTGTGGTTGCTCATCTGGATGACCCTCATTAACTTTAAATGGTATTTCCTAAGTGAAAAGTAATAATAGTTTGGGGCTTTGGCATTGTCTTTGATCCCATAAATTGACCTAAAGATATCTCTAGTGATATCATAGCCAATATAAGCTCTCCAATACATCACGAACCCTAAAATCTTTCATTACACTTTGGGGGGAATCTGGTTAGGTGCAACCCCACAATCCTTAAGGGTAGATTGGATGATGGGGTGCAAGGGAAGATGTATTCCCACTTGCAGTGCTCCAACTCGAAAGAACACCTCATCGGCATGGGGCCCATCGTAAACCCTCTCATCACTTTTCAATATTCGAATGTCGATGCTAATGGGTATGGAGTAGAGCTCCCCAAATCGTCGAGCTCATCTTCAGTAATATCACATCCATAATGCCTGACCTCTATATCATTAGGGTTATAAGAGTCGCGAAAGGTGCTCTCATCATTAAGGGCATAATGATTGGGGAAGTTCATAAATTAGGCCTCTTAACCATTACCTTTTTCATATGAAGACTCTAAGTTAATGGAAACATTTGAAATAATGTTTAGTAACATAACACCACTAGAAGAGTGGCCTATCTCTTCGCTTCCTATAGAACTTACAAACTCTGATGAACTGTAGTGGTTGAGGGGCTGAACCAGCAGATAAATAAACTTAAGGAATATACATGGGATTACCAGGTTATTCCTCAAAGAGAATGGACTAAATCGGTGTTGGTAACTCTTTAAGATGTTATAATGACCTGTTAATCTAAGGATTATTACTCATAAAGTAGGTACCTCATGGACTGAGGGATGGTCTATACATTGACAAAGCAATTTTTGGGGACTTTAACCCAGAGAAAGCCCTAGTTCTAAAAACCTAGGCCACTAAACTCAATGGCCACCTAGGCATGTGGAATATTCAATCAAACACCCACAACAACCAAAACCAGCAACAAATAAAAATAGAAAGGAAGAAATTATAGAAATTTTATAAGAATACCTTAAGAAATCTACAAATGGGAAAGTTGCGTACCCGAAATCCTAAAATGTTGAAGGATGATATAAATTCTAATGCCTCTAACACCAGAAAGGAAAACACCATGGAGGGGATTTTACTCATTTGAAGTTAATCATAAATGGCAGAATCAAGGTAAGGTTAGTCGGAGAAGAAGGATTTTGGAGTGGGAAAGTAGTATCTCTCTCTAGAAAACTCTCGTGCGAGGAAATGTTAGTCAAGTTTGAAATAATTTAGATATTAAGTCTTTTCACAGGGTCGTGGTCATCTCTCGGTGGAAGGTCAAGATCATCATCATCCTTTGAAGGGTCGTCCCTTCTGTTGGGGGGATCTTCCTACATGTATCGCTTCTTTTCTTCATACGGTCATCCCCTCAGCCGTTCTTAAAGGCACCCTTGTCCACATACTTTTTTAACTTCCCTTCTTTCAACATTTTTTTAATTTCATCTTTTAGATCAAAACACTTATCGGTCAAATGGCCATGGTCTTGGTGGAATTCACACCACGGGTTTTTATTCCTCTTATGGGGTGGTGCTCTAAACTTTTCAGGCCATTTTAAGGATCAGTCGCTCCTTATCTCATTCAGAATGTGTTCGCAGCTGACCGTCAGAGGGGTGTAATCTGCAAACTTGTCATCTGCTAGTTTTTTCTTCCGCTCCTTATTCTTTTTCGGGTACTTACCTCCACTAGTGCCTCCTTTTTTATCTTCGTATTTAGCGACTATTGCCTCTTCGGCGTTCATCACCTTCCCCGCTGTTGCCAGCAGCTCAGCCATTGACTTCGGGGGGTCTTCAGCAAGCTTCCATAATAGCTTCTCCTTTTGGAGTCCTCCATTGAGGGCTATCATGGCTATACTTTCTTCGTAGTCTTCGACCTCTAACTTTTCTTTGTAAACCTGGCCATGTAGTCTTTGACGCTCTCGTTCTTTCCCTATATAACATAGAGCAGGCGAGTGGTCTTTTTTTGTGGCCTCACTCCGAAGAAAAAGTTGTGGATGAACCGGTCTGCTAGCTACTTAAAGCTTTCAATGGAGTTCTTTGGAAGAGAGGTATACCAGATATGTGCGGACCCGGTTAAAGTGCTTGAAAAAACACAACACGTCATCTCATCAGAGATAGAGTATATGTTTACCGCTAATTGGTACATCTCAATATGATGGATCGGATTGGTACTCCCATCATAACTTGGGGTGACCACAGGTGGATTAAACTTGGATGGCATTGGGAAGTTGACTATCTTCGCCATAAAAGGTGATACTATGGAATATCCTCTTTGAAGAGGGTCTCGACTTTTTAGGATATCACCAATTTTATCCTCTAACCTTTGAATCGAGTCATTCCATGGCCTCACAGGGTCAGCTTGACCGATATTATCCCCGACCGATTCTCTGGGTGAACTGAGGGCTCTGCTGTAGCTAACCTTTATCGGTTGTTCACCTCTCTCTGACTGTCATCCCGTCCATGGGGTCAGCCCCCGTGGTATCGCCCATCTATTGCCTCTCTTTTATACCTTGTGAGACTTCTCGATCTGGATAATCTTTCCCTCAAGTCATTGACTGGGCCCAGCCTCTCAAAGGCCGACCCTCTGCTCAAGGAAAAAGCTGAGCCTCTTGGGCGATCGTCAGGCTTCTGCCTCCTACACTTCCCTCGACTCTCCTGGACAGGTCTTATATTATTGTTGGAGACCTCATACGGCTCCCAACACTCTATGGGAGGCTCTTCCACTTTCGCATCATCATATCTATCCTCCGAGCAAGGGTTTCCTTACCTCCCCAAGCGTAAACATCGGGGGTCAACAACATCCCTCTACCATTATGGAGGTGGCAGGTCTTTGCGTGGTGCCTTGGGTGGTCCTCTGGCCTCATATTATCCTGGTGCGGCTACCGAAGTAATCATTTTCGGTGAGACTCCAGGTGGTCTCAGTATATTTTAGCTAAGAGCTACAAATTTCTCTTACATAACCTGATGGCTTACTGCCAAGGACTTCAGGGCGACAAGCACCTCAACCATCTCAGACTGAGGTGGTATATGGCTGAAACTAGGTCCTACTCCACTAGCTGGTGGAGGAGGCGGTGGTGGTAACTCCGGTGCCATATGTTTGAGTTGGATAATCAAAAGAGCTTAAGAACCTTAATGTATCTCTTTCAATAGTGAAGCATCTCCACGAAAAGGGGGAGTACTGGTTCACCACCAGAGTCTCCGATGAGATCATGCTGTAAAAAGGAAGAGATAGCTTCCCGTTCCCACACACGGCGCCAAACTGATGATGCTAAGAATCAGCACCACCAGATAAGAGGTGATGAGCTCAAATAGTAACGACAATGGCAGCAATAGAGTTACGTATGTATATAAGTATATAGAAGGAGATGAGTAGAAGAGGAATGGAGATGATGATGTATAGTGGTTCAGCCAATCTGGCCTACATCCACTGTGAGTATGTGATCCACTATATTTGGGCACTAATGGCTTTGGATACAATGCACATAAGCTCTCTTTCTCTATTGTGTGTATAAACAGAGTTTCTACTAGGGTTACAATTATCCATCCTTTTACAAGGATGAAGGTGACAAGTATATATAGGGCTTGGGGGTGTAGTGTACCCCTCGAGCATGCATTGAGTATGTGAATGATGATCTGGCCCATCCTCTGTTGAAACCTGGCTAGGCCACTTATAGGTAATGATGATATAATATTCTCTCACATGAGGAAATGATCTTGTTATAACAGTTTAGTCCACGTGCTACATGAGTCCCACGCGCATTGTTCCATGCGTCTCCCAAATCACGCGCCATGATGGTGTCACCCTCGGCTTATAGTGACAGGCCGAGGCTGAGGCTAATATTGTGGAAGCCCTGATTTATGAACATTGGGCCCTTGTACTGTCGGCCTCTACAGGGTCGACCGGTCGTACGGTCGTCTGAACTGTTCCCAACTGGGGCCTCAACCTGCCTGGGCTTGGGCTGATTTGGGCCATCCAGCATGCTTGTATTGCCAATGTTGGGGTCGGCCTGTCGGCCCCCTATCTTCAGTATGACCCCCTTATGAGGTAGCAGTGGGGTTGAGCCCTTATCCTGGATGAGACTACCCTCGACCTGGACGAGGGTATATTTTGGTATATCAGTGAGCATGATAACCTTTTAGGAATTATTAAAAATTTGAACAAGGCGTCCTTAAAATTGGAATAGTCTAATTCTTTGCTTGAGTAAAAAACTTTGAGGTTAAAAAATGGTTCAAAAGACTTAAGTAGTAATGGTTTTGGCACTCCTATTTCTAATGCTTCTGTTGCCAATGCCAAGACCATAGTTTGTTGTATAGGGTCAATAAAATCCAAGGATATTAGAAAAGATCAATCCATAGACACCATTCCTCGTGTCCACACATGTTCATATTGTGGTAGGAAAGGTCACTTTACGCATTTCTGTTTTGATCTTCGAAGAGGTCTTAGGAAGTTGAAGGCTATTGTTCCCTTGATTCCCAAAACCCCCATGCGTCGTTGCACTTGTTTTTGGGTTAGGAAATCACATTTAGAGGCATTTGATGGTAGACTAGTTGATTCCCGGTTGCTTGCACATGATTCTTCTCTTGCTATATCTTATAGATGATTGTGTTTGCATATTTGTCATATACTAGATGTGCTTTGTAATATTATCTTGCTAGTTTTATGACTTGTTTACTTTTTGTATTATATTTTTCTTTTGTGGTGTCATATTTGAAAAGTACAAAAAGTTTTTTAGTTTTATGTATTTTTGGAAAAATTCAAAAAGATTTTTCATTTTGAAAAATTCAAAAAGATTTTTGGTTCTTTATGTGTTTTGGTTTTACACATTTGGTGTGACATATTGGTGTGTTTGAATCAAATTCACTACCAAATTTCCATATGGTTAGGACATTTGGTTATGACTTTAGATGCTTAGATTGATCTTAACCATGTTTATAGAGTTGTTTGAAAATTGACTTTCTTTATAGATTCGACTTTGTTCATGCCCGCACACACACATTCACGAGCTTATTGGATTTTGACTTCATGATGTATATTTGAGCTTGGTGAGATGTTCTCCTATCACTTTTCATCTACATGTTTGTTTGACTACGGAGGATTTGTGTATGTAAGAACTGTTGCCCGTGAGGATTTGTTTAGAGTTGAAAAAATGTCAAGTGTACATGGAAAAAGGCTGCGAGTGAATAATAATCCCATCGTGAAGGCCACCGTTTAAAAGAGCCCAAGAAAAAATTAAGGCAATAAAAAGAATAATATGCCATATAGGGGTCAAATTTGTTTGGATTGATATCTTCATTCAAAAGAAAAGAAAAGAAATATTTTGAGAGAGTTTGGATGGAAATATTAATCGGTTTGCACAATAACAATGAATTGTAGTTATACTTATTTTGTCATGACGCTATTGATTTGTAGAATCATTAATATTCTAGGCTTGTGTGCATTGTGCTTGTTTTGTTCATTAAGTTCAAATTTAATTGTCACTTGACGCTAAAGCTTAGTTTGATAAAGTTTTGCGGTCAATTAGAACTTCCTGAACATATTTGACTGTTTGGGTTATAGTTCATTTGTTGCTAGTTCGCACCCATCCATTCTATTCCACATGTTTAGACACATCGATACTATGCTAGTGTGTTAAGCTTATGTGTTTTGTGTAGTGTTTTGTCGTCATTTGTACCTATATATGTGTGTCGAATTTTCTTTGATATTTTGCTTATATTATATATGGTATGTTTGTTGTATTTCTGAAATTTGCATTTTTTGAAAAAATTGAAAATTTTCAAAAATAGTTAGTGTTTTTCTGCCTTTGAGATGATCATTGCACATGCTTGATTTACATCTTTTGTGATGATATATTTCTTCGTCGTGATGCTTTGCACTTAATGTTTATTGTTTCTACTTTTTTGTGTATTTGTCTGTTTTGATAAAAAAAAATGGGGAGAGCAAATTAAAATGGAGTTTTTGATGAGTTTGAATTATGTAGGTAACTATTTGCAGAATTCAAGACACGTGGATAAAGACAAAGTTTAAAAATGAAAGAAGAAGAAGAAGAAGAAGAAGAAGAAGAAGAAGAACAAGTTTAAAGACAACGAAACTTATGACATTTCGTTCTAGGGTTGGGAAGGGTGTTAGTATCTTTGTAATATGAGATTTTGATTTTAATTTGGTGTTCGATCATTTTGTTTGTTTTGTACCGGAATAGCCAAAGGGGGAGATTTGTAACAACAATATTTATTCCATTATTCATAGCATAGTTTTAGGCTAGTTTGGCATATCCCGTTACAAATCGTCACGCACCGAGAAGATGAACCGAACTCAAGCATCTCTAAGTTTGAAGACTTCCCGACATCCCAAAAGGTATCAAACTATTTAGAGTTTGAATTAATTCATAAAATGATGTTTGGGATGTTTAAATTTTATTAAAATACAAACAAGACTGTTTTGGTTTCGAAAAAATGATTTTTAGATACCTGTAGGTGGAGTTTACAAAATAAAGTTTTTTGACGTTTCTGTCGTTCAAACGACAAGGCTCTGTCATTCAAATGACATCCAATTGTTGTCAAATGACATTATCATTCAAACGACATCTCCCAATCGTTCGAATGACCCGCCGACTCAAGTTTTTTTATATAAAACTGTTTCGTGATCAAAATGTTGAAGAATTTTGCCAACGTGTTCTGCATATCAGTAACAAAAATTTCTTTTAGTTTTGTGTTCCCAAAACACTGTTTTAATTCACAAAAATCATACTTGAATATTATTCTTGTGAATTAGTTTAGAACCCTAGAAAGTTTTATATCTTTTCATACAATTTGGTGGAGATGATCTCCATTGCTGACTTGTGATACTTACGGGGATCTATTGTTGAAGACGAAGGCTGAGGCTGACGAAGGGCTGCGGTCTATTATGGTTCTTGAGGGAATCATTATTAATTTTTGGCTACGATCTATGTGGGTTTGCTGCTGTAAATTCATTGCAAATGTCATTATGTAATTTGTAAGTTGCGATTTATGTTATATAGTGACATAAAGGGTTTTACCCGAAAGGGTTTTTTTCTTAAAACTTGGCCTTGCCATATTTGCATGGTTTGATTTATCTATTTTATCACCATAGATGCATGATTAGGATGAAAAGATAAAATCAATTTAAAATTTTCTTTCGCATTTAAAATTGGTGTTGCAATCTTTTGTGGGAAATTACCCTATGCAATTATTTAGCACTAACAGACGACCTTAAGAAGTGGCTGGAAAGAGCGAAAGGCATCTGGGTGGACGAGCCTCCCCTTATTCTCTGGGAATATCGTACCATGCACATAAGATCAACCGTGGAAACACCTCTCGCACTCACATATTGAATGGAAGCTGTCATTCCACTTGAAGCAAGCCTCATGACCATGCGGATAAGGGTGGCCGACTAAGGACTAAACGACTATGACCTTCGTGCTGAATTTGACCTGGCCGATGAATGAAGAGAGAAAACAGTGATCAAGATGGCCTTATACCAATAACAGTTGTCAAAACAGTACAACAAGGGGGTCAATTTGAGAAAGTTTCAAGTAGGAGATTACGTCATTCAAAAAGTTCTCGGCAGTGCTGTAAGACCGTCGGATGGGAAACTGGGGCCCAACTGGGGGGGGACCATTCAAAGTGATCGGAGATGATTTACAAGGAGACTATCACTTAGAAACAATGGAGGGAAGAGAGATACCGAGAGCATGGAATGCATCCAACCTTAAGAAGTTCTAGTTTTAGTCTTCTGTTTACTTTTCAACACTTAGTTTATGCAAATTTTAGTCTTCTGGAAGAGGGAGATCAAGTATAATGTCTACCAGGCGAGCAATAAAGTTCCCGGTAGTGTTGGTGTATTCTAGCAGAAAAGCTACATAGTGTTGGTGTATTCTAGTAGAAAGGCTGACGATCTGGGGTGCTCACCATCAGGAAAGTACTCACTCACCCTCCAAGTCTTTAACAGATCAAAAATATTGACATCTTGGAGGGAAGGCTCCTTATTTCTCTTGCAAAATATTCAAAGACAATAGAAAATCATGATTAGCAACAAAAAATAATAAGTAAAATGTAAGCAATTAGAGGAATAAGTGTTAACCTATATGATCATCCCTACAGTCAGGGCACAAAAACCCTGTGTATTCTTAGCCCTCAGGGAGCGGTGGATGTTGCCAATTTCTGGCTATTATCCCCTAATCCCAATACGATTTATTGGAATCGGGGAGGTTTACAACCAGTATCTTGTTGGCCTTCCTCTCCTTCAAGTAAAGGAGACCATTAGTGGTATGATATCAAGTGTAATAATACCTGATCTCTAGGATGACTGGATTGGTCCCACAGAGTTCATTTATACGATTAACCTCATTGACTATTCGCCAAGTATTAGGAGCACACTCAGTAGGAACCACCCCAAATAATTCAAAGAAATCTAAAAATAGAGGGGTTAGGGGAAAAGTCAATCATCCTTGGACCATGGCTAGGGTATTAATCCAGTGTCCCCCATCGACGTCTCTGAAATCTTTGGGCATGGGAACACACTCAACTATGACCCAATTAGGAATGGAATAGGTCTTCCTAAACTCATAAACATTTTTACCATGGATAGTGTCCAATATTTTCAGAGAAATTAATAACAATTACTGAAGTTGAATAGAAGAAATAAGAAAAAGAAAGCTGCAAAAAAATAGATAAGGATGGAAACTTATAAAGCTGAAAATTATGAATGAAAAAGCTCTGGAGTTTTTATAAGCAGAAGACTGGAAGCGAAGGTGACAGTTTGGTGTGGAAGAAACCTAATTTCAATGGGCATGCACAATCATAAGGAGCAATACCAGAGGGGATTTTGGCGCTTCATTCTTTTTAATTGGACAAGCGTACTCTTGCAACTTCAACATAATTACAAGTCTAACCTGTTGATTCAAATTCATGAAAATGGATCAAAATCATTGGGCTCAAGGCAGTGGTAAAATCCAATGGCCAAATAGCCTTAGCCCAGGGATTTTAAGGGAAATTGTGAGGATCTAAATATAACTTAGTCCCAATTCAAAACCGATCGACCAAGCCCAGTAGCATGTGGGGCACGCCCGACCCATCCTATTAGCAACAAGGGATTATTGACATCATTTATCACATGGATAAGTATGACATATCTACAGTTATTATTATCTCGCGTTAGTTACCCAAAATATCGGACGAGATATTCAAGGAGTCACCACGCATGCTTATCTCAAGCTAAGGGAGTTTCTTGACTGATTCAATTACTGAGTTTTTACATAACCATAAATACAACCCACACCTCAGGTCCAAAGGGGATGTGATTTCGAAACCTTGAGAGAACTTAATAAAATACAATGACCTCTCCGTGGACATAGGCAATTTGCCGAACCACGTATATTCTTTTGTTGTGTGATTGACATTTTATATTCTTTCTTTAATTACTTTCTAGTATCTTTTTAATTTTGATTAATTTGCACTTCTTAAATCAAATCCCCACATGAGAGATTTGTCCTGATTATGCCAACTTTTATAATTTAAAACAAAATATCAATATTTACTTTTTATTTATTTTTGGTTCAATGAAATGTTTAGTCGTGAAGTTATAATTATGAAAATATGATAATAATTAATAATTATATGTATAAGTGCATATTTTCAATTTTGGGCTACTCGCTTAATGATTGGGCCTTTTACACCTTATTTACTAATTTAAAATTTGCACCTTTTTAAAGATAATATGTTGATAATCTAATAAGGTCGACTTTCTTATTTTAATTTTATAAAGGTTTGCGATAATAATAAAAATTAGGGATGTCAATTTTCCCCAAAATTTTGGCTCCCCGCGGATACCCAAAAAAAATCCCCGAAAAATCTCCGAAATTTCAGGGATCGGATCGGGTTCGTGGAGTTAAAAAATCCTCGAAAAATTTTGGGTCGATTTCGGGTATAGCCTCGGGTCCCCGCGGGGATACCCGAATTATATATATATATATATTAATTATAAGAGGGACATAATCCTATTTTGTTCGTCCGCCTCCCTCATCATCTCAAAAAATCGTCCCTCATCATCACCACGCTCAGCTCCTTCCCATCTCCCCAACCCATCACCACGCTCACAGCTCATCTCCCCGCCCCTCAAAAACCCTTCAAAAAACCGTTAGATAACAGTTCTTAATATCTCTACCTCCACTAAACACAATAGAATATGGGAAAATCTAAATATACACTGTAGAAAAAAACCTTCAAAACACCACCATTTCCACCTCCACTAAACACAATCAAAACTCTTTCTCTCTCTCAAACTGAAACAAAAACTGGACAATAGAATATGAGCAGATCTTAATATCTCTACCTCCGATTTAAGAGTTTTCAGCCTCTTCAGTGTTTTTACAACAAAATATTAGTACGCATAATTTGGCAACTGAGATTTCAATACAGTTTATTCTGATTTAAGAATTTTTACAACAAGATCTTCACATATTTTGGTGTTGTAAATGAATTTTTTATATTAAAAAAAAAAAAGAAACGGGTTCCCCGCGAGGAAACTGATACCTGTTTTAAACGGGGACGGGGATCCCCAAACCCGAAATAACGGGGAACGGGGCGGGACGGAGAATGATATTTCTAATAGGGATGGAGAGTTAAAACCCGACCCCGAACCGACCTGTTGCCATCCCTAATAAAAATCCATATGACAATATCTATTCCATTTTTTGCTCTTATCGGAAAAAATATGTTTGTAGCCTATTAAAAATTTGTTTATTTACTATTTGGGTTACATTTGTTTACAGTATTTGGTGCTTGGGGTACGCTAATTTTCATTATTGTTGCATGTGTATTATTTTAACGGTGGTTCTTAACTTCCGTCCGCCAGTTGTACCATATGCACCCAATTACTAATAATACCCTTTATATTCAAGCATTCATACTCTTTCAAAATGTTTATATCCAGCCAAAAAACAAATAATTTCAAGGCAAACTGTTTCAAAAAACTATCAAAAAATAATTTCTAGCCAAAACAAAATTAATTTCCCAAAAAAAAATTCCATAAAAGAGAGTATTTTCAAGCCAAACTCCAATATTGAACTGTTTAAAAATAAATTTTTAAATGATTTTCAAAAAAATAATTTCAGCAAATAAAATGATTTTCAAAAACAGAATTTTAGTTAAAAAAATATATTCTCAAGAACTTCAGCAAACCCAAACCTCCGGCCAAAAAACAGAACTCCAATATATAAATACAAGCAAACAAATAAAAAAATAAAACTGTATTTCCATAAACACTTAAAAATATATAAACTATAATTCACAATAGTTAAAAATATATAAACCGTATGTCCATAAACAAAAAAAATCCACGAAATATGATCCGGCCAAAAAAAACAAGCCTCCAGTATTTACATCATAAAAATATTTCCATTAGCCAAAAAAATCCTAAAAATGATTTCCATTAACAAATATAAATAAATTCTAGCATAAAATAAAAATTAAAACGGATTTGAGTTAAAAAAAATATATTTCAAGAAAAAAAAGTTTTACAACAAAAATGGTTTTCAACAAAAGAAATTGGTTTTCCATCCCAAAAAATATTTCCAATTACAAAATAAATAATTTTAAGCAAAAAAATATGAAAATGAATCTGATTTCAGTCTAAAAATTTATTTTTAGAAAACAAAACGTTTTCCACCCCAAAAAAATGACTTTCAACAAAAGAAAAAAAATCCACCCAAAAAGTAAAAAAACGGATATCAGTAAAAAAATATATTTCAAGAAAAAAATGATTTCTAACTAAAAAAAAAATCCAGCAAAAAATTAAAAAATAAAACAGATTTGAGTTTAAAAAATATAAATTTCAAGAAAAAAAAGTTTTACAAAAAAAAATGCTTTCCAACTACAAAATGATTTCAATCAAAAAATATATTTCTAAGAAAAAAAACGTGAGGAGATCGGGAGAAGTTTTCAACGAATTAAATCTCATAAAACTTACCACGAAGAAGTTTAAATCTAAACTCGTCAACCTCGTTGGATCCATATCTTTTTCTCACTATGGGGAGATCGGGAGAGGGGCGGACACTGTTTAAATATTGCGCCGACCAAATAACCCGACGATGTGTACCGGATGACGAGATCCCGAAAGTCATCCAATTTTGTCATTCAGAAGCTTGTGGAGGCCACTTTTCGACGAAAAAGACGGCCGTTAAAATTTTGCAATGCGGCCTCTATTGGCCCACAATATTCCGGGATGTGTACGCTGCTTGTAAATCTTGTAATGGGTGCCAAAGGATGGGAGCTATTACCCGACGAGACATGATGCCTCTTACCCCCATACTCATTATTGAGATCTTCAACTGCTGGGGTATTGACTTCATGGGTCTTTTCCCCCCGTCCTTTGGTTTCCTATACATCCTTGTCGCGGTAGACTACGTTTCTAAATGGGTGGAAGCTATAGCTACCAAGACAAATGACAACAAAGTGGGGATTAAGTTCTTGCAGGAACACATACTTTCCCGCTTCGGTGCTCCGAAAGCGATAATCAGCGATAATGGCACGCACTTTTGCAATAGGCCATTCGAGAAGCTCATGAGAAAGTATGGCGTCGTTGATGGTACCGTTATCCCTTTTTTGTTGGCCCTTCTCACTTCCAAGTTGGGCGAATACGACGTTCCCGATGTTCAAAACTACACATACCCAAGGAATGTCACCCCGATCGCCAAAGAACTGATTATGGAGCGCATTGCCCCCGATGTTGCATGGAGGGGACAGACTGTCGTTGTTGGCCAACTTAACGAGAAAGCACACCTCACATTCCAAATTGTGTGTGCTGACATTTTGCAAACGTCCAACGATTTCGCGATGCGTCCCCATCAGGCCATAGTGACATACCACCTCTTTGATCCCAACACTTCCATTAACCTGGCTCGTACCCTATACGCCGACATCATCGTCGTAGCCATGGATGAGAAAGGTGAAACACCACTTCCATATGCACATATGATTACCTCCATTCTCAAGGACGCTGGCATTGAGGTGCCGTTTGATCGTACTCGTACCCCATAAGCATGATGTTTTGTTTCCAAGCGGACTTGTACCAACGCCAAGGGGATCCCAACGAGACATTGCCATCCTACTTCTATGACCCCTATGGCCCCGACGCGCCCAGCTCTTCCCAACCACCGCCCCAGTGAAGCTTTGGTTGTTTGTGGCAGTTTTTATTTGTTTCCCTTTTTCACATGGTTGTCTGCTTTTTGCTATTATTGTACCACAGTCCTGTTATATAAAAATCTGCATTTTCTCCATTTGTTTGTTTTATTTATCGACTTCTTATTTTGCCTTGTTTAGCTTTTCGTCCTTTTTTCTTGAGGACAACGCAAAAGTCTAAGTTAGGGGGGTGACAAGTGTGTATTTCTAAAACTCCACAAATTTTCAAAAATGCCCAGAAATTTCCAAAAAAATCATAAAATTTTGAAAAACCCAAAAATATTTTTGTTCAAAATAAATAAAAATTGGAATTCAAATTTTTCAAAAATATCATTAAAAGTCGGATTGAAGATTAACAAACCTGGTGAGATTCGAGCCTTACATCTTTGTGAAATTTATAAATCAATTTGAGTTAATTGTTAACTCAAAGTTCTTTCAGTGCCTAAAAAGTCGTCGAGGATCTCAATCCTTTCATTTTGATCGGTTATGGGAAACGTGTATGATATTGCCTTAAAAAGCGAGCTACAAATCTCTAAATTAAATTAATCTCGAGATGCATATGGTAAATTAATAAGTAATTCGGACAATGAAGTAGGCCCTCATTTGTTACCCAAAAAAATTAGCCATAAAAGGATGTGAAAAATTATCCCTTTGATAACCCAAATTGAGCCGAATAACAGTTATCCTTTTCGTTTGGTACCCCAAAAAATCCAAGTAGCTCGGAATTGCGAAAAATGAATATTCAATAAAGTCCGAAAAATGCATAAAAAGGGGCAAGAAAAAAAATAGTTATGCTCAACAAAAATAGCAAGAAAAGAAAAGAAGTGAAAAACAGAAAAAAAAATTAGAGAAAAAGAAGAAAAAATGAGCAATAGCCCGAAAAAATCACAAATGGACATCACAAATGACTTTTCCAATTCCATCCTTCCCTACCATTTTCATTTAACCCAATATACATTTAAACCCGAAAAAAAATCCTAACCGAGTCCAAATTGCGAAATTGGTTACCGCGTGGAGAGCTAAGACACCAAAAGATAATAAAAGAGATCATGCGTGAATAAGAGGCAATGTTCTCGTTTTTAAAATCGCAATCCGTTGATGAGATCATATCACTATAAAATTTTCTTCTTTCTACTTGTGTGCGTGACTTTGCGTCCATTATATTTACTCTTTATATCACGCATACCGAGATAATAATCACATTCCGAGTGATTCGTTTGAGAGAGCATTCCGTGAGAATTTGAAATCAAAACAAATTTTTGGATAAGTAACGTAATCGTCAATCAGTGGAAATTCGCGGTTAAATTTCTAGCTTCGCACACACGCACTACGAATTGAGACTTGTAAATATGACTTGATGATGATTATTTTTTGGGAAAGTTTGAATTATACAATTTTTGCGTATTTTGAATTTTCTTTAAGTCAAATTTTGTGGGTATATTCTCTGCAAACCCTCATGAGACACAACTCGTCCTACTAGGGTGACCTAGGGGTTTAAAGGCTTATTGCATACGCTAAATGCAATCTCTTGCCCGCGAAAAAGGTATTCTATCCCAATAAAATGTTTTTCAAGAGTTGAGCCTTGCTAGGATTCTTTTACATTGCTCGGGACGCGCAAAGTTCTAAGTTAGGGGGATTTGATTAGGCATAAATTCGTCCAAATTTATCCCTTTAATTTAGTTACTTTTAGCACCTCGAACAACGTAATCAATTTGATTTTATCACATAATCTTGCGACAGACTTATTCTAATGAGTACACCGAGTTTTTGGTATTTCGTACTAATTTTACAGGTAATTAATGTCAATAAAGAAAGAAAGAAACCGAAAGAATCGAGAAAGAAGAGAAGGAAAAGTCAAAATGGCAAAGTTGTAATTTTTATCTAGAAATCAACTGAGGCATTTAAGAAAAGTTGAAGATCCTTCAATTACGAGTACATAGGAAGAAACGGCACCTCAATCGGAGTCCCGGTGTGAAAGTTATGAGCAGTCAAAGTTTGAGGAAAAAGTCAAAGGAAACTCGGACCGATCCGAATTGCCAATTTCCAGAGAACCGCGGACTGAAGACAGATCGAAGATGAAAGAAAACAAACGAACCGATCCGTACCGAATTGATCCGGCCAAGAAATAAATGAACCGATTCGGATTCCAGCCAGACCGAACCGAAGGAGGACCGAACCGGTCCGACTGTCGAATTTTGATTTTTTAATCTTCCTCTAATGGAGAGTCCTAGTTAAGCTAAAACTCCTGAAGTTTTGTAGGGTATATAAACCCGTTTTATTATCATTCTTAGGATGAAGAATTTATCTAATTTTCCATTCTTTTTGTAATAACCCTAGTTTGAAGATTGATTACAATTTTAGTTCCAAGATTGAAGATTGTTCAGATTTCTGTGATTACAAGTATTTTTCATTGATGATTTTAGTGTTTTGGTAAGATTAGTAGTTAATTTCTTCTGTCCAATCTCCTTTCTACATCATTCTACAATACTTCCTTAATTTAATCATGATTTCCTGCAATTCAAAAATTGTTATCATTAGTTTCAGTATGTTAGGCTAGGTTTTTTTAAGGTTGGGATACATGAACTCAACCTGATGTGGTAGTAGCGTGTGTATAAAATTAATCCTTTAAATTTACTGGCTTATTACGACCGTATTGCGTAGAAACACGAAAATTGTAGATCTTTGGACCTCGTTTGCTTCCGAGTAATCAGGATGCTTCAGAATGCAAATCGAGTGTAACTATCGCAATACCGATTTACTCGTCCTCTGATTAAGTATGGTGCGGGCTTGAACCTCATATACGTAATGCTTGGGAGTACTAAATTATGGGTCTAATTAATCACTTAAATTTAAGATTAGTTTTATACCTGCAATACACTAGGGTTGGGGGATTGTATTCAGTCCTGTTTTTCTTCGTCATATAGTTTAAAGTTTCAAATCATTCTTCATCAGTATTTTAGGTAATTTAGAATAGTTGCACTCTTTCATAATTTCACAATTGCATCTAGTGTAGTTATTCCACAAATCAAATCACCTTTTCCTTTTCTTTGAGAATCAGAGTTAGGATTTCCTTATCTATCCAACGTCGTTACAACTCTGTTCTCCTATTTCCATGTGGATACAATCCCGACTTATCGGGTTTATTACTAACGCGACAGGCTTGCACTTAACCCTAGAAGAGAACGCACATTAGAGACACTTTTTGAGTCGCGTCAATAATATTGAGTATTACTGAGTATATATGGTAATATATGATTATGGAAATTATTAAAACTATCGCGAGTCGTAAATACGACAATTTGGGAAATTAAGTTGGGCCGCGCGTGCCATTCGCGTCAGGAATTAATTTAATTAGATTAAAAAGTGAATTTTAATTTTATCATTCGTATGGTCATTTTGAGTGTGACAACGTGTTCGTAGGGGTCGAGATAGTCATAAAACACTAGTCGGGGGTTTAGTTTGGATCCCGGGGCACTTTTAGGCCAAATCGGCAACCCGGGAGGGTATTTTAGTCATTTTAAATTTTATGGAATTTAGACCCACGAATTTTAGGGTTTATTTATCAGCTTTTATGAAGGTCATTAGGGACATTATCAGCCAAAAATAAAGAGTGGGTTACGTGAGTTAGAGGAGAAGTTGCAGGAGGTTTCCAAACCATAGCCACCACCCACCACCACCACTTTCGACATAATTATGACCGGAAAGAAGGGAAGAATCATCCCTCGGACACCACTAACAAATCTAAACAACAATCTTAAGGCAAGTGATTTGATTCCATTAGTTTTCATCGAATACTTCTTCCAGGTTAGTGTAAGATTTGATATTAGCCTTGAAAGATGATGAAAACCCATGAAATTTGGTGGAGAACTCTAAATCTTGGATAGAATTGCATGTAGACTAGTTCTGGACAAAATTTAGTAACCAAAACTTGACCCTTGAGGAATTAAAAATGAACTAAAGAAGAGAAATACCATGGTTCTTTAAGAAAATAGAAAACTAAGGTTTTTATGAAGATTTGATCCATATAAAAGGTTAATTGCTGATGATTTAATGGTTTCGGAACGTTAAAAATATTGTATTTAGGTTGTACAATGATCCCATACCCTTAGTTTAGAATTTCATACCTTGAATTCTTTTAAGGATCTCTTGACCTTGTATATATCCAAAACATTTATTTACTCCAACTAAACCCATAAGTTGTTCAGTAAAAACAAAATTTATAAATCAAATCTTTTATTCACTCCACTCACTTCTCAAAAGCCTTAATGGATATAACCTCAAACAAAGAAATTAGTCTACAGAAACTATATTTGGGTAAAACCCATAAGATGTTGCGAAAAAAACACAAAGATCTATTAAACATAGTAGTTACACAAACACCTTTAATTTCAAACAAAGTTTCATAAATAAGGTTAGATGTCCAGAATGATAATATAGTCTATAGAGAAAACGAATAGCTCCGAATTACATGAGGCATCTGACCGTACTAAACAAAGCATACAAAGAATTTATCGCAAAAGCTAAGGAGGCATCTGATTCAACACCAGTAATGGTGGTTTTAGCGCTTCTTGGGCGAAGAATCCTTAGAAGAGCTACGCAATGATGCGTATGAGAACGCTAAAATTTCCAAAGAAAGGATGAAACTCTCTCATGATAATATCATTCGATGCAAAGAGTTTCTTCTCGAGCAAAAAGCTCTTCTATATAACTCTCGGCTTCATCTCTTTCGGGGAAAGTTGCGGTCACGATGGTCTGGCCCGTTCGTTGTGAAGAATGTTTTCCCTCACAGAGCTGTTGAGTTAGACGATTTAAAATGGGGAAATACATTCAAAGTAAATGGACAACGCCTAAATCCATATCTAGAGGCGTGTGTGGAAGAAGTCGACATTGTTTAGTTGTTGGACCCCATTTACGGGGTAGAGTAAGCTGCTACAGTGAGGTCGTCGCACCCCCGACGCGTATGGGGTGAATTATTGTGTATAGTAGATGAGAATCGTGTGAGTAGTGAGAGTCCATAAGATTAGCATACAATAAGGTGAGAGCATTCACATATTTCGGAAAATTGAGTCAAGTTGCATTGACCATAGATATCGAGAGGATTTTGAGTCCAAATTGATAGGGAGCATGCTGAGAATTGAAAACTTTCAAAGAAGAGCGATCGCAATTAAGTTAGGGGGAAATCCAGCTCAATGCAAGAACCGGATCGGTTCTTTTCTTTTTGAGCCGGATCGGTTCCTTTTCCCACACTTTAATCCAATACTCTTAAGGTCCATATTTCTGCCACTAACCTCATATTTCTATCACAAACTACCACCGAAGATCAATAAGAAGTTATATACCAGAGACAAGAGCTGAGCCAGTATGGCCTTTGCATCCAACTACGATCTCTACCAAAAAGTGTGAAATTGCTTATTCAATATGTTTTGATATTGATATTTCAGATGCTTAGTTTGTTTTTTGTAACTATTTTTTTTTAATTTTTTAGATGTGAATTTAATTAGTATTGGATGTTGATCATTAAGTTTTGAGAAAAAAATTCAATGCTGTCATTTTGATTGTAAGATCGGGAGAGGGGCGGAGGGTGAGGGGGAATCCGTGGTGTAGAGGGGCAGCCGTGGCCATGGCTTCCATAAAAGGAGAGAGAGTGAAATAGGTGGCTATGGTTGCCATTAGAGGAGGAGAGAGAGAGTGAAAGAGGTTGGAATCAATTTTTGGGATTGATAACATTGTTTTGTCTTGAAAGAGTAGGGGTATGTTTGGTAATTGATAAAAGGAGGTGAGAATTGTTAAACGACCATTGATAACAATCGTTAAAATAACACTCATGCAATAATAATGGAAATTAACGTTCCCTAAGCACTAAATACAGTAAACAAATGTACCCCAAATAGTAAATGACCCTTAAAAATTCATAGTTTAAATCCAATATTATTTTAATTATTCATTTATAGCTCACAACTTTTTTTCTATAAGTATTGGATTCTTCTATGTGCTCCTAATTTCTTTGTTCTAAGTTACCCCTTCCCTAAAATAAATCAATTGGATATGAAAAATATATTTATATCTTATAGGATGTAGTCTGTTAAACATCACATTTACAATCAATTTTGTTATTAAAAACTAGTTTTAATTAAACTAGCATGCAACCCGCGCGATGCGCGGGTGCATTCTAATTACACATGTAAAAAAGAACAATATATAAAAAAACACAACGTACTAAGACTATTTCGAGGAGGGTGACAATTTTAAATATTCTTCAAACCAATTTTCGTATGTTAAAGTTTAGATATTTTTATTTTTATTTTTAAACAGTTAAAATTGAAAATATAAAAAATCAATTTCATTTTCAAGCCATCTAATTAGGTTCTCGAACACACGCCTAATTTTAGTTTATTACAAAAATATTAAAACAATGAAACCTCAAATCCAACCAAATCTTCCAAACATAAATTCCATGTAAACAATT
Source organism: Sambucus nigra (assembly GCA_949130495.1). Classification (NCBI taxonomy): domain Eukaryota; kingdom Viridiplantae; phylum Streptophyta; class Magnoliopsida; order Dipsacales; family Adoxaceae; genus Sambucus; species Sambucus nigra. The sequence continues at coordinate 288,096,029 of OX422215.1, read as the reverse complement.
TTTTTTAAAACAATTGTCCATCTAGAAAAGCACACAAAAGTATAAAAAAAATAATAATGAAGACAACAAATCTGGAATCGTAAGTTCATAAAAAGACTCCCCATTTTATATCATTTATATTTTGTCAGCATAAACATAAGAATAAAATATAAATATTCCACCCCGATCTGCCAAATAAAAATAATTCTCTCTCTCTCTCTCTCTCATCTCAGACACACAAAACCAACCCTCACCTTTTGCTAAAACCCAACCATCTGATGTGAATTCCACTAACTCTCTCACCTCCCTATTAAATATTATCTTGTGTTATGGGATCCCGCCAAGACACCCAATTAATTGATTTTTGAGAGAATTTTGGAAAAATTATTTGGGACTCATAGCACCACTCAAACAACAATAATCAATACCACCACCAGCACTCTACACCCACCACCACCGACACTATTACCTCCGGCACCCTCACCAACACACCCACGTTCAACGAAAACCCCCAACCTTCATTTTACAAACCCATGAATAAATTGAAATATAATGCAAACCCATGAATCCATGAACAAATTGCTCTGAATTTCCATTATTGCTCTGAACCTTCATTGTTACTCTGAATGGAATACAACATAATCACTATTTCAAAGACCATTTAAAATTATCAAGGTTGATCTGAACACAGACCATTAAAAATCCTTTCTTACATCTAAATCATGGAAATTTGATGTATTTTAAGAGAGAGGATTGGGTCAGGTGAGAGATGGAGTTAGGTCGAGTGGTTTGTGGTGGGAGTGAAGTGGCGAGGGTGCAGTGGTGGGTGGGCTGCTGGTGGGGTCGGAGCGTGGTTTAATTGGATCTCCGGTAATGAAAAAAATAATCGGTAAGAGATTGTGCTACTGGATGAAAAGTCGGTACTTCTGTTAGATGTTTGTGGCTAGTCAAGGGTAAATTTATAGGGAAGAGTGAGAAAGAAAAGGGTGCCGAGAAAGGGAATGGAATGGACGAATATTTATGTGGGACGCTGAGAATACACCAATTATATGAAAAGCACCATTAAGTGTCATTGAATGGACAGGGATGATGTATATGGCCCAGTAGGACGTTTAGAATATAATTGAGAGTGCTCGCATGAATGCTCTAAAAATAAAGGAACAAATTCTCGTGTCTTCCGTTTTAAAGTATTACTAGCATGCAACCCGCGCAATGCACGGGGTCATATAGTTTTTTTTCTAACATATTTCGATACTTATATGTGATCAAGAACGTAGTTTTATCGGGGTGATAATTTTAAAACTCATACGAACATGACTAAATCGATATTGGCTTGCCCCGAACATAATATAATAAATCATGTTATTTTTATTTAGTTCAGTTCGATCAATAATATTCACATTTAAATAATAATTGGTTTTATGTTGTGTTTTCGTGTTCCTATTATATTTAGTATCAATTTATACAAACAATTCCAAATTAATATCTTATACAATACATGAACGAAGAAAAGCCCATTATTTAAGTCAAACAATAAATTTTGATTGACAAAAATATATTCATAATAACTTGCAAAAAAAAAACTTACATATTATATTATCTCAAATAGCATTTAACTTTTTAACTAAAACATACTCCATTTAGACGTCTATATATGAACATCCTAATGCATGAACCAACTAAATGCATGTATCGACTAAATACATGAACGTTTATTTAAGTTTTTATACATTAATTTCATAATATATGAACCAACTAAATTCATGTATTGTCCATTTAAACTTTTATATATGAACTTTATAATACATGAACCAATTAAATTCATGTATTGTCTAAATATAAGAGAAATTTTAAAATGGTAATAAATGATCTTCATTAAACTCTCTTTCTATTGTTTTAGAAGTATAACTAGCATGTAACCCGCGCGATGCACGAGCGCTTTATAATATTTTTATAATATCCTTAAAAACCTATTTAACGTTTTTGTAATAAATTTTTTTACAAACTTGTAAAAGTTATAGTTGATGTAATTCTAAAATTCACCCAATACATAGACTATAATAAGCCTAAATTTCACAAAATTAAGATTAACTGATGAGAATTTCGTTACTTTGTGGCACAAGTGTTTGGGTCATATCTCCCAAAGGAGAATTGAAAGGCTTGTGTCAAATGGAATACTTGAACCCCTTAATTTCACAAACTTTGATGTTTGTATTGAGTAAAGGGGAAACAGACAAACAGAAGGAAATTAAGTGACAAAAGGAGTTATAATGTCTTAGAATTGATACATTCTGGCATTTACGGTCCATTCCCTACGGCTTCATGGAATGATCAACAGTATTTTATCACTTTTATAGACAAATATGCTTGAGACTCGAATTGGCTCGTTCGAACAAGGGAGCCATAGAAAGAGCAGACCTCGGCTGCCCAAATCGCTCCGTACAGTTCATTAAGGAATTGGCACCAACCCCTAGGCATGAAGAGGGCGGTGATGGAATTGGGCAGACCTGTCCATTGGACAGCGCGCTCCATGTGGAGTTTGCGATCCGGACCAAAGAACCGATTGCACCAACGCCCCTCTTGGCGGGAACGAAATTCACCCTGTCCGGAGGGTAGGATTTTAGTGGAGTCGTATTTGACGGGGGCAGGTCATTGGGCCATGATAATAGGGAGAGGTTACTGTAAAATTAGGGAGAGATAAGGGAGGAGTGATGTCGTTGAAGGTGTGGAGAAGAGTGGGGGCTATGGGTGGGTATTAATAGGTGATCGTATTGACCCTTCTATTATAAAATCTTGTAGTTCTTTGTTGGTAGGTGGCTTGACTATTCTTCGGCATGCAATCTCCTTCCTTTAAGGTTCTTGGGTTTACTCTTTTATTATAAAATCGAGTCATTAACTGTTGGTTAGTTGTCGCTCTAAGTGCTACGTGTTCCCTTACTTACTCTACTAAATCAAGATCGAGTCTTCTCACCACCTCAAGTCAACGATTAACTCAGGTTTATAGAATTGTGTAAAGATGGGGAACAAGGAAAATATAGATAATATAGGATGAAAGACTAAAGGATAGACTAATGTGTAAATGGTTCGGCCTTGGCCTACATCCACTGTGCAAACAGGAATTAATTCTACTATATATAATGGTTGGAATCCATTACTGGGTTTTACAAGCTTTCTCTCTCTATAAGGATATTTCAATAGATTAATATTATGGTTTTGGAATTTTCATCCTTTGTGAAGATGATGAAGTAGCCTTTTATAGTGTTGTAGGTGCATAGTGTCACCCCCTAGTATGTAGCCTATGTGTATGAGATAAGTGAGCCAGTGAGATAGTGTCGGCTATTTTATGCATGTGTATGTCATAATGAGTAAATATTCCTCTTATGTCGGGCTGATATACTATAACAGTTTTGTCCATGTGTCCCTTCGATGTCCATATCACATATTCCATGCAGTTGTTGATATTGGCTTATTGAGGTTTCCACTGGTCGAGACTAATGCGATGATCTTCCTTACGAGCGAGGCCGAGAATGATGCTTGCCCTAAACTCTATTTGATTGGTCTCGACTTCATAACATCATATGGGGCCGACACATGATAGGGCAGAGACTTGGAAATGCCATGTTATAAGCACAACGATAGCCTTCATGAATGGTCGTAGACGTTCTCTTGATTGGGTCTCGAAGGACGGGATTGTTTGACTTGGCCCATTATAGCATGGGCCCATATGAGGATGATTCTAAGTCGCACTGAGAGGGGTCATGCTGCTGGGATAATTCTTGTCCAAATGAGATCACACTTATGTATATCAATCACCCCTAGACCTTAGTATTCAATGTATATTGGAGGCTGAGGTGTAAAGTCATCTTCCGTCCTGCAATAAGATGTTCCCTCAGTGTCAGAGAGAATATTGGTGATGTGAGTGGGTTGGAAAAGTGTTGGAGATGTCATTTTAGGGTTCTTACATAAATGTCACTACGATATTCCCATGTGAACAACTGTCACTTTGTGGATGGTGTAGCATGTTGCCCAATAAGCGACAGTAGCATGCGTGATGGGGACTGGTTCCTGTGACAACCCGCCTAATAAGATACCGGGCGATCACTCCTATACCAAATTTTAACATGAGTCTCATATGGATTATTCTTAGCATCACTGTCAAAAATCCATTTAATTACTAATAACCTATTAGGTTGGCGTTAAAAACTTTTACATAACTACTCTTTTCAAACAATTATAAATAAAACATTCACACAGAATACGTGAATGAAACTGAAATAAAATAAAATAACCGAACACTCGGTCAAAATAATACAACCATATCTATAAGGTTGCCATGCACTCACATCATAATAATGAAACCTCTTCTCATCGAAGTTCCATTTACCCATATCAATAAAGGTGAACTCAACCTGTATCCAGGTGAGATACCGCAACAACAACCTGTTCCCTCCAGGAACTGCGGACACGATAGTCTTGCCATCATTAGCCTACTATCGCTCCGAACAACCAATAACATTATATACTCACCATATCACCATACTCGTATAGACATAGAAAACGATCATCCCAAACCAGATATATATATATAATATATCAACACCCGCCTTTATGGCGAATGAAGGAAAATAGAACTCCGCTACCACGGACAACACATAGACATACATTATATAATGTTATCGATATGACTACAAACTCCAATTACACACTCGAGTCTAGGGCTAACAAAACACCGTGACTTTCTCTAGTCACACTAACTATAACTTTTTCATTGAGGTAAAACTCATAACAACAACTTCGTTCCAATAAATTCCCAGGGTGGATGTCCACCAATGGGGTCCTCGAACATACCCATTTTCCATAAGTGTTAGAAACACTTATCTAGTGAGCCTATCATTCCTCGAAAAGACTCATTCTTCATTGTACCTACCTCACCTCGGTACAAGATGCACTTCTCCATATTACTCTTTATTCACCGTCGACCTCTGGCCGAACCTTATGTGAATAATTCCCAAAACAGCATTCCTTTCATTCTTGCTGAACCACGGGGACTCACTGTTAAAACTATACGTAAGATCCCTTTCGAATCCTTACTTCACTGGGAAAATTCAACTTTAGTACCACACTCTACTATGGCGGTACTAAGGTACTCATAACTATTATACTTTAGTAGTCGTTGAGACAATAATTAGCAAACACTGCAAAGGAAGTGACCTCTACTACAGTCCACATTCTCGACTTCTACCAGCTGCTCCATCACCTCCTGCTGCCATCCAAACCTCGCACATGAATCTCAAACGAGCGCGCAAAAGATTACTATGATCTTATAATATGGAAGGAGAATGAAATCTCACAATAGAAATCAACAATCATAATCTTGAGGCTCTATAACAAATCGAGAGGAACGCTGAAAGCGTAGTACGTCCGCACAGATTCCTAAGGACACTAGAACCTGATCCTCTGATACCATCTGATTTATGTTTTACAACTAACACATCAATTATTTTGGGGTATCCACCCATTTGAACCCTAACTTTCATTTCTTCCAATTCATCACCATAGTTTACACCATTAACAAGGATTTAAGCTTAAAATTCATCTATTATCATTATTACGATAAATCCTTATGAGAACTGCTCCCAAAAATCCATTTGCACAAGAATACCCAAACCCAAAATCTTTAGGGTTTATTAATACCAAACTATGGTATGAGATTTATGCAAAAAGGTAAATAAAGCAAGTAAACACTTGCCTGGAGGATGAAATCCGACGACCTCGAGTCGAATCCGGCAGAGTTTGGCCCGAATCTCCATTTTCTCCTCCTCTTTCTCCTTCCTCTCTCTCTTCTCTCTCTTTTCTTTCTTTTCTTTCTCTTTTCTCCCTCTCTCCCTCTTTATAAAGAAAGAAAACGGGTTTAACCCCTTAAAACCCAAAAACGACTCGTTTACCCAATTACGAGTTACTTTTACCTCTAAAATTACCCGAAACTCAATTTTGACAATCGGACACTCTTTTCCGACTATCTCGGCCATTTCGAGACTCATGGTGCATTCGAAATTTTCATCCGAGGTACTTGACCGCAAATCACTATTTTAACCCAAAATAAATAAATGTGGTATTTTCATTAAAATATTATCTTCTGTTGCTTTACCCGGCAGCGACACATTATTAAAATACTCCAATTCATTTATTTAACAGCAAAAGTAAATATACCATCCATAAAAAATCATTAAATCCTCGAAAATCCCAAAAATCGCTATTTTGAGAAATTCTCCAAATTGCCAATTTATACTCAATTATGGGATTTAAATGTCTCCAAAAGGGCGGGTTGTTACATACTCCCCCCCTTACAACGAAATTTCGTCCTCGAAATTCAGATACGACCTACACCACCAATCCTAGGATCACTCCAAATCCTAATACCTCAAGGGGAACGATACTAACCCAATGGTTCCTAACCATATGCTATACGACTACCATGATCGTAAAGTGACTCTAATACGTCACATTGTACCCATCATCTATAACGCCTCTCGGCATGAATTTTAACTTTATATACTACGCCTATTCTATTTCAGGCGGTATATAAACCAACTACTAAGGTGCCCATACACCTTTCTAACCTGTGCACATCTGCACAACCATAGAGAACGTTCGACACGCAACACTCTCTCCAAACAAGGGTCTCCTTTCCTCGGTGTAATACTCAAATATGGGTTCTCCCAACCCGCGAAATGCAATTCTCCTAACCTCGGCGCCACTACTCTATCGAACCTACATCCTACAAATGCTACGATCGATGAGAAACGAGCATCCTAAATATGTCCCTAGTGCCCAAGGCCTCTCTCAACTTCCAACATTTGCTTGGTTTCATGCGTGGGACGTCTCGCAAAAGCGAAATCCAAACAAGGAACCCTCCCGTTACACTAATCCCTCGCGTTGTCGGTCATCGAGATATAGCGACCTAAGGCAAACCAGCGGGACGTACTAAATCCTACCACGCTAACCTACGAATGCATTCCTACTATTCTATTCTTTCGCCCATGCGAAAGGAAACCTAACTAATCGAAGTGCCCAATCTCTGTAAGAACACTACGAACATCACACCCAAATCATATTTCATCAAAATTTGCCTTCTCATTCAGGCCTGACTATTATCCTCGAGTCAATTTCTCTAAGTCCCACCTCACCCACTCACTTGTGGTGAGAGGACCACTTTAGTGCTTTTTCATAGCACAATATTTCCATAAACATGCCATCATCATATGCTCATAGTCTATAGTGGTTCATCCACACTATAAGACTTTTCCATAAACCAATATCCTCGCATCCTATAACATCTCTCCACTCTCGACGCCGTTAAGATTCATGTGTGGAGCGTCTCGCAAAGCAAAATCCAAACAAGGAACCCCTCCACATACTTCTACTTAACCTTGTCGGTCATGGAGGTCCGTTATTTGAAACATGCAATCGGGATAATCTTAACCCCTTTCTAAACAAAAGGTGGTCTAAACTCCTATCTCTAACTAAGAGTCACCCCACCTAGCGCTCGTACTAATATTCAGTCCTCACGCAAACCCATGATGAGCTTAATCTTACAGCTCAACAATAATCCTGCGGCCTTAAACCAAAAAGTGGTATGTGATAACCCGCCTAATAAGATACCGGGCGATCACTCCTATACCAAATTTTAACAGGAGTCTCGTATGGATCATTCTTAGCATCACTGTCGAAAATCCATTTAATTACTAATAACCTATTAGGCTGGCATCAAAAACTTTTACTTAACTACTCTTTTTAAATAATTATAAATAAAACATTCACACAGAATACGTGAATAAAACTGAAATAAAATAAAATAACCGAACACTCGGTCAAAATAATACAACCATATCTATAAGGTTGCCACGCACTCACATCATAATAATGAAATCTATGCTCATCGAAGTTCCATTTACCCATATCAATAAAGGTGAACTCAACCTGTATCCAGGTGAGATACCTCAACAACAACCTGTTCCCTCCAAGAACTGCGGACACGATAGTCTTGCCATCATTAGCCTGCTATCGTTCCGAACAACCAATAACATTATATACTCACCATATCACCATACTCGTATAGACATAGAAAACGAGCATCCCAAACCAGATATATATATATAATATATCAACACCCGCCTTTATGGCGAATGAAGGAAAATAGAACTCCGCTACCACGGACAACACATAGACATACATTATATAATGTTATCGATATGACTACAAACTCCAACTACACACTCGAGTCTAGGGCTAACAAAACATCGTTACTTTCTCTAGTCACGCTAACTATACCTTTTTCATTGAGGTAAAACTCATAACAACAACTTCGTTCCAATAAATTCCCCGGGTGGATGTCCACCAATGGGGTCCTCGAACATACCCATTTTCCATAAGTGTTAGAAACACTTCTCTAGTGAGCCTATCATTCCTCGAAAGGACTCATTCTTCATTGTACCTACCTCACCTCGGTACAAGATGCACTTCTCCATATTACTCTTTATTCACCGTCGACCTCTGGCCGAACCTTATGTGAATAATTCCCAAAATAGCATTCCTTTCATTCTTGCTGAACCACGGGGACTCACTGTTAAAACTATATGTAAGATCCCTTTCGAATCCTTACTTCACTGGGAAAATTCAACTTTAGTACCACACTCGACTATGGCGGTACTAAGGTACTCATAACTACTATACTTTAGTAGTCGTTGAGTCAATCCTTAGCAAACACTGCAAAGGAAGTGACCTCTACTACGGTCCACATTCCCGACTTCTACCAGCTGCTCCAACTAACCCTCACCTCCTGCTGCCATCCAAACCTCGCACACGTATCTCAAAAGAGTGCGCAAAAGATTACTATGATCTTATAATATGGCAGGAGAACAAAATCTCACAAGAGAAATCAACAATCCTAATCCTGAGGCTCTATAACAAATCGAGAGGAACGCTGAAAGCGTAGTACCTCCGCACAGATTCCTAAGGACACTAGAACCTGATGCTCTGATACCATCTGATCTATGTTTTACAACTAACACATCAATTATTTTGGGGTATCCACCCATTTAAACCCTAACTTTCATTTCTTCCAATTCATCACCATAGTTTACACCATTAACAAGGATTTAAGCTTAAAATTCATCTATTATCATTATTACAATAAATCCTTATGAAAACTTCTCCCAAAAATCAATTTACACAAGAATACCCAAACCCAAAATCTTTAGGGTTTATTAATACCAAACTACGGTATGAGATTTATGCAAAAAAGTAAATAAAGCAAGTAAACACTTGCCTGGAGGATGAAATCCGACGACCTCGAGTCGAATCCGGCAGAGTTTGGCCCGAATCTCCATTTTCTCCTCCTCTTTCTCCTTCCTCTCTCTCTTCTCTCTCTTTTCTTTCTTTTCTTTCTCTTTTCTCCCTCTCTCCCTCTTTGTAAAGAAAGAAAAAGGGTTTTAACCCCTTAAAACCCAAAAACGACTTGTTTACCCAATTGCGAGTTACTTTTACCTCTAAAATTACTCGAAACTCAATTTCGACAATAGGACACTCTTTTTCGACTATCTCGGCCATTACGAGACTCATGGCGCAGTCGAAACTTTCATCCGAGGTACTTGACCGCAAATCACTATTTCAACCCAAAATAAATAAATGCGGTATTTTCATTAAAATATTATCTTCTGTCACTTTACCCGGCAGCGACACATTATTAAAATACTCCAATTCATTTACTTAACACCAAAAGTAAATATACCATCCATCGAAAATCATTAAATCCTAGAAAATCCCAAAAATCGCTATTTTGAGAAATTCTCCAGATTGCCAATTTATACTCAATTATGGGATTTAATTCTCTCCAAAAGGGAGGGTTGTTACAGTTCCCTAATGATTTCGCATGGGAAATCATACAAAATCATTTGTAGGTTTAAAACCCAAAAATATCATTTTTCTTCTTCCTTAAGATAAGTAAGGAAAAATAGAGCTCCGTTTGACTATCTCTCCTCCGTTCTCTAGTTTTTGGAGACCTCATCTCCTCTTCTTCATTCTAAGTGCTTTTCTTCCCCTGATAACTTTCATTCCTTTCCCTTTAATCTTCATTTTCCCATTTATGTTGTTATTTTTTTTCTTTAATTACGATGAAGTTTGCGTTTTACGGCCACCCTCTTTGGTGGCATTGGGGGTTGTTTTGGAGGTTCTTTAAAGTATTTAGGTTACAGTGGTAATGTACTTAGTATTTTGGAGAGAGAATCCATTCTTAGGTGATGGTTCTTTTTTTCGATGAGTTTTTTGATGATATTTCGGGGTGACATTTATTGTTGTTCTTGACTAGTTTCACAGTGAAAATGATTAAGTTCCCTTTGCTATATCTTTAAGTCAACACAAGTCAAACACCACTTGTGTTTTATCATGTACCATAGATTGTATGAGTGAGGAGAGAAGATCCCCCACCTCAAAGAGCGCATACTTGGGGAGATTCGTAAGGCCGAGGCTGAGTCTAGGAGTAGAGCTGAGGCCGAATCTAGACATCCTAGCAGTCTTATTCCTTTATATGTGGTTCATACTCCCTTGCTCATAACTTACCCAACTCTAAACGAACCTAGAGTTATTTTTACCATCAGCGATTCTATGTTAATAGCTTCTTTTGGGGTTCCTTGTCTTCCCCCTCATCTAAGGGTTACAGACCTTCACACATGGAGCGTTCCCATACCGATCCTAAGAGAGCTGACTCCTTTGAGGAAGCTATGCGAGTACCTAACTCTCATTTGCACAAGAGTGTAACTGTCGAGTCTTGTAACCGAGGTTACCCCCAAACACCAACTTGTCAACCGGAAGGTGCCGAGCCTGATGTTCTTGAAATCTTAGATGGCGATAAGCCAAGGGTTGAGGAGGTGTCTCTTGAGCCACCAAAGGCTATTCCAATCTTGGCCATAACTGGGGATGAATTTCTAAGTTAGTATCCCTACGATCAAGACCCAATAGATGACGAGGATGAGGATTAACTTGACACCTCATATGCTTCAACTATCCCAAGTGATGTCCGAAAGATGGACTTAATTATTTTGAGACACCTCTATAGTGTTAAATATTCGATTAGGATGATAGTCCCCTCAGAGGATGAGATGGCGTTCAGCAGCTGGGTGGTGGGAGAGGTTGATGTTTATGAGCAGATGTATAAGGTTAGCTTCTATCTGCCAATTTATCCTAACGTTCAGGCCATCTTTGCAAGTATCAACTTTTTATCTATGGAGTTTACCCCTAATGCACAAAGGAATTTTCTAGGGGGAATTCAATTATGGAATTTAGTGTATAAATTCTACCTCCCATCCAAAGTCTTTAGCGCCTTTTACACAGTTTCCATAAATAAGTCTATGTCGTGCTACTTTCATTTCGTAGCTCAAAATTCTAATAAGAAATTCATCCAAATCAACTAAAATTCTAACCATGATTAGAAATCTCGATATTTCTTCGTATCTAGTGACTGGGAGTTTGATAACAACATCTCTTCTAGCATCCACGAGTCGAAAATTCCCCAAAATGTGGTAAGGTAAATATAGCTGGCAAGCTTGACCCTGGCTTGAGTTTAGATGCCCGAGAGAACATTGATTTTCTCTGAACATCCACTAAAAATGAAGGGATAATACTCTTTGAGGATCTTCTGAATCTTTATCTGTTAGTCAAGATTGGATTAGGGGTTAGCCCCCTAACTGAGATGTGTAAGTTCATTTTGCAAAATCTCTTAACTTTACTGTTGTCTTTTTCCAGTTAAATTTAGCCGACACTTATAATTTGCTTTATTTGCAGATCGTCCAGCAAAAGTCAGTGACAAAGTTTGAAGAATGGCAGTCCTCATTACTGGCAACCTCTTATCTAAACTAGCTGTCAAGAATGTTGCACCGTCGGAGCCACAATAAAAGATAACCACAGGTGGTCCCCCAACAACTGAAGGATCGAAGAAGAGAAAGGATTTGCTCGAGGGTACTAGTGCCAACCCTTCTCAGACACCAAATAAGAAGAAGGACGTCTCGTCCGAGACTACTAGGGATGAAGCTTTCCCTATTTTTAAAGATACTGTACCCGCAGTTCATCTGGCATAGCTCAATATGATGATTGACTCATTATGTGGTAGTCAGCGGAGGGACTAAGAGAACATTGAAGTGTTTATTTATGCGTGTGATAATCGATACTTCAATGCCCAGGACTCCTCTTGGGTCATTGAATTTTCTATTCATCGGACTACTAAGCTAATAATTATTGTCATAAAACATTTTAAGTGTTATATCGTATTGTATTGAATTTTGTTTTCATCTGGCAGTCTATGATTGCACTTCAAAACATGAAACTGTGGGGGAAGGAGTCCACCAAGAAGATCAAGGAGGCTGAGTCTTCCATCATAAAAAATGATGACTTGAAGAAGCAGCTTCAAACTATTGATGCGACTCATTAGAGTCAGATCAAGAGCAGGGTAACAAGCACAAAGAGGTGTTAAAAACTCAGAAGTTGTACCAAAAAGCTAAGATAAGTGAGGTAAACCAAAAGATGTACCAACTGATCAAGGGGAAGGGAGTTAATATTAAAGAGGCGATGAAGAAGGGAATCTCAGTCTCCAAAGAGTCGAATGAGTTTTCCAACTATGCTATTCAATACCTAGAGAAGGGCACCAAAATCGCCTGTATCGGGTGCTGAACATGCACTTCGACTTGGTTTCGATTGACCTCAGCTTGGTAAAGTTCTAAAGTCATTCAATTTGGAAGACCCTGAGAGCATCAGTGGTTTAAACCAAGTTCAGCCTAAGGCTGAAGCTAAAATTGTTGTCGCCCAGACTACAGTTGTAACTCAGGGGGTTGACGAGGTAGATGTGGGAGGCATTAATGACCAGGAGGAGAGCATTACTAACCCTCTTATTATTTTTGAAGTGTTGGCTAACACCGAGAACGTTGACACTGAGAATTAGCCTTTATCTCTCTAATGGGCGACTGCCTGTTGGTTTTACGCCCAATTTTTCTTTATGTAACCTCATCCTTTAAACAATCTTGTCTTTAAACATTGATTCCATGTAAAAAAATTATTGTGAACAACTTTCATTTTGACTGAATTGAATTCATGGAATGTTGAATGTTGATAACTGTTGTCTCTAATCTAATTTTTATCATCGATTAATGAAGTTTGAGTATGATATTCAAATTATTCCTTGGGTTTGTTTATCACCATTTAACATGATGATGTTACACACAACCACTATTAGGATGATTTTTAATTTTTGCATTCACTACTAAGAGTTCCAAGGGTGATCCCCCCTCTCAGCATTATTAGGAGGGTGTGAAGGAGACGAAACTCCTCAACCACTCTCGTATCGCCGAAAGATATTTATAAGTCAATTCACCATAATAAATGATGTTACACAACCATAATTAAATGATTTTTGTTTTTTTCCTTCACCATTAAGAGTGATGTTCCAGGGATCCCCCCACTCGGCCTTATTGGGAGGGTATGAGGAAGCCAAAACTCCTCAATCCCTCTCGTATGGCCGAGAGAGAGTTATAAGTCAATTCAACATAATAAATGATGTTACATAACCACAATAAGATGATTTTTAAATTTTGCCTTCACCACTAAAAGTGATGTTCTAGGGGTGACTCTCACTCTCGGCGTTATTGGGGGGGTATGAGGGAGCTGAGACTCCTAAATCACTCTCATATTGTTGATTCGGTTGTACCTTATGTAAGCATCCATGAAATTGAATAGCTTGTTCCCAGTAGGGGCATTGGCTAGATAATCAATCTTAGGCAAAGGATAATAGTCCTTGGGGCGGGCTTTGTTAAGGTCGGTAAAGTCAACACATATACGCCACTTATCATTCTTCTTTAGAACCATAATGATATTTGAGAGTCATTTTGAGTACCTAAAATTCTCAACTAAATCTGTCATTTTTTACTTATCCACCTCCTCTTGAATAGACATGTTCTTCTCATAGATGAACACACGACGTTTCTATTTGGTTGACTTTGTATCCTTCATGATACTGAGGTCATGGCAAAGAAACTCTGTATTTATCTCCGGCATTTTCCCGTGACTCCTACAAGCATGTTATCTCTCCGCCTTAAGAAGTATTCCAGCTCCTTCTTGAGAGCTGAATCCATTGATGAGCCACTGTGGGTTATCCTCTCTGGATAATTATCGTCTAGGATGACCAACTCAATCTTCTCAATAATCTCTTATGTGACCTTCTTATACTCATGATAAGTGGTGGTCAATTTCTCCTATTCTTTTTTCTCTATAGAGGTGTAGAAACATTCATGGGTTTCCACTTGATTATTCTTCACTGTACCAGTCCATACCTTGTGGGGAATTTCATACATTCATAGATAGTAGAAGGAACAACTTCGAACTTCAATACAATCCTATCAAGGATGATATTATAGGTCGAGTGGGCCTTCTCATCCAGGATGAAGAAACGTATCATCTATATTCGGTAGGTAGACCACGTGCCGATGACGACCACCAACTTGATCCTTCCCAAGGGGACCTTCTCCCTTGAAAACCTGATGAGAGGCCTATGATACGCCTGTAATTTTTTCTCTTCCAATCTTAATTTTTGTAAACAACTATAGAAAAACACATCTACAGAGTTGCCAAAAAGTACCATAACTCTTGCTACTCTGCTCTCGTACACCAGCATGGTGATGACTAGAAAGTCATTATGTGGATAAATAATACCACATAAGTCATCTTTTAAAAATCCAATAGTGGCGATCTTTTTTTACCTTTCGAGGACGAGTCTCCACCACATCAGCTAGATTGACCTTCGTGACATGACCATGAGCCTTCGCCTAGTTGAGCTGGGATTTTATCTCTGCAGGTTCATCTCCACCAAAATTCTCTTTGTGTCCCTTTTATCTTAAAACAAATTATAATCACGAGTGCTCTAATATATTTTCATCATCGACTGCCATCACCCACCAACCATACTATATTTATTCTACCAATGTTTTCCATCCTAGATCAGATATACTTGGGCTGAGATTTTAAGAATTTGGTTGGCTTCATGTTATTTTTAATTTTAGGCATGGGCTTATTAGGCATATCTGGATTATCCTCTAAGTCCTTGTCTCGACCGTATTTCTTCTCATCAGCCTTCTTACAGGGAAACTTAGATCATCTCCACGGCTTATGCTCATATCTTCTATCTGATCATCTACCTTTGTCTATATACTTTACCATTTTCCCTCATCTAATCAAGGCCTCAACTTCGTTCTTTAGTGCCAAGTAGTTGTAAGTGGTGTGCTCGTAATCTTTATGAAACTCATAGTATTTGTTCGTGTCTATTCTATTTTATAAAGGGTTCAATTTTCGAGGCCACTTGAGGTCAGTACTTCCTCGAATCTCGCCGAGGATGTAGTGGACTCCCACAATGAGGGGGTATATTGATCATACTTTCTCAGCTTATCGGATTTCATTATTTCCTTAGACTTTTCCTTCCCTTTCGAGCTCTTGCCAACATTGAACTTATCGTGGCTCAACTCTTTTGCTGCCATCGCTTCTTCAGCATTCATACTCTTTCCATCCTTGATCAGAAGTTCAACAATCATGCTCGACGATTCACTAGCCAACACTCAATATAACTTCCCAGACAATAAGACATTCATAATGGTTGTAATCATTATCTTCTCATCATAATCAATTACTTCAAGTTTCTCGGTATTAAAGCGTGTGATGAACTCCCTTGCCGATGGATGCTTAACGAGTGAGACACCCTCTCCCTTGGATTTGTATCGAGATAAAAGTTTATAATGAAAAGGTTGGCCACCTATTGGAAGTTTCAGATTTAATCTGACCCAGATTTAATCTGACCCAGTGATGGTACTGGAGAAGAATCTGAAGCACATCTCATCTAGAATGGAGTATATATCTGAAGAAGTCTGGTATTGTTCCCTGTGAAGCATAGGATATGATTTCCCATTGTTCTTGGGAGTGATCACAAGAGGTTTGAATTTTGTTTGTATTAGATAACCCATAATTATTGTTGTGAATAGTGATTCTTGAACAAAATCCTCTGTAAAGGTCTCTTTATCTTGATGAAGTCACCCAAACGATCTCCCAAATGTTGAATGGATCCCTTCCAAGGTTGTTCTTCTTTCTTGGCCTTCATTGTGACTATCTTGTCTACTCAGTCTAGGCTTTCAACTAAGCTCTCTTCCTTGTAAGTCTACTAGGATCTTGCTGGTCGTCCCACGTTTGTCCTTGACCTGGTCGAGTACTCGACCCTCCTGGTCTCAGTTCTTCTGGATTATTCTCTATAACCCCTCGATTCCCTAGGATCCCTGTACTAGTGGACTCTTGCTGCTCTTGAGCCCAGTCGATCAAATGTATAGCCCCGGCTCAACCTTTCTAGAACACTTAGTCATTTTATGGAGTAGGTTTTCTTATCATCATATCCAACTGATTTAATGGTGGATGTTTCCCCTAGATGGTAGGATATCTCATCTCGTTCTTATCTAGAGTACTTGTATCCACTACCTTGTCCTCGTGAGCCTAAATCCAATCTTTTATAATTTTTAGTTGTGCTATTATGATAATCCTATCTCCTTCCCTTGTATGGGTTAGAATGAGGTATATCTCACCTCCTCTCAGAGTTTTCACCCCCTGCTGGGGTAACTAGGTTCATACCGGTGTAACACCCCATATTTTTGGTGCATTTAATATTTAATTAATTCGGAAATTCTAAATTACTAGTGTGTCGTAATTTTAAATGAATTAATTATGGCAAAATATATTTAAATATTAATCGGGGAGTAAATGGTTAATATTTAGGGGAATTTATTTACTAAATGAATAGTAATAATTTATTTACGTCATTTCGAGTATTAATGACAGGGTATGCACTTATCTCAATCGAGAGTCGGTATAGACTAAAGGGGGTGGGGATAAGTATTTTTATAAATTAATTCAGATGCCAATTTTAAGTGTACAGTTGAGCCCGGATGGGCTGAGATAGTCGAAAAAGTGTACTCGGGGTAGTAAACGGGTCATGGGGCGTTTTTAGACATAGCCGGGCCCACACGGTGGCATTTGGGTCACTTGGGATTGGCCCATTAGGCAAAAAGCGGGATTTAGGTTAATTGTTAAATTAGAAGAAATAAGGAAACGGCTGAGGAGTTTAGAAAAAAAGCTAAGTGTGTTAAGGAACCCTAATAGCAGTTAAAGGCAGATTTCGGATCAATAGAGAGCCAACAAGAGTCATCTTCAACCTTGGAATTCATCTTCATATCAGACACTACGAAACCTAAGGCAAGTGGATAACTTGCAATAGTATTGAATCTGTTTTTCAATTCATATTTATGTGATGTGATTGAAAAAAAAATCGTTTCGGGTGTTCATGGCATAAACATGGGATTTTGAAAACAATAATCTGATTTACGAATTTGAATGAGGATTCATGTAAAATCTGATATTTATAAGTTGATACATATCTGGTAGGATAATATCTGGACAATTAGAAACGAATTTGATGAAGGAATTTTGGGTGTAAGTGGGTTAAGGGTTAAAGATGAATTTTTTCCCAAATTCAGAAATTGTAGTTAATGGACGTATTAATAATGTTAGTGGACATTTTGGAGATCCCTAATAAGGTTTCTAACATGTATTAGTGTTAAGAGGGCTTGAGTTTACTGGGAGAAGAAATTAGGGTTTTAAGAAATTCGTCCATGGCTGAATTTGTCTTCGCGAAGAAGACGAAGACCTGCTCGATCGATCGATCGAAGGTCTGGGGTCGATCGATCAATGGTCGGCAGATTCTGGCAGTTCACCCAGTTTTCCTTTATATGGAGAAAAATTTAATTTAATATTTTCCATGTCTTAAATTGATGAGTAATTAATACATGGGTTCAAAAATCTAATTAATAGTGAATCAAATTAATTAGAATTTGAGGGTGACTTAGTGTGACACCATAATTTCGAAATTGGTTGGGTTTTTGGGAAATTAAGTGTGACACACTAAGGTTAAATTTTTGGAAAGTTGTTCGAAAGAATCAAATATGGATATAATGAACAAGTCCGGGAATAACGATTAAGAAATACCAAGATAAATTGTATTTAGATAAAGGCTAAATAATTTAGAGTCGGGGATTAAGACTCGGGTGATGTTAATTTGGGACACGAAAGTAAGTCCGGATATATTGGTGAGGGTAATACCAAAAGAAATTAATGTGAAAATTAATTTATAATTCGAGTTGAGCCACAAACTCATTATAAAATGGAATAGGCTCGTGTTGCGGACAGTACACGGTATAGCCGAGATATTTTTATATTTAAATATATATATATATATATACGGTGTGCGATAGTATATGTATATATCTGGGTGCGCTTTAATATCAGTGATAGATATTATTATTATTATTATATTCTCTAGTGCTATAGGGGAAGGTTGCGTGTAATGGATGTATCCCCTAGCTTGAGGAGTAGGGCGAGTATAATCCCAGGTCATAGCGTCCGTTATATGGGTGAGGGGCATCTCACTTTCAGGGAAGGAATATGACCGCCTCCAATATTTATGTAATAACCAAGTTAGGGAGAAATTCTGACTTGGGGTAACTAGGTCAGGTGAATATACCTAGTGGGATAGCACTTTAGAGGAATTTTACTCGGTGAGACTTTAATCGGGAAAAATACAATTATTAAATGTTATATTAGTATGGTTGTGAATACTGTAATGTGACTGAGTATATAATTAGGTAAATAACTATATACGGGCTAATTAATACAAAGCACGAGTTGTATTATATGTATAACAGATGTGTAAGTTATATGAAATTAAAAAGGGAAATGATTTGATTAAGTTAATGACGATAATAACTTAAAAATCATAATCAAGGCATACTCGGTTAGAGTAGGGTGTTTACAAAGGGCTTTACAAATTATCTAGTCATAGGATGAAAAACTAGGTGAATTTATGGAGGGGTGAGGATGTCCTCAAGGGAGTGCGGCACTAACTAAAATATGGGAAGCATACATATTTATTTATTACCGCAAGTTAATCATTTGTTAAATGTTTTTCAAATGTTTTTGGGTACTAACCCTTGCTATAAAAAAATTTAAAAACCTTTTAGGTGTCCAGCCACAGGGACGCCAGGCTTGACTCTGCTTCAGGAAATCCGTTGCTACAGCATATGTGGATGTTGCGGGAGTTTTAATAGACGCCTCATTCTTTCATTCTAGTGTAGATACTTCTATCAGTTATTTCGAGCATGTCGCTCACAGTTCATTTAGTTTCTATCAGACTTGTTGAGATTGATTACTTGTCTTTATTTTATATTTGTTGGAATTTTGGGCCGATGGTTTATTCGGTTAGTCGTTTAATTGTGTATGGTTGTTTTAATTAATTTTGATTAATTGTGTGATTTTAGTTTCCGCATGAGTTTCCATTTAAGTTAATGAAAGATAAAACTTGACACCGATCTAATTTTCTCACTTAGGTGGTTAGTAATTAAAAAGATGACAGTGATGCTAAGGATGATCCAACTGAGAAACCTGTTCTAACTTAATTTAGGACTGATCACCCGGGGTTAATTAGGCGGGGTGTCACAACCGGGCCTATATTGCATAGCTAAAAAGTTTTGTGCCATCTTCTTCACATTCTCCTATATAGCCTCGTGGGCTAAATCTAGGATCATTAGGATCCCATGTAGGTCTCATATACACACAGGCATAGAGGTAGTAACTCCTTCAATGGCTCAACTACTTTTGGGGTATTTTGCCATTTTTCATAGTTGTTTCAGAAAATAAAGCTTCGTAACAGCAAAAATAAAGTATACAAAATACACTAGTGAAAATGGCAGAAAAAGTGGATTTAAAGCAGGAAAGAATAGATCCAATGGTCGATTCAAAGGATTAAATTGAATTGAATGAAAATTGATTGAAAATAACTCCAACCCAACAAAACACAGATGAATCGGATTGTGATTAACTGGTTTTCCAAAGTTGGATATCCTCAAGTTTCAGGAATTAACAATGGTGGAAAATAACAAACGACTTGCCATTTCCTACGGACGACGCCAATCTATTATCACCTAAAACTAATACATTGATTTGATCTTAGCAAGAGTATAATAATTACAAGGTATAATGAATAAAGATCTATAAATCACGACAATGAAAATCTGGAGTAAATGATCGAAAGAGATAAGAGAAAGAGAATCAAATCATATTTAAATAGTTCGACCCAACGAGGTGCCTACATCCGTAGGTGCAAGTATTAATTGTATTGATTCAATGGGAAAAATCCATGGATGAAGGTTGGATACAATCTCTTAAGTTCACTCTAGATTTTGATAGCATAATAGTAAGGTAAAAATATCTCGATCCCTTTAAGTTGAAAGTGTGCATGTTATTTATAGGCTATTATAAGAGATATAATAGAGAGTAAAATGTGCCATGCCTTTATAGGTTAGGCAAGTAGACATTTTACATACAAATAGGAAAATAATCATAAAGTTTGTTATGGGCACATGGGGGAATATTTTCATATGTCCCCCTTTTGTGCGCACTGTTGGTGTCATCTAATCACACAGTAAATGTTTGCTTAAAAGTTGTGACGATGTGGGAAACCAAATTGTTAGGGTCAGCTAGACTGGTAATTGAGATAACCACATTTGTGTGAGTAATGAGTCCAAATGTCCTATTTTAATTGGTTTAGGAGCCAAACCATAATCATGGTACACCAATGGAAAAGAGAAAATGGTGCAATAGTGAGGGAGAGAGGGATACACACGTGATCAGGTGCTAAGATAATTTATAATGAATAGAGTGCGTTAAAATAGGATGACACGTGGATAGGTTAGTTTAACAACGAAAATAAATAATCTACTCCGATTTATAATAGTTATACATATTTTTCTTGTTCATAATACCCCCTCTATCTCTCTTTATTTCTCTCCCTCCCATTGTTTAAAATATGGGGCCCATATTTTTAAATCTTGGGTCAAATTTGGTCAAGGAGAAGTAATTGACATTGGCCATTCGGGTTATACTGTTGAAGGCCTTATTAATTCTTTATATATACATATATATATATATATATATATACATATATATATATACATATATATATATATATATATATATATATATATATATATATATATATATAAATAATTGCCTTATTACTTTTTAACAAAATCAAATCCTATCTAATATCTCTCTTATTTGCCATCCCACCATCCCAATCGCACCTCTCTCTCTCTCTCTCTCTCTCCCTCCCCTAAAAATAGTAATACCTAATTTTTATTCCTATTAAAAATCATGTGGATTTATGTTTAGGTTTTATATAATGAAGTTAGTGAGTTTTTTTAGCAATGCTACTCAATTTTTTTAACTGTATTCTCTAAAATACTAAAATAGTAATTTTGATATATTTCATAAACTTTTAGGGTGTGTTTGATTGACATGGAAACCTTTTTCATGGAAAATAGTTGTTTTGACTCATATCTTGCCTTTGCAGTACTTGGATATGAATACTTCATATAAGAACAATACTCATTCATATAACAAATGCTCCATCTCAAACCTCATTTTTAGTGAAAAATATTTCTTATCCACCCACCAAAGAATTGGCTTCAGTGGAAAATAGAAAAATTAAAACCAAAAACTCATAAAAAATTTCACTCATTTTTCAACTTCTTGTCCAAATGAACTATTTTCTATGAATTTTTTATGTTTGCGATCAAACTCACTCTTACAGCATGTTTGGGAGTTTTATTTTGGAGAGAAAAGAACGAAATGAAGGGAAATTATGCTTCCTTTCCATCGTTTGGGAGTTTACATAAGAGAGAAAGTGTTGTTTAGCAAAAAAAATTCCTTCCTCTCTCTCCAAAACTTTCCTACCAAATTGGAAAGAAATGGAGAGAAAGGAAAGTTTTGTACAGAATGTATCTTATTTCCCTTAAAAAAATTATTTTCCTTCCAACTCCCAACCACTAGAAAAGAAAATTATTTTATCTTCCTTCCTAAATCCTTGTTCTTCTCTTACTTTCTTTTCTCTCTTATAAATTTACATTTATTTTCTTTTCTCTCCTAATAAAACTTTCATTTACATTCCTTCCACTAAAAAACTCCCAAATAAGCTGTTAGATTATAGAACTTCCATTCAACATAAAGGTCCTTTAGATTATTAGTTGTTTACTTGGCCTTTTATTTAAATTTGGTTGTAAGTTTTTTATTTTTGAAAACTTTGTTTGTGGATGTGATGAAAAAAGGGGGAAAATAGATCTCATAATTTTTCTTTTGTTATTTTATACATCTAAATTACTCACGCCAATATCATAGTGCAACGACTTCCATTTTTTCCTTTTTTTGAAATTTGTACATAGACACAGTAAAAACTGTCAAACAGTTTTGGATTCATTAAAACGGGGTTGTCCCCAACCATAACCAACCCAAGAAAATATCTCGCCCGAATTTAACCTGCCCATTTTTAGACCGTCCCAAATTTGTCCAGCCCAATAATGGCCCGACCCACGGTTTTGCTAGTACTAGTCACCATTAACTATCTTAGTAAAGCATAACCACCACAACCATTAAATCGCGAGCAGCAAAAACATGAACCACCATTGTCCCCACCAAAACACTAGCATCACCATTCATCTCTACTGCTACACAACAAAAAACCACCCACTCTCCTGTCATTTTGGATTTTTTGTTGGAATATTTTATATATTCCAAATAATTTAATGTGGGCTCACATATTAAAATGGTAATTATATTTGAGCTTCAATTTAAATTGGGCAAATGAAGTGATCTAATTAGGTAAGCTCAAAAGATATAAACCGTAAGTACGGAATTCGAAATGTGTGGTTACACAAAAGTCACCTACTGGTTACTCAAGAGTCATGTTACTCAAGAGTCACCTATTGGTTACTCAAGAGCCACCTAATTAGAATTTATGGGGTTCTAATTATATGTCTATATAATGAAGGGTTCAGATCCCCAAGTCTAATGCACTCAAACACCCTCCACCTCATCCTCGTTAATGAGAGAGAACTCATAAAGAGAGGGATTCGTCTGTGGAAGACCTCCAACCCCCGAGTCTAAATCACCATAATGGATTCAGGTATACAGTTTCTATAATTCC
This sequence comes from Sambucus nigra, assembly GCA_949130495.1. Classification (NCBI taxonomy): domain Eukaryota; kingdom Viridiplantae; phylum Streptophyta; class Magnoliopsida; order Dipsacales; family Adoxaceae; genus Sambucus; species Sambucus nigra. Next base: position 288,072,889 of record OX422215.1, on the reverse strand, counting down.
TTTATTAGATAATCTCAATAATCTAATATGTTGATGAATTTTATTTAATATTCCAACAAGTGGTATCAGAGCCCCTTCTTATTGGATTATTGGGATTGGTATTGAGATTGTAATTTAGAAGTGATTTTGTTTGATTTATCATACATACGATTTAGTTAGAACCCATATGGCTTTTAAGATTCTATGTACAATTTGTGTATGATTTGTGATAATTTTCATAATAATAGTCTCAAATTGATTAAGTATTGTTCATCCATAGTGATTTTTCGATTTCCTAAAAAAGGATTAAATTCATAATGTATTTGGATGGATTAATTCAGATTACGTTCAAGATTAATATGAAGTCTTTTTTCAATCAGTTTATTTTATAAAAATTATTTCCAATCCAGTTTTTTTTAATTAATTCTAATTCAGCGTTTGTGGGAATTCTTTTCGAATCATTTTTTTTTGTAAGAATTATTTCCAAATGCAGTTTTTTTTGGGGGGGGGGGGAACTAAGGCAAGTATAAAATTAGGTGGACCAAATACTTTCATATTTAATTAAAAATCATTTGGTTTAAGATTTTTAATAAAGTTTGATTCTCATTCGGAGTATTTTAAAAAAATTACTAAAATGTATTATATCTGAAATAAATTAATTAAAGTAATATGTTGCCAAAGTAACCTCTATTGCATTGATTAATTTATTTTGAGATATAAAAATGATGTTAATATATTTATTATTCCCACGGGTAATAATCAGTCCAAAGAAAGATTATTATTTGGCTGAATAATAAATATACATGCAGAATTAAATATGTGATAATTCTATAGTTTTCATGTGGACAATTAATCGAACCAAAGGAAGGTTGGTTGTTTGACCAAATTCTATAATGTATAATTAACCATCCCAAATGACGATTAGTTGATCGAATTTATTATCAATATTTTTCTGGACTGAGAGTACCACTTGCAAGTTAATATTTATGTATAAAGACTAAATGTTAATGTTGTGTTAGGTCTCTCATTAATGGGCCCACCATTCCACCATTACAGTTATATATCAAATTTATCTCCTGCATTTATTAGTTTATTTTATTATAATATGCCATGACATAAATTTTAATTTGGATCTTGTGTAATTTATTTGTTCTTTTGGTTTAAGTTACTGCTTATTCTGTCAATATTACTGCCAACATGACCTCAATTCAAGTGCTTAACGGCACAAACTTTAAGAACTGGAAAAAGGACATTCTGATAGTACTCAGTTACGTAAATTTATACTATGCGATGAGGAAGGAACAACCTGATCCTCTTAAAGATAAAAGTTCCTCTGAGGTAAATCAAACTTTGACACTCAATGAGGATTGTATCTTTGAAAGACCTGCATTTATGTCGCTGATCAGGCGATCATATCTAGCATTGGTTGCAGTCTGGTTATTGATAAATTGATTTATCGTATCCTCGAGACTTCTACACGATGGAGGGATATATGCTCCTTGAGGTGGTGGTGCTTGCACATGTCCTTGCATGTGTGGAGCTTGTTGAAAGTGTAGTGGTGGAGAAGGGGCAACATGTGAAGTATGATTCATCGTAGCATGTTGTTGCCCATAGCTAAAACCAGGATGGTTTTTCAATGAAGGGTTGTAAGAATTCCTGTGCGGTGCACCGAAATTACCCTTGAATCCTCCTATACCACTGACTTGCTCTTGAAGCATCACTTTAAAGGCGGGTATAGTCGGGCATTCATCAGTTGAATGACCCGCCTCACAAATCGCACACACCTTCTCTACGGGGTTTGAGATGGATCCAGTTGGTCCTCTTCCATATACCTCACATAGGTCTCGCAATCCTTCAAGTATATCTAGTCGACTGTCTGTCATAGAATTCTTATCTACGTGAAATAGGTCGGACGCCGATGGAGTGGTGGTCACTTGACTATTTCTATTTTGAGCATTAGGGTCAGATGTATCCCAGGATTGGGTAGTCTCGGTGACATACCTCAGGTGAAGCTCAGCATCATGGGCGTCTAGTTCGACAAACGGACCACTACCCATGGTTTCAATGAGTTTCTTGGAATTAAGGTTCTGCCCATTATAGAGAAAGGAAATGATTTGTGCCGCATCAAATCCATGATGGGGGCACGAAGTAATTAACTCATTAAAATGCTCGTAACATCAATGAAACGGCTCATTTTCCAATTGTCTGAAAGCTTGAATTTGAGCCTTTATGGAGATTGTTCGATGTGGGGGAAAGAATTTCTTGAGAAATTTAGATTGCAACTCATTCTAAGATGCAATCGAGCTTGGAGGTAAAGACCATAGCTAGGTCTTAGACTTATCTTTTAGCGAGAATGGGAAGAGTTTGAAGCGGATCACCTCCTGTGTGCAAGTTTGATCATTGAGAGTTTCACACACATTCTCAAATTCCATGATGTGGAGATATGGCTTTTCAGAATCCATACCATGGTAATGGGGTAACATCTGGATCATCCCATTTTTAAAACGAAATTGCTCGGCATTATGCGGGAGTATAATGCATCCCGGAGTGACAGTACGCTCGGGATATAAGATTTCTCTCAACGAGCAGTACGGGGCCTCATCCTCACCGGTGGCTGCACTACCGTGTTGCGACATGTCTCTCTCTCTTAACGACTCGGTGTCCTCACTTGGTATGCTTGGAGCGTACTCTGAAGTGTGTCCTAAGAAGGAAAACGGAGTGTTATTTGAGATTGAGTGTGACGGTGTGGGAGGTGGAACCCAGAATTGTGGAACGTTAGGAGTGTGAGGGCTATCAGGGTCGTACTCAACTATTGGATTTTCGTGAATGCGGGTTGTAGTATTATGGGGAGTTAGAGTGAGTTCTAAATTTTGCATTAACAGCTTATGAGAAATGATGATGAATCTTTTTGTGCTTTTTGAATTTTTTTTATGTTTTTGGATTTTTTTTGAAATTTTTGGTCAAAGTTTTAGATTGACTCGATCTAATCCTAAGTCTAACTAATTCCCCGGCAACGGCGCCAAAAACTTGACGCGACTCAAAAAGTGTCTCTAATGTATGTTCTCTTCTAGTCTCAAGTGCAAGCCTGTCGCGTTAGTAATAAACCCGGTAAGTCGGGATCGTATCCACAGGGAAATAGGACAACAGAGTTGTAACGACGTTGGATAGATAAGGAAATCCTAACTCTGACTCTAAAAGAAAATGAAAAGGTGATTTGATTTGTGGAATAACTACACTAGATGCAATTGTGAAATTATGAAAGAGTGCAACTATTCTAAATTACCTAAAATACTGATGAAGAATGATTTGAAACTTTAAACTATATGACGAAGAAAAACAGGACGGGAATACAATCCCCCGACCCTAGTGTATTGCAGGTATAAAACTAATCGTAAATTTAAGTGATTAATTAGACCCAGAATTTAGTACTCCCAAGCATTACGTATATGAGGTTCAAGCCCGCACCATACTTAATCAGAGGACGAGTAAATCGTTATTGTGATAGTTACACTCGAATTGCATTCTGAAGCGTCCCGGTTACTCGGAAGCAAACGAGATCCAAAGATCTATAATTGTCGCGTTTCTACGCAATACGATCGTAATAAACCATTAAATTTAGAGGATTAATTTTATACACACGCAACTACCACATCAGGTTGAGTTCATGTATCCCAACCTTAAAAAACCTAGCCTAACATACTCAAACTAATGAAAATAATTTTTGAATTGCAGGAAATCCTGATTAAACTAAGGAAGAATTGTAGAATGATGTAGAAAGGAGATTGGACAGAAGAAATTATCTACTAATCTTTCCAAAACACTAAAAGCATCAATGAAAAATACTTGTAATCACAGAAATCTGAACAATCTTCAATCTTGGAACTAAAATTGTAATCAATCTTCAAACTAGGGTTTTTACAGAAAGAATGGAAAATTAGACAAATTCTCCATCCTAAGAATGATAATAAAACGGGTTTATATACCCTACAAAACTTCAGGAGTTTTAGCTGAACTAGGACTCTCCATTAGAGGAAGATTAAAAAATCAAAATTCGATAGTCGGACCGGTCTAGTCCTCCTTCGGTTCGATCTGGCTGGAATCGGTATCGGTTCATTTATTTCTTGGCTAGATCAATCCGGTATGGATCGGTTCATTTGTTTTCTTTCAGCTTCGATCCATCTTCAGTCCGGGATTCTCTGGAAATTGGTAATTCGGATCGATCTGATCCGGATCGGTCCGGGTTTCCTTTGACTTTTTCCTCAAACTCTGATTCCTCATAACTTTCACACCGGGACTCCGATTGAGGTGTCGTTTCTTCCTATGTACTCATAATTGAAGGCTCTTCAACTTTTTTTAGATGTCTTAGACGAATTCTGGATAAAAATCACAACTTTACCCTTTTGAATTTTCCCTCTCTTCTTTCTCGATTCTTCCGATTTCTTTCTTTCTTTATTGACATTAATTACCTGCAAAATTAGTACGAAATACCAGAAACTCGGTGTACTCGTTAGAATAAGTCTATAGCAATATTATGAGATAAAATCAAATCGATTACGTTGTTCGAGGTGCTAAAAGTAACTAAATTAAAGGGATAAATTTGGAAGAACTTATGCCTAATCAAGTATCATCATAATCAAATACCAACTCACGTCTCGATAGTATTCAAATTCGAATTAATTTCCAATTAATTCTCATTTAATTTAATTAATCCCATTAAATAAAATCAGTAAAATTATGGGGTATTACATACTTCCCCCCTAATAACAGAATTTCGTCCCGAAATTTGAAAAATAAAGTATACCTGGTAAGAATAACTTTGGATAACGCTCTCGCATCTCATCCTCGCGCTCCCAGGTAGACTCCTCGGCATTATGATGCCACCACTGAACACGTACTAACACGTATCTAGGTGCCAATTTCCCCTTTTTCCCGAAATGCATAATCCCCTTCATCGGAGACACTCTGAGTAGCACCTGGTCCCCCACCTTGAATTCTTTAAAGGATCTCTTGGCATCAGCATAACTCTTCTGTCGGTCCTGAGCTACCCGAACACGGCTCCGTATCATCTCTATCCTTGCTGAAGTATCTTGAATCACCTCCGGCCCAAGGAGTTTGTTATCCCCCACCTCTAGCCAACATGCTGGGGAACGCAAGGTCTACCGTATAACGCCTCGAATGGATCCATGCCAATAGTGAACTGGTAGGAGTTATTATAGCCAAACTCCACCAGTGGAATATACTTCTCTCAACCACCTCCAAAGTCTAGGATGCACATCCGCAACATATCTTCCAACATCTGATTCATCCGCTCGGTCTGCCTATCTGTCTGCGGGTGATATGTTGTACTCAGGCCCAACTTTGTACCCATGGTTACCTGGAAACTCTCCCAAAATCGTGAAACAAATATCTTATCTCAGTCAGACACGATATTGAGAGGCACCCCGTGGGGAGTCACTATCTCCGATATGAAAATCTGGGCATACTGTCCTGTAGTGTAGTCTGTCCGGGATGGCAGAAAATGAGCAACTTTGGTCAACTGATCCACGATTACCCATATTGACTCGTGACCCCTCTATGTTGTAGGTAACCCTGTGATGAAATCCATGGAAATGCTCTCCCATTTCCACATAGGAACCTCTAATGGCTGTAAAAGTTCTGCCGGTCTCTGATGGTCCACTTTTACCAGCTGACAAGTGGCACATTTAGAAACGAACTCAGCAATGTCTCTCTCTTCATCCCACTCCACCAGTATTGTCATCCATATCCTAGTACATCTTATCCCCACCAGGATGTACCGCGAATCGCGAATCGTGCGACTCTGTCATTACCTCGTGTCGTAAGTCTTCCCCCTCAGGAACGACCAGTCTCATTAAAACGTAAGCCCCCATCTGAACTAATGATATAGGACTCGGCTCCCTCTGCTAGTAATCGTATTATCTGTTCTTGACAGAACGAGTCTTTTGCTTGGTCCTGCATCACTTTCGTAACGATTTGGGGTGTAACGGTCATCACAGACATGAATGATCGGGCCATTGCATCCTGATGTCCCAACTCCTTCCACTTTTCATTCCACACTTCGGCTACCTCGCCTATCGGCCTACGGCTCAACACGTCTGCTACCACGTTAGCCTTACTCGGGTGGTATAGGATATCGAATTGATAATCCTTCACGAACTCAAGCCACCTACATTGACGCATATTTAATTCCTTCTGCGTGAAGAGGTACTGTAGGGATTTGTGGTCCATGAATAAACAGAATTTCTCCCCCAGGAGATAATGTCTCCAAATTCGAAGAGAAAATACGACTGCCGCTAACTCTAAGTTGTGGGTGGGGTAATTATCCTCGTGAGGCTTAAGCTTACGGGAACCATACGCTATAGCCTAACTATCCTGTTGCAGTACACCCCCAAGTCCTAGTAAAGATGCATCTGTATAGACTAGATACTCAACTCCCAGTCTAGGCAATGTTAAGACTGGTGCTGAGGTTAACTTGTCCTTCAACTCGTCAAATGCCAACTGACAGGCATCGCTCCAAATAAATGGCACACCCTTGCGAGTCAGATGTGTTAAAGGGATTGCTATCTTTGAGAACCCCCGAATAAACCTCTTGTAGTATCCTGCTAGGCCCAAGAAACTACGTATCTCAGTCGGTGTCATGGGTTGTCCTCACTTCCTCACCGCTGATACCTTCCCTGGATCAACAGATATTCCCTGTCGGAAATGATATGCCCCAAAAACTGAACCTCCTTTAGCCATAACCCACACTTCTCATACTTTGCATATAACTCATTCTGACGCAGCGTCTGCAAAACCTGCCTCAAGTGCTCTGCATGTTCCTCCTCTGTCTGGGAGTAAACTAGAATGTCATCAATGAAGACGATGACAAACTGGTCTAGGAACTCTCTGAACGTCGTATTCATCAAGTCCATAAACTCGGCGGGGGCATTGGTTAGGCCAAAATACATAACTCTGAACTCGTAGGAACCATATCTCGTCAAGAAGGCAGTCTTCCGAACGTCCTGCTCCCTAATTCATAACTTATGGTATCCCGATCTCAAGTCAATCTTTGAGAAGAAGGAAGCCCCTCTCAACTGGTAGAATAAGTCATCGATCGGGACAACGGATACTTATTTCGTATCATGACTTTATTCAACTCCCGATAATCACCACACAACCATAAATGTCTATCCCTTTTCTCCTTACAAACAACACGTGAGCACCCTAAGGCGAGGTGCTCCTCTAGATGGAGATTTAACCCAAATGCTGCCCAGTCTGTACTTGTAACTCTGAAGGTTTGATAGGTTTAGTCTCATTCAGCCTAATAATTGTAGCTATAATCCTCCTTGTCGCTTCGATTCACTCACGAGGTAAGACATTCGACAGCACTTAAGTTATTATTTTCTTCGCGAATGACAACTAGGGTACTAATCCGTGTACTAAATGCCAATTATTCTCATCTCTCGACGTTCACTAGGTTTCATGCATGGGATGTCTCGCAAAGTAAAATCCAAACAAGGAACCCCTCGATACACTACTAACTAGCATTGTTGGTTAATGAGATTTGGGGCCTTCGGTATCTGACTTGTGTCCCTTATCATCACTTGTTGCTAAGAAGTTAACTTACCTCCTCTCATGACACGTGAGGCTACACTCAACACATTCCTCCTATTATCTTGGCGTTTCACTCTAATATAACTACGGGATAATCCCCATGCTCAGAAACATTTTAACAAATCTTGAATTTCCTTAATAGACATCCCTACCCACCGGAATTAAATATAACTAAACGACGTCTTTATGAAGTCTTTATATGCCACCATAAGAAAATATATAAATACAAATATGGCCTTGCCTCCACTCAAGTGACACTTAGTACAATTTCTAATGAATGCCATAATATCACTATAATGGTCTATTAACACTCAAACCGTTGTAGCTAATTCAAAACATACCAGGATAAGAATACATTTTACACTCACGTTTCTCAATGCATAGGAATAAACTGTAACACATCTAAGTTATTCGAGATTTCCCTTTTATCTTAAAAGATATAATTAATAATGAAGTATCGTACCGCCAAATGCATGTGGTAGTTGCGGTATCAATGGCATAACTGCATATCGGGCATTATAAACACACCCATACTGTACTCCTTGATGTTGTTGTGGTGCCTGCGATGTTGGGGTAACTATCCAGGCTTCCTTATGATGGGCATTCTGCCCTGGCACTTTATCTGGTTGCGGACAGTCCCTCCACCTGTGACGCTGCTATTCGCACTTATGACACTGACCCTGAAACCCTTCCCTTTTTATGCCTTGTTGTCCTTGCCGATTGGGATGAGGTTTATCACCAGCCGAATCTGGGCAGGCCAGACGTGTATGGCCATTTCATCCACATTTAAAACACCTCTTGGTGGTAGCCCTCTTCCCTTGGTTTTGTTTGGCTCTGGCAGGTTTGACTCTTCCCGCCATTTCCATTTTCCTTATGTCCTTGATGACTCTGAGGCACTTGTTGTTGTCGCGGTGTTTTCCCTTTATTGCTAACTTTAGCAACGTCATGTTGATCAACTTCTCTGGTTCTTTTTCTGCCTACAAGCTGCACACTGCTACTTTGAACTGCAATATTGTGTTAGTCACCGCTTGTGCCACGATATTCACTATCTCAGTGATTTTCGTTCTTTCTTTGTGTACCTGAGGTACTCGTTGGTCTTAACCCGCACTTGTTCCCTCAGTAGTGTTGGTTTCTACCTCCCTTATGAGCGACATCTGAAATTTCAAAAGAATTATATAAGTCCATTGATCATACATAACATTGTAGCAGAAGAACGTAGTCTACAAAATGTAATCAAGGAATACAACAGTCCTAATAATAGGGCTCTATATCAAAAGACGCTACGCGGAAACAAAACAAGCCGTACAGATCCTAAAGACGCTAGAACTTGATGCTCTAATACCACCTGTGACACCCCGACTAATTAAATACAGGGTAGCTACTCCTTTAATTAATACAAAATGTCAAGTTGGTTCAGTTCATAGCATCACTATCGAAAACATTTATTTAAACAATTACTAGCCACCTAATATTTAAAAAGTGAGTTGTCAAATTTTATTAAATTAAATTAACATGCAACCAAATAAAATTATTAGCTAAATGATACCACCATCACATCACGGTCACATAAAAATAATAATGGAATAATAAATGAGTCTGGAGTAACACTCCTCTAAATAATCCCAAATACTGAATAAAACCAAATACAACTTCTGAATAATGAATTAATTAACTCCAAAACTGTAATGAAACTGACTGTGATAAAACTGTCTCTAAAAGAAATGGGGCGACATGCCCTAATAACTGAATAAGTCTTGAATGGAATCAATATAGAATGTGGAGGCGTCTATCATCAAGATCCTGTAACTTCCACAGCAGCTACAGCACGTCGCTGAAATGGAACTCCTAAGCTTGGCGTCCCTGTGGCTGGGCACCTAAAAGGTTTTTCAAGAAAAATATATTTGAAAGCAAACGGGTCAGAGCCCAATATGAAAATAGTTTGAAATATAGAAAGTGTTTAATTGCATTAAACAATGAATAGAAAGTACATGTTAGTTACGTGCTCTCACATGAGTTTCTCACCTCTCAACTAATGTGCACGCTTAACGTATATCCATAATCCATCCTAGTTATGCCGCTAACTAACTAGTCTATACTGCAACCCATCCTCACATGATAATATAGGGGTTTGTTCAAGACATTCCAATCTAACTTAAGTGAATCTACCTTTTCATTTCTCAGATTAATTTATATTAAATCATATAGAAAATTCTCAATTCTAACTTTACTCAAAGTGTCGCAAATATTCACACAAATTAATAAGGATATTTACCCACATTAACAAGGAGTCTGTTATCATCACCAATATATAAATTTCAACATAATATTATAATTGGGGCACCCCTAGGCTAAGCTGCGGTGCACACATACTCTGCTATCTAATCCCGGTACATCACATACATAAGGACTACGTATTTCGAATCTCTCAGGAACCGTTTTAATAAGCAAAATCACACATATTGGAGGTGAACATAGTTCACATACCCATGGGTCACGCATATACCTACTCTCCCATAGTCAGTTGACTTATCAACTCACAAATAAGTCATTCACAGCCCTATGTCCTTAAGGTACCATTCTAAATCCCCCTGTAGGCACACAAAGATTAGATGGCCCTGTTCCGAAAGCCGACCTCCCGTGATAGCAAGTATGGTAGGTATGTCATACACATATAAATCCATTTACTAAGCATTCACACAACTTAGATACTTTATAATATTATTAAAGGTATGTTGTCAATCCCTATACCATTAATCCAATTAGTACATTTTTTTATACTTTCGGACAGTTATATAATATAGTCCACCGACACATCTCACGTCATAGTTTCAAGTACTTAAAACCTAACTCATAAAGGTTACTAAGTCTCCTATTATTTCCACACTTTAATCCAATACTCTTAAGGTCCATATTTCTGCCACTAACCTCATATGACCAACTATATAGATTTAACTCATTTAACCACAGTCTTTAATAGTACCCCACTCGTCGAACCTTACTAAGTCTAACATAACTCCCAAATTTAGTTGTAATAATAATTCGGGTCTCATATACATGCCTACTGGTCTTACTTAAATCTAAAAGTGTTCACAAGGTCCCCACCAATAATTTTCTAGGGCCGAAATTGCTAAAACTCAATAAGGAAAAATATCACAATTTCTGGGAAGGTCGATCGATCGACCTATGAATGTCGATCGATCGATCGCACCAGATGAGGCTACGGACTGCTTCATTTTTCAATCCCAGATTTGTCCCAAAACTCCATTAAAAGGTATGAAATTCTAAACTAAGGATATGGGATCATTGTACAACCTAAATACAACATTTTTAACCGAAACCATTAAACCATCAGCAATTAACCTTATATGGATCAAACCTTCATAAAAACATTAGTTTTCTATTTTCTTCAAGAACCATGATATTTATCTTCTTTAATTCATTTTTAATTCCTCAAGGGTCAAGTTTTGGTTACTAAATTTCGTCCAGAACTAGTCTACATGCAGTTCCTATCCAAGATTTAGAGTTCTCCACCAAATTTCATGGGTTTTCATCATCTTTCAAGGATAATATCAAATCACACTAACGTGGAAGAAGTATTCGCTGAAAATTAATGGAATCAAATCACTTGCGTTAAGATTGTTGTTCAGATTCGTTGGTGGTGTCCGAGGGCTGATTCTTCCCTTCTTTTCGGTCATAATTCCATCGAAAGTGGTGGTGGTGGGTGGTGGCTAAGGTTTGGAAACCTCCTGCAACTTCTCCTCTAACTCACGTAACCCACTCTTTATTTTTGGCTAATAATGTCCCTAATGGCCTTTATAAAATCTGCTAAATAAACCCTAAAATTCATTGGTCTAAATTCCATAAAATTTAAAATGACTAAAATACCCTCCCGGTTTGGCCTAAAAGTGCCCCGGGACCCAAACTAAACCCCCGTCTAGTGTTTTCTGACTATCTCGACCCCTCCGGAAACGTTGGCGCACTCAAAATGACCATACAGATGATAAAATTAAAATTTACTTTTTAATCTAATTAAATTAATTCCTGACGCGACTGGCACGCGCGTCCTAACTTAATTTCCCAAATTGTCGTATTTACGACTCGCGATAATTTTAATAATTTCCATAATCATATATTACCACATATACTCAGTAATACTCAATATTATCATCATAATCAAATACCAACTCACGTCTCACTAGTATTCAAATCCGAATTAATTTTCAATTAATTCTCATTTAATTTAATTAATCCCATTAAATAAAATTAGTAAAATTACGGGGTATTACATTCCCCCATCATCCAAGAAAATGAGTAAGGGCAATCTGTACCTAACCATCGCTTATAGGCCAAATGACCCCTCACCCCTTCCTCATCGTCTAGGGCTTGGCCTTGGTCAATTACTTTTTGAAGGTTGATTAGGTTATCTCCACTAACCACTAGCATATAGGTACGTTAAATTTAGTTTTACTATCATCTAGATTTCCATGACTCCCAAGTAAGACGTCCATAAAAAACCTCAAGGGGAAACTTTCGCTCAAATATGACATGTAGCACTTGTTGTTAGTATATTACCATTTTCCTTTTTTGGTTATGAGTATTTTATTCATTATATTGACTACTCTTTGTACTTGTGTAATTTATAGGTGATGGAAGCCCTTTAAGAGGCCTCCATCCAATCCAAATAATTAGAGAAGAGAAATAATGTTCTTCATACTTAGGCTAAGAATATGAAGAATAAGATGGTAGAGAATGAAGAGTGAATTTTTAATCTTGTTAACAAGCTATATAATATGTCCTCCTGTAAGGAAGACATGTTGTCTTTGGGAGTTACGACATTTGAGCTCGTATATATTGTTAAGATTGGAAGCATAGTATTGGGATTTATACAGGTAGAAACTATATAAGTAAATGACAATAGAAAATACTTGTATTAGTCGTATCTTTAGAGATTTTTAGGATACAAGATGTTGTGATATGATGGAAAAGTGTGGTAAATTAGGGATTAAGATTGAATCTAATGTTTGGGGAAAGACGCTTGAATGATTAAGGTTGGGATGTGTAGAGTTAGTTATGAAATTTATGTGAGTGACGTGTAGTGTCACGGATATAAGTAAGTAAAGGATATAAAAGAATAGGTATATTGTCCATTCACTTTCTACAACTAGCCAATCCAAACAAAAGTGTATCGGGGGTTCTTTGTTTGAATTTCATTCATGAGACATCCCACACATGGAGTCTAAAGAAGGTAGGAGTAAGGAACATATTAAAATTAAGTCTTGCTCGTAATTTTAAGTGTTAGGCTGTGAGTATTGGGGTAAGCGACTGTTGTAATATGTGGCTTCTGAGTATACAATATTTGCAGATGTTGAGATGTTAAATGGAAGTGAGAAATTTATAGAAAATGAATGAAAGGATCAACAATGAAGTGAATATATTATGTGATTTTGTATAGTGGGTAATTGATGATAAGAGTTAGGTGACTTAGCATATAGAATGCTTAGTTAGTAGTTGTTTGTTGTCGATGACTGTCCAATTTAAACAGAAATGTTTCGAGAAGGTTCCTTATTTGGATTTTATTTAATATACACCCCACGCATGGAGTCTAAAGAAGGATAGGAGTTGGGAGTTTAGGAAGTATAAATTTTATAGTGGTTTTAAGTAAATGCTTGTTTTATATATGATTATTACAAAGTCTCAACGACCACCAAACTTAAACAGAAGTGTATAGTGGGTTCCTTGTTTGGATTTAATATATGATGCATCCCATGCATGGACTCTAAATAAGGTCGAAAGTTAGGAGTTTAGCACTACACCAAAAAGGCAAAATTGTCACCTTTGAGTCGGTCAGCCTTATCATGGTCAATGACCATGACAAGTCCGTGACAAAGGATTGTCACGGTCATTGACCGTGACCAGTCCGTGACAACTCTTTTAACAAATAACCCTAGAGCCTCTTTTTTCCCACCATTTCCTTTCCATCCATTTTCTCTCTCTACTGCTCGAGCGACAGTTCTTTCTCGCTTTACGTTTCAGGTCATTTTTTCTTCTCTATCTCTCTTTCCTATGTATGTGTATGTGTATGTGTATGTGTATGTGTATGTGTATGTGTATGTGTAGGTGGGTGGGTGGGTGCGTGTGTGTGTAGGGGTCAACGTGTGTGTGTGTGTGTAGGTGTGTGGGGGTGGGGGAAGTGGGGGGCAGGGGGAGTGGTGGGGGTGGGGATAGGGTGTGTGTGTGTGAGACACCCCGACTAATTAAATATCGGGTAGCTACTCCTTTATAAAATTAATTCAAAATGCCAAGTTGGCTCAGTTAATAGCATCACTGTCGAAAACATTTTATTATTACTATCCACCTAGTATTTAAAAAGTAAGTGCCAAATTTTAATTTAAGCCTGGTTAACATGCAACAAGTAAAATGAAGAAATAAATAACATCATTCACCATACTGAAGTAAACTGAATAACCATCACAATAGAGTAAATAAAGTCTGGAGGAAAACTCCTCACTACAATTCCATAACTGAAATGAATAACCGAAACTGAAATAAAACATGCTAAAGTCTGAAAACTGAAATATAAAAGATGTCTCTAAAGAAATGGGCAACATGCCCTACAACTGATAGATGGTGACTCTGGAATCCAAAAGATGGAGGCGTCTACATGCAAATCCCTGTAGCTTCCACAAGCAGCTACAGCTCGTCACCTGAATGAGTATCCTATGCTTGGTGTCCTTGTGGCTGGGCACCTAAAAATGGTTTTACAAAGAAAAAGAGATTTGAAAAGCAAACGGGTCAGAGCCCGAATGTGGAGTTATATTTTAAAAACCTGCAAGTGCTTTAAAACATTAAATGCAAAGTACATGTTAGGACGTACACTCGCATGATATCCTCACCTCTCGTCTAACTGTGCACTCCTAACGTAAGTACCCATCTATAACGACCCATACTACTAGCTAACTGACAACATAACTAGCTAGACTGCCAAAGGTTCTACCCATATTACTCGGTTCCATTTATCATAACAACGCTCGTAATTAAATAGAGGTTTACCGTAAACTCAGTTACTAAATATGCCATTGATATAACTATCAGTTAACTCATTATATATCTCGAAACAATACCATAATATTTTTACAACATTAACATGAGGATTCCCATTAATATAATGTATATTATTCATATAAAAAATATACAATACAAGCACCCCGCAATCTAAGCTGTAGTGCACACATACTCTTCTATCCATCCCGGTACATCACGTACATAAGGATTACATATTCCGAATCTCTCAGGAATAGTTTACCGATAACAACATCACAAATAATGGAGGCGAACACAGTCACCATCACATGGGTCACGCACATACCTACGCTCCCATGATCAGCGGACTTATTAATATCACAATAAGTCTTTCTATGACCTATGTTCATCGAGGTACCAGTCTATATCCCTCCCGTAGGCACACAAGGATTAGAGGGTCCTAAGCGAACGCAACCTCCCGTGATAGCAAGTATGGTAGGTATGTCATACACACAATCCATTTACTAATACTAAGTAAACACACATCTTAGTAATACCGTATTTTAATCGTAGTACGTTTCGCATTCTCGTACTAACTATAATTATAAAAATTTATACTAATCCGATTTGTGATTATACGCGCTATAATTTCTCACGTCGTAATAGACACTCACGTCTCATCCCAAACCGTCCATGTAATACAACTCTCGTATATAATCTACTTCTCATAATTGCCCAAAAGTCCCAATTCTATCACTATATCATCAAAGGAATGCTAACTCTACCCTTGAACCAGTTTCCGGGACTCCAAAAGTCAAAACAGTTCTAAAAGGACCAAACTGTCAACTCGTTAGAAGTTTCGTTCGAACGAGGATGTTCGAACGAGATCCTTCTGTCAACTCGTTAGAAGTCTCGTTCGAACGAGGCTGTTCGAACGAGATCCCAGTTCGTTCGAACGAACTGTTCCTTCTAACGATATCTCGTTCGAACGAGATATCGAACGAGATCCCTTCTCGTTAGTAACGACTGGTCAACTCGTTAGAAGCTCGTTCGAACGAGTTCGTTCGAACGACCTGGGGGCTGCTTCTAACGAGCTACCAGTTTCGGCCCAGATTTTTCCCATCTCGTTTTTTTCACCATTTTTATCACTTCAATCCTTCTCCAAAGTTCGTTCTAACAATGATTTAAGTCCTCTAATCATACTAAAACATACTTAGGTCATAAACTAACGTCTTTTAAGGCAATAAGGCATCCTAAACATCATTAAATCCCAAGATTTTATATTTTTCCCCAATATCATCAAGAACATGAACCCTAGATATATATCAACATCAAATTCCAGAATTTAATTCGTTTTTCTTTCACCCAACATGTATTAACATCAGATTAATTGTCTCCAAACTATTCTACATGCAATCCTTCTCAAATTCCTCAAGTTTTATGATCTAGACTACATGGGTTTTCATATTTTATCAAGAACCAACCATAAATCCGAATTTTCTAACATGGAAAAGACATTCTCAGAAATTAAATGGAATAAAGTCACTTGCCTTGGTTGTCTCTGAGTTTGGTGTAGATTAGATGAAGTTTTCTGCAGAAATTCCTCTCTCTCCAAGCTCTTCTCCAATGGTGGCTTAAGGTGGCTAGGGTTTTGATTTGGGGAAACTTAGAAAACCTAAATGACAACCTACGTAGCCTTCTAGGTTAATATGGGTTGGTTAATGGGCTTAATGGGTTTAATCCACATCAGATTTACATCTCTAATTTTCGTCACTTTTAATTCCTAAAAATGTAAAATTACCAAAATACCCTTTAAGTTACCGGTATGGCCTAAAAATACCCCGGGACCCAAACTATACCCCCGGCTAGTGTTTTCTGACTATCTCGACCCTTCCGGACGTGTTGGCGCACTCAAAACGACCATACGGATTATAGATTTTAAATTCACTTTTATTAACAAAATATTATACCGTGACGCGGCGGTCCCACGCGTCTCAACAAAATTTCTAAAATGCCGTATATAAATCTCACGACAAATTTTATAATACCAAATACATATATAATCATATATGCACATAATCAAATACCAATTCGCATCTCATTAGTATTTATAACCCGGATTAATTTCCAATTAATACGCATTTAATTAATTAATCCCAAAAATAAATATAGCCGAAAATACGGGGTATTACATACTTCCCCCCTAATAACTGAATTTCGTCCCGAAATTCGAAACTAGAAAGTACCTGCTAAAAATAGCTCTGGATAACGTTCGCGCATCTCATCCTCGCGCTCCCATGTGGACTCCTCGACATTGTGATGTCGCCACTGAACACGCACTAACGGGACTATCTTTGACCGCAGTTTCCTCTCGCTTCGGTCCAAAATAGTAATTGGCCCCTCCTCGTAGGAGCTATCCGGCTGGAGATCGATGTCCTCCACAGCAATGTGAGAATGAGCCAAATTATCTCTAAGGTATTTCCTCAGCGAGGAAATATGGAACACATCGTGAATCCGATGCAAATGCTCCGGTAATCCAAGTCTATACGCAACGGGTCCGATCCGCTCAATAATAGGAAACGGCCCCACATACCTCGGTGCCAACTTCCCCTTCTTCCCGAATCGCATAATCCCCTTCATCGGAGAAACCCTGAGCAAAACCTGGTCCCCCACTTGGAACTCCCTGAAAAACCTCTTCGCATCAGCATAACTCTTCTGCCTGTCTTGAGCTACCCGAATGCGACTCCGAATCAACTCAATCCTTGCCGAAGTATCCTGAATCACTTCCGGCCCAAGTAGTTTGTTGTCCCCCACCTCCAACCAACATGCTGGGGAACGGCAAGGCCTACCGTACAATGCCTCAAACGGAACCATGCCAATCGTGAACTGATAGGAGTTGTTGTAAGCAAACTCTACCAGTGGAAGGTACTGCTCCCATCCACCTCCGAAGTCAATAATGCACATGCGTAGCATGTCCTCCAACATCTGATTGGTACGCTCTGTCTGCCCATCAGTCTGCGGATGATAAGCCGTACTCAACCACAATTCCGTGCCCATGGTCTCCTGGAAACTCTCCCAAAACCTCGAAACAAATATCTTGTCTCTGTCAGACACGATATTCAGGGGCACACCGTGAAGTCTCACAATCTCTGAAATGAAAAGCTGGGCATACTGTCCCGTAGTGTAGTCAGTCCTTACGGGTAAGAAGTGAGCGACTTTGGACAACCTGTCCACAATTACCCAAACGGAGTCGTGACCCCTCTGCGACGTAGGCAACCCCGTGACAAAATCCATGGATATGCTCTCCCACATCCACACCGGAACCTCCAACGGCTGTAGCAATCCTGCTGGTCTCTGATGATCCACTTTTACAAGATGACAAGTGGCGCATTTCGAGACAAACTCAGCGATATCTCTCTTCATACCGCTCCACCAATATTGCCGTCTCATGTCTTGGTACATTTTGTCCCCTCCGGGATGTACCGCGAACCGTGAGCCGTGCGACTCTACCATCACATCGTGCCGCAATTCTTCCCCTTCCGGAACTACCAATCTCCCATTGAAGCGCAATCCCCCGTCTGAGCTAACGGTATAGGACTCGGCTCCCTCTGCAAGTAACCGAACTATCTTCTCCTTACAATAAAGACACATAAATGAGGTTCTTTATACTTGAGATACCTTACATAAGGAATAGAAATAGAAGATGAAATTACTCCTAGCTTGACTCCACTAATCGATAGAAATAAACTCCATGAGAACTTAATCATTTATGAAGTTTGGAAGATTCCATCTGTCAATGGTCAAAATCCCTTTCAATTGCTTTGGAAATGCTTGAAGAGAATGAGAAAATATGTTTTTGTCTTCTTTACTTCCCACTATAGCGGGCATCACTTTGTTGATGACAGGATCAATCATTTGCCCATGAAGCCACCATTGAAACAATTGGCTTCTAATACCACCATTATCCCTCTTAATACCATGCTCTTGAGTAATCTTGTCCCAAACTTTAGAAGCGAACTCCCCTTCCTCAATTCAATACAACAATTGTGAGATAGGAGGAACTGAAATAAATAAAGTGTAATGAAGAAACAGTCATATCTTCCGTAAGAAGTGGAACATTTTCTCTCTGGCCCTCAAATGCCCCACCACCATCTCGGAGTTGTATACATTTATCAAGGCTTTAATGGCCTCACTAGCAGAAGAATGTGACTCCCACTCCTTAGTTAAGTGAAATTAAAAAAAAAAATACTTTATTTCTTATTATATAGTGAAGTAAAAAAATACTCTCCTGTGTAGTTTTATTAAAAAATTACGAATTATTAGTTCTGGCAACGGATCGTGTTGGGTCGTGTTCGTGTCGGGTTTTAACGGTTTTGTGTAAAATCACCCTAACCCGAACACGACCCGTTAGCTTAACGATTATAAAAATTTAAACCCGAACATGACCCAATAATATTAACGAGTGACACGAATCGAACCGTTAATACCCGTTAGTAAATGGGTGGATTTGGATCGTGTCATAATTAACCCATTAAGAAAATTATTTTCCAAAAATTTTAAAAATTAATTTATATTATTTTTTTCAAATCAAATTTTAAATGGGTAAATGGGTGGATTTGATGTCTAATTTTTTAATCTAACGGTTGAGATTAACTTAGGGATTATATATATATATATATATATATATATATATATATATATATATATATAATAATGCTCTTGTGCGGACTAGTCCGCATTTTAAGAATGCGGACCGGACATGTGTCACCTAACGGTGCCCCTAGAAATTATCGCATAAATTATAGGCACACTCTCTCTCTTTTCTGGACTCACTGCCAGGTGACACATGTCCAGTCCGCATTTTTAAAATGCGGACTAGTCCGCACAAGAGCAGGACTGTATATATATATATATTGTTTACCTACGAACGGGTAATAATGGATGTAATATTAGTTCGGATCACACGATCCAATAATACATGGTACCATTAACGGGTAATAATGGGTATAAACGGGTTTAATCGTGTAAGAGTACAAACCCAAACCCAAACCCTATTCGTTATGATAACGAATCTACTGTGTTGAGCCATTAATTACCCAAACCCGATAAGATTAAACCCATTAACTTATAATTTCCTGTCGTATCGTGTCGTGTTGCGTTATCGTGTTGTGCCTCATTTTGTCAGGTCTACGAATTATATAGCTATAATTTACAATAATCAAAAGTACAGTATATTTCTTATTGGAACTACCAAAAAAGTGCATTTAATTTAATAAACAAACACATAACTTAAATATTACAAAATATGAAATATAAATTAGGAACAAAAGCTAATTCGAACAATATCAATAAATAATGTATTATATGAATAAATATAATAAGTAACAAATAAATTTACATGGCAAGATAGTCAAGTTCCCTTTAACTTTCCATCAAAACCATGTGTTTTTTGTTAAGATGTGTTTTGTGAGAGAGTTTTTCCTACAGAAAAATTTGAGGACGTGAACCCCATAATTTTTTAGCTAATCAAACGCAATGAAAGTTCCAAAAAGTTAACTTTCATGCATTTTTCTTTTGACTCTCAAACACAACCTAGGATAAACACAAAATGGGAATAAAAGTAGGGGTAAATTTTAAAAAGACAAAATAAGACGCTTGTGACATAATTACATGATTGTCCAATTTTGCTAAAAGACTTCGTTGGCCCATACTTGAAAGATACCCCCAAGGACTTTTATCAACACTAAGAAGGGTTACTTTTAGGGCTCGTTTGGTCGATATTTGAAAAGGGAATTTAGGATTCCTAGAATTTAGAATTGCCCTCATCTAAATTTACAATGTTTTGATAGAATTTTGGAAGGAACTTAGAATTCTTAGAATTTAATATTCCCACAAGGGGAAAATGATATATTCCTAAAAATTCTAGCTTATTTTTGTGGTAAGACAAAAATACACTCACATAAACTAACAAATTCTCTCTCACACTATTTCTCACTCACTCACACACAAACACATACTCTCTCTCTCTCACACACACACACACGCACACACGCACTCTCACATGTGCATGCACACATATGTTCTCTCTCTCACGCACACGCTCACACATACACTCAAATCAATCAAGTAAAAGAATATTTTAGTTAAATAATATTATTTATATTTCAATTTTTGTCAAACCAAATATGAGAAAGAAATTTTAGAAGTCGGAAAACAGAGAATTTCTATTTAAACCAAATAATGAAAAGGAATTCATTAATCAATGAATTTAGAAATCCTATAATCAAGAATTCTCACTCCTCGAACCAAACAAACCCTTGAGGGAAAATAACTAGACATTTTGTGATTAGTTCTTGGTTCATTAGTTTTTGTGTGTAATTCATATATCTTGTGGTTAGTCTTTTAATCTGCTTGAGTTGTTTGCGATCCAGACAAGGATGTGTAGGCATGTCAATGGATCGGGTCTGGATCCGAACCCGATCTGTATAATAGGGTATCATATTTTTTTGGCCCCGAGACCCGAAAACCCATTTATTACACTGTAGGATCTGAATATATATAGACAGGCTTCTGTGCACACTAAATTTGCACATTATTTTTTTAAAATAGTAAAAAAAAAATTGAACTAATTTTTTTTATGTGATATTTAAACATTTTAATGGACCCATATAAAGAAATCATCTCAAAAAAAACTTTTTTTGTTATTTTTAAAAAATCGGTCAAACTTTCTACGCTAACAAGCACTTTAAAGTCTGCAAAAGTTTGTCCGATTTTTTTAAAATAATAAAAAAAGTTTTTTTGAGATGATTTTTTTATATGGATCTGTTGAAATGTTTATGTATCACATAAAAATAAAATAAAAATATTTTTTTTAATATTTTAAAAAATTGATGTGCGCCAACACGTGTTCAAACTTGGTTTGCATAAAAGCCTGCCTATATATACATAAGAAATATAAGAAATATATGTTTTATTTATACTAATCATATACTATAATACATTACAAAATATTTAATCTAAGAATAAAAAATAAAGGGGGATAAAATAAAAATAAATATTTGGCCGGACCGGACCCAAAGACCCGTTTCGGATTCGATCTGGATCCAATATTATAGACCCGATGGAGATCCGGACCCAAACCCCATTAAGTGTCTATTAAACGGATCTGGATCTCCCTAGATCCGACCGGCTTCTACCGTTGACAGGCCTAGATGTAGTAGAACAAGTTTGAACACGGATCTGGACCACAGTAATATAGCACTCTCTGGGAGACCGTGACATATATTTTCATTATATATTATTAGCAAATGTAGTAGAACAAATTTTTGGTAGACATTCTTCATCTTCACAACGGTAATATCTACAATTCTTCATCAAAATTACCATATCTAAACAACGTAATCTGTAATAACAAAACAATTAGCATCTAGATAATGCAGTCCTCTGGCTTCTGCCTAGCTGGGATGCGTCAATATGTTCTAAGATAAGTATGGACAATAGGGAGCAACCCAATAACACAGCGCAAGTATAAGTAAAAACATTTTGACAAATATAATTTGATCTTCAAATACAATAAAATACCACTTCCCCATCACTGTATAACTTGCAAACCCTTGGACTGTTGCATCATCTAGCAAACTGTATATGGAAGTTTTCGCATCTAAGTGCTTTTTGTTGAAGCTTACACATAAAATTACTTCCACCAGGACCTTGGCATTGGCCAGACTGCAGGTCTCTATCAGACAACAATTGTCTGCACACCTTAGAGACAGACAATGATGAAGAACAAATACAAGCACCTGCTACAGAATTTCGACACAGGAGGTTGAATAGGTCAGGAAGGGATAGAGAATGCTGAAAATCGGACAGTAAATTTACCCAAAGTAACTACCAAAATAAAGATATCTAAATAAATTTTTTTTTTAGTTCACTTGTAAAGAATTTATTTTTAATCTCTTGCCAAACACCCAAGGTCCAGAGATTAAGACTAAGAACTGTGTGTGTGTGTTTGGTGGGTTTTTTTTTTGGGGCGGGGGGGGGGGGGGGGGGGGGTCGTCTATGATCCATTAATCGTCCTTGCTGACACGAGATTATAAGAAAGGAAGATACTGCAGTTTGCAGTTTAATGTGTTAAACCCATCTATTGCTTAATGAGAGACTCACAAATTTCTTTCAACACTTCCTCTTGGATAAGCATTTTGAAAACCTCTCTACGTGGGTCTATCTATGTTAGTAACATAATGAAAGCACCTTCAGGTAAAATACACATTTATCTGATAAAAAAACGTATATCAGTGAAAAAATTGCACGCGCAGAATTCTCAGTTTTAGACTTAAATACATTTTAATGTAAAAATTAGACTTTGCCCAAAATCGTTAGAGATCTGTTAACTTTAACTGCCACGCGGCATTTTTTTAAAAAATACTAAAATGAAAATGCATTTTAATATGAAAAATATTCAAAAAAAAAACATACAAATTTACAAAAATAAAAATAAAATAACAGGAAAAAGATAAAAAAAAAATCAGTTTTCAATCCCAGCTACCCCCCCCCCCCCCCCCCCCCCCCCACACACACACAAAACAACAACAACAAAAAAAACTCAACTTTCTCAGCCAGAACCCACTCTCACTAATTGCATCGCCAAACACCACAATGGCACCACCCAAAACGAAATCAAAATCCAAAATCGCAAAAGAAATCAAAACCCAAAAACGAAATCGTAAGCTCCCAAATTTAATGAAATCTTTTTTGTGTGTGTGTAAATTTCAGATTTTGGTTGAAATCGATTCTTAAACTCGGTCAATAGTCAAGGAAAATGAAAAAATACGCAAGAGTTTCACTTCTGGGATGAGATTTTTGATTTCCTCTCTCAAGCTCTTGAGAAAAACATGGAGAGCAGTGCTTTAAAAGGAGCGCTGTTGCAAATTGCAGGCCAAAAACGCAACATTGCTTTCACTGTGTTACGGGATGCTCAAAAGGCGTGGACAACAAGTTGGCGTGCACGCTATTTGGCGTAATAGCTCACTATTTTGCGCCATTATGCACTTTTCTGCGCAACACTAACGCGATCTGCGCAAAACTAACATTACCTTGTTTCGTCAGAGGGTTTTGTCTAGCATCTTCAGAGGGTTTTTGTTAAGAGGACAGAAAGAAAACAAAAAAAAAACTAACAACTTTTCTATTCTGCTGCGATCAAGTTCTGGACAAAAAGTTGTCAGAGGTATGTGTATGAGGCATCGATGTTGCCGGAGCTAGTCGGCTTTGATTTGAGTTGTCGGAACTAATCAGTTTGAGGGGATTTTGAAGTCTTTGGAGCTTTGACTCCTGATTTAGCAAACTTAAGAGATTTTAGGTTCTCACAAAGTAAAATTTTGGACTAAGTCGGTTTAAAGTGTTACTTTTATAACAAATATCTATTTAAAATGTTGTTTATTTTATTTCATTTGAAATATCACCTATTTTTCCAAATATCTTACTTTTTTAACAAACATCAGTTTAAAATGTCACTTTTCTTCCTTTCTTCTTTTTTTTTTCAAATATTAAATCAAAATGCAACTTTTCCTTTACAAATATGTTACTTTTCTTTCAAATTTCAGTTTTAAATGTTTTTTTTTCTTTTTTTTTTTACATATTTCGGTTTAAAATGTTATTTATTTTCCAAATTTTAGCTGAAATGTTACTTATTTTCACAAATATCAGTTTAAAACAATACCTTTTTTTTTCAAATTTCAGTTTAATATGTTATTTATTTTAAAGATTTCAATTTAAAATGTTCCTTTTAATAAATAAAAAAAAGGTTTCAAATGTTAATTTTTTTTTTTAAATTTCAGTTTAAATTGTTACCTTCTTACAAATTTCATTTTAAAATGTTGTTTATTTATTTATATATGTTTTTTCTATGTTTTTCTAGTTATAAAAATGGAATGCATGAATTGTATGCGCGATGCAACTTCGGAGCCAAAATGCGACACCTTGCGCACCCGCGATTTAAAATATTGATCGATAGTGAATTTTGGTAGGTACCTCATTAAGCCAAATCAATTTCAGGGAACAATCTGAAACTCATTCCAAAAAATCAATTTCTGAGAACAATATGAAACTCAAGCAGGGACGAGTAGTTCTATTAGACGCGGTAGGTGGTGGCAGAGAGAGTGGGTGGGTGGGAGGGTTGACGGGGGGAGGCGGCAGAGAGAGAGAAAGAGAGAGAGAGAGAGAGAGGGAAAGGGCTGCAATTGAAGATGAAAAATGAAAAGTGTATTTGATTTTTTTTAATTTTCTTTGTGGTTTGTAATTGTTTTGGATTTTTGTGCTTTTATTTTTTTTAAATTAAAATACATTTTATCTTTATTTTTTTAGGATTTTTAACTATTCTAAACTTAAAATGTCACGTAGCAGTTAAAGTTAACTGATTTTCTAATGATTTTGGGCAAAGTCTAATTTTTAAATTAAAATGTATTCAAGTCTAAAACTGAGAATCAGTAATGTATTAAGTCAAAAAATACATATATATATTTATCAGTGAAACAATTGCATGTACAGAATCTCTTTCCTTTGTAATTAGTGTTTCCCTTTCATGTATACAAGATTAGCATCTCAATACTAAAAGATAAAAGAATTGCAAGAAACCCCCTGATCTATTTTATATGCAACAAAATGCTAGATCAGGAGTTATTTGAACATACACGGGGCCATTTTTTTTATAACCCTGAACCTCCAAACGAACGAGCCCTTTGGACTCCCCCGTGCAAGTTCAATAGGGGGGGACAATGCGCAAGCCTACCATCCGCACGAATCTCGCTTAGCTGCTGGCAGGAGGAATCAAACCCTAATATTTCAATAAACCATAAATTATACATTTGATCTAGAATTCAAATTCGGATTCAAACGAAACAAAGTACACATATATTAAACAATTTTACTAATTACACATGACACTCATTTAATAAGGCCTTTGATAAAGACCCAGACCAATTGTGTGAAATGAAACACCCAACTAAAGGGTGTTCCAAAATTAATCATTGTTCTACCCATCAACAACACAGGTTACCCCTTTCCCACCAATTCTTTCCTCAAACTTTTCATATAAAATGCTCCTTCAATTGACTCCACCCCAGCTTGATGCTTAAGAACTATAAAAAAAATGGTGTTCTCATGAAGTCCAAATCAAATAAGGTGCAATCACTTTTAAACGCGTAATAAATAACTAAATCGTCCTTGAACCCACTTAGACACTTGTGACACCCCGTAAAATCCATAACTATATTGAATAAGTCTAATATAAAAATTGCGGGAATAAAAAACTTTTGGTAATATTCTCAACATAAGAAATAATCAAAATCGAAAGAACAATGGAAGATAATGAAAATACTGATTCAACATAAAACCAACCCTGATACCAATCACTGCAATAAAACATAATCCATCTCTGAATAAAAAAATATGTAATCATACAAAAGCCCAACTCTGAAAATAAATATACATGTACAACCCGACTAAAAATAAAACAAGTATGATAAAAGATTAAGCTACACTTGCTCAACTCCTACAATTTTAGGAGTAAGAAATGGGATGTCGCTAGAAATGCTCCTCCAAAGAACCTGCATTCATAGGAACTACGACTACGAGAACCAGTAAAAATAGTTTTAAAAAAATGTAAACAACAAGCCTATGTAGAATATGATTATTGATATGCCCATATGTACTCTCGGCCAGGCCGAGGATGTCCTCTACCCGGACGAGGCCAGGATAATCTCTCAGCCAATATCGGACGACCCTTCAGTGTGCCTACCCCTCATCATGTCTCGGACGACCCTACAAGGGGCTGACCCCTCGCCAGGTCCGGACGACACTTCAGCGGGCCGACCCCTCATCATGTCTCGAACGACCCTAGCTGACCCCTCATCAGGTCCAGAAGACCCTTCATCGGGCCAACCCCTCATCAGGGTCAGGATGACCCTACGAGGGTCCAACAGCACGAGGCCCAGACTAGGCCTGGTTCGTTTCCAGCAGAAACTTTTCCCTCGGCCTCGTATCATCGGTCGAGGGTGACATCATCACAGTGCGTGATTTGGGAGACGCGTGGAACAGTGCCCGTGGGGATCACATGGCACGTGGAAGACCATTATAATAATATCACTTCCTCACGTGAGGGAATATTATGTCATCATTAATCACAGGTGGCACCTACAGGTGTCAGCAGGGGATTGGCTAGATCATCATTCACACGCACCATGCATGCTTGGGGGTGCACCACACCCCCCAAGACCTCTATATACTTATCACCTAAAACCCTGCAAAGGGATGGATAATTGTAACCCTAGCTAAAACTCTGCTTGTACACATAGTAGAGAGAGAGGGATCTTATGAGCATTGTATCCAAGGCCATTAGTTCCCATATTTAGTGGATCACACACTCACAGTGGATGTAGGCCTAATTGGCTGAACCACTATACATAATTGTCTTATTCCTCTTATACTCATCCCCTTCTATACACTTACGCACATGTACATCTCAATGGCTGCCATTGTTACTACTGTTTGAGCTCATCATCACTTATCTGGTGGAGCTAAATCTTAGCATCATCAGTTTGGCGTCGTCTGTGGAAACGAGAAGACATCTCTTTCTTTATACAGCTTGACCTCACCGGGCACTCTCATGGTGAACCAGTTCTCCCCCATTTGTGGAGCTGTTTCACTAATGAAAGAGACCCATTAAGGTTCTCGAACTCACCAGTCTTTTTGTGACAACCCGAATATAATTTTGATAAATTATATTTAAATCATGTTTATATTATGTGATATGAATAATGTGTTATTAGTATATCTAATATTAAGTGCTTATGTTTAGTCTAATCCTACTTTCATAAATCATGAAATGTCGAGTTATGTACGAACACAAGATTTGGTTATTTTCGATAGAAATGTTCCTATTTAAGACTAGTTTTGACCATTGTAACATTACAATTGACTTGAGGTGAAAACTAAATAGTTGTAGACATGTGAGTTAGGGTCGTAACACAACAAACGGTGCATCAAACGGATGCTCGAGGAAGAAGTTAGGTCGAAATTACGAGAAGGGGCAAATCTGTCAATTCCCTTAAGTGGTAAATTGTCTTTTATTAAACCAAATGGTTTAATTTGATTGGTTGGCTTGGGAGGCAGCCTTGGCCGAACTTATACCCTTGAAATATCCTTATCCTTCAGCCAAAACCAGCCATGAAAGGGTTTTAAGCTTAGGGAAAGAGAAAGTAGAAGTTAAGGAAGAAAAGTAAGGAGAAAAAGTGTAGAAAAATCCGTAGAAATTACGTAAAAAGCCCTTAAGGTAATCCTAATTGTAATTCTTGTTATTTATCTTATATTACTGATTTATATGATATAAATCATCATAAATTTACGAAAGTTTCAGCCCTTTATATATATGTATGGTTAGATGCAAGCTTATGTTAAGTTGAGTGTAGAAACCCTTAAAATTGCTTTGTGTTGAAACTCCTTGTATTCAAATCTTCATATCTCTTTGTGTGATTACTGGAATTGAGAAATTCCAATTGGAAATGAAATTAGACTCATATATGCATATAATATATGAAATTAGAATTTATCTCCTTGTGGTTAGGCCGTAATGATGATTTCAAGTTGGTACATAGTTGTTGTTTGTATACTTGATTTCGGTATGCCCTGTGTTTGGTCAAGATTTTGAGATAGAAAATGAAGTCCAAATATTATGAAACTTTAATTATGTACTATTAAGTATGTCTACTAAAACTGTGTTGAAAATCATGGAAAGTTATGCTGTATAAAAATTATGAAAATTCTGGGAATTCGAAGGATCAATAGAGGAGCTTGTAGGGCAGATTTCTTCTGTTGTAGAGAAATGGTCATAACTTGCCCTAGGAAGCTTGAAAAATTACACCGTCACTTGTACTGGATAATATATTCATATATGTTTTCATATTGATAAGTTTGTACCCCTGCATTTATACAATTTAGAAATATAGGATGGTTAAGTATGTATGACAATAATTTCAGGCCATATTGGATACCCCTTGAATGAATGTTTGTATTTCGTCCTTACGAAGGGTACTTTGAGTACATGTTTCATGTGTATATACATTGACAAATATAATTTCATATTTACTTGACTTTGGTTATAAATTACTTATAAGGTATTTCTTACGGTTGAATGTCCGTAACTTTATCAACATGTATATCATTGTTTTGCCTTTACCTATGTTTTATGGAATGTGACTTAATTGGAATTATATTGTTAATGTATAGTCATGGAAAGTTACATAATTATGTTAGGATAATATTTATGATTGAGGTTCAGTACTGATCTAGTTGGATTGACAGGTGTAAGGTCTAATAAACCTAGTTCAGCTCCACCAGAAGGAAACCTGGATACGTAGTTGACAACCCAAGGTGAGTGTACTCACTGGAAAGAGATATTTGTATCGTGTTATTGATATGATCATAATATAATGAATATGAAATTTTTCATTTCGGTTTACCGAAATGAGGGGTTACTCCTCGACCAGGAATGGGGGAGAATTGTCTATTTAGACAGGATATGTGAATCATGATTCAGAAAAGTTGGTCATTCATTATGAATGAGCTGGATAAGTTAATTCATAATTATATGGACATGATATATTGCATGTAAATTTATGCATTAGTATAGTAGTGATGCATTCACTGGGCAATTTTGCTCATGGTTCCTATGTTCACATTTTTTCAGGTAACGCGATGTCACTGCCAAATCTAGGAGGTCGGGTTGGGTTAGCCAGGAATGGGAGAAACTATGATTTTGTGTAAATATAAATGATGTAATTAAGTTAATTTATCCTTCAAGAAAGTTTTTATGGACATGATTACTCTGATGTTGTAAAAAGGATTTCAGTTATATGGATTTACAATGATGACTCTGAAATCAAAACTCGTGATTATGGTTTGGTTAGATTAATTATGGTTTGACTCACTTTGACTTTCAAACTTAATTATAAGTAACTGGGTTGGGGTGTGTCACTTTTCTTGAGTTTAGCTCTCTATAGCTCAAACACATGGCACCGGAAATGCCACCACCACCTCTTCCACCACCGGATGGTGGGGTTGGACCCAGTTCCAGTCAACCACCACCTCAGTCTGAGATAACTGATGTGGCGGCCAGCTTGAAGTCTCTGAAAGCAAGCCAGCGGATTATGCAGGAGCAATTTACAGCTCTTAGCCAAAATATACTAAGACCACCAGGGGTATCGCCGAAGATGATTACTCCGGCGGCAGCTCCAGCGCATCATGGGGCCAAAGGACCACCCCTGGCGCCACGCAAAGACTTGCCACCTCCATAGCGGCCGAGGGATATTGCTGACCCCCGGCGTCTACGCCTGGAGAGGCAAGGAAACCCTTGCCCTGAGGACAGGTACGATGATATAGAGGGGGAGGAGGCCCCCATAGAGTGCTGGGAGCCATATGAGGTCTCCAATAATACTGTGCGACCTCTCCAGGAGAGTAGAAGGAAGTGTGGAAGGCAAAATCCTGACGATCGCCCGAGGGGATCTTCTTTTGATCGCCTGAGCAGGGGGTCGGCCTTTGAAAGGCTGGGTCCATTAAATAACCTACGGGAAAAATTGTCCCGAACGAGAAGTGTTTCGAGGTCCAGGAGGGAGGCAGCAGATGGCCGACCCCACGGACGGGACGACGGTCCAGGGAAAGTAAACAGCCGGCACATGCCTGTCGCAGTAGAACCTTTCATCCACCTCAAAGAGGCGGCAGGTGATAACATCGACCAAGTCGACCCTACGAGACCTTGGAACGACTCGATCAAGCGACTGGAGGATAAGATTGGTGATATCCTGAAGAGTCGGGACCCTCTTCATAGAGGATACTCCATAGGCTCATCCTTCATGGCAAGGATAGTCAACTTCCCAACGCCGTCCAAGTTCAAGCCACCAGTGTTCACCCTTCGGTATGACGGGAGTATCAACACAGTTCATCATATTGAGATGTACCAATCAGCGGTAAACATATACTCTATCTCAGATGAGATGAGGTGTCGTGCCTTTTCTGACACTCTGACTGAGGCTGCACATGTCTGGTACATGTCTCTACCAAAAAACTCCATTGAAAGCTTTAAGCAGTTAGCATACCGGTTTATCCATAACTTTTTCTTTGGGGTGAGGCCACAAAAGAAGACCACACACCTGCTCTATGCTAAGCAGGGGAAGAACGAGAGTCTGAGAGACTACATAGCCAGATTCAATAAAGAAAAGTTAGAGGTAGAAGACTATGAGGAAAGCATAGC
This sequence comes from Sambucus nigra, assembly GCA_949130495.1. Taxonomy (NCBI): domain Eukaryota; kingdom Viridiplantae; phylum Streptophyta; class Magnoliopsida; order Dipsacales; family Adoxaceae; genus Sambucus; species Sambucus nigra. The sequence continues at coordinate 288,041,982 of OX422215.1, read as the reverse complement.
TATGACAACCCTCATTGGAGGACTCCAGAAGGGGAAGCTGCTATGGAAGCTTGCTGAAGACCCTCCAAGGACAATAGCTGAATTGCTGTCGACAGCAGGAAAGGTGATGAACGTCGAAGAGGCGATGGCCGCAAAATACGAAGATGAAAAAGGAGGCACTAGTGGGTGTAAGTACCATAAGAAGAACAAAGAGGGGAAGAAGAGGTCTGCAGACGATAAGTTCGCTGATTACACCCCCCTGATGGTCAGATGCGAACATATTCTCAATGAGATAAAGAGTGACCGGTCCCTGAAGTGGCCTGAGATGTTGAGGGCAACCCCCCCCCCCCCCCACAAGAGGAATAAAAATCTGTGGTGTGAATTTCACCAAGACCATGGCCATATGACAGATAAATACTTTGCTCTGAAGGATGAGATTAAAAAAATGTTAAAAGAAGGGAATTTAAGGAAGTACGTTGATAAGAGTGCCTTAAAGAGGGGCCGAGGGGATGACCCCAGAAAGAAGAGAGGTGATACATGTAGAGAAGATCCTCCAAAAAGAAGGGACGACCCTTCGAATGATGAGGACGACCCTGAACTCCCTCTGAGAGACGACCACGGCCCTGTCAAGAGACTTAATATGATCTCGCTCAGTGTTGGAATGATCTCTGGGGGTCTAGCAGGAGGAGGGTCAGAGGTCGCCGACAGGAAGGCCCATGTAGCTGAGGCCAAGGCAGTGACAAAAACTGTGCACTCAACCTCCCTGGAAGCCAAGTCAGAAAAGAGAAAGAAAGTTAACATGGACACCCTGATAGTGGGATTCTCGAGAATGGACTTTAAAGGCCTCTTATCCCCACATGATGACCCTCTCGTCATCACTACTATGGTACACGGGTGCGAGGTGCCGAGGATCCTAGTCGATGGGAGTAGTTCTGCAGATGTAATGTTTTGATTGCGCTTCAAAGCCTTGGGTCTCATCCATGTCAGGCTCGTCCTATACCATCACCCCTTGATTGGTTTCAGTGGGGGAAAAGTGCATCCCCTAGGAATGTATAAGGCTGATGTTGGGATGGGGGACGAGTGGCCGAGATGGCTGACCAATAAGGTTAACTTTTTCGTGATAGATGAACAAGTCTTCTCGGCCTACAACATTATATTGGGGCAAGTGGCACTCAAGGAATTCGAGGTCGTGCCGTTCACGGTTCACCAGATGATAAAATTCCCGACCCCTTACGGGGTAGGGGAAGTTCAGGGAGACCAGATGACGGCACGGGAATGTTACTTCAATTCCGTCGAAGAAAGGGAGGCACACAAAAAGGCTACAACCACTTATAATATTGACACCCTTGACCCCAGAGATGAAATAAAGCTAAAGAAAGGAGAAGCTGCGGAAGAAGTAGAATCCATCATCCTCAATGAGGATGAACCGGAAAAAATCGTCCGAATAGGCAAGGCTCTAAAGGTAGATATCAAAGAAGGCCTCATCAAGCTGTTAAGGAGAAGACAGAACATCTTCGCGTGGATTCATGCAGATATGTCGGGGATCGACCCCGAAATTATGTGCCGCAAACTCAATGTGGTAGAGGGTGCAAAGCCAGTAAAGCAGAAGAGGAGAATTTATTCTCGAGAAAAATATGAGGTCATAAGTGATGAGGTTAAGAAGCTGAAAGATGTTGAGTTTATTATAGAGGTCATCTATCCCGAATGGCTGTCTAACGCGGTCATAGTCCCAAAAGCCAACGGGAAGTAGAGGATGTTCATAGACTTATTAGACCTCAACAAACTGTGACACCCTGCCTAATTAAATTCCGGGTGATCAGTCCTTTATTAAATTATAATCATGGTGAACGGTTGATTCATTCTTAGCATCATTATCGCAAAAATAACTTTTCCAATTTAAAAGACCCTAAATAATTAAGCTAAGTGACAAAACCATTTTTAAGACATCAATTTCCAAATTTAATTTAAAACCAATATTTAAAATCTTACATAATCCAGGGTTTAAAATCACACAACAATCTGACTGGAAAAATATAATCCAAGCAATTTAAACATTCAACTAAATATGTCCAACATTAAAACTTAAAGGAAAAACCTCCTGATAATAACCATTCCAAAATATAAATACTGGAACTAAACAAATAACAATCTCTGAAAAAAACAACTGAATAATAGGAAAGGGCGACACACGCCCCACTCGATAAAATAGAGCTAGAAGTGGAATCAATAATGAGGTCATCTAAAGAAGAGGCATGCAACTCCCGCGTAAGCTGAAGCACGTTCCATCCAAAGGACCCTATGCAAGACACCCTTGAGACTGGGCACCTGTAATATATACATATATATATATATATATATATATATATATACATATATATATATATATATATATACACAAGAGAGAAGAGAAAATCGAAAACGGGTCAGAGCCCGATTGTAAAACAGTTTAAAATCCAGTTTAGCAAGTATTTAAAATGATTACCGACTAATGCAACAATCATATTAGTGCGGCACTCCCTTGAGAAATTCTCACCTCTCTTCTAATGTGCACACCTATCGCACTACTCCTCCAAACAGTTTAACTTATCTTAAGTTACTCATAAGATTTCATGCCGACAATTTCTAATGTTAAGAACGTTAATTTTATTTAAAAGCAAAAGTTCTCACATAGCCCTCATTTGGTTATAAAGTTTCCCAATAACGTATCATACTTTTCAAACACTTATTCCCAAGTTGAAATAATTATTCCTTTCTTACTTACCATGGTCACAGTAGATAGTTCCCAAATTTCAAGTTTAAATATATATATCAAATACTTATATAATATATATATTCTACGGCACCCCACATAAAATTTATGGTGCGGGCATACTCTACTATCCAGTCCCCATATCACTCGTACTAAGGAAAATACTAGTTCGGAATCACTCTCGAACTTTATTAACATAAAACACATACAAATTGAGGCAAAGCATAGTTTCAAGTCACTAAGAGGTCAGCACATACCCTCACGTCTCTTAGGACCGTCTGACTATCGATCCGATAGCCTGTACCAAGGATTCCTATATTCTAGGGTACGATTCAATATCCCCCATAAAGGTCCCATCAAGATAAGACCGTCCCAGCGCGGTAAACTCAGGGATAGCAAGTAGCGCGGGCATGATTTTTACACGTATATAGTATATACACTAACACAATTATATATGTATTCTACTATTCCCATTTCAAATTTAGGTACACCCACAACCCATACTTATGATAATTATTCTCATTGCACATTACTTGATTATCCCGTATAACGGTTTGTCTCTTTTATTCTTATTTATGGGATTATTCCAACTTACCACGTAACATTCGTGAATTCCTATCTCCCCGAGTGTAATTTCAGTAGGTATTCCTTTATTTTACAACGTAACTTCCTCACGAGTCTGACCCTTTAAACACACGTTCCCATTGTTTCTTAAGTGTAAAATACTTTAGTTAAGGATTAAATCTCGTCTTAGATTAAGGGTTCCATTTTTATAAAGTCGTACTGGTCTTCTTTACCTCCCAAAATATTCTAACAATAATGTCCAAGAATTTCTATTCCTTTAAGTTGGGACCACCTATTTAAAAAGGGAATTTGAGTTTTCCAGGAGGGGTCGATCGATCGATGGCAGGTGCTCGATCGATCGATGCGTCGATCGATCGACACTCCTGATTCGATCGATCGATCAAGCAGGTATGGCGAATCTGCAGAATTTCCAGTTACGGGTTTCCTCTTCCAAAATCATCCAAAGCAGTATAATTGACTTCCAAACTCCCAACAATTTATACTACCAGTGTTATATTCTCAAATAAATGGTATTCTACGTAAGACATGCGAATTTTCATCATGAATAACGGATTAAATGGAAAATAATCCATAAAAATATCAAGAACCCTAATATTTTCTTTGTTTAGTTTCTTCCCATTCTTTTACCAGATTTCATACTCCTAATTTACTGTAATTTTCGTGGTTCAATCTCTACATGTGAGTTTGATTTCCAGAATACATCTATTACCCATATATCATGCAATTCAAGTTTCTAAAATAGGTTTTTCTTCCACAAAAACTAGTCCTAAACAATCCTAGGCTAATATTATTGAAGCATTAACTGAAATAGAGCAAGATAGATACTTTCCTGGAATTCTTGGTTCATATTTGTCGAGATATTGGTGTGGTTTTGATCCTCGTTGGGCGATTTAAAGTTTGGCGGCGACGGCAGTGCAAATGGTGGAGTTCTTGGCCTAGAACTCCTTGGAAAGCTTCTCCTCTTCCTCTCCAATGGCCGTCTTTAGTTTATGGATGTTCTAACCCTAGAAGATGACTCCTATCATCTGATATACTCTTAGAAATTTCGTTGGTTTTCATGCCCAAAAATGTAAAATGTCCAAAACGCCCTCCCGAGATGTTAATTAGGCCTAAAAATGCCTCGAGACCCAAACTAAACCCTCGGGCACATTATTTTGACTATCTCGACCCTTTCGGACACATTGACGCTCTCAAAATGACCATACGGGTGACTTATAATTTATTCACTTTTAGTAGTCCGAATTTAATCCCAACATGACACAAGCGCATCCCGATAAATTTCCAAAATTATCAATTTAAATTCTCGTGATAATTTTACTAAATTTAATTACACCTCTTACTTTACTCATAAAGTAACTTACAATAAAATTCCAATAATTACTAACTCTCGTCACGCTAGTAAGTATTTAAATGATTTTCTAGATTAATATTAAATTAATATCTCTAATTAAATTTAATAAATCCCCAAAATTAAAGTTATAAAAATACGGGGTATTACATACTTCCCCCTAATAACGGAATTTTGTCCCGAAATTCGAAAAAAAAGGTGTACCTGGCAAGAATAGCTCTGGGTACTTCTCACGCATGTCTGCCTCATGCTCCCAAGTGGATTCCTCCACATTATGATGCTCCCACTGGACCCGGACAAGTGGGACTACCTTTGACCTCAATCTCCTTTCGCTATGGTCTAGGATAGCCACTGGTCTCTCCTCATGAGAGCTGTCGGGTTGTAAGTCAATCTCCTCAATCGCGATGTGGGTGTGGGCCATGTCATCCCGAAGGTATCGTCTCAACGACGAGATGTGGAATACATCGTGAATGCGGTGTAAGTGCTCTGGCAGTCCCAATCTGTATGCTACCAGCCCAATCCTCTCAATAATGGGAAATGGTCCCACGTACCTCGGGGCCAATTTCCTTTTCTTCCCGAACCTCATCACTCCTTTCATAGGAGATACACGTAGCAATACTTGGTCCCCCACATTAAATTCTCAGAAGAACCGTTTTGCATCGGCGTAGATTTTCTGCCTGTTCTGGGCTACCCGAATGCGACTCTTGATAATCTCAATCCTAGCAGAGGTTTCCTGAATCACCTCTGATCCGAGAAACTTGTTATCCCCCACCTCTATCCAACAAGTTGGGGAACGATAAGGCCTGTCATACAATGCCTCAAATGGAGCCATCCCAATCGTGAACTGATAAGACTTATTGTAAGCAAACTCTACCAGTGGAAGATTTGGCTCCCAACCTCCCCTAAAATCAAGGACAAGCATGCGTAGCATATCCTCCAACATTTGATTGGTACGCTCTATCTGTCCATATGTCTGTGGGTGATAAGCTGAACTCAACCTCAACTCGGTCCCCATGGCCTCCTGAAAACTCTCCCAGAAACGCGAGACGAAAATTTTGTCTCTATCTGACATAATATCTAGGGGCACCCCATGTAATCTAACAATCTCAACAATGAACAACTGAGCATACTGGCCCGTGGTATAGTCTGTCCGTACTGGCAGAAGATGAACCACCTTGGTCAAACGGTCCATGTTGATGTAAAAAACTAGATCACTCTAATTCTTCAATCACAGATAAATAAATAAGACAAAGATTTTTAAAGTGGTTCGGCTAGGAATAAAGCCTACGTCCACTGTTATGTTATTGCTGAGTATTTGTGGAATTCTTGATTACAAGTTCTCTCCAGAAATTCCGATCCCTTTGAATGGGATTGATACAAGGTATTTATAGCCTCAAGGCTGTACATGAAAGGTCCAATACATTAAATGATATACATATGAATGGGTAATACATTTAATGCAGCGTGTGCGTCAAGAATCTAATGAATAGTTGAACAGTTGTCCGTCTGATAATTGATGACACGGCCGAGGTGCAGTTCGGACCGCCTTAGTTGCTCGTTGATCAAGAGTTCCTCGGAGTGCTTAGAGTATCTCGGGATGATATAGTTCCTCGGATGGAGTTCCTCGGCATGATAGAGTTCCTCGGTGTATTCTCGTTGCTCGGTATCAACCACGGTTATTCAGTAAATGATCTTCCTCGCTGTTATTGTGCCACGTAGATCGACACGTGTCTTCATACTATTCGTCCACATCAGCATATTAATTTTGGTATCAACAGTCCACAATCACCCAGATGGAGTCGTGGCCCCTCTGTGATGTAGGCAACCCAGTAATAAAATTTATGGAAATACTCTCCCACTTCCACACGGGTATTTTCAACGACTGAAGCAACCCTGACGGTTTCTGGTGGTCCACCTTTACCAGCTGGCAAGTAGAACATTTGGACACGAACTCAACAATGTCCTTTTTCATCCCACTCCACCAGTATTGTCGCCTCATATCCTGGTACATCTTATCTCCCCCAGGATACACTACAAATCGGGACCCGTGAGACTGGGTCATTACTGCATGACGCAAGTCTGCTCCTTCGGGAATCACCAATCTCCCATTAAAGCTTAAACCCCCATCAAAACTAACAGAATAGGACTCAGCACCCTCACCTAAAAGTCGTACAATCTGCTCCTGGCAAAATGGGTCTGTTGTCTGTGCCTATATTACCCTTGTAACACTCTCGGGTGTCACTGTCATGGCAGATATGAAGGAACGGGCTATCGCATCTTGGTGACCCAACTCTTTCCACTTTTCTTTCCAGATGTCCGCTACATCATCAATCGGCCTATGACTCAACGCATCAGCAACTACATTAGCCTTCCCCGGATGATACTGTATGTCGAACTGATAGTCTTTCACAAACTCTAACCACCTGCGCTGACGCATATTCAGCTCTCGCTGTGTGAACATGTACTATAGTGACTTATGGTCTGTAAACAAGCAAAATTTCTCCCCCAATAAATAGTGTCAATGCAAAGACGACCGCTGCTAACTCTAGGTCATGTGTGGGGTAATTCCTCTCGTGTGGCTTAAGCTTGTGGGAGGCAAAAGCTATAGCCTTCTCCTCCTGCTGAAGTACTCCCCCAAGTCCCCGTAAGGAGGCATCGGTGTAAACTAGATACTTCATGCCTGGCTTAGGTAAAGCAAGGACTGGTGCTGAAGTAAGCTTGTCTTTCAGCTCGTCGAAAGCCAATTGACAATTATCGTCCCAAACATATGGTACCCTCTTGAGAGTCAGGTTCGTCAATTGACCCGCTATCTTGGAGAACCCTCGAATGAATCTCCTGTAACACCCGGCTAACCCCAAGAAACTACGCACTTCCATTGGTGTCGTGGGCTGTCCCCACTCCCCCACCGCTGACACCTTACTCGGGTCAACCGCTATCCCCTATTCAGAAACAACATGCCCCAAGAATTATACTTCCCGTAACCAGAACCCGCACTTCTCGTACTTATCATACATCTAATTCTCTCTTAGAGTCTGAAGAACCTGCATTAAGTGCTCAGCATGCTCTTTCTCAGTGTGTGAATGTATCAGGATGTCATCTATGAAGATGATGACAAACTGATCCAAAAACTCTCTGAACACTCGGTTCATCAAGTCCATGAATACGGCTAGGGAATTTGTGAATCCAAATGGCATCACTCTGAACTCCTAGGACCCATATCTCATCAAGAAAGCAGTCTTCAAAACATCCTGCTCCCTAATACGTAGTTGATGGTATCCTAACCTCAAATCTATCTTCGAAAAGATGGTTTCTCTCCCAGCTGGTCGAACAGATCATCGATTCGAGGCAATGGATATTTGTTCCGTATCGTGACCTTGTTGAGCTCCCGGTAATCCACACATAGCCTCAGGGAACCATCTATCTTCTTCACAAACAACACTGGAGCGCCCCAAGGTGAGGTACTCCTACGAATGAAGCCCTGACCTAACAATTGCTCTAACTGATCTCGTAACTCTCGCATTTCCATCGGAGCCATACGGTATGGAGCGCGTGCTATCGGTCGAGTATCCGGTAATAAATCTATGACAAAGTCTATCTCTCGACTGGGGGGTAGTCCTGGTATCTCCTGAAATACATCAGAATACTCACGAACAACTGGGATCGAGTCTAAGGGAATCACGACCTCCTTAGAGGTATCCTCCTCTATGTAATACAAATGAGCGGTAGAGCCTCCCTCTGGGCGAGGCATCGCCACTACAAACATCTCTTGCCCTGGAATGGCAAAGACAATACTCCCACCGAAACAATCTATCATGGCTCTGTATGCTGCGAGCCAATCCATACCAATAATAACGTCGTGCTCATGCATATCTAAGACTAACATGCCTGCTGGTAAGATCAAGCTATTAATCTCTACTCCCACACCCCGACATATAAAGAAAATTAACGATCCATTTCCCAGTGGTGAGTCTACACATGTTACAGTGCTCTTTGCTGTGGCTAATAACCCTAAGGCCTTCGCAAAATGAGTAGCTATAAAACAGTGTGTCGGCCCAGTATCAAATAAAACCCCACCCATAGTACCATGGATAGGAAACGTACCCTCAATTGCGGGTGGTGACTGTGGAGCTGCTGCCTTGTGGACGTTATAGACACGTCCGTACTGTAACTGCCCCTGCTGCACTGGAGCTGCTGGAATGGTTGGTAGGGCTGGTACCTGAGCTGGTGCTGGGAGGGCGGCTGGAAAAAGTGGGCCTCTGTGGCTCATTACGGGCACCCTACTGCTGTGGGGACCTATCTCCCTCTGGACAATCCTGGCGGCTGTGTCCATTTTTACCACACCCGAAGCATCGACCCCTGAAATTTCCTCCCCTGTGTCCCTGCTGATTACGGCCCTGCTGGCCATTACCACCCCGCCATTGGCCCTGCTGAAAATGCTGTTGGCCCTGATGGCCCTGCAACTGACGATGTTGGCCGCCCTGCCTAAATCCCCTAAATTCCTGCCTGGAGTCACCTGCAGGGTCCCCCTGATGGGAACTATGCTCATGCTGACGAGTCTGCCCCTGAGATGTCGGTGCTTCACTAGCACCACTACCCCCTGTCCTGCCCTGCTGGCTGGACTCTCCTGCTCGCTTTCTTCCCTGTAGATGGAAGCAGTGATCCTGGCAGTGTAACAAAGCAGCATTGAGTACGTCCGTGTAGGTACTCAGTGACAGGTTGCCTATGAGGTGCTGACGGATCCTCCAAGCCAATCCGTCCACAAACAACAGTATATTCTTTCCCTCAGTGGGTGCCTCATCTGGCACTATAGTGAGAAGTCTAGTGAACTCCTCTTCGTATTCGGCAACAGTCGAATTCTCCTGTTTAAGACTCAGTAACTTCCTCCTCATCTCAGTCTGCACGGCGGATGGGAAGTATTTGCTGTCAAACTGCGTCCAAAATGACTGAATAGTGATAATATCCCTCTCCTCCAAGGTGGTAGTGGATTCCCACCAATGCAAAGCGACCCCCACCAACTTAAAAGAAGCCAACAGCTGTTTCTGCACGTCCGTGCACTTGTACATGCACAGATGCCTCTGGATATCTTTCTTCCATTGGCTGGCTACAATAATATCCGAACTGCCCGCAAAGTCTGGGGGATGCGCCTTCTAAAAGGCATCCCTAACTCGCTCTCATACAGATGGAAGCTGTGCCAGTACTAGCGCCACTGCCTGAACCTGGGGTGGAGCCTGCTGCACTATCGCTAGCGCGACATTCACCACCTGAGAAACTATAGCGGCTACCTCGGTTGCGTTCATCATTCCCTGAGCCGGAGCTACTGGCTGCTCGGCTTGGGTACGCCTATCCTTAGGTGTGTATCTTGGAGGCATCTGAAACGTAAATAAATTTATTAGTCTACATTTTCTCAAATAGCTGAAGACGTAATTGTAAAGGCAATAATACAACAATCCTAAAGTAGGCCTCTATAGCAAGAACGCTAAGCTAAAAGCTAAATAAGCCGTACAGATCCTAAAGGACACTAGAACCTAATGCTCTGATACCACCGGTGATACCCCGCCTAATTAAATACCGGGTGATCAGTCCTTTATTAAATTATAATCAAGGTGAAAAGTTGGTTCATTCTTAGCATCACTGTCGCAAAAATAACTTTTCCAATTTAAAACACCCTAAATAATTAAGCTACGTGATAAAACCATTTTTAAGACATCAATTTCCAAATTTAATTTAAAACCAATATTTAAAACCTTACATAATCCAGGGTTTAAAATCACACAACAATCTGACTGGAAAAATATATCCGGGCAATTTAAACATTCAACTAAATAAGTCCAACATTAAAACTTAAAGGAAAAACATCCTGACAATAACCATTCCAAAATGTAAATACTGGAACTAAACAAATAACAATCTCTGATACAAACAATTGAATAATGGGAAAGGGCGACACATGCCCAACTGAATAAAATAAAGCAAGAAGTGGAATCAATAATGAGGTCGTCTAAACAAGAGGCCTGCAACTCCCACCTAAGCTGCAACACGTTCCATCCAAAGGACCCCATGCAAGATGCCCCTGTGGCTGGGCACTTGTAATATATACATATATATATATATATATATATATATATATATATATATATATATATATATATATATATATATACAAGAGAGAAGAGAAAATAGGAAACGGGTCAGAGCCTGATTGTAAAACAGTTTAAAATTCAGTTTAGCAAGTATTTAAAATGCTTACCGGCAAATGCAACAATCATATTAGTGCGGCACTCCCTTGAGAAATTCTCACCTCTCTTCTAATGTGCACACCTATCGCACTACTACTCCAAATAGTTTAACTTATCTTAAGTTACTCATAAGATTTCATGGCGATAATTTCTAATGTTAAGAAAGTTAATTTTATTTAAAAGAAAAGTTCTCACGTAACCCTCATTTGGTTATAAAGTTTCCCAATAACGTATCATACTTTTCAAACACTTATTCCCAAGTTGAAATAATTATTCCTTTCTTACTTACCATGGTCACAGTAGATAGTTCCCAAATTCCAAGTTTAAATATATATATCAAATACTCATATAATATATATATTCTACGGCACCCCACATAAAATTTATGGTGCGGGCATACTCTACTATCCAGTCCCCGTATCACTCGTACTAAGGGAAATACTAGTTCAGAATCACTCTCGAACTGTATTAACACAAAACCCATACAAATTGAGGCGAAGCATAGTTCCAAGTCACTAAGACGTCAACACATACCCTCATATCTCTTAGGACCGTCTGACTATCGATCCGATAGCCTGTACCAAGGATTCCTATATTCTAGGGTACGATTCAATATCCCCCATAAAGGTCCCATCGAGATAAGACCGTCCTAGCGCGGTAACCTCAGGGATAGCAAGTAGCGCGGGCATGATTTTTACACGTATATAGTATATACACAAACACAATTATATATGTATACTACTATTCTCATTTCAAATTTAGGTACACCCACAACCCATACTTATTTTAATTATTCTCATTGCACATTACTTGAGTATCCCGTATAACGGTTTGTCTCTTTTATTCTTATTTATGGGATTATTCCAACTTACCATGTAACATTCGTGAATTCCTATTTCCCCAAGTGTAATTTCAGTAGGTATTCATTTATTTTACAATGTAACTTCCTCACGAGTCTGACCCTTTAAACACACGTTCCCATTGTTTCTTAAGTGTAAAATACCTTAGTTAAGGATTAAATCTCGTCTTAGATTAAGGGTTCCATTTTTATAAAGTCCTACTGGTCTTCTTTACCTCCCAAAATATTCTAACAATAATGTCCAAGAATTTCTATTCGTTTAAGTTGGGACCACCTATTTAAAAAGGGAATTTGAGTTTTCCAGGAGGGGTCGATCGATCGATGGCAGGTGCTCGATCGATCTACACTCCTGGTTCGATCGATCGATCAAGCAGGTATGGCGAATCTGCAGAATTTCCAGTTACGGGTTTCCTCTTCCAAAATCATCCAAAGCAATATAATTGACTTCCAAACTCCCAACAATTTATACTACCAGTGTTATATTCTCAAATAAATGGTATTCTATGTAAGACATGCGAATTTTCATCATGAATAACGAATTAAATGGAAAATAATCCATAAAAATATCAAGAACCCTAATATTTTCTTTTTTTAGTTTCTTCCCATTCTTTTACCTGATTTCATACTCCTAATTTACTAGTAATTTTCGTGGTTCAATCTCTACATGTGAGTTTGATTTCCAGAATACATATATTACCCATATATCATGCAATTCAAGTCTCCAAAATAGGTTTTTCTTCCACAAAAACTAGTCCTAAACAATCCTAGGTTAATATTATTGAAGCATTAACTGAAATAGAGCAAGATAGATACTTGCCTGGAATTCTTGGTTCAGATTTGTCGAGAGATTGGTGTGGTTTTGATCCTCGTTGCGCGATTTAAAGTTTGGCGGTGACGGCGGTGCAAACGGTGGAGTTCTTGGCCTAGAACTCCTTCGAAAGCTTCTCCTCTTCCTCTCCAATGGCCGTCTTTAGTTTTTGGATGTTCTAACCCTAGAAGATGACTCCCATCATCTGATATACTCTTAGAAATTTCGTGGGTTTTCATGCCCAAAAATGTAAAATGTCCAAAACGCCCTCCCGGGATGTTAATTAGGCCTAAAAATGCCCCGAGACCCAAACTAAACCCTCGGGTACATTATTTTGACTATCTCGACCCTTTCGGACACATTGACGCACTCAAAATGACCATACGGGTGACTTATAATTTATTCACTTTTAATAGTCCGAATTTAATCCCGACACGACACAAGCGCGTTTCGATAAATTTCCAAAATTATCAATTTAAATTCTCGTGATAATTTTACTAAATTTAAATACACCTCTTACTTTACTCATAAAGTAACTTACAACAAAATTCCAATAATTACTAACTCTCGTCACGCTAGTAAGTATTTAAATGATTTTTCGGATTAATATTAAATTAATATCTCTAATTAAATTTAATAAATCCCCAAAATTAAAAGTCATAAAAATACGGGGTATTACACGAACATTGTCCCCAAAACAACTTCCCTCTTCCCCGCATTGATCAGATGGTAGAAGCTACCGTAGGCCACGAGCTCATGAGATTTATGGATGCCTATTCAGGGTAAAACCAAATCTTCATGGACCCTGAAGACTTAGAAAAACGACTTTCATTACCGACAAGGGGACATACTTTTATAGGGTCTTGCCCTTTGGCCTAAAGAACGCTGGGGCAACGTACCAACGCCTTGTGAATAAAATGTTTGAAGACCAAATCGGGAAGTCCATGGAGGTCTATGTAGATGATATTGACCAAGAGTTTGAAGGCAGAGGATCATGTGGCTGACCTTGAGAGGACCTTTAACACGATGGACAAGTACCAAATGAAGCTCAACCGGGCCAAATGTGTCTTCGGGGTCGGAGCAGGAAAGTTCTTGGGATTTATCGTCAACCAAAGGGGCATCGAGGCCAATCCTGAAAAGATAAAGGCCCTCATAGAAATGAAGACCCCCAAGACCATTAAAGACGTTCAGAGGCTCATGGGGAGAGTTACTACTTTGAATAGGTTCGTGTCCAGGGCCACAGACAAGTGTTTACCATTCTTCAAAATTCTCAGAAAGGCCTTTGAATGGAACGAAGAATGTGACCAGGCTTTCAAAGAATTGAAGTTGTACCTATGGTCTCCCTTGCTGTTGTCACGACCAGTGCAGGGGGAATGACTTCATGTGTACCTAGTTATCTCAGAGTCAGCTATCAACGTAGCAATCGTCAGAGACGAGGATGGGGTATAGAAGCCTGTGTATATCAACAGTAAGGCACTCCAGGGGGTAGAGCAAAGATACCCACGAATGGAGAAGTTAGCCTACACTTTGGTCCATGCATGAAGAAAGATGAAGCCGTACTTTCAGTCCCATACAATGGTCATCCTCACTGACTCTCCTCTTAGGCAGGTCTTACACAAGGAAGAAAAATTAGGTACGTTAATGGCCTGAGCTATAGAGCTGGGGGAGTTCGACATTGTGTATCAACCTAGGACGACCATTAAGGGGCAACCATTGGCAGATTTTTTGGCTGAATTTACTTGGAAAGATAATGAAGCTGAAGATGAGAGCCTCGGGAAGACAAATACCCGACAAGGCAGACTCGCCGACACACCCACAGATAAGGCTGAGACAAGCATCGCTAGAGAAAAAGTGGCCGAGAACGAAGAGGGAAGATATCTCTTTATATAGGGGTCCCTCACCGAGGGAAATTTCTCAGAAGAACAGACTGTGTGGAGCCTCTTCGTTGATGGGTCCTCCCGCGAGAGCGAAAGTGGGGATGGATTAATAGTATCAGTACCTGATGGCACAAACATTGAGTACGCCTTGAGGTTCAACTTTAAGGCCTCCAACAACGAGTCTGAATATGAGGCCCTGATAGCAGGCCTCTCCTTGGCTAAGTCTCTTAGTGTCGGCCAGATCTTGGTCCATAGTGATTCGAGGCTAGTAGTGAATCAGATACTAGGAGCCTACGAGGCTAGGGACAATAGAATGGCCAAATACCTTGAAAGAGTGAAGTCACTATTAAAGAGCTTCAGAGAAGTGAAATTGAAGAGGATAGCTACACTCGATAATGGCCGAGCTGATGCACTTGCTAAGCTGGCCTCGGCAACTAGGACAGATATCAGGAGGGCAGTCCCAGTGGAAATTTTTCTTTCGACCAACTATTAAAGATACTGAGGGAACACTTGGCACTTGCCTAAATATTTTCAGGGAAGCTTCATGGATGGACCCACTAATCAGATACATTAAAGAGTGGGAGATGCCAGAAGTAAGGCAAGACAGGAAGAAGTTGAGATACAGAGCTGCGAAATTCACTGTCATCGGAGACACCTTGTACAAAAAGGGGTTTTTTCTCCCCTTACTTAAATGTGTGCACCCATCTGAAGTCCCACACATCTTGCAAGATGAGCACGAGGGGTCATGTTCAAGCCACATTGGGGGTAGGTCTTTGGCGAAGAGGGTAGTAACCCAGGTGTACTGGTGACCGACCTTGGGGAAAGATGCCACGACATATGTAAAAAAGTGTGATAAATGTCAAAGATTTGCCACCATCCCCCACCAGCCCCATCAGCCTCTTACCTCCATTACATACCCATGGCCATTTGTAGTGTGGGGGATCAACCTGATAGGACCCTTGCCTAGGGAGGTCAATAACTATCAGTTCCTCATCGTAGCAATTGACTATTTTTTAAAATGGTTGGAGGCAGAGCTGATGGTCATGATTACCGAGTAGAAGACCTTCCAGTTCATCTGGAAAAACATTATATGTAGATATGGCCTCCCCAATACCCTTATCTCAGATAACGGGACTCAATTCAAGAATACATCTCTAGAGAAGTACTGTGAAAGGGTGAGTATCAAACAATTCTTCTCTACCCCAGGTCGACCTCAGGCTAATGGGAAAACGGAAGTTAAAAATCGGACAATCCTAGACGGGATCAAGAAGAAACTCGAGGAGGCAAAAGGAAGATGGGTTGAAGAGTTATATGCCGTACTGTGGGCCTATAGGACGACGACAAAGACCCCTACCGGTGAAACCCCATTTATGCTAGCATATGGCTCAGAAGTCGTCATTCCCACCGAGATTGGATTTCCTACTCATAGGGTCCAAATGTATGACCCCCAAAGAAATATGGAAGAAAGGAGACTTGACTTAGACCTTATCGAGGAAAGGAGGGAAGATGCTGAGATAAGGCAAGCTTCCTACCAGTAGAGGACTGCCAGGTTTTACAACCAGAGGGTGAAGCAAAGGCCAATCACAGTGGGGGACTTAGTCCTCAAAAAGACTTGGCAAAAGCCTAACAAACTCCACCCAAATTGGCATGGCCCGTACAGGGTTATTGATGAAGTTGTCCCTGGAACGTATAGACTAGAGAACCTCGAGGGGGAACCCTTTTCTAACCCCTGGAATGCAGATCATTTGAACAAATACTATCAGTAGTGTTATAATGTCCTACCGGACCATAGTTGTAATGAATGTGTTGCTCCAACAGAATAAATGGAATGTTAATGAGAATGTCATATTGGTCCCTCATCTTGTGTTTGTTAATTCTAGTGTAATTGGGGTTATACTTGGTGACAATGTTGGTGGTAACCACCCTCGTCTATAATGAGGGTCAATAGTGGGGAAGACCCCCCATTTACCCTCAAGAAAGACGAGGGGGACTTGATTGAAAATATCATTAACTTGGTGGTAAACACCCTCGGCTATAATGAGGGTCAATAGTGGGGACGACCCCCCATTCACCCTCTAGAAAGACTTAATTGAAAACATCATTAACTTGGTGGCAACCACCCTCGGCTATAATGAGGGTCAATGATGGGGACGACCCCATTCACCCTCAAGAAAGACGAGGGGTGACTTTATTGAAAAACATCATTAAGTTGGTGGCAACCACCCTCGGCTATAATGAGGGTCAATGGTGGGGACGACCCCCCATTCACCCTTAAGAAAGACGAGGGGGACTTGATTGAAAACATCATTAACTTGGTGGTAACCACCCTCGGCTATAATGAGGGTCAATAGTGGGGACGACCCCCCCATTCACCCTCAAGAAAGACGAGGGGGGACTTAATTGAAAACATCATTAACTTGGTGGCAACCACATTCGGCTATAATGAGGGTCAATGGTGGGGACGACCCCCCATTCACCCTCAAGAAAGACGAGGGGGGCCTTTATTGAAAAACATGATTAAGTTGGTGGCAACCACCCTCGGCTATAATGAGGGTCAATGGTGGGTACGACCCCCCCATTCACCCTTAAGAAAGACGAGGGGGGACTTTATATAAAGTTGGTGGTAACCACCCTCGGCTATAATGAGGGTTAATGGTGGGGACGACCCCCCATTCACCCTCAAGAAAGACGAGGGGGGACTTAATTGAAAACATCATTATATTGGTGACAACCACCCTCGGCTATAATGAGGGTTAATGGTGGGGACGACCCCCCATTCACCCTCAAGAAAGACGAGGGGGGACTTAATGGTAACCACCCTCGGCTATAATGAGGGCCAATGGTGGGGACGACCCCCCATTCACCCTTAAGAAAGACGAGGGGGGACTTAATGGAAAACATCACTAAGTTGGTGGTAACCACCCTTGGCTATAATGAGGGTCAATGGTGGTGACGACCCAACATTCACCCTTAAGAAAGATGAGGGAGGACTTAATTGAAAACATCATTAAGTTGGTGGGAGACCACCCTCGACTATAATGAGGGTCAATGATGGGGATGACCCCCCATTCACCCTCAAGAAAGACGAGGGAGGACTTGTAAGATGGGTGAACACACATAACATCACAATTCAAATCATATAAGAGACAAGCATAAAAGACAGAAAGAGAGAAATTCCATTATAAAAGCAAATTTCATTATAAGAGCAAATTTCGTGACAGTGTACTACAATATTTTTCCAAAAGGAAGTCAAGAACAAAAGCTTTACACGTAGAGGGTATGGGCCACATACAACCACCCTATTGAGCAACATGAGAGGGCAGGGCATCAAGGTTAACAATAGGAGTCTCTTCGACGACCAAGATAGGTCGATCCTCAGAGGTGCCGACACCTTCAACATTCACCTGTAACTCTACATGGGCCAGCGCCTCAGCAATCAGGGGGTCGTATAACTCCATCGCTTCTAGAGAGGGGCGGACAGACAATACATCATCAGTGAACTTCAGGACGACCCACCGACAGGATGTCCTGCTCCCCCTCTCCAAGTATTCAAGACCGAAGGCTTGAAACTCGTCTGAGAGTTTGTAAGCTTCCACTGCATCAGCCTCGCCTTTTTCACTGCCTCAGCTAGTTCTCTCTTGAACTGAGCGTTCAGGGCTTCTTCCTTTGCCTTGAAGAGGTCATCCTTAGCCTTCAGATCTGCATCGTGCTGCCTCATAAGCTCATCCAGGACTCTAGTGTGCTCAGTCCTGGCACTCTTCAATATTGCCCTGGCAGTCTCGAGATCGGTCTGCAGCTCAGCGTCGTGCTGGATAGCTCTCTCGACTTCATGAAATTTTTGTTGATTCTCGGCCATCCATTTTATGGCCGACGTGAAGGCACAAATAGTCCGCACAAAGGTAGGCATATAGTAAGGGACCGAGGGAACAGTTAGTGAAAAGTTGACTGAGGAAATGAAGTAAAAACAAGTACCTGAGCCAGAGTATGCAGACCGTAATCATACACCTTGGCAGGGGGAATCTTCAATAAAAAGTCGTAATCAGTGGCCGAGGGAGCAAAGAACATGGAAGCCTTGGCTGCCCTCAGGTTGGCTATGATGGAAGATAGTTCAGCCTTCAAAAATGCCAAATTTTGAGACCAATAAGCCCCCATACTGGAAGAGGAGCCGGTCATCTCAGACGTCTCTACCCTCACCCTCGTTCGTGCGTTCGGCCAAGGATCAACAGGAACTTCTGTCTCTTTTCTTTTACGACTGTCGATAGTCGGCTCAACATGTGTCATCCCCACAGCCTTTGTCTTCCTCGGAGGCTGTTGAGGCTCTTTTCCCTTTTTCTTGCCCAGGCCAGATAGTAGGCTTGGGGCAGTCATCTCCCAAAGTTAGCCAGAGATATTTGCAGGATGACCTGAAAAGGAGACGACATATCAGAAAGATACAGAGACATATGAAACATTTGGAAAAAATCAAAAATTGAGCAAAAAACCACTCACATAGTTCTGTCAAGGGGCCGACCCTCAGACTAACTTCTTTAAGGAGATGAGGGGTCATTAAATCTTCAAACTTGGCAAGTTCACCCTCTCTCCCTCAGGTAGTCAATAATGACCCTCTCCTCCAAGCTGAGTCCGAGGTCTGATCACGCTTTCATTGAAGGGTTGGACTATACCCTTGGTACCCTCGGACCGTCTTTCACGGGCTCGCCCTCGGTGGGGAATTCCCAATCCCCAGAGATAAAGAAAAATCTTTTCTTCCAGTCATGATTGGAAGTCCGAGCCATATGGAGAAGCTTCTTGTCAGACTTTCTAGCCCCCAAATGGAAATGCCCAGGCTGTTTGGACGATGAGGTGATGTTATAGCAGGTAAGGAATACATCGGCCGAGGGCTCGTCAGTGAATATATTCTTCCAAAGCGAGATGTAGCCGAGGATAGTCCTCCACGAGTTGGGAGGAAGTTAAGAAGAAGCAACCCCAAAGGCAGACAAGATGTCGACTATAGCAGGGTGTAGAGGGAACCTAATGCCTACCCTTAGCATTTGCTCATAAAAAACAATCTCTCCCTCGTCCCCCTGGAAGACTCTCTTAGATTCAGTTGGGACCCTCACACTTATATTAGGTTGTATGCCAAAGAGATGCCTCCATACCAGGAGATCACGGTCCATAACTAACGATACATAAGTCGAGGCGCTTGAAGTATCAACTTGACCATCGCCATCAGAAGAATCCTCACTATCGTCCTCATCTCTCTCATCCCCGGATCCCCCGGCCTCGTCGCCTATCGAGGGACCATCTGGAAAGGCTACTTGAAATTCTAGAGGGGACATGGCTATTATAGGGATAGCCTTAGAAGGTTCTGTGCCCTCGGCCTGTCGGCTTGGGCTAAGAGTGGACGTCTCTTTCCTTCCGAAAGGACCAGCACCCATCGGTGACGATGCTCTCTGATCCATTTCCCCCTCATACGTCTGACCCTCGGTTGGACGACAAGACGACCTGTAGGACTCAGGGGGGTATTATTGTGGCTAATGGGATGGGGAAAATGGGTCGTACCCAATTAGGGTCGGCCCCTCATCTTCTCTTGTCCTCCTCCTCTATTCACCTAATCTCTATGAAGAACTTCTCTCTCAGGGATGGGAATTCCTCGGTTAAATCATAAAGCCTCCTAAGCATTAAGGGGAAGACCCTAAACTTAAAGGAATTTGGCTAACTTAATTACAAACAAATTTATAGTTGACTAAGTTGGACTTTTGGATTAAAACCCAAGAAATAAAGGGTTTTGATCAAGAACACTCAAGAACAAGAAGAACAACCCGCGGAAGAAGAACGCCGGAAAAAGTAAAATAACCAAGGAGAAAACGAAAAGAAACCCAAATGCAAATTATAGTTGAAGGGTCAGGTAGGAATCTAAAGCAAAGAAAGGTTACCTAAGAACGAAGGTGAAGACAGTGAGGCTTGATGCAGATAAATTGCAGAAATGGTTATGGAAGCTGTTGAGAATCTAAAGAGAGTTAAGGCGCGAAGAAGAAGAAAGGAAATGACTTCAGAAAATCATTTAAATATCTTGCTAATAAGTGGTCCCATTAACCATGGAAAAACACGGTCCACGAGGAGGGTATCATTAGGGCACAGAGTCCCAAGCTAAGTATGCAGCGGCCACACCTGGGAAATTAGAACGATGATGGGTGTCTGCCTAGGTGTCAAATCATCTTGACAGGTGTCACTCACCAAATTGATCATACACTTATCTCAAAGGTATCCCCCAGCCATCTCAATAACATCGATGGCTAAGGGCTGAGGGGTGATTGAAATGCCCATATGTACTATCGGCCAGGCCGAGGATGTCCTCCACCCGGATGAGGCTTAGATAATCTCTCAGCCAATATCGGATGACCCTTCAGTGGGATGATCCCTCATCATGTCTCGACCGACCCTACAAGGGGCCGACCCCTCATCAGGTCCAGACGACCATTCAGCGGGCCGACCCCTCATCATGTCTCGGACTACCCTTCAAGGGTTCGACCCCTCATCAGGCCCAGATGACCCGTTAGTGGGTCGACCCCTCATCATGTCTCGAACGACCCTACAAGGGGCCAATCCCTCATCAGGTCCAGACTACCCTTCAGCGGGCCGACCCCTCATCAGGGTCAGGATGACCCTATGAGGGTCCGACAACACGAGGCCCAGACTAGGCCTGGCTCGTTGCCAGCAAAAACTTTGCCCTCGACCTCGTATCATCGACCAAGGGTGACATCATCACAGCGCGTGATTTAGGAGACGCGTGGAAGAGTGCGCGTGGGGCTCATATAGCACATGGAAGATCGTTGTAATAATATCACCCCCTCACGTAAGGGAATATTATGTCATCATTAATCACAGGTGGCACCTACAGGTGTCAGCAGGGGATTGGCTAGATAATCATTCACATGCACCATGCATGCTTGGGGGGTACACTACACCCCCCAAGACCTATATATACTTGTCACTTACAACCCTGCAAAGGGATGGGTAATTGTAACCCTAGCTAAAACTCTGCTTTTACACACAGTAGAGAGAGAGAGGGAGCTTATGTGCATTGTATCCAAGGCTACTAGTGCCCATATTTAGTGGATCACACACTCACAGTGGATGGAAGCCTAATTGGCTAAACCACTATACATAATTATCTTATTCCTCTTATACTCATCCCCTTCTATATACTTATGCACATGTACATCTCTATGGCTGCCATTGTTACTACTGTTTGAGCTCATCATCACTTATCTAGTGGAGCTAAATCTTAGCATCGTCTTGGATCTGAGCCTTATTATAACTATATATCTTCCTCTCAATTTTTAAGAGATTTTAAGTTATTAGTTACCCAAACTAAAAACCTAAAATATCATGTGGTTTTTAATCTCAAACCCATATGTAGCCCATGTGATTAAGGTCTTACAACATCATTATTTAATATTTATTGTTAACTATAATAGGTTAAGCACTTTCAATAGAAGTCACATGATGTATAAAAGTCTTAAATACAAAGGTACTTCTCAAAACATAAACCACAATAGCAATAACCTGATCATATCTCAAATTTATCCACTTTTGGCCATCTTATACCAATAGTGCAACATACACATCTCTAGTATAGGTAATACACAAATTCGAAACATACATATGTACGTCGGCATCCCTACTATAAGTCATATACATCTCCAGTATAACATATTAATCGGTACAACTATCTCTAGCACAGTAGGAGAAAGACCTACTCACGTCTAACGTCAATACAAAGGTACAAGCCATGACATGTGAAAATAAATGGGCTACTTGCATGCTCGCACATAACGAAGGCATATTCTTATTGCCTTGGGGGACCTCTCGCACATACTAGTATAGTCTTAGGTCGTCCCAAACCTAAGACCTCAAAACAGCAAGGGATAAATCATAACGTCTACCAATCAGTCATAAAGCCTACCAGACTCAATACTTATGAAAGAGATATCTTCGTAAACCATCTCAATCGCGAGTACTTGGATACGTGACTGAGGGGAAAATATGACTAAGAAAAAGTTTGTCTACTCACTGGGGTACCAACATAGTCCGTAACGTACGTGCCCCATTATAGAATCCTTCCTAGTACGCCTACCAGCGAGAAGAAACACATGGTTACCATTTCACGTAAAACACACAAGTAATTACAACCCTCACTAAAGGGTTAAAATAAACACATATATAACCCTCACTATTTGGTAAACGCCAACACATACATAACCCTCATAAATGGGTTAAGGTAATACTATCGGTTCATATTGATATCGTTATTATCAAAAGGTATAACACATATATAACCTTGTATTCATACCATAATACATTATCCATAACCTCCCGAGTTCCTGAATCTAGGCATAGTCTCACCCTACCAAACCCTAAAATCCATATGTCAACTATATTAGATTTCAATTATTCCTAATACAATATCCCAAGGCATCGTGTCTACGTATTAACCCACACCCAATTTATATAAAACCATTGATTATGATAAATACCCTCCCCTGGGGATTTTTTTTAACCTAATTCCTAAAGTCACCCAATGGATAAATACCCCACTATCAATCCCAACAACTTTAATAATCCCAGACAACAAGCTCCAATCCTCTAAGCTTTCAAATTCCCAATTAACACCCTTCCTACACTCGGGTTTATAATCAAATGCCAAAATCCTTAATTTAACCCCTTTAAATCAACGAATTCACAATAATTAACTAAACCCCAAAACTAATTTACAACACTTCAAAATATAAAATCTAACTCTATTCCATAACCTAATGAAGCTCAAGGCCAAAACAAACCAACACCGAGATCCAAAATCCAAAATCCAAATCAAAAACCAAAACGCCTTGTCCCTTCCTGCTATTGTTGAAAATGTGATTTCTCTAAACTATATGCTCTGATACCTTTTGATGGGTGCGGAGGCCCCCAAAACTTAAAGTCTAAGTTATGAGATGGTTCAACAATATACCAAATTTTAAATTTCTTTCCAAATTTTAACAATTATAAAATTCTAATTTTAATTTCTTCAAAATTAAAATTAAATTAAACTACAAGTGAAATTAAACTACACAAACGTTTTGATTTTCACTTAAACAAAAATTTAATTCAATTCAAGTTAAACAAACTAAGCATGAATATTATCAAATTAAATTAATGCCAAGTTGAATTAAATTAAATTAAAATTACCCAATTTTAAACTTAGCACCAAATTAAACAAATTGTGTGTTGAAACCAATTTTTATCTTGATTAACCTAAGCATGCATCTAGACGATTTTTGTAAAATAAAATAAACACGACACACTACGCCGCGATGTACGAAGACAACCCACAACGAAAAAAATCTTGGACGTCCTTGCCTACAAATCCACTAGGTATGGTATGTTTACAAAAACAAGACAACAGACTTACTAGAACGACTTAACTTCTTACAAGCCTTGAAATTCCTTCTTGCTTCAACCTCCGCCTAGTCGATAACTATGGACTCCACCGTAGTCTCGAAATCCATCAATGGGGCTTGATCGTCGTCAATCCACACACGGTGCCTTTCACCGTATGATCAAGCCGCAACACAAACAATCTCCTTTTGGGGGTAGAGAATGAACCCAAACTTTCTCCTTAATGGTTAGAGAAGAAACCCGGTGCCAAACAATCCCCAAGCAAACATATATATATATATATATATATAAATAAATGAACTTGGATCAAAACAAACTATGGGTGTAAAACTTGGTTTTGTTCTTAAGAAAATCAATTTGATAAACAAACATCAAGGGACTTTTGGTTTTGGAATTTGGATGTCAAAGTCCCTTAGAAAATCCCCCAAAAGTTGTGTTAGAAAAATTGTTCCTGCACATATAAAATCTGATAAAAAATAGAGGGGAAGTGGGTGGTTAAAATTGAAAAAATGTCAAAAAACTATTTTCGTGCCCAAGTTGTTTGAACGACTTTTTCATGTCGTTCGAATGACGTTGTTCGAACGAGAATCCAGCAACCAAGTTTGTTCGAATGAGAATTCAGAAGATATCTCGTTCGAACGACCTTGTTTGAATGATCTCGTTCTAATGAAAAAATAGAGAAAATGTCACATTGTCGTTAGTAATTCGTTCGAATGACATAGAAATTTCGTTCAAACGAGATTCTAGTTCGGTCAAATGACTTTTCAGAAAATATAAAAATTCCATTTTAAGTCCAAAACTTTTATGAAAAGTTCTAAAAATATTTTTTGAGAAAATACAAAGTCGTTTATATAAAAGAACACCGAACTAATTTTCCAAGATCCTATATATATAGCTGCATTCATACCTTTGGAGATCTGGGAAAATGATAAACCATTGAGGATGCGAAACGAGGCACTTGAAAAATCGGCAAATATGATACTTTGATTACTTGGCCACTGCATCTTCAACTCTTCAAACGTCATAGGCTTTTAGGATACAACATGAATATGGCTTAATTCCGGACAAAACAATTTGAGTCATAGGCTTTTAGGATAAAACATGAATATCTATCCCATGACTCAAATTGTTTTGTCCGGAATTAAGCCAATACTATAATTTGACTCGATTAGAAATTTTCCCTTACAAATCTCACCCTTTGGCTATTCCGGGATAAAACCAAGCCTAAAAATCCCAAGGGCCGTCAAGCACATCTAGACACAATCCCACCTAAAAAATAAAAATACAGACTCTTGACTCGACACTTAGAATATGCTTTGTCACTTTAAGAATACCGCTAAAGATGAAACACACTTAAATAAACCATCAAACGCGTAGGATATGTAACAAATTAAAGTGCATAAAATAATAATTCTCCCCCTTAATTATTTCTCCCCCTTTATCTAATAATGATCTACTTAGAAAGACGTCCCCCCAAGTTTGATCTCCCCAAATTAAAGGCTTAAATACCATTTCTCCCCCTTTTTGTTCAGGAATAGACAAAGGTTAAAGAATTATAAAATCACTTGTTTCTCCCCTAATTAAGGCAAATACCATTTCTCCCCCTTAAGTCTACACAAGGGATATGAACTAAGGAAAAACAAGTTAAACATGCGATGGTGTAATATGACAAGAACAATTGAGAATATAACAATGAATGATAACTAATCCTCACAAGGATAAATAGATACCAACTTATGATGCAAGAGAAAAAGATACCATTAACATGTGTTACGCTAAATATGGGATATCAACCAAAAATTTCGCAATACGGACTAGTAAGCAAGGCAAAGACTCAAAAATAAAAAATACCATATATATATATATATATATATATATATATATATATATATATATATATATATATATATATATGTAAGAGGGTAGTTTTGATAAGATGGAGGCGTAACCCATTTTTTGAGTACAACGGTGATAAGTTAGCTAGCAAAACTATTGATTAACTATAGGACACGCAAACACAGCTTAATGAAGATAAACTCAACTTAAACTCATAATTCTCTCATGTATAACTCAATCACACAACAATGAACTTAGAAGTAACTCATTTAGAGGGAGAGAGAAGTAAGCACCCTAGATATGCCTTGGCAGGTAGACAAATACGCCAACCACCCTCAAGAATCCCTGTCAAGTATTAAAAGCTTCGTAATAAATGACAATGGTGGGTGAGTAAAACTCTCTGGTTTGTAATAACTCTCTCTCTGGTATATCTTTTTCTCTAGCAATAACTTCTGAACTCTCCAAGAGAATATGATCTCCTTCCCCAGAGGTGGTTGGGGTCTTTAAATAGCCCCCACACCACTCCCGAGGCAACTCAGTCATTAATGCCGATCAAAGACATCCCTCATACTTTATGTCACAAACATTAAATACCCGAGGCACTAGTTATCTCCATGTCATAAATATTAAATGCCAAGACATGCCTTTTTCGTAACCACTGTGTGTTAGGGGGCTGTTGTCACAGAGGTGGCTCATCAACTATCTGATAGCCCCAAATACCACGGTAGTTTACTCAAGTGCAGATTTGACATTATTTAGACGTCTAGTGACATCACCCACAATAGATGTAACATTAAGTAGAGGGTTGTTTGGTTCATAACTCAACGCCCGATGAAACTCCAAGCTGCTCCGCCCGAGGTTCCACGGTAAGGGACCTTTGATATTTTACCAGGTGTATTTAAGATGGTCAGGACAAGCTACAATGGTGCCTCACTTCTCAATCCTCCAAACCAAGTCCCTCTGAAGTTCCCACGATGAGGCCGTTTGATAGAGTATGGAAGCTCTCCCAGGCCCTGCCAAGCCTGATCTCTCGCGAGTACCATTCGACCTCACACAAACTCACCATACTCATTACATATTTACAATCGTTATAACTCATAATCAATATAAACAAAAGATACAACAAGACTAAATTAACCAACAACACTAAAGTATGAGTTGCCATGCCAAGCTGCCTCGCTTGAGCTCCCTTAATCCCAAACACTGCTGTTAATGGGGGGATTATCCCTAATCTCAAGATTACCTTCAAGCCCCTTCTACATTTTCCCCTTCGTGGAGAGAGTTATTATGGGAATAAGAAATGTCTGCATGAAAACTTCTCAATCCGATGAATTTTATCTGTGTGAATTTTTTTTTGCATCCTTTCCTTCGTTATAGCACTGCGTTAGAACCTCCAGGAAAAAGTAAAATTCTCCCCGATGTACCTGAGCTGAAGCGGTGTGGCTTATTGGTGCTTTGACTAAGGGACATCGCCACTTTTTCCTTACACTGAGCTTCAACCATTCTAGCTTTTCTATTTGAAATTCTCTCGAAAGGCCTACTAACCTTCTTAAATACTCGTTGTTGCTCTAAGGAAGTGAAATTCTCCCGTTCATGCCGTTGTGGAGTACAGTTGTGAGCAGTATTTTTGCGTTGGGACTGCCTCTATCATCGGGACTTATGAAATTCTCCCTTGTAACGCTTTGCTATGTTCGAAAAAGCAGAAATTCTTTTCGATGTAGCCGAGTCACAATTTAAACAACATTTGGACTTGTGGCGAGGGGACATCGTAGCTTTTTTGAACCGTTAGAACAGCTTCTTCGTTGGGAGTTTATTGGATATGTTTGACAAAAAATTTTGGCCCCAAAACTCAAACTTACTTAAGAAGGTAACACTTTCTATTCCCCAGACGTCACTTCGTAAATGACATGGCGCTATCTTTTCAGCTGTCAAAACACTTCCCGAGTGCCACGTGCTCATTTGAAATGATTATAGGCGGCCTTGCACGTGCGGTGATGGGAAACTCAATAGACAGGTTTAAAAGGTTTCAAACGTCTTTTTTTTCAAAACCTTTCTCTTTCCTTCGTCTTCTTCAATCTCCCGTCTTCTTTAGAGAGAGAACTTTACACGAAAACCCCATTGTTGTCCAGCTCTTTACCTAGCTTCTTACTTCTCTTATCTTTTACACCACTACCTATGGTTGTGCTCCTCCATCTTTGTTCCTATCTATTCTTACCAAGCTGTTTCGCTCATCGCCACTTACTATGGCTTCTTCAAGTGCCGCAAAGGTTGCCACCTCTGCTGCTCAGCCAAGCTCCCCTTCTGCCACTTCTGGCGTCGCTGCTACCCCTAGCACCACTACCCCGAATGCTGGTCGTCAAGAGCAACTACGCTTTTACCGTCGGTCTCCCATCTTTGGTGAAGATGATGAATTCTTTGATGCACGTAAGACTTCAAGCCAAGTATAACCCTTTTACTGCTGGGCGATGAAGATGAGGATTCGTCGAAGTGGGTATACCTTCCCCCAGAGGGGACTCTGCGCTTTAGGTTAGACCGTGGTGACTTCCCTTATTCTCAGATCGATTTTGAGGCACCTAGGGGTCGCTAGCCAATTTCTTTGCCTGGCACACACATATGCAGAGCTCTCACGCTACTACTCTTGCGAAGATTGGTCTTCATTGAGCCTACTGGTTTGGGGAGTTCACACTTTCTAAGCATAACGCTGCACTGCAATGTAATACCACATATTTCTATGTATTTATGATTTAACTAATTCTAAAAATTAATTAAATAAATACGTTTTAGTTAAATTACACGTGTGACGTAATTTAATGTGATTAGATAATAAAAGTGATTATTAAATATTAATCGAGAGATAGAGACTGATTAATATTATGTTATTAAAATTTACTATGTGCATGAATAGTAAATAATGGTGGATTTTGATATACGGCATAGCGAGTGATATGTGCGTACTTTATTTTATCTCATTGGGAGACGCATGTAGACCATTTTGAAGTGAGAAATGAGAAGTATATTTTAAGTGACTGGAAAGATAATTTCGAGTGCACCGTTGATCCCGAATGGGCCGAAATAATCAAAATGAAGTACCCGAGGGTAATGTTTGAGTTTTAGAAACTTTTTGGACTAGTCAGGACTCGCATTTAAGTACACGAGTCATTTTACAATTTGGTATACACCCAATTTCGGGATTAATAAGGGATAACCCTTATTTCTCTCTTATAAGGGCACGGGAGAGAGAAAGAAAAGAGATAAAAGAGAAAGAAAGAAGAAAGAAGAGAAAGAGGGAAGAAAGGGGAGAAGAAGAGGAGTTTTTGTCCAAGCTTCGGTGGATTCCGGCATGAGATCATCGCATTTATCCAACGAGGCAAGTGTTTAACTTGCTTTAAATGATTTAGTGTGTTTATTTCTCATATTGTAGTTAGTGTGTAAAACTATATGATTTTTGGATTTGGGGATTTTTGTATAAATGGGTTTTTGGGAGAAGTTTTCATAAGAATTTATTATGATGATGATAGTAGATGAATTCTATGATTAAATCCATGTTAATGGTGTAAATTATGGTGAGAAATTGGAAGAAATGAAAGTTAGGATTTAATTAAGAAAATAGTTAATTTTCTTGGTTAAATTGGTTAAATCCCCAAATAAATTGTTGTTTTGGGTAATTTATAGTGTGTAGACGTTTATATTATTGTTGGGTGATGTTAAGATCCGTGGAAATGGGGTTGGATGAGTGTTGGGAAAAATAAGGATTGAAGAAGATGATGAATAGTGACACAATGTCATTTTCGAATCAATTCGGCCAGGTAACGAACTGATTCACCTCTTGTTTAAAAGATGAAAGTTGTAGGCCTTTTCGATACGGTCGTGTGGGCGCTGACCGCGTATTTTTATGATTTTTTTTGAATCAGTTATGATTTTTCTAAAGAAGCAGTTCCGAGATTGTAATCGTTAGCTCGGGAATCCAAAATGGAAATTTTTGAGAGATTTCAAATGCATGCAATTTTCTGTATGATTTGAATTAGATGCTCATTTATGGATTAAAAAAAAGGTATTTAAGTTATTTCTAATGAGCTTTGAATGAGGTCAATTGAACTTATGTAGAGTGAGTTATAACTGTTTTAGTGCAAGGTGTTTAAGCTGCCAGAACAGTTGTGTTACGGAAATTTTGGAGAGAATTCAAACATGCCATTTCCTGTATTATTTGAATTAGGTGCTAATTTATTGATGAATAGAAAGGTATTGAAGTTATTTTTTTAATGAGCTTTGAATGAGGTCAAGTGGACTTATGTATAGTGAATTATAGCTGTTTTAGTGCAAGGTGTTTAAGCTGCTAGAACAACTGAGTTACGGATGTTTTTGAGAGAATTCAAATGCATGACATTTTCTGTATGATTTGAATTAGATGCTCATTTATGGATGAAAAGAAGGTATTGAATTTATATTTCTAATGAGGAATCAGGTTAATCGGAGTTATATAAAGGGAGAAATCTATATTTTACTAGAGGGTTGTTTAATCAGCTAAAAAATTTATGATTCGTTTGGGCTGCCAGAAAATGTGAGATTTTTCTTTTTAAGCCTCAAATGACTAAATTTTGTATCGAGGAACTTTTTGGGACCTTGATGAAATATATTTATGGAATAATGATGGTAGTAGGTCTATGATTGAGTGTTGGGCTTTAATTTTGTGAGAGAATTAAAGTGGAAATTCATAGGCTTGATTGCAACGTATTATAATTCAAGATGATAAGAATATAATTATGGAAAAAGCGCGAGCGAGCTTAAATTTGTTGGGTCAGTAGGTTAACAAGGGTAACTACTGAGTTGATATAACAAGGGGTAACTAGGACCCTTAGAGTTGTGTGAACACTCCTATATATACGATAGTGAGATAAATAGTAAGACAAATAGTACGACAAATATGTGAGATATACATATTACTTACTAATACGTATTATCGGGTTGAGTGAACACCTATTGATGCATAGTATATATAGGTTGTGTGAATACCTATAGTATACTAAATAAAAAATGGTGATCGAGGTATGAGTCCGAGCTAATAAAGAGTAGATGGAATACTCGAATAAATAAGAAAGTGAAAGAAATTCGTAAAGTAAACAAGTACGGTGAATATTAGAGAGAAATATATTACGTACAAGTACGAATAATTTGGTTGTGTGAAAACCTATATATTTTGCACTTAGGTTGGGTGAATACCTACAGTGCCTATATGATATTGGAGTCGAGGATTAGACCGAGCCAATATTCTATTTTTTTTCATTTACATTTGGAGTCGAGGATTAGACCGGACCAATGTAAATGATAGGAGAATTGGAGTCGATGATTAGATCGGGCCAATACTACTTATAGTATATATATTATGTGTGAAATATATACTATGTAAATAATCTACTTGCGTAGAATGGTAGATGGTTATACTCGAATAAATACGAGAGTGAAATAAATTCGTAAAGCAAACAAGTACGGTGAATATTAGAGAGAAATATATTACGTACAAGTATGAATAATTTGGTTGTGTGAATACCTATAAATTTTGTACTTAGGTTGGGTGAATACCTACAGTGCCTATATGATATTAGAGTCGAGGATTAGACCGAGCCAATATTCTATTTTTTCATTTACATTTGGAGTCGAGGATTAGACCGGGCTAGTGTAAATGATAGGATAATTGGAGTCGATGATTAGACCGGGTCAATACTCCTTATAGTATATATTGTGTGTGAAATATGTACTATATAAATAATCTACTTGGGTAGAATGGTAGATGATTATAAGATGCTCATACATCTATAGTCTATATTGTGTGTGAAATATATACTATATGAATAATCTACTAAGATGGAGTAGTAGATAATTATTGTGTGTGAAATACATACTATATAAATAATCTACTTGGGTAGAATGGTAGATGATTATACGATATTCATACATAAAAAAGGCAAATAAATTAGGATAATTGGAGTCGACGATTAGACCGGGCCAATTCTCCTTATAGTCTATATTGTGTGTGAAATATATACTATATGAATAATCTACGAGGACGAAGTAGTAGATAATTAGATGACGTGAATACATCTAACTATTAACTTAAGCGGAGAAAGCTTAATGGGCAAAAACATAATATTAGATAGTGAACATCTAATGAATAAAATTAAGTGGTCAGACTTAACTCTCAAATCAGAAACTAACATATGTGAAATGTTACTTAGAAAATTATTAACACTATGAGAGGTGTTAATGTAACTTAGTACTGTATGGGCGGTACAGGAACTTAGACGTGTAGATAAGTTCAGACGTGTACTATAGTCTAAATAGCTTGGGTAGTTGTAGCTACAATAGACTAAGTATAAAACGTTAGGCGTGCACTATAGATGAGAGGTGAAGGGTATCTCATGTGAGTGCGACATCAGTTTAAATATGGGGAGTATCATATTTTAAATATTAAGGTATGTTAAGCACTTGCTAAAATATTTTCAAACTCGGGCTCTGACCCGTCTCTCTATTTTCCCCTCTCTTTCTCTCTCTCTCTCTCTCTCTCTCTTTATATATATATATATATATAAGTGTCCACACACAGGGATTCCTGGATGATGATTCCTTCGAGTCAGACGTTTGCTGCAGTAGCTGTGGATGCAAGCAGGTTTATTGTAGATGCTTCTATCATTGAGATCTAGATATGAGGTATTGTAGAAACATTCGGGCTGAAGGCCCAACTGTACTCATTTATTCTTTTACCGCCTTTTAGTGCGGCATTCGATTTGGTTGTATTATTGTACCGAGTGTTCGGTCATTTTATTTTATTTCATTTTAGTTGTTGCATATAAACTATTGTGATTATTTTATTTGAATGGCTTGGTTAAAAATATTAGTTAATAAATATAATTTGACACCAGCCTAATAGGTTATTAGTAATTAAATTGGTTTTCGACAGTGATGCTGAGAATGAACCATATGAGACTCCTGTTTTAATTTGATATATGAGTGATTGCCTGGTATTTCATTAGGCAGGGTGTCACAGGTGGTATCAGAGCATCAGGTTCTCGTGTCCTTAGGATCTGTACGACTTACTACATTTTCAGCGTATTGTTTGATTGATATAGAGCCATATGCTAAGGATTGTTGATTCCTATTATGAGATTTCATCCTTCTACTATTGTGTATAATTGTAGTACATTTTATACACGTTCTTGTGTGATTCGTATGCCGAACAACGAAGGACGAACAGTGAGGATCGTTGGGAGAACAGCAGGAGGTGGGTCTCAGTTAGTGTTGTAAAATATATTTCGGGGACGATGACCGTAGTCGAGGTCTCCCCGATTGTGTTTGAGAAATTTATGCTTCTACGTGAAGGGAGCTAAAAGAATTTGAGAAATTAGTCAGGGTGTAAGACTGGAAGTAAAGGTGTTAGTGAAACACCACGGGGAGAGACCCATGTGGGGGACCCATTTAAATGATGCAAATAATTGAATTATGATCGAGTGACGGTGAATTCAGTCAGGGCGGGTAAGGCCGATAGTTTGTCCCCTAGGACCAACGGAGCTAAAGGAACAACGGGGTCCAGCGTGGCCACAAAAATAAGGGATTTTATCGACAGATATTTTTATGTGGAGAGTGAGACCACACGTATTAATTTTTCCCAAAACGAATAAAGGGACATAAGTATGATACCTAGCCGAGTAATAATTAAAATAGTTTTGGGGTTCTGTTCGGATAAGCGTGTTATGTTCGAGAACCGTTTGTACATCCAGGGAGATTGGAAAGGTAGAAATATTAGTTGTATCCTCGAGCGAATGAGGTATATTTTATGTGACCGAGCGAGTCATGATATTTTGATTAACGCTAGATTCAGATGTGAGACGAGTTTAGTGGTTATATTGATACATTTTGTTGGGGACTTTGGAGAGCATAGAGGTCTCGTAACAGTTAATCCCGCTGTGTAGGGACTGTATTGATATGATTCAAGGTATACTGGGTTACAGCCGAGCGGAGAGATTGAGCTCGTTATTTTGTTTAGCTCTCAGTACTTAGTGATAGAAAGAGCGAATTGTTATATCACTCCTTTAGAGACACGGGAGTTGAGAGATGTGTTGGATGCTAGGGCAAGGTCTAACACTGTAGTTATTACTCGTTTTACATGTGGAAAGAATATATCGAACTGAGATATATTATGCAAATAAGGCATGTGAAGCCTGTAGTGCCTTGAAAAGCATTGAAATTTTTTCCTCTCACCACAGGTTGAAGGATGAGACGATGTCGAGGAAAATTATATTATGATTAGTGGGGTGATTGAGAATACCCATGTTTTTATGGGCACAGATCATATGCATGAATTATATTATGGTTGTCCAGATATGCACGAATGATAGGGTGTATAGGAACCCTGGTTAGTTAGTTCCAAAGATGTCCAAGATAGAAGGATGTGAAAATGAATGTGTAATATATATGCCTGAGGGGAAGCTATAAACAAGGTTGAAATGGTATGACGGATTGAATGTTGTGTGAGAATGACAATAATTCAAGCATATATGTGCAACGAGAGCTAGCACACCCGAGATGGGTTAAAAGGCTGTGGAAAGCCATTTAAAAGGTACCTCTTGATAAAAAGGACACCAAATTATTATGAAAAAGTAGAGCGGAGTCTTACTCGAACGAGTGTTGACGAGTGGCTTACGCATGACTGTAATGTGAGTATACTCCAAGGAAAGAAGGGGCGTATGTAGTACCGAATTTCGGAGGAGTATATGAGAATTAATACTTTAATTATTCGGTATAGAGAATGTACCTTGGAGATTAATAGGGAGATAGTAATCTGAATATTTATACAATGCGTAATATTGAGAATAAAATACGTATGGTTAGTATGCAAATAGGTTGGGAGAATACCTATAAATTTTAATAGGATGTGTGTATGCCTATTATTTGATATTTTTGTTAAGTGCACTAATGGGTGATAACCCGGGGGTGCAAGGTTATGTTGATTTATACACTAAAGGGTGATAACCCGAGGGTGTAAGAATCTTATTATTAAGCGCACTAATGGGTGTTAACCCGTGGGTGCAGGATTAGTATATATATGTATAGGGATGATAAGACTATATATATATATATATATATATATATATATGAGAATACTTGGGGAACTTTATACTTTGTGATTTTTAAAAAAACCTAAGTTTTAGTACCCGCATTGTCCTAATTTCGGGGACGAAATTCCTTTGCAAGGGGGAGTATGTAATACCTCGTATTTCTACGTGTTTATGATTTAATTAATTCGAAAAATTAATTGGATAAATACGTTTTTAGTTAAATTACATGTGTGACGTAATTTAATGTGATTAAATAATAAAACTGATTATTAAAGATTAATCGAGAGATAGAGACTGATTAGTATTATTTTACGAGATTTACTATGTGCGCGAATAGTAAATAATGGTGGATTTTGATATACGGCATAGCGAGTGATATGTGCGTACTTTATTTTATCTCATTGGGAGACGCATGTAGACCATTTTGAAGTGAAAAATGAGAAGTATATTTTAAGTGATTCGAAAGATAATTTCGAGTGCACTGTTGATCCCGAATGGGCCGAAATAATCAAAATGAAGTACTCGGGGGTAATGTTTGAGTCTCGGGGACTTTTTGAACTAGTCGGGACTCGCATTTAAGTACACGAGTCATTTTACAATTGGGTATACACCCAATTTCGGGATTAATAAGGGATAACCCTTATTTCTCTCTTATAAGGGCACGAGAGAGAGAACGAAAAGAGATAAAAGAGAAAGAAAGAAGAAAGAAGAGAAAGAAGGAAGAAAGGGGAGAAGAAGAGGAGTTTTTGGCCAAGCTCCGGCGGATTCCGGCATGAGATCATCGGATTTATCCAATGAGGCAAGTGTTTAACTTGCTTTAAATAATTTAGTGTGTTTATTTCTCATATTGTAGTTGGTGTGTAAAACTATATGATTTTTGGATTTGGGGATTTTTGTATAAATGGGTTTTTGGGAGAAGTTTTCATAAGAATTTATTATGGTGATGACAGTAGATGAATTATATGCTTAAATCCATGTTAATGGTGTAAATTATGGTGAGAAATTGGAAGAAATGAAAGTTAGGGTTTAATTAAGAAAATAGTTAATTTTCTTGGTTAAATTGGTTAAATCCCCAAAATAAATTGTTGTGTTGGGTAATTTGTAGTGTGTAGATGTTTATATTGTTGTTGGGTGATGTTAAGATCCGTGGAAATGGGTTTGGATGAGTGTTGGCAAAAATAAGGATTGAAGAAGATGATGAATAGTGACATAATGTCCTTTTCGAATCAATTCGGCCAGGAAGCGAACTGATTCACCTCTTGGTCAAAAGATGAAAGTTGTAGATCTTTTCGAGACGGTCACATGGGTACTGACCACATATTTTTCTAATTTTTTTTGAATCAGTTATGATTTTTCTAAGGAAGAAGTTCCGAGATTGTAATCGTTAGCTCGGGAATCCAAAATGGAAATTTTTGAGAGACTTCAAATGCAGGCCATTTTCTGTACGATTTGAATTAGATTCTTATTTATGGATCAACAAAAAGGTATTGAAGTTATCTTTCTAATGAGCTTTGAATTAGGCCAATTGGACTTATCTAGAGTGAGTTATAAATGTTTTAGTGCAAGGTGTTTAAGTTTCCAGAACAGCTGAGTTATGGAAATTTTAGAGAGAATTCAAATGCTTGCCATTTCCTGTATGATTTGAATTAGGTTCTCATTTATGGATGGATAGAAAGGTATTGAAGTTATATTTATAATGAGATTTGAATGAGGTCAATTGGACTTATGTAGAGTGAATTATAACTTTTTTAGTGCAAGGTGTTTAAGCTGCTAGAACAGCTGAGTTACGGATATTTTTGAGAGAATTCAAATGCATGCCATTTTATTTATGATTTGAATTAGATACTCATTTATGGATGAAAATAAAGGTATTGAAGTTATATTTCCAATGATCTTTGAATCAGGTCAATTGGAGTTATATAGAGGGAGAAATCTATATTTTACTAGAGGGTGTTTAATCTGCCAAAAAATTTATGATTTGTTTCCGCTGCCAGAAAATGTGAGATTTTTCTTTTTAAGCCTCAAATGACTAAATTTTTTATCGTGGAAGTGTTTGGGACCTTGATGAAATATATTACTGGAATAATGATGGAAATAGGTCTATGATTGGGTGTTGGGCTTTAATTTTGTGAGAGAATTAAAGTGGAAATTCATAGGCTTAGAGGAAGTGTTGTACTCATTTATTATTTTACCGCCTTTTAGTGCGACATTCTATTTGGTTGCATTATTATACCGAGTGGTCGGTTATTTTATTTTGTTTTATTTCATTTTAGTTGCTTCATATAAACTGTTGTGATTGTTTTATTTGAATGGTTAGGTTAAAAATATTAGTAAATAAAAAATTTGACGCCAGCCTAATAGGTTATTAGTAATTAAATTGGTTTTCGACAGTGATGCTGAGAATGAACCATATGAGACTCCTGTTTTAATTTGATATAGGAGTGGTCGTCCGATATTTTACTAGGCGGGGTGTCACATGCAAGTACTAGTTTCCTGATGGAACGTTACAACTCACACATTCTGTGCTGCGTGGGGAGAGTTTACCATCACATTGGAGGACGTCTGCAAGCTACTTGGGTTCAGTTTGCATACCACGATGAGGCCTTAGACGCCGAAGAGACGATCGATCGAGCTGAGCTGGATCAGATCTGTCGTAGTTGCACTGGGTTTTCAAATAAGGCCACTTTTACTCCCCTCATCAGTTATTTTTCGAAGTTCCAACTCCGAAGGATGTCACTACTGCAACGGGCCAAGGTAGAGGTACATCTCTAGAACTACCAGCCTACATTCTTGTGTTGCTTTCACGCTTCTTTCTGACTGGGAAACTCAATGACCAACCTAGGAGGGACCTCATAAATATTTCCATCCGTTTGACCAGGGGTTTCAACCTTCTTCTGGCCATCATTGCCTTGGGGTCCCTCTATACGTGGCTGGATCGAACTCATATCGACATGGCACGGTCACTAGGTCGTTATAACTTGGCCAATTTTTCCAACACCATTATCTTGACGGGCTTCCTTTACACCCATTTTCCTTCCATTGTTGCCAAGTTTATCTCTCTCCCCATGAGCCAAGGTATTAAGCCCCCATGCCTCTTATGTTTCCATAAAAAATAGAGTCGGAAGGAGATAATGGGGTTTGTTAATCGTTTGGACTCTTTTGTAATGAGGCCATATAGCGAGTCTACGTTTGCCCATTGTTGGGATTTTTTTTCTTCTGCAACCTCAATGGTCAAGTTCATCCCGGTTGTAGAAGATCCCTTGTAGGCCGTGTTGTTTCTGTTTACCCCTGTGTTTCTTCCCTCCTTTACTGAATGGGGATACACCTCTTAACCTTATAACCCTGATAGATGAAGCAGGCAGTTCGAGTTTGATCAGAGGGCCCCTTGACCTATATTTTAACAAAACCATACAAGGGCGACTTTCGCTGAAGCTTGCACCTTCTATCTTGCAATAGCGGTGCTTGGTGTGACCTCTACCATCAATGGGAGAGTCACCCTTTCCAGTACCTCTTATGCCACCAAGTTCCATCTGGTGCAGCTAACCAGGATTCGTGAGTTTATACAGAGTCCCCCCCAATATCCCCCAGTCCTTTCTTTCTCTGCCTCCGAGCTGGGTCTCAAACGCAACTTCGTTCTTAGAGTTGAGTTCCTTCTGAGTAAAACCCTTAAAGAAACTCCCCACGAGCCACCCCCTTATTGCCCGATAATCCCCACTGTCATGCCCAAGCCCAAGGCCATTGCAACTGCCAAACAACCTACCCCTTCAACCGAAGCTGCTATTGGCGAAGGGCCTTCTGAGCCATCAGCCAAAACAGCCAGGAAGGGCAAAAGTGGGACATCCTTAAAATCCAAGCCCCAAACCCCTTTGGCGGCACTCCCCATAGCGTCTGTTCCTCCTGCCATGCCTGCATAAAAGGTCGAGGAGTTGTGAAGGCAAGCTAGGGCGGAGGTAAAATGAATAAACGCTGAGTTTCAACGACGCCCTGTCATCGTTCCTCCTTCGTTTGCCTTTCCCATGGTCGTAGTTGATCCAACTGAGCCAACGACAAAGAGGCGAAAAAGTTCGAGGGTTCCTCAAGGTGCTGGTGAAACGGATATGAGGAAAAAAACTCTGGGTACCAAGTCCCAGAAGAAACAGACTCCCGAGATACATCCCTCGCCCGCTCCTTCTGTTGCTGCCTCCTCTCCTCCTTTGCCGATGGTTGTATCTTCTCATTCTCCTTCCGGATCTGAGGTATGTGTGCATATTTTTGTTCTTATTCACATTTTTTTACGACAAGCTGCGTCTTCTTATCTCTTGATACCTTTGGTGCAAGGAATTAAATAAGGAATACCCAGTCCCCCCGTGAGCCCATTCGTGGGGGGTCATTTTGGTATCTCTCAAGCTGATACTCCTCTTCCCCGTTCCCCCATGATCGGGATTACTTATTCCCGCCGCACGAAGGACGCTGCTGTGGGGGGAGGTTCCGTTGAATCTGAGGGTGTCTCCTCTGAACCAAAGATAACTCCCCCAACCCCTTCTGAATTGTCATCACATCACGAGGTCCTTCTGCCTATCGTTGCAGTTAAGGAGAGTGCCTCTGAGGTAATATAAATAATTACTTATCATGGCTCAAGTTTTTTCTTGTCCCATCGCCTTTCTCTTTTCTTTCATACTGAACTGTAATATGATGAGATGCCTTAGGTGGAAATGGCGTCTTTGGTAGCTGGCATTCTTCTCCCCACTATATTGACGAGACCCATAACTACGGTTCCCCTTTTTGGGGCCATAACGGGGGTAAGTAACACTTCGATGCATTTCTCCCTTTTTCCCGTAGTTTCTCCCCATGTCTAACTCGCGACTTCATATTTATAGCTTTCGCCAAGTCTTACCCCGCCCTTTTTTTTAGTGGCCTTCCTCTTTTCAAGGTCGGGGTGGATGATTGTGCCCAGCGTGATGGTTATTCGGTGCCTACTCAAGCTGAGGTATCAGTTGGAGGTCCATCGTGTTCTTTTAATGAAACTCCTACATTAGTCTTGGTACCTTTTGTTGGAGAGGGAGCTTTGCCAACCGTTGAGGCTTTTTTAGATAAAGGCACCGTTGAGGCTTCCGAGGAAGTATTCCCGCCCCCAACGGTTCCTGCCACTATGGCCTCCACGGTGACTCTAATTCTCGCTCCTGCGACTGCTGAGGTACTTCATTAATTTCTCTGCATTTCTCAACCTTTCAAACTTCACCTATGACGGTGACTTATCACTGAAAACACTTGTTAAGATTTTTCATAAACTCCACCTATATCGGTGACTTAACAATGAAAACGCTTGTTAAGATTTTTCATAAACTCCACCTATATGGGTGACTTAACAAGAAAAACTCTTGTTAAGATTTTCATAAACTCCACCTATATCGGTGACTTAACAACGAAAATGATTGTTAAGATTTTTCATAAACCCCACCTATATCGGTGACTTAACAACGAAAACGCTTGTTAAGATTTTTCATAAACTCCACCTATATTGGTGACTTAACAACGAAAACGCTTTTTAAGATTTTCCATAAGCTCCACCTATATTGGTGACTTGTTAAGATCACGCACACGCTTGTTACTGATATATACAAAAAGATATCAGTAAATCACACGCACATATACATAGGTATAAACACCACACACGACACAAAATACTTAAAGCCTTCGACACTCATATGGTAAAAATGTGTCTAAATACATGTGGTAAACGAAAGTGAAGGGGTGTGAACTAGAGACTAAAGTCATATAAACCCAATCACTTAAACATGTTCACGGGGTTCTCATTTGATTGCAAAACTTTATCACACTTAAATATAGCCTCATTTGACAATATAAAGTGAACTCAATGAACAAATATACACAATGCACACAAGCCTAGAATTTCGATGATTCTACAAACTAATAAAGTCATGACAAGAATAGCATAACTAGGATACAAAGTCATTGTACAAACTCGTTGATATACCCAACCAAACTTCTTCATTAATATTATTTTTCTTTTTTTTTTATGAACATACCAACTAAACAATGAAGGCTTTAGCTAATTTTTTTTTTAATAAAGCCATGTTTTTCTTTTAGGCCATATTTCAATGGTGGCTTTTCACGCAAAGTGATTTTGTCTTTGTAAGCTCGATTCCATTGAAAAATAACTACACCGGATAAACATATTTTTTTGCAAAAATCCTCCATAGTCATAGCAACATGTAGATGACTAAATTGATAGTATAACATCTCACTTTAACTCATATATACATGTGAGGTTAAATTTAGCTCGTGCATGTGTGAATCGAGGCATATAAAAAAAGAATCCATTAAGCAATGCAAAATCCAATTCCTCTATGCAAGCATGACAGATAACACTTTAAGGATTGAAAATCTTAACCAAAAGTTCTAGCCACATGGAAGAGGGGGTGATATTGGAAT
This sequence comes from Sambucus nigra, assembly GCA_949130495.1. NCBI lineage: Eukaryota > Viridiplantae > Streptophyta > Magnoliopsida > Dipsacales > Adoxaceae > Sambucus > Sambucus nigra. The sequence goes on along the minus strand of OX422215.1, from coordinate 288,000,749 downwards.
CAAACACAAGTATATGCCACGTAAAGTGTGTCAAGCTAAAATACACATAAACAAATCTTTTTGATAATTTCATTTTTTTTAACAAACACACAAAAAAAATAAACTCAAAAGAAAACAAAAATCTTTTTGTTTTTTTTCAATGAGACCAAACAAAATGAAATAAAATACAAAAGATACACATATTAACAAAAATTTTATATGATGATGCAAAGACTAGAAAATGACAAACAAACATATAACTAGCAAGAATATATCATGATGCACAATCTGATACCACTTGATGGGTACAAAAGCTCCCAAAACTTAAAGTCTAGATTATGAGATGGTTCAACAATATACCAAATTTTAAATTTCTTTTCAAATTTTAACAATTATAACATTCTATTTTTAATTTCTTCAAAATTAAAATTAAATTAAACTACAAGTGAAATTAAACTACACAAACATTTTGATTTTCACTTAAACAAAAATTTAATTCAATTCAAGTTAAACAAACTAAGCATGAATATTATCAAATTAAATTAATTTCGACTTGAATTAAATTAAAATTACCCAATATTAAACTTAACACCAAATTAAACAAATTGTGTGTTTAAACACATTTTTATCTTGATTAACCTAAGCATGCATCTAGACGATTTTTGCAAAATAAAATAAACACAACACACTACGTCGCGAAAAAACCCAGAACGAAAAAAACCTCGGACGTCCCTGCCAACAAATCGACTAGGTATGGTATGTTTACAAAAATAAGACAACAGACTTACTACAACGACTTGACTCCGTCCAAGCCTTGACATTCCTTTTTGCTTCAACCTCCACCTAGTCGATACCTACGGACTCCACCACAGTCTCGAAATCCATCGATGGGGCTCGATCGCCGTCAATGCACACACGGTGCCTTTCACCCTATGATCAAGCCGCAACACAAAGAATCTCCTTTTTGGGGTGGAAAAGGAACCCAAACTTTCTCCTTAATGGGTAAAGAAGAAAACCGGTGCCAAACGATCTCCAAGAAAAGATATATATATAAATAAACTTGGATTAAAACAAACTATGGGTGTAAAACTTGGTTTTATTCTTAAGATAATCAATTTGATAAACAAACACCAATGGACTTTTGGTTTTGTAATTTGGCTCTCAATGGCCCTTAGAAAATCTCCCAAAAGTTGTGTTAGAAAAACTGTTCCTGCACATATAAAATTTGACAAAAAGTAGAGGGGAAGTGGATGGTTAGAATTGAAAAACTGTCAAAAAACTGTTCCCGTGCCCAGGTTGTTCAAACGAATTTTTCATGTCGTTCAAATGAAAATCCAGCAACCAAGTTCGTTCGAATGAGAATTCAGAAGACATCTTGTTTGATAGTTCATCTGAACGACCCCGTTCTAACGACTTTCCAACGAAAAACCAGAGAAAATGGCATATTGTCGTTAGTAGTACGTTCGAACGACCTGACAATTTCATTCGAACGAGATTTAAGGTTCTTTCGAATGACTTTTCAAAAAATATAAAAACTCCATTGTAAGTCCAAAACTTTTATGAAAAGTTCTAAAAATATTTTTTGAGAAAAATACAAAATTGTTTATATAAAAGAACACCCAAATAATTTTTCAAGCTCCTGTATATATACATGCATTCATACATTTGGAGATCTTGGAAAATGATAAACTATTGAGGACACAAAATGAGGCACTTGAAAAATCGACAAAGAAAATACTTTGATTACTTGGCCAATGTGTCTTCAACTCTTCAAATTTCATAGGCTTTTAGGATACGACATCGAAATCTATCGTATGACTCAAATTGTTTTGTCCGAAATTAAGCCAATACTACGAATTGACTCGATTAGAAATTTGCCCTTACAATTGTCGATAAATCGACAACCAAGTGTTGATCGATTGGAAACAAACAACCCCATTTCTCATTCGTTACGGGATTCTTCATCTTCAATCCCCATTTTCCTCTATCCATCCTCCATTAATGAACACAAGAGCTTCCTCTAAGAACCCCCCAATAAATATTTAAATGATAAAAGCACATCAAAACAACAATGGGAACCCATTTTTATCATTAAAACCCAAGATTACTCCAAGATTAATTAGAAACCCAATTCTTAATTTAAGAAACCTAACTTGAATAAAATTCATCAACCAACTAATGATCTTAATGGATCAATTCATATAATCAAGGCATTTAACTAATTAATAACACAAAACATGTTATAGTCATCTTGCAGCCATTTTAATTCAAATTAATGAGAGAATCAATCAAATTAGTAATGAAAACTAACCCAATTACTATCTAAACTAGATTAGTCTTATAATTAATCAAATTAGCCTTCTAATTAGATTTAAGTCATGTTTATTATTAGATTTAAATATAAATCACGATGTTAACACGCATACAATCATGATCATTCTGTATAATCTTGCCTCATAATTTGTGGAGAAAAACCAAGCCAAATCTCCTAATTACTCATCTTCTCTTCATGTGCCTTCTCTCTAGCCTCCCAACTTGCTTCCCAATTGTGTTTTGTGATAAATGAGATTTTTAATGACCCCTTGCAACCTTTAACCCACGAAATTAGGATTGGGCCCCAAATGGGCCACTAACAAAAAGTCTAAAATAGTCTTTAAATGGTCTATAACCCAGTTAGGTACTATACTAACCTAAAAGGCCTAAATTACTCCATTTTAAACTAAAAAAGTACATGTTATACATCCCACTAGCTTGATACAAAAATATACCAATTCAAAGAATTAATAACTCAGTTATTTACTAATTTCTCGATATGGGTCCAAATATTAATTAATCATTGTGTCTTAAATCAAATTTTAAATTCCAATTAAATAACACATAAAGATATAAATGGTGACATTAGCAGTCATAACAAGCACACATAATTAATTTTATTCAATTAATCAATTCAAAAAACATGGGGTATTACATTCCCTCCCCCCTAAACAAGAAATTTCGTTCTCGAAATTTGAATTCAGTATATTTTTAGTAGGAAATAAAAGAATATCTCATCCATAACATCCTCCCACTACTATAGACGAATCTATCCTCTAGGACCTAATGCACACCCATGTCTCTATCATCATAAATCGCGTTCGATTATACTCAAAATCGAGTAGTCTAATTGTTGAACACTAACTGGTCCCTCTAGAACTCTCTTCATCATGTACCCAAAAATATCCTGCACACTAATGATGATAAGGTAAAATCAAGCAACACTGACCTCTCCCTATCTATGCCACTTAGGGTGAGTTCCCATTAGGTTGTTTACTCTCTATTGGAACTCGAATTCCATAATTTCCACATTACTCTTGAAACACCAAACCACACCTCCGCCTGTTCACAAATTCCTTAGTTGATTTTGTCAAAGTTCACACGCTCTACTAGGGACACCCTATCCTCTAAGGTATTCCAAAACACCCACACACTAATATCTTTCTAACTTATAGCTCAAATCAATGCGTCCAATTGACTTTGATGACCACAAATGGTACCATGCCCTCTCGAGGACCTCGGGACCTCATAACGATCAAACGAGCAATCTCTTATACTCTCGTACTTATAATCATCTCTAGAATGTATAGTGAGTCATCAAATAATTGCATTGGTCAATGTTAACCCTTATAATTAGGACCTCCTTCTGGCAAAAATTTCCCCAGAAATGTAAACCTCTTAGATCATTGAATGGAGAAAGGAAACTATTCCCAGTACTATTTGTATACCCCACCCATAATTATAGATTTGGATGTAGCGAGCAACATTAACACACTACTCCCTCTTCATAAAAAAAATCATTGCAAATCACAATGAACTACCCCTTTTGCGCGGTCAAAATGCACTAATGGCGCGCTCATTTCATATTATACTAGAAAGTTTCCTTAAGGATATCCTCCTCCTAGTCTCACTAATAATGATAAATCGCTCCCATTTCAGTCATCAGGAGGAATCACTCTCCCCCACTTATCCGACATTTCATTAATACGTAACAACAAACACTCATCCCGTATCTTGACCTCATCCTGCTCCTAGTGGTTCACACATCCATTTAATGAACCATCCCTCTTTTAGAGCTCCCTCAAAGTAATGTCATCCCTGAATGCCCAATCAGCTCAGAAACATTGTGGTATCGATTCACATGACCCTCAAATATCTCTAACAATGTCAATTCCATATAAATTCCCTCGCAACTGACCCAAACCTAATGCCAATCTATAAGGCAAAAATTTATCTCTCGCATAAGTGATAACTCAATACATATCTAAACAAAACTAGAAGAACCTCAGATTATCGATGACACCTGTACACAACTGAAATATCCTCTAATGTACTCATATCCATACATAGATAAGTATGTCGAACCTTCTCCTAAGCCCAAGCACAACTACCTAAAGTAAAACTCGAACACAAAATGGCATATGAAAGCCTACCCATAGTAGTTGGTATAAACTTACAACATAGTTATGCAAACAAGCTCATTAATTACATGATGATATCTAATCTAAAAGTCAACGAAGCAGCTGAAATTAAGTCAACCAAACAAACTACGTGTAATACCCCGTAATATGCGTATTTGGAATTTAATTAATTCGATAGATTATTCATTTTATTTTAAATTACGAGAGTGAAATAATTTAATTGCATTAAATAAAAATGTGGTTATTAAATATTAATCAAGATAAAGATAAAATGATTAATATTATGTGTTAAATTTATTAAGGGAATAGTAAATGTTGTATAGAAATTATTATACGTCATAGGGTGTGATATTGGCGTAATTGAATTTATCTCAATCGGGAGTCGCGTGTATACTAAATTGAGTCCGAGATATGAATATTATTTAGAGTGACTCAGATAATGATTTCGAGGTCACGGAGGACTCCGAAAGGGGCGAAATAGTCAGAATAGTATACATGGGGGTATTAATTAAGTCTCGGGGCAATTTTAGACTAAACCAACATAGTATGGGGGAATTTTAGTCATTTGGTAATTAAGGGTTAGGAGACCTACGAATTTCCAATTTCTTTATCAGTATATAGATGGTAGAGGCTAGGGTTTAGAGATTTTAAAACACAGAGAAGCCATTGGAGAAGAAGAGAGATCATCTGTGAAGCCTTAGAGAGAGTTTTTAAGAAATTGAAGGGTGATCTTGCTCCATTATCGATCTTGGAGTAAGGATCGGAAGATAAGGAACATCATCTAACATCAAAAGCACAAAATAAAATCATACAAGACAAGCAAAGTGTTTATTTACAATTTTCTTGGAAGTTATAGTACCCATGTTTATAAGGCTTTGAAATATGTTGATAAAGCCATATTCTTAGAGGAAAAGAATAATTTAAATCCATGTTATGGGTAGGATTTCATGTAGACTGATTATATGCATGTAGAGGTTATGAAATTAGAACACGAGTGATAATTTAGATGAGAAAAATCTAGGTTTTATGTTGTTTATAAATGAAGAACATGAAAGTTAGGGTTTTGATGAATAGATGTTATGATCCACGTTTGATTAGAAAGTGATAAGCACCCAAAACTGTACAATTTATACCCCAAATAGATGTATTTTAGTTGCTATTTCTCGGTAATATGGGTCTTATGTGCTTAAATGTTAATTATGCAGGCTTAATGTACGTTGCAGTGTTCAAACGCGTATTTCAAGGCAATTGTGCATTTTATGGAGCTAAATATCAACCCCGTAACCTTACCCGGGCCTAAAACCTAGCCTAAACCCTCTGTGTGTTTAGTTTGTGTCCTTTTTACTACTTTTTAGATTTTTAGTTTTAGTCATTTTAATTTTAGGATTATTTTAGAATTTTTAGGTTTTATTTTCTATTTTTATATTTTATTTCTATTTTTATTAATATAATTTTATTTTATTTTACTAAGTTTTTAGTTTTAGTTTTTATCTTATTTTATTTTTTTTTAGAATTAGTTTTTAGGAATTTAGTTTTATTACATTTTATTTTTTTTAGGACTTTAGTTTTTAAGTTTAACAGATTTACATTGTTATTTCTTTTTAGTTTTATTTTTATTGAGTCTTGATTTTAATTTTTAGTATAGGAATTTAATTTTTAGATTTTTAGTTTTTATAAGTTTTATTTTATTACTTAGATTTTATTTTTATTTTTAGTTTTAGTTTTATTTTATTAGGGTCCAAACTAATACACACACACACACTTAATACCCATTACACCTATCCTACACCCAACTCCCCATACCCTCATCCCCACCATACACCATACACACTCACACACCCTAACACCTACACCATCATCTTCCCCAAGCTCACTTTCTCTCTCCTCTCACTAACCCCCATAACCAAAGCCCCTTAGCTTAAAGCTATGTCCGACCCGCCTCTCCTTCCCTCTCCTCTCTCCTCGCTACCCACTCCCGATCTGCCCAGGACCTAACCCAAAACCGCCGACGATCTCACCACTCCGGCGGCGCCCTGCAAAACCCGAGCTCCACCCCTCATGCTCCATGCCTCCTATATATTGAGGATGAAGACCCATTTGAAAGGGATCTCAAAATTAGTTTTAAGCTAGGTGTGATAAAATTCTCCCCACCCCTCTATGTTGAGTATTTGCATTTTTAGAAAATACCTCAATATAGAGGTGTGTGTTGAAAATTATCTCTAGGATAAAATTTACCCCACCCATCTATTATGAATTTTTGCATTTTTAGCAATTATTCATAATAAATTGATGTAGTGAAATTTATCCCTTATGGGAGATAAATTCTAACCCATTCATTTATGTTGAGATTTTGCATTTTTAGCAATTATCTCAATATAAATTAATGATCTAGAATTTATTTCTTTGGGTGAATTCTAATGTACAATTTTATAATTTTAGGATTTGCATTTTTAGCAAATCTCTTTTATTATTTAATTGTCCATTATGAATTCATCCACTATCCTTTTTATTTTTATTTTGTAAATTTAAGTTTAGATTCAATAAATACATGAGTGAGGGATTATGATTGAGAGATTTTGGATGTGTAATTGAGAGATTAATGATGAAATTGAAGATTCAATTCGAATTCAAGGCTTAAATGGGTTTGATCTATTCCTCTCTTTTACTTTTAGTTTAATCATCTCATGCTTTCAATTATGTATCTCATATTTTTGGATGATGATTATTGAGGGCTAATCTCCCATTAATGGGATGAAATTTTGAAGCCCTTATGAGTCCAATTTAGTTAGTTTACTTTTTAGCTCAATTTTATTTACCTAATTTTTATTAGCTTTTGCATCTTAATTAGTAGTTATAAAAATTAGTATAGTTAGTTAGTTAAAATATTCCCTTGAAAAATTCATAAAAAAATAGAAAAAGTGAAAATAGAAAAAAATATAATAAAATGCAAATGAATCTATATATATGTCCTCTCCAATTTTGTGTTTCACCCTTAGATTTGGATTGACTCCCTTACTTACCCTCTACACTAGTTTTGTTATAATTTTGTAGGTTCAAGGGAATTTTTGATAGAAAGAAGTTGCAACAACGACAAAATTTACAAGAGAAGTAATTTTTCTTTCTATCAAATGGCGCCGTTGCCATTCTTGGGATTGTGAAGCTCGGAGGAAATTTCATATTGTAGTTCATTTATTTTTTGTTACACTTTATTATTTTTTTTGTGCCAATTTTTTTTAGAAGGCTTGTATTTAGGATTATTTCATTCTTGGCTTGTATTGCGGTGCATAGGACACCATTTATTTTTCATTTAAATTTGTAATAATTGAAGCCAAGCGTGATAGGGAAACCGGACAAGGTAGAGAGAAGGCGTCCAAGGCGAGGATTTAGAAGCCTCTCTACCTTGGGTCGGTAGGACTCCCGGGGACGACTGAGATAGGCGTAATCTCCCCCCGGTAGACTCAAAATTTTTCGGCACCCCACGACCTAAAAACCGTGGGAGGTACATTTCTTACACCCTCGCGCCTCTCATGTTAGTGAGTCAATTCTTTTGTGTGCTCTTGTGTGCTCTTATTTGATTTTATTCTCGCATTTATTTTTGAATGGTGTGATGAATTAAATTGCTAAGACCTACACCCGATCACTCACGAGAAGGGATTTCATCACCCGACTCACTCGCTTACCATTGTGTGCTACCCTAGCCATGACTAAATTTAAAATCAATCAATTAGGCAGCTCACTAGGAGAAAATTTTGCAAAGGCAATCACTCAGATAATTTCGTGATTTTTATCGCCCACGGACTTAATTAAAATTTGACTACCCTCTCACTAAATTTTAAGATAAAAATTGGCTATGTGCTAGTTAGGAATTTTTCTTGACTTGTGTGTGTCCAATTCAATTTTCGGTAGTTGGGTTTTGGTTAGTTCGTGCAAATTCATAGAGTCCATATTTTTTCCTCACCTTTTCTTCCAAAAAAAAAAAAATCCAAAAATCCAAAAAAAAAAAAATTTCTTCCTTTATATCCAAAAATATTTTCTTTCCTTTTTTTTCAGAAAAACCCAAAAATATTTTCTTTCCTTTTGAAAAAATTCCAAAAAATCGAAAAAAATATATTTCCATCCTCATAGCCGAAGAACGTCCTTTACGGGACTACTTTGGTCATTTTCCATTGACACGCGACACGTGTGAGAGTGGTCCCGAGCGATCTCTTTATGATATTCTTCATGATTTCACCTCTCTCACGAGTACCGTTGGTACTCTTGACCCATCTATGCACTCACCTCCTATTCCATCACCCCCAGTGTCAAGTGTCACCGTGCCTCCTCCCTTGTTGTGCACCCACTGTTCTAATGCCGATCACATGCCCCATGTCTGTCCATACTTGTCATATCCATACAAACCCATCATGGAACATGTGTATCCATATGACACTGTCCCGGAACCCACCTCGGCCTATTCTCCCTATATAACCAATCCCGAGTTGTGTGAGTCCCCGAGCTATTCGTGGAGGCCTGATCACCCTTCCACGCAATACGTATCCCAACCCGATGTTGTGGATCCTCACACATTCCAACAGTCGTCACGGCAACCTTGTGCACTCACTCACGATCAGTTTCCTCATTACGCACCCACTGAATTTCAACCAATTGTCCATCACGAAAGCGATCCTTTCGTGTATGATGAACTTGGCCACACCCCACACACTTCCTTTGAGTATTCTCCGTATAATCATGCTAGCAGCGAGTTGTGTCCACCTCACCCACCACCACCACCCATCATTCCACCAACACCTTCATCCACATCCGCTCTCGAAACCCTCTTGCAAAAGTTCATACTTGAGCAAGAGAAAGCCACTCAAATTCAAACTCAAGCTCTCCAAAGGCTTGAACAAAGGTTAAATGAATTAGAGTGTCAGCGAGAGTCGGATATTCCCATGGCCCCACCCATCGTTGCTACCAAGTGTGACGATGATGTGTCCCCTTGTGACATGAATTTTGAGTGTGACCAACCCTACCACGTCGAGAATCTCGAAGTTGAGACCATTCCATGGTCCGGGTCCCAAGTCGACATTTGTGTTGACTTACCTTTCATTAGTGAGCCTGATCAATTCCCACTATATCCATATGAACCTCACCTTGCGGTTCTGGTTCCCACTTACTTTCCCGTCGAATCAAAAAAAATGCCCGAGTCTACACCTATCGAGCTTCACCCTTGTGTTCCCGAGGAACCAATTTATCCTAGGTTAGCTCCGGCTACGAGTGCTCACCATTTTCCCGAGATAGAATCCGTGATAGTTCCTAACTATCCGGATATGGATGATGTCCCACCATTCATGGCTCCCTTTGAGCCTGATATTTTTAGTGATTCCTCTATCTTAGATCTTGGTGCCTCGTCTTACCCACCCACCCCATTTACCGATGCTACTATTGTGGAGAAGTTGATCACTCCATCTTTAGAAACCACACTCCCTTGTGAGTATTCCTTTACTCCTCCCAATGAGTGTGTGTCTCCCACGCTTGAGTTGGATCATCTTCCTCCACCGTTTATCCCACCCGATACACCATTTATCCCACCTGACCCACCCATTATACCTACCACCCCACCACCTGGTTTGGATCTTGATTTTGCACATTTCAAGTTTCCATTGACATTTTTAGATCCTCACCTAAAACCATCCTCCATCCACGAGAGTATTTTTGGCGTTACTCTCCACTCCCGTGACACCGAGCTTGTTCCTCCATGCACACCACTCTCTTGTGATGTTGACTTTTCCCATCCACAGCTCCCTGGTGTGTCACGACGCGACCATTATCATCGCCCATTCATAGAACGGTCGTGTGATTTTTATGAGGTATATCCCATTACAATTTCCACACCATTTCGCCTCCCTCACCAATTAGAGCACTATGCTTATAGGGCCCTAGTTGCCCACACCTTTACGCACAACAAGGCTCGAGACCGATGCCTCTTCACCTTTAACCTTTTTCCCACCCGCCCATGGTCCACCGATGCTTTGCATCGTGTGATGCACTTCGCCATACAAGTGCATTGACCACTTTAGCCTGTTTCCAGCAAGACTGACGCTTCAGTCTTGTTTGGGGGTGATTTTCATCACCCATTCTTCTGCCGCCCTGCGCTTTCATAGATCTTATCTTTAGGGTGAGATTTCATCGGTCTGGCTGAAGACATTAAACTTAGCGCTACCGGGAGGCAACCCTCATTTCTTGTACTAGTCTCATCCTGTTTGGGGGTGGTGTTTCACATCACCCTATGTTTTCCCATGCTTATAGACTTGTACATTTTTTTTTATCACTTCTTACTCAGGTTTATTCTTGGATTCACATGTCCACTTCATTAGCGGTTCATTCTGGTAATCTCTTTCCTACCTTATGCTCTCATTTTAAAAATCATCTTACCTAACATCGAGGACGATGTTCCTTTTTGTTTGGGGGTGGGGAATTTTATCAAAATCGTACCTCTTTTGAAAAAAAAAAAATTTGATTTTTAAACCTAATTTTTAAAATTTTGTGCAGTTTCTTTCATCTTACTCATTGATGTGAATTTTCAATCATCCATCTTTTAAAGTCTAGGAATCAAGCTAGAGAATATTTTTTCTAAATAGCTTATGTAATACATAACAAGGCATTTTGCACCATGAATTTCTAGACTCAACAAAATTTGCGCACCTATCATGTCATTACGTTTAGAGTTGAGGAGTACCACAATTCCCAAGAGAACCTTAAGGATCACTAGTAGAGACTTTAGCTTGTGAGATTTGTGCCTTTCACCCTTTCAGAGTGTTTTACGCAATCTCCGAGTCACAAGTTGATTCAACTTTCTTTGGGTCCGCACTTTAATTGTTGTATGATCTCATTTTATTTCATAAAAAATTGGCTTGATCACTGAGAATGACATTTTTTTCGAGTTATAAGAAACACGTGTCTTGAAATTTGTCCCGAATACTATATTTTCATCCATACACCTACCACTTTTCCATATCAAATTTCCATTCACTCAACCATTACCTTTCCATATTCTCCCCATCCATATACATACTCCACCTATCATCTCCATATCATCTTTCATTTTCAAATAAAAAGAGTGTTGATTTCCAAATGTAAAATGTCTTTAGTGTTGAGAGTATAGAAAAAAAAAGAGAGAAAAAGAGAAAAAACAAAAAAAAAAAAAAACAAAAACAAGCAAAAATAGAAAAAAGAAAAGAGAATATAGAGAAAAAGAAAAGAAAAATCGAAAAAAAAAGAGAAAAGAAAAGAAAAAGAGAGTTTGTAGTTAGTTGTAAAATAAAGACATTTTTTATCCTAAAGTGTATACACTCTTCTTTCGCATCCATTTCTCATCCATTTCACATCGCATATCCACCATCCATCCATCCATTATATCATCATCTCATCCTATCATACCACACCTTATACCATCCATCCCATTTCATTTACCCCCTCACCCATATACATACATATTTCCCTTGGTGTTCGGGCGAATGAAAGTCAACGTGGTGAATAACTCGACGTTCTCACTATAGTGGTTAGCATTCTTTCATGAGATCAATTTTCTTTCTTATTGTTCGTTCTTTCATATATGTGTGTGAGACGTTTGAACTTGCTTACATTTACTCACCTCCTCACACACAAGAGCGATACACTTACTCATATCTCGATAGTTCGTTTGAGAGTGATATATCCGTGAGATTTGAAGTTGAAGCGCTGATTCCGACAAGGCAATCTAGGAATTACTCTTGTGATACTCGACCCGTTTTGACTGATTCACACTACACACGTTGAGTTCTAGGAAGGATGTGCCTTGAGTATTTACTTAGCTTAAACTTTTTACACATTCTAACTTGTATTTCGGATTTCATTTTTCTTGTGATGGATTGTGCGATTATTCTATGTCTAATAAGAGATTGACTGCCCTTCAATAAATTTTTGCAAATAAGAATTTTGTGGGTATATTCCCTGCAAACCCTCACGAGACACAACTCGTCCTGTAGGGAAACCTATAGGTTTAAATGCTTGTTGCACATGCTAAGTGCAATCGCAAGTGCCCGCGAAAGTGGTACACTTTTGGTTACCTATCTTTCTCTTTCTCTCTATCTTATTGCTCGAGGACTAGCAACGCTCTGTTTGGGGGTGGTGTGATAAGCACCCAAAACTTTACAATTTATACCCCAAATAGATGTATTTTAGTTGCTATTTCTCGGTAATATGGGTCTTATGTGCTTAAATGTTAATTATTCAGGCTTAATGTACGTTGCGGTGTTCAAACGCGTATTTCAAGGAAATTGTGCATTTTATGGAGCTAAATATCAACCCCGTAACCTTACCCGAGCCTAAAACCTAGCCTAAACCTACCCTAAACCCTCTGTGTGTTTAGTTTGTGTCCTTTTTACTACTTTTTAGATTTTTAGTTTTAGTCATTTTAATTTTGGGATTATTTTAGAATTTTTAGGTTTTATTTTCTATTTTTATATTTTATTTCTATTTTTATTAATATAATTTTATTTTATTTTACTAAGTTTTTAGTTTTAGTTTTTATCTTATTTTTTTTTTTTAGGATTAGTTTTTAGGAATTTAGTTTTATTACATTTTTTTTTAGGACTTTAGTTTTTAAGTTTAACAGATTTACATTGTTATTTCTTTTTAGTTTTATTTTTATTGAGTCTTGATTTTAATTTTTAGTATAGGAATTTAATTTTTAGATTTTTAGTTTTTATAAGTTTTATTTTATTACTTAGATTTTATTTTTATTTTTAGTTTTAGTTTTATTTTATTAGGGTCCAAACTAATACACACACACACACTTAATACCCATTACACCTATCCTACACCCAACTCCCCATACCCTCATCCCCACCATACACCATACACACTCACACACCCTAACACCTACACCATCATCTTCCCCAAGCTCACTTTCTCTCTCCTCTCACTAACCCCCATAACCAAAGCCCCTTAGCTTAAAGCTATGTCCGACCCGCCTCTCCTTCCCTCTCCTCTCTCCTCGCTACCCACTCCCGATCTGCCCAGGACCTAACCCAAAACCGCTGACGATCTCACCACTCCGGCGGCGCCCTGCAAAACCCGAGCTCCACCCCTTATGCTCCATCGCGCCCCCCTTCGCGCCTAATCTCGCACCGCCCAGCCCGACCCCCTCCGGCTTCACCATAACCCATCTCCAACTTCCATTTCCTCGGGCCCCGACCTCCGGCGCGAACACATCCACATCACCGCCGGTGCAGACACTGCCGCCGACCCACGGACGAGACCTCCACCTGCTAAAAACCGCCCCACCACGGGCAACTCTCGTTCAGAACCCCCTGTCGCCCCTCTCTCCCTCATTTCGGCGGCGACGCCGGCGACTCGTCCTAACCCCACTCCGATTGACCCATCTCCAGTCGGCGACTCATCTCCCTAAACCCGGTTTCGTTAAGGTCCTTGTCCAAAACCATCTACTGCTCAAACCCATTTCCCCTTTTCTTCAAATGCCACGACTAATGACCTGCTTTCAAACCAAAGTCAAAAGCCAATACACATAATTAACCCCACATGCCATTAAACCCATTTAACCTATTTACCCAATTACCCCCCAACTACCTACTTAACCTAATTTCCCAAAGTATCCTCAATAACAAATCAGATTTTTCCAAATATTCCCTCACCTCACGCCCCCATGCACATGTTCTCTCACCTTATACACATGCACCTCTAGCCAATTTCCAATTATGCCCCTTAGCTCCATTTGGATATAAAAGAAGACCTCAAGGCCAATTGGGAGGATGAAGAGCTTTGTAGAGAGAAAATTCTAGAGAGAGATAGTTTAGTTTAGAAAATAAATTTTTGTAAATAGTTTTTCATTTTTTATTTTTTATTTTTAGATATTTGTGAGATTAAATATTGTTAGAGAATTAATTGAGTGGATAGTTAATTTCATATCATTTGTAAGATCAATTAAGAGGTGTATGCTTCAATTTCAAGGATTGGAGTTCAACATAATCAAAGAGATTTGGTTTGATTGTTCTCTTCCCCTCTTTTATTATTTTATGCATTTGAATATTAATTTGTCATATTTTATACCATGTTAGGCTAAAACCCCTTTCAAGGGGTGGGGTGAAACCCTTATTTGATATTATTTTAGTTTAATTAGTTTGATTACTTGAAATATCCCTTTGAATGTTAATTTTGATCCCTCACCCTTAGATTTACGCCTCGAGAGAGGGTAAATGATTTTCGAGAGAAAATCGAAATTCTAGTGATAATACCCATTTTAGATTCGAACTAGAGATAGGGGTTTCTTAAGTGGGGTATTATCATTTGAATTTCAACTCTAAATTTAATTTCTAAGATTGACATAAATTCTAATTGATCGATCCTAGCGGGTGATTAATTAAAAGGAGTGTAGATCTAATTTTCTAGAGTTGTGGGGTGTTAATTTTAACTTTCTAAAAGATTACTATTCTAATTACACTTGCAACGAGAGTTGGTTTGTAATTTTAATATTAATTTGGGAGAATTCAAATAATTGAATTAATTAATTAGAATAATTAAAATTTGTGGTGTAATCCCACTCCTTGATTGTTCTCACAATTATTTTCCTCACTTTATCTCTTATTTTTAGTGTTAGACTTAATTTTTCATTTTAGTCACTTTTTAGTTAGTTGTTTAGATTAGTTTAGACCTCACCTCACCCTATTGTTTTAATATTGAAAAAGCTAAAAAAATTAGAAAAGTGAAAAAGCACAAAAAGAAAATAAAAAGTGAATTACAATTGAATTTGTTCCATTTGCTTTACTCCCTAGAAAGTGGATTGATACCCTTACTTACCGCTACACTTGAGTTGATTAATTTTGTAGGTACATAAGGTTTTGATTAGAAAGGTCTTTTCAAGCAACGACACAAATACACGCAAAAGCCTTTCTATCAGAAAGTTTAATGTTTTGAGGATTATAACACGTGGGAAATCATCCTAATACATTTAGATAATGGTTAGGACAATTGGTTTGAAGTTTGGTAAAGAATAATGGAGAAATGAATAAGAAAAATGATGAAAAACACATTTGCGTATTGAGGAAGAAGATGATTTGCGTAATTTTGAATCGATTCGATATAGAGGCGAATCGATTCAGAGAGCGAATCGATTCGGCCTCCTGGCGAATCGATTCATTTTTCCCAGAAAATGTGAAAATTTCCTTTTAAGCCTATAACTCCTAAAATGTGGTCGGGGAAACTTTTGGGACTTCGTTAAATTATAACGAGAGATTTGTTATATTACAGTAGACTGGTAATGGGGTTAGGACTTATTCTTAATGAGAGGATTAAGGCGAGAATTAATATACTTAAATTAAGTCATAATTAACTCTAGAGAAGGAGAATGAATTACGGGTAATTTAAGTGAATTTATGATATAAACCAGTAGTGTATGATAGAGCTAGCTAATGAATTTCATAAATAGGTAACTAGGACCTTTAGAGAAGGGCCCTCCATCTCCTAGGGCTTGTGTCGAAGCCCTAATCATTCGATGGGGGGATATTTTTCCTAAAGGTGAAGTTTATATCAAAGGTAATCACCCCGCACCAAACTGACAAGACCTTAAGGGTTTAAACACCAAACTTTCGCATGCAATCAAAGCTCTGGAGGGAAAAGAAGGCCCCATCTTTGCCCAAACGAGAGGTCAGATCGACAAAGTCCTCTATGAGTAATACTCGAATTAAAATGATAGCGACATTAAGCATAAATTGATGGCACGGTGAGTATTTGAGAGAAAAATACTACGTACGAAATATGATAATTAGGTTATATGTACACCTGTTAATTTGATTTGTGCCCACCTTGCCAATTCCAGGGAGGTCTGGAGTTATGCCCCAGGACATAGAACTTAGGGCGACTCACTATGTGCTGTGTATTATTGAGGCTGGCAGGTCATTTGGGATCGTTAGGCATGTGCGCAGCCCAAAGGCTTAGAATTATGTTCGCCTCCATTATTTGTTATTTAATTTTGGGTTCAAGGACACATGCCCGACCAATAGTCCTTATATTAGTATGAAAGGTACATGGACTAATAGCAGAGTATGCCTATTTTTGTTAGGTGGTCCTTTTGAGAGACATCGTAATTATATATATTAGTGAGATAGTTATATATAATCACTTGAATAATTCTACTTACATGTGATAGTAAACGGATTGATAGTATGTATATAAATAATGAATTATGTAGTTAGACTTAATTAAATGATTAAATGATAACAGATGGAGAACGTTACTTATAATATCAATAACATATGAGATATGGTAATTCGAATAGTGTACTTTATGGGCGGTACGGGGACTTATATGTGTTGAGAGTCTAGATAGATAATTACGCGTAGTTAGATGGGGTAGCATGGATAGGTGGGCTAAGTAGAAAATGTCAGGCGTGCACAATAGTTGAGAGGTGAAGAAACTCAAGAGAGTGTACGTGAACCTAACACGTGTAATCAATAACTGAATTTTAAATTGTGATAAATTCTTGCAAAATATTTTCAAAATGTTTTGTGTTCAAACTTTGCAATAAATATTTTCCAAAACCTTTTAGGTGTCTAGCCACAGGGACGCTAGACTTGACGATCCATTCCAAGGACGATTTGCTGCAGCACTATAGAGGCTTGCGGGACTTGATTAAACACTTCTACTCATTCCTAATATATGATTTCAATTCAATATTTCAGTTGGGCATGTTTCCCCATTCAGACTTCATTTGTTACAGTATTCATTTCAGACCTGTAGTGAATTTATTTACTATTTGTTGGACTGTTAGTTGGGTTTGGATTTTTAGCCGATGGTTTATTCGGTAGGACAATATTTATTTATTTATTTATTTATTTCATTATGATGGTTGAGCCTAAATTAATTGTGCGAATGCCTTAATTTAGTTTGCAACATTTTATATTAAATGGTTTAATGAAAGATAAAAAATTTGACACAAGTTTAATTAACTAATAGGTCGTTAGTAATTAATATGTTTTTCGACAGTGATGCTGAGAATGAACCAAATGGGAAACCTCTTTCAATTTAATAAAGGACTGATCATACAATATTTAATTAGGCGGGGTGTCACGGATGGTATCAGAGCATCAGGTTCTAGTGTCCATATGATTTGTACGACTTATTACAATTTTTGCACATCGTTCTTTTGATATAGAGCCCTATTATAAGGATTGTTGCTTTTATCTTCACGTCTCTGAGATATTGTGCTTCTTCTATTAAATTTTGTATAGAGTGTGTACTTATACTATTCAATATGTTTTCAGATGCCATAAAAGAGAGAACGAGCAGGGAGGGTAGCGTCCAGGGAGGCTCACCAGGATCCACATGTACTGCCACCACAACCACCACCAGAGATGATCTCGACTGCACAGCTGGCTGAGATAGTGGCCCATGTGGTCAACGCAGCTATTGTCGTTCACTTCCCTCAGCCGCACCCGTACCCTCACCTGCATCCTCTAGTGGCACCAGTGAGCTAAGCCTATCCAGGGCCATCTACTTGGTAGAGAGTCAGAGAGACGTTTCAGAAGGGCGATCCTCCCGAGTTTTAGGGTAGCTTTGATGTAGTTTTAGCATGTTACTTGAAGAAGAATATACATAGCCACCTGCACATGGTGGAATGTAGTGAAACGCAAAAGCAAATGTTGGATACTTTCAGACTTGATGGAGCAACATTACAATGGTAGGAGTCAGTTACCACCGTCGAGAAGAGATATATGATGACGATTGCTGAGTTCTGGGTGCAGTTTGACCGCAAGTACTTTTCGCCAGCAGTGGAGACTAAAATGTAGAAAAAATTCAGTGAGGTAACCCAGGGTGAACGCTCTGTGGCAGAGTATGAGGATCAGTTCACCCATTTGGCTAATTTTATGTCAGATGAGGTGAGCAATGAGGATTGGAAGAAAGCGAGGTTTACGGATGGATTAGCCTGGAGGATCAGGCAACACTTGATCGATAATCTAACATTAGTAACATATACAAATGTCATCAATACAATACTATTACACTAACAAGATCATTTCTTCCATATAAATGGAACTAAGAGAGGAGGTGAGCTCAACCAGCAGGGAAAAGCAGGTGGGGGTATTGCTAGCGAATCACAACAACATCAGACAGGTAGGGAGTAGAGGCAGAATTCCCGATAGGGGGATTCTGCCAAGAGATTCAAATCTGGGAGTTATCGACCGGATGGTAAGGGTTTTAGGCAGGGTCAGCAGGGCCCTAATCAACAATAGCAGGTTCTTCAGGGCAACCGTCAGGCCAAGGGAACAGTGGAAGTGGCTAGCAGTGCTAGGGTTATCAAGGACAGCGTCAGGGCCAGCCTCGACATGGCTAGCAGGGCTAGAGGCAGATACCATTTTCGGGACAGTGTTTTATATGTGGCCAGTAGGGTCATAAAAGGAAAAATTTCCCACAGTTGGGTAGGGCACAGTAGCAGGGTGCTGAACAGGGGCAACAAGCTCCGTTACCGGCACCCCCACCCCCACAGCAGCAGTAGGGACAGATGCACTATGGGTGTGTGTATAACGTCCGGGATGTACCCATGCCACCATCACCTTAGGCATCGCCAACAGTCGAAGGTATGTATCCTATTTATGGCCATGATGGTAGGATTATTATTTATACTGGGGCGTCGCATTCTTTTATTGCCACTAGATTTGCTCAAGTAGCCAACCTTTTAGAGATAGCTGACACTCGCCTCATATGTGTAGATTCACCATTGGGAGTGGGTCACTTATACACTTGGTATGTAGAGGTGTGGAAATTATTATTGGGAGGCTGAGCTTAGCAACAGACCTTCTTGTGTTAGACATTGAGGGATACGATCTTATCTTAGGTATGAACTGGTTGGCGGATTATAAGGCAATGGTAGACTGTTATGAGAGGACCATAGTGTTCTCCATTATGGGCCAGGAGATGTTCTTGGTGGCGGGCCTCTTCCTGAGGGAGGGTTGCACACCTACCTGTACTACATTGAGGAGGAGACCTCACAGGAGGTAGTTATTCTCATAGACTCGATTCTAGTTGTGAGAGAATTTAAAGATGTATTTTAGGAGATACCAAGTTTACCACCCAGTCAAGAGATTGAGTTTGTTATCGACCTAACACGGGGTACGAGACTGATTGCCCGAGCACTATATCATTTGGCCCCTTCAGAGATGCGGGAGTTGAAGGAGCAGATTCATTTCATTCGGCAAAGTACATCTCCATGGGGTGCACCTGTGTTATTTGTGAAGAAGAGGGATGGTTTTCTTCGCTTGTTTGTAGACTACAGGGAGCTGAACAAGGTCACGATACGAAATAAGTATCCGCTGCTAAGGATCGATGACCTGTTTGACCACTATAGAGGGGCTGTGTACTTCTCCAAGATTGACTTGAGATTAAATATCACCAGTTGTGCATTTTGGAGGAGGATGTTCCCAATACCGCTTTCCTATTACGGTACAAGCCATACGAGTTCAAGGTGATGCCATTTGGGTTCACCAATGTACCAACAGTGTTCATGGATCTCATGAACAGGGTATTTAGGGAGTTCTTGAACCAGTTCGTGATCGTGTTTATGGACGACATTCTGGTTTACTCTCGTACTAACGAGGAGCACACGGATCATTTGCGTATGGTCTTACAGACACTTCGGGACCACTAGTTGTATGCCAAATTCGAAAAGTGGGTATTTTGGCTACTGAAGGTACAATTTCTTAGCCACATCGTGTCTGATAGGGGTATTGCTATTGAACAGAGTAAGGTATTGGTGGTGAGGGAGTGGGGATAACCCATGACACTGACAGAGATTTATATCTTTCTGGGGTTAGCCAGGTATTATCGTTGCTTCATTAAGGGATTTTTAAAGATTATGGGTCCGTTGACGAACCTGACTCACAAGGGGGTACTGTTTGTGTGGAGTGATCACTGTTAGTTAGCCTTTGATGAGATGAAGGATAAATTCACATCAGCACTTATACTTACATTGCTTAGGAGTGGGGTGGAGTACTGAGTCTACACGGATGCATCGTTGCAAAACTTGGGGGTGTATTATAGCAGGAGGAGAGGGATATAACTTATTCGTCTTGAAAGCTTAAGCCCCATGAGAAGAATTATCCCACACACGACCTGGAGTTGGAAGCGGTTGTGTTTGCTTTGGGGATATGGAGACACTATCTTTTGGGGGAGCAGTTTACATTGTTCACATATCATAAGTCACTTCAGTATATCTTCACATAGAAGGATTTGGATATGAGGCAGAGCAGGTGGCTAGAATTCATGAAGAACTACCAGTTTGATATACAATATCATCCTGGTAGAGCTAACATGGCGGCATACACGTTAAGTTGGAGACCCACTGGGGAGTTGGCGGAGTTTTTAAAGGCAAAGTGGAGTGAGCTTCATCACGATAACAAGATTGCCAGAGCATGCATGTCAGTTTTAATTGTCACTCCTGAGATTATCATGCGGGTAGTGAAAGCATAGGCAGAGGATCAGTACTTTCAGGATAGAGTGCGCCAATTATTATCTGAGGGTGCAAAGTCTTACTCGAGCTTAGAGGGAGGCCTATATTTTAAGGGGAGACTAGTTATGCCAAAGGATGAAGACTTGAGACATGCAGTTATGATCGAGTCTTACGAATCGAGGTTTGCAGTACATCCCAATGGGGATAAGATGTACTAGGATGTGAGGAGATAGTATTCGTGGGAAGGGATGAAGCAAGACATAACATAGTTTATCTCGTCAATTATTTAAGGTAGACTACCAGAGACCTTCAGGGATGCTACAACCACTAGAGATTCTCGTGTGGAAGTAGGAGAGCATTTCGATGGACTCTATTACTGGACTACCGAAATCATAGAGGGGTCACGATTTGATTTGGATGATAGTGGATCAACTGACTAAGGTGGACTATTTTTTGCCAATTCACATCGAATTTGAGATGATGCAGTATGCACGACCGTTCATAGTGGAGATAGTTAAGATGTATGGGGTACATGTCAATATTGAATCTGATAGAGACAAGTTCTTTGTGTCTCACTTCTGGCAGAGTTTTTAGGAGGCCATGGGCATTGACTTGCGGCTGAGTACTGCATACCACCCATAGACAGATGAACAGACTGAGAGGGTAAATAAGATGCTAGAGGATATATTGAGGATGTTCATTTTGGATTTTAGGGTAGGATGGAAGTAATACCTTTCATTCGTAGAGCTTGCGTATAACGAATCTTACCAATTTACTATCGGCATGACAACATTTGAGGCACTTTATGAGAGACCTTGCCATTGTCCCTCTTATCGGTTAGAGATGGGGGACAACAAGTTATTAGGACCAGAGATGATATAGTAGATGACTACTAATATCGAGCTAATTCGGGGATATATTCGAATAGCTCAGGATTGGCATAAGAGTTATGCCGATGCAGACCGGAGGCACGTGGAGTTAGAGGTTAGCAACCAGGTGTTGGTGCGTGTGTCTCCCATGAAGGGGATTATGAGGTTCAGAAATAAGGGAAAATTAGCGCCGATATATGTGGGACCTTTCCCGATTATTGAGAGAGTGGGACCAATGGCATATAAACTGGGTTTATGAGAGTATCTTCAGCAGATACACAATGTGTTCCATGCGGTATCGCTGAAGAAGTACGGGATGAGCGATAGAGCTTTCAGGCACGTTCCACTTGAGGAGATTGATTTGCAACTAGATGTCTCGTACGAAGAGAGACCATGGCTATTCTGGATCGTAGTGAGCGAAAATTGCAATCTAAAGGTGGTACCATTAGTCAGAGTTAAGTGGGGACACCACAGTGCTAATGAGTCCACGTGGGAGTGGGAGGATAACATGCGAGAACAATATCCAGAGTTATTCGTCGCAGGTATGACCTAATTTCGAGGATAAAATTCCCTGTAAGGGGGGAAGTATGTAATACCCCGTATTTATGCGTATTTGGAATTTAAAGTATTCGGTAGATTATTCATTTTATATTAAATTATGCGAATGAAGTAATTTAATTAAATTAAATAAAAATTTGGTTATTAAATATTAATCAAGAGAAAATGGTAAATGATGTATCGAAATTATTATGCGTCATAGCGAGTAATATTGGCGTAATTGAATTTATCTCAATCGGGAGTCGCGTATAGACTAAATTGAGTTCGAGATAGGAAAATTATTTAGAGTGACTCTAATGATGATTTCGAGGTTACGAACGACTTCGAAAGGGTTGAAATAGTCAAGATAGTATACCTGGGGGTGTTGATTGGGTCCCGGGGCAATTTTAGACTAAATTGACATAGTGTGGGGGTATTTTAGTCATTTGGTAATGGGTTAAGAGCCCTATGAATTTCCAACTTTTTTTTCAGCATATAGATGGGAGAGGCTAGGGTTTAGATGGTATAAAACTCAGAGAAGCCATTGGAGAACAAGAGAGATCATTTGAAAAGCCTAAGAGAGAATTTAGAGAAATTGAAGGGTGATATTGCTCCATTATCCATCTTAGAGTAAGGATTGGAAAATAAGGCACATCATCCAACATCAAAGCCACAAAATCAGATCACATAAGACAAGGCAAGTGTTTGTTTATAGTTTTCTTTAAAGTTATAATACCCATGTTTATAAGGTTTTTAAATGTTTAGATAAAGCCTTGTTATTAGAGGAAGAGAATAATTTAAATCCATTTTATGGGTAGGATTTCATGTGGACTGATTATATGCATGTAGAGGTTATGAAATCAGAACATGAGTGATAATTTAGATGAGAAAAATCTAGGTTTTATGTTGTGTATAAATGAAGAACATGAAAGTTAGGGTTTTATTGAATAGATTTTATGATCCACGTTTGATTAGAATGTTTAATGTTTTGAGGATTATATCACGTGGGAAGTCATCCTAATACATGTAGATAATGGTTAGGCCAATTGGTTTGAAGTTTGGTAAAGAATCACAAAGAAATTATTAAGAAAAAAGATGAAAAACGCATTCGTGTATTGAGGAAGAAGTTGATCTGCATGATTTCGAATCTACTTGTTCCAGAGGTAAATCGATTCGAAGAAAGAATCGATTCAGCCTCCTGACGAATCGATTCGTTTTTCCCAGGAAATGTGAAAATTTCCTTTTAAGCCTAGAACTCCTAAAATTTGGTCGGGAAAACTTTTGGGTCTTCGTTAAAATATAATGAGAGATTTATCATTTTACAGTAGTGTATGATATAGCTCGTTTCTGAATTTCATAAAGGGGTAACTAGGACCCTTAGAGTAGAGAGTACTCGAATTATAATGAGAGCGAGATTAAGCGTAAATTGATGGTACAATGAGTATTCAAAAGAAAAATACTACGTACGAAATATGATAATTAGGTTGTGGGTATACCTACGGATTTGATATATATATATATGTTGTGTATACCCAGTATATGATTAATGATTAAATGTGAACATACCTACGCTGCCTGATATCACGGAGGTTCCCGCGCAGTGGGTGATCCCACCTTGCCGATTCCAGGATGTCTGGATTTGTGCCCCGAGACATAGATATTAGGGCGACTCACTATGTTCCGTGTATTAGTGAGACTGGAAGGTCGTTTGGGTACATCAGGTATGTGCGAAGCCAATGGCTTATAACTATGTTCACATTCATTGTTTGTTATATGATTTTGGGTTTGAGGAGACAAGGCCAACTAATAGTCCTTATATTAGTACGAGAGGTACATGGACTGATAGCATAGTATGCATACTTTTGTACAGTGGACCTTTTGAGAGACACAATAATTATATATATTAGTGAGATAGTTATATATAATCATTTGAATATTCTACTTATGTGTGATAGTAGATAGATTGATAGTGTGTATATGAATAACGAATTAAGTAGCGAAACTTAATTAAATGATTAAATGATAACAGATGGAGAATGTTACTTATGATATCAGTGACATACGAGAAATGATAATTCGGATAGCGTACTGTATGTGACACTTTTGCCTCTAGTCTTGCCTCTAGTCTTGCAGGATGCGACCCTCACATTGTTTGCCTTACAGGCCACATCCCTCTCCATCACAACTCCAGACTTTATTTACGTCACATGCACATTGCACGTGAGCATATCTCCTATATATACAGGACCACACCTCAAAATGGGGGATCGATTCCACACGCTCGGGGCAGGTTCTACAATACTTATTCTCTCTATACAGCCCCAGTCTACAACTTGGGGCTGGCTCATCCGCATCGCGGCCATCTCTCCGGCACACCGGAATCATCCATCATCATTCATCATGTACTCCCCTTTTATTCTCATACTTGTACGCCTCTTTAGGCACGATTATATTGTACAATACATCACATATAATGAGAATGGAGCAACACAGTGGACGTAGACCCATTTTAGGGGCTGAACCACTCTATATCTTATTTTCTCTCTATATACCTGCTTTGTTTGTTCATTACGCATTTTACTCATGACTTGCTGATACGAGAACAACTTATGGGCGATTTCTTGTATCATCAATTTGGCGCCGTCTGTGGGAACGAGATATTTCAATCTTCTCTATATATTTGAGTTCTTGAACACCTTATTTGATCCCTGAGCATCCTACGGATCGTCATCTCACGGGTAGATTCTGGTTTTGGAACTCCATTTTTATTTACGCCCTTAAATGGGTATCTCGCATATTCAGATCTGTTTTCGGGTCTCCATTTTATGACCTTTGATCTATTTTACATGCCCCTATGATATCACTCCATCTAGATAATGCTGAAAATCATGATGGGCATTAGCCCCGAAAATGTGAATGATTAGGGAAGGATTGTGTTTATTCCCATTTTTGCTATTCTTTGCCTATGATCCGGGGTTTATCATCATAATTGTGCTGATCAGTGCACCGAGAGGCAATTATGCCCTGGATAGACCCTGGTAGGCATGCTCTCCCTGTGTTCTGGGAGATAAACTTAGTTTCTGGGTTTCGATTTTGGGATTGCTCCCCCTTGCCTAGCAGGCGATGCGACAGGTTATTTTAAATACCTTTATGCCGCGGCCTCTACTAGTGCGGTTATATTGTAGCAATGTCAGATCAAGGACTCAAGTGGTCAACAACTCGGCGTCATTACAGGCTGCGATAGTACCCTTATTTTGCTGGCCACGGCCTCATCAGAATAGCGGCAACTCAAAAGTTGTCTTCCAACCTCATACTTGGTTAACCTTATACTTCTGAGATTACTCACTTCTGCTAGTTTTGTCTCAGATTATATATTTTTGTAAAGACTAACAAAGGCAGAAAATGGAAGGAGAGTCCAGCCAGAGCACATAAATCAAAGATGAGATTGTGCAGCTGTACAATCACCTCAACCACCTCTACGACAGTCATGCCTCACTTCAGACCCAAGTCAACTATTTAACTCAGAGGGTCCTAATGCTAGAGGCTGCGACCTCACCCAATGCGGGTGCGACATCCATGAAAATAGCTCCAACATCCTTTGCTACCATGGCAGTTCAAGAGGATCCGGCCACAGAAGCAGTCAGCAGGTGCTAGAAAAGGAGAGCGGAGAAGGCAGAGAAGAAATCTGGGGCTTACACTTCGTTGGCCTTCCCGATTAAAGATATCTTTGAGTTCATCAAAGAGGACAAGCTGTTGAGGTGGACAAAAAAGATGAGAGCTCCGCCCCACAAGAGGAATAAAGCTACTTGGTGCGGATTCCATTAGGACCATGGCCATGATACTGTGCAATGCTATGCTCTGAAGGATGAAATTGAAAGGCTAATTGGGCAAGGGATGCTGAGGAGGTTCCTCAAAGATGTTTAGGGGATGCAACCCTATCTCACATGCCACATGCCCATTTTTTATGCTCATCTCTTATATTGCACCTGTCTCTGCTTTATAGTGACAACTTCCTCTTATGTTGTTTTAAACTAGACTTTGTATTATCCTTACAAAGTCATATATATATGAATAGTTATAAAATCAAGTTCACTTCTATAGTGTCATATTTTGATTCTCATTTCCATGAAATGTTATCTTAGAAAGATCATTTTTGTCTTAAACAGATCCCAATTCGAGGCAACATGTTATATCGAGAATGATAATATCTAAATGGGCCACAATGTCTGACAAGATGCCTAATTATCCAAAAGTTAATGATAATTGAAAGTGGCAAAAGAAAATATTGGAAGCAGTTATCCAAATTGGACTGAAACATCATTCATAAGGGTTTCTAATGCCCGTTCTTAGCTTTCGGGATGCGTCATTTGCTGCAAGGGCTTACAATTCCCGATCTTAGTTTTTAGGATACGTCATTGAGTCGAAAGAATCGTGATACCTAGATAGGGATGGATTTATATATATCCATAGCTGTGGGTGGTTTAATAACATAACCCAACTTGGGGAGGCTTAAAAATATCCTATATGTTAGCTGTGGGTGGCTTAATAACATAACCCAGCCTGGGGAGGCTTAAAAATATCCTATATGTTAGCTGTGGGTGGCTTAATAACATAACCCAGCCTGGGGAGGCTTAAAAATATCCTATATGTTGGCTGTGGGTGGCTTAATAACATAACCATGCCTAGGGAGGCTTGAAAGTATCCCGTATATCTAGAAAAGCCCATGTTCAGATGAAGGGGCCAAAAGTCTACAGTAGTCCTATCACTACAGCTGCAACCGTTAAAGCGACTAAGAGTTGATGCATTAATGAATTGTATTTAGATCCAATTAAAGATACTGCAGAGGGAATTCAAGTACCCCCAACTGTCAATATGGCTGCGGCCCTGTTCAAGCTGCCGCAGACCTGTTCAAGGGGCAGCCCTTCAGTTGGGGCAAAATTTGTCGCGGCCCATTTACCAATGACATATGAATTACAACTGGTCTGACCCGTACATCTGAAGGTGCCGTAGCACGGATAATATGGACACGGCCATCAAAGGTGCCGCGAAAGCTTAGAAAGATGTATAGAAACCATGTATGCTATGGTGCCACAGACATAATCTATTAGTTCATTCAATCAAGAAAGCATTTCCAAGTATGAAAGTAGTTGTGTTCAAGCTATCAAAGACGTACAGAAAAAGCATTCATTAAAAGCATTGAACCAAGCAAAGTAGAAGATACAGAAGCTATAAGATAATGAGGCCAAAATAATTAATGCAGAAGAAGTGGTCGCAACCTTGTTATTATCAGTTAAAGATTACAGACAAAAAGGACAACCCTAGTTAAAGAGTTGAAAATTTATAGACGCAACCCCATATTGATAGTTCCAAAAATTATAAATTTTATGAAGCTGCATCATCCCCTTCATCTCCCTCCTCGGCATCCACGGCAGTCTCAGTCTCCTCATCATCTGTCGCTGCCTCAGCTTCTGCCTTGAGCCTAGCCTTTTCCTCGGCCGCGTCCTTGAGCTCAGCGATGCAATCTTGATGCTCAGCATCACTAAATCTCCAGGCAAGAACCTTCTCCTTGGTCTTAGGGAAATTCTTTATTATTCTCTGCCTCAGCTCCTAGTAGCCGTGGAGGTAGGCCCTGTTATTGAAAAGGAAAAAGTCCCTTGAGCCCTTGAATGACTCCACTGAATGGTCGAAAGCCAGTTGAAGAGCATCGCCATGATCTTCCTCCATCTTCTTTAGTGCCGCTACATGGGCCAGGGCATCGTGGGCAGACTTTGCCTCCAGCTCCACGAACCTCTTTTGAAGGAGGCTAAGCTTATTATTAGAGAATTCTGCGACCTGCGCAGCTTTCGCGGTCTGGGCCTGGGAGGCTTTGAGGGATTCCGCGGCTTGTTTGAAGTTTTCCTTCACTTCTTTCCTTGCATTATTTACAGCAGCCAAGTCCATTTGGGCTGCTTGAAGAGCCGCGATAGCAGACTTCTTCCTAGCTTCAAAAGACATTGTCCGTGCATCCTCCAGATCTGCCACATGCACCCTCTCTGCGGCCTCTTTCAGTTTGTAAAGGGCCTCGTACTTCCTCTTCTGGGCCACTATCACATCCGCTGCCTGAAATGAAAAAGTTAGTATAAAATTTGGAACACAAAATCAAAATAAGAGTGAGCACTGGCACTTACCCTCAGAAGACTATGGAGGCCGCAGTCCTCCAAATCATCATGGTCTTCCTCTACCAATCTGTCAAGGCTCGCAGCATCAAAGGCCCTCTTCATCCTCCATGCAGCCTTTGCGATAGTGTCCCGTGAGGACTCAGGGTCAGGCTGTCTCAATTGTGGCCGCGGATGACTGTATGGACCAACTTTGCCGCGGCACTGAAGGGGTGCCAAGTTCGCATTTCCTGCCATGATAGGCGGAGGCAGCGGCGTAGAAGCTGTATGGAGGGGAGCATCAGAAGATGACATCAAACCTACTGCGACCAGGTTGGCTCCAATATCATCATCAAAATCAGCTTATGGTTAGGTCAAAGTAATTTCCATTTTCTCCGCGGCGTGAGTCAGGGTCAAGAAAGGTTGATTTTGGTCGTCGAAAGGGACCGCGACTGGAGCTTTCATCTTGGTCCTCTTCCTATTCATGCTCCGTGCAGTATTATTAGAACGGTGGCATCCTCGTGCATTTCCGCCAACTGTGCGGCCAACAGTTCCCTGTCAACCTCCTCACCTGAAAAGGGAATACAAATAGTAAATATTCGAAGTCAACGAAAATTGCCATGGATAAATACAGATGATCAAATTATTACCTCCCGCGGCCATGTCTTTTGGAATGGACTTGCTTGGAAAGAAACCTACTTCGAATACGGTTGCAGATGTCACAAGGACACTTAATTTCTTTTCTTCAGCAGGAATTGCCGCGGCCTTGGTAACTCTTTTTTCTTGCCTCTCGTTCAGTTGTAAGTTATCAAGTACTACAGAGCAATAATTGGAAGGTTAGTAGAGATTAATAAGCAACTATGAAGAAGGGATGCGACCTATATCCAAATACCTAGTTTAGAGGGAGGCCCCCATTGCCGCGGCATTCTATATGACCTCCCCCTCTCGTTCTCCTCGGGGTGAATATCCCAACCTTCCTCGGAGATGTAAAAATACTTCCCCTTCTAGTTCTTTACACTGGTCGGCCTCCCAGTGTAAAGAGTCTCGTCCTTATCGTGGACGGAGAAGTAGTAGTACCCGGTGAACTTCACGGAGTTTTCCTTTAGGCGATAGAAATGAAAGAACTCCGCGGGAGTAATGTCCTTTTTATAATGATTCTCCCAAAGAACAACCGCAGCAATAATGGATCTACAACCATTAGGATCTAACTGGGCTGGGGATAGTTTCATGGTTTGAAAAATAAGTCTAATGGGTACAGGAACTGGCAGCCGCAGCCCGTAAACAAAGGCATGAAGTGGGAAGCAAACTCCATCATCTAGAGTTGTGCAGGGTCTTTGGTTCGCGACAGGTGATGAGAACATCAAATTTTCTGGAAATTCGAAGGCCTCAGTCACCTGGTCAACCCAGTCTTGGGTCATAATGCTGCGGATGTCAAGCGGAGCTGGGGGTCTCTCAGTCCTCCCAGATGGACCAGCGGGGTTATCCCTAACTTTCGCGGCATCAACTCCTACACCCAATGGGTGGTTACTTGAATTGGATCCCTCTTCCATTGGTGGGGACTCAAAATCCTTCCTAGAAGCAGAATTCGCGGAGTCTGAGTCTAGTATGATACAGTTGTGGCAATCCCTTAGTTGGCAAGGCCCTATTGATCTAAGAGGGGGCACGGAGGGAAGTTCAGGGGGGAGATGCTCCGAAGTATATTTCCCAGAACCCTCTCATAAATTCGTCTGGGTTAAAGCTCATATGGCTGCAGCAGTACCTGAAAAGTAGTGTCCACAGTTAGGAGCCACAACCAGTATGGTTCGAAAAAGACTTTAAGAAGCCACAGCAAGATTTATCATATAAATAGTGAATAGAAGTGATGGACAAGACTGGCCAAATGATAAGTGGGGTTTAAGCCCTAAAAGACAATTAGTGCCGCGACATATTAATTTGGTGGGGTTTTTTCCCTACTGGAGCTGTTAATGGGCTAAAACACTGCTAACCCTATTCATTGAACCTAAGAGATTACCCTTCGACCCTAACGGCCGCAGCCATCTCTAGTATCAGCATAGGAGTTTATAGTGATGCAGTATTTTACTTAAATAAGGGATTACAGTCTACTGGCCGCGTCCATCTCTAAAGGTACTATGGGTATATTCTACCATGCCGCGGCTATGCACTTAAACAGTTTTGTACCTAATGATTACTCGTTTGAAGATCGAAAGCCTAGAATACGAAGAGTTTATTTATGAACAGCAAGAACAGTTATATCATTTCATGAGATTCAACAAGATTACATGCTATGTTAGTCAAGCATTTTTAAGATTAGGGGTTTAGTTCAGCATACTAAGATTGATTCAAATAATTATTACAATTATTTTATCGTTCATATGTGTTCGATTCTAGGGTGATGGAAGATTATTCAATAGAAACCCTAAATTCCTATCAAACAATACAGAAGCTCATGAGTTCGATTATTGAAGAAATATGAACTACAAAATCTATTTAAAATAAGGATGGTTGAAAATTTACCTGGAAACAGAAATACCAGCAGTTTTTAGCTTCACACCACCTTGGAACCGCCACGCAAAGCCTCAGAGGGTCGCCGAAAAATGAAAGAAGATGGAGACGTAAAATTTTTCTCTCGATTTGCTCTCAAAGTTTTGGAAATGTAGTGAAGTCCACGGCCAGAAACAATTTATATAAGAGAGTGCGGAAGACAAATCGTCATCTTGAAAATTACCGCGGCACATAAGAAAACTTAACTAAGCCACAACCCCAATCAAATTCTCTTGGCACTACGACTTGGGAGCCTATTGATAGTACAAATATATCACCCTGCCGCGGAAGGCATACTACACTACACTACACTACACTACACTACACTACACTACACTACACTTACATGCCGCGACCCATAACAACATAGGGTGCGGCCTTACTGTACTCAATGTGCGGCCCCACCATGTACAGGGCGCCACCCTCCTCATTGGAAGGCACGACCCCTTCAATACACCGAGGAATATCCCACTAGAAGGTGCGGCACTTTTGCCTCTAGTCTTGCAGGATGCGGCACTCACATTATTTTCCTTACAGGCCGCATCCCTCTCCATCACAACTCCAGACTTTATGTACGTCACGTGCACATTGCACGTGAGCATATCTCTTATATATACAAGACCACACATCGAAATGGGGGATCGATTCCACACACCCGGGGAAGGTTCTACAGTACTTATTCTCTCTATACAACCCTAGCCTACAACTTGGGGTTGGCTCATCTGCATCGCGGCCATCTCTCCGGCACACCGGAATCATCCATCATCATTCATCATGTACTCCACTTTTATTCTCATACTTGTACGCCTCTTTAGGCATGATTATATTGTACAATACATCACATATAATGAGAATGGAGCAACTCAGTGGACGTAGACCCATTTTAGGGGCTGAACCACTCTATATCTTATTTTCTCTGTATTTACCTGCTCTGTTTGTTCATTACGCATTTTACTCATGACTTGCTAATACGAGAACAACTTATGGGCGATTTCTTGTATCATCAGCTGCAGCACTGTGGAGGCTTGCAGGACTTGACTAGACGCTTCTACCTTTCATTCCTAGTGTAGGATTTCAATTCATTACTTCAGTTGGGCATGTTGCCCCATTCAGACTTCATTTGTTACAGTATTCATTTCAGACTTGTAGTGGATTTATTTACTATTTGTTGAACTATTAGTTAGTTTTGGATTTTTAGCCGATGGTTTATTGGGCAAGACATTATTGATTTATTTATTTATTTCATTGGGATGGTTGAGACTATATTAATTGTGTGAATGCCATAATTTCGTTTTGTGCATTTTATATTAAATGGTTTAATGAAAGATAAAATTTTTGACACCGGCTTAATTAACTAATAATTGGTTAATAATTAATATATTTTTCGAAAGTGATGCTGAGAATAAATCAAATGGGAAACTTTTTTTAATTTAGTAAAGGACTAATCAACCAATATTTAATTAGGCGGGGTGTCGCACTACCATGTCTCTAAAATCATGACGTAAGGTATCCTTCTCTCAGCTACGATAACCACAAATACATAGAGCTCAAAGGGATTCCATATACCTCATAATCATAGTGAACACACTACTTATAATGAATGACGAATCCTCGATGTCTGAGCCAGACTTATACGCATGAGCCATGTACATACCCATAACCATCCCCCGATGTACCCCAAAAATTTGGCCGTTACCAAGGCATATAATAACTCGGTACACTTGCCATGAGTGTAATATCTTCCTTTAAAGGATCTATCGAAATGGTGGGCCCACTAATGGCCCTAATGACCTTTCTTCTTTGTCCAATTCTCCTAAAATTTTCATCATTTGACCTGATCTCATAGGTCATGGCTCCACTTGCCATAATTTCCCTGGTCCTACTGGCCAAAATAGATCATATTATCCACTTTTGGAAACCTCTTGGGGTCAGCTCCTCCTATGCAGTTCATTCTACTGGTGAGGTCAACATACTTGGGTCCACGCTACACCATCTTTATTCATTGGTCCTACCTTGCCTCGATCTTCCAAATCTTAAGGACTCTATCCCTATAATAGTTATAATGCACCTATTGATGTAGGAAGGTAACTTTAACCACCCGAGCATAAGAGATGAACAATGTATTACCTATTAATACTTGTCAACCCTTTATGTAAGGATTCGGCCAACTCAAAAAGTCTTTCTTGTACTAGCTGATAATGCGAATATCCTTCCAAATAAAGAAAGATAATTAAACTCTTCCTCGTATTGACCACCACATGGTTTCACAAATGTGGTATTTGAAAACTTAATCTAATGTCGTCACGGATGGTGTGTGAAAACATTTCCATTTGAACCATACGCTAAGCACTTGCTAAATATCTTACGTCCAACAACCCTTAACTCCCAATCGATGTCGACCTCATGCGTGGGAGTATTGCAAGCGAAATTCAAACAAGAAACACTCCCGATACACTTTGTTTAAATCTAGTCATTTGTTAGATAACAATGGCAAAACACCTCCTAAACGGTCATCTTTATCGAGAATACAAACTCTAAATGGTAAAGAACTAAAGTAGCTAAAGAACTCAATGTGGAAAAGAGACAAATGCATTCAAGATCCCTAGAACACTATAACCTACAATGATCTGATACTAAATGTGACACCCTATAAAATCCATAACTAGATTGATCAAGTTTGATATGAAAATCACGGGAATAAAAAATGTTTAGTAACACTCTTAGCACAAGAAATAATCAAAACCGAAAGAACAACGACAAGATAATGAAAATACTGAATCAACACAAAACCAACTTTGATACCAATCACTGCCAATGAAACATAAGCCATATCTGAATATAAAAATATGTAATCATACAAAAGTCAAATTCTGAAAATAAATATGCATGTACAACCCAACTGAAAAAAAGAGACTAGAATATAAGAATGAGCAACACTTGCTCGACTCCTACAATCTTAGGAGTAAGAAATGGAACGCCACTAGAGATGTTCCTCCAATGAACCCTTTTCCACGGGAACTACCACTACAAGAACTTGTAAAAATAGTTTTTAAAAGAAAATGTAAACAATAAGTTTGTGTAGAATAAGAATATAATTTAATCTAGACCATATTGTAACTACACATCTTCCTCCCATATTTTAACATATTTAAAATTATTAGCTACCTAACCCAACCACCAAAAATATCATGTGGTTCTAAATCCTGAACCCATATATAGCCCATGCAGGTTTGGCCCTGTGATTCGAAGTGCCCTGTGCGAAACTTAACTCAGGCTCCCCCCCCCCTCCCCCCCCAAAAAAAAAAAAAAAAAAACAATATTGTACAAAGGTATTAAATACCTAAAAAAATCATTGAAAAATAGTTCTTCTTATATTTCTACTTGTAAAATCACCAATTAAACTTTTATAATCCAGTTTATCTAGCAATTCATGTTTAATTGATAACAAGGCTAAGCCGTTTAACCTTTCTTGTGACATAGTTGATTGTAGGTAATTTTTTAATAATTTTAATTTTGAAAAACTTATTTCTGTAGACGCGACTTTAACCGGAGATGTCAATAGAATTATACCATCAATAAATGGATTTGGGAAACAATTAAGTTTTTTTAAGAAATTAAGTATTTCTATTGCCGTTTTTATTTCTCTTGGTAATATATATCACAAAACTTTAAGTTCTTTAAATAAATCTTTCTCGTCAAGATTAGAATGGGTTTCATGTTTTAGAATTGTTTCAAGATTATCACAATGTTTTTTCAATTTGGTATCATATAAGGAATTTAAGTTCTCTGAACAAAATAAAACCCCAATTTTTTTTCATATTCTTTGGATTGATAAAACTTCCTCTCTAATGACCCAATAGCTTCATCTACTATACGAAGAAAATAATTAATTCAAAAAGAGTCTTCGGGTGATTGTGTAGTCTCCTCATTATCAGTCTCATCTGAGAAATTTGACGTGTTACACTAAGGATCAGTTTCCATTTCAATACAAATTTCCTTAGTAGTATCATCATATTTATGAACCCATTTTATCTATATTTTTTTTATAAAAGTAATCGACCCTTATATTTGTTCAATTTCAATATCAATAAGCCTGTCTTTAGATTGTAAGTTTTTACTAACAAGATTAACTTCATGCAATATTTCCTACCAAATAATCATGGATTATAAAAACTCATATTTTTCCAAGATAATTTTATGCTATTGATTTAGCTTGAATCCATGTGTATAATTCATTATCAGCATCTCCAACGTGTAGTAAAGCTTATCTTAAATCCGGAGCTTGAAATCTAATAGCTTTCATAGTTTCAATGCGACTATCCCAACGCATAGCCGATAACGACTTTACATTGATTTTAATATTATCTTTTAAAATCTGTCAACGTTTTGTAGAATTAGCAACTAGTTTATAAATTGATTGTACAATCCCAAATGAATCTTTTTCTTTACCACAAGTATTTTCAATATTACAAATTGTTAAATTAAGACTGTGACAGCCACATGGAATGTAAAATGCTCTAGGATTTTTATCTAGTAATTTTTTCGGACACCTTGATTTTTACGTTTCATGTTTGACCGGCTATCGTATCCCTATCCTCTAATATCATTAACATCTAAGTTATTAATTTTATTGATTTTTCTAATTCATTAATAAGACCTTGTCATGTTGTTTTATCCACTTTTAAAAATTCTATAAATTATTCTTTTATTGTTATTGGACTATTGAAAACATCTACACATCATAATATCAAAGACAATAGTTCACCGTGACTTATATCAAGAGTACAATCAAGTATTACCGAAAAATATTTTGCTTGCTCAATTTTTTTAATGATTGTGTCTTTACTTCGAAAGCTAACATAAGTACCAACTCATTTTGAATTTTATGACGAAGATTACGATGATGAATGTCCCCATTTTTTTATACGTTTTACATGTGCTTTCATTGATGGAGCCCACTTTGCAATTATTTCAATTAGGCCTAGAAAGTTTCCATTACTATTTTCATAAAGCCTCTCATTTGTTCCACGAAATGCCAAATTATTTTTAGCTAAAAATTTCACAAGAGAAATTATTCTTTCTAAGATTTCTTTCCAATTTTCTATTTCTTTGTTAATACGATCTTGTATATGTTTATCAATTATTTTATTTTCCTTTAATCTAGTATGCAAATCAAACCAAGAAATCATGTTATTGAGATGTTCATTGCTTGTTTCATGTTCTTTAACTCTAAAACTGAGATGACCTCAACCATTATATTCTTCATTCTCTAATTGGCCACCTCTTCTCTGGATTTTTTCAAACAATTTACAATAAAAATAAAAAACTCTATCTGCATCCTTTGAATACACGAGCCATGTCCTATCCTCTTTATTCCCATTTGGTAAAAAAAATGAGTTTAATGTAATGAAGAGAAATGGTTAGATAATTTATCTTTAGGGCCTTTTTCTAAAGATAGATCTCTTATTGTTCCCTTTTTAGCCAATATGTCTCTAGATTTTTTATCAAAATTATACCAATTTATTGGATGAAAATTAGTAATCACGTTACTAGGTTATTCATCCACTAAATGGTCATCTTCATCATTTTTTGTAGGACTTACATTATTCAATGTTTCATTTTCGTCATTTGCATTATTTTCTAATTCTTTCGATTGACTTGTATTTTCATTAACAAAAATTATTTTTTGTTGCTCTTTAATAATAAATTTATCGAGGCCTCCCTTAAAAGATTGTGTCACCTATTTTATTCTTTTTAGCTTTTTTCGGTGTTGATATTCGGATGCTTGTTATTTGGTAACGATATAAAAATTATAAATTTATAATTTAAAATAGAACACACAATTAACAACAAATCTAATAGATAATTTTAGTCTAGAAATATCTCAATTGATTGAATATAAAAAAATGGGAAAATGTCACTTGATTTCAGCCTTTTATTCTCTCTCCAATTTCATCTATTTGGTTAAAGTAGAAAGTAAGAACCTCGTAACAAAAAAATAATTACATAAAAAACAGATAATAAGACCTTGATGAATTTAAAAAAACAAATTAATTAAAAAAACATAGGAATAATAACTTTAAAAAGTTAAAAAAGATTAATAAAAAATAAATGGCTGGAATTTTCTATAAATACAAAGAAAGAATGAGGGTAGTTTACATTTTTCAACAAAAGAATGAATGAGGAGATCCCTATTATCTTTGGATAAATGATTGTGGCTTAATATTTTAGCAAAAAAATATATGAAATGGATAGTTGCACTTGCACACACACACACACACACACACACACACACATAGGGAGATTGGAAGAAGCAATCAAGAGAGAGAGGGTACTGAGGAGATTTTTTGGGTAATTGAAAAAATGGGATTAAATGAGTTGGTTGCGATTTTTTTGGGTAGTTCAATCATTATTTGTGCAAATTTTTTTGGGTAGTTGAAAAAATAGGCCCTAGAAAACTAAACTCATTTAAAAAATGGGCCTTTTTAATATGCATAAATTATTTTTGGACCCTTAATATATATATATATATATATATATATATATATATATTGGTGCTTACTCTATAATGGGCCCTGTGCCACTGCCTACCTAGCACATGGGCCGGGCCAACTTTGAGTCCATGTGATTAAAGTTTTACAACATCATTCTTTAATCTTTACTGTAACTATAATAGGTTAATTTCTTTCAATAGAATTCATATGATATACTAAGGTCTCTAACCCTATGGTAATTCTCACAAAATAACAACAATACCAATAACCGAATCATATCTCAAATCTATCCACTTGTGGCTATCTCATACCAATAATGCAATATACACATCTCTAGTATAGGTAATACACAAATACGAACCATACGTATGTAGGTAGGCATCCTTTCTATAAGTTATATACATCTCTATTATATCATATAAACCAGTACAACTATCTTTGGCACCACTACACATTAATCACATATGGTAGGAGAAAAACTCTACTCATATTTAACGTACATACAAAGGTATAACCCCCTGAATGTACAAATAAATAGGCTACTCACATGCCTGAACATAATGAATGCCTACTTTTATTGCCTTCGGGAATCTCTTGCACATACTAGTATAGTCTTAGGTCGTCCCAAACCTAAAATCTCAACATGATAAGGGATAAATCACAACGTCTACCCATTAGTCATAAAGCCTACCATACCCAAGACTTATGTAATAAATATCTCCGTAAACCATCTAGATCGCGGGTACCTAAACGTGTGATCAAGGGGTAAAATGACCAAGGAAAATCCCGTATACTCACCGGGGTACCAGCACGGTCCACATCGCACGTGCCCAATCTTGGAATTCCTCCTAGTTAGGGGTGTGCACAAACTCGAATGGACCAAAAAATGGATGTGACCGGACCCACTTTTTCGGTTTCTTAAAATTTAGTCTTAAAATGTGAAGGACCATTTCATTCGATTCGGTCTTGGTTTTGGATCTAAAAAATCATGTTTTAACTGGACGGATTCACTTTCATTATATATGAAGAAAATTGTTTTTATAATTTAATATTTTAATTAGTTCTATGAATTAAAAAAAATCTCAAACTCAAATTTCTTATTTTTCACCTGACCCAAGATTACCTCCAAGCTCAAGCCCAATCCCAAGCCCAATCCAACAAAAAAAATAAAACCCTGTACAGTTATACTTAAGTTCCACCCTAACACACATTTAAACTTTAATCTTCAGTTCTTCTCTATCTCTTCTTCTAGACGCCTACCCACCCTATTTTCTTCATTGTTTTTCTCTTCTCTCTACAAAGAAAACAATTAAGTTTCTTTCTTCTCTCTACAATAAAACCCAAACATATTGGATCACCTCTTTTTCAATCTTCTCTCTATAAAGAGTTCGCCATTTCTGCATCAGCTTTGGGGAAAAATCGTATTTTCTACGATATATTTAATTTACGGTTAAGTGTGATACCTAGTGTGCATTACTTCATATTTATACGTATACATTCATGCTATTGTTCAAATAATATTACCTTTTGAGAACAAAAACATGGTTTGGACAATTGTAAATGTCATTTAGCATCTGACTATTGAATATATGATATTCTTGTACAAAAGAAGTTTTGAACTGAGATGCTATGAGCACTGAAAATAAATGACCATTGTTGCTCTTAAGTGTTTGATAAATCATGCACTAATATATTATATGTTTTTTAATTATTATTTCAGATTTCATATTATAAAAATCGAGGGGATAAAAATACAATTTTCTTCGTTTTAGACCAAATAGTACCGAGATCGAACTCGGACCGACATGAAACTGAATAAGATCGAGATTGATGATCCGGTCCGATCTTGGCCTTGAATTTTATAAGACAAATTAATTCGGCCTGACCGCTAAAATACCTCAATATTGGATCAAACCGGGTTATGAGCACCCCTAATCCTAGTACGCATGCTAACGAGAACTCACAGATGGTATGCATTGCACGTAAAATACACAAGTAATTACAACCCTCACTAACGG
This sequence comes from Sambucus nigra, assembly GCA_949130495.1. Classification (NCBI taxonomy): domain Eukaryota; kingdom Viridiplantae; phylum Streptophyta; class Magnoliopsida; order Dipsacales; family Adoxaceae; genus Sambucus; species Sambucus nigra. The sequence goes on along the minus strand of OX422215.1, from coordinate 287,961,243 downwards.
GTTAATGCTAACACATACATAACCCTCACAAATGGGTTAGGGTAAATCACATACCCATACCAATCCTAGAGCTACAAGTTCATATTGACATCGCTATCATCAGACGGTATAACATATCTATAACCTTGTATTCTTCCTATAATACATTAACTCTAACCTCCCGAGTTCCTGAATCTAGGCATAGTCTCACCCGAACATACCCTAAAATCTATATATCAACTATATTCAATTTCAATTATTTCCAATCTAGTCTCCCAATTCATCGCGTTTAGGTATCATTCCATATCTAATTAATATAAAACCATCGATTATGATAGCTACCCTCCCATAGGGATATTTTAGCCAAATTTCTAAACTCACCCAAAGTATAATACCCCACTAGTCAATCCTAACGACTTTAATAATCCCATCTAACAAGCCCAATCCTCTAAGATTCTAAATTCCTAATTACCACCCTTCATACACTGGGATTTACAATCAAAAGTCCAATCCTCAATTTAACCCCTTTAAATCAACGAATTCACAATAATCAACTAATCACCAAAACTGAGTTACAACACCTCAACATATTAGATTTTAACTCTATTCCATAACCTAATAAAGCCCAAGGCCAAAACAAGCTAACCCAATCTCCAAAATCCAAAAATCCAAACCAAAAAACAAAAGACCCACCTTGGTCCTTCTTGCTACTGTCGATCAATCGACGACCATTGATCGATTGATCGATGACGAACAATCCCATTTGTCCTTTGTTACTGGATTCTTCATCATCAAGCCCTATTTTATCTCTCTATCATCCATTAATGAATATATGAGCTTACTATAAGCACATAATCAATATCTAAATGATAAAACCACATCAAAATAACAATTGGAACCTATTTTTATCATTAAAACCCAAAATTACACTACGATCCAATAAAAGCAATAATATCTTAATGGATAAATTCACATAATAAGAGGCTAGTAACTAATTGACAATTGAAAACATGTTATAATCATCTTCCAACCATTTCAGTTCCAAATAATGAGAGAATTAATCAAATTAATAATGAAATCTAACCCAATTACTATCTAAACTAGGTTAATCTTAAAATTAATCAAATTAGATATTTTAATCAGATTTAGGTCATGTTTATATTCAGATTTCGATGAATAATCATAATATTAACACATATACAATCATAATCTTATTCTACATAATGTGCCTCACGATTTGTGGAGAAAAACCAAGTCAAATCTCCCAATTACTCCTCTTCTCTTCATGTGCCTTTTCTCTAACCTCCCAACTTGTTTCCCAATTATGATTTGTGAAAAATGAGGTTTCTAATGACTCCTTACAACCCTTAACCCATGAAATTATGGTTGATTCCCAAATGGGTCACTAATAAAAAGGTCCAAAATAGTCTCTAAATGGTATAAAAACCCACCTAGGTCCTGTACTAACCCAAAAGTTCTAAATTACACCATTTTAAACTAAATGCAGACATGTTATGCATCTTACTAGCCCGATAAAAAATATACCAAACCAAATAACTAGCAATTCAATTACTTACTAATTGCGTAATACGAGAGAAAATATTAATTTGTTTAATTAATTAATCATCGTGTCCTTAATCCAATTTCAAATCCGAATTAAATAACACATAAATGTATAAATAGTAACATCATCAGTCATAACAAGAACACATAATTAATTTTATTCAATTAATTAATTCACCAAAAATATGTGGTATTACAGCTCTTATTGAAACACCCTAAATCTTTGACTTACTTGAGTCTACATTATTTAGGCGTTTCAACTAATTTGGATATTGTGTCAAAACATATCTTTTAGTTCGAGCCTTCTCCTTGGTACATTTTGCAACGTTACTCGACGACTCAACATGCCTCGACTCTACTCAACGACATATCCGAGTAAAGGTATTCACGTGTATTGCACATTTGCACTTGACACATTAGGCACACATGCATATTTTTTGATTGTGAGCTTAAACATTTTTTTCTAAAAATGAAATTATATTTTTTTTGAAAATAATTTTTAAGTAAAATTGGTGTAATTTTGATTTAAAATAAATTTCTTATATTTAAAGTGATTTTCGAAATTTATTGATAAAAATAATTTTTCCTTTTGAAAAATATTTTTTTTGAAACTCAAATTACTTGTTAAACAATTTTTTTGTCCGAGTTTTAACAAGACCTGCTTTATGCTATTACCTGCTTTATGATTAAGTCCTCTTTGTCATAATTTCAGTTTTACCTTTTATGCCTTAGCTTGTGTAGAAACCCCTTAGCTGATCACTTTTTCCCTTAGGACGATTTGACCCCATAAGAACCTTGTCATGGCTTAGACCTACTATAGTACATACTAGTTCGTCACTTTTAGACTTATCACTATTTCGTCCATAGAAGTCTTATTAAACTTAAGAGCTACTGTTTCGTCCTATTACTTTTATTAGGAGCCATACCTGTTACAAGTAATGGGAGCCCTTGGTTCGGCCATAAGGCTTTATGTGATTTAACATTTGGTTTATTTTTTAAACCTTATTTCCTTCTTTATCCTAAATATAACTTTGTTTTAATTTTTGTTTAAACCTTAGGATAGTACCTGCTCTTAATAAACTGAGATGGACAAATAGTTGCCATAACTATTTCATATATAGCCTTAGTCTAGAACCAAGACCACATAGGGAGCCTTAGGATTTAAACCTTTTGCTGCCAACAGAGAGTAGTCTCGTCCTTACCTGTTATGGACTTGACCGTATAGACCTTGGCTTAGTAGATCTGTTCTAATAGCTTTTGACCGTACCTGTTAGTAGAGATTTCTTCCTATTGGGAGAAGCCACCTGCTTTGACTTTCGGCCATACTCTTGGCCTTGTCGATTTGACATGATCTAATAATTTTTAAGGTGTAAGATTTCAGCACTGGGGATTTAGGACTCATCTCTGGCGATATAGATTTTTATGACTAGATAGACTAGCTGTTATGTTATAACCGAGAGATAAAAATAGTGACCTGTTAGGATTGACTTGATCTGACCGAATAGGACCTTGATAGGTCAGTACCCTTTAGCTGAATAGTACCTGTCCGGATTTATTAGGAGTTGCCACTATGGAGATCACTTTATCTTATTCGTTTAGATTGAGAGTTTTAGGGTTATTCCTTTTAATTGCCAGATAACTCTTTAGATCTCATTGGCTTAGATTGAGTGTTTGGAGCATATGCCATCTGTCATTATTATATCCGTTGGAGAGTTTGTTTGAACTAAAACCCTATACTGCCTTGTTTATTTCTTTAGTGGTTTTAGGTTCTTGAATCTTTTATAACCGACTGAGTTTGTGGCATCAGTTTAAGTTGTTTAATTTGTTAATCTGTTTTAACTCGAATTAATCACAACCTTTGATTAATTTCTTTTAATCTGAACCCTTAATTTAAAAGTTTCTAGAATATTATTTTCTCACCTATATAAACTTCTTTTGAGAGTTTATTTGTGTTAGCTATTCAGATTATATGTTCTAGAGTGAGAAACACAAGAGGGTTTAATATTTTTAAGAGAGAGAAATATAGATAATTAGAGAGAGATATCTAAGAGAGAAAAAAGTATTATTTTACACATATTGTGTTCATTCTACTTCATCTTTATTCTGTTTTTGTTGTTAAATTCTCAATGATCTTGCACATCATCTCATAACTTTAGAGATTGAAATACTGTGTTATTATAGAGAGAATTTAAGTGATTTCATGATGAAATAATTTTTTACAAAAACTAGAATTCCTTAGATTTTTAGATCCGAATTTTATTGAATATTTTTATGATCTAAATATTCTGATTTTGTGTTAGATGCTATATGATGTTTAAATCAGAATTTCTCCGGATCTTACATGTTTATTGAAAATCTTTTTAAAGATCTATGTTCTCATATTTGTGAAATAAGTTGAAAAACACTTTCCTCATAAAATTGAATGTTGTATTTTTGAGAGATTAAGAACACATATTTCTTAAATGATTGAATAATCTTGTTTTGTGTTCATGATAAGTGTTGTATGTATTTCTTATAAAGAATGTTCATAAGATTTTTGATTGAAAATTTATTTTGTAAGTTTTTGTAGAAAACTTAATTGGTCTTAATTGAAAATGAATTTTTCTTAAGTTTTTATAGAAAACTTGTTTGCTTGATTACAAATGTATTTTTGTTAAGTTTTTGAAGAAAACTTATATGCTTGTGATTTAAATTAAGTTCTTGCATTGTTGCATTTAGAACATATTCACTTACACGTTTTGCACAACTAGTATGTTGTTGGGAGATCAGTTTTTGACTGAGTTGGAATTTGATAAACAAGAAGAACGAAGTTGCGAAGTTTAGAGAACAACTACAACAATCAGAACTGCAGAGAAGTTAGAAGGATACCAGAGGGTACATTCCTAAACTTGTATAGGTCTGTTTGTATGTTTAGTTTGTTATATAGCTTGTAACCGATAATTCTTCCCGAGTTTGGGTTTTTACCACGTTAAAAAAATCATACTTGTTATCTTCTTATCCTCATCTTATTCTTTATATGATTTAGAATTAAAATTGTTACATGATTTAATTACTTGAATTGGAATAATTCTTCATATTTGATATATTGGGTTGTAACGTAATAAATCAGATTGTTATTAATTTGACTTTTGATTAAATCAGATTTAATTGATTTTAATTTCCGCATGTATTAAAATCTGATTAGTTAGATAATAAAGTTTTTCTTGATTTGATCATATATATGTTATTAGAAAAACTTGCATGAAATCAGAGTATGTTTATGTGTGCGTATGGAGATTGTTTCATGGGCGCATCTCAAGAAATGGTTCCTTCCCTCCGGGGCTTGGATATTTTTCACTTATCCCCTATCTCTTCCAAACTAATGGTAGGTGGATTGTGTACAACTAGTCCTAAGAGTAGCACGTGCCTTTTAGATTGACTTTCAAGTTAATCATAACATGACCCTTGAAAAACACGGGTCTTTTATAGTTTGATAAATTAAATTAATCTTAAATTAATTATTTTTAATTTTGATTTTGATTAATAATTTATCTATAGTCAATTTATTAATTCAATATGGATTAATTCAAATAAAATAAATATGGTGCAAATTAAATATGCCGGTTTAATTTTCTGCCAATTAAATTATAATAAGTCAAATTTTATAATTTACCAAATATTTTAGTTAAGTCCAAATAACATAAGAAGTGATAACAATTAACAAAGGCAGAAAATAAATGTAATCATACACATATGGGACATTGTATTTAATGTGTAAACCTTTCGGTAAAAACCACAAGCACCCACCCCAAAATGAAGTCCACTAGTAGAATTATTCATAGGATTTACAAAAGGGACAAGTACGACTTACAACCCAGATTTGACTATAGCCAAAAAAATCCTTGTCATTATAAACCTCCAACCTTTATAATACTAGATTTGTCAATCTTCACCATAACTTTAACTTAACGTCCACACCCCTCTGGCTTCGATATCCACCGATTTGATAACTAGATGTGTTTGCTTGAATCTCTATTGTAGTTTTGACTTCTGGCTCAATAATTTTTGGCAACGTATATCAGATCTATAAGAATATAGTATATTTATGTGCCCCATGACAATATGAATTGTCTTATTCCGTGTTACCAAAATTCATTTTATGTCTACTCCAATAGGTATTCGAAAATCTTCTTCAAAGTCAAATTGGATTATGCATGTCATTTGCCCCGAGTTAACCACTTAGGATATAGTACATGTCCAGAGGACTTAGATTCACCTTTGGTTAAACGAATTTTCACTATTGTAAAATCTTTTAATTTACCTCATAGTTCTTTTTTCGGCTTGAATGTGCTAAATTCAAAGATGTTATACTCTTTGTAAGGACAAATTTCCAAATAGTGTCAATTCATATGTATTTAAATTAGTCCGAATAAAAATCACTTTGAGTTATATGATAGATTTTTCTTGTCATGATTACCATTAAACTTATGACATGTTGAAGACGTAGTGGCCAAGCTTCAAAGATAAATCATGTTATATTTTTGGTACACATTTCACGTTTTCACATTGAATTTTTGAGAATTTCTCAGGTATGGATGCATATTTGATTATGGATACTCAGAATATTTTTCTAAGGATGTTACTTTAATTAAATCTGATTTTAAAATGTTTTTTAAAATGATTTTTTCGAGTTATTTCATGTATAGAGTTGAATGAAACACTTCATTGAGTTTATGTGGTTCAAACGACCTTACTAGTCATTCAAATGAAATTGGAGTCTTGTTCAACAACATGGAAGTCTTATTGAAATGAGATGCTGTGATTGTTCAAACGACATGCTTATTTCGTTAGAACGATACACCGCCTTAAATTTTTTATTCAAGGCATATTTTTCTAAAAAAAATGGTGGTGCAGAAAATACAGAATAAATAGAACCTATACGTTTTCTACAATTGTTTACCAGAGGTTTCCAAAGATAAAAACATCCTTTGTGTTTACAAGATCCGAGTTTACATAATCATATGTTATAGAGATCTTGTGTTTGCACCATTGTTTCATTCTTCATCATTCGAAGAACCTGTTTCATGCGGTGGACTCCATACTTACTGATTGATGATTGATGTGGTTGTCTAAGTGGATACCGAGGTAAGGATGGACTCGTGTGTTGTGGACCTTGCATAGGTGGACTCATGCATTGCAATGTTGAAGAGCGATTGAAGAGAAGAAGAGGCATCAACACTTATGGGGATTGAGTCATTGAGTAAGACTGCAATCTTCCTTTGTAAAATCGTATTATAGTGATTGTATGGCCTGGGCCATCTGAGTTTTTTTCTCATTGTGGTTTCCTGGTACATCGGCGTGTTTGCGTGTTTTATGAGCATTATTTACCTTATCTTGCTTATATCACCAGATGCATGTTTAGGGATTAAGAAGATAAAGTTGTCTTTTGATTGGGCATAAATATTGTATATTTATTCCCCTAATTTAAGTACATTTGTTAACCCGAGTGATGTAACATATATGGATTTGATTCACATTTATGCTACTAACCTTCGTGGCGATTATTTTGTGTTTTGTGCTTCTCTTATTGGTGTTACAGGTTAATTATGCAAGCAGTGCAGAAGAGGAAGCAAGACAATGCTAAAAAAGCTAAGAAGGCAAGTTCAAGGGCAATTCGGTAATTTTCAGCCCGATCTGGAAGAAGAAGCCAACTGGAAAGTTGAAGAGCTCGGAAGAACGAGAACACTGGAAGAAACGGCACCCAAATCCGAGTTACGGTTGACAAGTTATGCTCAGTCAAAGTTGAAGAAAAATCCAAGAAAAGAAGAGAAAAGCTAGAAAAATTCTAAGTGTTGAATCCAGGCCAACATACATTCGCGAACACCAGGCCGAACCGGTTTGGGGGGGCGAACCGGTTCGCGGGTACACCCGAACCGGTTCGGGGTACCTGATGCACGAATTTTGTCTTTTATGCTGATTGGTTCCCAAGACTCCTATTAGGTTTTTAACACTCCAATATTGTAGGGAACGTAGGCAACAACTTAGGATCAGCCATTAGGGCTAGTTTTAGAGAGTTTTTGATAGAGAAAAGAGGGAGGAACATCTAGGAACATCAAGGGATTATATTGCTTCAAGATTTCATTGTTTCGGGTTTGTTTTTCAAGTTTTAATTCAAGATTCAAGATTTTTGTCATTGTTCTTGCATGCTTAGTTTTCGTAGTTGATTCAACTTGTTTTCGCATTCATAATACGTATTTACATGCTTCTAGCTAGTTTCATCATGAATTCTTCCACATGCAACGTTACTATTTCATGCATTAGTCCATTTAACATGTCCGGCTAGGTTTTAAAGGTTGGGATGCATGAACCCAACCTGATGTGTTAGTGCATGTGTATAACGTTAATCCGATGAATTTAATGATTGATTTTGATCGTATCACATAATTACATAATAATTGTGGATCTTTATATCTCATTTGCCTTTGGGTACTCGTGATGATTTAGAGTACAATTTGAATGCAATTATCGCGATACCGATTTACTCATCCTCAGATTAGGTATGACGCGGGCTTGAACCTCGTATACATAATGCTTGGGAGTCCTAAATTCCGGGCTGGATTAATCGGTTAAATTTATGATTGACGTTGTCACTGCACTACACTAGGGTTGGGGGATTGTATGCCCATCCTGTTTTACTCCTCATTTAAGTTTAACAGTTTCAATTTAATTCTCCATTCCTCATTTAGATAACTTAGTTAGTCGCATATTTCATCATAATTTCATAATTGCATTTAGTTTAATCAATTCCAAAAACCAAAACCAAATCTTTCCCTTTCTTTTTAGAGTCATCGTTAGGATTCCTCCGTCCTATCCCGTCGTCACAACTCCGTTGTCCATTTTCCCTGAGGATCGATACCCGACTTGTCGGATTATTACTTGAGCGACAGGCTTGCACTTGAGCCTAGAGAGTACACACTTTAAAGACACATTCTGAGTCGTGTCAAGTTTTTGGCGCCGTTGCCGGGTAACTAGGTAGACTTAGGATTAGATCGAGTTAATCCAAAGCTTTGACCAAAAATTCAAAAAAAAAAAAAATAAATATAAAAAGCACAAAAAGATTCGCAATTATCCTCTCTCCTAAGCTTAATGCAAAATTCTGAAACCACTCCCACACCCCATAATACTCCAACCAGCATTCACGAAAATCCACTTGTTGAGTAGAATCCTGATAGTCCCCACACTCCAAATGCCCCACAGTTTTGGATCCCACCTCCCACACCGTCGCACTCAGTCTCTAGTAATACTCCATTCTCATTCGTAGGACACACTTCGAGCACACCCAGTGAGAGCGCCGAGTCGTCAAGTGAGAGAGAGATGTCGCAACATAGTAATGCACCTACCGGTGAGGACGAGCTTCCATACCTCCCGTTAAGATAATTCTTATATCCTGAGCGCACTGTCACTCCGGGATGCATTATACTCCCGTATAATGCCGGGCAGTTCCGTTTCAAAAATGGGATGATCCAGATGCTACCACATTACCACGGTATGGATTCTGAAAAGCCATACCTCCATATAAGGGAATTTGAGGACGTGTGTGATACTCTCAATGATCAAACCTGCACACAAGAGGTAATACGCCTCAAACTCTTCCCCTTCTCGCTTAAAGATAAAGCTAAAGCCTGGCTATGGTCTTTACCTCCAAGCTCGATTCCATCCTGGAATGAGCTACAGTCTAAGTTTCTCAAGAAATTCTTCCCAACACATCGGACAATCTCTATCAGGGCTCAAATTCAAGCGTTTAGGCAACATGAAAATGAGCCATTCCATCGATGTTATGAAAGTTTCAATGAGTTAATGGCTTCATGACCTCATCATGGATTTGATCCATCCAAATCATCTCCTTTATCTATAATGGGTTAAATCTTAACTCCAAACAACTTGTTAAAAATATGGGAAGCGGTCCATTTGTCGATCTAGATGCCCACGATGCTGATCTTCACATGAGGTATGTCACCGAGACTACCCAATCCTGGGATACCTTTGACCCGAACGCTCAAAATCGAAGTCGTCAACCCACCACTGCTCCATCGGCGTCCGGCCTATTCCACGTAGATAAGAATTCTATGACGGACTGTCGATTGGACACCATTGAGAAAGGATTACGAGACCTATGCGAGTTATATGGAAAAGGACTAGCTAGACCCATTCCAAACCCTGTCGTGAAGGTGTGTGAGATTTGTGAGGCTGGACATTCAACTGAGGAATGCCCGACGATACCCGCCTACAAAGTAATGTTGCAGGAGCAAGTTAGTGGTGTAGAAGGCTTTAAGGGTAATTTCGGTGCCCCGCACGGAAATTCATATAACCCTTCATGGAAAAATCATCCCGGTTTTAGCTACGGGCTACAACATGCCGCAATGAACCCTCCTTCGCATGTTGCCCCTCCTCCACCACAACAATTTCAACAAGCTCCACACATGCAAGGACATGTGCAAGCACCGCCACCTCATGGAAATTATATTCCGCCACAGCGGAGAACTCTCGAGGATACCATGAATTAATTCATTGCAAGCCAGGCTGCAACCAATGCCAAATATGATCGTTTGATCGGCGACATAAATGCAAATCTGTCAAAGATACAATCCTCGTTGAGTGTTCAAGAAAAAGGTAAATTTCCTGCCCAAGGCCAACGACCTCCCCAAGGTCGAACTAGTGTTAGCTCCCATCCACTAAACATTAGGAGCAATGTCAAGCAGTGACCACTCTTCGTAGTGGAAGAGTCGTTGATTTATCACCTCCTACACACGATACAACAAAAGACAAGGAGATTTCGTCCGGCACGAAAGAGGCCAAAGATGTCCCCTTGAACGAGAGTGATAAAAAAGACACTAGTGAGCCTGAGGTGGTAGTGAAACCACCCTCCGCAGCACCATTTCCTCGAAGATTGATTCCCGCTCAAAAAGGGAATCCACGTGATGAGGTGCTAGAAGTACTTAAGCAAGTAAAGCTGAATTTACCCTTTCTTGATGCCATCAAACAAATTCCAGCTTATGGCAAAGTTATCAAAGATTTGTTGACGGTAAAAAGGAAGATGAAGGTAAAAAAGAATGTATTTCTAGCCCATAACGTGAGCTCCATTCTACTAAATGATCTCCCGCCTAAATTCAAAGATCCCGGTGCACCCACCATATCCTGCATCATTGGAGATAATAAAATTGAGAAATCCTTACTTGACTTGGGAGCAAGTGTAAACATACTCCCTTACTCCATCTATAGGCAACTCGATTTGGGCGACCTCAAGCCCACAAAGGTCACTCTCCAATTAGCGGATCGGTCAGTGAAGATCCCACGAGGCATAGTCGAGGACGTGATCGTCCAAGTTGACACTTTCTACTTCCCGGTAGATTTTGTCATTTGGGACACGGAGCCCTACTTCAACTCGAGCAATCATGTTCCCATCATCCTTGGATGCCATTTCTTGGCTACAACTAATGCAATCATCAATACAAGAAATGGGCGAATGCAACTCACTTTTGGAAACATGACCTTGGATACTAACATCTTCCACATAGCCCAAAATGCAGGGGAGGAAGATGATCTTCACGCGGTGAGTCTCATCGATGAGGTAGTAGAAGAGTACTTTGAGGAAAATTTATGTGGCCACGCTTTAGAGTCCTGTTTAGCGACGAGGTATGAGTGTGAGGGGACGTATACCCACTTCGAGAGGGAGGTTGGAAAGTTGAGAGAATTACTCGATGAGAGTACGTCGGACGAGGACGCGAGAGAGGTTAATTGAGTTTCTAGATTCGAGGAATTACCTCCGAGGGATACACACATGGCTCCCTCCAGTGAAAAATTTCCAACCCTCCAATTAAAGAAACTCCCCTCCCATATTAAATATGCATACCTAGGAGAGGATGATACATTTCCTGTTGTTATCTCCTCTAGCCTAGATGAAGGCCAGGAGGGTAAGTTGTTGAGAATTCTGAGGAAGCACCAAAGTGCTTTTGGTTGGTGCATCGCTGATTTGAAAGGGATAAGTCCTTTGATTTGCACTCACAAGATTCATCTCGAAGAGGATGTCAAGCCCTCTAGAGAAATGCAAAGAAGACTGAACCCCAACATGAAAGAAGTTGTGAGAACCGAGATCATTAAATTATTGGATGCCGGGATTATCTACCCAATTTTGGATAGAAAATGAGTGAGCCCTATTCAAGTAGTCCCGAAGAAGTCGGGTATGACTGTGATTGAGAATGCTAAGGGAGAGCTTGTTCCCCAACGCACCACCACCGGTTGGCGCGTTTGCATTGACTACCGGAAACTCAATGCGGGAACTAGGAAAGACCATTTCCCCTTGCCATTCATTGATCAAATGCTTGAGAGAGTTGTGGGCCACCCTAATTATTGCTTCCTTGATGGTTATTCCGGATATAATCAAATTGAGGTGGATGTACTTGACCAGGAGAAAACGACCTTCACTTGCCCTTTTGGTACGTTTGCCTACAAACGTATGCCATTCGGCTTGTGTAATGCGCCCACGACTTTTCAAAGGTGCATGTTGAGCTTATTTAGCGACATGGTCGAGAGAGGACTCGAAGTGTTCATGGACGATTTCAGCGTTTTTGGCATCTCTTTCGATCATTATTTGGACAAGTTGGAGAAAGTACTTACCCGATGTGTGGACAAAAACTTAGTGCTGAATTGGGAGAAGTGCCATTTCATGGTCACCGAGGGAATAGTTCTTGGCCACATTGTTTCATCCAATGGAATAGAGGTTGATAGGGCTAAGATAGATGTCATAGCTAATCTTCCCCCACCGAAATCGCTGAAAGATGTGCGCTCTTTCTTGGGCCACGCGGGGTTTTATCGAAGGTTCATTAAGGACTTTAGCGCCATCGCTAGGCCCTTAAGCAACCTACTTATGAAGGACAACCCATTTGAGTGGACAGAGGCATGCCAAGGCTCCTTTGATAAGTTAAAAAACATGCTAGTGTCCGCTCCCATCATGCAAGTTACGAATTGGTCCTTACCATTCAAACTTATGTGTGACGCAAGAGATTACGCGATCGGGGCTGTTTTGGGCCAGCGTAAAGATAAGCAAGTTCATGTCATCAACTACGCTAGTCGGACTCTTACCGGACCTCAACGAAACTACTCTACCACAGAGAAGGAGTTTCTAGCGGTAGTCTTTGCCCTCGATAAGTTCCGTTCCTATCTCATTGGTTCTCCCATTATCGTTTTCACCGACCACGCGAATTTAAAGTATTTACTTGCGAAGAAAGACGCCAAGCCGCGCCTCATAAGGTGGATCATACTCTTACAAGAGTTCAATCTCTCCATCAAAGATAAGAAAGGAGTAGAAAACATCGTTGCCGACCATTTATCTCGGCTTTCGTCCGACGTACCTAGTGATCCCATACCCATAGACGAGCATTTTCCGGATGAGCAATTATTCGCTACTTCTTCATATCCCTGGTTTTCGGACATAGTGAACTATCTTGTCACGGGAGCCGTCCCTCCCGATTGGACACCGTAAGATAAGAAGAGGTTTCTTAATTGGTCGCGAATGTTCTTTTACGATGATCCTTTCCTCTTTAAATATTGCGTCGACCAAATCATCCGACGATGTGTACCGGATGACGAGATCCCGAAAGTCATCCAGTTTTGTCATTCGGAAGCATGTGGAGGCCATTTCTCGACGAAAAAGACGGCCGCTAAAATTCTGCAATGCGGCCTCTATTGGCCCACAATCTTTTGGGATGCGAATGACGCTTGCAAGTCATGCAATAGGTGCCAACGAATGGGAGCCATTTCTCGACGCGACATGATGCCCCTTACCCCCATACTCATCATTGAGATATTTGATTGTTGGGGTATAGACTTCATGGGTCCCTTTCCCTCGTCTTTTGGTTTCCTATACATCCTAGTCGCGGTAGACTACATTTCTAAATGGGTGGAAGCCGTAGCTACTAAGACTAATGACAATAAAGTGGTGATAAAATTCCTACAGGAACACATACTTTCTCGCTTTGGTGCACCAAAAGCGATAATTAGCGATAATGGCACGCACTTTTGCAATAGGCCATTCGAGAAGCTCATGAGAAAGTGTGGCGTCGTCCACAAGGTTGGGACGACATATCACCCACAGACGAATGGGCAGGCCGAGCTAGAGAATCGGGAGATCAAGAACATTCTTGAAAAGACCGTCAATCCTACCCGAAAAGATTGGTCCCTTAGATTGACCGATGCACTATGGGCCTATCGTACCGCATTTAAGAATCAACTTGGCATGTCTCCTTTCCGTTTTGTGTATGGAAAACCTTGCCATCTTCCTGTTGAGCTCGAACACAAAGCGTATTGGGCAATTAAGCAATTGAACTATGCCTTGGACAAAGCCGGTGAAGCCCGTAAGCTTCAATTGAATGAGATAGAAGAACTACGCAATGATGCGTATGAGAACACCAAAATTTCAAAAGAGAGGATGAAACTTGCTCATGATAGCATCATTCGAAGAAAAGAGTTTCATCCCGGGCAAAAAGTTCTTCTCTACAACTCTAGGCTTCACCTCTTTCCAGGCAAGTTGCGGTCACGATGGTCCGGCCCGTTCGTCGTTAAGAACGTTTTTCCCCATGGATCTGTCAAACTAGACGATTTAAAAGGGGTACCTGATGCGCGAATTTTGTCTTTTATGCTGATTGGTTCCCAAGACTCCTATTAGGTTTTTAACACTCCAATATTGTAGGGAACGTAGGCAACAACTTAGGAGCAACCATTAGGGCTAGTTTTAGAGAGTTTTTGATAGAGAAAAGAGGGAGGAACATCTAGGAACATCAAGGGATTATATTGCTTCAAGATTTCATTGTTTCGGGTTTGTTTTTCAAGTTTTAATTCAAGATTCAAGATTTTTGTCGTTGTTCTTGCATGCTTAGTTTTCGTAGTTGATTCAACTTGTTTTCGCATTCATAATACGTATTTACATGCTTCTAGCTAGTTTCATCATGAATTCTTCCACATGCAACGTTACTATTTCATGCATTAGTCCATTTAACATGTCCGGCTAGGTTTTAAAGGTTGGGATGCATGAACCCAACCTGATGTGTTAGTGCATGTGTATAACGTTAATCCGATGAATTTAGCGATTGATTTTGATCATATCACATAATTACATAATAATTGTGGATCTTTATATATCGTTTGCCTTTGGGTACTCGTGATGATTTAGAGTACAATTTGAATGCAATTATCGCGATACCGATTTACTCATCCTCTGATTAGGTATGACGCGGGCTTGAACCTCGTATACATAATGCTTGGGAGTCCTAAATTCCGGGCTGGATTAATCGGTTAAATTTATGATTGACGTTGTCACTGCACTACACTAGGGTTGGGGGATTGTATGCCCATCCTGTTTTTCTTCTCATTTAAGTTTAACAGTTTCAATTTAATTCTTCATTCCTCATTTAGATAACTTAGTTAGTCGCATATTTCATCATAATTTCATAATTCCATTTAGTTTAATCAATTCCAAAAACCAAAACCAAATCTTTCCCTTTCTTTTTAGAGTCATCGTTAGGATTCCTCCGTCCTATCCCATCGTCACAACTCCGTTGTCCTTTTTTCCTGAGGATCGATACCCGACTTGTCGAATTATTACTTGAGCGACAGGCTTGCACTTGAGCCTAGAGAGTACACACTTTAGAGACACATTCTGAGTCGTGTCATCTTAATTGAAATTGGTTCATAAAATTGGTGCTAAATAAAATTAAGAAAAAGTTTTTTGAAATTTTTTTTTCACCTAAAGGACACAAAGATAGACCCCATCACATTTACAAATCGGTATTAGAGCTAGAAACACTATTTTAATATGTGAGTGATCCTATGTGTCTTTAGGTATTTATGATGGTTTTAGAACTCCTATATTTGATGGGTCGAATTATGCTTATTGGAAGATGCATATGAGGTGTGCACTTAAGGATATAGATGAGCGTGTTTAGTTAGTAGTAGGAAAAGGGTGGACACCACCAGGCACAAAAGAAGGTGAGGCCACACACTTAAAACCTGTTGAGTCATGCACTAAAGCCGAACATAGTCTTGCACAATACAATTCAAAAGGTTTAAATGTTATTTTTTCGTCTGTCACACGAGAAGAGTATAATCGTATTATGATTTGTGAGACATCAAAAGAGTCTTGGGATATCCTTACACTCACTCACGAGGGAACTAGCACTATTAGGACGTCTAAACACCAAAACCCTACCACCCAATTTGAGATGATTAAAATGTTAGAGAGTGAGATGTTTGATGAGTTTTATGCTAGGTTGTCCCATATTGTCAACTCGCCGTTTAACTTGGGAGAGAAAATACCCAACAACCTCGTCATAAAGAAAATCTTAAGGTCGTTGCCCACTAGATTTGACCCAAAGTGTCCGTTTTAAACTCTTTGTGTTTTCTTGACTTGATGAAACTAAAAAATCTTGTAAGTGACCTACAAACTTATGATCTTGACATATTTACCTCCAAGCAAATTCCAAATAAAGAAAATGGCATCGCTTTGAAAGCCTGAAAGGAGGAAACTAAAGTTTTAGAGGACGATGAATCCAACACCGATTTCGAAGATGTAGCCTTGATGGCAATGAAGTTCAATAAGTTTCTTAAGTTCTAAAAGCAATTAAAAGATGCCAAAAGACTTGAAAAATTTAAGAACAACAAGGCCAATCACATCCCTAAGAACCTAAGTGAGAATGATAAGAGGGATGATTCATATAGGTGTTTTGGTTGTGAGGGTTATGTCCATAGGATATCGGAGTGCCCCACTAGACTTAAGAAAGAGGGAAAGAAATTGATTGTATCTAATACCACCCTTAGTGATAGTGAACCGAAAAAGGGAGAGCATACCCCCATTAAGCACAACTAAACTGTGTTCATGGTATGTCATGTGAGCGATGGAGATAAATCTTCTCATGAAAATCCTCATGTGTATGACACTTCTGAGGCCATAGTTTGTGAATCCCAAATGAGTGACGGTGAAACGAGTGAGGATAAGGATGTAGAGGAAAGTGAGTTACAAGTTGCGTTCCATAAATTATATGAGGAAACGGTGAGGGTGAAGAAGGAAACCTTGAAGTTGCATGTTAGGTTGAAAGAACGCGCTGTAGATAATAATGATGCATTGATTAAGGATCTTAGGGCACGGGAGAGTAATCTTTGGGAGAAACTCGAGTACGTTGAGGGTGAAAAAGATAGTCTTTATGGTTTGATGGAGGCTATGAGGAAGGAGATTCTAGAGTTAGACAAGTCTAGGTGTTTGCTTGAGTTTAGGATATGAGAGCTAAAGGAGAGTGATAATACGCAAGATTGCGTATTTCATCTCTCGAACCTACGCATTTTAGTCTCCTCGGGTACCTTAATATCTATATTTAAGCTCGTTAACCAGACAACCTCGGTTTATATTGTTAACATGCTATATGAGGTATAATTGGACTTTTTTAGGTATTTAGGTACTGAGAATGGAGTTCGAACGCATTTCGCTCAAGTTCCGTACGTAATCGCACCTTCAAGATCAATTCGATCAATTCACAGTTTGGGCACCTGGCCCAACATCTACACGGAAGTTGTAGCAATCCTCGCAAGCTTTGCGTGGCTGCGAACGGTGCGCGATGCCGGGTCCGAACGAAGAAGTTACGGCGTTTCTAGCGGAAGGGAATTCCAAACATGCAAAAATAGGAGGAATTGAGAAGCAACCCTTCTTGATCGATCAAAAGGATCGATCGATCGATCCTTCAGAATTTGGCCATTGTGGGGAGACAGTGGGCATGATTTTTGACCATCGATCGATCGATCAAAGGGATCGATCGATCGATCAAAGGGATCGATCGATCGATGCCCTGTTTTCTGCTGATATTTTGGCTTTTCTTTTCTTTTTCCTTTTCTTTTCTAATTTAATTCCAACTTACTATATAAGGTATTTTTGTGTAAATATAAAAAAGATTCAGTTTTAATTAGTATTAGCTTAGGGTATTGGGTTTTGAGAGCTTGGCTTCATTTCTCTTTGGGTTGACAACCATTTGGGGTATGTTTTTGAACTTTCCATTTCCTTTACCATTAATAAAGTTGTTCTTGTTTAATTATTGCTTTATAGATTAATTTCCATGCTTTATTTCCTAGTTTAATTAGTATAATTTAGTTTAGTTCATGTATTACCCTTAGATATATAAGGTCGGGATTTCGTTCTGCCATTAACGGGCCCTGAGCTCCAAAAATTAAGTTTTGTGCAGAATTGCATTTAATTGAACCCGCGCGTATTAAAGTCGGATTATTATGCGTTTAACTTTCTCTGTCATGCATCGTTAGTGTTTATAGAGATAATCCGAGTTTAATCCGCGTGCGATGAATTTTCGGTTAATTGTTTATTCACGCAACTTTGGCTTAAACTCCTTATTGCGTGAAGTTTATGATTAATTGATAATGCTCGATTAAATTGCTCTCGAGATAGAATTCTGATTAATAGTTATTTCGATCCGTATGGTTGGATGATATCCCGATCCTCACTTTACTTTTGTGTAGACTTAACTTATTCTTTTCTTTTATTTACAACCACTCATCACCTTTTACACTTTTATTCCTGAATGAATAATCCAATTAAAATCTGTCGAACACTTCCTGTGGATTCGATACCCGACTTATAGTTATACTTGTATCGCAAGTGTAGTCGTAACTTAGGTTTGTTTGTATTATCGCGGTGAAATGAAAACAACGACCGACGTCTTGATCGACGTCGCGTTTCACGCGTGATCAAAATGGCGCCATTGTCGAGGACTTGTTTGTTTTAGACTTTATTTGATTTAGTATTTCTTAGTATTTTCTTTCTATTTGTATTTTTTGGCTAACCTTTTTGTAGGACTTCCACATTTGAGCACTTAGAAACACTTGAATTTTTCGCGCGTGCATCTACATTGTGGAATTTGCCACTTCGAGCCATTTTTGGGGTAAGCATGTCTTATTTCGATTCTTTCGGTAATCATTATGATAATTCTCAAAATTCTCGCAAACCTATGACTTTTGGGGAATACTTAGAATCCCAAAAAATTACAAATTCAAATATGACTTTGGGCGAGTATAACGAAGGTCAAAACTTGGGTTATTGGAATTTCAATGATGATGATAATGATTTTGGGCCTTTACCTCTTTATAATAGGAATTTTGAAACAAATTTCGATAGTTTTCAAAATTCCTATAATAATGAGTTCTCGTTTAAGTCCGATGGTAATTTTCAAAGTTCCCATTTTCAAGGATCCGCACCTCGACCTATGACATTCGGTGAGGGTTTGCATATGCTTGAGAATGAGAAAATTGAAAATCGTTATCGGGAAGAAAATCGTCTGTGGAAACATGAGTTATATTTATCATCTGAGTCCGACTATGATTTTGCTTCCGAGACTTTGTAAGTCGAAGAATGTTTTGAACCAAATGAGGACTTTGTGCCTACTTTGGAATAAAGCATTGCCGACTTTGCCCATTGCATAATAGATATTGAAAGTAAGGATGATAATGACATAATATCTATTTGCAATGAAATGATTTCTTCTTTGGCCCTCAAAGAAGAACATTTAATTGAAAATGATATTATTTCCTTCTAAACTCAATCTTCATGCGATGATGATTCATCTCATGAGTTCGAAATTCTTTCATCCCCATTTTCATTCTCTGTTATCACACCGTCACATGTACCCGATGATTCGGTTTCAAACTTTAATGTTTTAAACCTTTTCGCCGATGAGGTGTACTTGCTCGAGTTGCCTTCCACGATCGCATCTTTGCCTTTGCGTGCGCCACCTCCCATTACAATTTCAAAATACTTGGGAGGTTATTTGGCTTTTCTAGGTCCCCACATGTTTTTTCACCCGTTCAATCCAAATCCCCCATCGTCCCTCCAAAACTTGTAATTGGCGATGGTTTATTTCTTCCGCCTTACACGTGCCTTTCATTTTTCAAACGGAATTCATATTTTTCGGAAGGCGTGCTTGAGAGTGAGGGTACACCGGTTATCCTCTAAAGTCAAATCATTTTTGCGATGGACCCTCAGCTATTTAAACTTCTAGTGTACAGTTAGTGTGAAGCCTAAATAGTAGGTTGTATATAGTTAGCTTTTTATTCTTTCTTTCTTTTTAGTTTTTCTTTCCTTTTTAATTTAGTCTAGTGTAATTAGTTAACTTTTTGTTAGTTGTTTTCGCGATGCTCGGTACTAACTTGTTTTGTAGATTCTTTGGACTCGTTTTTATGGGGATCGTTCCAATATTGGGTAATATCGCTCGTTTTCTCTTTTTAACTTGGTTCTTAATTCATGTTGAGGACAATGTCAGGTTTTATGTTAGGGGGTGTGGGATATTCTATCCATTTCTTTATTTAGTCCATGTTTTTGCTCACATGTTAGTTACTTAGTATGCTTTTCTTAGAAAAATTAAAAAATTTCAAAAAGATTTTCTTTCTTTTTTCTCCTTTATTGGGCATTTTGCCTTTGTTTTCGATGATAAATTTCAATAAATGCCCGATCCAATTGACAACCCAATGATGCATGTTCTCGATTTTAGAAGTTATTAGACTTTAGTCTTCGATCATTGATATTATGAATAACTTCATGAATAAAATTTAATCCCATGAGCACATGCACTTTTATTGTTCTATTGATTTGATTTAACATTTTTATAACTCGGTAATCTTTTGTTGCATCGTATAGACTTACACTGAGTAAGCTTTGTACCTTTTGTCGTTTATGAGTGTATACACTATTCTTTTCTCTTTGAAAATGTTGAATTCGTTGGTAATATCACTATTCTTTCATTTGATCGTTCATTAATTGAGTTTATATATGAAATGTGTTACTTGAGCATGATTTTTGAAGTTTGTTTTGACTCGAGAATTGCGTAAACTTTTGGAAATGATCATAGGCCATCTTTGTTATATCACTCATATTGACCTTGACCTCACCTTATATGTTTTCCCTCGTTAACCCCTTTGAGACTAAATATTAGGCTTTCGTTTCATAACCCAAAATCCCATACCAATTCCAAATTAGAGTTTTAAACCATACATACACTTTCCATACCTTTGCTTGGAATGTTACTTGGGATTGAATATGTTGTTGTGATGTCGGTTGCAATTTAGGCATATGAGAGTGTGAAAAGTAAAGAAAAAGAAGAAAGATGAGAAAAAGTGAAGAAAAAGAGAAGTGAAAAACAAAAGAAAATAAAAGAAAAGAAAACAAAAGAAAAAAAAAAGAAAAGAAAAGAAAGAGAAAGTTGTAAATGTTGTGTATATAGTTCAATAAGCTTTGATTACTCTCCAATTGTTATATCCAATGCTTGTTTGGAACTTGTTTTCCAATTTTACTATTGCCCGCATTCTTCCCATTATTCCAAGTTTTCATTCCCAAACACCTTTGAATCCGTATATACATCTCTTTCATTTCGTACCCTGGCCTAGCCTACATTACAACCCTATTAAAGTCCTATGTGATCTTAAGTATATGTAATTCAAAGGTTTAAATAGTTTTTATAATCTGTGAAAATGCATTTCGCCTCTTTTATATGTGCGGTATCTTTCACTGTGATTACAATTTTTATTTTCTATATAGCGTTCTTCAATTGTGACATGTGCGCGGCCTAGTTTCCCTTTACATTTACTCCTTCTGCCCGCATGTCCCGTGTGTTACCTCCCTGTTTCAAGTGAATTCATTTGATGAGTGTAATGCCCGTGAGGATTGACTTTTATGCATGCTTTGATATTTAGTTTTCGATTTATTTAGGTTTTTGCCAAATCATATTTTGCGTGTGCTCACTCCCCTCCCACATTTTAAAGTTTCAATTCATTGAGGTGCATTCAATAATGTTAATAACTATGGACTTTTCACGTGAATTCGTTTGCTATGCTAATAACATGTTGAAATCTTGTTCGTATTGTTGAGTTTGTCGCATGCTTGATTGGGCATATTTTGAGGAAACATTATGATGTTTGTGGGTTTCATTCCTTAAAACCCTCACGAGATGACACTCGTCCACTAGGGTAACCTAGGGGTTTAACGGCTTATTGCATATGCTAAATGCAATCGAATCACCCGTGAAAGTGGCCTTATGCTTTTATACCATATTTTTGTACTTATCCTGCTTTTGGTTTGTTGCATCCTATTTCATTGCAAGGGACTACCAATGTGTAAGTTAGGGGGTGTGATAATACGCAAATATTGCATATTTCATCTCTCGAACCTATGCATTTTAGCTTCCTCGGGTGCCTTAATCTCTATATTTAATCCCGTTAACCAGACAACATCGGTTTATATTTTTAACATGCTATATGAGGTATAATTGGACTTTTATAGGTATTTAGCTACTAAGAATGGAGTTCGAACGCATTTCGCTCAAGTTTCGTACTCAATCGCACGTTCAAGGGCAATTCTGTCAATTCACAGTTTGGGCACCTGACCCAAAATCTACATGGAAGTTGTAGAACTCCTCGCAAGCTTCGCGTAGCCACGAACGGTGCGCGATTCCGAGTCTGAACGAAGAAGTTACGGCGTTTCTAGCGGAAGGGAATTCCAAACATGCAAAAACAGGAGGAATTGAGAAGCAGCCCTGCTTGATCGATCGATCGATCCTTCAAAATTTGGCCAACGTGGGGGAGACAGTGGTCATGATTTTTGACCATCGATCGATCGATGCCCTGTTTTCTGCTGATATTTTGGCTTTTCTTTTCTTTTTCCTTTTCTTTTCTAATTTAATTCCAACTTACTATATAAGGGATTTTTGTGTAAATATAAAAAGATTCAGTTTTAATTAGTTTTAGCTTAGGATTTTGGGTTTTGAGAGATTGGCTTCATTCTCTTTGGGTTGACAACCATTTGGGGTATGTTTTTTGACCTTTCGACTTCCTTTACCATTAATAAAGTTGTTCTTGTTTAATTCTTGCTTTATAGTTTAATTTTCATGCTTTATTAATTAGTTTACTTGCTTTATTTCTTGCTTTCCTAGTTTAATTAGTATAATTTAGTTTAGTTCATGTATTACCCTTAGATAAATAGGGTCGGGATTTCATTCCCCCATTAACGGGCCTTGAGCTCCGAAAATTAGGTTTTGTGCAGAATTGCGTTTAATTGAACCTGCATGTATTAAAGTTGGATTATTACGCATTTAACTTTCTCTGTCATGCATCGTTAGCGTTTATAGCGATAATCCGAGTTTAATCCACATGCGACGAATTTTTGGTTAATTGTTTATTCACGCAACTTTGGCTTAAATTCCTTATTGCGCGAAGTTTATGATTAATTGATAATGCTCGATTAAATTGCTCTCGAGACGAAATTCTGATTAATAGTTGTTTCGATCCGTATGGTTGGATGATATCCCAATCCTCGCTTTAGTTTTGTGTAGACTTAACTTATTCTTTTCTTTTATTTACAACCACCCATCACCTTTTACACTTTTATTCCTGAATTAATAATCCAATTAAAATCTGTCGAACACTCCCTGTGGATTTGATACCGGACTTACCGCTATACTTGTATCGCAAGTGTAGTCGTAACTTAGGTTTGTTTGTATTATCGAGGTGAAACAAAAACAACGACCGACGTCTTGATCGACGTCACGTTTCACGCGTGATCAGAGAGATTGAGAGATTCATGTAAGGTTAAGTTTGATTTGGAGACTAGATCGGAAAAGTTAAATAGGATTTTAGGCACCATCGAAATCAAGGATGATAGGTGTGGTATAGGATTCGATGATCGTATTTCTTCCATTCCCAAAGCCAATACCAATCTTGTGAGAGAGCCAACTAGGAACGTTAGGAGAGGTCCACATTTAGATTACATTCATCGCCGTGTTTACACTTTCTCTCATTGAAGTAGGAAGGGTCACCTTAGACATTTTTTCCATGACCTTAAAAATGCTCATAGGAAGTTTCAGAATAAATTCTTTTCGATTCCCCAAACCACCATACATCGTTACACACCTACTTGGTTTAGGAAATCGGACTTAGAGGATTTAGGAATTAGACTTAATGACTCTCGTTTGTTTTCACATGATAATTCTCATAATATTTCTTACAGATGAATGTGTTAGCATGTTTGTCATACGCTAGTTTTGCTTCATGATATATCTTTGCTAGTGTTATGGCACGTTTATCTCTTTTGTATTATATTTTTCTTTCATTTGAGTCTTGTTTGAAAAGTACAAAAATATTTTTTATTTTGATATATTTTTGAAAATACAAAAAGATTTTATTTTTTAGTCAAAATATATTTGAAAAACACAAAGAGACTTTCTATTTACTTTTGTGCCATGAGTTTACATCGAGCCCAAGAAAAAAATTAAGGTAATAGAAAGAAATATATGCCACAAATTGGGCCAACAAAAAATCTCTTGAAAAGAGAAGACAAATCTTCAAAAGAAAAAATGAAAAGAATTATCATTTATATATGAGGGAGTTTTAGTTGAAGTTCAACGGTTTTGCACAAATAAGTCCTAGGTTGAAGAAGTCGTGTCACGACGCTATTGTTTGGTAGAATTGTTAAAATTCTAGATTTGTCTGCATGGTGTTTTTTTTGTTCATTAAGTTCAAATTTAATTGTCACATATGAGTAAGACGTAGTTTGATGATAGTTGACGGTCAATAAGATCTTCTTGAACATATCTTTGTGATTGGATTGTGATTTATTTGTGGCATTTACACCCATTCATTTCATTCCATGTTTGAGCTCATTGATACTATGTTAACATGTAACTCACATGTTTTTGTTTTTTAGTCTGTTTTCCTACCATTTTCATACTGTTAGATGCTTTTATTAGATATTCTTTTCACTCGACAGTTTATACATTGTTTTTGAGCTAGAATTGAGAAATTTTTAAGTCGTTGGAACGACTTCTATTTGTCGTTAGAACAACATATCTATGTCGTTAGATTGATGGATCAAATGACCTTTTCACGAGCTACAGTCAACGTACATGTCTGGTCGTTAGATGGTCATTAGAAAGAACATTTTGAATGAGGTGCTACTGTTTATGATTGTTAGTAGCGAGATCTTACATGGTTCGAACGACATAACTATTCCATTTGAATGGCCTTCGTCCATCATTTGAACGACCTATTTGGATTTTCGAGATTTGTGATTTGTTTCAGTACCTTCTTGTTATATATTCTGATGTTGCACTGATTTGGTACTTCTCGATTGTTTTGGACAATTTATATGCAGTTATCATGGATTATTCATGCATAATTTTTACACTGCATTGTTGGATGATATTTTATTTTGTCACGTCATTCGTTATATTTATAATTGTTTCATGTGACTGTTTACTAGCCATAATTTAACATATTCTTATTATTATTAGCTAGTTGCTCATGTTTATTAAGATATGCTTCTCATGTTATATTCATATTATATTCACTAGTTGTCTATTCGAGATATACAGGGGAAAAATAGATATGTTTTGTAGGGGGAGACTTGACTTGCGATTTGATATTGCTATTGCTATTGATTTGTTGATACTGATCATATAGTTTATATGTATCATTTGTTCCTCCATACTTCACATGATATTTGTTTGTTTCGCATGTGTAGTGATTTGTCAACGATTCGAGATTTTGTGACTTCATCACATTCAGACAATTCATGCTTTTCGGTCGTCCTACATTTGATAGTCCATGTCCTGTATTTTCTTTTTGAGTTTATGGGATGGGATTTAACTCATTCGGATTGACGATCCGACTTAGGCATTTCACTTTTTGGGTTATGTCTCGGAATAGCCAAAGGGGGATATTTATGAGGATAATTTTCTAAATTGTGTCAATTTGTATGTATTGGCATTATTCCAAATAAAAACCACTTTGAGTAATAGGATAGATTTTTCTTATCACGATTCCCATTAAGCCTATGATGTTGTGTTCAAGACATAACTGTCAAGCTTAAAAGATAAATCATGACATAGTTTTGGTGCACGTTTCACATCTCCTCATTGGATTTTCGATATTCTCGCAGGTATGGATGCATATTGAGTTATAAATAATCGGAATATTTTTCTAAGGATGTTATTTTAAATCTAATTTTAAAATGTTTTTAAATTGATTTTTCTGAGTTATTTCATGTATATAGTCATCTGAAACATTTGCTCTAGTTTGTATGGTTCAAACGACCTTACTAGTCATTTAGATGACACTGGAGTGTCATTCAAATGGCATGTAAGTCTCGTTCAAACGAGATGATGTGATCGTTAAAACGACTTGCTTATTTCCTTAGAACGACGCTCCGCCTCAAATTTTTTATTTAAAGCGTATTTTTCTCATAAAATGGCGATACAGAACATGCAAAACTAAACAAGACCTATACATTTTCTGCAATTGTTTATCAAAGGTTTCCAAAGATTAAAACATCCTTTATGTTTACAAGATCCAAGTTTACATAACCATATGTCATAAAGATATTGTGTTTGCACCATTGTTTCATTCTTCATCATTCGAAGAACCTGTTTCATGCGATGGACTCTGTACTTTCTGGTTGATGGTTACTGTGATTGTATCAGTGCATACCGAGGAACACATGGACTCATGTGCTATGGACCTTGCATAGGCAAATTCCTGCATTGTATTGTGGAGGAGCGATTGAAGATAAGAAGAGGCTTCAATACTTGCTGGGATCGAGTCGTTGAGTAAGCCTGTAATCTTCCTTCGTAAAATCGTATCATAGTGATTGTCTGGCCTGGGCCGTCCAAAGCTTTTTCCCACTGTGGTTCCTCTTACATCGGCGTGTTTACTTGTTTTGTGAGCATTCTTTACTTTATCTTGCTTATATCACTAGATGCATGCTTAGGTATTAAAAAGATAAAGTTGGCTTAATTTAAATTGGTGCTAAATTAAATTGAGAAAATGTTTTAAAAAAAATTATTTTCACCAAAGGACACACATATTGAGGGACCCCCTCACATTTACACTCTTCTTATATAAAAACTATATTTTAAATGCATCTTTGTATTTAGAATTTTACCTATCCTTCATTGAACAAGTGTGAATTATGTGTTTTGTGAAATTTACAAAACAAGTCATGTTCTATTTCTTGTCGCGACCTTAGTCATTTGTTGTTCACTACATCGAAATAGGGCTTTGCGCCAGTGAAGGCCTAGCTCATTGGTTGCGACCTTTAGAAAGTAAATTCGTGCAAAATGTGTAATACCCCGCATTTTGTGATGTTTGTTTAGATTTATTAATTGAGAAATAAATTAATAAATGAGATTATTTGTTACTTGTATGATATGGTAATAATATAATGCGTAATTTAGATGATAATTAAAGTTTTTATGTTATGTGATTTTTGTGCCGCATGTTATAAATAATTAATTGGTGATATTACTTATATGAGATTTGACTATGTATCTTTATGAGTAAAATAAGTAATTGTGTATTTTTATTTTACATTGTGAGGTTTTATCATGTGTGGTTAGGTATTACCATTGGATCGAACTCTAGAGTGACACGAAGGTTCAAAGATGTATTTTTATTAGTTTGGATCGGTCCAAAGGGGTAGGCTAAGTTTTAAACTAGTGTGGGTAGTATTTTGGGTTCATTTGGAGGCCCAAAATTAAGCATTTTAATGACCTTCGAGTTTATAGTTATTTAAGGGATGTTAACCCTAATTTATTAAACACTTTACGCCCAAAATATAAACCCTAGATGCCTAAGAGATTTATGAGAACTTGAGGTGAACTTTGGAAAGGAAGAACATGGGATCGAGGGAAGGAATCACTCGTTCACATTGTTCGTATAAGAAATATTTTACTTTATCATCACGTAATCTGTAACTTATTTATGATTTCATTGTCATGTATTATGAGTTAG
Organism: Sambucus nigra; assembly: GCA_949130495.1. Classification (NCBI taxonomy): domain Eukaryota; kingdom Viridiplantae; phylum Streptophyta; class Magnoliopsida; order Dipsacales; family Adoxaceae; genus Sambucus; species Sambucus nigra. Next base: position 287,933,847 of record OX422215.1, on the reverse strand, counting down.
GATTGTAAGCATGTTTAGGTTATAAATATGCTTTTTGATCAGTTAATAAAGGGGTAATTTGGGATATTATTTTAGATTATTATTGGGTTAATAATCTGATTTAAAAATTGGGGATTTCGTAGAGAACATTTAATTAAATCATTTTGATGTATGATTCTGATGCTAGAACCCATGTTTAGGACTAAATTACTTATGTTAATCGAAGCCCTATGTTAATTTGATGTATGGACCCGAAATCACATATTTAATTGAATCAATTAAATCTCGAGTAGGAGGTTAGGTTTAGTTTGGAATTTTGCAAATTTGAACCTTTAATCGTGTTAGATAGATATTAGCATTCATAGAAAACGAGATAGGATCATAAGCATGTAGGTTATTGGGTTAGATGTTGATTTTTTAGAGTAGTATTGAAGCTTTAGGTTCGTTTCAATGGACTTGTGGGCCCCCATTAACATTTTTTAAAGAAGGTGATGTGGACAGGCCCGTTGGATTATCGGAGTTTAAGCTAGATCGATCCGGCCCTGTTTTTTACCAGGTTTGGGACATTGATAATTGCAGGATGATTTTTATGCTCAAATTTACTCAGTTTATATGATATTAAACTAAAAGAATATAAAGGTGAATTTAATTTGAGTTTTTAGACTTAATAAAACTTTAATTAAATTGGGCAATCTGACGATTGGGATTAGGATGATCCGAGTATGCTTGGGAGTATATATTATGCTCCCCATTCTCTCTCTCTCTCTCTCTCTCTCTCTCTCTCTCTATATATATATATATATATATATATATATATATATATATATATATATATATATATATATATATATATATGAGAGAGAGAGAGAGAGAGTTAAATTATTTGTTTATGTGAACATACCATATTGGACTCCTAGGGGATCTACCGTGCAGAGTTTTTAGATTATTTGGTTGTGGCCGTGTACCGCACTCCTGGATGATGACACATGATTTTATGGAGGTTAATATGTTTAGATCACATGTTCAGTCGGTCATTGCCTCGTGATCAGATATGCGTACGACCCAATCCATTGGGTAAGTTTTTGTATAACTGATGGTGTGATTGCATGGTTATATATTTTGATCTTACGTTTAGTCAATCCATGCCTCATGATGTGACATGCAAATGACCCGATCCATCATATGAGTCTTGGTATGGGACTACCCGTTGGTGTAATTGCATAATGATTCCCATTATCATGTGTGTGTATGATCTTAAATTCGGTCTCTTATGGAATTACTGATAGAGGCACGAGAAGGTCTCCAGAAGGTTGATGCCTTCGTGTGGTTGTTATGAGATGTATTTAAATATGTGATATTATTCTAATGATGGACACTTCATTTAAAAGGCCCTATGTCACATTAATGTACATCTTATTTGTTTAGGTGATGTGAGTGGGGTTTAATACAAGATCAAATTTGTTACATATATAATAGTCTGATGATGGACACATGTAATTAAAAGACGTTAAATACGTTAATATGCTATATTATTAGATCGTGTGTATCTTATTGCTTAAATGACATGGATGAGGATTGATACTGAGTTTTTTTCTATACATGTGTAGTTATTTACATCTCGATGTAGTGTGTTGATATCCGATGATTACTGATTATCTAATGATAAAGACTTATTCGTATTGCTTATGCCTTGGATTGGGATACTCGTATAATATTTTTCTTATAATGAGGGGCGAGCTATTTCTTACATGTGAGTGTTAACAGGTTGTCATTTCTATCGTAAATGAGTTACATGATTATTACTGCATTGATATTGTGAGATATTTCTTGCAACTTTAGGGCATTGACCCACATCTATAGTCCCTTAGATATTATTATAATATTGTTGAAGAAACAAGTCTGAATAGTCAGAGTTTCCGCAGTTGGAGATTCAGTTCATCACTCTTGGAGTAGGAATTGATATTTCATTTCAATTGACCTCCCTTAGTAATTTGTATTTAGGAGTTTTATATTTGAATCGAGGTGGTTCGAGTTCATTTTATATTTTAGCTGATATTATTATATTAAATATATTTATCATAGGGTATTTAGTTTCATTGTAAAGTGTTGTTTTTATCTTACTACAATTGTTCATTTTTTTTCATTATTGTTGTTGTTGTTGTTGTTGTTGTTGTTGTTGTTGTTGTTGTTGTTGTTGTTGTTGTTGTTGTTGTTGTTATTATTATTATTATTATTATTATTATTATTATTATTATTATTATTATTATTATTATTATTATTATTATTATTATTATTATTATTATTATTATTATTATTATTATTATTATTATTATTGTGGGTACCCGGATTTGCCATCATGGGCCCAAACGAGTAGCCTAATAAAAACGGCCCAAAGTCCGGACCCTTCGCACCTTAACTAAATTCAGTTATGACTTAGTCCTCTCCTAAAATCTCGTAGGGAGATATTACAGGAGATAAAGATGGACGTGGGGGAGTCCAACACCCCCACTCCCCGAAGATAAACATGTATATAATAAACCCTAAGCCTAGGGCAAGAGACACGCACTGTATTCTCTGTAAACACTCCCCGGAGTAAATAGAAATAATACTGACTACACCACAGTGGACGTAGGCATTCTTGCTGAACCACGTACATACTGTGTTGTGTGACTGGCCCATTTTGTTCTTTATTTCCTTTGGTGATTGCGCTTTTCTTATTTATTTGTGTTGAATATAATTGTCACTACAATTGGCGCCGTCTGTGGGAAGCGTTAGTCTTCCTTGAGAAAGCCCTCACCAACAAAGAATCCAGAATGTCTGATCACAACAGTAACGCCCCTCAAGCAGGTGATATTCAAGAGAAACCTGCTCCTTGCAGGATCTGATATGAAGTTCGTCGTTCAAATTAGAGGGCTCGTACGGAGCGACAAGCTTTGAAATAAAGTCAGGAACCAGCGAAGTCCACACAAATCTCCAGATTGATCGATGCCTATGAGGCAAGGCTCCAAGAGCAAGGAGAATCTGTTCGCAAGCAGATGCTCGCCTCTAAAGAATGTTGGAGAGGATGGAGAGAGAACTCCATCATAGCACCAGGAGACGTCCATATCGCACTCCTAGCCCTCAGGCGAGCAAGTCTCGCAGCCGAGGAAGGATCCCTAGATGCGAATCCTAAAGAATTGAGGGACACGAGTTGGATGACGACTTTCTCGAGAAACTACGACTAGATCGCCATTACAAGAGCCCAGCTCGAGGTGATGAGGACATACAAAATTTGGTCCGAAGGGAGATGGACCAGCACCCAGCGCATCGGGGTGCCAGATCGACCAGGGAGCTTGCTAGACGAGCTCTCAAGACCCAGATGAAATCCCCTTTCTCAAGGGAGATAGAAGAAGAGGAAGCCCCCATGAAATTTTTTATTCCAAGATTCAAGATCTATGACGGGAAAACTGAACCTATTGATCACGTTAGGTAGTATAGGCAAGCCATGACCCTATGGAACCACCGAGATGCACTGATGTGCCGGATCTTACCCTTGAGTCTGCATGATGTGGCATAAAAATGGTTCGAGAGGCTCCCTTACAGGTCCATCAGGAGCTTTGAGTCCCTTGCCAAGATCTTTACGGCTCGCTTCATCACTAGCAGCTCCCATCCTAAGAGGATAGATGATTTGCTAACAATGAAGAAGACGTCACAGGAGAGCCTTCGGGACTACGTAAAGCGGTACTGAGAATTGTTCAATGAGGTCGAGGACTGCTCGGAGCAAGTAGCAGTGGCCTCTTTCAAGATCGGCCTACCAAACTCTTGCCTTATGCACCAATCCCTGAGAAGAAGGAGGCCACAACCATTAATGACCTGATGGCCCGCATCGAGAAGTACGCCAAGGTGGAGGATGTGACATGCCTCAATATAAGGGAGAATGCTCGGACTAAGATCACTGCCAAGGGCAACGACAAGACTGAGAACCAGAAGAAAAGAGGCAAGAATGGCCCCAAAAATGGAGGCAAGAACGATATTTCAAAAGCATTTCAGGCAGTAAATACTGTCTTCAAAGAACCAATCTACAAGATCCTGGAAAATATTAAAAATGAGCCATTTATTAAGTAGCCTAGAAATATGGGAGGAGATCCCTCGAAGAGAAACAACGCGCTGAGATGCGCTTTTCATAAAGAGGGAGGACATAAGACTGAGCACTGCAAAGCTCTTAAGTCTCACCTCGAAGAACTGGCCCAGTCTGGGCACCTGAATGAGTTTGTGGAGAAGAAGGCAGAGAAAGTCGCTGCCAATGGAGAAGGAAGACCTGACAATGTACTCGAGGACGATGCTGGCCATGAATTCGCAGTAATTCATGGGGCATCTGATATGAAGCAGATTCAAGGAAATTCGGCTCAGATGGAAGTAAAAAAGCTTACAGCAATGATGTAAGCTTTTTAGATCGATCCAGCAAAGATGCAATCAGGAAAGTGTCGACTAGCAGATGACGTCGACTATAGCAAGTATATCGTGTTCACAAATAAATATCTGGTGGGAGTGAGAACCCCACATCATGATGCCTTGATCATTACGCTTAGGATAGCCAACTACGACATCGACAAGTTACTCGTCGACCAAGGAAGCTCATTCGAGGTAATGTATCTCGACCTGTTCAGAAAATTAAAGTTGAGCGTCGCTGACCTGAAGGAAGCCACTGTCCCTCTAATTGGCTTTACTAGAAAAGTGACTATTACATTGGGAAGGATCGTGCTACCAGTAAGGGCAGGAAGTGTCTCCAAGATGATTGAGTTTCTGGTAGTCGACATTGACTCGCCATACCAGGCTATCCTCGGTTGAGGATGGCTACATGCAATAAAGGCAGTCTCCTCGACCTACCATCAGAAACTCAAATATGTGATCGAACGAGGAGTAATGGAGATCCATGGCGATCAAGCAATGGAAAAAAGGTGCTTCATAGTGGCCATCAGCCCAAGACCAGAGAAGAAGGCCGAAGAGCCCAAAGAGAAGGTCGAGGGGTAAGAAAGTATGATACCTTTGAAATAGAAGTTAAAGTACGAAAGACCCGGAGTGGAAGAGACCAGGCTCCTACCCTCTGAGCGGGTCATCAAAAACCTGGAGGTAGTTATAGCCGGTGGTTGCGAGAAAGACAGGATATTCTTGATTGGAGCTTCTCTCACAGATCAAGAAAAGAAGGAATTAACGATTCTGTTGAGAAGCAACATAGACGTTTTTGCATGGGAACCATATGCGCTACCTGGAATTGATCCCAGCGTGGTTTGTCATCGGTTGCAAGTCGACCCCACTTTCAAACCTATCACGCAGAAGGCACAGCGAACTGTGCTCGAGAAGGCCAAAGCCGTAGAAAAAGAAGTTGAAAAACCGCTGGATGCAGGATCGATACGATAATTTCAATTCCCCAAATGGTTATCCAACCCAGTAGTAGTTCCGAAGAGTAATGGGAAATGGAGAGTTTGCATTGACTTCACTGACCTTAACAGAGCATGCCCTAAGGACAGTTTCCCTCTCCCAAAAATTGACCAATTGGTGGATGCCATAGAAGCTCATGAAAGAATGAGTTTTCTGGACACATATTCGGGTTATCATCAGATCCCTCTGTATGCACTAGACCAGGACAAGACATCGTTCATCACCACTGTCGGATTATACTGTTACAAAGTCACGCCCTTCGAGCTAAAAAATACAGGGGCAACCTACCAACGACTGGTCACCAAGATGTTCAAAGACCAAATGTGAGACACCATGGAAGTCTACATCGACGACATGCTCGTCAAAAGTAGAAATAAAGAAGACCACCTCTCAGACCTATCAAGAATCTTTGAAATCCTCAGGACATACCGAATGAAGCTCAACGCGAGCAAGTGTTCTTTCAGTGTCCAGTCAGGAAAGTTCCTTGGGTACTTGGTCAGGAAAGTTCCTTGGGTACTTGGTCAGTAAAAGAGGCATTGAGGCTAATTCGGACCAGATCGATGCAATCAATAGGGTACAGCCCCCTCGCATAATAAGGACGTACAGAAGCTCACCGGCATGCTCATTGCCTTAAATCGTTTCATCTCGAAGTCCTCTGAGAGGTGCAAACCATTCTTCCAGCTCTTGAAGGGAAACAAGACAGTGAAATGGAATCAAGATTGCTCACAAACATTGGACGAGCTAAAGGCTTACCTTTGCTCACCACCCCTGCTCGTCATACCTCAAGAAAGAGATTACTTGTATTTATACCTCGCCGTTTCAAGCCACGTCGTCAGTTCTGCACGGGTGTGTGAGAAAGAAGGAATCCAGCACCCGTTTATTACGCGAGCAAGACCTTATTAGACGTCGAGCAGCGATACCTACCACTAGAGAAGCTCGCCTTTACACTCGTAGTAACTTCGAGGAAGTTGAAGCACTACTTTGAAGCTCACACTATCATCGTCCTTACATCGCACCCCCTTAAAGCAGTCCTATGGAAAGCGAATTTGTCGAGCAGACTGACTAAATGGTCGGTCGAGCTCGGACGATTTGACATCCAATTTCCACCAAGGAATGCAATCAAAGGGAAAGTCCTTGCTGATTTCATAGCCGAGTTCACAGGCAAGCAGCCTCTCGACCAATTTCAACCCATAAAGTAAAGAGAGAATAGTGCAATAGAGGGAGTTTGGCAATTATTTGTTGATGGAGCCTCCAACTCAAAGGGGGCAGGAATAGGCTCCTTGCAGATACAATCCTCGAACAAGGAATCAGACTTGGATTTAAAGCCTCCAACAATGAGGCAGACTATGAGGTTTTAATAGCCGGCCTCCAGAAGGCACAGACATTGGGGGCGAAGAAATTACAGGTGTTCGACGACTCACAATTGATCTCTAATCAGATAAGTGGGGACTACAATGCAAAATATGAAAGAATGGAAGCCTACCTCGCCTTGGCAAATAGGCTAATGTTCAGCTTCGAGGGAGTTAGTGTCCAGCACTTTCCCAGAGGTCAGAACAGCCATGCTGACGCCTTGGCAGCCCTGAGTTCGAAAATCAATTCTGACTTAAAAAGAACGATCCCCATCGACTTCCTTGCCCATCCGAGCATCAACCAAAGTGATAAGCTGCCAAGCATGGAGCATATGCTCCAGATTAAGTCAGCACCTGGTTGGATGGACCCTTTAAGGGACTATTTGAAAGATGGCACACTCCCAAATGATAGGAAGACCGCTCACCAGATAAGACTCAAAGTTGCTCGCTTTCACTTATCTCCTGAGGGCAAGCTATATAAGAGATCGTTCTCCGGCCCTTACCTTCAATGTGTTCACCCGAAGGATGTCGAGTAAATTCTACACGAGCTCCATGAAGGAATCTGTGGAAGCCATATTGGAGGAAGATCATTAGCTTTCCGAGCAATGAAGAAAGGCTATTGGTGGCCATATATGCAAAGAGATTCTGTAGTATATGCTCGCAGATGCAAAAAATGCCAACTATATTCCCCCATAGTCCATCAACCTGCCAGCGACCTAAGATCACTTTCTAGCCCATGGACATTCACCCAATGGGTAATGGACATCATGGGACCTCTTCCTATCACTGTCGACAATCGTAAAAATTTGTTGGTCACAACTGACTACTTCACCAAATGGATCGAGGCAGAACCACTTGCGAACATCCGAGATGCAGATATGATGAGATTTATATGGAAAAATATAATTACCCGCTTTGGGATTCCCAAAACCATCATCACCGACAATGAAACACAGTTCGAGAGCATCTCTTTCCAGAGTTTCTGCAATGACCACGAAATCAGGCACCATTTCAGCTCAGTGGCCTATCCTGAGAGCAACGGTCAAGCCGAAGCTTCCAATAAAATAGTGATCGATGGGTTAAAAAAATGATTAAAGCGAGCCAAAGGTGCGTGGGTGAACGGACTATCGCATATTCTGTGGGCCTACCGCACCACCCTACGGTGGGCAACGGGGGAAACCCCATTCTCACTAACGTATGGAATGGAAGCGGTCATCCCATTGGAATCAAGCCTACCAATTATGAGGTCCACCCTTATCCACCAGGGCCAGAATGATGCAGCATTGCTCGCTGAACTTGGACTAGCTGATGAACGTAGAGAACTTGCCTTAGTGAAACCTGCGAGCTATTAGTAACAGCTCGCAAAATAGTATAACAAGAAGGTCAGTCCAAGGGAATTCCGAGTTGGGGGACTATGTCCTTTGGAAAGTCCTTGGCAGCGCAGTAAAACCATCAGACGACAAGTTGAAACCAAACTGGGAAGGACCATTCAAGATAACAAGAGATGATCTGCAAGGAGACTATCACTTAGAAACGCTGGAAGGCAGAGAGATACGCCGAGCATGGAATGCAACCAATCTTAAGAAATTATATTTCTAGTTTTTTCTTTCATCTTTTATCAGATTTATGAAACTGGCAGCTCATTTACTTGTGATTAATAAAAGTTGTTTGGCAGTCACATTCTATGAAGTGTCAGTTAACTAATATATAAACTTTATAACTTACGCACCCTTTCCAAGCGACAGAGACACTACTCAGTACACGATAGCAGGGAAATCACCCTCCTCAGGTTTTTGTTACGAAACACGAACAACCCCTTAGCATTGCCCTATAGGAGATTCTTTGGCAATATGGACAAGTCAAATTGGTCGCCAAATAATGTTTGGTTAATAAAACCCTGATCGGATAGAGCATCCAACACCAGGTGTGTCCTCGCCAATTGCCACACTTAGGCCTAAGGGAGTGTGACGACACGACCTAAAAGGTAAAGTGAGGCAGAATGGTATCTCATAAGAATACTAGACTGGAGGGACATTTACTCAATAATGCAAACTTACCAATATAGTCGGCCACAAGAGGCCCAAGATTATTAAGCGAAGAATAAATGACGGAAAAAATATAGAACACATGTTTAGTCGGCGAGATTGCCCAAAACATAGATATTATATTAATTCATCACATTTACAACAAAAATGTACAACCCGTGTTTAGTCGACGAAGATCGCCCAAAACATCAAATATTACATTACTTCATTACATATATACACAGAGTTACAGCTTGTAAGATCCTAATGAGGCTAAGGCCTCTGAATAAGATAATCAGCCACTTATGCTCTTCGACCGTCATTCGGATGAGGAGCTAATTCCTCCTCGACCTCATTCGCATCTGACTCCAATAGCTGTCGGGGAATGTCATCGATAGGGATCCACTGATCATCCCTCCTGAAGGGATTAGGCCTTAAAGTTGAAGGAGAGATCTCATGATGGTACCAGAGTACAGAGTTCCTTGGGACCTGCAGTTCCTTGAGAGCACTCGACCATCCCCTAATGAAAGACAACTCTTCAAACTTTATCAGCCTCGTCAGATCATCTGCCCAACCTTGGTCGTAACCATCAGCCCACATTCGCCGAGGACCTTTCTTGAATAGATGTCTCAGCCATGTAACATCCCTTTGAATCCCAGCAGCAATTACGTATGCTCGACGGACATCTTCATGGAGCTCATCCATTTCCCTAGATGAACCACCTACGTTTGGACCAGCTCGCGGAGAAAACGATGAGGTAGAGCCTCGCAAAGCTAGTGGGGCACCGCTCGGCTCTATGCCAACTAACAAAATAATCGATAAAGAGGAACCTCGTATTACACGAGGGGTGATGCTCGGTGCATGCTCCCTGAGTCGCGAAACCTCCCTCCTTAGAGCCTCGTTCTCCTGTTAAAGAATTTATCTAACCTGGTTAATCTCAAAGACATCCAAAAGCCTAGCTCTCAGAGTATTCACTTCTTCCTGGACTGAGGCGCCAACTTCTTCCATTTCTTGAAGTCTGTCCTTCAGTTTGGCAACGAGCTCAGACTGGTCCTTAAACTTCTGACTCCCTCTCCTGAGGGACTTGCAGATCCTAACGAAGGCTTGGAGAACTTGAGGACTCACGTTAGGACCAAGGGTCCTTCCTAGTTGAGAGGTGGTAGGTATATACTCGTCTACATTAATCAACTACAAGCCATACAAGCAATAAAAAAAGCAGAAGAATCAATGTACAGAAAGGAAATAACTCTCACTTCATTGAAATAAAAGGGTAAAATTACATCAATTTGTTCGAGAGAAGTACAAGTAAAGTAAAAATATAGAGAAACCCTAAGAGTATCAGCTAGTGACCTTAGTTTGTTAAAAAGAAGCTGGATGCTTCCCCTTATCAGTAGCAGTAGGAGCATCTCCCTCAGAAGGGATAACTTCTGTCCCCCGAGCAGGAAGGGCATCAACAGGAACTGACTGGGGGCAGAGTCAATACCTTCGATGGCTGGGGAAGGAGCTTTATCTACGATAGGTTTTAGGCCTAGATCATGCTCATCGAATAAGGGAGAATCAACGTCCACCCCGGTAGCCAAGAGAGCCTTGTTCCAGCCCTTCTTGAAGTTCAGACGGCTAATATAGCCTATCTGAACCTCAGCATATTCATACACCGTGGCCCAACCATCATTGTAAGAACTCTCCTTTAGAGCAACTACCTCAGACTCCTTCTCCTTAAGCTTCTTCGCCAGCACCTGATTCTCCTCCACCATCGTTAGCTTGCTTGAGTAGACTAAATCATAGGCCTGCTGCAGCTTTTTCATACCCTTGACCACTGCCTCTCTCGCCCGATTGGCTTCAGCAAGGAAAGATCAGAGGACATCCGAGCAGTATTAGCAGTCTTCAAGCTGGCCTTGAGCTCGATACTCTTCCCCTTCAGAGTAGCATTCTGCTTCTCCAACTCAGCATTCTTATTTTCCAGCTCGTCGCGAGAGCGATAGAGCATGGCGAATTCAGTCACGAACTGCAAGTAAAAAGGAAGAAATAAAAGAAATCATCCAACAGAGCTTTTACAAGTATTAAAGGAAGGAAACAGACTTACCAAGGCTAGCCTCTGACTCGCTTGCAAGGCTAACTGGTCAGTCCCCATTGCCCTTTGGCGATCAGCAGGCAGGACTGCTCTCTCGAGCAGCACAAGAGCCAGTTGGGGAGAGATGGCAACTGAGGACCCCTCTGACAACGCATATACAGGTACTAAAGATTGCCCATCCTTCGTCCTCACTTCCACTCTCCTCCTCTCTCTCCTTCTCCTTTTCTACCCTCTTTCTCTCCTCCACCTTCTTTCTCTTTTCAGCCTTCTTCCTTTCCTTTCCTCTTCTCTCTTTCTTTCTCTCTCTCTCTCTCTCTCTCTCTCTCTCTCTCTCTCTCTCTCTCTCAACTGCTCTTTTTCTTTTCTCTTCTTCTCCTACTCATGAGCAGTAGGCTGAGAACCAGTGACAATAGCCCCACTGCTGGATTTTTGCTTCTTCGATCGCTGAGCGAGAAGCACATCATCCTCACCATCCTCACCATGGATTAGGTTCCCCCTGGGGGGAGCCATTTCCTTGCTAGAACTGCTAGATGTACTTAAAGACTCTTGAGCCTCAGAAACCTCTTCTGAGCTAGAAGAACTTCCACTACTGGAGCTCGCCTCATCAGAACTGCCTTCAGCACCTCCTCTGATATCACTTTCAGAGCTGCTCCCTTCCTCGTCCAACTGAATGGGATCATCAGCAGCTTCTTCAGAAATATTTAAGTCAGGAATGCTATCCACAAGCCTCGCAATGAAACTGGACCCGATGTTCTTGTACTCAAGCAGGAAAGCAGCGGACCGGGGATGTTCACCGTCAGCCAAAGACTCCCTGATATTCCAAGCTTTAATCAGCTCGGCAGCTCGAACCTCACTAAGGGCATGTTCCAAGTTCTTTACCCTCACTGAAAAGAAAACAGGAAAGTATCAGATAAATTGCACATTAACAAGGAGATCGAAAGAGCAGAGCTAAGACTACCTATGTACTCTTCCCTATAAAAGGGAACAATGAATCTATCAGACCTCGCCCCCCTCAGTCTGGGGGGAGAACTGCTAAGTCCTAGCAAGAAAGCCATCTTGCCAGTAGTCCTTGTGGGAATCAGGTAAATTTACTACCAATACCTTGTCAGGACTCCTGGCCTTAAGGTAGAGAATAGAGCTAGTTCGAGAGAAGGAATAACAAAAATAAATTTCAGCAAGCCCTAATTTAGTGCCATAAAGTTGATTTATCCTATGGACACCATTGACTATCTTCCAGACTTTGGGCGAGCACAGTGCAGGGACGATGTTGAAATAACCAAAGAAATGCAGAAACAAATTGTTTGGAGGAAAAGTAAGACCCCCTTGAGAAAGCAACAGGAGATGAATCCAATGAGCGCTTTTTATCACTCTAACATTCTTAGGGACAGAGACGCATTCCATCTCTACCCATTCAGGGATATTGTAAAACTTCCTAAACTCAGGCACTGATCTATTACCTATCTTCGTCATTTGTAAACCCTAAATTACAATTTCGAAGAAATCTCAACAGAGAAAGCACAAAGAGAGAGCAAAGGGGACTTACGATAAGAAAGTTTGGCTTTGACAACGCAAGATCACAAGCCCAGACGATGAGGGAGATCGAAAGCAAAGAAAATAAAGACCTGGAAAAGAGGGCGCAACGGCTAAAACTCGCAAAAAATATAAATGTCACTCCAAATGACTCCTTAAAAGTTCTTAATCATGATGCACAGAACACGAAGTAGGCTGCCGCCAAAATCAAAGTAAAGGACTCCAACATTGGAAAGAGTTACACAATTTACAAAAGAGCCATTATGTCACATCATTTAAATTTATTGAGCCCAAATTGTGGCCCAACAACTTTAGGGGCAATTGTGGGTACCCGAATTTTCCATCATGGGCCTAGACGAGTAGCCTAATAAAAATGGCCCAAAGTCCGGACCCTTCGCACCTTAACTAAATTCAGTTATGACTTAGTCCTCTCCTAAAATATTGTAGGGAGATATTCCAGGAGAGAAATATGGATGTGGGGGAGTCCAACACCCCCACTCCCCGAAGATAAACATGTTTATAATAAACCCTAAGCCTGGAGAAAGAGGCATGCACTGTATTCTCTGTAAATGCTCCCGGGAGTAAATAGAAATAGTACTGACTGCACCACCGTGGACGTAGGCATTCTTGCTAAACCACATACATACTGTGTTGTGTGACTGGCCCATTCTGTCCTTTATTTCCTTTGGTGATTGCGCTTTTCTTATTTATTTGTGTTGAATATAATTGTCACCACAATTATTATTATTATTATTATTATTATTATTATTATTATTATTATTATTATTATTATTATTATTATTATTATTATTATTATTATTATTATTATTATCATCATCATCATCATTATCATCATTATTATTATTATTATTATGTTGAGGATGGTTTTTATCTACTGTCATTTTTAATTTATCCTTGATGCTGAGAATGATCAGCGTGTCGGCCTCATCAACTGCATGTGGGCAAATATGGGCTGTTACAAAAAGTCTAGAACATCTCACGGCTTATGTTTATTGGTGGTTCGCATTAGCAAAATGGCTTCATGTCAAATGGTCTCATCTCACTGGTTGCAACCTGAAGTAACTATAGCTTCAAATTCCTTGGTTAAATCAGCGACCCTGTGGTCATTAATCCCACACGTCCGCGACGAAGGGTCGACGAGCAATTTTAACCTTTTCTCTTTTTGAGATATTTTGCTTAATATCTTTTGAGAAGTTATGCCAAAAAACAATCTTTGTTTTCATCCAATATATATTTCTCCTGACCAATAAGAGTGCTACACCCGAGTGTGTACTCTCTTGTTTTCGTACACAAGTCTATACATACTCATCACAAGATATAAGGACATATTTTCCATAGTCTGAATTTATGTTGTGTATGTCGTACACCGTTACAATCGTCGAAGGAAGTTTATGATAATTTGTTCAAGTCGACGGATCCAAATATCAACTATCTTCAACAATGAACATCTACGAGATGAATTTTGGTAATGGATGTGTTTAAGTTTCAAAATTGGTTTACGATAGTATTGGAATATTTTTTGAAATTATTTTTTTATGAAAATGAGGCATTTTTCTAAGTCAAAATATTTTTTGGAAGACCTATAGGCGAGCTTAATAAAATATTTTTATTTTGCTTTAGTCGTTCAAACGACATGCCATTATCATTTGAACGACCCCTTCTAACGATATCTTATGCTGTTCGACAAGTCACAAGATATGTCATATCTTTGTTGCATCAAACGACCCCACACCGTTTTAGTTTTTCTAAGGTCGTTTTTAGAGTCGTTCAAATGACATTAATGTCATTCAAACGACTGGGTAATGTCGTTCGAATGACCTGTGCCGCCTCAAGTATTTTGCTTTGCTATAAATACTTATTTTGAGAGACTTTTCATTAAGACTTTTTCCAAATAAAAACTGTAAATTTGCAGACTTTTAGTCTTCACAGTTTCGGGATTTTTATGCGTTTGATTCATATAAAACATCCCATATAGGTTTGTGAATCATTTTGGAACCCATACACTTATTTGTTTCAGTTTCTCTTGTAGAGAAGAAATTCTCTACTGTTGATTTGATAGTTCTTGCGGGAGCTATTTGCTGATGACTGCGACCATTGGGGATAGTTAAGGGTATTCACTACTGAAGGAGGAGCAACGGTTCTTGTGGGAATCTTTGTTGGTTTTAGGTTGCGGTCTATGTGGATTTTCTGCAAGAAATTTATTATAGATTTCTCTATGTAATTTTTAAGTTGCGATTTACATTGTATAGTGAAATAAAGTTTTTTACCCGAAAGTTTTTTTTTTTCCTAAAATTGGTTTGTCCCATGATTTGTGTTTGAATGTTTGATTTATTTACATAGATGCGTGATTAGGGTTTAATTAATTTGGATTGAAGATTGGCTCTAATTAAATAAGTTTTAATATTAGAAATTTGCAAATTCCACAAATAATCGATATCACACATTCTCAAATTGGTTTCAGAGCTTTAGCTTGTTTTTACCATTTACACAAGACTTTTTCTTTCTAGTTGAGTGAAATTTTAAGAGAGAGCATTTTAAGAAGAATTTTTTCATTTCATTTATTTCTCCTTCTTTTATGTGATTTTAAAGATTTTTTATTCATTATTTAATCCTTAAAAGTAAAAATTTTGTACTCAAGCAAGATTTGAAAAATCATTTCCTAAATGTCATTTTTTCTTAACTATGAACTACTTTCAAGCTTGAAAAATACACTTGTGAGTTTTTAAAGAGAAACCTTTTCACTACATATTTTCAACCATAGGATACCCTCACACATTCTAGTTGTAATTGGTGGTTACACATTGGTCCTACTGAATCGAAACAAAGTGATCATTCCACTTTAAAGAAGTTTAATTGGCGTGAGATATGGAGATGGTCTCAATTGTGTAGCATTCTTTAGTTATTATTGCTCTCCTCAGAGGAAATGGTGGGAAAGAGTTTATAATCAATCATAACATTGTGTGATTGTAATTCTTTGTCTTTGAGTTAGAATACTCTACCATAGTACCCATAATGGATTTTTCTCGTACATTCATTGTTGTGTGATTTTATTTTATTTTCCATATATTAGAATCACTTGTTTTAAAATTGAAGATAAAATTTTATTAAGAGTTTAATATCAATAACACAATTTTGTCAAATAGACTTCTGGATATTTTCAACCCATTGAATTATTTTTTTATCACTTAACCGATATATTAATTTTAATTGGGTATCTATGTTAAGAGCTCACACTCATAGGATCTCATCCCTTAACAATCGACTAATTGACCTCCATAACCTTAGAAAAAATTGATCATAACTAGAGTTTCTTAAAAAGGTTTCTTAAATCATTAAAAAGAATAAAAATATACCGAGTAATAGGCTTGGGAGATGTTTGGGGTTTAAAGAATTACATAAGGTTTTAAAATAAAATAAAAAAATAGGTCTCACAAAAAATTGTATGAAATTTTATTTTTATAGCAATTTAAGGATAGGGTTTTAAGAGTTTTGTGATAAGAAATCACTTTAAAAAGCGTTTAAAAGGTATCAAACATGCGTATCAAACTTCGAGAGATTTAGTCATACCAGGAGACTACTAAAACTCATTGTCGTAGACTGATCGAAGAATTCTACATGCATAACATGCGACCGTGGGAGGAATGACTACAACCGCGGCATGCACGACCTCATCCTTTAGGCGTGCGTATGCGGGGTTCAAGTTTCATTGCTTGTTCATAGTCTCCTCGTGGGAACCTATTGGTTAATTACTAGCCTTTTTTCTTTTAAGATTATGAAACCACCTAAGCGTGACAAAATCTTTAAGAACATTTTCAATGTTAGAAAAATTACATCTATAAAAGAACTGTACATAAAGACTTTTCAAAACTCCATTAAAATTTTCTAAAAAATATTTTAATTTTTTTTGTAAAAAATCTACCAAAGTTGGATTGTTTGTAAATCTCAAAAATTATTTTTTTCACTTTCACTCCCTATTTTGTGGATTGACTTTGGTGTGATGGATGTCTTCATGTTGTTTTAATTCCACTTTGCCATTGACATAGTATCTAGTCATGTGGAAGATCTTTCAAACAATACAACATACCTAACCTACATTTTATCAACTCGGAATGTGGGTATCGATATGACACATTAAAACTTGGAGTTAAGTGAAAAAGTCAATTATTATTTAAGGTTTCACGTATAATTCTTTCCATTTACACAAAAATTTGTTCATATAAGTCTCATCGAAATTTATTTTATTGAGTAATTTTGATTCTAAAAGTTCCGTGATTCATTACATTTCAATTTGGGTGAAATATAATTTTACAACCCTATAGACCTATAATATTTGGAAAAAAAATAATCTTAGTAGATGAACAACCTTTTTCTTTTCAAACTTAAAAAAATTACAACTTTTAATTTACAACTCCATTTTTTCCAAACTCAATATTTTCGAAACCTACACAGCAAGACCTATCAAACAAGATCCATAAAAACCATTGCATGATTTCCGACTCCTCAATGGATTGATTACCAAATTAACCTCAAGAGTTATGAAGAATCTAAAATAACACAAAGATATACTTATTGCTCTTTAGATTTGGGGTACTAGAATGCTAGCTCAGAGCCAAGCCCTAGGGTTATATACACAAAATGTGATACCCCATAATTTTAGAAATCAATTAAATGGATCAATATATAATTGAAATGGAATTTGGCATTTATAATGAATTTAAAATATTAATAGACAAGGATTGTGGGAATCTCATTAATCCATTCATGCGCTTCACTAATTAGATGATGAAACATTTGTCTACCTTAAGAGAGTTATAGTTACTTCTGCCATTTAACTACGCTTGGTTGAATTTCATCACTTTGACATTCAGATCACTCGGCAGAAATCACATTGATTTAATATCCATAAATACCATCGAACTGCATTGTTTTAATTAAAAAAATTAGATTCCCCTTGTCGGTACCAATTCAGAGTTCGACTGATTAACACCCAAGGAATGGCCTTGAAAGATCCATTCCCATTTCGTCCCTCGGCCTTCACTCGGCGAGAATGAAAATTTAAAATTTAGAATTTGTAATTATTTTCATTTAAATTGGATTTGTGTAATTTAATTTGGTAACTTGTTAAGTTAATTCGGTCCTTGTATAAATAATGGACTAATTAGGCTTGGGCTAACCTTGTTTGGGCTAGAATTATCTTGAAAAGTTTTATAGGGGATCATGGTGAAAACCCAAGGGCAAAATATTCAATAGTGTAATTTTTAGAGAACAAGACTATAGTTTAAAGGAATTAAATATGCGGGTATAAGTCAAAATTCACATTGAATTGGGTTGCATGAGTAAGGTCACGATCGAGGGTTTTTAAGGTCATAACCACATGCCAAAACTATGATTGCAGAAAAAATACCCCACGACTACAGGTATGTTAGGCCGCGGGCCACTTGGGATTGGTTGCTGGTCATTTTGGTGGATTTTTTTATAAGTTTTGTTATGAACAAAATTTATTTATTTTGACATTAGATTTGAAACCCACTTCTCATATATAACCTTAAGAACCCTAATATCTTCTCTACATCTCTCCCAAAACAAACACTCAATTAACAAACCTCAAATCAAGAATGCAATAATGAAGATGATGATCCAAGGGAAGAACTAAAGGCATTTAAGGTGGAATTGAAGGTAATTCAATGTTGGTTTGGGGCTCAAGAAACCTAATTTTAATTTAGTTAATTCAAGACAAGATATTGATCTACTATCATCCTTTCATAAACATAACATATTAGTCTTAAAACCAAGTAGAGATAACTAGAGTTTTAAAAGTTTCTCATATAGACATTTGATATGTTAAAATTGATTTAGGATTCACGTGATTAGAATAAATTAGTTTTAATCGATATAATTAATAATCAGATTAGTTTTAATTATTAACAATACTCATAATAGGGTTATATAAGTTGGAAATTGGTATGTTTTGTTAATAAATTTACATTAATAGATGATTATTACCATATTAGAGTTAGGTTAGTTGGAAATTGATACAAGGATCATGCTAGACTCGTACTTTTCGATTCATAAGCTCTACACTCATCTATAAATGCCTAATCCCTTGTGGGGCTAATGTATGTGGTAGTTAACTAATCATGAATTCATATGTTAATGTGTAATTAATGGAAATCCTTATGATTAGGAGACTTGAGGTGTAAATTAAGATTATCCAAATGTTAATTACATTATGAAATTAATTAGGAACTTTATATGTTATTACTAATACTACTCTAGTTAGAAATATATGAATTATGACCCCTTATAATCTCCTTATAATTTTATGGGATTAATAGTAGCTGGCTTGGTTGTGAAATGATGACTAAGTTAGTACTTGGTTAGTTATGAGATTGGAGGATGAGTTGTTTTTTTAGTTTGTTGGCTTGAAAATTGAATAAAGTTGTTTAGCTCCTAATTATCTAGAATGTGGGTAGAATTTACTAATTAATTAAGGATGATTTGAACTTTACCCATAGACACGCTAGATTAGGATTCCCTACTAACTTATCATACTTAAATTATTGTTGGTTGTTGCGAATCCCCACGAGAATAATACATATGATTAAAATAAGTGATGACTTGTATTTAAGATAATTGACTATTCTAAATGGAAAACTTGAGACTTGAATTAGTAATAAGATTTTTTTTTTTTTGGGGGGGGGGGGGGGGGGGTTAAGTTAGTATAATGTAATTGTAGCTTGGGTAATGAAGCTAATTATGAACCTTATGATGAGTTGATAAATGGTGAAACTTATAAAGAGATTGATTAAAATGAGTATAAGTAATTAGGATTAGTATATTAGTGTGAGGCATGAGAGGAAACTTTATTTGTACATACCATGTGATAGTATCCCTTATATGTGTTAAGGACTGAAAAAAAGTCTCTCAGTCTGAGAAACTAATTAATTTTCAAAAATAATTATTTACAATTTTAAGCTCAATTAATTATTTATCTTAGGTCAATATACTAATTCAAATTCGAATGAATTAAAATGGTGTAAGTATGGTGAAAGTCAAATAGTCGATTTTAATTTATTCTCAACCATATTGATTAAATCAATTTTACAATTTATCAATTAATTACTAGGTCCAAATTTATATGAGGTGATAGAAATTAAAAAATGCAAAAAACAAATACAATCACATAAATAGGAAGATGGTCATTTAACGTGAAAACCCTCTCGAAAAAAACCACATGCACCCACCACACACACAAGTCTACTAGTACCAAAATTCAGGAATTATAAAGTACCAACACGACTTATAACCCTTGATTTGACCGCACCCACAGATCTTCATCGTTCCAGACTTTAAACCTCCATCGTGCTAGTTCTATCAATGTTCACTGCAACTTCGACTTGACAGTCATAACCCTCGAGTCTCAGTATCCACCAACATATTGAAATGGGTGCAACATGAATATTCACCGCATATTTGATTAGTGTCTCATTAATTTCGCAGATATGTACTGGATTTCATACAAGTTAATCGACTCACCGATATTGAAAAATCTCCTCAAGCTTTGATCACAACTAAAACCAAAACCTTCACGAAATTATAATTTAAATTATGGAAAATTTTATTTAAAAAAATCATAAAAAAATATAATTTAATGTGCTAAAGGGTTTTTCTAAAACATAAAAAAAGAACAAAACCAAAACTAACTATAAGTTTGGGAGGTTTTAGTGGTTGAAAGGCTCTAAAGATTTCTATAAAAAATGGAGAAGTTATTGAAAACAAATCTACGAAAACCTTTTAATAAAAAAATTGCAGTTGAAGGAAAATAATTCAAATAGTTAAAAACTTTTGAACAAATAAAAAGGAAGATTTTTCAAGGAATGCCGATCAAGAAAAATAAAATGTATAAAACAATAAATTTGTGCTAAATGAAACCAACAGATAACACATGCACAAAAAATAAAACTAAGAAAAAGAAATCAATGACACGTACCTCAGTCCAAACGAATGAAAAAACAAAAAAAACAAATTCATAGGTTTAAGTAATTCATGTGTCTGATTGAGCCAAAAGCACCCAATTAATCAAGCATGGGACTCCAAAACATTCCTATTGACACAAAAATCTAAGGAGATGAGTTGACAAATAACTAAAATTTATAAAACCAAAAAACTAATAATGAAACTCAGCATTAAAAAAATACTCAACGCCTGAAAATTATAAAGAAAAAAGAACTAACCAAAGGATTGCGCCTGACTAAAGAAAAAGA
The DNA here is from genome assembly GCA_949130495.1 of Sambucus nigra. Taxonomy (NCBI): domain Eukaryota; kingdom Viridiplantae; phylum Streptophyta; class Magnoliopsida; order Dipsacales; family Adoxaceae; genus Sambucus; species Sambucus nigra. Next base: position 287,913,191 of record OX422215.1, on the reverse strand, counting down.
CATTAAATAAATAAACCTAAAACATAACTCAACCTATGCATCTAAACCCATAAACAAAGAAAGGGATGTTGACATAATGCATAACAACCAAAGGAAAAAGGAATCTAAAAAAAACTGAACCTATCGCATAAGTCTACTACCTACTCACACTTACATACATATGGTAGATTGCAGGGACAACTAAAGACCTATGGACAATGGTCACTAACATGGACATAATAACAAATAAAATAAATAAATAAATAACCAAATTAAAAAACCCGTGCTACCAAACCAAATTTCAACTGCTATAGGAGTAAATACACAGGTTGTGGTTACGATAGTCAGTCCGCGAGGTAAACTGGAATCAAAATAATTTTCATTTTTATGTAAAAAGGAACAACCCCTGTAGGTTGGATTTATTTTGGGAAAAATAAAATGCGACCAAATATACGCCATAAAAAATACTTTAACTAGAACACAAAAAGGATAGAGAAATACCCCTTAAAAAATACTAAAAAATCTTAAAAAATTTACCAAAGTAAAAATATTTTTTATATTTAAAAAAATAATGTTTCCCACATATTATACCTCTTAGTGTGGCTTTGAACTTTTGTATGAAGGGTTGTTTATGTCTTGTTGTTGCCTTTGTGTCAATGACATAAATACGGCTATGTAGAGATCTTCAATAAAAAAATAACACGAACCTAAAATATGTTTTGGATTCAGAATTTCGACAACACGGAGAACTATGTTATTACAAATATCCCCCTTTGTCAATTAGGGAATAAAACAAAAAATGACATGACATAAAATTAAAAATATCAACCTATACATCAATTGCTACCCACTACCCACCCCCCAAGACTTCATATGCATGGTAGGCTTAATCCATCTTCAAATTGTACTCACAGAACCTATCATCTACACACATATAACATATACCACGTGAGATACAGAAGAGATATAAAATAATTAAGATGAGTAATTGAAAGAATTGAAAGTAATGCATGCATATTAAATAACTAATCATGCACATTAAGAGATTCCTCCCCCCAACAAAAAAATCTCTACCCCTTGAAACTATCTCACCATCACCTGTAAAAATCGAAAAACTCCCCCCATTAATATAAACACTCCTCCCCCTTTTGTCACGAATAGACAAAGAGTAAAATGAAAGATAAAGATACGAGCACCGCATATAATCACACTAAGGCGCAAAAGATGAAAGATAAATACTAAGGGCTAAACAAACGTATATATATTGCCAACATAACAACAATAATAATACGATCATGCAAGTTTAAAAAATGCTAGAGTAGGAATATGAGAATAATATTCAGTTGAAATATGAATCATATAAAATACATATAACGGTTATGATATAGCCTTGAATATAACTGTAAATATATATAAGCACAAAGGATTAAAATTTCAGATTTTTAAAACATAAAAATAACGTAAACATGAGTGGTTCACTAATGTGAAAATAATATCACAAATACGTAATCCCACACCATCTATCTAATGAGAAAGAAAATGATATCAAAATTCAAAAAAGTAGATTACCCCACCCTGTAACACCCCACTAAATTCTGGCATCGGCCACCACCAAAATTAAGCCGGGCGTTAATAAATTAAATATCATCCTTAGCATGTGACAGATGTGATACATATAAATTTTAATCCACAAGATAAATAATTTAAATCAATCCCAAATATTAAAGACATCCAACTAATTTATCATCAAAGTGCGATATAAAGTTCGTCACATGAAATCTTCGAATATCTTAATTATTACAATAAATCAAACCCATCTGAAATCTCTTAAAACAACTTTGGAACCGAAAGGTCCAATAAAACCCAAATATAGTCTCACAATAAATACGACTGAATAGGAGAAGAAATAAATGACTAAAATGATAATATAATTCTAGCTGCACTTCCAAAGGATCTCCAAAAATATCTATGCAGCTACTCCAATTTAATTCCTGAAAATATTAGTCAACGCATGTGTCAGAGCCAAAGCCCTGAGTATACACACCGTCTACTCCTTTCAATTAAGATCCTTGAACCTAGACAATATTGCTATACATATCGACCATAACAATAGAATATTTTAATTAAAAGAAAGTCTATAATCCTTAACCATTAAATTTTTCTAAGTACCCCCAAGGTTTAAATATGCCACACCAATATTATTTTAAATTTAATCCAAGCCCCACGATGTTAATGTTTCTGAATTAAGAAGGATGAATTGTTCTCACTTTATTATTAGGTATGGTGGTCCTCCCGCCGTGGGTGATTTACACCAAAATAGATTAATATTACCAAATATCCCCTTGTCAAGACCGCCGTCTGACCCGTTTTTATTCTGCGGCCCTCGACATATGACAAGGTTCCACACACAACACATATCCCCTTGTCATACTCGCCGTCTGACCCATTTTTATCCTGCGATCCTCGACATATGACAAGGTTCCACACAAGACACGACATAAACACCCTCTGACCCGGTTAAACTGTCGCCCTGGACACATGATGTCGCCACCAATTTTAATACCAGTTTTAGTCTTGCGGTATTAATTTCCCAAAATTTCTCACACTAGTTATTCACAATAAATTTTCCCCACCCTTAATAGCCATGTAAAAATCCTCAAAATATTTCCTTAGTCCCAATTAAAAGTTCCCAAAACACAATTTCATCACATCATTTATAAATAATGGTTACAACAATTTACTTCACCTAAAATATCAATCCTAGGTTATCACATTGTTGTGACACCCCGCCTAATTAAACATCGGGTGATCAGGCCTTTATTAAATTAAAGCAAGTTTCTCAAATGGTTCATTCTTAGCATCACTGTCGAAAACTTTTTAATTACTAATCCCCTAAGTAAAATTAGACCGGTGCCAAATTTTATCTTTCTTAAAACAGATAAATCAACCATGCGGAACAAAGTAAAAATAATCATGTACTATAACCCAGTCAACAAAGTAAAAGTACAACAGAACAAAAATATTACCGAATAAACCATCGGCTAAAAATCCCAAACAACAATAGAATAACCACTAGTTTGAAACTAACATCTGAGACTAATACCGGACCACAAGTCCATACATAGAATAGTGTGAGATCCTGTACTAGATCTGAATGAGAGATATCGTCTAATCAAAATCCTGTAAGCATCCACTGTGCTACAACTCCGAGTCCCTGGAATGGAATCATCATACGTGGCATCCCTGTGGCTGGACACCTAAATGGTTTTGAAAATATTTTATAGCAAGAGTTAGTACTCAAAACATTTTGAAAATATTTAGCAAGCGTTTATCACAATATAAAATGCGGTTATTGATTACACATGTTAGGTTCTCGTACACTCTCTTGAGTTAACTCACCCCTCATCTTTTGTGCACACCTAACGTTCTACACTTAGTTTATCTAGCCATACCTCCCAAGCTATCTAAAACCAAAGTAGACAACTGAACTTATCTGTACCCAAGTTCCAGTACCGCCCATACAGTACCACCGTTTCATTAACATCTCGCGTATGTTAATTAATTCTCAAGTAACATTTCATCTAAGTTATATTTCAAGACTTCTCATTTAGTTTCACCACTAAAGTTACTACAATTCTCACAATTGTTGACTTCCCACTTATGTAAATAAGTTTCGCTACTTGAATTACTAAATAGATTTTCTCTATCTAGGGTGCATTTCGTAATTAAGTTTCACTACTTAACTTACCAATTCAGTATGTATCTTTAAATACATAATATATATCAATCTACTAATACACGGAAGTAGAATATCATCAAGTATATATATTTCACACACAATATATACAAAATATCAGTCATTGCTATTTTGCCCTTTTTATACACGTAAAGGACTCTTGGTTCAGAATGATTCATCGACCCCACGTAAGAATTGGTTCGAAATGATACATCGACCCCAATTATTTATATACACAAATAAAGATCTCTTGGTTCGGAATGATTCATCAACCCCAAGTGAGAGTTGGTTCGGAATTATCCATCGACCCCAACTATTTTAAAAATATGTACACATATTCTGGTTCGGGACTCTCTCATCGCGACACCAGTTCAAAGTTTGGTTCGGCATTTCTCATCGACCCCAAAGATATAATAACTTTATGTTAGTTCGAAATGTCTCCTCGACCCTAACATAATTAACTTAGGTATAAATCTCTCGACCTAAAAGATCACATAATTCAGTAGGTACACGCCCGACCTATTAATCATATACGTACGTAATATTTTAAATCTCATATATCAACCGTACAATATTCGCTTTACGATTTATCTCATTAATCGTATTTATTTGAGTATTCACACAACTCTAAGGGTCCTAGTTACCCCTTACATATAATTTCAGTAGTTATTTCTTACCCTACTGGTCTATTACTTAAATTGAATTTACTTAGTCTCGTAACTCAATTTTCGAAGTCCCCGATACTCTACTAAATCGGATTATTCTCCTCGGTCCGTAATCCAAGCCCTAAACCCAATGGCCTTATCGGACCTCAACAATATACCTACTGGTCTTATTCTCACTCCCATATAAGTATAATGTAAATCCTAGAATACTCATTCATTCCCGAACTCAACGAAGAATTAAACACAAAATTTTTGGGAAACAGCTTGCGTCGATCGATCGACGGCTGGGATCGATTGATCGACTTCGATCGATCGATAGTTCGAGATCGATCGATCGAGCGAACACGGACAGACGCAGTCTTCTTCTTCGTTAAGATTTTTCCTCCATTAACAAATCTTCAAACTCCATTATAGTCCACCAAACTTTGACGCAATGATCCTAACATATTTTCACATATACTAGGACAGTTTCTAACGTGTCAAATACATCAAAACTCCAATTCCTTTAACGAAATAGTGAATTAAACCCAAAATTTCTTGAAACCCTAGTTATGGTGTTCTTCCCATATTTTCATTCAAAATCCAAATTTTATTTCGGAAATTCATCAACTCCAATCTGAATATTAATCCTCTACATAAGTTAAATCATTCTACATGCAATTCCTATCCCAACATGTATAAATATCATCATTCTCCAATCAAGATATTGATTTAAACAAGACTATTCAAAAATCCTACACATGGGTATTATAACTTTATAATTTTTGCAATAAACAACTTGCCTTATGATCAGTAGGGTCTGATTTTGTGGTTGTTGTTGATGATTGATGATCTTCATCCTTCAATCCTTCTTCCCATACAAGTTGATAGTGAAAATCTCCTTTGAATCCTTCCCAATTCTTCCTTTTCCCTTGAGAATAGTTTCTCTCTTATCTCTAATGGCTATGGTGTGTTTTCATGGGTTTTCTAACCCTAACCCCTCTATCATACGGCTGATATAAAGCTCTCAATTTCGTAGGTCTACATACTCTCTCATGTTAAAAGACCAAAACACCCCCGAACGGTCTCGGTTTAGTCCAAAATTACCCCGGGACTCAACTAGTACCCCCGGGTATACTATTTTGACTAATTTGACCTTTCCGGACTCATCTGCGACCTCTAAATTATCATTTGAGTCACTTTAAAAATATTACTCTTTCTCACCCCAACACGGTCTACACGCGTTAAGTAACTATTTACCACTCGCACTAAGTAAATATAATGAGGCAATATAAACCGGTATCTATCTCTCGATTAATATTCCAAAATTACAATTTTAAATAAAACTCTATAAATTACTACTCTTACGTAATTTAAATTAAGCCGTATTTTCTCATTTAATTCTCCAATTTAATTAAATAGAATATTTGGAATATTCAGAAATACGGGGTATTACATCTTTCCCCCCTTGTAAAGGAATTTCGTCCTCGAAATTAGGATAAGGCTAAAATACGGGGTATTACATACTCCCCCCCTTGTAAAGGAATTTCGTCCTCGAAATTAGGATAAGGATGGTATTAAGACTAAGGACCATAAACGTCATTGCATCCTCTAATACCCAACATCAAATCATATAATCCTAACGGTCGCCCCAAGTACATGTCTTGCTTCATTATAAATTCTTATCGCATGTTACCCATGCCGCATATATCATAATTAAGTCTCACTACTTAATTACTCCATAGATTTTCCCATCTAACGTTAATTCTTAAAATTAAGTTTCTCCCTACTTAATTTTTACCCATTTGACGTATATCTCTATATATAACATCTAGGTGTCTATTATCACTCATAAGTAGAATCTTATAAGGTATATATTTCGCACACAATATATACTTTAAGGAAAATTTATCCGGCAAAAATCATCGGCCCCAATAATCCTATCATTTACATTGGCTCGGGAATCCCTCGACCCCAAGGTAAATGTAATGTATATGTTGGTTCAGACCTTCCGTCGATACCAATATTTATCATCGATTTGGTTCTAAAAATCATCGACCCCAAATCGATCCTTCATGTATTAGTCCGGAACATCATCGATCCCAATACAGAATTAAGCATACTTATTATCGCACATAAGTAGGAAAACCATAAGGTATATATTTCTTACACATAACATATACTATCAACACTAATATTATAATCACCCCCCTTTCTATAACACTTTTGGGGTTATTGGCTCGGAATTTCACCTCGATCAACAATAGTGATTGGTTATATTGTCTCGGAATCACACTTCGAGAACTAATATATGTAAATATATCTCATCGCACATGAGTAGACAATTTATGAGCCATATACTACACACTTCATATATCCTAAAATGTCATACTCCAATAGAATGTCCTCATATCACGCGTTACGGACTAAAAGTTCGAAATGTCTCCTCGAACCACCACTCAAAGTACACATATGTTCATAATAGGTACCCAAGAACCTAACCCTTATGTACAGTTCATATAGGCAGTCTCACGCTACCTACAAATATGTTCATATAGGTATACATTCAACCTATGAATTGATCAGTGGGCTTCTCCAAAATCCCACTATCGTAAGGGCGTATTATCTTCCTTTCTCACTAACGTTGAGTCGTAGGCAAACACAACCTACCCAAAATAACTCTTTATCTCTATTCCTCCCTGACCATCTCTTATAGGGTGGAATTTAGGATTTAATTCTGATTCACAATCATGTAGAGCGACACTGTGCACTTGTGCACTCTCCCTTTTTAACTACATGTTAATCCATTCCGGTCACCCCATTCTGCTACCCCAGCCGAATGTTGGCTTAATTATGATGTTCACAGCCCATCAATAATTTATAAGTCTGTCTCCTCCTTCCATTATTGGAAACATAGTTTCACTATCACATTCCGGTTGCTCATTTCGAGTCTATTTTTCTCTATCAACTAGCGGTGCGTCTGGAGACAATCTCACTATGTCCCTTCCTCAACACCGCTTCCCACTCACGTCATCTTTCCTCAAGTGGTACTCTATTACCCTCTCTCTCCAGGTATATTATACTTTACAATCCGTGCACTTTTCGTAATTGGCGCACTTTAAGGGTTGATTACCTTATAAGAATCATCATTTTAGTAACACTTAAGTCACTCTCAACACTTAGTTAAGTAGAACCTTGCGTCACTTCTTCACAATAGTTAGGCCTCCCATATCAAGAGATAACTTTTGAACGGCTTCCCACCGACTTTTATCCCATAGGGTGTGCTGGTTCTCTCAGCACAAAAATCTTGGATTACCGTCTATCTTCCATGACGTTCAATCTATTTCATCAACACGACTAGAAGCAACTTCCTCCATCGGCGTACTTAACAAATAATTTTCTCTGCATCCCTCTACCTTGGATGGCTAAGGAACCAATTGACTAGGGCGCCCATACACCCTTTTCTCCGTGCATATTTGCAAAAACATTGCAAACGTCGCACTTGTAACATGCTTTTCCTCAACTCTCGCCTTGTCTTCACGACGTGACTACAATCTTGTGGGTATTCACAATCCCCTATAGACCAATAATCAAATTATTTCCCACAAAGTCCCCTTATCCTTTCGTCGTGGGGATGTAAGCCTTTCATTGTTCCTCCACAACACTACCGGCTCCACTGATGCCCTAGCATCTAACAACGTCTCTTCCACTGACGTGCATAGAAATTCAATCGTATTCCTTTTCGTAGCCGGCCTTAGACAAGGGACTTCTTCCCATGCACTCTTACTGAGCATCGTCGAAACAACACGTAGTCGAGATGCTCAAATTCCATTCTTCGACCATATGTGCAACCATACTCCAATATTTATAAAGAAGTCAAGTGGTATCGTTCTTATACCATCACTAAGTCCTTAGCACTAATTACAACAGCGAGCTCAATCTCTCCGCTCAGCGATCCTGCGACATACCTTGACACACATCATTTAGGTTCCTACACACCGGAATCAATTACTATGACACGTTCACAATCTCTTAAATCTCTCACTTATTGATGAACAATAACAACTCGACCCACTTTCAAGTGAGGCATCGTCATATGCCCCATTCACTGGAGGCTTAAACCTATATACTTCCTTGTCCATGACTCTGGTGGTTCAGATAGTTTCCGGACATAACACGCTTGTCCTCTCTGGAATGTAAAACTTAACGGAGTTATCATTTCCTCAAATAACTTCAAGCTAAAATAAAACGCGTGGCCCTACAACCACACTAGACATCCCTTACTCTAGGCCACACCGACCGGTTTGGGTATCCCTCCTCTCGGACTTGGTAGCCTTAATTATGAACACTATCATCCTGGTTCCCTTAGTTCTACTGACCAAGAGGAACGCACTACGGGACTTAACAGTTCCGACTTAGAATCTAATAATTAAATCCCCTAGTGGGTTTCCACTTATGGCTTGCACCAGCCCCATTACATTCAGTCTTACTCTTTGACTAAATCTTTAAATTCTCTTAGCTCCGCCCACCTAGGAGCATTTACCTCAACCTTGTAAGAAGTACCATACTGCCTTCATATACATAAGTCCTCCAAGAAGAGTTTTACTAAAATTTTGAACGACAACTTGAGAGTCTATCCTCTCAAGGGCTCTTTTCCCTCGTACCCATCTCATTGGTACAAGTTCACTTCAACGGATAAATTTCTTTCTCACGGTTGGCCTCTTCTAGGCTTTCACGTGATGGGTTTCGGTATTTCCATTCTCTTCGCTTTTGAATCAACATTGGAGAACTTTGCGGTTAAACTATACGTAAGGTCTCTCTATTTGTATACGGATCCTTGTTCCGTATGCGGTGATTGGTATTCCCGCCACGTTGTCTTAAAAATTTTTACTCAAATTTTCACTTCTGGGTATTTCTACTCTATCCCTAAATGCCAAAACCTCTGTACATTCTACTTCCATTGATTACCATGCATAGTCGCCGTTTTATCACAATTTACGGCTCATTCTCATCAAAAATTTCTTCAGCCTCCCTCCCACTATCACTACCTTGGGCGGGTTTAGATTAGCATCCCCCTTTGCCGTCGCGACACTTGGAAAATGCCTGTTATGCCTCACCAACCTTTGCAACATCTATTCCCATTATATACTAGGAGTGACCTCGATAACGGTCATCTCTCCTATGATTACTATCTTCGAACCCTCCATGCTTCGTGTCGAGTTCCTCCCTCCTGTAGTCCTTCCAACTCCAAGGCTGGTCCTACATCCATATTCGACGTACCATGCCCAGTCGAACTCATATATATAACACTACATCTACTAAATAGCAGGAGATCGTAACTACATACGTAGGGGAGTACAACAATCCTAAGATAGGGCTCTATATCAATCAAATGATACGCTGAAAACGTAGTAAGCCGTACAGATCCTATGGACACTAGAACCTGGTGCTCTGATACCATCTGTGACACCCCGCCTAATTAAACATCGGGTGATCAGGCCTTTATTAAATTAAAACAGGTTTCTCAAATGGTTCATTCTTAGCATCACTATCGAAAACTTTTTAATTACTAATCCCCTAAGAAAAATTAGACCGGTGCCAAATTTTATCTTTCTTAAAACAGATAAATCAACCATGCGGAACAAAGTAAAAATAATCATGTACTATAACCCAGTCAACAAAGTAAAAGTATAACAGAACAAAAGTATTACCGAATAAACCATCGGCTAAAAATCCCAAACAATAATAGAATAACCACTAGTTTGAAACTAACATCTGAGACTAATACCGGACCACAAGTCCATATATAGAATAGTGTGAGATCCTGTACTAGATCTGAATGAGAGATATCGTCTAATCAAAATCCTGTAAGCATCCACTGTGCTACAGCTCCGAGTCCCTGGAATGGAATCATCATACATGGCATCCCTGTGGCTGGACACCTAAATGGTTTTGAAAATATTTTATAGCAAGAGTTAGTACTCAAAAAATTTTGAAAATATTTAGCAAGCGTTTATCACAATATAAAATGCGGTTATTGATTACACATGTTAGGTTCTCGTACACTCTCTTGAGTTAACTCACCCCTCATCTTTTGTGCACACCTAACGTTCTACACTTAGTTTATCTAGCCATACCTCCCAAGCTAACTAAAACCAAAGTAGACAACTGAACTTATCTGTACCCAAGTTCTAGTACCGCCCATACAGTACCACCGTTTCATTAACATCTCGCGTATGTTAATTAATTCTCAAGTAACATTTCATCAGAGTTATTTTTCAAGACTTCTCATTTAGTTTCACTACAAAAGTTACTACAATTCTCACAATTGTTGACTTCCCACTTATGTAATTGATCGAGCGCGAAAAGTAGCGCGTGTAAAGACGCTAATCGTTGTTTTCGTTTCGCCAACTCAATACAAAAACCTAAGTTACAACTACACTTGCGGGGCAAGTAGAGCGGTAAGTCGGGTATCGAGAATCCACAGGGAGTTATTAAATTTCAGATGTTAATTGCTTTAAAACTTCAGGAATAAAAGTGTAAAAGGTGATAGGTGGTTATGGTGACTAAAGAAAATGAGAAGTTACGCTAAATTAAAGTAAAGCGAGGATCGGGATCGCATTCTACCAAACGGATCGAAACAACTACTAACTAGAGTTAAGGCTCGAAAGCAATCTAATCGAACATTTCCAATTAAGCATAAACATCACACAATAAGGAATTTAAGCCAAAGTTGTGAGATTAAACATTTAATCAAAAATGATCACACGCGGATTAAACTCCGATTGTCGCTATAAACTCTAATGTTGCATGACAAAGAAAGATAAATGCTTAACAATCCAACTTTGATACGCGCGGTTTCAATTAAACGCGATTTTGCACTAAACCTAGTTTTCGGAGCTCGGGGCCCGAAAATGGCAGAAATGAAATCCCGACCTTATTTATCTAAGGGTGCATGGTGAGTTAAACTAAATTATGCTAATTAGACTAAGAAAGCAAGAATTAAAGCATGTAAACTAGTTAGGAAGCATTGAAACTAAATTACAAGGCAAGAGGAAAAGAAGAACAAACTATATAAAAGGAGAGGAAGTGAATAGTTCAATCTTACAAACCACATGGGTTGTCAATCCAAGAAGAAGAAGAAAGGAAATATCCACACCAAACCCTAACTAACTATCTAATTCAGAATATAAGTTATCTCTCTTATTACAACAAAAACCAACTTATATAGTAAGTTGTAATAAAAGAAAAGGAAAAAGAAAAGTAGCAAAATATCTGCAGGGGAAAAACAGAGGATCGATCGATCGACATCTATGGTCGATCGATCGACAATGTAATTCGTGGCAAAAATAAGAAGGGTCGATCGATCGACCCTTATGGTCGATAGATCGACCAAGCAGGGCAGCCTGCAATCCTCCCTGTTTTGGCATACAATCCAACGTCGTTCCAATCGCCGTAACTTTGTTGTTATGCATCGGAATCGCGCACCGTTCGCGGCCACGCGAAGCTAGCGAGGAGAGCTACAACTTCCGTGTAGATGTCGGGCCAGGTGCCCAAGCTGTCAAAAGACTAAAATGCCCTTGCTCGTGCGGTTGTGTACGGAAATCGAGCGAAACGCATCCGGACTTCACACTTAGCATCCAAATACCTACAAAAGCTCAATTAACACCTGCGAAACATGTTATCATAGAAATCCGAGGGTTGTCTGGTTAACGAGCATAAATATAGGGAATAAGATACCCGAGGGGGCTAATAACGCGTAGGTTAACGGGTGAAATACGCAATATTTCCGCCGTATCACACCCCCGAACTTACACATTGCTAGTCCCTAGCAATGAAATAAGATGCAACAAGAAGAACAAGTAAACCAACACAGGAGAGAGTACAAAAGTATGGTATAAAAGCAATAAAAAGAAAAAGCCACTTTCGCGGGCGATTCGATTGCATTTAGCATATGCAATAAGCCGTTAAATCCCTAGGTTACCCTAGTGGACGAGTGTCGTCTCGTGAGGGTTTTCAGGGATGAAACCCACAAACATCATAAAGTTTCCTCAAAATATGCCCAATCAAGTAAGACAAACTCATCAGTGCGAACAAGATTTCAACATGTAATTAGCATAGCAAACGAATTCGCATGAGAAGTCCGTAGTTATTAACATTATCGAATGCACCTCAATGAATTGAAACTCTAGCATGTGGGAGGGAAGTGAGCATATGCAAAGTATGATTTGGAGAAAAACTTAAATAATTCGGATACTAAACATCAAAGCATGCATACATTCAATCCTCACGGGCATTACGCTCAACAAATAAATTCACTATGAAAAGGGAGGTAATACACGGGACATGCGGGCATAAAGAGTAATTGTAAATGGAAACTAGGCCGCACACATGTCACAGAAGAAGAACGCTATATAGGAAATAAAAATTGCAATCTCAGTGAAAGGATACCGCACACTAAAAGAGGCGAAATGTATTTTCACAGATTATCAAAACTATTTAAACTTTTGAATTACATCTACTTAAGATCACATAGGTCTTGTAATAGGGTTGTAATGTATGGCTAGGTTAAGGTACGAAATGAAAGGTATATGTACGGATTCAAAGTGTTTGGGGATGAAAATCGAAATAATGTAAAAAGTGGGCAATAACAAAAGTTGGACAAAGATGTCCAAACGAGCATAAATATAGCAATCGAGAGAGTAATCAAAGCTTATTGAAACACTACAAACAATATTTACAACTTTCTCTTTCTTTTTCTTTTCTTCCTTTTTTCTCACTTTTTCTTTTTCACTACTTTCTTTTTCTGACACTTCTTACTCTTTTCATACTCAAATTGCAACCACACAACAATAATAACATTCAATTCCAAGCAACAATCCAAACAAGGGTATGTAAGGTAATATATATGGTATAAAACTCCAATTTGGAGTTGGTTATGGGATTTTGGGTAATGAAAAGAAAGGCTAGTATTTAGGCTCAAGTGGGTTGACTAGGGAACATATAAAGGTGAGGTCAAGGTCATATGGGTGATATATCAAAGAGGGCCTAAGATCATTTCACAAAGTATACGCAATTCGCGAGTCAAAACAACATAAGAAAATCATGGTCAAGTAACACATTTCAATGATGAACTCAATTAATGAACGGTCAATGAAAGAATAAAGAGATTACCAACGACTGTAACGTTTTCAATGAGAAAAGAATAGTGTATACACTCACAAATGAAGATAAGTCTCTAATCTCACTCGGTGTAAGTATATACAATGCAGCAAAAGCATACCGAGTTATAAAAATCTTAAGCCAATTCAATATAACAAGAATGGTGCATATGTTCACGGATAAAGTTTAATTCATGAAGTTATTCATAATATTAATGATTTAGGGACTAGAATCTAATAACTTCTAAAATTGAGAACATGCATAGTTGAATTGTCTATTTGATCGGGCAATTATTAAAATTTATCACTGGAAACAAGGCAAAATGCCCAACAAAGGAGAAAAAAGAAAGAAAATATTTTTGAAAATTTTCAAATTTTAACAAAAACATGCTTTGTAACTAAATTGTAATCAAATCCAAGGACTAAACAGCAAAATGGATAGACTATCCTACACCCCCTAACTTAAATGTTGCATTGTCCCCAATGCGTCCATTAAAGAACACAACACAAAGCTAGGAAAAGAATGATATTACCCACACGTGGAGCGATCTCCATAAGTACAAGTCCAAATGAAGCTGCAAAACAAGTTAGTACAAAGCATATGAAGAATATGTACCGATGTATCAAGTGAAGAGAATCTATGTCACAAGTCACAATAATATAGAGGGGCTTAAGTGCAAATACTAGATAAATTGATGGTGAACTTTTTGATTTTATAAAATGGAAGGTCACACACATCAAAATCCAATAAACAACCACAAACTACATTTTCATTTCTCATTTCATAAGTTCAATACAAAATAACTTAATACATAACAACTTCTGAAATAAAAGAAATACGAATAAAAATAAAAATAAAAATAAAAATAAAAAGTACAATACTATCCGATCCCAAAATACAAAAATGAAACCCAGCACAACAACAGCCTAGTGGCCAGAACCACTAGGATCGGAGGGGTCCTGAAAATGAGGAGGCACTGGCGCGTCGGAATCACTGCGCTGCAGATAAAGATCTCTCATCATCCGCTGCATCATCCGGTACTCCTGTCTACTCTGTGCCCTGGCCTGCCTCTGCACTGACCACTCCAGCCGCTGCTCGGCCTGAAACTGCTCCTGATGAGCCTGCTGCTGAGCCCACTGCTGCCGCTGATCGGCCTGCAACTGGTCCAGGCGCGACTCCCAAGTCGCCCACCTGAGCTGGGTCTCCTCCCAGCGCTGGTCCTGCACTACCTGGTATGCCGCAAAGCGGGCATCATCCTCTGTATGTGGCACGTGAGAACCCTCACCAGTCTCCATCTCTCTAATCTCCTCCTCCTCGGCCATATCGTCTGCAACCTCCGCCCTCTGCCTCTTCGTCGCCGGTTGCCCCCACTCGCGCTTCAGCATTCTTGTGATGTTGGCCTGTGTTAGAAGCCCGAGTGGATCGTGTTTGCGGTCGGCGATTAACTCGGGGCAACCGTGAGAAATACAAATCTTAGTGATGAGGGCAGGAAAAGGGAGGGAAAATGTCTTGGCTCTCTCCTTGGCAGTAGCGCACATCATATCCAGAAATATGTTGGGCAAACTGATATTGCCCAAATTATTAATCAGTGCGTAGATAAATGCGGCGTGCTTGTGACGCACCTCAGATCAGTTGCTCGTCACCATAAAGCAGTGGACATTGATGTAGTGAATTAGTCTCGGTAGGTCCTCCATTGCAGCCGAACGAAAAGCCATTCTTTTCCATTCTTCACCCGGTGCAAGGCTCTCTATCAATGTCGTCAAGCCAAAAACATCCCCATCGGTTAAACTGACAGCGTTCTCGGGGTTCGGTACATGCATGAAGGCGGCCAAATCTGATAAGCGAAAAGGTACCCTCACCCCTCGAACCATGGCCTCGAAAGTGGTCGGCCCGTCACCTTTCACCACTACTAATGTCGCATAAAATATTCTGACCAATTCTTCATTAATGCGCCCATTAGTGACGAGAAAAGTCTCCCATCCCTGGCGCCTCAGAATAACTCGCGCCTCACTTGGCAAATCCTCAAGCTTCCAGGCATAATTGTAGGCCAACGGCCTCTGAGCAGTCTCGAAATAGGCCTGAAACCATTCCCGTTCCTTCGTGCAACGGAAACCCTCGAAACCCAAGGTTGGCACGCACACCGTGGAGTTATATTTCTTTGATTGTGCCATTTCAACCTACAAAACAAGAATTAAGCAATACAAAAAATATTGTAAGCGCAATTAATGGTTAGTTTAGTGTACGAGTTGAAATGGGGTGCGAGTGCCCAAAACCGAGGTAACAAAGTGCAACATTGCGCTAAAATATGTCGGAATACGACAACGAGTAAAAATCACCCAAGTGTGCGCCAAAAAATGCATTGAAAAATATTTTGGGCATTTTGGCGAACACTTGGCGTGCGCAATGTGCGTCAAGGGTGAGAATACCAAGTTTGAACCAACAAAACCACCCCACTCATGAACAACCAACAATGCAGCGATCAAAACATGTTCATGAGTGGATTTATAACAAGAATAAAGCATAAATTCAGTTGGAACAAATCGAAATCAGGGGATAAACCAACATTCAAACAATGTGTCAACCTAGGGTTTAAACATGCATTTTGTGACACATTTCTACCAAAAACTACAAAATCATGAAAAACAAGTAGAAATATACCTTGGATATGCAGTGATTGGAAGAAAAATGAAGGAATTTGGTGTAGGGAAATATTAGGGCACAAATCGTATTGAGAGGAGAGGAGAGAAATAAGAAGAAAGGGGAAAAAATAAGGCAGAACTCGGCTTAAACCTGGTCGATCGATCGATCGACTCCCAAGGGTCGATCGATCGACCAAGCAGGAAAAAGCCTACTGCATTGAAAGTTTAAAGTGGGGGGGGGGGGGGGAATGCAATTTGGGGACAAATATGGGGTATAAAAAGAAAATAAATATAAATATAGTATATATATATATGTACACATAAAAATATGAAACAAAAATAGAAAAATCAAAATAAAAATAAAATAAAAATAAAATACACATAGGCCTAGATATACACACCTAAAAGGCCTAGGCTAAAGAAAATAAAAAAATAAAAATGAAAGAAAATAAAAATACGTACACGAGCAACGCACACGCATAATCACGACAACAAATGAAAAATAAAATAAAAGAAAAATAAAAACAAATGCAATTGCATGAGGATGCGTGTGTGAATATCAAAGGGAAAAAAATGTTTTTGTGATTTTTTGATTATTTTCTTAACAAATGTGTGCCGGGGCGCATATCTCCGCAAATTCAAGTCCGTTGAACCTACAAAAGAATTAGAACCAAGCATACGAAAAGAAATAAAAAGAGTTTAGCTAATTACACTAGGCTAAAATCAAGAAAAACTAAAATAAAGAAGTTAGTATATACAACCTACACTCGGAATGCGCACTTAACTATACACTAAAAGTTTGAACTTTTGAGGGTCCACCCAAAACACGATTTGACTTTGGAGGATCAACGGTGGACCCTCCCGAGCATGCATGCCTCCCGGAAAATAGGAATTCCGTTTGAACAACGGAAGGCATGTGGGCGGTGAAAGAAATGAACCATCGCCAAGGACGATGGGGGATTTGGATAACAAGGGGGAAAAGTACACTTGAGGACCAAGAAAAATCGATTCATCTCCCAAAGGTTTTTCAAAGGAAATGGGAGATGGTGCACACATCGGGACAACAACCATCGACAACAAGTCCGGTAAAGAGTCCTCGTCGGTAAAAAGTGTAGAAATTTTAATTTCTACCGACTCACAGGAATCAACCGGTAATTCTAATGGTTGGATCACGGAAAACGAATATGGTGATGAAACAAATTCAATCTCAATCGACTCATCGTCGGAAGGAGATTGAATTTCGAGGGAGAGAGATGCACACTCGATGAGAAATTCTTTGAAAAATTGAGGTGAAACACAAGTTTCCACCTCCTCGTTGTTTTGTGGAAAAGAATTAATCTCATCGCAAAGTTCACCAAGTCTCATTCCAGCATCATTTAAGCTTTCCAAACCTTGGGAGTAAAGAAGAAAAGTCTCTTCCAAAGTAGGCTTCCTCGGCTCTAGATCCTCGGATTCCTCATTTGTTTGAAACTCGTCTTCGAAAGTAATGAGATGAAGATCGTCATTGGATTCGAATAATGAATCCAACTCAAGCTCCCAATAACGATTTTCATTCCGATAAATGTTTTCAAGTCTTTGATTTTCAAGAAAATCTTCAAAATGGAAAACTTGAAAACTATCCCCAAAGTAAGAATCATTAGAATGACCGTAATAACTATAAAAGAAAGACATGGTTACCTTGGTGTTGAAAGATGGAGAATCCAAAAAAAAGAAAGTGAGCAACCTCGAATAGAAGCTTCTTAGCGCTCAAAGTATGCAAATCCTGCAAGAAAGGTTAAGAGAAAGAATACAAATAAAAAAGGAAAAGTACTACGAAATCATAAAACAATTACTATCTAAAACAACAACTCCCCGGCAACGGCGCCAATTTGATCAAGCGCGAAAAGTAGCGCGTGTAAAGACGCTAATCGTTGTTTTCCTTTCGCCAACTCAATACAAAAACCTAAGTTACAACTACACTTGCGGGGCAAGTAGAGCGGTAAGTCGGGTATCGAGAATCCACAGGGAGTTATTAAATTTCAGATGTTAATTGCTTTAAAACTTCAGGAATAAAAGTGTAAAAGGTGATAGGTGGTTATGGTGACTAAAGAAAATGAGAAGTTACGCTAAATTAAAGTAAAGCGAGGATCGGGATCGCATTCTACCAAACGGATCGAAACAACTACTAACTAGAGTTAAGGCTCGAAAGCAATCTAATCGAACATTTCCAATTAAGCATAAACATCACACAATAAGGAATTTAAGCCAAAGTTGTGAGATTAAACATTTAATCAAAAATGATCACACGCGGATTAAACTCGGATTGTCGCTATAAACTCTAACGTTGCATGACAAAGAAAGATAAACGCTTAACAATCCAACTTTGATACGCGCGGTTTCAATTAAACGCGATTTTGCACTAAACCTAGTTTTCGGAGCTCGGGGCCCGAAAATGGCGGAAATGAAATCCCGACCCTATTTATCTAAGGGTGCATGGTGAGTTAAACTAAATTATGCTAATTAGACTAAGAAAGCAAGAATTAAAGCATGTAAACTAGTTAGGAAGCATTGAAACTAAATTACAAGGCAAGAGGAAAAGAAGAACAAACTATATAAAAGGAGAGGAAGTGAATAGTTCAATCTTACAAACCACATGGGTTGTCAATCGAAGAAGAAGAAGAAAGGAAATCTCCACACCAAACCCTAACTAACTATCTAATTCAGAATATAAGTTATCTCTCTTATTACAACAAAAACCAACTTATATAGTAAGTTGTAATAAAAGAAAAGGAAAAAGAAAAGTAGCAAAATATCTGCAGGGGAAAAACAGAGGATCGATCGATCGACATCTATGGTCGATCGATCGACAATGTAATTCGTGGCAAAAATAAGAAGGGTCGATCGATCGACCCTTATGGTCGATAGATCGACCAAGCAGGGCAGCCTGCAATCCTCCCTGTTTTGGCATACAATCCAATGTCGCTCCAATCGCCGTAACTTTGTCGTTATGCATCGGAATCGCGCACCGTTCGCGGCCACGCGAAGCTAGCGAGGAGAGCTACAACTTCCGTGCAGATGTCGGGCCAGGTGCCCAAGCTGTCAAAAGACTAAAATTCCCTTGCGCGTGCGGTTGTGTACGGAAATCGAGTGGAACGCATCCGGACTTCACACTTAGCATCCAAATACCTACAAAAGCTCAATTAACACCTGCGAAACATGTTATCATAGAAATCCGAGGGTTGTCTGGTTAACGAGCATAAATATAGGGAATAAGATACTCGAGGGGGCTAATAACGCGTAGGTTAACGGGTGAAATCCGCAATATTTCCGCCGTATCAGTAATTAATTTCGCTACTTGAATTACTAAATAGATTTTCTCTATCTAAGGCGCATTTCGTAATTAAGTTTCACTACTTAACTTACCAATTCAGTATGTATCTTTAAATACATAATATATATCAATCTACTAATACACGGAAGTAGAATATCATCAAGTATATATATTTCACACACAATATATACTAAATATCAGTCATTGCTATTTTGCCCTTTTTATACACGTAAAGGACTCTTGGTTCAGAATGATTCATCGACCCCAATTAAGAATTGGTTCGGAATGATACATCGACCCCAATTATTTATATACACAAATAAAGATCTCTTGGTTCGGAATGATTCATCGACTCCAAGTGAGAGTTGGTTCAGAATTATCCATCGACCCCAACTATTTTAAAAATATATACACATATTCTGGTTCGGGACTCTCTCATCGCAACACCAGTTCAATGTTTGGTTCGGCATTTCTGATCGACCCCAAATATATAATAACTTTATGTTAGTTCGGAATGTCTCATCGACCCTAACATAATTAATTTAGGTATAAATCTCTTGACCTAAAAGATCACATAATTCAGTAGGTACACGCCCGACCTATTAATCATATACGTACGTAATATTTTAAATCTCATATATCTACCGTACAATATTCGCTTTACGATTTATCTCATTAATCGTATTTATTTGAGTATTCACACAACTCTAAGGGTCCTAGTTACCCCTTACATATAATTTCAGTAGTTATTTCTTACCCTACTGGTCTATTACTTAAATTGAATTTACTTAGCCTCGTACCTCAATTTCTGTAGTCCCCGATATTCTACTAAATCGGATTATTCTTCTCGGTCCGTAATCCAAGCCCTACACCCAATGGCCTTATCGGACCTCAACAATATACCTACTGGTCTTATTCTCACTCCCATATAAGTATAATGTAAATCCTAGAATACTCATTCATTCCCGAACTCAACGAAGAATTAAACACAAAATTTTCGGGAAATAGCTTGCGTCGATCGATCGACGACTGGGATCGATTGATCAACTTTGATCGATCGATAGTTCGAGATCGATCGATCGATCGAACAGGGACAGACGCAGTCTTCTTCTTCGTTAAGATTTTTCCTCCATTAACAAATCTTCAAACTCCATTATAGTCCACCAAACTTTGACCCAATGATCCTAACATATTTTCACATATCCTAGGACAGTTTCTAACATGTCAAATACATCAAAACTCCAATTCCTTTAAAGAAATAGTGAATTAAACCCAAAATTTCTTGAAACCCTAGTTATGGTGTTCTTCCCATATTTTCATTCAAAATCCAAATTTTATTTCGAAAATTCATCAACTCCAATCTGAATATTAATCCTCTACATAAGTTAAATCATTCTACATGCGATTCCTATCCCAACATGTATAAATATCATCATTCTCCAATCAAGATATTGATTTAAACAAGACTATTCAAAAATCCTACACATGGGTATTATAACTTTATAATTTTTGCAATAAACAACTTGCCTTATGATCAGTAGGGTCTGATTTTGTGGTTGTTGTTGATGATTGATGATCTTCATCCTTCAATCCTTCTTCCCCAACAAGTTGATAGTGAAAATCTCCTTTGAATCCTTCCCAATTCTTTCTTTTCCCTTGAGAATGGTTTCTCTCTTATCTCTAATGGCTATGGTGTGTTTTCATGGGTTTTCTAACCCTAACCCCTCTATCATACGGCTGATATAAAGCTCTCAATTTCGTAGGTCTACATACTCTCTCATGTTAAAAGACCAAAACGCCCCAGAACGGTCTCGGTTTAGTCCAAAATTACCCCGGGACTCAACTAGTACCCCCGGGTATACTATTTTGACTAATTTGACCCTTCCGGACTCATCTACGACCTCTAAATTATCATTTGAGTCACTTTAAAAATATTACTCATTCTCACCCCAACACGGTCTACACGCGTTAAGTAACTATTTACCACTCGCACTAAGTAAATATAATGAGGCAATATAAACCGGTATCTATCTCTCGATTAATATTCCAAAATTAAAATTTTAAATAAACTCTATAAATTACTACTCTTACGTAATTTAAATTAAGCTGTATTTTCTCATTTAATTCTCCAATTTAATTAAATAGAATATTTGGAATATTCAAAAATACGGGGTATTACATACTTCCCCCCTTGTAAAGGAATTTCATCCTCGAAATTAGGATAAGGCTAAAATATGGGGTATTACAATTGTAAGGTCAAATTTCCAATCGAGTCATTTGTTTTATTTTCTACATTCTGGTGGACAAAACAATTGTGGGTCATTCCTCTTCAAGCCTCATTGAACCTTAAAGATTCGAGCAGTGTATCCAATGTTCACGCGACGTCAATTTTCACGCCATGTTCACTCTTCGAAAAGGTATATGACCAAATCACTTTTAACTGTTGAAGTATTTTCTATAAACGAGAAATTTTCTCACAACGTAAAGTTTACAAAAAATTCAATTTTCATAAAGAAGTATTTTTGGATTTTTTTAACTTTGTCTGGGCTAATTCTATAATCTCATTCGATATTTCTCCAGGTCGTTCGAACGACCTGGATCTGATGACCTTCAACAGACCTCATTAGAAACTCATTAGAAGCTCGTTAGGAATGTCGTTCGAACAACCTCATTCAAACGAGATTTCTGACGACCTATCTAACCCTATACTGGAACATCGTTAGATAACACGTTCGAACGAGATCTCCCAGATTTGAAAATTCTAACTTATTTTCAGGCAGTTATTTTCCAACAACTATTTTGGTCCACTACTTTTTCAGTTATAACATATGGACGAAAATGAATTTCTTTAACAAAGGAAGTTTTATATCCTCTTGAACACATATTTTATAACTTACCTCTTTTTGGAAAAATAAACCTCCAACACCATTTTCAACTTTTGAAACAAAAACTTTTCAATCATCTTGACATTCAACAAGCAAGTTTGCGGTGGATCTCTGCATTGAAGCTTAGTGGCGACGGTGGTTTTGGGCTTCGGTGGATACCGCGACATGAGTAGTGTCGAGCAACGCGTTGGAGCTTCGCGTACTACAAATTTGAAGGTCGAGGACCGCATAAGCATGTCTTGAGTGAGTCAATGTCTGTAAGTCTTTTGAGTCTCTTATAAAACCTATTTTGTAGTGGATTTTGTCTAGGCCCAACTGTCCGAGGTTTTTCCCATTTGGGTTTTCCTCGTACATTGGCGCGTTGTGGTTGTGATTTTCACAATTTACTTTATTTAATCACATAGATGAATGCTTAGGAGAAAATGGATAAAATTGGAATAATTTTATTTTAATTAACCAAGTTAACAATCTCATTGCATTAATTAAAATTTGTTCTTGCGAACTTATGAATCTGCTACATAAATTAAAATTGGGGAATATCTCTTCTTAGCTAATTTTAATTGGGTTGCGTGTTTGTATTCCACAAAATAAACTAAGAACATATAACCTTGAAAATTCAAATTGGTATCAGAGCAGACAATAAAAGTTATTTAGATGAATCCTACAGGTTATATGGATAGTTTTTCGTCGAATAGACAACCTTTCTTTGATGGAACTAATTACACCTATTGGAAATCACGTATGAAATCTGCCCTTAAATCAATTGATGAACTTGTTTGGGTTATTGTTGAAAGAGGATGGTTCCTTCCTACTATGGGAGTTAATGATGAAATTATATTAACTCCTGTAGAATAGTGGACCGAGGAAGAACTAAAATGGTGTAACTTTAACTCTAAAGGTTTAAATGCCTTATTTGGTGCGGTGTCCCCCGATGAATTTCCTCGTATAATGACGTGCGAAACGTCAAAGGAAGATTGGAATATTCTCCAAGTTACTCATGAGGGAACTAGTATAGTTAAAGCTTCAAAACTTCAAAACTTAACAACCCAATTTGAAACAATCACTAGAAAGAATCTGAAACATTTGATGAGTTTTAGGCTCGTATATCTGATATTGTTAATCCTTGCTTTAACCTAGGTGAAAAAATACCTGAATATCGTGTTGTTAAGAAAATTCTTAGATGTCTTCCTAAGCGGTTCATTCCTAAATTCATTGTTCTTAATTCATTAGGAAATCTAAATACTTTAAAACTTGAAGAACTTGTTTGTGACCTTCAAACTTATGAACTAGATATGTTTCCTAAAGATAACAAAAGTTAAGATAAAGGTGTTGCCTTAAAAGTTAAGAAAGTAGATGTGTCTGATTCTGATGAGTCTGATATAGATCCTGATGATATAACTTTATTTGCTAAAAAATTTAAAAAATTTCTCAAGTTCAAAAAGCAAAACTCTAAATTTGAAAAACTAAAATCTGAGAACAAAAACAAAGGAAATAGAAAATTCAATAATCAGGATCTGAAGAAGTTCAATAAAGATAACTTTAAAAAGGATGATTTGGACAGATGCTTTGAGTGTGAGGGACGTGGTCATAGAACATTTGAGTGCCCTAAAAAACTTAAAAGACAAGGCAAAGAAAAGGCATTTTACAATGCCACTCTAAGTGACAGTGAGAATGAGTCTGAAGACTCTAATGACTCTACCCCATCTAGAAATAATTTCACTACTTTTATGGTAAGCCATGCTAGTAATTCAAGTGTGTCATACCCTAATGTTAACAATTCCGAGAAAAATCTTGAGGTTGCTTCCACTCACTCTACTAGTAGTGATGAAAATGGAAGTGAAAGTGAAATATATGAAAGTGAACTGCAATCCGCCTATTCTGAACTATACACTGAGTCTCTCCGTTTAAAAAGTTAACAAAAAATTAACCTTTAAAGTCTTAACATTAGAAAAAGAGTTGAAAGGCCTCAAGAAGAAGGATGGTTTAGTTAGTCAACTCGAGGCAATTAAGATATCTCTTTCTGAGAAGCTTATCCTGGTAGGTAAAGAAAAATGTGACTTAATTAGCTCCTTGAAAGGTGTCAAAAGGAGCTTAATGTGTCTTTAGAGATTAGAAAATCTCTTGAAGCTAAAATTGACCAACTTGAAAAAGATCTCGAATCCTCTTGCTAAGTTAAAGTCACACTCGAGGATAATTCAGGAAGAATGGGAAAATTATTTCTACGTCCTGTTTTAGGATACAAGGAGAAAGGTTATCAAGAGAGAAAGGGTATAGGATATGAAGAAGGAGATTCTTTCAAAATCAAACCCGAACTCGTAGTTAAGTTTGTTACCAAAACTAATGTTCCTAAAATATATCCTCTTAAGAAACCTTCAAAAGCTAGTCCAAAATAACCCTATGTGTGCACTTATTGTCACAAACGGGGTCATCTTAAAGATTTTTGCTATAAGCTTGAAAATAACTCTCATTTCACATCTTCTAAACAACACTTTAGCTCCTTAACAAGTCTTAAGAACCAAGTTGAGTATCTAGTTAATACCACTAAAGGTCTAATGGAAGAGTTTTTTAGGTTTTCTCAAGTCCAAGGAAATAGTTCCAATTATAACACTAGATCCAACAAAGGAAAGAAAACAACTCAAGCTTGGGTTAAGAAAAATCACTCCAATAAAGATTTTGTTGCTCATGTGGCACTTAAGGATCAAAATACCTCCCAATGGTACTTTGATAGTGGTTGTTCGAGACATATGACTGGTGATAAATCTCTATTTACCACTCTTGAAAACTATAAAGATGGTAAAGTCACTTTTGGGGATGGAAGAAAATCTCGAATCATGGGTAGATGATCTATTGAAATCTTCGGGCTTCCTAAACTTGAAAATGTAATTATGTTGATGGTCTCAAGGCAAATTTGATAAGTATTAGCCAATTATGTGATTAAAATCTTTATGTTAAATTTATCCAATCGGAGTGCACCTTATATGATCAATCGGGTGAATCTATTTTACAAGGTGTTAGAACTAGTGACAATTGCTATGGAATTATTCCTAAATCATCTTTAGTTTGCAATAGTGCAAAAGCCTCGTCTGTTGATCTTTGGCATTAAAGATTAGGTCATGTAAACGTTAGAGATCTTGATAGATTAGTGAGAAAAGAGCTAGTTCGAGGCTTACCACCACTAAGAAAGCCAACCTCTACTATTTACGGACCGTGTCAATTAGGATAGCAAATTAAGAGTCGTCATAAGAAGTTAAACTCTATAACTACCTCTCGTGTCTTAGAATTGATACACATGGACCGTATGGGTCCCACTCATACCGAGAGCATAAGAGGAAAAAGATATATCTTGGTAATGGTGGATGATTTTTCTAGATACTCCATAGTAGGCTTTACAAGAGAAAAATCTGAGACAGTTGATTTTCTTACTGTTAAGTGTAGAACTCTTCAAAATCAACACGGTGTTATCATAAACCATTTTAGGAGTGAAAAAAACCGAATTCAAGGAATCCGATGTGAATGCCTTTTGTGATGAAATAGGAATTAAACATGAATTCTCGACCGTTCGAACTCCACAACAAAATGGTATGTTGAAAGCAAAAATTGAACGATTCAAGAAATGGCAAGATCTATGCTCCTAGGTAGAAATGTGCCCTGTAGGTTTTGGCCGAAGCAGTTAACACCGCATGTCACACAGTAAATAGGGTTTATTTCTGTCCTAACACTACCAAAACACCATATGAATTGTGGATGGGTAAGAAACCTAATCTTTCCTACTTTAGAGTGTTTGGTAGTCCGTGCTATATTCTTCGAGATAGAGAACTTCTAGGCAAATTTGACTCAAGGAGTGATGAAGGTATACTCCTAGGATATTCTCAAAACCGTAGAGCATTTAGAGTATTCAACTTAAGTATCTCTAAAGTCATGGAATCAATTAATGTTAACATAAAAGACGATGCTCCGGCCACATCAATTGAAAATGAGTAATATTTATCTTGTGAATGTGATGTTGTGTCCAATGTTGAAAATATTGAGTCTCAAAATGACTTGGTTGTTCCCACTACTGAGAAAAAGGATCCTTCTCCTTGGGTGCGTAAAAGTCATAACACTTCAAAAATTATAGGAAATCCCGAGGTAGGTGTCAAGACTAGGGCGCAATTAGAAAATGAAGTTACCTATTTATGCTATACTTCTAAAATTAAACCTAAAAACTTTAAAGAAGCATTAAAATATGAACATTGGATTAATGCTATGCAAGAATAACTGTTTCAATTTAAGAAAAAATGATGTTTGGGAATTAGTCCCTAGGCCTTCTAATACAAATGTCATTGGCACCAAATGGATTTTCAAAAATAAAATGGATGAAAATGGTGTCATTGTTCGTAATAAATCAAGATTGGTTGCCCAAGGATACACCCAAATAAAAGGTGTTGACTTTGAATAAATCTTTGCTCCTGTTTCTAAGTTAGAATTGGTTCGCTTTTACTCGCCATAACATGTCACCTTCAATTTAAATTATATCAAATGGATGTAAAAAGTGCCTTTTTAAATGGTATTATTCAAGAAGAAGTTTATGTTGAACAACCGAAAGGGTTTGAGGACCCAAAGCATCCTAATCATGCCTTCTTCCTAAAGAAAGCGCTATATGGGTTGAAACAAGCACCCCGTATTTGGTAGGAAAGACTCACTTCTTATCTTCTTTCTCGTGGCTTTTTGAGAGGGGGAGTAGATATGACACTTTTTGTTCGTCGTGATGAGAGAACAATTCTAGTTGCACAAGTATATGTTGATGACATAGTGTTTGGTTCTACATGAGATAAACATACTCAAATTTTCTCAAAAGAAATGCACAATGAATTTGAGATGAGTATGGTTGATGAACTTACTTTCTTTCTAGGTCTTCATGTTCGTCAACTCGAAAGTGGGATATTTTTGTCCAAAACTAAGTATGCTAAAGACCTTGTTAAGGAATTTAAACTCAAATCCGCTAAATATGCACGCACTCCTATGAGTTCATCGATTAAAGTTAGTAAGGATACCGAAGGAAAGGATGTAGAGCACACACTTTTTAAAAGTATGATAGGTAGTTTACTTTACCTAACCGCTAGTCGTCCGTATATTTCCTTTAGTGTAGGAGTTTGTGTACGCTATCAAGCCGCTCCAAAAGAGTCTCATTTACTTTCCATTAAACGTATTATCAAATATGTGAGTGGGACCCTATCTTTTGGAATTTGGTATTCCTTCGACACAAATGATTGTCTATCGGCCTATTCGGACGCCGACTGGGCAGGAGATGTTGATAGATGTAAAAGTACATCTGGAGGTTGTTTCTATTTTGGAAGTGCACTTGTCTCATGGATGAGCAAGAAATAAAATTCTATTTTTTTATACACGACGAAGGCCGAATACATTGCTGCCGGGAATTGTTGCACTCAACTCATTTGGATGACTCAAATGTTGGAAGATTACGGTATTTCCCAAGGCACTATGACTATCTATTACGAAAATACTAGTGAAATTCACATTTCCCGTAATCCCGTTCAACATTCTAGAACCAAGCATATTAGGATCCATGAACATTTTATTCGTGACTTGGTCGAAGAGAAAATCGTTTCTCTAAGCTTCGTTTCTACCGATCAACAATTGGCCGATATCTTTATTAAACCTCTAGATGCCCTTAGGTTTGAAAACCTTAGGAAATCAATTGGGGTTTGCTCAATTGATTGATATCGAAGCCGTCTATCTAGTTTAGGTTGTTTCCCTTGTATATTTTTATACCTATGAACTAGATTACTTTTGTATATATTTTATTCAAAATCTCAAAAATATTTTTTCGTATTTTCAAGGAAATACGGGAATGGTTAGAAAAGCTTTCACAAAATTTTGTCCATATGGCTTTGTGGTCGATGTATTCGGATCACTATCTTTTTCCATGTCCACGTGGCCTTTGATGAGTAGTTAATCCAGATTTTATTTATCTTGTGCACAAAAAACTCGTTTATGATATGTATTTCTGTGATTTCCTCACACCTTTGCCTTTTTGCACACACCGTTCACGAAATATTGCTGATATCTTATTCACATTGTACTTGCAAAATGAGATTTGGTGTTGTCTTCTCAATCCTGTCACATCTATTATAAGCAATCGAACTTGTGCATGATCATCCGTTGCCCGAATTGAAACAAAACTGATTATATCCCTTCGGTTGATTTCCATTTCAAGCAATGGACTCGGGCTGCGAAAAACATAATTTTTTTGCGTGAATTGCCTCCACTTGCATTCTCGATTGTGTGCCTAAAATAGAAGCATTGAAAATGATATATAATGCCAAGGACAAAATAATTAGCTTGATTGATTCTTCAAAAGAATAGTCTCAATCTATTGTTGCTGATGGGAGATATAAGTTTAAGATCAATGGGCATGCACATTTAAATGATTCATTGCTTTCTCATTGTGACATTATTGGCGAGAGAATCATCTATTTTGTATGCATGTTGCATTCACGTTTAAGCGTTCAATAATATTTCCTTATTGCATAAGGCTAATGTGAGTGAATATTTCGTTTATCTATTGTTTGGCATTCCACACTTGTACATTGTTTTGGCCAAAAACTCTCACTCGCATTGTTCACACCCCTACATTCTCGCTGCCACTATTTGGATATGTTGACACAAGCTAGGACTATTAAAATTCGTATTTTGGCATCTTTCTGGCCTTCCTATTTCCCGTTCTTATTCTATTTTTAATCCTATTTTCTTTTTATTCCTTTTTAAATAAGGGAAATTTCGTCAGAAATTCTCTTTCGAACGAGTTTTCTAACGAAATTTTTACCCAACTCTCTGGAACTTCGTTCGTAATGTCGTTCGAGCGAAAAGTTCATTCGAACAAACTTCTAACGAGATATCTAACGAAATACCCACTATGTTTCTGGAACTTCGTTCGAAAGACATCACTCGTTCAAACGACCTGGGTTTAAAAACTGCGATTTCGTTTCCCTAGATTCTGCCGCCTCAGCCTTTTTTCTTTCCCCTTATTCCTGCACACGTTTCCCATGTCCCTAAATTTTCCCCCACTTCCCAAAACTCTTCCACTCTCTCTTTACCACTCTTCCATTACCCCTTAACCCTTACCCATTATCCCTCTCTACCACTCTCTTTCCCATTTTCTATTTCCCCCGATTTCTCCACCTCACTTCCTTCCTCCATTAACCTCCATTTAATCCAGTGGTTGCTCTGTCGATCTCCCATTTACATTTTTTTTCTTACATTCAAGGTATTTTTTTACATTTCTCTCTCTCTATCTATTTATATCTAACTATATATATACATCTGCCTATACTCGAATATATATATATATATATATATATATATATATATATATATATATATATATATATATATATATATATATATATATATATATATGTGTGTGTGTGTGTGTGTGTGTGTGTGTTTGGGCCTTTTTTTTTTCAAAACCTTTTACTCATTTGTCACCCAAATTCCATATATGACTATGTGTATATCTCTCTAGGTATTTAAGACCAGTCTATTTAGTCCTATTAAGCTACATTCCATGATAATTTAAAATGTATTTTCCTTAATTAAAAATTATTTCTATTTCCCAAATATCAGTTTTCCTCTAATACATTTTTTCCTTTTCATGGAATATATCTTAATTAATTTTTGGCGGATGGGATTTGTGCTAATTGTTTGTTTGATTTGTTGGCTTAATTGGTGTGTTTGGCGGTTTGGTTGGCTTTATGTCGGGTAGGTTCTAGTTTTTGCCCTCATTTAGAATGGCTCGTAATCTTCACCTACGTCGTACTAGTAATTCCCCCGAGGAACGCTCCTCTTCTTATGATGAGGAGTCCAATGCAAATGCAGCTATCCCCGACCTTAGGCTGCGTTGGGGGTCTCTCACTGCCCACACACTATATCACACCCAAGGTTTCTCTACACGCTCTATTATTCGGGAGAAACTTGTTAATCTCCAATCCCTCCACGGCACCACTGTGCATTCGTGGATTTCTGATTTAGGGTGGGACCCCTTATTCTCTCTCATCGACACCATTTTTCCCGACCTCATTCGAAAATTTTATTTTGGGATGCATGATCGGGAGAATCATATTTTCTCTCGAGTGCACGGTATGGAGATTATTGTCTCTCCCGAATCCATTGGTCATCTCCTTTCCTTACCTAGGGTCAATAATCCCTCCTTCCCATGGGCTCCTGATACTCGCCCTGACCCTTCCTTCGTTATGCGCACCGTCTTTAGGCTTATCCCTCCTGGCACTGTCACAATCTTTCACAAACACTTGCATCCCAATTTTATGGTCCTTAATTGTATCGTGTGTGCGTGTCATATTCCCCGTGCGAACACAACACAAATCACCAAAATGCACATGGACCTAATGTTTGCCATTAGCATTAGGGATGCCATAGATCTCCTCGCCTTCCTCTTTAGTGTCATTCGGACGGTTAGGATCCTCCCTTCCAGTCCCGCTTGCCAAGCCCTCCCATTTATTGCTATTATTTCCAGGTGTTGTCTTGCCGCCGGCTTCCCTCGCCTATCCATCGATGTCCCCGTCACCCACTTCCAAACAATTGACATGTCATCGGTCAGTCGATCTCGTGGTCACATACCCCTTAACTCACTCCCTCCGCCTCCTCTCAATCTGCCACTTCCTCCCACCCTGCCCCTAGTCGTCCCACACCCTCTCATACTACCCATCGACCATCTTCTTCGTATGCTCCCGCACCCGTAGATTCGGAGGATATTTTGTTTTTTCGTTCCCAGGTTGAGCAGATTCAGGAAGATAGGCGTCAAGACAGGGTGATTCTGCAGGAGCTTTTGGTTTCCATGCAGCAGGAAAGGCAGGCACAAGCTCGCCGGGAGGAGGCTCAAGCGCGCAGAGATGAAGCACATGCACGTCGAGATTCTCTTCTGTTGGAGCACGTTGAGGCCATTCGCTGCATGGAGATGCGCCGAGGTGTAGGATCATCCAGTTCCGGCTCCCTTCCCGATGATTCTCCTAATGATGCTCCTGCTCCTCGATTTACTATTTTTTTATTCTCCTTTCTCAATGTAATTGTGAGGATGAGTGGATATTTTATTTATGATATTATTTCATTTGGTTTGGATTTTTTTTACTTATGACGTGTATGCACTTTGAATTTTCCCCATTTCCCATTGGTTAATGAATTATAATGGTATTCCCTTTGTTAGTTCATTTCTTAATATCTATTGGTTTATTATCTATTGTTCTCTCGATTTTCTGTTAACATGCAGGCCATTTATTACTTTGTCTTTTCTGGACAAAAAGGGGGAGAACTATTGATAGGTGGAATTAATAATTTAGGCGGAGTTAATTTCTTAATATTCATCATATGCATATTTTAGGGGTAGTTAATTTACTATTCATAACATATGCTAACACACGGCTTTATATATGTTTCATTCTCTACTTCCCCATGCGTTTTTGAATTTGTTGTTTCATGTGTGTAGGATACATCACCTACTCTTTTACAACATCATCAGTCGTGTTACTGAGTCTGTTTTTTTGGGTTTTTGGGACGGGCTTTAGAAACGGCTTGACGGTTGGCTTAGCAAATTCAGTCTTTTTATTTATTTTTTATTATTCTATTTTGTCCCAGAATAGCCAAAGGGGGAGATTTGTAAGGTCAAATTTCCAATCGAGTCATTTGTTTTATTGGCTACATTCCGTTGGACAAAACAATTTTGGGTCATTCCTCTTCAAGCATCATTCAACCTTAAAGATTCGAACAGTGTATCCAAAGTTCACGCGACATCAATTTGCACGCCATGTTCACTCTTCAAAAAGGTATATGACCAAATCACTTTGAAGTGTTGGAGTATTTTTTATAAACGAGAAATTCTCTCATAACGTAAAGTTTACAAAAAATTCAATTTTCATAAAGAAGTATTTTTGTATTTTTCTAAACTTGTCTGGGCTAGTTTTGTAATCTCGTTCGATATTTCTCCAAGTCGTTCGAACGACCTGGATCTAACGGCCTTCCACAGACCACACTGGAAACTCGTTAGAAGCTCGTTAGAAATGCTGTTCGAACAACCTCGTTCGAACGAGATTTCTGATGACCTATCTAACCCTATACTGGATCATCGTTAGATAACTCGTTCGAACGACATGTTGTTCGAACGACCTCGTTTGAACGAGATCTCCCAGATTTGAAAATTCTAACTTATTTTCGGGCAGTTATTTTCCTACAACTGTTTTGGTCCACTACTTTTTCAGTTATAACATATGGATGAAAATGAGTTTCTTTAACAAAGGAAGTTTTATATCCTCTTGAACACATCTTTTATAACTTCCCTCTTTTTGGAAAAATAAACCTTTAACACCATTTTCAACTTTTGAAACAAAACCTCTTCAATCATCTTAACATTCAACAAGCAAGTTTGCGGTGGATCTCTGCATTCAAGCTTAGTGGCGACGGTGGTTTTGGGCTTCGGTGGATACCACGACACGAGTAGTGTTGAGCAACGCGTTGGAGCTTCGCGCACTATAAATTCAGAGGTCGAGGACGACATAAGCATGTCTTGAGTGAGTCAATATCTGTAAGTCTTTTGTGTCTCTTGTAAAACCTATTTTGTAGTGGATTTTGTCTAGGCCCAGCCGTTTGAGGTTTTTTCCATTTGGGTTTTCCTCGTACATTGGCGCGTTGTGGTTGTGATTTTCGCAATTTACTTTATTTAATCACATAGATGTATGCTTAGGAGAAAATGGATAAAATTGGAATAATTTTATTTTAATTAACCAAGTTAACAATCTCATTGCATTAATTGGAATTTGTTCTTGCGAACTTATGAATCTGCTACATAAATTAAAATTGGGGAATATCTCTTCTTAGCTAATTTTAATTGGGTTGCATGTGTGTATTCCACGAAATAAATTAAGAACATATAACCTTGAAACTTCACACATCAACAGTAAAAATATATAATTTTCCCCCCACCCCAATTTATATAAACCGCATAGATTTATATTAACTAGTCCCATACCTAATTAGCATAAATCGCAACTAAGGCCCACTTTATTAGTCACATACCTAACAAGAGTACTATAACGTTGGGTGAAAGCCAATTATCTAAAATACCAACGTCCTCGAAATATTCAATATTATAATATTTCGTAATTTACATTATCAACTATTTATGATAATATTCTCAACAATACTAAATTCCCAATAAATGATTTTTAATCCAAATATGGGGAAATTAAGAACACGTAATTATTATTATACTTTTTTCGAATCATTATTAGTCTTAAGTTCCATAATTATTATTTATTTTCTAGCACAAGTAATTTAATTGTTTTAGGAATTTACATAAACATCCAATTTAAATTACTAAGGGGTCCTCTACATATATGTGCCCACAATATCACCAACTAAGTAAATACAATCCAAATAACAACAAAATTATATTTATTTGGTATAATTAATTATTTTAACAAAAACAATCCCATAATTATTCTCTTCAATATATTATGTTCTTAATTTCTTTTAGAACACGAGTTTTAATGGAGGCTGTAATCAAGACATATATCACTAAAGGAAAAGAATAGGGTAAACATGCCTGATTTTCGAATGTTGAAATTGACGAGAGATTCGGGTTCTCCTCGGAAAATTGATCGAAAAATTCTCTTGCATCACTTTGAAATAATTGTCTTTGACCCCCCAAAAATAAGCTTGAAAAACTATTTTAATTGTGTTTTGGGTTTTGGAGGTGGAAAATGAAGAGAGAAGGGTGTGTTGGCTGCTAAGGGTTTGCAAAAGTTGTGTGTTGAAATTCCTAACCCGAGCTTCCTTTTCATAGTAAAGTTTGAGGGTTAAAAATATTACTAAAATTCTTTATTTCGTCAAAATGACAAACTGCTACGCATAAATTCTAGGACCATCAATCGATCGATGAAAATGGTCGATCGATCTACCATCGATCGATCGATGAAAATGGTCGATCGATCGATCATGCCAAAAATCTAACAGTTTCCCCTAAATATGCCATAAGGCAAAATATTAAAAATTCGATTAAAAATTCGTTTTAAATCCGATTTCAATTCCGCTTGAAGTTCTATTGTTCTAAAATCATAACCAACATATTTAACCAATAAAATTTATAAAATTCAATTTTTTTATTTAAAAATACTCATTTAAAAATCCGGGTTGTTACACACCCTTGTTTTACAAGAACCCAAGATTCAACCCATAGCTGAACACGCATAAAAGTTAACTATATTGTAAAGATGTTAAGTTCGTAAATGGTTCACACCAATTGAGGTCTAAAGCCAACATGCGAAAGTTTAAGCAAGTCAATAATGCAAATAAAAAAAATATGCTAGACGAATTATGTTCACACCCATTGGCCTTCAACTTATATCTCCCTCAAAAGTGCTCTCTTTAAATATTTTTTGTTTTCATTTTTATGAGAGTATGCTTTAACGTAGATATTTACTTTTGTATTTCCTATCATATGCACATGTATTAGTATTTTGACAAACGGAGCTTTTATCACATAAAGAAAAACACTTCCCATTGCACACTAATCATTTTTTTTGAATAAAACCTCACAAGCAATGATTCTTACCTGCAGAGTTTCAAAAATCTAGAAATAAAAAATATGTGACACGATTGAGTGCAAAACACATGAAATGTACAATTTTTTGAATCAAAATCGGAGATATGCCCTAGTTCAACTCATGTATATGTGTGCTATATGGAAATGACTACTTTATATGCAACATGAATTATTCTTATCGAACTCCTTAAGAGGTTAAGAAAAAATATAAGCGGATGCTCTACCCTCTTAAGTTTTTTTATTGAATCTGAAGCTTGGGGTGGGGGGGGGGGGGGGGTGGGGGTGGGGGGCAAGACAAGAGGGATATAGTAAAATTAAAAGAAAATTTTGTAGTTCATACAGAAGAGATAAATTACCTAAGCATGCAAAAGAAAAACCATGGAAGGCTTACAAAACAAGAGAACAAACTAATTTTTAAATGTAAGAGATAAATCTCTAGCCATAAACTGGTTATATTCAGCATGAGCAGACCATCACCACTTAATAATATTATGATTAAGACCCATGTGAGTGATATGATCTACCACTTAATTGCCCTCTCTATAAATATGAGAAACCCAAATGAGAGGTATAATTTGCAATTGTGCCATCTAGAAGAAAGGGACCATGGAGGGGAGATGGATGGAACATTTAAATAAGACAAGACTAAGGTATAATCTAGCTCAATCCACAAGTGTTTCCAATTGTGCTTCCAAGTAAATTCAATACTAGTGATGCATTCTTCCAATTCATTATAGAAAGTAATACGAGGGGAATGTAGTTTTTTCTAGAAGGAACCTTTAACGAACCCTCTAGAAGTTCAAAATACTCCCGTGATGGAAGCAGTGTCAAGACATCCAAGCTCAAGACCATCCGTGTTAAGTTTGATCCATGAGAGAGGGGGGTGAATCCACATAACTGGAGTGATAGAAGGATATTTCCTTTAATGTTTAATTTCCTTAGAATACAAAGATAAAAAATGAAGTTGGATTAACTTTTGATAAAGGAAGTGCAAGAGTTGAATAATGGAGATTGATCTTTGAAGACTCTTCAGTTTTTGACTCTTCAAATGACATTGAAGCAAGAAATGATTATATCAATCCATATATCATTGATTTGAGGGTTGATCTTGCAATTAAGAGCTTCCTTTTAGCAATCTAAGATGCAATTAAAAGTGATGAAGTTCATCTGGAAAATGTCAGCAATCCAAGACCATAGTTTGATAGAAAATGAACAATTAAAAAAAATATCATAACCATCCCCGTGGGATCCTTCTACATGGATCACACTTAGTGAAAAATTAGAAACACGCTTTGTGAAGATTAAAGATGGTAGGCATATTATTGTGAAGAACTTTTTAAAACATAGTGGAAATCTTATGAAGAATTCAATTTCTCCAAATTGAGGAGAACTAGGGAA
The DNA here is from genome assembly GCA_949130495.1 of Sambucus nigra. Taxonomy (NCBI): domain Eukaryota; kingdom Viridiplantae; phylum Streptophyta; class Magnoliopsida; order Dipsacales; family Adoxaceae; genus Sambucus; species Sambucus nigra. Next base: position 287,876,828 of record OX422215.1, on the reverse strand, counting down.
ATTACTGGTCATGTTCCACCAATCGGTCATAAGTTTCCTTGAAAGTAATGTCACCAGTACGGGAAAGTGTCCATATCGATTTATCACCCATTTTTATAGTCCGGAGAGGGTAATTCATTATTATAAAGTAAATATTTAGGAATAAGGAAGCTAACATAGTAGGGATGTGCCATTTATTTTCTTGGATGAAGTCAGATAAGAGACTGGAGGCTTCTTTTATCAAGGTTATTACAATCAAGCATGGAAACTATATAGGAGCCAAGCCAATTATCTCCTCAGAAATGAATATTATCACGAGAACCAATAATCAAGTGAGAATTAAGAAGAATACAATAAAAATCATCTTTCATACCTGGCCAAATGTAACTGATTTTGTCATTGGTACCACTATAAAATGGTTTAAATCTTGCTATGATAAAAGAATCCCTATGAGAGGACTTAAAAGAGCTATCCCAGGCATGATTCAGGACCGAGGCTTTATTGAGGGTATTTAATATTCTCAAACTCGGGCCTCCTTCATCATTATATTGACAAATACATTTCCGAGCCATGGTGACTATCTTCCTGTGAGTGATTGAACCGACCCATGTGAAGTTTTTTAACCATTGTTAAATTATTTTCAATAGAGTTTTAGGCCACTTATAGATTTTAAACCTATACAACCTCATAGGATGGATAACATATTTTACTAGTTAGATTCTGCTTACCGTGGAAATGGATTTTCCTTGCCAACCCTCTAGTTTGGATTTGATTTTATTTGAAAGAGGTCTCAAGTGAAAATATATAGGTTTGCCTCTGAATATGAGAACCCCCATGTATGATAAGGAATCTCCTCCATCTTTTATATTGAGAATATTAAAGGTGTCATTTTTTCTATTTGAAGTTAGTTTAGTTTGCCAATAAACACATTGCATTTGTCCAGATTGATAAACATGATATAATCTTTAGCATAAGAGTGAAATAAAGCCACAAGAGATTTGAGCGAGGAAAAGTCACCTTTATAAAAGATCATAATATCATCAGTAAATAGTAAATTAGAAGGACCCCTCCCAAGATGGACATAGGAGAAATTAAACCATCATCCACCAATTTAAAAATGCCCATGCTAAAGACTTCTTCAGCAGTATAGATGATAATAGGAGAAATGGAGTCCCCTTATCTGACTCCTCTAGAACATGTGAAGTAGCTAATGAGGGAGCCGTTGAAGAGAATAAAGAGGTTCGCCAAGTGTAGAATCACTGAGATGAAGTTAACAAATTTAGAGCAAAAACCAAAATATTTTAAAGTATCAAGCAAGAAGTCCTAGTCGAGAGTGTGCAAAAGCTTTAGTAAAATCAAGCTTGATCCCAACATTGCCACCATAACTTTTAAAATTTAAAAAATTAAAGCACTCGGAAGAAAACCCGAAGTTTTGGATAATGTTTATCTGTTTAACGAAGCCAGTATGGTTAAAAGAGAAAATCTTTGGAGCACTAAGGTTAAGTCAATCATATAGGATTTTAGAAATGATTTTAAATGAGAAATTAGGCAAGGCAATTTTCCTAAAATTGGAGATATCATTAGCTTACGACCTTTTAAGAATAAGAACAATGTGGATTGAATTAAAGACATGAAAGATCCATTCATGGTTAAATAAACTTTTGACTATAAGACAAACCTCATTTTTAATTAAATCCCAAAAGTTTGGTAGAATAGACCACCAAATCCATCAGGACTAGCGACAGAGTTAGGATTTATACTGAAGACGGTGTTTCTAATATAATCATCCATAAGCTGAGAAATATGAGAGTTATTATTAATATAATTTAACATGGGATGGATGAGGGAATCAATCAAAGAAGACCTGAATCCTTCTAATTAGGAAGATTAAAGAGAGGTGAAGTGGTTGATAATATGGGCTTTGAGGAGAGGAGGCTCAGAAATCATTAACCCCTTATCTTTGAGGCAGAAAATTCTATTTATATATCTTCCAAACTTAGCAACTTTATGAACATATGAATAATTATGATCCTCTTCCTTTAACCATTTGAATCTAGGCCTGTCTTTCCAAAAGGAAGATTTATTGGTCATAGCTTTAGAGAGATTAGTTTTAACAATAGTCTAATTATTGGCTTAACATCTGAGTAACCTATAGATTCAATCTCTTGTTAAATGTGCAAAAGGATATTACTGCAGGTTTTCACTTTGTTATAATTGTTACAAAAAACATTTGTATTCCATCTTCTTAAGTCACTCCTTAAAGTTTTGAGTTTCTTCATAAGGACAATCATAGGATATCCAACAACAGAGGGAGAAAGTAAAAAAAAAACTTGCAAGAAGTTTTTTTTTTTGGTCCAAGATGAGATTAATTTAATAGGATTTGGTCCATCCTACCTATTAGTATTAGAATGGAAGATGAGGAGGGTAATGATCAGAGTGAGATCTCAGATCAATTTTTCAAGTAATGACGTCCTAAATATACAATCAATTTTGGTTACAAAGAGACCTATCAAGCCTTCTCTGAACAGATCTATGATCATTCTTGACCCAAGTGTGGAAAATACCAGTTGTATTAATTTAAATCATTTCCACAATGTCAGTCATATGTTCGAAGTCCGGGCAAGGTCTATTGTATGAAAGCCTAGTCCATTTACATTCATAGGATCCCAAAAGAATTTGATTCTGAAAAGTGAGTTGGTTTTGCATGTAGCAAAAGTGAGTTGGCTTTTCATATATAAACATGTTTAAAGTCAAGGCAAGGTCTATGGTATGCACGTTTATATGTTTGAAGTCAAGGCAAGGTTTTTCTCATGTTGAGAATGACGGGTGAACAATGGTGAGATTGGCTTTGCCTGTGGCAACATGGGAAGAATTTGATGCCACAACATCTGGATCTCATAAGATATATGGGCAATCATTGAATTCAATGGAGGAGAGAGACACGGTTTGCAGTAGAATAAGCAAGAAGGGTTCGGAGAAGAAAAATCACCATGGTAACCACCATTAGTATTATATTCCAATTCCTTAGCTCTAGTGTCTAGTAAAAATTGACCCTCCTAAGTTTCTAATAAAGAATAGGGTATAATATAACATAATATATTTTCTAAAAATTTCAATCATCTCAAAACATTAGCAAACCGCAAAAAACATAAACATGGAAATCTTTTTGTATTTTCTTAAATTTTTCAAAAGATAAAATCTTTTTTGTTTTTCTTTAAATGATTCAAAAGAAGATTTTTTTTTTAATTCTCATTTATAAGACAAAACAAACCAAATAAAATAAAGAATTACAATGATATACATATAATCAAGGATATAAAAAGTATCATGCAATAGAGAATTATCCAAGAATAGGAAGGAACACACCACGACTAGGAAAAGAATAAATTATAATCACACCTAGCAAATGGAGAAAAATGAAACTAATCACCCATGAAACAAAGCCTCACTGCCTAAAGAAATTTTAACAATATGTGTATGCAAGGGAATGATGTGAGAAAAATCAAATATACCAATTGATTGATCAACCAATGTCGATTTTCTAACCCAAATAAATCTGATGGTGGGAACATGGTTTTTTGGAATTAGGTCGGTTCTAGCCATAAGAAGTACCTTTAAGTATAGGATTTATAGCTATAATTTTTTTAGTGAGGTTTCTAATCCTTTGTCAACTTAAACCTTCGGCTAGTAAATTGGTTGTCATTGGCATCCTAAAAAAATTTCTAAGATCAAAACAAAATTTCTTAAGGTGGCATTTTCTATCACAAAATGCATGTATAAAAGAGAGAACGATTACCTTTGTATTGATCACTAATGATGTCTTGGGGTGGTTACTTAGGCTTAGTCATGTTGGTTGCACTCTCAAAAAATTAGCCTTGGTCTTGGGTGAATGTGGACTATCCTTTTTAACACCTAGATACTGTTTATAAATTTTAATATGGAAGGACCTTAACATTTTTTTTATTAGTTAGATCTCCAATTCAACCTTTGCTTTCTTTGAGTCTTCTAACTCACTTTCTAGAAATGAACCCTAGCCTCAACCAGGGTTGGATCCATGATTCTAACTATGGGGGAAATATATATATATTATCAATGTTATAAAAATAATACCGTAATATCCATTTTCTACCAAGTTAAATAAGAAAATATATTACAACAATTTATATAAATAGATATTCATTGTCAATGTATATAGTTACAAAAATGTGATGATAATAATTCACCCCCAAAAGGACTTGATCATACAAATAGTTATGTTCTTTTGACATTGACTAACAAAAAATAGTAATTGTTCTTCCATTCATCTATGGCCTATACTAAATTTGGCATTTGAAACTGTGCTCATTGCTCTTTCATCTTATTAAAGGCATCTATGATGGAAGTAACTTCAAAACTTCGAGCAATCTAGTTTTCAATGTATGTGATCAAGTAACTGGTTAGAAAATCATCTTCCATCTTATTGCGCATTTTAGCCTTGACAATTTTCATGACTAAAAATGCTCTTTTTGATGTACCAGTTGATATGGATAAATTTCAGACAATAGGAATCAATCTATCGATAAGAGGATATATTCTCGAGTTGCTCGTTTTTACTAAAACTTGGCAAAACTCTAAAATTATTGAAAACTTTTGAAATTATGGTTGTACAAGAATATCAAGCTTGTAGTTTTATAATTGAAACCTCAAATGTATCTTATTATTCCCTGTAAAATCCATGGGATAAATTTTTTGTGAAAGCTTACATATATTATCAATGTTGAATGATCTATAAACATCCCTGGGATCTAAAGTTTAACCATGAATGGGAAAGTTTATCAAATCCTCTTTGAAACTATTGTTTAGTTCTTGCAATTGAGTATCAATTGTAACCGTACAAAATTTAACCTAGAGATGGTGTATAATGTTAATACGATCTTTTTATGAATGAGATGCCCAATGTTAACATGATCTATTTATGAATGAGAACAACCTCAGTTCGATTTATAACGATCTATAATATCAGGAATGCTTATATAGTGTTTCTCACAAAAAAATAGTAACTTTATCTAACAAAGGAACCCATCCCTCTTCTCAGAAAATTTGAATGAGTGGTAAAATAAAATAACTAACATCAATGTGAGATATATATAAATACTAATCTAAGAAGGTCAACAAATAAATATAAATGTCATTGAAATTAATTCTTAAATGTTCTAACTGACGACAACAATGTCAACAAAGAGATTTAAATGCAAAGTGAAAAATAAATCCATGTACCTGTAGGTTGTATAAGATGATTTTATATTGAAGTTTAATAAAGAGAAATTCCAATTTATACTTTGGAAACCCCCTTGCGATATCGGATCATTTGTTCAAGTTTGGTGTTAATTGTTCCTAAAGTTCCAACTCCTAGCTTCCACCATAAGTTTTTCATTTGAAAAAGAAAGTACAAGAGGGAAACCCACTTTCCAAATGAGTGGCTATAAAGTAACTTCTTGTCTTTTTGTTCAAAGACCAAAATGGGTATACTTTTAACATGAGGGAACAAATTAATCAAGAGTATGTATAAAGGATGAAGTTGTAATTAGAGGTAGTTGGTCAAGTTGTCATTTTTTAATATTTTTAATAAATTGAAGTTGTCATATTAATGTTATGCAATGATTTTATAAACACCTAATTTATCTTATATTGACATGGTGGACAATACTTTATTTCTAAAAAACTTGAAGGGGGAAACTTTTACAATTTTGAATTTAAATACCTATTTATAATATTTTTAAAAAACAAATCGGGGGGTGAGGGGGATTTATCACTAGACTCAACCTCTTTCTTGGACTCTTCTAATTTAAGAAAATAACATTTCATATCTTTGAGCTTTTCATGAAGAATATCTCTTTGACTTGAATATTTTGCAAAAAATTATTCTCAACTTTTAAAAACAAAATGTATTTTTCAAGGAATTTTACTCTTTTTGCAAATTTTAAATTCAAATTATTTAGTTTTTCAGCACAACTATGAAGCTCATTAAATTCCTCTCATATATCAAAATCACCCTCATCACTAAAAACATCCATATAATTATTAATTTGAGGATCCATTGAGAGAAAGAGACAAAAGCCTAAAGAATAGACAAGTCCATAAAATGAACTCAATAACTTAGAGTAACCCACTCTTACACCACATAAGCAAATAAGTCAAGAAGTGTAGTGTTTGTAGCAATGGTAGTGGCTCACATGTTCCTAATGCTTCTGTTGATAAATCCCAAACCATTGTTTGCTTTACAGGGTCAACCAATTCCAAGGAGATTTGAAAAGGTCAACCCATAAGTGTCGTTCCAATAATTTACACATGTTCACATTGTGGTAGGAAAGGTTACCTTAGTTATTTTTGTTTTGATATTGGAGGAAGTATTAGGAAGTTTAAGTCTAGTGTTCCTTTGGTTTCCATAACCCCCATGCATCATCGCACCTATTTAGGTTAGGAAATCTCTTTTAGAGGCACTAGATGTTAGACAAGTTGATTCTCAGTTGCTAACACATGATTATTCTCTTGCTATATCTTATAGACGACTGTGTTTTCATGGTTTGTTTGTCATACACTAGGTGTGCTTCATGATATAAGTTTGCTAGTGTTATGACACATGTACTTTTTGTATTAGATTTTTATTTTTGATAAAAGTTTTGAAAAATACAAAAAGATTTTATTTTGATAAATTTTTTGAACAATCCAAAATTTTTTTGTATTTTGTTTTTCACCTTTTATGGATGGACATTTTAGATGACTGAGTCACAATTTCATTCCATATCCATGCGACTATTTGATAGTGTTTTGATATGCGTCATCATTTCATTTTTGTATGTTTACAATGTGTGGAGTCGTTGAGATGTTTTTAGTTGATTACTACCTACATGTCTGACTCATAATTTCCTTTAATGCACACTTGTATGGATTTGTTTGATTATTTTACTTGTCTATCACATATTACTCGGATTGTTGTCATCTCAATCCTGTCTTTAAAATGAACAAAATGCGATAAAACTTGACAATGAAAGTAGTCCATGTAAGAACCGTTGCCCATGAGGAATTTATTTAATTTGGAAAAATGATGAATGCATGGGAAAGGGCTGCGAGTGTGTAATTATCACGTCGTGAAAGCCACCATTTGAAAAGAGCCCGAAAAAAAATGAAAGGCAATAAAGAGATAAATATTCCAAAAATGGGGCCATTTAGTTTAGATCACCTTAATTGAAAAATAAAAGATTTATTGTTTATGAGGGAGATTGGTTGGAAATAAATCAACGGGGTTGCACGTCCTGACAACGTCATGAAAAAGCATTACATAGTTCTATATGTAATTGGTGTGAGAATCATTCTTGACTTTGATGTGTTCATGGATTTGTAACAACCCTCGCTTTTGAGAACCTATTTTACATTTATTTACTGTGTGAAGTATGTATATAAAATGCTGGAATATGGAGTAAGTATTAATTGAATGAGTTAAAAGTTAATATTTACTAAATTGTTGCATATTTACTGTATGTGTAAGTAAATATCACCATGTTGTGTTTTATAGTGTCATAAGATTTAAATGACATTTATGGTTTAAAATGAAACCGGAACTTGAAATGAGTTATAAAATTTCCAACTGATAATTTGAAGGGCGTAGTTAGTCCCGAAATGTGTGAGATAGTCGAAATAAATGCCATATTGTATTTTTATGTTTGGGGCACTTTTGACAGATTTTGGCTTATACGCGTAGTTGGGAGTCATTTTAATGTGGTATTAACCATTTAAGTTGGAATATTAGAATAAAGGCACGATTTAAGTCTTGCATTTCACTTATTTCTCTTAAGTGTATTTAGTGACCTAGAGAGAAAGAGAGAGGAAGAGAACTTGGAGAGAAAGAAGAAAAGAGATAGATTCAAGCTTGGAAATTGTTGCTACTACAAGAAAATATGAGATTTGAAGCTCAAGGCAAGTTTTCTACTTGCTAATATATGGTTTAAGATGAATAAATGGTATTGATTGTTGTGGATTAGTTATGGTTTGACAATGTTAGGTTTTTTTTATGGATTTATGGGTTTTAAATCCTTGGAAGTTGATTTAGATGTTTATTGGGGTTATTTATAGTTGCGAGTTGCATTTATGAGTAGTTGATTGTGTTAAATAACCTTGGTTTGGGTAGATGGGAGTTGGGGGAATTTAGGAGTCTAAGACTCAATAGCCAAACTTGGCAAATTCCCAGGGGCGAATCGATTCGTCCAGGGGCGAATCGATTCGCTCAAGGGGCAGTTTGCAGGTCTGTATGGGCCGAATCGATTCGTCCTATCCAAATTGATTTGACAATTATGCAGAAAGTCAAGTTTCCTGACCGAATCGATTCGGCTGGTCCGTATCAATTCGCTTTTTTGAACGAATCGATTCGGAAATCCTGCATTTTTGTGTGATTTTTCCTAGCTAAATTTCAACCCTTTTCGTTAGGCTTAGGACCTAGGAACCTTCTTGTATGAAGTAAACATAGAGTCCTAGAGGTTTAGAGGAGTTGGTTCACTACCCCACATTAGAAATGGGTTAAACAGGATTTATTCCGGGGTGCACAAATTGATGGTTAGGGCATTTCTTTCCTTTAGTTAATTGTTAGGCGTCTAGGAGTTGTAAGCCCATACTTGGAGACTTTAGGGACTCAATGAAGGTATATAAAACCTTGTGACTTGTAGAAATATTGTGACCTCTTGGAGAATAATTCGGGACTTAGTATACGATGAATACTAATGAGAATATTCAATGATTATAGTTTCGGATAAAATAAAACATACATATGTAAAATGGAAATGAAAATGAGGTTTAATTGGTAAATGCTAAGTTACTTAAACACACCTCTCTAAATGCTATTATAAGGGAAGTTCGCGCATGAGGTGATGCCCCCTGACTAATGAACACAGGAAGACTATAGTCCTCGGCCATATGATGGATTGTTATATGTTTTATTCTGCGCCAGTGAGGTAATTCCGAGTGTGGTTATGACTCACTCGCAGGCATATGGCCACTTCCCGACGTGCATTAGGTGCCCAGGTTGTCTTGTTGATAGGCCCTGGAAGATGATAGTCATTTAGGGGCGCGCTCAGTGGGGAAACTCGGAGGGGCGGTCTTAGAATCATTATATGTATATGGATATAACAATTCTGAATCAAGTGGGACTTGATGTATGATAAATGCCACAAAGAGCATGTGATAGTAATTACATTCCTAATAAGGAATGGAAAAATGAAATTAAATGGTGAAAAATGATGGAGACTTTTAATTAATGATGTCTAATTATATCCCCTTGCCTAATTAAATAAAATTTAAAATCATTTAAATTGTTTTATTATGCTTTGAGATTATCCTTATAGATTCTCATCTTTATCATTCATGATTAAATATTCATAACTGTCATGCTTTTTATTCATTTGGTGGTCATATAAAACCGAGCCCTGACCCGTTCGTTTTTTCTTGCTGTGCATGAATTTTGTATCTGCTCAGGTGCTCCACCGCAAGGGCGCCCGTTCTGATTTTCCTACTCCGGTGCTTTTGGGGAGCCGTAATACTTTATGGATATTACGGGATATGTTATTAGACGCCTTCATTTTTGTATTCTAGATATGACCGGGTCTTTCACTCGGGCGTGTGTCCCAAACTTATGTAACTGTTTAATGGATGTATTATGTAAATTATTAAACTGTTGTAATACGTTGTGTGTACCTGTTGACCGACAGCATATTCGGTCCCCTTATTGTATATTTGTTTTGGGATGTAATATAAGTTTTTGGGATTCCACTTTCTTTTTAAAATGAGTTGTTTAAATTATTTTCTTAACTTTTAATAAAACAAAAATTTTGGCAACCCGTTTTCTGAATTATTGGGCGGTTATCTCGTATACTTATTATATTGTTGTGACGCTGAGAATGATTCCATCCATGATTTCGTTATATTGGAGTATCGGGCTGGCCACCCCATATTTTGGTGAGCGAGTTGTCACAGGATTTAGTTGATGTCATTTAAATTCAACATATTTTTGATACTTAAAGATGATTTTTGAGTTAATTCGTTAGGGAGTATCCGTATTCATCGTGCATATATGTTATGCGTGATTGGATTGATTTTCCTTTCGAATTTGTTCACACCCATTCATTATGTATTCATGATTTGGTTATCTTAATGTAAATTCATGGTGTGTGGGTTTTGTAAAATTATTTTTTCATTTTTGTTTAGAAAAATTGAAAAATAAAAAATAGGTTGTGGAATGCTTCTGCGTATCTCTTAATGATCGTAATTGTTTGCTTTACTTGTCATGACACTCCATGTTTGTTTTGTTTATTCTTTTCCTTGTCTATTTCAGACAAATAAAAAGGGGGAGAACGAATTATCGAGGAGTTTTACATTATGGGGGAGAATTGAGATTTGATATTTGTTTTGACTTTATGTTTATCTCATTTCAAACTCGATCTTTTATCTCATATGTGTAGTTACTCAAAGTGGAATTTAAAGACACGCAAAAGAAGACAAAGTTTTCAAGGGAAGATGAAGTTTAAAGACAAAGAGACTTATGCCATTCCATTCTAGGGTTGGGAAGGGTGTCAGTACTTTTTATAAATTATAATAGGAGTTTTTTATTTTAATTTGGTGTTCGGGATTTTGTTTGTTTTGTACCGGAATAGCCAAAGGGGGATATTTTTAAGAATATTTTTTATCATTGTTCATATCATAACAATAGGATAGTTTGGCGTATCTCGTTACAAATCGTCACGAAAACGAGAAGACGAATCGAACTCAAGCAACTCTAAGTTTGAAGACTTCTAGACATCCTGTAAGGTATAAAATGAATTTAGATTTTAAATTAATTCATGGAATTATGTTTGGGATGTTTGATTTTCATAAAAATGAAGAACGACAACACATCTCTCTCGAACGATTCGCCGCCTTAAGGTTGCTATAAATACATATTTTGTGAATCAGTTTCCCAAGACTTTTGAAAAAGACGTTTCTGCATATCAGAGGCAAAAGTTATTCAACTTATTTTAATTCACAAAAGGCATCCTTGAATATTATTCATGTGAATTAGTTTATAACTCTAGATATTTTTGTATCTATTTGCATACACCTTGTGGAGAGACACTCCATTGCTGACTGGTGATACTTGCGGGGATTCATTGCTTACAAAGGCTGAGGCTGGGCTGACGACTGTGTGTCAATTGGGAGTACTTGAGCGTGTTCCTGATTGAAAACATAACTGCGCATTCTTGTGGTCCGATTTTATCTTGTTTATCCTAAACATGCAACTATGTGATAAAATAGATAAATCAAACACGCAATTATGACAAGGCTAAGTTTTAAAAAAAATCCCTTTTGGGTAAAACCTTTACATATGTGCTTGATTTACATCCTTTGTGATGATATCTTTTCTTCGTCGTGATGCTCCGTACTTCATGTTTATTGTTTCCACTTCTTTGGATATTTGTCTATTTCGATAAAAGCAAAGGGCGATTTCAACAAAAAATTGCTATACTAATTTTAATTATAGGGAAGCGACTTTTTAAACCGATTTTATCCTGTTTATCCTAAACATAAAACTATGTGATAAAATAAATAAATAAAATACGCAAATATGACAAGGACAAGTTTCAGGAAAAAATCCCCTTTCGGGTAAGACATTAAAGCTTCAAGGGCAGTTGCTCCCTTCACTCCTACCCCTCCCCGTTGAGTGGGAGGATTTATATAAGGAAGCCATTGAGGGCATGGAATATATCAATTTCTCTTGGTAAGAGACATCGTTGCCACTGGATATGGGATGGATTTGATAACTTAGATGACAAACAAAGTCAAGAAAAGGTCAGCCCAGTAGTCAACATGTGGAGAATGATATTTTTTGAGGACCTGTTGGGGAAAATTGGTAAAGTAGCCATTCAGTCAAAAATGGATGAAGACATGGGGTTCTTGTTCTTCCCCGCCTCTATAAACCACATGACCAGATCAGGAAGACTATACTTAGATCCGAATCATCAGTTATCAAAAACAGATGAGGGAAAGGGAGTTGTCGAATAACTACCCATGTTGGAAATGACCATTGAGGAGAGGAAGATCCTTAACCAACTCAAGAAGATTCAAGCTAACATCACCTTATGGGTACTCTTTATGTCTTCTGAGCTACATCGAAATGCACTGATAAAGGTTCTCATCAGGCGCACATTCCCTCCTTCCACCACTATAGAAGAATCTGTAAACTAAGTTGAATCATTGACCATCACTAGACTCCTTTTCTTCTTCAAAGAGGAAATTTTAATGGTCATCCCTAACCACAACTATGCTTTTAACATCTCCATTGAAGGGGTGGGAAAGATAATACTGCTCTCACTCGTCGGTAATGGATTTTCCCTCAATGATTGCCCACTGAGAACCCTCAATTACTTGGGGTTCAAAGTAAGTGACCTTACTCCTACTTTCGTCGCAATGCGTGCTTACAATAATACTCGCCAAGAGTTGATGGGATCCATAACACTCATAATAGGTGATGGACCTATCAACCCATTAGTGATTCTTAAGTTGTTGACATACTCGTATGCTTCAATCTGCTTCTTGGTTGACAGTGTCTTTATAGCATACGGGTGGCATATTCCTCCCTTTATCTCAATCTAAAATTCTTCCCTATAGGGCAGATCATTACCATTTTGGTTGATGATGGTACAAAAAAAGGCAGCACAAATAATTTGATCTTAGAAATACAACATGTGATGAATGATATGATCCTCTCCAAATTTAAGGTTGATCCACTTCCCCTTTTAGCAAGGTATAATTTCAATAACTGAGTATATTCGAAGCATAGACCTCATGGTAACATTAATGTGATATAGATGTTCAATAATATGCATTTCATGCTCGGACAGTGATGGGTTAAAGTCAATAAGGGATACTTGAACTAATAGTCCTGAAAAAGTCCTTTCACTTGTGTGGCTTAGGTTATCATCCTTGACTAGAAGAACTTAGATTGCTCCGCCAACCATGACTGAAAAGGAGTATAGAAGATGACAAGATTATTTCGAATGATTCTCTATATGGGAAATTCATCAAGTAGGGTGAATACTTCCCCTTCCATGACTTTCCTGAATCGTGGTATGACCATGTGAATTAGAATATGAAGCTAGGGATGGAAATCATCTTTCAAGACAACTACTCCTAGGCTGAAGACTTCCAATATGAAGGGTAACCTCCCACAGAGTAAGCCATAGCCATTGTTGAGGTCTCTAGGGAAAGTGATTCTGAAGTCTTATTTAACCTATAGACACTGAGGCTGACCCGTATGTGATCCATTCAGGCACTACATCATCAAACCCATCCACTCAGATTAAGGTTGCTGATGAGCTTCTTCTCAACTAGAATGTTAAACCATTCCCACCTGCTGAGATAGGACCCAACCTTGCAGTTTACACTATCTCTTCCTCTATTGTTATTCCTCCCTATTCTAATAATAATGTAATCGAGATCTCTTTTGATGAGATTCTCAACGTTATTTTTCCCCAAGTGAAATAAATGAGGATTTTTAGTATCTTTTTATGCCTTAATCAAACAGTTGATGATGATGATTTTGAAAATAAATAATTCTTGATTTATGTTAATAAGGTTAATAACAAATAACATGATTGAGTTCAAATTAATGAGGATGAAATTGTTATTATCAACATCAGTTCTAGTAACCAACAATGCGAGATTAGGATAGGGTCCAGCCTTAACGATCATGAGCGCGCGTAATTAGAAGCAAAATTAAAAGACTTTTTATATGTCTTCGAGTGGTTCTACGATGACATGCCCGACACCAATATCGAAATAGCACAAAACGAGATCCAAACTCTCCCAAAATGCAAGTTGATCAAACAAAGCTGCGAAAGCTCTGCACTGAATGGTCACTCAAAGTTAAGGAAGAGATAATCAAGAAATTGAATGTAAGCTTCATTCGAGAGATCGAATATCCCACATGGTTCGCCAACATTGTACCTGTACCAAAATCAAGAGGAAAAGTACTCTTGTGCATTGACTATCAAGATTTGAACAAATCATCTCATAATGATGATTACCCATTGCCGAACATGGACATGATTGTGGAAAATACAACCAGTCACACCCTTAAGTCATTCGTCGATGTATTGATCGGACACAATCAAATCAAGATGCTCCCTAATCATCAAGAGAAACTTTCCTTCATCACCCTCGGGGAACCTTTTGTTACACGGTTATATCAGTTGGTTTAAGAACACCGGGGCTACTTACTAGAGGGTTGCCACAACCATTTTGCATAATCTGATATGTCACAGTGATTTTTCTTTTTGTCTTCAATGACATATAATTACAACTCAATAGATCTATACAAAGATTCTATGACACAAAACTTTGTTTCACAATAAATCCAATACCAATAAACCTAAGGGGTGTAAAACATATCCTTATAAATCTCCCCCTTTGATTATTCTGGGAAAAAACTAAAAATTGAAAAGATATAAAAAAGATATCAGATCAAATACCTATACATCAAATCTACCCATCCTCAATCCTCACAAGACAGACTTGAAACTGATGTACAAATTTCCAATCCATGGCAAATCAACATTACTAGCCCTATAAGTCCCGTTAACCTAATAAATACCATATGGCTTACAAAGAATAAAATAGAGTAATAAAACTTGACAAGAATTGAAAAATGCTATGCAGTATACTACCCCATAACATATACTCCCCTTGAATCTAAAATCTCTGCACCTTTTCTTATGGGATAAACAAGAACAGGAACCTGACAATATATCACTAATCAATGAAATCAAGCAAATAAATAATTACATAATGTTAAGCATGTGCTTAACGAGATATATGCCATGTAAAAACATAGAACTATAATTCCAACAACATAAATTAATGAGTTCAAATATCCATATCTCAACATGACAAAAAAACAAAGACCAAACAAAAGGAGATGAAAAGTGCAATATAACGTTAAATCTATGAAATTCCACACAAGTTATCTTCAACTTACAACCCCCGCAAATATATGATTTTTTATTTTTTTAAGTACGGGTTTGCATAGATATTTTATTTTATTTTACTCTCATTAATATATAAAATTAAGTTTCTTGTTGATGACTGGTAACACCCCTTTCGGTGTCACTTACTAAAGATTTTCTCATAATTTTTACTTAACCTCACAAGCATTGATTTTTAAAAGCATTTGCCAAAATATAGCAAAGAATATATAATCTGATTGAGTGAAAATAAATTGCTGGATATTTTATCGGATCAACGAAAATACACCATGGTCAACAAGTGTACGTGTGGGCAATATGGCAATGACCACAACATAGTCAACATGAGTCATTCTCGAAGAAATCCATAAAAATAACTAAGCAAAACACTCACAGGTTTGCACTACCATCCCAAGAATCTAATCCATGAATAGAAAAATAGATAGCAATATGCCATAAATCCTCAATCACATAAACTCTTAATTGAGAAAAACACAAAATATAAAATCTTCTTGTATTTTCTTAAAATAATTTTTTTGGTTTTTGTAAATGACTCAAAATAAAAAAAAATTGGTATTTTTCATTTATAAAACTAAAATAAATGTACATATAGTACATATCTAATTAATGATATAAATCATCATGCATTAAAAGACAATCTAAGACTAGATATATATTCGCATGGAGACTAGAAAGCAATTAACTATAAGACCACCTAGTCTATGGAACGAAGCAAACAACTCACATGTTAGGAAAAAACTCTTTGCCTACTAGAGTTTCAGAGCATTGTGTATACAAAGGAACACGGCAAAAAATATCAAGTCAGTCAACCAATTGTGCAACCAAATAGAATTTCCTAACCTAAAAACATATAATAATAGAAACATGGGGTTTAGTAATCGATTGGTTTCATCCTTAAAAGGTAACTTAATAGTATGATTCCAACCTACAAACTTCATAGCTTTAATCACATCATCGACTTTTCTAATAAGGTTTCTAATCGTTCTACCTATGTGGTTCGACTACAAGTTTTGACTAGGTCTTGGCATCCTGGACACTCTCCTATGATTAAAATAAAAATCTCAAAGGTGACTCTCCCTATGGGAATAGGTGCAAAGGTACGATTTTGGTGTGTTCACCTTCGTAGTCTTAGGAGTGTTCTTAAGTGGGGTAATGACAAAGATAGTTTCAAGTTTAGGAGTAAACCCTTTTGGATGGTCATACCCAAATCTAATATTATTCGTCGAGGGTTAGGATGGTGCAAGGATCATCTTCCCTAACTTCTTTGATCTACCTTAAAATAGAACCTTCACATTCTTAAACTTCTCAAGGTCATTCTCTAACCTAGAATTCTTCTTCTTTAGAACACTTTGAATATGGGAAGACTCAAGAAGTTAATTCTTTAGTCTAGTGACATTCTCACACTCCATATTCCATTATTTAAGCTTCTTAAAAAGAGAAGCTTTACGAGATTCAAATGGCTCACAAGTTCTTTACCTTCTTTTATGGCACAAATCTCCTCCTCACATTTCTTAAACTTAGAGAAAAGCCTAAGATTCACCTTTTCCAACTTAAGGGAAATATCATAAAGAACAAAATAAAAATTTTCAATGTCAACATCTCCCTCTCCATTTTGGGAAATTTTAGAATGGGACTCTACAACATCATCCTCTACCTTATCTTCAACAAAGGAAAACTTAGGACTAGACATGTCTCGAATTGTGGTGAACGTAATAAAGCCGCATTCAACTTAAGACTCACTCGTAAACCCCAAGTCATTATCATTAGGAGTGTAATTCAACTTCTTATTGCTCTTACTACTTGTTTTAGTGGAACACTCGAATGACTTATGGATAACACTTTGACATTCGAAGCATCTGCCTAAATCCTTTTCTATCCCCCAATTTTTCTTCCTCCAGTTCCTTGAAGATTTGATCATATTGGCACTGTCATTTATCAAACCTTTTAGGTATATCAAATTTATTACGTTTGATATTTTTATTCAATGTCTCGGACAATTTGGTTAAATCCTCATCTCTGTTATCAACCATGTCAGAATCATAAGACTCAACCTTGAGGGCTTTTAAAATAATGACTTCTCTCAGATATAAGTTTTTCCAACTCAAAGGTTTAATTAGAACCTATGATCTCCTCTACCTTCATGTTATCCATACCACCTACGACGTTTAGGGATGAGATGTGGGGAAGGAACCAAGTCTAAATTTTTTCCCAAAGACTCTAGATCATGTGGTCTTCTCACCTAAATAAAAATGAGAGTTTATGATTTCAGATTGTTTTGTGCAAAACTCCTTGAATGTATCATTTTTTAACATCTTAAACAACTCAAATCACATAAGATGTCAGATATTTGAGACCCAAATTGAATCGGTAACCTCATAGACGAGATACAGTATGTCACGTGCCTCCTTAAACATAGTAAACGTAGATATCTGACGAAACTATTCTTAAGTGAATCCACAAAAAATTGCATTTAGACCCTTAAAAATAAATAGATAACCTATATTCATCCTCTAACTAGGACTTCTCAGGCTTAGGGACAACTATATCCCCAAGTTAATTCACTATGTAGTTCCACCCCTAACTATAGTTAACACACCCTATCATCTTAGGACTTTAGGAAAAAGATCATACGCGCCTTTCAATATGCGTAGTTACTGCCATAAAAATTGATGGACGCATGATCAATTGACCAACATATATACATCCTAAATTCATATTAAATAGGGCTTTGATACCTGTTTAAAATAGGTATGAGCCTAGGGGTCTACGTTCAATTAATTATATACAATGTCAAAATCTATTAACTCATTTTTAATTTGAACCAGTTTTGATTTTACCGAATAAAATTAATTGGGTTAAATTTTTATGTAAGTGATTATCATCGAAAGAAAATAAATAAACCAATCACAAAAATCACACAAGAATTTAAAGTGGAAACCCTCACGGGAGAAACCACTTTCGCGCCAACCCTAAGTCCACTAGTAGGGAATAATTTTTACAGGACATAACAAAGACACATACGTGTCTTACATATATGATGAAACTAACTCATACATGGTCACTACCTTGCATTCTTTTCATCTTCACTTGCCCGTACTACCAATCGCAGCTCTAGTCTAAAAAATAGATGTCCAACCTCCAAGGCCTTGGTAATTACCGATCTCAGTTGATGATGATCTGCACACATGTTCCAAACATCTTAATCAACCACATGGTTTATCGTGCAATTCTTTTACCGAGGTAGAGGATTCTAAGGAGATTGTAAATGTGATGTCTATGTGACAACCCGCAGTCCGAAATAAGGGATGGCCAGCCCGATACTCCAACATTTGCGGAAATCATGGATGGGAATCATTCTCAGCATCACAAATAACACACGAGTATATGGGAAAACCACCCATTAATTCAGAAAACGGGTTGCCAAAAATATTAAATTTGATTAAATGGTTAAGTTAAGAAAATAATTTAAACAACCCATTCTAAAAGATAGTGGAATTCCATGACAACATATATATAAAGCTTCCATAACGAATATACAAGGAGAGGACCGAATATGCTATCGGTCCACAGCTACACAAAATGAATCACAACAGATTAATATGATACATATTACATCCATTAAACAAGTACGAAGTTGGGCCACACGCCCAAATGACAGACCCGATCATAACTAGAATACAAAAAAATGAGGGCGTCTAACAAAACATCCTGTAATATCCGCAATTCTTACAGCTCCTCAAAAACATAAGAGTGGGAATATCAACACGGGCGTCCTTGCGGAGGTGCACCTGGGCAGATACAATAACATGCATAACATAGAAGAATGAACGGGTCAGGGCCCCGTTTATATATGATTCCCAGATAGATAAAAAGCATGATAGATATGAACAATTAATCATATATGACAAAGATGAAAACCTAACAACCTAATTATGATGCATACATGAGGCAATTACAAGGATATACCTACAATTAAATTATGCAAGAGAATAAATTGTGCATTATTAAATTGAAAAGCTTCCATTATCAATTACCATATTATTCCAATTTCCATTCCTTAACAGGAATATAATAGCATCATTATTCTCATTTCTTTTCAATTCTCATTCCTTAGAAGGAATATAATTACCATCATACATTTGGTGGCAATATACATACATCAAGTCCCACTCGAATTTAGAAAGGTTATATTCTTATACATATAACGATTCTAAGACCGCCCCTCCGAGTTTTCCCACTGGGCGCGCCCCTAAATGATTATCATCTTCTAGGGGCCTATCAAACAAGGCAGCCTGGGCACCTAACACACGCCGGGAAGTGGCCATATGCCTGCGAGTGAGTCATAACCACATCCAGAATTACCTCACTAGCGCAGAATAAAACATATAACAAACCCGCATATGGCAGAGGACTATAGTCTCCCTGCACTCACTAGTCAGGGGACATCACCTCATGCACGAGCTTCCCTTATGATAGCATTTAGAGAGGTGTGTTTAGGTAAATTAGCATTTACTATAAAAATCATACTTTTCATTTCCATTAACATATGTGTGTCTCGTTTTATCTGAAACCATAATCATAAAATATTTTATTAATATTCATCATAGGGTATGCCTCGATTAATTCTCCAAGGGATCACAATCATTCCCAACTCTTAAGGTCTTGTATACCTTAATTTAAGCCCTTAAAGTCTCCAAGCATGGGCATACAACCCCCATCCTCCTATTAAGATATAAAAAGAGAAGTGATTCCTAAACATCACTTTAAGCACCCCCGGGACTTAACCCCAAGTGAACCCATTCAACTCTAGAGTGACAACCAACTCAACTAGGAATCTAAAAGCCAAGGTTTACTTCATTCAAGAAGGTTCCTAAGTCCCTATGAAAAGAAAAGTTTTAAAAGCAAAATTAAAATTTAAGGAAGAAAAACAGGGGACCGGTCGACCGGTCCGAAGACCGCGGTCGACCGCGTCTCAAATTTTTGCCTAAGAAGAAAAGCAGAAAGCTCACTTCGGCAGGGCCAGTCAACCGGTAAGGGGGACGCGGTCGACCGCGCCACAAAATTTATGCCTTTGAAAGAAAGCAGTGTGCCCTCTCCCGAAGGCCCGGTCGACCGGTCTGAGAACCGCGGTCGACCGGTCATTACAGACCTAGACCTAAACTCCCTATTTTAAAGCTAAATCCAAAAGCCAAATTTCAATCCAAGCAAACCAACCTCATTTAATGATACCAAATGATCATAAATGCTTCCAAAAACATTGTTCTACACCAATCCATAATCAAATCTCTTCCAAAGATATTAAACCCATAAATCTAACAAAGAACCTAACTTTATTAAAACATAACCATTACATAACTATCAACACTAATTATCCACCTTAAATCATATAATAGCAAGTAGAAAACTTGCCTTGGGGTTTCAATCTCAGATTTTGATGAAGAAGAATGCAAGATCAATCCACAAATCTTCAATCTCTCTCTTTCTCCACAAGTTCTCTCCCTCTCTCACTCTCACTTTAGGGCTAGAAACACACTTAGGGGAAAATGAAAGACTTAAGAAGACTAAATCGTGGCCTTAAGCAAAAGTCTCCAATTTTTAAATGCCAATACCACAATAAAATGATTTCTAATACGCAATATACCAAAACCAGTCAAAAGGGCCCAAATCATCAAAATACAATATGTCACACATTTTGACTATCTTGCACCTCCCGGAACTAACTACACCCTCCAAATTATCATTTGGAAATTTTATAACACCACATGGTAAAATATAACACCACATGGTAATATCTTGCACATGACGATATCTTGCACCTCCCGGTCTCATATTATAACACCACATGGTAAAATATTTTATAACACCACATGGTAAAATATAACACCACATGACGATATCTTGCACCTCCCGGTCTCATATTAAACCATAATGTCATTTTAATTCTCATGACAAAATATAACACCACATGGTAATATTCACCCATACATAAGGTAAATATGCAACATTTTAGTAAATATTAACTTATCTTATGAAATTAATATTTACTCCTCAACCCAATCATTATATATATAAATACACCATATGGAAAATAAATATAAAATAGGCTCCCAAAAGTGAGGGTTGTTACAGTCTACCTTTAAATCATATAAATTGAGACGCTCCCATACTCCCAAAGTACTCCCTTAAAACTAAGAAAAGGGTTTTGTTAATTTCGGGCTTCATATTTTGAAAGATGCATTTACGAAGTTACTTATACTTTAATACTAAACTTGAATAAAAGAGGTTATTGAAAATACGATCCTCATTTAAACCAGGTGCCCTCGTTCGAACGAGGTCCTCTCAAATGAAATTTTTATCTTACGAAGTCCACTGGATGATAATTAGGGTTCTCGTATACAAAACCTATTTCTTTCAAGGTCTCCTCCTTTAAAGAAGTTTATCTTACGAGGTCCATTTTTAATAAAATAGTGGCCTCGATCAAAAAACCTTTTAATCGAGGAAATCTCATTCGAACGAGATCCTTATTTTTCCAGATTTCTTGTAAAATTAAAAAGATTTAAAAAACCATTTCCACTATTTTTAAAATAATTTATGTCTTGAAGATTTCTTACTTGAAATACAAATTAAAGGAAAGACAAAACCTAAAAACTTTACCAAACCTCCAATTGTCTTTCGTTTAAGAAGCTTGGTCTGATACAATAATTTATGTCACAGTGCTTTGTCTCTTTATCTTCAATGAAATGAAATTACAACTCAATAAATATGATACAAAAATACTATGACACAAAAAATCCGTTCTGAAATAAAGTAATTACAAATAAACGTAGGGGGTGTAAAACATGTTCTTATAGTGTTATAGTTAATTTATTCAAGCTATATCTCCACTAGTTATTAAACTTGTTTAGTATTCATGTCAATTATACGTGACAACACTGCAAACAACCCATTAACATGACACGATGAAATTATTAACATGTTTAACTTTATATTTATCAGGTGAATTAATGGGTTGAGACCTATATAAACTTTAAAAAAAGATTGACCCGAACCTCAATATATACAACATGAATTTTTCATACACAACCCATTTATCACCGTTAAGAACATGAATCCAACAAGCGATCACCCATTTTTTTAGTCTAATGTTAACGAGATGTGTAACAAAATATAAACACAAATACGTTAATTTTGAACATTGTTTACATTTATTAATGTAATATTTAAAAAATTATTACTTTGAGTTTGGTTGAGATTATTCTTTAGGTATCATTAAGCATGATAACATAACACGTTACATATTGATGGACATAAGTGATTATACAAAGGGTGAATAATATGGAAAGTTCTTACAACGAATTCGATGGTGTCCACTTCACCTACACTACATCAATGAATTGTTCATGTATTTTATATTTACATCTTTCATTTTTTTTATTTTTAATTAATAAATACAAGAAAATAGTTTAGTTTACGAAACGTCAGAAGAAAAGATGAGCTTGTTCGTGAGCTTTTCCATCTTTTCGTAAAATCTAACTCTTGAGGGGTTAGTTAAAAAATGTTCTCCATAGCACATGAAAAAAATCAAGCATATATCACTAAGATACTCACATATACAATAAAAAATCGATAAATGAATACTATCGGGATCGAAAAATTATTATCCTAGCGGGATTATTTTTTTATCAATAAATGAATAAATTATTAATTTATCGATAAATTAATATTTTATTAATTTATAAAGGTTTTGCTATTTTTAAAGAAAATACAAATGTGCATGTATATTATGAAATGCGATGGATGTTGGGGACGTTTGAATTATCCTACTGAAAATGATGCAGTGATGGAATCGCCTAATGATGAAGAAATCATTGATGTGATAATGAATAAACTTACCAATGAGGACCATGATGATCCAAATTGTGTTCGCTCACCTGTTTCTTTAAAAGAGAATTTTCAAGAAAAAGTAATATTGAATAACTAATTGCTACAAAATGAAGAAAGATATACCAAATACGGTGTCTGCATTGCAAAAAATCAAGGATGAGATTGAGTTCAATTTAGGTGCAAAAAAACAAACGACTTTATAGGCATTTTTTGAGAAAAAAATTAAAGTGTTTAGGTAAAAAGTACACCATATGCATTATGAAATTTTATGCGCTATTTTTTTTATAAGTTAATTAGTTGTTACTTTATATATTCTATGGACCCTAAAGAAAGTTAAATTATCATCTTATGCATTAATTGTAATTATTATTTTAATACAAAGGCCCGAGTCGGGAGCAAGATATTTTTATTGTCTAAGTGAGATTATTACTTTATCAAACATTCATTTATCGAGGATTTATTGTTTATAGTTTTCAAATGCTAACTCTAGAAGAGGATTTGGGGATGGACATCATTTGTCGTGGATTTTGATCGTGACAAAGGCACTAGTCGTTTTTAAGGGAAAAAACAAAAACAACATGTGGTCATGGTTTCGTTCCCAAATCCATTTTTTGGAGTCCGCAGACGAGAATCTACCATATATATATATATATATATATATTTTATATATTTAAATATATGTATGTATTTAAGGAGTGGTCAAATACATAATATCCTGAGTAACCAACCACACCCACTCATTCATTAATCTCACATGTCTCTCTTTCCATCCATATAACTAGAGGTATGCTACACTTATCTACATATCTTACCGGGTTGTTTTAATATGTTTGAACCTTTGACTTTTCAATCAAAAGTACAAACTTTCACTAAAAGGTACAAACACGTTAAAGTAATTTGATAATAAATGTAAGTATGAATAACATTTTTTATAACTAACCCACGTTTTTAGACATCAAATCAAACACATTATCGATTTACAAAATTTGAGCACATTACTGCTTCTTCGTCTTCCCGATCAACTTCAATCAATTCTTTCCATCCCTCTCAAACCTTCATGAATTTTAACCTCTCACCTTTCTCTCCCAACACACTACCAAATTACCACCTTTGTAGTTGTTGACAGCGGCAGATCTAGGTGGCCCTGAGGGTGGGTGGCCATAAAACCACATGTTGACATAACCCAAAATCCAAAAGGATATTATTAACTCCATTGCAGTTGAGACTATAAATGCTATCCTTATTGATCTTGGGGATGCTTATTTCTTTATCTTAGTTGATGAGTCTCGTGACATATTGGTGAAGGAACACATGGCTGTTGTTTTACGCTTTGTTGATGTAAAAGGTATGTAATGGAGCATTTTCTTGGGATTGTTCATGTTAGTGATACTTATGCTTTGTCACTTAAAGCAGTTGTTGAGGGACTTTTATCCACACATGGATTAAGTATTGGAAGTTTGCGCGGGCAAGGCTATGACGGAGCTAGCAATATGTGAGGATAATTCAATGGACTTAAAAGTCTGATTTTAATGGAGAATGAAACTGCTTATTATGTTCATTGTTTTGCTCATCAACTTCAATTAACTCTTGTAGCTGTTGTAGAAAATCACCCTAAAATTTATGCATTCTTTGATATTGTAACACTTCTCAC
Source organism: Sambucus nigra (assembly GCA_949130495.1). Lineage (NCBI taxonomy): Eukaryota > Viridiplantae > Streptophyta > Magnoliopsida > Dipsacales > Adoxaceae > Sambucus > Sambucus nigra. The sequence continues at coordinate 287,852,273 of OX422215.1, read as the reverse complement.
AAATATTGTGGTAGAATCATGTAAACATCGAGACATTCTTCGTGAGAAATAGCATGAGCAGGTCACAATACGAATATGCAATGGGGATATTTTAACCGGGTGGGGTTTGAATTAAGAGTTGGCATTAAAACGGGCAGGCGAGATACATTGGGGTTCTCATTATGGCACAATTATGAGTTTGATTTTCTTGTTCTCATCAATAAAGGACGTTCTCTTGATTATTGAAGATGATGCAAGAAATCGAAAATATAGAGGTCATGCAATGAACTTAATGGTATTTATGCAATGCTTTGAATTTGTATTTCACCTACATTTGATGAAAAATGTATTGAGTATTGCGAATGAGTTATCACAAGCATTACAAAGAAAAGACCAAGACATTGTGAATGCCATGACTCTTATGAAAATAACCAAACAACAATTACAACAAATGAGAGACGATGGGTGGGAGTCATTGTTAGAGGATTCATCTTTATTTTGTGCCCAACATGAGATACTCGTGCCGATTATGGAAGACTTGTTTTTGGTTATAGGAAGATCTCGTCGTAATCCAGAAGAAGCCACAAATTATCATCATTATCGCATTGAAGTGTTCTATGCAGTGATAGATTCATTCTCTACATATGTTAAGAGAGAATTGATCCGATTTGCTGTGTTTTATCCCACCGACTTTCCTCCACAAGTGTTAATGATACTTGAGTGTAAACTTGATAATTATATTGCGGATTTACGAACCGATGACCACTTTGTAAGATTAATGGGGGTTGGTGGGCTAGCTAAAAAGTTGGTTCAATTAAGGAAGGATCATGTATATCTGTTGGTATATATATTTGTAAAATTGGCACTACTCTTACCCGTTACAACGGCAACTGTAGAAAGAATATTTCTGCAATGAAAATCATCAAAAATTTGTTGGGCAATCAAATGGGAGATGACATGATGGATGATTATTTGGTGGCATATATTGAAAGGGAAATAGTGGTTGACATTAACAATCAAGGTATCATTCGACATTTTTAGAATATGAAAACACGAAAAGTTTTATTGTAAACAAGCTTATGTAATTTGATGTTTGATGTCTAGTGTTTGTAATGAAAGACAAATTGACTATTTATATATGGTGTACTCGATAATGCGCATGTTCTATATATTGTGATTTTTATTTTTTTATATTATTTAATTTAATTTAATAATATTTTATATTATTTATTTTTCGCCTAAAATCTTGAGTCCACCACTGGTTGTTGATGTACGTGAAGATAAATGAAGTACTTCGTGACCAAATAAACTTAGTGCCCAGGTTCTAAACTTGTTGTCCAAGCAAACTTGTTGACCAATATTTAATAGGAGATTGATTTGTCACCAATAAAAATTGTCCAGCAAACTTTTTAATTAGTTGGGAGCTTCCAATTTAGTCTCTCCCCAGTAAAATGATTTGGTTCTAGTGTAGTTAAATATTTGTTCAAGTTCCTTCAACACTAAATTTACTACCATTATACACAACTCTAACATGTGAATATTAAAAAAAAATCATTTATTAATTACAGAAATTTAGATAAAAAATACTTCCCTATTGTAAAATAGAGGGAACACAGAGAGATAATTTAGAGGGAGTGACTCTTATTTCATTTCATTGATAATATTTGGTGTAGTTTTTCTTGTACAAAATCATATGAGGATTCTCCTATTTATAGGATATAACGAGGCATCCCAAAAGACAAGAATGTGAGTGGACATCCACCCAAAAGACAAAAGCCACATTATTTAACACCCCCCTTGGATGCAAACCATATCCACCATTCAATGATTGTTGTCTCATTAAAACCTTACTAAGAAAAAACCTAGTGGGAAAAAACCAAAGTGAAGGAAAAATATTACAACTTCTTGTGATCATTGAATTGGTGTTGGACACACTTAGTGTTGCCTCGTTAAAACCTTTAACTAAAAAACCCAATGGGAAAAAACCTAATTAAAGGAAAAAGAGTACAACGTGCATATGTCCAAAACATCATGTTCTTAGATTCCCCCCTGATCAAATGCTCCCCCTGATTGGATACTCCCCCTGATTACGATATTTCTCTGATGATTGAGTCGATGCATATCAGTCTCACATACAACCTTCTGAAATGTTGCTTTAACATGGTGAATATTTTTGATCCAATGTTACTTCAATTTCATGTTTCTTCATAGTATCTACTTCCACAAGATTTGGGTGAAGAGAGATGAACATGTCACTTTATCAGATCTATTTGACTTTAATGACATAACTCTTTCAGAGATTATGTGTCGCATAACTCTTCTTGAATTCATAAATGTGGAAGAACTGAAATGTGTCAGTAGACACTTTGAGTGTGGGTTATAAAAAGAACCATCTCCTTCTTAAGTATATGTTGTTTAATGAAAGTCATAAGTTCTTTGATTGTTCCTTTTGAGGATCCCAGAGATAACCTGCATCTATATAACTAACTAGACATAGATGGTTAGATATAAATATCATATGATATGATTGATATTAGTCACATGCTATGCATGTCAATGGTAATGTATTTCTTACCAAGATATTGACTACAATTATAATATCCAGTATCATGCATGTCATGTATATCAATATACTAATAATGAACATGTATGATACTTCTAGACCACATACTATAATAACCTGTACATATGGTACTTCTGGACCAAATTTGTAATTGTCATCCTCTTTAGGATGATATGAATAATTTAATATCCAAATACCGGAGACCATGGGTATACTAAAATTGTATGCTTAATATATGTTAAAGCATTGCAGGATTTTTCAATCCATTTGACTAATGGATATGAGTTTAACATAAACTATACTCAATCTACAGGCCTAGACAATAATTAGTTATCTCAATGTCATTCATTTTTGAATTTCTTATTTGGATATTTTGCTTTTCAATTGAACACTTAAAGAGAACATCCATTATAGGATATTTCAGTTGAGCTCTTCAGGAGCACATCCATTACGGATATTTTATAATGGCACATTTGAATATAAGATTATTTTCATACCATTAGATAAATATTTACTAAGACGGTTGTACCTATATCCATTTGGATTGCCTGCTGTACAATGAACATCTTACTGCATTTGAGTACATACTCCTTATCTTTGCTTCATGCAAAGAAAATCCTTCCAGGATTTTTATATGTATTCTTTGTCTAAGTCTCGTATATATAAGCAGTTATAATATTCACGAGTCTCACATAATATATTTTAAAAAACTGCTAAGCTAGTCAGATATCTTAAAGTACTTACGGCCGAAACGGGATGGTATGTTCTTATATAATCAATTTTATTTCTTCAGGAAACCCTGTGCCATAAATCATGCACTTTTGGTGAGTTTTAACACTTCACATTCTTATAAACATCCATTCGTAACCTTCAGGGTTAACATATTTTGGGATTTCTACTATAGGTCCAAATATACCACGTGTATTAAGAGATTCAGAATTATGCCATCATGGCATTTTCACAATTTGGCCAATATATTATTTGTCGACATTCATTCATAGTACATGGATTTGTAGTATCATTGCCCTTTGAGTTTTGTGTAGCTACAACATATATAATTATATCATCGATGATCATCTTTGTTTATCCCACTTTTCTCTTGTGTATCTATAAAACATAGAGATCTCATTTAATATTAGGTACCTTTTCCAACTTTAAAGGCTTTATAGTCACTTCAGGGACTTGTGTGTTTTCATAGATAATAACCTATTCTGGAGTTTTTGAGAAAGTTGATATTTTGTTCATAACCTCTACTAGAGTGCTACGTATAACCTCTTCTAGAGCGTTATTTGGGCATGTTTTTATTTAATATCCACTTCCAGGGAATCAAATAGTTGGAACCTATAGGTTTGCCACACTTCTGGCGTGCAATGAATTTATTTGCTGCCAGAATTTATTTTATCCTTCTGGGATAATGATTTTGGCATGAACATTTGCAACTAGTACATGTGACATTTGATATTACAATATAATTTTTTCCACATCATTTTCTCATTGAGCGAGACAAGGAATTATATGAGATAAAGTGGAAGCATTCCACGATAATTCTCGTCGTTCTTCAAGACTCTACACCAAACCTGCACTATTGTCATGGTCATTGACCTTGACAAGTTGGACTTGTCAAGGTCAATGACCATGACAATTCGGGGCGAGACAAATTTTTTTGTCACGCACGTGTCACGGTCATTGACCTTGACAAGTCTGTTAGAATTGTCACGGTCGTGTCACGGTCCATGACCTTGACAAGTTTCATCATGGTTAATAACCGTGACAAACCCGTGAAAATTTTTAAAAAAATTGTCACGGTTAATGACCGTGACAAGTCCGTCACAATATTTGTCAAGGACTTGTCACGGTCAATGACCGTGACAATTCTGGGCAGAATTTTAAAAAATTCTGCTGGGCAGTATGGCCACTGCCACTGCCCAGCAGTATATTTGTACCTGTTATAACAATGTTGGTTGTACATATTCAAACATCATATATCCAAATAAACTAAAGATAGTGCAAATATATATTCATGACGATATAATCTAAATATTCAAAATAGAAATAATAGACATGACGATATAATCCAAATATAATTAAAATGGACAAACTTAAAAATAATGTTACTACATGTCTTGGGTAAATGTGAGGAGGTGAGTTGGCCACACGATATACGAATTGACACACCCACTAATATACATCGTGCCGTATTGTTCGCTCAACCACAATAGGGAGTTCTACTTCCCGGGTATCACATGCGTGACGAGCACTTTGGACTCGATCCCTTGAAGCGCAAGTCCATGAACTATTCCACCCTCGACGATATTCGGGTCCCTCAACCCCCGCCCTATCCACTGGCCATCAAATACATCCAATATGAACACGCTCGTGCAACCAAGTGTGGACAATGGTCTGGGGAAGGGAGCCAAATAAGGAGGTGGATCATCGAAATACGCACGTGACGGTGAAGAAGCAACGAGGTCCACATCCTCGTCCTCCTGCGCCTCGTTCTCCTGCACATCCTCCTCCTCCTCCACCGCATTCTCCTTCCCTTTCCCTTTTCCCTTCCCCTTTCGGTCTCCGCCCAACGTACGCTTCATGAATGCGTACATATCTTCGACCGTCACCTCCAAACGGGACAGCTTCGCATCGTGTGAATCCACCGTTCGAGCCAACCCGGTGTCGCTCGTCTCCAATCCGATGATCCTAGATTTGTCCACCCGCGAGATCACCCCCTTGTCCTCCCCTTGCGATCAGAGCCAAGCACTTGGCTGAGTGCGTCTGTGGACAAAGACGCCTTATCGGCATCAGACTGCGACTCATGCACTTCCTTTAGCTTTGCCTAAAACGACAAAAAGCACATGATTAGTATAATAAGTAAACTAAAAAATTATAACGTAATTAACAAAAATTAAACTGTCAAATTACTTACAATCGTCGCCGCGACGCTCGGGGACACCTCCTTGTCCTTCCCCTTTTTCGTCCGAAGAGCCACATAAGTATCGAGCCTATGTGGCTTACCCCCTGACCCACTCCCTACCCCCTGAAATAAAATAAAGTAAAATTAGTATCGGCCCCACAAAGTAAAATAATGAAGAATAATATATTTCTGTAGTTATAGAAAAATTAAATCTTACCTTCATCCTATGCTCCACCTCGGCGTAAGAGGTCCGACCGGAGTAGTGCACGTCCGTCTTTTTTGCCCGGTTTTCCCTCCCCGATTGGAGAGATGCCAATTGTCGATCCTCGATCTCATTGTCAATGAACTTTTGCCATTGTGCCAATGAGATCGGCTCCTTGGACGGGACGGATCCATGCCATTGTATAATGGACTCTCGTGTTTTCCCAAAGTACCGTGTCCGCATATTTTTCTTCCACGTCTTGTGTTGCTCCCTCAACTGCTCCAAGACGGAACCGCGTAGCTTTGGATCCAAGTTTAATTGTTCCTGTCCAACAAGTTCAATGTTAGTTGCAAATAAATATAAATATAAATATAAATATAAATATAATATGAAATTGAAATTGAAATTGAAATTGAAATTGAAATTGAAATTGAAATTGAAATTGAAATTGAAATTGAAATTGAAATTGAAATTGAAATTGAAATTGAAATTGAAATTGAAATATAAATATATTACCTGTAGTGCCACCCAAACGTCTAACTTGAGCTCATATGGAACCTCCTTCCTACTCATAAACCCCAGGCCGATGACCGTCTTTAGGAGTTCGAGGGATCTCGCTAATAGCTCCGATTTGTTTTCGACGGTAATCCCAAATTTTCCATATTTTGGGAGCCTAGGGGTGGAGGAGCCCTCGTCGCCTCCACTACCACCGAGCCCAGACGACATCATCATAAACAACATCATCATCTTCGCCTTAATATCTCAAGGAGACATTTGCTGTAAAAAAATGTTATTAGTACAAATAAAAAAAATATTAATAGTACACATACACACACCCCTACCCCACCCCCACCACACACACGCACACGCACACGCACACGTACACGTACATAAATATGTCTAAATTAGTTGAAAACATCTAACGTGGAATAGTTGAAAACATCTAATGTCATGCCACTTTTAAAACTAACCAACCCAACATTTCATCAATTAAACTAACAATTAAAGTATAAAATTATTAATTTACTAATTTACAATGAGGGGCAATCCTACTTTCATATGAAATTGGCACTAATTATTAATTTACTTTCATCTAAAACTATACAATTAAAATTACAATTAAAGATATACAATTTCTTAATTAAACCTATACAATTGTTAAAATTGCCCCCCCCACCACCCCCACCACACCCCATGCCCCCCTCCCCCCACCATGCACACACGCACCCACCTACGCACACACACACACACCCCACCCCCACCCCACCACCCCACCTCCTCATTATATTTTATCACAATATGCATATCTTATAAGAGAGTCGGGTTTGGCATGAATAATTTGTAATGAAGTCTAGAACGAATCTTACTAAATCAAATGGGGTATTTTCATATTTTCATATTTTTATTACTTTATTAATTTATTATTTATCAATAAAATTATGACATGAGATAATTATAATTGGAGCATAAATTTCATTATCATAAAGGGATAAATCCAACCAAGTACAGAGATTCTACAAATTAAAGTGAGAATTAAATTTAAGACTTTCTAACAACATGCATGTGTATGGATTCTACATAGTTGGGCACGAAAGTAACTTATGATATTTCTAAAAACATACAATTGGCAACATTTTTTATGTTTACTAAACTTTATATAATATTATCAAATTCTGTTAAAAAATTATCTAGGGTTTTACCTAATTGAATTAATTTCATGAATAAAATTATTATCAAATTTAAATATTTATATAATTAAATTTAACATATGAATTCTAGAACTTTTCTAACATTTACACAATTCTAACTATCACTAACCTTGCATTCATACTAAGGTTTACATAGTTTTAACAAATTATAACAAAATATTATCATATTTTTAGTTAGAAAATTCCATCCCCACTCCCACCACCCCACCCCTCCCCCCCTCCCCCCACCACACCACACCCCCACTACCCCCTTCCCCCCTCCCCCACCACACACCACCACACACCACCACACACATATATACACACATATACACACACATATACACATACCCTACCCCCTCCCCCCACCCCACCCCACCCCCACCACACTTGCACCACCCACCCCCATTACCCCCTTCCCCCCTCCCCCACCACACACCACCACACACACATACACACATACATATACACACATATATATACACACATACACATACACATACACACACATATAGAAATTAAAGAGAAAGAGAGGAAACAAAATATACCTTAGAGAGAGAGAGAGCAGAAATCGCTTAGAGAGAGAGAGAGAGAGAGAGAGGGGAAAACCAAAAATGGTGGGAAAAAAAGAAGCATAGGGATTTTTTTACCACAGAAATTGTCACGGTCATGTCAAGGTCATTGACCGTGACAATTATTTAAAGAATTATCACGGTCAATGACCGTGACAACTACATTTGTCACGGTCTTGTCACGGTCATTGACCGTGATAATTATTTGTCACGGTCGTGTCAAGGTCAATGCCCGTGACATAAAACACGAGATTTGTGTCACGGTCAATGATCTTGACAAGGGTGGCCGACTGAAAGGTGACAATTTTGTCATTTTGGTGTAGTGAGAACGAGCATTCAACGATAATTCTCGTCGTTCTTCAAGAGCGAATCGTTCTTTAAATATAATTTGTACTTCTGGTACGTTCTATCCTCCCCCTAATAACGAGAATAATCTCTCATCGAAATAAAATTGCATATATACCATAAACATTGTATTTATCAATGGTTCAATAGATCGTGAATTATAAGCACCATATATTCCCTTGTGATAAATATCATTTCCATTCAAGACATCTTATGAATAACAAGTGAGGTGACCAAAATGGTCATTGTATAATAATAAATAATTGAACCATGGAGTAGGAGGCTCATGGCAAAGTGTAATTTTACCATATTAAATATTGTATTGTATAATCCCTTGAATAATGTAATGATTGTGTGCTAGTGTAAGATTTTGGCTTTTAACACTAAATGTAATGCAAAATTACTTTGCACTATTTATTTCCATACGACACCCATGTATACTGATGCCCATAAAACAAAGCAAATTACTTTAGGAATTACTTTCATATAACTCATCAGAATGGGAGGGTACCATATAACAACATTATATGTGCTCTTCTAGAGCCTTAGGTTCAAATATGGCTGAAACCCTTACCATATATATACAAGTCTGAAAAAAACCTTTGTTTTTTCATAATAGCATGAGTTGTTCATTATCTTCTGGACAAATGTGATCACATGATGACCGTTCACAATCGTCACTTTAACATTCAAGATTATAATAAAGAGATGCTTAAGAATATAATACTATATTCTATGATTAGATTTTTTTTATTAACCAAACTTTAAGAAGTGAAAGTATTTTAAAAAAACTTTGGGTTGATTAGTAATGAATCAAAAGTTCATAATCTTATGATATATGAGAGACTTCAAGATCAAATTGAAGAAGCTCTAGGTTTATAATATATAACAAGGGCCACTAAAATAATTATGACAAATATTTCGTTTTGAAACGTAATGAGAACGTGTGGTTCCTTATTTAATGTCACATATATATGAATCTTAACTCACAAAGTGACTAGTGAGAATTATGTATAAAACTTCAAGTTTTTTTATCATTTGTATATGAGAACTTCCGGTTCTACATAAATGGTTCAAGTTCAATATTATTAATGTCGAAGGACAATAAAATCTCGACACATTTGTATAAAAAAATTCATATTTGATTAGGGGATACACATATTTGATAAGCTTAAAAACAAATGCCAAATAATTTTTATTTACTCTGACCAATAACAATCCATCCTCTTTATTAAAAAAATGAAGGGCTTAATTTTTCACATTCTCTAGAAATTCTCTATACATTCTCAGGGATACAATGTATATGAAATAATTAGAATATGAAAAGGAGTTAAAATTAAATACCATTAAAAGTAATATAATACTCACATGAAGCGAAAGGCCAAGAGACAAAAATTTAATGGTGAAACTATTAGTATCATAGTTAACTATTAGTATCATAGTTAAAGGGACAGTTAACCATTAAAAGAGTATTTAAAAAGACATTTCATTTAATAAAGAAAATGAAAAGCCAAGAACTTGAAAAGATATGTTTAAATATCCAATTCATTTTGAAACAAATCCCAATAAAAATAATATATTTGGCGCATACCCTATGAATAATCAAAACTTTGAGTTTTAATTTATGGTGCATTTTAGTTGGATCTTCAAGTCCAAACAACCAGAAATAACATGAAAGTGTCCAATTTTATATTTTATATCCCAATTCAAAAAAATATTTTGTGAACTTCTGGTCACAATATTGAATATGAATCCTCATATCACAAATCAACGATAATAGGGGGAATCTTTGTCTATAACTGTTGATGTAAAAAACTAGATTGCTCTAACTATTCAATCACAGATAAATAAATAAGACAAAGATTTTTAAAGTGGTTCGGCTAGGAATAAAGCCTACGTCCACTGTTATGTTATTGCTGAGTGTTTGCAGAATTCTTGATTACAAGTTCTCTCAAGAAATTCTAGTCCCTTTGAATGAGGGAGATACCATGTATTTATAGCCCTGAGGCTTACATATGAAAGGGTGGTGCATTAAATGATATACATATGAAAGGTCCTTGAGGCTATCATCTGAAAGGGTAACTCATTTAATGTTCTTCAAGCGTGTGCGTCAAGATGATAAGCAGTCAATGAACAGTTTTGAACTGTTGGTTATCTGGCAATCAATGCTGTGGTCAAGATGCAGCTCGAACCGCCTTAGTTGCTCGTCGTTCAGGAGTTCATCGGAGCGCTGGAGTTCCTCGGAGTGTTGTAGTTCCTCGGGGTGTTGTAGTTCCTCGGGGTATCCTTGTTGCTCGGAGCGAACATGACTTGGTCGGGAGAAATAAACTTCCTCGTTGTTAATGTGCCATGTAGATTGACACGTGTCTTCTTATTATTGGTCCACGTAAGTAGATTAAATTTGGTATCAACAGAAGCCCCCAATGATTCATGCTTGATGGGTCACTTGAAAGGATGGAGTATTTATTCTTCAATGTTGCTTGGTGCTCGTGAAATTCTTGATCTACCTTCTTGATTTGTTCAACACAAAGTTCATTATCTCCTGGACGAAGTATGATGCAGGCTGATCGATGGTTGCTAATCTTTCTTTACAGGAACTCCGTGTGCTATGTACAACCCTGGGAATTTGGATGCAGCCATGCCATAGTATGAAACTTGTAGCTTGTCATAATCTTCAAGTATGTTGATTGGTTTGCCATCCGATCAACTGCTTCCTGTGTCGAGCAACTGAGTGCTAACTTCACGTGCTTGATTTTTCTGATTTAAGCTTATCTGAATACTTTGTCGAGTAACATATAGCTTTTGAACCCAACTCTTCGATCTGATTTGTACCAGGCTAGTGGTGGACTTCGAAACATTTTCTCATAAATGCTTCTTCATTATTGGTCGAGACAGTATTAGCAAAGATCTCAGTGCTATAGATGCTGATTTTGACTTCTACCTCTGCTCGGGGACGAACAAGAGGTTCTCGGGGACTAACAAGTGATTCTCAGGGACGAGCAAGTGCTTCCCGGGAATGAGCTAATGGTTCTCGGATAGATCATCTGTGATGAATATCAGAATGTTGAAAGATCTTAACTTCATACACTCCCCTTATGCTTTGGATGATCCTCCTGCTGGTGAGGAACCTGTTTTAAAAGTAGAAGGAGAAGAAACCAATAGAATAGGAATCTCAATGTAATAGTTAGTATACATTTTCATTCTCAATGTATTTTGTTTTTTGAATTTAATGAAAGACTTTCATTTTTATTCGCAATCTTAATTGCTATTGTCTTGTAAAATACTTTACATGTGTGCATATGTATAACAATATTGTGTTGTTCATCGACCAACTTAGTAATAAAGAAGTTACAAGTATTAGTAACGTTGCTCGATCACTTAATAATAAAGTAATGAGTATAAAAATGTTTAAAATTTTTCCAACCAACCAAGGTTGTTAAATAATGTTTGTCGACCAACTACAGTTGATGGATTTTTATCTCCGACCAGCCATACTTGGTTCAATTTCAAATATTTTCATAAAATGTGTTCGACCAACTAAGGTCAATAATTTGTCCTCGTCGACCAGCTACAGTTAGTGGGTTTTTATCCCCGACCAACTATACTTGGTGTATTTTGGAATATTTTATTCTTCAAAGAACTTTTTGTAATAATCTTACCTCCCGACCAACATAAGTTGTAATGTGAGAGTATATTTTTATCTTACCAACCGTAATTGATCATGCTGGTGTACACCTCCTAACCAAAGGAGTAGTTTTTTGGCTCCTTAGAGCTTTTGGCTCCTTAGAGCGCCTCCTAACCAAAGGAGTATTTTTTGGCTCCTTAGAGCTTTTGGCTCCTTAGAGCGCTTTTGGCTCCTTAGAGCACTTTTTGGCTCCTTAGAGCACTTTTGGCTTCTTAGAGCACTTTTTGCTCCTTAGAGCACTTTTTGGCTCCTTAGAGCACTTTTTGGCTCCTTAGAGCACTTTTTGGCTCCTTAGAGCGCTTTTGGTCCATTAGCTCTGACGATATCCTGGTGCTGAATGAACCTTCAAAATGTTTGACTGATGATAATAGGCAGCAAACTCCTCGTTTTTAAATTGTGTTCCATGGTCTGTGATGAAGGCATGAGGGAGACCATATCGGCAGATGATGTTCTTCCAAACAAATTGGTACACCTTCCTTCTCGTATGTCATGTCAATAAGTGGCTCAGCTTCTATCCACTAAGTAAAATAATCTACTGCGATGACGAGGTATTTGAATCTTCCTCGAGTCGTCGGCAATGGTCCAACCAAATCAATCCCCACATGGAAAATGGCCAAGGATAAATGATGGGTGTCAACAATGTTTGTGAAGTTCTTTAGATGGAGGAAAAGCGTTGGTACTTGTCACATTTCTTGGCATAAGCTATACAATCAGGTCTCATCGTCGGTCAGTAGTATCCCTGCGTCATCACCTTTTGCAAAAGTGTTCGACCTGCTACATGGGCTCCACAGGACCCTTCATGGATCTCTTTAATCAATTCACCTCGGAGGGATGTACACATCTTTGCAAACCTGCCATAATTCCTCGTCGAGCAGCTTTAAATTTCCATTTCTTGGCAGCGAGCTTATCTTCCGAATACCATTATACCGAGCAGCTTTAAACTTCCATTTCTTGGCAGCGAGCTTATCCCCCGGTAATTGTTCCTCCTCAATATATGCTCCGATGGGATCCATCCAAGATGGTCCTAAATCAAGGGTAATAATATTCATCATCAGGTCTTCATCTATGCTCCGACTTTCTAATACTTCAATTGGTATCGTTCTTCGCAGCTCGGTACGAGTAGCTGATGCTAATCGGGCCAAGGCGTATGCTCCCACATTCTCCATTCTTGATATTCTTACCAGTTAAACAACAACAAACTCTGATACTAACTCCATCACCTTTGCTTGATACTTGATCATCAATTCTCCTTTGGTTGCATATATTCCCAACATCTGGTTTACGATCAATTGAGAATCACTGAAGATAATAACGTGATGTGCTCCATAATATTTGACAAATTAAGACCTGTAATCATGGCCTCATACTCAACCTCATTATTAGAAGCTTTGAATTAGAAAGATAGGGCGTATTCCATGTCGATCTCGTCTGGGCTGTTCAAAACGATCCCTGCCCCACAGCCTGTAGTGCAAGATGAGCCATCTACATATAGCCTCCATATAGGAAACTTGTCTTCTAATTTCTGGTCTGACAGAGTTCCTCGGTGGAATACTTGTCGCTTTCTTTCATCACGTCCTGATACTTCTGAATACACCTCTTGAATTTCGATATACCTCCTGAACTTCAATATTCCTCCTGAACTTCAATATACCTCCTGAACTTCAATATTCCTCTTGAACTTTAATATTCCTCCTGAACTTCAATATACCTCCTGAACTTCAATATACCTCCTGAACTTCAATATACCTCCTGAACTTCAATATTCCTCCTGAACTTCAATATACCTCCTGAACTTCAATATTCTTCCTGAGAAAGTGATTAGTCGGGGTTGAATTTGATGCTCGACTGCATGATGATATAAGAATGTGCCACCAAATGAACAAATATATCTGTAATAGAAGCCCCCAACTGTGGAATGTGAATTTTGAATGAGATTTATCGACCAATACCAACCGGAGTTGGATTTTATCTACCAACCGGAGTTGGATTTTGTCTACCAACAGGAGTTGGATTTTATCTACCAATCGGAGTTGGTGGTAATTGATAATGAATGATGAATACTTCCTAGGAGCTGACCAACAGATTGTTGGGAATAAGATAATATAAATGCTGGAGACCTCCTCGGCGCTGACCAACAGATTTGTTGGGAATAAGATAATATAAATGCAGGATACCTCCTCGGCGATGACCAACAGATTGTTGGGAATAAGATATAATATAAATGCAGGATACCTCCTCGTCGATGACCAACAGATTGTTGGGAATAAGATATAATATAAATGCAGGATACCTCCTCGGCGATGACCAACAGATTGTTGGGAATAAGATAATATAAATGCAGGATACCTCCTCGGCGATGACCAACAGATTGTTGGGAATAAAATATAATATAAATGCAGGATACCTCCTCGGCGATGACCAACAGATTGCTGGGAATAAGATATAATAAATTCCGGAGATATCCTTGGAGCTGAATAAGATATAATAAATGCTAGAGACATCCTTGCTGAAATGAGAATAGAATATGCATCCAAATAGATATAAGGAATAATTAAAAATAATAAAGTGCCTCGCCGATCCGTCGAGGTAGAATCATATAATGCCGAACAAGAATAAGATCTTTCAGAACATAAGAATATGGCCGAGAACGTTGTCAGGCCTGAATATAAATAAGAATTATCCGAACGAATGTTGTAATTCTCCTTAAAGCTGAATAAGTATCTTGTCGAGGCATAATTGCAGAATGCCGAATAAGAATAATATTTTCCAGAACATAAGAATATGGCAGAGAACTTTGTTGGGCCTGCATATAAATAAGAATTACCCCGACCAACTATCCGTTGGGGTTAAATGTTATAGTTCTCCTCAAAGCTGAATATGATAATAAGTATCTCGCCGAGCTCCATGTTGAGATGAATATAGAATATGAATCCCAATGGATATATAGAATCATTTGTGCTGGAGCAGATATCTGGGCCTGAATATAAATAAGAATTACCCCGACCAACTATCCGTTGGGGGTGAAATATAATAACTGTTGTAGCTTTTCCTCGGAGTCGAATATATATAGAGAGAAGAAATTTTTCGAGCTCCATGATGAGATAAATATAAAATATGAATCCAAACGGATATAGAATAATTTGTGCTTCAGCATTCGTCGGCATTGAATCTTGTGCCTGTAAAAATTAATAATTTGCTCTACCATATGTGTAGGCTGAATTGATTAGTCATGAGAATAATTTACTCATCCAATCAATATATGATATGTATCAGCATAAAAATTTCAAAATATGAAATAATATGTTTTATGCCAAATGTGTGTGAGATGGACAAATTATTATCAAATATGCATCATAAATAAGACGTAAAGTTTTTTGTAAATTTATTTAATCTCCAACAACCAATCAGGTATTAGTTGCTGTTTAAAAATATTTTTGGGGTGATCATAAGTTAAAAAGACTTAAGCACCCTGCTTGTCCCCAAGCCGAACTCGTGTTTAAAGAAATATCAGGGGTGCTTCGCATTTTTTAATACCCCAAGATTCTACTGCTGCCGACAAACGACATGGATGTTGCCGACCAACATTTAAGGATATCTCAAATTATAGAATATATGGTTGGATGACCAGAATATATCGAATCTTTAGATAAAAAATAACATTCAATGTAAAATTTAAGCCTTAAGAATGTTAATTAAATGAATAAATATATAACCCACTAGATCGTGTGATTTCGTCAAAGAAAACTCGTGATGTGATGAACGAGGGGCCAAAATATCAAATTTGTTCCCAGTCTTGATATGGTCATGATTATTTTACTGATCCTCTTTTACAAGAGGTGGGTAATGATTTTTCAGGTGAGAGAAAATTATTTTTTATATTGATCCCTTCCTATTCCCAATTTGGAGAGATAAAAATATGGTGAATGAACGAAATTATTACCAAATTTATAGAAAAAAAAATCAATCAATTTGACTTTATTGACATAGATGGAAGATGAACCAAATTAAGTATATAGTTCATAAAAATGAATACAAAGAGACTTAAACTTGTGAATGCAAAGAGACTCAAACTTGAAGAGAGAAAAAATAGATCTGGGTCATGATTTCCATGAGAAGACTTTTCATTGTCTTTAACCTTTTCCCATTCTTTTATTAAAAATATGACGGGAATTTGAATAGACATCAAATATCTTACAAAATTTATTTCAAAATCAACAATGAAAATGATCAAATCTTATCATCGTCGTATATATTGGCATATGTAATCATTTAAAATATTTATTTCATGATATAAAATTAAAACTTGAGAATCAAGCAAAGAATTATGATTTATGAAATCCATTATTTTTCAGATTTCTAAATAAGAATGAATCTAACAGTTATGATTTAAAAATCATGATATGCAATATTTTGCAGATAAAAATTGGACAATTAATTTATGTATATAAACATAAAAATCACGATTCAATCAAAAGATGTATGTATAATTGATTATACGTAGAGAAAATAAAAACTTAGCTTTTGGTGGAGAACAACGCTTGTAACACGTTCCCACAGACGACGCCAGTCTGTTGATGTAAAAAACTAGATTGCTCTAATTATTCAATCACAGATAAATAAATAAGACAAAGATTTTAAAAGTGGTTCGGCTAGGAATAAAGCCTACGTCCACTGTTATGTTATTGCTGAGTGTTTGCAAAATTCTTGATTACAAGTTCTCTCAAGAAATTCCAGTCCCTTTGAATGAGGGAGATACCATGTATTTATAGCCCTGAGGCTTACATATGAAAGGGTGGTGCATTAAATGATATACATATGAAAGGTCCTTGAGGCTATCATCTGAAAGGGTAACTCATTTAATGTTCTTCAAGCGTGTGCGTCAAGATGATAAGCAGTCAATGAACAGTTTTGAACTGTTGGTTATCTGGCAATCAATGCTGTGGTCGAGATGCAGCTCGAACCGCCTTAGTTGCTCGTCGTTCAGGAGTTCATCGGAGCGCTGGAGTTCCTCGGAGTGTTTTAGTTCCTCGGGGTGTTGTAGTTCCTCGGGGTATCCTTGTTGCTCGGAGCGAACATGACTTGGTCGGGAGAAATAAACTTCCTCGTTGTTATTGTGCCATGTAGATTGACACGTGTCTTCTTATTATTGGTCCACGTCAGTAGATTAAATTTGGTATCAACAATAACTTTTCAATTTGACAATCAAAACTTCAGCTTTGATTGTGATATATTTTCTTTTGTCACTTTAGGCCCAAATAATTTATGTACTCAACGTCCCAAAATTTGAACAGAGAAATTCAATTTCCATATTTGAATAATTATTAGAGAACTTCACGCCGCAATTATAAATAATGACAACTTCATATCATAGCATTAAATATTTAGAGACTTTAAACAACCGCCCAATTATATTCAAACTTCAAGTTTGATAAGGGGTAAAATTGTTTGGTACTTCAGGTCCAAAAAATAAATAATCCTTACGGAACATGTAATATCCTTACCCTTATTATATAAGTCATCAAAACTTCATGTTGATTACAAAATTATTGGAGCTTCGGGTCCAAATTATAAATAATTGTTATTGGACTTTTAGTATCCCTTGCCCTATTACAAAAATAATCAAAACTTCAGGTTTGATATTGGCGCTTATTTCATTCTCAAGTCCAAAAATTGACCAATAATTGAGAACTTCGGCTCTCAATTTTAAAATAATTTGGGAACTTTTAGTCCCAAATAAAAAAATTTACATGGGAGTTTCTGATCCCAAATGAATTTTTTTTTGGGAACTTCGAGTCCTAATAACAAAATATGGAACTAGTTCCAAATAATAATTTCTTGTAATTGGTAAAAAAACATAGGAGTCATAAAGGAGTTCTTAAAAATTTATGAGTCGAACTAGAAATGGGCAATTTTGTTTTTAGTAAAATAAATTGTGGGGTCAATATACAAATAATCAAAAGCTTAGGAGATGAACTACAAGAACCCCAAATATATAGTGTCCATCTATAAATATGTAAGCTACAAGTCTTATGATATATTTTTTTATGCAACTTAAACATTAGTTTTTATTATTATTATTTTTAAGTCTATGTCAAAGCAATTTATCAAATTTGATTACAAAAAATAATAAGAGTTTGTCAAAATATGTAAATGAATAAAAGACCAACAATAAATCATTATCACATACAAATCGTGATAACATAAGTTATTTGATTCTATAGATCTAAATATATTTATATATCTTATATGCGACATAAGACTTTGATATGATGTAAAGATAGATATATATACATGCCATAGCAAAAAAACTCGCATAGTTGAATCATCCATCCAATCTCATGAAGTTAACTTAATCCATAGATTTCAATGCAGATTTGGACAAAGAATGGATGATGGGTATTGTGAGTGTGGAACGTGGTTGGCGGATGATTGATGATGAAAAATTTATTGGAGCATTCGTGCTGATAACATGTTGTAAAATAGAGGGAACACGCAGACATAATTTAGATAATTTAGAGGGAGTGGGTCTTTTTTCATTTCATTGATAATATTGGGTATAATTTTTCTTGTACAAAATCATATGAGGATCTTCCTATTTATAGGATATAGTGAGACATCCCAAAAGACAAAAATATGAATAAACATCCATAAAAAAAAAAGCCACATTATTTAACATTCCCATATACAATTGAAAATTTCAATTGTACATTCAGATAAACACACAAAAAACGTCAAATTGGTGTTTTTTTCTTCCTCTTCCAAAGCGAAAAATAGATAAAAATTATATAGAGTAAAACCAAAGGAACTGCCGAGTAATGCAAACACATACGAAACACGAAACTACATTTATTGGAATTGTAGAGTTGAATAGGATTTGTTGTGGGTATAATGTTTGTTCCCATCGTTGATCAAGCAACGCATGAGGAACCGTAGCTCTCTGTGTGGACATTGAAGTCCTCGTCTTCGGATGGACCATCGGGGCAGCATCTAACTATAGTTGAAATAAGAGAGATGATTAAGACTAATGCCACCCACAACACCAATACTTTTATGCCTCCATCCCAGCTTGCCTCTTATCTCCATTCCCTTCTCACCATCTCTCACTCTTTGGAATCACCAAGGTATGCTTATCTATGGTCAGAGCCAAATCTATCAATACTTATACAGGGACACTTCTTGCCCTCTCCCTTTAACGTAAAATTCACGTCTTTTCTTCTCTCCAAAACTCTCCATCTCCCGCATCCCATTAACTTACCCCTCTCGTATGGAGGAGATGAAAAATCTCATCTCTCCACTTACCCAACTTTTTATATTCCACAAACACACTCCCGTTTCCACCCAAATAAAGATGGCACTTTATACATTTAGGATATATTGTAATATGTATTTTGAAAAGAGGACAATAAATATTTTATTTATAGTTTTAGTCCCTATTTTTTAATAAAGCCGCTGGTGCGGATTCATATTCATAAAACGTCAACCAATCACAGAATGTCACGTGTCCCTTTAATTTAAAAATAAGAACTAAAAATGGAAACAAAATGTTTGTTGTCCTATATCCATAATCAATATTATTTTAAGTCCTTAAAATACATAGTCCCTAAAAATGCATTTGATTACACACACACACACACACACACACACACAGATATATATATATATATATCTGTGTGTGTGTGTGTGTGTGTAATCAAATGCATCCTTAATGCAAGATCAATGTCACTAATGTAGTTTTTATTTTATTTTATTTTATTTTATTTTTTGTTCTTTGTGTAGAAAAAGGAGAAAGGAAGATGGTTTTTTCGGAAACAAGCCTCGTCAAAGGTGACCATCGCGTGGGTTGTATTATTTTTGGAGGAGTTTTCGGAAACTATTTTTCGTAGTTATTTTTTTATATAAAGTAGTTGGTTTATAATGTAGAAAGAAGGTTCAAGTTCCCCTACACATTTAAACTATGTTTTCATGAGTTGGTAATTTATTTACATATCATGGGTTAATCATTCTTGGGTTTAGATATTTATTAAAAAAATATTTGTCGAAAATGGCTCGGTTCGAGCATTGGGCTCCTATATTTGCAAAGAAATGATGGACTTTTTCTTTGTTTGAGAGGTAGTGGTAATTTTGATGTATTCATTATAACAAGAGATAGTGGTTGGTCGATAGACTAGTTTAGGAGGGTAGCTTGACTAGGATGTTTAGAGGGATGCGTTAGGAGTGCACTGTTAGTGGAGAGGTGAGGGGTATCGCATGGAAGTGCGATACCAAACTTAAATATGAGATAAAAATATTTTTCTAAAAATAAAGCATTTATGCACTTGCTAAATATTTTCAAAAATCGGGCTCTGACCCGTTTATCTACTTTTCCCTTTCTTAGGATATATATCTACTGAGAACCTGCACGCATCCACAGCTGCTGCAGCTGACGTCTGACTCAAAAGAAATGTCATCCAGGCGTCCCTGAGTCTGGACACCTATATTATATATATATATATATATATATATATATATATATATATATATATATATATATAATATAGGTGTCCAGACTCAGGGACGCCTGGATGACATTTCTTTTGAGTCAGACGTCAGCTGCAGCAGCTGTGGATGCGTGCAGGTTCTCAGTAGATGCTTTTATCCTTGTAATCTAGATAGGAGGTACTGTATACACATTCGGGCCAATGGTCCAATTGCATTTATTTATTCTTTGAGTACAACATTCGATATGGTTGTATATTTTGACCGAGTGTTCGGTTATTTTATTTCATTTCAGTTTCATTTTCGCAAAATTTGTGTGGATGTTTTTAAATTGTAGTTGTTAAAAAGATTAGTTAAGTAAAATTTTGACACCGGCCTAATAGGTTATTAGTAATTAAATGAATTTTTGACAGTGATGCTAATAATGATCCATATGAGACTCTTGTTAAAATTTGATATAGGAGTGATCGCCCGGTATCTTATTAGGCGGGGTGTCACATCTTGGTCTATAACCTTTATATTTGACAATCAAAACTTCAGCTTTGATTGTGATATATATTCTTTTGTCACTTTAGGCCCAAATAATTTATGTACTCAACGTCCCAAAATTTCAATGGAGAAATTCAATTTCCATATTTGAATAATTATTAGAGAACTTCAGGCCGCAATTATAAATAATGACAAATTCATATCATAACATTAAATATTTAGAGACTTTAAACAACAGTCCAATTATATTCAAAGTTCAAGTTTGATAAGGGGTAAAATTATTTGGTACTTCAGGTCCAAAAAATAAATTATCCTTACGGAACATGTAATATCCTTACCCTTAATATATAAGTAATCAAAACTTCATGTTGATTAAAAAATTATTGGAGGTTCGGGTCCAAATTATAAATAATTGTTATTGGACTTTTAGTATCCCTTGCCCTATTACAAAAATAATCAAAACTTCAGGTTTGATATTGTGGCTTATTTCATTGTCAAGTCCAAAAATTGACCAATAATTGAGAACTTCTGGTCTCAATTTTAAAATAATTTGGGAACTTTTAGTCCCAAATAAAAAAATTTACATGGGAGTTTTTGGTCCCAAATGAAAAAAATTTGCGAAAAGCGATTCCTAATAACAAAATAGGGAACTATTTCCAAATAATAATTTCTTGTAATTGGTAAACAAACATAGGAGTCATAAAGGAGTTCTTAAAAATTTATCAGTCGAACTAGAAATGGGCAATTTTGTTTTTAGTAAAATAAATTGTGGGGTCAAAATACAAATAATCAAAAGCTTAGGAGATGAACTACAAGAACCCCAAATATATAGTGTCAATCTATAAATATGTAAGCTATATATGAAACTTAAACATTAGTTTTTTTTCTATTATAATATTGAAGTCTATGTCAAAGAAATTTATCAAATTTGATAACAAAAAATAATAACAGTTTGTTAAAAGATGTAAATGAATAAAAGACCAATAATAAATCACTATCACCTACAAATCGTGATAACATAAATTATTTGATTCTATAGATCTAAACATTAAATATATTATAATATGAATATATATCTTCTATGCCACATAAGATTTTGATATTGTGTAAAGATAGATATATACATGCCATAGCAAAAAAAACTCACATGGTTGAATCATCCATCCAATCTCACGAAGTTAACTTAATCCATAGATTTCAATGAAGATTTGGACAAAGAATGGATGATGGGTATTGTGAGTGTGGAATGTGGTTGGCGGATGATTGATGATGAAAAATTTATGGGAGCACTCGGGCTGATAACGTGTTGTAAAATAAAGGGAACGCACAGAGATAATTTAGAGGGAGTGGATCTTTTTTCATTTGATTGATAATATTGGGTATAATTTTTCTTGTACGAAACCATATGAGGATCCTCCTATAGGATATAGTGAGACATCCCAAAAGATAAAAATATGAATAAACATCCATCCAAAAGGAAAAAGCCACATTATTTAACATTTCCATATACAATTGAAAATTTCAATTGTACATTCAGATAAACACACAAAAAACGTCAAATTGGTGTTTTTTTCTTCCTCTTCCAAAGCGAAAAATAGATAAAAATTATATAGAGTAAAACCAAAGGAGCCGAGTAATGCAAACACATACGAAACACGAAACTTCATTTATTGGAATTGTAGAGTTGAATAGGATTTGTTGTGGGTATAATGTTTGTTCCCATCCTTGATCAAGCAACGCATGAGGCACCGTAGCTATCTGTGTGGACATTGAAGTCCTCGTCTTCGGATGGACCATCGGGGCAGCATCTAACTATAGTTGAAATAAGAGAGATGATTAAGACTAATGCCACCCACAGCACCAATACTTTTATGCCTCCAT
Source organism: Sambucus nigra (assembly GCA_949130495.1). Classification (NCBI taxonomy): domain Eukaryota; kingdom Viridiplantae; phylum Streptophyta; class Magnoliopsida; order Dipsacales; family Adoxaceae; genus Sambucus; species Sambucus nigra. The sequence continues at coordinate 287,829,486 of OX422215.1, read as the reverse complement.
CCCAGCTTGCCTCTTCTCTCCATTCCCTTCTCACCATCTCTCACTCTTTGGAATCACCAAGGTATGCTTATCTATGGTCAGAGCCAAATCTATCAATACTTATACAGGGACACTTCTTGCCCTCTCCCTTTAACGTAAAATTCACGTCTTTTCTTCTCTCTAAAACTCTCCATCTCCCTCATCCCATTAACTTACCCCTCTCGTATGGAGGATATGAAAAATCTCATCTCTCCACTTACCGAACCTTTTATATTCCACAAACACACGCCCATTTCCACCCAAATAAAGATGGCATTTTATAAATTTAGGACATATTGTAATATGTATTTTGGAAATAGGACAACAAATATTTTATTTGTAATTTTAGTCCCTATTTTTTAATAAAGCCGCTGGTGCGGATCCATGTTCATAAAACGTCAACCAATCATAGAATGTAACGTGTCCCTCTAATTTGAAAATAGGAACTAAAAATGGAAACAAAATGTTTGTTGTCCTATATCCATAATCAATATTATTTTAAGTCCTAAAAATATATAATCTAAATAAAGATGCTTCTATTCCCAGTCTACCGTCAACTGAAAACCCGCTTGAACCCACGTCGACATCTCCACAGGTACAATATTTTTTTTTTTTAATTTAAGCTTTTTGTTCAGCCATTTCCACCCCAATAAAGGTACTTCTATTCCCATTCTACTACTAATCTACCATCATTCGAAAACCTGCTTGAACCCAGGCCATCATCTCCACAGGTACAGTTTTTTTTAATTTAAGCTTTTCGTTCAGCTCCAGTCACATTTAGTTCAACTCCGCAGGTTTCATTTTGATTTATTGGGTTCGATTTCCTTATATATGTATGAATGATTTTTCACTATTTATATGGAGGCTTGAAGATGTGTAGATCCGGTTTTGGAGGATTGGGTGATTAAAATCGGGTTTGGGGATATTGGGTACGGTTGGATAATGGGTTAAAATCGGCCACATCTGGGTTTGAAGGACAGCAGGTCCGGTGCTCGGGTTTACCTGGTTTGGGTTATGGGTTAAGTAGAAGTGGGTAACGATTTTTGCAGGTTGGGCCTGGGTTTGGCCGGAGGTTGGAAGGTTGGGCTGCCTGATGCGCGTCACGGAAAAAGGGTTAGGAAGTAGTGATGTTTAGAAGTTGGGCAATGGGTTCGTGAATGGGCTAAGGCCGAAAACGGGTTAGGGAGTAATGGTCGCCGAATTTTGATGGGTTTGATTGTAACTATTGATTGATGGGTTTGATTCTAAATAACGCATGTTTTTCATTTTTTCCCATGCAAAAAATGTATTTCAGAAGGTAGAAGCATTATATATATATATATATATATATATATATATATATATATATATATATATATATATATATATATATATATATATATATATATATATATATATATGTATGTATATATGTATGTATATGTGTGTGTGTGTGTGTAATCAAATGCATCCTTAATGCAAGATCAATGTCACTAATGTTGTTTTATTTTATTTTATTTTTTGTTCTTTGTGTAGAAAAAGGAGAAAGGAAGATGGTTTTTCCGGAAATAAGCCTCGCCAAAGGTGACTATCGCGTGGGTTGTATTATTTTTGAAGGAGTTTTCGGAAACTATTTTTCGTAGTTATTTTTTTATATAAAGTAGTTGGTTTATAATGTAGAAAGAAGGTTCAAGTTCCCCTACACATTTAAACTATGTTTTCATGAGTTGCTAATTTATTTACATATCAAGTGTTAATCATTCTTGGGTTTAGATATTTATTAAAAAAATATTTGTCGAAAATGGCTCGGTTCGAGCATTGGGCTCCTATATTTGTAAAGAAATGATGGACTTTTTCTTTGTTTGAGAGGTAGTGGTAATTTTGATGTATTCATTATAACAAGAGAATTTTATTATTTTATGCCTACTATAAAGTTATAAGTATTTCATAAGAGTCAATTTTTGGGTTTTTTGATTGTCATTGTCATCTTGGATAATGTCTTTCATGTAACTTTGGTTTTGTTATGTAGCTTTATTTTTTTTAAATGGTAGTCCATTATGTTTTATAAAGTATTTTGTTAGCATAAGTAAGACTTACTTGGAGACTAAATAATATCTAAACCAAGTCGTTTTTCGTTTTCAATTCATGTTATTCTCGTATTGTTTGAACAAATGTCTCAAAGATGATGGGAAAAAATATTCATCTAAATTTGTATCCATATTTTTCACGCATTGCATTTCGACCGCGCGGATCGCACGGGTTTACACCTAGTACTACTATAAAATGCTATACAAGCAATTTATATCTCCTTTTCAATGAGACCATCCACGTAAGACTATGCAATTCCCTTTCTCTCACCTCTCATTTCTTATTTTCAAACACATTATGTGATTAATAAATACAAGTAATCAAATGCTATACAACTGACTTTTCTACGCCCTTGGATCTCTTTCGCCTCTTTATCTTCTAACTTTACCCCTTATCTCTTCCGCTTCTATAAAAATCCATTTAGCCCCCAACTTTCCCCCTTCTCTCTCCTAAGTGTCTCTCGATTCTGGTTGGCTCACTTTTGAAACTGGGAGTAACTATAAAAAATTGTGTTCATATCAATAACATCTTTATTTGTTGTTTTGTTATTTTCTTTATTTCAGCAAAATAGACCATTGATTTCCCGAAATGTAGCTGATGTTTTGCAAAAGTTGAATTTCAAAAAAACTGCAATACAAGAGGCGTTAGATACTCTTGCTGATGGTGGTAAAATATCATTCAAGGAGTATGGTAAGCAGAAAATAAACCTTGTTAGGCAAGATCAATTTGATATTCCAAACACTGGAGAGCTCAATCAGATGAAGGACAAAATGTCAAACTATAAGAAAAGTTGGATGAACAAAGGAAAGCAATTAGCCAAGTCGGGGGAGGTATTGTTCTTATAACATTTTGTGTATCTTTTGGGAATGACAAATATAAATTCCTGATCATTTGAAAGTTACAGTGTTAGATTTAAAATTATGGTCTTTCACAATTAGATCTGAAGAGGAACAAATTTTATAGATGTTGTCCAAATACTTATTGGGATGTTAAATTAGGGTCTTTCACAATTAGATTCGAAAACTATTTTAACTTTTATGAAGACAAAAACTTAGTGGACTTCATTCAATTTAAGTTCTTACACGGGACCTTTCTTTATTTTCTATTTTATTAAGCTTCCTGGATCAAAACTTTCATGAACTATAAGCCTATAACATGCTAAGAAGTATTTGATGATTTTTCATCTATCGGTGATGGATTCTGTTGTAGAGATAAAATTTATACAGTTAAATTTTTCATCTTATTGTTTTCTTTGTTGCTACAGATGTCAAAACCCTAGGAATGGAGAAGGGGGGATTGCCCAACGTTTGACATCACAAAATAATATATAACCAAACAATTTCTTAAATTGATGTTTGCTTTAAGCGGATGGGAGGTGTGTCTTCACTCAACATGATTTACTGTGGGTAACATGAATTTTTTTTGTATTATACCACGTGGTATCCAGGTCAGCTTTAAGCGCACATCAATTAATTCCCGCTCGCGGTTCGTGGCTTTCGCTGGCCAATCATGAATTTGACAGCGGCTGGAATCAAACTGGGGATTAAGCCCAATTCACTCCCAAGACTGTCCCAGTGGAAGCCTTATACCACTAGGCCGAGGCTTGGTTAATAACATGACAATTAAACCCTGTTTTTAACCGTTGTGGGTGTGAACCAGTCACCCTCAGGGTTTCATCATCTATCTATCTCTACCCGTTTTTTACTTTTTGGGGGGATTTGTTTGATTTTGTGCATTTTATTTTGGGGTTCTTTGGGGATATTTATGCTTGAATAATGGTACACACACGATACTTAGTATTAAGTTCGTACCAAATACTTTTTATATGGCTTGTAATATAGTGCAGGTTGGTCTTTACTTTCTTGTCGTATATAGGAATTTAGAAATTGAGCTTCATCTATGTACTGAAAACGCCTATTCATAATATAAACTCTTTTCCAATAAAAATAAAAGTAAACATATTTGTTCGGGATTTTATGGGTTTTATTTGTTGGTTTGAAATATTTATCATCTTTCCTTCCCCTCTCTCTAAAATGGTGTATTTACTAGGTTTTTAAAAAAAAATTATTTAATGTCAGTATTTCTATTAAGTGTCAAATATGCAGCAAAACGATGATTATTTTCATCTGACTTCACATTTTCCCCCATTTGTCGAGTAATAAGTCATCTCCTGTTATCATGAAAATAAGATCTCCACTAAAGGTTCATCTTATATTTTACATTTCATAATGCAATCCTATGCTTATTCTCACAGGAAATGGAGGTTAATGAATGAATGGTAGAAGAATAGTGGAAATGAGTTGGTAATATCTCTGCCTAGGACATTCATCTCAAACTTTGTTATAAATATGGTGTTTCAATTATATTTTTGTTTAGGAATTTTGTTCCTTTAAGGGATGAGGATATGGCTGTTATAATTTTGTACGAATTTATTTTTGTAATATTTTCTTCATCTTATGTTGTCATATAATAACCATTTTAGTTATGTTTTGGTTTGATATGTTAAGTCTTAGTTTTTTTAATAAGTCAGTCTTGAAAATATAATAGGTTATTTATTTTAAATTGTGGATTTGATGGTAAATATTATCTACAAAGGCCGATGGCACGACGAAAATATTTTAAGGTTTTTTATTCCTTAAATTTATTATTTTCAATCGTAATAGAGTAGGTGATAAGTGTGACTATGCCAACAACACGTGTTTATTTGTTTTAAACTGTGGGTTTGATGGTAATTAAGTTTCGCTCACGCATCGTGCGGGTTTACAACTAGTTAACCTAAAAATGGAAGGCAATAAACAATATAATTACATTAATTGATTATTGTAAATACACTATTTTCGTTAGATTAGGTGAAATTACAAGGCTATTCCAATGATCCACTTTAATTACATGGTCAACCAACGACAAAGTGCACTTTAATAGATTTAAATAAAGTTCCTTTCTCCTTCGATTGAATATGAATTACATGGTAGCGGTGATCTCTTTGTCAAAGTAAATTTCCTTTATCCCACTAAAACCGGATGGATCATGGCCATGGGGGCGAAGTAATGCACTAATGTGGTGTAATTGGGTCCATTTAAAAATAGCATGTCTTAGATTTGATATATATTATAAATATAAAGTGCTTATTATAAATTAAAGCTTGGCATAACCAATTCAAATCGACATAGCATTTTTTTGAATTATGAATAATAGAGTTTTACATCATTGTTTATGACTAGTTGGAAACCCGCGAGATGCGTGAAGTAAACACGATCTTAGGTATTATAACCCAAATCACTAACAAACACAAAAACTGTAAATATTAAGTAGACACAAAATAAGTTAACACAAAAATTATAATAAGAATGGAAGCAATGTTGATAATCTACTCTTGTCCAAATTGAGTCAGAATCTTCCAACGAAATTGTTCACCACCAAGTTAAAAAAACCTCTGAAGTTACAATTGAACAGAAAATCTCTTAAATTAAAAAAGTGGAAACCTAACTAATTAAAAGATAGGGTTATGAAGTCTCCTAAAGACTACACAACATATAAAAACTGATATCAAATCTCCTTAATTCTAAAGTTCACGCAACATATGTGAATATAAATATATACACACAAAACCTCACATTCCAAATATTGAATCAAAATTGGAAATCTCCATCTTTAAATATAAATATAAAATGCCCAGTTCATCAAATATATTACACACACAAATCCTTGTGTATTATCAATATATAAAATTTTTCCTACTATGAAAGAGGCTAACATGAAAGTATTGCACCGAGTAGCTCCTATGGTCACTTGAAGAGGAAATTAACACCATTGCCACCAAAGGAGATTTGGAAAATGTTTTACAGGTGGAGTGAGATATTCTGTGCAAATAAAAAGGCAGATTAGAGAAATACAAAAATATGAAGAGAGAGAGATGCACATATACTCCTTTTTCAAACATTAATAATAAATAAATTCTCTCACCTCTAACTCCTTTACCATATACCCACACACACTGCAAACATGCTCACCTCACATTCAAAGTACCATCAGCTACACCACACACTCTCTTATCTCTTACCCACCAAATATTTTTCTCTGTTCCTCCATTAAAACACCACACTTTATCTCATTCAACCCCCATCGAATATCGGAAAATAAATGTAAAGAGTATTTTAGTTTTATAAAGGAAGAGTTATTAACGAATATACGTCTCCTAAATGTACCCAAAACACAACAAAAAAACCAAATCAAAGATTTTTGAATAGTCAATCATCACTCCAATGGCCAATATCTCAAAATTTAAAATTAATTAAACCACCAAAACTCTAAAAACGCTACAAATTGATAATTTTAATAAACAAAAAATGGCTCAGAAGGATCCATTGGTAATTTATAACCCTAAGGGAATAAGTTTCTCTTATAAAATAAGTAATTTTTCAACGTCACAGCCATTCTACTAATGTTGATTATTAGAAGAAAAAATGAAAAAAATCATCACAACGATGCCAATATAACAAAGAAGAAGAGGAGTTATAGAACCACAATCATTATACAAAGTAAAAGAACAATAAACTGATATTTAGGAGAGGGAAGCCACACCAAAGTAGGATCTAACCCACAACCCATCCTCCAAGCGATACCCAACAGACCCAAGACTCGATTTTACCCCCTGCCGACTTTGAACCAATTGCTTTCTCAAAAGGAAAGGATGATTAAGTCGAGGGATTGAGAAGTGGGTTTTTATCACTACACCAAATCTATTGGCTTGTCACTGTCATTGACCATGAAAAGTCTAACTTATCAAGGTCAATGACCGTGACAAGTCTAGGGGTGACAAATTTTGTTGTCACGGACTTGTCACGATCATTGACCGCGAAAAGCTTTGTCACGATCAATAACTGTGACAAATCAGTGAGCTTTTAAAAAATTATCACGGTTAATGACCGTGACACGTTCGTGACAAATAATACTTGTCAAGGACTTGTCACGGTCAATGACCGTGACAATTCTGGGCAGAATTGAAAAAAAATCTGCTAGGCAATATGGCCACTGCAACTGTCGAGCAGTATACAACATTGTACTTGTTCAAACATCATATATCCAAATAAAATAGAGATAATATAAATATACATTCAAAATAATATCCATCACGATATAATCCAAATATAATTCAAATGTAACAACTTAAAACAACTCAGATTTAATAACTTAAAACAATCCAAAACAATTCAAATAATGTCACTACATGTATGGGGTAGGTTTGAGGAGGATGATAGGCCACACGATATACGAATTGATACACCATTTAATATTCATCGTGCCGCATTGTTCGCGCCACCACAATGGGGAGTTCTCCTCCCCGGTTATCACATGCATGACGAGCACCTTGGCCTCGATGTCTTGAAGCGCACGTCCATGAACTAGCATACCCTGGATGGTATTCGGGTCCCTCAACCCCCTCTCTATCTGCTCTCCATCAAATATGTCGTGTATAAACACGCTCGGCCAACCAAGTGTCATCATAGCTTGGTCAAAGGGAGCCAAATAGGGGACTGGATCATTAGAGTCTGTACGTGTCGGTGATGAACCAACGATGTCCACGTCCTCGTCCTCCTCTACCTCCTCCTCCACCACCACCTTCTCCTTCCCTTTCCCCTTACCCTTTCTACCCAATGAATGCTTCATGAATGAGAACATATCTTGGATTGTCGCCTCCAAACGAGACAGGTTCGTATCATGCAATCCCACCGTTCGAGCCAACCCGGTGTTGCTCGTCTCCAATCTGATGATCCTAGATTTGGCCACCCGTGAGCACACCCCCTTATCCTCCCCTTGCGATCAGCACCAAGCACTTGGGTGATTGCGTCCGTCGACAAAGATGCCTTGTCGGCATCAGACTACAACTCATGCACTTCTTAAGCTTTGCCTGAAACGACAAAAAGCACATGATTAGTTAAATAAGTAAATAAAAAAATTATAACGTAATTATCAAAAATTAAACTGTTGGATTGCTTACAATAGTGGACAAAAAAATTGGGGACACCTCCTTATCCTTCCCTTTCTTCATTCGAATAGCCAAATAAAGATCGAGCCTATGTGGCCCACCCCAGGGCCACTCCCCGTCCCCTAAAATAAAATAATGCAAAATTAGTATCGGGCCCGCAAAGTCAAATAATGCAGAAAAACATATTTCTGTAATTATAGAAAAATCAAATCTTACCATCATCCTATGCTCCACCTCAGCATAAGACATCCGTCCGGAGTAGTGCACGTCTATCTTTTTCATCCGATTTTCCCTCCCCGAATGGCGAGATGCCAATTGTTGCTCCCTGATCTCATTGTCAATGAAATTTTGCCATTGTGCCAATGAGATTGGCTCCTTCAGCAGGACGGAGTCACGCATTCGGATAATGGAGTCTCGGGTCTTCCCAAAGGACCGACCCCGTAAATGTTTCAACTAGGTCTTGCGTTGCTCCCTCAACTGATCCAAGACAGAATCGCGTTGTTTTAGGGCCAGGATGAATTGTTCCTGTCCAACAAATACAATGTTAGTTGGAAATAAATATAAATATAAATATAAATTGAAATTAAAATTGAAATTGAAATTGAAATTGAAATACATTACCTGTAGTGCCGCCCAAATAGCTAACTTGATCTCATTTGGCACCTCCCTCCAACTAGTGTACCCCGGGTCGATGATCGTCTTTACCAGCTCAAGGGATCTCGCTAATATCCCCGTCTTGTTCTCGACGTCCATCCCCAATTTTCCATATTTGGGGAGCCTAGGGGCCGAGGAGCCCTCGTCGCCTCCGCTACTACCGAGCCCAGACGACATCATCATAATCAACATCATCATCCTCGCCTTAATACCTGAAGGAGACATTTACTGTAAAAAATGTTATTAGTACAAATTCAAATGAATTAGAAGAAGACATGCAAATATGTACAATTACTACAAATCCAAATGAATTATTACTGTTTAACACCTCAATTCTAAATTCCAAAACAATAACATCTAACTCATAATATGTACAATTACTAAAAATCCGAAACATCCCCACCCCCACCCCTACTGCCCACACACACGCACACTACACAAGAGTGAAAATGAATTAAAAAAATTAAAAATGCATTGATAAAGTACAAATTGGAATATTTATTACAAATTGAAAAATTGTTTCAAATTTGGGTTATCATAAAAAATGGATTGATATTTGGTAGGAGCATCCAAGTCATCCACTCTACTATTTAGATGCTTTGGCGCATGTAGGACAATTGACCACGACTCGCTGTTGATATACTTTGAGTAAAACACTTAGTTGACCTTTTGAAATGCACAAACAAACGGCTCATAACTCACATGGTCGTTGCTCTTCAACTTGGACAAGTCAACCATGATCAAATTAGTTGTAGGATCAGATTTACAAGCATTTTTATCCTCAACTCTTACCCAGTCACAGTAAAATACAACCTCTTTGAAGCTTATATAATCCAATTCAAATATATTTTGAATTACACCATAGTAAGTCATTTCAGCTTCAACCAGGTTTTTATCTCTTGTGCTCGCTCGAAAGAAAGTAAGAGCCTTGTATGAAATGCCCGAGTTCTGTACATTTGTACTTTCCTCGTACACCCTTGCACCGAATACGTAACCGTTGAATCGATACTTTTTGTACTCTTGTGCCATGAACAAGGGTCTAGTGGCTAGAAAAGCAAGCCTTGATGTCGCATCACCCGTGTTTAAGAGCTGAGGATATAGATAAATTAATTAGGTTAGTTGTAAATCTTTATTGTAATATAACGTTGTATAATGGCCATTTTCATTATAATTAGTTATAAAACAAAATAAATCAACATCCTATTTTTCATATACTATTAAAGTGATTACATAAACCACTATTCACAACCAAAATAAAACAAAAACAGAACCTTGAATTCTTAATATAGTTAGTATTAGCATATGAACAAAACTCATAATACAAAACAATTTAACATCAAATGGAAGTTTAAGGACTTTCTTTTGTTTTCAATAAACTCTTTCATGAAAATGTGTAATTAATTTTATATGGCTACCATGAAAAATACCAAAGAATCTAAATCATTAAAAATTTGGTTAAAAATGAACTATTGAGGTGGAAAATATGAGACAATTCACATCATGATGAATATTTATAGAATTTCAAATTAATTCAAAATGAAAAATTACAAACTAATTGGATGAACACAATTACAATATTAATATTGGGTATACTCCCACACACAAAGAAAGAAAAAGGTTGATTACTGTGACAACCTTCTTTTTAAAATAAGAGGTGGCCAGCCCGATACTCTAATAATGGTAGGAATCATAGATGGTCCATTCTTAGCATCACATTAATATAATATGTGTACGAGGTAACCACCCACTATTTTCAAAAAAGAGATTGTCAAAAATAATATTTGTAATTTAAAAGAAACATTTGAACCAATCAATTCAAAAGAAAGTGGACACCGAAAAGACTTATATTACTTAACAATAATTATACATCAAAATAACCGAATAAGCTGTCGGTTAACAGTCTCTTACAACCCATATACAATAAGTTAATTAAGTTACATGAAACACTGCATTAAACAATTACAAAATCTTGGGCCACACGCCCGAATAGACAACCCGATCATAACTAGAATACAAAAATGGAGGCGTCTATATCAAAATCTCCCGTAACATCCGCAAGGTGTTACAGCTCCCAGACACAGGAATAAGGGAATCAATACGGGCATCCTTGCGGTGGAGCACCTCAGCGAATAAAAGATTCATGCAAAACAAGAAAAACGAACGGGTTAGGGCCCGATTTTATATGATCACCAGTGAATAAAGTGAAAGATAGTTATGATCAATCAATCACCATTGATAATTACAAGAATCTATATACTGAATCTAGAACATAAACTAAGACAATTAGGATGACCATAAATTTAACTCAATTATACAAGAGAATATAAATAAATATGATTAACTAAGAATCACCATCATTTACATTGTTTCATTTTATCGTTCCGTAACTCATTAGGAAACGTATTCAAAGCCCGTTTATTCTTAGATCACTTTATCATAAATCAAGTCCCACTTGAATGAGAATAGTTATATTCAATTATATGACGATTCTAAGACCGTCCTTCCGAGTTTCCCAACTGGACGTGCCCCTAAATAGCTATCATCTTCCAGGGCCTATCAAACAAGACAACCTGGGCATCCTACAACGTAAATTCGGAAGTGGCCATATACCTTCGATAGTGAGTCATAACCACACCCAGAATTACCACACTTCGAACAATAAATACACAATACATAATAACCAGTTCTATGGCCGATGACTATATTCGCCCTGCATTCACTAGCCAGGGGACTTCACCTCATGCGCGTACTTCCCTTATGATAGCATTCAGAGAGGTGTGTTTATGCAAATTATCATTTACAATTTTAAGTCTTATTTTAAAATGTACATCACATTTTATCCGGAGCCATAAGCGTTGAATATCTTCATTATGTCTCAACGTATAATTACTCTCAATACAAATATCCTTGAATAACATACCTTCTATAACCCCTTATGAAATGGTGTTATTCCCTCCAATCCTAGAAATCCACATTAAATCATTATAATCCTTCCTAGGTCTAAACTATTACATTATATAAGAGAATCATTTATCTCTCTCTAAATTACCTAGCCATTTTCCCTAACTTAAACTCCAACTCTTATTCTAACTTAGGTTTCTAGAGACACCATAGCTAGACTCTAATACTCTAGTTTTACTTCATTTAAGAAGGTTCCTAAGTACCTATCTTAAGAGAAAGGAGATAAAATGAATTTGGGATTTCAGGGTGAAAAAGAGGGGACCGGTCGACCGGTCAGGAGACCACAGTCGATCGTGTCTCAAGAATTTTTCCTAAGAAGAAATGCAGAAAGATGAATTCGAAGGGGCCGGTCGACCGGTCTTGGGACCGCGGTCGACCGAGCTCAAAATTTATAATTATGTGGGAAAGCAGTAGGCTATCCCCCGAAGTCCCGGTCGATCGGTCCTGGGACCGCGGTCGACCGCGCTTAGCAGACCCAAGATTAACTCTTCTTCTACTATGCTAAAGCCTAAGACCTAAACCATGATTCTCACAATTCATCCATTCTCATCAATGAATAACACAACCACAACATCTCTTAACTACACAAACTCTCATAGCCAACTTAAATCATATAAACCATAAGATCTAAGGGTTAAACATCAACATATATAACTAAAAACCTAATATTTGCTCATTTCTTCCAATTACACAACTACCATTGCAATTTATCCCCAAGAAATCATATGGTTGCAAGTAAAAACTTTCCTTAGGGTTGTAGTCTCGGATTTCCATCCGGTAGCAACAATTCCAAAGCCAAAATCTTTAATTTTATTCCTTTTCTCTCTTTTCTCCACACTTCTCTTTCTCTCTCTTTTTCTATAGGGTTTGGAATGTGTATGGGAGAAATAAAAGTGGGTTGGAAGACTTATACGTGCCTCTATCCTTAATTCCCATTTCTAAATGTAAATATACCATTAAAATGACTCGTAACTACATATTTAAGTTATAACCAGTTAAAAGTGCCCGGAACCCAAAAATACAATATGACACTTATTTTGACTATCTCGACTATTTCGGGACTTACTATGCCCTCTAAATTGGAATTCGGAAATTTATAAATCATTTGAATTTACGGCTTCATTTAAGCCATAAATGTCGTTTAAAGCACACGACACTATAAAACGTAACATGACGATATTTATATACACATAACAGTAAATATGCAACAATCTAGTAAGTATTATCTTTTAACTCATTTAATTAATATTTACTCCATCATCCATTATTTTATATAATTACTTCACACAGTGAACTAATATAAAATAAATTGCTTAAAAGTAAGGGTTATTACAATTACCTTAACTACATGAAAAGAAAATGGGGTTCACGCCAGGAAATAATTCCAAAAAAATCCTGAATTATTGTCATCGGTAAAAAAAAATGAACACATAATTGATGAAGATATATAATGATTTAAAAAGGAAATCATTTGTCCAATACAACCCCCAAAAAGATCAATATTGATCACCGATTTGAGATGATTAAAATTATAAAATTAAACCCCACAAAATGTAAATAAAGTCGATAGAAAAAACTATGGATGTCGAGGATGTAGCATTACGAACATTGGTGCAATTGAAGGTTGTGTGACACCCCGCCTAATAAAATACCGTGCAATCACTCCTATATCAAATTAACAAACGAGTCACATATGGATCATTTTTAGCATCACTGTTGAAAATCCATTTTAATTACTAATAACCTATTAGGCTGGCGTCAAGATTTTACCTAATTACTCTTTTTAAACCACTACAATTAAAACATTCACACAGTTTATGTAAATAAAACTGAAATGAAATAAGATAACCGAACACTCGGTTCAAATATGATACAGCCATATCGAATGTCGCACTAAAAGGAGGGAAAAGAATAAATAAATGCAGTTGGGTTATTAACCCGAATGTGTATACAATAGCCCCTATCTAGATTACAAGAATATAAGCTTCTATCGAGAACCTGCATGCATCCACAGCTGTTGCAGGAGATGTCTGACTCGAAAGAAGTGTCATCCAGGCGTCCCTGTATCTGGACACCTATATATATATAGAATATATAGCAAGAGAGGAAAAATATAGAAACGGGTCAAAGCCCGAGTTGTGAAAATATTTTGCAAGTGCATAAATGCTTTATTTTTATTTCTTTTTAAAATGTTTTCTCTCATATTTAAATTGGTATCGCACTCCCATGAGATACCCCTCACCTCTCTTCTAATAGTGCACACCTAACGCACTGATCTAGAACATTCTAGTTAAGCTATCCCGCCTAACTAATCTAATTCACCCGACTATCAACAACCCCAACAACCCTAGTACTAGGGGATAAACTTCTCTCCATTCTCAACACTTCGTTAAGTTCCTGCGTGGGGTGTCTCGCGAAGCGAAATCCAAACAAGGAACCTCCCCGATACACTACTACTTGGTAGGGTTAATGGTAGAGACCCATTAGCCCAGTCATACAAAACGAATATATAAATACATAAATACATAATTATATAATAATATACATATTATATTCATTCTTATATACATCTTACAATATACATCCGGATCTATCTCCCGGACTGAGGTTTATTTTAATTTCATATTTATAATACACATACGGATCTATCTCCCGGACTGATGTGTATTCTATACTCATCTTTATAATACACATCCGGATCTAACACCTGGACTGAGGTGTATTCAATACTCATTTTTATCTCTTTATTCTCATTAGAGATTTATATTACATTGTTCTCATACACAAGTAATATACCATGCACACATGCATATAAACCATCCCAACGACCTATAACTCGAGGATGCTGTCTCATAGTGTCGATCCAAAAATCCGAGTTTACTCATATACCACGGTACCAGTCGGAATCCTCAACAGTCTTGGTAAACAAATACACAACGGTAGAGGCGGTCAGTTTCCCCCTGCAAGTGGGGTTACACACATCTCACTCGAATGCGGGACGATAAAGACCTAGGGATTATACTCTCCCTGCTCCTCGAGCCAGGGGATTCACCCACATCATGCAACTTCCCTGGATTGCACTAGAGAAATATATATAATTTGGCTGTTCCAACCCTATACTCAAAGGTGAAGCCCGTGGAAATCAGCCATCTAAATGCACACATATCATCACATACAGATACATATGTATTTATATCATATCATATATATACTTTAATCACATAGTATAAATATATATATTATATATTCCTCTTCGAATATATATAAATGGCCATAATTGCCAATCACATCTAGCGATGACCAATAATCCCAAAGATTCTCTCAAAGAGTCATATTCATTCAATCACAAACACATGATACTATACCCAAAGTATTGCCTCAGTGTGATAAATAATACATACCTTAATCCCATCTAAGGATTTATTGGATATCTCCAATTATAACACTCCACACTAAGTGAATATATATCTATATTCCCAATTTATCCTAATTATCTCGTAGGATATAATCAATCCACAATCGATTATAATTATGTTTCCTACACGCATAATTATATAGACTTAAATTCCCACTGAAATATCCCAGGGATTAATCTTTCCCGAGCAACCTTAAATTAAGTAGGTCATGGATTCTATTTCCATCAACCCAAGGACTACATCTCGTCCATATAATCACTTAGAGGTCCCCACCCTAAGTTAGGAACCCTAAACCTTCAAATTATACAATTTCCCTATTTTCCTCGAAAATATAATTTAAGGGTTACACATTTAAAACCCTCACTTAACCCTCCTAAATTCCCTTAATTGGAGGACTATTTACTCCTATAAGATTTCTTATTTTATCCCATAAATAACCTCGAATCCATTAGAATTGGAATCCAACCCATCCAATTAACCCTAAGAAAAATTACCAAACTTTCAGAATATCGATCGATCCCCCATGCTCGATTGATCGATCATGACGGGTAGCTTCTTCTCTGAGAAGCTGTTTCGGCCATTAAAGCTTCTCCCAAGCTTTAGTCTCCTCTTCCGACATCCTACAACCTTAACAAACTACATACACGTATATAAAAGGGGTTCTAAACATCCTAGATCCCAAAACCAACAATTAATTTCGATTAATTTCTAAGTTTCTCAATTTAGAAAATTATTGGGGTTTATTCGTTTTAACTCCCGAAAACCCGTTTTATCTACGAAAACCCAACCCAAAATCTTTAGGGTTTGTTAATACCAACTGTGATATGAGATATTTATGCTCAAAAGTAAATAAAGCAAGTAAACACTTGCCTCGTGGATAAAATCCGATGATCTGGAGTCGAATCCCGCGGAGGTTGTCCGGAATCTCCCCTTTTCTCCTCTTTTTCTTCCTTTCTCTCTCTCTCTCTCTCTCTCTCTCTCTCTCTCTCTCCCCCCCCCCCTCTTTATATAGGGAGAAAAAGGGTTTTAACCCTTGAAATCAAAAAATGACTCGTTTACTCAATTAAGAGTTACTTTTAGCTCTAAAATTTCGCGAAACTCAATTTCGACCATCGGACACTCTCTTTTGACTATCTCGGCCATTCCGAGACTCATCGCGCAGTCGAAATTTCCATCCGAGGTACTTGACCACAACTCACTAATTTAACCCCACATGACTTAATGCGGATTTTCCAATTAAAATCTTACCTCTCGTCACTTTACTCAACGATGACATATAGTTAAAATACTCTGACATATTTACTTAATCCCAAAAGTAAATATATCACCCATCGACAATCATCTAATCCTTGAAAATCCCAAAAATTACTATTCCGGGAAATTCCCCAAATTCTAATTTATACTCAATTATGGAATATAATTATCTCCAAAGGTGCGGATTGTTACATACTTACCCCCTTACAATGGAATTTCATCCTAAAAATTCAGATGCAACCTACACCACCAATCCTGGGATCACTCCAAATCCTAATACCTCAAGGGGAACGATACTAACCCAATGGTTCCCAACCACACACTATACGGCGACCACGGTCGTAAAGTGACTCTAATAGTGTCACATTGCACCAATCATTTCTAGTGCCCCACGTAGAAAGACAAGCCTACATCCTTTGCTCTAACGTCCAACCACGATTCTAAATGTTCGCTCGTCAATACTTGGATATCTAATTTTCCCCAAAAAGAGATTACTCTAATGCTCGACCACTCTTGTCAGTGTCCTTTCTTATCTTGGGCATGACGTTCCATCCAACATACTCCAAATCCAATCATAACTGCCTTACAGCATAAACTTCAACTTTATACACTAAGCCTTTTCTATTTCAGGCAGTATATAACCCAATTCACTAAGGTTCCCATACACCTTTTTAGCTCATGCACATCTGCACAACCATTGTAAACGCTCGACACGTAACGCTCTCTCTAAATAAGGGCTTCCTTTCCTTGGTGTAATACTCACACATGGGTCCTCCCAACCCGCGAAATCCCACTCTTCTCAAGGTTACCCAACCAACATTTCTATATCGGGCCACTAACTCCATAGGCTCCACTGCCCAAAAATCCTAAGATCGAAGCATTCCTACCTACGTGAAATAGTACTACCCTAAATATCCCTAGTTCCCAAGGCCTTTCTCAACTTCAGACATTTGCTTGGTTTCATGCGTGGAACATCTTGCAAAGCAGAATCCAGACAAGGAACCCTCCCATTACACTACTCCCTCGCGTGATCGGTCATTGAGATATAACGGCCTAAGGCACCCCAACGGGACGTCCTAAATCCTACCTCGCAAATCTACTAACGTACTTCTACCCCTCTATACTATCAATCGGGCGGTTATTATCCATCGAGATGTTACAATTATCTTACCCAAAACATTACTTCTTCCAAAATTTTCCTTTTTATTAAGGCCTGACCATAAGCCTTAAATCAATTTCTTTATAGATCGTGGAGGTCCGTTAACTTCAAATATGCAACCGAGATAACCCTATCCCCTCTTTCACCAAAATATGGTCTGAACTCTTGTCTCTATCTAGGAGCTACACCACTAAGCGCTCACACTACACTCAGTCTCTGCGCAATCAATAATGAGCTTAAACTTACAGCTCAATAAAAATCCTGTGGGCCTTAAATCATATTTATAAGGTCGCCATGCACTCACATCATAATAATGAAACATCGGCTCATCAAAGTTCCATTTACCCATAACAATAAAGGCGAACTCAACCTGTATCCAGGTGAGATATCGCAACAACAACCTGCTCCACCCTGGAACCACGGACACGATAGTCTTGCCATCCTTATCCTGCTATCGCTCCAATAATACCATAACGTCTTATACTCTCAATATTGCCATACTCGTATAATACATATAAAATGAGTATCACAAGTAGATATATATTCAAAATATCAACACCAGCTTTTATGGCGAATGAAGGAAAATAAAACTCCGCTACCGCGAAAAACACATAGGCCTACATTTTATAATGTTATCGAGACCGCCACAAAACTCAAATTACACATAGGAGTCTAGGTCCAATGAACACCACAACTTTATCTAACCACGTCACTTATACTCCTTCATTCTAAAGTTAAACTCATAATAACAACTTCGCCTTTACCTACTCCAAATGGTTACTCGACACGCTACACTGCCCTGATTAAACCTAAATTTCTTAACTCTATGCCCCAACTTGGCACCCTAATCTTGTCCTTTATTCCTACTGGGAAAGGACTAATCGTGTGGCTCCGCACCCCACATCACTATTTTCATCACTGGCCTTCCTGACCATGATAAAGTTATCAGAACCATCTGACTCTATAACCTTGCTCCTTACAATCATCTTACTAGTCCTCTTAACTTCTTCGTTAAAAGGAAACTCCACTACCGATTTCAGCAACCCTATTTCAACAAATCTCCCCATGTGGATGTCCATCCATGGGTCATATGAACACACCCACATTCTCCGTAAGTGTTAGCAACACTTTTCTAATGAGCCCATCACTTCTCTGAAGGACTCTCTCTTCGTTGTAACTATCTAACCTCGGTACAAGGTTCACTTATCCATATCACCCTTTATCCACTGTTGGCCTTTGGACGACCCTTATATGAATAATTCAAAATTGCATTCCTTTCCTAATCAACCAAAGGAACTCGCGGTTAAAACCGTCCATAAAATTCCTCTATGAGAAAAACATCCTGCTCCCCCATATGTGGTGACCATCATTATCACTACTACAACATTGCTACTACGAGTGAAAACCTTCCTCAAATATTCATGTTTGGGTATTTTCCATACCCGTCTTTAAGCCCAAAGCTCTCAAGCCTTCCACTTCCCCTGGGTAGCGCTATACTTACTTTGCACAACCCCACTTCAACGTATGGTCCTTATCAATGACCCCCTTCGAACCCTTAGCTTTATAGGGTAATTCAACTTGAGTACCACTTTCCACTATAGCAGTACTTGGATGCTCATAACTACTATACTTTACTATTCTTTGCAACAATTCTTAACAATTTCCATAAGGGGAGTGACCTCTACGGTGGTTCTAGTCCCCCAATTTCTACCAGTCGCCTCAGCAAAGCCCCGCCTCCTGCTGTCCTTAACACGGCCCTACTTTATTGCCCTTCCTCGATCAGTATGCGAACCTAGAATGAGCACACAAAAGATTTCCATAATCTCATACTATGGCAGGAGAACGAAATCTCATATGAGAAATCAACAATCCTAATCTTGAAGCTCTATATCAAATCGAGAGCAACGCTGAAAGCATAGTACGTCCGCACATATTCCTAAGGACACTAGAACCTAATGCTCTGATACCATTTGTGACACCCCGCCTAATAAAATACCGGGCGATCACTCCTATATCAAATTAAAAAAGGAGTCGATTATGGATCATTCTTAGTATCACTATCGAAAATCCATTTTAATTACTAATAACCTATTAGGCCGACGTCAAAATTTTACTTAACTACTCTTTTTAAACCACTACAATTAAAACATTCACACAGTTTATGTAAATGAAACTGAAATGAAATAAGATAACCGAACCCTCGGTTCAAATATGATACAACCATATCAAATGCCACACTAAAAGGAGGGAAAAGAATAAATAAATGCAGTTGGGTTATTAACCCGAATGCATATACAATACCTCCTATCTAGATTACAAGAATAGAAGCGTCTATCGAGAACCTTCATGCATCTATAGCTGCTGCAGCAGAGGTCTGACTCGAAAGAAGTGTCATCCAGGCGTCCCAGTGTCTGGACACCTATATATATACAATATATAGCAAGAGAGGAAAAATATAGAAACGGGTCAGAGCCCGAGTTGTGAAAATATTTTGCAAGTGCATAAATGCTTTATTTTTTATTTTTAAAAAAAATGTTTTCTCTCATATTTAAATTGTCATCGCACTCCCATGAGATACCCCTCACCTCTCTTCTAATAGTGCCCACCTAATGCACTGATCTAGAACATTTCAGTTAAGCTATCCCGCCTAACTAATCTAATTCACCCGACAACTAACAACCCCAACAACCCTAGTACTAGGGGCTAAACTTCTCTCCTTTCTCAACACTGAGCTAAGTTCGTGCGTGGGGTATCTCGTGAAACGAAATCCAAACAAGGAACTTCCCTGATACACTACTACTTGGCAGGGTTAATGGTAGAGATCCATTAGGCACGTAGTACAAAACGAATATATAAATACATACTTATATAATAATATACATATTATATTCATTCTTATATACATCTTATAATATACATCCGGATCAAACTCCCGGACTGAGGTGTATTCTATACTCATTTTTATCTCTTTATTCTCATTAGAGATTTATATAACATTATTCTTGTTGATGTAAAAAATTAGATCACTCTAATTATTCAATCACAGATAAATAAATGAGACAAAGAATTTTAAAGTGGTTCAGCCTTATAAGAATGGCCTACGTCCACTGTTTTGTTATTGCTGAGTGTTTAGGAATTCTCGATTACAAGTTCTATCAAGAAATTCCGATCCCTCTACAATGAGGGTTGTATACGGTATTTATAGCCCTGAGGCTGTAATGTGAAAGGGTAATACATTAAATGAAGTACATATGAAAGGGTAATACCTTCAATGCCCCTTAAACGTGTGCGTTTGAATGATGAGCATTTAATGAATCAATTGAACTGTTGGTTATCCAGCTATCAATGCTTTGTTCGAGGTGCAACTCGGACCGCCTGAGTTGCTCGGACCGCCTAAGCTTCTCGATACTCAAGAGTTCCTCGGATGGTTCTTGTTCCTCAGAGCGTATGAGTTCCTCGGAGAGTTCTTGTTCCTCGGAGCGTATGAGTTCCTCGGAGAGTAGTGTTCCTCGTCGTAGTATGGTTCCTCGGAGCATCTGAGTTCCTCGGAAGTATTTGTTGTTTCCACGTAGATTGCCAGGTGTCTTCACTCGATTGGGCCATGTCAGCAGGCTAAATTTCGTGTCAACAGAAGCCCCCAATGTTTCATAGTTCGAAATTTGAGGAGTATGGAACATTCTTTCTTGGAATATGGTAGTTTTAAATGGTCCTCCTAATATTTAGGAGTCTTTTGTATTTATTTATCCTTCCCAATTCGTAGAATCATGCTTTTGGAATTTTCTATAACCGCCTCGATCTCCGCGTATTTTTTGTCCTTTTAGCCGCCGGTAGCGTAATCGTTTCTTTTCGTAATCATGACTTTTTCCTTTTCCCAAGGCAAAGTATTTAAGCGTCACAGACAATCTCATCGTCTTCTACTTTTCCAAATTTGTATCCTTGAGTTTTCCATAGTCTCTTTCTCTCTTGTGTATTCATCTTCTTCCATCGTTCGTTGTCTACAGATCCACTCTTTTTCTGTAAGATCTTCTTCCTTCTTCTTCATTTTGTGACACCTCGCCTAATTAAATACCGGGCGATCACTCCTTTATTAAATTAAATCAAGGTAAAAAGTTGGTTCATTCTCAGCATCATTGTCGATAAAAATAATTTTTCCAATTTAACACCCTAAATAATTAAGCTAAGTGTCAAAACATTTTCCATGCAAAACTTTCCAAATTTTAATTAAAGAAAAAGATTTATTTTAATTAAAACAACATTTCTACAATAAAGAATCACACCACAATAAACCAAATAACATAACACATTCGTCAATCGAATGTCAACAAATGGAACTAAAACCACAAATCCATCCTGAATAAATCCCATAGAACAATACTGGAAATAAATGAAATACAAAATCCCAACAACAAATGAAATGATGAAAAGGGCGACACGTGCCCAATAAATGAGAATAATAGGGGTGGAGTCAATAACAGAAGCCGTCTACTCAAGTGACCTGCAACTCCCACCTAAGCTGCAACTCGTTCTTCTCAAGGGTTCCTAAGCAAGACGCCCCTGTGGCTGGGCACCTGAAAATATGCATATATATATACAAGAGAGAGAGAGAGAGAGGAAAAGAAACGGGTCAGATCCCGAAAGTGTGTTTGATTTTAAAATACGTTAAGCAAGTATTTAAATTGATACAGGCCAATGCAAATCATATTAGTGCGTCTCTCTCTTGAGAAATACTCACCTCTCTTCTAATGTTCACACCTATCGTACTAACCTTCCCAACGGTTTGTTTTAGCATCTAACATACTAGTCTTTCTAACAGCTTTAACTTAACTTAAATTACTCGTAAGATTTATAATACACGATATCCACTTTAAAAGACGTTCCAACAGTAGCCCAAAATTCCCTATTTTTAACTTCATAAAAATAATAAAGTTCCCGTGACATTTTATACTTTTTCAAAACAAGTATTTAATAATTTGAGTCAACAACCATGTTCTACTTATCAAATCACAGTAGGCAGTTTAAAGTTTATAACCTCATATATATATTAACTACTCGTATAATATATATATATAACAGCACCCCAACTAAACTATGGTGCGGGCATACTCTGCTATCCGATCCCCGTATCGCTCACACAAAGGGAAATACAAGTTCGGAATCACTCTCGAACTGTATTAACGTATACAAAACAACGTTGAGGCGAAGCATAGATTCCAAGTCTAAGAGGTCAGTACATACCCACACGTCTCTTAGGACCGTCCGACTATCAATCTGATAGCCCGTACCTAGGATCTCTAACTTCTAGGGTATGAATCAATATCCCCCATAAAGCAACACAGGATAAGATCGTCCCAGCGCGGTAACCTCAGGGATAGCAAGTAGCACGGGTACGTTTTTCACATGTATATAATATATGTACACACAATCATATAAATATACCCATTCATCATATTAATATAGGTTCCTCCCGTTACCCATACTCACAACATTTATCCTTAATTTCCCATTATTATGATTTCGTATAAGGTTTCGTCTCTAACCTTAACTCGAAGGGTTTTCTCACTAGTTACGTGACACTCGTGGATTCTATCCATCCAAGTAGCAAAATCAGTAGGTAAACGTCTATTCACTATCGTAAGTATTTGACGTAATCTCTCACTTGAATTACGTAGTTTCCTGGTTCTATAAATAATTGTCCCCAAGATACAATTATCGTCTCATAATAAAGTTCTCAATACTTAATCACATGTCCTACTGGTCTCTCTTATATCCCAAAACATTTCATTCATAAAGCCCAAAAATTATTTCACGATGAATCATGTTCAATTAATTCAATAAGGGGAAATAAGAGTCTTCCAGGAAGGGTCGATCGATCGAGGTCTGGGTCTCGATCGATCGAACCTTCGATCGATCGAAGCTCTAGGCTCGATCGATCGATCAAGCAGGTCTGCGAAATCCTGCAGAAGTGCAGTTACGGGTTTTACCAAAATTCTTCACCCAAATCAATATTTCCCAACACTAATCGTCCCAAAACTCCTACTAAAAACATAATAACATATTTCCAGATGTTTTTAACGTTAAGCATGGGTATATCCATCATTAAACAACCCAAAATCTCATTTAAACATCAAGAACCCTAATGTTTTCTTAACTTTTGTTCTAATCAGTTTTCTCCAGAATTTCCTTCTAACATATCATCACAAATTCATGGGTTAATCATCTACTTCACATAATATTTCCAGAATATGGTTATAATGTTTTCTACATGCAAATCCCTATCAAAATTGGGGTTTTCTTCCATAGACTACACTCCTAATCATTCCTAAACTAATATGAATATTGCACCAACGAAAATACGCAAGTTAAACACTTGCATGGGATTTCAGAGGTCTGGTTTCCTGCTGATATTGGTGTGGTTACGTTCTCCTCCTCGCGATCTATGCGTTGGTGGTGACGGTGGTGCAAATGGTGGTGTTTTTGGCCTTGAATCACCTTGAGAGCTCTCTCCTCTCTTCTCCAATGGTCGTTCTAGGGTTCTGAATGTTCTAACCCTAAAAGGCTGACCTAAATGGCTGCTAAGGATGGCTGAAATTCGTGGGTTTAATTACCCCATTTTGTAAAATGACCAAAATGCCCTCCCGGGTCACTAATTAAGCCTAAAAACCTCCCGAGACCCAAACTAAACTCCCGGGTACACTTTTATGACTATCTCGACCCTTCCGGACGCGTTGGCGCACTCAAAATGACCATACGAACAACTTATAAAATATTTACTTTTATATCTCAATAATTAGTCCCGACGCGACACGTTTCATTCACTTGTGACCTTTAATATAACCCATATCATATATTACTATGCTCATTAGTAATATTCGACAATTTTTATATAATTACTAACTCTCGTCACGTTAATAATTATAACATAATTAATTTCTGGATTTTTATTAAATAATTCACTCTCATTAAATTTAACAAAACCCCCAAATTACTATAGCATAAAAATACGGGGTATTACATACTTCCCCCCTAATAACGGAATTTCGTCCCGAAATTCGAAAAATAAGGTATACCTGATAAGAACAAATCTGGATATCTCTCGCGCATATCTGCCTCACGCTCTCAAGTGGATTCCTCCACATTATGGTGTTCCCACTGGACCCGCACAAGTGGAACTATCTTCGACCTCAATCTCCTCTCACTGAAGTCTAGGATAGCCACCGGTCTCTCCTCGTAGGAGCTATCAGGCTGTAAGTCGATCTCCTTTATCGCGATGTGAGTATGGGCCATATCATCTCGAAGGTATCGTCTCAACGACGAGATGTGAAATACATCGTGAATGCGATGTAAATGTTTCGGTAGTCCCAATCTGTATGCAAATGGCCCAATCCTCTCAATGATGGGAAATGGCCCCACGTACCTCGGAGCCAACTTTCCATTCTTCCTGAACCTCATTAGTCCTTTCATAGGAGACACATGCAGTAACACTTGGTCCCCCACATTAAACTCCCTGAAGAACCGTTTCGCATCGGCATAGCTCTTGTGTCTGTCCTGGGCTACTCGAATGCGACCCCTGATCATCTCAATCCTCGCAGAGGTCTCCTGAATTACCTCTGGTCCTAGTAACTTGTTATCCCCCACCTCAAGCCAACAGGTTGGGGAACGACAAGGCCTGCCATACAAAGCCTCAAATGGAGGCATACCAATCGTGAACTGATAAGAGTTATTATAAGCAAACTCTACCAGTGGAAGGTGTGGTTCCCAACCTCCTCCAAAATCGAGAACGCACATGCGTAGCATATCCTCTAACATCTGATTAGTACGCTCTGTCTGTCCATGTGTCTGTGGGTGATAAGCTGAACTCAACCTCAACTCAGTACCCATAGCCTCCTGAAAGCTTTCCCAAAAACGCGACACGAAAATCTTGTCTCTATCGGACACAATATTCAGGGGCACCCCATGTAATCTTACAATCTCCCCGATGAACAACTGGGCATACTAACCCGTGGTATAATCTATCCGCACCGACATAAAATGAGCCACCTTGGTCAAACGGTCTACAATCACCCAGATAGAATCGTGGCCCCTCTGTGATGTAGGCAACCCTGTAATGATGTCCATGGAAATACTCTCCCACTTCCATGCGGGTACTTCCAATGGTTGAAGCAATCCTGACGGTTTCTAGTGGTCCACCTTCACCAGCTGGCAGGTGGAACACTTGGACACAAACTCGACGATGTCCTTCTTCATCCCACTCCACCAGTACTGTCGTCTCATGTCCTGGTACATCTTATCGCCTCCTGGATGTACTGCAAATCGGGACCCATGAGAATGAGTCATCACTTCATGTCGTAGCTCCGCTCCTTCTGGAACCACTAATCTCCCATTAAACCGCAAACCTCCATCAGAACTAACAGAATATGACTCAGCACCCTCGGCTAAAAGTCGCACAATCTGCTCCTGGCAAAACGGGTCTGTGGTCTGTGCCTGTATCACCCTCGTAACAATCTCGGGTGTGACGGACATCAAGGATATGAAAGAACGTGCTACGGCATCTTAGTGACCCAGCTCTTTCCATTTTGTTTTCCAGATGTCCGCTACATCTTTTACCGGTCTACGGCTCAACGCATCAGCAACTACGTTGGCCTTCCCCGGATGATACTGTATATCGAACTGGTAATCTTTCACAAACTCTAACCACCTGCGCTGATGCATATTCAGCTCTCGCTGAGTGAACATGTACTGCAGTGATTTCTGGTCTGTGAACAAACGGAATTTCTCTCCCAATGGATAGTGCCTCCAATTTCTCAATGCAAAGACGACCGCTGCTAACTCCAGGTCGTGGGTGGGGTAATTCTTCTCATGCGGCTTAAGCTTGCGGGAAGCAAAAGCTATAGCCTTCTCCTCCTACTGGAGTACTCCTCCAAGTCCCCGTAAAGACGCATCGGTGTAAACCAGGTACTCCACACCCGGTTTTGGTAACACAAGGACTGGCGCTGAAGTCAGTTTGTCTTTCAGCTCATCGAAAGCCAATTGACAAGCGTCATCCCAAATATATGGTACCCCTTTGCGAGTCAAATTTGTCAATCGACCCGCTATTTTGGAGAATCCCCGAATGAATCTCCTGTAGTATCCGGCTAACCCAAGAAACTACGCACTTATGTCGGTGTCGTAGGCTGTCCCCACTCCCTCTCCGCTGACACCTTGCTCGGTTCAACTGCAATCCCCTTCTTAGAAACAACATGGCCCAAGATCTGTACCTCTCGCAACCAGAATCCACACTTCTCATACTTAGCATACCACTGATGCTCTCGTAGAGTCTGAAGAACCTGCCTCAAGTGCTCGGCATACCCCTCCTCGGAGTGTGAATATATCAAGATGTCATATGTGAAGACAATTACAAACTGATCCAAGAACTCTCTGAATACTCGATTCGTCACGTCCATGAAAATGGCTGGGGCATTTGTGAGTTCGAACGGCATCACCCTGAACTCATAGGACCCATATCACGATAAGAAGGCAGTCTTTGAAACATCCTGCTCTCTAATACGTAACTGATGGTACCCCGACCTCAGATCTATCTTCGAAAAGAAAGTTGCTCCCCTCAACTGGTCGATTAGATCATCGATTCGAGGCAACGAATACTTATTCCGTATCGTAACTTTGTTCAATTCACGGTAGTCCACACACAATCTTAGTGAACCATCTCTTTTTCTTCACAAACAAGACTGGAGTGCCCCAAGGTGAGGTACTCCTACGAATGAAGCCCTGACCTAACAGCTGCTCAGTCTGATCTCGTGGCTCTCGCATCTCTGCTGGAGCCATACGGTACGGTGCACGTGCTATAGGTCTCGTATCTGGCAATAAATCTATAACAAGGTCTATCTCACGACTGGGCGGTAGGCCAGGTATCTCCTGAAACACATCGAAATACTCCCAGACAACAGGGATCGAATCTAAGGGAATCACAACCTCCTTAGAGGTATCCTCCTCTATGTAATACAAATGAGCGGTCGAACCTCCCTCTGGGCGAGGCATCGCCACTACAAACATCTCTTGCCCCGAAATGGCAAAAACAATGCTCCACCGAAGTAGATAATCATGGCTCAATAAGCGGCGAGCCAATCCATACTGAATATAACATCAAGCTAATGTATATCTAAGACTAACATATATACAGGTAATACTAAGTTACCAATCTCTACCCCCACTCACGGGCATATAAAGAAAAATAAAAGACCCACTCCCAAGATGGTGAGTCTACACACGTCACTGAGCTCACTGCCGTGGCTAACAACCCTAAGGCTTTCGCAAAAAAAAAAAATTAGCTTATAAAATAGTGCGTTGCACTCGTAACAAAAAAATCTCGACTCATGGTAACCTGGATAGAAAAACATACCCTCAACTGCGGGTGGCGCCTGCGGGGTTGCTTCCTGTGGGAAATTATAGACACGTTCGCCCTGTAGCTTTCTCTGCTGAACTGAGGCTGTTGGAAAAGGTGGTGGAGTTGGCTTCTGAGGTACATTGTCAGCACATTCCTACCGTGGGGCCCTATTCTTCTCTGGACAATTTTGACACCTATGGCCATTCCTTCCACATTGGAAACACCTCCACCAAAACTGCTTTCCTTCCTTACGGTATTGACTAGCCTCTCTTTTTCCCTGGTCTTGCTGGCCTTGAGGGGAAATCTGCGGAAAAACTATGTCAGGGCGAGGACAATCCATCCACTTGTGACCCGGTTGTACACATTTATAGCAGAGTTTCAAAATTCTTTGCCGGTCAGGTTGTAGTTTATCCCCAGTCTAATTCAGACAAGATTTACGTTTGGGGTCCTCCATTCCACAACCGAAACACCTCTTGGTGATTTCATTCTGAACCTGGCTTCGTTGTCCCTGACACTTTTGTCTCTGTACATAAATCCCGTTACTACTGGAACTGACTCTATCTTGATTGTTTTGTTGTCACAGATTCGGTGCCTGCGCACAGTTCCCAACGTCAGTCACATGCACCAGGTTAACCTCTCTAGGTCTTTTGCCTCCTTTAAGTTGTAGGCTGCGTTCTTCGTATTGTAGAATTGCAGTGGTAACTGCTTGTGCCACGATACCTGCTAACTCGGCGGTTGATACTCTCCCTGGGGATACCTGAGGTGTGAGTCGATCTTGCTCGATGACTCCCTTAATCGTCTTACCTAGTTCTTCTCGACGATCCATCTGAAAATTTAAGTAAATTTGGATGAGTTCATCATTCAAATAACCAAATCGCAGGAGTACGAAACTCCAAAGTATAGAGATAGACACAACATTCCTAGTAGTAGGGCTCTATATCAAAGAAAGCAGCGCTGAAACATAATAGGCCGCACAGATCCTAAAGGACTCTAGAACCTGATGCTGTGATACCACCTGTGACACCCCGCCTAATTAAATACCGGGCGATCACTCCTTTATTAAATTAAATCAAGGTAAACAGTTGGTTCATTCTCAGCATCACTGTCGATAAAAATAATTTTTCCAATTTAACACCCTAAATAATTAATCTAAGTGTCAAAACATTTTCCATACAAAACTTTCCAAATTTTAATTAAAGAAAAAGATTTATTTTAATTAAAACAACATTTCTACAATAAAGAATCACACCACAATAAACCAAATAACATAACACATTCGTCAATCGAATGTCAACAAATGGAACTAAAACCACAAATCCATCCTGAATAAATCCCATAGAACAATACTGGAAATAAATGAAATACAAAATCCCAATAATAAATGAAATGATGAAAAGGGCGACACGTGCCCAATAAATGAGAATAATAGGAGTGGAGTCAATAACAGAAGCCGTCTACTCAAGTGACCTGCAACTCACACCTAAGCTGCAGCTCGTTCTTCTCAAGGGTTCCTAAGCAAGACGCCCCTGTGGCTGGGCACCTGAAAATATACATATATATATACAAGAGAGAGAGAGAGAGGAAAAGAAACGGGTCAGAGCCCGAAAGTGTGTTTGATTTTAAAATACGTTAAGCAAGTATTTAAATTGATACAGGACAATGCAAATCATATTAGTGCGTCTCTCTCTTGAGAAATACTCACCTCTCTTCTAATGTGCACACCTATCGTACTAACCTTCCCAACGGTTTGTTTTAGCATCTAACATACTAGTCTTTCTAACAGCTTTAACTTAACTTAAATTACTCGTAAGATTTATAATACACGATATCCACTTTAAAAGACGTTCCAACAGTAGCCCAAAATTCCCTATTTTTAACTTCATAAAAATAATAAAGTTCCCGTGACATTTTATAGTTTTTCAAAACAAGTATTTAATAATTTGAGTCAACAACCATGTTCTACTTATCAAATCACAGTAGGCAGTTTAAAGTTTATAACCTCATATATATATTAACTACTCGTATAATATATATATATAACAGCACCCCAACTAAACTATGGTGCGGGCATACTCTGCTATCCAATCCCCGTATCGCTCACACAAAGGGAAATACAAGTTCGGAATCACTCTCGAACTGTATTAACATATACAAAACAACGTTGAGGCGAAGCATAGATTCCAAGTCCAAGAGGTTAGTACATACCCACACGTCTCTTAGGACCGTCCGACTATCAATCTGATAGCCCGTACCTAGGATCTCTAACTTCTAGGGTACGAATCAATATCCCCCATAAAGCAACACAGGATAAGATCGTCCCAGCGCGGTAACCTCAGGGATAGAAAGTAGCACGGGTACGTTTTTCACATGTATATAATATATGTACACACAATCATATAAATATACCCATTCATCATATTAATATAGGTTCCTCCCGTTACCCATACTCACAACATTTATCCTTAATTTCCCATTATTATGATTACGTATAAGGTTTCGTCTCTAACCTTAACTCGAAGGGTTTTCTCACTAGTTACGTGACACTCGTGGATTCTATCCATCCAAGTAGCAAAATCAGTAGGTAAACGTCTATTCACTATCGTAAGTATTTGACGTAATCTCTCACTTGAATTACGTAGTTTCCTCGTTCTATAAATAATTGTCCCTAAGATACAATTATCGTCTCATAATAAAGTTCTCAATACTTAATCATATGTCCTACTGGTCTCTCCTATATCCCAAAACATTTCATTCATAAAGCCCAAAAATTATTTCACGATGAATCATGTTCAATTAATTCAACAAGGGGAAATAAGAGTCTGCCAGGAAGGGTCGATCGATCGAGGTCTGGGTCTCGATCGATCAAACCTTCGATCGATCGAAGCTCTAGGCTCGATCGATCGATCAAGGAGGTCTGCGAAATCCTGCAGAAGTGCAGTTACGGGTTTTACCAAAATTCTTCACCCAAATCAATATTTCCCAACACTAATCGTCCCAAAACTACTACTAAAAACATAATAACATATTTCCAGATGTTTTTAACGTTAAGCATGCGTATATCCATCATTAAACAACCCAAAATCTCATTTAAACATCAAGAACCCTAATGTTTTCTTAACTTTTGTTCTAATCAGTTTTCTCCAGAATTTCCTTCTAACATATCATCACAAATTCATGGGTTAATCATGTACTTCACATAATATTTCCAGAATATGGTTATAATGTTTTCTACATGAAAATCCCTATTAAAATTGGGGTTTTCTTCCATAGACTACACTCCTAATCATTCCTACACTAATATGAATATTGAACCAACAAAATACGCAAGTTAAACACTTGCCTGGGATTTCAGAGGTCTGGTTTCCTACTGATATTGGTGTGGTTGCGTTCTCCTCCTCGTGATCTATGCGTTGGTGGTGACGGTGGTGCAGATGGTGGTGTTTTTGGCCTTGAATCACCTTGAGAGCTCTCTCCTCTCTTCTCCAATGGTTGTTCTAGGGTTCTGAATGTTCTAACCCTAAAAGGCTGACCTAAATGGCTGCTAAGGATGGCTGAAATTCGTGGGTTTAATTACCCCATTTTGTAAAATGACCAAAATGCCCTCCCGGATCACTAATTAAGCCTAAAAACCTCCCGAGACCCAAACTAAACTCCCGAGTACACTTTTCTGACTATCTCGACCCTTCCGGACGCGTTGGCGCACTCAAAATGACCATACGAACAACTTATAAAATATTTACTTTTATATCTCAATAATTAGTCCCGACGCGACACGTTTCATTCACTTGTGACCTTTAATATAACCCATATCATATATTACTATGCTCATTAGTAATATTCGACAAATTTTATATAATTACTAACTCTCGTCACGTTAATAATTATAACATAATTAATTTCTGGATTTTTATTAAATAATTCACTCTCATTAAATTTAACAAAACCCCCAAATTACTATAGCATAAAAATACGGGGTATTACACATTTTCCTTCATTCATCATGGTTTACCTTGTTGAATCTCTTGATAAGTTTCACTCTGATTTTTCTATTCCCTCCTGGGTTGTCTTGGAAGAGCTTTCTGAGCCTTCTGATTATTTTCATTTGGCTGAGGGACATTGGTTCCCCAGCCTCTTTATTGCTGAGTGTGGATCTTCTTTTCCACCAAATCCTCTATGTCTGGAATTTTGTCAATATTTTGACGTTGTTCCTGCAAGAATATCCCCCAACACATGCAGAATAGTTAATTGGGTGCATAGATTAAATCAAATCCATGGACCTCGCATAGGAATTCCTGAGATTATGTTTTGTTATAGATAGGCAGTGGATGACAACACCTTTTATTTAAAAACTAGAATTTTAAATAGGGCCTTAGTAGTCAATCTCCCTAATGCCAATAGGGATTATTTTGAACACGGGGTTGTCATAAAAAATTGGCAACACCCTCCATTAACTGGAGATGAGGTTTACCAGGGTCCCAGGTGCCCTCCCTATGGCAATGGGATAGGTTATTTTTATTTCATTTTACTTATTTTAAAATCATGCTTCTTTTGTGTTTGATTAAATGTGCCACTGATATTTCAATGTTTATTTATTTATTTGCAGTTGACAGTAAAAGAAAGTGTCCAAAGAAAGAAGACATTAATATAAGACACTTGAAACTTATCTGGAGTCTACATCAAAGTGTTACCGACGAGCACATTAGGTCGGCTTCATATCTGCTGCAATACAAGAGCTACACCACCTCTTTTACTGCTCGTCCTGTAATAAGTGAATCAGAGCCAGTACCAGCTTCCACCAGCTCCTCGCCTGAATCTCACGTCCCTTTAAGCGAAAGGATGAAGATAATAAGACCTCCCACTCTCTTAGAGAAACCTGCCTCTGATTCTGGAGAGGCAAAAAGAAGTAAGGTCGATGTCCCAGTGGAGGGGACAAAGAAGAATGATGCACCTTCCTCAACTACTGTTGTGAAGGTTGCCGAGAAGCCCGTAGTGGCTCCGAGCAGGTGTGCTGCTCCTGGAGAGGTGATTGTAATATCACCGACCAAGAGTTCTTCCTTGTTCAAAACTGTATCGGTTCCCCTGAGGAGGCTGAAAAAGAGCTCCTCGGTCAATTTGGCTGAAACCATTACTCAGCCCCCAACTACTGGAACTGGGGTTCCTACCTTTGTTCCTCCGAGCTCTGCCATGAGCTCGGTAAAGTCCTGGATCATTCTCGAGGTCCAAGGTACTGAAGAAAACCTTACTCGGGACATGGTCACTTCGTTAGCTGCTCGCCACCTTGCTTCAGTAAGTATTCTTACTTTGAACTTTTCATATTTCCCTTGTCATTTCTATTTTTGACTTGCTTTCTTTTTATTTTCATAGTTGACGAGCTCCTTCAATATAATTCTGAAGAAGGATGAAACAATTAAAGCTTTATGCTCCTTGTCCAGTGTGGAGGGAGCTCTGGAAGAAGCTATCAAGTCTTTGGACGATTCTCGCCAAAAATATGCCACTGACAAGGCTGTCAGGGAGAAGAAGCTTGCCTCCACCGAGCAGAAAAAAGCTCAGGTTGTTGAAGTCTCCAAAGAGTTGGAGAAAAAAATGAATGCCCTGGAGAAGGCAAATAAGGAGCTCGAAGAGAATCTCAAAACTGCTGGGGAGCTTGAATATAAGCTCAGGGTTGCTGAGGAAAAATTGGGCCAACTTCAGGATGTAAGTCGGCAGAAGGAGGAGGTTGAAAGTAAATTGAAGACTGCTGAAAACCTTCTGTCCGAGAAGCTTTCCTCGAAGAAGTTAAAGAGGAAGATGGCTGCGAAGAAGTTCTTCAGTGCTGGCTGGGACAAAGGGGTGGAACAAGGGGTTGGCTGCCATGATTTCACAAGTTGAATATGGCAGCCTAAAGTACTTGAGAGATGGATGGGTTGCAGCTCTCCAGGAGATGAAGGTTGATGAATCTTCTGAGCTCTTCCAGCAACACATTCCTGGTCCCCCTCCCACTCCTGAAGATGAAGAAGAGGACGAAGCTACCTCCGAAGAGTCTTCAATGGTGATGGGAGATCATCCCCCAGCTATCCAACATGCTATCGAGGAACTACCAGTGCTCCCCGAGAAACTTTCTATTCCCCCCGATCAACTTACCTCCTCATCCTAACCTCCCGAGAAGATCTTGGGAGACAAGGAAAAGGTGTAGAGTTGTTCGAGTTTCTCTTTATATTTTTATTTTATCATATGTAATCTTTAACATGTAATTCTGAACCTTATGATCTAATAAAACTTGGACTTTTTTGCATACTGTTGTCTATCTTCTATTCATACTCTGCTTGTACTTCTTATTGATCATTGTTTTTTCTTTCTCATCTAGTTTCTGACCAGGATGGAGTTACTAACTGCCCATGATACAAAGCTGCTACGACAATGTAATGATTATTTTAAAGCTGGTCACACAAGCCTGAGTGCAGCCCAAATTGTCGACATCCTCGGCCAAGATGCTTTTGAACAGGCAGTTGAAGCTTATCAATATCTGAAGTGTCTACTTGATCGAGCAGTGACCAATAATGTGGCCTATTATGATATGATTGAGGATCTCCAAGGCACCCTCGAAGACCTTCAGCTACAATTTAAAGAATCCACTTCCCTGTTGCATGAGGGGTACGAGAAAAAGTACCAGCAGATCATTGCCGATAAGGGCTACGAGAAGCTTTTTGCTGGGTACGATGTAAGGGAGAGAACCTTGAGGGGTGAGGTTGAGGAGTGCAGACAAATTGTCGAGTTTCTAGAGTAAGAGAACAACAACTTGCAGAAAGAGGTATCACAGTTGAAGTCTGCAGCCTCTTCTTCAAAAGCCTTAATCCCAGTGACCGATGAGGGATTCTCGTTCTTAGAGGTCGAGAACGCCAACTTGAGGGACGAGTTAGAAACCTTAAAGAGAGCTGGCCCCTCTACATCAAGTCATGGATGAGCAAGAGCTCCTCGGGGACGAGCAAGAGAAGCTCGGATTCCTGTCGAGGAACAGAGGACTCAGTCTGCCTTAGAGAACCAGGCCTTCCAATTAATGGCGAAGAACCAGGCATTGGCTGAAATGTCAAAGAAGATCAGAGACCTAGAATAGTAGCTCTCCACGCAGAAGTCTACCTTGGAGAACAAACAGATCTTCATCCAAAATCTCCACGAGCAGCTAGAAAGACTAACATATCAATTCCACAAACAGCCGAGGGAGTTTTGGATGGCTGGATACAACGAAGCGCTATACCACTTGGACGATCGTATCCAGAATGCCGATAATGAGGGCTACAAGCAAGGCTGGTTGAATGCCTTAGGTGTGCTGAAGCTCGAATAGGGTCATTACCTGTGGGACTGCCATGATCCCGGGCTGCTCGACTTACCTGTGCCACCATACAAATTGGATATGAGTTGGATCCCTGCTCGGGCAATTCCTCGGAGCTTGATTTCCAAATATATTGGTGACTACAATCTCCATTCAAATGCCGAGATATCTCGTCCCGAGCACCTCTTAGATCGACCATCCGTGATGAATGTCAGGATGTTGAAGGATCTCAACTTTATAAATTCTCCTCTAGCTTTAAATGATTCGCCTGCTGGCGAGGAACCTGTGTCAAAAGAAGAGGGGAAAAGACCTGTAGAGTAGGAATTTTGATGTAATAGTTAGTATACATTTCAATATCAATGTAACTTTCATGTAATTTATTTTGGATTTAATGAAATACTTTCATTTTTGTTTGCAATCTTAACTGCTATTGTCTTGTAAATATCAAACACTTTATATTTATGCATGTGTATCTGTTAAAAAGATAACAATATTGTGTAGTTTGCCGATCAACTTATTGTTGAATAGCTTGAATTTATGGTAGTCATTTGGCAAAAATAATATTTTATTTCTCGACCAACATAGTAATATTTATGAGTATCAAAAATGTTGCTCGATCACTTAATAATAAAGTTACAAGTATAAAAAATGTTGCTCGATCACTTAATAATAAAGTTATGAGTAAAAAAAATGTTGCTCGATCACTTAATAATAAAGTTACGAGTATAAAAAATGTTTAAATGTTTTCGACCAACCAAGATCGTTAAATTTTACTTGTCGACCAACTGCAGTTAGTGGGTTTTTATCCCCGACCAGCCATAGTTAGTAGATTTTTCTCTTAAATGTTTCCGACCAACCAAGGTCGGTAAATTTTCCTTGTCGACCAACTAAAGTTGGTGGGTTGTTGTCCCCGACCAGCCATAGTTAGTAGATTTTTCTCTTAAATGTTTTTGACCAACCAAAGTCGGTAAATTTTCCTTGTCGACCAACTACAGTTTGTGGGTTGTTGTCCCCGACCAACCACAGTTAGTCTTTTTGAAATAATTTTACCTCCCGACCAACTCAAGTTGGCATTTTCGAGAATATATTTACTTCCTAACCGACATAAGTTGGCATTTTTAGGAATATTTTTATTTCCCGAGAAACACATAATTTTATTTCTAGTAGGAATACTTTTATTTCCCAAGGAACATATAATTTTACTTCCCGTAGGAATACAAAAATTTTCTTCCCGGAGGAATACAAATTTTTTTCTTCCCGGAGGAATACAAGTAGATTTACTTCCCGGAGGAATATTGGTAGCTTTACTTCCCGGAGGAATATTGGTAGCTTTATTTCTCGGAGGAATATAGGTAGCTTTACTTCCTGGAGGAATATTGGTAGCTTTACTTCCCGGAGGAATATTGGTAGCTTTACTTCCCGGAGGAATATAGGTAGCTTTACTTACTAGAGGAATATTGGTTTCTCGACCAACCTTAGTTGGCGTTTTCGAGAAAAAAATTGAGTAGTATGAGCTTTGCCGAGTTTTGCCCCGAGTAGTGTGTAGCACTATTCCCCGAAAAACTTTCAATAAAAAGAAAGAATTCGGCAGAATATCTTCATTTTATTCATCACTGATAATACTTGCGTAGATGCTCTGCATTCCATGCATTCTTAAAATCCTCCCCTTCTAAAGTTGCTATTCGGTAAGTGCCTGGTCGAACAACTTCTGTAACTCGGTATGGTCCATGCTAGTTTGCCTCCAGTTTATTGTGCTTTTGAATGACTTTCTTCAGCACATAATCTCCTTCTTTTAGGTCGCACTTATTCACTCTTTTGTTGTAAAACAAAGTTGTTCGCTGTTGGTAAGCAGCGTTTCGAATGGCTGCTTCTTCTCTAACTTCCTCGATCATGTCTAAATCCAATCTTCTCATTAAGTCATTGACAGGGGAATTGAAATTCAATACCCTGTGTGTTGGGAGGCCCAACTCGGCAGGTATAACAGCTTCACTTCCAAACGCCAGCATATATGGTGATTCTCCTGTTGCTGCTCGGGGAGTAGTTCGGTAAGCCCATAGTACTGACTGTAGCTCGTTGATCCAGTTTGCTTTCGCATCATCCAATCTTTTCTTCAAGCCATTCAATAACGTTCTGTTTTTCACTTCAGTTTGTCCATTGCTTTGAGGATGGCCTGGTGCTGAGTGGACCTTCAAAATGTTTGATTGATGACAATAGGCAGCGAACTCCTCGTTATCAAATTATGTTCCATGGTCTGTGATGAAAGCATTAAGAAGACCATATTGACAAATGATGTTCTTCCAAAAAAATTGGTACACCTTCTCGTACGTCATATCAATGAGTGGCTCAGCTTATACCCACTTAGTAAAATATCTACTGCGACGACGAGGTATTTGAACCTTCCTCGGGTCATTGGCAGTGGCCCAACCAAATCAATTCCCCACATGGGAAATGGCCAAGGGGAAGTTATGGGTGTCAACAATGCTTGTGGAGTTCTTCGGATGGAGGAAAAGTGCTGGCACTTGTCACATTTCTTGGCATAGGCTATACAATCAGCCCTCATCGTCGGCCAGCCGTATCCCTACGTCATCACCCTTTGCAAAAGCGTCCGACCTGCTACATGTGCTCCACAGGACCCTTCATGGATCTCTTCAATCAATTCATTCACCTCGGAGGGATGTACACATCTCTACAAACCTGCCATAATTCCTCGTCTATATAAAACACCATTAGTTAATACATACCGAGCAGCTTTAAACTTCAATTTCTTCGCTGCGAGCTTGTCAATTGGTAATTCTCCCTCCTCAATATATGCCCTGATAGGATCCATCCAAGATGGTCCTAATTCAAGGGTAATAAAGTTCATCATCATATCTTCATCTATGCTATGACCATCTAAAACTTCAATTGGTATTATTCTTCGGAGCTCGGTACGAGTAGCTGATGCTAGTCGAGCTAAGGCGTCTGCTCTTGCATTCTCTATTCTTGGTATCCTGACCACCTGAATAGCAGCAAATTCTCATACTAACTCCATCACCTTTGCATGATACTTTATCATTAATTCTCCTTTGACTGCATATACTCCCATCATTTGGTTTACGATCAATTGAGAATAACTGAAGACCATAACCTGCTGAGCCTCCATAACTTTTGCCAGTTTAAGACCTGCAATCATGGCCTCATACTCAGACTCATTATTGGAAGCTTTGAATTGGAAACATAGGGCGTATTCAATGTCGATCTCATCTGGAGTGCTCAAAACTATCCCCGCGCCACATCCTGTAGTGCAAGATGAGCCATCTACATATAGCCTCCATATAGGTAACTCGTCTTCAAATTTCTGATCAGTCAGAGTGCCTCGGTGAAATATTTGTTACTTCCTTTCATCCTCCCCGAATACTTCTTGCTCTTCGTCGATCATCTCTTCTTGCCCTTTTACCAATCGGAATTGGTCTGAGCTCGAATTTGATGATCTTGTAACATCCACTTTCCCTTTTACTAACCGAAGTTGGTCTGAGCTTTTGTTTGTTGATCCTGTAACATCCACAGGTTGATCGGCGAGCAACTTTTGCTCCTCGGGGGTATCAGGATAGGTGAACTCTGCTATAAAATCAGCTACAGCCTGCCCTTTTAATGATGATCTGGGTTAATAAATTATATCATATTCACTGAGCTCTATTGCCCAGTACATAAATCTCCCTGATTTTTGTGCCTAATGAAGGGCTTGCCGCAATGGCATATCAGTATATACGACTATAGTATGAGCCTCGAAGTATGGCCTCATTCTCTTACTCACTTCAATCAACGCCAGTGCTAACTTTTCCATCCTTGGATTTCTGATCTCTGCTCCTCGGAAGGCCTTACTTGTGTAGTAAATTGGTTTTTGCACTCCATTCTCCACTCTGATCAACGCCGAGCTAACTGCATTCTTGGACACTGCAAGGTACAAATACAATTTTTCTCCCATCACCGGCCTGGGCAACAGTGGAGGTGCTCCCAAGTATTTCTTCAAGTCTTGAAAAGCCTTCTCACATTCATCATTCCACTCAAAAGTCTTTCTGAGCGTCTTGAAGAATGGGAGACATCGGTCAGTTGCTCGCGATACAAATCTGTTGAGTATTGCTACTCGTCCTGTAAGACTTTGCACCTCTTTCTTCGTCGTTGGAGATCGCAACCCTAATAGAGCTTTGATCTTTTCAGGATTTGCTTTAATGCCTCGTTGATTGATAATGTACCCGAGAAACATGCCTTCTCGTACTCCAAATATGCACTTCGTCGGGTTCAGCTTCATTTGATATTTATCCAGTTGATCAAAGGTTTGACTTAAGTCAACTAGATGATCAAAAGCTTTCTTGCTCTTTGTCAGCATATCGTCAACATAGACTTCCATATTGTCACTGATTTGATCAGCAAAGACCTTGTTCATAAGCTGCTGATATGTCGCACCTGCATTTTTCAAACCAAAAGGCATAACATTAAAACAATAAGTTCCCCTAGGGGTAATGAAAGAAGTACTTTCCCTGTCTTCAAGTTTCATTTTAATTTGATTGTAGGCAGAATAAGCATCTATGAAGCTCAGCAGCTCGTGTCCTAAGGTAGCATCTACCAGTTGATCAATTCGGGGCAATGGAAATTGATCCTTTGGGCATGCTTTGTTGTGGTCGGTGAAGTCTACACACATCCTCCACTTGTTGTTTTTCTTCTTTACCATCACCACATTAGCTAACCAGTCTGGATATTTAATATCTTCAACGAAACAAGCTTTCTGGAGCTTCTCGACTTCCTCCTGTATAGCTTGGTTCTTCTCGGGGCTGAACACACTTCTTCTCTGCTTCACTAGTTTGATCTCCTTATTCACATTGAGCTCGTGACATAAGAAATTTGGGTCTATCCCAGGCATATCCTCATGACTCCATGCAAAAGTTTGCTTTCTGCTTCTTAGGAAAGTTATCAATTCCTGTTTCAATGAAACTTCCAACGATGAACCTACCTGAGTAGTTCGTTCAGGGTGCTCGTCGTCCAGAATGATGTTTTCAGTAGCTTCCACCACCTGACCCTTCACGAGTTGTGACTCATCTCTAGGATCCAATGTTTGAATTTCTGCACCTTCATCAACTTGATAGGTAGTAGTATTTTTCCTTGATTCCTCCAGCTCTTCTTGCTCGGCGGATGAATAATAGCATTCCCGAGCTACTTTCTGGTCACCTTTCACAACTCCTACTCCAAAATTTATTGGAAATTTTAAGCATTGATGCACTGTAGATGGTACAACCTCGAATTTTTTCAATCCTATTCTTCACATGATGATATTGTATAATGATTGAACATTCTTATCCATCGCGAAGAAGCGTATTCTTTCTGTTCGACAAGCAGGCCACGTACCAATAAATATGTCCAACTTGATCGTCCCAAGTGTAAAAACTTTCTCGCCACCAAAACCGAGGAGGGGTCTATGATAAGGCTCCAGTTGAGATAGCTTTAGATTTAAATTATCGAAGTACGAGTAGAACATGATGTCTGCCGAGCTACCATTGTCCACCAGTACTCCTGAAATCATTACCTCCTTCAGTCTCATCTTGATCGCCAATGGGTCATCATGAGGATATAGAACACCTGCAAGGTCGTTCTTTGAGAACCCAATGACCAACTTTTCTTTGTTCACCTTTCTCGGGCGATCATCCTTAGCTAGATTTATTCGCTGAATTTACGAGAAAGATTGAGCCTCACCGAGGTAAGCTTTTCTCTCTGCAGTAAGGTCTCCTCCTCCTGCATCTCCACCTGTTATAACATTACAGTCAAATGACCCAAAGCGTATTGAAAATACCTCTCGTTCTGGCTGCCTTGGTCTCTTGGGAAGATCGGGGTCGTCTTCTGGATCAACTTCATGGTTTCTTTTCTTGTTCTCCTCTGCTCGATGAGGAGATCTAGACCTCTCTCTTGTTCGGTCGTTGTTTCTTCTTTCGTTTCCCCGATCAACATACTTTGCAGCTTTCCTCCTCTGACGAGTGCTTCAATCTCATTCTGAAGAGCTATGCAATTTTTGGTCATATGACCATAATCTTTATGAAACTCGTAATACTTTACCTTGTTCCTCTTGTCGGGGTCTGCCTTCATTTTCTCTGGCCAGTTTAGTTCCTCGTTGTTCTTGATTTCTTCTAGAACATGGTTGATGTCCTTCTTCAAAGGAGTATAATTATCATATTTATTCATTACATCCCATACCAACCTATTTTTTTAATGTTTGTCATTACCATTGTTCTTATGATCCTTCTTCTTAGCTTTATCACCTTCCACCTTGGTTTCTTTGGCATCCATATTCTTCTTCGCAGCCATAGCCTCCTCGGCATTCATAATCTTGGACGCTTTTCCCATCAGGTCGGACATGGTTCGAGGTGGATCTTTGGCCAAAGTGTAGTACAACTTGTTGGGCAATAATCCACTCATCAAGGCAGTAATCGCTGTCTTCTCCTCATAATCAATGACTTCGAGTTTCTCATTATTAAAACGAGTTATATAATCTTTGGTACTCTCACCATCCTTTTGTCTAACACTTAACAAATGTGCTACTCATTTAACTGGCTTTGCCCCAAAACAGAAATTCCCAATGAATAACTCGGCCAGTTGAAGAAAAGTTGAGATCGTACCCCGAGGAAGATTATTATACCATAT
Source organism: Sambucus nigra (assembly GCA_949130495.1). Classification (NCBI taxonomy): domain Eukaryota; kingdom Viridiplantae; phylum Streptophyta; class Magnoliopsida; order Dipsacales; family Adoxaceae; genus Sambucus; species Sambucus nigra. The sequence continues at coordinate 287,787,621 of OX422215.1, read as the reverse complement.
TTGAGCAGATCCGGTAAGAGTTCTAGGGAATGCCCTGCATCTCATCTCATCTAGAACAGCATAGATGTCGGCTGCAGCTTGGTATTGTTCTATATGAAGGACAGGGTCAGTCTTTCCATCATATTTGGGGGTTACAACAGGTGCTTTGAACTTTGATGGTGTTGGAAAATCTATAATGGACTGGACAAAAGGTGTTCCTCGAACAAAGGTTCGTTGTAGAGGGTTCTTGGCCTTAGCCATTTCCCCTAATTTATCTTCCAACCTCTGAATAGATCCTTTCCATGCATCATTTCCTTCCTCGGGCCTATTGGTTCGAGCAACTGATCGCGTTGAAGTGGCTTCCTGGGATCTATCTTGACGAGCAGCTGGTCGTTCATAGGATCTATCTTGATGAGCAGCTGGTCGCGACTAGGCAGATCCTTCCCTTAAATCTGATGGTTATCGAAAACACCTCGATACGACCTTAGGAGAACTTCTACTCCTTTTAGGTCCTAATCGATTGAAAGGTGATACCGTTCTTAACCTCTTTAGCGCACTAGTCCTTTCTGGAGAGAGAGTGACACATTGTTCAGTATCTGTGGCTCGCACTGACGAAGTTCGTCCAGGTTGATAAGAAAAATCTTCAGATTCCTCATTGATATATGAATTGGTACGCCTAGTACGCGAGGATGGTGCACGTGTGTTTCTTTGAATATTCTGCAATCCTGAATGAGTTGGTGCATCACCATGGAGGGTTTGTATGAGTTATCGCATTGTTTCTTGCATAACGGTCTGGACCTGAGCCAGATTTGTCATTATTCCAGCCAGATCTGGAATGCTTGGCGGAGCAGATGGATTTGGAGGGCTTCCAGCGTTTCGATTGCTGGATTCTGGAATATCAGCCATTTGTGATGAATTGTTTTTGATGAAAAATGATATTACCAGTCGTTTCCCACAGACGGCACCAATCTGTTGATGTAAAAAATTAGATCACTCTAATTATTCAATCACAGATAAATAAATCAGACAAAGAATTTTAAAGTGGTTCAGCCTTATAAGAATGGCGTACGTCCACTGTTTTGTTATTGCTGAGTGTTTAGGAATTCTCGATTACAAGTTCTATCAAGAAATTCCGATCCCTCTACAATGAGGGTTGTACAAGGTATTTATAGCCCTGAGGCTGTAATGTGAAAGGGTAATACATTAAATGATGTACATATGAAAGGGTAATACATTCAATGCCCCTTAAACGTGTGCGTCTGAATGATGAGCATTTAATGAATCAGTTGAAATGTTGGTTATCCAGCTATCAATGCTTTGTTCGAGGTGCATCTCGGACCGCCTAAGCTTCTCGATACTCAAGAGTTCCTCGGATGGTTCTTGTTCCTCGGAGCGTATGAGTTCCTCGGAGAGTTCTTGTTCCTCGGAGCATATGAGTTCCTCGGAGAGCAGTGTTCCTCGTCGTAGTATGGTTCCTCGGAGCATCTGAGTTCCTTGGAAGTATTTGTTGTTTCCACGTAAATTGCCAGGTGTCTTCACTCTATTGGTCCATGTCAGCAGACGAAATTTGGAATCAACAATTCTCATACACAAGTAATATACCATGCACACATGCATACAAACCATCCCAATGAGCTATAACTCGAGGATGCGGTCTCATAGTGCCGATCCAAAAATTCGGGTTTACTCATATACCACGGTACCAACCAAAATCCTCAACAGTCCTGGTAAATAAATACCCAACGATGGAGGCGGTCAGTTCCCTCCTGCAAGTGGAGTTACACACATCTCACTCGAACGCGGGACGATAAAGACCCGGGGACTATACTCTCCCTGCTCCTCAAGCCAGGGGATTCACCCACATCGCGCAACCTCCCTGGATCGCACTAGAGAAATATATATAATTTGGCTGTTCCAAACCTATACTCAAAGGGGAAGCCCGTGGAAAGCCGCCATCTAAATGCACACATATCATCACATACATATACATATGTATTTATATCATATCATATCATATATATACTTTAATCACATAGTATATATATACTATATATTCCTCCTCGAATATATATAAATGGACATAATTTCCAATCACATCTAGTGATGACCAATAATCCAAAAGATTCTCTCAAAGAATCATATCCATGCATTCTCATATGCATGATACTATACCCAAAGTATTCCCTCACTGTGATATATAATACATACCTTAATCTCATGTATGGATTTATTGGATATCTCCAATTATAACACTCCACACTAAGCGAATATATATCTATATTCCCAATTTATCCTAATTATCTCGTAGGATATACGCAATCCATAATCGATTATAATTATGTTTCCTACACGCATAATTATATAGGCCTAAATGCCCACTGAAATATCCCAGGGATTAATCTTTCCCGAACAACCTTAAATTAAGTAGGTCATGGATTCTATTTCCACGAACCCAAGGACTACATCTCGTCCATATAATCACTTAGAGGTCCCCACCCTAACTTAGGAACCCTAAACCTTCAAATTCTACAATTTCCCTATTTTCCTCAAAAATATAATTTAAGGGCTACACATTTAAAACCCTCACTTAACCCTCCTAAATTCCCTTAATTGGAGGACTATTTACTCCTATAAGATTTCTTATTTTATCCCATAAATAACATCGAATCCATTAGAATTGGAATCAAAACCATCCAATTAACCCTAGGAAAAATTACCAAACTTTCAGAAGGGTCGATCGATCAACCCTTGTCCGTCGATCGATCGATGGTTCGATCGATCGATCCCTCATGCTCGATCGATCGATCATGACGGGCAGCTTCTTCTCCGAGAAGTTGTTTCGGCCATTAAAGCTTCTCCCAAGCTTTTGTCTCCTTTTTCGACATCCTACAACCTCCACAAACTACATACATGTATATAAAATGGGTTCAAACATCCTAGAACCCAAAACCAACAATTAATTTTGATTAATTTCTAAGTTTCTCAATTTAGAAAATTATTGGGGTTTATTCGTTTTAACTCCCAAAAACCCGTTTTATCCACGAAAACCCAACCCAAAATCTTTAGAGTTTGTTAATACCAACAGTTATATGAGATATCTATGCTCAAAAGTAAATAAAGCAAGTAAACACTTGCCTCGTGGATAAAATCCGACGATCCCGAGTCGAATCCCGCGGAGGTTGGCCGAAATCTCCCATTTTCTCCTCTTTTTCTTCCTCTCTCTCTCTCTCTCTCTCTCTCTCTCTCTCTCTCCCCCCCTCCCTCTTTATATAGAGAGAAAAATGGTTTTAACCCTTAAAACCCAAAAACGACTTGTTTACTCAATTACGAGTTACTTTTAGCTCTAAAATTTCCCGAAACTCAATTTTGACCATCGGACACTCTTTTCTGACTATCTCGGCCATTCCGAGACTCACCCCGCAGTTGAAATTTCCATCTGAGGTACTTGAACGCAACTCACTAATTTAACCCCACACGACTTAATGCGGGTTTTCCAATTAAAATCTTACCTCTCGTCACTTTACTCAACGGCGACATATAATTAAAATACTCGGACATATTTACTTAATCCCAAAAGTAAATATATCACCCATCAACAATCATCTAATCCTTGAAAATCCCAAAAATTACTATTCCGAAAAATTCCCCAAATTCCAATTTATACTCAATTATGGAATTAAATTATCTCCAAAGGTACGGGTTGTTATAAGTTGGTGCGACAGATGCACCACCATCCATCTGCAAGTAGAATCTATAAAGTCCCTAGACCCCCTCAATGTTGTCGGCGACTCCCCCCTCAATGTGGATGTGGAAACGAGTGTTGTGTCGGTGGAGACCCATAATTGAATTTAATTTTAACGATTTTACGAATTGATGATATCACGAGTTTAATTTGTTGATGATTAAGATGGAATTATTGCCAATGGTTTTAATAGGTGGTTTCATGGGTATTGAGTAAGAAGAGATAAGGGTGGGAGATAAAGGGAGTATTTCCAAGATGTTTCTCTTTTTATGAATGAGACAATAGTTAGAGACGAAGAGAAAATTGCAGGTTGTTGTGGAGGTAAATTGAAAAGGAGAGAGAATATGCCATTTCATATCTCTACATGTCTAATTATGACGAGGCGTGCCAATTATAGTTATATACTAATGATTTTAATTAATCTTTCCTTTTACTAATTCATTTTAACTAACCCTAAAACTTTCAACATCATCTACATGTCGTTAAAAAAATATTTTGTAATTAGACCTACCTCACGTGTATTTTTTGAATAAATATCCCTAGTTCATTTTATCCCCCAAATTAAAACCCTAATTTTTCAATAAACCATAAATTATATATTTGATCTCGAATTCAAATTCGGATTCAAATGAAACAAAGTATACACATATTAAACAATTTTACTAATTACACCCGACACTCATTTATCAAGGCCTTTGATAAAGGCCCAGACCAATAGTGTGAAATGAAACACCCAGCTAAAGGGTGTTCTAAAATTAATCGCTGTTCTACCCATCAACCCCACAGATTACCCCTTTACCACCAATTCTTTCCTCAAACTTTTCATATAAAATGCTCCTTTGATTGACTCCACCCCAGCTTGATGCTTAAGAACTATGAAAAAATGGTGTTCTCATGAAGTCCAAATCAAATAAGGTGCAATCACTTCTAAACGTGTAGTAAATAACTAAATCATCCATGAACCCACTTAGACACTTGTGACACCCCGTAAAATCCATAACTATATTGAATAATTCTAATATAAAAATTGCGGGAATAATTTTTTTTGGTAATATTCTCAACATAAGAAATAATCAAAATCGAAAGAACAATGGAAGATAATGAAAATACTGATTCAACACAAAACCAACTTTGATTCCAATCACTGTAATAAAACATAATCCATCTATGAATAAAAAAATATGTAATCACCCAAAAGCCCAACTCTGAAAATAAATATACATGTACAACCCGACGAGAAATAAAAAAGTATGATAAAACATTAAGCTACACTTGCTCGACTCATACAATTTTAGGAGTAAGAAATGGGATGCCGCTAGAAATGCTCCTCCAAAGAACCTGCATTCATAGGAACTACCACTACAAGAACCAGTAAAAATAGTTTAAAAAAATGTAAACAACAAGGCTATGTAGAATAAGATTATGATTGAATCTGGGCCTTATTATAACTATATATCTTCCTCTCGTATTTCAACAGATTTTAAGTTATTAATTACCCAACCCAAAAACCTAAAATATCATGCGGTTTTTAATCTCAAACCCATATGTAGCCCATGTGATTAAGGTATTACAACATCATCATTTAATATTTATTGTTAACTATAATAGGTTAATCACTTTCAATAGAAGTCACATGATGTACTAAAGTCTTGAATCCGAGGGTACTTCTCATAACATAAACCACAATAGCAATAACCTGATCATATCTCAAATCTATCCACTTTTGGCCATCTTATGCCAATAATGCAACATACACATCTCTAGTATAGGTAATACACAAATTCGAAACATACGTATGTAGGTCGGCATCCCTACTATAAGTCATATACATCTCCAGTATAACATATAAACTGGTACAACCATCTTTAGCACAGTAGGAGAAATACTCTACTCACGTCTAACGTCAATAAAAAGGTACAAGCCCTGACATGTGCAAATAGATGGGCTATTCGTACGTGCGAACAAACCGAAGGCCTATTCTTATTGCCTTCGGGGACCTCTCGCACGTACTAGTTAGGTCATCCCAAACCTAAGACCTCAAAACAGTAAGGGATAAATCATAACGTTTACCCATCAGTCATAAATCCTACCATACTCAATGCTTATGAAAGAAATATCTTCGTAAACCATCTCGATCGCGAGTACTTGGATACGTGACTGAGGAGAAAATATGACTAAGAAAAAGTCCGTCTACTCACTGGGGTACCAGCACAGTCCGAACGTATGTGCCCCATCATAGAATCCTTCCTAGTACCCCTACTAGTAAGAAGAAACACATGGTTACTCTTTAACGTAAAACACACAAGTAATTACAACCCTCACTAAAGGGTTAAAATAAACACATATATAACCCTCAATATTTGGTTAATGCCAACACATACATAACCTTCACAAATGGGTTAAGGTAATACTACCGGTTCATATTGATATCGTTATTATCAAAAGGTATAACACATCTATAACCTTGTATTCATACCATAATACATTACCCTTAACCTCCCGGGTTTCTGAATCTAGGCATAGTCTCACCCTATGAGACCCTAAAATCCATATGTCAACTATATTAGATTTCAATTAGTCCTAATTCAATATCCCAAGGCATCGTGTCTACGTATTATTCCATACCCAATTTATATAAAACCATTGATTATGATAAATACCCTCCCCTGGGGATTTTTTTAACCAAATTCCTAAAGTCACCCAACGGATAAATACCCCACTATTAATCCCAATAACTTTAATAATCCAAGAAAACAAATCCCAATCCTCTAAGCTTTCAAAATCCCAATTAACACCCTTACTACACTCGGGTTTATAATCAAATGCCAAAACCCTTAATTTAACCCCTTTAAATCAACGAATTCGCAATAATTAACTAAACCCCAAAACTAATTTACAACACTTCAAAATATTAAATCTAACTCTATTCTATAACCTAATGAAGCACAAGGCCAAAACAAACCAACACCGAGACCCAAAATCCCAAAATCCAAATCAAAAACGAAAACACCTTGTCCCTTCCTGCTATTGTTGAAAATGTGATTTCTCTAAACTATATGCTCTGATACCACTTGATGGGTGCGGAGGCCCCTAAAACATAAAGTCTAAATTATGAGATGGTTCAACAATATACTAAATTTTAAATTTCTTTCCAAATTTTAACAATTATAAAATTATAATTTTAATTTCTTCAAAATTAAAATTAAATTAAACTACAAGTGAAATTCAACTACACAAACATTTTGATTTTCACTTAAGCAAAAATTTAATTCAATTAAAGTTAAACAAATGAATATTATCAAATTAAATAATGCGACTTGAATTAATTTAAATTAAAATTACCCAATATTAAAATTAGCACCAAATTAAACAAATTGTGTGTTGAAACCAATTTTTATCTTGATTAACCTAAGCATGAATCTAGACGATTGTTGCAAAATAAAATAAACACAACACACTACGCCGCGATGTATGAGGAAAATCCACAAAGGAAAAAATCTCGGACGTCCCTGCCTACAAATCCACTAGGTATGGTATGTTTATGAAAACAAGCCAACAGACTTACTAGAACGACTTGACTCCGTACAAGCCTTGACATTCCTTCTTTCTTTAACCTCCGCCTAGTCGATAACTACGGACTCCATCGCAGTCTCGAAATCCATCGATGGGGCTCGATCTCCATCAATGCATGCATGATGCCTTTCACCGTATGAGCAAGCCGCAACAAAACAATCTCCTTTTGGGGGTAGAGAAGGAACCCAAACTTTCTCCTTAATGGGTAAAGAAGACACTCAATGCCAAATGATCTCGAAGCAAAGATATATATATATATATAAATGAACATGGATCAAAACAATCTATGGGTGTAAAACTTGGTTTTGTTCTTGAGAAAATCAATTTGATAAACAAACACGAAGGGATTTTTGGTTTTCGAATTTGGCTGTCAAAGGCCCTTATAAAATCTCCAAAAAGTGGTGTTAGAAAAATTGTTCCTACACATATAAAATCTGATAAAAAGTAGAGGGGAAGTGGGTGGTTAAAATTGGAAAACCATAAAAAACTCTTTCCGCGCCCAGGTCGTTCGAATGACTTTTTTCACGTCGTTCGAACGATGCGGTTCAAACGAGAATTAAAAAGGCATCTCGTTCGATAGTTCGTTCGAACGACCTTGTTTGAAATATCTCGTTCTAACTAAGGCAAATACTATTTCTCCCCTAATTAAGGGAAATACCATTTCTCCCCCTTAAGTCTACACAAGGGATATGAACTTAGGAAAAACAAGTTAAACATGCGATGGTGTCATACGACAAGAGAAATTGAGCATATGGGCAAAAATGAATGATAAATAATCCTCACAAGGATAAATAGATACCAACTTATGATGCGAGAGAAGAAGATACCATGGACATGTGTTACCCTAAGTATGGGATATCAACCAAATATTTCGCAACAAGTTAGATACCAATATTAAATTGAAAGCATATAAGGACTAGTAAGCAATGGAAAGACTCAAAAACAAATAAATACCATATATATACAATTAAAAGAATCGTTGATGGTGTCCGAGGGTTGGTTCTTTCCTTCTTTCCGGTCACAATTCCGTCAAGATTTGATAGTGGTGTTTGGTGGCTAGGTTTTGTAAACCTCTTGCAACTTCTCCTCTAACTCACGTAGTTTTTGGCTGATAATAGCCCTAATGGCCTTTCCAATAATAAAAAAATAAACTCTAAAATTCGTGGGCCTTAATTCCTTAATTTTTAGAAAGACCAAAGTACTGGTTTGGCCTAAAAATGCCTCGGGACCCAAACTAAATCCCCGGCTACTGTTTTCTAACTATCTCGACCCCTCTGAACACGTTGGCGCACTCAAAATTACCATACGGTTGATTAAATTATAATTTACTTTTTAATCTAATTAAATTCATTTCTGACGCGACTCACACGCGCGTCCCAACTTAATTTTCCAAATTGCCTTATTTATGACTCGCGATAATTTTAATAATTTTCATAATCATATATTACCATATATACTCGGTAATATTTAATGTTATCATCGTAATCAAATACCAACTCACGTCTCGCTATCATTTAAATCCGTATTAATTTCCAATTAATTCGTATTTAATTTAATTAATCCAATTAAATAAAATCAATGAAATTACGGGGTATTACAATCATGAATTGAAAACAAAAAATGAATTGGTTTAGATATTATTTAGTCTCCAAGTAAGTCTTACTTGTGCTAACAAAAAACTTTATAAAATATAATGGACTACCATTAAAAAAAATAAAGCTACATAACAAAACCAAAGTTATATGAAAGACATTATCCAAGATGACAATGACATTCAAAAAACCCCAAAATTGACTCTTATAAAATACTTATAACTTTATAATAGGCATAAAATAATATAATTCTCTTGTTATAATGAATACATAAAAATCACGACTACCTCTCAAACAAAGAAAAAGTCCATCATTTCTTTGCAAATATAGGAGCCCAATGCTAGACCCGAGCCATTTTCGACAAATATTTTTTTTTAGTAAATATCTAAACCCAAGAATGATTAACCCTTGATATGTAAATAAATTAACAACTCATGAAACCATAGTTTAAATGTGTAGGGGAACTTGAACCTTCTTTCTACAACTTGAACCTTTGGCGAGGCTTGTTTCCGAAAAAACCATCTTCCTTTCTCCTTTTTCTACACAAAGAACAAAAAAATAAATAAAATACAAACAACATTAGTAACATTGATCTTGCATTAAGGATGCATTTGATTACACTAACACACACACACACACACACACACACACACACACACACACACACACACACACACATATATATATATATATATATATAATAAGTTAGGTTGGTTTTTGAAAATGTGCACATTTTTAAAGGTGAGGATGAGTGCCACCAACTTACATATTTTGAAAAATTTAATGTTTAAGATCATCTCCCTCCGTTACTTTGAAATGCTACACTATTCCTATTTTGTCACTACCTATTTTATCCCTTAAAATTTGAAATTACCCCTCCTTTTCTTCTCACTAATTAATTTCCCCACTATCACTTTAATTCAAACAGAACCCTCTTTTGGTAAAAACACACGAAAGAACAACCCTTTTCTCTCTCACGATGTCTGTTCTCTATCTCACTCTCTCTCCCCTCCATATACTCACAAACCATCCATATACTCACAAACCCTCGCACAAACACTACGATGTCTCTCTCTCTCTCTCTCTCTCTCTCTCTCTCTCTCTCTCCTCAGCATCGTGGAGAAAGCATAACCCCCAACCTCTCCAGCTCCGGGCTCTGATACCCCTCCCTCATCGGCTCTGGGCGGGCTCTGATACCACATCCCTCTTCGGCTCCGAGCTCTGATACCACCTCTCTCCCCGAGCTCTGATATCACCTCTCTCTCCGATATCTGATACCCCCTCCCTCCTTCTTACGGCAACTTGAAACCCCCTCTTTCCCTCTCACATGCTCTGGACTCCGACGGTAATTCGAAACCCCCTCTCTCCCTCTCACCGGCTCCGACCTCCGTTCGACTATTTTTCTGTGACCGTGGCCTCCGATTATGGCAAAAATTGAAATACCAACCTCTGATTGTGGTTACCCGCGCTCATAAAGGAGAAAGTGACTACCCACGTGCCTAATTTTTCTTCGATTGTGAATATCTTACAAAATTTGTAAGTATCTTAAAATTTTTGCATTTGAGGGTTTAAAAAGGAAATTTTATTTCATTTTTTTAGGTACAATCTCTGCTCCTATAATCTATGCATAAATTTTGTTCCATTTTGTAGGGTTCTTCTGTTTCGGTTCAGGTAGAGCTGGAGGGGAAATTGGGTTTGTAGCTTACCAAACGATTCTGCATCAATTGTTTGTTGCAAGGTGAAACATTTCATCTAATTTGATTTGTGCTTTATAAACTTTTTTTTCATTAACTTGATTTGTGTTTTCTATATATTTGTTTCCATAGACCTTTTTGTGCAGATGAGTTTTGATATGCTATTCACCATTATGAAACTCAAAATATTTTTGAAGTGTAGGTTTTGGTTTATCTTGAAGCAGTCAACATTCTGCAGCAAATGTTTGTTGCAAGGTGAAACATTTCATCTAATTTAATTTTTGTTTTTATAAAATCTTTTTTCATTGATTTGATTTGTGTTTTCTATAGATTTGTTTTGGTAGACCTTTTTGTGAAGATAAGTTTTGATATGTTGTTCACCATAATAAAACTCAAAATATTTTTAAAGTGTGAGTATTGGTTTATCTTAAAGCAGTCAATGAGGATAATGGCTCTCCACTAAATAGTGGGTTTTGGTTTATCTTGAAGCACTCCTTAGGTGTACTATTTAAACTTGGGTGTTAAATAATAACAGCCTCAGGGGTATGAATAGGAGTTCTTGAAGCTTTGTCTCCACTTTGATGATGATTTAGGAAACTCTAGAACTTTTGGGTGTTAAATGCAGGATAGTATGTAAAGTAATAGATGGATTTTTGTTACTTAAACTTCCCACATCATCATGAATAAAAGAACTCACGGATTTTTGTACTTTTTCTTGGTATATGGGTGCTTAGATGTGGACATTGAATATTGCTCACTAAATGATCTTAAATATTTTGGGGTGTTATATGATTTTTTTTATTTAAAAATAATTGTGACTGACTCTAACAAAGTATAATGATGGGTTCGTTATACGGCTAGGCATAGGCATGATACATACTTTGTTGTTATTTTGGATCGATTGAGTTTTCAAGCTAGAGTGGTCATTTTCTAAAACAGTATTTGGGGGTTCCAAATTTGGGACTAGAAATCTTTTTTTTATTGTTTTGTAAGTGATATGTTTCTTGAATAAGCTTTTTTTTTTATTCATTTTTTGGAGTGAATTTCCTTTTTAATTCCCATTACAGTTAATAGTATCTAATACAAAGTGTCGTAGGTCGGTCCATTAGGTGCACCCGCTGCTGAAATAACGGGGCTGCTACGACTGCTATGATAACTACGGGGTTGCTATGGAGCCCTCCGGTTGCTGTTGCCCTCTCCCTTCCTCTCCAAATTTGACAAGTCTCCAGCGGATATGATTATATTTGTAATCTCCACCAATATTCTAGATAAATGATTAATATTTGAAGATTGGAATGAAGATTATGACAGATATCAGAACAAGAATTTTAAAAAATTCTAAAACGAGAGGACAAGATGACAGTCAATAGCGAAATGAAAAAATTATGGTACTGATATCAATACATTTGATTATATTTTGTTCCATTTTTTTTCCAGGTTTAATTGATAATCAACCAAGCCTCTTTATCCACCGTTGGAGCTTTATAAGTTTTGTGCATTTTATATAGGTTTGAGTTCTCACCCGCCGTTTTTTCCCTTTTCAATTTAGTTTTATTGCAATTTGGGTGATTCCCATTAAGTAGTTTCTGGTTGTTGTATAAAATTGGGTGTGGAGGGCGTAGATTAGGACAGATGCACTGCATATATATGCAGATTGCATATATATGCACGACCATATATATGCATATGCATATATATGCTCTACATATATATGAAGATTGCATATATATGCACTGCATATATATGCAGATTGGGATGAAGATTATGACAGATATCAGAAAAAGAATTTTAAAAAATTGTGGAACGAGAGGACAAGATGACAGTCAATACTGAAATGAAAAAATTCTAGTACTGATATCAATAAATTTGATTATATTTTGTTCCATTTTTTTCCAGGTTTCATCGATAATCAACCAAGCCTCTTTATCCACCGTTGGATCTTTATAAGTTTTGTGCATTGTACATAGGTTCGAGTTCTCACCTACCATTTTTTCCTTTTTCAATTTACTTTTATTGCAATTTGGTGATTCAAAGTTTGCATAACATGCTCCAAATTCCTTTTCTTTCATGTTTTGGCCATATTTTAAGCATCAAATATAAAATCTGATTTCTAGCTTAGTTTATTTTCATTGAGGCTTCTTTCATAATATTCATGGTTGGAATTGTGAAGTAGAAAAGTCATTATTTCCTCAAATTCATTTTAGGGAAATAATCGACGACATCAAAAATCGTCCTGTCATGATTTCTCTCCTATATTCGAGATTTCTCCCATTTTCATCAACGTCGTGGAGGTAATTTTTCTAATTCGAATTTTAGATTTTTATGGCTTAGGCTCTATTTATTTGATTTCCATATCCTTAGAATAGTCAATTTTCACCCATGTTTACTACTTACTGCCATTTATAGCTACTGATTTTTTTAAAAATGTATCAGGTTATTAGAAAATATGGTGGACTGGAGTATGTATGAAGTACTACTGTGCTTATTACTTTTGTTAACGCTGCTATATGTGAGTTTCATGTATGTAAAGTACGCTGCTATCTTCTATCTGTGCTGATTGCTTTTGTTATTTATTTTATTTGTAGACCAGATATGATGGATAAAACTCGAAACTACATTTTTGTGTAAAAGAGGTAATCCAATTGGATCTGGTTGAATTAATCTTGAATTTAGACAATTTGGATGTGATTGTATATTTCATTTTACTGATTGTACACATACTTATTTGATTGTATCTTTGTTCGAGAAACTGATTAATTATCGTACAGAAAATCGAGAGGGAGAGAGTGATAATGGCCAGAGGTGGGAAGAAGGATGGGAAGACAGCAGTAGTAGTACCTAATCCAGAAGCACCACGACATAGACATTTTGAGGAAGTCCCTCACAAAGAATAAATTCATATTCTCCTTTCCCGACGTTCTAGCTCCCATCTTCGAATTTGGGATTTTTTTTTAATTTGTTGAATTTGTTGTTACCCCTTAAATAGGGTGGATAGTCCAATAAACAAAGGAGACTATGCCCAATTTTTTTTTAAAAATTAACACTTTGTTGTTTTAGGACACAATTAATTTGATTGATGAATATTGTATATTTCATTTTATATATGAATTTGTTTGAAGAATTTAGACAATTTGGATGTTGGACTATTTGTTATTTGTTAAGCAGGGTGAATAGTTCCATAAACAAAGGAGATTATTCCCAATTTTTTTTTAAATTTGACATTGTCACCGTTTCATGATTACGTACTTTGAAAAATTGTTGCCGTTTCGCGATTACGTACTTTGGAATTTTTCTTCGTGTCTTCAGGCACGGGCGTACGCTAGTATATATATATATACACACACGAGAAGATATCAGTAACGCACACGCACATATACATGGGTATAAGCACCACACAAGACACAAAATACTTAAAGCTTTCCACACTCATATGGTAAAGATGTGTCTAAATACATGTGGTAAACAAAAGTGAAGGGGTGTGAACTAGAGGCTAAAGACATATAAACCCAATAACTTAAACATATTCTCATTTGATTATAAAACATTATCACCCTTAAATATAGCCTCATGTGACAATATAAAGTGAACTCAATGAACAAACATACACAATGCACATAGGCCTAGAATTTTGATGACTCTACAAACCAATAAAGTCATGACAAGAATAGCATAACTAGGATACAAAGTCATTGTACAAACCCGTTAATATACCCAACCAAACTTCTTCATTAATATTCTTTTTCTTTTTCTTTTATGAACATACCAACTAAACAACGAAGGCTTTAGCTAATTTTTTTTTTATAAAGCCATGTTTTTCTTTTAGGCCATATTTCAATGGTGGCTTTTCACACAAAGTGATTTTGTCTTTCGCAGCCCGATTCCATTGAAAAATAACTACACCGGATAAACATATTTTTTTATTTTTTTACATCCGGGAAGCGGTTCTTACATGCAAAAATCCTCCATAGTCATAAAAACATGTAGATGACTAAATTGATAGTAGAACATCTCACTTAACTCATATATAAAAGTGATTTCAAATGAGTTCCTGCATGTGCGAATCGAGGCATATAAAAATAGAATCCATTAGGCAACGTAAAATTAAACTCCTCCATGTAAGCATGACAGAGATCACTTTAAGGAATGAAAATCTTAACAAAAAGTTCTAGCCACATGGAAGCGGGGGTGATATTGGATTCAAACACAAGTATATGCCACATAAAGCGTGTCAAACTAAAATACACATAAAAAAAATCTTTTTCATTATTTCAAAAAAAAATTAACAAACACAAAAAAATCAACTCAAAAGAAAACAAAAATCTATTTGTATTTTTTCAATGAGACCAAAAAAAATGAAATAAAATACAAAAGATACACATATCACAATTCTAACAAAAAATTTATATGATGATACAAAGACTAGAAAATGACAAAAAAACATACAACTAGCAAGAATATATCATGATGCACAATCTGATACCACTTGATGGGTACAAGATTCCCAAAACTTAAAGTCTAAATTCTGAGATGGTTCAACAATATACCAAATTTTAAATTTCTTTTCAAATTTTAATAACTCTAAAATTCTAATTTTAATAAATTAAATTAAACTACAAGTGAAATTAAACTACACAAACATTTTGATTTTCACTTAAACAAAAATTTAATTCAATTCAAGTTAAACAAACTAAGCATGAATATTATCAAATTAAATTAATTTCGACTTGAATTAAATTAAATTAAAATTATCCAATATTAAACTTAACACCAAATTAAACAAATTGTGTGTTTAAACCAATTTTTATCTTGATTAACCAAAGCATGAATCTAGACGATTTTTGCAAAATAAAATAAACACAACACACTACGCCACAATGTACAAAGATAACCCACAACGAAAAAAACCTCGGACGTCCCTGCCTACAAATCCACTAGGTATGGTATGTTTACGAAAACAAGAGAACAGACTTACTACAACGACTTGACTCCGTCCAAGCCTTGACATTCCTTTTTGCTTCAACCTCCGCCTAGTCGATAACTACGGACTCCAACGCAGTCTCGGAATCCATTAATGGGTCTCGATTGCCGTCAATGCATGCGCGATGCCTTTCACCGTATGAGCAAGCCGCTGCACAAACAATCTCCTTTTGGGGGTAGAGAAGGAACCCAAACTTTCTCCTTAATGGGTAAAAGAGACACTCGGTGCCAAATCATCTCGAAGCAAAGATATATATATATATATATATATATATATATATGTATATATAAATGAAATTGGATCAAAACAAACTATGGGTGTAAAACTTGGTTTTGTTCTTAAGATAATCAATTTGATAAACAAACACCAATGGACTTTTGGTTTTGGAATTTGGCTCTCAATGTCCCTTAGAAAATCTCCCAAAAGTTGTGTTAGAAAAACTATTCCTTCCCATATAAAGTCTGACAAAAGGTATAGGGGAAGTGGATTGTTAGAATTGAAAAACTGTCAAAAAACTGTTCCCACACCCAGGTTGTTCAAACGAATTTTTCATGTCGTTCAAATGAGAATTCAGAAGACATCTCATTCCATAGTTCATTTGAACGACCGCGTTCTAACGAATTTTCAACGAAAAACCAGATAAAATGGAATATTATCGTTAGTAGTACATTCGAACGAGATTTCAAGTTCGTTCGAATGACTTTTCAAAAAATATAAAAACTCCATTGTAAGTCCAAAACTTTTATGAAAAGTTATAAAAATATTTTTTGAGAAAAATACAAAGTTGTTTATATAAAAGAACACCCAAATAATTTATCAAGCTCCTATATATACATGCATTCATACCTTTGGAGATCTTGGAAAATGATAAACTGTTGAGGATGCAAAATGAGGCACTTGAAAAATCGACAAAGAAAATACTTTGATTACTTGGCCAATGCGTCTTCAACTCTTCAAAAGTCATAGACTTTTAGGATACAACATGAACATCTATCATATGACTCAAATTGTTTTGTCTGGAATTAAGCCAATACTACAAATTGACTCGATTAGAAATTTGCCCTTACAATTATCGATAAATCGACAACCAAGTGATGATCGATTGGCAACAAACAACCCCATTTCTCCTTCGTTACGGGATTCTTCATCTTAAATCCCCATTTTCCTCTCTCCATCCTCCATTAATGAACACAAGAGCTTCCTATGAAAACCCAATAAACATTTGAATGATAAAACCACATCAAAACAACAATTGGAACCCATTTTTATCATTAAAACCCAAGATTACACCAAGATTAATTAAAACCCCAATTCTTAATTTAAGAATCCTAACTTTAATAAATTCATCAACCAGCTAATGATCTTAATGGATCAATTCATATAATCAAGTCATTTAACTAATTAATAACACAAAACATGTTATAATCATCTTGTAGCCATTTTAATTCCAATTAATGAGAGAATCAATCAAATTAGTAATGAAAACTAACCCAATTACTATCTAAACTAGGTTAGTCTTAGAATTAATCAAATTATCCTTCTAATTAGATTGAAGTCGTGCTTATATTTAGATTTAAATATAAATCACAATGTTAACACGCATACAATCATGATCATTCTGCATAATATTATCTCATAATTTGTGGAGAAAAACCAATCCAAAGATCCTAATTTCTCCTCTTCTCTTAACGTGCCTTGTCTCTAGCCTCCCAACTTGCTTCCCAGTTGTGTTTTGTGAGAAATGATATTTCTAATGACCCCTTACAACCTTCAACCCATGAAATTAGGGTTGGGCCCCAAATGGGCCACTAACAAAAAGTTCAAAATAGTCTTTAAATGGTTTATAATCCACTTAGGTCCTATACTAACCTAAAAGGCCTAAATTACTCCATTTTAAACTAAAAACGTACATGCTATAAATCCCACGAGCTTGATACAAAAATATAGCAATTCAAATAATTAATAACTCAGTTATTTACTAATTTCCCGATATGGGTCCAAATATTAATTAATCATCGTGTCTTAAATCAAATTTTAAATTCCAATTAAATAACACATAAATATATAAATGGTGACATTAGCAGTCACAACAAGCACACATAATTAATTTTATTCAATTAATCAATTCACAGAACATGGGGTATTACATTCGCCCCCCCCCCCCCCCCCTTAAATAAGAAATTTCTGTTCTCGAAATTGAATTCGGTATATTTTTAGTAGGAAATCAAAGAATATCTCGCCCATAACATCCTCCCACTACTATAGACGAATCTGTCCTCTAGGGCCTAATGCACACTCAGGTCTCTATCATCATAAATCGCGTTTGATTATACTCTAAATCGACCCCTCAGGAACTCTCTTCATCATGTATCCCAAAATATCCTACACACTAATGATGATAAGGTAAAATCAACCAACACTAACCTCTCCCTATCTATGCCACATAGGGTGACTTCCCATTAGGTTCTCTACTCTCTATTGGAACTCAATTTCCACAATTTCCACATTACGCTTTAAACACCAAACCACACCTCCGTCTGTTCACAAATTCCTTAGTTTATTTTGTCAAAGTCCATACGCTCGACTAGGGACACCCTATACTCTAAGGTATTCCAAAACACCCACACACGAATAGCTTTATAACTTATAGCTCAAATCAATGCGGCCAATCGACTTTGATGGCCATAAATGGTGCCATGACCTCTCGAGGACCTCGGGACCTCATAACGATCAAACGATCAATCTCTTATACTCTCATACTTTTAGTCATCTCTAGAATGTATAGTGAGTCATCAAATAAGTGCCTTGGTCAACGCTAACCTTTATAATTAGGACCTTCTTCTGGAAAAAAATTCTCCAGAAATGTAAACCTCTTAGATCATTGAACGGATAAAGGGACCTATTCCCAATACTATTTGTATACCCCACTCTCGGTAAACTTTAATATCGGACATAAACCACCCAGAATTATAGATTTGGATGTAGGGAGCACCACTACCACACCACTCCCTCTTCATAAAAAAATCATTGCAAATCACAATGAACTACCCCTTTGCACGGTCAAAATGAACTAATGGCGCGCTCGTTTAATATTATACTAGAAAGTTTCCTTCAGGCGAAAACACTCTCCCCCACTTCTCTGACAGGTCATTAATACGTAACAACAAACACTCATCCCGTATCTTGACCTCATCCTGCTCCTATTGGTTCACACATTCGTTTAATAAACCATCCCACTTTTAGAGCTCCCTCAAAATAATGTCGTCCCCGAATGCCCAATCGGCTCAGAAACTTTGTGGTATTGATTCACACGACCCTAAAATATCTCTAATAATGTCAATTCCATATAAATGCCCTCACAGTTGATCCAAAGCTAATGCCAATCTATAAGGCAAAAATTTATCTCTTGCATAAGTGATTACTCAATACTTATCTAAACAAAACTAGAATAACCTCAGATTATCGGTGACACCTGTACGCAACTGAAATCTCCTCTAATGTACTCATATTCATACATAGATGAGTATGTCGAACCTTCTCCTTAGCCCAAGCACAACTACCTAAAGTAAAACTCGAACCAAAAATGGCATATGAAAGCCTACCCACGGTTGTTGATATAAACCTACAACGTAGTTATGTAAACAAGCTCATTAATTACATGATGATATCTAATCTAAAAGTCAACAAAGCAGCTGAAATTAAGTCAACCAAAAAAACTACCTATAATACCCCGTAATATGCGTATTTGGAATTTAATTAATTCGGTAGATTATTCATTTAATTTTAAATTACGAGAGTAAAATAATTTAATTGAATTAAATAAAAATGTTGTTATTAAATATTAATCAAGAGAAAGACAAAATGATTAATATTATGTGTTAAATTTATTAAGGGATAGTAAATGTTGTATAGAAATTATTATGCGTCATTGCATGTGATATTGGCCTAATTGAATTTTTCTCAACCGGGAGTCGCGTGTATAAAAAATTGAGGTCGAGATAAGAATATTATTTAGAGTGACTCGGATAATGATTTCGAGGTCACGGACGACTGCGAAAGGGTCGAAATAGTCAGAATAGTATACATGGGGTTGTTCATTAAGTTCCAGGAAAATTTTAGACTAAACCAGCATAGTATGGAGGTATTTTAGTCATTTGGTAATTAAGGGATAAAAGACCTACAAATTTCCAATTTATTTATTAGTATATAGATGGTATAGGCTAGGGGTTAGAGGTTTTAAAACTCACAGAAGCCATTGGAGAAAAAGAGAGATCATTTGTGAAGCCTAAGAGAGAGTTTTTGAGAAATTGAAGGGTGATCTTGCTCCATTACCGATCTTGGAGTAAGGATTGGAAGATAAGGCACATCATCTAACATCAAAACCACAAAATCAAATCATACAAGACAAGGAAAGTGTTTGTTTATAGTTTTCTTTGAAGTTATAATACCCATGTTTATAAGGTTTTGAAATATGTTGATAAAGCCATATTCTTAGAGGAAAATAATAATTTAAATCCATGTTATGGGTAGGATTTCATGTAGACTGATTTTATGCATGTAGAGGTTATGAAATTAGAACACGAGTGATAATTTAGATGAGACAAATCTTGGTTTTATGTTGTGTATAAATGAAGAACATGAAAGTAAGGGTTTTGATGAATAGATGTTATGATCCATGTTTGATTAGAATGTTTAATGTTTTGAGGATTATATCACGTGGGAAATCATCATAATACATGTAGATAATGGTTAGGACAATTGGTTTAAAGTTTGGTAAAGAATAATGGATAAATGAATAAGAAAAATGATGAAAAACACATTTGCGTATTGAGGAGGAAGATGATCTACGTAATTTTGAATCGATTCGATATAGAGGCGAATCGATTTGATCTCCTGGAAAATCGATTAATTTTTCCCAGAAAATGTGAAAATTTCCTTTTAAGCGTATAACTCCTAAAATGTGGTCAGGGAAACTTTTGACACTTCGTTAAATTATAACGAGAGATTTGTTATATTACAGTAGGCTGGTAATGGGATTAGGACTTAGTCTTAATGATAGGATTAAGGAGATATTTAATATACTTAAATTAAGGCGTAATTAATTCGAGAGGCGGAGAATGAATTACGGGGAATTTAAGTGAATTTATGATATAGACCAGTAGTGTATGATAGATCTAGCTACTGAATTTCACAAATAGGTAACTAGGACCTTTAGAGCAGGGCCCTCCATATCTTAGGGCTTGTATCGAAGCCCTAATCATTCGATGGGGGGATATTTTTCCTAAAGGTGAAGTCTATATCAAAGGTAATCGCCCCGCACCAAGCTGATAAGACCTTAGGGGTCTAAACACTAAACTTTCGCATGCAATCAAAGCTCTGGAGGGAAAAGAAGACCCCATCATTGCCCAAATGAGAGGTCAGATCAACAAAGTCCTCTCTGAGTAATACTCGAATTAAAATGATAGTAAGATTAAGCATAAATTGATGGCACGGTAAGTATTTGAGAGAAAAATACTATGTACAAAATATGATAATTAGGTTTTGTGTACACCTGCTAATTTGATTTGTGCCCACCTTGCCAATTCTAGGGAGGTCTGGATTTTTGCCCCAGGACATAGAACTTAGGGCGACTCATTATGTGCTGTGTATTATTGAGACTCGCAGGTCATTTGGGTATGTTAGGCATGTGCATAGTCCAAAGGCTTAGAATTATCTTCGCTTCCATTGTTTGTTATTTGATTTTGGGTTCGAGGAGACATGCCCAACCAATAGTCCTTATATTAGTATGAAAGGTACATGGACTAATAGCAGAGTATGCTTATTTTTGTTAGGTGGTGCTTTTGAGAGACACCGTAATTATATATATTAGTGATATAGTTATATATAATCATTTGAATAATTCTACTTACATGTGATAGTAGACAGATTGATTGTGTATATATAAATAACGAATTAATTAGGTAGACTTAATTAAATGATAACATATGGAGAATGTTAGTTATGATATCAATAACATATGAGATATGGTAATTCGAATAGTGTACTTTATGGGCGGTACGAGGACTTATAGGTGTTGAGAGTCTAGATAGATACTTACATGTACTTAGCTGGGGTAGTATGGATAAGTGGGCTAAGTAGAAAATATTAGGCGTGCACAATAGTTGAGAGGTGAAGAAACTCAAGAGAGTGTACGTGAACCTAACTCGTGTAATCAATAACTGATTTTTAAATTGTGATAAATTCTTGAAAAATATTTTCAAAATTTTTTGTGTTCTAACCCTTTCTATAAATATTTTCCCAAACCTTTTAGGTGTCTAGGCATAGGGATGCTAGACTTGACGATCCATTCCAAGGACGATTTGCTGTAGCACTATGGAGGCTTGCGGGACTTGATTAGACGCTTCTACTCATTCCTAGTGTAGGATTTCAATTCAATATTTCAGTTGGGCATGTTTCCCCATTTAGACTTCATTTGTTTCAGTATTCATTTTAGACTTGTAGTGGATTTATTTACTGTTTGTTGGACTATTAGTTGGGTTTGGATTTTTAGCGGATGGTTTATTCAGCAAGACAATATTTATTTATTTATTTCATTATGATGGTTGAGCCTAAATTAATTGTACGAATGCCTTAATTTAGTTTGCAATATTTTATATTAAATGGTTTAATAAAAGATAAAAAATTTGACACCACTTTAATTAACTAATAGGTGGTTAGTAATTAATATGTTTCTCGACAATGATGCTGAGAATGAACCAAATGGGAAACCTCTTTCAATTTAATAAAGGACTGATCACCCAATATTTAATTAGGCAGGGTGTCATGGATGGTATCAGAACATCAGGTTCTAGGGTCCATAGGATCTGTATGACTTATTACGATTTCAGCTCATCGTTCTTTTGATATAGATCCATATTATTAGGATTGTTGCTTTTATCTTCACGTGTTTGAGATACCGTGCTTCTGCTATTAAATTTTGTATAGACTGTGTACTTATACAATTAAATCTATTTTCAGATGCCACAAAGGAAAGAGCGAGCAGCGAGGGTAGCATCCAGGGATGAGGTGAGGGAAGCTCACCAGGAGCCACAGGTACTGCCACCACAACCACCACAGGAGATGATCTCGACTGCACATATGGTTGAGATAGTGTCCCATGCAGTCAACACAACTATTGTCATTCATTTCTCACATTCGTACCCGTAGCCTCTAGTGGAACTAGTGATCTAAGCCCAGCCAGGGCCATCTACTTGGCAGAGATTCTGAAAGACATTTCAGAAGGGCGATCCGCCCGAGTTTTAGGGTAGCTCTGATGTAGTTTAGGCGTGTTAGTGGAAGAAGAATATATAGATCCACCTGCACATGGTGTAATTTAATGAGATACAGAAGCAGATGTTGGCTACTCCCAGACTTGCTGGAGCAACATTACAATGGTGGGAGTCAATTACCACTGTTGAGAAGAGAGATATGATGACAATTGTTGAGTTTTCGGTGCGGTTTAATCGGAAGTACTTTTCTCTAGCAGTGGAGACTAAAATGCAGAAGAAAATCAGTGAGGTAACCCAGGGTGAACGCTCCATAGAAGAGTATGAGGAGGATTTCACCCATTTGTCTAATTTTATGTCAGATGAGGTGAGCAATGAGGATCGAAAGAAAATGAGGTTTACTGATGGGTTAGCCTGGAGGATCATGCAACACTTGATCGATAATCCATCATTAGTAACATATATAAATGTCGTCAATGCAATACTATTACACTACCAAGATCATCGCTTCCATATGAAGGGAGCTAAGAGAGGAGGTGAGCTCAGTCAGCAGGGCAAAGCAGGTGGGGGTATTTCTAGCGAATCACAACAACATGAGGCAGGTAGGCAACAGGGGCAGAATTCCCGATAGGGGGATTATTCCAAGAGATTAAAATCTAGGGGTTATCGATCGAATGGTAAGGGTTTCAGGCAGGGTCAGCCGGGCCCTAATCAGTAGTAGCAGGTTCTTCAGGGCAACCATCAGGCCAAGGGAACAGTGGAGGTGGCCAGCAGTGCTAGGATTATCAGGGCTAGCCTCAACATTGCTAGCAGGGATATAGGCAGAGACTATTTCCGGGATAGTGTTTTATATGTGGACATTAGGGTCATAAAAGTAAATATTTCCCACAGTTGTGTAGGGCATAGTATCGGGTGCCGAACAGGGGCAACATGCTTCGTTACCTCCAACACCAGCACCGACACCCCCAACCCCACAACAGCAGTAGGGACAGATGCACTATGGGTGTGTGTATAATGTCCGGGATGTACCCATGTCACTAACACCTCAGGCGTCACCAACAGTCGAAGGTATGTATCCTATTTATGGCCATGAGGGTAGGATTATTTTTTATACTCGGGCGCCACATTCTTTTATTGCCACTAGATTTGCTTAAGCATCTAGTCTTTTAGAGACAGTAGACACTCGCCTTATGTGTGTAGATTCATCGTATACAGTCGGTATATAGAGGTGTGGAAATTATTATTGGAAGTCTGAGCTTAGAAACAAACCTTCTTGTGGTAGACATTGAGGAATGCGATCTTATCTTAGGTATGGATTGGTTGGCGGATTACAAGGCAACGGTAGACTATTATGATAGGACCATAGTGTTATTCATTATGGGTCAGGAGATGTTCTAGGTAGCGAGCCTCTTCCGGAGTAAAGGTCGCACACCTACCTATACTACATTGATGAGGAGACCTCACAGGAGGTACTTATTCTGATAGACTCGATTCGAGTTGTTAGATAATTTAAGGATGTATTTTAGGAGATACCAAGGTTACCACCTAGTTGAGAGATCGAGTTTATTATCGACCTACCATGGGGTACGAGACATACTGCCCAAGCACTATATTGTATGGCCCCATCAGAGATGCGGGAGTTAAGGGAACAAATTCATTTTATTCGATAAAGTACATCTCCGTGGGGTGCACCTGTGTTATTTGTGAAGAATAGGGATGGTTTTCTTTACTTGTTTGTAGACTACAGGGAGCTGAACAAGGTCACGATACGGAATAAGTATCCACTGCTAAGGATCGATGAACTGTTTGATCAGTTGAGAGGGGCTGTGTACTTCTCCAAGATTGACTTGAGATTGAGATATCACTAGTTGCGCATTTGGGAGGAGGATGTTCCCAAGACTGCTTTCCTATTACGATATGGGCCGTACGAGTTTAAGGTGATGCCATTTGGGATCACCAATGTGCCAACAATGTTCATGGTTCTCATGGACAGATTATTCAGGGTGTTCTTGGACTAGTTCGTGATCGTGTTTATGGATGACATTTTGGTTTGCTCTCGTACGAAGGAGGAGCACACGGAGCATTTGCATATGGTCTTACAGACACTTCGGGACCACTAGTTGTATGCTAAATTCTAAAAGTGTGTATTTTGTCTACTGTAGGTACAATTTCTTAGCCACATCATGTCTGATAAGGTTATTGCTATTTATCCGAGTAAGGTATTGGTGGTGAGGGGGTGGGGACAACCCATGACACCGACAGAGATTCGTAGCTTTCTGGGGTTAGCAAGGTATTATCGTTGCTTCATTAAGGGATTTTTAAAGATTACCGGTTCGTTGACGAACCTGAATCATAAGGGGTACTGTTTGTTTGGAATGATCACTGTTAGTTAGCCTTTAATGAGCTGAAGGATAAATTAACATCAGCACCAGTACTTATATTGCCTAGGAGTGGGGTGGATTACCGAGTCTACACGGATGCATCATTGCAGGACTTGGGGGTGTATTACAGTAGGAGGAGAGGGGTATAGCTTATGCGTATTGAAAGCTTAAGCCCCATGAGAATAATTATCCCACGCACGACCTGGAGTTGGCAGCGATTGTGTTTGCTTTGGGGATATGGAGACACTATCTTTTGGGGGAGAAGTTTACATGGTTCACATATCATAAGTCACTTCAGTATATCTTCATATAGAAGGATCTAAATATGAGGCAGAAGCGGTGGCTCTAATTCATGAAGGACTACCAGTTTGATATACAATATCATCCTTGTAAAGATAACATAGCGGCAAACACTTTAAGTTGGAAACCCACTAGGGAGTTAGCTGAGGTTTTAAAGGTGAAGTGAAGTGAGCTTCATCACGATGATGAGATTGGCAGAGCATGCATGTCAGTTTTAATTGTCACTTATGAGATTATCATGCAGGTAGTAAAAGCATGGATAGAGGATCAGTACTATCAGGATAGAGTTCTCCAATTATTAGCTTAGGGTGCGGAGTCTTACTCGATCAGCTCAGAGGGAGGCCTATATTTTAAGGGGAGACTAGTTATGACAGAGGATGAAGATTTGAGACATGCGGTTATGACTGAGTCTTACGGATCGAGGTTTACAGTACATCCCGATGGAGATAAGATGTACCAGAATTTGAGGAGATAGTATTCGTGGGCAGGGATGAAGTAAGACATAATAGAGTTTGTCTCGTCAATTAATTAAGGTAAACTACTAGAGACATTCAGGGATGCTACAACCACTAGGGATTCTCGTGTGAAAGTAGGAGAGCATTTCAATGGACTTTATTACTGGACTGCCAAAATCACAGAGGGGCCACGATTTGATTTGGGTGATAGTGGATCGGCTGACCAAGGTGGACTATTTTTTGCTAGTTCACACCGACTTTGAGATAATGTAGAATGCACGACTGTTTATAGTGGAGATAGTTAAGCTGGATGCGGTACCGATCAATATTGAATCTTATAGGGACAAGTTCTTTGTGTCTCACTTCTAGCAGAGTTTTTAGGAGGCCATGGGCATTGGCTTGCGACTGAGTACTACATACCACCCATAGACAAATGGACAGACTAAGAGGGTAAATCAGATGCTAGAGGATATATTTAGGATGTTCATCTTGGATTTTAGGGTAGGATGGAGTAATACCTTCCATCCATTATTTGTTATTTGATTTTGGGTTCGAGGAGACATGTATAACTAATAGTCCTTATATTAGTACGCGAGGTACATGGACTGCTAGGAGAGTATGCCTACTTTTGTACAATGTCCCTTTTGAGAGACACAATAATTATATATATTAGTGAGATAGTTACATATAATCATTTGAATAATTCTACAGATTGATAGTGTGTATATGAATAACGAATTAAGTAGCAAAACTTAATCAAATGATTAAATGATAACAGATAGAGAATGTTACTTATGATATCAAGGACATATGAGAAATGATAATTCGAATAGCATACTGTATGGGCGGTACGGGGACTGATTGGTGTTGAGAGTCCAAATTGATACTTATGTGTAGTTATCTGGGGTAGTATGTCTAGGTGGGCTAAGTAGAAAACGTCAGGCATGCACAATAGTTGAGAGATGAGGAAACTCAAGAGAGTGTACATGAACCTAACATGTGTAATTAATATCTAGTTTTTAAATTATGATCAATAATTGAAAAATGTTTTGGGTTCTAACCCTTGCTATAGATATCTTCCAAAAACTTTTAGGTGTATAGCCACAGGGATGCCAGACTTGACGATCCATTCCAAGGACGATTTGCTGCAGCACTGTGGAGGCTTGCAGGACATGATTAGACGCTTCTACCTTTCATTCCTAGTGTAGGATTTCAATTCATTATTTCAGTTGCACATGTTACCCCATTCAGACTTCATTTGTTACAGTATTCATTTCAGACTTGTAGTGGATTTATTTACTATTTGTTTGACTATTAGTTGGGTTTGGATTTTTAGCTGATGATGTATTCGGCAAGACATTATTGATTTACTTATTTATTTCATTATGATGGTTGAGACTATATTAATTGTGTGAAAACCTAAATTTCGGTTTGAGCATTTTATATTAAATGGTTTAATGAAAGATACATTTTTTGACACTGACTTAATTAACTAATAGGTGGTTAGTAATTAACATATTTTTCGAAAGTGATGCTGAGAATAAATCAAATGAGAAACTTCTTTTAATTTAGTAAAGGACTGATCAACTAGTATTTAATTAGGCGGGGTGTCGCACTACCATGTCTGTAAAATCATGACGTAAAGTATCCTTCTCTCAGCTACAATAACCACAAATACATAGAGCTCAAAGGGGATCCATATACCTCATAATCATAGTGAACACACTACTTATAATGAACAAAGAATCCTTGATGTCTAAGCCAGACTCATGCGCATGAGCCATGTACATACCGATAACCATCCCCCGATGTACCACAAAAATTTGGTCGTTACCAAGGCATATGATAACTCGGTACACTTGCCATGAGTGTTATATCTTCCTTTAAAGGATCTATCGAAATGGCGGGCCCGCTAATGTCCCTAATGACCTTTCTTATTTGTCAAATTCTCCTCATATTTTCATTGTTTGACCTACTCTCATAGGTCATGGCTCCACTTGCCATAATTTCCCTAGTCCTACTGTCCAAAATAGATCATATTGACCACTTTTGGAAACCTCTTGGGGTCAGCTCCTCCTATGCGGTTCATTCTACTGGTGAGGTCATCATACTTGGGTCCATGCTACACCATCTTTATTCATTGGTCCTACCTTGCCTCGATCTTCCAAATCTTAAGAAATCTATCCCTATAATAGTTATAATGCTCCTACTGATGTAGGAAGGTAAATTTAACCACTCGAGCATAAGCGATGAACAATGGATTACCTATTAATACATGTCAAACCCTTTATGTATGAATTCTACCAACTCAAAAAGTCTTTCTTGTACTAGCTGATAATGCAAACATCCTTGCAAATAAAGAAAGATAATTAAACTCTTCCTCATATTTACCACCACATGGTTGCACAAATGTGGTATTTGAAAACTTAATCTAATGCCGTTACGGATGGTGTGTGAAAACATTTCCTTTTGAATCATATGTTAAGCACTTGCTAAATATCTTACGTCCAACAACCCTTAACTCCCAATCGACGCCAACCTCTTGTGTGGGAGTCTTGCAAGAAAAATCCAAAAAAGAAACACTCCCGATACACTTTGTTTATATCTAGTCATTTGTTAGATAACAATGGCAAAAACCTCCTAAACGATCATCTTTATAGAGAATACAAACTCTAAATGGTAAAGATTTAAAGTAGCCGAATAACTCAATGTGGAAAAGTGACGAATGCATTCAAGATCCCTAGAACACTATAACCTACAATGCTCTGATACTAAATGTGACACCCCATAAAATACATAACTAGATTGATCAAGTTTGATATGAAAATCAAGGGAATAAAAAATGTTTAGTAACACTCTTAACACAAGAAATAATCAAAACCGAAAGAACAATGACAAGATAATGAAAATACTGATTCAACACAAAACCAACTTTGATACCAATCACTGCCAATGAAACATAAGCCATATCTGAATATAAAAATATGTAGTCATACAAAAGTCAAACTCTGAAAATAAATATACATGTACAACCCAGCTGAAAAAAAAGAGAGTAGAAAATAAGAATGAGCAACACTTGCTCGACTCCTACAATTTTAGCAGAATAAATGGAACGCCACTAGAGATGTTCCTCCAATGAACCCTCTTGCACGGTAACTACCGCTACAAGAACTTGTAAGAATAGTTTTTAAAAGAAAATGTAAGAAATAAGCCTATGTAGAATAAGAATATAATTGAATCTAGACCATATTGTAACTACACATCTTCCTCCCATATTTTAACATCATTAAAATTATTAGCTACCTAACCCAACTGATAAGCACCCAAAAGTGTCAATTTTATACCCCGAATAGATACATTTCATTCGCTCGTTTTAATTAAAATTGGCCTTATGTGCGTATTTTATCATTTTCAGGTCAATACGCAGTTGCGGTACAAATAATGCTAAAGCGGTACAATTGCAACTCAATAGCGGTCAAAAGCATGTATCGAAGAAATCAAGGAGATCGCGAAATTTGGAGTCCAATCCGAGCTTGCCCCGATGTGACCCGATGCCCCGAAGCAGTCCCGTAACCCAAACCTAAGCCTACACCGAGCCCAGACCATTCTCCTAGCCCGGTGTGTGTTTAGTTTGTACCTTTATTATTTTTCTAGAATTTTATTTTGAGTCATTTTATTTTTAGGATTTATTTTGGAATTTTTTTAAGACCCTAAGCTGTACATAATATACAGTCTATTTTTCTCTCTCAGCGTTCCCTCTTTTGCTGTTGATGACAGTCTTCCTTTTAAAATGAGAGTTCCCTTTTCTTTTAAAACCATACCCACGATGCTTTGCCTTGAGAGATTTCTTTGGGATTTGGATGTGGCAAGTCAAGATTTGTTGTGGATTTGAAATGGAGAAAGTTCCGAATTTGTTGGGATTTGGGAATGGGTCTCGGATTGGGGAAAACGGGTTCACGAGTATGGGCCGGATTCGGGTTTTGGCTAGAGGTTAAGAGGCTTGGGTTGGTTTCCGGGTTCGAGCCGAAAATGGATCCGGACTAGAGCGCCATCGGGTTCGGGTTTGTGCCGATCGGAGCTGCGCTGGGGGCGTAGGTCGCGGCTGGCTTGGCAGGTCGCCGGCGGGGTTTCTTGGTTTTAAACAGGGTTTGGTTGTTAGATGGTAGGTGGGTTAATGGAGTAGGAGGCTAAGGTGGGTGAGGGTTAATGGAGGTGAGAGAGAGAGTGTGTTGTGTGGAGAAGATGGTGAAATGGGTTTTTTGATAATGGAGGTGAGAGAATCGGGTATGGGTGTGGGTGGATGATGCTGAATAGTAGTTTAGGGGTGTGTTTGGGTATAGGTTGGTTTAGGGGTGTGTTTGGGTGTAGGTTGGTTTAGGAGTGTTATGTGTGTGTGTGTTTAATTCGTACCCCTAAAAAATTACACCTACTAAAAAAAATAAAAATAAAAGAAAACTAAATAAAATAAAAAAACTAACATCTCAAACTCAAATAAAATAAAACTCTATTAAACCTAAAAAAAATATAATCCTAATAAAATAAAACTAAAATAAAATAAAATAAAATATATAAAATGAAATCTAATAAAACTAAAAAAATAAATTCCTAAAAAATTAATCCTAATAAAAATAAAATAAAATAAAGAATAAAAATTAAAAATTAATAAAAATCAAAATTGAAAATAAGGAAATAGAAAAATAGAAAATAAATCCTAAAAAAAATCTAAAATAAATCCTAAAAATAAAACGACTCAAAATAAAATTCTAGAAAAATAATAAAGGTACAAACTAAACACACACCGGGCTAGGAGAATGGTCTGGGCTCGGTGTAGGCTTAGGTTTGGGTTACGGGACTGCTTCGGGGCATCGGGTCACATCGGGGCAAGCTCGGATTGGACTCCAGATTTCGCGATCTCCTTGATTTTTTCGATACATGCTTTTGACCTCTATTGAGTTGCAATTGTACTGATTTAGCATTATTTGTACCGCAACAGCGTATTGACCTGAAAATGATAAAATACGCACATAAGGCCAATTTTAATTAAAACGAGCGAATGAAATGTATCTATTCGGGGTATAAAATTGACACTTTTGGGTGCTTATCACACCACCCCCAAACAGAACATTACTAGTCCTCGAGCAAAAATTAGAGAGAAAATAGAGATACGTATCCAAAAGTGTGCCACTTTCGCAGGCACTGGCGATTGCACTTAGCATGTGCAACAAACCGTTAAACCTGTAGGTTGCCCTACAGGACGAGTGGTGTCTCGTGAGGGTTTGCAGTGAATTTACCCACAAAATTCACTAACTTATTTAAATGCAGTTTCTGAGTAGATGATGAAATGCTATACAACCCAACTTAAAAGGATATCAAGGAACACCGCACTCAACTATCAAAATAAGATATGAAATTACTTAATACCAAAAGCGTAATCCTTCCTAAAACTCAGCATGTGTAGTGTGAAACAATCATAACTATCATTAGAGTAATTCCTAGATTGCCTTTATAGAATCAACGCTTTGACTTCAATTCTCACTAGATATATCTCTTTGAATAGAACTCTCTGAGAATTGGGTAAGTGTATCTCTCTAGTGTGTGAGGAGGTGAGTAAATGTAAACAAGTTCAAACGTCTCACACACTTTATAGAAAATGGCGGATACATGAAAAAAATCTGATCTCATGAAGGAATGCTAACTACTATGTATCTGCCATTTTCTATAAAGTGTGTGAGACGTTTGAACTTGTTTACATTTACTCACCTCCTCACACAATATAGAGATACACTTACCCAATTCTCAGAGAGTTCGATTCAGAGAGATATATCTAGTGAGAATTGAAGTCAAAGCGTTGATTCTATAAAGGCAATCTAGGAATTACTCTAATGATAGTTATGATTGTTTCACACTACACATGTTGAGTTTTAGGAAGGATTACGCTTTTGATATTAAGTAATTTCATATCTTATTTTGATAGTTGAGTGCGGTGTTCCTTGATATCCTTTTAAGTTGGGTTGTATAGCATTTCATCATCTACTCAGAAACTGCATTTAAATAAGTTAGTGAATTTTGTGGGTAAATTCACTGCAAACCCTCACGAGACACCACTCGTCTTGTAGGGCAACCTACAGGTTTAACGGCTTGTTGCACATGCTAAGTGCAATCGCCAGTGCCTGCGAAAGTGGCACACTTTTGGACACGTATCTCTATTTTCTCTCTAATTTTTGCTCGAGGACTAGCAATGTTCTGTTTGGGGGTGGTGTGATAAGCACCCAAAAGTGTCAATTTTATACCCCGAATAGATACATTTCAGTCGCTCGTTTTAATTAAAATTGGCCTTATGTGCGTATTTTATCATTTTCAGGTCAATACGCAGTTGCGGTACAAATAATGCTAAATCAGTACAATTGCAACTCAATAGAGGTCAAAAGCATGTATCGAAAAAATCAAGGAGATCGCGAAATATGGAGTCCAATTCGAGCTTGCCCCGATGTGACCCGATGCCCCGAAGCAGTCCCGTAACCCAAACCTAATCCTACACCGAGCCCAGACCATTCTTCTAGCCTGGTGTGTGTTTAGTTTGTACCTTTATTATTTTTCTAGAATTTTATTTTGAGTCGTTTTATTTTTAGGATTTATTTTTGATTTTTTTAGATTTTTTAGGATTTATTTTCTATTTTTCTATTTCCTTATTTTTAATTTTGATTTTTATTAATTTTTAATTTTTAATCTTTATTTTATTTTATTTTTATTAGGATTAATTTTTTAGGAATTTATTTTTTTAGTTTTATTAGATTTCATTTTATATATTTTATTTTAGTTTAGTTTTATTTTATTAGGATTATATTTTTTTTAGGTTTAATAGAGTTTTATTTTATTTGAGTTTGAGATGTTAGTTTTTTATTTTATTTTATTTTCTTTTATTTTTATTTTTTTTAGTAGGTGTAATTTTTTAGGGGTACGAATTAAACACACACACACATAACACTCCTAAACCAACCTACACCCAAACACACCCCTAAACCAACCTATACCCAAACACACCCCTAAACTACTATTCATCATCATCCACCCACACCCACACCCGATTCTCTCACCTCCATTATCAAAAAACCCATTTCACCATCTTCTCCACACAACACACTCTCTCTCTCACCTCCATTAACCCTCACCCACCTTAGCCTCCTACTCCATTAACCCACCTACCATCTAACAACCAAACCCTGTTTAAAACCAAGAAACCCCGCCGGCGACCTGCCAAGCCAGCCGCGACCTATGCCCCCAGCGCAGCTCCGATCGGCACAAACCCGAACCCGATGGCGCTCTGGTCCGGATCCATTTTCGGCTCGAACCCGGAAACCAACCCAAGCCTCTTAACCTCTAGCCAAAACCTGAATCCGTCCCATACTCGCGAACCCGTTTTCCCCAATCCGAGACCCATTCCCAAATCCCAACAAATTCGGAACTTTCTCCATTTCAAATCCACAACAAATCTTGACTTGCCACATACAAATCCCAAAGAAATCTCTCAAGGCAAAGCATCGTGGGTATGGTTTTAAAAGAAAAGGGAACTCTCATTTTAAAAGGAAGACTATCATCAACAGCAAAAGAGGGAACGTTGAGAGAGAAAAATAGACTGTATATTATGTACAGCTTAGGGTCTTAAAAAAATTCCAAAAAATTCCAAAAATATTAGTTAAGTGTTAGAATAATTTTTAGGTTTGTTTTTTATTGTTTTTGGTGTAATCAAGTGCTGGATTAGTGAAAAGATTGAGACGCATTTTATGAACGCGATTCGACAAGGAGACTTGCGTATTGTATTCTATTTCTCTATTCATTTATGTCATCTTTTGATATGATATTGAATGTTGTTTATGCACACATGAGAATGTTTGGCTAAACACCCCGTTCAAGGGGTGGGGTGCACTGCGAATGATATTACTTTAATTAGTTGATTCATTAATTTTATATTTCTAGGTGAATTAGTCTTTAACTGTCACCAATTAATTTATGTAACGAGAGTTAGTAAATTAATTGAACAAATTGATATTTGAATTTAGGAATCGAACTAGAGATAGGTTTTTCCTATATTTGAACATTAATTCGGTGTTGAAATTTAAGGGTTGAAATTATTTTCGTTAAATTGATTCTAGCGGGTAATTTTCTGAAAATAATGTAGTCCTAATTTTTCATCGTGTGACAATTTTTAATTAATTTTCTGAAAAATATATTATTAAATTTATAATTTTAACGAGAGTTAGATTATCGATTTAATATTATCTCGGAATATTTCAAATTAATAAATTGAGAAATTAAAATAATTGAAAATCCTGTGTAATCCCATCTCTTGACCTTCTCACTTATTTCACACTCGGTTGCACATTTTTATTCATTCTTTAGTCCTTTTATAATTTTTAGCATTTGTTAGTAAATTTTTCCCTTGAAATTTGTTTTAAAAAAACAAAAAAAAAATTATTTTCATAAAAAAAAAATTGGAATTGCACGTTTTCACATTAATTGTTTCACCTTGAAAGTTGGATTGATACCCGTACTTACCGCAATACGGGTTATTTTTAGACAAGTTTTGTAGGTACTCAAGGGAATTTTGAGAGTAGCTTTTGCACGACAACGATACATACGCAAAAAGTTATTATCACCAACCACCTAAAATATCATGTGGTTCTAAATCCTAAACCCATATATAGCCCATGCAGGTTTGGTTCAGTGATTTCGAATGCCCTGTGCGAAACACAACTTTGGCTCCCCCCCAAAAAAAAAATTGTACAAAGGTATTAAATACAAAAAAAAAAATCATTAAAAAACAGTTCTTCTAGCATTTCTACTTGTAAAATCACCAATTAAACTTTTACAATAGATTTTATCTAGAAATTCATGTTTAATTGATAACAAGGCTAAGCCGTTTAACCTTTCTTGTGACATAGTTGATTGTCGATAATTTTTTAATAATTTTAATTTTGAAAAACTTATTTCCGTAGATGCGACTTGAACCGTCGAGGTTAATAGAATTTTACCATCAATAAATGGATTTGGGAAACAATTAAGTTTTTTTAAGAAATTAAGTATTTCTATTGCTTTTTTTTGTTTCTTTTGGTAATATATCTCACAAAACTTTAAGTTCTTTAAATAAATCTTTCCCGTCAAGATTGGAATGAGTTTCATGTTTTAGAATTGTTTCAAGATTATCACAATATTTTTTCAATTTGGTATCATATAAGGAATATAAGTTCTCTGAACAAAATAAAAACCCAATTTTTTTTCATATTCTTTGGATTGATAAAACTTCCTCTCTAATGACCCAATAGCTTCATCTACTATACGAAGAAAATAATTAATTCTAAAAGAGTCTTCAGGTGATTCTGTAGTCTCTCATTAGCAGTCTCATCAAAATGTCTCTTCTGACAAATTTGACGTGTTACACTAAGGATCAATTTCCATTTCAATACAAATTTCCTTAGTAGTATCATCGTATTTATGAACCCAATTTCTCTAAAAAAAATTTATAAAAGTAACCAACCCATATATTTGTTCAATTGGAATATCAATAAGCCTGTCTTTAGATTTTAAGTTTTTACTAACAAGATTAACTGCATGCAATATTTCCTACCAAATAATCATGTATTATAAAAAATCATATTTTTCAAGATAATTTTATGCTAATGATTTAGCTTGAATCCATGTGTATAATCCATTATCAGTATCTCCAACTTGTAGTAAAGCTTCTCTTAAATTCGGAGCTTGAAATCTTATAGCTTTCATAGTTTCAATGCGACTATCCCAACGCGTAGCCGATAATGATTTTACATTGATTTTAATATTATCTTTTAAAATATGCCAACGTTTTGTAGAATTAGCAACTAGTTTATAAATTGATTGTACAATCCCAAATGAATCTTGTTATTTACCACAAGAATTTTCCATATCACAAATTGTTAAATTAAGACCGTGACAACCACATGGAATGTAAAATGCTCTAGGATTTTTATCTAGTAATTTTTTTGGAGACCTTGATTTTTACCTTTCATGTTTGACTCGTTATCGTATCCTTGTCCGTTAATATCAGTAACATCTAAATTATTAATTTTTATTGCTTTTTCTAATTCATTAAAAAGACCTTGTCCTGTTGTTTTATCCACTTTTAAAAATTCTATAAAGTATTCTTCGATTGTTATTGGACTATTGAAACATCTACACATCGTAATATCAAAGACATTTGTTCACCGTGACTTAAATCGGGAGTACAATCAAGTATTACCGAAAAATATTTTTCTTGCTCAATTTTTTTAATGATTGTGTCTTTACTTCGAAAACTAACATAAGTATCAACTCATTTTGAATTTTATTCAATTTTTAATATGTTTTAGATGTTCTTTCATTAATGGATCCCACTTTGCAATTATTTCAATTAGGCCTAGAAAGTTTCCATTACTATTTTCCTAAAGCCTCTCATTTGTTCCATGAAATGCCAAATTATTTTTAGCTAAAAATTGCACAGGAGAAATTATTCTTTCTAAGATTCCTTTCTAATTTTATCTTTCTTTGTTAATACGATCTTGTATATGTTTATCAATTGTTTTATTTTTCTTCAATCTAGTACGCAAATCAAACCAAGAAATGATGTTATTGAGATGTTCATTGCTTGTTTCATATTCTTTAACTCTAAAGTTGAGATGACCTCAACCATTATATTCTTCATTCTCTAATTGGCCACCTTTTCTATAGCTTTCTTCAAACAATTTACAACAAAAATAAACAACTCTATCTGCATCCTTTGAATACATGATCCATGTCCTAACCTCTTTATCCCCATTTGGTAAAAAATGGGTTTAATGTAATGAAGAAAAATGGTTAGATAATTTATCTTTAGGGCCTTTTGCTAAATATAGATCTCTTATTGGTGCCTTTTTAACGAATATGTATCTAGATTTTATATCAAAATTATACCAAATTTCTTGGATCAAAATTAGTAATCATGTTACTAGGTTATTCATCCACTAAATGGTCATCTTCATCATTTTTTGTAGGACTTACATTATTCAATGTTTCATTTTTGTCATTTGCATTATTTTCTAATTCTCTCGATTGACTTGTATTTTCATTAAAAAAAATTATTTTTTTGTCTCTTTAATAATGAATTTATCGAGGCCTCCCTTAAAAGATTGTGTCACCTATTTTATTCTTTTCAGTTTTTTTCGCTATTGATATTCAGATGCTTGTTTTGTGATAACGATATAAAAATTATAAATTTATAATTTAAAATAGAACACACAATTAACAACAAATCTAATCGATAATTTTAGTCTAGAAATATCTCAATTGATTGAATATAAAAAAGGGGGAAAATGTCACTTATTTGAGCCTTTTATTCCCTCTCCAATTTCATCTATTTGGTTAAAATAGAAAGTAAGAACCTCATAACAAAAAAAAAAATTACATAAAAAATAGATAATAAGACCTTGATGAATTTTAAAAAAAAAATTAATTAAAAAAACATAGGAATAATAACTTTAAAAAGTTAAAAAAAGATTAATAAAAAAAAAATGGTTGGAATTTTTTATAAATATAAAGAAATAATGAGGGTAGTTTACATTTTTCAACAAAAAAATGAATGAGGAGATCCCGATTATCTTTGGATAAATGATTGTGGCTTAATATTTTAGTAAAAAAATATATGAAATGGATAGTTGCACTTGCACACACACACACACACACACAGAGGGCGATTGGAAGAAGCAATAAAGAGAGAGAGTCGGTACTAAGGAGATTTTTTTTTGGGTAATTTAAGAAATGGGATTAAATGAGCTGGTTGCGATTTTTTTGGATAGTTGAAAAAATAGGCCCTGGAAAACTAAACTCATTTAAAAAATGGGCCTTTTTAATGTGCACAAATTATTTTTGGACCCCTATATATATATATATATTGGTGCTTACGCTATAATGGGCCTTGTGCCACTGCCCACCTAGCACATGGCCAGGGCCAACTTTGAGTCCATGTGATTAAAGTCTTACAACATCATTCTTTAATCTTTACTGTAACTATAACAGGTTAATATCTTTCAATAGAATTCATATGATATACTAAGGTATCTAACCCTCTGGCACTTCTCACAAAATAACCACAATACCAATAACTGACTCATATCACAAATCTATCCACTTGTGGCTATCTTATACCAATAATGCAATATACACATCTCTAGTATAGGTAATACACAAATACGAACCATACGTATGTAGGTAGGCATCCTTACTATAAGTTATATACATCTTTATTATATCATATAAACCAATACAACTATCTTTGGCACCACTACACATTAATCACATATGGTAGGAGAAAGACTCTACTCACATTTAATGTACGTACAAAGGTACAACCCCCTGAATGTACAAATAAATAGGCTACTCACATGCCTAAACATAGTGAAGGCCTACTTTTATTGCCTCCGGGAATCACTTGAACATACTAGTATAGTCTTAGGTCGTCCCAAACCTAAAATCTCAACATGAAAATGGATAAATCACAACGTCTACCCATTAATCATAAAGCCTACCATACATAAGACTTATGTAATAAATATCTCCGTAAACCATCTAGATCGTGCATACCTAAACGTGTGATCAAGGGGTAAAATGACCAAGGAAAATCCCATATACTCACTGGGTTACCACCATGGTCCACATCCCACGTGCCCAATCTTGGAATTCCTCCTAGTTGGGGGTGTGCACAAACATGAATGGACCCAAAAATGGATGTGACCGGACCCACTTTGTCGATTTCATAAATTTAGTCTTAAAATGTGAAGGACCATTTCATTCGATTCGGTCTTGGTTTTGGATCTAAAAAAGCACATTTTAACTGGATTGGACGCTTTTATTATAAATGAAGAAAATTGTTTTTATAATTTAATATTTTAATTACTTCTATGAATTAAAAAAAAATTCTAAAACTCAAATTTCTTATTTTTCACCCAA
Organism: Sambucus nigra; assembly: GCA_949130495.1. NCBI lineage: Eukaryota > Viridiplantae > Streptophyta > Magnoliopsida > Dipsacales > Adoxaceae > Sambucus > Sambucus nigra. The sequence goes on along the minus strand of OX422215.1, from coordinate 287,748,672 downwards.
CCCAAGATTACTTCCAAGATCAAGCCCAATCCCAAGCCCAATCCAACAAAACAAAATAAAACCCTCTACATTTATACCTAAGTTCCATCCTAACACACATTTAAACTTTAATCTTTAGTTCTTCTCTATCTCTTCTTCTAGACACCCACCCACCCTTTTTTCTTCATTAGTTTTCTCTTGTCTCTACAAAGAAAACAATTACGTTTCTTTCTTCTCTCTACAATAAAACCCAAACATATTGGATCGCCTCTTTTTCCATCTTCTCTCTATAAAGAGTTCGCCATTTCTGCATCAACTTTGGGGAAAAATCGCCTTTTCTACGATATATTTAATTTACGGTTAAGTGTGATGCCTAGTGTGCATTACTTCATATTTATACGTATTCATGCTATTGTTCAAATAATATTACCTTTTGAGAACAAAAACATGGGTTGGACAATTATAAATGTCATTTAGCATCTGACTACTGAATATATGATATTCTTATACAAAAGAAATTTTGAACTGAGATGCTATGAGCGCTGAAAATAAATGACCATTGTTGCTCTTAATTGTTTGATAAATCATTTACTAATATATTATATGTTTTTTTATTATTATTTCAGATTTCATATTATAAAAATGGAGGGGATAAAAATACAAATTTCTTAATTAAAAAAGCAAAATAACAGCTCCGTTTTAGACCAAATAGGACCCGAGATCGAACTCGGACCGACATGAAACCGAATAAGATCGAGATTGATGATCCGGTTCGATCTTGGTCTTGAATTTTATAGGACAGATTAATTCGGGTTGACCGCTAAAATACCTTAATATTGGATCAAACTAGGTCATGAGCACCCCTAATTCTAGTACGCATGCTAATGAGAACTCACAGATGGTTTACATTGCACGTAAAACACGCAAGTAATTAAAAAACTCACTAATGGGTTAAAGCAAACACATACATAACCCCCACTAACGGGTTAACGCCAACATGTACATAACCCTCACAAATGGATTAGGGTAAATCACTTACCCATACCGATCCCAGAGGTACAAGTTCATATTGACATAGCTATCATCAAACGGTATAGCCTATCTATAACCTTGTATTCTTCCCATAATACATTAACTCTAACCTCACGGGTTCCTGAATCTAGGCATAGTCTCACACGACCATACCCTAAAAATCCATTTTTCAACTCCATTCAATTTCAATTATTTCCAATCTAGTCTCCCAATTCATCGCGTTTAGGTATCAATCCATATTTAATTAATATAAAACCATCGATTATGATAGCTACCCTCCCATAGGGATATTTTAGCCAAATTTCTAAACTCACCCAAAGGATAATACCCCACTACTCAATCCTAACGACTTTAATAATCCCAGCTAATAAGCCCCAATCCTCTAAGCTTCTAAATTTCTAATTACCACCCTTCATACACTGGGATTTACAATCAAAAGTCCAATCCTCAATTTAACCCCTTCAAATCAATGAATTCACAATAATCAACTAATCCCCAAAACTAAGTTACAACACCTCAAAATATTAGATTTTAACTCTATTCTATAACCTAATAAATCCCAAGGCCCAAACAAGCTAACCCAAGCTCCAAAATCCAAAAATCCAAACCGAAAACCGAAAGACCCACCTTGGCCCTTCCTGCTACTGTCGATCGATCGATGACCATTGATCGATCGATTGATGATGAACAATCCCATTTGTCCTCTGTTATGGGATTCTTCATCTTCAAGCACTGTTTTCTCTCTCTATCGTCCATTAATGAATATAGGAGCTTACTATAAGCACCTAATAAATATCTAAATGATAAAACCACATCAAAATAACAATTGGAACCTATTTCTATCATTAAACCCCAAGTTTACACTAAGATCGAATAAAAACCATATTCATAATTCAAGAACCCTAACTTGAACAAAATTCATCAATCAACTAATATCTTAATGGATCAATTCACATTATAAGAGGCTAATAACTAATTGAAAATTGAAAACATGTTATAATCATCTTCCAACCATTTCAGTTCCAAATAATGAGAGAATTAATCAAAATAATAATGAATTCTAACCCAATTACTATCTAAACTAGGTTAATCTTAAAATTAATCAAATTAGACATTTTAATCAAATTAAGGTTATGTTTATATTCAGATTTCGATGAATAATCATAATATTAACACATATACAATCATAATAATATTCTACATAAATGTGCCTCTTAATTTGTGGATAAAAACCAAGTCAAATCTTCCAATTACTCCTCTTCTCTTCATGTGCCTTTTCTGTAACCTCCTAACTTGCTTCCCAATTCTGATTTGTGAAAAATGAGGTTTCTAATGACTCCCTACAATCCTTAACCCATGAAATTATGGTTGAGTCCCAAATGGGTCACTAATAAAAAGGTCCAAAATAGTCTCTAAATGGTCTAAAGACACACCTAGGTCCTGTACTAACCCAAAAGTTCTAAATTACACCATCTTAAACTAAATGCAGACATGTTATGCGTCTTACTAGCCCGATACGAAATATATCAAACTAAATAACTAGCAATTCAATTACTTACTAACTGCGTGATACGAGAGCAAATATTGATTTATTTAAGTAATTAATCATCGTGTCTTTAATAAAATTTCAAATCTAAATTAAATAACACATAAATATATAAATAGTAACATCATCAATTATAATAAGCGCACATAATTAATTTTATTCAATTAATTAATTCACAAAAAATACATGGTAGTACAGCTCTTATCCCCTATCTCTTCCAAACTAATGGTAGGTGGATTGTGTACAACTAGTACTAAAAGTATCACGTGCATTTTAGATTGACTTTCAAGTTAATCATAATCTGACCCTTGAAAAACAGGGGTCTTTTATAGTTTGATGAATTAAATTAATTATTTCTAATTTTGATTTTGATTAATAATTTACCTATAGTCAATTTATTAATTCAATATGGATTAATTTAAATAAAATAAATATGGTGCAAATTAAATAATCCGGTTTAATTTTCTCCCAATTAAATTATAATAAGTCAAATTTTAAAATTTACCAAATATTTTAGTTAAGTCCAAATTACATAAGAAGTGATAACAATTAACAAAGGCAGAAAATAATTGTAATCATACACATATGGGACAGGGTATTTAATGTGTAAACCTTTCGGTAAAAACCACAAGCACCACCCCAAAATGAAGTCCACTAGTAGAATTATTCATAGGATTTACAAAAGGGACAAGTACAACTTACAACCCAAATTTGACTATAGCCAAAAAAATCATTGTCATTCTAAACCTCCAACCTTTATAATACTAGATCTGTCAATCTTCATCACAACTTTGACTTAACATCCACACCCGTTAGGCTTCGATATCCACCGATTTGATAACTAGATGTGTTTGCTTGAATCGCTATTGCAGTTTTGACTTCTAGCTCAATAGTTTTTGCTAACATATATTAGATCTATAAGAATATAGTATATTTATGTTCCCCGTGACAATATGAATTGTCTTATTCTGTGTTACCAAAATTCATTTTGTGTCTACTCCAAGAGGTATTCAAAAATCTTCTTCAAACTCAAATTGGATTATGCCTGTCGTTTGCCTCGAGTTAACCACTTCGGATATAGTTCATGTCCAGAGGAGTTAGATTCACCTTTGGTTAAACGAATTTTCATTATTGTAAAATCTTTTAATTAACCTCATGGTTCTTTTTTGGCTTGAATGTGCTAAATCCAAAGATGTTATACTCTTTGCAAGGACAAATTTCCAAATAGTGTCAATTCATATGTATTTAAATTATTCCGGATAAAAATGACTTTGAGTTATATGATAGATTTTTCTTATCGCGATTACCATTAAGCCTATGACGTGTTGAAGACGTAGTGGCCAAGCTTAAAAAATAAATCATGTTCTATTTTTGGTACACATTTCACGTTTTCACATTGAATTTTTGAGAATTTCTCAGGTATGGATCCATATTAGATTATGGATACTCAGAATATTTTTCTAAGGATGTTACTTTAATTAAATCTGATTTTACAATGTTTTTTAAAATGATTTTTCTGAGTTATTTCATGTATAGAGTCGAATGAAACACTTCATTGAGTTTATGTGGTTCAAACGATCTTACTAGCCATTCAAATGAAATTGGAGTGTCGTTCAACAACATGGACGTCTCATTCAAATTAGATGCTGTGATCGTTCAAATGACATGCTTATTTCGTTAGAACGATATGCCGCCTTAAATTTTTTATTCAAGGAATATTTTTCTAAAAAAAATGGTGGTGCAGCACATACAGAATAAACAAAACCTATACGTTTTCTACAATTGTTTACCAAAGGTTTTGTAATAACCCTAACTTTTAAGAGACTTATTTTATATTAATTTACTGTGTGAAGTAATTATATCAAATATTGTGTAATGGAGTAAATATTGATTAAATGAGTTAAACGATAATATTTACTAGATTGTTGCATATTTACTGTATGTGTATGTAAATATCATCATGTGGCGTTTTATAGTGTCGTGTGCTTTAAACGACATTTATGGTTTAATTGGAGACGAAACTTAAAATGATTTATAAAAATTTCCGAATGATAATTTGGAGGGCGTAGTTAGTCTCGGAACATGCAAGATAGTCGAAATAAGTGCCATTTTATATTTTTGGCTTCCGGGAACTTTTGACTGATTTAGACTTAAATGCGTATTTACGAGTCCTTTTAATGGTGCATTTACAATTAGAATTGGGAATTAAGGTAGAGACCCGTATAAGTCTTCCAAACCCCTTTTATATTTCTTCCATTACACAATTAAAACCCTAGAGAAGAGAGAGAGAGAGAAAAGTGTGGAGAATAGATAGAGAAAGAAGAAAATTGAAGCGTTTGTCTTGGAATCGTTGCTACCGGAAGGAAGATTCGAGACTACAACTCTAAGGCAAGTTTTTACTTGCAAATATATGATCTCTTGTGGATAATTTGTAATGGTAGTGGTATACGTGGATGATTGGGGAAAATATTAGGTTTTGATACACATATTAATGTTTGAATCGTTAGATCTTAGATTTGTAGGATTTAAATGGATTTAGTTGGTTTGTTGAAGTTTAGAAATGTTGTGGGTATATTATAGATGTGGGATAAGGGAAGAGAGGCAAGGATTTGAAGTTAGATTTGGGTTGTATCTTTGTAGAAGAAAGAGGAGTTCTAGGTCTGCTAAGCGCGGTCGACCGCGGTCCCAGGACCAGTCGATCGGGCCCTCGAGGGAGAGTTTACTACTTTCCCACATAAGTGTAAATTTTATGCGCGGTCGACCTCGATCCCAGGACCGGTCAATCGACCCTTACGAACGTAGCTTTCTTCTTTTCTTCTAATACAAAACCTAGAGACGCAATCGACCGCGGTCTCTTGACCGGTCGACCGATCCCCTATTTTTTCACCCATAAATCGTAAGTGTCTTCTAGTTCCTTTATCTTAATATAGGGACTTAGGAACCTTCTTGAATGAGTAAACCTAGAGTATTACAGCCTAGCTAAGGTGTATTTTGATAACTAAGTTAGAATGAGAGTTGGGGGTTTAGATTAGGGAAAGTGGTTAGGTTATTTAGAGAGAAATAAAGGTTTCTCTTATAGAATGTAATAGGTAAGACCTAGGAAGGATTTAGAATGACCTAGCGTGGAGGACTGGAAGGAATAACACTCTTTGATATGGGATTGTAGAAGGTATATTATTCAAGGAGAATTGTATTTAGAATAAGCATACGTAGCGAATGTGTTAAAATGTTCATCGCTTATGGCTCCGAATAAAATGTGATATACATTTAAAATGAGACTTAAAATGGAAAATGATAAATAATAATTTACTTAGACACACCTATCTAAATGCTATCATAAGGGGAGTTCGCGCATGAGGTGAAGTCCCCTGGCTAGTGAATGCAGGGTGAATATAGTCCTCGGCCATATGACCGATTATTATGTATGTTGTATTCATTTTGTGATTGTGAGGTAATTCCGGGTGTGGTTATGACTCACTCGCAGGTATATGGCCACTTCTCGACGTTGCATTAGGATGCCCAGGTTGTCTTTGTTGATAGGCCCTGGAAGATGATAGTAGGGGCACACATAGTGGGGAAACCCGGACGGGCGGTCTTAGAATCGTTATATGTACAAGAATATAACTATTTTTATTCAAGTTGGACTTGATTTATGATAAATGCCATAAAGAGCATATAACTGTGATTATGTTCCTTATGAGAAATGTAACGATGAAACGAAATAACGTAAAGGATGGTGATTCTTAGTTAATCATGCTTATTCTCATTCTCTTGTGTAATCGAATTTAAAAATTTTGATCATCTATGTTGTCTTAGTTTGTGTTATAGAATTAGTATATAGATTCTTGTCATTATGTATGGTGATCTATTGCTCATAACTATCTTGCATTTTATTCACATAGTGATTATATAAAACCGAGCCCTGACCCGTTCATATTTCTTATCTTGCATGAATTGCTCATTCGCTCAGGGGCTCCGCCGCAAGGATGCCCATTCTGAATTTCCTATTCCAGTGTCTTGGAGCCGTAATACTTTGCGGACGATTACGGGATATTGTTGATATAGACGCCTCCATTTTTGTACTCTAGTTATGACCGGGTCATTTATTCGGGTGTGTGGCCCAAAGCTTTTGTAATTGTATAATGTAATGTAATATGTAACTTAATTAGCTTGTTACTTATGGTTTGTATAGACTGTAGCCGACAGCATATTCGGCTCCTTTCTTGTATACTTGTTGCGGATGTAATATAAGTCTTCTTGGATATCCACCTTCTTGTAAATTAATTTGGTTCAAATGTTTCTTTTAAATTACAAATTCTTATTTTGACAATCCGTTTTTCTAAAATAGTGGGTGGTTATCTCGTATAGTTACTATATTACAGTGATGCTGAAAATGATCGATCTATGATTCCCATTATTTTAGAAAAATGGATTGTCAAAATAAGAATTTATAATTTAAAAGAAAAATTTGAACCAATTATTCTTGGAGTATCGGGCTGGAGTATTGTTATTGAAGTATCCCATTATTATTGGAGTATCGGGCTGGCCACCCCTTATTTTGATGAGCGAGTTATCACAGATGGTATCATAGCATCGGGTTCTAGAGTCGTTAGGATCTGTACGGACTTGTCACGTTCTACCGTAGCGTTCTTTGACATAAAGCTTAATGTTAGGACTATTTTGTTGCCTATGTTTGTGACCTTCTACAAATTAGATTGTTCTATATAGTATTTTAACTCTATCGTTTCTTCATCTCAGATGCTGCCTAATAGAGGTCATCCCTCTAGAAGGAACAGAGTTGTAGAAGAGGAGGAAGGTCCTCCCCTGCCACAGTAGGGAACTATAAATGCTAATGAGGTAGCAAATATTATGGCCTAAGCGGTCAATGCAGCGATGACTGCCGTCGTTCAGCAATTACCACAAGCTCAATAACAATGAGCTCAAGAGGTACAAGTTCCTGCGGGACCTTCTCCATGGGAGGGAGTTAGGGAATCCTTTTTAAAGGGTCATCCCCCTGAATTTCAATGAGGTTCAGACGTCATAGTATCTAATTAGTGGAAAAAGGATCTGCAATGCCATCTACACATGGTGGAGTGTAGTGAGCAAAGAAACCAAATCCTTGCTACTTTTAAATTAGTTGGAGCTACATTACATTGGTGGGAGTCAATGACTACGCCAGAGCAGAGGGATGCTATGACCATCAATGATTTTTGGGTTCTATTTGATCAAAAGTATTTTCCTCCCGCAGTTCAAAGGGAGATGAGAAGAAAACTTCAGGATGTGGTGCAAGGAGAGAGTTCAGTTGCGGAGTATGAAGAGTAATTCACTAGGTTATCTAGTTTTGTACCTGATGATGTGACTCCGGAGGAAAGGAGGATATCCAAATTTATTGGGGGTTTGCACTGGAGGATACGACAACATTTGCTGGGCAATCCAGCTTTGTAGACTTTTGGAGATGTGATGAATGCAGTGTTACTCCATTGTCAAGGACATCGGTTGCATGTTCAAGGTAGTAAGAAGGCTTCAGTTATGGGGCAAGCTGGGAAACTCGGAGTCAATGGGATAGGAGGAGGAGCATTTCCCTCGTCCCAATCTTCGGGAAACAAACAAAAAGAAAGGGACCCCCAACAAGGGGACTTGTGTAAGCGACAGCATTTTGGTGGATTCAATGTTGGTGGCAGTAATATTAGTCATTGTCAAGGTGGCCTGCAACAACAACAACCAGGTCGGGGTGGTAATGGGGGTAGAGGCCATCCGGGACAAGGCTTCAGACAGTTTAGAAATAAACGGGGCCAAAATCTGGAGAATATGACAAATCGAAGCTTTCAATATGGAGAGTCGGGCCATTTTAAGAAGGTGTGTCCACATTTGATCGGGGGACAGCTTCCTAGAGTTCCATAGCATCCACAGGCTCAGTTACCGCGACAAGTACCCAATCCAATCATCCCTCCCCAACTGGGACAACTACAGAATGGTCGTGTTTATCACATTCAGGATGCTATGCTTCCTCTGGCCCCGCCAATACTGCCAACGATTGAGAGTAATTTTCTCATCCAGGGGCACATGGGTCGTGTGTTATTTGATACGGGTGCGACACACTCATTCATTTCTAGGAGTTTTGCTCATTTATAGAGTTGAATAAATCTGCGAAAAGTACCTTCACTAGTTTTGAATCTTCTATGGGTGATGGTTCACTCATTTTCTTTGTTTGTAAACAAATAGGAATAAATCTTGGTGACTTGTGTTTTGAGGCCGATTTGCTCGTCTTGGATATGGTCGGGCATGATTTAATCCTGGGTATGGATTGGATAGTGAAGTATCGTGCGATAGTTAATTGCAATAGGAAGAGTATAGTTTTTGCCGTTCCGAGGAAATAAATGTTTCTTGTCGTTATGCCTCATACGGAAGGAGGTACTAGCACTTACTTGCATTGTATTATGAAAGAGATTTCTCGGGATGTAGTTGTTTCCTTAGATTCAATTCCGATTGTTAGAGATTTCCAAGATGTTTTTTGGGAAATACCGGGTATGCCTCCTAGTAGGGAGATTGAGTTCGTAATTGATTTAACACCGGGAACGAGATCGATTACTAGAGACCCATATCGTATGGCTCCTATTGAGATGAGGGAGTTAAGAGATCAGATTCAGGACCTGTTAGAACAAGGGTTTATTAGTAGAAGTACATCGCCGTGGGGTTCTTCGCTGTTATTTGTGAAGAAAAGAGACGGTTCTCTCCGGTTATGTGTTGACTACAGAGAGTTAAATAAACTCACCATCCGAAACAAATACCTGTTGCCTCAAATTAATGATTTGTTTGATCAACTTAGGGGAGCGTTATACTTCTCAAAAATAGATTTGAGAATGGGGTATCCCCAGTTGCGGATACGAGAGTAAGATTTATCCAAAACTGCTTTCCTAACCAGGTATGGGTCCTACGAATTTTTGGTTATGCCTTTCGGACTAACCAATGCTCCTTCCATGTTTATGGACCTCATGAATAGAGTGTTACGAGACTTCCTGGACCAATTTGTTATCGTGTTCATCGATGACATTCTCGTGTATTCTCAAACAGAAGATGATCGTGCTACTCACATGCAGTGGGTCCTACAGACGTTGAGGGGTCATCAGTTGTACGCCAAGTTTGAAAAGTTCAGTTTTTGGTTACAAGAAGTACAGTTTCTTGGTCACATTGTGACAGCCCAGGGTATTTCGGTAGACCCAAGTAAAGTTGTTACGGTGAGGGAGTGGGGTCAGCCCACGCCACCTACCGAGATCCGTAGTTTTCTGGGTTTGGCTGGTTATTACTGTCGGTTTATCAAGGGTTTTTCTAAAATTGCTAGCCTTTTGATAAATTTAACCCAAAAAGGGGTGAGGTTTGTTTGGGACAATTCTTGTCAGTCAGCTTTTGACGAGCTCAAGGATAGGTTGACTTCTGCTCCAGTTCTTGCGTTACCAAGGCCAGGATTGGAATATTTAGTCTTTACCGACGCATCACTACAAGGATTGGGAGGCGTGATACAACAAGATCAGCGGGCTATTGCTTATGCTTCTCACAAGATAAAGCCCCATGAAAAGAATTATCCGGTGCATGATTTGGAACTTGCCGCAGTAGTTTTTGCCTTGAAGATTTGGAGGCATTATCTCCTAGGGGAGAAATTTAGTCTTTTCACGGACCACAAATCGCTGCAATATTTGTTTTCTCAGAGAGATTTAAATATGAGACAACGCCGGTGGTTAGAGTTTGTGAAAGACTATCAATTTGACATCCACTATCACCCGGGCAAGGCAAATGTGGTGGAGGATGCTTTGAGTCAGAAGCCCGAGGGAGATTTAGCGGAGGTATGGAAAGATAAATGGAAGGAGCTTAGCCAAGAGGACGCAGTTGCCAGGGCATTTATGTCGGTGTTAACCGTTATGCCTACTATTGTGTCAAGGGTTGTAGAAGCTCAAGGAAGGGTCAAAGGTTGTCAGGACCGTATACGCCAATTGTGGACCAAGGGAGCAGAATCTTACTCTATCAGTTCTGTGGGTGGGGTATGTTTCCACGGGAAACTCATTGTGCCGGATGAAGGGGATTTAAGATGGGACGTGATGACGGAATCTCATGGGTCTAAATTTTCAGTGCATCCTGGTGGGGACAAGATGTACCAAGACATGCGCCGTCAGTATTGGTGGGCGGGCATGAAGCGGGATATTTCTGAGTTTGTTTCCCAATGTACCACTTGTCAATTGGTGAAAGTAGATCATCAAAGACCAACTAGTTTGTTACAACCATTCGAGATACAGGTGTGGAAGTGGGAAAGTATATCGATGGACTTTATCACGGGATTACCAAGGACGTAGAGTGGTCATGATTCTATTTGGGTAATTGTTGATCGCTTAACTAAGTCGGCACACTTCCTACCCGTGCGCACAGATTATGATACCGTTCATTATGCCCGGTTATTTATTGCGAAAGTTGTTAGACTCCACAGGGTGCCAATGAATATAGTTTCCGATCGAGATAAGATTTTTCTTTCCCACTTTTAGCGAAGTTTCCAAGAAGCTATGGGAGCTGAATTGAAATTGAGTACTTCTTATCATCCTCAAACAAATGGGCAGATGGAAAGGGTCAACCAAATGTTGGAGGATAAGCTCCGACTGTGTATGCTTGATTTCAAAGGTAGTTGGGAACAATATCTCCCTTTGGTCGAATTTGCTTATAATAATTCGTACCAATTTACTATTGGAATGGCACCCTATGAATCCCTTTATGGTAGGCCATATAGATCACCCACTTGTTGGTTGGAGCTGGGCGATAATAAATTTATTGGACCTGAAATGATCCAGGGTACTTCTTCCAAGATTGAACTCATCCGGAATCGCATCCGAATAGCTCAAGATCGTCAAAAGAGTTATACCGATGCGAATAGAAGGCATGTAGAGATGGAAGTTGGAGATCAAGTCTTGGTGCGTGTATCGCCAATGAAGGGTATAAAGCATTTTGGGAAGAAAGGAAATCTTGCGTCTCGCTATGTTGGAACTTTTCCTATTATTGCCAGGCTGGGCCCAGTGGTGTATCAACTTTCCTTATCGAAACCCTTACAAAAAATCCATGATGTGTTCCATGTTTCCTCTTTGAAAAAGTACAAGAGGTGCGAAGGAGCTCACTAGCACATCCCTCTAGATAATATCGATTTGCAACCCGATATTTCGTATGAAGAACAATCGGTTGCAATCTTAGAGCACGAAGAGCGTAAATTGAGATCATGAGTGGTACCCTGGGTGCGAGTCCAATGGGGTCATCATAACGCCGAGGAATCTACGTGGGAGTGTGAGGACGACATGCTGGAAAAGTATCTGCATCTCTTTTTACAAGGTACGCCTGAATTTTGAGGGCAAAATTCCCTCATAAGGGGGGGGGGGGGGGGAGTATGTAACAACCCTCACTTTTAAGAGACTTATTTTATATTAATTTACTATGTGAAGTAATTATATAAAATATCGGGTAATGGAGTAAATATTGATTAAATGAGTTAAAAGATAATATTTACTAGATTGTTGCATATTTACTGTATGTGTATGTAAATATCATCATGTGGCGTTTTATAGTGTCGTGTGCATTAAACGACATTTATGGTTTAATTGGAGTCGGAATTTAAAATGATTTATAAAAAAATTCGAATGATAATTTGGAGGGTGTAGTTAGTCTCGGAACATGTGAGATAGTCGAAATAAGTGCCATATTGTATTTTTGGGTTTCGGGCACTTTTGACTGATTTAGACTTAAATTCGTATTTACGAGTCCTTTTAATGGTGCATTTATAATTAGAATTGGGAATTAAGGTAGAGAACCGTATAAGTCTTCCAAACCCTTTTCTATTTCTTCCATTACAAAATTAAAACCCTAGAGAAGAGAGAGAGAGAGGGAGGGAGAGAGAGAGAGAGAGAGAGAGAGAGAGAGAGAGAGAGAGAAAAGTGTTGAAAAGATAGAGAAAGAAGAAAATTGAAGAGTTTGTTTGGAATCGTTGCTACCGAAAGGAAGATTCGAGACTACGACTCTAAGGGAAGTTTTTACTTGAAAATATATGATCTCTTGTGGATAATTTATAATGGTAGTGGTATACTTGGATGATTGGGGCAAATATTAGGTTTTGATACACATATTAACGTTTGAATCATTAGATCTTAGATTTGTAGGATTTAAATGGATTTAGTTGGTTTGTTGAAGTTTAGAAATGTTGTGGGTATATTATAGATGTGGGATAAGGGAAGAGAGGCAAGGATTTGAAGTTAGATTTGGGTTTTATCTTTGTAGAATAAAGAGGAGTTCTAGGTCTGCTAAGCGCGATCGACCGCAGTCCCAGGACCGGTCGATCGGGCCCTCGGGGGAGAGTTTACTGCTTTCCCACATAAGTGTAAATTTTGTGCGCAGTCGACCGAGGTCCCAGGACCGGTCGACTGACCCCTCCGAATTTAGCTTTTTGCTTTTCTTCTAAGACAAAACCTTGAGACGCGGTCGACCGCGGTCTCTTGACCGGTCGATCGGTCCCCTATTTTTTCACCCATAAATCATAAGTGTCTTCTAGTTCCTTTCTATTAAGATAGGGACTTAGGAACCTTCTTGAATGAAGTAAACCTAGAGTATTAGAGTCTAGCTAGGGTGTAATTGGATAAATAAGTTATAATGATAGTTGGGGGTTTTTATTAGGGAAAGTGGTTAGGTTATTAAGAGAGAAATAAAGGTTTCTCTTATAGAATGTAATAGGTAAGACCTAGGAAGGATTTAGAATGACCTAGAATAAAGGACTGGAAGGAATAAAACTCTATCATATGGGATTGTAGAAGGTATATTATTCGAGGAGAATTGTATTGAGAATAAGCATACGTTGTGAATGTGTTAAAATCTTCATCTCTTATGGCTCCGAATAAAATGTGATATACATTTAAAATGAGATTTAAAATGGTAAATGATAAATGATAATTTACTTAAACAAACCTCTCTAAATGCTATCATAAGGGAAGCTCGCGCATGAGGTGAAGTCCCCTGGCTAGTGAATGCAGGGTGAATATAGTCCTTGACCATATGACCGGTTATTATGTATGTTCTATTCATTGTGCGACTGTGAGGTAATTCTGGGTGTGGTTATGACTCACTCGCAGGTATATGGCCATTTCCCGACATTGCGTTAGGATGCCCAGGTTGTCTTTGTTGATAGGCCATGGAAGATGATAGTCATTTAGGGGCGCGCACAGTGGGGAAACCCGGACGGACGGTCTTAGAATCGTTATATGCATATGAATATAACTATTCTTATTCAAGTTGGACTTGATTTATGATAAATGTCATAAAGAGCATATAACTGTGATTATGTTCCTAATGAGAAATGTAACGATGAAATGAAATAACATAAAGGATGGTGATTCTTAGTTAATCATGCTTATTCTCATTCTCTTGTGTAATCGAATTTAAAAATTTTGATCATCTATGTTGTCTTAGTTTGTGTTCTAGAATTAGTATATAGATTCTTGTCGTTATGTATGGTGATAAATTGCTCATAACTATCTTTCATTTTATTCACATGGTGATTATATAAAATCGGGTCCTGACCAGTTCATATTTCTTGTCTTGCATGAATTGCTCATTCGCTCAGGTGCTCTGCCGCAAGGACGCCTGTTCTGACTTTCCTATTCCGGTGTCTTGGAGCCGTAATACTTTGCGAATGATTACGGGATATTGTTGATATAGACGCCTCCATTTTTGTACTCTAGTTATGATCGGGTCCTTTATTCGGGCGTGTGGCCTAAAGCTTTTGTAATTGTCTAATGTAATGTAATATGTAACTTAATTAACTGGTTACTTATGGTTTGTATAGACTGTAGCCCACAACATATTCTGCTCCTTTCTTGTATACTTATAAGTCTTCTTGGATATCCAATGTTGATGTAAAAAATAAGATTATCTCTTATTATTTAATCATAGATAAAATGAATAAGACAAAAGAATTTTTAAAGTGGTTCAGCTTTAAAAGAATAGCCTACGTCCACTATTGTTGTTATTGTTGAGTGTTTTAGAATTCTCGATAACAGGTTTTGTACCATGAAATTACCCCCCCCCCATTACAATGAGGATGATACAATGTATTTATAGCCCTGAGGCTGTATATGTGAAAGGATAACACATAGCTGTCCAATAAGCATATACATCTGTATGATAATAATCAACATTTAATGCGCATTTAATCCTCTTAATTGTCTGATAATAAATGCTCTGATCGAGGTGCAGCTCGGACCGCCTAAGCTTCTTTGACTGCCTAAGTATCTCGGTATCCATGAGTTGCTCGGTGCAGTAAAGTTCCTCGGAGAGCACCTACTGCTCGGAGTATCTGAGTTGGTCGGGGAAATTGAGTTCCTCGAAGTCAAGGTGTTGTTCAGAAGTATTTGTTATTACCACGCAGATTGCCACGTGTCTCCACTTAATTGAGCCATGTCAGCAGACTAAATTTGATATCAACAGAAGACCCCAATGTTTCACAATACGAGAATTAGGAGTGTGGAACATTCTTCTCGAAATATGGTGGGATTTAAATGGTCATCCTGAATTTTAGGAGTGTTTTCTTTGCATTTATTTTTCTTTTCGAATTCATAGAATTAGATTTTTCGAATATTTCTAACTGCTTCGATCTTCGCGCCCTTTTTGTCCTTTTAGCCGCCGGTAGCGTAAACGTCTCCCTTTGTAATCATTATTTTTACCTTTTCCCAAGGTAAGGTATTTAAACATTGCAGAAAATCATATCGTCTTTTACTTTTTCAAATCTGTATCTTTGAGTTTTCCATTTTCTCTCTCTCTCTTGTGCGTTCATCCTTTTTATCGTTCGTTGTCAACAAATCCATCCTTTTTCTGTAAGATCTTCTTCCTTCTATTTTATTTCCTTTATTCACCATGGTTTACCTTGTTGAGTCGCTTGATAAGTTTCGTTCTGATTTCTCTATTTCTTCATGGGTTGTTTTGGAGGAACTTTCTAAACCTTCAGATTATTTTCGTTTGGCTGAGGGACATTGGTTCCCTAGTCTCTTTGTAGCTGAATGTGGCTTTTCTTTTCCCCCAAACCCTTTATGTCTGGAATTCTGTCAATATTTTGACATGGTTCCTGCAAAAATAGCCCCCAATACATGGAGAATAGTTAATGGAGTTCATAGATTAAATCAGATTCATGGAACTCGTATAGGAATTCCAGAAATTATGTTTTGCTATAGATGGGCTGTCAGCGACATTACCTTTTACTTGAAAACTAGGTTTTTAAATAGAGCTTTAGTGGTCAATCTCCCAGATGTCAATAGGGATTATTTCGAGTGATATGCCCTAAGTGTGACCTCGGCTCAGAGACACCAACCTCGGACGAGATTATGGCCGACACTGGAAAAGCCTTGGGCATGCGACATCAGCCCTCGGCCATAGAAAGGTCGGCCCAGGCCGACACTACCACCAACCTCTCCAAGGGACACTGCATGTATCATAAGGGTCAGTAGCACTCCAGTACACCTGGGAATGGAAACCTCGGCCAGATGTAGGCCGAGCTCGCAAGAAGCCTTACTTCTACCAAGGTCAACATCATCAAGATATCAGTTAATGCTCCAAGCACATGCCAACTCAACCTCGGCCCAAGACGACCCCTATCCATTATCTCGATTGAACTTAAGCCAAGACCTTTATGGCTCATCTCGGATTGAACGAGCAACTAGATTTATCAACCTCGGCTTATGACCAAGCACAATAGCCGAGCACCTATTGACATGGATAAGGACACGTGGACACAAATCAGTTATAACAAATCATTCCCCACACGTGGGGAGAATATTTCGTCATCATTCTCTACATGTGACAGTGACAGATGTCTTCTCCATATTGGCTAGATCAACACACACATGCTCATTGCATGCATAGGAGGCACATTACACCCCCTAGGGACTATATATAGAGGTCATCCTCTACCTTGTAAAGGATCCGGAATTGGCAACCCTAACTAAAATTATGTTCAAATACACAGTAGAGAGAGAAAGCTTGAGAGATTGTATCCATGGCCATTAGAGCCCTCATACAGTGATACACATCATACACTTGCACAGTGGACGTAGGCCTAATTGACTGAACCACTTATATTCCGGTGTTAATCCTCTTCTCCTCACCTCCTTCAACTATGTGTGTATACCTTCTATATACCTTTATCCTGCCATTGTTGACATTGAATTGAGCTTACAAACACCTTGAAGGGCGGTGCTATTTCCAGCATTATCATTTTGGCACCATCTGTGGGAACTAGAGGCTATCTCTTCCTCTTCTTCAGCTTGACCTCACCACCCCTGGTGGTGAAATAGAGACTCTGGTGGTGAACCTGGAACCACCCCTCGCGTGGATCTGTTTCACCATTAAAAGAGGTCCTTTAAGGTATTAAGCTCACCTGATACTTAAGCTCTTCACTAAGAAACACATGGCACCAGATTTACCGTCGCCTCTTCCGCCACCCGGAGGTGGGGGGACTAGTTCTAGTCAGGCACCGCCCCAGTCCGAAATGGCGGAGGTAGCTCCAGCCTTGAGGTCTTTGGCTGCAACACAACAAGATTTGCAAGAGCAATTTTCACAGCACAACCAAACTATGATGAGGCCACCTGGAGTCTCACCGGATATGATCACTCAGGTGGATGTTTAGCCTCATCCTGATGCCAGGGGACCACCCCAGGCACCAATGAAGGACCAGCTTGCACCCCAGCGGAGAAGGGACATTACTGACCCTAGGTGCTTACGCTTGGGGAGGCAAGGAAACCCTTTCCCGGAGGACAGGTATGACGATCTAGAGGCAGAAGAGGCCCCTAAAGATTGTTAGGATCCATATGAGGTTTTGAACAATACGGTTCGTCCTCTTCAGCAGAGCCGAGGATGTGCTGGCCGAAGAGCTGAAGAGGCCCAACAACGAGGATCATCTTTTGAGAGGTTGAGTCCAGTGAATGACCTAAGACAGAGGTTATCCAGGTCAAGAAGTGTTGCCGGTTCGCAAAAAGGGGACAGACAAGGTTGGCCTGACTAAGGCCGACCCCGTGAAAGAAGGGGCATAGACTAGGAAGAGGTCAACAGCCGATGTTGTGCAGTGGCAGGGGAACCCTCAGTCCATCCCTTAGAGGTGGATGGAGACAACCTCAGCCAGGTCGATGGCAGAAGACCGTGGAATGACTCTATCCAGCGCCTTGAGGAGACGATAGGAGACCTCATTAAAAGTAGGGACCCATTACAAAGGGGTTACTCAGAGGGCTCTCCATTTGTGGTTAGGATAGTAAACTTCCCAACTCCCATTAAATTCAAACCTCCCGTGGTGTCTCTCAAGTATGATGGCAGCACCAACCTTGTACATCACATCGAGATGTATCAGTCGGCAGCATACATCTACTCGATACCCGATGAGATGAAGTGTAGGTCCTTCTCTGGGACATTAACATGAGCATCACACAGCTGGTTTACTTCTCTTACGAAGAACTCAATTGAGAACTTCAAAGGCTTGGTTGAATGATTCATCCACAACTTCTTCTTTGGGGTGAGACCTCAAAAGAAGACTACTCACCTGCTGTATGTCAAGCAGGGCAAGGACGAGAGCCTAAGAGACTACATCCCCAGGTTTAACAAAGAGAAGCTAGAGGTCAAAGATTATGAAGAGAATATAGCCATGACCGCCCTCATAGGGGGTCTGCAGAAGGGGAAGCTGTTGTGGAAACTAGCGGAAGACCCTCCTAGGTCTATGGCAGAGCTGCTGGCAACCGCGGGAAGAGTCATGAATGCGAAAGAGGTAATGTCCGCCAAGTATGAGGATGAGATTCGCGGTAGTAGTGGGAAGTCCCAAAGAAAGAAAGATGGAAAGAAGAGGTCGGGTGATGACAAGTTCGCTCACTATACTCCTCTGACTGTGAGCTGTGAGCACATCCTCAACGAGATCAAGAATGACTAACTCTGAGATGGACAGAGAAACTGAAGGCCCCACCATATAAGAGGAATAAAAACTTATGGTGAGAGTTCCACCAGGACCATGGCCACGTTACAGATAGATGCTTCGCCTTGAAGGATGAGATTGAAAAGATTTTAAAATCTAGAAAGTTGAGGAAGTATGTGGACAGTAAGGCTCCCAAAGGGGGAAGAGATGACCCTAAGATTAATTATGAGGATAACATCTTAGGTGATGACCTCAGACCCTTACAGCATCACTCAGTGGTGACGAGGTCTTAGGTCAGACACCATAATAGGATGACCTCAGACCCTTGACATCATTAATTTGGTGAGATTAATTATGAGGATAAAATCTTAGGTGATGACCTCAGACCCTAATAACATCACTCCGTGGTGACGAGGTCTTAGGTCAGACACCATAATGGGATGACCTCAGACCCTTGACATCATTAATTTGGTGAGATTAATTATGAGGATAACATCTTAGGTGATGACCTCAGACCCTTATAACATCACTCCGTGGTGACAAGGTCTTAGGTCAGACACCATAATGGGATGACCTCATATCCTTGACATCATTAATTTGGTGTGATTAATTATGAGAATAACATCTTAGGTGATGACCTCAGACCTTTATAACATCACTCAGTGGTGACGATGTCTTAGGTCAGACACCATAATGGGATGACCTCAGACCCTAGACATCATTAATTTGGTGAGATTAATTATGAGGATAACATCTCAGGTGATGACCTCAGACCCTTATAACATCACTCAGTGGTGACGAGGTCTTAGGTTAGACACCATAATGGCATGACCTCAGGCCCATAACATCATTTATTTGGTGAGATTAAATATGAGGATAACGTCTTAGGTGATGACCTCAGACCCTTATAACATCACTCAGTGGTGACGAGGTCTTAGGTTAGACAACATAATGGGATGACCTCAGACCCATAACATCATTTATTTGGTGAGATTAAATATGAGGATAACGTCTTAGGTGATGACCTCAGACCCTTATAACATCACTCAGTGGTGACGAGGTCTTAGGTTAGACACCATAATGGGATGACCTCAGACCCATAACATCATTTATTTGGTGAGTTTAAATATGAGGATAACGTCTTAGGTGATGACCTCAGACCCTTATAACATCACTCAGTGGTAACGAGGTCTTAGGTCAGACCCCATAATGGGATGACCTCAGACCCTTAACATCATTTATTTGGTGAGATTAATTATGAGGATAACATCTTAGGTGATGACCTCAGACCCTTATTTCATCAATCAGTGGTGACGAGGTATTAGGTCAAACACCATAATGGGATGACCTCAGACCCTTAACATCATTAATTTGGTGAGATTAATTATGAGGATAACATCTTAGGTGATGACCTCAGACCCTTATAACATCACTCAGTGGTGACGAGGTCTTAGGTCAAACACCATAGTGGGATGACCTCAGACCCTTACCATCATTAATTTGGTGAGATTAATTATTAGGATAACATATTAGGTGATGACCTCAGAGCCTTATAACATCACTCAGTGGTGACAAGGTCTTAGGCCAGACACCATAATGGGATGACCTCATACCCTTGACATCATTACTTTGGTGAGATTAATTATGAGGATAACATCTTAGGTGATGACCTCAGACCCTTATAACATCACTCAGTGGTGACGAGGTCTTAGGTCAGACACCATAATGGGTTGACCTCAGACCCTTGACATCATTAATTTGGTGAGATTAATTATGAGGATAACATCTTAGGTGATGACCTCAGACCCTTATAACATCACTCAGTGGTGACGAGGTCTTAGGTCAGACACCATAATAGGATGACCTCAGACCCTTAACATTATTAATTTGGTGAGATTAAATATGAGGATAACATCTTAGGTGATGACCTCAGACCCTTATAACATCACTCAGTGGTGACGAGGTCTTAGGTGAGACACCATAATGGGATGACCTCAGACCCTTAACATCATTAATTCGGTGAGATTAATTATGAGGATAACATATTAGGTGATGACCTCAGACCCTTATAACATCACTCAGTGGTGACGAGGTCTTAGGTCAGACACCATAATGGGATGACCTCAGACCCTTAATATCATTAATTTGGTGAGATAAATTATGAGGATAACATCTTAGGTGATGACCTCAGACCCTTATAACATCACTTAGTGGTGACGAGGTCTTAGGTCAGACACCATAATTAGATGTCCTCAGACCATTAACATCCTTAATTTTGTGAGATTAAGTATGAGGATAACATCTTAAGTGATGACCTCAGACCCTTATAACATCACTCAGTGGTGATGAGGTCTTAGGTCAGACACCATAATGGGATGACCTCAGACCCTTAACATCATTAATTTGGTGAGATAAATTATGAGGATAACATCTTAGGTGATGACCTCAGACCCTTATTACATCACTCAGTGGTGACCAGGTCTTAGGTTAGACACCATAATGGGATGACCTCAGACCCTTAACATCATTAATTTGGTGAGATTAATTATGATAATAACATCTTAGGTGATTACCTCAGACCCTTATAACAACACTATGTGGTGACGATGTCTTAGGTCAGACACCATAATGGGATTACCTCAGACCCTTGACATCATTAATTTGGTGAGATTAATTATGAGGATAACATCTTAGGTGATGACCTCAGGCCCTTATAACATCACTCAGTGGTGACGAGATCTTAGGTTAGACACCATAATGGGATGACCTGAGACCCATAACATCATTTATTTTGTGAGATTAAATATGAGGATAACGTCTTAGGTGATGACCTCAGACCCTTATAACATCACTCAGTGGAGACGAGGTCTTAGGTCAGACCCCATAATGGGATGACCTCAGACCCTTAACATCATTTATTTGGTGAGATTAATTATGAGGATAATATCTTAGGTGATGACCTCAGACCCTTATTTCATCACTCAGTGGTGACGAGGTATTAGGTCAAACACCATAATGGGATGACCTCAGACCCTTAACATCAATAATTTGGTGAGATTAATTATGAGCATAACATCTTAGGTGATGACCTCAGACACTTATAACATCACTCTGTGGTGACGAGGTCTTAGGTCAAACACCATAGTGGGATGACCTCAGACCCTTGACATCATTAATTTGGTGAGATTAATTATGAGGATAACATCTTAGGTGATGACCTCAGACGCTTATAACATCACTCAGTGGTGACGAGGTCTTAGGTCAGACACCATAATGGGATGACCTCAGACCCTAAACATCATTAATTTGGTGAGATAAATTATGAGGATAACATCTTAGGTGATGACCTGAGACCCTTATAACATCACTTAGTGGTGACGAGGTCTTAGTTCAGACACCATAATTAGATGTCCTCATACCATTAACATCCTTAATTTTGTGAGATTAAGTATGAGGATAACATCTTAAGTGATGACCTCAGACCCTTATAACATCACTCAATGGTGATGAGGTCTTAGGTCAGACACCATAATGGGATGACCTCAGACCCTTAACATCATTAATTTGGTGAGATAAATTATGAGGATAACATCTTAGGTGATGACCTCAGACCCTTATTACATCACTCAGTGGTGACGAGGTCTTAGGTTAGACACCATAATGGGATGACCTCAGACCCTTGACATAATTAATTTGGTGAGATTAATTATTAGGATAACATCTTAGGTGATGACCTCAGACCCTTATACCATCACTCAGTGGTGACGAGGTCTTAGGTCAGACGCCATAATGGGATGACCTCAGACACTTAACATCATTTATTTGGTGAGATTAATTATGAGGATAACGTCTTAGGTGATGACCTCAGACCCTTATAACATTACTCAGTGGTGACGAGGTCTTAGGTTAGACAATATAATGGGGTGACCTCAGACCATTAACATCATTAATTTGGTGAGATTAATTATGAGGATAACATCTTAGGTGATGACCTCAGACCCTTATAACATCACTCAGTGGTGACGAGGTCTTAGGTCAGACACCATAATGGGATGACCTCAGACCCTTGACATCATTAATTTGGTGAGATTAATTATGAGGATAACATCTTAGGTGATGACCTCATACCCTTATAACATCACTCAGTGGTGACGAGGTCTTAGGTCAGACACCATAATGGGATGACCTCAGACCCTTAACATCATTAATTTGGTGAGATTAATTATGAGGATAACATCTTAGGTGATGACCTCAGACCCTTATAACATCACTCCGTGGTGACAAGGTCTTAGGTCAGACACCATAATGGGATGACCTCATATCCTTGACATCATTAATTTGGTGAGATTAATTATGAGATTAACATCTTAGGTGATGACCTCAGACCTTTATAACATCACTCAGTGGTGACGATGTCTTAGGTCAGACACCATAATGGGATGACCTCAGACCCTAGACATAATTAATTTGGTGAGATTAATTATGAGGATTACATCTCAGGTGATGACCTCAGACCCTTATAACATCACTCAGTGGTGACGAGGTCTTAGGTTAGACACCATAATGGGATGACCTCAGACCCATAACATCATTTATTTGGTGAGATTAAATATGAGGATAACATCTTAGGTGATGACCTCAGACCCTTATAACATCACTCAGTGGAGACGAGGTCTTAGGTCAGACCCCATAATGGGATGACCTCAGACCCTTAACATCATTTATTTGGTGAGATTAATTATGAGGATAACATCTTAGGTGATGACCTCAGACCCTTATTTCATCACTCAGTGGTGACGAGGTATTAGGTCAAACACCATAATGGGATGACCTCAGACCCTTAACATCATTAATTTGGTGAAATTAATTATGAGGATAACATCTTAGGTGATGACCTCAGACCCTTATAACATCACTCAGTGGTGACGAGGTCTTAGGTCAAACACCATAGTGGGATGACCTCAGACCCTTACCATCATTAATTTGGTGAGATTAATTATGAGGATAACATATTAGGTGATGACCTCAGACCCTTATAACATCACTTAGTGGTGACAAGATCTTAGGCCAGACACCATAATGGGATGACCTCATACCCTTGAAATCATTACTTTGGTGAGATTAATTATGAGGATAAAATCTTAGGTGATGACCTCAGACCCTAATAACATCACTCAGTGGTGACGAGGTCTTAGGTCAGACACCATAATGGGATGACCTCAGACCCTTGACATCATTAATTTGGTGAGATTAATTATGAGGATAACATCTTAGGTGATGACCTCAGACCCTTATAACATCACTCAGTGGTGACGAGGTCTTAGGTCAGACACCATAATGGGATGACCTCAGACCCTTAACATTATTAATTTGGTGAGATTAAATATGAGGATAACATCTTAGGTGATGACCTCAGACCCTTATAACATCACTCAGTGGTGACGAGGTCTTAGGTGAGACACCATAATGGGATGACCTCAGACCCTTAACATCATTAATTTGGTGAGATTAATTATGAGGATAACATCTTAGGTGATGACCTCAGACCCTTATAACATCACTCAGTGGTGACGAGGTCTTAGGTCAGACACCATAATGGGATGACCTCAGACCCTTAACATCATTAATTTGGTGAGATAAATTATGAGGATAACATCTTAGGTGATGACCTGAGACCCTTATAACATCACTTAGTGGTGACGAGGTCTTAGGTCAGACACCATAATTAGATGTCCTCAGACAATTAACATCCTTAATTTTGTGAGATTAAGTATGAGGATAACATCTTAAGTGATGACCTCAGACCCATATAACATCACTCAGTGGTGACGAGGTCTTAGGTCAGACACCATAATGGGATGACCTCAGACCCTTAACATCATTAATTTGGCGAGATAAATTATGAGGATAACATCTTAGGTGATGACCTCAGACCTTTATTACATCACTCAGTGGTGACGAGGTCTTAGGTTAGACACCATAATGGGATGACCTCAGACCTTTGACATAATTAATTTGGTGAGATTAATTATTAGGATAACATCTTAGGTGATGACCTCAGACCCTTATACCATTACTCAGTGGTGACGAGGTCTTAGGTCAGACACCATAATGGGATGACCTTAGACCCTTAACATCATTTATTTGGTGAGATTAATTATGAGGATAACGTCTTAGGTGATGACCTCAGACCCTTATAACATTACTTAGTGGTGACGAGGTCTTAGGTTAGACAATATAATGGGGTGACCCCAGACCATTAACATCATTAATTTGCTGAGATTAATTATGCGGATAACATCTTAGGTGATGACCTAAGACCCTTATAACATCACTCAGTGGTGACGAGGTCTTAGGTCAGACACCATAATGGGATGACCTCAGACCCTTAACATCATTAATTTGGTGAGATTAATTATGATGATAACATCTTAGGTGATGACCTCAGACCCTTATAACAACACTCCGTGGTGACGATGTCTTAGGTCAGACACCATAATGGGATGACCTGAGACCCTTGACATCATTAATTTGGTGAGATTAATTATGAGGACAACATCTTAGGTGATGACCTCAGACCCTTATAACATCACTCAGTGGTGACGAGGTCTTAGGTTAGACACCATAATGGGATGACCTGAGACCCATAACATCATTTATTTTGTGAGATTAAATATGAGGATAACGTCTTAGGTGATGACCTCGGACCCTTATAACATCACTCACTGGAGACGAGGTCTTAGGTCAGACCCCATAATGGGATGACCTCAGACCCTTAACATCATTTATTTGGTGAGATTAATTATGAGGATAACATCTTAGGTGATGACCTCAGACCCTTATAACATCACTCAGTGGTGACGGGGTCTTAGGTCAAACACCATAGTGGGATGACCTCAGAACCTTACCATCATTAACTTGGTGAGATTTATTATGAGGATAACATATTAGGTGATGACCTCAGACCCTTATAACATCACTCAGTGGTGACAAGGTCTTAGGCCAGACACCATAATGGGATGACCTCACACCCTTGACATCATTACTTTGGTGAGATTAATTATGAGGATAACATCTTAGGTGATGACCTCAGACCCTTATAACATCACTCAGTGTTGACGAGGTCTTAGGTCAGACACCATAATGGGATGACCTCAGACCCTTGACATCATTAATTTGGTGAGATTAATTATGAGGATAACATCTTAGGTGATGACCTCAGACCCTTATAACATCACTCAGTGGTGACGAGGTCTTAGGTCCGACACCATAATGGGATGACCCCAGACCCTTAACATCATTAATTTGGTGAGATAAATTATGAGGATAACATCTTAGGTGATGACCTGAGACCCTTATAAAATCACTCAGTGGTGACGAGGGCTTAGGTCAGACACCATAATGGGATGACCTCAAACCATTAACATACTTAATTTTGTGAGATTAAGTATGAGGATACAATATTAGGTGATGACCTCAGACCCTTATAACATCACTGAGTGGTGATGAGGTCTTAGGTTAGACACCATAATGGGATGACCTCAGACCCTTAACATCATTAATTTGGTGAGATAAATTATGAGGATAACATCGTAGGTGATGACCTCAGACCCTTATTACATCACTTAGTGGTGACGAGGTCTTAGGTTAGACACCATAATGGGATGACCTCAGACCCTTGACATCATTAATTTGGTGAGATTAATTATGAGGATAACATCTTAGGTGATGACCTCAGACCCTTATAACATCACTCAGTGGTGACAAGGTCTTAGGCCAGACACCATAATGGGATGACCTCATACCCTTCACATCATTACTTTGGTGAGATTAATTATGAGTATAACATCTTAGGTGATGACCTCAGACCCTTATAACATCACTCAGTGGTGACGAGGTCTTAGGTTAGACACCATAATGGGATGACCTCAGACCCTTGACATCATTAATTTGGTAAGATTAATTATGAGGACAACATCTTAGGTGATGACCTCAGACCCTTATAACATCACTCAGTGGTGCCGAGGTCTTAGGTCAGACACCATAATGGGATGACCTCTGACCCTTGACATCATTAATTTGGTGCGATTAATTATGAGGATAACATCTTAGGTGATGACCTCAGACCCTTAAACATCACTCAGTGGTGACGAGGTCTTAGGTCAGACACCATAATTGGATGCCCTCAGACCCTTGACATCATTAATTTGGTGAGATTAATTATGAGGATAACATCTTAGGTGATGACCTCAGACCCTTATAACATCACTCAGTGGTGACGAGGTCTTAGGTCAGACACCATAATGGGATGACCTCAGACCCTTAACATCATAAATTTGGTGAGATAAAATATGAGGATAACATCTTAGGTGATGACCTCAGAACCTTATAATATCACTCAGTGGTGACGAGGTCTTAGGTCAGACACCATAATGGGATGACCTCAGACCCTTAACATCATTAATTTGATGAGATTAAATATAAGGATAACATCTTAGGTGATCACCTCAGACCCTTATAATATCACTCATTGGTGACGAGGTCTTAGGTCAGACACCATAATGGGTTGACCTCAGACCCTTAACATCATTAATTTGGTGAGATTAATTATGAGGATAACATCTTAGGTGATCACCTCAGACCCTTATAACATCACTCAGTGGTGCCGAGGTCTTAGGTCAGACACCATAATGGGATAAACTCAGACCCTTGACATCATTAATTTGGTGCGATTAATTATGAGGATAACATCTTAGGTGATGACCTCAGACCCTTAAACATCACTCAGTGGTGACGAGGTCTTAGGTCAGACACCATAATTGGATGACCTCAGACCCTTGACATCATTAATTTGGTGAGATTAATTATGAGGATAACATCTTAGATGATGACCTTAGACGCTTATAACATCACTAAGTGGTGACGAGGTCTTAGGTCAAACACCATAATGGGATGACCTCAGACCCTTAACATAATTAATTTGGTGAGATTAAATATGAGGATAACATCTTAGGTGATGACCTCAGACCCTTATAACATCACTCAGTGGTGACGAGGTCTTAGGTCAGACACCATAATGGGATGACCTCAGACCCTTGACATCATTAATTTGGTGAGATTAATTATGAGGATAACATCTTAGGTGATGACCTCAGACCCTTACAACATCACTCAGTGGTGACGAGGTCTTAGGTCAGACACCATAATGGGATGACCTCAGACCCTTAACATTATTAATTTGGTGAGATTAAATATGAGGATAACATCTTAGGTGATGACCTCAGACCCTTATAACATCATTCAGTGGTGACGAGGTCTTAGGTCAGACACCATAATGGGATGACCTCAGACCCTTAACATCATTAATTTGGTGAGATTAATTATGAGGATAACATCTTAGGTGATGACCTCAGACCCTTATAACATCACTCAGTGGTGACGAGGTCTTAGGTCAGACACCATAATGGGATGACCTCAGACCCTTAACATCATTAATTTGGTGAGACAAATTATGACAATAACATCTTAGGTGATGACCTGAGACCCTTATAACATCACTTAGTGGTGACGAGGTCTTAGATCAGACACCATAATTAGATGTCCTCAGACCATTAACATCCTTAATTTTGTGAGATTAAGTATGAGGATAACATCTTAAGTGATGACCTCAGACCCTTATAACATCACTCAGTGATGATGAGGTCTTAGGTCAGACACCATAATGGGATGACCTCAGACCCTTAACATCATTAATTTGGTGAGATAAATTATGAGGATAACATCTTAGGTGATGACCTCAGACCCTTATTACATCACTCAGTGGTGACGAGGTCTTAGGTTAGACACCATAATGGGATGACCTCAGACCCTTAACATCATTAATTTGGTGAGATTAATTATGATAATAACATCTTAGGTGATGACCTCAGACCCTTATAACAACACTCTGTGGTGACGATGTCTTAGGTCAGACACCATAATATGATTACCTCAGACCCTTGACATCATTAATTTGGTGAGATTAATTATGAGGATAACATCTTAGGTGATGACCTCAGACCCTTATAACATCACTCAGTGGTGATGAGGTCTTAGGTTAGACACCATAATGGGATGACCTCAGACCCTTGACATAATTAATTTGGTGAGATTAATTATGAGGATAACATCTTAGGTGATGACCTCAGACCCTTATTTCATCACTCAGTGGTGACGAGGTATTAGGTCAAACACCATAATGGGATGACCTCAGACCCTTAACATCAATAATTTGGTGAGATTAATTATGAGGATAACATCTTAGGTGATGACCTCAGACCCTTATAACATCACTCAGTGGTGACGAGGTCTTAGGTCAAACACCATAGTGGGATGACCTCAGACCCTTGACATCATTAATTTGGTGAGATTAATTATGAGGATAACATCTTAGGTGATGACCTCAGACGCTTATAACATCACTCAGTGGTGACGAGGTCTTAGGTCAGACACCATAATGGGATGACCTCAGACCCTTAACATAATTAATTTTGTGAGATTAAATATGAGGATAACATCTTAGGTGATGACCTCAGACCCTTATAACATCACTCAGTGGTGACGAGGTCTTAGGTCAGACACCATAATGGGATGACCTCAGACCCTTGACATCATTAATTTGGTGAGATTAATTATGAGGATAACATCTTAGGTGATGACCTCAGACCCTTATCACATCACTCAGTGGTGACGAGGTCTTAGATCAGACACCATAATGGGATGACCTTAGACCCTTAACAATATTCATTTGGTGAGATTAATTATGAGGATAACATCTTAGGTGATGACCTCAGACCCTTATAACATCACTCAGTGGTGACGAGGTCTTAGGTCAGACACCATAATGGGATGACCTCAGACCCTTAACATCATTAATTTGGTGAGATTAATTATGATAATAACATCTTAGGTGAATACCTCAGACCCTTATAACAACACTCTGTGGTGACGATGTCTTAGGTCAGACACCATAATGGGATTACCTCAGACCCTTGACATCATTAATTTGGTGAGATTAATTATGAGGATAACATCTTAGGTGATGACCTCAGACCCTTATAACATCACTCAGTGGTGACGAGGTCTTAGGTTAGACACCATAATGGGATGACCTGAGACCCATAACATCATTTATTTTGTGAGATTAAATATGAGGATAACGTCTTAGGTGATGACCTCAGACCCTTATAACATCACTCAGTGGAGACGAGGTCTTAGGTCAGACCCCATAATGGGATGACCTCAGACCCTTAACATCATTTATTTGGTGAGATTAATTATGAGGATAACATCTTAGGTGATGACCTCAGACCCTTATTTCATCACTCAGTGGTGACGAGGTATTAGGGCAAACACCATAATGGGATGACCTCAGACCCTTAACATCAATAATTTGGTGAGATTAATTATGAGGATAGCATCTTAGGTGATGACCTCAGACTCTTATAACATCACTCAGTGGTGACGAGGTCTTAGGTCAAACACCATAGTGGGATGACCTCAGAACCTTACCATCATTAACTTGGTGAGATTTATTATGAGGATAACATATTAGGTGATGACCTCAGACCCTTATAACATCACTCAGTGGTGACAAGGTCTTAGGCCAGACACCATAATGGGATGACCTCATACACTTGACATCATTACTTTGGTGAGATTAATTATGAGGATAACATCTCAGGTGATGACCTCAGACCCTTATAACATCACTCAGTGTTGACGAGGTCTTAGGTCAGACACCATAATGGGATGACCTCAGACCCTTGACATCATTAATTTGGTGAGATTAATTAGGAGGATAACATCTTAGGTGATGACCTCAGACCCTTATAACATCACTCAGTGGTGACGAGGTCTTAGGTCAGACACCATAATGGGATGACCTCAGACCCTTAACATTATTAATTTGGTGAGATTAAATATGAGGATAACATCTTAGGTGATGACCTCAGACCCTTATAACATCACTCAGTGGTGACGAGGTCTTAGGTGAGACACCATAATGGGATGACCTCAGACCCTTAACATCATTAATTTGGTGAGATTAATTATGAGGATAACACCTTAGGTGATGACCTCAGACCCTTATAACATCACTCAGTGGTGACGAGGTCTTAGGTCAGACACCATAATGGGATGACCTCAGACCCTTAACATCATTAATTTGGTGAGATAAATTATGAGGATAACATCTTAGGTGATGACCTGAGACCCTTATAACATCACTTAGTGGTGACGAGGTCTTAGGTCAGACACCATAATTAGATGTCCTCAGACCATTAACATCCTTAATTTTGTGAGATTAAGTATGAGGATAACATCTTATGTGATGACCTCAGACCCTTATAACATCACTCAGTGGTGATGAGGTCTTAGTTCAGACACCATAATGGGATGACCTCAGACCCTTAACATCATTAATTTGGTGAGATAAATTATGAGGATAACATCTTAGGTGATGACCTCAGACCCTTATTACATCACTCAGTGGTGACGAGGTCTTACGTTAGACACCATAATGGGATGACCTCAGACCCTTGACATAATTAATTTGGTGAGATTAATTATTAGGATAACATCTTAGGTGATGACCTCAGACCCTTATAACATCACTCTGTGGAGACGAGGTCTTAGGTCAGACCCCATAATGGGATGACCTCAGATCCTTAACATCATTTATTTGGTGAGATTAATTCTGAGGATAGCATCTTAGGTGATGACCTCAGACTCTTATAACATCACTCAGTGGTGACGAGGTCTTAGGTCAAACACTATAGTGGGATGACCTCAGAACCTTACCATCATTAACTTGGTGAGATTTATTATGAGGATAACATATTAGGTGATGACCTCAGACCCTTATAACATCACTCAGTGGTGACAAGGTCTTAGGCCAGACACCATAATGGGATGACCTCATACCCTTGACATCATTACTTTGGTGAGATTAATTATGAGGATAACATCTCAGGTGATGACCTCAGACCCTTATAACATCACTCAGTGTTGACGAGGTCTTAGGTCAGACACCATAATGGGATGACCTCAGACCCTTGACATCATTAATTTGGTGAGATTAATTATGAGGATAACATCTTAGGTGATGACCTCAGACCCTTATAACATCACTCAGTGGTGACGAGGTCTTAGGTCAGACACCATAATGGGATGACCTCAGACCCTTAACATTATTAATTTGGTGAGATTAAATATGAGGATAACGTCTTAGGTGATGACCTCAGACCCTTATAACATCACTCAGTGGTGACGAGGTCTTAGGTGAGACACCATAATGGGATGACCTCAGACCCATAACATCATTTATTTGGTGAGATTTATTATGAGGATAACATATTAGGTGATGACCTCAGACCCTTATAACATCACTCAGTGGTGACAAGGTCTTAGGCCAGACACCATAATGGGATGACCTCATACCCTTGACATCATTACTTTGGTGAGATTAATTATGAGGATAACATCTCAGGTGATGACCTCAGACCCTTATAACATCACTCAGTGTTGACGAGGTCTTAGGTCAGACACCATAATGGGATGACCTCAGACCCTTGACATCATTAATTTGGTGAGATTAATTATGAGGATAACATCTTAGGTGATGACCTCAGACCCTTATAACATCACTCAGTGGTGACGAGGTCTTAGGTCAGACACCATAATGGGATGACCTCAGACCCTTAACATTATTAATTTGGTGAGATTAAATATGAGGATAACATCTTAGGTGATGACCTCAGACCCTTATAACATCACTCAGTGGTGACGAGGTCTTAGGTGAGACACCATAATGGGATGACCTCAGACCCTTAACATCATTAATTTGGTGAGATTAATTATGAGGATAACACCTTAGGTGATGACCTCAGACCCTTATAACATCACTCAGTGGTGACGAGGTCTTAGGTCAGACACCATAATGGGATGACCTCAGACCCTTAACATCATTAATTTGGTGAGATAAATTATGAGGATAACATCTTAGGTGATGACCTGAGACCCTTATAACATCACTTAGTGGTGACGAGGTCTTAGGTCAGACACCATAATTAGATGTCCTCAGACCATTAACATCCTTAATTTTGTGAGATTAAGTATGAGGATAACATCTTGAGTGATGACCTCAGACCCTTATAACATCACTCAGTGGTGATGAGGTCTTAGTTCAGACACCATAATGGGATGACCTCAGACCCTTAACATGATTAATTTGGTGAGATTAATTATGATAATAACATCTTAGGTGATGACCTCAGACCCTTATAACAACACTCTGTGGTGACGATGTCTTAGGTCAGACACCATAATGGGATTACCTCAGACCCTTGACATCATTAATTTGGTGAGATTAATTATGAGGATAACATCTTAGGTGATGACCTCAGACCCTTATAACATCACTCAGTGTTGACGAGGTCTTAGGTTAGACACCATAATGGGATGACCTGAGACCCATAACATCATTTATTTTGTGAGATTAAATATGAGGATAACGTCTTAGGTGATGACCTCAGACCCTTATAACATCACTCAGTGGAGACGAGGTCTTAGGTCAGACCCCATAATGGGATGACCTCAGACCCTTAACATCATTTATTTGGTGAGATTAATTATGAGGATAACATCTTAGGTGATGACCTCAGACCCTTATTTCATCACTCAGTGGTGACGAGGTATTAGGTCAAACACCATAATGGGATGACCTCAGACCCTTAACATCAATAATTTGGTGAGATTAATTATGAGGATAACATCTTAGGTGATGACCTCAGACTCTTATAACATCACTCAGTGGTGACGAGGTCTTAGGTCAAACACCATAGTGGGATGACCTCAGAACCTTACCATCATTAACTTGGTGAGATTTATTATGAGGATAACATATTAGGTGATGACCTCAGACCCTTATAACATCACTCAGTGGTGACAAGGTCTTAGGCCAGACACCATAATGGGATGACCTCATACCCTTGACATCATTACTTTGGTGAGATTAATTATGAGGATAACATCTCAGGTGATGACCTCAGACCCTTATAACATCACTCAGTGGTGACGATGTCTTAGGTCAGACACCATAATGGTATGACCTCAGACCCTAGACATCATTAATTTGGTGAGATTAATTATGAGAATAACATCTCAGGTGATGACCTCAGACCCTTATAACACCACTCAGTGGTGACGAGGTCTTAGGTTAGACACCATAATGGGATGACCTCAGACCCATAACATCATTTATTTGGTGAGATTAAATATGAGGATAACGTCTTAGGTGATGACCTCAGACCCTTATAACATCACTCAGTGGTGACGAGGTCTTAGGTTAGACACCATAATGGGATGACCTCAGACCCATAACATCATTTATTTGGTGAGATTAAATATGAGGATAACGTCTTAGGTGATGACCTCAGACCCTTATAACATCACTCAGTGGTAACGAGGTCTTAGGTCAGACCCCATAATGGGATGACCTCAGACCCTTAACATCATTTATTTGGTGAGATTAATTATGAGGACAACATCTTAGGTGATGACCTCAGACCCTTATTTCATCACTCAGTGGTGACGAGGTATTAGGCCAAACACCATAATGGGATGACCACAGACCCTTAACATCATTAATTTGCTGAGATTAATTATGAGGATAACATCTTAGGTGATGTCCTCAGACCCTTATAACATCACTCATTGGTGACGAGGTCTTAGGTCAAACACCATAGTGGGATGACCTCAGACCCTTACCATCATTAATTTGGTGAGATTAATTATGAGGATAACATATTAGGTGATGACCTCAGACCCTTATAACATCACTCAGTGGTGACAAGGTCTTAGGCCAGACACCATAATGGGATGACCTCATACCCTTGACATCATTACTTTGGTGAGATTAATTATGAGGATAACATCTTAGGTGATGACCTCAGACCCTTATAACATCACTCAGTGGTGACGAGGTCTTAGGTCAGACACCATAATGGGATGACCTCAGACCCTTGACATCATTAATTTGGTGAGATTAATTATGAGGATAACATCTTAGGTGATGACCTCAGACCCTTATAACATCACTCAGTGGTGACGAGGTCTTAGGTCAGACACCATAATGGGATGACCTCAGACCCTTAACATTATTAATTTGGTGAGATTAAATATGAGGATAACATCTTAGGTGATGACCTCAGACCCTTATAACATCACTCAGTGGTGACGAGGTCTTAGGTGAGTCACCATAATGGGATGACCTCAGACCCTTAACATCATTAATTTGGTGAGATTAATTATGAGGATAACACCTTAGGTGATGACCTCAGACCCTTATAACATCACTCAGTGGTGACGAGGTCTTAGGTCAGACACCATAATGGGATGACCTCAGACCCTTAACATCATTAATTTGGTGAGATAAATTATGAGGATAACATCTTAGGTGATGACCTGAGACCCTTATAACATCACTTAGTGGTGACGAGGTCTTAGGTCAGACACCATAATTAGATGTCCTCAGACCATTAACATCCTTAATTTTGTGAGATTAAGTATGAGGATAACATCTTAAGTGATGACCTCAGACCCTTATAACATCACTCAGTGGTGATGAGGTCTTAGTTCAGACACCATAATGGGATGACCTCAGACCCTTAACATCATTAATTTGGTGAGATAAATTATGAGGATAACATCTTAGGTGATGACCTCAGACCCTTATTACATCACTCAGTGGTGACGAGGTCTTACGTTAGACACCATAATGGGATGACCTCAGACCCTTGACATAATTAATTTGGTGAGATTAATTATTAGGATAACATCTTAGGTGATGACCTCAGACCCTTATAACATCACTCTGTGGAGACGAGGTCTTAGGTCAGACCCCATAATGGGATGACCTCAGATCCTTAACATCATTTATTTGGTGAGATTAATTCTGAGGATAACATCTTAGGTGATGACCTCAGACCCTTATTTCATCACTCAGTGGTGACGAGGTATTAGGTCAAACACCATAATGGGATGACCTCAGACCCTTAACATCAATAATTTGGTGACATTAATTATGAGGATAACATCTTAGGTGATGACCTCAGACCCTTATAACATCACTCAGTGGTGACGAGGTCTTAGGTCAAACACCATAGTGGGATGACCTCAGAACCTTACCATCATTAACTTGGTGAGATTTATTATGAGGATAACATATTAGGTGATGACCTCAGACCCTTATAACATCACTCAGTGGTGACAAGGTCTTAGGCCAGACACCATAATGGGATGACCTCACACCCTTGACATCATTACTTTGGTGAGATTAATTATGAGGATAACATCTTAGGTGATGATCTCAGACCCTTATAACATCACTCAGTGTTGACGAGGTCTTAGGTCAGACACCATAATGGGATGACCTCAGACCCTTGACATCATTAATTTGGTGAGATTAATTATGAGGATAACATCTTAGGTGATGACCTCAGACCCTTATAACATCACTCAGTGGTGACGAGGTCTTAGGTCCGACACCATATTGGGATGACCTCAGACCCTTAACATCATTAATTTGGTGAGATTAAATATGAGGATAACATCTTAGGTGATGACCTCAGACCCTCATATCATCACTCAGTGGTGACGAGGTCTTAGGTCAGACACCATAATGGGATGACCTCAGACCCTTAACATCATTAATTTGGTGAGATAAATTATGAGGATAACATCTTAGGTGATGATCAGAGACCCTTATAAAATCACTCAGTGGTGATGAGGGCTTAGGTCAGACACCATAATGGGATGAACTCAGACCATTAACATCCTTAATTTTGTGAGATTAAGTATGAGGATACAATCTTAGGTGATGACCTCAGACCCTTATAACATCACTGAGTGGTGATGAGGTCTTAGGTTAGACACCATAATGGGATGACCTCAGACCCTTAACATCATTAATTTGGTGAGATAAATTATGAGGATAACATCGTAGGTGATGACCTCAGACCCTTATTACATCACTCAGTTGTGACGAGGTCTTAGGTTAGACACCATAATGGGATGACCTCAGACCCTTGACATCATTAATTTGGTGAGATTAATTATGAGGATAACATCTTAGGTGATGACCTCAGACCCTTATAACATCACTCAGTGGTGACAAGGTCTTAGGCCAGACACCATAATGGGATGACCTCATACCCTTCACATCATTACTTTGGTGAGATTAATTCTGAGGATAACATCTTAGGTGATGACCTCAGACCCTTATATCATCACTCAGTGGTGACGAGGTCTTAGGTTAGACACCATAATGGGATGACCTCAGAACCTTGACATCATTAATTTGGTAAGATTAATTATGAGGACAACATCTTAGGTGATGACCTCAGACCCTTATAACATCACTCAGTGGTGCCGAGGTCTTAGGTCAGACACCATAATGGGATGACCTCAGACCCTTGACATCATTAATTTGGTGCGATTAATTATGAGGATAACATCTTAGGTGATGACCTCAGACCCTTAAACATCACTCAGTGGTGACGAGGTCTTATGTCAGACACCATAATTGGATGACCTCAGACCCTTGACATCATTAATTTGGTGAGATTAATTATGAGGATAACATCTTAGGTGATGACCTCAGACCCTTATAACATCACTCAGTGGTGACGAGGTCTTAGGTCAGACACCATAATGGGATGACCTCAGACCCTTAACATCATAAATTTGGTGAGATTAAATATGAGGATAACATCTTAGGTGATGACCTCAGACCCTTTTAACATCACTCAGTGGTGACGAGGTCTTAGGTCAGACACCATAATGGGATGACCTCAGACCCTTAACATCATTAATTTGGTGAGATTAAATATGAGGATAACATCTTAGGTGATGACCTCAGACCCTTATAACATCACTCATTGGTGACGAGGTCTTAGGTCAGACACCATAATGGGTTGACCTCAGACCCTTAACATCATTAATTTGGTGAGATTAATTATGAGGATAACATCTTAGGTGATGACCTCAGACCCTTATAACATCACTCAGTGGTGCCGAGGTCTTAGGTCAGACACCATAATGGGATGACCTCAGACCCTTGACATCATTAATTTGGTGCGATTAATTATGAGGATAACATCTTAGGTGATGACCTCAAACCCTTAAACATCACTCAGTGGTGACGAGGTCTTAGGTCAGACACCATAATTGGATGACCTCAGACCCTTGACATCATTAATTTGGTGAGATTAATTATTATGATAACATCTTAGGTGATGACCTCAGACCCTTATAACATAACTCAGTGGAGACGAGGTCTTAGGTCAGACCCCATAATGGGATGACCTCAGATCCTTAACATCATTTATTTGGTGAGATTAATTCTGAGGATAACATCTTAGGTGATGACCTCAGACCCTTATTTCATCACTCAGTGGTGACGAGGTATTAGGTCAAACACCATAATAGGATGACCTCAGACCCTTAACATCAATAATTTGGTGAGATTAATTATGAGGATAACATCTTAGGTGATGACCTCAGACCCTTATAACATCACTCAGTGGTGACGAGGTCTTAGGTCAGACACCATAATGGGATGACCTCAGACCCTTAACATCATTAATTTGGTGAGATTAATTATGAGGATAACATCTTAGGTGATGACCTCAGAGCCTTATAACATCACTCCGTGGTGTCAAGGTCTTAGGCCAGACACCATAATGGGATGACCTCATATCCTAGACATCATTAATTTGGTGAGATTAATTATGAGAATAACATCTTAGGTGATGACCTCAGACCTTTATAACATCACTCAGTGGTGACGATGTCTTAGGTCAGACACCATAATGGTATGACCTCAGACCCTAGACATCATTAATTTGGTGTGATTAATTATGAGGATAACATCTCAGGTGATGACCTCAGACCCTTATAACATCACTCAGTGGTGACGAGGTCTTAGGTTAGACACCATAATGGGATGACCTCAGACCCATAACATCATTTATTTGGTGATATTAAATATGAGGGTAACATCTTAGGTGATGACCTCAGACCCTTATAACATCACTCAGTGGTGACGAGGTCTTAGGTTAGACACCATAATGGGATGACCTCAGACCCATAACATCATTTATTTGGTGAGATTAAATATGAGGATAACGTCTTAGGTGATGACCTCAGACCCTTATAACATCACTCAGTGGTAACGAGGTCTTAGGTCAGACCCCATAATGGGATGACCTCAGACGATTAACATCATTTATTTGGTGAGATTAATTATGAGGATAACATCTTAGGTGATGACCTCAGACCCTTATTTCATCACTCAGTGGTGATGAGGTATTAGGTCAAACACCATAATGGGATGACCTCAGACCCTTAACATCAATAATTTGGTGAAATTAATTATGAGGATACCATCTTAGGTGATGACCTCAGACCCTTATAACATCACTCAGTGGTGACGAGGTCTTAGGTCAAACACCATAGTGGGATGACCTCAGAACCTTACCATCATTAACTTGGTGAGATTTATTATGAGGATAACATATTAGGTGATGACCTCAGACCCTTATAACATCACTCAGTGGTGACAAGGTCTTAGGCCAGACACCATAATGGGATGACCTCACACCCTTGACATCATTACTTTAGTGAGATTAATTATGAGGATAACATCTTAGGTGATGACCTCAGACCCTTATAACATCACTCAGTGTTGACGAGGTCTTAGGTCAGATACCATAACGGGATGACCTCAGACCCTTGACATCATTAATTTGGTGAGATTAATTATGAGGATAACATCTTAGGTGATGACCTCAGACCCTTATAACATCACTTAGTGGTGACGAGGTCTTAGGTCAGACACCATATTGGGATGACCTCAGACCCTTAACATCATTAATTTGGTGAGATTAAATATGAGTATAACATCTTAGGTGATGACCTCAGACCCTCATATCATCACTCAGTGGTGACGAGGTCTTAGGTCAGACACCATAATGGGATGACCTCAGACCCTTAACATCATTAATTTGGTGAGATAAATTATGAGGATAACATCTTAGGTGATGACCTGAGACCCTTATAAAATCACTCAGTGGTTATGAGGGCTTAGGTCAGACACCATAATGGGATGACCTCAGACCATTAACATCCTTAATTTTGTGAGATTAAGTATGAGGATACAATCTTAGGTGATGACCTCAGACCCTTATAACATCACTGAGTGGTGATGAGGTCTTAGGTTAGACACCATAATGGGATGAACTCAGACCCTTAACATCATTAATTTGGTGAGATAAATTATGAGGATAACATCGTAGGTGATGACCTCAGACCCTTATTACATCACTCAGTGGTGACGAGGTCTTAGGTTAGACACCATAATGGGATGACCTCAGACCCTTGACATCATTAATTTGGTGAGATTAATTATGAGGACAACATCTTAGGTGATGACCTCAGACCCTTATAACATCACTCAGTGGTGACGAGGTCTTAGGTTAGACACCATAATGGGATGACCTCAGACCCATAACATCATTTATTTGGTGAGATTAAATATGAGGATAACGTCTTAGGTGATGACCTCAGACCCTTATAACATCACTCAGTGGTAACGAGGTCTTAGGTCAGACCCCATAATGGGATGACCTCAGACGATTAAAGTCATTTATTTGGAGAGATTAATTATGAGGATAACATCTTAGGTGATGACCTCAGACCCTTATTTCATCACTCAGTGGTGACGAGGTATTAGGTCAAACACCATAATGGGATGACCTCAGACCCTTAACATCAATAATTTGGTGAGATTAATTATGAGGATACCATCTTAGGTGATGACCTCAGACCCTTATAACATCACTCAGTGGTGACGAGGTCTTAGGTCAAACACCATAGTGGGATGACCTCAGAACCTTACCATCATTAACTTGGTGAGATTTATTATGAGGATAACATATTAGGTGATGACCTCAGACCCTTATAACATCACTCAGTGGTGACAAGGTCTTAGGCCAGACACCATAATGGGATGACCTCACACCCTTGACATCATTACTTTAGTGAGATTAATTATGAGGATAACATCTTAGGTGATGACCTCAGACCCTTATAACATCACTCAGTGTTGACGAGGTCTTAGGTCAGACACCATAATGGGATGACCTCAGACCCTTGACATCATTAATTTGGTGAGATTAATTATGAGGATAACATCTTAGGTGATGACCTCAGACCCTTATAACATCACTTAGTGGTGACGAGGTCTTAGGTCAGACACCATATTGGGATGACCTCAGACCCTTAACATCATTAATTTGGTGAGATTAAATATGAGGATAACATCTTAGGTGATGACCTCAGACCCTCATATCATCACTCAGTGGTGACGAGGTCTTAGGTCAGACACCATAATGGGATGACCTCAGACCCTTAACATCATTAATTTGGTGAGATAAATTATGAGGATAACATCTTAGGTGATGACCTGAGACCCTTATAAAATCACTCAGTGGTGATGAGGGCTTAGGTCAGACACCATAATGGGATGACCTCAGACCATTAACATCCTTAATTTTGTGAGATTAAGTATGAGGATACAATCTTAGGTGATGACCTCAGACCCTTATAACATCACTGAGTGGTGATGAGGTCTTAGGTTAGACACCATAATGGGATGACCTCAGACCCTTAACATCATTAATTTGGTGAGATAAATTATGAGGATAACATCGTAGGTGATGACCTCAGACCCTTATTACATCACTCAGTGGTGACGAGGTCTTAGGTTAGACACCATAATGGGATGACCTCAGACCCTTGACATCATTAATTTGGTGAGATTAATTATGAGGATAACATCTTAGGTGATGACCTCAGACCCTTATAACATCACTCAGTGGTGACAAGGTCTTAGGCCAGACACCATAATGGGATGACCTCATACCCTTCACATCATTACTTTGGTGAGATTAACTATGAGAATAACATCTTAGGTGATGACCTCAAACCCTTATAACATCACTCAGTGGTGACGAGGTCTTAGGTTAGACACCATAATGGGATGACCTCAGACCCTTGACATCATTAATTTGGTAAGATTAATTATGAGGACAACATCTTAGGTGATGACCTCAGACCCTTATAACATCACTCAGTGGTGCCGAGGTCTTAGGTCAGACACCATAATGGGATGACCTCAGACCCTTGACATCATTAATTTGGTGCGATTAATTATGAGGATAACATCTTAGGTGATGACCTCAGACCCTTAAACATCACTCAGTGGTGACGAGGTCTTAGGTCAGACACCATAATTGGATGACCTCAGACCCTTGACATCATTAATTTGGTGAGATTAATTATGAGGATAACATCTTAGGTGATGACCTCAGACCCTTATAACATCACTCAGTGGTGACGAGGTCTTAGGTCAGACACCATAATGGGATGACCTCAGACCCTTAACTTCATAAATTTGGTGAGATTAAATATGAGGATAACATCTTAGGTGATGACCTCAGACCCTTTTAACATCACTCAGTGGTGACGAGGTCTTAGGTCAGACACCATAATGGGATGACCTCAGACCCTTAACATCATTAATTTGGTGAGATTAATTATGAGGATAACATCTTAGGTGATGACCTCAGACCCTTATAACATCACTCATTGGTGACGAGGTCTTAGGTCAGACACCATAATGGGTTGACCTCAGACCCTTAACATCATTAATTTGGTGAGATTAATTATGAGGATAACATCTTAGGTGACGACCTCAGACCCTTATAACATCACTCAGTGGTGCCGAGGTCTTATGTCAGACACCATAATGGGATGACCTCAGACCCTTGACATCATTAATTTGGTGCGATTAATTATGAGGATAAAATCTTTGGTGATGACCTCAGACCCTTAAACATCACTCAGTGGTGACGAGGTCTTAGGTCAGACACCATAATTGGATGACCTCAGACCCCTGACATCATTAATTTGGTGAGATTAATTATGAGGATAACATCTTAGGTGATGACCTCAGACGCTTATAACATCACTCAGTGGTGACGAGGTCTTAGGTCAAACACCATAATGGGATGACCTCAGACCCTTAACATAATTAATTTGGTGAGATTAAATATGAGGATAACATCTTAGGTGATGACCTCAGACCCTTATAACATCACTCAGTGGTGACGAGGTCTTAGGTCAGACACCATAATGGGATGACCTCAGACCCTTAACATCATTAATTTGGTGAGATTAATTATGAGGATAACATCTTAGGTGATGACCTCAGACCCTTATAACATCACTCCGTGGTGACAAGGTCTTAGGCCAGACACCATAATGGGATGACCTCATATCCTTGACATCATTAATTTGGTGAGATTAATTATGAGAATAACATCTTAGGTGATGACCTCGGACCTTTATAACATCACTCAGTGGTGACGATGTCTTAGGTCAGACACCATAATGGGATGACCTCAGACCCTAGACATCATTAATTTGGTGAGATTAATTATGAGGATAACATCTCAGGTGATGACCTCAGACCCTTATAACATCACTTAGTGGTGACGAGGTCTTAGGTTAGGCACCATAATGGGATGACCTCAGACCCATAACATCATTTATTTGGTGAGATTAAATATGAGGATAACGTCTTAGGTGATGACCTCAGACCCTTATAACATCACTCAGTGGTGACGAGGTCTTAGGTTAGACACCATAATGGGATGACCTCAGACCCATAACATCATTTATTTGGTGAGATTAAATATGAGGATAACGTCTTAGGTGATGACCTCAGACCCTTATAACATCACTCAGTGGTAACGAGGTCTTAGGTCAGACCCCATAATGGGATGACCTCAGACGCTTAACATCATTTATTTGGTGAGATTAATTATGAGAATAACATCTTAGGTGATGACCTCAGACCCTTATTTCGTCACTCAGTGGTGACGAGGTATTAGGTCAAACACCATAATGGGATGACCTCAGACCCTTAACATCATTAATTTGGTGAGATTAATTATGAGGATAACATCTTAGGTGATGACCTCAGACCCTTATAACATCACTTATTAGTGACGAGGTCTTAGGTTAAACACCATAGTGGGATGACCTCAGACCCTTACCATCATTAATTTGGTGAGATTAATTATGAGGATAACATATTCGGTGATGACCTCAGACCCTTATAACATCACTCAGTGGTGACGAGGTCTAAGGCCAGACACCATAATGGGATGACCTCATACCCTTGACATCATTACTTTGGTGAGATTAATTATGAGGATAAAATCTTAGGTGATGACCTCAGACCCTTATAACATCACTCAGTGGTGCCGAGGTCTTAGGTCAGACACCATAATGGGATGACCTCAGACCCTTGACATCATTAATTTGGTGAGATTAATTATGAGGATAACATCTTAGGTGATGACCTCAGACCCATATAACATCACTCAGTGGTGACGAGGTCTTAGGTCAGACACCATAATGGGATGACCTCAGACCCTTGACATCATTAATTTGGTGCGATTAATTATGAGGATAACATCTTAGGTGATGACCTCTGACCCTTAAACATCACTCAGTGGTGACGAGGTCTTAGGTCAGACACCATAATTGGATGACCTCAGACCCTTGACATCATTAATTTGGTGAGATTAATTATGAGGATAACATCTTAGGTGATGACCTCAGACCCTTATAACATCACTCAGTGGTGACGAGGTCTTAGGTCAGACACCATAATGTGATGACCTCAGACCCTTAACATCCTAAATTTGGTGAGACTAAATATGAGGATAACATCTTAGGTGATGACCTCAGACCCTTTTAACATCACTCAGTGGTGACGAGGTCTTAGGTCAGACACCATAATGGGATGACCTCAGACCCTTAACATCATTAATTTGGTGAGACTAAATATGAGGATAACATCTTAGGTGATGACCTCAGACCCTTATAACATCACTCATTGGTGACGAGGTCTTAGGTCAGACACCATAATGAGTTGACCTCAGACCCTTAACATCATTAATTTGGTGAGATTAATTATGAGGATAACATCTTAGGTGATGACCTCAGACCCTTATAACATCACTCAGTGGTGCCGAGGTCTTAGGTCAGACACCATAATGGGATGACCTCAGACCCTTGACATCATTAATTTGGTGCGATTAATTATGAGGATAACATCTTAGGTGATGACCTCAGACCCTTAAACATCACTCAGTGGTGACGAGGTCTTAGGTCAGACACCATAATTGGATGACCTCAGACCCTTGACATCATTAATTTGGTGAGATTAATTATGAGGATAACATCTTAGGTGATGACCTCAGACGCTTATAACATCACTCATT
Source organism: Sambucus nigra (assembly GCA_949130495.1). Classification (NCBI taxonomy): domain Eukaryota; kingdom Viridiplantae; phylum Streptophyta; class Magnoliopsida; order Dipsacales; family Adoxaceae; genus Sambucus; species Sambucus nigra. The sequence continues at coordinate 287,703,707 of OX422215.1, read as the reverse complement.
GGTGACGAGGTCTTAGGTCAAACACCATAATGGGATGACCTCAGACCCTTAACATAATTAATTTGGTGAGATTAAATATGAGGATAACATCTTAGGTGATGATCTCAGACCCTTATAACATCACTCAGTGTTGACGAGGTCTTAGGTCAGACACCATAATGGGATGACCTCAGACCCTTAACATCATTAATTTGGTGAGATTAATTATGAGGATAACATCTTAGGTGATGACCTCAGACCCTTATAACATCACTCCGTGGTGACAAGGTCTTAGGTCAGACACCATAATGGGATGACCTCATATCCTTGAATTCATTAATTTGGTGAGATTAATTATGAGAATAACATCTTAGGTGATGACCTCAGACCTTTATAACATCACTCAGTGGTGACGATGTCTTAGGTCAGACACCATAATGGGATGACCTCAGACCCTAGACATCATTAATTTGGTGAGATTAATTATGAGGATAACATCTCAGGTGATGACCTTAGACCCTTATAATATCACTCAGTGGTGACGAGGTCTTAGGTTAGACACCATAATGGGATGACCTCAGACCCATAACATCATTTATTTGGTGAGATTAAATATGAGGATAACGTCTTAGGTGATGACCTCAGACCCTTATAACATCACTCTGTGGTGACGAGGTCTTAGGTTAGACACAATAATGGGATGACCTCAGACCCATAACATCATTTATTTGGTGAGATTAAATATGAGGATAACGTCTTAGGTGATGACCTCAGACCCTTATAACATCACTCAGTGGTAACGAGGTCTTAGGTCAGACCCCATAATGGGATGACCTCAGACGCTTAACATCATTTATTTGGTGAGATTAATTATGAGGATAACATCTTAGGTGATGACCTCAGACCCTTATTTAATCACTCAGTGGTGACGAGGTATTAGGTCAAACACCATAATGGGATGACCTCGGACCCTTAACATCATTAATTTGGGGAGATTAATTATGAGGATAACATCTTAGGTGATGACCTCAGACCCTTATAACATCACTCATTGGTGACGAGGTCTTAGGTTAAAGACCATAGTGGGATGACCTCAGACCCTTACCATCATTAATTTGGTGAGATTAATTATGAGGATAACATATTAGGTGATGACCTCAGACCCTTATAACATCACTCAGTGGTGACAAGGTCTAAGGCCAGACACCATAATGGGATGACATCATACCCTTGACATCATTACTTTGGTGAGATTAATTAGGAGGATAACATCTTAGGTGATGACCTCAGACGCTTAAAACATCACTCAGTGGTGACGAGGTCTTAGGTGAGACACCATAATGGGATGACCTCAGACCCTTGGCATCATTAATTTGGTGAGATTAATTATGAGGATAACATCTTAGGTGATGACCTCAGACCCTTATAACATCACTCAGTGGTGACGAGGTCTTAGGTCAGACACCATAATGGGATGACCTCAGACCCTTGACATCATTAATTTGGTGCGATTAATTATGAGGATAACATCTTAGGTGATGACCTCTGACCCTTAAACATCACTCAGTGGTGACGAGGTCTTAGGTCAGACACCATAATTGGATGACCTCAGACCCTTGACATCATTAATTTGGTGAGATTAATTATGAGGATAACATCTTAGGTGATGACCTCAGACCCTTATAACATCACTCAGTGGTGACGAGGTCTTAGGCCAGACACCATAATGTGATGACCTCAGACCCTTAACATCATAAATTTGGTGAGATTAAATATGAGGATAACATCTTAGGTGATGACCTCAGACCCTTTTAACATCACTCAGTGGTGACGAGGTCTTAGGTCAGAAACCATAATGGGATGACCTCAGACCCTTAACATCATTAATTTGGTGAGATTAATTATGAGGATAACATCTTAGGTGATGACCTCAGACCCTTATAACATCACTCCGTGGTGACAAGGTCTTAGGTCAGACACCATAATGGGATGACCTCATATCCTTGAATTCATTAATTTGGTGAGATTAATTATGAGAATAACATCTTAGGTGATGACCTCAGACCTTTATAACATCACTCAGTGGTGACGATGTCTTAGGTCAGACACCATAATGGGATGACCTCAGACCCTAGACATCATTAATTTGGTGAGATTAATTATGAGGATAACATCTCAGGTGATGACCTCAGACCCTTATAACATCACTCAGTGGTGACGAGGTCTTAGGTTAGACACCATAATGGGATGACCTCAGACCCATAACATCATTTATTTGGTGAGATTAAATATGAGGATAACGTCTTAGGTGATGACCTCAGACCCTTATAACATCACTCAGTGGTGACGAGGTCTTAGGTTAGACACCATAATGGGATGACCTCAGACCCATAACATCATTTATTTGGTGAGATTAAATATGAGGATAACGTCTTAGGTGATGACCTCAGACCCTTATAACATCACTCAGTGGTAACGAGGTCTTAGGTCAGACCCCATAATGGGATGACCTCAGACGCTTAACATCATTTATTTGGTGAGATTAATTATGAGGATAACATCTTAGGTGATGACCTCAGACCCTTATTTAATCACTCAGTGGTGACGAGGTATTAGGTCAAACACCATAATGGGATGACCTCAGACCCTTAACATCATTAATTTGGGGAGATTAATTATGAGGATAACATCTTAGGTGATGACCTCAGACCCTTATAACATCACTCATTGGTGACGAGGTCTTAGGTTGAAGACCATAGTGGGATGACCTCAGACCCTTACCATCATTAATTTGGTGAGATTAATTATGAGGATAACATATTAGGTGATGACCTCAGGCCCTTATAACATCACTCAGTGGTGACAAGGTCTTAGGCCAGACACCATAATGGGATGACCTCATACCCTTGACATCATTACTTTGGTGAGATTAATTATGAGGATAACATCTTAGGTGATGACCTCAGACCCTTATAACATCACTCAGTGGTGACGAGGTCTTAGGTCAGACACCATAATGGGATGACCTCAGACCCTTGACATCATTAATTTGGTGAGATTAATTATGAGGATAACATCTTAGGTGATGACCTCAGACCCTTATAACATCACTCAGTGGTGACGAGGTCTTAGGTCAGACACCATAATGGGATGACCTCAGACCCTTAACATTATTAATTTGGTGAGATTAAATATGAGGGTAACATCTTAGGTGATGACCTCAGACCCTTTTAACATCACTCAGTGGTGACGAGGTCTTAGGTGAGACACCATAATGGGATGACCTCAGACCCTTACCATCATTAATTTTGTGAGATTAATTATGAGGATAACACCTTAGGTGATGACCTCAGACCCTTATAACATCACTCAGTGGTGACGAGGTCTTTGGTCAGACACCATAATGGGATGACCTCAAACCCTTAACATCATTAATTTGGTGAGATAAATTATGAGGATAACATCTTAGCTGATGACCTGAGACCCTTATAACATCACTTAGTGGTGACGAGGTATTAGGCCAGACACCATAATTAGATGTCCTCAGACCATTAACATCCTTAATTTTGTGAGATTAAGTATGAGGATAACATCTTAAGTGATGACCTCAAACCCTTATAACATCACTCAGTGATGATGAGGTCTTAGTTCAGACACCATAATGGGATGATCTCAGACCCTTAACATCATTAATTTGGTGAGATAAATTATGAGGATAACATCTTAGGTGATGACCTCAGACCCTTGTTACATCACTCAGTGGTGATGAGGTCTTAGGTTTGACACCATAATGGGATGACCTCAGACCCTTGACATAATTAATTTGGTGAGATTAATTATTAGGATAACATCTTAGGTGATGACCTCAGACCTTTATAACATCACTCAGTGGAGACAAGGTCTTAGGTCAGACCCCATAATGGGATGACCTCAGACCCTTAACATCATTTATTTGGTGAGATTAATTCTGAGGATAACATCTTAGGTGATGACCTCAGACCCTTATTTCATCACTCAGTGGTGACGAGGTATTAGGTAAAACACCATAATGGGATGACCTCAGACCCTTAACATCAATAATTTGGTGAGATTAATTATGAGGATAACATCTTAGGTGATGACCTCAGACCCTTATAACATCACTCAGTGGTGACGAGGTCTTAGGTCAAACACCATAGTGGGATGACCTCAGAACCTTACCATCATTAACTTGGTGAGATTTATTATGAGGATAACATATTAGGTGATGACCTCAGACCCTTATAACATCACTCAGTGGTGACAAGGTCTTAGTCCAGACACCATAATGGGATGACCTAACACCCTTGACATCATTACTTTGGTGAGATTAATTATGAGGATAATATCTTAGGTGATGACCTCAGACCCTTATAACATCACTCAGTGTTGACGTGGTCTTAGGTCAGACACCATAATGGGATGACCTCAGACCCTTGACATCATTAATTTGGTGAGATTAATTATGAGGATAACATCTTAGGTGATGACCTCAGACCCTTATAACATCACTCAGTGGTGACGAGGTCTTAGGTCAGACACCATATTGGGATGACCTCAGACCCTTAACATCATTAATTTGGTGAGATTAAATATGAGGATAACATCTTAGGTGATGACCTCAGACCCTCATATCATCACTCAGTGGTGACGAGGTCTTAGGTCAGACACCATAATGGGATGACCTCAGACCCTTAACATCATTAATTTGGTGAGATAAATTATGAGGATAACATCTTAGGTGATGACCTGAGACCCTTATAAAATCACTCAGTGGTGACGAGGGCTTAGGTCAGACACCATAATTGGATGACCTCAGACCCTTGACATCATTAATTTGGTGAGATTAATTATGAGGATAACATCTTAGGTGATGACCTCAGACCCTTATAACATCACTCATTGGTGACGAGGTCTTAGGTCAGACACCATAATGGGATGACCTCAGACCATTAACATCCTTAATTTTGTGAGATTAAGTATGAGGATACAATCTTAGGTGATGACCTCAGACCCTTATAACATCACTGAGAGGTGATGAGGTCTTAAGTTAGACACCATAATGGGATGACCTCAGACCCTTAACATCATTAATTTGGTGAGATAAATTATGAGGATAACATCGTAGGTGATGACCTCAGACCCATATTACATCACTCAGTGGTGACGAGGTCTTAGGTTAGACACCATAATGGGATGACCTCAGACCCTTGACATCATTAATTTGGTGAGATTAATTATGAGGATAACATCTTAGGTGATGACCTCAGACCCTTATAACATCACTAAGTGGTGACGAGGTCTTAGGTTAGACACCATAATGGGATGACCTCAGACCCTTGACATCATTAATTTGGTAAGATTAATTATGAGGATAACATCTTAGGTGATGACCTCAGACCCTTATAACATCACTCAGTGGTGCCGAGGTCTTAGGTCAGACACCATAATGGGATGACCTCAGACCCTTCACATCATTAATTTGGTGCGATTAATTATGAGGATAACATCTTAGGTGATGACCTCAGACCCTTAAACATCACTCTGTGGTGACGAGGTCTTAGGTCAGACACCATAATTGGATGACCTTAGACCCTTGACATCATTAATTTGGTGAGATTAATTATGAGGATAACATCTTAGGTGATGACCTCAGACCCTTATAACATCACTCAGTGGTGACGAGGTCTTAGGTCAGACACCATAATTGGATGACCTCAGACCCTTGACATCATTAATTTGGTGAGATTAAATATGAGGATAACATCTTAGGTGATGACCTCAGACCCTTATAACATCACTCAGTGGTGACGAGGTCTTAGGTCAGACACCATAATGGGATGACCTCAGACCCTTAACATCATAAATTTGGTGAGATTAAATATGAGGATAACATCTTAGGTGATGACCTCAAACCCTTATAACATCACTCAGTGGTGACGAGGTCTTAGGTCAGACACCATAATGGGATGACCTCAGACCCTTACCATCATTAATTTGGTGAGATTAAATATGAGGATAACATCTTAGGTGATGACCTCAGACCCTTATAACATCACTCATTGGTGACGAGGTCTTAGGTCAGACACCATAATGGGTTGACCTCAGACCCTTAACATCATTAATTTGGTGAGATTAATTATGAGGATAACATCTTAGGTGATGACCTCAGACCCTTATAACATCACTCAGTGGTGCCGAGGTCTTAGGTCAGACACCATAATGGGATGACCTCAGACCCTTGACATCATTAATTTGGTGCGATTAATTATGAGGATAACATCTTAGGTGATGACCTCAGACCCTTAAACATCACTCAGTGGTGACGAGGTCTTAGGTCAGACACCATAATTGGATGACCTCAGACCCTCAACATCATTAATTTGGTGAGATTAATTATGAGGATAACATCTTAGGTGATGACCTCAGACGCTTATAACATCACTCAGTGGTGACGAGGTCTTAGGTCAGACACCATAATGGGATGACCTCAGACCCTCAACATAATTAATTTGGTGAGATTAAATATGAGGATAACATCTTAGGTGATGACTCAGACCCTTATAACATCACTCAGTGGTGACGAGGTCTTAGGTCAGACACCATAATGGGATGACCTCAGACCCTTAACATCATTAATTTGGTGAGATTAATTATGAGGATAACATCTTAGGTGATGACCTCAGACCCTTATAACATCACTCAGTGTTGACGAGGTCTTAGGTCAGACACCATAATGGGATGACCTAAGACCCTTGACATCATTAATTTGGTGCGATTAATTATGAGGATAACATCTTAGGTGATGACCTCAGACCCTTAAACATCACACTGTGGTGACGAGGTCTTAGGTCAGACACCATAATTGGATGACCTTAGACCCTTGACATCATTAATTTGGTGAGATTAATTATGAGGATAACATCTTAGGTGATGACCTCAGACCCTTATAACATCACTCAGTGGTGACGAGGTCTTAGGTCAGACACCATAATGGGATGACCTCAGACCCTTAACATCATAAATTTGGTGAGATTAAATATGAGGATAACATCTTAGGTGATGACCTCAGACCCTTATAACATCACTCAGTGGTGACGAGGTCTTAGGTCAGACACCATAATGGGATGACCTGAAACCCTTAACATCATTAATTTGGTGAGATTAAATATGAGGATAACATCTTAGGTGATGACCTCAGACCCTTATAACATCACTCATTGGTGACGAGGTCTTAGGTCAGACACCATAATGGGTTGACCTCAGACCCTTAACATAATTAATTTGGTGAGATTAATTATGAGGATAACATCTTAGGTGATGACCTCAGACCCTTATAACATCACTCAGTGGGGCCGAGGTCTTAGGTCAGACACCATAATGGGATGACCTCAGACCCTTGACATCATTAATTTGGTGCGATTAATTATGAGGATAACATCTTAGGTGATGACCTCAGACCCTTAAACATCACTCAGTGGTGACGAGGTCTTAGGTCAGACACCATAATTGGATGACCTCAGACCCTTGACATCATTAATTTGGTGAGATTAATTATGAGGATAACATCTTAGGTGATGACCTCAGACGCTTATAACATCACTCAGTGGTGACGAGGTCTTAGGTCAGACACCATAATGGGATGACTTCAGACCCTCAACATAATTAATTTGGTGAGATTAAATATGAGGATAACATCTTAGGTGATGACTCAGACCCTTATAACATCACTCAGTGGTGACGAGGTCTTAGGTCAGACACCATAATGGGATGACCTCAGACCCTTAACATCATTAATTTGGTGAGATTAATTATGAGGATAACATCTTAGGTGATGACCTCAGACCCTTATAACATCACTCCGTGGTGACAAGGTCTTAGGTCAGACACCATAATGGGATGACCTCATATCCTTGACATCATTAATTTGGTGAGATTAATTATGAGGATAACATCTCAGGTGATGACCCCAGACCCTTATAACATCACTCAGTGGTGACGAGGTCTTAGGTTAGACACCATAATGGGATGACCTCATACCCATAACATCGTTTATTTGGTGAGATTAAATATGAGGATAACGTCTTAGGTGATGACCTCAGACCCTTATAACATCACTCTGTGGTGACGAGGTCTTAGGTTAGACACCATAATGGGATGACCTCAGACCCATAACATCATTTATTAAGTGAGATTAAATATGAGGATAACGTCTTAGGTGATGACCTCAAACCCTTATAACATCACTCAGTGGTAACGAGGTCTTAGGTCAGACCCCATAATGGGATGACCTCAGACCCTTAACATCATTTATTTGGTGAGATTAATTATGAGGATAACATCTTAGGTTATGACCTCAGACCCTTATTTCATCACTCATTGGTGACGAGGTATTAGGTCAAACACCATAATGGGATGACCTCAGACCCTTAACATCATTAATTTGGTGAGATTAATTATGAGGATAACATCTTAGGTGATGACCTCAGACCCTTATAACATCACTCATTGGTGACGAGGTCTTAGGTCAAACACCATAGTGGGATGACCTCAGACCCTTACCATCATTAATTTGGTGAGATTAATTATGAGGATAACATATTAGGTGATGACCTCAGACCCTTATAACATCACTCGGTGGTGACAAGGTCTTTGGCCAGACACCATAATGGGATGACCTCATACCCTTGACATCATTACTTTGGTGATTTTAATTATGAGGATAACATCTTAGGTGATGACCTCAGACCCTTATAACATCACTCAGTGGTGACGAGGTCTTAGGTCAGACACCATAATGGGATGACCTCAGACCCATAACATCATTTATTTGGTGAGATTAAATATGAGGATAACGTCTTAGGTGATGACCTCAGAACCTTATAACATCACTCAGTGGTACCGAGGTCTTAGGTCAGACCCCATAATGGGATGACCTCAGACCCTTAACATCATTTATTTGGTGAGATTAATTATGAGGATAACATCTTAGGTGATGACCTCAGACCCTTATTTCATCACTCAGTGGTGACGAGGTATTAGGTCAAACGCCATAATGGGATGACCACAGACCCTTAACATCACTAATTTGGTGAGATTAATTATGAGGATAACATCTTAGGTGATGACCTCAGACCCTTATAACATCACTCATTGGTGACGAGGTCTTAGGTCAAACACCATAGTGGGATGACCTCAGACCCTTACCATCATTAATTTGGTGAGATTAATTATGAGGATAACATATTAGGTGATGACCTCAGACCCTTATAACATCACTCAGTGGTGACAAGGTCTTAGGCCAGAGACCATAATGGGATGACCTCATACCCTTGACATCATTACTTTGGTGAGATTAATTATGAGGATAACATCTTAGGTGATAACCTCAGACCCTTATAAAATCACTCAGTGGTGACGAGGTCTTAGGTCAGACACCATAATGGGATGACCTCAGACCCTTGACATCATTAATTTGGTGAGATTAATTATGAGGATAACATCTTAGGTGATGACCTCAGACCCTTATAACATCACTCAGTGGTGACGAGGTCTTAGGTCAGACACCATAATGGGATGACCTCAGACCCTTAACATTATTAATTTGGTGAGATTAAATATGAGGATAACATCTTAGGTGATGACCTCAGACCCTTATAACATCACTCAGTGGTGACGAGGTCTTAGGTGAGACACCATAATGGGATGACCTCAGACCCTTAACATCATTAATTTGGTGAGATTAATTATGAGGATAACACCTTAGGTGATGACCTCAGACCCTTATATCATCACTCAGTGGTGACGAGGTCTTAGGTCAGACACCATAATGGGATGACCTCAGACCCTTAACATCATTAATTTGGTGAGATAAATTATGAGGATAACATCTTAGGTGATGACCTGAGACCCTTATAACATCACTTAGTGGTGACGAGGTCTTAGGTCAGACACCATAATTAGATTTCCTCAGACCATTAACATCCTTAATTTTGTGAGATTAAGTATGAGGATAACATCTTAAGTGATGACCTCAGACCCTTATAACATCACTCAGTGGTGATGAGGTCTTAGTTCAGACACCATAATGGGATGACCTCAGACCCTTAACATCATTAATTTGGTGAGATAAATTATGAGGATAACATCTTAGGTGATGACCTCAGACCCTTATTACATCACACAGTGGTGACGAGGTCTTACGTTAGACACCATAATGGGATGACCTCAAACCCTTGACATAATTAATTTGGTGAGATTAATTATTATGATAACATCTTAGGTGATGACCTCAGACCCTTATAACATCACTCAGTGGAGACGAGGTCTTAGGTCAGACCCCATAATGGGATGACCTCAGATCCTTAACATCTTTTATTTGGTGAGATTAATTCTGAGGATAACATCTTAGGTGATGACCTCAGACCCTTATTTCATCACTCAGTGGTGACGAGGTATTAGGTCAAACACCATAATGGGATGACCTCAGACCCTTAACATCAATAATTTGGTGAGATTAATTATGAGGATAACATCTTAGGTGATGACCTCAGACCCTTATAACATCACTCAGTGGTGACGAGGTCTTAGGTCAAACACCATAGTGGGATGACCTCAGAACCGTACCATCATTAACTTGGTGAGATTTATTATGAGGATAACATATTAGGTGATGACCTCAGACCCTTATAACATCACTCAGTGGTGACAAGGTCTTAGGCCAGACACCATAATGGGATGACCTCACACCCTTGACATCATTACTTTGGTGAGATTAATTATGAGGATAACATCTTAGGTGATGATCTCAGACCCTTATAACATCACTCAGTGTTGACGAGGTCTTAGGTCAGACACCATAATGGGATGACCTCAGACCCTTTGACATCATTAATTTGGTGAGATTAATTATGAGGATAACATCTTAGGTGATGACCTCAGACCCTTATAACATCACTCAGTGGTGACGAGGTCTTAGGTCAGACACCATATTGGGATGACCTCAGACCCTTAACATCATTAATTTGGTGAGATTAAATATGAGGATAACATCTTAGGTGATGACCTCAGACCCTCATATCATCACTCAGTGGTGACGAGGTCTTAGGTCAGACACCATAATGGGATGACCTCAGACCCTTAACATCATTAATTTGGTGAGATAAATTATGAGGATAACATCTTAGGTGATGACCTGAGACCCTTATAAAATCACTCAGTGGTGATGAGGGCTTAGGTCAGACACCATAATGGGATGAACTCAGACCATTAACATCCTTAATTTTGTGAGATTAAGTATGAGGATACAATCTTAGGTGATGACCTCAGACCCTTATAACATCACTGAGTGGTGATGAGGTCTTAGGTTAGACACCATAATGGGATGACCTCAGACCCTTAACATCATTAATTTGGTGAGATAAATTATGAGGATAACATCGTAGGTGATGACCTCAGACCCTTATTACATCACTCAGTGGTGACGAGGTCTTAGGTTAGACACCATAATGGGATGACCTCAGACCCTTGACATCATTAATTTGGTGAGATTAATTATGAGGATAACATCTTAGGTGATGACCTCAGACCCTTATAACATCACTCAGTGGTGAGAAGGTCTTAGGCCAGACACCATAATGGGATGACCTCATACCCTTCACATCATTACTTTGGTGAGATTAATTATGAGGATAACATCTTAGGTGATGACCTCAGACCCTTATATCATCACTCAGTGGTGACGAGGTCTTAAGTTAGACACCATAATGGGATGACCTCAGAACCTTGACATCATTAATTTGGTAAGATTAATTATGAGGACAACATCTTAGGTGATGACCTCAGACCCTTATAACATCACTCAGTGGTGCCGAGGTCTTAGGTCAGACACCAAAATGGGATGACCTCAGACCCTTGACATCATTAATTTGGTGCGATTAATTATGAGGATAACATCTTAGGTGATGACCTCAGACCCTTAAACATCACTCAGTGGTGACGAGGTCTTAGGTCAGACACCATAATTGGATGACCTCAGACCCTTGACATCATTAATTTGGTGAGATTAATTATGAGGATAACATCTTAGGTGATGACCTCAGACCCTTATAACATCACTCAGTGGTGACGAGGTCTTAGGTCAGACACCATAATTGGATGACCTCTGACCCTTGACATCATTAATTTGGTGAGATTAATTATGAGGATAACATCTTAGGTGATGACCTCAGACGCTTATAACATCACTCAGTGGTGACGAGGTCTTAGGTCAAACACCATAATGGGATGACCTCAGACCCTTAACATAATTAATTTGGTGAGATTAAATATGAGGATAACATCTTAGGTGATGACCTCAGACCCTTATAACATCACTCAGTGGTGACGAGGTCTTAGGTCAGACACCATAATGGGATGACCTCAGACCCTTAACATCATTAATTTGGTGAGATTAATTATGAGGATAACATCTTAGGTGATGACCTCAGACCCTTATAACATCACTCCGTGGTGACAAGGTCTTAGGCCAGACACCATAATGGGATGACCTCATATCCTTGACATCATTAATTTGGTGAGATTAATTATGAGAATAACATCTTAGGTGATGACCTCAGACCTTTATAACATCACTCAGTGGTGACGATGTCTTAGGTCAGACACCATAATGGGATGACCTCAGACCCTAGACATCATTAATTTGGTGAGATTAATTATGAGGATAACATCTCAGGTGATGACCTCAGACCCTTATAACATCACTCAGTGGTGACGAGGTCTTAGGTTAGACACCATAATGGGATGACCTCAGACCCATAACATCATTTATTTGGTGAGATTAAATATGAGGGTAACGTCTTAGGTGATGACCTCAGACCCTTATAACATCACTCAGTGGTGACGAGGTCTTAGGTTAGACACCATAATGGGATGACCTCAGACCCATAACATCATTTATTTGGTGAGATTAAATATGAGGATAACGTCTTAGGTGATGACCTCAGACCCTTATAACATCACTCAGTGGTAACGAGGTCTTAGGTCAGACCCCATAATGGGATGACCTCAGACGCTTAACATCATTTATTTGGTGAGATTAATTATGAGGGTAACATCTTAGGTGATGACCTCAGACCCTTATTTCATCACTCAGTGGTGACGAGGTATTAGGTCAAACACCATAATGGGATGACCTCAGACCCTTAACATCAATAATTTATTGAGATTAATTATGAGGATACCATCTTAGGTGATGACCTCAGACCCTTATAACATCACTCAGTGTTGACGAGGTCTTAGGTCAGACACCATAATGGGATGACCTCAGACCCTTGACATCATTAATTTGGTGAGATTAATTATGAGGATAACATCTTAGGTGATGACCTCAGACCCTTATAACATCACTCAGTGGTGACGAGGTCTTAGGTCAGACACCATATTGGGATGACCTCAGACCCGTAACATCATTAATTTGATGAGATTAAATATGAGGATAACATCTTAGGTGATGACCTCAGACCCTCATATCATCACTCAGTGGTGACGAGGTCTTAGGTCAGACACCATAATGGGATGACCTCAGACCCTTAACATTATTAATTTGGTGAGATAAATTATGAGGATAACATCTTAGGTGATGACCTGAGACCCTTATAAAATCACTCAGTGGTGATGAGGGCTTAGGTCAGACACCATAATGGGATGACCTCAGACCATTAACATCCTTAATTTTGTGAGATTAAGTATGAGGATACAATCTTAGGTGATGACCTCAGACCCTTATAACATCACTGAGTGGTGATGAGGTCTTAGGTTAGACACCATAATGGGATGACCTCAGACCCTTAACAACATTAATTTGGTGAGATAAATTATGTGGATAACATCGTAGGTGATGACCTCAGACCCTTATTACATCACTCAGTGGTGACGAGGTCTTAGGTTAGACACCATAATGGGATGACCTCAGACCCTTGACATCATTAATTTGGTGAGATTAATTATGAGGATAACATCTTAGGTGATGACCTCAGACCCTTATAACATCACTCAGTGGTGACAAGGTCTTAGGCCAGACACCATAATGGGATGACCTCATACCCTTCACAGAATTACTTTGGTGAGATTAATTATGAGGATAACATCTTAGGTGATGACCTCAGACCCTTATAACATCACTCAGTGGTGACGAGGTCTTAGGTTAGACACCATAATGGGATGACCTCAGACCCTTGACATCATTAATTTGGTAAGATTAATTATGAGGACAACATCTTAGGTGATGACCTCAGACCCTTATAACATCACTCAATGGTGCCGAGGTCTTAGGTCAGACACCATAATGGGATGACCTCAGACCCTTGACATCATTAATTTGGTGCGATTAATTATGAGGATAACATCTTAGGTGATGACCTCAGACCCTTAAACATCACTCAGTGGTGACGAGGTCTTAGGTCAGACACCATAATTGGATGACCTCGGACCCTTGACATCATTAATTTGGTGAGATTAATTATGAGGATAACATCTTAGGTGATGACCTCAGACCCTTATAACATCACTCAGTGGTGACGAGGTCTTAGGTCAGACACCATAATGGGATGACCTCAGACCCTTAACATCATAAATTTGGTGAGATTAAATATGAGGATAACATCTTAGGTGATGACCTCAGACCCTTTTAACATCACTCAGTGGTGACGAGGTCTTAGGTCAGACACCATAATGGGATGACCTCAGACCCTTAACATCATTAATTTGGTGAGATTAAATATGAGGATAACATCTTAGGTGATGACCTCAGACCCTTATAACATCACTCATTGGTGACGAGGTCTTAGGTCAGACACCATAATGGGTTGACCTCAGACCCTTAACATCATTAATTTGGTTAGATTAATTATGAGGATAACATCTTAGGTGATGACCTCAGACCCTTATAACATCACTCAGTGGTGCCGAGGTCTTAGGTCAGACACCATAATGGGATGACCTCAGACCCTTTGACATCATTAATTTGGTGAGATTAATTATGAGGATAACATCTTAGGTGATGACCTCAGACCCTTATAACATCACTCAGTGGTGACGAGGTCTTAGGTCAGACACCATATTGGGATGACCTCAGACCCTTAACATCATTAATTTGGTGAGATTAAATATGAGGATAACATCTTAGGTGATGACCTCAGACCCTCATATCATCACTCAGTGGTGACGAGGTCTTAGGTCAGACACCATAATGGGATGACCTCAGACCCTTAACATCATTAATTTGGTGAGATAAATTATGAGGATAACATCTTAGGTGATGACCTGAGACCCTTATAAAATCACTCAGTGGTGATGAGGGCTTAGGTCAGACACCATAATGGGATGAACTCAGACCATTAACATCCTTAATTTTGTGAGATTAAGTATGAGGATACAATCTTAGGTGATGACCTCAGACCCTTATAACATCACTGAGTGGTGATGAGGTCTTAGGTTAGACACCATAATGGGATGACCTCAGACCCTTAACATCATTAATTTGGTGAGATAAATTATGAGGATAACATCGTAGGTGATGACCTCAGACCCTTATTACATCACTCAGTGGTGACGAGGTCTTAGGTTAGACACCATAATGGGATGACCTCAGACCCTTGACATCATTAATTTGGTGAGATTAATTATGAGGATAACATCTTAGGTGATGACCTCAGACCCTTATAACATCACTCAGTGGTGAGAAGGTCTTAGGCCAGACACCATAATGGGATGACCTCATACCCTTCACATCATTACTTTGGTGAGATTAATTATGAGGATAACATCTTAGGTGATGACCTCAGACCCTTATATCATCACTCAGTGGTGACGAGGTCTTAAGTTAGACACCATAATGGGATGACCTCAGAACCTTGACATCATTAATTTGGTAAGATTAATTATGAGGACAACATCTTAGGTGATGACCTCAGACCCTTATAACATCACTCAGTGGTGCCGAGGTCTTAGGTCAGACACCAAAATGGGATGACCTCAGACCCTTGACATCATTAATTTGGTGCGATTAATTATGAGGATAACATCTTAGGTGATGACCTCAGACCCTTAAACATCACTCAGTGGTGACGAGGTCTTAGGTCAGACACCATAATTGGATGACCTCAGACCCTTGACATCATTAATTTGGTGAGATTAATTATGAGGATAACATCTTAGGTGATGACCTCAGACCCTTATAACATCACTCAGTGGTGACGAGGTCTTAGGTCAGACACCATAATGGGATGACCTCAGACCCTTAACATCATAAATTTGGTGAGATTAAATATGAGGATAACATCTTAGGTGATGACCTCAGAACCTTTTAACATCACTCAGTGGTGACGAGGTCTTAGGTCAGACACCATAATGGGATGACCTCAGACCCTTAACATCATTAATTTGGTGAGATTAAATATGAGGATAACATCTTAGGTGATGACCTCAGACCCTTATAACATCACTCATTGGTGACGAGGTCTTAGGTCAGACACCATAATGGGTTGACCTCAGACCCTTAACATCATTAATTTGGTGAGATTAATAATGAGGATAACATCTTAGGTGATGAGCTCAGACCCTTATAACATCACTCAGTGGTGCCGAGGTCTTAGGTCAGACACCATAATGGGATGACCTCAGACCATTGACATCATTAATTTGGTGCGATTAATTATGAGGATAACATCTTAGGTGATGACCTCAGACCCTTAAACATCACTCAGTGGTGATGAGGTCTTAGGTCAGACACCATAATTGGATGACCTCTGACCCTTGACATCATTAATTTGGTGAGATTAATTATGAGGATAACATCTTAGGTGATGACCTCAGACGCTTATAACATCACTCAGTGGTGACGAGGTCTTAGGTCAAACACCATAATGGGATGACCTCAGACCCTTAACATAATTAATTTGGTGAGATTAAATATGAGGATAACATCTTAGGTGATGACCTCAGACCCTTATAACATCACTCAGTGGTGACGAGGTCTTAGGTCAGACACCATAATGGGATGACCTCAGACCCTTAACATCATTAATTTGGTGAGATTAATTATGAGGATAACATCTTAGGTGATGACCTCAGACCCTTATAACATCACTCCGTGGTGACAAGGTCTTAGGCCAGACACCATAATGGGATGACCTCATATCCTTGACATCATTAATTTGGTGAGATTAATTATGAGAATAACATCTTAGGTGATGACCTCAGACCTTTATAACATCACTCAGTGGTGACGATGTCTTAGGTCAGACACCATAATGGGATGACCTCAGACCCTAGACATCATTAATTTGGTGAGATTAATTATGAGGATAACATCTCAGGTGATGACCTCAGACCCTTATAACATCACTCAGTGGTGACGAGGTCTTAGGTTAGACACCATAATGGGATGACCTCAGACCCATAACATCATTTATTTGGTGAGATTAAATATGAGGGTAACGTCTTAGGTGATGACCTCAGACCCTTATAACATCACTCAGTGGTGACGAGGTCTTAGGTTAGACACCATAATGGGATGACCTCAGACCCATAACATCATTTATTTGGTGAGATTAAATATGAGGATAACGTCTTAGGTGATGACCTCAGACCCTTATAACATCACTCAGTGGTAACGAGGTCTTAGGTCAGACCCCATAATGGGATGACCTCAGACGCTTAACATCATTTATTTGGTGAGATTAATTATGAGGGTAACATCTTAGGTGATGACCTCAGACCCTTATTTCATCACTCAGTGGTGACGAGGTATTAGGTCAAACACCATAATGGGATGACCTCAGACCCTTAACATCAATAATTTATTGAGATTAATTATGAGGATACCATCTTAGGTGATGACCTCAGACCCTTATAACATCACTCAGTGTTGACGAGGTCTTAGGTCAGACACCATAATGGGATGACCTCAGACCCTTGACATCATTAATTTGGTGAGATTAATTATGAGGATAACATCTTAGGTGATGACCTCAGACCCTTATAACATCACTCAGTGGTGACGAGGTCTTAGGTCAGACACCATATTGGGATGACCTCAGACCCGTAACATCATTAATTTGGTGAGATTAAATATGAGGATAACATCTTAGGTGATGACCTCAGACCCTCATATCATCACTCAGTGGTGACGAGGTCTTAGGTCAGACACCATAATGGGATGACCTCAGACCCTTAACATTATTAATTTGGTGAGATAAATTATGAGGATAACATCTTAGGTGATGACCTGAGACCCTTATAAAATCACTCAGTGGTGATGAGGGCTTAGGTCAGACACCATAATGGGATGACCTCAGACCATTAACATCCTTAATTTTGTGAGATTAAGTATGAGGATACAATCTTAGGTGATGACCTCAGACCCTTATAACATCACTGAGTGGTGATGAGGTCTTAGGTTAGACACCATAATGGGATGACCTCAGACCCTTAACAACATTAATTTGGTGAGATAAATTATGTGGATAACATCGTAGGTGATGACCTCAGACCCTTATTACATCACTCAGTGGTGACGAGGTCTTAGGTTAGACACCATAATGGGATGACCTCAGACCCTTGACATCATTAATTTGGTGAGATTAATTATGAGGATAACATCTTAGGTGATGACCTCAGACCCTTATAACATCACTCAGTGGTGACAAGGTCTTAGGCCAGACACCATAATGGGATGACCTCATACCCTTCACAGAATTACTTTGGTGAGATTAATTATGAGGATAACATCTTAGGTGATGACCTCAGACCCTTATAACATCACTCAGTGGTGACGAGGTCTTAGGTTAGACACCATAATGGGATGACCTCAGACCCTTGACATCATTAATTTGGTAAGATTAATTATGAGGACAACATCTTAGGTGATGACCTCAGACCCTTATAACATCACTCAATGGTGCCGAGGTCTTAGGTCAGACACCATAATGGGATGACCTCAGACCCTTGACATCATTAATTTGGTGCGATTAATTATGAGGATAACATCTTAGGTGATGACCTCAGACCCTTAAACATCACTCAGTGGTGACGAGGTCTTAGGTCAGACACCATAATTGGATGACCTCGGACCCTTGACATCATTAATTTGGTGAGATTAATTATGAGGATAACATCTTAGGTGATGACCTCAGACCCTTATAACATCACTCAGTGGTGACGAGGTCTTAGGTCAGACACCATAATGGGATGACCTCAGACCCTTAACATCATAAATTTGGTGAGATTAAATATGAGGATAACATCTTAGGTGATGACCTCAGACCCTTTTAACATCACTCAGTGGTGACGAGGTCTTAGGTCAGACACCATAATGGGATGACCTCAGACCCTTAACATCATTAATTTGGTGAGATTAAATATGAGGATAACATCTTAGGTGATGACCTCAGACCCTTATAACATCACTCATTGGTGACGAGGTCTTAGGTCAGACACCATAATGGGTTGACCTCAGACCCTTAACATCATTAATTTGGTTAGATTAATTATGAGGATAACATCTTAGGTGATGACCTCAGACCCTTATAACATCACTCAGTGGTGCCGAGGTCTTAGGTCAGACACCATAATGGGATGACCTCAGACCCTTGACATCATTAATTTGGTGCGATTAATTATGAGGATAAAATCTTTGGTGATGACCTCAGACCCTTAAACATCACTCAGTGGTGACGAGGTCTTAGGTCAGACACCATAATTGGATGACCTCAGACCCTTGACATCATTAATTTGGTGAGATTAATTATGAGGATAACATCTTAGGTGATGACCTCAGACGCTTATAACATCACTCAGTGGTGATGAGGTCTTAGGTCAAACACCATAATGGGATGACCTCAGACCCTTAACATAATTAATTTGGTGAGATTAAATATGAGGATAACATCTTAGGTGATGACCTCAGACAATTATAACATCACTCAGTGGTGACGAGGTCTTAGGTCAGACACCATAATGGGATGACCTCAGACCCTTAATATCATTAATTTGGTGAGATTAATTATGAGGATAACATCTTAGGTGATGACCTCAGACCCTTATAACATCACTCCGTGGTGACAAGGTCTTAGGTCAGACA
The DNA here is from genome assembly GCA_949130495.1 of Sambucus nigra. NCBI lineage: Eukaryota > Viridiplantae > Streptophyta > Magnoliopsida > Dipsacales > Adoxaceae > Sambucus > Sambucus nigra. The sequence goes on along the minus strand of OX422215.1, from coordinate 287,683,570 downwards.
CCATAATGGGATGACCTCATATCCTTGAATTCATTAATTTGGTGAGATTAATTATGAGAATAACATCTTAGGTGATGACCTCATACCTTTATAACATCACTCAGTGGTGACGATGTCTTAGGTCAGACACCATAATGGGATGACCTCAGACCCTAGACATCATTAATTTGGTGAGATTAATTATGAGGATAACATCTCAGGTGATGACCTCAGACCCTTATAACATCACTCAGTGGTGACGAGGTCTTAGGTTAGGCACCATAATGGGATGACCTCAGACCCATAACATCATTTATTTGGTGAGATTAAATATGTGGATAACGTCTTAGGTGATGACCTCAGACCCTTATAACATCACTCAGTGGTGACGAGGTCTTAGGTTAGACACCATAATGGGATGACCTCAGACCCATAACATCATTTATTTGGTGAGATTAAATATGAGGATAACGTCTTAGGCGATGACCTCAGACCCTTATAACATCACTCAGTGGTAACGAGGTCTTAGGTCAGACCCCATAATGGGATGACCTCAGACGCTTAACATCATTTATTTGGTGAGATTAATTATGAGGATAACATCTTAGGTGATGACCTCAGACCCTTATTTCATCACTCAGTGGTGACGAGGTATTAGGTCAAACACCATAATGGGATGACCTCAGACCCTTAACATCATTAATTTGGTGAGATTAATTATGAGGATAACATCTTAGGTGATGACCTCAGACCCTTATAACATCACTCATTGGTGACGAGGTCTTAGGTTAAACACCATAGTGGGATGACCTCAGACCCTTACCATCATTAATTTGGTGAGATTAATTATGAGGATAACATATTCGGTGATGACCTCAGACCCTTATAACATCACTCAGTGGTGACAAGGTCTAAGGCCAGACACCATAATGGGATGACCTCATACCCTTGACATCATTACTTTGGTGAGATTAATTATGAGGATAACATCTTAGGTGATGACCTCAGACCCTTATAACATCACTCAGTGGTGACGAGGTCTTAGGTCAGACACCATAATGTGATGACCTCAGACCCTTAACATCATAAATTTGGTGAGATTAAATCTGAGGATAACATCTTAGGTGATGACCTCAGACCCTTATAACATCACTCATTGGTGACGAGGTCTTAGGTCAGACACCATAATGGGTTGACCTCAAACCCTTAACATCATTAATTTGGTGAGATTAATTATGAGGATAACATCTTAGGTGATGACCTCAGACCCTTATAACATCACTCAGTGGTGCCGAGGTCTTAGATCAGACACCATAATGGGATGACCTCAGACCCTTGACATCATTAATTTGGTGCGATTAATTATGAGGATAACATCTTAGGTGATGACCTCAAACCCTTAAACATCACTCAGTGGTGACGAGGTCTTAGGTCTGACACCATAATTGGATGACCTCAGACCCTTGACATCATTAATTTGGTGAGATTAATTATGAGGATAACATCTTAGGTGATGACCTCACACGCTTATAACATCACTCAGTGGTGACGAGGTCTTAGGTCAAACACCATAATGGGATGACCTAAGACCCTTAACATAATTAATTTGGTGAGATTAAATATGAGGATAACATCTTAGGTGATGACCTCAGACCCTTATAACATCACTCAGTGGTGACGAGGTCTTAGGTCAGACACCATAATGGGATGACCTCAGACCCCATTAATTTGGTGAGATTAATTATGAGGATAACATCTTAGGTGATGACCTCAGACCCTTATAACATCACTCCGTGGTGACAAGGTCTTAGGTCAGACACCGTAATGGGATGACCTCATATCCTTGAATTCATTAATTTGGTGAGATTAATTATGAGAATAACATCTTAGGTGATGACCACAGACCTTTATAACATCACTCAGTGGTGACGATGTCTTAGGTCAGACACCATAATGGGATGACCTCAGACCCTAGACATCATTAATTAGGTGAGATTAATTATGAGGATAACATCTCAGGTGATGACCTCAGACCCTTATAACATCACTAAGTGGTGACGAGGTCTTAGGTTAGACACCATAATGGGATGACCTCAGACCCATAACATCATTTATTTGGTGAGATTAAATATGAGGATAACGTCTTAGGTGATGACCTCAGACCCTTATAACATCACTCAGTGGTGACGAGGTCTTAGGTTAGACACCATAATGGGATAACCTCAGACCCATAACATCATTTATTTGGTGAGATTAAATATGAGGATAACGTCTTAGGTGATGACCTCAGACCCTTATAACATCACTGAGTGGTAACGAGGTCTTAGGTCAGACACCATAATGGGATGACCTCAGACGCTTAACATCATTTATTTTGTGAGATTAATTATGAGGATAACATCTTAGGTGATGACCTCTGACCCTTATAACATCACTCAGTGGTGACGAGGTCTTAGGTCATACACCATAATGGGATGACCTCAGACCCTTGACATCATTAATTTGGTAAGATTAATTATGAGGATAACATCTTAGGTGATGACCTCAGACCCTTATAACATCACTCAGTGGTGCCGAGGTCTTAGGTCAGACACCATAATGGGATGACCTCAGACCCTTGACATCATTAATTTGGTGCGATTAATTATGAGGATAACATCTTAGGTGATGACCTCAGACCCTTAAACATCACTCTGTGGTGACGAGGACTTAGGTCAGACACCATAATTGGATGACCTTAGACCCTTGACATCATTAATTTGGTGAGATTAATTATGAGGATAACATCTTAGGTGATGACCTCAGACCCTTATAACATCACTCAGTGGTGACGAGGTCTTAGGTCAGACACCATAATGGGATGACCTCTGACCCTTAACATCATAAATTTGGTGAGATTAAATATGAGGATAACATCTTAGGTGATGACCTCAGACCCTTATAACATCACTCAGTGGTGACGAGGTCTTAGGTCAGACACCATAATGGGATGACCTCAGACCCTTAACATCATTAATTTGGTGAGATTAAATATGAGGATAACATCTTAGGTGATGACCTCAGACCCTTATAACATCACTCATTGGTGACGAGGTCTTAGGTCAGACACCATAATGGGTTGACCTCAGACCCTTAACATCATTAATTTGGTGAGATTAATTATGAGGATAACATCTTAGGTGATGACCTCAGACCCTTATAACATCACTCAGTGGTGCCGAGGTCTTAGGTCAGACACCATAATGGGATGACCTCAGACCCTTGACATCGTTAATTTGGTGAGATAAATTATGAGGATAACATCTTAGGTGATGAACTGAGACCCTTATAACATCACTTAGTGGTGACGAGGTATTAGGTCAGACACCATAATTAGATGTCCTCAGACCATTAACATCCTTAATTTTGTGAGATTAAGTATGAGGATAACATCTTAAGTGATGACCTCAAACCCTTATAACATCACTCAGTGGTGATGAGGTCTTAGTTCAGACACCATAATGGGATGATCTCAGACCCTTAACATCATAAATTTGGTGAGATAAATTATGAGGATAACATCTTAGGTGATGACCTCAGACCCTTATTACATCACTCAGTGGTGACGAGGTTTTAGGTTTGACACCATAATGGGATGACCTCAGACCCTTGACATAATTAATTTGGTGAGATTAATTATTAGGATAACATATTAGGTGATGACCTCAGACCCTTATAACATCACTCAGTGGTGACAAGGTCTTAGGCCAGACACCATAATGGGATGACCTAACACCCTTGACATCATTACTTTGGTGAGATTAATTATGAGGATAACATCTTAGGTGATGACCTCAGACCCTTATAACATCACTCAGTGTTGACGAGGTCTTAGGTCAGACACCATAATGGGATGACCTCAGACCCTTGACATCATTAATTTGGTGAGATTAATTATGAGGATAACATCTTAGGTGATGACCTCAGACCCTTATAACATCACTCAGTGGTGACGAGGTCTTAGGTCAGACACCATAATGGGATGACCTCAGACCCTTAACATCATTAATTTGGTGAGATAAATTATGAGGATAACATCTTAGGTGATGACCTGAGACCCTTATAAAATCACTCAGTGGTGACGAGGGCTTAGGTCAGACACCATAATGGGATGACCTCAGACCATTTGCATCCTTAATTTTGTGAGATTAAGTATGAGGATACAATCTTAGGTGATGACCTTAGACCCTTATAACATCACTGAGAGGTGATGAGGTCTTAGGTTAGACACCATAACGGGATGACCTCAGACCCTTAACATCATTAATTTGGTGAGATAAATTATGAGGATAACATCGTAGGTGATGACCTCAGACCCTTATTACATCACTCAGTGGTGACGAGGTCTTAGGTTAGACACCATAATGGGATGACCTCAGACCCTTGACATCATTAATTTGGTGAGATTAATTATGAGGATAACATCTTAGGTGATGACCTCAGACCCTTATAACATCACTCAGTGGTGACAAGGTCTTAGGCCAGACACCATAATGGGATGACCTCATACCCTTCACATCATTACTTTGGTGAGATTAATTATGAGGATAACATCTTAGGTGATGACCTCAGACCCTTATAACATCACTCAGTGGTGACGAGGTCTTAGGTTAGACACCATAATGGGATGACCTCAGACCCTTGACATCATTAATTTGGTAAGATTAATTATGAGGATAACATCTTAGGTGATGACCTCAGACCCTTATAACATCACTCAGTGGTGCCGAGGTCTTAGGTCAGACACCATAATGGGATGACCTCAGACCCTTGACATCATTAATTTGGTGCGATTAATTATGAGGATAACATCTTAGGTGATGACCTCAGACCCTTAAACATCACTCTCTGGTGACGAGGTCTTAGGTCAGACACCATAATTGGATGACCTTAGACCCTTGACATCATTAATTTGGTGAGATTAATTATGAGGATAACATCTTAGGTGATGACCTCAGACCCTTATAACATCACTCAGTGGTGACGAGGTCTTAGGTCAAACACCATAATGGGATGACCTCAGACCCTTAACATCATAAATTTGGTGAGATTAAATATGAGGATAACATCTTAGGTGATGACCTCAGAGCCTTATAACATCACTCAGTGGTGACGAGGTCTTAGGTCAGACACCATAATGGGATGACCTCAGACCCTTAACATCATTAATTTGGTGAGATTAAATATGAGGATAACATCTTAGGTGATGACCTCAGACCCTTATAACATCACTCATTGGTGACGAGGTCTTAGGTCAGACACCATAATGGGTTGACCTCAGACCCTTAACATCATTAATTTGGTGAGATTAATTATGAGGATAACATCTTAGGTGATGACCTCAGACCCTTATAACATCACTCAGTGGTGCCGAGGTCTTAGGTCAGACACCATAATGGGATGACCTCAGACCCTTGACATCATTAATTTGGTGAGATAAATTATGAGGATAACATCTGGGGTGATGACCTGAGACCCTTATAACATCACTTAGTGGTGACGAGGTATTAGGTCAGACACCATAATTAGATGTCCTCAGACCATTAACATCCTTAATTTTGTGAGATTAAGTATGAGGATAACATCTTAAGTGATGACCTCAAACCCTTATAACATCACTCAGTGGTGACGAGGTCTTAGGTCAGACACCATAATGGGATGATCTCAGACCCTTAACATCATTAATTTGGTGAGATAAATTATGAGGATAACATCTTAGGTGATGACCTCAGACCCTTATTACATCACTCAGTGGTGACGAGGTCTTAGGTTTGACACCATAATGGGATGACCTCAGACCCTTGACATAATTAATTTGGTGAGATTAATTATTAGGATAACATCTTAGGTGATGACCTCAGACCCTTATAACATCACTCAGTGGAGACAAGGTCTTAGGTCAGACCCCATAATGGGATGACCTCAGACCCTTAACTTCATATATTTGGTGAGATTAATTCTCAGGATAACATCTTAGGTGATAACCTCAGACCCTTATTTCATCACTCAGTGGTGACGAGGTATTAGGTCAAACACCATAATGGGATGACCTCAGACCCTTAACATCAATAATTTGGTGAGATTAATTATGAGGATAACATCTTAGGTGATGACCTCAGACCCTTATAACATCACTCAGTGGTGACGAGGTCTTAGGCCAAACACCATAGTGGGATGACCTCAGAACCTTACCATCATTAACTTGGTGAGATTTATTATGAGGATAACATATTAGGTGATGATCTCAGACCCTTATAACATCACTCAGTGGTGACAAGGTCTTAGGCCAGACACCATAATGGGATGACCTAACACCCTTGACATCATTACTTTGGTGAGATTAATTATGAGGATAACATCTTAGGTGATGACCTCAGACCCTTATAACATCACTCAGTGTTGACGAGGTCTTAGGTCAGACACCATAATGGGATGACCTCAGACCCTTGACATCATTAATTTGGTGAGATTAATTATGAGGATAACATCTTAGGTGATGACCTCAGACCCTTATAACATCACTCAGTGGTGACGAGGTCTTAGGTCAGACACCATATTGGGATGACCTCAGACCCTTAACATCATTAATTTGGTGAGATTAAATATGAGGATAACATCTTAGGTGATGACCTCAGACCCTCATATCATCACTCAGTGGTGACGAGGTCTTAGGTCAGACACCATAATGGGATGACCTCAGACCCTTAATATCATTAATTTGGTGAGATAAATTATGAGGATAACATCTTAGGTGATGACCTGAGACCCTTATAAAATCACTCAGTGGTGACGAGGGCTTAGGTCAGACACCATAATGGGATGACCTCAGACCATTAACATCCTTAATTTTGTGAGATTAAGTATGAGGATACAATCTTAGGTGATGACCTCAGACCCTTATAACATCACTGAGAGGTGATGAGGTCTTAGGTTAGACACCATAATGGGATGACCTCAGACCCTTAACATCATTAATTTGGTGAGATAAATTATGAGGATAACATCGTAGGTGATGACCTCAGACCCTTATTACATCACTCAGTGGTGATGAGGTCTTAGGTTAGACACCATAATGGGATGACCTCAGACCCTTGACAACATTAATTTGGTGAGATTAATTATGAGGATAACATCTTAGGTGATGACCTCAGACCCTTATAACATCACTCAGTGGTGACAAGGTCTTAGTCCAGACACCATAATGGGATGACCTCATACCCTTCACATCATTACTTTGGTGAGATTAATTATGAGGATAACATCTTAGGTGATGACCTCAGACCCTTATAACATCACTCAGTGGTGACGAGGTCTTAGGTTAGACACCATAATGGGATGACCTCAGACCCTTGACATCATTAATTTGGTAAGATTAATTATGAGGATAACATCTTAGGTGATGACCTCAGACCCTTATAACATCACTCAGTGGTGCCGAGGTCTTAGGTCAGACACCATAATGGGATGACCTCAGACCCTTGACATCATTAATTTGGTGCGATTAATTATGAGGATAACATCTTAGGTGATGACCTCAGACCCTTAAACATCACTCTGTGGTGACGAGGTCTTAGGTCAGACACCATAATTGGATGACCTTAGACCCTTGACATCATTAATTTGGTGAGATTAATTATGAGGATAACATCTTAGGTGATGACCTCAGACCCTTATAACATCACTCAGTGGTGATGAGGTCTTAGGTCAGACACCATAATGGGATGACCTCAGACCCTTAACATCATAAATTTGGTGAGATTAAATATGAGGATAACATCTTAGGTGATGACCTCAGACCCTTATAACATCACTCAGTGGTGACGAGGTCTTAGGTCAGACACCATAATGGGATGACCTCAGACCCTTAACATCATTAATTTGGTGAGATTAAATATGAGGATAACATCTTAGGTGATGACCTCAGACCCTTATAACATCACTCATTGGTGATGAGGTCTTAGGTCAGACACCATAATGGGTTGACCTCAGACCCTTAACATCATTAATTTGGTGAGATTAATTATGAGGATAACATCTTAGGTGATGACCTCAGACCCTTATAACATCACTCAGTGGTGCCGAGGTCTTAGGTCAGACACCATATTGGGATGACCTCAGACCCTTGACATCGTTAATTTGGTGAGATAAATTATGAGGATAACATCTTAGGTGATGACCTGAGACCCTTATAACATCACTTAGTGGTGACGAGGTATTAGGTCAGACACCATAATTAGATGTCCTCAGACCATTAACATCCTTAATTTTGTGAGATTAAGTATGAGGATAACATCTTAAGTGATGACCTCAAACCCTTATAACATCACTCAGTGGTGATGAGGTCTTACTTCAGACACCATAATGGGATGATCTCAGACCCTTAACATCATTAATTTGGTGAGATAAATTATGAGGATAACATCTTAGGTGATGACCTCAGACCCTTATTACATCACTCAGTGGTGACGAGGTCTTAGGTTTGACACCATAATGGGATGACCTCAGACCCTTGACATAATTAATTTGGTGAGATTAATTATTAGGATAACATCTTAGGTGATGACCTCAGACCCTTATAACATCACTCAGTGGAGACAAGGTCTTAGGTCAGACCCCATAATGGGATGACCTCAGACCCTTAACTTCATTTATTTGGTGAGATTAATTCTCAGGATAACATCTTAGGTGATGACCTCAGACCCTTATTTCATCACTCAGTGGTGACGAGGTATTAGGTCAAACACCATAATGGGATGACCTCAGACCCTTAACATCAATAATTTGGTGAGATTAATTATGAGGATAACATCTTAGGTGATGACCTCAGACCCTTATAACATCACTCAGTGGTGACGAGGTCTTAGGTCAAACACCATAGTGGGATGACCTCAGAACCTTACCATCATTAACTTGGTGAGATTTATTATGAGGATAACATATTAGGTGATGACCTCAGACCCTTATAACATCACTCAGTGGTGACAAGGTCTTAGGCCAGACACCATAATGGGATGACCTAACACCCTTGACATCATTACTTTGGTGAGATTAATTATGAGGATAACATCTTAGGTGATGACCTCAGACCCTTATAACATCACTCAGTGTTGACGAGGTCTTAGGTCAGACACCATAATGGGATGACCTCAGACCCTTGACATCATTAATTTGGTGAGATTAATTATGAGGATAACATCTTAGGTGATGACCTCAAACCCTTATAACATCACTCAGTGGTGACGAGGTCTTAGGTCAGACACCATATTGGGATGACCTCAGACCCTTAACATCATTAATTTGGTGAGATTAAATATGAGGATAACATCTTAGGTGATGACCTCAGACCCTCATATCATCACTCAGTGGTGACGAGGTCTTAGGTCAGACACCATAATGGGATGACCTCAGAACCTTAACATCATTAATTTGGTGAGATAAATTATGAGGATAACATCTTAGGTGATGACCTGAGACCCTTATAAAATCACTCAGTGGTGACGAGGGCTTAGGTCAGACACCATAATGGGATGACCTCAGACCGTTAACATCCTTAATTTCGTGAGATTAAGTATGAGGATACAATCTTAGGTGATGACCTCAGACCCTTATAACATTACTGAGAGGTGATGAGGTCTTAGGTTAGACACCATAATGGGATGACCTCAGACCCTTAACATCATTAATTTGGTGAGATAAATTATGAGGATAACATCGTAGGTGATGACCTCAGACCCTTATTACATCACTCAGTGGTGACGAGGTCTTAGGTTAGACACCATAATGGGATGACCTCAGACCCTTGACATCATTAATTTGGTGAGATTAATTATGAGGATAACATCTTAGGTGATGACCTCAGACCCTTATAACATCACTCAGTGGTGACAAGGTCTTAGGCCAGACACCATAATGGGATGACCTCATACCCTTCACATCATTACTTTGGTGAGATTAATTATGAGGCTAACATCTTAGGTGATGACCTCAGACCCTTATAACATCACTCATTGGTGACGAGGTCTTAGGTCAAACTCCATAGTGGGATGACCTCAGACCCTTACCATCATTAATTTGGTGAGATTAATTATGAGGATAACATATTAGGTGATGACCTCAGACCCTTATAACATCACTCAGTGGTGACAAGGTCTTAGGTCAGACACCATAATGGGATGACCTCATACCCTTGACATCATTACTTTGGTGAGATTAATTATGAGGATAACATCTTAGGGGATGACCTCAGACCCTTATAACATCACTCAGTGGTGACGAGGTCTTAGGTGAGACACCATAATGGGATGACCTCAGACCCTTAACATCATTACTTTGGTGAGATTAATTATGAGGCTAACATCTTAGGTGATGACCTCAGACCCTTATAACATCACTCAGTGGTGACGAGGTCTTAGGTCAAACACCATAGTGGGATGACCTCAGACCCTTACCATCATTAATTTGGTGAGATTAATTATGAGGATAACATATAAGGTGATGACCTCAGACCCTTATAACATCACTCAGTGGTGACAAGGTCTTAGGTCAGACACCATAATGGGATGACCTCATACCCTTGACATCATTAAATTGGTGAGATTAATTATGAGGATAACATCTTAGGTGATGACCTCAGACCCTTATAACATCACTCAGTGGTGACAAGGTCTTAGGCCAGACACCATAATGGGAGGACCTCATACCCTTCACATCATTACTTTGGTGAGATTAATTATGAGGCTAACATCTTAGGTGATGACCTCAGACCCTTATAACATCACTCAGTGGTAACGAGGTCTTAGGTGAGACACCATAATGGGATGACCTCAGACCCTTAACATCATTAATTTGGTGAGATTAATTATGAGGATAACACCTTAGGTGATGACCTCAGACCCATATAACATCACTCTGTGGTGACGAGGTCTTAGGTCTGACACCATAATGGGATGACCTCATACCCTTAACATCATTAATTTGGTGAGATTAATTATGATGATAACATCTTAGGTGATGACCTCAGACCCTTATAACATCACTCAGTGGTGACGAGGTCTTAGGTCAGACACCATAATGGGATGACCTCAGACCCTTATCATCATTAATTTGGTGAGATTAATTATGAGGATAACATCTTAGGTGATGACCTCAGACCCTTATAACATCACTCAGTGGTGACGAGGTCTTAGGTTAGACACCATAATGGGATGACCTCAGACCCTTGACATCATTAATTTGGTAAGATTAATTATGAGGATAACATCTTAGGTGATGACCTCAGACCCTTATAACATCACTCAATGGTGCCGAGGTCTTAGGTCAGACACCATAATGGGATGACCTCAGACCCTTGACATCATTAATTTGGTGCGATTAATTATGAGGATAACATCTTAGGTGATGACCTCAAACCGTTAAACATCACTCTGTGGTGACGAGGTCTTAGGTCAGACACCATAATTGGATGACCTTAGACCCTTGACATCATTAATTTGGTGAGATTAATTATGAGGATAACATCTTAGGTGATGACCTCAGACCCTTATAACATCTCTCAGTGGTGACGAGGTCTTAGGTCAGACACCATAATTGGATGACCTTAGACCCTTGACATCATTAATTTGGTGAGATTAATTATGAGGATAACATCTTAGGTGATGACCTCAGACCCTTATAACATCACTCAGTGGTGACGAGGTCTTAAGTCAGACACCATAATGGGATGACCTCAGACCCTTAACATCATTAATTTGGTGAGATTAATTATGAGGATAACATCTTAGGTGATGACCTCAGACCCTTATAACATCACTCATTGGTGACGAGGTCTTAGGTCAAACACCATAGTGGGATGACCTCAGACCCTTACCATCATTAATTTGGTGAGATTAATTATGAGGATAACATCTTAGGTGATGACCTCAGACCCTTATAACATCACTCCGTGGTGACAAGGTCTTAGGTCAGACACCATAATGGGATGACCTCATATCCTTGACATCATTAATTTGTTGAGATTAATTATGAGAATAACATCTTAGGTGATGACCTCAGACCTTTATAACATCACTCAGTGGTGACGATGTCTTAGGTCAAACACCATAATGGGATGACATCAGACCCTAGACATCATTAATTTGGTGAGATTAATTATGAGGATAACATCTCAGGTGATGACCCCAGACCCTTATAACATCACTCAGTGGTGACGAGGTCTTAGGTTAGACACCATAATGGGATGACCTCATACCCATAACATCGTTTATTTGGTGAGATTAAATATGAGGATAACGTCTTAGGTGATGACCTCAGACCCTTATAACATCACTCTGTGGTGACGAGGTCTTAGGTTAGACACCATAATGGGATGACCTCAGACCCATAACATCATTTATTTGGTGAGATTAAATATGATGATAACGTCTTAGGTGATGACCTCAGACCCTTATAACATCAGTCAGTGGTAACGAGGTCTTAGGTCAGACCCCATAATGGGACGACCTCAGACCCTTAACATCATTTATTTGGTGAGATTAATTATGAGGATAACATCTTAGGTGATGACCTCACACCCTTATTTCATCACTCATTGGTGACGAGGTATTAGGTCAAACACCATAATGGGATGACCCCAGACCCTTAACATCATTAATTTGTTGAGATTAATTATGAGGATAACATCTTAGGTGATGACCTCAGACCCTTATAACATCACTCATTGGTGACGAGGTCTTAGGTCAAACACCATAGTGGGATGACCTCAGACCCTTACCATCATTAATTTGGTGAGATTAATTATGAGGATAACATATTAGGTGATGACCTCAGACCCTTATAACATCACTCAGTGGTGACAAGGTCTTAGGCCAGACACCATAATGGGATGACCTCATACCCTTGACATCATTACTTTGGTGAGATTAATTATGAGGATAACATCTTAGGGGATGACCTCAGACCCTTATAACATCACTCAGTGGTGACGAGGTCTTAGGTCAGACACCATAATGGGATGACCTCAGACCCTTGACATCATTAATTTGGTGAGATTAATTATGAGGATAACATCTTAGGTGATGACCTCAGACAGTTATAACATCACTCAGTGGTGACGAGGTCTTAGGTCAGACACCATAATGGGATGACCTCAGACCCTTAACATTATTAATTTAGTGAGATTAAATATGAGGATAACATCTTAGGTGATGACCTCAGACCCTTATAACATCACTCAGTGGTGACGAGGTCTTAGGTGAGACACCATAATGGGATGACCTCAGACCCTTAACATCATTAATTTGGTGAGATTAATTATGAGGATAACACCTTAGGTGATGACCTCAGACCCATATAACATCACTCTGTGGTGACGAGGTCTTAGGTCTGACACCATAATGGTATGACCTCAGACCCTTAACATCATTAATTTGGTGAGATAAATTATGAGGATAACATCTTAGGTGATGACCTGAGACCCTTATAAAATCACTCAGTGGTGACGAGGGCTTAGGTCAGACACCATAATGGTATGACCACAGACCATTAACATCCTTAATTTTGTGAGATTAAGTATGAGGATACAACTTAGGTGATGACCTCAGACCCTTATAACATCACTGAGAGGTGATGAGGTCTTAGGTTAGACACCATAATGGGATGACCTCAGACCCTTAACATCATTAATTTGGTGAGATAAATTATGAGGATAATATCGTAGGTGATGACCTCAGACCCTTATTACATCACTCAGTGGTGACGAGGTCTTAGGTTAGACACCATAATGGGATGACCTCAGACCCTTGACATCATTAATTTGGTGAGATTAATTATGAGGATAACATCTTAGGTGATGACCTCAGACCCTTATAACATCACTCCGTGGTGACAAGGTCTTAGGTCAGACACCATAATGGGATGACCTCATATCCTTGACATCATTAATTTGTTGAGATTAATTATGAGAATAACATCTTAGGTGATGACCTCAGACCTTTATAACATCACTCAGTGGTGACGATGTCTTAGGTCAGACACCATAATGGGATGACCTTAGACCCTAGACATCATTAATTTGGTGAGATTAATTTTGAGGATAACATCTCAGGTGATGACCCAAGACCCTTATAACATCACTCAGTGGTGACGAGGTCTTAGGTTAGACACCATAATGGGATGACCTCATACTCATAACATCGTTTATTTGGTGAGATTAAATATGAGGATAACGTCTTAGGTGATGACCTCAGACCCTTATAACATCACTCTGTGGTGACGAGGTCTTAGGTTAGACACCATAATGGGATGACCTCAGACCCATAACATCATTTATTTGGTGAGATTAAATATGAGGATAACGTCTTAGGTGATGACCTCAGACCCTTATAACATCACTCAGTGGTAACGAGGTCTTAGGTCAGACCCCATAATAGGATGACCTCAGACCCTTAACATCATTTATTTGGTGAGATTAATTATGAGGATAACATCTTAGGTGATGACCTCAGACCCTTATTTCATCACTCATTGGTGACGAGGTATTAGGTCAAACACCATAATGGGATGACCCCAGACCCTTAACATCATTAATTTGGTGAGATTAATTATGAGGATAACATCTTAGGTGATGACCTCAGACCCTTATAACATCACTCATTGGTGACGAGGTCTTAGGTCAAACACCATAGTGGGATGACCTCAGACCCTTACCATCATTAATTTGGTGAGATTAATTATGAGGATAACATATTAGGTGATGACCTCAGACCCTTATAACATCACTCAGTGGTGACAAGGTCTTAGGTCAGACACCATAATGGGATGACCTCATACCCTTGACATCATTACTTTGGTGAGATTAATTATGAGGATAACATCTTAGGGGATGACCTCAGACCCTTATAACATCACTCAGTGGTGACGAGGTCTTAGGTGAGACACCATAATGGGATGACCTCAGACCCTTAACATCATTAATTTGGTGAGATTAATTATGAGGATAACACCTTAGGTGATGACCTCAGACCCATATAACATCACTTTGTGGTGACGAGGTCTTAGGTCTGACACCATAATGGGATGACCTCAGACCCTTAACATCATTAATTTGGTGAGATAAATTATGAGGATAACATCTTAGGTGATGACCTGAGACCCTTATAAAATCACTCAGTGGTGACGAGGGCTTAGGTCAGACACCATAATGGTATGACCACAGACCATTAACATCCTTAATTTTGTGAGATTAAGTATGAGGATACAACTTAGGTGATGACCTCAGACCCTTATAACATCACTGAGAGGTGATGAGGTCTTAGGTTAGACACCATAATGGGATGACCTCAGACCCTTAACATCATTAATTTGGTGAGATAAATTATGAGGATAACATCGTAGGTGATGACCTCAGACCCTTATTACATCACTCAGTGGTGACGAGGTCTTAGGTTAGACACCATAATGGGATGACCTCAGACCCTTGACATCATTAATTTGGTGCGATTAATTATGAGGATAACATCTTAGGTGATGACCTCAGACCCTTAAACATCACTCTGTGGTGACGAGGTCTTAGGTCAGACACCATAATTGGATGACCTTAGACCCTTGACATCATTAATTTGGTGAGATTAATTATGAGGATAACATCTTAGGTGATGACCTCAGACCCTTATTACATCACTCAGTGGTGACGAGGTCTTAGGTCAGACACCATAATGGGATGACCTCAGACCCTTGACATCATTAATTTGGTGCGATTAATTATGAGGATAACATCTTAGGTGATGACCTCAGACCCTTAAACATCACTCTGTGGTGACGAGGTCTTAGGTCAGACACCATAATTGGATGACCTTAGACCCTTGACATCATTAATTTGGTGAGATTAATTATGAGGATAACATCTTAGGTGATGACCTCAGACCCTTATAACATCACTCAGTGGTGACGAGGTCTTAGGTCAGACACCATAATGGGATGACCTCAGACCCTTAACATCATAAATTTGGTGAGATTAAATATGAGGATAACATCTTAGGTGATGACCTCAGACCCTTATAACATCACTCAGTGGTGACGAGGTCTTAGGTCAGACACCATAATGGGATGACCTCAGACCCTTAACATCATTAATTTGGTGAGATTAAATATGAGGATAACATCTTAGGTGATGACCTCAGACCCTTATAACATCACTCATTGGTGACGAGGTCTTAGGTCAGACACCATAATGGGTTGACCTCAGACCCTTAACATCATTAATTTGGTGAGATTAATTATGAGGATAACATCTTAGGTGATGACCTCAGACCCTTATAACATCACTCAGTGGTGCCGAGGTCTTAGGTCAGACACCATAATGGGATGACCTCAGACCCTTGACATCATTAATTTGGTGCGATTAATTATGAGGATAACATCTTAGGTGATGACCTCAGACCCTTAAACATCACTCAGTGGTGACGAGGTCTTAGGTCAGACACCATAATTGGATGACCTCAGACCCTTGACATCATTAATTTGGTGAGATTAATTATGAGGATAACATCTTAGGTGATGACCTCAGACGCTTATAACATCACTCAGTGGTGACGAGGTCTTAGGTCAGACACCGTAATGGGATGACCTCAGACCCTCAACATAATTAATTTGGTGAGATTAAATATGAGGATAACATCTTAGGTGATGACTCAGACCCTTATAACATCACTCAGTGGTGACGAGGTCTTAGGTCAGACACCATAATGGGATGACCTCAGACCCTTAACATCATTAATTTGGTGAGATTAATTATGAGGATAGCATCTTAGGTGATGACCTCAGACCCTTATAACATCACTCCGTGGTGACAAGGTCTTAGGTCAGACACCATAATGGGATGACCTCATATCCTTGACATCATTAATTTGTTGAGATTAATTATGAGAATAACATCTTAGGTGATGACCTCAGACCTTTATAACATCACTCAGTGGTGACGATGTCTTAGGTCAGACACCATAATGGGATGACCTTAGACCCTAGACATCATTAATTTGGTGAGATTAATTTTGAGGATAACATCTCAGGTGATGACCCCAGACCCTTATAACATCACTCAGTGGTGACGAGGTCTTAGGTTAGACACCATAATGGGATGACCTCATACCCATAACATCGTTTATTTGGTGAGATTAAATATGAGGATAACGTCTTAGGTGATGACCTCAGACCCTTATAACATCACTCTGTGGTGACGAGGTCTTAGGTTAGACACCATAATGGGATGACCTCAGACCCATAACATCATTTATTTGGTGAGATTAAATATGAGGATAACGTCTTAGGTGATGACCTCAGACCCTTATAACATCACTCAGTGGTAACGAGGTCTTAGGTCAGACCCCATAATGGTATGACCTCAGACCCTTAACATAATTTATTTGGTGAGATTAATTATGAGGATAACATCTTAGGTGATGACCTCAGACCCTTATAACATCACTCAGTGGTGACAAGGTCTTAGGCCAGACACCATAATGGGATGACCTCATACCCTTGACATCATTACTTTGGTGAGATTAATTATGAGGATAACATCTTAGGGGATGACCTCAGACCCTTATAACATCACTCAGTGGTGACGAGGTCTTAGGTCAGACACCATAATGGGATGACCTCAGACCCTTGACATCATTAATTTGGTGAGATTAATTATGAGGATAACATCTTAGGTGATGACCTCAGACAGTTATAACATCACTTAGTGGTGACGAGGTCTTAGGTCAGACACCATAATGGGATGACCTCAGACCCTTAACATTATTAATTTAGTGAGATTAAATATGAGGATAACATCTTAGGTGATGACCTCAGACCCTTATAACATCACTCAGTGGTGACGAGGTCTTAGGTGAGACACCATAATGGGATGACCTCAGACCCTTAACATCATTAATTTGGTGAGATTAATTATGAGGATAACACCTTAGGTGATGACCTCAGACCCATATAACATCACTCTGTGGTGACGAGGTCTTAGGTCTGACACCATAATGGGATGACCTCAAACCCTTAACATCATTAATTTGGTGAGATAAATTATGAGGATAACATCTTAGGTGATGACCTGAGACCCTTATAAAATCACTCAGTGGTGACGAGGGCTTAGGTCAGACACCATAATGGTATGACCACAGACCATTAACATCCTTAATTTTGTGAGATTAAGTATGAGGATACAACTTAGGTGATGACCTCAGACCCTTATAACATCACTGAGAGGTGATGAGGTCTTAGGTTAGACACCATAATGGGATGACCTCAGACCATTAACATCATTAATTTGGTGAGATAAATTATGAGGATAACATCGTAGGTGATGACCTCAGACCCTTATTACATCACTCAGTGGTGATGAGGTCTTAGGTTAGACACCATAATGGGATGACCTCAGACCCTTGACATCATTAATTTGGTGAGATTAATTATGAGGATAACATCTTAGGTGATGACCTCAGACCCTTATAACATCACTCAGTGGTGACAAGGTCTTAGGCCAGACACCATAATGGGATGACCTCATACCCTTCACATCATTACTTTGGTGAGATTAATTATGAGGATAACATCTTAGGTGATGACCTCAGACCCTTATAACATCACTCAGTGGTGACGAGGTCTTAGGTTAGACACCATAATGGGATGACCTCAGACCCTTGACATCATTAATTTGGTAAGATTAATTATGAGGATAACATCTTAGGTGATGACCTCAGACCCTTATAACATCACTCAGTGGTGCCGAGGTCTTAGGTCAGACACCATAATGGGATGACCTCAGACCCTTGACATCATTAATTTGGTGCGATTAATTATGAGGATAACATCTTAGGTGATGACCTCAGACCCTTAAACATCACTCAGTGGTGACGAGGTCTTAGGTCAGACACCATAATTGGATGACCTCAGACCCTTGACATCATTAATTTGGTGAGATTAATTATGAGGATAACATCTTAGGTGATGACCTCAGACCCTTATATCATCACTCATTGGTGACGAGGTCTTAGGTCAGACAACGTAAAGGGTTGACCTCAGACCCTTAACATCATTAATTTGGTGAGATTAATTATGAGGATAACATCTTAGGTGATGACCTCAGACCCTTATAACATCACTCAGTGGTGCCGAGGTCTTAGGTCAGACACCATAATGGGATGACCTCAGACCGTTGACATCATTAATTTGGTGCGATTAATTATGAGGATAACATCTTAGGTGATGACCTCAGACCCTTAAACATCACTCAGTGGTGACGAGGTCTAAGGTCAGACACCATAATTGGATGACCTCAGACCCTTGACATCATTAATTTGGTGAGATTAATTATGAGGATAACATCTTAGGTGATGACCTCAGACGCTTATAACATCACTCAGTGGTGACGAGGTCTTAGGTCAGACACCATAATGGGATGACCTCAGACCCTTAACATAATTAATTTGGTGAGATTAAATATGAGGATAACATCTTAGGTGATGACCTCAGACACTTATAACATCACTCAGTGGTGACGAGGTCTTAGGTCAGACACCATAATGGGATGACCTCAGACCCTTAACATCATAAATTTGGTGAGATTAAATATGAGGATAACATCTTAGGTGATGACCTCAGACCCTTATAACATCACTCAGTGGTGACGAGGTCTTAGGTCAGACACCATAATGGGATGACCTCAGACCCTTGACATCATTACTTTAGTGAGATTAATTATGAGGATAACATCTTAGGTGATGACCTCAGACCCTTATAACATCACTCAGTGTTGACGAGATCTTAGGTCAGACACCATAATGGGATGACCTCAGACCCTTGACATCATTAATTTGGTGAGATTAATTATGAGGATAACATCTTAGGTGATGACCTCAGACCCTTATAACATCACTCAGTGGTGACGAGGTCTTAGGTCAGTTACCATAATGGGTTGACCTCAGACCCTTAACATCATTAATTTTGTGAGAATAATTATGAGGATAACATCTTAGGTGATGACCTCAGACCCTAATAACATCACTCAGTGGTGCCGAGGTCTTAGGTCAGACACCATAATGGGATGACCTCAGACCCTTGACATCATTAATTTGGTGCGATTAATTATGAGGATAACATCTTAGGTGATGACCTCAGACCCTTAAACATCACTCAGTGGTGACGAGGTCTTAGGTCAGACACCATAATTGGATGACCTCAGACCCTTGACATCATTAATTTGGTGAGATTAATTATGAGGATAACATCTTAGGTGATGACCTCAGACGCTTATAACATCACTCATTGGTGACGAGGTATTAGGTCAGACACCATAATGGGATGACCCCAGACCCTTAACATCATTAATTTGGTGAGATTAATTATGAGGATAACATCTTAGGTGATGACTCAGACCCTTATAAGATCACTCAGTGGTGACGAGGTCTTAGGTCAGACACCATAATGGGATGACCTCAGACCCTTACCATCATTAATTTGGTGAGATTAATTATGAGGATAACATCTTAGGTGATGACCTCAGACCCTTATAACATCACTCAGTGGTGACAAGGTCTTAGGCCAGACACCATAATGGGATGACCTCATACCCTTGACATCATTACTTTGGTGAGATTAATTATGAGGATAACATCTTAGGGGATGACCTCAGACCCTTATAACATCACTCAGTGGTGACGAGGTCTTAGGTCAGACACCATAATGGGATGACCTCAGACCCTTGACATCATTAATTTGGTGAGATTAATTATGAGGATAACATCTTAGGTGATGACCTCAGACGCTTATAACATCACTCAGTGGTGACGAGGTCTTAGGTCAGACACCATAATGGGATGACCTCAGACCCTTAACATAATTAATTTGGTGAGATTAAATATGAGGATAACATCTTAGGTGATGACCTCAGACACTTATAACATCACTCATTGGTGACGAGGTCTTAGGTCAGACACCATAATGGGATGACCTCAGACCCTTAACATCATAAATTTGGTGAGATTAAATATGAGGATAACATCTTAGCTGATGACCTCAGACCCTTATAACATCACTCAGTGGTGACGAGGTCTTAGGTCAGACACCATAATGGGATGACCTCAGACCCTTGACATCATTACTTTAGTGAGATTAATTATGAGGATAACATCTTAGGTGATGACCTCAGACCCTTATAACATCACTCAGTGTTGACGAGGTCTTAGGTCAGACACCATAATGGGATGACCTCAGACCCTTGACATCATTAATTTGGTGAGATTAATTATGAGGATAACATCTTAGGTGATGACCTCAGACCCTTATAACATCACTCAGTGGTGACGAGGTCTTAGGTTAGTTACCATAATGGGTTGACCTCAGACCCTTAACATCATTAATTTGGTGAGAATAATTATGAGGATAACATCTTAGGTGATGACCTCAGACCCTAATAACATCACTCAGTGGTGCCGAGGTCTTAGGTCAGACACCATAATGGGATGACCTCAGACCCTTGACATCATTAATTTGGTGCGATTAATTATGAGGATAACATCTTAGGTGATGACCTCAGACCCTTAAACATCACTCAGTGGTGACGAGGTCTTAGGTCAGACACCATAATTGGATGACCTCAGACCCTTGACATCATTAATTTGGTGAGATTAATTATGAGGATAACATCTTAGGTGATGACCTCAGACGCTTATAACATCACTCAGTGGTGACGAGGTCTTAGGTCAGACACCATAATGGGATGACCTCAGACCCTTAACATAATTAATTTGGTGAGATTAAATATGAGGATAACATCTTAGGTGATGACTCAGACCCTTATAAGATCACTCAGTGGTGACGAGGTCTTAGGTCAGACACCATAATGGGATGACCTCAGACCCTTAACATCATTAATTTGGTGAGATTAATTATGAGGATAACATCTTAGGTGATGACCTCAGACCCTTATAACATCACTCCGTGGTGACAAGGTCTTAAGTCAGACACCATAATGGGATGACCTCATATCCTTGACATCATTAATTTGTTGAGATTAATTATGAGAATAACACCTTAGGTGATGACCTCAGACCTTTATAACATCACTCAGTGGTGACGATGTCTTAGGTCAGACACCATAATGGGATGACCTCAGACCCTAGACATCATTAATTTGGTGAGATTAATTATGAGGATAACATCTCAGGTGATGACCCCAAACCCTTATAACATCACTCAGTGGTGACGAGGTCTTAGGTTAGAAACCATAATGGGATGACCTCAGACCCATAACATCATTTATTTGGTGAGATTAAATATGAGGATAACGTCTGAGGTGATGACCTCAGACCCTTATAACATCACTCAGTGGTGACGAGGTCTTAGGTTAGACACCATAATGGGATGACCTCAGACCCATAACATCATTTATTTGGTGAGATTAAATATGAGGATAACGTCTGAGGTGATGACCTCAGACCCTTATAACATCACTCAGTGGAGACGAGGTATTAGGTCAAACACCATAATGGGATGACCTCAGACCCTTAACATCATTAATTTGGTGAGATTAATTATGAGGATAACATCTTAGGTGATGACCTCAGACCCTTATTACATCACTCAGTTGTGACGAGGTCTTAGGTTAGACACCATAATGGGATGACCTCAGACCCTTGACATAATTAATTTGGTGAGATTAAATATGAGGATAACGTCTTAGGTGATGACCTCAGACCCTTATAACATCACTCAGTGGAGACGAGGTCTTAGGTCAGACCCCATAATGGGATGACCTCAGACCCTTAACATCATTTATTTGGTGAGATTAATTATGAGGATAACATCTTAGGTGATGACCTCAGACCCTTATTTCATCACTCAGTGGTGACGAGGTATTAGGTCAAACACCATAATGGGATGACCTCAGACCCTTGACATCATTAATTTGGTTAGATTAATTATGAGGATAACATCTTAGGTGATGACCTCAGACGCTTATAACATCACTCAGTGGTGACGAGGTCTTAGGTCAGACACCATAATGGGATGACCTCAGACCCTTAACATAATTAATTTGGTGAGATGAAATATGAGGATAACATCTTAGGTGATGACCTCAGACACTTATAACATCACTCAGTGGTGACGAGGTCTTAGGTCAGACACCATAATGGGATAACCTCAGACCCTTAACATCATAAATTTGGTGAGATTAAATATGAGGATAACATCTTAGGTGATGACCTCAGAGCATTATAACATCACTCAGTGGTGACGAGGTCTTAGGTCAGACACCATAATGGGATGACCTCAGACCCTTAACATCATTAATTTGGTGAGATTAAATATGAGGATAACATCTTAGGTGATGACCTCAGACCCTTATAACATCACTCATTGGTGACGAGGTCTTAGGTTAGACACCATAATGGGTTGACCTCAGAACCTTAACATCATTAATTTGGTGAGATTAATTATGAGGATAACATCTTAGGTGATGACCTCAGACCCTTATAACATCACTCAGTGGTGCCGAGGTCTTAGGTCAGACACCATAATGGGATGACCTCAGACCCTTGACATCATTAATTTGGTGCGATTAATTATGAGGATAACATCTTAGGTGATGACCTCAGACCCTTAAACATCACTCAGTGGTGACGAGGTCTTAGGTCAGACACCATAATTGGATGACCTCAGACCCTTGACATCATTAATTTGGTGAGATTAATTATGAGGATAACATCTTAGGTGATGACCTCAGACGCTTATAGCATCACTCAGTGGTGACGAGGTCTTAGGTCAGACACCATAATGGGATGACCTCAGACCCTTAACATAATTAATTTGGTGAGATTAAATATGAGGATAACGTCTTAGGTGATGACCTCAGACCCTTATAACATTACTCAGTGGTGACGAGGTCTTAGGTTAGACACCATAATGGGGTGACCTCAGACCATTAACATCATTAATTTGGTGAGATTAATTATGAGGATAACATCTTAGGTGATGACCTCAGACCCTTATAACATCACTCAGTGGTGCCGAGGTCTTAGGTCAGACACCATAATGGGATGACCTCAGACCCTTAACATCATTAATTTGGTGCGATTAATTATGAGGATAACATCTTAGGTGATGACCTCAGACCCTTATAACAACACTCAGTGGTGACGATGTCTTAGGTCAGACACCATAATTGGATTACCTCAGACCCTTGACATCATTAATTTGGTGAGATTAATTATGAGGATAACATCTTAGGTGATGACCTCAGACCCTTATAACATTACTCAGTGGTGACGAGGTCTTAGGTTAGACACCATAATGGGGTGACCTCAGACCATTAACATCATTAATTTGGTGAGATTAATTATGAGGATAACATCTTAGGTGATGACCTCAGACCCTTATAACATCACTCAGTGGTGACGAGGTCTTAGGTCAGACACCATAATGGGATGACCTCAGACCCTTAACATCAGTAATTTGGTGAGATTAATTATGATGATAACATCTTAGGTGATGACCTCAGACCCTTATAACAACACTCAGTGGTGACGATGTCTTAGGTCAGACACCATAATTGGATTACCTCAGACCCTTGACATCATTAATTTGGTGAGATTAATTATGAGGATAACATCTTAGGTGATGACCTCAGACCCTTATAACATCAGTCAGTGGTGACGAGGTCATAGGATATACACCATAATGGGATGACCTGAGACCCATAACATCATTTATTTGGTGAGATTAAATATGAGGATAACGTCTTAGGTGATGACCTCAGACCCTTATAACATCACTCAGTGGAGACGAGGTCTTAGGTCAGACCCCATAATGGGATGACCTCAGACCCTTAACATCATTTATTTGGTGAGATTAATTATGAGGATAACATCTTAGGTGATGACCTCAGACCCTTATTTCATCACTCAGTGGTGACGAGGTATTAGGTCAAACACCATAATGGGATGACCTCAGACCCTTGACATCATTAATTTGGTTAGATTAATTATGAGGATAACATCTTAGGTGATGACCTCAGACGCTTATAACATCACTCAGTGGTGACGAGGTCTTAGGTCAGACACCATAATGGGATGACCTCAGACCCTTAACATAATTAATTTGGTGAGATGAAATATGAGGATAACATCTTAGGTGATGACCTCAGACACTTATAACATCACTCAGTGGTGACGAGGTCTTAGGTCAGACACCATAATGGGATAACCTCAGACCCTTAACATCATAAATTTGGTGAGATTAAATATGAGGATAACATCTTAGGTGATGACCTCAGAGCATTATAACATCACTCAGTGGTGACGAGGTCTTAGGTCAGACACCATAATGGGATGACCTCAGACCCTTAACATCATTAATTTGGTGAGATTAAATATGAGGATAACATCTTAGGTGATGATCTCAGACCCTTATAACATCACTCATTGGTGACGAGGTCTTAGGTTAGACACCATAATGGGTTGACCTCAGAACCTTAACATCATTAATTTGGTGAGATTAATTATGAGGATAACATCTTAGGTGATGACCTCAGACCCTTATAACATCACTCAGTGGTGCCGAGGTCTTAGGTCAGACACCATAATGGGATGACCTCAGACCCTTGACATCATTAATTTGGTGCGATTAATTATGAGGATAACATCTTAGGTGATGACCTCAGACCCTTAAACATCACTCAGTGGTGACGAGGTCTTAGGTCAGACACCATAATTGGATGACCTCAGACCCTTGACATCATTAATTTGGTGAGATTAATTATGAGGATAACATCTTAGGTGATGACCTCAGACGCTTATAGCATCACTCAGTGGTGACGAGGTCTTAGGTCAGACACCATAATGGGATGACCTCAGACCCTTAACATAATTAATTTGGTGAGATTAAATATGAGGATAACGTCTTAGGTGATGACCTCAGACCCTTATAACATTACTCAGTGGTGACGAGGTCTTAGGTTAGACACCATAATGGGGTGACCTCAGACCATTAACATCATTAATTTGGTGAGATTAATTATGAGGATAACATCTTAGGTGATGACCTCAGACCCTTATAACATCACTCAGTGGTGCCGAGGTCTTAGGTCAGACACCATAATGGGATGACCTCAGACCCTTGACATCATTAATTTGGTGCGATTAATTATGAGGATAACATCTTAGGTGATGACCTCAGACCCTTAAACATCACTCAGTGGTGACGAGGTCTTAGGTCAGACACCATAATTGGATGACCTCAGACCCTTGACATCATTAATTTGGTGAGATTAATTATGAGGATAACATCTTAGGTGATGACCTCAGACGCTTATAGCATCACTCAGTGGTGACGAGGTCTTAGGTCAGAAACCATAATGGGATGACCTCAGACCCTTAACATAATTAATTTGGTGAGATTAAATATGAGGATAACATCTTAGGTGATGACTCAGACCCTTATAACATCACTCAGTGGTGATGAGGTCTTAGGTCAGACACCATAATGGGATGACCTCATATCCTTGACATCATTAATTTGTTGAGATTAATTATGAGAATAACATCTTAGGTGATGACCTCAGACCTTTATAACATCACTCAGTGGTGACGATGTCTTAGGTCAGACACCATAATGGGATGACCTCAGACCCTAGACATCATTAATTTGGTGAGATTAATTATGAGGATAACATCTCAGGTGATGACCCCAGACCCTTATAACATCACTCAGTGGTGACGAGGTCTTTGGTTAGACACCATAATGGGATAACCTCAGACCCATAACATCATTTATTTGGTGAGATTAAATATGAGGATAACGTCTGAGGTGATGACCTCAGACCCTTATAACATCACTCAGTGGTGACGAGGTCTTAGGTTAGACACCATAATGGGATGACCTCAGACCCATAACATCATTTATTTGGTGAGATTAAATATGAGGATAACGTCTTAGGTGATGACCTCAGACCCTTATAACATCACTCAGTGGTGACGAGGTCTTAGGTCAGACACCATAATGGGATGACCTCAGACCCTTAACATCATTAATTTGGTGAGATTAATTATGAGGATAACATCTTTGGTGATGACCTCAGACCCTTATAACATCAATCAGTGGTGACGAGGTCTTAGGTCAGACACCATAATGGGATGACCTCAGACCCTTACCATCATTAATTTGGTGAGATTAATTATGAGGATAACATCTTAGGTGATGACCTCAGACCCTTAAACATCACTCAGTGGTGACGAGGTCTTAGGCCAAACACCATAATTGGATGACCTCATACCCTTGACATCATTAATTTGGTGAGATTAATTATGAGGATAAAATCTTAGGTGATGACCTCAGACCCTTATAACATCACTCAGTGGTGACGAGGTCTTAAGTCAGGCACCATAATGGGATGACCTCAGACCCTTAACATCATTAATTTGGTGAGATTAAATATGAGGATAACATCTTTGGTGATGACCTCAGACCCTTATAACATCACTCAGTGGTGACGAGGTCTTAGGTCAGACCCCATAATGGGATGACCTCAGACCCTTAACATCATTTATTTGGTGAGATTAATTATGAGGATAACATCTTAGGTGATGACCTCAGACCCTTATTTCATCACTCATTGGTGACGAGGTATTATGTCAAACACCATAATGGGATGACCTCAGACCCTTAACATCATTAATTTGGTGAGATTAATTATGAGGATAACATCTTAGGTGATGACCTCAGACTCTTATAACATCACTCATTCGTGACGAGGTCTTAGGTCAAACACCATGGTGGGATGACCTCAGACCCTTACCATCATTAATTTGGTGAGATTAATTATGAGGATAACATATTAGGTGATGACCTCAGACCCTTATAACATCACTCAGTGGTGACAAGGTCTTTGGCCAGACACCATAATTTGATGACCTCATACCCTTGACATCATTACTTTGGTGAGATTAATTATGAGGATAACATCTTAGGTGATGACCTCAGACCCTTATAACATCACTTAGTGGTGACGAGGTCTTAGGTCAGACACCATATTGGGATGACCTCAGACCCTTAACATCATTAATTTGGTGAGATTAAATATGAGGATAACATCTTAGGTGATGACCTTAGACCCTCATATCATCACTCAATGGTGACGAGGTCTTAGGTCAGACAGCATAATGGGATGAACTCAGACCCTTAACATCATTAATTTGGTGAGATAAATTATGAGGATAACCTCTTAGGTGATGACCTGAGACCCTTATAAAATCACTCAGCGGTGACGAGGGCTTAGATCAGACACCATAATGGGATGACCTCAGACCATAAACATCCTTAATTTTGTGAGATTAAGTATGAGGATACAATCTTAGGTGATGACCTCAGACCCTTATAACATCACTGAGTGGTGATGAGGTCTTAGGTTAGACACCATAATGGGATGACCTCAGACCCTTAACATCATTAATTTGGTGAGATAAATTATGAGGATAACATCGTAGGTGATGACCTCAGACCTTTATTACATCACTCAGTGGTGACGAGGTCTTAGGTTAGACACCATAATGGGATGACCTCATACCCTTGACATCATTACTTTGGTGAGATTAATTATGAGGATAACATCTTAGGTGATGACCTCAGACCCTTATAACATCACTCAGTGGTGACGGGGTCTTAGGTTAGACACCATAATGGGATGACCTCAGACCCTTGACATCATTAATTTGGTAAGATTAATTATGAGGATAACATCTTAGGTGATGACCTCAGACCCTTATAACATCACTCAGTGGTGCCGAGGTCTTAGGTCAGAAACCATAATGGGATGACCTCAGACCCTTGACATCATTAATTTGGTGTGATTAATTATGAGGATAACATCTTAGGTGATGACCTCAGACCCTTAAACATCACTCAAGGGTGACGAGGTCTTAGGTCAGACAGCATAATTGGATGACCTCAGACCCTTGACATCATTAATTTGGTGAGATTAATTATAAGGATAACATCTTAGGTGATGACCTCAGACCCTTATAACATCACTCAGTGGTGACGAGGTCTTAGGTCAGACACCATAATGGGATGACCTCAGACCCTTAACATCATAAATTTGGTGAGATTAAATATGAGGATAACTTCTTAGGTGATGACCTCAGACCCTTATAACATCACTCAGTGGTGACGAGGTCTTAGGTCAGACACCATAATGGGATAACCTCAGACCCTTAACATCATTAATATGGTGAGATGAAATATGAGGATAACATCTTAGGTGATGACCTCAGACCCTTATAACATCACTCATTGGTGACGAGGTCTTAGGTCAGACACCATAATGGGTTGACCTCAGACCCTTAACATCATTAATTTGGTGAGATTAATTATGAGTATAACATCTTAGGTGATGACCTCAGACCCTTATAACATCACTCAGTGGTGCCGAGGTCTTAGGTCAGACACCATAATGGGATGACCTCAGACCCTTGACATCATTAATTTGGTGCCATTAATTATGAGGATAACATCTTAGGTGATGACCTCAGACCCTTAAACATCACTCAGTGGTGACGAGGTCTTAGGTCAGACACCATAATTGGATGAGCTCAGACCCTTGACATCATTAATTTGGTGAGATTAATTATGAGGATAACATCTTAGGTGATGACCTCAGACGCTTATAACATCACTCAGTGGTGACGAGGACTTAGGTCTGACACCATAATGGGATGACCTCAGACCCTTAACATAATTAATTTGGTGAGATTAAATATGAGGATAAAATCTTAGGGGATGACCTCAGACCCTTATAACATCACTCAGTGGTGACGATGTCTTAGGTCAGACACCATAATGGGATGACCTTAGACCATTAACATCATTAATTTGGTGAGATTAAATATGAGGATAACATCTTAGGTGATGACCTCAGACCCTTATAACATCACTCAGTGGTTACGAGGTCTTAGGTCAGACACCATAATGGGTTAACCTCAGACCCTTAACATCATTAATTTGGTGAGATTAATTATGAGGATAACATCTTAGGTGATGACCTCAGACCCTTATAACATCACTCAGTGGTGACGAGGTCTTAGGTCAGACACCATAATGGAATGATCTCAGACCCTTAACATCATTAATTTGGTGAGATAAATTATGAGGATAACATCTTAGGTGATGACCTCAGACCCTTATAACATCACTTAGTGGTGACGAGGTCTTAGGTCAGACACCATAATGGGATGACCTCATACCCTTAAAATCATTAATTTGGTGAGATTAAATATGAGGATAACGTCTTAGGTGATGACCTCAGACCCTTATAATATCACTCAGTGGTGACGAGGTCTTAGGTCAGACACCATAATGGGATGACCTCAGACCCTTAACATCATTAATTTGGTGAGATTAATTATGAGGATAACATCTTTGGTGATGACCTCAAACCCTTATAACATCAATCAGTGGTGACGAGGTCTTAGGTCAGACACCATAATGGGATGACCTCAGACCCTTACCATCATTAATTTGGTGAGAATAATTATGAGGATAACATCTTAGGTGATGACCTCAGACCCTTAAACATCACTCAGTGGTGACGAGGTCTTTGGCCAAACACCATAATTGGATGACCTCATACCCTTGACATCATTAATTTGGTGAGATTAATTATGAGGATAAAATCTTAGGTGATGACCTCAGACCCTTATAACATCACTCAGTGGTGACGAGGTCTTAGGTCAGGCACCATAATGGGATGACCTCAGACCCTTAACATCATTAATTTGGTGAGATTAAATATGAGGATAACATCTTTGGTGATGACCTCCGACCCTTATAACATCACTCAGTGGTGACGAGGTCTTAGGTCAGACACCATAATGGGATGACCTCTGACCCTTAACATCATTAATTTGGTGAGATTTATTATGAGGACAACATCTAAGGTGATGACCTCAGACCCTTAACATCATTAATTTGGTGAGATTAATTATGAGGATAACATCTTAGGTGATGACCTCAGACCCTTATAACATCACTCAGTGGTGAGGAGGTCTTAGGTCAGACACCATAATGGGATGACCTCAGACCCTTAACATCATTAATTTGGTGAGATTAAATATGAGGATAACATCTTAGGTGATGACCTCAGACCCTTATAACATCACTCAGTAGTGATGAGGTCTTAGGTCAGACACCATAATGGGATGACTTCAGACCCTTAACATCATTAATTTGGTGAGATAAATTATGAGGATAACATCTTAGGTGATGACCTCAGACCCTTATTACATCACTCAGTGGTGACGAGGTCTTAGGTTAGACACCATAATGGGATGGCCTCAAACCCTTGACATCATTAATTTGGTGAGATTAATTATGAGGATAACATCTTAGGTGATGACCTTAGACCCTTATAACATCACTCAGTGGTGACAAGTTCTTTGGCCAGACACCATAATGGGATGACCTCATACCCTTGACATCATTACTTTGGTGAGATTAATTATGAGGATAACATCTTAGGTGATGACCTCACACCCTTACAACATCACTCAGTGGTGACGAGGTCCTAGGTTAGACACCATAATGGGATGACCTCAGACCCTTGACATCATTAATTAGGTGAGATTAATTATGAGGATAACATCTTAGGTGATGACCTCAGACCCTTATAACATCACTCAGTGGTGCCGAGATTTTAGGTCAGACACCATAATGGGATGACCTCAGACCCTAGACATCATTAATTTGGTGAGATTAATTATGAAAATAACATCTTAGGTGATGACCTCAGACCCTTAAACATCACTCTGTGGTGACGAGGTCTTAGGTCAGACACCATAATTGTATGATCTCAGACCCTTGACATCATTAATTTGGTGAGATTAATTATGAGGATAACATCTTAGGTGATGACCTCAGACCCTTATAACATTACTCAGTGGTGACGAGGTCTTAGGCCAGACACCATAAT
Organism: Sambucus nigra; assembly: GCA_949130495.1. Lineage (NCBI taxonomy): Eukaryota > Viridiplantae > Streptophyta > Magnoliopsida > Dipsacales > Adoxaceae > Sambucus > Sambucus nigra. The sequence continues at coordinate 287,651,541 of OX422215.1, read as the reverse complement.
GGCATGACCTCAGACCCTTAACATCATTAATTTGGTGAGAATAAATATGAGGATAACATCTTAGGTGATGACCTCAGACCCTTATAACATCACTCATTGGTGACGAGGTCTTAGGTCAGACACCATAATGGGATGACCTCAGACCCTTAACATCATTAATTTGGTGAGATTAAATATCAGGATAACATCTTAGGTGATGACCTCAGACCCTTATAACATCACTCAGTGGTGACGAGGTCTTAGGTCAGACACCATAATGGGATGACCTCAGACCCTTAACATCATTAATTTGGTGAGATTAAATATGAGGATAACATCTTAGGTGATGACTTCAGACCCTTATAACATCACTCATTGGTGATGAGGTCTTAGGTCAGACACCATAATGGGTTGACCTCAGACCCTTAACATCATTAATTTGGTGAGATTAATTATGAGTATAACATCTTAGGTGATGACCTCAGACCCTTATAACATCACTCAGTGGTGCTGAGGTCTTAGGTCAGACACCATAATGGGATGACCTCAGACCCTTGACATCATTAATTTGGTGCGATTAATTATGAGGATAACATCTTAGGTGATGACCTCAGACCCTTATAACATCACTCAGTGGTGCCGAGGTTTTAGGTCAGACACCATAATGGGATGACCTCAGACCCTTGACATCATTAATTTGGTGAGATTAATTATGAGGATAACATCTTAGGTGATGACCTCAGACCCTTAAACATCACTCAGTGGTGACGAGGTCTTAGGTCAGACACCAAAATTGGATGAGCTCAGACCCTTGACATCATTAATTTGGTGAGATTAATTATGAGGACAACATCTTAGGTGATGTCCTCAGACGCTTATAACATCACTCAGTGGTGACGAGGTCTTAGGTCAGACACCATAATGGGATGACCTCAGACCCTTAACATAATTAATTTGTTGAGATTAAATATGAGGATAAAATCTTAGGGGATGACCTCAGACCCTTATAACATCACTCAGTGGTGACGATGACTTAGGTCAGACACCATAATGCGATGACCTCAGACCATTAACATCATTAATTTGGTGAGATTAAATATGAGGATAACATCTTAGGTGATGACCTCAGACCCTTATAACATCACTCAGTGGTTACGAGGTCTTAGGTCAGACACCATAATGGGTTGACCTCAGACCCTTAACATCATTAATTTGGTGAGATTAATTATGAGGATAACATCTTAGGTGATGACCTCAGACCCTTATAACATCACTCAGTGGTGACGAGGTCTTAGGTCAGACACCATAATGGAATGATCTCAGACCCTTAACATCATTAATTTGGTGAGATAAATTATGAGGATAACATCTTAGGTGATGACCGGAGACCCTTATAACATCACTTAGTGGTGACGAGGTCTTAGGTCAGACACCATAATGGGATGACCTCAGACCCTTACCATCATTAATTTGGTGAGATTAAATATGAGGATAACATCTTAGGTGATGACCTCAGACCCTTATAACATCACTCAGTGGTGACGAGGTCTTAGGTCAGACACCATAATGGGATGACCTCAGACCCTTAACATCATCAATATGGTGAGACTAAATATGAGGATAACGTCTTAGGTGATGACCTCAGACCCTTATAACATCACTCAGTGGTGACGAGGTCTTAGGTCAGACACCATAATGGGATGAACTCAGACCCTTAACATCATTAATTTGGTGAGATTAATTATGAGGATAACATCTTAGGTGATGACCTCAGACCCTTATAACATCACTCAGTGGTGACGAGGTCTTAGGTCAGACACCATAATGGGATGACCTCAGACCCTTACCATCATTAATTTGGTGAGATTAATTATGAGGATAACATCTTTGGTGATGACCTCAGACCCTTAAACATCACTCAGTGGTGACGAGGTCTTAGGCCAAACACCATAATTGGATGACCTCATACCCTTGACATCATTAATTTGGTGAGATTAATTATGAGGATAAAATCTTAGGTGATGACCTCAGATGCTTATAACATCACTCAGTGGTGACGAGGTCTTAGGTCAGGCACCATAATGGGATGACCTCAGACCCTTAACATCATTAATTTGGTGAGATTAAATAAGAGGATAACATCTTTGGTGATGACCTCAGACCCTTATAACATCACTCAGTGGTGACGAGGTCTTAGGTCAGACACCATAATGGGATGACCTCTGACCCTTAAAATCATTAATTTGGTGAGATTTATTATGAGGACAACATCTAAGGTGATGACCTCAGACCCTTAACATCATTAATTTGGTGAGATTAATTATGAGGATAACATCTTAGGTGATGACCTCAGACCCTTATAACATCACTCAGTGGTGAGGAGGTCTTAAGTCAGACACCATAATGGGATGACCTCAGACCCTTAACATCATTAATTTGGTGAGATTAAATATGAGGATAACATCTTAGGTGATGACCTCAGACCCTTATAACATCACTCAGTGGTGATGAGGTCTTAGGTCAGACACCATAATGGGATGACTTCAGACCCTTAACATCATTAATTTGGGGAGATAAATTATGAGGATAACATCTTAGGTGATGACCTCAGACCGTTATTACATCACTCAGTGGTGACGAGGTCTTAGGTTAGACACCATAATGGGATGACCTCAGACCCTTGACATCATAAATTTGGTGAGATTAATTATGAGGATAACATCTTAGGTGATGACCTTGGACCCTTATAACATCACTCAGTGGTGACAAGGTCTTAGGCCAGACACCATAATGGGATGACCTCATACCCTTGACATCATTACTTTGGTGAGATTAATTATGAGGATAACATCTTAGGTGATGACCTCACACCCTTACAACATCACTCAGTGGTGACGAGGTCCTACGTTAGACACCATAATGGGATGACCTCAGACCCTTGACATCATTAATTAGGTGAGATTAATTATGAGGATAACATCTTAGGTGATGACCTCAGACCCTTATAACATCACTCAGTGGTGCCGAGGTTTTAGGTCAGACACCATAATGGGATGACCTCAGACCCTTGACATCATTAATTTGGTGAGATTAATTATGAGGATAACATCTTAGGTGATGACCTCAGACCCTTAAACATCACTCTGTGGTGACGAGGTCTTAGGTCAGACACCAACATTGGATGACCTCACACCCTTGACATCATTAATTTGGTGAGATTAATTATGAGGATAACATCTTAGGTGATGACCTCAGACCCTTATAACATCACTCAGTGGTGACGAGGTCTTAGGTCAGACAACATAATGGCATGACCTCAGACCCTTAACATCATTAATTTGGTGAGAATAAATATGAGGATAACATCTTAGGTGATGACCTCAGACCCTTATAACATCACTCTGTGGTGACGAGGTCTTAGGTCAGACACCATAATGGGATGACCTCAGACCCTTAACATCATTAATTTGGTGAGATTAAATATGAGGATAACATCTTAGGTGATGACGTTAGACACTTATAACATCACTCAGTGGTGACGAGGTCTTAGGTTAGACACCATAGTGGGATGACCTCACACCCATAACATCATTAATTTGGTGAGATTAAATATGGGGATAACATCTTAGGTGATGACCTCAGACCCTTATAACATCACTCAGTGGTGACGAGGTCTTAGGTCAGACACCATAATGGGATGACCTCAGACCCTTAACATCATTAATTTGGTGAGATTAATTATGAGGATAACATCTTAGGTGATGACCTCAGACCCTTATAACATCACTCAGTGGTGACGAGTTCTTAGGTCAAACACCATAGTGGGATGACCTTAGAACCTTACCATCATTAACTTGGTGAGATTTATTATGAGGATAGCATATTAGGTGATGATCTCAGACCCTTATAACATCACTCAGTTGTGACAAGGTCTTAGGCCAGACACCATAATGGGATGACCTCATACCCTTGACATCATTACTTTGGTGAAATTAATTATGAGGATAACATCTTAGGTGATGAAATCAGACCCTAATAAAATCACTCAGTGGTGACGAGGTCTTAGGTCAGACACCATAATGGGATGACCTCAAACCCTTGACATCATTAACTTGGTGAGATTAATTATGAGGATAACATCTCAGGTGATGACCTCAGACCCTTATAACATCACTCAGTGGTGACGAGGTCTTAGGTCAGACACCATAATGGGATGACCTCAGACCCTTAACATCATTAATTTGGTGAGATTAAATATGAGGATAACATCTTAGGTGATGACGTTAGACACTTATAACATCACTCAGTGGTGACGAGGTCTTAGGTTAGACACCATAGTGGGATGACCTCAGACCCTTAACATCATAAATTTGGTGAGATTAAATATGAGGATAACATCTTAGGTGATGACCTCAGACCCTTATAACATCACTCAGTGGTGACGAGGTCTTAGGTCAGACACCATAATGGGATGACCTCAGACCCTTAACATCATTAATTTGGTGAGATTAATTATGAGCATAACATCTTAGGTGATGACTTCAGACCCTTATAACATCACTCAGTGGTGACGAGGTCTTAGGTCAGACACCATAATGGGATGACCTCAGACCCTTATAACATCAGTCAGTGGTGATGAGGTCTAAGGTCAGACACCATAATGGGATGACCTCAGACCCTTGACATCATTAATTTGGTGAGATTAATTATGATGATAACATCTTAGGTGATGATCTCAGACCCTTATAACATCACTCAGTGGTGACAAGGTGTTAGGTCAGACACCATAATGGGATGACCTCATACCCTTGACATCATTAATTTAGTGAGATTAATTATGAGGATAATATCTTAGGTGATGACCTCAGACCCTTATAACATCACTCAGTGGTGACGAGGTCTTAGGTCAGACACCATAATGGGATGACCTCAGACCCTTGACATCATTAATTTGGTGAGATTAATTATGTGGATAACATCTTAGGTGATGACCTCAGACCCTTATAACATCACTCAGTGGTGACGAGGTCTTAGGTCAGACACCATAATTAGATGACCTCAGTCCCTTGACATCATTAATTTGGTGAGATAAATTATGAGGATAACATCTTAGGTGATGACCTCAGACCCTTATAACATCACTCAGTGGTGACGAGGTCTTAGGTCAGACACCATAATGGGATGACCTCAGACCCTTAACATCATTAATTTGGTGAGATTAATTATGAGGATAACATCTTATGTGATGACCTCAGACCCTTATAACATCACTCAGTGGTGATGAGGTCTTAGGTCAGACACCATAATGGGGTGACCTCAGACCATTAACATCATTAATTTGGTTAGATTAATTATGAGGATAACATCTTAGGTGATGACCTCAGACCCTTATAACATCACTCAGTGGTGACGAGGTCTTAGGTTAGACACCATAATTAGATGACCTCATACCCTTGACATCATTAATTTGGTGAGATTAATTATGAGGATAAAATCTTAGGTGATGACCTCAGATGCTTATAACATCACTCAGTGGTGACGAGGTCTTAGGTCAGGCACCATAATGGGATGACCTCAGACCCTTAACATCATTAATTTGGTGAGATTAAATAAGAGGATAACATCTTTGGTGATGACCTCAGACCCTTATAACATCACTCAGTGGTGACGAGGTCTTAGGTCAGACACCATAATGGGATGACCTCTGACCCTTAAAATCATTAATTTGGTGAGATTTATTATGAGGACAACATCTAAGGTGATGACCTCAGACCCTTAACATCATTAATTTGGTGAGATTAATTATGAGGATAACATCTCAGGTGATGACCTCAGACCCTTATAACATCACTCAGTGGTGAGGAGGTCTTAAGTCAGACACCATAATGGGATGACCTCAGACCCTTAACATCATTAATTTGGTGAGATTAAATATGAGGATAACATCTTAGGTGATGACCTCAGACCCTTATAACATCACTCAGTGGTGATGAGGTCTTAGGTCAGACACCATAATGGGATGACTTCAGACCCTTAACATCATTAATTTGGGGAGATAAATTATGAGGATAACATCTTAGGTGATGACCTCAGACCGTTATTACATCACTCAGTGGTGACGAGGTCTTAGGTTAGACACCATAATGGGATGACCTCAGACCCTTGACATCATAAATTTGGTGAGATTAATTATGAGGATAACATCTTAGGTGATGACCTTAGACCCTTATAACATCACTCAGTGGTGACAAGGTCTTAGGCCAGACACCATAATGGGATTACCTCATACCCTTGACATCATTACTTTGGTGAGATTAATTATGAGGATAACATCTTAGGTGATGACCTCACACCCTTACAACATCACTCAGTGGTGACGAGGTCCTAGGTTAGACACCATAATGGGATGACCTCAGACCCTTGACATCATTAATTAGGTGAGATTAATTATGAGGATAACATCTTAGGTGATGACCTCAGACCCTTATAACATCACTCAGTGGTGCCGAGGTTTTAGGTCATACACCATAATGGGATGACCTCAGACCCTTGACATCATTAATTTGGTGAGATTAATTATGAGGATAACATCTTAGGTGATGACCTCAGACCCTTAAACATCACTCTGTGGTGACGAGGTCTTAGGTCAGACACCATAATTGGATGACCTCACACCCTTGACATCATTAATTTGGTGAGATTAATTATGAGGATAACATCTTAGGTGATGACCTCAGACCCTTATAACATCACTCAGTGGTGACGAGGTCTTAGGTCAGACACCATAATGGCATGACCTCAGACCCTTAACATCATTAATTTGGTGAGAATAAATATGAGGATAACATCTTAGGTGATGACCTCAGACCCTTATAACATCACTCAGTGGTGACGAGGTCTTAGGTCAGACACCATAATGGGATGACCTCAGACCCTTAACATCATTAATTTGGTGAGATTAAATATGAGGATAACATCTTAGGTGATGACGTTAGACACTTATAACATCACTCAGTGGTGACGAGGTCATAGGTTAGACACCATAGTGGGATGACCTCAGACCCATAACATCATTAATTTGGTGAGATTAAATATGGGGATAACATCTTAGGTGATGACCTCAGACCCTTATAACATCACTCAGTGGTGACGAGGTCTTAGGTCAGACACCATAATGGGATGACCTCCGACCCTTAACATCATTAATTTGGTGAGATTAATTATGAGGATAACATCTTAGGTGATGACCTCAGACCCTTATAACATCACTCAGTGGTGACGAGTTCTTAGGTCAAACACCATAGTGGGTTGACCTTAGAACCTTACCATCATTAACTTGGTGAGATTTATTATGAGGATAGCATATTAGGTGATGATCTCAGACCCTTATAACATCACTCAGTTGTGACAAGGTCTTAGGCCAGACACCATAATGGGATGACCTCATACCCTTGACATCATTACTTTGGTGAAATTAATTATGAGGATAACATCTTAGGTGATGAAATCAGACCCTAATAAAATCACTCAGTGGTGACGAGGTCTTAGGTCAGACACCATAATGGGATGACCTCAAACCCTTGACATCATTAACTTGGTGAGATTAATTATGAGGATAACATCTCAGGTGATGACCTCAGACCCTTATAACATCACTCAGTGGTGACGAGGTCTTAGGTCAGACACCATAATGGGATGACCTCAGACCCTTAACATCATTAATTTGGTGAGATTAAATATGAGGATAACATCTTAGGTGATGACGTTAGACACTTATAACATCACTCAGTGGTGACGAGGTCTTAGGTTAGACACCATAGTGGGATGACCTCAGACCCTTAACATCATTAATTTGGTGAGATTAAATATGAGGATAACATCTTAGGTGATGACCTCAGACCCTTATAACATCACTCAGTGGTGACGAGGTCTTAGGTCAGACACCATAATGGGATGACCTCAGACCCTTAACATCATTAATTTGGTGAGATTAATTATGAGCATAACATCTTAGGTGATGACTTCAGACCCTTATAACATCACTCAGTGGTGACGAGGTCTTAGGTCAGACACCATAATGGGATGACCTCAGACCCTTATAACATCAGTCAGTGGTGATGAGGTCTAAGGTCAGACACCATAATGGGATGACCTCAGACCCTTGACATCATTAATTTGGTGAGATTAATTATGATGATAACATCTTAGGTGATGATCTCAGACCCTTATAACATCACTCAGTGGTGACAAGGTGTTAGGTCAGACACCATAATGGGATGACCTCATACCCTTGACATCATTAATTTAGTGAGATTAATTATGAGGATAATATCTTAGGTGATGACCTCAGACCCTTATAACATCACTCAGTGGTGACGAGGTCTTAGGTCAGACACCATAATGGGATGACCTCAGACCCTTGACATCATTAATTTGGTGAGATTAATTATGTGGATAACATCTTAGGTGATGACCTCAGACCCTTATAACATCACTCAGTGGTGACGAGGTCTTAGGTCAGACACCATAATTAGATGACCTCAGTCCCTTGACATCATTAATTTGGTGAGATAAATTATGAGGATAACATCTTAGGTGATGACCTCAGACCCTTATAACATCACTCAGTGGTGACGAGGTCTTAGGTCAGACACCATAATGGGATGACCTCAGACCCTTAACATCATTAATTTGGTGAGATTAATTATGAGGATAACATCTTATGTGATGACCTCAGACCCTTATAACATCACTCAGTGGTGATGAGGTCTTAGGTCAGACACCATAATGGGGTGACCTCAGACCATTAACATCATTAATTTGGTTAGATTAATTATGAGGATAACATCTTAGGTGATGACCTCAGACCCTTATAACATCACTCAGTGGTGACGAGGTCTTAGGTTAGACACCATAATTAGATGTCCTCAGACCATTAACATCATTAATTTTGTGAGATTAAGTATGAGGATAACATCTTAAGTGATGACCTCAGACCCTTATAACATCACTCAGTGGTGATGAGGTCTTAGGTCAGACACCATAATGGGATGACCTTAGACCCTTAACTTCATTAATTTGGTGATATTAATTATGTGGATAACATCTTAGGTTATGACCTCAGACCCTTATAACATCACTCAGTGGTGTAGAGGTCTTAGGTCAGACACCATAATGGGATGACCTCAGACCCTTGACATCATTAATTTGGTGAGATTAATTATGAGGATAACATTTTAGGTGATGACCTCAGACCCTTATAACATCACTCAGTGGTGACGAGGTCTTAGGTCAGACACCATATTGGGATGACCTCAGACCCTTAACATCATTAATTTGGTGAGATAAATTATCAGGACAACATCTTAGGTGATGACCTGAGACCCTTATAACATCACTTAGTGGTGACGAGATCTTAGGTCAGACACCATAATTAGATGTCCTCAGACCATTAACATCATTAATTTTGTGAGATTAAGTATGAGGATAACATCTTAAGTGATGACCTCAGACCCTTATAACATCACTCAGTGGTGATGAGGTCTTAGGTCAGACACCATAATGGGATGACCTTAGACCCTTAACATCATTAATTTGGTGAGGTAAATTATGAGGATAACATCTTAGGTGATGACCTCAGACCCTTATCACATCACTCAGTGGTGACGAGGTCTTAGGTCAAACACCATAATGGGATGACCTCAGACCCTTGACATAATTAATTTGGTGAGATTAATTATTAGGATAACATCTTAGGTGATGACATCAGACCCTTATACCATCACTCAGTGGTGACGAGGTCTTATGTCAGACACCAAAATGGGATGACCTCAGACCCTTAACATCATTTATTTGGTGAGATTAATTATGAGGATAACGTCTTAGGTGATGACCTCAGACCTTTATAACATTACTCAGTGGTGACGAGGTCTTAGGTTAGACACCATAATGGGGTGACCTTAGACCATTAACATCATTAATTTGGTGAGATTAATTATGAGGATAACATCTTAGGTGATGACCTCAGACCCTTATAACATCACTCAGTGGTGACGAGGTCTTAGGTCAGACACCATAATGGGATGACCTCAGACCCTTAACATCATTAATTTGGTGAGATTAATTATGATGATAACATCTTAGGTGATGACCTCAGACCCTTATAACAACACTCAGTGGTGACGATGTCTTAGGTCAGACACCATAATGGGATTACCTCATACCCTTGACATCATTAATTTAGTGAGATTAATTATGAGGATAATATCTTAGGTGATGACCTCAGACCCTTATAACATCACTCAGTGGTGACGAGGTCTTAGGTCAGACACCATAATGGGATGACCTCAGACCCTTGACATCATTAATTTGGTGAGATTAATTATGTGGATAACATCTTAGGTGATGACCTCAGAACCTTATAACATCACTCAGTGGTGACGAGGTCTTAGATCAGACACCATAATTAGATGACCTCGGCCCCTTGACATCATTAATTTGGTGAGATAAATTATGAGGATAACATCTTAGGTGATGACCTCAGACCCTTATAACATCACTCAGTGGTGACGAGGTCTTAGGTCAGACACCATAATGGGATGACCTCAGACCCTTAACATCATTAATTTGGTGAGATTAATTATGAGGATAACATCTTATGTGATGACCTCAGACCCTTATAACATCACTCAGTGGTGACGAGGTCTTAGGTCTGACACCATAATGGGGTGACCTCAGACCATTAACATCATTAATTTGGTGAGATTAATTATGAGGATAAAATCTTAGGTGATGACCTCAGACCCTTACAACATCACTCAGTGGTGACGAGGTCTTAGGTTAGACACCATAATGGGATGACCTCAGACCCTTAACTTCATTAATTTGGTGATATTAATTATGTGGATAACATCTTAGGTTATGACCTCAGACCCTTATAACATCACTCAGTGGTGTAGAGGTCTTAGGTCAGACACCATAATGGGATGACCTCAGACCCTTGACATCATTAATTTGGTGAGATTAATTATGAGGATAACATCTTAGGTGATGACCTCAGACCCTTATAACATCACTCAGTGGTGACGAGGTCTTAGGTCAGACACCATAGTGGGATGACCTCAGACCCTTAACATCATTAATTTGGTGAGATAAATTATCAGGATAACATCTTAGGTGATGACCTGAGACCCTTATAACATCACTTAGTGGTGACGAGCTCTTAGGTCAGACACCATAATTAGATGTCCTCAGACCATTAACATCATTAATTTTGTGAGATTAAGTATGAGGATAACATCTTAAGTGATGACCTCAGACCCTTATAACATCACTCAGTGGTGATGAGGTCTTAGGTCAGACACCATAATGGGATGACCTTAGACCCTTAACATCATTAATTTGGTGAGATAAATTATGAGGATAACATCTTAGGTGATGACCTCAGACCCTTATTACATCACTCAGTGGTGACGAGGTCTTAGGTCAGACACCATAATGGGATGACCTCAGACCCTTGACATAATTAATTTGGTGAGATTAATTATTAGGATAACATCTTAGGTGATGACATCAGACCCTGATACCATCACTCAGTGGTGACGAGGTCTTATGTCAGACACCAAAATGGGATGACCTCAGACCCTTAACATCATTTATTTGGTGAGATTAATTATGAGGATAACGTCTTAGGTGATGACCTCAGACCCTTATAACATTACTCAGTGGTGACGAGGTCTTAGGTTAGACACCATAATGGGGTGACCTTAGACCATTAACATCATTAATTTGGTGAGATTAATTATGAGGATAACATCTTAGGTGATGACCTCAGACCCTTATAACATCACTCAGTGGTGACGAGGTCTTAGGTCAGACACCATAATGGGATGACCTCAGACCCTTAACATCATTAATTTGGTGAGATTAATTATGAGGATACCATCTTAGGTGATGACCTCAGACCCTTATAACATCACTCAGTGGTGACGAGGTCTTATGTCAGACACCAAAATGGGATGACCTCAGACCCTTAACATCATTTATTTGGTGAGATTAATTATGAGGATAACGTCTTAGGTGATGACCTCAGACCCTTATAACATTACTCAGTGGTGACGAGGTCTTAGGTTAGACACCATAATGGGGTGACCTTAGACCATTAACATCATTAATTTGGTGAGATTAATTATGAGGATAACATCTTAGGTGATGACCTCAGACCCTTATTACATCACTCAGTGGTGACGAGGTCTTAGGTCAGACACCATAATGGGATGACCTCAGACCCTTGACATAATTAATTTGGTGAGATTAATTATTAGGATAACATCTTAGGTGATGACATCAGACCCTGATACCATCACTCAGTGGTGACGAGGTCTTATGTCAGACACCAAAATGGGATGACCTCAGACCCTTAACATCATTTATTTGGTGAGATTAATTATGAGGATAACGTCTTAGGTGATGACCTCAGACCCTTATAACATTACTCAGTGGTGACGAGGTCTTAGGTTAGACACCATAATGGGGTGACCTTAGACCATTAACATCATTAATTTGGTGAGATTGATTATGAGGATAACATCTTAGGTGATGACCTCAGACCCTTATAACATCACTCAGTGGTGACGAGGTCTTAGGTCAGACACCATAATGGGATGACCTCAGACCCTTAACATCATTAATTTGGTGAGATTAATTATGATGATAACATCTTAGGTGATGACCTCAGACCCTTATAACAACACTCAGTGGTGACGATGTCTTAGGTCAGACACCATAATGGGATTACCTCAGACACTTGACATCATTAATTTTGTGAGATTAATTATGAGGATAACATCTTAGGTGATGACCTCAGACCCTTATAACATCACTCAGTGGTGACGAGGTCTTAGGTTAGACACCATAATAGGATGACCTGAGACCCATAACATCATTTATTTGGTGAGATTAAATATGAGGATAACGTCTTAGGTGATGACCTCAGACCCTTATAACATCCCTTAGTGGTGACGAGGTCTTAGGTCAGACCCCATAATAGGATGACCTCAGACCCTTAACATCATTTATTTTGTGAGATTAATTATGAGGATAACATCTTAGGTGATGACCTCAGACCCTTATTTCATCACTCAGTGGTGACGAGGTATTAGGTCAAACACCATAATGGGATGACCTCAGACCCTTAACATCAATAATTTTGTGAGATTAATTATGAGGATAACATCTTAGGTTATGACCTCAGACCCTTATAACATCACTCAGTGGTGACGAGTTCTTAGGTCAAACACCATAGTGGGATGACCTTAGAACCTTACCATCATTAACTTGGTGAGATTTATTATGAGGATAGCATATTAGGTGATGACCTCAGACCCTTATAACATCACTCAGTTGTGACAAGGTCTTAGGCCAGACACCATAATGGGATGACCTCACACCCTTGACATCATTACTTTGGTGAGATTAATTATGAGGATAACATCTTAGGTGATGACCTCAGACCCTTATAACATCACTCAGTGTTGACGAGGTCTTAGGTCAGACACCATAATGGGATAACCTCAGACCCTTGACATCATTAATTTGGTGAGATTAATTATGAGGATAACATCTTAGGTGATGACCTCAGACCCTTATAACAACACTCAGTGGTGACGATGTCTTAGGTCAGACACCATAATGGGATTACCTCATACCCTTGACATCATTAATTTAGTGAGATTAATTATGAGGATAATATCTTAGGTGATGACCTCAGACCCTTATAACATCACTCAGTGGTGACGAGGTCTTAGGTCAGACACCATAATGGGATGACCTCAGACCCTTGACATCATTAATTTGGTGAGATTAATTATGTGGATAACATCTTAGGTGATGACCTCAGAACCTTATAACATCACTCAGTGGTGACGAGGTCTTAGATCAGACACCATAATTAGATGACCTCGGCCCCTTGACATCATTAATTTGGTGAGATAAATTATGAGGATAACATCTTAGGTGATGACCTCAGACCCTTATAACATCACTCAGTGGTGACGAGGTCTTAGGTCAGACACCATAATGGGATGACCTCAGACCCTTAACATCATTAATTTGGTGAGATTAATTATGAGGATAACATCTTATGTGATGACCTCAGACCCTTATAACATCACTCAGTGGTGACGAGGTCTTAGGTCTGACACCATAATGGGGTGACCTCAGACCATTAACATCATTAATTTGGTGAGATTAATTATGAGGATAAAATCTTAGGTGATGACCTCAGACCCTTACAACATCACTCAGTGGTGACGAGGTCTTAGGTTAGACACCATAATGGGATGACCTCAGACCCTTAACTTCATTAATTTGGTGATATTAATTATGTGGATAACATCTTAGGTTATGACCTCAGACCCTTATAACATCACTCAGTGGTGTAGAGGTCTTAGGTCAGACACCATAATGGGATGACCTCAGACCCTTGACATCATTAATTTGGTGAGATTAATTATGAGGATAACATCTTAGGTGATGACCTCAGACCCTTATAACATCACTCAGTGGTGACGAGGTCTTAGGTCAGACACCATAGTGGGATGACCTCAGACCCTTAACATCATTAATTTGGTGAGATAAATTATCAGGATAACATCTTAGGTGATGACCTGAGACCCTTATAACATCACTTAGTGGTGACGAGCTCTTAGGTCAGACACCATAATTAGATGTCCTCAGACCATTAACATCATTAATTTTGTGAGATTAAGTATGAGGATAACATCTTAAGTGATGACCTCAGACCCTTATAACATCACTCAGTGGTGATGAGGTCTTAGGTCAGACACCATAATGGGATGACCTTAGACCCTTAACATCATTAATTTGGTGAGATAAATTATGAGGATAACATCTTAGGTGATGACCTCAGACCCTTATTACATCACTCAGTGGTGACGAGGTCTTAGGTCAGACACCATAATGGGATGACCTCAGACCCTTGACATAATTAATTTGGTGAGATTAATTATTAGGATAACATCTTAGGTGATGACATCAGACCCTGATACCATCACTCAGTGGTGACGAGGTCTTATGTCAGACACCAAAATGGGATGACCTCAGACCCTTAACATCATTTATTTGGTGAGATTAATTATGAGGATAACGTCTTAGGTGATGACCTCAGACCCTTATAACATTACTCAGTGGTGACGAGGTCTTAGGTTAGACACCATAATGGGGTGACCTTAGACCATTAACATCATTAATTTGGTGAGATTAATTATGAGGATAACATCTTAGGTGATGACCTCAGACCCTTATAACATCACTCAGTGGTGACGAGGTCTTAGGTCAGACACCATAATGGGATGACCTCAGACCCTTAACATCATTAATTTGGTGAGATTAATTATGAGGATACCATCTTAGGTGATGACCTCAGACCCTTATAACATCACTCAGTGGTGACGAGGTCTTATGTCAGACACCAAAATGGGATGACCTCAGACCCTTAACATCATTTATTTGGTGAGATTAATTATGAGGATAACGTCTTAGGTGATGACCTCAGACCCTTATAACATTACTCAGTGGTGACGAGGTCTTAGGTTAGACACCATAATGGGGTGACCTTAGACCATTAACATCATTAATTTGGTGAGATTAATTATGAGGATAACATCTTAGGTGATGACCTCAGACCCTTATTACATCACTCAGTGGTGACGAGGTCTTAGGTCAGACACCATAATGGGATGACCTCAGACCCTTGACATAATTAATTTGGTGAGATTAATTATTAGGATAACATCTTAGGTGATGACATCAGACCCTGATACCATCACTCAGTGGTGACGAGGTCTTATGTCAGACACCAAAATGGGATGACCTCAGACCCTTAACATCATTTATTTGGTGAGATTAATTATGAGGATAACGTCTTAGGTGATGACCTCAGACCCTTATAACATTACTCAGTGGTGACGAGGTCTTAGGTTAGACACCATAATGGGGTGACCTTAGACCATTAACATCATTAATTTGGTGAGATTGATTATGAGGATAACATCTTAGGTGATGACCTCAGACCCTTATAACATCACTCAGTGGTGACGAGGTCTTAGGTCAGACACCATAATGGGATGACCTCAGACCCTTAACATCATTAATTTGGTGAGATTAATTATGATGATAACATCTTAGGTGATGACCTCAGACCCTTATAACAACACTCAGTGGTGACGATGTCTTAGGTCAGACACCATAATGGGATTACCTCAGACACTTGACATCATTAATTTGGTGAGATTAATTATGAGGATAACATCTTAGGTGATGACCTCAGACCCTTATAACATCACTCAGTGGTGACGAGGTCTTTGGTTAGACACCATAATAGGATGACCTGAGACCCATAACATCATTTATTTGGTGAGATTAAATATGAGGATAACGTCTTAGGTGATGACCTCAGACCCTTATAACATCCCTTAGTGGTGACGAGGTCTTAGGTCAGACCCCATAATAGGATGACCTCAGACCCTTAACATCATTTATTTTGTGAGATTAATTATGAGGATAACATCTTAGGTGATGACCTCAGACCCTTATTTCATCACTCAGTGGTGACGAGGTATTAGGTCAAACACCATAATGGGATGACCTCAGACCCTTAACATCAATAATTTTGTGAGATTAATTATGAGGATAACATCTTAGGTTATGACCTCAGACCCTTATAACATCACTCAGTGGTGACGAGTTCTTAGGTCAAACACCATAGTGGGATGACCTTAGAACCTTACCATCATTAACTTGGTGAGATTTATTATGAGGATAGCATATTAGGTGATGACCTCAGACCCTTATAACATCACTCAGTTGTGACAAGGTCTTAGGCCAGACACCATAATGGGATGACCTCACACCCTTGACATCATTACTTTGGTGAGATTAATTATGAGGATAACATCTTAGGTGATGACCTCAGACCCTTATAACATCACTCAGTGTTGACGAGGTCTTAGGTCAGACACCATAATGGGATAACCTCAGACCCTTGACATCATTAATTTGGTGAGATTAATTATGAGGATAACATTTTAGGTGATGACCTCAGACCCTTATAACATCACTCAGTGGTGACGAGGTCTTAGGTCAGACACCATATTGGGATGACCTCAGACCCTTAACATCATTAATTTGGTGAGATTAAATATTAGGATAACATCGTAGGTGATGACCTCAGACCCTTATATCATCACTCAGTGGTGACGAGGTCTTAGGTCAGACACCATAATGGGATGACCTCAGACCCTTAACATCATTAATTTGGTGAGATAAATTATGAGGATAACATCTAAGGTGATGACCTGAGACCCTTATAAAATCACTCAGTGGTGACGAGGTCTTAGGTCAGACACCATAATGGGATGACCTCAGACCATTAACATCCTTAATTTTGTGAAATTAAGTATGAGGATAACATCTTAGGTGATGACCTCAGACCATTATAACATCACTCAGTGGTGATGAGGTCTTAGGTTAGACACCATAATGGGATGACCTCAGACCCTTAACATCATTAAGTTGGTGAGATAAATTATGAGGATAACATCGTAGGTGATGACCTCAGACCCTTATTACATCACTCAGTGGTGACGATGTCTTAGGTTAGACACCATAATGGGATGACCTCAGACCCTTGACATCATTAATTTGGTGAGATTAATTATGAGGATAACATCTTAGGTGATGACCTCAGACCCTTATAACATCACTCAGTGGTGACAAGGTCTTATGCCAGACACCATAATGGGATGACCTCATACCCTTCGCATCATTACTTTGGTGAGATTAATTATGAGCATAACATCTTAGGTGATGACCTCATACCCTTATAACATCACTCAGTGGTGACGAGGTCTTAGGTTAGACACCATAATGGGATGACCTTAGACCCTTGACATCATTAATTTGGTAAGATTAATTATGAGGATAACATCTTAGGTGATGACCTCAGACCCTTATAACATCACTCAGTGGTGCCGAGGTCTTAGGTCAGACACCATAATGGGATGACCTCAGACCCTTGACATCATTAATTTGGTGCGATTAATTTTGAGGATAACATCTTAGGTGATGACCTCAGACCCTTAAACATCACTCAGTGGTGACGAGGTCTTAGGTCAGACACCATAATTGGATGACCTCAGACCCTTGACATCATTAATTTGGTGAGATTAATTATGAGGATAACATCTTAGGTGATGACCTCAGACCCTTATAACATCACTCAGTGGTGACGAAGTCTTAAGTCAGACAGCATAATGGGATGACCTCAGACCCTAAACATCATAAATTTGGTGAGATTAAATATGAGGATAACATCTTAGGTGATGACCTCCGACCCTTATAACATCATTCAGTGGTGATGAGGTATTAGGTCAGACACCATTATGGGATGACCCCAGACCCTTAACATCATTAATTTGGTGAGATTAAATATGAGGATAACATCTTAGGTGATGACCTCAGACCCTTATAACATCAGTCATTGGTGACGAGGTCTTAGGTCAGACACCATAATGGGTTGACCTCAGACCCTTAACATCATTAATTTGGTGAGATTAATTATGAGGATAACATCTTAGGTGATGACCTCAAACCCTTATAACATCACTCAGTGGTGCCGAGGTCTTAGGTCAGACACCATAATGGGATGACCTCAGACCCTTGACATCATTAATTTGGTGCGATTAATTATGAGGATAACATCTTAGGTGATGACCTGAGACCCTTAAACATCACTCAGTGGTGACGAGGTCTTAGGTCAGACACCATAATTGGATGACCTCAGACCCTGGACATCATTAATTTGGTGAGATTAATTATGAGGATAACATCTTAGGTGATGACCTCAGACGCTTATAACATCACTCAGTGGTGACGAGGTCTTAGGTCAGACACCATAATGGGATGACCTCAGACCCTTAACATCATTAATTTGGTGAGATTAATTATGATGATAACATCTTAGGTGATGACCTCAGACCCTTATAACAACACTCAGTGGTGACGATGTCTTAGGTCAGACACCATAATGGGATTACCTCAGACCCTTGACATCATTAATTTGGTGAGATTAATTATGAGGATAACATCTTAGGTGATGACCTCAGACCCTTATAACATCACTCAGTGGTGACGAGGTCTTAGGTTAGACACCATAATAGGATGACCTGAGACCCATAACATCATTTATTTGGTGAGATTAAATATGAGGATAACGTCTTAGGTGATGACCTCAGACCCTTATAACATCCCTTAGTGGTGACGAGGTCTTAGGTCAGACCCCATAATAGGATGACCTCAGACCCTTAACATCATTTATTTTGTGAGATTAATTATGAGGATAACATCTTAGGTGATGACCTCAGACCCTTATATCATCACTCAGTGGTGACGAGGTCTTAGGTCAGACACCATAATGGGATGACCTCAGACCCTTAACATCATTAATTTGGTGAGATAAATTATGAGGATAACATCTAAGGTGATGACCTGAGACCCTTATAAAATCACTCAGTGGTGACGAGGTCTTAGGTCAGACACCATAATTGGATGACCTCAGACCATTAACATCCTTAATTTTGTGAAATTAAGTATGAGGATAACATCTTAGGTGATGACCTCAGACCATTATAACATCACTCAGTGGTGATGAGGTCTTAGGTTAGACACCATAATGGGATGACCTCAGACCCTTAACATCATTAAGTTGGTGAGATAAATTATGAGGATAACATCGTAGGTGATGACCTCAGACCCTTATTACATCACTCAGTGGTGACGATGTCTTAGGTTAGACACCATAATGGGATGACCTCAGACCCTTGACATCATTAATTTGGTGAGATTAATTATGAGGATAACATCTTAGGTGATGACCTCAGACCCTTATAACATCACTCAGTGGTGACAAGGTCTTATGCCAGACACCATAATGGGATGACCTCATACCCTTCGCATCATTACTTTGGTGAGATTAATTATGAGCATAACATCTTAGGTGATGACCTCATACCCTTATAACATCACTCAGTGGTGACGAGGTCTTAGGTTAGACACCATAATGGGATGACCTGAGACCCATAACATCATTTATTTGGTGAGATTAAATATGAGGATAACGTCTTAGGTGATGACCTCAGACCCTTATAACATCCCTTAGTGGTGACGAGGTCTTAGGTCAGACCCCATAATAGGATGACCTCAGACCCTTAACATCATTTATTTTGTGAGATTAATTATGAGGATAACATCTTAGGTGATGACCTCAGACCCTTATTTCATCACTCAGTGGTGACGAGGTATTAGGTCAAACACCATAATGGGATGACCTCAGACCCTTAACATCAATAATTTTGTGAGATTAATTATGAGGATAACATCTTAGGTTATGACCTCAGACCCTTATAACATCACTCAGTGGTGACGAGTTCTTAGGTCAAACACCATAGTGGGATGACCTTAGAACCTTACCATCATTAACTTGGTGAGATTTATTATGAGGATAGCATATTAGGTGATGACCTCAGACCCTTATAACATCACTCAGTTGTGACAAGGTCTTAGGCCAGACACCATAATGGGATGACCTCACACCCTTGACATCATTACTTTGGTGAGATTAATTATGAGGATAACATCTTAGGTGATGACCTCAGACCCTTATAACATCACTCAGTGTTGACGAGGTCTTAGGTCAGACACCATAATGGGATAACCTCAGACCCTTGACATCATTAATTTGGTGAGATTAATTATGAGGATAACATTTTAGGTGATGACCTCAGACCCTTATAACATCACTCAGTGGTGACGAGGTCTTAGGTCAGACACCATATTGGGATGACCTCAGACCCTTAACATCATTAATTTGGTGAGATTAAATATGAGGATAACATCGTAGGTGATGACCTCAGACCCTTATATCATCACTCAGTGGTGACGAGGTCTTAGGTCAGACACCATAATGGGATGACCTCAGACCCTTAACATCATTAATTTGGTGAGATAAATTATGAGGATAACATCTAAGGTGATGACCTGAGACCCTTATAAAATCACTCAGTGGTGACGAGGTCTTAGGTCAGACACCATAATGGGATGACCTCAGACCATTAACATCCTTAATTTTGTGAAATTAAGTATGAGGATAACATCTTAGGTGATGACCTCAGACCATTATAACATCACTCAGTGGTGATGAGGTCTTAGGTTAGACACCATAATGGGATGACCTCAGACCCTTAACATCATTAAGTTGGTGAGATAAATTATGAGGATAACATCGTAGGTGATGACCTCAGACCCTTATTACATCACTCAGTGGTGACGATGTCTTAGGTTAGACACCATAATGGGATGACCTCAGACCCTTGACATCATTAATTTGGTGAGATTAATTATGAGGATAACATCTTAGGTGATGACCTCAGACCCTTATAACATCACTCAGTGGTGACAAGGTCTTATGCCAGACACCATAATGGGATGACCTCATACCCTTCGCATCATTACTTTGGTGAGATTAATTATGAGCATAACATCTTAGGTGATGACCTCATACCCTTATAACATCACTCAGTGGTGACGAGGTCTTAGGTTAGACACCATAATGGGATGACCTCAGACCCTTGACATCATTAATTTGGTAAGATTAATTATGAGGATAACATCTTAGGTGATGACCTCAGACCCTTATAACATCACTCAGTGGTGCCGAGGTCTTAGGTCAGACACCATAATGGGATGACCTCAGACCCTTGACATCATTAATTTGGTGCGATTAATTTTGAGGATAACATCTTAGGTGATGACCTCAGACCCTTAAACATCACTCAGTGGTGACGAGGTCTTAGGTCAGACACCATAATTGGATGACCTCAGACCCTTGACATCATTAATTTGGTGAGATTAATTATGAGGATAACATCTTAGGTGATGACCTCAGACCCTTATAACATCACTCAGTGGTGACGAAGTCTTAAGTCAGACAGCATAATGGGATGACCTCAGACCCTAAACATCATAAATTTGGTGAGATTAAATATGAGGATAACATCTTAGGTGATGACCTCCGACCCTTATAACATCACTCAGTGGTGATGAGGTATTAGGTCAGACACCATTATGGGATGACCCCAGACCCTTAACATCATTAATTTGGTGAGATTAAATATGAGGATAACATCTTAGGTGATGACCTCAGACCCTTATAACATCAGTCATTGGTGACGAGGTCTTAGGTCAGACACCATAATGGGTTGACCTCAGACCCTTAACATCATTAATTTGGTGAGATTAATTATGAGGATAACATCTTAGGTGATGACCTCAAACCCTTATAACATCACTCAGTGGTGCCGAGGTCTTAGGTCAGACACCATAATGGGATGACCTCAGACCCTTGACATCATTAATTTGGTGCGATTAATTATGAGGATAACATCTTAGGTGATGACCTGAGACCCTTAAACATCACTCAGTGGTGACGAGGTCTTAGGTCAGACACCATAATTGGATGACCTCAGACCCTGGACATCATTAATTTGGTGAGATTAATTATGAGGATAACATCTTAGGTGATGACCTCAGACGCTTATAACATCACTCAGTGGTGACGAGGTCTTAGGTCAGACACCATAATGGGATGACCTCAGACCCTTAACATCATTAATTTGGTGAGATTAATTATGATGATAACATCTTAGGTGATGACCTCAGACCCTTATAACAACACTCAGTGGTGACGATGTCTTAGGTCAGACACCATAATGGGATTACCTCAGACCCTTGACATCATTAATTTGGTGAGATTACTTATGAGGATAACATCTTAGGTGATGACCTCAGACCCTTATAACATCACTCAGTGGTGACGAGGTCTTAGGTTAGACACCATAATAGGATGACCTGAGACCCATAACATCATTTATTTGGTGAGATTAAATAAGAGGATAACGTCTTAGGTGATGACCTCAGACCCTTATAACATCCCTTAGTGGTGACGAGGTCTTAGGTCAGACCCCATAATAGGATGACCTCAGACCCTTAACATCATTTATTTTGTGAGATTAATTATGAGGATAACATCTTAGGTGATGACCTCAGACCCTTATATCATCACTCAGTGGTGACGAGGTCTTAGGTCAGACACCATAATGGGATGACCTCAGACCCTTAACATCATTAATTTGGTGAGATAAATTATGAGGATAACATCTAAGGTGATGACCTGAGACCCTTATAAAATCACTCAGTGGTGACGAGGTCTTAGGTCAGACACCATAATTGGATGACCTCAGACCATTAACATCCTTAATTTTGTGAAATTAAGTATGAGGATAACATCTTAGGTGATGACCTCAGACCATTATAACATCACTCAGTGGTGATGAGGTCTTAGGTTAGACACCATAATGGGATGACCTCAGACCCTTAACATCATTAAGTTGGTGAGATAAATTATGAGGATAACATCGTAGGTGATGACCTCAGACCCTTATTACATCACTCAGTGGTGACGATGTCTTAGGTTAGACACCATAATGGGATGACCTCAGACCCTTGACATCATTAATTTGGTGAGATTAATTATGAGGATAACATCTTAGGTGATGACCTCAGACCCTTATAACATCACTCAGTGGTGACAAGGTCTTATGCCAGACACCATAATGGGATGACCTCATACCCTTCGCATCATTACTTTGGTGAGATTAATTATGAGCATAACATCTTAGGTGATGACCTCATACCCTTATAACATCACTCAGTGGTGACGAGGTCTTAGGTTAGACACCATAATGGGATGACCTCAGACCCTTGACATCATTAATTTGGTAAGATTAATTATGAGGATAACATCTTAGGTGATGACCTCAGACCCTTATAACATCACTCAGTGGTGCCGAGGTCTTAGGTCAGACACCATAATGGGATGACCTCAGACCCTTGACATCATTAATTTGGTGCGATTAATTTTGAGGATAACATCTTAGGTGATGACCTCAGACCCTTAAACATCACTCAGTGGTGACGAGGTCTTAGGTCAGACACCATAATTGGATGACCTCAGACCCTTGACATCATTAATTTGGTGAGATTAATTATGAGGATAACATCTTAGGTGATGACCTCAGACCCTTATAACATCACTCAGTGGTGACGAAGTCTTAAGTCAGACAACATAATGGGATGACCTCAGACCCTAAACATCATAAATTTGGTGAGATTAAATATGAGGATAACATCTTAGGTGATGACCTCCGACCCTTATAACATCACTCAGTGGTGATGAGGTATTAGGTCAGACACCATTATGGGATGACCCCAGACCCTTAACATCATTAATTTGGTGAGATTAAATATGAGGATAACATCTTAGGTGATGACCTCAGACCCTTATAACATCAGTCATTGGTGACGAGGTCTTAGGTCAGACACCATAATGGGTTGACCTCAGACCCTTAACATCATTAATTTGGTGAGATTAATTATGAGGATAACATCTTAGGTGATGACCTCAAACCCGTATAACATCACTCAGTGGTGCCGAGGTCTAAGGTCAGACACCATAATGGGATGACCTCAGACCCTTGACATCATTAATTTGGTGCGATTAATTATGAGGATAACATCTTAGGTGATGACCTGAGACCCTTAAACATCACTCAGTGGTGACGAGGTCTTAGGTCAGACACCATAATTGGATGACCTCAGACCCTGGACATCATTAATTTGGTGAGATTAATTATGAGGATAACATCTTAGGTGATGACCTCAGACGCTTATAACATCACTCAGTGGTGACGAGGTCTTAGGTCAGACACCATAATGGGATGACCTCAGGCCCTTAACATAATTAATTTGGTGAGATTAGATATGAGGATAACATCTTAGGTGATGACCTCAGACCCTTATAACATCAGTCAGTGGTGACGATGTCTTAGGTCAGACACCATAATGGGATGACCTCAGACCCTTAACATCATTCATTGGTGAGATTAAATATGAGGATAACATCTTAGGTGATGACCTCAGACCCTTATAACATCACTCAGTGGTGACGAGGTCTTAGGTCAGACACCATAATGGGTTGACCTCAGACCCTTAACATCATTAATTTGGTGAGATTAATTATGAGGATAACATCTTAGGTGATGACCTCAGACCCTTATAACATCACTAATGGTGACGAGGTCTTAGGTCAGACACCATATTGGAATGATCTTAGACCCTTAACATCATTAATTTGGTGTGATAAATTATGAGGATAACATCTTAGGTGATGACCTGAGACCCTTATAACATCACTCAGTGGTGACGAGGTCTTAGGTCAGACACCATAATGGGATGACCTCAGACCCTTGACATCCTTAATTTTGTGAGATTAAGTATGAGGATAACATCTTAGGTGATGACCTCAGACCCTTATAACATCACTCAGTGGTGATGAGGTCTTAGGTCAGACACCATGATGGGATGACCTCAGACCCTTAAAATCATTAATTTGGTGAGATTAAATATGAGGATAACGTCTTAGGTGATGACCTCAGACCCTTATAACATCACTCAGTGGTGACGAGGTCTTAGGTCAGACACCATAATGGGATGACCTCAGACCCTTAACATCATTAATTTGGTGAGATTAATTATGAGGATAACATCTTAGGTGATGACCTCAAACCCTTATAACATCACTCAGTGGTGACGAGGTCTTAGGTCAGACACCATAATGGGATGACCTCAGACCCTTACCATCATTAATTTGGTGAGATTAATTATGAGGATAACATCTTAGGTGATGACCTCAGACCCTTAAACATCACTCAGTGGTGACGAGGTCTTAGGCCAGACACCATAATTGGATGACCTCATACCCTTGACATCATTAATTTGGTGAGATTAATTATGAGGATAACTTTTTAGGTGATGACCTCAGACCCTTATAACATCACTCAGTGGTGATGAGGTCTTAGGTCAGGCACCATAATGGGATGACCTCCGACCCTTAACATCATTAATTTGGTGAGATTAATTATGAGGATAACATCTTTGGTGATGACCTCAGACCCTTATAACATCACTCAGTGGTGACGAGGTCTTAGGTCAGACACCATAATGGGATGACCTCTGACTCTTAACATCATTAATTTGGTGAGATTAATTATGAGGACAACATCTAAGGTGATTACCTCAGACCCTTACCATCATTTATTTGGTGAGATTAAATATGAGGATAACATCTTAGGTGATGACCTCAGACCCTTATAACATCACTCAGTGGTGATGAGGTCTTATGTCAGACACCATAATGGGATGACTTCAGACCTTTAACATCATTAATTTGGTGAGATAAATTATGAGGATAACATCTTAGGTGATGACCTCAGACCCTTATTACATCACTCAGTGGTGACGAGGTCTTAGGTTAGACACCATAATGGGATGACCTCAGACCCTTGACATCATTAATTTGGTGAGATTAATTATGAGTATAACATCTTAGGTGATGAACTTAGACCCTTATAACATCACTCAGTGGTGACAAGGTCTTAGGCCAGACACCATAATGGGATGACCTCATACCCTTGACATCATTACTTTGGTGAGATTAATTATGAGGATAACATCTTAGGTGATGACCTCATACCCTTACAACATCACTCAGTGGTGACGAGGTCCTAGGTTAGACACCATAATGGGATGACCTCAGACCCTTGACATCATAAATTTGGTGAGCTTAATTGTGAGGATAACATCTTAGGTGATGACCTCAGACCCTTATAACATCACTCAGTGGTGCCGAGGTCTTAGGTCAGACACCATAATGGGATGACCTCAGACCCTTGAGATCATTAATTTGGTGAGATTAATTATGGGGATAACATCTTAGGTGATGACCTCAGACCCTTAAACATCACTCTGTGGTGACGAGGTTTTAGGTCAGACACCATAATTGGATGACCTCAGACCCTTGACATCATTAATTTGGTGAGACTAAATATGAGGATAACATCTTAGGTGATGACCTTAGACCCTTATAACATCACTCAGTGATGACGAGGTCTTAGGTCAGACACCATAATGGGTTGACCTCAGACCCTTAACATCATTAATTTGGTGAGATTAATTATCAGGGTAACATCTTAGGTAATGACCTCAGACCCTTATAACATCACTCAGTGGTGACGAGGTCTTAGGTCAGACACCATAATGCGATGACCTCAGACCCTTAGCATCATTAATTTCGTGAGATTAATTATGAGGATAACATCTTAAGTGATGACCTCAGACCCTTATAACATCACTCAGTGGTGACGAGGTCTTAGGTCAAACACCATAATGGCAAGACCTCAGACCCTTAGCATCATTAATTTGGTGAGATTAATTATGAGGATAACATCTTAGGTGATGACCTTAGACCCTTATAACATCACTCAGTGGTGACGAGGTCTTAGGTCAGACACCATAATGGCAAGACCTCAGACCCTTAACATAATTAATTTGGTGAGATTAATTATGAGGATAACATCTTAGGTGATGACCTCAGACCCTTATAACATCACTCAGTGGTGACAAGGTCTTAGGCCAGACACAATAATGGGATGACCACATACCCTTCACATCATTACTTTGGTTAGATTAATTATGAGGATAACATCTTAGGTGATGACCTCAGACCCTTATAACATCACTCAGTGGTGACGAGGTCTTAGGTCAGACACCATAATGGCATGACCTCAGACCCTTAACATCATTAATTTGGTGAGAATAAATATGAGGATAACATCTTAGGTGATGACCTCAGACCCTTATAACATCACTCAGTGGTGACGAGGTCTTAGGTCAGACACCATAATGGGATTACCTCAGACCCTTAACATCATTAATTTGGTGAGATTAAATATGAGAATAACATCTTAGGTGATGACCTCAGACCCTTAACATCATTAATTTGGTGAGATTAATTATCAGGGTAACATCTTAGGTAATGACCTCAGACCCTTATAACATCACTCAGTGGTAACGAGGTCTTAGGTCAGACACCATAATGGGATGACCTCAGGCCCTTAGCATCATTATTTTGGTGAGATTAATTATCAGGATAACATCTTAAGTGATGACCTCAGATCGTTATAACATCACTCAGTGGTGACGAGGTCTTAGGTCAAACACCATAGTGGGATGACCTCAGACCCTTGACATCATTAATTTGGTGAGAATAAATATGAGGATAACATCTTAGGTGATGACCTCAGACCCTTATAACATCACTCAGTGGTGACGAGGTCTTAGGTCAGACACCATAATGGGATGACCTCAGACCCTTAACATCATTAATTTGGTGAGATTAATTATCAGGGTAACATCTTAGGTAATGACCTCAGACCCTTATAACATCACTCAGTGGTGACGAGGTCTTAGGTCAAACACCCTAATGGGATGACCTCAGACCCTTAGCATCATTAATTTGGTGAGATTAATTATGAGGATAACATCTTAAGTGATGACCTCAGACCCTTATAACATCACTCAGTGGTGACGAGGTCTTAGGTCAAACACCATAATGGCAAGACCTCAGACCCTTAGCATCATTAATTTGGTGAGATTAATTATGAGGATAACATCTTAGGTGATGACCTTAGACCCTTATAACATCACTCAGTGGTGACGAGGTCTTAGGTCAGACACCATAATGGCAAGACCTCAGACCCTTAACATAATTAATTTGGTGAGATTAATTATGAGGATAACATCTTAGGTGATGACCTCAGACCCTTATAACATCACTCAGTGGTGACAAGGTCTTAGGCCAGACACCATAATGGGATGACCACATACCCTTCACATCATTACTTTGGTGAGATTAATTATGAGGATAACATCTTAGGTGATGACCTCAGACCCTTATAACATCACTCAGTGGTGACGAGGTCTTAGGTCAGACACCATAATGGCATGACCTCAGACCCTTAACATCATTAATTTGGTGAGAATAAATATGAGGATAACATCTTAGGTGATGACCTTAGACCCTTATAACATCACTCAGTGGTGACGAGGTCTTAGGTCAGACACCATAATGGGATGACCTCAGACCCTTAACATCATTAATTTGGTGAGATTAAATATGAGTATAACATCTTAGGTGATGACCTCAGACACTTATAACATCACTCAGTGGTGACGAGGTCTTAGGTTAGACACCATAATGGGATGACCTCAGACCCTTAACATCATTAATTTGGTGAGATTAAATATGAGGATAACATCTTAGGTGATGACCTCAGACCCTTATAACATCACTCAGTGGTGACGAGGTCTTAGGTCAGACACCATAATGGGATGACCTCAGACCCTTAACATCATTAATTTGGTGAGATTAATTATGAGCATAACATCTTAGGTGATGACTTCAGACCCTTATAACATCACTCAGTGGTGACGAGGTCTTAGGTCAGACACCATAATGGGATGACCTCAGACCCTTATAACATCACTCAGTGGTGACGAGGTCTTAGGTCAGACACCATAATGGGATGAGCTCAGACCCTTGACATCATTAATTTGGTGAGATTAATTATGAGGATAACATCTTAGGTGATGATCTCAGACCCTTATAACATCACTCAGTGGTGACAAAGTCTTAGGTCAGACACCATAATGGGATGACCTCATACCCTTGACATCATTAATTTGGTGAGATTAATTATGAGGATAATATATTAGGTGATGACCTCAGACCCTTATAACATCACTCAGTGGTGACGAGGTCTTAGGTCAGACACCACAATGGGATGACCTCAGACCCTTGACATCATTAATTTGGTGAGATTAATTATGAGGATAACATCTTAGGTGATGACCTTAGACCCTTATAACATCACTCAGTGGTGACGAGGTCTTAGGTCAGACACCATAATGGCAAGACCTCAGACCCTTAACATAATTAATTTGGTGAGATTAATTATGAGGATAACATCTTAGGTGATGACCTCAGACCCTTATAACATCACTCAGTGGTGACAAGGTCTTAGGCCAGACACCATAATGGGATGACCACATACCCTTCACATCATTACTTTGGTTAGATTAATTATGAGGATAACATCTTAGGTGATGACCTCAGACCCTTATAACATCACTCAGTGGTGACGAGGTCTTAGGTCAGACACCATAATGGCATGACCTCAGACCCTTAACATCATTAATTTGGTGAGAATAAATATGAGGATAACATCTTAGGTGATGACCTTAGACCCTTATAACATCACTCAGTGGTGACGAGGTCTTAGGTCAGACACCATAATGGGATGACCTCAGACCCTTAACATCATTAATTTGGTGAGATTAAATATGAGTATAACATCTTAGGTGATGACCTCAGACACTTATAACATCACTCAGTGGTGACGAGGTCTTAGGTTAGACACCATAATGGGATGACCTCAGACCCTTAACATCATTAATTTGGTGAGATTAAATATGAGGATAACATCTTAGGTGATGACCTCAGACCCTTATAACATCACTCAGTGGTGACGAGGTCTTAGGTCAGACACCATAATGGGATGACCTCAGACCCTTAACATCATTAATTTGGTGAGATTAATTATGAGCATAACATCTTAGGTGATGACTTCAGACCCTTATAACATCACTCAGTGGTGACGAGGTCTTAGGTCAGACACCATAATGGGATGACCTCAGACCCTTATAACATCACTCAGTGGTGACGAGGTCTTAGGTCAGACACCATAATGGGATGAGCTCAGACCCTTGACATCATTAATTTGGTGAGATTAATTATGAGGATAACATCTTAGGTGATGATCTCAGACCCTTATAACATCACTCAGTGGTGACAAAGTCTTAGGTCAGACACCATAATGGGATGACCTCATACCCTTGACATCATTAATTTGGTGAGATTAATTATGAGGATAATATATTAGGTGATGACCTCAGACCCTTATAACATCACTCAGTGGTGACGAGGTCTTAGGTCAGACACCACAATGGGATGACCTCAGACCCTTGACATCATTAATTTGGTGAGATTAATTATGTGGATAACATCTTAGGTGATGACCTCAGACCCTTATAACATCCCTCAGTGGTGACGAGATCTTAGGTCAGACACCATAATTGGATGACCTCAGCCCCTTGACATCATTAATTTGGTGAGATTAATTATGAGGATAACATCTTAGGTGATGACCTCAGACCCTTATAACATCACTCAGTGGTGACGAGGTCTTAGGTCAGACACCATAATGGGATGACCTCAGACCCTTAACATCATTAATTTGGTGAGATTAATTATGAGGATAACATCTTATGTGATGACCTCAGACCCTTATAACATCACTCGGTGGTGACGAGGTCTTAGGTCTGACACCATAATGGGGTGACCTCAGACCATTAACATCATTAATTTGGTGAGATTAATTATGAGGATAACATCTTAAGTGATGACCTCAGACCCTTATAACATCACTCAGTGGTGACGAGGTCTTAGGTCAGACAACAAAATGGGATGACCTCAGACCCTTAACATCATTAATTTGGTGAGATTAATTATGAGGATACCATCTTAGGTGATGACCCCAGACCCTTATAAAAACACTTAGTGGTGACAAGGTGTGAGGTGAGACACCATAATGGGACCTCGGGCCCTTAACTTCATTTATTTGGTGATATTAATTATGTGGATAACATCTTAGGTTATGACCTCAGAACCTTATAACATCACACAGTGGTGTCGAGGTCTTAGGTCAGACACCATAATGGGATGACCTCAGACCCCTGACATCATTAATTTGGTGAGATTAATTATGAGGATAACATCTTAGGTGATGACCTCAGACCCTTATAACATCACTCAGTGGTGACGAGGTCTTAGCTCAGACACCATAATGAGATGACCTCAGACCCTTAACATCATTAACTTGGTGAGATTAATAATGAGGATAACATCTTAGGTGATGACCTCAGACCCTTATAACATCACTCAGTGGTGACGAGGTCTTAGGTCAGACACCATAATGGGATCACCTCAGACCCTTAACATCATTTATTTGGTGTGATTAGATATGAGGATAACGTCTTAGGTGATGACCTCAGACCCTTATAACATCACTCAGTGGTGACGAGTTCTTAGGTCAGACACCATAATGGGATGACCTCAGACCCTTAACATCCTTAATTAGGTGAGATTAATTATAAGGATAACATCTTAGGTGATGACCTCAGACCCTTATTTTATCACTCAGTGGGGACGAGGTCTTAGGTGAGACACCATAATTGGATGACCTCAGACCCTTGACATCATTAATTTGGTGAGATTAATTATTAGGATAACATCTTAGGTGATGACCTCAAAACCTTCTAACACCACTCAGTGGTGACGAGGTCTTAGGTCAGACACCATAATGGGATGACCTCACACCCTTAACATCATTAATTTGGTGAGATTAATTATGACGATAACATCTTAGGTGATGACCTCAGACCCTTATAATAACACTTAGTCGTGACAAGGTCTGAGTTCAAACACCATAATGGGATGACCTCATAACCTTAACATCATTAATTTGGTGAGATTAGTTTTGAGGATAAAATCTTAGGTGATGACCTCATGCCCTTATAACATCACTCAGTGGTGACAAGGTCTTAGGCCAGACACCACCATGGGATGACCTTATACCCTTGACATCATTAATTTGGTGAGCTTAATTATGAGGATAACATCTTAGGTGACGACGTCAGACCCTTATAACATCACTCAGTGGTGACGAGGTCTTAGGTCAGACACCATAATGGGATGACCTCAGACCCTTAACATCATTAATTTGGTGAGATTAAATATGAGGATAACATCTTTGGGGATGACCTCAGACCCTTATAACATCACTCTGTGATGACGAGGTCTTAGGTCAGACACCATAATGGGTTGACCTCAGACCCTTAACATCATTAATTTGGTGAGATTAATTATCAGGGTAACATCTTAGGTGATGACCTCAGACCCTTATAACATCACTCATTGGTGACGAGGTCTTAGGTCAGACACCATAATGGGTTGACCTCAGACCCTTAACATCATTAATTTGGTGAGATTAATTATGAGGATAACATCTTAGGTGATG
The DNA here is from genome assembly GCA_949130495.1 of Sambucus nigra. Lineage (NCBI taxonomy): Eukaryota > Viridiplantae > Streptophyta > Magnoliopsida > Dipsacales > Adoxaceae > Sambucus > Sambucus nigra. The sequence goes on along the minus strand of OX422215.1, from coordinate 287,618,335 downwards.
ACTTCAGACCCTTATAACATCACTCAGTGGTGACGAGGTCTTAGGTCAGACACCATAATGGGATGACCTCAGACCCTTATAACATCACTCAGTTGTGACGAGGTCTTAGGTCAGACACCATAATGGGATGAGCTCAGACCCTTGACATCATTAATTTGGTGAGATTAATTATGAGGATAACATCTTAGGTGATGATCTCAGACCCTTATAACATCACTCAGTGGTGACAAAGTCTTAGGTCAGACACCATAATGGGATGACCTCATACCCTTGACATCATTAATTTGGTGAGATTAATTATGAGGATAATATATTAGGTGATGACCTCAGACCCTTATAACATCACTCAGTGGTGACGAGGTCTTAGGTCAGACACCACAATGGGATGACCTCAGACCCTTGACATCATTAATTTGGTGAGATTAATTATGTGGATAACATCTTAGGTGATGACCTCAGACCCTTATAACATCCCTCAGTGGTGACGAGATCTTAGGTCAGACACCATAATTGGATGACCTCAGCCCCTTGACATCATTAATTTGGTGAGATTAATTATGAGGATAACATCTTAGGTGATGACCTCAGACCCTTATAACATCACTCAGTGGTGACGAGGTCTTAGGTCAGACACCATAATGGGATGACCTCAGACCCTTAACAGCATTAATTTGGTGAGATTAATTATGAGGATAACATCTTATGTGATGACCTCAGACCCTTATAACATCACTCAGTGGTGACGAGGTCTTAGGTCTGACACCATAATGGGGTGACCTCAGACCATTAACATCATTAATTTGGTGAGATTAATTATGAGGATAACATCTTAAGTGATGACCTCAGACCCTTATAACATCACTCAGTGGTGACGAGGTCTTAGGTCAGACACCATAATGGGATGACCTCAGACCCTTAACATCATTAATTTGGTGAGATTAATTATGAGGATACCATCTTAGGTGATGACCTCAGACCCTTATAAAAACACTTAGTGGTGACAAGGTGTGAGGTGAGACACCATAATGGGACCTCGGGCCCTTAACTTCATTAATTTGGTGATATTAATTATGTGGATAACATCTTAGGTTATGACCTCAGACCCTTATAACATCACTCAGTGGTGACGAGGTCTTAGCTCAGACACCATAATGAGATGACCTCAGACCCTTAACATCATTAATTTGGTGAGATTAATAATGAGGATAACATCTTAGGTGATGACCTCAGACCCTTATAACATCACTCAGTGGTGACGAGGTCTTAGGTCAGACACCATAATGGGATCACCTCAGACCCTTAACATCATTTATTTGGTGTGATTAGATATGAGGATAACGTCTTAGGTGATGACCTCAGACCCTTATAACATCACTCAGTGGTGACGAGTTCTTAGGTCAGACACCATAATGGGATGACCTCAGACCCTTAACATCCTTAATTAGGTGAGATTAGTTATAAGGATAACATCTTAGGTGATGACCTCAGACCCTTATTTTATCACTCAGTGGGGACGAGGTCTTAGGTTAGACACCATAATTGGATGACCTCAGACCCTTGACATCATTAATTTGGTGAGATTAATTGTTAGGATAACATCTTAGGTGATGACCTCAGAACCTTATAACACCACTCAGTGGTGACGAGGTCTTAGGTCAGACACCATAATGGGATGACCTCAGACCCTTAACATCATTAATTTGGTGAGATTAATAATGACGATAACATCTTAGGTGATGACCTCAGACCCTTATAACAACACTTAGTCGTGACAAGGTCTGAGTTCAAACACCATAATGGGATGACCTCATACCCTTAACATCATTAATTTGGTGAGATTAGTTTTGAGGATAAAATCTTAGGTGATGACCTCATGCCCTTATAACATCACTCAGTGGTGACAAGGTCTTAGGCCAGACACCACCATGGGATGACCTCATACCCTTAACATCATTAATTTGGTGAGATTAATTATGAGGATAACATCTTAGGTGACGACGTCAGACCCTTATAACATCACTCAGTGGTGACGAGGTCTTAGGTCAGACACCATAATGGGATGACCTCAGACCCTTAACATCATTAATTTGGTGAGATTAAATATGAGGATAACATCTTTGGGGATGACCTCAGACCCTTATAACATCACTCAGTGATGACGAGGTCTTAGGTCAGACACCATAATGGGTTGACCTCAGACCCTTAACATCATTAATTTGGTGAGATTAATTATCAGGGTAACATCTTTGGTGATGACCTCAGACCCTTATAACATCACTCATTGGTGACGAGGTCTTAGGTCAGACACCATAATGGGTTGACCTCAGACCCTTAACATCATTAATTTGGTGAGATTAATTATGAGGATAACATCTTAGGTGATGACTTCATACCCTTATAACATCACTCAGTGGTGACGAGGTCTTAGGTCAGACACCATAATGGGATGACCTCAGACCCTTATAACATCACTCAGTGGTGACGAGGTCTTAGGTCAGACACCATAATGGGATGAGCTCAGACCCTTGACATCATTAATTTGGTGAGATTAATTATGAGGATAACATCTTAGGTGATGATCTCAGACCCTTATAACATCACTCAGTGGTGACAAAGTCTTAGGTCAGACACCATAATGGGATGACCTCATACCCTTGACATCATTAATTTGGTGAGATTAATTATGAGGATAATATATTAGGTGATGACCTCAGACCCTTATAACATCACTCAGTGGTGACGAGGTCTTAGGTCAGACACCACAATGGGATGACCTCAGACCCTTGACATCATTAATTTGGTGAGATTAATTATGTGGATAACATCTTAGGTGATGACCTCAGACCCTTATAACATCCCTCAGTGATGACGAGATCTTAGGTCAGACACCATAATTGGATGACCTCAGCCCCTTGACATCATTAATTTGGTGAGATTAATTATGAGGATAACATCTTAGGTGATGACCTCAGACCCTTATAACATCACTCAGTGGTGACGAGGTTTTAGGTCAGACACCATAATGGGATGACCTCAGACCCTTATCATCATTAATTTGGTGAGATTAATTATGAGGATAACATCTTATGTGATGACCTCAGACCCTTATAACATCACTCAGTGGTGATGAGGTCTTAGGTCTGACACCATAATGGGGTGACCTCAGACCATTAACATCATTAATTTGGTGAGATTAATTATGAGGATAACATCTTAAGTGATGACCTCAGACCCTTATAACATCACTCAGTGGTGACGAGGTCTTAGGTCAGACACCATAATGGGATGACCTCAGACCCTTAACATCATTAATTTGGTGAGATTAATTATGAGGATACCATCTTAGGTGATGACCTCAGACCCTTATAAAAACACTTAGTGGTGACAAGGTGTGAGGTGAGACACCATAATGGGACCTCGGGCCCTTAACTTCATTAATTTGGTGATATTAATTATGTGGATAACATCTTAGGTTATGACCTCAGAACCTTATAACATCACACAGTGGTGTCGAGGTCTTAGGTCAGACACCATAATGGGATGACCTCAGACCCCTGACATCATTAATTTGGTGAGATTAATTATGAGGATAACATCTTAGGTGACGACCTCAGACCCTTATAACATCACTCAGTGGTGACGAGGTCTTAGCTCAGACACCATAATGAGATGACCTCAGACCCTTAACATCATTAATTTGGTGAGATTAATAATGAGGATAACATCTTAGGTGATGACCTCAGACCCTTATAACATCACTCAGTGGTGACGAGGTCTTAGGTCAGACACCATAATGGGATCACCTCAGACCCTTAACATCATTTATTTGGTGTGATTAGATATGAGGATAACGTCTTAGGTGATGACCTCAGACCCTTATAACATCACTCAGTGGTGACGAGTTCTTAGGTCAGACACCATAATGGGATGACCTCAGACCCTTAACATCCTTAATTAGGTGAGATTAATTATAAGGATAACATCTTAGGTGATGACCTCAGACCCTTATTTTATCACTCAGTGGGGACGAGGTCTTAGGTGAGACACCATAATTGGATGACCTCAGACCCTTGACATCATTAATTTGGTGAGATTAATTATTAGGATAACATCTTAGGTGATGACCTCAGAACCTTATAACACCACTCAGTGGTGACGAGGTCTTAGGTCAGACACCATAATGGGATGACCTCAGACCCTTAACATCATTAATTTGGTGAGATTAATTATGACGATAACATCTTAGGTGATGACCTCAGACCCTTATAACAACACTTAGTCGTGACAAGGTCTGAGTTCAAACACCATAATTGGATGACCTCATACCCTTAACATCATTAATTTGGTGAGATTAGTTTTGAGGATAAAATCTTAGGTGATGACCTCATGCCCTTATAACATCACTCAGTGGTGACAAGGTCTTAGGCCAGACACCACCATGGGATGACCTCATACCCTTGACATCATTAATTTGGTGAGATTAATTATGAGGATAACATCTTAGGTGACGACGTCAGACCCTTATAACATCACTCAGTGGTGACGAGGTCTTAGGTCAGACACCATAATGGGATGACCTCAGACCCTTAACATCATTAATTTGGTGAGATTAAATATGAGGATAACATCTTTGGGGATGACCTCAGACCCTTATAACATCACTCAGTGATGACGAGGTCTTAGGTCAGACACCATAATGGGTTGACCTCAGACCCTTAACATCATTAATTTGGTGAGATTAATTATCAGGGTAACATCTTTGGTGATGACCTCAGACCCTTATAACATCACTCATTGGTGACGAGGTCTTAGGTCAGACACCATAATGGGTTGACCTCAGACCCTTAACATCATTAATTTGGTGAGATTAATTATGAGGATAACATCTTAGGTGATGACTTCAGACCCTTATAACATCACTCAGTGGTGACGAGGTCTTAGGTCAGACACCATAATGGGATGACCTCAGACCCTTATAACATCACTCAGTGGTGACGAGGTCTTAGGTCAGACACCATAATGGGATGAGCTCAGACCCTTGACATCATTAATTTGGTGAGATTAATTATGAGGATAACATCTTAGGTGATGATCTCAGACCCTTATAACATCACTCAGTGGTGACAAAGTCTTAGGTCAGACACCATAATGGGATGACCTCATACCCTTGACATCATTAATTTGGTGAGATTAATTATGAGGATAATATATTAGGTGATGACCTCAGACCCTTATAACATCACTCAGTGGTGACGAGGTCTTAGGTCAGACACCACAATGGGATGACCTCAGACCCTTGACATCATTAATTTGGTGAGATTAATTATGTGGATAACATCTTAGGTGATGACCTCAGACCCTTATAACATCCCTCAGTGATGACGAGATCTTAGGTCAGACACCATAATTGGATGACCTCAGCCCCTTGACATCATTAATTTGGTGAGATTAATTATGAGGATAACATCTTAGGTGATGACCTCAGACCCTTATAACATCACTCAGTGGTGACGAGGTTTTAGGTCAGACACCATAATGGGATGACCTCAGACCCTTATCATCATTAATTTGGTGAGATTAATTATGAGGATAACATCTTATGTGATGACCTCAGACCCTTATAACATCACTCAGTGGTGATGAGGTCTTAGGTCTGACACCATAATGGGGTGACCTCAGACCATTAACATCATTAATTTGGTGAGATTAATTATGAGGATAACATCTTAAGTGATGACCTCAGACCCTTATAACATCACTCAGTGGTGACGAGGTCTTAGGTCAGACACCATAATGGGATGACCTCAGACCCTTAACATCATTAATTTGGTGAGATTAATTATGAGGATACCATCTTAGGTGATGACCTCAGACCCTTATAAAAACACTTAGTGGTGACAAGGTGTGAGGTGAGACACCATAATGGGACCTCGGGCCCTTAACTTCATTAATTTGGTGATATTAATTATGTGGATAACATCTTAGGTTATGACCTCAGAACCTTATAACATCACACAGTGGTGTCGAGGTCTTAGGTCAGACACCATAATGGGATGACCTCAGACCCCTGACATCATTAATTTGGTGAGATTAATTATGAGGATAACATCTTAGGTGACGACCTCAGACCCTTATAACATCACTCAGTGGTGACGAGGTCTTAGCTCAGACACCATAATGAGATGACCTCAGACCCTTAACATCATTAATTTGGTGAGATTAATAATGAGGATAACATCTTAGGTGATGACCTCAGACCCTTATAACATCACTCAGTGGTGACGAGGTCTTAGGTCAGACACCATAATGGGATCACCTCAGACCCTTAACATCATTTATTTGGTGTGATTAGATATGAGGATAACGTCTTAGGTGATGACCTCAGACCCTTATAACATCACTCAGTGGTGACGAGTTCTTAGGTCAGACACCATAATGGGATGACCTCAGACCCTTAACATCCTTAATTAGGTGAGATTAATTATAAGGATAACATCTTAGGTGATGACCTCAGACCCTTATTTTATCACTCAGTGGGGACGAGGTCTTAGGTGAGACACCATAATTGGATGACCTCAGACCCTTGACATCATTAATTTGGTGAGATTAATTATTAGGATAACATCTTAGGTGATGACCTCAGAACCTTATAACACCACTCAGTGGTGACGAGGTCTTAGGTCAGACACCATAATGGGATGACCTCAGACCCTTAACATCATTAATTTGGTGAGATTAATTATGACGATAACATCTTAGGTGATGACCTCAGACCCTTATAACAACACTTAGTCGTGACAAGGTCTGAGTTCAAACACCATAATGGGATGACCTCATACCCTTAACATCATTAATTTGGTGAGATTAGTTTTGAGGATAAAATCTTAGGTGATGACCTCATGCCCTTATAACATCACTCAGTGGTGACAAGGTCTTAGGCCAGACACCACCATGGGATGACCTCATACCCTTGACATCATTAATTTGGTGAGATTAATTATGAGGATAACATCTTAGGTGACGACGTCAGACCCTTATAACATCACTCAGTGGTGACGAGGTCTTAGGTCAGACACCATAATGGGATGACCTCAGACCCTTAACATCATTAATTTGGTGAGATTAAATATGAGGATAACATCTTTGGGGATGACCTCAGACCCTTATAACATCACTCAGTGATGACGAGGTCTTAGGTCAGACACCATAATGGGTTGACCTCAGACCCTTAACATCATTAATTTGGTGAGATTAATTATCAGGGTAACATCTTAGGTGATGACCTCAGACCCTTATAACATCACTCATTGGTGACGAGGTCTTAGGTCAGACACCATAATGGGTTGACCTCAGACCCTTAACATCATTAATTTGGTGAGATTAATTATGAGGATAACATCTTAGGTGATGACTTCAGACCCTTATAACATCACTCAGTGATGACGAGGTCTTAGGTCAGACACCATAATGGGATGACCTCAGACCCTTATAACATCACTCAGTGGTGACGAGGTCTTACGTCAGACACCATAATGGGATGAGCTCAGACCCTTGACATCATTAATTTGGTGAGATTAATTATGAGGATAACATCTTAGGTGATGATCTCAGACCCTTATAACATCACTCAGTGGTGACAAAGTCTTAGGTCAGACACCATAATGGGATGACCTCATACCCTTGACATCATTAATTTGGTGAGATTAATTATGAGGATAATATATTAGGTGATGACCTCAGACCCTTATAACATCACTCAGTGGTGACGAGGTCTTAGGTCAGACACCACAATGGGATGACCTCAGACCCTTGACATCATTAATTTGGTGAGATTAATTATGTGGTTAACATCTTAGGTGATGACCTCAGACCCTTATAACATCCCTCAGTGGTGACGAGATCTTAGGTCAGACACCATAATTGGATGACCTCAGCCCCTTGACATCATTAATTTGGTGAGATTAATTATGAGGATAACATCTTAGGTGATGACCTCAGACCCTTATAACATCACTCAGTGGTGACGAGGTTTTAGGTCAGACACCATAATGGGATGACCTCAGACCCTTAACATCATTAATTTGGTGAGATTAATTATGAGGATAACATATTATGTGATGACCTCAGACCCTTATAACATCACTCAGTGGTGACGAGGTCTTAGGTCTGACACCATAATGGGGTGACCTCAGACCATTAACATCATTAATTTGGTGAGATTAATTATGAGGATAACATCTTAAGTGATGACCTCAGACCCTTATAACATCACTCAGTGGTGACGAGGTCTTAGGTCAGACACCATAATGGGATGACCTCAGACCCTTAACATCATTAATTTGGTGAGATTAATTATGAGGATACCATCTTAGGTGATGACCTCAGACCCTTATAAAAACACTTAGTGGTGACAAGGTGTGAGGTCAGACACCATAATGGGACCTCGGGCCCTTAACTTCATTAATTTGGTGATATTAATTATGTGGATAACATCTTAGGTTATGACCTCAGAACCTTATAACATCACTCAGTGGTGTCGAGGTCTTAGGTCAGACACCATAATGGGATGACCTCAGACCCCTGACATCATTAATTTGGTGAGATTAATTATGAGGATAACATCTTAGGTGATGACCTCAAACCCTTATAACATCACTCAGTGGTGACGAGGTCTTAGGTCAGACACCATAATGGGATCACCTCAGACCCTTAACATCATTTATTTGGTGTGATTAGATATGAGGATAACGTCTTAGGTGATGACCTCAGACCCTTATAACATCACTCAGTGGTGACGAGTTCTTAGGTCAGACACCATAATGGGATGACCTCAGACCCTTAACATCCTTAATTAGGTGAGATTAATTATAAGGATAACATCTTAGGTGATGACCTCAGACCCTTATTTTATCACTCAGTGGGGACGAGGTCTTAGGTGAGACACCATAATTGGATGACCTCAGACCCTTGACATCATTAATTTGGTGAGATTAATTATTAGGATAACATCTTAGGTGATGACCTCAGAACCTTATAACACCACTCAGTGGTGACGAGGTCTTAGGTCAGACACCATAATGGGATGACCTCAGACCCTTAACATCATTAATTTGGTGAGATTAATTATGACGATAACATCTTAGGTGATGACCTCAGACCCTTATAACAACACTTAGTCGTGACAAGGTCTGAGTTCAAACACCATAATGGGATGACCTCATACCCTTAACATCATTAATTTGGTGAGATTAGTTTTAAGGATAACATCTTAGGTGATGACCTCATGCCCTTATAACATCACTCAGTGGTGACAAGGTCTTAGGCCAGACACCACCATGGGATGACCTCATACCCTTGACATCATTAATTTGGTGAGATTAATTATGAGGATAACATCTTAGGTGACGACGTCAGACCCTTATAACATCACTCAGTGGTGACGAGGTCTTAGGTCAGACACCATAATGGGATGACCTCAGACCCTTAACATCATTAATTTGGTGAGATTAAATATGAGGATAACATCTTTGGGGATGACCTCAGACCCTTATAACATCACTCAGTGATGACGAGGTCTTAGGTCAGACACCATAATGGGTTGACCTCAGACCCCTGACATCATTAATTTGGTGAGATTAATTATGAGGATAACATCTTAGGTAATGACCTCAGACCCTTATAACATCACTCAGTGGTGACGAGGTCTTAGGTCAGACACCATAATGGGATGACCTCAGACACTTAGCATCATTAATTTGGTGAGATTAATAATGAGGATAACATCTTAGGTGATGACCTCAGACCCTTATAACATCACTCAGTGGTGACGAGGTCTTAGGTCAGACACCATAATGGGATCACCTCAGACCCTTAACATCATTTATTTGGTGTGATTAGATATGAGGATAACGTCTTAGGTGATGACCTCAGACCCTTATAACATCACTCAGTGGTGACGAGTTCTTAGGTCAGACACCATAATGGGATGACCTCAGACCCTTAACATCCTTAATTAGGTGAGATTAATTATAAGGATAACATCTTAGGTGATGACCTCAGACCCTTATTTTATCACTCAGTGGGGACGAGGTCTTAGGTGAGACACCATAATGGGATGACCTCAGACCCTTGACATCATTAATTTGGTGAGATTAATTATTAGGATAACATCTTAGGTGATGACCTCAGAACCTTATAACACCACTCAGTGGTGACGAGGTCTTAGGTCAGACACCATAATGGGATGACCTCAGACCCTTAACATCATTAATTTGGTGAGATTAATTATGACGATAACATCTTAGGTGATGACATCAGACCCTTATAACAACACTTAGTCGTGACAAGGTCTGAGTTCAAACACCATAATGGGATGACCTCATACCCTTAACATCATTAATTTGGTGAGATTAGTTTTGAGGATAAAATCTTAGGTGATGACCTCATGCCCTTATAACATCACTCAGTGGTGACAAGGTCTTAGGCCAGACACCACCATGGGATGACCTCATACCCTTGACATCATTAATTTGGTGAGATTAATTATGAGGATAACATCTTAGGTGACGACGTCAGACCCTTATAACATCACTCAGTGGTGACGAGGTCTTAGGTCAGACACCATAATGGGATGACCTCAGACCCTTAACATCATTAATTTGGTGAGATTAAATATGAGGATAACATCTTTGGGGATGACCTCAGACCCTTATAACATCACTCAGTGATGACGAGGTCTTAGGTCAGACACCATAATGGGTTGACCTCAGACCCTTAACATCATTAATTTGGTGAGATTAATTATCAGGGTAACATCTTAGGTGATGACCTCAGACCCTTATAACATCACTCATTGGTGACGAGGTCTTAGGTCAGACACCATAATGGGTTGACCTCAGACCCTTAACATCATTAATTTGGTGAGATTAATTATGAGGATAACATCTTAGGTGATGACTTCAGACCCTTATAACATCACTCAGTGATGACGAGGTCTTAGGTAAGACACCATAATGGGATGACCTCAGACCCTTATAACATCACTCAGTGGTGACGAGGTCTTAGGTCAGACACCATAATGGGATGAGCTCAGACCCTTGACATCATTAATTTGGTGAGATTAATTATGAGGATAACATCTTAGGTGATGATCTCAGACCCTTATAACATCACTCAGTGGTGACAAAGTCTTAGGTCAGACACCATAATGGGATGACCTCATACCCTTGACATCATTAATTTGGTGAGATTAATTATGAGGATAATATATTAGGTGATGACCTCAGACCCTTATAACATCACTCAGTGGTGACGAGGTCTTAGGTCAGACACCACAATGGGATGACCTCAGACCCTTGACATCATTAATTTGGTGAGATTAATTATGAGGATAACATCTTAGGTGATGACCTCAGACCCTTATAACATCACTCAGTGGTGACGAGGTTTTAGGTCAGACACCATAATGGGATGACCTCAGACCCTTAACATCATTAATTTGGTGAGATTAATTATGAGGATAACATATTATGTGATGACCTCAGACCCTTATAACATCCCTCAGTGGTGACGAGATCTTAGGTCAGACACCATAATTGGATGACCTCAGCCCCTTGACATCATTAATTTGGTGAGATTAATTATGAGGATAACATCTTAGGTGATGACCTCAGACCCTTATAACATCACTCAGTGGTGACGAGGTTTTAGGTCAGACACCATAATGGGATGACCTCAGACCCTTAACATCATTAATTTGGTGAGATTAATTATGAGGATAACATATTATGTGATGACCTCAGACCCTTATAACATCACTCAGTGGTGACGAGGTCTTAGGTCTGACACCATAATGGGGTGACCTCAGACCATTAACATCATTAATTTGGTGAGATTAATTATGAGGATAACATCTTAAGTGATGACCTCAGACCCTTATAACATCACTCAGTGGTGACGAGGTCTTAGGTCAGACACCATAATGGGATGAGCTCAGACCCTTGACATCATTAATTTGGTGAGATTAATTATGAGGATAACATCTTAGGTGATGATCTCAGACCCTTATAACATCACTCAGTGGTGACAAAGTCTTAGGTCAGACACCATAATGGGATGACCTCATACCCTTGACATCATTAATTTGGTGAGATTAATTATGAGGATAATATATTAGGTGATGACCTCAGACCCTTATAACATCACTCAGTGGTGACGAGGTCTTAGGTCAGACACCACAATGGGATGACCTCAGACCCTTGACATCATTAATTTGGTGAGATTAATTATGTGGTTAACATCTTAGGTGATGACCTCAGACCCTTATAACATCCCTCAGTGGTGACGAGATCTTAGGTCAGACACCATAATTGGATGACCTCAGCCCCTTGACATCATTAATTTGGTGAGATTAATTATGAGGATAACATCTTAGGTGATGACCTCAGACCCTTATAACATCACTCAGTGGTGACGAGGTTTTAGGTCAGACACCATAATGGGATGACCTCAGACCCTTAACATCATTAATTTGGTGAGATTAATTATGAGGATAACATATTATGTGATGACCTCAGACCCTTATAACATCACTCAGTGGTGACGAGGTCTTAGGTCTTACACCATAATGGGGTGACCTCAGACCATTAACATCATTAATTTGGTGAGATTAATTATGAGGATAACATCTTAAGTGATGACCTCAGACCCTTATAACATCACTCAGTGGTGACGAGGTCTTAGGTCAGACACCATAATGGGATGACCTCAGACCCTTAACATCATTAATTTGGTGAGATTAATTATGAGGATACCATCTTAGGTGATGACCTCAGACCCTTATAAAAACACTTAGTGGTGACAAGGTGTGAGGTCAGACACCATAATGGGACCTCGGGCCCTTAACTTCATTAATTCGGTGATATTAATTATGTGGATAACATCTTAGGTTATGACCTCAGAACCTTATAACATCACTCAGTGGTGTCGAGGTCTTAGGTCAGACACCATAATGGGATGACCTCAGACCCCTGACATCATTAATTTGGTGAGATTAATTATGAGGATAACATCTTAGGTGATGACCTCAAACCCTTATAACATCACTCAGTGGTGACGAGGTCTTAGTTCAGACACCATAATGAGATGACCTCAGACCCTTAACATCATTAATTTGGTGAGATTAATAATGAGGATAACATCTTAGGTGATGACCTCAGACCCTTATAACATCACTCAGTGGTGACGAGGTCTTAGGTCAGACACCATAATGGGATCACCTCAGACCCTTAACATCATTTATTTGGTGTGATTAGATATGAGGATAACGTCTTAGGTGATGACCTCAGACCCTTATAACATCACTCAGTGGTGACGAGTTCTTAGGTCAGACACCATAATGGGATGACCTCAGACCCTTAACATCCTTAATTAGGTGAGATTAATTATAAGGATAACATCTTAGGTGATGACCTCAGACCCTTATTTTATCACTCAGTGGGGACGAGGTCTTAGGTGAGACACCATAATTGGATGACCTCAGACCCTTGACATCATTAATTTGGTGAGATTAGTTATTAGGATAACATCTTAGGTGATGACCTCAGAACCTTATAACACCACTCAGTGGTGACGAGGTCTTAGGTCAGACACCATAATGGGATGACCTCAGACCCTTAACATCATTAATTTGGTGAGATTAATTATGACGATAACATCTTAGGTGATGACCTCAGACCCTTATAACAACACTTAGTCGTGACAAGGTCTGAGTTCAAACACCATAATGGGATGACCTCATACCCTTAACATCATTAATTTGGTGAGATTAGTTTTAAGGATAAAATCTTAGGTGATGACCTCATGCCCTTATAACATCACTCAGTGGTGACAAGGTCTTAGGCCAGACACCACCATGTGATGACCTCATACCCTTGACATCATTAATTTGGTGAGATTAATTATGAGGATAACATCTTAGGTGACGACGTCAGACCCTTATAACATCACTCAGTGGTGACGAGGTCTTAGGTCAGACACCATAATGGGATGACCTCAGACCCTTAACATCATTAATTTGGTGAGATTAAATATGAGGATAACATCTTTGGGGATGACCTCAGACCCTTATAACATCACTCAGTGATGACGAGGTCTTAGGTCAGACACCATAATGGGTTGACCTCAGACCCTTAACATCATTAATTTGGTGAGATTAATTATCAGGGTAACATCTTAGGTAATGACCTCAGACCCTTATAACATCACTCAGTGGTGACGAGGTCTTAGGTCAGACACCATAATGGGATGACCTCAGACACTTAGCATCATTAATTTGGTGAGATTAATTATGAGGATAACATCTTAAGTGATGACCTCAGACCCTTATAACATCACTCAGTGGTGAGGAGGTCTTAGGTCAAACACCATAGTGGGATGACCACAGACCCTTACCATCATTAATTTGGTGAGATTAATTATGAGGATAACATCTTAGGTGATGACCTCAGACCCTTATAACATCACTCAGTGGTGACAAGGTCTTAGGCCAGACACCATAATGGGATGACGTCATACCCTTGACATCATTACTTTGGTGAGATTAATTATGTGGATAACATCTTAGGTGATGACCTCAGACCCTAATAACATCACTCAGTGGTGACGAGGTCTTAGGTCAGACACCATAATGGGATGACCTCAAACCCTTGACATCATTAATTTGGTGAGATTAATTATGAGGATAATATCTTAGGTGATGACCTCAGACCCTTATAACATCACTCAGTGGTGAAGAGGTCTTAGGTCAGACACCATAATGGGATGACCTCAGACCCTTAACATCATTAATTTGGTGAGATTAAATATGAGGATAACATCTTAGGTGATGACCTCAGACACTTATAACATCACTCAGTGGTGACGAGGTCTTAGGTTAGACACCATAATGGGATGACCTCAGTCCCTTAACATCATTAATTTGGTGAGATTAAATATGAGGATAACATCTTAGGTGATGACCTCAGACCCTTATAACATCACTCAGTGGTGACGAGGTCTTAGGTCAGACACCATAATGGGATGACCTCAGACCCTTAACATCATTAATTTGGTGAGATTAATTATGAGCATAACATCTTAGGTGATGACTTCAGTCCCTTATAACATCACTCAGTGGTGACGAGGTCTTAGGTCAGACACCATAATGGGATGACCTCAGACCCTTATAACATCACTCAGTGGTGACGAGTTCTTAGGTCAGACACCATAATGGGATGACCTCAGACCCTTGACATCATTAATTTGGTGAGATTAATTATGAGGATAACATCTTAGGTGATGATCTCAGACCCTTATAACATCACTCAGGGGTGACAAAGTCTTAGGTCAGACACCATAATGGGATGACCTCATACCCTTGACATCATTAATTTGGTGAGATTAATTATGAGGATAATATCTTAGGTGATGACCTCAGACCCTTATAACATCACTCAGTGGTGACGAGGTCTTAGGTCAGACACCATAATGGGATGACCTCAGACCATTGACATCATTAATTTGGTGAGATTAATTATGTGGATAACATCTTAGGTGATGACCTCAGACCCTTATAACATTCCTCAGTGGTGACGAGATCTTAGGTCAGACACCATAATTGGATGACCTCAGCCCCTTGACATCATTAATTTGGTGAGATTAATTATGAGGATAACATCTTAGGTGATGACCTCAGACCCTTATAACATCACTCAGTGGTGACGAGGTCTTAGGTCAGACACCATAATGGGATGACCTCAAACCCTTAACATCATTAATTTGGTGAGAATAATTATGAGGATAACATCTTATGTGATGACCTCAGACCCTTATAACATCACTCAGTGGTGACGAGGTCTTAGGTAAGACACCAAAATGGGATGACCTCAGACACTTAACATCATTAATTTGGTGAGATTAATTATGAGGATACCATCTTAGGTGATGACCTCAGACCCTTATAAAAACACTTAGTGGTGACAAGGTCTGAGGTCAGACACCATAATGGGATGACCTCAGACCCTTAACTTCATTAATTTGGTGATATTAATTATGTGGATAACATCTTAGGTTATGACCTCAGACCCTTATAACATCACTCACAGGTGTTGAGGTCTTAGGTCAGACACCATAATGGGATGACCTCAGACCCTTGACATCATTAATTTGGTGAGATTAATTATGAGGATAACATCTTAGGTGATGACCTCAGACCCTTATAACATCACTCAGTGGTGACGAGGTCTTAGCTCAGACACCATAATGAGATGACCTCAGACCCTTAACATCATTAATTTGGTGATATTAATAATGAGGATAACATCTTAGGTGATGACCTCAGACCCTTATAACATCACTCAGTGGTGACGAGGTCTTAGGTCAGACACCATAATGGGATGGCCTCAGACCCTTAACATCATTAATTTGGTGAGATTAAATATGAGGATAACATCTTAGGTGATGACCTCAGACACTTATAACATCACTCAGTGGTGACGAGGTCTTAGGTTAGACACCATAATGGGATGACCTCAGACCCTTAACATCATTTATTTGGTGTGATTAGATATGAGGATAACGTCTTAGGTGATGACCTCAGACCCTTATAACATCACTCAGTGGTGACGAGTTCTTAGGTCAGACACCATAATGGGATGACCTCAGACCCTTAACATCCTTAATTAGGTGAGATTAATTATAAGGATAACATCTTAGGTGATGACCTCAGACCCTTATTTTATCACTCAGTGGGGACGAGGTCTTAGGTGAGACACCATAATTGGATGACCTCAGACCCTTAACATCATTAATTTGGTGAGACTAAATATGAGGATAACATCTTAGGTGATGACCTCAGACCCTTATAACATCACTCAGTGGTGACGAGGTCTTAGGTCAGACACCATAATGGGATGACCTCAGACCCTTAACATCATTAATTTGGTGAGATTAATTATGAGCATAACATCTTAGGTGATGACTTCAGTCCCTTATAACATCACTCAGTGGTGACGAGGTCTTAGGTCAGACACCATAATGGGATGACCTCAGACCCTTATAACATCACTCAGTGGTGACGAGGTCTTAGGTCAGACACCATAATGGGATTACCTCAGACCCTTGACATCATTAATTTGGTGAGATTAATTATGAGGATAACATCTTAGGTGATGATCTCAGACCCTTATAACATCACTCAGTGGTGACAAAGTCTTAGGTCAGACACCATAATGGGATGACCTCATACCCTTGACATCATTAATTTGGTGAGATTAATTATGAGGATAATATCTTAGGTGATGACCTCAGACCCTTATAACATCACTCAGTGGTGATGAGGTCTTAGGTCAGACACCATAATGGGATGACGTCAGACCCTTGACATCATTAATTTGGTGAGATTAATTATGTGGATAACATCTTAGGTGATGACCTCAGACCCTTATAACATCCCTCTGTGGTGACGAGATCTTAGGTCAGACACCATAATTGGATGACCTCAGCCCCTTGACATCATTAATTTGGTGAGATTAATTATGAGGATAACATCTTAGGTGATGACCTCAGACCCTTATAACATCACTCAGTGGTGACGAGGTCTTAGGTCAGACACCATAATGGGATGACCTCAGACCCTTAACATCATTAATTTGGTGAGAATAATTATGAGGATAACATCTTATGTGATGACCTCAGACCCTTATAACATCACTCCGTGGTGATGAGGTCTTAGGTCAGACACCATAATGGGGTGACCTCAGACCATTAACATCATTAATTTGGTGAGATTAATTATGAGGATAACATCTTAAGTGATGACCTCAGACCCTTATAACATCACTCAGTGGTGACGAGGTCTTAGGTCAGACACCATAATGGGATGACCTCAGACCCTTAACATCATTAATTTGGTGAGATTAATTATGAGGATACCATCTTAGGTGATGACCTCAGACCCTTATAAAAACACTTAGTGGTGACAAGGTCTGAGGTCAGACACCATAATGGGATGACCTCAGACCCATAACTTCATTAATTTGGTGATATTAATTATGTGGATAACATCTTAGGTTATGACCTCAGACCCTTATAACATCACTCAGTGGTGTCGAGGTCTTAGGTCAGACACCATAATGGGATGACCTCAGACCCTTGACATCATTAATTTGGTGAGATTAATTATGAGGATAACATCTTAGGTGATTACCTCAGACCCTTATAACATCACTCAGTGGTGACGAGGTCTTAGGTTAGACACCATAATGGGATGACCTCAGACCCTTAACATCGTTAATTTGGTGAGATTAATAATGAGGATAACATCTTAGGTGATGACCTCAGACCCTTATAACATCACTCAGTGGTGACGAGGTCTTAGGTCAGACACCATAATGGGATGACCTCAGACCCTTATAACATCACTCAGTGGTGACGAGGTCTTAAGTCAGACACCAAAATGGGATGACCTCAGACCCTTGACATCATTAATTTGGTGAGATTAATTATGAGGATAACATCTTAGGTGATGATCTCAGACCCTTATAACATCACTCGGTGATGACAAAGTCTTTGGTCAGACACCATAATGGGATGACCTCATACCCTTGACATCATTAATTTGGTGAGATTAATTATGAGGATAATATCTTAGGTGATGACCTCAGACCCTTATAACATCACTCAGTGGTGACGAGGTCTGAGGTCAGACACCATAATGGGATGACCTCAGACCCTTAACTTCATTAATTTGGTGATATTAATTATGTGGATAACATCTTAGGTGATGACCTCAGACCCTTATAACATCACTCAGTGGTGACGAGGTCTTAGCTCAGACACCATAATGAGATGACCTCAGACCCTTAACATCATTAATTTGGTGAGATTAATAATGAGGATAACATCTTAGGTGATGACCTCAGACCCTTATAACATCACTCAGTGGTGACGAGGTCTTAGGTCAGACACCATAATGGGATGACCTCAGACCCTTGACATCATTAATTTGGTGAGATTAATTATGAGGATAACATCTTAGGTGATGACCTCAGACCCTTATAACATCACTCAGTGGTGACGAGGTCTTAGCTCAGACACCATAATGAGATGATCTCAGACCCTTAACATCATTAATTTGGTGAGATTAATAATGAGGATAACATCTTAGGTGATGACCTCAGACCCTTATAACATCACTCAGTGGTGACGAGGTCTTAGGCCAGACACCATAATGGGATGACCTCATACCCTTGACATTATTACTTTGGTGAGATTAATTATGAGGATAACATCTTAGGTGATGACCTCAGACCCTAATAACATCACTCAGTGGTGACGAGGTCTTAGGTCAGACACCATAATGGGATGACCTCAAACCCTTGACATCATTAATTTGGTTAGATTAATTATGAGGATAACATCTTAGGTGATGACCTCAGACCCTTATAACATCACTCAGTGGTGACGAGGTCTTAGGTCAGACACCATAATGGGATGACCTCACACCCTTAACATCATTAATTTGGTGAGATTAAATATGAGAATAACATCTTAGGTGATGACCTCAGACACTTATAACATCACTCAGTGGTGACGAGGTCTTAGGTTAGACACCATAATGGGATGACCTCAGACCCTTAACATCATTAATTTGGTGAGATTAAATATGAGGGTAACATCTTAGGTGATGACCTCAGACCCTTATAACATCACTCAGTGGTGACGAGGTCTTCGGTCAGACACCATAATGGGATGACCTCAGACCCTTAACATCATTAATTTGGTGAGATTAATTATGAGCATAACATCTTAGGTGATGACTTCAGAACCTTATAACATCACTCAGTGGTGACGAGGTCTTAGGTCAGACACCATAATGGGATGACCTCAGACCCTTATAACATCACTCAGTGGTTACGAGGTCTTAGGTCAGACACCATAATGGGATGACCTCAGACCCTTGACATCATTAATTTGGTGAGATTAATTATGAGGATAACATCTTAGGTGATGATCTCAGACCCTTATAACATCACTCAGTGCTGACAAAGTCTTAGGTCAGACACCATAATGGGATGACCTCATACCCTTGACATCATTAATTTGGTGAGATTAATTATGAGGATAATATCTTAGGTGATGACCTCAGACCCTTATAACATCACTCAATGGTGACGAGGTCTTAGGTCACACACCATAATGGGATGACCTCAGACCCTTGACATCATTAATTTGGTGAGATTAATTATGTGGATAACATCTTAGGTGATGACCTCAGACCCTTATAACATCACTCAGTGGTGACGAGGTCTTAGGTCAGACACCATAATGGGATGACCTCAGACCCTTAACATCATTAATTTGGTGAGATTAAATATGAGGATAACATCTTAGGTGATGACCTCAGACACTTATAACATCACTCAGTGGTGACGAGGTCTTAGGTTAGACACCATAATGGGATGACCTCAGACCCTTAACATCATTAATTTGGTGAGATTAAATATGAGGATAACATCATAGGTGATGACCTCAGACCCTTATAACATCACTCAGTGGTGACGAGGTCTTCGGTCAGACACCATAATGGGATGACCTCAGACCCTTAACATCATTAATTTGGTGAGATTAATTATGAGCATAACATCTTAGGTGATGACTTCAGAACCTTATAACATCACTCAGTGGGACGAGGTCTTAGGTCAGACACCATAATGGGATGACCTCAGACCCTTATAACATCACTCAGTGGTGACGAGGTCTTAGGTCAGACACCATAATGGGATGACCTCAGACCCTTGACATCATTAATTTGGTGAGATTTATTATGAGGATAACATCTTAGGTGATGATCTCAGACCCTTATAACATCACTCAGTGCTGACAAAGTCTTAGGTCAGACACCATAATGGGATGACCTCATACCCTTGACATCATTAATTTGGTGAGATTAATTATGAGGATAATATCTTAGGTGATGACCTCAGACCCTTATAACATCACTCAATGGTGACGAGGTCTTAGGTCAGACACCATAATGGGATGACCTCAGACCCTTGACATCATTAATTTGGTGAGATTAATTATGTGGATAACATCTTAGGTGATGACCTCAGACCCTTATAACAACCCTCAGTGGTGACGAGATCTTAGGTCAGACACCATAATTGGATGACCTCAGCCCCTTGACATCATTAATTTGGTGAGATTAATTATGAGGATAACATCTTAGGTGATGACCTCAGACCCGTATAACATCACTCAGTGGTGATGAGGTCTTAGGTCAGACACCATAATGGGATGACCTCAGACCCTTAACATCATTAATTTGGTGAGATTAATTATGAGGATAACATCTTATGTGATGACCTCAGACCCTTATAACATCACTCAGTGGTGATGAGGTCTTAGGTCAGACACCATAATGGGGTGACCTCAGACCATTAACATCATTAATTTGGTGAGATTAATTATGAGGATAAAATCTTAAGTGATGACCTCAGACCCTTATAACATCACTCAGTGGTGACGAGGTCTTAGGTCAGACACCATAATGGGATGACCTCAGACCCTTAACATCATTAATTTGGTGAGATTAATTATGAGGATACCATCTTAGGTGATGACCTCAGACCCTTATAACACCACTCAGTGGTGACGAGGTCTTAGGTCAGACACCATAATGGGATGACCTCAGACCCTTAACATCATTAATTTAGTGAGATTAATTATGAGGATAACATCTTAGGTGATGACCTCAGACCCTTATAACATCACTCAGTGGTGACGAGGTCTTAGCTCAGACACCATAATGAGATGACCTCAGACCCTTAACATCATTAATTTGGTGAGATTAATAATGAGGATAACATCTTAGGTGATGACCTCAGACCCTTATAACATCACTCAGTGGTGACGAGGTCTTAGGTCAGACACCAAAATGGGATGACCTCAGACCCTTAACAGCATTTATTTGGTGAGATTAGTTATGAGGATAACATCTTAGGGGATGACCTCAGACCCTTATAACATCACTCAGTGGTGACGAGGTCTTAGGTCAGACACCATAATGGGATGACCTCATACCCTTAACATCATTAATTTGGTGAGATTAATTATGAGGATAACATCTTAGGTGATGACCTCAGACCCTTATAACATCACTCAGTGGTGTCGAGGTCTTAGGTCAGACACCATAATGGGATGACCTCAGACCCTTGACATCATTAATTTGGTGAGATTAGTTATGAGGATAATATCTTAGGTGATGACCTCAGACCCTTATAACATCACTCAATGGTGACGAGGTCTTTGGTCAGACACCATAATGGGATGACCTCAGACCCTTGACATCATTAATTCGGTGAGATTAATTATGTGGATAACATCTTAGGTGATGACCTCAGACCCTTATAACATCCCTCAGTGGTGACGAGATCTTAGGTCAGACACCATAATTGGATGACCTCAGCCCCTTGACATCATTAATTTGGTGAGATTAATTATGAGGATAACATCTTAGGTGATGACCTCAGACCCTTATAACATCACTCAGTGGTGTCGAGGTCTTAGTTCAGACACCATAATGGGATGACCTCAGACCCTTGACATCATTAATTTGGTGAGATTAATTATGAGGATAACATCTTAGGTGATGATCTCAGACCCTTATAACATCACTCAGTGGTGACGAGGTCTTAGCTCAGACACCATAATGAGATGACCTCAGACCCTTAACATCATTAATTTGGTGAGATTAATAATGAGGATAACATCTTAGGTGATGACCTCAGACCCTTATAACATCACTCAGTGGTGACGAGATCTTAGGTCAGACACCATAATGGGATGACCTCAGACCCTTAACAGCATTTATTTGGTGAGATTAATTATGAGGATAACATCTTAGGGGATGACCTCAGACCCTTATAACATCACTCAGTGGTGACGAGGTCTTAGGTCAGACACCATAATGGGATGACCTCATACCCTTAACATCATTAATTTGGTGAGATTAATTATGATGATAACATCTTAGGTGATGACCTCAGACCCTTATAACACCACTCAGTGGTGTCGAGGTCTTAGGTCAGACACCATAATGGGATGACCTCAGACCCTTGACATCATTAATTTGGTGAGATTAATTATGAGGATAACATCTTAGGTGATGACCTCAAACCCTTATAACATCACTCAGTCGTGACGAGGTCTTAGGTCAGACACCATAATGAGATCACCTCAGACCCTTGAAATCATTAATTTGGTGAGATTAATTATGAAGATAACATCTTAGGTGATGACCTCAGACCCTTATAACATCACTCAGTGGTGACGAGGTCTTAGGTCAGACACCATAATGGGATGACCTCAGACCCTTTACATCATTAATTTGGTGAGATTAGTTTTGAGGATAAAATCTTTGGTGATGACCTCATGCCCTTATAACATTACTCAGTGGTGACAAGGTCTTAGGCCAGACACCACCATGGGATGACCTCATACCCTTGACATCATTAATTTGGTGAGATTAGTTATGAGGATAACATCTTAGGTGACGACGTCAGACCCTTAATACATCACTCAGTGGTGACGAGGTCTTAGTTCAGACACCATAATGGGATGACCTCAGACCCTTAACATCATTAATTTGGTGTGATTAATTATGAGGATAACATCTTAGGTGATGACCTCAGACCCTTATAACATCACTCAGTGGTGATGAGGTCTTAGGTCAGACACCATAATTGGATGACCTCAGACCCTTGACATCATTAATTTGGTGAGATTAATTATGAGGATAACATCTTAGGTGATGACCTCAGACCCTTATAACATCACTCAGTGGTGACGAGGTCTTAGGTCAGACACCATAATGGGATGACCTCGGACCCTTAACATCATTAATTTGGTGAGATTAATTATGAGGATAACATCTTATGTGATGACCTCAGACCCTTATAACATCACTCAGTGGTGACGAGGTCTTAGGTCAGACACCATAATGGGGTGACCTCAGACCATTAACATCATTAATTTGGTGAGATTAATTATGAGGATAACATCTTAGGTGATGACCTCAGGCCCTTATAACATCACTCAGTGGTGACGAGGTCTTAGGTCAGACACCATAATGGGATGACCTCGGACCCTTAACATCATTAATTTGGTGAGATTATTTATGAGGATAACATCTTAGGAGATGACCTCAGACCCTTATAACAACACTTAGTGGTGACAAGGTCTGAGGTCAGACACCATAATGGGATGACCTCAGACCCTCAACTTCATTAATTTGGTTATATTAATTATGTGGATAACATCTTAGGTTATGACCTCAGACCCTTATAACATCACACAGTGGTGTCGAGGTCTTAGGTCAGACACTATAATGGGATGACCTAAGACCCTTGACATCATTAATTTGGTGAGATTAATTATGAGGATAACATCTTAGGTGATGACCTCAGACCCTTATAACATCACTCAGTGGTGACGAGGTCTTAGCTCAAACACCATAATGAGATGACCTCAGACCCTTGACATCATTAATTTGGTGTGATTAATTATGAGGATAACATCTTAGGTGATGACCTCAGACCCTTATAACATCACTCAGTGGTGACGAGGTCTTAGGTCAGACACCATAATGGGATGATCTCAGACCCTTAACATCATTTATTTGGTGAGATTAGATATGAGGATAACGTCTTAGGTGATGACCTCAGACCCTTATAACATCACTCAGTGGTGACGAGTTCTTAGGTCGGACACCATAATGGGATGACCTTAGACCCTTAACATCCTTAATTAGGTGAGATTAATTATAAGGATAACATCTTAGGTGATGACCTCAGACCTTGATTTTATCACTCAGTGGTGATGAGGTCTTAGGTGAGACACCATAATTGGATGACCTCACACCCTTGACATCATTAATTTTGTGAGATTAATTATGAGGATAACATCTTAGGTGATGACCTCAAACCCTTATAAAATCACTCAGTGGTGACGAGGTCTTAGGTTAGACACCATAATGGGATGACCTCAGCCCCTTAACATGATGTATTTGGTGAGATTAAATATGAGGAAAACGTCTTAGGTGATGACCTCAGACCCTTATAACATCACTCAGTATTGATGAGGTCTTAGGTCAGACACCATAACGGGATGACCTCAGACCCTTAACATCATTAATTTGGTGAGATTAATTATGAGATTAACATTTTAGGTGATGACCTCAGACCCTTTTAACATCACTCAGTGGTGCCGAGGTCTTAGGTGAGACACCATAATGAGATGACCTCAGACCCTTGACATCATTAATTTGGTGAGATTAATTATGAGGATAACATCTTAGGTGATGACCTCAGACCCTTATAAAATCACTCAGTGGTGATGAGATCTTAGGTCAGACACCATAATGGGATAATCTCAAACCCTTAACATCATTAATTTGGTGAGATTAATTATGAGGATAACATCTTAGGTGATGACCTCAGACCCTTATAACATCACTCAGTGGTGACGAGGTCTTAGGTCAGACACCATAATGGGATGACCTCAGACGATTAACATCATTAATTTGGTGAGATTAATTATGAGGATAACATCTTAGGTGATGACCTCAGACCCTTATAACACCACTCAGTGGTGACGAGGTCTTAGGTCAGACACCATAATGGGATGACCTCAGACCCTTAACATCATTAATTTAGTGAGATTAATTATGACAATAACATCTTAGGTGATGACCTCAGACCCTTATAACAACACTTAGTGGTGACAAGGTCCGAGGTCAGACACCATAATGGGATGACTTCAGACCCTTAACATCAGTAATTTGGTGAGATTAATTATGAGGATAACATCTTAGGTGATGACCTCAGACCCTCATAACATCACTCAGTGGTGACGAGGTCTTAGGTCAAACACCATAATGAGATGACCTCAGACCCTTGATATCATTAATTTGGTGAGATTAATTATGAGGATAACATCTTAGGTGATGACCTCAGACCCTTATAACATCACTCAGTGGTGTCGAGGTCTTAGGTCAGACACCATAATGGGATGACCTCAGACCCTTGACATCATTAATTTGGTCAGATTAATTATGAGGATAACATCTTAGGTGATGACCTCAGACCCTTATAACATCACTCAGTGGTGACGAGGTCTTAGGTCAGACACCATAATGAGATGACCTCAGACCCTTGAAATCATTAATTTGGTGAGATTAATTATGAGGATAACATCTTAGGTGATGACCTCAGACCCTTATAACATCACTCAGTGGTGACGAGGTCTTAGGTCAGACACCATAATGGGATGACCTCAGACCCTTAACATCGTTAATTTGGTGAGATTAGTTTTGAGGATAACATCTTAGGTGATGACCTCATGCCATTATATCATCACTCAGTGGTGACAAGGTCTTAGGCCAGACACCACAATGGGATGACCTCATACCCTTGACATCATTAATTTGGTGAGATTAATTATGAGGACAACATCTTAGGTGACGACCTCAGACCCTTATAACATCACTCAGTGGTGACGAGGTCTTAGGTCAGACACCATAATGGGATGACCTCAGACCCTTAACATCATTAATTTGGTGAGATTAATTATGAGGATAACATCTTAGGTGATGACCTCAGACCCTTATAACATCACTCAATGGTGACGAGGTCTTAGGTCAGACACCATAATGGGATGACCTCAGACCATTAACATCATTAATTTGGTGAGATTAATTATGAGGATAACATCGTAGGTGATGACCTCAGACCCCTATAACATCACTCAGTGGTGACGAGGTCTTAGGTCAGACACCATAATGGGATGACCTCAGATCCTTAACATCATTAATTTGATGAGATTAATTATGATGATAACATCTTAGGTGATGACCTCAGACCCTTATAACAACACTTAGTGGTGACAAGGTCTGACACCATAATGGGATGACTTCAGACCCTTAACATCATTAATTTTGTGAGATTAAATATGAGGATAACATCTTAGGTGATGACCTCAGACCCTTATAACATCACTCAGTGGTGTCGAGGTCTTAGGTCAGACACCATAATGCGATGACCTCAGACCCTTGACATCATTAATTTGGTGAGATTAATTATGAGGATAACGTCTTAGGTGATGACCTCAGACCCTTATAACATCACTCAGTGGTGACGAGGTCTTAGGTCAAACACCATAATGGGATGACCTCAGACCCTTAACATCATGTATTTGGTGAGATTAAATATGAGGATAACGTCTAAGGTGATGACCTCAGACCCTTATAACATCACTCAGTGGTGACGAGGTCTTAGGTCAGACACCATAATGGGATGACCTCAGACCCTTAACATCATGTATTTGGTGAGATTAAATATGAGGATAACGTCTTAGGTGATGACCTCAGACCCTTATAACATCACTCAGTGGTGACGGGGTCTTAGGTCAGACACCATAATGGGATGACCTCAGACCCTTAACATTATTAAGTTGGTGAGATTAATTATGAGGATAACATCTTAGGTGATGACCTCAGACCCTTATAACATCACTCAATGGTGACAAGGTCTTAGGCCAGACACCACAATGGGATGACCTCATACCCTTGACATCATTAATTTGGAGAGATTAATTATGAGGATAACATCTTAGGTGATGACCTCAGACCCTTATAACATCACTCAGTGGTGACGAGGTCTTAGCTCAGACACCATAATGAGATTACCTCAGACCCTTGACATCATCAATTTGGTGTGATTAATTATGAGGATAACATCTTAGGTGATGACCTCAGACCCTTTTAACATCACTCAGTGGTGACGAGGTCTTAGGTCAGACACCATAATGGGATGACCTCAGACCCTTAACATCATGTATTTGTTGAGATTAAATATGAGGATAACGTCTTAGGTGATGACCTCAGACCCTTATAACATCACTCAGTGGTGACGAGGTCTTAGGTCAGACACCATAATGGGATGACCTCAGACCCTTAACGTCATTAATTAGGTGAGATTAATTATGAGGATAACATCTTAGGTGATGACCTCAGACCCTTATTTCATCACTCAGTGGTGACGCGGTCTTAGGTCAGACAACAAAATGGGATGACCTCAGACCCTTAACATCATTAAGTTGGTGAGATTAATTATGAGGATAACATCTAAGGTGATGACCTCAGACCCTTATAACATCACTCAGTGGTGACGAGGTCTTAGGTCAAACACCATAATGGGATGACCTCAGACCCTTAACATCATTAATTTGGTGAGATTAATTATGAGGATAACATCTTAGTTGATGACCTAAAACCTTTATAACATCACTCAGTGGTGACAAGGTCTTAGGTCAGACACCATAATGGGATGACCTCATACCCTTGACATCATTAATTTGGTGAGATTAACTATGAAGATTACATCTTAGGTGATGACCTCAGACCTTTATAACATCACTCAGTGGTGACGAGGTCTTAGGTCAGACACCATAATGGGATGACCTCAGACCCTTAATATCATTAATTTGGTGTGATTAATTATGAGGATAACATCTTAGGTGATGACCTCATACCCTTATAACATCGCTCAGTGGTGACGAGGTCTTAGGTCAGACACCATAATGATATGACCTCAGACCCATAACATCATTAATTTGGTGAGATTAAATATGAGGATAACGTCTTAGGTGATGACCTCAGACCCTTATAACATCACTCAGTGGTGACGAGGTGTTAGGTCAGACACCATAATGGGATGACCTCAGACCCTTAACATCATTAATTTGGTGAGATTAATTATGAGGATAACATCTTAGGTGATGACCTCAGACCCTTATATAAACACTTAGTGGTGACAGGGTCTGAGGTCAGACACCATAATGGGATGACCTCAGACCCTTAACTTCATTAATCTGGTGATATTAATTATGTGGATAACATCTTAGGTTATGACCTCAGACCCTTATAACATCACTCAGTGGCGTCGAGGTCTTAGGTCAGACACCATAATGGGATCACCTCAGACCCTTGACATCATTAATTTGGTGAGATTAATTATGAGGATAACATCTTAGGTGATGACCTCAGACCCTTATAACATCACTCAGTGGTGACGAGGTCTTAGCTCGGACACCATAATGAGATGACCTCAGACCCTTGACATCATTAATTTAGTGAGATTTGTAATGAGGATAACATCTTAGGTGATGACCTCAGACCCTTATAACATCACTCAGTGGTGACGAGGTCTTATGTCAGACACCATAATGGGATGACCTCAGACCCTTAACATCATTTATTTGGTGAGATTAGATATGAGGATAACGTCTTAGGTGATGACCTGAGACCCTTATAACATCACTCAGTGGTGACGAGTTCTTGGGTCAGACACCATAATGGGATGACCTCAGAGCCTTAACATCCTTAATTAGGTGAGATTAATTATAAGGATAACATCTTAGGTGATGACCTCAGACCCTTATTTTATCACTCAGTGGTGATGAGGTCTTAGGTGAGACACCATAATTGGATGACCTCAGACCCTTGACATCATTAATTTGGTGAGATTAATTATGTGGATAACATCTTAGGTGATGACCTCAGAACCTTATAACACCACTCAGTGGTGATGAGGTCGTAGGTCAGACACCATCATGGGATGAGCTCAGACCCTTAACATCATTAAGTTGGTGTGATTAATTATGACGATAACATCTTAGGTGATGACCTCAGACCCTTATAACAACAGTTAGTGGTGACAAGGTCTGAGGTCAAACACCATAATGGGATGACCTCAGACCCTTAACATCGTTAATTTGTTGAGATTAATTATGACGATAACATCTTAGGTGATGACCTCAGACCCTTATAACATCACTCAGTGGTGTCGAGGTCTAAGGTCAGACACCATAATGGGATGACCTCAGACCCTTGACATCATTAATTTGGTGAGATTAATTATGAGGATAACATCTTAGGTGATGACCTCAGGCCCTTATCACATCACTCAGTGGTGACGAGGTCTTAGGTCAGACACCATAATGAGATGACCTCAGACCCTTGAAATCATTAATTTGGTGAGATTAATTATGAGGATAACATCTTAGGTGATGACCTCAGACCCTTATAACATCACTCAGTGGTGACGAGGTCTTAGGTCAGACACCATAATGGGATGACCTCAGACCCTTAACATCATTAATTTGGTGAGATTAGTTTTGAGGATAAAATCTTAGGTGATGACCTCATGCCCTTATAACATCACTCAGTGGTGACAAGGTCTTAGGCCAGACACCACAATGGGATGACCTCATACCCTTGACATCATTAATTTGGTGAGATTAATTTAGAGGATAACATCTTAGGTGACGACCTCAGACCCTTATAACATCGCTCAGTGGTGACGAGGTCTTAGGTCAGACACCATAATGGGACGGCCTCAGACCCTTAACATCATTAATTTGTTGAGATTAATTATGAGGATAACATCTTAGATGATGACCTCAGACCCTTATAACTTTACTCAGTGGTGACGAGGTCTTAGGTCAAACACCATAATGGGATTACCTCATACCCTTGACATCATTAATTAGGTGAGATTAATTATGAGGATAACATCTTAGGTGATGACCTCAGACCCTTATTTCATCACTCAGTGGTGACGAGGTCTTAGGTCAGACACCATAATCGGATGACCTCAGACCCTTAACATCATTAAGTTGGTTAGATTAATTATGAGGATAACATCTTAGGTGATGACCTCAGACCCTTACAACATCACTCAGTGGTGACGAGGTCTTAGGTCAAACACCATAATGGGATGACCTCAGACCCTTAACATCATTAATTTGGTGTGATTAATTATAAGGATAACATCTTAGTTGATGACCTAAAACCTTTATAACATCACTCAGTGGTGACAAGGTCTTAGGTCAGACACCATAATGGGATGACCTCATACCCTTGACATCATTAATTTGGTGAGATTAACTATGAAGATTACATCTTAGGTGATGACCTCAGACCTTTATAACATCACTCAGTGGTGACGAGGTCTTAGGTCAGACACCATAATGGGATGACCTCAGACCCTTGACATCATTAATTTGGTGTGATTAATTATGTGGATAACATCTTAGGTGATGACCTCATACCCTTATAACATCGCTCAGTGGTGACGAGGTCTTAGGTCAGACACCATAATGGGATTACCTCAGACCCATAACATCATTAATTTGGTGAGATTAAATATGAGGATAACGACTTAGGTGATGACCTCAGACCCTTATAACATCACTCAGTGGTGACGAGGTGTTAGGTCAGACACCATAATAGGATGACCTCAGACCCTTAACATCGTTAATTTGGTGAGATTAATTATGAGGATAACATCTTAGGTGATGACCTCAGACCCTTATAAAAACACTTAGTGGTGACAAGGTCTGAGGTCAGACACCATAATGGGACGACCTCAGACCCTTAACTTTATTAATTTGGTGATATTAATTATGTGGATAACATCTTAGGTTATGACCTCAGACCGTTATAACATCACTCAGTGGTGTCGAGGTCTTAGGTCAGACACCATAATGGGATGACCTCAGACCCTTGACATCATTAATTTGGTGAGATTAATTATGAGGATAACATCTTAGGTGTTGACCTCAGACCCTTATAACATCACTCAGTGGTGACGAGGTCTTAGCTCAGACACCATAATGAGATGACCTCAAACCCTTGACATCATTAATTTGGTGAGATTAATAATGAGGATAACATCTTAGGTGATGACCTTAGACCCTTATAACATCACTCAGTGGTGACGAGGTCTTAGGTCAGACACCATAATGGGATGACCTCATACCCTTAACATCATTTATTTGGTGAGATTAGATATGAGGATAACGTCTTAGGTGATGACCTCAGGCCCTTATAACATCACTCAGTGGTGACGAGTTCTTAGGTCAGACACCATAATGGGATGACCTCAGACCCTTAATATCCTTAATTAGGTGACATTAATTATAAGGATAACATCTTAGGTGATGACCACAGACCCTTATTTTATCACTCATTGGTGATGAGGTCTTAGGTGAGACACCATAATTGGATGACCTCAGACCCTTGACATCATTAATTTGGTGAGATTAATTATGAGGATAACATCTTAGGTGATGACCTTAGACCCTTATAACATCACTCAGTGGTGACAAGGTCTTAGGCCAGACACCATAATGGGATGACCTCATACCCTTGACATCATTACTTTGGTGAGATTAATTATGAGGATAACATCTTAGGTGATGACCTCATACCCTTACATCATCACTCAGTGGTGACGAGGTCTTAGGTTAGACACCATAATGGGATGACCTCAGACCCTTAACTTCATTAATTTGGTGATATTAATTATGTGGATAACATCTTAGGTTATGACCTCAGACCGTTATAAAAACACTTAGTGGTGACAAGGTCTGAGGTCAGACACCATAATGGGACGACCTCAGACCCTTAACTTTATTAATTTGGTGATATTAATTATGTGGATAACATCTTAGGTTATGACCTCAGACCGTTATAACATCACTCAGTGGTGTCGAGGTCTTAGGTCAGACACCATAATGGGATGACCTCAGACCCTTGACATCATTAATTTGGTGAGATTAATTATGAGGATAACATCTTAGGTGATGACCTCAGACCCTTATAACATCACTCAGTGGTGACGAGGTCTTAGCTCAGACACCATAATGAGATGACCTCAAACCCTTGACATCATTAATTTGGTGAGATTAATAGTGAGGATAACATCTTAGGTGATGACCTTAGACCCTTATAACATCACTCAGTGGTGACGAGGTCTTAGGTCAGACACCATAATGGGATGACCTCATACCCTTAACATCATTTATTTGGTGAGATTAGATATGAGGATAACGTCTTAGGTGATGACCTCAGGCCCTTATAACATCACTCAGTGGTGACGAGTTCTTAGGTCAGACACCATAATGGGATGACCTCAGACCCTTAATATCCTTAATTAGGTGACATTAATTATAAGGATAACATCTTAGGTGATGACCTCAGACCCTTATTTTATCACTCATTGGTGATGAGGTCTTAGGTGAGACACCATAATTGGATGACCTCAGACCCTTGACATCATTAATTTGGTGAGATTAATTATGAGGATAACATCTTAGGTGATGACCTTAGACCCTTATAACATCACTCAGTGGTGACAAGGTCTTAGGCCAGACACCATAATGGGATGACCTCAGACCCTTGACATCATTAATTTGGTGAGATTAATTATGAGGTTAACATCTTAGGTGATGACCTCAGACCCTTATAACATCACTCAGTGGTGACGAGGTCTTAGCTCAGACACCATAATGAGATGACCTCAAACCCTTGACATCATTAATTTGGTGAGATTAATAATGAGGATAACATCTTAGGTGATGACCTTAGACCCTTATAACATCACTCAGTGGTGACGAGGTCTTAGGTCAGACACCATAATGGGATGACCTCATACCCTTAACATCATTTATTTGGTGAGATTAGATATGAGGATAACGTCTTAGGTGATGACCTCAGGCCCTTATAACATCACTCAGTGGTGACGAGTTCTTAGGTCAGACACCATAATGGGATGACCTCAGACCCTTAATATCCTTAATTAGGTGACATTAATTATAAGGATAACATCTTAGGTGATGACCTCAGACCCTTATTTTATCACTCATTGGTGATGAGGTCTTAGGTGAGACACCATAATTGGATGACCTCAGACCCTTGACATCATTAATTTGGTGAGATTAATTATGAGGATAACATCTTAGGTGATGACCTTAGACCCTTATAACATCACTCAGTGGTGACAAGGTCTTAGGCCAGACACCATAATGGGATGACCTCATACCCTTGACATCATTACTTTGGTGAGATTAATTATGAGGATAACATCTTAGGTGATGACCTCATACCCTTACATCATCACTCAGTGGTGACGAGGTCCTAGGTTAGACACCATAATGGGATGACCTCAGACCCGTGACATCATAAATTTGGTGAGCTTAATTATGAGGATAACATCTTAGGTGATGACCTCAGACCCTTATAACAACAGTTAGTGGTGACAAGGTCTGAGGTCAAACACCATAATGGGATGACCTCAGACCCTTAACATCATTAATTTGGTGAGATTAATTATGAGGATAACATCTTAGGTGATGACCTCAGACCCTTATAACATCACTCAGTGGTGTCGAGGTCTTAGGTCAGACACCATAATGGGATGACCTCAGACCCTTGACATCATTAATTTGGTGAGATTAATTATGAGGATAACATCTTAGGTGATGACCTCAGACCCTTATAACATCACTCAGTGGTGACGAGGTCTTAGGTCAGACACCATAATGAGATGACCTCAGACCCTTGAAATCATTAATTTGGTGAGTTTAATTATGAGGATAACATCTTAGGTGATGACCTCAGACCCTTATAACATCACTTAGTGGTGACGAGGTCTTAGGTCAGACACCATAATGGGATGACCTCAGACCCTTAACATCATTAATTTTGGTTAGATTAGTTTTGAGGATAAAATCTTAGGTGATGACCTCATGCCTTTATAACATCACTCAGTGGTGACAAGGTCTTAGGCCAGACACCACAATGGGATGACCTCATACCCTTGACAGCATTAATTTGGTGAGATTAATTATGAGGATAACATCTTAGGTGACGACCTCAGACCCTTATAACATCGCTCAGTGGTGACGAGTTCTTAGGTCAGACACCATAATGGGACGGCCTCAGACCCTTAACATCATTAATTTGTTGAGATTAATTATGAGGATAACATCTTAGATGATGACCTCAGACCCTTATAACATCACTCAATGGTGACGAGGTCTTAGGTCAAACTCCATAATGGGATGACCTCATACCCTTGACATCATTAATTTGGTGAGATTAATTATGAGGATAACATCTTAGGTGATGACCTCAGACCCTTATAACATCACTCAGTGGTGACGAGGTCTTAGGTCAGACACCATAATGGGATGACCTCAGACCCTTGACATCATTAATTTGGTGAAATTAATTATGAGGATAACATCTTAGGTTATGACCTCAGACCCTTATAACATCACTCAGTGGTGACGAGGTCTTAGGTCAGACACCATAATTGGATGACCTCAGACCCTTGACATCATTAATTTGGTGAGATTAATTATGAGGATAACATCTTAGGTGATGACCTCAGACCCTTATAACATCACTCAGTGGTGACGAGGTCTTAGGTCAGACACCATAATGGGATGACCTCAGACCCTTAACATCATTAATTTGGTGAGATTAATTATGAGGATAACATCTTATGTGATGACCTCAGACCCTTATAACATCACTCAGTGGTGACGAGGTCTTAGGTCAGACACCATAATGGGGTGACCTCAAACCATTAACATCATTAATTTGGTGAGATTAATTATGAGGATAACATCTTAGGTGATGACCTCAGACTCTTATAACATCACTCAGTGGTGACGAGGTCTTAGGTCGGACACCATAATGGCATGACCTTAGACCCTTAACATCATTAATTTGGTGAGATTATTTATGAGGATAACATCTTAGGAGATGACCTCAGACCCTTATAACAACACTTAGTGGTGACAAGGTCTGAGGTCGGACACCATAATGGGATGACCTCAGACCCTTAACTTCATTAATTTGGAGATATTAATTATGTGGATAACATTTTAGGTTATGACCTCAGACCCTTATAACACCACTCAGTGGTGACGAGGTCTTAGGTCAGACACCATAATGGGATGACCTCAGACCCTTAACATCATTAATTTGGTGAGATTAATTATGACGATAACATCTTAGGTGATGACCTCAGACCCTTATAACAACAGTTAGTGGTGACAAGGTCTGAGGTCAAACACCATAATGGGATGACCTCAGACCCTTAATATCATTAATTTGGTGAGATTAGTTATGAGGATAACATCTTAGGTGATGACCTCAGACCCTTATAACATCACTCAGTGGTGTCGAGGTCTTAGGTCAGACACCATAATGGGATGACCTCAGACCCTTGACATCATTAATTTGGTGAGATTAATTATGAGGATAACATCTTAGGTGATGACCTCAGACCCTTATAACATCACTCAGTGGTGACGAGGTCTTAGGTCAGACACCATAATGAGATGACCTCAGACCCTTGAAATCATTAATTTGGTGAGATTAATTATGAGGATAACATCTTAGGTGATGACCTCAGACCCTTATAACATCACTCAGTGGTGACGAGGTTTTAGGTCAGACACCATAATGGGATGACCTCCGACCCTTAACATCATTAATTTGTTGAGATTAGTTTTGAGGATAACATCTTATGTGATGACCTCATGCCCTTATAACATCACTCAGTGGTGACAAGGTCTTAGGCCAGACACCACAATGGGATGACCTCATACCCTTGACATCATTAATTTGGTGAGATTAATTATGAGGATAACATCTTAGGTGATGACCTCAGACCCTTATAACATCACTCAGTGGTGACGAGGTCTTAGGTCAGACACCATAATGGGACGACCTCAGACCCTTAACATCATTAATTTGTTGAGATTAATTACGAGGATAACATCTTAGATGATGACCTCAGACCCTTATAACATCACTCAATGGTGACGAGGTCTTAGGTCAAACACCATAATGGGATGACCTCATACCCTTGACATCATTAATTTGGTGAGATTAATTATGAGGATAACATCTTAGGTGATGACCTCAGACCCTTATAACATCACTCAGTGGTGACGAGGTCTTAGGTCAGACACCATAATGGGATGACCTCAGACCCTTGACATCATTAATTTGGTGAAATTAATTATGAGGATAACATCTTAGGTGATGACCTCAGACCCTTATAACATCACTCAGTGGTGACGAGGTCTTAGGTCAGACACCATAATTGGATGACCTCAGACCCTTGACATCATTAATTTGGTGAGATTAATTATGAGGATAACATCTTAGGTGATGACCTCAGACCCTTATAACATCACTCAGTGGTGACGAGGTCTTAGGTCAGACACCATAATGGGATGACCTCAGACCCTTAACATCATTAATTTGGTGAGATTAATTATGAGGATAACATCTTATGTGATGACCTCAGACCCTTATAACATCACTCAGTGGTGACGAGGTCTTAGGTCGAACACCATAATGGGGTGACCTCAAACCATTAACATCATTAATTTGGTGAGATTAATTATGAGGATAACATCTTAGGTGATGACCTCAGACCCTTATAACATCACTCAGTGGTGACGAGGTCTTAGGTCAGACACCATAATGGGATGACCTTAGACCCTTAACATCATTAATTTGGTGAGATTATTTATGAG
This sequence comes from Sambucus nigra, assembly GCA_949130495.1. Taxonomy (NCBI): domain Eukaryota; kingdom Viridiplantae; phylum Streptophyta; class Magnoliopsida; order Dipsacales; family Adoxaceae; genus Sambucus; species Sambucus nigra. The sequence goes on along the minus strand of OX422215.1, from coordinate 287,580,832 downwards.
GATAGCATCTTAGGAGATGACCTCAGACCCTTATAACAACACTTAGTGGTGACAAGGTCTGAGGTCGGACACCATAATGGGATGACCTCAGACCCTTAACTTCATTAATTTGCAGATATTAATTATGTGGATAACATCTTAGGTTATGACCTCAGACCCTTATAACACCACTCAGTGGTGACGAGGTCTTAGGTCAGACACCATAATGGGATGACCTCAGACCCTTAACATCATTAATTTGGTGAGATTAATTATGACGATAACATCTTAGGTGATGACCTCAGACCCTTATAACAACAGTTAGTGGTGACAAGGTCTGAGGTCAAACACCATAATGGGATGACCTCAGACCCTTAATATCATTAATTTGGTGAGATTAGTTATGAGGATAACATCTTAGGTGATGACCTCAGACCCTTATAACATCACTCAGTGGTGTCGAGGTCTTAGGTCAGACACCATAATGGGATGACCTCAGACCCTTGACATCATTAATTTGGTGAGATTAATTATGAGGATAACATCTTAGGTGATGACCTCAGACCCTTATAACATCACTCAGTGGTGACGAGGTCTTAGGTCAGACACCATAATGAGATGACCTCAGACCCTTGACATCATTAATTTGGTGAGATTAATTATGAGGATAACATCTTAGGTGATGACCTCAGACCCTTATAACATCACTCAGTGGTGACGAGGTCTTAGGTCAGACACCATAATGGGATGACCTCAGACCCTTAACATCATTAATTTGGTGAGATTAATTATGAGGATAACATCTTATGTGATGACCTCAGACCCTTATAACATCACTCAGTGGTGACGAGGTCTTAGGTCAGACACCATAATGGGGTGACCTCAGACCATTAACATCATTAATTTGGTGAGATTAATTATGAGGATAAGATCTTAGGTGATGACCTCAGACCCTTATTACATCACTCAGTGGTGACGAGGTCTTAGGTCAGACACCATAATGGGATGACCTTAGACCCTTAACATCATTAATTTGGTGAGATTATTTAGGAGGATAACATCTTAGGAGATGACCTCAGACCCTTATAACAACACTTAGTGGGGACAAGGTCTGAGGTCGGACACCATAATGGGATGACCTCAGACCCTTAACTTCATTAATTTGGTGATATTAATTATGTGGATAACATCTTAGGTTATGACCTCAGACCCTTATAACATCACACAGTGGTGTCGAGGTCTTAGGTCAGACACCATAATGGGATGACCTCAGACCCTTGACATCATTAATTTGGTGAGATTAATTATGAGGATAACATCTTAGGTGATGACCTTAGACCCTTATAACATCACTCAGTGGTGACGAGGTTTTAGCTCAGACACCAGAATGAGATGACCTCGGACCCTTGACATCATTAATTTGGTGTGATTAATTATGAGGATAACATCTTAGGTGATGACCTCAGACCCTTATAACATCACTCAGTGGTGACGAGGTCTTAGGTCAGACACCATAATGGGATGACCTCAGACCCTTGACATCAGTAATTTGGTGAGATCAATTATGAGGATAACATCTTAGGTGATGACCTCAGACCCTTATAACATCACTCAGTGGTGACGAGTTCTTAGGTCAGACACCATAATGGGATGACCTTAGACCCTTAACATCCTTAATTTGGTGAGATTAATTATAAGGATAACATCTTAGGTGATGACCTCGGACCCTTATTTTATCACTCAGTGGTGACGAGGTCTTAGGTGAGACACCATAATTGGATGACCTCAGACCCTTGACATCATTAATTTTGTGAGATTAATTATGAGGATAACATCTTAGGTGATGACCTCAAACCCTTATAACATCACTCAGTGGTGACGAGGTCTTAGGTCAGACACCATAATGGGATGACCTCAGACCCATAACATCATGTATTTAGTGAGATTAAATATGAGGATAACGTCTTAGGTGATGACCTCAGACCCTTATAACATCACTCAGTATTGACGAGGTGTTAGGTCAGACACCATAACGGGATGACCTCAGACCCTTAACTTCATTAATTTGGTGAGATTAATTATGAGATTTACATTTTAGGTGATGACCTCAGACCCTTTTAACATCACTCAGTGGTGCCGAGGTCTTAGGTGAGACACCATAATGAGATGACCTCAGACCCTTGACATCATTAATTTGGTGAGATTAATTATGAGGATAACATCTTAGGTGATGACCTCAGACCCTTATAACATCACTCAGTGGTGATGAGGTCTTAGGTCAGACACCATAATGGGATGACCTCAAACCCTTAACATCATTAATTTGGTGAGATTAAATATGAGGATAACATCTTAGGTGATGACCTCAGACCCTTATAACATCACTCAGTGGTGACGAGGTCTTAGGTCAGACACCATAATGTGATGACCTCAGACCATTAACATCATTAATTTGGTGAGATTAATTATGAGGATAACATCTTAGGTGATGACCTCAGACCCTTATAACACCACTCAGTGGTGACGAGGTCTTAGGTCAGACACCATAATGGGATGACCTCAGACCCTTAACATCATTAATTTAGTGAGATTAATTATGACGATAACATCTTAGGTGATGACCTCAGACCCTTATAACAACACTTAGTGGTGACAAGGTCTGAGGTCAGACACCATAATGGGACGACTTCAGACCCTTAGCATCATTAATTTGGTGAGATTAATTATGAGGATAACATCTTAGGTGATGACCTCAGACCCTTATAACATCACTCAGTGGTGACAAGGTCTGAGGTCAGACACCATAATGGGATGACTTCAGACCCTTAACATCATTAATTTGGTGAGATTAATTATGAGGATAACATCTTAGGTGATGACCTCAGACCCTTATAACATCACTCAGTGATGTCGAGGTCTTAGGTCAGACACCATAATGGGATGACCTTAGACCCTTAACATCATTAATTTGGTGAGATTATTTATGAGGATAACATCTTAGGAGATGACCTCAGACCCTTATAACAACACTTAGTGGTGACAAGGTCTGAGGTCGGACACCATAATGGGATGACCTCAGACCCTTAACTTCAATAATTTGGTGATATTAATTATGTGAATAACATCTTAGGTTATGACCTCAGACCCTTATAACATCACACAGTGGTGTCGAGGTCTTAGGTCAGACACCATAATGGGATGACCTCAGACCCTTGACATCATTAATTTGGTGAGATTAATTATGAGGATAACTTCTTAGGTGATGACCTCAGACCCTTATAACATCACTCAGTGGTTACGAGGTCTTAGCTCAGACACCAGAATGAGATGACCTCAGACCCTTCACATCATTAATTTGGTGTGATTAATTATGAGGATAACATCTTAGGTGATGACCTCAGACCCTTATAACATCACTCAGTGGTGACGAGGTCTTAGGTCAGACACCATAATGGGATGACCTCAGACCCTTAACATCATTTATTTGGTGAGATTAGATATGAGGATAACGTCTTAGGTGATGACCTCAGACCCTTATAACATCACTCATTGGTGACGAGTTCTTAGGCCAGACACCATAATCGGATGACCTTAGACCCTTAACATCCTTAATTTGGTGAGATTAATTATAAGGATAACATCTTAGGTGATGACCTCAGACCCTTATTTTATCACTCAGTGGTGACGAGGTCTTAGGTGAGACACCATAATTGGATGACCTCAGACCCTTGACATCATTAATTTTGTGAGATTAATTATGAGGATAACATCTTAGGTGATGACCTCAGACCCTTATAACATCACTCAGTGGTGACGAGGTCTTAGGTCAGACACCATAATGGGATGACCTCAGACCCTTAACATCATGTATTTAGTGAGATTAAATATGAGGATAACGTGTTAGGTGATGACCTCAGACCCTTATAACATCACTCAGTATTGACGAGGTCTTAGGTCAGACACCATAACGGGATGACCTCAGACCCTTAACATCATTAATTTGGTGAGATTAATTATGAGATTAACATTTTAGGTGATGACCTCAGACCCTTTTAACATCACTCAGTGGTGCCGAGGTCTTAGGTGAGACACCATAATGAGATGACCTCAGACCCTTGACATCATTAATTTTGTGAGATTAATTATGAGGATAACATCTTAGGTGATGACCTCAGACCCTTATAACATCACTCAGTGGTGATGAGGTCTTAGGTCAGACACCATAATGGGATGACCTCAAACCCTTAACATCATTAATTTGGTGAGATTAATTATGAGGATAACATCTTACGTGATGACCTCAGACCCTTATAACATCACTCAGTGGTGACGAGGTCTTAGGTCAGACACCATAATGGGATGACCTCAGACCATTAACATCATTAATTTGGTGAGATTAATTATGAGGATAACATCTTAGGTGATGACCTCAGACCCTTATAACACCACTCAGTGGTGACGAGGTCTTAGGTCAGACACCATAATGGGATGACCTCAGACCCTTAACATCATTAATTTAGTGAGATTAATTATGACGATAACATCTTAGGTGATGACCTCAGACCCTTATAACAACACTTAGTGTTGACAAGGTCTGAGGTCAGACAACATAATGGGATGACTTCAGACCCTTAACATCATTAATTTGGTGAGATTAATTATGAGGATAACATCTTAGGTGATGACCTCAGACCCTTATAACATCACTCAGTGGTGTCGAGGTCTTAGGTCAGACACCATAATAGCATGACCTCAGACCCTTGACATCATTAATTTGGTGAGATTAATTATGAGGATAACATCTTAGGTGATGACCTCAGACCCTTATAACATCACTCAGTGGTGACGAGGTCTTAGGTCATACACCATAATCAGATGACCTCAGACCCTTAAAATCAATAATTTGGTGAGATTAATTATGAGGATAACATCTTAGGTGATGACCTCAGACCCTTACAACATCACTCAGTGGTGACGAGGTCTTAGGTCAGACACCATAATGGGATGACCGCAGACCCTTAACATTATTAATTTGGTGAGATTAGTTTTGAGGATAACGTCTTAGGTGATGACCTCAGGCCATTATATCATCACTCAGTGGTGACAAGGTCTTAGGCCAGACACCACAATGGGATGACCTCATACCCTTGACATCATTAATTTGGTGAGATTAATTATGAGGATAACATCTTAGGTGACGACCTCAGACCCTTTTAACATCACTCAGTGGTGACGAGGTCTTAGGTCAGACACCATAATGGGATGACCTCAGACCCTTAACATCATTAATTTGGTGAGATTAATTATGAGATTAACATTTTAGGTGATGACCTCAGACCCTTTTAACATCACCCAGTGGTGTCGAGGTCTTAGGTGAGACACCATAATGAGATGACCTCAGACCCTTGACATCATTAATTTGGTGAGATTAATTATGAGGATAACATCTTAGGTGATGACCTCAGACCCTTATAACATCACTCAGTGGTGATGAGGTCTTAGGTCAGACACCATAATGGGATGACCTCAAACCCTTAACATCATTAATTTGGTGAGATTAAATATGAGGATAACATCTTAGGTGATGACCTCAGACCCTTATAACATCACTCAGTGGTGACGAGGTCTTAGGTCAGACACCATAATGGGATGACCTCAGACCATTAACATCATTAATTTGGTGAGATTAATTATGAGGATAACATCTTAGGTGATGACCTCAGACCCTTATAACACCACTCAGTGGTGACGAGGTCTTAGGTCAGAGACCATAATGGGATGACCTCAGACCCTTAACATCACTAATTTAGTGAGATTAATTATGACGATAACATCTTAGGTGATGACCTCAGACCCTTATAACAACACTTAGTGGTGACAAGGTCTGAGGTCAGACACCATAATGGGATGACTTCAGACCCTTAACATCATTAATTTGGTGAGATTAATTATGAGGATAACATCTTAAGTGATGACCTCAGACCCTTATAACATCACTCAGTGGTGTCGAGGTCTTAAGTCAGACACCATAATGGGATGACCTCAGACCCTTGACATCATTAATTTGGTGAGATTAATTATGAGGATAACATCTTAGGTGATGACCTCCGACCCTTATAACATCACTCAGTGGTGACGAGTTCTTAGGTCAGACACCATAATGGGATGACCTTAGACCCTTAACATCCTTAATTTGGTGAGATTAATTATAAGGATAACATCTTAGGTGATGACCTCAGACCCTTATTTTATCACTCAGTGGTGACGAGGTCTTAGGTGAGACACCATAATTGGATGACCTCAGACCCTTGACATCATTAATTTTGTGAGATTAATTATGAGGATAACATCTTAGGTGATGACCTCAGACCCTTATAACATCACTCAGTGGTGACGAGGTCTTAGGTCAGACACCATAATGGGATGACCTCAGACCCTTAACATCATGTATTTAGTGAGATTAAATATGAGGATAACGTGTTAGGTGATGACCTCAGACCCTTATAACATCACTCAGTATTGACGAGGTCTTAGGTCAGACACCATAACGGGATGACCTCAGACCCTTAACATCATTAATTTGGTGAGATTAATTATGAGATTAACATTTTAGGTGATGACCTCAGACCCTTTTAACATCACTCAGTGGTGCCGAGGTCTTAGGTGAGACACCATAATGAGATGACCTCAGACCCTTGACATCATTAATTTGGTGAGATTAATTATGAGGATAACATCTTAGGTGATGACCTCAGACCCTTATAACATCACTCAGTGGTGATGAGGTCTTAGGTCAGACACCATAATGGGATGACCTCAAACCCTTAACATCATTAATTTGGTGAGATTAATTATGAGGATAACATCTTAGGTGATGACCTCAGACCCTTATAACATCACTCAGTGGTGACGAGGTCTTAGGTCAGACACCATAATGGGATGACCTCAGACCATTAACATCATTAATTTGGTGAGATTAATTATGAGGATAACATCTTAGGTGATGACCTCAGACCCTTATAACACCACTCAGTGGTGACGAGGTCTTAGGTCAGACACCATAATGGGATGACCTCAGACCCTTAACATCATTAATTTAGTGAGATTAATTATGACGATAACATCTTAGGTGATGACCTCAGACCCTTATAACAACACTTAGTGTTGACAAGGTCTGAGGTCAGACAACATAATGGGATGACTTCAGACCCTTAACATCATTAATTTGGGGAGATTAATTATGAGGATAACATCTTAGGTGATGACCTCAGACCCTTATAACATCACTCAGTGGTGTCGAGGTCTTAGGTCAGACACCATAATGGGATGACCTCAGACCCTTAACATCATTAATTTCGTGAGATTAATTATGAGGATAACATCTTAGGTGATGACCTCCGACCCTTATAACATCACTCAGTGGTGACGAGTTCTTAGGTCAGACACCATAATGGGATGACCTCAGACCATTAACATCATTAATTTGGTGAGATTAATTATGAGGATAACATCTTAGGTGATGACCTCAGACCCTTATAACACCACTCAGTGGTGACGAGGTCTTAGGTCAGAGACCATAATGGGATGACCTCAGACCCTTAACATCACTAATTTAGTGAGATTAATTATGACGATAACATCTTAGGTGATGACCTCAGACCCTTATAACAACACTTAGTGGTGACAAGGTCTGAGGTCAGACACCATAATGGGATGACTTCAGACCCTTAACATCATTAATTTGGTGAGATTAATTATGAGGATAACATCTTAAGTGATGACCTCAGACCCTTATAACATCACTCAGTGGTGTCGAGGTCTTAGGTCAGACACCATAATGGGATGACCTCAGACCCTTGACATCATTAATTTGGTGAGATTAATTATGAGGATAACATCTTAGGTGATGACCTCCGACCCTTATAACATCACTCAGTGGTGACGAGTTCTTAGGTCAGACACCATAATGGGATGACCTTAGACCCTTAACATCCTTAATTTGGTGAGATTAATTATAAGGATAACATCTTAGGTGATGACCTCAGACCCTTATTTTATCACTCAGTGGTGACGAGGTCTTAGGTGAGACACCATAATTGGATGACCTCAGACCCTTGACATCATTAATTTTGTGAGATTAATTATGAGGATAACATCTTAGGTGATGACCTCAGACCCTTATAACATCACTCAGTGGTGACGAGGTCTTAGGTCAGACACCATAATGGGATGACCTCAGACCCTTAACATCATGTATTTAGTGAGATTAAATATGAGGATAACGTGTTAGGTGATGACCTCAGACCCTTATAACATCACTCAGTATTGACGAGGTCTTAGGTCAGACACCATAACGGGATGACCTCAGACCCTTAACATCATTAATTTGGTGAGATTAATTATGAGATTAACATTTTAGGTGATGACCTCAGACCCTTTTAACATCACTCAGTGGTGCCGAGGTCTTAGGTGAGACACCATAATGAGATGACCTCAGACCCTTGACATCATTAATTTGGTGAGATTAATTATGAGGATAACATCTTAGGTGATGACCTCAGACCCTTATAACATCACTCAGTGGTGATGAGGTCTTAGGTCAGACACCATAATGGGATGACCTCAAACCCTTAACATCATTAATTTGGTGAGATTAATTATGAGGATAACATCTTAGGTGATGACCTCAGACCCTTATAACATCACTCAGTGGTGACGAGGTCTTAGGTCAGACACCATAATGGGATGACCTCAGACCATTAACATCATTAATTTGGTGAGATTAATTATGAGGATAACATCTTAGGTGATGACCTCAGACCCTTATAACACCACTCAGTGGTGACGAGGTCTTAGGTCAGACACCATAATGGGATGACCTCAGACCCTTAACATCATTAATTTAGTGAGATTAATTATGACGATAACATCTTAGGTGATGACCTCAGACCCTTATAACAACACTTAGTGTTGACAAGGTCTGAGGTCAGACAACATAATGGGATGACTTCAAACCCTTAACATCATTAATTTGGGGAGATTAATTATGAGGATAACATCTTAGGTGATGACCTCAGACCCTTATAACATCACTCAGTGGTGTCGAGGTCTTAGGTCAGACACCATAATGGGATGACCTCAGACCCTTGACATCATTAATTTGGTGAGATTAATTATGAGGATAACATCTTAGGTGATGACCTCAGACCCTTATAACATCACTCAGTGGTGACGAGGTCTTAGGTCAGACACCATAATCAGATGACCTCAGACCCTTGAAATCAATAATTTGGTGAGATTAATTATGAGGATAACATCTTAGGTGATGACCTCAGACCCTTACAACATCACTCAGTGGTGACGAGGTCTTAGGTCAGACACCATAATGGGATGACCGCAGACCCTTAACATCATTAATTTGGTGAGATTAGTTTTGAGGATAACGTCTTAGGTGATGACCTCAGGCCATTATATCATCACTCAGTGGTGACAAGGTCTTAGGCCAGACACCACAATGGGATGACCTCATACCCTTGACATCATTAATTTGGTGAGATTAATTATGAGGATAACATCTTAGGTGACGACCTCAGACCCTTATAACATCACTCAGTGGTGACGAGGTCTTAGGTCAGACACCATAATGGGATGACCTCAGACCCTTAACATCATTAATTTGGTGAGATTAATTATGAGATTAACATTTTAGGTGATGACCTCAGACCCTTTTAACATCACCCAGTGGTGTCGAGGTCTTAGGTGAGACACCATAATGAGATGACTTCAGACCCTTGACATCATTAATTTGGTGAGATTAATTATGAGGATAACATCTTAGGTGATGACCTCAGACCCTTATAACATCACTCAGTGGTGATGAGGTCTTAGGTCAGACACCATAATGGGATGACCTCAAACCCTTAACATCATTAATTTGGTGAGATTAATTATGAGGATAACATCTTAGGTGATGACCTCAGACCCTTATAACATCACTCAGTGGTGACGAGGTCTTAGGTCAGACACCATAATGGGATGACCTCAGACCATTAACATCATTAATTTGGTGAGATTAATTATGAGGATAACATCTTAGGTGATGACCTCAGACCCTTATAACACCACTCAGTGGTGATGAGGTCTTAGGTCAGAGACCATAATGGGATGACCTCAGACCCTTAACATCACTAATTTAGTGAGATTAATTATGACGATAACATCTTAGGTGATGACCTCAGACCCTTATAACAAAACTTAGTGGTGACAAGGTCTGAGGTCAGACACCATAATGGGATGACTTCAGACCCTTAACATCATTAATTTGGTGAGATTAATTATGAGGATAACATCTTAGGTGATGACCTCAGACCCTTATAACATCACTCAGTGGTGTCGAGGTCTTAGGTCAGACACCATAATGGGATGACCTCAGACCCTTGACATCATTAATTTGGTGAGATTAATTATGAGGATAACATCTTAGGTGATGACCTCCGACCCTTATAACATCACTCAGTGGTGACGAGGTTTTAGGTCAGACACCATAATGAGATGACCTCAGACCCTTGAAATCATTAATTTGGTGAGAATAATTATGAGGATAACATCTTAGGTGATGACCTCAGACCCTTATAACATCACTCAGCGGTGACGAGGTCTTAGGTCAGACATCATAATGGGATGACCGCAGACCCTTAACATCATTAATTTGGTGAGATTAGTTTTGAGGATAACATCTTAGGTGATGACCTCAGGCCATTATATCATCACTCAGTGGTGACAAGGTCTTAGGCCAGACACCACAATGGGATGACCTCATACCCTTGACATCATTAATTTGGTGAGATTAATAATGAGGATATCATCTTAGGTGACGACCTCAGACCCTTATAACATCACTCAGTGGTGACGAGGTCTTAGGTCAGACACCATAATGGGATGACCTCAGAACCTTAACATCATTAATTTGGTGAGATTAATTATGAGGATAACATCTTAGGTGATGACCTCAGACCCTTATAACAACACTTAGTGGTGACAAGGTCTGACACCATAATGGGATGACCTCAGACCCTTAACTTCATTAATTTGGTGAGATTAATTATGAGGATAACATCTTAGGTGATGACCTCATACCCTTATAACATCACTCAGTGGTGTCGAGGTCTTAGGTCAGACACCATAATGCGATGACCTCAGACCCTTGACATCATAAATTTGGTGAGATTAATTATGAGGATAACATCTTAGGTGATGACCTCAGACCCTTATAACATCACTCAGTGGTGACGAGGTCTTAGTTCAGACACCATAATGGGATTACCTCAGACCCTTAACATCATGTATTTGGTGAGATTAAATATGAGGATAACGTCTAAGGTGATGACCTCAGGCCCTTATAACATCACTCAGTGGTGACGAGGTCTTAGGTCAGACACCATAATGGGATGACCTCAGACCCTTAACATCATGTATTTGGTGAGATTAAATATGAGGATAACGTCTTAGGTGATGACCTAAGACCCTTATAACATCACTCAGTGGTGACGAGGTCTTAGGTCAGACACCACAATGGGATGACCTCATACCCTTAACATCATTAATTTGGTGAGATTAATTATGAGGATAACATCTTAGGTGATGACCTCAGACCCTTATAACATCACTCAGTGGTGACGAGGTCTTAGCTCAGACACCATAATGAGATTACCTCAGACCCTTGACATCATTAATTTGGTGTGATTAATTATGAGGATAACATCTTACATGATGACCTCAGACCTTTTTAACATCACTCAGTGGTGACGAGGTCTTAGGTCAGACACCATAATGGGATGACCTCAGACCCTTAACATCATGTATTTGGTGAGATTAAATATGAGGATAACGTCTTAGGTGATGACCTCAGACCCTTATAATATCACTCAGTGGTGATGAGGTCTTAGGTCAGACACCATAATGGGATGACCTCAGACCCTTAACATCATTAATTAGGTGAGATGAATTATGAGGATAACATCTTAGGTGATGACCTCAGACCCTTATTTCATCACTCAGTGGTGACGAGGTCTTAGGTCAGACACCATAATGGGATGACCTCAGACCCTTAACATCATTAAGTTGGTGAGATTAATTATGAGGATAACATCTTAGGTGATGACCTCAGACCCTTATAACATCACTCAGTGGTGACGAGGTCTTAGGTCAAACACCATAATGGGATGACCTCAGACCCTTAACATCATTAATTTGGTGAGATTAATTATGAGGATAACATCTTAGTTGATGACCTAAAACCTTTATAACATCACTCAGTGGTGACAAGGTCTTAGGTCAGACACCATAATGGGATGACCTCATACCCTTGACATCATTAATTTGGTGAGATTAACTATGAAGATTACATCTTAGGTGATGACCTCAGACCTTTATAACATCACTCAGTGGTGACGAGGTCTTAGGTCAGACACCATAATGGGATGACCTCAGACCCTTGACATCATTAATTTGGTGAGATTAATTATGAGGATAACATCTTAGGTGATGACCTCATACCCTTTTAACATCACTCAGTGGTGACGAGGGCTTAGGTCAGACACCATAATGGGATGACCTCAAACCCATAACATCATTAATTTGGTGAGATTAAATATGAGGATAACGTCTTAGGTGATGACCTCAGACCCTTATAACATCACTCAGTGGTGACGAGGTGTTAGGTCAGACACCATAATAGGATGATCTCAGACCCTTAACATCATTAATTTGGTGAGATTAATTATGAGGATAATATATTAGGTTATGACCTCAGACCCTTATAACATCACTCAGTGGTGACGAGGTCTTAGCTCAGATACTATAATGAGATGACCTCAGACCTTTGAAATCATTAATTTGGTGAGATTAATTATGAGTATAACATCTTAGGTGATGACCTCAGACCCTTATAACATCACTCAGTGGCGACGAGGTCTTAGGTCAGACACCATAATGGGATGACCTCAGACCCTTAACATCATGTATTTGCTAAGATTAAATATGAGGATAACGTCTTAGGTGATGACCTCAGACACTTATAACATCACTCAGTGGTGACGAGGTCTTAGGTCAGACACCATAACGGGATGACCTCAGACCCTTAACATCATGTATTTGGTGAGATTAAATATGAGGATAACGTCTTAGGTGATGACCTCAGACCCTTATAACATCACTCAGTGGTGACGAGGTCATTGGTCTGACACCATAATGGGATGACCTCAGACCCTTAACATCATTAATTTGGTGAGATTAATTATGAGGATAACATCTTAGGTGATGACCTCAGACCCTTATAACATCACTCAGTGGTGTATAGGTCTTAGGTCAGACACCATAATGTGATGACCTCAGCCCCTTGACATCATTAATTTGGTGAGATTAATTATGAGGATAACATCTTATGTGATGACCTCAGACCCTTATAACATCACTCAGTGGTGACGAGGTCTTAGCTCAGACACCATAATGAGATGACCTCAGACCTTTGAAATCATTAATTTGGTGAGATTAATTATGAGAATAACATCTTAGGTGATGACCTCAGACCCTTATAACATCACTCAGTGGCGACGAGGTCTTAGGTCAGACACCATAATGGGATGACCTCAGACCCTTAACATCATGTATTTGCTAAGATTAAATATGTGGATAACGTCTTAGGTGATGACCTCAGACACTTATAACATCACTCAGTGGTGACGAGGTCTTAGGTCAGACACCATAATGGGATGACCTCAGACCCTTAACATCATGTATTTGGTGAGATTAAATATGAGGATAACGTCTTAGGTGATGACCTCAGACCCTTATAACATCACTCAGTGGTGATGAGGTCTTAGGTCAGACACCATAATGGGATGACCTCAGACCCTTAACATCATTAAGTTGGTGAGATTAATTATGAGGATAACATCTTAGGTGATGACCTCGGACCCTTATAACATCACTCAATGGTGACGAGGTCTTAGCCCAGACACCACAATGGGATGACCTCATACCCTTGACATCATTAATTTGGTGAGATTAATTATGAGGATAACATCTTAGGTGATGACCTCAGACCATTATAACATCACTCAGTGGTGACGAGGTCTTAGCTCAGACAACATAATGATATTACCTCAGACCCTTGACATCATTAATTTGGTGTGATTAATTATGAGGATAACATCTTAGGTGATGACCTCAGACCCTTTTAACATCACTCAGTGGTGACGAGGTCTTAGGTCAGACACCATAATGGGATGACCTCAGACCCTTAACATCATGTATTTGGTGAGATTAAATATGAGGATAACGTCTTAGGTGATGACCTCAGACCCTTATAACATCACTCAGTGGTGACGAGGTCTTAGGTCAGACACCATAATGGGATGACCTCAGACCCTTAACATCATTAATTAGGTGAGATTAATTATGAGGATAACATCTGAGGTGATGACCTCAGACCCTTATTTCATCACTCAGTGGTGACGAGGTCTTAGGTCAGACACCATAATGGGATGACCTCAGACCCTTAACATCATTAATTTGGTGAGATTAATTATGATGATAACATCTTAGGTGATGACCTCAGACCTTTATAACATCACTCAGTGGTGACGAGATCTTAGGTCAGACAACATAATGGGATAACCTCAGACCCTTGACATCATTAATTTGGTGAGATTAATTATGAGGATAACATCTTAGGTGATGACCTCAGACCCTTATAACATCACTCAGTGGTGACGAGGACTTAGCTCAGACACCATAATGGGATGACCTCAGACCCATAACATCATTTATTTGGTGAGATTAAATATGAGGATAACGTCTTAGGTGATGACCTCAGACCCTTATAACATCACTCAGTGGTGACGAGGTGTTAGGTCAGACACCATAACGGGATGACCTCAGACCCTTAACATCATTAATTTAGTGAGATTAATTATCAGGATAACATCTTAGGTGATGACCTCAGACCCTTATTTCATCACTCAGTGGTGACGAGGTCTTAGGTCAAACACCATAATGGGATGACCTCTGACCCTTAACATCATTAATTTGGTTAGATTAATTATGAGGACAACATCTTAGGTGATGACCTCAGACCCTTATAACATCACTCACTGGTGACGAGGTCTTAGGTCAAACACCATAATGGGATGACCTCACACCCTTAACATCATTAATTTGGTGTGATTAATTATGAGGATAACACATTAGGTGATGACCTCAGACCCTTATAACATCACTCAGTGGTGACAAGGTCTAAGGTCAGACACCATAATGGGATGACCTCTTACCCTTGACATCATTAATTTGGTGAGATTAATTATAAGGATAACATCTTAGGCGATGACCTCAGACCCTTATAACATCACTGAGTGGTGACGAGGTCTTAGGTCAAATACCATAATGGGATGACCTCAGAACCTTGACATCATTAATTTGGTGGGATTAATTATGAGGATAACATCTTAGGTGATGACCTAAAACCTTTATAACATCACTCAGTGGTGACAAGGTCTTAGGTCAGACACCATAATGGGATGACATCATACCCTTGACATCATTAAGTTGGTGAGATTAATTATGAAGATAACATTTTAGGTGATGACCTCAGACCTTTATAACATCACTCAGTGGTGACGAGGTCTTAGGTCAGACACCATAATGGGATGACCTCAGACCCATGACATCATTAATTTGGTGAGATTAATTACGAGGATAACATCTTAGGTGATAACCTCAGACCCATATAACATCACTCAGTGGAGATGAGGTCTTAGGGAAGACACCATAATGGGATGACCTCAGACCCATATAATCATTTATTTTGTGAGATTAAATATGAGGATAATGTCTTAGGTGATGACCTCAGACCCTTAGAAAACCACTCAGTGGTGATGAGGTGTTAGGTCAGACACCATAATGGGATGACCTCAGACCCTAAACATCATTAATTTGGTGAGATTAATTATGAGGATAACATCTTCGGTGATGACCTCAGACCCTTATTTCATCACTCAGTGGTGACGAGGTCTTAGGTCAAACACCATAATGGGATGACCTCAGACCCTTAACATCATTAATTTGGTGAGATTAATTATGAGGATAAAATCTTAGGTGATGACCTCAGACCCTTATAACATCACTCAGTGGTGACGAGGTCTTACGTCAAATACCATAATGGGATGACCTCAGACCCTCAACATCATTAATTTGGTGTGATTAATGATGAGGATAACACATTAGGTGATGACCTCAGACCCTAATAACATCACTCAGTGGTGACAAGGTCTAAGGTTAGACACCATAATGGGATGACCTCTTACCCTTGACATCATTAATTTGGTGAGATTAATTATAAGGATAACATCTTAGGTGATGACCTCAGACCCTTACAACATCACTCAGTGGTGACGAGGTCTTAGGTCAGAGACCATAATGGGATGACCTCAGACCCTTGACATCACCAATTTGGTGAGATTAATTATGAGGATAACATCTTAGGTGATGACCTCAGACCCTTATAACATCACTCAGTGGTGACGAGGTCTTAGGTCAAACACCATAATGGGATGACCTCACACCCTCAACATCATTAATTTGGAGTGATTAATTATGAGGATAACACATTAGGTGATGACCTCAGACCCTTATAACAGCACTCAGTGGTGACAAGGTCTAAGGTCAGACACCATAATGGGATGACCTCTTACCCTTGACATCATTAATTTGGTGAGTTTAATTATAAGGATAACATCTTAGGTGATGACCTCAGACCCTTACAACATCACTCAGTGGTGACGAGGTCTTAGGTCAGATACCATAATGGGATGACCTCAGACCCTTGACATCATTAATTTGGTGAGATTAATTATGAGGATAACATCTTAGGTGATGACCTCAGGCCCTCATAACATCACTCAGTGGTGACGAGGTGTTAGGTCAGACACCATAATGGGATGACCTTAGACCCTTAACATCATTAATTTGGTGAGATTAAATATGAGGACAACATCTTAGGTGATGACCTCAGACCATTATAACATCACTCAGTGGTGACGAGGTCTTAGGTCAGACACCATAATGGGATGACCTCAGACCCTTAACATCATTAATTTGGTGAGATTAATTATGAGGATAACATCTTAGGTGCTGACCTCAAACCCTTATAACATCACTAAGTGGTGACGAGGTCTTAGGTCAGACAACAAAATGGGATGACCTCAGACCCTTAACATCATTAATTTGGTGAGATAAATTATGAGGATAACATCTTAGGTGATGACCTCAGACCCTTATAACATCACTTAGTGGTGACGAGGTCTTAGGTCAGACACCATAATGGGATGACCTCAGACCCTTAACATCATTAATTTGGTGAGACTAATTATGTGGATAACATCTTAGGTGCTGACCTCAGACCCTTATAACATCACTCAGTGGTGACGAGGTCTTAGGTCAGACACCATAATGGGATGACCTCAGACCCTTAACATCTGTAATTTGTTGAGATTAATTATGAGGAGAACATCTTAGGTGATGACCTCAAACCCTTATAACATCACTCAGTGATGACTAGGTCTTAGGTTAGACACCATAATGGGATGACCTCAGACCCTTGACATCATTAATTTTTTGAGATTAATTATGAGGATAACATCTTAGGTGATGACCTCAGACCCTTATAACATCACTCAGTGGTGACGAGGTCTTGGGTCAGACACATTATGGGATGACCTCAGACCCTTAACATCATTAATTTGGTGAGATTAATTATGAGGATAACATCTTAGGTGATGACCTCAGACCCTTATAACATCACTCAGTGTTGACAAGGTCTTAGGCCAGACACCACAATGGGATGACCTAATACCCTTGACATCATTAATTTGGTGAGATTAATTATGAGGATAACATCTTAGGTGATGACCTCAGAACCTTATAACATCACTCAATGGTGACGATGTCTTAGGTCAGACACCATAATGAGATGACCTCAGACCCTTGACATCATCAATTTGGTGTGATTAATTATGAGGATAACATCTTAGGTGATGACCTCAGACCCTTATAACATCACTCAGTGGTGACGAGATCTTAGGTCAGACACCATAACGGGATGACCTCAGACCCTTAACATCATGTATTTGGAGAGATTAAATATGAGGATAACATCTTAGGTGATGACCTCAGACCCTTATAACATCACTCAGTGGTGACGAGGTCTTAGGTCAGACACCATAATGGGATGATCTCCGACCCTCAACATCATTAATTAGGTGAGATTAATTATGTGGATTACATCTTAGGTGATGACCTCAGACCCTTACAACATCACTCAGTGGTGACGAGGTCTTAGGTCAAACACCATAATGGGATGACCTCGGACCCTTAACATCATTAATTTGGTGAGATTAATTATGAGGATAACATCTTAGGTGATGACCTAAAACCTTTATAACCTCACTCAGTGGTGACAAGTTCTTAGGTCAGACACCATAATGGAATGACCTCATACCCTTGACATCATTAATTTGGTGAGATTAATTATGAAGATAACATCTTAGGTGATGACCTCCGACCTTTATAACATCACTCAGTGGTGACGAGGTCTTAGGTCAGACACCATAATGGGATGACCTCAGAACCTTGACATCATTAATTGGGTGAGATTAATTATAAGGATAACATCTTAGGTGATGACCTCAGACCCTTACAACATCACTCAGTGGTGACGAGGTCTTAGGTCAGAGACCATAATGGGATGACCTCAGACCCTTGACATCATTAATTTGGTGAGATTAATTATGAGGATAACATCTTAGGTGATGACCTCAGGCCCTTATAACATCACTCAGTGGTGACGAGGTCTTAGGTCAGACACCATAATGGGATGACCTCAGACCCTTAACATCATTAATTTGGTGAGATTAATTATGAGGATAACATCTGAGGTGCTGACCTCAAACCCTTATAACATCACTCAGTGGTGACGAGGTCTTAGGTCAGACCCATAACATCATTTATTTGGTGAGATTAAATATGAGGATAACGTCTTAGGTGATGACCTCAGACGCTTATAACATCACTCAGTGGTGACGAGGTGTTAGGTCAGACACAATAATGGGATGACCTCAGACCCTTAACATCATTAATTTGGTGAGATTAATTATGAGGATAACATCTTAGGTGATGACCTCAGACCCTTAAACATCACTCAGTGGTGATGAGGTCTTAGGTCAGACACCATAATTAGATGACCTCAGACCCTTGACATCATTAATTTGGTGAGATTAATTATGAGGATAACATCTTAGGTGATGACCTCAGACCCTTATAACTATACTCAATGGTGACGACGTCTTAGGTCAGACACCATAATGAGATGACCTCAGACCCTTGACATCATCAATTTGGTGTGATTAATTATGAGGATAACATCTTAGGTGATGACCTCAGAACCTTATAACATCACTCAGTGGTGACGAGGTCTTAGGTCAGACACCATAATGGTATGACCTCACACCCTAAACATCATGTATTTGGTGAGATTAAATATGAGGATAACGTCTTAGGTGATGACCTCAGACCCTTATAACATCACTCAGTGGTGACGAGGTCTTAGGTCAGACACCATAATGGGATGATCTCCGACCCTCAACATCATTAATTAGGTGAGATTAATTATGAGGATTACATCTTAGGTGATGACCTCAGACCCTTATAACATCACTCAGTGGTGACGAGGTCTTAGGTCAAACACCATAATGGGATGACCTCGGACCCTTAACATCATTATTTTGGTGAGATTAATTATGAGGATAACATCTTAGGTGATGACCTAAAACCTTTATAACCTCACTCAGTGGTGACAAGTTCTTAGGTCAGACACCATAATGGAATGACCTCTTACCATTGACATCATTAATTTGGTGAGATTAATTATGAAGATAACATCTCAGGTGATGACCTCAGACCTTTATAACATCACTCAGTGGTGACGAGGTCTTAGGTCAGACACCATAATGGGATGACCTCAGAACCTTGACATCATTAATTTGGTGAGATTAATTATGAGGATAACATCTTAGGTGATGACCTCAGACCCTTATAACATCACTCAGTGGTGACGAGGTCTTAGGTCAAACACCATAATGGGATGACCTCAGACCCTCAACATCATTAATTTGGTGTGATTAATTATGAGGATAACACATTAGGTGATGACCTCAGACCCTTATAACATCACTTAGTGGTGACAAATTCTAAGGTCAGACACCATAATGGGATGACCTCTTACCCTTGACATCATTAATTTGGTGAGATTAATTATAAGGATAACATCTTAGGAGATGACCTCAGACCCTTACAACATCACTCAGTGGTGACGAGGTCTTAGGTCAGAGACCATAATGGGATGACCTCAGACCCTTGACATCATTAATTTGGTGAGATTAATTATGAGGATAACATCTTAGGTGATGACCTCAGGCCCTTATAACATCACTCAGTGGTGACGAGGTCTTAGGTCAGACACCATAATGGGATGACCTCAGACCCTGAACATCATTAATTTGGTGAGATTAAATATGAGGACAACATCTTAGGTGATGACCTCAGACCCTTATAACATCACTCAGTGGTGACGAGGTCTTAGGTCAGACACCATAATGGGATGACCTCAGACCCTTAACATCATTAATTTGGTGAGATTAATTATGAGGATAACATCTGAGGTGCTGACCTCAAACCCTTATAACATCACTCAGTGGTGACGAGGTCTTAGGTCAGACAACAAAATGGGATGACCTCAGACCCATAACATCATTTATTTGGTGAGATTAAATATGAGGATAACGTCTTAGGTGATGACCTCAGACGCTTATAACATCACTCAGTGGTGACGAGGTGTTAGGTCAGACACCATAATGGGATGACCTCAGACCCTTAACATCATTAATTTGGAGAGATTAATTATGAGGATAACATATTAGGTGATGACCTCAGACCCTTATTTCATCACTCAGTGGTGACGAGGTCTTAGGTCAAACACCATAATGGGATGACCTGAGACCCTTAAGATCATTAATTTGGTGAGATTAATTATGAGGATAACATCTTAGATGATGACCTCAGACCCTTAGAACATCACTCAGTGGTGACGAGGTCTTAGGTCAGACACCATAATGGGATGACCTCAGACCCTTAACATCATTAATTTGGTGAGATTAATTATGAGGATAACATCTTAGGTGATGACCTCAGATCCTTAAACATCACTCAGTGGTGATGAGGTCTTAGGTCAGACACCATAATTAGATGACCTCAGACCCTTGACATCATTAATTTGGTGAGATTAATTATGAGGATAACATCTTAGGTGATGACCTCAGACCCTTATAACATCACTCAATGGTGACGACGTCTTAGGTCAGACACCATAATGAGATGACCTCAGACCCTTGACATCATCAATTTGGTGTGATTAATTATGAGGATAACATCTTAAGTTATGACCTCAGACCCTTACAACATCACTCAGTGGTGACGAGGTCTTAGGTCAGACACCATAATGGGATGACCTCACACCCTTAACATCATGTATTTGGTGAGATTAAATATGAGGATAACGTCTTAGGTGATGACCTCAGACCCTTATAACATCACTCAGTGGTGGCGAGGTCTTAGGTCAGACACCATAATGGGATGATCTCTGACCCTCAACATCATTAATTAGGTGAGATTAATTATGAGGATTACATCTTAGGTGATGACCTCAGACCCTTATAACATCACTCAGTGGTGACGTGGTCTTATGTCAAACACCATAATGGGATGACCTCGGACCCTTAACATCATTAATTTGGTGAGATTAATTATGAGGATAACATCTTAGGTGATGACCTAAAACCTTTATAACCTCACTCAGTGGTGACAAGTTCTTAGGTCTGACACCATAATGGAATGACCTCATACCCTTGACATCATTAATTTGGTGAGATTAATTATGAAGATAACATCTCAGGTGATGACCTCAGACCTTTATAACATCACTCAGTGGTGACGAGGTCTTAGGTCAAACACCATAATGGGATGACCTCAGAACCTTGACATCATTAATTTGGTGAGATTAATTATGAGGATAACATCTTAGGTGATGACCTCAGACCCTTATAACATCACTCAGTGGTGACGAGGTCTTAGGTCAAACACCATAATGGGATGGCCTCAGACCCTCAACATCATTAATTTGGTGTGATTAATTATGAGGATAACACATTAGGTGATGACCTCAGACCCTTATAACATCACTCAGTGGTGACAAGGTCTAAGGTCAGACACCATAATGGGATGACCTCTTACCCTTGACATCATTAATTTGGTGAGATTAATTATAAGGATAACATCTTAGGAGATGACCTCAGACCCTTACAACATCACTCAGTGGTGACGAGGTCTTAGGTCAGAGACCATAATGGGATGACCTCAGACCCTTGACATCATTAATTTGGTGAGATTAATTATGAGGATAACATCTTAGGTGATGACCTCAGGCCCTTATAACATCACTCAGTGGTGACGAGGTCTTAGGTCAGACACCATAATGGGATGACCTCAGATCCTGAACATCATTAATTAGGTGAGATTAAATATGAGGACAACATCTTAGGTGATGACCTCAGACCCTTATAACATCACTCAGTGGTGACGAGGTCTTAGGTCAGACACCATAATGGGATGACCTCAGACCCTTAACATCATTAATTTGGTGAGATTAATTATGAGGATAACATCTGAGGTGCTGACCTCAAACCCTTATAACATCACTCAGTGGTGACGAGGTCTTAGGTCAGACAACAAAATGGGATGACCTCAGACCCATAACATCATTTATTTGGTGAGATTAAATATGAGGATAACGTCTTAGGTGATGACCTCAGACGCTTATAACATCACTCAGTGGTGACGAGGTGTTAGGTCAGACACCATAATGGGATGACCTCAGACCCATAACATCATTAATTTGGAGAGAATAATTATGAGGATAACATATTAGGTGATAACCTCAGACCCTTATTTCATCACTCAGTGGTGACGAGGTCTTAGGTCAAACACCATAATGGGATGACCTCAGACCCTTAAGATCATTAATTTGGTGAGATCAATTATGAGGATAACATCTTAGATGATGACCTCAGACCCTTATAACATCACTCAGTGGTGACGAGGTCTTAGGTCAGACACCATAATGGGATGACCTCAGACCCTTAACATCATTAATTTGGTGAGATTAATTATGAGGATAACATCTTAGGTTGTGACCTCAGATCCTTAAACATCACTCAGTGGTGATGAGGTCTTAGGTCAGACACCATAATTAGATGACCTCAGACCCTTGGCATCATTAATTTGGTGAGATTAATTATGAGGATAACATCTTAGGTGATGACCTCAGACCCTTATAACATCACTCAATGGTGACGACGTCTTAGGTCAGACACCATAATGAGATGACCTCAGACCCTTGACGTCATCAATTTGGTGTGATTAATTATGAGGATAACATCTTAAGTGATGACCTCAGACCCTTATAACATCACTCAGTGGTGACGAGGTCTTAGGTCAGACACCATAATGGGATGACCTCAGACCCTTAACATCATTTATTTGGTGAGATTAAATATGAGGATAACGTCTTAGGTGATGACCTCAGACCCTTATAACATCACTCAGTGGTGACGAGGTCTTAGGTCAGACACCATAATGGGATGATCTCCGACCCTCAACATCATTAATTAGGTGAGATTAATTATGAGGATTACATCTTAGGTGATGACCTCACACCCTTATAACATCACTCAGTGGTGACGAGGTCTTAGGTCAAACACCATAATGGGATGACCTCGGACCCTTGACATCATTAATTTGGTGAGATTAATTATGAGGATAACATCTTAGGTGATGACCTAAAACCTTTATAACCTCACTCGGTGGTGACGAGGTTTTAGGTCAGACACCATAATGGGATGACCTCAGAACCTTGACATCATTAATTTGGTGAGATTAATTATGAGGATAACATCTTAGGTGATGACCTCGGACCCTTATAACATCACTCAGTGGTGACGAGGTCATAGGTCAAAAACCATAATGGGATGACCTCAGACCCTCAACATCATTTATTTGGTGTGATTAATTATGAGGATAACACATTAGGTGATGACCTCAGACCCTTATAACATCACTCAGTGGTGACAAGGTCTAAGGTCAGAAACCATAATGGGATGACCTCTTACCCTTGACATCATTAATTTGGTGAGATTAATTATAAGGATAACATCTTAGGAGATTACCTTAGACCCTTACAACATCACTCAGTGGTGATGAGGTCTTAGCTCAGAGACCATAATGGGATGACCTCAGACCCTTGACATCATTAATTTGGTGTGATTAATTATGAGGAAAACATTTTAGGTGATGACCTCAGGCACTTATAACATCACTCAGTGGTGACGAGGTCTTAGGTCAGACACCATAATGGGATGACCTCAGACCCTTAACATCATTAATTTGGTGAGATTAAATATGAGGACAACATCTTAGGTGATGACATCAGACCCTTATAACATCACTCAGTGGTGACGAGGTCTTAGGTCAGACACCATAATGGGATGACCTCAGACCCTTAACATCATTAATTTGGTGAGATTAATTATGAGGATAACATCAGAGGTGCTGACCTCAAACCCTTATAACATCACTCAGTGGTGACGAGGTCTTAGGTCAGACAACAAAATGGGATGACCTCAGACCCATAACATCAATTATTTGGTGAGATTAAATATGAGGATAACGTCTTAGGTGATGACCTCAGACGCTTATAACATCACTCAGTGGTGACGAGGTGTTAGGTCAGACACCATAATGGGATGACCTCAGACCCTTAACATCATTAATTTGGAGAGATTAATTATGAGGATAACATCTTAGGTGATGACCTCAGACCCTTATTTCATCACTCAGTGGTGACGAGGTCTTAGGTCAAACACCATAATGGGTTGACCTCAGACCCTTAAGATCATTAATTTGGTGAGATTAATTATGAGGATAACATCTTAGATGATGACCTCAGACCCTTATGACATCACTCAGTGGTGACGAGGTCTTAGGTCAGACACCATAATGGGATGACCTCAGAACCTTAACATCATTAATTCGTTGAGATTGATTATGAGGATAACATCTTAGGTGATGACCTCAGACCCTTAAACATCACTCAGTGGTGATGAGGTCTTAGGTTAGACACCATAATTGGATAACCTCAGACCCTTGACATCATTAATTTGTGAGATTAATTATGAGGATAACATCTTAAGTGATGACCTCAGACCCTTATAACATCACTCAATGGTGACGACGTCTTAGGTCAGACACCATAATGAGATGACCTCAGACCCTTGACATCATCAATTTGGTATGATTAATTATGAGGATAACATCTTAGGTGATGACCTCAGACCCTTATAATATCCCTCAGTGGTGACGAGGTCTTAGGTCAGACACCATAATGGGATGACCTCAGACCCTTAACATCATGTATTTGGTGAGATTAAATATGAGGATAACGTCTTAGGTGATGACCTCAGACCCTTATAACATCATTCAGTGGTGACGAGGTCTTAGGTCAGACACCATAATGGGATGATCTCCGACCCTCAACATCATTAATTAGGTGAGATTAATTATGAGGATTACATCTTAGGTGATGACCTCAGACCCTTATAACATCACTCAGTGGTGACGAGGTCTTAGGTCAAACACCATAATGGGATGACCTCGGACCCTTAACATCATTAATTTGGTGAAATTAATTATGAGGATAACATCTTAGGTGATGACCTAAAACCTTTATAACCTCACTCAGTGGTGACAAGTTCTTAGGTCAGACACCATAATGGAATGACCTCATACCCTTGACATCATTAATTTGGTGATTTTAATTATGAAGATAACATCTTAGGTGATGACCTCAGACTTTTATAACATCACTCAGTGGTGACGAGGTCTTAGGTCAGACACCATAATGGGATGACCTCAGAACCTTGACATCATTAATTTGGTGAGATTAATTATGAGGATAACATCTTAGGTGATGACCTCAGACCCTTATAACATCACTCAGTGGTGACGAGGTCTTAGGTCAGACACCATAATGGGATGACCTCAGACCCATAACATCATTTATTTGGTGAGATTAAATATGAGGATAACGTCTTAGGTGATGACCTCAGACGCTTATAACATCACTCAGTGGTGACGAGGTGTTAGGTCAGACACCATAATGGGATGACCTCAAACCCTTAACATCATTAATTTGGAGAGATTAATTATGAGGATAACATCTTAGGTGATGACCTCAGACCCTTATTTCATCACTCAGTGGTGACGAGGTCTTAGGTCAAACACCATAATGGGTTGACCTCAGACCCTTAAGATCATTAATTTGGTGAGATTAATTATGAGGATAACATCTTAGATGATGACCTCAGACCCTTATAACATCACTCAGTGGTGACGAGGTCTTAGGTCAGACACCATAATGGGATGACCTCAGACCCTTAACATCATTAATTTGTTGAGATTAATTATGAGGATAACATCTTAGGTGATGACCTCAGACCCTTAAACATCACTCAGTGGTGATGAGGTCTTAGGTCAGACACCATAATTGGATGACCTCAGACCCTTGACATCATTAATTTGGTGAGATTAATTATGAGGATAACATCTTAAGTGATGACCTCAGACCCTTATAACATCACTCAATGGTGACGACGTCTTAGGTCAGACACCATAATGAGATGACCTCAGACCCTTGACATCATCAATTTGGTATGATTAATTATGAGGATAACATCTTAGGTGATGACCTCAGACCCTTATAACATCACTCAGTGGTGACGAGGTCTTAGGTCAGACACCATAATGGGATGACCTCAGACCCTTAACATCATGTATTTGGTGAGATTAAATATGAGGATAACGTCTTAGGTGATGACCTCAGACCCTTATAACATCACTCAGTGGTGACGAGGTCTTAGGTCAGACACCATAATGGGATGATCTCCGACCCTCAACATCATTAATTAGGTGAGATTAATTATGAGGATTACATCTTAGGTGATGACCTCAGACCCTTATAACATCACTCAGTGGTGACGAGGTCTTAGGTCAAACACCATAATGGGATGACCTCGGACCCTTAACATCATTAATTTGGTGAAATTAATTATGAGGATAACATCTTAGGTGATGACCTAAAACCTTTATAACCTCACTCAGTGGTGACAAGTTCTTAGGTCAGACACCATAATGGAATGACCTCATACCCTTGACATCATTAATTTGGTGATTTTAATTATGAAGATAACATCTTAGGTGATGACCTCAGACCTTTATAACATCACTCAGTGGTGACGAGGTCTTAGGTCAGACACCATAATGGGATGACCTCAGAACCTTGACATCATTAATTTGGAGAGATTAATTATGAAGATAACATCTTAGGTGATGACCTCAGACCCTTATAACATCACTCAGTGGTGACGAGGTCCTAGGTCAGACACCATAATGGGATGACCTCAGACCCATAACATCATTTATTTGGTGAGATTAAATATGAGGATAACGTCTTAGGTGATGACCTTAAACGCTTATAATATCACTCAGTGGTGATGAGGTGTTAGGTCAGACACCATAATGGGATGACCTCAGACCCTTAACATCATTAATTTGGAGAGATTAATTATGCGGATAACATCTTAGGTGATGACCTCAGACCCTTATTTCATCACTCAGTGGTGACGAGGTCTTTGGTCAAACACCATAATGGGATGACCTCAGACCCTTAAGATCATTAATTTGTGAGATTAATTATGAGGATAACATCTTAGGTGATGACCTCAGACCCTTATAACATCACTCAATGGTGACGAGGTCTTAGGTCAGACACCATAATGGGATGACCTCAGACCCTTAACATCAGTAATTTGGTGAGATTAATTATGAGGATAACATCTTAGGTGATGACCTTAGACCCTTATAACATCACTCAGTGATGACTAGGTCTTTGGTTAGACACCATAATGGGATGACCTCAAACCCTTGACATCATTAATTTTTTGAGATTAATTATGAGGATAACATCTTAGGTGATGACCTCCGACCCTTATAACATCACTCAGTGGTGACGAGGTCTTAGGTCAGACACCATAATGGGATGACCTCAGACCCTTAACATCATTAATTTGGTGAGATTAATTATGAGGATAAAATCTTAGGTGATGACCTCAGACCCTTATAACATCACTCAGTGGTGACAAGGTCTTAGGCCAGACACCACAATGGGATGACCTCATACCCTTGACATCATTAATTTGGTGAGATTAATTATGAGGATAACATCTTAGGTGATGACATCAGACCCTTATAACATCACTCAATGGTGACGACGTCTTAGGTCAGACACCATAATGAGATGACCTCAGACCCTTGACATCATCAATTTGGTGTGATTAATTATGAGGATAACATCTTAGGTGATGACCTCAGACCCTTATAACATCACTCAGTGGTGACGAGGTCTTAGGTCAGACACCATAATGGGATGACCTCAGACCCTTAACATCATGTATTTGGTGAGATTAAATATGAGGATAACGTCTTAGGTGATGACCTCAGACCCTTATAACATCACTCAGTGGTGACGAGGTCTTAGGTCAGACACCATAATGGGATGATCTCCGACCCTCAACATCATTAATTTGGTGAGATTAATTATGAGGATTACATCTTAGGTGATGACCTCAGACCCTTATAACATCACTCAGTGGTGACGAGGTCTTAGGTCAAACACCATAATGGGATGACCTCGGACCCTTAATATCATTAATTTGGTGAGATAAATTATGAGGGTAACATCTTAGGTGATGACCTAAAACCTTTATAACCTCACTCAGTGGTGACAATTTCTTAGGTCAGACACCATAATGGAATGACCTCATACCCTTGACATCATTAATTTGGTGTGATTAATTATGAAGATAACATCTTAGGAGATGACCTCAGACCTTTATAACATCACTTAGTGGTGACGAGGTCTTAGGTCAGACACCATAATGGGATGACCACAGAACCTTGACATCATTAATTTGGTGAGATTAATTATGAGGATAACATCTTAGGTGATGACCTCAGACCCTTATAACATCACTCAGTGGTGACGAGGTCTTAGGTCAGACACCATAATGGGATGACCTCAGACCCGTAACATCATTTATTTGGTGAGATTAAATATGAGGATAACGTCTTAGGTGATGACCTCAGACGCTTATAACATCACTCAGTGGTGACGAGGTGTTAGGTCAGACACCATAATGGGATGACCTCAGACCCTTATTTCATCACTCAGTGGTGACGAGGTCTTAGGTCAAACACCATAATGGGATGACCTCAGACCCTTAAGATCATTAATTTGGTGAGATTAATTATGAGGATAACATCTTAGGTGATGACCTCAGACCCTTATAACATCACTCAGTGGTGACGAGGTCTTAGGTCAGACACCATAATGGGATGACCTCAGACCCTTAATATCATTAATTTGGTGAGATTAATTATGAGGATAACATCTTAGGTGATGACCTCAGACCCTTAAACATCACTCAGTGGTGACGAGGTCTTAGGTCAGACACCATAATTGGATGACCTCAGACCCTTGACATCATTAATTTGGTGAGATTAATTATGAGGATAACATTTTAGGTGATGACCTCAGACCCTTATAACATCACTCAATGGTGACGACGTCTTAGGTCAGACACCATAATGAGATGACCTCAGACCCTTGACATCATCAATTTGGTGTGATTAATTATGAGGATAACATCTTAGGTGATGACCTCAGACCCTTATAACATCACTCAGTCGTGACGGGGTCTTAGGTCAAACACCATAATGGGATGACCTCAGACCCTTAACATCATTAATTTGGTGTGATTAATTTTGAGGATAACACATTAGGTGATGACCTCAGACCCTTATTACATCACTCATGGTGACAAGGTCTAAGGTCAGACACCATAATGGGATTACCTCTTACCATTGACATCATTAATTTGGTGAGATTAATTGTAAAAATAACATCTAAGGCGATGACCTCAGACCCTTATAACATCACTAAGTGGTGACGAGGTCTTAGGTCAGACACCATAATGGCATGACCTCAGACCCTTAACATCATTAATTGGGTGAGATTAATTATGAGGATAAGATCTTAGGAGATGACCTCAGACCCTTATTTCATCGCTCAGTGGTGACGAGGTCTTAGGTTAGACAGCAAAATGGGATGACCTCGGACCCTTAACATCATTAATTTGGTGAGATTAATTATGAGGATAACATCTTAGGTGATGATCTCAGACCCTTATAACATCACTTAGTGGTGACGAGGTCTTAGGTCAAACACCACAATGAGATGACCTCAGACCCTTGACATCATTAATTTGGTGAGATTAATTATGAGGATAACATCTTAGGTGATGACCTCAGACCCTTATTTCATCACTCAGTGGTGACGAGGTCTTAGGTTAGACAGCAAAATGGGATGACCTCAGACCCTTAACCTCATTAATTTGGTGAGATTAATTATGAGGATAACATCTTAGGTGATGATCTCAGACCCTTATAACATCACTTAGTGGTGACGAGGTCTTAGGTCAAACACCATAATGGGATGACCTCAGACCCTTAACATCATTAATTTGGTGAGATTAATTTTGAGGATAACATCTTAGGTGATGACCTCAGACCCTTATAACATCACTCAGTGGTGACGAGATCTTAGGTCAGACACCATAATGGGATGACCTCAGACCCTTAACATGATTAATTTGGTGAGATTAATTATGAGGATAACATCTTAGGTGATGACCTCAGACCCTTATAACATCACTCCGTGGTGACGAGGTCTTAGGTCAGACACCATAATGAGATGACCTCAGACCCTTGAAATTATTAATTTGGTGTGAGTAATTATGAGGATAACATCTTAGGTGATGACCTCAGACCCTTATAACATCACTCAGTGGTGACGAGGTCTTAGGTCAGACACCATAATGGGATGACCTCAGACCCTTAACATCATGTATTTGGTGAGATTAAATATGAGGATAACGTCTTAGGTGATGACCTCAGACCCTTATAACATCACTCAGTGGTGACGAGGTCTTAGGTCAGACACCATAATGGGATGATCTCAGACCCTTAACTTCATTAATTAGGTGAGATTAATTATGAGGATTACATCTTAGGTGATGACCTCAGACCCTTATTTCATCACTCAGTGGTGACGAGGTCTTAGGTCAGACACCATAATGGGATGACCTCAGACCCTTGACATCATTAATTTGGTGAGATTAATTATGAGGATAACATGTTAGGTGATGAACTCAGACCCTTATAACATCACTCAGGGGTGACGAGGTCTTAGCTCATACACCATAATGGGATGACCTCAGACCCTTGTCATCATTAATTTGGTGAGATTTATTTTGAGGATAACATCTTAGGTGATGACCTCAGACCCTTATAACATCACTCAGTGGTGACGAGGTCTTAGGTCAGACACCATAATGGGATGACCTCAGACCCTTAACATCATGTATTTGGTGAGATTAAATATGAGGATAACGTCTTAGGTGATGATCTCAGACCCTTATAACATCACTCAGTGGTGACGAGGTCTTAGGTCAAACACCATAATGGGATGACCTCAGACCCTTAACATCATTAATTTGGTGAGATTAATTATGAGGATAAGATCTTAGGTGATCACCTCAGACCTTTATTTCATCACTCAGTGGAGACGAGGTCTTAGGTTAGACAGCAAAATGGGATGAACTCAGACCCTTAACATCATTAATTTGGTGAGATTAATTATGAGGATAACATCTTAGGTGAGGATCTCAGACCCTTATAACATCACTTAGTGGTGACGAGGTCTTAGGTCAGACACCATAATGGGATGACCTCAGACCCTTAACATAATTAATTTGGTGAGATTAATTATGAGGATAACATCTTAGGTGACGACCTCAGACCCTTATTTCATCACTCAGTGGTGATGAGGTCTTAGGTTAGACAGCAAAATGGGATGACCTCAGACCCGTAACATCATTAATTTGGTGAGATTAATTATGAGGATAACATCTCAGGTGATGATCTCAGACCCTTATAACATCACTTAGTGGTGACGAGGTCTTAGGTCAAACACCATAATGGGATGACCTCAGACCCTTAGCATCATTAATTTGGTGAGATTAATTATGAGGATAACATCTTAGGTGATGACCTCAGACCCTTATAACATCACTCAGTGGTGACAAGGTGTTAGGTCAGACACCATAATGGGATGACCTCAAACCCTTAACATCATTAATTTGGAGAGATTAATTATGAGGATAACATCTTAGGTGATGACCTCAGACCCTTATTTCATCACTCAGTGGTGACGAGGTCTTAGGTCAAACACCATAATGGGTTGACCTCAGACCCTTAAGATCATTAATTTGGTGAGATTAATTATGAGGATAACATCTTAGATGATGACCTCAGACCCTTATAACATCACTCAGTGGTGACGAGGTGTTAGGTCAGACACCATAATGGGATGACCTCAAACCCTTAACATCATTAATTTGGAGAGATTAATTATGAGGATAACATCTTAGGTGATGACCTCAGACCCTTATTTCATCACTCAGTGGTGACGAGGTCTTAGGTCAAACACCATAATGGGTTGACCTCAGACCCTTAAGATCATTAATTTGGTGAGATTAATTATGAGGATAACATCTTAGATGATGACCTCAGACCCTTATAACATCACTCAGTGGTGACGAGGTCTTAGGTCAGACACCATAATGGGATGACCTCAGACCCTTAACATCATTAATTTGTTGAGATTAATTATGAGGATAACATCTTAGGTGATGACCTCAGACCCTTAAACATCACTCAGTGGTGATGAGGTCTTAGGTCAGACACCATAATTGGATGACCTCAGACCCTTGACATCATTAATTTGGTGAGATTAATTATGAGGATAACATCTTAAGTGATGACCTCAGACCCTTATAACATCACTCAATGGTGACGACGTCTTAGGTCAGACACCATAATGAGATGACCTCAGACCCTTGACATCATCAATTTGGTATGATTAATTATGAGGATAACATCTTAGGTGATGACCTCAGACCCTTATAACATCACTCAGTGGTGACGAGGTCTTAGGTCAGACACCATAATGGGATGACCTCAGACCCTTAACATCATGTATTTGGTGAGATTAAATATGAGGATAACGTCTTAGGTGATGACCTCAGACCCTTATAACATCACTCAGTGGTGACGAGGTCTTAGGTCAGACACCATAATGGGATGATCTCCGACCCTCAACATCATTAATTAGGTGAGATTAATTATGAGGATTACATCTTAGGTGATGACCTCAGACCCTTATAACATCACTCAGTGGTGACGAGGTCTTAGGTCAAACACCATAATGGGATGACCTCGGACCCTTAACATCATTAATTTGGTGAAATTAATTATGAGGATAACATCTTAGGTGATGACCTAAAACCTTTATAACCTCACTCAGTGGTGACAAGTTCTTAGGTCAGACACCATAATGGAATGACCTCATACCCTTGACATCATTAATTTGGTGATTTTAATTATGAAGATAACATCTTAGGTGATGACCTCAGACCTTTATAACATCACTCAGTGGTGACGAGGTCTTAGGTCAGACACCATAATGGGATGACCTCAGAACCTTGACATCATTAATTTGGAGAGATTAATTATGAAGATAACATCTTAGGTGATGACCTCAGACCCTTATAACATCACTCAGTGGTGACGAGGTCCTAGGTCAGACACCATAATGGGATGACCTCAGACCCATAACATCATTTATTTGGTGAGATTAAATATGAGGATAACGTCTTAGGTGATGACCTTAAACGCTTATAATATCACTCAGTGGTGATGAGGTGTTAGGTCAGACACCATAATGGGATGACCTCAGACCCTTAACATCATTAATTTGGAGAGATTAATTATGCGGATAACATCTTAGGTGATGACCTCAGACCCTTATTTCATCACTCAGTGGTGACGAGGTCTTTGGTCAAACACCATAATGGGATGACCTCAGACCCTTAAGATCATTAATTTGTGAGATTAATTATGAGGATAACATCTTAGGTGATGACCTCAGACCCTTATAACATCACTCAATGGTGACGAGGTCTTAGGTCAGACACCATAATGGGATGACCTCAGACCCTTAACATCAGTAATTTGGTGAGATTAATTATGAGGATAACATCTTAGGTGATGACCTTAGACCCTTATAACATCACTCAGTGATGACTAGGTCTTTGGTTAGACACCATAATGGGATGACCTCAAACCCTTGACATCATTAATTTTTTGAGATTAATTATGAGGATAACATCTTAGGTGATGACCTCCGACCCTTATAACATCACTCAGTGGTGACGAGGTCTTAGGTCAGACACCATAATGGGATGACCTCAGACCCTTAACATCATTAATTTGGTGAGATTAATTATGAGGATAAAATCTTAGGTGATGACCTCAGACCCTTATAACATCACTCAGTGGTGACAAGGTCTTAGGCCAGACACCACAATGGGATGACCTCATACCCTTGACATCATTAATTTGGTGAGATTAATTATGAGGATAACATCTTAGGTGATGACATCAGACCCTTATAACATCACTCAATGGTGACGACGTCTTAGGTCAGACACCATAATGAGATGACCTCAGACCCTTGACATCATCAATTTGGTGTGATTAATTATGAGGATAACATCTTAGGTGATGACCTCAGACCCTTATAACATCACTCAGTGGTGACGAGGTCTTAGGTCAGACACCATAATGGGATGACCTCAGACCCTTAACATCATGTATTTGGTGAGATTAAATATGAGGATAACGTCTTAGGTGATGACCTCAGACCCTTATAACATCACTCAGTGGTGACGAGGTCTTAGGTCAGACACCATAATGGGATGATCTCCGACCCTCAACATCATTAATTTGGTGAGATTAATTATGAGGATTACATCTTAGGTGATGACCTCAGACCCTTATAACATCACTCAGTGGTGACGAGGTCTTAGGTCAAACACCATAATGGGATGACCTCGGACCCTTAATATCATTAATTTGGTGAGATAAATTATGAGGGTAACATCTTAGGTGATGACCTAAAACCTTTATAACCTCACTCAGTGGTGACAATTTCTTAGGTCAGACACCATAATGGAATGACCTCATACCCTTGACATCATTAATTTGGTGTGATTAATTATGAAGATAACATCTTAGGAGATGACCTCAGACCTTTATAACATCACTTAGTGGTGACGAGGTCTTAGGTCAGACACCATAATGGGATGACCACAGAACCTTGACATCATTAATTTGGTGAGATTAATTATGAGGATAACATCTTAGGTGATGACCTCAGACCCTTATAACATCACTCAGTGGTGACGAGGTCTTAGGTCAGACACCATAATGGGATGACCTCAGACCCGTAACATCATTTATTTGGTGAGATTAAATATGAGGATAACGTCTTAGGTGATGACCTCAGACGCTTATAACATCACTCAGTGGTGACGAGGTGTTAGGTCAGACACCATAATGGGATGACCTCAGACCCTTATTTCATCACTCAGTGGTGACGAGGTCTTAGGTCAAACACCATAATGGGATGACCTCAGACCCTTAAGATCATTAATTTGGTGAGATTAATTATGAGGATAACATCTTAGGTGATGACCTCAGACCCTTATAACATCACTCAGTGGTGACGAGGTCTTAGGTCAGACACCATAATGGGATGACCTCAGACCCTTAATATCATTAATTTGGTGAGATTAATTATGAGGATAACATCTTAGGTGATGACCTCAGACCCTTAAACATCACTCAGTGGTGACGAGGTCTTAGGTCAGACACCATAATTGGATGACCTCAGACCCTTGACATCATTAATTTGGTGAGATTAATTATGAGGATAACATTTTAGGTGATGACCTCAGACCCTTATAACATCACTCAATGGTGACGACGTCTTAGGTCAGACACCATAATGAGATGACCTCAGACCCTTGACATCATCAATTTGGTGTGATTAATTATGAGGATAACATCTTAGGTGATGACCTCAGACCCTTATAACATCACTCAGTCGTGACGGGGTCTTAGGTCAAACACCATAATGGGATGACCTCAGACCCTTAACATCATTAATTTGGTGTGATTAATTTTGAGGATAACACATTAGGTGATGACCTCAGACCCTTATTACATCACTCATGGTGACAAGGTCTAAGGTCAGACACCATAATGGGATTACCTCTTACCATTGACATCATTAATTTGGTGAGATTAATTGTAAAAATAACATCTAAGGCGATGACCTCAGACCCTTATAACATCACTAAGTGGTGACGAGGTCTTAGGTCAGACACCATAATGGCATGACCTCAGACCCTTAACATCATTAATTGGGTGAGATTAATTATGAGGATAAGATCTTAGGAGATGACCTCAGACCCTTATTTCATCGCTCAGTGGTGACGAGGTCTTAGGTTAGACAGCAAAATGGGATGACCTCGGACCCTTAACATCATTAATTTGGTGAGATTAATTATGAGGATAACATCTTAGGTGATGATCTCAGACCCTTATAACATCACTTAGTGGTGACGAGGTCTTAGGTCAAACACCACAATGAGATGACCTCAGACCCTTGACATCATTAATTTGGTGAGATTAATTATGAGGATAACATCTTAGGTGATGACCTCAGACCCTTATTTCATCACTCAGTGGTGACGAGGTCTTAGGTTAGACAGCAAAATGGGATGACCTCAGACCCTTAACCTCATTAATTTGGTGAGATTAATTATGAGGATAACATCTTAGGTGATGATCTCAGACCCTTATAACATCACTTAGTGGTGACGAGGTCTTAGGTCAAACACCATAATGGGATGACCTCAGACCCTTAACATCATTAATTTGGTGAGATTAATTTTGAGGATAACATCTTAGGTGATGACCTCAGACCCTTATAACATCACTCAGTGGTGACGAGATCTTAGGTCAGACACCATAATGGGATGACCTCAGACCCTTAACATGATTAATTTGGTGAGATTAATTATGAGGATAACATCTTAGGTGATGACCTCAGACCCTTATAACATCACTCCGTGGTGACGAGGTCTTAGGTCAGACACCATAATGAGATGACCTCAGACCCTTGAAATTATTAATTTGGTGTGAGTAATTATGAGGATAACATCTTAGGTGATGACCTCAGACCCTTATAACATCACTCAGTGGTGACGAGGTCTTAGGTCAGACACCATAATGGGATGACCTCAGACCCTTAACATCATGTATTTGGTGAGATTAAATATGAGGATAACGTCTTAGGTGATGACCTCAGACCCTTATAACATCACTCAGTGGTGACGAGGTCTTAGGTCAGACACCATAATGGGATGATCTCAGACCCTTAACTTCATTAATTAGGTGAGATTAATTATGAGGATTACATCTTAGGTGATGACCTCAGACCCTTATTTCATCACTCAGTGGTGACGAGGTCTTAGGTCAGACACCATAATGGGATGACCTCAGACCCTTGACATCATTAATTTGGTGAGATTAATTATGAGGATAACATGTTAGGTGATGAACTCAGACCCTTATAACATCACTCAGGGGTGACGAGGTCTTAGCTCATACACCATAATGGGATGACCTCAGACCCTTGTCATCATTAATTTGGTGAGATTTATTTTGAGGATAACATCTTAGGTGATGACCTCAGACCCTTATAACATCACTCAGTGGTGACGAGGTCTTAGGTCAGACACCATAATGGGATGACCTCAGACCCTTAACATCATGTATTTGGTGAGATTAAATATGAGGATAACGTCTTAGGTGATGATCTCAGACCCTTATAACATCACTCAGTGGTGACGAGGTCTTAGGTCAAACACCATAATGGGATGACCTCAGACCCTTAACATCATTAATTTGGTGAGATTAATTATGAGGATAAGATCTTAGGTGATCACCTCAGACCTTTATTTCATCACTCAGTGGAGACGAGGTCTTAGGTTAGACAGCAAAATGGGATGAACTCAGACCCTTAACATCATTAATTTGGTGAGATTAATTATGAGGATAACATCTTAGGTGA
This sequence comes from Sambucus nigra, assembly GCA_949130495.1. NCBI lineage: Eukaryota > Viridiplantae > Streptophyta > Magnoliopsida > Dipsacales > Adoxaceae > Sambucus > Sambucus nigra. Next base: position 287,542,416 of record OX422215.1, on the reverse strand, counting down.
GGATCTCAGACCCTTATAACATCACTTAGTGGTGACGAGGTCTTAGGTCAGACACCATAATGGGATGACCTCAGACCCTTAACATAATTAATTTGGTGAGATTAATTATGAGGATAACATCTTAGGTGACGACCTCAGACCCTTATTTCATCACTCAGTGGTGATGAGGTCTTAGGTTAGACAGCAAAATGGGATGACCTCAGACCCGTAACATCATTAATTTGGTGAGATTAATTATGAGGATAACATCTCAGGTGATGATCTCAGACCCTTATAACATCACTTAGTGGTGACGAGGTCTTAGGTCAAACACCATAATGGGATGACCTCAGACCCTTAGCATCATTAATTTGGTGAGATTAATTATGAGGATAACATCTTAGGTGATGACCTCAGACCCTTATAACATCACTCAGTGGTGACAAGGTCTTAGGCCAGACACCACAATGGGATGACCTCATACCCTTGACATCATTAATTTGGTGAGATTAATTATGAGGATAACATCTTAGGTGATGACATCAGACCCTTATAACATCACTCAATGGTGACGACGTCTTAGGTCAGACACCATAATGAGATGACCTCAGATCCTTGACATCATCAATTTGGTGTGATTAATTATGAGGATAACATCTTAGGTGATGACCTCAGACCCTTATAACATCACTCAGTGGTGACGAGGTCTTAGGTCAGACACCATAATGGGATGACCTCAGACCCTTAACATCATGTATTTGTTGAGATTAAATATGAGGATAACGTCTTAGGTGATGACCTCAGACCCTTATAAAATCACTCAGTGGTGACGAGGTCTTAGGTCAGACACCATAATGGGATGATCTCCGACCCTCAACATCATTAATTTGGTGTGATTAATTATGAGGATAACACATTAGGTGATGACCTCAGACCCTTATAACATCACTCAGTGGTGACGAGGTCTTAGGTCAAACACCATAATGGGATGACCTCGGACCCTTAATATCATTAATTTGGTGAGATAAATTATGAGGGTAACATCTTAGGTGATGACCTAAAACCTTTATAACCTCACTCAGTAGTGACAATTTCTTAGGTCAGACACCATAATGGAATGACCTCATAGCCTTGACATCATTAATTTGGTGAGATTAATTATGAAGATAACATCTTAGGTGATGACCTCAGACCTTTATAACATCACTCAGTGGTGACGAGGTCTTAGGTCAGACACCATAATGGGATGACCTCAGACCCTTAACATCATGTATTTGGTGAGATTAAATATGAGGATAACGTCTTAGGTGATGATCTCAGACCCTTATAACATCACTCAGTGGTGACGAGGTCTTAGGTCAAACACCATAATGGGATGACCTCAGACCCTTAACATCATTAATTTGGTGAGATTAATTATGAGGATAACATCTTAGGTGATGACCTCAGACCCTTATTTCATCACTCAGTGGTGACGAGGTCTTAGGTCAGACACCATAATGGGATGACCTCAGACCCTTAACATCATTAATTTGGTGAGATTAAATATGAGGATAACATCTTAGGTGATGATCTCAGACCCTTATAACATCACTTAGTGGTGACGAGGTCTTAGGTCAAACACCATAATGGGATGACCACAGACCCTTAACATCATTAATTTGGTGAGATTAATTTTGAGGATAACATCTTAGGTGATGACCTCAGACCCTTATAACATCACTCAGTGGTGACGAGGTCTTAGGTCAGACACCATAATGGGATGACCTCAGACCCTTAACATCATTAATTTGGTGAGATTAATTATGAGGATAACATCTTAGGTGATGACCTCAGACCCTTATAACATCCAGTGTTGACGAGGTCTTAGGTCAGACACCATAATGAGATGACCTCAGACCCTTGAAATGATTAATTTGGTGTGAGTAATTATGAGGATAACATCTTAGGTGATGACCTCAGACCCTTATAACATCACTCAGTGGTGACGAGGTCTTAGGTCAGACACCATAATGGGATGACCTCAGACCCTTAACATCATGTATTTGGTGAGATTAAATATGAGGATAACATCTTAGGTGATGACCTCAGACCCTTATAACATCACTCAGTGGTGACGAGGTCTTAGGTCAGACATCATAATGGGATGACCTCAGACCCTTAACATCATTAATTTGGTGAGATTAATTTTGAGGATAACATCTTAGGTGATGACCTCAGACCCTTATAACATCACTCAGTGGTGACGAGATCTTAGGTCAGACACCATAATGGGATGACCTCAGACCCTTAACATGATTAATTTGGTGAGATTAATTATGAGGATAACATCTTAGGTGATGACCTCAGACCCTTATAACATCACTCCGTGGTGACGAGGTCTTAGGTCAGACACCATAATGAGATGACCTCAGACCCTTGAAATTATTAATTTGGTGTGAGTAATTATGAGGATAACATCTTAGGTGATGACCTCAGACCCTTATAACATCACTCAGTGGTGACGAGGTCTTAGGTCAGACACCATAATGGGATGACCTCAGACCCTTAACATCATGTATTTGGTGAGATTAAATATGAGGATAACGTCTTAGGTGATGACCTCAGACCCTTATAACATCACTCAGTGGTGACGAGGTCTTAGGTCAGACACCATAATGGGATGATCTCAGACCCTTAACTTCATTAATTAGGTGAGATTAATTATGAGGATTACATCTTAGGTGATGACCTCAGACCCTTATTTCATCACTCAGTGGTGACGAGGTCTTAGGTCAGACACCATAATGGGATGACCTCAGACCCTTGACATCATTAATTTGGTGAGATTAATTATGAGGATAACATGTTAGGTGATGAACTCAGACCCTTATAACATCACTCAGGGGTGACGAGGTCTTAGCTCATACACCATAATGGGATGACCTCAGACCCTTGTCATCATTAATTTGGTGAGATTTATTTTGAGGATAACATCTTAGGTGATGACCTCAGACCCTTATAACATCACTCAGTGGTGACGAGGTCTTAGGTCAGACACCATAATGGGATGACCTCAGACCCTTAACATCATGTATTTGGTGAGATTAAATATGAGGATAACGTCTTAGGTGATGATCTCAGACCCTTATAACATCACTCAGTGGTGACGAGGTCTTAGGTCAAACACCATAATGGGATGACCTCAGACCCTTAACATCATTAATTTGGTGAGATTAATTATGAGGATAAGATCTTAGGTGATCACCTCAGACCTTTATTTCATCACTCAGTGGAGACGAGGTCTTAGGTTAGACAGCAAAATGGGATGAACTCAGACCCTTAACATCATTAATTTGGTGAGATTAATTATGAGGATAACATCTTAGGTGAGGATCTCAGACCCTTATAACATCACTTAGTGGTGACGAGGTCTTAGGTCAGACACCATAATGGGATGACCTCAGACCCTTAACATAATTAATTTGGTGAGATTAATTATGAGGATAACATCTTAGGTGACGACCTCAGACCCTTATTTCATCACTCAGTGGTGACGAGGTCTTAGGTTAGACAGCAAAATGGGATGACCTCAGACCCGTAACATCATTAATTTGGTGAGATTAATTATGAGGATAACATCTCAGGTGATGATCTCAGACCCTTATAACATCACTTAGTGGTGACGAGGTCTTAGGTCAAACACCATAATGGGATGACCTCAGACCCTTAACATCATTAATTTGGTGAGATTAATTATGAGGATAACATCTTAGGTGATGACCTCAGACCCTTATAACATCACTCAGTGGTGACAAGGTCTTAGGCCAGACACCACAATGGGATGACCTCATACCCTTGACATCATTAATTTGGTGAGATTAATTATGAGGATAACATCTTAGGTGATGACATCAGACCCTTATAACATCACTCAATGGTGACGACGTCTTAGGTCAGACACCATAATGAGATGACCTCAGATCCTTGACATCATCAATTTGGTGTGATTAATTATGAGGATAACATCTTAGGTGATGACCTCAGACCCTTATAACATCACTCAGTGGTGACGAGGTCTTAGGTCAGACACCATAATGGGATGACCTCAGACCCTTAACATCATGTATTTGTTGAGATTAAATATGAGGATAACGTCTTAGGTGATGACCTCAGACCCTTATAAAATCACTCAGTGGTGACGAGGTCTTAGGTCAGACACCATAATGGGATGATCTCCGACCCTCAACATCATTAATTTGGTGTGATTAATTATGAGGATAACACATTAGGTGATGACCTCAGACCCTTATAACATCACTCAGTGGTGACGAGGTCTTAGGTCAAACACCATAATGGGATGACCTCGGACCCTTAATATCATTAATTTGGTGAGATAAATTATGAGGGTAACATCTTAGGTGATGACCTAAAACCTTTATAACCTCACTCAGTAGTGACAATTTCTTAGGTCAGACACCATAATGGAATGACCTCATAGCCTTGACATCATTAATTTGGTGAGATTAATTATGAAGATAACATCTTAGGTGATGACCTCAGACCTTTATAACATCACTCAGTGGTGACGAGGTCTTAGGTCAGACACCATAATGGGATGACCTCAGACCCTTAACATCATGTATTTGGTGAGATTAAATATGAGGATAACGTCTTAGGTGATGATCTCAGACCCTTATAACATCACTCAGTGGTGACGAGGTCTTAGGTCAAACACCATAATGGGATGACCTCAGACCCTTAACATCATTAATTTGGTGAGATTAATTATGAGGATAACATCTTAGGTGATGACCTCAGACCCTTATTTCATCACTCAGTGGTGACGAGGTCTTAGGTCAGACACCATAATGGGATGACCTCAGACCCTTAACATCATTAATTTGGTGAGATTAAATATGAGGATAACATCTTAGGTGATGATCTCAGACCCTTATAACATCACTTAGTGGTGACGAGGTCTTAGGTCAAACACCATAATGGGATGACCACAGACCCTTAACATCATTAATTTGGTGAGATTAATTTTGAGGATAACATCTTAGGTGATGACCTCAGACCCTTATAACATCACTCAGTGGTGACGAGGTCTTAGGTCAGACACCATAATGGGATGACCTCAGACCCTTAACATCATTAATTTGGTGAGATTAATTATGAGGATAACATCTTAGGTGATGACCTCAGACCCTTATAACATCCAGTGTTGACGAGGTCTTAGGTCAGACACCATAATGAGATGACCTCAGACCCTTGAAATGATTAATTTGGTGTGAGTAATTATGAGGATAACATCTTAGGTGATGACCTCAGACCCTTATAACATCACTCAGTGGTGACGAGGTCTTAGGTCAGACACCATAATGGGATGACCTCAGACCCTTAACATCATGTATTTGGTGAGATTAAATATGAGGATAACATCTTAGGTGATGACCTCAGACCCTTATAACATCACTCAGTGGTGACGAGGTCTTAGGTCAGACATCATAATGGGATGACCTCAGACCCTTAACATCATGTATTTGGTGAGATTAAATATGAGGATAACATCTTAGGTGATGACCTCAGACCCTTATAACATCACTCAGTGGTGACGAGGTCTTAGGTCAGACACCATAATGAGATGACCTCAGACCCTTAACTTCATTAATTTGGTGAGATTAATTATGAGGATTACATCTTAGGTGATGACCTCAGACCCTTATTTCATCACTCGGTGGTGACGAGGTCTTAGGTCAGACACCATAATGGGATGACCTCAGACCCTTGACATCATTAATTTGGTGAGATTAATTATGAGGATAACATCTTAGGTGATGAACTCAGACCCTTATAACATCACTCAGTGGTGACGAGGTCTTAGCTCATACACCATAATGGGATGACCTCAGACCCTTGTCATCATTAATTTGGTGAGATTTATTTTGAGGATAACATCTTAGGTGATGACCTCAGACCCTTATAACATCACTCAGTGGTGACGAGGTCTTAGGTCAGACACCATAATGGGATGACCTCAGACCCTTAACAACATGTATTTGGTGAGATTAAATATGAGGATAACGTCTTTGGTGATGATCTCAGACCCTTATAACATCACTCAGTGGTGACGAGGTCTTAGGTCAAACACCATAATGGGATGACCTCAGACCCTTAACATCATTAATTTGGTGAGATTAATTATGAGGATAAGATCTTAGGTATGACCTCAGACCCTTATTTCATCACTCAGTGGAGACGAGGTCTTAGGTTAGACAGCAAAATGGGATGACCTCAGACCCTTAACATCATTAATTTGGTGAGATTAATTATGAGGATAACATCTTAGGTGATGATCTCAGACCCTTATAACATCACTTAGTGGTGACGAGGTCTTAGGTCAGACACCATAATGGGATGACCTCAGACCCTTAACATAATTAATTTGGTGAGATTAATTATGAGGATAACATCTTAGGTGACGGCCTCAGACCCATTATTTCATCACTCAGTGGTGACGAGGTCTTAGGTTAGACAGCAAAATGGGATGACCTCAGACCCGTAACATCATTAATTTGGTGAGATTAATTATGAGGATAACATCTTAGGTGATGATCTCAGACCCTTATAACATCACTTAGTGGTGACGAGGTCTTAGGTCAAACACCATAATGGGATGACCTCAGACCCTTAACATCATTAATTTGGTGAGATTAATTATGAGGATAACATCTTAGGTGATGACCTCAGACCCTTATAACATCACTCAGTGGTGACAAGGTCGTAGGCCAGACACCACAATGGGATGACCTCATACCCTTGACATCATTAATTTGGTGAGATTAATTATGAGGATAACATCTTAGGTGATGACATCAGACCCTTATAACATCACTCAATGGTGACGATGTCTTAGGTCAGACACCATAATGAGATGACCTCAGATCCTTGACATCATCAATTTGGTGTGATTAATTATGATGATAACATCTTAGGTGATGACCTCAGACCCTTATAACATCACTCAGTGGTGACGAGCTCTTAGGTCAGACACCATAATGGGATGACCGCAGACCCTTAACATCATGTATTTGGTGAGATTAAATATGAGGATAACGTCTTAGGTGATGACCTCAGACCCTTATAACATCACTCAGTGGTGACGAGGTCTTAGGTCAGACACCATAATGGGATTATCTCCGACCCTCAACATCATTAATTTGGTGATATTAATTATGAGGATTACATCTTAGGTGATGACCTCACACCCTTATAACATCACTCAGTGGTGACGAGGTCTTAGGTCAAACACCATAATGGGATGACCTCGGACCCTTAATATCATTAATTTGGTGACATAAATTATGAGGGTAACATCTTAGGTGATGACCTAAAACCTTTATAACCTCACTCAGTGGTGACAATTTCTTAGGTCAGACACCATAATGGAATGACCTCATACCCTTGACATCATTAATTTGGTGAGATTAATTATGAAGATAACATCTTAGGTGATGACCTCAGACCTTTATAACATCACTCAGTGGTGACGAGGTCTTAGGTCAGACACCATAATGGGATGACCTCAGACCCTTAACATCATGTATTTGGTGAGATTAAATATGAGGATAACGTCTTAGGTGATGATCTCAGACCCTTATAACATCACTCAGTGGTGACGAGGTCTTAGGTCAAACACCATAATGGGATGACCACAGACCCTTAACGTCATTAATTTGGTGAGATTAATTATGAGGATAACATCTTAGGTGATGACCTCAGACCCTTATAACATCACTTAGTGGTGACGAGGTCTTAGGTCAGACACCATAATGGGATGACCTCAGACCCTTAACATCATTAATTTGGTGAGATTAAATATGAGGACAACATCTTAGGTAATGAGCTCAGACCCTTATAACATCACTCAGTGGTGACGAGGTCTTAGGTCAGACACCATAATGGCATGACCTCAGACCCTTAACATCATTAATTGGGTGAGATTAATTATGAGGATAAGATCTTAGGTGATGACCTCAGACCCTTATTTCATCACTCAGTGGTGATGAGGTCTTAGGTTAGACAGCAAAATGGGATGACCTCAGACCCTTAACATCATTAATTTGGTGAGATTTATTATGAGGATAACATCTTAGGTGATGATCTCAGACCCTTATAACATCACTTAGTGGTGACGAGGTCATAGGTCAAACACCATAATGGGATGACCTCAGACCCTTAACATCATTAATTTGGTGAGATTAATTATGAGGATAACATCTTAGGTGGTGACCTCAGACCCTTATAACATCACTCAGTGGTGACAAGGTCTTAGGCCAGACACCACAATGGGATGACCTCATACCATTGACATCATTAATTTGGTTAGATTAATTATGAGGATAACATCTTAGGTGATGAACTCAGACCCTTATAACATCACTCAGGGGTGACGAGGTCTTAGCTCATACACCATAATGGGATGACCTCAGACCCTTCTCATCATTAATTTGGTGAGATTTATTTTGAGGATAACATCTTAGGTGATGACCTCAGACCCTTATAACATCACTCAGTGGTGACGAGGTCTTAGGTCAGACACCATAATGGGATGACCTCAGACCCTTAACATCATGTATTTGGTGAGATTAAATATGAGGATAACGTCTTAGGTGATGATCTCAGACCCTTATAACATCACTCAGTGGTGACGAGGTCTTAGGTCAAACACCATAATGGGATGACCTCAGACCCTTAACATCATTAATTTGGTGAGATTAATTATGAGGATAAGATCTTAGGTGATGACCTCTGACCCTTATTTCATCACTCAGTGGAGACGAGGTCTTAGGTTAGACAGCAAAATGGGATGAACTCAGACCCTTAACATCATTAATTTGGTGAGATTAATTATGAGGATAACATCTTAGGTGATGATCTCAGACCCTTATAACATCACTTAGTGGTGACGAGGTCTTAGGTCAGACACCATAATGGGATGACCTCAGACCCTTAACATAATTAATTTGGTGAGATTAATTATGAGGATAACATCTTAGGTGACGACCTCAGACCCTTATTTCATCACTCAGTGGTGACGAGGTCTTAGGTTAGACAGCAAAATGGGATGACCTCAGACCCGTAACATCATTAATTTGGTGAGATTAATTATGAGGATAACATCTCAGGTGATGATCTCAGACCCTTATAACATCACTTAGTGGTGACGAGGTCTTAGGTCAAACACCATAATGGGATGACCTCAGACCCTTAACATCATTAATTTGGTGACATTAATTATGAGGATAACATCTTAGGTGATGACCTCAGACCCTTATAACATCACTCAGTGGTGACAAGGTCTTAGGCCAGACACCACAATGGGATGACCTCATACCCTTGACATCATTAATTTGGTGAGATTAATTATGAGGATAACATCTTAGGTGATGACATCAGACCCTTATAACATCACTCAATGGTGACGACGTCTTAGGTCAGACACCATAATGAGATGACCTCAGATCCTTGACATCATCAATTTGGTGTGATTAATTATGAGGATAACATCTTAGGTGATGACCTCAGACCCTTATAACATCACTCAGTGGTGACGAGGTCTTAGGTCAGACACCATAATGGGATGACCTCAGACCCTTAACATCATGTATTTGGTGAGATTAAATATGAGGATAACGTCTTAGGTGATGACCTCAGACCCTTATAACATCACTCAGTGGTGACGAGGTCTTAGGTCAGACACCATAATGGGATGATCTCCGACCCTCAACATCATTAATTTGGTGTGATTAATTATGAGGATAACACATTAGGTGATGACCTCAGACCCTTATAACATCACTCAGTGGTGACGAGGTCTTAGGTCAAACACCATAATGGGATGACCTCGGACCCTTAATATCATTAATTTGGTGAGATAAATTATGAGGGTAACATCTTAGGTGATGACCTAAAACCTTTATAACCTCACTCAGTAGTGACAATTTCTTAGGTCAGACACCATAATGGAATGACCTCATAGCCTTGACATCATTAATTTGGTGAGATTAATTATGAAGATAACATCTTAGGTGATGACCTCAGACCTTTATAACATCACTCAGTGGTGACGAGGTCTTAGGTCAGACACCATAATGGGATGACCTCAGACCCTTAACATCATGTATTTGGTGAGATTAAATATGAGGATAACGTCTTAGGTGATGATCTCAGACCCTTATAACATCACTCAGTGGTGACGAGGTCTTAGGTCAAACACCATAATGGGATGACCTCAGACCCTTAACATCATTAATTTGGTGAGATTAATTATGAGGATAACATCTTAGGTGATGACCTCAGACCCTTATTTCATCACTCAGTGGTGACGAGGTCTTAGGTCAGACACCATAATGGGATGACCTCAGACCCTTAACATCATTAATTTGGTGTGATTAAATATGAGGATAACATCTTAGGTGATGATCTCAGACCCTTATAACATCACTTAGTGGTGACGAGGTCTTAGGTCAAACACCATAATGGGATGACCACAGACCCTTAACATCATTAATTTGGTGAGATTAATTTTGAGGATAACATCTTAGGTGATGACCTCAGACCCTTATAACATCACTCAGTGGTGACGAGGTCTTAGGTCAGACACCATAATGGGATGACCTCAGACCCTTCACATCATTAATTTGGTGAGATTAATTATGAGGATAACATCTTAGGTGATGACCTCAGACCCTTATAACATCCAGTGTTGACGAGGTCTTAGGTCAGACACCATAATGAGATGACCTCAGACCCTTGAAATGATTAATTTGGTGTGAGTAATTATGAGGATAACATCTTAGGTGATGACCTCAGACCCTTATAACATCACTCAGTGGTGACGAGGTCTTAGGTCAGACACCATAATGGGATGACCTCAGACCCTTAACATCATGTATTTGGTGAGATTAAATATGAGGATAACATCTTAGGTGATGACCTCAGACCCTTATAACATCACTCAGTGGTGACGAGGTCTTAGGTCAGACATCATAATGGGATGACCTCAGACCCTTAACATCATGTATTTGGTGAGATTAAATATGAGGATAACATCTTAGGTGATGACCTCAGACCCTTATAACATCACTCAGTGGTGACGAGGTCTTAGGTCAGACACCATAATGAGATGACCTCAGACCCTTAACTTCATTAATTTGGTGAGATTAATTATGAGGATTACATCTTAGGTGATGACCTCAGACCCTTATTTCATCACTCGGTGGTGAGGAGGTCTTAGGTCAGACACCATAATGGGATGACCTCAGACCCTTGACATCATTAATTTGGTGAGATTAATTATGAGGATAACATCTTAGGTGATGAACTCAGACCCTTATAACATCACTCAGTGGTGACGAGGTCTTAGCTCATACACCATAATGGGATGACCTCAGACCCTTGTCATCATTAATTTGGTGAGATTTATTTTGAGGATAACATCTTAGGTGATGACCTCAGACCCTTATAACATCACTCAGTGGTGACGAGGTCTTAGGTCAGACACCATAATGGGATGACCTCAGACCCTTAACGTCATGTATTTGGTGAGATTAAATATGAGGATAACGTCTTAGGTGATGATCTCAGACCCTTATAACATCACTCAGTGGTGACGAGGTCTTAGGTCAAACACCATAATGGGATGACCTCAGACCCTTAACATCATTAATTTGGTGAGATTAATTATGAGGATAAGATCTTAGGTGATGACCTCAGACCCTTATTTCATCACTCAGTGGAGACGAGGTCTTAGGTTAGACAGCAAAATGGGATGACCTCAGACCCTTAACATCATTAATTTGGTGAGATTAATTATGAGGATAACATCTTAGGTGATGATCTCAGACCCTTATAACATCACTTAGTGGTGACGAGGTCTTAGGTCAGACACCATAATGGGATGACCTCAGACCCTTAACATAATTAATTTGGTGAGATTAATTATGAGGATAACATCTTAGGTGACGGCCTCAGACCCTTATTTCATCACTCAGTGGTGACGAGGTTTTAGGTTAGACAGCAAAATGGGATGACCTCAGACCCGTAACATCATTAATTTGGTGAGATTAATTATGAGGATAACATCTTAGGTGATGATCTCAGACCCTTATAACATCACTTAGTGGTGACGAGGTCTTAGGTCAAACACCATAATGGGATGACCTCAGACCCTTAACATCATTAATTTGGTGAGATTAATTATGAGGATAACATCTTAGGTGATGACCTCAGACCCTTATAACATCACTCAGTGGTGACAAGGTCGTAGGCCAGACACCACAATGGGATGACCTCATACCCTTGACATCATTAATTTGGTGAGATTAATTATGAGGATAACATCTTAGGTGATGACATCAGACCCTTATAACATCACTCAATGGTGACGATGTCTTAGGTCAGAAACCATAATGAGATGACCTCAGATCCTTGACATCATCAATTTGGTGTGATTAATTATGATGATAACATCTTAGGTGATGACCTCAGACCCTTATAACATCAATCAGTGGTGACGAGGTCTTAGGTCAGACACCATAATGGGATGACCTCAGACCCTTAACATCATGTATTTGGTGAGATTAAATATGAGGATAACGTCTTAGGTGATGACCTCAGACCCTTATAACATCACTCAGTGGTGACAAGGTCTTAGGCCAGACACCACAATGGGATGACCTCATACCCTTGACATCATTAATTTGGTGAGATTAATTATGAGGATAACATCTTAGGTGATGACATCAGACCCTTATAACATCACTCAATGGTGACGACGTCTTAGGTCAGACACCATAATGAGATGACCTCAGATCCTTGACATCATCAATTTGGTGTGATTAATTATGAGGATAACATCTTAGGTGATGACCTCAGACCCTTATAACATCACTCAGTGGTGACGAGGTCTTAGGTCAGACACCATAATGGGATGACCTCAGACCCTTAACATCATGTATTTGGTGAGATTAAATATGAGGATAACGTCTTAGGTGATGACCTCAGACCCTTATAACATCACTCAGTGGTGACGAGGTCTTAGATCAGACACCATAATGGGATGATCTCCGACCCTCAACATCATTAATTTGGTGTGATTAATTATGAGGATAACACATTAGGTGATGACCTCAGACCCTTATAACATCACTCAGTGGTGACGAGGTCTTAGGTCAAACACCATAATGGGATGACCTCGGACCCTTAATATCATTAATTTGGTGAGATAAATTATGAGGGTAACATCTTAGGTGATGACCTAAAACCTTTATAACCTCACTCAGTGGTGACAATTTCTTAGGTCAGACACCATAATGGAATGACCTCATAGCCTTGACATCATTAATTTGGTGAGATTAATTATGAAGATAACATCTTAGGTGATGACCTCAGACCTTTATAACATCACTCAGTGGTGACGAGGTCTTAGGTCAGACACCATAATGGGATGACCTCAGACCCTTAACATCATGTATTTGGTGAGATTAAATATGAGGATAACGTCTTAGGTGATGATCTCAGACCCTTATAACATCACTCAGTGGTGACGAGGTCTTAGGTCAAACACCATAATGGGATGACCTCAGACCCTTAACATCATTAATTTGGTGAGATTAATTATGAGGATAACATCTTAGGTGATGACCTCAGACCCTTATTTCATCACTCAGTGGTGACGAGGTCTTAGGTCAGACACCATAATGGGATGACCTCAGACCCTTAACATCATTAATTTGGTGAGATTAAATATGAGGATAACATCTTAGGTGATGATCTCAGACCCTTATAACATCACTTAGTGGTGACGAGGTCTTAGGTCAAACACCATAATGGGATGACCACAGACCCTTAACATCATTAATTTGGTGAGATTAATTTTGAGGATAACATCTTAGGTGATGACCTCAGACCCTTATAACATCACTCAGTGGTGACGAGGTCTTAGGTCAGACACCATAATGGGATGACCTCAGACCCTTAACATCATTAATTTGGTGAGATTAATTATGAGGATAACATCTTAGGTGATGACCTCAGACCCTTATAACATCCAGTGTTGACGAGGTCTTAGGTCAGACACCATAATGAGATGACCTCAGACCCTTGAAATGATTAATTTGGTGTGAGTAATTATGAGGATAACATCTTAGGTGATGACCTCAGACCCTTATAACATCACTCAGTGGTGACGAGGTCTTAGGTCAGACACCATAATGGGATGACCTCAGACCCTTAACATCATGTATTTGGTGAGATTAAATATGAGGATAACATCTTAGGTGATGACCTCAGACCCTTATAACATCACTCAGTGGTGACGAGGTCTTAGGTCAGACATCATAATGGGATGACCTCAGACCCTTAACATCATGTATTTGGTGAGATTAAATATGAGGATAACATCTTAGGTGATGACCTCAGACCCTTATAACATCACTCAGTGGTGACGAGGTCTTAGGTCAGACACCATAATGAGATGACCTCAGACCCTTAACTTCATTAATTTGGTGAGATTAATTATGAGGATTACATCTTAGGTGATGACCTCAGACCCTTATTTCATCACTCGGTGGTGACGAGGTCTTAGGTCAGACACCGTAATGGGATGACCTCAGACCCTTGACATCATTAATTTGGTGAGATTAATTATGAGGATAACATCTTAGGTGATGAACTCAGACCCTTATAACATCACTCAGTGGTGACGAGGTCTTAGCTCATACACCATAATGGGATGACCTCAGACCCTTGTCATCATTAATTTGGTGAGATTTATTTTGAGGATAACATCTTAGGTGATGACCTCAGACCCTTATAACATCACTCAGTGGTGACGAGGTCTTAGGTCAGACACCATAATGGGATGACCTCAGACCCTTAACGTCATGTATTTGGTGAGATTAAATATGAGGATAACGTCTTAGGTGATGATCTCAGACCCTTATAACATCACTCAGTGGTGACGAGGTCTTAGGTCAAACACCATAATGGGATGACCTCAGACCCTTAACATCATTAATTTGGTGAGATTAATTATGAGGATAAGATCTTAGGTGATGACCTCAGACCCTTATTTCATCACTCAGTGGAGACGAGGTCTTAGGTTAGACAGCAAAATGGGATGACCTCAGACCCTTAACATCATTAATTTGGTGAGATTAATTATGAGGATAACATCTTAGGTGATGATCTCAGACCCTTATAACATCACTCAGTGGTGACGAGGTCTTAGGTCAGACACCATAATGAGATGACCTCAGACCCTTAACTTCATTAATTTGGTGAGATTAATTATGAGGATTACATCTTAGGTGATGACCTCAGACCCTTATTTCATCACTCGGTGGTGAGGAGGTCTTAGGTCAGACACCATAATGGGATGACCTCAGACCCTTAACATCATTAATTTGGTGAGATTAATTATGAGGATAACATCTTAGGTGATGACATCAGACCCTTATAACATCACTCAGTGGTGACGATGTCTTAGGTCAGAAACCATAATGAGATGACCTCAGATCCTTGACATCATCAATTTGGTGTGATTAATTATGATGATAACATCTTAGGTGATGACCTCAGACCCTTATAACATCAATCAGTGGTGACGAGGTCTTAGGTCAGACACCATAATGGGATGACCTCAGACCCTTAACATCATGTATTTGGTGAGATTAAATATGAGGATAACATCTTAGGTGATGACCTCAGACCCTTATAACATCAATCAGTGGTGACGAGGTCTTAGGTCAGACACCATAATGAGATGACCTCAGATCCTTGACATCATCAATTTGGTGTGATTAATTATGAGGATAACATCTTAGGTGATGACCTCAGACCCTTATAACATCACTCAGTGGTGACGAGGTCTTAGGTCAGACACCATAATGGGATGACCTCAGACCCTTAACATCATGTATTTGGTGAGATTAAATATGAGGATAACGTCTTAGGTGATGACCTCAGACCCTTATAACATCACTCAGTGGTGACGAGGTCTTAGGTCAGACACCATAATGGGATGATCTCCGACCCTCAACATCATTAATTTGGTGTGATTAATTATGAGGATAACACATTAGGTGATGACCTCAGACCCTTATAACATCACTCAGTGGTGACGAGGTCTTAGGTCAAACACCATAATGGGATGACCTCGGACCCTTAATATCATTAATTTGGTGAGATAAATTATGAGGGTAACATCTTAGGTGATGACCTAAAACCTTTATAACCTCACTCAGTAGTGACAATTTCTTAGGTCAGACACCATAATGGAATGACCTCATAGCCTTGACATCATTAATTTGGTGAGATTAATTATGAAGATAACATCTTAGGTGATGACCTCAGACCTTTATAACATCACTCAGTGGTGACGAGGTCTTAGGTCAGACACCATAATGGGATGACCTCAGACCCTTAACATCATGTATTTGGTGAGATTAAATATGAGGATAACGTCTTAGGTGATGACCTCAGACCCTTATAACATCACTCAGTGGTGACGAGGTCTTAGGTCAGACACCATAATGGGATGATCTCCGACCCTCAACATCATTAATTTGGTGTGATTAATTATGAGGATAACACATTAGGTGATGACCTCAGACCCTTATAACATCACTCAGTGGTGACGAGGTCTTAGGTCAAACACCATAATGGGATGACCTCGGACCCTTAATATCATTAATTTGGTGAGATAAATTATGAGGGTAACATCTTAGGTGATGACCTAAAACCTTTATAACCTCACTCAGTAGTGACAATTTCTTAGGTCAGACACCATAATGGAATGACCTCATAGCCTTGACATCATTAATTTGGTGAGATTAATTATGAAGATAACATCTTAGGTGATGACCTCAGACCTTTATAACATCACTCAGTGGTGACGAGGTCTTAGGTCAGACATCATAATGGGATGACCTCAGACCCTTAACATCATGTATTTGGTGAGATTAAATATGAGGATAACATCTTAGGTGATGACCTCAGACCCTTATAACATCACTCAGTGGTGACGAGGTCTTAGGTCAGACACCATAATGAGATGACCTCAGACCCTTAACTTCATTAATTTGGTGAGATTAATTATGAGGATTACATCTTAGGTGATGACCTCAGACCCTTATTTCATCACTCGGTGGTGAGGAGGTCTTAGGTCAGACACCATAATGGGATGACCTCAGACCCTTAACATCATTAATTTGGTGAGATTAATTATGAGGATAAGATCTTAGGTGATGACCTCAGACCCTTATTTCATCACTCAGTGGAGACGAGTTCTTAGGTCAGACACCATAATGGGATGACCTCAGACCCTTAACATAATTAATTTGGTGAGATTAATTATGAGGATAACATCTTAGGTGACGGCCTCAGACCCTTATTTCATCACTCAGTGGTGACGAGGTTTTAGGTTAGACAGCAAAATGGGATGACCTCAGACCCGTAACATCATTAATTTGGTGAGATTAATTATGAGGATAACATCTTAGGTGATGATCTCAGACCCTTATAACATCACTTAGTGGTGACGAGGTCTTAGGTCAAACACCATAATGGGATGACCTCAGACCCTTAACATCATTAATTTGGTGAGATTAATTATGAGGATAACATCTTAGGTGATGACCTCAGACCCTTATAACATCACTCAGTGGTGACAAGGTCGTAGGCCAGACACCACAATGGGATGACCTCATACCCTTGACAGCATTAATTTGGTGAGATTAATTATGAGGATAACATCTTAGGTGATGACATCAGACCCTTATAACATCACTCAATGGTGACGATGTCTTAGGTCAGAAACCATAATGAGATGACCTCAGATCCTTGACATCATCAATTTGGTGTGATTAATTATGATGATAACATCTTAGGTGATGACCTCAGACCCTTATAACATCAATCAGTGGTGACGAGGTCTTAGGTCAGACACCATAATGGGATGACCTCAGACCCTTAACATCATGTATTTGGTGAGATTAAATATGAGGATAACGTCTTAGGTGATGACCTCAGACCCTTATAACATCACTCAGTGGTGACGAGGTCTTAGGTCAGACACCATAATGGGATGATCTCCAACCCTCAACATCATTAATTTGGTGATATTAATTATGAGGATTACATCTTAGGTGATGACCTCACACCCTTATAACATCACTCAGTGGTGACGAGGTCTTAGGTCAAACACCATAATGGGATGACCTCGGACCCTTAATATCATTAATTTGGTGAGATAAATTATGAGGGTAACATCTTAGGTGATGACCTAAAACCTTTATAACCTCACTCAGTGGTGACAATTTCTTAGGTCAGACACCATAATGGAATGACCTCATACCCTTGACATCATTAATTTGGTGAGATTAATTATGAAGATAACATCTTAGGTGATGACCTCAGACCTTTATAACATCACTCAGTGGTGACGAGGTCTTAGGTCAGACACCATAATGGGATGACCTCAGACCCTTAACATCATGTATTTGGTGAGATTAAATATGAGGATAACGTCTTAGGTGATGATCTCAGACCCTTATAACATCACTCAGTGGTGACGAGGTCTTAGGTCAAACACCATAATGGGATGACCTCAGACCCTTAACGTCATTAATTTGGTGAGATTAATTATGAGGATAACATCTTAGGTGATGACCTCAGACCCTTATAACATCACTCAGTGGTGACGAGGTCTTAGGTCAGACACCATAATGGGATGACCTCAGACCCTTAACATCATTAATTTGGTGAGATTAAATATGAGGACAACATCTTAGGTAATGAGCTCAGACCCTTATAACATCACTCAGTGGTGACGAGGTCTTAGGTCAGACACCATAATGGCATGACCTCAGACCCTTAACATCATTAATTGGGTGAGATTAATTATGAGGATAACATCTTAGGTGATGACCTCAGACCCTTATAACATCACTCAGTGGTGACGAGGTCTTAGGTCAGACAGCAAAATGGGATGACCTCAGACCCTTAACATCATTAATTTGGTGAGATTTATTATGAGGATAACATCTTAGGTGATGACCTCAGACCCTTATAACATCACTCAGTGGTGACGAGGTCTTAGGTCAGACACCATAATGGGATGAACTCCGACCCTCAACATCATTAATTTGGTGTGATTAATTATGAGGATAACACATTAGGTGATGACCTCAGACCCTTATAACATCACTCAGTGGTGACGAGGTCTTAGGCCAGACACCACAATGGGATGACCTCATACCATTGACATCATTAATTTGGTGAGATTAATTATGAGGATAACATCTTAGGTGATGACATCAGACCCTTATAACATCACTCAATGGTGACGACGTCTTAGGTCAGACACCATAATGAGATGACCTCAAACCCTTGACATCATCAATTTGGTGTGATTAATTATGAGGATAACATCTTAGGTGATGACCTCAGACCCTTATAACATCACTCAGTGGTGACGAGGTCTTAGGTCAGACACCATGATGGGATGACCTCAGACCCTTAACATCATGTATTTGGTGAGATTTAATATGAGGATAACGTCTTAGGTGATGACCTCAGACCCTTATAACATCACTCAGTGGTAAGGAGGTCTTAGGTCAGACACCATAATGGGATGATCTCCGACCCTCAACATCATTAATTTGGTGAGATTAATTATGAGGATTACATCTCAGGTGATGACCTCAGACCCTTATAACATCACTCAGTGGTGACGAGGTCTTAGGTCAAACACCATAATGGGATGACCTCGGACCCTTAATATCATTAATTTGGTGAGATTAATTATGAGGGTAACATCTTAGGTGATGACCTAAAACCTTTATAACCTCACTCAGTGGTGACAATTTCTTAGGTCAGACACCATAATGGAATGACCTCATACCCTTGGCATCATTAATTTGGTGAGATTAATTATGAAGATAACATCTTAGGTGATGACCTCAGACCTTTATAACATCACTCAGTGGTGACGAGGTCTTAGGTCAGACACCATAATGGGATGACCTCAGAACCTTGACATCATTAATTTGGTGAGATTAATTATGAGGATAACATCTTAGGTGATGACCTCAGACCCTTATAACATCACTCAGTGGTGACGAGGTCTTAGGTCAGACACCATAATGGGATGACCTCAGACCCATAACATCATTTAATTGGTGAGATTAAATATGAGGATAAGGTCTTAGGTGATGACCTCAAACGCTTATAACATCACTCAGTGGTGACGAGGTGTTAGGTCAGACACCATAATGGGATGACCTCAGACCCTTATTTCATCACTCAGTGGTGACGAGGTCTTAGGTCAAACACCATAATGGGATGACCTCAGACCCTTGAAATTATTAATTTGGTGTGAGTAATTATGAGGATAACATCTTAGGTGATGACCTCAGACCCTTATAACATCACTCAGTGGTGACGAGGTCTTAGGTCAGACACCATAATGGGATGACCTCAGACCCTTAACATCATGTATTTGGTGAGATTAAATATGAGGATAACATCTTAGGTGATGACCTCAGACCCTTATAACATCAATCAGTGGTGACGAGGTCTTAGGTCAGACACCATAATGAGATGACCTCAGATCCTTGACATCATCAATTTGGTGTGATTAATTATGAGGATAACATCTTAGGTGATGACCTCAGACCCTTATAACATCACTCAGTGGTGACGAGGTCTTAGGTCAGACACCATAATGGGATGACCTCAGACCCTTAACATCATGTATTTGGTGAGATTAAATATGAGGATAACGTCTTAGGTGATGACCTCAGACCCTTATAACATCACTCAGTGGTGACGAGGTCTTAGGTCAGACACCATAATGGGATGATCTCCGACCCTCAACATCATTAATTTGGTGTGATTAATTATGAGGATAACACATTAGGTGATGACCTCAGACCCTTATAACATCACTCAGTGGTGACGAGGTCTTAGGTCAAACACCATAATGGGATGACCTCGGACCCTTAATATCATTAATTTGGTGAGATAAATTATGAGGATAACATCTTAGGTGATGACATCAGACCCTTATAACATCACTCAATGGTGACGACGTCTTAGGTCAGACACCATAATGAGATGACCTCAAACCCTTGACATCATCAATTTGGTGTGATTAATTATGAGGATAACATCTTAGGTGATGACCTCAGACCCTTATAACATCACTCAGTGGTGACGAGGTCTTAGGTCAGACACCATGATGGGATGACCTCAGACCCTTAACATCATGTATTTAGTGAGATTTAATATGAGGATAACGTCTTAGGTGATGACCTCAGACCCTTATAACATCACTCAGTGGTAAGGAGGTCTTAGGTCAGACACCATAATGGGATGATCTCCGACCCTCAACATCATTAATTTGGTGAGATTAATTATGAGGATTACATCTCAGGTGATGACCTCAGACCCTTATAACATCACTCAGTGGTGACGAGGTCTTAGGTCAGACACCATGATGGGATGACCTCAGACCCTTAACATCATGTATTTGGTGAGATTTAATATGAGGATAACGTCTTAGGTGATGACCTCAGACCCTTATAACATCACTCAGTGGTAAGGAGGTCTTAGGTCAGACACCATAATGGGATGATCTCCGACCCTCAACATCATTAATTTGGTGAGATTAATTATGAGGATTACATCTCAGGTGATGACCTCAGACCCTTATAACATCACTCAGTGGTGACGAGGTCTTAGGTCAAACACCATAATGGGATGACCTCGGACCCTTAATATCATTAATTTGGTGAGATTAATTATGAGGGTAACATCTTAGGTGATGACCTAAAACCTTTATAACCTCACTCAGTAGTGACAATTTCTTAGGTCAGACACCATAATGGAATGACCTCATAGCCTTGACATCATTAATTTGGTGAGATTAATTATGAAGATAACATCTTAGGTGATGACCTCAGACCTTTATAACATCACTCAGTGGTGACGAGGTCTTAGGTCAGACATCATAATGGGATGACCTCAGACCCTTAACATCATGTATTTGGTGAGATTAAATATGAGGATAACATCTTAGGTGATGACCTCAGACCCTTATAACATCACTCAGTGGTGACGAGGTCTTAGGTCAGACACCATAATGAGATGACCTCAGACCCTTAACTTCATTAATTTGGTGAGATTAATTATGAGGATTACATCTTAGGTGATGACCTCAGACCCTTATTTCATCACTCGGTGGTGAGGAGGTCTTAGGTCAGACACCATAATGGGATGACCTCAGACCCTTAACATCATTAATTTGGTGAGATTAATTATGAGGATAAGATCTTAGGTGATGACCTCAGACCCTTATTTCATCACTCAGTGGAGACGAGGTCTTAGGTCAGACACCATAATGGGATGACCTCAGACCCTTAACATAATTAATTTGGTGAGATTAATTATGAGGATAACATCTTAGGTGACGGCCTCAGACCCTTATTTCATCACTCAGTGGTGACGAGGTTTTAGGTTAGACAGCAAAATGGGATGACCTCAGACCCGTAACATCATTAATTTGGTGAGATTAATTATGAGGATAACATCTTAGGTGATGATCTCAGACCCTTATAACATCACTTAGTGGTGACGAGGTCTTAGGTCAAACACCATAATGGGATGACCTCAGACCCTTAACATCATTAATTTGGTGAGATTAATTATGAGGATAACATCTTAGGTGATGACCTCAGACCCTTATAACATCACTCAGTGGTGACAAGGTCGTAGGCCAGACACCACAATGGGATGACCTCATACCCTTGACAGCATTAATTTGGTGAGATTAATTATGAGGATAACATCTTAGGTGATGACATCAGACCCTTATAACATCACTCAATGGTGACGATGTCTTAGGTCAGAAACCATAATGAGATGACCTCAGATCCTTGACATCATCAATTTGGTGTGATTAATTATGATGATAACATCTTAGGTGATGACCTCAGACCCTTATAACATCAATCAGTGGTGACGAGGTCTTAGGTCAGACACCATAATGGGATGACCTCAGACCCTTAACATCATGTATTTGGTGAGATTAAATATGAGGATAACGTCTTAGGTGATGACCTCAGACCCTTATAACATCACTCAGTGGTGACGAGGTCTTAGGTCAGACACCATAATGGGATGATCTCCAACCCTCAACATCATTAATTTGGTGATATTAATTATGAGGATTACATCTTAGGTGATGACCTCACACCCTTATAACATCACTCAGTGGTGACGAGGTCTTAGGTCAAACACCATAATGGGATGACCTCGGACCCTTAATATCATTAATTTGGTGAGATAAATTATGAGGGTAACATCTTAGGTGATGACCTAAAACCTTTATAACCTCACTCAGTGGTGACAATTTCTTAGGTCAGACACCATAATGGAATGACCTCATACCCTTGACATCATTAATTTGGTGAGATTAATTATGAAGATAACATCTTAGGTGATGACCTCAGACCTTTATAACATCACTCAGTGGTGACGAGGTCTTAGGTCAGACACCATAATGGGATGACCTCAGACCCTTAACATCATGTATTTGGTGAGATTAAATATGAGGATAACGTCTTAGGTGATGATCTCAGACCCTTATAACATCACTCAGTGGTGACGAGGTCTTAGGTCAAACACCATAATGGGATGACCTCAGACCCTTAACGTCATTAATTTGGTGAGATTAATTATGAGGATAACATCTTAGGTGATGACCTCAGACCCTTATAACATCACTCAGTGGTGACGAGGTCTTAGGTCAGACACCATAATGGGATGACCTCAGACCCTTAACATCATTAATTTGGTGAGATTAAATATGAGGACAACATCTTAGGTAATGAGCTCAGACCCTTATAACATCACTCAGTGGTGACGAGGTCTTAGGTCAGACACCATAATGGCATGACCTCAGACCCTTAACATCATTAATTGGGTGAGATTAATTATGAGGATAAGATCTTAGGTGATGACCTCAGACCCTTATTTCATCACTCAGTGGTGATGAGGTCTTAGGTTAGACAGCAAAATGGGATGACCTCTGACCCTTAACATCATTAATTTGGTGAGATTTATTATGAGGATAACATCTTAGGTGATGATCTCAGACCCTTATAACATCACTTAGTGGTGACGAGGTCATAGGTCAAACACCATAATGGGGTGACCTCAGACCCTTAACATCATTAATTTGGTGAGATTAATTATGAGGATAACATCTTAGGTGGTGACCTCAGACCCTTATAACATCACTCAGTGGTGATAAGGTCTTAGGCCAGACACCACAATGGGATGACCTCATACCATTGACATCATTAATTTGGTGAGATTAATTATGAGGATAACATCTTAGGTGATGACATCAGACCCTTATAACATCACTCAATGGTGACGACGTCTTAGGTCAGACACCATAATGAGATGACCTCAAACCCTTGACATCATCAATTTGGTGTGATTAATTATGAGGATAACATCTTAGGTGATGACCTCAGACCCTTATAACATCACTCAGTGGTGACGAGGTCTTAGGTCAGACACCATGACGGGATGACCTCAGACCCTTAACATCATGTATTTGGTGAGATTTAATATGAGGATAACGTCTTAGGTGATGACCTCAGACCCTTATAACATCACTCAGTGGTAAGGAGGTCTTAGGTCAGACACCATAATGGGATGATCTCCGACCCTCAACATCATTAATTTGGTGAGATTAATTATGAGGATTACATCTCAGGTGATGACCTCAGACCCTTATAACATCACTCAATGGTGACGAGGTCTTAGGTCAAACACCATAATCGGATGACCTCGGACCCTTAATATCATTAATTTGGTGAGATTAATTATGAGGGTAACATCTTAGGTGATGACCTAAAACCTTTATAACCTCACTCAGTGGTGACAATTTCTTAGGTCAGACACCATAATGGAATGACCTCATACCCTTGGCATCATTAATTTGGTGAGATTAATTATGAAGATAACATCTTAGGTGATGACCTCAGACCTTTATAACATCACTCAGTGGTGACGAGGTCTTAGGTCAGACACCATAATGGGATGACCTCAGAACCTTGACATCATTAATTTGGTGAGATTAATTATGAGGATAACATCTTAGGTGATGACCTCAGACCCTTATAACATCACTCAGTGGTGACGAGGTCTTAGGTCAGACACCATAATGGGATGACCTCAGACCCATAACATCATTTAATTGGTGAGATTAAATATGAGGATAAGGTCTTAGGTGATGACCTCAAACGCTTATAACATCACTCAGTGGTGACGAGGTGTTAGGTCAGACACCATAATGGGATGACCTCAGACCCTTATTTCATCACTCAGTGGTGACGAGGTCTTAGGTCAAACACCATAATGGCATGACCTCAGACCCTTAAGATCATTAATTTGGTGAGATTAATTATGAGGACAACATCTTAGGTGATGACCTCAGACCCTTATAACATCACTCAGTGGTGACGAGGTCTTAGGTCAGACACCATAATGGGATGACCTCAGACCCTTAACATCATTAATTTGGTGAGATTAATTATGAGGATAACATCTTAGGTGATGACCTCAGACCCTTAAACATCACTCAGTGGTGATGAGGTCTTAGGTCAGACACCATAATTGGATGACCTCAGACCCTTGACATCATTAATTTGGTGAGATTAATTATGAGGATAACATCTTAGGTGATGACCTCAGACCCATATAACATCACTCAATGGTGATGACGTCTTAGGTCAGACACCATAATGAGATGTACTCAGACCCTTGACATCATCAATTTGGTGTGATTAATTATGAGGATAACATCTTAGGTGATGACCTCAGACCCTTATAACATCACTCAGTGGTGACGAGGTCTTAGGTCAGACACCATAATGGGATGACCTCAGACCCTTAACATCATTAATTTGGTGAGATTAAATATGAGGACAACATCTTAGGTAATGAGCTCAGACCCTTATAACATCACTCAGTGGTGACGAGGTCTTAGGTCAGACACCATAATGGCATGACCTCAGACCCTTAACATCATTAATTGGGTGAGATTAATTATGAGGATAAGATCTTAGGTGATGACCTCAGACCCTTATTTCATCACTCAGTGGTGATGAGGTCTTAGGTTAGACAGCAAAATGGGATGACCTCAGACCCTTAACATCATTAATTTGGTGAGATTTATTATGAGGATAACATCTTAGGTGATGATCTCAGACCCTTATAACATCACTTAGTGGTGACGAGGTCATAGGTCAAACACCATAATGGGATGACCTCAGACCCTTAACATCATTAATTTGGTGAGATTAATTATGAGGATAACATCTTAGGTGGTGACCTCAGACCCTTATAACATCACTCAGTGGTGATAAGGTCTTAGGCCAGACACCACAATGGGATGACCTCATACCATTGACATCATTAATTTGGTGAGATTAATTATGAGGATAACATCTTAGGTGATGACATCAGACCCTTATAACATCACTCAATGGTGACGACGTCTTAGGTCAGACACCATAATGAGATGACCTCAAACCCTTGACATCATCAATTTGGTGTGATTAATTATGAGGATAACATCTTAGGTGATGACCTCAGACCCTTATAACATCACTCAGTGGTGACGAGTTCTTAGGTCAGACACCATGATGGGATGACCTCAGACCCTTAACATCATGTATTTGGTGAGATTTAATATGAGGATAACGTCTTAGGTGATGACCTCAGACCCTTATAACATCACTCAGTGGTGACGAGGTCTTAGGTCAGACACCATAATGGGATGATCTCCGACCCTCAACATCATTAATTTGGTGAGATTAATTATGAGGAATACATCTCAGGTGATGACCTCAGACCCTTATAACATCACTCAGTGGTGACGAGGTCTTAGGTCAAACACCATAATGGGATGACCTCGGACCCTTAATATCATTAATTTGGTGAGATTAATTATGAGGGTAACATCTTAGGTGATGACCTAAAACCTTTATAACCTCACTCAGTGGTGACAATTTCTTAGGTCAGACACCATAATGGAATGACCTCATACCCTTGGCATCATTAATTTGGTGAGATTAATTATGAAGATAACATCTTAGGTGATGACCTCAGACCTTTATAACATCACTCAGTGGTGACGAGGTCTTAGGTCAGACACCATAATGGGATGACCTCAGAACCTTGACATCATTAATTTGGTGAGATTAATTATGAGGATAACATCTTAGGTGATGACCTCAGACCCTTATAACATCACTCAGTGGTGACGAGGTCTTAGGTCAGACACCATAATGGGATGACCTCAGACCCATAACATCATTTAATTGGTGAGATTAAATATGAGGATAAGGTCTTAGGTGATGACCTCAAACGCTTATAACATCACTCAGTGGTGACGAGGTGTTAGGTCAGACACCATAATGGGATGACCTCAGACCCTTATTTCATCACTCAGTGGTGACGAGGTCTTAGGTCAAACACCATAATGGGATGACCTCAGACCCTTAAGATCATTAATTTGGTGAGATTAATTATGAGGACAACATCTTAGGTGATGACCTCAGACCCTTATAACATCACTCAGTGGTAACGAGGTCTTAGGTCAGACACCATAATGGGATGACCTCAGACCCTTAACATCATTAATTTGGTGAGATTAATTATGAGGATAACATCTTAGGTGATGACCTCAGACCCTTAAACATCACACAGTGGTGACGAGGTCTTAGGTCAGACACCATAATTGGATGACCTCAGACCCTTGACATCATTAATTTGGTGAGATTAATTATGAGGATAACATCTTAGGTGATGACCTCAGACCCATATAACATCACTCAATGGTGATGACGTCTTAGGTCAGACACCATAATGAGATGTACTCAGACCCTTGACATCATCAATTTGGTGTGATTAATTATGAGGATAACATCTTAGGTGATGACCTCAGACCCTTATAACATCACTCAGTCGTGACGAGGTCTTAGGTCAAACACCATAATGGGATGACCTCAGACCCTTAACATCATTAATTTGGTGTGATTAATTATGAGGATAACACATTAGGTGATGACCTCAGACCCTTATAACATCACTCATGGTGACAAGGTCTAAGGTCAGACACCATAATGGGATTACCTCTTACCCTTGACATCATTAATTTGGTGAGATTAATTATAAGGATAACATCTAAGGCGATGACCTCAGACCCTTATAACATCACTAAGTGGTGACGAGGTCTTTGGTCAGACACCATAATGGCATGACCTCAGACCCTTAACATCATTAATTGGGTGAGATTAATTATGAGGATAAGATCTTAGGTGATGACCTCAGACCCTTATTTCATCACTCAGTGGTGACGAGGTCTTAGGTTAGACATTAAAATGGGATGACCTCAGACCCTTAACATCATTAATTTGGTGAGATTAATTATGAGGATAACATCTTAGGTGATGATCTCAGACCCTTATAACATCACTTAGTGGTGACGAGGTCTTTGGTCAAACACCATAATGGGATGACCTCAGACCCTTAACATCATTAATTTGGTGAGATTAATTATGAGGATAACATCTTAGGTGATGACCTCAGACCCTTATTTCATCACTCAGTGGTGACGAGGTCTTAGGTTAGACAGCAAAATGGGATGACCTCAGACCCTTAACATCATTAATTTGGTGAGATTAATTATGAGGATAACATCTCAGGTGATGATCTCAGACCCTTATAACATCACTCAGTGGTGACGAGATCTTAGGTCAAACACCATAATGGGATGCCTCAGACCCTTAACATCATTAATTTGGTGAGATTAAATATGAGGACAACATCTTAGGTGATGACCTTAGACCCTTATAACATCACTCAGTGGTGACGAGGTCTTAGGTCAGACACCATAATGGGATGACCTCAAACCCTTAACATGATTAATTTGGTGAGATTAATTATGAGGATAACATCTTAGGTGATGACCTCAGACCCTTATAACATCACTTAGTGGTGACGAGGTCTTAGGTCAGACACCATAATGAGATGACCTCAGACCCTTGAAATCATTAATTTGGTTTGAGTAATTATGAGGATAACATCTTAGGTGATGACCTCAGACCCTTATTTCATCACTCAGTGGTGACGAGGTCTTAGGTCAGACACCATAATGGGATGACCTCGGACCCTTGACATCATTAATTTGGTGAGATTAATTATGAGGATAACATCTTAGGTGATGAACTCAGACCCTTATAACATCACTCAGTGGTGACGAGGTCTTAGCTCATACACCATAATGGGATGACCTCAGACCCTTGTCATCATTAATTTGGTGAGATTTATTTTGAGGATAACATCTGAGGTGATGACCTCAGACCCTTATAACATCACTCAGTGGTGACGAGGTCTTAGGTCAGACACCATAATGGGATGACCTCAGACCCTTAACATCATGTATTTGGTGAGATTAAATATGAGGATAACGTCTTAGGTGATGATCTCAGACCCTTATAACATCACTCAGTGGTGACGAGGTCTTAGGTCAAATAACATAATGGGATGACGTCAGACCCTTAACATCATTAATTTGGTGAGATTAATTATGAGGATAACATCTTAGGTGATGACCTCAGACCCTTATAACATCACTCAGTGGTGACGAGGTCTTAGGTCAGACACCATAATGGGATGACCTCAGACCCTTAACATCATTAATTTGGTGAGATTAAATATGAGGATAAGATCTTAGGTGATGACCTCAGACCCTTATTTCATCACTCAGTGGTGACGAGGTCTTAGGTCAGACACCATAATGAGATGACCTCAGACCCTTGAAATCATTAATTTGGTGTGAGTAATTATGAGGATAACATCTTAGGTGATGACCTCAGACCCTTATTTCATCACTCAGTGGTGACGAGGTCTTAGGTCAGACACCATAATGGGATGACCTCAGACCCTTGACATCATTAATTTGGTGAGATTAATTATGAGGATAACATCTTACGTGATGAACTCAGACCCTTATAACATCACTCAGTGGTGACGAGGTCTTTGCTCATACACCATAATGGGATGACCTCAGACCCTTGTCATCATTAATTTGGTGAGATTTATTTTGAGGATAACGTCTTAGGTGATGATCTCAGACCCTTATAACATCACTCAGTGGTGACGAGGTCTTAGGTCAAACACCATAATGGGATGACCTCAGACCCTTAACATCATTAATTTGGTGAGATTAATTATGAGGATAACATCTTAGGTGATGACCTCAGACCCTTATAACATCACTCAGTGGTGACGAGGTCTTAGGTCAGCCACCATAATGGGATGACCTCAGACCCTTAACATCATTAATTTGGTGAGATTAAATAAGAGGACAACATCTTAGGTGATGACCTCAGACCCTTATAACATCACTCAGTGGTGACGAGGTCTTAGGTCAGACACCATAATGGGATGACCTCAGACCCTTAACATCATGTATTTTGTGAGATTAAATATGAGGATAACGTCTTAGGTGATGACCTCAGACCCTTATAACATCACTCAGTGGTGACGAGGTCTTAGGTCAGACACCATAATGGGATGATCTCAGACCCTTAATTTCATTAATTAGGTGAGATTAATTATGAGGATTACATCTTAGGTGATGACCTCAGACCCTTATTTCATCACTCAGTGGTGACGAGGTCTTAGGTCAGACACCATAATGGGATGACCTCAGACCCTTGACATCATTAATTTGGTGAGATTAATTATGAGGATAACATCTTAGGTGATGAACTCAGACCCTTATAACATCACTCAGTGGTGACGAGGTCTTAGCTCATACACCATAATGGGATGACCTCAGACCCTTGTCATCATTAATTTGGTGAGATTTATTTTGAGGATAACCTCATAGGTGATGACCTCAGACCCTTATAACATCACTCAGTGGTGACGAGGTCTTAGGTCAGACACCATAATGGGATGACCTCAGACCCTTAACATCATGTATTTGGTGAGATTAAATATGAGGATAACGTCTTAGGTGATGATCTCAGACCCTTATAACATCACTGAGTGGTGACGAGGTCTTAGGTCAAACACCATAATGGGATGACCTCAGACCCTTAACATCATTAATTTGGTGAGATTAATTATGAGGATAACATCTTAGGTGATGACCTCAGACCCTTATAACATCACTCAGTGGTGACGAGGTCTTAGGTAAGACACCATAATGGGATGACCTCAGACCCTTAACATCATTAATTTGGTGAGATTAAATATGAGGACAACATCTTAGGTGATGACCTCAGACCGTTATAACATCACTCAGTGGTGACGAGGTCTTAGGTCAGACACCATAATGGCATGACCTCAGACCCTTAACATCATTAATTGGGTGAGATTAATTATGAGGATAAGATCTTAGGTGATGACCTCAGACCCTTATTTCATCACTCAGTGGTGACGAGGTCTTAGGTCAGACACCATAATGAGATGACCTCAGACCCTTGAAATCATTAATTTGGTGTGCGTAATTATGAGGATAATATCTTAGGCTATGACCTCAGACCCTTATTTCATCACGCAGTGGTGACGAGGTCTTAGGTCAGACACCATAATGGGATGACCTCAGACCCTTGACATCATTAATTTGGTGAGATTAATTATGAGGATAACATCTTAGGTGATGAACTCAGACCCTTATAACATCACTCAGTGGTGACGAGGTCTTAGCTCATACACCATAATGGGATGACCTCAGACCCTTGTCATCATTAATTCGGTGAGATTTATTTTGAGGATAACATCTTAGGTGATGACCTCAGACCCTTATAACATCACTCAGTGGTGACGAGGTCTTAGGTCAGACACCATAATGGGATGACCTCAGACCCTTAACATCATGTATTTGGTGAGATTAAATATGAGGATAACGTCTTAGGTGATGATCTCAGACCCTTATAACATCACTCAGTGGTGACGAGGTCTTAGGTCAAACACCATAATGGGATGACCTCAGACCCTTAACATCATTAATTTGGTGAGATTAATTATGAGGATAACATCTTAGGTGATGACCTCAGACCCTTATAACATCACTCAGTGGTGACGAGGTCTTAGGTCAGACACCATAATGGGATGACCTCAGACCCTTAACATCATTAATTTGGTGAGATTAAATATGAGGACAACATCTTAGGTGATGACCTCAGACCCTTATAACATCACTCAGTGGTGACGAGGTCTTAGGTCAGACACCATAATGGGATGACCTCAGACCCTTAACATCATGTATTTGGTGAGATTAAATATGAGGATAACGTCTTAGGTGATGACCTCAGACCCTTATAACATCACTCAGTGGTGACAAGGTCTTAGGTCAGACACCATAATGGGATGATCTCAGACCCTTAACTTCATTAATTAGGTGAGATTAATTATGAGGATTACATCTTAGGTGATGACCTCAGACCCTTATTTCATCACTCAGTGGTGACGAGGTCTTAGGTCAGACACCATAATGGGATGACCTCAGACCCTTGACATGATTAATTTGGTGAGATTAATTATGAGGATAACATCTTAGGTGATGAACTCAGACCCTTATAACATCACTCAGTGGTGACGAGGTCTTATCTCATACACCATAATGGGATGACCTCAGACCCTTGTCATCATTAATTTGGTGAGATTTATTTTGAGGATAACATCATAGGTGATGACCTCAGACCCTTATAACATCACTCAGTGGTGACGAGGTCTTAGGTCAGACACCATAATGGGATGACCTCAGACCCTTAACATCATGTATTTGGTGAGATTAAATATGAGGATAACGTCTTAGGTGATGATCTCAGACCCTTATAACATCACTCAGTGGTGACGAGGTCTTAGGTCAAACACCATAATGGGATGACCTCAGACCCTTAACATCATTAATTTGGTGAGATTAATTATGAGGATAACATCTTAGGTGATGACCTCAGACCCTTATAACATCACTCAGTGGTGACGAGGTCTTAGGTAAGACACCATAATGGGATGACCTCAGACCCTTAACATCATTAATTTGGTGAGATTAAATATGAGGACAACATCTTAGGTGATAACCTCAGACCGTTATAACATCACTCAGTGGTGACGAGGTCTTAGGTCAGACACCATAATGGCATGACCTCAGACCCTTAACATCATTAATTGGGTGAGATTAATTATGAGGATAAGATCTTAGGTGATGACCTCAGACCCTTATTTCATCACTCAGTGGTGACGAGGTCTTAGGTCAGACACCATAATGAGATG
Source organism: Sambucus nigra (assembly GCA_949130495.1). Lineage (NCBI taxonomy): Eukaryota > Viridiplantae > Streptophyta > Magnoliopsida > Dipsacales > Adoxaceae > Sambucus > Sambucus nigra. The sequence goes on along the minus strand of OX422215.1, from coordinate 287,509,017 downwards.
ACCTCAGACCCTTGAAATCATTAATTTGGTGTGCGTAATTATGAGGATAATATCTTAGGTGATGACCTCAGACCCTTATTTCATCACTCAGTGGTGACGAGGTCTTAGGTCAGACACCATAATGGGATGACCTCAGACCCTTGACATCATTAATTTGGTGAGATTAATTATGAGGATAACATCTTAGGTGATGAACTCAGACCCTTATAACATCACTCAGTGGTGACGAGGTCTTAGCTCATACACCATAATGGGATGACCTCAGACCCTTGTCATCATTAATTCGGTGAGATTTATTTTGAGGATAACATCTTAGGTGATGACCTCAGACCCTTATAACATCACTCAGTGGTGACGAGGTCTTAGGTCAGACACCATAATGGGATGACCTCAGACCCTTAACATCATGTATTTGGTGAGATTAAATATGAGGATAACGTCTTAGGTGATGATCTCAGACCCTTATAACATCACTCAGTGGTGACGAGGTCTTAGGTCAAACACCATAATGGGATGACCTCAGACCCTTAACATCATTAATTTGGTGAGATTAATTATGAGGATAACATCTTAGGTGATGACCTCAGACCCTTATAACATCACTCAGTGGTGACGAGGTCTTAGGTCAGACACCATAATGGGATGACCTCTGACCCTTAACATCATTAATTTGGTGAGATTAAATATGAGGACAACATCTTAGGTGATGACCTCAGACCCTTATAACATCACTCAGTGGTGACGAGGTCTTAGGTCAGACACCATAATGGGATGACCTCAGACCCTTAACATCATGTATTTGGTGAGATTAAATATGAGGATAACGTCTTAGGCGATGACCTCAGACCCTTATAACATCACTCAGTGGTGACGAGGTCTTAGGTCAGACACCATAATGGGATGATCTCAGACCCTTAACTTCATTAATTAGGTGAGATTAATTATGAGGATTACATCTTAGGTGATGACCTCATACCCTTATTTCATCACTCAGTGGTGACGAGGTCTTAGGTCAGACACCATAATGGGATGACCTCAGACCCTTGACATCATTAATTTGGTGAGATTAATTATGAGGATAACATCTTAGGTGATGAACTCAGACCCTTATAACATCACTCAGTGGTGACGAGGTCTTAGCTCATACACCATAATGGGATGACCTCAGACCCTTGTCATCATTAATTTGGTGAGATTTATTTTGAGGATAACATCTTAGGTGATGACCTCAGACCCTTATAACATCACTCAGTGGTGACGAGGTCTTAGGTCAGACACCATAATGATATGACCTCAGACCCTTAATATCATGTATTTGGTGAGATTAAATATGAGGATAACGTCTTAGGTGATGATCTCAGACCCTTATAACATCACTCAGTGGTGACGAGGTCTTAGGTCAAACACCATAATGGGATGACCTCAGACCGTTAACATCATTAATTTGGTGAGATTAATTGTGAGGATAACATCTTAGGTGATGACCTCAGACCCTTATAACATCACTTAGTGGTGACACGGGCTTAGGTCAAACACCATAATGGTATGACCTCATACCCTTGACATCATTAATGTGGTGAGATTAATTATGAGGATAACATCTTAGGTGATGACCTTAGACCTTTATAACATCACTCAGTGGTGACGAGGTCTTAGGTCAGACACCATAATGGGATGACCTCAGACCCTTGACATCCGTAGTTTGGTGAGATCAATTATGAGGATAACATCTTAGGTGATGACCTCAGACCCTTATAACATCACTCAGTGGTGACGAGGTGTTAGGTCAGACACCATAATGGGATGACCTCAGACCCATAACATCATTTATTTGGTGAGATTAAATATGAGGATAACCTCTTAGGTGATGACCTCAAACGCTTATAACATCACTCAGTGGTGACCAGGTGTTAGGTCAGAAGCCATAATGGGATGACCTCAGACCCTTAACATCATTAATTTGGTGAGATTAATTATGAGGATAACATCTTAGGTGATGACCTAAGACCCTTATTTCATCACTCAGTGGTGACGAGGTCTCAGGTCAAACACCATAATGGGATGACCTCAGACCCTTAAGATCATTAATTTGGTGAGATTAATTATGAGGATAACATCTTAGGTGATGACCTCAGACCCTTATAACATCACTCAGTGGTGACGAGGTCTTAGGTCAGACACCATAATGGGATGACCTCAGACCCTTAACATGATTAATTTGCTGAGATTAATTATGAGGATAACATCTTAGGTGATGACCTCAGACCCTTATAACATCACTCAGTGGTGACGAGGTCTTAGGTCAGACACCATAATGAGATGACCTCAGACCCTTGAAATCATTAATTTGATGTGAGTAATTATGAGGATAACATCTTAGGTGATGACCTCAGACCCTTATAACATCACTCGGTGGTGACGAGGTCTTAGGTCAGACACCATAATGGGATGACCTCAGACCCTTAACATACTGTATTTGGTGAGATTAAATATGAGGATAACGTCTTAGGTGATGACCTCAGACCCTTAACTTCATTAATTAGGGGAGATTAATTATGAGGATTACATCTTAGGTGATGACCTCAGACCCTTATTTCATCACTCAGTGGTGACGAGGTCTTAGGTCAGACACCATAATGGGATGACCTCAGACCCTTGACATCATTAATTTGGTGAGATTAATTATGAGGATAACATCTTAGGTGATGAACTCAGACCCTTATAACATCACTCAGTGGTGACAAGGTCTTAGGTCAGACACCATAATGGCATGACCTCAGACCCTTAACATCATTAATTGGGTGAGATTAATTATGAGGATAAGATCTTAGGTGATGACCTCAGACCCTTATTTCATCACTCAGTGGTGACGAGGTCTTAGGTCAGACACCATAATGGGATGACCTCAGACCCTTAACATGATTAATTTGGTGAGATTAATTATGAGGATAACATCTTAGGTGATGACCTCAGACCCTTATAACATCACTCAGTGGTGACGAGGTCTTAGCTCATACACCATAATGGGATGACCTCAAACCCATGTCATCATTAATTTGGTGAGATTTATTTTTTGAGGATAACATCTTAGGTGATGACCTCAGACCCTTATAACATCACTCAGTGGTGACGAGATCTTACGTCAGACACCATAATGGGATGACCTCAGACCCTTAACATCATGTATTTGGTGAGATTAAATATGAGGATAACGTCTTAGGTGATGATCTCAGACCCTTATGACATCACTCTGTGGTGACGAGCTCTTAGGTTAGACAGCAAAATGGGATGACCTCAGACCCTTAACATCATTAATTTGGTGAAATTAATTATGAGGATAACATCTTAGGTGATGATCTCAGACCCTTATAACATCACTCAGTGGTGACGAGGTCTTAGGTCAAACACCATAATGGGATGACCTCAGACCCTTAACATCATTAATTTGGTGAGATTAAATATGAGAACAACATCTTAGGTGATGACCTCAGACCCTTATAACATCACTCAGTGGTGACGAGGTCTTAGGTCAGACACCATAATGGGATGACCTCAGACCCTTAACATGATTAATTTGGTGAGATTAATTATGAGGATAACATCTTAGGTGATGACCTCAGACCCTTATAACATCACTCAGTGGTGACGAGGTCTTAGGTCAGACACCATAATGAGATGACCTCAGACCCTTGAAATCATTAATTTGGTGTGAGTAATTATGAGGATAACATCTTAGGTGATGACCTCAGACCCTTATTTCATCACTCAGTGGTTACGAGGTCTTAGGTCAGACACCATAATGGGATGACCTCAGACCCTTGATATCATTAATTTGGTGAGATTAATTATGAGGATAACATCTTAGGTGATGAACTCAGACCCTTATAACATCACTCAGTGGTGACGAGGTCTTAGCTCATACACCATAATGGGATGACCTCAGACCCTTGTCATCATTAATTTGGTGAGATTTATTTTGAGGATAACATCTTAGGTGATGACCTCAGACCCTTATAACATCACTCAGTGGTGACGAGGTCTTAGGTCAGACACCATAATGGGATGACCTCAGACCCTTAACATCATGTATTTGGTGAGATTAAATATGAGGATAACGTCTTAGGTGATGATCTCAGACCCTTATAGCATCACTCAGTGGTGACGAGGTCTTAGGTCAAACAACATAATGGGATGCCCTCAGACCCTTAACATCATTAATTTGGTGAGATTAACTATGAGGATAACATCTTAGGTGATGACCTCAGACCCTTATAACATCACTCAGTGGTGACGAGGTCTTAGGTCAGACACCATAATGGGATGACCTCAGACCCTTAACATCATTAATTTGGTGAGATTAAATATGAGGACAACATCTTAGGTGATGACCTCAGACCCTTATAACATCACTCAGTGGTGACGAGGTCTTAGGTCAGACACCATAATGGCATGACCTCAGACCCTTAACATCATTAATTGAGTGAGATTAATTATGAGGATAAGATCTTAGGTGATGACCTCAGACCCTTATTTCATCACTCAGTGGTGACGAGGTCTTAGGTCAGACACCATAATGAGATGACCTCAGACCCTTGAAATCATTAATTTGGTGTGAGTAATTATGAGGATAACATCTTAGGTGATGACCTCAGACCCTTATTTCATCACTCAGTGGTGACGAGGTCTTAGGTCAGACACCATAATGGGATGACCTCAGACCCTTGACATCATTAATTTGGTGAGATTAATTATGAGGATAACATCTTAGGTGATGAACTCAGACCCTTATAACATCACTCAGTGGTGACGAGGTCTTAGCTCATACACCATAATGGGATGACCTCAGACCCTTGTCATCATTAATTTGGTGAGATTTATTTTGAGGATAACATCTTAGGTGATGACCTCAGACCCTTATAACATCACTCAGTGGTGACGAGGTCTTAGGTCAGACGACATAGTGGGATGACCACAGACCCTTAACATCATGTGTTTGGTGAGATTAAATATGAGGATAATGTCTTAGGTGATGATCTCAGACCCTTATAACATCACTCAGTGGTGACGAGGTCTTAGGTTAAACACCATAATGGGATGACCTCAGACCCTTAACATCATTAATTTGGTGAGATTAATTATGAGGATAACATCTTAGGTGATGACCTCAGACCCTTATAACATCACTCAGTGGTGACGAGGTCTTAGGTCAGACACCATAATGGGATGGCCTCAGACCCTTAACATCATTAATTTGGTGAGATTAAATATGAGGACACCATCTTAGGTGATGACCTCAGACCCTTATAACATCACTCAGTGGTGACGAGGTCTTAGGTCAGACACCATAATGGGATGACCTCAGCCCTTAACATCATGTATTTGGTGAGATTAAATATGAGGATAATGTCTAAGGTGATGACCTCAGACCCTTATAACATCACTCAGTGGTGACGAGGTCTTAGGTCAGACACCATAATGGGATGATCTCAGACCCTTAACTTCATTAATTAGGTGAGATTAATTATGAGGATTACATCTTAGGTGATGACCTCAGACCCTTATTGCATCACTCAGTGGTGACGAGGTCTTAGGTCAGACACCATAATGGGATGACCTCAGACCCTTGACATCATTAATTTGGTGAGATTAATTATGAGGATAACATCTTAGGTGATGAACTCAGACCCTTATAACATCACTCAGTGGTGACGAGGTCTTAGCTCATACACCATAATGGGATGACCTCAGACCCTTGTCATCATTAATTTGGTGAGATTTATTTTGAGGATAACATCATAGGTGATGACCTCAGACCCTTATAACATCACTCAGTGTTGACGAGGTCTTAGGTCAGACACCATAATGGGATGACCTCAGACCCTTAACATCATGTATTTGGTGAGATTAAATATGAGGATAACGTCATAGGTGATGATCTCAGACCCTTATAACATCACTCAGTGGTGACGAGGTCTTAGGTCAAACACCATAATGGGATGACCTCACACCCTTAACATCATTAATTTGGTGAGATTAATTATGAGGATAACATCTTAGGTGATGACCTCAGACCCTTAAAAAATCACTCAGTGGTGACGAGGTCTTAGGTAAGACACCATAATGGGATGACCTCAGACCCTTAACATCATTAATTTGGTGAGATTAAATATGAGGACAACATCTTAGGTGATGACCTCAGACCCTTATAACATCACTCAGTGGTGACGAGGTCTTAGGTCAGACACCATAATGGCATGACCTCAGACCCTTGACATCATTAATTGGGAGAGATTAATTATGAGGATAAGATCTTAGGTGATGACCTCAGACCCTTATTTCATCACCCAGTGGTGACAAGGTCTTAGGTCAGACACCATAATGAGATGACCTCAGACCCTTGAAATCATTAATTTGGTGAGAGTAATTATGAGGATAATATCTTAGGTGATGACCTCAGACCCTTATTTCATCACTCAGTGGTGATGAGGTCTTAGGTCAGACACCATAATGGGATGACCTCAGACCCTTGACATCATTAATTTGGTGAGATTAATTATGAGGATAACATCTTAGGTGATGAACTCAGACCCTTATAACATCACTCAGTGGTGACGAGGTCTTAGCTCATACACCATAATGGGATGACCTCAGACCCTTGTCATCATTAATTTGGTGAGATTTATTTTGAGGATAACATCTTAGGTGATGACCTCAGACCCTTATAACATCACTCAGTGGTGACGAGGTCTCAGGTCAGACACCATAATGGGATGACCTCAGACCCTTAACATCATGTATTTGGTGAGATTAAATATGAGGATAACGTCTTAGGTGATGATCTCAGACCCTTATAACATCACTCAGTGGTGACGAGGTCTTAGGTCAAACACCATAATGGGATGACCTCAGACCCATAACATCATTAATTTATTGAGATTAATTATGAGGATAACATCTTAGGTGATGACCTCAGACCCTTATAACATCACTCAGTGGTGACGAGGTCTTAGGTCAGACACCATAATGGGATGACCTCAGACCCTTAACATCATTAATTTGGTGAGATTAAATATGAGGACAACATCTTAGGTGATGACCTCAGACCCTTATAACATCACTCAGTGGTGACGAGGTCTTAGGTCAGACATCATAATGGGATGACCTCAGACCCTTAACATCATGTATTTGGTGAGATTAAATATGAGGATAACGTCTTAGGTGATGACCTCAAACCCTTATAACATCACTCAGTGGTGACGAGGTCTTAGGTCAGACACCATAATGGGATGATCTCAGACCCTTAACTTCATTAATTAGGTGAGATTAATTATGAGGATTACATCTTAGGTGATGACGTCATACCCTTATTTCACCACTCAGTGGTGACGAGGTCTTAGGTCAGACACCATAATGGGATGACCTCAGACCCTTGACATCATTAATTTGGTGAGATTAATTATGAGGATAACATCTTAGGTGATGAACTCAGACCCTTATAACATCACTCAGTGGTGACGAGGTCTTAGCTCATACACCATAATGGGATGACCTCAGACCCTTGTCATCATTAATTTGGTGAGATTTATTTTGAGGATAACATCTTAGGTGACGACCTCAGACCCTTATAACATCACTCAGTGGTGACGAGGTCTTAGGTCAGACACCATAATGATATGACCTCAGACCCTTAATATCATGTATTTGGTGAGATTAAATATGAGGATAACGTCTTAGGTGATGATCTCAGACCCTTATAACATCACTCAGTGGTGACGAGGTCTTAGGTCAAACACCATAATGGGATGACCTCAGACCCTTAACATCATTAATTTGGTGAGATTAATTGTGAGGATAACATCTTAGGTGATGACCTCAGACCCTTATAACATCACTTAGTGGTGACACGGGCTTAGGTCAAACACCATAATGGTATGACCTCATACCCTTGACATCATTAATGTGGTGAGATTAATTATGAGGATAACATCGTAGGTGATGACCTTAGACCTTTATAACATCACTCAGTGGTGACGAGGTCTTAGGTCAGACACCATAATGGGATGACCTCAGACCCTTGACATCAGTAATTTGGTGAGATCAATTATGAGGATAACATCTTAGGTGATGACCTCCGACCCTTATAACATCACTCAGTCGTGACGAGGTGCTAGGTCAGACACCATAATGGGATGACCTCTGACCCATAACTTCATTTATTTGGTGAGATTAAATATGAGGATAACCTCTTAGGTGATGACCTCAGACGCTTATAACATCACTCAGTGGTGACGAGGTGTTAGGTCAGAAGCCATAATGGGATGACCTCAGACCCTTAACATCATTAATTTGGTGAGATTAGTTATGAGGATAACATCTTAGGTGATGACCTCAGACCCTTATTTCATCACTCAGTGGTGACGAGGGCTTAGGTCAAACACCATAATGGGAGGACCTCAGACCCTTAGTATCATTAATTTGGTGAGATTAATTATGAGGATAACATCTTAGGTGATGACCTCAGACCCTTATAACATCACTCAGTGGTGACGAGGTCTTAGGTCAGACACCATAATATGATGACCTCAGACCCTTAACATGATTAATTTGCTGAGATTAATTATGAGGATAACATCTTAGGTGATGACCTCAGACCCTTATAACATCACTCAGTGGTGACGAGGTCTTAGGTCAGACACCATAATGAGATGACCTCAGACCCTTGAAATCATTAATTTGGTGTGAGTAATTATGAGGATAACATCTTAGGTGATGACCTCAGACCCTTATAACATCACTCAGTGGTGACGAGGTCTTAGGTCAGACACCATAATGGGATGACCTCAGACCCTTAACATCATGTATTTGGTGAGATTAAATATGAGGATAACGTCTTAGGTGATGACCTCAGACCCTTAACTTCCTTAATTAGGTGAGATTAATTATGAGGATTAGATCTTAGGTGATGACCTCAGACCCTTATTTCATCACTCAGTGGTGACGAGGTCTTAGGTCAGACACCATAATGGGATGACCTCAGACCCTTGACATCATTAATTTGGTGTGATTAATTATGAGGATAACATCTTAGGTGATGAACTCAGACCCTTATAACATCACTCAGTGGTGACGAGGTCTTAGCTCATACACCATAATAGGATGACCTCAGACCCTTGTCATCATTAATTTCGTGAGATTTATTTTGAGGATAACATCTTAGGTGATGACCTCAGACCCTTATAACATCACTCAGTGGTGACGAGCTCTTAGGTCAGACACCATAATGGGATGACCTCAGACCCTTAACATGATTAATTTGGTGAGATTAATTATGAGGATAACATCTTAGGTGATGACCTCAGACCCTTATAACATCACTTAGTGGTGACGAGGTCTTAGGTCAGACACCATAATGAGATGACCTCAGACCCTTAACATCATGTATTTGGTGAGATTAAATATGAGGATAACGTCTTAGGTGATGATCTCAAACCCTTATAACATCACTCAGTGGTGACGAGGTCTTAGGTCAAACACCATAATGGGATGACCTCAGACCCTTAACATCATTAATTTGGTGAGATTAATTATGAGGATAACATCTTAGGTGATGACCTTAGACCCTTATAACATCACTCAGTGGTGACGAGGTCTTAAGTCAGACACCATAATGGGATGACCTCAGACCCTTAACATCATTAATTTGGTGAGATTAATTATGAGGATAACATCTTAGGTGATGACCTCATACCCTTATAACATCACTCGGTGATGACTAGGTCTTAGTTTAGACACCATAATGGGATGACCTCAGACCCTTGACATCATTAATTTGGTGAGATTAATTATGAGGATAACATCTTAGGTGATGACCTCAGACCCTTATAACATCACTCAGTGGTGACGAGGTCTTAGGTCAGACACCATAATGGGATGACCTCAGACCCTTAACATGATTAAATTGGTGAGATTAATTATGAGGATAACATCTTAGGTGATGACCTCAGACCCTTATAACATCACTTAGTGGTGACGAGGTCTTAGGTCAGACACCATAATGAGATGACCTCAGACCCTTGACATCATTAATTTGGTGTGAGTAATTATGAGGATAACATCTTAGGTGATGACCTCAGACCCTTATAACATCACTCAGTGGTGACGAGGTCTTAGGTCAGACACCATAATGGGATGACCTCAGACCCTTAACATCATGTATTTGGTGAGATTAAATATGAGGATAACGTCTTAGGTGATGACCTCAGACCCTTATAACATCACTCAGTGGTGACGAGGTCTTAGGTCAGACACCATAATGGGATGATCTCAGACCCTAAACTTCATTAATTAGGTGAGATTAATTATGAGGATTACGTCTTAGGTGATGACCTCAGACCCTTATTTCATCACTCAGTGGTGACGAGGTCTTAGGTCAGACACCATAATGGGATGACCTCAGACCCGTGACATCATTAATTTGGTGAGATTAATTACGAGGATAACATCTTAGGTGATGAACTCAGACCCTTATAACATCACTCAGTGGTGACGAGGTCTTAGGTCAGACATCATAATGGGATGACCTCAGACCCTTAACATCATGTATTTGGTGAGATTAAATATGAGGATAACGTCTTAGGTGATGACCTCAGACCCTTATAACATCACTCAGTGGTGACGAGGTCTTAGGTCAAACACCACAATGGGATGACCTCAGACCCTTAACATCAATTATTTGGTGTGATTAATTATGAGGATAACATCTTAGGTGATGACCTCAGACCCTTATAACATCACTCAGTGGTGTCGAGGTCTTAGGTCAGACACCATAATGGGATGAACTCAGACCCTTAACATCATTAATTTGGTGAAATTAATTATGATGATAACGTCTTAGGTGATGACCTCAGACCCTTATAACAACACTTACTGGTGATAAGGTCTGAGATCAGACACCATAATGGGATGACCTCAGACCCTTAACATCATTAATTTGGTGAGATTAATTATGAGGATAACATCTTAGGTGATGACCACAGACCCTTATAACATCACTCAGTGGTGTCGAGGTCTTAGGTCAGACACCATAATGGGATGACCTCAGACCCTTGACATCAATAATTTGCTGAGATTAATTATGGGGATAAAATCTTAGGTGATGACCTCAGACCCTTATAACATCACTCATTGGTGACGAGGTCTTAGGTCAGACACCATAATGGGATGACCTCAGACCCTTGACATCATTAATTTTGTGAGATTAATTAAGAGGATAAAATCTTAGGTGATGACCTCAGACCCTTATAACATCACTCAGTGGTGACGAGGTCTTAGGTCAGACACCATAATGGGATGACCTCAGACCCTTAAGATCATTAATTTGGTTCGATTAATTATGAGGATAACATTTTAGGTGACGACCTCAAACCCTTACAACATCACTCAGTGGTTACGAGGTCTTAAGTCAAACACCATAATGGCATGACCTCAGACCCTTGACATCATTAATTTGGTGAGATTAATTGTAAGGATAACATCTTAGGTGATGACCTCAGACCCTTATAACATCACTTAGTGATGACACGGGCTTAGGTCAAACACCATAATGGTATGACCTCATACCCTTGACATCATTAATGTGGTGAGATTAATTATGAGGATAACATCTTAGGTGATGACCTCAGACCTTTATAACATCACTCAGTGGTGACGAGGTCTTAGGTCAGACACCATAATGGGATGACCTCAGACCCTTGAGATCAGTAATTTGGTGAGATCAATTATGAGGATAACATCTTAGGTGATGACCTCAGACCCAAATAACATCACTCAGTGGTGACGAGGTGTTAGGTCAGACACCATAATGGGATGACCTCAGACCCATGACATCATTTATTTGGTGAGATTAAATATGAGGATAACGTCTTAGGTGATGACCTCAGACCCTTATTTCATCACTCAGTGGTGACGAGGTCTTAGGTCAGACACCATAATGGGATGACCTCAGACCCTTAACATCTTGTATTTGGTGAGATTAAATATGAGGATAACGTCTTAGGTGATGACCTCAGACCCTTATAACATCACTCAGTGGTGACGAGGTCATAGGTCAGACACCGTAATGGGATGACCTCATACCCTTAACATCATTAATTTGGTGAGATTAATTATGAGGATAACATCTTAGGTGATGACCTCAGACCCTTATAAAATCACCCAGTGGTGACGAGGTCTTAGGTCAAACACCACAATGGGATGACCTCAGACCCTTAACATCAATTATTTGGTGTGATTAATTATGAGGATAACATCTTAGTTGATGACCTCAGACCCTTATAACATCACTCGGTGGTGACGAGGTCTTAGGTCAGACACCATAATGGGATGAACTCAGACCCTTAACATCATTAATTTGGTGAGATTAATTATGATGATAACGTCTTAGGTGATGACCTCAGACCCTTATAACAACACTTACTGGTGATAAGGTCTGAGATCGGACACCATAATGGGATGACCTCAGACCCTTAACATCATTAATTTGGTGAGATTAATTATGAGGATAACATCTTAGGTGATGACCAAAGACCCTTATAACATCACTCAGTGGTGTCGAGGTCTTAGGTCAGACACCATATTGGGATGACCTCAAACCCTTGACATCATTAATTTGCTGAGATTAATTATGAAAATAAAATCTTAGGTGATGACCTCAGACCCTTATAACATCACTCAGTGGTGATGAGGTCTTAGGTCAGACACCATAATGGGATGACCTCAGACCCTTGACATCATTAATTTTGTGATATTAATTATAAGGATAACATCTTAGGTGATGACCTCAGACCATTATAACATCACTCAGTGGTGACAAGGTCTTAGGTCAGACACCATAATGGGATGACCTCAGACCCTTAACATCATTAATTTGGTTCGATTAATTATGAGGATAACATGTTAGGTGATGACCTCAAACCCTTACAACATCACTCAGTGGTTACGAGGTCTTAGGTCAAACACCATAATGGCATGACCTCAGACCCTTAACATCATTAATTTGGTGAGATTAATTGTGAGGATAACATCTTAGGTGATGACCTAAGACCCTTATAACATCACTTAGTGGTGACACGGGCTTAGGTCAAACACCATAATGGTATGACCTCATACCCTTGACATCATTAATGTGGTGAGATTAATTATGAGGATAACATCTTAGGTGATGACCTCAGACCTTTATAACATCACTCAGTGGTGACGAGGTCTTAGGTCAGACACCATAATGGGATGACCTCAGACCCTTGACATCAGTAATTTGGTGAGATCAATTATGAGGATAACATCTTAGGTGATGACCTCAGACCCTTATAACATCACTCAGTGGTGACGAGGTGTTAGGTCAGACACCATAATGGGATGACCTCAGACCCATAACATCATTTATTTGGTGAGATTAAATATGAGGATAACCTCTTAGGTGATGACCTCAGACGCTTATAACATCACTCAGTGGTGACGAGGTGTTAGGTCAGAAACCATAATGGGATGACCTCAGACCCTTAATATCATTAATTTAGTGAGATTAATTATGAGGATGACATCTTAGGTGATGACCTCAGACCCTTATTTCATCACTCAGTGGTGACGAGGTCTTAGGTCAAACACCATAATGGGATGACCTCAGACCCTTAAGATCATTAATTTGGTGAGATTAATTATGAGGATAACATCTTAGGTGATGACCTCAGATCCTTATAACATCACTCAGTGGTGACGAGGTCTTACGTCAAACACCATAATGGGATGACCTCAGACCCTTAACATCATTAATTTGGTGTGATTAATTATGATGATAACGTCTTAGGTGATGACCTCAGACCCTTATAACAACACCTACTGGTGATAAGGTCTGAGATCAGACACCAAAATGGGATGACCTCTTACCCTTTACCTCATTAATTTGGTGAGATTAATTATGACGATAACATCTTAGATGATGACCTCAGACCCTTATAACATCACTCAGTGGTGACGAGGTCTTAGGTCAGACACCATAATGGGATAACCTCAGACCCTTGACATCATTAATTTGGTGAGACTAATTATAAGGATAACATCTTAGGTGATGACCTCAGGCCCTTATAACATCACTCAGTGGTGACGAGGTCTTAGGTCAGACACCATAATGGGATGACCTCAGACCCTTAACATCATTAATTTGGTGAGATTAAATATGAGGATAACATCTTAGGTGACGACCTCAGACCCTTATAACATCACTCAGTGGTGAAGAGGTCTTAGGTTAGACACCATAATGGGATGACCTCAGACCCTTAACATCATTAATTTGGTGAGATTAATTATAAGGATAACATCTGAGGTGATGACCTCAGACCCTTATAACATCACTCAGTGGTGACGAGGTCTTAGGTCAGACAGCATAATGGGATGACATCAGACCCTTGACATCATTAATTTGGTGAGATTAATTAGGAGGATAACATCTTAGGTGATGAACTCAGACCCTTATAACATCACTCAGTGGTGACGAGGTCTTAGCTCATACACCATAATGGGATGACCTCAGACCCTTGTCATCATTAATTTGGTGAGATTTATTTTGACGATAACATCTTAGGTGATGACCTCAGACCCTTATAACATCACTCAGTGGTGACGAGGTCTTAGGTCAGACACCATAATGGGATGACCTCATACCTTTAACATCATGTATTTGGTGAGATTAAATATGAGGATAACGTCTTAGGTGATGACCTCAGACCCTTATAACATCACTCAGTGGTGACGAGGTCATAGGTCAGACACCGTAATGGGATGACCTCATACCCTTAGCATCATTAATTTGGTGAGATTAATTATGAGGATAACATCTTAGGTGATGACCTCAGACGCTTATAACAACACTTAGTGGTGACAAGGTCCGAGGTCAGACACCATACTTGGATGACCTCAGACCCTTAACATCATTAATTTGGTGAGATTAGTTGTGAGGATAACATCTTAGGTGATGACCTCAGACCCTTATAACATCACTCAGTGGTGACGAGGTCTTAGGTCAGACACCATAATGGGATGACCTCAGACCCTTAACATCATTAATTTGGTGAGATTAATTATGAGGATAACATCTTAGGTGATGACCACAGACCCTTATAACATCACTCAGTGGTGCCGAGGTCTTAGGTCAGACACCATAATGGGATGACCTCAGACCCTTGACATCATTAATTTGCTGAGATTAATTATGAGGATAAAATCTTAGGTGATGACCTCAGACCCTTATAACATCACTCAGTGGTGACGAGGTCTTAGGTCAGACACCATAATGGGATGACCTCAGACCCTTGACATCATTAATTTTGTGAGATTAATTATGAGGATAACATCTTAGGTGATGACGTCAGACCCAAATAACATCACTCAGTGGTGACGAGGTGTTAGGTCAGACACCATAATGGGATGACCTCAGACCCATGACATCATTTATTTGGTGAGATTAAATATGAGGATATCCTCTTAGGTGATGACCTCAGACCCTTATTTCATCACTCAGTGGTGACGAGGTCTTAGGTCAGACACCATAATGGGATGACCTCAGACCCTTAACATCTTGTATTTGGTGAGATTAAATAGGAGGATAACGTCTTAGGTGATGACCTCAGACCCTTATAACATCACTCAGTGGTGACGAGGTCATAGGTCAGACACCGTAATGGGATGACCTCATACCCTTAACATCATTAATTTGGTGAGATTAATTATGAGGATAACATCTTAGGTGATGACCTCAGACCCTTATAAAATCACCCAGTGGTGACGAGGTCTTAGGTCAAACACCACAATGGGATGACCTCAGACCCTTAACATCAATTATTTGGTGTGATTAATTATGAGGATAACATCTTAGGTGATGACCTCAGACCCTTATAACATCACTCGGTGGTGACGAGGTCTTAGGTCAGACACCATAATGGGATGAACTCAGACCCTTAACATCATTAATTTGGTGAGATTAATTATGATGATAACGTCTTAGGTGATGACCTCAGACCCTTATAACAACACTTACTGGTGATAAGGTCTGAGATCGGACACCATAATGGGATGACCTCAGACCCTTAACATCATTAATTTGGTGAGATTAATTATGAGGATAACATCTTAGGTGATGACCAAAGACCCTTATAACATCACTCAGTGGTGTCGAGGTCTTAGGTCAGACACCATATTGGGATGACCTCAGACCCTTGACATCATTAATTTGCTGAGATTAATTATGAAAATAAAATCTTAGGTGATGACCTCAGACCCTTATAACATCACTCAGTGGTGACGAGGTCTTAGGTCAGACACCATAATGGGATGACCTCAGACCCTTGACATCATTAATTTTGTGAGATTAATTATAAGGATAACATCTTAGGTGATGACCTCAGACCCTTATAACATCACACAGTGGTGACAAGGTCTTAGGTCAGACACCATAATGGGATGACCTCAGACCCTTAACATCATTAATTTGGTTCTATTAATTATGAGGATAACATGTTAGTTGATGACCTCAAAGCCTTACAACATCACTCAGTGGTTACGAGGTCTTAGGTCAAACACCATAATGGCATGACCTCAGACCCTTAACATCATTAATTTGGTGAGATTAATTGTGAGGATAACATCTTAGGTGATGACCTAAGACCCTTATAACATCACTTAGTGGTGACACGGGCTTAGGTCAAACACCATAATGGTATGACCTCATACCCTTGACATCATTAATGTGGTGAGATTAATTATGAGGATAACATCTTAGGTGATGACCTCAGACCTTTATAACATCACTCAGTGGTGACGAGGTCTTAGGTCAGACACCATAATGGGATGACCTCAGACCCTTGACATCAGTAATTTGGTGAGATCAATTATGAGGACAACATCTTAGGTGATGACCTCAGACCCTTATAACATCACTCAGTGGTGACGAGGTGTTAGGTCAGACACCATAATGGAATGACCTCAGACCCATAACATCATTTATTTGGTGAGATTAAATATGAGGATAACCTCTTAGGTGATGACCTCAGACGCTTATAACATAACTCAGTGGGGACGAGGTGTTAGGTCAGAAACCATAATGGGATGACCTCAGACCCTTAATATCATTAATTTAGTGAGATTAATTATGAGGATGACATCTTAGGTGATGACCTCAGACCCTTATTTCATCACTCAGTGGTGACGAGGTCTTAGGTCAAACACCATAATGGGATGACCTCAGACCCTTAAGATCATTAATTTGGTGAGATTAATTATGAGGATAACATCTTAGGTGATGACCTCAGATCCTTATAACATCACTCAGTGGTGACGAGGTCTTAGGTCAAACACCATAATGGGATGACCTCAGACCCTTAACATCATTAATTTGGTGTGATTAATTATGATGATAACGTCTTAGGTGATGACCTCAGACCCTTATAACAACACCTACTTGTGATAAGGTCTGAGATCAGACACCATAATGGGATGACCTCTTACCCTTGACCTCATTAATTTGGTGAGATTAATTATGACGATAACATCTTAGATGATGACCTCAGACCCTTATAACATCACTCAGTGGTGACGAGGTCTTAGGTCAGACACCATAATGAGATAACCTCAGACCCTTGACATCATTAATTTGGTGAGACTAATTATAAGGATAACATCTTAGGTGATGACCTCAGGCCCTTATAACATCACTCAGTGGTGACGAGGTCTTAGGTCAGACACCATAATGGGATCACCTCAGACCCTTAACATCATTAATTTGGTGAGAATAAATATGAGGATAACATTTTAGGTGACGACCTCAGACCCTTATAACATCACTCAGTGGTGAAGAGGTCTTAGGTTAGACACCATAATGGGATGACCTCAGACCCTTAACATCATTAATTTGGTGAGATTAATTATAAGGATAACATCTGAGGTGATGACCTCAGACCCTTATAACATCACTCAGTGGTGACGAGGTCTTAGGTCAGACAGCATAATGGGATGACATCAGACCCTTGACATCATTAATTTGGTGAGATTAATTAGGAGGATAACATCTTAGGTGATGAACTCAGACCCTTATAACATCACTCAGTGGTGACGAGGTCTTAGATCATACACCATAATGGGATGACCTCAGACCCTTGTCATCATTAATTTGGTGAGATTTATTTTGACGATAACATCTTAGGTGATGACCTCAGACCCTTATAACATCACTCAGTGGTGACGAGGTCTTAGGTCAGACACCATAATGGGATGACCTCATACCTTTAACATCATGTATTTGGTGAGATTAAATATGAGGATAACGTCTTAGGTGATGACCTCAGACCCTTATAACATCACTCAGTGGTGACGAGGTCATAGGTCAGACACCGTAATGGGATGACCTCATACCCTTAGCATCATTAATTTGGTGAGATTAATTATGAGGATAACATCTTAGGTGATGACCTCAGACGCTTATAACAACACTTAGTGGTGACAAGGTCCGAGGTCAGACACCATACTTGGATGACCTCAGACCCTTAACATCATTAATTTGGTGAGATTAGTTGTGAGGATAACATCTTAGGTGATGACCTCAGACCCTTATAACATCACTCAGTGGTGACGAGGTCTTAGGTCAGACACCATAATGGGATGACCTCAGACCCTTAACATCATTAATTTGGTGAGATTAATTATGAGGATAACATCTTAGGTGATGACCACAGACCCTTATAACATCACTCAGTGGTGCCGAGGTCTTAGGTCAGACACCATAATGGGATGAC
This sequence comes from Sambucus nigra, assembly GCA_949130495.1. Taxonomy (NCBI): domain Eukaryota; kingdom Viridiplantae; phylum Streptophyta; class Magnoliopsida; order Dipsacales; family Adoxaceae; genus Sambucus; species Sambucus nigra. The sequence continues at coordinate 287,490,181 of OX422215.1, read as the reverse complement.
CTCAGACCCTTGACATCATTAATTTGCTGAGATTAATTATGAGGATAAAATCTTAGGTGATGACCTCAGACCCTTATAACATCACTCAGTAGTGACGAGGTCTTAGGTCAGACACCATAATGGGATGACCTCAGACCCTTGACATCATTAATTTTGTGAGATTAATTATGAGGATAACATCTTAGGTGATGACGTCAGACCCTTATAACATCACTCAGTGGTGACGAGGTCTTAGGTTAGACACCATAATGGGATGACCTCACACCCTTGACATCCTTAATTTTGTGAGATTAAGTATGAGGATGACATCTTAGGTGATGACCTCAGACCCTTATAACATCACCCAGTGGTGACAAGGTCTGAGGTCTGACACCATAATGGGATGACTTCAGACCCTTAACATCATTAATTAGGTGAGATTAATTATGAGGATAACAACTTAGGTGATGACCTCAGAGCCTTATTTCATCACTCAGTGGTGACGAGGTTTTAGGTCAGACACCATAATGGGATGACCTCAGACCCTTAACATCATTAATTTGGTGTGATTAATTATGAGGATAACATGTTAGGTGATGACCTCAAACCCTTACAACATCACTCAGTGGTGATGAGGTCTTAGGTCAAACACCATAATGGCATGACCTCAGACCCTTAACATCATTAATTTGGTGAGATTAATTGTGAGGATAACATCTTAGGTGATGACCTCAGACCCTTATAACATCACTGAGTGGTGACACGGGCTTAGGTCAAACACCATAATGGTATGACCTCATACCCTTGACATCATTAATGTGGTGAGATTAATTATGAGGATAACATCTTAGGTGATGACCTCAGACCTTTATAACATCACTCAGTGGTGACGAGTCTTAGGTTAGACACCATAATGGGATGACCTCAGACCCTTGACATCAGTAATTTGGTGAGATTTATTTTGAGGATAACATCTTAGGTGATGACCTCAGACCCTTATAACATCACTCAGTGGTGACGAGGTCTTAGGTCAGACACCATAATGGGATGACCTCAGACCCTTAACATCATGTATTTGGTGAGATTAAATATGAGGATAACGTCTTAGGTGATGACCTCAGACCCTTATAACATCACTCAGTGGTGACGAGGTCATAGGTCAGACACCGTAATGGGATGACCTCATACCCTTAACATCATTAATTTGGTGAGATTAATTATGAGTATAACATCTTAGGTGATGACCTCAGACCCTTATAACATCACTCAGTGGTGACGAGGTCTTAAGTCAAACATCACAATGGGATGACCTCAGACCCTTAACATCAATTATTTGGTTTGATTAATTATGAGGATAACATCTTAGGTGATGACCTCAGACCCTTATAACATCACTCAGTGGTGACGAGGTCTTAGGTCAGACACCATAATGGGATGACCTCATACCCTTAACATCATTAATTTGGTGAGATTAATTATGATGATAACGTCTTAGGTGATGACCTCAGACCCTTATAACAACACTTACAGGTGATAAGGTCTGAGATCAGACACCATAATGGGATGACCTCAGACCCTTAACATCATTAATTTGGTGAGATTAATTATGAGGATAACATCTTAGGTGATGACCACAGACCCTTATAACATCACTCAGTGGTGCCGAGGTCTTAGGTCAGACACCATAATGGGATGACCTCAGACCCTGTACATCATTAATTTTGTGAGATTAATTATGAGGATAACATCTTAGGTGATGACCTCAGACCCTTATAACATCACTCAGTGGTGACGAGGTCTTAGGTCAGACACCATAATGGGATGACTTCAGACCCTTAACATCATTAATTAGGTGAGATTAATTATGAGGATAACATCTTAGGTGATGACCTCAGAGCCTTATTTCATCACTCAGTGGTGACGAGGTCTTAGGTCAGACACCATAATGGGATGACCTCAGACCCTTAACATCATTAATTTGGTGAGATTAATTATGAGGATAACATCTTAGGTGATGACCTAAAACCCTTACAACATCAATCAATGGTGACGAGGTCTTAGGTCAAACACCATAATGGCATGACCTCAGACCCTTAACATCATTAATTTAGTGAGATTAATTGTGAGTATAACATCTTAGGTGATGACCTCAGACCCTTATAACATCACTTAGTGGTGACACGGGCTTAGGTCAGACACCATAATGGTATGACCTCATACCCTTGACATCATTAATGTGGTGAGATTAATTATGAGGATAACATCTTAGGTGATGACCTCAGACCTTTATAACATCACTCAGTGGTGACGAGGTCTTAGGTCAGACACCGTAATGGGATGACCTCAGACCCTTGACATCAGTAATTTGGTGAGATCAATTATGAGGAGAACATCTTAGGTGATGACCTCAGACCCTTATAACATCACTCAGTGGTGGCGAGGTGTTAGGTCAGACACCATAATGGAATGACCTCAGACCCATAACATCATTTATTTGGTGAGATTAAATATGAGGATAACGTCTTAGGTGATGACCTCAGACCCTTATAACATCACTCAGTGGTGATGAGGTCTTAGGTCAGACACCATAATGGGATGACCTCAAACCCTTAACATCATTAATTTGGTGAGATTAATTATGAGGATAACATCTTAGGTGATAAACTCAGACCCTTATTTCATCACTCAGTGGTGACGAGGTCTTAGGTCAAACACCATAATGGGATGACCTCAGACCTTTGACATCATTAATTTGGTGAGATTAATTATGAGGATAACATCTTAGGTGATGACCTCAGACCCTTATAACATCAGTCAGTGCTGACGAGGTCTTAGGTCAGACACCATAATGGGATGACCTCAGACCCTTAATATCATTAATTTGGTGAGATTAAATTAGAGGATAACATCTTAGGTGATTACCTCAGACCCTTATAACATCACTCAGTGGTGACGAGGTCTTAGGTTAGACACCATAATGGGATGACCTCAGACCCTTAACATCATTAATTTGGTGAGATTAATTATGCGGATCACATCTTAGGTGATGACCTCAGACCCTTATAACATCACTCAGTGGTGACAAGGTCTTTGGTCAAATACCATAATGGGATGACCTCATACCCTTGACATCATTAATTTGGTGAGATTAATCATGAGGATAAAATCTTAGGTGATGACCGCAGACCTTTATAACATCACTCAGTGGTGACGAGGTCTTAGGTCAGACACCGTAATGGGATGACCTCAGACCCTTAACATCATTAATTTAGTGAGATTAATTATGAGGATAACATCTTAGGTGATGACCTCAGACCCTTATAACATCACTCAGTGGTGTCGAGGTCTTAGGTCAGACACCATAATGGGATGACCTCAGACCCTTAACATCAGTAATTTGGTGTGATTAATTATGAGGATAACTTGTTAGGTGATGACCTCAAACCCTTATAACATCACTCAGTGGTGACGAGGTCTTAGGTCAAACACCATAATGGCATGACCTCAGACCCTTAACATCATTAATTTGGCGAGATTAATTGTGACGATAACATCTTAGGTGATGACCTCAGACCCTTATAACATCACTTAGTGGTGACATGGTCTTAGGTCAAACACCATAATGGTATGACCTCATACGCTTGACATCATTAATTTGGTGAGATTAATTATGAGGATAACATCTTAGGTGATGACCTCAGACCTTTATAACATCACTCAGTGGTGATGAGGTCTTAGGTCAGACACCATAATGGGATGACCTCAGACCCTTGACATCAGTAATTTGGTGAGATTAATTATGAGGATAACGTCTTAGGTGATGACCTCAGACCCTTATAACGTCACTCAGTGGTGACGAGGTGTTAGGCCAGACACCATAATGGGATGAACTCAGACCCATAACATCATTTATTTGGTGAGATTAAATATGAGGATAACGTCTTAGGTGATGACCTCAGACCCTTATTTCATCACTCAGTAGTGACGAGGTCCTAGGTCAAACACCATAATGGGATGACCTCAGACCCTTAATATCATTAATTTGGGGAGATTAAATTAGAGGATAACATCTTAGGTGATGACCTCATACCCTTATAACATAACTCAGTGGTGACGAGGTCTTACGTCAGACACCATAATGGGATGACCTCAGACCCTTAACATCATTAATTTGGAGAGATTAATTATGAGGATAACATATTAGGTGATGACCTCAGGCCCTTATAACATCAGTCAGTGGTGACGAGGTCTTAGGTCAGACACCATAATGGGATGACCTCAGACCCTTAATATCATTAATTTGGTGAGATTAAATTAGAGGATAACATCTTAGGTGATGACCTCATACCCTTATAACATAACTCAGTGGTGACGAGGTCTTAGGTCAGACACCATAATGGGATGACCTCAGACCCTTAACATCATTAATTTGGAGAGATTAATTATGAGGATAACATCATAGGTGATGACCTCAGACCCTTATAACATCACTTAGTGGTGACGAGGTCTTAGGTCAAACACCATAATGGCATGACCTCAGACCCTTAACATCATTAACTTGGTGAGATTAATTATGCGGATCACATCTTTGGTGATGACCTCAGACCCTTATAACATCACTCAGTGGTGACAAGGTCTTTGGTCAAATACCATAATGGGATGACCTCATACCCTTGACATCATTAATTTGGTGAGATTAATCATGAGGATAAAATCTTAGGTGATGACCGCAGACCTTTATAACATCACTCAGTGGTGACGAGGTCTTAGGTCAGACACCGTAATGGGATGACCTCAGACCCTTAACATCATTAATTTAGTGAGATTAATTATGAGGATAACATCTTAGGTGATGACCTCAGACCCTTATAACATCACTCAGTGGTGTCGAGGTCTTAGGTCAGACACCATAATGGGATGACCTCAGACCCTTAACATCATTAATTTGGTGTGATTAATTATGAGGATAACATGTTAGGTGATGACCTCAAACCCTTATAACATCACTCAGTGGTGACGAGGTCTTAGGTCAAACACCATAATGGCATGACCTCAGACCCTTAACATCATTAATTTGGCGAGATTAATTGTGAGGATAACATCTTAGGTGATGACCTCAGACCCTTATAACATCACTTAGTGGTGACAAGGTCTTAGGTCAAACACCATAATGGTATGACCTCATACCCTTGACATCATTAATTTGGTGAGATTAATTATGAGGATAACATCTTAGGTGATGACCTCAGACCTTTATAACATCACTCAGTGGTGATGAGGTCTTAGGTCAGACACCATAATGGGATGACCTCAGACCCTTGACATCAGTAATTTGGTGAGATTAATTATGAGGATAACGTCTTAGGTGATGACCTCAGACCCTTATAACGTCACTCAGTGGTGACGAGGTGTTAGGTCAGACACCATAATGGGATGAACTCAGACCCATAACATCATTTATTTGGTGAGATTAAATATGAGGATAACGTCTTAGGTGATGACCTCAGACCCTTATTTCATCACTCAGTAGTGACGAGGTCCTAGGTCAAACACCATAATGGGATGACCTCAGACCCTTAATATCATTAATTTGGGGAGATTAAATTATAGGATAACATCTTAGGTGATGACCTCATACCCTTATAACATAACTCAGTGGTGACGAGGTCTTACGTCAGACACCATAATGGGATGACCTCAGACCCTTAACATCATTAATTTGGAGAGATTAATTATGAGGATAACATATTAGGTGATGACCTCAGACCCTTATAACATCAGTCAGTGGTGACGAGGTCTTAGGTCAGACACCATAATGGGATGACCTCAGACCCTTAATATCATTAATTTGGTGAGATTAAATTAGAGGATAACATCTTAGGTGATGACCTCATACCCTTATAACATAACTCAGTGGTGACGAGGTCTTAGGTCAGACACCATAATGGGATGACCTCAGACCCTTAACATCATTAATTTGGAGAGATTAATTATGAGGATAACATCTTAGGTGATGACCTCAGACCCTTATAACATCACTCAGTGGTGATGAGGTCTTAGGTTAGACACCATAATGGGATGACCTCAGACCCTTAACATCATTAATTTGGTGAGATTAATTATGAGGATAACATCTTAGGTGATGACCTCAGACCCTTATAATTTCACTCAGTGGTGACGAGGTCTTAGGTCAGACACCATAATGGGATGACCTCATAACCTTAACATCATGTATTGGGTGAGATTAAATATGAGGATAACATCTTAGGTGATGACCTCAGACCCTTATAACATCACTCAGTGGTAACGAGGTCTTAGGTCAGACACCATAATGGGATGACCTCAGACCCTTAACATCATTAATTTGGTGAGATTAATTATGAGGATAACATCTTAGGTGATGACCTCAGACCCTTATAACATCAGTCAGTGGTGACGAGGTCTTAGGTCAGACACCATAATGGGATGACCTCAGACCCTTAATATCATTAATTTGGTGAGATTAAATTAGAGGATAACATCTTAGGTGATGACCTCATACCCTTATAACATAACTCAGTGGTGACGAGGTCTTAGGTCAGACACCATAATGGGATGACCTGAGACCCTTAACATCATTAATTTGGAGAGATTAATTATGAGGATAACATCTTAGGTGATGACCTCAGACCCTTATAACATCACTCAGTGGTGATGAGGTCTTAGGTTAGACACCATAATGGGATGACCTCAGACCCTTAACATCATTAATTTGGTTAGATTAATTATAAGGATAACATCTTAGGTGATGACCTCAGACCCTTATAACATCACTAAGTGGTGACGAGGTCTTAGGTCAGACACCATAATGGGATGACCTCAGAACCTTAACATCATGTATTTGGTGAGATTAAATATGAGGATAACGTCTTAGGTGATGACCTCAGACCCTTATAACATCACTCAGTGGTGACGAGGTCTTAGGTCAGACACCATAATGGGATGACCTCAGACCCTTAACATCATTAATTTGGTGAGATTAATTATGAGGATAACATCTTAGGTGATGAACTCAGACCCTTATTTCATCACTCAGTGGTGACGAGGTCCTAGGTCAAACACCATAATGGGATGACCTCAGACCCTTAACATCATTAATTTGGTGAGATGAATTATGAGGATAACATCTTAGGTGATGACCTCAGACCCTTATAACATCACTCAGTGGTGACGAGGTCTTAGGTCAAACACCACAATGGGATGACCTCAGACCCTTAACATCAATTATTTAGTGTGATTAATTATGAGGATAACATCTCTGGTGATGACCTCAAACCCTTATAACATCACTCAGTGGTGACGAGGTCTTAGGTCAGACACCATAATGGGATGACCTCATACCCTTGACATCATTAATCTGGTGAGATTAATTATGAGGATAACATCTTAGGTGATGACCTCAGACCTTTATAACATCACTCAGTGGTGACGAGGTCTTAGGTCTGTCACCATAATAGGATGACCTCAGACCCTTGACATCATTAATTTGGTGAGATTAATTATGAGGGTAACATCTTAGGTGATGACCTCAGAAAGTTATAACATCACTCAGTGGTGACGAGGTCTTAGGTCAGACACCATAATGGGATGACCTCAAACCATTAACATCATTAATTTGGTGAGATTAAATATGAGGATAACATCTTAGGTGATGACCTCAGACCCTTATAACATCACTGAGTGGTGACGAGGTCTTAGGTTAGACACCATAATGGGATGACCTCAGACCCTAAACATCATTAATTTGGTGAGATTAATTATAAGGATAACATCTTAGGTGATGACCTCAGACCCTTATAACATCACTCAGTGGTGACGAAGTCTTAGGTCAGACACCATAACAGGATGACCTCAGACCCTTAACATCATTAATTTGGTGAGATTAATTATGAGTCTAACATCTTAGGTGATGACCTCAGACCCTTATAACATCACTCAGTGGTGACTAGGTCTTTGGTTTGACACCATAATGGAATGACCTCAGACCCTTGACATCATTAATTTGGTGAGATTAATTATGAGGATAACATCTTAGGTGATGACCTCAGACCCTTATAACATCACTCAGTGGTGCTGAGGTCTTAGGTCAGACACCAAAATGGGACGACCTCAGACTCGTGACATCATTAATTTTGTGAGATTATTTATGAGCATAACATCTTAGGTGATGACCTCAGACCCTTATAACATCACTCAGTGGTGACGAGGTCTTAGGTCAAACACCATAATCCGATGACCTCAGACCCTTTTCATCATTAATTTGGTGTGATTAATTATGAGGATAACATCTTAGGTGATGACCTCAGATCCTTATAACATCACTCAGTGGTGACGAGGTCTTAGGTCAGACACCATAATGGGATGACCTCAGACCCTTAACATCATTAATTTGGTGAGATTAATTATGAGGATAACATCTTAGGTGATGACCTCAGACCCTTATAACATCACTCAGTGGTGACGAAGTCTTAGGTCAGACACCATAACAGGATGACCTCAGACCCTTAACATCATTAATTTGGTGAGATTAATTATGAGTCTAACATCTTAGGTGATGACCTCAGACCCTTATAACATCACTCAGTGGTGACTAGGTCTTTGGTTTAACACCATAATGGAATGACCTCAGACCCTTGACATCATTAATTTGGTGAGATTAATTATGAGGATAACATCTTAGGTGATGACCTCAGACCCTTATAACATCACTCAGTGGTGCTGAGGTCTTAGGTCAGACACCAAAATGGGACGACCTCAGACTCGTGACATCATTAATTTTGTGAGATTATTTATGAGCATAACATCTTAGGTGATGACCTCAGGCCCTTATAACAACACTCAGTGGTGACGAGGTCTTAGGTCAAACACCATAATCCGATGACCTCAGACCCTTTTCATCATTAGATTGGTGAGATTAATTATGAGGATAACATCTTAGGTGATGACCTCAGATCCTTATAACATCACTCAGTGGTGACGAGGTCTTAGGTCAGACACCATAATGGGATGACCTCAGACCCTTAACATCATTAATTTGGTCAGATTAATTATGAGGATAACATCTTAGGTGATGACCTCAGACCCTTATAGCATCACTCAGTGGTGACGAGGTCTTAGGTCATACGCCATAATGGGATGACCTCAGACCATTAACATCATTAATTTGGTGAGATTAATTATGAGGATAACATCTTAGGTGATGACCTCATACGCTTATAACATCACTCAATGGTGAAGAGGTCGTAGGTCAGACACCATGATGGGATGACCTCAGACCATTAACATCATTAATTTGGTGAGATTAATTATGAGGATAACAACTTAGGTGATGACCTCAGACCCTTATAACATCACTCAGTGGTGACGAGGTCTTAGGTTAGACACCATAATGGGATGACCTCAGACCCTTAACATCATTAATTTGGTGAGATTAAATTAGAGGATAACATCTTAGGTGATGACCTCAGACCCTTATGACATAACTCAGTGGTGACGAGGTCTTAGGTCAGACACCATAATGGGATGACCTCAGACCCTTAACATCATTAATTTGGAGAGATTAATTATGAGGATAACATATTAGGTGATGACCTCAGACCCTTATAACATCACTCAATGGTGACGAGGTCTTAGGTTAGACACCATAATGGGATGACCTTAGACACTTAACATCATTAATCTGGTGAGATTAATTATGAGGATAACATCTTAGGTGATGACCTCAGACCCTTATAACATCACTCAGTGGTGAGGAGGTCTTAGGTCAAACACCATAATGGGATGACCTCAGACCCTTAACATCATTAATTTGGTGATATTAATTGTGCGGATAACGTCTTAGGTGTTGACCTCAGACCCTTATAACATCACTCAGTGGTGATAAGGTCTTAGGTCAAACACCATAATGGGATGACCTCATACCCTTGACATCATTAATTTGGTGAGATTAATTATGAGGATAACATCTTTGGTGATGACCTCAGACCTTTATAACATCACACAGTGGTGACGAGGTCTTAGGTCAGACACCATAATGGGATGACCTCTGACCCTTGACATCATTAATTTGGTGAGATTAATTATGAGGATAACATCTTTGGTGATGACCTCAGACCCTTATAACATCACTCAGTGGTGACGAAGTCTTAGGTCAGACACCATAACAGGATGACCTCAGACCCTTAACATCATTAATTTGGTGAGATTAATTATGAGTCTAACATCTTAGGTGATGACCTCAGACCCTTATAACATCACTCAGTGGTGACTAGGTCTTTGGTTTGACACCATAATGGAATGACCTCAGACCCTTGACATAATTAATTTGGTGAGATTAATTATGAGGATAACATCTTAGGTGATGACCTCAGACCCTTATAACATCACTAAGTGGTGCTGAGGTCTTAGGTCAGACACCAAAATGGGACGACCTCAGACTCGTGACATCATTAATTTTTTAAGATTATTTATGAGCATAACATCTTAGGTGATGACCTCAGACCCTTATAACATCACTCAGTGGTGACGAGGTCTTAGGTCAAACACCATAATCCGATGACCTCAGACCCTTTTCATCATTAATTTGGTGAGATTAATTATGAGGATAACATCTTAGGTGATGACCTCAGATCCTTATAACATCACTCAGTGGTGACGAGGTCTTAGGTCAGACACCATAATGGGATGACCTCAGACCCTTAACATCATTAATTTGGTGAGATTAATTATGAGGATAACATCTTAGGTGATGACCTCAGACCCTTATAGCATCACTCAGTGGTGACGAGGTCTTAGGTCATACGCCATAATGGGATGACCTCAGACCATTAACATCATTAATTTGGTGAGATTAATTATGAGGATAACATCTTAGGTGATGACCTCATACGCTTATAACATCACTCAATGGTGAAGAGGTCTTAGGTCAAACACCATAATGGGATGACCTCAGACCCTTAACATCATTAATTTGGTGATATTAATTGTGCGGATAACGTCTTAGGTGTTGACCTCAGACCCTTATAACATCACTCAGTGGTGACAAGGTCTTAGGTCAAACACCACAATGGGATGACCTCATACCCTTGACATCATTAATTTGGTGAGATTAATTATGAGGATAACATCTTAGGTGATGACCTCAGACCTTTATAACATCACTCAGTGGTGACGAGGTCTTAGGTCAGACACCATAATGGGATGACCTCTGACCCTTGACATCATTAATTTGGTGAGATTAATTATGAGGATAACATCTTTGGTGATGACCTCAGACCCTTATAACATCACTCAGTGGTGACGAAGTCTTAGGTCAGACACCATAACAGGATGACCTCAGACCCTTAACATCATTAATTTGGTGAGATTAATTATGAGTCTAACATCTTAGGTGATGACCTCAGACCCTTATAACATCACTCAGTGGTGACTAGGTCTTTGGTTTGACACCATAATGGAATGACCTCAGACCCTTGACATAATTAATTTGGTGAGATTAATTATGAGGATAACATCTTAGGTGATGACCTCAGACCCTTATAACATCACTAAGTGGTGCTGAGGTCTTAGGTCAGACACCAAAATGGGACGACCTCAGACTCGTGACATCATTAATTTTTTGAGATTATTTATGAGCATAACATCTTAGGTGATGACCTCAGACCCTTATAACATCACTCAGTGGTGACGAGGTCTTAGGTCAAACACCATAATCCGATGACCTCAGACCCTTTTCATCATTAATTTGGTGAGATTAATTATGAGGATAACATCTTAGGTGATGACCTCAGATCCTTATAACATCACTCAGTGGTGACGAGGTCTTAGGTCAGACACCATAATGGGATGACCTCAGACCCTTAACATCATTAATTTGGTGAGATTAATTATGAGGATAACATCTTAGGTGATGACCTCAGACCCTTATAGCATCACTCAGTGGTGACGAGGTCTTAGGTCATACGCCATAATGGGATGACCTCAGACCATTAACATCATTAATTTGGTGAGATTAATTATGAGGATAACATCTTAGGTGATGACCTCATACGCTTATAACATCACTCAATGGTGAAGAGGTCGTAGGTCAGACACCATGAAGGGATGACCTCAGACCATTAACATCATTAATTTGGTGAGATTAATTATGAGGATAACAACTTAGGTGATGACCTCAGACCCTTATAACATCACTCAGTGGTGACGAGGTCTTAGGTTAGACACCATAATGGGATGACCTCAGACCCTTAACATCATTAATTTGGTGAGATTAAATTAGAGGATAACATCTTAGGTGATGACCTCAGACCCTTATGACATAACTCAGTGGTGACGAGGTCTTAGGTCAGACACCATAATGGGATGACCTCAGACCCTTAACATCATTAATTTGGAGAGATTAATTATGAGGATAACATATTAGGTGATGACCTCAGACCCTTATAACATCACTCAATGGTGACGAGGTCTTAGGTTAGACACCATAATGGGATGACCTTAGACACTTAACATCATTAATCTGGTGAGATTAATTATGAGGATAACATCTTAGGTGATGACCTCAGACCCTTATAACATCACTCAGTGGTGAGGAGGTCTTAGGTCAAACACCATAATGGGATGACCTCAGACCCTTAACATCATTAATTTGGTGATATTAATTGTGCGGATAACGTCTTAGGTGTTGACCTCAGACCCTTATAACATCACTATGTGGGGACAAGGTCTTAGGTCAAACACCATAATGGGATGACCTCATACTCTTGACATCATTAATTTGGTGAGATTAATTATGAGGATAACATCTTAGGTGATGACCTCAGACCTTTATAACATCACTCAGTGGTGACGAGGTCTTAGGTCAGACACCATAATGGGATGACCTCTGACCTTTGACATCATTAATTTGGTGAGATTAATTATGAGGATAACATCTTTGGTGATGACCTCAGACCCTTATAACATCACTCAGTGGTGACGAAGTCTTAGGTCAGACACCATAACAGGATGACCTCAGACCCTTAACATCATTAATTTGGTGAGATTAATTATGAGTCTAACATCTTAGGTGATGACCTCAGACCCTTATAACATCACTCAGTGGTGACTAGGTCTTTGGTTTGACACCATAATGGAATGACCTCAGACCCTTGACATCATTAATTTGGTGAGATTAATTATGAGGATAACATCTTAGGTGATGACCTCAGACCCTTATAACATCACTCAGTGGTGCTGAGGTCTTAGGTCAGACACCAAAATGGGACGACCTCAGACTCGTGACATCATTAATTTTTTGAGATTATTTATGAGCATAACATCTTAGGTGATGACCTCAGACCCTTATAACATCACTCAGTGGTGACGAGGTTTTAGGTCAAACACCATAATCCGATGACCTCAGACCCTTTTCATCATTAATTTGGTGAGATTAATTATGAGGATAACATCTTAGGTGATGACCTCAGATCCTTATAACATCACTCAGTGGTGACGAGGTCTTAGGTCAGACACCATAATGGGATGACCTCAGACCCTTAACATCATTAATTTGGTGAGATTAATTATGAGGATAACATCTTAGGTGATGACCTCAGACCCTTATAGCATCACTCAGTGGTGACGAGGTCTTAGGTCATACGCCATAATGGGATGACCTCAGACCATTAACATAATTAATTTGGTGAGATTAATTATGAGGATAACATCTTAGGTGATGACCTCATACGCTTATAACATCACTCAATGGTGAAGAGGTCGTAGGTCAGACACCATGATGGGATGACCTCAGACCATTAACATCATTAATTTGGTGAGATTAATTATGAGGATAACAACTTAGGTGATGACCTCAGACCCTTATAACATCACTCAGTGGTGACGAGGTCTTAGGTTAGACACCATAATGGGATGACCTCAGACCCTTAACATCATTAATTTGGTGAGATTAAATTAGAGGATAACATCTTAGGTGATGACCTCAGACCCTTATGACATAACTCAGTGGTGACGAGGTCTTAGGTCAGACACCATAATGGGATGACCTCAGACCCTTAACATCATTAATTTGGAGAGATTAATTATGAGGATAACATATTAGGTGATGACCTCAGACCCTTATAACATCACTCAATGGTGACGAGGTCTTAGGTTAGACACCATAATGGGATGACCTTAGACACTTAACATCATTAATCTGGTGAGATTAATTATGAGGATAACATCTTAGGTGATGACCTCAGACCCTTATAACATCACTCAGTGGTGAGGAGGTCTTAGATCAAACACCATAATGGGATGACCTCAGACCCTTGACATCATTAATTTGGTGAGATTAATTATGAGGATAACATCTTAGGTGATGACCTCAGACCTTTATAACATCACTCAGTGGTGACGAGGTCTTAGGTCAGACACCATAATGGGATGACCTCATACCCTTGACATCATTAATTTGGTGAGATTAATTATGAGGATAACATCTTAGGTGATGACCTCAGACCCTTATAACATCACTCAGTGGTGATGAGGTCTTAGGTCAGACACCATAATGGGATGACCTCAGACCCTTAACATCATTAATTTGGTGAGATTAATTATGAGGATAACATCTTAGGTGATGACCTCAGACCCTTATAACGTCACTCAGTGGTGACGAGGTCTTAGGTCAGACACCATAATGGGATGACCTCAGACCCTTAACATCATTAATTTTGTAAGATAAATTATGAGGATAACATCTTAGGTGATGACCTCAGACCCTTATAACATCACTTAGTGGTGACGAGGTCTTAGTTCAGACACCCTAATGGGATGACCTCAGACCCTTAACATCATTAATTTGGTGAGATTAATTATGAGGATAACATCTTAGGCGATGACCTCAGACCCTTATAACATCACTCAGTGGTGACGAGGTCTTAGGTTAGACACCATAATGGGATGACCTCAGACCATTAACATCATTAATTTGGTGAGATTAATTATGAGGATAACATCTTAGGTGATGACCTCAGAACCTTATAACATCACTCAGTGGTGACGAGGTCTTAGGTTAGACACCATAATGGGATGACCTCAGACCCTTAACATCATTAATTTTGAGAGATTAATTATGATGATAACATCTTAGGTGATGACCTCAGACCCTTATAACAACACTTAGTGGTGACAAGGTCTGAGGTCAGACACCATACTTGGATGACCTCAGACCCTTAACATCATTAATTATGTGAAATTAATTATGAGGAAAACATCTTAGGTGATGACCTCAGACCTTTATAACATCACTCAGTGGTGACGAGGTCTTAGGTCAGACACCATAATGGGATGACCTCAGACCATTAACATCATTAATTTGGTGAGATTAATTATGAGGATAACATCTTAGGTGATGACCTCATACCCTTATAACATCACTCAGTGGTGACGAGGTCGTAGGTCAAACACCATAATGGGATGACCTCAGACCATTAACATCATTAATTTGGTGAGATTAATTATGAGGATAACATCTTAGATGATGATCTCAGACCCTTATAACATCACTCAGTGGTGACGAGGTCTTAGGTCAGTCACCATAATAGGATGACCTCACACCCTTGACATCATTAATTTGGTTAGATTAATTATGAGGATAACATCTTAGGTGATGACCTCAGACAGTTATAACATCACTCAGTGGTGATGAGGTCTTAGGTCAGACACCATAATGGGATGACCTCAGACCCTTAACATCATTAATTTGGTGAGATTAAATATGAGGATAACATCTTAGGTGATGACCTCAAACCCTTATAACATCACTCAGTGGTGACGAGGTCTTAGGTAAAACACCATAATGGGATGACCTCAGACCCTTAACATCATTAATTTGGTGAGATTAATTATGAGGATAACATATTAGGTGATGACCTCAGACCCTTATATCATCACTCAGTGGTGACGAGGTCTTTGGTCAGACACCATAATGGGATGACCTCAGACCCTTAACATCATTAATTTGGTGAGATTAATCATGAGGATAACATCTTAGGTGATGACCTCAGACAGTTATAACATCACTCAATGGTGACGAGGTCTTAGGTCAAACACCATAATGGGATGACCTCAGACCCTTAACATCATTAATTTTGTGAGATTAATTATGAGGATAACATCTTAGGTGTTGACCTCAGACCCCTATAACATCACTTAGTGGTGACGAGGTCTTAGGCCAGACACCATAATGGGATGACCTCAGACCCTTAACATCATTAATTTGGTGAGATTAATTATGAGGATAACATCTTAGGTGATGACCTCAGACCCTTATAACATCACTCAGTGGTGACGAGGTCTTAGGTCAGACACCATAATTGGATGACCTCAGACCCTTGACATCATTAATTTGGTGAAATTAATTATGAGGATAACATCTTAGGTTATGACCTCAGACCGTTATAACATCACTCAGTGGTGACGAGGTCTTAAGTCAGACACCATAATGGGATGACCTCAGACCCTTAACATCATTAATTTGGTGAGATTAAGTATGAGGATAACATCTTAGGTGATGACCTCAGACCCTTATAACATCACTCAGTGGTGATGAGGTCTTAGGTCAGACACCATAATGGGATGACCTCAGACCCTTAACATCATTAATTTAGTGAGATTAATTATGAGGATAACATCTTAGGTGATGACCTCAGACCCTTATAACGTCACTCAGTGGTGACGAGGTCTTAGGTCAGACACCATAATGGGATGACCTCAGACCCTTAACATCATTAATTTTGTGAGATAAATTATGAGGATAACATCTTAGGTGATAACCTCAGACCCTTATAACATCACTTAGTGGTGACGAGGTCTTAGGTCAGACACCATAATGGGATGACCTCCGACCCTTAACATCATTAATTTGGTGAGATTAATTATGAGGATAACATCTTAGGTGATGACCTCAGACCCTTATAACATCACTCAGTGGTGACGAGGTCTTAGGTCAGACACCATAATGGGATGACCTCTGACCCTTGACATCATTAATTTTGTGAGATTAATTGTGAGGATAACATCTTAGGTGAGAACCTCAGACCCTTATAACATAGTTAAGTGGTGAAAAGGTCTGAGGTCAGACTACTAATTTGGTTTAAGCAGACACCATTGCATAAGCTTCAGAGCCAAAAATCACATGACATACATTCAACAAAGTAAAAGAAGAAAATTATATCCTTCAGAGAGTACAAATATCCAAGGGTTATAGAGTAAAGCTTCACAAATTAAATCTAAGAGTAAGAAGGGAGAATGCTAGTGTCTTCGGCCTGATCCTGTTGGACGACCTGGGCCACCTCAGTAATGTCTTCTCTATGATCGGCCCCTCCAATCTCAGTGCCATCCAATGTGTCGTCTCTGCAGGCGCAGAAACCTCCGACTCAACCTCCTGAAGGGCCTGGACGAGCTAAGGGTTGGCAAAGTCGAGGCCTAAGAAATTAGAGGCCTTTAAACTCCCAGCCTCCCTCTCCTTGACATCAGCCCACTTGATAGTGGCTTTGATACCTCTTTCAAGGTACTCAAAGATGAATCTCATAAACTCATTAAAGGTTTTGTATTCATCTATTATCCCCTCAGAGGCATCATCGAGGGCTACCTTCACAACCGAGTTGACCTTCTATTACAGAACGTCGTCCTTGGCCTTCAGAGCCACAACATGGTCCTTCTTAACCTGAGAGATCTCCTTCTCCAACCCCTTCACCTTCTTCTCAGACTCACCAAGCTCAGACTTCAGGCGATCAATTTCTGAGTTCGGAGTGATTTGCACCTTCTCGGCCTCTTGACCCTTCTGGATGAGGGGCAACTTCCTCAAAGTCCAGTTGGAGAGGTGGTGCATAGCTGCCAAGCCCTGTAGATTTTGTGATCATGAATAAGTTGGAGACCAGATCAGAGGTTACACTTGGAAATTACAAAGAAATATGAGGTTATACCTAAATGGATCTGTGGATGCCGAACTCCACCAGTAGGGGTGTATCCAATGACCGGAAGAAAGGCTTATCAGCCTCAGTCATGGTGGAGCGGAAGGAATCCAGAGCCTGCAGACGGTAGCCCACGATGCTGTCGATAATCTTTAATTTCTCTAGACGAGTCGACAAAGCGTCTGCTGAAGAGATTGGGATGACAGAATCAACACTCTTTTTCTTCTGCCTCTGATCCTCAGGGGCATGTTCAGTTGGAGCCCTCTTCTTCGTGGCTTGGGGCTTTGAGGCAGAGGGAGCTGGAGGAGGAGCATTAAGACCTGCTTTCTTTGTGAGCCTCATCAAGCTAGGCACAACCATTTCCCAAAGCTCGTCTGAGATATCCTTTGGGCGCTCTGCAAAAATTAATAGATCTGAGTTAGAGAATCAGATATGAATAAACTCAGAGGTTCAACATTGAATAAAAAATGCTTACCAAACTCTACAAGAGGACTTTCACCTAGGCCGGTCTCAGAGAGGTAGTGGGGGGTCATCAAGTGTTCGAATTTTATGAGCAGACCATGCATCCCCTGATCTTTAAGGTCTTTCACCTTCTGAAGATTCTGCAGGCTCAGACCAGGGTTGGCCCTCGCAAACATTGTGACCTTACCCCATCTCAGGGGAATCCTCGGCTCTAGCAAAGACGAGGGAACATATGGACCAAATTCCCATGGCCCAAAAGCGAAGACATATCGAGGCTTCCAGTTGTGGTTGGAAATCTGAGTTATTAAGAGCATCTTTTTCTCAGGCTTCCGAGCTACAAAATGATAGTAGCTCGGATGATTTTTGGCAAAGGAGGGAACATAACAACCAACGAAGACCTAAACTAGAATGTCTGAGTGGTGGACAGCCCTCCACAAGACTATGGCCCCTATTATGACCCTCCAAGCATTAGGGGACAATTGGGAAGGGGCCAAATTGATGAAGGCAAGGATGGACATAATAATGGGATGAATGGGCAAATGAAACCCTAACTTGAACATCTGCTCGTACAAGAAGATCTCACCATATCGGCCATGGTAAGCCCTCTCTTCCCTCAGAGGTCTTCTAAGCTTTATGGAGGGACTGATGGAGTACAGATATCTGAAGCAAAGAAGGTCTACCTCAGTAACGGTACTCTCAATCTCGGCCGCCTCAGAGACGTCGACATCGCTCGCAGCGTCATCATCGTCGTCATAATCTTGCTCAACGTCGGCCGGAGCAGACGTTGATGGATTACTCGGGAACCTCTGAGCGAACTAGGCCCCGGTGACAGCCGACAGAGGAATGGCGTTAAGAATGGGTGGAATGGCCACACTCGACTCAACAATCTCAACCTCTGAGGAAGAGGATGAGGTGCTTGAATTATTATGGGATGAGGCCCGGCTAGAGACCTCGACTTGATCAGGGGCCTAATTCTGCCAAGTTGTGAAGTCCATGGCCTCCTGGAAGGAATCCACAGACATAGGGTCTGAGGTGGAAGACTCAGACTCGGACATCGGTACTAGTTCGGCAGGGACCTCTGTTTGGTTGAATGGTTCCAATGGATCGGGGTATATCACCCTCATGGGTGGTGGAAATATGGGTCTAAGAGGGAACTCTTATGACCTACGAGCCTCCTCCTGTGCTCTCTCTATTTGCCTAATTTTTTCTAAATTCTTCTCTCTGAGAGAGGGGAACTCCTCAAGAAGTTGGTAGAGGGGTTTGAGCATCAGAGGCAGACACTACACTTTAAAGATCAAATGACAAACAAGATTGGCTAAGGAAATAAAGCAATTTAAAGATCAAACTGCCCAAACTTAGCAAGAACAGTTCGCCTAAAAACTATGGAAGACTCACCAGAAAACTCAGAAGCTCGTCGAAAAACACAAATAGAAGGGAAAAACTAGAGAAAATGAAGACAAATGAAGGGAAGAAGATACCTGAAGATGAAACGATAAGGGAAAGCGAAGAAAATGCGAGGAAATCACCACCAAGGACTTCTAAAGCTAAATCGTGAAGAAAATGCCCTTTAGAGAGACAAACTGCTGAAGTGAAATCGTGCCAGGAAAGAGAATTAAGGAAGAAGGGGGGAAAATGAGGGTTCAAACCCTTAAATATGCAGGAACGTTTCCCAAGGCCCATCATTGCCTTGGGATCCCCAAAGGGCGACTGATAACACATGCTTGTTAAGCAAGCCACACTTTAGCATTGGACAAGTGTCAAACGAACATTGGCTCATAGGAGAAAGGCCTCGGAGGTTTAGAGATCCCATAGTCACCTGCTCTCACATGTAACTAAGGGCTGGGGGTGATTGATATGCCCTAAGTGTGACCTCGGCTCAGAGACACCAACCTCGGTCGAGATTATGGCCGATACTGGAAAAGCCTTGGGCACGCGACATCAGCCCTCGGCCATAGCAAGGTCGGCCCAGGCTGACACTACCACCAACCTCTCCAAGGGACACTATATGTATCATAAGGGTCAGCAGCACTCCAGTACACCTGGGAATGGCAACCTCGACCAGATGTAGGCCAAGCTCTCAAGAAGCCTTACTTCTACCAAGGTCAACATCATCAAGATATCAGTTAATGCTCTAAGCACATGCCATCTCAACCTCGGCCCAGGCCGACCCCTATCCATTGTCTCAGCTGAACTTAAGCTGAGACCTTCATGGCTCATCTCGAATTGAACGAGCAACTAGACTTATCAAACTCGTCTTCTCCCAGGTTGAGATCATGACCAAGCATGATAGCCGAGCACCTATTGACATGGATAAGGACACGTGGACACAAATCAGTTATAAAAAATCATTCCCCACACGTGGGGAGAATATTTTGTCATTCTCTACATGTGACAGTGACAGATGTCTTATCCATATTGGCTAGATCAACACACACATGCTCATTGCATGCATAGGGGGCACATTACATCCCCTAGGGACTATATATAGAGGCCATCCTCTACCTTGCAAAGGATCCAGAATTGGCAACCCTAACTGAAATTCTGTTCAAATACACAGTAGAGAGAGAAAGCTTGAGAGATTGTATCCATGGCCATTAGAGCCCTCATACAGTGATACACATCATACACTTGCACAGTGGACGTAGGCCTAATTGGATGAACCACTTATATTCCGGTGTTAATCCTCTTCTCCTCACCTCCTTCAACTATGTGTGGATACCTTCTATATACCTTTATCCTGCCATTGTTGACATTGAATTGAGCTTACAAACACCTTGAAGGGTGGTGCTGTTTCCAGCATCATCATCGAGCATGGTGTTGTTATGAAAAATTGGCAACACGCTCCACTAATTGGAAATGATGTGTATCAGGGTCCCAGATGCCCTCCCTATGGCAATGGGATAGGTTGTTTTTACTTTACTTTATTTCTGAAATTATGCTTTCTTTGTGTTTGATAAAATGTGTCACTGATATTTTAATTTTCATTTATTTGCAGTTGACAGAAAAAGAAGGTCCCCAAAAGAGACAGAAGTTAACTTAAAACATCTGACACTTATCTGGAGTTTGCATCAGGATGTTGTCGACGAGCATATTAGATCTGCTTCATACTTGCTGCAGTATAAAAGTTACACCTCATCTTTTACTGCTCGTTCAGTGATAGGTGAAGAAGAACTAGCACCAGCCTCTGAAGGTTCTTCTCCTGAGTCACACATTCCTCTTAGTGACAGGATGAAGAGAAGAAGAGATCATGCCCTCTTCGAGAAATTTTCCTCTATTGCTAGAGAGGCAAAGAAAAGCAAGCATGATGTCCCAGAAGAAGGGATAAGAAAAATCGATGCACCTCCTTCGGTTGCTACTATGAAGGTTGTCGAGAAGCCCCCAGTGGCTCCGAGCAAGGTCGCTTCTCTAAGCGAGGTTATAGTCATATCCGCGACGAAGACTACATCTTTGGTCGAGACCGTTGATGCTCCTTCGAGGAGGCTGAAGAAGAGCTCCTCGGTCAATTTGGCTGAATCCATCTCTCAGCCTCTAACTACCGGAAGTGGTGTTCCTACTTTCGTTGCTCCGAGTTCTTCCATGAGCTCAGTGAAGTCTTGGATCATTCCCGAGATCCAAGGTATTAAAGAAAATCTTTCCCGGGATAGGGTTACCACTTTGGCAGCTCAGCACATTGCCTCAGTAAGTATTACAAATCTAAACTTTCATTTTTCATGTTATGTGCTTTCACTGACTTACAGTTATTTTCTTTTTCCAGTTAGTAACTTGTTTCAATACAATATTGAAGAAGGACGAAGCTATCAAGGCGTCAATCTCCTTTGGTGGTGTAGAGGAGGCTTTTGTAGGTTTGACGCAGTCTTTAAAAGATTCTCGTCAAAAGTATGTTGATGATAAAGCTGCCTGGGAGAAGCATCTCAATTCGATCGAGCAGGAGAAGGATCAGGCTGTTGAGGTCTCCAAGGGATTGGAGAAGAAAATAAAAGAATTTGAAGGTAAGAATAAAGAGCTCGAAGGGAAGCTCCAAAATGCTGGAGAGCTTGAAGGTAAGCTCAAGTCTGTTGAGGAAGAGCTGGGTAGACTTCATGACGTTGGTCGTCAGAAGGAGGAGGTAGAAAAGAAATTGAAAGATGCCAAGGAACTTCTATCCAAGAAGCTTTCCTCGGAGAAGGTGAAAAGGAAGTTGGCTATAAAAAAGTCCTTCAGTGCTGGCTGGGACAAAGGTAAGAATAAGGGTTTGGCTGCCATGGTCTCACAAATGGAGTATGTCAGCCTCAAATACTTTAGGGATGCTTGGGTGGCTGCTCTGACAGAGATGAATGTCGATGAGAACTCCTACCTATTTCAACGACACATTCCTGGCCCCCTCCTACTCCCGGGGAAGAAGAAAAGGACAAAGCTACCTCCAAGGAATCTTCTATGATGGTTGGGGATCAAGTACCTACTATTTAACTTTGCTACGAATAACCCCAACTAACTATTACTCCTACCGAGCAGCTCCAGTAAACCAATATTTTAGCCGAGCAGCTTCCAGCACCCACCGAGCAACCTTTTGGGCCATCCGAGTAACCTTCCTCTTCGTCCCAGCCTCCCGAGAAAGTTTTGGGAGACAAGGAGAAGGTGTAGAGTTATTTGGACTTTTCTCTCTATTTTATTTTCTTTGTCAAATGTAACTCTGAACTATGTACTTCTCCTTTATGATGTAATAAAATTTGAAATTTTGATTATGCATACTGTTGATTCTCTTCTTCTTGCTCTGTTTGTACTCTTATTGATTCTTGCTATCTGTTCCTTTTACTAGCTTATGCCCAGGATGGAATTGTTATCTGCTCATGATACAAAATTGTTGAGACAATGCAATGAATACTTCAAAGTTGGTCATACAGATATGACTGAAGCTCAGATTGTTGATATCCTCGGTCCAGATGCTTCAGAGCAAGCAGTCGAAGCCTACCAGTACTTAAAGTGTCTGCTCGATCGGGAGGTGGATAATAATGCAACATATTATGAGATGATTGAAGACCTCCAAGGCATTCTCGAGGAGCTTCAACAATAATACAAGGAATCTACAACCCTTTTGCACTAAGGATATGAGAAGAAGTATCAGCAGCTGAATGGTGATAAGGGATATGATAAGTTGTTTGCTGGTTATGATGTGAGGGAGAGAACTTTGAAAACCGAGGTCGAAGAGCACAGGCAGATAGCCAAGTTTCTA
Source organism: Sambucus nigra (assembly GCA_949130495.1). Taxonomy (NCBI): domain Eukaryota; kingdom Viridiplantae; phylum Streptophyta; class Magnoliopsida; order Dipsacales; family Adoxaceae; genus Sambucus; species Sambucus nigra. The sequence goes on along the minus strand of OX422215.1, from coordinate 287,466,538 downwards.
GAGAAGGAAAATAATAACCCGCGAGGAGTGGTATCCCAGCTGAGGTTTGCAGCCTCTACCTCAAACACTTTGGTACCTGTGAACGACGAGGGATTCTCTTTCTTGGAGGTCAAAAATGCCAATCTGAGAGACGAATTAGAAACCTTAAAGAGGATTGGGCCTTCTACCTCTACTCGGGGACGAGCAAGAGCTTCTCGGGGATGAGCAAGGGCTGCTCGGATTACTATTAAATAACAAAGAACTCAATCGGCTCTGGAGAACCAAGCCTTCCAATTGATGGCAAAGAACCAGGCATTGGCTGAGATGTCTAAGAAAATCATGAATCTGGACGAGAATCTCTCTGCTCAAAAGTCTTCTTTGGAGAGTAAAGAAATTTTAGCAAAGAACCTCCTCGAGCAATTTGAGAGGCTAACCTATCAATTCCACAAGCAGCCCAGGGAGTTTTGGATGGTTGGTTATAATGAAGCCCTCTACCATCTAGATGATCAGATCCAAAATGCAAATAATATGGGTTACAAGCAAGGATGGCTAAATGCTTTGGGCGTGCTGCAGTTGGAACAAGGTCATTACTTGTGGGATTACCAAAATCCTGGGTTGCTCAACCTACCAGTGCCTCCTTCCAAGCTTGATATGAGCTGGATTCCTGCTCGGACCATTCCACAATGCCTAATTTCAAAGTATCTCAGAGACTACAATCTTCACTCCAACTTTGATATATCTCGCCCAGAGCACCTTCTTGATCGGCCATCAGTTATGAACATCAGGATGCTTAAAGATTTGAACTTCATAAACTCCCCCTATGCCTTAGACGATCCTCCTGCTGGTGAAGAACCTGTTTCAAAGGCAGAGTTGAAAAAACCCATAGAATAGGATTCCTGATGTAATAATTTTTTTATGTACTTTATTCTCAATGTATTTTGTTCTGGATTTAATGAAAAACTTCTATTTTTTTTTGCAATCTTGATTGCCATTGTCTTGTAGGTATTTTGTAAAACACTTTACTTATTTACTAATGAATGTGCATGTATATCTGTTAAAACGATAACAAAATTGTGTTATTTGACGATAAACTAAAGTTGATGAAAACTTATTGTCGACTATCCTGAATTTGTGGTAATCACTTGACGATTACCCGAAATGGATGATATTTTGTTTCTCGACCAACTTGGTGGTAATTTGAAATGTTACAAGTATTAAAAATTTTCTTGATCATTTTTTAATTCTAAGTCATTAGTTGACTTTTATCACATAATCCTTCTTTGTTTAATAGAAATGTTCCCGACCAACCGGAGTTGGTGGATTTTCTTCCCAACCAATCGGAGTTGATATTTCCGGGAAATATTTTTATTCCCAACCAATCGGAGTTGGTGGATTTTCTTCCCAACCAACCGGAGTTGGTATTTCTGGGAAATATTTTTCTTCCCGACCAACCGAAGTTGGTGGATTTTCTCCCCAACCAACCGGAGTTGATATTTCTGGGAAATATTTTTATTCCCGACCAACCGGAGTTGGTGGATTTTCTTCCCAACCAACCGGAGTTGGTATTTCTGGGAAATATTTTTCTTCTCGACCAACCGGAGTTGGTGGATTTTCTTCCCAACCAACCGGAGTTGATATTTCTGGGAAATATTTGTATTCCCGACCAACCAGAGTTGGTGGATTTTCTTCCCAACCAACCGGAGTTGGTATTTATGGGAAATATTTTTATTCCTGTCCAACCGGAGTTGGTGGATTTTCTTCCTAACCAACCGGAGTTGGTATTTTTGGGAAATATTTTTATTCCCGACCACCCGGAGTTGCTGAGTAGTGTGTAGCACTAGTATTCCACGAAAAAAAAAATTCAACAAAAGGAGAGAATTGGGTAGAATATTCACATTTTATTCATACTGAAGAAACTACATTACATGAGGGTTTACATTACTGATAATATTTGCGTAGATGCTCTGCATTCCATGCATTCTTAAACTCCTCCCCTTCTAAAGTTTCAATTCTATATGTCCCTGGTCGAACAACCTCTGTTACTCTGTAGGTCCCATGCCAGTTAGCTTCCAGTTTATTGTTCTTTTGAATTACTTTCTTCAGCACATAGTCCCCTTCTTTCAGGTCGCACTTCTTCACTCTCTTGTTATAGAACAAGGTTGTTCATTGCTAATAAGCAGCATTCCTGATGGCTGCTTCTTCTCTAACTTCTTCGAGCATGTCCAAGTCTAACCTTCTCATTAAGTCGCTGACATGGGAGTTAAAGTTCAGCACTCGATGTGTTGGGAGGACCAACTCGGCAGGTATAACAGCTTCACTTTCAAATGCCAGCATATATGGATATTCTCCAGTTGCTGCTCGGGGAGTAGTACGATAAGCCCATAGTACTGAATGTAGCTCGTTAATCCAGTTTGCTTTCGCGTCATTCAATCTTTTCTTCAAGCCATTTAGCAGCGTTCTGTTTGTCACTTCAGTTTGTCCATTGCTTTGGGGATGGCCTGGTGTCGAGTGAATCTTCAAGATATTTGACTGATGATAATAGGCAGTGAACTCCTCATTGTCAAATTGTGTTCCATGGCCGGTGATGAATGCATGGGGAAGACCATATCTATAAATGATATTTTTCCAAATAAATTGGTACACCTTTTCGTACGTCATATCGACAAGAGGCTCGGCTTCCACCCACTTAGTAAAGTAATCCACTGCGATGATGAGATATTTAAATCTTCCTCGGGTCGTTGGAAGTGGCCCAACTAAGTCAATTCTACACATGGCAAATGGCCAAGGGGAAGTAATAGGTGTCAACAATGCTTGGGGAGTTCTTCGGATAGTGGAGAAGCGTTGACACTTGTCACATTTTTGGGCATAGGCTATACAATCAGCCCTCATTGTTGGCCAGTAGTATCCTTGCATCATCACTCTTTGCAAAAGCATCTGACCTGCTACATGGCCTCCACAGGACCCTTCATGGACCTCTTCAATCAAATCTTTCACCTCGAAGGGATGCACACATCTTTGCAAACCTGCCATAATTCCTCGTCTGTATAGAATAACATTAGTCAGTACATAACGAGCAGCATTAAACTTCAATTTCTTGGCTGCGAGTTTGTCAATCGGTAATTCTCCCTCCTTAATATATTCCCTGATGGGATCCATCCAAGATGGCCCTAAATCAAGGGTAATAAAATTCATCGTCAGATCTTCATCTATGCTCCAACCAGCTAGAACTTCAATTGGGATTGTTCTTCGTAGCTCGGTATGAGTAGCCGATGCTAATAGAGCTAAAGCGTCTGTTCTTGCATTCTTCATTCTTGGTATTCTGACCAGTTGAACAGTAATAAATTCCAATACCTATTCCATCTCCTTTGCATAGTACTTAATCATCAACTCTCCTTTTGCTGTATATGCACCAAGCATTTGGTTTACAATCAACTGTGAGTCACTGCATACGATTACCTACTCTGCCTTCATGGTTTTTGCCAGACTAAGACCTGCAATCATCGCTTTATATTCATCCATATTATTAGAAGCTTGAAATTGAAAGCGCATAGCATATTCTATATCAACCTCGTCTGGACTTTTTAATACAATCCCAGCTCCACTACCTGAGGTGCATGATGAGCCATCCATATATAGGTTCCATACAGGTATTTCGTCCTCAAACTTCTTATTGGATAAAGTTCCTCGATGGAATATTTGTTACTCCTTTATCTCCAATTCTACCACACCTCGCTGCTCGTCGACCTTATTCTCTTGCTCTCCGACCAACTTAAGTTGATCGGGGTTTAAATTTGATGATCATGTAACATCCACAGGTTGGTCGGTGTTCATCTTTTGCTCCTCGGGGGTATCAGGATAAGTGAACTCTGCTATAAAATTTGATACTGCTTGCCCTTTTAGTGACGATCTAACCTCATAAATTATATCATACTCACCGAGTTCTATTTCCCAATACATCAATCTCCCTGATTTTATTGGTTTATGAAGATCTTGCCTCAACGACATATCGGTATATACGACTATGGTATGAGCCGGGAAGTATGGCTTCATTCTTCTACTCGCTTCGATTAGCGCCATTGCCAACTTTTTAAGTTTTAGATATCTGATCTCTGCTCCTCGGAAGGCCTTACTAGTGTAATAAATTGGTTTTTGTATTCCATCCTCTACTCTTATTAATGCCGAGCTAATTGCATTTTCTGAAACTGCCAGATACAAGTACAACCTTTCTCCCATCACTAGCCTGGACAACAGCGGCGGTGCTCCCAAATATTTCTTCAATTCTTGAAAAGCTTTCTCGCATTCTTCATTCCATTCAAAAGTCTTTCGGAGCATTTTGAAGAATGGGAGGCATCTATCAGTTGCTCGCGATACAAATCTATCAAGCGCTGTTACTCGCCCTGTAAGAATTTGCACTTCTTTCTTTGTTGTCGGAGATCGTAGTCCCAATAGAGCTTTGATCTTTTCAGGGTTTTCTTCAATGCTTCGTTGATTGACAATATACCCGAGAAACACGCCTTCTCGTACTCCAAATATGAACTTAGTCGGGTTCAACTTCATTTGATATTTATCTAATTGATCAAAGGTCTGGCCTAAGTCAACTAGATGGTCAACAGTTCTCTTGCTCTTTGTCAGCATATCATCAACATAAAATTCCATATTGCAACTGATTTTCTCTGCAAACACCTTGTTCATCAGCCGCTGATATGTTGCACCTGCATTTTTCAAACCAAAAGGCATAGCATTATAACAATAAGTTCCCCTATGGGTAATGAAAGAGGTACTCTCTCTATCTTCAGATTTCATTTTAATCTGGTTATATCCAGAATAAGCATCCATGAAGCTCAGTAGCTCGTGTCTCGAGGTAGCATCCACTAATTGATCAATTCGGGGCAAGGGAAAATGATCCTTTGGACATGCCTTATTGAGGCCGGTGAAGTCTACACACATCCTCCATTTGTTGTTCTTCTTTTTCACCATCACTACATTTGCTAACCAGTCTGGATATTTAACATCTTCAATAAAGAAAGCTTTCTGGAGCTTCTCGACCTCCTCCTGTATAGCTTGGTTCTTCTCGGGGCTGAACACTCTTATTCTCTGCTTCACTGGCTTGATCTCTTTATTCACACTGAGCTCGTGACATAAGAAATTTGGGTATATTCCGGGCATATCCTCATGACTCCAAGCAAAAGTTTGTTTTCTGCTTTTTAAGAAAACTATCAACTCCTGTTTTAGTGAGGCATCTAACGACGAACCTATCTGAGTTGTTCGTTCAGGTTACTCGTCGTCCAGAATGATGTTTTCAGTAGCTTCCACCACCTGACCTTTCACAAGTTGCGACTCGTCTCTAGGATCCAATGTTTCAATTTCTGCACCTTCATCCACCTGATAGGTAGTAGTCTTTTTCCTAGATTCCTCCAGTTCCTCCTGCTCGGCAGATGAATAGTAGCATTCCCGACCTACTTTTTGATCACCCTTCACAACTCCTACTCCAAAATTTGTTGGAAATTTTAGGCATTGATGTACCGTAGATGGTACTACTTCGAACTTCTTCAATCCTACTCTTCCCATGATGATATTATAGGCTGATTGAACATTCTTATCCATCACGAAGAAGCGTAATCTTTCTGTTCAACAAGAAGGCCATGTACCAATGAACATATCCAACTTGATCGTCCCAAGTGGAAAAACTTTCTCGCCAGCAAAATCGAGGAGGGGCCTATGATAAGGCTCTAATTGAGACAGCTTTAGATTTAAGTTGTTGAAGCACGAGTAGAACATAATATCAGCTGAGCTACCATTATCAACCAATACTCTCGAGATCATTACTTCCTTCATTCTCATTTTGATCACCAATGGGTCATCATGAGGATACAGCACACCCGCGAGGTCGTTCTTGGAGAAACCGATGACCAGTTTTTCTTTGTTGACCTTCCTCGGGTGATCATCTTCAGCAAAGTTTATTCGTTGAATATATTAACAGGCTTGAGCCTCATTGAGGTAAGATTTTCTTTCTGCAGTAAGGTATCCACCTCCTGCATCTCCACCTGTAATAACATTACAATCAAATGATCCAAAATGTATTAAAAACACCTCACATTCTGGCTGCCTTGGTCTTTTGGGAAGATCGGGGTCATCTTCTGGATCATTTTTATGGTCTCTTTTCTTGTTATCCTCTGCTCGACAAGGAGATCTAGACCTATCTCTTGCTCGGTCGCTGTTTCTTCTTTCATTTCTACGATTAACATACTTTGCCAATTTTCCTCGTTTAATGAGTGCTTCGATCTCATTCTGAAGAGCTATGCAATTTTGGTCGTGTGGCCATGATCTTTGTGGAACTCGCAATATTTGGCCTTATTCCTCTTGTCAGGGTCTGACTTCATTTTCTCTGGCCAGTTTAACTCCTCGTTGTTCTTGATTTCTTCTAGAATGTGGTTGATGTCTACCTTCAAAGGAGTATAATTTTCAAATTTCTTCAATACCTCCCATGATGGCTTTGTTTTTGAGTGCTTGTCACCACCATTATTCTTATGCTCTTTCTTTTTGGCCTTATCAACCTCCACCTTGGTCTCTTTGGTATCCATATTCTTCTTTGCATCCATAGCCTCCTCGGCATTCATGATCTTGGCCGCTTTTGCCATCAGTTCTGACATGGTTCTGGGTGGATCTTTGGCCAAAGTGTAGTACAACTTATTGGGCAACACCCCACTCATCAGAGCAGTAATCGCTACCTTTTCCTCATAATCAATAACTTCGAGTTTCTCATTATTGAAATGAGTTATATAATCCTTGGTACTCTCACCTGCCTTTTGTTTAACACTTAACAAGTGTGCTACTCGTTTAACCGGTTTTGCTCCAAAACAGAAGTTTCCAATGAAGAGCTCGGCCAGTTGAAAGAAAGTTGAAATCTTACCCCTAGGAAGTTATTGTACCACATTTGAGCAGATCCTGTAAGAGTTCCCGACAATGCCCTGCATCTCATCTCATCTGCCACAGCATAGATGTCAGCAGCAGCTTGGTATTGCTCTATATGAAGGACAGGGTCGGTTTTTCCATCATATTTAGGAGTTACAGCAGATGCTTTGAACTTTGATGGTGTGGGAAAATCCACAATTGCTTGGACAAAAGGTGTCCCTTGGACAAAAGTTCTTTGTAGAGGATTCTTGGCCTTAGCCATTTCCTCTAATCTATCCTCCAACCTCTGAATAGATCCTTTCCACGCATCATTTCCCTCCTCAGGTCTACTGGTTCGAGCAATTGATCATGTTAAAGTCGCTTACTGGGATCTATCTTGTCGAGCAACTGGTTGTGATTGGGCAGAACCTTCTCTTAGATCAAATGGTCATCGAAAGTTTCTCGAAACAGCCTTAGGAGGACTTTTATTCTTCCTAGGGCCCAATCGATCAAAAGGAGAGACCCTACTTAATCTTTCCAGTGCACTAGTCCTTTCTGGAGAGAGAGTGATGTGTTGTTTAGTATCTGTGGCTTGTACTAACGAAGTTCGACCCGGTTGATAAGAAAAATCATCAGATTTCTCAGTGCGATATGAATCGCTTTGCCTAATGCGTGAAGAAACTAAACGGGTATTTCTTTGAACACTTCGTTGTCTTGAATAGGTCGATGCTCCACCTTGGATAGTTTGCATGAGTTGTCGCATAGTCTCTTGCATAGTTGTCTGACCTTAATCCAGATTGGCCATAATTGCAGCCAGATCTTGGACATTTGGAGGAGCGGATGGATTTGGGGGGTTTCCAGTGTTTCGATTGCTGGATTCAGGATTGTCAGCCAATGGTGATCAATTGTTTTTGGTGAAAAACGAAAATTACAGTCGTTTCCCACAGACGTCGCCAATCTGTTGATGTAAAAAATTAGATTATCTCTAATTATTTAATCATAGATAAAATAAATAAGACAAAAGAATTTTTAAAGTGGTTCAGCTTTATTAGAATAGCCTACGTCCACTGTTGTTGTTATTGCTGAGTGTTTGGGAATTCTCGATAACAGGTTTTTTACCAAGAAATTGCCCCCCCCCCCCCATTACAATGAGGATGATACAATGTATTTATAGCCCTGAGGCTGTACATGTGAAAGGATAACACATAGCTGTCCAATAAGCGTATACATCTGTATGATAATAATCAGCATTTAATGCGCATTTAATCCTCTTAATTGTCTGATAATAAATGCTCTGATCGAGGTGCAGCTCAGACCGCCTAAGTATCTCGGTATCCATGAGTTTCTCGGTGCAGTAAAGTTCTGCGGAGAGCACCCACTGCTCGGAGTATCTGAGTTGGTCGGGGAAATTGAGTTCCTCGAAGTCAAGGTGTTGTCCATAAGTGTTTGTTATTGCCACGCAGATTGCCACGTGTCTCCACTTAATTGAGCCATGTCAGCAGACTAAATTTGGTATCAACATCCAACTTCTTGTAAATTAATTTGGTTCAAATGTTTCTTTTAAATTACAAATTCTTATTTCGACAATCTGTTTTTCTAAAATAGTGGGTGGTTATCTCGTATACTTACTATATTATAGTGATGCTGAGAATGATCCATCTATGATTCCCATTATTATTGAAGTATCGGGTTGGCCACCCCTTATTTTGGTGAGCGGGTTGTCACAGGTTTCCAAAGATAAAAACATCCTTTGTGTTTACAAGATCCGAGTTTACATAACCATGTGTCATAGAGATATTGTGTTTGCACCATTATTTCATTCTTCATCATTCGAAGAACCTGTTTCATGCGGTGGACTCCATACTTTCTTATTGATAATTGATGTGGTTGTCTAAGTGGATACCGAGGTAAACGTGGACTCGTGTGTTGTGGACCTTGCGTAGGTGGACTCCTGTGTTGCAATGTGGAGGAGCGATTGAAGAGAAGAAGAGGCATCAAGACTTGTGGGGATTGAGTCATTGAGTAAGACTACAATCTTTCTTTGTAAAACCGTATCATAGTGATTGTCTGGCCTGGGCCATATGAATTTTTTTCTCGTTGTGGTTTCCTCGTACATCAGCGTGTTCACGTGTTTTGTGAGCATTGGTTACCTTATCTTGCTTATATCACCAGATGCGTGTTTAGGGATTAAGAAGATAAAGTTGGCTTAATCGAAATTGGTTCACAAAATTGCTGCTAAATAAAATTAAGAAAAAGTTTTTTGAAAAATTATTTTCACCTAAAGGACACATAGATGGACCCCATCGCATTTACAAATTGGTATTAGAGCTAGAAACACTATTTTAATATGTGAGTGATCCCATGTGTCTTTAGGTATTTATGATGGTTTTACAACTCTTATATTTGATGGGTTGAATTATTCTTATTGGAAGATGCATATGAGGTGTGCACTTAAGGATATAGATGAACGTGTTTATTTAGCCGTAGAAAAAGGGTGGACACCACCAGTCATGAAAGAAGGTGAGGCCACACACTTAAAACCTGTTGAGTCATACACTAAAGTCGAACACAGTCTTGCACAATAAAATTCAAAAGGTTTAAATGTTATTTTTTCATTTTTCACATGAGAAGAGTATAATCGTATTATGATGTGTGAGACATCAAAAGAGGCTTGGGATATCCTTACACTCACTCACGAGGGAACTAGCACTATTATGACGTCTAAACTCCAAAACCCTACAATCCAATTTGAGATGATTAAAATGTTAGAGAGTGAGATGCTTGATGAGTTTTATTATAGGTTGTCCCATATTGTCAACTCGTCGTTTAACTTGGGAGAGAAAATACCTGATAACCTCATAATAAACAAAATCTTAAGGTCGTTGCCCACTAGATTTGATCCAAAGTGACCGTTTTAAACTCGTTGTGTTTTCTTGACTTGATGAAACTAAAAAATCTTATAGGTGACCTACAAACTTATGAGCTTGACATGTTTACCTCCAAGCAAGTTCCAAATAAAGAAAAGGGCATCGCTTTGAAAGCCTAGAAGGAGGAAACTAAAGTTTTAGAGGAAAACGAATCCAACACCGATTTTGAAGATGTAGCCTTGTTGGAAATAAAGTTCAATAAGTTTCTTAAGTTTTAAAAGAAATTAAAAGATACCAAAAGACTTGAGAAATTCAAGAAAAACAAGGCCAATCACATCCCTAAGAACCGAAGTGAGAATGATAAGAGTGATGATTCATATAGGTGTTTTGGTTGTGAGGGTTATGTCCATAGGATAACGGAGTGCCCCACTAGACTTAAGAAAGAGGGAAAGAAATCGATTGTATATAATGCCACCCTTAGTGATAATGAACTATAAAAGGGATAAGATACCCCCATTAAGATCAACTAAAATGTGTTCAGGGTTTTTCATGTGAGCGATGAAGATAAATCTTCTCATGAATATCCTTATGTGTATGACACTTCTGAGGCCATAGTTTGTGAATCCCAAGTGAGTGAGGGTGAAGGGAGTGATGATAAGGATGTAGAGGAAAGTGAGTTGCAAGTTGCCTTCCATAAATTATATGAGGAAACAGTGAGGGTGAAGAAGGAAACTGTAGACATCCCATTCAGTGACCCCCTAACTCTCCTTAGGTCCCTAGTACCTCCCTTCATCGCTATAAACCCAGGTCACATCCCGAGTACTGACCTGGAAGCCATCGGGCACTCCCCGGCTCAATTTGACCCAAAAATCAAACTCCTCATCTCGACCGAGACTCAATGAATCTTCGAAGGGCGCCGAATCCCCTTTCCAACGGTGTGCCCCGTGCGCGATTTCGACTTACCATGTGGACGAACGATTCGTTTGCGTCTGAAACCTGACCTAGAGGCCACTAGGCGCTCCCGGTCTCTATTTGACCTAGTTCAACTCTTTGTATCCACCGAGACTCAATGAATCTTTGAAGGGCACTGAATACCCTTTCCAACGGTCTACCCTGTGCGTAATTCCGACTTTCCATGTGGACGAACGATCCATTTTACTCTGGGAGGCCACTGAATGCTTCTCGGGCCCAATCGACCAAAGTCAACTCTGAAAACTAGGTCAAACTCTTTGGAATGTCTAAGTACATCTCCTAACCTTTCCAACGGTATGCCCCATGTGCGATTCAGACTTACCATGCAGACGAACGATCCGTTTGCCTCCGCACGATTCCCCGTCCAATGGACCGACAAATGCTTCCGAGCCATATTTGACCTAAATTAAACTCCCAAAACCGGGAGAGGTCCAAATTACTTTCGAAGGGGTCTAAATTAACTTTCCAACGGTATGCCCCATGAGCGATTATGACCAACGGTTTGCCCTCGGCGGCCAATTTTCTGAAAATACCTGAAACACACTGCCAAACGGCAGGTTCTAGAACCTGCCTATCGGCACCTGCCTGCCGATAGGCAGGAAGGGGGCTATGCCGATAGGCACTCACCTGGGACTATAAAAGGAGTCCTTCACCTCATTTGCAAATGGAGCCCAGATCTGATAGAAATCTCTCTGAATGATTCCCAGAACCCTCTCTCGAAGGCAGCGTGATTTCAACTTCCAAATCCCTTTTTTTCCTCCACTTTTCATCATCCTTTTCATCAAACTTGGTGAATTGACCACTCTCCATCATCATCCAAGTGCAAGGGATGCTCTCCAACATTCAAGATCAAGCTCAAGATCTTCAAGAAGGTCCAACTTCCTCTACTCTCTCTTAAATTCTCAACAACTTGTTTTCTTACTTAGCACTTTTATTATCTCATCTCACATATCCTAATATACTTTTTATTTAGTATTATTGCACATATCTTATTTTCATATAAATAAAAAATCCCAAAAACAAGAAAAAGAGGGTTTACTCATAAATTCCAAGTAGGGATTCTCACACTTTTTCAACACTTTTCTCACAACTAAAATACTTTTTTTACACACACACACACACACACTTACAAATAAGAGATCCCACATTTGGATTTATGGGGTAAACCCCACACCTTTGCTTTATATGCGAACTACGTGGACTTTGATGCCTTTATAGGCTACGTAGGCGTCTCGAGGCAAAACCCGAGACTCGAGTCCTTTTTCTCACCCTTTTCTCTTACTTTCTATTTTATCTAAATTTAATCTTCTTATATTCTATATATTTGTAACGTATTACTCCATACGCGTTATCGTTTCCTCATAATGATCAACGTAGGGGTAATCACGTAAATCTTATTTTTCTAAAATTATTCTTATAATTTCCTACGGATGACTCGCTTTATCTTTTCCATGGTACAAGTCGAGGATTCCCACCTCCATTATATATATATACACATGCACACATCTCACGGGAGGGAAATATAAAGGAAAATAACAAATATCCATGAGAGATCGAAAGGGCAGAATGGGTGCCTAACACCTTCCCATTTCGTAACTAAGACTCCGAACCCTTCTCGAATCATCTTGGTTTCGCATGCACCAGTATGTCTTTGGATTCCACTCTTCGGGGTGGCATCCTCTTTTTTCTTTTGTCTGTTTTGAGTAAAATAGACTGGCGACTTTGAATCTCTCTACATTTTTACACCACATCTCAACCGACGCCGGCCGAAGCGCTCCCGAGAGGGACGCGCGGGACCCGAAGGATCCTTCTCCTCCACAACGGGGATCGGGGATGGCCACAGTGGCGACTCTGCAGGGGAAATGTGTTATTATTTGTTTGAGGGCTTGACTCTATTTACATGGATGTTATATTTGTTTATGTTTCCCCCTATATCTGCATGTTCCCCTTTTTCATGTGTATCCCATGCTTACGCTTATGTTCACACACTTTTAGAAAATCCTCCATATACACTTCACACCACGTGCACCTAGGATCACATGTATCCACATGTTGCACGCATCACCTATCCATACTTGGTGTACCTTTTGGGGTACTTGTACTCTTCTCCCCGTTTGGCATAATTAAGAAAGGAATTCTCATAAGACACTAATAAGAGAATCATGCATGATTCACATGACATCACCAAAGAGCATTGATATTGACCAAATTTTACCCGATAACTGGAGGGTCACTTCGTGATGGGCGCTGGTCCGGAAGGTCGTAGTTAGCCTAAGAGATATGACTCTCACCTCCCATTAGCCAAGTACCTTCGACGTATATCGAACGGTTCCCCCACATCGTATCTCTTGACCGAAGTCATGACGGGAGGTATATCGCAGGGAATTCGTTCACGTACGCAGAGTATTTCGAATTCGCTCTCACACGTACCGTCCCCATGAGGTATATGGTGAGGAAATTCATGTACACTCAGGTATATCAAATGGCTTGCCCACACGTACCGATTGCCCGCAAGAGCAAGACGTATATCGTGGAAGTCACGCCAAAGGGGGAAACGCATGCCGATTCACCCAACCAACTACATACCCGCATATAGGTGTCAAACCTAGGACACTCATTTTAGATTGTCAGTTTCAACCCGAAACTCTGCCAAAATTCCTGGTCGGCCTGCCGCCCAATTTTTGCACATTTTTTAAAATGGGACCCTGTCCGGGAGCCTGGTTACAAGTCCAAACCGTAACTTTGCATATAATAAAATCCCACTTTTCCAGGCTCAGGTCCCGTCCAGCATTGCATTTATGAGGATTAAATACAAGTGAGAACATAATAATCATAATAATCATGCTGAGCTCCATCTCCAAAAACACTTCTCCCTTCTTTATCAAAAATCCAAAAACATTTCTCCGTTCTTTATCAAAAATCTAAAAATATTTCTCCCTTCTTTATCAAAAATCCAAAAATAGTTTCTTCCCTTTTTCTCAAAAAAATAAATCTCATCCTACGCCTTCTCAGGTCGATCGTAAGCCCTTGGACGGGCTCCCTATTGGCTTCGGTCTTCAGTCAAATCACCTCGAAGTTTCATCCATTACTCTACTACTTCTTTCGAGTCTGGAATCCATCCATTTTCTATAGAGAATACAGAACAAGCGCTAGTCATACAGCCAGATCTGACGACAGTCCTAGCTCAGCTCGTGTCCAAGATTGACAACCTCCAAACCGAGGTTCGAGAGATGCAACGAAACCAGGTTCCTATTCCTCAAGAGCCCGAGGCCCTATTCCCCCGTGCTATGGGTCCACCCGAGCCTATTTGGGTTCCGAAAGAATATCAACACTCTCCACGTGCCCCTCCTGCCAATGGGTCACCGCCTGCCCATCTTCCAATGCCAAACATTGCCCAACCTATGGATCACCTGCCTATGGTCGCTGATCCAAAAGAGGAGGAGTTGAATAAATTCAAAGAGGATCTCAAAATGCTCACCAAGAAGTTTGACCAAGTCAGGACCTCTGGAAATTACACGGACTACACCCACATGCTCCTTAACCTAAAGCGAGGTTACCCGAGAAGTTCAAAATGCCAAATATCGAGAAGTTTGGAGGGAGTGGACCCCCGATTGTTCATCTTCGCACTTATCATCGTTCCATGACTTTACTAGGGTCTTTGGAATAAGTGATGACCCAACTCTTTCAGCAAACTTTGAAGGATAGTGCCCTCTGATGGCTTTTATCTCTTGAGGAATCTAGAATCCGTAGTTGGGAGGATGTAGCCCGAGAATTCATGTCGCAGTACAAATACAACGAAGAGCTTGAGGTCACCCATCGTGATTTAGAGTTACTCAACAGAACCCAGGGGAACTAGTTAGTAACTTCATAACCCGGTGGAGGGAACAAGAAGCTATGATGACTAATCGGCCATCTGAGGAAGAACATGTCAACATAGTGAAGAAAAACTTCTTGCCCCATGTCTGAGCAACGATGGGAGGACAATACTATCCCTACTTCAGAGCTCTCAGAGAGGCTGGAGTGGAAATCTAAGAAAGCCTAGTTAAAGAGGAAATTTAACCAAAGAAGGTGTCCGGACAGTTCACCCCTAGAAAGTATGACAAGCCTGCTAGTGCTACCGTCTCGACAATCAATAGCATCTCTCAACCAGCCACATCATGGGCACTAGAAAGCCCACCTGCCCCCATCCGAAGGGAATACACTGAGCTCCATTCTCCCCTATCCAATTTTTACCAAGCCTTGTTAAGCCAAAACCTCATCAAACCCTTGGATCCACGTCCATTGCCAAATCCACTCCCAAGAAACTTCAAGACCGATGCTCATTGTGACAACCCGAATATAATTATGATAAATTATGTTTAAATCATGATTTGATTATGTGATATGGATAATATGTTATTAGTATATATAATGTTAAGTCATTATATTTAGTCTAATCCTAGCTTCATAAAGCATGAAACAATGAATTAGTTACGAGTGTGAGATTTTGAAGTTTTCGGTAGGAATGTTACTGTTGGAGGCTAGTTTTGACCTTTATGACAAAACCATGAACTTGATGTGTAAACTAGATATTTGTATATATATGAGTTAGGTTTATAAAAAAACAAATGGTTCTTCGAACGGACATCCGAGTGGGAAGATATTGTCTTTTTACGAACAGGGGGTCAAGTAGTCATTTAGCCTTAAATGATATTTTCTTTTATATAATGCCACATGTTATATTTTGATTGGACCGAGGGGGGTGACCTTATGCCGACTTACAACCCTTTAATTAAGCTCTTCCTTCAACATATTTAAGCCATGGAAGAGTTTTACCCTAAGGAAAGAGGGGTTTGAAGTTTAGGAAGAAAATGTGAGGAGAAATTGAAGAAAAATTCATAGAAAAATTACTTAAAAGCCCCTAAGGTAATTCCAACCATGAATGTTGTTATTTTTCTTGAATATATGACTTATATGACATACATACTTGATTTTTTATTTACCTTTCATGCTTGGGTGCATATGTATGGATATATGCAAGTTTAAGTTAAGTTGAATGTACAAAACCCTAAAATTGCTTTGTTTAGAAACTTTGTTTATTCAAACTTCCGTATATTTTTGTATACTTACTGGAATTGATTGATTCTAATTTGAGATTAACCTGTGAAAATACCAATAAATGAGTCTTTGGTGAGAGTTTGAAGTTCGGGTATGAAATCTGCCCTAAGGGTGAAAGTATGCCCGCCATGTGTTCGATGTTTTTGCTTGACATAGCAAACGAACCTTAAAAATTATGAAACTTTAATTTCGTATTGTTAAATATTTTTACTGATGTTGGGTAAAATATCATAGAAATTTATGATGTATAAAAATTATGAAAATTCCAGGAAGTTGAATGAACGATAAAAGAGCCTATAGGGCAGATTTGCTATGTGATAAAGAAATGGGCATATCTTGCTCTAGGAGACTTGAAAAAATGTACCGTCTTTTGTATTGTAATCCTAATATGATAAGTACTGAATTACCAAGAATAAATGAATGTATATTTGGTCTATGATTTGGATATGTTAAATATATTAACACGAATTTGGATAGAACTTCACTTGTGATAAATGATTTGAATGGAATGATATGATGCTTATGGATTGGATTATGTTTAAATCATTCTTTGGATTATTGATATTCTTATGATGATACTAATATTTTAAGAATGATAGGAAGGGAAGAAGATCTGATTGAACAAGTACCGGATAAAGGCAAGGGAAAAGCTAGTTAAACTGTCAAGGTGAGTGTACTTATGATTTGTTTCATATATAAATATGAATATAGCTATAAGAGCGGATTTGTTTGAATAATTCGGTATTATGGATTTGTTTGTATATTAAAATATCCAGGATTTGTTTGGGTCTCATGATCCAGGATTGGTTTGAATACTTCGGTATTCAGGATTCGTTTGGACATTAAAATATCCAGGATTTGTTTGGGTCTTATGATCCAGGATTGGAATGGGACAAAGATCCAATGATTTGATTTGTCTTATGACAAGGATTTATTGGAACTAATGTTACAGGATTTTTTATTGCCAATGGGAATAATTATTTGGATCTTATGATCCAGGATTTGTTATTGCCATTGGGCAGAATTATTTGGATCTTATGGTCCAGGATTTATAATTGCCAATGGGCAGGATTGTTCGGATTTTATATCCACATATTCGATATATAATTGTTATTTTATTGTATAGAAGGAGTACCTCACTAAGCTTAATGCTTACGGTTTATATTTTAACAATTTCAGGCTCGTACGCTGCCAGCTGGGATACCATATGACCGATAACTTTGAGAGTTGCACCGTTAGAGAGAGCTGGGGTTTAAAAATAGGGATGTTATTATTGTCACGCTAAAGATTTTAATATACTCGCACATTGTATATATTGATTTAGTATGGATTGAGTTGATCATAGTTAATCAAAGTATTGTATGTCTGCTTAATTATGACTCTGATATTAATTTTTTGTATGGTATGAGAATAATATTATGTTCATGATGCACATTATGTAGGAAAAATATTGATGAATGAATCATATTTCCAATGGGACCAAATTTTGATCTAATTATTCCAATAACAAATGATTAGTACGGATATTGGGTTAGGGGTGTGACAATTAGTGGTATCAGAGCGTGGTTATTAATTCTGGACGTGTGTGACGATTAGATGGCAGTTATTGAGTTGATTTGATATTTATGAATTTTTTATGTACTAACCAATAGTTTAGTATTATAAACTGTTTATGTTGGTTTTTTGAACTTTGTTGTATTACAGATAATTCCAGATGGAACCTAGGGATGGACAACATCGAGAAGAGGGAGTAGCTTCTCGTACAGACAATACTGAAGAAGAGCGGAGTGTTGCTGAAAGGGCCAGAGAGGATGAACATCCTACAGAGATTCAGATGATGGCACAGGCAATGATGAGGATGGCAGAGAAACAAGAAAGAAATATGGCACAAATGGCAGAACAACAGTCTAGATATCTAGAATCAAAGACTGTGGCCACAATTGAAAAAGAGGAAAGGAAAGAAATGAAAGATTCCATGCATGAGAAGTTTTTGAAGTTGAATCCTCTAGAATATTCAGGGTCAGTTGAACCTACAGAAGATGAGATGTGGGTCAGAGATCTAGAAACTATATTTGCAGTTATGAAGGTTCCAAATAACCATAAAGTGAATCTAGCTGTGTTTTAGCTCAAAGGAGAGGCCAAATATTGGTGGGAAGCCATTAACCATTTGGTTCCCAGGATGGAAGGTATTGATGTTATTACTAGGGCTAAATTTATTAAAGCTTTGTATGTTAAGTATTTCCCTAAGGTTTATAGGAGGGAGAAGTTGAGGGAGTTTATAAATTTGACCCATGGGAAAATGTCTCTAAGGGAGTATGATGCTAAATTTACTGCTTTGTCTAGATTTGCTACTAAGTATGTGCAGGATGAAGGAGATAAATGTAGTAAGTTTAAAGATGGACTGATTTGGCCTATTCAAAATAGAGTGTCCACTTATGAGTTAGAAGATTATGCTTCTCTAGTAAACAAAGCCACGATAGCAGAAAGGCAAATGAACCAAGGGGTGGCGAGTAGTGAGAGTTTTAAGAAAAGTAGATTCGACGCATCTCACTCTAAGGGAGGTGAGGGTGGAAGTGTTAAGATGGAACCTCATAAATTTTAGAGAGCTGGTGGAGATGGTGGTAGAGGTCAGGGGAGATTTGGAAGATATACTAGGGATGGAAAATCTTCTAGTCTGGTTTGTAGGTCAGGAAAAG
This sequence comes from Sambucus nigra, assembly GCA_949130495.1. Classification (NCBI taxonomy): domain Eukaryota; kingdom Viridiplantae; phylum Streptophyta; class Magnoliopsida; order Dipsacales; family Adoxaceae; genus Sambucus; species Sambucus nigra. Next base: position 287,448,036 of record OX422215.1, on the reverse strand, counting down.
GTGAGGCACCAGTGAGAGTTGTTACGTGTTTCTTTTGTAAAGAGGAGGGGAATTATAAATCCGAGTGTCCTAAGATTAAAGGAGTGGAATGCTACCATTGTCATCAAGTGGGGCATGTTAAAAAGAAATTGTCCGCAGTTGGCAGAGACTCCAACAACACATAGTGAAGTAGCAACCATAATGTTATCTCCAGGAAGTGCAATGAAAAGTATGGGCAGAGGACAAGCTAGTAGTTCCAGGCTAGGTGGATGAGTTTTTACAATGAACGAGGCTCATATTACTCCAGATGTGGTGATAGGTACACTTTCTGTTACTGATAGAAGTTCTTATGTTTTGATTGATCCTGGTTCCACACATTCTTTTGTGTTCTATGCTTTTGCTGTATACCTGAATAGACCATGTACTCATTTAGATGTGGGGTTGGGTATATATATGCCTATGGGGGATATGATTGTAGCCGAGTATGTTTTTCGTGATTGTGTTTTGACTGTGGAGGTTAGAGATACAGTTATAGATCTACTTCCATTGGATATTTCTGATTTTGATGTAATTATGGGAATGGGTTGGTTATCTAAATATCATGCATCTATGGATTGTTTCTGCAAGGAAGTTGTTTTTAATATGCCTGGTAAGCCTGAATTTAAATTTGTGGGGGAAAGGAAAATTATTCCCAGTTGCATCATTTCTGTTATTCAGACGAGGAAATTATTGAGTAAGGGTTGTGAGGGTTTTATTGCATATGTTCTTGACACTAGGAAGGGGGCTTTACAATTAGTCGATGTTCCTATTGTACGGGATTTTCCAGAAGTGTTTCCTAGTGAGTTGCCAGGGTTACCTCCAGAAAAGGGAATTTAATTTAGTATTGAATTAGCACCGGGGACAACCCCAATTTTTATGGCACCGTATAGAATGGCACATGCTGAGTTGAAAGAACTCAAAATTTAGTTGCAGGATTTACTTGATAGGGGGTTCATACAACCTAGTTTATCTCCATGGAGTGCACCAGTTTTATTTGTGCATAAGAAAGATGGTACCATGTGTTTGTGTATTGATTATAGGCAACTCAATAAAGCTACTATTAAGAACAAGTACCCTTTACCTCGTATAGATGATTTGTTTGATCAGTTACAAGGTGCTAAATTGTTTTCAAAAATAGACTTACGATCGAGTTATCATCAGTTGAGGGTCAAGGAGAGTGATATTGTATTCAGTGTGCTATTGAATTTCTGGTGATGCCTTTTGGGCTGACTAATGCTCCAGCTGTATTTATGGATCTTATGAACCGGGTATTTCATCCTTTTGTTGATTCATTTGTGATAGTTTTTATCGATGATATTCTGATTTATTCACATGATATTGTTGAACATGAAAAGCATCTCACAACTATTTTGAGTCTGTTGAAAGGTAAGAATTTTTATGACAGGTTTAGCAATTGTGAATTTTGGCTATCACAAGTTGTATTTTTAGGCCATGTTGTTTCTGGAGATGGTATATGTGTTGATACTAAAAAGGTAGAAACTATTGTAAAATGGGAGAGGCCCAATAACGTGACTAAAGTGAGGAGTTTTCTAGGGTTAGCTGGGTATTATAGAAGGTTTATTAAGGGATTTTCTTCAATTGCCTTGCCAATGACTAAATTGACCCGGAAAGATATTAAGTTTGAATGGAATTCTAATTGTGAAAATAGTTTTGAAGAATTGAAAAAGAGGTTGGTAACTGCACCTGTTCTTACTATTCCGCATGGTGGGGATGGTTTTGTTATTTATATTGATGCTTCACATCAGGGGTTAGGTTGTGTTTTTATGTAGCATGGTAAAGTTATTGCTTATGCTTCTAGGCAGTTGCGTACACATGAACGTAATTATCCTACACATGATTTGGAACTTGCTGCTATTGTGTTTGCTTTGAAATTGTGGCGTCATTATCTATATGGTGAGGTATGTGAAATTTTTACTGACCATCAATGCCTTAAGTATTTATTTACTTAGAAGGAGTTGAATTTGAGGCAGAGGCGGTGGATGGAGTTAATTAAAGATTACGATTGCAGAATTCACTACCATCCGGGGAAGGGGAATGTAGTATCAGATGCTTTGAGTAAAAAATCTTCGGGCAGGTTATCTTGTATTCAGTGTGCTAGAGTTTCTCATATTATGGAGTTGAGATTGATGGGAGTGGAATTGCAACTACAATATGGGGACAGATTCTTTGCTCATGTAAGCGTGAGGCCTTTATTAGCTACTCGTATTCATGATTTGCAAAGCCAGAATCCTTTTCTTGAGAAAAAATGGCAAGATGTCCGAGATGGTATGTCTGATGATTTTTTGTATTGTTAATGATGGTAGTTTATTGTACAAGCAACGGTTATGTGTACCTAATGTGGGTGAATTAAAAGAGGAAATTTTAGATGAGGCTCATAATTCCATTTATACTATTATGCATCCTGGTAGTACTAAAATGTACAGGGATTTGAAGGAGCATTATTGGTGGAATAATATGAAGAAGGAAATAGCTGATTTCGTTGCTAGGTGCCTTATATGTCAGCAAGTGAAAGTAGAGCATCAAAAACCTGCTGGTTTGCTTCCACCGTTGCCAATATCGGAGTGGAAATGGGATCATGTAACGATGGATTTTATGGTTGGGCTTCCTCGATCTCAGAAGGGGTCAGATTCGATTTGGGTAGTGGTAGACAGGTTAACCAAGTCAGCTCACTTTCTAGCAGTCAAGACTACATATACAGTTGATAGGTATGCTAGATTGTATGTTAATGAAATTATTCGATTGCATGGAGCACATGTTTCTATTATTTCAGATAGGGACCCTACTTTTACATCCAGATTTTGGGATAGTTTGCAGTACGCTATGGGTACCAACTTAAAGTTTAGTACGACTTTTCATCCCCAGACAGATGGACAGTCTGAAAGGACAATACAGATTTTGGAAGATATGCTTAGAGCTTGTGTGCTTGATTTCAAAGGTAATTGGGATGAATATTTGTCATTGATAGAATTTGCTTATAACAATAGTTTTCAGTCTACTATTGGTATGGATGAAGCATTGTACGATAGACGATGTCGTACACCGATATGTTGGGGTGAAGTTGGTGAAAGGAAGATAGAGGGTCCAGAATTGATTGAAGTCACCACTGAAAAAGTGAAGATTATTCAAGATAGAATGAGAACAACTAAAAGCAGACAAAAAAGTTATGCGGATAAATGACGAAAAGATTTGGAATTCCAGAAAGGGGATTATGTGTTTCTTCGAATATCACCATGGAAAGGAGTTATGAGGTTTGGAAAGAAAGGGAAATTAAGTCCACGCTACATTGGACCTTATGAAATCCTTGAAAAAGTCGGGATGGTTGCCTACAAGTTAGCATTACCACTAGAGTTAGCTTGGTTACATGATGTTTCCCATGTTTTTATGTTAAGAAAGTATGTAGAGGATCCTTCACATGTGTTAGTGGAGCAACCTATTGAATTAAAGGAAGACTTGAGTTATGTGGAAGAACCACTTGCTATCGTGGATAGGAAGGAACAAATATTGAGATCAAAAGTGATCCCACTTGTTAAAGTTGTGTGGAGAAGTCATTCCATGGAAGAGGCTGCATGGGAGAGCGAGGATACCATGAAGATTTGTTATCCCTATTTGTTTGATTCGGACAACCAAGGTATGTCAATTTCGGGGATGAAATTTCCTAACAGGGGGAGAATTGTGACAACCCGAATATATTTATGATAAATTATGTTTAAATCATGATTTGATTATGTGATATGGATAATATGTTATTAGTATATATAATTTTAAGTCATTATATTTAGTCTAATCCTAGCTTCATAAAGCATGAAACAATGAATTAGTTACGAATGTGAAATTTTGAACTTTTCGGTAGGAATGTTACTGTTGGAGGCTAGTTTTGACCTTTATGACATAACCATGAACTTGAAGTGTAAACTAGATATTTGTATATATATGAGTTAGGTTTATAGCAAAAAAAACGGTTCATCGAACGGACATCCGAGTGGGAAGATATTGTCTTTTTACGAATAGGGGGTAAAGTAGTCATTTAGCCTTAAATGATATTTTGTTTTATATAATGCGACACGTTATATTTTGATTGCACCAAGGGGGTGACCTTATGCCGACTTATAACCCTTTAATTAAGCTCTTCCTTCAGCATATTTCAGCCATGGAAGAGTTTTAACCTAAGTAAAGAGGGTTTTGAAGTTTAGGAAGAAAGTGTGAGGAGAAATTGAAGAAAAATTCATAGAAAAATTACGTAAAATCCCCTAAGGTAATTCCAACCATGAATCTTGTTATTTTTCTTGAATTTATGATTTATATGACATACATCCTTGATTGTTTATTGAATTTCATTCTTGGGTTCATATGTATGGATATATGCAAGTTTAAGTTAAGTTGAATGTACAAAACCCTAAAATTTCTTTGTTTAGAAACTTTGTTTATTCAAACATCCATATATTTTTGTATACTTACTGGAATTGTTTGATTCCAATTGGAGATTAACCTGGACTCATATATGTATGACATATCCAAAAATCATGTGAAAATACCAAGAAATGAGTCTTTGGTGAGAGTTTGAAGTTCGGGTATGAAATCTTCCCTAAGGGTGAATGTATGCCCGTCATGTGTTGACATAGCAAACGAACCATAAAAATTATGAAACTTTAATTTTGTATTGTTCAATATGTTTACTGATGTTGGTTAAGATATCATAGAAATTTATGATGAATAAAAATTATGAAAATTCCAGGAAGTTGAATGAACGATAAAAGAGCCTATAGTGTCCTCGGTTGTCACCACTCTTGGGTCAGAATTGGCCTCGGTCTTGGATTATCACCTGAGTAAGGTCAGAATTGACCTCGGTCCTCGGTCTTCACCACTCTTTAGGTCAAAATTGACCTCAGTTATCAGACGTTTACCCTAAGCCCACAGATTCGGCTTTGATCCGTAGAATTTATCATCTCGAGCACACTCCTTAGGACCTCCGAATCGACCTTGACCCTCTGAATCGGTCATACTCCCTCAAAAGAATCATGTGGTGTCTATTCGACGGTCATCATTTGTTCCAAACTCACCTATCAAGGGGCACTGTAGACACCCCATTCTGTGACCCCCTAACTCTACTTAGGTTCCTAGTACCTCCCTTCATCGCTATAAACCCAGGTCACGTCCCGAGTACTGACCTGGAAGCCATCGGGCACTCCCCGACTCAGTTTGACCCAAAAATCAAACTCTTTATCTCGACCGAGACTCAATGAATCTTTGAAGGGCACTGAATCCCCTTTCCAATGGTCCACCCCGTGCACGATTTCGACTTACCATGCGGACGAACGATTTGTTTACGTCCGAAATCTGACCTAAAGGCCATCAGGCGCTCTCGGGATCAGTTTGACCTATGTCAACTCTTCATCTTGACCGAGACTCAATGAATATTCGAAGGGTACTGAATCCCATTTCCAACGATCTGCCCCATGCATGATTCTGACTTTCCATGCGGACGAATGATCTGTTTGACTCCGGGAGGCCACCGAATGCTTCCTGGGCCCGATTGACCAAAGTCAACTCTCCAAACCGGGTCAAAATCTTTGTAATGTTGAAGTACATATCCTCAAATTTCCAACGGTATGCCTCGTGCGCGATTCAGACTTACCATGCGGATGAACGATCTGTTTGCGTCCGCATGATTCCCCGTCCAATGGACTGACAAACACTTCCGAGCCATATTTGACCCAAAGTCAAATCCTGAACCCGGGAGAGGTCCAAAGGACTTTCGAAGGTCTCTGAATTAAATTTCCAATGGTATGCCCCGTACGCAATTTTGACCAACGATTTTCCCTCGGCAGTCGATTTTCCGAAAAAGCCTGAAACACACTACCAAACGGTAGGTTCCAGAACCTGCCTATCGGCACCTTCCTGTCGATAGACAGGAAGGGGTCTATGCCTATCGGTACTCACCCAGGCCTATAAAAGGAGGCCTTCACCTCATTTGCAAAGGGAGCCCATATCTGATAGAAATCTCTCTGAACGAATCCTATAAACCTCTCTCGAAGGCAGCGTGATTTCAACTTCCAAATCCCTTTTTTTCCTCCACTTTTCATCATCATTTTCATCAAACTTGGTGAATTAACCACTCACCATCATCATCCATGTGCAAGGGATGCTCTCCAACATTCAAGATCAAGCTCAAGATCTTCAAGAAGGTCCAACTTCCTCTACTCTCTCTTAAATTCTCTTAAATTCTCAATAACTTGTTTTCTTACTTAGCACTTTTATTATCGCATCTCACATATCCTAATATACTTTTTATTTAGTATTATTTCACATATCTTATTTTCATATAAATAAAAACCCCAAAAACAAGAAAAAGAGGGTTTACTCATAAATTCTAAGTTGGGATTCTCACACTTTTTCCACACTTTTCTCATAACTAAAATACTTTTTCTACACACACACACACTTACAAATAATAGATCCCACATTTGGATTTATGGGGTAAACCCCACACCTTTGCTTTATACGCGAAATACGTGGACTTTGATGCCTTTATAGGCTACGTAGGCGTCTCGGGGTAAAACTCGAGACTCGAGTCCTTTTTCTCATCGTTTTCTCTTACTTTCTATTTTCTCTAAAATTAATCTTCTTATATTCTATATATTTTTAACGTATTACTCCATACACGTTATTGTTTCCTCGTAACGATCAACGTAGGGGTAATCATGTAAATCTTATTTTTTTTAAATTATTCTTATAACTTCCTACGGATGACTCGCTTTATCTTTTCCATGATACAAGTCGAGGATTCCCACCTCCATTCTATATATATATATATACACATGCACACATCTCACAGGGGGAAATATAAAAGAAAATAACAAATATCCATGAGAGACCGAAAGGGTGGAATGGGTGCCTAACACCTTCCCATTTCGTTACTAAGCCTCTGAACCCTTCTCGAATCATCTTGGTTTCGCATGCACCAATATGTCTTTGGATGCCACTCTTCGGGGTGGCTTCCCCTTTTTTCTTTTGTCTATTTTGAGTAAAATAGACTGGAGACTCTGAACCTCTCTACATTTTTACACCATATCTCAAACGATGCCGGCCGAAGCGCTCCCGAGAGGGATGCGCGAGACCCGAAGGATCCTTCTCCTCCACGGCGGGGATCAGGGATGGCCACATAAACCTTGAAGTTGCATGCTAGGTTGAAATAACGCATCATAGATAATAATGATGCATTGATTAAGGATCTTAGGGCACGAGAGAGGAATCTTTGGGAGAAACTCGAGTACATTGAATGTGAGAAAGATAATATTAATGGTTTGATGGAGGTTGTGAAGAAGGATATTCTAGACTTAGACGATTCTAGGCGTTTTCTCGAGTTTAGGATATGAGAACTAGAGGAGAGATTGAGATGTTAGAGCAAGGTTAAGTTTGATTTGGAGGCTAGGTCGAAAAAGTTAAATAGGATTTTAGGCACCGTCCAAATCAAGGATGATAGGTGTGGTATAGGCTTCGATGATCGTATTGCTTCCATTCCCAAAGACAATACCAATCTTGTGAGAGATCCAACTAGGAATGTTAGGAGAGGTCCACATTTAGATTACATTCATCATCGTGTTTACACTCTCTCATTGTAGTAGGAAGGGTCACCTTAGACATTTTTTCCACGACCTTAAAAATGCTCCTAGGAAGTCTAAGAATAAATTCTTTTCGATTCCCCAAACCACCATACATCGTTACACACCTACTTGGTTTAGGAAATCGGACTTAAAGGATTTAGGAATTAGACTTCATGACTCTTTTGTGTTTACACATGATAATTGTCATAATATTTCTTACGGATGAATGTGTTAGATGTTTGTCATACGCTAATTCTGCTTCATGATAAATCTTTGCTAGTGTTATGGCCCGTTTATCTCTTTTGTATTATATTTTTCTTTTAATTGAGTCTTGTTTGAAAAGTACAAAAATATTTTTTATTTTTATATATTTTTGAAAATACAAAAAGATTTTATTTTTGTGTCAAAATATTTTTGAAAAACATAAAGAGACTTTCGGTTTATTTTTGTATCGTGAGTTTACACCGAGCCCAAGAAAAAAATTAAGGCAATAGAAAGAAATATATGCCACAAATTGGGCCAATAAAAAATCTCTTGAAAGGAGAAGACAAATATTCAAAAGAAAAAATGAAAAGAACTATCATTTATATATGAGGGAGTTTTAGTTAAAGTTCAACGGGTTTTCACAATAAGTCCTAGGTTGAAGAAGTTGTGTCACGACGCTACTGTTTGGTGGAATTGTTAAAATTCTAGATTTGTGTGCATGATGTTTATTTAGTTCATTAAGTTCAAATTTTAATTGTCACATATGAGTAAGACGTAGTCTGATGATATTTAACGGTCAATAAGAGCTTCTTGAACATATCTTTGTGTTTGGATTGTGATTTTTTTGTGGCATTTACACCCATTCATTTCATTCCATGTTTGAGCACATTGATACTATGTTAACGTGTAGCTCACATGTTTTTGTTTTTTAGTCTGTTTTCCTACCATTTTCATACCGTTAGATGATTTTATTAGATATTCTTTTCACCGGGCAATTTATACATTATTTTTGAGCGGGAATTGAGAAATTTTTAAGTCGTTGGAATGACTTCTACTTGTCGTTAGAACAAAATATCCATGTCGTTAGATTGATGGATCAAATGACCTTCGCATGAGCTACAGTCAACGTACAAGTCTTGTCGTTATATGGTCATTAGAAAGAACCTTTCGAATGAGGTGCTACTGTTTATGGTCGTTAGTAGAAAGATCTTACATGGTTCGAATGACATAACAATATCATTTGAATGGCCTTTGTCTATCATTTGAACGACCTATTTGGATTTTTGAGATTTGTGATTTGTGATTTGTTTCAGTACCTGCTTGTTATATATTCTAATGTTGCACTGATTTGGTACTTCTTGATTATTTTGGACAATTTACATGCAGTTATCATTGATTATTCATGCATAATTCTTGCACTGCATTATTGGATGATATTTTATTTTATCACATTATTGGTTATATTGATGATTGTTTCATGTTATTGTTTACTAGCCACAATTTGACATATTCGAATTATTATTAGCTAGTTGCTCATGTTTATCTAGATATGCTTCTCATGTTATATTCATATTATATACACTAGTTGTCTATTCGAGATAAAAAGGGGAGAAATAGATATGTTATGTCGGGGAAGACTTGCCTTGCGATTTGATATTGCTATTGCAATTGATTTGTTGATATTGATCATATAGTTTATATGTATCATTTGTTCCTCCATACTTCACATGGTATTTGTTTGTTTCGCACGTGTAGTGATTTGTCAACGATTCAAGATTTTGTGACTACATCACAATTAGACAATTCATGCTTGTCGGTCGTCCTATATTCGATAGTCCATGTCCTGTATTTTCTTTTTGGGTTTATGGGATGGGAATTAACTCATTCGGATTGACGATCCGACTTAGGCATTTCATTTTTTTTTTGTTATGTCTCGGAATAGCCAAAGGGGGGTATTTATGAGGACAATTTTCTAAATTGTGTCAATTTGTATGTATTGGCATTATTCCGGATAAAAACCACTTTGAGTCATAGGATAGATTTTTCTTGTCATGATTCCCATTAAGCCTATGACGTTGTGTTCAAGACATAGCGGGCAAGCTTCAAAGATAAATCATGATGTAGTTTTGGTGCACGTTTCACATCTCCTCATTGGATTTTCGATATTCTCTTAGGTATGGATGCATATTGAGTTATAAATACTCAGAATATTTTTCTAGGGATGTTATTTTAAATCTAATTTTAAAATGTTTTTAAATTGATTTTTCTGAGTTATTTCATGTATATAGTCATTTGAAACATTTGCTCGAGTTTGTATGGTTCAAATGACCTTACTAGTCATTCAGATGACACTGGAGTGTCATCCATTTGGCATGGCAGTCTCGTTCAAACGAGATCTTATGATCGTTAAAATGACTTGCTTATTTCATTAGAACGACGCTCCGCCTCAAAGTTTTTATTTAAAGCGTATTTTTCTCAGAAAATTGGGGTACAGAACATGCAGAACTAAACAAAACCTATACATTTTCTTCAAATATTTATCAAAGGTTTCCAAAGCTTAAAACATCCTTTGTGTTTACAAGATCCATGTTTCCATAACCATATGTCATAAAGATATTGTGTTTGCACCATTGTTTCATTCTTCATAATTCGAAGAACCTGTTTCGTGCGATGGACTCCATACTTTATGATTGATGGTTGTTGTGATTGTATCAGTGCATACCGAGGTATGCGTGGATTCGTGTACTGTGGACCTTGCATAGGCGGACTCCTGTATTACACTGTGGAGTAGCGATTGAAGAGAAGAAGAGGCATCAATACTTGTGGGGATCAACTCGTTGAGTAAGCCTCTAATCTTCCTTCGTAAAATCGTATCATAGTAATTGTTTGGCCTGGGCAGTCCAAAGTTTTTTCCCGTTGTGGTTCCTCTTACATCGACGTGTTCACTTATTTTGTGAGCATTCTTTACTTTATCTTGCTTATATCACTAGACTCATGTTTAGGTATTAAAAAGATAAAATTAACTTAATTTTTAATTGGTTCTAAATTAAATTGAGAAAAAGTTTTAAAAAAATTATTTTCACAAAAGGACACACATATAGAGGGACCCCGTCGCATTTACACTCTTCTTATATAAAAACTATATTTTAAATGCATCTTCGTATTTAGAATTTTACATGTCCCTCATTGAACAAGTGTGAATTATGTGTTTTGTAAAATTTACAAAACAAGGCATGTTCTATTTCCTGCCGCGACCTTAGTCATTTATTGTTCACTACATCAAAATAGGGCTTTGCGCCAGTGAAGGCCTAGCTCATTGGTTGCGACCTTTAGAAAGTAAGTTCGTGCAAAATGTGTAATACCCCGTATTTTGTGACGTTTGTTTAGTATTTATTAATTGAGAAATAAATTAATAAATGAGATTATTTATTGCTTATATGATATGGTAATAATATAATGCGTAATTTAGATGATAATTAAAGTTTGTATGTAATGTGATTTTTGTGCCGCATGTTATAAATAATTAATTGGTGATATTAATTATATGAGATTTGACTATGTATCGTTATGAATAAAATAAGTAATTCTGTATTTTTATTTTACATTGTGAGGTTTTATCATGTGTGGTTAGGTATTACCACTGGATCGAACTCTAGAGTGACACGAAGCTTCAAAGATGTATTTTTATTAGTTTGGATTGGTTCAAAGGGGTAGGCTAAGTTTTAAACTAGTATGGGTAGTATTTTGGGTTCATTTGGAGGCCCAAAATTAAGCATTTTAATGACCTTCGAGTTTAGAGATATTTAAGGGATGTTAACCCTAATTTATTATACATTTTACGCCCAAAATATAAACCCCAGATGCCTAAGAGATTTATGATAACTTGAGGTGAACTTTGGAAAGGAAGAACAAGGGATCAAGGGAAGGAATCAATCGTTCACATTGTTCGTGTAAGAAATATTTTACTTTATCATCACATAATCTGTAACTTATTTATGATTTCATTGTCATGTAATATGAGTTGGGATTGTAAGCATGTTAAGGTTATAAATATGCTTTTTATTCAGTTAATAATGGGGTAATTTGGGATATGTTTTAGATTATTATTGGGTTAATAATCTGATTTCAAAAATTGGGGATTTCGTAGAGAACTTTTAATTAATTCGTTTTGATGTATGATTCTGATGTTAGAACCCATGTTTAGGACTAAATTACTTATGTTAATCGAAGCCCTATGTTAATTTGATGTATGGACCCGAAATCACATATTTAATTGAATTAATTAAATGTCGAGTAGGAGGTTAGGTTTAGTTTGGAATTTTGCAGATTTGAACATTTAATCGTGCTAGATTGATATTAGCATTCATAGAAAACGAGATATGATTATAAACATGTAGGTTATTGGGTTAGATTTTAATTTTTTAGAGTAGTATTGAAGATTTAGGTTCATTTCAATGGAGTTGTGGGCCCCTGTTATCATTTTTTTAAGAAGGTGATGTTGACAGGCCCGTTGGATTATTTGAGTTTAAGCTGGATCGATCCAGCCCTGTTTTTTACCAGTTTTGGGGACATTGATAATTGCAGGATGATTTTTATGACCAAATTTACTCAGTTTATATGATATTAAACTAAAAGAATATAAAGGAGAATTTAATTTGAGTTTTTAGACTTAATAAAACTTTAATTAAATTGGGCAATCCGGCGGTTGGGATTAGGATGATCCGGGTATGCTTGGGAGTATATATTATACTCCCCATTCTCTCTCTTTCTCTCTCTCTCTCTCTCTCTCTCTCTCTCTATCTATCTATCTATATATATATATATATATAGCCCTGCCTTTGGCATCCCCTTCCTTACGGTTAAGGTAACGACTTCAGGCATAGTCAGCTCCCATAGTGTGACGGGCGATGAGTACAAGCCCCGAGAACGAATTCACCACCGTATGGTTGACCGACAATTACTATCGATTCCGGCTTCATGCAAGCGAGTTGCAGCCTCCAATATGAACTGAGGATGGGTTTATATATATATATATATATATATATATATATATAATAAAAGAGGAGGGTTTTTTTGTCTAGACCAACTAACGGCTGAGATTACATCTTAGGGGTTGGTCTTTATCAACTGAGGGTTGAGATTGAATTTGGAAAGTGTAAATCTAATGGTTTCATATGAATACACGTATGCACCTCACGTCTCTAATGTCTAGTCTGAGCGCACAAGGCTCGAGAGTAATAATGGCCAGTCTGAGTGCACAAGGCTCGAGAAGATTTTTTTCGTCTCCCACTCTCTTCTTCCTGATCCTTTTCTTTCTCTCTCTCTCTCTCTCTTAGCCTTCTCAACCTGCGAAATTTTATTTTCTCCTCTCTCAATTTCTCTCTTCCTAAATCTAAGGTGCGATTCTACCACTATAGGTTCTATATTTTTGGCATTTCTTTCTCTTGAATTAACTACTTTTGCAGGGCCACCGCATTTCTTCTCTTGAATTGACGGTTTTTTTTTTGCTTTTGATTTCCAGACTACCCCTTTGTTATGGAGGTATATGGAGGTAATTATTTGTGCTATGGGTTCTATATTTTTTGCAGGTCCACCGCATTTTTCTCTTGCATTTTCTTTGCAGGTCCACGCCTATTTATGTCTCCGGTGGGTTAGGAGGAAGAAGACCCACATGCGGATTTATCATTTATGTTGGGGAGTTTTTTTATTAGATCTGATCTCCGGTGAAATTTCCGGCGACGGAAATTGAAAAATATAACAACAAGGCGAAAACAACCTCTAAAAGGAAGCCCAAGACAAACTCAGACTGAGATTGAGACTATGAAAGACGTTAAAAGGTGAAAAACGATCCTCATTTAAAACCGGTATTATCTCCCTAAATTCACTTTGGGCTTGCATAAAAAATCAGATATTTTGGAAATAATACTGTTTTTTCTTAATTTTTTTTGTTGTAGGTTAAGTTTTTTGTTCTACAAATCTCAAGTTTCTCTCTCTTCTCTCTCTCTCCATCGGTCCACACGGTCCTCAAAAAGAGAGCAAGGCTCAAGATGAATCTATTGTAATGGCAGATGAACCATGAGCTCATTTCCATCACTAGAAATAAAATCATGAGATCATTTCCAACGCTAACTTCATCTCCAAAGAACTAAAAAAGAAAATCAACCTCATCAAAAAAGATTAAAAAATCACTCAGCAACCTTCTTGAAGGTATCATTTACTTATTGTTCTCTAATATTGTTTAAATCAGGTCGTGGTAAAATTATTTTTCACGAACTACCTTTTTTCATTGTTTATATATATGATGTTTTTTGTATAGATCTGACCATTACGTGTATGTTTAAATCAGGCTGTAATGGGTTTTCTTCATCGTTTGGTGGAGCTGGGCCGTGGAAATTTCTTGGAAAGCGACTGGTTTGGGTTTTATTGATGTTCGGTTGTGATTTCCAAATGTGTATGTTTTGAATCTTAGGCGGTTTTGCTGCTGTTTTGATTCATATTTTGGGGGTTTCGATATCATAATGTGTATGTTTTGATTTATATTGATGTTTGGTAGTGGTTATGATCCCTATCAAAGAAGGGTTATTATTTAGTAGTTGAAATGTAAAGAAAATTCCTTTGTGTTCAGCATATTGTTTTTATTTCCTGAGCTTCCAGAAGTCTACAACCAATAATGTCAAAGAAAGTCTTTTCTATGACTTTGAAGTTCAGATTTGTTAAATGATGTAGACATTTGAAAATTTGGTATAAACGATACTCTCGAAATTTAATTTGTTATAGTAATTGTTAATGTTGTTTTCTTTTAAGATATATATATATATATATATATATATATATATATATATATATATATATATATATATATATATATATATATATATATATATATATATATATATATATTTTATTTTTTTGTTAAATAGTTTGCCAAATTTAATTTCTCTTTTCTCATATGTTAAATTTTTTTTGTAAAATAGTTTACCAAATTTAATTTCTAATTTCCTATATATGAAGTTTCAGAATCATAAAACAAGATATTTTAATGACTTTTATGTTTGATGTAGGTTGTGGGTATGTTGCACTTTTATAATTTATGTTTTGTACACCATATAGTGGGGTACAAAAAAATGTTTTCGTGTCATATTATGTTTTAATTGAGTTGTCTTGAGATTAAGTAAAAAAAATAATAGAATATTGAGTAAATGAGTAATTGATGAACAAAATGAGTAAAAATTTGTTATAAAAATCAATTTCTTATTAAAATAGTTCTGTTTTTAAAAAATATATTTTATTGAAAATGCCGTTATTTAGTTTTTATTGAAACAGAGTTATAAACACTTTAATTTTTATAAACTTTTTTTTCAAAAACAGTAAAAAAGTTGTTCTTTAAAAAAGCTGCTTTTTTTTAAAAGTTATAAAAAGTTCAAAAAAAAACTTTTTTAAAAAATTGTTTCTTATTGAAAATACTCGGAATGTTTTTTTTAAAGGGATGGAAGTGAGAATGAGAAAAGTTCATATGTGTTATTACAAAGGTGTGTGGAGAAAAGTATCATATGTGGCATTGCAATGTTTTTTAAAAGAGAAAATTATCATGGGAGTTAATTTACTATTGTGTCATATCATGTTATCACGAGAGTCATATCATGTTGTCACGTGTCTTATTTTGCTTAATTTATAACTATTACAAAATGTACTTTAGATCAAATCGATAAGAGGGTATCATGTTGAGTTTAATTATAGCTTTTGGAATTGATGGATTACATATTACGGGAACTAATTTATTACGAGAATAAATTTATTGTCATGTTAGTGGCACGGGTACAAGTTTTGGTGCTAAAATTATTGTTAGGTATAAGTTATTATTTTAGTTATTACATACTTTTTTAATTTTACTTTTTACTTTAAATTTAATCCTAAGCTAAATCATTATTTTATCTACTTTACATTGGCTTTTTTTAACATAGCTCATTATCTATGGGTCACTTTGAAAACTTGAGTTGCTGATTAACATCTTTTTTTAACAAGTATGCGAGCTCCAAAGGAGTGTGTATATAATAATACAGTTATATAAAAAAAATCGAACAAAAGGACGAAGAGACTTATCAAAGTTGTAATCTTTAAGCTACTGCTAAGCTATGTAGCTCACAGGATTAACTTCCAAGACAACAAACCTGGCCCCCAAGGACTGTCCAAAACAGCCCATTACTCGAGGCAAGTTTAAAAACGTGTGATCTGCAATGGTTTCAAAATATTTCTGTACAATTATTTTCTTCACACTAATTTTTCAGAATATTACTTTTAAAAATTACGATTTTAAATTTTTCATGAGTAGTATTTTATATTACTAATATTACTTATATTTTTTTAATTTTTTCTCGATATTATGTTTTTAAAGAATAAATTTATATCCAAAATATTTTGCATTTTTAATCGATAATTTTGTTAAATGGATAAAAAAAGTGAACAAAAAACGGAAAACAACATTTTTCTCAACTTTTCACTGGGTTATCGGCACGAGAACACTAATGCAGCATATTAAAATCGTAATCATACTCCAAGTGTACCATGGGATGACTAACCATATTAATATTTGCACTATTGACGACACGAGAACAAATTTAATATGAGAACAAATATATCGCCATGCCATCGGCACGTGTAAAAAATATTACAGGAACAAATTTATCATCGTGCCATCGGCAAGGTCGACAAAGTTAATGTCGGTCTAATGAAAAGCTATAGAAAAAAAATATATAACAAGAGCATAAAATAGAAAAAAAAAATTGAACAGAGATATTTAAATTCATTGCCTAACATATTCCCTTGCCTTCCGGAGGGAACCTTTGCCCATCATATACTATACCCTCGGGAAGAGGGATAAATTACCAATTATTCACGATCAAGGCTTTATTAGATAAATTACCAATTTTATGAGAGGGTGGAATCCACTTTTCTACAAAGTTATGAACGGTCAAATAGTAGATATTGTGTAGGTAATGCAGTTTGCTATTGACTAAAGAGAAGAAAGTGCGTAGTCAGAGGTGATATAATGATAGAGATAAATTAGATAAATTATAGAAAAATGTTAATATTAATAATTCAAATAATCTATTATTGAAAAATTTAGTAAAGTATTATCATTTTAAAATCAATTATTATTATAAAATAAGATGAAATTCAATCAGTATTTTTAATTAATTATCATTTTAAAATTAATTATTGTGTAAAACACTATGCCATTGGCATGGGTTATCTGGAGCAAATTTGTCATCGTGTCATCGGTACAGGATAACCTAAATTGCAAATTTAAACTAGATGTTTCGATCACATAAATGCACCGTATTAAAATCGTAATAATGTCTCAAGTGTACCACGGGATGACCAACAGTGTTGATATTTACATATTGGCGATGCGGTAACAAATTTATCACGAGAACAAATTTATTGTCGTGCCATCGGCACGGGTACACCCTAGTGTATATATATATATATATATATATATATATATATATATATATAGAGAGAGAGAGAGAGAGAGACAGAGACAGAGACAGAGACAGAGACAGACAGAGATAGAGATAGAGATAGGGATAGAGATAGAGATAGAGATAGAGAGTTAAATTATTTTTTTATGTGAACATACCATATTGGACTCCTGGAGGATCTACCGTGCAGAGTTTTTAGATTAATTGGTTGTGGCCGTGTACTGCACTGTTGGATGATGACACGTGATTTTATGGAGGTTAATATGTTTAGATCACATGTTCAGTCAGTCGTTGCCTCGTGATCAGATATGTGTATGACCCAATCTATTGGGTAAGTTTTTGTATAACTGATGGTGTGAATGCATGGTGATATATTTTGATCATACGTTTAGTCGATCCATGCCTCATGATGTGAGATGCAGATGACCCGATCCATCATATGAGTTTTGGTATGGGACTACCCATTGGTGTAATTGCATAATGATTCCCATTATCATGTGTGTGAGAGATCTTAAATTCGGTCTCCTACGGAATTACTGATAGAGGCGCGAGAAGGTCTCCAGAAGTTTGATGCCTTCGTGGGGTTGTTATGAGATGTATATAAATATGTGATATTATTCTAATGATGGACACTTCATTTATAAGGCCCTATGTCACATTAATGTGTGATGATATGAGATTGTGTACATCTTATTTGTTTAGGTGATGTGAGTGGGGTTTAATACAAGATCAAATTTGTTACATATATAATAGTCTGATGATGGACACATGTAATTAAAATACATTAAATAAGTTAATATGTTATATTATTAGATCGTGTGTATCTTATTGCCCGAATGACATGGATGAGGATTGATACTGAGTTTTATTCTATACATGTGTAGTTAGTTGCATCTCAATGTAGTGTGTTGATATCTGATGATTACTGATTATCTAATGATAAAGACTTATTCGTGTTGCTTATGCGTGGGATTGGGATACTCGTATAATATTTTTCTTATGATGAGGGGCTAGCTATTTCTTACACCTGAGTGTTAAGAGGTTGTCATTTCTATCGTAAATGAGTTGCATGATTATTACGCATTGATATTGTGAGATATGTCTTGCAACTTTAGGGCATTGACCCACATCTATAGTCCCCTAGATATTATTATAATATTGTTGAAGAAACAAGTTTGAATAGCCAGAGTTGCCGCAGATGGAGATCGAGTTCATCACCCTTAGAGTTGGAATTGATATTTCATTTCAATTGACCTCCCTTAGTCATTTGTATTTAGGAGTTTTATATTTGAATCGAGGTGGTTCCAGTTCATTTTATACTTTAGCTGATATTATTATATTAAATATATTTATTATAGGGTATTTAGTTTCATTGTAAAGTTTTATTTTTATCTTACTACAATTGTTCATTATTGTTGTTGTTGTAATTATTGTTGTTGTTGTTGTTGTTATTATTATTATTATTATTATTATTATTATTATTATTATTATTATTATTATTATTATTATTATTATTATTATTATTATTATTATTATGATGATGATGATGATGATGATGATGATGATGATGATGATGATGATGATGTTGTTGTTTTTGTTGTTGTGGATGGTTTTTGTAACAACCCACTTAAAATAATAACGGGTGGCAAGCCCTATACTACAATAAATCTGGAATCTCAGATGGCTCATTCTCAGCATTAACAAACTATACTAAAATAAATGAGGCTAACTACCTGAAACTATTAAAAGCGGATGCCACAAATTTAAATAAAACATACAACAGACAACAAACCAACACTATAGAATTAATGGAAACGGTAAAGTACACACAAGTACCATGGAAAAGAAAATTCCTGAATTAAAATGAAACGAGTACACAAAAAAAATGAATAAGTTGTCGGGTCACAGACAGTACAACATCATAAAGGAGAAATATAAACATCTATAAATATCCCTTGGGTATAAACCCGATACAACATGAATCCTTCCTAGATTTTCAAATAAGTAAGAGGCGACTACAATCTAAATCCCGCAATAGTCTGCACCTGTTACGGCCCCCATGACTCTGGATAGAATGGCATCTAGCATCCATGCGGTATGACACCTGTAATAGTATATACATATAGTAGGAGAGAAATATAAATGGTTCAGGGCAACAAGGTGTAAAAAATGTTTAGCAAGTGTGTTAACCGTGCATAATAAATATAAATGCACTATTTCATAATTAAAGTGGAGTCGCACTCTCGTGAAACCCCCATCTCACACCTATTCGCGTCCTAGAATCTTAATTTAGTTACCCCAGCCATAAGGACAACCTACCTTACAATGGGCACGGTCTATACCCGCAAGACCTGCCATTCTAACATAGCCCAAGAATCCTTCCCATTCTAATCACACTTAAATATATATACACAAATATGCCATAAAGGGCCTTATTTATTCCAATTTATAACTTAATCAGTTATCCATCTTATTATTTCACATGTTAACATTAAGCTTCAAATTAAGAGTTTATTCTCTAAATAACATGCACAATTTAATAAGGACAAAACTTCTCTCTACTCTCAATATTGCGTTGTGTTTCGTACGTGGGGCGTCTCGCAAAGCGAAATCCAAACAAGGAACCCCCCCGATACACTACTCCTTGACAATGTCGATCGTAGGGATCCATTATGTCATCTACACAATTATTACTATAATTATGATTACTATCTAAGAACAACCTCAAAATCTCCACTAAATCCTTGGGTTGATATAACCAAAATCTTTTCTTAAGTGCGATACATCAACCCCCAACAATCTAATACACCATAATCACCCAAGATGTACATCATAGAAATTTCATATCCTTTTTAACCTAGAGGATATATAAATATATGTATATATATATATATATATATATATATATATATATATATATATATATATATATATATATAACCATTCATTCCCATAGCCAAGTGTACATAACATATATAATGTACAATTTCCATATACATAATATAATCGGCTATAGAATGCCAATATACTGCACCATACTATCATCTTCCAGGGCATCACTCATATTCCATCCTGGGAACCACGGGTGGGACTAAATATCACCCACTTCGCGGACAACACACACACACGACGTACGGGAAGCGGTCATAGTTTCTAACCGACAATGAGACGAAACATACCCACCACGTCTCATCCCCAAAAAAATTATAATAACCCTCGCTTATGGGACCGTATTTTACATTAATTACTTAGTATATTAGTTAGAAACCAGTGTTGGGTTATGATTTGAATATTTATTCAATGTAGAAAAGTTAATATTTGTTGTGAGTTAGCATACATATCATAATTATGGAAAATATTGCTATGTCATGCTTATTAATATCATCTGAATTTAAAATGATATTTGGCTTAATAATGAGACCGGAATCTAAATTGAATTTTAAAATGTCCAGATGATAATTTGGAGGTTGAAGTTGATTCCGGAATATGCGAGATAGTCAAATAATGTGCCATATTGTATTTTGTAGTTTTGGGCATTTTTGACTGGTTATGCCTTAATTATGCCATTGCGTATTATTTTATCGCACTTTTGGTTAAATTAAGTGGGCCATTTACCTTAAGCCACGACTTAAGTCTTCTAAGTCCCCAAATTTCCCCTAGTTTCAATTCCTAAACCTAAGAGATTAAGAGAGAGAAGTGGAGTGAATGCTTTGGGGATTGAGAGAGATTGAGACTACACTAAGAAATCTGCATAATTGCTGAATCAAGGCAAGTTTTTACTTGCTATTTGTTGTCTTGAGATAGATGATTGTTTATGATAATGGTGTATTCATCCTAGTTTAGCAAACTTAGGGTTTTATTATGTGTTTTTGGGTTTTGACTCATTCAAGTTAATTAATGAGGTTTTAAGATGATCAATAGTCTCATTGATGTTCTTATAGTGTTATTATATGAGTTTGGTTTGGAGAAGATTGAGTTTGGGTAGAAAATGGAGTCCAAGACTCCATATCCATTTCTTGGCAAAATCGCAGGCCCGAATCGATTGGGCCCCCTGGGCGAATCGATTCGGCTAGGGCAGTGATCAGGTCTTGTTGACCGAATCGATTCGGAATTGGTCCGAATCGATTCGGCAGTTATGCAGAAACCCAGATTTCCTGACCGAATCGATTCGGCCTCCCATCCGAATCGATTCGGAATTTATGCAGAACCTCAACTTTTCTGGGCGAATCGATTCGGCCAAGGGGGCGAATCGATTCGGTAGCCCTGCATTTTCAAAATTTTTCTTTTTCATTTTTTAACCCCTTTTCTTTAGGAATTTGATTAGGGACCTTCTTAAATGAAGTAAACATAGGGTTTAGAGTCCTAGTTGAGTTGGGTCGACATCCTAGACTCGAAAGGGTTCATCTAGGGTTCTTTCAAGGGAGAATTTAAAGTGATGTTTAGGCATTACTTTTGTCTAGTAGTTTTATAAGGGTCTAGAATATCTTAAAGCTAATTTGGAGACTTTAGAATTCAACTTGAGCTAGAATTGACTTGATGGTTTATATTAAAGCCTAAAAGAGGCCTTAGGGGATAACTTTGGAGTCTGAATTCCTTTTGAGGATGCTATGTCGGTACGATGTATACTTAGTCCGGAATTTGCTTATTCATTTATTTAAAATGGGAAGTTGATAAGGTAAATGATAATTTGCTTAATCATGTAATGGAAATTAATAAAATGAATGTTACACACCTCTCTAAATACCATCTTAAGGGAAGTCCGCACGATAGGTGAAGCCCCCTGGCTAATGAATGCAGGGTGGATATAGTCCTAGGCCATGGGAGAGCTTATAGTTGTGTATTATTTTTCAGTGCTGATAGGAAGATTCCGGGTGTGGTCTTGGCTATCACGCAGGCTCATGGCCGCT
The DNA here is from genome assembly GCA_949130495.1 of Sambucus nigra. Taxonomy (NCBI): domain Eukaryota; kingdom Viridiplantae; phylum Streptophyta; class Magnoliopsida; order Dipsacales; family Adoxaceae; genus Sambucus; species Sambucus nigra. Next base: position 287,426,022 of record OX422215.1, on the reverse strand, counting down.
TCCCGACGTGTTACGTTAGGTGCCCAGGTGGTCTTGGAGGCCCTGGAAGATGATGGTTATTTAGGGGCGCGCCCAGTGGGGAAACCCGGACGGGCGGTCTTAGAATCGTTCTATTTATATTTATGACTATTCTAATTATCGAGTTGGACTCGATGGAACATTAATGCCATAAAGAGCAAACTTATACCGCAAAGAGCATGTTATTGAGATTAGTGCCATATAGAGCACATGATGATAATTGTATTCCTAATAAGAAATGGAAAAGAAGATTGAAATTGAAATATGATGAATGATGATAAAGACTCATAAGTACTTTTAATTCTGTTTTAACATGAAGCCCACCTTATAGTCCTTATCAGTTTAATCCCTTATGATGTTAACACGCTAGACTCATCCATGCTTATTGTGCATCATTGTCATACCTGTCATTTATCTATTGATCACATATATACCCGGCCCTGACCGGTTTTCTTTCCTTGTTGTACCTCTATATGCATATGATCCGTTCAGGTGTTCCTCCGCACGGTCGCCAGTAATGACTTTCCTTTCCGCATGTTTCGAGGAGCCGTGATATCGTGCGGGTTTCACGGGATTTTGTGTAGACGCCTCCATTTATGTTTCTAGTTATGTTCCGTTTACTCGGGCATGTTGCCCAAACATTTGTAATTGTATAATGAATTTATTATGTAACCCTTGGTACATTATGTAAGTTGTATGGATGGTATCGACCGACGTTTCATTCGGTCCTTTGTATTCTTTTGGGATTTCTTATATGCGCTTGTGGGGGTTTCCACCCTCTATTTCTATTATGGGTTGTTGAAAATGTTTTTTTTCTTTTTATTTCAAATCAAAGTTTTTGATAACCCGTTTTCTGGAATATAGAGTGGTTATTCCTTATACTCTACTTATTGTTGTGATGCTGAGAATGATATTTATCGATGATTTCCTATTTTATCGGGGTATAGGGCTGGCCACCCTTTATTTCGGATAGCGGGTTGTCACAGATGGTATCAGAGCATCAGGTTCTAGAGTCTTTAGGATCTATGCGGACTTGTCACGTTCTACCGTAGCGTTCTTTGATATAGAACCTAATGTTAGGATTGTTTTGCTGCCTATGTATGCGATCTTCTGCTAAATAGATTGTTTTATATTATGTTTTAACTCTCTCTCGTCTTTATCTCAGATGTCGCCGAAGAGAGGACGTCCTGCTAGACGTAATAGGATTGTTGAGGATGAGTTTGGTCCTCCACCGCAGCAGGGGACTATTAGCGCCACTGAAGTGGCAAATATTGTGGCCCAAGCTGTCAACGCCGCGATGACTGCCGTGGCTCAACAAATGCCACAAGCCCAAGTTAGAGGACAAGAAGCACAAGTTCCCACGGGACCTTCTCAGTGGGAACGGGTGAGGGAATCTTTCCTTAAGGGGCATCCCCCCGAGTTTGAGGGAGGTTCGGATGTTATCAAGGCGAACCAATGGAAGAGAGATATGCAGCGCCATCTTAGGATGGTTGAATGTAGTGAGGAGCAGAAGCAGATTCTCGTTACTTTCAAGCTGGTAGGACCAGCCCTACATTGGTGGGAGTCCATGACGACACCCGAGCAGAGGGATACTATGTCCATTACAAATTTTTGGGCCTTGTTTGATGGGAAGTATTTTCCTCCCGCAGTTCAGAGGGAAATGCAGAGGAAGCTACAGGATTTGGTTCAAGGGGAGAGGTCAGTTGCTGAGTATGAGGAAGAGTTTACCCGGTTGGCCAGTTTTATACCGGATGAGGTAACTCCAGAATCAAAGAGAATCTCCAAGTTTGTGGGAGGTTTACATTGGCGGATAAAGCAACATTTGTTGAGGAATCCATCTTTGGTGACTTTCGGTGATGTGATGAATGCCGCTTTGCTTCACTGTCAGGAGCACAGATTGTTTCTGCTAAACAAGAAGAAAGTTGTAGTTTCGGGGCAAGCGGTGAGGCAGGGAGGAGTTGGGAGCGGAGGGGGAACATCTTCCTCGTCCCAATCCTCGGGGATCAAGCAAGTTGAGAGGGATCCTCAGCAGGTGGATTCGTCCAAGAGGCAACGTTTCGGTGGGTTTAATGCTGGTGGTAACAACAATAATAACAGGCAAGGACAAGGTGGTCAGCAACCACAGGGAGGTAGAGGTGGGAATGGAGGTAGGGGCCAACAGGGCCGAGGTGCAGGGCAATTCCGAAATAACCAAGGAAGAAACCAGGATATGACGGCAATCAAATGTTTTCAGGGTGGGGAGTTGGGCCACTATAAGAAGGCATGTCCTCAGTTGGTTGGAGGGCATCTTCCTAGGGCCCCACAGCAGCCATACGTACAGTTTCTGCCTCAAGCGCCTAAACCGGTTGCTCCTCCTCAACAGGAGCAATTGCAGTACGGAAGGGTTTACCACATTCAGGAGGCTTTACTTCCTACAGCTCCTCCGGCACCACCGGCGATCGAGGGTAAGTTTCTCATTCAGGGGCACATGGGTCGAATTTTATTTGATACAGGTGCTACACATTCCTTTATTTCTAGAAGTTTTGCTCAGACTACAGGTTTGATAAAATCTGCTGAAAGTACTTTCACTAGCGTCGAATCCTCTATGGGCGATGGCTCATTGATTTTCTTCGTATGTAAAAACATAGGAATTAACCTTGGTGACTTGTGTTTTGAGGCTGACTTGCTCGTCCTTGATTTGGTCGGGTACGATGTAATTTTGGGTATGGATTGGCTAGTGTAGTATCATGCTATTGTGAATTGTTACGGGAAGAGTATAGTTTTTGCGGTTCCGGGACAAGAAATGTTCCTGGTAGTTGTGCCTTGTATGGAAGGGAGCACGAGCGCTTATCTATATTGTATTGCGGAAGATGCATCTAGAGATGTCATGGTTCCCCTAAATTCTCTTCCGATTGTTAAAGATTTTGAAGATGTTTTTCGGGAGATACCGGGACTACCTCCAAGTCGGGAAATAGAGTTTGTGATTGACTTAATTCCGGTCACTCGACCGATCGCCAAAGCTCCTTATCGAATGGCTCCTGTGGAGATGAGGGAGCTGAGGGATCAGATTCAGAAGTTACTGGAGCAGGGCTTTATTAGGCGTAGTACCTCGCCGTGGGGCGCTCTAGTATTGTTTGTGAAGAAGAGAGACGGTTCTCTCCGGTTATGCGTGGACTATAGAGAGTTGAATAAAGTCACCATCCGGAATAAATACCCTTTACCTCGCATCGATGACTTGTTTGATCAGCTTAGGGGAGCTTCCTTCTTCTCCAAGATCGATCTGAGGACGGGGTATCACCAATTGAGGATACGAGAGTAGGATGTATCCAAGACGGCCTTTTTGACTCGTTACGGGTCTTACGAGTTCTTGGTTATGCCCTTTGGGCTAACCAATGCCCCTGCAGTGTTTATGGACCTTATGAATAGGGTGTTCCGGGATTTCCTTGACCAGTTTGTCATTGTCTTCATCGATGACATCCTAGTCTATTCTCAGACAGAGTCGGATCACGCTGCTCACTTGCGATTGGTCCTGCAGAGATTGAGAGATCATCAACTGTATGCAAAGTTTGAGAAGTGTGGCTTCTGGTTGAAGGAAGTTCAATTTTTGGGGCATGTGGTTTCGTCCCAAGGCGTGTCTGTGGATCCGAGTAAGGTGGTCGCGGTAAAGGAGTGGGGTCAGCCCACGACGCCCACTGAGGTTCGTAGTTTTCTGGGATTGGCGGGATATTACCGTCGGTTCATTAAGGGCTTTTCTAAGATTGCTAGCCCATTGACAAATTTGACCCGGAAAGGAGTGAGGTTTGTTTGGGACAGTTCATGTCAAGCGACTTTCGAGGAGCTCAAGGATAGACTGACTTCAGCTCCAGTCCTGGCATTGCCAAGGCCGGGATTGAAGTATCTTGTCTTCACCGATGCATCTCTTCTGGGATTAGGAGGTGTTCTTTAACAAGAGAGACAACCCATTGCGTACGCTTCTCGTAAGTTGAAGCCTCACGAGAGGAATTATCCGGTACATGATTTGGAATTCGCCGCCGTTGTATTTGCCTTGAAGATATGGAGGCATTACCTCTTGGGGGAAAAGTTTAGTCTTTTCACCGACCACAAATCGCTGCAGTACTTATTCTCCCAAAAGGATTTGAACATGCGCCAGCGCCGTTGGTTGGAGTTTGTGAAGGACTACCAATTTGAGATTCATTATCACCCCGGGAAGGCGAATGTGGTAGCAGATGCTTTGAGTAGAAAGCCTAATGGAGACTTAGCTGAGGTATGGAAAGCTAAGTGGAAAGAACTCAGCCTGGAGAATGTGGGAGTGAGAGCATTCCTTTCTGTGATGACGGTTACCCCCACGATTATAGCAAATATTGTGGAAGCTCAGAAGAGAGATGAGGCTTGTCAAGACTATACACGCCAGTTGTTGTCTGAGGGAGCAGAGTCGTACTCCATTGGTTCTGAGGGTGGACTACGCTTCCATGGAAGACTTGTGGTTCCCGACGATGGGGATTTGAGACGTGCAGTTATGGCGGAATCTCACGGGTCCAAGTTCGCGGTGCATCCAGGCAGAGACAAGATGTACCAAGATATGCGCCGTTTGTATTGGTGGGCGGGCATGAAGAGGGATATCTCCGAGTTTGTATCTAAATGCACTACTTGTCAGTTGGTTAAGATTGACCACCAGCGACCGACAGGTTTGTTGCAACCTCCCGAGATTCCCGTATGGAAATGGGAGAGCATTTCGATGGACTTTGTTACGGGCTTGCCAAGATCGCAGAAGGGTCATGACTCAATTTGGGTGATTGTCGACCGTTTGACTAAGTCAGCACACTTCTTGCCCGTGCGCACCGATTATGATACAGCTCGTTATGCCCAGTTGTTCATTGAGGAGATCGTTAGACTCCACGGGGTACCTTTGAATATTATCTCCGACCGAGATAAAATATTTGTGTCCCACTTTTGGCAGAGTTTCCAGGGAGCTATGGGAACCGAGTTGAAGTTAAGCTCTTCCAATCATCCTCAAACAGACGGTCAGACCGAAAGGGTAAACCAGATGTTGGAGGATATGCTTCGTATGTGCATACTCGACTTTAAAGGTAGTTGGGAATAATATCTTCCGTTGGTTGAGTTTGCTTACAACAACTCATACCAATTTACCATAGGAATGGCACCCTATGAAGCTCTGTATGGCAGACCTTGTAGATCGCTCGCTTGTTGGTTGGAAGTGGGTGATAATAAGTTCCTTGGACCTGAATTGATCCAAGACACTTCTTCGAAGATCGAGCTTATTCGAAATCGCATACGGATAGCCCAAGATCGTCAAAAGAACTATGCCGATGCGGGTAGGAGACATATGGAATTGGAGGTTGGAGACCAAGTGTTGGTGCGAGTGTCCCCGATGAAGGGCATCAAACGTTTTGGGAAGAAAGGAAAGCTTGCACCGCGCTTTATTGGACCTTTCCCGGTGATTGCAAAGGTTGGTCCCGTGGCATACCAACTTGCCTTGTCGGAACCTTTACAACAAATTCATGATGTATTTCATGTCTCCTCTTTGAAAAAGTACAAAAGGTGTGAAGGTGCCCTTTGGCACATTCCTTTCGAAGATATCGACTTGCAGCCCGATGTTTCTTATGAAGAACAACCGGTTGCTATCCTTGAGTTTGGGGAGAGGAAGTTAAGATCTCGGGTGGTGCCTCTAGTGAGAGTCCATTGGAGTCATCATCATGCAAGCGAATCAACTTGGGAACGCGAAGATGAGATGCGGGAGAAATATCCACATCTTTTCTCATGAGGTACGCCTGAATTTTGGGGGAAAAATTCCCTCATAAGGGGGGGAGTATGTAATAACCCTCGCTTATGGGACCGTATTTTACATTAATTACTTAGTATATTAGTTAGAAACTAGTGTTGGGTTATGATTTGAATATTGATTCAATGTAGAAAAGTTAATATTTGTTGTGAGTTAGCATACATATCATAATTATGGAAAATATTGCTATGTCATGCTTATTAATATCATCTGAATTTAAAATGATATTTGGCTTAATAATGAGACCGGAATCTAAATTGAATTTTAAAATGTCCAGATGATAATTTGGAGGTTTCAGTTGATTCCGGAATATGCGAGATAGTCAAATAATGTGCCATATTGTATTTTGTAGTTTTGGGCATTTTTGACTGGTTATGCCTTAATTATGCCATTGCGTATTATTTTATCGCACTTTTGGTTAAATTAAGTGGGCCATTTACCTTAAGCCACGACTTAAGTCTTCTAAGTCCCCAAATTTCCCCTAGTTTCAATTCCTAAACCTAAGAGATTAAGAGAGAGAAGTGGAGTGAATGCTTTGGGGATTGAGAGAGATTGAGACTACACCAAGAAATCTGCATAATTGCTGAATCAAGGCAAGTTTTTACTTGCTATTTGTTGTCTTGAGATAGATGATTGTTTATGATAATGGTTTATTCATCCTAGTTTAGCAAACTTAGGGTTTTATTATGTGTTTTTGGGTTTTGACTCATTCAAGTTAATTCATGAGGTTTTAAGATGATCAATAGTCTCATTGATGTTCTTATAGTGTTATTATATGAGTTTGGTTTGGAGAAGATTGAGTTTGGGTATAAAATGGAGTCCAAGACTCCATATCCATTTCTTGGCAAAATCGCAGGCCCGAATCGATTCGGCCCCCTGGGCGAATCGATTCGGCTAGGGCAGTGCTCAGGTCTTGTTGACCGAATCGATTCGGAATTGGTCCGAATCGATTCGGCAGTTATGCAGAAACCCAGATTTCCTGACCGAATCGATTCGGCCTCCCATCCGAATCGATTCGACATTTATGCAGAACCTCAACTTTTCTGGCCGAATCGATTCGGCCAAGGGGGCGAATCGATTCGGTAGCCCTGCATTTTCAAAATTTTTCTTTTTCATTTTTTAACCCCTTTTCTTTAGGAATTTGATTAGGGACCTTCTTAAATGAAGTAAACATAGGGTTTAGAGTCCTAGTTGAGTTGGGTCGACATCCTAGACTCGAAAGGGTTCATCTAGGGTTCTTTCAAGGGAGAATTTAAAGTGATGTTTAGGCATTACTTTTGTCTAGTAGTTTTATAAGGGTCTAGAATATCTTAAAGCTAATTTGGAGACTTTAGAATTCAACTTGAGCTAGAATTGACTTGATGGTTTATATTAAAGCCTAAAAGAGGCCTTAGGGGATAACTTTGGAGTCTGAATTCCTTTTGAGGATGCTATGTCGGTACGATGTATATTTAGTCCGGAATTTGCTTATTCATTTATTTAAAATGGGAAGTTGATAAGGTAAATGATAATTTTCTTAATCATGTAATGGAAATTAATAAAATGAATGTTACACACCTCTCTAAATACCATCTTAAGGGAAGTCCACACGATAGGTGAAGCCCCCTGGCTAATGAATGCAGGGTGGATATAGTCCTAGGCCATGGGAGCGCTTATAGTTGTGTATTATTTTTCTGTGCTGATAGGAAGATTCCGGGTGTGGTCTTGGCTATCACGCAGGCTCATGGCCGCTTCCCGACGTGTTACGTTAGGTGCCCAGGTGGTCTTGGAGGCCCTGGAAGATGATGGTTATTTAGGGGCGCGCCTAGTGGGGAAACCCGGACGGGCGGTCTTAGAATCGTTCTATTTATATTTATGACTATTCTAATTATCGAGTTGGACTCGATGGAACATTAATGCCATAAAGAGCAAACTTATACCGCAAAGAGCATGTTATTAAGATTAGTACCATATAGAGCACATGATGATAATTGTATTCCTAATAAGAAATGGAAAAGAAGATTGAAATTGAAATATGATGAATGATGATAAAGACTCATAAGTACTTTTAATTCTGTTTTAACATGAATCCCACCTTATAGTCCTTATCAGTTTAATCCCTTATGATGTTAACACGCTAGACTCATCCATGCTTATTGTGCATCATTGTCATACCTGTCATTTATCTATTGATCACATATATACTCGGCCCTGACCGGTTTTCTTTCCTTGTTGTACCTCTATATGCATATGATCCGTTCAGGTGTTCCTCCGCACGGTCGCCAGTACTGACTTTCCTTTCCGCATGTTTCGAGGAGCCGTGATATCGTGCGGGTTTCACGGGATTTTGTGTAGACGCCTCCATTTATGTTTCTAGTTATGTTCCGTTTACTCGGGCTTGTTGCCCAAACATTTGTAATTGTATAATGAATTTATTATGTAACCCTTGGTACATTATGTAAGTTGTATGGATGGTATCGACCGACGTTTCATTCGGTCCTTTGTATTCTTTTGTGATTTCTTATATGCGCTTGTGGGGGTTTCCACCCTCTATTTCTATTATGGGTTGTTGAAAATGTTTTTTTTCTTTTTATTTCAAATCAAAGTTTTTGATAACCCGTTTTCTGGAATATAGAGTGGTTATTCCTTATACTCTACTTATTGTTGTGATGCTGAGAATGATATTTATCGATGATTTCCTATTTTATCGGGGTATAGGGCTGGCCACCCTTTATTTCGGATAGCGGGTTGTCACAAAAATGTATATTACATAATAACACAATGGAAGACTATGACCTAGGGAATACCCACACTCTGCTCCTCGAGACAGGGTGCTCATCCTCATCGTGCAACTTCCCAATGATATCATGTACGGGGCATGCTTCACAATACAAGTATATATATCATTCACATACACAATACATATACATCCATATGATCCGATCATATAATTAAACCATCACATACAGTTTATATAATCACACCATGAGTACATACATATATACATATTCATACATATATATATATATATCTCACGCGTATGTAGGAAATTTATAAATTCGGCTATACGTGTATATAATCCAATTTATACTAGTCGTCGTCTCAAACATATTTAATTTAATTCCTTATATAAATACGATCCCTCACTTGAAGCATATTCATCCATTACCCCTATGACATGAATATTTTTCGAATATATAAATCATTAAGGTCACTAACTCCAAGTTTACCATAAATAACAATCACCATCTAATCCATTTATAACCAAATACACTTCGATATATCTTAGAATAATCCCGACTATAAGTACACACATAACTAATAGTCTGCAATCCTCAAACTCAATTTTAAGTTCATTCCATGATCCCATCAATTATTTTAATCCCCTTTGTTAATCACACACACATATATAACAACTATCCCGACTAGATTTACAACACTCCCGATACTAGTTGATAAAACAACCCAATCGCTCTCAATTTCGACTACGGTTCATTTGTCCCTATGAACCCTTAACAATTCCACATTTACGGTTTATTCCTTGAGTTTCTCATCACTAAGGATACGCGACCACTCTCTCTCATTGGCCCCCAATCATAACTTTATTATAATCCTGTCACTATAAGGATTCGGCACAAACATCGGGCCAAAATTTCACCATACCCTCACCACTCTCTCAAAGGGTCCTAAATCTTACATCAAGTCTAAGCTCACCTCTGAACTCTAAATAGAACTCCCTTCCTAATGAGGTTTCCCACTACCTCGATACGACGATTCCAATACATCTTTATCTTTCCTAAATATCTAGGATATGCTCCCTCGATCATAGCGTGTGAGAAACTCCCAAAAATACTCCAAAATGGTTCGATATGACTCTCGCCATAATACCCTATAAGGAATCCCTTAATATAATAACATAATTCCTCTATAAAACACTCACTAAGAAGATCATCAAGTTTAAAACTCAAGATAAGAAGGGAATTATGAAAATCAAATTCTTGGGCTAATACAGAGGACCGGTCGACCGGTCCCAGGCCCCCGGTCGACCGCGGGTAAAAATTTTGCCTACGAAGAAATGCAGTAGGCTTTTCCTTTGAGGCGCGGTTGACCGGTCCCCTGGGCGCTGTCGACCGGCCATACGAGATGGTCAACAGTTTCCCCATCTAAAACGAACCCTAACTCTCCAAATCCCCAAATTTATCCACTTACAACCACTAATCTTCCACCCAATTAGGTTTCCAACATTAAAACTCATACATGAATCAACCCCATTCATTATACAACCTCTAATCCATTTAAAACATCAATTTATGATATTTAACCTATAAAAACTATGTTTTGATACATATAACCCAAAATCAAATTCTTTTACCCACAAATTATGAAATAAATTACACAAATGAATTATTTAGCAAGATTAAACACTTTCCTCAGATTTGTAGAGGTTGAATCATCCCCGGGATCGCGTTTGGGCCGGAATCTCCAAGATTTTTCTCCTATCTCTCCTCCTTTCTTCTTCTTTCTCCCTTCTTTTCTCCCTCTAGGGCTTTCTATCTTTCTCACAAATGAGAATGTCTTCATCCGTAAACCTCTTAAACCTTAAAATAATAAACTGAGTGTTAAATGTTAATACACATTTTAAATGACTCGTTTACTCCAATTCGAGCCAACTAACTTAAAAATATTCCGGAACCGAAATAAAACCCCGTGACAGTCAATTCGACTATCTCGACCCATCCCAAATCAATGGCACATTAAGAATTATCATTTGGAATACTTTATAACGTCCTAAATTTTTGGAACTCAATTTCCAAATTTTAAAAATCTCCAATTTAAATGAATTTTATTTCTCCCAAAAATTTAATTTTCAGTCCCAAAATCATGGGGTGTTACATACTTCCCCCTTACAAGAATTTCTTCCGTGAAATTAAAGTTATGCCTAGGACTTCGAACCTCATCTAGTCCTTAATCTACCCTTAAAATTAGTATACATATCTCTTCCACTTCTCATGTCGAATCATATAAATTTTAAAATCAAACTAGCTACCCAGGGCTCCCATACACCCCGTACCCGAGCTCAACTCGTAAAAATATAACCCGACTCTACAAGCCTCAAATAGTAATATAAATCCCAACAACTTAATCTATAATAGCGTACTAAGTACATAAAAAGTTTAAAATTTCCAACGGTTGAACTCTTCTCAATTCCTGACATTCGCTACATTCATGCGGGGGAGGTCTCGCAAGCGAAATCCAAACAAGGAACCCTCCCAATACGCTACTATGTAGCTACGTCGGGGATTAAGATCAGTTGAACCAGGATTAAGGTTTCATAAAAATATTTTTTCAAATTACGAATATTTCCCGAAGTCCTATATAACAATATAATATAAAATAATTTCATGTCTCTCGACACACCAAACAAGCACCTTATGTTTTCAACATAAGGTCCTAACAAACACAATACTCTAACCAATACATAGCTCTCAAAACTAGCAGAACCATGAGCTAAATTCTCCGTTCAATATAAATATACTAAACTTTGAACCTCCTCAGTTATACAAATATCTTACATCACATTAAATCATTAACGCAAGATAAGTCCTTCCCTCATTGGAATACTACAATTACATGCCCTAACTTATCCATAAGACAATAACCTTATAACCACTACTCAACATACCCTAACATTTCGCACTTCCGGAATTTAATAGTACAATTCTCTACTATCTCCTCACGAGATGGTGTACTATCTAAAAAATGCCATACGAAGGTAGTACTTTCTCACTCATTCCTCTAAGGAAATTTTTGTACACCCTAGGGGTGTAGCGTCTAACCGCTCATTATACCTTCTCGATATCGCATAAATCGTGACTTAAACCCAGAGAAAGGTATTCTACCTTATACTTCCATAATACTTTTATTTCACTTCATTCCTGAGTCCCACTACTCCTTCGAGGGAAAGCCCTCCTTCCTAAGGCCTAACTTTCCTTAAAGAAACATCCTCATGAAAATCCTTCCTAACCATCCTGAAGGATAAGGCGCTATTGTGACTTCCGACAACTCCTTCATTCATACCCAACGAACCCAATTCTCCAAACTTCTTACTCCCTCTTCATGAAGGCGATACTCCTAATAATAGGACAATGCCACCTACCTTCCACCGGTAAAAGTCAGCATCACCAGGCTTCCTAACAACAGTTGATGGGTTTCTCAATCTAAACCTCCCAAGAACTTCATTATTCGTTTATCCTCAGCACTTACCTTATTGATCACCGAATTCTCCATTCGAGTCAATTCTCCTTCTTACTCGACCACCATTAGATCACCGTGAGTCACCGTTAACAATCTCCACTTTATCATTACTTGAATCACGGAAAGAGAATACCTCCAGTCAAAACGTATCCAAACTCCATTATGGGCATCACATCTCTCATCTTACCCCTTCCTGGACGACATAATCTTGGATACTTCTGAGACAAAAGCAACTGTGTCAGATCGTTGTTCAAATGAGTACACCTCGCAGAAGAAGATAAATGTAGTGAACACAACAATCCTAATAGTAGGGCTTTATATCAAGAAAGCTTACGAAAGAATGCGAAAACTCGCACAGATCCTAAAGACACTTGAACCTAATGCTCTGATACCATCTGTCACAACCCGCTTAAAATAATAATGGGTGGCCATCCCTATACTACAATAAATTAGGAATCTCAGATGGCTCATTCTCGGCATCAACAAACTATACTAAAATAAATGAGGCTAACTACCCAAAACTATTAAAAGCGGATGCCAAAAATTTGAATAAAACATACAACAGACAACAAACCAACACTATAGAATTAATGGAAACGGTAAAGTACAAAAAAGTACCATGGAAAAGAAAATGCCTGAATTAAAATGAAATGAGTACACAAAAAAAATAAAAAAATAAACCCGAATAAGCTGTCGGGTCACAGACAGTACAACATCATAAAGGAAAAATACAAACATCTATAAATATCCCTTGGGTATAAACCCGATACAACATGAATCCTTCTTAAATTTTCAAATAAGTAAGAGGCGACTACAATCTAAATCCCTCAACAGTCTGCACATGTTATGGCCCCCACGACTCTGGATAGAAGGGCATCCGACATCCATGCGGTAGGACACCTGTAACAGTATATACATATAGCAGGAGAGAAATATAAATGGGTCAGAGCCCGAGGTGCAAAAAATGTTTAGCAAGTGTGTCAACCGTGCATAATAAATATAAATGCACTATTTCATAATTAAAGTGGAGTCACACTCTCGCGAAACCCCCATCTCACCTCTTATCTAAAAGCGCGCACCTATTTGCGTCCTGGAATCTTAATTTAGTTACCCCACCCATAAGGACAACCTACCTTACAATGGGCACGTTCTATACCCGCGAGACCTGCCATTCTAACATAACCCAAGAATCCTTCCCATTCTAATCACACTTAAATATATATACACAAATATGACATACAAGGCTTTAGTTATTCCAATTTATAACTTAATCAGTTATCCATCTTATTATTTCACATATTAACGTTAAGCTTCAAATTAAGAGTTTTTTCTCTAAATAACATGCACAATTTAATAAGGACAAAACTTCTCTCTACTCTCAACATTGCACTGCGTTTCGTGCGTGGGGCGTCTCACAAAGCGAAATCCAAACAAGGAACCCCCCCGATACACTACTCCTTGACAATGTCGATCGTAGGGATCCATTATGGCATATACACAATTACTACTATAATTATGATTACTATCTAAGAACAACCTCAAAATCTCCACTAAATCCTTGGGTTGATATAACCGAAATCTTTCCTTAAGTGCGATACATCAACCCCCAACAATTTGTGACACCCCGCCTAATTACATGCAGTCCTTTATTAAATTATAATCGAGGTGAACGGTTGGTTCATTCTTAGCATCACTGTAGAAAAATAAACTTTCCATTTGAAACACCCTATATAATTAAGCTAAGTGACAAAACCATTTAAATCATTATCTCCATTTATTAAATCAAATTATGAAATCTTTTATTACGTAACAGTTTAAGAATCACACAATTATTAAGACTAGAAATCAACACCCATGAATTTAATCATTCAGGTAATTCAACACCAACTTTAAAACTGCAAAGGAAAACCATCCTGACAGCAATTAAATTCCAAGAAGTAAAAATGCTAAAGATGAATAAACATAATCTCTGAAAAATCCAACTGAATAAGGAAATGGACGACACATGACCTAACTAATCATAACTAGAATGAGAGTAGATTCAACATCGAGGTCGTCTAAGTAATGTCCTGCATCTCCCACACAAGCTGCAGTGCGCCCGGTCCAAAGAATCTACGCAAGACGCCCCTGTGGCTGGGCACCTGAAATATATACATATATATATATATATACAAGAGAAAAGAGATAACAGGAAACGGGTCAGAGCTCGAGTGTAAAACAGTTTAAAATTAGTTTAGCAAGTATTTAAAATGCTTACCTGCTAATGAAACAACCATGTTAATATGCGACACTCTCTTGAGATTTCTCCCCTCTCATCTAGTGTGCACACCTACCGTACTTAATAAATCTCATCAATTTCCTTATCTTATTCTCCATAATGATTTTTCATGTGAAAAGAGAAGTTATGACATTTACTTTAGGAAATTATTCTCCTCAAGATTCCTTACGTTATTTAAAACAACTCATTACCGTTATAAAGTTCCTGAACACTTATAATAAAGTTGAAGCATTTATTCATTTCTTATCTACTTATACACACAGTAGAGAGTCCCCATATAAATATATGTATATATATTAGTCACACATATAATATATATACTAACGGCACCTCACATAAGATCTAAGGTGCTGGCATACTCTGCTATCAAGTCCCCGTATTACACAAACTAAGGGAAATACTAGTTCGGAATCACTCTCGAACTGTATTAACATAAAACACAAATAGTTGGAGGCGAAGCATAGTTCCTAGTCCTAAGAAGTCAGCAGATACCCACACGTCTCTTAGGACCATCTGACTATAAATCAGATAACCTGTAATCAAGGATACTATCTTCTAGGGTACAAGTCGTTATCCCCCATAAGGGTCCAATCGAGATAAGACTGTCCCGGCGCTAAAACCCCCGTGATAGCAAGTAGCTCGTGTACAATTTTTACACAGATATATAATATATGCACAATCACACAGTCGTATATCTATAAATATCCACATTTCTAAATTAGGTGTGCTCAAGACCCATAATCATAATTATTCGTTATTAACACATTTTACTTGATTATTACGCATACGAATTTGCCGTTTTTATGCCCATTTATAATGCATTTCATACTCACTTCTCCTTTCTCGATGTATTCTAAGTATAATTTCAGTAGACATACACTCACTTATCTTCTGGTCTAACTCTCTTACGAGTCTCAATCTTTTATTTAAACGTTCGCATAATCCCAGATGGGTAAATCACTCCCCGTTAACCCCTTTATTTCATTTTACATTAAATTCCCACTTATTGGGGTTTACTAAAACCCTACTGGTCCTATTTATATCCCAAAATGTTATAAAAATAATACTCAAGGGTTACTACGCATTTTTAATCAGAATAAACCATTATAAGAGGAATGTGCAGTTTTCCAGGTGGGGTCGATCGATCGAGGGAAGGGGTCGATCGATCGATCAAGCAGTTATGGCGAAAACTGCATTTATCCAGTTACGGGTTTGCCTCTCTAACCTCAACCAAAACTTCATATTTGATTCCCAAACTCCCAACAAAACTTATTACCAGTACCATACACCTAAATACACGATTCTCCACGTAAAATATGTTTCAATTCATCAATTATAACTATATAATGGGGTAAAATTTGTCTAGACTTCAAGAACCCTAATTTCTCTTTTTCTTTCAATTCTTTACATTATTTTCCAGATTTCTTACTTCTAGATCCATACTAATTCATGGTTTATCCTCTCCATGCAAATGAGATGCCCAGAATATGATTACTTCTTCAATGGCATGTGAATTCTAGTCTCCAAACAACACTTTCTTCCATGAAACAAGTTCTAAACAACCCTAGACTAACATAATTGAGGCATTAACTAAGAATAGAGCAAGATAGATACTTTCCTGGGAATTCTTGGTTCAGATTAGTGGACAAGATTGGTGTGGTTGCGATCCTCATTGCGTGATCTAAAGTTTGGCGGGGACGGCGATGCAAACGGTGGAGTTCTTGGCCTAGAACTCCTTGGAAAGCTCCTCCTCTTCCCTTCCAATGGAATTCTTAGGTTTTTGGTTGTTCTAACCCTAGAAGATAAATCCTATTATCTGATATACTCTTAGAAATTTCGTGGGTTTTCATGCCTAAAAATGTAAAATGTCTAAAACTCCCTCCTGGGGTGTTAATTAGGCCTAGAAACCCCCCGTGACCCAAACTAAACCCCCTGGTACATTATTTTGACTATCTCGACCCTTCCGGACACATTGACGTACTCAAAATGACCATATGGATGAATTATAATTTATTCACTTCTAATAGTTCGAATTTAATCCCGACACGACGCAAGCGCGTCCCGATAAATTACCAAAATTATCAAATTAGATTCTCGTGATAATTTTACTAAATACAATTAAACCTCTTAGTTCACCCATAACGTAACTTACAACAAAATTACAATAATTACTAACTCTCATCACGCTAGTAAGTATTTAAATGATTTTCCGGATTAATATTAAATTAATATCTCTAATTAAATTTAATAAATCCCCAAATTTAAAATCCATAAAAATACGGGGTATTACATACTTCCCCCCTAATAATAACGGAATTTCGTCCTGAAATTCGAAAAATAAGGCCTATCTGGCAAAACAGTTCTGGATATGTTATCACTACGCAAACTATCTACATAGTAAGGCGCTCAATTACTATAGCCCCCGCCTCAAAGCAAGCTTGTTAACACTCTCATTGGATACACTTCACATTGTGCTCCTACCCGACAACATTCGCATAAGTCACGCCTATACTTTATTAATTCCCATTATTTCAATATCATTGTGAGGCCGCACCTCACTACATGGCAACTACTCGGGTTTATCTAAACATAAAACCCCCATTCTGAGAGAAAGCCTACGAACATCTGACCACTCTTGTTCACCTAAACAGTTGTGGATCAAAAATTCTGATTATCCGCTCACCTCTAAACATACAGAAGGAGAATAGTTAAGGTTCTTCCACACCAAACCTCAATAAGCACCTCGTTCACGATAAACAGGTATGAGTGCTTCCACAGAGCTCTACGCTACTATACTTCACTTGCTAGTTATATCCGTTGTGAAAATAAAATGATCACCAAGATTACAAGATTACCTACGCGCGGCTATACTAATCGTTAATCACCGTAGTCCTACACCTTTGCTATGGGTGATACCTCCTACTCAAACGAAACGTTATCTCTGCCATTTCCTGAAATCCCATATTGAAGGTAGGATTCACAAATCACATCCCGATTCAGAAAATAATGTTGTGTAGGACCACGTACCGACGCGATCCCTTACTTTCCAAGGAAGACTGGGGCACACTAGTAATTATTGTTTATTACCCCAAAGGAATAATAATCATTTCCTTCTTGGGCGACTTGTCCCACCTATTCGGATGAACCTTTGTTTTTATCTTGGAGATGGCAACCCATCCAAAAAACTTTACCGACCTTACCGGTCTCTTTCATTATAGCAATTATCGATAGCCACCAAATTCTCTGGTTGATCCTCTTATTCCAGTCGATTTCTATCTATGAGTGGTGCCCGCGGAGACTACTCACTATATCCCGCTCAACATCGACTTTCCTTGAAATGTCTCACATTAAGTGACAATTAATACTCCCCTTCCTTTGTTGGTGTATACCGAAAGCTCCAACCCGTGCACATTTATCCATGATGCGCACTTCTGGATCTTTTATACCATACTAATAGTATCACTCTTTGTATGCGCAAGTCGCTATCACATTTGACTAATTACAACTCCGCTTCGAGTGTTCTCCATATAGTGAAATTCTACCCTTCTCAAGTAATACCCCTTTGTAAATGGTTTCCCACAGCTTTTCTACCAGATTCGGCGTGTTACTCTGTTCGTACTCGTATATGGATTTTTCGTTCTTCTTGTGTCGCTCAATCTACTCTACTACTTCCACGTCGTAATGCTAGTCCCACAAACATATATTCCACACGTCCATTCCCACGTCCCATCAACTTGAATTATTCGATTATCAGATATCCAGGATGCTCACACACCCTATAAACGGTGCATACTAGCGTAAGGAGCACATATGCTACACACCCAATATCCAATTCTTTGTTTTCCCTAGTGCTCGCAACGTGATTACAACACTTGGGTACTCTTAATCACCCTAAAAATCAAAATTTTAAATCCTCCTTATCATCATTCCACCCATTAACTCATGGTGATAAAATAAAACTTTCAATGCTTTCTCACCAAACAACCGGCTCCACAGGCCTTAAATCAAAATTCAACTTCCAACTTACAGATATAATTACTTGATCCCATTTCGATCGGGGTACCAAACTCATGGACTAATGATCAAACGTCTCCCTATTTTCGACCTTATGCTAAGTTTCATGCGTGGGATGTCTCGCAAAGCCAAATCCAAATAAGGAACCCCCCGATACACTACTACCAAGCATTATCGGTTATCGAAATCCGTTAGGACCTCCGTCCATAGCATGTACCCCTTTATTCTGTGTCTTGACAGAAAAGTTACATCTCTCCCCATAATTATACTTAACAACGAACCTTTTTCTAATTGTACAATCATTCAATATTGGTGGTAATCACACTCTATAAACCTCGAATACATACACTCGGGGATCTCGCAATCCTGTCCCCAAACGTATGAGTCCAACTCTTAACTCTTAACTCTTAACTCTCATATCTCTAAAGGATAGATATATCAATGCGCTCTTCCTATCACCAAGATTTGAGCACTAAACATCCTAATGAGTTAAATCTTTTCACTCCACAGTAAATCCAATACATACTAAATCATAACAATAAGGTCTCTATACACACCGGGATCGAATATTTCGAGCACACTATCCCCTCCGAATCCCTAACGTAGATAATGTAAGTGTGAGTCCGGCCCTCTTGCAGGTGAGGTCTCGCCAAAACAAAAACATGTTTCACTAATGCAACCATTTCGATAGCCTTGCAATAACTACCTATTATCATACTAACCATTACTATAAATTTGTAACCAAGAAAATATCATACTCGTATACCACATCACTAAAACGAGTAATCTCAATAAAGTATATAACACTATCAATATACCCATTCACCCTCCATGGATAGCACTAACGATAATCCCGCTACACTAGGAAATTATTCACATAATAATATTGTTTGTAGTTATACGCATTAAACTTGTCTCACATGCTAATCTAGCAATGAATAAAGAAGTAGTGACTCGCTCGGGTCACATAAAACACGCCTCATCCGTCGAGGATAAAACTCATACTTCTACCTTGCCAATCGTTTTTGGCTGCACAGATGGTCCCCGAACGTGACACACCTGTCTAAACCAAAATAAAACTACTTTAATCATTCTCCATTACTAGACATCATACTCTTGTCCCTTATATTTGCTTCGGACAAATATTTTTAGCACGTGTGATTTCACTCTCCACAAAATACCTCGATACTTACTCCACTTATCACCTAAAATACATTCGAAAACTCACGAACGACTGGAATCGAATCCAGGAGAATCACAATCTCCTTAGAGGTATCCTCCTTTATATAATAAAAATAGGTGGAAGATCCCCCTTCAGAGTGAGGCATCGCCACTCAAACATCTCCTGCCCCGCAATGACAAAGGTAATACTCCTACCCAATCAATTTATCATGGCTATGGCATAGAGAGCCAATCCATGTCAAATATTGATGTCGTGCTCACGTATGACTAAAACTAGTATGACTGCAGGTAAAATCAAACTACCAAACTATATACCTACACGTCGATGTATACAGAAAATAAATGACCCTTTCCCCAAATGATGAGTCTACGCATGACACCGTACTTTTGTAATGTCTAAAAATCCTAATGTCTGTGCCAAGCGAGTATCTATAAAACAGTATGATGCCCCAGTATTAAAATAAAATGTACCCCATAGTACTAGAAGGGAAGAACGTACCATCAATGGCCGATGATGGCTGCTGGGTTTTAGCATGATGGGCGTCGTACACACATTCGTGTTGTTGTTGTCCCTGCTGTTGGGGTATCTTACTCTTATCTGGGCAATCCTGCCTCCGGTGACCCATTCTACCACAATTAAAGCATCTACCTATAAACTGTTTCATTTTACGGCTCTGTTGGTTTTGGTCCGGTAGTATAGTTCCACTTTTTCCTTGGCCTTATTGAGTATCTTGATGAAAAAATGACATTTAGTTGAGGACAGTCCCTCCACTTGTGACCTATTTGTACACACTTATAGCAGGGTACTGAAAGTTCTCACTGGGTTGGTTGGGGTTCCTTTTTAGACTGATCTGGACAAGTACGATGTTCATGATCGTTTATTCCACATTTAAAACACCTCTTCGTGACTTCACTCAGACCCCGACTTTGTTAGCCCTGACGCTTTTGGATTTCCCTCCACAATTTGTTACCTTCGTGGCTTTTACGGTCTTGAGGAGCTTGTTGGTGAAATTTTTGTGTCTTCACACACTTGTTATTTCCAGTCATGATAGACTGACTATACTCTCTAGATCTTTTTCCCCCCATAAGCTGTGTACTGCATTCTTGATACTGTAAGACCGCAGTGGTAACTGCCTATGCCATAATACCTGCTAACTCAACAGTTGATACTCTCTCTGAAGACACCTGAGGTGTGAGTCGACCTTGCTCGTTGACTCCTCTAACCGCATTAGCTAGTTCTTCTTGACGATCCATCTGAAAATTTAAATAATCTGGATGAGTTCATCATTCGTATAAACAAATTGCAGAAGCATGAATTCATAATGTATAGAGATGAATACAACATTCCTAATATTAGGGATCTATATCAAAGACGCTAAGCTGGAAACGAAATAAGCCGTACAGATCCTAAAGGACACTAGAACCTGATGCTCTGATACCACATGTGACACCCCGCCTAATTAAATACTGGATGATCAGTCCTTTATTAAATTATAATCGAGGTGAACGGTTGGTTCATTCTTAGCATCACTGTCACAAAATAAACTTTCCATTTGAAACACCCTATATAATTAAGCTAAGTGACAAAACCATTTAAATCATTATCTCCATTTATTAAATCCAATTATGAAATCCTTTATTACGTAACAGTTTAAGAATCACATAATTATTAAGACTGGAAATAAACACCCATGAATTTAATCATTCAGGTAATTCAACACCAACTTTAAAACTACAAAGGAAAACCATCCTGACAGCAATTAAATTCCAAGAAGTAAAAATGCTAAAGATGAATAAACATAACCTCTGACAAATCCAACTGAATAAGGAAATGGGCGACACATGCCCTAACTAATCATAACTAGAATGAGAGTAGATTCAACATTGAGGTTGTCTAAGTAATGTCCTGCATCTCCCACACAAGCTGCAGCGCGCTCGGTCCAAAGAATCTACGCAAGACGCCCCTGTGGCTGGGCACCTGAAATATATACATATATATATATACAAGAGAAAAGAGATAACAGGAAAGGGGTCAAATCCCAAGTGTAAAACAGTTTAAAATTAGTTTAGCAAGTATTTAAAATGCTTACCTGCTAATGCAACAACCATGTTAATATGCGACACTCTCTTGAGATTTCTCCCCTCTCATCTAGTGTGCACACCTACCGTACTTAATAAATCTCATCAATTTCCTTATCTTATTATCCATAATGATTTATCATGTGAAAATCGAAGTTATGACATTTACTTTAGGAAATCATTCTCTTTAAGATTCCTTACGTTATTTAAAACAACTCATTACCATTATAACGTTCCCGAACACTTATAATAAAGTTGAAGCATTTATTCATTTCTTATCTACTTATACGCACAGTAGAGAGTCCCCATATAAATATACGTATATATATTAGTCACACATATAATATATATACTAACGGCACCACACATAAGATCTAAGGTGCTGGCATACTCTGCTATCAAGTCCCCGTATCACACAAACTAAGGGAAATACTAGTTCGGAATCACTCTCGAACTGTATTAACACAAAACACAAATAGTTGGAGGCGAAGCATAGTTCCCAGTCCTAAGAGGTCAACACATACCCACACGTCTCTTAGGACCATCTGACAATAACTTAGATAGCCTATAATCAAGGATACTATCTTCTAGGGTACAAGTCGTTATCCCCCATAAGGGTCCAATCGAGATAAGACTGTCCCGGTGCGAAAACCCCCGTGATAGCAAGTAGCTCGGGTACTATTTTTACACAGATATATAATATATGAACAATCACACAGTCGTATATATATAAATATCCAAATTTCTAAATTAGGTGTGCTCAAGACCCATAATCATAATTATTCGTTATTAACACATTTTACTTGATTATTGCGCATGCGAATTTGCTGTTTTTATTCTCATTTATAATGCATTTCATACTCACTTCTCCTTTCTCGATGTATTCCAAGTATAATTTCAGTAGACACGCACTCACTTATCTTCTAGTCTAACTCTCTTTAGTAGTCTCAATCTTTTATTTAAACGTTCGCATAATCCCAGATGGGTAAATCACTCCCCGTTAACACCTTTATTTCATTTTACATTAAATTCCCACTTATTGGGGTTTACTAAAGCCCTACTGATCCTATTTATATCCCAAAATGTTCTAACAATAATACTCAAGGGTTACTATGAATTTTCAATCGGAATAAACCATTATAAGAGGAATGTGCAGTTTTCCAGGTGGGGTCGATCGATCGATCAGTCGATCGATCGATACATCGATCGATACTCTTAGGTCGATCGATCGATCAAGCAGTTATGGCGAAAACTGCATTTATCCAGTTACGGGTTTGCCTCTCTAACCTCAACCAAAACTTCATATTTGATTCCCAAACTCCCAACAAAACTTATTACCAGTACCATACACCTAAATACACGATTCTCCACTTAAAATATGTTTCAATTCATCAATTATAACTATATAATGGGGTAAAATTTGTCTAGACTTCAAGAACCCTAATTTCTCTTTTTCTTTCAATTCTTTACATTATTTTCCATATTTCTTACTTCTAGATCCATACTAATTCATGGTTTATCCTCTACATGCAAATGAGATGTCCAGAATATGATTACTTCTTCAATGACATGTTAATTCTAGTCTCCAAACTACACTTTCTTCCATGAAACAAGTTCTAAACAACCCTAGACTAACATAATTGAGGCATTAACTAAGAATAGAGAAAGATAGATAAATGCCTGGTAATTCTTGGTTCAGATTAGTGGACAAGATTGGTGTGGTTGCGATCCTCATTGTGTGATCTAAAGTTTGGCGGCGACGGCGATGCAAACGGTGGAGTTCGTGGCCTAGAACTCCTTGGAAAGCTTCTCCTCTTCTCTTCCAATGGTTGTCTTAGGTTTTTAGTTGTTCTAACCCTAGAAAACAACTCATATTATCTTATATACTCTTAGAAATTTCGTGGGTTTTCATGCCTAAAAATGTAAAATGTCTAAAACGCCCTCCCGGGGTGTTAGTTAGGCCTAGAAATGCCCCGTGACCCAAACTAAACCCCCGGGTACATTATTTTGACTATCTCGACCCTTCCGGACACATTGACGTACTAAAAATGACCATACGGATGACTTATAATTTATTCACTTCTAATAGTTCGAATTTAATCCCGACACGACACAAGCGCGTCTCGATAAATTACCAAAATTATCAAATTAGATTCTCGTGATAATTTTACTAAATACAATTACACCTCTTAGTTCACCCATAACGTAAATTACAACAAAATTTCAATAATTAATAACTCTCATCACGCTAGTAAGTATATAAATGATTTTCCGAATTAATATTAAATTAATATCTCTAATTAAATTTAAAAAATCCCCAAATTTAAAAGCCATAAAAATACGGGGTATTACACAATCTAGTACACCATAATCACCCAAGATGTATATCATAGAAAATTCATATCCTTTTTCACCTTTAGGATATATATATATAACCATTCATTCCCATAGCCAAGTGTACCTAAAACTTATAATGTACAATTGCCATACACATAATATAACCGACTATAGAATGCCAATATACTGCACCATGCTATCATCTTTTAGGGCATCACTCATATTCCATCCTGGGAATCACCGGTGGGACTAAATATCACCCACTCCGCGGCCAACACACACACACGACGTCCGAAAAGTGGTCGTAGATCCTAACCGGCAATGAGACGAAACATACCCACAACGTCTCATCCCAAAAAAAAATGTATATCACATAATAACACAATGGAAGACTATGACCTGGGGAATATCCGCACTCTGCTCCTCGAGCCAGGGTGCTCACCCTCATCGCGCAACTTCCCAATGATAGCATGTGCGGGGAATGATTAACAATACAAGTATATATATCATTCACGTACACAATACATATACATCCATATGATCCCATCATATAATTAAACCATCACATATGGTTTAGATATTCACGCCATGAATACACACACACACACATACATACACACACACACACACACACACACACACATATATATATATATATATATATATATATATATACATACCATCTCTCACGCGTATGTAGGAAATTTATAAATTCGGCAATACATGTATATAATCCTATTTATACTAGCTGTCATCTCAAACGTATGATATGAATAGTCTTCCAATATGTAAATCATTAAGGTCACTAACTCCAAGTTTACCATAAATAACAATCACCATCCAATCCATTTATAACCAAATACACTTCGATATATCTTCAAATAATCCCGACTATAAGTACACACATAACTAATAGTCTGCAATCCTCAAAATAAATCTTAAGTTCATTCCATGATCCCATCAATTATTAGAATCCCCTTTGTTAATCACACACAGATATATAACAACTATCCCGACTAGATTTACAACACACCCGATACTAGTTGATAAAATAACCCAATCGCTCTCAATTCCGACTACGGTTCATTTGTCCATATGAACCACTAATAATTCCACATTTATGATTTATTCCTTGAGTTTCTCATCACTAAGGATACGCGACCACCCTCTCTTGTTGGCCCCCAATCATAACTTAATTAGAATCATGTCACTATAAGGATTTGGCACAAACATCAACCTAAAATTTCATCATACCCTCACCACTCTCTCAAAGGGTCCTAAATCTTACATCAAGTCTAAGCTCACCTCTAACCTCTAAATACAAATCCCATTCCTAATGAGGTTTCCCACTACCTCGATACGTCGATTCCAATACATCTTTATCTTTACTAAATGACTAGGATATGCTCCCTCGATCATAGCGTGTTAGAAACTCCCAAAAATACTCCAAAACGGTTCGATATGACTCTCGCCATAATACCCTAAAATGAATCCCTTAATATAATAACATAATCCCTCTATAAAACACTCACTAAGAAGGTCGTCAAGTTTTAAACTCAAGATAAGAGGGGAATTATGAAAATCAAATTCTTGGGCTAAAACAGAGGACCGGCCGACCGGTCCCAGGCCCCTGATCGACCGCGGGTCAAAATTTTACCTACAAAGAAATGCAATAGGATTTTCCTTTGAGGCACGGTCGAACGGTCTCCTGGGCGCGATCGACCGGACATACCAGATGGTCGACAGTTTCCCCATATAAAATGAACCCTAACTCTCCAAATCCCCAAATTTATCCACTTCTAACCACTAATCTTCCACCCAATTAGGTTTCCAACATTAAAACTCATACACGAATCGGCCCCATTCATTATACAACCTCAAATCCATTTAAAACATCAATTTAGGAGATTTAACCTATAAAAACTAGGTTTTGATACATATAGCCCAAAATCCAATTCTTTTACCCACAAATTATGAAATAAATTACACAAATGAATTATTTAACAAGATTAAACACTTGCCTCAGATTTGTAGAGGTTGCATCATCCCCGGGATCACGCTTGGGATGGAATCACCAAGATTTTTCTCCTCTCTCATCCTTTCTTCTTCTTTCTCTCTTCTTTTCTCCCTCTAGGGCTTTTCTCTCTTTCTCACAAATGATCTGTAAGCCTCTTAAACCTCTACAAAAAGTCTCTTAAACCTTAAAATAATCAACCTTAAAATAATAAACCCAGTTTTAAATGTTAATACACAGTTTAAATTACTCGTTTACTCCAATTCGAGCCAACTAACTTAAAAATATTCAGGAATATGGGGTGTTACAAAAAGTCTAGAACATCTCACGACCTACATTTATTGGTGGTTCGCATTAGCGAAATGGCTTCACGTAAAATGGTCTCGTCTCACTGGTTGCAACCTGAAGTAACTATAGCTTCAAATTCCTTGGTTACATCTGCGACCTTTGGTCATTAATCCCCCACGTCCGTAACGAAGGGTCGAAGAGCTATTTTAACCTTTTCTCTTTTTGAGATATTTTGCTTAATATCTTGTAAGGACATAAATTTCCAATTGAGTCCCTATATTGTTTTGACTTAATTCCGTAAACAAAACTGTGTTTGTAATATGTCATAGGGAAAATTTTATTTTATCACGATCCCACTTGGTCTATGACGTATTGAAGAAAATTGAAGATGTTGCGGCAAATCTTCAAATATTTAATCATACCGAAGTTAAAATTTGTGCAAGTTTACTCATCTTCAAAGTTAATTTCATTTCGAGATCACTCAGGTATGAATGCGTATAATTAATGGTGCTCGGAATTATTTTTATAAAAGATAAGGATGTATTTTTATAAAGAAAAATGTTTTAAAATGTTTTAAAAGTGTTTTAAAGGTTTACACTACATATTAATTTTGATATACTCGAAATAGAGTTTGACTAATTAGGATCTCTTTTAAAAGAGATGTTTTGAACTGAAACTCAAAAAGTCAAACTGCCAGGTGAGCTCGTTCAAACGACTCAAGGATCTCGCTCGAACGAGTTGCCTAAGTCGCGCGAATGACCTGCCATTGTCATTCAAACGACACGTTTTTTGAGGCAACATTTTATTCTTATTTAAAGAATATTTCTATCAGAGTTTCGTAAGTGTGCATCTGGAAAAAATAGAATACATTCCAGTACGTTGTTTGTACATGTTTTCTAAGGTTTACAAAGTTTAAACACATTCTTAGAGTTTGCAAAGATTTGAGTTATCATTCTTATATGTTTACATGATCTTGCGACACCAAAGAAGTTTGTTCTACACATTGAACATCAAAGGGTTTTGCGGTGAAGAAAAGAGAAGGACTTCTTGTTCGATATCGTAGACGAATCAAAGCCATTTGGTGGACACCGAGACATACGTGGATGCGTGTGTTGTGGATAGATTTCGTGGAAGACGAAATTTTTGCGGGCACTATTGAAGAACGATTGAAGATCAAAAGGAGCATTAATACCCGTGGGCATCGAGTCATTGATTAAGGCTAATCTCTCTTTGTAAAACCATTGTTTATAGTGATTGTCTGGCTTGGGCCATCCGAGATTGTTTTCCCGTTTTGGGTTTTTTCCTCGTACATCCGGCATCGTGAGTATTCTTTACTTTATTATACTTTCTTTAATCACTAGATGCATGTTTAGGATTAATCAAGATAAAATTAGTTTAAAGTAAGAATTGGATTTTCACAACTTGGTTTGGTGCATAATTAAAAGTTGGATAATTTTCGGAGAAAAAATGGTTTTGTTTAAAACACACATATTGGGCACACTTTCATAACTTTTGAGAAGTTATGCCAAGACAAAATCTTTGTTTTCATCCAATATATATTTCTCCTTGACCAATAGGAGTGCTACACCCGTGTGTGTACTCTCTTGTTTTCGTACACAAGTCTATACATACTCATCACAAGTTATAAGGACATATTTTCCATAGTCTAAATTTACGTTGTGTATGTCGTATACCGCTACAGTCGTCGAAGGAAGTTCATGATAATTTGTTTAATTCGACGGATCCGAATATCAAGTATCTTCAACAACGAACATCTACGAGATGAATTTTGGTAATGAATATGTTTAAGTTTCGAAATTGGTTTACGATAGTATTGGAATATTTTTTGAAATTATTTTTTTATGAAAATGAGGCATTTTTCTAAGTCAAAATATTTTTTGGAAGACCTGTAGGTGAGCTTAATAAAATATTATTCTTTGCTTTAGTCTTTCAAACGACATGCCATTGTCGTTTGAACGACCCCTTCTAACGATATCTTATGTCATTCGACAGGTCACGAGATATGTCGTTCCTTTGTTGCATCAAACGACCCCACACCGTTTTAGTTTTTCTACTGTCATTTTTAGATCGCTCAAATGACATTAATGTCATTCAAACGACTAGTCAATTTCCTTTGAATGACCTCTGTCGCCTCAAGTATTGTTCTTTTCTATAAATACTTATTTTGAGAGACTTTTCATTAAGACCTTTTCCAAACAAAAACAGAAAATCTACAGACTTTTAGTCTTCATAGTTTCGGGCTTTTTATGCATTTGAATCACATAAAGCATCCCATGTAGGTTTGTGAATCATTTTGAAACCCATACACTTATTTGTTGATGTTTCTCTTGTAGAGAAGAAATTCTCTACTGTTGATTTAATAGTTCTTGCGGGAGTTATTTGCTGATGACTGCCACCATAGGGGAAACTAGAGGGTATTGACTACTGAAGAATGAGGAGGAACGGTTCTTGAGGTTCATGCAGGAATCTTTGTTGATTTTAGGTTGCGGTGTATGCAGATTTTTTGCGAGAAATTCATTGCAGATTTCTCTATGTAATTTTTAAGTTGCGATTTACATTATATAGTGAAATAAAGTTTTTACCCGAAAGGTTTTTTTTTCCTAAAATTGGTTTTTCCATTGATTTGTGTTTGAATGTTTGATTTATTTACATAGATGCGTGATTAGGGTTTAATTAATTTGGATTGAAGATTGGCTCTAATTAAATAAGTTTTAATATTGGAAATTTGTGAATCCCATAAATAATCGATATCACACATTCTCAAATTGGTTTCAGAGCTTTAGCTTGTTTTTACCATTTACACAAGACTTTTTCTTTCTAGTTGAGTGAAATTTTAAGAGATAGCATTTTAAGAAGAATTTTTTTTTATCACATTTCTTTCTCCTTCTTTTATGTGATTTTTAAGATTTTTTTATTCATTATTTAATCCTTAAAAGTAAAAATTTTGCACTCAAGCAAGATTTGAAAAGTCATTTCCTAAATCTCATTTTTTCTTAAGTATGAACTACTTTCAAGCTTGAAAAATACACTTGTGAGTTTTTAAAGAGAAACCTTTTCACTACATATTTTCAACCATAGGATACCCTGACACATCCTAGTTGTAGTTGGTGGTTGCACATAGGTTCTACTGAATCGAAACAAAGTGATCATTCCACTTTAAAGAAGTTTGATTGGCGTGAGATATGGAGTTGGTCTCAGTTGAGTAGCGTTCTTTAGTTATTATTGCTCTCCTCCGAGGAAATGGTGGGAAAAAGTTTCTAGTCAGTCATAACATTGTCTGATTGTAAGTCTTTGTCTTTGAGTTAGAGTACTCTACCATAGTACCCATAATGGGTTTTTCTCGTACATCCATTGTTGTGTGATTTTATTTTATTTTCCATATATTAGAATCACTTGTCTTAAAATTGAAGATAAAATTTTATTAAGATTTTATTATTGATAACACAATTTTATCAAATAGGCTTTTGGATATTTTCAACCCAATGAATTATTTTTTTATCAGTTAACCGATATATTAATTTTAATTCGGTATCTATGTTAAGAGCTCACAGTCATAGGATCTCATCCCTTAACAATCGACTAATTGATCTCCATAACCTTAGCAAAATTTGATCACAATTAGAGTTTCATAAAAAGGTTTATTAAATCATTAAAAAGAATAAAAAAAATATACCAAGTAATAGGCTTGGGAGATGTTTGGGGTTTAAAGAATTACATAAGGTTCTAAAAAAATACAAAAATAGGTCTCACAAAAAATTTCATGAAATTTTATTTTTACAGCAATTTAAAGATAGGGTTTTAAGAGTTTTGTGATAAGAAATTACTTTAAAAAGGTTTAAAAGTTATCAAACATGCGTGTCAAACTTCGAGAGATTTAGTCAAACGAGGAGACTACTAAAACTCTTAGTCGTAGACCGATCGAAGAATTACACATGCATAACATGCGACCGCGGGAGGAATGACTACAACCGTGGCATGAACGACCTCATCCTTTAGGCGTGCGTATGCCGGGTTCAAGTTTCACGGCTTGTTCATAGTCTCCTCGTGGGAACCTATTTGTTAATTACTAGCCCTTTTTTCTTTTAAGCTTATGAAACCACCTAAGCGTGACAAAATCTTTAAGAACATTTTCAATGTTAGAAAAAGCACATCTATAAAAGAACTATACATAAACACTTTTCAAAACTCTAAAATTTTCTAAAAAATATTTTAATTTTTTTTGGTATAAAATATACCAAAGCTGGATTATTTGTAAATCTCAAAAATTATTTTTCTCACTTTCACTCCTTATTTTGTGGATTGTACTTTGGTGTGATGGATGTCTTCATGTAATTTTAATGCCACTTTGTCATTGACATAGTATCTAGTCAAGTGGAAGATCATTCAAAAAATACGACATACCTAACCTACATTTTATCAACTCGGAATGTGGGTATCTATATGACACATTAAAAAATGGGGTTAAGTGAAAAAGTCAATTATTATTTAAGGTTTCACATATAATTCTTGCCATTTACACAAAAAATTGTTCATATAAGTCCCATCAAAAAAAAATTTATTAAGTAATTTTGATTCTAAGAGTTTCGTGATGCATTGCATTTCAATTTGGGTGAAATATAATTTTACAACCCTACAGACCTATAATATTTAGAAAAAAAATAATCTTAGTAGATGAACAACTTTTTTCTTTTCAAACTTAAAAAAACTACAACTTTTAATTTACAACTCCATTTTTTCCAAACTCAATATTTTCAAAACCTACACATCAAGACCTATCAAACAAGATCCATAAAAACCATTGTATGATTTCCAACTCTTCAATGGATTGATTACTAAATTAACCTCAAGAGTTATAAAGAATCTAAAATAACACAAAGATATAATTATTGCTCTTTAG
This sequence comes from Sambucus nigra, assembly GCA_949130495.1. Lineage (NCBI taxonomy): Eukaryota > Viridiplantae > Streptophyta > Magnoliopsida > Dipsacales > Adoxaceae > Sambucus > Sambucus nigra. The sequence goes on along the minus strand of OX422215.1, from coordinate 287,394,881 downwards.
ATTTGGGGTACTAGAATGCTAGCCCAGAGCCAAGACCTAGGGTTATAGTGGATTCGATGATTCCCTACTCATAGTGGGGGTCTTATATACACAAAATGTGATACCCCATAATTTTCGGAATCAATTAAATGGATCAATAAATAATTGAAATGGAATTTGGCATTTATAATGAATTTAAAATATTAATAGGCAAGGATAGTGGGAATCTCATTAATCCATTCATGCGCTACACTAATTAGATGATGAGACATTTGTCTACCTTAAGAGAGTTATAGTTACTCCTGTCATTTACCTACGCTTTGTTGAATTTCATCACTTTGACATTAAGATCACTCGGCAGAAATCACATTGATTTAATATCCATAGATACCATTGAAATGCTTTGTTCTAATTAAACAATTAGATTCCCCTTGTCGGTACCAGTTCAGAGTTTGACTGTTTAACATCCGAGGAATGACCTTGAAAGATCCATTCCCATTTCGTCCCTCGGCCTGCACTCGACGAGAATGAAAATTTAAAATTTAGAATTTGTAATTATTTTCATTTAAATTGGATTTGTGTAATTTAATTTGGTAACTTGTTAATTTAATTAGGTCCTTGTATGAATAATGGACTAATTGGGCTTGGGCTGACCTTGTTTGGACTAGAATTATCTTGAAAAGTTTTATAGGAGATCACGGTGAAACCCCAAGGGCAAAATATTCAATAGTGTAATTTTTGGAGAACAATACTAGAGTTTAAAGGAATTAAATATGCGTGTATGAGTAAAAATTCAAATTGAATTGGGTTTCATGAGTAAGGTCGCGATCGAGGGTTTTTAAGGTCATAACCACAGGCCAAAACTGTGATTGCAGAAAAAATACCCCATGAATGCACGTGTGTTAGGCTGCGGGCCACTTGGGATTGGTCGCTGGTCATTTTGGTGGATTTTTTTATAAGTTTTGTTATGAACAAAATTTATTTATTTTGACATTATATTTGAAACCCACTTCTCATATCTAACCTTAAGAACCCTAATATCATCTCTACATCTCTCCCAAACTAACAAACACTCTATTAACAAACCTCAAATCAAGAATGAAATAATGAAGATGATGATCCAAGGGAAGAACTAAAGGCATTAAAGGTGGAATTTAAGGTAATTCAATGTTGGTTTGGGGCTCAAGAAACCTAATTTTAATTTAGTTAGTTCAATACAAGATATTGATCTACTATCATCCTTTCATATACATAACATATTATTCTTAAAACCAAGTAGAGATAACTAGAGCTTTAAAAGTTTCTCATATAGACATTTGATATGTTAATATTGATTTAGGATTCACGTGCTTAGAATAAATTAGTTTTAATTGCTATAATTAATAATCAGATTAGTTTTAATTATTAACAATACTTATAATAGGGTTATATAAGTTGGAAATTGGTATGTTTTCTGAATAAATTTACATTAATTGATGATAAATACCATATTAGAGTTAGGTTAGTTGGAAATTGATACAAGGCTCATGCTAGACTCGTACTTTTCTATTCATAAGCTCTACACTCATCTATAAATACCTAATCCTTTGTGGGGATAATGTATGTGGTAGTTAACTAATCATGAATTCATATGTTAATGTGTAATTAATGGAAATCCTTATGATTAGGAGACTTGAGGTGTAAATTAAGATTATCTACATGGTAATTACATTATGAAATTAATTAGGAACTTTTATATGTTATTACTAATACTACTCTAGTTAGAAATATATGAATTATGAACCCCTTATAATCTCCTTATAATTGTATGGGATTAATAGTAGCTGGTTTGGTTATGAAATGATGACTAAATTAGTACTTGGTTGGTTATGAGATTGGTGGATGAGTTATTTTTTTAGTTTGTTGGCTTGAAAATTGAATAAAGTTGTTTAGCTCCTAATTATCTAGTGTGGTGACAATTATTTTCAACACAAATAGATAAGAGAATCACAATCACCAAGCAAAATAAATAACGTAAATTCCAATCACACAACAAAAGATGTACGTGGTTCAGCAAGAATGCCTACGTCCACGGTGGTGCAGTCGGTATTATTTCTATATACTCATGGAAGTGATTACAGAGAATACAATGCATGCCTTTTGCCCCAGGCCTAGGGTTTATTATATACATGTCTATCTTCGGGGAGTGGGGGTGTTGGACTCCCCCACGTCCACCTTTCTCTCCAGGAATATCTCTGTCCGAGATTCCAGGAAAAGACTAAGTCATAACTGAATTAAATTAAGGTGCGCAGGGCTTGGAGTTTGGGTCGTTTTAGTTAGGCTACTCGTCCGGGCCTGTAATGCCAAATTCGGGTACCCACAATTGCCCCTAAATTTGTTGGGCCACAATTTAGGCTCAATAAATTTAAATGATTTTCCATAATGGCTTTTTTGGCATATCGTATAACTCTTCCCAAAGTTTGAGGACTGATTTAGGCGGTAGTTGCTTCGTGTCTTATGTGCGATGATTAGTAACATTTAAAAGTTCTTCTAAGGAGCATTTCATAGTTACTGTTTCACGCTTCCTAGTGTTCTTCTATCTTCTGCGAGTGTTAGCGATTTGTGCCCTCTTCTCCAGGTCTTCATTTTCTTCTCTTTCGATATCCCTCATCATTTGGGCTTGTGATTCTTCATCGTCCAAGTCAAACTTTCATCTCGTAAGTCTCATTTTCCTTCTCTCTGTGTTGTCTCTCAGTGCTTTCTTTGAATTTGTAGCTTAGGGTTTACAAATGGCAAAGATAGGTAATGGATCAGTGTCCGAGTTTAGGAAATTCTACAATATCCCAGAATGGGTAGAGATTGAGTGTGCCTCTCTCCCTAAATTTTTAGAGAGATAGAGGACGCTCATTGGATTCACGTCTTGTTGCTCTCCCAAGGGGGGCTTACTTTTCCTCCAAACAATTTATTCTTGAATTTCTTTGGTTATTTCAACATTGTTCCTGCACAGTGTTCTCCCAATCTATGGAAGATAATAAATGGTGTCCATAGAATAAATCAACTTTGTGGCACCGATTTAGGGCTCGCCGAAGTTTATTTTTTTTATTCCTTTTCTCGAACTAGCTATGGCGTTCTTTATCTCAAGGCCAGGAGTCTTGATAGGGTATTGGTAGTAAACTTACCCGATTCCCACAAGGACTACTGGAAAGATGACTTTCTTGCTAGAAATTGGCAGTTCTCCCCCCAGACTGAGGGGTCGAGGTCTGATAGATTTACTGTTCCCTTTTATGGGGAAGAGTACATAAGTAGTCTTTGCTCTGCACTTTCAATTTCTTTGTTAATGCGTGATTTTTTGGACTTTTCCTATTTTTCTTTCAGTGAGGTCAAAGAACTTGGAGCCTGCCCTCAGCGAGGTTCGGCTTTCAGAGTTGGTTAAGATTTGGAATATCAGGGAACCTTTAGCTGACGGTGAACATCCCCGGTCTGCTGCTTTCTTGCTCGAGTACAAAAATGTTGGGTCTAACTTTATAACAAGGTCAGTGGATAGCATTCTCGAGTTTGATACTTCCGAAGAAGATGCTACTGATCCCATTCAGTTGGACGAGGAGGAGAGCAATTTTGAGACTGATATCAGGGGAGGTGTTGAAGGTGGTCCTAGCGAGGAGAGCTCTAGCAGTGACAGCTCTTTTAGCTCAGAAGAGGTTTCTGAAGCCCAAGATCCGTCTAGCAGTTCTAGCGAGGAAATGGTTCCTCCATGGAAAATCTTGATTTGTGATGATGATGTGCTTCTCGCTCAAAGGTCGAAGAGGCAGAAGCCCAGTAGTGGGGCTGTTGCTACTGGTTCTCGGTCTGTTGCTCAGGAGCAGGAAAAAAAAGGAAGGAAATAGAGCATATGAGAGAGAGGAAGAGGGAAGAAAAGAAGAAGAAGATTGAGGAGAAGAAAAAGGTCGAGGAGAGGAGGAGGTAGAGAAGGAGAAGGAAAAGGAAGAGGAGGGGAGAAAAATGGAGGCCAGGACAAAGGCTGGGCAGGCCTTAGTGCTTGTGTCTGTATTGCCGGAGGGGGCCTCGATTGCCACTTCTCCCCAGTTAACCCCTGCACTGCTCGAGCAAGAAGTCCTTCCTACTGACCGCCAAAGGGCGGTGGGGACTGACCAGTTAGCTTTATAATCGAGCCATAGGCTAGCCTTGGTAAGTCTATTTCTATTCTCTAATGCTTCCTGATTTATGTTTGTTTCCTTCTTCTAATATCTTCTTTTACTTGCAGTTTGTGACTGACTTTGCCATGCTCTATCGCTCTCGTGACGAGCTGGGGAATAAGAACGGCGAGCTGGAGCAGTTGAATGCTGCCTTGAAAGTGAAGGGTAAAGAGCTGGAGGCTAGTCTAAAGGCCGTTGATACTGGTCGAACGTCTTCCAACCTAGCTCTTGCTAATGCTAATCGAGAGAAGGAAGCAGCAGTTAAAGAACTGAATAAACTGCGGCAAGCCTACAATCTGGTTTGATTAAGTAAGATGGCTATCGTGGAGGAGAACAAAGTGCTGACCGAGCAGCTGAATGAGAAAGAGTCTCAGGCAGCCACCATTAAGGAGGATTCGTACAACTCCGGGTGGGCTACTGCGTATGAAGACGCTGAGGTTCAGATAGGCTACATGAGCCGTCTAAATTTTAAGAAGGGTTGGAACAAGGACCTTTTAGCTGCTGGTGTGGATGTTGCCTCTCCTCTGTTTGATGAGCACGATCCAGGCCCAAAGCCTGTCATGGATGAAGTTCTTGCCCCATCCATTGAAGGTGTTGGCTCTATTCCTCAATCAATTCCTATTGCTTCCCTTCCTGCTTGAACGAAAGATACTTTCCTTGCTGAGGGTGATGCTCCCACCGCTACAGATAAGGGGAAGTAGCCAGATTCCTCTGAGCAGCCCGAGGTCGCCAGCTGATTTATCCTTAGGATTGTTTTCGTATTTTTGTTTGTAATGTTCCCTTCTGATTCCTCAATATAATTTGATCTTTCTTGTATGAATGAAATGTGAAGACTTTTTCTTTTAGTGTACTGAATAACGCTATCTTTCATTGCTCTTTTATTGCTTGTAGTTGATTGATGTTGATGATTATATACCAGCCACTTCTCAATTGGGAAGAACGCTTGGTCCTGATGTAAGTTCTGAAGTTTGGCATACCTTTGTGAGGAATTGCAAATCACTGCGATTCAGGAACAAGCGTTTCATATAGCAGACTGAGCTCGTCGTTAAGCTGAAGGATAGACCACAAGAGATGGAAGAAGTCAGTGACTTAGTCCAAGAAGAAGTGAATACTCTGAGATCAAGGCTTCTAAATGCTTCTGAGATCAACCCGGTTGGAAATATTCTTCAGCAAGAGAATGAGGCTTTGTGGAGGGAAGTCTCGCAACTCAGGGAGCATGCGTCGAGCATCACTCCTGCAGTATTAAGAGGTTACTCCTTGTCACGAGATGGAGCTGGACCAAGCGATGTTCCTCTGGTGTTGCGAGGTTCTACCCCGCTGACTGTTCTGCGAGCTGGTACAAGTGCAAGAAGTTCATCTAGGGAGATGGAAGAGCTCCATGGTGATATCCAATGAGCATATGTGATTGTTGTTGGGCTTCAAAGGGACATCACTCGATTGAGGCATCTGTTTAAAAGAGGACCTCGATAAGTATGGGCTGATGGTTATGACCAAGGTTGGCTAGATACCCCGATGGGGATAACAGAGTTTGAGGAGATCGCTTTCATCAGGGGATGGTTAAGTGCCCTAAGGGAGATGCAAGTCCCAAGGAACTCAATGCTCTGGTACCATCATGAGATCTCTCCTTTCACTTTAATGCCTAACCCCTTCCAGAGAGATGATTAGTGGATCCTATTGATGCTATCCCTCAGCAGCTATTGGATTCGGATGTGAATGAAGTCGAGGAGGATCTAGTTCCCCATCCCGATGACGGTCGAAGAGCTCAAGTGGCTGATTATCTCATTCAGAGGCCTCGACCTCATTAAGATTTTGACAGTAGTAACTTTGTATCCATATGTAATGAAGTAATGTAATGTTGATGTTTTGGGCGAGCTCGTCGACTAAACATGGGTTGTATTTGTTGTAAATGTGATGAATTAATATAAAATTTATGTTTTGGGTGAATTTGCCGACTAAATGAGTGTTTTATATTTTCCACATCTTTTAGACGTTGCTCAATAATCTTGAGCCTCTCTTGCATTACTAGATTTATAAGTTTGTACTGTCAAGTAAGTGTCCCTCCAGTCCAGTATGCTTATGAGATACCATTCTGCCCCACTTTACCTTTTAGGTTTTGTCGTCACACTCCCTTAAGCCTAAGTGTGGTAATTGACAAGGACACGCCTAGTGTTAGATGCTCTATCTGATTAGCATTTTATTCAACTAAACATTATTTGGCGACCAATTTTGACTTGGCCATACTTCCTAAGGGTATCCTGTAGGGATTCATATATTGCCAGGGGCAATGTTAAGAGGTTTTTCGTGTTTCATAACGAAAACCCGAGGAGGGTGATTTCCCTACTATAGTGTAATGATCAGTGTGCCTGTCACTTGGAAAGGGTGTGTGATTTATAAAGTTCATATATTAGTTAACTAACACTTCGTAGAATGTAACTGCCATACAACTTTTATTAATGATAAGGAAATGAACTTTCAGTTTCATAACTAAAGACAAAAGAAGAATCTAGAAATATAATTTCTTAAGATTGGCTGCATTCCATGCTCGGGGTATCTTTCTGCCTTCCAGTGTTTTTAAGTGATAGGCTCCTCGCAGATCATCTCTTGTTATTTTGAATCGTCCTTCCCAGTTTGGCCCTAACTTGTCGTCTGATGGTTTTACTGCGCTACCCAAGACTTTCCTTAGGACATAGTCCCCAACTCGAAATGCCCTTGGATTGACCTTCTTGTTATAGTGCTTTGCGAGCTGTTATTGATAGATCGCTAGTTTCACCAAGGCAAGCTCTCGACTATCGTCGGCTAGGTCAAGTTCAACGAGCAATGCTGCATCATTCTGGCCTTGGTTGAAAAGGGTGGATCTCATAGTGGGCAAGCCTACTTCCAATGGGATGACTGCTTCCATTCCATATGTTAGTGAGAATGGGGTTTCCCCCGTTGCTCGACGTGGGGTAGTGCGGTAGGCCCATAGAATATGCAGTAGCTCATTCACCCATGTGCCTTTGGCTCGTTCTAATCATTTTTTAGCCCATCGATCACCGTTTTGTTGGAAGCCTCGGCTTGGCCATTACTCTGAGGATAGGCCACCGAGCTGAAATGGTGTATGATTCCGTAGTCATTATAAAAATTCTGAAAGGAGGCGCTCTCAAACTGCGTTCCATTGTCAGTGATGATGTTCCTAGGGATCCCAAAGAGGATGATTATATTTTTCCATATGAATCTAATCATTTCTGTGTCTCGGATGTTTTCCAGTGGCTCTGCCTAGATCCATTTGGTAAAGTAGTCAGTTGGACCAACAGATACTTGCGATTTTTGGTAGTGGTAGGAAGAGGTCCTACGATGTCCATTCCCCATTGGGCGAATGGCCATGGGCTGGAAAGTGATTTTAGGTCGCTGGCGGGTTAATGGACCATGGGAGCATGAAGTTGGCATTTCTCGCATTTGCGAACATACATTATAGAGTCTCTTTGCATAAATGGCCACCAATAGCCTTCCTTCATTGCTCGGAAAGCCAATGACCTTCCTCCAATATGGCCTCCACAAATTTCCTCGTGGAGTTCGCATAAAATTCATTTGACATCCCTCGAGTGAACACACTAAAGGTAAGGACCGGAGAACGATCTCTTATATAGCTTGTCCTCAGGAGATAAGTGAAAGCGAGAAGCTTTAACTCTTATCTGATGAGCAGTCTTTTTATCATATGGGAGTGCACCATCCTTCAAATAGTCCCTTAAGGGGTCCATCCAACTGGGTGCTGACTCAATGTGGAGCACATGCTCCATGCTTGGCAGCTCACTGCTACGGTTTATGCTCGGATAAGTGAGGAAATCGATGGGGATGGTTCTTTTTAAGTCGGAATAAATTACCGAACTCAAGGCTGCTAGGGCATCGGCATGGCTGTTCTGTCCTCTAGGAAACTGCTGGACGTGGACCTCCTCAAAGTTGGCCATTAGACTCTTTGCCAATGCGAGGTAGGCGGCCATTCTTTCATCTTTCGCATTGTAGTCTCCACTTATCTAATTGGAGACTAATTGTGAGTCGCCGAACACTTGTAACTGTTTTTCCCCAAAAGTTTTTACCTTCTGGAGGCCAGCTATTAAAGCCTCATATTCTGCTTTGTTGTTGGAGGAATCCAAGCCTGATTCCTTGTTTGAGGATTGTATCTTCTGGATTGATGAGCACAATGCCTACTCCTTCCCCTTTGAATTGGAGGCTCCATCAACAAACAATTTCTAGACTCCCTCAGTTATGTGATTCTCTCTTTGCCTCACAGGTTGTAATTGGTCGAGAGGTTGTTCGCCTGTGAATTCGGCTATGAAATCAGCAAGGACTTGCCCTTTGACTGCGTTCCTTGGTTGAAATTGGATATCAAATCGTCCGAGCTCTACTGACCACTTAGACAGCCTGCCCGACAAATCCTCTTTCCTCTGGATTGCTTTAAGGGGATGCGATGTAAGGACGATGATAGTGTGAGCGTCAAAATAGTGCTTCAACTTCCTTGAAGCCACTACTAGTGCAAAGGCGAGCTTATCTAGACGGCGCCAATTGTGGTGACAATTATTTTCAACACAAATAGATAAGAGAAGCGCAATCACCAAGCAAAATAAATAACGTAAATGCCAATCACACAACAAAAGATGTACGTGGTTCGGCAAGAATGCCTACGTCCATGGTGCTGCAGTTGGTTTTATTTCTATGTACTCAAGGGAGTTATTATAGAGAATACAGTGCGTGACTTTTTTCCCCAGGCCTAGGGTTTATTATATACATGTCTATCTTCGGGGAGTAAGGATGTTGGACTCCTGCTTTTTTGCATATCAAAGCAGAACTGACAGTGTGGTTGGAAACGATGAGGTATAAGTACAAGGAGTATGTTTCCTGGGGTATCACGAGCAGTGGTGGTGAGCTAAGGTAGGCCTTGAGCTCATCCAATGCAGGCGAGAAATCTTGATTCCGTTCTACTATTTTGTTTCCCTTTAGGAGCTAGAATAACTTTATTCACTTCTCGAAGGACTTTGAGATAAAACGGTTCAAGGCTGCGAGCATGCCGGTGAGCTTCTGTACGTCTCGGATTGTGCGAGGGGGTTGTACCATGTTTACTGCATTGATCTGGTCTGGATTAGCGTCGATGCCTCTCTTACTTACCAAGTACCCAAGAAATTTTCCTGACTGGACACCGAAAGAACACTTGCTTAAATTATGTTTCATTCGGTACTTCCTGAGGATTTTGAAGGTTCTTGATAGGTCAGGAAGGTGGTCTTCTTTCTTCCTACTTTTGATGAGCATATCATCGATGTAGACTTCCATAGTATCTCCCATTTAGTCCTTGAACATCTTGGTGACCAGTCGCTGGTAGGTTGCTCTTGCATTTTTTAGCCCGAAGGGCATGACTTTGTAACAGTATAATCCAACGATGGTGATGAATGTTGTCTTGTCCTGGTCTGGAGCGTACAGAGGGATTTGATGATACCCCGAATATGCATCTAGAAAACTCATTCTCTCGTGAGCTGATGTGGTGTCCACTAATTAATGAATTTTTGGGAGAGGGAAACTGTCTTTAAGGCATGCCCTGTTAAGCTCAGTGAAGTCGATGCAGACTATCCATTTCTCGTTATTCTTTGGAACTACTACGGGATTGGATAACCATTTGGGGAACTGGACTTCCCGTATAGATCCTGCATCCAGCAGTTTTCCAACTTCTTCTTCCACGGCCTTTGCCTTCTCGAGTGCAGTTCGCCGTGCCTTCTGGGTGATTGGTCGACGTGTAGTTGATGACAAACCACACTAGGATCAATCCCAGGTAGCTTGTATGGTTCCCATGCAAAAACGTCTACATTGCTTCTCAACAGAATTGTCAACTCCTTCTTTTCTTGACCTGTGAGAGAAGCTCCAATCAAGAAGACCCTGTCATCACCGCTACCTCCAGCTATAACTTCCTAATGGTTCTCGACGACCCATTCAAAGGGGAGGAGCCTGGTCCCCTCCACTTCGGGTCTTACATACTTTAACTGCTATTTCGAAGGTATCAGATCTTCTTGTTCCTCAACTTTCTCGCTGGGCCTGTCGGCCTTCTTCTCTGATTATCCTCCACTATGAAGAACTTTCTTGCCATCGTTTGAACTCCATGGATCTTCATTACTCCTCGTTTGGTCACGTATTTGAGCTTATGATGGTAGGTCGAGGAGACTGCCTTCATCGCGTGCACCCATCCTCTGCTAAGGATAGCTTGGTATGGTGAGTCAATATAAACTACTAGGAACTCAATCATCTTTGAGACATTTCCTGCCCTTACTGGTAGAATGATCTTTTCCAAGGGTGTAAGCAAAGCCAACTAAAGGGAGAGTGGCTTCCTCTAGGTTGGCGATGCTTAACTTCAATCTTCTAAATAGGTCGAGATACATTACCTCAGACGAGCTTCCTTGGTCGACGAGCAATTTTTCGACGTCATAGTTAGCTATCCTGAGAGAAATGATTAAAGCATCATGATGCAGGGTTCTCACTCCTACCAGATCTTCATCTGTGAATACGATATGCTTATTATAGTTGACATCATCTGCTCGCCGACGCTTTCCTGATTGCATTTTTACTGGATCGATCTAAAAAGCTTGCATCACTGCTATAAGCTTTTTTACCTCCATTCGAGCTGAATTTCCTTGAATCTACTTCACATCAGATGCCCAATGAATGACTGCGAATTCATGGCTAGCATCGTCTTCAAGCACGTTGTCAGGCCTTACTTCTCCATTGGTAGCAACTTTCTCTGCCTTCTTTTCCACAAATTCATTCAGATGCCTAGATTAGGCCAGTTCCTCGAGGTGAGACTTAAGAGCCTTACAATGCTCGGTCTTATGTTCTCCTTCTTTATGAGAAGTGCATCTCAGCGCGTTATTTCTCTTCGAGGGATCCCCTCCCATCTTTCTAGGCTACTTAATAAATGGCTCGTCTTTGATTTTCACAAGAATCTTGAAATTGATTCTCTGAAGACATTATTGACTGCCTGAAATACTTTTGACACATCATTCTTGCCTCAGTTCTAGGAGCCATTCTTGCCCCCATTCTTTCCTCCTTTTTTCTGGTTCTCAGTTATGTCGCTGCCTTTCACAGCGAGCTCGGTTCGGCCGTTCTCTCCCGTGCTGAGGCAAGTGACATCTTCCACTTTTGCATATTTCTCAATGCGGGCCATCAGGTCGTCGATGGTCGTGGCCTCTTTCTTCATCAGGGACTGGTACAGGAAGGAAGAACTGGGTAGCCCAATTTTGAAAGAGGCCACCACTACCTATTCCGAGAAGTCCTCGACTTCGTTGAATAGCTCCCAGTACCTCTTCACGTAGTCTCAGAGGATCTCTGGAGGTGTCTTTTTCATTGTTATTAAGGCATCCATCCTTTTGGGATGGGAGCTACTAGTAATGTAACGGGTCGTAAAGAGCTCAACCAAGGACTCGAAGTTCCTGATTGACCTATGGGGGAGACTTTTGAACCATTTATGTGCCACGTCATGTAGGCTCGAGGGAAAAATTTAGCACATTTGTGCATCCCAATGGTTCCAGAGGGTCATGGCATGTCCGTACTGCCTTACGTGATCAATGGGATCAGTTTTACCATCATAAATCTTAAATCATGGAATAGAAAATTTTTTGTGGGCTTCCTCTTCTTCTATTTCCCTTGAGAAAGGGGATTTCATCTGAGTTTTGAGGGCTCGTCTAGCGAGCTCTCGAGTCGATCTGGCACTGCAATGCGCAGGGTATTGGTCCATCTCCCTTCGGACCAAAGTTCGTATATTCTCGTTTCTACGATCTGGGCTCCTATAGTAGCGAGCTAGTCGCAGTTGCTTGAGCAGTTCATCCTCTGACTCATTTCCCTTAACTTTTTGGGATCCGCATCTAGGGCTCCTTCCTCGGCTGCGAGACTTGCTCGCCTGAGGGCTAGGAGTGCGGTACGGACATCTACTGGTGCTACGATGGAGTTCTCTCTCCATTCTTTCTAACCTTATTTTGAGGTGAGAATTCTCAGCCTCGTGCCTGCGAGAAGACTCCCTCTGCTCTTAGAGCCTCGCCTCATATGCATCAATCAACCTGGAGATTTGTGTGAACCTTGTTGGTCCTTGGCTTTCTTCGGAGGCTGGCCTCTCTGAGCGAGCCCTCTGATCTGAACACCAAACTTCAGATCTGATCCTGTGAGGAGCAGGTTATTCTTGGATATCTCCTGCCTGAGGAGCATTACTACTGTGACCAGATATTTTGAAATTCTTTGTTGGTGTGAGCTTTCTCAGGGAAGATAAACGTTTTCCACAGACGACGCCAATTGTGGTGACAATTATTTTCAACACAAATAGATAAGAGAAGCGCAATCACCAAGCAAAATAAATAATGTAAATGCCAATCACACAACAAAAGATATACGTGGTTCAGCAAGAATGCCTACGTCCACGGTGGTGCAGTCGGTATTATTTTTATATACTCATGGGAGTGATTACAGAGAATACAGTGCGTGCCTTTTGCCCTAGGCCTAGGGTTTATTATATACATGTCTATCTTCGGGGAGTGGGGGAGTTGGACTCCCCCACGTCCACCTTTCTCTCCTGAAATATCTCCGTCCGAGATTTTAGGAAAAGACTAAGTCATAACTGAATTAAATTAAGGTGCGCAGGGCTTGGACTTTGGGCCGTTTTAGATAAGCTACTCGTCCGGGCCTGTAATGCCAAATCCGGGTACCCACATCTAGAATGTGGGTAGAACTGACTAATTAATTAATTAAGGATGATTTGAACTTTTCCCATAAACACGCTAGATTAGGATTCCCTACTAACTTATGAGACTTAAACTATTTTTGGTTGTTGCGAATCCCCACGAGAATAATCCATATGACTAAAATAAGTGATGACTTGTATATAAGATAATTGACTATTGAAAAGCATAGCTTTTCTGAATCAATGCTCTGATACCACTTGTTGGTGCGCGAGGCCCCCAAATTTTAAATCTTATTGCAAAAATTCAATTTTCAATTTCCTTGTAAAGAAATACGGAAGCGACATGGTTCAACTTAAAAAAAATTAATTTCTTTCAAATTAAAATAAAAAACACACTTATGTTAATTTCACGTAAACCAAATTAATTTTACCCAAATCCTAGAAATTTGCCTAAGTCATATTTTCAATATTACCAAATTAGGCCAAACCAATTTTAGCAAATTAAGTGATGACTTGAATTAAATTAACATAAACATTACCCAAATTAATTTAGCATTAACAAATTTTATTTTCTTTCAAATTAAAATTAAACAACATGAAATTAAATTAAACACACACTTATGTTAATTTCACTTAATCCAAATTAATTTAACCCAAGTCCTATAAATTTGCCTAAGTCATATTTTCAATATTACTAAATTAGGCCAAACCAATTTTATCAAATTAAGTGATGACTTGAATTAAATTGACATAAACATTACCCAAATTAATTTAGCACCAAATTAAACAAGTAGTGATATAAACCAAATTTTATCTCTTTACCTAAGCATGCATTCTAGGTGATTTTGCGAAAGATAAAATAAATAATAAATCACTACGCCGCGATGTATGAGGAAAAACCCACAACGAGAAAAAACCTCGGACGGCCCTATCCTTAAGTCCACTAAGTATGGTATTTTAAAAGTACAAGCAAGATGACTTACAACACTCGACTCGTCTCACTTCAAGCCTCGATGCATCTTCTTGTACCGACCTCCGCTTAGTTGACAATCCCGGACTCCACCAGAACCTTGGAATCCACCAATGAGGAACTAGGAAGCAACCGTCAACCACACATAGTGCCTTTCACCATGTGAGAGTGCCGCAGCCAAAAACACGAACTTCTTCTTTATGGGATGTAGAAGGAAACCCAAACGAACTCTTCAATAGGTAGAGTAAACCGGTGCCAAAACTCCAAGAAATGTATATATATAAAGAAACATGGAATAAACAAAATGGGTGAAACAAAGGTGTTTAAAGGATTTTTCTTGAAAAAATAAACACTCAAACAATGAACTTTTTCCTTTTGAAATTTTGATCTCAAACTCTCTCTTGGAGATGGAATAGTATGAAAAATTTAAGTTAAAAAATATAGTTCCCACACCTCTTAAGATAATTCAAAAGTTAGTGAGTAAAGGTGAGTGGAGACATGGGAAAAACTGCCATTTTAATTTCCCGTCGAAAATCTCGTTCGAACGAGATTTTGTTTGAACGAATTCTCGTTCGAACGACCCTTCTAACGAAGTTCCAGTGGCTAATGGGGAAATCTCATTGGCAAACTCGTTCGAACGACATTCTCGTTCGAACGATAAACTCGTTCGAACGACAATTTCGAACAAAGTTCCAAAATGTATAAATTTCGATTTTTAGCCCAGAAACTTTGTTTTAAAGTTTTAATGAAACTCTATGAAAATAAGCAACATTAAAAAAAATATACACCCATATAAATATTGTTCCAAGCTAATATATATATATATATTGAAATGCATTCATACCTTAGGAGTAATGGAACCATGTTGATGACGTAGAAAAGAGGCACAATACACCCGTCATTTGATGAAGCTTTAATATCTTGGCCGCTACGTCTTCAACTACCCCGTTATAGGATGGAATGGATGCAATTAAAAACTATCCTATGACATAAACTTTTTTTCCCAGAATTGAGCCAAAACTACATTAAGACTCAATCGGAGAATTGTGTCCTTACAAATATCCCCCTTTGGCTATTCCGAGACAAAAAACAACAAAAAATCCTAAAGGGCCATCAAGGTCACTAGACTCAAAAACATCCCACCCAAACTTGACTCAAGACCCAAGGATCACTAGCTTTGCCGATGAAGGTTGCTACTTAGAAAAATTCTTGCACACTTAAGCAAACTATCAAATGCATAGGGAATATCAATATATTAAATGCAATAAAAATAACTACTCCCCCTAAATAATTATCCCCTTTATCAAACAAATGATCAAATTAAAAATACGTCTCCCCCTAAGATAGATCTCCCAAACTAAGATATGATTACAATAGGATTAGATACCATTTCTCCCCCTTTTTGTTCAGGAATAGACAAAGTATAAAACTAATTTAAACATGATGATGCATAAGGTGATAAGAACATGAAATCATATGGGCAAAAAACACATAACTAATCCATATAAGTATTCATGAATACCAACTTTGATGCGAAAACAAATGATACCAATTTGACAAATAAGATTCTAAGCGTGTGATATCAAACAATGGATGCAACAAGATAGATACCAATTATGAATTAAAGCATAGATGGACTAGAAAGCAAGGCAAAGAAAACATACCATATATATATGTAGACATAATGAATATCACTAATGCATACGCACAAATACTAGGTATAAACACCACACATAACACAAAATAAAATAAACTTTTCACACTCGTATGGAAAAAATGTGTCATATGAAAATGGCAGTGTTGGGGTGTGAACTAGTAACAATTAAATTTAGATCCAATCACTTAAAACATGTTCACAGAGTTCTCAATTGATTAAAAACTTCATCACATTTGAATATAACCTCATGTGAAAGTATAAATTGAACTCAATGAACAAACATACACAATGCATACAAGCCTAGCATGTTGATGATTCTACAAACCAATAGAGTCATGACATTGAAAGTACAACTAGGATAAACGGACATTGTTCAAACCGTTGATATGCCATCCAATCTCCCTCAATAAGCATATATATTTTTGAATGAATATATCAATAAAACATAGGCCTTGGGAATTGTATTTTTTCTTTTAATGCCATTATTCTATTTTTAGGCCTTTGGACCACGTATTTCTTTTAGGTCCATTCCAAATGGTGGCTTACTATTCACAAAGGATAATAAATCCTTTCGGAGTCCTTCCCCGTGGATAATTATATATATCATTTTTTTATATCTCACAAATCTCACGTGCAACGGATTTTGACATGCACTAGTCCTCCTAGGTCACAAATATGTAGATGACAAGATTGGTAGGAGAACACCTCATAAAGCTCAAATATAACATGTGACGATTAAATTTCAAAAGAGCTCGTGCATGTGTGGATTGAGGCATATAAAAAATAGAATCCATTAAATCAACACAAAATCCAACTACTCCATGTAAGCATGGTAAAGAACATAATAAGGATTGACAATCTACACCAAAAGTTCTAGCCACATGGGAGCAAAAAAGATGGGATTCAAAAACAAGTATATGCCACATAAAGCGTGTCAAACTAAAATACACACAAAATAAAATCTTTTTGAGTTTTTGAAATTTCTAACCAAAAATAAAAATATTTACTCAAAAGACAAACAAAATCATTTGTATTTTTCATTAATCTTAAATTACTAAAAGGTAAAACACAAATGTTAAACAAATATCTTTTTGTATTTTTCATTTAATGCAAACAAAATGAAAGAAGTATAATACAAAAGATACACAAAAATCATAATTCTAGCATGTGATTGTGCATGGAGCATAGATTAGAAGATGATTAAACAAGCATACATTTAGCATGATAATATAGCATGAAGTACAAAAGCTAAAGTATGCAAAAAACACTAACACATTCAACCTTTAGATTTTGCAAGGGAGGAAGCATGTGAAAGTAAATGACAATCAAATACTCTATCTTGTAAACCTACCAAGTCAAATCTCCTAACAAAAACTAATGACGAATGACTATCTCTGGCTGTAGGAATCTTGGCTACCTCGGTTGCCTTACGTAGGAATTTTCTATGACCTCGTTTAAGATTAAAACAGAATTTCCTAAGATGAACTTTTCGACCACAATGTGAGCACTTAAAGACTCAGCGAAAAGACTTACCTAAGAAGTGATCTCTAAAGGTTTTCCTAGGCGATTCTCCTAAAACATGGGTTTTGGCTTTATGAGTTGATTCATTACAAGTATCGAAGCCTAAACCACAAGTGTCATTTTTAATTTGGACCGTTCCTAATATTTTATCTAATTTTTCCGAACGACACTCCAAATCAAATTTGACTTTATTAGAGTCTTTTAATTTATTTTCTAATTATAAAATGTTAGACTCTAATAAAACATTTCTCTCTTCAAACTCGAGAAGCTCCTTTTTCAAGGATTCAATTAAACCTCTAAGGCTATCTCTCTCGCCTTCTACATATTCTAGCTTCTCTCGAAGAGATCTCTATCGTGTCCTAAGGTCTTCAACCAACACACTATCATCAATGACCTTGACACACTCTTTTAAACTCGCTTTTAACTTCAAATTAGCTCTTTTTAATTTAATAGATTCTTCATAAAGTTCTTGAAAAGCATTTTGAACTTCACTCACATCAACCTGTTCATTTTCATTCTATCTCTCTTCTTCACTCTCACTACTATAAAAAAAATAAGGGAATCAAAAACTTTGACCTCGGAAGTGTCAATTGTTTGTATATCTTCGTGGGAAGATTCATTATTGGAGCTCACATAACTATTCATAAAAGCCACAAAGTTGGGCTTAGTGGGGGAATCGGGTCCCTCTTCCTTATCACTATCACTAAGGGTCTCATTATATGAAATAGGTTTCTTACCCTCTCTCCTTAGTTTATTGGGACACTCAAAAGACCTATGGATATAACCCTCACAACCAAAACACCTATTTGACTCGTCCTTATTTAAATTTTGTTTAGGAGTTTTAGGGATCTTTTCGGCTTTGCCATGCTTAGAAGTTTCAAATTTCTTAAAATCATTTTTAAATTTATCTTTGTTAAATTTAAGAAATTTAAGAAATTTCCTAGCAAACAAGGTCATACCTTCCGAGTCACTCTCACTATCGCTCTCTACTACTTGTTTTTCCTCTTTTCGGGCTTTTAAAGAAACGCCCTTTTCTATTTTCTCTTCAGTTTTAGAGGGAAACATGTCCAATTCATAGGTTTGTAAATCACTTACGAGCTCTTCTAATTTCGTAGAGGCTAATGTTGGTAAAGAATTTAAAACGATCACTTTTGGAATAAATCTATCGGGTAGGGACCTTAAAATTTTCTTTACAACTCGGTTGTCGGGTATTTTATCTCCCAAATTAAAAGATGAATTAACTATATCGAAAAGTCTAGCATAAAATTCATTAAAAGTTTCTTTTTCGTTCATTTTGATGGTTTCAAATTGAGTGGTGAGGTTTTGGAGTTTCGAATCTTTTATGACACTTGTACCTTCACGAGTGAGTTGTAAAATATCCCAAGCTTCTTTAGCGGTTACACACGTCATAATGCGTCGGAATTCATCCGGTTTGACCGCGCTAAACAAGGCATTTAAACCTCGGGAATTAAAATTAGAAAGTTTAAATTCATTCTCACTCCACCTATCGGTGGGTTTGGGAACACGCTCATTATCTACTAAATGAGACCACCTGTTAACAAAAGACATCCAAACTCTCTCGTCGATAGATTTTAGTGCCGATTTCATTCGCGCTTTCCAATACGCGTAGTTAGAACCATCGAAAATAGGAAATTTTGAAAATGGGGAAAATTCCATTTTAGCCAAAAATATTTAAAAAGATCTTAACTAAATAACTTATCGTTTACGACTCTGATACCAATCTGAAAAAGGATAGCTTTTCTGAATCAATGCTTTGATACCACTTGTTGGTGCGCGAGGCCCCCAATTTTTAAATCTTATTGCAAAAATTCAATTTTCAATTTCCTTGTTAAAGAAATGCGGAAGCGAGATGATTCAACTTAAACAAATTTTAATTTCTTTCAAATTAAAATTAAGCAACGTGAAATTACATTAAAAGCACACTTATGTTAATTTCACTTAAACCAAATTAATTTAACCCAAGTCCTAGAAATTTTGCCTAAGTCATATTTTCAATATTACCAAATTAGGCCAAACCAATTTTATTAAATTAAGTGATGATTTGAATTAAATTAACATAAACATTACCCAAATTAATTCTGCACCAACAAATTTTAATTTCTTTCAAACTAAAATTAAACAACGTGAAATTAAATTAAACACACACTTATGTTAATTTCACTTAAACCAAATTAATTTAACCCAAGTACTAGAAATTTGCCTAAGTCTTATTTTCAATATTACCAAATTAGGCCAAGGCAATTTTATCAAATGAAGTGATTACTTGAATTAAATTAACATAAAAATTACCCAAATTAATTTAGCACCAAATTAAACAAGTAGTGGTATAAACCAAATTTTATCTTTTTACCTAAGAATGCGTTCTAGGTGATTTTGCAAAAGATAAAATAAATAATAAATCACTACGCCGCGATGTACGAGGAAAAACCCACAACGGGAAAAAACACTAAGTATGGTATTTTACAAGTACAAGCAAGATGACTTAAAACACTCGACTCACTTCAAGCCCCGATGCATCTTCTTGTACCGACCTCCGCTTTGTTGACAATCCCGGACTCCACCGAAACCTTGGAATCCACCAATGAGGAACTAGGAATCAACCGTCAACCACACATAGTTCCTTTCACCATGTGAGAATGCCGCAGCCAAAAAAACAAACTTCTTCTTTATGGGATGTAGAAGGAAACCCAAACGAACTCTTCAATAGGTAGAGTAAATCGGTGCCAAAACTCCAAGCAATGTATATATATATATAAAGAAACTTGGAATAAAAAAAATGGGCGAAACAAAGGTGTTTAAAGGATTTTTCTTGAAAAAATAAACACTGAAACAATGAACTTTTTCCTTTCCAAACTTTTCTCTCAAACTCTCTCTTAGAGATGGAATAGAATGAAAAAGTTAAGTTAAAAAAGATAGTTCCCTCACCTCTTAATACAGTTCAAAAGTTAGTGGGTAAAGGTGAGTGGAGACATGGGAAAAACTCCTGAAAAACTGCCATTTTAATTTCCCGCCGGAAATCTCATTCGAACGAGATTTCGTTCGAACGAAGTCTCGCTCAAACGACCCTTCTAACGAAGTTCCAGTGGCCAATGGGGAAATCTCGTTGGAAAACTCGTTCGAACGACATTCTCGTTCGAACGACAAACTCGTTCGAACGACAATATCAAACGAATTTCGAGAATGTATAAATTTCTATTTTTAGCCCAGAAACTTTGTTTTAAAGTTTTAATGAAACTTTCTGAAAATAATCAACAATTTAAAAAACAAAATACACCCATATAAATATTGTTTAAGCTCATATATATATATATATATATATATATATATATATATATATATATATATATATATATATATATATATATATATATATATATATATTAAAATGCATTCATACCTTAGGAGCAATGGAACCATGTTGATGACGTAGAAATGAGGCACAATACACACGACATTTGATGAAGCTTTAATATCTTGGTCGCTACGTCTTCAACTACACTGTCATCAGCTTGAATGGATACAATTAAAAACTATCCTATGACATAAACGTTTTTGTCCAGAATTGAGCCAAAACTACATTAAGACTCAATCGGAGAATTATATCCTTACAACTATTCTAAACGGAAAACTTGAGACTTGAATTAGTCATAAGATTTGGGTGGGTTAAGTTAGTATAATGTAATTGTAGCTTGGGTAATGAAGCTAATTATGAACCTTATGATGAGTTGATAAATGGTGAAACTTATAAAGAGAATGATTAAAATGAGTATAAGTAATTAGGATTAGTATATTAGTGTGAGGCATGAGAGGAAACTTTAGTTGTCCTTACCATGTGATAGTATCCCTTCTACGTATTAAGGATTGAAAAAAAGTCTCTCAGTCCGAGAAACTAATTAATTTAAAAAAATAATTATTTACAATTTTAATCTCAATTAATTATTTATCTTAAGTCAATATACTATTCAAATTCGAACTAATTAAAATGGTGTAAGTATGGTGAAAGTCAAATAGTCGATTTTAATTTATTCCCAACCATATTTATTAATCAATTTTACAATTTATCAATTAATTAACTAGGTCCAAATTTATATGAGGTGATAGAAATTAAAAAATGAGAAAAATAAATACAATCACATAAAATAGGAAGACGGTCATTTAACGTGAAAACCCTCTCGAAAAAATCCCACATGCACTCACCACACACACAAATCTAGTAGTACCAAAATTCAGGAATTCTAAAGTACCAACACGACTTATAACCCTTGATTTGACCGCACCCACAGATCTTCATCATTTCAAACTTTAAACTGCCATCGTGCTAGTTCTGTCAATGTTCACTGCAGCTTCGACTTGACAGTCGCAACCATCGGGTCTCAGTATCCACCAACATATTGAAATGGGTGCAACATGAATATTCACCGCATCTTTGATTAGTGTCTCATTAATTTTGTAGACATGTACTGGATTGCAATCCAAGTCAATCGTCTCACCAATATTGAAAATCTCCTCAAGCTTTGATCACAACTAAAGCCAAAACCTTCACAAAATTCTAATTTAAATTATGGAAAATTTTATTTTAAAAAAATCATTAAAAAATATAATTTAATGTGCTAAAGGGTTTTTCTAAAACATAAAAAAAGAACCAAAACCAAAACCAAACTATAAGTTTGGGAGGTTTTAGGGGTTGAAAGGCTCTAAAGAGTTCTATAAAAAATGGAGAAGTTATTGAAAACAAATCTACGAAATCCTTTTAGTAAAAAAATTGCAGTTGAAGCAAAAGAATTCAAATAGTTAAAAACTTTTGAACAAATAAAAAGGAAGTTTTTTCAAGGAATGCCGATCAAGAAAACTAAAAAAAATATGTATAAAACAATAAATATGTGCTAAATGAAACCAACAGATAACACATGCACAAAAAATAAAACTAAGAAAAAGAAATCAACGAATGAAAAAACAAAAAAATAAAATCATAGTTTTAAGTAATTCATGTGTCTAATTAAGCCAAAGGCACCCAATCAATCATGCATCGGACTCCAAAACCTTCCTATTGACACAAAAATCTAAGGAGATGAGTTGACAAATAACTAAAAGTTATAAAACCGAAAAATTAACAATCAAACTCAGCATTAAAACACTCAATGCCTGAAAATTATAAAGAAAAAAGAACTAACCAAAGGATTGCGCCTGACTAAAGAAAAAAACATTAAATAAATAAACCTAAAACATAACTCAACCTATTCATCTAAACCCATAAAGAAAGCAAGGTATGTTGACATAATGCATAAGAACCAAAGGAAAAAGGAATCTAAAAAAAACTGAACCAATCGCATAAGTCTACTACCTATTCACAATTACATACATAAGGTAGATTGCAGGGACAACTAAACACCTAAGGACAGTGGTCACTAACACGGACATAATAACAAATAAAATAAATAAATAAATAACCAAATTAAAAAACCCATGCTACCAAACCAAATTTCAACCGCTATAGCAATAAATACACAGGTTGTGGTTACGATAGTCAGACCGCGAGGTAAACTGGCCTCAAAATAATTTTCTCTTTTATGTAAAAAGGAACAACCCCTGTAGGTTGGATTTCTTTTGGGGAAAATAAAATGCGACCAAATATGAGCCATTAAAAATACTTTAACTAGCACACAAAAAGTATAGAGAAAGACCCCTTAAAAATTCTAAAAAATCTTTAAAAAATTACCAAAGTAAAAATAATTTTTATATTTAAAAAAATAATGTTTCCCACATAT
Source organism: Sambucus nigra (assembly GCA_949130495.1). Taxonomy (NCBI): domain Eukaryota; kingdom Viridiplantae; phylum Streptophyta; class Magnoliopsida; order Dipsacales; family Adoxaceae; genus Sambucus; species Sambucus nigra. The sequence goes on along the minus strand of OX422215.1, from coordinate 287,372,116 downwards.
TATACCTCTTAGTGTGGCTTTGACCTTTTGTATGAAGGATCGTTTATGTCTTGTTGTTGCCTTTGTTTCAATGACATAAATACAGTTATGTAGAGATCTTCAATAAAAAATAACACAAACCTAAAATATGTTTTGGATTCAGAATTTCGACAACACGGAGAACTATGTTATTACAAATATCCCCCTTTGTCAATTTGGGAATAAAAAAAAATGACATGACATAACATTAAAAACATCAACATATACATAAATTGCTACCCACTCACCACCCCTGAAGACTTGATATGCATAGTAGGCTTAATCCATCTTCAAATTGTATTCACAGACCCTATCATCTACACACATATAACATATACCATGCGAGGTACAAAAGATACATAAGAGATATAAAATAATTAAGATGGGTAATTAAAAGAATTAAAAGTAATGCATGCATATTAAATGACTAATCATGCACATTAAAAGATTACTCCCCCCAACAAAAAAATCTCTACCCCTTGAAACTATCTCACCCTCACCTGCAAAAATAAAAAAAAATCCCCTCCATAATCTAAACAATCCCCCCCCCTTTTGTCACGAATAGACAAAGTGTAAAGTGAAAGATAGAGAGACGAACACTGCATATAATCACACCAAGGCGCAAAAGATGAAAGATAAATACTAAGGGCTAAACAAATGTATATATATTCCTAACATAACACCACTAATAATACGATCATGCAAGTTTAAAAAAATGCTAGAGTAGGAATATGAGAATAATATTCATTTGAAATATGAATCATATAAAATACATATAACGGTTATGATATAGCCTCGAATATAACTGTAAATTTATTTAGGCACAAATAATTAAAATTTCAAATTTTTACAACATAAAAATAACGTAAACACCGGTGGTTCACTAATGTGAAAATAATATCACAAATAGGTAACCCCACACCATCTATCTAACGAGAAAGAAAATGATATCAAAATTCAGAAAAGTAGATTATCCCACCCATGTTTTACAAGAACCCAAGATTCAACCCATAGCTGAACACGCATAAAAGTCAACTATATTGTATAGATATTAAGTTCGTAAATGGTTCACACCAATTGACGTCTAAAACCAACATGCGAAAGTTTAAGCGAGTCAATAATGAAAATAAAAAAAATATGCTAGACGAATTATGTTCACACCCATTGGTCTTCAACTTATATCTCTCTCAAAAGTGCTCTTTTTAAATATTTTTTATTTTTATTTTAATGAGAGTATGCTTTAACGTAGATATTTAATTTTGTATTTCCTCTCATGTGCACATGTATTAGTATTTTGACAAATGGAGCTTTTACCACATAAAGAAAAATACTTCCCATTGCACACTCGTCATTTTTTTTTAATAAAACCTCACATGCAATGATTCTTACATGCACAGTTTCAAAAATCTATAAATAAAAAATATGTGACACGATTGAGTGCAAAACACATGAAATGTAAAACTTTTCGAATCAAAATTGGAGATATACCCTACTTCAACTCATGTATGTGTGTGCTATATGGAAATGACTACTTTATATACAATATGAGTTATTCTTACCGAACTCCTTAAGAGGTTAAGAAAAAATAAAAGCAGATGCTCTACCCTCTTAAGTTTTTTTTATTGAATCGGAAGCTTCGGGGGCAAGACAAGAGGGATATAGTAAAATTAAAAGAAAACTTTGGAGTTCATATGAAGAGAAACCCAGATGACATGTAGAATTTGCAATTGTGCCATCTAGTACAAAGGGACCATGGAGGGGAGATGGGTGGAACATTGAAATAAGACAAGAATAAGGTAGAATCTAGCTCAATCCACAAGTGTTTACAATTGTGCTTCCAATCAAATTCAATACCAGTGATGCATGCTTCCAATTCATTATAGAAAGTAATATGAGGGGAATGTAGTTTTTTGTAGAAGTAACCTTTTTAGAAGTTCAAAATACTCCCCCGATGGAAGGAATGTCAAGACATCTAAGCGCAAGACCATCCATGTTAAGTTTGATCCATGAGAGAGGGGGTGGATCCACATAACTGGAGTGATATAAGTATCTTTACTTTAATGTTGAATCTTCTTAGAATACAAAGATCAGAAATGAAGTTGGATTAACTTTTGATAAAGGAAGCTTAAGAGTTAAATGATGGAGATTGATCTTTGAAGACTCTTCAGTTTTTTACTCTCCAAATGACATTGAAGCCAGAAATGATTATATCAAACCATATATCATTGATTTGAGGGATGATCTTACAATTAAGATCTTCCTTTCAGCAATCTAAGATGAAATTAAAAATGATGAAGTTCATCTAGAAAATGTCAGCAATCCAAGACCATAGTTTTATAGAAAATGAACAATTAAGAAAAATATGATAATCATCATCGTGGGATCTTATACATGGCTCACACTTAGTGACAAATTAGAAACATGCTTTGTGAAGATTAGATATGGTAGTCATCTTATTGTGAAGAACTTTTTAAAACATAGTGGCAATATTAGGAAGAATTCAATTTCTCTAAATTGAGGAGAACCAAGGCAATTACTGGTCATGTTCCACCAAGTAGTCGTAAGTTTCCTTAAAAGTAATGTCACCAGTATGGAAAAGTGTCCATATCGATTTATCATCCATTTTTATAGTCGAGAGAGGGTAATTCATTATTATAAAGTAAATATTTGGAAATAAGGAAGCTAACATAGTAGGGATGTGCCATTTATTTTCTTGGATGAAGTCATATAAGAGACTGGAGGCTTCTTTATCAAGATTATTACAATTAAGCATGGAAACTATATAGGAGCCAAGCCAATTATCTCCTAAGAAATGAATATTATCACGAGAACCAATAAGCAAGTGATAATTAAGAAGAATACGACAAAAATCATCTTTCATACCTGGCTAAATGGAACTGATTTTGTCATTGGTACCACTATAAAATAGTTTAAATCATGCTATGATAAAAGAATCCCTATGAAATGACTTAAAAGAGATATCCTTGGAATGATTTAAGACCTAGGCTTTATTAAGGGTATTTAATTTTCTCAAACCCATGCCTCCTTCATTATTATATCAACAAATACATTTCCAAGCCATGGTGTCTATCTTCCTGTCAGTGATCGAACCGACCCATGTGAAGTTTTTTATCCATTGTTAAATTCTTTTGAAAAGAGTTCTGTGACACCCCGACTAATTAAATATCGGGTAGCTACTCCTTTATGAAATTAATACAGAACATCAAGTTGGTTCAGTCGTAGCATCACTGTCGAAAACATTTAATTTATTACTAGCCACCTAATATTTAAAAAGAGAGATGCCAAATTTTATTAATTAAATTAACATCAACCAAGTAATTAAATCAACATCCATCAATCTCATACACAATCTCATCTAGATAACCAACGAAATGAAATAAACTGAGTTTGGAGTAAACACTCCAATAATAATATTACCAGAGTAAATAAAATCCTGATACAAGAGTCTGAATAAACAAACATCTAAAATAATGAAAGTTTGTATCCACAATCTCTAGATAAAAATGGGCACCATGCCCTAACTGATATGAATGACTTTGATGGAACCAAGGATAAATGTGGAGGAGTCTAATACAAAGATCTTGTAAGTTCCATAGTAACTACAACACGTCATCAGAATGGAACTCCTATGCTTGGTGTCCCTGTGGATGGGCACCTGAAATGTTTTAACAAAACAAAAATAGATTTGAAGGAAAACGGGTCAGAGCCCGAGGAGAAAACCGTTTAAAAATTAGCAAGTGTTTAATCTACATTTAAACAACACATATTACTAACATGTTAGTTGCATACTCTCACAGGGGTTTTTCACCTCTCTACTAATGTGCATGCCTAACATATTCCCTTAACCCATCCTAGTTATGACGCTAACTAACTAGTCTGTACCACTCCTGCTTTCGCATTCTAACATAGGGTATCTACTTGTAACACCCAAACAAGTCATATTCATAACTCATTTTAACGTTCATTAAATTACTTATCTCAAGTGTTAATTAAATTCTCACATTCTTAGCTCATTCAATTATCTTAGTTATTCGCATCTACTAAGCAACAATGAACCAGTCATAAGTATATATATAAATCACTCTCAGTACATATATACATATAAGGCACCCCTAGGCTAAGATGCGGTGCACGTATACTCTGCTATCAAATCCATGTACACCACGTATGTAAGGATCACGTGTTTCGAATCGCTCAGGAACAGTCTCAATACAAATCAGACATATTGGAGGTGAACATAGTTCACATACCCATGGGTCACTCACATACCTACGCTCCCATGGTCAGCTAACTTATCGACTCACAAATAAGTCATTCATTGTCCTATGTCCTTAAGGTACCAATCTAAATCCCCTCCCCCCCCCCCCCCCCCCCCAAAGGCAGACAAAGATAAGATGGCCCTTTTCTGAAAACCAACCTCACGTGATAACAAGTATGGTAGTTATGTCATGCACATGAGAAATCCATACACTAGGCATTCACACAACCTAAGTAATCATATTTCAATATAGTTATTCACATATTCCCTCTAGTAACTCTCGCATTTAGCAAGTTTATCCCAAACCTCATCTGTAATATATTTAGTTTGATAACTCTTGTCATATCAATTTGAGTACTTAAACCTATCCCAAAAGGTTACTAGGTCTCCTATTAGTTTCTAATGTTATCTCAGTAACTTAAAGTCCCTCAGTTACTGTTCTTGATAAGAAGCTTTTTTTTGCGTATGTGTCGTTGTCGTGCAAAAGCTACTCTCAAAATTCCCTTGAGTACCTACAAAACTTGTCTAAAAATAACTCGTATTGCGGTAAGTACGGGTATCAATCCAACTTTCAAGGTGAAACAATTAATGTGAAAACGTGCAATTCCAATTTTTTTTTATGAAAATATTTTTTTATTTTTTTATTTTTTTTAAAAACTATTTCAAGGGAAAGATTTACTAACAAATGCTAAAAATTATAAAATGACTAAAGAATGAATAAAAAAGTGCAACCGAGTGTGAAATATTGTGAGAAGGTCAAGTGATGGGATTACACTGCATTTTCAATTATTTTAATTTCTCAATTTATTAATTTTGAAATATTTCGAGATAATATTAAATCGATAATCAAACTCTCGTTAAAATTATAAATTTAATAAAATCTTTTTCAGAAAATTAATTTTAAATTGTCACACGATGAAAAATTAGGACTACATTATTTTCAGAAAATTACCCGCTAGGATCAATTTAACGAAAATAATTTCAACCCTTAAATTTCAACACCGAATTAATGTTCAAATATAGGAAAAACCTATCTCTAGTTCGATTCCTAAATTCAAATATTAATTTGTTCAATTAATTTACTAACTCTCATTACATAAATTAATTGGTGACAGTTAAAGATTAATTTACCTAGAAATATAAAATTAATGAATCAACTAATTAAAGTAACATCATTCGCAGTGCATCGTTTAGCCAAACATTCTCATGTGTGCATAAACGACATTCAATAACATATCAAAAGATGACATAAATGAATAGAGAAATAGAATACAATACGCAAGTCTCCTTGTCGAATCGCGTTCATAAAATGCGTCTCAATCTTCTCACTAATCCAGCACTTGATTACACCAAAAACAATAAAAAACAAACCTAAAAATTATTCTAACACTAAACTAATTTTTTTGGAATTTTTTTATAAACCTAACTGTACATAATATACAGTATAGTTTTTTCTCTCCTCTTTTGTTGCCTGATGAGAGTCTTTTTCTTCTCTTTTAAAGCCACGATGTTGTGTTTGTTTCGAGATTCTTGTGGGATTTGGAGTTGACCGATTTTTGTGGGATTTGGAGTTGAAATGGTTTGTGGATAAAATGGAGACATAAGGTTGGAAATGGGTATGGCAGATTTGGGTTTGAACGTTGGTTGAAATCGGGATTGGGTTTGGTTCAGGCTGAGTCGCGATCGGGTTTGGATCGGACAGACCCGAGTTGGGGTCAGAAATGGGGCGGTTGCCGTGGGTCGGACCGGAGCGGGTTTGGTTCTCGGCTGGGCGAACGGATCAGGGTAGCAGGTGGCTGCGTGGCGGTGGTGGTTGAGTCCGACTGGAGTCGCGGGATGGCAGGGATGTGGCATTGGGTATACCCGATTTCGGGTGCTGGTATTGAGTGAATACAGAGGTGATTATTGTGGTTTGGATTTTGGGTTTTGATGGAAGAGAGAGAAAGGGGTGAAGGGGGTGAGGTTGAAGGTGATGAATAGTAGTGTTGGGGTGTGTTTTGTTGTGTTAGGGTGTAGGTTGGTTTATGTGTGTCTCTGAGTTTTAGTTTGTGTGTATTTAATTTGTACCCCTAAAAAATTACACCTACTAAAAAAATAAAAATAAAAGAAAACTAAATAAAATAAAAAAAAAACTAACATCTCAAACTCAAATAAAATAAAACTCTATTAAACCTAAAAAAATATAATCCTAATAAAATAAAACTAAAATAAAATAAAATATACAAAATGAAATCTAATAAAACTAAAAAAATAAATTCCTAAAAAATTAATCCTAATAAAAATAAAATAAAATAAAGATTAAAAATTAAAAACTAATAAAAATCAAAATTAAAAATAAGGAAATAGAAACATAGAAAATAAATCCTAAAAAAATCTAAATAAATCTAAAATAAATCCTAAAAATAAAACGACTCAAAATAAAATTCTAGAAAAATAATAAAGGTACAAACTAAACACACACCGGGCTCGGGGAATGGTCGTAGGCTCGGTGTAGGCTCGGGTTTAGGTCACGGGACTGCTTCGGGGCATCGGATCTATTCCGGGCAAGCTCAGATTGGACTCCAGATTTCGCGATCTCCTTGATTTCTTCGATACATGCTTTTGACCGCTATTGAGTTCCAATTGTACTGATTTAGCATTATTTGTACCGCAACTGCGTATTGACCTGCAAAATGATAAAATACGCACATAAGGCCAATTTTAATTCAAACGAGCGACTAAAATGTATCTATTCGGGGCATAAATTAGACACTTTTGGGTGCTTATCACACCACCCCCAAACAAAACATTGCTAGTCCTCGAGCAAAAATTAGAGAGAAAACAGAGATAAGTAACCAAAAGTGTGCCACTTTCGCAGGCACTGTCGATTGCACTTAGCATGTGCAACAAGCCGTTAAACCTGTAGGTTGCCCTACAGGACGAGTGGTGTCTCGTGAGGGTTTGCAGTGAATATACCCACAAAATTCAAAACTTATTTAGATGCAGTTTCAGATTTGATGATGAAAAGCTATACAACCCAACTTTAAAAGGATATCAAGGAACACCGTATTCAACCATCAAAATAAGATATGAAATTACTTAATACCAAAAGTGTAATCCTTCCTAAAACTCAGCGTGTGTAGTGTGAAACAATCTTAAGTATCATTAGAGTAATTTGTAGATTGCCTTTATAGAATCAAAGCTTTGACTTCAATTCTCACTAGATATATCTCTCTGAATCGAGCTCTCTGAGAATTGGGTAAGTGCATCTCTCTAGTGTGTGAGGATGTGAGTAAATGTAAACAAGTTCAAACGTCTCACACACTTTATATAAAAAAGAACGGATACAAAAAAAAAATTATCTCATGAAGGGATGCTAACCACTATGTCGAGAATGTCGAGTTATTCACCATATAATCTTCTCGTGTGCCCGAACACTTTACCAAGGGTGAAAATGTGGTTTATGAATGGTATGAGGAGAAAGTGAAGAAGATGAATGATGGGGTATTTTGAGAAGAGTGTGACACATATTAATTGACTATTGTCTTCATTATTTGAATTTATGATCGCATGCTTATTTTCTTTTTCTTCTTTTCTATTTTTTTTCTTTGCTTCTTTTTCTACTTTTTTTTTCTTGTTTTTTTTTTATTTTTTATTTTTTTTTATTGCGATACGTTTTTCTTTTCATAGCACAATTGAAGACAATTTACACGGGAAATTTCAACGCTCTTTTTCTCAAAAACGATGGCAATGATGGATGGTATTTGGGACATATGGATAAGGGTAATATGAAAAAAAATGATAATGGGTGAATAATAATGTGATAGGAAAAATGGTAAGTGTATGGAAAAATCGGTTTAGTGCTTGGGACAAACTACAAGACACATGTTTCTTACAACTCGAAAGTAATGTCATTCTCAGTGATTAAGCCAAAAGTGAAAAATAATGAGACCATGCAACGACTAAATGTAGTACCCAACAAAAGTTGAGTCAACTTGTGACTCGGAGATACGTAAAAACCCTCAAAAAGGTGAAAAGCTCAAATCTCAGGGGTTTAAGTCGCCACTAGTGATCTTTTAAGGCTCTCTTGAGAATATATTTACTCTTCAACTTTTGATTGTAAACGTGATAGTGTAAAATTGCCGAGTTTAGAAATTCATGGTGCAAGTATGCTTTTAAGAGGTATTAATTAATTTATTGTAAAAAACGCAATTTTTGGGTCAAACACAGATATTCCGAGATTTCTAAAAGAGGGATGATAGACAAATCATATCATAAAAATTTATTTTTAACTGCACAAAAAGTTTAAAATCACTTGTTTCTGAAAATTTCCAAAAGAGGTACGATTTTGATAAATTTCCCACCCCCAAACAAAAGAGAACATCGTCCTCGATGTTTAAAACCATATATAAAAATGAAAAGAACAAGGGAGGAAAGATAGTACCATAATGAACCACTAATGAAATGTACCGCATTCTGGGGCATAGATGAAACCTGAAGAACAGATGTGATACAAAAATACGTACAAGTCTATAAAGCATGTGAAAATCATTGGGTGGTGTGAAACACCACCCCCAAACAGGGTAAGACTCATACTCAGAAACAATGAACGACGGGTTGCCTCCCAGTAGCGCTAAGTTTAACGTCTTCAGCCAGACCGAACCAATCTCACCCTAAGGATAGAAACTGTGAAAGTGCGGGGCGGCAGAAAAATTGGGTGATGAGAATCACCCCCAAACAAGACTGAAGTGTCAGTCTTGTTAGATATGGGAGAAAATAGGTCAATGCACTTGTATAGCAAAGTGCATCACTCGATGCAAAGCATCGGTGGACCATGGGTGGGTTGGTAGGAGGGTAAGGTGAAGGGTAAGGGAGAGGGGGAAGAGGCGCCGATCTCGGGCCTTATTGAGCCGAAAGGTGAGGGCAACAAGGGCCCTATAGGAATGGTGCTCAAGTTGGTCGGGGAGGCAAAATGGTTTGGCAATAGTGATGGGGCGGGTCTCAGAGAAAGTGCACGAACTTTCTATAAATGGACAGTGATAATGGTTGTGCCGTGACACACCAGGGAGCGGTAGATGGAAAAAATCAACACCATAAGGAAGTGGTGTGCATAGAATAACAAGCTCGGTGTCACGGAAGTGAAGAGTATCAAGAATACTCACATGGATGGTGGGGTCGATGAAAAGTGGACAAATGGGATCCTGTAGCACTAGGGTTGAGGGTGGGTAGAGGTGAGGATCTAAATGCTTAGATGGGAACAGGTGAGGTGCAATAACAAGGTACCAATCAAGTGGTGGGGTGGAAGGGACAGTGGGTGGATCGGGCGGAACAAATGGTGGGGGAAGATGATCTAACTCACGAGTAGGAGATACACACTTCTCATGAGGCGCGGAGTGATCCTCAATAGCACTCGGAGGAGGAAGTGTGGTAGCTAGAGATGGAGTGGTCATCGTCTCCACAAGAATATCGTCAGTGAATGTGGTGGGTGGGTAAGACGAGGCACCAAGATCTAAGATAGAGGAATCATTAGAAATAATGGGCTCAAGGTGAGCCAAGCATTGTGGAACAGGATCCATATCCATATAGGAAGAAACTATCTCGGATTCTATCTCGGAAAAATGGTGAGCACTCGTAGCCGGAGCTAACCTAGAAATAATGGGTTCCTCGGGAACACACATAAAAGGGTCAAAAGGTGTAGACTCGGGCATAAGTATGGATTCGGTGGAAGGGGAAAGGTGAAACTCAATGGTGGGTTTGAAAGGATAAGGTGGTGTGGGGTTAGTCTCACAAACAGTGGATATGTCAACACAATTGTCAACTTGGGGCTCGGACCACTGGGTGGTCTTAATGTCGAGATTCTCTGGATGATAGAGTTGGTCACACTCAAAATTCGTAGCACAAGACGACACACCCTCATCCCACGTAGGTGGAATAAAGGGTCGACTTAGGGTGGAATCCGCCTCGTTCACACACTCAAAATTATATAATCGTTGTTCAAGCCTTTGAAGTGATTCAGTTTGAGATTGAAGTGTGTGGACAAACTTGTGCAAGAGGCTCTCGAGAGCGGATGTGCAAGGTGGTGGGTGAGGTGGACACAACTCACTAGAAACACTAGGATGGGGAGAATACTCATAGGAAGTGGGTGGAGCAAGGTCAAGTGTAGCATTCACGGGAGAAGCATCTCCGTGAGGGACAAAAGTGTGATCAACATGAGGAGCATATGAAAGGGACTGATAGATAAGAGGGGCACGAGGTGGTGATGACGACTGTTGGAAACCATAAGGATCCACAACATGGTGTTGGGATTCATATTGCATGGTGTTGGGATTCATATTGCAACGGCGCCATTTGATAAGAAGCTTTTTTTTGCGTATGTGTCGTTGTCGTGCAAAAGCTACTCTCAAAATTCCCTTGAGTACCTACAAAACTTGTCTAAAAATAACTCGTATTGCGGTAAGTACAGGTATCAATCCAACTTTCAAGGTGAAACAATTAATGTGAAAACGTGCAATTCCAATTTTTTTTTATGAAAATATTTTTTTATTTTTTTATTTTTTTTTTAAACAATTTCAAGGGAAAGATTTACTAACAAATGCTAAAAATTATAAAATGACTAAAGAATGAATAAAAATGTGCAACCGAGTGTGAAATATTGTGAAAAGGTCAAGTGATGGGATTACACTGCATTTTCAATTATTTTAATTTCTCAATTTATTAATTTTGAAATATTTCGAGATAATATTAAATCGATAATCAAACTCTCGTTAAAATTATAAATTTAATAAAATCTTTTTCAGAAAATTAATTTTAAATTGTCACACGATGAAAAATCAGGACTACATTATTTTCAGAAAATTACCCGCTAGGATCAATTTAACGAAAATAATTTCAACCCTTAAATTTCAACACCGAATTAATGTTCAAATATAGGAAAAACCTATCTCTAGTTCGATTCCTAAATTCAAATATTAATTTGTTCAATTAATTTACTAACTCTCGTTACATAAATTAATTGGTGACAGTTAAAGATTAATTTACCTAGAAATATAAAATTAATGAATCAACTAATTAAAGTAACATCATTCGCAGTGCATCCCACCCCTTGAACGGTGTGTTTAGCCAAACATTCTCATGTGTGCATAAACGACATTCAATAACATATCAAAAGATGACATAAATGAATAGAGAAATAGAATACAATACGCAAGTCTCCTTGTCGAATCGCGTTCATAAAATGCGTCTCAATCTTCTCACTAATCCAGCACTTGATTACACCAAAAACAATAAAAAACAAACCTAAAAATTATTCTAACACTAAACTAATTTTTTTGGAATTTTTTTATAAACCTAACTGTACATAATATACATTATAGTTTTCTCTCTCCTCTTTTGTTGCCTGATGAGAGTCTTTTTCTTCTCTTTTAAAGCCACGATGTTGTGTCTGTTTCGAGATTCTTGTGGGATTTGGAGTTGACCGATTTTTGTGGGATTTGGAGTTGAAATGGTTTGTGGATAAAATGGAGAGATAAGGTTGGAAATGGGTATGGCAGATTTGGGTTTGAACGTTGGTTGAAATCGGGATTGGGTTTGGTTCAGGCTGAGTCGCGATCGGGTTTGGATCGGACAGACCCAAGTTGGGGTCAGAAATGGGGCAGTTGCCGTGGGTCGGACCGAAGCGGGTTTGGTTCTCGGCTGGGCGAACGGATCAGGGCAGCAGGTGGCTGCGTGGCGGTGGTGGTTGAGTCCGACTGGAGTCGCGGGATGGCAGGGATGTGGCATTGGGTATACCCGATTTCGGGTGCTGGTAATGAGTGAATACAGAGGTGATTATTGTGGTTTGGATTTTGGGTTTTGATGGAAGAGAGAGAAAGGGGTGAAGGGGATGAGGTTGAAGGTGATGAATAGTAGTGTTGGGGTGTGTTTTGTTGTGTTAGGGTGTAGGTTGGTTTATGTGTGTCTCTGAGTTTTAGTTTGTGTGTATTTAATTTGTACCTCTAAAAAATTACACCTACTAAAAAAATAAAAATAAAAGAAAACTAAATAAAATAAAATAAAACTAACATCTCAAACTCAAATAAAATAAAACTCTTTTAAACCTAAAAAAATATAATCCTAATAAAATAAAACTAAAATAAAATAAAATATACAAAATGAAATCTAATAAAACTAAAAAAATTAATTCCTAAAAAATTAATCCTAATAAAAATAAAATAAAATAAAGATTAAAAATTAAAAACTAATAAAAATCAAAATTAAAAATAAGGAAATAGAAAAATAGAAAATAAATCCTAAAAAAATCTAAATAAATCCTAAAAATAAAACGACTCAAAATAAAATTCTAGAAAAATAATAAAGGTACAAACTAAACACACACCGGGCTCGGGGAATGGCTAGGCTCGGTGTAGGCTCGGGTTTAGGTCACGGGACTGCTTCGGGGCATCGGATCTATTCCGGGCAAGCTCAGATTGGACTCCAGATTTCGCGATCTCCTTGAATTCTTCGATACATGCTTTTGACCGCTATTGAGTTCCAATTGTACTGATTTAGCATTATTTGTACCGCAACTGCGTATTGACCTGCAAAATGATAAAATACGCACATAAGGCCAATTTTAATTAAAACGAGCGACTAAAATGTATCTATTCGGGGCATAAATTAGACACTTTTGGGTGCTTATCAGTTCTTATCCTTACATCATCATTCATTCACATCATAGTTTCAATTCGAACAATTTCTAATCGTACCTCACTCGATAAACCCTCATAAGCAATAGCATTCAATTCCATAAGGTAAACCATTTTTTCGAGCATTAACTAAGACCCTACTGACCCTAACTAAGTCCCACAATATCAAATTAATCACCCTAATAATCATCATCGGCCTTAGGATTTTCATTAAACCTTAAGGGAAAATAATTGCCAAAAAATTAGGAGAGGTCAATCGATCGACGAAAAGGATCGATCGATCAACATTGTTGGATCGATCGATCGATCAAGCAGGTATTTGACCAGATCTCTCTTAAACAGTTACGGGTTTCTTCCTTTTTACACCTCAATTTCTTCATTACAACGTCCTAAACTCCCAAGCAAGTTCATTAATCATCCTATTAATATATTATCATTATCTTTAACGTATTAGAATCATTAAATCATCATGGATCATAAGTTTTTTGGATCAAAATACCCAATTTTCATAAAAACCCTATTTCCCCTATTTCCTTCAAGATCTTCATAAAACTCAACATAAATTCACAATTCCCTATGCATGGATCATGATTTCATAACTAGTATGTACCCATAAGTCGATCTACATGAAGCCTACCCATATTCAATGATTAATTCTCAAATTTCACAATTAATTCACTTTTTTATGATAAATCATGAAATCTAAACTATCATGTAAAATATATGCTTTGAATCATTGCAAGAAAAATCACTTGCGTCTGATTAAGAAGTTCTGATCCGTCGATGATTGTATTGGTTGGTTCTTCCTCTCTTTTCGGTCATAAATCCGGTGATGGTGGTGGTTGTTTTGCCTTGGAACCCCTTAGAATTCTCGTGAAACACTTTTCTTTCTTCTCATGTTACTCTCTCTTGTGTTTAAAAAATAATGGCCCTAATAACCATAAGTGTTGGCTCATAAATATCTCCTAATTTTCGTTAGTCACTATTCACCAAAAATAGGAATGACTAAAATACCCTCCCGGGTTGTCGGCTAGGCCTAAAAATGTCCTAGGACCCAAACTAAACCCCCGGCTAGTGTTTTCTGACTATCTCGACCCTTACGGACATGTTGGCGCACTCAAAATTATCATATCGATGACATAAAAATAAAATACTTTTAAATCTATTAAATTGGGTCCTGACACGACTGACACGCGCGTCCCAACTTAATTACTGAAACTGTCGTATTTTCAACTCATGACCATTTTAATAAATTAAATTATCACATATTACCATAATCACTCATTAATATTCAACATTATCATCATATTTAAATACTCACTCTCGTCTCGCTAGTTATTTAAATCCGAATTAATTTCCAATTAATTATCCCAAATTAATTTAATTAATCCCACAATTACAAGCAATTTCATTCAATTAATCTCATAATTAAAAGCCATAAAATTATGGGGTATTACAAGTTTTAGGCCACTTATAGATTTTAAAACTATACAGCATCATAGGATGGATAACATATTTTACTAGTTAGATTCTGCCTACCATGCAAATGGATTTTCCTTGCCAACCCTCTAGTTTGGGTTTGATTTTATTTGAAAGATGTCTCAAATGAAAAGATTTAGATTTGCCTCTAAATATGAGAACCCCCAATTATGATAAGGTATCTCCTCCATCTTTTATATTGAGAATATAAAAGGTGTCATTTTTTCTATTTGAAGTTACTTTGCCAATAAACACATTGCATTTGTCCAGATTGATAAACATGATAGAATCTTTAGCATATGAATGAAATAAAGCCACAAGATATTTGAGAGAGGAAAAGTCACCTTTATAAAAGATCATAATATCATAAGAAAATAGTAAATTAGAAAGACTTTGAACCCTCCCAAGATGGACATACAAGAAATTAAACCATCATCCACCAATTTAGAAATGCCCATGCTAAAGACTTCTTCAGCAGTACAGAAGATAATGGGAGAAAGGGAGTCCCCTTATCTGACTCCTCTAGAACATGTGTAGTAGGTAATGAGGGATTCGTTGAAGAGAATAAAGAGGTTCACAGAGTGTAGAATCACTGAGATGAAGTTAATAAATTTAGAGCAAAAACCAAAATATTTTAAAGTATCAAGCAAGAAGTCCTAGTCGAGAGTGTCAAAAGCTCTAGTAAAATAAAGCTTGATCCCAACATTGCCACCATCACTTTTAAAATTTTAAAAATTAAAGCACTCAGAAGAAAACCCAAATTTGTGGATAATGTTTATCTGTTTAACAAAGCTAGTCTGCTTAAAAAAGGAAATCTTTGGAGTAATGAGGTTTCAGTCTATCATATAGGATTTTAGAAATGATTTTAAATGAGAAATGAGCCAAGGCAATTTTCCTAAAATTGGAGATTTCATTAGCTTACGACCTTTTAAGAATAAGAACAATGTGGATTGAATTAAAGACATGGAGGATCCATTCATGGTTAAATAAACATTTGACTATAAGACACACCTCATTTTTAATTAAATCCCAAAAAATTTGGTAGAATAGACCACCAAATCCATTTGGACCCGCGACAGAGTTAGGATTTATACTGAAGACGATGTTTCTAATATAATCATCCATAAGTAGAGAAATAAGAGAGTTATTATCAGTATGATTTAACATGGGATGGATGAGGGAATCAATCAAAGAAGACCCAAATCCTTCTGATTGGGAAGATTAAAGAGAGGTGAAGTGGTTGATAATATGGGCTTTGAGGAGAGGAGGTTCAGAAATCACTAACCCCTTATCTTTGAGGAAGAAAATTTTATTCATATATCTTCCAAACTTAGAAACTTTATGAACATAAGAATAATTATGATCCTCTTCCTTTAACCATTTGAATCTAGGCATGTCTTTCCAAAAGGAAACTTTATTGGTCATAGATTTAGAGAGATTAGTTTTAAAAATAGTTTCATTGTTGGTTTAACATCAGAGTAACATATAGATTCAATATATTGTTAAATGTGCAAAAGGATATTATTGCAGGTTTTCACTTTGTTATAAATGTTACCAAACATATTTGTATTCCATATTCTTAAGTCACTCCTTAAAGTTTTGAGTTTCTTCATAAGGACAAGCATAGGACATCCAACAACAGAGGGAGAAAGTAAAAACAAACTTGAAAGAAGTTTTTATTTTTGGTCCAAGATGAGATGAATTTAAAAGGCTTTGGTCCATCCTGCCTATTAGTATTAGAATGGAAGATGAGGAGGGTAATGATCAGAGTGAGATCTCAGATCAATTTTTCAAGTAATGACATCCTAAATATACAATCGATTTTGGTTACAAAGAGACCTGTCAAGCCTTCTCTGAACAGATCTATGATCATTCTTAACCCAAGTGTGGAAAATACCAGTTGTATTAATTTAAATCATTTCCACAGTGTCAATCATATGTTTGAAGTCAAGGCAATGTCAATTGTATGGAAGCCTAGTCCATTTACATTCATAGGATCCCAAAAGTGAGTTGGATTTGAATGTAGCAACATGGGAATAATTTGATTCCAAAAAGTGAGTTGGTTTTTTCATGTAGCAAACGTGAGTTGGTTTTGCATGTAGAAACATGTTTGAATTCAAGGCAAGGTCTATTGTATGCACGCTTATATGTTTGAAGTCAAGGCAAGGTTTTTCTCATATTCAGAACGACGGGTGAACAATGGTGAGATTGGTTTTGCATGTAGCAACATGGGAAGAATTTGATGCCGCAACATCGGGATCTCATAAGATATATGGGCAATCGTTGAATTGAATGGAGGAAAGAGACATGGTTTGCAGTAGAATAAGCAAGAAGGGTCCGAAGAAGAAAAATCACCATGGTAACCGCCATTAGTATTATATTCCAATTCCTTATCTCTAGCGTCTAGTAAAAATTGACCCTCCTAAGTTTCTAATAAAGAATAGAGTATAATATAACATAATCTATTTTCTAAAAATTTTAATCATCTCAAAACATTAGCTAACCACAAAAAACATAAACATGGAAATCTTTTTGTATTTTCTTAAAATTTTCAAAAGATAAAATCCTTTTGTTTTTCTTTAAATGATTCAAAAGAAGAAAAAAATCTTTTTTTTTAATTCTCATTTATAAAACCAAAACAAACCAAATAAAATAAAGAATTACAATGATATACATATAATTAAGGATATAAAAAGTATCATGCAATAGAGAATTATCCAATAATAGGAAGGAACACACCACGACTAGGAAAAGAAAAAATTATAATCACACCTAGCAAATGGAGAAAAATGAAACTACTCACCCATGAAAGAAAGCCTCACTACCTAAATAAGGTTTAATAATATGTGTATGCAAGGGAAAGATGTGAGAAAAATCATATATACCAATTGATTGGGCAATCAATTCTAATTTTCTAACCCAAATAGATCTAATGGTGGGAATATGGGTTTTTGGAATTAGGTCGGTTCTAGCCATAAGAAGTACCTTTAACTATAGGATTTATAGCTATAGTTTTTTTTAGTGAGGTTTCTAATCCTTTGTTAACTTAAGCCTCCGGCTAGTAAATTGGTTGTCGTTGGCATCCTAAAAAAATTTCTAAGATCAAAACAAAATTTCTTAAGGTGACATTTTCTTTCGCAAAATGCATGTATAAAAGAGAGAACGATTACCTTTGTACTGATCACTAATGATGTATTGCGGTGGTTACTTCGTCTTAGTCGTGTTGGTTTCACTCTCAAAAAATTAGCCTTGGTCTTGGGTGAATGTGGACTATCCTTTTTAAAACCTAGATACTGTTTATAATTTTTAATATGGAGGGACCTTAACATTTTATTTTTATTAGTTAGATCTCCAATTCAACCTTTACTTTCTTTTAGTCTTCTAACTCACTTTCTAAAAATGAACCCTAGCATCAACCAGGGTTGGATCCATGATTCTAACTATGGGGAAAAATATATATTATCTATGTTATAAAAATAATACCGTAATATCCACTTTCTACCAAGTTAAATAAGAAAATATATTACAACAAATTATATGCATAGATATTCATTATCAATGTATATAGTTACAAAAATATGATCATAATAATTCACCCCAAAAGGGACTTGATCATACAAATTGTTATGTTCTTTTGGCATTGACTAACAAAAAATAGTAATTGTTCTTCCATTCATCTATGGCCTATACTAAAATTGGCATTTGAAACTGTGCTCATTGCTCTTTCATCTTTTCAAAGGCATCTATGATGGAAGCAACTTCAAAACTTTGAGAAATCTCGTTTTCAATGTATGTGATCAAGTAATTGGTTAGAAAATCATCTTCCATCTTATTGCGCATTTTAGTCTTAACAATTTTCATGACTAAAAATGCTCTTTCTGATGTAACAGTTGATATGGATAAAGTTCAGACAATAGGAATCAATCTATCGATAAGAGGATAAATTCTCGAGTTGCTCGTTTTTATTAAAAATTGGCAAAACTCTAAAATTATTGAAAACTTTTGAAATTATGGTCATACAAGAATATCAAGCTTTTAGTTTTACAATTGAAACCTTAAATGTATCTTTGTATTCCCTGTTAAATCCATGGGATAAAATTTGGGTGAAAGCTTACATATATTATCAATATTGAATGATCAATAAACATCCCTGGGATCTAAAG
Organism: Sambucus nigra; assembly: GCA_949130495.1. NCBI lineage: Eukaryota > Viridiplantae > Streptophyta > Magnoliopsida > Dipsacales > Adoxaceae > Sambucus > Sambucus nigra. The sequence goes on along the minus strand of OX422215.1, from coordinate 287,353,514 downwards.
TTTAACCATGAATGGGCAACTTTATTAAATCCTCTTTGAATCTATTGTTTAGTTCTTGCAATTGAGTATCAATTGTAACCATACAAAATTTAATATGGAGATGGTGTCTAATGTTAACATGATCTATTTATGAATGATAACGACATCTGTTCGATGTATAATGATCTATCATATCAGGAATGCTTATATAGTGTTTCTCACAAAAATATAGTAACTTTATCTAACAAAGGAACCCAACCCATCCCTCTTCTTAGAAATTTTGAATGAGTGGTAAAATAAAATAACTAACAACAATTTGAGATATATATAAATACTAATATAAGAATGTCACCAAACAAATATAAATGTCAATGAAATTAATTCTTAAATGTTCCAACTGATGACAACAATGTCAACAAAGAGATATAAATGCAAAAGTAAAAAATAAATCCATGTACCTGTAGGTTGTGTAAGATGCTTTTATATTGAAGTTTAATAAATATAAATTCCAATTTATACTTTGGAAACCCCTTTACGATATCGGATCATTTGTTCTAGTTTTGTGTTATTTGTTCCTAAAGTTCGAACTCCTAGCTTCCACCATAAGTTTTTCATTTGAAAAAAGAAAGTACAGTAGGGAAACCCACTTTCCAAATGAGTGGCTATAAAGTAACTTCTTTTCTTTTTGTTCAAAGACCAATATGGGTATACTTTTAACATGAGGGAACAAATTAATCAAGAGTACGTATAAAGGATGAAGTTGTAATTACAGGTAGTTGGTCAAGTTGTAATTTTTTATTATTTTTAATAAATTGAAGTTGTCATATTAATGTTATGCAATGATTTTATAAACACCTAATTTATCTTATATTGACATGGTGGGCAATATTTTATTTCTAAAAAAATTGAAGGGGAAAACTTATATAATTTTGAATTTAAATACCTATTTATAGTATTTTTAAAAAACAAATCGGTGGGTAGGGGGATTTATCACTAGACTCAGCCTCTTTCTTGGACTCTTCTAATTTAAGAAAATCACATTTCATATCTTTGAGCTTTTCATGAAGAATATCTCTTTGACTTGAATATTTTGCAAAAAATTATTCTCAACTTTTAAAAACAAAATGTATTTTTCAAGGAATTTTACTCTTTTTGCAAATTTTAAATTCAAATTATTTAGTTTTTCAGCATAACTATAAAGCTCATTAAATTCCTCTCATCTATCAAAATCACTGTCATCACTAAAAACATTTATACAATTATTAATTTGAGGATCCATTGAGAGAAAGAGACAAAAGCCTAAAGAATAGACAAGTCCAAAAATGAACTCAATAACTTAGAGTAACCTACTCTTACACCACTTAAGCAAATAAGTCAAAGACATGTTGTGTTTGTATCAATGGTAGTGGCTCACGTGTTTCTAATGCTTCCGTTGATACAACCCAAACCATTGTTTTCTTTATAGGGTCAACCAATTCCAAGGACATTAGAAAAGGTCAACCCATACGTGTCGTTCCACTCATTTACACATGTTCACATTGCGGTAGGAAAGGTCACCTTAGGCCTTTTTGTTTTGATATTAAAAGAAGTATTAGGAAGTTGAAGTCTAGTGTTCCTTTGGTTTCCATAACCCTCATTCATCATCGCACACCTATTTAGGTTAGGAAATCTTTTTTTAGAGGCACTAGATGTTAGACTAGCTGATTCTCAGTTGCTAACACATGATTATTCTCTTGCTATATCTTATAGATGACTGTGTTTGCATGGTTTGTTTGTCATACACTAAATGTGCTTCATGATATATGTTTGCTAGTGTTATGACAGATGTACTTTTTGTATTAGATTTTTGTTTTTGATAAAACTTTTGAAAAATACAAAAATATTTTATTTTGATAAAATTTTTGAACAATCCAAAAAGATTTTAGTATTTTGTTTTGCACCTTTTATGGATGGACATTTAAGATGATCAAGTCACAATTTCATTCCATATACATGCAATTATTTGATAGTGTTTTGATATGCATCATCATTTCATTTTTGAGTGTTTACAATGTGTGGAGTCATTGAGATGTTTTTAGTTGATTACTACCCACGTGTCTGACTCATAATTGCCTTTAATGCACACTTGTATGGATTTGCTTGATTATTTTAGTTGTCTATCACATATTGGTCATATTGTTGTCATCTCAATCCTGTCTTCAAAATGAATCAAATGCGATAAAACTTGACAATGAAAGTAGTCAATGTAAGAACCACTGCCCGTGAGGAATTTGTTTAATTTGGAAAAATGATGAGTGCACGGAAAAGGGCTGCGAGTATATAATTATCACGTCGTGAAAGCCATCGTTTGACAAGAGCCCAAAAAAAAATTAAAGGCAATAAAGAGATAAATATGCCAAAAATGGGTCCATTTAGTTTAAATCACCTTAATTGAAAAATAAAAGATTTATTGTTTATGAGGGAGATTGGTTGGAAATAAATCAATGGGGTTGCACGTACTGACAAGGTCATGAAAAATCATTACATAGTTCTAGACATAATTGGTGTGAGAATCGTTCTTGACTTTGATGGGTTCATGGATTGAGTTGATGTCATTTAAATTCAACATATTTTTTATACCTAAAGATGATTTTTGAGTTAATTCGTTAGGAGTATCCGTATTCATCGTGCATATATGTTATGCATGATTGGATTGATTTTCCTTTCGAATTTGTTCACACCCATTCATTCTATATTCATGATTTGGTTATCTTAATGTAAATTCATGGTGTGTGGTTTTTGTAAAATTATTTTTGCATTTTTGTTTAAAAAAATTGAAAAATCAAAATAGTTTATGGAATGCTTCTGAGTATCTCTTAATGATCGTAGTTGTTTGCTTTACTTGTCATGACACTCCATGTTTGTTTTGTTTATTCTTTTCCTTGTCTATTTCAGACAAATAAAAAGGGGGAAAATGAATTATCGAGGAGTTTTACATTATAAGGGAGAGTTGAGATTCGATATTTGTTTTGACTTTGTGTTTATTTCATTTCAAACTCGATACATCACGGAGGTATTCACTTTATCTCATGTGTGTAGTTGGTCAAAGAGGAATCTAAAGAAACACAAATGAAGTCAAAGTTTTCAAGGGAAGATGATGTTTGAAGACAAAGAGACTTATGCCATTCCATTATAGGGTTGGGAAGGGTGTTAGTAATTTTTATAAATTGTAATAGGAGATTTTGATTTTAATTTTGTGCTCGGGCATTTTGTTTGTTTTGTACCGGAATGGCCAAAGGGGGAGATTTTTAAGAATATTTTTTTATCATTGTTCATATCATAACATTAGGCTAGTTTGGCGTATCCCGTTACAAATCGTCACGAAAATGAGAAGATGAATCGAACTCAAGCATCTCCAAGTATGAAGACTTCCTGACATCCTGGACGGTATAAAATGAATTTATATTTTAATTTAATTCATGGAATTATGTTTGGGATGTTTGATTTTCATAAAAATGACGAACGACAGCACATCTCGCTCAAACGATCCGTCGCCTCAAGGTTGCTATGAATACCTGTTTTGTGAATTAGTTTCCTAAAACTTTTGAAAAAGATGTTTCTATATATCGAAATCAAAGTTCTTCCAGTTTTATGTTTTCTAAACACTATTTTAATTCACAAAAGGCATCCTTGAATATTATTCGTGTGAATTAGTTTATAACCTATAATACCCCTCGACTTTGGGACTAAGAAATTAAATTTTTGGGAGAAATAAAATATATTTAAATTGGAAGATTTTAGAATTTGGAAATTGAGGTCCAGAAATTGAGGATAGTATAAAGTATTCCAGATGACGATTTTGAGTGCGCTATTGATTTCGGATGGGTCGAGATAGTCGAAATGATTGTCCTTGGGATTTATTTCGGTTTCGAAATATTTTTAAGTTAGTTTAACTCGAATTGGAGTAAACGAGTCATTTAAAGTGTGTATTAACATTTAAAATTGGGATTCATGTTTTAAAGGCTTAAGAGGCTTATGGATCAGCCTATCTCATTTGTGAGAAAGAGAGAGAGAAGAAGAAAGGAAGAGAGAGAGGAGAACGCTTGGATATTTTCGGCCCATACGCAATCTCGAGGACGATTCAACCTCTACAACTTCGGGGCAAGTGTTTAATCTTACTAAATAGTTCATTTGTGTATTTTATTTCGTAATTTGTGGACAAAAGAATTGGATTTTGGGTATTTATATCAAAACCTAGATTTTGGGTATTTAAATCTTGCATTTGATGTTCACACTTGGGTTTAAGGGTGTATAACTTGTTGGGATTAGATATAGGATGCTTTTTGGATGTTAGAAATATATTTGGGTTAAAGGATAAAGAAGAGAAGTTGATTTATGGGGTTTATAATTCGTGGGTTATGCAGAAGTGGAGAACTTTTGAAGTTATGCAGACCCAAATCGATTCTCCCCTAAAGCGAATCGATTCTGCTTAGGCAAAAGTGTCAGGTATATATGACCGAATCGATTTGGACCCAAAAGAATTGATTCGGCTTAAGACAGACTCATAGGTACTTGGAACCGAATCGATTCGCATAAGGGGAAAATCGATTCTCCCTTGAGACTGAATCGATTCGGGCCAGACTGAATCGATTTGGAAGCAGGGCTATTTTGGAAAGGTTTTTCTAAAGCGAGTTTTGCTCCACGTCAATTGGGTTTATCGATTTGGGACATTATTATATAATGTGAGAGATAAGTTTTGGAGATTTATTTTGAGTTTCTCACAAGATGTGATCGTGGGGACGAATCGAGCTATTTTAAGAACTTATGTTCATATGCTTTGGAGTTGTTGTATCGAGGTAGTGGGAAACCTCATTAGGGATGGGAGTTCAATTTATAGTTTAGAGGTGAGCTTAGATATGGAGTAAGGCTGAGGACTCTTTGAGAAAGTTATGAGGGTATGGCATGAGAATTGTAAGCTGAATTTTGTGTTGAATCCTTATAGCGATAGGATTCTATTTAAGATAAGATTGGGGACCAATGAGAGAGACAAGTCGCGTATCCTTAGTGATGATAAACTCAAGGAATAAATGTGTTAATGTTAAGGGTTCATAGGAACAATTGAACTGTAGGTCGAATTACGAATGACTGGATTGTACTATCAACTAGAATAGGTTGCGTTCCAATGTTAGTCGGGATAGTTACTATATATCTATGTGTGACCAACAATGGGCATTCCCATACATGATGGGGTCATGGAATGAATTTAGGATTAAGCTTGAGGTTTGCAGACTATTAGTCATGTGTATACCTATAGTCGGGATTATTATTAGATATATCGATGTGCATTCGGATATAGATGGGATGTATAGTGATTGTTATATACGTTAAACTTTGGGTTAGTAACCTTAATGTTGAATATATCAGAAGACTATTCATATCATAGGGGAAATGGATGAATATGCTTCAAGTGAGGGATCGTATTTATATAACAAATTAGGTCAGTACGCTTGGAACGATGGCTAGTATAATGAGGATTATATACACCCATAGTCAAATTTATAAATTTCATACATATGGATGAGATATAGTATGTATAGATATATATATATATATATATATATATATATATATATATAGATATAGTGAAATGTCTATATGTGTGTATATATGGCGTGAATATATATACCGTGTGATAGTTTGTATATATGATGTGATAATATGTATGTATATATATAGTGTGAATGATATATATACTTATTATATGAGCATACCAGGCACATGCTATCATGGGAGGTTGCGCGATGTGGGTGAGGCCCCTAGCTCGAGGAGTAGGGTGCGTATAGTCCCCAGGTCATAGTCGCCCATTATTATTTATGTGATATTAGTTTTGGGGGTGAGAAGTCTTGGGTTCCAGTTAGGAACTATGACCGGTTCTCATACGTTAGGATTGATTTTATTACCATGGCGGTGTGATAATAGTCCGATATGAGGTAACCTGGGAGAAAGTGAGTAATTCCTGGAAGATGATAGCATGGTGCAGTATATTTGTATCCTATAACCGTATATGTGTGAGTATGTTAAAGTATGCATTATGTTTGGTATGTGTACATGGTTATCAGATTGAATGTTTGTGTTTTATATCTAGAGAAAGTTATATAGACCCTAAAGATTCTAGGTGATACCTTACTCAAATACTTGGAGATAGTTGTTCCTAGTAAGTAGCTAGAGTTATAGGTTGTGGGTTGAGGGCACAATGGATCTCAACGATCAACATTGTCAAGGAGTAGTGTATGGGGGGGTTCCTTGTTTGGATTTCGCTTTGCGAGACGCCCCACGCACGAAACGTAGTGCAATGTTGGGAGTGGAGAGAAGTTATGTACTATATACTCGGTTGTATGTTGTTTAGAGAATGAATTCTTTATATGTAAACTAATGAAAATGTGTGTCATACTAAGACTAATAACTGGTTTAAGATAATAACTAGAACCAATAAAGCCTATTAAGGCATATATATATATATATATATATATATATATATATATATATATATATATATATATATATATGTGTGTGTGTGTGTGTGTGTGTGTGTGTGTGTGTGTGTGTATTTATGTGTGATTAGAATGAAAAGGATTTTAGGTTATGTTCGAATGGCGGGTCATGTGGGCATAGACTGCGTACAGTTAGGTAGTCTGTCCTTTAAAGGTGTCGGGTATCTTAATTAAGGTTTAAGGACACGATTAGGTGTACGCTATAGACGAGAGGTGAGTTTGGGGGTTTCACGAGAGTGCGACTCCACTTTAATTATGAAATATTGCATTTATAATTATTATGCACGATTAATACACTTGCTGCAAATAATTTTACACCTCGGACTCTGACCCGTTTATATTTCTCTTTTGCTATATATATATATATATATATATATATTGTTTACTACAGGTGTCCCACCGCAAGGATACCGTGGATGTTTTTCTATCCAATGTCTTGGGAGCCGTAGCAGATGCGGACTGTTGCGGGATTTAGATTGTAGTCGCCTTCTATACCTTGGTAAATCTAGATATGGTTCATTTGGTAAATCGGGTTTATACCCAAGGACTATTTGTAGAATTTTATATTCCTTCGCTATGGATGTTGTTGTGTCTGTGACCCGACAGCTTATTCGGGTATATTTTCTTGTACGTACTTATGGTGTAATAAAATGAACATGTTCTTTCCTCATGATGCGTTTGTACTTTTTGTATGTTTCATAGTCATTTTGTTGTTGGTTGGATGTTTATATTATGTTTTATATTTTTTTTGGCATCCGCTTTTCTTAGTTTCGGTAGTTAGCCATATATATTTTAGCATCGTCACTAGATGCTGAGAATGATCCATCTGAGATTCCTGATTATATGTAGTATAGGGCTAGCCACCCCTTATTATTTTAAGAGGGGTGTCACATAACCCTAAATAGTTTTGTATCTATTTGCATACACCTTGTGGAGAGACACTCCATGGCTGACTGGTGATACTTTAGAGGATTCATTGCGATAAAGGTTAAGGCTGGGCTGACGACTGTGTGTCAATTGAGAGTACTTGAGGGTGTTCCTGACTGAAAACATAATTGCTCATTCTTGAGGACCGGTTTTATCTTGTTTATCCTAAACATGCAACTATGTGATAAAATAGATAAATCAAACACACAAATATGACAAGGCCAAGTTTCAGAAAAAAAATCCCTTTCGGGTAAAACTTCTACATATGTGCTTGATTTACATCCTTTGTGATGATAGCTTTGCTTCGTCGTGATGCTCCGTATTTCTTGTTTATTATTTCCACTTCTTTGGATATTTGTCTATTTCGATAAAAGAAAAGGGTGATTTCAACAAAAATTGCTATACTAATTTTAATTATGCGGAAGCGACTTTTTAAACCGATTTTATCTTGTTTATCCTAAACATGCAACTATGTGATAAAAAAAATCAAATATGCAAATATGACAAGGACAAGTTTCGGTAAAAAAGCCCCTTTCGGGTAAAACATTAAAGCTTCAAGGGCAGTTGGTCCCTTCACTCCTGCACCTCCCCGTTGAGTGGGAGGATTTATATAAGGAAGCCATTGAGGTAGAATAATATATCAATTTCTCTTGGCAAGAGACATCATTGCCACCGGATATGGGGTGGATTTGATAACTTAGATGACAAACAAATTCAGGAAAAGTTCAGCCTAGTATTCAGCATGTGGAGAATGATATTTTTTTAGGACATGTTGGGGAAAATTGGTAAAGCATACATTCAGTTAAAAATGGATGAAGACACGGGGTTCTTGTTCTTCCTCGCCTCTATAAACCTCATGACCAGATCAGGAAGACTCTACTTAGATCCTAATCATTAGTCATCAAGAACAGATGAGGGAAAGGGATTTGTCAAAGAACTACCCATGTTGGAAATGACCATTGAGGAGAGGAAGATCCTCAACCAACTCAAGAAAACTCAAGCCAACATCACCTTGTGGGTACTCTTCATGTCTTTCAAGCTACATCAAAATGCTCTGATAAAGGTTCTCACTGGACGCACATTCCCTCCTTCCACCACTATATAAGAATCAGTAAACCTAGTTTGATCATTGACCACCACTAGACTCATTTTCTTATTCGAAAAGGAAATTTTAAAGGTCGTACCTGACCACAACTATGCCCTTAACATCTCTAATGAAGGGGTGGGAAAGATAGTACTGCTCTCACTCATCGGTAATGGATTTTCCCTCAATGTTTGCCCACTAAGAACCTTCAATTTCTTGGGGTTTAAAGTAAGTGACCTTACTCCTACTTTTGTCGCAATGCGTCCTTATAATAATACTCGCTAAGAGTTGATGGGATCCATAACACTCATAATAGGTGATGGACCTATCAACCCACTAGTGAGTTTCAAGTCGTTGACATTCCCGCATGCTTCAACCTGCTACTTGGTTGATAGTGGCTTTATAGCATATGGGTGGCATCTTCCTCCCTTCATGAGAAACTAAAATTCTTCCCCATGGGGCAGTTCATCACCATTTTGGGGTATAATGGTACAAAAAATGCCAGTACCAACAAATCGATCTTAGAAATACAGCATGTGATGAATGACATGATCCTCTCCGAATTTATGGTTGATCCACTTACCTTTTTAACAAGGGATAATTTCAATAACTGAGTATATTCGAAACATAGCCCTCATGGTAACATTAATGTGATACAGATGTTCAATAATATTCATTTCATGCTCGGACTGGGATGGACTGAATTCAATAAGTGATACTTGAACCAATAGTCCTGAAAAGGGCCTTTCACTTGTGTGGCCTAAGGTATCAGCCTTGACTAGAAGAACTTAGAATGCTCTGCCAACCACGACTGAAAAGGAGTTTAAAAGATGCCAAGATTGTTTTAAAGGATTCTCTATATGGGAAATTCATCAAGGAGGGTGAATACTTCCCCTTCTGTGACTTTCCTGAATCATAGTATGACCATGTGAATAAGAATATGAAGCTAAGGATGGAAATCATCTTTCAAGACAACTACTCCTGGGCCGAAGACTGCCAACATCAAGGGTAACCTCCCACTGAGTAAGTCATAGCCATTATTGAGGTCTCTAAGGAAAGTGATTACGAAGACTTGTTTAACCTATCGACACTGAGGCTGACCCTTTGTGTGATCCATTCAGGCACTACATCATCGACCCATCCACTCAGATTAAGGTCACTGATGAACTTCTCCTCAACTAGAATATTATACCATTCCCACCTGCTGAGATGCGACCCAACCTTGTAATTTACACTATCTCTTCCTCTATTTTTATTCCTCCCTATTCTAATAATAATGTAATCGAGATCTCTTTTGATGAGATTCTCAACATTGTTTTTCCCCAAGTGAAATAAATGAGGATTTTTAGTATCTTTTTGTGCCTTAATCAAATAGTTGATGATGATGATTTTGAAAATGAACAATTCTTGATTTAACTTAATAAGGTTAATGACAAACAACATGATCGAGTTCAAATTAATGATGATGAAATTGTTATTATCAACATCAGTTCTAGTAACCAACGACGCGAGATTAGGATAGGGTCCAACCTTAACGATCATGAGCGCGCATAATTAGAAGAACAATTAAAAGACTTTTTGGATGTCTTCAAGTGGTTCTACGATGACATGCCTAACATCAATATCTAAATATCACAGAACGAGATCCCGACTCTCCCAAAATGCAAGTCGATCAAATAAATCTGTGAAAGCTCTGCACTGAATGGTCACTCAAAGTCAAGGAAGAGAACATCAAACAATTAAATGTAAGCTTCATTAGAGTGATCGAATATCCCACATGGTTCGCTAACATTGTACCTGTACCAAAATCAAGAGGAAAAGTACTCTTGTGCATTGACTACCGAGATTTGAACAAATAATCTCATAATGACGATTACCCATTGCCCAACATCAACATGATTGTGGAAAATACAACCAGTCACACCCTCAAATCATTCGTCGATGTATTCATCGGATACAATCAAATCAATATGCACACTAACCATTAAGAGAAAATTGCCTTCATCACTCTTGGGGAACTTTTTGTTACACGGTTATATCAGTTGGTTTAAGAACACTGGGGCTACTTACCAGAGGGTTGCCACAACCATTTTGCATAAACTAATATGTCACAGTGATGTTTCTTTTTGTCTTCAATGACATATGATTACAACTCAATAGATCGATACAAAGATTCTAGAACACAAAAAAAAAAATTCACAATAAATCCAATACCAATAAACCTAAGGGGTGTAAAACATGTCCTTATAAATCTTCCTCTTTGATTATTCCGAGAAAAAACTAAAAATTGAAAAGATATAAAAAATATATCAGATCAAATACCTATACATCAAATCTACCCATCCTCAATCCTCACAAGACAGACTTGAAACTGATGTACAAATTTCCAATCCATGGCAAATCAACATTACGAGACCTATAAGTCCCATTAACCTAATAAATACCATGTGGCTTACAAATTTCCAATCCATGGAAAATCAACATTACGAGCCCTATAAGTCACGTTAACCTAATAAATACCATGTGGCTTACAAAGAATAAAATAGAGTAATAAAACTTGACAAGAATTGAAAAATGCTATGCAGTATACTACCCTTTAACATATACTCCCCTTGAATCTAAAATATCTCCACCTTTTGTTATGGGATAAACAAGAACAGGAACCTGACAATATATCACAAATCAATGAAATCAAGTAAATAAATAATTACATAATGTTAGCATGTGCTTAACGAGATATATGCCATGTAAAAACTTAGAACTATAATTCACACAACATAAATTAATGAGTTCAAATATCCATATCTCAACATGACAAAAAAACAAACACCAAACAAAAGGGTATGAAAAGTGCAATATGACATTAAATCTATGAAATTCCACATAAGCTATCTTCAACTTATAACCCCCTCAAAAATATGATTTTTTATTTTTATTTTTTATTTTTTAAAGTATGGGTTTGCATAGATATTTTATTTTTCTCTCATTAACATATAAAAGTAAGTTTCTTTCTAATGATTGGTAACATCCCTTTCGGTAGCACTTACTAAAGATTTTCTCATAATTTTTACTTAACCTCACTAGCATTGATTTTTACAAGCATTTGCCAAAATCTAGCAAACAATATATAATCCGATTTACTGAAAATAATTTGCTGGATATTTTATCGGATCGACAAAAATACACCATGGTCAACTAGTGTACGTGTGGGCAATATGGCAATGACCACAACATAGTCAACATGAGTCATTCTTGGAGAAATCCATAAAAATAACTAAGCAAAACACTCACACGTTTGCACTACCATCCCAAGAATCTAATCCATGAATAGAAAAATAGATAGCAACATGCCATAAATCCTCAATCACCTCAACACTCGTTATTGAGAAAAACACAAAATATAAAATATTCTTGTATTTTCTTAAAATAATTTTTTTGGTTTTTGTAAATGACTCAAAATATAAAAAAAATATTTTGGTATTTTTCATTTATAAAACTAAAATAAATGTACATATAGTACATATCTAATTAATGATATAAATCATCATGTATTAAAAGACAATCTAAGACTAGATACCTATTCGCATGGAGACTAGGAAAGCAATTAACTATAAGACCACCCAGTCTATGGAACGAAGCAAACAACTCACATGTTAGGAAAAAACTCTTTTCCTACTAAAGTTTCAGAGCGATGTGTATCCAAAGGAACATAGAAAAAAATATCAAGTTAGTCAACCAATTGTGCAACCAAATAGAATTTCCTAACCTAAATACATATAACAATAGAAACATGGGGTTTAGTAATCGATTTGGTTCCATCCTTAAAAGGTAACTTAACATTATGATTCGGACCTACAAACTTCATAGCTTTGGTCACATCATCAACTTTTCTAATAAGGTTTCTAATCCTTCTACCTATGTGGTTCGACTACAAGTTTTGACTAGGTCTTGGCATCCTAGACACTCTCCTATGATTAAAATAAAAATATTTAAGGTAACTCTCCCTATGGAAATAGGTGAAAACATACGGTTTAGTCTTAGGAGTGTTCTTAAGTGGGGTACATTTGGGAGTATTGTTTAACCTATTGACAAAGACAGTTTCGAGTTTAGCAGTAAAGCCTTTTGGATGGTCATACCCAAATCTAATCTTATTTGTCGAGGGTTAGGATGGTTTAAGGATCATCTTCCCTAACTTCTTAAATCTCCCTTAAAGGACAACCTTCACCTTCTTAAACTTCCCAAGGTCATTCTCTAACCTAGAATTCTTCTTCTTTAGAACACTTTGAATATGGTAAAACTCAAGAAGTTACTTCTTTAGTTTAGTGACATTCTCACAATTCATATTCCATTATTTAAGCTTCTTAAAAAGAGTAGCTTTACGATATTTCAAATGGCTCACAAGTTCTTCACCTTTTTTTATGGCACAAATCTTCTCCTTGCATTTCTTAAACTTTGAGAAAAGCATAAGATTCACCTTTTCCAACTTAAGGGAAATATAATAAAGAAAAAATAAAACTTTTCAATGTCAACATCTCCCTCTCCATTTTGGTAAATTTTAGAATGTGACTCTACATCATCATCCTCTACCTTATCTTCAACGAAGGAAGACTTAGGACTAGACATGTATCGAATTGTGGTGAACGTAATAAATTCGCATTCAACTTAAGACTCACTTATAAACCCCGAGTCATTATCATTAGGAGTGTAATTCAACTTCTTCTTGCTCTTACTACTTGTTTTAGTGGAACACTCAAATGACTTATGGATAACACTTTGACATTCGAAGCATCTCCCCAAATCCTTTTCTATCCCCCAATTTTTCTTCCTTTAGTTCCTTGAAGATCTTATCATATTGGCACTGTCATTTATCAAACCTTTTAGGTATATCAAATTTATTACGTTTGAATTTTTTCTTCAATGTCTCGAACAATTTGGTTAAATCCTCATCTCTGTTATCAACCATGTCAGAATCAGAAGACTCAACCTTGAGGGCTTTTAAAATAATGGCTTCTCTCGGACATTAGTTTTTCCAACTCAAAGGTTTTACTGGAACCTATGATCTCCTCTACCTTCATGTTATCTATACCACCGACAACGTTTAGGGATGAGATGTGGGGAAGGAACCAAGTCTAACTTTTTTCCTAATGACTCTAGATCATGTGATCTTCTCACCTAAATAAAAATGTGAGTTTATGATTTCAAATTGTTTTGCACAAAAGTCGTTAGCTGTATCATTTTTTAACATCTTAAACAACTCAAATCGCGTAAGATGTCGATATTTTGGACCCAAATGGTATCGATAACCTCATAGGTGAGATGCAGTATGTCACGTGCCTCCTTGAACATAGTAAATGTAGATATCTGACGAAACTATTCTTAAGTGACTCCACAAAAAATTGCATTTAGACCCTTAGAGATAATTAGATAACTTATATTCATCCTCTAACTTGGACTCCTCATGCTTAGGGACAACTATATCCCCAAGTTAATTCACTCTTCAGTTCCACCCCTAACTATGGTTAACACACCCTATCATCTTAGGACTTTAGGAAAAATATCATACGTGCCTTCCAATATGCATAGTTACTGCCATAAAATTGATGGACGCATGATCGATTGACCAACATATATACATCCTTAGTTAATATTAAAAAGGTCTTTGATACCTGTTTAAAATAGGTATGAGCCTAGGGGTCTATGTTCAATTAATTAAATACAATGTCAAAATCTATTAACTCATTTTTAATTTGAACCAGTTTTGATTTTACCGAATAAAATTAATTGGGTTAAATTTTTAGATAAGTGATTATCATCGAAAGCAAATAAATAAACCAATCACAAAAACCACACAAGAATTTAAAGTGGAAACCCTCACGGGAGAAACCACTTTCGTCCCAACCCTAAGTCCACTAGTAGTGAATAATTTTTACAAGACATAACAAAGACACATACGTGTCTTACATATATGATGAAACTTACTCCCACATGGTCACTCCCTTGCATTCTTTTCATCTGCACTTTCCCATACTACCAATCATAGCTCTAGTCCAAAAAATAGATGTCCAACCTCCACAGACTTGGTAATTACTGATCTCAGTTGATGACGATCTGCACACATGTTTCGAACATCTTAATCACCCACATGGTTTATCATGCAATTATTTTACTGAGGTAGAGGATTCGAATGAGATTGTAAACGTGAAGTCTACCTTTAAATCATAGAAATTGACACGCTCCCATACTCCCAAAGTACTCCCTTAAAACTAAGAAAAGGGTTTTGTAAATTTTGGGCTTCATATTTTGAAAAAGAAATTTACGAAGTTACTTATACTTTAATACTAAACTTGACTAAAAGATGTTATTGAAAAATACGATCCTCATTTAAACCAGGTGCCCTCATTCGAACGAGGTCCTGTCAAATGAATTTTTTATCTTACGAAGTCCACTGGATGATAATTAGGGTTCTCGTATACAAAACCTATTTCTTTCAAGGTCTCCTCGTTTAAAGAAGTTTATCTTATGAGGTCCATTTTTAAAAAAATAGTGACCTCGATCAAAACACCTTTTAATCGAGGAAATCTCATTCGAATGAGATTTATATTTTTCCAGGTTTCTTGTAAAAAAAAGATTTAAAAAACCATTTCCACTATTTTTAAAATAATTTTTGTCTTGCAGATTTCTTGCTTGAAATACAAATTAAAGGAAATACAAAACCTAAAACTTTACCAAACCTCCAATTGTCTTTCATTTCAGAAGCTTGGTCTGATACAATAATTTATGTCACGGTGCTTTGTCTCTGTCTTCAGTGAAATGAAATTACAACTCAATAAATATGATACAAAAATACTATGACACAAAAAGTCTATTCTGAAATAAAGTCATTACAAATAAACCTATGGGGTGTAAAAAATGTTCTTATATTGTTATAGTTAATTTATTCAAGCTCATCTTTGATTTTTTTTATTTTTGATTTATAAATACAAGAAAATAGTTTAATTTACGAAACGTTAAAAGAAAAGATGAGCTTGTTCGTGAGCTTTTCCATCTTTTCGTAAAATCTAACTCTTGAGGGGTAAAAATGTTCTCCATAGCACGTGAAAAAAGACCAAGCATATATCACTAAGCTACTCACATTTACAATAAAAAATCGATAAATGAATACTATCGGGATCGAAAAAAATTATTATCCTAACGAGATTATTTTTTTATCGATAAATGAATAAATTATTAATTTATCGATAAATGAATAAATTATTAATTTATCGATAATTAATATTTTATTAATTTATAAAGAATTTGCAATTTTTAAAGCAAATACAAATGTGCATGTTATTATGAAATGCGATGGATGTTGGGGAAGTTTGAATTATCCTACTGAAAATGATGTAGTGATGGAATCGCCTACTGATGAAGCAATCATTGATGTGATAATGAATAAACATACCAATGAGGACCATGATGATCCAAATTGTGTTCGATCACCTATTTCTTTAAAAGAGACTTTTCAAGAAAAAGTAATATTGAATGACTAATTGCTACAAAATGAAGAAAGATATACCAAATGCGGTGTCTTCATTACAAAAAATCAAGGATGAGATTGAGTTTAGTTCGGGTGCAAAAAAAACAAGCGACTTTATAAGCATTTTGTGAGAAAAAAATTAAAGTGTTTAGGTAAAAAGTACATCATATGCATTATGAAATTTTATGCACTATTTTTTTTGTAAGTTAATTATTTATTACTTTATATAGTCGATGGTCCCTAAAGAAAGTTAAATTATCATCTTATGCATTAATTGCAATTATTATTTTAATACAAAGGCCCGAGTCAGGACCAAGATATTTTTATTATCTAAGCGAGATTATTACATTATCAAACATTCATTTATCAAGGATTTATTGTATATAGTTTTCAACTGCTAACTCAAAAAGAGAATTTGGGGATGGACATCATTTGTCGTGGATTTTTATCATGACAAAGGCACTAGTCGTTTTTAAGGGGAAAAACAAAAACAACATGTGGTCATGGTTTCGTTCCCAAATCCGTTTTTTGGAGTCCGCACATGAGAATCCACCATATATATATATATGTATATATATATGACACACCCCAACCCAGTTACTTATAATTAAGTTTGAAAGTCAAAGTGAGTCAAACCATAATTAATTGAACCAAACCATAATCACGAGTTTTGATTTTAGAGTCATCATTGTAAATCCATATAACTGAAAACCTTTTTACAACCTCAGAGTAGTCACACTTGTACAAACTTGCTTGAAGGAAAATTTAACTTAATTACATCATTTACATTTACACAAAATCATAGTTTCTCCCATTCCTGGTCGAGGAGTAACCCCTCATTTCGGTAAACCGAAATGAACAATTTCAAATTCATTATATTATGATCATATTAATAGCACGATACAAATATTTCTTTCCAGTGAGTACACTCACCTTGGTTGACAACTATGTATTCACGTTTTCTTCTGGTGGAGCTGAACTGGGTTGATTAGACCTTACACCTGTCAATCCAACTAAATCAGTACTGAACCTCAATCATAAATATTATCCAAACATAATTATGTAAATTTCCATGACTATACATCAACAATATAATTCCAATTAAGTCGCATTCCATAAAACATAGGTAAAGGCAAAACAATGATATACATGTTGATAAAGTTACGGACATTCAACCGTAGGAAATACCTTATGAGGAATTTATAACCAAAGTCAAGTAAACATGAAATTATACTCCTAAATGTATATACACATGAAACATGTACTCAAAGTACCCTTTGTAAGGACGAAATACAATCATTCATTCAAGGGGTACCCAGTATGGCCTGAAATTATTGTCTTACATATTAACCATCCTATATTCCTAAATTGTACAAATATAGGGGTCCAACCTTATTGAAAACCTATATGAATATACTTTCCAATACAAGTGATGGTGTAATTTTTCAAGCTTCCTAGAGCAAGTTATGACCATTTCTTTACAACACAAGAAATCTGCCCTACAAGCTCCTCTATTGTTCCTTCAACTTGCAAGAATTTTCATAATTTTTTTACAGCATAACATTCCATGATTTTCAAAATATTTCCAGTACACATACGGAATAGTACTGAATTAAAGTTTCATAATTTTTTGACTTCATTTGCTATCTCAAAATCATGACTAAACTTAGGGCATACCGAAATCAAGTATACAAACAGCAACCATGTACCAACTTGAAATCATCATTACGGCCTAACCACAAGGAGATAAATTCTAATTTTCGGATATGATATGAATATATGAGTCTACTTTCATATCCAATTGTAATTTCTCAATTCCAGTAAGCGCACAAAGATATATGCAAGTTTGAATACAAGGGGTTTCAATACAAACCAATTTTAAGGGCTTCTAGACTCAACATCACATAAACTTGCATCTAACCATAAATATATATATAAAGGGCTGAAACTTTCGTAAACCTATGATGATTTAGATCATATAAATCAGTAATATAAGATAAATAACTATAATTGTAATTAGGATTACCTTCAGGTCCTTTTACGTAATTTCTACTGATTTTTCTACACCTTTTCTCCTCACTTTTCCTTCCTAAACTCCCTAATTCTCTTTCCTCAAGGTTAAACCCTGTCATGGCTGATTTTGTCTGAAGGATAAAGCTATTTCAAGGGTATAAGGTCGTCCAAGTCAGCCTCCCAAGCCAACCAATCAAATTAAACCATTTGGTTTAATATAAGACAAAATACCACTTAAAGGGAATGGACAGGTTTGCCCTTTGTTCGTAAATTTGGTATAACTCTTTACTCGGGCATCCATTTGATGATCCGTTTATTGTGTTAAAACCCTAACTCACATGTCTACAACTATATAGTTTTCACCTCAAGTCATTTATAATGTTATAAAGGTCAAAAATAGTCTCTAACAGGAACCTTTCTACCAAAAACAACAAAATTTGTGTTTGTAAATAATTCGACCTTTCATGATTTATGAAAGTAGGATTATAATAAACATAATCAATTAACATTAGATATACTAATAACACATTATTCATATCACATAAGATAAGCATGATTTAAATATAATTTATCATAATTATATTCGGGTTGTCACAACTTCCCCCCCTTAGAAAATTTCGTCCCCGAAATTTAATATAAAGGTTACTTACCAAACAAATGGGGATACTGTTTCCTCATGCTATCCTCCATTTCCCAAGTTGCTTCTTTAACTCCATGGGTTGTCCACATAACTTTAACTAAGGGAATAACTTTATTTCTCAATACTTGCTCCTTACGATCAATAATTTCCATTGGTTCCTCGATGTATGACAAGTCTTCCTTCAGTTCAATTGGTTGAGTTTTCAACTGATGAGATGGATCCGCCAAATACTTACGAAGCATCTATACGTGAAACACATCATGTAAATGAGACAAATCTGAAGGCAATGCTAATCTATATGCCAGGGCCCCAATTCTTTCCAACACCTCATATAGTCCATTGTATCTTGGACTTAATTTCCCCTTTTTCCCAAATCTCATAACACCTTTCCATGGTGAAATACGCAGGAATACAAAATCTCCCTTCTGAAATTCCAATGGATGCTTCCTCTTTTCTGCATAAAATTTCTGCCTGCTTTGCGCTATCTTTATCCGTTCCCGAATCATTTTGATCTTTTCAGTTGTCATATCTATCAATTCAGGACCCAAAATTTTCACCCACTTCATCCCAACACAAAGGCGTCCTACATCATTTTGAATCGTCCTTTCATATTGCCCATCGGTTTGTGGATGAAATGCAGTGCTGAACTTCAAAATTGTGCCCATGGCATTCTGTAAATGAGGCCAAAACTTAGAAGTGAACGTTGGATATCTATCTGATACAATTGACACCGGTGCCCCATGTAAACGGATAATATCATCAACGTGCATACGTGCATACGTGTCAACAGTGTAGGTGGTCTTAACTGGGAGAAAATGAGTTGACTCCATCAGTCGGTCTACAATCACCCAAATAGAATCATGCCCCTTTGGTGACCGGGGTAATCCTGTAACAAATTCCATCGTTATATGCTCCCACTTCCATTCCGGAATAGGCAATAACTGTAATAATCCTGCCGGCTTCCGATGCTCCGCCTTTACTTGCTGGCATACTAAACATTTAGCTACGAACTCTGTAATCTCACGTTTCATATTGTTCCACCAGTAATATTCTTTCAAATCTCTGTACATTTTGGTACCTCCCGGATGCATAGAGTAAATAGAACCATGTGCCTCTTCTAATATATCTTTCTTTAAGGGCGGATCATTCGGTACACAAATCCTATTTTTATAACACAACGATTTATCATTCTTAATCTCAAAGTCACTCTCTCTACCATCCCGAACTTCTTGTTTCTTCTTCTCAAGGAATGGATCACTGATCTGCAAATTTCGTATGCGTTCTGCTAATAAAGGTCTCACTGTGACATGTGCTAATAATCCTCCGCTTTTTGAAAACTTTAATTCAATCCCCATCGATGCCAAGTCAAGAATATTTCCAACACGGGCACACCGTATGCAACCAAGAATACCTGATGATTTTCAACTCAAAGCATCTGCTACTACATTAGCCTTCCTAGGATGATGATGAATGGTACAATCATAGTCTTTAATCAGCTCTATCCAACGCCTCTGTCTCAAATTCAGTTCTTTCTGTGTAAACAAGTATTTCAAACTTTGATGATCTGTAAATATCTCACAAGTTTCTCCATACAAGTAATGTCTCCACAACTTTAAAGCAAAAATAATGGCTGCTAGCTCCAAATCATGTGTAGGGTAATTTCATTCATGCATCTTTAATTGTCTGGAAGCATATGCTATTACCTTCCCATTATGCATAAGAACACATCCTAACCCCTGAAATGACACATCT
This sequence comes from Sambucus nigra, assembly GCA_949130495.1. Lineage (NCBI taxonomy): Eukaryota > Viridiplantae > Streptophyta > Magnoliopsida > Dipsacales > Adoxaceae > Sambucus > Sambucus nigra. Next base: position 287,333,070 of record OX422215.1, on the reverse strand, counting down.
GTATAGATCACAAAAGACTCATTCCCACATAGAATAGTAAGTATAGGGGCTAAAACCAACCGATTCTTTAATTCTTTACAACTCCTCTCACATTCTTCATCCCATACAAACTTCACTTCTTTACGAGTCAATTTTGTCAGTGGTAATGCAATTGCTGAAAATCCCTTAATGAATCTGCGATAGTAACCTGTCAATCCTAGGAAACTCCTAATTTCTGTCACATTCTTAGGACTTTTCCATTCAACAATTGCTTCCACTTTCTTTGGATCAACATAAATCCCATTTCCCGAGACCACGTGCCCTAAAAACACAATTTCATTCAACCAAAACTCACACTTGCTGAATTTAGCAAATAATTTCTTCTCTATCAAAATCTGCAATACAAGTCTCAAATGCTTCTCATGTTCCTCCATGCTACGCGAGTAAATCAACACATCATCTATGAATACAATAAAAAATGAATCAATGAAAGGGTGGAATACCCGATTCATCAAATCCATAAAAACTGCTGGAGCATTAGTCAATCCAAATGGCATCACCAAAAACTCATAGTGCCCATATCGAGTCTGAAAAGTTGTTTTAGAAATATCCCTATCCTTCACTTTCAGTTGGTGGTAACCCGATCTCAAATCAATCTTTGAAAATACTGTGGCCCCCTGTAATTGGTCAAACAAGTCATCAATACGAGGTAGAGGGTACTTGTTTCTAATGGTCACCTTATTCAATTGTCGATAATCAATACATAATCGCATTGTCCCATCTTTCTTTTTCATAAATAACACCGGTGCTCCCCATGGCGAAACACTAGGCCGAATGAAACCTCTGCTTATCAGATCTTATAATTGCACTTTTAATTCTTTCAACTCTGTTGGTGCCATTCTATATGGAGCAAGAGAAATTGGACCAGTACCTGGAATTAATTCAATAGAAAACTCTACTTCCCTATCGGGTGGCAGTCTTGGCAATTCCTCTGGGAAGACATCAGAAAATTCTCTAACCACTGGTATATCTTCAACTTTAAGTGCTTCCTTACTAACATCAACCACATACGCTAAATACCCCGTACAACCCTTACTCAATTACTTTCTATTCTTTATTGCAGAGATAAGACAATTAGGGACAACATTCCTTTCCCCTGTAAACTGGAACTCGGGTTCACCAGGAAGATGAAATGTAACTTCTTTTCGAAAACAATCAATGGAAGCATGATACGATGATAACCAATCCATCCCCAGTATAATATCAAAATCTCGAATGGCCAATGGTATCAAGTCAACATAGAAATCTCGTTCACCCATTCGTAAGACACAATCTTTATAAACATGCTCAACCAGAATTACACTTTCCATTGGGGTAGAAATATATAAGGCACAATTAAGAAATGAACATGGTCTACCCAAATATGAAACAATATCTAATGCCACAAATGAATGCGTAGATCTAGGATCAATTAGTGCATATAAAACTTTGTTCGCAATAGAGAGTTTACCTGTAACCACTTCAGGTGTAGCATGGGCATCTTGTAGCATCATCGCAAACACTCTTCCTCCTGCCCTCGATCCATTTGGTTATTCTGTACCTCTCCCCCTGGTGGCACTGCCTGGAGAGGATCCTTTATGAGGCCCCACACTACTGACTGAAACCGCTCTTGATAACATTGGACAATTCTTTCTCAGATGGCCCTTCTGATGACAGTTGAAACATTCTATATTCTGTAACTTTGGGAAATTTCTCTTTACATGACCCGATGTCCCACAAAAGAAACAAACATTCGGATCTCCTTGCGCTGAAGCTCCTGAACCTCTTCCACTACTAGCCTCGCCCTTCTGCGAACCACATCCCATACCTCTACCATGCTGAAATTTCTGCCCTCCAAGTCTTGAATATTCTATATTACTACCTTTTTCATAACTTGGATTGAATCTGCTTCTCTTTACACCTCGTTCTCGATTCCCTCTTGCTTCATTCACGTTATTTTCTACAAGTAGGGCTTTATTCACCAAGGCTGAATAATTAACAGTCTCTAAAGCCGACAACCTTGATTTAATAACTAACTCAAGTCCGTCAAGAAATTGGCTACACATGTATTCCTCATTCCGGATAAACCTCGAAGCAAACCAAGATAAGGCTGTAAGTTTGGCTTCATATTCCATAACAGTTATGCTTCCCTGATTCAACAGGAAATATTCTTTCTCCTTTTGTTTTCGATACATCGGAGGAAAATACTTATCATACAAGGCTTTAACAAAAGAATCCCATGAGATCACATTACCACCTCCTGGAGTAATCAACAAATGTTTGGTGGCATCCCACCAATATTTAGCTTCTCCTTTCAGCATGTACATCGCCAAGATTACTCGTTGATTTTTAGGCATTCTCATCACCCCGAAAATAAGTTCAATCTCTTTAACCCATTCTTCTGCCTCTGCTGGATCAACTGCTCCTTCAAATGAGGGTGGGTTCATCTTAATAAATTTCTCATGTGAAGTACTCCTTTCTTCCCGGTGTATCACCTCCTCAGCCCTAGCCAAGGCTTGTGCCTCCAGTTGCCTGGTCTGTTGTTCTTCCACATGATCCATAAATCTAGCTTGTTGTTCTGCCATTAGAGTCATAGCACGCGCCATTTTTTGCATGTCTGTCAATTGTTCCTGCTCGGGTTCTACATTTCCATGAACAGGTTGCTCAATCTCCGCTTCTGCTGCCACATTTAAAGCCTCATCTTCTATTCCCACATTCACATTCCCTCGTTCCATTCTCTTATATCTGAAATGAATCAAAGATATAACAACATGCATATATACATATCTTTCCTAACATGATCGTTAGTATCAAATAAAATATATTTCTGACATTCACTGCCAAATCTAGACTCTTCTCACTCCAGAACCACTAAAACCTAGGCTCTGATACCAAAAGCTAACACACCCCAACCCAGTTACTTATAATTAAGTTTGAAAGTCAAAGTGAGTCAAACCATAATTAATCTAACCAAACCATAATCACGAGTTTTGATTTTAGAGTCATCATTGTAAATCCATATAACTGAAAACCTTTTTACAACCTCAGAGTAGTCACACTTGTACAAACTTGCTTGAAGGAAAATTTAACTTAATTACATCATTTACAATTACACAAAATCATAGTTTCTCCCATTCCTGGCTAACCCAACCCGACCTCCTAGATTTGGTAGTGACATCGCGTTACCTGAAAAATGTGAACATAGGAACCATGAGCAAAATAGCCCAGTGAATGAATCACTACTATACTACTGCATAAATTTACATGCAATATATCATGTCCATATAATTATGAATTAACTTATCCTGCTCATTCATAATGAATGACCAACTTTTCCGAATCATGATTCATATATGTTGTCTAAATAGACAATTCTCCCTCATTCCTGGTTGAGGAGTAACCCCTTGTCATTAATAGACAAATCTCCCCCATTCCTGGTCGAGGAGTAACCCCTCATTTCGGTAAACCGAAATGAACAATTTCAGATTCATTATATTATGATCATATCAATAACACGATACAAATATTTCTTTCCAGTGAGTACACTCACCTTGGTTGACAACTATGTATTCATGTTTTCTTCTGGTGGAGCTGAACTGGGTTGATTAGACCTTACACCTGTCAATCCAACTAAATCAGTACTAAACCTCAATCATAAATATTATCCAAACATAATTATGTAAATTTCCATGACTATACATCAACAATATAATTCCAATTAAGTCGCATTCCATAAAACATAGGTAAAGGCAAGACAATGATATACATGTTGATAAAGTTACGGACATTCAACCGTAGGAAATACCTTATGAGGAATTTATAACCAAAGTCAAGTAAACATGAAATTATACTTCTAAATGTATATACACATGAAACATGTACTCAAAGTACCCTTGGTAAGGACGAAATACAAGCATTCATTCAAGGGGTACCCAGTATGGCCTGAAATTATTGTCTTACATACTTAACCATCCTATATTCCTAAATTGTACAAATACAGGGGTCCAACCTTATCAATATGAAAACCTATATGAATATAATTTCCAATACAAGTGATGGTGTAATTTTTCAAGCTTCCTAGAGCAAGTTATGACCATTTCTTTACAACACAAGAAATCTGCCCTACAAGCTCCTCTATTGTTCCTTCAACTTGCAAGAATTTTCATAATTTTTTTACAGTATAACATTCCATAATTTTCAAAATATTTTCCGTACACATACGGAATAGTACTTAATTAAAGTTTCATAATTTTTTGACTTCATTTGCTATCTCAAAATCGTGACTAAACTTAGGGCATACCGAAATCAAGTATACAAACAGCAACCATGTACCAACTTGAAATCATCATTACGGCCTAACCACAAGGAGATAAATTCTAATTTCCGGATATGATATGAATATATGAGTCTACTTTCATATCCAATTGTAATTTCTCAATTCCAGTCAGCGCACAAAGATATATGCAAGTTTGAATACTAGGGGTTTCAATACAAAGCAATTTTAAGGGCTTTTACACTCAACATCACATAAACTTGCATCTAACCATAAAGATATATAAAGGGATGAAACTTTCATAAACCTATGATGATTTAGATCATATAAATCAGTAATATAAGATAAATAACTAGAATTGTAATTAGGATTACCTTCAGGGCTTTTTACGTAATTTCTACGAATTTTTCTACACCTTTTCTCCTCACTTTTCCTTCCTAAACTCCCTAATTCTCTTTCCTCAAGGTTAAAATCTGTCATGGATGATTTTGTCTGAAGGATAAAGCTATTTCAAGGGTATATGGTCGGCCAAGTCTACCTCCCAATCCAACCAATCAAATTAAACCATTTGGTTTAATAAAAGACAAAATACCACTTAAAGGGAATGGACAGCTTTGCCCTTTGTTCGTAAATTCGGTATAACTCTTTACTCAGGCATCCCTTTGATGATCCGTTTGTTGTGTTACAACCCTAACTGACATGTCTACAACTATCTAGTTTTCACCTCAAGGTCAAAACTAGTCTCTAACTGGAACCTTTCTACCGAAAACAACAAAATTTGTGTTTGTAAATAATTCAACCTTTCATGATTTATGAAAGTAGGATTATAATAAACATAATCAATTAACATTAGATATACTAATAACACATTATTCATATCACATAAGATAAGCATGATTTAAATATAATTTATCATAATTATATTCGGGTTGTCACAACTTCCCCCCCTTAGAAAATTTCGTCCCCGAAATTTAATATAAAGGTTACTTACCAAACAAATGGAGATACTGTTTCCTCATGCTATCCTCCATTTCCCAAGTTGCTTCTTTAACTCCATGGGTCGTCCACAAAACTTTAATTAAGGGAATAACTTTATTTCTCAATACTTGCTCCTTACGATCAATAATTTCCATTGGTTCCTCGATGTATGACAAGTCTTCCTTCAGTTCAATTGGTTGAGTTTTCAACTGACGAGATGGATCCGCCAAATACTTACGAAACATCTATACGTGAAACACATCATGTAAACGAGACAAATCTGAAGGCAATGCTAATATATATGCCAGGGCCCCAATTCTTTCCAACACCTCATATAGTCCAATGTATCTTGGACTTAATTTCCCCTTTTTCCCAAATCTCATAACACCTTTCCATGGTGAAATACGCAGGAATACAAAATCTCCCTTCTGAAATTCCAATGGATGCTTCCTCTTTTCTGCATAAAATTTCTGCCTGCTTTGCGCTATCTTTATCCGTTCCCGAATCATTTTGATCTTTTCAGTTGTCATATCTATCAATTCAGGACCCAAAATTTTCCTTTCACCCACTTCATCCCAACACAAAGGCGTCCTACATCTCCTCCCGTATAAGGCTTCATAAGGAGCCATACCAATGGTGGACTGATAACTATTATTATACGAGAATTCCATCAATGGAAAATGATCATCCCAACTACCTTTGAAGTCAAATACACAAGCTCGTAACATGTCTTCTGATATTTGAATCGTCCTTTCAGATTGCCCATCGGTTTGTGGATGAAATGCAGTGCTGAACTTCAAACTTGTGCCCATGGCATTCTGTAAATGAGGCCAAAACTTAGAAGTGAACGTTGGATCTCTATCTGATACAATTGACACCGGTGCCCCATGTAAACGGATAATATCATCAATGTGCATACTTGTCAATAGTGTAGGTGGTCTTAACTAGGAGAAAATGAGCTGACTTCGTCAGTCGGTCTACAATCACCCAAATAGAATCATGCCCGTTTGGTGACCGGGGTAATCCTGTAACAAATTCCATCGTTATATGCTCCCACTTCCATTCTGGAATAGGCAATAACTGTAATAATCCTGTCGGCTTCTGATGCTCCGCCTTTACTTACTGGCATACTAAACATTTAGCTACGAACTCTGCAATCTCACGTTTCATATTGTTCCACCAGTAATATTCTTTCAAATCTCTGTACATTTTGGTACCTCCCGGATGCATAGAGTAAATAGAACTATGTGCCTCTTCTAATATATCTTTCTTTAAGGGTGGATCGTTCGGTACACAAATCCTATTTTTATAACACAACGATTTATCATTCTTAATCTCAAAGTCACTCTCTCTACCATCCCGAACTTCTTGTTTCTTCTTCTCAAGGAATGGATCACTGATTTGAAAATTTCGTATGTGTTCTGCTAATAAAGGTCTCACTGTGACATGTGCTAATAATCCTCCACTTTTTGAAAACTTTAATTCAATCCTCATCGATGCCAAGTCAAGAATATTTCCAACACGGGCACACCGTATGCAACCAAGAATCCCTGATGATTTTCGACTCAAAGCATCTGCTACTACATTGGCCTTCCTAGGATGATGATGAATGGTACAATCATAGTCTTTAATCAGCTCTATCCAACGCCTCTGTCTCAAATTCAGTTCTTTCTGTGTAAATAAGTATTTCAAACTTTGATGATCTGTAAATATCTCACAAGTTTCTCCATACAAGTAAAGTCTCCACAACTTTAAAGCAAAAACAATGTCTGCTAGCTCCAAATCGTGTATAGGGTAATTTCATTCATGCGTCTTTAATTGTTTGGAAGCATATGCTATTACCTTCCCATTATGCATAAGAACACATCCTAACCCAGTTACTTATAATTAAGTTTAAAAGTCAAAGTGAGTCAAACCATAATTAATCTAACCAAACCATAATCACGAGTTTTAATTTCAGAGTCATCATTGTAAATCCATATAACTGGAAACCTTTTTACAACCTCAGAGTAGTCACACTTTTACAAACTTTCTTGAAAGAAAATTTAACTTAATTACATCATTTACATTTACACAAAATCATAGTTTCTCCCATTCCTGGCTAACCCAACCCGACCTGCTAGATTTGGCAGTGACATCGCGTTACCTGAAAAATGTGAACATAGGAACCATGAGCAAAATAGCCCAGTGAATGCATCACTACTATACTACTGCATAAATTTACATGAAATATATCATGTCCATATAATTATGAATTAACTTATCCAGCTCATTCATAATTAATGACCAACTTTTCCGAATCATGATTCACAAATCCTGCCTAAATAGACAATTCTCCCTCATTCCTGGTCGAGGAGTAACCCCTTGTCATTAATAGACAAATCTCCCCCATTCCTGGTTGAGGAGTAACCCTTCATTTCGGTAAACCGAAATGAACAATTTCAGATTCATTATATTATGATCATATCAATAACACGATACAAATATCTCTTTCCAGTGAGTACACTCACCTTGGTTGACAACTATGTATTCAGGTTTTCTTCTGGTGGAGCTGAACTGGGTTGATTAGACCTTACACCTGTCAATCCAACTAAATCAGTACTGAACCTCAATCATAAATATTATCCAAACATAATTATGTAACTTTCCATGACTATACATCAACAATATAATTCCAATTAAGTCGCATTCCATAAAACATAGGTAAAGGCAAAACAATGATATACATGTTGATAAAGTTACGGACATTCAACCGTAGGATATACCTTATGAGGAATTTATAACCAAAGTCAAGTAAACATGAAATTATACTCCTCAATGTATATGAACATGAAACATGTACTCAAAGTACCCTTTGTAAGGACGAAATACAAACATTTATTCAAGGGGTACCCAGTATGGCCTGAAATTATTGTCTTACATACTTAACCATCCTATATTCCTAAATGCTACAAATACAGGGGTCCAACCTTATCAATATGAAAACATATATGAATATACTTTCCAATACAAGTGACGGTGTAATTTTTCAAGCTTCCTAGAGCAAGTTATGACCATTTCTTTACAACACAAGAAATCTTCCCTACAAGCTCCTCTATTGTTCCTTCAACTTACAAGAATTTTCATAATTTTATACAGCATAACTTTATATGATTTTCAAACTATTTCCAGTAAACATAATGAATAGTACTGAATTAAATTTTCATAATTTTTTGACTTCATTTGCTATCTCAAAAGCTTGACTAAACTTAGGGCATACCGAAATCAAGTATACAAACAGCAACCATGTACCAACTTGAAATCATCATTACGGCCTAACCACAATGAGATAAATTCTAATTTTTGGATATGATATGAATATATGAGTCTAATTTCATATCCAATTGTAATTTCTCAATTCCAGTAAGCACACAAAGATATATGCAAGTTTGAATACAAGGGGTTTCAATACAAAGCAATTTTAAGGGCTTCTACACTCAACTTAACATAAACTTGCATCTAACCATAAATATATATAAAGGGCTGAAAGTTTAGTAAACCTATGATGATTTAGATCATATAAATCAGTAATATAAGATAAATAACTAGAATTGTAATTAGGATTACCTTCAGGGCTTTTTACGTAATTTCTACGGATTTTTCTACACCTTTTCTCCTCACTTTTCCTTCCTAAACTCCCTAATTCTCTTTCCTCAAGGTGAAACCCTTTCATGGATGATTTTTACTAAAGTATAAATATATTTCAAGGGTATAAGGTCGGCCAAGTATGCATCCCAAGACAACCAATCAAATTAAACCATTTGGTTTAATAAAAGACAAAATACCACTTAAAGGGAATGGACAGCTTTGCCCTTTGTTCGTAAATTTGGTATAACTCTTTACTCGGGCATCCATTTGATGATCCGTTTGTTGTGTTACAACCCTAACTCACATGTCTACAACTATCTAGTTTCACCTCAAGTCATTTATAATGTTATAAAGGTCAAAAATAGTCTCTAACAGGAACCTTTCTACCGAAAACAACAAAATTTGTGTTTGTAAATAATTCGACCTTTCATGATTTAGGAAAGTAGGATTATAATAAACATAATCAATTAAAATTAGATATACTAATAACACATTATTCATATCACATAAGATAAGCATGATTTAAATATAATTTATCATAATTATATTCGGGTTGTCACAATATATATATTACTATTTTATATATTTGAATATAGGTATGTATTTAAGGAGTTGCCAAATACATAATATTTAAAATATTAAAAGACTCATGTATTTTTCCTGAACAATTCTACACAATCTTAGTAACCAACCACACCCACTCATTCATTAATCTCACACATCTCTATTTCCATCCATATAACTAGAGGTATGCTACACTTATCTGTAATACCCCGTACTTTTGGCTATATTTATTTTTGGGATTAATTAATTAAATGTGAATTAATTGGAAATTAATCCGGGTAAAATACTAGCGAGTTGTGAGTTGGTATTTGACTATATTGAGTATATATGATGTTATATGAATATTGAATTATGAAATTTGTCGTGAGATTGATATACGGCAATTTGGTCATTTTATTGGGACGCGTGTGACAGTCGCGTCGGGATATAATTATTTTATTTATAAAAGTGAATTTAAAATTCTATAAACCGTATGGTCGTTTTGAGTGCACCAACGCATCCGGAAGGGTCGAGATAGTCAGAAAACACTAGCCGGGGGTGTAGTTTGGGTTCCGGGGTATTTTTAGGCCATACCGGCAATATAAAGGGTATCTTGGTAATTTCGTATTTTTAGGAATTAAAAATAACGAAAATTAGAGAAGTAAATCTGATTGGGAATAGACCCACTAAACCCACTAACCAACCCTTAATGACCCAATAAGCTACGGAGCTTATCATTTAGGTTTCCAACTTTCCCAAAGAAAACCCTAGCCACCATAGCCACCTTTGGAGAAGAAAGCTTAGAGAGGGAGAGAAGGAGAAGGAATTTTGTAGAAAACCTTTACAAAATCAACACCAAATTCAGAGACAATCGAGGCAAGTGGTTTAATATCATTTAATTTCAGAGAATGCTCTTTCCATGTATAGGAATTTAATAAAATTGATTTGTTCTTGGTGTAATATGAAAACCCGTGTATTTTGGAACTTAGAACTTGAAATCTTAAGGAGAATTGCATGTAGAATGATAGGTAGATGATTATACTGAGGATATTAGTGATTGGGTGAAATTAAAACGGATTTTTATTGGGTTAATTCATGAATTAAAATTTTAGGGTTTGTGTTCTTGAATAATTGGGGGAAAGTGATGAGACTTGATGATTTAATGATGATTGGGATGAATTAACTCAGTAAAATACGTTAGTTTATAACCTTGTAATGTTTAGGAGTGATTAGAGACCTTTAAACAGTGTTGGGACGAAGTTTAGAGGAGATTTGAGGAGTAAAAATTGATGAAAAACGTAACTAAGAAATTCTGGGCCGAAACTGGTCCCTCGTTAGAATACCTTCCCAGGTCGTTCGAACGAGCTCGTTCGAACGAGCTTCTAACGAGTTGACCAGTCGCTTCTAACGAGGGGAGACTTCGTTCGATACCTTCGTTCGAACGAACTGTATTTCGTTCGATACATTCGTTCGAACGAGATGTCGTTAGAAGATACAGTTCGTTCGAACGAACTGGAATCTCGTTCGAACAGCCTCGTTCGAACGAGACTTCTAACGAGCTAGCAGTTTAGGCCTTTTTGGCCTGTTTTGATTTTGGGACTCCCATAATCTTGTTCGAGGATATAGGTAACCTTCCTTTGATGATGTATGGATAGGTTTGGGTCGTTTGTGTTATCTTGAGGAGTAAATTATATATGAGCGATTTAAATTAAAGGGATAGTTGGGTTGAGACGTGAGTGTCTACTACGACGTGAGAATAAATTATGGCGCGTATGATTATAAACCGGAATCGTATAAAGTGTGTAAATTATATATTGGTACTAGAATGAGAATAGTACTACAATTAAACTACGGGATTACTAAGACGTGTGTTTACTTAGTATTGGTATATGAATTGTGTGTATGACAAACCTACCATACTTGCTATCACGGGAGGTTTGCGTTCGCTTAGGGCCCTCTAATCCTTGTGTTTCCCGGATTTAGACTGGTTACCTTGATGAACATAGGTCATAGAAAGACTTATTGGGATATTAATAAGTCTGCTGATCGTGGGAGCGTAGGTATGTGCGTGACCCATGTGATGTGACTGTGTTCGCCTCCATTATTTGTGATGTTGTTATCTGTGAACTATTCCTGAGAGATTCGGAATATGTAATCCTTATGTACGTGATGTACCGGGATGGATAGTAGAGTATGTGTGCACCGCAGCTTAGTTCTCAGGGTGCTTGTATTGTATAGTTATGATGTGAATAATATACATTTAATTAATGGGAACCTTCATGTTAATGTTGTGAATATAATTACGGTATTGTTTCGAGAAAAACATAACGGGTTAGCTGATAGTGAAATATATTGCATATTGAGCATCTGAGTTTACGTTAAACCCCTATTTAATTACGAGCGTTATAATGTTGATAGAACCGAGTAATAAGGGTAGGACCTATGACAGTCTAGCTAGATATGATGTCACTTAGCTAGTGGTTTTTGTCGTTGTAGATGGGTATTTACGTTAGGAGTGCACAGTTATACGAGAGGTGAGAATATCATGTGAGTGCACGTCCTAACATGTACTTTCCATTTAATGTTTTAAATGTTTTAAAGCACTTGCAGGTTTTTAAAATATCTCCACATTAGGGCTCTGACCCGTTTGCTTTCAAATCTATTTTTTTTTGTAAAACCATTTTAGGTGCCCAGCCACAAGGACACCAAGCATAGGATACTCATTCAGGTGACGAGCTGTAGCTGTTTGTGGAAGCTACAGGGAATTGCTTTTAGACGCTTCTACCGTTTGGATTCCTGATTCAGTATTTATCAGTTGTAGGGCATGTTGCCCATTCCTTTTAGAGACATCTTTCCATTTCAGTCTTCAGACTTTGTCATGTATTGATTTTAGTATTCAGTATTTTCATTGCGTATTTCAGTTGTGGGATTTGTAATGAGGAGTTTTCCTCCAGACTTTATTTACATTATGTGATGGTTATTCTATTTATTTCAGTATGGTGAATGGTATTACTTATTCTTCATTACACTTGTTGCATGTTAATCAGACTTTAATTAAAATTTGGCAACTTACTTTTTAAATACTAGGTGGTTAGTAATCATTAAAAATGTTTTCGACAGTGATGCTATTAACTGGACCAACTTGGCATTTTGAATTAATTTAATAAAGGAGTAGCTACCCAGTATTTAATTAGTCGGGGTGTCACAGGTGGTATCAGAGCATCAGGTTCTAGTGTCCTTTAGGATCTGTACGGCTATTATGTTTCCGCTAAATTTCTTTGATATAGAGCCCTATATTTTAGGACTATTGTACTCTTTTGTGTATGCTTCGTTCTTCAGCTATTTTAAGTTTATAACAGTGAACTTATAAACTTTGTTCTTATTTCAGATGCCTCCACGACGTGCACGATGAGTTCCCAGGGATGCAACGCCCGAACCCCAGCCCGCTCCAGTTCAGGGCATGATGAACGCCGCTGAGGTTGCAGCTATAGTAGCCCAAGCGGTAAATGCCGCAATTGCCGTTGTTCAGCAGGCACCACCTCAGGCGTCGGTTGCCGCTCCAGTACAGGCAAATGCATTCCCGTCTGCTTGGGAGTGTGTACGTGACGCTTTTCAGAAAGCACATCCGCCAGAGTTTGCAGGTAGCTCAGATGTGGTAGTCTCGAGCCAGTGGAGGAAGGATATGCAGAGGCACTTGAGGATGTATGAGTGCACGGATGTTCAGAAGCAGGTGCTAGCTACTTTCAAGCTAGTTGGATCTTCACTGCAGTGGTGGGAGTCTATTACCACTGTAGAGGAGAGGGATACTCTCACCATTCAGGACTTCTGGGTGCGATTTGACCGCAAGTACTTTCCGTCCGCTGTTCATACGGAAATGAGGAGGAAACTGATGAATCTGAAGCAGGAGGGTAAGATCGTGGCCGAGTATGAGGCCGAGTTCACAAACCTGTTGAATATCGTTCCGGATGAGATACCAACAGAGAAGAAGAAGATTGAGAAATTCACCGACGGGTTGACATGGAGGATCCGTCAGCATCTGTTAGGGAACCTTTCGTTGGCCACGTATTCTGATGTGGTTAACGCTGCTTTGTTACACTGCCAGGACCACCGCTTTCATATGGATGAGGGCAAGAGGTCGGGAGAGTCTAGCCATCATGGCAGGGCAGGACAGGAGGACATGGTGCCGGTGGGGCACAATCTGTCCAGGGGCAGAGACAGGGTCAGCAGGGTTCGCAGCAGGGGGATCAGAAGAGGTTCCGATCAGGGAACTACAGATAGGGATAGGGAGGTTTCCGTCAGGGCCATCAGGGTCCAAACGGCCATCAGGGCCAACAGGGACAGAATGGGCAGCAGTTTCACCAGGGCCAGCAGGGCCAAGGGAGGAACGGTAACGGCCACCAGGGCCAGGGACAGCAGGGGCAAAGGGGAGGGAACTTCCCAGGGAAGTGCTTTGTTTGTGGCAAGACTGGCCATAAACGACAGGATTGTCATGATAGGGGCAGGGCCCCACAGCAGCAGCAGCAGCAGGGTGCTCGCCAGGAGCCACAGAGGCCTATGTTTCCCGCCGCTCTCCCCGCACCGCCACAGATGGCAGCATTGCCACCCATTCCAGCAGTCCCAGCTCAGCAGGGGCAGCTACAATATGGACGTGTCTATAACGTCCACCAGGCTGCAGTTCCATAGGCACCTCCCGCGATTGAGGGTACGTTTCCTATCCATGGCACTATGGGTCGGGTATTGTTTGATACGGGGGCTACACACTGTTTTATAGCTACACATTTCGCGAAAGCTTTAGGATTGTTAGCTACGGCAGAGAGCACAGTGACGTGTGTCGACTCACCATTGGGGAGTGGGTCACTTATATTCTTTATATGCCGGGGAGTGGGAGTAGGGATTGGTAGTTTGGTATTACCTGCAGATATGTTGGTATTAGATATGCATGTTCATGATGTGATTATCGGTATGGATTGGCTCGTAGCTTATAGGGCCATGATTGATTGCTTCAGCGGGAGCATTGTTTTTGCCATTCCGGGGCAAGAGATGTTCGTAGTGGCGATGCCTCGCCCAGAGGGAGGATCGACCGCTCATCTGTATTACATAGAGGAGGATACCTCTAAGGAGGTTGTGATTCCTTTAGATTCGATCCCAGTCGTCAGGGAGTATTCGGATGTGTTTCAGGAGATACCAGGCTTACCCCCCAGTCGAGAGATAGACTTTGTTATAGACCTATTGCCAGATACGAGGCCTATAGCACGTGCACCGTACCGTATGGCTCCGGCAGAGATGCGAGAACTACGAGATCAGATAGAGAAGCTATTAGGTCAGGGCTTTATTCGCAGGAGTACCTCACCTTGGGGCGCTCCAGTTTTGTTTGTGAAGAAGAGGGACGGTTCACTGAGATTGTGTGTGGACTACCGAGAGTTGAATAAGGTCACGATACGGAATAAGTATCCGTTGCCTCGAATCGATGACTTATTCGACCAGTTGAGAGGAGCTTCTTTCTTCTCGAAGATTGATTTGAGATCGGGATACCATCAGTTGCGTATCAGGGAGGAGGATGTCTCGAAGACTGCGTTCTTGTCGAGATATGGTTCGTACGAGTTTCGGGTTATGCCTTTTGGGTTGACCAACGCTCCAGCAGTGTTTATGGACTTGATGAACAGAGTGTTCAGGGATTTCCTAGACCAGTCTGTCATTGTCTTCATTGATGATATTCTGGTTTACTCCCAGATAGAGGAGGAGCACGCCGAGCATTTGAGGCAGGTTTTGCAGACACTTCGTCAGAACGAGTTGTATGCAAAATATGAGAAATGCGGGTTTTGGCTGAAGGAGGTCCAGTTTTTGGGACACGTTATTTCCGACCGGGGGAAATCTGTTGATCCGGGAAAATTATTCGCGGTGAGGGAGTGGGGACAGCCCACGACACCGACTGAAATTCGTAGTTTCTTGGGCCTAGCAGGATACTACAGGAGGTTCATTCGGGGATTTTCGAAGATAGTGGGCCCTTTGACACATCTGACTCGAAAGGGTGTGCCATTCATCTGGAGTGATGCCTGTCAGTTGGCATTTGATGAGTTAAAGGACAAATTGACCTCAGCACCTGTGTTAGCATTGCCGAGACCGGGAGTTGAGTATTTGGTTTACACCGATGCGTCTTTGCAAGGGCTTGGAGGTGTATTGCAGCATGAGAGACATGCCATAGCTTATGCTTCCCGTAAGCTTAAGACTCATGAGAAGAATTACCCCACGCATGATTTGGAGTTGGCGGCAGTGGTATTTGCCCTACGGATTTGGAGGCACTATCTTTTGGGGGAGAATTTCCAACTGTTCACGGACCACAAGTCCCTACAGTACCTGTTCACGCAGAAGGAGTTGAATATGCGGCAGCGTAGGTGGCTTGAGTTTGTGAAAGACTACCAGTTCGATATCCAGTATCACCCAGGTAAGGCTAACGTGGTAGCAGACGCGTTGAGCCATAGGCCAGCAGATGAGGTGGCAGAGGTGTGGAAGGCAAAGTGGAAGGAATTGGGACACCAGGATGCAGTGGACCGATCTTTCATGTCTGTGATGACCGTTACACCGCAGATTGTCACGAAGGTAGTACGGGCACAGGCTAATGACTCGTTCTGTCAGGAGCAGATAGTTCGATTACTAGCAGAGGGAGCTGAGTCCTATACCGTTAGCTTAGACGGGGGATTACGCTTCAATGGGAGTTTGGTGGTTCCGGAAGGGGAGGAATTACGACACGATGTGATGGAAGAGTCGCACGACTCACGGTTCGCGGTACATCCCGGAGGGGATAAAATGTACCAAGACATGAGACGCCAATATTGGTGGAGTGGTATGAAGAGAGATATCGCTGAGTTTGTTTCGAAATGCGCCACTTGTCATCTTGTAAAAGTGGATCATCAGAGACCGGCAGGACTTCTACAGCCATTGGAGGTGCCGGTGTGGATGTGGGAGAGCATATCCATGGACTTTATCACGGGGTTGCCTACGTCGCAGAGGGGTCACGACTCCATTTGGGTAATTGTGGACAGGTTGTCCAAAGTCGCTCACTTTTTACCCGTAAGGACTGACTACACTACGGGACAGTATGCCCAGCTCTTCATTTCAGAGGTTATGAGACTTCACGGTGTGCCCCTAAATATCGTGTCTGACAGAGACAAGATATTTGTTTCGAGTTTTTGGGAGAGTTTTCAGGAGGCAATGGGCACGGAATTGCGGTTGAGTACGGCTTATCATCCGCAGACCGATGGGCAGACCGAGCGCACAAATCAGATGTTGGAGGACATGCTACGCATGTGCATTATTGACTTTGGAGGTGGATGGGAGCAATACCTTCCACTGGTAGAGTTTGCTTATAATAACTCCTACCAGTTCACTATTGGCATGGCTCCGTTTGAGGCATTGTACGGTAGGCCTTGTCGTTCCCCAGCATGTTGGTTAGAGGTGGGGGACAACAAAATACTTGGGCCGGAAGTGATTCAGAATACTTCGGCAAGGATTGAGTTGATTCGGAGTCGCATTCGGGTAGCTCAAGACAGGCAAAAGAGTTATGCTGATGCGAAGTGATTTTTCAGGGAGTTCCAAGTGGGGGACCAGGTTTTGCTCAGAGTGTCTCCTATGAAGGGGATTATGCGATTCGGGAAGAAGGGGAAGTTGGCACCAAGGTATGTGGGGCCGTTTCCTATTATTGAGCGGATCGGACCGGTTGCGTATAGACTTGGGTTACCGGAACATTTGCATAGGATTCATGATGTGTTCCATATTTCCTCGCTGAGGAAATACCTTAGGGATAATTTGGCTCATTCTCACATTGCTGTGGAGGACATCGATCTCCAGCCGGATAGCTCCTACGAGGAGGGGTCGATTGCTATTTTGGACCGAAGCGAGAGGAAACTGCGGTCAAAGATAGTCCCGTTAGTGCGCGTTCAGTGGCGACATCACAATGTCGAGGAGTCCACATGGGAGCACGAGGATGAGATGCGCGAACGTTATCCAAAGTTATTTTTAGCAGGTACTTTCTAGTTTCGAATTTCGGGACGAAATTCAGTTATTAGGGGGGAAGTATGTAATACCCCGTACTTTTGGCTATATTTATTTTTGGGATTAATTAATTAAATGTGAATTAATTGGGAATTAATCCGGGTAAAATACTAGCGAGTTGTGAGTTGGTATTTGACTATATTGAGTATATATGATGTTATATGAATATTGAATTATGAAATTTGTCGTGAGATTGATATACGGCAATTTGGTCATTTTATTGGGATGCGTGTGACAGTCGCGTCGGGATATAATTATTTTATTTATAAAAGTGAATTTAAAATTATATAAACCGTATGGTCATTTTGAGTGCGCCAACGCGTCCGGAATGGTCGAGATAGTCAGAAAACACTAGTCGGGGGTGTAGTTTGGGTTCCGGGGTATTTTTAGGCCATACCGGCAATATAAAGGGTATCTTGGTAATTTCCTATTTTTAGGAATTAAAAATGACGAAAATTAGAGAAGTAAATCTTATTGGGAATAGACCCACTAAACCCACTAACTAACCCTTAATGACCCAATAAGCTACGGAGGTTATCATTTAGGTTTCCAACTTTCCCAAAGAAAACCCTAGCCACCATAGCCACCTTTGGAGAAGAAAGCTTAGAGAGGGAGAGAAGGAGAAGGAATTCTGCAGAAAACCTTTACAAAATCAACACCAAATTCAGAGACAATCGAGGCAAGTGGTTTAATATCATTTAATTTCAGAGAATGCTCTTTCCATGTATAGGAATTTAATAAAATTGATTTGTTCTTGGTGTAATATGAAAACCCATGTATTTTGGAACTTAGAACTTGAAATCTTGAGGAGAATTGCATGTAGAATGATAGGTAGATGATTATACTGAGGATATTAGTGATTGGGTGAAATTAAAACGGATTTTTATTGGGTTAATTCATGAATTAAAATTTTAGGGTTTGTGTTCTTGAATAATTGGGGGAAAGTGATGAGACTTGATGATTTAATGATGATTGGGATGAATTAACTCAGTAAAATACGTTAGTTTATAACCTTGTTATGTTTAGGAGTGATTAGAGACCTTTAAACAGTGTTGGGACGAAGTTTAGAGGAGATTTGAGGAGTAAAAATTGATGAAAAACGTAACTAAGAAATTCTGGGCCGAAATTGGTCCCTCGTTAGAAGACCTTCCCAGGTCGTTCGAACGAGCTAGTTCGAACGAGTTGACCAGTCGCTTCTAACGAGGGGAGACTTCGTTCGATACCTTCGTTCGAACGAACTGTATTTCGTTCGATACATTCGTTCGAACGAGATGTCGTTAGAAGGTACAGTTCGTTCGAACGAACTGGAATCTCTTTCGAACAGCCTCGTTCGAACGAGACTTCTAACGAGCTGGCAGTTTAGGCCTTTTTGGCCAGTTTTGATTTTGGGAGTCCCATAATCTTGTTCGAGGATATAGGTAACCTTCCTTTGATGATGTATGGATAGGTTTGGGTTGTTTGTGTTATCTTGAGGAGTAAATTATATATGAGCGATTTAAATTAAAGGGATAGTTGGGTTGAGACGTGAGTGTCTACTACGACGTAAGAATAAATTATGGCGCGTATGATTATAAACCAGAATCGTATAAAGTGTGTAAATTATATATTGGTACTAGAATGAGAATAGTACTACAATTAAACTACGGGATTACTAAGACTTGTGTTTACTTAGTATTGGTATATGAATTGTGTGTATGACATACCTACCATACTTGCTATCACGGGAGGTTTGCGTTCGCTTAGGGCCCTCTAATCCTTGTGTTGCCCGGATTTAGACTGGTTACCTTGATGAACATAGGTCATAGAAAGACTTATTGGGATATTAATAAGTCCGCTGATCGTGGGAGCATATGTATGTGCGTGACCCATGTGATGTGACTGTGTTCGCCTCCATTATTTGTGATGTTGTTATCTGTGAACTATTCCTGAGAGATTCGGAATATGTAATCCTTATGTACGTGATGTACCGGGATGGATAGTAGAGTATGTGTGCACCGCAGCTTAGTTCTCGGGGTGCTTGTATTGTATAGTTATGATGTGAATAATATACATTTAATTAATGGGAACCTTCATGTTAATGTTGTGAATATAATTACGGTATTGTTTCGAGAAAAACATAACGGGTTAGCTGATAGTGAAATATATTGCATATTGAGCATCTGAGTTTACGTTAAACCCCTATTTAATTACGAGTGTTATAATGTTGATAGAACCGAGTAATAAGGGTAGGACCTATGACAGTCTAGCTAGATATGATGTCACTTAGCTAGTGGTTTGTGTCGTTGTAGATGGGTATTTACGTTAGGAGTGCACAGTTAGATGAGAGGTGAGAATATCATGCGATTGCACGTCCTAACATGTACTTTGCATTTAATGTTTTAAATGTTTTAAAGCACTTGCAGGTTTTTAAAATATCTCCACATTCAGGCTCTGACCCGTTTGCTTTCAAATCTATTTTTTTTTGTAAAACCATTTTAGGTGCCCAGCCACAAGGACACCAAGCATAGGATACTCATTCAGGTGACGAGTTGTAGCTGTTTGTGGAAGCTACAGGGAATTGCTTTTAGACGCTTCTACCGTTTGGATTCCTGATTCAGTATTTATCAGTTGTAGGGCATGTTGCCCATTCCATTTAGAGACATCTTTCCATTTCAGTCTTCAGACTTTGTCATGTATTGATTTTAGTATTCAGTATTTTCATTGCGTATTTCAGTTGTGGGATTTGTAGTGAGGAGTTTTCCTCCAGACTTTATTTACATTATGTGATGGTTATTCTATTTATTTCAGTATGGTGAATGGTATTACTTATTCTTCATTACACTTGTTGCATGTTAATCAAACTTTAATTAAAATTTGGCAACTTACTTTTTAAATACTAGGTGGTTAGTAATCATTAAAAATGTTTTCGACAGTGATGCTATTAACTGGACCAACTTGGCATTTTGAATTAATTTAATAAAGGAGTAGCTACCCGGTATTTAATTAGTCGGGGTGTCACATTATCTACATATCTTACTGGGTTGTTTTAATATGTTTGTATCTTTGACTTTTCAATCAAAAGTACAAACATTCACTAAAAGGTACAAACATGTTAAAGTAATTTGATAAGAAATGTAAGTATGAATAATATTTTTTTATAACTAACCCACGTTTTTTTGACATCAAATCAAACACATTATCGATTTACAAAATTTGAGCACATTACCACTTCTCCGTCTTCCCGATCAACTTCAATCAATTATTTCCATCCCTCTCAAACCTTCATGCATTTTTAACCTCTCACCTTTCTCTCCCAATACGCTACCAAATTACCACCTCTGTAGTTGTTGACAGGGGCGGACCTAGGTGGCCCCGAGGGTGGGAAGCCATAAAACCACATGCTGACATAACCCAAAATCCAAAAGGATATTATTAGCTCCATTGCAGTTGAGACTACAAATACTATCCTTACCGAGGTTGGGGATGATTATTTCTTTATCTTAGTTGATGAGTCTCGTGACATATCGATGAACGAACACATGGCTGTTGTTTTACGCTTTGTTGATGTAAGGTATGTAATGGAGCATTTTATTGGGATTGTACATGTTAGTGATACTTATGCTTTGTCACTTAAAGCAGTTGTTGAGAGACTTTTATCCACACATGGATTAAATATTGCAAGTTTACGCGGGCAAGGCTACGACGGAGCTAGAAATATGCGATGATAATTCAATGGACTTATAAGTATGATTTTAATGGAGAATGAAATTGCTTATTATTTTCATTGTTTTGCTCATCAACTACAATTAACTCTTGTAGCTGTTGCAGAAAATTAACCTAAAATTTATGCATTCTTTGATATTGTAACACTTCTCACAAATATTGCGGGAGCATCATGTAAACATCGAGATATTCTTCTTGAGAAACAACTTGAGCAGGTCACAATAGGAATATTCAATGGGGATATTTTGACTGGGTGGGGTTTGAATCAAGAGTTGGAATTAAAATGGGCAGGCGAGACACGTTGGGGTTCTCATTCTGGCACAATTGTGAGTTTTATTTACTTGTTCTCATCAATAAAGGACTCTTTTGATTATTGAAGATGATGCAAGAAATCGAAAACATAGAGGTCACGCAATGAACCTAATGGTACTTGTGCAATGCTTTGAATTTGTATTTCACCTATATTTGATGCAAAATGTATTTGAGTATTATGAATGAGTTATCACAAGCATTACAAAGACAAGACCAAGACATTGTGAAAGCCACGACTCTTATGAAAATAACCAAACAACAATTACAACGAATGAGAGATGAAGGGTGGGAGGCATTGTTAGAGGAGTCATATTTATTTTGTTCCCAACATGAGATACTCATGCTGAGTATGGAAGACTTGTTTGTGGTTATAGGAAGATCTCGTCGCAATCCAGAAGAAGCCACAATTTATCATCATTATCGCGTTGAAGTGTTCTATGCAGTGATAGATTTGCAAATTCAAGAGCTAAACAATCATTTCAATGAGTTGAATACAGAGTTGTTATTTTGTATGTATTGTCTTGATCCAAGTGATTCATTCTCTGCATATGACAAGCAAAAATTGATCCGATTTGTTGTGTTTTATTTCACCGACTTTCCTCCACAAGTGTTAATGATACTTGAGTGTTAACTTGATAATTATATTGCGAATTTACGAACCGATGACCAGTTTGTAAGAGTAATGGAGGTTGGTGGGCTTGCTAAAAAGTTGATTCAATTGAAGAAGGATCATGTATATCTGTTGGTATATTTACTTGTAAAATTGGCACTACTCTTACCCGTTGCAACTACAACTGTAGAAAGAATATTTTCTGCAATGAAAATCATCAAAAGTTTGTTGCGCAACGAAATGGGAGATGACATGATGAATGATTGTTTCATGGAATATATTGAAAGGGAAATACTGGATGGCATTGACAATGAAGGTATCATTCGACGTTTTTAGAATATGAAGACACGAAAAGTTTTGTTGTAAACAAGCTTATGTAATTTGATGTTTGATGTCTAGTGTTTGTAATGAAAGACAATTTGACTATTTACATATGGTGTACTCAATAATACGCAAGTTCTATATATTGTAAATTTTATTTTTTATTTTTTTATATTATTTAATTTAATTTAATATTATTCTATTTTTTGCCTAACCTTCGCTAAAATCTTGAGTCCACCATTGGTTGTTGATGTATGTGAAGATAAATGAAGTACTTCGTAACCAAATAAACTTGGTGCCCATGTTCTAAACTTATTGTCCAAGCAAACTTGTTGACCAATATTTAATAGGAGATTGATTTGTCACCAATAAAAAATGTCCAGCAAACTTTCTAATTAGTTGGGAGCTTCCAATTTAGTCTCTCCCCAGTAAAATGATTTGGTCCTAGTGTAGTGAAATATTTCTTCAAGTTCCTTCAACACTAAATTTACTACCATTATACACAACTCTAACATGTGAATATTAAAAAATCATTTATTAATTACAAAAATTTAGATAAAAAATACTTCCCTATTGTAAAATAGAGGGAACACAGAGAGATAATTTAGAGGGAGTGAGTCTTCTTTCATTTCATTGATAATATTGGATGTATTTTTTCTTGTACAAAACCATATGAGGATCCTCCTATTTATAGGATATAATGAGGCATCCCAAAAGACAAGAATGTGAGTGGACATCCACCCAAAATACAAAAGCCACATTATTTAACACTCCCCCTTGGATGTACACCATATCCACCATTCAATGATTGTTGCCTCATTAAAACCTTACTAAGGAAAAAACCAGTGGTAAAAAACCAAAGTGAAGGAAAGAGAGTACAACTTCTTGTGATCGTTAAATTGGTGTTGGATGCGCTTAGTGTTTCCTCATCAAAACCTTCAACTAGAAAACCTAACTAAAGGAAAAAGAGTACAATGTGCATATGTCCAAAACATAATGTTCTTATATTCTCCCCCTGATCAAATGCTCCCCCTGATTATGATATTTCTCTAATGATTGAGTCGATGCATATCAGTCTCATAAACAACCTTCTAAAATGTTGATTTAACATGGTGAATAGATTTGGTCCACTGTTACTTCTATTTCATGCTTCTTCATAATATCGACTTCCAAAAGATTTAAATGAGAGAGATGAACATGTCACTTTATCAGATCTATTTGACTTCAATGGCATAACTCTTTCGGAGTTTATGTATTGCACAACTCTTCTTGAATTCATAAATGTGGAAGAATTGAAATGTGTTACTAGCCACTTTGAGTGTGGGTTATAAAAAGAACCATCTCCTTCTTAAGTATATGTTATTTAAGGAAAGTCATAAGTTCTTTGTTTGTTCTTTTTGAGGATCCCACATATAACATGCATCTATATAACTTACTGGACATAGATGGTTATATATATATATATATATATATATATATATATATATATATCATATAATATGATTGATATTAGTCACATCCTATGCATGTCAATGGTAATGTATTTCTTACCAAGATATTAACTGCAATTATAATATCCAGTATCATGCATGTCATGTATATCAATATACTAATAAGGTACATGTATGGTACTTCTAGACCAAATACTATAATAACATGCACATATGGTACTTTTGGACCAAATTTGTAATTATCATCCTCTTTAGGATGATATGAATAATTTTATATCCAAATACCGGAGACCATGGGTATACTAAAATTGTATGCTTAATATATGTTAAAGCATTGCAAGATTTTTCAATCCATTTGACTAATGGATATGTGTTTAACATAAACTATACTCGATTTGCAGGCTGAGACAGTAATTAGTTATCTCAAGGTCATTCATTTTTGAATTTCTTATTTGGATATTTTGCATTTCAATTGAACACTTAAAGAGAACATCCATTATAGGATATTTCAGTTCAGCTCTTCAGGAGCACATCCATTACGGATATTTTTTTCATTTCAGTTGAGCTCTTCACGAGCACATTAATTAAGGATATTTTATAATGGCACCTTTGAATATATGATTGTTTTCATACCCTTAGATAAATATTTACTAAGATGTTTGTACCTATATCCATTTGGATTGCCTGTTGTACAATGAACGCCTTACTGCATTTGAGTACGTACTCCTTATCTTTGCTTCATGCAAATAAATTCCTTCCAGGATTTTTATATGTATTCTTTATCCAAGTCCCGTATATATAAGCAGTTATAATATTCACGAGTCTCACATAATATATTTTAAGAAACTTCTAAGTTAGTCAGATATCTGAAAGTACTTACGGCCAAAACGGGATGGTATGTTCTTATATAATCAATTTTATTTCTTCAGGAAACCCTGTGCCATAAATCATAAATTTTTGGTGAGTTTTAACACTTCACATTCTTATAAACACCCATTCGTAACCTTTAGGGTTAACATATTTTGGGGGTTTTACTATAGGTTCAAATATACCACGTATATTAAGAGACTCGAATTATGCCATCATGGCATTTTCACAATTTGGCCAATATATTATTTGTCGACATTCATTCATAGTACGTGGATTTGTAGTATCATTTCCCTTTGATTTTTGTGTAGCTACAACATATATAATTATATCATCGATGATCATCTTTGTTTATCCCACTTTTCTTTTGTGTATCTATAAAACATAGAGATCTCATTTAATATTAGGTACCTTTGCCAACTTCAAGGGCTTTATAGTCACTTCAGGGACTTGTGTCTTTTCATAGATAATAACCACTTCTGGAGTCTTTGAGAAAGTGGATATTTTGTTCATGTAGCAACCCGTCCTTTTAGAGATAATTAAATTCCATAATTGGGTATAAATTGGAAATTTCAGGAATTTCTCGAAATAGTAATTTTTGGGATTTTCAAGGATTTGATGATTGTCGATGGGTGAAATATTTACTTTTAGGATTAAGTAAATATGCCGAAGTATTTTAATTACCTGTCACCGTTGAGTAAAGCGACAAGAGGCAAGATTTTTATTGGAAAAACCGCATTAAGTCGTGTGGGGTAAAATAGTGAGTTGCGGTCAAGTACCTCGGATGGAAATTTCGACTGCGCGGTGAGTCTCGAAATGGTCGAGATAGTCAGAAAAGAGTGTCTGATGGTCGAAACTGAGTTTCGAAAAACTTTAGAGTTAAAAGGGCTCGTAATTGAGTAAACGAGTCGTTTTTGGGTTTTAAGGGTTATAAACCCTTTTCTCCCTATATAAGGAGGGTGAGAGGGAGAGAATAGAAAGAAAAGAGGGAAGAGAGAGAGGAAGGAAGAAAACGGAGAAAAAAGGGAGATTTCGGGCCAAACTCCGTCGGACTCGACTCGGGATCATCGAATTTTATCCACGAGGCAAGTGTTTACTTGCTTTATTTACTTTCGAGCATAAATCTCATATCGTAGTTTGGTAATAACAAACCCTAAAGATTTTGGGTTGGGTTTTCGTGGATAAAACGGGTTTTCGGGAGTTAAAACGAATAAAACCCAATAATTTTCTAATCGGAGAAACTTAGAAATTAATCAAAATATATTATTGGTTTTGTGTTCTAGGATGTTTAGAACCCATTTTATATACATGTATATTGTTGGCTGAGGTTGTAGGACGTTGGGTGAGGTGACAAAAGCTTGGGAGAAGCTTTAATGGCCGAAACAGCTTCTCGGAGAAGAAGTTGTCCGTCATGATCGATCGATCGATCATGGGGGATCGATCGATCGAACCATCGATCGATCGACGGCCAGGGGTCGATCGATCGAACCTTCTGAAAGCTTAACAATTCTTCCTAGTATTAATTGGATAGGATAAATTCCAATTCTAAATTTATTCGGGGTTATTTATGTGAGGAAATAAGTAATCTTTTAAGAGTAAATAATTATCAAGTGAGGGAAATTATGGAAATTAAGTGAGGATTTTAAGTGTGTAACCCTAAAATGTTATTTTCGAGGAAAATAGAATAATTGATAAATTATGAGGTTGGGGTTCCTAAAATAGGGTGGGGACCTCTAAATGATTGTTTGGACGAGATGTAGTCCTTGGGTTTGTGGGAAGGAAATCCACAACCTATTTAATTTTAGGATATTGTGGGCTTATGTTAGGGAGTCAAATATCCTAGACTAGCATGGGGTTAATTGGGTTTATTCTAAGGATGTTTTATATAGGATAAAGTTCCATATGATATAGAAAGTTAACCTAGAATTAACAGAAGGTAGAATGGTGATGTTTTGGATTATTGGGAGACTAGTTGAGGATAATAGCACTTCTGGGCTTAGGTCATTAATAAAATATGACTTTAAGAATTAGAATTTCATATTCTAAAATTTGGTACTTAATGAATAAGTATAAATGGTTTTATGAATGTAAAAATGAATGTTTTCAAAATGGAAAAAGAAATTATTTTCGTAAATGATAATTTACGTAAACACACCTCTCTAAATCGCTATCATAAGGGAAGTTGTGCGCGTGAGGTGAAGTCTCCTGGCTAATGAGTGCAGGGTGAATATAGTCCTCGGCCATATGAGCGATTATTATATGTTTTTCTGTGATGGTGAGGTAATTCTGGGTGTGGTTATGACTCACCCGCAGGCATATGGCCAATTCCCGACGTCTTGTGTTGTAGGATCCCAGGTTGTCTTAATTGATAGGCCCTAGAAGATGATAGCCATTTAGGGGCGTGCACAGTGGGGAATTCCGGACGGGCGGTCTTAGATACGTTATATGATATGAAATATAACTATTTTAAATAATGTGGGACATTATTGATGTTAAAGCACTTTATGATAATGAAATGGCTTTAAATACATTTTCTGGATGGAAGAAGGGAAATGGGAAGTTAAATACATTTCCTGGATGGAAGAAGGGAAATGGGATGTTATGAAACTGTAAAGCATTTTATGATAATAAAAGTTGCTTTAAATATATATATTTCTTGGATGGAAGAAATGAAATAGAATTGGTAAAGAAAGTGTTGAAATGAATATAGAATATGCTTCAGTTCGTGAGATAGATCCGGATGTTATAGATTACACCTCAGACCGGGAGATAGATCTGGATGTATATTGAGATATGAGTATATATGTATTATATGAGTACTGATGGTCTAATGGATCCCGACGATCGACCTTGCCAAGTAGTAGTGTATCTGGGGGTTTCCTTATTGGATTTCGCTTTGCGAGACACCCCACGCACGAATATGGCATAGCGTCGAGACTAGGGAGTAATTTAGCCCTTATTACTTGGGTAGTTTAGGATTTGTTAGTTTGGGGGTGATGGATTGGTTAGGCATTGTGGTTGGACTAGGAGGTTTAGAGGTATGCACTAGGTGTGCACTATTAGAAGAGAGGTGAGGGGTATCTCATGGGAGTGCGGTACCAAATTTAAATATGAGATAAAACATTTTTTTTTTAAATAAGGCATTTATGCACTTGCTAAATATTTTTCACACTCGAGCTATGACCCGTTTATCTACTTTTCCTTCTCTTGCCATATATATATATATATATATATATATATATATATATATATAGGTGTCCAGATACTGGGACGCTGGATGACACTTCCTTCGAGTCAGATGTCTGCTACCGTGGCTGTGGATGCATGCAGGTTCTCGATAGACGCTTCTATCCTTGTATTCTAGATAGGAGGTATTGTATATACATTCGGGTTAATAACCCAACTACTTTTATTTATTCTTTTCCCGCCTTTTAGCGCGGCATTCGATATGGTTGTATCATATTTTAACCGTGTGTTTGGTTATCTTATTTCCTTTCAGTTTCATTTACATAAACTGTGTGGATGTTTTAATTGTAGTTGTTTAAAAAGAGTAGTTAAGTAATAAATTTTGACGCCAGCCTAATAGGTTATTAGTAATTAAAATGGATTTTCGACAGTGATGCTAAGAATGATCCATATGCGACTCCTGTTTTAATTTGATATAGGAGTGATCGCCCTGTATTTTATTAGGCGGGGTGTCACAGATGGTATCAGTGCATCAGGTTCTAGTGTTCTTAGGAGTCTGTGTGGGCGTACTACGCTTTCAGCGTTGCTCTCGATTTGATATAGAGCCTTAGGATTAGGATTGTTTATTTCTCTTGTGAGATTTTGTTCTCCTGCTATAGTGTAAGATTATGTAAATCTTTTACACGCTCGTTCGAGATTCGTGTGCGGGGCTTGGATGGCAGCAGGAGGCGGGGCTTATTTGGAGTTGTAGGTGAAGTCGGGGATGACGACCGTAGTAGAGGTCTCTTCCTTTGTAGTGTTTGCTAAGGATGGTTGCAACGACTACTAAAGTATAGTAGTTATGAGTACCGCAGTACCACCGTAGTAAAGATTGGTACTAAAGTTGAATTTCACAGTCACGATAAGGGTTCGAAAGGAATCTTACGAATAGTTTTAACCGTGAGTTCCCATGATTGAGAAGGAATGAGAAGAATGAAATTTCTGAATTATTTACACAAGGATCGGTCAGAGGCCGACACTGAATAAATATTAGCATGGAAAAGTGAACCTTGTACTGAGCTGAGGTAGGTACAATGAATAATAAGTCCTTTCGAGGAATGATAGGCTCACTAGAGAAGTGTTGCTAACACTTATAGAGGATGTGTGTATCCGTGGACCCCATTGGTGAACATCCACCTGGGGAATTTGTTAAAACGGGGTTGCTGAGGTTGGTAGTGGAATCTCCTTCTAACAAAGAAGAAGTTAGGGGGAATTAGTAAAGTGATTCTCATAATCGCGGCAATGGAGTCCAAGATACTGATAATTTTATCATGGTCAAGAAGGCCATTGATGAAAATAATGATGTGGAGTGCGGAGCCGCACGGGTGTACTTTCCCAATAGGAATAAAGGACAAGGTTAGGGTGCCTAGATGGGGTAAAGAGTTAAGAAGATTTTTGGTTCAGTTAGGGCAAGTGTACCAGGTCCAAGAACCATTTGGAGTAGATAAAGGAGAAGTTATTGTTATGAGTTTAACCTCAGAATGAAGAGGTATAAGTGGCGTGGCTAGATAAAGTTTTGGTGTTCGGTGGCCCTAGACTCGTGTGTGTAATTTGAGTTTTGTGGCGGTCTCGATAACATTATAAAATGTAGGCCTATGTGTTTTTCGCGATAGCGGAGTTTTATTTTTCTTCATTCACTATAAAAGAGGGTGTTGATATTATGAATATATATATTTGGTTGGTACTACTCGTTTTATATGTGTTATACGAGTATGGTAATATTGTGATTATAATATGTAACGGTATATTCGGAGCGATAGCAGGCTAATGATGGCAAGACTATCGTGTCTGCAGTTCCAGGGTGGAACAGGTTGTTGTTGCGATATCTCACCTGGATACAAGTTGATCTCGCCTTTATTATTATGGGTAAGTGGAACTTCGATGAGAAGATGTTTCATTATTATGATCTGAGTATGTGGCGACCTTATAAATATGGTTTAAGACACGCAAGGACTATTGTTGAGCTGTGAGTTTAAGATCATTATGGTTTGCGCAAGGACTAAATATTAGTACGAGCGCTTGGTGGTATGGCTCCTAGATAGAGATGGGATTTCAGACCACATTGGGTTAAAATAGGGGATGGGGTTATCCTGGTTGCGTATTTGAAATTAATGGACCTCCATGACCGACAAAGTTAAGTAGTAGTGTAATTGGAGGGGTTCCTTGTTTGGATTTCGCTTTGCGATATGCTCCGCGCATGAACCTTAATGACGTCGGGAGTGAAGAGATGTTATAGGATGCGAGGATGTTGGTTTTGTTGGTAAGTCATATAGTGTGAATGAAACACTATAGACTATGAGCCATGTGATGATGGTATGCTTCTGGAAATATTGTGCTATGGAAAAGCACTAAAGTGGTCCTCTCACCACAAGTGGGTGGGTGAAGTAGGACTTAGAGAAATTGATTTGAGGATTATAGTCAGGCCTTGATGAAAAGGAAAATTTTGAGGATGTATATTTTGGGTATGATAATCGTAACGCTTTTGCAGACAGTGGGCACTTCGATTAGTTAGATTTTCCTTTTCGCTCAGGTGGGAGGATATAATAGTAAAAATACATTCGTAGGTTAGCGAGGTAGGATTTAGGACGTCCCTCGGATGTGCCTTAGGTCGCTATATCTCGATGACCGACAACGCGAGGGAGTAGTGTAACGGTAGGGTTCCTTGTCTAAATTTCACTTTGCCAGACGTCTCACGCATGAAACCACACAAATATCAGGAGTTGAGAAAGGCCTTGGGCACTAGGGATATTTAAGGTAGTACTATTTCATGTAGGTAGGAACGCCTTGATCTTAGGATTTTTAGGCAGTGAAGACAGTGGAGTTAGTGACGCCGATATAGAATTACTGGTTGGGTAACCTTGAGAAGAGTGGGATTTCGCGGGTTGGGAGGACCCATGTGTGAGTATTACACTAAGGAAAGGAGGCCCTTATTTAGAGAGAGTGTTATGTGTCGAGCGTTTACAATGCTTGGGCAGATGTGCACGAGTTAAAAAGGTGTATGGGCACCTTAGTAAGTTGGTTTTATGTAGTTACGGATGGATTTGGAGTGTGTTGGATGGAACGCTGTGACCAAGATAAGCGACGAGACTATTTGAAGTAGTCAAGTCTTAGAAGAGTTTCCTTTTTAAAGGAAATCAGTTATCCTGTTGTGGATGAGCGGACGCTTGTTAGCAAGAGTATCAGCTTTGCGAGATGTAAAGCGGTAGTTTTAGGTTTGTTTCTCCTATTGGCCGTAAGAGAAGCAATCGAAGTAATGCGTCGATGTTGTGCGTTAGCAAGTCAAAATTTGGATGAGCTTATGGTGAAGCTATTATGTATGAGTACACCTTGACATAGGTGGAATATGGAAAAGGACCATCGTGTTAGTACCTTTTGATTTTGGGAGTACTAGGACGTTGTGAAATTTGCGATTCTAGGATTGGTGGTGTAGGTTGCATCTGAATTTCGAGGACGAAATTCCATTGTAAGGGGGAAGTATGTAACAACCCGTCCTTTTGGAGATAATTAAATTCCATAATTGGGTATAAATAGGACATTTGAGGAATTTCTCGGAATAGTAATTTTTGGGATTTTCAAGGATTTGATGATTGTCGATGAGTGAAATATTTACTCTGGGGATTAAGTAAATATGTCGGAGTATTTTAATTACCTGTCACCGTTGACTAAAGCAACAAGAGCTAAGATTTTTATTAAGTCGTGTGGGGTAAAATAGTGAGTTTCGGTCAAGTACCTCGGATGGAAATTTTGACTGCGCGGTGAGTCTCGGAATGGCCGAGATAGCCGGAAAAGAGGGTCCGATGGTCGAAACTGAATTTTAGAAAATTTTAGAGTTAAAAGGGCTCGTAATTGAGTAAACGATTCGTTTTGGGGTTTTAAGGGTATAAACCCTATTCTCCCTATATAAGGATGGCGAGAGGCAGAAAATAGAAAGAAAAGAGAGAAGAGAGAGAGGAAGGAAGAAAAAGGAGAAAAAAATGGAGATTTTGGGCCAAACTCCGCCGGACTCGACTCGGGATCATCGAATTTTATTCATGAGGCAAGTGTTTACTTGCTTTATTTACTTTTGAGCATAAATCTCATATCTTAGTTTGGTAATAACAAACCCTAAAGATTTTGGCTTGGGTTTTCGTGGATAAAACGGGTTTTCGGGAGTTAAAACGAATAAATCCCAATAAATTTCTAATCGGAGAAACTTAGAAATTAATCGAAATATATTGTTGGTTTTGGGTTCTAGGATGTTTAGAACCCATTTTATATACGTGAATATTGTTGGTTGAGGTTGTAGGACGTTGGGTGAGGTGACAAAAGCTTGGGATAAGCTTTAATGGCCAAAACAGCTTCTCGGAGAAGAAGCTGCCAGGCATGATCGATCGATCGATCATGGGGGATCGATCGATCGAACCATCGATTGATAGACGGCCAGGGGTCGATCGATCGACCCTTCTGAAAGCTTGACAAGTCTTCCTAGTGTTAATTTGATAGGATAAATTTCAATACTAAATTTATTCGAGGTTATTTAAGTGAGGAAATAAGTAATCTTTTAAGAGTAAATAATTATCAAGTGAGGGAAATTATGGAAATTATGTGAGGGTTGTAAGTGTGTAAACCTAAAATGTTATTTTCGAGGAAAATAGAATAATTGATAAATTAGGAGGTTGGGGTTCCTAAAAAAGGGTGGGGACCTCTAAATGATTGTTTGGGCGAGATGTAGTCCTTGGGTTTGTGGGAAGAAAATCCACAACTTATTTAATTTTAGGATATTGTGGGTTTATGTTCGGGACTCAAATATCCTATACTAGCATGGGGTTAATTGGGTTTATTCTAAGGATGTTTTACAGAGGTTAAAGTCCATATGATATAGGAAGTTAACCTAGAATTAATAGAAGGTAGAATGGTTATGTTTTGGATTATTGGGAGACTAGTTGAGGATAATTGCACTTCGGGTCTTAGGTCATTAATAAAATATGACTTTAAGAATTAGAATTTCATATTCTAAAATTTGGTACTTAATGAATAAGTATAAATGGTTTTATGAATGTAAAAATGAATGTTTTCAAATTGGAAAAAGAAATGATTTTCGTTAATGATAATTTACGTAAACACACCTCTTTAAATCGCTATCATAAGGGAAGTTGCGCGCGTGAGGTGAAGTCCCCTGGCTAATGAATGCAGGGTGAATATAGTCATCGGCCATATGAGTGATTATTATATGTTTTTCTGCGATGGTGAGGTAATTATGGGTGTGGTTATGACTCACCCGCAGGCATATGGCCACTTCTCGACGTCTTGTGTTGTAGGATCCCAGGTTATCTGAATTGATAGGCCCTGGAAGATGATAGCCATTTAGGGGAGCGCACAGTGGGGAAACCCGGACGAGCAGTCTTAGATACGTTATATGATATGAAAGATAACTATTTTAAATAATGTGGGACATTATTGATGTTAAACAATTTTATGATAATGAAATGGCTTTAAATACATTTCCTGGATGGAAGAAGGGAAATGGAAAGTTAAATACATTTCCTGGATGAAAGAAGGGAAATAGGATGTTATGAAATAGAAAAGCATTTTATGATAATAAAAGTTGCTTTAAATATATATATTTCCTGGATGGAAGAAATGAAATAGAATTGGTAAAGAAAGTGTTGAAATGAATATAGAATATGCTTCAGTCCGGGAGATAGATCCGGATGTTATAGAATACACCTCAGACCGGGAGATAGATCCGGATGTATATTGAGATATGAGTATATATGTATTATATGAGTACTGATGGTCTAATGGATCCCGACGATCGACCTTGCCAAGTAGTAGTGTATTGGGGGGTTCCTTGTTGGATTTCGCTTTGCGAGACACCCCACGCACGAATATGGCATAGCGTCGAGACTAGGGAGAACTTGAGCCCTTAGTACTTGGGTAGTTTAGGATTTATTAGTTTGGGGGTGATGGATTGGTTAGGCATTGTGATTGGACTATGAGGTTTAGAGGTATGCGCTAGGTGTACACTATTAGAAGAGAGGTGAGGGGTATCTCATGGGAGTGCGGTACCAAATTTAAATATGAGATAAAACATTTTTTTTTAAAATAAGGCATTTATGCACTTGCTAAATATTTTTCACACTCGGGCTCTGACCCGTTTATCTACTTTTCCCACTCTTTCTATATATATATATATATATATCAAGGTTCTAAAAAACGCGGGGCGTGATTGAGGCGTGGAGGCTAAGCCTTAAGTCTTAGAATCCTAGGCGGGCCTAGGCATAAAAAGATGTGAAAAGGCGTTTAGGCCTTCTTAATATATTTTAATATTTTTTAACCATAACAAGGCTATTAAAATACAAAAATTGCGCATATCATAAAAATATGTCTAAATATATGCAAATTAAAATACTATTTGATTATTTTGGATGAGATAATGGTCCGATTTGTAAACAAATTCTTTAAAAGGCGAGATCGTTTCACTAAATCATTGTTGTTTTTAGAAAAAAGTGCGCCTTAAATGTTTTACCAAGAATAAGGCGTGAAAAGCATAAGGCGAGGCGTTTCTCCCAAGCCTTAAGCCTAGCCGGAGCCTAGGCGGGTTTTTTAGAACAGTGATATATATATATAGGTGTCCAGACACAGGGACACCTGGATGACACTTCCTTCGAGTCAGACGTCTGCTGCCGCAGCTGTGGATGCATGCAGGTTCTCAATCGATGCTTTTATCCTTGTATTCTAGATAGGAGGTATT
Organism: Sambucus nigra; assembly: GCA_949130495.1. Taxonomy (NCBI): domain Eukaryota; kingdom Viridiplantae; phylum Streptophyta; class Magnoliopsida; order Dipsacales; family Adoxaceae; genus Sambucus; species Sambucus nigra. The sequence continues at coordinate 287,298,361 of OX422215.1, read as the reverse complement.
GTATATACATTCGGGTTAATAACCCAACTACTTTTATTTATTCTTTTCCAGTGTTTTAGCGCGGCATTCGATATGGTTGTATCATATTTTAACCGAGTGTTCGATTATCTTATTTCATTTCAGTTTCATTATAAATTGTGTGGATGTTTTAATTGTAGTTGTTTAAAAAGAGTAGTTAAGTGAAAATTTTGATGCCAGCCTAATAGGTTATTAGTAATTAAAATAGATTTTCGATAGTGATGCTAAGAATGATCCATATGCGACTCATGTTCTAATTTGATATAGGAGTGATCGCCCGGTATTTTATTAGGCGGGGTGTCAAAGTTCATAAACTCTTCTGGAGCGTTATGTATAACCTCTTCCAGAGCGTTATTTGGGCATGTTTTTATTTAATCTCCACTTCCAGGGAATCAAATAGTTGGTACCTATAGGTTTGCCACGCTTCTGGCATGCAATGAATTTATTTGCTGCCAGAATTTATTTTATCCTTCTGGGATAATGATTTTGGCAAGCACATTTGCAACTAGTACATGTGACATTTGATATTACAATATATTTTTTTTCACATCATTTTCACATTGAGCGAGATAAGGAATTATTTGAGACAAAGTGGAAGAATTCCACGATAATTCTCGTCGTTCTTCAAGAACGAGCATTCAACGATAATTCTCATCGTTCTTCAAGAACGAATTGTTCTTTAAATATAATTTTGTGACAACCCGCTCACCAAAATAAGGGGTGGCCAGCCCAATACTCCAATATAACGGAATCATGGATGGAATCATTCTCAGCATCATAACAAAAATATAGAGTATCTAGGATAACCACCCAATATTTCAGAAAACGGGTTGCCAAAAATTTTGATTTGAAAGTAAATAAATGAAAACAAACAACCCAATTCCTGAAAGATAAGGGAAACCCCAAGACATATATAAATAATACAACAAGAATACGATAAAAAGACCGAATAGGTAACCAGTCACTAACTGATACACCAATAATACGCAAGTACAATAAGTTACTTATTACATTACATTAGACATTTACAAAAGCTTGGGCCTCTCGCCCGAATAAAAGACTTGATCTTAACTAGAATAAAAAGAGAAAACGTCTATACCAAATGTGTCCCGTAATACCCGCAATGCATCACGGCTCGTCGAAAACATCGGAATCGGAATTCAAATCAGGCATCCTTGCGGCGGAGTACCTGAGCAGAGACAAGATGAATATGCAACAAGAAAAGTAACCAGGTCAGGGCCCGGTTCAATATGATTACCAGATGAATAAAGAGTATGACAGTTATGTATAATAAATCGTGAAGAAAGAGAAATAAGAAGCAACCTATACAATTTAAAACATAAGCTAAGCAGGAACAAAAATAAGAAGCATTAAACTAAAGACTTCACCAAAGGTGCCAATTATTTCATATATCTTTTCCTTAGCAGGAAGTATATATATATATAATCAAAATCTTTTACTCTTTAAGGAGATTTTATCTCAATTTTACCTTTTGTAAAAATCCTTTCGTTATCAGGAAAATAATCATTTTCAAATGCTCTTTGTGGCATTTACATGTGCTCTTTGTGGCACTCCATCATGCTCTTGTGGCATATCAAATACATCAAGTCCCACTTGATTATGAACTGTTATAATTATATACATATAACGAATTCTAAGACCGCCCGTCCGGGTTTCCCCACTGTGCGCGCCCCTAAATGACCATCATCTTCCAGGGCCTATCATTAGACAACCTGGGCACCTATATCGCAAGACGTCGGGAAGCGGCCATGAGCCTGCGGGGTAGTCAAGACCACACCCGGAATCTCCTACCCATCGCAGAAAAATATACAACAATAAGCGCTCCCATGGCCTAGGACTATATCCACCCTGCATTCATTAGCCAGGGGGCTTCACCTCGCGTGTGGACTTCCCTTATGATGTCATTTAGAGAGGTGTGTTTAAGCCATTTTATTTATCATATCGAAAATCAAGTAAACCATTATTTACCGGTTTCATGATTAAGTAAATTATCATTTACAAATATCAATACCATTTCCATTTCATTTCCATCCCACGTATATGTTTCATTTTACTCGAAACCCTTTCTATTTATTTTGTAAATAATCTAACTTACCATCCATAGTCATACGATAGCTTATATCAACACTACAACCTCAAAGGAGTAAATAAACTCTTCATTATCTCCAAGCATTCTAGGAGGTTATTTTAGAACCCCAAGCTTATCATCTTTCGAAGGAATGAAATGACTTTCAATTTATTCTCCAAACTCACCTTTATGGCGTTATTATGAACCACCAAGGTTAACATAGTTCAATCGAACTTTTAAAATCTCCCAACATTCTTTTGGGGTGGTAATATAAACCATCAAAACTAGTATAGCTTAATTAAGCTCCTAAGGTCTCCCGAACATAACACTACATCTCCTAGTTTTATAATAATTAACTAGAAGAAAAGAATGCCTTATCATTAATAGGCCTAACCCCGGAAAAATCCCCACATAACCCATTCCTAATGTAGGGTAGACATCTAACTCATCTCACACTCTAGGACTCTAAGTTTACTTCATTCAAGAAGGTTCCTAATCCCTATATTTAAAGAAAAGGATTGAAATTGAGTTATAAAATTAACTCAAAAACAGCAGGAAAACGAATCAATTCGCCCAAGGGCCGAATCGATTCGCCCCAGCGAATCGATTCGCCCAAAAAGTTAATCGGTTCGGACTACTAAACCAACTTTCTGCAATTGACCGAATCGATTCGGCCTCAATCCCGAATCGATTCGGGTTATGCAGACCTGCCAATTTCCCTTAGCGAATCGATTCGCCCAAAGGGCCGAATCGATTCGGACCTGCAAATTTGCCAAAAATGGCTACGAAGGGTTATGAACCCTAAATCCTCCAAACTTCAAATCTCTTCCTTCTTACACACAACCAACAACAAAAATCTACCCTAAACTAATCTACATGATTATTAACCATCAAAACCCACAATTTCTTCAACATAAATCAAGACTAGGGTTTAAATCCCACAAATTCTACATTTAAGTCATAAATGTAAATACACAACTATCATACAATTTATGCATCTTAAATCACATATTAGCAAGTAGAAAACTTGCCTTGATGTAGGGAATATCAGATTTCTTTGAGTAGGAGCATCAATCCATCTTCAATCTTCATTTTCTCTTCTTTCTCCATTCTTTCTCTTCCTCTTTCTTTCTCTCCTTTCTCTCTATGTTCAAGACATAAAATGGGGAAAAAAATAAGGGATTTTGGATACTAAAATCGTGGCTTAAGTTAAAACTCCCAACTCAAATGGTTAATACCACATTAAAATGACTCCCAAATACGCGTATAAGCTAAAACCAGGTAAAAGTGCCCGGAACACAAAATACAATATGGCACTTATTTTGACTGTCTCGCACCTTCCGAGACTAACTACACCCTCTAAACTGGCATCCGGAAATTTTATAAATTATTTCGAGTTCCAAAATAATTTAAACTAAAAGGCCATTTAAAATATATGACACTACAGACATGCAACTTGATGTTATTTACTTTCACATACAGTAAATATGCATCAATCTAGTAAATATTAACTTTCAATTCATTAAATTAATATTTACTCCAGTCCCCACATTTTATATAATTACCCTATGCGGTAAAATCAGTATAAAATGAGCCTCCCAGAATCGAGGGTTGTTACATACTCCCCCCCTTAAGAGGGAATTTTGCCCCCAAAATTCGGGCATACCCAAATCTGATAAGGGTATACTACTCTAAACTAGGATTCTACCATCCTAAACAAACTCCTCGTTATTGCAACGCCCCAAATGGACCCGGACTAAGATCGACCCTATCGATCTCAATCTACATCATTTGTGCTCTAGCATAGCACAAAGCGTTCCTCACCAACTACGGATCCTATCTTCCTACGGCGAAAGGTGATGTCCTCGCGACTCGGCAAAATTAGCCGAATCTCTAGCATCATGTTACATCACACCTTGGGGCATTCGTACCAACTCTAAGTGGCTTAGCCCTAACGCTACTCAGCTATCCCCCGCCTCGACGTATCTCATCAAGGCGTATGGCTTAAAAGCCAAATCTCTAAAGAAATGTTCCGAGACCACTCCAAGTCCAAGGAACATATTACCCATTGGTTCCATCCAACGAGTATACGAATTACTAAACCGACCACGCTAGGCCACTCACGAAACCATGCCTTAGGAAATGGTCCATAAGACCACTCCAAAACCTAATGGTTGCACGAAAATCTCCATCCATACCATTACTGCTCCCATCTGCTATGTATGCTAAGGCGCACGTTCGTAATATGCCTTTCGGCATAAGTCAATTTCCTCCATTTCATCCATCCACTTTAGGGTGGTAGGATATACGCCATTTCCATACGGTTCCCATTACTTCGCGGAAACTTTTGCTAAACCTTCGACACGAATTTCTAGTTTCGGTCCATCCTATTATAATAGGCATCTCCCACGGTTTTTACTATTCCTCCATCGAGAACGGGGTATACTCTTCTACAAGTAGTCCGTCCATAATGGCCGGGAATGCAACAGTCTGATCAAACGATTAACCATTTTCTCAAATGGGATCATGACCAGTTCGATGACGGTAGTCCCATGCAGGCGTCTATGAATACCCTTCTTCGTTTCACTACTACTCTCTTTACACGAGTAGGTGAAATGGTCAATCACAGACAGACACGCTCTTACTACCGAGTCTTCCTATTCATGCTCATTCTACTTGGCCTTCCATGCCATTACCATCATCTCTGATGAGTTCTCTACTCGACACGTCCACTAGCCCAATCGCATTTCCTTAGCGAATGAGAGAATATCCAATCACTAGTTCTTCTGAACCCCGAGCACCAACTCGATTCCTCCCACAACATATTGCAACAACTTGTTGCTTGCGAGAAGGACCAAATTTCCTGCCCAGGAAGTAGTGCCTTATCTATTTAAAGTGATCACTACCACGATGAATCTTAATTCAAGCACGGGATATTACTTTCCACAAGTTTAAGCTTGTGCGATGCATAAACAGTGAGTCTATGCCCTAGTATTATTACTCCCCAATCCTGGCAGAACTTACTCATTAAACTCACTCTCGAGCTTACAATCATGGCTCAGGAGTGAGGATCCACCCGTCCTTATTAACTCCCCGGAAATGAAATTACCAACGTAACATTATTTCTAAGAAATGCCTCATCTCCTTCGGCCGAACCTACCAAACCTCTCGAGACCCCATAATCTCGCTCCTAAAGGATCTAATCTCTTATAGAGTTAACCCACAACTTATTTGTGGTCAACTCCTAACAACCATCCTAAGCTAACGCCACCTACCCTCAAGGTCTTACATCCTAAACATCCTAAGGTCTATCTATATATATCCTACCTAAGTCGTAAGCATATAATACTAAATACAACCCTAGTGCCCAAGATCTTACTCAACTTCCGACATTCGCTCGGGTTCATGCGTGGGACGTCTCGCCGAAGCGAAATCCAGACAAGGAACCCTCCCGTTACACTACTACCTCGCATCGTCGGTCATTAAGATGTGACGGTCTAAGACACATGATCGGGATCGGTAAACTTAACTTACAATTCTATTAACAAAATTCTACTCCTAGACTTTACCTTAGCATTCTATACATGAAATAAGAGAAAGGAAATATGGCATCTCTCCACTCCCAACGTCGTTAAGGTTCACGCGTGGAGCGTCCCGTAAAGCGGAATCCAAACAAGGAACCCCTCCTATGCATTACTGCTTAACTTTGTTGGTCGTGAAGATAAGTCATAACACCCACATACAATGCAAGCAAGCAATAAAACACTCATACCAGGTAACACATATGACCCATATACATAAAAATATCATCACTCGCTTCATAACGAGTGAAGAAAAGATAGAACTTCCATACCACGGAAGTCATATAATTACCCTTCTATAATAGCGTAAATACTACTACAAGCTCAATATACACACCCGAGTCTATCGTAGACACAATACTACTAAATCTTATCCTAAGGAATATACACTACCCACCTATAAGGTAGAATTCCCTCCACAATTTGCCAAGCACTCCGGGTCAATATTAATGGTTCTCAGACTCCATATTCGAGCCTTACACATACCAACATTATCTCCCCAACTCCCCAACCAAGCATTTTACTCTTGCCCTTACTCTCCACTCAACGAAATTTAAAATGAGTGGTTCTACACTCCACATCATAACCGTTATTCCGACTCTGGCTGACAATAATTGCCCATGCAGTCCCTCTTACTTTCTCAGTAAAAGAGGACACGCTCTTGGCCTCCTCTTCCTCAGTTTAATGAAATTTCCCCAGGTGGGTGTCCATCGATGGGGTTTCACGATTCTTACTCCATCAGAAGTGTTAACAGCACCTATTTTGGAGCCTAACACTTCATGGTGCATGATCTCGTCTCCCTAACCATCCAACACCTTATTCGCCATCGGTCGTTAACCGAACGTCTTGTGAACATTCGGGAATCCACCTTCTCCTCAGTCCAGTTATCCCAGAGAAACTCGCCTTTGCAAGTATCCACCGGGCTTCTCTATGGGTCAAACTTCTGGCACCCACGAATATAGTGACCACATTTTCATCACCACAACACTTCTTCTATAGGTGAAGGATTTTCCTCCATTCTACTACAGGGCACTTCTCCACTTCAATATAACATCGCGTGAATTCTCAAGTTTAGTACCACTTCCTACTTCTAGCGGTACTTGGGAAACTACATCAACTGAAATTTGCAGTCGTAATAGCAAGACAAGAAAGTGCTACAAAAAGGGAGCGACCTCTAAAGCGGTCCCCCTCCCCGACCACAACTTACAGTTCTCCACACACCTTCCCATAATGCCCTTCTTCTATCGACCCATTATTCTCACACGAATACGCAAAAGATTTTATAGATTCTACCTCACGGTAGAAGAACGAAATCTCACAAGAGAAATCAACGATCTTAATCCTAAGGCTTTACATCAAATCAAGAGCAATGCTGAAAACTTAAGGCGTCCACACAGATTCCTAAGGACTCTAGAACCTGATGCTCTGATACCATCTGTGACAACCCGCTCACCAAAATAAGGGGTGGCCAGCCCAATACTCCAATATAACGGAATCATGGATGGAATCATTCTCAGCATCATAACAAAAATATAGAGTATCTAGGATAACCACCCAATATTTCAGAAAACGGGTTGCCAAAAATTTTGATTTGAAAGTAAATAAATGAAAACAAACAACCCAATTCCTGAAAGATAAGGGAAACCCCAAGACATATATAAATAATACAACAAGAATACGATAAAAAGACCGAATAGGTAACCGGTCACTAACTGATACACCAATAATACGCAAGTACAATAAGTTACTTATTACATTACATTAGACATTTACAAAAGCTTGGGCCTCTCGCCCGAATAAAAGACTTGAACTTAACTAGAATAAAAAGCGAAAACGTCTATACCAAATGTGTCTCGTAATACCCGCAATGCATCACGGCTCGTCGAAAACATCGGAATCGGAATTCAAATCAGGCATCCTTGCGGCGGAGTACCTGAGTAGAGACAAGATGAATATGCAACAAGAAAAGTAACCAGGTCAGGGCCCGGTTCTATATGATTACCAGATGAATAAAGAGTATGACAGTTATGTATAATAAATCGTGAAGAAAGAGAAATAAGAAGCAACCTATACAATTTAAAACATAAGCTAAGCAGGAACAAAAATAAGAAGCATTAAACTAAAGACTTCACCAAAGGTGCCAATTATTTCATATATCTTTTCCTTAGCAGGAAGTATATATATATATAATCAAAATCTTTTACTCTTTAAGGAGATTTTATCTCAATTTTACCTTTTGTAAAAATCCTTTCGTTATCAGGAAAATAATCATTTTCAAATGCTCTTTGTGGCATTTACATGTGCTCTTTGTGGCACTCCATCATGCTCTTATGGCATATCAAATACATCAAGTCCCACTTGATTATGAACTGTTATAATTATATACATATAACGAATTCTAAGACCGCCCGTCCGGGTTTCCACACTGTGCGCGCCCCTAAATGACCATCATCTTCCAGGGCCTATCATTAGACAACCTGGGCACCTATATCGCAAGACGTCGGGAAGCGGCCATGAGCCTGCGGGGTAGTCAAGACCACACCCGGAATCTCCTACCCATCGCAGAAAAATATACAATAATAAGCGTTCCCATGGCCTAGGACTATATCCACCCTGCATTCATTATCCAGGGGGCTTCACCTCTCCTGCGGACTTCCCTTATGATGTCATTTAGAGAGGTGTGTTTAAGCCATTTTATTTATCATATCGAAAATCAAGTAAACCATTATTTACCGGTTTCATGATTAAGTAAATTATCATTTACAAATATCAATACCATTTCCATTTCATTTCCATCCCACGTATATGTTTCATTTTATTCGAAACCCTTTCTATTTATTTTGTAAATAATCTAACTTACCATCCATAGTCATACGATATCTTATATCAACACTACAACCTCAAAGGAGTAAATAAACTCTTCATTATCTCCAAGCATAATAGGAGGTTATTTTAGAACCCCAAGCTTATCATCTTTCGAAGGAATGAAATGACTTTCAATTTATTCTCCAAACTCACCTTTATGGCGTTATTATGAACCACCAAGGTTAACATAGTTCAATCGAACTTTTAAAATCTCCCAACATTCTTTTGGGGTGGTAATATAAACCATCAAAACTAGTATAGCTTAATTAAGCTCCTAAGGTCTCCCGAACATAACACTACATCTCCTAGTTTTATAATAATTAACTAGAAGAAAATAATGCCTTATCATTAATAGGCCTAACCCCGGAAAAATCCCCACATAACCCATTCCTAATGTAGGGTAGACATCTAACTCATCTCACACTCTAGGACTCTAAGTTTACTTCATTCAAGAAGGTTCCTAATCCCTATATTTAAAGAAAAGGATTGAAATTGAGTTATAAAATTAACTCAAAAACAGCAGGAAAATGAATCGATTCGCCCAAGGGCCGAATCGATTCGCCCTAGCGAATCGATTCGCCCAAAAAGAGAATCGGTTCGGACTACTAAACCAACTTTCTGTAATTGACCGAATCGATTCGGCCTCAATCCCATATCGATTCGGGTTATGCAGACCTGCCAATTTCCCTTAGCGAATCGATTCGCCCAAAGGGCCGAATCGATTCGGACCTGCAAATTTGCCAAAAATGGCTACGAAGGGTTATGAACCCTAAATCCTCCAAAACTTCAAATCTCTTCCTTCTTACACACAACCAACAACAAAATACTACCCCAAACTAATCTACATGATTATTAACCATCAAAACCCACAATTTCTTCAACATAAATCAAGACTAGGGTTTAAATCCCACAAATTCTACATTTAAGCCATAAATGTAAATACACAACTATCATACAATTTATGCATCTTAAATCACATATTAGCAAGTAGAAAACTTGCCTTGATGTAGGGAATATCAGATTTCTTTGAGTAGGAGCTTCAATCCATCTTCAATCTTCATTTTCTCTTCTTTCTCCATTCTTTCTCTTCCTCTTTCTTTCTCTCCTTTCTCTCTATGTTCAAGACATAAAATGGGGAAAAAATAAGGGATTTTGGATACTAAAATCGTGGCTTAAGTTAAAACTCCCAACTCAAATGGTTAATACCACATTAAAATGACTCCCAAATACGCGTATAAGCTAAAACCAGGTAAAAGTGCCCGGAACACAAAAATACAATATGGCACTTATTTTGACTGTCTCGCACCTTCCGAGACTAACTACACCCTCTAAACTGGCATCCGGAAATTTTATAAATTATTTCGAGTTCCAAAATAATTTAAACTAAAAGGCCATTTAAAATATATGACACTACAGACATGCAACTTGATGTTATTTACTTTCACATACAGTAAATATGCATCAATCTAGTAAATATTAACTTTCAATTCATTAAATTAATATTTACTCCAGTCCCCACATTTTATATAATTACCCTATGCGGTAAAATCAGTATAAAATGAGCCTCCCAGAATCGAGGGTTGTTACATACTCCCCCCCTTAAGAGGGAATTTTGCCCCCAAAATTCGGGCATACCCAAATCTGATAAGGGTATACTACTCTAAACTAGGATTCTACCATCCTAAACAAACTCCTCGTTATTGCAACGCCCCAAATGGACCCGGACTAAGATCGACCCTATCGATCTCAATCTACATCATTTGTGCTCTAGCATAGCACAAAGCGTTCCTCACCAACTACGGATCCTATCTTCCTACGGCGAAAGGTGATGTCCTCGCGACTCGGCAAAATTAGCCGAATCTCTAGCATCATGTTACATCACACCTTGGGGCATTCGTACCAACTCTAAGTGGCTTAGCCCTAACGCTACTCAGCTATCCCCCGCCTCGACGTATCTCATCAAGGCGTACGTATAGCATTTTGAAGCCAAATCTTATGATATATGAGAGACTTCAAGTTCAAATTAAAGAAACTCCAGGTTTATAATATATAACAAGCGCCACTAAAATAATTATGACAAATATTTCATTTTGAAACGTAATGAGAACCTAAGGTTCTCTATTTAATGTCACATATATATGAATCTTAACTCACAAAGTTCCTAGTGAGAATTATGTATAAAACTTCAAGTTTTTATCATTTGGATATGAGAACTTCCGGTTCTACATAAATAGTTGAATTTCAAGTTCAATATTATTAATGTCGAAGGACAATAAATTCTCGACCCATTTGTATAAAAAGTTCAGATTTGATTAGGGGATAAAAATATTTGATAAGCTTTGAAACAAGTGTCATTTGATGATAACTTAATCCATAGATTTCAATGCAGATTTGGACAAAGAATGGATGATGGGTATTGTTAGTGTGGAACATGGTTGGCGGATGATTGATGATGAAAAATTTATTGGAGCATTCGTGCTGGTAACATGTTGTAAAATAGAGGGAACACGCAGACATAATTTAGATAATTTAGAGGGAGTGGGTCTTTTTTCATTTCATTGATAATATTGGGTATAATTTTTCTTGTACAAAATCATATGAGGATCTTCCTATTTATAGGATATAGTGAGACATCCCAAAAGACAAAAATATGAATAAAAATCCATAAAAAAAAGCCACATTATTTAACATTCCCATGTACAATTGAAATTTTCAATTGTACATTCAGATAAACACACAAAAAACGTCAAATTGGTGTTTTTTTCTTCCTCTTCCAAAGCGAAAAATAGATAAAAATTATATAGAGTAAAACCAAAGGAACTGCCGAGTAATGCAAACACATACGAAACACGAAACTACATTTATTGGAATTGTAGAGTTGAATAGGATTTGTTGTGGGTATAATGTTTGTTCCCATCGTTGATCAAGCAACGCATGAGGCACCGTAGCTCTCTGTGTGGACATTGAAGTCCTCGTCTTCGGATGGACCATCGGGGCAGCATCTAACTATAGTTGAAATAAGAGAGATGATTAAGACTAATGCCACCCACAGCACCAATACTTTTATGCCTCCATCCCAGCTTGCCTCTTCTCTCCATTCCCTTCTCACCATCTCTCACTCTTTGGAATCACCAAGGTATGCTTATCTATGGTCAGAACCAAATCTATCAATCTATCAATACTTATACAGGGACACTTCTTGCCCTCTCCCTTTAACGTAAAATTCACGTCTTTTCTTCTCTCCAAAACTCTCCATCTCCCTCATCCCATTAACTTACCCCTCTCGTATGGAGGAGATGAAAAATTTCATCTCTCCACTTACCCAACCTTTTATATTCCACAAACACACGCCCATTTCCACCCAAATAAAGATGGCACTTTATAAATTTAGGAGATATTGTAATGTGTATTTTGGAAATAGGACAACAAATATTTTATTTATAATTTTAATCCCTATTTTTTAATAAAACCGCTGGTGCGGATCCATGTTCATAAAACGTCAACCAATTACAGAATGTAACATGTCCCTTTAATTTGAAAATATGAACTAAAAATGGAAAAAAAATGTTTGTTGTCCTATATCCATAATCAATATTATTTTAAGTCCTAAAATACATAATCTAAATAAAGATGCTTCTATTCCCAGTCTACCGTCAGCTGAAAACCCCCCTGAACCCACGTCGACATCTCCACAGGCACAATATATTTTTTTTAATTTAAGCTTTCCGTTCAGCCATTTCCACCCCGATAAAGGTACTTCTATTCCCATTCTACTACTAATCTACCATCATTCGAAAACCTGCCCGAACCCAGGCCAGCATCTCCACAGGTACAGTTTTTTTTAATTTAAGCTTTTCGTTCAGCTCCAGTCACATTTAGTTCAACTCCGCAGGTTTCATTTTGATTTACTGGGTTCAATTTCCTTATATATGTATGAATGATTTTTCATTATTTATATGGAGCCTTGAAGATGTGTAGATCTGGTTTTGGAGGATTGGGTGATTGAAATCGGGTTTGGGGATATTGGGTACGGTTGGATAATGGGTTAAAATCGGCCAGGTCTGGGTTTGGAGGACAGCAAGTCCGGTGCTCCGGTTTAGCTGGTTTGGGTTATGGGTTAAGTAGAACTGAGTAACGATTTTTGCAGGTTGGGCCTGGGTTTGGCCGGAGGTAGGAAGGTTGGGTTGCCTGATGCGCGTGTCACCGAAAAAGGGTTAGGAAGTAGTTATGATTAGAAGTTGGGCAATGGGTTCGTGAATGGGCTACGGTCGAAAACGAGTTAGGGAGTAATGGTCGCCGAATTTTGATGGATTTGATTGTAAATGTTGATTGATGGGTTTGATTCTAAATAATGTATGTTTTCCATTTTTTCCCATGTAAAAAATGTATTTCGGAAGGTAGAAGCATTATATATATATATATATATATATATATATATATATATATATATATATAGAGAGAGAGAGAGAGAGAGAGAGAGAGAGAGGCCCTCTCCTGTAAGGACTCCTTATGGTGCAAACTCCGGTACATACCATTTTTTTAAAATAGTAAAAAAAATGAATTTTTTGATGAAACTTCATGCATATGATCTCCATGGTGGGAAGATCATCTCCAATTTTTTTCACCAAAAAATTCAATAAAAAAATCGTTGAGATGAAGTGATATGTAAAAAAATGGTATAAATATGCATTTTCGACCGTTAAAATGTTGGTGATCATCTCACCCACTTTTTGATTGAATTTTTTGATGAAACTTCATGAATATGATCTCGATAGTGAGAAGATCATATCCGAGCCATTTTCGACAAATATTTTCTAATGATGGACTTTTTCTTTGTTTGAGAGGTAGTGGTAATTTTGATGTATTCATTATAGTAAGAGAATTTTATTATTTTATGCCTATTATAAAGTTATAAGTATTTTATAAGAGTCAATTTTTGGGTTTTTTTATTGTCATTGTCATCTTGGATAATGTCTTTCATGTAACTTTGGTTTTGTTATATAGCTTTATTTTTTTTAATGGTAGTCCATTATGTTTTATAAAGTGTTTTGTTAGCACAAGTAAGACTTACTTGGAGACTAAATAATATCTAAACCTAGATGTTTTTTGTTTTCAATTCATGTTATTCTCGTATTGTTTGAACAAATGTCTCAAAGATGATGGTAAAAAATATTCATCTAAATTTGTATCCATATTTTTCTTCACATTTTTCACGCATTGCGTTTCGACTGCGCGGATCGCGCGGGTTTACACCTAGTACTACTATAAAATGCTATACAAGAAATTTATATCTCCTTTTCAATGAGACCATCCACGTAAGACTATGTAATTCCCTTTCTCTCTCCTCTCATTTCTTATTTTCAAACACATTATGTGATTAATAAATACACGTAATCAAATGCTATACAACTGACTTTTCTACGCCCTTAGATCTCTTCTGCCTCTTTATCTTCTAACTTTTCCCCTTATCTCTTCCGCTTATATAAAAATCCATTTAGCCCTCAACTTTCCCCCTTCTCTCTCCTAAGCGTCTCTCGATTCTGGTTAGCTCACTTTTGAAACTAGGAGTAGCTATAAAAAATTGTGTGCATATCAATAACATCTCTATTTGTTGTTTTATTATTTTCTTTATTTCAGCAAAATAGACCATTGATTTCCCGAAATGTAGCTGATGTTTTGCAAAAGTTGAATTTTAAAAAAACTGCAATACAATAGGCGTTAGATACTCTCGCTGATGGTGGTAAAATATCATTCAAGGAGTATGGTAAGTAGAAAATAAACCTTGTTAGGCAAGATCAATTTGATATTCCAAATACTGGAGAGCTCAATCAGATGAAGGACAAAATGTCAAACTATAAGAAAAGTTGGATGAACAAAGGAAAGCAGTTAGCCAAGTCGAGGGACGTATTGTTCTTATAACACTTTGTGTATCTTTTGGGAGTGACAAATATAAATTCCTGATCATTTGAAAGTTACAGTGCTAGATTTAAAATTAGGGTCTTTCACAATTAGATCCGAAGAGGAATAAATTTTATATATGTGGTCCAAATACTTATTGGGATGTTAAATTATGGTCTTTCACAATTAGATTCGAAAACTATTTTAACTTTTATGAAGACAAAAACTTAGTGGACTTCATTCAATTATAAGTGCTTACACGGGACGTTTATTTATTTTCTATTTTATTAAGCTTCCTGGATCAAAACTTTCATGAACTATAAGCCTATAACATGCTAAGAAGTATTTGATAACTTTTCATCTATTTGTGATGGATTCGGTTGCAGAGATAAAATCTCTACAGTTAAATTTTTCATCTTATTGTTTTCTTTGTTGCTACAGATGTCAAAACCCTAGGAATGGAGATGGGGGGATTGCCCAATGTTTGACATCACAAAATAGTATATAACCAAACAATTTCTTAAATTGATGTTTGCTTTAACCGGAAGGGAGGTGTGTCTTCACTCAACATGATTTACTGTGGGTAACATGACAATTTTTTTTGTATTATACCACATGGTATCCATATCAGCTTTAAGCTCACCATGATTAATTCCCGCCCAAGGTTCGTGGCTTCCGCTGGCCAAGCATTAATTTGACAGCGCCGGGAATCAAACTTGGGATTAAACACAATTCACACCCAAGACTATCCCAGTGATAGCCTTATACCACTAGGCCGAGGCTTGGTTAATAACATAACAATTAAACCCTATTTTTAACCATTGTTGGTATGAACCACTCAACCTCAGGGTTTCATCATCTATCTATCTCTACCCTTTTTTTACTTTTTTAGGGATTTGTTTTATTTTGTGCATTTTATTTTGAGGTTCTTTGGGGATATTTATACTTGAATAATGGTACACACACGATACTTAGTATCAGATTCATACCAAATACTTTTTATATGGCTTGTAATATAGTGCAGGTTGGTCTTTACTTTCTTGCCATATATAGGAATTCAGAAATTGGGCTCCATCTATGTACTGAAAATGCCTATTCATAATATATACTCTTTTCCAATAAAAAAATTTAAACATATTTGTACGAGTTTTTATGGGTTTTATTTGTTGGTTTGAAATATTTATCTTCTTTCCTTCCCCTCTCTCTAAAATGGTGTATTTACTAGATTTTTTTTTAATTTTATTTTATGCTTGTATTTCTGTTAAGTGTCAAATATGCAGCAAAATAATGATTATTTTCATCTGACTTCACATTTTCCCCCATTTTTCGAGTAATAAGACATCTCCTGTTATCTTGAAAATAAGATCTCCACTAAAGGTTCATCTTATATTTTACATTTCATAATGCAATCCTATGTTTATTCTCACAGGAAATGGAGGTTAATGAAGGAATGGTAGAAGAATAGTGGAAAATGAGTTGGTAATATCTCTGCCTAGGACATTCATCTCAAACTTTGTTATAAATATGGTGTTTCAATTATATTTTTGTTTAGGAATTTTATTCCTTTAAGGGATTAGGATATGGCTATTGTAATTTTGTACGAATTTCTTTTTGTAATCTTTTCTCCATCTTATGTTGTCATACAATAACCATTTTAGTTATGTTTTGATTTGATATATTAAGTCTTAATTTTTTTAATAAGTTAGACTTGAAAATAGAATAGGTTATTTATTTTAAATTGTGGATTTGATGGTAAATATGATCTACAAAGGCCGATGGCTCGACGAAAATATTTTAATGATTTTTTATTCCTTAAATTACTATTTTCAATCATAATATACAAGGTGATAAGTGTGACTACGCCAACAACACATGTTTATTAGTTTTAAACTATGGGTTTTATGGTAATTAAGTTTCGCCCGCGCATCGCGCGGGTTTACAACTAGTAAACCTAAAAATGGAAGGCAATAAATAATAATATTACATTGATTGATTGTTATAAATACACGTATTTCGTTGGATTAGGTGAAATTACACGGCAATTCCAATGATCCACTTTAATTACTTAGTCAACCAACGACAAAGTTCACTTTAATAGATTTAAATAAAGCTCCTTTCTCCTTTGATTCAATACGAATTACATGGTAGCGGCAGTCTCTTTGTCAAAGTAAATTTCCTTTATCCCACTAAAATCGGATGGATCATGGCCATGGGGTGAAGTAATGCACTAATGTGGTGTAATTAGGTCCATTTAAAAATAGAATGTCTTAGATTTTCTATATATTATAAATATAAAGTGCTTATTATAAATTAAAGCTTGGCATAACCAATTCAAATTGACATAGCATTTTTTCAATTATGAATAATAGAGTTTTACATCATTGTTTATGACTAGTTGGAAACTCGCGAGATGCGTGGAGTAAACACGATCTTAGGTATTATAACCCAAATCACTAACAAACTAAAAAACTATAAATATTATGTAGACACAAAATAAGTTAACACAAAAATTATAATAAGAATGGAAACAATGTTGATAATATACTCTTGTCCAAATTGAGTCAGAATCTTCCAACGAAATTGTTCACCACCAAGTCAAAAAAAACTCTGAAGTTAAAATTGAACACAAAATCTCTTAAATTAAAAAAGTGGAAACCTAAATAATTAAAAGATAGGGTTATGAAATCTCCAAAAGATCACACAACATATAAAAACTGATATCAAATCTCCTTAATTCTAAAGTTCACGCAACATATGTGAATATAAATATATACACACAAAACCTCACATTCCAAATATTGAATCAAATTTGGAAATCTTCATCTTTAAATATAAATATAAAATGCCCGGATCATCAAATATATTACACACACAAATTCTTGTATATTATCAATATATAAAAATTTGCCTACTATGAAAGAGGCTAACATAAAATTATTTCACCGAGTAGCTCATTGTGACACCCCGCCTAATTAAATACCGGGCGATCACTCATTTATTAAATTAAAATCAAGGTGAACAGTTGGTTCATTCTTAGCATCACTGTCGTAAAAATAACATTTCCAAATTAACACCCTAATTAATTAAGCTAAGTGTCAAAACCATTTTTAACATTACTAACCAAATTTTATTTTTAAAGAAAAATTATTCATTTAATTATTAACAACATTTTCAATAAGTAAGAATCATCCCACAATTATCCTGGAACATAATCCGATTAATTTAAACATTCAACATTCAAAATCCCAACCTTTAAAACCTAAAGTAAAACATACATGCTGAATAAATCACAAAGTAACAGTACAAGAAATAACTGAAATACCAATGTCCCAATAAAACAGATAAATAGTGGAAAGGGCGACACAGGCCCAATAAGGAGAATGATAGAAGCGGAATCAAGTAAATGAAATCGTCTAAGCAAGTGGACCGCAACTCCCACCTAACCTGCAGCACGTTCCTTCCAAGGGATCCTAAACAAGACGCCCCTGTGGCTAGGCACCTGTAATATATACATATATATACAAGAGAGAAAGAGGAAAAGAAACGGGTCAGTGCCCGATAGTGTATATGATTTAAAAATTCGTTTAGCAAGTATTTAAATTGATACAGGCCAATGCAACAACATATTAATGCGACACTCTCTTGAGAAATTCTCACCTCTCTTCTAATGTGCACACCTATCGTACTAACCTTCCCAATGATTTATCTCATCATATATCACACTAACTTTCTCCAAGGATTTAACTTATCTTAGGTGACTCTCAAGATCTAAGATTTAACAACATCATGGTTTAAAAGGATAATTTCATTTAGCACAAAACGCTCATTTTAACTTTATTGATTCATAAAGTTTTTTTTTTCAATATTATATCATACTTTTCCAAAACAAGTATTCCCAATTTGAGTCATTACACATGTCTTACTTACCATAACACAGTAGGCAGTTTCCCAAATTTCAGGAATTCATATATATATTAAATACTCGTATAATATATATATTCTAACCGCACCCCACATAAAAATTATGGTGCGGGCATACTCTACTATCCAATCCCCGTATCAATCGTACTAAAGGGAATACAAGTTCGGAATCACTCTCGAACTGTATAAATACATACACAAACAATATTGAGGCGAAGCATAGTTTCCAAGTCCAATAGGTCAGTACATACCCTCACGTCTCTTAGGACCGTCCGACTATCGATCCGATAGCCCGTACCTTGGATTCCTATCTTCTAGGGTACGAGTAAATATCCCCCCATAAGGCAACACAAGATAAGATCGTCCCAGCGCGGCAACCTCAGGGATAGCAAGTAGCGGGGGCATGATTTTCACATGTATATAATATATGCATACACAATCATATAAATATACCACTTTCATCATATCAATTTAGGTTTATCCCATAACCCATAATCACAACATTTATCTTTATCTTTCCATTATTTATCACGTATGATGGTTCGTTTCTAACTTTAATTCGAAGGGTTTTTCCAACTTACTACGTAACCCTCATGGACTCTATTCTTCCAAATGTACAATTCAGTAGGTATTCATTTACGTTCCAACGTAGCTCTCTTACGTGTCTCTCCCCTTTAATGTATATACTTACGTTGTCCCTTATGTAAAATATCCCAAAGATATAGATTTCACCTTACATTAAAGGTCTCTTATTCATTAATGAATCCTACTGGTCATCATTATCTCCCAAATTATTTTAACAAGGATGTATAAGGAATTTCCTTCATTTCGAATCAATTCAACAAATTTAAAAAGGAAACTTAAGTCTGCCAGGAGGGGTCGATCGATCGAGGTATGGGACTCTGGGCTCGATCGATCGATCAAGCAGGTCTGCGAAATCTGCAGATTTGCAGTTACGGGTTTCATCTTCTAACCTTCACCAAATCCATATTTTTCATGCCCAATCGACCCAAAATTTATACTACTGACATTATATCATCTTACTATGAAATTTCAACGTAAAGCATGTAGATTTCTATTATTAAACATGGATCAACAAGCCCCAAATTCATATAAAACCTCAAGAACCCTAGAATTTCATTAATAGGTTCCAATCCATCTTTTCCATAATTTTCTTCATCTACAACCTCATAAATTCATGGTTCAATCCTCTACATGTTAAGGGGTTTCCAGAATAACAATTAATCCATCCCTACATGCAATTTCCTATCTCATATTTTAGGTTTCTTCCATAAAAGCTCATTCTAATTACTCCTAAACTAATATGAAAGATGCATCAAAGAAATAAGAAAGATAAACACTTGCCTGGGATTTTCAGAAGTCTGGTTTGGTGCCGAAATTGGTGTGGTTGCGTTCCCCGTTTCGCGATCTACTCGTTGGCGGCGGTGCAAACGGTTGAGTTTTGAGCCTTGGAATGCCTTGAGAGCTCTCTCCTCTCTTATCCAATGTACGTTCTAGTGTTTTGAGCTTTCTAACCCAAGATGATAACCCAGATATCTGATATAACCCCTTTAATTTTCGTGGGTTTAATTACCCAAAAATACAAAATGACTAAAATGCCCTCCTGGGGTACTAATTAGGCCTAAAAACGCCCCGAGACCCAAATCAAACCCCCGGGTATACTTTTCTTACTATCTCGACCCTTCTGGACGCGTTGGCACACTCAAAACGACCATACGAACAACTTATAAAATATTCACTTCTATTTATCAATATTTAGTCCCGACGCGACACGGGCACGTCCCGACTCAAATTTCCAGAATTGTCATTTTATTCACTCGTGACATTCAATATAACCAATATTATATATTACTTTGCTCATTAGTAATATTCAACAAATTTCCCATAATTACTAACTCTCGTCACGTTAATAATTATAACATAATTAATTTCCGGATTTTATTAAATAATTAATTCACCTTAAATTTAATAAATCCCCAAATTAATATAGCATAAAAATATAGCATAAAAATACGGGGTATTACATACTTCCCCCCTCATAATGGAATTTCGTCCCGAAATTCAGAAAATAAGGCATACCTGGTGAGAACAAATCTGGATATCTCTCGCGCATATCGGCCTCGCGCTCCCAAGTGGATTCCTCCATGTTATGATGCTCCCACTGGATCCGTACAAGTGGAACTATCTTCGATCTCAATTTCCTCTCACTATAGTCTAGGATAGCCACCAGTCTCTCCTCGTAAGATCTGTCAGGCTGTAAGTCTATCTCATCTATCGCAATGTGAGTATGGGCCATATCATCCCGAAGATATCGTCTCAATGACGAGATGTGAAATACATCGTGAATGCGATGTAATTGCTCTGGTAGTCCCAATCTTTGTGCTACCGGCCCAATCCTCTCGATAATGGGAAATGGTCCCACGTACCTCGGGGCCAATTTCCCTTTCTTCCTGAACCTGATCACTCCTTTCATAGGAGATACACGCAGTAACACTTGGTCCCCCACATTAAACTCCCGGGAGAACCGTTTCGCATCGGCGTAGCTCTTCTGTCTGCCCTGGGCTACTCGAATGTGACTCCTAATCATCTCAATCCTCGCGGAGGTTTCCTGAATCACCTCTAGTCCTAACAACTTGTTATCCCCCACCTCGAGCCAACAAGCTAGGGAACGACAAGGCCTGCCATACAAAGCCTCAAATGGAGCCATGCCAATCGTGAACTCATAAGAGTTATTATAAGCAAACTCTACCAGTGAAAGGTGTGGCTCCCAACCTTCTCCAAAATCAAGAACACACATGCGTAGCATATCCTCCAACATCTGATTAGTACGCTTTGTTTGTCCATCTGTTTGTGGGTGATAAGCTGAACTCAACCTCAACTCAGTACCCATAGCCTCCTGAAAGCTTTCCCAAAAACGTGACACGAAAGTCTTGTCTCTATCTGACACAATATTCAGGGGCACCCCATGTAATCTGACAATCTCAGCAATGAACAACTGAGCATACTGACATGTGGTATAATCTGTCTGCACCGGTAGAAAATGATCCACCTTGGTCAAACGGTCTACAATCACCCAGATGGAGTCGTGGCCCCGTTGTGATGTAGGTAACCTTGTAATAAAATCCATGGAAATACTCTCCCACTTCCATGCAGGTACTTCCAATGGATGAAGCAACCCTGACGGTTTCTGATGGTCCACCTTCACCAGCTGGCAGGTATAACACTTGGACACAAACTCAGCAATGCCCTTCTTCATCCCACTCCACCAGTATTGTCTCCTCATATCCTGGTACATCTTATCTCCTCCAGGATGCACTGTAAATCGGGACCCGTGATATTGGGTCATCACTGCATGACTCAATTCTGCCCCTTCTGGAACCACCAATCTCCCATTAAACCTTAAACCCCCATCAGAACTAACAGAATAGGACTCAGTACCTTTAGCTAAAAGTCGTACAATCTGCTCCTGGCAAAACGGGTCTGTGGTCTGTGCCTGTATCACCCTCGTAACAATCTCGGGTGTGACTGTCATAACAGATATGAAGGAACGGGCTACTGCGTCCTGGTGACCCAACTCCTTCCACTTCTCTTTCCAGACATCCGCTACCTCATTTACCGGTCTACGACTCAACGCATCAGCAACTACGTTGGCCTTCCCCGGATGATACTGTATGTCGAACTGATAGTCTTTCACAAACTCTAACCATCTGCGCTGACGCATATTCAGCTCTCGTTGAGTGAACAGCTACTGCAGTGATTTGTGGTCTGTGAACAAACGGAACTTCTCCCCTAATAAATAGTGTCTCCATATCTTCAATGCAAAGACGACCGTTGTTAACTCCAGTTCGTGGGTGGGGTAATTCTTCTCATGCGGCTTAAGCTTGTGGGAGGCAAAAGCTATAGCCTTCTCTTCCTGCTGAAGTACTCCTCCAAGTCCCCGTAAAGAGGCATCGGTGTAAACCAGGTACTCCACACCCAGCTTTGGTAAAGCAAGGACTGGTGCTGAAGTAACCTTGTCTTTCAGCTCATCGAAAGCCAATTGACAAGCATCATCCCAAACATACGGTACCCCTTTGCGAGTCAGGTTCGTCAATGGACCTACTATTTTGGAGAATCCCCGAATGAATCTCCTGTAGTATCCGGCTAACCCCAAGAAACTACGCATTTCCGTCGGCGTTGTGGGTTGTCCCCACTCCCTCACCGCTGACACTTTACTCGGGTCAACTGCTATCCCCTGTTCAGAAACAACATGCCCCAAGAACTGTATTTCTCGCAACCAGAATTCACATTTTTCGTACTTAGCATACAACTGATGCTCTCGTAGAGTCTGAAGAACCTGCCTCAAGTGCTCGGCATGCTCCTCCTTGGAGTGTGAATATATCAGAATGTCATCTATAAAGACGATGACAAACTGATCCAAGAACTCTCTGAATACTCGGTTCATTAAGTCCCTGAATACGGCTGGAGCATTTGTGAGACCAAATGGCATCACTCTGAACTCGTAAGACCCATATCTCGTCAAGAAGGCAGTCTTTGAAACATCCTACTCTCTAATACATAGCTGATGGTACCCCTACCTCAGATCTATCTTCGAAAAGAAAGTTGCTCCCCTCAGCTGGTCGAACAGATCATTGATTCGAGGCAACGGATACTTTTTCTGTATTGTGACCTTGTTCAACTCCCGGTAGTCCACACATAACCTCAGTGAACCATCTCTCTTTTTCACAAACAGAACTGGAGCGCCCCAAGGTGAGGTACTCCTGCGAATGAAGCCATGACCTAACAGCTGCTCTATCTGATCTCGTAACTCTCGCATCTCTGCCGGATCCATACGGTATGGAGCGCGTGCTATAGGTCTCGTATCTGGCAATAAATCTATGACAAAGTCTATCTCTCGACTGGGGGGTAGGCCTGGTATCTCCTGGAATACATCGGAATACTCACGAACGACTAGGATCGAGTCTAAAGGAATCACAACCTCCTTAGAGGCATCCTCCTCTATATAATACAAATGAGCAGTCAAACCTCCCTCTGGGCGAGGCATCGCCACTACAAACATCTCTTGCCCCGGAATGGCAAAAACAATGCTCCCACCGAAGCAATCAATCATTGATCTATAAGCTGCGAGCCAATCCATACCGATAATAACATCATGCTCATGCATATCTAAGACTAACATGTTTGCAGGTAATACCAAACTACCAATCTCTACCCCCACTCCCTGGCATATAAAGAAAATAAGCGACCCACTCCCCAGTGGTGAGTCTACAAACGTCACTGTGCTCTCTGCTGTGGCTAACAACCCTAAGGCCTTCACAAAATGCGTATATATAAAACAATGCGTCGCCCTAGTATCAAACAAAACCCGACCCATAGTATCATGGATAGGAAACATACCCTCAATCGCGGGTGGCGCCTGTGAGCTGCTGCCAGGTGGACGTTATAGACACGTCCGTACTGTAATTGCCCCTGCTGCACTGGAGCTACTGGAACGGCTGGTAGGGATGGAACCTGCACTGGAGCTGGGAGGGCAGCTGGAAAAAGTGGTCTTTGTGGCTCATTACGGGCACCCTACTGCTGTGGGGCCCTATTACCCTCTGGGCAATCCTGGCGTTTATGACCATGCTTGCCGCACACAAAACATCGGCCTCTGAAGTTACCTCCCCTCTGACCCTGCTGGCCGTTACCTCCCCGCCACTGGCCCTGTTGGCCCTGATGTCAGTGTTGGCCTTGTTGGCCCTGCTCATTAGGCTGGCCCTGATGGCCCTGCCTATAACCTCCAAATCCCTGTCTAGAATCACCTGAACAAAATCGCTTAGCAGGGTCCCCCTGATGGGAACTCTGGTCGTGCTGACGAGTCTGGCCATGAGATGGTGCCCCACTAGCACTATTACCCCCGTTCCTGCCCTACTGGCTGGACTCTCCTACTCTCTTGCTTCTCTGCAGATGGAAGCGGTGATCCTGGCAATGTAGTAACACAGCATTGAGTACATCAGTGAAAGTACTCAGAGATAGATTCCCTATAAGATGATGACGGATCCTCCAAGCTAAGCCGTCCACAAATAACATTATCTTCTTACTCTCAGTAGGTGCCTCATCTGGCACTATGGTGAGAAGTCTCGTGAACTCCTCCTCAAACTCAGCAACGGTAGAGTTCTCCTATTTTAAATTCAGTAATTTCCACCTCATCTCAGTCTGCACGGCGGGTGGAAAGTACTTGCGGTTAAACCGCTCCCGGAATGACTGAATAGGGATCGTGTCCCTCTCCCACCACTGCAAGCCCCCACCAACTTAAAGGAAGCCAATAACTACCTTTGTACGTCGGTGCACTCATACATACGAAGATGCCGCTGGATGTCTTTCTTCCATTAGCTGACTGTGATGATATCTGAGATACCAGAGAACTCAGGGGGATGCGCCTTCTGAAAATCATCCCTAACCCTCTCCCATACAAATGGAAGTTATGCTGGTACTGGTGCCACTGCCTGAATCTGGGGTGGAGCCTGCTGAACCACCTCTAGCACGGCATTCACTGCCTGAGCAACAATGGCGGCTACTTCATTAGCATTCATAGTGCCTTGTGCCGGAGCTGCTGACTGCTCAGCCTGGGCACGCCTATCCTTTGGTTCACGTCTCGGAGGCATCTGAAACGTGAAGAAGTTTATTAGTCTACAGTCATTATCAAATCTCAAATAGCTGAAGACGTAAACGTAAAAGAAGGAATACAACAATCCTAAAAATAGGGCTCTATAGCAAAAACGTTAAGCTGAAAGCGAAAATAAGCCGTACAGATCCTATGGACACTAGAACCTGATGCTCTGAAACCACCTGTGACACCCCGCCTAATTAAATATCGGGAGATCACTCCTTTATTAAATTAAAATCAAGGTGAACAGTTGGTTCATTCTTAGCATCACGGTCGTAAAAATAACTTCTCCAAATTAACACCCTAATTAATTAAGCTAAAGGTCAAAACCATTTTTAACATTACTAACCAAATTTTATTTTTAAAGAAAAATTATTCATTTAATTATTAACAACATTTTCAATAAGTAAGAATCATCCCACAATTATCCTGGAACATAATCCAATTAATTTAAACATTCAACATTCAAAATCCAAACATTTAAAACTTAAAGTAAAACATACATGCTGAATAAATCCCAAAGTAACAGTACTAGAAATAACTGAAATACCAATGTCCCAATAAAACAGATAAATAGTGGAAAGGGCGACACATGCCCAATAAGGAGAATGATAGAAGCGGAATCAAGTAAATGAAATCGTCTAAGCAAGTGGCCTGCAACTCCCACCTAAGAAGCAGCACGTTCCTTCCAAGGGATCCTAAACAAGACACCCCTGTGGCTGGGAACCTGTAATATATACATATATATACAAGAGAGAACGAGGAAAATAAAATAGTGTATATGATTTAAAAATTCGTTTAGCAAGTATTTAAATTGATACAGGCCAATGCAACAACATATTAGTGCGACACTCTCTTGAGAAATTCTCACCTCTCTTCTAATGTGC
This sequence comes from Sambucus nigra, assembly GCA_949130495.1. Lineage (NCBI taxonomy): Eukaryota > Viridiplantae > Streptophyta > Magnoliopsida > Dipsacales > Adoxaceae > Sambucus > Sambucus nigra. Next base: position 287,272,435 of record OX422215.1, on the reverse strand, counting down.
ACACCTATCGCACTAACCTTCCCAATGGTTTATCTCATCATATATCACACTAACTTTCCCCAAGGATTTAACTTATCTCAGGTGACTCTCAAGATTTAAGATTTAATAACATCATGGTTTAAAAGGATAATTTCATTTAGCACAAAACGCTCATTTTAACTTTATTGATTCATAAAGTTTTTTTTTCAATATTATATCATACTTTTCCAAAACAAGTATTCCCAATTTGAGTCATTACACATGTCTTAATTACCATAACACAGTAGGCAGTTTCCCAAATTTCAGGAATTCATATATATATTAAATACTCGTATAATATATATATTCTAACAGCACCCCACATAAAAATTATGGTGCGGGAATACTTTACTATCCAATCCCCGTATCAATCGTACTAAAGGGAATACAAGTTCGTAATCACTCTCGAACTGTATAAATACATACACAAACAATATTGAGGCGAAGCATAGTTTCCAAGTCCAAGAGGTCAGTACATACCCTCGCGTCTCTTAGGACCGTCCGACTATCGATCCGATAGCCCGTATCTAGGATTCCTATCTTCTAGGGTATGAGTCAATATCCCCCATAAGGCAACACAGGATAAGATTGTCCCAGTGCGGCAACCTCAGGGATAGCAAGTAGCGCGGGCATGATTTTCACACGTATATAATATATGCATACACAATCATATAAATTTACCACTTTCATCATATCAATTTAGGTTTATCCCATAACCCATAATCACAACATTTATCTTTATCTTTCAATTATTTATCACGTATGATGGTTCGTTTCTAACTTTAATTCGAAGGGTTTTTCCAACTTACTACGTAACCCTCATGGACTCTATTCTTCCAAATGTACAATTCAGTAGGTATTCATTTACGTTCCAACGTAACTCTCTTACGTGTCTCTCCCCTTTAATGAATATACTTACATTGTCCCTTATGTAAAATATCCCAAAGATATAGATTTCACCTTACATTAAAGGTCTCTTATTCATTAATGAATCCTACTGGTCATCATTATCTCCCAAATTATTTTAACAAGGCTGTCTAAGGAATTTCCTTCATTTCAAATCAATTCAACAAATTTAAAAAGGAAACTTAAGTCTGCCAGGAGGGGTCGATCGATCGAGGTCTGGGACTCTGGGCTCGATCGATCGATCAAGCAGGTCTGCGAAATCTGCAGATTTGTAGTTACGGGTTTCATCTTCTAACCTTCACCAAATCCATATTTTTCATGCCCAATTGACCCAAAATTTATACTACTGACATTATATCATCATACTATGAAATTTCAACGTAAAGCATGAAGATTTCTATTATTAAACATGGATCAACAAGCCCCAAATTCATATAAAACCTCAAGAACCCTAGAATTTCATTAATAGGTTCCAATCCATCTTTTCCAGAATTTTCTTCATCTACAACCTCATAAATTCATGGTTCAATCCTCTACATGTTAAGGGGTTTCCAGAATAACAATTAATCCATCCCTACATGCAATTTCCTATCTCATATTTTAGGTTTCTTCCATAAAAGCTCATTCTAATTACTCCTAAACTAATATGAAAGATGCATAAAAGAAATAAGCAAGATAAACACTTGCCTGGGATTTTCAGAAGTCTGGTTTGGTGCCGAAATTGGTATGGTTGCGTTCCCCGTTTCGCAATCTACGCGTTGGCGGCGGTGCAAACGGTTGAGTTTTGAGCCTTGGAATGTCTTGAGAGCTCTCTCCTCTCTTCTCCAATGGCCGTTCTAGTGTTTTGAGCTTCCTAACCCAAGATGATAACCCAGATATCTGATATAACCCCTTTAATTTTCGTGGGTTTAATTACCCAAAAATACAAAATGACTAAAATGCCCTCCTGGGGTACTAATTAGGCCTAAAAACGCCCCGAGACCCAAATCAAACCCCCGGGTATACTTTTCTTACTATCTCGACCCTTCCGGACGCGTTGGCACACTCAAAACGACCATACGAACAAATTATAAAATATTCACTTTTATTTATCAATATTTAGTCCCGACGCGACATGGGCGCGTCCCGAATCAAATTTCCAGAATTGTCATTTTATTCACTCGTGACATTCAATATAGCCAATATTATATATTACTTTGCTCATTATTAATATTCAACAAATTTCCCATAATTACTAACTCTCGTCACGTTAATAATTATAACATAATTAATTTCCGAATTTTATTAAATAATTAATTCACCTTAAATTTAATAAATCCCCAAATTAATATAGCATAAAAATACGGGGTATTACACTCATATGGTCACTTGAAGAGGAAATTAACACCATTGACACCAAAGGAGAATTTGGAAAATGTTTTACAGGTGGAGTGAGATCTTCAGTGCAAATAAAAAGGCAGATTAGAGAAATACAAAAATATGAAGAGAGAAAGATGCACATATACTCCTTTTTCAAACATTAATACTAAATAAACTCTCTCACCTCTAACCCATTTACCATATACCCACATACACTGCAAACATGCTCACCTCACATTCAAAATACCATTAGCTACACCACACTCTCTCTCATCTCTTACCCACCAAATATTTTTCTGTCTTCCTCCATTAAAATACCACAACTTATCTCATTTAACCTCCACCGAATATCAGAAGATAAATGTAAAGGGTATTTTAGTTTTAGAAAGGAAGAGTTATTAACGAATATATGTCTCCTAAATGTATCCAAAACACAATAAACAATCCAAATCAAAGATTTCTGAATAGTCAATCATCACTCCAATGGACAATATCTCACATTTTAAAATTAATTAAACCACTAAAACTCTAAAAATGCTACAAATTGATAATTTTGATAAATAAAAAATGGCTCAGAAGGATCCATTGGTAATTTATAACCCTAAGGGAATAAGGTTCTCTCATAAAATAAGTAATTTTTCAACATCACAGCCTTTCTACTAATGTTGATTATTAGAAGAAAAAAATGAAAAAATCAGCACAACGATGCCAATATAACAAAGAAGCAGAGGAGTTATACAACCACAATCATTATACAAAGTAAAAGAACAATAAACTGAGATTTATGAGAGGGAAGCCACACCAAACTAGGATCTAACCCACAACCCATCCTCCAAGCGATACCCAACAGACCCGAGACTCGATTTTACCCCTGCCAACTTTGAGCCAATTTCTTTCTCAAAAGGAAAGGATGATTAAGTCGAGGGATTGAGAAGTGGGTTTTTATCACTACACCAAATATGTCGGATTGTCACTTTCATTGACCGTGACAAGTCTAAATTGTCAAGGTCAATGACCGTGACAAGTCTGAGGGTGACAAATTTTGTTGTCACGGAATTATCACGGTCATGTCATGGTTATTGACCATGATAAGCTTTATCACGATCAATAACTGTGATAAATTTAAAAAATTATCAGGGTCAATAACCATGACACGTCCGTGATAAATAATACTTGTCAAGGACTTGTCACAATCAATGACCGTGACAATTCTAGGAAGAATTGAAAACAAATCTGCTGGGCAGTATGGCCACTGCTACTGCCCAGTAGTATATTTGTACCTGTTATAGCAACGTTTTATTTGTTCAAACATCATACATCCAAATAAAATAGAGATAATACAAATATACATTCAAATTAATATGCATCACGATATAATCCAAATATAATTCAAATGTAACAACTTAAAACAATTCAAATTTAACAACTTAAAACAATCCAAAACAATTCAAATAATGTCACTACATGTCTGGGGTAGGTTTGAGGAGGATGATAGGCCACACGATATACGAATCGATACACCCTTTAATATGCATCGTGCTTAATTATTCGTGCAACCATAATGGGGAGTTCTCCTTCTCGGTTATCACATGCATGACGAGCACCTTGGCATCGATGTCTTGAAGCGCATGTCCATGAACTAGCATATCCTGGACGGTATTTGGGTCCCTTAACCCCCCTATCCTCTCACCATCAAATATGTCGTGTATAAACATGCCCGGCCAACCAAATGTCGTCATAGCTCGGTCAAAGGGAGCCAAATAGGAGACTGGATCATTAGAGTTCGTATGTGTTGGCGATGAAGCAACGATGTCCACGTCCTCCTCTACCTCCTCCTCCACTACCTTCTCCTTCCCTTTCCCCTTACCCTTTATGCCCAATGAAAGCTTCATGAATGAGAACATATCTTGGATTGCCGCCTCCAAATGAGACAGCTTCGCATCATGCGAGTCCACCATTCGATCCAACCCAGTGTTGCTTATCTCCAATCCGATGATCCTAGATTTGGCCACCCACGAGCTCACTTCCTTGTCCTCCCCTTGCGATCAGCACTAAGCACTTGGTTGAATGCGTCTGTGGACAAAGATGCCTTATCGGCATCAGACTGTGACTCATGCACTTCCTTAATCTTTGCCTGAAATGACAAAAAGCACATGATTAGTTAAATAAGTAAATAAAAAAATTATAACGTAATTATCAAACAGTAAACTGTCGGATTACTTACAATCGTGGATGCGATAATTAGGGACACCTCCTTATCCTTCCCCTTCTTCGTCTGAATAGCCACATAAGCATCGAGCCTATGTGTCCTACCCCCAGGGCCACTCCCCGTCCCCTGAAATAAAATAATGCAAAATTAGTATCGGGCCTGCAAAGTAAAATAATGCAGAATAACATATTTTTGTAATTATAGAAAAATAAAATCTTACCATCATCCTATGCTCCACCTCGGCGTAAGACGTCCGGTCGGAGTAGTGCACGTCCATCTTTTTCATCCGATTTTCCCTCCCCTATTGGCGAGATGCCAATTGTCGCTCCCCGATCTCATTGTCAATGAAATTTTTCCATTGTGCCAATGAGATCGGCTCCTTCGGCAAGACAGAGTCACGTATTCGGATAATGGAGTCTCGGCTCTTCCCAAAGGACCGACCCCGTAAATGTTTCTTCCACTTCTTGTGTTGCATCCTCAACTGCTCGAAGACAGAATCGCGTAGTTCTGGGGCTAGGATGAATTGTTCCTATCCAACAAATACAATGTTAGTTGCGAATAAATATAAATTAAAATTGAAATATAAATACATTACATGTAGTGCCGCCCAAATAGCTAACTTGAGGTCATTTGGTACCTCCCTCCAACTAGTGTACCCCGGGCCGATGATCGTCTTTACTAGATCAATGGACCTCGCTAATATCCTCATCTTGTTCTCAACGACCATCCCCAATTTTCCGTATTTGGGGAGCCTAGGGGCCGAGGTTCTCTCGTCGCCTTCGCTACCACTGAGCCCAGACAACATCATTATAATCAACATCATCATCCTCGCCTTAATACCTGAAGGAGATATTTTCTGTAAAAAATGTTGTTATTAGTACGAATCCAAATGAATAAGAAGAAGATATGCAAATATGTACAACTACTACAAATTCAAATGAATTATTACTGTTTAATACCTCAATTCTGAATTCCAAAACAATAACATCTAACTCATAATATATACAATTACTAAAAATCCGAAACATCCCCACCCCCACCCCTACTGCCCACACACACGCACACTACACAAGAGTGAAAATGATAAAGTGAAAATCAATTAAAAGCATTAAAAATGGATTGATAAAGTACAAATTGGAATATTTATTACAAATTGAAAAATTGTTACAAATTCGGGTTATCATAAAAAATGGATTGCTATTCAGTAGGAGCAGCCAAGTCATCCACCGAGTAAAACACTTGGTTGACCTTTTGAAATGCACAAACAGACGACTCATAACTAACGTGGTCGTTGCTCTTCAACTTGGGCAAGTCAACCATGATCCAATTAGTGGTAGGATCAACTTTACAAGCATTTTTATCCTCAACTCTTACCCAGTCACAGTAAAATACAACCTCTTTGAAGCTTATATAATCCAATATAAATATATTTCGAATTACACCATAGTAAGTCATTTAAGCTTCAATGAGGTTTTTATCTTTTGCACTCGCTCGAAAGAAAGTAAGAAACTTGTATGAATTGCTCGAGTTCTGTACATTTGTACTTTCATCTTACACCCTTGTATCGAATACGTAACCATTCAATCGATACTTTTTGTACTCTTGTGCCATGAACAAGGGTCCGGTGACTAGATGAGTAAGCCTTGATATCGCATCACCCGTCTTTAAGAGCTAAGAATATAGATAAATTAATTAGGTTAGTTGTAAAGCTTTATTGTAATATAACGTTATATAATGGCCATTTTCATTATAATTACCTCCTATGACAACCACAGCCTAAATTCGCTATCTGATTGTACCATTATTTTTCGTCTTTTATTGTTCTCACAAGCTTCATATTTTCTGCATATTACAAAATTAATCATGTATAAAAAAATCTAAAATAATTTAAACTTACTTTTTCCATTCTTCGACATCTTTATGTGTGTCAAATAGATAACGAGCTACTTGTTCATGTTGCAAATTTTTTAATTTCACTCGTTTTCCCATCACATGACCACCATCATCGACGAACTCATCAGTGTCATCAACGCTGGTCGAGTCAGGCATATATTCTCGAGTATAGATTGATGACTCCACGGTGATGTATTCCTCTGCAATTGATCCTGCAATGTATCGCGTATTCTTCACGTAATACTTAAAAAATTTCATCAATCTTTCAAACGGATACATCCACCAATATCTAACTAGACTGCAAAAAAGTGCCTCATCGCATAGGTGTACCAACAAGTTAACACTTATGTCAAAGAATGTTGGGGGAAAGTACTTCTCCAACACACAAATTTCTTCAGTCACCGCCAATTTTGTGGCCATTATGTATTCTCGATTGACTAACTTCTCACACAAAAGTGAGAAGCAGATACTAATTAGCATAATAGCCCTCTACAAATCCTTTTACTTATAGAAACAATGCTTAAACAATAGAGGAACCAATTGCATGATCACATGCCAATCATGGGACTTCCACTTATATAAATCATGAGTATAATAATTCACAATCCTTTGCAAGTTGGACGAAAAATTAGATGGACCCTTCAATTTATATTGTGTCTAAAAACACCTTCCTTTCCCCACTCATCAAAGTAAACGCACCAGGGGAAATTATTGTCCTTCCCCTACTATCTTCTTTCAACCATAGTTATGGCTTAAGTTTCAACGATTTAAGGTCTTTTCATGCATTTTCTCCATCCTTCGAATGACTCCCCCCAAGGCAAGTGCCCACAATATGTTCAGCGAGGTTCTTCTCTGCATGCATCATATCCAATACATGGCACACCGGGATATTCTTCCAATAAGGCAAGTCAAATAAAATTAGCCTCCTAGACCATGCCTTTATTGTCTCAATTTTATTCCCAATTGGGGTCTTCTTATGCTTGACATTCTTAAATTTGGGATTTTTACCTGGCATATTAGGGCCATAATCAGAAGATTTACTTTCAATTTCTGAACTTTAAAGTTTTCTCGGCGGTAGCCTATGTTCAACCCCACCCGATACAAAATCGGAACCTTTCTCAAATCTGAAACTATGAGCTGGGAGTAAAAACCTCTTATGGAAATGGTATATATTTTTTGAGCTAGCGGAGAGACGAAGAGATTCAGTCTCCTCTCCACAAATAGGACACCCCAAATAACCATGTACTACACAATCGGATAATGTCCCATAAGCTGGAAAATCATGAATTTTCCACATCAACATAGCTTTCGGTGTAGACTTTTCTTTTCTAAAAGAGTCAAATGCTTGCACACCCTCTTACCATAACTCATTTAATTCTTACACCAAAGGACCCAAGTAGATGTCGATGTCATCACTTGGTGCCTTTTGGCCCAAGTATCAATAAAGAAAGCATCAAAAATTCAAGTCACATACACTCTAAAGGTGGGAGGTTGAGTGGGGATAGGATCACTAGCCATACACTCTGATTGGTGGTTATATTTTCTAATGAATTAAAACCATTTGTTGATATAGCCAAACGAATGTTGCGTTGTTCTCAAGAAAAATCAGGATACTCATAATTCATCCTCCTCCAAGCTATAGAATAAATAGGATGATGCATGGGATTACCCCCTACTTCTTCTCTAGCATGCCAAGTCATTGCCTCCGCTATCCATGGTATTTTGAAAAATCTCTTTAATCTAGGCCCAAAGGGAAAATATTTCAACACTTTTGAGGAACTTTTACACACAAGCATGAATTGATTTATACTTCATTCCCAAACTTTTCAATGGTTTTTCATAGTAGGATAGCTCTTTGGAAGCGTATTCTGCTTGGGTAGCAAGTCCTTCACCCAATTCAAAATTCCTAACACGCTATTTCCAGACAAACCATATTGGGTCTTCAAAATTTACAAACCAACCATGGCATGTAAAGTTGATTGATTTTTTTAGATTTTTAAAATTGTAAATTTCTTCAAAATTTTAGATTCTTTTAATAAAGGGACGTTACCATGCCTAAAAACAAAGTATAAAATTCCCTAAGCCCAAATCACACATATTTTCTAGTACAAAATCATAAGATCTATTTGACTACATACTTAGTAAACGAGACTAATCGATAAAAATCAACTTTTAATTTCAATTTTTTGATGATCATTTGGTTTGGGGTAATGACGAGTGCATTATTTTGTTTAAATTATGTCCAAATCTAGGCCTTTTTAGGCCCTTTGTATAAAAAATAATGAGCTTTTAGAGTCATTTTCGTAAAATTGAAGAAAAACGCAAGTTTGAATAAAATTCGAGTTAAAAATACAATTTTAGTAACCCGAAGGGGTCACATTTTAATTTTCCAAACTTTATGAGCCTGAAAATAATTTTTAAATGTTTATCTAGGCCAAATAAAGTTCTCTCTGAAATTTGGTTGAATTCTGAATTAAAACGAGCATTTTCTGAATTTTGGGGGCTAAAATGCAAAGATGGGTAATTCTCTAATTTTTTATTTATTTATGACCATAAATTTGAATTAATTATTTTTATTTTGTATTTTTACAGGTACTCCAAAAATTTGGACAAAAAAGGAGACGATGTGCAAAAATTATCTGAATACATTGCGACGCGAAACGACACGACACGGTTGACACAGCTGAACTAAATATTTTTTATAAAATCGTTCGAGTGTTCTTGAGGCCGTTCCATAGATTTTCGAAAAGATCTTAACAAGAATGAAAACTTTGAAGTTCGGACGAAAATGAGATTTTGAAGTTTTGTAGGTCAAAAATGTGATTAAAGCTGGTGATGTGAATAGTGCCAAAATTGGGGATAATTATTTAAAAAAAAAGACTTGACAATTATCTCCGACCCTTCTCAAGACTCCATGAGATAATTATCAGCTCAAATACATCCAATCAAATAAGAGTTCCACCAAACCCTAATTCCCGACCCTAAGCCTATAAATGAGACCCTTGGGCTCATTATTTTTGGTAGAGATTTTAGGGAGCCACTTTAGAACAAATTTTAATAGTTTCATTTTCAGAGTTTTATTTACATTTGAAGGTCAAGAATTGTATCTTTATGGGAGGAATTTTGCCAAGTTTATTTGTGCGACACAACATTTGTAAGTTTGTTTTATTAATGAAAATTAGTATTCATTCTTGCAATTTTATTACGTCTTCAATTATGCTAGCTTAATTTCTTTACTAGTAATAGGTGAAATTTAGCATGTTTGATTAATTTTGTTTGTGATTTAAATTCGTTGTTGTTCTCGATATGTGCCAAATGTTTTAAAAATTCAGTATTGATTTATAACGACACGAGAGTGTGTTTTGAACCTTCGACATTGTTTGAAAAAAACTCATATTTTTATTTTTAAGTGTGAGTACTTTTTGATGGATTATGCTTACACTCGAATGTTTTGATAGTCCATAATTAAACACTAAACTTTAAAATTTAAACGTGAACTTTTTAAGGGAATAGAAATTTTAGTCGTCTAAATTTAGAGACTTAAAATTTTGATTTTGAACTTAACCGTATTATTTTTCGAATTAAATATGACGAGAGTCGGTCTAATTTGAGTTATAAAATCGGGAATGACAAGTTTAAATTATTGTATAGTATTAGTTAAACGTGATAAATGGATCCAATGCCCTAGTTTCTCACGTACTAGTTTATATCTTTTGTAGTCGCATTTTTTTATTTTTGCTAGATTAGTTTAATATTACATCTCATCTTTCAATCCATTCAATCTAGTTGGACAGTCGCAATTATTTTGAAAGATAAAATTGATATATTCCCATGGGTTCGACCCGTAGTTATACTCTCTATTCAATAATAGCCCATGCACCTGCAGTATTTGATAAAATTGACAACAAGTTTTTGTCATAGCTGCCGGGAATTTGTTCGATTTTTTTAAAACAAATTGTGATTTTCGTGCTAGTTTTTTTTTTTTTACATTTTTATTAGTAAAAGATTTAAAAAATAAAAACCTGAAAAAGAAATCAGCAACTGGTATTACCATTTTTTTTGTTTGTAAAAAAAAATCAAATTTAAGGTTTCTTTAGTAAATAGTACATTTTAGCCTTATTATAACACAAAATACATAAAAATTGGAAAAAAAATTTGAAAATTTTCAGATTCATTTTTTTAGTAAGTAGACCCTAAAAATATTCCAAAAATTAAAAAAAAATCCCAGTAGTAATTTTGTTTTTTCCAGATTATTAAAAATAAAAAAAAAAAAAAAATTGCTTCATAAGTGTGCTTTGGTTTCTTTTGTGTTAAATACACCACTAGTGCATTTGTCGTGTTATTTTTTTTCTTTTCTTTCCTTTAATTTTTTTTTATGCCGCACTTTATGTCTGGTGTAGTTTCTTTTTTAAGAAGCACATTCAAAAAAAAAGAGAGAAAAAAAGGAGAAAAAAACTAAAGAAAAATTCCGAAAAGTGTTCAACGGTGTGTGAACGTAAAGAAAAAAATTGTGCAATCTTGCCACGAGTACAAGGAACTCTCGGGGATGACTGAAATGTAGGCGGCATTTTCTTTCGATCGACGTCAACTTAAGCTTCGGCCCGGCGTAAACAAGTGACCGTAAAAAGTCCTCGCCGGAGATTCATTTTTGTGTGCTCCTATGTGGTTTAATTTTGCATTTAATTTAGCACGTTGCATAAATTGACTTAAGGGTGAAATCTGTATGAAAGATAAGGTGGGGATTTCATCACCCTTCCTTGGCTCGAAAATCACTAAATAACCAAGCATTTGCATATCCCGAGCCATCACATTTAATTTAAAATCAAGTAGTTGTTGGCCTTAGGATATCACATAGCTCATAGAAAACCTCTTAACGAGGCTAGAATTAAAAGCTACTCCAACGTGAATTTGTCAAATCAATCTTGTTTCTCCTTGCCTAGAATTGGTGGTTTTTAATGTGTCTTCGTGCTGACAACCTACCTGGAGGAAAAAATGGGATTTGCGATGATAATCGTAGTTGGTTGTCTTTTAAATTCTCCCTTGTCAAATAGTAGGAGCTATCTAATTAGGGAGATTAATTCGGAGACCCCCGTTGTCGTCGATTAATCTAGAAAAAATAGATTTTAAAATTGAAATTCCCCTCACCTAAATTAGATAATTCAAATTTCTCTATGTTAACTAGGAATTATGTGGTTTGAGTCAAATATTGTTTTTTAATTTTCTTCACATAAAAAAAGGGTAAAAAAAAATTGAGTGACCTCAGTGTACGCGAAGTTGGTTTCGAGATCATACTAGTCGTTTGTCCAGTGTGGAGTATAGCATTTTCGATACTTACATAGGTAGATTTTCGATATTCACCGAGATGGGAGACGAGTTAGCACCACGTGCACTTAAAGATTACCTTTATCCGACTAGTTCTGGTCAACCTTCATGCATACGTCAACCCGATCTCACTGCGAATAATTTCCTATTCCATCATGGAACAATCCAAATATTGCCCGTGTTTTGAGGTACCGACAAAGAGGATCCCTACCTTCATATTTGGGAATTAAAGGAGATATGTGGGACCATTTAGTATCAACAACTCATCGATGAGATTTTCAAACTTAAATTGTTCCCGTTCTCATTGAAAGACAAAGCTAAGAGTTGGTTTACCTAGTTAACATCTGAATTCATCACCACTTGGAACCAAATAAGTGTCGTCTTCTTGCAAAAATTCGTTCCTGATACGATGCAAATATTACGTATTTCACCCGTTAACCTACATGTTATTAACCCCCTCGGGTATCTTAATCCCTATATTTATGCGCATTAACCAGACAACCTCGAATTTCTATGTTAACATGTTTTGCAGGGGTTAATTGAGCTTTTGTAGGTATTTGGATGCTTAGTATGAAGTTCGGACGCTTTCCGGAAATGTTTCGTCGACTTTTACAATTTTGGGGGCATTTTAGTCATTTCAGCATTCGGGTTTGAATCCCGATATCTTCACGGAAGTTGAAGACCTTTGATTTCTCTTCGCGTGTCTGCCGACGTTGCTTGATTCCGATGTATAATGAGGGAGTTATGGCATTTTTAGGATGGTTTTTACTTCAAATTCACACTTAAGGCCAAATTCAAGGGAATTTTTGTCATTTCAAAATTTGGGTTTTTGGCCCAATGTCTTCCTGGATGTTGTAGTCCTCTGAGTTATCTTCGTGTAGCCTCCGACCGTGCCTAATTCCAAGCTATAACGAAGAAATGGCGGCATTTTCCGTAAAACAGGACAAAGCTGCAGATTTCAGACCTGTAGGGTCCGAATCGATTCGGAAATGGGCCGAATCGATTCGGAATGCACCAGAATGACAGCTCGAATTTCCTCTGTTTTCGAATCGATTCCGCCCATTTTCGAATCGATTCGGACCTCCAGATTTTTGTTTTTCTTCTCTTTTATTACAAGTTTGCCATAGGATATTTTGTATATAACTAATTTCTCTCATTTGGGAGAAAAAAATCTTTCATTTTTAGGTTAGGGTTAGAGTTTTGAGAGCTCATTTTCTCTCTCATTTGGGTTTGCCTCATTTGTGGATTGTAAGTGCACTATTCATCACCCCTACCATTAATATAGTTGTATTTCTTGATTTCTTGATTTGATAACTAGTTTCCATGCTTTCAAATTAGTTTATTGTTGTTATTTATTGCTTTAATTATTTTAGTTGTTGTTTAAAGTAGTTTAATCCATGTATTGTCAGCAGATAACGGGTTGGGATTGCGTTTACGCCATTAATGGGTGTTGAGCTCCGAAAGTTAGGTTTTGTGTAAAATTTCATTTAATTGAAACCTCGCGCATTAAAATCGGATTAGTATGCGTTTAACTTTCTTTGTCACCCAACGTTAGTGTTTATAGCGATTATCCGAATTTAATCCGCGTGTGACCATTTTTTATTAGATGTTTAATCTCGCAAGTTTGGGTTAAATTCCTTATTGTATGATTAATTAAAAATGCTCGTTTAAATATTTCTGAACCAAAATTCTAATTATTAGTTGCTTAGCCCATGACGGGTACGCGATCCCGACTCTCGTTTTAATTAGTTGCAATTTAGCGTTAACTTATTTTTTTTTTCCTTTTTCACCATTTCAACCCATCACCTTTTACACTTTTATTCTTGAAGTTTTAAAACAATTAAAATCTAAAATTTAATCACTCCCTGTGGATTTCTTACGATACCCTACTTACCGTTATACTTGCCTCACAAGTGTAGTCGTAATTTAGGTTTTTGTATTGAGTAGGCGAAACGAAAACAACGATTAGCGTTCTAACGTGATGCTACTTTTCGCGCTCGATCAAAATGGCGTCGTTGGCGGGGAGTGTTTTTTAGATTGTAATTGTTTTATTATTTCGTAGTATTTCTTTCATTCATATTTGTATTCTTTATTTTCCCCTTTCTTTTTGACTTGTGCTAGATTGTTTCAAGAAATTGAAATTTTGGTGCTTGTCGCTTTATTAAATAGCTTATTTTGAAATGTCTCGCTATTACGCTTTAGATAACCTTAATTGTTATGAGAATAGTTTTCCAAGTTATACTCCCAAAATAATGAGAGAATGCCTACAAATTCTTGAAGATGAGCGCATTGAGCGTGAAATTCAAGAGTATGTAAGTGATCCCTCATCGCCTTGTGAGGGTAATTTGGAATGCGGGGAATCCGTTAGCTATGAGCAACCCGCACAAGAAGATGTAATGTCTTGTTGTTCGTTTGATTATGAGTTAATTATTAAGGAAATGAATGGCCAATCCGAAAGTTCTCAAGATTGGTTTTTGGAAAATGATGCCAAGCTCGATGAGATTATTTCTTTACGAAATCGGGTCGAGGTTGAAACTTGCGTTTCACCTCCACCCCTTTTTATTGAAGAAATCCTTGAGAGTGAGCCAAGCTTTAGCACTTTCGATTTTCATCCTCTTATTAATTCTTCTGATTGTATTGAGGTTGTTGATCCTTCCTTTCCTTTACTCCCTACTATTCCCGAACAATTAAATTTATCGCAAGAATCGATTGAAAGTTTTGAGGACTTTGACCCGATTCTTGAACGAGAATGGTATTTTGAGATTCTTCATCTCATGAGATTTTCACTTACACTTGCCCCACCTCCCCTTCCAATTGAATAATCTTGGGGATGTGATTTTGATTTTTCTAAGACTAATGTAGTCTTGTCCCCCGTAGTATCCAAATCCCCATCGTCCGCCCAAAATTTCAAATTGGCGATGGTTCACTTTTTTTCACCACCCACATGCCTTCCGTTTTTCAAACGGAATTCCTATTTTTCGGGAGGCATGTTCGCTTTGGAGGGTCCACCGTTGATCTTTCAAAGTCAAATCCCTTTTTGGGTGGACCCTCAACTATTTAGACTTCTAGTGTATAGTTAGTGTGTAGTCTAAATAGTAGGTTGTAAATAGTTAGCTTTTTAATTTTCTTTATTTCCTACTTTTCTTTCCTTTTAATTTAGTCTAGTGTAATGAGTTAACTTCTTGTTATTTGTTTTTTCTATGCTCGGTACTAACTTGTTTTGTAGATTCCTTTAGACTCATTCTTATAGAGATCGCTCCAATTTTGGGTAATATCGTTCTTTTCCTCTCTTTGTGTTGTGTTCTTAATGTTCATTGAGGACAATGCAACATTTAAGTTAGGGGGTGTAGGATATTCTATCCATTTCATGTGTATTCCATTGATTTTCTTACTTGTTAGTTACTTAGTATGCCTTTTTGTGAAAAATTGAAAATTTTCAAAAATATTTTCTTTCTTTTTTCTCCTTTGTTGGGTATTTTGCCTTATTTTCGATGATAAATTTTAATAATTGTCCGATCCAATAGACAACTCAATGATGCATGTTCTCGATTTTAGAAGTTATTAGACTTTAGTCTCAATTATTGATATTATGAACAACTTCATGAATTAAACTTTAATCCCATGAGCACATGAACTTTTATCGTTCTATTGATTTGGTTTAAGATTTTTATAACTCGTTTATCTATTGGTGCATTGTATATACTTAAACCGAGTAAGCTGTGTACCTTTCTTTATTTGTGAGTGTTATAAACTATTCTTTCCTCTTTGAAAACGTTAAATTCATCGGTAGTCTCATTATTCTTTTATTTTATCGTTCATTAATTGAGTTCATATATGAAATGTATTACTTGAGCATGATTTTTATATATTGTTTTGACTTGAGAATTGCGTACACTTTTGGAAATGATCATGGGCCCTCTTTGTTATATCACCCATATTGACCTTGACCTCACCTTATATGTTTACCCTCGTCAACCCCTTTGAGCCTAATTATAGCCCTTCGTTTCATAACCCCATTCCCATAAATAACTCCAAATTGGAGTTTCAAACCATACATACACCTTTCGTACCTTTGTTTGTATTGTTACTTGGGATTGAATGATGTTGTTATGATGTCGGTTGCAATTTAGGCATATGAGAGTTTGAAAAGTAAAGAAAAGAAAAGAGAAGAAAGTGTAGTGAAAAAGAAAAGAAAAAGCAAAAATCAAAAGAAAAGAAACAAAAACATGAGAAAAGGAAGAAAAGAAAGAAAAAGAAAAGAGAAAGTTGTATATGTTGTGTATATAGTTCAATAATCCTTGTTACTCTCCAAATGATATATATAATGCTTGTTTGGAAGTTACTTTCCATTTTTTATATTGCTCGTATCCTTCCCATTATTCCAAGTTTTCATCTCCGAACACTTTGAATCCGTACATACATATCCTTCGTTTCGTACCCTAGCCAAACCTACATTACAACCCTATAAAGTACTATGTGATCTTAGGGTGAATTTAATTTAAAAGTCATAATAGTTTTGATAATATGTGAAAATGCATTTTGCCTCCATTAATGAGCGGTATCTTTCATTGATATTACAAGTTTTTCATTTCCTTTATAGCGTTCTTCATTAGTGACATGTGCGCAGCATAGTTTCCATTTACATTTACTCTTTATGCCCGCATGTCCCATGTGTTACCTCCCTGTTTCGAGTGAATTCATTTGATGAGCGTAATGCCCGTGAGGATTGACTTATATGCATGCTTTGATATTTGGTATCCGAGTTATTTAAGTTTTTACCAAATCATATTTTGCGTGTTCTCTCCCCCCTCCCACTTTTAAAGTTTCAATTCTATGAGGTGCATTCAACCGTTAATAACAACGGACTTTAGCTTGAATTCATTCAATATGATAATAACATGTTTGAAATCTTTCTCGTTGTTGTTGAGTTTGTCACATGTTGGGTTGGACATATTTTGAGTAAACCATACGATGTTTGTGGGTATCATCCCTGAAAATCCTCACGAGACGACACTCATCCACTAGGGTAACCTAGGGGTTTAACAGCTTATTGCATATGCTAAATGCAATCGTTCGCCCGCGAAAGTGGCCTTATCTTTTTATTACTTTTTCATCCCATTTTTGTACTTGTATCCTGCTTTTGGTTTGCTTGTAGTTCTTGTTGTTTCCTATTTTATTGCTAGGGACTAGCAATGTGTAAGTTAAGGGGTGTGATACGACGCAAATATTGCGTATTTCTCCCGTTAACCTACGCGTTATTAGCCCCCTCGGGTATCTTAATCCCTATATTTATGCTCATTAACCAAACAAACTCAGATTTCTATGTTAACATGTTTTACAGGATTAATTGAGCTTTTGTAGGTATTTGGATGCTTAGTATGAAGTTCGGACGCTTTTCGAAAATGTTTCGTCGACTTTTGCAGCTTCGGGGGCATTTTAGTAATTTCATCATTCGTGTTTGAATCCTGATATCTTCATGGAAGTTGAATATCTTTGATTTCTCTTCGCGTGGCCGCCGACGTTTCTTGATTCTGACGTATAATGAGGGAGTTATGGCATTTTTAGGATGGATTTTACATCAAATTCACACTTAAGGCCACATTCAAGGGCATTTTTGTCATTTCAGAATTTGGTTTTTTGTCCCAATGTCTTCTTGTATGTTGTAGTCCTCTGAGTTATCTTCGCGTAGCCTCCGACCGTGCCTAATTCCGAGCTATAACGAAGAAATGGAGGCATTTTCCGTAAAACAGGACAAAGCTGCAGATTTCAGACCTGTAGGGTCCGAATCGATTCGGAAATGGGCCGAATCGATTCGGAATGCACCAGAATGACAGTTCGAATTTCCCCTGTTTCCGAATCGATTCGGAATGCACCAGAATAACATAGGATATTTTGTATATAACTAATTTCTCTCATTTGGGAGAAAAAAAATCTTTCATTTTTAGGTTAGGGTTTTGAGAGCTAATTTCTCTCTCATTTGGGTTTGCCTCATTTGTGGGTTGTAAGCGCACTATTCATAACCCCTATCATTAATATAGTTGTATTTCTTGATTTCTTGCTTTGATAACTAGTTTCCATGCTTTCAAATTAGTTTATTGTTGTTATTTATTGCTTTAATTAGTTTAGTTGTTGTTTAAAGTAGTTTAATCCATGTATTGTCAGTAGATAACGGGTTGGGATTGCGTTTCCACCATTAATGGGCGTTGAGCTCCGAAAGTTAGGTTTTGTGTAAAATTTCATTTAATTGAAACCTCGCGTATTAAAGTCGGATTATTATGCGTTTAACTTTCTTTGTCACGCAACGTTAGTGTTTATAGCGATAATCCGAATTTAATCCGCATGTGACCATTTTTGATTAAATGTTTAATCTCGCAAGTTTAGGTTAAATTCCTTATTGTGTGATGTTTATGATTAATTAAAAATGCTCGGTTAAATATTTTTGAACCGAAATTCTAATTATTAGTTGTTTAGCCCATGACGGGTATGCGATCCCGGCTCTCGTTTTAATTAGTTGCAATTTAGCGTTAACTTCTTATTTTTTTTTTCCTTTTTCACCATTTCAACCCATCACCTTTTACACTTTTATTCTTGAAGTTTTAAAACAGTTAAAATCTAAAATTTAATCACTCCCTGTGGATTTCTTACGATAACCGACTTACCGCTATACTTGCTCGCAAGTGTAGTCATAATTTAGGTTTTTGTATTGAGTAGGCGAAACGAAAACAACGATTAGCGTTCTGACGCGACGCTACTTTTCACGCTCGATCAGTTCCTTACTAAAAGGAGGCATCGATACATCATGCCATCAACACATTTAGCCAAAAGGAGGGAGAAGACTTATGGATGTATTTTGAGAGATTCAAGGACTTGTTACTGCAATGTTCGCACCATGGGATTGAGATGTGACGCCAAGTCTAAATTTTGTATTAGGGGTTCGATTGTAATACTCGAACCATGCTCTAGGCATTCTGTAACGGTGATTTTACCGAGAAAAGTGAGGTCAACGCTTGGACGTTCCTAGAAGCCATAGCGAAAAAGTCCCAACGATGGGCACCCAATAGAGAATCTAGATCCACCACATCCAATGAGGGTTTCGCTCACCAATTCGAACAAAGTTATTATTTAAATGACAAAGTGTCCATATTAGCCCGACGTTTGGAAGATTTAGAGGCGAACAAAGAGGGCAATCGAGCCTCACCTACGGTCGTACAACATGTAGGCTCCCCTATGTGTATACTTTGCGATGCATTCGACCACTTAATTAGTCAAAAATTATCTAGCTCTTCCGACCCACAAGGCACGTACTGAGCAAGCCAATGCTCTTTACCAAAATAGGCCAAAGTATGATCCATATTCCAATGCGTACAATCTGGGGTGGCGAGACCATCCCAATTTTTTATGGTCCAGGGGTTAATTACAAGAAAGTGGAGGTCAATCTTCTAGTAACCCACCTACGGGTTTCCAAAATAATTCCCGTGAACCATCATATCTTTCATCCCAAAAAATCCAAGATTTGGAGGATACGATGAATTTTCTCACTCAAAGTACCCTCCAATTATAGTAGTCAACTCAAAGTGTCCTCCAATCCACCCAACAGAGCTTGCATGCAAACACTCAATCCATAGCCAAACTCGATGTTCAAGTGAGCCAATTAGCGAACGCTTTGAGTGAGAGAAACAAGGGAACATTCTCGAGCCAACTTGAGCCTAATCTTAAAGGTAACATACCTGAAGGTCAATATTTTGTGCAAGATAACGTCGGTTCATCATAAACCCAATAGGATGTCAAAGCCATCATCACGCTTAGGTCCGTTAAGAAAGTCAAAAGGAATGTCTCACCACCCATTGAGAGTGAATCCTAGAAACTTAAGGAGAAGGAAGATCCACATGTGGATCCAACTTGCTCCCCAGCCTTATCTTCCAAGCCATCTATAGAGACATATGTTCCAAAAGCTCCATTTACTCAATGATTGGTGCCCCAAAAGAAGAAGGCGCAAGTTGATAAGATGCTGGAAGTGTTCAAGCAAGTACAAATCAATATCCCTTTGCTTGACGCTATACAACAAGTCCCACTCTACGTTTAATTTCTAAAGGACCTTTTTACCTTCAAGAGAAACACCGACATGCCTAAGAAAGCTTTTCTTACCAAGCAAGCTATCTCGATCATTTTCTATAGAACTCCTATCAAGTATAAGGATCCCGTGATACCGACGATCTCTATTAAGATAGGGGAGCATCACTTTGAGAAAGATCTCTTAGACTTAGAAGCTAGAGTGAATCTTATGTCGTACACCGTGTACAAGAAACTAGGTTATGAGGAGTTAAAGCCCACTAAGACGACATTGTCCTTAGCCAACCAATCTATTAAGCTGCCTAGAGGTGTTGTAGAGGATGTTTTAATTAAAGTAGGTGAGCTTATCTTTTCGATCGACTTTGTGGTCTTAGACATGCAATACATATTAAACTTATTCGCACAAATCCCGATCATCTTCAATCGACCCTTTTTGGCCACCTCTGACGCTGTCATTCGATGTTGTAGTGGGAAAATAAACATATCATTTAGAAACATGACCATGGAATTGAATGTGTATAATCTATAGAGACCATCGTCTGATGATGGAGGGACTGAAGTTAAGTATGCTCAAGAAGTGAACGATGCCACTACCCCACGGGATAGTGACACGACTGATCTACGTGCTTAGATATGAGTCTTGAAGATTTTGAGAAAGAATTCGTTCCGGTTGATAATGATCTTACTATTGAAGTTCAATAGCTATTAGACTCATTTCGTTACTTAGAGGAGAGAAAATGGGAAAATATGATAGATCAATTCCTTCTCTGTGAAAACAAGCCCGATTCCTTTGAGAGTATGTTGACACGTGAGGTTTTATCTATTAGTGATGAGATTGAAAAAATTATTCAAGCATTTACACCTGGTGACATATGTTTTGTCATGTCGTATTGTCCTATTCTGCCACGTCCACCTATGTGATTTGAATCTTTGGATGAGATCGAGGATATGAGTATAGGATCGTCCGATTTAGAGCCCGATTTATTCATTATCTAGTTTGAGGGAAACCTTGGATTAGCGTGTCATTCAGAATTTCATTATGATATTCTCTGCGAGGATGTCCATCTCTGTTATAATGTGATTGCCGATCTCATTAATTTCACTCACCACATTCATTATGTGCCTTCATGTGTATTTTTTATCGATTGGGTTGACTCTCAATTGTTTAAACTTTTGATTTATGATGAAAGGAATGTGAGATTGGTTGGAAGTTGGTAATGCAAGTAAAAATTCCGGGGGAATATCATCTTTTTACTTCGGTACTTTAATTTCTTTGTCCATATTTCTAGTTTGAGCATACACTAAGGACAATGTAAAATTTAGGTTCGGGCATAAGGATGATGTTTTTGAAAAAAATATAAAAATTCTGAAAATTTTCAAAAATCCAAAAATATTTTCAATATAATTGATTTTGAAACGCTTTCTTAATATAGAATTAATCCAGGGATCTCTTAACTTATGAAATTTTTACACATTAGCCGTACAATACGATCGAAAATGGATTTTGAAAAAAAAGTTAATATGCTTAATGAATAAATGTGGAGATCTTAACCTCGTAAGATTTTTGTGCCATTCATCATTTTTGAGAGATTTAAATCAATCCGAGTTATCATAACTCAAACTTTCCTTCAGTGACAAATTTGTTGATGATCTCAAATTCATTGTTTTGTTCGATTACTGAAAACAAAAGGTCAAAATTTGAATATAAAGCACTAGAAGTCTTAATAAGTTGTCTTAAGACACAAATGAACTTAACAAAGTTTGAAAACTGTGATTAGGCCATCGTTAGAAATCCCAAAATTAAGCCTAAACTCTAACTTTTTTACATTATTCAGCTGCAAGGCCATTTGAGCCAAAAAGATAAAACGCCTTTTGTTGAAAATCCATTATCCTACCCAACTCCAACTGAGAGTTTAAAGACCATAAAAATAAGTCATATCCATTTTCTTAGAATACTAGGGAAAATTATGGTTGAAAAAAAGGGTCGCAAAAGAATGATGTGTCAAAAAAAGGGGGAAGAACAAAAGAAATAAAAAGATGAAAAAAATGGAGTTGAAAAGAAAAAAAACGAAAAATGGAGGTTGGAAGAAAAGTGCCTAAAAGTCAAAATATCAAAAATCCTCTATATTCACAGAAATTTCGAACTCTAAAAGCCATTCTTTATAGACAAAATCCAAGTCTACAATACAACTAAAGAAAGTCCAAATCGATCTCAAGTGAAGTTAGTTATAGTGTGGAGGGAAGATGAAAAGGATCAATTGTGCAATTCCACGTTTTCAATAAGTAATCGATTTTCCATTCATGAAATCATATTCATTCATTATAAAAATGATCGTTTTTTATCATGTATATGTGAAATTTGTTCATTTAAATTTACTATTTTATTCACATATACCGAGAGAAAATGACCCATTTCTGAGTGTTTCGATTGAGAGTTCATCCCGTGAGATTTTGAAATCGAAATGAACTTTTGAATAAGAAATATAACGATCAAATCTTTTGAAATTGACGGTTATATTGGATATGCACACATACACGATAAGTTGAGATTGAAAAGTGAAGTTATACTATATTTATGAAGTTTCCATTCAAACTTAGTTATATTACTTTTGAGTCTTTTATATTGAGTCAAGTTTTTGAATTTTGTGGGTATATTCACTGCAAAACCTCCCGAGACAAAACTCATCTACTAGGGTAACCAAAGGGTTTAACGACTTGTTGCACATGCTAAGTGAAATCGTGATTCCTACGAAAGTGAGTTAGATTTTAAATTTTTTAATTTTTCTCGTGGACTAGCAAAGTTTAAATTTGGGGGTATTTGATGAGTGAATTATTTTGTATAAATTATGCCCAAATCTAGACCTTGTTAGGCCATTTGTATCATAAATAATGAGCTTTTAGAGTCATTTTCAAAAACTGAAGAAAAATGCAAGTTTGAATAAAATTCGAGTTAAAAATATAATTTTAGTAACCTGAAGGTGTGAAATCATAATTTTCCAAACTTTATGAGCCTCAAAATAATTTTTAAATGTTTATCTAGGCAAAATAAACTTCTCTCTAAAATTTGGTTGAATTCTGGATTAAAATAAGAAATTTATTAATTTCGGGGGCTAAAATGCAAAGAGGGATAATTCGATAATTTTTTAAATATTATATCCTAATTTGAATTAATTATTTTTATTTTGCATTTTTACAGGTACCCCGAAAATTTGGACAACAAAGGAATCGATGTGCAAAAATTATTACGATGCGTCGCGACGCGACACGACACGACATGGTTGACACAACAGTACTAAATAATTTTTATAAAATCGATCGAGTGTCCATTGATTCCATGTCATAGATTTTCAAAATGGTCTTGACAAGACTCGCAACTTTGAACTTCGGACGAAAATGAGATTTTGAAGTTTTGAGGGACAAAAATGCGATTAAAGCTGGTGTTGTGAATAGTGACAAAATTCAGGATAATTATTATAAAACAAAAGGCTTGACAATTATCTCCAATCCTTCCCAAGACTCCATGAGATAATTATCATCTCAAATACATCCAATCAAAGAAGAGTTCCACCAAAACCCTAATGCCTCACCATAAGCCTATAAATAAGACCCTTGGGCTCATTATTATAGGAAGAGATTGTAGACAACCACTTTAGAATAAATTTTGGTGGTTCATTTTTAGACTTTTATTTATATTTGAAGGTCAAGAATTGCATCTTTGTGGGAGGAATTCTGTAATACCCCATATTTTCGAAGACTTAAATAATTATGTGATTTATTATTATTGTGGGATTAATTAAATTAAAATGTGAGAATTAATTATTAATTCGGATAAAAATTGAATATTTACTAGCGTGACAAGAAGTTAGTAATTATTAATATCACTGTGAGAATAAGTAATATGGAATGACGATTGTAGATAACTTGTTGTGAGAGAGAAATACGGCAGTTTGATATATTAAGTCGGAACGCGCGTGTGAGTCATGTCAGGACTAATTAAGTGGAATAAATAGGTAAATTATTTTTAATTAACTCGTATGATCATTTCGAGTGCACCGTTGAACCCGAGGGGTCGAGATAGTCAGAAAAATCTATCCGGGTATTTTATTTGGACTTCGGGACATTTTTAGGCCAAGCCGGCACCCGGTAGGGGTAGTTTTGTAATTTGTATTTTAGGAGGAATTAAATGGACGAAAATTAGAGATTTATTATATCAACTAATTGGGGACAATTAGGGTTGGGTTACACCAAAATGAAAAGAGAGCCACAGTGGGTGAGGGAGAGCAAATTCCAAAGGAGAAGAAGCTATGTTCACCACCTTGGACAACCACCACCACCATCGTGTAGATCGAAACGCGAGGAACGCATCCATACCAACAACACCAACAGATTAGACCTTCGAAATCGAGGTAAGTGTTTATTGCTTGCTTTCTGTAGCGATAATTATGTTCATGTTAGTCTAGGTTGATAAACCTTTGTTATGAAAGTTAATTTGGGTGAAATTGGAGAACTATATCATTAATTATGGCTGATTTGATAAGGATTTGAATACCATATATAGATAGGATGATGCCTACGAAATTTGGATGATTTCCATGAACAAATCTGGGTTTAATTTAGAAGTTATGCATATTAATTTAAGAACTAGGGTGCTTGAGAATAAAATTGGGGATTTCGAATTATATGAATGATTGGTGATGATTTAATGATTCTAGGTTGTTATAATTCATTTACCAGTGTTAGGATTCAATTTGGGAATAATTGATTGAAGTTTGGGATGATATTTTAGAGGCTTTGGGGTTGAAAAATGGTGAAAAATGAAGCTATCTAAGGTCGAAGACGAAACAGCCCAGGTCGCGAGATGTCGCGCGATAGGCATCGTTCGAGCGAGATTGGTATCTCGCGAGAAGTGGTTCGAGCGACGTAGGGTTGTCGCACGCAGTCGTGCGAAGAATGGTTCGAGCGACATGTGTAAGTCGTTCAAATGACTTGGCTTTCTGGTTCGAGTGAGATTGTAATTTTTAGGTAATTTCCTATTTTGCCCCATGTTAGTAAACGATAGATTTGAGTGAGGAAAATTAGTGTTCGATGAACCCAAATAAGTGAAGAATTATTGGGAGTTATCTAGATGTAATGATTCAAATATTTGTGACGGTGAGATTACCTTGGAGATTACGAGAGGGAGATAAATCTTAATTGTAAATGCGTCAAGAGTATTAAGTGATAAAAACTTACGAAATTAGTTCTGAAGAAATGGAACTTATAAGAATAAAAATTATTGGTTAATTGTGGATTGATTATGTTTTTGTATTAAGGATTTTCGGGTGGCATATTATCCTTAGAAATATATTACGAGAGAGGGAATATCGTAACTTAAAATACGTTGATAGTATTTAGTAATGAAGATACTATGTATGGAATATGACATTTGGTTGTGTATACCGTTTGATTGGATGGGTTGTGTGTATACGTATATTTGATATTTTGTGTATGACATACCTAGTTGCTTGCTATCATGGGAGGTGGTGTTGAGATAGTCTTATCCTGAGGGGATTTTTGACTTGTACTCAGAACATAGGACTGTGAAGGTTTATTGGTAAGTTGATAATCCAGCTGACTATGGGAGCGTAGGTATGTGCGTGATCCATAGGTATGTGTCCCTCTATTATGTGTGTTTTGTATATATGGTTCGTGGGAGACTTTCGAACCGATAGTCCTTGTTTGAGTACGAGATGTACTGTGACATGATAGCAGAGTATGCAATGCACTACAGGTATATCCTTGGGGTACTGTGCTAATATATATATAATAGTGGTGGATATTTATATATACTTGTGTTATACTTACAATGTGATAATTGTAGGCCATTAAAATCGGGTTAATATATATATAATAGTTAAAGATATATGTATGCTTTAGGTGTATCTAAAATGAGAAAATATCAAATTATTAAGATAGTGAAATCTTCAGTAACATAAATAGTGAATACTTGACTTTAGTGTGTTAACACTTGATTAAAATGATAAACGTTGAGATCAAATACGAAATACTACTACGAGGCGTAAATTGAAGGATAAGCCTTTTCCTAGTTAGAAGTATGTCAGATGGATAGGATGGATTAGATGTATGTTAGGCGTGCACACTAGTCGAGAGGTGAGAATCTCATGTGAGAGTCCGAACTAACATGCATATAATACTTGCTTTAATGCAATTTTAAATACTTGCTAAAACAAATATTTTTACACCATCGGGCTCTGACCCGTTTCTTGCATCTCTTTTCTCTTTTGCTATATATATACATATGTATTAGTACAGGTGCCCAGCCACAGGGACACCAGTTCTAGATACTTGGATGGTTTGCCGAGCTGCAACTGTTGTGAAAGTTGCGAGTTATTTGAGATTAGACGCTTCTCTCATTTCATTCATTTCCTAGTTCAGATATCTCAGTTTGGGTATGTGTCGCCCATTCTCATTAGCAGGGTTATACTTAGTTTCCTTTGTAGATCTTTTCAGTTAGTTTGAGTATTTATTATGGTTTGGTTTGTGACTTTGAACTGGAAGGTTTTATCCATTCTTATTTATTCAGTATTGATTCAGTCAACATTTAATTCATGTGTATGGTTTATAATTACCTGTTCAGAATTTATTAAAGTTTAATTGGAAAAATGTTTTGACACTATCTTAATTAAATGTTAGGTAATTAACTGGATTTAAGTTTTCGACAGTGATGCTAATAATGAACCAACCGAATATTCTGTTATAAATTTTATAAAGGACTGATCACCCGATATTTAATTGGGCGGGGTGTCATAGGTGGTATTAGAGCATCATTTCCTAATAATATTTTTTTTATATATTGCAGACTTTTGATAAATATTTCTCCAAAAAAGCTCGTGTAAAAGTATCTCCAATCGACAATGTCACATAACTTATGACCAAAGTTGTCCAAGAGGAACCCTTCAAGAGTGTATCGAACTCGCATTGAAGTTGACTTGACTAATCTTCTATCGGATCCTAGTTTACGATCACGCATTTCATATTATGATGTGAACGATTAAGACAAAGTTAGACTAGCATATTTGCAAATGGGTCCTTGCCAACCCTTTATGCCTCTTTATCATCAAAATTCTATTGGAGAAAAGGAACGACATTTCGTTTCAAATTGGTTCACCCAATTTAGTAGTTGGTTGGAATATAGTGTTTCAAAGGATGCGACATTTTATTGTCTTGTTATTTATTTTTTCTTGAATCCTCGGACAAAAAAAAAGTGATGCTTTTGTTAGAGGTGGTTTTGACAATTGAAAACAAAAAGATCGATTACCAAAGCATGTTAACAGTGAGGATTATAATGCGGCCAACATGAAGTCTCAAAATTTTTTGATCCAAAATCAACATATTGCGGAGCTATTTGATAAGTAATCGAAGGAATGTGAAAATAATTATCATCTACAGTTAATTACAGCTATTGATGTGATTTGGTTTCTTTTGCGACAAGCCTTATCTTTTTGTTCTCATGATGAATCGGAGGACTCCATGAATAAATGCTACTTTCTTGAACTTTTAGAATGGAATGCCAAAATAGATGCATTAGTTAACAAAGTAGTTCTTAAAAATGCAGCGGGTAATCATAAATTGACATCTCCTGACATTCAAAATGATGTTGTAAATGCAATTGTGAGTGAGATTACTAATGAAATATTAAAAGATTTTGTTGGAGACCTATTTACGATATTGATTGACGAAGCACGTGATGTTTCAATTAAAGAACAAATGTCTATTGTAGTTTGTTATGTAAATAAAAGGGGTTTTGTGATGGAAAGATTCATGCATATGGTACGTGTTCCTGACACTGCCGCTAAATCATTAAAAGCGTCACTCGATCATTTTTTCAACAAACGTAATTTGGGTGTAAAAAATTTGCGGGGTCAAGGCTATGATGGGGAAAGTAACATGCAAGGAGAGTACAACGGGCTTAAATCACTTATTTTGAGGGAGAACAAGTCAGCAGTCTATGTACATTATTTTTCACATCAACTTCAGTTGGAACTTGTAAACGTTGCAAAAGATTTTAAGCACATTAATGAGCACTTCTTCATAGTTAATAATGTAGTGAATATTTTTGGCGCATCTTGTAAGTGTTGTGACATTTTGTGAGATAAAGAGGTGGAGCGGATTACATATCAATTGGTTAGTGGTGAAATATCAAGTGGTCGGGGATTAAATCAAGAAACTAGCATGCAGCGAGCCGATTGATAAGCACCCAAAAGGGTTTAAATAATATCCCGAATAGACGATTTTTAATTGCCAATTCTCGACAAAATGGGTCTATGCACGTATTTGTCTATTTTGTAGGCTTGGTTGCATTTGCGATTTTAAAAGCTTTATTTCGAAGAAAAATGCGGCGAAGATGTGGTTAAATGAGCTAAATCTGAGACCCATATCCAAAACCATCTCCAACCTAAATCCACCCATGATCCATTTCTACCTAGAACCTATTTTATCCCATTAACCCATTTTAAAAACCAACGAAGTCTTCAGCACCTTCTCTTAAACTTAAAACACACCCAATCCAAAATAAATGTGTTGTATTATCTGACATCTAATTCCAAAATTACCCCCACACATGTTAAAATCCCCTTATCCCCCATGCTCTCATACCCTTTTCCGAAAATAACCTAATCTGCAAATCAGATTTTTTTTCTCACCCATCACACATGCACTCTTATCTCTCCCTAAATTACCCCCACTCACACTTTTCATCCTCATGCACCATCCCAGTGTCCAAAATACCTCTAGCTCCATGGCCAAATTATAAAAGGAAGACTATAAGACCTAAAAAATTTAGAAAGAGGGGGAGACTCAAGAAGAGACTAGAGAGAGAAACACCTTTGTAAATAGTAGAATAATATTTTATTTTATCTTATTTTTTAGAGATTGGTAAGAGAGATTCAATTGAGTGTATATATTGAATTAAAAAATTTTGGAGGCTCAATTTGGATGGATATTACTCAAGTTCAATGAAGTTTAGAGTTCAATTTTTCAAATCAAAGAGACTTGTTTGAAGATTTGTTCTCTTATCTCTACAATTTTATTTTAATACCTCTGATTGCTTGATTATTGTATTTTACTATCAAGTTAGGTTAGAAAGACTTTTCAAGGGGTGGGGTGATCCATTATTTGATGCTAATCCTACTTTAATTAGTTTATTAACTTTAAACATTCATTTGATAATTAACTTTGCATTCTTACTTTTGATTTACGCCTCGAGAGAGGGTAAATGATTTTTGAGAGAAAATCGAGATTCTAGTCTTAGTTTCCATTTTAGAATCGAACTAGAGATAGGTTATTCTAAAATGTGAAAATATTTCTTTAAATTTCAACTCCAAGAGATCAATTCTATGATTTGAACTAATTTAGTAAACCGATCCCAGCGGATGGTTTGTTAAATGATGTTTGGATCTATTTTTCAAAAGTTGTAGGAGTATTAAATTTAATTTTCTAAAAGGTTATTATTAAAATTACATTTGCGATGAGAGTTGATTTGTAATTTTGATATTTATTTGGGAGGTTTAATTTGAATTAATTAATCAATAATATTAACGAGAATATATGGTGTAATACCATCCCTTGTTAGCTCTCACTTTGATTTCCTCATTCATCTCATATTTTACATTTTTATTTAGTTAGATTTCACTTATTTTTCATCACACTTTTTATTTAGTCTTTAGATCTTTGATTTAGTTTAGTCTTATTTCATCCCCATCACAAAATTATTTTAATATTTAAAAAGCTAAAAAAATAGGAAAAGTAAAAAGGTCTAAAAAAATTAAATAAAAAATGAATTGCACTACTTTTCAACTGTTTCACTCCTTAGATTATGATTGGCATCCTTACTTACCTCTATGAAAGTTTGTTATATATTTTTGTGTAGGTTATAAAGGATTTGATTACAAAGGCTTTGATCAATGACGCGGTAAAAATCATTTCTACTAAATGGAGTCGTCGCTGATCTTTGGAGTTTGAAGCACTTGGATAGCATTTTGTATTGTGATTCATTTTATTTCCATTTTTTCTTTTTCGTACCATTTTGAATAATATTAGAAGGCTTGTTTTAGGATTATCTTATTTTTCTTGTATTGCGATGCTTGGAGTCACCATTTACTTTTCATTTAAATTTGTAATAAAATGAAGAAAAGCGTGATAGGAAACTAGACAAGGTAGAGAGAGGGCGTCCAAAGGCGAGGATTTATAAGTCTCTGTACTTTGGGTCGTTAGCGCTCCCGGGGCCGACTGAGAAATGAGGGATCTCCCCCCCGATCGACTCAGATTATTCTTCGCCCCATGTGTGTTAAAACCGTGGGAGGTACATTTATCAACACTCGTGAATCTCTCATAAGCGATTCAATATTGTGTGTGACTACGTGCTCTTATGTGGTTTTATTCTCGTATTTATTTTTTATTGGTGTGATGAATTAATTAATTAATACCTATAACCGATCATTCACGAGAAGGGATTTCATCACCTGACTCACTCGTTTATCCTTTGTGTGCTACCCTAGATATCATTAAATTTAAAATCAATCAACTAGTTATCCCAATAGAAGAAC
Organism: Sambucus nigra; assembly: GCA_949130495.1. Classification (NCBI taxonomy): domain Eukaryota; kingdom Viridiplantae; phylum Streptophyta; class Magnoliopsida; order Dipsacales; family Adoxaceae; genus Sambucus; species Sambucus nigra. The sequence goes on along the minus strand of OX422215.1, from coordinate 287,242,054 downwards.
ACTTTTGCAAAGGCGATCACAAAGATAAATTCCGTGACTTTTATCTCCCGCAGATTTCATTAAGATTTGGCTACCCACTCACCTAAATTTTGAAGATAAATATTGTCTACGTGTTAACTAGGATTTATCCTTGACTTGTCTGTGTCCAATTCAATCTTTCAATAGTCGATTTTAGTGAGTTCATCAAATTCAAAGAGTCCATATTTTCCCCCATCTTTTCTTCCAAAAAATCCAAAAAACATTTTCTTCCTTTCATTTTCTAAAAGTCCAAAAATATTTTCTTTCCTTTTTAAAAATATTTAAAAGTTCAAAAAAATAATAAATAAATATATATCTCTCATCATGGCCGAAGAACGTCCATTGCGGGAATACTATGGCCATTTCCCATTTTCTCGAAGCACGTTTGAAGTTGAGCCCGAGTCAAACCTCCATACCTTACTTAGTGGCTTTCAGTCTCAAACACATACCGTTGATACTCATGCGTCATCCATGCATGCACCTCACATTCCATCACCTCCGATGATGAGTATTAACGCGTCAAATGCTTCATTGTGCACATCTTGTTTTCGAGTCAATCACTTGCCCCATGAGTGTCCATGCTCTTCATATCCATACGAACCCACCATGGACCAAATGTATCCCTATGACACTATTGCAGAACCCACCTCGGCCTATTGTCATGATTTGTCCAGTCTCGAGTGGTGTGAGCAACCAAGCTATTCATGGAGGAATGATCACCATCATATGCAATACGGATCCCAACCCGATGTTGTGGATCCTCACATGTTCCCATAGTCATCATGGCAATAAAATTCGCGCCATCCCGATCAGTTCCCTCACTACGCACCGAACGATTATCATCCCTTTGTCTCTCATGTAGATGCTTCTCCAGTGTATGCATAACTAGACCCCGCTCCACACAGTTCATATGAGTATTTTTCGTTTCCTAATGTCCATAGTGAGTTATGTCCAACTCCACCACTGCCGTCACCCATCACTCCACCGTAATCATCCACCTTCGCTCTCGAAAGCCTCTTGCATCAGTTCATCCTCGATCAAGAGCAAGCCATTCAATATCAAAATCAATATCTCCAATGGATTGAACAACGCCTTAAGGAATTTGAGTGTGCGAGGGAGTCAGATTTCACCTCAATTTAACCCTTTATTACACCCATGTGGAATGATTTTGAGTCATTTTGTGACACTGATTTTGAGTGTGACCAACCCTATCACCCCAATAATTTCAAAGTTGAAACCATTCCGTGATTTGGTTCTCACGTTGACAATTGTGTTGACTTGTCCAAAGTTTGTAAGACTAAAAAAAATCCACCTTACCCTAAGTAACCCACCATTAAGGTTCATATTTTTCTTCTCGACGAATCCAAAAAATGATCGAGTCTACACCTATTGATCCCACCATGTGTGTTCTCGAGAAACCACTTCATTATAGATTAGCTTCGGCTACGAGTGCTCAACAAATTCTCGAGATTGAATCTGAGATGGTTCTATCTCTCCGGTTATGGATCCTGTCCCACAACGCATGGATTTGTTTAAGCCCAATATTTCTAGTGATTCTTCTATCTTCGATCTCGGTGCCTCGTTTGAACTACCCACCACAATCATTAGTGATATTCTTGTGGAGAAGTTTACCACAACATCTTTAGATACCACACTTCCTTGTGAGTATTCGTTTACTCCTCCCAACGAGTGTGTGTCCCCTACACTTGATTTGGATCATCTTCCCCACCCTTTAACGTACTCGACCCACCCGACCCACCCATAATTTCACACTCTCCACCACTTAGTTTGGACCTAGTCATTCTACCTAAAAAAATCACATATGTTTATGTAGGTCCTTTCTTGAAAACACCATCCACCATTCCAGAGCGTATATGTGGTACCACTCTCCCTTGGGACACAGATCTTGTACTTCATGCCCTCCACTCTCTTACGGTGTTGATTTTCCCCATCGTCAGCTCATCAATGTGTTACAACACTACCATTATGATCGTCTATTTATAGAACGGTAGTGTGATTTCTATTAGCCTCATCTGATTACACTTTTGTAACCTTTTTTCCTTCCTCGTCAACTAGAGCATCATGATTATAGGGCCCTTGTTTCCCTCAACTTCCAGCTCAATAAGGCCCGTGATCGAGACCTCTTCACCCTTACCCTTTACTTTCTCCCCAATACCCTAATCCCCACCCGCCCTGTGACACCCCGCCTAATTAAATACCGGGCGATCACTCCTTTATTAAATTAAAATCAAGGTGAACAGTTGGTTCATTCTTAGCATCACTGTCGTAAAAATAAAATTTCCAATTTAAACACCCTAAATAATTAAGCTAAGTGTCAAAACCATTTTAGACATTACTTTCCAATTTTTTTATTTATATAAACCAACATTTAAAACTTTACGAAATTCATAATTAAAGAATCACACACAACTATACCGGAACAACCAATTCAATAATGAAACATCCAACTAAATAATTCCAACATTAAAACTTAAAGGAAAAACATCCTGACAGTAATAAATCCCAAAGTGTAAATACTGGAAATAAACGAATGAAAATATCCAATGAACAACTGAATAATGGAAAGGGCGACACATGCCCAACTGAATAAATAGTGCTAGTAGTGGAATCAACAAATGAGTTCGTCTAAGCAAGAGGCCTGCAACTCCCACCTAAGCTGCAGCGCGTTCCTTCCAAAGGATCCTATGTAAGACGCCCCTGTGGCTGGGCACCTACAATATATACATATATATACAAGAGAGAAAAAGAAGTGGAAACGGGTCAGGGCCCGATTGTAAAAATAATTTAAAATTTGTTTAGCAAGTATTTAAATTGTTTACTGGCCAATGCAACAACATATTAGTGCGGCACTCCCTTGAGAAATTCTCATCTCTCTACTAATGTTCACGTCTATCGTACTAACCTTCTCAACGGTTTAACTTATCTTAGGTTGCTCGTAAGATTTATACTGACAAAATCAATTGTTTAAGGGGTTAATTTCATTTAACAACAAAGTTCTCATTTAAACCTTATTTACTAATAAAGTTTCTCAGTAACACATTATATTTTTCAGACACTTATTCCCCAATTGAAATAATTATTCATTTCTTACTTACCTTAAGCACAGTAGGTAATTTCCAAATTCAGATTTAAATATGTATATTAATCCTCATATAATATGTATATTCTAACAGAACCCCACATAATAATTATGGTGTGGGCATACTCTGCTATCCAGTCCCCGTTTCACTCGTACTAAGGGAAATACAAGTTCGGAATCACTCTCGAACTGTATCGAACAAAACACAAACAATATTGAGGCGAAGTATAGTTTCCAAGTCCAATAGGTCAGCACATACCTTCACGTCTCTTAGGATCGTGATTATCGATTCGATAGCCTGTACCTAGGATTCCTATCTTCTAGGGTACGAGTCAATATCCCCCATAAAGGTCACATCGAGATAAGACTGTCCCAGCGCAGTAACCTTAGGGATAGCAAGTAGCGTGGGCATGATTTTTACACGTAAATAGTATATGCATAAACGCAGTCATATAAATATACTACTATTACCATATCAAGTTGAGGTACATACTCACGACCCATAATTATGATATTTATTCTTATTTCTCATTATTTAGTCATCACGTATAACGGTTTGTCTCTTACTTTAATTTGTGGGATTATTCTAACTCACTACGTACACTCGTGGATTCTTACCTTCCCATGTGAAATTTCAGTAGGTACTTAATCATTATCCAACATAACTATATTACGCGTCTCCCCCTCTATTACATATTTCCATCGTCCCTTATGTGTAAACATCCCCGTAAAGTGCAAGTCTCATCTTACATTAAAGGTTTCATATTTTTAATAAGTCCTACTGGTCTTCTTTATCTCCCAAAATATTTTAATAAGGATGTCCAAGATTATTACTCATTTAAATTTAATTCAACTATTTAAAGGGGAAAATATGAGTCTGCCAGGAGGGGTCGATCGATCGATGGTAGGGGCTCGATCGATCGATGCGTCGATCGATCGACACTCCTGGTTCGATCGATCGATCAAACAGGTATGGCGAATTCTGCAGCTTAACAGTTACGGGTTCTATCATCCAACATCAACCAAATACAAATTTTTCACACCCAAACTCCCAGAAATTCGTACTACAAACATTATACACCCAAATTAAACATCTTCTACGTAAAGCATGCGAATTTTCATCAATATCCATGGATTAATAGGCCAAAACTTATATCAATCTCAAGAACCCTAAAAAATTCTTTAACTTTGTTCTAATCAGTCTTTTTCCAGAATTTCTACTTCTAATCCATCATAAATCCGTGGTTAAACCTCTACATATGAAGGGGATTTCCAGATTATCATTCATATTATTACTACATGCAATTTTTCTATCTCCAACATGGGTTTTCTTCTATGAAACTCATCATAATCATCCCTAGACTAACATGAGTGATGCATTAACGAAATTTAGCAAGATAAATACTTGCCTGGAAATTTTAGAGTTCTGATTTGTGGACGAATTTGGTGTGGTTGCGTTCCTCGTCGCGCGATCTACGTGTTGGTGGTGGTGGCGGTGCAATCGGGTGAGTTTTTGGCCTTGGATTGCTTGGAAAGCTTTTTACCTTCCTCTTTAATGGTCGTTCTAAGGTTTTGAGTCTGCTAACCCTAAGGGACCATTCCAAATGGCTGATATAACCTAATAAATTTCGTGGGTTTAATTACCCAAAAATGCAAAATGTCCAAAATGCCCTCCCGGGGTGCTAAATAGGCCTAAAAATGCCCCGAGACCCAAACTAAACTCCCGGGTACACTTTTCTGACTATCTCGATCCTTTCGGACACTTTGGCGCACTCAAAATGACCATATGAGCGACTTATAATTTATTCACTTTTATTAATCAATATTTAGTCCCGACACGACACAAGCGCGTCCCGACTTATAATTTCCAAAATTATCATTTTATACACTCGTGACATTTAATAGTACCAATATTATATTACTTTACTCATTATTAATATTCAACAAGTTTCCAATGATTACTAACTCTCGTCACGTTAGTAAAAAATAATTAATTTTCGGATTTATATTAAATTAATAACTCACATTAATTTTAATAAATCCCCAAATTTAGAAAGCATAAAAATACGGGGTATTACACGCCCATGGTCCACCGATGCTTTACATTGTGTGATGAACCTTGCCATACAAGTGCATTGATCCTTTTTAGCCTTTATCCAACAATATTGATGCTTCAGTCTTGTTTGGGGGTGATTATCATCACCCAATTTTTCTGTCACCCCACTCTTTCATAAGTTCTTATCCTTAGGGTGAGTTTCGATCGATCTGGCTGAAGACGTTAAACTTAGCACTATCGGGAAGCAGCTCTATATATTTAGTATGAGTCTTATCTTTTTTGGTTATGGTGTTTCACCCACCCAATGCTTTACCATGCTTTATAGGCTTGTACACATTTTTTTTCTTATCTCTTATTCAGGTTCATCTTTGCTACATCTGATACACTTCATTATCAGTTGATTATGGTAATCTCTATCCTCCTTTCTGCTCTCAATTTTAAAAATAATATTATTTAACATCGAGAACGATGTTCCTTTTTATTTGGGGGTGGGGGATTTTATTAAAATCGCACGTCTTTTGAAAAAAAATTCAAAACCTGATTTTTAAAATTTTCGTGCAGTTTCTTTCATCTCATTCATTGACATGAATTTTCTATCATCTATCTTTTAAGTCTAGGAATCAAGCTAGATGATTTATTTTTTCTGTATAGCTTATGTAATACGACGTATCAAGACATTTTGCACCATGAAATTCTAGACTCAACAAAATTTGCGCACTTATCACGTCACTATGGTTTAGAGTTGAAGAGTACTATAATTCTCAAGAGAACCTTAAGGATCACCAGTGGAGACTTTAACTTGTGAGATTTGTGCCTTTCACCCCTTTAGAGTATTTTATGCAATCTCTGAGTCACAAGTTGATTCAACTTCTTTAGGGTCCGCACTTAAATTGTTGAATGATCTCATTATTCTTCACTAAATTTTTAGCTTGATCACTAAGAACGACATCACGTTCGAGTTGTAAGAAATATGTGTCTTAAAATTTATCCCGATCACCATTCTTTTACCCATACATCCATATCCATACACCTTTCATTTTTCGTATCATCGCCATCTAACATCCCTATTTTCATATCACCACCGCCACTCACCATTTTGAAAAAAAAGAAGAGTGTTGAGAACATATAAGAGAAAAAAGAGAAAAAAAATAGAAAAGAAAATTCGAAAAAAAATAGAAAAGAAAATTCGAAAAAAAGAGGAAAAAGAAAAGAAAATTCGAAAAAAAGAAAGAAAAGAAAAGAAAAAGTTCAAGTCAAGTTCTTGTTGAATAAAGACATTCGTTCCTCAAGTGTGATACACTCTTCTCTCACATCCATCTAACAACCAACACCCATCATATAACAGTATTACCTCATCTCATCCCATCCTTCGCATTTCATTTCCCCCTCACCCATAAACATGCATATTTCCCCTAGGTGTTCGAGCAAATGAGGGTCGACATGGTTAATAACTCGACGTTCTCACTATAGTTATTATCATTCTTTCATGAGATCATTTTTCATTCTAAAATGTTCGTTATTTCTTATATGTGTGTGTGAGACATTTGACCTTGCTTACATTACTCAGCTCCTCACACACATGAGAGATACACTTACCGAAATCTTGTGAGTTTGTTTGAGAGATTTATCCGTGAGATTTTGAAGTTGAAGCGTTGATTTCGAAAAGGTCATCTAAGAATTACTCTTATGATACTCGACCTAGTTTTGACTGATTCACACTACACACATTGAATTCTAGGACGGATATGCCTTGAGTATTTCGCAAATAAAGAATTTTGTGGGTATATTCCCTGCAAACCCTCATGAGACAAAACTCGTCATGTATGGCAACCTATATGTTTAAAGGCTTGTTGCACATGCTAAGTGCAATCGCAAGTGCCCGCGAAAGTGGTACACTTTTGGTTTCTTATATTTCTTTCTCTCTATATTTTGCTGGAGGACTAGCAATGTTTTATTTGGGGGTGGTGTGATAAGCACCCAAAAGTGTTTAAGTAAAACCACTAATAGACGATTTTCAATTGTTAATTATCGACAAAATGGATCTTATGCACGTATTTATCTATTTTGTAGGCTCGCTTGCATTTGCGATTTTAAAAGCTTTATTTCGAAGAAAAATGTGACGAAGATGTGGTTAAATGAGCTAAACCCGTGACCCATATCCGAAACCAGCTCCAACCCAAATCCACCCATGTTCCATTTCTACCCAAAACCCACTCTATCCCATTAACCCATTTTAAAAACCCACGAAGACTTCAGCACCTTCTCTTAAACTTAAAACAAACCTAATCCAAAATAAAAAGAACCCACATGTGTTGTTATTCTCTTACGACTAATTCCTAAGTTACCCCCACACATGTTAAAATCCACTTATCCCCCATGCTTTCATCCACTTTTCCCAAAATACCCTCTTGAGGAAATTAGATTTTTTTTCTCACCCATCATACATGCACTCTTATCTCTCCCTAAATTACCCCCACTCACACTTTTCATCCTCATACACCTTCCCAATGTCCAAAATACCCCTAGCTCCATGGCCATAGTATAAAAGGAAGACTATAAGGACTAAAAAATCTAGAAAGAGAGGGAGACTCAAGAAGAGATTAGAGAGAGAAAAACACCTTTGTAAATAGTAGAATAGTATTTTATTTTATTTTATTTTTTAGAGATTGGTGAGAGATCAAAGTGTATTGAGAGATTAAATTGAGTGTATATATTGAATTAAAAATGTTTGGAAGATCAATTTGGATGGATATTACTCAAATTCAATGAGATTTAGAGTTCAATTTTGCAAATCAAAGAGACTTGTTTGAAGATTTGTTCTCTTATCTCTACTATTTTATTTATTTCCTTTAATTGCTTGATTATTGTATTTTATCATCATTTTAGGCTAGAAAACCCTTTCAAGGGGTGGGTGATCCAATTATTTGATGTTAATCCTGCTTTGATTATTTTATTTTCTTTAAATGTTCATTTGATAATTAGCGTTGCACTCTTGCTTTTGATTAACGCCTCAAGAGAGGGTAAATGATTTTCGAGAGAAAATCGAGATTCCAGTCTTAGTTTCCATTTTTGAATTGAACTAGAGATAGGTTTTTCTAAAATGTGAAATTATTTCTTTGAATTTCAACTATAATCTTATTTCTCTGATTTAAACTAATTCAGTAAATCGATCCTAGCGGGCGATTTGTTAAATGATGCTTGGATATACTTTTCAAAAAATGTATGAGAGTTAAATTTAATTTTATAAAAGGTTATTATTAAAATTACATTTGCAAGGAGAGTTGATTTGTAATTTTGATAAAAACTTGGGAGTTTTAATTTGAATAAATGAATCAATAAGATCAACTTGAATATATGGTGTAATACCATCCCTTGTTAGCTCTCACCTTGACTTCCTCATTCATCTCATGTTGTACATTTTTATTTAGTTATATTTCACTTATTTTTCTTTACACTTTTTAGTTAGTCTTTAGATCTTTAATTTAGTTTAGTCTTATTTCACCCTCATCACAAAATTGTTTCAATATTAAAAAATCTAAAAAAATAGAAAAAGTAAAAAAGTCTAAAAAAAATTAAATAAAAAATGAATTGCATTACTTTTCAATTGTTTCACTCCTTAGATTATGATTAACATGCTTACTTACCTCTATGAAAGTTTGTTATATTTTTTGTGTAGGTGATAAAGGAATTGATTATAAAGGCTTTGAACAACGACGCACTAAACATCTTTTTATCACCGGCGATACACGTTGGACTTTGCACTATTGGAGATTGATTAATTTGATTGTAATGTATGAATCCGTGCTTAATGTTCTTGATGATTTGGTGGAAAATTCAATGGATCAAAAGGGTGAGGAAATAAATTTTATGAAATGAATTCAATCATTTGATTATGTATTCACCTTACATTTAACGAAGTATGTAATTGCAATAAGTAATGAACTTTCGAAAACTCTTCAATGAAAAGATCAAGACATTGTTAACGCAATGAATTTAGTGAAATTGTCAAAGAGCCGAGTCCAAAAATTGAGGGATTGTGGGTGGGAAAATCTTTTGATGGAGGTATCGTCTTTTTGTGTGAAAAATGATATTAAATTTCGTAACGTGGAAAGTAATTTTTTTCTTTTGGGAAAATCAATGAGATGATTGACAACCACAAATTTACGTCACTATTAAATTGACTCGTTCTAGCTTTGTGTGGATAAACAACTTTTTAAACTTAACAACCGTTTGAATGAGGTGAATTCCGAATTGCTTTTATGCATGACATCATTTGATCTAGCTAATTCATTTGTTGCTTTTCATATAAACAAGTTAGTCCGTCTATCTGAAATTTATGCTGATGATTTCACCAAGCAAGAGCGTATTGTACCTCGGGATGAGCTTGAATTGTACGAATTTGATATCAAATACGATAGTGACTTTGTTGATGTGGGTTGGCTTGGAAAAAGGTAGAGAAAGGTAAATACGTTGTGTATGGATTAGTTTATAAGCTCATAAAGTTGTCATTAATTCTACCAGTTTCCACAGCTACAGTTGAGAGGTCATTCACTTCTATGAACACCGTGAAAATCGATCTTCAAAACCGTATGGGGGATGGTTGGATAAGTGACTCTTACGTGACGTATATACAAAGTTGTCTTTAATTGCATTTCTAATGACACAATTATGGATCGATTCCAAAATATGAAAAATTGTAGAGGGATATTACAGTTTGGTCATTTTAGATTTTAATTAGTAATTGTAATGACAAATTCAAATTTTGGATACTCGTTTTAGGAATGAAGTATAATGGTTTGGTTTGTTCTATTTTATTACTATTAATGCGTGAATATTTATTTCTTTCATCATGAAGTATAAATGTGTGAATAATCCTCAATTTTTTGGGGGGGCTACCACCTTCGAACCCCCATTGTTTTTATTAGGGTGCCCCACCAGTTGGAAATTCCTATCTCGACCATTGGTGATAACCATGTGAAAGAATCTTTTCAAACTTCCATGTGAGACAATCTTTTCAAAGGTGACTAACTTTTGGGTCTTAGTAATTTTTTTTCACCATTTTGGGAATTTTATATAGCAAAATTCAAACACTTTTAAAAGAAGTAAAGACATCTTTATTAAATTTCAATAACCTTACTTTTACCAATTTTCATTAGTATAAGGATGTTTCTTATTTAAGGTAATGAGGAAAGATGAGCTAATAAAAATGGGGAAAATATTCCATATAGAATTTATACATATGGTGAATTGATTAATGAATATATTGTCAAAGGTCTTGCTAATTCAAAAGAATATCTTGCTAATTAAAATGAATTAAAGATGAAAGCTCAATTAAAAAGTCAAAAATTAGTGGATAAGGAAAAATTAGGAGACTTTTATGATCAATTCGATTCCAATATTAAAAATTAATACGCCTCCAAATATAAAAGAAAAAGTAAAGAAAAAATATATTTAAAAAAACCTTTTTATGTAAATTAGGAAAAACCTTTAAAAACACAAAAGACTTCCCCGAAAATGGAAGAAAAATGTGCAAAAGAAAGAAAAAAAATTGACTGTCTACTATAAATGTGAAAAATATGTCATTAAGCCAATAGTTACATGATTAAGAAAAAGAAAAAGATAATAATTTTTTAGGGTTAAAAAAAATACTCACACAAGTTATTTACTACTACTTTCGAAGAATCATACCTTTTTTTAGTTTAAAGATATTCACTACACCAAAATAGTCAATTGTGAAGGTCTAAAATCATGACAAGTCAAACTTATCAATGTCTTTGATCGTGATAAGTCTGGTGGTGACAATTGTTATTGTCCCAAACTTGTCACGGTCCTGTCATGGTCTTTGACCTTAACAAGTTTTGTCACGGTCAAAGATCGTGAAAAAACCTAAAAATTGTCATGGTTAAACACTGTGATGAGTCTGTGACAAGTTTCTTTATCACGGACTTGTCACGTTTTTTTACCATGACAATTCTGGGTAGAATTTAAAAAAAAACTACTTGGAAGTATGGCCACTGCCACTACCCAACAGTGTATTTGTACCTGTTATAGCAAAATTATACATGTCCCAATAACATATATCCAAATAAAATAGAAATAACGTACCAAATCAACATGTACCAAATCATGGGATATATAATCCATATCAAAATAAAATAGAAATAGAAATATCCATATATGTGGTGACAAAAATCTCAACACAAATAATAATGAAAGAAAACAATCACCAAGAGATTAAGAACAATAAACAATCGCAATCACAACACAAGAATATAATCGGTTCGGAAAATTGCCTACGTCCATGGAAAGGTCTACTATTTTATTAAGTAACTCTTAAGAAGGTTTCTGTTGCATGTCCCTATGCCTCGGGCCTGGGGTACAGTATATATTATGTTCATTGAGGGTGGTTGTAACCAACACATTGGGCTTGTATCCCTTCAATATCTATCCGAGACTTTTGGGGATAGACTCGGCAATATCTTCAAATTTATTTTCTAATCAATGCTCATAATTTGGGCCTTACACCTGATTAATTTTCCTAGGCTTGGTTGGCTACTCTTATGGGCTTGATCGATAATAGGTACCCACAATTGTCCCTAAAAATTTTGGGGTCACGATTTGGGCTCACAAATTTTAAAAAAGCATCTTCTCATCCCCTTTGATGGCAGTGTTGTAGTTTATAGGATTGAGAGGGGTGTGAATCATCATATAGCTGGAAGTTGAAGTGTCAACTTTACTTCGATCAGTGTGTGCTACCATTGAGAATTTTAAACTCAAGTGTTGGACGAACTCTATCGTTACTTCAACTTTTTGCTTCTCTTGCATCCAAGATGTCTCTTGATCTTCATCTTCCATGTCATTTCTCACTTTTCATCTTCACAAATCTATGATTTTTCATCATCTCAAGCTTGATTCTTACTTCGTAAGTTCTCAGTTCTCTCCTCTTTTTATATTTCTTGTTGTTGTTGCTTTTCTTTCTACTGTAGTTAGGGTTTTTTCATGGCGAAAATAGATAAAAAAAAAAATCCCTGGTTGAATTTAGAAAATGCTACAGTATCCCCGACTGGATAGATATTGAGTGTGTACCTATTCCCCGCAATGTTCGTGACATTGAGGTTGGTCACTTAATACACGTTCTTCTATTATCTCAAGGGGGTTTAAATTCTCCCCCAAACCCCCTTTCTTATATTTCTTTCAATCCTTCGAAATAGTTCTAGCTCAGTGTTCTCCAAATGTTCAAAAAATTATAAATGGCATCCATAGAATAAATCAACTTTATGGCACCAACTTAGGATCGGTTGAAATTTTCTTATGTTATACCTTTTCTCTCATGAGTTCTGGTCTTATGTATTTGAAAGCGAGGAGTCCGGATAAGGTATTGGTAGTGAATCTACCTGATTCCCACAAGGACTACTGGTTTGAAGGGTTCATTGCTAGGAACTGGTAATTCTCTCCCTAAGAAGAGGGTATAAGGTACAGGGGACCTCGGATCCCTACATAATGGGAGGAGTACATAGATTATTTTCCAAATTTTTTATTAGTTGCTTACTTCCTTTAATGTGTTCTTCCTCTAATATCCTCCTTTCTTTTTTTAGCAAAGGCTAAAAACCAAGAACTTTCTCCTCGAGCGATCCGGGCTACTGAGTTGATCAAGGCTTGGAGAATAAGGGACTCCATGCTAAGGGCGAACACCCTAGGTCTGCTGCCTTCTTGTTGGAATACAAGAATACTACCACCACCTTTATCTCCCTTCCAATTGACACCATTCCCCACCTCGATATCCTAGAGGAGGTTGGTGCCCCTGAACCCATCGAGTTAGATGATGAGTAAGGGATCAACTTAGAGGTTAGTAGTGTTGGAGGTGGTAGAGGTGGTAGTGGAAGGGTAGGATCCAGTGATGAGGGATCTAACGAAGAGTAATCTAGTGGAGAAAGGTCCACTGGGTAAGGATCGAGTACAATAAAGCCTAGTGAGCAAGAGATGGCTCCTTCAAAATGAAAAAAACTTGTTCCGAGATGATGATGATGTCATGTTGTCCAACAGGCAGATGTTCCAAAAATAAAAGTTCAGGATACTTCTAGCGGTTCTAAGACAGTAACCCATGAGAAATAGGTGGAGAGGAAGAGGAAGGAAAAAGAACATAAGATAGAGGGAGAGAAAAAGAGAGGAGGAGAGAAGATGATAAGAAGAGCGATGAGGGGAGGAGGAGAGAAGAAGAGAGGATAAAGAAAGAGCATGCCTATCTACTGCCTGTGGTTGTTCCAGCCAAGGGGGCTTCTATGGCTTTGGCCCCTCATCTTGCCCCAATGATGCTTGAAAAAGTAGTGCTCATGGCGAATCGTGTGCGTTCTTCGAGTATGGGCCCCAAACAGTTAGCCCTGAAATCGGATCAAGGGCTTTCTTTGGTGAGGCCACTTACCCTTTCTCTATTTCTTTGACTTGTAATTTTTTTGTGTTCTGTTTACTAAACATCTGCCTCTCTCTACAGTTTATGTTTGACTACAGTGTCCTCATGCGCAGTCAAAATAAGCTGTCAAGGAGGAATTTTGAGCTAGAAGAGATCCTGAGGTCTTCCTACGAGGCCTAAAAGTCCTCCGAGAAGGCTCTTACATAGGCTAAGGCATCGTTTGCTCAGGAGAAGGTCGGCACGTCTAAAGAGATGAAGGAGCTGCGTGAGGCTTACGACCTAGTAGTAGTGGGCAAGCTAGCCACTATAGAGGAAAATAAGGTACTGGTAGATGCATATAAGGAGCTGGCCGAAAAGGTGAAGAAGTTGGAGGCGAAGGTATCCATCATCAGAGATAGCGACTTTAATGAGGGATGGGCGATAGTGTATGAAGATGCTGACATCCAAATCGACTAAATCAGCCAAGAAAACTTCAAAAAATGTTTGGATAGGTCCCTAGTCGCTGCTGGAGTTAGTGTTGACTCCTCTCTCTTCGATGAGCACCATTCGGGCTCCAAGCCCATTATTAATGAAGAGGTCCCTGTTACTCGAACTAGCATGAAACCTGCTACCCTTGCTGACAACCATGGAGTGAACCCTGGACCAACTAAGGGAGGTGCACTTAGGGTTTGGACTAGTGAGGTTACTAGTGCTCCTACTGTTGACAAGGGGAATAAGCTAGCCTCCATCGAGAAGGTTAATCCTACTAGTTAAACTCTTAGGCCTTCTTCTCCACTCTTGTATCTTTTTACCATTTAATGTATCTGCACTTGACTGATGCCACTTTTCAATGAATGAAAGAAATTATCTTTTTGCATTCACTAATTTATGTGTTATCTGTGTTCGATGTCTTTATCTTGTTGACCTTGATGATTATATTCCTGCCACCTCTCGTCTAGGCTAGATCCTTGGTTCTAACGTAAGCGACCAAGCTCGCCAGGATTTTATTAAGATTTGTAAGTCCCTTAAAGGAAGGAATAAGGACTATAAAGATCAATTTGAAGTAGTTGCGAGGCTAAAGGACATGCTTATAGAGATGGAGGAGATTGGCGCTTCCGTTCAGGAAGAGAAGGATGCTTTGAAGATGAAACTTCTGGATGCATCCGAGATCAATCAAGTTGGGGAGGTGGTGCAATAAGAAAATGATTCCTTAAGGATGAAGGTCACGTGCCTCAAGGAAAATGCTCCAACTAATTCTCCTCGAGTTATCCGGGGTTCCTCGTCGCCATCCACATGGTGAGCTAGGACTGACGATGGAAGTTCCTAGAGGGAGATGGCCAAGCTGAAGGGAGACGTTTAACAAGCATGCGTGATCACTGTTGGACTTTAAAGCGATGTCATAGTACTGAGGCATTTATTCTGAAGGGGTCCTCGATAGGTATGGGATAACGGAAACGACCAAGGTTGGACGAATGCTCCCACAAAGGTGAAGGAGGTTAAGGAGTTAGCTTTTATTAGAGGGTGGATGAGTGCCCTCAGGGAGCTGATGGCTCCCAAGAATTTTGCCCTTTGGTACAGGCACAATATTACTCCCCCAACTTTAGAGTCGAATCCATTTAGTAAGTATGATCGTTGGATCCTATAGATGCTATCCTAAAGAAGTTGTTGGAGCCGTGCTCGGAGGATGCTGTGGAGAGCTTTGCTCCTCATCATGACGATAGTCGGAGAGCTTGAGTAGCAGACTATCTTGCTCACATACCTAGATCTTATTAGCGTTCATTTATTTCATTACTATTGTACATGTAACCATGTAACCTTTTTGTAATAAATGTTTTAAAATATTTATGTTTTGGGCATAGGCTGACTAAACATGTGTCATTTTCATTCGATTTTTTAGTTAATAAACTCTAATTATTTTGGGCACTTTGGCCGACTAAATGCTATTCATAATATAATGAATATTCCCCCAGTCCGATATGCCTTAGCCATACCATTCCATCCACTTTACTTTTTAGGTCGTGTCGTCATACTACCTTAGGCCTAAGTAGGGCATTGGCGAGAATACACCTGACTAATGGGCAATCCATTCGAGCAGGATTTTAGAGCCAAGCTATGTTGGAAACTAACCTAAGTTGTCCAGATTACCTAAGGATCCCCTGTAGGTCTTTTTTCATTTTCGGGGCAAACTAAAAGGACAATTGTGTTCTTGAACAAAGGCCTGAGGAGGGTTACTTATCGACCCTGCTGATTATGCTTTGGATTTCTTTAGTTGGGGCATGTAAGTTAGCCATCTTAGTGTAATCTAGAAGTTCTATTATACTCATAAAAGGAGTAATGCATGTAACTTGGAAAGGGTGAATATATTAAAATACAATTGAGATAACCAATACATGTCGAATTCCAAGGCCAATCGAGTTTTATTGATCAAAGTTGTAAATGAAGAGCAACAATAGTTTGTAAAATAAAAAAATTTCCTAAACTAATGGTGTATAGATAAAGAAAATCTAGAAGTAGAATTTCTTCAGGTCGGCCGCATTCCAAGTCCTTGGTATATCCCTTACCTCTAGTGTTTACATGTGATAGGATCCTTGTAGGTCATCCTTCACTACCTTGAAAGGTCCTTACCAGTTTGGTCCCAATTTTCCATCTGATGGTTTCACAGCACTTCTAAGGACTTTCCTTAGGACGTAGTCTCCAACATAGAACTTTGTTGGATTGACTTTTTAATTATACTATTTGGCTAGTTGTTGCATGTAGGATGCCAGTTTAACTACAGCCAATTCTCGTTGTTCATTAACTAAGTCAAGTTGAGTAAGCAATGCTTAATCATTGTGGCCTTAGTCGACCAATGTAGATCTCATGCAAAGGAGACCAGCTTCTAGCGGAATAACTTCTCCCATTACATATATGAGTGTAAAGGGTGTTTCCGCAGCTGCTCGCCTTGGGGTGATGCGATAGGCCCAAAAGATGTGGGGTAATTCCTTTGCCCAAGTTCCTTTGGCCAGTTCCGGGTGTTTCTTTAGTCCATCGATCACCATCTTGTTAAAAGTTTCAGCTTGACCATTGCACTGGGGATACGCTACAGAGATAACATAATGCCTGATTCCACGATCATTATAAAAACTTTGGAAGCGACCTCTTTCGAACGAGGTCCTATTATCCGTAATGATCGTTCTGGGTATGTCGAAGCGGGTAATGATATTTTTCCATATAAATCTTATCATGTCTGTGTCCCTGATGTTTTCCAGTGGTTATTCCTTTACCCACTTGGTGACCAATAGATACTTTTTATTACCTAACGCGGTAGGCAGAGGACATACGATGTTCAAACCCCACTAGGCAAAGGGACAGGGGTTGGTCAATGAATTGAGGTCGCTGGGGAGCTAGTGGACCATGGTTGAATGGTTTGGCATTTTTTGCACTTTTGAACATAGATTCAAGTGTCCTTCTGCATATATAGCCACCAATGCCCTTCTTTCATTGCTGGCAAGGCCAATGACCTTCCTCCTGCGTGACTTTCACAAATTCCATGATGATGTTCGTATAGAACCTGCTCAACATCTTGTGGATGCACGCACTACAAGTAGGGGCTGTTGAAGGATAACTTATATAGTTTTACATCAGGAGATAATTGAAAGCGAGAAACTTTAACTTTTATCTGATGAGCCGGCCTCTTATCACTTAGTAGTACATTACTTCGTAAGTAGTCCATGATGGGATTCATCTATCTCGGAGCTTTTTTAATGTGGAGAATCTTCTTGGGATTCTATAGCTTAATATTCTAATAGATGCTAGGTTATGTAGGAAAATCTATTTGGATTGTTATTCTCAAATTAGAGTCTACTGCTGAACTCAGAGTTGCTAGGGCATCTGCGTGGCTATTATCTCCTCTGGGGAACTGTTGAATGTCCCTTCATAATGGCAAGATAAGATTCCATCCAGTAATATTTTACATTAAAACAACGGTTTATTTGGTTGGATACTAACTGAGAATCGCTAAATATTTGAAGGTGCCTTGCCCTAGTAATTATGTTTTGTATAATCCAGTGATCAACATCTCATATTCTGCTTCATTGTTAAAGGCTTTAAATCTCAGTATAATGCCCTGATCGAGCACCGTATTTTTAGGAGTCACTAATATGATGCTTAATCCTTCCCCCTTGAGTTGGAGGCTCTATCAACGTATAGGGTCCAAACACTTAGTCTTTGTAAGCTTTCTATTATTCGACTGGTTTTCGGATGATCGGTAGGCTATTCTCATGTGAATTCAGCGATGACATTAGCTAGGATCTACCCCTTGATGGATGTTCTTATCTGAAAGTGAATATTAAACCTTTTGAGCTCTACCAACCACTTTGACAGTCGGTCGGAGAGGTAAACTTTCCTCAAAACAGCCTTAAGAGGTTCGAAGTAACCATGAAGATGGAGTGGGACTCAAAGTAATGCTTTATCTTCCTTGAGGATATCATCAATACGTAGGCGATATTCTCTAATGGCACATACCACTGCTTTTCTTCTAAAAGAGTCATCCTTGCATAGTAGACCAGATGTTGGCTTCCCTCTTTTTCACATACCAAGGCGAAACTCGCAGCATGGTCTGACACAGCAAGGTAAAGGTATAAAGGGTCTCCCTCTCTAGAAACCACGAGTAAAGAGGGCCTGCTGAGATAGGCCTTGAGTTATTCTAAAGCTCTAGAGCAGTCCTCATTCCATTACATGCCCTTATTTCTTTTCAACAACTGAAAGAATGGTTGACATCATTCTGTAGATTTTGAAATTAATCGGTTGAGCGCGATGAGCATTCCGGTGAGCTTCTGTACATCTCTTATTATTTGAGGGGGCTGAACTTTTTTTATGGCATCAATATGGTCGGGGTTCGCCTCTATTCCTCTCTTGCTGACTAGGTATCCGCAAAATTTTCCTAACTAGACTCCAAAAAAACTTGCCAGCATTAAGTTTCATTCGGTATTTTCGAAGGATATTGAAAGTCCTTGTCAGGTAAGAGAGGTGAGCATCCTTAAGCTTGCTCTTAACGAGCATGTCATCAATGTAAGCCCCCATAGTATCCCTTTAAATATATTTGTAACTAGTCGCTGATAAGTCGCTTTTTCATAATTAAGAATGAAAGGCATAATTTTATAATAATACAAACCAACAGTGGTAATGAAGGAGGTATTATATTGGTCCGACACGTGAAGGGGGATTTGGTGGTATCCAGAGTAGGCGTCTAAAAATCTCATCCTCTCATGAGTTGCTATAGCATCGACTAGTTGATCAATCTTTGGAAGAGGGAAACTTCCATTGGGACAGGCCCTGTTGAGGTCAGTGAAGTGGACATAAACTATCCATTTACCATTGCTCTTGGAAACTACTACTGGGTTGGATAACCACTTAGGGAACTCTACTGCTTTAGCTTTCTCCGGGGCTATTTGACGAGCCTCTTGTATGACTGAATAGAAGGATGGGTCAATATTTAATCAATGACAAGCAATGGTAGGATCTATCCCAGGCAGCTCATAGGGTTCCCATGTAAAAACATTCAAGTTATTCTATAGGAAGGTGACTAATTCTTTCTTCTCACGATCAGTTAAGGAGGTGACATTCAAAAACTTTTTCTCAATTGAGTAACTTTCAGCGGTGACCTCTTCCAGGTCTTCAAGACACTTTTGGAGGGACGGAGCCTGGTCTCCTCCACTCCTAGTTGACCATACATTAGCTGCTACTTGGAGGGTATCAACCCCTCATGGGCTTCTTCCTTACTTTTGGAATCCTCCATTCTCTTTTCTAATTTAGGGAGAATGGCCACGATGAAACACTTTCTGGCCATAGTCTGGTCTCCATGGATCTCGACTACTCCTCGATTAGTTACACACTTTAGCTTTTGGTGATAGGTTGATGGTATGGCCTTCATTGCATGGAGCTACCCTCTGCCGAGGATGTCTTGGTACGAAGACTCAATGTCAACAACGAGAAACTCAATCATTTTTATGATGTTTCATGCCCTGACTAGCAGGATAATATTTCCCAGAGGGACTGTAATCTTTCCAGCGAAGCCGACCAATGGAACAGTGGCTTCCTTGAGGTCGGCTATGCTCAGCTTTAACTTTCTGAATAACTCTAGGTACATCACTTTAGATGATCTACCTTGGTCGATGATAAACCTATTGACATGCCAGTTTGCTATCCTGAGTGTGATGACCAGGGCATCATGATAAGGGGTTCTCACTCTAATCAAGTCTTCATCAGTGAACACATTGTCCTTATTATAATCGATGTCCTTCGATCATCGACACTTCCCGACCTGATTTTTGGTTGGGTCAATATGAAAGGACTGCATGACTGTAATAAGCATATTAACTACCATTTGAGCAACATTTCCTTGAATTTTCTTGAGGTCTGACTCCTTGTATATCACCGTAAACTCATGGCCGATAGCCTCCTCGAAGGCATTATCGGGCCTCTACTCGCCATTCGTTCCTACCTTCTCTACCTTATTTTCCACAAACTCATTAAGATTACCGACTTAGGCCAACTCCTTGAGATGAGAGTTGAGGGCTTTACAATGCTCAGTTTTGTGGCCACCCTCCTTGTGGAATGCGCACCTTAGTGAGTTATTCCTCTTAGAGGGGTTTCCTCCCATCTTCTCCGACCATTTAATAAAAGGATCATCTTTGATCTTATCAAGAATCTTGTATATCGTCTCCTTGAAGACTGTATTCACAACCTAAAATGCCTTTGAGGCGTCATTTTTGTTTCCATTCTTGGAGCCATTTTTGCCCCCGTTCTTGTTCCCTTTTTTCTGAGGCTCATTCTTCTCCACTCCTTTGGAATCTTTCGCATGACCATTATCCCCTGCATTAAAATGGTCACATACTCGAATTTAGCATATTTCTCAATACGAGCCATCAAGTTATCGATGGATGTAGCCTCCTTCTTAGTTAAGAACTAGTGCAGGAGGCAGGAGCTCGGTAAGTCGATTTTGAAGGATGTTACAACTAACTTCTCTGAGTAATCTTTGATTTCATTAAACACTTCCCAATACCTCTTCGTGTATTCTATAAGGTTCTCTTGTGGCTTCTTCTTTATAGTAAGCAATGCATCCATCATCTTCGGGTGGGAGCTGCTTGTTATGAAACGTGCTATAAATAGCTCAGCCAAAGATTTAAAATTTTGGATAAAACTATGAGGTAACTTCTCAAACCATTTTTGGTCCACATTATGCAAGCTTGAAGGGAATATTCGACACATTAGCGCATCGTTGTGACTCTATAGAGTCATGGCTTGTCGGTATTTCCTGACATGGTCGATGGGATCAGTTTTTCCATCATAAATCTTGAACCTGGGGATCGCGAACTTCTTCGAGGACTCTTCCTCTTATATTTCCCTTGAAAAAGGGGACTTTATCTGAGTTTTGAGAGCTTGCCTGGCTAGGTCCCATATAGATCTTACACCGCGAAGAGCTGGGTGGTACTGGTCCATATCCCTTCGGACCAAACTCCGAATGTCATCGTTCTTTCGAGCAGGACTCCTATAATGGTGAGCGTATTGCACTCGTCTAGAATGGTCATCATCCAACCCGTGTCTCTCAATTTTTTCTAAACCATGCCTCGAGCTCCTTACTCAGCTGCGAGACTTGCTCGCCTGAGGACTAGGAGTTCGGTTGTGGCATCATCTTGTGCTTCGATGGAGTTCTCTCTCCATTCTTTCCAGTTGCCTTTTAAGGAGAGCATTTTCATCCTCCTATTGGCAAGTGGCCGCCTCCTAGTCTTAGAGTCTAGCTTCATAGTCATCTATTAATCTAGAAATCTATGTGGACCTAGGCAACCCCTGGCTTTCTTCAGAGATTTGCCTCTCCTGGCGAAGTCTTGGGTTTGAATGATGAATTTCATACCTTACCCTTGAAGGGATTGGCTGTTGTTGAATGTCACCTGATTGAGGGATGTTACTGTTGTGATGAGACATCACTGGCTCTTATTAATGAAGGTTTTCATAGGAAAAACAATCGATTCCCACAGACGACACCAATTGTGGTGACAAAAATCTCAACGCAAACAATAATGAAAGAAAACAATCACCAAGAGATTAAGAACAACAAACAATCACAATCACAACACAAAATATACGTGGTTCGACAAATTGCCTACGTCCACGGAGAGGTCTACTACTTTATTAAGTAACTCACAAGAAAATTTATGTTACATGACCCTATGCCAAGGGTACAATATATATTATGTTCATTGAGGGTGGTTGTAATTAACACATTGGGTCTCTATCCCTTGAATATCTCTGCGAGATTTTTGGGACAGACTCAGCCATATCTTCAAATTTAATTACTAATCAAGGCTCATAATTTGGGTCGGACACTTGATTAATTTTCTCGGGCTTAGCCGGATACTCTTACGGGCTTGATCGACAATAGGTACCCACAATATCCAAACCAACAAATAAA
The DNA here is from genome assembly GCA_949130495.1 of Sambucus nigra. NCBI lineage: Eukaryota > Viridiplantae > Streptophyta > Magnoliopsida > Dipsacales > Adoxaceae > Sambucus > Sambucus nigra. The sequence goes on along the minus strand of OX422215.1, from coordinate 287,220,045 downwards.
ATAGAAATACAAATATCCAATATCCAAATAAAAAATATAGAAATAATGTCATGGCACAGGGTCTTGAGCAGGTTAGAGGAGGAAGGATGGCTATACGATATGTCCATTAAGAACCCCATCAATTCATTGAACTCCGCATTCTTCACGCAACCACGGAGGTGAGTTATCCTTTTTGGTTACCACATGCGTGACGAGCATCCTTGCCTCAATTTCTTGGAGGGGACGTCCATGAGCCACCTACCCTGGAGGAAGGGCAGGTACCTCAACCCCTCGCTATCTGCTCCACACAATATATGTCTAGTAAAAACATGCTCTACTAACTGATTATTTACGTAAGCTGCTCGATGAGAGTCAAGATGGGAAATGGATCATATGGTGGCGAGTCCGTGTGTATCGAAGATAAAGCAGTGACGTCCTCATCTATGTCTACCTCCTTCTCCTTATCCTTTCCCTTCCCCAATTGGTGCTTCATGAAGGTGTACATATCTAGGACCGTCGCCTCCAACCTTGATAGCTTATCGTCATGGGGGTCCACCTTATGTACCAACCCAGTGCTGCTCGTATCCATTTCGATGATCCTCGACTTCCTCACTCGCGAGATCACTCCCTAGTCCTCCCCTTACGATCCATCCTGAGTACTTGGTTGAGTGTGTCTGTAGCCAAAGATGCTTTGTCGGCATCAGATTGTGACTCATGCTCTTCCTTAAGCTTTGCCTGAAACGATAAAAAGTAGATGATTAGTTAATTAAGTAAATAAAAAAATTATAACGTAATTAAAAAATTAAATATTTATTACTTACAATCATGGTTGCGTCGCTCAAGGCTACCTCGTTGTCCTTTCCCTTCTTTCTCCTAATTGCCACATAGGCATCGATCTTATATGGCCTACCCTCAAGGACACTCCCCGTCTCCTAAAATAAAATAATGCAGAATTAGTAAGTAATGCAAAGTAATTCTAAATTAGAATAACATAAAACTAAAATTAAAGAAAAATAAAAACATACCACCCTGTGCTCCACCTCAGTGCAAGATGTCTACTCAGAGTAGTTCACGTCGAACTTTTTTGCCCGGTTCTCCCTCCCCAATTTGAAAGATTCCAATTGTCGCTCATCGATCTCATTGTCGATAAACTTTTTCCACTGTGCCAATGAGATCGGATCCTTCGGGGGGACGGTGTCACGTAGTCTAAGAATGGACTCCCAGGTCTTTCGAAAGTACTGTGCCTGCATATTCTTCTTCCACATATTATATTAATCCTTCAATTGTTCCAACGTGGAGTCGCGGACCTGTGGGGGAAAGCCGAATTCTTCTTGTTAAACAATTACAAACCAAAAGAAAGTAAGTGTTAGTTGCTTATAAATATAAATTTATATACATTACCTGTAGTGCCTTAGATTCTAATCTTGAGGTCATTAGGCACGACCCTCCAATCAATGTGCCCCGGGCCCACGATCGCCTTCAGCAACTCTAGTGATCTAGTCAATAATGCCGTCTTATTCTCGCAGTTTGCCCCATGGAGCCTACTGGCCAAGGAGCCTTCGTCGCCTCCGCTACCATGTTGGGATGAAGACATTTTCTGTAAAAGTTGTTATTATTAGTACAAACATGTATATAGAGTTCGAATTAATGCTCAAATCCGATAATAACAATACATACGATATCAATTTCAATTTTTGCCAATATCAATACCAATTTATATCAATTTCTACTTATACCAATATCAATAATAATTTATACCAATACCAATACCAATACTCAGTACCAAATTCAAATTACACACATGCACACTGCCCCCCCCCCCCCCCCGAACGCACACTCTCGGGTCATGGACTTTAAAATAATGCTTAAATTGATTAAAATCCTAATTAAAATATTCACTAACCATAAAACCAATTTTGATTCAAATACGATAATAACAAAGCACTAGAAGAATACACCCACCGGTTATTACACGCATTAAATTCTTCAAGTACAAATGAATAAAAAGCATTGAATTTTTGTCCGATAATAATAAATCACTAGAATAATGCAACCACTGGTCATTATAATTGTAATACTTATTACGAATCTAAAAATTATTTCAAATTCGGGTTATCATAAAAAATGGATTGATATTTGGTATGAGCAACCAAGTCATCCACACTACTACTTAGATGCCTTGGCGCATGTAGGACGATTGACCATAGCTCGTTGTTGATATACTCTGAGTAAAACACTTTCTTGACCTTTTGAAAAGCACAAACAAATGACTCGTCGCTCACGTGTCCGTTGCTCTTCAACTTGGACAAGTCAACCATGCTCAAATTGGTGCCAGGATCAACTTTACAATAATTTTTATCCTCAACTCTTACCCAATCACAGTAAAATACAACCTCTTTGAAGCTTATATAGTCCAATTCAAATATATTTCGAATTACATCCTAGTAAGTCATTTCAGCTCCAACGAGATTTTAATCTTTTGCGCTCGCTTGAAAGAAACTAAGATCCTTGTATGAAATCCCCGAGTTCTATCTCGTACACCCTTATACCAAATACATAACCATTCAATCGATACTTTTTGTACTCTTGTGCCATGAACAGGGGTCCAGTGGCTAGATGAGCAAGCCTTGATGTGGCATAACCCGTCTTTAAGAGCTGGAAATATAGATAAATTATTTAGGTTAGTTGTAAATCTTTCTTGTAATTCGATATTTAATAACAACCATTTTTATTATAATTACCTCGTGTGAAAACCACAGCCTAAATTCGCTGTCTGATTGTGCCATTGTTTTTCGTCTTTTATTGTTCTCATAGGCTTCATATTTTTTGCATAGATCGTGACGAACATATTGAAAAATTAATCATGTATAAAAAATAAAATAATGTAAAAGTTAAAATAATTTAAACTTACTTTTTCCATTTTTCGACATCTTCATGTGTGTCAATTAGGTAAAGTTCTACTTGTTCATGTTGCAAACTCGTTAATTTAACTCGTTTTCCAATCACATGACCACCCTCATCGATGAACTCATCAATGTCATCCATGCTGGTCAAGTCATTCATATATTCCTGAGTGTAGATTGATGACTCCACTGTGATGCATTCCTCCGCAATTGATCCTTTAATGTATTTTGTATTCTTGACGTAATCTTTGAAAACTTTTATCAATCTTTCAAACAAATACATCCACTGATTTCTAACTGGGATGCAAAGGAGTGCCTTATTGCATAGGTGTATCGACAAGTGAACACTTATGTCAAAGAAATATGGGGGAAAGTACTTCTCTAACTCATAAATCGCTTCGTTCACCGCCTATTTTGTGGCCATTATGTGATCTCGGTTGACTACCTTCTCACATAAAAGTGAGAAGCATATACTAATTTGCATAATAGCCCTCCGCAAATCCTTGTTCTCAGAGAAACATTGCTTAAACAATAGAGGAACCAATTGCATGATCATATGCCAATCTTGAGACTTACATTTACGTAAATCATGCGTAGCATATTCAAAATCCTTTGCAAGTTCGACGAAAAATTTGTTGGAACCTTCAAATTATATAATGTCTAAAAGCACCTCCTTTTCCTCACTCGTCAAAGTAAACACAATAGGGGAATTATTGTCCTTTCCTTACTATCCTTTTTTAACCATAGTTGTGGCTTAAGTTTCAATTCTTTAAGGTATTTTTGTGCATTTTCTCCATCCTTCGAATGACTCTCCTAATGCATGTGCCCACAATATATTCAGCTATGTTCTTCTCTGCGTGCATCACATCCAATACATGCCACACCGGGTTATACTTCCAATGTCAAATAAAATTAGTTTCCTAGACCATGCCTTTCTTGTCTCAGTTTCAATCCCAGGTGGGGTAATCTTATGATTGACATTCTTAAATATAAGATTCTTACCTTGTATATTAGGTCCACAATCAGAAGATTTACTTTCAATTTTTTGATCTTGAAAGTTTTCTCAGCGCTAGCCTATGTTCAACCCCGCCTGATAAAAAAATGGAACCTTTCTCGAATCAAAAACTATGAGTGGGGTGTAAAAACTTTCTATCGCAATGGTATGCATTTTTTCAGCTAGCAGGTAGATGAAGAGATTCAGTCTCCTCTCCATAAATAGGACACTCCAAATAACCATGTACTACACAACTGGATAATGTCCCATAAGTTAGAAAATCATGAATTGACCACATCAACATAGCTTTTCGTGTAAACTCTTCTTTTTTAATAAAGTCAAATGCATGCACACCCTCTTCCCACAACTCATTTAATTCTTATACCAAAGGAGCCAGGTAGACATCGATGTCCTCACTTAGTGCATTTGGCCAAGGTATTAACAAAGACAGCATCAAAAATCCAGGTCTCATACACTGTGAATGAGGGAAGTTGAATAGGGCTAGGATCACTGGCCATACACTCTGATTGATGCTTATATTTCTAAGTGGATTGAAACCATCTGTTGATATTGACAAACGAAGGTTACGATGTTCTCTAGCAAAATTATGATATCAAAACTTAACCTCTTCTAAGTTGTATAATCAATAGGATGACGCATGATATTATCCCTTGCTTCTGCCCTAGCATGCCAAGTCATTGCCTTCGCTATCCATGGTACTGTAAAAAACTGCTTTAATCTAGGCCCAAAGGGAAAATATTTTAACACTTTTTAGGCACTTTTACACACAAGAATTAATTGATTTATACTTCATTCCCAAACTTTTCAGATGGTTTTTCATAGTAGGATAGCTGTTTGGAAGCGTATTCTCCTTGGGTAGCAAGCCCTTCACCCAATTCAAAATTCCTGAAATGCTATTTCCAGACAAACCATATTGGGTCTTCAAAATTTGCAAACCAACCATGGCATGTAGAGTTATTTGATTTTTCTCACAGCCAGAGTATAACAGCTGAGTCGTCTTAAATTTTGAACTTTGGTAGTCATCGTCAAGGTTTATCCCGTCATGTTTATGAGCACCTGAATCTTGTACATCGTTAGTGACCTCATTCTCTTCCACTTCATGAACTCCATACACGTCATCAACTAAATCCTCTAGCATATTATGATCTACATTTTCATCCCCTCTTGTACATCTATCCTACTTGCTGAAGGTTGTTGTGAAGGTTGCTTGGGGATAAAAGGAACTTTCGATTCCCTGTAAAAAAAACCAAATTCGATAACTATCTTTCATAATCCATCTTAACAAATGTAGTTCAGTTGTTTCCCCTAAAAAAACTTAACATTCTTAAACCTAGCACACAGACACAGAAACTCTTCATCATTATGAAATCTATTTGCGTAATTCATAAATTCTTTAGCACCTCTTCAAAAGACATCCCCTAATATATTTGTCTCACCTATCAACTCTTTGTGTTTAGGATATCCCATCACAGCTTCTACAAATAATCACCTATTATGGGTAAAAATCGTATATTCATGGATTAGTATAAAGAAAAGTGTGGACATTTGGTTTCCATTAGTATAAATAATCACTGATTCAATACGTACGCATACGAACTAGAAGGCAAGTTATAAATGTTATAGAACCATTTTGTCGTGAATTCAAATGAGGCAAGTGTTATATAAGAAGTTGAATTAATGTAAATTTATTCGTGCATTTAAAATCAAATTCAAATTCAATTTTAATTTAAATTTGAAATTGAAATTAAAATTCAATTTATAATATTAATTTCTATTTCCTCCATCTCCTCTAAAGGGTGAGTGGTCTTATCCTATTCAAGACCGCATATTTCGGTAATATACTTCCCCCCAAAGTAACGACTGCATAACTTCCCCCAACTCCTCTAAAGGGTGAGTAGTCTTAAGATATGACTGCATAACTTCCCCCAAAAGTAACAAGTTTAAGCCATTAAGAATATTATTATACAGAAACTATGCAGTCCCAAACTTTCTAAACGAGACAATTCGAGAGATCTCATTACGGGGGTAATGGATCTCGAATGGGTCTAAGGGCTATTGAATGCATAAGCATAACAACTATAAGTCTAGTATTTATGCGCACTATATGTAATTTAAAGTATTTTTTAATTTATACCAATATCAATACCAATTCAATTTCTATTTCAATTTATAACCAATTTATACCAATTTACACCAATATCAATAGCAATTCAATTTCAATTTCAATATCGTTCAATTTCAATTCAATTTAATTCAAATTCAATATCAATATCAATACCAATTCAATTCATGTTATAAATTCGGGGCACATCGTATCGTCTAATTCAAATTCAAATTCAATATCACACACATGGTGGGAAAGGAAAATGGTAGGAAAAAAGAGGCGCCTAAGGTTTTAATTACAAGAGTTGTCACGGACCTGTTAAGTTTTTTGACCGTGATAAAACCTTATCATGGACTTGTCACGATCATTGATCGTAACAAAAAATGGGAGCTACTAGTAATGAATCGGGTCGTAAAGAGCTCGGCCAGGGACTTGAAACTCCTGATGGACCTGTGGGGGAGCCTTTCAAACCATTTCTGTGCCACGTCATGTAGGCTCGAGGAAAAAAATTAGGCACATCAGTGCGTCTCAATGGTTCCAGAGGGTCATGGCTTTCCTGTACTGCCTGACGTGATCAATGAGATCAGTTTTACCATCATAAATCTTGAACCTTGGAACAGCGAATTTCTTGGGGGCTTCCTCTTCTTTTATTTCCCTTCAGAAAGGCGATTTCATTTGAGTTTTGAGAGCTCGCCTAGCAATCTCTTAGGTCGATCTGGTGTCGTAATGCGCAGGGTGTTGATCCATCTACCTTCGGACCAGGCTTCATATGTTCTTGTTGCTGTGAGCTGGGCTCCTGAGGGATATGAGTGCGGTACGAACGTCTTCTCGTGCCACGCTGGAGTTCTCTCTCCATTCTTTCTAACCTTCTTTTGAGGCGAGCATTCTCAGCTTCGTGCCTGCGAGAAGACTCCTTCTGCTCTTGGAACCTCGCCTCATATGCATCAATCAGCCTAGATATTTGCGTGGACCTCGCTGGTCCTTGGCTTTCTTCTGAGGCTGGCCTTTCTAGGCGAGCCCTCTAATCTGAACGCCGAACTTCAGATATGATCCTGCCAGAAGCAGGTGGTTCTTGGATATCTCCTGCCTGAGGAGCATTACTACTGTGACCAGACATTTCGAACTTTTTTTTTTGGTGTGAGCTTTCTCAGGAAAGATAAACGTTCCCACAGACAGTGCCAATTGTGGTGACAATTATTACTCAACACAAACAGATAAGAGAAGCGTAATCACCAAGCAGAATAAGGAAAGTAAAATGCCAATCACACAACAGGAGATGTACGTGGTTCAGCAAGAATGCCTACGTCCATGGTGGTGCAGCCGGTATTATTTCTATATACTTCGAGGAGCAATTACATAGAATACAGTGTGTGTCTTATGCCCCAGACCTAGGGTTTATTATATACATGTTTATTTTCAGGGAGTGGGGGTGTTGGACTCCCCTACGTTTTCCATCTTCTCCTGGAATACTTCTTTACGAGAACATGGGAGAAGACTAAGTCATAATCGAATTAATGTTAAGATATGAAGGGTCTAGACTTTGGGTCGCTTCAATTGGGCTACTCGTCCAGGCCCTTCTTTCTAAATTCGTGTACCCACATGTGTATATGTTTTTTTATTAATGAATAAATAATCTAATAACAATTTTGAGACTCGTACCGATTAGAAAATTTGAATGTTAGTTGGGTACTTTAGACTTACAGTTGAAAAGTGCAAAATGTTTAGTTAGGACTTAAAATAATAGATTTTAATCCCTATGGGTTAGTATATGGATCGGCCTATTTTTTAGACCACTTGAATGTAGTTTTGGGATTGTTTGGGTGAGGCCCATATAGGGCTTAAATCTAATTTCAAAATCAAGTTAACGAAAAGGACCATTAAGGTTAACCTAACTCATTCCAACACTATTAGAGAGAAACCCTAAAGCTAAAGAGAGGTGATAACTTGAAGAATAAGAGAATCGGGACAATTAGGCTTGGATTTTATCTCTTTCAATTAAGGAAAGTTTACCAAGTGCAGGATTTTAATTATTTTTATATTATAATGTAATTATTCATTGGAATCAAAATATAATTTTATTAAAAATTGATTTGCTTATTAATTAACCAGTTTAGAATTAAATTAATATGATAGTTTAGGTTATTATTCACGTTCTAGACATAGATAGTTTAATTAAATTCCTTATGAATTGTTGATAAAATTGACACGTATCTGTTAAGATTGTGTTAGACATTGATAATTGATCAAAAACCCCTTAGTAATATTATAAAATGATATGAAACTGAATTGAATTTGGGAAAAATGATAAACTAGGGTTCTCAAAAGTTTGAAATTTATGTGATTCAACCATGTTAGGATTGACTAAAATCATTAGAAATTTCTTGGTATTGATTTTAAACCACTTATACCTAAAAGAAATAGGATTTGGAGATGGTTAGAATCTTCGGATTTGGGTTTGGAAGTCAAAAATGGCAGAATTTCATTTCAGGAAGATTATGATCCTGGGTCAATCTCATTAGAATGATATTTGAGTCTCCTTCAAACGAGTGGGGGTTTTTCGTTCGAACGACATTTAGAAGTCATTCAAATGACTAGTGTAATCTCGTTCGAACAAGAAGTGACTTGAATGACCTTAATTCTAAAATTTTATTTTTTAATTAAAAGATGTTAATTAAGCCATTTTAAATCTGAATTTAAGCCCCATAACCTTTATATGATTATGACTACTTATTATGTGCAATAAATGGGTGTCTTTTCTCATGGGACATGTACTAATGGGGATATCTTAATGAGGCGCGTATGACGAAGATCACATTTTCACCCCGATAGATAGAGATGGACTTTACCTTGGTCATGATTATCCCAGACACTATGTGCTAAAGGTACTCATTGTATCTATATGAGATGCACATGAGGTGATCCTTTCATATAGCTTTAGGTATGGGTCCATATGACTGGTGTAAAGGTGTAGTGATATTCCCTAGCAGATGCTTTGATGGTAATAGATGTGGGATAACCTATAACTATGGCCAGTATGCGCGAGAAATCCCCAAAGCTGGTAGGAATATACCTTTGTTATGTGAGGGATTGGGAGTAACCCATTTATGATGTACGTGGTATGGACCATACTTATAGGGATATAGACTTAAAGATTCTATGGATTCCTTGATATGTTCGTGTACTTAAGATGTATAGAATCTTTAATAATGGAACCTTTATTAATATTCAATTGAGAGGAATAATATGAATCAATGGGTTCATATAGGTTTGGGAGTAGACGCATAAGACATTTAGGTTAATTGGGTTGAAATAACTTAAAAGTAACCAAAGTACGTGATGAAGGTGCAATGTTATATTACAACCCAAACTCAGTTATAACCTTGCGACAATGTTATATGACAACCCAAACTCAGTTATAACCTTACTCTTCGTAAACTTGTTATTGACAATGTTGTTGAATTATATTCATATAATAAGTCACCAGTGTCGCCTCACCCCTGATCCAGTCTTATCCCGCTCTCTATTCATGCTCAGATAGTTAGTAAATGTTAACCCTGCGTGCTTATTCTTTTATTCCTATATATTTATCTACCCTGTCGAATTTATATTTAGTATCATTGATTCGGTATTATTACATTTGATATAGGATTTTATACTGAGATAATTATAGCTATGAGATGTATCTATTACTGTTGGTTGGCTTAGTATCAAAGATTTTTTGGCTCACCTATAGTATGTTGAGTTATTTATCTTATGTATTTAGTTTTGTTCTCAATCATGCTTAGAATGATACCTAATTATTTAGACTCCCATTTTATTCATTTTAGACTTGATCAATCTAGCTTAAATTTTATGGGGTTTCATAATAAATATCTAATAAAGTAGTTGATTGACTTGTCTAAACAATTATAACCCACTTAGGACTAACAAGACTTAAATAACTCTAAATGTGATTTTTATGATACAATATGAGGAATGGAACTGGTCCAATTCTCTTGAAAATAAGATATACAATGACTTAATTCATTACTATACTTGAGAATAACTTACAATCAATTCCTAATGCCTTCCCCAAGTTGCATATATATAGCCAGTTGCCTTAGGATGGTCATACGTGATATTTCACCAGGGGAATCCTTTATCTAAGACTTGTCATTGTAGTGGAGACTAGGTTGTTTGAAGAAGGTGTGGTAGGCCTGTAGTGGTGGTTATTGAGAGCATTAAATTATATTTAACGTTTTAGGACAATTTACCCAATTAGTGGGGTTGGTTGAACAATAAGCGCACTTTCTCCTTAACCTTTTAGGATAGAAGATAAGTTTCTTCCTAACTATTTGTTGGATTTATTAACCCTGAAGATGGAGGAATGAGGTGATGGACATGTCTCGATTGTGCTAAGACTCCAAAAGAACATAGTTATCCATGCTATCTAAATTCCAAAATCAAAAAGTACTTTTGGTTGGTGTCATTTTCATTGAAGACCATCTACATAAACAAATTCTATGTTAATAATACAACAACATCAACATGTCACAAAGATCCATCACACCAAAGTTCAATCCACACAATCAGGTGGTCCATGTGGGAAAAAATATTTTAAAAAATATAAAAATAAATTTTACCTTAATGAATTTTTGAAAATATCTTTTCAATTTTTCAAAAGGAATTTGATAAGGTTTTATTGTCCAGTATTTTTAATGACATTCTTTTTATAAGCTATTTATAAGTCTTTATCCGCAAAGTGTTCATAGCCACAGACATGGTCTTTTGTTCCCGTGATCGCGTCCTTGTTTCACACGATCATAGGTATGGTCTGGGAGCTTAGGTGAAAACCCTTTTTTAAACTACTTTTAAGAGTTTTTAATTGTTAAAACTCTTTTAACAAATCTAAAGATTATTTCGTGATTAGTTTTCCAAGAACTCTTTTTAGTTTTGAAGAGAGACTCGTGAGGATTTTTTTTCAAACTACTATAAAAGTGGGTTTCTATTTTACTTATCTATAAGTACCTTGACAAATGGGTTTGGTTAGCCATAGAATAACGGTGGACACATCCCACAACTAAGGTAGGAGACACACTTGTCCCTAAACCCATAAAGAGTTGGAGTGAGAATGACCATATGTTATGTAACTACAATTCACGATGACTTAAAGCTTTATTTTATATGGTTATAGCGAAAGAGTTCTGTCGAATTATGACGTGTGAAACGTCTAAAAAGGCAAGGGAGATACTCCATGTTATCCATGAGGATATCGATACTGTACGTGTCTTAAAGATCCAAAATCTCACCACTCAATTTAAGATGTTTTCTATGCAAGAAAATTATATTTTTCACGAGTTATATAATATACTGTCTAATATTTTGAACTCATGTTTTACTCTGAGCGAGAAAATTTAGTGTATAAAATTGTAGGGTCTTTACCTCGATTATTAACACATGTCGCGACCTTAAATATTTTAGGTAATGATGACAGGATAAAGGTTAAGGAACTCATAGGTTCACTCCAAACTTTTGAGTTAGAACATTATAGATCGCCCAAAAAGGAAAATGGCACAACTCTTAAGGCCCATAGGTGAATGCAACAGATTTTGACGATAAATCACGAAATGAGAAATAAGATTTTACCCCTTTAGTTAAAAATATTAGAAAATTTCTCAAAAATAAATCTAAGTTCTCCAATCTTTTTTTTTAGAAACATAAAGATAATAAGGTTGAAAAATCTTCAGTTAGACGGGATGAATAAGGATTCGAGTTGATGTTTTGAGTGTAAGGGTGTAGGCAATAAGTCGTTCGAGTGTCCGATGAAACTAAAATATGAGGGTAAGAAAAATGCATTAAATGCAACCCTTAGTGATATTGAGTCGGAATCCGATCTTCATGAGTCATGCCGTGAGCCAACTTTATCTCTTTACTGCCACTTTAGACTTATTAGTCTTGAATCTTACTTTATTGAAGAGAAATTTGGTAACACCCCACCTATTTCAATCATGGGTTATTAGTCCTTTACTAAAATAAAATAGGATTCTCATTTGGTTCATTCTTAGCATCATTGTCAGAAACATTTCAATTACTAATACCCTATTAGGCCCGGTGTCAAATTTTGAAGCTTAATTACACAAAATTTTCATCCATGTAACTAACTATGCAAATAAATGAACTCACACACTCAATGATATATAAATTAATCGATAACTCTCGGTAAAAATCAAAATACAATAATCACTAACTGAAAGAAAAGCGTCTGAATAAAAAAAATACCAACTAGCAGGGCGATATGTCCGGTATAACTCTGAAGTGCCTCCTATCTAGATCTCAAGGGTGGAAGCATGTAATTAATCCCAATAAGCATCCACAGCTGCTGCTGCATTGTCTGACTACAAATATGGTTAAGCCAGGCATTCCTGTGGCTGCGCACCTAAAAGTTTTAAAAATATTTGATACGGTTAAGAGCCCAAAGCCTTTTGAAAATATTTTGCAAGTGTTTAAAATACATTAATAAATATGCAATGCAGTCTTTCGTATTTAAACAGGTGTCACACTCCCATGAGATACTCCTCACCCCTCATCCATTGTGCACCTTTAAACACCCTAGTTACACAACCCTGTCTCTCGAAACAAATCTTAACATATACGCTTTCCTATATCACACGTATTTTATATCATTATCTTTCACATCTTCCTAACAATTATAATTAAACGAATTCATTTTAACTAACTTTCAATAATTATTAATTCATTATTCACACTTAATGTCTTAAGTCCGCATATAATTTTTATCACAAATATATATACACACACATATTTACACATAGCATCCTCGAGTTGTCCTCCCAGATACCTATAAATTTACTAGTCATAATATCTTCTAATTCGTCCATATATATATTCACACACACACACACACATATATACATATATATATAGATATATATCACTCACTATATATGTATAACCACAATCCCCCAGAGTAATCATTCACTGGATGCGAAATCACTAGCATGCTCTCAAGCTCCAGGAAGTCTACCACAACCTGGGCAACCAGGTCAGAATCTCAACACCGAACTCAAAAATAAAAATGAATACCGAAGGTGGTCATGCCCTTGAGTCCGTGGTCATAACCATACCACATTATTCCACGGGACTCGAAACCTACATCACGTGGTCGTCCACAAACCTATGACCCAGGATGCGCAACCTCCATCGATAGCATATCCACTAGGATGGGTATGTTTCACATAAATATAATAAATATAGATATTTTCACACGCACACACACACACACACACACACACACGTATATATATATATATATATATATATATATATATATATATATATATATATATATATATAAATAAAACCGGTTAACCATGCTTGTCACTCGTAGCACTAGCCTATAATCTCCGAGTCTAATTCCGACTCCCAAATTCATAAGTCGTCACTTATTTATATATATCACATTTATATTTTATTCCGAACACTAAGTCTATCTCAAATCGGCCCGTAACCTAACTCTTTGTGAAATTCCAACCCGATTTCATAAATCCTAACCTGAGTGTTTTTCACCCTAAAACAGCCGTCCATCCATACCCTAATTTTATTTTCAACTCAAGATTTTGGCCTCAAACACCCTTTCGTAGAAAATTCATAACTAATTTTTAAAAAATCAGAAAAATGCGAAACTGGTGGCCACGCATTTGTAACGAAAATATGTATCTCCAGGACAAAAAACCCAAAAGGTTTTTCAAACGAAATATAGCCTCGTTCGAATGATCTTCTAACGATCTAACCCTCTTTCTTAAGCAGGATTCATCATCTTCCCATAAACAATCCCATATATATCACCTATCCATCCAAAAATTTATAGCCTTTATGAATTATAAACATGATTACACTTATTTTCACATTCAAATTCACCCGATCACAATCTAAATTCTTGGGATTCAACTCGTTAATCAAGAATTATACACGTTTTTGGATTTTTTGGAATAAAAGGTGGGGAAAAATATGGACACTTGAATTTGCACGAACTCACTAAAACTCGACTATCGAAAAATGAATTGGACACACACGAGTTAAGGATAAATCCTAACTAGCACATAGCCAATTTTTATCTTTAGATTTAGTGAAAGGCTAGTCAAATTCTAATTAAGTCCGCATGCGATAAAAAAACATGGAAATCTGTGTGATCACATTTGCAAAATTTTCTCCTAATGGGCCACCTAATTGATTGATTTTATATTTAGTGATGGCTAGGGTAGCACACAAATGGTAAGCGAGTGAGTCGGGTGATGAAATCCCTTCTCGTGAGTGACCGGGTGTAGGTCTTAGTAATTTAACTCATCACACCATTCAAAAAATAAATGCGAGAATAAAATCACACAAGAGCACACAAAAGAATTGACTCGCTAACAGGAGAGGCACGAGGGTGTAAGAAATGTACCTCCCATGATTTTTAGGTCGTGGGGTGCCAAAAAATTTGAGTCGACCGGGGGGAGATCATGCCTATCTCAGTCGTCCCGGGAGTCCTACCGACCCAAGATAGAGAGGCTTCTAAATCCTCGCCTTGGACGCCCTCTCTCTACCTTGTCCGGTTTCCCTATCACGCTTGCTTCGATTATTACAATTTTTAAAATGAAAAATAAAATAAAGGTGTCTCTATGCACCGCAATACAAGCAATGATAAAAATACTAATATAAGCCTTATAAAAATATAAAAATGGTACAAAAAAATAACAAAGTGCGAAAAAAAATGAATTACAAGTTGAAATCCGCTCCGAGTGCTTCACGCTCCCAAGAATGGCAACGGCGCCATTTGATAACTTTGCTTTTTATCTCCCCGGCAATGGCGCCATTTGATAGAAAGGACTTTTGCGTGTATTTTTTTCTTTTGCCACTACTTGAAAAGTCCTTCTAATCAAAACCTCAAATTACCTAAAAAATTAATAAACTTAAGTGTAGCGGTAAATAAGGGTATCAATCCACTTTCAAGGTTGTAAAGCAAATGGAACAAAATTGTAATTCACTTTTTATATTCTTTTTGGGCTTTTTACTTTTTCTACTTTTTTTTAGCTTTTTCAAATATTAAAACAAATGGGTGAGGTGAGGTGAGATAAGATTAAACTAAAACGTGAGATGAAAACAACAAACTAAAAAGTGACTAAAATGGAAAATAAAGTCTAACACTAAAATATGAGATAAAGTGAGGTAAATAATTGTGAGAACAATCAAGGAATGGGATTACACCACAAATTTTAGTTACTCTAATTAATTAATTTAATTATTCAAATTCTCCCAAATCAATATCAAAATTACAAACCAACTCTCGTTGCAAGTGTAATTATAATAGTAATATTTTAGAAAATTAAGTTTAACACCCCACAACTCTAGAAAAATAGATCTAAACTCCTTTTAATTAATCACCCGCTAGGATCGATCAATTAAAATTTATGTAAATCTTAGAAAACAAATTTAGAGTTGAAATTTAAGTTATAATACCCCACTTAAGAAACCCCTATCTCTAGTTCGAATCTAAAATGGGTATTATAACTAGAATTTCGATTTTCTCTGGAAAATCATTTACCCTCTCTCGAGGCGTAAATTTAAGGGTGTGGGATCAAAATTAACATTCAAAGGGAAATTTCAAGTAATCAAACTAATTAAACTAAAATAACATCAAATAAGGGTTTCCCCCCACCCCTTGAAAGGGGTTTTCTAGCCTAACATGATATTAAACATGATGAACAAATAATCAAGGCTACTAAAATAAAATAGAAGGGAATAGAACAAGAAGACCAAATCTCTTTGAGAATGTTGAACTCTACTCTTCCAAATTGAAGCTTACAATCCCTCTAATTGAGCATCCAAGTGATTTGAAATTAAATATCCACTCAATTAACTCTCTTATAATATTTACTCTCACAATAAAATAAAACTATTTACAAATGGTGTTTTTCTCTACAATTCTCTCTCTAGAAATTCCTATCTAAAAGTTCCTTTTTTCAAATGGGGTCTTCATCTTCATTTATAGTAGGCATATGGTGCATGGGGTTATTTTTGGGAATTGGCTTGAGTGTGCATGGAAATGGTGAGAGGAGTGTGAGGTCATGTGGGTGAGGAGATTTGGGAATAAAATCTGATATGGTTAAAGGGGTATTTATGGAAAAAGGGTGTGAAAGATGTAATTGGGGGTAGAATGGGAAAAGGGGTTTAAATGGTTTTAACACGTGTGGGATTTGTTTTAATTTTGGTCTTTGGTTTTGTATTGGCAGATGAAATTCGTGAGAAGGGAATGAAATGGGTTTGGAGGAAATGGGTTTGGACATGGATCAAATGGGTAGAGGGGTGGGTGTAGCATGGAGTTATGAGTCGCGGGCAGGGGTTTCAGAATGGGTCGGACGTATTTGCGAACAGGGGCTCGCCGGAGCTGGGTCGGGTTCAGGTAATGGGTTAGCGTGGTTGCTGGAGGTCGCCGGTGGGAATGGTAGGGTGGCCGACGTCGGCAGATGGTTTTGAGTTAAAGGTATGGTTGTTGGGGTTGAGAGTGGAAAGGGTGGTCGCCGACGGGGATGGGGTCGATCTCGGGTCCAGTTATGGAGAGACAAGGAGATGGGTTGGTAGTGTGTGTTTTGTTAATGGAGGTTAGGTGAGAGGAAAGAGGGTGAGTTGTTGGGGAAGATGAGGGTGAGGGTGAGGGTGTGTGAATGTGTTTGGTAATGGGTTGAGGGTTAGGGATTTGTTTATGGTGTAAGATAGGGTATTGGGTGGTTATGGTATGAGGGAGTTTATGTGTGTGTGTGTTTAATTTGGACACCTAAAATAACACTAACTACCTAAAAGTAAAAATAATCAAACAAAATCTAACTAAGTAAAAAGGTAAAAATAAAAAATAAAAATATTAAAACTTAAGAAAATAAAATCCTAAGTTGTTAAGAACTAAAAAATAAATAAATGAAAAGAAATGAAAAAAATGAAAAATCTAATAAAATATGAAAACAAAAGTCCTAAAATATAAAATCTTATAAACTAAAAAATAAACTCCTAAAACCTAATCCTAATAAAACTAAAAACTAAGAAAAATAAAATAAAACAATAAAAAATAGAAAAAATAGAAAAATAGAAAATAAATCCTAGAAATTCTAAATAAATCCTAAAAATAAAAATGACTCGAACTAAAAATCTATAAAATATAAAAAGACACAAACTAAACACACACAGGCTTGGGGTGATTCTTTGGGTTAGGTTTAGGCTCGGGTTTGGTTACGGGAGAGAGAATTAACTCCATAAAATGCGCATTTGTCTCGATATATAGCTTTTGACACCGCAAACGGACATTTGACCTACAAGATAAATATTTAAGCACATAAGACCCAAATTGCCGAGAATTAGCAACTAAAATACATCTATTCGGGGTATAAAATGTACAGTTTTGGGTGCTTATCATCGGCCAAAATCTTCTCAGAGGTATCCTCAAGGGCAGCTTTCACTGCAGCGTTAACCTTTTGTTAAAGAACGTCGTCCTTGGTCTTCAGGGCAGTGGTGTGGTCCTTCTTAATCTTGGCAATATCCCTGTACCTCTGCTTAACTTTATTTTCAGAATCATTCAAGGCAGTCTTCAGATGTTCAACCTCAGCATTTAAAGAGGCTTCCACCTTTTAGGCCTCCTTTCCCTTTTCAATAAAGGGTAGCTTCCTCAGGGTCCAGTCAACAAAATGGTGCATGGACAGGATACCCTACAAAACAAAGTCAGATGTATGAGATCAAGACAATCCAAATCAGGGCCGAGGTTACACTTAGAATAAAAAGCAGAGGTTTTACCTGCATAGACCTGTGAAGGCTAAACTCGGCCAGGAGAGAGGTATCAAGAGAGTGTAGGAAACGCTTATCTGCATCGATCATCGCAGAGCCTATGGCATCCATGGCCTACAGACCATGGCCTATCAGGCTATCATTGATTTTCAACTGCTCCAGACGAGCAGCCAGTTCATCATCGGACGATATGGGGATGGCACGATCCCCCTTATGGTCTTTGTTATGTCTCTGATCCTCTGAGGCAGCAGTGGTGGATTTCCTCCTTTTTGTAGTGTCGGCCTTAGAGTTTCCGACGTTCTTATTTGGTGGTGGAGGTGGAGGAGCTGCATTGAACCCAGCTTTCTTCACCAACTTGACAAGGCTTGGTGTAGACATCTCCCACAGGTCGTCTGAGATACCTTCTGGGCTTTCTGCAAAAAATATATCTAAGTCAATATATCAGAGACATTAAAAAATCAGAGGTAATACTCGTGAGAAATAGAACTTACGAAGCTCGGCTAGAGGACTCCTCCCCAGACCAGTCTCAGAGAGATAGTAAGGGGTCATCAAATGCTCGTACTTAAGTAGCCAACCAAGATCCCCCTGATCCTGAAGATCCTTAACCTTTTATAGGTTATCTTGGCTAAGCCCAGGGTCGACTTTAGCAGCCAGAGACACTTTTCCCCACCTCAGAGGTGTCCTCGGCTCCATCGAAGAAGAGGTGGCATAAGATGCCCCTGAGACGAAGAAATACCGTGGTTTCCAGTTATGATTTGAAGTTTGGGTAACCAGCAGCATCTTCTTTTCAGACTTCCTAGTTAGGAAGTGATAGTAATTAGGGTGATTTTTAGCAGAGGATGGGATATAGCACCCTGTGAAGACCCTGACAGGAAGGTCTGAGTGATGGACTGCCCTCCAAAGGACGATAGCTCCAACATCACCCTCCAAGTATTGGGGGATAATTGGGACGGGGCTAGGTTAATATGGAACAATATGGCTCTAATTGTTGGATGGATGGGGAAATGGAATTCTAACTTAAACATATGCTCATACACACAGATCTACCCATCTCAGCCACCAAAGTCCCTCTTATCCCTCAGAGGTCTCCTAAGCTTGATACAAGGACCAATGGAATAAAGGTATCTAAAGGCTAAGAGGTTGTACTCAGTGATAGTATTCTCTATCTCGGCTGCCTCCGAGGTGTCAACGTCACTCTCATTAACGTCATCCTCAACCCTGGAAATGTCGGGCTGGGCAGGTGTAGGAACAATACCAGGGAACCTCTGAGCGAATTCAGCCCCTGTGGTGGCCGATGGGGGAATAGCATCAATGGGCGGGGATACAGCCACACTCGAACCCATAATTTCAACATCGGAAGAAGTTCGTGAAGTGCTAGTATTATTGTGGGACGTGACGCGACTTTGGACCTCGACCTAATCAGGGACCTGGTCTTGCCTAATAGAGAAGTCCATAGCCTCTTGGAATGAATCTACAAATATAGGGTCTAAGGTAGATGACTTAGACTCAAACATTGGAGAGGGGTCAATTGGATCCTCGGTTTGCTCAACAGGCTCTGCTGGCTCAAGATAAATCACCTTCAGAGGTGGAGGAAAGATAAGTTTGAGGGGGAAGGCCTCAGCCTTATGAGCTTCCTCTTGGGCTAGTTCTGTCTGCCTAATCTTTGCAAAGGTCTTCTCTCTAAGATAGGGGAAATCTTCTAAGAGCTTATAAAGAGGTCTGAGCATATGTCAGACGACCTTACACTTAAAACTCTAAACCAAAAATAACTTGGCACAACTAACCTAAAGGATCAAACTTGGTTTTCAAAAAAATTCGAGCCAAGAACAGTCAAGAATAAGTTCACCAGAAAACTCAAAGGGTCACCGAAAAACTCAAAGAATCATCAAAAAATTTCAAACTATCGTCGAAAAGTACAAGAAATGGAAAAACAAGGATGAAAAATGGCAAAAGATGGGCAATAAGCGATACCTGATAAAATATGAGGTGGAGAATGAGAGGTTTGATAAGATAAATCCACAAGAGAGCCTCGATCAAGCTCTGGAAGAGAGAGAAGGCACAGAAAGCTCAGGCAGGAAAAGTAATAGAAATAAAGAAGAAAGAAAAGGAAAAAGGGTTTAAATCCCAAAATCGTGCTGGCACAAATCGCAAGGCCTGTCATTGCCTTGGGAACCCAAAAGGCAATCAACATCATTACACTTGTCAGGAACGCTACCCACTTTAGGAGTTGACACTTGTCAAGGAAATATTAGCACATAAGGAAACATAGCCTCGGACATGCATACCCCTTAGTCACCTATTCACATAGGTAACTAAGGGCTAGGGGTGATTGATATGCCCAAAGTGCACCTGCCAGCTTAGAGACCTTAACCTCGGCCTGTATGATGGTTGAGGCAACAATAGCTCAGGATTACCCACCAGCGATGTCGTCCTTCATCAGGTCGGCCGCAGTCGATGTTGCAAGTACCACCATGATTAGGCATTAGCCGACGACTAAATGACTCATGGGGTCAGTTATCCGCCAGGTCATCCGTGGCCGACATCACAGCTACCTCATACATCAACCTCGGCTGGGCCTCAACTGAGGCCAGTAAGGACTAATTGGTTCAACCACCCTTCAACATCTTCACAGCCCCAGTCGACGTTACAGTCATCAGCCCATATCAATAATGTTATGTGGGATCAATCATCTGGAAATGCTATCACCGACCCAGGCCGATGTTACAACTACTCCTACCTAACCTTGGCCAGCCTACCTGGCCGAGGTCACCATGAATAACCTCGGATCAGGCAACAGTCAGAATTCACCAACCTCGTACTCTTCCAGGCCGAGGTTGTACTAGTCAAGGATAAGGCCGAACATTTATAAGCATATGCAAGGATAGGAATGTGTGGACAAAATCAGTTGTAACCAAATCAATCCCCTCACGTAGAGGAATATCTCATCATCATTCCCTACATCTGACATTGACAGATGTCTTCATTAGATTGGCTAAATCATCACACACATGCTAATTACATGCTTGGGGGTACATTACACCCCCTAAACACTATATATACTTGTCTTCTCCTACCTTGAGAAGGATTCGAATATGACAACCCTAGGTAAAACTCTTGTTAATTTACACAGTAGAGAGATAAAGTTTCAAAGATTGTATCCTTGGCCATTAGTGCCTTCATTCAGTGATATTACTTACACACACTCATAGTGGACGTAGGCCAGATTGGCTGAACCACTTATATTCAAGTGTTCGTTCACTTCTCCTCATCTCAATCTCTTATATTTAGTATACTCATGTGCTACCATTGTTATCACTGGTTTGAGCTTACAAACACCTTGACGGGTGGTGCTATTTCTAGCATCATCAGAATTTTTGGGAAAAAATTGGGAATGTTGGTAAATACCTAAACTAATCGTAAGAAAATTTTGGGTAAAGTTGGGATGACTATTCAAATAGATAAACTAACGGTTAACGAATGGTTAACTAAATGGAAAATTATTGATGGGAAATCAATGGTATATCGTGGGGATAATTATAGACTAATTGCCTATACATATTATGTGATAAAGATATATAATTAATTACTTATGTGAAAATACCTATGTTCATGGACGGTCCTATTGGTTGGGGTTACGCACTTTCAGGACCATAGCATACATCGGCATAGGTGAGCTAGGCATTGTGTAGGTCATTATTTTAGGTACAACGTAGAAGCGCCACTTACAAGAGGTTGGTATAGATTCTGGGATCCATTTTCACCATTGGGTATGGATCATGCAATGGTGTTCTGCATAGGAACCACCCCACTTATATGTATTTTGTGATGTTCTTTTGGATAAGGGACTCCTTCGGACTTACCGATAGAGCACGAACGGGACACAAATGGTAGATGATATGAAGTGTCCTATATATATATATAGGGAAAGGATCATGTGAGGTTCCAGTCTGAGGATTCTGAATGAGGTCCATTTTTTAAAATAGTAAAAAAAAATCTTTGTTGTGCTGATTTTTTTTTGTGATTTTTAAACATTTCAGTAGGACCATAAAAAAATAATCACATCAAAATGAATTTTTTTGTTATTTTAAAAAAAATCGGTAAAACTGTGTCAGTTTTTAAGGTGTTAAAACTGACAAAGGTTGACTTTTTTTTTAAAATAGTAAAAAAATTCATTTTGAGCTAATTATTTTCTTATGGTCCTACAGAAATGTTTAAAAACCATAGAAAAAAATCAGGTCCAAAATATTTTTTTTACTATTTTAAAAAAATAAACCTCATTCAGGGTCCTCAAACTAGAGGACCTCACTCTCTCTCTCTCTCTCTCTCTCTCTCTCTCTCTCTCTCTCTCTCTCTTTATATATATATATATATATAGTTAGTTAGTTAGTTAGTTAGTTAGTTAGTTAGGCTCTCCAACATACCTTATTAAACATACCTATGAACATACCTATTTTTTTAAAATAGTAAAAAAAATAATTTTGAGATGATATTTTTTATATGGGTTCACGATATTTCAATGCGCCTTGTAAACAAATCAACTGAAAATAATATTTTTTATTATTTTTAAAAAATAGGTCAAAAAACTGACAGTTTTTACCCCTTAAAAATGTCAGTTTTTTTAACCTATTTTTTAAAATAACAAAACACATTATTTTGAGCTGAATATTTTTACAGGGGCACATTGAAACATCATGAACTCATATAAAAAATATCAACTTAAAATTATTTTTTTACTATTTTAAAAATATAGGTATGTTCATAGGTATGTTGGAGAGCCTAATTAACAAACAAACTAACTAACTAACTAACTAACTAACTAACTATATATATATATATATGTGTGTGTGTGTGTGTGTGTGTGTGTGTGTGTGTGTGTGTGTGTGTGTGAATTAAATGAGATTAATTACTTAGTCTACTGATGTAGACAATCAATTACAGAGCTAATTGTAGGCCCCTTTTCTTTATCAAAACTTTGCTTGTGCGGAATTAAGTTAAGGATGAATGTAAACCAACTTTCTATTTTTATGAAACCTTTTTTCCAATTTTATCAAACCAAGTTGTGACACAAATTAACTTAACCAGATTTTATCTTGTTTAATCCTACGCATGCAACTAGTTATTAAAGCAAGTAAAATAAATTAAAGCAATACTCACAACGCCGATGTACGAGGAAACCCAATCGGGAAAAAACCTCGGACAACCTAGGACAGACAACCACTAAGACAATGGAATTACAAAGTTAGATGATAGTCTTATACAACGACTCGATCCCCATGAGACTTGATGCTCCTCTAATCTTCTACCAATCTTCACAGTGCCGACGCAGAAAGTAACCTTCTTCTACAATAATCGTCCACAACATGCGCCTCCACGAGTGTATCGGTGTCCACCAATATGGCATGTATCATCTACGATGTCAAAATTGAACTCCGTCGAATCTTCACCGCAAAACCAACAATGTTCACGTGTAGAACAAACCCAACTTGGTGCAACAAAGATCATGGTAATGAAAACTCAGATCTTTGTAAACTCTAACGATGTGTTTTAGCTTTTAAACCTTAGAAAATAATTGCAGAAACATGCAATTTTTGTAAACTATTTTCTTTCTGCACACACTTCGAGAAAATTGGAAAACACCTCAATTTATAATTATTTTAATGCGGTAGCAAATCTCGTTTGAGCGAGACACTATGTCGTTCAAACGACATCAGGTCTCGTTCGAACGACATCAAGTATCATTTGAACGATGTCGTCAGACTAGAGTTTTAACTAAACCAAATTTAAAAATAGAGTCTTACTTAAAACCAACTCTTATACAACTCTAATCTGTCGACATCTGATTAAAACGAAGTGTAAAACAATTAAACATTTTAAAAACATTTTTCATTTAAAAATAACATCCTTATTTTTATAAAATGAAATTTCGAGTTTCATTAACATTATGCATTCATACCTGTGTGATCTCGGAATGCAATTAAACCTTGAAGACGAGATATTGCACCAATTAAACTTTAGCATGATTAATTCCTTGTAGCTTTGCCGCAACGTCTTCAATTAATCTTTGATAAGTCATAGTCCCATAATGGATCAAATAATAAAAATCTACCTATTACTCAAACGTGTTTTGTTCCGAGAATAAGTCAAAACTACATTAAGACTCAATTGGAAATTTGGTCCTTACGAATCTCCCCCTTTGAGTATTCTGGGATAAAGTCAACAGTGAAATGCCTAAGCCGGGCCATTAAGTTGTATGACGCCTAAATCCCATCCCATAAAACCCAATAGTAAAATTACATCATCAGTGCAGGATAAGACTTATAAATAATGGGAGACAAGTACGAAACTGTCTCTGAATGTCTGATTGTGATGTAGTCTTGAAATCTTGAATTTCTTTAAGCATACCTACATACATGAAACAGACAAATACCATGTGAAGTATTTCCTCAACCCTCTGAATCTGGACATTTTCATTCTTTAGGTCTACAGAATTGACCTATTTCTGCAAAATTAGCCTCGGCCCTCTAAATTAGGTCTTTTTCACTCTTTAGGTCCGCAAAATTTACCTAGGCCTGCAGAATTATCCTTTACCTTTTAAATCGGGTCATTTTCACTCTTTAGGTTCGTAGAATTGACTTAGCCTGTACAATTGGCCTTAGGACTTTGAATCTAAGCACTTTCACTCTTTAGGATGTAAAATTAACTTAGGCCCATAGAACTAGCCTCAACCCACTGAGTCAAGTCACTTTCACTCTTTAGGTCTACAGAATTAACCTAAGCCCACATAATTGGCCTCAAACCTCTAAATCAAGTCACTTTCACTCTTTATGTCCACAAAATATACCTTATCTAACATAATTGGCCTTAACCATCGGGATTAAGTTGCTTTCATTCTTTAAGTTCGCAAAATTGACGCATGCCCTCATAACTGGCCTCGATCCTCTGAATCAGGTTACTTTCACTCTTTATGTTCACAAAATTGACCTAGGCCTGTAGAATTGACCTTGACCCTCTGAATCAGGTCACTCTCATTCTTTATGTATGCAAAATTGACCTATTTCAGTATAATTGACATTTAATTTTTAAATTAGATCACTTTCTTTCTTTAGGTTTGCAGAATTGACCTACATTCACAGAATTAGCCTCAACCCTCTGAATTAAGTCGCTTCCACTCTTTTTGGCTAGTAAAATTGACATAGGCCCATATATTTTTCCTCGACCCTCTAAATTAGGTTGCTTTCACTCTTTAGATTTTCATAATTAACCTAGACTCATAGAATTGGCCTCAAACCTCTTAATTTGGTCACTTTCATGTGTTAGGTCCTCATAATTGATTTAGGGTTGAAGAATCGACCTCAACCCCCTGAATCAGGTTGCTTTCACTCTTTAGGTTTGTATAAATAACTTAGGCCCATATAATTGGCTTCGGTCCTCTAAATTAGGTCACTTTCACTCTTTAAGTCCTCATAATTGACCTAGCCCTGCAGAATTGGCATCAACCCTCTAGATCAGGTGATTTTCATTCTTTAGTTATGCATAATTAACCTAGCCCTATAAACTTTCCTCGACCCTTTGAATTAGGTCTCTTTCACTCTTTAGGTCCGCATAATTGACCTATGCATGCAAAATTAACCTTGGCCATCTGAATCACGTTGATTTCACTCTTTAGATCCGTAAAAATAATCTAAATCGTAGAATTAGCCTTGACCCTCTCAATCAGGTCTCTTTCATTCTTTAGGTACTCAAAATTGACTTTAACCCACCAAATTGGTCACTTCCAACTCTTAAGGCACACGAAGTTTCCCTAGATCCCAAATAAAGGCCTTAAATCCTTAAATTGGTCGTTTATGCTCCTTAGGTCCTCGGAATCAAACCTTTACCCTCAAAACTCGTAACTTTGCATAAAGGCATCTATGTTTTGAAAACCATCACTTATCCTAATCTCGCCCACTGAGAGGCTCTATAGACACCCTATTTTATAACACTTCAAACACCTCCTTAGGTCCCTAACACCATCCCTTTCACCCTCAAACCCCAAGTCCTACTCCAAACCCTGGTCCAAAGGACACTAGGCACTTCCGAGCTCCGTTTGACTTTGGTCAACTCTTGGAATCGAGAGTATCTTAATGCATTTTCATAAGGCAATGAATACCATTTCTAATGATCTATAAAGTGCACGAATCGGCCATACAATTTGAGGCACGTACCTTTTTACTCCAAACCCAGACCTAGTGGCCATCGGGTGAGCTCCATTTGACCTTGGTTAACTCTTTTACCCAGAGGTTTCTCAAAGCATTTTAAAATGGCTCTTCTGAATACTCTTTTTAATGGTCCTAGACATGTAAAATTCAGACTTACGAATTGTATTTTTGCCTATTTTTTTTATAAGTCCATTTTGGATTGTCTATAGACACCTTTGGCCCTCTACCTATCGGTATAGTGGTACTTTACTTAGCCCGCATGCCACGGGTTTACCGATAGGAAGGACTAGGCCTATGTCAACCGAAAGACTCCCAATCCTAAAACTTTACTATTTATGGAGGCCATGACCTCATTGTCAAGGACCCCTTCTCAAAATCTCGAGAGCTCCTGTCTCAAAATTAGTGTGCCGCCTTTCAAAAATAACATATTCCAAATATTCGTTCCATTTTTATTTATATCACACTCTTCCCACCTTTGTCATCCATTTCAACACCACTTCATCATCATAAAAAAAAAATAGCCTACATCACTTCAAAAACCAGGAGCAAAGCTCCATAAAAGGTATGATTCCATCCTTTTTTAGCTCATTTAACTAGTGTCATTTATCGTATTTTACTACTCTTAGCATATATTTTGATTTAGTTTAACTTTCCCACACTTAATAATCCCTTTTTATTACTTATATACACGGAAATACGGTTTCATAAATCCCCAAAAAAGGTTTAATCCTTAAACTCCAAATTAAAATTTTCCTCCCATTTTACTACACTTACATCACTTGTACACATTTTTTAACAAACCAAGTTAAGAAAAAAATTCCCAACCCCTAATTGGTGAATTCGTAGGTCCGATTCCTCCTGGATATATGCCAATGGGACACTCCAATAAGTCTATTGGAATTGGCTTTGTATCAATGGAATCTCATCATCCATACATAACGAATTAGTGTAGTATATTCATATCATAATATATGAACAATAAGAACTAGCATTCTTATTGAGACTAGAACTCATAGGGAAGAAAATAGATTTATGGATGGAATCAAATATTCAGTATTTACAGACAAAAGTATTCGGTTATTGGGGAAAATCACTTTACTTCTAATGTCAAATCAGGATCAACTAGGACAAAAAAAAAGCACGGGACCGAACTCTTCTTCGGTGTCTAGGTAATAGCTATGAGTAGTCATTAACTTTCGATAAAGGGTAGAAAAATGAGATCTATTATGGGACATAAAATGCATTACGGACGTATGATCATTACGCTTCAACCTGGTTATTTTGTTCCACCTCTTAGAACGAAAATAACTTAAATAAAAATACTTAATAACATGAAGATACATGTATAAAAAATTTCTACCCCGAGCACACGTAATGGAACCATAGACAGTCAAGTGAAATCTAATCGATGAAATAATTTGATTAATGGCCAGCAGCATTGTGGTAAAGGTTGTAATGACAGAGGAATCATTACCACAACACATAGAGGGGGAGGTCATAAGCATCTATACCGTAAAATCTATTTTTTACGAAATGAAAAAGACATTGTTTCGCCCATGAAATATTAATTGAATCAAACAAAATTTCATTTGGAGCATGAAGTGCAATTAGATCCATTTTGGGGGGGAATTAGATTACTATTATAAATTAGATTTATTTATGGTTGTCTTGTTTGGACTAACAAAATGAAGTATCAAGGCCCCGTTTAGAAAAAAAACTAATTAGTAATATATCTATGATTCCTACTCGTATCATAAATTATTCTAATTTATTTATAAAGAGATCCTATTTTTAAATGGAAAGAGAAACGATCTTAAACTCTTAAGAAATCGAGTGATATGCATGAATACGTCAAATATTTGGCATAAGCCATGAATTAAAAAAAGGGAAGTCATAACAAAAAGTGGTAATGGGAACATTTGTCCTATATGTGCAAATCTAAATCGAGTTAATCTTTACCCAGAGTAGAGCATAAACCTAAAAAGATTAAAGAGGCCCATTCAGGAATAAGAAAATAACATCGTGATTTGGATTGGATCTCGTTGAATCTTTACATTAATGAGAAGTTAATTCGATAAGTTTGATGAATTTTTTTAATAAGGAAAGGTGTAAAAACTCATCTTTATTGAAAAATCAAAGAAAAAGTCCGTTCGTCAGAAGTTAGAAAGTGCTTGCTATGAAAGAAGAAAAATGATTGGAATCTACTTCTAGTTTTGGGTTCATAGCTTAAAACGCACCCTTATGTGTTTTTTAACTATGTGGACTTATATATATATATATATATATATATATATATATATATATATATATATATATATTCGATGTGTTGATCATATTATATTATATTTTCATAATTTTATCCTCTTTCATTTTCGTAATCCCGTCAAACATGCGTATACATATCATCATAGTGGATTATGATCCGGTGAATTGCATATAATGTAGTCTTTCATATTTATTATATTTTAGCAGCCCTATAATACATGCGTATTCCATTATTTATGATGGATTGTGATTTGGTGTACTGCTTATATTTCGGCTACCATTTAGATTATTTTATTTCTATTTATTACTCCTCATAATGACTCATTCCCTTATTTTTCATGACGTGGGTTTGATGATTTCTTTTCTCACCTATTTCACTTCACACAAATTATACACACAAATTGTATTTCGGAGAAAATGGAGAATATTATCATAACCCATGAGAGACCGAAAGGGAGGAACCCATGTTGTACTTTTGTTTCGTATGTATCAGTTTGTCTTGTGATGTCGTTTCTTCGAGGCAACTATATTTTTACCTATTTTGAGCAAAATATCTTGGAGACTCTATCCTTTATATTCTTACCCCTCGACGATGGTCTATTTGTGTCCGTGGGAGCCCGAGAATACCGCATGAGTGATGGAAAGGGAAGTTATCTTCCTTGACCCCATTCTTCGCGACCTAGCGATCCTTTCCTTCGGAGTGCACCTTGATCGAGTTTTCTCCCGTTTTAAAATCTCGGGATGTCCATAGATTTATCACACCAAAGTTCAAGCCACACAATCAGGTAGTTTCCATGGGAAAAATATTTTTTGAAATATAAAAATCAAATTTACTTTTATATATTTTAAAAGATAAAAAAAATTAATTTTAAAAGTTTTTTTATGAGTTTTTAGTGTCCAGTATTTTTAACGACATTCTTTTAGAAAAAAAAATTATTAGGGACATTTTTAGTGTCCCTAAAAATGTCCCCTATAAAAGAAAAAAAATTCGAGTCAGTGTGCCCTACGAGAACACCGCTGCCAAGCCACGAAGTGTTCGTAGCCACCCGCGCATTGTTTTGTTCCCACGGTTACGGCCTTATTTGGCACAGTCACGGGTTTGGTCTTGGAGCTTAGGTGAAAAATCCTTTTTAAAATCATTTTTAAGAGTTTCTAATTGTTACAACTCTTTTAACTTATCGTGTAAAACTTATTCAAAGACTGTTTCATGATTAGGTTTTCCAAGATCTCTTTTATAGTTTTGTATAGAGACTCGTGAGCTTTTTTAAGACTTTGTTGATATGTGTGGAGGGTTATTGAGGTAGATTATGCCTTTGTGATGCTTTATTGAGCATCTGATGATAATTCCCTAAGGTGTGCAGCCCGTGATGATGGCTACTAAATTCTCATTCTAAATAAAGTGTTACGAGGAATAATTGAGGTGATTGATACACAATGTGGAATCTGATATTAGGAAAGGACGTTTGGTATGAGAGTTGTGCCTTTGACATGATCTAGGGGAGACCTGAGGTCTCCCTAGTTGGATTGTGGGGTCTAGTGTGTCGCTAGAGGCTCGGTTAAGACGGTTGAGGTCCGATGATTCAATTCTTAAACTCGGTTTGAGGTGTGGAGTACCTTTTTGTGAGGTTTGAGGTCATAGATCATAATAGATATCATCAAATATCTTAGATCTTATTGATAAGATCGACGTTCGGGGATGTAAAAGAAAATATATTAAATAATACTCAAAAGAAAATAAAAAGAAACAAATAAGTGAAAGTAATTTGAAAAAATTATCCCTGCTTCACAAATTAAAGAAAAAACATATTCTATTGAAGAAGTAAGAGAATGTTTATATGCTAAAATAACTACTACTAAAAAGAAACCACGCATTAATGATTTAAAATTAAAATAAATATTTTCAAATCTACATTTATATAAATAAACAAAAAGTCAAGCACTTAAAAAGAGAATCAAAGTTCGTTTTGCATACAAAAATAAATAATAAAATAAATTAAAATTTTATTTTATATTTTAATTGATTTTTAGTCAAAGATCCCACCCTAAAGGTTTATGTAAAAAGATCAACCAATTATATAACAACAAGGCTAATTTTAATCTTAATTAAACTTTTGATATATAAATCATGAGGAAAAGTAAAACAATACATAATACTGGATGTACGAGGAGAACCTCAATAACGAGGTGCAACCCCAGTCCACTTGGTAAAGATTTACAGGGGATAAACATGTTATTATCACATTACACACTAACTCTCGCCTCACCCTTGCTTAACTAATTCCTAGCAAGCTGGAGTCCTCTATAACGTCAACAAGAATCTCAATGTATCCAATGTCTTGATCAATCGATCAACAATATTTCCATCGAACCAATTCGAACTATTTGTTATTTATAGATGAAGAATCTCTTAATGAACAACACAATCATAACAATCTCCAAAGGAATAAAGGTCCAAAGTTGAAAAAAGTTGATAGTGGCAAAAGTGCTTGAGGGCTTATAACCTTTCTTGTTCCTCTTTGTTATTGATAAATCAATGAAATACTAATCAAGTCCAAAGAAGATAAAGAAAGAAAATGATGAACAAGTTTTAACCTAGCTTTTATTTCCTTAAAAGGTTTTGAGTTCTTAAAAAAGGAAGTGCAAAAACACTTGGCTTCTCTCTTGGATAATTTGACTCTTGAAATAACTGAAGCCTGATTCAAATGTAGAGAAAAAATAGGGTTTTTTGGATTTGGAAAATAAAAGAAACAATGAAAAAAAAGGAAAGCTAAGACAAACAAACACATCGTGATTAGGATGTAAGGGTGTAAGAAAATGTCTCCCATAAGCCAAAAGTGATTCGAGAGAAATTCTTTTAAATGATCATTAGAATTGCAGAAAGAATATATTTCAATATCGCCATGGTCAAGGTTTTGCGAACGGGACCAAAATCTTCACTGTCACAAAGGATCGGTGACCCAAGGTCACGGATGGTACCATCATTTTATCCGAGATAAAAGGCTTTGGCATGATCAGCAATAGGGAGTTCACAGAGGAGAAAATACTAGTCGCATTCATGAGCTCTACACGAGGGAAGTCACAAACATATCCGTAGTTTTTCCATAAGTCTCACGCCCCGTAAGTAGAGTGCTACGCGCTTGCAAACTCTATTTGGACTTTTATACAAATTTTCATTTAAAAGGAAACTATGATAATGACTCCTAAGTTGAGATCATTGGCTATAATAAAATCTTTTAATGAAGTAATCAAACACTTAAGTCAAGTAATAACATTGCTTGCGTAAGCATAGAGTATAAAAAAAAGACAAAATAAACACTAAGTTCAAAGGATAAGGATATACCTCAGAGTGTTTGAAACCAATTATACACAAATTTATCTTTGGGTACAAAGATGTAGGACCGGTAATTTATCATAGATTAAATTATTTATGGTATGTCTAGGACAATATATGGGGAGGGAAAACCTATCTCATTACCTCCAATTTTATTTCTTCCTCCATCACAATATAAGATAAGCATTGCCTCCTAGAGTCATCAAAGTTGAACACACTTGGTGTAGTTATTATTTACTAGATTATATGTTGTATTATAGAGGAATTTTGTCAATGTAGATCACTTTTTTATTATGTTTTGTGTTTTT
Source organism: Sambucus nigra (assembly GCA_949130495.1). NCBI lineage: Eukaryota > Viridiplantae > Streptophyta > Magnoliopsida > Dipsacales > Adoxaceae > Sambucus > Sambucus nigra. The sequence continues at coordinate 287,188,134 of OX422215.1, read as the reverse complement.
GATGGGGGGACATTTTTGTTAAGAATAAAAGTATAGGTAAATGTTGGTGAAAAAGCATTGGTGTAATGATACTTCAAATTTTTATAATTAGTATGAAGTATAATATATGCTAAAGAGATGTGGAGAAGAAAATATGGTTTAAAGTACAACTTCATTGTCAATATAAATCTAGTATCAAAGTAATATGTTTGTTCTAGTTTTTTTTCCTTCAATAGCAAACCAAAAGGTACTGAGAGTTTATGAAAATAGTTTACCATTTGAAATTAAATTCAATTTGCTGCTCATAGAAATTGACGAAAAAAAGAGTGCTGAAAAATATAATGAGATATGTCTACGCAAAGCATGAGTCAATTATGCCCCATCAAAGATCAAATGGGATTTTTGGTTATCCTCCACCTTAATGTTGAGAATACAAAGTCCCACATGGGAAAATGAATTCCTTAAACTGTAACATATTAGATTATGGGACCCTCGACTTAATAATAATTGTGTTTAGGTTGTATATTCCAATATTGGACATGGTATCAGAGAAGGATGTACATGGTCCAATGACTCAATTATTCCATGTCATACAATATAATTATATGCACGTGGTAGTCTCAAATAACATCATATGTGAAGGGGCATGTTGAGAATACAAAGCCTCACATAAGAAATTTAAAGCCTTTAACTACTGTACATAAGATCCTAGCGCCCTCCCCTATTGCCAATTGGTTTTGGGTTGGTGCTTAAATATAAAAAAAAATCTTACTCAAAGTTCAAAATGCATCTCCTCCCAGACACCCTCCACCACCTATCTTAACCATGATCACCATTTTCTCTGTCTAAAAATCACCCTCAATAATTAACTATTATTGAAAACCCAAATTTTGTCATTTCTTGGGTCCAATTTTTTTTTTTGCTTTATTGATGAGTCTTATACTTGTCCCTCATCTACTTCTACCACTAATAATGTCGCCCAAAACATAATTGAAGAAGATTTATACAACTACCAAGACCAGCTCCTCCTTAGCTTAATCGTGTCTTCCCTTTTAGAGGATGTTCTTTCTTTAGTTATGGGTGCTACCACCTCATCACAAGCACGAAAAGAACTTGAAATTGCTCTTACATCCTCTTTTAATACTCATATTTTGAACATTAGAAAAAATGTATCATAATGAACTCGTTCGTAGGTCATCCCTTATCACAGGCTAACTTTCATATCTATATTTTATAGGCCTTCGACCTAAACTAAGAATGTTATTACAACCTTATTTGCACGTTTCGAACTAGTGTCATTCATCAAACTCCATGCCCTTATTCTAAGTGATGAATTCATACACGACAATTAAATATCCTCATTGTTTATCACTCCTCTAAATAAATCATGTCCATCTTCCAATTAATCTCTATACGGTGGATGCTCTTCAAATTCCAACTGTGATAGTGGTCGTTCCCCTGGTCGTGCTCGAAGTCGTAATAGTTGCTCTTACTTTGAGCATCATCGTCCATATAACAATAATACCCAAACACATTATTAAATCTTCAATGGTAGAAACTATATTACAAAAACATGTTTCAATGTTACTCTTCCCCAACCTAACCATCTGCCCATTACACTGTTTATTCTTCCCCTCGGTAAAAACATATTCTTTGCCTTCCACCTATGATAGTTGCTTCCCCAATACTGGTGGCACACACCACGTCATGCCAAACGTGGGGGCATGTTGAGAATACAAAGTCTCACATAGGAAAAATAAACCATGAAGCCACGATATCTAAGATTATGGGGGCCCTCCACTCATTGACAATTAGTTTTGGGTTGGATGCTCCAATATTTAACACTTAGTAATTTACCCAAAACATAATTAATATGTGGTATGGTTACACCACATTATACCAACGAATAACATGTTTCCAGGTGTCTCGTCCCTATAATAAAGATGTAGAAACAATTGAGTTATTAATTAGACAGTTAGAAAATGCAATTTAGAGCGAGACAACGATTGGAATTTAGATTGTCGTTTATGAGTTAGAAAGGGTAATTTAAATACAACATTGACACGTGGAAAAATAATAAACTAAGCATGTGTAATAAATTATTGACACATCTTGTTCTCTAAAATGAATATTTGGTGTTCGAAAAAAAGGTTATGACCAGACGAAAACTAGTCGTTATTATTTTTTATTTTGTAAGAACATTGTCCGTCACAATTAGTATGTCACATACCGCTACAAGCTATTTACAAGTCATCGAAGAATTGAAGAAGATTCCATCTATATGACTGTTGATGTAAAAAATTAGATTATCTCTAATTAATCAATCACAGATAAAATAAAAGAGACAAAAGATTTTTAAAGTGGTTCAGCCTTAAAAGAATGGCCTACGTCCACTGTTTTTGTATTGCTGACTGTCTGACTGGAATTCTCGATAAGTGATTTACCAAGAGATCCAGAGTCCCCTTCTAATGAGGAGGTTACAATGTATTTATAGCCTTGAAGCTGTACATGTGAAAGGACAATGCGCTGTTATTTAGTAGACATATACATCTGTATAATAATGATGACCATTTAATGTGCAGTCATCTCTTTGATTATCCTGATTTGAGTGCTTTGTACGCTAAGTAGCTCGGACCGCCTAAGTAGCTCGGCACACTTAAGTTGCTCGGGGCCCCTGAGTTGTTTGGTATGCTCGAGCTGTTCGGAGTGTATGAGTTGCTCGGGGCGCTTGAGTAACTCGGTGATAGCGAGTTGCTCGGTAGAAGTATTTGTAATTGCCACGTTGGCAGACACGTGTATGTAAGTGATTGGTCCATGTTAGCAGACTAAATTTGGTATCAACAATGACGAATCCAAATTTCAAGAAGACTTCAACATTCAATCCCAACAAGGAGGAATTTGGTAAAATGTGTTTAAGTTCCATTTACATTCTACATTAAAAGTGTTGGGATATTTTTGCAAAAGATAAAATATTTTTCTATTTATGAAAAATGATTTTTGAAATGATTTTAAATGGTTTTAATTTTTTAAAAACATTTTATCATAAATGTTTTTTGGATAATCGTTTTTGATCTCGTAAGAAGTTTGAAGTTTTGAGGTTTCCAAGATATATAAAAGACTGAAGTTTTTTTTTAGATAAGTGGTTGTCGCTTAAACGACGTCGCTTCTCGTTCAAACCAGATGCTATCTCGCTTGAACGACGACGTATGTCATTCGAACGATAGGTCTTTGTATCTGACACGTCACCTCCTTGATTTTTTAAATTTAAAGGGTGTCAGACTTCTATATTTCAAGTGGAGAAAACATTGGTTTAAACAGAATACATTTTTGAGTGTTATTTGTTTATTCTCCAACACTTTGTGAGTTCAAATTTTGGTTTTTACAATTCACAAATCCCAGTACTTTTGTGTGAGTTGTTTTTGTGGAACCCATAGCATACTTTGCTATAGTTAAACCTTTGTGGAGAAGGCATCTCCATATCTTATCGGTGGATACCGAGCATAGTCATTCTGCATATGGAGGAGCCGAAGACGATGATACGACACCTGGAGGGTATTTCGCTATCTCTCGTAGCTTTGAAGGTTTGACGAAGACACCGTGCATTACACTTGTGGGCGATTATCAGATTGAATGTAAGTCAATGGTCTTGTAAACTTTTCAAAGTTTTGTAAAAGTTTTTTACCGTAAAGGGTTTTTTCTTGAATTTGTCGTCTTTGTTTTGCATGCATGGTTTGAATGATTTATGACACTTATATGCATGTTTAGGGTCTGAACTAAAATTGAATTTGGTTTGTTCAAATTTAGACACCAAATTAAATATGTGTGTTTGGATTTCATTGAATATTTGCGAATTAAATTGATTGGTATCATACCGCGCGTACTTTTCACAAATTGTATCACAGCTTATTTAAGCGAGTGAATACCTTTTACAAATTGGTATCAGAGCGGGTTACTCTAAATTATTGCGTTTGATCTTGTTTTCCGCCAAACTGTGTGATTTTGATTTTTGTCGAAAATTTTGTTTTGAGAAAAATCACAACTTTCAATGGAACACTTATGTAATTGGATATCCTCTCCTGTTGACATGAGTCAAAGTTTGGACGATTTAAATAGTTTGAATTTGACATTTTTGAAAAGAATTAAAGTTTTGGAAAAAGAAAATTCTTTTTTAAATCTGCGATGGATCTTTTGCAAACGGTTCAAAATCAAAGTGATTTTTATCGCGGAAAACTTGTTTCTTTGGTCCATGAATTTAATGCTTTAAAATTGTCCAAAAAGGAGAGTGATGAGAGAGTCCTAGTTTTAGAAAAAGATTTGGAGGACTTTAAAAATTCTAGGATATGTGTTTGTGCCAAAGAGTAGAAAAATATTTTAATCGATAAGTTTGTGGCACATGAAAAGACTCTTAGGCATAAATTTGTTTTAATTGAGGGGGAGCGTGATAACTTTTAATTTTGATCGATGATTTGAAGAAGAAGTCCCTAAAATTGGAAGAGTATAATTCCTTGCTTGAATCAAATATTCTGAAGTTGAAAAATGATTTAAACGATTCAAGTAGGTTTGATAGTGATGGTAATGGCTCGTCCTGTTCTCAGGCTTCGAGTGTTAAAGCCAAAACCATAGTTTGTTTTAGAGGGTCATTTACCCTGAAGGATGTTAGAAAATGTCAACCCATAGGTGTCGTTCCACCTGTTTAAACATGTTCATATTGTGGTAGTAAAGGGAACCTTAGGCATTTTTATTTCGATCTTCGAAAAAGTCCTAGGAAGTCTAAGTATTATGTTTTCTTGGTTTCTAAAAACCCGTGTCGAAGTGTCACATCCATTTGGGTTAGGAAATCACTTTCGGATACGTTAGACTTTAGACGTGTTGATTCTCACATGCTTGCACATGATTTGTCACTTGCTATTTCATATCGCTTATTTCTTGCATAATTTTTGTCATACACTAGTTGTGGTTTCATGATATGTACACTTGTTAGTGTGTTTACATGTACTTTTTGTATCGCATTTTTGTTTTTGAAAAAGTTTGAAAAATACAAAAAGATTTTTGTTTATGAAATTTTTTTTGAAAAATCCAAAAAGAGTTTTGTATTTTGTTTTACACCGTTATGAATACACATTTAGGATGACCAAGTCACAATTTCATGCCATATTCATGTGACTATTTCATAGTGTTTTCAGATAATATGTTGTGTCATTCATGTGCTTTACAAAGTTTGGAGTCTTTGAGATACTATAGTGTTTCTATCTAAATCTTTGACTCATTTGTCCTTTATTGCACACATGCATGGATTTATTTGATATTTGTGCTTGTCTATCACATGTTGGATAAGTGTTTATGCTTCAATTCTATCTATACAACGAACCAAATGCGATAAAAAATGATAATAAAACGTGTGCATGTTTTATCCGTTTGCCGTGAGTTTGTGTGAATTTTAAAAATGGAAAAGGGTTGTGAAAGGTACTCATTTTTTCCTTTGGGATAAAGCCACCATTTTAAAAGGACCTAAAAATTGAGGTATTTTAATTATCCGGGGTCCAATGAGGTTTAAAAGAGCCCAAAAAAATTATGCCAAAAAGGGGCCATTAGGTCTATTCACTAATTCTCTAATGTTTGAGAATTTAGATCACCTCAAAAAGAAAATATATGAGGGAGTTTGGTTAGAGGATTAAAACGGAATTTCACATCCTTAAAAGGTATTGAAAAAACATTAAAAAAAATTAAACGTTATTGGTGTGAAAATCATGTTGACTTTGATTTGTTGATTTTGACTTAAGACGATGTTATCTAAATTCAACACTTTTACACCTAAGGACGATTTTGATGTTCATTCCTTAGGAGTACATTTATGCAACGTGCACATATTATATGATTGATTTAGTTTTCCTATCGAATGTGTTCACGTACATTCATTCCGTTTCCACGATTTGGTTATCTTAGTGTAGGGGTGGCAATTTTGGAAACGACACGATAACATGAAACGACACGGAACGAAATTAGCACGAAATTGACACAACTTATCGTGTTCGGGTTGTGTTCGGGTCTGATTTATTGGACCCGCTACCGTGTCGTGTCGTGTTCGTGTTTAATTTTGGCCACGAAATTGACCCGCAATAGACCCGTTAAAGACACGATAGTGACCCCATTAAGACCCATTATGGACCCGATTAAAAAAATATTTTGACCCGTTATTGATCCCATTAAGATCCATTAAAAAATAAAAAGCTTTTGTTAAAAAGCCCAACCCACTACTTAAGCTTAAGATTTCAACAAAAAAAAACACCACAAAAAAACCCTAGCCTAATAATACATCAGCCGTTCTCTCCTCCCACACACAAACTCTCACTTTCACTCTCACAAACCCTCATCCCCTTTCCCTCCACCGGCCTCATCCCACCCAACGGCGCCCTCTCATCTCCCTCTCCCTCCTCCGTCAACCCCGGTCTCCTCCCCCTCATCTCCATCTACCTCCCCCGTCAGCGCCGGCCTCTTCTCTCTCTCACTCCGTCGGCCTCAGCTCCCCATCCAGCGCCCCTTCCTGCCTCGTTTATCAGATCCCCCCCCCCTCCCCTTCCTCACCCCTTGCCTCATCCATCACTGATTCTTGACCTCATTGTTAGAATTTTTTTGAAAGGGATTTTCTATAGATCCTTGACCTCCTTGCTTATTATATATTTTTTTTACATGTTTTGAAACTTTGGTGGTTGATATTTAACATCAAAATCATAAGAAATTAAATTTTGCTGTAATTATTTTTTTGGTGCACTTGGAAGAAAAAATTGCTATAAATCGTTTCGTGCTGTGCCGTGCCAATCGTGTCGTGTTAATCTGGTTGAATAGGATCAAAGTTACAAATCGTGTCAATCGTGTCGTGTCGTGTTAGAAGTGGGTCGTGTTCGGGTTGTGAAAAAATAACACAGCATCGGGTCGTGTCGTGTTCGTGTCACTAAAATATTTTTCGTGTCGTGTCGGGTCGGTCCTGAACCCGACCCAATAACACGATTTGCCACCCCTATCTTAGTGTAAATTCATGGTGTGTATTTTTTGTAACATCATTTTTTCATTTTTGTATGAAAAAATTGAAAACTTCAAAAATAGTAGGTTTGCTTTGTTTACCATGACACCCCGATTTGCTTTATGTGATTTATTCTTTTTCTTATCTATTTCGGACAAATAAAAAGGGGGAGAACGAATTATGATTTTATGGGGGAGTTTAAGTATGGGGGAGATTTGATTATGCTTTCATGTTTATATACTTATATCATTTCAAACTCAATACGTAACGAGGTTTTTGATTTGTCTCCTGTGTGTAGGTACAATTGAAGATTTTTGGATTGCACACCCTGATGAGAAAAGTTTGAAGTTTTTGAAAATTTTATTGTTAAAGCATCATTTGAAATAGTTTGAAGAGTTGTCATTTTATATTTCCATATTTGAGTTTTCGGTAGGGTATATTTGTATAGGTCATTTTAATGATTGATAATTCGGATAGTTTTTATTTTGTACCAGCATAGACATGGGGGAAGATTTGTAAGGATATTGTCCGTCACAATTAGTATGTCATATACCGCTATAAGCTGTTTACAAGTCATCGAAGAATTGAAGAAGATTACATCTACATGACGAATCCAAATTTTAAGAAGACTTCAACATTCAAGGCCAACAAGGAAGAATTTGGTCAAATGTGTTTAAGTTCCATTTACATTTTATATTAAAAGGGTTGGGATATTTCTGCAAAAGATAAAATATTTTTCTATTTATGAAAATTGATTTTTGAAATGATTTTAAATGGTTTTAATTTTTCAAAAACATTTTATCATAAAAGTCTTTTGGATAACCGTTTTTGATCTCGTAAACAGTTTGAAGTTTTGAGGTTTCCAAGATTTATAAAAGATTGAAGTTTTTTTGGGATAAGTGATTGTCGTTCAAACGATGTTGCTTCTCGTTCAAATGAGATGCTATCTCGCTCGAACGATGACATATGTCGGCAAACGATAGGTCTTTGTACATGACACATCACCGCCTTGATTTTTTATATTTAAAGGGTGTCACACTTCTGTATTTTGTGTGGAGAAAACACCGGTTTAAATAGAATATGTTTTTGAATGTTTTTGGTTTATTCTCCAACCTTTGTGGGTTCAAACTTTGGTTTTTACAATTCACAAATCCCATTACTTTTAGTGAGTTTTTTTTTTGTGGAACACATAGCATACTTACATATAGTTCAACCTATGTGGAGGATGAATCTCCATATCTGATCGGTGGATATCGAGCATAGTCATTTTGCGTGTGGATGAGTCGAAGATGACGAACCGACACCTGTAGGGTATTTTGTTGTGTCTCATAGCTTTGAAGGTTTGACGAAGACATCGTGCATTACACTTGTGGGAGACTATCAATTTTTATGTAAGTCAATGGTCTTGTAAACTTTTTAAAGTGTTATAAAAGGTTTTTACCCGGAAGGGTTTTTTTTTCCTTAATTTGTTGTCTTTGTTTTTCATGCATGGTTTAAATGATTTATGACACTTAGATGCATGTTTAGGGGCTGAACTAAAATTGAATTTAGTTTGTTCAAATTTAGACACCAAATTAAATAAGTGTTCTTGGATTTCATTGAATATTTACGAATTAAATTGATTGGTATCACACCGCGCACATTTTTTACAAATTGGTATCAGAGCTTATTTAAGCGAGTGCATACCTTTTACAAATTTGGGTTCGAAAAAAGGTTATGGCCACACAAAAACTAATCTTTATTATTTTTAATACTTGTACTTGTGAGGTAAATAATCCGACCACATATGAGAGGAGGCCACGTGCCCCAATTATTCGATCAAGCGCCATGAAAATAAGTATTGTTTGAGTTAACCAACCTACAAGAATCGAGAGAAAGGATATGACCGATAAAGTTGGGAATAACTATCATAATGATTGAGTTCCATATGATGAAATTATAATTTTGAATAAACATAAAAATGACACCCGGGAAAAGGGGAATGTAATCACGAGCATTGAAGCTTTGCTAATAGAAAATAAGAACCTCCCGTGGATGTAGGCATATTATCGAATTGCGTACATCTTGTTCTTTTATGTATGTGTGAAGGATTTACTTATCATGTTCGGTGATTTTTTGTTGAATCGTAATGCATAGGATTTTACCACTTAAAATTGTCGTCATTCGTGGGAAAAAGTTTCCTTTCTTAAACTTACCAACCAACAACGATCATATCTCATTTACTCAGTGAGAAATATCATGGTAATCATCAAGGCGATCACATTATGTGCGTCATTCCTAAGAGCAGATCCTTAATCAGACCCAATCACATATACACCCCCATATTTTGCTTAGTCCAGGCGAGAAGAAAATAGTTGAAAGCAATGAGCCACCACAAACTAAAAATATCTTTACTCAAAGAAGCTAATGAGCAATATCTTCGTGAGCAGAAGGCTGTAACGGTCCACCAACAAGAAAAAATGCTCGCCTCCAACACCGTCTAGATGGGATGGAATAATATATCCCCGGAGACAAATGTAATCACTAGGAGATCACTCACACCCATGTCCCTCAGGCTAGTAAAACTCATAATTGAGGAACAATTTCATGATACGACCCAGATCACTCCTACTAAAGGAGAATTTTGAAAAGATAAGATTGTCATAGTTATCATCATGGCAAGGAAGACCTTCGCCATCTTACTCAGAGGGAGATTGTAACAACAAGATTTTATAAATGTTCGTTATTAATTTAGTATGCGTATAACGATACACCGTCGAAGAGTGTTTAAGATCAAATACGTAACGAGATGGATCCAAATATCAAGATCTTCAACAATCAAGTCTCGGCAAGACGAATTTCGTAAACAATATGTTTTTATTCCATAATTATTCACTTAGGATTTTGGGATATTTTTCGTAAAATATTTTCTAAGTGTTGGAGAAGAGTTTTAAATGTCTTTCATCAAAAATATATTTTTCGGAGTTTTTAAGGCTTTGCATTTACCGAGAAAAATAAAAAGAAAAATATTTAATATTACTGTTGTCCAAACAACAGGCTACATCGTTCAAATGACATAGCTTGTCGCGCGATACTTCAAATGACATTGAGTATCGTTGGAACGACGTGCCGCCTTAAATTTTTTATAAATAGGACTCTTTAACTCCGTTTTCCACAAGAAGTCTTTTCATTTTTTCATTCTATAAACACTGAAAATCGACAAAACACTTTTGGATTCTTCCTTTTAGGGTTTAAACATCTTGTTTTCAATTCACAAAACATCCTAATCTTTAGTGAATTATTTTGGAACCCGAGAACAAAACTTTGATATTGTTCAACTCTTATAGAGAGGATAAACCTACACCGAACTGCGGTCATTGAGGTTCACTTCGTGTGGATCTTTGCTGAAAATGTAACTACGTGTTCTTGAGAAGTAGCCGACAACGACGAACCGACACCTACGAGTATTTCATATGTCACTTTTATTTTCAATATAATCCGTGTAAATTTGGAAATTACAAATTATAGTGGAAATAAAAGGTTTTTCCCTTCGGGGATTTTTTCTCATATTATGACTATCTTGCATATTTGTGTCACATGATTTATTTACGATGGTTTGATGCACACGTAGATGCATGGTTTAGAGTTGTTTTGATTTGGTTCAAAAATTAACATTGATTAAATAAGTTTGTAATTGGAATTTTGTGCATCCATTCGAATCGGTATCACATACATGGCATTTATATATTCGTATCCGAGTGGGTTACGCTAATTTATTGCGTAGTTTTCCTCAAATTGTGTGGTATTGATTTTTTTTTTAAATCTATTTTTGAAATACTGATTTTCTTAAGTATGGATTTTGATGGTATTGATGATTTTAGATGTCAAATCTTTACAAGGTCTAATTGAAAAACTCACTCAAATTCCTATTTTAAATATTCTATTAAAAACGATTCTGAGAGGTGTTCAAGATGTAAGGATATTGGTCACACAATAGATGAGTGTCCCATAAATTTAAGGAAGCATTTATAAAACAGACAGCTCATGTTTCTACTCTTAGTGATAGTGATTCGAAAGAAGAAGTTTTTTATGCTTCTAGACGATAGCTTCCTACCCTTACGTCTAGTGATAAAAGTGAGAATTATAGGAGTGAGGATGGAAGTGTAGATGAGTGTGACTTGCAAACTGCTTTCAATGAACTTTATGCTGAATCTTTGAAAATAAAGAAATAAAATTTAAAATTGAAAGTGTGTGCCTTAAAAAATGATAATGATGTTTTAGTTGAAGAACTTAGGGCACGTGAGAAAATTTTGAGAGAGAATCTTGGATAGGTCAAAGGTGAGAGAGATAGTCTTCAAGGTGTGATGGAGGTTATGAAAAATGAGCTTTTAGAGTTTGAAAACTCTAGACATTTACTTGAGTTGAGGGTAAGTGAGCTTGAAAAGAGTTTGAGAGATTCAAGAGAGGTAAAGTTTGATTTGGAGTCTAGGTAGTAAAAGCTAGATAAGATTTTAGGCACTGTCCAAATCAAGAATGATAGGTGTGGTTTAGGCTTCGATGACACTGTTGCACCCATTCCCAAAGTCAACCCCACACGTGTGAGAGAGCCTCCTAGGGTTATTAAGAAACAAGCACCTATGTTCATCAGGACAGAGCCACCTAGGAACACTGTGAGAGAACCACCTAGAAATTTTAAGAGAGTGCCACCTATGAACTTTAGGAGAGGATCGCCTTTAGGTAACATTCACCGCCCGATTTACACGTGCACACACTGCGGTAGGCAAGGTCTTCTTAGGCATTTCTATTACAAACTTCAAAATACTCCTAAAAAGTTTAATATAAAAGTAAATTCGATTCCTCAAACCTCCACTTGCCGTTAAAAATCTTTTGGGTTAGGAAATTGGATTTATATGCCTTTGGATTGACTGTTTATAACTCTCGTTTACTTGCGCGTGATTCCCCCCATATTAGGTCTTTTCGTTGATCGTATTGGATGTTTATCATATGTTAGTTGTGCATCTTGATATACTCTTGCTAGTGTTATGACTCACTTTGTTGTAGCGCTCATTGGTTTATTTATTGAGTTTACTATTTCGACAGTGTTTTGGATATGTTAGCAACTTCCAGGTATTTTTTTCTGGAAATTTTTTTTCATTGGGCAAAATTGTATAACATTCTAGGGAAACTGTGAAAGTTGCATTTTCTCATTCGAGAAAGATCAGTTTGCAATCGAGAGACTTCCTGATGTTGCTCGAAGCTTCTTCTCCCAAGAAGCCCTTATCGTTCGAGAGATAGGGAGTTTCGTTCAAGCAACCCCTGGAGATTGTGTCTCTTCTATTTGTAGTACACTGGTTCAACTTGATATTATTTGATACAGCTGGGTTGCCCCTGATATTTTATATACAGTTACTCTTGGTATTAATGGTTAATTTGTTATATTGCATTGCCCATTTAGTCACACCTACTTTTATTGATTGATCCATTTGTGTGATTACTATTTGCTAGCATAGTATGACTTTCATGTTGATATTATATGCCTATTGTTGGTTGTACTATAATTGTGATAAGCTTTTCAAAAAATCCAAAAAGTTTTTATTTTTGATAAAACTTTTCAAAAGCCAAAAAGATTTTATTTTGATGAAAATTTTTGAAAAAGACAAAAAGAGTTTTGTATTTTGTTTGCACCTGGACACTTAGGATAACCGAGTCACAATTTCATTCTATTTATCCATGTGACAATTTAATAGTGTTTCGAGACAATATATCATGTCATTCATTTGCTTTACAATGTTTGGAGTCATTGAGATGTAATTATTGTCACTTTCTACATGTTTGACTCGTGATTTTACTTATTGCACACATGCACGGAATTGGTTGATTAATGTTCTTTTCCTATCACATATTGGTCGAGTGTTTTCATATCAATCATGTCCTTAAAACTAACCAAGTGCAATAATACGAGAGTAATAGAAGTAGTGCATGTAAGCTACATTTCCCATGAGGAATTTGTTTAGGATAAAAAAATGATGAGCTCACGAAAAAGGGCTACGAGAGTGTAAAATTGACTCTGCATGAAAGCCACCATTTGAAAAGATCCCGTACAAAAATTAAGGCAATAAAAAGATGAAATATCCTAAAATTTGGGCCAATAGGTTTTCTCTAAGTTGAGAATTTAGTACCTCATTAGATTTTAAAAAATTGCATTATTTTAAATGAGGGAGTTTGGTTGGAAAGTAATCGATGGGTTTGCATGTCCTTTGAAAAGTTCTCAAAACAGCATTAAATAGTTTTGGACGTTATTGATGTGAAAATCACTTAGGCTTTGATTTGTTGATTTGATTTAGTCGATATCATCTAAATTCAACAATTTTACACGTAAGGATATTTTGATGTTCATTCGATAGGAGTACACTTATGCATCGTGCATATATGCTTGATTAAGTTTTATTACCTATTGAATTTGTTCACACCCATTCATTCCATATCCACGATTTTGTTGTCTTAGTGAATATTCATGGTGTGATGTTTGAAATAATATTTTTGCATTTTTTGTTTGAAAATTTGAAAAATCAAAAATAGTTTGTGAATGCTTTTGAGTATTTCTTCTGCATGCGCGTAGTTTGATCCATTTCTGCTCTGCATTATTTTCACAACAACTCCATAATTGATTTGTTTATTCCTTTCCATGTCTATTTCGGTCAAATAAAAGGGGGAAGAACAAATTATGGGGGAGTTTTTACTTTATGGGGGAGATTTGAGATTTAATCTTTATGTTTTGATTTATGTTTGTCTCATTTCAAACTCGATACATCACGAAGGTATTTTCTTTGTCTCATGTGAGTAGGTACAAAGATTGATGATCATGATTTCACACCCTGATGAGAAAAGCTTTAAGTTTGATTTCACACCCTGATGAGAAAATCTTTGAGTTTTGAGGACTTGATGTTGAAGATTTTGAAGAATAGTTCTAGTCATACCTGTTTAGTACCTTTTCAGTTTTAGGTTCATGGGAGGCTATTAGATTTTTATAGGCATTTGAGATTTGATAATTCGGATTGTTTTTATTTTGTACCGACATAGACATGAGGATATTTATAAGGATATTATTTTATAAATGTTCGTCATCAATTTAGTATGTCGTATACCAATACACCGTCAAAGAGTGTTCAAGATCAAATACGCAATGAGACGGATCCAAATATCAAGTTCTTCAACAATCAAGCCTCTACAAGACGAATTTGGTAAAGATTATGTTTTTATTCCATAATTATTCACTTAGGATTTGGGGATATTTTTCATAAAATATTTTCTAAGTGTTGGAGCGGAGTTCAAATGTTTTTTGTCAAAAATATATTTTTCGGAGTTTTAGAGGCGGTGCATTTACCAAGAAAAACAAAAAGAAAAATATTTAAAATTATTGTCTTTCAAACAACATAGCTTGATGCGCGATACTTCAAACGGCATTGAGTATCGTTCAAACGACATGCCACCTTAAAGTTTTTATAAATAGGACTCTTTAACTCCGTTTTCCACAAGAAGTCTTTTCATTTTTTCATTCTGCAAACACTAAAAATCGGCATAACACTTTTGGCTTCTTCCTTTTAGGGTTTAAATACCTTATTTTCAATTCACAAAACATCTCAATCTTTAGTGAATTGTTTTGGAACCCAAGAACAAAACTTTGCTATTGTTCAACTCTTGTAGAGAGGATAAACCTACACCAGACTACGGTCATTGAGGTTCGCTGGGTGTGGATCTTTACTGAAGATAGAACTGCGTGTTCTTGAGGAGTATCTGCGGTTGTTCCTTTGCAAACAACGACGACGAACCAACACCTGCGAGTATTTCATATGTCACTTGTATTTTCATTGCAATCCGTGTAAATTTGGAATTTAAAAATTATAGTGGGAATAAAAGGTTTTGTCGTTCGGGGATTTTTCCTCATAGTGAAAGTATCTTGCATATTCGTATCGAATGATTTATTTACGATGGTTTGATGCATGCGCACATGTAGATGCGTGATTTAGGGTTGTTTTGATTTGATTCAAAAATTGACATTGATTAAATGAGTTTGTAATTGGAATTTTGTGCATCCATTTGAATCTTTATCACACACACGACATTTATAGAGATGAATGTCCATCCTTCTCACCAAAAAAATAAGGTCACCAAGGAATTATCCAGAAGTTCCTCATATGCTAAATGATTTCTTCGTCACCTAGTCAATTGAGGACTTTGAAGCTCCTAAAAAGTTCACTACACATAGACTCAAGATATATAATGGGAAAACGGATCCAATCGACCATGTTCACTAGTACATCCAAGCCATGACACTTTGGAACAAAAATAACTCTTTAATGTGTAAGATATTTCCCTCAAGATTGGGGATTTATCCTAAAAATGGTTAGAAAACTATCACATGGATCCATCTCTAGCTTTAAATAGCTCACAAAATCCTTCACTACAAGATTTATTACCCGTAGTACCCATCAAAAGAGGATGAATTCCCACCTCATGATAAATAAGAATCCCCAGGAAACCTTGCGTGAATATGCTCGACAATATTGGGAGATATACAATGAGGTCGAAGACTACACCGAACAGGTGGTGGCAACCTTATTTAAGATTGTCATGTCAAACAGTTCCATATTGTATCAATCCCTCTCCAAGAAGGAAATGGCTACTATCGATGACTTAATGTCTCAGATTGAGAAATATACCAAAGTGGAGGATGTTGTTGCAAGAACACACCTAGACAATAGTCGACCAAAGGAGAATAAAAATTAAGGAAAGGAGATTGGTCCTAAAAAGGTAGAAAGTAGAAGAACAACATACCAGAGGGAAATGAGAAGTTAGATCCCAGCAAAGCCCATCGCACCATTAAAACCATTTTTAAAAGAATAGGTATAAAAGATCTTAACCAATATCAAAGATCATAAATATTTCAAGTGGCCAAGGAAGATGACAAGAGACGCCTCTAAAATAAACAAAACAGTGAGATGGTTTTACCAAAAGAAGCACGGGCATAAGACAGATAATTATAAGGAACTTGAGTCTCGTCTAGAAGAGTTGGTCCAATCACGCAACTTGTATAACTAAGTTGAAAATAAAAATGATAAAGTTCCTATAGAGCATGATGAATAAACAGATAATGACATATAATATGATGAATTTGTACACTAATCAATAGTCATCCATGAAGCCTCAAACCTAATCCATATCAAAGGAAATATCGTGAGAATGGAATTGAAGAAAATCACTACAGTAGTGGAAAACTTTACAATTGACCCAAACAAACCCACCATTGGTATACGTCATTAACCAGAGGAAATAGTAATCACATCGTCATCATGATGCACTAGTAATCACACTTAAGATTACTAATTGGGTTGTAGATAAGATGCCAATGGACCAGGGAAGTTATGCAGAGGTAATGTACCTCAAGATGTTAAACTAGATTAACTTACGAGTGAAAGATCTTAAAGGGACGACCATCATTTTGGTATAATTCACTGAAAAATGATAATGGTGGTAGCAAAATTTATGCTTCAAATGCGAAGTGGGAGTATATCAAAGTTTATTGAATTAATAATAGTGTATATTAAATCACGATATGATGATGGCTCCGTGCAAGTAAGGGGGTTCCATCTACCTACCATCAGAAACTTAAGTGCATTATCGATCGAGGGGTAATGGAGATACGTGAAAATCGAGTTTATTCTATGCAATACTTTATCACGACCATCAGACTTAGATAGGGAAAAAAGATAATGTGGTGGAAGAATCACAGGGAGCTACCCTTTTCCAAATAGTAACTAAAGTACGGGCGATTAGGGGTAGAAAATACGAGGGTGGCCTCCATCGATAAAGTCCTGGAACCACTAAAAGAAGTTGTGTTTGACGAATCTCACCCACATAAAATATTTCTCATTAGCATCTCTCTCACTGATAGTGAAAAGGAAGAACTGGTTTCCTTATTTAAGAAGAACCAAGATGTATTTTCTTGGCATCCGTATGATATGCCTCGCATTTATCCAGAAGTAATGTGCCATGAGATTCACGTTAACCCAAAATTTTCATTAATGACATAAAAGGCATGATGAAGAGTCCCCAAAAAGGCAAAGGCAGAGGAAGAAGAAGTTGGAAAACTTCTGGAGGAAAGGTCCATAAAAAAAATTTCAATTCCCCAAGTGGATCTCAAACTCGATTATGGTTAAGAAGAATAATGGGAAGTGGATAGTTTGTATTGACTTCACTGACCTAAATAAGCAATGCCCCAGGGATAGATTTCTGTAACACCCCATAATTTTGATAATTTTTATATTGGGATTAATTAAATTAAAATGAAAAATTAATAGAAAACTACTTCGGGTTAAAATAAATATTAATTAGAGAGACATGGGTTGATATTTATTTATATAGAATATTAATTATTGAATGAGTAATAAATTGATAATAAAGTGTTATGATTATCGTGAGTGAGAAATATGACAGTTACGGTAATTTAGTCGGGACGCACATGTCAGTCGCGTCAGGACTTAAATTTATGAGATAAAATATGATTTAATTATGGGTGATCTAAATGGTCATTTCAAGTGCGTTAGTGTGTCCGAAATGATCGAACTAGTCATAAAAGTATACTCGGGGGTTTGGATTGGGACCCGGGGCATTTTTAGGCCAAATCGGCACGCCGGAGGGTATTTTGGTCTTTTGGATTTTGAGGGAAAAGGTACCTACGAATTTTAGAGGTTTATATCATCAGTTATGTTGAGGGGTTTAGGGTTAGAAGTTAATACAGAGAGCCCATTAGAGGGGGAAGATTAGGAGTTCCAAGAGTTTCCACAACATTTTTGCATCACCACCACCACCGGAGTGTAGATCGGAAGGAGAGGAAGGTCACCCCAATGCCTTTTTGCAGAGAATTAGACCTATAATATCAGTTTATCTTACTAAATTGAGTGCATATATTATCCATACTAGAGTAGAATTGAACAATACCCATGAATAAATTATTTTAACTTGAAATTGGAGACTTAATTCATGATCTAGGGTAGGATTTGCATGTAGATTAAAGTCCTATATGATTTGAAGACGAAATTAGAATATATGGGATAATATAAATGGGAAAATCTAGATTTAATGATGTATAGGCATGGAAGATCATAAAACCAGGGTTTTATGGATAATTATGAAATAATCAGTTCTTGGGTAGGATTCTTGATGATTCGATGATATATTTACGTTGGAAATCACCCTTATATGTGTATATAATGCTCTGAAATCTTACTCGTAAGTTTGGTGAAAAACCATGAGGTTTTGGGTAAGAAAAATGGAGAAGAAAACAACTGTATAGAGGAATAAGGAGACTTGTACGCTTTCGAATCGATACGGCCCAATGGCGGATCGATTCAGTTAGGCAAATCGATTCGCTCATTGGTCAAATCGATTCGATTTCCCAAATTTTGGCAATTTTCCCTATTTTAGCCTTGAACTTGAAATAGATGAACGGGGGAACTTTTGGGATACTTTTAAAACATTATTAGGGATATTTTGGTTACTAATAGGCAAATGCTAGGATTGGTAATTAGTCATAAGTCAGATGGATTAAGGCTAAGATTAATCGATGTGATTTATAATGTAATGAATTTAGAGAATGAGAATGAGTCACGGTGAAGGTGAGCGAACGTATGACTTAGACCAGTAAGGTATGAATGAATTACTTACTGAAATACTTTAAAGAATAATTGGCACACTTCGAGTAGTGGGGGATACTCGAGAATATACGATGAGATGTATAATCAAAATTTAATAATACGTGGGATATTCGGGAGTTATATATAGCGAGTAGCCTAGGTATGTTCAAACATGAGAATTCACACAATAGGTATTCACACAACCTATATATATATATATATATATATATATATATATATATATATATATATATATATATATATATATATATATATATATATATATATATATATATATATAGGTTGTGTGAATACCTATTGTGTGAATTCTCATGTGTGAACATACCTAGGCTACTCGCTATCACTGGAGGTTCTGTGTCGTGGACAGTCTTATCCTGATGAGCCCATTGGGGGATTTTGGCTTGTACCTCATAACATAGAACTTAGGGATTGAGCATGTCTTGTGTGTATGAGAGTGTGATCATTCATTTGGGTACGTTATGTGTGTGTGTGTAGCCCAAAGTCTCAAAACTATTTTTGCCTCCAAATTGTGTGAATTATGAATGCATGGTTCGAGACTGATTCTGAAGTAGATGTCCTTTACTTAGTACATGATGTACCAGGACTTAATAGAAGAGTATGCCCGCATCGTAGGTCTCCACATAGGGATGCAGTAGTCGTATATATTATAAAGGTGATGTGTGTGTGTGTATATATATATATATATATGTGTGTGTGTGTGTGTGATTTATTCTACTATGTGTCCATTAGTAGATAAGATCGATAGTGATAATTAAAGTAATTTAAGTATGTGGGAACTTAATATTTAATTGGTGATTTTTCTAATTAAGAGGGTTGGAAATTGATAACATATTTTATGGGCAATACGGGTGGGCATAACAAATTATTAGGCAGGAAGAGACTTAATTTTAAACTAGTTAGGCAGGGTAGCGTAACTAGGTTAATTTAGAAGTATACGATAGGTGTGCACATTAGTTGAGAGGTGAGGATCTCAACTGAGGGCACATAAAGTTAACATGTATAGAATATATGCACTTAAATGCATTTTAAATACTTAAAAAATATTTTCAAACTATTTTACTTGGGCTCTGACCCGTTTCAAATCTATTTTTTGCAAAAACTTTTAGGTACCCAGCCACAGGGATGTCAGTCTTAGGAGTTCCTTCATATTTGATGTGCTGCAACTTTTGTGGACGTTGTAGGACCTTAGAAGTAAATGCCTCTACTTCTATAAGTTCTTATTCATCATTTATCTATCTTAGTCAGGCATGTCGCCCATCTCTATCTAGTGGTTAATTCAGAGACATTGCACTTTTATTTTATTTCTAGTATTGGATTTGGATTTATTTTATGGATGATTGTATTTGGATTCCAGTCTATAGTGTTTCTTCTAGGTATATTTATTCATATCATTTTTTATCAATTGTTACTATGTTTACTGGAATGGTGAATGGAATTTATTAGTTTAAGTTAATTGCATGTTAACAACAAGATTAAAATTTTGACACCGGGCCATTTGGGTATTAATCATTTAAACATGTTTCGACAGTGATGCTAACAACGAAACCATTAATGATTCATGTTTAATTTAATAATGAACTGATCACCCAGGAATAGAATAGGCGGGGTGTCACTGATGGTATCAGAGCATCAGGTTTTAGTGTCCTTAGGATATGTGCGAACTTGTTACGTTTCTAGCATAGCATTCTTTTATATAGAGCCCTACTATTAGGGTTGTTGCATTCATGATTACGTATTTTTGTCTTTAGCTATTTTGAGATATATTGAACTGTGGACTTATGGAAATTCTCTATCATTTCAAATACCTCCTAGACATGCACCACGAGGAACCCCAAATGCACAGCTCGAGTCGCAGCTAGCTTACGCACTACGGACTATGAATGCTTCCATTATGGCATAGGCAGTTAATGCAGCTTTGACTACATTTGCTCAGCAGGCACCAGAGGTGCCACCCCAGCCTTAGGTTGTGGCTCTAGACCAGACACACTCATTTTATTTTGTCTGGGATCAAGTCAGAGATGCCTTTCAGAAGGCACATCTTCCCAAGTTTTAGTGGAGCTCCGATGTCATTGTTGTTTGACAATGGAAGAAGGCATCCAGCGGAATTTACAGATGTATAAGTGCACTGATGTAGAGAAATATATACTATCTACTTTCAAGCTAGTGGGGGTAGCCTTACAGTGGTGGGATTCCTTTACCACCATATAGGAGAGAGATAGCATGCCGATTCAGGAGTTGTAGGAGCGGTTCGACCACAAGTACATCCCATCAACCATTCAGATAGAGATGAGGCAGAAATTCTTAGACGTTTCTCATGAAGGGAGAATAATAGCTGAGTATGAGGAGGAATTTAGTATGTTGGCAAATTTTGTTCTGAAAAGGTGAATACAGAGGAGAAAAGGATACAGTTGTTTGTGGATGGTCTTACCTGGAGAATCCGATAGAATTTGTTGGGTAATCCTACTTTGAAGACATATACGAATGTTTTGAATGCCGCTTTACTACACTGTCAGGACCATCGCTTCCATGTAAAAGAAAGCAAGTACTCAAGATATTCCAATCAGCAGGGCAAGATAGGGGTAGCAGTGTCAGTGGGACACAATCAACTCAGACTCAAATGAGTAAGGTGAGTAGGGTTCCCATCAGGGGGATGCGTCTAAGAAATTTCGATCACGAGATTTTAGGCAGGGGTAGTGTGGATTCAGGCATGGCCATCAAGGTTATCAAGGTCAGTCGGGCCAATAGAATTTTCAGTAGGGCCAAGAGAGACGTGGTAATGGTCAGCAGGGCCAAGGTTAGAAAGTCTAGAGGGGAGGAAATTTCATGGCCAGATATTTCATATGTGGCAAGAATGTCCACAAGCTTCAGGATTGCCCGGATAAGGGAAAAGTTCCGCAGTAGGAGGGTGCTCTCCAAGAGCCCCAAAGGCCTATTTTTCCTGACGATCTCCCATCACCAGTATTGCCTACCATACTAGTCATCCCAGAAGCCCCACCTCATCAGGGTCAGTTACAGTACGGGTGTGTGTATAACATCCACTAGGCTATAGTTCCACAGGCTCCACCCATAGTTGAGGGTACGTTTCTTATACATGGAACTTCAGGGCGCATTTTATTTGACACACTAGGGCATCACACTTGTTTATAGACACTAGATTTTCACGAGTCGTAGGATTGTTAGACACGGCTGATAGTACGGTCACGTGTGTAGACTCACCATTGGGTAGCAGGACACTTATCTTCTTCATTTATTGAGGTGTGAGTATAGACATCGGGAGACTAGTTTTTCCCACTGATATGCTTGTGTTAGATATATCGGAGTATGATGTCATTATTGGTATGGATTTTCTATCAGCGTATAGGGCAGTGATTGATTATTATAGTAGGAACATCATGTTTGAGATTTTGGGTCAGGATATGTTCTTAGTGGCGATGCCCCATCCCGAAGGGGGATCGTAAACTCATTTATATTATATAGAGGAGGAGACCCCTTAGGGGGTAGTGATTTTCCTATACTCGATCCCAGTTGTGTGCAAGTTCGCTGATGTATTTCAAGAGATACTAGGGTTGTCGCCTAGCCGGGAGATATATTTTGTCATTCATTTAGCATCGAGCACTCGATCGATAGCTCATGTGCCTTATCGTATGGCTCTTATGTAGATGAAGGAGATACGTAACCAGATTGAGCAGGTTTTGGGGAAGGGATTTATTCGTAGGAGTACCTCACCTTGGGGTGACCCAGTGTTGTTCGTGAAGAGGAAAGATGGATCTATATGCCTGTATGTGGATTATCGAGATTTGAATAAAGTTACGATACGGAATAAATATCGATTGCCTCGAATTGACCACTTATTCGACTAGTTGAGAGGAGTATCATACTTCTCTAAGATAGAGTTGAGATCAGGGTACAACCAGCTGCGCAATCGGTAGCAAGATGTATCTAAGTCGGCCTTTATGGCGAGATATGGGTCTTACGAGTTTCGAATTATGCCATTTGGGCTAACTAATGCGCCAGATGTCCCTATGTGTTTATGGACTTGATGAATAGGGTGTTCAGAGAGTTATTGGATCAATTTGTCATTGCCTTTATTGATGACATCCTAGTTTATTCTCAGACTGAGGAGGAGCATGTCGAGCATATGCGTCAGGTTTTACAAACACAATGCAAGAACTAGTTGTACGCTAAGTTTGAGAAATGCATATTTTGGTTGTGTAAGGTATAGTTTTTGGGTCATATCGTATCTGTTAGGGGATATCAGTGGATCTGAGTAAAGTGTCGGCGATGAGGGAGTGGGGACAGCCCACGACACTGATGGAGGTGTATAGTTTCTTGGGGTTAGCCAGGTACTACCGATGGTTTATTCGGTGATTTTTTAAGATTGCAGGTCCGTTGACCCATTTGAGTCAAAAAGGGGTATCGTTTATATGGGATGACACTTGTCAATTGGCATTCGAGGAGATGAAGGACAAGTTAACTTGAGCACCATTACTCACACTGCCCAGGATAGGAGTGGAGTATCTTATTTTTATTGACGCGTCTTTACAGGGACTTGGGGGTGTACTAAAGCAGGAGGACCCGACTATAGCTTATGCTTCCAGTAAGCTTAAGACTCACGAGAGGAATTATCCCACTCATGACTTGGAGTTAGTGTCTATCATGTTTGCCCTATGGATTTAGAGACATTACCTTTAGGGGGAGAGATTTTTCATATTCATAGATCATAAGTCACTACAGTACTTGTTCACAGCTGAACATGCATCTGCATAGGTGGCTGGAATTTGTGAAAGACTATCAGTTTGACATCCATTATCACCCGGGGAAGGCTAATGTAATGGCATATGCGTTGAGCCGCAGCCCAGTGGGAGATATAACTAAAATTTTGAAGGCAAAATGGAAGGATATGGGACATCGGGATTCAGTTACCACATCATTTATGTCGGTTATGATCGTCACCCCGCAAATTATCACGACGGTGGCACAGGCCCAAGCAGCGGATTTATTTTATCAGGAACGGATTCAACATATTTTAGCTGGGGGAGAAGAGTCGTACTCCATGGGATTAGAGGGAGGATTACACTTCAATGGTACATTAATTGTTCCAGAGGGGGAGGACTTACGATACGCGATAATGGCATAGTCGCACGGGTCACGGTTTGCGTTGCATCTTAGAGGGGATAAAATATACCAAGATATAAGACGATAATATTGATGGAGTGGTATGAAGAGAGACATTACAGAGTTTTCCTCGAGTGTACCACTTGTCAGTTAGTGAAGGTGGACCATCAGAAACTAGCAGGGGTTCAATAGCAATTAGAGATTTTGATATGGAAATGGGAGAGAATTTCCATGGATTTCATTATCGGGTTGCCTACATCATAGAGGGGTCATGATTCCATTTGGGTGATAGTGGATCGATTGACCAAGGTAACCCACTTTATACCTGTCCGGACGAATTGTACTATGGGACAGTATGCCCAGATTTTCATCGCTGAGAGAGTGAGACTGCATGGGGTGCAACTTGATATTTTATTCAACAGGGACAAGATCTTCGTGTCTCATTTTTGGGAGATTTTTTAGGAGGCCATGGGTATCGAGTTGTAACTGAGTACAGCCTATCACCCACAGACAAAGGGCGGATAGAGAGGGAGAATCAGATATTGGAAGATATGCTATAGATGAATATCCTTGCTTTTAGGGGGGGTAGGAGCAGTATCTTCCATTGGTGGAGTTTGCATATAATAACTCATATCAATTTACGATTGGCATGGCACCATTTGAGGCGTTGTGTAGTAGACCTTGTCATTCTCCTGCTTGTTGGTTGGAGTTGGGGGACAATAAGCTACTCGGAATAAAGTTGATTCAGGATACTTCAGCCAAAATTGAGTTAATTCGGAGTCGTATACGGATAACCCAGGATAGATAAAAGAGTTATGATGATGCCAAGTGGTACTTCTTGGGGTTTAATTTAGGAACCAGGTGTTATTACATGTATCTCCAATGAAGGGGATAATGAGGTTCGGGAAGAAAGGGAAGTTGGCACCAAGGTATGTGGGGACATTCCCTATCATTGAGCAGAATGGGCTAGTTGCATATAAACTTGAATTGTCGGAGCACTTGCATCAGATTCATGATGTATTTCACATTTCTTCGTTGAGGCGATATCTACGGGATGAGTTAGTTCACCCTCACATTACATTGCAGGAGATTGATTTATAGCTTGATATTTCATACGAGGAAAAGTCAGTTGCTAAGCTAGACCATAGTGAGAGGAGACTGACATCAAAGGTAGCTCCACGTGTACGTGTACGTGTTCAGTGGGGGCACCATAATACCGATGAGTTTTCTTGGGAGCTCGAGGATGATATACGCAATAAATATCCAGAGTTATTTATACTAGATATTATCTTTCTTTGAATTTTGGGATGAAATTTCTTATTAGGGGGAAGTATGTAACACCCCGTAATTTTATTGATTTTTATATTCGAATTAATTAAATTAAAATGGGAAATTAATTGAAAATTAATTCGAGTTAAAATAAATATTAATTAGTGAGATAAGGGTTAATATTTATTTATATAGAATATTACTTAGTGAATGAGTAATAAATTGATAGGAAAGTATTATGATTTTCGTGAGTGAGAAATACAATAGTTATGGTAATTTAGTCAGGATGCGCGTGTCACTCGCGTCGGGGCCTGAATTTATGAGATAAAATATAATTTAATTATGGGTCATCCAAATGGTCATTTCAGTGCGCCAGTGTGTCTGAAAGAGTCAAAATATTCAGAAAAGTTCGGGGGTTTGGATTGGGTTCTGGGCATTTTTAGGCCAAACCGGCACCACGGAGGGGTGTTTTGGTCTTTTGAATTTTTAGGGAAAAGGGGCCTATGAATTTTAGAGGTTTATATCATCAGTTATGTTGAGGGGGTTAGGGTTAGAAGTTACAAAAATACAGAGAGTCCATTAGAGGAGGAAGATAAGGAGTTTCAAAAGTTCTCACACCATTTTTGCACCACCACCACACTAGAGTGTAGATCAAGATGAGGGGAAGGCCACCCCAACACCTTTTTTGCAGAGAATCAGACCTATAATATTAGGCAAGTGTTTGTCTTGCTAAATTGAGTGCACATATTATCCATGTTAGACTATAATTGAACAATACCCATGAATAAATGGTTTTGACTTGAAATTGGAGACTTAATTCATGATCTTGGGTAGAATTTACATGTAGATTAAAGTCCTATATAATTTGAAGATGAAATCAAAACATATGGGATAATATAAATAGGAAATTTTGGATTTAATGATGTATAGGCATAAAAGATCATAAAACTAGGGTTTTATGGATAATTATGGAATAATCAGTTCTTGGTGGGAATCTTGATGATTTAATGATATATTTACATTGGAAATCACCCTTATATGTGTATATAATGTTTAGTAATATTCATTGTAAGTTTGGTTTGGAAATCACCCTTATATGGGTATATAATGTTTGGGAATATTGATTGTAAGTTTGGTGAAGAACCATGAGGTTTTGGTTAAGAAAAATGGAGAAAAATGCAAGTGCGTAGAGGAAGACGAAGACCTGTACGTTTTCAAATCGATTTGGCCCAATAGCGAATCGATTTGGTCAGGCAAATTGATTCAGTTTTCCATATTTTGGCAATTTTCCCTATTTTAGCCTTGAACTTGAAATCGATGAATGGGGGAACTTTTGGGATACCTTCAAAACATTGTGAGAGGTATTTTGGTTGTAATGTAATGTATTCGTAGAATGAGAATGAGTCACGGTGAAGGTGAGTGAACCTATGACTTAGATGAGTAGGGAAGGAGTGAATTACCTATTAAAATACTTTAAAGAATAATTGGCACACTTTGAGTAGTGGGGGATACTCAGGAATATACGATGAGAAGTATAATCGAAATTTAATAATACGTAAGATATTCAGGAGTTATATATACTACGTACGGGATATATATATTATAGGTTGCGTGTACACCTATATTGATGATATATATATATATATATATATATATATAGGTACTGTGAATACCTATGGTGTGAATTCTCATGTGTGAACATACCCAGGCTACTCGCTATCACGGGAGGTTCCGCGTCGTGGACCGACTTTATCCCGATGAGCCCATTGGGGGGATTTTGACTTGTACCTCATAACATAGAACTTGGGTATTGAGAACTTCTTGTGTGTATGAGAGTGTGAACGGTCATTCAGGTACGTTAGGAGTGTATGTATCCCAAAGCCTTAGAACTATGTTCGCCTCCAAATTGTATGAATTATGAATGTATGGCTCGAGAGTGATTCCAAACCAGATGTCCTTTACTTAGTACGTGATGTACCAGGACTTGATAGAAGAGTATGCCCACATCGTAGGTCTCCACCTAGGGAAGTATTCATATATATTATAAGGATGATGTAAATATATATACGTGTGATTTATTCTACTACGTGTGCATTAGTAGATATGATAGATAGTGATAATTAAAGTAATTTAAGTATGTGAGAACTTAATATTTAATTGGTGATTTTGCTGATTAAGAGGGTTAGAAATTGATAACGTGTTATATGGGCAATACGGGTGGGCATAACGAATTATTAGGCAGGGAGAGACTTAATTTTAAATTAGTTAGTCGGGGTAGCATAACAAGGTTGGTTTAGAAGTATACGTTAGGCGTGCACATTAGTTGGGTGAGGATGTCAAGTAAGGGCACGTAAAGTTAAGATGTATACAATATCTGCTCTTAAATGAATTTTAAATACTTGCAAAATATTTTCAAACTATTTTACTTGGGCTCTGACTCGTTTCAAATTCATTTTTTGTAAAAACCTTTTAGGTGCCCAGCCACAGGGATTCCAAGCTTTGGAGTTCCTTCATATTTAACATGTTGTAACTGTTGTGGACATTGCAGGACCTCGGTAGTAGACACCTATAATTCTATCAGTTCTTGTTCATCATTTTTCTATCTCAGTCGGGCAAGTCGCCCATCTCTAGCTAGGGGTTATTTCAGAGACATTGCACTTTTATTTTATTTCCAGTATTGTATTTGGAATTATATTATGGATAATTATACTTGGATTTCAATCTGGAGTGTTTATTCCAGGAACATTTATCCTTCTTGTTATTTTTTCATTTATTACTATGTTTACTGGAATGGTGAATGGGATTTATTAGTTTAAATTACTTGCATGTTAATAACAGGATTAAAATTTTGACACCGGGCCATTTGGGTATTAGTAATATAAACATGTTTCGATAGTGATGCTAAGAATGAAACCATTAATGATTCCTGTTTAGTTTAATAATGGACTTATCATTCAATATTAGAATAAGCAGGGTGTCACACTTCCCTCTACTAAAGATTGACCAATTGGTCTACACTACAGCCAACCACAAATGGATGAGCTTTTTAGACACTTATTCCAGATAAAATCATATGCCTTTATTTGGAACTGACCATTAAAATACATCTCTCACCACTATGCTTGGCCTTTACTATTACATAGTGATGCCTTTTATACTCAAAAATGAAGGAGCAACCAACCAGTGGTTGGTCATCACTACAGTAAAAATGATAAATTGTCACCTTTGAGCCGGCTTGCCTTGTCACGATCATTGACCGTGACACGCATTTTTTTCATGGTCATTAACCATGATAATTCTGTGACAACAGTTTCTCATGGTCGTTGGCTGTGATAAGTCCGTGACAAGTACAGTTGTCACGGACTTGTCACGGTCAAAGACCTTGACAGGTCCTTGACAACTTTTTCAATAAAAAACCTACCGCCTCTTTTTTTCCACCATTTTCATTTCCCCCCTTTTTCTCTGTCTCTCGTGCGACTGCTCTCTCTCTCTACGTTCTCAAGTGAGTTTTTCTCTCTCTCTCTCTCTCTCTTTTCTTTGTATATGTATGTGTGTGTACACTCGGGAATATATTCCTAACTCGACTAGTGTGGATGACAATGATGAGTTCGTCGATGAGGGTGGTCATGTGACGGGCAAACGAGTGAAATTAACGAGTTTACAACATGAACAAGTAGCTCATTATCTATTTGACACACATTAAGATGTCGAAGAATGGAAAAATTAATTTTAAATTATTGTAACTTTTATATTATTTTAATTTTTACATGATTAATTTTGTAATAAGTTCATCATAATATATGCAAAAAATATAAAGCTTGTAAGAATAATAAAAGACGAAAAATAATGGCACAATCAGACAGTGAATTTAGGTTGTGGTTGTCATATGAGGTAATTATAATGAAAATAGTTGTTATTAAATGTCACATTACAAGAAAGTTTTACAACTAACCTAATTAATTTATCTATATTCTCAGCTCTTAAAGACGGATAATGCGACATCAAGGCTGGCTCGTCTAGCCACTGGACCCTTGTTCATTGTATAAGAGTATAAAAAGTATTGATTGAATGGTTACGTATTCGGTGCGAGGGTGTACAAGGAAAATACAAATATACAGAACTCGGGCATTTCATACAAGACTCTTACTTTCTTTCGAGCGAGCACAAAAGACAAAAAAAAACTCGTTGAAGCTGAAATGACTTACTATGGTGTAATTCGAAATATATTTGAATTGGACTATGTAAACTTCAAAGAGGTTGTATTTTACTGTGATTGGGTAAGGGTTGAGGATAAATATTACTGTAAAGTTGATCCTGGCACCAATTTTATCATGATTGACTTGTCCAAGTTGAAGAGCAATGAACACGTGAGCGATGAACCGTTTGTTTGTGCTTTTCAAAAGGTCAAGAAAGTGTTCTACATGAATTATATGAACAACGAGTCGTGGTCAATCGTCCTACATGTGCCAAAACGTCTAAACGGTAGTGTGGATGACTTAGCTACACCTACTGAATATTAATCCATTTTTATGATAACCCGAATTAGAAACACTTTTTTCAGTTATAATAAGTATTCAAATTATTTGTAATGACCATTGGCTATATTATTCTAGTGCTTTATTATTATCGGATGACAATTTAATGCTTTTTATTCATTTGTAATTCATCGATTTAATGCTTATAATAACCAAGTGAATATGTTAATTAGAATTTTAATCAATTTAAGCATTAATTCAAAGTCCAAGACCCAAGAGTGTGTGCCCGGGGGGGCAGTGTACATGTGTGTAAATTAAAGTTGGTATTGGTATAAATTGGTAATGGTATAAATAGAAATTGATATAAATTTATATTGGTATTGGTATGTACTGTTATTATTGGATTTGAGCATTAATTGAAAGTCCATATACATGTTTGTACTAATAATAATAATTTTTGCAGGATAATGACTTCATCCGATCGCAGTAGCGGAGGTAATGAGGGCTCCTCATCCAGTAGGCCCCCAAATGGGGAAAATTGGGGTCCAACATCGAGAATAAGATGAAATTATTGGCTAGAGCGCTAGAGTTGTTGAAGGTGATCGTTGGCCAGAGGTACACTGATTGGAGGCCGTGCCAATTGACCTCAAGTTGAACAAGTGGGGGGAACTATAGGTAGTGTATTTATATTTATATTCATAAGCAACTAACACTTACTTTATTTTTAGTTTGTATTTGTTTGACAGGAAAAATTTGGCTTGCCCCCATATTTTTGTGACTCCACATTGGAACAATTGAGGGATCAATATATGACGTGGAAGAAGAATTTATGGGCACGATACTTTGGGAAGACTCGGGAGTCCATTCTAAGACTACGTGACACTGTCTCCCCGAAGGAGCCGATCTCATTGGCACAGTGGTAAAAGTTAATCAACAATGAGACTAATGAGCATCAATTGGCATCTCGCCAATCGGGGAGGGACAACCTGGTGAAAAAGTTGGACATGTACTACTCCGGGCGGACGTCTTATGCCAAGGTGGAGCACAGGATGGTAAGTTTTTATTTTTCTTTAATTTTAGTGATAATAATTTAGTATTACTTTCTGTTACTTACTAATTATGTATTATTTTATTATTTCAGGACATGAGGAGAGGCCTTGGGGTAGGCCACATAGACTTAATGCCTACGTGTTAATTTAGACGAAAAAGGGCAAGGACAAGGAGGTGGCCCCGAGCATCGCAGCCACCATTATAAGTTATAAATGTTTAATTTTTTTAATTATGTTATAATTTTTTTATTTACTTAATTAACTAATAGTGTACTTTTTTTCTTTTCAGGCAAAGCTTAAGGAAGTGCATCAGTCGCAGTCTAATATCGACAAAGCATCTTTGGCTACAGACGCACTCAGCCAAGTTCTCGAGCCAAATCATAAGGGGAGGACTAGGGGTGAGCTCATGAGTGTGGAATTATAGTATTGTCGTAATGAAAATGAGCAACAGCGAGTTAGCACATAAGGTGGACACCCATGACGATAAGCTATCAAGGTTAAAGGCGATGGTCCGAGATATGTAGGCCTTCATAAAGCGTTAGTTGGGCAAGTGCAAGGGTAAGAAGAAGGAGGTAGAGGTAGACGAGGACGCCACTACTTTATGGCCAATACGCATGGACTCGGCGCCATATGATGATCCATTTCCCATTGTGACTCCCGCCGAGCGGCTTATGTTAACAATCGATGGTCGAGCGTGCATTTACTTGACATATATTGTGGGGAGTCAATAGCGAGGGGGTGAGGGATTCGAGCTTCCTCCAGGGTATGCTGGTTCATGGACATCCCCTTCAAGACATTG
This sequence comes from Sambucus nigra, assembly GCA_949130495.1. NCBI lineage: Eukaryota > Viridiplantae > Streptophyta > Magnoliopsida > Dipsacales > Adoxaceae > Sambucus > Sambucus nigra. The sequence continues at coordinate 287,156,716 of OX422215.1, read as the reverse complement.
AGGTAAGAATGCGCGTCACACATGTGGTGGAGGGAAAGGAGAACTCACTTTTGTGGTTGCGCGAATAATGTGGCGTTCAGCAAATTGTGGGGTGTCTCAATTCATATGTCATGTGGCATTCCTTCCTCCTCCGACCTGCTCCTTCTTCATGACATTATTACTATCTTTTTACTTTGATATTTGGATATTGGATTGTATTTGTATTTTTTTTATTTTGGTACATGTTGGTTTGGATATGGATATTTGCATTTAAATTTTATTTGGATATGGATTATATATGCCATGATTTGGTATATTATTTCTATTTTATTTGGATATATGTTGTTTGGACAGGTACAATTTAGCTATAACAGGTACAAATATACTGCTGGGCAGTGGCAGTGGCCATACTACCCAGCAGTTTTATTTTTAATTCTGCCCAAAATTATCACTGTAAAAAACCGTCACAAGTTCGTGACAAAGAAACTTGTCACGACCTTTAATCGTGATATTTTTTTTACTTCTCACGAGCTTGTCACGGTCCAAGACCGTGAAAAAACTTATCAAAGTGAAAGACCGTGATAGGACCATGATAAGTCTAAAGAATATGTCAAGGTCTTTGAGAAGTTATCTCCCCAAGACTTGTCATGGTCAAAGACCGTTACAAGTCAGCTATTTTGATGTAGTTCATAACAATGTTATGGCATCAGTTTATCAATACCTTGGAGGCATACATCGATGAGATGATTGTGAAGAGTAATAAAAAAGGCGACCAACTTTTTTACATGGAAAAGATATTTGAAGTCCTTCGATAGTATAGGATGAAGATCAATGTAACTAAATTCTCTTTTAGGGTACAATTCATGAAGTTCCTTGGTTGTCTGGTTAGCCAATGTGGAATCGAAACAAATCCCTACCAGATTAAGGCGATAAGAATTATTCAACCATTATATACAATTAGAGATGTTCAAAAGATAATTGGAATGCTTACGAAAGTCAACCTTTTCATCTCTAAATCTTATAACTGATGCCTACCTTTCTTTCAGTTATTAAGAAAGGAGAAAAAAGTAGTTTGGAACGAAGAGTTCTCAAAGTCACTTGAGGAGATAGAACGTTATCTCAATCGACTACTCTTGCTCACAGTTCCAAATCCAAGGGATCGAGTCTACTTATATTTCATAGTATCCGACCATGTGGTTAGCTTAAATGGAAGCTAAGACCTAATTTACTACAACAGTAAAACATTGCTAGATGTTAAGATGCTATATCTCCCACTGGAAAAATTGGTGTATTCCCTAGCAATAGCCTCACATAAGTTGAAACACTACTTTGAGGCACATTATGTTGTAGTCAAAACTTCTTTTCCATTGTAAATAGTCCTCGGAAAGATTAACCTCTCTGGACAAATTTCCAAGTTATCAGTGAAACTGGGGAGATTTGATACCATTATCAACCAAGAACTGCATTACAAAGACATGTCTTAGTGTATTTCATCATTGAGTTCACCGAAGAACATCATACTAACGGACTTAAATTTGATGATCAAACAACTATGGAAGAACCACAGTAACATGATAAATGGACTCTCTACGTAGATGGATTATCCAATACAAATGGGGCAGAGTTAAGATATTACTAGTTACCCTATATCACACTATCCTTGGATAGGCAATATACTTGGCTTTCAGGCATCAAATAATAAGGCAATATATGAGTCTCTCATCGACGACCTAAGGAAATCCTTGTCCCTGGGCGCTAGACACCTCAATGAATTTTGCGTCTAAAGGCTAGTATCTAATAAAATATTATGAGACTACAACTCCAAAGATGAATGCATGTCAGCCAACCTTGAAAAAGTTCAAGAACCCATTACCTAGTTCAAGAATATCCAAATCCAATAATTTCCTATTAGAAATAATAGCTATGCATATACCTTAGCCATTTTAGTTCCAGGCATCAAATAAAACCTCAAGAGAGTACTACAGGTGGAATCAGCCAAGCATCCTAAAGAAATAGGACTTCGACCAAGTACTCATTATGAAAAATCTTTTAGCTAAATGGTTCAAATAATCAAATGTTTATGGGAAGATGTGTTTCCAAAAGACAAAATGGAATCCTGGAAGACTAGGGTAAAATTCATCCATTTCTATGGATCCCCTAGAGGAAAGCTTTATAGAAAGTCCTTCACTTGGTCGTGCTTATAATGTGTACATCCCATCGACATCGATTAAGTCCTATACGAGTTGCATGAAGTAATGTGAAGAAGTTATACCAATGAAGATCTCTAGCATTCTGGGAAATTAAGGAAGAATATTGTTGGCCCTATATGCTAAATTACGTCGTTTACTACATGAAAAAGTTCAAAAAAGTGTTAGTTATTCTCACCACCTAGCCACTAACATCAAATCTCTAACCAGATCATGGCCATCGCTCATTAGGGATTAAATATTTATATTTTGTGACCACTACCTATTGCACTTGGAAACAGGAATTACTTTCTAGACGGCACATATTATTTTATTAAATAGATTGAAGAAAACCACTAGCAAACATTAGGGATATCGATATGATCATGTTAATTTGGAGGAACATCGTAACCTATTTTAGTGTACCAAGAACACTCATCACCGATAACAGAAGTCACTTCGAGAGTGGCCCTTCCAATATCTCGACAACATTCAAGTTATTAAGCACTACTAAAGTTTGGTGGCTAACCTTAGGGCAAGGAGAAGGAAGAAATTTCTAAAAAAACATTCCTTAATGAAATGAAGAAAAGATTTGTGAAGGAAATCGACAGGTGGAGACTTATAAAAAAACATTTCTATACAAAAGGAAGAAAATATTTCATAGGGAAAAGGTTCATGGGTGGATGAGCTCCCTTAAGTCCTCTACGCATACTGAACAACCCTAAGGAAGTCGACCGGTAAATGCCCTTCACCTTATCCTATCTCATGGAAGACATATCCCACTGGAATCAAGGCTCCTGACCATGAGGACGAATATAGTCGATCAAAACCTAAACAATGAGGTAATCAGAACTTAACATAGCAAACAAATAAGGGGAACACGCCCTGATCATATTGGCGTCCTGCCAACAATAATTGGAAATGTAATATAATAAAGGTGTTCACCCTATGAGAAAGATTGTCGGCAATGTGAGGAACCTATAATATTATAAATCAAGACCTACCTAGGAAGAACCATTCAGAGTCACCAGAGACAACCTTTAAGGGGGGCATTAGTTGGAAACAATGGAGGACAGGGAGATAGCTCGGGCTTAAAATGCAACCAACCTTAAAAGATTTTATTTTTAAGCTTTATTTCAGTTTTAAGTCAAAGTTTTAGTTTATTGCTAATTCTTAGCATTTGGTACTTAAAGTTTTTGCCAATTTATTTGATGCAGTTAGCATTTATTTTTTCAAATGACGGGCCAGTGTTAAAGCAAGTTACCTTATTATGTGTATCCAACAAGATTATTATTTTGTTGCCATATTGGATAGATTACACTTAGTAGTCTTTATCTTAAGGTTACATGTTTCATTATTTTAACACAAAAGAATAATATATTGCCTATGGCAAGAAAAATACCTAGGGTCAATCCCTCGTCACTAAGCAATTCGACCATTGTTAGTTGGATAAAAAAATTGAAAGGGTGGATAACCGAGTAAACATGTACATTATCTCTAATAATTAGAACTAGGCCTAAGATAGAGTGTGACGAAACCTCCTAAAATGTAATATTAATAAACACTTGCCAGGAAAAAAAGGAAACAGAGAATGCAAGTACAAATTGAGAATAAATAAAGTTGTTTTAATTTCATTCAATCATCCATTACTTACAAAGCTTTTTACAACCAGTTGTTTACAAAATGACTATATATCATCTCTGAAGACCGCTGGATGGCCCAACTCTAGACATCAGGTGGGCAGTCTTAAGGTTGCAATGAGTCATATCATCATCGTTATCTTGGTCAGTAAGGTAATCATCAATTAAAGATAGAAGAACTGTGCCAATCGGCATTTAGAAATCCTTACTCCTAAAGGGAAGACTCTTATAGTATGGAGAGTTCATGGAATAATAGTATTATAACTTTATAGTCATGAGGAACCTCGAGGACTGCCAGAGCATTTAACCACCATGTTTATAGGTGTGGTTGTCAACTTCATTCGGATGGATTGGAGCATTTAATAGGCCTTCATCGTATTCATCGACCCAAACTGATTGGGGTTACTTTATGAATTGATATCTCAATGTCATAATCCTTTAATTCAGACCTCATAAGATGTCCTCGTTCTATTGGAATGCTTGCTCAACCTTGTTGATCTCTTACCTTAGTCCAACGTTCTCATCTTGGAGGAGGCCAATAATATTCCTTATCTCCTCCAGCTTGGTGCGGAGACTCACGATCTTCCTTACATGGTCACCGTAAAGACGTATCATTCTATAAATAACCTAGAAAATAGAAAAAAAAGGTCATCCGATCTCGGTCTGATTCCTTATGCCTAAGCATAAAGTCCAAGTCATCACTTTCTTGGACCAATGGCATAAGGTCTCGCGATCATCAAAATGAAAACATTAACAAATTCAATTTATTGATTCAGAAGGACACTACAATACAAGTTATGAATAAGAAAAAATACAAAGTAAACAGTCAAGCAATGAATGATGGATTCAAAAGTTCCATTTCATTTAAAACTACTATGGGTCAAGTCCCTTGCATGGATAAAGGAAATAATAAGAACATTTAAAATTGCAAAAAAAAACTATAAAATAATAAACTTTAGGAGTCTTCTCCTTGGGGTCTTCTATGAACTTTGTTTGGTGGAGAACTTTTTTATTTTTCTTCTTCCTCTTCCAAGTTAGGAGGAGAGCCAGGATTATGCTCAGCGAATAGCAAGGAATCAATAGAAACTCCAGCCTTAACCAAGGCGTTATCCCAACCTTTTTTCAAAAAGAATTTTTGGACAAAGCCCAAATTTCTTTTTAATATTGGAAAAAATTTTATCCCAACCTTCATCAAAATTAACATTATTGGCCTCCAAAATCGCTGCAAGATCTTAGGCAGACACTTGGTTCACGTTCTCCAATCTCTCTACCTTGAAATTTCAATTAATGATGTCATCATCATTGGACTTTAGTTGGACCTCACTTTCCTCCACTTTAAACTTAGAGGCATCAAAAGCCTTTTGGGCCCCAATTAAAGTGACCCCTAGCTTGCACGCTTCCATTTTGTGGTCGATATATTTGTCAAGCAAATTAACAAAGTTAATGAGATACTTCCACGTAAACAAAGATGTCAAGTTAGTATTAGTCAAAGAAATCAAATTATGAGTCAGATGAGAGGAAATCATCACTTACAAGAGATAGGGCCTGATGGCGTACATGGATAACCTCTCAAAGTTAGAGTCGAGACTAAAGATTGGCGTTGGGGAGATAAGATCATCTAAAAACTAAGTGCCAACTAGGGCTACTTAGAAACTGATCCCAGGACGGGAGCCTTCCCCTTACCAAGGACATCTTTAGACTTAGATGCTAATAGATGGATAACAACCTTGTTCTTTTTTTTTAATTGACCTACGTCTTTTTAGGGGAATCCCTCACAGCAACTGGGTTTGAGGGTCCTTAGACCTCCTTCCTCTTAGTTAGATAAGTTGTGGGAGGGTTGGATATATTTCATTCCCCATCAAGTTTATATTCTTCATCCAAGGTGACATATCATCTTTAAATGATGTAGGGATGATGGCTAGGATAGAAAAGATATCAATGAACCCAAAGGATCCTGAAGTACTAGTAGTAGAAGAGATGTTATCGGCAAAAGCGTTTGAGATCTCTAGTTCCTCCACTAGTTAGTTAATGAAATAAGTTATTGAATTAGTTTAGGACACAAGAAAAGGAGATGACATAGCGTGATTTGGGTCCCTAATACTTATTTGATTGATCAGATCTTCTTTAAGGTAGAAAAATTAATGTCTTCTAGATTGGGATATTTTTTTCTTTTGACGAATTTTAAAACAAGAACTACACCATATACCGAAGATGGTCACGGATCTCGATCGTGACCATTTTTGCGTGACCAAAAATAGTGATCATGGACCTCATCATTGATCTTAAATAGGGTTCATGGTCTCTCACGTGACATAATATTGGCCTCGTGGTCAGGGAATTAGTCCGTGACTCTGTGGTCACAGCCCAAATCCATGACCAGAGTGGGAAAAAAATGACTCAATGGTCACGATCATAATTCATGATCCCATGGTCACGACCCAGGTCCATGACCATTGGTGGAATAATGTTCAAATAGCCTCATGTCCGAAATTGATGACCCCTAAATTTTTTTTTAAAATAAACAAATAAAGGCTTACGGTCTTGGACCGTGACCAGCTATTTATTTATTTATTTTTAAAAAAATCGGGGTCACGGATTTGGTCCGTGACCATATCCACTTAATAAAAAAAATTATTTTTATGCAGACTCCCAAAACCCTTGTATTCAATAATCAATTCATATACAATTAAGTAATATTGTGACTGTGAAGTTGACAATTCAAAGTAAAGCACCGTACTGTCCTATTTAATTCATAAATCATATTAAACATTAATAATTCAAAATAAACATCAATAAATCAAACTAAAGCACCAATAAAGTGCCAATATCATAATGGGATACAATTTGGATACAAATAGGATTGTCAAGGGTCAATATAATAATAGGATAAAAATAATATTATCAAGGGTAGAATACTATTTTGATACTCAATCTTCCTTTAAATCAACTAAAAGATCCTTTAAATTAGGGTTGTCATCAAGAGAAGATTGGAACTCTTTATGAGCCTTTAATTCGTCTGCTAGTGCTTGAGTAGTCAAACCCTTTGGTACATACACAATAATATACCAATTGTAATTGTTGATCCACTTTGAGTAGAAGACCTTATTTACATTCTGAAATGCACAAATAAAAGTCTCATCAACTATACGATCTTTACTCTTCATCTTAGACAAATTCTACTATGATAAGATTTAAGTCAAGATTAACTTTACAAGCATTCATATTGTCCTCCAACTTCACCCAGTCACGATTAGAATACAATTTCGGTGGAATCTAAGTTACAAGGTATATATAAATTAAAGGACACAAAAAAATAGAGTAATTTGAAATAAAAAGGGTTAACTTATATCATGCCTACTTTCAGAGCATCAAGGCTATTATAGGGCGCATCACCTTCTGGTATGGGCAAGTACTCTCGCTTACTAACCACAAAACCATAGACCAAATATTCTTTGTTAAAATCTGGCAAGTTGACGATCAGGTCCCTTTCAACCATCCTATTATAAATGTAACAGACATTCTCAGAGGTCATTACCCACATGAAGCCGTAAGGAATTTATGGGATCCTTATAAGAGTCCCATAAATTTCGTTGATACGGTGAACATAATTAAAAATTCTTTAAGTGTTAGGTAAACACTAAGCAGGAACAATGTTGAAGTGCTCGCATGTAACACCCCATAATTTTAAATCGGTAATAATTTAATATATTTCAAAATTCAGAAAAAAAATTGGATTTAATTATTTTTTGCAATTTAATATGTTGGTTTTTATTTATGGAAAATGGGATTTTAATCGAAGTTGAAATTGGGGGAGAAATTAGGGTTTTATTTATATATATACATTTTGGGGCGAACTGGGCACCTGACCAGGACTGAATAAATTTGGCCTGGAGGGCGAATCAATTCGCCCTGGTCAGTGTCAGAAGTTTCTTGGTTTAGTTAGAGTTTGAGTTAATTAAAACTCTTTAATCTTTTTCATATAAGAATAACTCGGGTTAGACTTTTCTAAACACTTTTTCACCAACTTTTAAAGCAAAATGTCTTCCACGTCTTTACCACTTCTCATCTACAAACCCTGGCCCCAAATTAAATCAAGATTTAACCCAATGTTTGAAAGCTCAAACCGTGTTTTTTTAAGATCGTGCAAGAACGAGTCTTTACTGATTTTTCAATAGGAACGTAACCATTTAATCAGAATTTTCAATCGACCTTTTCTCAGGCACGAATACTTTTATTCTTTCTCTTTAGTATTATGCGTTTTAAATATCGCTTAAACCTTAAATTACATGTTTTTCTTAAAATATTCTAGCAACCTTAATTAGGGAAAGTGAAATCTATATTGGGAATGTTTTTATGAAAAATCTTAATATGAATTAAGACTCATAACCCTTTTGTGCTTAGGGTAGAGATTGGAATCCTATTAATATGGGTGTAGGTTTGCATGTTGAAAACCATAGTGACCATATTTAAATTAAAAAAGGACTTGTAAAATCATGTAAAATTATGTAGATATGTGAAGAAGGAAATTTTGTTGTGTACACCCTAAACTTGCATGATGTTGAAAATATATTAGTTGTATAAAATAAATCTTTTTAATTATGAAGATGAATTTAACGAATTAAATTATATTTTTTTATGATCGTATGAGGAATTTGTAGAATTATTGATAATATGTTATATGCGAATTATTGATGTAATCATATTTTCCACCGCGGGGACGACGAGATTTTGGGTAGTTATATTCTCGCCTTAATGTTAGGAGTACTTTCTAGGTATGAGACTAGTGGGTATGCCTCAATTGTAGTTAATACTTTCTAGGTATGGGAATAATTAGTGTAGATTTTTACGGATGAGATATTCTGGGGTGGGTATGATTTTTGTGCCATTCCGTTGAATTGATAACCTTGGCGTGAGACTATGAAGAGATTCATGGTAGAAAATCATCATATATGATAGGGTAGGACGTACTTGTATTTTGGATACCTCTACGTATGGGACTAGGGGCAGGTTTGAGGATTTATGCTTTATAATAAGGTGGGTCTAATATAAAATAATGAGAAATTAATAAATTAAGAATTAATTCCTAAGATCATAAACGGGTATTAAAATGGGTAGGCCTCGTCAATAAGTACAGGACTAACAAAATACAGGTTGACTGGTTATTGCGACGTGGGCGTGTGTTGGCGTCATCAATAAGTGCAGGACTGACAAAATATGGGTTGGCTAGCTATTATGACATGTCGTGCATGGAACCCTGATGCGACCACAAATGTGTCTAGTGTGCATGCTTTATAGGCTCAAGTGCAAGCCTGTCGCTCAAGTAATATCCCGATAAGTCGGGTATCGATCCTCAAGGAAAAGGACGAATGAATTCGTGACAACGTTGGAAAGATGAATGAATCCTAACTTAGACTCTAAAAGAAACAAAAAGGTAATTTGAAAGGGAGATTTACTATAATTAAATGCGTAATTAAATTATGGACTGATTAAACTGTGCCTAAATGAGATGCAGAAGAGATAATTAACCTAAAACGGATGGCAATCTATTAATAAAATTAACTTCAAATCAGAACGAGAGGTTGGGTTACAATCGCCCACGCCCTAATAATTCACCCTGTAGGATACCAGATTTCGGAATTAAAATCTACAAGGAACCCGGTCTGTATTACTCCTAAGCATTCCATATATTAAGGATCGTAGCCCGCATCATACGAAATCAAAGGTAAGAACAAAGCAGCGTCGCATTAACTACGCGCGCGTCGCACTCTCAAGCATCCTGGTTACCTAAGGCAAACGAGATCAAAAGTCCTACGACGGTTGCAATAGCTACGCAACACGATTCCTTTAAAATTCAATTCAAAAATCTATTTCCATTATGATGAATCACATCGGGTGGGTTTCATGCACCCTAACCGCTAAAAGTCTAGCCTAGCTAGTATGGTGCAATTAAGAAAAACTAGGGTCTCTATGGTGCAGGTGACTGAAATCATGGTAAAACTAAAACTATATGATGAAAATGATTTTTTAACTACTGGGAATAAACTAAGCATGCATAAAGTATCAATACCAAGAAGTAGAGAAGAAAAATTAACAAACTTTATTGCAGAATCAACAAATTGTACTTCTAGGGTTTTCCACAAATTCTCTCTTCAAAACTAAGTAAAAATCTTCTCTAAAAACTTATTAGAATCCCCCCTTTAATGTTTGGGAGGACATTGAAATATATACACTACGAAATTTGCAAGAGTTGGAGTCATGCAAGACTCTAGCTGGAACAGGATAAACTCAAATCTCGAACCTCGAATTCATCCGGTGGTAATATTTTGGATCGGTCCGCTGAGACCGGATTGATCCCTTTATTTTGGAAAACAGATCGGTCTGTTAAATGGCCTTGATACAGTGAACTTTGGGGGCCGGATCGATCCTTTTTTTATGAAAACCGGATCGATCCAGTAAATGTATCCTTAGACAGTGGCTTCTAGTGTCCGGATCGATTCCTTTTTAGGCCATCCAAAACCGTGTGAATTTCCTTCTCAATTTCTCTTCATTTTCTTCTTCAATTTCTCATGATTATCTCGAATCTTTAGATCTTCATAACTTCAACTCCAGAACTCGGATTGAAATGTCGTTTCTTCCTATGCACTCGTAGACTCGAGATCTTCGAATTTTATTTTAGGTCCTTGATCGGATTCCTCATGGAAACTACATGTTTTCCCTTTTAATTCGCCTTATTTCTTCTCTCTTGCTTCTTCCGGTTTCTTTATTTCTTTCATATATTAAATACCTGCAAAATCAATAAGAAATATAAGAAACTCGGGATACTTATTAGACAAAGACATTAGCAATGATATGAAATAAATCAACTCATTTTATATTGTTTGAGGTAATAAAAACCTCTAAATTAAGGGGAAAGTTTGGAAGAATTTATGCCTAAATAAACCCCCCTAACTTAGAACTTTGATCGTCCCGAATGTAAAAGAATCAAAACATGGTCCAACTCCAAAATGAGATAGCATACCTCTTTAGCAGTCGAACGATTGCATTTAGCGTATACAACATGCCTTTAAACCTCTAGGTTACCAGAGTAGAATGAGTTGTGTCTCGTGAGGGTTTGCAGTGAATATACCCACAAAAATCGTTATTGACTCAAAGAAAAATCAAAATACTTAAAAATTATACAATTTAAACTCCCCAAAATTGGTCACTATAACATCATATTCACGGGTCTCAAGCCATAGTGTGTGTGTGTGTGTGTGTGTGTGCGCGCGCGCGAAGCCAAAAATTGAATCGCTAATTTCCATTGATTGATCATTACGTTACTTTTTAAAAATTCGCATTGATTTCAAAATCTCACTGAATACACTCACAAACGAATCACTCGGAAGTGTGGCTATTCTCTGGGTGTGCATGATACAAGGAGTAAATGTGATGGGAACAAATTCACGCACACCATTTTGAAAGACGAAATATTTATGGTGAAAAGATCTCTTCATCGAAATACGATTATAGGGAAATGGGAAACATCATCTCTTTTTCACGTCATGTACTCTCTTTTATTATCTTTTGATATTTTATCTCTCCACGTGGTAATTGATTTCATAATTCGAACTTGGTTAGGACTTTTTCTGGGTTTTGAAGTGTATTTGGGTAAAATGGGAATGGGAATTTTAGAATTGGGAAGTGTTCTTATGATGTCCATGTGTGCTTTTTTCGGGCTATTGCTCATTTTCTCTTCTTTTTCTATTTTTTTTTCTTTTTCTTGCTATTTTTGTTAAGCATTTCTCTATTTTTTTTCTTGCCCCTTTTCATTTTCACACAAATTGGACTTAATCGTTGAATTTTTCGATCTTCTCAATTCCCGGATATACGGTTTATCAAGGTGATCAAACGAAAGAGAAATTTTATTAGTCTCAATTTGGTTTGCAAAAAAGGATTTTTTTTTTCACAACTTTTTATGGCTAATCATTTTCGGTAACAAACGATGGCCTAACTTCATTTATCCGAATTACGAGTTGCTTTACCATATGCATCTCGAGATTAATTTAGTTTAGGGATATTTTAGTGCACGTTATTCAAGACAATATCTCACACATTTCCCGTAACCGATCATAACAATAAAATAGAGATCATCAATGAATTTTTAACTTGCTGAAAAGAACTTTGAGTTAACCATTAACTCAGATTGATTTATAAACTCAAAAAAATGATAGGCTCGAAATCTCACCGTGTTTGCCAATCCGCACTTATTCGTAAGGTCATCGATTTTCTTTTAATTTCCATCTTTGGTCAATTTTGGCTTCGTGAATTTGATTTTTACAACTTGAGAAGAAATATTTGTGACATTTTTTAAGCTTTTAAATTCTAATTTTTATTTATTTTGAAGAAAAATATTTTTGGATTTTTCAAAAAATTTCACATTTTTTTTTTTAAATTTCTGGTCATTTTTTAAAATTTGTGAAGTTTTAGAAAGACGCACTTGTGACCCCCCCCCCCCCCCCTAACTTAGACTTTTGCATTTTCCCCAAGCAAAAAGGACTAAAATCTAACTCAAAGCGAATTAAAAGTGCGAAGAAATAAAACAAACAAAAACTAAAAATGCAGAATTTTATATAGAATGACCAACATGAGTTACAAGGGAAAGGGAGACAACCAACCAACTATTATAACAACCAGCCACTTCACAACCAAACTGCAGAAATGGCATCACTGGGGCGGGAATGGGATCCACCGGGCACATTCGGGTCATATGGGTCATAGAAATATGGCGGTGGTGGTGTACCCATAGTCATCTGATACATCTCCGCTTGGAGACGGTGCATCGTACTAGTGGCGCGCTGATAAGACCTTTGGTCAGACACCCTATCAGTGTTGTGTTGGTTTATAAACCCATCGAGTCGTGTTTCCACCGCCGAAATACGTCGATTAATTTCTGCATTTTCTGGTGAAAAATCAGAGTCATCGTCACTATCATAGTCCTCGTCACCTTCACCCATCTCGATATCCTCCTCTTCTTCCTCGTTGATTTCTTCATCATCACTCGTGTCCTCTTCTTCATCACTATCCTCCTATGCTTCTGACTTGGATGATTACCCGTTGGCTTTCACTCCTAGTCCGGGTGGTTGCCCCAAAAGGAGCTGGGAGGCGAGGGAAATCTTGTGGGGGGTAATTCTGGCATTCGCTTGCATGGACATGATGAGTCAGTCATAGGGGAGAGGGGTTTTTCCTTTTTTATTCGAAACTGCGTAGAATAAGTACCTATAAATGCAGGGTGCCAGGTTTATGGGGGTGTTGTGTTCGAAGAGGTGATATACGAGGGTGGCTTGACACGGGCGCATTGTCGAGACATTTCCCATTGGGAGAATGTTCGCGCATATGATTTGGAAAGTGAGGGGCACTTTCTCATTTAGCTAGCCCATCGAAAATGTCTCGGTGATACAGTTAGTGTTTGGGTCAATACGGGACATGCACACGTCTTTGGCAAGTGAGGGAAGAAGGTAGGGGTATGTGTATGGATGGGGGCTTGGGACATCTTTGGCAGCCAACTTTTGGAGCAGGAGATCCAAAGAGAACGGGATGCGAATATCGCCTACATATGATTTAGCCTCATTATTCCCGGTCTGGACAAGTGATCCATAGAATGCTCGCACTTCGTTGGGCCACATCGTGTCATGAGGCTCCTTTAAGAAATGACACCAACCCCGAGCCATAAAAAGTGTAGTGACAGAGTTTGTCATGTCATTCCAAATGAATTGACGCTCCACTTGGAGCTTCTAAGTTTTCCCGAAGAAACGCTCACACCAAACTTGTTCTTGAAGGGAACGGTAGTCGGGGGCTCCGTCGCCGAGAATTTGGGTGGACTCGTATTTTGGGGGAATTGGTTGGTTGGCTATGGTACCTGGAGGTAGTATAATTGCTGGACAGAAAGATAGAAAGAGAGTGAGTAGTGGTGGTGAAAATGTGGTGGAGAGGGTGTGGTGTTATAGGTGGTGAGGGAAGAGTGTAGGGTAGGTTTTGGAGGGAAGGGGGGAGTATTTAGGAGGGAAAAGGTGGTTGGGAAGGGTTGTGGACGAAATTGGAGGGAAAGAAATGTATTGGGGGGAAAGGGGTGTGAACCTTGGGAATGTAAAGCGTTACAGAAACCGAACCGATCTGAGTTCCTACGACCAAATCGATCTGAACCCTTTTTATTTCGATTTTTCCCACTAAACGGACCGATCCTGGTTCCCAGGACTGGATCGATCTGGTTCCCAGATCAGCTCTAGTGCACCTTTTTGATGGTATACTCTTCTCTCATGACTTTCGGATGCTCCTACTACTGGTCCTACACACATTTGACTTCGAAAACCTCTCACCTCGACACTGCGGCTCTAAACATTTGCCTCGTAATGCGTGTTGGTACTCTAATTCCTCTCTTTGTGTGATGTGAACCTACGGACTCTACTACCCTAACCTATGTGCAGCTACTATACATAATAATTCACCCCATATGCGTCGGGGGTGCGACGACCTCTCAATTTCAGCTCACGCTACCCCGTAAATGAGGTTCGACAACCAAATAGTGTCGATCTCTTCTACGCACGCCTCTACATATGGATTTAGTAATTTTCCATTGACTTTGAACGTGTTCCCCCCTTTTGGATCTTCCAATTCCACTGCTCCATGGGGGAATACGCTTTTCACAACGAATGGACCAGTCCACCGAGATCGCAATTTACCCGGAAATAGATAAAGCCGGGAGTTATAGATGAGTAACTTTTGTGCAGGTTGAAACTCTTTCCGTCGAATAATCCTATCATGCAAGAGTTTCATTTGTTCTTTTGAAATCTTGGCATTCTCATACGCATCATTGCGTATCTCCTCTAACTCATTCAGTTGAAGCTTGCGAGCTTCCCCAACTTTGTCCATGTCAAAATTTACCCTCTTAATGGCCCAATACGCCTTGTACTCCAACTTAACGGGAAGATGGCAAGGTTTTCCATACACAAAGTGGAACGCGGACATGACGAGTGGGTTCTTATATGTGGTACGGTAGGCCCATAGAGAATCGTTCAATCGAAGGGACCAATCTTTCCGGTTAGGATTGACGGTCTTCTCGAGTATGTTTTTGATTTCACGATTCGCCAAATCGGCCTGCCTATTCATTTGTGGGTGATACGTTGCTCCAAATTTATGAATGATGCCATAATTTCTCATGAGATTCTTGAATGTCTTGTTGCAAAAATGCGTGCCATTATCACTGATTATCACTTTTGGCACACCGAAGCGAGAAAGTATATGTTCCTACAGGAATCTTAGCACTATTTTATTGTCATTAGTCTTCGTAATTATAGCTTCCACCCATTTAGAAACATAGTGTACCGTAACTAGGATGAATATGTATCCAAAGGATGGGGGAAACGGGCCCATAAAGTCAATACCCCAGCAGTCGACAACCTCAATGATGAGAATTAGTGTTAATGGCATCATGTCTCATCAGGTTATTGCCCCCATCCATTGACACCTATCGCAATATTTGCAACAATTATTTACATCCCGGAACATTGTGGGCCAGTATAATCCGCTTTGGGGAATCTTAGAGGTTATCTTTTTCACAAAAAAGTGGCCTCCACATGCTTTCAAATGACAAAATTGGATGACTCTCGGAATTTCATCATCCGGTATGCATTATCGAATGATTTGGTCGGGGCAATATTTAAAAAGGAATGGATCGTCATAGAAAAACATGCGCAGCCAAGTGATGAACCTCTTCTTATCTTATGGTGTCTAATCGGGAGGGACAGATCTCGTGACAATATAGTTCACAATATTCACAAACCAGGGCAAAGAAGAGGTGGCAAAGAGTTGCTCATCCGTGAAGTATTCGTCTATGGGTGTAGGATCACTAAGTACGTCGAACGAAAGTCGTGATAAGTGATCAACGATGATGTTTTCTACTCCTTTTTGTCTTGAATGGAGAGATTAAACTCTTGTAGGAGCAGGATCGACCTTATGAGGTGCGACTTTTCATCTTTCTTTGTAAGGATATATTTTAAAGTCGCGTGGTTGGTGAAACAGGTGATGGGGGAACCGATAAGATAGGACCAAAATTTGTCTAGAGCAAAGACTACCGCTAGTAATTCCTTCTCCGTGGTGGAGTAATTGAGTTATGGTCCGGTGAGAGTCTGGCTAGCGTACTAGATGACATGAGCCTTTCTGTCTTTTCTTTGGCCCAAAACAGCCCATATCGCATAATCACTAGCATCACACATGATCTCGAATGGTAAGGACCAATCCGGGGCTTGCATGATGGGAGCGAAAATAAGCATGCTCTTCAATTTTTTAAAAGCACATTGGCATGATTCATTCCACTAGAACGGGGTGTCCTTCATAAGAAGTTTGCTTAAGGGTCTAGCGATGGCGCTAAAGTCCTTAATGAACCTTCTATAAAACCTCGCGTGGCCCAAGAAAGAGCGCACATCTTTTAGTGATTTGGGGGGGTAGGTTATCTATGACATCGATTTTTTCTCTATCAACCTCAATCCCTTTGGATGAAACAATATGACCAAGAACTATGCCCTCAGTTACCATGAAATGGCATTTCTCCCAATTCAGCACTAAGTTCTTCTCCACACATCGGGTTAGCACTTTCTCAAGATTGGATAAACATAGATACAAAAAGGTGCCAAAAACACTGAAGTCGTCCATAAACACCTCTAGACCTCTCTCAACCATGTCGTTGAATAAGCTCAACATGCACCTTTGAAAGGTCATCGGTGCATTACACAAGCCGAATGGCATACGTTTGTAGGCAAACGTACCAAAGGAACAAGTGAAGGTCGTCTTTTCTTGATCAAGTACATCGACCTCAATATGGTTATATCCGGAATAACCATCTAATAAGTAATAGTAAGGGTGGACCTCTACTCTTTCAAGCATTTGATCGATAAATGGTAAGGGAAATGGTATTTCCTAGTTCCGGCATTGAGTTTCTGGTAATCAATGCAAATGCGCCACCCAGTGGTGGTACGTTGGGGAACTAGCTCTCCCTTGGCATTCTCAATCACTTTCATGCCTGACTTTTTAGGGACAACTTGGATGGGTCTCACCCATTTGCTATCCGAGATTGGTCAGATAATCCCGGCATCCAACAATTTGACGATTTCGGCCCCACCATCTCTTTCATGGTGGGGTTTAGCCTTCTTTGAATTTATCTTGAGGGCTTTACATCCTCCTCGAGGTGAATCTTATGAGTGAAAATTAGAGGGATTATCCCCTTTAGATCTGCTATACACCAACCAAAGCACTTTGGTGCTTCCCCAAGATCTTTAATAGCTTACCCTCCTGCTCTTCATCTAATCTAGAGGAGATAATAACAGGAAATGTCTCGCCCTTTCCTAGGAAAGCATATTTAACGTTGGTGGGTAGTTTCTTCAACTCGGGAGTCGGGAATGTGTTTTTAGAGGGAACCATGTGTGCCTCCCTTGGCAGTAACTCTTCGAATCGAGAAACCCAACTAACATCTCTCGCGTCCTCATCCGACACTCTCTCATCAAGAATCTCTCTCAACTCCTCAACCTCTCTCTCAAACTCGGTATAAGCTCCCTCACTCTCATGACGAGACACTAGGCAAGCTTCTAAGGCGTCTTCACCAAAATTTTCCTCAATGTGCTCTTTTACGATTTCGTTAATTAAGCTCACCATGTGAAGATCATCTTCTTCCCCTGATTGTTAAGCTATATTGAAGATGTTTGTTTCTAATGTCATGTTCCCAAAAGTGAGTTGCATCTGCCCATTTCGAGTATTGATAAGTGCATTAGCCGTAGCTAAGAATGGGCTGGGAACATGATTTTTCAAGGTGAAGGAGGGCTCCGTGTCCCAAATGATAAAATCTACTGGGAAGTAAAAAGTGTCTACTTGAACTATCACGTCCTCAACTATACCTCTCGGTATCTTCACGGTTCGATCCGCCAACTGAAGAGTGATCATTGTGGGCTTAAGGTCACCCAAAGTAAGCTGCATATAAATTGAAGAGGGGATGATATTAACACTTGCCCCCAAGTCGAGTAAAACCCTCTCAATTTTATTCTCTCCAAAGGTGCAGGAAATGGTGGGTGCACCGGGATCCTTATATTTAGGTGGGAGATTGTTAAGAAGAACAGATCTCACGTTTTGTGCTAGGAACACGTTTTTCTTTAACTTTATCCTCCACTTAACAGTCAATAAATCTTTAATGACTTTTGCATAAGCAGGAATTTGCTTTATTGCATAGAGGGAAGGTAAGTTCAATTTCACGGTTTTAATCACCTCCAGCACTTCATCAATTATGGTCCCTTTTTTGGGAAGGAACCAATCTTTGAGGAAATGGCGCAGCGGAGGGTGGCTTTACAACTACCTCGGGCTCACTAGTGTCTTCCTTTTCACTCTCGTTCAAGGGGATATCTTCGGCCTCTTTCATGTCGGGAGAATTCTCCTTGACTTTTGAAGTGTCGTGTAGGGGAGGTAATAAATCAACAAATCTCCCACTACGAAGAGTGGTTATCGCTTGGCAATGCTCCTACTGTTCTGTAGAGGTGGAGCTAACACTAGGTTGACCTTGGGGAGGTCTTTGGCACTGGGTAAGAAAATTGCCCTTCTCTTGAATACTCAACGAGGATTACAACTTGGAGATGTTCGCATTCATGTCGGAAAACATGCGATTATATCTAGCATTGGTTCCACTCTGGTATTTGATGAACTGATTTATTGTATCCTCAAGGTTCCTCCGCGGTGGAGTAATATACGGAGCTGAAGGAGGTGGTGCTTGCTGAAATTGAGGAGGTGGTGGAGGGGGGACAACCTGTGAATGTGGTTTCATCGCAGCTTGTGGTTTTTCATAATTCAAACCAGGATGGTTTCTCCACGAAGGTTTGTACGAGTTCCCATGCAGGGCATTAAAATTTCCCTCGAATCCTCCTATAGCATCCACCTGCTCGGTGTGCATGGCCTTGTAGACGGAAATTGTCAGGCATGCCTTTGTGGAATGGCCCACCTCACAGATAGCACACACCTTTTCCTTCGAAACATGACTGGATCCGGAGATATCTCTCAACCATCTATCAAGCAAATCTTTCATATCTCTCTAAAACTGATCGAATCGACGGTCTATTAAGGTATTATTATCCAAATGGTATAGACCGAATGCAGTCGGAGCGATAGATGCTTGTCTAGGACGGACTTGGGTATTAGGATCAGATGTGTCCCATGCTGGAGTAGTCTCTGTGACATACTTAAGATGGGCCTCGACATCGCTGGAGTCTAAATCCTAAAAAGGTCTTTCACACATTGTTTGCACAAGTTGTTTTGAAGCCACTGTCAACCCATTATGGAAGAAAGAGATCAAATGGTGTTTTTCAAAACCATGATGGGGGCATGTGCTTACCAACTCTTGGAAATGTTCCCAACACTTGTCAAAAGGCTCATTATCTTGCTTTCGAAAACCTTGGATTTGAGTCTTGGCAGAGTTGGTCTTATGCTGTGGGTGAAATTTTGAGATAAATTTGGATTGCATATCCCTCCAGGAAATCATGGAGTTCGGGGGTAGAGACCATAGCCAGGTCATGTCTTTATCCTTTAAGGAAAAAGAAAAAAGCTTAAGGCGAATGACATCCTGCGTACAAACTTGGTCACTAAATGTGTCGCACGCCTCTTCGAACTCTCTTATGTTAAGGTATGGTTTCTCTGAATCCATGTCATGGAAAGTGGGGAGAATCTGTATCTTCCCATTGCGGAAGTGGAATTGATCGGTATTATACGGGAGTAAAATGCAACCAAGGGTGACAGTTCGCTCAGGAAAGAGTAAATCTTTCATGGGACGATAGGGTGGATTTCCCTCCCCAGTGCCGAAACTAGCGGTGTCAAACATCGCTCCTTCTTGGAATGGATCGGAATACTCACTCAGTGTATAAGATGTGTGACTCGAGCATTGACTCAGGGTGTAACTACTGATAGAGTGCTCAGGAGTAGGAAGTGGAACCCAAAACTGTGGAATGCGAGGCGTGTGGGGACTGTCAGAGTTATACTCAATAATTGGATTTTCGTGGATTCTGGTTAGAGTATTTTGAGAAGTTTGAGTATGTTCAGGATTTTACATTAAAGGCTTGTGACAGATGATTTTTCTTTTTCTTTTTTTTTTAATTTTTCGTCTAACTCGATCTAACTTAAGTCTACCTAAATCCCCGACAATGGCTCTAAAAACTTGACGTGACCACAAATGTGTCTAGTGTGCGTGCTATATAGGATCAAGTACAAGTCTGTCACTTAAGTAATATCCCAATAAGTCGGGTATCGATCCTCAGGGAAAAAGGACGAATGAATTCGTGACGACGTTGGAAAGATGAATGAATCCTAACTTAGACTCAAAAAGAAACAAAAAGGTAAATTGAAAGGGAGATTTACTATAATTAAATGCGTAATTAAATTACGGACTGACTAAACTATTCCTAAATGAGATGCAAAAGAGCTAATTAACCTAAAATGGATGGAAAGCTATTAACAAAATTAACCTCAAATGAGAACGAGAGGTTGGGTTACAATCGCACACGCACTAGTAATTCACCCTGTAGGATACTAGATTTCGGAATTAAAATTTATAAGGAACTCGATCTTTATTAATCCTAAGCATTCCATATATGAAGGATCGTAGACCGCATCATACAAAATCAAAGGTAAGAACAAAGCAGTGTCGCATTAACTACGTGCACGTCGCACTCTTAAGCATCCCGGTTACCTAGGGCAAACGAGATCAAAAGTCCTACGACGGTTGCGATAGCTACGCAACACGATTCCTTTAAAATTCAATTCAAAAATCAATTTCCATTATGATGAATCACATCGGGTGGGGTTCATGCACCCCAACTACTAAAAGTCTAGCCTAGCATGGTGCAATTAAGAAAAACTAGGGTCTCTATGGTGCAGGTGACTGAAATCATGGTAAAACTAGAACTAGATGGTAAAAAGGATTTGTTAACTACTGGGAATAAACTAAGCATGCATAAAGTATCAATACCAAGGAGTGGAGAAGAGAAATTAATGAAATTTATTGCATAATCAACAAATTGTAGTTCTAGGGTTTTCCACAAATTCTCTCTTCAAAACTGAGAAAAGGCTTCTCTAAAAACTGATTAGAAGCCCCTCTTTAATGTCTGGGAGGACATTGAAATATATACACTACGAAATTTGCAAGAGTTGGAGTCATGCAAGACTCTATATAGAACAGGATAAACTCAAATCTCGAACCCCGGATCGATCCGGTGGTAATATTTCGGATCAGTCCGCTGAGACCGGATCGATCCCTTTATTTTGGAAAACGGATCGGTCTGTTAAATGGCCTTGATGCAGTGAATTTTGTAGGATGGATCGATCCCTTTTTTATGAAAATCGGATCGATCCGGTAAATGTATCCTTAGACAGTGGCTTCTAGTGTCCAAATAGATTCCTTTTTTAGGCCATTCGGATCGTTTCGGATTTCCTTCTCAATTTCTCTTCATTTTTTTCTTCAATTTCTTATGATTATCTCATATCTTTAGATCTTCATAACTTCAACTCCAGAACTCGGATTGAAATGTGGTTCTTCCTACGCACTCGTAGACTCGAGATCTTTGACTTTTATTTTGGGTCCTTGATCGGATTCCTGGTGAAAATTACACTTTTGCCCTTTTGATTCATCTTTTTTCTTCTCTCTTGCTTATTCCGGTTTCTTTCTTTCTTTCATATATTAAATACCTGCAAAATCAATCAGAAATTCATGAAGCTCGGGATACTTGTTAGACGAAGCCATTAGCAATGAGATGAGATAAATCAACTCGTTTTACATTGACCGAGGTAATAAAAGCCTCTAAATTAAGGGGAAATTTTGGAAGAATTTATGCCTAAACAAACCTCGTCAAAAAGTACAAGGCTAACAAAATTAGGTCGGTTGGCTATAGTGCGGGGAATGTGTGTGGTGTAAGACTTTAGGTAGGCCTGAATAAGTGCAGGACATACAGTAGGGTCAGCTGGCTATGAAGGCGACGTTATAATAATAATAATAATTTGATTAACTGATTTAAATAAAGATGGTGACTTTAGAATAATGATTGGAATGTCATAATATAAGTGGGCCTTAAACGTTTAGGGTGGCATAATTACGTGATTAAATGATAGTAGTTTATTTTACTCGCGTGTTAATAATCATCTCGTTTAAATTAAAATACTCTATTGTGGTGTTTATCATGTATAATGCTACTATTTGGGTTCACGGACCCTAATTTGGAAGAGTAGTTAGTATTCATGCGGCGGGCTTTAACCCATTGCGTTGACTAACATTTCAGGTATAGCACTAGAGTAGTTGCATAGGAGAGATTGGAGATATTTTTGGAGATGCAGTTGGAGTTTCATTTTTAATGCTTTATCAGCTAGGATTTATTTTTCTTTGTTGTATTTATTATGAGACTTTATTTATGAAATTGGTGTTCCAATCGGTTCCACACTTATTTACGGTTGATGTCAGATATTCCGAGTTGGATTATTTCTTTGGAGTTATATTTATTTGGAGATGATTTTATTTTGAATATTACCATGGTGATGGATTTTATTATTGCATGAATGGTTATATTTTTTGGATCAATCTAATTATTATCGTTTGGAATGAATTTAAATGTCTCATATATTTGTCACATGCAAAGAATGATTACTTATTTAGTGACGCCCAACGTAGTTTGGCGGTGATGGCTTGCCACCTCGCTTGCTAGAATGCGCAGGGTGTTACATCGCAAAACTACAGAAAAAACAATTTGGGGGAAATGTGATCCCAACTTCAGCCACAAATTAAGAGAATATCCAATGGCCATTGTCAACATTGTATTAGTCCATGGGGCCAGATCTAACTCAACAGTCATCCATGGAGGGATATACCGTCATTTGAAAGCTTCAATAGTGTTCTCATTAATGACATACACCATTTTATAGTAAATCTAAGTAAAATATAGGGAATAAGGTAAAACCTAAATCTTTAAAGCCTTGAATGAAATAGAAAAAATTTAAAAGCAAGAGGAAGAACAGAACCTACCAATGATAAAGGAAAGTAAAGGCTTTGGAGCTCTTAAATACAAATGAGAAATGATCCCCAACTAACTACAGGAAGGGGGTTTAATAGATTGGAATGATTTTAAAGTCACGATCTCATCGACTTAGGGTGCTCGAACGACCAGTGTACCCCTCAGACGAGTGGGGCAAAAGACTAGCATGATCCCATGACTCAATGTAAAAAAATAAGTTAAAATTACCTCCATTCCCTCCAACCAAAGTATAACTGGACGATCAGGATTCTTTGTAACCATAACATGAATTCATTTCAAAATTGGATTAAACCTCCACGACCTCAACCAGCTGCAAAGATTTGAGGGCAATTGTGAGGGAAATAATTCGACCGCATGTGAAAGGATGGCACATGTTCCATTGATCCGTTTATGATCTCTAATTCATGAAAATAGGGACTGTTGGAGTTGATTGACTTGTGAGAATCAAGGGAGAGGATACGACGGGTCAAGCTGGGGATAACTACCATTATGATTGAATTCCATACGACTCAATAATCTTTTCTTATAAATGTAAACCTTCCCCCCGGTAAAAAAATAAATGTAACCACGAGCATTGAAGCTCCCCTAATATAATAGAAGAAACTCTTGTGGACGTAGTCACATTACCGAACTAGATACATCTTGTTGATGTGTGTACAATATTTACTTATCCTTTTCGATTATTTTGTGTTGAATCATAACCGATAGGATTTTACCACATATAATACTTTTTTTTTCAATTTCTAGCAATTAAAAGTTGAATTGACTACATTCAACAAGATTAGCTTTTTGGGAATGTTAGTTTTAGTTTAGTGATTTACTACTTGTACTTTGCAATTAGATATACCATTCTAAAGTTTTTAACTATGCATTGTCTTTAATTTACTTTGCGTTTTAGTAAATTACTTATCAAAGTTTTAAAATTAGGTTAGGTCATTAATTTACTTTAATTTAACATTTTCTTTAAGTTATCTTGAGGTATACACAAAGTTCTCTTACTGTGAGGTATCAGAGGACAAAAGATCGCTTAAAATACATGTTTTTATTTAAATCATCACATTAGTAAGGATATTTTTGCTTGAAATGCCCACAAAATATTAAATTATTCTCAAATCACCTCGTGGCCATCAAATGTGCATAAGTTTGCATATAGATATATATGTTTAGGTGTGTTCACGAACGTGTTTGCAATATAACGCTATAACTTATTGTCTTATCGGTGATAAAAAAAATTAGGATAAAATTAATTTAGTCACAAAAAGTAACCTTGTTAAGAAAATTAATTTCGTCGCGAATTGAGCGTGATGATGTTAAATTAGTGACGAATTAATAATATTTGTCACCAAATAATCATTAAAATTTGGCATCATCATTATCGCATGCTAAAATGTTCCAATTATCAATTCGTGACAAAATTATTATACATTTAGTGACAAATAAGTTTCTCACACAAAAAAATTAATTGGTGACAAAAAAATTCCTCTCTTATTCCCAAAAATTATCTCCCTCCTAAAACTCCCTCTTCTAAAAAAATCCCTCCCTCATCTGAACGACTCACTTCCCCTTCACCTCATCATCCCCACTCTCCCAGCGTTCTCCGTGACTTCTCCCTCACCGAATCTGACTTCATCTTCACCCCAATTGTATCTTATGTCTCCTCTTCCAATCTTAAGATCAATGAACCCTTCTATCGATTTCCTTTAACACAAAGGGAAAAAAAAGCCCTAACTCTATCCTTTATGGGTTCTCACTGAATCAGGTAACACAACTCTTCAATCACACGCATCTATATATATATATAGAGAGAGAGAGAGAGAGGAAGGATCACCTATATCATGCACTATATATCACACCATACATCACACCTAATTCTAGGCCCTAGAAAACTTTTTTTTTCAAATTTTATATTTTTTCCTTCAAATTAACCTTCCAACCAACCCATATGCAAAAAATTAGGTCAAAATACATTTTGTAGCTATTTTTTAAAATCCACAAAAAACTGTTGGTGCAGACCCTTATAAATAAGGTATTTTTAGCAGTTTTTTGTGGATTTTTTAAAAATAGCTAAAAAAATGTATTTTGACCTAATTTTTTGCATATGGGTTGATTGGAAGGTTAATTTCAAGGAAAAAATTTAAAATTTAAAAAAAAAAAATTTAGGGCCTATAATTAGGCGTGATGTATAGAGCATGATGTACTATATCCTGACTCTCTCTCTCTCTCTCTCTCTATATATATATATATATATATATATATATATATATATACTTGATTGGATCTTGAATTTTACAGGATTTGCATTTGGGTTCACTAATTTTACTATGAAAAGCATTATAATTCATATTATATTGTATACACGGTATGATTCTCTCTTAGTTATACAATTTTTTACTTATTAAAAACATTAATTATATGTAATAAATATCATAACTTGATTATTTAAACAATGCTAACTTAACTGTTATTTGATCCTAATGTATCATTTAGGGATATTTTTACTCACTTTATATATTGAATTGATACTGCAAGTTTGAATTTATTAACATTGCTTTCATTTTGGTAAGTCAAACTTTTAGTGATGTGAGTAGAAAAAAAATCAATCTTAGACATGATTTTTTGATAATCTTATTAGTATCAAGCTACAAATATACAAAGGATGATATTGTATTGCAAACGGTAAATAAAAAGGCTTAAATGAAAAGGGTGAAGATAAATCGTTGGTCCCGACCAAAGCTTTCGACTCCCAAAATTTAATCATGATAATGCATTGGATACCCACCTCTTAAAAAGGCACTTCTCCGAGGTCCATGGGATAATATTTATTAAATTCCAAATCCCTTTATTCAACGTGTTTTCTTTATTAAGGTGAGAGACGGGTAGTCTATTCGGTTTTGGGATGGTGATTGAATAGTAAGATGTTTATTTCGAGGTCCTCCTTTTCTTCATATCCGATGTGTGCCATTCGATGATTGGTTTGGTCCTTCAAGTACATACTCTTGTGAAGAGTTTTTTGGGTTTAGGTTAGAGAAGGTTAGTCTATTAGGCTTTGGGATGGTGATTGCATAGGTAATACGTCTCTTTCGAGGTCCTTCTATTCTTTATATTCAATGTGTGCCATTCGATGATTGGTTTGGTCCTTACAGTAAATACTCTTGTGAAGAGTTTTTTTGGGCAGTTTTTTTATGTTCTTGTAATGATTTTGAAGTTGGGAGGTGAAATTTTTTAGGTAAGCTACTATTATTATGAGAGAGGGATGGTTAATTTTTTGTTAGAACCCACGGGCATTTTTGTTGATTGCTGCTAGTTTCCCAACTAAACAGACTCTTTATGTTGGTAATTTTAGCATCCATTTTGTATTTTTTTTTATTAGTTTATGTTTGCAGTCCCTTGCTTGTAGAAACTAACAATTTCATATTTGTGTTGATTTCAAGTTTCAGCATACACCTCAACACTTGGTGAGGCTATTATATATCATCGTGGATGGAAATTGAGACATGGCTATTCGGGAGGTTGTCAGTATTCGTTTTAAGAACTTTATTGCAAAGGACTAGTCAACTCATGATCCAGGTATATGCCTATCTTTGTCACGCCCCGCCTAATTCTGGCGTCGGCCGACACCAAAACTATGCCGGGCGTGAACTAAATAAATTACCATTCTTAGTATGAGACAGATATGAGACATAAATAATCAGTCCATAAGATAAATAATTGAATCAATCTCAAATAATCACAAATAACTAAGCGATAAAAGATCCATCACATGCTAACTCCAAAAATTCAATCTCCAATAATGATTAATTAAAACCTGAATAATCCCAACAGAAATCCTCTAAACAACTTTGGAACCGAATGGCCCAATAAAACTCCAATGAAGTCTCATAATACGACTGGAAAAGAAAGTCTAACTAAACTATGACATAAAGTAAATAACTCCAGCTGCACCTCCAATGATAACTCTGATAAACTTATGCAGCTTCTCCAATTCTCATCCTGAAAAATATTAGTCAACGCATGGGTCAGAGCCAAAGCCCTGAGTAAGAATACACACTACTCTCCTCAAATAGGATCCTTGAATCCAGACAGTAGCATTATACGCAATAAATATCACAATAGAATATTTTAAACTAAACGGGATAATTAAACGCGATAATTATAATCTACTAACTACCCACAAAAATTCCCATTTATAAAGGCACACCAATATGATTTTAAATTCCCAAGTCCCACGATATTAATTTAATTAAATTAACCAGCTTTTATTGTAGTTCTCACTTTTTTATTAAAGTGTCACACTTCCCCTTGTCAATCGTCCTCTGACCCGTTTACTGCCGGCCCCGACACATGACAAGGTTCCCCTTGTCAATCGTCCTCTGACCCGTTTACTGTCGGCCCCGACACATGACAAGGTTCCACACACGACACGACATAAATCGTCCTCTGACCCGTTTAAACTGTCGGCCCCGACACATTATGTCGCCACAAATTTTAATACCCGTTTTTATCTTAGGCATTAATTCTCAAGTTCACAATTTATAATCACCCCACCCTTTTAATCGATGTGAGATCCTCAAAATACCCCTTAGTCCCATACCTAAGGGTCCCCAAGTTATCAATACGTCATATCCTATGTATAGGAGGATTTTCTAACATAAATCTTAACTTAGACCACCGTAACGACGATAAAGTAATAAAAATCAGCCCACCCTCAAGATGATAAAAACGCGATAATCTGCCCTCACTAGTCCCATACCTAGAAGGCGTAAATCATCAAAAGGCATACCCACTAGTCCCATACCTATAGGCATTCTAAAATATAGGGAGAGCAATAATACCCAACAACCCGTCGTCACAAAGGCAACATCATAATACCAACAAGTCACATAAATAAGCAATAATTAATCAATATATAAAACTACGCATGATAGTCCAATTCAATTAAACCTTTATTTAATTATCACAACGTCAACAATACCCAAATAATCTTATTTAATTATTTTTTTAAAATTAAATATACCAAGTTCATCATATATATATATCAAAAACCAAATTTTATTATCTCTACATGTATTACTTGAGTTATACGCACCCAAAAGTCAATTATTTTAAAGCTAGGATATTTTTACATGCAACCCACACCAATAAAATCCAAAATCACTCATAAATTCTACGTACCCAAAGGGTTACGAATATTATTCAGATTAAAATATTTTATAAAAACAGCCCCATAATTAATATCCACTTTTTCTAATTAAGTTACTAATTATTTTTAAGAAAACATGTAATTAAGTGTTTAGGCGACACTTAAAACGCATAATACTAAAGGAAAAGAATAGAGTATTCATGCCTGAATAAAAGTTGGTTTAGAAATTTGATCTTGAATGTGTATTCCTCTCAAAAATTTGACAAAGATTCGTTCTTGACGCGTCTTGAGAAAATCCGGTTAATCTTGATAAAACTTGAGTTGAAAGTTATGTAGAATGGGGCTAGGGTTTTGAGGTTGAAGAAGATGAAGAAGATGAGAGGATTCTGATTTTTGAGAAGGCTAAAGTGTGTTTTAAAAGATCTAAACTCGTCACTTTATGTTTATATACCAAAAAGAATTAGAGTCCTAATCAAATACAAATACTTGAAAAAATCATTACAGACGATCGGACCATTAGAATCGCTTGAAATTTTGGTATGTTGTAGCGAACGGCGAGACAGGACTGCTGACAAAAATTCAGCTTGATCGGACGGTCGAATTTCTAAAAATATTATTTTTACTAGAGAGTTTTATGTTCTGATGACTCTTAGAGAGTTTTATGTTTTGAGGACTCTTCTAAATAATAAAAATTCAATTAAAACTCCATTTTAATTCCAAATCCAATTCCGTTTGAAAATTTATTTTTCAAATATAAAAATCAACACTTTAAATTATAAAATTTATAAAACCCAAAATTTCATTTTTTTTGATTTCCAAAATTAATTTAAAAATTTCCATTTAAAAAATCCGGGTTGTTACATACTTCCCCACTAGTAGGGGTGGCAACGGGTCGTGTCGAGCCGGGTTCGTGTCGGGTGATAAACGAATCGTGTCAAAAATTCATCCACCCAAACACGATTCGTTTACTAAACGGGTGGAAAAATGAAATTCATACACGATTCGTTTACTTAACGAATGACACGACACGACCCGTTTACACCCGTTAAATAAACGAATGGTTTTGACCCGGTTCACCCGTTTAACCCGGTTCACCCGTTTAACCCGATTAATTCGTTTAACTCGGTTCACCCGTTTAACCCGGTTCACTCGTTTAACACGATTCACCCGTTTAACCCGGTAACCCGATTACTTTAAAAATCTAAAGAGGTAACAACTTACTTATACTTAGTCAAGAATGGAGAATTTTCATAACAAATCGATGTGGGATGCTTAGATTACGGGTTGTTAACGGGTTAACGGGTTATAAACGAGTTAACGGGTTACAAACGGGTCGCGGGTTGCAAACGGGTCGCGGGTTCTAAACGGGTGACGGGTTCTAAACGAGTGAAGGGTTATAAACGGGTGACGGGTTATAAACGGGTAGCGGGTCACACGGATTCTAAACGGGTGACGGGTCACTAACGGGTTTCGCGAATATACACGAACCCGATTCGTTTTCTTAACGGGTCTGGCGGGTCCACCCGTTTATGACCCGAACCCGTTAAGGCTATACCCAAACCCGCTTAAAGCGTGTCGATTTCGTGTCGGGTTAACGGGTCGTGTCGCAAATTGCCACCCCTACCCACTAGCAAAGAATTTCGTCCTCGAAATTGAATGCCATAATTGGGCGCCCATACACCCAATTCTACGCGCACCTACCCCACGAGCAACAAAATAATATATATTGCCTATATACATACACATAACTATGAAAATAATGGCGTACCACATGCTCTCAAAATTCCCCCACTCGATCCTATATCCGAAAGTCATTAAAATTCTAACTTCCTCAAATTAAATCTCAACATCAAAAATCGATACATACGGTACCTAACATCTGTACTAAAATCTCCAAAATAATTATCGTCTCCAAAATCCATTCTAAGGATCCCCACATCAAGCTTACTAATTCTAAACTCAATGTCTACAACGTCCTTAACTCAAAACTTCACGTCTCTAAGAAACACATCTAACATGTATGCTAGACTCTCTACCTTAAGAAGTATGAATCATCAAAGGTAATCAAAGATCGGCAACGCGAAAGTTAAACGGACTCATAACCTACGAGACCTAAGACCATGCTCTGATACCATCTGTCACACCCCGCCTAATCCTGGCGTCGGCCGCCACCAAAACTATGACGGGCGTGAACTAAATAAATTACCATTCTTAGCATGAGACAGATATGAGACATAAATAATCAGTCCATAAGATAAATAATTGAATCAATCTCAAATAATCACAAATAACTAAGCGATAAAAGATCCATCACATGCTAACTCCAAAAATTCAATCTCCAATAATGATTAATTAAAACCTGAATAATCCCAACAGAAATCCTCTAAACAACTTTGGAACCGAATGGCCCAATAAAACTCCAATGAAGTCTCATAATACGACTGGAAAAGAAAGTCTAACTAAACTATGACATAAAGTAAATAACTCCAGCTGCACCTCCAATGATAACTCTGATAAA
Organism: Sambucus nigra; assembly: GCA_949130495.1. Classification (NCBI taxonomy): domain Eukaryota; kingdom Viridiplantae; phylum Streptophyta; class Magnoliopsida; order Dipsacales; family Adoxaceae; genus Sambucus; species Sambucus nigra. Next base: position 287,126,180 of record OX422215.1, on the reverse strand, counting down.
CTTATGCAACTTCTCCAATTCTCATCCTGAAAAATATTAGTCAACGCATGGGTCAGAGCCAAAGCCCTGAGCAAGAATACACACTACTCTCTCAAATAGGATCCTTGAATCCAGACAGTAGCATTATACGCAATAAATATCACAATAGAATATTTTAAACTAAACGGGATAATTAAACGTGATAATTATAATCTACTAACTACCCGCAAAAATTCCCATTTATAAAGGCACACCAATATGATTTTAAATTCCCAAGTCCCACGATATTAATTTAATTAAATTAACCAGCTTTTATTGTAGTTCTCACTTTTTTATTAAAGTGTCACACTTCCCCTTGTCAATCGTCCTCTGACCCGTTTACTGTCGGCCCCGACACATGACAAGGTTACCCTTGTCAATCGTCCTCTGACCCGTTTACTGTCGGCCCCGACATATGACAAGGTTCCACACACGACACGACATAAATCGTCCTCTGACCCGTTTAAACTATCGGCCCCGACACATTATGTCGCCACAAATTTTAATACCCGTTTTTATCTTAGGCATTAATTCTCAAGTTCACAATTAATAATCACCCCACCCTTTTAATCGATGTGAGATCCTCAAAATACCCCTTAGTCCCATACCTAAGGGTCCCCAAGTTATCAATACATCATATCCTATGTATAGGAAGATTTTCTAACATAAATCTTAACTTAGACCACCGTAACGACGATAAAGTAATAAAAATCAGCCCACCCTCAAGATGATAAAAACGCGATAATCTACCCTCACTAGTCCCATACCTAGAAGGCGTAAATCATCAAAAGGCATACCCACTAGTTCCATACCTATAGGCATTCTAAAATATAGGGAGAGCAATAATACCCAACAACCCGTCGTCACAAAGGCAACATCATAATACCAACAAGTCACACAAATAAGCAATAATTAATCAATATATAAAACTACGCATGATAGTCCAATTCAATTAAACCTTAATTTAATTATCACAACGCCAACCCTACCCAAATAATCTTATTTAATTATTTTTTTAAAATTAAATATACCAAGTTTTCATCATATATATATATATCAAAAACCAAATTTTATTATCTCTACATGTATTACCTGAGTTATACGCACCCAAAAGTCAATTATTTTAAAGCTAGGATATTTCTACATGCAACCCACACCAATAAAATCCAAAATCACTCATAAATTCTACGTACCCAAAGGGTTACGAATATTATTCAGATTAAAATATTTTATAAAAACAGCCCCATAATTAATATTCACTTTTTCTAATTAAGTTACTAATTATTTTTAAGAAAACATGTAATTAAGTGTTTAGGCGACACTTAAAACGCATAATACTAAAGGAAAAGAATAGAGTATTCATGCCTGAATAAAAGTTGGTTTAGAAATTTGATCTTGAATGTGTATTCCTCTCAAAAATTTGACAAAGATTCGTTCTTGACGCGTCTTGAGAAAATCCGGCTAATCTTGATAAAACTTGAGTTGAAAGTTATGTAGAATGGGGCTAGGGTTTTGAGGTTGAAGAAGATGAGAGGATTCTGATTTTTGAGAAGGCTAAAGTGTGTTTTAAAAGATCTAAACTCGTCACTTTATGTTTATATACCAAAAAGAATTAGAGTCCTAATCAAATACAAATACTTAAAAAAATCATTACAGACGATCGGACCATTAGAATCGCTTGAAATTTTGGTATGTTGTAGCGAACGGCGAGACAGGACTGCTGACAACAATTCAGCTTGATCGGACGGTCGGATTTCTAAAAATATTATTTTTACTAGAGAGTTTTATGTTCTGATGACTCTTCGAGAGTTTTATGTTTTGAGGACTCTTCTAAATAATAAAAATTCAATTAAAACTCCATTTTAATTCCAAATCCAATTCCGTTTGAAAATTTATTTTTCAAATATAAAAATCAACACTTTAAATTATAAAATTTATAAAACCCAAAATTTCATTTTTTTCGATTTCCAAAATTAATTTAAAAATTCCCATTTAAAAAATCCGGGTTGTTACATACTTCCCCACTAGCAAAGAATTTCGTCCTCGAAATTAAACGAAGCATACACATAAACACTTAAATCTCGCAAAAAGAAAATAAGGCACACGTATGCCTACCCGTGGAATGCCATAATTGGGCGCCCATACACCCAATTCTACGCTCACCTACCCCACGAGCAACAAAATAATATATATTGCCTATATACGTACACATAACTATGAAAATAATGGCGTACCACATGCTCTCAAAATTCCCCCAATCGATCCTATATCCGAAAGTCATTAAAATTCTAACTTCCTCAAATTAAATCTCAACATCAAAAATCGATACATACGGTACCTAACATCTGTACTAAAATCTCCAAAATAATTATCGTCTCCAAAATCCATTCTAAGGATCCCCACATCAAGCTTACTAATTCTAAACTCAATGTCTACAACGTCCTTAACTCAAAACTTCACGTCTCTAAGAAACACATCTAACATGTATGCTAGACTCTCTACCTTAAGAAGTATGAATCATCAAAGGTAATCAAAGATCGGCAACGCGAAAGTTAAACGGACTCATAACCTACGAGACCTAAGACCATGCTCTGATACCATCTGTCACACCCCGCCTAATTCTGGCGTCGGCCGCCACCAAAACTATGACGGGCGTGAACTAAATAAATTACCATTCTTAGCATGAGACAGATATGAGACATAAATAATCAGTCCATAAGATAAATAATTGAATCAATCTCAAATAATCACAAATAACTAAGCGATAAAAGATCCATCACATGCTAACTCCAAAAATTCAATCTCCAATAATGATTAATTAAAACCTGAATAATCACAACAGAAATCCTCTAAACAACTTTGGAACCGAATGGCCCAATAAAACTCCAATGAAGTCTCATAATACGACTGGAAAAGAAAGTCTAACTAAACTATGACATAAAGTAAATAACTCCAGCTGCACCTCCAATGATAACTCTGATAAACTTATGCAGCTTCTCCAATTCTCATCCTGAAAAATATTAGTCAACGCATGGGTCAGAGCCAAAGCCCTGAGCAAGAATACACACTACTCTCTCAAATAGGATCCTTGAATCCAGACAGTAGCATTATACGCAATAAATATCACAATAGAATATTTTAAACTAAACGGGATAATTAAACGCGATAATTATAATCTACTAACTACCCGCAAAAATTCCCATTTATAAAGGCACACCAATATGATTTTAAATTCCCAAGTCCCACGATATTAATTTAATTAAATTAACCAGCTTTTATTGTAGTTCTCACTTTTTTATTAAAGTGTCACACTTCCCCTTGTCAATCGTCCTCTGACCCGTTTACTGTCGGCCCCGACACATGACAAGGTTCCCCTTGTCAATCATCCTCTGACCCGTTTACTGTCGGCCCCGACACATGACAAGGTTCCACACACGACACGACATAAATTGTCCTCTGACCCGTTTAAACTGTCGGCCCCGACACATTATGTCGCCACAAATTTTAATACCCGTTTTTATCTTAGGCATTAATTCTCAAGTTCACAATTTATAATCACCCCACCCTTTTAATCGATGTGAGATCCTCAAAATACCCCTTAGTCCCATACCTAAGGGTCCCCAAGTTATCAATACATCATATCCTATGTATAGGAGGATTTTCTAACATAAATCTTAACTTAGACCACCGTAACGACGATAAAGTAATAAAAATCAGCCCACCCTCAAGATGATAAAAACGCGATAATCTACCCTCACTAGTCCCATACCTAGAAGGCGTAAATCATCAAAAGGCATACCCACTAGTTCCATACCTATAGGCATTCTAAAATATAGGGAGAGCAATAATACCCAACAACCCGTCGTCGCAAAGGCAACATCATAATACCAACAAGTCACACAAATAAGCAATAATTAATCATTATATAAAACTACGCATGATAGTCCAATTCAATTAAACCTTAATTTAATTATCACAACGTCAACCCTACCCAAATAATCTTATTTAATTATTTTTTTAAAATTAAATATACCAAGTTTTCATCATATATATATATCAAAAACCAAATTTTATTATCTCTACATGTATTACCTGAGTTATACGCACCCAAAAGTCAATTATTTTAAAGCTAGGATATTTCTACATGCAACCCACACCAATAAAATCCAAAATCACTCATAAATTCTACGTACCCAAAGGGTTACGAATATTATTCAGATTAAAATATTTTATAAAAACAGCCCCATAATTAATATCCACTTTTTCTGATTAAGTTACTAATTATTTTTAAGAAAACATGTAATTAAGTGTTTAGGCGACACTTAAAACGCATAATACTAAAGGAAAAGAATAGAGTATTCATGCCTGAATAAAAGTTGGTTTAGAAATTTGATCTTGAATGTGTATTCCTCTCAAAAATTTGACAAAGATTCGTTCTTGACGCGTCTTGAGAAAATCCGGTTAATCTTGATAAAACTTGAGTTGAAAGTTATGTAGAATGGGGCTAGGGTTTTGAGGTTGAAGAAGATGAAGAAGATGAGAGGATTCTGATTTTTGAGAAGGCTAAAGTGTGTTTTAAAAGATCTAAACTCGTCACTTTATGTTTATATACCAAAAAAAATTAGAGTCCTAATCAATTACAAATACTTAAAAAAATCATTACAGACGATCGGACCATTAGAATCGCTTGAAATTTTGGTATGTTGTAGCGAACGGCGAGACAGGACTGCTGACAACAATTCAGCTTGATCGGACGGTCGGATTTCTAAAAATATTATTTTTACTAGAGAGTTTTATGTTCTGATGACTCTTCGAGAGTTTTATGTTTTGAGGACTCTTCTAAATAATAAAAATTCAATTAAAACTCCATTTTAATTCCAAATCCAATTCCGTTTGAAAATTTATTTTTCAAATATAAAAATCAACACTTTAAATTATAAAATTTATAAAACCCAAAATTTCATTTTTTTCGATTTCCAAAATTAATTTAAAAATTCCCATTTAAAAAATCCGGGTTGTTACATACTTCCCCACTAGCAAAGAATTTCGTCCTCGAAATTAAACGAAGCATACACATAAACACTTAAATCTCGCAAAAAGAAAATAAGGCACACGTATGCCTACCCGTAGAATGCCATAATTGGGCGCCCATACACCCAATTCTACGCGCACCTACCCCACGAGCAACAAAATAATATATATTGCCTATATACATACACATAACTATGAAAATAATGGCGTACCACATGCTCTCAAAATTCCCCCACTCGATCCTATATCCGAAAGTCATTAAAATTCTAACTTCCTCAAATTAAATCTCAACATCAAAAATCGATACATATGGTACCTAAAATCTGTACTAAAATCTCCAAAATAATTATCGTCTCCAAAATCCATTCTAAGGATCCCCACATCAAGCTTACTAATTCTAAACTCAATGTCTACAACGTCCTTAACTCAAAACTTCACGTCTCTAAGAAACACATCTAACATGTATGCTAGACTCTCTACCTTAAGAAGTATGAATCATCAAAGGTAATCAAAGATCGGCAACGCGAAAGTTAAACGGACTCATAACCTACGAGACCTAAGACCATGCTCTGATACCATCTGTCACACCCCGCCTAATTCTGGCGTCGGCCGCCACCAAAACTATGACGGGTGTGAACTAAATAAATTACCATTCTTAGCATGAGACAGATATGAGACATAAATAATCAGTCCATAAGATAAATAATTGAATCAATCTCAAATAATCACAAATAACTAAGCGATAAAAGATCCATCACATGCTAACTCCAAAAATTCAATCTCCAATAATGATTAATTAAAACCTGAATAATCCCAACAGAAATCCTCTAAACAACTTTGGAACCGAATGGCCCAATAAAACTCCAATGAAGTCTCATAATACGACTGGAAAAGAAAGTCTAACTAAACTATGACATAAAGTAAATAACTCCAGCTGCACCTCCAATGATAACTCTGATAAACTTATGCAGCTTCTCCAATTCTCATCCTGAAAAATATTAGTCAACGCATGGGTCAGAGCCAAAGCCCTGAGCAAGAATACACACTACTCTCCTCAAATAGGATCCTTGAATCCAGACAGTAGCATTATACGCAATAAATATCACAATAGAATATTTTAAACTAAACGGGATAATTAAACGCGATAATTATAATCTACTAACTACCCGAAAAAATTCCCATTTATAAAGGCACACCAATATGATTTTAAATTCCCAAGTCCCACGATATTAATTTAATTAAATTAACCAGCTTATATTGTAGTTCTCACTTTTTTATTAAAGTGTCACACTTCCCCTTGTCAATCGTCCTCTGACCCGTTTACTGTCGGCCCCGACACATGACAAGGTTCCCCTTGTCAATCGTCCTCTGACCCGTTTACTGTCGGCCCCGACACATGACAAGGTTCCACACACGACACGGCATAAATCGTCCTCTGACCCGTTTAAACTGTCGGCCCCGACACATTATGTCGCCACAAATTTTAATACCCGTTTTTATCTTAGGCATTAATTCTCAAGTTCACAATTTATAATCACCCCACCCTTTTAATCGATGTGAGATCCTCAAAATACCCCTTAGTCCCATACCTAAGGGTCCCCAAGTTATCAATACATCATATCCTATGTATAGGAGGATTTTCTAACATAAATCTTAACTTAGACCACCGTAACGACGATAAAGTAATAAAAATCAGCCCACCCTCAAGATGATAAAAACGCGATAATCTACCCTCACTAGTCCCATACCTAGAAGGCGTAAATCATCAAAAGGCAGACCCACTAGTTCCATACCTATAGGCATTCTAAAATATAGGGAGAGCAATAATACCCAACAACCCATCGTCACAAAGGCAACATCATAATACCAACAAGTCACACAAATAAGCAATAATTAATCAATATATAAAACTACGCATGATAGTCCAATTCAATTAAACCTTAATTTAATTATCACAACGTCAACCCTACCCAAATAATCTTATTTAATTATTTTTTAAAAATTAAATATACCAAGTTTTCATCATATATATATATCAAAAACCAAATTTTATTATCTCTACATGTATTACCTGAGTTATACGCACCCAAAAGTCAATTATTTTAAAGCTAGGATATTTCTACATGCAACCCACACCAATAAAATCCAAAATCACTCATAAATTCTACGTACCCAAAGGGTTACGAATATTATTCAGATTAAAATATTTTATAAAAACAGCCCCATAATTAATATCCACTTTTTCTAATTAAGTTACTAATTATTTTTAAGAAAACATGTAATTAAGTGTTTAGGAGACACTTAAAACGCATAATACTAAAGGAAAAGAATAGAGTATTCATGCCTGAATAAAAGTTGGTTTAGAAATTTGATCTTGAATGTGTATTCCTCTCAAAAATTTGACAAAGATTCGTTCTTGACGCGTCTTGAGAAAATCCGGTTAATCTTGATAAAACTTGAGTTGAAAGTTATGTAGAATGGGGCTAGGGTTTTGAGGTTGAAGAAGATGAAGAAGATGAGAGGATTCTGATTTTTGAGAAGGCTAAAGTGTGTTTTAAAAGATCTAAACTCGTCACTTTATGTTTATATACCAAAAAGAATTAGAGTCCTAATCAAATACAAATACTTGAAAAAATCATTACAGACGATCGGACCATTAGAATCGCTTGAAATTTTGGTATGTTGTAGCGAACGGCGAGACAGGACTGCTGACAAAAATTCAGCTTGATCGGACGGTCGAATTTCTAAAAATATTATTTTTACTAGAGAGTTTTATGTTCCGATGACTCTTAGAGAGTTTTATGTTTTGAGGACTCTTCTAAATAATAAAAATTCAATTAAAACTCCATTTTAATTCCAAATCCAATTCCGTTTGAAAATTTATTTTTCAAATATAAAAATCAACACTTTAAATTATAAAATTTATAAAACCCAAAATTTCATTTTTTTCGATTTCCAAAATTAATTTAAAAATTCCCATTTAAAAAATCCGGGTTGTTACATACTTCCCCACTAGCAAAGAATTTTGTCCTCGAAATTAAACGAAGCATACACATAAACACTTAAATCTCGCAAAAAGAAAATAAGGCTCACATACGCCTACCCGTAGAATGCCATAATTGGGCGACCATACACCCAATTCTACGCGCACCTACCCCACGAGCAATAAAATAATATATATTGCCTATATACATACACATAACTATGAAAATAATGGCGTACCACATGCTCTCAAAATTCCCCCACTCGATCCTATATCCGAAAGTCATTAAAATTCTAACTTCCTCAAATTAAATCTCAACATCAAAAATCGATACATACGGTACCTAACATCTGTACTAAAATCTCCAAAATAATTATCGTCTCCAAAATCCATTCTAAGGATCCCCACATCAAGCTTACTAATTCTAAACTCAATGTCTACAACGTCCTTAACTCAAAACTTCACGTCTCTAAGAAACACATCTAACATGTATGCTAGACTCTCTACCTTAAGAAGTATGAATCATCAAAGGTAATCAAAGATCGGCAACGCGAAAGTTAAACGGACTCATAACCTACGAGACCTAAGACCATGCTCTGATACCATCTGTCACACCCCGCCTAATCCTGGCGTCGGCCGCCACCAAAACTATGACGGGCGTGAACTAAATAAATTACCATTCTTAGCATGAGACAGATATGAGACATAAATAATCAGTCCATAAGATAAATAATTGAATCAATCTCAAATAATCACAAATAACTAAGCGATAAAAGATCCATCACATGCTAACTCCAAAAATTCAATCTCCAATAATGATTAATTAAAACCTGAATAATCCCAACAGAAATCCTCTAAACAACTTTGGAACCGAATGGCCCAATAAAACTCCAATGAAGTCTCATAATACGACTGGAAAAGAAAGTCTAACTAAACTATGACATAAAGTAAATAACTCCAGCTGCACCTCCAATGATAACTCTGATAAACTTATGCAGCTTCTCCAATTCTCATCCTGAAAAATATTAGTCAACGCATGGGTCAGAGCCAAAGCCCTGAGCAAGAATACACACTACTCTCTCAAATAGGATCCTTGAATCCAGACAGTAGCATTATACGCAATAAATATCACAATAGAATATTTTAAACTAAACGGGATAATTAAACGCGATAATTATAATCTACTAACTACCCGCAAAAATTCACATTTATAAAGGCACACCAATATGATTTTAAATTCCCAAGTCCCACGATATTAATTTAATTAAATTAACCAGCTTATATTGTAGTTCTCACTTTTTTATTAAAGTGTCACACTTCCCCTTGTCAATCGTCCTCTGACCCGTTTACTGTCGGCCCCGACACATGACAAGGTTCCCCTTGTCAATCGTCCTCTGACCCGTTTACTGTCGGCCCCGACACATGACAAGGTTCCACACACGACACGACATAAATCGTCCTCTGACCCGTTTAAACTGTCGGCCCCGACACATTATGTCGCCACAAATTTTAATACCCGTTTTTATCTTAGGCATTAATTCTCAAGTTCACAATTTATAATCACCCCACCCTTTTAATCGATGTGAGATCCTCAAAATACCCCTTAGTCCCATACCTAAGGGTCCCCAAGTTATCAATACATCATATCCTATGTATAGGAGGATTTTCTAACATAAATCTTAACTTAGACCACCGTAACGACGATAAAGTAATAAAAATTAGCCCACCCTCAAGATGATAAAAACGCGATAATCTACCCTCACTAGTCCCATACCTAGAAGGCGTAAATCATCAAAAGGCATACCCACTAGTTCCATACCTATAGGCATTCTAAAATATAGGGAGAGCAATAATACCCAACAACCCGTCGTCACAAAGGCAACATCATAATACCAACAAGTCACACAAATAAGCAATAATTAATCAATATACAAAACTACGCATGATAGTCCAATTCAATTAAACCTTAATTTAATTATCACAATGTCAACCCTACCCAAATAATCTTATTTAATTATTTTTTTAAAATTAAATATACCAAGTTTTCATCATATATATATCAAAAACCAAATTTTATTATCTCTACATGTATTACCTGAGTTATACGCACCCAAAAGTCAATTATTTTAAAGCTAGGATTTTTCTACATGCAACCCACACCAATAAAATCCAAAATCACTCATAAATTCTACGTACCCAAAGGGTTACGAATATTATTCAGATTAAAATATTTTATAAAAATAGCCCCATAATTAATATCCACTTTTTCTAATTAAGTTACTAATTATTTTTAAGAAAACATGTAATTAAGTGTTTAGGCGACACTTAAAACGCATAATACTAAAGGAAAAGAATAGAGTATTCATGCCTGAATAAAAGTTGGTTTAGAAATCTGATCTTGAATGTGTATTCCTCTCAAAAATTTGACAAAGATTTGTTCTTGACGCGTCTTGAGAAAATCCGGTTAATCTTGATAAAACTTGAGTTGAAAGTTATGTAGAATGGGGCTAGGGTTTTGAGGTTGAAGAAGATGAAGAAGATGAGAGGATTCTGATTTTTGAGAAGGCTAAAGTGTGTTTTAAAAGATCTAAACTCGTCACTTTATGTTTATATACCAAAAAGAATTAGAGTCCTAATCAAATACAAATACTTGAAAAAATCATTACGGACGATTGGACCGTTAGAATCGCTTGAAATTTTGGTATGATGTAGCGAACGGCGAGACAGGACTGCTGACAAAAATTCAGGGTGATCGGACGGTCGGATTTCTAAAAATATTATTTTTACTAGAGAGTTTTATGTTCCGATGACTCTTAGAGAGTTTTATGTTTTGAGGACTCTTCTAAATAATAAAAATTCAATTAAAACTCCATTTTAATTCCAAATCCAATTCCGTTTGAAAATTTATTTTTCAAATATAAAAATCAACACTTTAAATTATAAAATTTATAAAACCCAAAATTTCATTTTTTTCGATTTCCAAAATTAATTTAAAAATTCCCATTTAAAAAATCCGGGTTGTTACAATCTTATAAAATTTATTGGGTGAAAAGTTTGAAGTTATCCGAGTGCTTCCCATTGATTATTATGTTATCTCATGTCAATGTAGATGAGCAATCAAAGATATTGGGCAATGATAAAGACTTGGTTAGGCAGAATGTTCTTGTGTTTATTGCCCAAGTTCCCCCATTGTAAAGGTTGTTTATTTTAGCCATGTATCTTCTACTTTTCTATTACTCTTTTTTATGCGTACATGTAATTCTATATAGACATATATGTAGTGTACACACACACACACACACACACACACATATATATATATATATATAGGGAGAGGTTCACAAGTGGACCAAAAGAATGGACTTTTTAATGGACTTAACAAAAAAGACTAATAAGTCTCGGTTATTGGGTGCCGCTGGCGCGGACCCATTACACCAAGGAATTGAAATTAGTGGGTTATTAGTCTTTTTTGTTAAGTCCATTAAAAAGTCCATTCTTTTGGTCCACTTGTGATCCTTCTCCTATATATATATATATACAGCTTGGTAAGTGCCTCGTTACAATGATACATGTAGACTACCCAGAGCAATGGTCGAGTCTTTTGCCCTGGGTGAAGCATAATTTATAAGATCAACAAGTTTATGGTGTTTTATTCATATTGAGAATTCTTTCTAGAAAATATGAGTAAGTGCATGATGCATAAAGAGTGGCACCTAAGAGGCTAGGACTATTATTGCCCTATCTTGTATAATGTTTTTATTTTGTTAGTACTTTTCTTATAATACAAATAAAGTTGTTGTTAATTATTCTTATTTCATCATAAATGTCGTGAGTTACAGTTTAACTATCTATATTGTAGGCATCCTCCTTTGTCATTTTTTATAGATTGATATAAATTATAATGTTTGATGTGTGCATCTTTATATGTTCATCTAATATGAATATTTGCATGAACATGTACATATTTGATTAGAAAGCATGAACATTAATTTCACACATTAATTCTACCTCTCTGTGTATTTTAATGAGACTTCATAAATTAGCTCATGTCTAACTGAGCATTTTAATATTGTAGGACAGTAGTATGTGAAGATTACTTTTGATTCTTTGTTTCCACAAATAATTTGGCTAGTACATTCTTTTTTGGCTCAAAAGAACTGGATTATATTCGAGTGTCGTCTCATGTAAATTTGTTTAATTAAGCACCATCTTCTTGATGTAAGATTATATGTCCTTTTTGCTCAACATTTGTTCCTATGTTCTATTTTATAGGTTCAAGTCAGAGGAGGAGAGGACACCAGTTTATCACATCGTTGAGGAGACATTTCCTCATCTATTAAGCATTTTTAGCAGGCTTGTTCATATTGTCAATCCTTCAATAGAAGTAGCAAACTTGATTAAGCTCATATGCAAAATATTCTGGTCATCGATATATGTATGTTCTTGCGCTGATAATTTTATAATATTCCCTTTCTTTTAAGATTCCTTTCTTGGTAGGGCTTGGATAATTTTTAAAGTGAAAGAAAAAAAGAAGGCTGTAAATTGTAAAAAAAAAATTGCACCAATGGTTTCAAAATATGGTTTCATGAAAACCACTTACAACCTCTTTCACTTGCTCCATTTTGTGAAATAATGTTGGTAAAATGTTGGTTTTTTTGGTTATCCTTCAAAGTCTAAGGGTTTGGAGGAATCGATGTTTTATGGTTTTTTTGTGTATTACAATCATAAATGTCCTAGAATGATAAACGATTGATGATAGAAAATTCGGATAAAATTACTCTTGGTATATACGTCTACTATTTAGCTTTTAATTTAAGGAAATACTTACATGCTTAATTTCATGCCTTGGTCATTATGAAAGTTCTTCAGCTGGAGATTCAAAAGCAGTTGTTCAATCCAAATGTATTCAATTCTTGGATGGTTCTTTTCTTGAATATACTAGAGAGGCTTGTCCCATTAGAAGGCCAGCCTGCTGATCCGGAGGTCAGAAAATCATGGGGATAGTGGAAGGTAAAAAAGTGGACGGTCCACATATTAAATCGCTTGTACACCTAGTGAGTTAATTGAAGATGCTAAGATTTGGCACCACTAAATAAGTGGTGATGAGCTCTAATAGTAATAACAATGGCAGCAATAGAGTTATGTATGTGTATGTGTATAGAAGAGGATGAGTATAAGAGGAACAAGACAATGATGTATAGTGGTTCATCCAATTTGGCCTACATCCACTGTGAGTGTGTGATTCACTAAATATGAGCACCAATGGCCTTGGATACAATGCACATAAGCTCTCTCTCTCTCTCTCTCTCTCTCTCTCTCTCTCTCTCTCTCTCTCTACTGTGTATACAAGCAGAGTTTTTGCTAGGGTTATCATTGTCGATCCTTTTACAAGATTGAAGATGACCAGTATATATAGGGCTTGGGGGGTGTAGTATACCCCCTAAGCATGCATGGTGCATGTGAATGATGATCTAGACAATCCCCTGCTGACACCTTGACATGCCACTTGCAATTAATGATGACATAATATTCCCTCACGTGAAGGGATGATATTGTTATAAAGGTTTAGTCCACATGCTATATGAGTCCCACGTGCGCTGTTCCACGCGTCTCCTAAATCACGCGTTGTGATGACATCACTCTCGGCCTAAAATGCCAGGTTGAGGCTAAAATTGATGTTGGCATCGGGTCCGACTGAGTGTGGCCTCGTACTATCATCCCCTCATAGGGTCGTCTGGCCTATGGTAAGGGGTCGTCCCCTTAAAGGGACGTCTGTGCCATGATGAGGGGTCGGCCCCTTGAAGGGTCATCTGGGACATGATGAGGGGTCAGCCCCTTAAAGGGTCGTCTATGCCATTATGAGGGGTCGTCCCCTTGAAAGTTCGTCTGATCTTGGCTGAGGGATCATCCTGGCCGATCCTTCCTATAATGGAACTGTGGTTATTGGACTCGTCCTGGGTCTGAGGCCTCATCTGGGTGGAGGACACCCTTGGCCTTATCGAGGGTATATATGGGTATATCAATCACCCCCCAGCCCTTAGCCATCAATGTTGTTGAGATAGCTGAGGGATAGTGTCGCCTTTGAAATGTTTAAGTGTATTATCAATTTGATGAGCGACACTTATCAAGTTAATTGACACCTTGCCAAATATCCATCATTGTTTGTGTTCCCAAGTGTGACGGTTGCACACCATTCTTGGGCTTCGTTCCCTAATGATGCCTCTCCTCGTGGGCTGAGTCTAGCATTGATTACCGGGCCCACTTGTAACAAGGTATTTAAATGATTTTTCAAAGTCATTTCTTTTCTTCTTCTTCTTCGCGCCTTAACTTTCTCTCTCTAGCTTCTTAACAGCTCCATCGCCATTTCCTACAATTTTAACCTTTGCTTCCGAGTTTCAAGATTCATTCCGTCATCGTCTTTATCTTCAGGTAACTCTTCTATCATAAATTCCTCTTTTAGCTTCTATTTTCGACTGTTTCTTGCATTTGAGCTTCTTTTCATTTTTTCTTGGTTATTCATATTTTCTAGTGTGAAAGGCTCGCCATGCTGTGGTGGCCATAGGGATGAGCATTAGGTTTTGGGACCCTTAGGGTTCCTTCTGCCACCTTTCTGTAGTGGTTTAGCTCTTTGTTGTGGCATTTCTTACATTTTTGCCTTCTCCGATGTTCATCTCCGGCAAGATAACTTCTTCCTATTCTTGAGTGTTCATCCACAAAACTCTTCATTTCTTTAGATTTGATCCAAAAGTCAAACTTAGTCAATTGTGAAATTGGTTGTAGTTGGCTCAAATAAATTCCTATAAGTGTATGGTCATCCCCTTAATGTTGAGGAGACTTTATGATTTAGCCGAGGAGTTCCCATCCTTGAGAGAGAAATTCTTCGTAGAGACTAGGCGAATAGAGGAAGAGAACGAGCGAAGATGAGGGGCCGACCCTATTTGGGTATGACCCATCTTCCCCACTCCTTTATCCACAATAATACCATCTGAGTCTTGTGGGTCTTCCTATCGTCTAGCCGAGAGTCATATATACGAGGGAGAGATGGATGAGAGATCATCATCACCAACAAGCGCTGGGCCCTCTGGGAGGAGAGAGACATCAACTCTTAGCCCAAGCCGACAGGCCGTTGGGGAAGTTCATGCTGAGGTTATCCTTGTGACAACCATGTCCCCTCTTGATTTTTAAGTAGCCTTTCCAGATGGCCCTTCGATAGGCGATGAGGTCGAGGGATCTGGGGACAATTTGTTCGAGGATGACAACGAGAGTTTTGATGATGGTCGAGTTGATACTTCTAGTGCCTCGGCTTACATATCTTTTGTTAAGGATCGTGACCTCTTATTATGGAGGCATCTTTTTGGTATACAATTCAATATAAGTATGAGGGTCCCATCTGAAGATGAGAGGGTCTACCAGCGGGACAAAGGAGAGATTATTATTTGTGAGCAGATGTTAAGGGTAGGTGTTAGGTTCCCTCTGCACCCTGCTATAGTCAAAATATTATCTGCCCTTGGGGTTTCTCCCTCTCAACTTCCTCCTAATTCATGGAGAACTATCCTCGACTATGTCTCCTTTTGGAAGAATACTTTCACCGACGATCCCTCGATCGGTTTATTCATAGCCTGTTACAATATCACGTCATCATCCAAGAAGCCTGGGTATTTTCATCTCGGGGCTAGAAAGTCAGACAAGAAACTTCTTCACGTAGCTCAGACTCCCAACCACGACTGGAAGAAGAGGTTTTTCTTCATCTTTGGGGATTGGGAATTCCCTATCGAGGACGAGCACGTAGAAGACAGTTCGAGGGTCCCAAGGTCATGGTCCAACCCCTTAATGAAAGCACGGTTAGACTCGGACTTAGTTTGGATGAGAGGGATGTTGTTGACTATCTGAGGGAACAAGGGAAAGATGATGGACTTGCCAAAATTGAAGACTTGATGACCCCTCATTTCCTCAAAGAAGTTGGTCTGAGGATCGTCCCCCTGACAGAATTATGTGAGTTGTTTTTTGTTTCATATTTCCAAGTGTTTCCTCATCATTGTCGCTTGTATCTGATGTATCATCTCTTTTCAGGTTGGTCTGCAAACGTTTCTGATCAACTTTAGGAGATGACTGCACCCATCTTGATGTCTGGCCTGGGAAAGAAGAAAGGCAAAGAGCCTCAGCAGCCTCCTAGAAAGACAAAGGCCGTGGGGCCGATAGAAGTGGAGCCAACTGCCGACAGTCACAAAAGGAAGGAGCCTGAACCTCCTGAGGGCTCTCGGCCTGACTCACAAACGAGGGCGAGGGTAGAGGTGTCTCAGGCACACACTGAGGGACCAACTCCTCTTCCAGCATGGGTGCCTATTGGACTCAGAATCTCGCTTTTCTTAAGGCTGAGCCCTCGTCCCTCATAGCCAACTTGAGGGCGGCCAAAGCCTCAATGTTTTCTGCACCCTCGATTGCAGATTATGAATTCTTGTCAAAGATGCCCCCGGTCAAGGTCTATGATTAAGGTCTGCACACTTTGGCTTAGGTACCTCTTTCGACTTCATTCTTTTTTATTTATTTCATGAACTGTTCCCTCGACCCCTTTTAACATGTGTTTGTTTATACAGATTGTCTGCGCCTTCACTTCTGCTACCAAATGGATGCCGGAGAATCAACAAAAGTTTCACGAGGCCGAGAGGGCCATTCAGCATGAGGCCGATTTGAAGACTGAATTGGAGACTGCTCAGGCTGAGCTGGAGAGTGCAAGGACTGAGCATACAAGGGTCCTGGATGAGCTGGTGAAGTAGCATGAGGCCGACCTGAATGTGAAGGACACCCTCATTAAAGAAAAGGAAGAATCCTTGACCAACCAGGGGGACCAATTTAAGGTTGAACTTAGTGAGGCAGTGAAGAAAGTTGAGGCCAATGCAGTGGAGGCTTATAAGCTTTCGGACGAGTTTCAGGGCTTTGGCCTTGAGTACCTGGAGAGGGGAATGAAGATGGCCTGTCAGTGGGTCGTCTTAAAATTTTAATGCCGTGTCGTCCACTCATCCCTCTCTTGAAGCAGTGGATATAGAAGACCCTCTCATAGCGGAGGCTCTAGCCCATGTAGAGTCTCAAGTACACATTGAAGGCATCGGCACCTCTGAGGATCGACATGTTTTGGTCACTGGAGAAACTCCTTTGATTGACATTGAAACCTTGCATGCTGATACTGCTCAGTAGGGTGGTTGCATGTAACCAATACCCTCTTCTTGTAAAAATATTTTTGTACTTTATTTTTGTTGGACAAGAATTTGTAACACTTGATTTATAATATAATGCCTCTTCCTATCTTCTATGCTTGCTTTAGCTTATGATATTTGAATTAACCATCCTATGAGTTCCCCCCTCACTTTTCTTAAGGGTGAATGGGGGGTCATCCCCACCATTTACCCTCGTCATAGTCGAGGGTGGTTTCCACCAATTAAATGATGTTTTCAATTATTTCAAGTCCCCCTCGTCTTTCTTGAGGGTGAATGGGGGGTCGTACCCACCATTTACCCTCATCATAGCCGAGGGTGGTTTCCACCAATTAAATAATGTTTTCAATTATTTCAAGTCCCCCCTCGTCTTTCTTGCGGGTGAATGGGGGTCGTCCCCACCATTTACCCTCATCATAGCCGAGGGTAGTTTCCACCAATTAAATGATATTTTCAATTATTTCAAGTCCCCCCTCGTCTTTCTTGAGGGTGAATGGGGGGTCGTCCCCACCATTTACCCTCATCATAGCCGAGGGTGGTTCCACCAATTAAATGATATTTTCAATTATTTCAAGTCCCCCCTCATCTTTCTTGAGGGTGAATGGGGGGGTCGTCCCCACCATTTACCCTCATCGTAGCCGAGGGTGGTTTCCACCAATTAAATGATGTTTTCAATTATTTCAAGTCCCCCCTCGTCTTTCTTGAGGGTGAATGGGGGGTCGTCCCCACCATTTACCCTCATCATAGCCCAGGGTGGTTTCCATCAATTAAATGATGTTTTCAATTATTTCAAGTCCCCCTCGTCTTTCTTGACGGTGAATGGGAGGTCGTCCCCACCATTTACCTTCATCATAGTCGAGGGTGGTTTCCACTAATTAAATGATGCTTTCAATTATTTCAAGTCCCCCCTCGTCTTTCTTGAGGGTGAATGGGGTCTCGTCCCCACTATTTACCCTCATCATAGCCGAGGGTGGTTTCCACAAATTAAATGATGTTTTTAATTATTTCAAGCCCCCCTCGTCTTTCTTGAGGGTGAATGGGGGGTCGTCCCCACCATTTACCCTCATCATAGTCGAGGGTGGTTTCCACCAATTAAATTATGTTTTCAATTATTTCAAGTCCCCCTCGTCTTTCTTGAGGGTGAATGGGGGGTCGTCCCCACCATTTACCCTCATCATAGCCGAGGGTAGTTTCCACCAATTAAATGATGTTTTCAATTATTTCAAGTCCCTCCCTCGTCTTTCTTGAGAGTGAATGGGGGGTCGTCCCCACCATTCACCCTCATCATAGTCGAGGGTGGTTTCCACAAATTAAATGATGTTTTTAATTATTTCAAGTCCCCCTCGTCTTTCTTGAGGGTGAATGGGGGGTCGTCCCCACCATTTACCCTCATCATAGTCGAGGGTGGTTTCCACCAATTAAATTATGTTTTCAATTATTTCAAATCCCCCCTCGTCTTTCTCGAGGGTGAATGGGGGGGGTCGTCCCCACCATTTACCCTCATCATAGCCGAGGGTAGTTTCCACCAATTAAATGATGTTTTCAATTATTTCAAGTCCCTCCCTCGTCTTTCTTGAGAGTGAATGGGGGGTCGTCCCCACCATTCACCCTCATCATAGTCAAGGGTGGTTAACGAGGATAACCCCAATCATTCTATAATTAACAAACAAGATGAGGGGGCAATATTACATTTTCATTAACATTCCAAGTGTTCTGTTGGAGCAACACATTCATTACAACTGTGGTCCTATAGGACATTACAACATTATTGATAGTATTTCTTCAGATGATCTTCATTCCAGGGGTTCAAAAAGGGTTCCCCTTCAAAGTTCTCCAATCTATAGGTTTCAGGTACCACTTCATCAATGACCCTATATGGGCCATGCCAATTTGGGTGGAGCTTGTTAGGTTTTTGCCAAGTCTTTTTTAGGACTAGGTCCCCCACGGCGATTGGCCTTTGTTTCACCCTCTGGTTGTAAAACCTGGTAGTCCTTTACTGGTAGGCTGCTTGCCTTATCTCAGCGTCTTCCCTCCTTTCCTCCATCAAATCCAGGTCAATTCTCCTTTCTTTCATATTTCTCTCGGGGGTATACATTTGGACTCTATGGGTAGGAAACCCAATCTTGGTGGGGATGACGGCTTCTAAGCCATAAGCCAGCATGAACGGGGTTTCTCCGGTAGGGGTCTTTGTCGTCGTCTTGTAGGCCCACAGTAGAGCATATAACTCCTCAACCTATCTTCCTTTTGCCTCCTCAAGTTTCTTCTTGATCCCGTCTAGGATTGTTCTATTTGTAACTTCAGTTTTGCCCATTAGCCTGAGGTCGGCCTGGGGTGGAGAAGAATTGTTTGATGCCCACCCTTTCGCAGTCTTTTTTCAGAGATGTATTCTTGAATTGAGTCCCGTTGTCTGAGATGAGTGTGTTGGGTAGACCATATCTGCATATAATATTTTTCCAGATGAACTGGAAGGTCTTCTTCTCGGTGATAGTTACCATCGGCTCCGCCTCCACCCTATTTGAGAAATAATCAATTGCTACGATCAAATATCGATAGTTATTGGCGTCCCTAGGCAAGGGTCCCACTAAATCTATTCCCCATATTGCGAATGGCCATGGGGAAGTGATGGAGGTAAGAGGCTAATGGGGCTGGTGGGGTATGGTGGCGAATCTTTGACATTTATCGCACTTCTTAACGTATGTCGTATCATCCTTCCCCAAGGTCGGCCACCAATATCCTTGGGTGACTATCCTCTTTTCTAACGACCTACCCCCAATATGGCTCGAACAAGAACCCTCATGCACATCTTGCAAAATGTGTGGGACTTCGGACGGGTGCACACATCTGAGCAAGGGGAGCAAGAACCCCTTTTTATATAAGGTGTCTCCGATGACAGTGAATTTCGCAGCTCTGTATCTCGACTTCTTCCTTTCTTGCTTTGCTTCTAGCATCTCCCCCTCTTTGATGTATCTGATTAGAGGGTCCATCCACGAAGCTTCCCTGCTAATATTTAAGCAAGAGCTAAGTGTTCCATCTGCATCCTCAATCGTTGGTCAAAGAAAAATTTCCATTAGGACTGTCCTCCTGATATATGTCCTAGTTGTCGAGGCCAGCCTAGCAAGCGCATCGTCTCGACCATTATCAAGCTTAGGTATCCTATTCAATTTAACTTCTCTGAAGCTCTTCAATAGTGACTTCACTCTTTCAAGATATTTGGCCATTCTCTCATCTTTAGCTTCGTATGCTCCTAGTATCCGATTCACTACAAGTCTTGAATCACTATGGACCAAGATCTGGCCGACACTAAGAGACCTAGCCAAGGAGAGGCCTGCTATCAGGGCCTCGTATTCAAATTCATTATTAGAGGCTTTAAAGTTAATCCTCAGGGCGTACTCAATGTCTGTGCCATCAGGCGCTAATACTATTAGTCCGGCCCCACTTCCGCTCTCGTAAGAGGACCCATTAATGAAGAGGTTCCACACGGCCTGTCCTCCTGAGAAATTTCCCTCTGTGAGGGATCCCTGTCTACAAAGATATCTTCCCTCTTTATTTTCAGCAACTTTTCCTCTAGCGGTGCTTGTCTCAGCCTTATCAGTGGATGGGTTGATAATTCTGCCTTGTCAGGTATCTATCTTTTTTAAGTTCCCATCTTTAGCCTCATCATCTTCCCAAGTAAATTCAACCACAAAATCAGTTAATGCTTGTCCCTTAATGGCCATCCTAGGTTGATATACAATGTCAAACTCTCCCAACTCTATAGCCTAGGCCATTAGCCTCCCTGATTTTTCTGGCTTGTGTAAGACCTGTCTGAGAGGAGAGTCAGTGAGGATGACCATTGTATGGTACTGGAAGTATGGATTCATATTTCTTGATGCATGGATCAGGGCATAGGATAACTTCTCCATCTTAGGGTATCTTTGCTCTGCCCCCTGGAATGCCTTACTATTGAAATACATGGGCTTCTGTACCCCGTCCTCTTATCTTACAATGGCTACGCTGATGGCTGATTCTGAGACGGCTAGGTACGCATGTAGTCGTTCGCCCTACACTGGCCGTGACAACAGCAAGGGAGACTCTAGGTACGACTTTAATTCTTTAAAAGCCTGGTCACACTCTTCATTCCATTCAAAGGCTTTTTTGAGAATTTTGAAGAACGGTAAACACTTGTCTGTGGCTCTGGATAAGAACCTATTCAAAGCATCTACTCGTCCTGTGAGCCTCTGAACATCTTTAATGGTCCTAGGGGTCTTCATTTCTAGGAGGGCCTTTATCTTCTCAGTATTGGCCTCAATGCCTCTTTGATTGACGATGAACCCCAAGAATTTCTCTGCTCCGACCCCGAAGACACATTTGGCCAGGTTGAGCTTCATCCGGTACTTATCCATCGTGCCAAAGGTCCTTTTGAGGTCGGCCACATGATCCTCGGCCTTCAAACTCTTAGTCAACATGTCATCTACATAGACCTCCATAGACTTCCTGATTTGGTCTTCAAACATTTTATTCACAAGACGCTGATACGTTGCCCCCGCATTCTTTAGGCCAAAGGGCATGACCCTATAACAGTACGTCCCCTTATCGGTAATGAAAGTCGTATTTTCTAAGTCCTCACGGCTCATGAAGATCTGGTTGTAACCTGAATAGGCATCCATGAAGCTCATTAGCTCATGGCATGTGGTATCGTCTACCATCTGATCAATGCGAGGGAGAGGGAAGTTGTCTTTGGGACAATGTTTATTGAGGTCGGTGAAGTCTACACACATCCTCCATTTCCCGTTGGCTTTGGGGACTATGACTACGTTGGATAACCATTCGGGATAGATGACCTCCTTGATAAACTCAGCGTCTTCCAGCTTCTTGACCTCATCCTGTATGACCACATATTTTTCTCGAGAATAAATTCTCCTCTTCTACTTTATCGACTTTATACCCTCTAGCACATTGAGCTTGTGGCACATGATTTCGGGGTCGATCCCCGGCTTATCTACATGACTCCATGCAAAGACGTTTTGCCTTCTCCTTAACATCTTGATGAGGTCTTCTTTGATGTATGTCTTTAGAGCTTTGCCTACTTGGATGGGTTTTTTCGGCTCATCCTCATTGAGGATGATGGATTCTACCTCTTCTACGGTATCTCCTTTCTTCAGCTTTGTCGCATCCCTGGTGTCGAGGGTATCAATATTATAAGTAGTTGTTTCCTTCTTGTGCACCTCTCTTTCTTTAGCGGAATTAAAGTAACATTCTCGTGCCGTCGTCTGGTCTCCCTGAACTTTCCCTACCCCATAAGGGGTCAGGAATTTTATCATCTGATGAGCCATAGACGGCACGGCCTCAAATTCCTTGAGGGCCACTCGCCCCAGTATAACGTTGTAGGCTGAGAAGACATATTCATCCATCACGAAAAAATTAACCTTCTTAGTAAGCCATCTAGGCCACTCATCCCCCATTCAAACATCGGCCTCATACACTCCTAGAGGATTAACTTTTTCCCCACTGAAACCAATCAAGGGGTGATGGTATGGGACGAGCCTAGCACGGATGAGGCCTAAGGCTTTAAAGCATGGCCAGAACATCACATATGTAGAACTTTGCTCATCCACTAAGATCCTCGACACCTCACATCTGTGTACCCTGGTGGTGATGATAAGAGGTTCATCATGCGGGGCTAAGAGTCCCTTGAAGTCCATTCTTGAGAAACCCACTATCAGAGTATCCATATCAACCTTCTTCCTCTTTTTTGACTTTGCTTCCATAGAGGTCAAGTGTATGGCCTTTGTTACTGCCTTAGCCTTAACTACATGGGTCTTCCTGTTGGCAACCTCTGATCCTCCTCCTAGTAGTCCCCCGCAGATCATCTCAACATCGAGTGAGATCATATTAAGTCTTTTTACAGGACCATGGTCGTCTCTCGACGGGAGGTCAAGGTCATCCTCATCATTTGAAGGTTCGTCCCTTCTATTTGGAGTATCTTCTCTGCATGTATCACCTCTCATCTTCCTGGGGTTGTCCCCTCGGACCCTCTTGAGGGCACTCTTGTCGACATATTTCTTTAACTTCCCTTTTTTTAGCATTTTCTCGATTTCATCTTTCAGAGGAAAACACTTGTCTGTAACATGGACATGGTCTTGGTGAAATTCACACCATAGGTTTTTGTTCCTCTTGTGAGGAGCTGCCCTCAACTTCTCAGGCCACTTCAAGGATAGATCGCTCTTTATCTCATTCAGAATATATTCGCAGCTGACCATCAGAGGGGTGTAATCAGCGAACTTGTCGTCTGCAGACCTCTTCTTCCCCTCTTTGTTCTTTTTCTGGTACTTACCCCACTAGTGCCTCCTTTTTCATCTTCGTATTTTGCGTCCATCGCCTCTTCGGCGTTCATCACATTTTCTGTTGTTGACAGCAATTCAGCCATCATTTTTGGAGGGTCTTCAGCAAGATTCCATAATAGCTTCCCCTTCGGGAGTCCTCCAATGAGGGTTATCATGGCTATGCTTTCCTCATAGTCTTCGACCTCTAACTTTTCTTTGTTAAATCTGGCTATGTAGTCTCTTAGACTCTCGTTCTTCCCCTGCTTAACATAAAGCAGGTGTGTGGTCTTCTTCTGTGGCCTCACTCCAAAGCAAAAGTTGTGGATAAATTGATTTGCTAACTGTTTAAAGCTTTTAATGGAGTTCTTTGAAAGAGACATATACCAGATATGTGCAGCCCTCGTCAGAGTGTCGAAAAAGGCATGACACCTCATCTCATCTGAGATAGAGTATATGTCTACCGCTGATTGGTATATCTCAATATGATGGACAGGGTTGGTACTCCCGTCATATCTTGGGGTGACCACAAGTGGCTTAAACTTGGATGGCGTTGGGAAGTTGACTATCTTCGCCACAAAGGGTGAGCTTATGGAGTATCCTCTCTGTAGAAGGTCCCGGCTCTTCAGGATGTCACCAATTTTATCCTCCAGTCTTTGTATCGAGTCATTCCATGGCCTCGTAGGGTCGTCATGATCGATGTTATCCCCTACCGCCTCTTTGAGGTGAACAGAGGGTTTTGCTGCGGTAGGTCTGTGTCGGATGTTTACTTATCCCTGACCGTCATCCCGTCCGTGGGGTCAGCCCTTGTGGGGTCGTCCATCTACTACCTCTCTTCCGGACCTCGCAATACTTCTCGACCAGGACAATTTTTCCCACAGTTCATTTACTGGGCCCAGCCTCTCAAAGGTAGACCCCCTGCTCAGACGATCAAAAGTAGAGCCTCTTGGGCGATCGTCGGGATTTTGCCTTCCATACTTCCCTCTGTTTTCGTGGATAGGTCGCACAGTATTGTTAGAGACCTCATACGGCTCCCAGCACTCTATAGGGGCCTCTTCCACCTCCATATCATCGTATTTGTCTTCTGGGCAAGGGTTTCCTTGCCTCCCCAGGCGTAGATGCCGGGGGTCAGTAACATCCCTCCGCCGCTGTGGAGGCAGCAAGTCTTTGTGTGGGGCCTGGGGTGATCCCCTGGCCTCATGCTGCCCTGGAGCTGCTGCCGGAGTAATCATCTCCGGTGATACCCCTGGTGGTCTTAGTATGTTTTGGCTAAGAGCTCTAAATTGCTCCTGCATAATCCGTTGGCTTGCTGCCAGAGACTTCAAGGCGTCCGCCACATCAGCCATCTCAGACTGAGGTGGTGGATGACTGAAACTGGGTTCTACCCCACTATCCGGTGGAGGAAGAGGTGGCGGCATCTCTGGTGCCACGTATTTGAGCTATAGAGAGTTGAATGATCAAAAGACTGATGAGCTTGAGAACCTTAATGGACCTCTTTCAATGGTGAAACAACTCCACACGAAGGGGGAGAACTGGTTCACCACCAGAGTATCCGGTGAGGTCAAGCTGTATAAAGGAAGAGATATCTTCTCTTTCTCAGAGACGGCGCCAAACTGATGATGCTAAGATTTAGCACCACCAGATAAGTGGTGATGAGCTCAAACAGTAATAACAATGGCAGCAGCAGAGTTATATATGTGTATGTGTATAAAAGGGGATGAGTATAAGAGGAATAAGACAATGATGTATAGTGGTTCAGCCAATTAGGCCTACATCCACTGTGAGTGTGTGATCCACTAAATATTGGCACTAATGGCTTTGGATACAATGCACATAAGCTCACACTGTCTTTCTCTCTACTGTGTATACAAGCAGAGTTTTTGCTAGGGTTACCATTATCGATCATTTTACAAGGTTGAAGATGACCAGTATATATAGGGCTTGGGGGGTGTAGTGTACCCCCCAAGCATGCATGGTGCATGTGAATGATGATCTAGCCAATCCCATGTTGACACCTGGACGTGCCACTTGCAATTAATGATGACATAATATTCCCTCACGTGAGTGGATGATATTGTTATAACGCTTTAGTCCACGTGTTATATGAGTCCCACGCGCACTATTCCACGCGTCTCCCAAATCACGCGTTGTGATGATGTCACCCTTGTCCTAAGATGCCAGGCCGAGGCTAAAATTGATGCTGGCATCGGGTCCGGCTGAGTGTGGCCTTGTACTGTCATCCCCTCATAGGGTCGTCCGACCCATGGTGAGGGGTCGGCCCCTTGAAGGGTCATCTGTGCCATTATGAGGGGTCGGACCCTTGAAGGGTCATCTGATCTTGGCTGAAGGATCATCCTGGACGATCCTTCCTATAACGGAACTGTGGTCATCGAACTCGTCCTGGGTTTGAGCCCTCGTCTGGGTGGAGGACACCCTCGGCCTGGCCGAGGGTATATATGGGTATATCATTCACAATTATGAATTTATCTAACCAATATATGTTTTAAAATTTTTGCCTTATATTTGATATGTATATATATTATCTGTGTAACAGGTTTGGAAATTTGAAACTTCAAAACCCAGATAATAGAGAGTTTGCCTAAACGTTTCAAAAGAACTATGCAGGAAATTTTTTGGAATGCCATTAAAATATAACAGTTATGTTATTTTAATTGACACATAACATACTCATTATCCATCAACAATTATTGAAGAATCAATGTGACGTCAATAATAAAAATCGAGTGATGCAAACTATTAAACACAATCAAGGGTCAAGGTCATTTATAGCAGCTTGTTATCACTTGGTATATATTTTTATATATTTATTTTTGTTAAAGTTAATCTTATCTTTTACAAATATTGATGATAATGATTGTCTTTCATGATTATGAAGAATGATGTGGCGAATGAGGAGTTCGATCGAATTGAGTTCTATAAGAAAATCCACTGTACTAATGAAAAATGGTCTTATTCCAAAGCTGGGGAATTATATGTAAAAATATAACACATATATTAGACAAATACCAAAACATTGATTTTGTGAAATGATATATACTAATTTGTTTTACATATTGAGTGAAACAATTGCAAGCTGAGCCTACTCCCGAGGGTAGTGAACCTTTGATTCCCGATGAGATAGTTGATCGAGTACTTGGTACTAGATCCGGATATATCATAGGTCTTGAGCATGGACCGAAAGCTACCAAATTAAAAACATCACGACGAGACGCAGAGTTGGAGGAGGCCTTTAGGGAAGCTCAGAGAGCAAATCGTGAGTTAAAGGAAGAATTACAGCCTTGTGATTAGTGCATGGAACGTTTTGAGGCTCGTTAATTTGGATTCGACAAGATGTGTGATGCTTTAAAAGCATCAGGTTCCCTTCCTCCCATATTTACTATATGGTAAGTTTTAATAATTTCAATGTTGAATTTATTGAAATTACATTCTTAGATTCACATCCTTTGACATATTTAATATCTCTATTGGTGATGCTATTACCTTATTTGTTGAATCGGTGGAAGGGGTATTTTGGTAGATTGCCATTGGGTTTCTTGACTTTTTTATTTTTTAATTTAACAAGGTGGTTTTCGTCTATAAACGAAGAAAACTCTATCGAATTTTTTAAAAATATTGGCGATGTTATTACCTTATCTTTTGAATCGATAGAAAGGGTATTTTGGTGGATTGTCATTGAGTTTCTTGACTTTTTTATTTTTTAATTTA
This sequence comes from Sambucus nigra, assembly GCA_949130495.1. NCBI lineage: Eukaryota > Viridiplantae > Streptophyta > Magnoliopsida > Dipsacales > Adoxaceae > Sambucus > Sambucus nigra. The sequence continues at coordinate 287,098,914 of OX422215.1, read as the reverse complement.
ACAAGGTGGTTTTAGTCTATAAACAAAGAAAGCTCTATCGAATTTTTTTAAAATATTAAAAATAAAATTGAATTTCATTTTTTTTTTATATTTAGCTCAATGTGTGTTATTTCTTAATTGATGTTATAATATTTATCAATTGTCAATAGACATATAAAATTAAAAACTAATGCCTTGGTACTTTTTGAATTGCAGATTAGGATGTTGTGAGGATGCTTTTTGAAAATTATTTTCGAGATGATGACGAAGATAGAAGGAGAACTTAACAAACTTGTTGGGAATTATTTTTTGGAGGCTACTTTGTGATTGATTGGAAACTAATGTCTTAGGAAATATAAAGTTAGAAACTAACGCCTTAGTTGATTTGTTGTAACAAACGATGTAGGCTACTTTGTAATTGATCAATGGTTTTGAGATATTCGTACGAATGCTTTCGTATCAATTACATAATCTTTTGAACCTTAATTTTGAGTATGTATCTGATGGTAGTTGATTACTTATGTAATGTCGATGAAATTTAGTCGATTCTATAATTAATATTTATTTGACTGAATATCTATATGATAAATGAAATTGAAATGAAAAAATTATGAGTTCTAAATTTATAATTTTTTGACAATAATATTCATTTCGTGAGAAAAATATTTTTGTCCCCAAAGTATATTAATTTTGTCACCAAATGATTATACTTTTGCATATTATCATATACATTAGGTGACAAAATTTGCATTTTTGTGACAAAAAAAAGATCTTTGGCTACAAATAATTGTCACTAAAAGCCTGCTATTACGTGACAGATAATATTTTGTCACCAAAAGGTGTATTATTTGGTGACGAAATTTGTATTTCCTCACTAAAACCTTTAGCGACGGGACTTTGTTGACGGACAATTTTCGTCACAAAATGTTTTTGGTGACGAAATTTTTTCATTTGATGACGAATTTTTTTGCGACTAATTATTTGTTTTGTTGTGGTGTATATGTGTGTATGTGTAATTTTTTGAATTGAAATCTAGACTCAACTTTGCAAATTAAGAAAACCTAGAACACGCTTTAGTCAGTTTTTAGACTTATAATGCGTTTGATTGGTAGTACATTTTTTCATAAAAATATCTTTTGTGATTTTCTTTAACTTTTTTGGTGCTTGATTGTAAATATATTCTATGAGAACAATAATGATAAGTACTTCATATTTTTATTTTTTTACTAAAAAATATTCCTACCCACCCAAGAATTGATTTTCATGAAATTCAAAGGTAAAACAAAACCACTACTCTCTTTTTCCATTGTCACGAAAAAGAAAAAGAAAAACTGTCTTTTTCCATTCACTTGTCAACTTTTGATAATTACTAAACTATTTTTCAAATTTGTAATCAAACATATGTTCTCTATAAATTTGCAAAATTAAAAATTTGGGACTCCAATTTTTAGATTTTTTCTATTTAAACACAGACTCTAAAGTTGTTCACAAGTCATATTTTTTTGCAAGTTAAAACAGGAGCTACTTTTTTTTTACAACAGTCATTTCCGATGGTTTTATTATTGCAAGAATATTTACATCTTAAAATATCACCATGGCAAAGTCTTTGTTTTTGCCTCCTTATTTACACATATATATAATATATTCATCTGGATTTCTTTTCCTTCACTGGCCCCCTCGGAATCTTGCTTAGGAATTTGGAATCAACTTCTTTCAACAATCTCTTTGCATCTCTGCTTCCTTTACCCATGATATGATCCACCTCTTGATGATATCGCTCATACAAAGCCGGTAATGTTTCAACACACACAAATCCTAATTAAAGCCATCAAACAAACACGGATACGTATTGTTAGCCTCAAGCACGAAAATCACGAAAAATGCTAACAAGGAAAAAAAAGGCTAAAGTGAAAAATATCTCCCCAAAGTTTGTGTTATTAATTGCACACACTCACTCACATATATACTACTATTATTATTATTATTATTTTCTCTATGGTTTCCTCTACACTTTTTTAGATCCAACCAAACATTAAGGTAATAAAATCTTGAAATCTTACCAAGATATAACAGATTCAATGAGCTGAAATAATTTCCAATCACCGACAATATCCAGAGAGAGGCAATTACCTAAAAAGAAATGGAAAAAATCTTACACAAACAGTTGGAGAAAACTATATGAGTGAAGTTCTGAAGGGTAATAAGATTAGATTTAGGTACCAAGCAGAAATTTTTAAAATCTTTCCCACTTGAAATATCATAGAATTTTATCAAGAACCAATTGATTTTTTCAAGTATCCATCTAAATGAAGAATCTGAAATTATGATACGTTGTTTATTAGGAGGACTCCTGCAAATAGATAAACACAAGAAATATAGTTAGTAAAGTTAAAACAAATCATTTTTAGTGGATTATGAATTATAAATTATACAGCTTTTGTGCGAACTATTCTGCATTTTCACAGTCTACACTGGACATATGCCACCTGGTGGTAAGCCCAGAAAAGAGAGTGTGCCTAGAATTTAGGCGATAATTTTTAGGCTCACCGTGAGACGACACATGTCCGGTCCATACTGTTAAAATGCAAGAATGTATGCACAAGATCATTATTAATGAATTATATATCTAAATAAATCTTGTTATTTAATTAAGCATTCGCAGTTGCGTTTGGTGGGTTTAGAATACGCTGAAAAAGTCATTTGAGTGCTGTTTGTGTGTGTAGCTTATATTTGATTTTTTAAGTAATGTTCAGATAAAATTTTAGAATGTTTACATAAATTTTTGAAATGTATATAATTTTTTTTGTAATCGACACAATACTTTATGATGAATATATGAATCTTTTTAATGTATGCGCATTAAATTTGTGTATACTTTGTGAAATGATGACCTTTATTATTAGAAAAATATGTTAGTGAATTAGAGCTTCAAAAAAATGTTAGCTAAAGACTGAATTGAAAAGATCCCCGCAAAAAATCAATGTAAAACAAGTCCTATTAAATATGTAGATGCCAAGCAATAGAAGCATATTATATTACCAATTGGCAAACCCAGCTCCTGAATACCAGACGAATAGAATGAGCATCATGAGGATGGAGATGTGGCATACAAGAGAAACAAAATTGTACTCCACAACTTGGAAGAGAAACCATATGAGTGTAGACCCCATCAGAAGGGCAGCCGATACCATTTTGTTCCTCCACAATAGTATGTCAGCAACTGCAAACCAAATAATCCTATGTCATTCGCAACTGTTTCATATGAAGAATAATTCATTTATCATGATGTTACGCAATTTTTAGATGCTGCCTTTTAAAAAAAAAAGGGACCAAAAAGTCTAGATACTTTTGAACTAGAATTATATATTTCTTAAAGAAAGCAAATAGATTACACAAGTAGAAATAACAATTTATATTTTAAACCACCTCTATAGCAGGGGTGAATCCAGAACTTTTAATTAAGGTAGGCAGAGGATAATACTAATTATTTATTCAAATATTAAAGTAGGCAATATGTTAAAATTAACTTAATAATAAGCCAACTTAAGGTGGGCAAGTGAGGGACGATATTATATTTGTTCATTGCATATGAACCTCTGAAGAAGGCGTAGCCATACTATGTGAATCAAATTTCTTTATAGGCATATTCATAAGATCATTCCAATGGACATTTCTATCTCCAAATTTCTAGGATAGAAACGAGAGATGTTAAAACCCTTCTTGAATGGAGATTTCAATTTCTATCTTATATGATGTGAAGGGGTCAAGGTATAGAAAATTCTAATGAAAATTTTTACATGAATAAATTTTGAATAAGAATGTTCATATGATGTGAACAAATATAATATGACCCTAAATTATTTATGCTTTGTTTGATGTATGGGATAAGGAGGTGGGATAATTTAAGTGTTATCTTATCCCGACGGGATAAAATAATTTCAGCTCCTAAGTGGAATGGTTTTATCACACACCTAGTGGGATAAGTGACTTTTTCGAAATTATTATTTCACTTGAAATCATATCTCGTACAACACCAAACATGGGATTAGATAATTTATTCCATTTGAAATCATATTCCATTCCAAATCAAATATGGAATGGAATAATATTATTCGATCATACCTCATACGCCGCGCATCAAACGAGGCTTAGCTATTTTCAACTACTAATGTCAAAAGATATAAATATATTTGGAAATAACACCATTGTGTTTTTCCTATGAATGCAAAAACTGGCTACATTACATAGAAACTTTCTAAAAATAACTTGACACGTGGGATACAAACGCGCTTAAAGAAACATCAGATGACCAATTAAAAGGCCCGAAGGCTGAAACATATAAAATACAAAACCCAAAGGGCCAAATCAAAGCCGTATTATTTAGATACAATTAGGATGGGCTATTTGTACAAATGGTTTGGGCTCAATATTGGATCGTTTTAATTTTTCTATTCACTCATTTGATCCAAATGGAATGCACCAAAATTCATGATGTACAAAAAAAATATATAACGTATTAAATATTAAGGATTTTTTATAACAATAAAAAATATATATTAGTAAACATATTTGTATTGATCAGGCCAGGTCTTCGGCCTTCTTTTAAGTTTTTTTAAAATTCCATGTTGGATAAATGGTTAATTTTTTGATAAAATTAGATAATGATCGATCCCATCACAAAAATGAATAAATTTAAATAAAAAGAATGGCAATTAAAACAGCACTTATTTTTTTCCCTCAAAAGGTATATGCAAATCCCTCAAGTCGTGCATGGTAGTGAGAATAAATGCACGAACAAGATAGGACTAATTAAGCTATAAAAAAGGAGAAAGAAAATTGTGAAATTACCTTTCCCTCCTCCAAGTATTTCATGCACAGTGCTTGCACGACCTAACAACCAATCTGTTGGTGTAAGTCTGGAATCAGAATAAGAGGCAAATATCGACATGACTGTGTGGACTTGAAAATAACAAATTACGTTTGTCTGTATAGGTTGTAGACATGTGTTCGTGTGTGTGCGCGTATATATATCAAGCAGTGTTGTTCTAAGCTTGGTATCCAAGAAACTTAAGACATGCAGAGAAATTAAGGGATGGCTTTTGCATGGCTTACACGATTGCCTCATTCGTCAAATTTCTGTATGATGTAGCTTAGATTATCTTTCAACCGTATATTCCCTTTGTAGTTTAATTTGAGTGGCCTTTACCTTTTAGTCCCTAACACGTGAGTCAAAAAATTTGGGGTTTACAATGTGGTCCTTCACTTTTAGAATGTTTTAGTATTGCCCCCACTTAACCCAATATAACAATGTGAGGTTTATAATACGAAAAATACTATATCATATATTTATACTATCACAAAAAATGTAGAATATAACAATGTAATATAAATACAAGAAAAATGCAAATTCAACATAAGGCTTTGGGTGAAATTTGATTTCCAAACACATTCTTTCAAAAGTTGCATTGATAACCCCCTACATTAACTGATCCGATATTAACTCTCGATCTGATTGCCTCCATCAATCAAGAGATTTAAAGGAATTAGTGAATAGGAGTCCTATGTTACAAATATTGTGAAAGGATGTATTATTTTGCCCAATGAACACTTGACGTGTGGTTAAAATAAATTTATACATAAAAAAGTCAAAAAAGTAATTTTGAAGCTAAAAAGGGCATAAATGAAAAACAAAAAGAAAGACAAAAACCGGAAACTCTCTCTCACACACACACAAACCAACTCACCACTCCATCCTTTTAAATCATGAGATCATTAAATCTCAATGGAGCTAGTGTAATTCATTATAAAAGGATTCTGCTGGGGTCAAACTACAAAATTTAGTGGTTATGTCTAGCGCATATTTGATTGCATTTAGAATGAAAAAGAATCAAACTTTCTGCCAAATCCTTTATATCCCTTGAATTGTAGTTCAATTGGTCAGAGCACCGCCCTGTCACGGCGGACGCTGCAGGTTTGAGCCCCGTGGTAATTATAAAACCAAAACAAAAACTGGACAACTTCAAACCAGAACAAAAACTATTCAAACTTTACCGAATACAACGTGTTCGGCGGTAATTACAACAGAAAAAGGTACACACGAAGATAAAATGCCGAAGGAAAATGTAAGGAAAACATATGATAATAGTACAACCTCCCTCTCTAAAGATTACATATATAGGTACATATTTCTCCCCCATATTTGACCATCACAGAAACGACAAACAACTATCTATTAAAGCTTATTAAACCTTTTCAAACCTACCCACCGCCCTTTGTTCCTCCTGTTGCTGACTCTCTGTAAAATTAGAACTCGCCATGCCTAGTCCTTCATTGTGATGCTTTTCCCATCCACCAGTGTCAGCCCTCGCGTGGGCCCAGTAATAAAGAATGGACCCCACCATTGACAGCAATGTCAGAGCGGCCCCTGCAGCAAACACGCCTTTGCGGAGAGTGGCACATGACAATTCTTCCCCGCCAAAGATTCCTCGGTATTTAGTGTGGTATGCATTCCTCGCTGACCCCGCCAACAAGCATGCCTCTGCTCCCAAAAAGCTAACCCTGTTAGATGCCCAAACGTTAGTGTAAACAAAATGAAATGTAGCATATATTATTAATGGGGAACCTCATGAGCCATTAACAAAATTAAAGAATGTCATAAGTTATAATTAGCACTAGTTTTTGGTTCAAATGAACATACAAACAGTTTTTTATATTAAATGGGAGAGTAAAAGAAGCTTAATCTCCACTACCTCACTTAAGGTACTTAACTTCTTTAATCTTTGAAGATGGTGCATGGGATTAGGCCTGTAAACGGGTCGGATTCGGACCGGATCAGGCCAATCCAAATCCGAATCCGTTTATGTTAAACGGATTCGGATCCGATCCGATTATCCGATTATCCAAATCCGAATCCGATTATCCGAATCCGTTAAGAATCCGTTAATCCGATCCGTTTATCCGATCCGATCCGATTATAATATTATAAATAACTATTATAAATTTCAAAATACAATATATATTATAAATAACTATTATAATATATATTTCAAAAAATATATTTAAATAACTATTATAATATAAATTACTATTATAAATAAATGCAATATATATTAATATAGGACTATTATAAATAACTATTAAAATATATATTTAAAATATTAATAAATTTCTAAATACAATATATATATTAATTAAAAATATTATATATATAGATATATATTAAACGGATCGGATTATTAACGGATCGGATCATATGAATCCAAATCCGCTCCATTTAATAAACGGGTAATCGGGTAATCGGATAATCGGGTAATCGGATTTCAAGGGGTGATCCAAATCCGTGTAAACGGATCGGATTCGGATTCGGATTCGGATAAAATCCGATCCATTGACAGGCCTACATGGGATCAACCAGGAAAATCATCATATTTCAATTAGAATCAGCACTATCAAAGAAAAATTGAATTTATGATATCATCCTATGCATGAAATGATCCTCTTTGGTTGGGTGGGGCATGTAGGTGGAAGCGAGACTGCCCTCCTCTGTTGAAGGTTTATCCGCGTGGGCGAAGGGGAGATGGAAAGCCGTCGGAGGGGTAAAAATTTGTAGTCTGTATGGCTCTCTTTTCCTGTTCGTCTTTACTTCAGTTTAAGAGGATACAAGGGTATTGGAGGAGAAACAATGGGTGTTTAAAGGTGGGTCAGTTTGGTTGGACAGATCACATCCGTTTGGGGGCAGCATTACGTTGGGAAAAGTTTTTGACCACCAGTGGATTAGGGTGCGTGGTCTTCCCCTCCAGATTGGGGAGTGGAAGGATTTAAAGCTATAGAAAAAATCTGTGGAGAGTTCATTAGAGTCGACGTTGATACTCGAGAGAAATGAGCTGGTGGGCTAGGGTTTCTATGGCATATAAGAGGAATTTACCGTAAAAGATGAGTTCAACAGTTGGCAGTTGGGTTTTTGAGAAGCCGATTTCGGAAGAGACGTCGGTGGCCTGCTCTCTCAACAATAGGAATTTCCGGGTTGCTGCCGGAATGGTGTGGGGAGTGATGGTGTCCATACAATCTCTGCAGAAAGAGACATTAGAAGTGATGGGCTGAAAGAGAAGTTTGGTGGGCGATGTGGCGATAAGGGAAAGGGGTCCGTAGTTCCACTTCCAGTGAGGACTGATGGGGAGGAAGAATTCGGCAGTTTCACGGATAACTCCTTGGCTTTAATGTTGATCGAAAAGGAGGATCCCCAGAAGTACCCATCGTGTGTTAGAGGGAATAGTGTGGGGGGGATGGGTTGGAGGGGCAATGTTGTTTACAGAGGATGGGTGGTTGTTCAGAGAGTCCTTTACCTTCAGCCTGTGTTAATTATTAGCAAGGGATTATTGGGAGGGTTATGGGAGAGTAGTCACAATCAACACCTAGAGCCACAGATTCTTTTAGAAGAGATTGTGAATTTACGAAGTAAGTTTCTTTTGACAGAGGTCGAATGTTCTCATAGGTTCGGCTTAATAGAGGAGAAAGAAGGATACCGGCTCAACTAGACTCACCTTTAGGAGTCTTGGATCCTTGTGCATCGGAGGTAGTGGCCGCAAAAGAGGAGGGGAGGGGATGAGCGGGTAGCGGATATGATTGGTGGTTTTAGTAAATTATTATTATTGGTGGCTCTTAAGACGGGAATGAGAGGGAGGCGTTGAGGTTGATAAGGAAAATTGAGAGGCGGTGGAGGAGGGAGGAAAAAAGGGGGGAGGGGAGGAGCTCTTTCGCATGGGAATAATCAAAGGAACGGGGAGCTACGGAAGTGGAAGTGGTCCATTAATTATGAGGAGAGGAAGGGGTGCAAGGGGAAAGGGGAAAGGGGAAGAGGGGAAGAGGGGAGAAAAGGAATTTGTACGTGAGAGTACTAATCATTTCGTGGAATGTAAGGGATCTTAATGACCCCGAGAAGAGAGGGGTGCCCCGAGGGATCCATTTCCTTGTGGAGGTGATTTGTTTTCAGGAGACAAAAATCATTTTTATCAGCAAAGAGATGGCTCAAAGTGTGAGCAGAGGAGGTGGGTTGGAATGGTGTTGTCTGTCTCGACTCTTGTGGTCTTTCAAGAGTGATGATTATGTGGAATCCTAGAGTAGTGGAGAAGGTGAGTTACCTTTAAGGTTAATACTCATTTTCCTCTTTGTTCATGCCAATGCAGGATGCTACTAGATGGGAGTTGTGGGAGGAGTCGAGGGAGTGTGGGGAGTACCACGATGGTTTGAGTGAGGACTTCAATGAGGTTCGATTATCTTCAGAATGTAGTCAAGGTGGTAAGTTGTCCACGCAAATGAAGGGGTTTTCAAAGTTTATCAATGATATGGAATTGGTTAATTTGCCGTTAGAGGGTGGATCAAGAACATATGGCTTCAGAAGGGAGATTTTGGAGACTGAGTGAAGACTCGGATAATGTTGGGTTTGTGTTGACTAGGAGGCTTTCCCTTCTCAAGGAGGATCTCAAACTGTGGAATACGCGATGTCAGAGAGTCCATTAAGGGAGGGTTAGGGGAGTCAGAGAGTCCATTAAGGGAGGGTTAGGGGAGATAAAGAAGTTAGATGTGAAGGAGCTGAGAAGGTTAACGAGGGAGTTGATACGGATGGATGAGAGGAAAGGGGAGGTTGGAAGGAACATGTTTCAAGAGGAAATGAGGTAGAGTCGGAAGTCTCGTGCGTTGCGACTTAAAGAGAGGAATAAGAATACCAAGTGCTTACAAAGAGTAGTAGAATCCCATCATTGAATCAACCACATTGCCTATATTCAAAGGAGTGGATGCCAACATAAGACAATTGGATATGGGGAGTATCTCGAGAGAAGATCGAGCTATGTTGGAAGGCATTCAGACGAGGTGTTGTGTGCGCTAAGTCCACGAGGGAAGATAAGGAGTCAGGCCAATGCCAAATGATGTCATGGCATTTTTTAGAGAGTTGCATGAGAGAGGGAGATTCCAGCTTGAATGCATCCTTCATTACCCTTGTACCGAAGAAAGGATGGGTCGCTGGCGCAAGGGACTTTTAGTGGGGAGCGCATATAAGTTGTTGTCCAAGGTTTTGTTTGATAGGCTTAGGAAAGAGGGCACTAAATCCTATCATCTTGGAGGCACAAATGTCTTTGTGGGAAGGAGGAACATTTTAGATGATGTGATCATGTGCTTATAGTGAATTGTGTGGATGCGAGATTGAAACATTGGGATTCCTAGAGTCATATCCAAGCTTGATATTAAGAAAGAAGGATATTAAGAAGGCGTATGTTCATGTGAATTGGCGTTTTGTTATACACTTAGTGGAAAGGACGGGTTTTGGGCAGAGATGGCGGTTGTGGATTGAGCGTTGCATATTTTCAGTTAGGTTTTCTGTCTTTGGAATGGATCACTGGAAGGTTTCTTCCTGATCTCTAGAGAGCTTCACCAAGAGATCCTCTCTCCCCAATCTTATATATCATAACGTTATGAAGTTGCATAGCAGGCTTTTGACCCAAGCAGAGGAGGTCGAGTGATTAATGGTTTTCTGATTGAGGACTAGAGGTACTTTCCAATTCGATTCACGCATCTATTATTTGTTATGCGAACTACATCATCATCTTTTGTGATGTTGCGGAGAATCGCATGCGAAGTTTAAGGTTTCTATTTATGTGCTTTAAGGTTGTCTCGGTTGCGTATCAATGTTCGGGGCTGCATATCCATGTTCGGAGCTGCATATCAATGTGGGTAAATGTGTGATGATCCCAATGGGGAGCAGATTGGGGGGTAAATCATTTGGGGGAGATGCTTCGTGTAAAGTGAAGCCTCTTCCCCCTTAGTATTCAAGGATGCCTTTGGGGGCTTCGTTCGAATCCACGGCTATGTTGGACCAGTCATGGAGAGGTTTGAGAGAAGTTCGGTGAGATGCAACAAGTGTTACTTATCAAAGATTGACATTGATTAAAAGCACGTGTTCAAGTCTTCCCACTTATTTTCTCTCTATCCTACTACCTCTTCTAACATCCATTTGTATGAATCCAGAGAAATTAATGAGGGATTTTTTGTGAAAAGGCAACAAAGATAGTTTCAATTACTGTTTGGTGAGTAAGGAATAAGTGTGCAGGTTGGTTATGGAAAAGGGAGAAGGAGTGAAGATATTGGCCATTTTCACTAAGGCGTTGGTGGGAAAATGGTTGCAGATGTATATGTTAAAGGAGCATCGATTGTGGAGAAGGGATGTTGCCATGGTCACAATGGGTAAGGGCCGGGATTAGGGCGCATTCTGTATAGAGTGGAGTTGTGAAAAGCGCATGGCAGGGGGTGGGACGAATATCTTAAACATAAGTCCTTTTGATTAGAAAGAGGGGATAGGATTAGATCTTGGAGACACAAGTGGGATGGGGAATTATCTTTGAAGGAGAGCTTTTAAGACTCTTTGAGTGAGGAGGGATCAATAACGGAGCACATTTTACGGGTGGAATCCTAAATTCAGGAGGAGGTTTCGGGATTGGCAAGTAGAGATAAATGAGTTATTTGATTTGTTTAGGGGGTGGTGATCTCTCTAGAGGTAGGAGAGACTACAATGAAAGAGTAGAAGCGAGGGTGTTCTCCCGCTGATGACTACACTATGTTGACAACTACACTATGTTGACAGGCGAAAGGGGGTTAAGTTCCCATGGAGGGAGTATACGGAGGCAGAAACTCCATCCAGAATAGAGTTCTTTGCGTCCTGTACAGCGGAGCACGCTATTCTAATAACTAATGGTTTGCAAAGGAGGAGCAGACGTATGGCTATGGCTAACAGGTGTTGGATGTGCAAGGAAGCTGAAGAGACAGCTAATAATTTGTTATTATATTGTCCGGTAGCGAGGGGCTTGTAAAAGATTATTATCTACCTCTTCAAGGTGCACTGAGTTGCTTTCAGTATGGAAATTAGCACCCTCGTGTATCTCCTAGATGTTGTGAAGAAATAAGAGATGCTTGAAGTGCGTGAAGTTAGCACCATCAAGACTGATATTTTTTGTTAAGTTCTTTGCATGTATGATTTGAGAATGAGCTACCAGCAACGATGACTCATTTTGTTGAATTTTTAAGGAGTTTGACATAAGGGAGTAGTTGAGTTTCGTTTGCTTGGGAGCTTTTAGCCTTCCTTGATTTTGTTTCTCTTTTGTATATTGTATGCACCGGGTGCAATGTTTATTTATTTACTTATCTGTTGTGAAACGCAGCGAAAATATCACAAATAAACAAATCACTTTAATCACTGAGAACTCAAATACCATTAATAGCGAAAGTGAATACAAGGGGAGCCCTGGGACTTTATTTATAGACTACCTAAGATTTGGGGAGCAAGTCTCCTAGTTAATCTAGGAGTTTTTCCGACTTAAATGACTAACTAAAAGATAATTACTGACAATTAAATAAATAAGCATGCTGAAATAAGAATCAAAAATAAAAAAAGAATCCCCCAAGAGGGGGACTGCATCACACGCCACTCCCCCCTGCTCTGAAAAGCTCGACCCGAGCGCTAAAGTGGTGTACCATTCGTCCCGGACAGTACGTGGATACATGAAGTGCATGGTTCAAAGTCAAGGCCGATACCGCGACGATACGGCCGAGTTGATTAGGTATCGGTGCCCACCGATCCGATTCCGAGTTACGAGTTACGAGTTGAGTTTTCAATTATTGATGTGAGTCGACCCTATATCGGTAGTATCGGTGATATAGCGGTATAATCGGCCCATATCGACGATATCGCGGTCGAATCGGCGATATCGCGATGGAATCGACCCATATCGGCGATATCGCGATGGAATCGGCCCATTTCAATTACTTTTTGTAAAAAATAATTGTAAAATAGTGTTTTGTCAAAATCACTATTTGTATCCTCTTTGTAAAAAAATAACAATACTAAAAAAGAAACATTTCTATCCTTTTTAGAAAAATATAACATACTTAAAAAACACATTTGTATCCTCTTACTAAAAATAATACTAAGAATATAATAGTTGTATCCTCTTTGTAAAATAAAAAAAATTATACTCTTACTAAAAAAGTAACATTTGTTTTTCTTTGTAAAAATATAATATTTGTATCCTCCGTGAAATAAAACATTGATTTATTATGGAACATTGAATCTGGCAAGTTCGCAGCACGTCAATATAATCAATTGTACAATGTTATGCATATTAAAGGATAGTTTTAAACTTCTCTGATTGGTCCACATTGCTAATCGTATTTTTTTAAAATTTTCTAGATTTTTTTCGGAATTTTTTGTGCCCTCTAAATAGTGTGTCTTTGCGTATCGCCCGATACCGTGACCGATACCGCGTCCGAGTTGAAAATCGAGTGGCCGATACCGGGACCGATACCGAGACTTTGAACCATGATGAAGTGAGAGCCTCTGCATGCTCTGGTAGTTGCTCCATCACTTCCTCACATTCTGAAACTAAAACAGGCTTTTTCTTCTTGTTAGGACAGTCTGAAGCTCAATGTCCGAACACCCCACAATCATAGCACTTAAAGGATCCCAGAGCAGTAGTAACCGAAGTGGTAGTAAGTGTGTTTCTGTACCAAGTGGTTTGATGGTTCTCCCACCCCTTGTCATAGTTGTTTCTGTCTTGAAGTAGTTCTCCACCTCCCGTGCATACTCGATTGGTTGGTTCAAAGAACTAATTTGACGCAGTCCTAACCTTGTATGATATTTAAGCTGGAGTCCCTGAATGTAACGGACGATTTGTTGTTATGTGCTCTCCTTCCGTTTATCTCGGGTGCAAAGCAACTGAAATTGTTCTAAATACTCCTTTACAGACATGGAACCCTGCTTTAGACTTTGAACGCATACAAATACGTCGCTTTCATAATTCTCGGGGATGAAGGCAACCATCATCTCAGCCTTCATGTATTCCCAAGAAGTAATCGGATCTAAATCATTCGCGGCCCTATCTTATACCAACTGATCCCAACACACTAAGACATAACCCTTTAATTTCGCAGCCACGTATTTAACAGACCAATATCCCCTATATTCCTTTAGGTCAAAGAAGTACTCTACACATTTAACCAATCCATAAATGCATTGGGATCCATCTTTCCATCAAACATACACATATCGATCCAGACATCACCGTGCATAGCTTTGCCAAACAACCTAATTAAAGTATTAAGGTTGTCCTCCATTAATCCCCACCCCGTAACACATCTTCGGGGTCCTCATTATAGCCCATTTGGGTCCCTTGTGGTTGCCATGGGGCTGGCCAACGTGGCTGTTTAAGGAGCTAATTTTTCGGGCCCATGTTATGCAATCTCTCCTTTGTCGTTTTAAAAGGGGAGTTGTTATTCATATGCCATTCATTCCCGCACCCATGACACGTTCGTGAGGCGGAATGTAAGGTTGGCCTCCATATCTCACATCGTTGTGCAAACCGTCACAGTAGGTCTGCATTCATTTGATTGGCCTAGGGCTGTAAACGGATATTCGAAAATCCGCATCCGTTCAATATCCAAATTCGAATTTGCGAATATTTATCCGAAAAAATGGAAACGGATACGAATATGGATAGTCTATAAAAATATCCAAGAAAACGGATACAGATAGTACTAGTATCCGACACGGATAATCCGTATCCGATGTGGAGTATCCATTTTATCAGATATCCGTTTTACTAGATATCCGTACCCATCAAACATATGTTTAAAATATTACTAATAATATTAGTATTAGTATTACTAATAAAATAATATTAAAAAAAAAAACTTTATTATTTATTCCCTAAAACAAAACAAACATATACTCCACTCAAAACAAAAATACCCTAAAGTTATTATTTTACTGGGTATATTATAAAATGCCATGTATTATTATTTTATTGGGTATATTATCATGGAGTTCAACTAAAGTTACAATACACCCTATCACACACAACATACACCCACTAAAGAACATATACTCCACTCAAAACAAAAACAAAAAACTAATGTCATTTCATTTCTCTTTCGTACAAAACAAGAGAAAAGAAACCCTAATTTCACTCCACAAAAAAACCTCATTCTGCCACCTCCCCCTCCACCGCATCCGCCCGTCGCTGCTCATCAACCTCTCCGTTGCGCATCAACTTCGTCGCTCCGCCGCAGCGCATCCCCTCCTCCTGCAACAGAAAGTTAGCAACAACAGGTACATACAAAATAAAAATATAAATATATATAACTGTATTTATATATTATTCATGTGGTTGTTCATTAGTTTCCATTTTTATAAATAAATGTTAGAGAGAAACAAAAAAAGTACAGAGATGATTTTGATTGTGATGAGAACTGAAGTTAACAACAGGTATATTATATACAAAATAAAATATAAACTTATTAAAATAAAAATATCTGTATGTTTGAAGACTAAAAGGTCCATGAGGTTATCATTCTCAATAAATTTGATTTAATCTAAAAGGTGCATATTTATAGCTATTGTTATGGAATGCTACTGGGTTTTTTTTTATGGCTTTAAGCTTATATGGTTGTAAAGTATGGATGGCTTTAAGCCATACTATCATTATGGAATGCTACTATTATTATGGAAGCCACAGTTGTTGATGTTAGGAGGTAATAATTTTGTTATATATTTATTTGGATTGGATTGGATTTCATTGGATTGAATATTTTAATAATTATTTTTTGCGATGGCTAAACAATGTAAACGGATACGGATATAATCCGAATCCGAGGTATCCGAGCGGATACGAATATGGATAGTTGTTTTAACAATCCGAACGGATACGAATACGGATACAGATAGTGCATCCAGATAGCGAATACGGATATAGAAAACATGATATCCGATTCGTATCCGTCCGTTTACCACTCCTATATTGGCCTTTCATCGGCATATAACGAGCGTCGGGCGAGTGAAATACCATCTTCTTCGTCAGTCTCCTCTCCATCCAGCCTCAATTTTAACCTCTGTTCTAAAAGGTCCCCCTAGGCTTGAGGCTTGAGAGAAACGCATCACCTACGCCTTATTACCCCTTATTCTTGATAAAAGGCTTAAGGCACACTTTTTTTTTTAAAACAAAGGATTAGTTGATAAATATTGGTTATGGAGCATGAATATGAAAAAGGCGGCTACCAAACATATGGATATATTTTCAAAATTCAAGGTATGTACTATTTTATTATATTACTAGCCTCGGAATAATTAAAATAATAAAAAAAGGGAAAACGCCTAGGCTCCTAAGGCTTGACCTCTACGCCTCGACCACGCCTCGCGCCTTTTAGAACCTTGATTTTAACAGGTCGGGCTGAATTGCTTGAATCCAGTGTGACACGTCCTTTTTGGACCCTTTGTCACCCCACGGCACTGATTGCGTGGTTCAATGAATGGATCTCGCTTTTCCCCGACATTTGTCAAATTTTTGAGGGGGCGAGCCCTCAATAAGGATCACCTCTTTCTCCAGGTGCAAGGGTTGTTTACCCAAGACCTTTTCTATCCGGCTCATTTCCAAGTCTCCATTTTTGCATCAAACACATCAATGAACTCCTTTACATCGTTCCAAAAGTCACGATGGGCTGTTGGGACTTTTTTTGTTTTTTGCCAAATCTACCCGGGCTTCCTCAAAAACTTCGTCAAATTAGGTTGCCCCACCCGCCTGCCGAACAGCCCTTCGAGTGGTGGTCGAGGGGCTACAGCTTCCCCCGGATACCCTTCGGCCTGCTACTACCCTCGCGAGGGCCCACGAGGAGCGTAGACGTCGTCGTTGACTTCGTCCCCTTTGGCCTGCACACCCTTGCTATTTGCAAATGGTGGGGTTCGTGTGGGCCACGGTACCACTAGCTTCCATTCTTTCAATTTTTGCATTGATGTGACTCTACTGTTGATGGGAACTTTTTACTCGACCTGTCATGTCAGATAACATCCGTTGGATGCTTTCTATGGCAGATTATTGGCCCTTGGATTAATTCGTCGCATTGGAAGGGATCCTTGCATTTTGATTTACACCACTAGGGTTTGATTATCAAAAGCGAACCTGGCTCTAATACCAATTTGATGTGAAATGCAACGGAAATATCACGTACGATTCGATTCACATACTAATCGATACGAACCGAGAATAGAATCGGAGGGGTTCCAAAAATCGGGTTGAATCCGCCGATTCGGGGCTGAATGTGATTCATGTTTATTAGAGGATGTTAGATACTTTCAACCGACTTAAAGCTCGCGCTCGGTTTTCGTTCCTTATCAAATAACCCTAAAAATATATTTTTTTATTAAAATAATAAGTTTGTACAAACGTAAGTTACCCTTTGTGAAAGAGAGAGTGACTGAAACACATACTAGAATGAACAAAACCTAAATGACGCTAACTTTTACTCTTCTCCTTAAACCTGTTCGAAGCTGCGATTTCTTCGATTTCGTGTTTCGATCACTTTTTTCTTCTCTTCTAACCTGTTTGAAGTTGATCGAGAGAGGGAAGCAGCTTTGCGTTCGATTGAAGCCAACAAAATCTTGTGTAAGGATTTTATAAGTTATATTGTATGGTATTGTTATTATAACGTATTTTTTATAGTGTTATGTTGAATCTTTATTTGTGTTATTATATTGTATAATATATTGTTGTGTTTAAATTTGGATATTGTAGGTGATGGTATTATTAAAATTTGCTCATAATTTAGACATGAAAGTTCATTTTGTTAGTTATATTTTAATGAAATCATGTCTTATAATTGGTTTTAGGTCATAATGTGTTTTATTACATATTCTTAATGTGTTCTCTTTGCATTTATATATTATTTCCAACATATTTTACGTTTATACGGATTCTTTTGCTTCGATTCACGGTTCACGATTCATAGGGTTTTCGATTCATGATTTGACAACTATGCTCAAAATATCATTAATAGCAGAAGCGAATACAGACTACCTAAGACTTGGGGAGTAGGTCTCCTAGTTAAGTTGGGAGTCTTTTCCGACTTAAATGACTAACTAAAAGATAACAAGGGAGACTCTGCGTCACACGCCATTATCAATAAAAAAAATTGAGCAAAAGCACCATATTCAAGTTAACACTAGGATTATCAAAGAAATTATCTATAATTAGTGGCTACCTACTCAAAACTATATTTCCTATATTAAATTAGGCTTTTTGTGTAAAATTAAATTTATTCCAAATCAAAAGACTGATATTGGAGTTTATGGGGGTGCTATGACATATATACATTACGATCGTAATCATAATTTATAATAACTAATAAAATTATATTTATGAAATAATGTAGAAACATGAGCACATTTGAGGTTGAAGTTATTAAGACTGCTCCTCCTAAAATGGCGTGTTGTGTGATATTTGGCATGCTACACTACATTATTTCATATACACAAAAGGTAACTTGAAGTATAGGCCGATGATGACATTATATTTTACTCCAAACTTAACAACGAATGAATAAGAGAATGTGAATCATATAGCCAAGATCAATAATCAAATTATACAAGAATCACAAGAGAATTGGAATTTTCAAAGTGATCTAGATATACCTCGAGGAGTAGTCAAATTTTCAAAGTGATCTAGATATACCTAGTTATAAAAAGCAAAAGAATAAAAAAAACTCTAAATTTAATCCACTCCAACTTTATGTAATTTAATCATATATTAGACAAAAATGGTACATAAATATTTTATCACCTTCATTAATAACAGTGCAAATTATTTTTTTGTGTAACTTGTACTCACTCTGTCCCAAATGAAGTTTGCATTTGTAAGTAACGTTTTAAGGAAATTTGACTTCTAACATAATCATGGTCAAAATTAACTGAATGTCATGGGAATTTGGTTCATTGATTTTTAAAGTGGACTCTTATATGGGACGTACAAAAAAGGTTGTATGACTCACAATTGGGGGGGGGGGGGGGGGGGGGGGAGGGGGAGAAGAACATACACAAGATTGAAAATGTTTATTAAAAAACCATTTCAATCAAAAGGCTGAAAATTTCGAGTGACAATGGTTATGAAAATGATTTGGAGAAGTTAAAATTATATATAAATCAATTGTAATTCAGAGAAAGGATCAAACGTATATTTATCTAATTGTAGCCACTTTGAAACCACTGCTCCCTATTACCTTGGGTTAAATGGAAATTCAAAGGAGAATCTAACGTATATTGAACTAGTTGTAGCCACTTTTAAAGTAACTTGGAGGTTGCTCCAATTTGCTGAGAAGTCACTGTGACTATTTCTTATGTAATACTCCCGCCGTCCCAAATTAATACTCCTTTCCTTTTTCGGGCATCCCAAATTAAGAGTACACTTTTCTTTTTGGTGCATAATCAACGCACCACATTCCACGACAGTGAACAAAGTCTTGATCTTGGCCGTTGACTACTCAAATTGTCGTTTTTTAATAGGGACTATCAATTTGGGACAACTAGATTCTTTTATTTTCTTTTCAAAATAATCTTTGGTAGATTCACCTATATAAATGTGGAAGTGAGGTCGATTCTAATATATATTTTGGACAAACGTCTCTATAACATCTATAACATTTATTATGTTAAATAGCAAGTACCTTATCATATTGTGGTAGTGTATACACCTCGAGTGGGGCCAGTTTTTACGAGTTATTCATTTGTTTAATTCATTTATTTTATTTAGGGTTATTTTAGTCTTTTGATAGATTCAGTTGTATGCCTCACAATTGGGGGGGGGGGGGGGGGGGGGGAGAGAGAAGAACATACACAAGATTGAAAATGTTTATTAAAAAATCATTTCAATCAAAAGCCTGAAAATTTCGAGTGACAATGGTTATGAAAATGATTTGGAGATATTAAAATTATATATAAATCAATTGTAATTCAGAGAAAGGATCAAACGTATATTTATCTAATTGTAGCCACTTTGAAACCACTGCTCCCTATTACCTTGGGTTAAATGGAAGTTCAAAGGGAGAATCTAACGTATATTGAACTAGTTGTAGCCACTTTAAAGTAACTTGGAGATTGCCCCAATTTGTTGAGAAGTCACTGTGACTATTTCTTATGTAATACTCCCGTCGTCCCAGATTAATACTCCTTTCCTTTTTCGGGCATCCCAAATTAAGAGTACACTTTTCTTTTTGGTGCATAATCAACGCACCACATTCCACGACAGTGAATAAAGTCTTGATCTTGGTCGTAGATTACTCAAAATCGTCGTTTTTTAATAGGGACTATCAATTTGGGACAACTAGATTCTTTTATTTTATTTTCAAAATAATCTTTGATAGATTCACCTATATAAATGTGGAAGTGAGGTCAATTCTAATATATATTTTGGACAAACGTCTCTATAACATTTATTATGTTAAATAGCAAGTACCTAATCATATTGTGCTAGTGTATACACCTCGAGTGGGGCCAGTTTTTACAAGTTATTCATTTGTTTAATTTATTTATTTTATTTAGGGTTATTTTATTCTTTTGGGTCCTTGTGCTTATAAAAAGATCCCTAGGGGTTTAGTTTTCATTATTATCATTATGTTTTAGAGAAAGTTTAGAGACATAATTAATGGAGGTTTCTTATTTTATTATTTTGTTCATGTGTGTGTAACTAATTTGTTCACCTTACGTCGGGTTTACATCAAAAGTGGTATCAGAGTCAGGTTGATCTTAGAACCCTAATGGCTAACGATTGGGAGTCGAATTGGAGGGTCACGCCCTTTGAGGGTTTCGGAACAAGGAAAGGGCCCCACCATGGCTCGGTGGGCGCCGCTAGCAGTAGTAGGGAGGAGGGAAGCAAGGCTGACGCCTCACCCAACCGTGTTGAGCTGGCGGCCACCCAAATTCCCACACGATTTCCCACCGCCGAAAACCCTAGCCTTACCGCCTCTCCCGACAAACCAGAAAAAAAATCTTCCACCCTTGTCAAAGCAGAGCCGGTGTGACGAAGTGCAACCCCACAACCCTCCAAACCTTAGCCCAACCCTACAGAACCCTACTCGAAATGGCTACAAAGAGCCTGTTTACACTCACGGGTCATTCGTTCGGTCTCGAATCCACTAACCCGACAGTTCCCACTAGTACCTGCACCTCGATTCATCATAAGTGCATAACCCATAGTCAAATCCAACTTCGTTTACTAAACAAACCCGCCAACACTCCAACCCCGACCCCAAACCCCGTCCCCTCCATCAAATACCAAACACCATGCGCTCATCCTTTCATTTGCCCTCGTGTCTAATTCAGCCGTAGCGTCGACAGATCAGTCACAACGACATAGATTATTCTACGCATAGTGTGTTGCGAAAGAAAGGTTGTGTAAAATCATAATTGACGACGGCTCTTATGTCAATTTGGTCTCTGGATAGGAAGTGGAGCCGTGTCAATTTGGGCTCTTATCCCCTGATGGAATAGCTACAATAGGGCACAAAATTCAAATGGGAGGAAACTCACCAGGAGTCCTTGACCAAGTTGAAGAATTTGCTCACTTCTCCACAAATGATGATTCCTCCAAGAGCTAGGATACAGTTGCAGCTCAACCTCACATCTACTACAAGGTCCATCGGAGCTCTCTTGGCACAGGAAGTCGATGGGAAAGAAAGGCCAGTCTTCTACCTTAGCAGGATGACACGTGGACCAGATGAAAGGTACAGTAATGTAGAAAGAGATTGTTTGGCCTTGGTATTTATAGCATAAAAACTTAGACATTACATGTTATCTTTGACAATTCACATTCTGATAAGATGTGACCCAATTAAGTTTTTATTAACGAGAACCATTTTGATTGCAGGAGAAGCTAGGTGGTTCCTCATCCTTTCAGAGTACGATTTAAAACGTATGGTCCCCCATGCAATCAAGAGCCAAGCATATGTGGATTTATTTGAAATTTTACCATCTGGGGCATTTGAGCCACCCCGAGAGAGCATTCTAGGGGATGACTTGCAGGAAAATTTTATAGATGCAAACTTTGAAGAATGGAGGATGCAGTTTGATGGCTCTTTGGCGAAAAAGAAAAGAGGGGCAGGTGTTAAATTCCAAAAAGGGAAGGAAGTATTTTACCTTTCCTACAAATTGGATTTCCTTTGCTCCAACAATGAAGAAAAGTATGAATCGTTGGTACTAGGATTTGCTATAGGACCTTCGAAAGGGCATTCGTTCACTATACACCAAAGGTGATTCAAACTCAGTGGTCCAACAAGTGAATGTGGAATATGCATTGAAGCAGCTCAGCCTGGATCCAAGGACGAAGTACGTCCTACGGGGTTATGTCAAGTACCGTTCACCATTTGTTCAGGTGAGGTTGTTAATACGATTATCGATATGGACGTGTGCCACCTTCTATTGGGCCGACCCTGACAGTTTGATCATGCTAGCATACACGATAGTCATGCTAATAATTATTCATTTATGCATCAGGCCATGAAGTGGCCCTTGATCATAAGTCGCAGCCCAGACATCACAGTCCGCTTATGTCCCTGACCTAGAAGCATGTACTCCTTGTTGATGCCCTAGAGCAGGGTCGTGCTATGCCCTTGTTACCGCTTAGGTGCCATAATGACCAATGTTCCGGAGGCCCTTCACGATGTCTTGGCGTCATTCCAGGATGTATGTACCCCACTTGATTCCCTTCCACCATTAGGGGACGTACGACATGCGATTGATTTTGTTCCAGAGCCTAGTTGCCCAACCTCCCCCATTACAGGTTAACCTGTCGAGCACGCTGAGTTACAGCAACAGGTATCAAAGTTATGCAAACGTAGGCTCGTATAGGAGAGTATGTCCCCTTGTGTTGTGTCTGCCATAGTGACACCGAAGAAGGATGGTAGCTGACGGATGTGTGTAAACAACTGGGCTGTGAATAAAATCACAGTCAAGTATCGTTTTCCTATTTTGAGGTTGGAGGATATGATTGATCAGCTTTACAGAGTCACAATTTTTCAAACCTAGATTTGAAGAATGGGTACCATCAGATTCGTATAAGGCTTGGTGATGAGTAGAAGACCGCCTTTAAGACGAAGGACGAATTGTATAAGGGATTGTCATGCCCTTCGGGTTGTCCAATGCCCCGTCCACATTTATGCATGTGATGACACAGATTCTCCGTCCCATCTTGGTAAGTTTGTTGTAGTATATTTCAATGATATTCTGAAACATATTGATCATGTTAGGCAAGTCTTGGAGGTTCTTCAGCGTGGGAGTTTTTATCTCCAGCTGAAGAAGTGTTTCTTTATGGTGGCAGAGGTTTCCTTCTTAGGGTATACAATCTCGGGGGAATGAGTGCACGCTGACAGCTAAAAGGTTCAAGCTACCCAAGAGTGGCTTAGACCGACCATGGCGTCCTAGGTCTGCATTTTCCACGGGTTAGCCAGTTTTTATCGACGCTTCATTGAGGGGTTCAGTTATGTGATTGCTCTTATTACTGCAATGATGTGCACACCCATGACTGAGTTTGCGTGAAATAATGAGACTGAGGCGATATTCCAACTCATCAAGTCCAAGATGGCGTCGGCTCTCATTCTAGCCCTGACAGATTTTACTCAGCTGTTTGAGTTGACTTGCGATGTCAGCAAGTCGGGATTGGTGCAGTTCTCGGTCAGAATAGTCACCCCGTTGCTTACTTTAGTTAGAAAATTATCGATTTTGTTATCAACTATTTTGCCTATAATTTGGATTTTTATACAGTGGTGGAGGTTGTCAAGCATTGGCGGCCCTATTTGATTCACTGGGAGTTTGTCATTAAATCTGATCACGAGGACTTCCGTTTTATGAACTCACAGAAGATGATCCGCGATCGACACGCCAAGTGGACTAATTTCTTGCAGCAGTTTACCCTCCACTTACAGTACAAACCAGGTAGGGAAACCCGGTTGCAGATGCCTCGAGTCAGCAATCACATACCCTAGTCACCATTCAGGAGTGAGTCTTGATATTTCTGAGATTCGTGATTTGTATGCAACGGACACTTTTTTGGGGCCTATTCTGGGGACATATACACGTCGGCATGGCATTCAGGGTGATTATTTAATGCAGTATGGGTATTTGTATTGTGACGCCGCATTGTGCATTCCTGCTTCTTCCCTAAGGAAGAAGATCATAATCGAGCTCCATTGAGGGAGCCTAGCTGGCCACTCAAGTGTCGCTCGTACCTTAGCTATTCTGCGTGAGAATTTTTATTGGCCTACCATGAGGCAAGAGGATAACAACCATGTTCAGTGTTGTTATACTTGTCAGGTAGCAAAAGGGTCAGCATAGTAATGCCGGTTTGTATACACACATAACCATACCTAATCGACCGTAGCTAGATGTTTCTATGGACTTTGTTGTTGGGTTACCCAAGACGGCCAAGGGGCATGATTTTGTGTTTGTGGTAGTTGACAAATTTTCTAAGATGGCACATTTTATTCCGTGCTCCCGGACTTCAGATGCTTCACATGTTGCAATACTCTACTTTCGTGAGATTGTCCGTTTACTTGAGATACCAAGGAATATTACATCTGATAGGGATGTTCGTTTTACAGGACACTTTTGGCGGACTCTTTGAAAATTATTGCGATGCAAGCTTCAATTTTCCACATCCATCCACCCTCAGACGGATGGTCAGACCTAAGTGGTCAATCGGAGGTTGGGTGATCTTTTACGGTACTTAACTGATGAGTCACCTAAGATTTGGGAGGTGGTTATTGCTCAGGCGGAATTTGCTTTCAACAATTCCGACAATTGTTCTACTCGTTTTTCCCCTATTCAAATTGTTTTGGGTTTTCTCCTTTATTGCACATAGACCACGCTCCCTACGATGACAGTGAGCTCGACAGCTGCTGATTTAGCTACCAAAATGCTATCCATTCATGGCAATGTACGGACATATTTACAGCGTATATATACTTCCTAAAAGGAGCAGGAGGATTCTCATCATCGGTCCTTATTTTTCCGCCTAAGGATCTTGTTAGAGCATCCACAGTGGTGGATGCTCTTGATTTGCAAAGTTAGAGAAGCAAAAGGAGCTTTACCTTTCGTTCAAGATGGCTGTACATAGTGGGGGAATATGGAGAAAATGATAATCAGTTCCTACGAAATTATGTTGTCCATAGGAATTAAAACAACTTTTCTTACGAATAACATTTGTTCGTAGAAAATGTTACGGACAAATGTTGTTCGTAAGAACCCAAATATATAATTTCTTGTGGTAAAAAATGGTTCCTACGAACTTCAGAAGTTCGTAGGAACCATTTACAAATTCTCCCCACGATTTGTATACTTGCAGAACCTAGGCAAATTGCCTTACAGATTATGTTGCTTAAACCTCACCAGTGGAGTGTATTCGATTTGTAAAGATTTGTAAACTTACAAATTCTGTTGTATTTTAGTCCCACCATTGTACATGCTCTTATAGTGTATCTTCGGAGAGAGTGGCGGGTGAGCAAAAACCACCAAGTTACAGATGCACCGATTTGGTCATTTCCTTGTACTTCGTCGCTGTGACGATAATGCATACGAGTTAGCCATGCCCGAGGGTATCAGGCTATGAAGCACGGACTCGATACGCAATACGTGTTTCGACACGACACACGACACGTGATTTTTCTAAAAACTAGGATACGACACGCTAGGATATATATAATATATAATATATATACAAAGGAAATATAACAGATTTTTTTCCATTAGATACATTATTAAAGCATTCTTAACATAAATTAAGAAGAAGATGGACGATACAAAACAATATTCAAAGTTCCAACATACTTTAACATTAAAAATCATAAATAAAACATAATCTAAAATAAAAATAATCCACAAGTAAAAAACAGGGCAAGATTAAATAAAAAAAATTGAACAAAAAATGGAATAAAAAACAGGGCTGATATTGTTCTTTGATGTTTCTAATCTTATTTTCAGGGCTGAAGATCAAACAGGGGTGAAGATCAAACAGGGATGAAGAAACAACAAAGAACAAAAGCAAAAAAAAAGGGATGGCAGTGTATTTCGAACAGCAAACAGGGATAAAACAACAACAGCAAACAGGGATGACAGTGTATTTCGTAACTAATTAAAAAAAAAAGATACAACAGCAAAAAGGGATGAAAAGACTTACCCGTGTGATGGAGATGAAGAGAGAAGTTGTGATGCTGCGATGGAGATGAAGTTGCGATGGAGATGAAGTTGCGATGGAGAGAGAGAGAGAGAGAGAAGTTGCGATGACAGTTGCGATGGAGAGTTTTTTATTTTGTTGCGATGGAGAGAGAGAGAGAGAGAGAGAGAGAGAAGTTGCGATGAGAAGCTACTCAGATTAGGGTTCTTTTTTGTGTTGTTTTGATTTTGATTTTGTTGTGTTATTTTAATTAAGAGAACAGCCCTTTATTTAAGGGCATTTAGGTAACTTTGGTATCTTTTTTCTTTTTATTGTTATGTTATTTAGTTAAAGTTTTAATAATTATACATTTAACCACATTTTAAGTTTTTAGAATTTTACATTTAACCCGACGTATCCTGATTTACGTGTCCACAGCGTGTCTGTTTAAAAAAAAAAAAAAGAGGGACACTCTGGGACTCGCGTGTCGCGTGTCCGACACATGTCAAACTAGATTCGTGTCTTCCGTGAGAGTGTCAGAAGCAGTTTCAGGACACATCCGACATTTAATGTGACGGATTTGACTCCGTTTCGGGTTCATATGTTCCACCGATTCCCTTCCCTGTGGATCCGACGCAGCCAGTTCACTCGCATGTTGACCGTGTTGAGGGTAATTTGAACTTGGAGATGACTATGACACCTACGGGCCCCCTTGCCCGTTAACATGATTCGTTGATTCGTTGGATGGGACGTCTTGAAAGTGATGATTCGAGGATTACTTATGTTACATTACAGCATGTTGATCGTGACATCTAGGACCATTTCCAGGAGGATCTGGCTATCCTTCGTTAGGGGGGGAGTGACGCAAGAGCATATACTCCCCGAGTGGGACCAATTTTCACGAGTTATTCATTTGTTTAATTTATTTATTTTGTTTAGGATTATTTTTGTCTTTTGTGTCCTTGCATGGTTCAAAGTCGCGGTATCGGTCTATGACTCGGGACACTCAATTTTTTACTCGATATCGGTATCGGTCTCGATCTCGGGCGATACGCAACTATACACTATTTAGATAACTCTAATAAATTTCTAAAAAATATAGAAAAGTTAAGAAAAATAAGAATAATAATATGGCTCAATTAGACAAGTACAAAATCATAATTTAGTATGCATAACGTTGTCTAATTGTTTATACAAAATCACCATTTAATATTCCTAACATTGTCCAAATCAATATATATTTAATAATGTATTCTTCGTGAATGTTATAATAGTACCTATTACTAATTAAGGATAGATGATTAATGGTACATTTTAATACAAATTAAGTAAACAAAAAGAAGGTTAAATGGGAGATAACCCCTTTAATAACACTACAAGAAAAGAAATGAGAGATTCAACCAAATAATCCGAGTTCCGACCACGAAACGTTATATACCCTATACCGAATTGAAGGCGATTGCTCAGCGACATGGATGCAAAATCGAGTCTCAATTGAGTGAGTTAAAAGTTGAGATGGAGAGATCGATTCTTAGTATACCATCTTAGTCGATATATCACCGATATGGGTTTCCGATATAAGGTCTATTCTGACGTAAACTACACGTCAATGGCTAAAAGAAACAAACCAACCTTAACTTTTATAAAGAGACTCAAAAGATGTCTTATATTCAAGAATTGAAGAATGAGTACAAATGAGAATACAAGAGGTATTTATATGGGCTGAATTACTTGCTAATCAAGTAATTAGTTAAAATGACTAAAATACCCAACTAAAAATAAAAGAATGTCTAATTAGTCTCAAGCATACTTAAAAACTAATTAAGGAAAGAAAAGGCCTAAAAGGAACTAAAAATAGAAAATACAATGAAAATAAAAGGAAAATAAAATGGATTCCCATCATGTTCACACCAATAATTGAAAACTCAACTCTTAATCGGAATCGGATTGGTTGGTACTGATACCTAATCAACTCAGTCGTATCGTCACGGTATCGGCCTTGACTTTAAACCATGTGTCCTTGTGCTTATACCCTAACTATTTAGTTTTCATTATTATCATTATGTTTTAGAGAGAATTTAGAGAGAATTGCTATTTCGTGGTTTTGTTCATGTGTGTGTAATTAATTTGCGTCTTCCGCTGTATTTACATCAACAAGAGGTTCAAAGTTTCGAAGGGCTATAAACCTAACGGTAACAAACGGCTATATTCTATATGAAAACAAATGACTATAAATTTGGGGGTTGAGGCAGACAATTGTTGCCCGATGTCATACTACTTGGGTAGGCCCTGGTGGCATATACTAATGTCAAAGTGAACAAAACCTCGGCGTACTATAACCCAATCTAAAAAAGGAACAATTCGATTTTCACCATCAATTCTTGCATGACTTCACCATCTCTTAAGCCACTTAAGTTGTCACTCAACCCTCCGTCAAAAATCATGATGCATAAACAGCCATTAGAAGTGCATCACATATAAAAAGAAGTTGTTTTGAAGCCTATCTAGACCACCAAAGTGTGGTGAAGGTGCCATAAGGCTCCTTGACGTGGACAACAATTTCTCTCAAGGGAACACAAGCAATGACGAATTAACATTGGGTGAACATAACGAAGTCATGTAAGAGTTTGTTTCTAGTAAGATGGGTGCACACCTATGAAGCACGGACTCATAATACATGTTTCGACACGCGACACGTGATTCTTCCAAAAACTAGGATACGACATGCTAGGATATATATAATATATAATATATTTAAATATATATATATATATATATATATATATATATATATATATTAATGAAATGAAATATATTTTTTCCATAAAATACATTATTAGACCATTCTTAACATGAAATTAAGAAAATGGACCATACAAAACAAAATTCAAATACACTTTATAACAATAAAAATCATAAATAAAGCGGAATCACCATCACATGTCCCAGCATGTCCACAACGTGTCGATAACGTGTCAGAGCATGCACATAATACGTGTTTCGACACGACACGCGACTCGTGACTTCCGGAAGAGTGTCCGTGCTTCATTGGTGCACACGCTGGGGTGTCTTGGGGAAAGTCAAAGGAAGGTTGGTTTGTGACCAGAGATGCCAGCGAGGGGTTTTGTGGCGAAATCGGGCTTGTTATGAGTCGACGATGAGTATCAAAGGTCTAATCTCGCGGTGCGCCTCGCCTAGTGTGCGGGAGGAGCTCGCTGCTATTAGGTTGTGTCGTTGATGCCACTTGTGCATCCATCTTGGCTGCATGTCCGGCTCAAAACCTACTATGGTTTTCGCGCCTCCACCACTTTAAGGCATCAACAGTGGGTAGTGTAACCACGGGCAAGGCCTTGAAAGTGTGGGCGTGCATGTGCGCGGTGAGGCTGCACAATTTCAGTAGCAGTTTGGCTCACTTAGGTCGAACTATCCCGAATTCAATTATTATCCATGGCGATTTATTTCAGAAATAAACACAGCTTTGATACCAATAATAATTAGGTTAGGGTTTCACGCTCTCAAAAGTCGTTATTATATTACTACATGGGAGATCCCCCCTAGCTAGCGGGACATAAAGCCCATTTACTTGAGCAGTAAAACAAGAGGCAATAGAAAATTATATAATAACCCCAAAATAATGCCCTTGTATCAAACCTATTTATTATTAAAAAGAAGTACTTGAATTCTAGATCTCAGTTTATATATAGCGCCTGCTCATAGATCGTTCCACCAAAGAGGGTGGAAAAATTGCTCCCATAAACATGGGCACATTTGCTAAACTGCTTAAAAACTATGAGTTCTTCCACTTTATACTTGGGCACTCTTAAATTTGTCATATAGCTCCTATTACCTAACATTAGAACATATTCAAATTTTTTTAAGTTTTATTTTCTTTTTCTCAAAAAATGATAGTAGTCCCAAATTATCCGGCAAATGAATTGTCATAATAATTTAGTATCATACCTATCACATTGTACAAAAAGTTTATTGCTGCTCTGCATCTTTCACGTTCACTAGATGAAAGATCATGGACACAAAAATTAAATGTATTTAAACTACCGCCCGTGCACACACATCACATCAAATCACATGGGTGTGAGACTGTGAGACAAATTATCTCCGAAAACTGTATGAAACTGTCCTTAAACATGAACTAAAAAACTCCCACCATGACCATCTATGCCCGTGAACACTCATTCGTGAGTGTCGGTGACAATTAGAAACAAAAGTAATATAGGGTCCACCACACAAACTTATAATTGAAAAAGATATCTATGTAAATGTTACCATGAGAAGATGAAGAAAAAGACAGCCCAAGTCATGGAAGTCCCCCGCATAAGACCTTTACCGAAACAGAGACATTTAGTAATTCCATTAACCACTGTTTGGCTTATTAACAACAACCCAAACGCTGATAATCCGTAAACCGTTGATGCATCCGTACCGTACACACAGAAAGTGCGCTCATCATACCTGTCCGGTACCACTTTTGCCTGCACATATACAAACAAATATATTTACAAAAAAGAAAGAATAAGTGAAGTTTATAGTTATAAACTTATCGTACCGTGCTACGACGACGTTCGGCACCAACGGCGAGCACGAAAGCGATGAGATGAAGAGAAGTGATGATAGCAAGAATTGAAACGGAAACGGCCATTACCGGCTGTCTTGTGGGTTTTGTGTGGGAGGGTTTTAGTTTTAGTTAAAGAAGAGAAATCTTTATTTGTGTGGGAATGGAATGGGTCTCAGATAGGGAGAGGAAATTCGTGGTGGGGCCAAAACCGATTTTTGAGTAACGGGTGCTTCATATAAGTATTTGAGTGTGAATAGAGCGAATTATAAAAAGAGGTGATTAGCTGGAGTATGATTGGAATGCCGGTTTACCGGTTGGTTTTCACCTACTTTTCAGGGAAGGTAGAAAGGAAAAGAAAAAGATGTCCAAGGGTGGCTGTTTTGGTCCGTGTGCACATTATTTAATTGACTATCAATGGTTTACTCAAAAGAATTAGATGGTGCTTACCTTATCAATACGGTCTAGCACAAGACTTTTTTAATTTTATAATATTGCATAAATTTATTTATTTTTAATATATCGTTATATGGATTACTCACTATTTATAGTTAAAAAAAATTATGTACTCACTTTTTTTCATTCTCTCTAGCTATCTTTCAACTTTTAACATAGAAACATTAAGTTTCAAAGGCTAACATCAAATCATCATCAACACCCATTCAATCATTAACATCATTCACGCCCAAAAAATTGGGATTTTGACATATTTGATGTGTTTAATAATTTATAAACTTATTATAAACAACCTTTAAAACCTAGTTAATAACGAACCCTTACTGATGAAAAAACAAAACGATTCACGATTTTGATTTGAAGAAAATGAACCGTAATAGATTTGATCTGTCGAGACAAAAAACAAAACAATTCGAGATTTTTTTGCACAGACCCCTCGAATGAGTTTGAATTGGTATGTTAACAACGAACCATTAAGGTTTGTGTGGAGGCTTATATATTTCATCCCAAAAATGCAGCCGACCAGCGCAGCGTACGCAGTGGATTGTCCGACTTAAGTCAATTAATTTATTTAGACCTATGTCTTTAATATGTGCTTAAATGCATGGAGATATACTCAAAACGGTTACCAATAATCTCAGAGGAAATATTCAAGGACACCACGAGTTATCAACAAGCTAATTGAGTTACTTGTACAACTCAATTACTTATTTTCCACAACTCAAAATTGTAAAGTCTAGCCCGAGGCAATTGGATATAACCTCGTTTATTGAGATACACTAATAAGAACATAGTAACCTCTCCGCAGACGTAGGCAAATTGTCGAACCACGTACATTTATTGTTGTGTGTGATTATTTACTTTCATCTCGATATTACTTTTTGGATCTTTTATTGTGATAATTCTTGTACTTACAATTGGCTCCGTTTGTGGGAAGTGATTCTTTTTCCTACGAGAGCAGTTATCAACAAAAAGTCAGTGATGTCTCACCACATCAACAATCTTCTTCGGGTTGGCGACGACATCCTCACTAAGGGTTAGGTCAAAGATTCGTTAACAACCAAATCTCAGGTCGTTGGATAAATTCTAATATTTATTGATATTTTAATTATTAGTTGTTAATATTTTATTATATTATTGGTGTTTTATTTTAAACATGGTTTGGGTTTTATTTTAGAAGGTAGAAACATGAGCAAATGGGTGTGAAAGATATGGGAGTGCTCAAAATTCCATATTGTCCCACATTGGAAGAATACTACAAAAAGTAGTGGTATATCAACTAAAGGACAACTAAGATTCTTAGTTGACAAGTCAAATAAGAGGCTATGATCCTACGCATTGTGGTGGTGCTTAAGCACCACCAATCGCGACACGCGGCGCCCAAAAGGGCGATTGGGCGACTTAGGGCGCATTGCGCGCTTTGACGTGCACTTGGCACTTCGCTTGGAGCGTGGGAGCCTAAAGTTTTGACGAGGTAAAACAGATCAACGGTTGTGATTAAACGATCCGATCAAAGGGTTTAAAATCCGAAACGACTTGATCTAAACCGTTAGATGAACTCGTAGAGTTTCGTGTAGGGGATGTCCATTCGCTTACGATGGGACGCCTAATCTGAACCATTAGATCGCAACTGTTCCAAACAAGCACGATCCAACGGTTGTTGAGTCACTCCATGAAGAGCTGTGACTGTTGAAAAACAGTCACAGAAATGGCTATAAAAAGAGTTCCAGGCCTCTGTTTTGGACACCGAAAATTGCTAGTTTCTCCTTTCTCCGTCCTCTATATTTTGGCATTATCAAGTTACAAATTCAGAGTGTTCTCGGTTTGATCAAACAGTACATAGTTTGAATCAAACAACTGTCCATGCACTGCATTGTATCCTGAAAGGCAGATTCTATAAAACCCATAGTGTACTCGCGGTACTGTCTCAACCGGATTGGGAGAAATTTTGCCTAAAAGAAAGTGTTCCAAGAACGTGCCTTGTAGAAATTAATTAATATATTTCGTTCTTTCCATAACAAAACTCCAACAGTTTTAGGCAAAAATTTTATTCTTATTACTCCACTCAAATGGAAGGAACTGTGGCACAATCTATCCAAGTCATGACTCAAGACTTAATCCGACTCAACCGTTTTGATGGCGGAAATTTCACCCGTTGGCAAGAGAAAGTTATGTTCTTCCTCACATCCCTAAAACTTGCATACATTCTAGATGATAACCTTGAACAAATTCCCGAGCCCACACCCGAAGAGACCGAAGAAATAAAGCAAAAACGTGTGAAGAGGAAAGAAGACGAATTTATGTGTCGAGGACACATCCTCATTGCTTTGTCTCAAACTGTTTATAGCGCTAATCGAATGATTCCGACGGCAAAGGAATTATGGAAGGCTTTGGAGATAAAATATCAAAACGAGGAAGCGAGCAACCGTAAGTTTCTAGTTTCAAACTATATGAATTTTAGAATGAGTAATGATAAATCTGTCGTTGCACAAGCCCATGAACTCCAACAAATTGTTGGTGACCTTAAAGCCGCTGGTATTAATCTTCAAGATGAATTTCAAGTAGGGGTGATTGTTTCAAAACTTCCATCCTCTTGGAATGGCTTTAAGAAGAAAATTAATCATGATGAAAAGACTTATACTGTGGAATCCCTTCTTCGTCACCTTCGTATTGAAGATGATACTCGTATTTGAGAAAAGAAGGATGAACAAGGTGAGGGTCATTCAAAAGCTAATATGGTTGAGGATAAAAAATCCAAGATTACCAAAGACTCAAAATTTAAAGCAGAGAATGGTTCAAAATTCAAGAACCAAGGTGCAAATAAGAAAAAGAGGGGAAAATGTTTCTTCTGTGACAAACCGGACCATTATTCTCGAGAATATCGTCTTAAAAAAAAGGCATTTAAGGAAAAATAAGGGTCAAAGGAAGCCAACAATGTTGAAGATCTTATTGCTACTGTATGCGAAGCAAATTCAATTGATAATGAAAGTGGATGGTGGCTGGATACGGGCGCAATGGTCCACATATGCAAAGACCGCTCTTCATTCAAAATATATCAAGAAATTGATGGAAAATAAGTGAAGATGGCAAATAATGTCTGATACTGCTAGATAGAGATATAGAGTATATTCTTCATTGGGAATCACCAATAGGGGCGATTTGCTGAGGTAGGACTTAATCTCCTCCAAAGCTCTTAAACATTCATCGTTCCACACGAGTCCCTTGTCTTTATTTAGAAGCTGAAAGAATGGTTGACTGCATTTTGAGGACTTAGAGATGAAGCGGTTGAGTGTCGTGAGCATACCAATAAACTTTTTAACATCCCACAACATCCTCAAGGGCTACAGCTTGGTGATCGCATCAATTTGATATGGATTGGTCTCAATCCCTCTCTTGCTGACTAAATAGCCCAAAAATTTACCTGACTGGACATTAAATGAACACTTACTTGCGTTAAGTTTCATCCGGTACTTCCTGAGGATTTCAAAGGTTCTGTCTAAGTCTGTGAGGTGGTCATCTCTATTCTTAATCTTGATTAACATGTCATCGACGTAGACCTCCATTATGTCTCCTATCTGCTGCTTGAACATCTTCATGATCTACCTTTAATAAGTTACCCCTGCATTCTTTAGGCTGAACGACATAACCTTATAACAGTATAAAATTACTGGGGTTATGAAGGATATTTTATCCCAATCAGGTGTGAATAATGGAATTTGATGGTACCCTGAGTAGGCGTCCAAAAAACTCATCCTCTCCTGGGCCACTATGGCATCAACTAACTGATCAATCTTAGGGAGTGGGAAATTGTCCTTAGGGGGGGCCCTATTGAGGTTTGTGAAATTAATGCAGACCCTCAAACTGTCGTTGGTCTTTCGTACTACCACTAAATTGGATAACCACTCGAGGAACTGAACTTCCCTAATAGATCTTACATCCAGAAGCTTTTGTAATTCATTTTCCACCGCTTTAGCCTTCTCAGGGGTTGTTTCATGTGCCTTTTGAGTGATCGACTTGAAGGTTAGGTTAATATGAAAATAATGGCAGGCTACATCGGGATCAATC
The DNA here is from genome assembly GCA_949130495.1 of Sambucus nigra. Classification (NCBI taxonomy): domain Eukaryota; kingdom Viridiplantae; phylum Streptophyta; class Magnoliopsida; order Dipsacales; family Adoxaceae; genus Sambucus; species Sambucus nigra. The sequence continues at coordinate 287,063,838 of OX422215.1, read as the reverse complement.
ATAGGTAAATTATATAGTTTTCAAGAAAAAAAACATCTAGATTGCTTCTCAAGAAGGCAATCAACTCATCCTTTTCATGATTGATGAGTGTAGTTCCAATTAGAAACTTCCCATCTGGCAAGCTGTCATTAGCACCAACTTCCTCCAGGCCTTCAATGACTCTATCAATGGGGTGGATCCTGGTCGGTCATATCGTAATTACTATTTAGAGGTTGTAGCCCCATCTTAGGCTTCTTCTAGAGCATCCTTTGGTTATTTTTTCTTCTCTTTCCAGGGGTAAATGGCTGCGATGAGCACTTCTTTGCAGTGGCCTGGTCACCACGCCCTGGCTGGTGACATACTTAAGCTTCTAGTGGTAAGTAGATGGTACGACTCTCATGATGTGCAACCAATCTATGCCTAAAATGGTGTGATATGAGGATTTCATGTCCACCACCAAGAACTCAATCAACTTTGAGATGTTGCCTGCCCTAATCGATAAGACTATTATTCCCAACGGCATTGTAACTTTCCTCACGAAGTTTATTAATGGAACTGTGGCCTCCTTGAGGTCGACTTGGTTGAGCTTCAGTTTATGGAACAACTCTAAGTACATCACCTCTGATGAGCTTCCTTGGTTTACTACTAGCTTATCGATATCCCAATTTGTAATTCTAAGCGTGATCAGTAATGCATCATGGTGGGAGGTCCTTACTCCAGTTAAATCTTTCTCGGTAAAGATGATGTGTTTGGTATAGTCGACATCCTCTAGTCGCTGATGTTTACTAGCTTGGATTTTTACAAGGTCAATTTAGAATGCCTCCATGACAACAATGATCTTCTCCATCCCCATTCGACGACATTCCTTTAGATTTTTTTTAGGTCGAATGCTCCATGAATCATTACAAACTCCTGTCCTATGTCATTATTGAGGATATTATTCAATTTTTGGTCGCCATTAGCTGTGACCTTATCATCTTTCTTTTCTATGTACTCATTGAGATGTCTATTTTGGGCCAATTCTTTCAAGTGCAATTTCAGAGCCTTGTAACTCTCAGTCCTGCGAATGATCTCCTTATGAAATGTGCATCTTAGCGCGTTATTCCTCTTCGTCGGGTCATCACCTATCTTCTTGGGACACTTAATGAACGACTAATCCTTGATCTTACTCAAGATCTTATAGATTGGTTCTTTAAAGACTGTGTTAACAGCCTGAACGCCTTTAAAGGATCGACCTTACTCCTATTCTTAGAGTCATTGTTACCCCATTCTTATTCACTTTATTTGGAGTGTCACTCTTATCTCCACCTTTATTTGCTTTTGCTCGATCATTATCCCCTGTATTAGAATGAACCGCGTCCACAACTATGGTGTATTTCTCAATACAGGCCATGAGGTCCTCGATGGTGCTAACCTCTTTCTTTATCAAGGACTGGTGCAATGGAGATATGGTCGGCAGACCAATCATGAATGATGCAATGATAACCCACTCCAGTATTCCTCCACTTTATTAAAGACCTCTTAGTACCTCTTGGCATAATCACGAAGGCTCTCTTGTGGCTTTCTTGCAGTGAATCCATCCTCTTAGGGTGGGAACTACTGGTTATGAAGCGAGCAGTGAAAGCCTCTTCCAGGGCTTTTCAGCTCTTCACCTACCTGTGGGCAGCTTTTTGAACCACTTATGTGCTACGTTATATAGGCTAAAAGGAAAAAATCGACACACCAAGGCGTCATTATGGTTCTACAGGGTCATTGCTTGCATGTACTATCGAACGTGGTCTATGGGATCCATTTTCCTATTGTAGATCTCAATAAACTTCTTTGGGGGTTCCTCTTCTTCAATCGCCTTTGAGGAAGGTGATTTCACCTCGGTGTTGTGAGCTCTTCTGTTTATCTCCCTAATAGACCTGGCTCCTCGATGGGCTGAATGTTGATCCATCTCTCTACGGACCAAAATTATGATGTTCTCATCCTCTCGATCATTGCTCTTGTGGTGCCTGATAATACGTAAATATTGCGTATTTCATCCCTCGAACCTACGCATTTTAGCCCCCTCGGGTGCCTTAATCTCTCTATTTAAGCTCGTTAACCAGACAACCTCGGTTTATATTATTAACATGTTATATGACGTATAATTAGGCTTTTGTAGGTATTTAGGTACTAAGAATGAAGTTTGGACGCGTTTCGCTCAATTTTCGTACGTAATCGCACGCGCAAGGGAAATTCGATCAATTCATAGCTTGGGTACCTGGACCAATATCTACACGGAAGTTGTAGTCCTCCTCGCAAGCTTCTCGTGATAGCAAACAGTGCGCGATTCCGATCCCGAATGAAGAAGTTACGATAATTTTAGCGGAAGAGAAAAACATGCCAAAGTAGGAGGAAAGAAGTTGCTGCTCTGCTTGATCGATCGATCGATCCTTCAAATTTTTTCCCCGATTTCAACTATCGATCAATCGACCAAAGGGGTGGATCGATCGATCCCCTGTTTCCAGCAGATATTTTGGCTTCTATTTTCTTTTTTCTTTTCTTTTCTTATTTAATTCCTTTTTACCATATAAATGAATTTAGTTGTAAAATACACACATTCAGTAGACACTCAGTTCTAATTAGACTAGGTTAGGGTTTTGGAGGTTTGAGAACTCATTTGTTCATTTCTTCTTGGATTGACACTCCATTTGTTGTGTAATTTGCACTTTCATCTTCCATCTCCATTTAATATATATATATTATACATGTGATGATATCTACTATGTGGCTAAAGTAGAAATGTAAGATAGTTATGTATGAAAACACTTAGTTGAATTGAATTAACAAGGGACTTATCCAGGTTGAATCTAAATGGATATATATATATATATATATATGTTTATAACATCATTATATGTATTATAAGGTTAATACGTGGGAATAATCTGGGCTATAAATAATGGATACATGTGGTTGATCTAGTTAGCGTGGGAACTATAACTAGGATATCGTAGAGGTACGGTAGGAGTGCACACTAGATGAGAGGTGAGGATTCTCAAGAGAGTGTCGCATACTAACAAGGTTGTGATATTAGCCGGTAAGCATTTTAAATACTTGCTAAACTATTTTTAAAACTGTTTTACACTCGGGATCTGGCCCGTTTTCTGTCATTTCTTTCTCTCTTGTATATATATGTATGTATTACAGGTGCCCAGCCACAGGGGCGTCATGCTTAGGTTCTTTGGATTGGACGTGTTGCAGCTTATGTGGGAGTTGCAGGCCCAATATATATATATATATATATATATATATATGGAAACTTTCTACTGTGCGTATAAGTAGATAAGAAATAAATAAATTCTTCAACTTTATTATAAGTGTTCGAGAATTTTATAACGGTAATGAGTCGTTTTAAATAACGTAAGAAAATGGAAGATAATAATTTCCTAAAGTAAATATCATAACCTCGCTTTTCACATGATAAAACCTATTGAAGAATAAGATAGGGAAACTGATGAAATTTATTAGTACGGTAGTCGTGCACACTAGATGAGAGGTGAGAATTTTCAAGAGAGTGTCGCATACTAATATGGTTGTGATATTAGCCGGTAAGCATTTTAAATACTTGCTAAACTATTTTTAAAACGGTTTTACACTTGGGCTCTAACCCGTTTTCTGTTATTTCTTTCTCTTTTGTATATATATGTATGTACTATAGGTGCCCAACCACAGGGGCGTCATGCTTAGGTTCTTTGGATTGGACATGTTGCAGCTTATGTGGGATTTGCAGGCCCTTGCTTTAGACGACTTCATCATTGAATCAGTTCCTACTTTAGATCTTCATAGTTAGGGCATGTGTCGCCCGATTTCCTATTCCAATTGGATTTGTCAGAGATTTGTGATATTTCCAGCGTTCAGTACTCCTCGAGAGTTAACTCTTGTCAAAATGTTTTCATTTATAGTTCATAACTTGGTTTGGTTTATCTAGATGGTTTAAATGGTAGTGTAGTTATCGTTATCCTTTTATTTATGTGACTCTTAAACTTTTATTATTAAAAAGGTTTTCATTTTGTAGAGTAATTCCCATGGTTTGTTAATTAGTTTAATTGCTTTATTTCTTGCTTTCCTAGTTTAATTAGTTGTAATTTAGTTTAATCATTATGCGCCCCAAGTTAAATAGGGTCGGGATTTCATTCCGCCATTAACGGGCCCCGAGCTTCGAAATTAGGTTTCGTGCAGAATTACGTTTAATTGAACGTGTGCATCTTAAAGTCGGATTATTACGCGTTTAACTTTCTTTGTCATGCAACGTTAGTGTTTATAGCGATAATCCGAGTTTAATCCGCGTGCGACCATTTTTCGTTAAATATTTATTCACGCAACTTTGGCTTAAATTCCTTATTGTGCGAAGTTTATGATTAGTTGATAATGCTCGATTAAATTGCGCTCGAGCCGAATTTCTGACTAATAGTTATTTTGAGTCGTATGGTTGGATGATATCCTGATCCTCGCTTTTACTTTATTTAAACTTAACTTCTCTCTTTTAACCTTTTTACTAGCATACATCACCCTTTTTCACTTTTATTCCTAAATTAATAATCTGTTACGATCTATCGAACATTCTCTGTGGATTCGATACCCGACTTACCGCTATACTTGTATCGCAAGTGTAGTCGTAACTTAGGTTGTTTTGTATTATCGCGGTGAAACGAAAACAACGATTGTGTCCTTACACAAACACACCTTTCACACGGCGAAATGGCGCCGTTATCGGGGATTATTTTGTTATAGATTGTAATTGTCTTATTAGTTCGTAGTATTCTTTATTTTGTATTTGTATTCTTTGTTTTAACCTTTTTTACAGGACTTCTACATTTGAGCGCCTAGAAATGATTGAATTTTCCCGTCGCACATTGCTGTGTGAAATTTGTCCTCTCGAGCCTTTGTTGGGGTAAGCGTGTCTTTGTAATACCCCGTATTTTTATGACTTTTAAATTTGGGGATTTATTAAATTTAATTTGAGATATTAATTTAATGTTAATCCGAAAATTATTTTAAATATTTACTAGCGCGATGAGAGTTAGTAATTATTTGGATTTTGTTGAATATTACTTAACGGATAAAGTAATATGTATAATCGAATTTATTAAAATTATCACGAGTAGATAATTTGATAATTTTGAGAAATTAAATCGGGAAGCGCCGGTGTCGTGTCAGGATTAAATTAGTATTATTAAAAGTGAATAAATTATAAGTTACTCATATGGTCGTTTTGAGTGCGTCAATGTGTCCGGAAGGGTCGAGATAGTCAAAATGATGTACCCGGGAGTTTAGTTTGAGTCTCGGGGAGTTTTTAGGTCTAATTAGCATCCCGGTAGGGCGTTTTGGACATTTCATATTTTTGGGTAATTAAGCCCACGAATTTACCAAGGATATATCAGATGTTAGGGGTTTTAATCTAGGGTTAACATAAGCAAAACCAAAGAACGGCCATTGGAGAAAAAGTGAAGAAGTTTTCCAAGGAATTCTAGGCCAAAAACTCCGTCGTTTGCATTGCTGTCACAGCCAAATTGTAGATCGCGCGACGAGGAACACAACCACACCACCTTCTTCCACAAATCAGAAACAAAATTTCCAAGTAAGTATCTATCTTGCTGAGCTCTAGTTAATGTTCCTTCCATGTTAGTCTAGGAATGAAAATCATATATTTTAATTGGAGAATTATATGTTTTAGAAGAAAACTCGTATGTGTTGTAGGGAGAATCTATGTAGCCTGAATTTTGATCATATGTAGAGGTTTTATCACGAAATTGGAGATGATATTGATGAACGAATTGTGGTTGGTTAGGTTCTTTAACTGAAAATTTGGAAACTAGGGTTCTTATGAATTAATTTGGGGATTTCATGTAATCTTAATAATTTTTGATGAATTAATGATCCTAGGAGGTTATGAATGATATATAACCTTGTTATTATCGATTGGGATTGAAGATGAGACGTTGGGGATTAAACTGTAGAGGTTTTTAAGCTTTAAAATGGTGAAAAATAAGGTTGCCAAAGGTTGAAGACGAAACAGCCCAGTTCGCGCGTAGTCGCGCGAAGTCGTTCGAGCGAGATGCAATGTCGCTCGAAGTCGTTCGAGCGAGATGCCAATGTCGCGCGAAGTCATTCGAGCGACACGTGTAAGTCATTCGAGCGAGATCCATTCTGGTTCGAGCGAGATTTCAAAATTTTATGGAATTTTCTATTTTGCCCCTACTTTAGTAAACGGTTAATTTGAGTGAGGAAAACCAGTATCCGAGGAATCCAGAATAGTACAAAATTATTGGGGGTTGTTTAGGTGTAATGATGTAAATATTTGGGACGGTGAGTTTATCTTGAAGATCACGAGAGTGAGATAATCGTAACAAAAGAGACGAGTCCATTATATGGGATAAACGAGTAAAATGTCTTAAGAACGGATAATTATAATTATGGGTCATGGGTGCACCTAATTGCGAAATGTGAATAGTGATATATATATATATATATATATATATATATATATATATATATATATATATATATATATATATATGATTGTGTGATTGTGAATATATTATATATATGTGTAAAAATCGTACCCGAGCTACTTGCTATCACGAGGGTTTTCCGTGCCGGGACAGTCTTATCTCGATTAGGCCTTTACGGGGGATAACGATTTGTACCCTAGAATATAGAATTCCTTGGTACAGGCTATCAGATTGATAGTCAGATGGTCCTAAGAGAACGTGAGGGTATGTGCTGACCTCTTTAGTGACTTGGAACTATGCTTCGCCTCCATTTGTTTATGTTTTGTGTTAATATAGTTCGAGAGTGATTCCGAACTAGTATTTCCCTTAGTACGAGTGATACGGGGACTTGATAGCAGAGTATACCAGCACCATAAATTTTATGTGGGGTGCTGATAGTATATATTATATGAGTGATTAATATATATAGACATGAGACTGGGAAATTTCTATTGTGTATAAAAGTAGTTAAGCAATGATTTTATTACTCCGACTTTATTATAAGTGTTTGAGAATTTTGTGGCAACACTGGAATATTTTAAAAATGAAACAAGATATATGTGAGAACTTTATTTTCAGAAATTTATTATCTTAGCCATAGAAATTGTCGGCATGAAACCTTATGGGAGATTTAAATTAAAATAAACTTTTGGAGTTAATAGTGCGGTAGGCGTGCACACTAGTTGAGAGGTGAGAATTTCTCAAGAGAGTATCGCATACTAACATGATTGTTGCATTAGCCGGTAAGCATTTAAATACTTGCTAAACTAAATTTAAACTGTTTTACAATCGGGCTCTGACCCGTTTCTTGCTATCTCTTCTCTCTTATGTACATATGTATATATTACAGGTGCCTAGCCACAGGGGCGTCATGCTTAGGTTCTTTAGATGGAACGTGCTGCAGCTTATGTGGGAGTTTCAGGCCATTTGCTTATACGATCTCATTATTGATTCCACTCTTAGTTCCTTTTTAATTAGCTGGGCATGTGTCGCCCTCTTTCCTTGTTCAGTTGGATTTGTCAGAGACTATGTTCATTTATCTTTAGTATATTACTCTTTGGGTTTCATTACTGTCACGAGGGTTTTCCTTTATGGTTTTAAAGTTGGTATTAGTTATTTGAATGATTAAATTCATGGGTGTTTATTTCCATTATAATAATTGTGTGATTCTTACTCTGTATATTGTTAAAGGTTTTATAATTGGATTTAATGAAATGAAAATAATGTTTTAAATGGTTTTGACACTTAGCTTAATTATTTAGGGTCTTTAAATTGGATTTTTTTTTGCGTCAGTGATACTAAGAATGAACCAACCGTTCACCTTGATTATAATTTAATAAAGGACTGATCACCCGGTATTTAATTAGGCAGGATGTTACAGTCTTATTCTAACTTTTCTGGGAATCCTAATGATAATTCTCAAAATTCCAGTAAACCATTGACTTTTGGTCAATACTCGCAATCCCAAAAAGTTTCAACATCTAAAATGACATTGGGTGAGTATTACGAAAGTCAAAGTTTGGATTACATCAATTTTGGGCGTGATCATTTTGATTCTGGGTGGCAAGATCCTTATGATATGAATTTTGAATCAAATTGTAATCATTTTCAAAATTCTTATGCTAATTATTTTGAGTGTAGCCCCGAGAACAATTTACAAACCTCTCAATTCCAAAAATCCGCTCCTCGCCCTATGACTTTCGGTGAGGGTTTGCGCATGCTTGAAAATGAGAGGATTAAAAACCGTTATCGGGAAGAAAATCGTTGTTGGGAACATGAGTTGGATTTATTATTTGAATCCAACGACGATTTTTCTTCCATGACTTCCGAAGTCGAGGACCGTTTTGAACCAAATGAGGACTTCGTTCCTACTTTGGATCAAATCATCCTTGACTTGACCCATGGTATAGTAGAGAATGAAAATGAGGATGAAACGGGCATAGTATCCATTTGCAATGAACTCGTTTCTTCTTTGTTGTAAATTGTAACAACCCGAGGTCTTGGAGACGAATATTTATTTATTTTGGGAGAAATAAATATTATTTTATTTGGAGATTGATTAAATTGGCAATAAAGGTCAAAATTTGGAGTCGGTAGAAAGTGTGCCAAATGGCAATTCTGAGGGTACCATTGTTTCTGGAAGGGTCGAGAAAGTCGAAAAGACTGTACTTGGGGTCTAATTGGGTTCCGAAATAAATTAGGATCGTTTGGCTCGAATTAAAGTTACCGGGTCATTTAAAGTGTGTATTATTATTTAAGGATGTGTATTTTGGGGTGATAGGCTAAATTAGCCTACGGGAGATATTTCTCCAAATAGAGAAAGAGAAATAGAAAGAAAGAAAGAGAGAAGAAGAAAGAAGAAGAGAAAGAAGGAGAAAAGAGAGAGAAAGAGGATTTTTCGACGGATTCAGACCCTACGAACCCGAGGCAAGTGATTAAACTTGCTAAATAATTGTTGTATACCAATTATTGCATGATTTGTGGATTGATATTATGGGTTTTAGGTTTAGTTTAACAAAACCTACCTTTTGGGTATAATCTTAGATTTGATATGTAAATCTTTGATTTGAAGATAGAAATTAGTTTATATGTATTCTAGGATGAATATTGATGATATATATGTGATTCGGAAATATGCAGTTGCCCAGGTCTGAGTGATCGAATCGATTCGGACCCCAGCCGAATCGATTCGGCCTGAGACAGAATCCCAGGTCTGATGACCCGAATCGATTCGTCTTCCTGGCCGAATCGATTCGCTGGGCCGAATCGATTCGGAATTGGCCCGAATCGATTCGGAAACAGGGCTTTTGGGGGAAAGTTTTTCTAGGGAGAATTTCTTTCCGTTTTGTTCGAGGTTATCGATTGGGAACCTCTATAGGAGATATTTGGAGTATGTTTTGGAGACTTTTAGAGAGTTTCCCTTATAAGAACTAATTGGAGTCATATAGACTTAATTTAAGGAATACCGATTAGATATTTTGGTTTATTCTAAGTGAGGAAGCCCACCTTGATTTGGAGATTCGACTTGGGGATAATAAATTCAATTCATATGAAAGAATGTGAATAATTTAGAGATACCGGATCTTAGGATCCAATCCCAAAAGGGATAATTTCAAAGGTTCATAAAGTGAATTGAACCATATCATGGATGGAGAATTATAAATGTAAATTGAGGTGCATTAGGATAAAGATTTTTCCTTAATTTAAAAGAATTGGGAGATAATTCATAATTAGAAGCGACATGTTAGCTTCAAGCGAGAAATAGTATGATTATACTAAGTGGGGTTAATGTGTGAGAATTGACGATTAGTGTATCAAGAGAGAGAGATATACTAAACAATGATACTAATCAATTGCGCCTAAGAGCGTATAATGAAAATGAGAAATGATGTGGCTGGTATACCTTATATGATGGTATATCTTTATTATGTGATTATGTATGTATACCATATATGATGGTATATACATATATAGTTAAGCATACCCCGTCCTTGCTATCATTGGGAAGTTTCATGCGTTGAGGGTGAGCATCCTGGCTAGATGAGCCGGGTGTGGATATTCCCCAGGTCATAGTCGTCCGTGGTGGTCAACATATGACATATATATATACATTTATTTATTTTGGGGGTGAGAGGTCGTGGGTATGTGTCGCTCTCACTTGCCGGTTAGGAGATATGACCGCTTCCCGGACGTTGTGTGCGTGAGTTGATCACGAGGTGGGTGTCGTTGAACCCCACCAAGTGGCCCCAGTTTGTTACGTATATGGGGTGCTGGAAGATGATAGCATGTGAGCCTGCGTCCTTCGAGTTATAGCTCGGTTGGATGGTTATTATTGTTTGTGCTTGTACTTGGGTATCAAGGGCATAATGGACCTCAACGACCTACATTGCCAGGATTAGTGTATCGGGGGGGTTCCTTGTTTGGATTTCGCCTCGGCGAGACGTCCCACGCATGAACCGCAGTGTAATGTTGGAACTTGGGGATAAGTTAGTCCTTAATGCTCATACTTAGACTTATATATATATATATATATATATATATATATATATATATATATATATATATATATATATCACCTATCCCGACAATCGACAGTGCCAGGAGTAGTGTAACGGGGGGGTCCTTGTTTGGATTTCGTTTCGGCGAGACGCCCCACGCATGAAACGCCGTGTAATGTTGAGAATTGGGAATATTAATTAATTAAAATTGGATAATAATAATTTGGGTTACATGCATCTTGCATTGAGGGCGTAATGAGCCCCGAGGATCGATACGGTCAGGAGTAGTGTAACGGGGGGGGGGGGGTCCTTGTTTGGATTTCTCTTCGGCGAGACGTCCCACGCACGAAACGCGGCGCTGTGTTGAGAATCGGGAGGAGTTTATTCCTTAACTCTTGATGCTAATAAATCATATATAATAATTAAATATATATTGTTTATATGCCTTATGAGGGCATCACTAGAATATAAATTCTAGTAATTGAAAATGTTGATGTATTGTGATGATGTGGATATAAGAACGATTGTATAACTTTATATGTTCAACAAATGAACATTATAAAGTTCACCATAATGCTAATACTAAAGCATATAAACTTAATGAAATAAATAAGTGTAGATTGAGAGATAAGTTAGATGATTTCAATTAAATTATTTCACTTGGGATTAAGTTAGAGTCCTTTCCCTTATGAGAATTGGGTATCCTTTTGGATATCACGCACATACGTAAGCGCGCGCATTAGTGGAGGGGCGAGTTGAATTTTCATGGAGAGTTCGATTCCATTAAAATCATGTAATAATGCATTTTTAATTATTATGCATTTTAATACAATTACTATAAAATGTTTTTCAACTCGGGATCTGACCCGTTTATATTTTCTTCCTCCTTGTATATATTGTATTACTTTAGGTGTTCCTCCACACGGACGCCTTTGTTGTCCATCCATCCAGTGTATTCGTGGAGCTGTGGCAGTAGCGGACTGTTGCGGCATTTGTTCTTAGTCGATCCCTAATTTTTGTATATCTAGATTAGGATTCAGTTGTGTATTGAGTTATTACTCAAAGTGTTGTAGATTAACACTTTTATATTTCATTTCTTAGATTTGTATTGACTGTTACCCGACAGCTTATTCGGGTATTTCAATTGTACATTGTATTGCACTCTTTTATATATTTGGAGTTTGCACTTATCACTCATCATAGTTAGATGTGTATAGTTAGTTGTGATTGCATTATTGGTTTTGTTGTTGTTGTTAAATAAAAGTTTTAAATTTTTGACAATCCACTTTTAATGATTTCGGGTAGTTAGCCGTATATTATTAGTATTGTCAGTTGATGTTGAGACTGTACCATTTGAGATACCTGATTTAATGTAGTATAGGGCTGGCCACCCGTTATTATTTTAAGCGGGTTGTCACAAATGGTATCAGAGCATCAGGTTCTAGTGTCTTTAGGATCTGTGTGCGTTACTGCGATCTTCCGTAAGCGTTCTTGATATAGAGCCTTATTATTAGGACGCTTGCATACATACGTCCATATTTGTTCTGCGATTTGAAAATATTTGAAAGGCGTCCTAATACAACTGTTCTTGTTTCAGATGCCATCGAAGGGAGTTCGTTCATGCAAGGCAAACAAAGGGGCTAAATCGCAACCCCAAATGCCTCTGAGGAACATGACTACAGATGAAGTTACCGATATTGTGGCACAAGCAGTAACTGCTGCCATTTCCACGATGGCGCAGCAATCTGCCATTCGAGCAGCCCCACCCCATTTAGGATTGACTTTGTGGGAGAGAGTGAAGGAAGATTTTAGTAAGGGGCATCCTCCCGAGTTTGCAGGGGGAGTTGATGCAATGGCTGCAAGTCAATGGAAGAATAGTATGCAGAGGCATCTTCGTATGGTAGAGTGTAGCGAGGTGCAAGAACAGTTTTTAGTCACCTTTAAGTTATCGGGTGCAGCCCTTCAATGGTGGGAGTCTGTCACCACATCTGAACAGAAAGATACTTTGCCTATAAAGGAATTTTGAGAGCTTTTTGATCGAAGGTATTTCCCTTCCCCTAATCAAGACATAAAGATTTTTCAAGGTAATAGAACGGTGGCGGAATATGAAGAATATTTTTCTAGATGGGGGAAATTAGTACCTAATGAGGTAAATACGAAAGAGAAACGTATATCAAAGTTTGTTCGAGGCTTAGATTAGAGAATTCGACAACATTTGTTAGAGAGTCCCAAGTTAGCGACTTTCATCGAGGTAGTGAATGCGGCACTATTAAAGTGTCATGAATGTCGTCTTTGTTCGCAAGAGGGTAAGAACTTTGGAGATTCGAGTTCATCAAGTAAGTTTGGGGATGAGAGTGCCAGTAATGCGAGTGAGCGAAAAGAATTTGTGGGTAAGTGTTTCTTTTGTAAAGAGATAGGTCATAGAAAGAGAGATTGTCCTAAAAGAGGTAAAAGACCATGTTTTGATGAAATTTTGGAAGTGCAACCCCTACAACAGATTCGAGGTCATTTTAGACTGGGGGACCATGTTTGGGAGCCCATTGATGAGAAGGGCAATCGGACTAGAGATGAAATAAGGTAAGTTTATTTTCCTTAATGAATAGGATGATTACTATGTAAAGTTTTGGGAATATCGTACGGGAGATATTTACGAAAGGGTAGTGCTATAGCCCTATTATGTATGTAATGACCCTAAAAAAGGTAATTTTGAGCAAGTTGGGCTCTTATGTTATTATCTTTTGTAATAATAGATGATTTTGCAAGGTGCTCAAAAAGAGCCATAAACCTTGTGGTGAATGTAAGAATGGTTATGGATGATAAGTAGTTATGATAAAGCTACTTCTTTTACATAGTCATGATAGACTTATATATAATTGTTGTATTCCAAATGTGGATGTGCCTTATATATGGCAATACGTTGATATGATATGAGATATCATTACTGAAAAGAGTTTGGATTATGGATTGATGGGACACAGGAAAATTTTAGCTCATAATTAGGCAAATTCTTATGAGCTACATATTGTTATATGTATGATGATTTAATAGACCTTGTGTGGGACATAAGGCATTTTATATTATATTATATTATATTATATTATATTATATTATATAAACCATTTTCAAACAAACCATTTTCAAAATAAAGCTTTTTATCAGCCTTCGGGCTATTTCAAAATGATTTTTTCCCAAAACATTTTTCTTTTTAAAATCTAGTCCGAATTTAACAAACTCTCTGTAGAGGGGGCTTGAGGGTAACCCCGAGATTAGGGACAAATTCCCAATTAGCAACAGTGTTCGAGATTAAGCAACCGAGGCAGCTCAAGCGTCGCAACTCAGCGAGGCAGCTTGACGCGGCAGCTCATATTTTAGCTTGTTGTATTAGTCACATTGTATTTTCATTATTGATTTCTGTAAGCTATAACGGTTGTAATGATGTAACGAGAATAATAAAGAGTTTTAGTGTGAAGTCAAACGGTACTTGCGAGAGACCAGGCTTAGCAGGGCCTGGGAGAGCTGTCATGCTCTATCGAATGACCTCACCGTGGGAACTTTAGAGGGACTTGGTTTGGAGGATTGAGAAGTAAGGCACCGTTGGGGCTTGTCCTGACCATCCTAGATACACCTGGTAAAACACCGAAGGACCCTGACCGTGGAACCTCAAGCGGAGCAGCTTGGAGTTCCATCGGGCATTGAGTTATGGACCAAACAGCCCTCTACTTAAAAGTCACATATACTGTGGGTGATGTCACTAGCCATCTAAACAATGTCAGACATGCACTTGAGTTAACCACCGTGGTATTTGGGGCTGTCAGGCAGTTGGTAAGCCACCTCTGCGACAACAGTCCCCTGACACACGATGGTTAGGCAAAAAGGCATGTCTTGGCATTTAATGTTTATGACGTGGAGACAGCTAGTACATCAGGTATTTAGTGTTGTGACATAAAGTATGAGGGATGTCTTTCATAGTTTTAATGACTGAGTTGCCTCGGGGGTGGTGTGGGGGGCTATTTAAGGGCCCCAACCACCTTTGAGGAGGAGAGAGACTTTTGGAGAGTTCAGAAGTTATTGCAAAACCAGAGAGTTTACTCACCCACCATTGTCATTTATTACGAAGCTTTTAATACTTAACAGAGATTCCTGAGGGTATTTGGTGTGGTTTTACCTGCCTACCAAGGTGTATCTAGGGTGCTTACTTCTCTCTCCCTCTAGCTAAGCCACTTCTAAAGTTCATTATTATTCCCCGAGTTATACACGAGAGACTTTGTGAGTTTAAGCTGAGTTTACCTTCATTGGGTTCATGTTTATATGTTCTGTCATTGATCCTAAGCTTTGACCAGCTGGCTTATCATTACCATACTCAATAGGGGGTCACGCCTCCATATATATGATCTAAAGTACCCTCTTACATTTGGCGACTCTGCTGGGGAGGCATCCTTCTAGGGAAGGAGTATGGCGCAGGATAATGCTACTAGAAGACTCAATTTCGATGACATACAGCATAATGAAGAACAGGCTGCGAGGGAGCAGGAGGCCCTAAGAGATGGGGCTCCTCGAGTAGAGGTACCGCTGGCTCCAACAACGATAGGCATCCCAGGGGCTACACAACCTTCCACGAGCGCGGGGTTGGGACCTGCCCAAATGGCGCTCCTCATGAGCAAATTTTACGAGTTTTTGCAAACCCCAGTAGCTTCAACTATGCTGGGAGGATTGGAGACTAATGCCTTCGTAACACCAGGAGTGGCCCCAGGGGCCCCACCAGGGGCAGGCATTACGGGAGCGGTCCCAGCAAGTGTACCCTCTGTTGTGAACCCAACTGTGGGCGGCTCAGGAGTTTCAACGGCACAACCGATAACGTTCGCTCCGGTTGCAACGAGCGCTCAACCGTCGGCCCCATTGCAGGTGGCCCCAGTAACCTCGCCCTTGGAAGAGATGAGAAAAGAGATGCAGAAGGAGATGCTGAAGTTCATGTAGTCTTCCTCGCAGGCTGTGGGCGAGGTGGCAGCGGTCTACGATGACTTTCGGACACCTTACCCCCAGGAGTACAACGACGAACCCTACCCGAAGGACTATATTCCCCCTACCTTTGAAAAATACTCAGGGAAGGGTGGGAACCCGAAGGAACACATTAAGCGTTTCGTTGAACACCTGGGAGCGCACTGCAATGACAAAAAGCTTAGGCTGAGGGAGTTTTCCAAATCCCTGACTGATAAAGCATACACTTGGTACTCTCATCTGCCTCCCAATAGTGTCTCCACGTGGGAGGAGATGCATGTATTGTTTGTCCGAAAGTTCTTCTTGGCAGAAGATGAGTTCACCCTAACCCAACTTGGCAGGGAGAGGCAAAGGCCAGGAGAAGAGGTAGTGGCCTATATTCGAAGGTTTAGGGAAAGATCTCTCGACGTGAGGGAAGAAGCTAAGGAGGACAGGTTACTACAGATTTGTGCTGAGGGATTACTTCCTGAGTATATCTGTCACCTGATCAATGAGACACGCGAGGGAACATTTTCAGCATTCTTAAAATCCGCAAGAAATATATCTTTGGTGGTACCGCCTAGCCCGATAGTAGCTCCCATGGTGTTCAGACAGCCGATACAACCCATCGGGGGAAGGTCTCAGGCCCCACGGGTGGGATATATCGAGAGGGAAGATGGGGGCAAGGCCTAGAGGAAGGACAACAAAAAAAAGTTCGAAAGAGATAGAGAAGACCCGCCACCGTTACCCTGTACGGTGGAGGAGGCTGTGAGTTGCTATAACGCAATGGTCCAAGGCGGAACGGTTTACGAACCAAAGAGTGTCCCGGTGGGAGAGCCCGACGCGGCAACTAGGGCCAATCCCAAATATTGTCAGGTTCATCGAAAGGTCCAGCATCCAACAGAAAGCTGCTTCACGCTGCGAAGAATCATCGGCAAGTACATGAAGGCGGGAACATTACAAATCCCCCCGCAGAACGTTAACAATAACCCACTCCCGGCACATGGGGCCAATGTAGTAACGGCCTACGATAATGAGGCAGAGCGGGAGAGGGGAGGGGCAACAATGGAGTTCGATAAAGCACTGGAGCATTGCACTAGGGGAATGGCTAACGTAGTTCTGGCTTATGATGAAGCAAGTGCTAGGGACGTAGAAGACGCCTACAGCGTTGAGGGCGAGGAAACGGACCCAGTCATAGAATATAGCGCAGTTTCAAAATCTCCAAAGTTCACTTGGTTCTTCGACCAAGTGGGAATCCCAAAAAAGAGAAGAATGGAGATAACGCAGGCGATCTTGGATATTACAAGAAGAAATGCGGCCCCCTCGCTAAGGTGGAGGGGACCCATGGCTAGGCTGGTAAAGAAGTTCCTATCAGAGGTAACGTTCAGCGATGTGGATAGAGCTGTAAGGTTCCCCCATAATAGGCCCCTGTATGTAACGGCCAGTATTAACGGGGTTAGCTTTGCCAAGACTCTTATGGACGGGGGTGCTTCCATCAACATTATGCCAATAAACTCCTTCCACGCGGCTAATATTCCGGAAGAAAGGTTGGTTGCCATGCCCTTGGTAATCTCGGGCTACGATAATCAATCTTCCAAATCCATTGGGTATGTAAACGTGGGGATAGTGATGGGAAATCTGAGTTCCCATATCAAATTCCATGTAATAGAAAGCGCAACTTCCTATCATTTGTTAGTAGGGAGAGTATGGATGCACAACCAAGGGTTAGTTCCCTCAACTTACCATCAATGTGCTAAGGCGAATATCAAGGGGACAGAAGTGACTATTAGGGCAACTAAGAGGCCTTTCGCTATCGAAGAAGCACACTTGGTGGATGCAGCCTTTTATACAGAGCTCGAAGAGGACGTGCGAGTTCTAACGAGAAGAATGGAGGGAGCATGGGTCCTCTCGATTAGAGAAAGAATGGGACCTTTAAATGAGAGTGGTGAGGGGAAGAGGATCGAGGAAACATACCGGACGGTCCCCCGACCCCAGAACATATCGAAGCAGCTCAAAGAAAAGATGAGGCCTAGGGCAGACCCAGGCGAGCATGAGGTCCAACGACAAAGCGTGTTAAGTCGTTTTTCAGGGGAAAGAATCGCTGAGGCTTCCATATAAAGGAAGAGAAAGGCCGTGGCAACAGCTACCAGCAGGCAATGCAAGAAGATTGTCACTGAAGAGGGAAAAGTGGTGTACCGCTTGTAATGGTGTGAACGGGCGGCCGAAAAGACTGACAATGAGGTTGACCCGATATACGAGTGCTTTTTAGTGGATCAACGGGGGCAGTGTATGGTGATAGACAACTCCAGCATACAAGAGTTCATAGAAGATGTTGCCGAAGAACCGGACTACATGACAGACCAACCAAGGCCCCAGGCACAAGAGTTGGAGCAACTAAACCTAGCAGAAGAAGGGGAAGACCCAAGGCCTATCTTCATCTCGAAAGATCTTGTTAAGGAGAAAAAAAAGCCTTGGTTAACCTGATTTGGGAGTTCATAGATGTCTTCGCATGGAAGTACACTGAAATGGAAGGGCTGGATGAGGAAGTGAGCTGCCACAAGTTGAACGTGATCCCTTCGGCTATTCCAGTAAATCAGGCAACAAGAACGTACAAGCCTGAAATAGATTTAAAGATTAAAGAAGAGGTCCAACGCTTATTAGCAGCAGGGTTTATCAAGCCTATACAACACCCCCTCTAGCTATCTAGCATTGTGCCAGTAGGGAAGAAAGATAAAAACCAAATAAGGATCTGCGTGGATTTCAGAGACTTGAATAGGGCCTGCCCTAAGGATGAGTTTCCCCTACCCTCCATCGACAGTTTGATAGACGCCACGGCTGGTCATGAGATGTACAGCTTCATGGATGGATATGTGGGATACAACCAGATTAAGATGGACCCTTCTGACGCAGAGAAAACAACATTCAGAACGCCGTTGGGCAACTTCATGTACAAGGTAATGCCGTTTGGACTCAAGAACGCCGGAGCTACGTACCAAAGAACGATGATGACCATTTTTCATGACTTCTTCCACAAATTTGTGGAATTCTACGTGGACGACTTGGTCATCAAATCGAAGAAGGAAGAGTCCCATCTGAACGATTTAAGGAAGGTGTTTGCTCGGTGCAGGAGGTACAAGTTAAGGATGAACTCGTTGAAGTGTGTCTTTGGGGTAACAAGTGGTAAGTTTTTAGGCTTCGTGGTTAATCGGCAAGGGGTACAGATGGACCAGGACAAACAGCGGGCAATCCTGGAAATGCCATGTCCAAGAACGGCGAAGGAGCTGAAAATTTTTCTTGGTAAAGTCTCCTACCTTAGGAGATTTGTGCCTGGATTGGCCGAAATAACACACCCACTGATGCTGCTGCTACGAAGGAACACGAAATTCAGATGGGAAGAGGTTCACCAGAAGTCCCTCGTTGGGATGAAAAAGCTGCTCGTATCACCACAAATCATGGTTCCTCCCCAGGCGGGAGCCCCGTTGCAGCTATACCTCACATCCACCACGAGGTCCGTCGGAGCTCTGCTAGCACAAGAAGTAGACGGGCAAGAACGACCTGTTTACTACCTCAGCAGAATTATACATGGGCCAGAAGTTAGATATACTAGTTTAGAAAGGCACTGTTTAGCCTTGGTCTTTGTAGCACAAAAGCTTAGGCATTATATGCTGTCTTTTACCATTCATATTGTAACTAGATGTGACCCAATTAGATATTTGCTCGCAAAGACTATATTGATTGGTAGGGCAGCTAGATGGTTCCTCATTCTCTCTGAATATGACTTAAAATGCGTGGTCCCTCGCACAATCAAAAGCCAGGCGTATGCTGACTTATTGGCTATCTTCCCTTCAGGAACCTTTGAGCCACCTAGGGAAGACATTCCAGGAGATGATCTGTAGGCCAATTACCTGGATGCAACTGAGGAGGAATGGACGATGCAGTTCGACGGATCTTCGGTAGAAAAGAAGGGAGGGGCGGGGGTTGTTCTTTCAAAAGGGATGGAAGAGATTTGCCTTTCCTACAAACTAGATTTCCCTTGCTCTAATAACGAGGCAGAGTACGAGGCGTTGGTACTAGGGCTTATAGAGGCTCTTCGGAGGGGAATCTGTTCACTCTGCATTAAGGGTGACTCGAACTTGGTAATTCAGCAGGTAAACGGAGAATATGCGTTGAAACACATGAGCCTGGCGCCCTATAGAGCAATCATTCAAAGGCTCCTCAACCAGTTCCATCGGACCAAGATCAGGAGACATCCCAGAACGATGAACCGCCATCCCGACGCCTATGCCACTATTGCCCAGAAGATGATAATGAAAACCAATGAGACTACAGTTGTGATCCAACGAAGAACAGGCCCTTCGGTAGTACAGTCAATATTACCAATGGAGGAAGAAGTGGGCTGGAGAAGGGATATTAAGAAACAACTGGAGTCTGATGAGGAGGCGATGGGGCTAAGAGAGTTGGCCCAATATTTTACATGCCAGGGGAATCTCTATTTTAGAAATATAGGAGGATGGCTGTCAAGATGCGTTAGCCCTGAGGAGGCCGAGCAAATATTGAAGAAAATGCATAACGAACACTGCGAAACGACCGAGATACCTCTATACAGGAGAATTCAAAGGGAGGGGTATTTCTGGCCTAGAATGAAGCAAGATGCGGCAGAGCTACAACGGAAATGTAATAAGTGTCAGCTATTATTCGAAGCAGCTGAGTGCCATTTTATTAAAGCTCAAACGGACTGGAGGCAGCCCTACATCGACTTCATTCAGGGGGTTGTCCCAACGGAGAAAATAGATGCAATGGGTCTGAGGTAAAGGGATCCAAGGTTCTACGTCCAGGAGGGGCAGCTTTATCGAAAGGGGTACTTTAACAGGCCCTTGCGATGTGTCACAAGGGAAGAAGCAGTGGAGGTCCTCAAACAAGCGCACAATTCAGCACATATAGGAGGTGCCAAGCTGTATGATCAGTTGATGACATTGGGGTATTATTGGCCAACAATGGAGAAAAACTCTGCTGAGTTTGTTCGAAAATGCAAGGCTTGCCAACTTCATGGGAATATGATTCATGCCCCATCAACAGACTTGCACTCCCTATCAACGCCCTATCCATTTCATACTTGGGCGTTCGACCTAGTGGGGGCAATCCACCCCTCTTCGAGAGGCAAGATATGGATACTAGTAGCAACAAAATGTTTCACAAAATGGGCCGAGGCAATACCACTCAAACGAGCAACAACTAGGGTGGTGAGCAACTTCATCAGAGAATACATCATTTGCCATTTGGGATCCCCAAAGTAATTCTCTCGGATAATGGGACCCCCTTCGTCAATTCTGAAGTAACAATGCTCACGGACAAATACTCCATTGTTCATCACACTTCAACGGTGGCATACCCAAAGGGAAATGGTCAGGCTGAAGCAACTAACAAAACCCTGATTAATATTTTAGCCAAAATGATGGAAGACTTTCCAGGGGCGTGGGATGACAAGATACCAGCTGTCTTGTGGGCCTATCGAACAACCAAGCGAAAACCCAAAGGATACACGCCGTTCTCTCTTGTCTATGGGGCTGAGGCAATACTCCCAGTAGAATTGGAAGTTCCCTCTGCTCGTTATGCCTTGAGAAGTAGCATGCTCCCTCACAGCAGACATGTACAGCTGGAAGCGTTGGATGAGCACAGAGATAACTCGATGCAACACTTTCAAATATATACGAAACAACTCTCCAGTGCATATGATAACTTGGTGAGACCAAGGAAGTTCGTGGAAGGAGACCTCGTATTGAAAGCAGCAGTGAAGCACATCAGGGGACTTCCTCTACCAAAGTTCGCAGCCAACTGGGAGGGACCTTACGTTGTGAAGGAAGCGCATGACTCAGGTTATTGCTTAATTTCGAAGATAGAAGAAGACAAGCCATTTAAGATTAACAATAAGTGGCTGAAGGTTTAAAATGTGTAAAACAACCAAGTTTGAACTGATGTTATGACTATATATAAATATACAAGTTTTGGGTGACATTTTTTTAGAATAATGGAAGAATTGCAGAAACACAAAACTCTATAGCACACAGCAGCAGTCACAACACGCGAAGGGATTGAAAAGTATATGTTCTTCATTCATAAACAATAGAGCATTACAAAATTTCTTTTGGGAGCTATTGCCCAAGAATTACATAGATAAAAGCAGTAAAGGATCTGTATACAAGAAGTAACTACTCTAAAAGAAAAGATAAATCTGAGGAAGAAAAAAAATCTCCAGGCAGGCCCGAAGAAGCTGTTGTGAAAGACCGTTGGGAGTGAATGGAAACCTCCAGCCTCGTTTGCACTTGCGTACATTCGATCAGGAGTCTCTCACGCTTCAGTTTGGCCAGGCACAAAGCTTCTTCGGCATCCTTCACCTCTTGATCCACTGCTTCCAAAAGAGGTGCCAATGCGACCAACCTAGCTTCCTCAGCTTGCTGGTCCTCCTGGTGCTTTCGTAACACCTCCCTCTGGCCGATCAGTTGCTGGTTCTTCAAGGTCTTTAGATACGTTATAAGCCAGTCAAAACGGAAACCATCACGTCCCAACTCCTTCAGAAAACCCAAAAATTGGTTAAGAAGGGATCTGGTAACACTTGCAGTAGGGGTACCGGTAATTTCAGCAACAACGATCGCCATGCCTTGCAGTCTGTGACTCATCACATGAATATTGGAGCGCAGGCAATCTGGTGTGAAGGTCTCAGGATGACGATTCACCAGTTGCTCGATCACCAATCGATGGTTGACAGGCATTTGAGGAGACTGTCGAAGCACCATGAGGCAGAACGCATGAGGAGCCAGGTCGGGAAGAGGCAGCTCGCACCCAGACTCGCTCTCGGCTGCAGCACCAGTCGTAGAACCTTGATCATCATGAATAGAATTTTCTGAAACATCAGGTTCTCGGAAGGGCGAGCCTACAGGTGAGAGAACTGGGGGTGAATTTTCTCGAGAAACCTGAAAAGAAAAAGCCCAAATAATGGAATTATGAATAAAAACTTAACAAGTGTTTTCGTTGTTAAGTCACCGTTATAAGGTGGAGTTTGTGAAAAAAAATCTTAACAAGCGCTTTCGTTGTTAAGTCACCGTTATAAGGTGGAGTTTATGAAAAATCTTAACAAGCGCTTTCGTTGTTAAGTCACCGTTATAAGGTGGAGTTTGTGAAAAAAATCTTAACAAGCGCTTTCGTTGTTAAGTCACCGTTATAAGGTGGAGTTTGTGAAAAAAAATCTTAACAAGTGTTTTCGTTGTTAAGTCACCGTTATAAGGTGGAGTTTATGAAAAATCTTAACAAGCGCTTTCGTTGTTAAGTCACCGTTATAAGGTGGAGTTTGTAAAAAAAAAAACTTAACAAGTGTTTTCGTTGTTAAGTCACCGTTATAAGGTGGGGTTTATGAAAAAACTTAACAAGTGTTTTCGTTGTTAAGTCACCGTTATAAGGGGGAGTTTAAGAACAATCTTATGAAAAATCATAAGATGGAGATTATGGAAAATCTTAACAAAAGATAGCAAGGAAAATATACCTCAGTCACAACGGGAGCATATGAGGCAGCCACAGGGACAGGAACCGTTGGGGGAGAGATTATTACCCCAGAAGCCATAACGGGGTCCCTGGACGCAGAAGCCTCCACGCTTGTCAAAACCTGATCACCCGTATAAGGCACAAGGGCCAGCATATTGGGTTCATCATGGGAAGACACTGAGCCCTCAAACAAAGCCACATCAGGAGGAGCTGTAAACACACCAACCTGGGCCCTCACTGCAGGAGTTGGTGCAAGATTGGGAGAAAACTGTGCACAAAGCCAAATGTTAGTAAAGAATAATGAGCACAAAAAATATGAAGAATATCCATACGTGCTACTTACCTCAGTTATGATACTAAAAAGAGGAATGGCAGTTAGAGGTCTCATCAGCGTCGTTGGAAGAAGAACGCTTGCCAACAGCGAGGACATTTCAACCTGGGGTGCACAAAAACACCTCAGTGTTCAGTAGGCCAAATAAGAAAAGAATGGGACCAAGGACAATAACAAACAAATTAAAGAGGAAACCATACCTCGGGTCCACTCTCCTCAATAGGAACAATGGGAAGAGGAACCTCAGGTGAGGCCTGTAAATCAGAAGGGACCAAGGGTGTTATCTCGGGATGTGCCACTTCGGTCAGGGTTACCACTTCAGGCGAGGAATCACTCGCAGGGTCAACGGCATCACCTCCCACAATGACTTCCCTCGCACGTTGGCTGACTCCACGGTGAGAATACGTAAGCCCTGTCATGGGGGAACGGGGAGGAGTCACATCGGTATGAGATGCACCGAAGCGTCCCCCCACAAAAGGGCTCACGGGAGGACTGGAAGGGTCTGGTCTTTCTATTTCAGCTCCTTGCACCACAATTGTCAAAAAAAAAAAAGAGAAGGAAAAATATATGTATAAGTAAAGATAGTCCTCCTTAAGCAAAAGGGCAATAATAACTAAATCAGGCATACATACCTCCGATTCAGAAGGAGAATGAGAAGACACGACCACGGGCGAAGAGGGAGGAGTAGCAGCAACTGAGGGGGCAGGGGTGGATTGCACCTCAGGGATCGAGTGTACCTCAGGAGTCCATTTCTTCTGGGACTTGGTGCCCATAGTCTTCTTCCTCGAGCCAGCTGCACTAATACTGACCCCTTGAGGAACCCTGGAACTCTTCCTCTTCCTAGCCGTTGGCTCTTAAGGATCCACCACCACCGTGGGAAAAGCAACGGAGGAAGGGACAACGACTGCATGCCGTTGATACTCGGCATTTATTCGGTCTAGCTCTGCTTGGGCCTCCCTCCTTACATGCTCAGCCATCTCGGCAGGCATGGGAGGTGGAACGGAGGCTATGGGAAGAGCCGCTACAGGAGTTTTGGGCTTCTGGGACTTCGACTTGGATGACCCACTCTGGGCCATTTTTGCCCTCTTGGCAGGTGGTGGAGAAGCCCCCTCGTGGGTAGTAGCTGCAGTAGAGGGGGCAGCCTTCTTCGAAATAGCAAGAGTCCTCGGTCTTGGCGTTGCAACTGGAACCATGGGGCAAAGTGGGGGAAGCTCGGTAGGAGGTGCTTTGTGGGTTGAACTTGGGGGGAATTCTATCCCAAGCACAGAGTTGCCTTTTAGCCCCAACTCTAGGGCAGAGAATGAAGAAACGGGAGGGTACACCGGCTCTCCCTCAATGAATTTAGCAATTTTAGCTAGTTGTTTTGGCCAATACTTGGTGGCAAACAAAGGGGTCACATCCCCATGCCTAGTAATACTGGGAATGGTGACACGCCCAGCCATTGTTGAAGATATCCCCCATGCAGCAGTCGAAGAAAACAAGGAGCATGCCTCGCCAAAGGAGACTTTGGGGTTTGATGATTGGAAAACTGGACGTGGCACCCCCTGGTCAAACCCAAACTGACGGCTGCATCGGTTGGGGTTATAATGCTCGCTCGAGTATCCCCACTCGAGGTAGGAGGGCTGATATCCAGGAGAAAGGAGAAGAACCACGGCAAGCGAGGGATCCTCAATATCGGGAGACGGGTCCTGTATCACTCTGGCATCATGATGGAAAAATTTACAAGTATGAAAAAAGGCCTCTTCTTGATAGGGCCTCATAACGAAACTCTCAAAACGATCAATCACGGAAATCAACTCCTTTCGGTTTTGTCTTTTATGATAAATGAAGGACCGAGGAGGCAAAATTGTTTCAGCCGAAGGAGGACTGTTGGGCTTGGCCGCTACGGCAGGAAAGCGAAAGTAGAGAAAGTTAGTCAGAAGCACACTGTTGGCAAAATTGGCCAAATTATAACGGCCAATGGAGCGTTCCATGTCAAATAAAGCCCTATCCAACCAGGTGTACAGGGATCCCAAGGCAATTGCAGCCAGGGGAAGCTTTATGCCTCGAGCTAAGCGAAGGGACAGGTTGATAAGGTCCCTTCGGGGCTGGTCGTTGGGCTTGCCCGTAAAAAAGAAACGGGAAAGAATCACAAGAATATAGGCGGGAAGCTCCAACGGCGTACCTTGACCAGGGGCAGCTGATGAGGAACTGCCTTCACCAGCACCCTTGAAGAAATAATTGATCAAGGGAGAGAAAGTAGCTTTGTTGGAAGAACCGATACAGCTTCAGCATATGCGATCCAACTCCAAACGATCTGCAATCTCTCGAGCATCAAGAGCCTCATCGGTGTAAGGCTCATGGCCTGTTGCATCGAGGCCCAGGAGCTCGCACACGTCCTCCAGAGTTATAGTAAACTCACCCCAGGCAGCAATGAACGTATGAGTATCCACGTTCCAGCGAGAGACCAGTATAGGCAGGGCAGCGTTATTCTTTGATAGAGTAAACTCACCAAACCATCTAGCCCGTTGAAGGCCGATCTTAGTAAGGACATCAACATAAGAACTCTGCATGTGAGAGTTCCAGGCAGCAAAGTGCGCAGGGGACCCCCCGGGTGCTTCAAAATTAATATGGGACCATGGGAAGTCCCCTCGCTCCAAGCGACATCTGAGAGTTCCTTCTGGGGGCAGAAATCCCCACTTAGACACCTTTTCGTCCTCATCACCCAACAAGAGGGCGTCAAACTTGGAAGAAAAGCAGACAGCCTTACAGGCAACGGCAAAGCCATCACCCTCCCCAAAAATGGGAGAGCGACGGTAAAATCTCAGCTGTTCTTGGCGAGCAGCACCCAGGGCGGAGGCAGCAGTGGTGGTGGCAGACGGAACACTGGTGGCGGAAACGGTGGGGTTGCTTGAAGACGCCATGAAAAACAATGAAGTTGTAACAGAGAAAGCTTCGAGAGAAAAGGGATTGAGAGCAAGAATGGAGACGGACGACCACAAGTGGGGGTATAGCAGATGAAGAATAAAGCTCTTGCAACAATGGAGTCTCTCTCTCTCTCTTTCTAAAAAAGAAACGACAGTCTGATGAAGAAGATAATAACGAAGTAAGAAAAAAACAAAGGAGAAGGTTCAAAGTATTTTGAATATGGCTGTTGAGAATTTCGAGTTTGGCGTTTAGATTTCCCCACCCTCGCACGTGCACGGCCACCTGTAATCATTTCACATGAACACGTGGCACTTCGGGAAGCGCTTTGACAGTTGAAAAGACAGCGCCACGTCATTAATGAAATGACGCATAGAGAACAGGAAGCGTTGTCTTCTTCAGCAAGCTTGAGTTTTTGGCGCCAATCTTTTTGTCAGACTTATCTAACAAGGCCCCAACGAAGAAGATGTCCCAACGGTTACACAAAGAAAAATCCATCAAGTTGAGTCATTTCGTGCAGACATTTTTTGTTCCAACAAATCTCTCCCCGAGGGGGCAAATGTAGAGGGGGCTTGAGGGTAACCCCGAGATTAGGGACAAATTCCCAATTAGCAACAGTGTTCGAGATTAAGCAACCGAGGCAGCTCAAGCGTGGCAACTCAGCGAGGCAGCTTGACGCGGCAGCTCATATTTTAGCTTGTTGTATTAGTCACATTGTATTTTCATTATTGATTTCTGTAAGCTATAACGGTTGTAATGATGTAACGAGAATAATAAAGAGTTTTAGTGTGAAGTCAAACGGTACTTGCGAGAGACCAGGCTTGGCAGGGCCTGGCAGAGCTGGCATGCTCTATCGAATGACCTCACCGTGGGAACTTTAGAGGGACTTGGTTTGGAGGATTGAGAAGTAAGGCACCGTTGGGGCTTGTCCTGACCATCCTAGATACACCTGGTAAAACACCGAAGGACCCTAACCGTGGAACCTCAAGCGGAGCAGCTTGGAGTTCCATCGGGCATTGAGTTATGGACCAAACAACCCTCTACTTAAAAGTCACATCTACTGTGGGTGATGTCACTAGCCATCTAAACAATGTCAGACATGCACTTGAGTAAACCACCGTGGTATTTGGGGTTGTTAGGCAGTTGGTAAGCCACCTCTGCGACAACAGTCCCCTGACACACGATGGTTAGGCAAAAAGGCATGTCTTGGCATTTAATATTTATGACGTGGAGACAGCTAGTACATCAGGTATTTAGTGTTGTGACATAAAGTATGAGGGATGTCTTTCATAGTTTTAATGACTGAGTTGCCTCGGGGGTGGTGTGGGGGGCTATTTAAGGACCCCAACAACCTTTGAGGAGGAGAGAGACTTTTGGAGAGTTCAGAAGTTATTGCAAAACCAGAGAGTTTACTCACCCACCATTGTCATTTATTACGAAGCTTTTAATACTTGACAGAGATTCCTGAGGGTATTTGGTGTGGTTTTACCTGCCTACCAAGGTGTATCTAGGGTGTTTACTTCTCTCTCCCTCTAGCTAAGCCACTTCTAAAGTTCATTATTATTCCCTCAGTAATACACGAGAGACTTTGTGAGTTTAAGCTGAGTTTACCTTCATTGGGTTCATGTTTATATGTTCTGTCATTGATCCTAAGCTTTGACCAGCTGGCTTATCATTACCATACTCAATAGGGGGTCACGCCTCCATATATATGATCTAAAGTACCCTCTTACCAATCCCCGACGTCACTACATAAGTAGTGTATAGGGAGGGTTCCTTGTTTGGATTTCACTTTTGCGAGACGTCCCCCATACGAAAGTGGCGATTGTCAGGAATTGAGAGGAGTTATTTCTATGGACCATTCAAATTTTTACTCTATTCAAATTTTAGTATTATTTATATTATTGGAATTGTGGAATTTTGGGGGCAAACAAAGCCTTATTATGATTACTGTGAGCATAAAACTCAAATATAAAGCGTGTATGGGCGCCCTAGTTGTGGAAATTGGTTTCATAAAACTCAATATTGATTTAAAATAAAATTAACTAAATAAATTCGTCGTGGGAAGTTAGAAGTTTGGAGATAGGATTAGTAAGAATGGGGGTCGTAGAACTAGTCGAGCCTTGAAAAATTAGGCTTAGCAAAATTTCGAGGACGAAATTTTTGTAAGTGGGGAAGTTTGTAACAACCCGAGGTCTTGGAGACGAATATTTATTTATTTTGGGAGAAATAAATATTATTTTATTTGGAGATTGATTAAATTAGCAATAAAGGTCAAAATTTGGAGTCGGTAGAAAGTGTGCCAAATGGCAATTCTGAGGGTACCATTGATTCTGTAAGGGTTGAGAAAGTCGAAATGACTTTACTTGGGGTCTAATTGGGTTCCGAAATAAATTAGGATCGTTTGGCTCGAATTAAAGTTACCGGGTCATTTAAAGTGTGTATTATTATTTAAGGATGTGTATTTTGGGGTGATAGGCTAAATTAGCCTACGGGAGATATTTCTCCAAATAGAGAAAGAGAAATAGAAAGAAAGAAAGAGAGAAGAAGAAAGAAGAAGAGAAAGAAGGAGAAAAGAGAGAGAAAGAGGATTTTTTGATGGATTCAGACCCTACGAACCCGAGGCAAGTGATTAAACTTGCTAAATAATTGTTGTGTACCAATTATTGCATGATTTGTGGATTGATATTATGGGTTTTAGGTTTAGTTTAACAAAACCTAACTTTGGGTATAATCTTAGATTTGATATGTAGATCTTTGATTTGAAGATAAAAATTAGTTTATATGTATTCTAGGATGAATATTGATGATATATATGTGATTGGGTTGAAGAAAAATGGAGAGAAAATGATTAAAATGAATTTTGGGTATTTTAGGCTTACAAAAAGTAGCCATTTTCGAGGTTTCTGAAGGGCCGAATCGATTAAAAAATATGCAGTTGCCCAGGTCTGAATGACCGAATTGATTCGGACCCCAGCCGAATCAATTCGGCCTGAGACAGAATCCGAGGTCTGATGACCCGAATCGATTCGCTGGGCCGAATCGATTCGGAATTGGCCCGAATCGATTCGGAAACAGGGCTTTTGGGGGAAAGTTTTTCTAGGGAGAATTTCTTTTCGTTTTGTTCGAGGTTATCGATTGGGAACCTCTATAGGAGATATTTGGAGTATGTTTTGGATACTTTTAGAGAGTTTCCCTTATAAGAACTAATTGGAGTCATATAGACTTAATTTAAGGAATACCGATTAGATATTTTGGTTTATTCTAAGTGGAGAAACCCACCTTGATTTGGAGATTCTACTTGGGGATAATAAATTCAATTCATATGAAAGAATGTGAATAATTTAGAGATACCGGATCTTAGGATCCAATCCCAAATGGGATAATTTCAAAGGTTCATAAAATGAATTGAACCATATCATGGATGGAGAATTATAAATGTAAATTGAGGTGCATTAGGATAAAGATTTTTCCTTAATTTAAAAGAATTGGGAGATAATTCATAATTAGAAGCGACATGTGAGCTTCAAGCGAGAAATAGTATGATTACACTAAGTGGGGTTAATGTGTGAGAATTGACGATTAGTGTATCAAGAGAGAGAGATATACTAAACAATGATATTAATCAATTGCGCCTAAGAGCGTATAATGAAAATGAGAAATGATGTGGCATGTATACCTTATATGATGGTATATCTTTATTATGTGATGATGTATGTATACCTTATATGATGGTATATACATATATAGTTAAGCATACCCCCTCCTTGCTATCATTGGTAAGTTTCGTGCGTGGAGGGTGAGCATCCTGGCTAGATGAGCCGGGTGTGGATATTCCCCAGGTCATAGTCGTCCGTGGTGGTCAGCATATGACATATATATATACATTTATTTATTTTGGTGGTGAGAGGTCGTGGGTATGTGTTGCTCTCACTTGCCAGTTAGGAGCTATGACTACTTCCCGGACTTTGTGTGCGTGAGTTGATCACGAGGTGGGTGTTGTTGAACCCCACCAGGTGGCCCCAGTTTGCTACGTATATGGGCTGCTGGAAGATGATAGCATGTGAGCCTGCGTCCTTCGAGTTATAGCTCGGTTGGATGGTTATTATTGTTTGTGCTTGTACTTGGGTATCAAAGGCATAATGGACCTCAACGACCTACATTTTCAGGATTAGTATATCGGGGGGGTTCCTTGTTTGGATTTTGCCTCGGCGAGACGTCCCACGTACGAACCGCGGTGTAATGTTGGAACTTGGGGACAAGTTAGTCCTTGATGCTCATACTTAGACTTATATATATATATCACCTATCCCGACAATCGACAGTGCCAAGAGTAGTGTAACAGGGGGGGTTTCTTGTTTGGATTTCGCTTTGGCGAGACGTCCCACGCATGAAACGCCGTGTACTGTTGAGAATTGGGAATATTAATTAATTAAAATTGGATAATAATAATTTGGGTTACATGCATCTTGCATTGAGGGCGTAATGAGCCCCGAGGATCGATACGGTCAGGAGTAGTGTAACGGGAGGGTTCCTTGTTTGGATTTCGCTTCGGCGAGACGTCCCACGCACGAAACGCAGCGCTGTGTTGAGAATCGAGAGGTGTTTAGTCCTTAACTCTTGATGCTAATAACTCATATATAATAATTAAATATATATTGTTTATATGCCTTATGAGGGCATCACTAGAAGATAAATTCTAGTAATTGAATATGTTGATGTATTGTGATGATGTGGATATGAGAATGATTGTATAACTTTATATGTTCAACAAATGAACATAATAAAGTTCACCATAATGCTAATACTAAAGTATATAAACTTAATGAAATAAATAAGTGTAGATTGAGAGATAAGTTAAATGATTTCAATTAAATTATTTCACTTGGGATTAAGTTAGAGTCATTTCCCTTATGAGAATTGGGCATCCTTTTGGAGATCACGCACATACGTAAGCGCGCGCATTAGTGGAGGGGCGAGTTGAATTTTCATGGAGAGTTCGATTCCATTAAAATCATGTAATAATGCATTTTTAATTATTATGCATTTTAATACAATTGCTATAAAATGTTTTTCAACTCGGGCTCTGACCCGTTTATATTTTCTTCCTCCTTGTATATATTGTATTACTTTAGGTGTTCCTCCACACAGACGCCTTTGTTGTCCATCCATCCAGTGTATTCGTGGAGTTGTGGCAGTAGCGGACTGTTGCGGCATTTGTTCTTAGTCGATTCCTAATTTTTGTATATCTAGATTATGATTCAGTTGTGTATTGAGTTAGTACTCAAAGTGTTGTAGATTAACACTTTTATATTTCATTTCTCAGATTTGTATTGACTGTTACCCGACAGCTTATTCGGGTATTTCAATTGTACATTGTATTGCACTCTTTTATATATTTGGAGTTTGCACTTATCACTCATCATAGTTAGATGTGTATAGTTGGTTGTGATTGCATTATTGGTTTTGTTGTTGTTGTTAAATAAAAGTTTTAAATTTTTGACAATCCACTTTTAATGATTTCGGGTAGTTAGCCTTATATTATTAGTATTGTCAGTTGATGTTGAGACTGTACCATTTGAGATACCTGATTTAATGTAGTATAGGGCTGGCCACCTGTTATTATTTTAAGCGGGTTGTCACATAAATGATCATATTTCTTCCGAAATTCAATCTTCCGGCGATGATCACTCCTCGCCTGAGATTGAATTTCTTTCATCCCCGTCTTTATTCTATACTGTCACACCAAAACGAGTACCCGTTGAATCGGTTCAAAACTTTACAGTTCCAAACCTTTTCACCGACGAGGAGTACTCGCTCGTGTCGCCTTCCATGACGACATCTTTGCCCTCATGTGCGCCGCCTCCCATTCCAACTTTAAAATACTTGGGAGATGATTCAATTTTTCTTGGCCCACATGTGTATTTGTCGCCCTTCCTATCCAAATCCCCCATCCTCCCTCCCAAAGTTTCAATTGGGGATGGTTCACTTTTACCACCTTACACATGCCTTCGGTTGTTCGAACGGAATTCCTATTATCAGGGAGGCATACATGTTTGGGCGGGTCCACTGTTGATCTGTCAAAGTCAAATTGTGTTTTGGATGGACCCTAAAAAATTCCTACTTTTAGTATATAGCTAATTAGCATTCCTATGTGTAGGTTGTATATACTAACTTCTTCATTTTTTTATTTAATCTTAAGTTAGTCTAGTGTAATTAGTTAATCTCTTTTAATTTCTTTTTGTATGCTTGGTTCTAACTCTTTTATAGGTTCAACGGACTTGAATTTGCGGATACTATGCGCCCCGGTACACTTGTTAAGAAAACAATGAAAAAAATCACAAAAATATTTTTTCTTTATCTTTCACACACTCATTCTCACGCATTTGCATTTGTTTTTCTTTTTTTCTTTTATTTTCTTTTTCTTTTTTTTGTGAACATGCGTGTGTGTCGCTCGTTGTACATATTTTTCATTTTTTTTGTTAACATATGTCTGTATGTGCATATTTTAGTCTAAGTCTATGTTATTTTATTTTATTTTTATTTTTATTTTTTTATTTTTTATTTTTATATACGTATACTTATATATACTATATATGTACTTATATATATTTATTTTTACATATTCCCCCCTTATACCCCTAATTGCAATTTCCCCCCCACTTTTTAAAACAGCAAGCAGTGGGCTTTTTGCTGCTTGATCGATCGATCGATGCCCAAGGCTCGATGGATTGATCGTTCAGTAAAAGGCCGAGAACTGCTTATTTTTTCCCACTTTCTTCTCATTTCTTTTTTCTCCTCTCTTCCCAATTATGAGCCCTAAATTCACCCACCACATTTCCTTTAATTTCAATCCATTTTCTACACTTCAAAGGTATAATCCTTCCTTCTAACTTATGTTTTTGTAGATTTTGGTTCATATTTGTCATGTTTTTCATGTTTAATCCATGTTTTGACAATTATTGAATGTGTGTGGTTTTATCCTGTTTTTGTTGGGCCAACTGTTTTTTTTTGCTGATTATTGATTTATATCCATTCATGAATACATGTGTATTGTTGCATTGTTGTTGTGTTCATGAATGGGGCTAATTTGTTGGTTCAAAATGGTATCTTTCACCCTTGTCGCACAGTGCGCACGCCAAGTGTTCGCTAAAATGCCCCAAACAGTTTTCATTCCATTTTTGGCATACACTTGGGTGATTTTTACTCGTTGTCGCACGTCGAAATTTTTTATCGCAATGTTGATTTTTTTTTTCGTTCGATTTTGCGCACGTGTACCCACCATTTCAACTCGTACACTAACTAACTATTAATTCTGCTTACAATTTTTTTGTATCGCTCAATTACTATTTTGTAGGTTGAAATGGCAAATCTAAAAAAATACAAGTTCACTAGGTGCATGCCCAACGGGGGCTTCCAGGGGTTTCGTTGCGAGCAAGAGCGAGACTGGTTTGAAGCCTATTTTCAAACAACCGAGCGACCGCTGGGTTATCATTTTTCCTGGACCCTTGATCATATACCACGGGAGGCGCGGGTTTTATTACGCAGACAGGGATGGGAGCCCTTTCTCGTTACCAATGGGCGCGTTAATGAAGAGCTTGTCCGTATGTTTTATACGACCTTGGTAGAGGTGAGGGGGAAGGGGCCTACTACATATGAGGCCATGGTCCGTGGAGTTCGGATACCGCT
Organism: Sambucus nigra; assembly: GCA_949130495.1. NCBI lineage: Eukaryota > Viridiplantae > Streptophyta > Magnoliopsida > Dipsacales > Adoxaceae > Sambucus > Sambucus nigra. The sequence continues at coordinate 287,029,909 of OX422215.1, read as the reverse complement.
CCGCCATGCAGATTTAACAGCTTTTATGGGTGTGCTAGACCCTGCGGATCCTATCAGCTTTTTGGATGGGGATATGTTTGGTCGTGCGATGTTGATTGAGGCCCTTGCGTCGGACGAGGAATGGAAGAAAGGTGTGTTCCGTTCGGCCGCAATGGCGGATTTACCGAGACTTCTCCACTACAGCAACGTCCACTCATTCATGGTGATGAGCAACCGATCAGAGGTTCGTCACAAGCACGCAGCATTCATCTACACTATGCTTCTTGATTTGGGCGATATCAGTTTTCCCAACATCTTTTTGGAGACAATGCTCGCGACATCCAAGGAGATCACCTGGAGGTATTCCCTTCCTTTTCCTGCCCTCATCACGAGGATCTGCACTTCTCACGGTTGCCCAGAGTACGATGCTGATCGCAAGCGTGAGCCACTAGGGCTTCTCACAAAGGATAATATCTTGAAGATGTTGACTCACGCTTGGGTGGAGCTGGGGAACAAAAGGACGAGGGCAGAGCCAGCTGACATGGCAGAGGAAGAGGTAGATATTAGACATATGGAGAAGGGTGAGGGTTCTCAAGTGCCACATACAGATTTAGATGCCCGCTTCGAGGCATTCCAGGCAGTGTAGGACCAGCGCTGGGAGGATACCCAGCTGAGGTGGGCTACATGGGAGTCCCGCCTGGACCAGTAGGAGGCCGATCTGCGACAGAATAGAGATGAGCACCAGTAGTATAGAGCCAAGCAGAGGCAGGCTAGAGCTCAGCAGAGGCAGGCTAGAGCGCAGCAGAGGCATGAGTACCGGATGATGCAGGCCATGATGAGAGACATTTACTTGCATAAGCATGATTCGGACGCCCCTCTACCTCCTCACGTTCAGGATCCTTCTGATCCTAGTGGTTTCGTCCACTAGGCTACTGCTGTACTGGGTCATTTTTATGCATTTCTAGGTCGAATATTATGTTGTATTTTTATTTATTTTTATTTTTATTTCTTTATTTTTAATAGTTGTAATGTTTTAAGTTGTTTTGTATGGAACTTACGAAATGAGCAATGAGAATGTAGTTTGAGGTTGTTTATTGGATTTTGATGTGTGTGACCTTCCATTTTATAAAATCAAAATGTTCACCATCAATTTATCTAGTATTTACACTTCAGCCCCTCCATATTGTTGTAACTTGTGACATAGATTCTTTTAACTTAATACATCGGTACATATTCTTCGTATGCTTTGTACTAACTTATTTTGCAGATTCATTTGGACTTGTACTTATGGAGATTGCTCCAAATTTAGGTAATATCATTATTTTTCTATCTTTGTATTGTGTTCTTTAATGGACACATTGGGGACAATGCAACATTTAAGTTTGGGAGTGTGGGATATTCTATCCATTTCAGTGTTTAGTCCTTGAATTTAACTACAATTTAGTTACAAAGCATGTTTTTGTTAAAAACTGGAAAATTTTCAAAAATATTTTCTTTCTTTTTTCTCATTTGTTGGGCAGTTTGCCCTTGTTTCCGATGATAAATTTTAATAATTTCCCGATCCATTAGACAATTCAACGATGCATGTTCTCAATTTTAGAAGTTATTAGACTTTAGTCCTCAAATCATTAATATTATGAATAACTTCATGAATTGAACTTTATCCCTTGAGCACATGCATTTTTCTTGTTATATTAATTTGGTTTAAGATTTTTATAACCCGATAATCTTTTGTTGCATTGTATATACTTACACCGAGTGAGATTAGAGACTTATTTTCATTTGTCAGTGTATACACTATTCTTTCCTCTTTGAAAACGTTACAGTCGTTGGTAATCTCTTTATTCTTTCATTGACCATCCATTAATTGAGTTCATTCTTGAAATGTATTACTTGAGAATGATTTTCATATATTATTTTGACTCGAGAATTGTGTAAACTTTTGAAATGATCATAGGCCATCTTTGTATATCACCCATATGACCTTGACCTCACCTTTTATATGTTCCCTAGTCAACCCATTTGAGCCTAAATACTAACCTTTCTTTTCATTTCCCAAAATCTCATAACCAACTCCAAATTGGAGTTATATACCATACATATTACCTTACATACCCTTGTTTGGATTGTTTACTTAGGATTGAATGATATTGTTGTGTATTGTGGTTGCAATTTGAGCATGAAAAGAGTGAGAAAGGAAGAAAGTGTAGTGAAAAAAAGTGAAAAGAAAAAAAAAGTGAAAATAGAAAAAAAAGAAAAAAAATGAGAAAACGAATAAAAGAAAAAGAAAGAGAAATTTGTATATATTATCTATAGTGATTCAATAATCCTTGTTACTCTCTCGATTGTTATATCTAATGCTCGTTTGGAAATCATTTGTCCAATTTTGAAATTTCCCACCTTTCCCATTATCTCGAGTTTCATCCCCAAACACTTTGAATCTGTATATACATTCCTTGCATTTCATACCCTAGCCTAACCTATATTACAACCCTATTAAAGTCCTATGTGATCTTAAGTAGATGTAATTCAAACGTTTAAATAGTTTTGATAATCTGTGAAAATACATTTCGCCTCTTTTATATATGCGGTATCCTTTCATTGAGATTATAGTTTTTCATTTTATATATAGCGTTCTTCATTTGTGACATGTGTGTGGCCTAGTTTCCCTTTACATTTACTCCTTATGCCCTCATGTCCCGTGTGTTACCACCTTATTTCAAGTGAATTCATTTGATGAGTGTAATGCCCATAAGGATTGACTTTTATGCATGCTTTGATATTTAGTATTCGATTTATTTAAGTTTTTGCCAAATCATTTTTTGCGTGTGCTCACTCCCCTCCCACATTTTAAGGTTTCAATTCATTGAGGTGCATTCTATAATGTTAATAATTACGGACTTTTCACGTGAATTCGTTTGCTATGCTAATAACATGTTGAAATCTTGTTCGTATTGTTGAGTTTATCGCATGTGATTGGGCATATTTTGAGGAAACTTTATGATCTTTATGGGTTTCATCCCTGAAAACCCTCACGAGACGACACTCGTCCACTACGGTAACATAGGGGTTTAACGGCTTATTGCATATGCTAAATGAAATCGTTCGCCCGTGAAAGTGGCTTTATCTTTTTATTGCTTTCTTATCCCGTTTTTGTACCTATCTCTTGTTTTTGGTTTACTTATTGTTCTTGTGCATCCTATTTCATTGCTAGGGACTAGCAATGTGTAAGTTAGGGGGTGTGATAATACACAAATATTACGTATTTCATCCGTCGAACCTACGCATTTTAGCCCCTCGGGTGCCTTAATCTCTATATTTAAGCCCGTTAACCAGACAACCTCGGTTTATATTGTTAACATACTATATGAGGTATAATTGGGCTTTTAGGTATTTAGGTACTATCAATGAAGTTCGGACGCGTTCCGCTCAATTTCCTTACGCAATCGCACGCGGAAGGGCAATTTAGTCAATTCATAGCTTGGGCACCTGGCCCAACATCTACACGGAAGTTATAGCCCTCCTCGCAAGCTTCGCGTGGCCATAAACGGTGTGCGATTTCGATCATGAATGAGAAGTTACGACAATTTTAGCGGAGGACAAAAACATGCCAAAGCAGGAGGAAAGGAGTTGCTGCTCTACTTGATCGATCGATCGATTGATCCTTCAGATTTTTTCCACGATTTCAACTATCGATCGATCGATCAAAGGGGTCGATCGATCGATCCCCTGTTTCCAGCAGATATTTTAGCTTCTATTTTCTTTTCTTTTTTCTTTTTTAATTTAATTCCTTTTTACTATATAAAGGAATTTAGTTGTAAAATACACACATTCAGTAGACACTCAGTTCTAATTAGATTAGGTTAGGGTTTTGGAGGTTTGAGAGCTCATTTGTTCATTTCCTCTTGGATTGACACTCCATTTGTTGTGTAATTTGCACTTTCATCTTCCATCTCCATTTATATAAGTTGTTCTTCCTTAATTCTTGCTTTGTAGAGTAATTTCCATGCTTTGTTAATTAGTTTAATTGCTTTATTTCTTGCTTTCCTAGTTTAATTAGCTGTAATTTAGTTTAATCATTATGCACCCCTAGTTAAATAGGGTCGGGATTTCATTTTGCCATTAACGGGACCCGAGCTCCGAAAATTAGGTTTCATGCAGAATTGCGTTTAATTGAACCCGTGCGTATTAAAGTCGAATTATTACGCGTGTAACTTTCTTTGTCATGCAACGTTAGTGTTTATAGCAATAATCCGACACTACACTAAAAACAGGAATCTGGCACGGTTTTGAACTGTGCCAGAATCAGGTGTTCCAAAATGGCCATTTTTTTCTTGCACGGCTAAAAAGTGTGCCAGATTTGGCCAAACAGGAACACTTCTGGCACACTTTTAAACCGTGCCAGAATTTGATATTGCTGGCACACTTTTGGCAGAGTTTTTAACTGTGCCAGATTCAGCTCAGTTTAAAAGAATTTGTCACAGTTTAAACCCGTGCCAAAATATGATACACTTTTGCCACGGTTTTGAACTGTGCCAAATTTTTTTATAAAAAGAAAAAAAAATTATTTGAAAGCACAAAAAATCATAAATTAAAAATATTTCACGTTGTTGATAAACTAATGTACATACAAACTTCAAAATATTACAAGTCTGTAATAGTTCACAGGCCAAAAAAAATTGGGCAGAGTTTCCTCTATTTTCTGGACATTCCAAAACCTGCTCATACAAAACCTGCCTAACAAAAAGCCCACACGGCCACAAAATATAACAATTAACTTACAAAAGCCCGCACGACCATAACACAAAAAAATGGAATCATGAATAAACCCCTTGTTGTAAACCATTGAGTTCTCTGGGTGTTCCACGTGAATAAATGCCAACGATAAACTGTTATCCTAAAAAAAAATAGGATACAAAAAAGATACGATATTAGTAACCCAATAATTTACAAAAAATAATTTACTCAAACTAAAAAATTACATATAGGAGTGGAAATTATCGTCATATTCTCAAATCGAGAGACCCGTGACTACGCGGTCAGTTCCTACAAGTTACATTGGTCCCGTGCAAGATGTTTGTGCCTCCTACGGGGTCGTTTGGGGGACGGTTTGGGTTTTCACCCTTTAACGACTTGTTTTTAAGTTTAAGTGCTGATTTTTGCAAATTATCATTATATTCTCAAACCGGGAGACCCGGTACTACGCGATCAGTTCCTACAAGTTACATTGGTCCCGTGCGAGGTGTTTGTGCCTCCTACGGGGTCGTTTGGAGACAGGTCTGGGTTTTCACCCTTTAACGACTTGTTTTTAAGTTTAAGCATTGATTTTTGCAAATTATCATTATATTCTTAAATCGGGAGACCCGGGACTACGCGATCAGTTCCTACAAGTTACATTGATCTCGTACGAGGTGTTCGTGCCTCCTACGGGGACGTTTGGTGTCTGGTTTAGGTTTTCACCCTTCAACGGCTTATTTTTAAGTTTAAGTGTGATTTTTGTAAATTATTGTCATATTCTCAAACCGGGAGACCCGGGACTGCGCAATCAGTTCCTACAAGTTATATTGGTCCCGTGCGAGGTGTTCGTGCCTCTTACGAGGTCGTTTGGTGGATGGTTTGGGTTTTCACCCTTTAACGGCTTGTTTTTAAGTCTTAAGTGTGATTTTTGCAAATTATCGTCATATTCTCAAATCGGGAGACCCGGGACTACGCGGTCAGTTCCTACAAGTTACGTTGGTCCCGTGTGAGGTGTTCGTGCCTCTTACGGGGTTATTTGGTGGCTGGTTTGGGTTTTCACCCTTTAACGGCTTGTTTTTAAATCTAAGTGTGATTTTGTAAATTATCGTCATATTCTCAAACCGGGAGACCCGGGACTACTCGGTCAGTTCCTACAAGTTACATTGGTTCGTGCGAGGTGTTCGTGCCTCTTACGGGGTCGTTTGGTGGCTGGTTTGGGTTTTTACCCTTTAACGGCTTGTTTTTAAGTTTAAGTGTTGATTTTTGCAAATTATCGTCATATTCTCAAATCGAGAGACCCGGGACTATGCGGTCAGTTCCTACAAGTTACATTGGTCCCGTGCGAGGTGTTCGTGCCTCTTACGGGGTCGTTTGGTGACTGGTTTAGGTTTTCACCCTTTAACGGGTTGTTTTTAAGTCTAAGTGTGATTTTTGCAAATTATCGTCATATTCACAAACCGGGAGACTCGGGACTACGCGGTCAGTTCCTACAAGTTACATTGGTCCCGTGCGAGGTATTCGTGCCTCTCACGGGGTTGTTTGGGGGTTGGTTTCGATTTTCAACCTTTAACGGCTTGTTTTTAAGTTTAAGTGTTGATTTTTTTAAATTATCGTCATATTCTCAAATCGGGAGACCCGGGACTATACGGTCAGTTCCTACAAGTTACATTGGTTCCGTGCGAGGTGTTCGTACCTCTTACGGGGTCGTTTGGTGGTTGGTTTGGGTTTTCATGCTTCAACGCCTTGTTTTTATGTTTAAGTGTGATTTTTGCAAATTATCGTCATATTCTCAAACCGGGAGACCCGGGACTACGCGGTCAATTCCTACAAGTTACATTGGCCCCGTGCGAGGTGTTCGTGCCTCTTACGGGGTCGTTTGGGGGATGGTTTGGGTTTTCACCCTTTAACGGCTTCTTTTTAAGTTTAAGTGTTGATTTCTGCAAATTATCGTCATATTCACAAACCGGGAGACCTGGGACTACGCGGTCAGTTCCTACAAGTTACATTGGTCCCGTGCGAGGTGTTCGTGCCTCTTACGGGGTCGTTTGGTGACTGGTTTGGGTTTTCACCCTTTAACGGCTTATTTTTAAGTCTAAGTGTGATTTTTTCAAATTATCATCATATTCACAAACCGGGAGACCCGGGACTACGTGGTCAGTTCCTACAAGTTACATTGGTCCCGTGCGAGGTGTCCGTGCCTCTTACGGGGTCGTTTGGTGGTTGGTTTGGGTTTTCACCCTTTAACGCCTTGTTTTTAAATCTAAGTGTGATTTTTGTAAATTATCGTCATATTCTCAAACCGGGAGACCCAGGACTACGCGGTCAGTTCCTACAAGTTACATTGGTCCGTGTGAGGTGTTCGTGCCTCTTACGGGGTCATTTGGTGGCTGGTTTGGGTTTTTACCCTTTAACGGCTTGTTTTTAAGTTTAAGTGTTGATTTTTGTAAATTATCGTCATATTCTCAAATCGAGAGACCCGGGACTACGCGGTCAGTTCCTACAAGTTACATTGGTCCCGTGCGAGGTGTTCGTGCCTCTTACGGGATCGTTTGGTAACTGGTTTAGGTTTTCACCCTTTAACGGCTTCTTTTTAAGTCTAAGTGTGATTTTTGCAAATTATCATCATATTCACAAACCGGGAGACTCGGGACTACGCGGTCAGTTCCTACAAGTTACATTGGTCCCGTGCGAGGTATTCGTGCCTCTCACGGGGTCGTTTGGGGGTTGGTTTCGATTTTCAACCTTTAACGGCTTGGTTTCGATTTCCAAATGACAATCAAGGATACATGCTGATGGCAAGCATTGATAAGAAGAACCCATCGTACCTGAAACACTAGAAATTGGAACGCGTGTTGTAATCGATAAGATAAAAATAAATTACATTTGGGGTAACAGATAAATAAACTCTTACCACTTGAAATCTACACCTCTGATAGCCATTTAGCAGAAAACTACTTGGAAACCCTAAATTCACTCCGAGGAACTGCAACTGGTCTCTCTCTCTCTCTCTCTCTCTCGCTCCTCTTCCCCTTTTCTGCAGGTGATGGGGTTGATGCCGAAGCAAATAAAAGCGATGGGGTCAGAGCCGATGAGCAGTGAGGGAGAGGGTCTCTATTTTGGTCAAGAGAAAGAGAGAGGGGGAGAGGAAGATTGAAGATGAGAGAGGAGAGAAAAGAGGGAAACTAAACATAGGGTATTTTATATTTTAGTGAAGTGCACTCAAATTTGGCACACTTTAAAGTAGTCCCAAATTTTGGCACGGTTTTAAAGTGTGCCAGATTGTCATTAAACCGTGCCAGAATCTGCCACAGTTTTAAACTGTGCCAGATTTTTAATATCAGGATGTGCCAAGTTGCTGTTTTTGGTGTAGTGAATCTTCGCACCAATGTAGTTGGAAAAGGCACAGTGGAATTGAACCTAACTTCTGGAAAGACACTTACTCTAATTTATGTACTTCATGTACCTGATATGTGTAGAAATCTTGTGTTTGGGGACCTTCTCAATAAGAGAGGTTTCAAACTAGTGTATGAGTCTGATAAGTTTGTTTTGTCTAAGAATGGCCAATTTATTGGCAAAGGGTACTCTTGTAACGGCATGATCAAAATTAATGTAATCAATGATATTAGTTTTGCTTATATGGTTGAGTCTATTTCTTTATGGCATAGTAGATTAGGTCATGTGAATTATAGAAGTATAAAAAATATGACTAATCTCGGCTTAATCTCGGATTGTAAATTTGATAACCTTTCTAAATTTGAAATTTGTGATCAATCGAAGATAACTAGAAAGTCGTTCAAATCTGTTGAGAGGAAATCCGAAATGCTTGATCTTATTCATAGTGATGTATGTGATATGAAGAGTAATATGACTCGTGGTGGAAATAAATATTTCTTAACTTTCATTGATGATTACTCCAAGTATGCATATACATATTTACTTAAAAGTAAAGATGAAGTTTTTGAGAAATTCCTAATTTTTAAAGCAGAACTTGAAACTCAACAAAATCAGAAAATTAAAGTCCTACGATTCGATAGGGGTGGTGAATATTTCCCGTATGAGTTTATATAATTTTGTAATACTCATGGGATAATCCATCAAGTTACGGCGCCATATACGCCACAACAAAATGGAACGACGGAAAGGAAAAATAGGACTTTAGTTGAAAGGATAAATTCAATGTTAATCAGTTATGGTTTACCTTTGTCGATGTGGGGAGAAGCGGTTTTATCCGCATGTTATATTTTAAATAGAGTTCCATTGAAAAACAAGGATATTACACCATATGAATTATGGTTTAATCGCAAGCCTAATCTTAGACGCCTTAAAGTTTGGGGATGTCTTGCTTATGTAAGAAAACCCGAACCTAAAAGACCTAAACTAGGAAACAGGACTCACAAATGTGTTTTTATTGGATACTCTAGTAACAGTACGACTTATAGATTTTTAAACCTTGAAACTCAAGAAATCATTGAGTCGGTAGATGTGAAATTCTTTGAACATCTAACAAAGTTTAGTACTTTGAATCAAGGTTTAGAAAATAATAATCCAATTGTTGACTCCTCAAATTTAGAAGAAAAATCACAACCTATATCTTCTTCGGAAACAACGAATGACGTTGAACCACGAAGGAGTAAAAGACAAAGAATTGAAAAAATATTTGGGCCTGACTTTGTTATTTATTTAGTTGAAGGGGAATTAAATGAGACTAAGAACAAAACTAAATTTGTTCTTAATGTAGAAGATTAACCGACCACATTTCATAAAGCGGTAACATCTAGGGATGCTGTCTTTTGGAAAGAAGCAATAAATGATGAAATGAACTCAATTTTGTCAAATCAAACTTGGGTTATTTCCGATCTTCCCCCCGGGGCTAAACCTATTGGGTGCAAATGGATATTTAAAAGAAAATTAAATCCGGATGGTTCTATAAATAAATTTAAGGCAAGACTAGTTGCTAAAGGCTATAAGCAAAAATATGGAATTGATTACTTTCATACATATGCTCCTGTTGCTCGAATCACTTCCATTAGGATATTGATATCTCTTGCTTCTATTCACAATTTAGTTATTCATCAAATGGATGTTAAAACTCCTTTTTTAAATGGTGATTTAGAAGAAGAGATTTACATGGAACAACCCGAAGGGTTTGTTTTGCCTGGCCAAGAAAAGAAAGTATGTAAATTGGTTAAATCTCTTTATGGCCTTAAACAAGCTCCTATGTAATGGCATGCGAAGTTTAATAATTTTGTTATATCCCATGGATATAAAGTTAATGATGCCGAAAAATGTATATATAGTAAATTTGAAAATGGTGTTGGTGTTATTATTTGCTTATATGTGGATGACATGTTAATATTTGGGTCTAATCTCAAATATGTTGAAGAAACCAAAAGGTTTCTTTCATCAAAATTTTATATGAAAAATCTTGGAGAAGCTAATGTGATTTTAGGAATCAAAATTGTGAGAAAGGATAATTCTTTAGCGTTATCTCAATCTCATTATATAGAAAAAGTTCTTAAAAGATATAATCATTTTGAACTTAAGCCAGCTGCTACACTAGTGGATCCTAGCATCAAATTAATGAAAAATACTGGGCGTGCTATGGACCAACTTAAATATGCTAGTATTATTGGGAGTCTAATGTATGCCATGCATTGAACTAGACCAGACATTGCTTATGCAGTGAGTGTATTGTGTAGATTTACAAGTAACCCAGGACAAGAGCACTGGAATGCAATTTCTAGGGTGCTTAGATACCTGAAGAGGACTTTGGATTATGGCTTACATTATGTAGGATATCCATCTGTTTTAAAAGGATATAGTGATTCAAGTTGGAATAATCTTGAATCAAAATCCAAGTCAACTACTGGTTGGATTTTTACGCTAGGAGGAGCAGCTATCTCTTGGGGATCCAAGAAACAAATATGTGTATCAGATTCAACAATGCAATATGAATTTATAGCCCTAGCAGATGCATGTAAAGAAGCAGAATGGCTTAGAAATGTGTTGTATGATATTCCTTTATGAAAAAATCCATCACCTTCTATTATGATAAGTTGTGATAGCCAAGCCACAATTTATAAAGTTTCGAACAAAACTTACAACGGAAAATCTAGACACATTAGTCTAAGGCATCAATTATAAGAAAATTACTCAAGGAATGAGTAATTATAGTTGACTATATTAAAACGAACAAGAATTTAGCAGATCCTCTGACTAAAGGTCTTGTTAGGGAGATGATATATATCACCTCAAAAGGAATGGGGCTAAGGTCTATTAAATAACACAACTATATTTAATGGGAACCCAACTCATATCTTGAAAATATAGATAGAGTTCAATGTGGTACAAACAAGTTAAATTATAGTTATGGAACACTAGGAATTTTATACAAAAGGTTCCATTCCTATGTGCCTAGTGTTGGTTTTCTGCATGTTAGAGGATGAAGGCTACTTCTTAATAAATCATATAAGTGTGACTCGCAGAATCACTAAAGTTGATTTACCTATACGAGTGTCGAAAGTGTGGCCGCTTTATATGGAATCAAACTGCTTTTCAGGATAAGGAGATCTATGGCAATGCAGATAATTTCCTAAAATGTGTCCAACAGTGTATTTCTGAAGAGCAAAACTCTTTTCTTTCGGATTATCCTCAAGAAGATAAAGTAAGGGCTGTCGTGTTTAAGCTTAATGGGAGCAGTGTGGCAGGTATGGATGGGTTTTCTGGCCATTTTTTTACCAAATGTTGGGATATCATAGGAGGTGATATAGTTAAAGTTGTGCAAGGTTTCTTCTCAGGTCTGGAAATTCCCAAAATTGTCTCTGCTACTTCTATTGTTCTTGTCCCTAAGATTTAATCCCCTCAAACTCTCCACGATATGAGGCCTATAAGCTTATGTAATTTCTTTAATAAGATATTTACTAAAGTGTTGGCTTCTAGACTTGGGAAAATTCTTCCTCAATTTATATCTGCTAATTAGAGTGGGTTCATTAAAGGCAGAGATATTACAGATAATATTCTTATTGCTCAAGAGATGTTTCACATGATCAATTACAAAAACTTTGGGGGTAATGTAGCTATCAAGTTGGACATGGCTAAAGCTTATGATAGAGTCTCATGGTATTTCCTTATCCAAGTTATGAGGAAATTGGGATTCAATGAAACATGGATATATATGATTTGGAGGGTTTTGTCTAATAATTGGTTCTCCATTTTGATAAATGGTGTTCACAAAGGCTTCTTTAAATCAGGTAGAGGGCTCAAGCAGGGGGATCCATTATCTCCAGGGCTTTTTATCATCATGGCAGAGGCTTTTTCCAGGAATTTAAATGAGCTTCACTCCAAAACCTCTTTTAAAATGTTTAAAACTGCCATTGGGGCTCCCAAGATTAATCATTTAGCTTTTACTGATGATATTATTTTATTTTCTTCTGGGGATTTGAAAACTCTAAATAATTTGATGTTAGTTGTGCAGAATTATGAGAAGGTGTCTGGTCAGAAGGTTAATAAGACGAAACGTTCTATGGCTTTGTCTAACAAGCTGTCAGTTGTTGCGAAAAAGAAAATTTTTGATGTTTTAGGGTTCAAAATCAGTCATCCTCCTTTTTATTATCTGGGCTGTCCTATATACTCAGGTAGGAAGAGAAACAGATATTTTGAGCCTTTAGTGGCTAAAATAAGATCTAGAATTGCTAGTTGGAATTCCAAGATTCTCTCCCAAGGAGGTAAACTCATCCTTATCAAACATGTTCTCTCATCTATCCCTTTATATCTTTTGTCAGCATTGCTGCCTACTAAACAGACCATTATATCTATAGAAAAATTATTTGCTAATTTTTTCTGGAGCTCTAGTTTTGGTGACCATAGATATCACTGGTGTAAATGGAATGTTATCTCTAAACCAACAGATGAAGGGGGTTTGGGTGTTCGAAGCATTTCTGATATGAGCAAAGCTTTTTCTATGAAACTCTGGTGGAAGCTTAGAAGTCAAGACACTCTTTGGAGCAATCTCATGTCTGTTAAATACTGTAGAAAGGTGCATCCAGTTATAGCTAAAGACCTCTTGGGATCTCCAACATGGAGGAGAATGTGTAATATTCGATCTGAAGCTTAAGCATGTATCCTGTGGAGAATTGGAGAGGGAGAGTGCAGTGCCTTATGGGACAAGTGGTGCTCTTTTGGGCCCCTTTACCATTACACTGTAGTTTCTAATCCAATCAGAGTCAAAGACCTGTGGACTGTCGACAAAAGATGGGATGTGAACAAAATATCAGATCTTTTCCCCCAAGAGATATGCTACAAAATAATGGGAGTTAAAGTCAGATTGAATAACAAGAAGGATGATTGTATCTGGACGGCTACAAATGATGGAAAGTTCTCAATTAAATCAGCCTGGTCTATTATTAAAACCTCATCTATATCCAGGTGGACCTACTCGCTAGCTTGGCAGCAAGTTCTCCCAGTTAAGTTATCTATATTTTCTTGGAAATTATTTCAAGGTTTCCTTCCCATTGATGAAAATCTATTATCCATGGGATGGAATGGCCCCTCAAAATGTCACTGTTGTTCTACTCCCAATACCGAGAGCATTAACCATGTTTTTATTCAAGGTGAGATAGCTGATGCAGTTTGGTCTCATTTTGGTAATGTTCTGGGAGTTCCTTATGTGAGATCAGATATCAAAAGCAGGTGTTTATTGTGGTGGATTTCAGCTTAGAATAATTTCAGCGGTATTTGCCAAAAATTGATGCCAATTATCATATGCTGGGCTATATGGTGTCAGAGGAATGAGTGTAGATTTAATGGATCATCTTCTAATAGCACTAAAGTAATCAGACATATTGAAGCGCTTTCTTCGTCTATTTTTCAACTGATTCCCCATTCTCCTAATAAAGTCTCTATTTACTCTTTGGGTGATTTTAAGGTTATTATGGAATATTGTTTTGTGAAGTGGCATCCTCCTCCATATCAGGTGTTAAAGCTCAATACAGATGGTAGCTCAATCCAAAATCCAGGTAATAGTGGTGGGGGTGGTATTTTACGGAATGCTAAGGGAGATGTGCTTTGGGCCTATTGTCACTTCTTTGGTGTAAAATCCAACATAGAAGCTGAAGCTCTGGCTATATTAGAAGGATTAAGATTCTATTGGGACCTAAAAGATTATGAGCTAATTGTAGAATCTGATTCAAAGATTATTATTGAGGTTCTTAATAACAAAATGCACTGTCCTTGGAAAATCAGAGATATTGTGGAGGATATTCAGGTGCTAAGTGAAAGTTTCAACATTTCCTTTGTTCATGTTTTTCGAGAGGGTAATCAACCTGCTGATTTTTTAGCCAATTTGGGTAGTCAATCTCATCTTTCTCTTTGGTCTCTTCAAATGGATTCTTTTCCAGCTTATCTTAGAGGAGCAGTTAAGATGGATAAATGGGGCCTTTCTGCTCTAAGAATCTCAAAAATTCTAGAGTAGGCATTTTTTATTCATTTATTTTCTTATTTTATTTATTTGTAAGGGCTTTTCTTATAAAAAGCCCTATTTAATTTTTTAAGCTTTCATCATTTCTGTTAGCCTCCAGATCAGGGCTTTTCTGATCTTTGGTTATTAATAAATAGAGTGGGGGATCTGTCCCTCTTAAAAAAAAAAAAAAAAAAAGCGCTCGTGAAATCAGGATTAACACAAGGCCATAAAAGTGCATGCTAGAAGAACACTTATAAACTTAGAAATCGGTATGTGTGATAGTTCCGGCTAGTCTCAAAAGGTCCTTGGTTCAAGATACGTTCACCACAGCACCTTGATGAAGCTTTGAATTATTTTCACTATATGGAAGTTCAAGTCCGAAAGACACTTCTCATTTATGTACTAGATTTTAGCGATAATGCCAAAAGTTATTTATTGTCTTTTTGCTTTGCTCTCTTGTGTATATTGAAATTGGTGGGGGAATGTTAGATAAATTCCAATATTTATTAATATTTTAATTATTAGTGTTAATATTTTATTATAGTATTGGTGTTTTATTTTAAACATAGTTTGGGTTTTATTTTAGAAGGTAGAAACATGAGAAAATGGGTGTGAAAGATATGGGAGTGCTCAAAATCCTATATTGTCCCACATTGGAAGAATACTACAAAAAGTAGTGGTATATCAACTAAAGGACAACTAAGATTCTTAGTTGACAAGTCAAATAAGAGGCTATGATCCTACACATCGCGGTGGTGCTTAAGCACCACCAATCGCGACACGCGACGCGCGAAAGGGCGATTGGGCGACTTAGGGCGCATTCCGCGCTTTGACGCGCACTTGGCACTTTGCACGTGCGCATCGTCGCTTGGAGCATGGGAGCCTAAAGTTTTGACGAGGTAAAACAGATCAACGGTTGTGATTAAACGATCCAATCAAATGATTTAAAATCCGAAACGACTTGATCTAAACCGTTAGATGAACTCGTAGCGTTTCGTGTAGGGGATATCCATTCGCTTACGATGGGATGCCTAATCTGAACCATTAGATCGCAGCTGTTCCAAACAGGCACGATCCAACGGTTATCGAGTCACTCCATGAAGAGCTGTGACTGTTGAAGAACAGTCACAGAAATGGCTATAAAAAGAGTTTCAGGTCTCTGTTTTGGACACCAAAAATTGCTAGTTTCACCTCTCTACGTCTTCTATATTTTGGCATTATCAAATTACAAATTCAGAGTGTTCTCGGTTTGATCAAACAGTACATAGTTTGAATCAAATAACTGTTCATGCACTGCATTGTATCCTGAAGACAGATTCTATAAAACCCATAGTGTACTCGCGGTTTTGTCTCAACGGGATTGGGAGAAATTTTGCCTAAAAGAAAGCGTTCCAAGAACGTGCCTTGCAGAAATTAATTAATATATTTCGTTCTTTCCATAACAAACTCCAACACAAGTTTCACTAAGAAAGGCAACAATCTGAAGAAAGTCAAGGACCACCTAGGTCTACCCAGATCTCTCGGTTAGTCGACGCTTATGAAGCCAGGCTTTGAGAACAAGAGGCAACACGCCTCCAAGTGGAAGATAATGCTCGCTTGCAAAAGCGACTGGAAATGATGGAGAGGGATCTCCATAAAGACACCGAGAAGCAGCATGATATAACTACTAGTCCTCAGGCGAACAACGCTCGCAGGGAAGGGAGGAGCTCCAGGCGCGACCAAGATAGATCTGAACGTGACAGGTCACAGCATGATCTTTTAAAACGTGGTCGATCAGAAAGGCACTGATTGTCGCGTGAAAGGTGTGTTCGTGTAAGGACACAATCGTTGTTTTCCTTTCACCGTGATAATACAAAAAAACCTAAGTTACGACTACACTTGCGATATAAGTATAGCGATAAGTTGGGTATCGAATCCACAGAGAATGTTCGATAGATCGTAACAGATTATTAATTCAGGAATAAAAGTGAAAAAGGGTGATGTGTGCTAGGAAAAAGGTGAAAAGAGAGAAGTTAAGTCTAAATAAATTAAAAGCGAGGATCGGGATATCATCCTACCATACGGCTCGAAACAACTATTAGTCAGAATTTCGGCTCGAGCGCAATTTAATCGAGCATTATCAATTAATCATAAACTTAGCACAATAAGGAATTTAAGCCAAAGTTGCTTGAATAAATATTTAACGGAAAATGGTCGCACGCGAATTAAACTTGTTGTTAGCTTAGCCCTTGTATGTGAGAAGGAAGGCGAATATGTACCCGTCTACAATGCCAACAAGATGCTTCTGGATGTAGAGCAATGCTACTTGCCCTTGGAAAAACTAGCCTATGCATTAGTGGTTGCCTCAAGAAAGCTAAAATGTTGCTTCGAAGCTCACTCAATAACAGTGATCACTTCATATCACCTTAAAGTTATTATTTGAAAAGCCGACCTCTCTAGATGACTCTCAAAGTGGTCGGTCAAGCTCGAGAGGTTTGATATCCACTTTCAGCCAAGAATAACAATCATTGGATAAGTCCTTGATAATTTTATCACTGAATTCATGGGGTACCAATCTAGCGACTAATAGCAAATGGAGTAGTTAATAAATAAGGAAGCACAAGACCCTATACATTGATGGAGCCTCCAATTCCAAGGGGGCAGGAGTAGGGATGTTCCTCGTTACACCAAAAGACGTTGTTATCGAACAAAGAATCAGATTGGGATTTGAATCCTCTAATAACGAAGTATAATACAAAGCACTGATTTCTAGCATGCTCAAAGCCCAACTAATGGGGGTAAAGCGCCTCAATATGTTCGGTGATTCCAAATTGGTCTCTAAGAAAGTAAGTGGAAATTTCAATGCAAAAAATAACAGGATGGCAGCCTACCTCGCTGTAGTGAGAGGTCATATGGAAGGATTTGAGAAGGTCAATATTCAGCAGTTCCTTTAGGTGTGAAGCAGTCACGCTAATGCCTTAGCAGCCCTAAGCTCAGTTGTGGACTCTAATCTCAAAAACAATATTCAGATAGAGTTCCTCGCCCAGCCAAGCATTGACCAGACGACTCATCTAGAAGAGCATCATAACATGCTTTTAGTTTTCTTTATCTTTTATCATCACATTTAGTTTACGCAAGTTTTCATTTCAACTTATGTCGCTTGCAACTTATTATTCAATGAATAAAGGCCTATTGGCTCTCGCATTCCATTTTCATATATTGGCTGCCTCAAATTTTTGTTATATATCTCAATATTATGCACCACATCCAATTGATAACTCTCCCAATGTAAAGAGAGATCACCTTTGGTTACAGTAAGTTGCTCAGCTTATTCCAACCATGGAACTTCCTCGCGCATGACAAAACTCCTGTGGATTACAATAAGTTAATCAAATTATTTCAGTTAAGGGATTTCATTATGTCGAGCAAGGTTCACACCAATTATAATAAGTTATTAAAGTTTATTTCAATTAGTACAACCCTCAGGTCTTTGTCATAAATAAACACAATAGACCTCATGAGTTTCCGATAACGGTAAGAGCCCTCCAGGTTATCCTTAGGCAAAAAGCTAACCTAGATTGGTCGCCAACTGTGTTGGTTGTTAAATAACCTGATCGGACGGATGGCCCAATAGTCAGGTACTTTCTCGCCATCATCTTACGTGGGCCTAAGGGAGTGTGACGATATGACCTAAAAGGTAAGGCAGATGGAATGATATTTCTAAGGCATATTAGACTCGTGGAATGTTTGACACAAGTCATCATACTCATTTAGTCGTCAGAGGCCCAAAATGGTTAACATTTGTTATTAATTCATATAGTCAGCTGTCGATGTCTAAAAATGGACTTAATCCAGACTTATAATCACAAAAAAAATATAATGAGTTAATCCAATCATACACACACAAGAGAAGAGATTTTTAAAGTGGTTCAGATGTATAATAGCCTATGTCCACTGTTGATATTATTTTGTCGGGTTTACTATAGCTCAGTATGGTGTGCATTTGAGTGATTCACGCTTCTCTCCAGATAAGGGAGTATTTTGTATTTATAATGGTCTAAAATCCTAGAGATGGAGCACCTTTATATTGGCAGGCATTTACATCCATGTACAATAAATGAAACTATTGGAATTCAGTACTAGTTGGCATCCCATCCGAATAACTTTTGAGATTCCCAATAGTTGGCATTCTGGAGTTAGTCGACCTTCAGGCCGACTAAGTATCTATGATGTCAATTGTAAGGACCCATTTAACATGGCCCATGAGAGTAGCCGACCATCCTAGATTAATCAAAGCGCTGTCCGACCCAAATCACAATTTAATTCGCACATGAGTACTTTAAATACACGAGAACACTTACGAATATAGTCAAATCAGTTACTAATAATCTCATAAGAGATATTCAGGTACTCCTTGTTATATCCAACATGTTAATTGAGTTCCTTTTATAACTCAACCTCTACTTTGATACACCTATAAATGTACACCCTGACCCGGGGCAAAGGGATGTAACATGAAATATTGAGAGACACTAAAATAAAAGAGTAATCTCTCCATGAACATAGGCAAGTTATCGAATCGCGTACATTTTTATTGTGCGTGTGATCTTTACTTTCTGTCTTTGTGATTATTTTTGTGGATCTCCTTATTGTGATATTTCTTATACTCACAATTGGCATCGTCTGTGGGAAGTGATTTTTATTCCTACAAAAATCTTCACAAATAGAAAGCCCACAATGTCTCACCATAGCAGCAATATTCCTCAAGTTGGTAATGTCCAGGAAGCCCAGTTCCTTATAAGGCCAGGTTAGAGATTCTTCAGCATACAAACCCTACGTTTCGCTAAGAAAGGCAGTCATCTGAAGAAAGATAAGGGCAACCTCTACATAGATATCCAGGTTGATCAACGCTTACAAAGCCAGGCTTTGAAAATAAGAGGAGGCTACCCGCCTCCAGGTGGAAGATATTGATCGCCTTTAGAGGCGACTTGAAAGGATGGAGAGAGATCTCCATAGAGACATGAGGAAGAGAAGTGACAGGACTTCTAGCCCTCAGGTGAGTAATACTCGCAGTCGAGGGAGGAACTTCAGGCACGATAAAAAAAGAACTGGACGTAACAGACTGGAGCATGGTCGATTAGAGCGTGGACACCTAGAGATACACTACGGGAGCAACAATCGACAGAACGACGAGATTATGACTCTGGTTCGTAGAGAGATGGACCAACATCTAGCCCATCGTGGAGACAGATCCACCAAAACGCTATCCATGAGGGCTCTAAACACTTAGATAAAATCCTCTTTCTCAAGGCTAATCCCTACCAAGATCCTGGAATGCAGCTAATCTTAAGAAATTCTATTTTTAGTCTTCTTTATCCTTTGATTAACACATTTAGTTTAAGCAAATTTTTATTTTCAAACTTATGTTTCTTGCTAGCTATTATTCAATAAATAAAGGCCAGTTGGCCCTCACACTTTGACATGATATATTGGTTACTTAAGTGTTTCTTGATTGCATCTCAGTAATACGCACCTTTTCCAAATGATAAACTCCTTCGTGCACAATGAAACTCCTGTGGATTACGACAAGTTGTTCAGCTTATTTTTATTAGGGAACCTCAATTGCCAAGCAAGGTTTGCAGTAGTTATAACAAGTCAATATAAGTGTTTCAATTACTACAACCATGAGGTCCTTGTTACATTCACAAGAGACCTCATGAGTTTCCACGATAATAACAAAGGCCCTACAGAGGACCCTTAGGCCAAAAGGTCAACTTAGGTTGGTCACCAACTTTATTGGTCGCAAAAACCTGCTCGGGCAGATGGCCCAGTTACCACGTGTATTCTCACCATCATCCTACTTAGGTATAAGGGAGCGTGATGACACAACCTAAAAGGTAAAGTAGATTAAATGACACTGCTCTGGCATGTTGGACTAGGAGAATGTTCAAACACAATACAACGTATGGCTAACACCATTTCTCAATATCACTTAGTCATCTGAGAAGCTCAAAATTATAAAACTTAAACAACAAAGTACCCAAGGTGGTCGATCAATATTATCTAGTCAATCAATATGGTTTGGTCAGTAAACACACATGTTTAGTCAACATAAGGTCAAACCATCAGAAATTGATAAATAAAACTTTTCATTCACTATAATGAGAAGTTACATTTATAAATTCAAAATAAACAAAAGACTTATGACAACCCAAGATGGCGAGCGAGGTATTTTGCAACACACGCTCTCCGACCATCGTCTAGGTATAGGACAAACTCTTCTCCATCATCATTTAGTAATGATCCAGAAGCTGAATATGGATAGTGTCTATTGGGATCCACTTGCTCGAGAAAAGGGATTTTGATGGTGAGCTGGACAGTCGATCTGGTACTTGTACCATATGTTAGACTCCTTAGGTGTTTTCACCTTCCTAAGGGAACTAAGCCATCCCTGGGCAAAATCATGGTCCTTTGTTTCCTTTAATCTTATGGGACGTCAGTCCAGCCTTGGTCATAGCCATCTGCCCAGGCCTATCGAGGTCCCATTCTAAACAAATGCCTCAGCCTTGTCATGTCTCTTTGAAGTCCAACAACGATCACATAAGCCCGCTGGACATTTCCCTTTAGCTCAGTAATTTCCCTCTCAAGAGTTTGATTTTAATCTTGGGTTACCCTAGTTAATGATGAAGAAGATCTTTGCAGCACTAAAGCGGACCCTAATGGAATGTTCTCCTTTAGCCGAGCAACTTCCTTCCTCGGCTCATTATTCTCTCTTTGAAGTAACTCCCCCACTTGATTGACTTCAATGGCATCCAGTAGTTTGGCTTTCATGGCATCCACTTCCTCCTGAACTGAAGCCCTAATCTCCTCCATCTCTTTAACTTTATCTTATAATTTTTTGACCAACTCAGCCTGATCCTTGTATTGTTAGGTTCTTGTATTCAAACATTTACAAATCTTTATAAAAGGTCTGCGAGCCTGGACGCTGATGTTCGATCCTAGGATCCGCCTCAACCGGGAATCAGAAGGAATATATTTGTCTACATCAATGGGCTACAATCAACAAGATGAGTAATAGATATTGGAAAACATCAGTGACAGAGAACACTAAGCAAAATACAATATAAGTAAGAGAGAAAAGTTATTTATTCCATTAAATTAAAGTTAGGCATAAGCCGGTACAAGTCTAGAGAAATTACAACATAACACCAGTAAAAGAAAAAGAAGAAAAAATAGGATTCCCATGAACTCTAGTATCTACACCTACTAGGAGGAGGTCAGACCTTTCCCTTTTCAGCATCTCTGGCAGCCTAGTCTCCAGTAACCACGATTGCACTAGGATCCCCCGTATCCTAATCAACAGGGAGATTTCCTATAGTTGGACCAACGGGCTCCACTTCAGCTCGAACAGCAGGTTGGATGACCAGAGGCTCCTCGACATCCATAGGATTAGGGCCTTATATGTGCTGGTTAAATAAATAAGAATTAATAGGAACCCCAATAGAAACCAAGGCTTGATCCCAGTATTTTTTGAAACCCACTTACCGAACATAGGCTATCTGGTGTTCGACATCATCATATGCTACCTCCCAGCCTTCATTGTACCCACTTTCGCGGACGGTCGCAGTCTTTCCTTTCAGATTTTTGACCTCGGAGTCAACTCCTTATTTGCCTCGATCACCTTTAATTTTTTGGCAACCCCCATACTATAGGCGCCTTGAAGGTCGACCAACTCCTTCGTCCACTACTCCTTCAGGGCGTCCAAGGCCTTTTGCTTCTCCTGCTCAAAAGCAACCTTAGCATTAGCCAGAACATTATCAGAGTTCTTTAGTGCCTTTTCCAGCTTGACATTTCTCCTTGATTGGTTGGCTCGACCACGCAGTAACGTGGTGAAATAAAAAATAAACTGCAAAATAAAGAAAGAGGTACAGATTAATTCCCGAAAATTTGAAAAAAAGAACCAGAGAAACATAGAGAGAAAGGGACTTACCAGTGCAAGCCCTTGGGTGGACTTAAGGGCCAATTGGTCAGACCCCATCTTAATTGACCACTCACGATCAACGGTGAGCACAACCCCCTCTAGCAGCGTGGGGGAAAGTTGGGGAGTGTTAGCGACACTTGACCCCTCAACAATATTAAGGGAAGAATTCACAGTAGGGGCCTTTGAGGTATGTGCCCTCTTCTTCTCTCTTTATTTATATCTTTCTCTCTCTCTTTTCTCTTCTCCTTTTCTTCTCTCCTCTTTTTTTATGCCTCACTCTCCTGCCACTTGGTTCCCAGCTTAGAACCGCCATTCACAAGGGAGTCTCCTTCCTTCTTTTTTAAGGACTTGACCTGATTAGACATTAGATCGTCATCATCATCCTTAATGATTAGACACCTTCTCTTAGGTGGGGCTATCTCTTCCTCTTCTTCGATGGTTTCCTCTTCACTTCCTTCCTCGCTACCCTCCTCTGATCCCTCTTCTTCTTCTTTTTTTTTTCTTATTCTTGTTTTGCTTTCTTCTTTCCATTCATCTTCTAGCTGGATAGGTTCAAAAGGACCACCAACATCCTACTATGGAAGTTCCAAATGGGGGATTGTATCCACTGGCTGAGCAATAATGCTTGTAGTGGTACTCTTGAACTCAACCATGTACGCCGTCGCACGTGGATGTTCGCTTTCAGAAAACCTTTCCCTAACTTTCCAAGTCTTTAACAAGTCAGCAACCTTTAGCTCACGAGGGGCAGTCTCTTAATTTTTTTCCTTAGCTGTAAAATAAGAAAAAAAAAATGAAAACAGATAAAGTAGTCAGGAGGAATGAGCAAACGAAGAACTAAGAAAGAGTCAGTATCATCAACCTATGTATTCCTCTCCAAATGTAGGGTTCCGAGGTCCCATGGACCTTATTCCCTCAGACTGGGGAGGATGTTGCCAATTCCTAGCAATGAAGCCATAGTTCTAGTAGTCCTTGTGGTAATTAGGCAAATTCACCACCAGGACCCTATCAGCATTCCTCGCCTTCAAATATAAGATTCATTCTCATGTGTGAGAGAAGACATAATAATAACATATTTTTGTGAACCCTAAGTCCCTCTTATATAAATCATTTATCTAATGTACTCCATTCACAATTTTCCAAACATTTGGAGTACACTGGGCAGGAACAATGTCAAAATATTTAAAGAATATAAAAAATAAGGGATTGGGTAAATGTCAAAACCCCTTAACAAATTAACAAAGTATGAATCTAGTGACCATCATTTATTGTACGAACATTTTAGGGAATTCGAACACACTCAATATCTACCCAGTCAGGAATATTATAACATGTTCTTAACTCAGAAATTGACTTGTTATCAAGTCTTTCCATAAGTGTGACAGAAGTAGGGAAACCCTAACTACAATTATGAATTAACTTGAAGAAGAAGAAGAACTGAGAAAACTGAAAACTAGAACTTATAGGTACTGGCGAAGCTTGAAAAAGCGCAAAAAAATAAGAATATAACTGATTTTAAAGTAGATAATAAGAGGGGAAACTTAAAGGCAAAGTATACGTAAGGACGACCAAAATTAGTGAAATATTGATTAAGTTGCACACTAACAGTTTTCAAATATCCCAAATGATGAGTCGCATTTCCCCAAGAAGATCTCAACGCTTCATCTTCTCCTAAGGACAAGTGTACCCCCATCAATCCTCGTAAATTACAAACGTTCTCTGTCGGTTTGTGATAGTATTCTAAGACTTGGGCCTTGGAGTAGTTTAAAATATATTGGCCCAGACTATCAGCTCAAAGATTTTAGGGGAAATTGTGGGGACCCATTTAATATAGCCGGTGAGAGTAGCCGACCAGCCTGGATTAATTAAAGCGCTCCCCGACCCAAATCCTAATTTAATTCTCATATGAGTATTACAAATACACGGGAACACTTACAAGTATAGTTAAATAGATTACCAATAATCTCGGAGGAGATATTCAAGTACTCCTTAATATAGCCAACATGTTAATTGAGTTATGTGTACAACTTAACCTGTACTTTGATACACCTATAAATGTACACCCAGGCCCGGGGAAAGGGATGTAACCTGAAATATTGAGAGAAACTTGTAACACCTCGCTTAATTAAATACCAGGTGGCCAGTCCCATGTCAAATTAAAACAGAATATACAGTTGACTCATTCTTAGCATCACTGTCGAAAACATTAACTAATCACCCAATACCCAATTAAGCCGGTGTTAAAAACTTTCCAAATTTTAATTCAACAAAATCCATTTTTAGTTTACAAATAACACAACACATATTATTCTACAACACTGATAACCGAACATATAACACGAAAGAATTTAAATGCAATTGGAATAAACATTCCCAAGTAATAATCCAATACAGTACCCCTGACAATAATAAATGTATTAAAACGACACGAATACAAGACTATTTTGACTCAGACAGAAATAAGATAACTGAATTCCCTTGGGCGACATGAATCAAATGAAGATAGGCATCTAAGCAATACTCCATAGCTCCATAGCTCATCATAATCCGCTAAGGTTGGAGTCCCTGTTGCTGGACACCTGATATAGAAGGTATAATAGAAAAGAAAATATGCAAGGAAACGAGTCAGAGCCTGATGTGAAAATGATTTTGAAAACAACAAGTATTTAACAAGTGCAATAAAGCATTTATTATGTACATGTTAGTATCCAACTCTCACTTTCTATTCTCTCCTCTCATCTAGAGTGCACACTTAACGTTTCCTATTAACCTCCTAGTTAATGGTTCCTCTTCACTAGTTTTCTATAATATGATTCCATCACATATCATAACCCCGTATGTCCCATACCATACGTAGGATAATCATTCATATACTTATCTCATTAACATGAATTAATCTTTTCAAATCTATAAGAATAAACATTCATTAACTTAATTCACTTCTTTTTTTATTCATCGTCATCTACAATTATCACACAGTAGAATGAACTAACCACTATATACATTCATTTAATCCATTATATATATATATACATGTATAATACGGCACCCCGAGTCACAGCTGCGGTGCAATGCATTACTCTGCTATCATGTCCCAATAACGCTGGTCGCCGAATTGGGTACTAAAGGTTCGGTAAGGATTCCTCGAACCACAAATAACAACACATAAATTGGAGGCGAACATAGCTCTCATACCCACGGGCCACGCACATACCTACATTCCCATAGTCAGCGGACTTATCAACTCACCGATAAGTCTTTCATAGACCTATGTTCTTTAGCGACAAATCAAAGATCCCATGAATTCATCAGGATATGACTGCCCTCACGTGCAAACCTCCCCATCGATAGCAAGTAAGCTAGGTATGTCATACACATAAATCATCAATCAATTAAATAGGCATTATCACACCTATAATATAATATCAACAAGGTAATCCCACTACCCTAAGATAATTCCCATACGTAGCATTATATCTCTTATAAACACATCTTCTATCAACTAGGATTAAATACCGTCATCACATGGCTCATAGTCTATAGTGTTTCATTCACACTATATGACTTATCAACAAAACCAACATCCTCGCATCCTATAACATCTCTCCACTCCCGACGTCGTTAAGGTTCATGCGCGGAGCGTCTCGCATAGCGAAATTCAAACAAGGAACCCCTCCAATACACTACTACTTAACTTTGTCGGTCGTGGAGGTCCGTCAACTTCAAATATGCAATCGGGATAATCTCATCCCCTCTTTCAACCAAATGTGGTCTGAACTCTCATCTCTATCCAGGAGTCATACCACTAAGTGCTTGTACTACACTCAGTCCTAGCCCAATCAATAATGAGCTTAAACTCAGTCCTTGATGTTCAAATTTTAACTCTAAGGCTACCCATATGTTATATTAAATCTCACCTACTGGACCTATCCTTAATCCTCATGCATAACAATTAGAATCCAATACATGAATCTAGCAACCGAAATTTCTTTCCAATTTACTTATCATAATTCTAATCAATTAATCCCAATCACATTAATTCGATTCTTTTCTAGGGCTTACTGATCTTCCCTAAGTCCCATTGTAACCAAGGGTACATTCTCTCTATACCGAAATAATTAAAGTATGAATTCTCATATACTTTTCCCAAAATTCTTTCCTATTTGAATTTACTATTTGGCAATTTCTCTCACTCCAATAAATCGGCAACTCAAAACTGGACTGTGATAAAATCTCTAAAAATTTCCCCTGTCGCTCGAACGAGAATGATTTTCATTTGAACGACTTCCACGTGTCGTTCGAGCGACTTCGCGCGAGATGCCATCTCGCTCAAACGACTTCGCGCGAGATCGCGCGAGATGTCACTGTTTGTCTTCTTCACAAAATTTCAGCATTTTTCACCATTTTTGAACCTAAAAACCTCTAAGATTCAACACCCAACATCTCATCATCAATACCCATTAACACCTAGCAGGTTATAAATCATTCCCAACATCTCATCATCAAGAGTTTGAATTAAAAGCATATATTTATCTTATTTTTCCAGCAATTTATATACATGATATCTTCAAGAACACACCAATGATTTTTCGAATTTCTTCAACAACTTATGGATTATTTCGTGGATTACTATCTACCTACAACATGAGTTTGATTCCTATATAACTCCATTATCCAGAAATCCATTAACAACTTTATCTTTTCATCTTCCAAACATGTAAAATCATCTCTTTTTATAACTATTCTAACATGGACAATATACAAACTTAGATTGCAATTATCAAACACTTGCCTCTAATGAAGGTCTGATCCTTTGGTGTAGTATATCACAGGTGGTTCTCCGTTTCTCCGGCCAACTTTCGGTGGTGGTTGGTGGTGGTGACCTTTGGTCTTAGTTCTCCTCCTTTCCAAGCAAGTTTCTCTCTTCCCAAGCAACCTTTCATTCTCTCACAAGGTGACCTCTCAAGTTTTGTGTAGAAGAGATGAATGAACCCACGTACAACTAATCTCTAAATACTTATAATAGGACAAAATCCGAAATCACTATTCATCCCCCTTGTACAAATAACCAAAATGCCCTTTTGGGTTGTCTTTTCATTTCTAAATGACCCGAGACCCAAAACTAACATCCAAATAAACTTTTCTGACTATTTCGACCCTTTCGGATGCAACGACGCAGTCGAAATGACTATAAGGTCGATATAGAAATAAGTTTCCTTTTTAATTAAATAAATTAGTTCCGACACGTCCCATACCGCGTCCGACTAAAAGTTCAAATTACTGAATTAGTATCACACAGCCATATCAATAGCATCACATTCATATATTACCTAAATATCTTTAAGTAATATACCAATTCATTCATTTTAATATCCACAATTCGGGTAAAACCCAAATGAATTAATTTATAATAAAATCCAATTAATCCATTAATTTAAAATATAACCCATTTTAAAAGTCATTAAAATCACGGGGTATTACAAAACTATAATAAAAGAGTAACATCTCCGTGGACATAGGCAATTTGCCGAATCACGTACATCGTTATTGTGTGTGTGATCTTTACTTTTTGTCTTTGTGATTGTTTTTGTGTATCTCCTTATTGTGATATTTCTTCTATTCACACCAATGAAGATGGTTGGTCGGCCACGTAGGAGGACAAGTGTATATTTATCGTCGGTACACGTAGGAGAGTATTTTTTATATATAACAAAAGCCCTCAGTGCTTCATGCTTGATGATTGGTCAAAAGTATAGATCATTTGGTCAAGGAAATTGCTCGATGTACTATTTTGAGTATTTGGTCAGCAGTCGACTTACCATACTTATAAAAAAATAACTGGTAATGATTGATAATGGCATTTTTATAAATAATTCAAAGTTCTTTAAATCGCCAAAGGATAGGATAGTCTTTTGAAGTTTCAAGAGGTGCGAAGCTGACGGTAGTTCAATAATTCATTTAGTTAATCATTTCATTCCCATTTATAGAAGCAACCTATAAATAGGTACAATTTTTCCCTCCTTTCATTTCACCTCCAACCTTATACAATTAAGAGTTTTCCTTCGTCTTAAAGCTTTCTTTGTGCGATCATTTGCTGCCATTATTTTTTCTTTAGTTCTTGCAGTCACCTTAGATCCCCTGTAAGCCTTATTTCCATCTTTCTCTATTTCATCATATTTTTCTCTATTTCCACCATGGTTCACATTGTGGACGAGGTTTCAATAGATGAGTTTGGGGAAAAAAGAAAAATTCCAACTTGGGTAGATTTAAAGATTGACCAGGGTCCCATAGATGTGTATTCTCTTCTTGAGGGTCACTGAATCCCCACCTTATTCATAATTGGGTGTGGCATCACTTTTCCACCAAACCCTTATTTTCTTCAATTTTGTCAATACTTTGACGTTGTTCCTTCTAAGGTGGCAGTTAACACTTGCAGGGTTATAAATGGTGTCCATACGTTGAATGAAATTTATGGAACTCATATTGGGGTCAAAGAGTTTATGTTTTGTTACAAATGGGATACTGCTAGATAGAACACATATTATTTGAAGACTAGGCAAGCAAATATAGCCTTAGTAGTGAATTTACCAGAACTGGTGTAGTTGTTAAGAACGGGAAACATGACCCTCTTCCACAGGGAGTGTCTTATACTGGGCCGTGATGTCCTCAAACATGGCATGTCATAGGTTGCAATCCAGTTCTTTATTTGTTCTTCGTTTGTTATGTGTTTCTAAGTTCTGCCGACTAACTTTGTTGTTTCCTTTTTAAAACAGAGGAAAGTAAAAAGAAGTGTCCCAAATTAACATTGAAGAGCTCAAGTTTTTGTGGGGACTTAACCAGAGGGTTGTAGATGAATATCCTCGAGCTATTTTTTCATTGTTGGAATACGAGAGTTCCATTACCTCTTTGTTGCTGGACCAACACTTGTCCTGCCCCAAGTGGCCATCAACTTATAAGAGGATCATGTACCTACTTCTTCAGCTACATAATTTATTGGTGATGAGTTCACCCAGGGAGGAACTTCTTCCTCATTTGAATCTTTTGACATTTCTAAGGTCCCGTTTTCTCCTCTAGCCAACATGACTAAGATGAAGATGCTCAACCTGATTCATTATTCTTAAAATTCTTCATTATCAAGTTGAGTTCCATGGTCGGTGATGAAGGAATAAAGCATGTCATACCTTCAAATAGTCTACTCATACCTTCAAATGATCTACTTCCATATGAATTAGAAAACCCTTTGATAGGGTATATCAATAAGAGGCTCGACCTCCACCCATTTGGTGAAGTAATCAACTGCAACAGGTAGATATTTAAACCTTCCCTTGGTGGTCGGCAGTGGTTCGACCAAGTCAATTACCCAGATAATGAAAGGCCATAGAGAAGTGATAGATGTTAAAGTTGTTCCTGGTCTTCTATAGATGGTGGCAAATTTTTTGCACTTATCACACTTCTTAGTGAAAGCAACACAATCCGCTTTCATTATCGACCAATAGTAACTTTGTATTGATATTCGCTGTCTTAGAGACCTCCCGACTACGTGAGATATACATGAGCCTTCATGCACCTCTTTGATTAGATCACTTACTTCGTTTGGATGATCACAATGAAGTAGGGAAACAGTGTACCCTTGCTTATATAAAAAACCTTTTTCTAACACATAATTGACTGCTTTATACCTCATCTTCCTGGCCTCTTTCTGGTAAGATGACAGTGTTCCTCTTTCAATGTACTCTATAATTGGATCCATCCACGAGGTACCTAATTACACAGAGATGATGCTAACTTCCATTCCATAAATGCTTCAATAGGAAAGAATTTCCACTGGGATTGTTCACCTGAGTTCTGTTTGAGTTACTGAAGCAAGCCGAGCAAAAGCGTCAGCTTGAGCATTCTCTATTATATGAATTCTCAACATCCGAACATAAGTGAACAAAAAAATAACATCTATATCTTTTTTATGATATCTCATCATCTTTTCCCAGTTAATGCCATAAATCTGCTGCATTTGATTGACAATCAGCTGAGAATCACTATATACAAATACTTGGTCGATGCCCAATGATGAAGCCAGTTCCAATCATGTGATCAATGCTTGATACTCAGCTTCATTATTTGAAGCCTTACATTGGAATCTTAGAGACTATTCCACATCTAGATTGTTCAGAGTTTTAATGATGAGGGATGATCCACTTCCAGTATCACATGAGGATCCATCTTAAAACAATTGCTATATTTAAGTATCTTTGGAGAGATTTTCCTCTGCCAGCACTCCATGTTTGAACATCTTCTTACTCTATTGAATTATATCTTAAACATTTGACGACTCTAGTTGATTGACCATAATCTCCGTTTGCTTCTGAGCTAAGATATCTTCCGAAGACGTGACACGCCCCGATTTAATTATGTTAAAATCATTATTTTAATTATAGAGATAAATTCCCTTAAACAATACTTTACTTTAAATCTCTTTGTAAAATAGCACCATTTTTTTTAATAGGCATGTTTAGATGAAACATAACTAACTTTACACATAACTTATAAGTACTAAACAAATTTACTTACATAAGTTTCTTAGTTTAACATTTACTCCAAAAGATTATTGATATTCAACCCACGTTATGTATCCTCCATTCCCCCGTTTAATGTCCTAACTTGGTAGTGAACTCCAAACGATAGGCATAACTGAAACATAGCATTATAAGAGTGTAAGCAATGAAAGCTTAGTGAATGACCATATACATACTACCACACATATAACCAATTTAAATAACCATATTTTTTTCTAATGTTATAACCCAATAAGAATTGTGAAACTCTTGCGAGCCTCGACCCGCCACAGTTCAATTAACCCACCAGAGTTAATGGGGACCACCACATCCCATTATTAGGTCCGAGTACACAAACCTTTAAGTTGGATTAACGGGACCGACACATCCCGAAGGACCTACCACACTCCTTAACATTAGATAAAGGACCCACCACAGTCCATAACATTAGATAAATTAACTTAACATTTTTAATCATATGCATATGTCTCATAAATACCACATCATTACACAAGCATCTCAACATATGTATTCAAGCTATGCATTTCCATATGAAAATATATGAATATTTCATAGGTCGTGTTACTCACCTTAGATTAAGTACTAAGATTAATACCAAAACTATTTCCTTGGTATGGTTGTGTTAGCAGCTTCCCCACCTATCAATTTGACATCATTAGTATTTAAATACACCAAATAACATTAGCTCTAGTAAGCATCACATTAGCTTGTTAATATGGAATAAATGAAAAGGAATTATATATTCTACTTAAAATCTATGTAACACCCTATTCATTAGGTATCTAGCACAATTTACGGAATTAACTAAACAAAGTTATGCCCATTTTATTACAACATTTTCTAAATCTTTTCTGCAGAAAAATAGCAAAAAAAAAAAAATCAACTTGTGCACAACCCCCAAGCTAAACCATAAGGTATTTTATTCTCATCTTCGAGTATGTTATACTTATATATGTTATCTAATATATCCAACTGTAATTTCTTGATTCCCATAAGTATTCAATGATTTATGCCATTTTTAACACAACTAGGCCATAATAGAATATTAAAGCGAAACCTAACATGATTAAGCATACATAATCTCCACCTCGGGCATTAATCATGGAGACATATATACTAAACATTTTTTAACATATACTCATATCATATACATGAATTACCAAATTAGAAATCTCTACAAGAAGGTGATTCAAATCTAGGACTTTAAAGTTAATAAGTACGATCCTAGCACAAGTTCTTATGTATGTTCTTAAGCCATCCTCGTTTTAATACAATTATAAAATATGGGTATCATTCAAATCTTTATGAAAATCAGAAACAAAAGCATACCAAGTGTAAAGCTCATTCATGTGACCAACTATAACAAAAAGGTAATTACCTTATAAGATCTCCTCGATTTATGGTAAATTTTCAAAGAAAGTTCTTCCTTACACCTTCCTTTCTATCTCCTCAGGCAAAAAACCTTCAAACCTTCTCATTTCCCATGAGGAAGAAGGTTTATAACAGATTTTGAATCATCACATATGTTCTAATGGGTCCAGTATAAATTATCCTTGTGATTACGTACGATTGGTTTACACAAGGTCCAATCAAACAATTCCACTAATGACAGATTTTTCCCACATTGGTAAAATCATCACAACTCATTGTTACGGACCTCATTTTACTCCAACTTTGCGTCTACGTGTAGATAACTTACATATCTATAACTTTTACATTTGTGTTTTAAAAAAATCATAAAACTAATATGCCTAATTAGGGCTTGAAGAGGAGAGTAGGAATGTATTAAAATCTCAAAAATCTCACATTTGGTGACCAAACATCGCCAATTTCGCGCCAACACCCTAGTTTATTTTTATAACATAATAATACATTAAAAAATATTTCATAATGTATTTAACCACATAACTAATCATATCCTCTTAACATGTTATCACCAATCATATGCTCAATTAGAATCTAATACAAGCAACATATATATCACATGAGTAGCCATCCCTTAATCATGATAATTAAAATATTTAACACCCATCACCAACTTATAACCCATAACTTATACTTAATCATGTAATTAACATTCCTAATCATATTTTAGGGTTTTACAATTCTAACCCTTTTATAAAAATTTCGTCCTCGAAATTCAACGCATAAAAAACTTACCAAATAGACGAGGATATTGTTTCTTCAGAATATCCTCTCCTTCCCAGGTGGCATACTCCACATTCTGATTTATCCACATTACCTTAACTAATGGAATGGTTTTATTACATAACACTTGCTCCTTTCGATATAAAATGTTAACTGGTTCTTCCACGTAGGTCAAGTCATCTTGAAGCTCCATCGATTGTGAAATAAACACATGTGAGGGATCGAACACATACTTACGTAACATTGATATATGAAAACCATCGTATATTCGATATAATTTTGGTGGTAATGCCAATTTATTGGCTACATATCCAACCCGTTTCACTATCTCATAAGGTCCAATATACCTAAGACTTCCCTTCTTCCCTTCTTCCCAAATCTCATAACCCCTCTCCAAGGAGAAACACGTAGGAATACTCGATCACCTTCCTCAAATTTTAATTATTTTCTTTGATTTTCTGCATAGCTTTTCTGTTTACTTTGCTCCACCCTCAAGTGGTTATGAATAAGATTTATCTTCTCAGTAGTTTGTTGCATAATTTCTGGCCCATGTAGTTTTTGTTCCCCTACTTCAGTCCAATATATCGGAGTCATGCACTTTCTCCCATACAAAGCTTCATAAGGAGCCATCTCAATACTCAAATGATAACTGTTATTATAAGAAAACTCTATTAGTGACAAGTGTTCAGCCCTATTTCCCTTGAAATCTAATACATAAATTCATAGCATGTCTTCGAGTGTCTGGATTGTTCTTTTTGACTGCCCGTCAGTCTGAGGATAAAAAGTTGTACTAAATTTTAATTTAGTTCCCAAAGCTTATTGTAAACTAGGCCAAAAGTGAGAAGTAAACTTAGGATCTCGGTCAAAAATAATAAAAATAAGTGCATCGTGCAATCTAATAATCTCATCCACATATATTTTGGCAAATCAATCCATGGAGTAAGTAGTTTTAATAGGAAGAAAATGTGCAGACTTAGTTAATCTATCAACGACAACCTAAATATAATCAAACCCTTGTGATGATTTTGGTAAACCTATAACAAAATATGTAGTAACATGCTCTCATTTCCACTCAGGAATAGGTAAGGATTGTAGTAAACCACTAGGCTTATGATTCTCCTCCTTCACCTGTTAGCAAGCTAGACATCTAGCAATAAAATCTGCAATGCCATGTTTTATTCCCAGCCACCAATAACATTATTTCAAATCTCTATATAGTTTCGTGCTTCCTGGTTGCATAGCATATAAAGAGCAATGGGCCTCCTCTAAAAATTTTCTCCTTAAATCAGGCACATTAGGTACACATTAGGCACATCATCATGAATAGAAAATTCATTTGATTTAACTTTTTTCATATTGATTCTAACTTTCTCTAATTCGGTATCTCCTGCTTGTGATTATCATATCTAGTCTATCTGCATAGGCTTAATATTTAAAGGTTCTAACATTCCACACGACTCATTTAAATTTAATTCCACCTTCATTAAAGCTAACGCCCTTAGCAGGTCAACAATATCATAACAAATACAAGATACTCAGCCTAAATAGTTTCTACTCAAAGCATCAACAACAATATTAGCCTTACTCGGATGGTAATGTATTGTGCAGTCATAATCCTTTATAAGTTCCATCCACCTTCTTTGCCTTAATTTCAAGTCTTTCTGAGTAAACAAGTATTTTAAACTTCGATGTTCAGTAAAAATTTCACAACTAACACCATATAAGTAATGCCTCCAAATCTTTAGTGCAAAAGCTATCACGCTCAACTCAAGATCATGTGTAGGGTAATTGCGTTCATCTATCTTTAACTATCGATACACAAAAGCAATTACCTTTCAATGCTGCATTAACACGCAACTGAGTCCATCATAGGAGGCATCACTATAAATAACTAAACCTTTTGTACCCATTGGAATAGTCAATACTGGAGTTGATGTCAACTTACCCTTTAAATTTTGAAAGCTTTTCTCGCAGTTATCATCCCATACAAACATGTTCTCCTTTCTGTAAGCTTAGTCAATGGCAATGCAATAGAAGAAAATTGTGATATAAATCTCCTGTAATATCTAACCAATCCTAAAAAACTACGTACCTCTGTCACACTAGTTGGTCTTTCCCAATTCATTATTGCTTCCATTATCTTAGGATCAACACAAATGTCATCAACATAAATAACATGCCCCCAAAATACTACCCTGTCTATCTAGAATTCACATTTAGTAAATTTAGCATATAATTGATTCTCTCACAAGGTCTGTAAAGTAATACACAGATGGTATTCATGCTCCTCCCTACTACGAGAATATATTAAAATATCATCAATGAAGACAATACCAAAAGAATCCATGTATGGGTTAAATATGCATTTCATCAGGTCCATGAATACATCTGGTGCATTTATTAACCCAAATGTCATGATAAGAAATTCATAATGGCATACCTAGAATGAAAAGCAGTTTTAGAAATGTCACAGTCTCTTACTTTCAACTGATCATATCCGAACCTGAGATCAATCTTAGAAAATACTTTGCCGCCTTGCAACTGATCAAACAAGTCATCAATACGGGGTAATGGATATTTATTACAGATCGTTACCTTGTTCAACTGATGATAATCGATGCACAATCTCATGGTTCCATCTTTCTTTTTATAAATAACACTGGGTCTCCCCACAGTGATACACTAGGCCTTATAAAACCACGGTCTAACAATTCTTACAACTGCATTTTTAGCTCGTTTAATTCTGTTGGTGCCATATGATATAATGCAAAAAATATTGGTGCAGTGCCTGGTACCAACTTAATCACAAATTCTACCTCACGGTCTGGTGGTAACTCGGGAAGTTCTTCTAGAAAGGCATCTGCAAACTCATTAATAACTGGTATATCTGGTAGTTTTTCAGCCTCTTGTCGTGTGTTTACCACCTGAGCAAGATAACACTAACATCCTTTCCTTAGTAGTTTATATGATTTTGTAGTAGAAATGAAACATGTTGTAGTGACATTTCGATCCCCTATAAATTTAAATTCAGGTTCACCCAATAACCAAACACTACCTCCTTTTTAAATCAGTCTAAACATACATGTTATGAGGCTAATTAATCCATACCTAATATTACATCAGAGTCACGCATATCGAGAGGTAATAAGTCAACCAGCAACTCCTTTTCTCCTACTCGCACTACACACTCCCAACACACCCTATTAATAAAAACCAGTCCCCCCACTAGAGTAATAATAAATAAACAAGAATCTAATGATGATAATGGTTTATTAAGATGCAAAATATAAAGCAAAGACACAAAAGAATGTGTAGAACCAGGATCTATCAACCTATGAGCATCTTTATCACAATAAGAAGTGTACGTGTCACTACATTCGATGTAGCTTATGCATCTTTTTACCTCAGTGCAAACACTCTGGCCTGACATTGGCTTTGAGCTATACCTCCTCTACCTCCCCTGTGTAAATTTTGTGTACAACTCCTACCTCCTACCATCACACTCCCAACTGATGTTGTAACTCCCATCACTGGGTAATTCTTTCGTAAGTGCCCTGGTTGATGACAATGGAAACATAAAGGTGTCGTCTTAGCTATTATACACTCTCGATACATATTCCCTTGACTAACACATCTATAACAAAACATGGCCTTCGGTCCCAACACAAATGCATTTTATGACCGACTCATCCCAGTCCTTCCACCTCGGGCTTGGAATCTTCCCAGTGCATTTCTGCTATTCTTAAATTGTTGACATTTGGGTTCCCCTCATGCTACATTATGGATTAAAGTTATCGTCTCCCATTCATATAATTTTGTACCATCATGTCTAGCTTTCTTTTAATGTTCAACTTGCAGTTCTTTCATCGACTTTTATGACACCATGGCTCTATCCACCAAGTCCACGTAATTTGTGATCTTAATATTAACAACCATGGTTTTTATATCCACATCCAACCCAGTTTGAAACCGATCGCATTTACTATCTTCTGTCCTCACCAAATCAGGTGCAAATCTAGATAAAGATAAAAATAAAGTCTCATACTCAGCTATTGTTTGGTTCCCCTATTTCGTCATGATAAATTCTTCCTCTTTCTCTTTCCTATGAAGCCTTGGGAAATATTTTTCCAAGAACACATTCATAAACCTCTCCCATGTAATCGGTGGAGGGTTTGCTGGCACCACGCCCCCAATCGTAGTAAGTAACCTCTCTATAGCATCCCACCATAACTTTGCATCATCCGCTGACCGAAAAGTTGTTAACAAAACCTTTTGTTCATCTCGAACTTCCATCACCTTTAATATTGTTTCCATCTTTCTAATCTACCCTTCTGCCACTGACGGATTAGTAGTCCCAGTAAATGCTGGAGGATTTAACTTCATGAACCTCTCATGCAATTTATACCTATCTCCACCAGGTGCTCCACCTCTCGCTTGTTCCATTAGTTGTGCCACATCACGTAATATTATCCCCATGTCATTAATAGGTTATTGTTGCACCTCTGGGTCATCTACTTCAATATGTTCATGTCCTTTCTGACTATTAGGTACGTAGGATGCCTCACTCTCTGCTCTATCATGCGGCTCATGTGGATCCATCACTTACAGCAATAGAAATAACTTAAACAAAACACAATAGCACAAGTTTAACATTAATAATGTTAGTCAAAATCCTGACCCATAACAAACTCACTTTCTATTGTCCACTGCAAATTTAGACCCTCACACCCTATCTAGAACCTAATAACCACTCTCTGATACCAAGTTGTAATGCCCTGATTTAATTATGTTAAAAGCATCATATATATATATATATATATTCCCTTAAACAATACTTTACTTTAAATCTCTTTGTAAAATAGCACCATTTTTTTTTCAAAGGCATGTTTAGATGAAAACATAACTACCTTTACACATAACTTACAAGTACTAAACAAATTTACTTACATAAGTTTCTTAGTTTAACATTTACCCAAAAAGCTTATTGATATTCAACCCACGTTATTTACCCTCCACTCTCCCGTTTAACGTCCTAACTTGGCAGTGAACTCTAAACGATAGGCATACATGAAACATAGCATTATAGGAGTATAAGCAATAAAACACACATACCACAAATATAACCAATTTCATTAACCATCTTTTTTATAATGTTAGAACCCAACGGGAATTGTGAAACTCTCACAAGCCTGGACCCACCACAATCCAATTAACCCACCATAGTTAATGGGGACCACCACATCCCTTTATTAGGCCCGAGTACACAAACCTTTAAGTTAGATTAATGGGACTGCCACATCTCGTAGAACCCACCACAGTCCTTAACATTAGATAAAGGACCCATTACAGTCCATAACATTAGATAACTTAACATTTTTAATCATATGCATATGTATCACAAACAACACATCATTATACAAGAATCTCAACACATGTATTTAAGATATACATTTCCATATGAAAAAATAAGAATCTATATTTCATAGGTCAGGTCACTCACCTTAGAGTAAGTACTAAGATTAATACAACAACTATTTCCTTGGTATGTGCTTCGGCACGAATATTATAATTTTCACCCCTTCTACTTATGCATTTTAGCCCCCACGGGTACCTTAATTTTAATATTTATGCTCGTTAACCAGAAAACCTCCATTTTATATGTTTACATGATATATGAGGTATACTTAAGCTTTTGTAGGTATTAAAATGCTTAGCATGAAGTTTGGTCGCTTTTCGGAAATGTTTCGTTAAAGATTTCAACTTCGGGGGCATTTTAGTAATTCCAGCATTCGGATTTTGATCCCAAACTCTCCATGTAAGTGGAATCCCTTTGATTTCTCTTCGCGTGGCCTCCAACGGTGCATGATTCTGATGTATAATGAGGGAGTTAGGGCATTTTTAGGATGGTTTTTACTTTAAATTCACACTCGAGGGCACATTCAAGGGCATTTTAGTCATTTCATAATTTGGTTTTTTAGTCTAATGTCTTCTTGGATGTTGTATTCCTCTGAGTTATTTTTGCATAGCCTCCGACCGTGCCTAATTTCGAGTTATACCGAAGAAGTTACGGTATTTTCCGTAAAGTTTGACAAAGATGAGAACTCACCAATGTCAGGTGCGAATCGATTCGGACATGTGCAAATCGATTCGGGTGAAAGTCCGCAAATTTGGTTTTGGTTGGGTATATGTATAAAAATATTGTGTTAAGTTGGAAAATCATTTTTAGA
The DNA here is from genome assembly GCA_949130495.1 of Sambucus nigra. Taxonomy (NCBI): domain Eukaryota; kingdom Viridiplantae; phylum Streptophyta; class Magnoliopsida; order Dipsacales; family Adoxaceae; genus Sambucus; species Sambucus nigra. Next base: position 286,990,834 of record OX422215.1, on the reverse strand, counting down.
CTTGAGAAGATTCATTTTAGGTTAGTTTTTAGGGATTTTTGTTGGGAGCTTTCCCTCTCCTAACCCACTTTGTAAGTATACTTTACTATTCATCATCATCTTCCTTTCATACATGTTTTACTTCCTTGATTTTTCATGCTTTGTTAATTATTTTCATGCCTAGATAAATGTTATAGTTTAATTATTTATTATTTTAATTATTAATTAGTTGTTTAATTATCTTAATCATGTTATGTGAGTAGTTAAATAGGGTTTGGATCGTGTGTCTGCCATTGATGGGCGTCGAGCTCAGAAAATTAGGTTTTATGTAAAATCACATTTAATTGAAACCTCGCGTATTAAATTCGAATTATTATGCGTTTAACTTTCTTCGTCACGCAACGTTAGTGTTTATAGCGATAATTCGATTCTAAGACGCGTGTGACCATTTTGAATTAAATATTTTATCTCGCAACTTTGAGTTAAATTTCTTCTTGCGTGATGTTTATAATTGACTAAAAATGCTCAATTAAATATTTTAGAACCAAAATTCTAATTATTAGTTGTTTAGCCCATGGCGGGTACGCGATCCCGACTCTCATTTTATTAATTTTTGTTTAGTGTTAACTTCTTAATTCTTTCCTTTTCTTTCTTTTAAACCATATCACCTTTTACACTTTTATTTTTGAAGTAGCAAAACAATTAAAGTCTAAAATTCAATCACTCCCTGTGGATTTCTTACGATACCCGACTTACCGTTATGCTTGCTTATCAAATGTAGTTGTAGTTTAGTTTTTTTTAATTGAGTCATCGAACCAATAACAACGATTTGCGTATTACACGACGCACGGTTCTCGCTCGATCAAAATAACGTCGTTGTCGGGGAGTGTGTTATAGATTGTAATTATTTTATTATTTCGTAGTATTTTTTCTTTTGTATTTGTATTCTTTGTTTTAACCTTTTTTTACAGAATTTGCACACTTTGAGCGCTAAGAAACTTGAATTCTCGGCCGCGCACCTTTCCATTGGATTCTCCATCTACAAATAATTCGGTAATCATTTCCTACTATTATAGTTATTACGGTCATTCTAATGATTATTACTTTGGGGATAGTTTTCAAGTTTTCCATTTTCAAGATTTTCTTGAGAATGAAAGACTTGAAAACATTTATCGGAATGAAAATCTTTATTAGGAGCTTGAGTTAGATTCATTATTCGAATCCAATGACGATTTTTATTCCGATGATTTCGAAGAAGAGTTTCAACCAAATGAGGAGTCCGAGGCTCTTGAGCCGAGGAAACCTACTTTGGAAGAAACTTTTCTTCTTTACTCCCAAGGTTTGGAAAGCCTTAATGGTGATGGATTGAGACTTGAAGCACTTTGTGATGAGATGGATTCTTATGTGCAAAACAACGAGGAGGTGGAAACTTGTGTTTCACCTCAACTTTTTATAGAACATCCCATCGCAAGTGAGTATTTCTCCCCCCAAATTCAATCTCCTTCCAACGATGAGTTGATTGAGATTGATTTTAGTTCATCACCATATACACTTTCCGTCATCAAACCATTAGAGGTACCGATTGATTCCTATGAGTTGGTAGATTTTTTTAAAACTTCTACACCTTTTGCCGACGAGAACTCTTTGTCGAACTTGTTTTTCAAGATGGATTGTATCACCATGTGTGCACCTCCTCCCATTCCAATTGAAAAATCTTGGGGAGGTGAATTTACTTTTCTTGGATCCCAAGTGTACCTTTTCCCCTTATTATCCAAATCCCCCATCATCCCCTAAAAAAATCAAATTGGCGATGGTTCACTTTTTCCACCACCCACATGCCTTCCATTTTTCAAACGAAATTCCTATTTTTCAGGGGGCATGCATGCAATGGAGGGTCCAACGTTGATCTTTCAAAGCCAAATTGTATTTTGGGTGGACCCTCAACTATTTAGACTTCTAGTGTATAGTTAGTGTGAAGCCTAAATAATAGGTTGTAAATAGTTAGCTTTTTAATTTTCTTTATTTCTTTCCTTTTAATTTAGTCTAGTGTAATTAGTTAACTTTTTGTTATTTATTTTTGCTATGCTCGGTACTAACTTGTTTTGTAAATTCGTTTGGACTTGCGGTTATTGGAGATCGCTCCAATTTTGGGTAATATCGTTCTTTTCCTCTCTTTGTGTTGTGTTCTTAATGTGCATTGAGGACAATGCAACATTTAAGTTAGGGTGTGTGGGATATTTTATCCATTTATTTGTTTTGTCCATGGATTTTATCACAGGTTAGTTACTACGCATGTTTTTTGTTAAAAATTGAAAAAATTCAATTTTTTTTCCTTTTTCTCTTTTGTTTGGCATTTTGCCTTTGTTTTCGATGATAAATTTCAATAATTGCTCGATCCATTAGACATTCAATGATGCATGTTCTCGATTTCAGAAGTTATCAGACTTTAGTCCTCAAATCATTGATATTATGTTTAACTTCATGAATTAAACTTTATCCCATGAGCACATGTGCTTTTCTTTTTTTATTAATTTGGTTTAAGATTTTTATAAGTCGGTAATCTTTTATTGCATTGTATATACTTACACCGAGTTTTGAGCTTTTCTTCATTTGTGAGTGTATAGACTACTCTTTCCTCCTTGAAAACGTTGATTTCGTCAGTAATCTCACTATTCTTTCATTTGATCATTCATTAATTGAGTTCATTTTTTAAATGTGTTACTTGAGCATGATTTTCAAAGTTTGTTTTAACTCGAGAATTGCGTAAACTTTATAAAATGATCATAAGCAATCTTTGTTATATCACCCATATTAGCTTTGACCTCACCTTTAATGTTTCCTTAGTCAACCCCTTTGAGCCTAATATTAGCCTTTCGTTTCATTACCCAAAATCCCATAACCTACTACACATTGGAGTTATAAACCATACATATTACTTTCCATACCTTTGTTTGGAATGTTACTTGGGATTGAATGATGTTGTTGTCGTGTGGTTGCAATTTTAGCATATGAAAAGAGTGAGAAAAGAAAAGAAAAGAAAGTGTAGTGAAAAAGAAAAGAAAAAGCAAAAAGCAAAAAGCAAAAGAAAAGAAAAGAAAAAGTGAGAAAAAGAAGAAAAGAAAAGAAAGAGAAAGTTTGTATATGATGTATATAGTGTTCAATAATCCTCGTTACTCTCCAATTGTTTTATCTAATGCTTGATTTTGGAACTTGCTTTCCATTTTTGATATTGCCCGCATTCTTCCCATTATTCTAAGTTTTCATTCCGAACACTTTGAATCCGTACATATTGAAATCTCATTCTTCTTGTGTTGGCTCAATCTTGAGACAAATAATTTTTTATTTTTGTGCTCCTGCATTTTTTATTTTTATTCAAATCTATTTTTTATATCTTAAATCATATTATTCTATATTGATTTACAAATTATTTTGGGTTTCATATAATTTATTTTTTTCTCATGTGTGAGTTTTTATATATTTTTAATTTAAATTTTATTTTATATTGCAAGTCTTTTATCTCGTTTGACTTGATATATAAAATATTTTTTGTGTTCAGAATATATTTTTTTTGAGTTGCATAATTTTGTAGCATCATTTGTTTATTTTTTTTTGTGTTTTTTTTGTGTTAAATTATAACATTTAATTAAATATATGTGTTGTTTAATTATCTAGTTTAACACAATATTAAAATAGGCATATTTTATTTTTATGCTCATGGTTTTAGGTGTTGATGGTTTGGGTTCAAAACCATTTTATGGTTTCAAGATTATGTGGCTCGAGGTTTGTATTGGCGTGTCTTTGGGTTTTGTGTTTAGAGCCGTTTGAGGCTTGTAGTCTATTTTTGAGATATATGTTTTGTGTTCGTTCTTTTTAGAAAGACAACCCATTTTTTACTCCCAACAACTTTTAGTTACCCTCTCTCTCTCTCTCTACAAGAGCTGCCAATATCGTATCCATTTTTTTCTTCTCAAATCTTCTACTTCTTTGAGAGTTTTTGAGGTTGGTTTACATTTTCTTTGGTTTGGGTTTGCTGATTTGAACATTGGAGGTTTGTCCGGTGGCCATTTTTTTTCGATTTAGATTTCCAGCCCTGTTTCCGGTGTTCTTTCCGGCGGTATCTTGTGTGTTTCCGGCGGTACTGTAGGTTTCGTTGGAGAATTTTTTTTGGCGATCCGAGCGTGTTTTTACGGCGGAGGTTTTCTCTGGGTGATTTTTGGACCAGTGGTTTGGTAGTTCCGATTTGGAGTTTTGGTTTCCTTTTTTCGAAGATTTTTTTCGGTTCTGGTTTGCTGTTTCGGTTTTTTTTTTTGTGTGATTGATTTCTTAGGTGGTTGTGTTTTACGGCGACCTTGGGTCTTTTTCCAGCGACTCGTTTTGGGGTAAAATTTTTTCCTCTCTATATATACTGTTATATATATATGTATTTTTTTTTTCTTCTTGAAATCTATTGGTGCAAGCTTTGCTCCCAAAGAACTAAAACTAGATTTGTTTGCTGTATGTTTTTTTTGCGCATAGTTGTGTGTTAACTTATTTTTTGTGAAGAAAAGTTCATTCAGTGTTGTTTGCAACACTAATTGGTTTTGTTTGGTTTCCTTGTGCATGGAGCTTTGAGAATTGGAGTTTGGGACTGTACAACTTTTTGGAGGTTGATTTTTTTGTTCCAATATTTTTTTAAATTCTCGTTGTACTAATTTTTTTTATTTGGGTGTTGGGTGTTTGTTGTTGGACTTTATTTTACACCAAATTCAGTTTGTGTGTGTACACTTCTTATATTGGACTTATCTTTTGAAACTTAATCTTGGCTTAAGTTTTTTTTTGTCACACATCTTTTATTTTAAAGCCTGATTTGGTTTATTTGGGGATAAAGATAATTTGATTTTTGACTCTATCTAGTTACACCCTCTAAGTTGAAGTTTTGTGTGTTCACTTTATTTAGTTGGGTTTAATTAGTGTTTATACTTTAATCATAATAATCTTTATTTATTTAAATTTTAATTTAGTGAATCTCATACCATTTTATTGAATCAAGTGCTACACTTTTTATCTCGTACTCAATTTAACTTGGATTGTATCAATTGACTCCTACACTTTTTATTGCCTAAATTGAATATTTTTTGTTGAATTCTTTTATAGTTAGGTGGTGTTTGTGTGTGTATGAGTTTTTGATCCAAAACTAGTATTGGTATTGGTTTCAACTAAAATTTGGAATTTAAATCTTTGGATTATTTTTTTGTGTTACACAAATTTTAAATTTGGTCTTAACTAATTTATTAATATCTTTCTTGTGCTGATTTTAATTACATCCTAATTTGTATGAGCTGAGTGCTGCACATATTTATCTTTTTCTCATTTTACTTGTACTTAATATTTTTAACATAACACCGGTTTAAATTTGATTTATATTTTATTTGATGTTAAGTTAATTTTTATTTTAGTTGCGCGACACAATTGTTGAAATTTTATTTTCTATTTTATTTGTGATCAGTTGTGCCAACTAAATTTGTTTTGTAATTAATCTTTACTTGAATATTGAATATTGAGTAAGACCTTGCTTGTGTCTTGTGACTTAATATTTAATCATTCTTTTTAGTATCGATTAATTCAATATTATCTTACCTTTCACTTAGTCACCGATTGGTAATTTTTCTTGTTAATTAAAATAGAATTAACTGGGTGTGTGTTTAGTCCCTTTTTCTAAACAAGATTATTTTGTTATTTTGATTAAAACAAACTTTATTATTAAATTTATTTTGCACATCTATACGGGGTCTCGGGTTTGAGTGTGTAGTTGTGTGTGGGTCTCACGCTTTCACTACCTTGGTTATTTAGTTAGATTCAGTATTGTGGGATTATTTAGTTAGTGCCTGGGTGTACTGGTTTTATATTGGACTAACTATTTCATTTACACTGGGTTACTAAATTCTGTAACTAATCATTGATTTAGTGTTGCGTGTGTTGTGAGTGAGTGATAGTCACTATTATCGGAGTGTTATTGGGTTGACTGATTTTCAGTCAAGTTGGATTGTTTTAGACTAGGATGGGTGTACTGGATTGTATTTTCTTAGTTTAATTCATTGTGGACTTGGAGGACTGTAATCTGTAACTTGTAATCGGTAATAGTGGACTTATGTGTATTTGTTGTCTTGGGACTAGGGACACGGCGTTTACCACCACGTTGGGTTCCTCGAGAATAAATATTGTGTCACACTCTACTTTCCTAATCTCATTCTTAAAGGAAATTATTCTTTACATCTAGCATCACCACCTTTTACTTACTAGTGTACATGAGTGTTTTCTCACTTCAAATTTATAATAGATTTTGTATCAAAGATTTAAAAGAGTTGGAGAATTTTTAAATAACCTAATACGTATTAGCAAGTACCTTTTGGTTCTTTCTAGTGACCCTTAGGTCTTTTCAAGTGGTATCAGAGCTTCAGGATTCACTTTATAAAAGTTTTTATTCCGCAAAGATCTTGAAGTCCTTTTAAAATCTATATTTTATATTTTTTAAAATATATTTTTTATTATGGGAAAACAAATTGGTGATGCTATTTTTCTTTTAAAAAATCCCTTTATGAATGTTCTAATGAAGAAAATATTTATTCATAATAAAACATTTCAAAATCGTTTGCCCCTATTTCCATAAATATTTGGGATAACATTTCTAATAGTGATAGTGATGAGGACAATTTTGATCATTTATTGCCTTCTACTCCTATTTGTGGCACTAAATCTGTTGTTGCTTTTGATAGTGCGCCTATTTTATCCAAGGATATTAATGATTGCTTACCTACTAGTTCTGATAATTCTGATTTATGTGTAGATAATTCTGATTTAGACAAATTAATTTCATCTCGTACCACACATGCACATTTTCACCCTATATTCACAGCTTCTATATGTAATTTTGATAATATTTTTGATGGTGTAGATGAATCTGAAAATGTAGACGATTCTATTGCTTTAGAAGGGTGCGTTAGTACCAATTTAGATGGATGTGTAGATAATATTTTCTTTGATAACACATTTGAGGACTGCATTGATTTAGGCCAAATTAATTCTAGATTGATGGCTAAAAATGTCGTTTTAAGCAATCAAATCAAGTTAATGTTCGAAGAATCTGAATTTCGTATAGATGAACTTCAAAATGATGTTTCGTTTTTAGAGAAAAGGATTATCATGTTAACCGAACTTAATCATTCTCTTGAAACTAAAAATAAGTAATTTTTGTGTAAATAGGATGAATCTCAAGTTGAGCTTAAGGCTGTTTTAAATAAGTATGATGAATGCCAAAGAGAACTTAAGATTGCATCTAAAAAGGTTGATGGTTTTTGTAATTCTCATTTAATTGTCGAGTCCCATAATAAGTACGTTGATGAATTTGTTACTTTAAGAGCACTTGGGTTTAAAGGCGAAACTTTGGATGAAACTAATTTTGTTAGTTGTAGCGAACAATGTCCTGATTCGACTGATATTAAACTAAGCTATAAACGTGCTGAGTTTGAGGATTGTGATACCGCATTTGTTAAGCCGGTATTTGTTTGTAATTTTTGTCATAAGAATGGGCATTCAGAATTTTTTTTAAGAAATTAAGACAAGACAAATATGATTTAGGCAAATTCAAAATATTGGGAGTTTCAAACCTGCTAAGCCTTCTCTTAAATGTAACTTTTGCTCTAAAAATGGACATATTGAAAAATTATGCTATAAGCGATTTGGGAAGAATAATGCAAATGTAGGCAATTTTAGGAAAATTAAAAATGTGAGAAATGTTAAAACTGTCAAACCTATTTTGAAATGCGCCTTTTGTGCTAAAAATAGACATGTAGAGAAATTATGTTTTAAGAAATTAGGGCAGAATCATGTTGTTTTAGGCAAAAATAGGCAATTTGATAGAAATAAAAATGTTAAAAAAACTATTTTTAGGTGTAATTTCTGTTTTAAATGGGTCATTTAGAGTAATTTTGTCGTAAAAAGTTGAATTATGATTATGAAAAACTACCCACTAAGTGCTGTAATGTTAAATGGGTTGAGAAAAAGATTTTCAAGTGCAACTTTTGTTCCAAATCTGGACATTTAGAACAATTATGTTTTGAGCGTTTGAATTTAACTAGAAGATCTGAATATATTTAACATGTGAGCCTTCATGATAATGCTAAATCCAATGATAGGCATGTGTTTAAATGCATTTATTTATCGTAAAATAGGTCATTTGGGAAAATTCTGCTATAAGCGTTTAAGTAGACAACAAAATGGTGTTAGGAATATGCCCAAGATCCATTTAAAGTCTAAATTTGTTGACAATTGTTCCCAATCTCATGGTAATTTTGCCCCTATTAAGACTATTACTCCTAATGTAAAACCTAAGTGGATCAAGAAAAATGACTTAGAAGTGCAAAGTGCGCCACTAGCGCCTCTACAGCCCACTGCACCGCACGCGTGCGTGCGTGCACGTGCATGTGCATACGGTGTTTCGCACCGTATTAGAGGTCTCTTGAATAACCTCTTAAATACTAGATGAAGTAACTCTTCATCTTCCATTTCTACTTATTAAGTGTACACTTTCTTAATATTTTTTCAATGTGGGACTCAAAGGTTGCCCACTCCTTTTATAGCTTAGTGGGTATCACTTAGCTTTACTCATTTTCTAATGTGGTACACTCTCCCTTTTATATTGGGTTAGCCTCCCACTTTTCTCCACATACTTCCAATGTGGGACAATCTTTTAAGCTTTTACTCCCAAAGCTATTACTCACTTATTTTAAAAATTCTCCAACATTCCTCCACCATTTTCAAAATAAGTTTTGTAAATCTTTGATTGCCTGTAAGACTGTGTATAAGCATTGGTGTCTCACGACTTGAACCAATACCTTATGAAGGTTCATCAAGTCTAACCATGAAAGTATAGTAGACTTGTCTTTGAACTATCAATCCATATTGATCAGCCGGATTTGTCTTCACACACAAATCTTTTAGTCACTGATTATCCATATAAGCCGACACATGTATTAGGCCTTCTGTCTGTACCTTGATTTCGTGAGTGCTTTAGAGTCAAGCCCAGTTTTCATAGGAAGCAGCACCACTTCCACACTCATATAGGTAGATTATCATAGGTGTCCATGCAACTAAAACACCATAAATCTATTAAGGTTAAACTCATCCTCTTTCATTATTCATTACATGTTCTAAGCACTTATCCTTGGGATGTTAAATTTTATAGTGTTTACAATCACGTCGTATGATGTACTTTAATCATTAAAATTGAGACTTGAATATATCAAGTTTGAAGTTGAGTTTCCATCAAGAGTTATTATTATTATTGGGCTTTAGTCCCATCCCTATTGATGTCTTAGACACCAGTCCTCTTGCAAGACCTTTTGTAAAAGGATCAGCTAAATTTTGACTTGATTTTACATAATCCACTATGATTACACTATCTGTAATCATTTGTCTGACATAACTATGTCTCAGGCCAATATGTCTAGATTTTCCATTATACACTTTACTATAAGCTCTGGAAAGTGTAGACTCACTATCACAATGTATAGATATTGGAGGCATTGGTTTTGGCCAAACTGGAATTTCAATCAATAAATTCCTTAACCATTCTGCCTCTTTACTAGTTGCAGCTAATGTTACAAACTCAGCTGCCATAGTAGAATCATCTATACAAGTTTGTTTCTTTGATCCCCAAGAAACAACTCCTCCACTAAGAGTAAAAATTCATCCACTTGTTGAGGAATGATCCTGCCACTCAGTTATCCAACTGGCATCAGAAATCCCTTCTAATACTGAAGGATATCCACTATAGTATATACCATAGTCCATAGTTCCTTTTAAATATTTTAATATTCTATTGATAGCCTGCCAATGCAATAAACTTGGATTACTAGTATATCTACTTAATTTACCAACAGCATAAGAAATATCAAGTCGAGTACATGTCATGGCATGTATTGAACTACCAATTAGTCGTGCATATTCCAATTGTGAAATAGCTCTACCATTATTAGGGATCATCTTTAGCTGTGGTTCAAAAGGTGTACTAACAGGTGTGCAATCAAACTGATTAAATTTCTTTAAAATTTTCTCAACATAATGAGATTAAGTGAGAATTATATTTTTATCTTTCCTTATTATTCTCATTCCTAACATGACATTAGCTACACCCATATCTTTCATATCAAATTTAGAAGATAGAAAACTCTTTGTATTGTCAACACTTTCTAAATCAGTACCAAGAATTAACATGTCATCTACATATAAACAATGATCACACCTTTACCATTAGTAAATTTACTATAAACACACTTATCAGATTCATGAATTTTAAAATCATAAGAAATATTAACTTTATCAAAATTTTCATGCCATTGTTTAGGTTCTTGTTTTAGGCCATATAAGGACTTAATAAGTTTACATACTTTATTTTCTTGTCCATGCATAATAAACCCTTCAGGTTGTTCCATGTAAATTTCTTCTTCTAAGTCACCATTAAAAAAGGTAGTTTTCACATCCATTTGATGAATCTCAAAATTATATATCGATGCTACTGCAATTAAAATTCTAATAGTGGAGCTTATAGCAACAGGTGCATAGGTATAAAAATAACCAATTCCTTCTTTTTGTGTAAAACCTTTAGCAACCAATCTAGCCTTGAATTTATCAATTGTTCCATCTATTTTCATTTTCTTTTTAAAAATCCATCTACACTTGATGGGTTTAGATCCTGGAGGTAAGTCTACTAACTTTCAAGTTTTATTTCCCAAGATTGAATCCATTTCATCATTTATAGCTTCTTTCCAAAATGCTGAATCTATAGACTTAATTGCCTCACTATAAGTTTGTGGGTCTGTTTCAACACTAAGAGTCAAAGTAAATTTATTACAAGGTGTATCTCTAGTTCCTTTAACAAGATAGACTACAAAGTTGGGACCAAAGACTTTTTCTTTCCTAGGTCTCTTATTTTTCTAATCTCTTCTTGTTCCACTGGTGGAGTATCAGGGAATTATGAAGGAGTGCTTACTTCTTTTTCATTATTTATTCTAGGCATAGAAGAAAACATTTATTCATAAAAAATTGCATCTCTCGATTCAATTATTGTATTTACCTCAACAGAATCATTAGGTTCACTATCCAAAAATCTACAGGCTTTATTATGTTGTGCATAACCTATGAAAATACACTCAACACCTTTACTTCCTAATTTCTTTCTCTTAGTTTCATATAGTCTTACAATAGCTCTACAACCCCAAACTTTAAGATAACCTAAATTAGGTTTTCTATTCTTCCATAATTCGTAAGGATTTTTCTTATTATCTTTAACAGGTATCCTATTCAGAATATGACACGCAGTTAAAAACGCTTCTCCCCAAAATCCTTTACGTAAATCAGAATAAGAAAGTATAGCGTTAACCATTTTAGTTAGTGTCCTGTTTTTTCTTTCTGCTACTCCATTTTGTTGTGGTGTATAAGGTGCAGTAGCTTCGTGTATAATTCCCATATCTTCACAAAATTGAGGAACGTGATATTCACCACCTCTATCAGATCTATGACATTTTATTTTATTATCACATTGATTTTCAACTTCATTTTTATATGTCTTAAATCTATTAAGCACATCATCCTTAGAGTTTAAAAGATATACGTAACAATATTTTGAAAAGTCATCGATGAATGTAGCAAAATATTTACTACCACCTCTAGTAGGTGTTCCATGCAAATCATAAACATCACTATGTACTAATTGCAACAAAGATGTAGTTTTTTCTATTTCTGGAAAAGGAAATCTGGTTATTTTTGTTTGCATGCATATTTTACACTTTTCATTCATATCATTCTCATATTTAGGAATAAAATTTAAATTCACCATGAAATGCATTTTCTTTGTATTAATATGTCCTAAACGACTATGCCATAATGAAAGACAATCAACGATATAAGTAGAAGAATCTTTTTCATTGATATTGAGCATGAACATGCCCTCATACAAATATCCTTTTCCTACAAAGGTACCACTCTTAGTCAGAATAAATTTGTCTGAGTTAAATACAAGCTTAAAGCCAAATTTGTTAAGAAGACTTCCAGAAACTAAATTTTTGCTAACATCAGGAACATGAAAAACATTGGTGAAGCTAAGGATTTTTCCGAAAGTGAATTCGGGATCCACTTTCCCTTCGCCTTTAACCGCAGCAGTAGAAGAATTTCCCATATAGAGAACATCTCCTTCCACTGTTTCATAGGCAGAGAACAAGCTCTTGTCCTTATAAACATGCCTTGTGTCACCAGAATCAATCCACTAAGAGTTGTCTTCCCCAAGCATATTAGCCTCGGATATCATAGCAACAAATTTTTGCTTTGTGTCTGATGTCCCTCCTTTTTCCTTTAGTTTCTTGAACTCACGATAATCCTTCTTGAAGTGACCTGGTTTGTTGCAATAAAAACAATTTTCTTTCTTCTTTTTGTTTGCTTTACAATTATTTAAAAAATTCTTTCGCTTGTTATTTTTTCCATGATTGCCATATTTTGCTCCTTTCCTTCCTCCACCACATGGACCTTAGAAACAAAATTTTCTTGTTCCTCTTTACCATCTAGAATTCGAGACTCTTATTCAATTCTTAAATGAGTCTCTAATTTTTCAAGTGAAAGATCCTCCTTTTTGTGTTTGAGTTCTTTCTTATAATCTTTCCAGGAAGGAGGAAGTTTTTCGATTATGGCAGAAATAATTACATTATCATTCATATTTAACTTTTTCAGTTTGTAATGATTTATGATGCGTTGGATGTCATGAAATTGTTCTAGCACATGCCTATTATCATGCATTTTAAAGCTTAAAAACTGACCGATAAGGAACTTCTTACTTTTAGCGTCTTCCGTAAGATATTTGGTCTCCAATGTTTCCCACAAAGTTTTTGCAGTCCTAACATTTTGGTACAAGTCGAGAAAATTATCAGCAATTGCATTGAGAATGTGACCACGACACAAGTAATCATCGGTCTCCCATTTTGTGCATTGCCTAGTCCACGACATAAGTTTCATCTTCTTTTTCATTTGGTTTCGGTTGCAATAAAACATATACAATCTTCAATGTTGTTAGAAGAAAATGAACCTTTTTCTGCCAACGTAGAAAATTACCACCATCAAAACGATCCAACTTGACAAAGCCTTCTGTTATTTGTCGAAGTGATGTGAAAGAGTCGGCCATTTCTGATAATACTGTATTTTGATTGTTGGATAATATGAATGCAAATACAGAAATGGAACTCTTTATATATCACAGTAATGTCAACTTCAATACAATAATGTAACTTCTGAATAGATACTAGAAAACTTCAAGGCGTGATGTCACTTTCCTAAATACAGTATTTGCCCCACACGAATAACTTCGGTATATAAATGGGAATCCGAAAATCCGTACTCAAGATACAATGAAGCAACTTGCACTGCCTGCAACTTGTATATTTAAAGACAACCTTTGGATGCAGGAGTGAAGAATAGTCAATCAAGTTCTTAGTGCGCACGGTGCTTCGCACCGTATTAGAGGTCTCTTGAATAGCCTCTTAAATGCTAGATGAAATAACTCTTCATCTTCCATTTCTACTTATTAAGTGCACACTTTCTTAATATTTTTCCAATGTGGGACTCAAAGGTTTCCCACTCCTTTTATAGCTTAGTGGGTATCACTTAGCTTTACTCATTTTCCAATGTGGGAAACTCTCCTTTTTATATTGGGTTAGCTTCCCACTTTTCTCCACATATTTCCAATGTGGGACAAGCTTTTAAGATTTTACTTCCAAATCTATTACTCACTTATTTTAAAAATTCTCCAACATAGTTGAGTTATGTAATTTGCGTCGTTTCTTATTTTGAGTCTCGATTTTGTTTGTCTCAAAATTGGCCAAAGGGGGAGATTGAAATCTCATTCTTCTTGTGTTGGCTCAATCTCGAGGCAAACAATTTTTTATTTTTGTGCTCCTGCATTTTTTATTTTTATTCAAATCTATTTTTATATCTTAAATTATATTATTTTATATTGATTTATTATATAAATATTTTTTCAGAAAAATAATTTTTGTGTAGTGTACAAATTATTTTGGGTTTCATATAATTTATTTTTTCTCATGTGTGAGTTTTGATATTTTTTTGAATTTAAATGTTATTTTATATTGCAAGTCTTTTATCTCATTTGACTTTATATATAAAATATTTTTTGTGTTCAGAATATATTTTTTTTAGTTGCATAATTTTGTAGTATCATTTGTTTGTTTTTTCTGTGTTTTTTTGTATTAAATTACAACATTTAATTAAACATATGTGTTGTTTAATTATCTAGTTTAACACAACATTAAAATAGGCATCTTTTATATTTGTGCTCATGGTTTTGGGTGTTGATGGTTTTGGTTCAAAATCATTTTAGGGTTTCAAGACCGTGCGACTCGAGGTCTGTATTGGCGTGTCTTTGTGTTTTGTGTTTACAGCTGTTTGAGGTTTGCAGTCTATTTTTGAGATACATGTTTTGTGTTTCGTTCTCTTCGAAAATACAACCCATTTTTTTACTCCCAACCACTTTTAGTTACTCTCTCTTTCTCTCTCTACAAGAGCTGTTAATATCTTACCCATTTTTTTCTTCTCAAATCTTCGAATTCTTTTAGAGTTTTTGAGGTTGGTTTATATTTTCTTTGGTTTGGGTTTGCTGATTTGAACAATGGAGGTTTTGGAGGTTTGTCCGGTGGCCATTTTTTTTCAGTTTGGATTTTCGGCCCAGTTTCTGGTATTTTGTCCGGCGGTGGCTTATATGTCTCCGGCGGTACTGTAGGTTCTGGTGGAGAATTTTTTTTGGCAATCCGAGCTTGTTTTTCCGGTGGAGGTTTTCTCCAGGTGAGTTTTGGACCAGCGGTTTGGTAGTTCCAGTTTAGAGTATTGGTTTCCTTTTCCCGATGATTTTTTTTAAGTTCCGATGGTTTTTTTTGGTGTGACTGATTTCTTCGATGGTTTCGTTTTTCGGCGACCTTGTGTCGTTTTTCGGCGACTCGTTTTGGGGTAAACGTTTTTTCTATATATATATATATATTTTTTTTCTTCTTGTAATCTGTTGGTGCAAGCTTTGCTCCTTAAGAACTAAAACTAGATTTGTTTGCTGTAAGTTTTTTTTAGCATAGTTGTGTGCTAACTTATTTTTTGTGAACACTCTAATTGGTTTTGTTTGGGTTCATTGTGAATGGAGCTTTGAGAATTGGAGTTTGGGACTGTGCAACTTTTTGGAGGCTGATTTTTTTGTTCCAATATTTTTTTTAAATTATCGTTGGACTATTTTTTTTTATTTGGGTGCTGGGTGTTTGTTGTTGGACTTTATTTTACACCCAACTCAGTTTGTATGTGTACACTTCTTGTATTGGACTCATCTTTTGAAACTTAATCTTGGCTTAATTTTTTTTTGTCACACATCTTTTATTTTAAAATCTGATTTGATTTATTTGCGGATAAAGATAATTTGATTTTTGACTCTATCTAGTTACACCCTTTAAGTTGAACTTTTGCGTGTTCACTTTATTTAGTTGGGTTTAATTAGTGTTTAGACTTTAATCATAATAATATTTATTTATTTAAATTTTATTTTAGTGAAACTCATACCATTTTATTGAGTCGAGCGCTACATTTTTTATCTCGTACTCAATTTGACTTAAATTGTATAAATTGACTGCTACACTTTTTATTGCCTAAGTTGAATACTTTTTATTATATTATTTTATACTTAGGTGGTGTTTGTGTGTGTATGAGTTTTTGATCCAAAACTAGTATTGGTATTGGTTTGAACTAAAATTTGGAATTTAGATCTTTGGATTATTTTTTTGTGCAACACAAATTTGAAATTTGGACTTAACTAATTTATTAATATCTTTCTTGTGTTGATTTTAATTATGTCCTAATTTGTATGAGCTAAGTGCTACACATATTTATCTTTTGCTCATTTTACTTGGCCTTAATATTTTTAACATAACACCAATTTAAATTTGATTCATATTTTATTTGGTGTTAAGTTAATTTTTATTTTAGTGGCGCGACATAATTGTTGGAATTTTATTTCCTTTTTTATTTGTGGTCAGTTGCACCAACTAAATTTGTTTTGGAATTAATCTTTACTTGGATATTTAATATTAAGTAAGACATTGCTTGTGTCTTGTGACTTAATATTTAATCATTCTTTTTAGTATCGATTAATTCAATATTGTCTTACCTTTCACTTAGTCACTGATTGGTAATTTTTCTTGTTAATTAAAATAGACTTAACCGGGTGTGTGTTTAGTCTCTTTTTCTAAACAAGATTATTTTGTTATATTGATTAAAACAAATTTTATTATTAAATTTGTTTTGCAAATTTACACGGGGTCTTGGGTTTGAGTGTGTAATTGTCTGTGGGTCTCACGCTTTCACTACATTGGTTGTTTAGTAAGATTCAATATTGTGGGGTTGTTTAGTTAGTGCTTAGGTGTACTGATTTTGTATTGGACTAACTATTTCATTTACACTGGGTTGCTGAATTATTTATGTAAACATTGGTTTAGTGTTGCGTGTGTTGTGAGTGAGTGATAGTCACTATTATCGGGGTGTTATTGGGTTGACTGATTTTCAGTCAAGTTGGGTTGTTTTAGACTAGGTTGGGTATATGGGATTGTATTTGCTTAGTTTAATTGTGGACTTGGAGGACTGTAATTTGTAACTTGTAATCGTTAATAGTGGACTTGGGTGTGTGTGTTGTCCTGGGATTAGGAACACGGGGTTTACCACCACGGTGGGTTCCTCGAGAATAAATATTGTGTCACACTCTACTTTTTCTCATCTCATTCTTAAAGGGAATTATTCTTTACATCTAGCATCACCACCTTTTACTTACTAGTGTGGGTGAGTGTTTTCTCACTTAAAATTTATAATAGATTTTGTATCACAGATTTAAAAGAGTTGGAGAATTTTTAAATAACCTAATACGCATTAGAAAGTACCCTTTGGTTCTTTCTAGTGACCCTTAGGTCTTTTCACTTATACCTTTCATTTCGTACCTTAATCCCAAACCTACATTACAACCCTATAAAGTCCTATGTGATCTTAAGGTGAATTTAATTTAAAAGTTGAAATAGTTTTGATAATCTGTGAAAATTCATTTTTCCTCCTTTAATGAGCGACATCTTTCATTGAGATTACAATTTTTCATTTTCTATAGAGCGTTCTTTATTTGTGACATGTGTGCGGCCTAGTTTCCATTTACATTTACTCTTTATGCCGCATGTTCCGTGCGTTACCTCCATGTTTCGAGTGAATTCTTTTGACGAGTGTAATGCCCGTGAGGATTGAATATGCTTGCTTTAACCCTTGTCCGGTTTATATAAGTTTTTTCCATATCATACTATGCATGTTCTCTCCCCCTCCCACTTTTAAAGTTTCAATTCTATGAGGTGCATTTAACTTGTTAATAATAACGGACTTTAGCTTGAATCCGTTCAATATGATAATAACGCGTTTGAAATATTTTTCTTTGTTGTTGAGTTTTTCGCATGTTGGGTTGGGCATATTTTGAGGAAACCATATGATGTTTGTGGGTTTCATCCCTAAAAACCTCACGATACTACACTCGTCCACTAGCGTAACCTAGGAGTTTAATGGATTATTGCATATGCTAAATGCAATCGTTCGCCTGCGAAAGTGGCATTCATCCCTTTTATACATATCTCCTTTTTTGTGGTTTGCTTGTAGTTCTTTTAGCGTTGTATTTCATTGCTAGGGACTAGCACTGTGTAAGTTAGGGGGGTGTGATTCGACACAAATATTGTATTTTTCACCCCTTATATTTATGCATTTTAGCCCCCATGGGTACCTTAATTCTTATATTTATGCTTGTTAACTGGACAACCTCCGTTTTATATGTTTACATGCTATATGAGGTATACTTGAGCTTTTGTAGGTATTAAAGTGCTTAGCGTGAAGTTTGGTCACTTTTCGAAAATGTTTCGTTAAAGATTGCAGCTTTGGGGGTATTTTAGTAATTCCAGCATTCAGATTTTGATCCCGAACTCTGCACGTAAGTTGAATCCCTTTGATTTCTCTTCGCTTGGCCTCCGACGGTGCATGATTTCGATGTATAGTGAGAGAGTTATGGCATTTTTAAATTGGTTTTCACTTTAAATTCACACTCAAGGGCACATTCAAGGGAATATTAGTCATTTCATAATTTGGTTTTTTGGCCTAATGTATTCTTGGATATTGTATCCCTCTAAGTTATCGTCACGTATCCTCTGACCGTGCCTAATTCCGAATTATAACGAAGAAGTTACAGTATTTTCCGTAAAGTTGGACAAAGCTGAGAATTTACCACTGTCAGGTGCGAATCAATTCGGGTGAAAGTCCGCAAATTTGGTTTTTGGTTGGGTATATGTATAAAAACATTCTGTTAAGTTGGAATATCATTTTTAGACTTGAGAAGATTCATTTTAGGTTAGTTTTTAGGGACTTTTGTTGGGAGCTTTCCCTCTCCTCTCTTTGGGTTCATACCCACTTTGTAAGTATACTTTACTATTCATCATCATCTTCCTTTCATACATGCTTTACTTCCTTGATTTTTCATGCTTTGTTAATTATTTTCATGCCTGGATACATGTTATAGTTTAATTATTTATTATTTTAATTATTAATTAGTTGTTTAATTTGCTTAATCATGTTGTGTGAGTAGTTAAATAGGGTTTGGATCGTGTGTCTGCCATTGATGGGCGTCGAGCTCCGAAAATTAGGTTTTTTGTAAAATCACATTTAATTGAAACCTCACGTATTAAAGTTGAATTATTATGCGTTTAACTTTCTTTGTCACGCAACGTCAGTGTTTATAGGGATAATTCGATTTTAAGACGCGTGTGACCATTTTGAATTAAATGTTTTATCTCGCAACTTTGAGTTAAATGTCTTCTTGTGTGATGTTTATAATTAACTAAAAATGCTCGATTAAATATTTTCGAATCAAAATTCTAATCATTGGTTGTTTTGCCCATGGCGGGTATGCGATCCCGACTCTCGTTTTATTAATTTTTATTTAGTGTTAATTTCTTAATTTTTTTCTTTTCTTTCTTTTAAACCATATCACCTTTTACACTTTTATTTTTGAAGTAGAAAAATAATTAAAATCTAAAATTCAATCACTCCTTATGGATTTCTTACGATACCTGACTTACCACTGTGCTTGCTTATCAAGTGTAGTTGTAATTTAGTTTTTTTTGCATTGAGTCGCCGAACCGATAACAGCGATTTGCGTATTACACGACACACGGTTCACGCTTGCTCTGTGTGATAGTGTTAGCCCTTCCCCACCTATCAATTCGACGTCATTAGTATTTGAATACACCAAATAACAGTAACTTTAGTAACGCATCACATCAATTGGTTAATACGGAATAACTGAAAAGGAATTAAACATTCTACTTCACATTTATGTAACACCCTATTCATTAGGGTTCTAACACAATTTACTGAATTAAATTACAAATTCTATAAACAAAGTTATGCCAATTTTATTACAATCTTTTCCAAATCATTTTTTCAGAAAGATAACAATAAAACTTCAACTTCCGCACAACCCCCAAGCCAAACCAGAAGGTATTTTATTCTCATCTTAGAGTATGTTATACTTATATATGTTCTCTAACATCTTCAATTATAATTTCTTTATTACCATAAGTATTAAATGATTTATGTCATTTTTAACACAACTAGGCCGAAATAGGACATTAAAGCAAAACCTAACATGATTAGGCAAACATAATATCCACCTCGAGCGTCAATCGTGGAAACATATACTAAATAATTTTTTAACATATACTCACATCATATACATGAATCTCCCAAATTAAAAATCTCTGCAAGAAGGTGATTCAAATCTAGGACTTTAAAGTTAATTTGTACGATCCTAACACAAGTTCTTATGTATGTTCTTAAGCCATCCTCGTTTTAATACAATTAGGAAATATGGGTATCATTCAAATATTTATTAAAATCATAAACAAAAACATACCAAGTATTAAAATCATTCATGTGACCAACTTTAATAAAGAGGTAATTACCTTATAAGATATCCTCGATTTATGGTAAATTTTCAAAGAAATTTCTTCCTTAAGCCTTCCTTTCTCTCTCCCGAGGCAAAAACCTTCAAACATGCTCATTTCCCACGAGGAAGAAGGTTTATATCAGATTTTAAATCGTCAAATACGTTCTAAGGGGTCCAATAGCAATTGGCCTTGTGCTTACGTACGATTGGTTGGACAAAAGATCCAATCAAACAATTCCACTAATGACAGATTTGTCCCACATTGGTAAAATTATCATAAATCACTGTTACGGACCCCGATTTACTCCAACTTTGTGTCTACGTGTATATAACTTACATATCTAAAACTTTCATATTTTTTGTTTTTCCAAAATCATAAAACTAGTATGCTTAATTTGAGCTCGAACAAGAGAGTAGCAATGTACCAAAAATCTCAAAACTTTCACATTTGACGATCAAACATCGCCAATTTTGCACCAACACCCTAGTTTATTTTTATAACATAATGATACATTAAAAACATATTTCATGATGAATTTAACCACATAACTAATCATATCCTCTTAACATGTTATCACCGATCATACACTCAATTATAATCTAATGCAAGTAACATATATATCACTTGAGTAATCATCCCTTAAATATGATAATTAAAATGTTTAACACCCATAAACAAGTTATAACTCATAACTTATACTTAATAATGTAATTAATATTCCTAATCACATTTTAGGGTCTTAAAAGAAGTCCGGTCGACAAGTAAACTTAGATTATGTTGCACTTTTGCATATGTGAATTCAGTTATGAAGTCTGCCACTGCTTGGCCTTTTATTGCAACTCTGGGTTCTTAAAAAAATTCATACTCTCCCAATTCAACTTCCCAAGACATTAAACTTCCATACTTCTCAGGTTTATGCAAGGATTGTCCCAGAGGCAAATCCGTGTAGACGACAATGGTGTGAGCTTGAAAATATGGCCCTATTCTCCTAAAAAATTTAATGAGAGCTAATGCTAACTTCTTTAAGCGTGGACATATAATTTTCACTCCTAAAAAGCCTTGATAGTATAATATAATGGCCTTTGAACTCCTCTATCTAGTCAAGTCAACGCTGAACTGATAGTTGACTCTGAAATAGCCAAGTATAGATACAATCTTTCTCCCAAAACTGGTCGGGAGAGGAGTGGGGGAGAACCGGATAACTTATTTAATTACAGGAAAGCCTTTTCGTATTCTTCATTCCACTCAAAGGTCTTTATAATCTCCTTAAATAATGGAAGACATTTATCACTTGCTCGGGGGACAAAATGGTTCAATGCAGTTACTCTTCCTTATTAGCTTTTGAACATCTTTCTTGTTGACCGGGGACTGAATTTCTAGTAAGGATTTAATTTTGGTAGGGTTTGCTTCCATTACCCTTTTATTGAAGATGTACTCGATGAATATTCCTTCCTATGCTCTAAAGATACATTTAATTGGATTGAGCTTCATCTGATGCTTTTCTAGTTGATAAAAGGTTTGGGCCAAATCCGTATTGTGGTCGACAACAAATTTTCTCTTGGTGAGCATATCATCTACGTACACTTCCATGCTTTTGCCAATCTGGACTTCAAAAACCTTGTTCAATAGCCTCTGATAGGCTACTCGAGCATTATTCAACCCAAAGGGCATAACATTGTAACAGTAAATTCCCCAGCTGGTAATGAAGGAGGTGCTTTCCTTGTCTTCAAATTTTATCTTAATTTGATTATAACCAGAATAAGCATACATAAAATTGAGCAATTTGTGACCTGCTGTAACATCGACCAATTGATGAATCTTTGGTAAAGGAAAGTTATCTTTTGCACATGCCTTATTGAGGTCTGTGGAATCTACACACAAGCGCCATTTGCCATTCTTCTTCTTAACCATTGTCATATTAGCTAATTGGCTAGGATATTTGACATCTTCAATGAACCATGCTCGTTTTAATTTCTCCACTTCCTCCTAGATTGCCATATTCTTACCAGGCTGAAAACTCTTCGCTTTTTCTTAATCGGCTTAGAGTCTGGGTAGATATTAAGCTCATGGCAAATGAATTTTGGATTAATCCTAGATATATCTTCGTGGCTCCAAGCGAACACATTTTCCTTTCTCTAAGGAATATAATTAATTCCTGTTTGAGATAGGGAGGCAATCTTGAACCAATCTGGGTAGTTCTTTCTGGCTTCTCATCATCTAGAACAATAATATATATTTCTTCCATAACTTACCCCTTCACCATCCTCTTCTCTTTCTGAGGATCCAGAGCGTCAATGTGGAAAGTGGTTGTGCCCTTTATTTGTATATCCTATTGGCCGAACAAAGTATAATAGCATTCCCTGGCTTCCTTTTTATTGCCATTTATTATACCGAATCCATAATTTGTTAGAAATTTCATGCATTTAGGTAATATAGATGGCACAACCTCTAAATACTTTATCCCCTCTCTTTCTAGGATGATATTGTAGGCTTATGGAACTTGTTATCTAACATAAAGAATCGAATTATTTCTCTCCTTCTTATCGGCCAGGTGCCGACCAAAACCTCCAGCTTAATCGTCCCCAAGGGATATACTTTGTCACCTGTAAATCTTATGAGAGGTCTATGGTATGGATCCAATTTGCTATCACATAGCCCAAAGTTACAGAAATATGCATATAACATTACATCCATATAACTCCCATTATCAACTAGTATCCTTGCAACCCCGTCGTGATGAACTCTACATGTAATAACTAACGGATCATTGTGAGGGTAAAGTACCCCACTCATATTATTTTTGGATAATCTGATCACTAGCCTATCTTTGTTGACTTTCCTTGGCCGACTATCACTGGATTCAGCCATATCATTCTGTCTGACAGTTGGGTAGGCCTTGGCTTCATTAAAGTAATCTTTCCTTTCTACAATCGCATCTCCTACTGCGATGAAATAGCATCCAAAGCTTATCATGCCTACCTTCACCTCTGGTTCATCAGGCTTCTTTGTCAAGTTGATATCTTCTTCAAAATAACTTTTTCTTGCTCTTTTGTTGTCTTCCCTTGCTCAGACTAGAGATTCAGACCTCCTTCGATCGTTTTGATTTCCATTCCGATTAATAAACTTGCTCAATTTTCCACGTCGAATAATATTTTCAATCCTATTCGTCAGTGCAATATAGTTGTCGATGTTGTGCCCATGGTCCCGTCCCTGTGAAATTCACAGTACTTAGACTTATCCTTCTTGTTCGGGAGTGTCTTCAACTTTCCAGGCCAATTTAATTATCGATTTCCTTTTATTTTCTCCAGGATATGGTGAACACCTTTATTTAGGGGGTACATTCATCATACTTTTTAATCCGATTAAGCATTTTGTCTTTTTGATCTTTCTTGAATGAATTAGAATTGTTTTCTGATTTCCCCCCTTAGTTTCAGGATATGCCTTGGCTGCCATAGCCTCATTGACATTCATTATCTTTCTAACCTTAGCCATTAATTTTCTCATGGTTTTGGGCGGATTCTTCGCTAAAGCATAGTAAATATCTTTAGCGAGCGACCCACTCATAAGTGCTGCAATAGTTATCTTCTCCTCATAGTCCACCACCTTTAGTTTCTCATTGTTAAAGCGTGTAATGTACTCTCGGGTGCTTTTTCCCAACTTTTGTTGAACGATTAAGAGATGAGTGAAACTCTTAATCGGCTTACCCCAAAGCATAAGTAATCTATAAATAATTCAGCTAATTGACGAAAACTAGAGATTTTAGCTCTTGGGATATTATTATACCAGATTTGGGATGGTCCTGTCATAGAATAGGAGAAAGCTCTACACCTCATCTCGTCGGGCACTGAATAGATGCCGAAAGTAGCTTGATATTGCTCTATGTGTAGTACTGGATCAGTTTTCCCATTATACTTGGTAGTGACCACTGGTGGATTAAACTTGGAGGTTGTGGGGTAGTCCAAAATAGCTTGGATGAAAGGTGATCTTTTAACAAAACTCCTTTGCAATGGATTTTTGGTTTTGTCCAGTTCACCTAATCGATCTTCCAATCGTTACATGATCCCTTCCAAGACTGTTCTTTAGGTTTAGATTTGGCTGAGGTAGCTTTTGTGGCTTTAGTGTGTCTATGTATTGAACTCTCCTACTGAGAGGTCTGCTCGGCACGCACAGAGTCTCTCTTACTAGCTCTTGATCTCAAAGAACCTTCTCTGTGATCACGATGATGCTCATGCTCTCTATGATGACCTCTAGTTACTCGGGGACCTAGACGATAAAAAGCATACTCCCTACTTAACCTTTCTAATATACTTGGAATTTCTTTGGAAGAGGATCTACCATTATAGTAATCCGTTGATTGGGATGAAAAAGTTATACCAGGACGATATGACTGATGATGAGAAGAACGGGAATGATAACTCCTTTCATTTTAGCTGGGGGTGGAATATCTCTCCTAGAATTAGAGGCCTTGTCTTTCATGGTGCGAACCAATTGTCTAACTGATTCCTGCATAGCTTCCCATCCTTTAGCCAAATTGAACAAGATTCTTTTGAAGGTTTGTCTCACCAGGGGGAGCAGATATTTCTTGATTATTACCTGTAGACGCTAAGTTGATTATAGGGTCAGTATTTATTCTTTAAACTAAAGAATGAAGTATATGAGGTGGAGAACACTGACTAACAATCGTTCCCAGAGATGATGCAAATCTATTGATGTCTCAAAATGGACTTAATCCAGATTTATAATCATAGATAAAATAGAGTGAGTTAATCCAATCATACACACATAAGAGAAAATATTTTCAAAGTAGTCCAGCTATAAAATAGCCTACATCCACTATTGGTATTATTTTGTAGGGTTTACAATAGCTCAATATGGTGTCCATATGAGTGATTCGAGTTTTTTCTCCAGTTGAGGGACTGTTTCGTATTTATAATGGTTTAAAACCCTAGAGATGGAATGCCTTTATATTGACACGCATTTACATCTGTATAATAAATAACACTCTTGAAATTCAGTGCTAGTTAGAATCCCATTCGAGTAACTTTTTATCTTCCTGATAGTTGGCGTTCTGAAGCTAGTCGACCTTGAGGTCGACTAAGTATCTCTGATGTCGATCAAGATAGTTGGTTGACCCCGTAGGAGGACAAGTGTACATTTATCGTTGGTCCACGTAAGAGAGTAATTTTTACATACAACATCGACCAAAGCGCAAAATGATTAATCTTAAATACTAACTCATTTAATCGTCGAGAAGCCCAAAATGATCAATAGTATTACATGGTCGACAAAAGTCCTAAGTGGTTGGTAAATATCAACTCTTCCTAGTCGGCAGTCAAAATACAAAGGCAATTATTTGCTCATATTTAGTCAGAAGAAGCTCAAAATATAAATTAAATTGATAATTAAACTTTATACACATTGACAAAAAATGAAGAAAATAATTATAAGAATATAAGATACACCAAAGACTATACAAGGACTAGACCAACTATGGCTGACGAGCAATATAATTAGCTACGCGTGATGATGTCGAAAATGGTATCACTAGATCAAGATATATGCAAGCTCAAACTAGACAACAATGGTGTATAGAAGATATAAATGTATAGGCGAAAGGGGATGAGGCAGAGAAGAAGATGATACCAAATATAAGTGGTTCGATCGGAGCCTACGTCCACTGTGCAGTGTGAATGGTGGTTTCACTATAAGTATGGAACTAATGGCCTATAAATACAACATTCAAGCTTTTCTCTCTCTTCTTTATATTTTGGCAGAGATCTGCTAGGATTGTGAATAATGAGATCCCTTCTCATGGAGAAGATGAATAGTATATATAGGACTTGAGGGGTGTAGTGCACCCCCAAGAAGGTGTGTAATTTTCCTAGCCACTGAGGTTGTGCTATCTATCACTGTCACATGTAGAGGATGATGAAATATTCCCTCACGTGGGGGAACGATTCTGTTAAAACAGTTTCATCCACGTAGGACCTGCATCCTATGCGTCTCCCAAACTACGCACTCTGTAAGCTGTCGCTATCGGCTGCATGGTCTAGGCTGAGGGCTCTGACCATCCTTGATGGTCGAGGGTGAATTCGTGGGACATTAACCCTTTTGAAATGATACCGATCTCGTCCACTGGTCTCGTCTTAAAGTCATCAACACTGGGATAGTCGAGTTTGAGGATACTCAATCCTTCAGGAATAGTGCAAAACCTTATTCTAAGTGGCTGACGAGGGCCGAGGCCGAGTCATCTTCCCCAGGCCGAGTGGTGACTTCTCCTTTTTGGTCATCTGGTAAAGGTCGGCTAAGGCTGAGGTTCATGGTCCTGGACGAGGTGATACTTGGCATATCAATTTCCTCTAGCCCTTGGTCTCTAACATCTGGATGAGGCTGAGGGGTAATGATGCTATATTGTCAGACATCTCTGCTGATGACTGTTGAGGGGACACACATCTACCATCAGGTGAATTGGATGCTTGATTTGATAACTTTTACACTTCCTATACGGTTGTGTCTAATCGAGGTATGAATGACGGCTTAGATGCCTAGGGTTTTATGATCATTATGATGAGGATTTTGGGAAACTGTGCACCCCTTTGTGAAATGTGCACAAATTATTGCTTGCATATAAATAGGAGTTATATTTCAATTCCTTTATTCTCACTAGACTTTCCCCTTCATCATGTTTCTTCCTTGAACCAAAGCTCTAACTCTTTGCACCTGCATTCTCAAGCATTATCTCAAGGTTATTTTTGCTTCTCCATTCCTATTTGTTCTCCAGGTAACCTTCTTCCACCATTGTTATTTAATATTTTACAATTTCTTAAATCACTTTTAGACCTTATACTTTTCGGTGAACTCAAATCCCACTCCGGAAGCTCTCCCTGGCTATTTTAGGCTAGCATCTGGGCCTTGTGTGGTGGCTGTAAGAAGGTTTAGCTTTTGGTAGCATTTTTTCACTTGTTACTTGCACCATTTAGGTTTCTATTAGGCTACTAAAATTCCTCTGGTGGTGTTTTGTATACCCCCTACTATAAGTGCTCTTGGTAGGAAAAACGATTGAGTTTTCCCCTTTTGATCTTTAAGTCGAACTTAGTCAATACTGAAATTTGTTTGTGGCGTATGGCTTCCGATCTTTAATTGTACAAGTGTTTCCTCGTCCTCTTAATGTTAAGGACCCTATACGAGTTATCATTTCAATGCCCAGCCCTGAGGGAGAGGTACTTTCAAGATATACACAGACTAGAGGCCGAGGCCGAGGCTAGGCGTCAAGCCGACCCTGTTTGGAGATGACCCATTTTTCCTGTTCCTTTAAAATAAGTCTTCCTACTCCAGAAGAAATGGTCAGCTCATCCTCCACCTAAGACGATAATAGGGATTCATACAAGGAAGCCATGCAATATTCTCCAACTCATCGTAGGGAGACTAGGGAGCCTGGCAACACATCTCGGGCCTCATTGCCCAACCGAGCCAAGGCATTCGACCGAGATGACATTTCTGTGGAGATCATTCTAGATCCCTTGGAGATGACCCCCGAGGAAAATATTCCATCGGATGTAGCTCCTTTATTTGTGATGACGGATGCTGAGTTCCAAAGGACTTATGCTAATGTCGACGCTGAGGGTGAAGAGGTAGAGGATTGGGGTGAGGCTGAGGACGAAATGGATGAAGGCTCCGAGTCCGACGATCCACTTGACTATTCGTATGCTGAGCAATACTAGTCTTCCATTCGTGAGACCAACCTCCTTTTCTTTAGGCATATTTATGGTATTCAGCCCAATTTCACCTTGCGAGTTCTGGGTGAAGATGAGAGAGTGTATGACAGATGAGAGGGAGAAATTGAACTTTATGACCAAAAGTTCAGAGTTGGGTTTCGTCTTCCCATTGACCCGATCGTGTGAGTCATCCTCTCTAGTCTCGACCTCGCTCCTACTCAAATAGCCCCAAACTTCTGGAGGGTCATCTTAGGTTATGTTTCCCTATGGAGGAATAAGTATGTGGACGAACCCTCAGTTAATATTTTTTATGTTTTCTACCATGTGTTGTTCACATTTAATCAGGGCGGGTACTATCAATTGGGAGCCAGGAGGTCTGACAAGAAGCTCCTCAATGTTACTCAGACTTCCAATCACAGCTGGAAAAAGAGATATTTCTATGCGTTTGGAGATTGGGAGTTTCCAGCCGACTCTGACCATGAGGGATGAGAGAATGAGCCGAGGGTGCCCTATTCTTGGGTAAAACCTTTAAAGCTAACCACCAGATTTAACCCTGGCCTCAGCATAGCCAATATGGAGCGAGTCGACTTCCTCAGAAGTCAAGGGAAGGATGGACAACTCCTTTCTTTGAATATTTGATGTCACTAGAATATTCAGGGAAGTCTGGGATGAGGGTTGATCCACTGGACGACCTTTGTAAGTGATATAGTTCCTTCCTCTATTTGTTTAAGTGATTTATCTTACTTTTTGCTTATGACTAATGACTCATTTTATGTTTTCTCAAACTGTCCTCCCCATCTGTCTGAAGAGTTTTTCAATATGCATATCCCAAGCCTTCGTAATGCCTTTAATAAGAAGAAATAGCCGGCTGGTAGGGGTCAGTCGAAGAAAACAATGGCCACTAGGCCGACAGAACTTGAGGTCGACCAAAAAAGGACTGAAGAAAAAGTTCCCCTTGAGGGTCTCCCTGATAAGGACACCTAGAGTCCTAGGGTCATCCCCCAGGCCCATACATACCGAGTATCTCCAGAGAAAACTCTTGCTCAGGGGATTCCTTTCAAGAGTATTAGCAGAGCAACATTGCCAATCTTAGGAAGTGTCCAGGCTCAATCATTCCTTATGCTACAAGATTTAAGAGGGAGATGATCGGGGTCCCCACCAAGGATGACTATGAGTTCCTAGATAAGATGGATTCCCCTCAAGTCTTTGATTTTGGTATACATTTGATGGCTCAGGTAACTATTTTCTTCCCGGGCTTAAGTGTTTTCTCGTACTCCTTCCTTATTTGTAATAACATGTCGTCTTTAATTTTCAGACTGTGTGCACCTTTACCTCGGTCAATAATCGGATGGTCGAGAATTATACCAAAGTTTAAGAGGTCGATCGAGCTCTCAAGTTCGAGGAGGAGTTGAAGAAATGGTTAGAGACATACCAAACCGAACTTGAGAAGGCTCACAATGATTTGTAGAGTAGGGATGATTTACTAAAGGAGAAGGATGACCTGATCAAGGAGAAAGACCAGGCTTTGGATCCATTGACTATCACTCACACCAAAGATCTTGTTGAGGCTGTGAAGAGGGGAAAGGACGAGTCTTTATCTCCTGAGGCCCTTGAGAAGATCAGGGTTGAGGCTGTCAAAGCATTCAAGGCTTTAGATGAGTTTGGAAGCTTTGGCATTATTTACCTGGAGAGGAACATGAAAACAGCATGCCTATGGATTGCCACTAAGTTCACTTATGTCGTCTCTTCCATTCGGCCAACTTTGGATGCTCTGGACTTTACTGATCCTCTCTTTAACGCTGCCCTGGAGTACGTGGAGCTGATGGTAGCGACCGAGGCCGAGGCTAACCTTCAAGAAGATGGTGGAGCTGAGTCAATCATAGAGGGAACTCACGTCGTCAATATTGATCCAACTTCTTAGGGTGGCCGCCTGTGGCTAATACCCTCTATTGATTGTATCATTGTTTAACTTGTTATGGACAACTTGACACCTCTGCAGTTTTTGTAATCTCAGTATTTTTTTTTATGAAATGAGGCTTATTGCTTTGGCATTTGTATTCCTTCTTACTTTACTTGTCCGCTTTACTTACGCTTATTATGTTATTCACAAGTCCTCCCTCGTCATTTTGAGAGTGCATGGGGAGTTGTCTCGTCTAGCACTATCGTCCCGACCGAGGGAGTGATTCCACCAAATTAATGATGTTTTCAGTGATAACCACAACTAAGTGATTTTTTAAATTTGCATCTACCAAATTAATGATGTTTAACCACAAGTCCTCCCTCGTCATTTTAAGAGTGCATGGAGAGTTGTCTCGTCCAGCACTGTCGTCTCGAGCGAGGGAGTGATTCCACCAAATTAATGATGTTTTCAATGATTAACAAAAATGAAGTAATTTTTTAAAATTTGCGTCCACCAAATTAATGATGCAAATTAACTTAAGCTTATTTCACCACGAGTGATGTTTTACAGCTTAAGATGGGCTGACATAAATAAATATTTGAATAGGTAGGCAATATATGAATCAACACTTGGTTTTCATTGAATTTCTTCCATCTGAGTCTCATACACATGTTACAATAGAATGCGAATAAGACAGTAAACTATCATCTCATTGGTACTATTTCTTCTGGTGATCGGCATTCTATGGGTTAGAGAATGTCGCCCCCTCCAAGTTTTCCAATCTATACATCCCCAGCACCACCTCTTCAACTAACTTGTATGGACCATGCCAATTTGGGTGAATATTATTGAGTTTTTTCCATGTCTTCTTCAGTACCAAGTCTCCTACTTTCAATGGATGCGCCTTCACCCTTTTATTGTAGAATTTGATCGTTCTTTGCTGGTAGGCGGCTTGCCTAACTTCAGCATCCTATTTTCTTTCTTCTACAAGATTCAAATCAAGCCTCCACTCATTGCTATTCTTCTCAGGGCCATAGGTCTGAACTCTACGAGTGGTCAGACCTATTTCTATTAGTACGACTGCCTCCGATCCGTAAATAAGTATAAATGGGGTTTCTCCGGTGGGGGTCCTCTCCCTAGTTCTGTAGACCCATAAGACAACATACACTTCCTCGATCCATCTCCCTTTTTCATCTTCTCGCTTCTTCTTAATTCCATCAAGAATCGTTCGACTTGTCACTTCTGTCTGCCCATTAGCCCGGGGTCGACCAGGAGTGAAGAAGAATTATTTGATGCCGACGCTTTCACAATACTTTTCTAGGGAGACGTTATTGAATTGTGTTCCATTATAAAAAATTAGGGTATTAGGTAGGCCATATCTGCAGATGATATTTTTCCAGATGAACTGGAAGGTCTTCTGTTCCGTGGTTGTAATCATCAGCTCGACGTCCACCGACTTTAAAAAGTAATCTATCACTACGATCAGATAACGATAATTATTCACAGCTCTAGGTAAGGGTCCTACCAGATTAATTCCCCACACCATAAATGGCCAAGGGTATGTGATTGAAGTCAGAGGTTGATGGGGCTTGTGGGGGATGGTAGCGAACCTTTGGCACCTATTACACTTCTTGACATATGATGCCGCATCGTTGGTTAATGTCGGCCACCAATACCCATGTGTAATAATCCTCTTAGTTAAGGATCTTCCACCCACATGACTGGAGCAGGAACCTTCGTGCACATCCTTCAGGATGTAAACTACCTCAGACGGATGGAGGCACCTGATCAAGGGAAGTAGAAACCCTTTATTGTATAAAGTGTCTCCTATGAGGGAGAACTTAACAACTGTATATCTGAGCTTACTTTTCTCGTTCTTGGATTATAGTGACTCCCTGTACTTTATGTATCTAATGAGGGGATCCATCCAGGAAGCCCCCATATTCAAATTCAGACAAGACTCTACAACACTGTCTAACTCTTCAATGGTCAGCCTATGTAGGATTTCTATCGACACCGTCCTTCTTATCTCTATTCTTGTAGCTGAGGTAAGTCTTACGAGTGCATCAACTCGTCCATTGTCCAGCTGGGTTATCCTCTTCATCTTTACCTCCTAGAAGTTCTTCAATACTGACATTACTCTCTCCAAATATTTAGCCATCCTAGCGTCTTTCGCCTCATATGCCCCCAAGATCTGGTTCATAACTAATCTTAAATCATTATGAATTAGGAGCTAGCCAATATTTAGAGCCCGAGCCAGGGGTAGGCCTGCTATGAGGGCTTCATATTCAGACTCATTATTGGAGACTTTAAAACTGAACCTTAACGCATATTCGATGTTTGTCCTATCTACTACCGACACTATCAGCCCTGCGCCACTTTCACTCCGGCAAGAGGACCCGTTGACAAAGAGGCTCCACACTACTCCATTCTCAGAGAAATTACCTTCTACCAAGGTCCCATTTTTGAATATGTATCGCTCCTCTTCATTCTCAGATACCTTCCCCCTTATTGAGCCTGCCCCGGTCCTATCCGGGGGAGAGCTTAAACTTTTTCCTAGCTCATAGTTGGTAGTCCCAAATTTTCACTATCGGCCTCGTACCAAGTAAACTCGTCCACTAAGTCTGCTAGTGCCTACCCTTTGACGGTCGCTCTAGGATGATAAGTGATATCAAACTCTCCAAGCTCTATTGCCCAAGCCATTAATCTCCCTGACTTCTCTGGATTGTGGATGAATTTCTGGAGTGGAAAGTTCGTTAGGACGACCATTAAAAGTACGACTTCATCTTCCTTGAGATGTGAATTAGAGCATAGGCCAATTTTTCCATCCTAGGGTACCTATGTTCGGCCCCTTAGAGTGCCTTACTGTTGAAGTATACCGACTTCTGTACTCTATCCTCGTCTCTTATGATGGCAGCTCTAATAGCCGACTTTGATACTGCTAGATATACATAGAGTTTTTCCTCTTGGACCGGCCATGACAATAATAAGGGGAGCCTAGGTAGGACTTCAACTCTTGGAAGGCCTTGTCACATTCATTCAACTTGAAATCTTTTCTAAGAACTTTAAAAAATGGAAGACACTTGTCGGTGGCCCTGGATACAAACCTGTTAAGCGCCGCTACTCTTCCCGTCAACCTATGCATATCCTTGACTAAAACTGGGGTCTTCATCTTTACTAAGGCCTTAATTTTATTAGGGTTGACCTCTATTCCCCTCTGATTTACAATGAATCCCAAGAACTTACCTGCCCCTACATCGAATACACACTTTACGAGATTAAGCTTCATCATCTACTGATCCATCGTATCAAAGGTTTGATTGAGGTCGGCCACGTGAGAGTCAGCCTTGAGACTCTTAGTTAGAATATCATCGACGTAGGCTTCCATTGTCTTCCCAATTTGATCCTTAAATATCTTGTTAACAAGTCTCTGATATGTATCTCCATCATTCTTCAGACCAAAAGGCATGACTTTATAGCAGTAAGTCCCCTTGTCGATTATGAAGGTGATCTTCTCCTCATCAGTCGGGTGCATGGATATCTGGTTGTAGCCCGAGTAAGCATCCATTAAACTCATCAACTCATGGCCTGCCATAGCATCAACCATTTGGTCGATCCTTGGCAAAGTAAAACTGTCCTTAGGGCAAGCCTTGTTCAGATCGATGAAGTCTACACATTCTACACTTCCCATTGGCTTTGGAAACTAAGACAGCGTTGTCCAGCCACTCAGGATATATCACCTCTCTTATGAAGTCGGCCTTTTCCAGCTTTTTTACCTCTTCCCGAATGACCTCATATTTCTCCCGAGAATAGATCCTCCTCTTCTGTCGTATCGGCCTAGCATCACCGACCACATTTAATTTATGGCAAAAGAGTCCTGGATTAATGCTCGGCATATCCTCATGACTCCATGCGAATATACTCCGCCTCTCTCTCAAGAATTTGATCAGCTCTTCCTTGATATCTCCTCTTTGGGATTTGCCGACTTGGACGGTTTTTTTTATCTCGTCCTCATTAAGGACAATGTGTTCTACCTCTTTCGCAGCCTCTCCTTTCTTTAGTTTGGTCTCATCCCTATGGTTCAGGGTGTCAATACTGTAGGTTGTAGTCGCTTTTTTGTGAGCTTCCCTCTCCTCGGCTGAGTTGAAATAGCATTCACGTGCCAACATTTGATCACCTTGGATTTCCCCTACCCCATATGGTGTGGGGAATTTTACCATTTGGTGTACAGTGGATGGCACGGCCTCAAATTCTTTGAGGGATACTTTACCCATAACAATGTTATAAGCCGAGTATACACTTTCGTCCATTACAAAGAAATTGACCTTGTTTGTTAACGTCTTAGGCTAAACATCACCCATCTTGACCTCAATTTCTCAATGGGTGCACCTTCTCACTGCTGAACCCTATTAGAGGGTGATGGTAAGGGACGAGCCTCTTCCTGCTAAGCCCTAAACCCTTAAAATAAGGCCAGAACATAACATCGGCCTAACTTCCCCCCTCGACCAAAATCCTTGGGAAGTCAGACCCATGCACTATTGTCGTGATTACCAAAGGGTCATCCTGAGGGGCTAGGATTCCATTGAGTTCGAGTCTTGAAAACCCCACAATCAAGGTTTACATATCTATATTTTTTCTCTTCTCTGACTTTGTGCCTACTTCAGCCGAGTTAACGAATTCACCATTGGGGAGGACCTTGGCCTCAACCATATGTGCCTTACGATCAGCCACTTCTGCACCACCCCCTGTCAGGCCTCCACAGATCATCTTTACATTAAATGATATCATGTGAAGTCGACCATTTGGATCATCATCCCTTGGTGGCAGATATGGGTCGTCATCATCTCATCACCAGAGGCGTCGTCCTTCTTCCCTTCACTTATTGGCCCTTCTTCTTTTGGGGTCATCTCGTCCTCTCTTTGGTACTTCACTACTCACATACTTCCTTAGTTTTCCAACCTTAAGCATTTTCTCGATCTTATCTTTCAGGGTAAAACACTTGTCGATTAAGTGCTCGTGATCTTAGTGAAATTCACACCATAAGAATTTATCCCTTTTGTGAAGGGGAGATTTTAACTTCTCAGGTCATCTTAAGGACCTATCATTCTTGATCTCATTAAGAATGTTCTCGTGGCTGACCATGAGGGGAGTATACCTAGCAAACTTATGGTCATCCGATCTCTTCTTTCCATCTTTATTCTTCTTCTGAAACTTGCTCCCATCCTCATATTTGGCTGCCATGGTTTCCTCAATGTTCATGACCTTATTGGTTGTCACTAATAGCTCGGCCATAGACTTTGGCGGGTCTTCAAAAAGCTTCCAATGCAACTTTCCTTTCTACAAGCCTCCTATTAATGCTGTCATCGCAATACTTTCGTCATAGTCCTCCACTTTCAGCTTCTTTTTATTTAACCTCGCGATGTATTCCCTGAGACTCT
The DNA here is from genome assembly GCA_949130495.1 of Sambucus nigra. Taxonomy (NCBI): domain Eukaryota; kingdom Viridiplantae; phylum Streptophyta; class Magnoliopsida; order Dipsacales; family Adoxaceae; genus Sambucus; species Sambucus nigra. The sequence continues at coordinate 286,955,721 of OX422215.1, read as the reverse complement.
TATTCTTCCCCTACTTAACATACAACAGGTAAGTAGCCTTCTTTTGGGGTCTTACCCCAAAGTAGAAGTTATGGATGAATCATTCTGCGAGTTTCTTGAAACTTCCAATGGAGTTCTTCGGAAGCAAGGTGAACCACACATGGGCAGCTCATGTCAAAGTGATTGATAATGCATGACATTTCATCTCATCTCATCTCATCTCATCTCATCTGAGATGGAGTAGATATCTACAACCGACTGGCACATCTCTACATGGTGCATAGGGTTAGTACTCCTATCATACTTTGGGGTAAGCACTGGCGGCTTGAATTTGGTAGCGGTTAGAAAGTTAACTATTTTTGCCACGAAAGGAGAACCTTCTGAGTTTCCCCTCTGAAAGGGGTCACGGCTCTTAAGGATGTCTCCGATTTTATTTTCTAGGCTTTGAATGGAGTCGTTCCAAGGCCTCTCGGCCGCTTCAACAACGTCGGCCTGACTGATGTTATCTCTTGCTACCTCTATTGGTCGAACTGAGGGTTCCTTGACCGCTGATTTGTGTCAACTATTCACCTCCTATTGCCCCTCGTCTTGGCCACGAGGGGGCCGACCATCTACCCCCTCCCTCCTTAAGCCAACATTACTCCTTGACTTGGACAACCTCTCTCTCAAATCTCCAATCGGGCCGAGCCTTTCAAAGATCGATCCTCTACTTAATCGATCAAAAGTTGAGCCCCTTGGTCAGTCCTCTAGGCTTAGCCTCCTCTCATGGCCTCAACTCCCTTGAATGGGGAATACTATATTCCTAAATACTTCGTATGGCTCCCAGTAATCAATCTGTGCGTCCTCAGCCTCATGATCATCATATCGGTACTCTGAGCAGGGTTGGCCTTCCCTTTCCAGGCGTAAATGCCTAGGGTCAACAACGTCCCTCGACCACTGAAGAGGAGGTAGATCCTTACGAGGTGACTGGGGTGATCCCCTAGCCCCCTGATTAGGCTCCCAAGTTGTCGGAGTAATCATCTCTGGTGTGGTCCAGTTGGCCAGATTACTACTTTATGGCTGAAGGCAATCGACTGCTCTTTTATCGCCTATTGGCTCGTTACCAAGGATTTCAATGCGGCCACCACTTTATCCATTTCTGACTGAGGAGGTGCGTTATTGGAGCTAGGACCACCAGCTATCAGTGGAGGCGGTGGAAATTCTGATGCCTTATTAAATCCTGGTGGATGAGCTTAGAATCAAAGAGTGAAAACCTTGTAGCTCAGCAGGAACTCTTTCAATGGTGAAATAGCTCCATAGAAGGGGAGGAATGGTTCACCACCAGAGACTCCGACAAGGAAAAGCTAAGTAAGGGAAGAGATGATGCTTCTCGTTCCCGCAGACGGCGCCAGACTGATGATACCAAAAATGTTATCACCAGTTCAAGATGTATGCAAGCTCAAACCAGACAACAATGGAGTACAGAAGATATCAATGTATAGGCAGAAGGAAATGAGGTAAAAACGAAGATGATAACAAATATAAGTGGTTCGGTCGGAGCCTACGTCCACTGTGCAATATGAATGGTGATTTTCACTATAAGTATGGCACTAATGGCCTATAAATACAACACTCAAGCTTTTATCTCTCTTCTGTATATTTTGACAGAGTTCTGCTGGGGTTGTGAATAATGATATCCCTTCTCATGGAGAAGATGAAGAGTATATATAGGACTTGAGGGGTGTAGTGCGACCTCAAATAGGTGTGTAATGTTCCTAGCCACTGAGGTTGTGCCATCTGTCACTGTCACATGTAGAGGATGATAAAATATTCCCTCACGTGGGGGAATCATTCAGTTACAACGATTTCATTCACATAGGACCTACATCCCATGTGCATTGTTCCACACGTCTCCCAAACTACGCGCTTTGCTAGATATCTCTATCGGCTGCATGGTCTAGGCCGAGGGCTCTGACAGACCTTGATGGCCGAGGGCGAATCCGTGGGACCTTAACCCTCGTGAAAGGATACCTTTCTCGTCCACTGGTCTCATCTTAGACTCATCGTCACTAGTTCATCCGAGTTTAAGGATACTCAATCCTCCAGCAATAGTCTAGACCCCCATTCTAGGTGACTGATGAGGGCCGAGGCTGAGTCATCTTCGCCAGGTCGAGTGGTGACTTCTCCTTCTTGGTCATCTGGTAAGGGTCGGCTAAGGCCGAGGTTTATGGTCCTGGCCGAGGTGATACTTGGCATATCAATGCGTGATCTTGGACCATCATTTGGGTTGGGAGCGAATAACTCCTCGTTATTTTCAAGATAATGATTTAAAATATGGGCAGGAATGACATCAATTGGGATCCATTTATCGTCCTTTAAAAAGGGAGGATGCCGATAAGTAGGCAATCTATCTTGTACTTATACCATAGGTCTAATTCCTTCATGGTCTTGATGTCCCTGAGGGTAGTCAACTACCCACACTTGAACATAACCTCCTAGGCTTCTTTTGGCCTTTTGGTGCATCAGTCCAGCCTTTATCATAACCTGTTGCCCACACTTCTCAAAGGACCATTCTGAAGATATGTCTCAACCTTGTAATATCCCTCTGAAAACCAACTGTGATGACATATCCTCTTTGGACATCCTTTTTTAGCTTGGCAACCTCCTTCTTCAAGGCATCATTTTCGGCCTGAATTAGCCCGGCTACTTAACCCACACCCTTGCTCTGTGAGAGTTGGGACCTGAAACTATTTATCTCCTCTTGCACAGAGGAACCAATCTCCTCCATGACTTGGAGGTCATCCTTTAGTTTGGCTATAAAATTAGATTGGTCCTTGTATTGTTCAATCCTCACTTTTAGTTATTTGCATAGCTTCGCGATTGCCATGAGAACTTGATTATTAATGGCTGAACTCGAAATCCTCCCTAAGTTTGAGGTAGGAGGGATGTAGTCCTCTGGGACAATAGGCTACAAACAGAACAAAAAATAAGAAATATAAACGAGTATCAACATAATTGAAAGAATAAGAAGCATCAATAAAAGAAAAATTATTTTTCATTGATCAACAGGGGGAGGCCAAAAGCCAGTACAACCAAAGAAATGAAATTACAAGGTACAAAAAAAAAAGAAAAAGGAAAAGTCCTAAAACTATGTAACTTTACTCCTTCACCTGCTCGGAGCTTTATGGTGCCTTCCCATTCTCGACAACCCTACTCAATTGGTTGATAGTTGTTCCGAACTTAGTAAAATCCTTCCTGGCATGGTAGGCTGACTGACCAACTGGAGGCGCTTCGTCACCAAGTTGAGAGGGTCTTAGAGAGTGGAGATGGAATAAGTCAAATTCTATAGGGACTCCATCTGCTCCTAGAGGTTAATCCCATCCACTTTTGAAGGACATTTTCTTGTCATAAGCGATTTGGATCTCAGCATCATCATAGGCTGCATCCCAGTGTTCCGTGTAGCTACCATCTTCTATGCTCAAGATATCCTCCTCCAACTTCTGAACCTTACTGACCAGCCCATATTTTCTTTAACGAGCTTCCCTTCTCTCCAACCATCGAGCTGTTGGCCGTTAAAGATTGGTACTATCCTTTGCCAAACAGTCTCTCTCCCGCTAAAGTGCAGCCCGAGCATTAACTAAGTCCTTTTTGGACTTCTTTAGGGCTTCTTTCTGCTCCTGGTTATTCTTGGACTGGTCGATGTGACCATTTAAAAGGGTAGTAAAGTCAAACAAAAACTACACAAAATAGAAAAAGAAGGATTAATTAGCAGAAGACGAACACAGAGAAATGATAAGAGAAAAGGGGGAAATTTACCAGAGCAAGTCCTTGGGTAGACTTGAGTGCCATTTGGGTTGACCCCTGCCACAAGGAGTGCTCGCAGTCGGTTGCGAGCATGACCCCTTTCAGCAAATCACGATCCAGTATAGGAGTATTGGACACACTGGACCCCTCAACAACCAAAGTAAAAAAAGGCTTAGTAGGAGCCTTTAGAGGCAACCTCTTCTTGGCCTCTTTTTTCTTTCTCTCTTCTTCTTTATTATCTTTTCTCGCTCTTCTCCTCTCCTCTTCTTCTCTCTTCTTCTTCTCCTTCTCCTTCCCCTTCGCTCCTAAGATGGAGACACTAACCTTAGGGGAATCCCCCTCCGCTCTTTTCAGAGACTTCATCCAATTACACAGTATAACCTAATCATCATCATATATGTTCAGCACTCTCCTTTTCAGAGGGGGTGCCATTTCTTCTTCTTCTTCTTCTTCTTCTTCTTCTTCTTCTTATTCTTCTTCTTCTTCTTCTTCTTCTTCTTCTTCTTCTTATTATTATTATTATTATTATTATTATTATTATTATTATTATTATTATTATTATTATTATTATTATTATTATTATTATTATTATTATTATTATTATTATTATTATTATTATTATTATTATTATTATTATTATTATTATTATTATTATTATTATTATTATTCTTATTCTTATTATTCTTATTCTTATTATTATTATTATTATTATTATTATTCTCCTTTTCTTCCTTTTTTTCTTTTTCCTTTTCCTCTACCTCAGTTGGTTCATAGGGTCCTTCTTCAGAAAGTTCTAAGATAGGAACTTTGTCAATTGGCCGAGCAAAGAAACTACTAGTAATATTTCTGTACTCCAGTAAATAAGCTGTATCACGAGGATGCTTTCTATCAGGAAGTTTATCTCGGACTCTCCAAGATTTGAGTAAATCAGCAACTCTCGGCTCGCAAAGGGTAGGTTTTTAATTTTTATCACGAGTTGTAAAAACAAAGGAAGAATACATATATCATAAGACATGAAATAGAAGTAGCATGCAAGCAGAAGAAAAAGAAATAACAAGCAAACATAAATAAAGAGCAAGAGACCTATTTGGTCCTCCCCCAAATTAAGGATCCATGGACCTCGGTACCTATTGCCCTCAGGTAGGGGATGATGCTACCAATTTCTCGCAACAAACACTTTCTCCCAGTAGCCTTTATGGGAGTTAGGATGGTTCACGACTAAGACCCTATCATCTTTTTTGGTTTTTAAGTACATGATGTCATCATTGTGCATGGCCAAACATAACAATAACAAAGCTCGACCAACCCTAGGTTGGTCCCATACAATTCGTTTATCCTATGGACCCCATTTACAATTTTTCATACATTTGGGGCACATTGAGCACGGGACACATCAAAGTAATTGAAAAATGGGGTTGGCTAAAAAGGTAAACTCCTGTGTAATAAAGAGGGTATGAATCCAGTGCCCACCTCTATGCCACGAATATCTTTTTGGATGGGGGCAGAGTCGATTTCAACTCAGTTCGGGATGTTATAGGACATCCTAAAGTCTGCTACAATTTTGTTATCAAGAAGAGCCTTGGATGATTAGAATACCTCTAACAAAAGAATAAGACCAACCGAAATAGTGAAAGCAAAAAAAAGTTTATAAAAACTTACAAAAGTGTATGGAAAGATCGGAGAACATGAATAACTGAAGAAGAGAACGCACTGGAAGTTTTATGGATGAGGAACGTTTGAAAGATGAAGGTTGAAGGTGATGTAGCTGGGTTTGAACCTCGCGCTAATGATGGAGCACAAGTCTCGATAAAGATTTTGGTGATCCAATTACCTACTCGAACTAGCTTGGCCCACCTCTTCAACTAAATTACAAGTCTGCCACGGTGTTTGACATCGAAAGAGCGTACCCTCATAAGATATTCTTAAATGCAGGGAGATATACTCAAATCGGTTATCAATAATCTCAGAGGAGATATTCAGGGACACTACGAGTTATCAACAAGATAATTGAGTTAGTTGTATAACTTAATCATTTATTTTCAACTACTATAAATTATAAACTCTGGCCCGAGGCAATGGGATGGAACGTCAATTATTGAGAGACACTAATAAGAACATAGTAACCTCTCTGTGGACGTAGAAAAGTTTTCGAACCACGTACATATGTTGTTACATATGATTATTTACTTTCATCTCGATATTTCTTTCTGGATCTTTTATTGTGATAATTATTGCACTCACAAAATCAAATATTTTTTTAGTTCTCTTCATCTTATTTAGAACGAATAAAAAAATCATGAAAACTTGGTATCATATGACCTAAATTCTTATCTGATACTCGTTAGGTATGTGATGAATGGAACAAAGCATTGGCAAATTTTCCATTCGGTAGAGTTGCGACGATTTATTAATGGTTACTCTTTAAGTTTATTATGAGTTCAGGTGTTCTTTTTGGCTATATTATTTCGATTGATCAAAGCTATTAGTATATGTTTAATTATATCTTTATTACTCATGTCAGTTATTCATATATGCTTAGTTATCTATATATGTTTAGTTATTTGTCCATAACTTATGTTAGTTATTCATTTATGTTAGTTATGATGTAACTTATTAACATATGATCTATGTTATATATTACTTAGGCTATATATCATGTTTTAATGCATGTTATAAACGGATAAAATTATATGTTACTCACGTTCGAGAAGGAAGCTGGTTACCGCTTCTGAGAGGAAGCACTGAGAAGAGATACATGCTTTATCATGTGTTGTGCATTCTAACGCAGCCCAGGAGGTTGCACATCAGGATGACTTTGAGGATGATATCTTGGAAGAGTAAAATGTTGAGGAAGCAAATGTTGAGGACTAGAAAGATGTTAAGGCAGATCAAGATGATGACACCAATGATGGTACTAAGGAGGAGGAAGATATTGAGGGTGACCATAGCCATAGGGGTATTCCATTGTCTACCGATGCTAGCCCATTAAGAAATCTCACAAAAAAGACAACATAAGTCGACTTCTGCATATGGTAAAAAGAAGGTAACCGATGCTGGCACATCGATCGATGACTATGGGGGTTCGAAAGAACTTACACTCCTATAGCATTTCAAGGACCATGTTTCCTTTAGTATATATACTAGATACATGGTAATCATATTTGTAAATTTAAGTTATAAAAAATTTGATATTTGCTCGGGTTGTAATTATATTTGTGGTATTATATTGCATGTTGAACAAGTGTTGGTGCTATGTGTAAACCATTGGACAAAGATGGCCTTTGTAAGATTTGTGTAATGGTGTGAGGGAGAGGGTGGAGAGATAAAATCTTATTTGCTTAATCAAATATAGCCATCGATATACTGACTACGCATTAGTTTCCGCTTTCGTTGAGCGATGGCATCCAGAGACAAATAGCATTCACATGCTATTTGGGGAGATGATCATAACTCTTGATGACGTAGCTCAAATATTAAAAGTCCCTATAGTTAGTGATTTTATATGTAGCCCAAGCATTGTTAGTCTCGATAAAGATGGGAATGAATTGTCGAGCACGACTAACTTAATAACTGAGTGCTTGGGAGTATGCAAGGTTGATCCTGAAAAATAGTGCATTGAATCCTATGCAGTCCGGTTGAATTGGATAATTGCAAATTTTAAGGAACACGCAAAACTTGAGAATGGTATCGGGGATGAGAAAGACCAAATGCGCGAGGGCCTACATCCTCTACATAATCAGATGCACTGTTTTCCTAGATATGACAAAAAATAAGATCTTAATCTATTTCTTGCAAGTATTGAATGATATAAATAATGTGGGTTGACTTGCGTGGGGGATGGGAATGCTTTCTCACTTGTAAAAATAGTTTGGCCTTACATCAAGGTCAAATGTTAAGTGAATTACTATCTCTATTGCAGGGAACAATAATCAATATTTTATAATATTTATAGATATCGCTTTAAATAATCACTATTTTTTTGTGATTTCATAGTCCTGTATTTATAAGAACTTCATCTTCTTAGGGGCATACTATAACATGGAATTCGATAATATAATGCCTAGAATTGGGCATTGGGCATTGCAATCAGGATCACAAAAGAATGCCTTCCCACAACTCATTAAATATAGAGAACAACTCGACGATATGTCGACGATAAATGTAAGTTCTTTACATTATTTTTGCCAATACCTTTGGGATTTTTGATTCTTTATCATAAGTTTGTGTTTAGGTAATTTGGGATCGTTATAAGGATGTGGGGGACGCATACCCATTCCAAAAGGTTTCTTTTTTAGTGAAATCATTAATTTCTTCGACGTTGTCGAGCCCTACTATTCTAAAAGAGTTCTTAGACAACTCGGATGTATTCAAATCATTTTCCAGGACCCAATGACTCCCTTAAGAGACGAGAGGGGAAACAAAGCTGGAAGATACAAGGTTATATTTGACATGAAAAAAGGTTATAAAAAATGACAATACAACATACTATCGAAGAAGTCATAATAAGTACCAGTTATGTGCCAATAGGATTGTAGCGAGGTTACAAGAAGCGATTCTTGACCTATTCCCACCCGATTGTCCAGAACCCCTCATATCGCCAGTCCAAAGCAAGAAAAACATCACTAGTAAGGATTACATTTCTTATAATTTTTATAATTACATGAATTCTCATATATAAATGATGTTCAATAGGTGGAAGAAGTGCGCAGAGCGATGGAGTTACTAGGGAAGAACATTGAATAGGGCATTACGGTGGATGCGACTACATTTATTGGGCGAGATCAATAAGCACACCAAATACTTGAGATACCAATCAGGGCAGGTCACCAGATTAACACTGAGGAGTAGGGGAACAAAAAGAAAAAGAAGCATTGAAAAGATAATGATAAAGGTAAAAAGAAGGCAATAGAGGATGAGGAATTATAAAAAAAGAAAAAGAAGATTGAGTTTGTAATTGTTGATTTAAATATTTTACTTTGGAACTCGGGAGTATTCAAGTTGGTAAATGTTTACTATAATGGTCATTGTTTATTATGATGGTGTAATCATAGAACTTGGTGTAATCTTCCATTGGGATGAATTTTTGTACTTTTATAATTTACTATGATGGTGTAATTTACTAAGATGGTGTAAGATTAATCTAATTTACTTTTGTACTTTTGTAATGTACTTACTTTTGTAGTTTGAAAATTTAAAATCCATATGAAATTACTGGTTGGTGTAGTTTGATTGATATAAATGGTATCAACCTTCATTCAGGATATATATGTAAAAAAAGTCACCCTAGTTCGGTATATATATCGCGAATGAAAGTGCCTCCTATAGAGGAAAATGAGTCTGTTAGGGATGAATGCCCCGAATCATAAATTAAATATATCGACTCGATATATATATCTCGAGATATATTGCTTTACTTGGCATAAAGGCCCGAACCCTTCACAATAATGTGTGATTCGGTGCATTCATCCCTAACGGACACCTTTTCCATTATAGGAGGAAGTTTCATTAGTGATATATTTATCAAATCAGGGTGACCTGTTTCGACATATATATCTCAAATGAAGTAAATTACAAAAAGTAAACATGAACTAATTAGAAAAACTATCCACACAATGAATGATACACAATTTGATATACATTAGTGCATTTGATATTGAAATCCATACAAGCTACCTACCTACAAATTAATATAAATTAATGCACATTATATTGTAATACAAGCAAGTAAGTTAAATATTAATATTAATATATAGTTTCAACAACTTTACAAATGATATTGATATACAATTCAGTGTTGGTATTGATATAACCCTTATTATATACCTACATATTGAGATACATGTGTATAAAAAAGACAATTTATCCCTCACAAGCTACTAACACATTTACATACATGTGTACAAAAAAGATAATATATCCATCACTAGTTAATTTATATACGATGATCACTTATCGCTACATCCTTCGGGAAAATATTCTGAAACTCAGATATCTTATCAACATATTTCTCGATCCAAGACTTGGCTTCAGACAAGGAATAACTATGTCAGCGACTTGTAACCGGTGGCAAAGGACAACCTTGTTTCAATTTTAATATGAAAAAATGATTCAAGTATACATAAGCAATATGAACGAATATTGAACTTTTTGTTCGTTCATATCTCCTGGGTAGAAATTTAACGCACTACCTCGGTGATATGTGGACACATGCATACACACACAATTGTAAGACTCAACCAAAAATTATAGCCCGATCCTCCATTCGATAGATGACTAACTCATTAGCATAAAGTATACCATGGATATTGCACACTATATGAAGGCACAATTTAAAATGCATATCAACATTGTCACATGTATTTAGCTCCTCAAGAATGAAGTTAATTACATAATTCAAAACTCAGCCTATAAGTTCACGTAACAAAGGAAGATTGTACAAGCGCTTGATATTCTGTAAGGAATTATCAAACTCCTTCATAATTTCCATAACCTACAATTCAATATAATTGTGCATGTCGATAAAAACCTTATCAAAAGGTAGTTGAGAACACTCTAAGTGTTTCTTAAGCTTACCATCTGCACCTTCTCACCGATGTGTAGTTCAGTTGCTGCGTTGTTTTATCATATTGGTCTATACATGAATTAATGTATCCTTCAAGTTATACCATATATAGTTAATGTAGTTTAAAATATTGGGGTATACCACCCAATCCATGTGGAATAATAACAACCAAAACTCGTTGAAATTATTCTCTGTTGGGGATTCAACCAAATGAACCCAATCTCTCAAGAATTTTTAGTGAATCCTCATCGTGAATCTCTTTACGAGCATGGTTTTCCACATTGTGGTGAACATGGAAAGTGCACACCAGGTTTTTAGTCTCAGAGAACACCACCTGTAATGCAATAATGCACGCGTACTCCCAATCAGTTATGAAGATAATGGCATACCCCGTATTTTTATGGCTTTTAAATTTAGGGATTTATTAAATTTAATTGAGATAAATTAATTTAATTTTAATCCGAAAAGTTGTTTTAAATATTTACTAGCGTGACGAGAGTTAGTAATTATTGGAAATTTGTTGAATGTTACTAGATGAGTATAGTAATACATGAGATTTATTTTATAAAAATTGTCGCGTGTGAATAAAATGACAATTATTGAAATTTAAGTCGGGACGCGCCCGTGTCGTGTCGGGACTAAATGTTGATTAATAAAAGTGAATAATTTATAAATCACCCGTATGGTCATTTCGAGTGCGCCAAAGTGTCCGAAAGGGTCGAGATAGTCAAAATAATGTACCCGGGGGTTTAGTTTGGGTCTCGGGGCGTTTTTAGGCTTAATTAGTACCCCAGGAGGGCATTTTGGACATTTCGTAATTTTGGGTAATTAAACCCACGAATTTGCTAGGGTTATATTAGATGGTAAGTGTTGTCTTCTAGGGTTAGCATAAACAAAAACTAATGACGGCCATTGGAGAGGAAGAGGAGAAGCTTTCCAAAGAGTTCTAGGCCAAGAACTCCTCCGGTTGCACCGCCGTCGCCGCCAAATGGTAGATCGCGCAACGAGGATCTCGACCACAACAAATTTCTCCACAAATCAGAACTCTAAAATTTCAGGCAAGTATCTATCTTGATTTAATCAAGTTAATGCTCTTTTATATTAGTCTAGGGTTGATTAGAATTAGTATTCTTGAAAGAAAACATTAATTGGAGACAAAAATTTCATGTTGTAGAGGTAAAGATCATATTTTGGAAATCCATTTCACATGTAGATGTTGAACCACGAATTTCCATGGTATTAGTGATAGAAAATCTGGAAAAAGAATGGAAGAACTAAGTTAAAGAAAAATGTTAGGGTTCTTGAGATTTATAAAGATTTTTACCCTTTTATCTTGTTATAGTTGATGCAAATTCACATGTTATACGTAGGATATTGTTTATATGAGTATACAACACTTGTAGTATAAGTGGTTGGGAGTTTGGGACTGAAACATGATGATTTGGAGGTGTTTAGGGTAAGATTTCCGTAGCTGGGTTTTCTGCAGTTTCGCCATAACTGCTTGATCGATCGATCGAGCCCAGAGCATCGATCGATCGATAGACCCCCTTTCATCGATCGATCGACCCCTCCTGGAAAAATGCATTTTTGCTCGTGTTAGCTTAATCCGATTTTATTCGTAGTAAACCTTGATTAGGGTTGCTAGAACACAATGAAACATAAAAAGGATCAGTAAGGTCAAGATAAACCCCGTTAAGTGGAACTTTAATGTGAAGGGAAATAAAGGGTAAATGGGGAGACATTCATACTTAAGAAATCATATGTGCGTTGATTAAATAATCGAAATATCTAGGAAGTTGTATTAGAAGGTGAGTGAGGGCCTACAAAATTGTACTTAGGTAAAGATAATACTTCGAGAGACGAGAAGTGAGTTTAGAATAACTTAATTACGAGAATAAAATGAACGAGTCCGTTATACGAGATAATCGAGTAAAATGTGTAATAACGGATAATTATAATTATGGGTCGTGAGCGCATCTAATTCAACAATGTGGATGTGTGTATATATATATATGACTGTGTGATTGTGCATATATTATTTCTGTGTAAAAATCGTACCCGAGCTACTTGCTATCACGAGGGTTTCCACGCCGGGACAGTCTTATCTCGATGGGAACTTTATGGGGGATATTTACTTGTACCCTAGAACATAGGATTCCCTAGTACAAGCTATCTGATTGATAGTCAGACGGTCCTAAGAGACGTGTGGGTATATGCTGACCTCTTAGGACTGGGAACTATGCTTTGCCTCCATTTGTATGTGTTTTGTGTTAATATAGTTCGAGAGTGATTCCGAACTAGTATTCCCTTAGTACGAGTGATAAGGGGACTTGATAGCAGAGTATGCCAGCACCATAGTTTCTATGTGGGGTACCGTTAGTATATATGTATTATATGAGTGATTTATATATATATACTTATTTATGGAAACTTTGCACTATAGATTTTATGTGGGGTGCCGTTTGTATATATATTATATGTGTAATTAATATATATACGTATATCTATATGAGAACTCTCTACTGGGTGAAATAGTAGTTACGTAATGTATAAATTCTTCAACTTCAATATAGGTATTCATAAACGTTATAACAATACGGAATTATTCTAAAAAACATAAGAAATCTTCAAGAGATAGATTTTCTAAAGTGAATATCATAACCTTAATTTCACGTGTTAAGACGTATGGAGAATAAGTTAGAGAGATATATGAGATTCATTAGTATGGTAGACGTGCACACTAGATGAGAGGTGAGAATTATCAAGAGAGTGTCGCATACTAATATGACTGTTGCATTAGCCGGTAAACATTTTAAATACTTACTAAACTATTTTTAAAACTGTTTTACAATCGGGCTCTGACCCGTTTGCTGTTACCTCTGCTCTCTTGTGTATATATATATATGTATTACAGGTGCCCAGCCACAGGGGCATCATGCTTAGGATTCTTTGGATGGAACGTGTTGTAGCTTTTATGGGAGTTGCAGGCCATTGCTTAGACGACTTCATTATTGACTCCACTTCTAGTTCAGTTTTATCCAGTGGGGCATGTGTCGCCCTTTCCCATTATTTAGTTGGTTTTGTCAGAGATTGTAATTCTTTTACTTTCTGTATCTTTACTTCGGGATTTATTACTGTCAGGATGTTTTCCTTTAGTGTTTTAGAGTTGGGATTCGTTATTGATGGTTAAACTCTTGAATGCTCATTTTTATTCTTACACTTAATGTGTGACTCTTAAAAATGTAAATGGTCAAAGGTTTTATAATTAGATTTAGTAAAATGGAAATAAGGTTTTAAATGGTTTTGACACTTAACTTAATTAATCAGGTTTTTTAAATTGGAAAAATTTTAATTTGCGATAGTGATGCTAAGAATGAACCAACTGTTCACCTTGATTTTAATTTAATAAAGGATTGATCGCCCGATATTTAATTAGGCGGGGTGTCATAGCATGCAAATGGATAAAATAACATTTTTAACCGTCCCAACGGCCACTGGTAGTTCTATTCTTTCTCTGTAACTAATAAGGAAAATGCAATGTTTAACGTACATCTACAAGAGGTTACACGTACTATCTCAAACAATAACATATTGTACCTATTTATCTTGTAAGTGCAATCGACAATGACAACTGTGGGAAAATACTTTGCCATTTGAATAAAGTTTTAATGAGCCCATAATATGTCGTCCACCTCCATCGTAGACATTCTGAAATATTATCGTTAATAGAATAGTGGTTGGATTTAACCTACTCAACATCTCTTTGACAATGTTTATCTCCTCTAAAGTAAGACGCCTGGATTATGTATGCCTAATTAATGTTTTGGTAAATTGGTGGTTATGAAATCCATTTACAACCTATAACATTCATCTCCCGCTGTTAAGTGGAATGCGCTTCAAGAGAAATAGACAATTGCATTTTCTAGTCACTATATCTTTCTTCATACTCTGCTCAACCCGACTACCTGGTTCGTTGTCACATTTCTCCCCATAATGGTCCCAGTACTCCCCTCCCTTCTCAAAACCCAAATGTATGCCCCTTTCGCATTGCCGAAGGTGTGTCAGAGTTAGTGGTTACAATTAATGTTCTAACCGATCGCAATTGTGCCCATCCGACCAACACTTGGCGGGTGGGAAATACCTAAGAATATAAACATCAATTAATCAGTACATTTTAATACACAAGTCTAACTCCTCGAATGACTTCAATACATTTAAGATAACTCCAAATGTTGTGTGTAATCAAAATACCTGGTTGAGAGAGTAGCTACAGTGGAAATATTGCGACTTCTCAAATAAAAACAAATTTTAATTAATCCCGTTAAACCCTAAATCATGCATCTAGATGATTTATCTAATAAAATAAAGCATGCAGGATAAAACAAACACTTTCAGGAAAAAATCAAACACATGCTTGTGAGGAAAAATCCCCCAAAGGGGCAAAACCATTTATTTTCATTATAATATTGTAACAGTACAATTTTGGATTACAATGAAAATACAAGTGACTAAGAATTACCCTCAGGTGTCAGATTCTGTAGTCGGCGGCTGGAAATATCCCTTTCCAGGAGGGCTGCAATGAAGAAGAGAAACGGCTTCTCCACAAGTTTGTCGGCTGGAATTTTCCCTTTCCAGGAGGCAGCAATGAAGAAGAAAGACGGATTCTCCACAAGGGTTGAACAAACCAAAGTTGTGTTCTTGGGTTGCAAAAGGATTCACAAATATTTGGCAAGGATGTGTGAATCAAAACATGAGTCTTGGGACTCAAAAAATATGAAGACTTGAGGTATTAGGACTCTCAAATTCGTCTATCAAAGTCTTGCAAAACAGCTCCCCCGAAGGTGGTTTAAATAGGAAAACAAATGAAGAGTTCCACCAATTTAAAACACTGAAATTCTATCCAGCGTATAGGGAACCCGAACCGGTTCGGGTACCCTGCGAACAGGAAACTCGCTGGGAACAGGGGCTTAACACTTAGAACAATACCCAGTATTTTCAATGTAAATATCTCCATTTTCAACGGGCCATAACTTGTTCACCGTAGCTCGGATTGAGGTGCCGTTTCTTCCCGTATCTTTATTGCGGCAAGCTCTTCAACTTTCCAATTGATTAGTCCTCCGGACGGTGGCTGTAAAATTACCAATTTTCCCTTGAACATCCCTATCCAGCCTTATTGTACAGTTTTGACTTCTCTTGCGTACCACTTGCATAAAGTCCCTAAAATCATGGAACGTGAAGTCGTTGGGGAAGATGAGGGACACATGATGGAGATAATAAAAGCTTGATTCTCGGAATTCTGATAGAGGCCTTCATGTGAGATCGTGAGGTGATGTGCCAAATGTAGCGGCGTACGACATACATAAATGTAACATGTTGGACATGAGAAAAATGTCCTTACAAATCTCCCCCTATGTCTGTGCCGGTACATACATAAAAAATCCGAATTATCAAATAACACAATTGCCTATACAAATCTACCTTTCCATGAACCCAAAACAGGAAAGATACAAATGAATAAGTCTTCATCGTTTGTTCTTCAAATCTTTAAAACTTCAAATCTTCAATCTTCAAAATCTCAAATATTTTCTCATCAGGGTGTGCAATTCAGTGATCATCAATGTAGTACCTACACACATGAGAAAAAGAAAAAATACCAAGTGACGTATCGAGTTTGAAATGAGATAAACATAGATACTAATTTATACAAAAATCATAAGTTAAATCTCAAAAACTCCGCCAAAATTCAAACTCCCCCAAAATAAGATTCTTTCTCCCCCTTTTTATGATGTCCCCAAATAGACAAATAAGAAGAATGAATCAAACAAGCAATATCGGGGTGTCACGGTATACAAATCAAGGCATCAATCAAATGACAAACGTGCTCTTGCAAGGAGATGCTCAAATAAATCTTCACAAATTATTTTTGAATTTTTCAAAATTTTGTACAAAAAAAAAATACCATTTGAGAAAAAAAATGTGATACAAAAATCACACCATGGATTTAGCCTCAAACAACCAAGTCATGGAAATGGAATGAATGGGTGTAAACACATTCTATAGGTAAATCAACTCAATCAATCATATGTGCACGATGCATATGTGTACTCCTAACGAATGAACATCAAAAGTATCCTTAGGTGAAAAGAATGTTGAATTTAGATGACATCGTCTTATGCAAATCAACAAATCAAAGCCAAAATGATTTCCACACCAATAACGTCCAAAACTATGTAGCGCATTTTCAAGTATTTCAAGGACGTGCAAACCCTTTTTAAATTCTCCAACCAAACTCCCTCATATATATTTTCTTTTAGAGGTAAACTAAATTCTCAAACTTTAGAGAATTGGTGCAAAATCCTAAATGGCCCATAATTTGACATGAATATCTTTTTATTGCCTTTAAATATTTTTCGGGCTCTTTTAAACCTCTTTGGACCCCGGATAATAAAATTCCTCCATTTTTTAGGTCCAATTTAACGGTGGCTTAGTATTCGCAAAGGCAAAATGAACCTTTCGCAGCCCTTCCCCGTTTTCAAACAAAGCACACAAACTCACAAAACGATTCTTATATGCACAATTTCCTTATAAAAATTATCGCCCTTGGTTCGTTTTAAAGATAGGATTGAAGTGAAAACACCCGACCAACATGTGATAAGACAATCACAATAATCAAACAAATCCGTGCATGTGTGCAATAAAGGAAACAGGAGTCAAACATGTAGGAAGTAACACTTAATTACATCTTAATGATTCCAAACATTATAAAGCACATGGATGAATTGACCTATTGTCTCAAGACACTATCAAATAGTCACATGAAAATAATGGAATGATGTTGTGACTCGGTCATCCTAAGTGTTCATCCATAAAAGGTGCAAGACAAAATATAAAAATCTTTTTGGATTTTCAAATATTTTATCAAAAAAAATCTTTTTGTATTTTTCAAAATTTTTTTTTATCAAAAACAAAAATTATACAAAAAGTACAAGTCATCACACTAGTAAAAATATATCATGAAACCACAACTAGTGTATGACAAACATGCAATTAGCATAAATTAAATCCTTGAAAAATCAGGATCACGCAATAAATTAGCGTAATCCGCTCTGATACCTGGTTGAGAGAGTAGCTACAACGGAAATATTGTGACTTCTCAAATAAAAACAAATTTTAATTAATCCCAAATTTTAGCTAAACCCTAAATGATGCATCTAGATGATTTATCTAATAAAATAAAGCATGCAGGATAAAACAAACAATTTCAGGAAAAAATCAAACACATGCTTGTGAGGAAAAATCCCCCAAAGGGGCAAAACCATTTATTTTCATTATAATATTGTAACAGTACGATTTCGGATTATAATGAAAATACAAGTGACTAAGAATTACCCTCAGGTGTCGGATTCTGTAGTTGGAGGCTGGAAATATCCCTTTCCAGGAGGGCTGCAATGAAGAAGAGAAACGGCTTCTCCACAAGTTTGTCGGCTGGAATTTTCCCTTTCCAGGAGGGCAGCAATGAAGAAGAAAGACGGCTTCTCCACAAGGGTTAAACAAACCAAAGTTGTGTTCTTGGGTTGCAAAAGGATTCACAAATATTTGGCAAGGATGTGTGAATCAAAACATGAGTCTTGGGACTCAAAAAATATAAAGACTTGAGGTATTAGGACTCTCAAATTGGTCTATCAAAGTCTTGCAAAATAGCTCCCCCTTTAAATAGGAAAACAAATGAAGAGTTCCACCAATTTAAAACACTAAAATTCTATCCAGCGTACAGGGAACCCGAACCGGTTCGGGTAACCTGCTAACCGGTTCGCCCCACTGAACCGGTTCGGGTTGGGTTCGGGGAAACTCGCTGGGAACAGGGGCTAAACACTTAGAAAAATTCCCAGTATTTTCTATGTAAATATCTCCATTTTCAACGGGCCATAACTTGTTCACCGTAGCTCGGATTGAGGTTCTGTTTCTTCCCATATCTTTATTGCGGCAAGCTCTTCAACTTTCCAGTTGACCAGTCCTCCGGACGGTGGTTGTAAAATTACCAATTTGCCCTTGAACATCCCTATCAAGCCTTGTTGCACTGTTTTGACTTCTCTTGCGTAACACTTGCATAAAGTCCCTAAAATCATGGAACGTGAAGTCGTTGGGGCAGATGAGGGACACATGATGGAGATAATAAAAGCTTGATTCTCAGAATTCGGATAGAGGCCGTCATATGAGATCGTGAGGTGACGTGCCAAATGTAGCGGCGTACGACATACATAAATGTAACATGTTAGACATGAGAAAAATGTCCTTACAAATCTCCCACTATGTCTGTGCCGGTACATAAATAAAAAATCCGAATTATCAAATAACACAATTGCCTAAACAAATCTACCCTTCCATGAACCCAAAACAGGAAAGATACAAATGAATAAGTCTTCATCGTTTGTTCTTCAAATCTTTACAACTTCAAATCTTCAATCTTCAAAATCTCAAATCTTTTCTCATCAGGGAGTGTAATTTAGTGATCATCAATGTAGTACCTACACACATGAGAAAAAGAAAAAATACCAAGTGACGTATCGAGTTTGAAATGAGATAAACATAGATACTAATTTATACAAAAATCATAAGTTAAATCTCAAAAACTCCCCCAAAATTCAAACTCCCCCAAAATAAGATAATTCTTTCTCGCCCTTTTTATGATGTCCCCAAATAGACAAATAAGAAGAATGAATCAAACAAGCAATATCGGGGTGTCACGGTATACAAATCAAGGCATCAATCAAATGACAAACGTGCTATTGCAAGGAGATGCTCAAATAAATCTTCACAAACTATTTTTGAATTTTTCAAAATTTCGTACAAAAAAAAATAGATACCATTTGAGAAAAAAAATGTGATACAAAAATCACACCATGGATTTTGACTCAAACAACCAAGTCATGAAAATGGAATGAATGGGTGTGAACACATTCGATAGGTAAATCAACTCAATCAATCATATGTGCACGATGCATATGTGTACTCCTAATGAATGAACATCAAAAGTATCCTTAGGTGAAAAGATTGTTGAATTTAGATGACATCGTCTTATGCAAATCAATAAATCAAATTCAAAATGATTTCCACACCAATAACGTCCAAAATTATGTAGCGCATTTTCAAGTATTTCAGGGACGTGCAAACCCGTTTTAAATTCTCCAACCAAACTCCCTCATATATTTTCTTTTAGA
This sequence comes from Sambucus nigra, assembly GCA_949130495.1. NCBI lineage: Eukaryota > Viridiplantae > Streptophyta > Magnoliopsida > Dipsacales > Adoxaceae > Sambucus > Sambucus nigra. Next base: position 286,936,179 of record OX422215.1, on the reverse strand, counting down.
GGTAATCTAAATTCTCAAACTTTGGAGAATTGGTGCAAAATCCTAAATGGCCCATAATTTGACATGAATATCTTTTTATTGCCTTTAAATATTTTTCGGGCTCTTTTAAACCTCTTTGGACCCCGGATAATAAAATTCCTCCATTTTTTAGGTCCAATTTAACGGTGGCTTAGTATTCGCAAAGGCAAAATGAACCTTTCGCAGCCCTTCCCCGTTTTCAAACAAAGCACACAAACTCACAAAACGGTTCTTATATGCACAATTTCCTTATAAAAATTATCGCGCTTGGTTCGTTTTAAAGACAGGATTGAAGTGAAAACACCCGACCAACAAGTGATAAGACAAGCACAATAATCAAACAAATCCGTGCATGTGTGCAATAAAGGAAACATGAGTCAAACATGTAGGAAGTAACACTTAATTACATCTTAATGACTCCAAACATTATAAAGCACATGGATGAATTGACCTATTGTCTCAAAACACTATCAAATAGTCACATGAAAATAATGGAATGATGTTGTGACTCGGTCATCCTAAGTGTTCATCCATAAAAGGTGCAAGACAAAATATAAAAATCTTTTTGGATTTTCAAATATTTTATCAAAAAAAATCTTTTTGTATTTTTCAAATTTTTTTTTTATCAAAAACAAAAATTATACAAAAAGTACAAGTCATCACACTAGTAAAAATATATCATGAAACCACAACTAGTGTATTACAAACATGCAATTAGCGTAAATTAAATCCTTGAAAAATCAGGATCACGCATAAAATTAGCGTAACCCGCTCTGATACCTGGTTGAGAGAGTAGCTACAGCGGAAATATTGCGACTTCTCAAATAAAAACCAATTTTAATTAATGCTAAATTTTAGTTAAACCCTAAATCATGCATCTAGATGATTTATCTAATAAAATAAAGCATGCAGGATAAAACAAACAATTTCAGGAAAAAATCAAACACATGCTTGTGAGGAAAAATCCCCCAAAGGGGCAAAACCATTTATTTTCATTATAATATTGTAACAGTACAATTTCGGATTACAATGAAAATACAAGTGACTAAGAATTACCCTCAGGTGTCGGATTCTGTATTCGGCGGCTGGAAATATCCCTTTCCAGGAGGGCTGCAATGAAGAAGATAAAGGGCTTCTCCACAAGTTTGTCGGCTGGAATTTTCCCTTTCCAGGAGGGCAGCAATGAAGAAGAAAGACGGCTTCTCCACAAGGGTTGAACAAACCAAAGTTGTGTTCTTGGGTTGCAAAAGGATTCACAAATATTTGGCAAGGATGTGTGAGTCAAAACATGAGTTTTGGGACTCAAAAAATATGAAGACTTGAGGTATTAGGACTCTCAAATTCGTCTATCAAAGTCTTGCAAAACAGCTCCCCCGAAGGTGGTTTAAATAGGAAAACAAATGAAGAGTTCCACCAATTTAAAACACTGAAATTCTATCCAGCGTATAGGGAACCCGAACCGGTTCGGGTACCCTGAGAACCGGTTCGCCCCACCGAACCGGTTCGGGCTGGGTTCGGGGAAACTCGCTGGGAACAGGGGCTAAACACTTAGAAAAATTCCCAGTATTTTCAATGTAAATATCTCCATTTTCAACGGGCCATAACTTGTTCACCGTAGCTCGGATTGAGGTGCCGTTTCTTCCCGTATCTTTATTGCGGCAAGCTCTTCAACTTTCCAATTGATTGTTCCTCCGGAAGGTGGCTGTAAAATTACCAATTTGCCCTTGAACATCCCTATCAAGCCTTATTGCACTGTTTTGACTTCTCTTGCGTACCACTTGCATAAAGTCCCTAAAATCATGGAACGTGAAGTCGTTGGGGCAGATGAGGGACACATGATGGAGATAATAAAAGCTTGATTCTCGAAATTCGGATAAAGGCCTTCATGTGAGATCGCGAGGTGACGTGCCAAATGTAGCGGCGTACGACATACATAAATGTAACATGTTGGACATGAGAAAAATGTCCTTACAAATCTCCCCCTATGTCTGTGCCGGTACATAAATAAAAAATCCGAATTATCAAATAACACAATTGCCTATACAAATCTACCCTTCCATAAACCCAAAAGAGGAAAGATACAAATGAATAAGTCTTCATCGTTTGTTCTTCAAATCTTTAAAACTTCAAATCTTCAATCTTCAAAATCTCAAATCTTTTCTCATCAGGGTGTGCAATTCAGTGATCATCAATGTAGTACCTACACACATGAGAAAAAGAAAAAATACCAAGTGACGTATCGAGTTTGAAACGAGATAAACATAGATACTAATTTATACAAAAATCATAAGTTAAATCTCAAAAACTCCCCCAAAATTCAATCTCCCCCAAAATAAGATAATTCTTTCTCCCCCTTTTTATGATGTCCCCAAATAGACAAATAAGAAGAATGAATCAAACAAGCAATATCGGGGTGTCACGGTATACAAATCAAGGCATCAATCAAATGACAAACGTGCTCTTGCAAGGAGATGCTCAAATAAATCTTCACAAACTATTTTTGAGTTTTTCAAAATTTTGTACAAAAAAAAATAGATACCATTTGAGAAAAAAAATGTGATACAAAAATCACACCATGGATTTTGACTCAAACAACCAAGTCATGGAAATGGAATGAATGGGTGTGAACACATTCAATAGGTAAATCAACTCAATCAATCATATGTGCACGATGCATATGTGTACTCCTAAGGAATGAACATCAAAAGTATCCTTAGGTGAAAAGATTGTTGAATTTAGATGACATCGTCTTATGCAAATCAACAAATCAAAGTCAAAATGATTTCCACACCAATAACGTCCAAAACTATATAGCGCATTTTCAAGTATTTCAAGGACGTGCAAACCCGTTTTAAATTCTTCAACCAAACTCCCTCATATATTTTCTTTTAGAGGTAATCTAAATTATCAAACTTTGGAGAATTGGTGTAAAATCCTAAATGGCCCATAATTTGGCATGAATATCTTTTTATTGCCTTTAAATATTTTTCGGGCTCTTTTAAACCTCTTTGGACCCCGGATAATAAAATTCCTCCATTTTTTAGGTCCAATTTAACGGTGGCTTAGTATTCGCAAAGGCAAAATGAACCTTTCGCAGCCCTTCCCCGTTTTCAAACAAAACACACAAACTCACAAAACGGTTCTTATATGCACAATTTCCTTATAAAAATTATCGCGCTTGGTTCGTTTTAAAGACAGGATTGAAGTGAAAACACCCGACCAACATGTGATAAGACAAGCACAATAATCAAACAAATCCGTGCATGTGTGCAATAAAGGAAACATGAGTCAAACATGTAGGAAGTAACACTTAATTACATCTTAATGATTCCAAACATTATAAAGCACGTGGATGAATTGACCTATTGTCTCAAGACACTATCAAATAGTCACATGAAAATAATGGAATGATGTTGTGACTCGGTCATCCTAAGTGTTCATCCATAAAAGGTGCAAGACAAAATATAAAAATCTTTTTGGATTTTCAAATATTTTATCAAAAAAAATCTTTTTGTATTTTTCAAAATTTTTTTTTATCAAAAACAAAAATTATACAAAAAGTACAAGTCATCACACTAGTAAAAATATATCATGAAACCACAACTAGTGTATGACAAACATGCAATTAGCATAAATTTAATCCTTGAAAAATCAGGATCACGCAATAAATTAGCGTAACCCGCTCCGATACCTGGTTGAGAGAGTAGCTACAGCGGAAATATTGTGACTTCTCAAATAAAAACCAATTTTAATTAATCCCAAATTTTAGTTAAACCCTAAATCATGCATCTAGATGATTTATCTAATAAAATAAAGCATGCAGGATAAAACAAAAAATTTCAGGAAAAAATCAAACACATGCTTGTGAGGAAAAATCCCCCAAAGGGGCAAAACCATTTATTTTCATTATAATATTGTAACAGTACAATTTCGGATTACAATGAAAATACAAGTGACTAAGAATTACCCTCAGGTGTCGGATTCTGTAGTTGGCAGCTGGAAATATCCCTTTTCAGGAGGGCTACAATGAAGAAGAGAAACGACTTCTCCACAAGTTTGTCGGCTGGAATTTTTCCTTTCCAGGAGGGCAGCAATGAAGAAGAAAGACGGCTTCTCCACAAGGGTTAAACAAACCAAAGTTGTGTTCTTGGGTTGCAAAAGGATTCATAAATATTTGGCAAGGATGTGTGAATCAAAACATGAGTCTTGGGACTCAAAAAATATGAAGACTTGAGGTATTAGGACTCTCAAATTCGTCTATCAAAGTCTTGCAAAACAGCTTCCCCGAAGGTGGTTTAAATAGGAAAACAAATGAAGAGTTCCACCAATTTAAAACACTGAAATTCTATCCAGCATACATGGAACCTGAACCGGTTCGGGTACCCTGCGAACCGGTTCGCCCCACCGAACCGGTTCGGGCTGGGTTCGGGGAAACTCGCTGGGAACAGGGGCTAAACACTTAGAAAAATTCCCAGTATTTTCAATATAAATATCTCCATTTTCAACGGGCCATAACTTGTTCACCGTAGCTCGGATTGAGGTGCCGTTTCTTCCCGTATCTTTATTGCGGCAAGATCTTCAACTTTCCAGGTGACCGGTCCTTTGGACGGTGGTTGTAAAATTACCAATTTGCCCTTGAACATCCCTATCAAGCCTTGTTGCACTGTTTTGACTTTTCTTGCGTACCACTTGCATAAAGTCCCTAAAATCATGGAACGTGAAGTCGTTGGGGTAGATGAGGGACACATGATGGAGATAATAAAAGCTTGATTCTCGGAATTCGGATAGAGGCCGTCTTGTGAGATCGTGAGGTGACGTGCCAAATGTAGCGGCGTACGACATACATAAATGTAACATGTTGGACATGAGAAAAATGTCCTTACACTGGTCGGTAAAGAAAGTTTCACTAACATCTACTCTTAAAGAACCGTCGACGCCTTTGTTCTCACAGTCAATATTAACTAATGCCTCGTCAAATAATACTGAGTTGAAATCCATGAAACCATCCTATAAAAATAAAATCTTGTTTGCGTTATTAAATAGTCCAGTGAAAATAATTATTTCCCGTTCGATGTCATCATGGCGAATAATGACCTCTAACTCGGCATGATGATCCCAAATTAATGCTATGTATTAGTTAGCATCATGTCGAACAAGATACAGTGTAGTATGCCGATGGTTTAGGATGTTTCGAATGAATTATATATGTAAACTCGTGATAAACCCCATGAAACAAATTTCGCCTTAAAAAAATAAAACAAACAATGGCACCTCGAGATTGATCATCTTACTCGGGGCCCCGATACTGAATCACTATCAGTTTAACTTCTCATGTTCAATTTTTTCAATCGTTAAAAAAGAATTTTTTGGGAAATAAAAACTACCTCACACATATTGTTTGGGGTAGTTTCATTTATTTTAGTGGTGTCACACCCTCTGTTAACACCTTGCATTGGTTATTGTAACTTTGATGGCTTCAAACCCTAGTTATTATGCGAGGACTAAAATGATGATTGTTGGTGAAGTGGGGACCAAATTGAATTCAATTAACTTTGATTGGTGAAGATTATTGGAGAATTTGGGACCATTTGGTTGAGAGCTTAGTGGATAGAGAGAGAATGGTTGATAGCTTAATTGGTAGAGAGAGCATGGTTGAGAGCTTAGTTGGTAGAGCAAAATCATGTGTACAAAATATTTATATTGTGTGGTGACCCTTAACAAAAATATGTTTAAATTGTCTTGTGGTATTTTGGAGTAAATATTAGGGTGACCTTAGCACCACCCTAATAATATGATTAACATTACGTTATGATTTAAAGGTCCTTATGATTAGTTGTTTGCAACGGAAGCTTGGGATATAATAATTGAATTCATTAATTTGTTTTATAAAATTATTCGAGAAAATAGAAGAACAAAATTTTAACGTTGTTCACTAAGTCATCGTTGTTTATGTCCACGAGGGAAAAAGAGGGGGAGGGGTCTTATTAGGATGATCAATCTTGAAATGTTAGGATGGCTAGGTGAGAATCCAATCCAGTATCATAAGGACTTGGTATATAGAAAATTTCCAACCTTGTACAAAATCCCAAACATTTATAATTATTGTGTGTTACACTATCCTTGGTAATCTATCTATGTTGCAGTTTGTTCTGCCGACATTGGCCAGGTCATAGTAGGACTTTGGTTTATCCACTTATGGCTAGTAGAGTGATAATGAAAGACCAAGTCGATGACCAACAAGGTTTAAGGGTACTTTAAAGGCTCTATCACTTGTCCTTCTTTGTGGTCCAGGTTGATCTCCTTCAGTTACCCTTGGGATTATGTGAAGTCTGCCTCGGGGCGTGTAATTGATTTAACAAATGTGGGTTAAAGTGACACTCTATGCTGACGTGTCTCCCATTTCAATATGGTGGAAATGTAATGATGAACATATCTTCCAATGTAGTCATTGTGTTGCATGTGTAGTACAACGTATTCTTAGTCCATCATGGCACGTTAGACATGTGGCCTAAGGGAATGAGGGAAATCACTCAAATGAGGCAATGTTCCTTCACTCTTTGATTGGTTCGCTTATTTAGGATTAGATTTCCCCTTTTTTTTCTTTTTCTTTTCATTTTCTATCCATATATCCCTTTCTTCTAACATATTTTCTCTTTGAAAGATTTTTCTCTTCGTTTTTTCAAAACCTCATCTTTTTTGAAAAAAATCTTCTTATTAACAATAGTGAAACCTTAGAGAAAATACGAGGTCTCTTATGAAAACGACTTTAGGTATTTTTGTACAAGGTAAAATATTTCTATCAGGATTCCACCAGAAAAAAGATATGTATGGTTTGGAGCGGGTGAAATTGTGATAGTCTTCTTCGCAGTTGTAGAGGGAGGAGTATGCTGTCCCCTCCGTCCTCTTTTAGTGGAATGTCTCCAATACTATGGGTTAATACCTATCTAAATCAGGAATAACTTTTTTATATTATTATGGGAATGGTCATCATTAGCCAGATATGTGGTACCAACCTAGGACTAGATGATATTAAAAACTACTATAATATGCAAAGGCTATAATTTCTTCCACTGCAAGGTCCTAAGCATAAGTTAAATTGATTGAATGGATTCCAAGCTCCCATTAAAGCATGGATCAAGATATCATTGTGTTTTTCATTTCCCTCTATGGAGATGGGGTAAACTGTAAGGATTGCACTGTCTTTATGAGGGTTAGTTCACCTAGCAATACCATTTAGCACTCATTTAAATGTATTTGGTATCAAATTGATTTTTTGTGTGTGGATCATCGAGAGCAAATGCAAAGGACATTGTCGTGAATTTGGATCCCCTTATAAAAAGTATATATTGGAAGAATGATAGAGCTTTTTCCATGTATGCATGTCAAGGATCATGGGTCATAGACCACTGGTTCTTATTGATCTCCGTCATTGGCACCTGGTGTAAAGAAGGTTTGGAAGAAGAAAACTCCCCATGCATTCAATTTTCGTTATGAGTAGTGAATGTCTTCTTAGGATACAAGTTAACAACTTCGTCTACTTATAACTTCACATCAATTCCAACCATTACTATAGCTGACTACACCAAAGTTAGTGACTCTAGTGACCCATTTGGGTTACCTATCACAAACGCAAACACTAAAGGGACAACGTGGGTGTTATTGACTTGATTAACCTAGTAATATCTGTAATTCTAAGGCGACCAAATTCGTATATATATATATATATATATATATATATATATATATATATATATATATATATATATATATATATAGAGAGAGAGAGAGAGAGAGAGAGAGAGAGAGAGAGAGAGAGAGAGAGAGAGAGAGAGAAGTTTATTGGGGTCCTGGTAAGTCGGGCTTGAGATATGGTGTATGTGTGTGTTCAGTCTAGATGCATAGTTATTTTGTTTTATTTTTTTAAATTTTAATTAAATTATAGTTGTACCCTCTAATATCCATATGAAACCTTTTTCCCTTAAAAAAATCACGTGCATCGCGTATGACTATTTTTCGTTATTGTTAACCGTGAAACTAAGATGAGGCCCTTTTTAATCATGTTCACATTGTTTAAGACTTTAATTGACACTTTAATAGTTTATGGGCCATTTTGGAACAATCATGGTAGTTTAAATGGGAAATGAGTGAATTACTATAAATTTATATTTTTGAAAAACATTGGTCGAGGTTTATCAAGATTTATATTCAATATTTATTTTTTTTGAAAAATATTATAAAATTTTACTCATTTTACATGTGTTGGTATCTTATTTGTCTTTTCGATTTTTACAAATTAAGTTTAAAGGAAATGAGTGGAGTTGGAAACATGATAGTGTATAATTTTAGTGTAAAACCTTCTTTGGACCATCTCCAAGGCATTGGAGTGTTTTCTCCATCATAATTTTCCAATGTTATTTGTCTCCATCAGAAAAAGTATTTTGCTCCAAGGCATATGGTAAATGAGGACCTGCCGTGGCAGTTCAACTATCGTGCTTACCTTGTGCCCAAGACAGTTGGAATGTCGTAAGACCAATAATTATTTTAACATCTATATTTTATAAATTTTTGTGGATAACCCATAAATTTAACAAGTTTCACCAACAATTCCATTTTCAATTATTTCTTTAACCTTTGCAAACATTGTTTATTCTCTTTTCAATATCAAATAGAAAACTTTCCCAAGTACCAACAAGACCACTATTTCTGACTTTGTGGTGAACTTAAACTAGCGGTTGCACTCCATTGATTAGGTGAAATCACAAGCGGATTACACCTATAGGCATTATTGGATATGAAACTAGTAATTGGCTTAAAAAAGAAGGAACTCAAAAGAAAAAAAGACAAAAAAATAATGAATCCTGACTACTCTGACCAGGAACCCTCTACCCGAGCGTATTGGGAGGTTCGAAAAAAGGCCATCCTAAAATAGTGGGAGGTTTATTTTGTCATGCGTTCTCGTGAAGGAGGATCATGACGAGATCTTAGTTTCTCGAAAGAATGATGCATTTTTTTAATAGGTATTAGTTTTTTCTTATTAATCAGATTTAGCTTTTTTGTCTAAATTTAATCATAATGCTTAAGCTGTTACATGTTATTATTCAATAATGGTATATGTAGGTGCAAAAATCCCACTGAAGTTGCAGGGTTATATGGTCTTAGTTTAATTCGTAGAATACACACACACACTTAATCCAATTTTATTATTTCTATGATAAATATGTATTCTTCTAACTCAATTTTAAATTTAGTTTCACAAATTTGCAAGATCAAATTCCAATTAACTTCATTTTATCCTAAGCATGCATCTAGGTGATATGATAAAATGAAAGTGCGAAAATCCCAACCACAACACGCCGATGTACGAGGAAAACCCAAATGGGAAAAACCTCGGACGGCTGGGCCTAGACAAAATCCACTACAACAAAAGGTTTTACAAGAGACTCAAAAGACTTACAGACATTGACTCACTCAAGGCATGCTTATGCCGTCCTCGACCTCCGAAGTTGTAGTCCGCGAAACTCCAACGCGTTGCTCAACACTCCTCGTGTTGCGGTATCCACCGAAGCCCAAAACCACCGTCTCCTCGAAGCTTGAATGCAGAGATCCACTGCAATCTTGCTTGATGAATATGAATTGATGAAGGGGTTTTGATTTGAAAAGTTGATAAAAATGTTGGAGAGATTTTTATCAAAAAGGTTGGAAGTTATGGAAAATGTTCTACTTGAAAAATGATCTTCCTTAAGTTATAAAACTAAATTTTCGTCCATTAGAAAATAACTGAAAAAGTAGTGGGCAAAAAACAGTTGAGGAGAAAACTGCATTAAAAAATAAGTTTAAAAAATCAATTCTGGCGAAACTCGTTCGAACGAGTTCGTTCGAACGACATGTCGTTCGAACGACTTATCTAACGGCTTGCCAGTTTAGGATGGTTAGATGTCGTTAGAAATCTCGTTCGAACGAGGTCGTTCGAACGACATTTCTAACGAACTTCTAACGAACTACTAACGAGGCATCACTTCGTTAGAACCAGGTCGTTCGAACGACCTGGGTTAAACTTCGAACGAGAATCTGATTTTTTGCCCAAAATTTTTCCAATTTAATTCAAGAACTTTTTCAAAATTAATATAGCATATATATGAACATTTTCTTATTTGAAATTTCTTGATTAGTCAAAATACTCCAACTTATAAAATTGTTTTTAGGCCATATACCTTCGTAGGATAAATAGCACGGCATGAATATTGATGATGCGTGAATTTTGACTGCGATGCTTGAATCCTTGTGTTGAATGATCGTTGATGCAGTATGACCCAATAATGTTTTGTCCAACGGAATATAGCCAATATAACAAATGACTCGATTGGAAATTTGTCCTTACAAATCTCCCCCTTTGGCTATTCCGGGACAAAACAAAATAAAAAATAAATAAATAAAAGATTGAATTTGCTAAGCCAGCCGTCAAGCCGTATCTAAGTCCCGTCCCAAAAACCCAAAAAAATACAGACACAAAGACAAGACTGACGAGCTGCAAAGGAGTAGGAGATGTATCCTACACACATGAAACAACAAATTCATAAACGCATGGGGAAATAGAGAGATGTTATATATAAGACAATGCGATAGAATATTTTGTGCATAGTGCATAAATGCCTCAATATTCAATATGAACAGTTTAACTCCCCCTTAATTGTGCATAAGGTTAATATTAGAATCAATTTGGAAATTTAATTATAATAACTTAATTCAATTATAATTACCTTAAATTATTATTAATTGCAATGAATATGAAATGTCAATTAAATTAACCAAATTTATCAAACTCCCCCTAAATATGAAGTCATATTAATTAAAATTTTCTCCCCCTTTTTGCCCGGAAAAGACAAAGGGATAAGGGGGCCTGCAAAAGAAATGAGAAGAAAGAACAAGGCAGGAAATATAAAAAATGAAGAATAAAAGTGAAATACTAAGACTGTATTAAGTAAGGGGAAATGGGAAAGAGTTAAGGTTCATACAATGAAAGAACTAAAGTAAATAAATCCAATACAAGAGATAATAAATCACTCAGCCTCACAAACAAAAAAAATAAATAGGAAATGAGCCAAGGAAATCAAGAGGCAGGATCAGCAGGTGGAGTGTCATCGGGAAAAGAGCTGGTGCCGGAAGAACCTGTCCCGCGGCGCATCTCCATATGGCGGAGGGCAGCAAGATGCTCTAATAGAAGAGAGTCCCGACGAGCCTGGGCTTCATCCCGACGTGCCTGAGCTTCATCCCGGGCGGCTTCTCGACGGGCGTGGGCCTCGCGGTCCTGCTGCATAGACATAAGGATCTCCTGCATAAGTGTGCGGTCCTGGCGGCGGTCCTCCTGAAATTGTTCCACCTGTGAACGCAAAAACAAAAAATCCTCCGACGCGGCGGGTGTGGGAAGCTGGGAAGGGGCGGGGTGATGGACAGAGCGGGAGGGAGCTGGACGACTGGGAGCGGGGTGAGATGAGGTGGCGGAGTGGGAGGAGGCGGAGGGGGTGAGGGGAGGAGTATCGGGTGGCAAATGACCACGAGAGCGACTAATGGAGGACATGTCTACGGTTTGGTATTTAGTGGTGGGGATATCGGTGGACACACGGGGGCAACCGGCGGCAAGACAAATACGGGTGATGAGGGCCGCAAATGGGAGGGCCTGGCGAGTGGGGCTGGCGGGAAGAACTCGAACAGACCGGATCACGCTATAAAGATAGGAGGGAAGGTCAATGTGGGCCCTAATGCTTATAGCAAACATGAGATCCACGTGTTGTTTGGTGATTTGGGTGGTGTTGGCACGAGGGAGAAGGCATGCACAAACGATCCAATTAAGGACCATAAAATCGGGATGTAAATTTTTATGAAAAATAGTAACCGTGCCGGAAGGAAGAATCCGAAAAACGGTCTGAAAAACGAGAGTAGGATCGGGGGTGGTCTCGGATGTCCATGGAAAAGAGGGATTATTTACCCGAGGGAGGGGAAGGGTTTGAGCAATCAATTCAGGAGTGACTAGAATCTCCCGTCCTCGCACCCGAGTGTAAAGATGAGTATCCCTATTAATGAGGCTAAAATAAAATTCCCGTACTATGTCGGGAAAAACTGCATCGGTGAGGGAGAAGAGTGGGTCCCACCCTAAATCAGATATCCATGAATGCACATTTGTGCCGTGGAGGGAGGGGAGATTGATCACTTTCTCTCGCACAACAGAACGGGTTGCGAACCCTTGGGTGTGATAGAGAGTATGTTTGGCAAGTGTGCGCCAACGTAGTTTTAGGTCGGGAATACTCTGGGATTCCTCATCCGAGGACGTGGTGCGTTCCTCGGGGGAATCGCTAAGTCGACGTTGGCGTCGATTACGAGCCATGGAAAGATGACAAAAGCTAGAACCTACCCGAAGACAATCCAACCGAACCACCAATTACACCAAAAAAAAAAATCCAACACCAATCAGCATAAAGCCCATCCTCCTTAAAAAAATGCAGGGAAAAAAAATAAAATTTGATTAAAATAAATGCCATGAATAGTACTGAATTGGAATTTTGAAAAAAAATATTCATGGGAGGTATTTTAATCATGGGCAATAGAAATAAATAACACAATAAAAGAGCCCCATTTAAAAATATACACACATGCATATAGAGTAATGTGGGGAAATGGGTTGAGAATCAAGTTTAAAAAAAAAAAAATCCCAACATTACGTATATACACATATATATATAGATATAGATTTAGAGAGATGGAGATATAATATATAGAAGATATATATAATATATATAATATATATAGATAATAGATAGAATATATTGAGATATATATATATATATATATATAGATATATATAGATATATATATATGCGTATAAATATATATAAAGCAGTAGAGAGAAAGAACAGGGACGATACCTGAAATGGAAGAGGAGGTAGGAGCAGCAGAAATCGGAGAGAAGAGGAATGAAGAAATGGAGGAAGGTGGGTAGGAGGAGGGAAATAGGGGAAGATAGAGAGTGGGGAAAAATCGTGGGGGGTAGAGTAAGGAGAAGAGGGGAAATGGAGGAAAGAGGAGAAAAAAAAATCGTGGGAGAGAGAGAGAGAAATGTAGAGGGGAAAGTGGAAGAGAAGGGTGAGAAAAATCTGGGAAAGAGGGGAAATGGGGTATTGGAAATCGTGGGTTTGAAAAAATGGGAGAGGTGGCAGGTGTTGGGGGAAGAGGATCTGACCGTTTTAACTGCAGGTCGTTCGAACGAGTAATGTCGTTCGAACGAGGGGTTCGAACGAAGAGACAGCCTCGGGTCGTGAGATGCCTCGTTAGAAGGTAGTTCGAACGAAAATTGTCGTTCGAACGATATTTCGAACGACGAGACAGCCTTGGGTCGATAGATACCTCGTTAGAAGGTGGTTCGAACGAAAATTGTCGTTCGAACGATATTTCGAACGACGAGACAGTTTGGGGCTAAAAAATGTCGTTAGAGAACTCGTTCGAACGAGATTTCTAACGAAAATTGAAAATTTTGAAAAAAATATATTATAAAATACATTGAAAAATACCATAATATCAGGAATTGGGATGGCCAGAACATTGCCAAAAATGTGATTGAATTAATCCTAGCTCGAGCCAACATATCCAAATGGTGGGAGCGGAAATGTAGGGGTGTGAACAATACGCGTGAAAGTCTTTAGCCACAACATTTGTACAAGTGCGTAATGCCAAACAATATATACGAGCAATATTCACTCAGATTAGCCTTGTGTCAAGAAAAAAAAATATTGTTGAACACTGAACCACGAATGTAACAAGCATACAGAATAGATGATTCTCTCGCCAATAAAGTCACAAGAAGAAAGCAATTAATGAAATGTGCATGCCCGTTGATCTTCAACTTATATCTCCCAAAAATATCAAATAGATTGAGACGAATCTTTTGAAGACTCAATCAAGCCTATTATTTTGGCTTTGCATTGTATATATATCATTTTCAATGCTTCTATTTTAGTCACACATCTGAATATGCAAATGGAGGCTTTTCACGCAAGAACTTTTATGTTTTTCGCAGCTCGGTTCCATTGCTAGAAACGGAAATCAACCGGAAGAATATAGACATTTTGTTTCAATCCGGGCAACGGATGATCATGCACAATTTCGATTGCTTATAATGGATGTGACAGGATTGAGAAGACAACACCAAATCTCACTTTGCAAGTACAATGTGAACAAGATATTCAAAATATTCCGTGTACGGTGTGTGCAAAAGGCAAATATGTGAGGAAATCACAACATTATATATCATAAAACAAAGCATTATTGTGCACAAGATAAACCATGTATGGATTAACTGTTCATCGTAGGCCACGTGAACATGGAAAAAGATAGGGATTTGAATACATCGACTACAAAGCCATTTGGACAAAAGTTTTGATAGCATTATCTAACCATTCCCGTTTTCCTTGAAAATAAATAAAATAAACAAATATTTTTGTGATTTTTGAATAAAATATATACAAAGGAAATCTAGTTCATAGGTAAAAAGATATGCAAGAGAGGCAACCTAAACTAGATGAACGACTTCGATCTCAATCAATGGAGCAAACCCCAATTGATTTCCTAAGGTTTTCAAACCTAAGGGCATCTAGAGGTTTAGTAAAGATATCGGCCAATTGTTGATCGGTAGGAACGAAGCTTAGAGAAACAATTTTCTCTTCAACCAAGTTACGAATGAAATGTTCACGGATCTTAATATGCTTGGTTCTAGAATGTTGAACGGGATTACGGGAAATATGAATTGCACTAGTATTATCACAATATATAGTCATAGTGCCTTGGGAAATGCCGTAATCTTCCAACATTTGTTTCATCCAAATGAGTTGAGTGCAACAACTCCCGGCGGCAATGTATTCGGCCTCCGCCGTGGACAACGAGATAGAATTTTGTTTCTTGCTCATCCATGAGACAAGTGCACTTCCAAAATAGAAACAACCGCCGGATGTACTTTTACATCCATCAACATCTCCTGCCCAATCGGCATCTGAATATGCCGATAGACAATCATTGGTGTCAAAGGAGTACCAAATGCCAAATGAAAGGGTCCCACTAACATATTTGATGATACGTTTAATAGCAAGTAAGTGAGACTCTTTTGGTGCGGCTTGATAACGAGCACAAACTCCTACACTAAAGGAAATATCTGGACGACTCGCAGTTAGGTAAAGTAAACTACCTATCATACTTCTAAAGAGTGTATGCTCTACATCTTTTCCATCGGTGTCTTTACTAAGTTTAATAGAGGAGCTCATAGGAGTACGAGCATGTTTAGCGGATTCCATATTAAATTTCTTAACAAGGTCTTTAGCATACTTAGTTTGGGACAAAAATATCCCATTTTTGAGTTGACGAACTTGAAGACCTAGAAAGAAGGTAAGTTCACCTACCATACTCATTTCAAATTCATTGTGCATTTCTTTGGAAAAAAATTGAGTATGTTTATCACATGTAGACCCAAACACTATGTCGTCGACATAAACTTGAGCAACAAGAATACCTTTTTCATCACGCCGAACAAAAAGTGTCATATCTACTCCCCCTCTCAAAAAACCACGAGAAAGGAGATAAGAAGTGAGTCTTTCATACCAAGCACGGGGGGCTTGTTTTAAGCCATATAAAGCTTTCTTTAAAAAGAAGACATGAGTAGGATGAGTTGGGTCCTCAAACCCTTTTGGTTGTTCAACATATACTTCCTCTTGGATAATACCATTTAAAAAAGCACTTTTGACATCCATTTGATATAATTTAAATTGAAGATGACATGCTATGGCAAGTAAAAGACGAACCGATTCTAACCTAGCAACAGGAGCAAAAGTTTCTTCAAAGTCAATACCTTCTATTTGGGTATATCCTTGAGCAACTAATCTAGCTTTATTTCGAACAATGACACCATTTTCATCCATTTTATTTTTAAAAATCCATTTAGTGCCAATGACATTGGTATTAGAAGGCCTAGGAACTAATTCCCAAACATCATTTTTCTTAAATTGAAACAGTTCTTCTTGCATAGCATTAATCCAATGTTCATCTTTTAATGCTTCTTTATAGTTTTTTGGTTCAATGGTAGAAGTATAGCATAGATAGGTAACTTCATTTTCTAATTGTGCCCTAGTCTTGACACCTACTTCGGGATCTCCTATAATTTGTGAAGTGTCATGATTTTTACGCACCCAAGGAGTAACCTCCCTGTTTTCGGTAGTTGGGACAACCAAATCATTTAGAGAGTCAATACTTTCAACATTAGACACAACATCACACTCACTTGACAAATCTTCCTCATTATTAATTTGAGTGGCCGGAGCATCATCTTTTATGACAACATTTATGGATTCCATTACTTTAGACTTGCTTACGTTGAAAACTCTAAATGCTCTACTATTTTGAGAATATCCTAGAAAAATACCCTCATCACTCCTCGAGTCAAATTTTCCTAGAAGTTCTCTATCTCTAAGAATATAGCATGGACTTCCAAACACTCTAAAATAGGACAAATTTGGCTTCTTACCCGTCCACAATTCATAAGGAGTTTTATTAGTGTTAGGACGCAAATAGACTCTATTAACAGTGTGACAAGCAGTGTTAACCGCTTCGGCCCAAAACCTACGAGCCACATTTCTTCCAAGGAGCATGGATCTTGCCATTTCTTGGATCGTTCGATTTTTACGTTCAACTATACCATTTTGTTGAGGGGTTCGAACGGCCGAGAATTCATGTTTTATTCCTATTTCATCACAGAAGGCATTCACACCGGATTCCTTGAATTCGGTTCCATTGTCACTCCTAAAGCGGTTTATAGTAACACCGTGAAGATTTTGAAGAGCTCTACATTTAACTGTAAGAAAGTCAACTGTTTCAGATTTCTCTCTTAAAAAACCTACAATAGAGTATCTAGAGAAATCATCCACCATAACCAAGATGTATCTTTTTCCACCTATACTCTCGGTACGAGTAGGACCCATAAGGTCCATGTGTATCAATTCTAGGACACGAGATGTTGTTATCGAGTTTAACTTTTTATGAGGACTTTTAATTTGTTTACCAAATTGACACGGTCCGCAAATGGTGGATGTTGGCTTTCCTAGTGGCGGTAAGCCACGAACAAGCTCTTTTCTCACAAGTCTGTCAAGATCTCTAAAGTTAACATGACCTAATCTTTGATGCCAAAGATCGGTAGATGAGGTTTTTACATTATTGCAGACTAAAGGAGATTTAGGAATGATTCCATAGCAATTGTCACTTGTTCTAACACCATGTAAAATCGGTTCACCTGATTGATCATAAATGATGCACTCCGATTGACTAAATTTCACATCAAGATTATCATCACAAAGTTGGCTAATACTTAACAAATTAGCTTTTAGACCCTCAACATAAAGAACATTTTCAAGTTTAGGGAAACCTGAGATTTCAATAGAACCTCTACCAATAATTTGGGACTTGCTACCATCCCCAAAAGTAACTTTACCATCTTTATGGTTTTCGAGAGTGGTAAAAAGAGATTTATCGCCAGTCATATGTCTAGAACAACCACTATCAAAATACCATTGAGAGGTATTTTGTGCCTTAAGAGCAACGTGAGCGACAAAAGCTTTCTTCATTTGATTTTTCATAACCCAAGTTTGAGTAGTTTTCTTCCCTTGGTTGGCTCTAGACTTATAATTAGAGTTATTTCCTTTGACATTAGAGAACCTAAGAAACTCTTCCATTAGATTTTTAGAAGTATTGACAAGGTACTCAACTTGACTCTTAAGATTAGCTAAGGAGCTGTAAGGTTGTTTTGAATTTGAGAATTTAGGGTTCTTTCCAAGTTTGTAGCAAAAATCTTTAAGGTGACCCTGTTTGTGACAATATGAACATACATAAGGTTGTTTTGGGCCAGCTTTTAAATGTTTCTTAGAGGGATTAACTTTAGGAACATTAGATTTGTTATCTTTAGGAACATTAGATTTTGTAACAAACTTAGCAACAGGTTCAGTTTTGACTTTTGAAGAATTTCCTTCTTCATACCCTATACCCTTTCTCTCTTGATAGCCTTTTTCTTTATATCCTAAAACAGGACCTAGAAACAGTTTTCCCATTCTTCCTGAATTGTCCTCGAGTGTGACTTTCACTTCACGGGAGGACTTGAGATCTTTTTCGAGTTGGACTATTTTAGCTTCTAGAGATGTTCTAATTTCTTGAGACTCATAAAGTTCTTTGTTAGCACTTTCTAAGGAGATAATCAAGTTACATTTTTCTTTGCCAATCACAATAAGTTTTTCAGAAAGAGATATTTTAATAGCCTCGAGTTGACTGATTAAGGCCTCCTTCTCCTTCAGGCCTTTCAACTCTTTTTCTAAGGTTAAAACTTTCAAGGTTAATCTTTTGTTGACTTTTTGAATGCGAAGAGATTCATTGTAGAGTTCGGAATAAGCAGTTTGTAGTTCACTCTCATCTATAACACTATCACTCTCTTTTTCATCACTACTATTAGAATGAGTAGAAACCACCTCTAGATTATGTTCAGAATTGTCAACATTAATGTTTGACTCACACGAATTACTAGCAAGGCTCGCCATAAAGGCAGTGAAGTTATTTCTAGGCGAATTAGAGTCATCAGAGTCTTCAGACTCATTATCACTGTCGCTTAAAGTAGCATTGTAAACGGCTTTTTCTTTGCCTTGTCTTTTAAGTTTTGTGGGGCACTCGAAAGCTCTATGACCACGTCCCTCACATTCAAAACATCTTTCCGAATCATCCTTCTTAAAGTTGTCTTTATTGAACTTCTTTGAATCCTGATTAGTGAACTTTTTATTTCCTCCTTTGTTTTTATTCTCAAATTTAGGTTTTTCAAATTTGGAGTTTTGTTTTTTAAACTTGAGAAATTTTTTAAATTTTTTGGCAAATAAGGCTATATCATCAGAATCAAAGTCAGACTCATCAGAATCAGACACATCAACTTTCTTAACTTTTAACGCTACTCCTTTATCTTTCCCTTTGTTATCTTTAGGAAACATATCAAGTTCATACGTTTGCAGATCACCAACAAGTTCTTCAGGTTTTAAGGTATTTAGGTTTCCTAAAGAATTAAGTACAGTGACTTTGGGAATGAAACGCTTAGGAAGACATCTAAGTATTTTCTTAACCACACGATTTTCAGGTATTCTTTCACCTAAGTTAAAGCAAGAGTTGACTATGTCAGATAACCGAGCATAGAACTCATCAAAAGTTTCAGTTTCTTTCATAGTGATAGTTTCAAATTGTGTAGTTAAGTTTTGAAGTTTTGATGCTTTAACAACACTCGTTCCCTCATGATTAACTTGGAGAATGTTCCAAGCTTCCTTTGATGTTTCGCACGTCATTATACGACGAAATTCATCGGGAGACACGGCACCAAATAAGGCATTTAATCCTTTAGAGTTAAAGTTACACCATTTTAAATCTTCCTCACTCCATTGTTCAACAGGAGTCAAAATACGTTCATCATTAACAATCATAGAAGGAGGGGACCATCCTCTCTCAACAGTGACCCAAACACGTTCATCAATAGATTTAAGAGCGGATCTCATACGTGCTTTCCAATAGGTATAATTTGTTCCATCAAACAAAGGTAGTCTATTCGACGAAAAACTTTCCATATAACCTCCAGGATTCATCTAAATAACTTTTAGAAACAAGCTCTGATACCAATTTGAAGTTGCAGGGTTATATGGTCTTAGTTTAATTCGTAGAATACACACACACACTTAATCCAATTTTATTATTTCTATGATAAATATGTATTCTTCTAACTCAATTTTAAATTTAGTTTCACAAATTTGCAAGATCAAATTCCAATTAACTTCATTTTATCCTAAGCATGCATCTAGGTGATATGATAAAATGAAAGTGCGAAAATCCCAACCACAACACGCCGATGTACGAGGAAAACCCAAATGTGAAAAACCTCGGACGGCTGGGCCTAGACAAAATCCACTACAACAAAAGGTTTTACAAGAGACTCAAAAGACTTACAGACATTGACTCACTCAAGGCATGCTTATGCCGTCCTCGACCTCCGAAGTTGTAGTCCGCGAAACTCCAACGCGTTGCTCAACACTCCTCGTGTTGCGGTATCCACCGAAGCCCAAAACCACCGTCTCCTCGAAGCTTGAATGCAGAGATCCACTGCAATCTTGCTTGATGAATATGAATTGATGAAGGGGTTTTGATTTGAAAAGTTGATAAAAATGTTGGAGAGATTTTTATCAAAAAGGTTGGAAGTTATGGAAAATGTTCTACTTGAAAAATGATCTTCCTTAAGTTATAAAACTAAATTTTCGTCCATTAGAAAATAACTGAAAAAGTAGTGGGCAAAAAACAGTTGAGGAGAAAACTGCATTAAAAAATAAGTTTAAAAAATCAATTCTGGCGAAACTCGTTCGAACGAGTTCGTTCGAACGACATGTCGTTCGAACGACTTATCTAACGGCTTGCCAGTTTAGGATGGTTAGATGTCGTTAGAAATCTCGTTCGAACGACATTTCTAACGAACTACTAACGAGGCATCACTTCGTTAGAACCAGGTCGTTCGAACGACCTGGGTTAAACTTCGAACGAGAATCTGATTTTTTGCCCAAAATTTTTCCAATTTAATTCAAGAACTTTTTCAAAATTAATATAGCATATATATGAACATTTTCTTATTTGAAATTTCTTGATTAGTCAAAATACTCCAACTTATAAAATTGTTTTTAGGCCATATACCTTCGTAGGATAAATAGCACGGCATGAATATTGATGATGCGTGAATTTTGACTGCGATGCTTGAATCCTTGTGTTGAATGATCGTTGATGCAGTATGACCCAATAATGTTTTGTCCAACGGAATATAGCCAATATAACAAATGACTCGATTGGAAATTTGTCCTTACACCCACAATGAATGATCCCAAACAATTAAAACCAAACATAATGGACGAGTCACATAATCACACAAAACAAGTATTTACGTGCTTTGGCACTAGCCTACGTCCACGGGGTGTTTATATTTTTCTTATTACTCTTTTCACAATTACAAGAATTATATGCCCCTTTTCCCAAGGATATATGTTACATTTATAGATATTATGAGGAGATTCTTACTTGTAAGACTCTAAGAGCTATTAGTTGTTATTGTAGTCGATTTGAGTTGATCAACTTCTAGATTTCAGTTGATCGGGTTTTCCCTCGTGTTCATCCCAAATTGTGAATGCATATTTCTTGATGTATGGACAAATTTCATTAGCTCATAACAACTAGGAATTCTTGGATTATTTCCTCACAACTGCTCCCAAAGTTTTGCAGCCTCAATGGGGTGGAGAGGTTTGCTCACTAACGAAAATGACCATGGTCGGCTAAGATACATTGATCATAATATTAGGATGTGGAAGTGTTGAAACTTTAGAGAGATTTGGAAATTAGAAGTTGATATGTTCATCCCATTAGACCTGGAAGGCTACGCTCATAATTTTCCTTAGTTGAGGGTACATTAGTAAAAAGCCCATGGAAAGATTAAAAGTTGAAGTGTTTCATTAAATTTCATCTTAAAATGTATTTTTAATGATGAGACACCTTGGGATTTGAACCAAGCCATCAAAATTTTCCTATTGTCATTTTATTCCCTAATTTCAACTATCCAAGGCAACAAGAGGTTTTTGAAACTTTCTTCACTTGTAAGTCTTCTTCTTTCTTGTATATTCAATTTTTTCTACAATGATCTTCTGATGATCCTCACATTTTCACCACTTTTTTTCGGAGTTGAGATAAATGGTGTACATCATGAATGCTAGAACTTTAAGGGAATTCAGGGAGAGATATTCAATTTCCAACAAGGTAAAATTAGATTGTACCACCGGACCCACGAATTACTATAATGTTAAGGGTGGTCATTAGATCCATACTATCTCAGTGACTAGGGGGTATAACCTTTCCCCCTAATCAACTCTTCCTGGAGTTTTGTGAGTTTTTCAAAGTGGTTCCAGCCCAATGTTCTCCATACACATGGAGGATTGTGAACGGGGTTCATAGGATAAATGAATTGTATGGTACTCAAATAATGATACCAGAAATTATGTATTACTATTTATGGTAGTAGAAACGGACGACATAGTCTTTTATTTTAAGGCAAGAAAGGCGGATAGGGTTTTGGTCATTAATCTCCCTGACTCCAACAAAGGATATTAGCATCATGGATTTATAGCTAGGGATTGGAAATATCCACCCATTCCTGAGGGTGGTGAACCATGCAGAGGGTTTGTGTGACTTGACAGGTGGAAAATAATAGGTTGATGTTACATTCTCATTAAATTTATTATTAACAATCAATTTTCATATAAGATTGCTGCTATTTTTTTTTCTCTTGTTTATTTTGTACAACTAGGTCAAAGAAAACGGAGTCCGTTGTTTCTCATTTCAATCGTGAAGAGCTAATCAAGGTCTAAAAACTAAGGAGGCCTTTGAATCTAGGTGCGGAACATCCTTGGTCGACATCTTTTTTGCTCGAGTATACTAACTCCACGTCTAGATTTATAATTAGGACTGTGTATTGTATTATCGATATACCATTTCCTTGAAATAGTGAGGGGTTTTTAAGTGTGTCTACCTCATCCTATTTTGAACTCATGAAAATAAAAGCCATCCATGATATTGAAGAAACAATGCCTCCAAGTAAGAGAAATCTCACATTGGTGCATAACTCTAATTTCCCCACATCCCCATAAGCAAAAATCTCCAAAAGAAATGAGGTCAGAGGCCCCTTCAACTGCGTCACTCTTGTGAATTCTATAGATAAGGAGAAGGCAACGAAAGAAAAAGTACATCCTTACTTCCATCACTTTTCCCACTAAGAAAGTGGATACCCCCAAAATGGGAAGGGCTATAAAACCATGTAGGTTGCCAAGAATCCATTTTTGTCCCATGGTCTACTGAGGGGGACTATTGTTACGCTAGAATGAGATCAGTGCAATAGGCTGACCTGTGACCAACTCACTTTTGATGTTGCGTAGATGTTATCTCTGGTAAGTTATGACTATTAGTCTGATTATTCCCTTGTTTTGATCGCTGTGTTGACTCGAGTTCATCTTATTGTTGCTGATCGTGGAATACTTTGTTTCCCTTCTTAATAAGAGGGCCAAATAGGTAAAAAATAATAGCGACCTGGAGACGCCCTGGATTAAATCCTAAGAGTCTCTTACTGCGGCCAATAAAGAATATGGTGATGTGAAGAAATCCACCGATTTGGAGATGTTCAAGCTGGAGTCGTAGCTTGATAAGCTAAAAAAGGTTACCGAGGATCATCCTTGGGTCTTGGAAGTGGAAAAATATGAGACCTATGTCCAAGGGTATGTGGAGGCCTATGCTGAGGCCAAGAAAAAGTTTGATTGAATTCAAAAATCAAACTTCAATAAGGGTTGGGATGCATCCTTAGTCAAGATTGACGTACCCCCAAATCTGAGCTTTTTTAAGAACATAATCCAGGTTCTCTAATAAGACAGGATAAAGGGGAGAAGGCCTCAGGTGGTGGCCAATAAAAGGGCGTGGAAGATTAAGAAATGGTGGATGTCGATCAAGACAAAGCCTCAGAAATCCAAGAGCAAGTGAACGAAAAAGAGGGCCAAAGCTAGTTAAGATTAGCTTAGGTCCTATAACTCTTTGTATTTTTATGCTTTTGAATGTTTGTAAGGGATTAACCCACCCTTTGATCTAATGGAAAACTTTTATTATTGACAATTCATTTTTTTTCGGTTGTTAATTATTCAATGCTTTGTAATCCTCATTTAAAGCCTGGATGTTCTTCTTTTGATCATCGTAACTTGAAAATGGGATTATAAATCTATCATTGCTTCCAGAGACTAATGATTTCAACTTAGTTATTATTCGGGGTGCCAGCAGCTGAGCTCACAGTGCATTTATTTTTATTCGATAAGCCCTATAAAAGATGAAAAATGTCTTTGACGAGCAGGCGCATTTAGTTATTGATTAGAGGACTGAGGTTAGGAATGTCAGTGATATTATAAAACTGTTACCGAATGAATATAACTAACTAAGGGAGAATCTTGAGAAGTCTAAGGAGAACTTTAACGCAATAAAGAATAGCATGGTTTATGACATAATAAAATTAAAGTATCTCTTTAGGAGGGTTCCTCACACAGTCTGAGCTTCCGGTTATGATGAAGGATGGGTTAACACCCCTTTAAGCTTAATGAGGCTAAGCATGTGGCATATAATCATGGTTGGTTGAAAACCCTAACTGTTTAGAAGGTCCCTAAAGACTTTGATCTTTAGTACTTGTTCCAATCAGAGTGCCCTGCTTATAGTCACTATCCATTTGGAAGTGACAAAAGTTGGATCCTTCTTACCTCTGTTCCCCTTCAGTTGGCGAATGATTACTTGTCATCGCACAATAGTGACGATGAGTTTCAACCTAACCCTAATGATAGACGAAGTGTTGTAGTTATCGAGCTGATAATTCATCAAAGATGAATAGTTAATACTAAGACTATATATACTCATTTTTTAAATTTTCCAGTATAGGCCTTTTGTAAAATGAATGATCTATGAAATTGCCAGCTAATTCCATGTTTTTCATTTTCCCATATTTTTATATCGAGCATGTTTTTATTATTTGACTCACCTTTTAGAAAGTTTCATCACACAATCTTATGACTAGGTTAAACTATGGAGGTAAGGCACCTGGTCGTAGGTCCATCCACCCGTTTAAGATTTTTAATTAACCAAAGTCGTGATGCTTAGTGCCAAAGGATCCCCTAAGGCCTACTGCTTAATTGGGAAATTCTTAATGCTTTCATTTTTTTATGACGAAAGAATGTAACCTTAAAGCGTTGGTTAAGTGTAATCGTGCCAAGGCGTTCATGTTACGGACCAGACTTTGAGTGGACATAATAAATATTCATAGATAAAAAGAGTTCATCTTCCAATTGGAACAATAATGAAGATAATCGTATCAAATTGTACTCATAATGTTCTAGGATACATAATTTCAAACTCAATATAAAGCTAGAAAAGATATTTACGAGAAGTAAATTTTGTAAAAATAAAATTCGTAAGCTTTGCCTCATTCCATGACCTAGGGATCTCCCTTTCCCCATTGTTTCGAAATGGTAGGATCCATAGATACCATCTCTAATAATATTGAATGGTCCTTCATATTTAGGACCTAAATTACCATCTGGATGCTTACTCGCACTACCAAGCACTTTCCTGAGGATATAATCTCTGATCTGGAACTTTCTTGGGTTTATTCCTTTGTTGTATTTCTTGACCAACTGTTGTTGTTGGAATCTAACTTGATTAAGGATTGTTCCCTTTATTCATGGTCTAAGTCGATCTCGCTCCTTATAATTTCTCCATTTAAGTATTGGCTAGCAACAGTCGTCTTTATGGTTGGCTAGCCAACTTCCAAATGACTTATGACTTCCATTCTATAGGCCAAAGCGAAGGGAATTTCCCCAATCGACCTCCTGGGCATAGTACAGTATGCCCATAAGATGTGGGTAAGGTTGTTCGCCTAATTATTTTTTTCCTTCTCTAACCTCTTCTTTATTCCATCGATCATTATCATGTTAAAAGCTTGGCTTGGTTATTGCTCTGGGTTAGGACATCAAGTTGTAGTGGTACTTGATGTTGTGGTTGTTGTAAAAGCTTTGATATTGCTTGCTTTTAAATTCCATACCATTATTCGTGATGATCTTTTTGGCATGCTAAAATGAATCACTATATTCCTATAGATGAATTTGATCATATCAGTGTCCTTGATTTTTGCTAATGGTTTAGCTTTTATCCACTTTATGAAATAGTTTATGCCGACACGAAGATACTTGTAATTTTCTGGTGATGTAAATAATAGGCCCATGATGTCCAAACCCCACTGAGTAAATGACCATAGGATAGTTGATGAATTTAGTCGTTGGATGGCTAATGAAACATGAGCGAGAACTTTTGGTACTTATCGCATCTTTTTTTGTAGAAGACTGCATCCATTTATATATACGACCAATAATTATCTTCTTTGATTTCTCTAAAAGCCATAAATCTCCCCCTGCATGTCCCTTACAGATATCATTATGAAGTTCGTATAGGACTTGATCGATATCATTTGGATGAATGCATTGAAGTAAGGGACCTATGAAATATCTCTTATAGAGTTTGCTTTTAGGTAATAAGTAGAAACGAGGAACTTTTATCCTGACTTGATGGGATTATTTCTTTTTGATCGGTAGGATGTCCTCTTACAAGTAAGCTGTGATGGGATCCATCCAGCTAGGAGGTTTCTGGATAATAAGGAATTATTTGACAACCTTTGGTCTTGTGATACTTGGTTGGGCAAGGAACTTTGCCTCAATAGATTTTTAAGATCTAAGTCCACTACCGACCCCAGAGTGGCTAAGATCTAAGTCCATAAGGGAATTGTTAGATTTAGATATAGATATTTTTGAACCTAGAAATTAGGTATTGGGAGAATTACAAATATACTGATATTCGCTTACCTTTGGAATTGTAGTCTTCTGATACTTGGTTGGATACCAACCTTGAGTCATAGTAGATTTTATGGCGACTTATGCCTAAATATGAGGATTTATGTAACCCGATGATGAGCTTCTTATTAAGCTTCGTTATTGCATGCTTTGAACCCAAGTTTTATCCCCTTTTTGATCATAGTCTTCTTAAGAGAAATAAGGAAAATTCCCACACTTGTCCCTCTTTAATTATAGGCTCCATCTACATAGAGAGTCCAGTTTTTGAGTTGGTCAAACTCTTGGCCGATCGCCTAGATGGTGAAGTCCTTGTCATTAGGCATTTCTTTCCATGGGAAGTCAAAAATAAAGTCTACCAGTACTTGGCCCTTTATTGCAGTTCATGGTTGATAGTTGATATCAAACCTTCCAATTTTCACTGACCATTTGGACATTCGTCCAGATAGGTCGACTTTTTTTAGGATTACTTTTAGTGGAAAAGAAGTGCTGACTATGACTGAGTTAGCTTCAAATTAATGTTTTAATTTTCACAAAATAATAACTAGATAATAGGATAACTTATCAAGTGAAAGGTAGCATTACTCAACATTGAGGAATGTCTTATTGACATAGAAAGTAGGATTCAAGTGCCCCTCATTCTCTCATATTAAGGCCGATATGACTGGATGATCAAATATCGTAAGATTCATGTAAATTGGAGAACTATAACTTGGGATTGCAATCATAGTTGGTCGGGTTAGGTAGGTTTTGATTTCACCGAGTGCCTTCAAACATTCCTCATTCTAGGTTAAGTATCTCTCTTTCTTCAATAGCTGAAAGAATGATTGGCACTTCTCGAAAGATTTAAAGATAAAATGGTTGAGAGATGCCAAAATTCATGCTGATCTTTGAATATCACGAAGCATCTTTGGCGGATGAACACTGGTGATTTCCACAATCTGGTTAGGGTTGGATTTAATTCTCCTTTGCCTCACTAAGTACCCAAGTAACTTCCCAGATTGGACTTCAAAAGAGAACTTGGCCACATTGAGCTTCATTTGGTAGTATCTGAGGACCCCAAATGTCTTTGCCAAGTCCTACAGGTGGTCGGATTTATTTTTGCTTTTAATAGGCATGTCTTTTATATAGACTTCCATGGTATCACCTAGCTATTACTTAAACATTTTAGTGACCAAGCACTGATACGTAACTCCTCCACTCTTGAGACCATAAGACATGACTTTATAACAGTTCAAGTGGAGAGTGATGATGAAGTAGGTCTTGTCTTGATTGGGGCCAAATAGATGAATTTGATGGTACCCTGAGTACGCATTCAAAAAACTCATCCATTCATGGCTAGCCGTGGAATTTGCCAATTGATCGATCTTTGATAAAAAAAATTATCTTTGGTTCAAGATTTATTAAGGCCAGTGAAGTCTATTCACACTCTCTACTTTCTATTACTTTTCTTCATTACTACTAGGTTCGATAGCCATTTGAGCAATTTAACTTCTTTAATGGTCCTTGTCTCTAGAAGTTTTCATACTTACTCTTCTATGACCTTTACCTTTTTTTAGGCTATTCGACGAGCCCTTTGTGTGATCTATAGGTACATCGGGTCCATATGAAGTCGATGTCATATGACTTCAGGATCGATCCCAAACATATCATAAGGCTGCCAAGAAAAGACATCTTAATTTTCCTTAAATAGAAAATTCAGTTATTCTCTTTCCTGGTTAGTTAGTGAGCTGCCAATTATGAGTTTCTTCTCCAAGTGTGAATCATCAAACATTATCTCTTGTAATGGTTCCATGATCCTATCTATGGGATCCAATATTTTATTTTCTACCTTCGGTCTACCATACTTTAGTTGATATTTGGATAGTGTGGCTCTGTCCTTGGTCAGCTCATAGGCGACCTCTGTAATACCCCGTAATTTTAAATGACTTTTAAAATGGGTTATATTTTAAATAAATGGATTAATTGGATTTTATTATTAATTAATTCATTTGGGTTTTATCCGGACTGTATGATATGAATATGGATGGTTCTGAATATTGCTTAAAGATATTTAGGTAATACATGAATGTGATGTCATTGATATGACTGTATGATATAAATTCGGTTATTTATATTTTAGTCAGACGCGGTATGGGACGTGTCGGGACTAGTTTATTAAATTAAAAAGGAAATTTATTTTTTATCGATCTAATAGTCATTTCGACTGCGTCGTTGCGTCCGGAAGGTTCGAAATAGTCAGAAAAGTCTATTTGGATGTCAATTTTGAGTCTCGGGTCATTTGGGAATGAATAGACAACCCGAAAGGGCATTTTGGTCATTTTTCTAGGGGGGATGAATAGTGTTTCGGATTTGGAACTATTATAAGTATTGATAGATTAAGTGAATGGGAGTTATTCATCTCCTCTTCACAAATAAGAGCAACCATCTTCCTAGAGAGAGTGTGAGAGTGCTTGGGAAAGGAAAAGTCACTTGGGAAGGAGAAGAACAAGAACCAAGGTTCACCACCACCAACCACCACCGGAGTTTGACCAGAGAAGGGACAACCAACTGAGATAAACTACACCAAAGGATCAGAAATACACTAGAGGCAAGTGTTTGATAATGGCAATTTAAGTTTGTATATTGTCCATGTTAGAATAGAATGAAAAGAGAAGATTATTCATGTTTGGAAGAAATAATGGATCATTAAATAGAGTTCTGGAAAACTGAAATGATATAGGAATTTAACTCATGTGTTAGGATGATAATAATCCACAAAATAGTCATGAATCAGTTGTATAAATTGTGAAAACCATTGATATGTTCTTGAAGATGTTATGATAATAAATTTCTGGAAATAAGGAGATAAACATGCTTTTTAATCCAATCCTTTGATGATTCTAGGTTGTTTAGAGTATTGGAAATCGTTCATATATGTTGGTATATCATGTAGTAAAGATTATAAGTCATTTGGGATGTTTAGATGAAGGTTTAAATGATCAAAAGTTGCTAAACCCGTAGTTGCAGAAAATGCAGAAAATCAGGCCTGGACCTGAGGGATCGATCGATCGACCCCTGACTTCGATCGATCGACCTCCCCAGTTTAAGTAAAGTTGTTTCTTTTTAAATGATGATTCTTATACCAAACCTTTTTGTGGATCTTTGGTGATTATTATTTGGAGATTATGGGACCTAGAAAATATCAGTAAACCCTTGATAATAGTTGAATTAAATTTGATTTGGATTCGAGTGATTTAAATGTTGGAAATTATATTGAATGGAATTTCGGTTGCTAGATTCATTTGTTAAAATCTAAATGGTGATGTATGAGGTTTTAAGATAGGACAAGTAGGGGTGATTTTATATAACACCTGGGTATCCTTAAGTTTACAAGAGGGTTTAATCCTAAGTGTAAGAATATGTGTTTATAAGAGATTTGAAACTATCGATTTTAACCGTAATTAAAAAGGAGAACTAAACTCGTAGTAGTTCGGGAGAAATAATGTTATGGACCAGTAGGATATTAGTGACTTCTTACTGAATATATGTTGAGGAAAATCTTATTTGAATCTTGTACATTGAGAGAGGGTAGCCTTAGGGTATGAGGTTATCCCAATCACGTATTTAAAGTTGACGAACCTCCTCGCTCGACAAAGTTAAGTAGTAGTGTAATGGAGGGGTTCCTTGTTTGGATTTCGCTTTGCGAGACGCTCCGCGCATGAACTTTAACGACGTCGGGAGTGGAGTGATGTTAGGATACGACAATAATTTTATTATAAGAGCGTACTGGTATGGCTCCTAGATAGAAATGGGAGTTTGGAACACATTTGGTTGAAAGGGGTTATGAGGTTATCCCGATCGCATATTTTAAGTTTTCGGACCTCCTCGATCGACAAAGTTAAGTAGTAGTGTATTGGAGGGGTTCCTTGTTTGGATTTCGCTTTGCGAGACATTCCGCGCATGAACCTTAACGACGTCGGTAGTGGAGAGATGTTATAGGATGCGAGGATAATTAAATTATGAAATAAAGATATAATATGTTAATACGTGGGATTTAATAGGGATATAATGCTACGTATGGGAAATATCTCAGGTTAATGATAATTACCTTATTGATATTATATTATAGGTATGATAATACCTATTTGATTGATTATTGATTTATGTGTATGACATACCTAGCTTACTTGCTATCGGTGGGAGGTTTGCGCGTGAGGGCAGTCATATCCTGATGAATCCATGGGATCTTTGATTTGTCGCTCGAGAACATAGGTCTATGAAAGACTTATCGGCGAGTTGATAAGTCCGCTGACTGTGGGTGCGTAGGTATGTGCGTGACCCATGGATACGAGAACTATGATTGCCTCCAATTTGTTTGTTGTTTGTGGTTCGTGGAATCTTACCGAACATGTAGTCCCCTATTCAGCGAGATGCGATGATGGGACATGATAGCAGAGTAATGCATTGCACCGCAGCTGTGACTCGGGGTGCCGTATTATATATGAATATATATATAATGGATTAAATGATTGAATGGATATTTATTATGGTTAAATCTATCTACGGTGAAAATTGTAGATAACGGTGAATATAGATAGATAATGGAATTAAGTTAATAAATGGTTATGCTTATAGAATTGAAAAGCTTAACTCATGTTAATGAGAAACGATTCATATTAATGAGCAACAATTCATATTAATGAGAAATGATTCAGTTTAATGAGTAATGATTCATGTTAATGAGAAACTAAATCATAATGGAGAAATATAGAAATGAATAATAATGTGACGTATGGTATGGGACATACGGGGATTATGATATGGGAATGGAATTATAATATGGAGACTAGAAAAGAGGAACCATTAACTAGGAGGTTAATAGGAAACGTTAAGTGTGCACTCTAGTTGAGAGGTGAGAATTACAAGTGAGAGTTGGATCTAACATGTACATAATAAATGCTTTATTGCACTTGTTAAATACTTACTGTTTTAAAAATACTCTACACATTCGGGCTCTGACCCGTTTCCTTGCATATTTTCTCTTCTATTGTATCTCTATATCAGGTGTCCAGCAACAGGGACGCCAACCATAGTTGATTATGACGAGCTATGGAGCTATGGAAGTAATGTTTAGACGCTTATCATCTTTTGATTCACAGTATTCTTAGTTAGGGCATGCCGCCCAAAGGATTCAGTTATCTTTTCTATTGAGGTCAAATTCTATTGTATTCGGGACTTTTTTATACATTTAACATTGTTGGGATTATTGTAAAGGTTTTATATTACTTGGGAATGTTTATTCCAGTTGCATTTAAATTCTTTTGTGTTACTTATTGTGTTATCCGTGTTGTATAATAAATGTGTTGTGTTATTCTTAAAAATGGAAAAAGGTTTTGTTGAAATTTAAAATTTGGAAAGTTTTTAACACCAGCTTAATTGGGTATTGGGTGAGTTGTAAATGTTTTCGACAGTGATGCTAAGAATGAGCCAACTGTATATTCTGTTTTAATTTGGTATGGGACTGGCCACCCGGTATTTAATTAGGCGGGGTGTTACAACCTCTTTCTCTTTTCTCTTCTCATATTTGGGACTGATGGCAACGATAAAGCATTGTCAAGTAACAACTTGTTTTCTCTAATCTCCATTATCCATCTATTTGTGATGTATTTTATTTTCTAGTATTAAGTGAAGGAGACAACTTGCATAGAGTGTATCCATCCTACTCCAAGGATATCATTATAAGGAGATTCAATGTCCATAACTAATAAGTCAATCAACTTTGAGATATTCCGAGTTTGAACTAGCAGGAACACCTTTCATAGTGGCATAGTCATCTTTCTATCGAAGCCAACCAAATGGATGGTTGTTTCTTTCAAATCCTCCATATTGACATTACTATGGTTGAACAACTTTAGATACATAACCTCTAAGGAGATTCCTTAATCAACTAGTAACTTATCCATATCCTAGTTTACAGTGATTACTAATGAATTATGATGCGAAGTTCTAACTTCAATCAGGTCATCCTCTGTGAAGATTATGTGCTTATTGTAATTATTGTCTTTTGAGCATCGATGCTTTCTTATTGGACTATTAGAAGGATTGATCTAGAATGTTTCCATCACTTTGGTGACTTTTCCAGATCCATTTGAATGATTCTTCCTTGAATTTTCTTTGGGCTTGAGGCAACATGGATGACTACAAACTTATGTCCTATCACATCACTAATTAAGACATTGTCGAGTCGTTGGTCGATGCCAACACTTAAGGCACAGTGGACGATCGCAAACTCGTGTCCTATTTCATCATCTTTTAGGACATTATCAAGCTTCTGGTAGGTGTCAACAACGACTTTGGTTCTTTTTTTTCTCTACATAATCGCTCAAGTAGATAGCCTAAGCTAATTCTTCCATATGAGACTTTAAGGCCTTGCAATTATCCATTTTATGTCTATTTTCTTTATAATAAATGCACCAGGGTGCTTTATTTCTCTTTGTTAAGTCTTCCCCATCTTCTTTGGCCACTTGAGTAATTACCGATCCTTGATTTTACTCAAGATATTATAAATTGGTTCCTTGAACAAGTGTTGATCACCTGGAAATCCTTGGCAGGTTTTTCCTTGCCTCCATTCCTCGATCCTTTGTTCTGCTTCTTGTCCCCTTCCTTAGGGGCATTTTCTTTATCACCATTCTTGGTCATCTTTGAGTGGTCGTTGTCATTTTGGGCCCAATAACCATATCTTATTCCTTTGTGTATTTATCTATACATGACATAAGGCCGTCAATATATCTTGCCTTTTTCTTAGTGAAAGACTGATGTAACATAGAGTTGTTAGGCAACCCGATCTTGAATGAGTCCGCAACAACCTATTCAGAGAAATATTTAACCTCATTTTTAGTTTTCTAATATTGCATAGCATATTCTCGCAAGGTTTCCTGGGGATTTTTCCATATAGTGAGGAGAGAATCCATTCTCTTAGGATAAACATCACTGGTGATAAATCGAGCAGTGAAGGCCACTGTGGGCTTCTTAAAATTATGAGCGACCTGTGTAAAAATGTTTAAACCATTTTTCCATGATAGTCCCTAGTCTATAAGGGAATATACAAGATATGAGAGCATCATTGTTACTCCAAACAGTCATAGCCTGCTTATACTGTCATACCTGGTTAATGGAGTCAATCTTTCTATTATAGATTTTGAACCTATGAGTTACAAACTTATTGGGAGGCTTTGGTTCTTCAATTGGTCAAGAAAAAGAGTAATTTATTTGGGTGATGAGGGCCTTCCTGGAAAGTTCCTTGGTGGATCTAGCTTCACGGTTAATAGGGTGTTTATTCATTTCTTTCTTAATTAGATCGCGAATATCATATATGTGGTGTCCTTATCGATCTCGTCTCATCGGGCGAATTTTGTTTTCGGAGTGCTCCTGATCATGATGTGAACTGTTTCCTCGGTTGTGAGATCCACTCGCTTGAGGGTTAGGGGTTCGGCCATGGCTCTTGCGCTTATTTTCTTGGATCTCTTGCTCCATTCTCTTGACATGTCATTGTAGACATGCATTTTTTCCTCCTAGAGGCATCCAACCTCCTCTTGCTAATGGATATGCTATTCGTATGCCTCGACCAATGAGATCTGGTTAGTCCTAGGTTGTCTGTTTCTCTTCTCAGAGGGTTGATTCCAGGGATGATAATGTTCATGGAGAGCATCATGACTCCTATTGAGGTGGATTTCTAACCTAATCTTGGGAGACGGAGGCCCATTATGATGGTTGTCGTTAAATGGAATAGGTGTACTGTGTGCGTGAGACATGGCTATTTGTTGGTTATAATTGGCTTAGGAAAAGAAACTCTATTCCCATAGACGACGTTAATTGTAGATGCAAAAATCCCACAATGAATGATCCTAAACAATTAAAACTAAACATAAAGGACGAGTTACACAATCACATGGCACAAGTATTTATGTGGTTCGATAATGGCCTTCGTCCATGTGGTGTTTCTCTTTTTATTATTACTATGTCCACAATATTAAGAATTACATGCTAATTTTCCTAGGGGTTTGGGTTACATTTATAGAGATTCCGAGAAGATTGTGTCGTGTAGGATTCTAGGAGTATTAATTGATGTCTTAGTTTATTTAAGCTGATCAACTACGAGATTCTAACTGATCGGGTTTTTCCTTGTGTCCATCCAAAATTTTGAACACCTTTCTCATGTTGCACGGAAAAATGTCATTTTCTCATAACAATTTGGAATGATCGAATTATTTCCTCACAGTACATATAATAACTTAAAGCGAATTTAACATCGAAAATTTTACCATCATTCATTAACATATAACAACAAATTGTACTAAGAAGTTTTCATTACATTAAACATAACAAACGGTTTACACTTCTAAGGGTACATGGGAATGTAATGATAACTATACTGAATATATGTGGGATGGATTATCCTTTGGAACTTGCATTCGACTTAAATCTTTTCCTCTCCGACCCCAAATTCTGTTCTGGTTCCGAAAACACATGTAATACCCGGTATGTTATGGCATTTATTCATTTATCTATTAATTGTGAGAATAAGTTAATAAATTGGAACTAATTATTACTTGAGTGGATTGGTAATAATAAAAATGCATATTTAGATGATGATTAAATTTTCATTTTATATGATTTATTTGTACCGCTTGTTATATTTAACGAATGGGTGTAATTAATTAAGATTAAACTAAATGAAATTATGCGTAATATGAGTATGTATGTTTTCTTTTACGTTGTGAGGTATTGTCATGAGTTATGAGGTACTGACATTTGGAATGGGCTCTCAAATAATACGGAGGCACGTTTATGTGTTTTTATCATTTTAAATTTGACCCAGGGGGAGGTATACCTTTGGGATAAGTTTTTGACTAGTTTGAGTAGTAATTTAGGCTCATTATAAGGCTAAAAATTAGGCCTAATATAAACCTCGGATTTAAGGATTAATTAGGAGAGTTAAATCTCATTAATCGGATACTTTTCATAAGAGACATAAGCCCTAACAGGCTTAAACCTTTAGGAGAGCTTAAGGAGACTTTTGGGTGAGGATACACAACAATTAACGCATAGAGATTCGTAATTCGTATATTATGGAAATAAATATTTTGCTTTATCACATATATATTATGTAGCTTGTCTATAGTTCATGTTATGTAGTTTATTCTGGGATTTAGGCATATGTTGAGGATGAGAATCTGATATCTTAATCATATTTTGTGAATGAATTAATTGCGATTAGTGTTAATTAATTCTAATTTAAAAGATTTAAGTTTTTTAGGAGAAACCTTAAACTTAATTGTTTTGGAATGTGATTCTCTGATTATAACTCATGGTTGGGATTGAATTTCACATGTTAATTAAAGTTTAGATGTGAAACCATATGTTATGATGATTCTTTTGCATGTGAAATAGTGGAACTTGGTTTAGTTTGGAAATTGATAGAATTGAACTTATAATCATGTTTGATTGATATTAAATCCTTTAAAAATGAAATAGGATCGGTATTCTACAACCTTTTGGGTTTGGAGATGAGGTTTGGGGTGGGTTGGAAGCTTGAATTTTACATTAATGGAGGTTGGGATCGTCAACTTTATATTTTGTGGACAAACTAGGCATTTACCCCAAACCAAATTGATTCAACCTGGGGGTGAACCAATTCACCCCTGTAGCAGGCTGGGGTCAGGCCATGGGTATAATGGTTGGAGTTTTCTTAGTTGATTCGAGTATCTAGATTTTTGCTTACTAAAGATAAAATTTGTAAATTTTAGAATGTTAGGTTTAGTAGTTAATAAACTAAAAGATTTAATATGTTAACTTTAATTAAGGTTGAAGAATGATTAGAACTTTAACTAAATGGTACAATATGACGTTAGGGAGTTGAGATGATTTGGGTTTGGCGAGTGCTATACTACACACACACACACATATATATTACTTGTTGTGTGAACATATCGTTTACTCATCGGGAATCTACCAGTTAATTTTTTTAAAGGTTGTGACTGTGTACCGCACTCCTAGTTATTGACACAGGATTTGTGGAGGTCATTATGTTCTGATCATACATTCAGTATGGTCACCGCTTCATGACAAGAGATGCGGATTGACTCGATCCATCGAACGTGTTTGGATATGGAACTAGCTAATGGGTTTACTATGTAGTGAGATCCTCATTTTATCCGTGTATTTGTTTAAGTCCATTAGGTGAAGGACATTTACGGATTTACTGATAAAAGCATGAGCAGGTCCTTGAAGGTAGTTTCCTTCTTGTGATGCTATTGAGATTTATATAAAATAGATTTTTTTATGTGATGGAAATTTAATTAAATGAACTTTATTGTGACACCCCGCCTAATTAAACCTTGCGTGATCAAGCCTTATTTTAATAAAAACAGGTTTCTTTAATGGTTCATTCTTAGCATCACTGTCGAAAGCCTTTTTAAATAATACTAACCACCTAAATGAAATTAAAACGGGTGCCAAATTTTATCTTTCTTAAACAACAAAATAATCCAAACCACACATTACCAAAACTAGATATGAATACGCAGTAAAAATTAATCTGAAAGCATTTAAAGTCTTGCCGTAAACCACGGCCCAAAAAGACAACTACAAATCCATAACTAGAATAAATTGTAATAGAAACGGTGGAACGACATGTTCCAACAAGAATAATAAAACTGAGATCCTGCACTAGAAATGAAAAAGAGGAAGCGTCTAAACAATCCCTGCAACCTCCACACTGGCTGCAGCTCCCAAATCTCTGACATGAAATCAAGCTGGGTGTCCTTGTGGCTGGGCACCTAAAAGGTTTTTAAAATTTTACATAGCAAGAGTTAGTACTCAAAACATTTGAAAATATTTTGCAAGCGGTTATCACAATTAAGTTATTGATTACACATATTAAGGTTTCGCACGCTCCCTTGAACTTCCTCAACTCTCTTAAGTGATACGTAACTATCAAGGGTACTTAGCCTACTTAGTTATACTTCCCATAACCGTAGTTAACTCATTTACCGTTCGTTTTCCTTAATCTTGTAATAATTTCATTATGCCCAAAATTATTACTAAGACATTCACATATCATTTCATTGTCTACTATTCTCAATTTGTAGATTATGCATATAGAAACATTTTGTCCCACAACAATGTATTTAATATTAGTTACCTTTAATATATCCTTTTATTACACACAAAGGACCCTTGGCTCGGAATAATTCATCGACTCCAAGTGAAAGTTGGTTCGGAATGATCCATCGACCCCAACTATCTACAAATATAAATATATACACATATTCTGGTTCGGGACTCTTTCATCGCGGCACCAGTTCAAAGTTTGGTTCGGCATTAACATCGACCCCAAATATATAATAACTTTATGTTAGTTCGGAATGTCACATTGACCCTCACATAATTAGTTTACGTAATATTCTCTTAACCCAAACCTATTTATATAGATATAGTAGGTACACACTCGACCTAATAAATCATACCCGTACGTAATATCTTTTATTTATATTCTCCGTACTTATTAATTACAATTTCTCACTATTGTATTTATTCGAGTATTCGCGTAACTTTAAGGGTCCTAGTTACCCCTCCCTTAATTCAGTAGTTAAGTTAATTTTAACCTACTGGTATTTTCTTTCCGGAATTAAGTCTCACTCTTTCCGTAATTAAATTAACCATTTCAACTCACGGCTAAGTCAATCGTTCTATCGTCATTCCATTTCTCCAACATTCCTACTCAATCATTAGTGGAGGAACCTAATGGTACACCTACTGGTAAATTCCAAGTCCCCTCATAGGAAAAATGTCAATTCTAAGGTTCCCATTAAGTAACGGCATTTAAAGAAATTTCTACACAAATTTTCTATAGTTCAGACAGGGTCGATCGATCGAAGGAAGATGGTCGATCGATCGACTGCTTCGATCGATCGATATTTAAGGGTCGATCGATCGATCGAGCAGTGACAGACCCAGTTCATCTTCTTCCTACAGGTTTCACCATTGTTACATCTCTAACTTTCATGATAAGCCATCTTATTCACAACCAACAATTTATAATCATAGCTACATGTTCTGGGATGATTACTAACGATTTAAAACAACAAAATCATTATAAATCTTGGCCAAATTCGCTGAAAATCTCTCTAATATTTAAGAACCCTAAAACTGCATTCTTTATATTTTTCATCAAACTTCCAGATTTTCATACGAATTTCTCATCAAGTTTCCTATGATATAAACATACTTGGCAATTCAAAAACGTCCTACATGCAAATCCTAATCAATGATGGATTATTATCAATTGTTTGTTCCCAAGAATATCATAAAAATCATGTTCTTCCTCAAGCTTAAACATGGGTATTATAACTCAATTATTTTGCAATTAACCACTTGCCTTAAGATTTGTAGGGTCTGATTTCGTGGTTGTTGATGATGATTGATGATGTTGGTGCCTCAATTCTTCTTCCCAACAATCTTTGTGGTGAAATCTTCCTAAGATGATCCCTCCTTCCTTCTTGCCTAAGGAATTTGCCTCTCTCTCTCTCTCTAATGGCTATGGTGTAACTCTCATTGTCTAACCCTAGCCACCACTCTTATAATCAGATTTAGGGTTACAAAAATTCGTAGGTCTTCTTTCCCATAATTGTAAAGAGACCAAAATGCCCCCGAATGGTCCCGGTTTAGCCCTAAAATGACCCGGCACTCAACTAGTACCCCCGGGTACACTATTTTGACTAATTCGACCCTTTCGGAATCATCCGTGGACTCTAAGTTATCATTTGAGTCTCGTAAATATTTTTCTCCTCTCATCCTTAATTTTGCCGAGTTACATCCGGTACGTCCATATAGTCACTAGACCGTACATATTAACATTGAAAATTTATATTCACCTTAGTAAATTTTCTATAACACATATTCATCTTTATTAACTTAATATCTATTTAAATTACTCTACTCACGTAATTTAAATCAAACATATTTAATCACATTAAATTACTCTATTCACGTAATTTAATTAAAGCGTATTTAATCCCATTAAATTACTCTACTTACGTAATTTAGAATTAAGCAGAATTACGGGGTGTTACATTTATGTCACCTTTATATGTTGTTTTATTAGATGGTGTGAATCTTACTTTGCGAGTGACTTTTGTAGGGTTGGTTTCAAGCTGCATACTTTAAATGTGTAGTTAGTTACATCCATGCTGCATCTTATTATTTGTTACACATTTATTAGTCTAGTGATAAAGGCTTTTAGTATCATTCATAACTTGACTTGGGACATGTGTTTAGTATGTCACTTATGATGAATGGTGAGGTATTTATTACATGCGAGTGTCCACGGGTTGGAATGTTTATTATAAATGTATCCCATGATTATTAATGATGATATTGAAGATATTTCTTTCAACTTTAGGGCGCTGACCCAAATTATTATAAAATTATTTTTCGAGCATCTATAGACAGGAACCATATGGCCGTTGAGATTCAGACTTGTCGCACCACTTGCTTCCAGTTTTTTTCGTTGATTCCTAGATTAGGTTGTTATTTATTTCAGTATTTTCAGTTATTTTTTTTATTCAAAGACTATATGGACCTTGAGTCCCAGTTATTTTCATTCAGTTGGTTCATTTGAGAGTTAATATTTCAGTATTATTATTGGATGGTTGAGTATTTTATTCTTGTTTTTATTTACCGTTTTATTGCATGTTATGGATGGATTTAAATTTACTTCATTTTTTTATTTTGTATGTTTATTCCGAGTATGATAAAAATGAATTTGCGCGCCCTATCTTCGACATATTGGAATGACTAACGAGCATGTGAGAAAATAGGTAGTGTTGCACCATGTTTAGTTACGTAACTAGTTCAGCTAGTGAGGGGAGAGATGGTTGTAAGGGCTTGTCCTCCTCCTCCTAGTAGTAATAGTAGTTGGGCTTCAATTCAACCTGAGATACTTCCAACGATCGACAAATCTTATATATAACCAACGAGCTTCATCGTATGTATTAAATTTTTGGATGCACCAATTAGTATACCCATGTTTACCCATTAACATCACAAACGTTCTCATAAATTCCAGGACAAAAGCCCTTGAAAACAATGCAAAATCATACTTATATAGATTTTGAATGTTTAGCGGGCTTTAATATATAAATTTTAACGATTTACGTTGGTTAATGGAACAACAAAATAACTATTATGGGAAAGACATACCCAATAGTTGGTTTATTATGGGAGCGTCCCTTTCTGTTCCAAACTAACGAAATTTATTAATTTATTCCTTGATTTCAAGAGGAATAAGCACAAAAATGCCTTGGATAGTTTCTTACACATATGATTTACACTTAAATTATTTACTATTATTGAAGATGCTCCAATGGGGAAGGGACAAACCCTGAAATTGGGTGATTTAGAATACCGTATTATAATTATTGGAACTATTCCAAGTATTATTGTTGATACTGATTCTGTAGAGGGGTATACGAGTAAGCCTTCAAATACCAGTGGGTTGTGAAAGCAATGCCCAAGAAATAAGGTTGCGCGAGTACCCCCAAGCCGCAAGGGGAAGAAGTTCATATCCTCAAAGGGGGAATAAGTGCACGATTAAACCTATGCTCTCTAGAAATTATGTTAGAAATTCTAGAAAGGAGTCTGTGAGAGCATTCTGAAGTCACAGAGCTCTCAAAAAGAGGAAGTGAACCACGAGTAATATCTCAAACAACACAAAAAACAAGTGGATGAGAACTTCCCTCAATAATACTCAGTTTGTATTACTAGTAAGAAGCCTTGGCTAAGCATACCCCTACTCCTACTTCATCTCCTACAGTGAAGAAGGTTGAGGTGTAGGATTCACCTTCCAAGGCGATTACTTTGGAGGAGGTAAAAAATCCTCACTCAAACCTAAATCTCCTCTCTTGTACGAGGAGATGAAAAGTCCTTATCCGGATAGTATTAATGATATTCTATACCTCAAGGGGTATGTCCCAACATAGTTCATAAAGTTCAAAGGTAAAGGAGAGAATCCAAAAGAGCATGTCAATAGGTTTGTAGAGTACCTCAGTGTACATTGCAATCATTATAACTTGAGGTTGAGAGTGTTCTCTAAGACCCTCACAGGAAAAGTCTACTCATGGTATTTTACTCGACTCCAAACAGTATTCCCATCTGGGAAGAAATTCATAGGCAGTTCCTTTAAAAAACATTTGTGGCAGAAGATGAATTTACTCTTAGGCACTTGGCTCAGGAAACATAACCTATAAAGGAACTATTGCAGTACGTCAATCATTTTAGAGAAAGATATGTCCATGAGGAATCCACAAAACCAGGGTTGATGCCGATTTGCATGTATGGGCTGCTAAAAAAATATAAAGTTCATCGGATCAATGAAACTTGAGAGGTCACATTTAGGGAATTTACTCGAGCGATAAGGAATATCAGATGATCATAAATCCAAAAGCCCAGAGAAAGATGAATCATGTTGTTCCTCATCCAGGAAGGTTTTAAGTTGCTTGGTGACAGACTGTTAAATATGTGACAAATGTCCTAACAAAAAGAAGAATGGTTAAGGGATGTCAAAAAATGACACTTCGAGGAAAAAAGGTTTGGAAATGATGTTCCTCCACCATTACCATGCAGTGTTAATGAAGCATGGATTGTTATCAAACATTAGTGCGAGAGGGCGTGGCAGAACCACCCTTCTCAAATATTCAAATACCCACAACAATAGAGAAATTTGATGCAAAGTTTTACGAACTACACCAAAGGGTCCAACACTCAATGAAGGACCATTATTATCAATGCAAAATAATAAACGAGAAATTCTCCCACAAAACTCTTTTAATTCCCCTCATGTCTATTAAAGAGAATCCATTACCCGCCATCAATATGGTTATGCAAATATGGTTGTAGCTCATGACTTAGAAGAAATGATGGAGTCTGAAGAGTGGGTGAAAAATGAAAAAGCATATAGTGAGTGACTGCTCGGTTTGGACAACATAGACTACATGTGTGATTAGGACGAGGAGTTAAAAATTGAAGAGGGTAATGTTACCTTGGTTCTCGCATTTGAAGAAGATAGAACCGTTAAGGCTGAGTATGTCTAAAATGACCAA
The DNA here is from genome assembly GCA_949130495.1 of Sambucus nigra. Lineage (NCBI taxonomy): Eukaryota > Viridiplantae > Streptophyta > Magnoliopsida > Dipsacales > Adoxaceae > Sambucus > Sambucus nigra. The sequence goes on along the minus strand of OX422215.1, from coordinate 286,893,479 downwards.
ACCTGTGAGGTAGAGATTGATTTTAAGTGCGAAGCAATCATGAAAAGTCCAAAGTTTATTTATTTTTTATTATATTAGAGTCTAGTCTGAGACCAGATTGGCAATTTCCAAGAAATTATGGAAGTAGTATAAGATATCGGAGACCCATCCATCAACTGGCATAGATTTATCGGAAGGCTCATAAAAAGGTAAACCTCATAAGTTGTGGTTTCTGAGGCTGATAAATAACTACCACTCTTTCATAATTGGCCTATTTATGATACTACTCTTATAAATCTGATTAGTTTCTCATGAGCACTACTAGATGGAGGGGTATCGATCAACATTATGCCCATAAGCACTCTTTATGAGGGATGTCACAAGAAAAGATCATACCAGATCCTGAGAAAATAAGAGGCTATATACGTAATAGACTCTAAGTGCGGACGGAACTACTGTTGTTTAAACCCATTAAACCTACAAGTTTATATACAAGATACAAGGGGGACCAAATTAAACTTTTCTTAATTTGTTAACTATGTGACAAACGATATTTGGTTTGTGCAGTCAATTACAACCCTATTCATTATCTTATTAATCCAGGTGATTAAACAAATAATAATAGATTCAAATTATTAGGCGAGTTTCTAATATTTTATCTTACATTTTTGTGTTGGGTTTTAAGACATAAAATACAACACTCAGGGATTTATTTAATGTCACAAAAACACTGTAACACCCCGCTCAAAATAATAACGGGTGGCCAGCCCAATACTACATTAAATCAGGAGTTTCAGATGGTCCAGTCTCAGCATCAACTGTCGGTACTATATAATATAGGACTAACTACCCGATATCCTATAAGCGAGATGTTAAAATTTAAATAAAATATGCAACATAATACCAACCAACACTATAACACCACTAATAAGAAAAGAAAAAAAGCATACAAGAACTATGATAAATGAAATGCTAGAATAAAATGAACTAAATAAATACAACTGAATATACCACAAGGAGATAAACCCGAATAAGCTGTCGGGTCACAGCCAATACAATAGCTGAAATGGAATAAATGTAAACATATATAAACATCCCTTGGGTACAAACCCGATATACAACATGAATCCTACCTAGAATTTTTCAAAGGTGGAAGCGACTACATTCTACATCCCGCAACAGTCCGCACGTGTCGCGGATCCCAAGACTCTAAATAGAAAGTCATCCGGCATCCATGCAGTAGGACACTTGTTAATATATATATATATATATATATATATATATATATACAGGCAGGAGAGAAAAGTAAATGGGTCAGAGCCCGAGTTGTGAAAAATATTTAGCAAGTGTGTTAACCGTGCATAATAATTATCGGTGCACATTATTTCATAATTAAAAGTGGAATCGCACTCTCGTGGAACCCCAACTCACCTCTCATCTAAAGGCGCGCACCTATTCGCGTTCTCAAATTTTAGTTAAATTACCCCCATTTATAGGACAACCTAACTTATCATAGGCCTAGCCTATACCCACGAGATCTACCTTCCTATCATAACCCAAGAATCCACCCCTTTTTCTAAACACAGTTAAGTATATATTTTCACTCATATGTGCCTTATTAGGCTTAGTGGATTACAGTTTATAATTTAACCATTTATAAATTTAATAAGTTACCCAATATGCATTTGGGTTGAAACATATGATTTAATTTCTAATTAATAAGCATGCAAAATTATTATTGACACAACTTCCCTCCAATTTCAACGCTGCCATGCGTTTCGTGCGTGGGGTGTCTCGCACAGCGAAATCCAAACAAAGAACCACCTCGTTACACTACTCCTTGTCAACGTCGATCCTGGAGATCCATTATGCCACACATAAATATTGACAGAACTTCTCTCTAATCTCAACAATGTACTACGTTTCGTGCGTTGGGTGTCTCGCAAAGCGAAATCCAAACAAGGAACCGCCCCGTTACACTACTCCTTGACAATGTCGATCATAGAGATCCATAATGCCGTACATACCATAATTGGCAGAACTTTTCTCAAATCTCAACACTGCACTGCGTTTTATGCGTGGGGTGTCTCGCAAAGCGAAATCCAAACAAGGAACCACCCCGTTACACTACTCCTTGACAATGTCGATCCTAAAGATCCATAATGCCATACATACCATATAATACTACCACTACTACTAAAACTCCAATAATATCCTTTAGATGATGTAACCGAAATATTCCTTAAATGTGATACATCAACCCCCATCAATCTAGTACACCATAATCATCCAAGATGTACTCCACAAAGATTCTATATCCTTTCATCTATAGTATATATATATAAATATATATATATATATAGGCATTTCATTCTAACCATATATATATACACACCATCATCCAATCCCATGACCATGTATACATACCATATATGATGTACAAAGGCCATGCCCAAATAAATACCCGACTATATATAGCGCCGATAAACTGCATCAATGCTATCATCTTCCTAGTGCCCGGCTCATGTAGCAACACTGGGGCCACCATGGTGGGACTAAACGACACCCATCTCGTGGTAAACTCACGCACACGACGTCCCGGGAAGCGGTCATAGCTCTAAACCGGCAATGAGACGAAACATACCCACCACGTCTTATCCCAAAAATATAAAAATGTAAATCACATAATAACACACGGGACGACTATGACCTCGGGAATATCCACACCCTATTTTTCTAGCCAGGATGCTCACCCTCTACACGCGCAACTTCCCAATGATATCATGAGCGGGGTATGCTTAACCAAATAAGTATATATATCATTCACATGCATAATATATATACATCCATATGATCCAATCATATAATTAAACATTAAACCATCATATACGGTTTAAGCATCCATACCACATATGTCCACAACATAAATATATCCATATTTTCATATCTATATAGATATATAAACATATATTCACATATCTTTATATATGTATACAAACTAATTTTCGTTCACATGTATAGGATATCTATATACACTCTGCTATAAGTATATAATATCCTCAATATTCAAGCCGTCACCACAAACTCATTTAATTTACCTCGATATGTGAATACAATCCCTCACTTGAAACATATTTAATCATTTTTCCTATGATGAATAGTCTCCAAAAATCATATGTATTTATATATACATATATATTCAACCTTAGGGTTATCACCCAAAAATTTGTGTAGGATTCCATCACTACACATTTCATCCATATTCGAAAGTACATAATCACCTTTAGTACTATTTAACCATAGGCACACACATGACTTAATAGTCAAAAACCTCAAATTATTCCAACCTCATTTTAAGTATTGGAATCTCAATGGTTATTTCCCCACAATTACGTGTAAACTATCCTAACTAGAATTTATGCCACCACTTATTCTAGTCGATAGTACGATCCAAATCGTTCCCAATCTCACCTATGGTTCAATAAATCTTATGAACCCTTACTCTTATTGAGTTATCAATTGTTCCTTAGTCTAAACATTTCTAAGGATATGAGACCCCTCACTCTCTAAGAGTTCTCAACCTCACATCATATTTATACCTTTTTATCTATAATTGGTATTCCCAACCTCAATGAGGTTTCCCCACAATCTCTATATGCAACTCCAATACATACATGGATACATTTCTCCAAAATTACCCTAAGGAGTCCCCAAAATCCTAATATGTGAGAAACTCCTTATATGTCTCCAAGAACATATCTCTTACATCAGAAGAGAAGGCCCCCAAATCAATAAACCCAACCAAAAAGGGTTTTGGAATCACTATAGAGAAACTACCTCAAAATGCCCTGTTTTTGAATCGATTCGGCCCAAGGGACCTGAGAGTCTGCAACCTTCCGAATCGATTCGCTAGGGACGAATCTATTCGGCCCTAAAAACCTGAGACTTCTGCAACCTGGCTAATCGATTCGGTGGGAGCGAATCGATTCGACCAGTTCAGAAAGCCACGAAAATGGCTATTTTTCCAAAGCCCAAATTCTCCAAAATTCAATTTGTACTTCTTATAATCCTTAATATTCAATCCCAACAAAATTTCCAACATCAAAACACATCCTATACTTAACCTCATCAATTTATATCCCTTAAACCCAATTAAAATCTTCAATTTCAAGATTTGAACCAAAATTTAGGTTTTGATGTTTATACCTAAAAACCATTCCTTTAACCCACAAATTATGAAATAAAACACACAAATAGCTATTTAGCAAGATTAAACACTTGCTTCAGATTTGTAGAGGTTGAATCATCCTCGATGTCGCGATTGGGCCGGAAATCTCCAAGCTTTTCTTCCTCTCTCTCTCTCTCTATTATCTTCTTCTTTCCTTCTTCCTTTCTCTTTTTCTTTCCATTTCTCTCTTTCTCAAATGAGAAGGTTTCATCCGTAAGCCTCTTAAATCCCTTAAAACAATAAACCCAGTTTTAAATGTTAATACACACTTTAAATGACTCGTTTACACCAATTCGAGTCAAACTAACTTAAAAATATTTCAGAGCCGAAATAAAACCCAATGACAGTCATTTTGACTATCTCGACCCTTCCGGGATCAGTGGTACCCTCAAAATCATCATCCGGAATACTTTAAAACGTCCTCTATTTTTGAACTTAAATTCCTAATTTTAGAATTCTCTAATTCAATTAAATTTTGTTTTCCCAAAATTTAATTTCTCAGTCTCAGAATCATGGGGTGTTACAAACACTTCCCCTGGAAAAACGACGAATCCTTCTAAAGATCAAACCTAACTACTTCCACTAAAATAAAACAATTAGGAATGCATTACAAACAATCAATAAGACGATTAAACTAGATAGAAAGCGATTACCTATATCTAGACCAATCCTCTCCCTGGTTTCACTTCTAATCTCACCTTTAATTTGTCCTTGCGATTTTTGTGTTCTTCACATCTTAGCTTCTCCTTGATTTCCTCAGCGCTGGATCTGCTCAGTGCCTAAGTGTCCTATTGAAGTATGTGATGTGTATTATTCTATAATGACACACACACACTCCCTCACACACACACACATACACACACACTTAATGATATAGACTTTATGATATGCAACATATTTATATTCCTATATATCTTGACTAGTCTTCTATTCCTATCCTACAAGTCAAACTGTCTCGACTTGTTATTTTCTAAAAACTTTTTTTTTAACTCAAGAACAATCTAATTAGGCAAGATATTTACACAATAAAATTTGTGCCCAAGTGAGTGTAAACAATGTTAAGAGAGTGAACACTAAATCGTGATATGCAATCAATAATATTCCTGAAATATCAAATCATGATTATGCAGTAGATATATTCTTATAAAGAATATGCACTCAAGAAATACAAAAACAGTATTTGACTATGAATATATTAGAAATTTAGGCACAAGTCAATATACATAGAATATCAAACTGTTTTTAACAAATAGTTTTAAATTAAAGCCATATTTAGTCTAATGAACTATTAAATTCTTTTAACAAGGTTATTGTTCTACAATCTCAGCCGAGCAAGCATAGTTTCAAAAAACGGCCGTTACGTAACGTATCGGCCGTTACGTAACGGTATCTGGAGTTCCCGTTTCGGATACACACCGATATATCGGATTAGACCAAATTCACACTCGTATCGCGATACGTATCCGATACGTAACGGTTAACCCGTTTCAGTCCGTTACGGTCCGTTACAGTCAAATGTTGTTCAGTTTTTGTATGGAAAAAAAAAGATGACAAACAGACACAGCCGTATGACTCATCATCTCAAAGAAAAAGTAGATAAAAAAGAAGGGGACAAAGACAAACCTGTGGGCTGTAAAGTGTAATGTAGATCCGCTAGGCTATGTTCAAGAGATTCCATTCCATCATCTTCTCCCCTTATTTATTTGTGTTAAGGCAAGGCAAGACTCACAAAACCCATTACACGGTTTCAAGCCCTTGCATTTTTTCCTCATCTCTCCAACTATTTTCCCATCGTCGGCGGCGGCATATCAGGAGGAGAGGCTCCTCCGAGGAGCACAATAGGAAGGCGACACAGCGTCTCCAGTCGGTGCCAGATCTCTGGGTCTCAGATCAATCAAGGTGAGTAAAACAAATGTTGGGTTTTGTTGGTGCCCTGGCCGTTCTTTTCAACTTATGTGAACACAAGTTGAGAGAGGGAGGCTTTTGGGTTTTGTTTGGCTGCTTGCTTGGCCGTAAGAGAGAGAGAGAGGGATTTTATTTGATGTAAAGTTTGTTTGTTTGTAAATATAAGAAAACCCTCATCTCATCTTGTTTTTTTTAACGGATGAGATGAGGTGAGTAAATAATAAAAAAATGTTATAAAGTTTATCAACAAATGTTATTAAAAAAATGTTAAAATAAATTATAAAAGTTATAATATTATAAAAAAAAAAACATTCAAAAAAATATTATAAAAAAAATGTTAAAACAAAACATTCAAAAATGTTATCAAAAAAATGTTTAAAAAAAGCATTCAAAATATTATAAAAGTTTATCCAAAAAAATTATTTAAGTCAATTAATTATTATCATATCTTAAAAAATTAATTATCATTCAAGTTAATATGCGTTATGATTTAATATGATATTATGTAGCAAAAATATTGTCTAAAAAAAACTAATAATAGTACCAAAAATAATAAAATTCTACCAAATAATTTAGAATTTTTTTTGTTAAAGTTTAGTACTTATTATTACGTTTTAAAATTTTATTATTATTCAATTTAATATTAAGTCAACTTATTATTTTGTTCTTTATATAAATGCATAAAAATAATGAACTTCTTGAAAGTCAACTTATTATTATTCAATTGTTTTCTATGATAGTTTAAAAAAAGAAAATGCCAAATATTATAAAAGTATATCCAAAATAATTATGTAAGTCAATTAATTATTATCATATCATAAAAAATTAATTATCATTCAAGTTAATATGCGTTATGATTTAATATGATATTATGTAGCAAAAATATTGTCTAAAAAAAACTAATAATAGTACCAAAAATAATAAAATTCTACAAAATAATTTAGAATTTTTTTTGTTAAAGTTTAGTACTTATTATTACGTTTTAAAATTTTATTATTATTCAATTTAATATTAAGTCAACTTATTATTTTGTTCTTTATATAAATGCATAAAAATAATGAACTTCTTGAAAGTCAACTTATTATTATTCAATTGTTTTCTATGATAGTTTAAAAAAAGAAAATGCCAAATATTATAAAAGTATATCCAAAATAATTATGTAAGTCAATTAATTATTATCATATCATAAAAAATTAATTATCATTCAAGTTAATATGCGTTATGATTTAATATGATATTATGTAGCAAAAATATTGTCTAAAAAAAACTAATAATAGTACCAAAAATAATAAAATTCTACAAAATAATTTAGAATTTTTTTTGTTAAAGTTTAGTACTTATTATTACGTTTTAAAATTTTATTATTATTCAATTTAATATTAAGTCAACTTATTATTTTGTTCTTTATATAAATGCATAAAAATAATGAACTTCTTGAAAGTCAACTTATTATTATTCAATTGTTTTCTATGATAGTTTAAAAAAAGAAAATGCCAAATATTATAAAAGTATATCCAAAATAATTATGTAAGTCAATTAATTATTATCATATCATAAAAAATTAATTATCATTCAAGTTAATATGCGTTATGATTTAATATGATATTATGTAGCAAAAATAGTGTCTAAAAAAAACTAATAAAAGTACCAAAAATAATAAAATTCTACCAAAAAATTTAGAATTTTTTTCGTTAAAGTTTAGTACTTATTATTACGTTTTAAAATTTTATTATTATTCAATTTAATATTAAGTCAACTTATTATTTTTTTCTTTATATAAATGCATAAAAATAATGAACTTCTTGAAAGTCAACTTATTATTATTCAATTGTTTTCTATGATAGTTTAAAAAAAGAAAATGCCTCGTGGAAGAATAGAGGAAGATGAGCCGGAGATCGCTCCAAGTGGGGATATTGGGTGGAAGTTTGCTACTCCAGTATTAAATAATAGATTGAAATTAAATTGCAAATTATGCGGAAGAGAAATAAATGGTGGTATAACTAGACTAAAACAACATTTAGCTCATGTAAAAGGACAAGTAAGAGGGTGTCCTAACGTCACAACCGAAATTAGGGAGCAAATAATGAAACATCTTCAAGGAACAAAAGCAAAAAAAAAAGATAAAGTTGCCCAAAAGGAAGGAGTCATTGATTATATTAGAAATGAGTATGGGGGTGATGGCTTTGAGGGGATTGTTGTTTCAAGTGATGATTCAGATCCCGAGATGACCATGGCAAGAAATATGAGTAGAAATGAATATAGGGAATGGGAGCAGACACAGAAGTTTAAATCAAAGGGTGGGTATGAGGCTGGAAGTTCAAGTAGAGCGAGTTTACCTAAAGCTCCTCAACGATCTTCTAGTATGTCTGGAATGCGACGTAAGGAATGGGTAGATATTAATTCGCCTGAATATAGATTAGCTGAAGTGGATGTGGACCTCCATCGAAGTAAGGGTCCTAAGCAACCTAAAATATCAACAAAACTTATGAAGGGTTTGCGAAAGAAGTTAGGACGAGCAGTTAGTCAGTTTGTGTTGTTTGGAAAACATTCTGCAAATATTGTTGTAAGCCCGTGGTTTGACCGGATGCTTGATGTCGCTAGAGAAGTTGGACACGGAGTGAAGCCTCCAACTCCGTATGAGGTCAATGAAGTTTTTTTGCCAATAGAGTTTGCTAGCTTGAAAAAATGGATTGAATCTCAAAAGCCAATTTGGAAGGAAAGGGGTGTTACTATTATATGTGATGGTTGGACAGGACCTACCAGGAAACATTTAATTAATTTTTTAGTTTATAGCAATCATGGAACAGTTTTCCACAAGTCCATTGATGCAACAGACGTGGTGAGTAGGACAGCGGACTATTACTTTCGCCTCATGGATAAGGTGGTTGATGAAATTGGAGAGGAATATGTTGTCCAAGTAGTAACTGATAATGAAGCGGCTATGAAAGCGGGTGGTAAGTTACTTATGCAAAAGAGACCGAATTTGTATTGGACAGCATGTTCAGCTCATTGTATTGACCTTATTCTTGAAGACATTGGGAAAAAGAAGAGCGTGGCGAAAGTGTTGGATGAAGCAAAAATTATCACCAGCTTCATTTACAATTATAATTGGGTTGTTGATTACATGAAGCGATTCACTAATGGTCGAGAGTTACTGCGTCCAGCCATCACTCGTTTTGCTACGAATTTTGTCACATTGGAGAGTATTGTGAGGCACAAAAAGGGCTTAGAGGACATGTTTCGATCTGATGAGTGGAAACGATGCAAGTGGTCAAAGTTGCCAAAAGGCAAGGAGGCGAAGAAGATAATATTTGACAGGGACTTTTGGTCTAAAGCAACAGATATTTTGAAGGTGCAGGAACCTTTAGTGAAGGTTCTTCGATTGGTGGATGGAGATTTAAAACCTACCATGGGTTTTATTTATGAAGCTATGGATAGGGCAAGGAAAGCAATTCAAAGAGATTGCCGCTATTACATAGATTTTCATAAAATCATTGACAAACGATGGCAGTTCCAATTACATCAAGACTTGCACGCAGCTGGTGAGTATAAAATTAGTTGTGTTTTATTTGTTAAAAAATTAATTGTGTTTTATTTGTTCAAAAATTTGATATATTATTTTTATGTCAATATATTAGGGTATTACTTGAATCCTCAGTTTCAATACGGTGATAATTTTACAAGCCTTTCCGACGCAATGGTAGGGCTTAGAAAAGTGATTCAGAGGTTGGAACCTGATATTAACAATCAGATAAAGGCAATTAACCAAGTAAGTCGAGAATATATTTATATTTTGTTAAGATTTTTCACTAATGTATTTAATATTTCGTGAAATGTTACAGATTTTGTTATTTCGTGATAAATATGATTCATTTGGAACCGAATTAGCTCAAACAGCAGTGTCACGAACAAATCCGGGTAATAATATGTCTTAATTTATTTACTATCAATTTCACTTTATATTTCAGTATACAATATAAATAAATCATTGTGTTTATCATGTGTAGGTGAATGGTGGATTCATTATGGCACATCTACTCCAGAACTTCAACGAATTGCTGTGAGAGTATTGTGTCAAACATGTTCATCTTCTAACTGTGAACGAAATTGGAGTACATTTAGCCTCATACATACAAAGACAAGAAATCGTTTAAAATCCCAAAAGTTAAATAAACTGATCTTTGTATACTATAATATGAGGTTAAAGATCAGAAATGCGACCAGAAGAAGCCAACAAAACATTGAGGAATCTTTTAATCCTATCAATTTGGATTACATTTTTGACGAAGATGACCCATTGTCTTCGTGGCTGGAAGAGACGGAAGAAGCTCTTTTAGACGGTCAAGACAATTCTGAATGGTTGGATGTCGATGAAAATGATCAAGATGATCATGCTACTTTAGTTCCTTCTGGTAGTGGAACTAGTAGCGGTGGTAGTGGCGGTGTTGGCTTGAGTCAACCAAGTAGTGGTACTCGTGGAGATACTGCTAGCGGCAGTTATGGAGGTGGTGCTGGTGGTAGTTATGGAGGTGGTTTTGCTGGTAGAGATGTGCAATATGAAGGTAAATAAATATTGCAGTCTAAATTTTATTTATAGTATTATATTATTCTTATATTACACACTAACAAAAATATATCATTTACTGAAACAGGTGATAGTTACTCACCGTATCAAGGGGACCCTGGAAGTTATGGACTTCGGGGTGATGATGACAATTTGGAGGATAGACAAAATCTTCAGCCATGGGGTGGGACACGAAGGCGTACACGTCGTCCAATGGGAGATAATTTAGAGAACCGTTTTGTTGAACTTGATCTTAGAGCTCGTGGAAACGAAAGAAGAAACCCACAAGCACAAAGAAGAAACCCACAAGCACAACCCACGTATCCCCATCCCCCTGAATTCTCATATTATCCCCCACCACCACAACACTATTATCCACCCATCGGGTCATATTACTATCCTCCTCATCCACCCGAACCTTCATATAATACCGTTTCATCTACTGAGAACTATCCACATGGGTATATGGTTCTGCCAGTGCCTCAAGGTTATTTTCCACAACAAGGGGCATCAAATGAAAGTAGCAATTTTGGAATGGGTGCATCTAATTCAAGTACTTCACATTCTAATTACTTTGGATATGAATCACATGAACGGCCTAATAATGATGATGATGATATAGAGATTCTTAGAGACCCGCCACGACATTCTTTTTTGTGGTGAAAGCATGAAATCATTTGTAATATATGTAATTTAGTTTATTATCATATTTGTTTAATGGTATGGTGGTAATGATTCATAATTGTCCAATGACTTTAAGTATGTAATTAGTTGTTAAATTTAAGCATGTTACAAGTTGTTATTGAGTGATGTGTTTTTAGTATTTGATTAAGTAATAAAATGCTTTTATGATGTATTTTTAGTATTTGATTAAGTAATAAAATACTTTAATGTTCTTTAACACTATGTAATGAACCCACATATTAATTAAATTCAACATTATAGAGTCAAAATAAAAGTATCCTTTTAATTTATGGTATCTGTGAATGATAAAAAAAAATTCACGCTTTCGGTAACCGATTCCCGTTACATTACGTCCGATACTCCCGATACCATTACACCGATACCGCAACCATTACGTTACCCGATACCGTTATTTAAAACTATGCTAGCAAGTATATAAGGGCCAAATATTGTTCTTGTTCAAGTACGGTCACATGTACTAGTCAATTAAGCATATGACAGTCCACACATAATCTTTTATCTAATCCTTTAACACATTAGGTTTAAATATATAAAACTATATTAGATATGAAATATGAATAAGAAAATATCGACAAGTGATTTGTGTGTGAATAATTTTTAAAGTTACACACAAATACGATTTAAGATAACAAACCAAGATGAATCGAAAACAAAACAGTGTATATCTGTGTGTGATTTTTGTGTTCAAACTAATGCAATATTAAGACCCAAGGAAGATCTTAACTAAACAAACCAGTTCTAAACAGTTTCAGGAATTAGTTGTGATTACTGTGTGTGATTTGTATATCTAAACACAAATATACAAATATAATAGGTTCAACACGGTTCTTTGACAGAATACAAAACAACATACACTAGTGGTGATGTTTAATGAGTTTATAGCTACAACAAAATATTATATTCATATGTTCAACAACGTATAACAAATAATGCCAAGAATTGATCTAAATAGATCTACACGGTAGAGGGAAGAGATTTCATTTTTATAAGAACAAGCATGCAAATTAGAAATGAAAATCTTAGGCTCATTTTTAAAGAAATTTTCACAATAGTAATACCAAACCCTAAGACGAGAGTTTCGAAATGTTTTTGAAGGATTAAAACAAGTTCAAATAAGAATACACATCAACAAAGATTAGAAAACATATATGTGTTCATGCGTTTGATTTGATCTACAATGAAGATTAAATCGTATGAGAAAAACGGTGTAATGTGTGTGTATAAACTCTCTCTCTCTCTCTCTCTCTCTCTCTCTATATATATATATATATATATATATATATATATATATATATATATATATATATATATATATATATATATATATATATATACACACACACACACACACACATAAATTGGTAGAGGTTTGGCGTGTTTTTCGATTAAACTCGACAATTAAAAACGATGAGCAAAGCTCTCAATTTATAGAGGAAATGAAAGTTTACTGATTGGTTAAAATGAATATCACATGTATTGAAAGAAAAACACTCATATCCCTAGATTAAAAGTTGATCTAATGGCCATAAAAGAAACACAAAACGTCCCCTTAAAAACAAGACACCTGTACGCTAACTGCCAAGAGAAAAACATGTGTAATAATGTGGCCCAAACCTTGCCATTTTAAAATGAGGTGCGAACTAGCTGGAACACACTAACAATAAAAATCGTGAGCTGTTAAGGTTCTTAGATATTACCGTTGGCAATTAAAGGAGAACAAAGGCTTTATTACAATATTGATAAAACAATTTCGTTTAAAATATAAAACCATAGGCTGTAACCTGGTTGGGTCAAATTAGGGTAGGAGAAGGTGTACACGCCAACAACTAAGGCTATAGCTATTAAATTTTCTAAGGGCTATAGTTTACTATATGGTCAGCTAGTAGACAAATCTCATGCAAGTCTAAAGGGATAAACCGGCCAGCTAAATACTATTACCATACTATTATAATGAGAGATATGAATATAATACATTTAAGTAAATAACCTCGCACACTACCATATACGAATGAATATACAAAGCAAAATTAAATGCTACAAATTCATACATGCTAAAATTAATTAGCAAATAAACATTTAAACTTCCAAATTAATTCTAAAACTTATTTTAAATTAAAGTTTAATTGCATTAATAATTTTCAAATTATTTTTAGAATGTTTTTTAAAATTCTTTTTAGACGAAACAAACATATAATCACGAGACATGATATAATGGGATGTAATGTAGTGCAGTGTCCTTTGTGACTTATAAAAAAGTCCTATGAGTCAGTTTCACAAGGGTGTGAGAGACTACCTTTACTCGAGCTGAATTCTGAGATGTAGTAGGCCAAGAGGAGAGCATGGAATAGGTCTACTAAACTCAATATGATTGCAAAAAATATTTTGTCAAAATTCAAGTCCAACTAAATGAAGGTCTATATAGCTAAAGCACAAAAACAAACCCTAAGATTGTTCTATATAGGGACCTTCAGTTACTCTGGTGATTCTAGGCTTTGATAGCACTAGAATGCAATCACTCGGATATAGGAATGTTGGAATAAAGTTGGAGAACTTCACTTCCAACCTAAAATTCCATATCATCAATTCCAATACAAGTTACCAGTTTCTGATTGGAAGGATGTGGATGCATACGCATTGCGTAGAGCCTTCCACTTTTCACCAATGTGTGGAAGACAATATTTATGGAACAGAGATAGTGATCAAGGCAACCGAGAGGCCTTTTATAGGTGGAGGAAGTGCATCTAGTTGATGCAACATTTTACAGTAGGCTTGATGAAAAAAGAAAAGTTAATTTGATTAAAGGAGTTGAGGAATCCTAAGAAAGTCACGAGGAAGGTTAAATAAAAAAATCTATTTATGATAGCCCGAGTACACGAGTGGTACCCTATGAAGCAAAGGATAAAGGAAATAGGAGGTTGGAAGAAGGCGCAAGACCTACCAAGGCTTACGATAAAGTGGTTTTTCCCAATGACAAAGTGATTTACCATATGTAATGGTGTGCGCAGGCGGCATTCTGGGATGAGAGCACTAGTCCAGTGCTAAAATGCTTTGTAGTTGATGATTCCCATATAATTGAGAATTTTGAAGAGATAAAAGAAGCTCCAGAGTGCATAAAATATGGATCGGGAGAACAACTTCAAGAGCTAGAAAAGTTGAACTTGGGGAAGAGGCTGGCGACGAGAGACCCATCTTTATCTCTAATGGTTTGCGTCCAAAGTAATGAGAGGATACTATCAACCTACTTAGAGAGTTCACAAATGTGTTTGTATAGAATTATATGGAAATATCCGAAACAAAAATAGAGGTTAGATCTCATAAATTGAATGTTTTACCTAATGTGTTACCAATGAGACATGCTACTTGCACTTACAAAGCTAAGTTAGACTTGAAGATAACGACAAAAGTTGATAAAATGCACGCAGCTAGTCTCATTAAACCCACCCGATATCCTACTTGGTTTTCGATCATTGTGCAAATTGCTAAAAAGGATAAGAAATAAATCAAAATCTATGTGGATTTTATAGACTTGAATTGTGCTTGCCAAAAGGATGAATTTACATTACCTGGAATGATAGTCTGGTGGATGTGACTGTCGGGCATGAAATATACATTTTTATGGATGGGTATGTTGAATATAATAAAATTAAAATGGATTCATTGGATTAAGAGAAGACCACTTTTTGAACTCCTCTTGGCAATTTTCACTACACAGTTATGCTGTATGGTTTGAAGAATGTCAGAGTGACATATCAATGAACTATGATGGCCATATTTCACGACTTATTTCATGAAATATTGGAATTCTTTGTGGATGACTTGGTGGTGAAATCGAAAATAGAGAGAAAATAAATTTAGGATTTCAGAATAGTTTTTAAACATTGCCGAAAGTATAAGATGAGTATGAACCCCTCAAAATGTGACTTTAGGGTTACCGCATGCAAATTCCTCAGGTTATTTTTAATAGAAAAATCATGCAAATGACTACAGAGAAGCAAAAAGAAGTTTTGATAATACATGTACCAAGAAGTCAGAGGTAACTCAAAATTTTCTCGAGTAAGTTTCTTATTTGAGTGGATTTATACCTATTTTGGCATATATTACCCATCCTTTCTCATCACTCATGAAAGACAAGGTGAAGTGGGTATGGGGCAACGAGTAATATAAGGCATTTGATAGGATCAAGAAGATTCTTACCTCTCCCTCAACTATGATTCACCCATAAGTAAGTAGGCCTTTGCTATTGTATTCAACTTCCACATATGGTCTATTGGGGCTTTACATGCCCAATAGAAATAAGGATAGGAAATTCCTGTATATTACTTATCCTGAGTAATATCCGGGACTGACTCTAGGTACACAAGTATAGAAATGCACTGTTTAACCTTGATGTTGGGTAGATTAGAAGTTAAGGTACTACCTGCTCGTATATATAGCACATATCATCATCAAGTGTGATCCTATCAAGTACCTTCTCATCAGAACCATTTTAGTGGGGCAAGAAGACAAGTCATTTGTTATACTCTCAGGATGTAGCCTGAAGTGTCTTACACCGACAGCTATCAAAAGTCAAGCTTTGGATGATCGTTTAGCTAACTTCCCAAGCTAACTTTTTAAACCCCCGAGTGAGGAGTTACTAGAGGAAAGCTATCAAACCCACTTGGTAAGAGTGATGGAAGAATGGAAAATTGAATTATATAGTTCTTGTGCACAAGGTAGTGGAGGAGCAGTAATCATCCACTCCAATACCGTTAAAAATATCATTATCTATTACAAGTTATACTTTAAGTGCTCGAACAATGAAGCAGAATATGAAACACCTATCCTTTATCTAATAAAATCTTTGAGAAGAGGAGCCAAAGTTTTATGCATACGAGGGGATTCTAAACTTGTGGTTGAACAAGTTATTGGAGAATCTTCTCTCAAGCATACTAACCTAGATCCTTATCGAGCAATCATTCGATGTTTGTTGAATTAATTTCTAACTATTAAGGTACAGAGTTACCCTAGGATGATGAAAAAACATCCTGATGCTTTAGTAAAAAATGCTTAGAAGTTGGAGATGAATGATCCAGAAGATATAATCACTTTTTGGGGAAGAATAGTGCCGATAACGATGAGATCTCTATTTCTAAGCAAGGATCCTAGAGGAGGGATAACCTCCATAGTCACACATTTGGAAACATATAAAAGAAAGATAAATTTACCAGAAATAAAAAAAATTCTATATGCCCTAAGGCAGTCTTTACTTCAAAGGTCCTGGGGAATACTTGACTTAATGTGTGGGAGAAGAAGAAGCCCACTAGAAGATGCAAGTGATGCATGCAACTCACTATGATGACACAAATATTTCACTCATAGACTTGTACATTAAGGAGGTTACAACTGGCCCAATATGATCATAAATATTTCTCGATTGCAGCAAGGTTGTCTGAAATGCCAAATTCAGTTTGATCAGCCAACAGAGGATCACATTGTGAAAGAGTTGGATGATTGGAGGAATCCTTACATAGCCTAATTCAAATATGAAGAGTTACTCGTTGAGCGAAAAATGAGATCTACTTGAAGAAACAAGCGAATTATTTTTACTTAGTCAAAGGAGAATTATACATAAAAGGGTAAACTGAGAAAGCTTTGAAGCTTGTCGCCGTGATGGAAGTGGAAAAGTTATTAAAGGAAGATCACGAACCCTCTGACTCGCTCAGAAAATTGTATAGCGCAAGTGTACGCTAATCGCGAGAGTAATAAAAGACCGGTAAGACCGGGGTCGATTTCCGCAGGGAGTTATATGAAGTACCGAGGATATTCTTTCAGTTAAAAATCAATAAACAAGAATAAAAGATAAAAAGAAAAGATGATTTAGGTTATACGTGTTGTAACGAACCAAAGCGAACCAAGATAAATGGAACACTTCACAAAATAGAAACAGGACAAGCGAGATTTATAAACAGGATTATGAAACGATTCTTTAACAAAAGGTTAAGGAGCATTCTCCCACCTCGGATGCGCATAACTCAACGGATTCTTCCGATTAAATCACAATAAAATGGGAATAATATATCAATATCAACAATCCTACATGAAGGATGTCAACCCAACAATATAAGATGAAGGTAACAATATATTATCGGACAAATGCGTTGATGTTGGAGTTAAGTCTTAAAATACAACCCTTACATGATAAGAGAGGATAAAATCCTATGAAACTCCAATCTCAACCCACACACCCATTTATTGGATTTAATCATTGAACCAAGCCAAGAACTAAACTCTCCAAGGTGGGTTTATGCTCCCAATCTAGGGAGATTAGCTACTCATGACACCAACCATATCAAAACACATCATTAAACTAATAGTAAGTGTAATAACAATAATGAGACTAAGCATTCAAGGCACAAACACAACATTAATTGCACCACACTGTAACAAGGATCAACAAGAAACAATAGAGGAGGAAATTTACTTGCAATAAATGAACTTGATGATGAAAATGACAAGCAAATTATCTAGCCCTAGGAGAGAGAGAGAAGCCAACAAAAATCCCTTTTATCTATTTCTTTTCACACGAATGTAATCAGATCTTTTACAAGAATAAACCACCACAAATATATACTAAGTGGAAGAAAACCACAAAACAAGGGTGGTAAGGCCAAACCAAAACTGCGGGGGTTTTGCAGAAAATGAAGTACCGGTCGACCGCTGGTCAGTGACCGGTCGACCGCTTATCAAGGAGAGGGCACACTGTCTCATTTCGAAGGCAAAAGGCAAAACACCGGTCGACCGCTTATCTTGGACCGGTCGACCGCTCCTGCAAACATCAGCACTCTCCCCTCTTTTGATACACAACAAAGGGGCTCGGGAAAACGCCCATAACTTGGTCATCGTGAACCGAATTGACAAACCGTCAGGGGCTACGCGAAGTTGGCAAGAAGAACTACAACATCCGTGAAGGGTTCGGGTACAAAGCTCGAATGTAGGAATGACAGAATTACCCCTGAAGTTGCGTAAAGCACTGAACGTTCCCGGATGACGCGCACTTGCACCGTTTAGCATTCCAATCCCTACAAAAGCTCAAATAAACCTCGCAAAGCATATATATATGGAAACCAAGGGTTATACAGTACAAGAGCTTAAATACGTGAAATAACGGTCGCAAGCGTGCGTGCATGCATAATTAACGGGCGCAAGATATACAATATTTGCGACTAATCACCCTCGCATATTGGTGGAGCAAAATTATATGATCAATTAATGAATCTGGGTAATATTGGCCTACAACGGAAGTATACTCCATCAATTTTGTGAAAATATGAAGAGCATTTCAATTGCGTAGGAATCTGGTACATGCTCCATCGGTGAGCTTACAGAGCTTGGATGCTCCTTACCCGTTCCACATTTGGGCATTTGATTAAGTAGGAAAAATCACCCTATCACATTTGGGCATTTGGGTATGTGGAATTGAGTATATACATTATTGTGTATATATGCATTAGAATAGTGAAATTGGGTACATACATGAAATTGGACTACTATATACACACATACTCTCATGCGCACATATATATACACATATTCACATGCACATTTATATATACACATACTCACATGCGCACATACACACACACTCACACACACACACACACACACACACACACACACATATATATATATATACTCATGCATGCACACATATATAAACATATACTCACACGCGCAAGACATGGATTCCTATATGTAAATTATGACCCTTATATACTCACATGAGCACACATACACACCCACACCCACACCCACACCCACACCCACACCCACACCCACACCCACACCCACATACATATACTTTTGATAACATATTAGATTGAATAATACATTAACTTGTTTTCTTCTCATTCCATGTGTGTATGCAATTGGAAAACAATTATTGAAGATCAATTGATTTTAGGTGTCTTATTTATCCAGGTAATTGTATTTATTTTTTCTTTTATGTAACAATCTCGTATATAGTTATAACTTATTGGTTAACCGTTGTGGCTGTGTTCACTCCTTATTTAATGGTTGTTAATTGGGTGAACACAAATTGGTGGAAGGGCTTGCACATTCGGTGGGCATATAGTAACTTTAGGATTAATATAATTAAAATGAACTTAAATTGGGATTGTTGATACTGTGTGGTTGGATATTAATGCATATATTTTCTTGGTTTGACTATTGTGGTTGTTCTCACCCTTCCTTAAGTGCTTATTGTTTGGGTGAACAAAAATTGAGGGAAGGACTTGTACATTTCATCGATACGTAGTAATTTTAAGATTAATTTAATTAAAATGAACTTAAATTGTACTTGTTGATAATAAGCAATTGAATATTAATGCTTATATCTGTTTGGTTAACTATTGTGGTCGTGTTCACCCCTTCCTTAAGTAGTTGTTGTTTGGATGAACACAAATTTCTAGAAAGAATTTCACATTTAGTGGACGCATAATAATTTTAGGATTAATTCAATTAAAATAAACTTAAATTGGATTTGATGTATATTTTTTATCGGTTGGAAAATAACAATTAGTTTAGCATTATTAGACATTACCTTTATGATTCATTTCGACACCCTCCTTTTATACATTTTCTCAGGAAAAATGAGTCACAGTAACAATTACTTTCAAAAAGAGTATGAGAGGGTGCAATTGTACCACACTAAAATAACTTTTATTAGTGCGCGCCATACTGATGGAACTCCTATTTACAAGCATGGAAATAGAAAAATTTGAACTGTTTAATTACCTTACAAATCGTGGAGTTGATCACTCGCAATCTTACATGTTCAATCATATTCTTTTTTCTTGCTAGAATGCTGGGATAGGCAATAGAGAATACATTTCGTCTTCATAATTCCGACAGGGCACTAACGCCGGTGACACTGTTAGAATAGGATGAAAAAATATTCATCCATTGTCTATACAACTCCATAAAGAGAACATTCACCCATATTGTGACATTTTGCGACATAAGCACATTAAAAATGAGCTTGTAGATAAGTTAAAAAATAATGGATTTTGACTTCTTGTCACGGACCTTTATATGTCAATCGTAAATACGCTTCCACCCAGTTGGTCGTATGCAAAATTTTATAAATTTTTAAATACTAATATCATTGGATGAAAATCAAGCACATCGAGCATATTTTATAAACCATTGAAAAGGTACATACACATATATATACATTCGTCACTAATATTTTTTAATTGTAGGAAATGTCGAACAAGAATGAAAATGATCAACCAAATAACGAGCCACTCCCAATTGGGAGCTCTTCTATACCCCAACCTCAATTCACATCACTCACGAGTTGACAATACTCTACTCCATCGCAATACCATCTACCACTCAACCTCAGAGTCATCAAACTAAAAAAAACCCTATGAATCCAACATCCCACCTCCCACTACCAAGGAATACCAAGCCAATGATAAGATTCCCATTGGTTTCTCCATGTTTGGGAATTATCTTAGTGGTAAAAAACTCGACGTCCAGATTTTTAAAGCCTCTTGCCTATATCTTAAAAAGATGATTTTGGGCGTCGGGGGATCAAGCAACTGGAAGAAGGTTGATACTTCCATAAAGGATGATGTGTAGGAATAATTTCGTAAGAGTTGTACATTCCCATCCGATTAAAAGGAAAATCTTTGTTTCCGAAAAGATGATCAAATGAAAACCTACCGGAAGAACCTTCGAAAGAATTTTTTTCCCATGGGAAGAATAAAGTTATGATGTTTCGGACTTGAAAAATAGAGTTCCCCTAAATGTTCATATGCTCATAGACCAATGGAACAACTTTTTCGAGAATGGGGCCAGGGAGAGAAAACGGACTAAGAGGGAGAAAAATAAACTGAATAGGTCAAAGAAAGTTGATGTCCATAAACTTAGGAAAATAGTCATATGATGATTTAAATGGTGATTTGACGGACATGACCAAAGGGACTCTGAAAGAAGGTAAAGATCCTAATCGGGTCAACTTGTACTTGCGTGCCTGATGGGAAAAAGGGACAAATAAATTCTCAGATAAATTGAAACCAACTCTGTTGAGTTTAAATTTTGTTATTATATATATATATATATATATATACACACACACATATTATAGAAAAATAATGTGAAAATGAATCCTAAATATAATGTTATGTTATAGGAAATGATAAAAGGCATGTCGAGCAGTCAGTTCGAGTGCAACCCTTATGAAAATTGAGTAGATTCCCTAGCCAAGGTAATTGTGAGGGACAAAAATGGGAGGATAAAAGGTGAGGGATCACATATTTCAAGTAGTAAAATACAACATACTATACATTGATTGGATGAGATATCTTCCATGGTAAGTCACGTGTCGATCCAGGCAGAAGAGGAAGCCATAACAAAATAAGAGGTGTCAGAGCTTAGGTGGGAGGTGGGTAATATTAGTATAAACATGGCAATGAAGATGAATGAAATCAAGTGGTTAGACCAAGTTTTTACTCAGCAACATGGTTTACCCTCCCAAATGACTCCTCAAACATTCCCCTATAATACGCCTTAAGGTTACCCCTCCCAATTGCCACCTCCTCCAGCTTTTTCCTCCAAATGCCTTCTCCTGAAACATTTTATGGATCATCCTCATCCATGCATGGTGACTATGGCGAGGAGTGTTATATAACAAACTTGTCTAATAGCAGGGTCGTTGGCATGTGCATGCTTGTTTCCATGAATGCCGGAACAACTTTCCATAATCGCCCTTTGACGATGGGTAAGGCTAAGATATTTATGATAAAGTATACAATGGTTTCAGAGATGATCCTATATATGTTGAACATGGTGAAGGGCCTCTGTTAAAAAGATTATAAAAATTATCACATTTCCTTACAAATTTATTTATTGGTCAGAAGCAAGCGACGAACGATGGACATCATAAGTTCTTTTAATTTTAATTTTAATGACATATCAATTTGTTTGTTTTTATTTCATATTTATTGAATGCTCGGGTTGAATGAGCTTGAATTTTCTTGAATTATAAATCGAGGGTTCTTGTACCTAACATGACCTTTATTTCAACCAATTTATAAAGGCGACTTGAATTTTAAAGATTATTTAATGGATTTTTGATAATATAAAGAGTGTATGGGAGAGAGTAATAGATTCTTTGATAATCATGTAACTGGCATTCATGAATTTGTTAAATATGTCGATAGAAATCTTAATAGTGATAAGATTCTGTGTTCGTACAACCATTGTTGAACGACAGATTAGATAGTTAATCGACCATGAAGAAGATATTTAAGGGTTTGCGTTTGAAGTATAAATATATTCATGCATGGAAGTATGATTGCATGTTGTACCACAATAAACATGCAATGAAGGATGAGTGTCCTATATGCAATGAGATAAGATATATGGTTTGTGAGAGTGGAATAGATAAACCTGCAAAATTGCCAGAAATCAGAAGAAAAATTGCACGATGAATGATTTTAGGGCATGGGTATCACAAGAGGTAGTTTCTACCTCTTTTGTAGTTGTTATTTATATATGTGTTTTAAAGCATGCCCTAATATAAATCCATTAATAAATGTAGCTTTTAAAAAGAGTTGATGTATCTTCAAGGCATGCACGCCTAGCCAAAGGTCCAAATTTCCATGCGAAGGAGTTTTTAAAATTCTGCATCAATAATTTTAATTTCATCTCATACCCATGCGAGGAAAAACAATTGACATAAAATAACGATATTTGAATTGCTGCTTAGACTTCTTGTGTGTCTAGCAAAAGCAATTAAAATCAAAAGGATATGATGCTGACTTATTATGAGATTGTCCAACAAATCTTGGAATAGATTACTTAGATTTCAAAGAATTCATCTTCTATTGTGACGGGATAAAGGCGGAGGACACTACAAATGATTGTAAAGTCAATCCTGCCATAAAACATGTCATGGTAGATTTATTTAAGATGAAGAGTAAAAATTTCATGGTCGACGAGCCTTTTATATCTTCTTTTCAAAATGTGAAGAATATATCTACTCAAAGTGCTTAAATGATGATAATTGGTCTGTTATTATGCATGCACTGATGATGCTAGAAATAGCACCACCAGATCAAGGTGTTGGAGAGCTCAAACTAGTAAAATAATGGCAGCCAGTAAGCAGTACAGACATAGAAGGAGATGGGGAGAAGAGGAGAAACACACCAATATAAGTGGTTCAGCCTATCCAAACCTACGTCCACTGTTCAGGTGAGTGATCTTCACTAATAAAATACGGTCTCTAATAGCCTTGTGATAGAATGCACTCACTTTCTCTCTCTATTGTGTAGTTTAACAGAGCTTTCGCTAAGGTTTACAGTCTCGATCTCCCTTCAAGTAAGGGGAAGACAAGTATATATAGTGCTTGGGAGGTGTAGTATACCCCCCAACAAGTAATGAGCATGAGTGTGATTATCTAGAAAATCTCATGTGGACACCTGGCTATGCCACATGTAGATAATAATAACCAAATATTCCCTTACGTGAGGGAATGATTTAGTTATAACGGTTGTCCACGTGTTAATTCTTCTTTGTGCTTGCATATGGTCTGACTTGTGATATCATTAACTGGAACCTCGGTCTATCCGGGGATAGGGTTGATGATTTTGATAGGTGCATTGGTCCTCCAACCATGAGTATAACCTCAGATGAATTACCTACTCAAGGTTAGGTAACTAGCCCGAATTGTGGTGTCGGCTGAAGCAGATTATGAAAGTGGTCCTAGTTGAACCTATTGGATTGTTAGTGACCTCGGCTGCTGCCCTGCCTAGGTTGATCCATGTGGAGTCGACCTTCCAAAGGACTACCTTCTTGCTGACTTGTGTGGCCCTCCTGATAACTCAGCCGCGAGGTAGGATGATGTTGTTTCTTAGAGTACGAGAGTACACTTTGGTCATATTAATCACCCATATCTCTTAGCCTTCTATGAGATTAAATGGATGAGGGGTATATATGTTCGACTGCTTGGGAGTATGTTTCTTCATATTGGGATGTGTGTTTCCATTGGGACACATGTCACACTTAGAAGTGGTTTACGTCTGCCCCAAGATAATGATTAATGTGACATAACCTTTTAGGGTTTCGAAGTGAAATGATGAGTGCCTTGGTCTTCACGCCTAATCATTACAACGGTTTAAATACCATTTTCTATTTCCTCTCTCTTTCTTCTTCCCATTGGTTTCCCGCTTTGAACATTCTCTGTAAATAAAAACCATAAAACCTCCATATCTTTTCCGTGCACAAGGTTTTCTGCTCTTAATCCCTTCTTCATACTCACTCAGGTACTATTCTCCAACCTTTGTTTTTTATTTATGCTTCTCAATTAATTGCTTGTCTTCTCCGGCGATATATTTGTTTTCCAGTGAGTTTTTCCACTGTTATCTGGTGATTTTAGGGCCAAGGTCATAGTTTCTAGGTGACCCTCAGGCCATATTAAGTTGTTTTGAGGTTTTTTTAGGTCGGAATCCCTACTTTTGGGTTTTTCGGTGGCCCTCCAGTCATCATCTCTGGTGTCCTGTAGACACCCTATCCTAGTACCCTCAAAATACCTCCTTGGGTCCCTAGCACTTTTCCTCCAACCCTAAGACCCCAGGTCATTCTCTAAACCCTAACCCAAAGGCCACTCGGATTTCTTAATCCCCGTTTGACTTTGGTAAATTATTGAACCTAAGCGAAGCTCATTGCACCTTCATTGGGCTTTGAATCCCCTTTCCTGCAGTCCCTACTGTGTGAGAATTGGCCTTATGGTTTGCACATACTTGCATTTTACTCTGAAAACCCCCGTCCAGAGGCCATCAGGCACTTTCGAGCCCCGTTTAAATTTAGTCAACTCTTGAACTCCGAAGTGTCCTAATAGATTTTCATAGGGCTTTGAATCAATGATTCCGATTATGCGTAATTCAGACTTATGGTTTGCATTTTGTGCTAATTTTTTCAAAAAAGTCCTTTCTAGACTATAGGCCCCCCGGGCCCCCTGCCTATAGGTAGGGGGTCTAGGGTGCCTATAGGTAGGCCTGTTAATGGATCGGGTCCAGATCGAATCTAGGGAGATCCATATCCATTTAGTAGGCACTTAATCGGATTGGGGTTCTAGTTGGGTCTTAATGGAATCTACAATGTTGGATCCAGATCTGGATCCGATCAAGTCTGGGTCTGGACATATATACACTATTATTTTATATTTATTTTTATTTTATCCCCCTTTTTTATTTTTTAATCTTAGATTAAAATATCTTGTAATGTATTATATTGTTAAAGATATATTTATAAATATATATAAATTTAAAATCTATATATATATATATATATAATGTACAAGGGGGGTCGGGTCTTCAGGTCCGAGTTTTATATAGAATCCAGACCCTACCCGTGTAATAAACGGATATTCGGGTCCCAAAAATATGCTTAGATCATATTATAAGTTCGGGGTTCGGATCGAGTTCGGGCCTAGACCCTACCCATTGACAGGCCTAGCATGCTAGGGCCTATGCCGATCGGAAGTCCCCTGAACCCTAATTCTTACTATTTAAGGAGGCCATAACCTCATTTCCAATGACCCCTTTTTCAGCAATCAAAACATTCCTTCCTTGAAATCAGTGCACTGCCACTCCAAAAAATCCATATTTCTAACATTCCTTTTATTTTTCTTACCTCACTTTCATAGCACCTTTTTACTCTCACCTCACCCCTACCTCACCTCATCCCATCACAATAAAATCAGCCTTCTCTCCTTCAAAAATCTGTTGCAAAATCTTCTAGGAGGTCTATTCGTACTATCTTCTAATTCATTTAATTAGTATTGTTTGTTTACTTTACTTCCATTTTTTATATCTTTTAGTCTTTCTCCTTTATCTCACATCAGCTAATATCCCTTTTTATTACTAGTATTCACATGATATAATTTCATAAAACCAAAAAGTCAAAAAATAGGGTTTACTTATAAACCCCAAATTAGGATTTCGTCTTTTTTTCCTACACGTTTACATTTGATCACATTTTCTTTAAAATAAACTAAGGAGGAGTCCTAAATTTGGGTTTATGAGATAAACCCCATCCTTGTGATATGTCGAACTACATGGACTTTGATGCCTATTTTTACTACGAAGGCGTCTCGGTCATTATCGGGATTCGAGTCCTAATTTGCTCATTGCTTTACTTCGTTTATATCTTATATTTAGTATTATTGCGCATATGCACGCATATATATTAATTTTCCCACCCGACATGCACATTCACTTTCTCATAGTGAATCCTTATTTGGTGGTCATTAACATCATATTTTCTATCATTCTCTTTCTTTCATATACTCCTTAGGATGGCTCCTCTTCATTCTTCCCATAACATGAGTTAAGAAATCCTTTTTCCTCACTTATTTTCAGATCACACACATTTTACATATAAGTTATATCTTGGAGAAAAAGGAGAACATTATTATATCCCATGAGAGATTGAAAGGGCGGAATGGGTGCCTAACACCTTCCCATTCCGTAACTTAGTCCTGGACCCTCGATTCATTTGATTTTATATGCATCAATGTGTCTTTTGATGTCTTTTTTAGGGAGGCTACATTATTTTGATTATTTTGATAAAAATAGGCCAACAATTTCACTTTCTACATTTTCCTCCCCCTTGACGATGATCAATTTATATCTGTGGCAGTCCGCGAAGATCGTGCGAGTGGCGAAAAGAGGATTCCTATCCTCGAATCCCCACATACACTGAGAGATACTTCCTATTCTCTCTCCTTTTGGGTCTATCTCGCACCAGAGGAATCCCAGATGGACACAGTGGCCACTCGGCTGGGGATTTAGTTTTTAGAGAACTAGACTTTATTTCACATGGATTTTATTTCCATTTCTTTTATTTCTCTCTATTTTTCTACATGCATACATATGCCTCCATTGTACATTCTTCTTACCTTCATACTTACATGTTATATATTTTCCTTGTTCGTATCATGATTTTTATATCATTCTCTATACTATGCTCTTTTCTTATCTTATATATATATATATATATATATATATATATATATATATATATATATATATATATATATATATATATATATATACCATTTTCCTATCACGCTTTACTCACTTTTACATAGTTAGCATGTTTCACTCCATTTACTCACGTTTGCACATACTTCACCTCAATTCTAGATATCCATACTTAGTCACACTATCACAGACTCTTACATTATTCTCACTTTTAGATACCCACATGTTGCTCATATGTTTCACACACCACTTTCATATATCCATGCTTAGTCTCACTAGGAGACACTTACATAATTCTCCCACTTGTATATATCCATATATTTTTTCACTCACACATGTTCCCATACCACTCTCACTTTACACATATTTTTATGTATATTCACATATCTCACATTTTGTATATATAACCATGATTAGTTTTACTCCTCATGCTACATGTATATTCTATGTTCTATCTAATTATGGTAATATTTCTCTCACTTAGCATACATAAAATTCTCCATAATTGCTGATTACAACTCATGCATTCTTGCACATTACATCACTTGAGTATTACAGTATTGACCAAAATTTTATCCCATATTGGGCGGTCACTTCGTAATGGGTGTCACTCCTACGAGGCATGGTTAACCTAAGCAATATGATTCCCACCTTCCATTATATCATTACCTTCGATGTATATTGAATGGTTTTTCCCGCAGCGTACCGCTTGATCGAACACACGAAGGGAGGTATATATCAAGGAACTCTTTCACATGTTGTAAGTATATCGAATTTACTCTCACACGTACCATCTCCACGAGGTATATCATGAGGCAATTCAAGTACACTCAGGTATATCAAACGGCTTTTCCCCACATAACGATGAATGATTGTCGTTATAAGTAAGAGGTTTGTCGTGGAAGTCATGTCAAGGGGGAAACCTTTCCACTAACCCACCAATGCGTTAACCTTTTATAGGCATCCACTCTAGGACACTCTGTTCTAATGCGAAACTCTATCGAAATTTTGGGCGTCGCATTACCACTCAAATTTTTACGTTAT
Organism: Sambucus nigra; assembly: GCA_949130495.1. Classification (NCBI taxonomy): domain Eukaryota; kingdom Viridiplantae; phylum Streptophyta; class Magnoliopsida; order Dipsacales; family Adoxaceae; genus Sambucus; species Sambucus nigra. The sequence goes on along the minus strand of OX422215.1, from coordinate 286,865,023 downwards.
TTTGCCCGTTTTTAAAACATGACATGTCCGAGTCTGAAAACAAGTAAAAACGTCTCTTGCATCGTATACCCTTATCTTTTCCCAAGACTCAGATCCTGTTTGGAATTTCACTTGCACCCTAGGCCAAACATAATAAAAATAGAACCTAATAATAATAATAATAATTATAATAATAATAATAATAATAATAATAATAATAATAATAATAATAATAATAATAATAATAACATCTATGCTGAGGAATTTCCATTTTCCCCTTTTCAAAAATACCCAAAAAAATTTCCCTTTTAAAAAGAAAAAGAAAAATGTGTATACTAAAAAAATTCATGTTTTCATTAAAATAAAAATAAAAATCATTTTTCCTCTCAGGTGTGATTGCATACCCCAGTCTTGGCTTGACTCCTAATTGGATCATATTTTCCATCAAGCCACCCCATAACTCCACTGATTCCTCTATTGCTTCTATAAAATTCGAGAAATCCCTTCGAAGAATATTCATGGAGAATATTGCCCAGAATGCAAATTCCCATCTAGATCTAATGGCAGTCCTTCTCAGCTCAGTGCCAAGATCAACAATCTTCAGGCAAAAGTCCAGAAAATGCAACAACACCGAGTTCAGACTCCTGAAGATATCGAGCCCGTAATCCTCTTTCCCTGTGATATGGGTCCATAAGTTCTAAAACCAGTATCAGTTAGAAAAGAGTACCAACATGTCCAGCATGCTAATGGCCTGCCATAATCTCAGCTACCAATACAGAATCTTGCCCAACCAAGGGGTGATCTACTAGTGCCTATTGATCCCAAAGAAGAAGAGTCGAACAAAGTCAAAATGACCTCAGGTTGTTGTATAAATGGTTCGACCAAGTCAAAATATTTGGGAACTATATGGATTATACCCACATGTCTCCCTATCTTAAAGCTTGATTACCAAAGAAGTTCAAAATGCAAGATATCGAGAAATTTGGAGGCAGCGGACCTGTGCCCCAATTATACACTTGTGCAGCTACTGTCACACCATGTCTCTCGTAGGAGTGTCATAAGAGATAACGACACATACTCTCAAGGAAGGTTCCCACAAATATTTCTTATCACTCAAAAAATTTAGAATCCATATTTAGGAAGATGTGGCCCCAAAATTCATAACTTGGAAAAAGTATAACGAAAAACTATAAGTTACCGGCCGAACCTAGAACTGCTCAAGCAAAAATCGGGAGAATTAATTAGCAATTTTTTTGAAAGATGGAGGGAGAAAGTAGCTACTATGACTAACCAGCCATTAGAATAAGAGTAGGTAAACCTCGTGAAGAATAATTTTCTACCCCATATCAGAATTTTAATGGGAGGCCAGTACTATGCCCATTTCAGATCCCTCCGGAAGGCAAGTGTAGAAATTAAAGAAAGGATAACAAGTCAAAAAATGAATCTGAACCAAAGAGTCTAAGTGGACAATTTACACTTAGGAAGTATGATAAGCCAGCTAACACCTCAGTCTCAACCATTAACAATATCTCCCAACTTTCTACCTTATGGACACTCGAAAGCCATCCCAATCTAGTCAGACTGGAATATACCGAACTTCATGTCCCTTTGTTAAAAGTTTATCAAGCCCTTTTATCTCAAAATCTCGTCAAACCTATGGAACCCTGACCATCACTAGATCCCCTTCCCTAAAATTTCATGCATGATGTCCATTGCAACTTCCACCAAATCATTGGTCATACCACCAATCTGTGTTTTCATCGAAAGAATGTTATCTAAAGCCTCATAGACATAGGGATCATTGCCCCACCAACTAATCTAAAGCCCAATACCACTCAGAGCCCACTCCCAGCACACATAATGGGGGTAAATGCCATCCCCTCAGAAAAAAATATATATTTCGACCCTTTTACCCAAATAAAATAAATTAAAGCACACTATTCATCCACCATCTCACCCAAAGCCCTAAAAGTTTGTTATTCCTTCCTTATACACCCTGAGTATCCCGCCGACTAAGTTTTATATCTCTTCACTAGGGCCTGAATAGCCATTCATATCCTTTAAGAATGGGGATGCATGGAACTTCCCATGGTCTTAGATCAACTTTAGGAATTTGGGCTGAAATTGCCTTTAGAGATTACTATTAACTGCGAGAAGATCAACTCAATGTTCATAGAGGCTCAAAATGGGCCTGATAATCCGATGAATGGTTCTTACCCGCAAAAGAGTTCAGTTTAGACGACATTGTGCAGGTTATGTCTGCTGTGTTCATCAAAAAGCAAAAAGTGTGTACTGTCTCCTAATTGCTCACGATTTTGAAACTTCAAGGGCATCCAGTCCCTTCTATCCAATCCTTCCCTACTGAATGGGAAGACTTGTATGACGAGGACATAAAGGGTGTGGAATGTATCGACTTTTCCTAGAAAGAAGATATCATTGCCCCCGGATGGGGGGACAATTTTAAGATCTTATATGATGAATCAAACGGTGAAAAAGCCAAACTCAGTCGCCTATATGTGCAGAATTATATCTTTCGAGGAATTGCTAGAAGCGAATAACAAGGTATCCATCGGGACCAAGGTTAATGAGGATAATGGGTTTATGTTTTTCCCTACCTTTGTAAATCACATGACCCAATATGAGAAACACTACAAAGATCCAATTCCTCCATCAGTAGGTACAAATAAGGGAAACAAAGTCATTAAGAAATGGCTCTGGCCAACGTGCTCTTGACGTTTGGAAACATTTCGCGGGCCTCATGGGGTGTAAATTTAATTTTTCCAACCTTAAAAGACTTCTCATGTCTTAGTGGTTAAACTCAAGAGGAAAAAATATAAAATCTTTACTTTCAATTATTCTACCTTGCTACATTTGTTGGAGGATTTGGTGTGCTCAAAATATAAAGGAATATTAAGGTGAGGTTATGAAAGCTTCCAAGATTATAGACATGGTCCATGAATATGTGAGAATTGCTTTCAAAGCTAGACCCTATAAAGGTGTAAAATCTAGATATTTATTTGGATTCATTTCAGATTTTTCTATCACATGCTTTGTAAGCCACCAGCGAAGGGTTTGTCTTCACTTTCTTTCTAATAAAGTCTTTTTCTTTAAAAAGAAAGATATGTGCTATATTTACTCTTGGGATTGAGTTAATGAGTTGGAGTATTTGAATTATATGTCGCATTTGAGCAAAGCGACAAAGGATAATATTTTAATTGGAATACCCATATTAAGTTATGTTGGGTTTAATTAATATATTGCGATTAAGTGACTCGGATTGAGATTTCGAGTGCGCGGTTGGTTTCGGAATGATTGAGATAGTCAGAATAGAGTATCCGGGAGTAGTGTTTGGGTTTCGGAAATTTTTAGACCAGTAGGGACTCGTAATTGAGTAAACGAGTCATTTTGGGTTAATAAGGGACAAGCCCTTATTTCTTCCTTATAAAGGCACGAGAGAGGGAGAAAGAAAGAAAGAAAAAGAGAGAAAGAAAGGAAGAGGAGAAAAGGAGAGAGGAAAGGGAGATTCCAACCAAACTCCACGGGATTCGACTCGATGTCATCGAATTTTATCCTCCAGGCAAGTGTTTACTTGCTTTATTTTCATTTAGTGTATATATCTCATATTATAGTTGGTAAACTATATAAATTTTGGGTTAAAACCCTTAAAATAAATTTGGGTAGTTTGAGTATGAGTTAACAAATTGATGTAGTGTAAACTCTTAATGATTTCTAGTGTTAAATCCATGATAATGGAGCGTAGAAATGAATTGAAATGGGGGAAAATGGTAAAACTAGGGCTTTAAGAATTTTAGGTCTAAATCTAAGAAAAATTGATTTAATTCCCCAAATAATTGATGTGTTAGTCAAAAATCAATGTTTAGATGATCGTGGGGTTGTTGGTTGAGATTATAAATCATAAAAATGCAGTTTGGGATTTTGGAGAAGATGAAATCGCCCAAACTGTGAGCCCCGAACATGGCGAATTGATTCGGGTCTAGACCGAATCGATTCGCATAAGGAGATCTGGGGCACTGCCTCAGGCCGAATCGATTCGGTTTGAGATCGAATCGATTCGCCGCTAGAGACCTGTTCATAGCCCCTTTTTCGAACCGATTCGGATTTGATCTGAATCGATTTGCTGGTCCGAATTGATTTGCAGGGGGGGCGAATCGATTTGGTTTATGAAGAATTTGGCAGTTTTTCCCTCTTTGAGTTAGGGGGAATTAAATTGAAGTTGAAGATGAATATGGGGGACTCTATTTATGATATTAGGAGTTTTATGTGATGGTTTGGAGGGTATATAAACTTTAAGATGAAAGGGCGAACCTCGGGTTGATTCAGTGTGAAATACGAGGGACGGACTTAGTGAGTGTTCGAGTCGAGAAACGTTTGAGAGAGAGAGTTCCTCTTCCAGTGAGCATAGATATTTATGTGATTCGAATGTATATGAGCTTAATGCCTCCGAGTAAATCCTAGGATGTGATTATTAGGAATTATTATATTCGGGATTATATATGTGTAAATCCTTAAACGTGATTAAGGTGCTAGTCATACATTGAGTGAGAGAATACTTATGAGTTTAGTATTTTAGGCGTATGAATACTTAAATATTATTACGAATGGGAACATTCGGGGATATTGTCTATCACTATATGAGATTGGCAATTATAGCCGTATATATATAATTGAGAAGTGATATAGGATATATACGACTGGATTATAGTGTATATATAACATCATATGAATACATATATTTGTGTGTGATTGGTGTATTTGTAACTTAGAGACTGGTTCCACGGGCTTTCCTTTGGCATAGGGTTGGAACAACCAGATTATATATTTCTCTAGTTCGATTCGGGGAGGTTGCACGATGTAGGTGAATCTCCTAGCTTGAGGAGCGGGTAGAGTGTATCCCCAGGTCATCTCGTCCCGCGTTTGGGTACAATGTGTGTGTACTCCACTTGTAGAGGGAATATGACCGCCTCCACCGTTCTGTATTTTTACGATGACCACGAGTGAGTATGGCATGGTACCTTGGTATAGTGAGTAAACCCGGAGGGATGGTTATATTGCTTGTGCTTGTAATAAGTATAATTATATTCGTTGAGCATAATACATTGTTTGTCTACGAAGTTGAGAATATATATATATATATATATATATATATATATATATATATATATATATATATATATATATATATATATATATATAAGGTGAAAATAATGATAAAGTATTATCTCTTTTCCGGTAGATATGTATATCCGAATGTATATGAATATGAATCAGAGGTTATACAGAGACCTATATACTTATATATGTGTTTTATATATGCGTTGGGTACTGAGGACCTAATGGATCTCGACGATCAAAATTTCCATGTAGTAATGTATCGGGGGGGGGGATTTCTTGTTTGGATTTCGCTTCGCGAGACACCCCACGCACGAATTCACCGCAGTGTTGGGAATGGGGAGAAGTTTAGCCCTTAGTACTCGGCTTAATTAGGATTTTCAAAGATTGGGAAAGACGGGTTAGTTAGGCAGGGTAACTTGACGAGGTTATTTAATAGGTACGCGATAGATGTGCACTATTAAAAGAGGGGTAAGGGGTATCTCATGGGAGTGCAATACCAATTTAAATATGAGGTAAAGCATATTTTTAAAAATATAGCATTTTTGAACTTGCAAAATATTTCCACAACTCGGGCTCTGACCCGTTTATCTATTTTTCCCCTCTCTTGCTATATATACATATATAGGTGTCCAGACACAGGGACACCTGGATGCAGATTCTTTCGAGTTAGACATTAGCTGCAGCAGCTGTGGATGCATGCAAGTTTACTGTAGACGCTTCTGTCATTGTAATCTAGATATGAGGTACTGTAGAAATACTCTGGCCGATAGCCCAATTGTATTCTTTTATTCTTTTATCGCCTTTTAGTGCGGCATTTGTTTTAGTTGTATTATGTTGAACCAAGTGTTTGGTTATTTTATTTCATTTCAGATTTATATTTATAAACTTCGTGAATGCTTTACTTTGTTGGTTTGATTAAAAATATTAGTAAAATAAAATTTTGAAGCTAGCCTAATAAGTTAATAGTAATTAAATTGGTTTTCGACAGTGATGCTAAGAATGAACCATATGAGACTCCTAATTTAATTTGGTACAGGATTGATCGCTCGGTATTTTATTAGGCCGGGTGTTATAGATAGTATCAGAGCATCAGGTTCTAGTGTCCTTCGAAATCTATGTGGATGTACTATGCTTTCAGCGTTGCTCTCGATTTGATATAGAGCCTTAGGATTAGGGTTGTTGAGTTCTCCTGTGAGATTTCGTTCTCCTACTATTATATAAGAATATAGTAAATCTTTTGCACGTTCGTTCGAGACTCGTGTGTTGATTGATGAAGGACGACCACAGAAGGCCGTTGTGAGGGCAGCAAGAGGCAGGCCTTGTTGGATCACTAAGTTAAAATTGGAGACCAGGATCGCAGTAAAGGTCACTCTCCTTGTGACATTTGTCAAGGATGGTTGCAATGACTACTAAAGTATAGTAGCTATGGGTATCCAAGTACCATTGTAGTAGCGAGTGGTGCTAAACTTGAATTACCCAGTGAAGTAAATTTAGGAAAAAGGTTTGAAAAGGTCTTTGATAAGGACCTTATGTTGAAGTTAAGTTATACGGAGTGAGTGTAATATGATTCAGCGGAAGTAGAAGGCTCGAGATCTTTATCTTAGAGCAAGGTATGGAAATACCACTATGTGAAAATTTGAGGAAAATTTTTTCACTCGTGGGAGCAATACTTAAAATGGTGGGAACGGTGGTCACCATATCTAAAGGAGCAGGACATTTCGCTCATTGAGGGATCTTACGACTGGATATAACTGTTAATTTCTTTGGTTTATCAGGAGTGAAGAGAATGTAGTTCTTGAATTATTCACATGAGGATCGGCCAGAGGCCGAATGTGAACAAAAATTTATATGGATAAGTGAACCTTGTGCCGAATTAAGGAAGGTACAGCGAAGATAGAGCCCTTCAAAAGAATGATAGTCTCACTAGAAAAGTGTTCGTAACATTTATGGAGAGTTTGTGTTCATGGAACCCCATTGGTGGACATCCAACAAGGGAGTTCATTAAAACAGGGGTGTTGAGGCCGGTAGTGGAGTTTCCTTCTGACGAAGAAGTTAAGGGGACTATGAAGGCGATTTTCAGGATCGAAGCTATAGAGTCTGAGATACTGAAACCTTAACATGGTCAACATAGCCAGCGATGGGGATTCCTACAATATGGAGCATAGAACCACGCGGTTAATCCTTTCTCTGTAGGAGTTGAAGGACAAGAATGGAGAGCTGAGATGGAGCATTGATCAAAATAATTTTGATTCGGTTAAGACAAGTGTGCTATGTTAGGAAACCAATCGGAGCAGTTAGGGATATTGGAAAAGTTATTGTTATGAGTTTTTCCTTGGATGAAAGAGGTATATTTTGCGTGGCTAGATAGAGTCGTGGTATTTCACTAACCTTAGATTCGTGTGTGTAATTCAAGCTCTGTGGCAGTATCGATAACATTATATAGTGCATGTCTATATATTTTTTCGCGATAGCGGGGTTCTATTTTGAATTTGTATATGGCTTGTACTACTCATTTTTTATGTGTTATACGAGTATAGTACTTTTATAAGAGTAATGTTATTATATTATCAGAGCGATAGCGGGCTAATGATTGCAAGACTGTCATATCCGCTGTTCTAGGGTGGAACAAGTTATTGTTGTGATATCTCACCTAGATACAGGTTGAGTTCGCCTTTATTATATGGGTAGATGGAACTTCGGTGAGCAGATGTTTCGTTATCATGACTTGAGTGCGTGGAAACCTTATAAATATGATTTAAGGTATAAAGGAATTATTATTGAGCTATGAGTTTAAGTTCATTGTTGTTTGCGCTAAGGACTTCGTGTTAGTACAAGCACTTGGTGGTGTGGCTTCTGGAAGGAAATAGGAGTTCTGGCCACATTTTTTCGATAAGTGGGATGAGATTATCCCAGTGCCAGATTTGAAACTAACGGACCTCCATGACCGACAAAGTTAAGTAGTAGTGTATAGGATGGGTTACTTGTTTGGATTTCCCTTGCGAGACGCTCCACGCATGAACCTTAACGACGTCGGGAGTGGAGAGATGTTACTGTATGCTAGGATGTTGGTTTTGGTGAGATTAGCCGAGATTCATGTGATGGTTAGAGGCTAATAAAAAGTAGATGTGCTGTGGAAAAGCACTGGAAATATTTCTCTCATCGCAAGTATGTGGGTGAGGTAAGGTGAAAGAAGTTGGTTTGAGGCTTATATCCAGGCCTTGAATATAAGGCAAATTCAGAGGTAATACGTTTTGGGTATGATGTTCGTAACACTTTTTCAGAGAGTAGGCATCTCGATTAGTTAGACTTTCTATTTTGCCAAGATGGAAGGATATAGTAGTAGAATTACGTTACTAGGTTAGCGAGGTAGGACTTAGGACGTCCCGCTGGTGTGCCTTAGTCCGTTATATCTTGATGACCGATGACGCGATGGAGTAGTGTAACGAGAGGGTTCCTTATTTGGATTTCGCTTTATGAGACATCCCACGCATAAAATCGAGCAAATGTCAGTAGTTGAGAGATGTCTTTGGCAATGGGGATTTAGTTAGGATAGTACTCATTTTACGTGTGTTGGAAACACTTTGATCGTAGGGTTATTAGGAAGTAAGTCCAGTAGGGCTAGTGGCGTCGATATAGGAAGATTGTTGGGAGTTAACAACGAGAAGATTGGTGGGTTAACCTTGAGAAGGATTGGATTTCCAGGTATAGGAAGAATTGAATTTTGAATTTTTTGGGTTTGGAAAACCCATGTGTTAGTACTACGCCGAGGAAATAAGGCCCATTGTTTAGTGAGAGTGTTATGCATTAGAAGTTTACAATGGGGGTGCATATAGGCACGGGTTAAAAGGTATATGAGCACCTTAGTAAGTGGGTTTTATATACTGTCTCAAATAGAAGGGGCGTAGTATATAAAGTTGAAGTATATGCTGTGAGGAAGTTATACGTGTGATTGAAGGTTATTGGATGGAACGTCATAGGAGGCATGCAAAAACCCAATGATGTAGGTGCAACGAGAGTTAATACACTTCAGATTAGCAAGTAGATGATGGGAGTAGTCGAATGTTAAGGTAATTTTCTTTTTGGAAGGAGTTAGATGTCCTGGCGTAGATGAGTGGACACCTGGAGTAGCGAATCTCTGATGGGATCCATAAGTTAGAGCGACGGTTATAGGCCCGTTTCCTTTGGATGCAATTATAGAACACTAGGTGCGACGTGATGTTAGAGTCAACCTTACGACCGAGGTAGTACTGTAGAATATGGAGATCTAGATAAGTTTGTAGTAGAGTATAAACCTTGATATCGGTGAATACTGATTACGTGTATGGTTGAGTACCAATGGATTAGTACCATTCCCCTGTTATGCAATAGGATGTGGAGTGATTCGTGATCCTAGGTTAGTAATGATCGTATCTGAATTTCGAGGGAGAAATTCCGTTGTAAGAGGGGGAGAGTGTAATACCCTGCACTTTTATAGATAATTAAATTTCAGAAGTAAGTGAAATTTGGAAATTGAATAATAATTTTTGGAGTTTACGAGGGTTAGATGATTTTCAATGTGTGCTATATTTACTTTTGTGATTAACTTAATGAGTCAGAGTATTTTAATTATATATCGCATTTGGGTAAAGCGACAAAGGGTAATATTTTAATTGAAAAACCCGCATTAAGTTGTGTTGGGTTTAATTAATGAATTGCGATTAAGTGACTCATATGGAGATTTCGAGGGCACGGTTTGTTTCAAAATGGCCGAGATAGTCAGAATAGAGTATCCGGGAGTAGTGTTTGGGTTCCGGGAATTTTTGGACCAGTAGGGACTCGTAATTGAGTAAACGAGTCTTTTTGGGTTAATAAGGGACAAGCCCTAATTTCTCCCTGGTAAAGGCACGAGAGTGGGAGAAAGAAAGAAAGAAAAAGAGAGACAGAAAGGAAGAGGAGAAAACACTACACCAAAAATAGCAATTTGGCACCCCTTGGCACGGTTTAATAGCAATTTGGTACACTTTAAAACAGTGCCAAAATTTGGTACTGTTTTAAAGTGTGCCAAAATTGAGTACACTTACTAAAATATATAATACAAAAAAGACACTTTTCTATATCACTTTTCATTCCCTCTCTCTTCGGTCGCCCGCTTCCCGCTTCCCGCTCACTCTATCCTCATTCCAGCTCACTCTTACGGTGATCGGAGCTCACTCTGTCTCTCTCTAGGTCGGCAATATGCGGTGCGATCGGCGCTAACTCTTTCACTCTCACGGTGGTCAATCTCTTTCTCTAGATCAGCGGTCGGTGCACTTTCTCTCTACGACCGACGCTCTCTCTTTCCGGCCCACTCTCTCTTTCTCCGGTCACTGCATTGTTCTCTCACTCCACTCATCCCAATCAGGTATTATTTTTTTTAACCTATGTTAGGTATAAGATTTGATCCTAGAATTTATGATAAGCGTTTTATATATACATTTTTAAATATTTATTATTTTTTTTAATCTGTGAGTTTTTGGTGATTTGATAATAAAAAAAATAAATCATTGGTTTTTAGATGGACCTTAGAATCTTTTAGTGGTAATCTATGGTTTTATGTTCTTACTCCTCTATTTAAAATTTATATTTTATCTGATTCGTATAGGTTACAGAGTTTTAAGAAAATTAAGTGCTAAATATTCAATAATAATGTAAAAATAACAAATTGAAACGTAGACACCCCACTAATTAATTGGATAAATGAGATTATGTGTTGAAAATTTAAGAAAAAACTAAAGAAAACTATTTAAATAGTAAGTAGACATTAATACTAAACATTCAATAATGATGTTACACATGTAGAAAAACCTTAGACCCGTTCAAGAGGTCTCACTATGACTGTGGTGAGAACTCTTGAATTGTCCCATTTTTGGACAGTTTGGAAATACAAAAGTTTGTATTGTACGTAATGTTTATGCATGTCCTATTTTGAAAAATTCGGTGGTATCCCTTTATGTTCTTTGGGTGCATACTAGATTGATGTAGTGTTTTGTGTTTTCTTGGTTGAAAAACTTAAGTAACACATGAACACTCCCAATTTAAGTTGTGTACTTGAAGAACTGTAGGGAGATACTGGTGAAAATTTTCAGATCCGGGCATGGCATGAGACATTATGAACAATACAAAATACGCATTTTCGAATGGGATAGGACCCTTACCTTATAGAGGAGATGGAGGAAATATAGGAGCTCAAATATATACATATTTACACTTGAATAAACTCAAACATATTTACAGTAAGCGTTTATATTATAATGTGTGTTCTTTAAACTTATCAGGATGTCGTCGGGAATCAACAAAGGGTGGATAAATGAGAAAAATATCGAGACCGATACATATAGAGATGGGGTGTTACAGTTTCTACATTATGTGCGTAGTAATAGTTCGAATGATAAACATTCATGTCCCTGTATACGTTGTCGAAATGGGAAAGGACATAATGTTATAGATGATATATTCGTTCATTTAATGACATATGGTATGGACGTGAAATATACCTTATGGAATTTTCATGGTGAGACATGAGTTGTTGATCAAGTCCAACAACCACTGCAATCTGTGACACCGACAGAACACGCTGATGTGCACAATATTCTAATTTTGAATGATCTTGTGAATGATGTTTGTGAGATTTTTATGGGTGAAGTGGAACCTAGTGAACCTAATTGTGTAGGCAGTGATGAATCCCCCCCAACTTTTGAGGTTCCCAATGATTCGCACACACATAACTACAAAGGCAAGAAGTATGATCGTTTACATCAACTCACACAGTAGCCATTGCACCCAACTACTGGTTCTTCGTGTCATACCACAATGTATGCTCTTATAAAGTTGAATGATTTGAAAACATAATTCAATTTATCGGATGGTGCTATAGGTGGAATTCTTAGATTGTTAAATGAACTACTTCCTGAAGAGAACAACCTGACAACAAGTTATACAGAAATGAAAAACACCGTTAGAGATCTCGGTATGGATTATGTTAAGTATGATGTATGCATTAACAACTGTATGCTATTTTGTAAAGAGCATGAAAAATCTACTAGATGTATAAAATGTGGTTCTTTACGCTACAAGTTTACTTGTCTAGACGAGGACGGGGTAGAAATTCAGAATATTATTGGAAAAAAAAGTACTCTAGGGTAAGAAGGTAATGCGACATTTCCCTCTAATCCCTAGGCTAAAACGGTTGTATACCATAAAATGGATAGTAGAGAAAATGACTTGGCACGCTCGTGCAAGCTCTTGTATGGAATTCTTACGTCATCCCCGAGATTTAGCAGAATGGGTAAATTCAAACATTATGTGGAGAGATTTTGCAAAAGATCCGTAGAGTATTCGACTTGCAATAGTAACTGATGGTTTTAGCTCGAATAAAATGTTTGGTCATAAGTATAGTTGTTGGCCAGTGATAATTCAACCTCTCAACCCTCCTCCATTAATGTGTATGAAAAGTGAGTTTTCAATGTTGTATGTATTGATTCCCGGACCAAAGTCACCATCAAGTAATATTGATGTCTTCCTCCAACCGTTGGTTGATGAGTTAAAGATCTTATGGTCTGGAGTTGAGGCTTGGGATGCGTACAAAAATGAGAAATTTCAGTTAAAAGCCATGTTGATGTGGGGTATACATGATTTTCCAGCTTATGGGATGTTAGCAGGTTGTTCAACTAAAGGTTACAATGGGTGTCCTGTTTGTTCTACAAATACACCTTCTCAATATCTTCCTAAGTCAACGAAATGTTGTTACCAACGATCTCGTATGTTCCTTCCTAAAGACCATCCTTACAGGCTTGGCAGATCAAAGCAAACATTTAATGGTAAAATAGAGGATACTATGGCTCCAAGAAAGTTAACAAGTGTCGAAGTTGAGCATATAGTGTCACTTATCGCTCGAGAAGGTGTTCGAAGTGAGGGAGAGGGAGACAAAAAAGGTAAAGGCAAAGGGAAAGGGGAAGGGGAGGGGGAAGGGGAAGGGGAAGGATAAGGAGGATGTCGTAATGGAAGACGATGATTATCCAAGTAAGGGTGACAATGAGAATCTAGCGGGTACCGAGGGTTTTTAAAGGAGGTCAATTTTCTTTGACTTAGAGTACTGGAAAGATCATGATATTAGACATAATTTAGATGCAATGCATGTTGAAAAGAATGTCACAGAGACTCTTTTAGGTACAATACTCTCGGTGAAAGGTTCATCAAATAAAGATACGGTAAAGCTCATAACGACTTGAAAGTTCATTTGAATCTTAAAAGGAAATTATGGATGGAAGATGTTGAAGGCAGTAACAAAAGGGTGATGCCAAAGGCACCTTTCGCATTAGGAAAGGAAGAGAAAGAATCATTTTTTCCTACACTAAAAACATTAATGGTATCGATTGAATTTTCATCAAATTTTAGCAACAATGTTATCCTCGATCCACTTGGATTTACCAATCTCAAGTCCCATGATTATCACGTCATTATGCAATGGTTGCTTCCTGCATTGCTTAGGCATTCAATTTCGGATCATAAGCCTTTGTTTAAAGCTATACAACGGATAAGCATAATCTTTAATGTGTTGTGTGCCAAAGTGATATTTAGGGAACATCTTTTGAAGGCTAAAAACGCATTGGTAAAGGAACTTTGTGTCTTTGAAATTTATTTTCCACCTGACTTTTTTGTGGTGATGATACACCTCATGCACCATTGAGCTGATGAAGCTTTGACAACTGGGCCACCAAGATATCGGGCAATGTGATTATTTGAGAGAGAAATGGGAAGATATAAAAATTGGTCACGAAATAAGAGGTACATTGAAGGGAGCATTGCTAATGCATATTTGTTACATGAAGCTTCTTTGTATGCCATGGAGTACATATAGAAAAGAGGTGAAGGAACTCATAAGAGGAATCTTGAGGATTTTCTTGATGATGAGTTTGATGAATCAGAATGCCAACGAGCATTGGGTAAAAGTAAAGAATTGATCTTAAATAATGTACAATATGAGCAAGTGAGAAGATGGGTTTTATCTCAATGCGACGGTGTTGATGAATGGAGAAGGTACACACTTAGTTCTATGTTAATTCATATTAATTGATTGTAATGTGATATTTCTTAATTTTGAAACTAATTTTTTGTAGAAAATTTATGGTAACTAAGACTCAATCAAGCCATAGAATTGATGATTTCATCCTTTAGTTAAGGAACGAGGCAAGTCTTTATTTATACATGTACTTCTTTATCAATCGTAATTATTTTTAATGAAACTCTAAAAAATTAACAATTCCTTACAAGCCTCATGATTTAATGATACGGGAATTTTGCCATATGCCGATGGTCCTCTCCATAGGGTTACCAGTAGGGGTGGTCATAGGCCCGAGGCCCACCAAGCCCACCCAGCCTGCCCAATAAAAAAATAGGGCTTGGGTAAGGTGAATAGGCCCGCAAAGCGGGCTTGGCAAAATTTTATAGGCCCAATTTTTTTTCGGGAGGGCTTGGGCATGGGTTCTTAAGCCCGATGAGGCCCGGCCCGGCCCGAGGGCCAATATATATATATATATATATATGTATGTGTGTGTGTGGGGAGGGGGACTTTTATAAATATAAAAACGTATACCATGTCTATTCAGGTAGAGTGGGAAACTTTATATATGGACTTTGTAATATATGGAGTTTAAAGCAAATTTTTAATTAAAAAATTAGTCCTTAAATAAAAAAATAGGTATTTTAATTTAAAAAAATCTTTTAATTAACATAATAAGGCCCGATCGGGCAGGCCTAGGTAAAGAGCTTTCAAATCTGTGCGGGTTGGGATTACATAATAAGGCTCAATATGGGCCTGAGCGGGCTTGGGATAGCACTTAATTTTTCAAGCCCGGCCCGAGCCCAGCCCACGGCCACCCCTAGTTACCAGTTATGAGAAATTTCAATGCAATGGGTACACCTTTTGTACTTCTGGACATGGAGAGAATCATAACTTTCAGAGTAGTGGTGTATCCACTGAGGCCTTTAATAAGATGGGGATTATGACAACCTTTTATGGAGTTATTAGAAAAATACTCTACCTCAATTACATTGAGTTCACACGTACTGTCTTTGATTGTGATTGGGTGGATTTTGATGATAAGAATGCTTGCAAAGTTGAACCCACCTCAAAATTGGTTATGGTGAATCTTTGTAAACTCGTGAGTAAAAATACCATTCACGATGATCCGTTCATCCTTGCATCTCAAGCCAGTCAAGTATTTTATTGTCAAGATGTAAAGATGAAGGGGGTGGTCAGTTGTTTTACACTCTCCCAAGAGACTAACAAAAGAAATAGATGCAATTGATATTGATCGTACGATGTATGACTCCATTCTCGAGGAAAATGATAAATTGCTGGAGCTTTTGGACACGGATTTTTAGTGCAATGATTTAGTTCTGAACTTGTTTTTGAATATGCAATGTTATATTTTTTTTTATTTTGAACGGGTAATATTCTATTTATTCCATTTGTTGTTGTTGTAAACATTTAATAGTTTATTGTTGTTTGAACATTTAATATAGGTATGTCTATTTGAACTTGTAATTCTATGTTTACTGATGTTTGAACATGTAATATACTGGTGTCTATTTAAACATGTAATTTTCTTTATATTGCTATTTGAACATGTAATGTTCTTGTAAATGTTTGTTCTGATTATTTTGGTGTCCAATAGTCACTTTTTTCCAAATAAATGTCTCATATTGGTGATACTTCGGAACCGTTAATAAATGGGGCGACACCTATATCAACCTCCCATTCTATGGTTGCTTCGGGTGCTTTAGGACTAGGTGATGACTCTTTCATAAAGAAATTAAAATTTAATGAGCACGGCCTTCCAGTTGGTGAAGATTCATATACACTCTCAACCAGGTTGGGAGACTTAGCAAGGACACATGTTCCCATTTCTTATACGAGTTAGAAACAAGTTGATGTGCGATATAAGGACTAAGTTTGGTCATCATTAATGGTATACTATTCCTTTCTATTCCAAAGAATGTAATAGTTAGTAAATTCAATTATGTGATGTTTTAATTTTATTTCTTCATATATTGTAGAAAGAGTTCCCCAGATGTGCGCGAAAGTCAGAAGCAATTTTTTATGAAAAAAGCGAACGATGCTTGGAAAAAGTTCTAGTCAAAGCTAAGAGTTAATTTAAAGGATGGTGATGTTGGAAAGTGGAAGGAGAAAGTGCCACAAAATGTCAAATCTGAGGACTGGGAGGTCTTTTGCAATAATAAAGATTTAGATGTTCAAAAAACTTTGCGAAGAAAGAATAAAGAGACTAAACAAAATTGTGTGAGAAAGACAACTCATAACATAGGTCGTCATGTTTATGCTCGGCCTTCAATTAATTGGAGAAATAAGCATGGGCGTGCACCCACTCGTGCTGAATTGTGGTTGGCAACTCATATAGTCAAAGGAGGTGGTTATGCCCCTCATGATAAAATATTTACGGTAATTTAAATTGTTAATGTTCGTTTTATCTAAAAAAAGTATCGTATCATCAAACCTAATGTTAATATATTTTTATACAGGACCAAATTCAATTGCTTCTGGATGTATACAAAGCGAGTGGTCAGGAGGAGACCTTGGATGCCGGGCCTATTTTTTAGGTTTTCGAAAAAGATACGCGAGGACATGTTCGTTGTGTTGGGTCCATAATTTTGAGAACCGCTATATTAGGGTCGACATTTGCTAGAGAAATGCTTGAAGAGGTGCAAGAGGACACCAAAAATTGGAAGGATCATGTTGATCACCTAAGGAGTGACATAGAGGGGATAAAGTCCTCATTATCAGAATTCATTACTGACTTCAAAACCGGGAAATTTACATGTGTTGGACACAACGTTCAGGAGTTACCTACTTTAGGCACTATGGATCTTTCGTGTTCTATTTACTCCCCTGCATTCGAGGTTCCAAATTTCACCTCTCTAATTGAATGAAAAATACTATCCCATACACGTGAACTTTTTGGTTATGGGAGGAAAATGCAACCAGGAGCCGTCTCGACCGTTCACTTCCATACGTTGAGAAAGAATGAAGTGCGAGTTTTACTCGATGACATCAAAATGCCCGAGTATCCAGTTTGGGGTGGAAAACAAGCTCATTGCGAGAACTTGGAAGATGTGGTCAAAATGGAATTATGTATTGGCTCGGCGACCTTTGTTCTCCCATTGGTGACACCAATGAATGGTGTAATTGAGTCAACTTTTGTAACTTTTGTGGTATTGTGTTTGATGAACATGGAGCTCTTACATCGTTAAAATAGTTGTCTTGGTGCTAATTAGGTATTGCATCCACTTTTGTAGTCGCAAGTGTAAAAGTAACTATCACTTCTGATAATAAAACTGCTATCTTTGTTTTTTGTTTGTTTGCATATTATATTTACTTTTGTGGTGTTGGGATAAAATATTATTATCACATCCTTTGTTTCTTTCCATCAAAGATTTTTGTCATGGATGATGATTATAGCTTCAGTAAAATAAGCATTCGGGACTCGATTATGGATCACTTAAAGAAAGGTTAGTTTAATTTACGTTGGACGCTAAAATCTATATTTTTCAATTTAACATTTAGTTATTAATTTTTAATTTTATTTCTTCTGAGGTACATATATACGGTTAGGAAGGATGCGGACAAGAGAATTATCCACAAGATCCTCTTCCACCTACACCACCTTTCTTCGAAGTACTTCTCTTTAAGGTATAAATCTGTAAAATCTATGCTTATATTCCTAATTTATGCTTCTATAATCCTGCTCCACCACCAACTATCTAGTTTGGCATATTTGAGGTGATTTGAATTTGTTAGACGGATAAAATTACTCAATATACATACTACAAAACCTCAATATGGGGTATCTAAATTCAGAATCATAACGGTTATATATAACAGTTACATTTAACAGTTATATATAACGGTTGTTATATATAACACCAGTTATATATAACAACTATTATATATAACAATTGTTATATATAAAAAGAGTCAATGCATCAAATCTCAAAGTCTAGACATAATATGAGTTTCTGGAAATATCTAGCTTTGAATATCTTGTTGTCTATAATTAAGTGTCTCCACTAATACCGACCAATTTGAATGAATAATCAGAAGAGATTAGTTCCTGCTCAAAAACTACAGACCAATTTAAATGACTAAAACTATCTAGCTTTGAATATCTTGTTGGTGATGACTTTGGGGGGAAATGTCTGGGGTGTAAGAATTTTCTAGGCACAAAGCCTCTCTTGAATTTTTTAGTAATCATTTTTCTTTTCTCCTTCAAACAGATTAGTGGTTTAGAAGTCCAAATTAGTTGATTTGCACATGCATTTTCAGCATTACTGCCGCTAGTATGGGAGTTTGTTTTGCAATAGGTGTAGCCGATAAAGAATGTTTTTACGGGGACACGGGTCATATTTGTGAACCTTGTAAGAAACTGGAAGAATCAACGTGTTTTGAATTACGACATGGGCACAAGAACAAAGATGGAAGATGTATGATTTTAAATTTCGGTTGTCGTTGCAAGCATGAGTGCCTATTGGAATTCACACTTCAAACAAAATAAAATACTTTGGGTAATAATTGTGTTGGTCAACCATTCTCAAGCCCCTATATCTCTCTTATGGTGCAAAAGCATAGTTAAAAGATGATCAAAAATACCGTGGATGCCTAAACATAATAAACTCTTATGGTGCGTGTAGCAGCAAACTGTTCGTAGAAATAAGCTGCATTCTGAAAATACTCTCGATTTCATCATCATCAGCAACAGCGATTTGCCGCACCACGACTTATATCAGTTCCCCACCCCCTCACCCCTACTACCACCACCACCATCAGCATTAGCAGAGATTTCAGGGAAGTTTCATTACAAAAGTAAGATTTAATTAAGGCAACGATATGAACTCGAATGCATTACTCAATTCACATCTCGATGTCTAACTTGCACATTTCCTAAACACTTCAAATTGGCACATTCACTTGCTTGACTGCATCTAACTCATTGGATTGCATGATATCTTTAATATGAAAAGCATGATATCAAGCATTCTGTATTATCTTATCATTGTTTACTTCAGCAATTACCATATGCTATTAGATGCCCAATTCTCCATCTTTTTGGGCATCTTAACACATCTTGTTAATATTTAGTTTTGTTTCTCATCTTACTTTTCAAGCATGTGTGTGTGTGTGTGTGTGTGTGTGTATATATATATCGTGTTAGGTATGAAAATGATATAAGAGATTCCAGTCTACCATATTTGTTGCAATCTCAAACTATTTAATGCGTCTTCCATTTTTGTCTATTCCCTCTGCTTCGCATAATTTTTATGTTTGTGAAATTTTGCTATGTGTAGCTTGCAAGGGCCTTTGGTCAAAAAGGAATTCGGGAGTTGGCGACGGAGACCCCAGTTCTTGAGTATTTTCATGTGCTACCATATGCGGGGATTATGTCTGATTTGTTTTCAAGGTACCGTCAAAGTTATCTCTTATGTGAGTCTATTAAATTTTTTTTCAACGTTAGTGAATGCAAGTCTATTAAAAAAATGTTGTATCTGTCAATTTTTATTCAAATAGATGAGGAAAAACAACCTGTATAAGGAATAATATTTCGAATAAATGGAATTTTAATCGTTGTATGATCTCATTATTTTTCATTAAAATTTTGGCTTGATCACTGAAAATGACATCTTTTTCGAGTTGTAAGAAACATGTTTCTTGAAATTTGTCCCGATCACTAGATTTTCATCCATTCATTTCACTTATTACCGTCCCATATTCTTCCACATTCACATTTATTCTCCTCATCATCCATACACATTCCCAACTCCATTCATATATCATCCATCATCATTTTGAGAAAAAGAATGTTTCCAAATGTAAAATGTCTTCACTCTTGAAAGCATAAAGAAAGAGAGAAAAAGAAAAAAAATAGCAAAAGAAAAGAAAATTCGAAAAAAAGAGAAAAGAGAGAAAAGAAAAAAGAGAGTTTGTAGTTAGTTCTTGTGTAATAAAGACATCAGTGCCTAAAGTGCTATACAGTCTTCTCACACATCCATCACTGATCATTCATATCATCCATCCATAGCACCCTTCCCATCTCATTTCCCCTTCACCCGTAAAAATCCATGTTTTCCCATAAGTGTTCGAGCAAATGAAAGTCAACGTGGTGAATAACTCGACGTTCTCACTATAGTGATTAACATTCTTCCATGAGATCATTTTTCTTTCTATATATTTGTTCTTTCTTATATGCATGTGAGACGTTTGAACTTGCATACATTTACTCACCTCCTCATAAAAAAGAGCGATACACTTGCCCAAATCTCGAGAGTTCGTTTGAGAGAGATATATACAGTGAGATTTTGAAGTTGAAGTGTTGATTCTGAAAAGGAGATCTAGGAATTACTATTATGATACTCGACACGTTTTGACTGATTCACACCACAGACGTTGAGTTCTAGGAAGGATGTGCATTGAGTATTCACATAGCTAAACTATTTATGCACTTCTAGGTTGTATTTCTCATGATGGATTGTGCGATTATTCTACGTCTAATAAGAGATTGACTATCGTTGCAAATAAAGAATTTTGTGAGTATATTCCTTTCAAACCCCCACGAGACACAACTCGTCATGTAGGGCAACCTATAGATTTAAAGGATTATTGTAGATCCTAAGTGCAATCGCAAGTGCCCGAGAAAGTGGTACACTTTTGGCTTCTTTCTTTTCCCCTCTATATTTTGCTCAAGGACTAGCAATATTTTGTTTGGGATTGGTGTGATAAGCACCCAAAAGTGTATATTTTATACCCTGAATAGACCATTTTTAGTTGCTAATTCTTGGCAAACTGGGCCTTATGCGCGTAATTATTTATTGTGCGGGCTTGATCGACGTTTGCGAAAGTTCGATGCTTATTTCAAGGTAAATGTGCGATTTATGGAGCTAATTCCCCTATCCCGTAACTTATCCCCGTACCTTAAGCCTAGACCTTATTTATTCTGTCTCAAAACCATCACCCGAACCCCGTGTGTACTTGGTTTGTTCCTTTTTATTTCTTTGCTTTTATTTTAATTTTTCTAAATTTGTATTTGTGTCGTTTGTATTTATTTTTTATGTTATATTGTGTTTTGATTCATGTATATATTTTTAAGATTTATTTTTGTGTGTCACGTGTGCTTTTATTATTTTTATATTTTTATAGGTGCGCGTTTTAGTTTATTTAATTTTTAATTTTCAGTATTAGTTTAGTTTTGTTATTTCTGATTAAGTTAGGTTTATTAGTATTATTTTATTTTGAGTCTTTTATTTTTAGACTAGGAATTTAATTTTTGATTTTTGATTTCTTTAGTTTGATTTTTATTTTTTTAGGTTATCCTTTTAATTTTATTTTTATTTTTTATGCTTTCAGTTGTGTCTTAATTTTATTTTTTATGCTTTCAGTTGTGTCTTAATTTTATTTTTATTTTTAGGGTCACAAATTAAACGCACACACTCCACACTATCCTACACTCATTCACACCTAAACTAAACACTCACCCTCACCCTTTATCATACACCTCTCCACACTAACCCAAACACAAACTAACTCCTCACCCACACACCAATACCATACACCCTCACACACCCTATTTACCACCTCACTCATCATCTTCTTCACCACTCCTTCTCTCTCCTCTCCTTCCATTAAGAATCTTCCACCCTTATACCTCCACACCAAATCAAACACCACACCAACATCCAACAACCTTCCAACCCCCATTGAATCCAAATCTGATACCCGCTACCTGCCCCGGCGATGCCCAAATCGGATATCACCTCCCCTATAACCGAACCCGATGCCCCCAACTACGTCCAGCTCCGGACCTTAACACCCTTGACCCGTGACCAATAAACTCCCTTACCCGAACCTCCATCCAACCCGCAGACACCTTGACCAACCCGAACCGAGACACAACCGAACCCAGCGACCAACTCGTTAAACAAACCCGCGGACCTGCTGAAACCCGATCACCATACCCGCTGTCAAATACCTCAACCCGGTTGCCAAAACCTTTAACCCAAACCAAGACCCATTCCATTCATTCTCCACCCATTTCACCCACTTATCCGAAATCGATTTCTTCTCCTGCATAAAGCCAAGACCAAATAAACCAAAGACAAAAGCCAAAACGACATAAAATAAATGTCCACATGTTTTAAAATTCTTTTTACCCCCTTTTCCCAATATACCCCCAACACCTTATTAGACCCCTTATTTCTTAATTACCCTCACCCAAAATAAATTTGTATTCCCTCACTCCTTAACTCACCCAAACCATATGCACACCTTTCTCCTCCCATTTATGCCCCTAGCTCCATGTGCCACACTATAAATGAAGACCTAAAAGCTCATTTGGGGAGGATCTAAAGAGACTTGGAGAAGAAGATAGATATTTTAGAGTAGAAAACAAATTAGGGAGAAAAATATTTTGTAAATAGTTTCATTTTTATTTTTTTATTTTTTTTATAGAATTGGTGAGAGTTAATTGTGAGTGATTTGATTTGTATCGAAGAGGATAGAGTTCAAATTGCCAAATTCAAGGAGACTTGTTGAAGATTTGTTCTCTTTCTCTACTCTTTTATTTTATATGCCTTTGATTATTTTTTCATCGTGTTTAATATAATGTTAGGCTAAATCCCCTTTCAAGGGGTGGGATGATCCTATTATTTGATGTTAATCCATTTTAATTAGTTTATTTACATTAAAATTCCATTTGATAATTAACTTTACATTCTTACTTTCTATTTATGCCTCGAGAGAAAATTGAAATTCTAGTTGTAATACTGATTCGAACTAGAGATAGGGGTTTTTCAAGTGTGGTATTATTCCTTTAATTTCAACTATAGGCTTACTTTTATTATTTAAACTAGTTTAATCGATCGATCATAGGGGGTAATTTATTAGATGATGTTTGGATCTACATTTCAAGAGTCCTAGGAGTGTTAAATTTAATTTTCTAAAATGTTAATGTCAAAATTACATTTGCAACGAGAGTTGACTTATGATTTTGATACTAACTTGGGATAATTAATTTTAATGAATTAATTAATTTTAATTAACTAGAATATATGATGTCATCCTATCCCTTGTTAGTCCTCACTTTTATTTCCTCACCCACCTCATATTTTAGATTTTTATTTAGTTAGATTTACTTAGTATCTTCACTTACTTTTATTTACATTTTTCATTTAGTTTAGTCATATTTCACCTCATCTAACAAAATTGTTTTAATATTTGAAAAAGCTAAAAAAGGTTAGAAAAAGTAAAAAAATCGAAAAAGAGAATAAGAAACAAATGAATTGCATGCCTCTCTTGTATATTTCACCCTTAGATTTGGATTGATTCCCTTACTTACTGCTACACTCTAGTAGTGTTATATGTTTTTTATAGGTAATTGAGGTTTTGATTAGATGAGCTTTCAGACAAAGACATAATACAGAAAAGTTCTTCTATAAAAAATATGTGAACATTCAAAGTACACTACATATTACAAGCCTAGTAGCAACTATCAGTACAAAAAATATGATCAAAAGTAGAGGGTACTGAAATAGAATAAAGCAGAAAACCAAGACAGGTCGCTCGAACGATAAAACGCTATCGTTAGAACGACAACTTTGCGCGACAAGTAGATCTTGCTCGAACGAGAAAATTTCAGTCTAGAAGGTTAAACAATGTTGCCCAATGAAAAAATTTCGTAAAAATCTAACTGGAAGTGGCTCAAAGAAACAAAAAATACTAAAACAGTAGCTAAACTAAGAAAACTAAAAAACAATCAAATGTGAGTTACATGCTAACATAGTATCGATGTGGTCTAACATGAATGTGTAATGTATAGGCATGAACTACAACTAATTAATCACAATTTAAGCACATCGAAATGATCAAGAAGCTCTAATTGATAGGAATAAATCATCAAACTTTATTTTAGCCATATGTGACATTTAAAGTGTGAGCTTAATGAACTAAACAATCAAACATGCATACAAATTCAGAATTTTGGTGATTCTACAAACAATAACG
The DNA here is from genome assembly GCA_949130495.1 of Sambucus nigra. Lineage (NCBI taxonomy): Eukaryota > Viridiplantae > Streptophyta > Magnoliopsida > Dipsacales > Adoxaceae > Sambucus > Sambucus nigra. The sequence goes on along the minus strand of OX422215.1, from coordinate 286,840,830 downwards.
TCACGATACGATTTTTCAACGTCAGGATTCGTGGTGCAACACCGTTTTAATTTATCCATCCAAGCTCCCTCAAATATATATCATATTTTTCTTTTGGGATGAACATAAACTAATTTGGCCCATATTGGCATATGATTCTTTTTATTGCCTTTAATTTTTTTTTGGGCTCTTTTAAACGGTGGCTTTCATGACGAGTCAATTTTATACTCTCGTAGCATTTTCCTGTGAACACTCATCATTTTTTCAATTACAATACTTACGATAAATGGTTCTTACATACCCACCTCCTCCTTATGTCTACTTATGTATAGATGAAAAAATTGAGATAAGAACGTCTCACCAAACTCAAATAGGCAAGAGATGTCAAACATCCATATCAACTCGTGCATGTGTGCAAAGATAGCATATATACAAAGTTGAATCAAAATGCATATCAACTTTGAAACAACCCCATAATACAATGGTTAAGATCATTCTAAGCATCAATATTTATGACAAAATGTCCTAGCCACATGGATAATGAAAGGAAGGGGATCCAAGCATACCAATATGCCACATTATACATGTAAACTCAACAGACAAAAAAAAACCAAATATCCTTTTGGTTTTTCAACATATTTTGACTCAAATAAAATCAAAATCTTTTTGTATTTTTTTAAAACTATAATAAACCAAAAATCTTTTTGAATTTTTCAAATAAGACTCAATAAATGAAAAACATAATACAAAATGATATACATGTAATAACACTAGCAAAATATAAATCATGATGTAATGACTAGTGTATGACAAACATGGTAACACAACTATCCTTTAGATTTAACATGCTAAGAATCAAGTGCAACCAAATGGGAACCATGAAGTTTTAGTCTTAAATCCACTAAGTCCGATTTCCTAACCCAAGTAGGTGTAACATGACGGGTGGGGTTTTTGGGAATCGACACAACTTTATTCCTAAACTTCCTAGGAGCATTCCTAAGGTCATAGAAAAAATGTCTAAGGTGATCTTTCCTACCGCAATGTGTGCAAGGGTAAAGACGGTAAAAACGATTACCAAAATATCGACCTCTCATCACGTTCTTAGTGGACTCTCTCCAGGGTTGGTATTGACTTTGGGAATGGGAACAATGTGATCATCATAGCCTATACCAAACCTATCACTTTTGACTTGGACGGTGCCGAACATCCTATCCAACTTCTCTGACCTATATTCCAATTCAAACTTAACCTTACTCGAGTCTTTCAACTTTTCCTCCAACTCACAAATTCTAGACTCAAGCACACGCCTAGACTCCTCAAATTCTAGCCACTCCTTTTTAAAAGTCTCCATCAAACCACGAAAACTATCTCTCTTCGAGATACTCTAGCTTCTCCCTAAGCTTCTTCTCCTGTGCCCTAAGATGCTCAATCAAAGCATCGTTATTTTCTATAGCACACTCATTCAAACTAGCTTGTAATTTAGAGTTAGCCCTTTTCACTTTCACCGCTTAGGCATACAACTTATTAAATGCAACTTGCAACTCTTTCACATCAACCTCCTCATACTCAATAATTTCTCCCTCATTTATTTAGGATTCGATAGCCTCGAACATGTTATGCATGAGAATCTTCGCGGGAAGATTTATTGTCGTCGCTCACATGACAAGCCAAGAAAGCAACAAATTTCCTCTTATTGGGGGAACTCTCTCCCTCTTTCGAATCACTATCACTTAAGGTGGCATTATAAGCTAACAGTTTCTTGCCCTCTTTCTTAAGCCTAATGAAACACTCAAAAACTTTGTGACCATACCCCTCACACCCAAAACACCTATCCGACTCAACCCTATTAAGTTTCTCACTTTTATCTTTAGGTGTGAGCTCAACCTTCCTGTTATTTAATTTATCAAACTATTTAGCATCTTTCGATTGCTTTTGAAACTTAAGAATTTTTTTGAACTTTTTAGCCAATAAGGAAACATACTCAAAATCGGAATCGAAATCGTCATCCGAAACTTTAGTTTCCTCCTTTTGGGATTTCAAAGCAATTCCATTTTCTTTCTTTGGCACTTGCTTGGAGGTAAACAAATCGAGTTCCTAGGTTTGTAAGTCACCTACAATCTCTTCAAGTTTCGTCGAATAAAGCATACCTAAGGAGTTTAAAATGGTCACTTTTGCCTTAAATCTACTCGACAAATATCTCAAAATTTTCTTTATGACACGGTTGTTGGGAATCCTCTCTCCTAAGTTAAACGACGAGTTGACAATATTAGACAACCTAGTGTAAAACTCATCAAACGACTCACTATCTAACATTTTAATCGTTTCAAACTGTGTAGTGAGGTTTTGTAACTTAGACGCCCTAACCATGCTATTGCCCTCATGAGTAATTGAAAGTGTATCCCAAGACTCTTTTGAAGTTTCACAAGTCATGATTCCATTATACTTTTCAGGTGTGACATGTTAGGAATTACGTACAGACCTTTAGAGTTATACAGTGCGAGCCTATGTTCAGCATCAGTCCATGACTTAACAGGTTTCATTCTAGTGACCTCACCCTCTTGTGTGACTGGTGGTGTCCAACCCTTTTCAACCGCTAACCAAACACACTCATCAAGAGATTTTAAAGCACTTCTCATTCGCATTTTCCAATAAGCATAATTTGTACCATAAAAAATAGGAGCACGAAAACTTTCAAAACCTCCAAAATTCATCTTGAAAAACAAAAGGGATCAAATATAATAAAAATATGTTTCTAGATCTGATACCAATTTGATGGTCCCTTTTAATTTCTTATGCGAAAAGTGTTTTAAGGATGACAAAACAAATTTCTATTTTTGAAAAACTCTTTTTCCAATTTTTTAATACGCACCAAGTTGGAAACAATTTTAACTTAACCAAAATTTATCTTGATTAATCCTAAACATCCATATAGTGATTAAAGAAAGTAAAGAATACTCACAATGCTGGATGTATGAGAAAAACCATAAACGAGAAAAACCTCGGATGACCCAAGCCAGACAATCACTATGAATGTGGAATTACAACGAACAAACATGAGTCTTACTTAACGACTCGATACCCCACGAGACTTGACGCTCTTATAATCTTCAACCACTCCTCTCACAGTTACCACGTAAAAATTAACCTTCTTCCACGATACCTTCCCACAACACACGCGTCCATGTATATCTCGGTGTCCCTCGATATGGCTTGTAACGCCTACGATGTTGGAACCGAACTCGATCGAATATCCACCGGAAAAACAACAATGTTCAAGTGTATAACAACTCTTCTTGGTGCCACAACGATCACCATAGCATATATTAATGAATACTCTGATCGTTGAAACTCTAAGGATGCATTAACTTTGGAAAACCTTAGAAAACTTGTGTGTAGAAACGTTCTGGACGAATACTAATTTTTGCAGAATGCACACCTACAAAATATGATGAACTCACACCATTTAAATAATATTTTTAAGGCAGTATCACATTCGAGCGACTTGGGTATGTCATTCTAACGAGATGCATTATCGCTCGAACGACTAGTCCAGTCGCTTGAACGACACGCTGAATAGGACTCCTAATCAAACTCAATCTCTAATTCGGCCTTATCAAATTTAAACGAAGTGTAAAACATTTTGAAACACTTATAAAACTTTGTAAAAACATTTATTTAATAAAATAGCATCCTTATCCTTATAAAAATTAGTTTCGAGTCCCATTAAATATTACGCATTTATACTTGAGTGACCTCGGACATCAACTTAACTTGAAGTCGAATAAACTTGCACCAATTACACTTCAGCATAAGTAATTCCTTTGAGCTTTGCCAAAACATATTTAATACAACTTCAACACGTCATAGTCTGTGTGGGATCGTGACAAATAAAAAATTAACCTTTGACTTAAACGTGTTTTTTTTCGGGAATAAGTCAAAACTATACAATGGACTCAATTAAAAATTTTGTCCTTACAGTTACCATGGATCCTAAAGAGGAGCAACTGAATAAGTTCAAGGAAGATATCAACCTGCTATCAAATAATTTTGACCAAGGAAAAATATAAGGGAACTACTTGGATTATACCCATTTGTCCCCTTATCCCAATGCCTGACTGTCACAGAAATTTAAAATGCCAGGCATCAAGAAGTTTGGAGGCTGCGGGCCCCCAATTGTGAACCTATGTAGCTATCACTGAGCCATGACCCTTCTTGGTGACTCCAAGAAGATAATGGGCCAGATATTTCGATATACCTTTAAAGAAAGTGCTCTCCTATGGTTCTTATCCCTCGAAGAATTCATAATTCGTAGTTGGGAAGATGTGACTCGGGAATTCAAGTTCCAATATAACTATAATGAAGAGTTAAAGGTTATGCACAGAGACCTAGAGATGCTCAAGCAAAACCCTAAGGAATCAGTCAGTAGCTTCATTGGAACATAGATAGAAAAACTGCCACTATGACCAATGAGCCTTCATAGGAGGAACGAGTGAGAATTGTGAAGAAAAACTTCTTACCTCATATTCGAGTATCCATGGGGAGATAGTACCTACACTTCCGAGCCCTCCGAGGGGCTGGTGTAGAAATCAAAGAAGGTATTGCTCAAGTGGAATGTTATCCAAAGAAGCTGACTGGACAGTTTACACCGAAGAAGTATGAGAAGCCCACTAATGCCTCACTCTCAACCATCAACAACATTTCATAACCTGCTACCTCTTGGGCACTATAAAGTTGCCCCAATCCTGCGAGAAAAGAGTACACCGATCTCTATGCTCCCCTGTCAAAAGTTTACCAGGCCTTGCTAGCTCGAAATCTCATCAAACCACTAGAACCTCGACCATTACCAAACCCACTCCCTAAAAACTTCAAGCTCGATGCCCACTGTGACTTCCACTAATCCATAAGCCACACCACCAACCAATGATTTCACCTTAGAAACGTAATCGAATGCTTGATAGATCAGGGTACCATTGCCCCTCCAGCTAATCCTAAGCCCGACACCACTCATAATCCTCTTCCAACACATGGAACTGGAGTGAATGTTACGTTCTTGGAAAAAGACCTTGAATTTGATTTTTCTACCCAAATTGGGCTTGTAAAAGCACCCTTCATCCCCACAGTCTCACCCAAACCTCTAAAGGTTTGCCCAACCTTTCTCCTGCACCTTACATGTCTTGCTGATAAAGCTTTGTTATTCCTTATAAGGGCCTACGTTATCTTTCACACCCAATCTGGGGGGGGGGGGGGGGAATGGAACTACGTGCTTTGTTAGAACAACTCCAAAAGTTTGGGCTGAAACTACCCACATAAATGGTAATCGACTACTAGAGATTCAGTGGCCTGTTCATGGAAGCCCAAAAGTGGACTCGAGAATCAGATGAGCGGGTGGTACCCATTGAACAACTCGGTCTAGAAGATGTTGTACATATCATGGCCGATGTGTTTTGCCAGACTGGAGAAATCCACGGCATCTCTGAATTGCTCACAACTTTCAAACTTTAGGGAGGGCTGGTCCTGATAAGAACCCAAAAGTGTTATAATAAAACTCCATATAAACGTTTTTTAATTCCTAATTCTCGATAAAAAATTTCTTATGCACATACGTCTTTATTGTAGGTCAAATTTCATTTTCGATTTCAAACGCTTCAATGCAAAACAAATGTGTGGTAAAAAAGCCTAAACTTGTCCCCTAACCAAGACTAGACCATTCCTACATTTTCTAAGTGTAAGTGTGGTATTTTAATACAAATATATATTTTATTCTGATTGTGTCATTTTTTTATTTCTTTTTATGTTCTTTTCTTTTTATTTTTTTATATTTTATTTTAGGGTCTTTATTTTTAGTATTTTATTATTTTATATAAATATTATATAAGCGTCAGAGTGTCTGTATATATTTAGGTGTTTGTTTTATATTTTCTTTTTTATATTTTTGTGTTCTTTTTTTTATATTTTTATTTTAAATTTTATTCTATTGCGTGTCTTTTCATATCTTATATGCGTGTTTGAGCTTTTATATTTATATTGTGTGTGTGTGTTGTATAGTCCCGCTCTTGTGCGGACTAGTCCACATTTTCAGAGTGCGGACCGGACATGTGTCACCTGATGGTGAGCCTAGAAGAGAGAGAGAGAAGTGTGCCTTTAATTTAGGCAATAATTTCTAGGCGCACCGTTAGGTGAGACATGTCCGGTCCGCACTTTTAAAATGCGGACTGGTCCGGACAAGAGCATTATACTAGTCCGCATTTTAAGAATGCGGACCGGACATGTGTCACCAAACGGTCCCCCTAGAAATTATCGCCTAAATTATAGGCACGCTCTCTCTCTTTTCTGGGCTCACCGCCAGGTGACACATTTATGGTCCGCACTATTAAAATGTGGACTAGTCCGCACAAGAGCAGGCCTATATATATATATATATATATACCCCCACACTTTTTCATACACTCACTCACATCTAACTTAAACCCCTAACCTACGCCCATTTCCCATGCACCACAAACACTCAATATTCCTAAAGGTGACACTTTTAGACACGACACGAAACGGAATTGACCCAAAATTAACATGGTTTATCGTGTTCATGTCAAAATTATGAACCGTGTTAGTCGTGTTATCGTGTCTTGTCATGTTAATAGTGTTATTATACGTATTATCGTGTCCATTTATGTTTAATTTAATAAAAAATATAAGAAATTGAGTTATTCGTGTCGTGTTATATATATACACACACACACACACACACACACATAAAGAAAGTCTCATGTAAGGACTCCTTATGGTGTAGACCTCGGTACACACTTTTTCTTTAAAATAGTAATCAAATGAATTTTTTGATGAAACTTCATGGATATCATCTATACAGTGAGAAGATCATCTCGAATCTTTTTCATCAAAAAATTCAACAAAAAAACTGTTGAGATGAGGTGATATGTCAAAAAATTATATAAATGTACATTTTCGACCGTTGAAATTTTGGGTCGGCGCCAGCCACTTGATTGATTGAATTTTTTTTATGAAACTTCATGGATATGATCTTCTCACGGTTGAGATAATATCCATGAAGTTTAAGCAAAAAATTCGATTAAAAGTGGGTAAGATGATCGTCAAAATTTCAACGGCAAAAAATGCATATTTATACCATTTTTTTACATTTCACCTCATCTCAACGTTTTTTATTGAATTTTTTGATAAAGTCGTTTTAACAGAAGTTATTTTTTTTTACATATTTTTGTGGATGTCTTTTTATTGAATTTTTTACCCAAGGAACAACAAGGTTATGAGTATTAGGTAATATTAATATTTCATGCAAAGCAATCCCAATATTTATTTCTTTAAGAATTACATTCATAAGTTGTTTTAGAAAGCATGAATTTAATGGAGGCTACAATCAAGACATAAGACTAAGGGAAAATAATAGGATAAACATGCCTATGATTAGATGTAGAAAAAATGATTAGAGATTTGAGTTCCTCTCGAAAAATGGATCAAAGACTCCACTTGAATCAACTTGGGACAGATTAGTCTACGCTTCAAAACTGAGCTTAAAAAATGGTTTTAATGGAGGCTAGGGTTTTGAGGTGGAAGATGATGAAAAAAATAGAGAGTCTCCTGCTCAAGGGTTTGTAGAACATATGTCTAAAAACCTAGCCCCGAAGTCCATTTATATAATTAGGTTGAAGAGTTTGAAAATCACAAAATTCATCAAAACAGATACCTGTTGGGCATGAAATCTGATGGGGTCAATCGATCGATCCCCTGGAGTCGATCGATCGATCGATCACTCAAAAATTTTGAAACTACCGACTTAAAAAATGACTTAAGGAATAAACTTTAAATATCATTTAAAAATCAATTTTAAGTCCGATTTCGAAACTGATTGAAATTCTCATTTTCAAAAATAAGATCCAACATTTTTAATTCAGAAAAATATTTAAATCCAAAACTTTATTTTCCTCCATTTTCCAAAAATTAATTTAAAATACCCCAAAAATTACGCGGGTTGTTGCATACTTCCCCACTAGCAAGAGAATTTCGTCCTCGAAATTCAGCAAAACTAAAAGCACAAAATAAACTAAAGTTCACACGAGTCTACCATATCATACTATAATTAGGCGCCCATACACATAATTCTACCCAAGCAAAAATATGAATACTATTCATATAACACTTACATACATACGATACCTAACATCTGCACTAAAATCTCCAAAATAATTATCGTGTTCATAATTCATTCTAAGGATCCTCACATCAAGCTTACTAATTCTAAACTCAATTCCTACAACGTCCTTAGCACAAAATTTCACTTCTCCAAGAAACACATCTAACACGTATGCTAGACCCTTTACCTTGAGGAGTAAGAATCAATAAAGGAATCAAAGATCGATAACGCGGAATCTAAACGGACTCACAACCTATGAGACCTATGACCATGCTCGAATACCATCTGTCACACCCCGCTAAATTATGGCGTCGGCTGCCACCAAAACTAAGTCGGGTGCGAGTAAATTAAATATCATCCTTAACATGTGACATATATGAGACATATAAAATTTTAATCCACAAGATAAATAATTTGATTAATCCCAAATAATAATAACATCCAACTGATAGAACACCAAAGTGCAATATAAAAACCCATCACATGCAATCTCCAAATATCTCAATAATTAAATATTTAAAATTCGGCTGAAATCTCAAGACAACTTTGGAAACGAATGACCCAATGTAACTCAAATGTAATCTCATAATAAATAGGACGGAATAAAAATCTAACTACTGAAGCAATAAAAAATAGATCCAGCTACATCTCCAAAAGATCTCCAAAATTCTATGCAGCTACTCCGAATTAATTCCTGAAAAAGATTAGTCAATGCATGTGTCAAAGACAAATCCCTAAGCATGAATACCGGCTAGTCCTCTCAATTAGGGTCCTTAAACCCAGACAATAGTGTTATATATATATCAACTATAACAATGGAATTTTTTAATTAAAAAGATAATTAATTGCCAAAAATAAATTACTAACTACCCGTAAGGTTTCTTTAAAATATTCCACACCAATATTATTTTAATTTACCCGCATTCCCAACAATGCTAAATTTAATTAAATGAACATCGGGCATGATTTACCGAGATACACTTCCCCTTGTCAAAGCCGCCGTCTGATCCGTTTTAAATTGTCGGACCTCGCGATATGACAAGGATCCACCCACACACCTGTCCCCTTGTCAAGGCCGCCGTCTGATCCTTTTTTATCCTACGATCCTCATAATATGACAAGGTTCCACACACGACACGACACAAATCTTCCTCTGACCCGTTTAAACCGTAGGCCCCGACACATTATGTCACCAATAAATTTTTAATACCCGTTTTAGTCCTGCGGTATTAATTTCCAAAAAAATTCAGACTCATTATTCAAATTTAATATCCCCCACCCTTAAAAGTGATGTGAAAGTCCTCAAAATACTCCTTAGTCCTAACTAATAGTTCCCAAACACAAATTTGTCCTATCCTAAGTATAGGATGACAATAAAAATTTCTCCCCCTAGACACCAATCATAGGCTAACGTAGCGGCGGTATAATGTATAAAATTAGCCCCCACTCCAAATTATATAACTCGCATAGACTCACACTAACTAGTCCCATATCTAGAAAGCATAAGTCACAATTGAGGCCTACTTACTAGTCCCATACTTAGCAAGTATGCTATAAAAAGGGTGAAAATAAATTACCTACATTAGCCAATGTCACCGAGATATCAAAATTTTAATATTTCCATAAAGTGGCACAATTAACAATTTATAACAACATTCATAACAACATTAAATTCCCAATTTATTACTTTTAATTAAATGGTTGAAATCAAGGACACATAAATATTGTGATTTTTAGAATAACAACTACATGAAGTCCTATCATGATTATTATTTTCCAGCACAAGTAACCAAATCAATCTAGGGTTTTCCCATGAAATAACAAAATTTACTTTCTAAGGGCTACTCTACATGCGCATACCTGTAACATAATCGGCGAACCAAGTACTACCCAAGGAACAACAAGGTTATGAGTATTAGGTAATATTAATATTTCATGCAAAAGTGTCCCCATATTTATTTCTTCTAGAATTGCATTCATAAGTTATTTTAGAAAGCATGAATTTAATGGAGGCTACAATCAAGACATATAATAATAATAATAACAAGGGAAAAGAATAGGATAAACATGCATGTGATTAGATGTAGAAAAACTTATTAGAGATTTGAGTTCCTCTCGAAAAATGGATCAAAGAATCCTCTTGAATCAACTTGGGACAGATTAGTCTACGCTTTCAAAACTGAGCTTAAAAAATGGTTTTAATGGAGGCTAGGGTTTTGAGATGGAAGATGATGGAAAACTAGAGTGTCTCCTTCTCAAGGGTTTGTAGAACGTATGTTTTAAAAACCTAGCCCTGAAGTCCATTTATATAATTAGGTTGAAGAGTTTTAAAATCACAAAAATTCGTCAAAATAGAAACCCGATGGGCACGAAATCTAATGGGGTCGATTGATCGATCCCCTAGAGTTTATCGATCGATCACTCAGAAATTTTGAAACTGCTGACTTAAAAATTGACTTAGGGGATAAACTTTAAAAATCATTTAAAAATCAATTTTAAGTCCGATTTCGAAACTGATTGAAATTCTCATTTTCAAAAATCAGATCCAACATTTTTAATCTAGAAAAAAATTTAAATCCAAAACTTTATTTTCCTCCTTTTTCCAGAAATTAATTTAAAATACCCCAAAAATTACGCGGGTTGTTATATTACAGTGCTTTGGAGAAAGTGTGTATCGCTTAGTCTGGGTCACACAGAAATTACGTCACTACATGCTTGTCTTTCCCATAATACTAGTATCCCGAATGGATCCCATCAAATTACATGGTAGATAAACCCATATTATCAAGACGAATGATCCTATGGTTGATGCTTGATGCTGCTAGACGAGTTTGACATCATGTACCTCACATAGAAATCTATAAAGGAGAGGGTCATCTCCGACTACCCTGTCAATTATCCCATAGAAGGAACCGATGTTTGGGTCTATGAATTACCAGATGAAAACATCCTCTACCCTTCTCTGGAGGAACTTAGATGGCAGATGTTATTTGATGGAGCTGCTAATGAGAAAGGGTAAGATATTGGGATACTCTTGATCATTCATGATGACTCCCACACTCCTATTTTCATTAACTTGGACTTCTCTTGCACCAATAACATAATAGAATATAAGGCATGAACCATAGGCCTCAAGATTGCCCTCGATAAAGGAACCAGGCACCTGGACATCTATGGGGATTCCGCCCTTACTATTAGATAAATTATCAAAAAATGGAAAGTCAAATGTGAGAAGATCCTACCCATCTATGTCCATCTAGAAGAGATTGACGCCCAGTTCAAACATCTCACCTTCCATTAACTTCCTCTCCCAAAGAACAGTCTGGTTCCTAGGAACCCTGGCCTCCATGGTCGACATGCCCAAAGGAATAATAATGGCCACTTTCCTGGTTCAGAAAAAAGTGGTGCCCCTCAGTGCTACCACATTGAGCTAGTCACTGAAGAAGAATTTGACTTGGACGGATTATAGTACGATGATATTTGGCACCTCCTCAAACATTGTAGGCACCCCCAAGATGTAGATAAGAAAGACCGTGCGACCCTTTGCACACTGTCTACCCAATAGATCATCCATGACAAAGAACTTTTCAAGAGACGCTATGACGAACTCTAAATTTTAGATCAAAAGAGACTTAAGGATCTATACCACAAATAGAAAAGTCAAGGACCGCAGTGTCCAAAGAGGAGACCTTGCCCTCAAAGAAATTATAGAGCTTGTCTAGGACCCCCAGAAGTAAGCTCAAAACCAATTGAAGCAGCCCTAACGTCTCGAAAAAAAAATTGTCAGTCGATGTTTCTATGCTCACAGAGCTCGATGGATAAGAGATGGCGTGTCTAGTGAATCTGAACTATCTAAATAAATTCTCCCCTTAATCCAAATTCTCGACGTGCTACGAATATTCTCATCCCCCTTCTATTCTTAAAAAAATTCTTCTTCATTTTCCCTTACCCAATATTACGTGGGACCTGATCCTCTTAAAACAAATCTTTTTAAAATAAAATTCGTAAAATTTTTAAAGCCACTCGGAGGTATGTAAGGAGCCCATACGACACATATGGGTGCGGTCCTTTCTTTTTCACAAATGCTATTCTTTTATAAACCTTGAGAACATGGTCCATCTTATCATTTACATGAACAAAAGAATTTTGTATACCTTACTGATCGGTACAGATAATCTAAATGTAAAACTCATCAAAATACGCAACAAAATATGTCAAAATCATTTTTACTTCAAATTAATGAATATAGCTACTACATGAAATAGCAGTCAAGGGAGTCAAATAGACCACCGTCTTTCCAATAATTAAGACAACCTACAAAATAACTACCTAGTCCAAATAACCAATTTCACAAAAAACCCTAAAACATGCCAGATATCAAGACAAGCCTTGACAAGGTTTACCGAAACCATTGTAACACCCCGTGTTTTTATTAATTATTTTTATTAATTAATTGGAATTTTTGAGAAAAATAAATTTTTTTAATTTAATAATTTTTATTGGCTAAATATGTTGGTTATAATTTTAGAAGAATAAAACTTCAAGCGGAATTAAAATCGGAGTTAAAATAGATTTTATATGATTTTTTGAAATATTTGTCCCTTATAATTTTTAAGGCAAACAGGCAGTTTTTCGGGGTGATCGATCGATCGACGCCTGGGCATCGATCTATCGATGCCATCAGTTATCGTGCGCTGTAAGTCTTTTTTAAGTAGAATTTGTGTAGGATTAGGACTCCTAATCACTTTATAACCTTGTTAATCCGTAGGGGGACTTCTCATAATCACTTTTTCTCCAGTTTTTCACCAGAGAACACTTCCAAATATTTTTCCTCTCACTCGTAATCATCAACCTTCTTCATAATCAAGTTTTTTTTACAAGTTTTGGGAGGCTTAATTGGAGTTTAATCAAGTTAGTTCAAGAACACTCTTTTGCTAATTTTTCGCAAGGAATCCAGATTTCTAATCAGATTTTCAACACAATCTTTACAGGCATGAATACTCTATTATTCGCCTTTAGTATTATGCGTTTTAAGTTTCGCGTAAACTTTTAATTACATGTTTTCTTAAAATAATTAGTAACTTAATTAGAAAAAGTGGACCCTAACTATGGGGCTGTTTTTATTAAAAAATTTATTCTGAATTATATTCAAAACCCTTTGGGTACGTAGGATACATGAGTGATTTTGGGTTTTATTAGTGTTGGATGCATGTAGAAAAACCATAGTTTTAAAATAAATGATTTTTGGGTGCGCATAACTCATTTAATACATGTAGAGATAATGAGTTTTGGTTCTTGATGTTTTTATGATGAAAACTTGGTATATTTAATTTAAAATAATTAAATAAGATTATTTGGGTATTTTTGACGTTGTGTTAATTTAATTAAAGATTTAATTAAATTGTACTATCATGCGTAGTTTGGAACATTGATTTATAATACATAATTGTGTGACTTGTTATCAGTATTAAATATCATTGTGACGACAGGTTATTGGGTATTATTGCTCTTCCTATATTTTAGTATGCCTTCTAGAAATGAGACTAGTGAGGGAAAATTATCACGGTTTTATCATGTCGGGGGTGGGCTGATTTTTATTACTTTAGCGTCGTTATGCTAGTCTAGGTATGAGACTAGGTTGATATTTATGTAAGAAAATTCTCCTATACGTAGCTTAGGATGTATTGATAACTTGGGGACCCTTAGGTTTGGGACTAAGGGGTATTTGGAGGATCTCACGTCGATTAAAAGGGTGGGGTGATTATAAATTGAGAAATAGAGAACTAATACCTAAGATTATAAGACGGGTATTAAAATATATTGGCGAGATAATCAGCGAGGGCCGACAGTTTAAACGGGCCAGCCGATGTTTTATGTCATGTCGTGTTTGGAACCTCGTCAATCAGCGAGGGCCGACAGTTTAAACGGGCCAGCCGACGTTTTGACGAGAGGATGTGTATTTTGGTGGAAAAATCACCCGAGGTGGGAGGACCGCCATAATAAAATTGAAGATATGAGAAAAGCTGGTTAATTTAATTAAATTAACATCGTGGGATTTGGGAATTTTAAAATCATATTGGTGTGCCTTTTAAATGGGGATTCCTACGGGTAATTAGTAATTTATATTTATCGCGTTTAAATGCTTCCGTTTAATTTAAAATATTCTATTGTGATATTTATTGCGTATAATGCTACTGTTTGGATTCAAGGATCCTATTTGAGGGGAGTAGTGTGTATTCTTTCTCGGGACTTTGGCTCTGACCCATGCGTTGACTAATCTTTTTCAGGATTAGAATTGGAGAAGCTTCATAAGTTTATCGGAGTTATCATTTGGAGGTGCGGCTGGAGTTATTTATTTTATGGCATAGTTTAGTTAGACTTTCTTTTCCATTCGTATTTAATTATGAGACTTCATTGGAGTTTTATTGGGCCATTCAATTCCAAAGTTGTTTAGAGGATTTATGTTGAATTATTCAGATCTTTATTATTTAGATTTTATTTAATCATTATTGGAGGATGGATTTTTGGAGTTAGCATGTGATGGATCTTTTATCGCTTAGTTGTTTATGATCATTTGATTTTGATTCAATTATTTATCTTATGGACTGATTTATTTATGTCTCATATCTGTCTCATGTTAAGAATGATATTTATTTAGTTCACGCCCGGCATAGTTCGGCGGCGGTGGCTGGCCACCCAGTTTTTCGGAATTTGCTGGGTGTGACAACCGCAATACCCTCCTCCATGGTGTCAAAGGAAATAAGACACCTTTTCCCAATATCTTCTTCCAAGATCTTCCCAACTACCAATTTCCATAACCATTTCAAATAAATCTCGAAAACATATCAAGCCCCTCCAATATATTGTGGCAATTGGTAGATGGCTGGCGGTGCTGCCATAAGGTCTTAATATTATCCATAAAGATTCAGTTAAGTCCTCTACTGGGAAGAAGCTGGTTATATAAGGAGGCACTATCTTCTCCCACCCTACTTGGCACAAAATCCACCAAGGAAAATAATAGGAAGTTTGTTTAAGGCTAACCATCCGCACATACCTGTACTCTCCCAATTATAAAATGAGTTGCAGGTCCCCCTACCATGTCACAAATCAGCAAAAACACCAGGCTCTGTGCTCCATGAACCAGTTAACCATGTTCTTTATTGAGGGGTCAAAACTTTAAAAGGACCAAATGATGAAGTTAGGAACACCCGAAAAAATACTCAGGATGGGCCACTAGGAAAAATCTCTTAGAAAGACACATGAAAAGCATCATAAGGCTCCCCCGCAGAAAGTCAGACCAACCCTCCTTCCAAACATCAAGATCATTTAAAGTCTCTGTCTCTACAACAACCACAGGATTACAATGGTGAGACATCCACACCATTGCCGTGGCCATTTGGGGATCAACGATCAAGTCTTTTGTAACTAGTAATAGCCTAGCAGTCAAGCTTAAAGAAACAGCTCTGACAAAGCCAACATTAGTGTAGCCCTTCTGATGTACCGAGTGCATAATCGTCGAAAGAAAAATATTCCCTTTGTAAACTAGAGGATGATCCACTGAGGTAGAGATGCGAAGAAATTTCACCTAAGATACTTGGGGAGAACGAGACAAGTTGGGCATAGCTGCTGCCACACTAGGGTTGATCCCCAACATAGCTGAAAACTCCTTATAAGTAAGTCAAGTCACATCCAGGACAAACTGAAAGACATGATCCTTGGGGTACAAGAATTTTACTGCCGTTGTAAGCAAATTCCAGATTATGGCCTGATTTCTCCATAAAGAAACCTGAAGCAAGCTGAAAGTGTTATAGTCGACGTTATAGAGACATATGGCCTCTAAAACTTCTAGGTTTGAATAGAATATTCGGACATTGGGAGGGTCATTTGATAAAGAGAAGGAAGACATAAAAGAAGAGACGAGGATGGTGGTGAAAAACACATCCCGTAACTCCCCTTTTATACCCAAAAATCTTCACCAAAGAAAAATTACCCAGAACCTCGTCAATCACTCTACCCTCCAAGTAATCCAAGTATGAAGAAAGAGAAATCAAAGCCAAAGGAGTGATTTGACTTGACCCTTATGTCGATTGAAAGGATAAGGGGTGTGCCGATCGGCAACCCCCTATTTAAAAAAAATTATTTTCCTCTTTTGCCCGAAATTAATTTCCTCGGGTTATTCGTTTTCCTTTTTAAAAAGTTAAACCCCGGATTATTCGTTTTTGTTACTCCTCTTTTTATAAAATAAACATTTTCCTCAAAATCATTTTGATTCTTATATATATGTTCGCAAAATAAAATAATCTTAGCAAATAATTAAATGCATGTAGAAAAAGCCATTAAAGAAAGGAAAATAACAAAAAAAATGCATTTTTTATATACTCTTTCTTTAGTGGCTTTTTCTACTTGCAGGTACAAGAAAAAAAAGAAAAAGGAAAAAGGAAAATACAATAGGACTATTCCCCAACCCTCCCTCTCACAACCTCTCCGAATCAAACCCTCGGCCTTAGCGGTGCACACACTTCCTCCTACAACAGGCGGTGCTCCCTCATCTCCCCGACCCGAAACTCTCCTCAGTTGTGGCTGGTGGTACCATACAGGAAGTGGCTGACTTATTCACATAAGAGGAGATGGAGGCCATTCAATCTTTGATTTCCCGCAACCAATTGGTCGACATCCGCACAAATTGCAAAGAAAACAAAAAATAATAAAAGACGATCCAATCAGTAAAGAGAAAGGAAGAATTAAACAGGAAATAAAAAAGAAAAAAGAGAGAAGTATACCTCATGCCTGAGTGCCTCATCAGTAAGCCTTATCAACTGACGCATGAAGACAGTGGGGCATGATCAATGTCTCCTCGCTGCTCAACCAAAACTTATAAGAGGAAGGAGTGACTTGAATGAGTAGAGCCTCCTCCATCGCTACCACCGCACCACTTCCCGTGATGTGGGACTACCCCATTGGTGCACTAGTACCCCTCCCTGAAGAAGTGGAAAATGGAGGTATATTATCCATGTCATAAATTTAAGAGGGCATCAACTAACTGGTCATGAAATCCAGATAATCGTAACTTTCCATCGTATCAGTGTGGAGCATATAGGGCTTGCCTATCATCACTGCTACCATGGCATCATTGTAACAACCCGCGATTCTGGGAGGCTCATTTTATACTAATTTTACCGCATAAGGTAATTATATAAAATTTTGGAACTGGAGTAAATATTAATTTGATGAGTTGAAGGTTAATATTTACTGGGTTATTGTATATTTACTGCATGAGAAAGTAAATATCATTTAGTTGTGTTTTATATGGTGTCATATGATTTAAATGACATTATGGTTAAATTAAAATTTGTAACTGGAAACAATTTATAAAATTTTTGGATGTCAGTTTAGGGGTGTAGTTAGTCCCGGAATGTCCGAGACAGTCAAAATAAGTGCCATATTGTATTTTTGGATTTCGGGCACTTTTACCTGATTTTAACTTAAACGCGTATTTGGGAGTCATTTTAATGTGGTATTAACCACTTGAGTTGGGAGACTTATGTTAAGCCCCGGTTTTAGTCTTCTAAATCCCCTAATTTCCCTATTATGTGTCTTAGACATAGAGAGAAAAGAGAGAGGAAGAAAGCTTGGGAGAAAAAGAGGAGAAAGACGAGGGAATTAAAGATGGAAGATTGGAATTGCTTCTACTCAAAAGAAATCTGAAATTTCAACTCTAAGGTAAGTTTTCTACTTGCTAATATGTGATTTAAGATGAATAATTTGTATGATAATTATGTATATTCATTTGGAGATTAAAAATGGAATTTATGGGATTTAAAACCAAATCTTAGTTTTAATGATAAAATTTTGGACTAAAATGGTTATAAACCATGTGGGATACATTTTGGGTAGATAAATGTCGTTAGTTTTAGGAAAAATGGAAGAGATTTGGGATTTGGGAGAATTAGGGTTAATAACCCTTAAGACAAAATTAGGCAAATCTGCAGATTCGAATCTATTTGGCCTGGCCGAATCGATTCGCCTTGAGATAATTTCCAGGTCTGGGTTAACCGAATCGATTCGGATGGTCCGAATCAATTCGGAAATTATGCAGAAGTCAGGTTTTCCTGATCGAATCGATTTGGGTGGTTCGAATCGATTCGCTTTCCTGAACCCGAATCGATTCGGAGACCCTGCATTTTTGAGTGATTTTCTTAGCTTAGTCCCAATTCATTTTCTTTAATTCTAGGGCCTAGGAACCTTTTTTAATGAAGTAAACTAAGTTTCCTAGAGTTTTAATTGAGTTAGTTACTTTCCCTACACTAGGAATGGGTTAGGTGGGGACTTTTTCGGGGTTATGCCTATTGATGTTAGGGCATTCTTTTCTTCTAGTCAATTACTACAAAACTAAGAGTATAGTAGTATTATGATTGGGAGACTTTAGGATCTCATTCGAGCTATATTAGTCCTAATGGTTTGTAAATACACCATAAAAGTGTGTTGGGAGAATAATTGAAAGTCTATTCATTCCTTTGAGGTATGATAGTGTTGGGATTTTAAAATAACACCCTAAAATGTTTGGAGGTAAGAAAGAGTTTAGTTACTCCTTTGAGGTTGTAGTAACGATATAAATTATCGTATGGCTCCGGATAATAAAGGAAGTATTTACAATAATGTACATGTGTACGGTTTCTGATAAAATGAAACATATATATGGAAAGGAAGTGAAATGGAAACGGTAATAATGATGGTAAATGATAATTTACTAAATCATGGAAACAGTAAATGGTAATTTACTTGATTTTGAAAATGGTAAAATCAATGGTTTAAACACACCTCTCTAAATGACATCATAAAGGAAGTTCGTGCGCTTGGTGATGCCCCCTGGCTAATGAATGCAGGGTGGATATAGTCCATAGGCCATGTAAGCGTTTGTGTTGTATATTTTTCTGCGATGGGTAGGAGATTCTGGGTGTGGTCTCGACTACCCCGCAGGCACATGGCAACTTCCTGACGTTTTGCATTTTAGGTGCCCAGGTTGTCTTAATGACAGGCCCTGGAAGATGATGGTCATTTAGGGGCGCGCACAGTGGGGAAACCCGGACAGGCGGTCTTAGAATCGTTATATGTATATAAATATAACTATTCATCATCAAGTGGGACTTGATGGATTGTATATGCCATAAAGAGCATAGTGAAGTGCCACAAAGAGCACATATAAATGCCACAAAGTGCATTTGATAATGACTATTTTTCTGATAAGGAAAGGATTTTTACAAAATGTAAAAGTGGAATAAAAATGCCATAAAGAGCATAAAATTATGATTATATATATATTTCCTGTTAAGGAAAGGATATATGAGATAATTGGGGAAGATGATGAATTTTTAGATTAATGTTACTTGTTTTATTTTCATGCCTAGCTCATGCTTTAAATTGTGTAGTTAGATTTTTATCTCTCTCTCTCATCATGTTTCATCATTCATAACTGTCATACTTTTTATTCATCTGGTAATCATATAGAATCGGGCCCTGACTCGTTCATATTTCTTTTTGCATATGCATCTTGTATCCGCTCAGGTACTCCGCCACAAGGACGCCTGATCGGACTTTCCTACTCCGGTGATTTTGATGAGCCGTGATGCTTTGCGGGTACTACGGGTTATATTGTATATCCGCTTTCCTTTTTGCACTCTAGTTAAGATCTAGTCATTTATTCGGGCGAGGGGTCTAAGATTTTGTAAATGTCTAATGAAATGTATTGTATAAATTATTGAGTTTGTTTAAATGCTGTTATAAAGTTTGTTGACCGGCAGCACATTCGGTCTTTTTATTGTATTCTTGTTATTATTATCTATATATGTCTTGAGGTTTCCCCTATCTTTTCTGGAATTAGGTTGTTTAAATTCTTTTCTTTACTTTAAAACAAAATTTTTGGCAACACATTTTCTGAAGTATTCAGTGGTTATCCTGGAGACTCTATATTTTATTGGGATGCTGAGAATGAATCCGTCCGGGACTCCTATTATATTGGAGTATTGGGCTGGCCACCCCTTATTTTGGTTAGCGGGTTGTCACAGATGGTATCAGAGCATCAGGTTCTAGAGTCCTTAGGAATCTGTGCGGACGCCTTAAGTTTTCAACGTTACTTTTGACTTGACATAAAGCCTTAGGATTAAGATCGTGGATTTCTTTAGTGAGATCTCGTTCTTCTGCCATGAGGGAGAACTTATAGAATCTTTTGCCCATTTTTGTGAGAATAGTAGGTCAATTAAAGAAGGGCTTCATGAGAAGGATTTTTCAGAACTGTAATTTGTAGTCGGGGATGAGGACCGCTTTGGAGGTCGCTTCATTTTTTTAACATTTTCTTGTCTTGCTACTACGACTACTAATTTCAGTTGATGCAGTTTTCCCGAGTACCGTAAAAGGTAGAAAGTGGTACTAAGCTTGAGATTTCAAACGATGTTAAATTGAAGTGGAGAAGTGCCCTGAAGTAGGATGGAGGAAAAATCCTTCAATCGTAGGGGCAGTGTTGAGGTGGTGAAAATGTGGTCACCGTATTCGTGGGTGCCGAAAGTTTGGCCTATAGAGAAGCCCGGTGGACACTTGCAACGGCGAGTTTCTCAGGGATAACTGAACTAAGGAGAAGGTGGATTCTCGAATGTTCACACAATGCTCAGTTAAAGGTCAAGAGCATGTACTCTTTTACTGAGAAGGTAAGAGGTATTGCGTGGACAATTGTTGTCAGCCAGAGTCGAAACAATGGCTAGGATGTGGAATGTAGAACCACTCACTTTGATTTTTTTTTTATTGGAGAACAAGGGCAAGAGTAAAGTGCCTGGTTGGGGAGTTGATGGAAGTAATACTTGGTTCAGATAAGACTCAAGTACGGTGTCAAAGAACCATTAGTATTGCCCGAAGTGATTAGCAAGAATGTTGGTGGAAATTCCACTTTTGTTGTGGGTGGTGCATCCCCCATAATATGATAGAGTAGTATTGTGTTTACTCTAGATTCGGGTGTGTATATCGAGCTTGTAATATTATCAACATTATTATAGAAAGGTAATTATATGACTTCCATGGTAGGGAAGTTTTATGATTTCTTCACTCGTTATGAAATGAGTGATGATATTTTAAGATGTATGTGTTATATGTGATGCTTGGTATGAGTGTTTTAATGCTTGTTTGCATTTTATGTAGATGTTATGACTTATCTCCACGACCAACAAGGTTAAGTAGTAATGCATAGGAGGGGTTCCTTGTTTGGATTCCGCTTTTGCTGGACGCTCCACGCGTGAGCCTTAACGACGTTGGGAGTGGAGAGATGTTACTTTTACTTTCTCTTATTTTATGTATAATATGCGAGTAAAGATATTTTGGTTGGTTTGGGGTGATAGCAAGCCAATAAAATTGTAAGGCTATCTTACTTCTAGTTCAAAAATGGAACTAGTTGTTCTATAATATCTCTCCTGGATACAGGTTGAGACTTTATAGAGGTGGATCGAGGTAAGAAGGAGATTTTTATTATTTGTTGTGTTATCTTGCATGAGTGTTTGATTGTTCGTTTACCTTGTTTATGCATGTTACGCTTTATCTCCATGACCAACTAGTTAAGTAGGCATGTGTCAGAGGGGTTCCTTGTTTGGATTTCTCTTTGCGAGACACTCCGTCGCATGAACACTTAATAATGTTGTGACTGGAGAGGCGCTATTCTTTTTCTTTCTTTTATTTTTCTATTGCTAGATGTTGGGTTGAAAGGTTTAGCCGAGAATCATGTAGTATAGTGATTAAGGGCTATTAACGTGCGAGATAGAAGCACTGTATATAGTTCTCTCCTCTAATCGATGTGAGGGAGACTGAGATACGAAGTCGAATTAAGACTTCGGGTTATGCCGTGATAAGAAGGCTATTTAAAATGATATATATATATATGTTGTTGTGGTATAAATGGTTGCAAGACTTTACAGAAGGTAAATGTCTGAGAAATTGAAATCTTTGGTTATTTTAATGGTAAAACAAAGAAGTAAAAAATATTTCTAGTAGGATCGTAAATTAAAATTTTACCGGTCCCGATTATGTGTCTTAGAACGTCATATCTCGATGATCGAAAATGCGAGGTAGTAGTGTAACGGGAGGGTTCCTTGTCTGGATTTCGCTTCGGTGAGACATCCCACGCATGAATCCAAGCGAATGCCGAAAGTTGAGTAAGGTCTTGGGAACTAGGGATATATTTAGTATTAGATGCTTACGATTTAGATAGTATATATGTAGATAGACTTTAGGATTATTAGGACGTTAGGTCTTTAGGGTATGTGGTATTAAATTTGGAAGGCGGTAAGGAGTTGACCACGAATAAGTGGTGGGTTAACTCTATGAGGGATTAAATCCCTAGGAACGAGATTTATGGGGTCTCGAGAGGTTTGGTAGTTTAGGCCGAAGGAGATGAGGCCTTTCTTAGATATGGTGTTACATGGCGATTTCACTTTTGGGGAGTTAAGGGACGGGCGGACCTTCACTCCTGAGCCCATGATAGTAAGTTCAAGGGTGGATTTATTGAATAAGTTTCTGCCAGGCTGGGGAGTAATAATACCGAAGCATGGACCCATTGTTTATGCATCTCACAAGCTTAAACTTGTGGGAAGTATTATCCCTTGCTTGAATTAAAATTCATCATGGTAGTGATCACCTTAAATAGATAAGGCACTACTTCCTGGGTAGAAAATTTGGTCCTCTCGCTAAAGGAATGAAATTAGGGTTGTATATGCATCAGGTAGAAAACTAATCGGAGAGATTTGTGCGGGCACGAAAAGCCAAATGTAACGAACATAATTAGGGAGACTTGGTAATAAGAACACTCCGGTCTATGATTGACCATTTCACCTACTCGTGTGAAGAAGAGTATGGATGGAATGAAGAAGGGTATATTCATAGACGTCTTTATTGAAGCGCCGACACCGTTCTAGTCATGATCCTATTAGAGAAAATTGTTGATCATTTGACCAAACCGTTGCTTTGTCGGACATTGCGGGCGGACGATATGTAGAGGAGTACGCCCGCTTTTCATGGAGGAGTGGTAAAACCGTGTGAAGTGCCTAACAATAGTGGTGGACCGAGACTAGTTATTCATATCAAGGTTCGGTAAGGTTCCATAAAGGAATGGGAACCGTATGGAAAGGACGTATATCTCTCCATCCTAAAGTGGATGAATGAATGGAGGAAGTTGACTTAATGCCGAGAGGCATGCTTTGAATGTACGCCTTGGGATAAATTGATGGACGGGAGCAATTACTTGTGTGGATGGAAATTTTCCATACAAGAATTTGAATCATTTCATAAGCTATGGCACTGTGGGTGGCCTCGTGTAGCCAGGTGAGTAAATTTCATACTCATTGAATAAGGCTAGTGAACAATTTGGTTCCTTGGACTTGTAGCGTTCCTGGAATAATTCCTTAATGATTGGGCTTTTGAGCCATATGTTATTAGGGCTACGCCTATGCGAGGGAAAGTTGATTAGTATTGGGGTTAAGCCACTTAGAGTTGGTATGGGTATCCCGAGGTGAGATGTAACATGATTCCGGAGGTTAGGTAAATTGTGCAGAGTCATGTGGGCTTCGTCTTCCGCCGTAGGAAGCTAGAATCGATAGTTAGTGGGGAAAGCTTGGTGCTATGCTAGGGCACAAATGATGTAGACTGAGATCGATAGCGTCGACCATAGTCCGAATCCTTTTGGGACGTTGCGATAACGAGGGGTTTGTGTAGGATGGTAGAATCCTAGTTTAGAGTAGTATACCCTTTATGAGAATTGGGTATGCCCGAATTTTGGGGGAAAAATTCCCTCATAAGGGGGGGGGGGGGGGTATGTACCAACCCTCGATTCTGGGAGGCTCATTTTATACTAATTTTACCGCATAAGGTAATTATATAAAATGTTGGAACAGGAGTAAATATTAATTTGATGAGTTGAAGGTTAATATTTACTGGGTTATTGTATATTTACTGCATGAGAAAGTAAATATCATTTAGTTGTGTGTTATATGGTGTCATATGATTTAAATGACATTATGGTTAAATTAAAATTCGAAACTGGAAATAATTTATAAAATTTTTGGATGCCAGTTTAGAGGGTGTAGTTAGTCCCGGAATGTCCGAGACAGTCAAAATAAGTGTCATATTGTATTTTTGGATTTCGGACACTTTTACCTAGTTTTAACTTAAACGCGTATTTGGGAGTCATTTTAACGTGGTACTAACCACTTAAGTTGGGAGACTTATGTTAAGCCCCGGTTTTAGTCTTCTAAATCCCCTAATTTCCCTATTATGTGTCTTAAACATAGAGAGAAAAGAGAGAGGAAGAAAGCTTGGGAGAAAGAGAGGAGAAAGAAGAGGGAATTGAAGATGGAAGATTGGAATTGCTTCTACTCAAAAGAAATCTGAAATTTTAACTCTAAGGCAAGTTTTCTACTTGCTAATATGTGATTTAAGATGAATAATTTGTATGATAATTATGTATATTCATTTGGAGATCAAAAATGGAATTTATGGGATTTAAACCCAAATCTTAGTTTTGATGATAAAATTTTGGACTATAATGGTTATAAATCATGTGGGATACATTTTGGGTAGATAAATGTTGTTGGTTGTAGGAAAAATGGAAGAGATTTGGGATTGGGGAGAATTAGGGTTAATAACCCTTAAGACAAAATTAGGCAAATCTGCAGAACCAAATCGATTAGGCCTGGCCAATTCGATTCGCCTTGAGATAGTTTCCAGGTCTGTATCGATCGAATCGATTCGGATGGTCCGAATTGATTCGGAAAATATGCAGAAGTCAGGTTTTCCTGACCTAATCAATTCGGGTGGTCCGAATCGATTCACTTTCTTAAACCCAAATCGATTCGGCTAGGCCGAATCGATTCGGAGACCCTGCATTTTTGAGTGATTTTCTTAGCTTAGTCCCAATTCATTTTCTTTAATTCTAGGACCTAGGAACCTTCTTTAATGAAGTAAACTAAGTGTCCTAGATTTTTAATTGAGTTAGTTGCTTTCTCTACACTAGGAATGGGTTACGTGGAGAATTTTTCGGGGTTATGCCTATTGATGTTAGGGCATTCTTTTCTTCTAGTCAATTACTAAAAAACTAAGAGTTATAGTATTATGATTGGGAGACTTTAGGATCTCATTCGAGCTATATTAGTCCTAATGGTTTGTAAATACACCATAAAAGTGTGTTGGGAGAATAATTGAAAGTCTATTCATTCCTTTGAGGTATGATAGTATTGGGGTTTTAAAATAACACCCTAAAATGTTTGGAGGTAAGAAAGAGTTTAGTTACTCCTTCGAGGTTGTAGTAACGATATAAATTATCGTATGGCTCCGGATAATAAGATAAGTATTTACAATAATGTACATGTGTACGGTTTTGATAAAATGAAACATATATATGGAAAGGAAATGAAATGGAAACGGTAATAATGATGCTAAATGATGATTTACTTAATCATGGAAATAGTAAATGGTAATTTACTTGATTTTGAAAATGGTAAAATAAATGGTTTAAACACACCTCTCTAAATGACATCATAAGGGAAGTTCGCGCGCTTGGTGATGCCCCCTGGCTAATGAATGCAGGGTGGATATAGTCCATAGTCCATGTGAGCGTTTGTGTTGTATATTTTTCAACGATGGGTAGGAGATTCTGGGTGTGGTCTTGACTACCCCGCAGGCACATGGCCGCTTCCCGACGTTTTACGTTTTAGGTGCCCAGGTTGTCTTAATGATAGGCCCTAGAAGATGATGATCATTTAGGGACGCGCACAGTGGGGAAACTCGGACGGGCGGTCTTAGAATCGTTATATGTATATAAATATAACTATTCATCATCAAGTGGGACTTGATGGATTGTATATGCCATAAAGAGCATAGTGAAGTGCCACAAAGAGCAGATATAAATGCCACAAAGAGCATTTGAGAATGACTATTTTCCTGATAAGGAAAGGATTTTTACAAAATGTAAAAGTGGAATAAAAATGCCATAAAGAGCATAAAATTGTGATTATATATATATTCCTTGTTAAGGAAAGGATATATGAGAGAATTGGGGCACATGATGAATTTTTAGATTAATGTTACTTGTTTTATTTTCCTCCTTAGCTCATGCTTTAAATTGTGTAGTTAAATTTTTATCTCTCTCTCTCATCATGATTCATCATTCATAACTATCATACTTTTTATTCATCTGGTAATCATATAGAACCGGGCCCTGACCCTTTCATATTTCTTTTTGCATATGCATCTGTATCCGCTCAGGTACTCCGTCACAAGGATGCCTGATCTGACTTTCCTACTCCGATGATTTTGACAAGCCGTGATGCTTTCCAGGTATTATGGGTTATATTGTATAGCCGCTTTCCTTTTTGCACTCTAGTTAAGATCTAGTCATT
The DNA here is from genome assembly GCA_949130495.1 of Sambucus nigra. Taxonomy (NCBI): domain Eukaryota; kingdom Viridiplantae; phylum Streptophyta; class Magnoliopsida; order Dipsacales; family Adoxaceae; genus Sambucus; species Sambucus nigra. The sequence continues at coordinate 286,814,265 of OX422215.1, read as the reverse complement.
TATTCGGGCGAGGGGCCCAAGCTTTTGTAAATATCTAATGAAATGTATTGTATAAATTATTGAGTTTGTTTAAATGTTTTTATAAATTTTGTTGACCGGCAGCACATTCGGTCTTTTTATTGTATTCTTGTTATTATTATCTATATATGTCTTGGGGTTTCCCCTATCTTTTCAGGAATTGGGTTGTTTAAATTCTTTTCTTTACTTTAAAACAAAATTTTTGGCAACCCATTTTTTAAAGTATTGGGTGGTTATCTTAGATACTCTATATTTTATTGGGATGCTGAGAATGATTCCGTCCGGGACTCCAATTTTATTGGAGTATTGGGCTGGCCACCCCTTATTTTGGTGAGCGGGTTGTCACAATCATTTGACATCTCCCTCAACTCCTCATAAACACATGGGGCACCGACGGCGGGATCGAAAACTTCTTTTCTGTAATCAGCCTCACCATTCTCCCCCCAAGTGTCATAAATACCCAAACTCTTGTGCCAGTACCCGTCGCATTTGCATGTGCATACCCATCATCAGTGGCGGAGCCATGAATTAGGGGCTGGTGGGGCACAGTACATAGACGGGGGTTCGGGGTTGGTATCCCCCCAAAAAAAATCAGGTTTAATTTTATTTTTTTAAAAATATTTAATTGATAATTTATATTTTTAGACAATTAAAACTCAAATAAATAAAAATTGACTACAATAAAAATTCATTACTAAGAAAGAGATAAACATGTCTTGAAATTCTCATACAAAAGTAGAAAGTTGTCAAAATATACCATATTAGATTTAAAATAAATAGTAAATATTAAATAAATACAATTGGGGCAAATCTGGAAGAGAGTCATACATGAAGGAAGAGAAGAGCACAACAACAGCCTGTTGGAGACGAGCAGGGGTGGAGGTTGAGACAGCGACGAGTAGAGCACAGGACAACAACAGCCTATTGGAGACGAGAAGAGCAGCAAATAGGGGTTAGAGTCGGACGAAGACGAGGAGAACTCTACGACCCTCTTTTTCTTTGGGTTTATTTTGGTCCGAAGAATAAAAAATGTAGGTTAAGATAATGGGATGTATATTATTAGAGGTTTTAAGTTTTTCCCCTGTCTTCACCGATATTTCACATATGACCCAAAAAAATTTTGCCCAAAATTACTGGCTTGGGCACTTGCCCAGGCAGCCTACAACATGGCTCCGTCACTGCCCATCACCCACGTGCCCTACGAAGGAACACCCCAAGTGTCGAAGGTCACTTGCATCCACAGAAAAGAATCAGTATCTACTCAAAAATAAAGAATCCAAAAAAGCTCAGTAAAATACAAAGGTTAACCTGGTTATTCGTCAGGTCATTCAGGACCCTATACATGTCCTTTAGATACAAGGATTAGTTTGACAGCTAGTTGGACTACTACCACTGGTACATCTAACAGAAGTCCCCCAACTCGCTATCCTTCTAGGAAAGCAACGTGGTATCACCTCATAGAACCTCATCTGTAAGAAAACCAAAAAATCAGAATAGGAAACAAGAGAATTGGACTGCATGAAAATAAAGAAAAATAAACTTAAAGTTACCTCAAGAAGGTACGTGGGCCCTATGAAAGAATTTCGGTAGCACCGGATGAACATGTCTAGAGAAGAATAAAGGGATTCCAAGGTAAATATCCCCAAATCTACAAAGTTACGTCCGACATAAGTTGCGGATACGATAAAAACCATAAGTGGACGATATCACCACCATATTGTAACACCCCGTATTTTTTAGAATTTAGATTTAATTAATTTTCTAATATAGAAATTAATTTATCTGGAGGATTTAATTAAATTAGTGAATTAATGATATAATTAATTTCGGTTATTTATTTTTTAAATTTACATGTATCGTAAATTGAGGTCGAGGTTGGAGATTTTACTAAAGTGACTTCGATGGCGATTATGAGTGCATAGTTGATTTCTAATAAGTCGAGATAGTCGAAAAAGAGTACCCGGGGGTAGTAATTGGGCCTCGGGACTATTTAGGCATAATCGGGCTCACACAGGGGTGTTTGGGCAATTTTAATTTGGCCTATAATCTTAAAAATGGGATTAATGAAATAAAACCTAATTGAGGGAATTGGGATAGTCATAACTCAGGAGAGAAACCCTCGAGCCGCAGAGGAACACAAAGAAAATTGGGGAACTTTTGAGAGCCAAACTAAAGTAAGAGGAGTGTGTTCTTCGTCAAACATTGGTCTACAACAAAGGAAATCAGACCCTATGAAATTATCCAGAAAAGTAGTTAAACTTACTTTCATTTAAATTGCAGTATTGCGATTCATATCATCGTGGGTGTAAACCATATTCATTTTGGGATGAGTTATTATCGCGAAATTCGTTTTTGGGAGGGTATCACATGTTAAATCTGGGTTTGGGGGAATTAAGCATTAATAGTGAAATTGATGTTTAATTATGAGAGAATAGTATCATATGAGGCTAGAATATGATTTAGAATTGAAAACCTGTAGAACTTGTTGTTGAATTCGAATTATTGAATCGAATTGAGAATAGTGATTTAAGGGATATTGAGAAAAACCCAATTTATGAACCCTAGAATTTTAATGAAAATCACTGACGATAATGTCATATATTAGTGTTTGAACATGTTTATAGATGAAATATATATTAGAGATAAAGTAATCGAGGTCTGGATTGAAGTAGGAAAGTTTTGGAGTTTAAAAATGGTGGAAAACGGAATCAGGGAAGAAGATGGATACCTACTCAATCAATCGATCCACCAAATTCATCAATCGATCGATCCCTTCAATTATTCTAAAACATGAAATTGTAGATCTTTTTGTCATGCGACCTATTATTTTTATGATTTGTTTTAATTAGATATGATTTTTCTATGATAGGGGGCGTGAGACCAACATCTTTAGAAATAAATAAATTCGGGTTATTTTGAGATATTTGTAGATGAGTGAAGGACTTTAGAAAATATTAAGGAACATTATTTTATCCTTGGATTAGATAAGGATGAATACGAGGGTGTTTAAGATGAATAACACTAAAAAATATATGAACGGATTCGAATTGAAATTTTGAATGAAATTAGTATACGGACTAGATTGCGATGTGCTTAGTATCTTGAAATCAAAATATGAATGTAAGTTAATACTTATATAATTAAGAGTCGGGGTCATGTCTTGGATATTTTAGGCTAGTGCAACGGGAGTTAGGCACAGAGTAGCCAATTTAATTTATTATAAATGTATATGGCAAATTATCGAACGTTGAATTTAATAAAGGGTGTTTTACCAAATAGTGGGACTTGGTGTGATATATTCTAAAGGGTAAAGATACAGACCAAATGAGTGAGTCGGGGTATTGTAGTTGAGTGACACTACTTTATTAAATTTATATGAAATTAATTAGATTAATCGGTGTAATTTAAAATGTAACGAATTCGGGGAATGAGCTAACCTATGACTTAGATAAGTAGAATATGAGTGAATTACCTACTGCAATACTTTAAAGGATAATTGGCACACTTCTAGCAGTGAGGGATACTCGGGAATATACGATGAGATGTATAATTGAAATTTAATAATACGTAGAATATATATATATATATATATATATATATATATATATATATATATATATATATATGAGACACATACTATAGGTCGCGTGAATACCTATATTGTTGATAGTAATTTATATATATAGGTTGTGTGAATGCCTATTGTATGATTTCTTATGTGTATGCATTATACCATACTACTTGCTATCACTGAGGTTTCCGTGTCGGGATAGTCTTATTCTGATGAGCCCAATTAGGGGTGATATTGGCTTGTACCTCAGAACATAGAACCTTGGTACAACCTATCTGTGAATGATAGTCCAGATGGTCATCGAGGTGAGTGGGTATGTGCATATCCCTTTTGACTTGGAACTATGATTCACCTCCAACATGTGTGTGACTATTATTTATGGTTCGAGAGAGATAAATAACCAATGGTCCTTATTTAGTACATGATGTACCGGAACTTGATAGCAGAATATGCTTGCATCGTAGCTTAGCCTTGGCGTGCCATATTAGTATATATATATAATAGAATGATAAATGTATATACTTGTGGTTTATTCTACTGCGTCTACTTAGTCGATGATGTGCCATGATTTATTAGCGGAGTTTTCATGTATCGCAACTCAGCCTAAGAGTGTTGTATTTGTGTGTGTGTGTGTGTGTGTATATATATATATACACTTGTAATTTATTCTACTGTGAGCATTTAGTAGATGAGAACTTAGTGACACCTAAAATGATCTAAGTATCTCAAACTTAATCTTTATTGAGAAATCCATAATTGTCTAAAAGACACGAAAAATTCGATAATGTATTGTATGGGAAATATAAGTGAGCAAAAGGAATTTATTTGGAGAAAGGGACTTGGCTTGAACTAGTTATACGGGGTAATAACTAATGGGTTAGAAGGCAAGCATTAGGTTCGCACATTAGATGAGAGGTGAGCTATGTCTCAAGCGAGTACGACACTAGCTTAAATGTGAAAAGTGTTCATGCATATTTAATTATTGCAATTTAACCGTTTGCTAAATATTTTCAAAATGTTTTATTCGGGATCTGACCATGTTAAAATCTTTTCCAAAACATTTTAGGTGTCCAGCCATAGGAACGCCCAGTTTGAGGATTCTATCTAATAATGTGCAGCTGTAGCTCATTTGGAGGTTGCAGGAACTTGTTATAGACATCTCGTGCATTTACTCATAGCGTAGGATTCGTCTCAGTACTCATTTGGGCATGTCACCCTTAGTTTTAGTATTCAACTGATTTATTAAACTTTGTGTATCCAGGTTATTGTTTCAGTTACTGTTGTATTTTACTGTTGAATAGATAGTTGACTTAGTTATCTTTGATTTATGTTATTCATCTGTGTGGGATTATGTTATTAGTTTTGTTGATGGTTTTATTATTATTTATTTTGTCGCCTGTTGTTAATTAATGAAAGAAAAGATTTGGCACTAGTCTAATTAAATTACTTGGTGGTTAGTAACTTAAAAAAAAATCGATATTGATGCTAAGAATGAGCCATATGAAACCAATATTTTATTTTGATCATGGGCTGGCCACCCGATATTTTAGTTGTCGGGGTGTCACAGATGGTATCAGAGCACCAGGTTCTAGAGTCCTTAGGATATTTCAGCTTATTACGTTTCAGCGTAGCGTTCTTTGACATACAGCCCTATTATAGGATTGTTGTATTCCTTCACGTATGCTATTCAATTTCTCATGCTACTAAGTATAATTAATGTGATTCATATATGAGTTCGTTGGGATTCGTATACCGAATAATTTTAGACGAACGACAAGAACCGTTAGAAGGACTGCAGGGGGAGAGGCTCAACAGTAGCAATGGAATATTCTGGAAACGGTAAGCGTGATTGAACTTACCGTGATTATTATTCAAGAAATTTTTGTCAGAGTAATCGCTGGAGCACAGTAGTTTCCCCAAGAACTTTCGTATAGGACGATGGCGCAAGGTTAGACTTACCCAGTGCAGACGATAAGGGTGAGGGTCGAAGAAGATTTTTAAAAGAGCTATCCGCTAGAATTTGAGGAAAATAAAGGAGGGTGACGTACCAACGGAAAGAGAACATCCAATTGGGATTACACGTGGGGGAGTGTAGTCCAAGTATAAATTTTGAGCAAAATTTTTGCCCATAGGAGCAACGTAAAGTGATGGAGTCAGGCATCACATCTAAAGTGAGGTATTATGAATAACGAGGAAATTGGGGGGGCGATTTAATCGCAAATCGCCTCACCAGTTGTTCAAATAGAGGGGTAAAGGAAATTTCAATCCTACTTTAGAAGGGCCAAACAGTGGCCAGACATGAAGGTTAACTTGTTTACCAAACTTTATACCTAACGAGGTGGATACGGAGAATTAAAAAAGGGCCCATAAGTTGAAAATGGCCTCGTGGTGAAAATACACAAGCGAGGATAGGGAAAATTTGGCTAGAACGACGGGTGTTATTATCGTCCAGGTCATACGTTTACAAGTTTACATCAACGCTTCCATGTGAAGGGATCCAAGAGAGTTGGATAACTTAACCGAAGGGCAAGACTAGATTTAACATTGTTAGTGATGCACCACAGGAGGGTATGCCCATTTAGGAACCCATTTTAAGAATTGACACCAATAAAATTCTTACCAGGTGACGGTGGATTAAATTAGGGCCATCAAGGCCAGCAACTAGTCCCATAGGGCTAGGGAGGACAAAAGGACAATGGGGGTAGAAATTAGGGTCAAGACCATTAGGTCCGTGAGAATGACAACCCCGACATGGCTAGTGGGGCCATGTAAAGGGGGATAACACAGAGAGGTGTCCTATGTGTAAAGAGTAGGAACACATGTGTGGACCTTGTCCAGAGAGAATCAGGGGACAAGGAAGGGATGCCCAGTGGGGGCAACAGTTATAAGAAGTTTTGGTTGGGACGAGGGTGTTACGTCCAGGGACCATTTGAACCACAAGTGCTATTGGTAATTGAAAGTATGATACTATCCCGGGGTGATTGGGATATATTTTGTGTGACACGAGCGACTCAAAGTAGTTTATTATTACTGGATTCGCATGTGAAATGGGTCTTAGTAGAGGTATTGTAAATACACCTATAGTGTCTGGTTATTTACCGTTGAGTGAAGGGGCTCTCTTTAGATCCATCCACATGGGAGTGGATTTGAATACTCAAAGGATATATATATCTGATGAGGCTATCTCATTTTAAGAGGTAATATTCGAGGTATGGTTCTATCCTAAGTACGAACTGTTAAGCGATGGTGATTAGTTATAACAAGCCTATCATGTTCATTGTTCCGGGGTGGGATGGGTATTTTTATGATGTCTCACTTAAAAGAGGGTCGAGCTCGCAACGATAGTTTTATAAAGTAGACTTCAGAGAGTACATAGGTCTAGTTATATTGGATCTCGGTGCATAGGGACTTTTACTAATGTGATTCAGGGTATATCGAGTTTATCGTTGAGTGGAGAGATTTAACCCATTGTTGTGTAAGTGCTGAGAACTTAGTGATAGTTAGAGCATAGTATCGTGTGACACCTTGAGATATATGGGAATAGATTATTTGATTTATGTGTTGGGAGACAAAATTTGTGATATCTTGGTATGTGATTGGAATGCACAAATTTCGATGATCGACAATGCTAGGGGATAGTGCATTCGGGAAAGTTCTTTTGAACTTCGTTACGGAGGTTACATACATGGATCGTAATAAACGTTAGCAATAGCGAGACATTGTTGGATGCTAGTGCATCGGTTTTAAATGTTAAATTATTAAACGAGTAGAGGAAACACTTTAAGCTGAGAGTTAATACGATATATGGCCAGTGGATCCAGTTAGTGCTACGAAGGTGCACTGAGAAAAATTTTGCACCACAAGCTAATGGGTGGGGCAGGGTCGAGAAGGACTTAATTTGAAAATTGGGGTAATCGAGAATAGCCCTATGATATAACCACACCGAGAGTGAGGAGTTGAGCTCGAGATAAATATATTACGTACGAGAAGTTATTGATAATTATACTGAAATGTTTTAGCTATAGTATATAGTATGGTGAGATTTTATGTTCGTTGTTTTGAGATATAATTTACATGTGCTAGTTATAACCTGAAAGAGGGTTTAGTACATATATTCGTGTGTATATATTATCGTGACTTTCATAATAGACTTATGAGGAAGTGTTTGTATTATTATATTTGATCACGGGGAATAAGGACGTTTACCAATGGGGTTCAGAGTGGATATGTTTAGCAACGAGCAAGGATATATAACTTGTGAACGACTTGTGCTAAGATACTAGTGATAGTAATGGGTGCTTTATTGTATGATATCTTTGGTAACATGAAAATGCTCGAGTATACTTTTATGTCAGGAGACGGGATTTGGGGGTATGTGCTATGGACTGAGGGCCAAATGGATCTCATCGACCCACAATGATAGGTAGTAGTGTATCGGGGGTTCCTTGTTTGGATTTCTCTTTGTGAGACATCCTACGCATGAGACTTAGCGCAACATTGGAACTGGGGAGATGTTTGGTCACTAACACATAGTTTTGGTACCTTGGTTATTACGCATTCAGGTATTTATAACAATGAGTTGAAAGTTGTATTACAATCTAAGGCTAGTGGAATTGGGTAACCTTTGTGCAGTTATGCATGGGTGTAGGGTGTATGGGCGCCTTGGACAATTAAATTAATTTTAAAATAATCCATGATTAGAAGGGGTAGAGATAAGTGTAGCAATCTCAGAGTCATGTGAGGAAGGAGGTATTCGAGGCTTGGAGTACTAGACTTATCTGAATTTTGAGGACGAAATTCCATTGTAAGGGGGGAAGTATGTAACACCCCATATTTTTGAGGATTTAGAATTTAATTAATTCAGTGATATAGGAATTAATTTAACTGGAGGATTTAATTAAATTAGTGAATTAACGATTTAATTAATTTGTTTTTTTTAATTTACATGTGTCGTAAATTGAGGTCGAGGTTGGAGATTTTAGTAAAGTGACTCCGCAGTTGATTACGAATAGGTCGAGATAGTCGAAAAAGAGTACCCGGGGTAGTAATTGGCCCCTGGGGTATTTTTAGGCATAACCGGACTCACTCTGGGTGTTTGGGCCATTTTAATTTGGCCCATAAGCTTAAAAACAGGATTAATGAAATAAAACCTAATTGAAGGAATTGGGGCAGTCATAACTCAAGGAGAGAAACCCTCGAGATGCAGAGGAAAATAATGGAAGAAATTGGGGATCTTTTGGGAGCCAAACTAAAGGAAGATGAGTGTGTTCTTCATCAAACATTCGTCTACAACAAAGGAAATTAGACATTACGAAATTATCAAGGCAAGTAGTTTAACTTGCTTTCATTTAAATTGCGATATTCCGATTCATATCATGGTGGGTGTAAACTATTCATTTTGGCATGAGTTATTATAACAAAATTCATTTTGGGGAGGGTATCAAATGTTAAATCTAGGCTTTGGGGATTTACGCGTTAGGGTGAAATTAATGTATTATTGATGTGGGAATAATATCATATGAGTATACAATATGATTTAGAATCTAAAACCTGTAGAAGTTGTTGTTGAATTCGAATTATTGAATCGAATTGAGAATTGTGATTTAAGGGATATTCAGAAAAACCCAATTTATGAACCCTAAAATTTTAATAAAAATCACTGAGGATTAATGTCATATATTAGTGTTTGAGCATGTTTATAGATGAATTAAATATTGGAGATAAAGTAATCAAGGTCTGGATTGAAGTTGGAAAGCTTCGGAGTTTAAAATGGTGGAAAACGGAATCGGGGAAGAAGATGGATACCTGCTCAATTGATCGATCGACCAAATTCATCGATCGATCGACCCTTTCAATTATTCTAAAACTTAAAATTGTAGATCTTTTCGTCACGATCGCCTGGGCGCCGACCTCATATTTTCCTAATTTGTTTTTTTAATTAGATATGATTTTTCTATGATAGGGTGCGTGAGACCGACATCTTTAGAAAGAAAGAAATTCGAGTTATTTTGAGATATCCGTAGATGAGTGAAGGACTTCGAAAAATATTAAGGAACATTATTTTATCCTTGTATTAGATAGGGATGAATACGGTGTATGGATTTAGGAGTGTTTAAGATGAATAACAGTAAAAAATATATGAGCGGATTCGAATGAAAATTTTGAATGAAATTAGGATACAGACTATATTGCGATGTGCTTAGTATCTTGAAATAAAAATATGAATGCAAGTTAATAATTATAGAATTAAGAGTCGAGGTCATGTCTCGAATATTTTAGGCTAGTGCAACGGGAGTTAGGCACAGAGTAGCCAATTTAATTTATTATAAATGTATATGACAAATTATCGAATATTGAATTTAATAAAGGGTGTTTTGCCTAATAGTGGGACTTGGTGTGATATATTTTGAAGAGTAAATATACGAAACGAATGAGTGAGTCGGGATATTGTAGTTGGGTGACACTAGTTTAATAAACTAATTAATGTGAAATTGATTAGATTAATCGGTCTAATTTAAAATGTAACGAATTCAGGGAATGAGCGAACCTATGACTTAGATCAGTAGGATATGAGTGAATTTGCAATACTTTAAAGGATAATTGCCACACTTCGAGGAGTGAGGGATACTCGGGAATATACGATTAGATGTATAATTAAAATTTAATAATACATAGATATTCGTGGGATATATATATACTATGTATGAGACACATACTATAGGTCATGCGAATACCTATATTGTTGATAGTAATTTATATATATAGATTGTGTGAATGCCTATTGTATTATTTCTTATGTGTATGCATCATACCTCCCTACTTGCTATCACGGAGGTTTTCGCGCCGGGACAGTCTAATTTTCATGAGCCCAATTGAGGGGATATTGACTTTTACCTCAGAACATAAAACCTTGGTATAGCCTGTCTGTGAATGATAGTGCAGACGATCAATGGGGTGAGTGGGTATGTGCGTCTCCCTTCTGACATGGAACTATGATTCGCCTCCAACATGTGTGTGACTATTATTTATGGTTCGAGAGAGATAAATAGCCCATGGTCCTTATTTAGTACATGATGTACCCGGCTTTGATACCATAGTATGCTTGCACCATAACTTAGCCTTGGGGTGCCATATTAGTGTATATATATATATATAATAGAATGATAAATGTATATACTTGTGGTTTATTTTCCTGTGTGTACTTAGGAAATGATATGCCATGATTTCTTAGTGGAGTTTGCATGTATTGCAACCTAGCCTAAGAGTGTTGTATTTGTATATATATATATATATATATATACTTGTAATTTATTCTATTGTGAGCATTTAGTAGATGAGAAGTTAGTAACACCTAAAATGATCTCTAAGTATGGGAAAGTTAATCTTTATTGAGAAATCCATAATTGGCTAAAAGACACGAAAAATTCGATAACATATTGTATGGGCAATATGACTGAGCAAAAGGAATATATATATATATATATATATATATATATATATATATATATATATATATATATATATATATATATATACTTGTAATTTATTCTATTGTGAGCATTTAGTAGATGAGAAGTTAGTAACACCTAAAATGATCTCTAAGTATGGGAAAGTTAATCTTTATTGAGAAATCCATAATTGGCTAAAAGACACGAAAAATTCGATAACATATTGTATGGGCAATATGAGTGAGCAAAAGGAATTTTTATGGAGAAAGAGACTTGGTTTGAACTAGTTAGATGGGGTAGTAACTAGTGGGTGAGAACGCAAGCGTTAGGTGTGCACATTAGATGAGGGTGAGCTATGTCTCAAGAGAGGGCGGCACTAGCTCAAATATGAAAAGTGTTCATGCATATTTAATTATTGCAATTTGATTGATTGCTAAATATTTTCAAAATGTTTTACTTAGGCTTTGACCCGTGTCAAAATCTTTTCCAAAACATTTTAGGTGTCCATCCACAAGGATGGCCAGTTTGAGGATTCTAGCCAATGATGCGCAGCTACAGCTCGTGTCGAGGTTGCAGGACCTTGTTATAGATGTTTCGTGCATTTACTCAAAGCGTAGGATTATTTTTAGTACTCAGTTGGGCATGTCACCCTCAGATATAGTAATTAGTTTATTTATTGAACTTTATGTATCCATATTATTGTTTCAGTTACTCTTGTATGTTACTGTTGAACTGATAGTTGATTCGATTCTCTTGATTTATGTTATTCATCTGTGTGGGATTCAATTATTAGTTATGTTGATGGTTTTATGATTATTTATTTTCCGTTTGTTCTTAATTAATAAAAGATAAAATTTGGCACCAGTCTAATCAATTACTGGGTGGTTAGTAACTTTAAAAAGGTTTTAATAATGATGCTAAGAATGAGTCATATGTGACCAACATTTTAATTCGATCACGGGCTGGTCAATTGGTATTTTAGTAGGCAGGGTGTCACACATGTATCCTCCAATCGAAGGAAAAATAGACAATAGGTTGTCTGACTCACCTTACACCCGTATGTCATATCAATTCTCCTCTTTAACAACGTTTCCCTTTGCACAGAAATTTGAACTGAATCCCCCAACACTACCGGCATCCCTCAAAGCATCTTCTACCGCCTCCGGTGTCACCCGAAAGTATGATCCACCATGATCTGATGCCCCTCACGATCTAGACCCGTCAACTACTGGACATCAATGGTAGTAACGACCATCTCCCTAGACCCCAAATGGAATGATTGAGTAGTGTCCCACCACCTCTCACCAAGAGAACACAGGATCGTAGAAGAGCACGACGTCTCATCTAATGCATCCATCAACTCACCAAATTCGATAAATAATACCATCTCGGGCACCACTGCTGGGAGTTTCTCCCAAACATCCTTCAACCCAGTCATCCTTCGAGATCATATGCACGAAGGAGCTATTTAGTGTGCAAAGAGTTCAAAGAAAGCTATTCATTAGCACAATAAGGAAAAGAGAAAATGAATTTGGATAACCATAGGTCAAAATACTCACATGGACATTAGGGGTTTTCACCCTTGTTGAATGATGGTGCATAGGCTCACGCAATATAATCCGTCATCAATAACTGATTTAAATGATTTATAGGCATTCATGTTGCCTGGCTTAACTCTAGGCTTGCCCAATCGTCAACAGATAGCCACTCATCGTTACCATCTCCAGAATTACCTTCCATTTGAAGTTCTTAAGAAATAAGGACTTAAGAACGTCTCTTAGAGAGAAAGTAAGAGATTTAATCACTTCAATGTGTGAAAAATGAAGAGGGCGTCATCCCCTTTATACAAAAGGTTAAGGGGCATGGCGATTGGTAGCCTTATGCCCATGCCGATTGAAAGTTTTCCCTTCCTCTTCGTAAGAAGACCAAGAGTCTATGCCGATAGGCACCTCCCCAGACCTACCTATCTGTAGTCACCCAAAAATGCCAAAAAATATAAAAAAATGCACACAAAATTCTCCAAATTTCCCAAAAATCCTAGAAAAAGACATAACATTATTTTCCTTGAGAAAATCATTTTTGGAGCATTAATACCCTTATAAACACTCAAAATCCCCAGCTGGATTAACAAAAAACTTTTATCATCAACATATTCCCAGCAAAACCAACGATGCCCCCGCATTCGAACCTACTACATTTTCCCTAGCGAAAACCACAAGTCAACACAATCCCTAGCAAAACTAAAAGTACACCTCCACAAAAATCATTCATGCGTTCTATAGCCGAGCTACCCCCTACGAACTATAACTTTTGGTCCTCAAACTTGACCTCAGTTGGTAGAATTGGTTGCTATAACTTTACGCCTTCGAAATTGACCTCAACCTACAGAATCGGTCGTCATAACTTTTGGTTCTTAGAATTGACCTCGGCACATAGAATAGATCACTATAACTTTAGATACTCAGAATTGACCTCGACTTATAGAATCGATTGCTACAACATTAGGAGATCAAAGTTAACCTCGACCCGTAAAATCGGTTATCACAACTTTACGTCCTCATAATTAACCTTGAATCGCAGAATTGTCGCTATATCTCTATGTCCTCATAATTGATCTCGGCTCACAGAATCGGTCACTACAACTTTAGGTCCTCAAAATTGACCTCGACCCACAAAATCTATCGTTATAACTTCTGGTCCTCATAATTGACCTTAGTCGGCAAAATCGTTCGTTACAACTTCATGTCCTCAAAATTGACATCGGCACTCATAATCAATCATCATAGCTTTAGGTCCTCAAAATTGGCCTCAACTTGCAGAATCGGTCGTCACAACTTTAGGTCCTCAGAATTAATCTCGACTAACAAAATTGATCGCTATTATTTTAGGACCTTATAACTGACCTCATCCAGTTGAATTGGCCATTACAACTTTAGTTCATCAGAATTGACCTCGGCCTGCATAATTGATCAGCGCAAAATTTAGGTCCTCGGAATTAACCTCAGCCCATAGAATAGGCCGATATAACTTTAAGTCCTTAGAATTGACCTCGGTTCATAGAATCAATCGTCATAACTTTAGGTCTTTAGAATTAACATCGGCCTATAAAATCAGTTGTCACAACATTAGGTCCTCAAAATTTACCTCGGCCTGCAGAATCGGTTACTATCACTTTAGGTCCTCAAAATTAACCTTAGCCCGTTGAATCGATCGTCATAAATTTATTTCCTCATAATTGGCCTCAGCCCATAGAATCGGTCATCACACCTTTAAGTCCTCAGAATCAACCTCGGCTCTCAAAATCGATCACTATTACTTTAGGACCTTATAGTTGACCTCAACCAGTAGAATTGGATATTAAAACTTTAGTTCCTCATAATTGACCTCGACTCGCATAATCGATAGTCACAGCTGTAGGTCCTTAGAATTGACCTCGGTCCGCATAATCGATCATCATAATATTTAGGCCCTTATAATTGAACTCGACCCACATAATCAATGACTACTACTTTTGGTCCTTATAATTGACATTGACCCGTAAAATTGGTCGCTATAACTTTAGGTACTCAGAATTGACCTCGGCCCACAGAATCGATCATCAGAACTTTAGGTCCTTAGAATTGACCTAAACTTGCAAAATTGATGATCACAACTTTAGGTCCTCTGTATTATCCTCGGCTCCCAGAATATGTCATCACAACTCAAGGTCCTCAGAATTGACCTCGACTCGCAAAATTGATCGCTACAATTTTAGGTCCTCAGTATTGACCTCGATCTGCATAATCGGTCACTATAACTTTAGGTCCTCGGAATTAAACTCGGTCTAAAGAATTGGTCATCAAAAATTTAGGTACTCAAATTGACCTCAACTCACTGAACTGGTCATCATTTATTAGGTCCACAGAATGTATCTTAACCCTTTAAATCGATCACCCTCGTCCTTCAAGTCCTCAAAATTGACCTTAATCCTCTTCCCCAATGTCTATGTGGTGTTTATCATTCGACGGGCTTCACTTGTTCCAAGATCCCCCTTAGAAGGGATTAATAAACACCCCATCTTAGTACACCCCTAAGAACCTCTTTAGGTACCTAGAACTCACCCATTCATCATAAACGATAGATCATACTCTGAGTACTAATCTAGAAGTTACTGGGTGATCCCGACCCCCGTTTGACTCTTGTAAACTCTCTAGATTGAGCCAAGCTCAATAAATTTTCAAAGTTCTCTAAATCCCCTTTCTAATGGTATGTCTCGTGTGTGAATCAACCTTATGGTTTGGACGAACAATCCATTTATTTTGAACACTGCTTTAGAAGCCACTGGGAGTTCTAGTGCCCTGTTTGACTCGTGTCAACTCTTATGCTTGATCAAAGCTCAAAGAATTTTTGAACGGATCTAAATCGCCTTTCATTTCGGATGAACAATCTGTTTTACTCTAAAGGTTCATCGAGCATTTTTTATCCCCATTTGTCTATGGTCAACTATTCAAATTGAGCGAAGCTCTCAAAATCTCGAGGGGCACTGAATTCCCTTTACAACAGTTTGCCCTATGCTCGAATCGGCCTTACAGTATGCACAAACGATCCATTTTCCTTCGAAAACCTCCCATCTAGATACCATCTGGTGCTTTCAATCCCCCCTTTAACCTCCGTCAACTCTTGAACCCGACTGTGGCTAATGAATTTTCAAAGGGCTATAAATTTCTTTTCCTAAGATTCACCCAGTGGGATTCAAACTTACAGTTTGAATTTTATGCCCGTTTTTCTAAAAAATCCATTTTGGATTACCTATAGGCACCCCAAAAACCCTGCCTATTGGCGGGGTGAACTTTTCCTTCCCGACAAGGTAGTCTCATTGCCATTAGGTAGGATAAACCCCATTCTGATTGGCCCACGACCTCAACTTGAACGGGACACTAGAGACCCCTTTCAAAAAGTCAGAAAATATTATTTCAAATCCAAAACTTATCCCTTTCCAAATTGCCCATTTTCCCCTAATTTCTTACCTTACTTCCTTACATCACTTGGTAACCCATCTATCCATATCACTTTCATGCCACTTTAAAACCAGTGCACTTGCACCTCAAAATCAGCAAAAGGCATTCGTATGGATGTCTATTTCCCCATCCCATTTTCTAGTTTATCAATTTTAGTATTATTCATATTATTTCTATTTTTGTGAATTTGTTTCATTATATCATGCCCACTAATCTCTACTCTTTATTAGTAATATTGCACATAATCTATTTTCATAAAAAAAAAGGAAGAAAAAGAGTGTTTATTCGTAAATTCTAAAAGCAAGATTTCCATTTCACACTTTCACTCTTAATGCACATTTTCTCAACACACACATACGAGAAGTCCCACATTTGGATTTATGGGTTTAACCCCACCCCTATGCTGTTTTCAAACTATGTGGACTTTGATGCCCTTTGGGCTACGTATGCATCTTGAGAAAATCCTGAGATTCGAGTCCTCCTTCCTCCTTTTTTCTTGACTATATACTTATTTTATATCCTATTACGTATATTTTATGAGTTTTATACTCCTAGATACTCGTGTCTCTTCTAATGTGCACATTCGCTCTTTTATACCAATTTTTGATTTGATGAACACTTACATCATATTTTATCATTATTTTTGGGAACACTCCTACGAATGAATCAACTATGTTCCTTCCATGACGTGAGTTGGATGACTCCATTATCCCATTATTTATATTATACACATGTACACACGTCACGGAGTCTAAAAGGAAAATATTAACATTAGTCCATGAGAGATAGAAGGGGCAAAATGGGTGCCTAACACCTTCTCATTCTGTAACTTAGTCCCAGGACTTACGAATTACTTACTTTCATAAGCATCATTTTGACCATGATGCCGTCCTCTCGAGGTGATAACATTCTTTTGCCTATTTTGAGAAAAATACTCTAGAGACTCTATCTTTTCACATTATCCTTCAATTGACGATGACTGACACCCTTATTCGTGCATTTTGAAGGGAATTCAACCCCGGATGGACACTGATTTACATAAGTCTAGCCTCATCCAAGACTAGACTCGTCCTGACTCAACCGCTCCTGTTTAGCATCCATCAGACTCATCTACTCGTGGGCCGACATAGCATAGTCCCACATCCAGTAGCCTTGGCTTTCGAAATCATGTCCTCAGCATGTGAAATAACTCGGTAAAGTCTGTTATCCAATCCAAGCTATCTCTAACATCTCATCCCACTCATGTGTCAGCCTCGTACCGCGCTGAGAGGTCGAGACCTAGTTGATCGTCCTTAGATGATATTCTGTAGTCTTCATGGTCGTCCTCATAGGAGACCATCCTTCAGTCCTCGATTGTCCCGAGTCGACCTAGATATCTTGTATGGCACACGTGACTTATGCATCATCTGCCCATATGAACATACCGTTACAAAAGATCTCCAGCCCATATGAGGGAATACTTCATCATTATAACATACTTATGCAAGGGATAGTTGGCATTCTCCTTGGTTGCCTCCTGTCATGCATGATGGGTGCATTCTTGGGGGCATAATGTGCACCCCCAACCATATATAAACCCACTTTATCTTCATCACAAAGGATCGAACAATCACATCCCTATCAAAAAAATATTCCCAATTTTAAATAGGAGAGATAAAGCTTGTGTGGATGTAACTATGGCATTTTAGTGCCTTTCAGTAATAAAATACACACCATCACCTTGCGTAGTGGAGTAGGCTAAGGCTAAAGCACTTACACCTATGCGTTCTCTACTTCTCTAATCTCTTTTTTACCCATTTACATTTCACTAATTATTGCCTCCATTGTTGACTTAGAATAATCTTGAGTTTTGTATACATTAGAGTGGTGATTGTTAGCATGATCATTTTGGTACCGTCTGTCGAAAGAGATTATTTTCTTCCTCTTTATTATTTAGCGTAAACTCTTACTTTTATCTCTAGTGGTGGTCCAGCTCCACTGTTGTTGGACCTGCACCACAATTTCAAAAGCTGGGTGGGTGCTATTTAAGTGTATTGTTCATTCATAGCTCATTTAGCTTCTATTAGTTCCTCTCACCAGAGACATGGAATCATAATTGCCTCTAGGCGCTAGACCAAGCTCCAGTTAACCACCACCTCAGTCATAAATGGATTATGTGGTGGTGGCACTGCGATCCTTAGTGGCCAGCCAACAAAATATGTAAGAGAAATTCATGGCATTTAGCCAAAGCATATTGACAAGGTCTCTAGGAGACCGAGAAGCAGAGATCATCACTTTGGCCGACAAAGAGACAGTGGATCCGGTGATAAGGGGACCACTCCAACCCCTCAGAAGGTGGTTTAGCACCCTCAATAGTGGAGGGTCGTTGTTGATCTAGGTGTCTCTGTCTGGAAAAATAAATCCTGGATTGTCTAGACAACCAAGCCTGTGATAAAGAGGAATATTGGGAATCATATGAGATTTCACACAATTATCTTATGCCCGAACTACTAAGGAAATAGTGCCCAACCGACACTTAATGGTTGACCGAGAACTTCAGCTTTTGATAGACATAGTGGGGGTCGTCCTTCGACCATTTCAGCCTAAGAAGAGATTTACGTGATCATTTCTCCCGTTCTCGAAGTAATTATACATCCACGGGAAATGGCAGACGTTGTGATGATCGGCCCAGGAAAGGCCATGATGGGGAGGAGCAAAGAAAAGTCAATAGCCGAAAAAGGATAGTGGAAAGAGATCCGATACTAGTCGCGACTGCGTTAGAAGGAAGTGATGATAACATGGTCGCTAAAGATAAGCCTTGGAATAGCTCCATTTAAAGGGTAGAAGACAATATCGACACTCTCCTCAAGAGCCAAAACCTCAACTACTAAGGCTACATAGGGGTGTCTCATTTCGTTATGAGTGTCTTGAGTTCTCGTATCCATGTGAAGTTTAAACCTCCTATTGTTAGCCCCTAGTATGATGGAATCAGTGGTCGATATTTATTCAACCCCTAATGAGATGAGATGCAAGGCATTTTCTAGTACTCTTACAAGTTCCGCCCATATGTGGTTCATAGTTTTGCCTAAAAACTCCATTGAGAACTTCAAACAGTTGGCCGAGAAGTATATACCAAATTTCTGCTTCGGCATGAATTCGCCGAAGAAGATAACTCACTTCTTGAATGTCAAGTAAGGCGAGAATGAGAATCTAATGGATTACTTTTCTCGGTTCAACAAGGAAAAATTAAAGGTGGAAGATTATAAGGAGGACATTTCTATGACAACCCAAAAAGCGGGTTGATCCTCCAAAGACCATAACTAAACTCCTGGTCATGCCTGGGAGGATCATGAATGTGAATGATCCCACGACGGTAAAAAAGGGAGATGTGAAAAAGTCTGGTGGAAGTACGTTCTATCAAGCAAAGGATAATAAAGAAGAGAAGAGGTCATCTGAAGATAAATTTTCAATGTATACTCCTCTAACGATGAGCCCAGACTTGATCGTCAATGAGATCAAGGACGACAGGGCACTTCAGTGGCCAAAAAAGCTCAAGTCCCACTTCGCAATAGGGACAAGAAAAAATAGTGCAAGTTTCACCAGGACCATGGGCATATAACCGATAAATGCTTTACCTTAAAAGATGTGATAGAGAAGCCACTGAAGCAGGGAAATCTCCAAAAGTATATATACATGAGTGATGTTAAAGACGATTCTAGAAAAAGCACAGTGGAGGAAAGGATAATAAGCCGTGACGGGAGTCCCCGACCAATAAAAATGATAACGTGTCTGATAGTTAAGGAGATGATCTCGATCTCACAATAAAGATCCTATATGCGAAGGGTCAGCTACACATAAATCCCATGTTTGATGTAAAAATGCTATGTGTGGGATTTATCAGTAGTAATGCTGAGCCAGTTGACCATAAATCCCATGTTTGTAGAGGCTAAGTCAATAACAAAGAGAATGGATGTGAATTCGGCCAAGACAAAGTCCAATTAGAGAAATCTAAAGAAGATGGATATGGATATCTTGGTCATTGGATTTTATAGGCTCGATTTTAAAGGGATACTGGCTCCTCATAATGACCCATTGGTGATCAGTACGAGAGTCCATGGATATGATGTATCTCGTATTCTTATTGACGGTGGGAGATCGGTCTTTGTTATGTTATGAAATTTCTTTAAAAGGTTGAATCTCAGTAAGAAAAAACTCATCTCGTACTATCAGCCTCTGATCGGCTTCAGCGGAGATAAAGTTCACCCCTTAAGGGTATTTTAGATGGATATGTGCATGGGTACTTGGCCGATGTGCCTCAATAAAAAAAGTTTGCTTTTTTTTTTTTATCATGGACGAGCATGTCTTCTCGACTTATAATATAATCCTAGAAAGTGTAAACATCAAGGGGTTTAAGTTCGTGCCTTCCACTGTTCACTAGACGATTAAACTCCCGACTCCCTAAGGAGTAGGGGACGTAAAAAGAGACCAAGTAATGGCTCGTCAATGCTATTTTGCCTCTACCGAGGAAAAATAAGCTCATAAAAGAGTCATAACCTTAAACAACATTGATAATATCGACCCGAGGGATGAGAAAAAGCTAAAAATGGGTGAATCGTTCGAAGAGGTAGAATCCTTAATCCTCAATGAGGACGAGATAGAGAAAACCATTCAGGTCGATTCGTCCCTAAAAGACAAAATCAAGGAAGAGTTAGTGAAGATCTTAAGAAGAAGACTAAGCATTTTTGCTTGGATCCATAAGGACATGCCAGGGATAGACCTTGAGATCATCTATCATCGGTTGAATATTGATGGAAAAATGAAGCTTGGGAAATTAAAAAAAAAGAACTTATGCGAGGGATACTAGGTCATTCAAGACGAAGTGAATAACTTCGAGTAAGCCAAGTTCATTTGATAAGTTTAATATCCATATTGGTTATCCAATGTTGTTATAGTGCCGAAGTCCAATGGAAAGTGGAGGATATATGCCGACTTCACTGACATGAATAAAGATTATCCTAAAGACAAATTCCCCATACCCCTAATTGATCAGATGGTCGATGCTATGGACGGACATGAATTGATGAGTTTTATGGACGCGTATTTGGGTTATAATAATATTTTTTTGCATAAGGTAGACGCTAAGAAAGCTTACTTTATCATGGATAAAGGGACGTATTGTTACAAAAAGTCATTCAACTTAAGGAACGTAAGGGCAACCTAGTAGAGGTTGGTAAATAAGATGTTTGAGGACCATATTGGGAAGACCATGGAGGTATATGTGGACGACATGCTAACCGCGAATCTAAGGATCGAGGATCATGTGGTCGATCTTGAACGCATATTCTACATAATGGATAAATTTAAGATGAATTTAAACCCAACTAAGTGAGTTTTCGATTTCGATGCTAGGAAGTTTATCAACTTCATTGTGAATTAGAGGGGGATAGAAGCCAACCCCAGAAAAATCAAGGCATTAATTGATATGCAAACATAGAAGAACATCAAAGACGTTCAAAGGTTGACAGGACGAGTGGCAACACTTAATCGTTTCATCTCTCGCTCAACGGATAAGTGTCTGCCATTTTTCATAATTTTGAAGAAAGCCTTCATCTAGGAAGAAGAGTGTGAGAAAGCTTTGCAAGAGCTAAACACCTACCTGGGGTCGCCCATGCTGCTGTCTTGGCCCATTCAAGGGGAGAAATTGTTTCTCTACTTAGTTGTGTCAGAGTCTGCAATCAGTGCGGCCACTATCCTTAATGACGATGGTGTATAAAATTCGGTGTATTTTAGTAGCGAGGATTTGCAAGGGGCTGAGATCAAGTATGTGAGAATGCAAAACCTACCTTATGCGTTGATACGTGCTTTAAAGAATGTGAAGACATACTTTCAGGCCCATCTAATGGTGGTGCTCACTGATACTCCTTTGAGGCAAGTCATACATGAACCTGTTAAATCAGCTAGGTTAATGGTCTGGTCAATTCAGTTAGGTGAGTCCGACATCGTTGACCAACTAACGAATGCAATTAAAGGGCAAGGTTTGGCAAAATTTGGGGGCCGATTTTACATGGACCGAGGTCAAAAAAGAAGTTAAAAAAGAAGAAGTTTTGTGTGACACCCCGCCTAATTAAATACCGGGCGATCACTCCTTTATTAAATTAAAATCAAGGTGAACAGTTGGTTCATTCATAGCATCACTGTCGTAAAAATAACTTTTCCAATTTAAACACCCTAATTAATTAAGCTAAGTGTCAAAACCATTTTTAGACATTACTTTCCAAATTTTATTTTATAAACTAAGATTTAAATATTTACAACAATTCAATATTAAAGAATCACACCACAATTATCCTGGAACATATAATCCAAATAATTTAAACATTCAATGACTAAATCCCAACATTAAAACTTAAAGTAAATCATCCAGACAGTAATAAATCCCAAAGTGACAGTACTAAAAAAAATGAATCACAATGTCCAATAAAACAACTGGATAATGGAAATGGGCGACACATGCCCAACTGAATAAATAAGCTAGGATTGGAATCAAATAAATGAAGTCGTCTAAGCAAGAGGCCTGCAAATCCCACCTAAGCTACAGCACGTTCCTTCCAAAGGATCCTATGCAAGACGCCCCTGTGGCTGGGCACCTGTAATATATACATATATATACAAGAGAGAAAGGAAAAAGAAACGGGTCAGAGCCCGATAGTGTAAATGATTTAAAATTTGTTTAGCAAGTATTTAAAATGTTTACAGGCCAATGCAACAACATATTAGTGAGGCACTCTCTTGAGAAATTCTCACCTCTCTTCTAATGTGCACGCCTATCGCACTAATCTTCCTAACGGATTATCTTATCTTATATCGCACTAATCTTCCCAATGGTTTAACTTATCTTAGGTTACTCGTAAGATTTAAAATCGAACAATATAATTGTTTAAGAGGATAATTTCCTTTGATCACAAAGTTCTCATTTAAACCTTATTTACTAATAAAGTTTCAAGTGTTCCATCATACGTTTCAAAACAAGTATTTCCAAATTGAAGTCAAGATTCATTTCTTACTTACCATAAGCACAGTATGAAATTCCAAATTTCAGAATCTAATATATATATTAAATACTCGTATAATATATATATATTCTAACAGCACCCCACATAAAAATTATAGTGAGGGCATACTCTGCTATTCAATCCCCGTATCACTCGTACTAAGGGAAATACAAGTTCGGAATCACTCTCGAACTGTATTAATACATACACAAACAATATTGAGGCGAAGCATAGATTCCAAGTCTCTAAGAGGATAGCATATGCCCCCACGTCTCTTAGGACCGTCTGATCTATCGATTCGATAGCCTGTACCAAGGATTTCTATCTTATAGGGTACGAGTCAATATCCCCCATAAAGGCACATCGAGATAAGATCGTCTCAGCGCGGTAACCTCAGGGATAGCAAGTAGCGCGGGCATGAATTTCACACATAGATAGTATATGCATAAACACAGTCATATAACTATACTACTATTACCATATCAAATTAGGTACATTTTTAATCCCATAATTACGATATTTGTCCTTATTTCTCATTATTTATTTCTCACGTACAACCGTTCATTTCTTACTTTAATTTGAGGGATCATTCCAACTTATTGCGTAATACTCATGGACTCTATCCTCCCAAGTATAGAATTCAGTAGGTAATCTAATTTCCAACGTAACTATCTTACGCGTCTCTCCCCTTAATACATAATTTCATCGTCCCTTATATGTAAATATCCCAAAAATACAACTCTCGTTTTACATTAAAGGTCCCATAATTATTTATATGTCCTACTGGTCTTCTTTATCTCCCAAAACATTTTAATAAGGGTGTCCAAGGGTTATTTCTCATTAAATTGAATTCAACTAATTTAAAAAGGGGAAATAGGAGTCTGCCGGAAGGGGTCGATCGATCGATGGTAGGAGCTCGACCGATCGATGCGTCGATCGATCGACACTCCTGGTTCGATCGATTGATCAAACAGGTATGCGAATTCTGCAGATTAGCAGTTACGGGTTTCACAATCCAACCTCAATCAAATCCAGATTTTTCACACCCAAACTCCCTAAAATTCTTACTATAATCAGTATACACCCATATTATTCATCTTCTACGTAAAGCATGCAATTTTTCATCAATAACCATGGATTAATAGGCCAAAACTTCATAAAAATCTCAAGAACCCTAGAATTTCTTTAACATGGTTCTATTCAGTCTTTTTCCAGAAATTTCTACTCCTAATTCATCATAATTTCGTGGTTAAGCCTCTACATATGAAGGGGTTCCCAGATTATTATTCAAACCATTTCTACATGCGATTTTCCTATATCCAACATGGATTTTCTTCTACCAAACTCATCCTAATCACCCTAGACTAACATGAACGATGCATTAATGAAAAATAAGCAAGATAAATACTTTCCTGGGATTTTCAGCGTTCTGATTTGTGAACGAATTTGGTGTTGTTGCGTTCCCCCATCGCGCGATCTACGAGTTGGTGGTGGTGGCGGTGCAACCGGATGGATTTTTGGACTTGGTTTGCTTGGAAAGCTTTCTCCTTCCCTCTCCCATGGCCGTTCTAATGTTTTGAGTTATCTAACCCTAAAGGGATATTCCAAATGGCTGATATAGTTTAATCATTTTCGCGGGTTTAATTACCCAAAAATGCAAAATGACCAAAATGCCCTCCCGGAGTACTAATTAAGCCTAAAAACGCCCCGAGGTCCAAACTAAACCCCCGAGTACACTTTTCTGACTATCTCGACCCTTCCGGACACTTTGACGCACTCGAAATGACCATACTGGTGACTTATAATTTATTCACTTTTATTCATCAATATTTAGTCCCGACGCGACACGGGCGCGTCCCGACTCAAATTTTCAAAATTGTCATTTTATTCACTCTTGACATTTAATGAACCAATATTATATTACTTTACTCATTTGTAATATTCAACAACAAGTTTCCCATAATTACTAACTCACATCACGTTAATAATTATAAAGTGATTAATTTTTGGATTTATATTAAATTAATAACTCACATTAAATTTAATAAATCCCCAAATTAATATTGCATAAAAATACGGGGTATTACATTTTGCAGGTTGTACAGAAAGAGGTTATTATAGATGTTATCTCGATTGACACTATGAATGACGAAAATGATTTCCTATTTATAGAGGGAGTGTTATCTAAGGGTCCTTTCTCAGAGGGAAATCTGATCCAGAGCCTCTTTGTCGGCGACTTTTCTTGTGAAAATGGATGTGATGCTGGGATCATACTATCCACCCTGAACGGAACTGACATTGATTATGACTTGAGGTTTAGTTTCAAGGCATCTAATAATGAATTAGAATATAAAGTCGTGTTGGAAGGCATCTCCCTCGAAAGGGCATTAAATGTCGGCCAGATGGTCATTCGCAGTGACTCATAATTGATTGCGAACCAAATATTGGATATCTATGAGGCCAAAGATAAGAAAATGGCCAAGTACTTAGCGAGGGTAAAGAAAATAATTGGTAACTTTAAAGAGGTAAAGATCAATAGGATTCCTCGGCTAAAAAATAGTTGCGCTGATGTATTAGCTAGGTTGGCGTAAGCCACAAGGACCGCGATTAGATGAACCATTTTTGTAGAGATTTACACAGGTCGAGCATCAAAGAGGATGACAATCGCCATGTGTTTTGCTTGAATTTAAATCTGGGGTAATCGTGTAAGGACCCGCTGATCAAATACATTTAGGATCGAGAGTTACCAGATTCCAAGGACGATAGAAAGAAACTCAGATATCGAGTAGTGAAGTTCATTATCATTGGTGATGTATTATATAGAAGAGGGTTTTTGTTGCATCGACTTAGATGTGTTCATCCTTTAGAGGTCGATTATGTATTATGAGATGTCCACGAAGGGTCATGTGCAAGTCACATAGGTGGACAATATCTTGCTAAAAGGATCATTACCTAGGGTTATTAGTGGCTGACACTCAGTAAAGATGCAGCCAAGTATGTTAAAAAGTGTGACGAGTGTTAGGGATTTACTAGTATCCCCCACTAGCCACATCAACCATTCTCGTCCATCACTGCACCATGGCCTCACTACAAAAAAACTCGCTTTTAGGGACGGGTAAAATTCCTCCCTAAAGACTATATATCCGTCCCTAAAGACCATTAAGGAAGGATTTAGGGATGGAAAGGCATGCTCACATTTGATAGGCGTCCCAAATGTATTAGGGACGGATTTCCCGTCCCTAATAATATTATCTGGGACGGGATGAATCGTCCCTTAAAAGTTGGCACCAAATTGCCGCCAAATATTTTTATTATGCAACTGCATTTTAGGGACGAATCTAGCCGTCCCTAAATCCTAATAATATTATTTGGGATGGGACTTGGCCGTACCTAATAATATTATTTAGGACATGCCCTTAGCCGTCCCTAATACTATTATTTAGGACATGCCCTTATCCGTCCCTAATAATATTATTTGGGACAAGTACTTTAGCGTCCCTAATAATATTATTTGGGACAGTATTAATCGTCCCTTAAAAAGTTGCCAACAAAATTTCTATTATGACACAACATTTTAGGAAAGGTTCTAGCCTCATTCAATATTAGTCATAATATCAACAAAATGTACAAGTTATGATAAATAAATATCGAAAACAAAAGATCAAAGAAGCTCTTAAAATTCATTCATTCATAATATTCAAGGTTTCCAACATAACATCCCCAAAAAATAAAAAATAAA
The DNA here is from genome assembly GCA_949130495.1 of Sambucus nigra. Classification (NCBI taxonomy): domain Eukaryota; kingdom Viridiplantae; phylum Streptophyta; class Magnoliopsida; order Dipsacales; family Adoxaceae; genus Sambucus; species Sambucus nigra. Next base: position 286,787,461 of record OX422215.1, on the reverse strand, counting down.
CAACTTAAAACATAAGCTATATGATTCAAACTACAATCATCTCCAAAAATATCAAATAACCAATTCGAAGGCATAGGAAACCCAAAAAAAAGAGATGGCCAACACCTATTCCAAATGATGCCCGAACCTGTGAAAGAGAAAATAAACATAATTTAATATAATATTCAACTATGGTAATCCGTATGTTATCATCTTACCTATTTTTAAATCACTTGTTATTTTTAAAAAAATTCGGCAGAGCTTCCTTTGTTTATTCATGAAAACCAATATGTTTTAACATTAAAATGAAACTCAACAACAACAACAAAAGCCCAAATGAGCACATAAATTAATTTCATCATCCTAAATATTCACTGGCCCACACGATCTAACTTAATCTTAAATTATTAGTAAAATAATTCTAATTGTTAAGAAATATCTAAGCAAGTGCATCATTTGGTACGTGAAAGACAACTTGCTGCATCAAATTGAGAAAAAACTCTTTAGTCTTGTTGATTTTGTCATATGTCTCGGCACGAACCTCGTCCCGAACATGATCAAGCTCTTCTTGATGGAGAATTTCATGTTCCTCAGACTCTTTGCGTAGTTAGGCTATCTTTCGATCGTAATGTTGATATGATGACGTTATGTTTGACCTTTTAGGTGTTGGTCGAAAATCTACTCCCATGCACAAGACACGATCATGCCCATCGGACCCTATCAACTCATCCAAAATCTTATTTTGCGCTTTCACGTCATTTTGTTGATCCTCTGGTAACACTCCCAATAAACTCTTTATTCTTTCCTACAAATAAAGAATAAAATTCAAATAAAGTATCAAATGCACATGATATATAAAATGGTTGGTATGCAAATGGAAATTTTTATTACTATTCCATGTTAGACGGTGAAAAAAATAGTTGAAATGTATATAACTCTTTATCAGCCAATCCATCAGTATCACTATAAGACTTATTTCTCTTTCGTGTATATCTCCAAACCCCAAGTTTATCGATTTGCAAACCTTTTGTCTTCATCTAGTGTATTGATAAAAATAAGTACATTAAGAACTATTTTGATTCAAACTAAAGACATAAAAATGCAAAATAAATTCAAATGACATGGATGACCTCTTCTATTACTCGTGGGAATGATTTTTTTCCTGTCTTAGGATGAAAACAAAAGTTTGTTCAATTTTGAGAATTCTAATCCGCCACTTGCTGCAAGAGAATGAAACAAAATTAAACTTGTACATTGAAAAGATGTATTGGAACAAATAGAACTCTGGGTAAAAGATACAATTGAATGACAATATTAGATTAATACCTTGGATTTTTCTATGCCCCAACGTTCCACCAACTTCTCGCATTGATCACTGTCAACGTGGGAGGGTCTATTTTCAATTCGATCCTCACATGTCACATGGTTTGATACTTTTTATTTACAAATTTACATCCAACCACAATAGTGAAATCATGAAACATACTTACTTCTAAACTTTAGAGTCGAACTTCATCTTCCGTAAACTAGTTGAAAACTACATGTAAGAAAAGAACATAAACGATATCAAACGAACTGAAATAGTTTGGAGTTGAACAACTGTAACCCAATGAAATGATTGGAAAATTTTGTATTATTAAAAACATTCCATTATTAGAATAAAAATGCACTAGAAAGCTGATAAAAGTTGAGAAGCAAAAACAGTAAAATATTTTTTATACAAAAATTCATTCATTTTGTGTCGTTTGATAAAAATTTTAAGTCTTCACGGAAAAAGAAAACTCAAAATAGAATTTACTATTGTTATACTAAAACTCCCAAATTCAGTATTCACATAAAAAGAGAGCACGAAATATAACTTAAAAAGTTTGGGAAGAGTAGGAGACTGTAAAAAGATGGAGCAGGGTGAGTAGAAATCATAGTAGTTATAGACATACCAAAGCAAAACTTTTACGAATATATACTCCATTAAATAAACATTCAATATACTAGCATCGTAACTCACACTGCTAACTGGTAGTTGGAAAAGGCATACCAAACAATCCAAAAGAAGTTTTCCTATAAATATAATCTAATAGATGAGTATCATCAAGTACCATGAAATATATATCTCATACAATATATTTGAGTATGCTACCCAAGTGTTACATGTCTCATGTGCCTCTTAGCATAACAAATAGCAAGTATTGTGTAACTGTACTTGACTGAGATAATAAAAAAGTATTGTTGATCATTTATTGTGTATCTAGTATTGTGTACTTTATAAAACATTACAATTGATGTCATAAGTTTTTAGTGCGTCTTAGAAATATGATTTTCAAAATTTTACGATTCAGCAATCTCATGGATTTTCTAAAATAGCCACTATCTCCATAACCTTTTTTGGTTTAGAAACATATTTGTTTCACCAGCAAAAGTGCATCGTAGAGTGATGGGGCAGCCTGGACATTTACGAATTACATCCCCCACATTGTCCGTGAGTTGGGACTGAGGGGCATCCCTACTTGGGGATTTTCATCTGGGCAGGAAGCTCCTAAAATTCCTACTGGACGGAGACGAACGATATTCCCAACTTAGCTTGAGGTTCATGCCTTTTCAAGCAAGGGACAATGATGCAAAATTGCAAACAGTAGTAAATAAGACTTAATTTTTGTTCCTTATTTACCACTGTTTACACTTTTGAATCCATTATTTATCCGTAAAAAGGAACAAAAATTAAGTCTCTCATTAACAGCAATCATATCAACCTAGCATAAAAGTTTCATAAGCAGACCATCCACTGTAAACAAAATGACAATTATAGACATGGTCGCACAGCAAGGTGAAAAAAGAGAGAAAGGGAAAGGAAAGGTGAAAAAAGAGAGAGGGGTAATTTGTACCAACAAGGTTGACCCCTACGTGTTTGAGAGTTATCCATAATATCATCAAGAATAAGAAAATATGCTTGAAGTTGCAAGATTTGTTGCCAATGAGAATTCAAAAGTTGAAATCACTAATATAATAGCTTTCATGAAGAAAAAAAAAGAGTCACATGTCATATTATATTGGTATACCCATTTGATGCACCAACTAAGCGCACAAGCAGGGAAAATTTCATCATCAGTTAGTTCTTTTCCTTCTTTCAATAATTTATAGCTATCAATATAGAAATCCCTCAATTTAGCCTCCCTACAGTCAAACCAAATCAGTATCAGCAGCTGAACAAATACAGAATCTCTTGAAAATTCCTTCAAGTCTAACTCCTTTCCCATCTATGAAAAGTCACAATTAGGATCCTAGAAATTAGTACATAATTCACATCATCAAGGGTAGACTATGATAGAGAGTTGTTCAGTAAAATATGGGTGCATAAACAATTATCGGATTGAAGATCCATTGAAAGTTAGCGGTTGCAGCGTAAATCACAAGAAATGTGTGTAACTAATTTGATTTGTTGTTACCATTTAACTCAAAATTGAAATTCCTCAACACAAATCAATATCCCATGCCTTATTTATTGCAAGCTATAACACTTGCAACTTAGCATGATAAGGTATAGGGGTAGCCACTTTGGGCAAAGATGACTTGAATTTGAGCTTCTGTACCTGTATCTTAATTATCATAAGAAGAAGTAGCCCATGAAAATCTTCCTAAGTCATTTATAATAATGGAACCCGCTCCAGAACACGCATTATTCTCCACCTTACCTCCACAATTAATTTTTATCCTCCTTGAAGAAGGTAAATCCCCATGCTTACAACCTTTAAAAATATCAGGAGGTAACTTAAGATCAAAATTGAAAATACTTAAAAGTTTCTTGATTGAATTTTTTTTCTTAACCTTTCAAATTCATTCTATTACCAACATTATAAATTCTGAGTTTCACATTCTCAATAATGTTTAAATGTTTCATTGGTTTATCTTCAAAAGTAGCCTTATTCCTGCTGAGCTAAATTTTCCAAATTATAGATCGAGGAATAACTTTAAAAAACCATTTTGAGGTCTCAGATATACCTAATTACAACCACCATTTGATAATAGATCCATGAATTGAAGGAGGGCACTGATTGATTCCCACCATACTATTGAAATAATTTCACACTAGAGAGGAGTTAAGGCACCAATGATACCTTAAAGCAAGTCTAATACCAACTGATTGAACACTTTATTTATCGAGATAAAACTTTCCATCCAAAAACTAATATGTTAGGGCATGTTTTAGGGTGCCAAAGAAAGTTAAAATCCAAAGAAGACAATTTAGAGTTTCTAAGCAGCTCATATGCTGAGTGAAAGAAAATATGCCATTTTGATTTTGATTAGGTTTCCAGACCAAATCATTTGAGATCCAAGTGGAATTTTCATCCACAACATCCCAATCTGATTGAATCCTCTTGAATCATTTAAATCCATTTGAACTTTCTAAATTTGGATACTTTGCCCGCATTAATTGAACCCATAAACTTCTGTCTTCCTTTCAATTCCAAGCTAACTTGAGATTGTCTGCCTTCATAATTGCTTCCAACAACTTTTCTATCCAATAGATGAAACACCTTCTGAGACAATATGATGTCATTCATTTTTGCACAACCATCCCTGTTAATGGGTCCCACGGTTACATCATATCTCGAGTTCTTATTTTCTAGCGAATCAAAATTAGGCAGTTATCTATTATAAGTGGTGTTTTAATCAAAATTAGGATTTCTTAGCCTATAAATAGGGTAGTAACCATAATACAAGTCACAACTGGTCTTGTTTTAAAAACACATGATCTAGACCATTTAAATTACAAAGAAAAAAGGTTCATATGTAATCTACACAATAACTATTGATCACAGGCATGAGGCTTAAAACTGGAACATATTAAAAGCCCCGAAGGCTCCTGATTTTCCTTGAAAGAAAGAAAACAAATATAGTTTAGAACCAAAACAATATGAACATGGTTGTATAGGGATAAGATATCAAATTGATTGTAACTAATTTGACTCATAGAATCATAGCTGTAATCATTAAGCATAAATGGCATCCCAAAAAAGACACACATAACACATATATGAAGCACTATGAACATCTAAGTAATTCTCCCTACACATCCCAAAATAAATAAGACTCTTAATTCGAGACATATGTAATTTTATGTTACACACATACTCATAAAACATTATAGAACCTAATTACACACCTATAATTGTCAAGATTAATGAAAAGCAAAATTATGTTCAGTTTTCACCTTCTTTACGGCGACCAAGCTTCACAAGAATAGAAACCTCCTCTTTCTTGTAGGATATTTTATCAACCTATGAAGACATTTACCAAAAAAAAAGACTTGTTTACCTATTCAAAAACAGACCAAGACTCGAGCTCCAAATTTGAACTTTATATATATAGCTAGCAAACGAAAATATGCACTTACAATTTTGTACTCTTTCTTGTGTAACTCTTTGAGAGCTCTCTCAAGCGAACCACGTTCCTCTAGTAAAGAAATCTAGAAGGTAATATAATATTCATAAAACCATCAAAAGTATTAATGAATCCGCAAGGAACTCCTGCTTCTAATAAGAACATGAACGAAACACACAGATCAATATGTAAAAGGGAGATAATTTCCATATAATTATAATTTTTGAAGAGTCGGTGAGATAAAATAGTGTTTCATAAGCATCGTATTTATGTCAATGTATATCTTGTCAACTGAACTCTTGCGTATTGTTTTGAAACTGACTTGACAAAATTCAGATAGAGATACAACTTCCCCAACCCACGCATTTATGGCCATCACCTAACTTCTCTTGTACTGATTTTTTGGTGAATGAATAATGACAAAGCTCTAAAATTTATTATCGTGATCATTGTTGCCGAGTATACTCCAAAAGGGCAATGGAACTACTGACATGAAGATCGAGTGATTTGACAATTCCCAACTGTGGTATTTCAACATAATTAACAAATATCCTATTTGAACATAGTGTATACATGAAAATTCATCCCATATGTATGTGCATTTCATTTTTTTTACTAAAAAATTTATATTTTAATTTAATTCAAAAAACTCTACGCATTCATAAAAAAATGGAATGTAATGCATCTGTTAGAACCCCTTTAGTCAGTTGGAAAAACAATGAGCAACAAAGAAGTTACATAATAAATGATAAGAGAAATTTCAGATTGAATAAAAACCTATACAATACCTTTTCATCTGTCTCAAAATGCTCCAACTTGGATAGCTTCCCAATAGTCTCTAAAATTATAAAAATGAGTGTTTGTACCTCATTACCTTTTCAACTTTAACTTGAAATTATAAAAGTGAGTGCTTGTACTTCATTAGCTTTACAACTTCAACCTCCATTGTCCCAATTTCCTAGCAAAAAATAAAAAAGGAAGCCAAAATCCAAAATTGGATTATACTCAGAATGCACAATAAATTAATGTGCAATCATAATAACAGTCTAGTGGCCACACTTAATTGAAATCATCAATTCTCCACAATTAAATCTTAAAAACTATAATAAACATAATAGAGGTTAATTCTCACAGAAAATCTTCACTAATCCAAATTCAAATCCATCAATTAAATTGGAGTTCCACAGAAATAATACCTAAAACCCTAACTTCATGTTCTTACCTTCGATCCATATTTCCCCGAAATGAAATACATAACTAGAAGTAATTGAAAGAAAAAGAAATAAAGTGGAGTTCAGGAACAATATTTGAGTGTGTACTACATTTATCAATCCATTCAATAGCGGTATTCACAACCATCTACAGAAATATTCAAAATCAAACAAGCTACATATTAAAACTAGATTATTATTAGGTATTAGATGGTTTTCAACATAGATCTTACCGCCGCAAGCTTTGGCCGGCGCAGCAAGCCAACAGAAAAACCCAATCTCCGATCGATATCGTAAATGGAGAAAAAAAAGGATAAGGTTCGACGGTCACGCTTGTGAATGGAAGAAAAGAGAGAGCAAATGGATCTTGAATGAGGGGGAAAATACGTTTTGGGGAAGGGGAGGAACTAGGGTCACGAGAAAATGAGAGTCAGGTGATATTTGGTAATGGAAGGGAACGAATAAATGAAAATTATAACCATCCCGTAAAGGTTTAAAGGACCAAACTTTTAAGAACCCCTAATAAGTCGTCTCATATAATACCTTTTTCGTGTATTATTTGAGATGGATGACCCAATCTATCCTTAATATATATCTATATAGGGGGGTATAATAGCCGTCCCAAATAAGTGTATTTAGGGACGGCCAATTAGAACCGTCCCTAATATATCAGTCCTAATAGATCATTTTTTTGTAGTGCCTTTTTTAGTTTGGGGGGTTGACTTGGTGGGTCATCTCCCCAAGGCATCATGCAATTACGAGTATCAGAGCATAAGAATGGATTATTTTTTAAAATGGGCAGAGGCCGAAGCTATGATCTCCATAGTCGAAGTTAAAACATTCAAATTCATTTAGAGGAATATCATTTGTCGATACAACTTTCCCTATACCTTGATATCAGATAATGGCAAACAATATAAGAACTAGTTATTGGAAGCCTACTGTAAAAGGGTCGGCATCAAGTAATTTTTATCGATGCAAGGATGACCCCAAACCAACGGCCAGAATGAGGTCACGAATGGGACGATACTTACTGAAATCAAGAAGAAGTTGGAAGATGCTTAGGGTCTATGGACAGAAGAATTACATAGTATCCCGTGGGCTTACAAGAGGATTAAAAGGACGCCGATGGGTGAAACATCATTCATGCTAGCATATGGGTCCGAGGCAGTCATCCCTATCTATCTTGGACCTCTTAGTCACATAATTCAGACCTATGATCCTAAAGCTAATGTTGATGAGAGGAGGCTTAATTTAGACTTGATTAAAGAGAGACGAGAGTATGTAGAAGTCCAACAGTTAGCTTACCAACAGAGACCTACCAGATTCTATAACAAGTCGGTGAAGGCTAGGCCAATAGTCTTGGGTGGCCTTTTTTGAAGAAGTTTTAGCAGAAGCTGAACAAACTACATCCCAATTATCATGGGTCGTATAGAGTAACTAAAGAAGTCATCCCAAGAACATACATATTGGAAAACCTACATGGGGAACCCTTTTCTAACCCTTATAACGTTGACCATATCAAGAGATATAATCAATAGTGTTCAATTATCCAAGTGTAGTCTCTTTGTTTAGTGAAGTATAATGTATCAACCTACTTATACGATAATGAAATATCAAGGACAAAGTTTCAAGTGTTGGCTCATGTTTACCTTTCAATTGCTGCATGGTTTGAATTGTATTAAACTAAGGGACATTATTTTTCATTATGAGTCAGTTAACACTCACTATCGATCGTATGAGAGTGCATAAGGAGTCTCGTCTCTCCTACGCTCCATAATGCCGAGAGGGGGAAATAGTGTGATAAAATCACTTAGGTGGTGAAAAGCAGAAAAAATCAATTAAGTATGGTTGCTTCAACATCATTTTATGGTGAATTGAAAATATCCAATCTCTCGATTATACAAGAGTGTATAAAGAGACTCATCTATTCCATATACTCTCAATAATGCCAAGAAGGGGTTCAGTATATGGCATCACTTAGTGGTGAGAAACATAAACTAAAAAATCATTTTTAAGTATGGTTTCTTCAACATCATTTTATGGTGAATTAAAAAAAATCACTCTCTCGGTGGTATGAGAATGTATGAAGAGACTCGTCTCATCCATATAATCCTAATAACGCCGAGAGGGGGTTCAGTGTATGACATCACTTAGTGGTGAGAAACATAAACTAAAGATAATTGGAGTATGTCTGCATAAATATAGGCAGTATGATTGATGTGATGAATAAAGTGTAATCACAGGCATGGTATTTAAAAGATCACGATCATGGTGAAAAAATAATTAATACAGACACTACAATTTAATAAAAAGGAGATCATTGTGTGAAACATCATCGTCATTCCATCAAAAGGATAATATTGTTAAAACTATTGAGATTGATCATCAAGCAGAGATGAGGAATCAAATATTATAATAGAGATGGTAAAAGGCCACAAACGGACACCCTAGAAAATAAGGAGAGTATTAAGCCTCGGCCTGCTTCTCGGTTTACTCTTGGTTGAAGTTGTCCATAGCTAGCTCAACCTGAGCTTCCTTTTCAAGTCTGACAAAATTGGCTGTTTTAGTGGCCGTTTGAACTATCGTCTCTACCTAGTCTTTAACCTCCATATTCGTCAAAGTAGTGGCAGCCAGAGGGACAAAGAAATCAAAAGATTTAAAGTCTTGTACGAGGGTCGAGACTTCAGGAAATTTTAGGACGTCCAAATAGCGAGCCTCCCCTCTCAAGATATTAGAAGCCATAGCCACCAAAATCGTCTGAGCTCTTGAAGTTTTCCAATGTTTTTCCACGACCTTCGCCTCGGCCTCCTTAACCCTGGCTTTGTGATTAGTCGTCAGGGCTTTCACGACGGTATAGTGCTCCCTCCTAGAACTTTCCAAATAATTATAGTGCTTCGTATTTAAATCCTTAATATACTAATGATGGTTCAGATTTTTTTCTTTAGCTCTTTTTTAAATTTTTACTCAGACTTGATGGCCTCTTGGGCTAGCTGAATCAGAGGCAGCTAATCTTGGACCCATTGGCTGACCTTTAAGAAGCTCAAGAGAGACTATAAGGGGAAAAGCAGAAGTTAGTATGAGATGAGGTTACACTTGGGAAAATAAAGAAATCAATAAAAGGATGAACTCATGGGATTACCTAGGTGGATTTATGGAAGTCGAAGTCACACATATACGTAGGGCCCATGGCTTCCAAAAAGTGACTTTCAAACTCTGGAAGGATGGAGCCGATGGCTACGTCGTCTCTCTTTGGATCGTTAATCTGAGAAATTTAGCTTATGGAGAGATGAGACAAATGGGCATTGAGGATAGAGTTTGAGGATATGGGGATGGCCTGGTCAGAATCACCCTTAGACGAGCCATCCTTTCGGCTCTTTTTTATTTACAGAAGAAGGAAGGATGAATCTCAGCGGGATGTTTTCTCTTCTTTTAAGCCTTAGTATGGTCGGGGCCTTCAGTTGTTGATTTTTTTTATGGGCCGAAGGAATGAGTTTTTTGCCAAAACTTATTTAACATATTTATAAGGCTTAGGGCTACCATTATCCAAATTTCTTCATGCATGATGACTAGATGAGCTATTTCAAGTGCTTTGGTGAGTGTCAGAATGAATAGTAATGATCGACATTACAGTTATAAATATGTATACTTACATATGGGTCAACCCCAATACCCATCTTTTAAATAAAGGATTGAGTCATCAATTGCTGAAACTCGACCAAACCACCTTATTTACTCTGGCATCTTACCTCGTCTATCTTATCTCGACTATTAACACTAAGGTCGGGGTCAAGTCTAGATATCATTGTCACATGTGCCCATTTTGGGGGGGAGGGGACTTCAACTCAGAGGAACCACAGGGAACATTGGATTCAAACTCCCAAGATCCAAACATAAAGAAGTATCGAGTTACCAGTGGTGGTTAGAGGTCTGATACACGATCAGTAACTTCTTTGGGGTTTTCCAGGATAGGAGATGATACTATCCAGGTTCAAACTTGGTACAAGAGACATTATAACAGGACTTAAAGACGTGATTAGGCATAAATTCTTCCTAATTTATCCCTTAATTTAGTTACTTTTAGCACCTCGAACAACGTAATCGATTTGAATTTATCTCATAATCTTGCTATTGACTTATCCTAACGAGTACACCGAGTTTCTGGTATTTCGTAGTGATTTTACAGGTATTTGATGTCAAGAAACGAAAGAAGGAAATCGAAAGAATAAAGGAAGACAAGAAAGAAAGTCAAAAGGGCAAAAGTGTAATTTCTACCCGAAATTCGGATGAGGTACCTAAAGAGAAGTTGAAGATATCACACTCATGAGCACATGGGAAGAAATGACACCTCAATCTGAGTTCCGGAACAAAAGATATAAGCAGTCAAAGTTGAGAAGAAAAGTCAAATAGGCAGACTGGTCCGCCCTCACCCCGGACCGGTCCGCTGTGCCAAACTCCAGTAGACTTCGAATCGAAAGCAAATCGAAGAAGGCAGAAAAATAAAAGAACCGATCCGCCAGAAAATAAAAAGAACCGATCGGCATGGGAGGCAGACCAGTCCGCCTAAGGCCCGGACCGGTCCGGCTATCGAGATCTTGAAATCTTATCTTCTCCTAAGAAGAGTCCTAGTGTTGCTAAAACTCCTGATTTCTTGTAGGGTATAAAAAACCTTTTTATTATTATTATTTGGACCCAGAATTTTAGTTAATTTTCCATTCTTTTTCAGAAACCCTAGTTTTGATACAGTTATTCTTTTAATTCCAAGATTGAAGCTTTGTTCAGATTTCAGTGATTACCAGAAATTCTAGCTAGTACTTTGAGTGCTTTGGTAAGATTAGTAAGTAATTTCTTCTGTTTAATTCCGTTTTACATTAATTAACAAGTTTTTCTTAGATTAATCATGGTTTTCTGCACATTAAACACTGTTTTTATTACTTTCAGCATGCTAGGCTAGATTTTCTAAGGTCGGGATACATGAACCGATCCTGATGTGTTAGTTGCATGTGTATAAAATTAGTCCTATGAATTTAGTGATTTATTACGATCGTATTGCATAGGAACACAACAATTGTAGATCTTTATATCTCGTTTGCCTCTGGGTAACCGGGATGATTTAGAACGCAATTCGAGTGTAATTATCGCGATACCGATTTACTCGTCCTCAGATTAAGTATGATGCGGGCTTGAACCTCATATTCGTAATGCTTGGGAGTACTAAATTCTGGGTCAAATTAATCAGTTAAATTTACGATTAATATTATAACTGCAATCCACTAGGGTTGGGGGATTGTATTCCCGTCCTGTTTTTCTCATCACTTAGTTCAAAAGTTTCAAATCATCTTTCAATCATATTTTAGGTAATTTAGTATAATTGCATCTTTTCATAATTTCATATAGTTATAATCAATTCTCAACACCAAATCATTTCTCCTTTCTTTTTAGAGTCAGAGTTAGGATTCACTCATCTTTCCCATCGTTACAACTTCGTTGTCCTTTTTCCCTGAGGATCGATACCCGACTTATCGGATTATTACTTGAGCGACAGGCTTTCACTTGAGCCTAGAGAGTACGCAATTCTGAGACACATTCTGAGTCGTGTCAAGTTTTTGGCGCCGTTGCCAGGGAAGTAGGTAAACTTAGGATTAGATTGAGTTAATCTAAAACTTTGACCAAAAATTTCCAAAAACCCAAAAACATAAAAAATTTCAAAAAGCACAAAAAGATTCACTAGCATCTCTCACAAGCCATTAATGCAAAATTCTGAACTCACTCCCACACCTCATAATACTCCAACCAGCATTCACGAAAATCCAATCATTGAGTACAACCCCGATAGCCCCCACACTCCTAACGCCCCACAGTTCTGGATTCCCCCTCCCACACCGTCACACTCATTCTCCAACAACACTCCGTTTTCATTCTTAGGACACACCTACGAGCACACTTCGAGCACACCAAGTGAGAGCACCGATACGTTAAGAGAAAGAGAGATGTCACAACACGGTAGTGCATCCACCGGTGAGGAAGAGGCCCCATATCGCCCGCTGAGAGAATTCTTATATCCCGAGCGCACTGTCACTCTGGGATGCATTATACTTCCGTATAATGTCGGGCAATTTCGCTTTAAAAACGGGATGATCCAGATGTTACCACATTACCATGGTATGGATTCTGAAAATCCATACCTTCACATTAGGGAATCTGAGGATGTGTACGATACTCTCAATGATCAAACTTGCACACAAGAGGTGATCTGCCTCAAACTCTTCCCCTTGTCGCTCAAAGATAAAGCTAAGACATGGCTATGGTCTTTACCTCCAACCTTGATTCCATCTTGGAACGAGTTGCAATCGAGATTTCTCAAGAAATTCTTCCCACCACATCGAACAATCTCCATAAAGGCTCAAATTCAAGCGTTCAGACAATATGAAAATGAGCCATTTCATCGATGTTACGAGCATTTCAGTGAGTTAGTTACTTCATGCCCCCATTATGGATTTGATGCAACGCAAATCATTTATTTTCTCTATAATGGGCTGAACCTGAACTCCAAGCAACTCGTTGAAACCATGGGTAGTGGTCCGTTTGTCGACTTAGACTCCCACGATGCTGAGCTTCACCTGAGATATGTTGCCAAAACTACCCAATCATGGGATACATCTGACCCTAATGCTCAAAATCGAAATCGTCAAGTGACCATCACTCCATCGGCGTTCGGCCTATTTCATGTAGAAAAGAGTTTTATAGCGGACAGTCGAATTGCTATACTTGAGAAGGAAGTGCGAGACCTACGTGGGATATGTGGAAGAGGACCAACTGGATCCATACCAAACCCCATTAAAAAGGTGTGTGAAATTTGTGAGGCAGGTCATTCAACTGAGGAATGCCCGACTATACCTGCCTACAAAGTGATGCTTCAAGAGCAAGTTAGTGGTATAGGAGGTTTTAAGGGTAATTTCGGTGCACCGCACGGGAATTCGTACAACCCTTCTTGGAAAAACCATCCTGGTTTTATCTATGGGCAAAAACATGCTGCGATGAACCCTACTTCCAACGTTTCCCCTCCTCCACCATAACACTTTCAACAAGCCCCACACATGCAAGGACATGTGCAAGCACCACCACCTCAAGGAGCTTATATCCCTCCACCGCGGAGAACTCTCAAGGATACCATGAATCAATTTATCACAAGCCAGACTGCAACCAATTCTAAATAAGATCGTCTGATTAGCGACATAAATGCAAGTCCGTCAAAGATAAAATCCTCGTTGAGTGCTCAAGAGAAGGTCAAGTTTCCTGCCCATGGCCAAAGACCTCCACAAGGTCAAACTAGTGTTTGCTCCACTTCTACTGAACATCAGGAGCAATGTCAAGCTGTGACCACTCTTCGTAGTGGGAGAGTCGTTGATTTATCACCTCCCCCACACGACACAACGAAAGATAAGGAGATTTCGCCCGACACGAAAGAGGCCGAAGATGTCCCCTTAAATGAGAGTGACAAAGAAGACGCTAGTGAGCCCGAGGTAGTAGTGAAACCACCCTCCGCATCACAGTTTCCTTAAAGGTTAATTCCCTCCCATAAAGGAAACCCACGTGAGGACGTGCTAGAAGTACTAAAGCACGTAAACCTGAACTTACCTTTCCTTGATGCCATTAAGAAAATTCTAGCTTGTGCTAAAGTCAACAAGGACTTATTGACAGTAAAGAGAAAGATGAAGGTAAAAAAGAATGTCTTTCTAGCACAAACCGTCAGCTCCATTCTACTAAATGATCTCCTGCCTAAATTCAAAGATCTCGGTGCACCCACCATTTCCTGCATCATTGGAGAAAACAAAATCGAAAAAGCCTTACTTGAGTTGGGAGCAAGTGTCAATATCCTCCCTTACTCAATTTATAGGCAAATTGATTTGGGCGACCTCAAGCCCACAAAGGTCACTCTCCAATTATCGGATCGAACTGTGAAGATCCTAAGAGGTATAGTCGAGGACGTGATCGTCCAAGTTGACACTTTCTACTTCCCGGTAGATTTTGTCATTTGGGACATGGAGCCCTCCTTTAACTCCAGCAACCATGTTCCCATCATCCTTGGGTGCCCATTCTTAGCTACGGCTGAAGCAATCATCAATACTCAGAATGGGCGAATGAAACTCACCTTTAGGAACATGACCTTAGAGACCAACATCTTCCACATAGCCCAATATACGGGGAAAGAAGATGATCTTCATGCGGTGAGATTCATAGATGAGATTGTAGAGGAGTACTTTGAGGAGAATTATTGTGGCGATGCCTTAGGGTCCTGTCTAGTGGCGAGACACGAGAGTGAAGGGACGTACACCGACTTTGAGAGGGGGGTTAGGGAGTTGAGAGAGTTACTCGATGAGAGAGCATCGGACGAGGATGCGAGAGATGTTAACTGGGTTTCTAGATTTGAGGAGTTACCTCCGAGGGATACACGCATGGTTCCCTCCAGCGAAAAATTTCCAACCCTCGAGTTGAAGAAACTCCCCTCCCATATTAAATATTCATACCTAGGAGAGGATGAGACATTTCATGTTGTTGTCTCCTCTCGCTTAGACGTAGAGCAGGAGGGTAAATTGTTGAAAATTCTGAGGAAGCACCAAAGTGCTTTTGGTTGGTGCATTATTGATTTGAAGGGGATAAGTCCTTTGATTTGCACTCACAAGATCCATCTCGAAGAGGATGTTAAACCCTCAAGAGAAATGCAAAGAAGGCTAAACCCCAACATAAAAGAAGTGGTGAGAACCAAGATTATCAAGTTATTGGATGCTGGGATTATTTACCCAATCTCAGATAGCAAGTGGGTGAGCCCCATTCAAGTCGTCCTGAAGAAGTCGGGCATAACAGTGATCGAGAATGCTAAGGGAGATCTGGTTCCCCAACGTACTACCACCGGGTGGTGCATTTGCATTGATTATCGGAAACTCAATGCGGGAACTAGGAAAGACCATTTCCCCTTACCATTTATTGATAAAATTCTTGAGAGAGTAGCGAGCCACCCTTACTATTTCTTCCTTGATGGTTATTCCAGATATAACCAGATTGAGGTAGATGTAGTTGACCAGGAGAAAACGACCTTCACTTGACCTTTTGGTGCGTTTTGCCTACAAACGTATGCCATTCGAATTGTGTAATGCACCTGCGACCTTTCAAAGGGGCATGTTGAGCCTATTTAGCGACATGGTCGAGAGAGGACTCGAAGTGTTCAAGGACGATTTCAGCGTTTTTGGCACCTCTTTCGATCGTTGTCTAGAAAAACTGGGAAAAGTACTTGCCCATTATGTGGAAAAGAACTTAGTGCTGAATTGGGAGAAATGCCATTTCATGGTCACCGAGGGAATAGTTCTTGGCCACATAGTATCATCCAAGGGAATAGAAGTTGATAGGGCGAAAATAGATGTCATAGCTGATCTTCACCCACCAAAATTGCTCAAGGATGTGCGCTCTTTCTTGGGCCATGCGGGGTTTTATCGAAGGTTCATTAAGGACTTTAACGCCATCCCTAGACCCTTAAGTAACCTACTCATAAAGGACACACCATTCGAGTGGAAAGAAGCATGCCAAATCTCTTTTGAAAAACTGAAAACCATGCTTGTGTTTGCTCCCATCATGCAAGTTCCGGATTGGTCCTTACCATTCGAACTTATGTGTGATGCTAGCGATTATGCGATAGGGGCTGCTTTGGGCCAAAGAAAATATAAGCAAGCTCATGTCATCTACTACGCTAGCCGGACCCTTACCAGACCACAACTCAACTACTCTTCCATGGATAAGGAGTTGCTAGCGGTAGTCTTTACCCATGATAAATTCCGGTCATACCTCATCGGTTCTCCCATTACTTGCTTCACCGACCATGCGGCTTTAAAATACCTACTTACAAAGAAAGATGCAAAGTCGCACCTCATAAGGTGGATCATACTCCTACAAGAGTTCAATCTCTCCATTAAAGATAATAAAGGAGTAGAAAACGTCGCTGTCGACCACTTATCACGGCTTTCGTCTGACGTACCTAGTGATCCCATACCCATAGATGAATACTTCCCGAATGAGCAACTCTTTGCCACCTCTTCTTTGCCCTGGTTTGCGTATATAGTGAATTACCTTGTCACGGGAGTCATCCCTCCCGGCTAGACACCGCAAGATAAGAAGAGGTTTATTACTTGGTCGTGCATTTTCTTTTACGATGATCCGTTCCTTTTTAAATATTACGCCGACCAAATCATCCGACGATGTGTACCGGATGAAGATATCCCAAAAGTCATCCAGTTTTGTCATTTGGAAGCTTGTGGAGGCCACTTTTTGACGAAAAAGACGGCCGCTAAAATTCTGCGATGTGGCCTCTATTGGCCCACAATATTTCGGGATGTAAACACTGCTTGCAAATCTTACAATAGGTGCCAACAGATGGGGGCCATTACCCGACAAGACATGATGCCTCTTACCCCTATACTCATTATTGAGATCTTCGACTGTTGGGGTATTGACTTCATGGGCCCTTTCCCCTCATCCTTTGGTTTCCTATACATACTTGTCGCGGTAGATTACGTTTCTAAATGGTTCGAATCTATAGCTACCAAGACAAATGACAACAAAATGGTGATAAAGTTCCTGCAGGAACACATTCTTTCCCGCTTCGGTGCACCAAAAGCGATAATCAGCAATAATGGAACGCACTTTTGCAATAGGCCATTCGAGAAGCTAATGAGAAAGTATGGTGTCATTCACAATTTTGGAACGACTTATCACCCACAAACGAATGGGCAAGCCGAACTAGCGAATCGGGAAATCAAGAAAATTCTTGAAAAGACCGTCAATCCTACCCAAAAATATTGGTCACTTAGATTGAACGATTCGCTATGGGCCTATCGTACCGCATATAAAAATCAACTCGGCATGTCCCCTTTCTGCTTTGTGTATGGAAAACCTTGCTATCTTCCCGTTGAACTAGAACACAAGGCGTATTGGGCGATTAAGAAATTGAATTATGCCATGGGCAAGGCCGGTGAAGCCCGCAGGCTTCAATTGAATGAGTTATAAGAACTACGTAATGATGCGTATGAGAATGCTAAAATTTCCAAATAAAGGATGAAACTCGCTCACGATAACATCATTCGACGCAAAGAGTTTCTTCCCGGGCAAAAAGATCTTCTTTATAACTCTCGGCTTCATCTCTTTTCAGGCGTCTGGCCCGTTTGTTGTGAAGAATGTTTTCCCTCACGGAGCTGTTGAATTAGACGATTTAAAAGGGGGAAATACATTTAAAGTGAATGGACAACGCCTAAAGCCATATCTAGAGGCGTATGCGTAAGACGTCGACACCATCTGGTTGTCAGACCCCGTTTACGGAGTAGAGTGAACTGTTACAGCAAGGTCATCGCACCCCCGATACGTATAGGGTGAGAGTCGTGTGTGTAGTGAGAGTCGTGTGTAGCAAGAGTCGATAGGATTAGGGTACATTCAGGAAAAAGCATTCGCATGTTTTGGGAATATTTCATCCAGTTGCGTTGGTCATTGGTTTCGAGAGGTTTTGATCCAAATTGATAGGGAGCATGTTGTAAAATTCAAAAGTTTCGGAGAAGAGAGATCGAAATTCAGTTAGGGGGGAAATCTAGCTCAAATATAGAGGCCGGATAGGTTCCTTTTTTTAGGGTCAGACCGGTCCTCCCCTGGACCGATTCCTTTAAATTTAAGGCGAACCGATCCGCTAGTCGGATTTGCCTGAATATAAAAGGACCGGTCCGGCCCCCAGGCGGACTGGTTCGCCTTCTGCAGGTCTGTTTTTTCCCCTTCCCTAGATTCACCCCCCCTTCTCCTCAATCACATTCATTCCCTCCAATTCGTTTCCCCAACTCCCAACCCTAACCTCCCCCCCCCCCCCCCCAAATTCATCCCCCTTTTCCCTTCAACCCTTTTCCCTCCAAATCCAACCCCTACCCCCACCCCTTCACATATAAATTCACACCCAAACCCTCCATTCCCTCCACACCTTCAACCCAACTCCTCTCTTCTCCCTCCCTAATTTTACAAGCCAAAATCTCTCTTATTTCCATGGATCAACACGCTACCCCCACCAAGTATGACTCCACCGACACCCTCCCCTCCGGTCACGGAGAATTTCTCTCCCGCCAAGAAGAGCGATGGTGCCATCGGTTCTTCGGTCTGGGTTACAAACTCCATATGGAGCGCGTTGTCCAATGGACTGGGCTGCCCAACTTCGTCACCACCCTATTCATGGCTAGGGGTTGGTGTTGATTCCTCAACGAACCCTATGAAGTGGTTTGGGCAACCGAAGTCCGATCCTTTTATGGCACCCTTGTTTGGACGGGATAATTCGAGGCCCAAGCTTACGTGGATGGGCATGTCATTCCCTTTTCATTCTCTCTTCTCACAGCCAAGTTAGCCGAGTACGATGTTCCGGACGTTCAAGACTTCACTTATCCAGGAAACGTTCCTCCGATCGCCAAAGATGTGATCATGGAGCGCATTGCACCGAATGTCCCTTGGACGGGGCAAACGGTCGCCGTTGGATGCCTTAACGAGAAGGCGCGCCTCACTTTTCAGATTGTGTGCACCAACATATTGCAAACGTCCAACGATTCCTCCATGCGGCCCCAGCAGGCCATTTTGACCTACCATCTATTTGACCCACACACTTCCATCCACTTGGCCCGCTCCTTATACGCCGATATCATCAACGCATCCTCAGATGAGAAGGGTGCTACCCCATTGCCCTATGCCCGGTTTATCACTTATATCCTCAAAGATGTTGGCATAGCGGCGCCGCTCGATCATACTCGCATTCCCAGTCCTTTTAGATAGGGAACCCGCACTAAGAGCGCCAAACAACTTGTTGTCCTACGGGCAAGGCGGGGCGGTGATAGTGAAGAAGAGGCTGCTTCGAGCGAGAGCGAAGAAGAGGAAGAAGAGGCAGCCGATGCGTATTTCGAAATGGGGGATGTCAGTCTGAATGAAGAGTCAACAGACGAAGAGGATGATCCTAATTTTGAGTGGGCGGGAAGCGACCTTACCAACTGAATGACGGCACTCGAGACGAACTTCGGCAACTTTTTAACCGATTACCGTCGTGATACGAGCTTAATACTCTGTTTCGAAGCGGACATATATCGATGCCAAGGGGATCCTAATGAGCCACTGCCATCCTATTACTATGATCCCTATGAAATCCGACGCGCCCCGTTCTTCCCAACCCCCACCCCAATGAAGCCGGATGTGGTTATGGCAGTTTGTTATTTGTTTTTCCTGTTCACATGTTTGTATGCTTTTCCTTGTAATTGTACCACAGTCTGGTTTGCTATAAAAACTGCATTTTTATCCATTTGTTTGTTTTATTTATCGCACTTATTATTTTGCCTTTTTAGATTTAAGTCCTTTTTGCTTGAGGACAATGCAAAAGTCTAAGTTAGGGGGGGTCACAAGTGCGTATTTCTAAAACTTAATAAAAAATGCCCAGAAATTTCCAAAAAAATCATAAAATTTTTGAAAAATCCAAAAATATTTTTGTTGAAAATAAATAAAAATTGGAATTCAAAATTTTCAAAATATCATTAAAAGTCGGATTGAAGTCTCAAATTGTAAAAATTCAACATACACAAAGCCGAAATTGACTAAAGATGGAAATTGAGCGAAAATTGACTACTTAACGAATAAGCGTGGAGATTAACAAACCCGGTGAGATTCAAGTCTATCACTTTTTGTGAGTTTTTAAATCAATCCGAGTTAATTGTTAACTCAAAGTGCTTTTCAGCACCTAAAAAGTTGTCGAGGATCTCAATCCTTTCATGTTGATCGGTTATGAAAAACGTGCCAAAAATATATCTCTAAACTTAAATTCATCTCGAAACGCATATGGTAACGAAATTGGTATTTTGGACAATGAAGTAGGCCCTCGTTTGTCACCCAAAAATATTGGCGAGAAAAAGATGCGAAAAATCACCCCTTTTGCAACCCAAATTTAGCCGAATAAATTTTTCCTTTCGTTTCACAACCCGAAAAACCCAAATATACCGAAATTGTGAAATATGGAAAAGTTCAGAATTTAAGTCCGAAAAGTGCATAAAAAAGGGTAAGAAAAAAATAGATATGCTCAACAAAAATAGTGAGAAAAGAAAAGAAGTGAAAAACAGAAAAAATAGAGAAAAAGAAGAAAAAAAATTAGCAATAGCCCGAAAAAAACACAAATGGACATCCTAAATGACTTTTCCAATTTCGAATTTCCCGATCATTTCCATGTTACCCAATTACACCTTTAACCCGAAAAAGTCCTAGCTGAGTCTAAATTGCAAAATTGGTTACCGCGTGGATAACTAATACACCAAAAGATATTAAAGGAGATTAAGTGCGTGAGTAAGAGGCAATGTTCCCATTTTTGAAACCGTAATTCGTTGATGAGATCCTTTCACCATGAAATTTATGTCTTTCTAATTGTATGCGTGATTTTGCGTCCATTATATTTACTCGTTATATCACGTAAACCGAGAGAATAGCCACATTTCGAGTGATTCGTTTGAGAGAGCATTCCATGAGAAATTGAAATCAAAATGAATTTTCGGATAAGTAACGTAATGATCAATCGGTGGAAATTGGCGGTTATATTTTCGGCTTCGTACACACACACTACGGTTTGATACTTGTTAATATGACTTGATGATGACTATTTTCTTGACAAGTTTGAATTGCACAATTTTTGCATATTTTGAATCTTCTTTGAGTCGAATTTTGTGGGTATATTCTCTGCAAACCCTCACGAGACACCACTCGTCCTACTAGGATGACCTAGGGGTTCAAAGGCATGTTGCATGCGCTAAATGCAATCGCTTTCCCACGAAAAATGTATTCTATCCCAATAAAATGTTTTTCAAGAATTGAGACTTGCTAGGATTCTTTTACATTGATCGGGACGCGCAAAGTTCTAAGTTAGGGGGTTTGATTAGGCATAAATTCTTCCTAATTTATCCCTTAATTTAGTTACTTTTAGCACCTCGAACAACTTAATCGATTTGAATTTATCTCATAATCTTGCTACTTACTTATCCTAACGAGTACACCGATTTTCTGGTATTTCGTAGTGATTTTACAGGTATTTGATGTCAAGAATTAAAGAAGGAAACCGGAAGAATCAAAGAAGACAAGAAGGAAAGTCAAAAGGGTAAAAGTGTAATTTTAACCTGGAATTCGGATGAGATACCTAAAGAGAAGTTGAAGATATCAAACTCATGAGCACATAGGAAGAAACCGAACCTCAATCGAAGTCCCGGAACAAAAGATATGAGCAGTCAAAGTTGAGAAGAAAAGTCAAACAGGCAAACCGGTCTGTCGCTGTGCCAAACTCCAGTAGACCTCGGATCGAAAGAAAACCGAAGAAGGCAAAAAAATAAAAGAACCGTTCCGCCAGAAAATAAAAAGAACTGATCCGCATGGGAGGCAGGCCGGTCCGCCTAAGGCCCAGACCGGTCCGGCTATCGAGATCTTGAAATCTTATCTTCTACTAAGAAGAGTCCTAGTGTTGCTAAAACTCCTGATTTCTTGTAGGGTATAAAAACCCTTTTTATTATTATTATTTGGACGGAGAATTTTAGTTAATTTTCCATTCTTTTTCAGAAACCCTAGTTTTGATACAGTTATTAATTTAATTCCAAGATTGAAGCTTTGTTCAGATTTCAGTGATTACTAGTAATTCTAGCTAGTACTTTGAGTGCTTTGGTAAGATTAGCAAGTAATTTCTTTCGTTTAATTTCGTTTTACATCAATTAACAAGTTTTTTTTAGATTAATCATGGTTTTCTGCACATCAAACACTGTTTTTATTACTTTACGCATTCTAGGCTAGATTTTCTAAGGCCAGGATACATGAACCCAGCCTGATGTGTTAGTTGCATGTGTATAAAATTAGTCCTATGAATTTAGTGATTGATTATGACGGTATTGCATAGGAACACAACAATTGTAGATCTTTATATCTCATTTGCCTCTGGATAACTGAGGTGATTTAGAACGCAATTCGAGTGTAACTATCGTGATACTGATTTACTCGTCCTCAGATTATGTATGATACGGTCTTGAACCTCATATACATAATGCTTGGGAGTACTAAATTCCGAGTCAAATTAATCAATTAAATTTACGATTAATATTATAACTGCAATACACTAGGGTTGGGGGATTGTATTCCCGTCCTGTTTTTCTCATCACTTAGTTCAAAAGTTTCAAATCATCTTTCAATCATATTTTAGGCAATTTAGTATAATTTCATCTTTTCATAATTTCATATATTTATAATCAATTCTCAAAACCAAATCATTTTTCCTTTCTTTTTAGAGTCAGAGTTAGGATTCACTCATCTTTCTCGTCGTTACAACTTCGTTGTCCTTTTTCCTTGATGATCTATACCCGACTTATCGAATTATTACTTGAGCAACAGGCTTTCACTTGAGCCTAGAGAGTACGCACTTCTGGACACATTCTAAGTCGCGTCAAGATGCTAACAGGAAGGTCGGCCCAGTGAACTAGCTTCCAAAGTTGTATAAATTCGATGATTATCCTCCATGATTTGGGGGAGAGTTGACCTTAAACACTTGTTAATACAATGACACCTCGCCCTTTTGGCCAGCAAAGCCCTCTCACTATCGTTTGGGATTCTCATATGGATGGATCACTTAATACTATACTAATGCCTCTAAGTCAGGTGGTCAGTCTCTCAAACGATGCTCCGAAAGGTTTGTGCATAGGAGGTGTCGAGTGGATCCTCATCCTGACTATCGGTGTCTTACTCAACATCAATAACCGGTACTCCACTTTGAAACCTCTCTGCAAACTCGTGGTCATGCATGCATGGTAGGGGAACATACAGGGAGTGGAGGATAAAGGACTGCAATTTTTGGTTCCTCAGTGTTCAAGGCCTTAAAATACTTTTCATGATCGCTTAATTTAGATACCCCAGAATCATCCAGATAGGACAAGGGAACCCATATGGCCTCTTCAAAAGAGTCTTCTGTATCAAACTCGTTAGAGGCAGAAAGGGCTATAGCCCCAAGAAGATGGCACTGACTGTGACCCCTGTGACGAGGTTCCAAACATAGTGTCACTATTAATATTAATAATATCGGGTTCAGAGGAGAATGGGTACAACAGGAATAATAGAGGATGAACTATAACCAGTGGCGTTGGGCTGATTGGAAGTGTGGTTTCGACCTCGACTTTTTGTTGTGCATCAATCTTAGCCTTACGTATCTCTCTATAAATCCTTTCCCTCTTGTGTAGGTATTAGTCAGCTAGTTCATAAAGCTCCGGTACATCCAAACACTATTGATGTTGACCAAGGTTGATTTAAAGATTTATAGGGAACCAAGAACAATGTGGAATAATCTATCGAAGAAGACAATTAAAACTCATCAAAAAACTCAAAGGGCGATAGAAAAGTAGTGTCCTGTCCTAAAGGCCACCTAACTGCATCCTTGACAACCAAAGAATCCCAAGTAACCACCTAAAGACTCCTATAACAACCCCTACCACCCGCCAAAAAAATCATCAAGTCATCGAAAACCCAGGCTGCATAGAAAAAACTAGAAAAAGTTACTGAAACAAAGAAAAATAAGGGAAAGGTTACCTGAGTAATAAAGGAAGACTTGGGAAAATGGAAGGAGCCTAAAACGTCGCCAGACGGAACCTGTTTTGGGGAGGGTGAAGGCAATAGTTGGTTAATGCAAAGAGAGGGAAAAGAAATGTGAAAGAAAAAAAAATGTTGAAATTCAACTATTGAAACCGGGTTATCATTGCACACAATTATCGAAGTGTACATCATTAGGGATCCAAGCCCTAGGTAGGCCTATCGATGCATGGTCTTTGCCAACATGCCAAACCATTTGATTGCTGACATGTGTCCAACCAAGGACACTTGATCAACATTCCTGGTCTGACACTGAAAGGACAGTCTCGACATTATCCAGACCGATAAGTGTCCTAAATAGCAACCTCTAACACTAGGGGGTCAAACGAATATACCCCTTGGCCTTCCATTCATATTGAATA
This sequence comes from Sambucus nigra, assembly GCA_949130495.1. Taxonomy (NCBI): domain Eukaryota; kingdom Viridiplantae; phylum Streptophyta; class Magnoliopsida; order Dipsacales; family Adoxaceae; genus Sambucus; species Sambucus nigra. The sequence continues at coordinate 286,762,833 of OX422215.1, read as the reverse complement.
CTAATGGCTAGGGTTGATTGATATATATAAGTTTTGGTCTCGTCCTAGACTAGACACATCTCGGCTCAGCAGCCCTGTTTAACATCCATTAAACTCATCTGCTTAGGGGCCGACATAGCATAAGCCCACCTTCAAAAGTCTTAGCTTTTAAAACCAAGACCTCAGCATGTAAAGCAGCTCGATAAGGTTTGTTCTCGATTCCAAGTTGTCTCTGATGTCTATCCCCACTCATGTGTTAGCCTCGTACCACACTGAGAGGACACGACCTAATTGACCATCCCAAGACGATATTCTGCAAACTTCATGGTCGTCCCCATAGGAGACCATCCTTCAGTCTAAAATTGACTTGACCTTTAGATCCGAACTTGATACCTTGTATGGTACACGTGACATGTGCATCATCAGCCCAAGTGGACATACCGTTACAACAAATCTTCAGCTCACGTGAGGTAATATTTCATCATCATTACATACTTGTGCAGGGGATAATTCTCACTCTCGTTGGTTTCCTCCTCTCATGCACGCTAGTTGCATGCTTAGGGGGCACACTATGTACCCCTAAGGATATATAAACCAACTTCATCTTCATAAAAAAAGGATCGAACAATTACAACCCTAGCAGAAAATCTTCCCTATTATAAACAAATAAATGTTGTGTGTATGTAACTATGGCCTTTTAGTGCCTTTCAGTAATACAAAACACACCCTCACCTTGCATAGTGGAGTAGGCTATGGTTGAACCACTTACACCTCTGTGTTCTTTACTTCTCTCATCTCCTTCATATGCATTTACATTTCAATAGTTATTGTCTCAATTAATGGCTTAGCATGAGATTGAGTTGTGTATACATTTGAGTGGTGATTGTTAGCATCATCAGCCACAACAAGTATCCTTTTTTATTATTGTTAATCACAAAATATATTTTCATAAGACCATAAAGTAAAAAGGAGGGTTCACATATAAATTCCAAAGTAGGATTTCAACATTTTTCTATACTTTTACACTAGAGCACATTTTCTTCCAAACCAACTAGGAGGGGTCCTATGTTTGGGTTTATGGGATAAACCCCACCCTTATGATCTGTTGAACTACATAGACATAGGCATCCCCAGTCATTATCGAGATTAGAGTCCTATTTATCTCATTGTGTTACTTTGTTTAGTTTTTATACTTAGTATAATTGTGCGTATGCACACGCCTACAAATTAGTGCTCCAATCTGACATGCACATTCACTTTCTCATAAAGAATCGTGATTCGGTGGGAACTAAAACCATATTTTCTATAATTCTCCTTATTTCATATACTCCTTAGGATGACTCCTCTTCGGCCTTCCCATTACGTGAATAGGGCAATCCCTTTCTATCACTTATTTTCGCATCGCACCCATTTTACACATAAGTCTTGTCTTGGAGAAAAAGGACAACATTATTATAGCTCATGAGAGACCGAATGGGTGGAATGGGTGCCGAATACCTTCCCATTATGTAACTTTTTCCGAGGAAACTCGATTCATTTGGTTTTGTATGCATGAGTTTGTCCTTTTTTATCGTTCTTTCGAGGAAGACCAGATTCTCTTGCTTATTTTGATCAAAATATTCTGGCAAACCCGCTTTCTACATTTTTATTCCCTTTGATGATGATCGATTTATATTCTTAGTAGCCTGTGAAGATCGCGCAAGTGGAGGAAAAAGGATTCCTATCCCAGAATCCCCACACACGCTAAGAGATATTTCTCCATTTCGGGGCTAGCCTGTGCTGGAGGAATTCCGGATGGCCCTATTCCCTGAAAGGGATTTTTTCTCTATTTCTTCTTCTCTCTTATTTGGTTTGGAATTTGGCTTAATATCACCGTTGCAAGTTAACTTTAATTTAAAAAAGATAAAATTTAGTAAAAAGTGAGTCTTTTGTGAGTAACCTAATATACAAGTGAATCCATATAGACCTTGATTTATCAAATTGTTATCAGAGTGGGTTGCACTAAATTATTGTGTGATCCTGATTTTCACAGATTTTTTAGGACACCAATTTTGTCACATTGGTACCAGAGCATGTTACATTAATTTATTGTGTGATCTTTAGGGATTATATGGATAATATCTATAATAGGCTACCTATTTTGATGAGTTAAATTATGCATATTAGAAATCTTGCATCAGGTCGGCACAGAAGTCGATTAACGAGAGAGACTGGCTTGTTTGTGATAGAGGGTATACACCACCCACTGCGACGAACGCCAATGTCGTAAGTCTTAAACTTGTCATGGCCTCGACAGAAGATGATTTTAAATGGATAAATTTTAATTCCTATGGCTTGAGCACAATTTTTGGTGCAATCACTCCCGATGAATTTTGTCACATTATGACATGTACCATGTCTAAGGAAGCTTGGGATGCCCTCTAACTCACTCAAGAGGGTACCAACACATTGAATATTTTAAGCTACAAAATCTCACCACACAATTTGATACCAATACCATGCTAGAAATTGATAGTTTTGATGAGTTTTATGCACGTTTATCAAATAAAATTAATTTTAGTTTTAATTTGGGTGAGAAAATTTTTGAGATGAGAGTTGTGAAAAAGATTTTGAGATGCCTGTCGTCCCGTTTTATCCCTAAAGTCACGTTCCTTAATTAATTAGGAATTTTAGATATGCTTAGGTTAGAAGAACTCGTAGGAGACCTTCAAGCTTATGAAATCGATATGTTCCCCATAAATATAAAGAAAAAGGAAATAGGGATTGACACTAAAGATAAAAGGGAAAATATTTTTTATTCTAAGTCTGAGTTTGATTTTGAGATTGATGATCTTGCCTTATTTGCGAAAAATTTCAAAACATTTCTTAAATTTAATAAGAAAATTCTTCCAAAGAAAAAAACCGTTTTGAGAAAAATAAAAATGTCAATGAGGGAAAGAATGTTTCTGAGGATAAACAAGTGAAATGTTATGAGTGCGAGGGTAAAGGACACAAAGCCGATGACTGTCCCACTAGACTAAACAGACAGGGTAACGAAAAAGCTACATACAAAGCCACTCTTAGCGATAGTGATGGAGAGTCACTGGATTTCAGAGATAAATTACCACATGAGCCGTGTCTTGCATTCATGACCAGTCATGTTAGTACTTCTAGTTCATCCCATGTCGGTGAGTAAATTTCTTAATGTGATAGCCTCAAAACTTTTTCGAACCATTCTGGAGAGAGTGAGAGAGAAGGTTGACTTCAACACACCTTCGCCAAACTGTACAAAGAGTCTTTAAGAACATAAAATCAAATGTAATGCTCCAACCCGAATTTAGATTACCCTTGGAATAACCTAAATTCGAATTGGGATGTTAAAGGGGAAGGGGGAAAAGTTTACTTTATTATTTAAGGAAAAAAATCATTTAATTGATTTAAGGACATAATATTAATTTGTCAAATTTCAATTTAAGAAGATTAAACGTTTAACATGCATAATAAAACAAACTTATGACTTTGTTCATGAAAAACCATTTAATACCACAATTAATCTATCGAAATGAAGTTCACTGAGTAAGACAACACAATACTCCAAATCCCATAACAGAGTTCCAATACATTAATTAAAGTGAGACAAATATATATCTTGAACATATTATGGAATGGCCAACAAAGCATCTAACATCGAGTCGCACCCTCAGCATTTTTAGTGAGAGCCCGTCCAGTCTCACAAGTGAAGTTCCTAGGTTGGAAAAAGTAAATGGGTGAGCGAATGCCCATTATGGTGGAAAATACTAAGTAATAATTTTATAAACAAAATAGTATACATATATAATGTCTTTTGGTATTTTGTAAAACAATTTTCATTTCATTAAATGTTAATACAACTGCATGCAATGCACCCGGACTATGTGCCCAACTCACACTTAAGAATTTTTGTGTCTCGTGCCATAGACTCAACTTATTAATCTGACTATGTTGTCATCATAATATTAATAAGTTCCATCTATTCGAATTCATTAATCCTTTCATTTCCTCAATCTTTTAAGAATATTACTTTTATTACTCTAGGATTTGCGAACATCCACGATTTCACGGCCTTTCACCATCGGTATCGAGCACACATTAGCTACACTAGCCAGGTTGTTTCGGGTCTTTCACCTCTAGGGAAGTCATGCCATCCTTAATTATTCTGTCGAAAAACATTCGAATATCATTATCTTTTCGTATATTCACATTCTTACAATTATTCTCATTATTCCAAGTACTCGCATTAATCTTTTGGTGGTACTTCTTTACTTCATTATTTGCCTTACTTTTAAAATAATTGAGGACCTAACTAATAATAACACCGTACTTTGAACACTTATATCCAATCATCATTTACTTTATTTATTCATTAATGCATTAACACATTTTTAGTACCTCCATTTAAAGTAAAGAAATATTATCTTCCACTAGTTTTTCACATCATTACCAAAACATCCATTATGCCATTTTTGCAACAAAAATGCATCCATTAAATGGGTTTTCAAGGAAAAACATATATTTATAATACCTTATTGTTTTTCATAATAGTTTATCCATTCCAACAATTATTAAGTCATTAAAGTCACCATTTTAGTATAGACTTTATTATACAGAGTTCAAATGGGTTTTCCACATCATTCTTACACCAATTTTGATCGTTATAACAGGTTTTCAAGTGGAAATCATAACATTATATTTACTAAATGTTTTTTACATTATTTTAATCATTTAATCATAATCCTAATCATTAAAATTACTATTTTAATATAGAGTTCAAATATAAGGTTTTAAGTGGGTTTTCAACCCCATTTTAAGGCATTATCTTTACTTTTTAACATCAGAGTAGGGGCTGAAATTTATCATTCTTTCAAAACATGATGAAATATATATATTTCATTTCAAAATATATCATTTATCATGTTTAAAAATTATTCAAGTATATATACACATGAAATGAGGATTTCTACCTAAGGAATCTATGCATATGCATCCTAAACATTCATATTCAAGTAGTATATGATTATAACATTTTTTAAATAATTTTCATCTTCTAATCATTCATTTATCCAAGCATGGTATTATGAAATTCAATCAATAAAGCTAGTTCATTTTAACATATAAAAAAATGTGGGTTTGCATAATAGAAAATACAAGAACTAGCAATGGTTAACAAGAAATCATCTTTCATAAACATGGGTGTTTTAAGATTTTAAAAACATTAATTTAGGAAGAGGAAACCTCTACTTAATTTATTAAGAGGAGATGACTTTGAAGAAGAAAACTTCAAGTCCTCCAAGACTGCTCCTAAACTCCACTCATATGCTCCCAAAATCAAGCTTTCAAGCGACATTAAGTTTCTCCACCCCTTCTGTGATGTTTTAGTAGAGTTTTGAGCTTCCTTAATGGAGTTTGAGGAGAGATAATACGGGTATAAGGGTGAGATATGAATTTTAGAAGTGTTATTGCTCTTGTGGACATAAAAGAGAGGAAGAGGATGGAGGATTTTATATATATTTTGTTTACTAGGTTCATGAATCCTCGCACCCTTATTTATACATATTTTTAAGCTTCCATTTTGTTGTTTTTAATCATTTAAGTCTCATAGTCTTGAAAATATAAATGAAACACATTTTACCCAAGTTTGAAAAATACAAAAAACCCAACCACCCATTAAATGAGCCAATCACACCACTTAAAATAATTTTTAATATAATTTAGACATAAAATCCGCCTAAAATCGGGTTTAAATGATTTTTATGAAGACATCGAAGAAGGAAAAGTTGTTCAAAAATTTTATTGATTTTTATAAAGTTTCATATTTTTCTGAGAACTTTCATTTTTTGACGAAAAATGATATTTTTTTCTTTTTTTTTTGTTGACTCCATAGTAATTTTGTATGTATTTTTATGAGTGTAAATATGTTAAAATTATTTTTTAACTTACCTGTTGTCTTAAACAATTCGTACAAAGTTATAATTTCGCAGTGTCGTATACCATCGAAAAGTGTCGTTTTCTACTACTCATGTCCGTGCATCGTTCGTTTCTTGTTCGAATTCCATAAAACTTTACCATGGTTCTTAAATAAATCATATAAACATAACTAAATTCGCATGAGAGACATGCAATGTAAAATCTTTGTTAATGGGACGTTGACATATAAATGGTCAGAAATACAAGTACGTAATAAAAAGTGCAGGTATTACATTCTTCCCTCCTTAGGAAATTTCATCCCCAAAATAAATCCTAAGTCAATCAAAAAGCTGTGAATATTCCTCCCGCATCTCTGATTCTCACTCCCAAGTAGCACCTTTAACACCCTGTGATTCCCAAAGGACTTTCACCAAAAGGATAACCATGTTGTGAAGTAATCTACCCTCACGGTTCAAAATAGATAAAGGCCGCATTAGAACCGTAGTATCCACCTCAAACTCGATATTTTCCAGTTGATCCCCTGACAAGGATCGTGTATATAATTCATCAATGTAAAAACATGAAACACATCATGAGCGTGAGTCAACTGAGGAGGCAATGCCAAACGATAAGCAACTTCCGTAATTCGCTCCAAGATCTCAAAGGGATCAATATATCGAGGGGCGAGCTTTCCCTTCTGGCTGAACATCTTGCTATCGGTTTGGGCCCTAACTTTCAGTAGCATATAGTCACCTACTTGGAACTATAGAGGTATATGATGATTATCATCATAGTTCTTCTTCCTAATCTCGGTTGTAACAAGTCTCTGTCTAATCAAGTCAACCTTCGCAATCATCTCCTTGATCATATCAGAACTTGTGAGATGCTTCTCGCCAACCTCTGCCCAACATAGAGGGAAACAAAATGGTTTCCCATATAAAGCCTTAAAGGAGTCCATATCGATGCTCTATTCATAATTGTTATTATAAGATAATTCTGTAAGAGACAAGTTCTCATCCCAACTACCCCAAAAGTCTAAAGCACACGCTCACACTAAATTCTCCAAAATATAAATAGTACGCTCAGACTGCCCACCAGTATCGGGATGATAAGTCGTACTCAAATTTAGATTAGTACTCAATTCCTCATGAACCCTCCTCTATAATGGAGAGATGAATCGAGGATCCCTGTCTGAAACAATAGTGAGTGGAACACCATGTAGTCAGATAATCTCCCAAATATAATGTCTACCCAATTTTTCTATGGTATCCGTGACTCTAATCGGTAGAAAGTGTGCTGACTTAGTGAGATGTTTTACTACAATCCAAAATGCATTGTGCCCTCTCTCAGACCGACAAAAAGCTCTAATAAAAACCCTAGTGATATTCACCCACTTCCACTTGGCACTTGGAAGTGGTTGCAACAATCCAGCTGGCTTCTCATGTTCGTCCTTTACTTGTTGGCACGTCTAACACCTTTCCATAAATAAAGACATATCTCGCTTCATCCCTAACCACCAAAAATATCTGCAAAGGTCCTTATACATCTTAGTAGGTCTCGGATATATACTGAATAGAGAATGGTGAAACTCTGCCAAAATCTCAACTTAAAGCTCCTCAATGGCTGGGATAATCAATCTACCCTTATGTCGCAGACCACCGTCCTGATCAACTGTGAAAGTATCAAATTCCTCACCGCGTTGAATGCGATTTCGCGAAAGCATGATCTCATCATTGCATAATAGAGCATTCAAGACCTTCTAATAAACGACAGGTCTAACCATCATACCCTATAAATAGGCCCTATCATTACTCCGCTAAACATGCAAGTCATAACGGTTCAGTTCGGCATACATCTTTCCATATTAGCATTTCATCGTTGCTAGGCCATGACATGACTTCCTTCTAAGGGCATTAGCCACAACATTGGCATTTCCCGAATGGTACTCCAAAGTAAATTCGTAGTCTTTCATAAGCTCAATCCACCTCCCTTGTCGAAGGATAAGATCTAGCTAATGTAATACCCCATATTTTTAATGACTTTTAAAATGAGATTGAGTAGAATTAATTGTGATATAATTGGAAATTAATCCGGATTTAAATATTACTCGAGAATAAAGTAATATGTGATTTATGTTGAATATTACTTAGCGATTAAAGTAATATATATGATTATGAATTTACAATTGATTATGAATTTATAAAATTGTCACGAATTATGTGTACGACAACTTATGGTAATTAAGTCGGGACGCGCATTTGAGTCCTATCGGGATTATAATTTAATGAAATAAAAGTGAATTATTATTTTGTCATTCGAATGGTCGTTTTGACTTCGCCAAAGTGTCCGTAAGGGTTCAAGTATTCAAAAAAGTCTACTCGGACGTTTGTATAGGGTCTCATGGCACTTTGGAGCCGAATAGTCACCCCGGAGGGGTAATATGGTCATTTGACTTGGAAGGTGAATAGTATGCACGAATTTGAGAGATTATTTATAAGTCTAAAGGGTTTAGATTATTTATTTATTCTACAAAACTTAGAGAGGGAAAAATTGAGAGAGAGTGAGGAGTTTCTCTGGGCAAAAGGAAGAGTCTTTGTGGGAAAACCAAGAGCCAAAAGTCACCACCACCAACCACCACCAGAAGTTGACCGGATAAGGGAAGAACCACTAGTGGACAATCATCCCCAACGGACCAGGCCTACGAATTAGAGGCAAGTGATTAATTATTGTCAATTTAGCATGTATATTGTCCATGTTAGGTTGTTTAGAAAATTCTGAAAAGATGCATAATCAAAGATGAATTATGGTGATGTTAATTGAATCTTTGAAAGGAGAATGATGTAGGATTAATTTTCATTTGATTATAGAATTTAACCCACGAAATTTGGGTGTTATTGGTGAAGAAAATCTTAGTTTATATGATGTTCTTGGAGAATAATAAAATATGAGTTTTCTGGAAATTATGGGAAATAATATGTTTGAATCCAAACTTATTGATGATTTTAGGTTGCTTGATTATTAGAGATCAATTATATATCTTGGTATATCATATGGGATGAAAATTGAGGAGTTTGGGATTATTTAATAAAGGTTTTAATGATTAAAAAGTATGAAACCCGTAGGAAAAACAATGAAGAAAACTAGGCATTGTCTGATCGATCGATCGACATATGACTGTCGATCGATCGACTCCCCCTGGAAATGTGAAATATCTTCCTTTTTAATTATTGATTAAATCCCAAACTTTGAGGAATCTTTGATGATGATTAAATGAACTTAATGGGACCTAGGGAAGGGCAGTAGGATATACTCAAGACCCGAAAAATATTATTTTGGGATTGTGAATGAGGGAAAATTAACGAGCGATTAATTAAATGTGTTAATTAGGAGAATTATATTACTTGGGGTTTAAATCGGATAAACGATAATTTAAGGTTGGAACCAGTAGTAAGAGAGTTATTAATTATCGGTATAATCTTAGGTATAATTTGGATTAACCTTAAGAGATGGAATAAAGGGTTAAGAGTGAATTAGGGATTACTGAGAAATAAACCTCATTAAAGTGAATTTAATTCGTAGAAATTTGGGAGTCGTGATGACATGGATTTATAGGACGTGATGTTTACCTAATTAATTTTTTTGAGGATTAAATGATCACCATTGTGGGGGTATATTAGTTCAAAAATATATACTTTGAGAATTAAAGTCATAATCGAAAATAAGTAGGATATCCGGGATATAATTATACTCCGTAAGGGATTTATTAATATGAGTTGTGCGTATGACCTCTGGTTATATATAGGTACGATGAATACCTATTGTAATTATATATAAGTGAGATGATTGCCTGTTATTATCATATGGTTGTGTGAATACCTTATTGATGTTATATTTATATAGGTGTGATGTATACCTAAATTATTATTTGTATGTGTGACATACCTACGCTGCTTGCTATCGGGGTGCAGGTTTGGCGTTGTGGATGGTCTTATCCTTGTGTTCCCAATTGGGAGGGATTTTATATTCGTACCCTAAGCATAGGACCTTAGACACGTGCTATCGGTATTATGATATTTTCGACGGTTGAATGGGAGCGTAGGTATGTGCGTGACCCATTTGGCTGGGGAGTATGCTCGCCTCCAATATATTTGTGTTATGTTATGATTCGTGAGAGACGTCGAATCAATAGTCCTCTATACAGTGACATTATGTATCAGGAGATGATAGCAGAGTAAGCATGCACCGCATTTGTGACTGGGGAGGTGTCGTATTAGTATATATAATTAGTGTGATATTATATATATAAATTGTGATGTAATCTACTGTGTGACATTTTAGATATAGAGATGTAATCTTCTGTGTGAAATTGTAGATTAAAAATATAAACTGTGATTTAATCTACTGTGTAATGTTGTAGATAGAAGTAAATAATGAAATCTGAATTGAATTAAGTAAGTGGACACTTAGTTCCAAGGTGGTAACAAGACCAGTTCATATTAAAGAGAAATGAATATGAATAATTATATTACGTATGGTATGGGACGTACGGGTTATGATATTGGTTAGAATTATGTTATGGAAACTAGTTAGGAGGTAACCTTAACTAGGAAGATAATAAGATACGATAGATGTGCACTCAAGATGAGAGGTGAGAATTCTCAAGAGAGAGCCCGAGAAACTAACATGTACATAATAAATGCTTAATTGTAATTGTTAAGCACTTGCTATTTTTCAAAATATTTTACACCTCGGGCTCTCACCTGTTTTCTTGCATATTCTCTTCTCTACTATATCTTGTACATCGGGTATCCAGCAGCAGGGATGCCCAGCCTAGATTATGGATGTTTTGATGGATTGTAGCTACTAGCAGAGATGCGGATTTTGTTTAGACGCTTCCTTTCTGTTGATTCACTCATCTGTAGCGTCTACTTCATTTAGGGCATGTCGCCCAGGATCTAGAGGTTATAATTATATATGTAAGTATTGTGGATATCAGTTTTATTTAGTGTAAATGTTATAATTTAACTGGAGAGTTATTCTAGCCACATTTATTCTTGTTGTAGTTATTTCCGTCTTGATGTGTTGTTGCATATTATTATCCCATGTCGTGGAATGGTTTTAATTAAATTAAAAATGGGAAAAGTTTTTGACGCATAGCTTAATTAACTATTAGGTGATTAATAAATAAATTGTTTTCGACAGTGATGCTGAGACTGAACCAACTGGATATTCTGATTTAATTAAATGAAGGATTAATCACCCGATATTTAACTAGGAGGGTTGTTACAGCTGAATGAAGATGTATGAGAGACTCTTATGATCTGTGAATACCTCAAACTGCTTGCCATATAAGTAATACCGCCAACTCTTCAAGGAAAACACCACAGCTGCTAACTCAAGATCGTGAGTGGTGTAGTTCCTATCATACGTCTTAAAATGTCGAGACACATAAGCAACCACCTGCATAAGAATTGCACCAAGACCAAATCTGGAGGCATCACAGTACACTGTATACCCTCTTCCACTCTCGAGAAAAATAAGAATAGGTGCTGCAGAAAGCCTAAATTTTTACTCCTCGAAGGCAGCTTATAACTCATCTGACCACACAAAATGGACATTCTCTGCGTCAATCGAGTAAGGGGCGATGCAACTCAAAAGAAATCCTGAATGAATCTCTTGTAGTATCCATCCAATCCAAGAAAACTCTTAATCTTTGTGACTGTCTTCAGTCTCTCCCATCCAAGAATGACTTCAACCTTGGATGAATCAACGAAAATGCCCGCACCGGACACTACGGGGCTAAGAAATTTGACCTTATCAATTCATATTTGCTAAACTTTATACACAGTCGATTCTCCCTGACTATGTGAAGTGTAGTATGCATATACTCCTCGTGAATAACATAAGAAGTCGAATATACTAGCAATGAAGACCATGACAAATTGGTCCGAGTATGGTCGGTAAATACGATTTATGAGGTCCATGAATGCAGCAATGGCATTAATCTAGCTGAAAGGCATGACCAAAAAATCATAATGTACGTACCTCGTCCGGAAAGTTATTTTAGGGATATCTTCCCCCCTAAATCGCAATCAGTGAAACCCAGATCGGAGATCAATTATAGATAACCTTCCCTCTCCTCATAACTGATCAAATAAATCATCAATCCTAGGCATAAGATATTTGTTTTGCACTCTCACCTTGTTCAATTATCGGTAATCAATGCAGGGTCCGAGAGTGTTGTCCTTATTCTTTAAAAATATGACTGGTGCTCCCCAAGGGGACACACTAAGGCGTATAAAAACCCTTGCTACTGAGATCATCCAACTGGAACTTTAATTCTCGCAACTCCGTCGGGAACATCTGATGAGGAAGGATGGAAATAGGTGAAACACCCTGATGAATATCTAAAGCGAAGTAAATCTCTCAACTCGGGGGTAATCCTGGAAGATCCTCAAGAAATACATTTGGAAAGTCCTGCATAATAGGATAATCTGCAGTCACACGTACAGGCTCTTCTTAAGCCACAACGCCGCATAACCATCCAAACAAATATTTTTGATCTCAGTTAGAAGAGAATTTGCAAGGATAATCTATGCTCTGCTCACAACCAAAGTGATAACGAGACCCATTTAGAAGAGATATTGACACACTGTGTCGATGGAACTCAATAGTGGTGTTATAATTGGATAGCCATTCCATACCGATTATAAATTCAAAACCATCCACATCCATTAATATAATATCGTACTCCAAAATATAGTCTCCAGCTATAATTACACAATTTCGACAGAATTTGCTAAGGACAACACCGCCACCTATGGGAAATCCAGCAAATATGGGTGGTCTAAACTTAACTACCTATAACCCCAAACAGGAAGCTAAGGAACTAGATATAAATGAATGAGATTCTCCTTTGGTTCCACTGAAAGTCGAAGGGTTCAATCGTCAAAACTCCTTCATCATAAAAGTTGCTGTAGTAATTTATACAGTACCGCTACGATTACCCCTCTCTTGCTCAACAAAGTGTCAGCTAACTGATGCACGGCCCTTTCCATGTGTTGAAGCTCTCTGCTCTCAGAAGCAGCATTGTTATGCCTAGTTGTTATCCTATAATAACAAGTAATTTAATATACTAGTTTATTCGAGGAAACATAATACGAAAGACGTGTTATCACTCCATCACACACGTGGATCCTAATGCTCTAATACCAAGATGTAACACCCAGACCCGAATTTAGATTACCGTTGGAATAACCCAAATCCAAATTGAGGTGTTAAAGGGGAGGGGGGAGAGTTTACTTTCATATTTTAGAAAAACATTTATTTAATTGATTTAATGACATAATATTCATCTATAAAATTTCAATTTAAGAAGAATAAATGTTTAACATGCATAATAAAACCAACTTATGAATTTGTTCATGAAAAAACACTTAATACCACAATTAATCTATTGAAATGAAGTTCACTGAGTAAGACAACACAATAGTTTGAATCCCATAATAGAGTTCCAGTTCCAACATATGAATTGAAGTGCTACGAATATAAATCTTAAACATATTATGGAATGGAAAACAGAGCATCTAACGTCGAGTCTCACCCTCAGCATCCTTACCGAGATCCTTTCCAGTGTCACCAAGTGAAGTTCCTGAGGTGGGAAAAGTAAGGGGGTGAGCGAATGCCCAATAGGGTGCAAAATACTAAGCAATAATTTGATAAAAAAAATAGTATACATATACAATGTCTTTCGGTATTTGGTAAAAAAAATCATTTCATTAAATGTTAGTGAAACTACATGCAATGCACCCGAATTATGTGCCCAACTCACACTTAAGCATTTTCATGTCTCGTGCCAGAGACTTAACTTATTAATCCAACTATATTTTCATCATAATATTAATAAGTTCCATTCATTCAAATTCATTAATCCATTCATTTTCCCAATATTTCATGAATATTACTTTTATTAATTTGGTATTTGCCAATATCCATGATTTCATGGTCTTTCATTGTTGGTATCGAGCACACATATGCTACACAGTGTTGGTAGCCTACACTAGCCAGGTTGTCTGGGGGTTTCCACCTCTAGGGACGCCATGCCCGCCTTAATTATTCTTTTCGGCAACATCTGAATATCATTATCTTTTCATATATTCACATTCTTCCAAATATTCACATTCTTACAATTGTTCTCATTATTCCAAGTACTCGCATTAATCTTTCGGTGTTACTTATTTACTTTATTATTTGCCTTACTTTTAAAATTGCGAAGGAGGCCAACTAATAATAACACCGTACTTTGAACGCTTATATCCAATCATAATTTACTTTATATATTCATTAATGCGTTAACACATTTTTTATACCTTCATTTTAAAGTAAAGAAACATTATCTTCCACTAGTTTTTCACATAATTACCAAAACTGCCATTATGCCATGTTTAATCCAAAATGCATCCTTTAAATGAATTTTCAAGGAAAAAACATATCTTTATAATACCTTACTATTTTTCTATAATATTTTACCAATTCTAACATTTATTAAGTCATTAAAATCACCATTTTAACATAGACTTTATTATACAAAGTTCAAATGGGTTTTCTACATCATTCTTACACTAATTTTCATCGTTTTAACGGGTTTTCAAGTGAGAATCATGACATTATATTTAGTAACTATTTTTCTACTTCTTTTTTACTCATTTAATCGTAAACTTAATCATTAAAATTACCATTTAAATGTAGAGTTCAAATATAAGATTTTAAGTAGGTTTTCTACACCATTTTAAGTCATTATCTTTACTTTTTAACATCAAAGTAGGGGCTAAAATTTATTATTCTTTCAAAACATGATAAAATCTATATATTTCAAAACATATCATTTATCATGTCTCAAAATTATTCAAGTATATTCACATGAAATAAGGATTTCTACCTACGAAATCCACGTATATGCATCCTACACATTCATATTCAATTAGTATATGATTATAACATTTTTCAAGCAATTTTCATGTTATAATCATTCATTTATACAAGCATGATATTCTGAAATTATATCAACAAATATATTTCTTTTTAACACATAAAAATCATGGGTTTGCATAATAGAAAATACAAGAACTAGCAATTTTTAACAAAAAATTATCTTTCATCAACATGGGTGTTTTAAGCTTTTGAAAACATGAATTTAGTAAGTAGAAAACCCTACTTGATTTATGAAGAGGAGATAACTTTGGAGAAGAAAACTTCAAATCCTCCTAGATTGTTCCTAAACTCCACTGCTATACTCCCAAAATCAAGCTTTCAAACCACACCAAGTTGCCCCACACCTTGTGTAATGTTTTAATTGAGTTTTGAGCTTCTTTAATGGAGTTTGAGGAGAGAGAATATGGGTATAAGGGTGAGGTATGAATTTTAGAAGTGTTTTTTTCTCTTGAGGACATAAAAAATAGGAAGAGGATGGAAGATTTTATATTTATTTGGTTTACTAGGTTCATGAATCCCTCACACCCTTTATTATAGTAATTTTTAAGCTTCTCTTTTTAATGTTTTGACTCATTTAAGTCTCATAGGCTTGAAAATATAAGCGAAACACATTTTACCCAAATTTGAAAAACATAAAACCCAACCACCCATTAAATGAGCCAACCATACCACCAAAAATAATTTTTACTATAATTTAGGCATAAAATCCGCCTAAAATCCGGTATAAACGATTTTTTAAGACGTTAAAGAAGGGAAAGTTGTTAAAAATTTAATTTTACATTTTCCTGTAAGGTTTCAGATTTTTCTAATCACATTCATTTTTTAACGAAAAACCATTTTTTTTGTCACTGGCCTATGGTAATTTTATATGTATTTTTATGAGTTTAAATATATTGTTATATTATTTTTTGATTTACCAATTGTCTTAAACAATTCATACAAAGTTATGTTTTCGTAGTGTCACGTACCTTCGAAAAGTGTTGTAGTCTACTACTCGTGTACATGCATCGTTCGTTTCTTGTCCGAATAGTATTAAACTTTATCAAAGTGCTTAAATAAATCATATAAACATAAATAAATTACGATGCGAGACATGCAACGTAAAATTTTCGTTAATGGCACGTTGACATATAAATAGGACGAAATATAAGTACGTAATAAAAAGTGCAGGTATTACAACAAAATAGTAGTTTGACTCTTAGGGTATTTGAGTTAGAGAGTGAGGTGAAAGTTTGAGGGGGTGTGATGAATCGGTGAGTCAATTTGAGAAGTTGAAAGTTTCCATGTGCAAGAAATTGAATGTGATTGGGAGGGAGAAAACCGATTTGACTAACAAAGTGGCTAGTCTTATGAGATATCTTCAAGCTTCATTAAAGACTCATAAGAAAATTGAAGTCCGTATATTCCAACTCGAGAAAGATCCTGAATGTGCTCGGGAGGCCGAGTTCACTTTAGAGGACACATCAAATAAGGTTGGAAAGTTGTTCCTCAATCTCGGGTTAGGTTTTAAGGAGGGGTAAGGAATACGTTACGATGGTGAATAACCGGTACTTGAGTTTGTTATGGATCCTTATGGGTGTCGACCTAACCCAACGAAGAGATCGAATCCTAGACATTCTAACCAAGGTAGACCCAAACTTGTTCAGGTTTGTTTACATTACAAACAAATAAGTCACCTCGTCACCTTAAGGAGTTCTATTTTAAGCTAGTTAGAGTTTCTCACAAGCGTGTTCCCCAATATACTCCCATATGAGTTTACACACATGTTCACGTATGCACTCCCAAACATGTTCAAACTCATGCTCCCACACATGATCGTAGATATTTTGATAGTTTTCGAGAGCAAGTAGAATTTGTAACTAAAACCTTTCAAATTTTGATTGAGGAATTTGAAAGGATGTCTACTCCTTTTGAGAACTCCTATCAGACTAATGATTGTCATTATGACTTATTTCTAATGTCGGTGATTATCATGTTGACATAATTTATCCCGATTGCTAGATTGTATTTCTATTGTATTTTATGTTTATATAAGTTTTTATCTTGAAAAATTTAGAAAAATTCAAAAAGATTTTGGAGTTTTAAGAAAAAGTTTAAAAAAATTTCAAAAAGATTTTATTTTTGACAAAAATTTTGAAAACGACAAAAATAATTTTTTTACCATATATGAATGTGCATTTAAGATGTCGAATCACCCCTAAATTTCATCCATGCATATGAATTTTTCATGATGTTTTCATTTATATCTTCATTTCTTTAATATGTTTAATAATGCACGCTAGTATTTAGTTGTTCATTAATGATTACTTTCTTCAAGCTAGAATTTGTATCACCTTTATTGCACACATGCACGGACTTTATGAACATTGTACATGCTTATCATATTTGTAATACGGTGTTCTCATCTTAATAGTGTTTAATACCGAAATAAATGTATTGGAGATAAGTAGTGATTGTAAAAACCTGTGACACCCCGCCTAATAAAATACAGGGCGATCACTCCTATATAAAATTAAATCAGGAGTCTCATATGGTTCATTCTTCGCATCACTATCGAAAACCAATTTAATTACTAATATTCTATTAGGCCATCGTCAAATTTTTTTTAATTAACTAATCTTTTTAACCAAACCATTCAAATAAATCAATTACAACAGTTTATACGCAGCAACTGAAATGAAATAAAATAAAATAAAACAACCGAACACTCTGTACAATAATACGACCAAATCAAATGTCACACTAAAAGGCGATAAAGAAATAAATGAGTACAGTTGTTTCATAAGCCCGAATGTTTCTACAATACCTCCTATCTAGATCTCAATGATAGAAGCGTCTAATATAAACCTGCTTGCATCCACAGCTGCTGCAGCAAACGTCTGACTCGAAAGAATCATCATCCAGGCGTCCCTGTGTCTGGACACCTATATATATATATATATATATATATATATATAGATAGATAGATAGATATAGCAAGAGAGGGGAAATAGAGAAAACGGGTCAGAGCCCGAGTTTTAAAAATATTTTAGCAAGTGCTTAAAATCCATATTTTAAAATATGATATTTCTCATATTTAAACTGGTATCGTTCTCACATGAGATACACCTCACCCCTCTTCTAAAAGTGCACAACTATCGCATACCTTTTAAAACAACCTTGTTCAGCTACCCTACCTAACTAATGTAATTACCCATCTTCTAATGATCCTCATCAATTCGAGTACTAAGGACTAAACTTCTCCCCATTCCTAGCATTACGTTACGTTCATGCGTGGGGTGTCTCGCGAAGTGAAAACCAAACAAGGAACCCCCCGATACATTACTACGTGACAATGTTGATCATCGGGATCCATTAGGCCTTCAGTACATACCATATTTATGTCATCCCGTATTTATTAATAGTTCTCATTAGAACCTAAGATTCATATTCATATAAATCCGGATATTCATTTACCGGAAGTAATATCACACTTTATTCATTCTTTTCACTTTATACAAGGTTAGGTCATATGATATCTCATCTCATATATATAATCAATATACTATACGCAACAAGTATATTAATTATACACCGAACTATAATATAAGTGGCTTAGTCATTTTCATTTACTAAGCATCCGTGGATTATCTCAAGTACACATATATGTTAATCACAATACATATATCCATATCCGGCACCCATAGGCTTAATAGGGGTGCACACATACTCTGCTATCCAATCCAAGTACATCTCGTACTAAAGGATCCCATGTTCAACATCGCTCAGGAACTGTATCAATACAAATCACACATATTGGAGGCGAACATAGTTCACGTACCTACGGGTCACGAACATGTAATACCCCGTATTTTTATGCTATAATTAATTTGGGGATTTATTTATTAAAAATCCGGAAATTAATTATGTTATAATTATTAACGTGACGTGAGTTAGTAATAATATGAAATTGTTGAATATTACTTAAGAGCATAGTAATATATAGTAAATGTCACGAGTGAATGAAAATGACAATTTTGGTAATTTTAGTCGGGACGCGCCCGTGTCGCGTCGGGACTAATTATTGAGATATAAAAGTAAATATTTTATGAGTTGTCCGTATGGTCGTTTTGAGTGCGCCAACGCGTCCGGAAGGGTCGAGATAGTCAGAAAAGTGTACCCGGGGGTTTAGTTTGGGTCTTGGGATGTTTTTAGGCTTAATTAGTGACCCGGGAGGGCGTTTTGGTCATTTTACAAACTAGGGTAATTAAACCCACGAATTTTCAACCATCCTTAGCAGCCATTTAAGTCAGCCTTTTAGGGTTAGATCATTCAGAACCCTAAGACGGCTAGTGGAGAAGAGAGGAGAGACCTTGCTAGGTGATTCAAGGCCAAAAACACCACCTTTTGCACCACCGTCACCACCAACGCGTAAATCGCGAGGAGGAGAACGCAGCCACACCAATATCAGCAGGAAACCAGACCTCTGAAATCCCAGGCAAGTGTTTAACTTGCGTATTTTCGTTGGTGCAATAATCATGTTAGTGTAGGAATGATTAAGAGTATAATCCATGGAAGAAAACCCAATTTTGACAGGGATTTGCATGTAGAAATCATATGAACTTTATTCTGGAAATTAATATGTGAAGTAGATGTTTAACCCACGAAATTTTGATGATTTGTTAGAAGAAATTTCTGGAGAAAACTGATTAGAACAAAAGTTAAGAAAACTGTAGGGTTCTTGATGATTAGATGAAATATTAGGTTGTTTAATCATGTTTATTGATGTATATACGCATGCTGATCGTTAAAGATACCTGGAATTATGTTAGGATGTAAGCAGTAGACTTTTTGGGTCAATTAGAGTTGAAAAATATGAGTTTTGATGAAGAAACCTAAGCAACCCCGTCACTGCAATTTCTGCAAAATTTTCACAGACCTGCTCGATCGATCGATCGACCCTAGAGAGTCGATCGATCGAAGGTTCGATCGGTCGACCCCCAGATGTCGATCGATCGACCCTCCCTGGCAGCCTATTATTTCCCTTGTTTAATTAGTTGAATTAATTTATCGTGGAATAAACCTTGAGGCTTTCTAAATAAAATGATTTGGGAGATATTGAGGACCAGTAGGGTATATGGACCTATGTTAGAACTTTTAATCTTCAACGAGGAGGGTAATTATGGGATATTTACTTTAGGTTGTTAGATTTATGAAACTTAAGGGTGAGGTGCGTAAGAGAGTTACGTTGGAATTAAATAGAGTTATTTACTGAATTTAGTTTTGTGAGGTTATAACCCTTGAGTATTAGGTAATGAGTGAGAAAACTCTTCGAGTTAAAGTTAGAGACGAAACCTTATACGTAAGCATAATGATGGGAAATTAAAGATAAATGATATGACTGTGGGTTACGAGAGAAACCTATATTAATATAATGGAATTGGTATATTTATATGAATGTGTGTACATATATTATATACATGTGAAAAACGTACCCGCGCTACTTGCTATCCCTGAGGTTACGGCGCTGGGACGATCGTATCCTGTGTTGCTTTATGGGGATATTGAATCGTACCCTAGAAGATAGAGATCCTAGGTACGGGCTATTAAATTGATAGTCGGACGGTCCTAAGAGACGTGTGGGTATGTACTGACCTCTTGGACTTGGAATCTATGCTTCGCCTCAACGTTGTTTTGTTTATGTTAATACAGTTCGAGAGCGATTCCGAACTTGTATTCCCTTTGTGTGAGCGATACAGGGATTGGATAGCAGAGTATGCCCGCACCATAAATTAGTTGGGGTGCTGTTGTATATATATTATTCGAGTAGTTAATATATATATATGGTGATAAACTTTAATATGCCTACTATAATGTGTTAAGTGGGACTTAGTTGTTGACGCAATTATAAATACCTATTTTGTGAAAATATGAGAAGTCACTGAGAAACCTTATAATTTAATGAAGCTAAAACGAGAGGAATACTTCAGATTAAAAGTTATATTTTTATAAAACATTGTCATCGTCCGGTTTTGTGTACATAGGAATAAGTTAAGATAAACGAACCATTGGGAAGGTTAGTACGATAGGAGTGCACATTAGAAGAGAGGTGAGTATTTCTCAAGAGAGAGACGAACTAATATGATGTTGCATTGGCCTGTATCAATTTAAATACTTGCTTAACGTATTTTAAAATCAAACACACTTTCGGGCCCTGACCCGTTTCCTTCTCTCTCTCTCTCTTGTATATATATATGTATATTTTCAGGTGCCCAGCCACAGGGGCGTCTTGCTTAGGATTCTTTGAGAAGAACGAGCTGCAGCTTAGGTGGGAGTTGCAGGTCCCTTGAGTAGACAGCTTCCGACATTGACTCCACTCTTATTACTCTCATTTATGGGGCACGTGTCGCCCTTTTCATGATTTCATTTATTGTTGGGGATTTTTATATTTCAGTTATTCCAGTATTGTTTATGGGATTTGTTTCAGGATGGTTTATAATTTTAGTTTTATATTATTGACATTCGTTTGGTGAATGTATGGTTTTATTTAAATTTCATGGTGTGATTCTCTATTGTAGAAATGTTGTCTTGTATAAAAAAAAAAAAAAAATCTTTTCTTTAAATTAAAATTTGGAAGTTCGCATGAAA
The DNA here is from genome assembly GCA_949130495.1 of Sambucus nigra. Classification (NCBI taxonomy): domain Eukaryota; kingdom Viridiplantae; phylum Streptophyta; class Magnoliopsida; order Dipsacales; family Adoxaceae; genus Sambucus; species Sambucus nigra. The sequence continues at coordinate 286,741,314 of OX422215.1, read as the reverse complement.
AATGTTTTGACACTTAGCTTAATTATTTAGGGTGTTAAATTGGAAAAAAATTATTTTTATCGACAGTGATGCTGAGAATGAACCAACTGTTTACCTTGATTTAATTTAATAAAGGAGTGATCGCCCGGTATTTAATTAGGCGGGGTGTCACAGGTGGTATCAGAGCCAGGTTCTAGTGTCCATAGGATCTGTACGGCTTATTTTCGCTTTCAGCTTAACGTTATTGCTATAGAGCCCTATTTTTAGGATTGTTGTATTCTTGCTTTTACGTTTAAGTCTTCAGCTATTCGAGATTTGTTGATAACTGTAGACTGATAAACTTGTTCACGTTTCTGATGCCTCCGAGACGTGCTCCGAAAGATAGACGTGCCCAGGCCGAGCAGCCAGCAGCTCAGGCACCAGGCACAATGAATGCGAATGAGGTAGCCGCCATCGTTGCTCAGGCGGTAAATGCCGCAATAGCGGTGATTCAGCAGGCTCCACCCCAGGTCCAGGCAGTGGCGCCAGTACCAGCACAGCTTCCATCGGCATGGGAGAGGGTTCGGGATGCTTTTCAGAAAGCACATCCCCCTGAGTTTTCTGGTAGCTCCGATATTATTACTGTCAGCCAATGGAAGAAAGACATCCAACGGCACCTCCGTATGTATGAGTGCACCGAAGTGCAGAAGCAGCTATTGGCCTCTTTCAAGTTGGTGGGAGCCGCATTACAGTGGTGGGAGTCCACTACTACTTTAGAGGAGAGGGACACGATCCCTATTCAGATGTTCTGGGAGCGGTTTGACCGCAAGTACTTTCCACCCGCAGTGCAGACTGAGATGAGGCGGAAATTGCTAAATCTGAAGCAGGAGAACCTTACTGTAGCCGAGTATGAGGAGGAGTTCACGAGACTTCTCACTATTGTGCCGGATGAGGCACCCACTGAGAGCAAGAAAATTTTTCTATTTGTCGACGGGTTAGCTTGGAGGATCCGTCAGCACCTTATTGGGAATCTATCCCTGAGTACTTTCACTGACGTACTCAATGCAGCGCTACTACATTGCCAGGATCACCGCTTCCATCTTCAGGGAAGCAAGAGAGCAGGAAAGTCCAGCCAGCAGGGCAGGACCGGGGGTAATAGTGCCAGTGGGGCACCAACTCAAGGACAGACTCGTCAGCACGAGCAGAGTTCCCATCAGGGGGACCCTGCTAAGCGATTCCGTTCAGGTGATTCTAGGCAGGGATTCGGGGGATTCAGGCAGGTCCATCAGGGTCAGCCTAATCAGCAGGGCCAGCAGGGCCAACACCGACCACAGGGTCAACAGCAGGGCCAGCAAGGCCAACAGCGTGCACATCAGGGCCAACAGGGCCAATGGCGTGGAGGTAACGGCCAGCAGGGCCGTGGTCAGCAGGGACAGAGGGGAGGTAATTTCAGAGGCCGGTGTTTTGTTTGTGGCAAGCACGGCCATAAGCGTCAGGATTGCCCGGAGGGCGATAGGGCCCCACAGCAGCAGGGAGCCCGTAATGAGCCGCAGAGACCACTCTTTCCACCTGCCCTTCCAGCTCCAGCCCAGATGCCAGCCCTACCAGCCATTCCAGCAGCTCCAGTGCAGCAGGGGCAATTGCAGTACGGACGTGTCTATAACGTCCACCAGGCAGCAGCTCCACAGGCACCACCCGCGATTGAGGGTATGTTTCCTATCCATGGTACTATGGGTAAAGTTTTGTTTGATACGGGGGCAACGCACTGTTTTATAGCTACGCATTTTGCGAAGTCTTTAGGATTGTTAGCCACAGCAGAGAGCACCGTGACGTGTGTCGACTCACCACTGGGGAGTGGGTCACTTATATTCTTTATATGCCGGGGAGTAGAGATAGAGATTGGTAGCTTGGTATTGCCTGCAGACATGCTAGTCTTAGACATGCACGAGCATGACGTGATTATTGGTATGGATTGGCTCGCATCTTATAGAGCCATGATTGATTGCTTCGGTGGGAGCATTGTTTTTGCCATTCCGGGGCAAGAGATGTTTGTAGTAGCGATGCCTCGCCCAGAGGGAGGTTCGACCGCTCATTTATATTACATTGAGGAGGATACCTCTAAGGAGGTTGTGATTCCTTTGGATTCGATCCCAGTTGTTAGGGAGTATTCCGATGTGTTCCAGGAGATATCAGGCCTACCGCCCAGTCGTGAGATAGACTTCGTTATAGATTTATTGCCGGATACGAGACCTATAGCACGCGCACCGTACCGTATGGCTCCGGCAGAAATGCGAGAGCTACGAGATCAGATTGAGCAGCTATTAGGTCAGGGTTTCATTCGTAGGAGTACCTCACCGTGGGGCACTCCAGTCTTATTTGTGAAGAAGAGAGATGGCTCACTGAGATTGTGTGTGGACTACCGGGAGTTGAACAAGGTCACGATACGGAACAAGTATCCGTTGCCTCGAATCGATGATCTGTTCGACCAGTTAAGGGGAGCAACTTTCTTTTCGAAGATAGATCTGAGGTCGGGGTACCATCAGTTGCGAATTAGAGAGCAGGATGTTTCGAAGACTGCCTTCTTGTCGAGATATGGGTCCTATGAGTTCAGGGTGATGCCGTTCGGACTCACAAATGCCCCAGCCGTTTTCATGGACTTGATGAACCGAGTATTCAGAGAGTTCTTGGATCAGTTCGTCATCGTCTTCATAGATGATATCTTGATATATTCACACTCCGAGGAGGAGCATGCCGAACACTTGAGGCAGGTTCTTCAGACTCTGCGAGAACATCAGTTGTATGCTAAGTACGAGAAGTGTGGATTCTGGTTGCGAGAGGTACAATTCTTGGGCCATGTTGTTTCTGAGCAAGGGATAGTAGTTGACCCTAGCAAGGTGTCAGCGGTGAGGGAGTGGGGGCAGCCCACGACACCGACGGAAGTACGTAGTTTCTTGGGTTTGGCCGGATACTACAGGAGGTTCATTCGGGGGTTCTCCAAAATAGCGGGTCCATTGACGAATCTGACTCGCAAGGGGGTACCATATGTTTGGGATGACGCTTGTCAGTTGGCTTTCGACGAGCTGAAGGACAAGTTTACTTCGGCACCAGTCCTTGATTTACCGAAGCCGGGTGTAGAGTACCTGGTTTACACAGATGCGTCCTTACGAGGACTTGGGGGAGTGCTTCAGCAGGAAGAGAAGGCTATAGCTTTTGCTTCCCGCAAGCTTAAGCCGCATGAGAAGAATTACCCCACCCATGACCTGGAGTTAGCTGCGGTCGTCTTTGCATTGAGAATTTGGAGGCACTATTTATTGGGCGAGAAATTTCGTTTGTTCACAGACCATAAGTCACTGCAGTACCTGTTCACTCAGCGAGAGCTGAATATGCGTCAGCGCAGATGGTTAGAGTTTGTGAAAGATTACCAGTTTGATATACAGTATCATCCGGGGAAAGCCAACGTAGTTGCTGATGCGTTGAGCCGTAGACCGGTTGACGATGTAGCGGACATCTGGAAAGCAAAATGGAAGGAGTTGGGTCACCAAGACGCAGTAGCACGTTCTTTCATATCCGTGATGACAGTCACACCCGAGATTGTTACGAGGGTGATACAGGCATAGACCACAGACCCGTTTTGTCAGGAGCAGATTGTACGACTTCTAGCCGAGGGTGCTGAGTCCTATTCTGTTAGTTCGGATGGAGGGTTGCGGTTCAATGGGAGATTAGTGGTTCCAGAAGGATCAGAGCTACGTCATGAGGTGATGACTCATTCTCATGGGTCCCGGTTTGCTGTACATCCGGGAGGCGATAAGATGTACCAGGATATGAGACGTCAGTACTAGTGGAGTGGGATGAAGAAGGACATCGCTGTATTTGTGTCCAAATGTTCTACTTGCCAGCTAGTGAAGGTGGACCACCAGAAACCATCGGGATTACTTCAGCCGTTGGAAGTACCTGCGTGGAAGTGGGAAAGTATTTCCATGGATTTCATTACAGGGTTGCCTACATCACAGCGAGGCCACGATTCTATCTGGGTGATTGTAGACCGTTTGACCAAAGTGGCTCATTTTCTGCCGATGCGAACAGATTATGCCACGGGTCAGTATGCTCAGTTGTTCATCGCTGAGATCGTCAGATTACACGGGGTGCCCTTGAATATTGTATCAGATAGAGACAAGATTTTTGTGTCACGTTTCTGGGAAAGTTTTCAGGAGGCTATGGGTACAGAGTTGAGACTGAGTTCAGCTTACCACCCACAGACAGATGGTCAGACGGAGCGTACTAATCAGATGTTGGAATATATGCTACGCATGTGTATCCTCGATTTCGGAGGAGGTTGGGAGCCACATCTTCCACTGGTAGAGTTCGCTTATAATAACTCCTATCAGTTTACGATTGGCATGGCTCCATTTGAGGCTTTGTACGGCAGGCCTTGTCGTTCTCCAACCTGTTGGCTCGAGGTGGGGGATAACAAGTTATTGGGACCAGAAGTAATCCAGGAGACCTCCGCGAGGATTGAGATAATCAGGAGTCGTATTCGGGTAGCCCAAGACAGACAGAAGAGCTACGCCGATGCGAAACGATTCTTCCGGGAATTTAATGTGGGAGATCAAGTGTTGTTGCGTGTATCTCCTATGAAAGGAGTAATGAGGTTCGAGAAGAAGGGAAAGTTGGCTCCGAGGTACGTAGGACCATTTCCCATCATCGAGAGAATTGGGCCAGTAGCATACAGGTTGGGTTTGCCAGAACATTTACATCGCATCCACGATGTATTCCACATCTCGTCGTTGAGACGATACCTTCGGGATGATATGGCCCATACTCACATTGCGATAGATGAGATCGACTTGCAGTCGGATAGCTCTTACGAGGAGAGACCGGTGGCTATTCTAGACTACAGTGAGAGGAGATTGAGGTCGAAGATAGTTCCACTCGTGCGGGTCCAGTGGGAACATCATCATGTGGAGGAATCCACTTGGGAGCGTGAGGAAGATATGCGTGAGAGATATCCAGAGTTGTTTTTACCAGGTATGCCTTATTTTCGGAATTTCGGGACGAAATTCCGTTATTAGGGGGGAAGTATGTAATACCCCGTATTTTTATGCTATAATTAATTTGGGGATTTATTTATTAAAAATCCGGAAATTAATTATGTTATAATTATTAATGTGACGTGAGTTAGTAATAATATGAAATTGTTGAATATTACTTAAGAGCATTGTAATATATAGTAAATGTCACGAGTGAATGAAAATGACAATTTTGGTAATTTTAGTCGGGACGCGCCCGTGTCGCGTCGGGACTAATTATTGAGATATAAAAGTAAATATTTTATGATTTGTCCGTATGGTCGTTTTGAGTGCGCCAACGCGTCCGGAAGGGTCGAGATAGTCAGAAAAGTGTACCCGGAGGTTTAGTTTGGGTCTCGGGATGTTTTTAGGCTTAATTAGTGACCCGGGAGGGCGTTTTGGTCATTTTACAAACTAGGGTAATTAAACCCACGAATTTTCAACCATCCTTAGCAGCCATTTAAGTCAGCCTTTTAGGGTTAGATCATTCAGAACCCTAAGACGGCTAGTGGAGAAGAGAGGAGAGACCTTGCTAGGTGATTCAAGGCCAAAAACACCACCTTTTGCACCACTGTCACCACCAACGCGTAAATCGCGAGGAGGAGAACGCAGCCACACCAATATCAGCAGGAAACCAGACCTCTGAAATCCCAGGCAAGTGTTTAACTTGCGTATTTTCGTTGGTGCAATAATCATGTTAGTGTAGGAATGATTAAGAGTATAATCCATGGAAGAAAACCCAATTTTGACAGGGATTTGCATGTAGAAATCATATGAACTTTATTCTGGAAATTAATATGTGAAGTAGATGTTTAACCCACGAAATTTTGATGATTTGTTAGAAGAAATTTCTGGAGAAAACTGATTAGAACAAAAGTTAAGAAAACTGTAGGGTTCTTGATGATTAGATGAAATATTAGGTTGTTTAATCATGTTTATTGATGTATATACGCATGCTGATCGTTAAAGATACCTGGAATTATGTTAGGATGTAAGAAGTAGACTTTTTGGGTCAATTAGAGTTGGAAAATATGAGTTTTGATGAAGAAACCTAAGCAACCCCGTCACTGCAATTTCTGCAAAATTTTCACAGACCTGCTCGATCGATCGATCGACCCTAGAGAGTCGATCGATCGAAGGTTCGATCAGTCGACCCCCAGATGTCGATCGATCGACCCTTCCTGGCAGCCTATTATTTCCCTTGTTTAATTAGTTGAATTAATTTATCGTGGAATAAACCTTGGGGCTTTCTAAATAAAATGATTTGGGAGATATTGAGGACCAGTAGGGTATATGGACCTATGTTAGAACTTTTAATCTTCAACGAGGAGGGTAATTATGGGATATTTACTTTAGGTTGTTAGATTTATGAAACTTAAGGGTGAGGTGCGTAAGAGAGTTACGTTGGAATTAAATAGAGTTATTTACTGAATTTAGTTTTGTGAGGTTATAACCCTTGAGTATTAGGTAATGAGTGAGAAAACTCTTCGAGTTAAAGTTAGAGACGAAACCTTATACGTAATCATAATGATGGGAAATTAAAGATAAATGATATGACTGTGGGTTACGAGAGAAACCTATATTAATATAATGGAATTGGTATATTTATATGAATGTGTGTACATATATTATATACATGTGAAAAACGTACCCGCGCTACTTGCTATCCCTGAGGTTACCGCGCTGGGACGATCGTATCCTGTGTTGCTTTATAGGGATATTGAATCGTACCCTAGAAGATAGAGATCCTAGGTACGGGCTATTAAATTGATAGTCGAACGGTCCTAAGAGACGTGTGGGTATGTACTGACCTCTTGGACTTGGAATCTATGCTTCGCCTCAACGTTGTTTTGTTTATGTTAATACAGTTCGAGAGCGATTCCGAACTTGTATTCCCTTTGTGTGAGCGATACAGGGATTGGATAGCAGAGTATGCCCGCACCATAAATTAGTTGGGGTGCTGTTGTATATATATTATTCGAGTAGTTAATATATATATATGGTGATAAACTTTAATATGCCTACTATAATGTGTTAAGTGGGACTTAGTTGTTGACGCAATTATAAATACCTATTTTGTGAAAATATGAGAAGTCACTGAGAAACCTTATAATTTAATGAAGCTAAAACGAGAGGAATACTTCAGATTAAAAGTTATATTTTTATAAAACATTGTCATCGTCCGGTTTTGTGTACATAGGAATAAGTTAAGATAAACGAACCATTGGGAAGGTTAATACGATAGGAGTGCACATTAGAAGAGAGGTGAGTATTTCTCAAGAGAGAGACAAACTAATATGATGTTGCATTGGCCTGTATCAATTTAAATACTTGCTTAACGTATTTTAAAATCAAACACACTTTCGGGCCCTGACCCGTTTCCTTCTCTCTCTCTCTCTTGTATATATATATGTATATTTTCAGGTGCCCAGCCACAGGGGCGTCTTGCTTAGGATTCTTTGAGAAGAACGAGCTGCAGCTTAGGTGGGAGTTGCAGGTCCCTTGAGTAGACGGCTTCCGACATTGACTCCACTCTTATTACTCTCATTTATGGGGCACGTGTAGCCCTTTTCATCATTTCATTTATTGTTGGGGATTTTTATATTTCAGTTATTCCAGTATTGTTTATGGGATTTGTTTCAGGATGGTTTATAATTTTAGTTTTATATTATTGACATTCGTTTGGTGAATGTATGGTTTTATTTAAATTTCATGGTGTGATTCTCTATTGTAGAAATGTTGTCTTGTATAAAAAAAAAAAAATCTTTTCTTTAAATTAAAATTTGGAAGTTCGCATGAAAAATGTTTTGACACTTAGCTTAATTATTTAGGGTGTTAAATTGGAAAAAAATTATTTTTATCGACAGTGATGCTGAGAATGAACCAACTGTTTACCTTGATTTAATTTAATAAAGGAGTGATCTCCCGGTATTTAATTAGGCGGGGTGTCACAGAACATACCTACGCTCCCATAGTCAGCAGACTTATCAACTCACAAATAAGCCTTTCACAGTCCTATGTTCTTGAGGTACAAAATCTAAAATCCCCCCGAAGGCAACACAAGATAAAATTGTCCTCTTTCGAACACCAACCTTCCGTGATAGCAAGTATGGTAGGTATTTCATACACATAATAAACAATCATATAGGTACACATTCCCCAACTTAAATATATCATCAATTAGGTATTCACACAACCATATTATAACAATAGGTATTTATCTCACCTGTACATAATTTTCCATAGGTAATTATTTAACCCATGTATATAATAATATCAGGGCATACGCACCACCCATATAATAATCCCATACGTAGTATAATTATATCTCGACTATCCTACGCATTCATCAATTTTTTACTAATCCCCAATATTATATTTTCGAGGTTTTCTCACCGCACAATGATAATATCAACAACCCCGATATATTCATTCGTCTCATAATATATATACTTTAACGACATCGTATATATATATTATTTATATCTCTTCTCAATATACTATGGCTATAATTTTCAAACTCTTATAACGATAGCTAATAACCTCAAATATTTCCATTCATAATAATATAAGCAGGCACACCCTTAAAATATTATCCCCAATACGTACTCTTTTATTTATTATTCAAATCACACCTAAAAGCCCCATTAAGTATTATTCCTCACGAACACCCCTATTTGGGTAAATCATGGATTTTACTTTCAACTAACCCAAAGTACACGCCTTACTAAAAAAAATATTTAGAAGTCCCCACACTATTTTTAGGAACCCCAAATATTTATCTTCAAACAATTCTAGCCTTTATTTTTCCAATTTCGGTTTGATTTTCAAGTTAATGATTAACCTCGGAACTGCTTTCTTAGAAAAATCATATCAAATCGAAAAAAATCAAAAAAAATACGTGGTTACCGGCCACGCGATTTTATCTAAAAGATCTACAACTTTTGTGTTTTGACCGAGAGCTGAATCGGCTGTCTTCCTAGCCGAAACAGTCCAGAAGTGACGTTGGTCACTATTCATCTTCTTCTCCAGAAATCAAAATCTCCACTAAAACACCTCCAAGATTTTTATCTCCTCTCTCATCATCTACCAACCTCAAAAAACCATAAAGACACATATAGAAAATGTTCTAACCATCCTAGAACCCATTTTTAACAATTAATTTCAATAAATTTCAAGTTTCTCAAATTGGGTATTAATCGAGTTATATCCGTTTTAATCTTCCGAAAACCCGTTTGACCCACGAAATTTTAATCCAAAAATATTTAGTTTTATACCAACTATAATATGAGAAATAAACACACTAAATCATAAATCAAGTTAAACACTTTCCTCGTGGATTAAATCCGACGATCTCGAGTCGAATCCCGCGAATTTTGGTCGGAAATCTCTTCTTTTCTTCTCTTTTCTTTATTCTTCTTCTTTCTTCTCTTCTCTCTCTCATCTCTCTCTCTCTCTTAGAACTGATATTTGGGAGAAATAAGGGCTTTCCCCTTATTAAACCCGAAATTGGGTGTATACTCAATTGTTAAATGACTCGTGTACTCATTTACGAGTCCCTACTAGTCCAAAAATGTCCGGAATCCAAATACTACCCCCGGGTACTCTATTTTGACTATCTCGACCATTCCGAACCCAATGGCGGAGTCAAAATCTCCATCCGAGTCACTTAACTAAAATTCACTATTTTGACCCAACACCTTCAATACCCGTATTTTCCAATTTAAAATATTTTTCTTTGTCGCTTTACCCAATTGCAACATGTAATAAAAATAATCCACTCATATACTTAGTCTAGAAATATAATCCACGTAAATATTAATCTGTCACTCGAAAACTAATATTTACTATTCATTTTATAATATTGAATTTATTTAATTTCACTCATTAATCCCAAAATTACTATTCATAATAATTCCTCAAATTACACCCACAGTGTAATTTAAATACCTTTAAAAGTACGGGGTATTACATACTTCCCCCCTTACAACAGAATTTTGTCCTCAAAATTAGGATATATCCTGGACCAGTACTCGAGGATTGTAGATACATTACGTCCTAGTTTAACTAAATTTAGATATAGCCTAACACAATGGTCTTCTACAATATTCCATCCATCTCAAGGCGTATGCTCATATATATATATATATATATATATTCTCATCATCGCTATTCATATATATACTAATCCTGCACCCCCGGTTAACACCCATTAATGCTCTTCATAATCATATCACATAATAGGCATACACGCATTCTATTAAAATTTATAAGTATTCTCCCAACCTATTTGCATACTTACCATACGTATTTTTATTCTCATCGCTACGTATTGTATAAATATTCGGATTACTATCTCTCTCGTAATCTCCAAGGTATATTCCCTATACCGAATAATTAAAGTATTAATTCTCACATACTCTTTCGGAATTTGGTACCACATATACTCCATCTTTCCTTGGAGTATTCTAATAATACCAGCATGTGCAAGCCACTCTTCAACACTCGTTCAAGTAATATTCTGCTCTATTTTATCACAATAATTTGGTATCCTTTTCATTAAGAGGTATCTTTTAAATGACTTTCCACAACCTTTCAACCCATCTCGGGTGTGCTAGCTCTTGTTACACATAAATGCTTGAATTATCGTCACTCTCACATGACATTCAATACGTCATACCATTTAACCTTATTTGTAGCTATCCCTCACGCATTTATTTATTTATTTATTTATTTATTTATTTTTTTTACGTCCTCCTATCTCGGACATTTTTGGAATTAACTAACCAGGGTACCCATACCCCCTATCATTCGTGCATATATGCACCACTATTGTAAACGTTTTGATACATTACACTTACTCTAAATAATGGGCATCATTTCATCGGCCTGGTACTAACACCTGGGTATCCCTTAACCTGAATAATTCAAAATTTAATTCTCCCGATACCTGGAAATTCAATCCTTCTCAAGATTATCTCATCGATCTTCTTGTGGTTAACTCACAATAGCCTTCCTATATCAGTGTCGATAGTCTTATTGCCCTTACTTCGTGGTAGTCCTAAGATTAAGGTGTTTCTAACACATGTAATATGAGTACTATTCTAACTATATCCCTAGTTCCCAAGACCTCTTTCGACTTTCGACATTTGCTTGGTTTCGTGCGTGGGTCGCCTCGCAAAGCGAAATCCAAATACACTACTCCCTCGCTTCATCGGTCATCGAGATATAGCGGTCTAAGGGACACCAACGGGACGTTCTAAATCCTACCTCGTTAACCTACTAATTTACTTCTACCACTATATCCTTCCATCTTGTCCAAATGGAAAGTCCAACTAATTAGGGCACCTACTCTCTGCAAAAGCATTATGAACATCACACCCAAAACGTATTTCCTCTCAATTTCCCTTATATTCAAAGTCTGGCTATAAGTCTCAAATTAATTTCCTTTATCATACCTCACCCACATACTTGCAGTGAGAGGAAAATTTCAGTGCTTCTTCATAGCACTTATATCTCTATATAATTATACAATCATCAAATGGTTCTCACTCAATAGTATTTCATTTACACTAGGTGACTTATTATCAAAACCAACATACTTGCATTTTATAACATCTTTCCACTCCCGACGTCGTTAAGGTTCATACGTGGAGTGTATTGTTAGCTTCAAATATGCAACCAGGATAACCCCATCCCATCTATCAATAAAATATGGTCAGAACTCTCAATTCTGTCAAGGAGCCATACCACAAGAGCTTGCACTAACAGTAAGTCCTTCGCGCGAATAACAACAAGCTTAAACTCCCAGCTTAACTATAATTCCTATATACCTTAAATTATATATATAAGGTCCAAATGAACTCAAATCATGCAAATGAAACATCTCCTCATCGAAGATCCGTCTAAACATATAATCAAGGCGAGCTCATCCAGAATTTATCTCGCATTCATTCTTTAATATGTCCATATATATATGTTTCATATCTCATATAAATATATATACACTATACACATCAAGTATATCCATACTTATATATCATACACTATATAAGTATAATTACCATCCCTCAGAGCGACAACTAAATGGATGTATAACTCAATGGATACAGTCTCTCAATGATATCATCTTCCAAGAAATTAATTATACATCATCTTGGGTACCAGTGGTCGGACTATCACACCGAATTGGTAAAAACCAAATCACAATGAATGGGAAGCGATCATAGTTCCTCCCCGGAAATGAGAACGAAACATACCCACCACGTCTCATTCCTAATAAAAATCACACAATATAAAATGGACACTATGACCTCGGGACTATACGCTCCCTGCTCCTCAAGCCAGGGGCCTCACCCAAAATGCATAACTTCCCATGATAGCACTCGAGGGGTATGTTTCATACAAATATACCAATCATATACAAATATTTAAACATATCATATATATATTCTCAATATGCTCGTATATATATATATATATATATATATATATATATAGAGAGAGAGAGAGAGAGTATAATCCGGCTAATCGTGTATATCTCTCGTAATATAACTATATCATCTCTTTTAAATTCAGAATATTAAGCTTATCACAACTAGCTCGTATCCCAATTACATCCGAAATTCCAATTCGAAGCCCAGGAATCTTTATCCCATTAGACTCTTAAAAATCACAAAGTCTCACAACTTTAATTTTTCATTGCAGATTTCACACCTTGCAACAAAACAACTATAACTCACTCCACGTAAGTCCAATTTACTAGTGAGTCTATTATTCCATTGGAGAAGCCTCTTCCTCCATTGTACCTACCTTACTCTGGTACTAAGTTCACTTAACCATGTCACTCTTTATTCACAGTCAGTCTCTAACCGATTCTTATGTGAATAGCTTAGAAACTGCATTCACTTTATTCTAAATCAAGGGAATTTACAGTTTAAAACCATCTATAAGATTAATTTATGAGCAAAATATCATGCTCCTATAAATATGGTGACCATCGTTCCTAACATTTCACATTGCTCCAATGACTGGAAAAAAAATTTCCTCAAATTTTCACATATGGGTAATTCCATACCCAACTATAAGCAAGAGCTTCCAAGCCTTTTACTAGTTAATTCAAGTTTAGCACCATTCTCAAGTACAACGATTCTTTATAATTTTAACTACTATATTTTAGTAGTCATTGCCGCAACCCATGACAATGCCACAAGGAAAATGACCTTTACCGCGGTCCTCATTTCTAACATCAACTTATATCTCTAACTAAGCCTCGCCTCCTGCTGCCCTCACCACGGTCTTCCATGGTCTCCCTTCGTCGATCAGCACACGAATCTCGAATGAGCGCACAAAAGATTTACTATAATCTTACATAATGGCAGGAGAACGAAATCTCACAAGAGGGTATCAACAATCCTAATCATAAGGCTCTATATCAAATCAAAAGCAACGCTAAAAGCATAGTACGTCCGCACAGATTCCTAAGGACACTAGAACCTGATGCTCTGTAAGAACCTGTGACACCCCGCCTAATAAAATACTGGGCGATCACTCCTATATAAAATTAAAACATGAGTCTCATATGGTTCATTCTTAGCATCACTATCGAAAACCAATTTAATTACTAATATCCTATTAGGCCATCGTCAAATTTTTTTAATTAACTAATCTTTTTAACCAAACCATTCAAATAAAACAATTACAACAGTTTATATGCAACTACTGAAATGAAATAAAATAAAATAAATAACCGAACACTCGGTACAATAATACGACCAAATCGAATGTCGCACTAAAAGGCGATAAAAGAATAAATGAGTACAGTTGGGACATAAGCCCAAATGTTTCTACAATATCTCCTATCTAGATCTCAATGATAAAAGCGTCTAATATAAACCTTCTTCTATCCACAGCTGCTGCAGCAAACGTCTGACTCGAAAGAATCATCATCCAGGCGTCCCTATGTCTAGACACCTAAATATATATATATATATATATAGCAAGAGAGGGGAAAATAGCGAAAACGGGTCAGAGTCCGAGTTTTGAAAATATTTTAGCAAGTGCTTAAAATCCATATTTTAAAATATGATATTTCTCATATTTAAACTGGTATCGTTCTCACATGAGATACACCTCACCTCTCTTCTAATAGTGCACAACTATCGCATACCTTTTAAAACAACCTAGTTAAGCTACTCTACCTAACTAATGTAATTACCCATATTCTAATGATCCTCATCAATTTGAGTACTAAGGACTAAACTTCTCCCCATTCCCAGCCTTATGTTACGTTCGTGTGTGGGGTGTCTCGCGGAGTGAAATCCAAACAAGGAACCCCACCGATACACTACTACGTAACAATGTTGATCATAGGGATCCATTAGGCCTTCAATACATACCATATTTATACCATCCCGTATTTATTAATAGTTCTCATTAGAACCTAAGATTCATATTCATATAAATCCGGATATTCATTTACCGGAAGTAATATCACACTTTATTCATTCTTTTCACTTTATGCAAGGTTAGGTTATATGATATCTCATCTCATATATATAACCAATATACTATATGCAACAAGTATATTAATAATCCACCGAACTATAATATAAGTGGCTTAGTCATTTTCATTTACGAAGCATCCGTGGATTATCTCAAGTACACATATGTTAATCACAATGCATATATCCATATCCGGAACCCATAGGCTTAACATCGGTGCGCACATACTCTGCTATCCAGTCCAAGTACATCTCGTACTAAAGGATCCCATGTTCCACATCGCTCAGGAACTGTATCAATACAAATCACACATATTGGAGGCGAACATAGTTCACGTACCTACGAGTCACGCACATACCTACGCTCCCATAGTCAGCAAACTTATCAACCAACAAATAAGCCTTTCACAGTCCTATGTTCTTGAGGAACCAAATCTAAAATCCCCCCGAAGGCAACACAGGATAAGATTTTCCTCTTTCGAACGCCAACCTCCCCTGATAGCAAGTATGGTAGGTATGTTATACACATAATAAACATTCATATAGGTACACATTCCCCTACATAAATATATCATCAGTTAGGTATTCACACAACCATATTATAGCGATAGGTATTTATCTCACCTGAACATAATTTCCCATAGGTAATTATTTAACCCATGTATATAATAATATCAGGGCATACGCACCACCCATATAATAATCCCATACGTAGTATAATTATATCTCGACTATCCTACGCATTCATCAATTTTTTACTAATCCCAATATTATATTTTCGAGCTTTTCTCACCGCACAATGATAATATCAACAATCCCGATATATTCATTCGTCTCATAATATATATACTTTAACGACATCGTATACATATATATATATATATATTATTTATATCTCTTCTCAATATACTATGGCTATAATTTTCAAACTCTTATGACGATAACCAATAACCTCAAATATTTCCATTCATAATAATATAAGCAGGCACACCCTTAAAATATTATCCCCAATATGTACTCTTTTATTTATTATTCAAATCACACCTAAATGCCCCTTTAAGTATTATTCCTCACGAACACCCCTATTTGGGTAAATCTTGGATTTTACTTTCAACTAACCCAAAGTACACTCCTTACTAAAAATAATATATTTATAAGTCCCCACACTATTTTTAGGAACCCCAAATATTTATCTCCAAACAATTCTAGCCTTTATTTTTCCAATTTTCGGTTTCATTTTCAAGTTAATGATTAACCCCGGAACTGCTTTCTTAGAAAAATCATATCAAATCGAAAAAATATCAGAAAAATATGTGGTTACCAGCCACACGACTGTATCAAAAAGATCTACAACTTTTTTGTTTGACCGAGAGCTGAATCGGCTGTCTTCCTAGCCACAACAGTCCGGAAGTGACGCTGGTCAATATTCACCTTCTTCTCCAAAAATCAAAACCTCCATTAAAACACCTCCAAGCTTTTTATCTCCTCTCTCATCATCTACCAGCCTCAAAAATCCATAAATACACATATATAAAGGGTTCTAATCATCCTAGAACCCATTTTCAACAATTAATTTCAATAAATTTCAAGTTTCTCAAATTGGGTATTAATCGAGTTATATCCGTTTTAATCTTCCGAAAACCCGTTTGATCCACAAAATTTCAACCCAAAAATATTTAGTTTTATACCAACTATAATATGATAAATAAACACACTAAATCATAAAGCAAGTTAAACACTTGCCTCGTGGATTAAATCCGACGATCTCGAGTCGAATCCCGTGAATTTTGGTCGGAAATCTCTTCTTTTCTTCTCTTTTCTTTCTTCTTCTTCTTTCTTCTCTTCTCTCTCTTGTCATCTCTCTCTCTCTTAGAACTGATATTTGGGAGAAATAAGGGCTTTCCCCTTATTAAACCCGAAATTGGGTGTATACTCAATTGTTAAATGACTCGTGTACTCATTTACGAGTCCCTACTAGTCCAAAAATGTCCGGAATCCAAATACTACCCCCGGGTACTCTATTTTGACTATCTCGACCATTCCGAACCCAATGGAGGAGTCGAAATCTCCATCCGAGTCACTTAACTAAAATTCATTATTTTGACCCAACACGTTCAATACGCGTATTTTCTAATTTAAAATATTTTTCTTTGTCGCTTTACCCAACTGCGACATGTAATAAAAATAATCCACTCATATACTTAGTTTAGAAATATAATCCACGTAAATATTAATCTGTCACTCGAAAACTAATATTTACTATTTACTTTGTAATATTTAATTTATTTAATTTCACTCATTAATCCCAAAATTACTATTCATAATAATTCCGCAAATTACAAAATTACACCCACAGTGTAATTAAATACCTTTAAAAGTACGGGGTATTACAGGACCATTGACCGAATTTCCTTTCTCGAAAAATTTGTGTTATGTTAACAAATGGAAATGAGCTATAAAAGATAAAATTCTCAGCCATCATTTTCAAAAGATCCTAAATGATTAATGACATATAAAAATAGAAGTTCCAAGGCCAATTTTATTTACATTGATGCTTCGCTATACATGAGCCTTGGGTTATCTTTAAAAATTTGAGAGTAAATTCCTAAATATGTGAGATTTTGAGGGTGTTATAATAAAAGATCACTGGGTTTGCACAACGAACTCTCTTGAAAAGCATTAAGTGGTTTGGCGTTATTGTTTTGAGAAGCATTTAAACTCATGGCATATTGCATTAGTCGAGTCAATTTCAATTAAGTTCACAATTCTTACACCCAAGGTTGAAATTAAGTTTTTTCTTTAGAAGTATCTCATTGACTCCGTGCGCCTATGCTGAATGCCTATGTTTATTTGCCTATGGAAAATAATCACACAATTACATTTTGCTTTCATGATTCGAATATTTTAGTATTATTCCATGGTGTAATGTATTTGTAGATATATATATTTTTTATATACTTTTTATATTTGAAAAAATTTCGAAATTTTCAAAAATAGTTAGTCTGCTTCTTTGAAATCTCGTCGCATGTGCTTAATTGATTATCTTTGTGATGTTATTTCATTTGAATTCGTGTGAAACTTATGGTTAATGCTTAGTTTCTTACCCTTCGTCTTTTACAGATAAGAAGGGGGAGAACGAACTAAGGGGAAGACTTTTTTTCTTCAAACTCGTATGTGTCATGGTATTTCTTTTGTCTTGTATGTGTAGATCATTACTCATTGATGATGATTTCATGGACCAAACAAGATGAACACGTTTGTTGAATACTTATACATTTATGCATTTTTGTTTCTTAGTTTTTGGGGGCATTAGTTGTATTAGTATTAGGGGTCAATTTGACATCGGTTTGGGTTTTGTACCGAACGAGCCAAATGGGGAGACTTGTAAGAGCAAAATTTATAATTTCTCATTTCATTTTTATTTATCCTATTCTGTTACCCCCCACTACACCTTCATGACTGTTCTCAAGTTTTCAAAGAGAGGAATCGTTGATAAAATTTGCAAAGATTGAAGATCGTTTGTCACAACTTCTGAGAAGTGTTATGAGGTCATTCGATAAAGCTTAATATATACATTTGTCATTTATAAATAGAGTTTGTTTCAAAAATGTTTCTAAAGATTTTTTGAAAAACTCACAAGCTCGTTAGAACGAACTGACATGTCGTTCGAGCGAGATTCAACTAGTCATTAGAACGAGGTTCTCACATTCGAACAAGATCTAAAGTGTAGGCTTTTTGGTCAGATAAAATGTCTTTTGAAGTTTCGTAGGAAACCGTTCGAACGAGATTAGGTACATCGTTCAAACGAGGTGGCAGTTCGTTCGAATGAGTACATGTGTTTTTTTTATTAAATAACTCTTTTCCAAATCTTTAATCCTCATCTCTTCGTAACAACATTTCCTATAAATAGATATGTGGGATTAGACATTTTCAGAAGCCTCTTTAGAGTTATTTTTATGATCAAACTCTACAATTTTTTCATCTAAACCCCTTGGGTATATTAGGATAACTTTTCCAAATCAAGAAGAATACAATCGAAAGTTCTAAACCCTTGTAAATAAATTCTTTACTACTGATTTGTGGAGTCGAGACTCAACGGTTGAAGAAGAAAGGAATTGCATATTCCAAAGGTTGATTAGTGGATATCGATGAAAGATCTGCTTACTATACATGGTGCTAAACTGTATCACTTTCTCTTGAAGATTCAAAGATTCTTTTTGTTATACTTATTAAATATCTAAGTAGTTTGTAAGTCATTATGTATTTGTCTTATCTTTAACAGTGTTGAAGTAAAGGTTTTTCCTGAAAGGGATTTTTCCTGTATTTCTTCTTCTTTCTTATTTGGTTTGGAATTTGGATTCACATCACCGTTGCACGTTCACTTTAACTTAAATAAGATAAAATTTGGTAAAAAGTGAATCTTTGTGTGGGTAACCTAATATACAAGTGAATCCATATAGACTCTACCTATTTTCTCAAATCTCGATCGACTTAGAAAGTGCAATTCACTATGTTAGGAATTACAAAAGTATACGACAAAATACTTACACAACCGACTTGATTCCTTCAAGTCTGGATGTTTCTCTGCTCCTTAGACCTTATACACATCGACACGTATGAGTCCATCTATGCACTTCTACAATGCATGAATCAACACATACCTTAGTATCCACCGATCCAGGTTCATCAACCATCACAAATGTGAAGTCCACTAAGTTTAAATCACAATGAGCATGTAGTCCACCGTATGAAAATTTTCTCAAACAAGATGATGAGAAAAACAAACATGGTGCAGAAATAGGATATCTAAATTGAGCATACAGAGATGAAACTTGAATCTCAAAGTGTTTAGGTGAAATAAGGGTTTGGATTCTTTTGGATATTTATAGGAAAATAATTTTAGCTAAAATTATCGAGTAAACAGGATTTTAGCATGCCTATTTATAAAAAATAAGAATTTTGAGGAGACAGAATCTCGTTCGAATGAAAATAGTAGATCCGTTTGAACGAAATACACAATCTCGTTCGAAAGACCTTATGCACCTCATTTGAACAGACTTTAAATGACATTCGAATGAGATTTCATTGTAAAGAATAAATATACCATTCGATTCTCATTTAAACCTCGTTCGAACGACTATGGGAAACTCATTCGAAGTAATTTCACCAAAATGTATTTTTATTTAAAAACTATTTTACAAAAAATAGCCTCAAACATTTATAAAAACACACCCAACATAAAATTCAAGGATCAAAATAATATGCGTATATACCTCACGATATCCTTGAATGTTAAAGATGAAATGTTGCATGAACACGATACGGTGATGTAGATGCTCTAACTTGGCAGCTACTGTCTTCAATTAAACACATCACAAACTTTGAAGGATAAACCAACTCAAAACCTAACATATGAATCAAACGGTTTTGTCCACACAAAATTAAGCCAATACATACAAATTGACTCGATATGGAAATTCGTCCTGACAAATTTCCCCTTTGGCTATTCTAGGACAAAACACTAAAAGAAAAACCTATGAGACATGAAGCTCATCTAAAAAATCAATCCCAACCCCAAAAGGAAAAAAAATACAGGTTTGGCAGATACCAACTTTGAGTAGCTTTGCTCTTATGTAAACTTTATCGCGTCGTTCAAAACCATCACACTTAAACCCGCCATCAAATGAAACTTGAATATATAACAATAGAAATCGTAATTGAAAAAACCTCCCCCTTTGTCTAAAAATATCCAACTAACAGAGTATGTCTCCCCTTAAGGTAAAAATCCCCCCCCCCCCCCCCCCCCCCACACACACACACACACATACAATTAAAGAGTTGGATACCATTTCTCCCCTTTTTTGTTCAGGGCTAGACAAAGAATAAGGTGCATAAAAAACATCTCTCCCTAAATGTAACACAAGTAAACATAATGGAAAATAAATATATCATACAATGATGTGAATTTAAACATAAAATGACAAATAACTCGATAACACAAGCACAAATAATCCAACTTATGAACATACAATTCTAGTTTTAATGCATAAATTGAAGTATAAAGATATCAATGTAAGAAAGAAACAAAAGATACCAAGATAATCATAAACATGCCAGTTTGAATCAAAGACTAAGTATAAGGCAACCATGTATTGAAAGCAAATGCAAAGCATCAAAACAAAATTTACCATATATGCAAATACACAAATATACCAATGTTGTACAAGCATATATAGGTAAAAATACCACAAATCACATGATTTTTTTGCACCCACGCAATAGCAATGTGTCTAAACCAAAAGTGGTAAGAAGTGAAGGGGGTAAGTAGAAACAAAATAAATATGACCCAATCACTCAAAATATGTCCAAGGAGTTCTATTTTATCGCAAAAGCTTATCAACTTCAATTTGGCCTCAAGTGCAAATAAATAACTCATAATGAACAAACATACACAATGAACACTATCTTAGAAAATCTTAATGATTCTCAACTCAATAGCGTCAAATAATTAGGACCCATTGTGCAAACTCATTGATCTTATACTTAACACCCTAAAAATGAAACATACAATATTTTTTCACTCTTAAATTTTGAAGAATCAATAAACATATGGCCATAGTAATTTTTTTCTTTGCCTATCTTTCCTTTTAGGCTCTTGCTAATGGTGGCCTTTCACGCAAGGAAGATTTCTCCCTTCGTAGTCCTTTTCTGTTTCACCCTTATATTTTTATCAAACTAAACAAGCTCGCGGGCAACGGTTATTACATCCACAAATCCGCCATAGTAAAAAAGTATGTAAATGAAAAGATTGATAGGAGAACACCTCAATTAACTCATGCAACATAGGCCTTTAAAATCCAAAAGAACTCATGCAAAGTGTATGTGGAGGCATATGCAAAATGAATCCACTAAGCAAATCAAATTCGAACAACTCCATGCAAGCATGATTAAGAACAATCCTAAGAAGTAAAAATCACGATCAAATTTCCTATACACATGAAAACATGGAATGAATGGAATTCAAACACACCAATACGCCACACAAAATGTGCAAAACCAAACAAAAATCGTTTTGAGTTTTTAAACATTTTGCAAATAACTCTAAATCCAAAAGCAACTCAAAAGACAAACAAAATCTCTTTGTATTTTTTAATTAGACCAAATAATAAAAAATACAAAATACAAAAGACTCAATCATCATACAACTACAAATAATATATAGCATGAAGGACAAAATCTAGTGTATAATAATAAGCAAACACAATCAACCATTAGATTAAGCATGGGATGAATCATGTGTTAAAGCATGTGAGAATCAACAAGTCTAATATTTAAAGCCTGCAAATCTGATTTCCTAACCCACGTAGGTGTAACGCGACACTCTTTAGTTTTGGTACCCTTCCTACCATAATATGTGCACGTGTAGACATGATGAGGAATTTTACCTAAGGGTTGAACTATTCTAATGTCCTTGGCTATGGTTGACTCTCTTAAAACATTTGTCTTGGGCATAACAGT
Organism: Sambucus nigra; assembly: GCA_949130495.1. Taxonomy (NCBI): domain Eukaryota; kingdom Viridiplantae; phylum Streptophyta; class Magnoliopsida; order Dipsacales; family Adoxaceae; genus Sambucus; species Sambucus nigra. The sequence continues at coordinate 286,719,269 of OX422215.1, read as the reverse complement.
GGAAGCATTATCAACATTCAAACCAATTCAAAAAAATTCATCTTTGATTTGTACGGTGCCTAAGATCTTATCAAGCTTCTCCAACCTTATCCAAATCAAATTTGACGTGACTTGAGTGTCTCAATATCTCCTCTAACTCTATTATCCTAGACTCTAGTAAATGATGAAACTCATCATAAACTAGGGAATACTTCTTCAAAATCTCTATTAATCCCCAAAGGTTATGACGCTCCCCTTCAAAAATCGCACATTCTTTCACCTTCAAGTTTGACTTCTTTAACTTTAACGACTCTTCTTATAACTCCTGAAAGGAAACGCAAAGTTCACTCTCCTCCTTTTTTCCTCTTCTTCTTCTTCTTCTTCTTCCTCATCCTCAACACTCACTTGGGATTCACATAACTTGACCTCGAAATAGTCATGTATATAATTATCTTTATCAGAATACTTTTCATTAAGGCTCATGTGGATTACCATGAACGCTATATAATTATTCCCAACAGGGGAATCAAGTTCGACTTTCGATTCACAATCACTAAGGGTAGAATTGTATGCTTTCTTCTTCATGCTTTCTTCCTTATCATATTACCCTCACAACCAAAATATCTATCCAAATCATCCTTCTTGAAATTATCATTACGATTTTTAGGGAATTTTACAGCCTTGTTATACTTGTTTTTCTCAAACTTCTTTCCATTAAATTTTGGCTATTTTTCAAACTGAAGAAACTTTTTAATCTTATTAGACAATATGGACATACCTTCGGAATCAATGTCAGATTCATCATCCAAAATAATTATTTCCTCCTTTCGGGCTTTCATAGTAATTCCCTTATTTTTCTTCTTTTGGAAAGGAAACATGTTGAGCTCATAGGTTTGAAGGTCACCTACAAGAACCTCGAGTTTCGTAGAGTATAAAGTACCCATAGGATTAAATCTTTCAGGTAAGGACCTTAAGATTTTTTAACAACTCTAGTTTGGTTATTCTCTCTCCCAAGTTAAACAATGAGTTAATAATATTAGGCAGTCTCGCATAAAACTCATCAAAGGTTTCACTATCCTCCATCCTAATGGTGTCAAGCTGATTGGTGAGGTTCTAGAGTTTAGATACCTTAATAGCATTAGTACTCTTATGGGTGAGTTAGAGTATGTCCCAATCCTCTTTAAACATTTCACATGTCATAATACGATGAAACTCCTCTCGTATAACCACACAAAAACAAAGCATTCAGTTCATATGAATTATAATTAGACAGTTTATGATCATCCTTACTCCAAGTCACAACGATTTTAGGGATTTTATATTCATCGAAAAAATTTATGGGTGGGAGACATCCCTTAACAATAGTTAACCGTACCCGCTCATCCATCGGCTTAAGTGTTGATTTCATATGTTCTTTCCAGGATGCGTAGTTAGACCCATCAAATAACTGTGGTCTAAAAAATGACTGACCCTCCACATTAAGACCTACCATATTCATGCCTAAACAAGGATATAACACGATAACATAGTTTTTTTGGTCTGATACTAATTTGAAAAATACAGATTTTATATGGAAAAGTAAACACATACTAATTTATAAAAATTTAATTAAACAAAACAATTCAACCCAAATAACACTTTCACCAACAAAATGATTGTTGTTTTAGACACTTAACTAATTTTATCTTACTCTAACACGTGCATCTAAGTGATAGCAGGGTAAAATAAAATAAACAACCATAACGCTTGATATACGAGGAAAATCCAATTGGGAAAAATTTTGAACGTCCTAGCCAACGCAATTTACTATATAAGGAATTACAAAAGGAAATGACTAATGCACTCCTTTAAGACTTGACACGTCTTCGCTCCTTAGACTTTCTACACAGTGAAATGTAGGAGTCCACCTATGCATTGCCATAATGCGTGAATTAGCACATGCCTCAATATCCAGTGATCCAGTCTTGGCAACCATCATAAACACGGATTCCACTGTATTTAAACCACAATGATCACTAAGTTCCCCGTATGAAACTTCTTTCAATCAAAATAAAGAGAAAACCAAAACTTAGTGCACAAACAGGAGATCTCAATTGAGCATATATAGATGAAACTTAGATCGAAAAGTGTGTGGGCGAAACGAGGGTTTGGATGCTTTTGGATATTGGTAAGAAAATAATTTTTACCAAAATTCTAACTTAAAAAATACTCCAGCACCCCTATTTATAGAAAACAAGAATTTTGAGGTGATAGGGTCTCGTTCGAATGAAAATAGTAGGTACGTTCGATCGAAGTACACAATCTCGTTCGAATGACATTATGCAACTCATTTGAACAAACTCCAAACTACCTTTGAATGAGATTCCACTACAAAGAAGAAAAATATCGTTCAATCCTCGCTTGAACCTCGTTCGAACGACTTAGTGAAACTGATTTGAAAGATTATGGGAAACTCATTCTAACGACTTTCACCAAAAAGGGATTTTTCCCTTAAAACCCATTTTTACGAAAAAATAGCCTTAAACATTTATAAAAACACACCCAACATAAAATCCAAGGATCCAAATAATATACGTACATACCTCATGAGATCCTTGAATGTTGAAGACGAAACGTGGCACAAAACACGATACGATGATATAGACGCTCTAACTTGGTCATTGCACTACTCAATCAAGCATGTCACAGGCTTTCAAGAATAAACAAACTCAATACCTAATTTATGACTCAAATGGTTTTATACAAAGAGAATTAAGCCATTACATAGAAATTGACTCGATTCGAAAATTTCTCCACACACATGAGCAAAACGGTGACCAAAATAAAAAAGTTACTATATAGCCACGAAATATTTTTTTAATTTTTGTCATCGTTTTGTTCATGTCTAAGAATCGTGACTATTAGAAGAATCCCCCTTCTGCTAATGGTTTGGTACCATGAATACTAATACACAATGACAATTGGTTTACGGGTTTGATCCGTGACCATCGGATCACGATCATAAACCGTGACTAGTCCCTCAATATTTATGTCACCCATTGGACTCTAACCCCTTATTAGGGTCACGGATTTGGACCGTAACCCTCAATATGGTGACCCTTAAAATGGTCCCGGCCCAAATCTATGACCATGTCTCGGGGTCAGGGTCCAAAAGCGTGACCAATTATGGTTTGTGGAGTAGTGATGTCAGGAAAAATAATTTGGGATTGACATTTAAGTGCGAAAAAAATTAAGCCCTAACGATCTTTGATTATTCATGTATTTAAAATAAGACAAGAACTAGGTTTAAATATTAAACCTAGGGTTTCAAGAATTCATACCATAACTAATCTTATTATGATACGTATTAGAAGAAATAGTTTGATGATGAGGGTTACCTTGTTTTGGATCTCCAAAACCTTATCGAACCTTTTGTAAAACTTGGATCTTCTAGTGTATGATCCTCCCAAAGCTAGCTAGCTGTGTGGGCATCTTTTAAGATGAAAACCCTTTCTTATGAGTGAGATATGGTCCTCTCTCTCTAGGCCTCTTCACGAAAATGTGAATAGTATTTTGTCTCACCCCTCTTAAACCCCCAATGGTGATCATTAACCTTAAAACCCCTTTCCACACATTGATAAATAAATACAAAAGGTAGACTTAGGCTAAAATAGGTTTCTTAAGAGTTTAAACCGAACTACTTGGGCATATGGAATACACTAGGGACCCAAGACAAATAATCAAATTGGATTCAAATAAATACTCAATAATACCCAATTCTAATTACCGTAATTTATTTCCTTTATTTATTTCTTCATTATAATTCCACAAAATATTTATAATTGTACTCCAATTTAATTATCACCAAAATCCTCGAATATAATCAGGTCTTATTTGCAAAGTTAATTATGGTACATAATATGATTCTCAACGTTAACTTTCGGTTACCCGCTTGGTCAAGTCAATTTTCTATTAATCGACTTTAACCAACATCTAATCAATTTCCTTGAATCTCAGGATTAACTTATTTTTCTATCGCCACCGAATTATAAATAATCCACTCATCAGGTTTACTAGTGGAAACAAAATCTTATAAGTCAATCAAGGGGTTATTACAATCCTAGGAATCTACGAACAAGGACTCCTCAGAATTAAGATCACAGGAGTGCTTACATAATTGTCACCTAATGTGAAGGGATCCTTTTATTCATTGTAATATTGAATCACACCACACCCATATCAATCAAAGGGACGAGTAAATAATCATCCCAATCCTCTTAATTCTCAAGATTAAGAACCTTTACACCATTTGCAAATGGTGAAACATTTCTCGAGTTTAATCTAAACAACCCTTAGACCTAAATCTCATAGGTCGTCTTGTTCAATACATGCCTGGGATGTACCGATCACTATCTTCTATTGAACTATCTCATAAGTTCCCAAACCATCATTAGCTCCCCATAATTTGAGATAAACTACTAGGAGGGTATCGCAACCTTTTAAATAGGATATTAAGACCCTATTTAGGTTGTGATCATTCAATAGTTCTAAAATCAAAATTGCAATCTCCCCATAATTAACCCAAAGTTGCATCAACAGAATATTTACTAGGGTCTATTTATCAACACAAATATGAAACAATATATTTAAACCAAATATAAATCATTCCCATAAGCATGACTCTTCTTTGAAAATGAACTGACACTTTTACTTAATAGTAACCGTAACATATTATTTTAAGAATAAAATCCCAAAAATATCCCACTTAGTCTTAAATCCATGTACCCAACTCCCAATCCATCTACCCATTATTTTACTACCTAACGGTGTAGGATTAATTGAGTGTTATTCGATACCATCTTAGTCATAAACTTATCACCCACTTCGTTCGATCTTTCGAACTAAGTGAAACCTACGCTCAATGTGTTTAACTCTTTTATGTGCCACTGGTTCTCTTAACCTTACAATCATACCATTATACGCACTAAAAAGTGTAATAACTAATTGCATTTAAAAGAAACGTAGTCAAGTTGCTTAGGAAGTAACCGAGCCATATAGCCTCTTTGGTTGTCTCTAAAGTGAACAACTTTAGCCTACTCAGTGGAGTCAACAGATTATGATTGCTTTGCGATCCTCCAACTTATAGATCATCCTGCTTGGGTAAACACATATTCGAAGGTAGAAAATTTGGAATCCTTGTCTGGCTGAAAAACTTTAGTCTTTGTGCCTAAAAGGTAAAAGATTATAAGACTGGAATATATCGACCATGACAAAGGTATAACAAATTATAATATTTGAACACAATACATAGCATTCACGAGGTTTCCCATTGCCGAAAAATTAGGTATATTCTTTGTTCTTTCCATCTAATCAAGTGGTCTAAGACATTGATTTCCAGATATAATGATTCCATACATGAAAAGAACTATTTTCATGGAATCATGATGTTAATCATGTGTATACAACATCGATATAATCAACTTAGGATAATCCCAACATTCTTTGCAACCGATCTAGCAAAATCTTGATCATAAATATGTTCCCTGCTTGTCCTAAGTAATTTATAACGAATATCTGGACAACCAAACTCCTATATAAGACAATGCCCCTACCTTGTTCCCGATTAGGCAAGTAACACCCAAAAATAATTTCTTAGAAATGTCACCATGTTTTCGTCACGCTTCTTATAAACACAAGTATTATTCGAACTTATATCAAAATCAAAACTTGATAACTTGATCAAATCAAATGACCCAAGACCTTAATGTTTGACTAAATCCACAAATATATATCGCAAGCTTACATCATTTTTATTTTCCCTACTTCTTATTATGTACTTATCAAGATGATCATTTAATAATGAAGTCTTAACGTTAAAAGAATCCCAATAGACTTCAGCATGTCTACCACGAGAAGATTTGCTCATAGTTAATCCCTATATTTCTGAGTAAACCCTTTCGCAATCCATGTCTTGTAGGTTTAAATCTTCCTATCTATCTTTCTTTTAAATCCTTGTAGTTCCACTTGTCTCTAATGGGATGTACCCATCAATAAGTCTACAAGTACCAAAACATGATTCGAACACATCGAATCCCTTTTAATATCATTAGTCATATGTCATAGAAAAATTCCATGTCTTCGAATGCCTCATTATAGTTATCGAGACCCAGTTCATGTTTTCATGGGATCATATCGAAATGATCACCCAAAATCCTAACCATTTAGGATGATTCCTAACGCTCCCACCATGATGTGGCGCCACTTACTATCCAATATAAGTGACATGTGTATCATAATCATCGGTAATGCTCCCTCTACAATGAGGCAGTGTATTATCAATATTAGGACGTATTTTATCATATAGGGATGGCCTATCAACATTGGTAATCCTATGTTCCATTTTATATTATAAGTCTAACTTACACTTAGGCTCGTGGTTTATAACATATTCTTCTTTCAAGAATTTATCTTTGATGCAATTAACGACTTTCTTAAGCCTAGGAATGTGATATAAACCACCTTTGGGATAACCAAAGAAGAGACATAACTCTTTCTAATTTCAACTTCCTTGGCTCATTCAAAAGCATGAGTGTCGGGCACCCCTAAATACAAGCATAATCCAGAATGAGCTTGCACCAACTTCTGTCTTAAACAGGCGTTGAAGGGACCGATTAAGAAGAAACTAAACTTAACGGTATATGCCACTATCTAACATAAAAATCCTAATACGAATGTTGTAGTCCTGAATAACCTACCATGGACCTTATCAAATCAAAAAGAGCCTTATTCCTTGCTTTTCTCTACACCATTCCGAAGAGGAATATTCGGTATAGAAAACTGGGATAAAATCCTAATCTCCAATAAATTATCACTTAATTATCCTACTAGGTAAACACCTCTACGATCAAATCATAGAATTTGTAATAGTTTACCTCACCCATGCACCACCTTGGCCTTGCACACTTTGAACTAATCAATATATTCAGACTCGTGGTGCATCAGGTAAACACATCCATACCTTCGAGGAATCATCAATGGAATCAATGAAGCACTCAAAGCCTCTTCTTAACTGGATAGTCACCTAATCATACTAATCGAAATGAACCACTTTCAACACATCTTAGGATCTTTAGCTATTGGCCAGTAAGGTCGCTTTGATCATTTTACATTCTAAGCGGGATTCAATACTCGAAGTGGCTCCACTTCAAATGAACTAAATTTTCCATTTTAAACAAATTTTAGTATTCCATTCAAAGTAAAATAACATAAGCATAAGTGCATAACTTGAGTTTGGTTATAGAATGTAACTTCCTCTTTAATGATCATGTCCATTAATTATTCATATTCAATATCTAGAAGTATTAGTGAGACAATACTTATAATGTATAAATTATATTCCCAATGTACCAAAAGAGATAAAAGATATACCAATTTTAATAACATAATTTTATAAAATCAATCGAATATCTATTCAAAACCAATTTAGAAAACTAAAATCAACTTTTTCTAAAAACGGATACATTGAATAATTTACCTACATTAGCTTTATGTCTTCACCAAAATTCATAAGAATATTCCACCGCTAATACCGCTGCCTTATTCTAATTGTACGTAACCAGGAACATCCTTTTTAAAGTAATTTTCTGATTACTTGGAACCTATGAAACGAATTGCAATCCGAATTCGTGGTTCCCAAATCTACATATTTATAGTTCCCAAATCTACACACCAGGTTATCATAGACAAAACCATTAATAATTCATTTTCTTTTAAGAGATAAATCATCACCATGTCATTTTCCTTTGAAACCAAGGAAAAATTGAACATTAATGCTATAAAAGTTCTAACTACTTGTAGTGATAATACATGCCTTTTGGCTATTTCACAACTACCGAGGAACATGAACCTTCTTTAACTCAAACTATTGTACCTTAGACTTAGCCTTACCTCCCTTTCGAGAGAGAAATCAAGATCCTCTCAAATAACCAATACTAACCTTTCGCTACCGATGATCCTCACTTTCGGACTACAAAATGATACCAGGTTTTCCCACCATGTCTAATCCAAAGAATCCTTAGTTTAATAAATGATGGAAATCATTTCAAGAACATGATTCTTACTTGAGTATCACCAACCAATAAAAGCGTTAAGAAATTCTCATTGATTAATTATTCAAAATTAAATATGTACACATAGAACTTCCTCGGTCGGGGGTGGGGGGGACTGAACACAAGTAGCATTTAATTTAAAAGAATCATCATATATTTTTAAATACTGTGATTATAACCAAGTGGGGGGCATCCTAACGGACACTTGGAGTTAATTACATCACAATTTTAAAATATTGATGGGAATTATGGGTTAAACCAGATTATTATCCCCTTAAGTTCGAACAATGTCCAATTACTTTTCAGTCCTTGAAACTTATTCAAATTAAAACCTTTAAAACTAATAACCAATGAGAAAAAATTGAAATTATTTTTAAATCTTAAAACCATCAAATTGAAAGAATTAAATTCCAATTAGATACGATAATTTATTCGATTAAATTTTAATGTGGCATCCCACAACCGTAAATTTTTAAAACTAATCCCTTAGCCATCCTGGTTCTCTTATGAGGTGAGATTTCTCATGTAGAGATTAAATCACTACACCGTGAACTAGACAAACTTAAATCTTTAATTATGATATCTGGACAGTTCAGAACCATCTTTTCAACATAATGAATAATCAGCGACTTTTGGTACCACACCTAATAACAGTAACTCCGTGGGAGAGGATATAAAAAAATTTGTCTAATTGTATGCCACCAGTTCACTCCTCATATCATAGATCGTGAAGGAAAAATCACTCACAATCTAATTCTCAAAATTATCACTTAAGAGTTTTAATGAATCCTTAATGCCTTGAATAATTTCATCTGGGGTCAGCCTAACTGACGCCAGGAATTCATCACATCCTTGGTTCATGAAAAGACCGATGGAGACCGTGGAATTTATGTTGAAACCCCTCTACCACTTTGTATTTTAATACTTTGAAGCTTTTGATAAAATATTTATTCAATTATAAAAGATCGAATTTAGATACTCCGTAATTTTCAAATTTACTTGTGTGAAATAAGTATCTTGATCTCACATTTTATTTTTTCTTAAATTAAAAATAAAAATCCATAGATTTTAATTTAAATCACACTTTAAAATTAATTAACCTTATTTTAATTCAATTAATAAAAGAAAAAAAATAACATAAATAATAGATGATCAAGGCCGGTCTCAAATTAATAATTCATGTTGTCCATAAAATCGTGCGTTCCTAATTGTCCAATTAATTAGCACACAAAATTATGCAATATAATAAATATAGAGACACCCAAGCAAATAAATATTTATTGCAAGAAAAACAACAGAAAAGCCCTTTCCACTATAGCCTAAACTTCTTCTTGAACTAAAACGTCCAAAATAACTTATTGTTGAAGGCTTCCTTATATGCAAGAGTCCAACTTTAAGTATACTTCTTCACAAAAAAACCTTGTGAGGGACTTGATCATTGAAATTTTATCATTTAAACTCAAGAGATAATATGGGGAAGAACCACCACGAAAACACCATCGACAACCAACCCTTAAGGAAAATATTCTTGATTGCCAGCGGGTTGATGGATCAATCGATCAAGTCAGAATTGGAACTCTTCTTCCTCTCGGGTTTCCATGATCAACCTCCATAGGCATCCTGAAACTTCATTGAGATTCACGAAAGTTGGCCAAACACTAAAACCAACCCTCATACATGATTATAATTGTTTAAAAACATTACAACCCTCTCCATCGCCTCCATAAACATTGATATTGAAATAATTAATGAAAACCTAATTATTACAATCATATCGAATCTAGTGCGAAAAGTAACTACAGATAAACCACCATAGGATCCAATCAAAAAAAATATGTGACCATGATGGAAGGTTTATAAATATAGAATCACTGTAAAACCATGTTAGTACTAATTACATACAACCATGCATACATTCACAAAGATAAAAAACTAGTGTATCAAGTGGAAATCATGGACCTTCTCAATAAAAGATTAATATCAACCGAGGCTCTGATACCAATTGTTGGGAAAATAATTTGGCATTAACAAAGTGCGAAAAAACTTCAGCCCTAAGGATCTTTGATTAATCATGTATTGAAAAGAAAACAAGAAATAGGTTCAAAGATTAAACCTGGGGTTTCAATAATTCATACCATAGTGAATCTTATTGTGATTCTTAATAGGAGAAATAGTTTGATGATGAGGGCTGCCTTGTTTTGGATCTCCAAAACCTTGTTGGACCTTCTGCAATGTAGAGATATTCTAGTGTATGATCCTTCCTAAATCTAGGTAGGTGTGTGGGTTTATTTTGAGATGAAATCCCTTCCTTATTAGTGAGATATGGTACTCTCTTTATAGGTCTCTTCATAAAAATGTGAATATTGTTTTCTCTCACCCTCTCAAACCCTAATGATGACCATTAGCCGTAAAATCCGTTCCCACGCAAATAACTATGAAAGGTGGGCTTAGACTAAACTGGGTTTCTTGAGTGTTTGGGCCTAACTACTTGGGCATATGAACTACACTAGGGATCCAATACTAATAATTAAATTGGATCCAAATAAATACTCGGTAATATGCATTTACAAAAATCATAATTTATTTTCATTATTTATATAATCATAATTAATTCCACTAAATAATTATGATTGTACTCCAATTTAACTATCTTAGAAATTCGAAGATATAATGATGTCTTATATGCAAACTTTATTATGGTACATAATATGATTCCCCACGTTAAGCTTCTCTTACCCGCTTATTCAAGTCAATTTGTTGTTAATCGACTTTTACCAACATTTAATCAATTTTTTTATATTCTCTTAACTTATTTTACTACCCCCACCGAATTATAAATAATCCATTGATCAGGTTTATTGGTGGAAACAAAATCTTATAAGTCAATCAAGGGGTATCGCAATCCTAGGTGTCCTCGAAGGATTCCTTCAAATTAAGATCTCAGACCTGCTTACATATTGTCACCCAATGTGTGGGGATCATTTGATTCAATCTGATAGTGAATCGGACCCACAAAAATCAAATCGACAACTACATAAGCATCCCAATCATCTTAATTCTCGAGATTCGAAATATACGAACCCTTTGTAAACAGTGTGAGATTTTTTGAGTCTAATATACCCATCCCATAGACACAAATCTCACGGTTTGTATCGTTCAATACATTCCTGGAATGTATCAATCACAATCCTCTGTTGAACTATCTGTAACACCCCGATCAGTACTATACCCAATTAAATCAGAGTATGCAGTTGGTTCATTCTTAGCATCACTGTCAAAAAATATTTTTTTTTATTAATCACCTAATACTCAATTAAGTTGGTGTTAAAAACTTCCAAATTTTAATTTAATAAAATTCCATATTACCATTACAAACAATTTCATGTAATCCACTCCACAATAATGGATAATAGATAAGTAACATCACATCTGAATTAAATGTAACTAGAATAAACTCCCCAGTTTAAATATCTCAATACAACAATTCAAATAAACTGAATGTATCAAACTGACGTAAGTAATACCACTGTCTGAGATAGAATTGAAATAACTAGAATCCTTGGGCGACATGCCCTACATGAACAAAGTACTACAAATGTATGAATCAAGAAAATGAAAGCGTCTAATAAAAGTCTGCAACTCCATAGCATCCATAGTACGTCAAGTATCCAATCCTCTATGCCTGGCGTCCCTGTGACTGGACACCTAATATAAAAGATACAAGGGAAACTAGAATATGCACGAAAACGAGTTAGAGCCCGATTGTAAAATATTTTGAAAACAGCAAGTGAATAAATGCTACAACTAGCAATTATTATATACATGTTAGATTCTCGGAATCTCTCTCTTGAGATTCCCACCTCTCATCTAGAGTGCACGCCTATCATATCTCTAAACCATACTAGTTAATGTTCCCATGCTAACTAGTTTATATCAATGCCAACTAACCATATCCCATATCTTTCCCACGTATTTTTCTCATAATACAAGATATATATATATATATATATATACACATCCACTCTATTATATATATATATACAATAATGCACCCCGAGGCTCAGGTGCAGTGCACGCATACTCTGCTATCATGTCCGAGTACATCGTGTCATTATACAAAGGGCTGTTATTTCGGTATATCCCTCGAACCGTAAATATCAAAACATACATATTGGAGGCGAACATAGTACTAAGCCTTTAGGCTTCGCACATACCTACGCACCCAAATGACCAGTCACGCCCTTATTCACAAAAGTGGTGCTCAATCCCTAAGTTCTATGTTTTGAGGCAACAAGTCAAAAATCCCCCCATAAGGCTCATCAGGATATGACTGCCCTCGATGCGCAAACCTCCCGTCGATAGTAGTAGGCTAGGTATGTCATACACATAAATTAATCAATTAATAGGTATATACTCAACCTATATATTAATAGGTACACACTCGACCTTTATCTCAAATTAGGAATTCATCCTACCCCAAGTACCCGTTGCATTTCTCGAATACTACCCATACTTGTCAATTACGATTTAATCTCATTATCATATTTTTATTGTGTAGTTGTCACTCACAAAATTCTTTTATCGAACCCAAGTACCCGTATATATTACAATGCTACACGTATTTGACTATTATGAATTATTCTCTTATTCGTATTTTTATTATGTAGATCTCTCACACAATTGTTCCTCGCTCACATATATAATTTTCCAACATTAACCCAAGTCACTCGCTCCTTGTTAATGTACCAAAATTATTTAATTCTTGTCGTGGGCAAAATTATAATTTTTAAAATTTTCTGGGCTAAAAAGGGGCCTTTATGAAATCTTGTTCAAAGTCCCAGAAATATAAATTACAATTTGAGGCTTTTTTGCTCCGATTTTGAAAAAACTTAAAATTAAAAAGTTGTGCAAAACATGATTTTATACAAGAACTCGTGTGCACACTATCAATTTCCGCTTAAACTAATCCAAAAATTGTCATACACTGTTCGTCATTTTTCTAAAATAATTTTTCATGCGTTTTCTCCGCTTTCTTTCACCCAAACTCACATGAAATATATTCTAACGAATCCCAAATATCTCAACATCAATTCTACATGATTATGGGTAATTATAATACAAGGAAAAACATCTAAATCATCAAGTTTATATAAGAATTAACATCAAACCCTCAAAATCCCCAAGTTCCAAATTCACCATTTATCTCCTTAATAAACCCATGATTTTAATTTCATGATTTACAATCTAAACCATAATTTTTTTTATATCCTATACATGTGAATTTTTCAACTACATGCAATACCTAACCATCAATTGATTTATCAATCCAAAACATACCCAATTTCATAATTCTCGTGGGTAAATATTAAGAATTATACTTGCCTTATGTGTAGGTCTGAACCTTTGGTGATGATAGTCTAGATACTTCTCCTCCCCTTTTTCGGTGAAATTTCGGTGGTGGTAATGGTGGTGCAAGGTGGTTAGCCTCCTTAGATTCCCTAGAAAGCTCCTTGGCCTCTAAGAAAAACTCTTCCTCTTCTAATAAAACTTTTCCTCTTCTTAAAAAAAACTTTCACTCTCTCTCAAAAGTCCTCACCTTTTCTTTAGATGAAATGAACCTATGTTCTCCTAACCCAACACTTATATAACTATTATTAATTTTCGCAGTTACTATTCATCTCCTCTAGAAAGTGACCAAAATACCCCTTCGGGGTGTCTATTTGGCTTTGAAATGACCCGAGACTTAAATCAAACCCCCATGTAGACTTTTTTGACTATTTAAACCCTTTCGAACACTTTAACGCACTCGAAACAACCATTCGGATGACATGGAAATAATTTACTTTTCATACCTTTAAATATAGTCTCGACAAGACTGATACGCGCATCATAATTGTCGTATTTATAAATCCCGACAATTTTTATAAAGTCGTGATCATATATTACTTTTAATCACTAAATAATATTTAATATCAATCACATATTACTTTCATTCTAGTAATATTCAATCCGGATCAATTCCAAATATTTTCACATAAATAATTCCAATTAACCCCCATTGATTTAACCCATTTACTTTTAATTTATCTCATTTTAAAAGTCATTAAAAATACGGGGTATTACACTATCACAAGTTTTCGAACCATCATCAGCTCCTCGTAGTTTGAGATTAACTAAAAGGATTGTATCTCAACCATTCAAATAGGATATCAAGACCCTATCTACGTTCTGAACATTTCAATAGTGTTAGAATCGGAATTCTAATCTCCCTTTATTCAACTTGAAATTACATCACTGGAATTCGTATTAGGCTCTATTGACCGACATAAATATGAAACAATATATTTAAACCAAATATAAAGAATTCTCATAACCATGATATCCCTTTGTTAATGAACTGACACTTTTATCTAAAAGTAACCCGCATACATGGTTTGAAGAATAAACCCCCAACAAAGCACTCTCCCCACCACCAGATAGGGCTTTGCCCAGCTTAAGTTAAAAAGACCTTAGCTGGTATCTTAAATAATTTGCTTGCGCTTGACGCTATTTGGCTCTTGTATATTAAGAAGTTTGAGCCTTTATCAACATTTTCGTATTAGGATGAATGAGAATGTGAGCAGCACAATCCAACTAATCCAGCTTAAAGTCGTAACAGTAATCTAAGTCCTTGATGGCAATGAGAAAAGTGTGCGCAAGAGGAGTAGTGATCTCTTACAGAGGAATTGATGTGAACCTTCATATATTTCTGGAAAGTATCTTCAGATGAGCAATAGACACACCTTCAATATTGTGAACAGGCCGGCTAGTAAAGGTATCCGAGTGATGCCTTAAAATTAATCCAATATCTCTCGGTCTTCCTCATGAATTTTGTTCGAGTTTCACTACAAGTCCTTCAGATAAACATCTGGGGCATCCATATTATCCATATCAAAACTTGGGATCATTGAACTTGCATCAGAGCCAGTAGCGGAGTCTTCACCACCCTGCTCATCACTTGCCTTATCAAAATGAGTTGCCTCATAATCCTTCTCGTCCTCCTCACCATCTTATTCTCCCTGATATTCTTCCTCCTGAGAATAAAATAAGAAAAGGATATGTATCATCCAAGTAAATAAATGAAATGGTTAGCAGTTTGAAGAAAAGAGACTTAACCGCATGCATGTTGGAGTAAGCATGCTACCCGAAATCCTGTGTCGATCCCTCCCCTGCAAGAAATTATTTGACATAGTTAGAAGAATACTTGAAAAAAATATAAGGGTGGAATATGATTAAAAAATTAATGATATCACTCGTTGATGTGAAGAAAATCCAAAGTAGATAGGGAAAAATGATCACCCCTCTGCTCGATCTGAAAATTTTGAAAAGGAAACGGGATAACACACTAGAAGAATGTTTACTTGTGAACTAGTCATAAGAAAATAAGAAGATTAAGGGTATACTTTAGGCTCCACGGGCATGGGGGTGCTCACAGCTTTAATCTATAAACAAAGATATAGATTAAGAAGAGCATTCAAACATTTGCACAGTATAAGCAAATGAACAAAAAAGGTACATCAGTTTAGTACCTGAGACCCACTGGCATAGGAGCACTGTTCACTTGAAAATAAATAAACATGACAAGAAACTGAGGAAGTTTTTTTCACAATATAATCAAATACTCAAAAAGGAACAACATTTTAGTACCTATGAGTGCTCCACATGCATAGGATCACTCAGAATGTTCACCTAAAAAAAAGAAACAAAATGAAAAATTTAGCATCTATTTGCACAGTATAAGCATATACTCAAAAAGGTACAACAGTTCAGTACCTAAAACTTTACTGGCACAGGAGCACTCAAAATTTTCACCTAAAAACAAAGAAATAGGATTGAGCATCTGAGAAATATTTGCAAAATATAAGCAAATTAATAATAAAAAGTGCAACGGTCTAGTACATGAGGCTCCATAGGTATAGGTAACTCGTAGTACTCATCTGAAAATAAAGAAATAAGATAAATGACCGAGTAAGTATTTTAACAGTGTAAGTAAATGAATATAAAGGTATGACAATGTAGATACTCAAGGCTCCACCAGCATAGGAGCACTCGATTACAGTGTATGTGTAACTGAAAGAGAAAACTAGGTTTATCACATAAGATAAAATTTACCAAGTACGAGCAAAGATGCAATAAAAATATTAAAGTTATATACCTGAATCCCCTCAAATATAGGAGTACTCGCACCCAACACAGCCTCAAACTGAAATTAATGATATATATTGAGCACAAGTAAACAAAGTTTGCAAAGAATTATCAAACGAGGGAAGTACATCTACATGAGCCTCTACAGCATAAGGGGCACTCAATCAAGTCACCACGGTTGACTAGGACTCCATGGTATGAGTAACAGAAAGCAAGGGGTCACTCCTATCAACCTATAAAAATAAAAGACAATAAATATAAATTAAGTGATTGCTCAAATAAAAGACAATGGAGATCGTTTTGTCTTTTGTCACAAGAAAGAAACTAGAGTAGTGGACTACTTGCTCTAAGAAATAAATGGGAAATGAGGGTTCACACGACGCTACACTCAAAATTGGTTGAGTGGAGAGGGAATGAATTTGAGGCCTATTATCCATAAACAATCAGACTCTTGAGATAGATATTCGGCCCGAGGGGGGAAAACTCGGGATTGTCACCCCAGTTAGTAAAAGGATGCCCCCAAAGGAAAGGGGGGATGCCCAGTATAGATCCCTACAAAAATAGGAAATCAAGAGTTGTTTTCTTTAGAAATAGAAGAAAATTCCAAAAGAGAAATAGAAGAAAGATGAATAAATCACCTCAGCCAAAATAGTTGCACGAGATGGGGGCTAATCAGATGAACTGCTCGCCCCTAAAAAAATAATTGGGCCACGAGTAGAAAGAGGTGGTGGAATAGACATCTGCCAACCAAAACAAAATAAGTAGAACATTTAAGGAATATCGATATTACAAAGTTCGAGATTTTCAAATACCTAAGAAGAAGTGCTTGTTACAAAACCAGTGGTACGAGTAATTATCTAATAGCTCCCAATAATTGTGGGAGATATAGTTAAAAGTCTCAAAAGAAAAGTAAAGTTAATTTATGAGAACTCACACCAGCCTTCATCCGAAGAATTTACAAATGAAAAGTTTGCTAAAAGAAATATACCTCTCGTGCCAAACTTAAGGAATATACAAAAATAGAGTTGCTCTCCTTATGAAAAGGAACGCAGGGAGGACGAGCAGGAGAAAGGGAAAATGAGGGTACTGTGCTTAAACTTTGGGCCTCGCTCATTCCTATAGATGAAACATGGTCAAAGAAGACATAAAAAATACATTTATTACAAATCAAAACTAGTGAAATAAAAATTTGAATGAGAAAAAGTTATAATACTAATAGATTCTGAAATAGCTACTTGCCCGTAGGGCAGTGGCCTAGTAGCGAGATAGTTATATTCAAAGAAGGGACCATTCAATCCTCGTGATCGCTCAAATATTGATCCTCAAGGTACAATATCACATCTATTGGATCTAATGAATGAAATATCGGTCTAGTGATCTCCATTGATAGCGAGTGACTCAATGTCATGTGAAGATGAACTATGATAATCATAGGAAAGTGTACTTCCTTAATCGAAAAGTTCTTCTTCATATGGATATGATGTTAAGAAATAAATGATGTCTCTATTAATTTTATCTTTATAAAGTAAGAGATAAATAACAAAGGTACCCTTCATCGGCGGAGAAGTGATTGGAATGGATGGATGATCAAGAGTTTCTTCATGGACTCGTATCCTTGCTCGCGAATAGTTTGACATGTGTCCTCAATTTTAAAGGTGTCTATATCAGATCCTTGGTGTGATAGAGCACGAGTACTAATAGCTTTCATTATTTGGGGTCCTTTTCCTATATGCTCCAGTTTTGACAGGAGACATGGCGAGGAATACGAAACATTAGTGTGAGGATGTTTCCTTTTAGATGAATCTTTGGCTTTCCCCTTACCCTTGATTATTTTTATTTATCTTTTACCCCAGGATGCTTTAAGTAGATGGTCTCCTTTCGAATAGGGTTTACCAAAATAGGAGTAACCTTGTCCATAGAAGGCCTCGTAACTTGGCCATAATGACATGCCTCCTTGCGAGTGCGCTTAGTCCGATACTTATCAGAAGTGGCGATGGTCTCAATAAATAATAAATGAGGCATGTATTTAATGCAAGATTTGATAAGATGTATTTGACATTACCAAACTACAAAACATGAGTGGATGATAGAAGCTACATCGTCATGAGCAAATGTGGGGAAATCCCTAAATTTAGCAATCCTAGGAACCATGCCCTCATGAATGAAATTTGAATGACTCCCACTACAGTTTTCTCAGAGGAATGATTAATTGGGAAGTCAAAGGAAAAGGAGCCTTAATCATCCAAATTTCCTCCCTACCCAGTGGGAGTGATAAAATTCCACTCCTTGTCCCAACTCAATTAAGGATGGAAGAATGCAAGGCAAAATGAATGCCATGGTAGATACAAATGGGAAATTCTTCACATATTCAGCATATGAATGAAAGAAAAACTCATCAATATTGTCCAAGAATTGGTTGAATGAATGCTTTGGAATCTGTATAGGTCATCGAGAAATCCGAGCACCTCTGTTATACAACGAGCGAGGTTTCGAAGTCCAATTTGGGAACCGCTCGAATAAGAACCCAATCAGAATAAAAGAATTGACAAAGTTGAACGCATCATACCGTCCGTGAGACCTCTTCATATCAATGTATGATTGGTCTAACCAAGTATATATGGAACCAAAGTTAAAGCGGCAACTAGAACATTATAACCACGAAAAAAGTCTAACAGCCAAACGAAATAGAAGTTTGCGGGGGGAATCATTGAGCATCCCTAAAATAAAAGTCTAGATAAGAAAGTGACAAAGAATGTTGTAAGATGACCGTTGGATTTCAATTTAGGACCATATTGACTCTTAAAAACCTTGGTTTTTGCTTCATCTCTAGATAATGGCTCAAAGTCTCTTAACCAAGACCTTTTACATTTGGCAAAGAAATGCTTGCTCATGCCTGTGCTTGTAAGCCCCACGCAATGAATACATTCCCTTAATAACTTGTGCAAATCCTCGTACAAGGACTTTTCTATAAAATCTTCATAACCATCGGTAAAGACATGATTCCCCCAAATAGTCACGCCCGTGAGTTCACATATATTCTCCAAAGTAATGGAGAACTTTCCCCAACCAGTGACAAATGTGTGGGTGTCTATACTCCAGAGAAATACACGGATGTTGAGAGCGCTTGTGCTCTTATTGATCATATAACTCTTCAAACTTTCCAAAGGTCTTCTCAAACCTAACCCCTTGATAGTCTTACTATAACTATCCACAGACATTTCATAACCAAACCAGGCTTCCCACTCCTTGGGGGCACCACCACGAACGTCAAAGTTGATGTTGGAGAAGTGAAAATCTCCCCTATCCATTTGGTTTCAAAAAATGCTTTCAGGAAGAACAACTGGGGTATCCTCAGATTCTGGAAATCCTAAAATGGGTTTCTCGGCCACCATGGCAACAAAGCCATCTTCAAACCCCTCGAATGAAGCCATAAAGTGATTATCCTTTTCGAAAAATAGAGCGGACCAATAAGCAGTAAAATATCTCTTTGATCACGTCTCCAAGTATTTTTAATGAGATTTTTTAATGGAAGAAGAACCACCGGCACCGCCACCAACGGTAAAGGCGGTGGAAGAGTAAACAAGCAAGATGGAGGAAACATCGATGGTTTAGTTGTGGCATAGGTCTCTATGGAAATTTGGATAGGCAAAGAACCAATCAACAATTTAGTAACATATGTAGTAGAGAAGGATGAAACATTGTAAGAAGAAGATGTCATTGCAATCAAATTATAATAAAGTAAAGAAAGACTTAGCTTGACAGAGATGGACGAAACTAAAAACTCTTAAAAGTTTTCTCTCTATAAAATCATTAACAGTGCATGTAAAGTTTTTTAAGTAAGGGTTTAGGATTATTTATACTTTAGGAATACAAAAGGGTGTCGTTAATTAAAAAAAGACTGATGATTACTTAATCACGAGTAGCTTGCTCCAATATGACACAAGGCTTCTCGGGGACAAAAGGTGTGTCCCACCAGTTGAGCGTGTTAAAGAATTAAATGAAATACTAAAAGCTAATGGTGACAAAATATAATTTTAAACCCCAAGATAAAATTTCGTTCACAAGTCTCCCTTTCAAAACGAACGAGAGACTTATACACGAAAGGGGCTAATATAGGTAAACGAGCAATCCCTCAGTTACTAGTGGATTATACGACCAATGCCCAAGAAAGGAGATTGTGCGAGCAACTACCAAGCCATAACGGGAATAAGTGAATCTCCTCAAAAGAGGAACAAGTGCACAAGCGACCCCTCTGCTTTCTAGAAACTACGTGATCAATGTTATCAAGCGGGTTGCACGAGCTACCTTAAGTCACAGAGCTCTAAAAAATGAGCAAGCTTAAGAGCAAGCCTTTAGTTGTCTGTGTAACGCCCCGACCTGGATTTATGGGTCATCCGTGGTCAACCTGGTCCAACTCGAGTGTTAGGTGTGAACTGCAATGAAACAACCTAAATGATGTTGCTAGTCGATATTTATTTAATTATCATTTCACTTGTTTAGCATGCGGTTTTCATATAAAACCAATCTACGTGAGAGACCTGTGGGAAGCGTCCCCGGAATCCAAGCGTACAGATATACTAACATACAATAAAAAATGTACTTATCTATATGACGCTCTCAAAATATGAAGCCTCACCCAACCTGTCATAACAAAGACAAGAGTGTGAGCCGAATGCTCAGTAGAAAATATAAAAAATGCCGCATAGAATCGAATGGAAGAAAGAGGACTTTGACATGTTATATCTACGTGCACATGCAACTGCCATATATATAAATATCTACATATATATACTTACATGCATGAAATCGTTTTTATTCCAATAACATTATTTATCCCGATTAATTTACCTTAATCTTGTAAAATAAATTCATTTTACTTAACTTGACATTTATTCCTTGATTTAACACACCTACTTAAATTCTTGAAACATCTACACTTTATCTAATCAAAAACAATTTATTTATCATAATCACCCCTTTCATTTAAACCAGTACATGTTTGTATTTTTATTTAAAATCACCCTTTCAACACAAGTGAACACTGTGTTAGAAAATACTTATTTAACCTTGAGGAAACCATTCACAACACACCATTGTGTCAATTATGTCTTAAACCTCTTAGGTTTCTTAATGACCCATTTAACCACTATACTTTATATTTCCTTTACTTTATGGGCAATAACTAATTTACACATCTTTTGTGCACTTTAACCTTTACCGGGTGCCTTATTACTTCATTCAAGTTATGGTTGTCTTTACATATTTCCACCACACAACTCATTTCTTGACATGTTCCATTTTTTGATATATTTTCTCAAAATCTTTCAATAACTGTATACTTTAACAGACTCCATACCTCCGACTATGTGCACCATATGCTTTGGCCAGTGATTTTGGGTCTTTCACCCCAACGATCAAGGCCTCCTTAATTTTTTCTGTGTTATCTGAATCCTTATTAATGTGTTTTAATATTGTACAAACGTTAACATTATTCCACCTTTCCTTTTACTCGGCCGAAGCCAAAACCCGAGGATCCACCCTAACTTGTGTTATACTATAAAATCATCTTTTCTCATACTTTACACTTTAGCATTGATTTTATTCCAAAATCATGTTCATTTAGGCCCATCTTGTGTTTTCATAAGTGTTAATTTTCCAAACATCATTGAGTTACCCACGCTAACTTATGAAGTGTTTTAATACATTAACACTTTGGACTATTATGCTTCTCAAGTTGAAAATCTTTTCATCTTATTACTCTCCCTTTCATTAATATCCAAGACCACTTTATAAGAAAATTATCATTTTCTTTATTACTACATGTAGTCCCTTATATTTAGCACATTTTCAATACCTTTTAACACGCATTAAAGGCTAAAATTTCTTTCTTATTTATTTCATGTTTAAACTCAATAAAACCGTCATTAAACTTGTTTATATGTTCATCATCAAAACACTACAAGTTTATACACACGAGAAGATGGATTTTAACTCCAAAAATCCTATTAAATGGGTTAAACATACAATTTATTCTAGAAATTCATAATACATGCAAAACATACTTTTCAAGACTAAAGGAAATTTTTATTTCTTTAAATCTAACAAATGTCCAACTTTTATAAAATCTTCCTTTTTGCAAGATAAATATCATTTTTCAAAACATTTTATTTCATAAAATGTTTAGCATCGAATTTCTAGAAATACACCATTAACATATCCTAAACTTTAATTTCAGGAAACCTTGAAATATTCATTCATTTTTTACCCTCATAAAATATAGCATTTTGTAATATTTTTATTCCATAAAAATTTTTGACTCCAAATTACTTAAAACTCATCAATTTATACAAATGCATCATACCCTTAAAATCTAACAATAAGACTACTAATATGCTAATGGAGTCTTAATACAAAGAGTAGAGTTTTTCACCTCAAATGGAGCCCCAGCAATGGTAGGTTGAAATGTCTAAGAAGATGGCAAACTTCCACCTCCTACGGTGGCCTTAGAGATGTTGCCTAATTTAACCAAGCTTGCACTATGAATGCTTCATCAAAACCCTTTCAAGCTCCATGAATCTTACATCTTCATCTTCTTCAAAAAAAACACAACACCACCACCAAATTCGTAACTTTGCCCAATAATGGTGAAAATGGATATGTATGGCTTGGATATGGTGTATTACTAGTTGAACATGGTGATACAAGGTGGACATATAGTGATGGCATGGTGACATAGAGGTTTGTGGTGGCGAGTGGGAAGAAATGCAAAAAAGGTGGGGGAGACCCACCTCTCTCTCTCTCTCTCTCTCTCTCTCTCTCTCTCTATATATATATATATATATATATATATATATATATATATATATATATATATATATATCATCTTTCAACTCAAATAAACCCAAATAACCTATAAAACCCTTATAAAAACACCCCCAATCCTTGAAATCGTGTTTTTTCACAATCTAGGCTCACCAAAGCTTCACACCTCATCAATTCAACGACCCAAAATGTGACAGAACATAAGGGCAACCCGATTTGAAATTTTATGTTGCACTCATTCGAACGATAATGGCCTCTCCTTCGAACAAGCCTACGAACGACCTTCTAACAAGCCTATTCAGGTATGCAGTGGAGTCTCATTGAATCCTCATTCGATATCGACTTCGAATGACTTGGGAATCTTGTTCTAGCAACCTTGGACTCGTTCGAACGACTACTTACAATATTTTCTCCAAATTTCAAATTTTAAAACACAAACCTCCAAAAATTATCATTAAGATTCCAAACTCCCAATGTTTCATATGCTTACAATTTATGCGGGAAAAAATAATAAAATATAGGGTACGGGCATCAAATTCTTCCCTCCTTGTGAAATTTCGTCCCCAAAATTATCGATCTGTCCATTCCTCAAATCCATGGCGTTACCTGACTCTTATACTAAGTCATAAGAATCCTCCGTGACTAAGCCATCGATGTCCTCAATAGCTATGATCACATCGCACATCATTGCATAGGGATTGTCACCAAAGGCTCAACATGCGGCATGACCTAATGTTCACCATTATGCTAACCATCAACACCACATAACTAACCCTGAGTCTCCAGTCACTTGATGATCATGCTCAATCAATTCCAAGGACTACCTTCGCTAATACCCAAAGCATATTGGCGCCTCTACCGGGCAACCCTATCTAATGATTGGAACTCACTCAAGAGTGAATCCGAATACAACCAATCATCAAATTCATCACCAAGAACCATTTCCATTCTTAGGACTACATATCCTGCGTCCTTACGAATTTTTGGATCATCCTGACTACACAATTTTTGCTTTATCTTGACACTAAACTTTAATCGCTAATTACTCTCTCCAAGGAGTAATTCACCGAACAAATCATCATCTCGCACACGACTAACACCTTTCGTTGTGTCACACTGATGACCCTAGTATTACTCTAGGCATCTCATTTGGACTCACCGTGGAAAAGTAAAATTGTGTGCTAAATTTCCTTGAGTTCTAACACTATATATAATGTTCTCAAGTCACTATCCCTCTCTTTAAAACTAGAGCCACTGATTGCCATGTCGACCAGTCATAAAGGTCATCAATCCTAAGGAAAGAAATTACTACGAGAAAACTATGTGGCAGAAAGCCAAGCCACCTATACATTGAACTTTGTGCAATATCAAGAATACTTCAGATAGGGGGCTCCCATTTATCGAGTTGCATTGATAATGCCAGGTCCACCCGCACTCTACAAGGCCTAACCGCGTCGTACTAGGCCTAATAGCATCGTACCATGACATGGTACCAATCTGAGCTACTACATTCGTGGGAATATACTAACAGGGATACACGCACAAGAATCAAAGGAACAAATAATCGCTTCGAGAAAGTCCCGTTCGTACGAGTCAGACTATGATTTATGAAAAGAGAACCTACATCATATGCTTGAAGTCTTACAATTTCTCCTAGACGTTCTCACTTAGGTACTAACCTAGCCACGTACCCTGGATCGAGTCACCAAATGCGATGAATCGAATCACAACCGTTCACCCTCGCAAGACGAAAACAACGTCAAAATCTGTTGTTCTCTAGAAACTCAAACGCCAGACTTCTTTTATTGGGAGTAAGTCCTTTCACCTTACATCCTTGGCACCCATGAACCACACAGGTAGGTTATTGCGTAACACCCTTATCTATACTGACTTTTTCTATATTCCCGTTATCGACTTCACCAACCTACTACACCTAGGTTACTGTCTACCTTATCATATCATGATCGCAACCCCAAAGTCTCCTTAGGTAGTACCCCATTCACAAGAGACATTCACCTTATTACAACCTCTCATTATGCGATACTATCACTAAGCTTACTCCTAAATTCTCACCAACTGAACTTACATGACGGCCACATCGATCACCATTGGCATTCTGGGGCAGTAAGTGCCACCTAAGGCTACATCTTCTAACCCGTACTGGCTTGGTACGACATGCCAAGAACTACACCCTAACTTGCTAGGGCTATTCTAACTTTTTTTTTACATACGCCAACCCTATAATCATACTCTGATATCCCCCCTCCTTTGGGGGTGCCACTTTCGAGTCTCCACATGGCGTCATCAATCTATGTTCCAAATATATTTCCTAGTACTCCCCAAAATCAAGTGTCACATCATCTACACTAGTCATTCCATGACACCCAGGAATCACACCCATTCACGACAAAAGAGTCCAATTTCTCTTAAAAGGTTACATCACTCATTTGTGTCAATTCGGATAACAACACCCAGCACGTACACTATTCGACTCTTTAAACCTTTACTAGCAACCTGAGATCATCACCTGAACCTCGGTACAATCATTACTAGAACATTAACATTTATTCATTTTGGACGTAACTGATTCCCTAAGGACACCAAACATACTCCACGTAAAGTCCTCAAGACCCGACAAGATTTCATCATCCATGGCTCTCTCATTGTATGTGCGCTCTATAAACTTTTCAATACTCACATCGTGATTATTAAGTGTTCGCAAGGACACTAGTCTACGAGCCTCTAAATATGGAGCACCCTAACCATTGAACACCTTAAGACGTCACAATAAGTCGATTTCTACTCCTCAACGATGTCACACACAATTAGTCCTACGGACACTCCAAAATGCCCTTAAACCACACTCACACTAGGATTACCTCGCATCTAGCCATTACTTAGGCCGCTAAAACGAGCCTTGACACTTAGATAATAATCTTATATCTCTTCCCAATGACTGTGACCATAAGCCACGTACTAAATCACAACTAACACTACTAAGGATTCTGGCAAGATATAGGACGTCACATACAACCGATAAACCTCTAGGTCTATGTCACCGACATCACAAAAGATCCTATCCATCAAAATAGCATCTTATCTTCTAAACCTCGACACGGAAGCCTATCTCGAGTTCACTCCTAAGCCTCCCTAACTATCATTATTGTATATGTAGAATACTTACCGCAATATGCATGTAACTCTCATCATCAAACCTAGCTAGGTACAACTTTAAATCAACAACCACCGAGGAACTTACCCTCGACAATAATATTTTAAGGACTCAAATGGAGTATACATCCCCAATCGTGACCAACACGATTCCTCACGTCTACCGAATCACAAATTATCTCACGATGTGATACTACCCCAAGAGTCTAATTAGCCTAATTACGTCATCATTATTAACTATCTTAAAGCACCGCACACATAAGCTTATTGTATCCTCATTACAAGTCATTACTGCTTAGGCATGATGCTCTAGCTACCTAATCTTCACAGTTTACTTTACAAAATTTATGTTTATGATTCAACGAACATCATTAAACTTTATTAACACCTCAACCGAACTCTCACATCATCAAGGGTTGACACAAAAACACTCCGCATTAAAATTATGGTGTCACTATCATTGTCTTGCAGGGACACCCACAAATTACTAAAATGTCTAATCAAAAGCGCGGAAGAGATCTATGATAACTAACTATTTCGCATGCCACTTGGTGATAAATTGCTCATCGTGATAATCGTTTTTACTTTACCATCAAGAACACGAACTGAAATCATCACCCATCTAGTGTGACCGACCCAAAACTAGAACTGACGTCAAAAACTCTACTACCAACCTCACCACCTCACTCCCAAAAAGAATCTTGAACCTAGAGCTGTGATATCATTTATAACGCCCCGATATGGATTTATAGGTCACCCATGTTCAACTCGGTCCGACCCGAGCATAAGGTGTAAATTGCAATGAAACAACCTAAATAATGTTGTTAGTCCAATTTTATGTAATTAGTGTTTCATTTGTTTAGCATGCGATTTTCATTTAAAATCAAGCTGAGAGACCCGTGGGAATCGTCCCTGGAACCCAAGCATACAAAGCTACTAACATAAAATAAAAAGAGAATACTTACCTATATAACGCTATCAAAATATGAAACCACACCCAACCAGTCGTAACAAAGATGAGGGTGTGAATTGAATGCTTAGTGAAAAATATACAAAATGCAGTATAGAATCGAATGGTAGAAAAAAGACTCTAACACATTAAATCTATGTGCAGTACAACTACCGTGTACACACACACACACACACACACATATATATATATATATATATATATATACATACTTACATGCATGAAATCATTTTTATTCCAAAAACGTTATTTGTCCTGATTAATTTACCTTAATCTTGTAAAAGAAATTCATTCTACTTAACTTGGCATTTATTCATTTATTTAACACACCTAGTTAAATACTTAAAACAACTACACTTTGTCTAATCAAAAACCATTTCTTTACTTGAAATCACCCCTTTCAATTAAACTAATCCATATTAGTATTTTTATTGAAAATCATCATTTCACCACGCGCCAACACCGTGTTAGAAAATACTTATTTAACCTTGGAAAAAACTTTCACAGTAAACCCCTTTTATTAATTATGGGTTAAACCTCTTAGGTTTCTTAACGACCCATTTAATCACTATACTTTACCTTTCCTTTAATTTTATGGACATTAATCAATTTACACATTTTTTGTCCACTTTAACCTTTATCGGAACACTTATTAATTCATTCAAGTTCGGTTGTCTTTACACATTTCCACCACGCAACTCATTTCTTTACATGTTCCATTTTTCATTATCTTTTCTCGAAATCTTCCAATAACCGCATACTTTAACAGGCTCCATGTTGCCGGCTATATGCAACATATGCTCTGGCCACTGAATTTGGATCTTTCACTCCAGGCCTCCAGACCCTCCTTAATTTTTTTGGTGTCATCCGAGTCCTTATTAATGTGTTTTAATATTTTACAATTATTCCACCTTTCCTTTTACCCAGCCGAAACCAAAACCTGATATTCCACCCCAACTAGTGTTACACTTTAAAATCATCTTTTCTCGTCCTTTACACTTTAGCATTTATTTTATTCCAAAATCATGTTCATTTAGGACCATCTTGTGTAATACCCTTTTTTACATATTTATTTCATAAAAATGTTCCACTTTACATAAAATTACAATTTTACTCATTTGTTTTCAAATTTATCACTCCATCCATTTTCACAAGTGTTAATTTTTCAAACACCATTAAGTTACCCACGATAACTTATTTAGTGCTTTTAACACATTAGGGTTAATTACACTAGGGCCACTTATACTTTGACTCTATTTCCACTTTCCACCATGTACTTTTAATTTTTTTCACTTACCACCCTGTACTAGCACTGATAGTGCAATTGACCCAAAAATGTGACGGTCGTCTCTTTTTTTGGGGGGGAAAGGCGCATGTGAGTTGCATGTGTGTGTTAAGTGAGGGTAACTTTATATATTCAAGGGTAAATCAAAAATTTTGACCGTTTCTCATTGAAAACCTAATCTGCAAATGGAAGAAGAGAAAGAGACGAAGCGGAGAAGAAGGAAAAGAGAAGAAGAAGGAAGAAACTCACCACGGAAGGAATATGTTACTGAAAAAATGCCATTGTGATGCGTACATCTTTGACTGATTCCAACCCTAGAATGAGGTTTTACACTTGTTCAACTTGTGCATACTTTGTGTGGAAAGATCCTCCAATGTGTTCAAGATCCAAGAACATTATTCCTGGTCTACTTCAAAGTATTCGAGCTCTTGAGGCGGATGTGGGTAGAAATAGGGGAACAGACAAGTTTTGCTATATGGGATGGGTATTTTGTATGTTGCTGCTATTTGTTTTATGTTTTGTTAAGTGGGGCAATACCAATAATGTACAAACCAAATTAGAACTCATATAATATGTTTTGGATGTAGTAAAGAAGTTATGCATCAATGAAATGAGATTTATGCATTAATGTGTTTGCAAACATAAGGCTACTAGCCTTTTAGTCCTAACAAAAAAAGGTTGATTCACTACATAGTGTTACAAAAATCACAGCTAAATATCAAAGAACCAACCCAACCAAAAATTTAGGACCATTGTGCAAACATTTACTAAAGTTTCCCAAACAGCAATAAACAAAAACAAACTACATAGAATTCTTCAATCCATTAACTTTGTGTAGGTGGAGGAGGCTTCGAGGGACCCGGTGTTATCACATTGGCCACTGGACCATGTTTCCTGCACCTCACCTAGATAAATAAACATGTTCAAGTGTTAGTCATCATATTAAATGAAAGTAAACAAAGATATACAATGGAAAAGAAATCACATTAAATGACAAACTAATTGCATATACTATTAAACTCACCCTACCAACTTGCTTGCCTACCCCACTTCCACCAAGCACATCCCCACTTTCAGCATCCACAGTTATGTTATTTATCCTTCTTGGACATCTTCTCTTGTTATGCCCTTGGGTCCCACAAACTTTGCATGTCATTATAGCCCCCTTCCTCCCTAGTTTGACTAGATTTGCAACAGGTGGTTCCCCATCCTCCCTCCTCCTTACCTTTTTAGGTCTGCCAGGTTGTGTTGTGTAAACTGGAGGGAGGCTGGAGTTTAAATTTGACTTGGGCCATAAATATTTTCCATTGATTAGGTTAAGCAAGTTAGATAGGTGTTTATGTAGGTCTACACATAATATGTTTTGATCACATATTTTTCATCTTCTTCTCCCAAGAAATGCAGGGCAACAACCACATGACAGCATGGTATACCTATCAAATCCCATCTCCTACATCTACATATAGTAGCATCAAGATCTAGGTCATATTTCACTCCATAGGGCCCAGCGACCTCAAACTTTTGATCACCATTCCACTTTGGTATCCATGAAGATGATTCTTGTTTGGCTTTCTCCAATCCCTTTTGAATAGTTGAACAAATTATACCACATGTGTAATTCCTCATTTTATCTCTTTTCTTTTGGAGTCTCTCCATCAAATTGATTCTAATTGCTTCAAACATTGCAATGATTGGCTTGTTCCTTGCCTCATTTATGTTGGCATTAAAGTTCTCACAAAGATTGTTGAGAAGCATGTCACTCTTGCAAAAAGTGCTAAAGTGTGACCTACTCCAATACTTAATTGCCATGTCTTGTAGCCAATCATATGCCCTCTTATCTATTTCCTTGATCTCCTTCATTGTGTTATTGAATTGACTAACTGTGGTTGCTCTTTCTGCTTTCCAAACCAGTGTTTTCAATGCCAGACCCTTAAAATCCCCCTTGAAGTTATTGTAAAGATGCCTTACATGGTACCTATGCTCTAAGTTTGGGAATCTCTCCTCCAATGCACGCACTAGTCCCTCTACAATACATGATGTCAAATAAAAATTGAAGTGCAACAATGTCAAATACATATGGAGGTCAAGTGTATACATTACTTTTTGTTTGTCTGAATTGAAGGTGTACACATTGGAGTAAGCAATGATCATGTTATCCTCCAATAGTTCCAAGAACCGGCTCCATGATTTCTTTCTTTCCTTATCCATAATAGCATAAGCTAGGGGGTATATCTGGTTATTACCATCTACTCCCACTGCAAACACTAAAGTATCACCAATTTGTCCTCTTAAATGACAATCATCTAAAGTTAATTAGAGGACTACAATTCCCTAAAAATCCCTTCTTCAATGCCCCCAACAGATATACATTCTCTTGAAAACAAATTTACCTTCCTCATTTGAAGATAACTTCAACCTAATTATTGTTCCTGGATTGGTTCTCTTGCACTCAGCAATGTATTCCCAAAGCATGTGAAACTGTCCATTATTTGTCCCATCTATTATTACAAAAGCCTTCTTCCTTGACCTATACATTTGTGAAGTGCTAACTTTCACATTGTAGTCCTTCTGAACAACTTCTTTGAATGAAGTAGTTAGCCAAGTAGGATTTACCCTAAGCTGCTCAACATACCTTTCGGCCAGCCATTTGGAGTTTGCATCTGAAATGCCTGTTGCAACAATGTTTATCCACAAAAGCCTTAATCTACATAGTTTTTTCACATTGCACTTGGGATGCATAAATGACCCATGGGTAGCCTTCTTTACATTTCACCCTAACTTTGTCCTTATCATTCTTGACAAATGTGAGTTGTTTTCCATTTCTTATGGAATATTCTGTGATAACCCAGATATAATTATGATAAATTGTGTTTAAATCATGCTTACCTTATAGGATATGGATAATGTGGTATTAGTGTACATAATTTTAAGTTAGTATGTTTAGTCTAATCCTACCTTCATAAAGCTTGAAATATCGAATTAGTTACAAACACTAAATTTTGTAGTTTTCGGTAGGAATGTTCATGTTAGAGACTCGTTTTGACCATTATAATATAACAATTGGCATGAGGTGAAAACTAGATAGTTGTGGATATGTGAGAAAAGTTTGTAACACAACAAACAGTGTGTTAAATGTAGGTCCGAGTAAGAAGTTATACCAAAATTTCAAAACAAGGGCAAATTCGTCTATTCGTTAAGTGATATGTTGTCTTACTATGACAACAAATGATTTTTTTTTATTGGACCCAGGGTAGGTGACTTATGCAGACTTTAAAACCTTTAAATAACCTCCTCCTTCATCCAAAATCAGACATGGATACACCTCACCCATTTACACATGCATAGACCTCAATATCACTACCTCATATGGTATCTACTAATGTTGTACACTTAATTGAGAAGTTCGACACTAGCTCTCACTCTCTTGGGTTCCTCACAAAAGACTATCCGAAGCCTTGGTCAAGCTCACATTTCAGCGTTGGGTCATGGGAAGGGAAGGCTTCCGGCTTGGTCCGCCCAAGTGACAGGCTTACATGCAAAAGAAAACAACGAACTGTTGCACAGAGGACTGAGAAAACAAGCTGCCCTTGCTCAATTTGGCAGTCAGACCCGCACCCAAAAGTGTTCCAGTTCAAGAAGCAGCAACTAAAATCACACCCCAAAACCTTAATGAATTCTAATCATCAGATTACCTCCAAAACATCACTTTGATGATGTCACTACTTTTTAAACGCAATTGCAGTCATATAACAACCGTTAAGTTTACATAAACTGGGGCAGAAAAACTTGATGCTTTTATACTTCCCTATAAATTAGGAAAACAATCCTGTTGAAATTTGATCACGCAGCTGATAACCTAACTACTACCACCCAGGTTTAATTCAGCCCTTCTACAACTCTATATTTTTCTATTCATTTTTCTTGTGACCCTAGTTTCCATTGCTCTTCATCACCCGGTAGTATTTTTAGCACTGTATTGTTTTTTCCTTCCTTTTTTTTTGTCTTCCACATTTATCCTCTCTTCACTGCTTATAACCATAAATAAGCAAAACACGGTAGTTATATGCAGCCATCAACAGAAGCCATCCCCGATATCACCTACGGCAGAAAAAAAGGTAATCTGGGTGATTGACCTGAAGTAGCCTCAGCCAATTATCAGCGGCTTGTGAAAGGGAGTTCACCAATTGGTGCTCATATCCCCTACTGGAGGTCCACAAGGAGGGTTTAAATTTGTATGAAGAGAGACCAAAAACTGGTAATGAAATCTTGGGAACACCAACCATCTCATTGGGATATGTCACAACTGGAGCACTTGCATTTCGAGAGCCTGCAATGAGTAAGAACGTAAATCACAAAAGATGCAGAAATTGTTTCCAAACTGACATTGTTTTGAAAATGGCAGTTCTTTATTAGGCGAGACTAGTCTGAGGCAGCTGACAAAGATGTCGAGAGAATAATTACAGCCAGGCTTCCCTTTGGGTTTTCTACAAAGCATTTCAAGAATTTAACTGCGTTTTTCTGTCTGTATTGTTCGACCCATTCACAGCTCCTTTTGTTAATTTATTTTTAATTAATCAAAGTTTGAAAAAAGATTACCAACAGTATGAATAACAAAGAGAAGTAATATTTTTAAGGTGATGCAAAAATTTCTATGGTTGTCATGTGATGCTTCCAATCTTAATAGTCATTTTAAGTGATGCTTTTAAGCAATTTTAATGTTTTTTCCAAAAAGCATAAATAAGGTGACATTTTCATACATAAGATTGTCACTTGTAGTAACAGTTTCAGTTACTGCTTACCAGTCATGGGTGTGTGAAGAGAATGGAAGGTCAGAAAGCAAGCATCCAGATCGCTCAGTGTCGGCCCCATTGGTATTCTGTATATGGGATACCTGCAACAGTTTCCATTCAAAGACAATAAGTCTCTTATCCATGGCAAGTGCATGCTTAGAAGCAGTTGCAAGGTCAAAACAAACATACCAAGCCACAGAAATCCAACTGGAAGATAGTAAATCACAACTTCTTAGTGTTTTCAGTTCAGGGAAACCAAGGGCAAGATCTGATATCTGTGGCAATAGTAACAACATGAAGAAAAAAATATTAGATGATAAAGGACAAGGCAATAATTCAATTTTTCTCCTCTTCCCCCCTAGGACTGTCAATGGATCGGATTTTATCCGAATCCGATCCATTTAAGCAAATATGGATCATGCCTAAAATCCGATTATCCGTTTATTAAATGGAGCGGATTTGGATTCATATAATCCGATCCAATTAATATTTTTAATATACATATATAAATTATATATAATATATTTTTAATTAATATATATTTTATTTAATAATATTTTAAATATTTATTATAAGGATCTTGTGTATTTAGTTCTAGTTATAAAGATTTATTTGTCTCCACCCCCATGTTTTTATTTTTTTAGTTGATACTCCTATACGGGACAAATGTCATTCTCTACAAAAAGAAGGAAGGATGGTTACAAGGAAGTTATAGGCGGTTTTGGGTGGTTATGGGACTGATTACAATTCGAAAAATACATGGGAGCAGAGCCTAAATACAACTTTGTAGATGGGACTAAAGCCAGAAAAACTATTTATTATAATAGTTATTTATTTCATTATTTGTTTTTTTGGAACATTTGCAAAATAAATTTATAAAATAAGAGTTGAAAATAAAAATGTTGCAAATTAAGTTTAACATAAATGGATAATCAGATAATCGGATCGGATCGGATCGGAATCCGTTTAATATAAACGGATGTGGATCCGAATCCGTTTAATATAAACGGATGTGGATTTCGATTTTCCAGATCCGATTCGATTAATAAACGAATCGGATCCAAATCCGTTCAACATAAACGGATATGGATTTGGAAAACCCCCCCCAAAAAAAAAAAAAGATTTAAGTACATTTTCATGTACTGAAAGCGAGAAGGGAGGACTAACCTTGTCAGCTAAAGGTTCCCGACTAAAAGGTGGGTCCCGCTCAAGGTACTCAAACAAAAGGCAACCTTGAGAATTCCCAGATTCACCATCATCACTAGAAAACCCCTCTTGAGGTGGAATAGGCTGGTCTCTGAAGCAATCTCTTTCATGTTCACAATCAAAGCTTCCATCACTACTCGAATCCCTGAAATAGTCACCATCACTGTCCTCACCTGGTCGCCTAATGCATAAGGGAAAGCGTTAGATTTGTATACCAAGACAGAAGAAGCAAAACAGTTGAACGTAACCAAAAATAAATCAGAGATAATTAATTAATGATTACTTTCCTTGTGGCAAAATGAAAGTACTAAGCTGCAAAGATAGGAAGGGTACTAGTAACAATTTAAAAAAATAGGAGAGGGATTTAAAAAGGAGAAGGGGTGCAGAGCAACAAAGGCTACACTCATCAGACAACACCAAAATTGAATTAAAGCAAATGACATAGTGGGTAATTAAGCGACGGTTTTATAGACGCCCTGAAACTAAACTGTGGTGCGTATCTTTACAGGTGGGCTATGAAGCACGGATTCCGCAGGGTATGTATGAGGGTGCGAGCAGTGGCAGAGCCAAAAATATTTGTGTGCGGGGCCCGAATATCGACGAGGTGGGGTGGCTATGAAGCACGGACACTTCTCCGAAGGCCGCGTACGAGTGTCGGACACTCCAAGGACACGGACATGCAAGGGACACGGCTGGGACACATGTCCGACACGCCACGTGGCGTGTCGCGCATAAAAGGCATTTAAAAATAGTTGGACACGACTGGAACACGGCTGACATAAATATATAATAACTTTAAAAAAAAAGGGGCAGGAAACATATGTTTTTTTTTCTCCTTTTTTTCACCTGTTTATTCTTTTTTTTTAATCTCTTGTTCAATAAATTGCATTAGCCATATGCATTTTGATTGTTATTATTAGTATGGGATTTAGTATCATTGTGATGTTTGATGTGTAGAATGGATTTAATACTCTTAATGCTTATATGTTTAATGTTGTTCTTAGTATGAAATTAGTATTAATGTGATATTTCATATTTTTTATATATAAAAATATTTATTTAATACCGTGTCCCCGTCGTGTTGTGTCCTGATTTTTTTATATTTGCCGTGTCGGCGTGTCCGTGTCGTGTCGGACACGACACCCGTGTCCGTGCTACATAGTGGGGCGGGCGAAGTTTTGATTTTTGATTTTTTTTTTTTTTTTTTTTTTTTTGAAATAATCAATTGAAAAATTGCAAGATTTTAGGGGTTAGTTTAACTTTTTCACTTTTATTCAATTGACAATTATATATTTAGATTGTCAAATTTGAATTCATTCAAATGTGAGATTCAACAAAAATATCTCCAAAAAAAACACTGTAATAGCACAAATTTGGAATTCTCAATTCACAGAACACTAAACAACAACAAAGAGATTTGTATAAAATACTAACCCTAAGTTAATTTGGTGAAAAACAAAGAGTAAAATACTATTCCTAATTTAATTTGGTGAAACCCAAAATCAACCCACTAGCCTTATTAAGTATTAGACAAAGGATAACAAAAAGGGTTGAATAGTTGGCTACATCATAAATAATTTATTTTGTTTTTAAATGAGGTGGGCCACGTTTGAAATATAAAAAACAATACACATCTATTACTATTTCCCCAGATTTGGGGGCACTTGCCCGCACTCCCTTCCAAGTCCTTCCGCCCGAGGATTTGGAAGAATAAGGCACATGTGCAAGGATTCCAAGCAGGTGCAGATGCAAGTGTGGGTGCAATGGGTATTTTGAAGAATTGATGCTTCATAGGAGGTGGGGAATGGACAAGATATTAGACTTGGGGAGGGTGCATAGAGGGATGATCCTTCTTTCCATTCATTGTTTCCTCACTTACATCGCTCATCTTTCGATAAATCTGCTTCCAGTTCTTCTCTTGCTACCTTGGATTCGTCTAAGTGTAGCTTCAAACTTTTCTTGTCATATGAATGTCCGATAAAGAAACTTTGAAGTTAATCACTCTAGGAGGAATTGGGAAATATTGTGTTAGCGTGGTTGTTTTGAGGGTATATCAATAAATTTCTCAATGCTTCTTACATATTAAATGGACACACCCATCTTTAGAGTTATCTTGTAGATAATTGTAACTCAGTTAACTATGATGTGGGATTAAGTACATATGTGACATGGGTTTGGAGAAAAGGGTGCAGGCACATAATCAGAATGGCATCTTGGGTTAGAAGTACATCATTCAGGTCCAATTATTACTTGTGATTTTCCCCATGAAGGAAATGGTAAAGCAGCCGGTGTTGATGTAGTTTTCTTTGTGAATTACCACATGGCCATTGCGGTTGAAAACCAGCCCACCATTGTAGCATCGGCTTTTCCCTTTTCTGGTCTACCAAGACCAGATGGGAATGCTACCTTGTAACTGAACAAAAATATAACAAAGCCAATTACACCAGGTTGATGGTGCTGGGGTTAGCAATAGTGCTGAGAGTGGGTGGATCAATTGGAAGGGGTAGGGAGATATACTGGATTGATGGAGCTTGGGCCTACAATGGTGAGAGAAGGGCTCGCTGATCGTAGGGCTGACGCCATTGAAGTGTCATAACTTTCAATGCCAATCGATTTTTGCTCGTTTTTTGGGCATACTTATGGCAAACTATTTTAAGTGTTGATAACGTACATATATATATATATATATATATATATATATATATAGAGAGAGAGAGAGAGAGAGAGAGAGAGAAAAGGATCTCAGGAGATCCAAGTTTGAGGACCCTAAACCATTTTTTTTAAATAATAAAAAAAATGGGGGTTGATTTTTTTTTTATGATTTTTAAACATTTCAATAAAACCATCAAATAGCAAAAAAATTGTGGTTGATTTTTCTAAAATAGCAAAAAAAAAAATCATTTTGAGTTAATTTTTTTATATGATTCTACTGAAATATTTAAAAACATAAAAAAAAAAAAAAAAATAGCCCAAAAATATTTTTTTTATTATTTTATCAAAATTGGTCTGCGCTAGCGGTCATCAAATTGAGGTCCTCACTTGATCTGCTCTCTCTCTCTCTCTATATATATATATATATAATAAATTGAGTGGCAATTGAAAGAGAGTTATTGGGATTTACAGGGGTTATTAAAAAGTGTATCAGTGATAGAACACTAATGCATGACAAGAGGAGATTTTGTTAAAAATGGTGGAATGGAGAAGGATAGAAGTGATGATTGGTAGGCATATGCATACCCAAGCAAAACACACACATAAACATGTAGTGTCCTTACCATGTCTCTGTGTATGGAAACATGAAAATATGGATTATAATCGATCAGTAAATCATAGAGTATATAATAAACCAACAGAATAATAGCTTATCAAATTAGTAATAATTGGTTGTTGTGTACAGCATAATTTAACATATATTATATATATATATTTTTTAGAGCATCTCCAATGATGGGAGATGCATCCAAGAAATCAGGTAAATTTAAAGAATGTGTTGTCTGCAATGGTGGAGTAAATAGTTGTATCAAGCATGAGAAAAGGTAGGCATTCTCCAAATTTACAGAACATTTAGCAAATGTGTAAGGTTTATTCGTATCATTTCATATGAACAATATTTGTTTGTATGGGACAAAGAAATGGTTTATCTAATTAACCGTTAATGGTATCAACTCATACGAACAACTGTTGTTTGTATGAATTATTTTAGGGGGAAAAAAACACATACAAACAATTGTTATTCGTGTAAATTATTTAAAAATAACAGTTGTTTGAATGAATTAAAATTACAAATTTGAAGCTTACCACCGTTGTGGAACACCCAACTCACGAATGGTACTCAAAATCAGTTTTGGTTCGGCAAATTTAGCTATCAAGAACATCCACAATTGTGTCATTGCATCTTAGTCCTTGAGCATTTTAAAATATGATCAATTACCAAAAAGTCCATCAAACATTTTTTAATACACGTTTAGTCCAAATTTTTTTATTTTGTTCCAAAAAATCCCTCAAACACCGAGTTAACTAATATTCTCTTATTTTTAAGGGCAATTTACAATTAGGACCCTTGTTAACAATTTTCAAAACATTTAAGGACAATTTACTATTAGGTCCACTAGTTATGCAACTAGCGTAAACTTATATAAGGAGAATTAGTGGTCCTAATTGTTTAAAATTTGTCAAAATTCCTTTGGTATTTAAAATTTGCTTGCGAGGTACCCAAGAGTTGCTATTATTTTTAAAGTTCCGCACTAGAGCCCCACCTACCCCTTTTTTAGTGTTTTTATGTTACGAGGAACTTATTGAAACAAAATAAAAAGACTTATACTAAAGATGTATTAAAAATTATTTGCGAAACTATTTGGTATAAGAACTTTTAAAATATAGCTAGCATCAATTTCATTTTAGCCCTCACAGTCTGACGCTCAACCAAAATTTCAGGAAATATACATTTGAGTTGATGAATACCTTGATTTTGTAGAGTCCCCATATAATTGAATGGCAGACAAATAAGGCACATAGTACTGAACAACAGAATCACAATCATTCAAAATCAAGGGAACTCCAGCCCCATAAGCACTCCACTCCTTAAAAGACTCCCATAAATCACCAACCACAAAGTACGCTTGAAATTCCACGTCACAAGTCCTCCACCCCCTCATAGTCGTCTGTTCAATATTTACACATTTAACCACCCACATAAATTATTAACAAATGAGTTGAGTTGAGTTGAGTTGACTTTAATACAAATTACCAACCTTGGATAGATACTGAGCAGGAACAGATAGCGTGATTGATTCCAAAAACCGTTCTAAATTACACAACGGAGATGCAACCGGTTCTAATATTTGCTTACGAGGATCTTCATTCTGGTTATTTTTCCGAAAGGACCTAGCTTTTGCCGGATTGTAAAATCGATCTTCTCCGCGATTTCTCCCAAATTGTACTCCAGCCCCTAACATTTCTACTCGGATAACGATCGTTAAAAATTGAGAATTGTTGAAATCAAGAGAGAGAGGGTGTGTATATATAGATGGGGTGCGCAAATTTGAATATGTCGTGTTTTTTTACAGTGACGTTGTAATTTAGAGTTGAGTAAATTTTGTTTGGTTAGGTGACGGAAATTTATGCTGTGTGTATTGGGAAATGAGAGAGTGACCGACCCTATGATAATTTTGATTATCCAGTGTTTGAATGCTATCTGATCCGCGTAGTTGAAATAGAGAGATGTAATTGGCTGAGGTAGGTTTAGATTGAGAGGTGGCGGGTGGAGAGAAACGTGTATGGTGAGGATAAGGACAGATGTCCTGTTCTTATCTTTGATTTTGCTTGTCGCGAGAGTGGGTCACACCTACACGTTGGAGGCTACTCGCTAACCTCATCGGAATAAAATAAAAAAAGCAAAATACTAGGGAGAGCCACCTCGTGGACATATTTCGTGGACACACTGTATTAAAAATTTATACCTTATTATTTTGAATCCCGTCAGGGCATCAACCAATGCAATAAATACTTGTACCTATTTTTGTCTTATTCACGGGTCCACGAAATGTGTCCACGAAGTGGGTCTCCCTAGCGTTACTCATGAAAAAAACTCTAATTTCTTAAAAAGTTAGAATTTAAAATAAAAAAAATAAGAATGTTTTTCTATCATGCTTGGTGTCATTTGTGCAAATTTGCCTCCCCAACTCCTTTTATTTTTTTCTGTTTAAAAGTTCTGATTTGTTTCTCGTCAAAAAGCAAAAAAAAAAAATCTTAATTGAATTATAGCTACAATCCTTCATGTAGTTAAGCCACCTTGAGAGTTTAGGTTGAATTTCATATTTCGACCAAACATCTCGAAGAGGTTCATTGGCGACCTATCATTGACTTGTACGATGCGAGTTTATAACACGCGATCTAACAAGCCATTTACGTTGATTTTCAGGTGGAATGAAAATTATGCAAACTCCCCATATCCAATCCTTTTCGAATATAAATTGCCCATAGCACGCTTTGAGCAACGAGTTATGGATATCGTTCAATTTTTAGTTTTATGTTTAATTTATTGAACTATTTTTAAATGAATAGATTGGTTCGTTATTGAATTAAGTTAATGAATATTAACTTGGATAAATTAATTAAATTTTAATAAGTTTATTGGACTATTTAGACTTTAAATATATACATCAGTTGGTTCTTGAATTAATTAAATTAAGATAATGGATATAAGCTTTGATGAATTATATAAATAATATTAAATTAATTAAATTGATTAGTTTTTAAATGCATAAATTGATTACTTAATTTAATGAATATAAGCTTTAAGTTAATTAACTTCGTTAGTCAATTAAAATCATATTTCAATTACATTACAAAAATTTTATTCCAATAATTAATAAACGATTGAGCACTGGTAGGGCACAACCCACAAGTTTCATTTTTTTCATGGGATAATAAGGTTCACGCCGTTGGACTTCACGATACTAATAAGGGTAGAGGTGGGTAGGGGAGAGATCATTTCATTCGCTAGTGGGGATGAGAGATTTCAGCATGTTAATACATCCAAAGTAAGCACATTGCATACTACTTGCTTTCGTCTAAGACTGGTATATGGATTTGTGAGTCTTAGCTAGTAAATACTAGTAATATAAAATAACATATGAATACATTGTCACTACTAACTTGCAAATTGTAATACCCCGTATTTTTATGCTATATTAATTTGGTGATTTATTAAATTTAAAGTGAGTTATTAATTTAAAATAAATCCGGAAATTAATCACTTTATAATTATTAACGTGATGTGAGTTAGTAATTGTGGGAAACTTGTTGTTGAATATTATTAATGAGTAAAGTAATATATAATATTGGTTATATTAAATGTCACGAGTGACTAAAATGATAATTTTGGAAATTTAAGTCGGGACGCGCCCGTGTCGCGTCGAGACTAAATATTGATTAATAAAAGTGAATAAATTATAAGTCACCCGTATGGTCATTTTGAGTGCGTCAAAGTGTCCGAAAGGGTCGAGATAGTCAGAAAAGTATACCCGGGGGTTTCGTTTGGGTCTCGGGGCATTTTTAGGCCTATTTAGCACCTCGGGATGGCATTTTGGACATTTTACATTTTTGGGTAATTAAACCCACGAAATTTCAAGGGTTATATCAGATGGCTAAGGTTGCCTTCTAGGGTTAAAACAACCAAAGACAAGTGACGGCCATAGGAGAGGGAAGGAGGAAGCTTTCCAAGCAATCCAAGGTCAAAAAGTCAACCGATTTCACCGCCACCACCACCAACGCGTAGATCGCGCGACGAGGAACGCTACCACAGCAATATCGTCCAAAAATCAGAATTCTGAAAATCTCAAGCAAGTGTTTATCTTGCTTATTTTCGTTAATGCATCACTCATGTTAGTCTATGGATGATTAGAATGAGTTTCATGGAAGAAAACCCAAGTTGGAGATTGGAAATCCCATGTAGTAATGATTTGAATGATGATCTGGAAACCCCTTCACATGTAGAGGATTAAACCATGAATTTATGATGTTTTAGAAGAAGAAAATTCTGGAAAAGATTGATTAG
This sequence comes from Sambucus nigra, assembly GCA_949130495.1. Taxonomy (NCBI): domain Eukaryota; kingdom Viridiplantae; phylum Streptophyta; class Magnoliopsida; order Dipsacales; family Adoxaceae; genus Sambucus; species Sambucus nigra. Next base: position 286,677,217 of record OX422215.1, on the reverse strand, counting down.
AACCATGTTAAAGAAATTCTAGGGTTCTTGTGATTTTTATGAAGTTTTTGCCTATAAATCCATGGTTATTGATGTAAAATTACATGCTTTACGTAGAAGATGAATAATATGGGTGTTGTGACACCCCGACTAATTAAATACCAGGTAGCTACTCCTTTATTAAATTAATTCAAAATGCCAAGTTGGTCCAGTTAATAGCATCACTGTCGAAAACATTTTAAAGATTACTAACCACCTAGTATTTAAAAAGTAAGTGCCAAATTTTAATTTAAGTCCGATTAACATGCAACAAGTGTAATAAAGAATAATAACACCATTCACCATAATGAAGTAAATAGAATAACCATCACGCAATGTAAATAAAGTCTGGAGGAAAACTCCTCACTACAATCCCACAACTGAAATAAGTAAACCGAATACTAAAACAATACATGCCAAAGTCTGAAAACTGTAATGGAAAGATGTCTCTAATAGAAATGGGCAACATGCCCTACAACTGATAGATAATGAATCTGGAATCCAAGTGATAGAAGCGTCTACAAGCAAATCCCTCTAGCTTCCACAAACAGCTACAGCTCGTCACCTGAATGAGTATCCTATGCATGGTGTCCTTGTGGCTGGGCACCTAAAATGGTTTTACAAAGAAAAATAGATTTGAAATCAAACGGGTCAGACCCCAATGTGGAGATATTTTAAAAACCTGCAAGTGCTTTAAAATCATTTAAAACATTAAATGCAAAGTACATGTTAGGACGTGCACTCACATGATATTCTCACCTCTCGTCTAACTGTGCACTCCTAACGTAAGTACCCATCTATAACGACATAAACCACTAGCTAAGTGACATCATATCTAGCTAGACTATCATAGGTCCTACCCATATTACTCGGTTCTATTAACATTATAACGCTCGTAATTAAATAGGGGTTTAACGTAAACTCAGATGCTCAAAATGCAATATATTACACTATCAGCTAACCCGTTATGTTTTTCTCGAAACAATACCGTAATTATATTCATAACATTAACATGAAGGTTCCCATTAATTAAGTGTATATTATTCACATCATAAATATACAATACAAGCACCCCGAGAACTAAGCTGCGGTGCACACATACTCTGCTATCCATCCCGGTACATCACGTACATAAGGATTACATATTCCGAATCTCTTAGGAATAGTTCACAGATAACAACATCACAAATAATGGAGGCGAACACAGTCACATCACATGGGTCACGCACATACCTACGCTCCCACGATCAGCGGACTTATTAATATCCCAATAAGTCTTTCTATGACCTATGTTCATCAAGGTAACCAGTCTAAATCCGGGCAACACAAGGATTAGAGGGCCCTAAGCGAACGCAAATCTCCCGTGATAGCAAGTATGGTAGGTATGTCATACACACAATTCATATACCAATACTAAGTAAACACATGTCTTAGTAATCCCGTAGTTTAATCGTAGTTCTATTCTCATTCTAGTACCAATATATAATTTACACACTTTATACGATTCCGGTTTATAATCATACGCGTCATAATCTATTCTCACGTCGTAGTAGACACTCACGTCTCAACCCAAACGGTTCATTGATTTAAATCACTCGTATATAATTTACTCTTCATCATAACCCAAAAGTCCCAAATCTATCCATATATCATCAAAGGAAGGTTATCTATATCCTCGAACAAGTTTACGGGACTCCAAAAATCGAAACAGGCCAAAAAGGCCTAAACTGTCAACTCGTTAGAAGTCTCGTTCGAACGAGGCTGTTCGAACGAGATCAACTGTCAACTCGTTAGAAGTCTCGTTCGAACGAGGATGTTGGAACGAGATCCAATTCGTTCGAACGACCTGGGCAGGGGCTTCTAACGACCTACCAGTTTCGTCCCAGATTTGTCTAATCTCGTTTTTCACCATTTTTAACACCTCAAGTCTCAACCAAAATTCGTCCAATCAATGTTTTAAGGTCTCCAATCATCCTAAAACATACTAAGGTCATAAACTAACACCTTTTAAGTAATTAATACATCCTAAACATCATTAGATCACAAGATTCTACACTTTTCTCCAATTCTTTTCAAGAACACAAACCCTAACATTTTAAATCATGAATTAACCCAATATAAATCCGTTTTAATTTCTTCCAATCACAAAAATCATGAGAATAATCATCTACCTATCATTCTACATGCAATTCTCCTCAAGATTTTCAAGTTCTAAGTTCCAAACTACATGGGTTTTCATATTTCACCAAGAACAAACATAAAATTTGAATTATCTAACATGGAAAGAACATTCTCTGAAATTAAATGGAATTAAGTCACTTGCCTCGAGTTTATCTCTGATTTAGATGTTGGTTTGATGGAGCTTTTATGCAGATTTTCCTTTCTCTCTCTTTCCCCAAGCTTCTTCTCCAATGGTGGCTAGGGTTTGCTTTGGGAAGGTATTAGAAAACCTAATTCTAATAACCTACGTAGCTTGTTGGGTTAATATGGGTTGGTTAGTGGCTTAGTGGGTCAATTCCCAATCAGATTAAAACTCCCAATTTTCGTCACTTTTAATTCTCCAAAAATACAAAATTACTAAAATGCCCTTTATGTTGCCGGTATGGCCTAAAGATACCCCGGGACCCAAACTAAACCCCCGGCTAGTGTTTTCTGACTATCTCGACCCTTCCGGACGCGTTGGCGCACTCAAAACGACCATACGGTTTATAGAATTTAAATTCACTTTTATAATTAAAATAATACACCATGACGCGGCGGTCACACGCGTCTCAACAAAATTCCTAAAATGCCGTATATCAATCTCACGACAAATTTTTCATAATTCAATATTCATATAGAACATGTATGCACATAATCAAATACCAACTCGCATCTCGTTAGTATTTTTAACCCGGATTAATTTCCAATTAATACGCATTTAATTAATTAATCCCAAAAATAAATATAGCCAAAAGTACGGGGTATTACATACTTCCCCCCTAATAACTGAATTTCGTCCCGAAATTCGAAACTAGAAAGTACCTGCTAAAAATAACTCTGGATAACGTTCGCGCATCTCATCCTCGCGCTCCCATGTGGACTCCTCGACATTGTGATGTCTCCACTGAACATGCACTAACGGGACTATCTTTTACCACAGTTTCCTCTCGCTTCGGTCCAAAATAGCAATTGACCCCTCCTCGTAGGAGCTATCCGGCTGGAGATAGATGTCCTCCACAGCAATGTGAGAATGAGCCAAATTATCTCTAAGGTATTTCCTCAGCGAGGAAATATGGAACACATCATGAATCCGATGCAAATGCTCCGGTAACCCAAGTCTATACGCAACCGGTCCGATCCGCTCAATAATAGGAAACGGCCCCACATACCTCGGTGCCAACTTCCCCTTCTTCCCGAAACGCATAATCCCCTTCATCGTAGATACCCTGAGCAAAACCTGGTCCCCTACTTGGAACTCCCTGAAAAATCTCTTCGCATCAGCATAACTTTTCTGCCTGTCTTGAGCTACCCGAATGCGACTCCGAATCAACTCAATCCTTGCCGAAGTATCCTGAATCACTTCCGGCCCAAGCAGTTTTTTGTCCCCCACCTCTAACCAACATGCTGGGGAACGACAAGGCCTACCGTACAATGCCTCAAACGGAGCCATGCCAATAGTAAACTGATAGGAGTTGTTGTAAGCAAACTCCACCAGTGGAAGATACTGCTCCCATCCACCCCCGAAGTCAATAATGCACATGCGTAGCATGTCCTCCAACATCTGATTTGTGCGCTCGGTCTGCCCATCAGTCTGCGGATGATAAGCCGTACTCAACCGCAGTTCCGTGCCCATGGCCTCCTGGAAACTCTCCCAAAACCTCAAAACAAATATCTTGTCTCTGTCAGACACGATATATAGGGGCACACCGTGAAGTCTCACAATCTCTGAAATGAAGAGCTGGGCATACTGTCCCGTAGTGTAGTCAGTCCTTACGGGTAAAAAGTGAGCGACTTTGGACAACCTGTCCACAATTACCCAAACGGAGTCGTGACCCCTCTGCGACGTAGGCAACCCCGTGATAAAGTCCATGGATATGCTCTCCCACATCCACACCGGGACCTCCAACGGCTGTAGCAATCCTTCCGGTCTCTGATGATCCACTTTTACAAGCTGACAAGTGGCGCATTTCGAAACAAACTCAGCGATATCTCTCTTCATACCGCTCCACCAATATTGGCGTCTCATATCTTGGTATATTTTGTCCCCTCCGGGGTGTACCGCGAACCGTGAGCCGTGCGACTCTGCCATCACCTCGTGTCACAATTTCTCCCCTTCCGGAACTACCAATCTCCCATTGAAGCGTAATCCCCCGTCTGAGCTAACGGTATAGGACTCGGCTCCCTCTGCTAGTAATCGAACTATCTGCTCCTGACAGAACGAGTCATTAGCCTGTGCCCGTACTACCTTCGTGACAATCTGCGGTGTAACGGTCATCACAGACATGAAAGATCGGGCCACTGCATCCTGGTGTCCCAACTCCTTCCACTTTGTCTTCCACACCTCTGCCACCTCATCTGCTGGTCTACGGCTCAATGCGTCTGCTACCACGTTAGCCTTGCCTGGGTGATACTGGATATCGAACTGGTAGTCTTTCACAAACTCAATCCACCTACGCTGCCGCATATTCAACTCCTTTTGCGTGAACAGGTACTGTAGGGACTTGTGATCCGTGAACAGTTGGAACTTCTCCCCCAAAAGATAGTGCCTCCAAATCCGTAGGGCAAATACCACTGCCGCTAACTCCAAATCATGCGTGGGGTAATTCTTCTCATGAGGCTTAAGCTTACGGGAAGCATAAGCTATGGCCTGTCTCTCCTGCTGCAGTACACCTCCAAGTCCTTGTAAAGACGCGTCGATGTAAACCAAATACTCAACTCCCGATCTCGGCAATGCTAACACAGGTGCTGAGGTTAATTTGTCCTTCAATTCATCGAATGCCAACTGACAGGCATCACTCCAGATGAATGGCACACCCTTACGAGTCAGATGTGTCAAAGGACCTGCAATCTCCGAGAAACCCCGAATAAACCTCCTGTAGTATCCTGCTAAACCCAAGAAACTTCGAATCTCCGTTGGTGTCGTGGGCTGTCCCCACTCCCTCACCGCGGATACTTTCCCCGGATCAACAGATATTCCCCGGTCGGAAATAATGTGTCCCAAAAACTGGACCTCCTTCAGCCAAAACCCGCATTTCTCGTATTTTGCATACAATTCGTTCTGACAAAGTGTCTGCAAAACCTGCCTCAAATGCTCGGCGTGCTCCTCCTCTGTCTGGGAGTAAACCAGAATATCATCAATGAAGACAATGACAAACTGGTCTAGGAAATCCCTGAACACTCTGTTCATCAAGTCCATAAACACTGCTGGAGCGTTGGTCAAATCGAAAGGCATAACCCGAAACTCGTAAGAACCATATCTCGACAAGAACGCGGTCTTCGAGACATCCTCCTCCCGGATACATAACTGATGGTATCCCGATCTCAAATCAATCTTCGAGAAGAAAGAAGCTCCTCTCAACTGGTCGAATAAGTCATCGATTCGAGGCAACGGATACTTATTCCGTATCGTGACTTTATTCAACTCTCGGTAGTCCACACACAATCTCAGTGAACCATCCCTCTTCTTCATAAACAAAACTGGGGCGCCCCAAGGTGAGGTACTCCTATGAATAAAACCCTGGCCTAACAGCTTCTCTATCTGATCTCGTAGCTCTCGCATCTCTGTCGGAGCCATACGGTATGGTGCACGTGCTATAGGCCTCATATCTGGAAATAGGTCTATAACAAAATCTATCTCTCGACTGGGGGGTAGGCCTGGTATCTCCTGAAACACATCCGAATACTCCCTGACTACTGGGATAGAATCTAAAGGAATCACTACCTCCTTAGAGGTATCCTCCTCAATGTAATACAGATGAGCGGTCGATCCTCCCTCTGGGCGAGGCATCGCCACTACAAACATCTCTTGCCCCGGAATGGCAAAAACAATGCTCCCGCTGAAGAAATCAATCATGGCCCTATAAGCTACGAGCCAATCCATACCGATAATCACATCGTGAACATGCATATCTAATACCAACATGTCTGCAGGTAATACCAAACCACCAATCTCTACCCCCACTCCCCGGCATATAAAGAAAATAAGTGACCCACTTCCCAATGGTGAGTCGACACACGTCACTGTGCTCTCTGCCGTAGCTAACAATCCTAAAGCTTTCGCGAAGTGTGTAGCTATAAAACAATGTGTAGCCCCCGTATCAAACAATACCCGACCCATAGTGCCATGGATAGGAAACGTACCCTCAATCGCGGGCGGTGAATGTGGAATTGCAGCTTGGTGAGCGTTATAGACACGTCCATACTGTAGCTGCCCCTGCTGAGCTGGGACTGCTGGAATGGGTGGCAATGCTGCCATCTGTGGCGGTGCGGGGAGAGCGGCGGGAAACATAGGCCTCTGTGGCTCCTGGCGAGCACCCTGCTGCTGCTGCTGTGGGGCCCTGCCCCTATCAGGACAATCCTGTCGCTTATGGCCAGTCTTGCCACAAACAAAACACTTCCCTGGGAAGTTCCCTCCTCTCTGCCCCTGCGGCCCCCGGCCCTGGTGGCCGTTACCGTTCCTCCCTTGGCCCTGCTGGCCCTGGTGAAATTGCTGCCCATTCTGCCCCTGTTGGCTCTGATGGCCGTTTGGACCCTGATGGCCCTGACGGAAACCTCCTTGTCCCTGTCTGTAGTTCCCTGATCGGAACCTCTTCTGATCCCCCTGCTGGGTACCCTGCTTACCCTGTCTCTGCCCCTGAACAGATTGTGCCCCACCGGCACCATTTCCTCCAGTCCTGCCCTGATGGCTAAACTCTCCTGACCTCTTGCTCTCAGCCATATGAAAGCGGTGGTCCTGGCAGTGTAACAAAGCAGCATTAACCACATCAGAATACGTGGCCAACGAAAGGTTCCCCAACAGATGCTGACGGATCCTCCATGTCAACCGTCCGTGAACTTCTCAATCTTCTTCTTCTCTGTTGGTATCTCATCTGGAACGATATTCAACAGATATGTGAACTCGGCCTCATACTCAGCCACAGTATTACCCTCCTGCTTCAGACTCATCAATTTCCTCCTCATTTCCGTGTGAATAGCCGACGGAAAGTACTTGCGATCAAACCGCACCCAGAAGTCCTGAATAGTGAGAGTATCCCTCTCCTCCATGGTGGTAATAGACTCCCACCACTGTAGCACAGATCCAACTAGCTTGAAAGTAGCTAGCACCTGCTTCTGGACGTCCGTGGACTCATACATCCTCAAGTGCCTCTGCATATCCTTCCTCCACTGGCTCGAGACTACCACATCTGAGCTACCTGCAAACTCTGGCGGATGCGCTTTCTGAAAAGCGTCACGTACACGTTCCCAAGCAGACGGGAATGCATTTTCCTGTACTGGCGCGGCAACCGGCGCCTGAGGTGGTGCCTGCTGAACAACGGCAATTGCGGTATTTACCGCTTGGGCTACTATAGCTGTAACCTCAGCGGCGTTCATCATGCCCTGAACTGGAGCGGGCTGGGGTTCGAGCGTTGCATCCCTGGAAACTCGTCGTGCACGTCGTGGAGGCATCTGAAATAAGAACAAAGTTTATAAGTTCGTTGTTTATAAACTTACGATAGCTGAAGAACGAAGCATACACAAAAAGAGTACAACAGTCCTAAAATATAGGGCTCTATATCAAAGAAACTTAGCGGAAACATAATAAGCCGTCAGATCCTAAAGGACACTAGAACCTGATGCTCTGATACCACCTGCGACACCCCGACTAATTAAATACCGGGTAGCTACTCCTTTAATAAATTAATTCAAAATTCCAAGTTGGTCCAGTTAATAGCATCACTATCGAAAACATTTTAAAGATTACTAATCACCTAGTATTTAAAAAGTAAGTGCCAAATTTTAATTTAAGTCCGATTAACATGCAACAAGTGTAATAAAGAATAATAACACCATTCACCATAATGAAGTAAATAGAATAACCATCACGCAATGTAAATAAAGTCTGGAGGAAAACTCCTCACTACAATCCCACAACTGAAATAAGTAAACCGAATACTAAAACAATACATGCCAAAGTCTGAAAACTGTAATGGAAAGATGTCTCTAATAGAAATGGGCAACATGCCCTACAACTGATAGATAATGAATCTGGAATCCAAGTGATAGAAGCGTCTACAAGCAAATCCCTCTAGCTTCCACAAACAGCTACAGCTCGTCACCTGAATGAGTATCCTATGCATGGTGTCCTTGTGGCTGGGCACCTAAAATGGTTTTACAAAGAAAAATAGATTTGAAATCAAACGGGTCAGACCCCAATGTGGAGATATTTTAAAAACCTGCAAGTGCTTTAAAATCATTTAAAACATTAAATGCAAAGTACATGTTAGGACGTGCACTCACATGATATTCTCACCTCTCGTCTAACTGTGCACTCCTAACGTAAGTACCCATCTATAACGACATAAACCACTAGCTAAGTGACATCATATCTAGCTAGACTATCATAGGTCCTACCCATATTACTCGGTTCTATTAACATTATAACGCTCGTAATTAAATAGGGGTTTAACGTAAACTCAGATGCTCAAAATGCAATATATTACACTATCAGCTAACCCGTTATGTTTTTCTCGAAACAATACCGTAATTATATTCATAACATTAACATGAAGGTTCCCATTAATTAAGTGTATATTATTCACATCATAAATATACAATACAAGCACCCCGAGAACTAAGCTGCGGTGCACACATACTCTGCTATCCATCCCGGTACATCACGTACATAAGGATTACATATTCCGAATCTCTCAGGAATAGTTCACAGATAACAACATCACAAATAATGGAGGCGAACACAGTCACATCACATGGGTCACGCACATACCTACGCTCCCACGATCAGCGGACTTATTAATATCCCAATAAGTCTTTCTATGACCTATGTTCATCAAGGTAACCAGTCTAAATCCGGGCAACACAAGGATTAGAGGGCCCTAAGCGAACGCAAATCTCCCGTGATAGCAAGTATGGTAGGTATGTCATACACACAATTCATATACCAATACTAAGTAAACACACGTCTTAGTAATTCCGTAGTTTAATCGTAGTTCTATTCTCATTCTAGTACCAATATATAATTTACACACTTTATACGATTCCGGTTTATAATCATACGCGCCATAATCTATTCTCACGTCGTAGTAGACACTCACGTCTCAACCCAAACGGTTCATTGATTTAAATCACTCGTATATAATTTACTCCTCATCATAACCCAAAAGTCCCAAATCTATCCATATATCATCAAAGGAAGGTTATCTATATCCTCGAACAAGTTTACGGGACTCCAAAAATCGAAACAGGCCAAAAAGGCCTAAACTGTCAACTCGTTAGAAGTCTCGTTCGAACGAGGCTGTTCGAACGAGATCAACTGTCAACTCGTTAGAAGTCTCGTTCGAACGAGGATGTTGGAACGAGATCCAATTCGTTCGAACGAACTGTACCTTCTAACGAGATCTCGTTCGAACGAAGTTATCGAACGAAGTTCCCTTTCGTTATAAGCGACTGGTCAATTCGTTAGAAGCTCGTTCGAACGAGTTCGTTCGAACGACCTGGGCAGGGGCTTCTAACGACCTACCAGTTTCGTCCCAGATTTGTCTAATCTCGTTTTTCACCATTTTTAGCACCTCAAGTCTCAACCAAAATTCGTCCAATCAATGTTTTAAGGTCTCCAATCATCCTAAAACATACTAAGGTCATAAACTAACACCTTTTATGTAATTAATACATCCTAAACATCATTAGATCACAAGATTCTACACTTTTCTCCAATTCTTTTCAAGAACACAAACCCTAACATTTTAAATCATGAATTAACCCAATATAAATCCGTTTTAATTTCTTTCAATCACAAATATCATGAGAATAATCATCTACCTATCATTCTACATGCAATTCCCCTCAAGATTTTCAAGTTCTAAGTTCCAAACTACATGGGTTTTCATATTTCACCAAGAACAAACATAAAATTTGAATTATCTAACATGGAAAGAACATTCTCTGAAATTAAATGGAATTAAGTCACTTGCCTCGAGTTTATCTCTGATTTAGATGTTGATTTGATGGAGCTTTTCTGTAGAATTTCCTTTCTCTCTCTTTCCCCAAGCTTCTTCTCCAGTGGTGGCTATGGTGGCTAGGGTTTGCTTTGGGAAGGTATTAGAAAACCTAATTCTAATAACCTACGTAGCTTGTTGGGTTAATATGGGTTGGTTAGTGGCTTAGTGGGTCAATTCCCAATCAGATTAAAACTCCTAATTTTCGTCACTTTTAATTCTCCAAAAATACAAAATTACTAAAATGCCCTTTATGTTGCCGATATGGCCTAAAGATACCCCGGGACCCAAACTAAACCCCCGGCTAGTGTTTTCTGACTATCTCGACCCTTCCGGACGCGTTGGCGCACTCAAAACGACCATACGATTTATAGAATTTAAATTCACTTTTATAATTAAAATAATACACCATGACGCGGCGGTCACACGCATCTCAACAAAATTCCTAAAATGCCGTATATCAATCTCACGACAATTTTTTCATAATTCAATATTCATATAGAACATGTATGCACATAATCAAATACCAACTCGCATCTCGTTAGTATTTTTAACCCGGATTAATTTCCAATTAATACGCATTTAATTAATTAATCCCAAAAATAAATATAGCCAAAAGTACGGGGTATTACAGGTGTATACTGATTATAGTACGAATTTTAGGAGGTTTGGGTGTGAAAAATCTGGATTTGGATGAGGTTATGTGTTAGAACCCGTAACTGGTTAACTGTAGAATTCGCCATACCTGCTTAATCGATCGATCGAGCCAAGAGCTTCGATCGATCGAAGGTTCGATCGATCGAGCCCTGCCCTCGATCGATCGACCCCTCCTGGCAGACTTAAATTCCCCTTTTAAAATTGTTGAATTGATTCTAAATGAAGAATACTCCTTAGACATCCTTATTAAAATATTTTGGGAGATAAAGATGACCAGTAGGATTTATTAATGATTAAGGGACCTTTAATATAAGGCAAAATTTGTATTTTTGGGGTGTTTATATATAAGGACAATAGAATTTTGTATTAAATGGAGAGATACGTAAAATGGTTACGATGGAAAATAGATAAATACCCACTGAATTTTACACTTGGGAGGATAGAGTCCATGAGTGTTACGTAGTAAGTTAAAATAATCCCTCAAATTAAAGTTAGAGACGAACCGTTATACGTGATGACTAATAATGGGAAAATGAGGATAAATGTCGTGATTATGGGTTATGGGATGAACCTAAATTGATAGGATAAAAGTAGTATATTTATATGACTGTTTATGCATATACTATATACATGTAAAAATCATGCCCGCGCTACTTGCTATCCCTGAGGTTACCGCGCTGGGACAGTCTTATCTCGATGGGACCTTTATGGGGGATATTGACTCGTACCCTAGAAGATAGATATCCTTGGTACAGGCTATCTGATCGATGGTCAGACGGTCCTAAGAGACGTGAGGGTATGTGCTGACCTCTTAGAGACTTGGAATCTATGCTTCGCCTCAATATTGTTTGTGTATGTGTTAATACAGTTCGAGAGTGATTCCGAACTTGTATTTCCCTTAGTACGAGAGATACGGGGATTGGATAGCAGAGTATGCCCGTACCATAATTTTTATGTGGGGTGCTGTTAGAATATATATATATATATTATACGAGTATTTAATATATATATGAAATGCTGAAATTTGGAACTGCCTACTGTGTTATGGTAAGTGTACGACCCCCCCGGAGAAATAGGGAAGAGAGGAGACTTGACTTAGACCAGATTGAGGAAATGAGGGAAGACGCAGAGATAAGGCAAGCCGCCTACCAACAGAGGACTGCAAGGTTTTACAACCAAAGGGTGAAGCAGAGTCCAATTGCAGTGAGGGACTTAGTACTCAAAAAGACTTGGCAGAAGCCCAACAAGCTCCACCCGAATTGGCATGGACCATATAGGGTCATCGATGAAGTTGTCCCTGGGACCTATAGACTAGAAAACCTAGAAGAGGAACCCTTTTCCAACCCCTGGAATGCAGATCATTTGAAGAAATACTATCAATAATTTTGTAAAGTCCTATCGGACCACAGTTGTAATGAACGTGTTGCTCTAACAGAACACTTGTAATGTTAATGAGAATGTCACATTGATCCCTCATTTTGTGTTTGATTAATCCTAGTGTGATTGGGGTGATACTCGGTAGGACCACCCTCGGCTATGATGAGGGTCAACGGTGGGGACGACCCCTCATTCACCCTCAAGAAAGACGAGGGGGGACTTTAAAAACCATTAGGTTGGTGAAAAACCACCCTCGGCTATGATGAGGGCAAATGGTGGGGACGACCCCTCATTCACCCTCAAGAAAGACGGGGGGGGGGGGGGGGGGACTTGAAATTTAAAATATCATTAAGTTGGTGGAAACCATCCTCGGCTATGATAAGGGTCAATGGTGGGGACAACCCCTCATTCACCCTCAAGAAAGACGAGGGGAACTTGAAATTTAAAACATCATTAAGTTAATGGAAACCACCCTTGGCTATGATGAGGGTCAATGGTGGGGACGACCCCCCATTCACCCTCAAGAAAGACGAGGGGGGACTTGAAATTCAAAACATCATTAAGTTGGTGGAAACCACCCTCGGCTATGATGAGGGTCAATGGTGGGGACGACCCCTCATTCACCCTCAAGAAAGACGAGGGGGGACAAAAAAAACCATTAGGTTGGTGAAAAACCACCCTCGGCTATGATGAGGGCAAATGGTGGGGACGACCCCTCATTTACCCTCAAGAAAGACGAGGGGGAACTTCAAATATAAAACATCAGTAAGTTGGTGATAACCACCCTCGGCTATGATGAGGGCAAATGGTGGGGACGCCCCCCCCCCCCCCAATTCACCCTCAAGAAAGACGAGGGGGACTTCAAATATAAAACATCAGTCAGTTGGTGGAAAACCACCCTCGGCTATAATGAGGGCAAATGATGGGGACAACTCCTCATTTACCCTCAAGAAAGACGAGGGGGGAATTCAAAATTTAAAACATCATTTAGTTGGTGGGAAACCACCCTAAGCTATGATGAGGGCAAATGGTGGGGACTACCCCTCATTTACCATCAAGAAAGACGAGGGAGGGGTTAGTGAGATTGTTAATTTAAAAACATCACAAGGCAAATCATACAAGAGACAAGTATAGAAGACAGAAAGAGGCATTATATTACAAAATGTTAATGTTTGTCCAACAAAAGTAAGGTACAAAAATGTGATACATAAAGAGGGTATTGGCTACAAACCACCACCCTATTGACTGGCATCAGAGGGCAAGGCCTCAACATCTATGGGAGTTTCCTTTATGACTAAGACAGGCCGAGCCTCAGACGTGCATGTTCCTTCTACATGCACCTGAGATTCCACTTGAGTTAAGGCTTCAATAATAAGAGGATCATCCAGTTGAACTACCTCAAGAGAGGGACAGACAGACGATACTGCATCAGCGAACTTAAGGACAACCCACCGACAGGTCGTCCTAATCCCCCTCTCTAAGTACTCAAGATCGAAGCCTTGAAACTCGTCTGAGAGTTTGTAGTCCTCCACAGCATCAGCCTCAGCTTTCTTTACTACCCCCTCAAGCTCAGTCTTAAATTGAACCCCCAGGTTGATCAAGGCTTCATCCTTCTCTTTAATAAGAAAGTCCTTGGCCTTCAGGTCTTCATCATGATGCTTCGTTAGCTCGTCCAGGACCCTTGCATGTTCGGTCCTTGCACTCTCCAATTCGGCTCTTGTAGTCTTGAGCTCGATCTGCAGGTCAGCCTCATGCTGAATGGCCCTCTCGGCTTTATGAAACTTCTATTGGTTCTCAGCCATCCACTTGGTAGCTAATGTGAAGGCACAAATAGACTGCATAGAAAAAAACACATGTTAAGGGGCCGAGGAAACAGTTAGTGAAAAAATTCAACTAAGGAAATGAAGTAAAAATAAATACCTCGCCAGAGTGTGCAGACCATAGTCATACACCTTCGTCGGGGGCATCGTGGACAAGAAGTCATAGTCAGCGACCGAGGGGGCAGAGAACATAGAATCCTTGGCCGCCCTCAGATTAGCCATCAGGGAAGACGGCTCAGCCTTCAAGAATGTTAAGTTTTTGGACCAAAAGGCTCCCATGCTGGAAGGGGAGCCAGTCCCCTCAAACGACTCCACCCTCGCCCTCGTCCTTGAATCCGACCGAGGGTCAACAGTACTTTAGGCTCTTTTCTTTTATGACTGTCAGCAGTCAGCTCAACAAGTGTCGCCCTCACGGCCTTTTTCTTCCTCGGAGGCTGCTGAGGCTCCTTGCCTTTCTTCTTGCCTAGAACAGACAGTAAGCTTGGGGCAGTCATTTCCCAAAGATGGTGAGAGATACCTGCAGGATGACCTGAAAAGGAGATGATACATCAGAAAAATACAGAGGCAAAGATAAAACACTTGGAAAAAATCAAAGATTGAGCAAAAATAATAACTCACATAGCTCTGTCAAGGGGCCGACCCTCATACCAGCTTCTTTGAGGAACCGAGGGGTCATCAAATCTTCAAACTTTGCAAGTTCACCCTCTTTCCCTCGTTCTCTCAAATACTCGACTATGTCCTTTTCATCCAAACTAAGTTCGGGGTCTGACCTAGCCTTCATAGAGGGGTTAGACCATCTCCTTGGAACCCTCGGATCGTCTTCCAAAGGCTGGGCTCCGGCAGCAAATTCCCATCCCCCAGATATGAAGAAACATCTCTTCTTCCAGTCATGGTTAGAGGTTCGTGCCACGTGGAGAAGTTTTTTTATCGAACTTCCTCGCCCCCAGATGATAGTACCCAGGCTATTTGGATGAGGAAGTGATATTATAGCAAGCCAAGAACACATCGGCTGAAGGCTCGTCAGTGAAGGTATTCTTCCACAAGGAGACATAACCGAGGATAGTCCTCCAGGAGTTGGGAGGGAGTTGAGAGGGGGCAACGCCGAGGGCTGACAATATATTGACTATGGCAGGGTGTAGAGGGAACCTATCGCCGACCTTTAACATCTGTTCATATACAGCGATCTCTCCCTCTTTACCCTCG
This sequence comes from Sambucus nigra, assembly GCA_949130495.1. Taxonomy (NCBI): domain Eukaryota; kingdom Viridiplantae; phylum Streptophyta; class Magnoliopsida; order Dipsacales; family Adoxaceae; genus Sambucus; species Sambucus nigra. The sequence continues at coordinate 286,661,949 of OX422215.1, read as the reverse complement.
AAGACTTTCTCAGACTTAGAGGGAACCCTTATACTTATGTTGGGGGGCACACCAAATGTATGCCTCCATAGCAAGAGGTCGCGATCCCTAACGGTGGAAACATAAGCTGAGGCATGGGAGGTGTCAACTGGGTCAGCGTCTGAGTCCTCACCATCATCATCAGTCCCCTCTCCCTCGGCCTTATCACCTGTTAGAGGTCCACCAGGAAAGGCTATCTGGAAGGCATGAGGGGATAAAGTTATCACAAGAACAACCTCGAAAAGGGCCATTCCCTCGGCCTGTCGTCCTGGGCTAAGATCAAATGTTTCTCTCCTCCCAGAAGGCCTAACGCCTGTTGGTGACGATGCTCTCTCATCTATCTCTCCTTCATATGAATGAATCTCGGATGGACGATAAGGCGACCCGCCGAACTCAGATGGTACAATAATGGCTAATGGAATGAGAAAAATAGATCATACCCAATTAGGGTTGGCACCTCATCTTATTTCTGCCTCTTCTTCTACTCGTATGATCTCTACGAAGAACTTCTCTCTCAGCGATGGGAATTACTCAGTTAAATTGTAAAGCCTCTTAAGCATTAAGGGTAAGACCCTACACTTAGAAGAATTTGGCTAAGACAACTACAAATAAGTTGGCAGTTGACCAAAACCAAAGAAGGAAAAGGTTTTAATCAAGAACATTCAAGAAAGGGAAGAACTCGACTTGCCGAAGAAGGGATCGAAAAACATAAGGAAACCCTAGAAACACTACAAGGGGGCGTCAACCCCAATGCATGAAATGAAAATGAAGATTAAAAATGGAATTTATGGCAAAGATAAGTACCTGAAGACGAAAGCAACGGCTGAATGAAGCTTAGTACAGAAAGGTTGAAGAAATGGTTATGAAAGCTGTTGAGAAGCTAGAGAGAGAGAGCGAGTTAAGGCGCGAAGAAGAAGAGGAAAGGAAATGATTTCAAAAATTATTTAAATACCTTGCTAATGAGTGGGCCCATTAACCAAGGCAGAACACAGCCCACGAGGAGGGCATCATTAGGGCACAAAGTCCCAAGCAAAGTGTGCAGCCACCACGCCTAGGAAATTGGAACGACAATGGATATCTGCCGAAGTGTCACATCAGCTCGATAGGTGTCATTCATCTAATTGTCCATACACTCATCTCAAAAGTAACACTATCCCTCAGCCATCTCAATAACGTCGATGGCTAAGGGCTGGGGGGTGATTGATATACCCATATATACCCTCGGTCAGGCCGAGGGCGCCCCGCACCTGGATGGGGCCAGGATGACCTCTCAGCCAATATCAGACGACCCTTCAAGGGGCCGACCCCTCACCAGGCCCAGACGACCCTTCAAGGCGTCGACCCCTCACCAGACCCAAACGACCCTTCCAAAGGGTCGACCCCTCATCAGGCTCAGACGACCCTCCAAGGGGCCGACCCCTCACCAGGCCCATCCGACCCTTCTCAAGGGTCGACCCCTCATCATGTCCAGACGAACCTCTAAGGGGCCGACCCCTTATCAGGTCCAGACGACCCTTCAAGGGTTCGACCCCTCATCAGGTCCAGACGACCCTCCGAGGGTATGCCAGTACGAGGCCTAAATTAGGCCAGACTCACTGCCAGAAGGAACTTTTCCCTCGGCCTCATATCATAGGCCGAGGGTGACATCATCATAGCGCATGGTTTGGGAGACACGTGGAACAATGTGCGTGAGGCTCACATGGCACGTGGAAGACCGTTATAACAATATCACCCCCTCACATGAGGGAATATTATGTCATCATTAATCACAGGTGGCATCTATAGGTGTCAGCAGGGGATTTGCTAGATCATCATTCACATGCACAATGCATGCTTGGGGGGTACACTACACCCCCCAAGACCTATATATACTTGTCACCTACAACCCTGCAAAGCGTTGGATAATTGTAACCCTAGTTAAAACTCTGCTTGTACACACAGTAGAGAGAGAAAGTGAGCTTATGTGCATTGTATCCAAGGCCATTAGTGCCCATACTTAATGGATCACACACTCACAGTGGATGTACTCTTAATTGGCTGAACCACTATACATCATTGTCTTGTTCCACGTATACTCACCTCCTTCTATATACTTATACATACATATCTCTATGAATGCCATGGGTATTACTGTTTGACATCAATATCACTTATTTGGTGGTGCTGAATCTAAGCATCATCAAACAATGTTAACTAACACCGTGTTACTAATGAGACGGTCCATTATACATCAGAGTCGAGCACATTTATACTTGAGCCGACTATATTGCCCATAAGCGAGGAGGTTATTGGTCCCAAAATGAGATACGTGTCATCTCCTAAGAGGTAATAAGGTTTCCTATATTTGGCGTATAAAAAAAGACCCCGAGACTTCATTCATTACTGGAACTTATAGCAAGTTCTCTAGAGTAGTGAATCTTAGGAGTAGTTTATAGGTCAAAGGAACGGATAGAATGTTAATCAGCGGTAAATGGTCAACTTTAAGGAATCTAATTGTCTTTAATTCTTCTCTATGCACATCAAGAAGATGCACTTGCAATATTTTGGATTGGGCAAAGGATGGCCACATGTCACGTGACTTGAATAAGCGCTTGGAGTAATCATTATACGCGCTTGGGATAATATGTACGTCAGTTCACTAAACTTGTAGCGACTATTATTTTTTGAACTAAACATCATATGTTATGACTAAATGAACTTTACCACCAAACGAAAAATTATTTAAAGGCTGGAACCCCCATCATTTGAACTCCCAACTCCATTTAAGTTTTTTAAGCATTTTAAAAGGGAGAAAGAGCTTATCCGTTTTCCAGAGCTTCAAATGTTTTAACGAGATTCCTTTATTTCTGGTGAATTTTCTGCTTCTTTCCATTTTTCTTCAACTCTCCATAGGTTATAAAGGTACCCACTGCTTGACCCTTAAGTTTTTAGGGTTTTTTCTCATTTAATTTGTAAGTTCTTTGTAGTCTTCACTGTTCATTATTTTCTTATTCTTGAATCGTGTAATGTTTGGTATTGATTGATTAAGCATAAATATTTCATATTTATCTCCTTAATTTCGGTACCTTTATGGTCTTGTGCATTGAATTTGACCCGAATTTGTCTCATGTTTATGCTACTAACCCTTTTCGACGATTATTTCATGTGTTTGTGTATTTCTCTCATGTTTTACAGGTAATTCGTGTCAGTGGATGAAAAAGAAAAATCAAAACAGTGAAAGAAATGCAAGAAAAGGAAGTTAGGGGCATTTTCATAATTTTGAAGCCTTAGTCCAGAGGTGGGGACAATTGGAAAGTTGAATATCTTGAAGTCACAAGAATACTGGAAAAAAACGGTACCTCAATTCGAGCTACGGTGAAGAAGTTGTGCGCATTTGAGTTGAGAAGAAAATCTAGTGGCAGAAACTCCGAGCACACTTGGGCAACACTGAAAAATAGAACCAGTTCGGGACCTAGACAAACTGGTTCGCCATTAGTAACATTCCATATCCGTGATTAAAACAGTTACAAATTATCTTAAGCGGGATTTTTATTTTGGGCCTATTTTTTAGCCTAAAGAGTTTTATATTTTGAGGACTCTTTCAAATGAATTCTAACCTATATATTTAGTCATTAGGGTTATTTAAAATTATATTTCATTCATGTAAATGCTCCTAATCAAGGAGGAACATCTAGGATAATAATTTACATACTTTGCAACTTCAATTCAATAGCTTTTCTGGTTTTTCTTCAAGCTTTTATTCTTCTTGCATGCTTATGTTCTTCTATCACGGTAACATTAAATTCCAACAATTTTGTTATCGTGCGTGTTTATAATTTTGTCCTTCCTTTAGATTTATTTTTGAACATTTATTGTGCGGAGTAAAATCCTCATATATATAGTGCTTAGATGAATTTAAGGTAGTCTTTCAATTATACATTTGATTCTTGAAATTTTTATATTTGCCATAATTGCCTACGATTTTGGGAGTGTATTCCAATCCCACTTCTCTCGCATAGTTTAAAATCAAAAGTTTTCAGTCTTTGCATATTTTAGTTAATTCGCATTTGTTAATTAAGTTGCATTAGTTCAGTAGAAGATTCTGTAACATCATCATCTTTTTCTTTTCTTTTTGTGAGTCGATCGTTAGGATTAGTCATCTTTCTTAGTAGTCGTTACGTTTCACATATTAGTCCCTAAGTTCGATACCCGACTTGCTTGGATTATTACTTACGCGATCGGCTTACACTTAAGTCGATATAAGCGCGCACTAGACACACTTTTAAAGTCGCATCAAGTTTTTGGCGTCGGGGAGTGTTTTGTTATAGATTGTAATTGATTTACTATTTCTTAGTATATTTTTTTCTTTCTTTTGGATTTTTTTATTTTAACCTTTTTTGCACGCTTGCACATTTTAGCGCCAAAAAATGTTGAATCATCGGTCGCACATCTCTTTACATGGATTTCCCATATACAAACTATTCAGTAATCATGTCTTTTTATAGTGAGTTCGGTAATTATAATGGTTCATATGGGAATAGTTCTCGAGCCTTTTATTCTCAAAAATTCGCGCCTGGACCTATTACCATTGGTGAGGGCCTTCTAATTCTTGAGAATGAAAGGGTTGAAAATAAATATCGAGAACAAAATCGTTTTCAAACTTTTTATACTCAAGAATTCGCGCCACGACCTATTACCATTGGTGAGGTCCTTCAAATTCTTGAGAATGAAATGCTTGAAAATAAATATCGGGAAAAAATCATTTTGGGGAGCAAAAGTTTGATGCATTATTCGAATCCAATGATGAATTTTCTTTCGATATTTTTGAAATTGAAGAATATTTTCAACCAAATGAGGAATCCGAGATTCTTGAGCCAAGGGAGCCTACTTTGGAAGAAACCATACTTCGTTTCACCCAAATCTCAATGAATTATCTCTCCACCCAAAACACTGTTGGTAAGGAAATTGTCGCACTTTGCAATGATTTTCGTTCTTATTTGGAAAACAAAGAGGAGGTTGTGACTTGTGTTTCACCTCAAACTTTTTTGGAAGAACATCTCATTGAAAGTGAGTCTTTCTCCATTGAAATTCAATCCTCAAGTGATAATGAATCACTCGAGATTGAATTTATTTCATCTCCATTTTCATTCTCCATTATTGAACCATTACAAGTATTGCTAGATTCTTATGATTCGGTTGAAACTTTTAAACCTTTTACCGACGAGGAATCTTTGTGTGAATTGTTTTCCAAGATGGATTCTTCCTTTTTGTGTGCCGCGCTTCCCATACTACTTGAAAAATATTTTAGAGCTGATTCTATTTTTCTTGGATCCCAATTGTACTTGTCCACCCTAGTATCCAAATCCCCCTTCATCTATTTAATTTTTTTTATTGGCGATGGTTCATTTCTTCCGCCTTACATGTGCCTTCCGTTGTTTAAACATAATTCTTATTTTTCGAAAGGCATGCATGAAAATGAGGGTACACCGATTATCCCTCATAGTCATATCGTATTTTGAGTGGACCCTCAAATTTTTCAACTTCTATTGTATAACTTGTTAGAAGTTCAAATCGTAGGTTGTACATAGTTAGCTTCTTTCTTTCCTTTTTTTTTAACTATAGTTTAAAGTAATTAGTTAAAGTTTTTGTTATTCTTTTTGTTATGCTTGGTTCTAACATGTTTTATAGATTCAATGGACTCGTACTCATCGGGGATCGCTCCATTTAGGTAATATATTTCTTTTCCTCTCTTTAATTTGTGTTCTTGATTCGTATTGAGGACAATGCAACATATAAGTTAGGGGGTGTAGGATATTCTCCTTCCATTTATTGTTTAGATTCATTGACTTGATCACATGTTCGTTCCAAGTATGCTTTTTTAGAAAATTTCAAAATTTTCCAAAAAAAAAATCAAAAAAGCTAAAAATATTTTTCTTCAAAATAAATAAAAATTAGAATTTAATTTTTTCGAAAATATCACTAAAATTTTGTTTAAAGTCTCAAATTATAAAAATCAAATGCACAAATCCAAAATTGACCAAAGATGAAAATTGAGCGAAAATTGATGACTTTGCGATGTGGAGATTAATTAACCCTGTGAGATTTTGAGCCTATTGATTTTTGTGAGTAATTAAATGAATCTGAGTTAATGGTTAACTCAAAGTTCAATTTAGCTCCAAATAAGTCATTGATGATCTCTTTTCCTTTGTTTTGATCGGTTGTGAGACACGAGCGAGATCTTGTCTTGAAAAACGCGCTAAAATATCTCTAAACTAAATTCATCTCGAGACACATATGGTAAAATAATCAGTAATTCGAACAATAAAGTAGGACCTTGTATGTTTAAACCAAAAATATTATCCATAAAAAAGTCGTGAAAAATTATACCTTTTGCAGACCAACTTGAGCATAATAATTTTACCCTTTTCGTTTGTTAACTCGAAAAATCCATTTAGCCCATAGTTGTGAAAATCGAAAAATTCATCAATAAAGTTCAAATGGTGCAATAAAAAGGGGAAAGAAAAACATAAAAGAAAAATACTCAACAAAAAATAGCAAGAAAAGAAAGAATGAAAAAAAGAGAAAAATGAGCAAAAGCCCGAAAAAGCACTAATGGACATCAGAAGGAGATTTTCTAATTTCGAATTTCTCAACCATTCCCAATTTTACCCAATACACCTTACAACTCGAGAAAATCCTAGTCGAGTCCGAATTTCCAAATTAATTACTGTGTGGAGATCTAAGACACGAAAAGATAATAAGAGAGATTAATTGGTGAGAATAATAGGTGATGATTTCCGTTTTCCGATAATCGTATTCCGATGAAGATATCTATTCACCTAAAAAAATTGTCTTTCTATTTTTGTTCATGAATTCGTGTTCCATTACATTTACTCTTATAAATCACGTACACCGAGAGAAATAGTCACATTCCGAGTGATTCGTTTATGAGAGCATCCGTGATAAATTGAATCAAAACGAATTTTTGGAAAGTAATGTAATGATCAATTGCTGGAAGTTAGCAGTTCAATTTTCGGCTTCGCACACACACACTGTAAATTGAGACTTGAATATAAATTTACGGTTACTATATTTTGGGAGTTTAAATTTTATAGTTTTTAAGTATTTTGATTTTTCTTTGAGTAAAAAAAATGAATTTTGTGAGTATATTTACTGCAAAGCCTCACGAGACACCATTCGTTCTAATAGGGTAACCTAGGAATTTAATGGCTTGTTGCATACGCTACTAGCAATCGCTTGCCTATTTTATCCCAATAAATTTTTGAAGGATCCTTAATTCATACTCTTATGCTTTTACATTGCTCGGGACGAGCAACATTCAATGTTAAGGGCCTTATATTTTTTACTTTTTCAAAATTTTAATTTTTTTTTAAAATTTTCTAATTTTTTTGAACTTTTTGACATTTTTCAATTTTTGGGGATTTAAAAATTTTGTGAAGTTTTTAAAAGACGCAGTTGCTACCCCCACCCACCCAACTTAGACTTTCAGCATTGTCCTCAAGCAAAAGGAATAAAATCTAAATAAGAAAAGCAGAGTACAAAAATAAAACGAACAAATATTAAAATGCAATAAGACACTATATAACACCAACACACGACTTAAAAATATAACCAAAAAAAATCACCCCATACGCATCGGGGGTGCGACGACCTCTATCCTAGAACTTACTCAACCCCGTGTACGGAGACCTCCAAATCATAAATCAAAAGTCTGAACAGATGGAAGTCAACCTAATAGAACAAGTATACATATGGAGGCATATAATGAATGCGGTGAGTGAAATCGACATGCACCACCACGTCATAATATAAATGATCACACTTGAAGATTCTATCATGCTGAAATTTCGAATGACACGTTAAACCTAGATTTTCCTCTAATTTGAGAATGGACAAATTGGGCTTCAAATATGATGATACTCTAGTTATGTCATCGATCTCATCCATGAACTCCAATGGCGGGGGAGAATGTGGTGGAAAATGACAATGTGGTAGGGCAACCCATGCGTCACCGGGTGGAAACGCTCAAATTATTTTCTCAATAGTGTATCTAATAGATAAAACCTCACGTTTCAGCATACTTTGAAAAGGCTCGGGTTCACGTTCATAAAGAAGGAATTTATCTTTTATGTCATTCATATCCCTCTCATCTAGTTGTATTAATGAGTCCAAAAATGATTGAACTTCGAAAGTGAGGTCCTCATCCAGCGGGTCGAATTTTTCCTTAAATTTTTTAAGACTTATATCTAAAGGTAATTCGATTGTGTCACTATCCCATGGGTTGTTTTCAAGACTCATATTTTTATTTTTCAAAATTTTTTTAGATATTTTGAAATTTTTTTAAATTTTTTTTAGCTTTATGATTTTTTTGGTCTTTTACTAATTAGAGTCCAATTCTTAGATTAATTCGACCTAACCTAGGATTTAGCTAATCTTAAGGATTTTTAGGTTGCGGTGTTTGTGCAAAATCTTTAGTTTTGCCTCTTCAGTAGCACCCAATTCGCACTATACCTTGACCTTAATGAATTACGAAACCTACGTGCATAGATGGTTGAAGTACTTGTTTGACTTGGATGTTGATTGCCCGGATATGTTAGAAATGAGGTTTCCAAATTCCTTACAAATTATTTTCCTCTAAATATGAGCCTGGGCACCCTAATTATACTCTTAGGGAAACTTCTTCTTGTGATTCTGCCCCATTTCCAGTTAGAGAGAGATTTGAGTTTTCTAGTTTTGAGGATTCTGAAGTGGTTAACTTAGTAGAACAATAGGTATGCATTTAGTATTCAAGGAATACCGTATACATGTTTACCATAAACTTGGACTCTCTCTCTGAGAGAGCAATGTCTAACAAATTAGTGTTAGTGGGATATATTTCATCCCCTCCCCTGTAGAGGAACTAGTAGGTGAAGAACCAATTGATGAAGGGGGTGATCAAGGAGATTCTTTAGCTTATTACGACCCCTAGGCCATTGATGCTAAATGGTATGCTTGTGATATATCTGAAGAATAATTGGACGATCTGAGGGAAAAATATAGAATGCCTATTAGCATCTCCACTAGGCTGACTACTAGTGAAGAAAGAGTTTATGACGTCTCTTGATGGGATGATATTTGCTTTCCCCTATGGGCCCCTATAGGTCGAACTACGCTAGCCCCTTCACCCCCTCATTAGGTCTATTATAATTAGGTATGATGTCACCCTTACTCAGCTTCCCGCTAATACTTATAAGACTATCTTGGGAGCAATGATGTTTTAGAAGGCCCAAACTAGATTTGACTTCACTGGGGACATATTAAAATATGTCCACAACTGACAGACAGTGATTAGGCCCTTAGATATTATTACTTTTCACCCAGAAAGTCACATTTGAGGATCGTTAAGGTTATCGAGACAAGTAATCATAGTTGGAAAGATCGATATGTGTTTGCGAGGGGTAATTGGGAGTTTAAGAGCTACAAGAAGGATATGTTTTGCAAGGTCCTGCATGAATGGAGCGGTCTTAACATAATAGGTATATTTTTATTCTTTCTTACATATTGTTTCTCTTTAAGGTGCACGGTTTTGATTCCTTTATTCTCTATTTCAGTGAAGAAGGCCCTAAAACTCCTTGCAGCAATGCAAGACTTGGTGGAGGTTTACCGAGTGCGTAGTACACCCCCTAATTTTAAATAATTATTTTTTATGTCCAAATTTATTAGTGTCGAATAGCACACCTTTTCAGATGGGGTTCATCCAGTTGAATTAGTTATCCCTATACAAGACGGAGTGTTTTTTTAAAACAACCCAGAGGCAGAAGCTAATCAAAGGTTTGAGATCGAGATAGGTATTTCTTTTATTATTCGTCCTTACTCTTTTTTGAAAACTTTCCTGTTTGACCTTACTATTCTATTAGTACTCTGCTAAATGTCCACATGTGCAGTTACTTCTCCCACCTCTTCAGTTCATCCTTTTGAGTATACATTCGGACTCGGGACGGATGCATCCCTAAGAAATAATATGCCAAAATACATATTATGAGGTTTGGGCTTCACGAGTTTAGCTCCATATAGCGCATACGTACCTAAGGAGACTTCGTATGACATCCAATGTAATTCCTACCAAATGGAAATATTTACGAGTGATAATCACCCAAAAGTGTCTATTTTATATCCCGAATAGATGCATTTTAGTCGCTCATTTTTAATAAAAATGACCTTATGTTCGTATTTATTTATTTCTCAGGTCAATACTCAGTTGCGGTACAAATAATACTAAATTAGTGAAATTGCGATACAGAAGCGATAAAAAACGTGCATCGAAGAAATCCAAAGAGACCGCGAAGTCAGAGTCCAATTTGAGCATGATGAGATGTGTTCCGAATGTCTTGAACCAGTTTCGTAACCTAAACCTAACCTAAACCCGAGCCTACCTCGAGCCCGGTGTGTGTTGAGTTTGTACCTTTATTATTTTTTTAGATTTTTGTTTTGAGTCGTTTTATTTTTAGGATTTATTTTAGAGTTATTTAGAATTTTTTAGGATTTATTTTCTATTTTTTTTATTTATGTATTTTGATTTTGATTTTTATTAGTTTTAATTTGTAATCTTTATTTAATTTTATTTTTATTAGGATTATTTTTTAGGAATTTATTTTCTAGGTTTATTAGACTTTAATTTCTTTTATTTTAGTTTTATTAGGATTATATTTTTTTTTAGTTTCAATAGAGTTTTATTTTATTTCTTTTTATTTTCATATTTTTTTATTAGGTTGAGATGTTAGATTTTCGTTTTATTAGATTTTAAATTTTTATTTTATTTTTTTTAGTTTTAGTTTTAATTTTTTAGTGTCATTTTTTTAGGGGTGCAAATTAAACACACAGACCTTTTACACCCATAACCCCCAAAACTTAAACACTCACACCAAACTACCCTCACCCTCACCCCTACTTCCTACACCCTCACCACACTCTAACCCCCCTCTCTCCTTCTTCTCCCATCCACCAACCGATTCTCTCTCCTCCCCCATTAACAAAACCCAAAACCTCCACAACCCACACCTCCAATCTTACAACCCCTAAACCTTATTCCCCCTTCGTCGGCAATAGACCAGCCCCGAACCCAGTGCCGGCGCCGGAACTGACCCAACCGCGCCCCTGCCCAACCTTCAACCTGATCCAGCCCCCTCTCTCTGTTGGATTAATTCCAATATTTATTGAGTTTAATTTTTAGTTGTTAATATTTTATTATATTATTTGTGTTTTATTTTAAACATAGTTTGGGTTTTAATTTAGAAAGTAGAAACATGAGCAAATGGGTGTGAAAGATATGGGGAATGCTCAAAATCCCATATTGTCCCACATTGGAAGAATACTACAAAAGGTAGTGGTATATCAACTAAAGGACAACTAAGATTCTTAGTTGACAAGTCAAATAAGAGGCTATGATCCTACGCATCGCGGTGGTGCTTAAGCACCACCAATCGCGACACGCGTAAGCGCGTAAGCGCGACACGCGGCGCGCGAAAGGGCGATTGGGCGACTTAGGGCGCATTGCGCGCTTTGACGCGCACTTGGCACTTCGCACGTGCGCATCGTCGCTTGGAGCGTGGGAGCCTAAAGTTTTGACGAGGTAAAACAGATCAACGGTTGTGATTAAACGATCCGATCAAAGGGTTTAAAATCCGAAACGGCTTGATCTAAACCGTTAGATGAACTCGTAGCGTTTCGTGTAGGGGATGTCCATTCGCTTACGATGGGACGCCTAATCTGAATCGTTAGATCGTAGCTGTTCCAAACAGGCACGATCCAACGGTTGCTGAGTCACTCCATGAAGAGTTGTGACTGTTGAAGAACAGTCACAGAAATGGCTATAAAAAGAGTTCCAGACCTCTGTTTTGGACACCGAAAATTGCTAGTTTCTCCTCTCTCCGTCCTCTATACTTTGGCATTATCAAGTTACAAATTCAGAGTGTTCTCGGGTTTGATCAAACAGTACATAGTTTGAATCAAACAACTGTTCATACTGCATTGTATCCTGAAGGCAGGTTCTACAAAACCCATTGTGTACTCGCGGTTCTGGTTCTGTCTCAACCGGATTGGGAGAAATTTTGCCTAAAAGAAAGCGTTCCAAGAACGTGCCTTGCAGAAATTAATTATTATATTTCGTTCTTTCCATAAGAAAATCCAACAGTTTTAGGCAAAAATTTTATATTCTTATTACTCCACTCAAATGGAAGGAACTGTGGCACAATCTATCCAAGTCATGACTCAAGACTTAATTCGACTCGACCGTTTTGATGGCGGAAATTTCACCCGTTGGCAAGAGAAAGTTATGTTCTTCCTCACATCACTAAAACTTGCATACATTCTAGATGATAACCTTGAACAAATTCCCGAGCCCACACCCGAAGACACCGAAGGAATAAAGCAAAAACGTGTGAAGAGGAAAGAAGACGAATTTATGTGTCGAGGACACATCCTCAATGCTTTGTCTCAAACTGTTTATAGCGCTCATAGAATGATTCCGACGGCAAAGGAATTATGGAAGGCTTTGGAGATAAAGTATCAAAACGAGGAAGCGAGCAATCGTAAGTTTCTAATTTCAAACTATATGAATTTTAGAATGAATAATGATAAATCTGTCGTTGCACAAGCCCATGAACTCCAACAAATTGTTGGTGACCTTAAAGCCGCTGGTATTAATCTTCAAGATGAATTTCAAGTAGGGGTGATTGTTTCAAAACTTCCATCCTCTTGGAATGGCTTTAAGAAGAAAATTAATCATGATGAAAAGACTTATACTGTGGAATCCCTTCTTCGTCACCTTCGTATTGAAGATGATACTCGTATTTGAGAAAAGAAGGATGAACAAAGTGAGGGTCATTCAAAAGCTAATATGGTTGAGGATCAAAAATCCAAGATTACCAAAGACTCAAAATTTAAAGCAAAGAATGATTCCAAATTCAAGAACCAAGGTGCAAATAAGAAAAAGAAGGGAAAATGTTTCTTCTGTGACAAACCGGGCCATTATTCTCGAGAATGTCGTCTTAAAAAGAAGGCATTTAAAGAAAAACAAGGGTCGAAGGAAACCAACAATGTTGAAGATCTTATTGCTACTGTTTGCGAAGCAAATTCAATTGATAATGAAAGTGGATGGTGGCTGGATACCGGCGCAACGGTCCACATATGCAAAGACCGCTCTTCATTCAAAACATATCAAGAAATTGATGGAAAAGAAGTGAAGATGGCAAATAATCTTCGCGCCAATGTAGTTGGAAAAGGCACAGTGGAATTGAAGCTAACTTCTGGAAAGACACTTACTCTAATTGATGTACTTCATGTACCTGATATGTGTAAAAATCTTGTGTCTGGGGACCTTCTCAATAAGAGAGGTTTCAAACTAGTGTATGAGTCTGATAAGTTTGTATTGTCTAAGAATGGCCAATTTATTGGCAAAGGGTACTCTTGTAACGGCATGATTAAAATTAATGTAATCAATGATATTAGTTCTGCTTATATGGTTGAGTCTATTTCTTTATGGCATAGTAGATTAGGTCATGTGAATTATAGAAGTATAAAAAATATGACTAATCTCGGCTTAATCTCGGATTGTAAATTTGATAACCTTTTTAAATGTGAAATTTGTGCTCAATCGAAGATAACTAGAAAGTCGTTCAAATCTGTTGAGAGGAAATCCGAAATGCTTGATCTTATTCATAGTGATGTATGTGATATGAAGAGTAATATGACTCGTGGTGGAAATAAATATTTCTTAACTTTCATTGATGATTACTCTAAGTATGCATATACATATTTACTTAAAAGTAAAGATGAAGTTTTTGAGAAATTCCTAATTTTTAAAGCAGAAGTTGAAACTCAACAAAATCGAAAAATTAAAGTCCTACGATCCGATAGGGGTGGTGAATATTACCCGAGTGAGTTTATACAATTTTGTAATACTCATGGGATAATCCATCAAGTTACGGCGCCATATACGCCACAACAAAATGGAACGGCGGAAAGGAAAAATAGGACTTTAGTTGAAATGATAAATTCAATGTTAATCAGTTCTGGTTTACCTTTGTCGATGTGGGGAGAAGCGGTTTTATCCGCATGTTATATTTTAAATAGAGTTCCATTGAAAAACAAGGATATTACACCATATGAATTATGGTTTAATCGTAAGCCTAATCTTAGACGTCTTAAAGTTTGGGGATGTCTTGCTTATGTAAGAAAACCCGAACCTAAAAGACCTAAACTAGGAAATAGGACTTACAAATGTGTTTTTATTGGATACTCTAGTAACAGTACGACTTATAGATTTTTAAACCTTGAAACTCAAGAAATCATTGAGTCGGTAGATGTGCAATTTTTTGAACATCTAACAAAGTTTAGTACTTTGAATCAAGGTTTAGAAAATAATAATTCGACTGTTGACTCCTCAAATTTAGAAGAAAATTCACAACCTATATCTTCTTCAGAAACAACGAATGACGTTGAACCACGAAGGAGTAAAAGACAAAGAACTGAAAAAACATTTGGGCCTGACTTTGTTATTTATTTAGTTGAAGGGGATTTAAATGAGACTAAGAACAAAACTAAATTTGTTCTTAATGTAGAAGATGAACCGACCACATTTCATGAAGCGGTAACATCTAGGGATGCTGTCTTTTGGAAAGAAGCAATAAATGATGAAATGAACTCAATTTTGTCAAATCAAACTTGGGTTATTTCCGATCTTCCCCCCGGGTCTAAACCTATTGGGTGCAAATGGATATTTAAAAGAAAATTAAATCCGGATGGTTCTATAAATAAATTTAAGGCAAGACTAGTTGCTAAAGGCTATAAGCAAAAATATGGAATTGATTACTTTGATACATATGCTCCTGTTGCTCGAATCACTTCCATTAGGATATTAATATCTCTTGCTTCTATTCACAATTTAGTTATTCATCAAATGGATGTTAAAACTGCTTTTTTAAATGGTGATTTAGAAGAAGAGATTTATATGGAACAACCCGAAGGGTTTGTATTGCCTGGCCAAGAAAAGAAAGTGTGTAAATTGGTTAAATCTCTTTATGGCCTTAAACAAGCTCCTATGCAATGGCATGAGAAGTTTAATAATATTGTTATATCCCATGGATATAAAGTTAATGATGCCGACAAATGTATATATAGTAAATTTGAAAATGGTGTTGGTGTTATTATATGCTTATATGTGGATGACATGTTAATATTTGGGTCTAATCTCAAATATGTTGAAGAAACCAAAAGGTTTCTTTCATCAAAATTTGATATGAAAGATCTTGGAGAAGCTGATGTAATTTTAGGAATCAAAATTGTGAGAAAGGATAATTCTTTAGCGTTATCTCAATCTCATTATATAGAAAAAGTTCTTAAAAGATATAATCATTTTGAACTTAAGCCAGCTGCTACACCTGTGGATCCTAGCATCAAATTAATGAAAAATACTGGGCGTGCTATGGACCAACTTAAATATGCTAGTATTATTGGGAGTCTAATGTATGCCATGCATTGCACTAGACCAGACATTGCTTATGCAGTGAGTATATTGTGTAGATTTACAAGTAATCCAGGACAAGAGCACTGGAATGCAATTTCTAGGGTGCTTAGATATCTGAAGAGGACTTTGGATTATGGCTTACATTATGTAGGATATCCATATGTTTTAGAAGGATATAGTGATTCAAGTTGGAATAATCTTGAATCAAAATCAAAGTCAACTACTGGTTGGATTTTTACGCTAGGAGGAGCAGCTATCTCTTGGGGATCCAAGAAACAAACATGTGTATCAGATTCAACAATGCAATCTGAATTTATAGCCCTAGCAGATGCATGTAAAGAAGCAGAATGGCTTAGAAATGTGTTGTATGATATTCCTTTATGGAAAAAGCCATCACCTTCTATTATGATAAGTTGTGATAACCAAGCCACAATTTATAAAGTTTCGAACAAAACTTACAACGGAAAATCTAGACACATTAGTCTAAGACATCAAATTATAAGAAAATTACTCAAGGAAGGAGTAATTACAGTCGACTATATTAAAACGAACAAGAATTTAGCAGATCCTCTGACTAAAGGTCTTGTAAGAGAGATGATATATATCACCTCAAAAGGAATGGGACTAAGGTCTATTAAATAACACAACTATATTTAATGGGAACCCAACTCATATCTTGAAAATATAGATAGAGTTCAATGTGGTACAAACAAGTTAAATTATAGTTATGGAACACTAGGAATTTATACAAAAAGTTCCATTCCTATATGCCTAGTGTTGGTTTTCTGCATGTTAGAGGATGAAGTTCACTTCTTAATAAATCATATAAGTGTGACTCGCAGAATCACTAAAGTTGATTTACCTATTCGAGTGTCGAAAGTGTGGCCGCTTTCTATGAAATCAAGACCGATCCTAAAGTGCTCGTGAAATCAGGATTAGCACAAGGCCATAAAAGTGCATGCTAGAAGAACACTTATAAACTCAGAAATCGGTATGTGTGATAGTTCCGGCTAGTCTCAAAAGGTCCTTGGTTCAAGATACGTTCACCACAGCACCTTGATGAAGCTTTGAATTATTTTCACTATATGGAAGTTCAAGTCCGAAAGACACTTCTCATTTATGTACTAGATTTTAGCGATAATGCCAAAAGTTATTTATTGTCTTTTTTGCTTTGCTCTCTTGTGTATATTGAAATTGGTGGGAGAATGTTGGATTAATTCCAATATTTATTGAGTTTAATTTTTAGTTGTTAATATTTTATTATATTATTTGTGTTTTATTTTAAACATAGTTTGGGTTTTAATTTAGAAAGTAGAAACATGAGCAAATGGGTGTGAAAGATATGGGGAATGCTCAAAATCCCATATTGTCCCACATTGGAAGAATACTACAAAAGGTAGTGGTATATCAACTAAAGGACAACTAAGATTCTTAGTTGACAAGTCAAATAAGAGGCTATGATCCTACGCATCGCGGTGGTGCTTAAGCACCACCAATCGCGACACGCGTAAGCGCGTAAGCGCGACACGCGGCGCGCGAAAGGGCGATTGGGCGACTTAGGGCGCATTGCGCGCTTTGACGCGCACTTGGCACTTCGCACGTGCGCATCGTCGCTTGGAGCGTGGGAGCCTAAAGTTTTGACGAGGTAAAACAGATCAACGGTTGTGATTAAACGATCCGATCAAAGGGTTTAAAATCCGAAACGGCTTGATCTAAACCGTTAGATGAACTCGTAGCGTTTCGTGTAGGGGATGTCCATTCGCTTACGATGGGACGCCTAATCTGAATCGTTAGATCGTAGCTGTTCCAAACAGGCACGATCCAACGGTTGCTGAGTCACTCCATGAAGAGTTGTGACTGTTGAAGAACAGTCACAGAAATGGCTATAAAAAGAGTTCCAGACCTCTGTTTTGGACACCGAAAATTGCTAGTTTCTCCTCTCTCCGTCCTCTATACTTTGGCATTATCAAGTTACAAATTCAGAGTGTTCTCGGGTTTGATCAAACAGTACATAGTTTGAATCAAACAACTGTTCATACTGCATTGTATCCTGAAGGCAGGTTCTACAAAACCCATTGTGTACTCGCGGTTCTGGTTCTGTCTCAGCCGGATTGGGAGAAATTTTGCCTAAAAGAAAGCGTTCCAAGAACGTGCCTTGCAGAAATTAATTATTATATTTCGTTCTTTCCATAAGAAAATCCAACAGTCTCTCCTCTTGACATAAACCGTGACCCAACAGTCATGGCCGACCCATCAAGCCAGCCCAAACTCGTGTCGGCCAGCCTTCAACCCGATCCGGCCTAGACTCGCGAGCCCGTTTCCCACAATACGAGGTCCAACCCGAGCCCGGATCCGCACCAGTCCAAACCCATTTCCCAATCACAATCCGACCTGCACAATCCCATCTCTCCCAGAAAAATCGGACCAAACCCAAGCCAAATCATTTCCCTACAAAAAGTCTCTTTGACTTGATAATTGAGATCCCACCAAATGCTCTTCTAGAAAACAACTTCGTGGGTTCTTCAAATGAGCAAGAGCTTCTCATAAAAAGGGACTCACTCTCTCTCAACAAAAGGGGAATAGATATACAGATACCCAGAACAGAAAGTGACGAGAGACAGAAAAATAAAAAAAAGGAGACTGTAGAGGGTACAAAAAAGTTTAAAAAAAATCCCCAAAAATTAGTTTAGGTTTAGAAAAAATTTTAGCTCAGTTTTTGTTTGTAGTTTTGTAATCCAGTCCAATTTTTGTGAAGAGTTTGGGACGCGTGTTCATGCCACAATTGACTCAAGGAATTATTCGTATCGTATTTCTTTTTCTTCTATTTAATTTATTGTTGATTAATTGTGATTGTGCTGAAAATTTAATCATGTCTGACTAAACACCCCATTCAAGGGGTGGGATGAAACACGTATGTTAATTTAATTAATTGAACAATTGTTCAATTGATGTGTTCTAGGCAAATTAAATTGGAAAAAAATCACACATTAATTTATTTAACGAGAGTTAATAAATTAATGTTAAAATTTGATATATGATTTTTGGATTTAACTTAGAGATAAGTTTCATTCTTGAATTCAAATATTAGTCTTGTGTGTTCAATTCAAAGATCCGTACAATTTTTTTATGAATTGATCCTAGCGGGTAATTTGTAAAAAAGGGGTATGAATCTAAATTTTATATTTGTAGTGACACTTTCTGATTTAATTGCTAAAAAAATTATTTTGAATTTAGGATTGTAACGAGAGTTAAATTCTAAATTTCAATATTATTTCAAACGTATCAAATGAATAATTGGGAAATTAAATTAAATTAATTACGTTGAGTAATCCCATCTCTTGTTTCTTCTCATAAATTCCAAACTAGATTACTTTTCAAAATTTCGTAGTTACTTTAGTTGCGTAAAATATCATTTCCTCCATTAATATTTGTTTAAAAAAAAAAAGATTTTTAATAAAAATTGAAATTGCAATTTTTCACAATAACGGTTTCGACGCTTGAAATTGGATTGATACCCGAATTTACCATGATACTGAATTTTTAATAAGTTTTGTAGGTGATTCCAGGAATTTTGATACTCGAAGTTTTGTCCGCAACGACATTCCAAATCCATATCTGAAGAGCTATCAAATGGCGCCGTTGCCGATTTCTTGAAGATTGAAGCCCGTACAGATTTGTACTTTTCATTTTTTTTGATATATAGTTATTCCTTCCTCTCCCAACTTAGATTGGTTGTTTAGGATTATTGAGGCGTTGTAATTAATTTGGGTGCATTTTGACACCGATTTATTTTTGTAATATTTATTTCAAAAAAAAATAGCAAAAAGGGAAACCGGTCAAGGTAGAGAGAGGGCGTCCAAGGCGAGGATTTAGAAGCCTCTCTACTTTGGGTCGGTAGGATTCCCGAGGACGACTGAAGTAGGCGTACTTCCCCCTGGTCGACTCAACTCGGTCTTCACCCCACGTGTGTAAAAACCGCGGGAGGTAAACTCTTTATCACTCGCGAATCTCCTGCAAGCGAGTCAATTTTTGTGTGCTACTTGCTCCTATATGGTTTTTATTTCAGTATCGCACTTAAATTGGATGGTTTGATGAATAAATTTACCTAAGACCTCTACCCAGTCATTGCAACGAGTTGGGATTTCATCACCCACTCACTCACTCACATCTCCACTTACTTGTTACCCGTGCTCTCACTTAAATTAAAATCAATCAACTGGCAAGTCAAGTAGGAACGGTGTTCATTAGGACACTTTCGGAACGAGACCCTCGTAGGATACTCTAGTGAGTCCTTTCCACACCTACCATTCTTCATTCAACTGTCTTAAGACTTTTGTCCAGGGAAACTGGGTTTTAAGTGAGGTCGCCCAGTAAAACGGGTTGTGCTTTCCCCAGCATGGTATCAGATAGTTGTTTGTTGTAGTAGCTAGTGTGGTGAGCCTTAACTAGTAAGCCTCTTATCTCTCGGGAATAAAGGAGCACACTTTTATCGGCGAGGCCTAAGATTCCGTGATTTTTCGCTCGCGGAGTAATTAAAATTGACTACCCACTCACTTAACTTGAAGATAATAATTTGGTTGTGTGCTCGTTCGGACTTGTTCCATTTGTGTACGTGTCTAAGTTGTTCCTTTAGGTAGTCCAATTTTTGCTCCAACTGTCAGTTTTTCCACCGTTAGTCCATCGCCCCTTTTCCCATTTTTTCGGCATTTTTTAAATAAACCCAAAACTCCAAAAATATTTTCCTTTTTTCCGCCTCACTTTTTTCTCAAAAAAAAAAAGATCAAAAAAAATATATATATTTTCCATTTTTCCTTACTTATTTTTCAAAGAAAAAGAAAATCCAAAAAGATTTTCTTCTTTTTCAAATAACCAAAAATCCCCAAAACATTTTTTTTCCTTGCTTTTATGCCACATTGGCAACGCATT
Organism: Sambucus nigra; assembly: GCA_949130495.1. Lineage (NCBI taxonomy): Eukaryota > Viridiplantae > Streptophyta > Magnoliopsida > Dipsacales > Adoxaceae > Sambucus > Sambucus nigra. The sequence goes on along the minus strand of OX422215.1, from coordinate 286,641,503 downwards.
GATCATCGATTAACACGTTCCCCTAGTGCTCCATCTCTAAATTCCCTCTTAGGTGATCGTGTTCCTATCGTTCCTCCTCATTTTTCTGATCCGTGCTCTTCTTCAGAGACGCCTAGTTCTCCCACTTCCCCTGGTTCTGTTACCCCACCCGTCATGGCCGACGAACGTGCTTTAAGAGACTACTTTTCCCCGATTACGGCCACTCCGACCGTGCAATTTGAAATTAGCCCCGCGACTATATCTATGTTGCCCAGTTTTCATGGCCTTGAACGCGAGTCTCCTTATACTCACTTGCGGAAATTTCTCACTGTGTGAGCTACTTTCAAAAATCCAAACTTAGACAAAGAGAATGTTCGTCTTCAGTTGTTTCCCTTTTCTCTTCACGATAATCATCCATGTGGCTCCATTCCTTTCCCCTGGATTCTATCCTCACTTGGGAACAACTTGTTAAGAAGTTCATGTTTAAATTCTATCCCATGAGCAAAACCAATGAAATGCGCCAAGTTATTTAGGATTTTAGGCAAAAGCCTACTGAACAGTTTTGTGAAGCATGGGGCCGTTTTCAAGACTATATTAATAGTTGCCCACATCACGGTCTAGAGAAAAGTCTCTTAGTCCATAGTTTTTACAATGGTCTTATCCCTTCTTCTCGCACCATGATTGAATCAATGCATAAAGGGAAGTTCATGCATTTAACTCCCACTGCCGCTTATAATTTTCTCCTTGAATTAGGCGATGACTCCCAAGATTAGGAGGGCACCAATGCATTTTCGAGATCCGATCCTCCACGTGTAGGGAGCACTTCTGAGGTAAAAAATGATCCTGATTTTAAAACTTTGCTCCACAGCTTAAACTCATTGACTAAAACCGTTGATGCTCTCAGTTGTACTATGCAACAAAATGTTACACTTTCTAAACAAGCAATAACTGTCAACGATTCTAGTCCTTCCTCTTGTGGTGTCTGCTTAAGTCAAGATCATTTAGCTCATTTGTGCCCCCTGTTGCAAGATAATCTCGAACCCACCATGGCCCAAGCATGTGCCTTTGATACCACTAGGAAACCCATTCCGTCGTTCATTTACAATCCTAACAATAGGAATCACCCATATTTCTCTTATAAGTACGACAACAACTCTGGTCCTTCCCAACCACAACAACATGTTGGTGGTCCCCCTGGGTTTTCACACAACCCACAAAGGCAACCTCGCCCTCCTGTCCCACATCAGTCTGCTCCTTACCATCAATCGCACTTTCCATCTTCCTTTGTCCCCCACGGTGGACATTTAAACAACAATAATCAGCTAGTTCCTGTTCCCCGGCCTTCCTTTGAGTATTCACAACCGCCTAATTCTCAACGGGAGTTGGTTCCCCAACCATCTTATGATCCTCCGCCTAATTCCTCCACCTCTTCTCTCGACAATATCCTCGCTTAGTTTATGACCACTCAGACTCAAGCTCTCCAACGGCTTGAACAACATTTCAACCAATTCGAGTCTGAGCGAGAGAAAGGTCATTTTCCCAGTCAACCCATTGCTAACCCTAAGGGGAATGGCAAAGACTCAGCCTACGAGGTTGGTTCCACTTCTAATCCCCCAAATTACCAAGCGGATATGAAAGCGGTGTCTACTCTTTGCTCGGGAAAACAAGTTGATAATGGTGTTCATGTTCCCACTGATGTGCCCCACCCGACCATCCCACCTTTAGTACCTCTCTCTACGGTTACCCCACCTTCTAAATCCCCAGCTCCCACTCAGTCTACTCCTCCTGAGCCCACCTCTGCTTATGTGCCCAAGGCACCCTTCCCTCATCGGTTGGCTCCCACTAAGAAAGCTCAGCAATTCGATGAAATCAAGAAAGTCTTTCAGAATGTTCACATTAACATTCCCTTCCTCACTGCGATTCAACAAGTCCCCTCTTATGCAAAATTTTTGAAGGACTTGTGCACTGTTAAGCGTAGGATAAATGTTTCGAAAGATGCTTTCCTCACTGAGCAAGATACGTCCCTACTCCATAATAACGGTGTTGTGAAGTATAAAGACCCTGGTCGTCTAACTGTCTCTTGCATGTTAGGCGACAAGTTCACTACTAGTGCTTTACTTGATCTTGGGGCTAGTGTTAATTTCTTACCTTACTTTCTCTACCTTGAGTTAGGTTTACAAAACATGAAACCTACACGAGTAACTCTTCACCTTGCTGATCGTTTCGTGAAAGTACCTAAAGGAATCATTGAAGATGTTTTGGTGAAAGTCTCAGACTTTTACTATCCTGTGGATTTCATCATCTTAGACACTCCTGCGCCAGACCCAACTAATACTCCTATCATATTGGGTCGCCCTTTTCTAGCCACTGCCAATGCCATCATCAATTGTCGTGACGGGTTCATGAATCTCTCTTTGGCAACACGACGGTAGAAGTCAATATATTCCACCTTATGCAACAACCGACTGATGTCGATTCTATTGATGAGGTGTGTGTGATTGACTCCTTAGTTACTGAAATGTTGGACAAAACTTACCCTGCCGATCCTCTCCAACAATGTTTGGCCCATTTTGGCTCCGACTTTGACATTGATTCATCCATCTCTGAACTCAATGCCCTACTAGATTCCACTCCACTGATGGACACTTCCTCTAGGGATCCTTTCTTCGAGCCTCTCTATGATACTATTCACTCTCTGGATCATCCCGTTCCACCTTCTGCACTCCTGACCACATCAGATTCCTTCACTTTATGCACCGAGAAACCTTCGAACTCTGTTTTTGCGTCTGTGTTCGATGTCACTCCTGCACCACCTGCTAGTTTGGAGCTTAAGCCCTTACCTTCCGAGTTGAAATATACTTTCTTAGGCTCCAACAACCATCACCCCGTTATCATTGCTTCTGATTTGACCACTGATCAAGAAGAGCAATTAGTTCACACTCTTACTCAGCATAGCACTGCTATAGGTTGGATCATTTTCGACATTCACGGCATGAACCCCAATGTTTGTAGTCATCACATTCATTTAGAGGAACACGCCAAGACTTCTCGTGAACCCCAACGTCGACTCAACCCTGCTATGAAAGAAGTCGTGCGCACTAAAATTTTAAAATTGCTCAATGATGGTATTATCTACCCTATCTCAGATAGTTAGTGGGTCAGTCCCATTCATGTGGTACTGAAAAATTCTGGTGTCACAGTTATAAAAAATAGTGATAATGAGCTTGTTCCAACCCGTATGCAAACGGGTTGGCGTATTTGCATTGACTATCGCAAGCTAAATGCTGTCACTCGCAAGGACCATTTTCCTCTTCCCTATACCGACCAAATGCTCGAACGTTTAGCCGGTCATGCGTATTACTGCTTCCTTGATGGCTATTCGGGATACAACTAAATTCCAATTGCCCCTGAAGACCAAGATAAAACTACCTTCACCTGTACCTTTGGCACTTTTGCCTATTCTCACATGCCCTTTGGCCTCTGCAATGCACCTGCGACTTTTCAACGGTGTATGATTAGCATTTTTAGCGACATGGTTGAACATTTTCTCGAAATCTTTATGGATGATTTCTCTGTGTTTGGTTCTTCCTTCGAGAAATGCCTTTCTCACCTCACTATGGTCCTCAAACGTTGTCAGGAAAAGAAATTGGTCCTCAATTGGGAAAAATGTCATTTCATGGTAAAAAAGGGGATTGTTTTAGGTCACGTCGTCTCTCGCGACGGTATTGAAGTCGATAAAGAAAAAGTTGACATCATCTCCTCGCTTCCCATTCCTAAGTCTGTTAAGGACATTCGATCTTTCTTAGGACATGCGGGCTTCTACCGTCGTTTCATCAAAGACTTTTCTAAAATTGCTCGACCTTTAACAACCCTTTTATCCAAAGATGTTCCCTTTGTCTTTGATGACGCATGTGTTGCTTCCTTTGAGTGCCTTAAGGCCGAGCTCACTACTGTACCTATCATTCAGTCTCCTAATTGGTCTTTACCATTTGAGCTCATGTGTGATGCATCTGATTTTTCTCTCGGTGTTGTACTTGGTCAGCGGGTTGACAAGCGCTAGCATGTCATTTATTATGCTAGCAGAACTCTCCATGACGACCAACTTCATTATAAGACCACCGAAAAGGAGTTGCTAGCTCTTGTATTCGCACTCGATAAGTTTCGATCTTATTTCATCGGTTCCCCTATCATCGTTTACACTGACCACGCTGCCCTGCGACACCTTCTTCAGAAGAAGGATTCTAAGCCACGTTTGATACGGTGGATTCTCTTGCTTCAAGAATTTGATCTAGAAATTCGCGATGAGAAAGGATGCAAAATTTGGTTGCAGATCATCTCTCCCGCCTCACTGTTACATCTGCCTCTGATCCTGTCCCTATTTCTGAAACATTTCCCGATAAGCAACTTTTTGTTCTTTCCATCGCTCCTTGGTATGCCGATATTGTTAATTTCCTTGTTACCGACCAACTGCCCAATCATTGGTCCAAACAAGAGCGTTCTAAGTTCATGGCCCAGGTGAAATTTTACTCTTGGGATAACCCCTTCCTTTTTAAGTATTGCTCTGATCAAGTCATTCGCCGATGTGTTTCTGACCATGAACAGCCAAGTATACTCTCCTTTTGTCACGATGGTGCTTGTGGTGGCCATTTTAGCTCCAAGAAAACCGCCACAAAAACTTTGTAAAGTGGTTTCTATTGGCCCACTCTCTTTCGAGATGCCCACCACTACTTCCAGGCTTGTGCCAAATGCCAAAAATCTGGGCGTATCTCTCATCATCACATGATGCCCCTCACACCCATTCTCATTGTCGAAATCTTCGATGTATGGGGCATTGATTTCATGGGTCCTTTTCCCTCCTATCATGGCTTCCTATATATACTAGTTGCAGTTGATTACGTTTCCAAATGGATTAAAGCCATAGCTTACCGCACCAATGATCATCGCATTGTGGTCCAGTTTCTTAAGGAGTATGTCTTCACACGTTTTGGAACTCCCAAAGCTATCATTAGTGATGGGGGTAAACATTGCTGTAATCGAGTCTTTGAACATCTCGTCAAAAAGTATGGCGTTACCCACAAAGTTGGTCTCTCTTACCACCCACAGACTAGTGGTCAAGTTGAGGTTTCCAACCGCGAAATCAAGCAAACCTTAGAAAAAACAGTTAATCCGAATCGGAAAGACTGGTCCTTATGCTTGAATTATGCTTTGTGGGCATATCGTACTGCTTTTGAGACTCCGATTGGCATGTCTCCTTATCGCTTGGTTTTTGGCAAACCATGCCACCTCCCTGTCGAGCTTGAACATCATGCTTATGGGGCTGTTAAAGCCCTTAATTTTGATATCGACGAGGCTGGCATTCATCGAAAGCTCCAACTTAATGAATTAGAGGAGATACGTAATGATGCCTATGATTTGTCCAAGAAATACAAGGACAAAATGAAGTGGATCCATGACCAAAGCATCCTCCGCAAAGAATTCCACCCTGGTCAGAAAGTTCTATTATATAACTCCCGTCTTTATCTCTTTCCCGGGAAGTTAAAAACCCGTTGGTCTGGACCCTTTGTTGTTGACTCCGTTACTCCCTATGGTGCCATCACAGTTCAAAATCCTAAGGATGGTAGCCTATTTTAAGTCAATGTTCAACGATTGAAGCCTTTCTTAGAGTTAGGCCCATCTCCCATTGAAGAAATTGACCTTGTCGATCCCATTTATGAAGACTGACTGTTCAGTCTTGTTTGGGGGTGATTTTCATCACCTAATTTTTCTGTCGCCCTGTGCTTTTCGTAGTTCCTATCTTTAGGGTGAGATTGGTTCGGTTTGGCTGAAGACAAACTTAGCGCTATCGGGAGGCAACCCGTTGTTCATTGTTTCTGAGTATGAGTCATGTCCTGTTTGGGGGTGGTGTTTCACACCACCCAATGATTTTCACATGCATTATAGACTTGTGCATACTTTTGTATCGCCTATGATCTTCAGGTTTCATCTCTGCTCCCTCAGTCGGTCCATTTCACTAGTGGTTCATTATGGTAATATCTTTCCTCCCTTGTGCTTTTATTTTTATATATGGTTTTAAACATCGAGGACGATGTTCTCTTTTGTTTGGGGGTGGGCAATTTATCAAAATCGTACCTCTTTTGAAAATTTTCAGAAACAAGTGATTTTAAACTTTTTGTGTAGTTAAAAATAATTTTTTATGATATTATTTGCCTACCATCCCTCTTTTAGAAATCTCGGAATACCCGTGTTCGAACCCAAAAATTGCGCTTTTAACATTAAATTAATTAATACCTCTTAAAAGCGTACTTGCACTATGAATTCCTAAACTCGACAATTTGCACTATCACGTCTATAATCAAAAGTTGAAGAGTAACTATATTCTCAAGAAAGCCTTAAAAGATCACTAGTGGCGACTTAAACCCGTGAGATTTGAGCTTTTCACCTGTTTGAGGGTTTTTATGTATCTCAGAGTCACAAGTTGACTCAACTTTCTTTGGGTACTACATTTAGTCGTTGCATGATCTCATTATTTTTTTTTAAATTTGACTTAATCACTGAGGATGACATTACTTTCGAGTTGTAAAACACATGTATCTTGTAGTTTGTCCGGAGCACTAAACCGATTTTTCCATACACATACCATTTTCCCTATCACATTATCATTCACCCATTATCATTTTCCATATTACCCTTATCCATATGTCCCAAATACCATACATCATTGCCATCGTTTTTGGGAAAAAGAGTGTTTGAAATTTTCCATGTAAATTGTATTCATTTGTGCTATGAAAAAGAAAAATGTATCGCAATAAATAAAAAAATAAAAAATAAAATAAAATTATATCGAAAAGAGGAAAAGAAATATGCGGTCATAAATTCAAATAATGAAAACAATAGTCAGTCAAAGTGTGTTTCACTCATCTTAAAAACCCTATAATTCATCTTCTTCATTTCATTATCCCCTCATACCTTTCATAAACCCTATTTTTCACCTTTGGTAAAGTGTTCTTGCAAACGAAAAGATTATATGGTGAATAACTCAACATTCTCGACATAGTGGTTAAGCATTCGTTCATGAGATCAAATTTCTTTCATGTATCCGTCCTTTCTTATAAAGTGTGTGAGACGTTTGAACTTGTTTACATTTACTCACATCCTCACACACTAGAGAGATACACTTACCCAATTCTTAGAGAGTTCGATTCAGAGAGTTATATCCAGTGAGAATTGAAGTCAAAACGTCGATTCCTAAAAGGCGGTCTTAGAATTACTCTAATGATACTTGAGATTATTTCACACTACACATGTTGAGTTTTAGGAAGGATTACGCTTTTGGCATTAAGTAATTTCATATCTTATTTTGATAGTTGAATACGGTGTTCTTTGATGTCCTTTTTAAGTTGGGTTGTATAGCGTTTCATCGTCAACTAAGAAACTGCATTTAAATAAGTTTTTGAATTTTGTGGGTATATTCTCTGCAAACCCTCACGAGACACCACTCGTCTTGTAGGGCAACCTACAGGTTTAACGGCTTATTGCACATGCTAAGTGCAATCGACAGGGCTTGCGAAAGTGGCACACTTTTGGTTACTTATATCTGTTTTCTCTCTAATTTTTGCTCGAGGACTAGCAATGTTCTGTTTGGGGGTGGTGTGATAAGCACCCAAAAATGTCTATTTTATACCCCGAATAGATGCATTTTAGTCGCTCATTTTTAATAAAAATGACCTTATGTTCGTATTTATTTATTTCTCAGGGCAATACGCAGTTGCGGTACAAATAATGCTAAATCAGTGCAATTCCGACACATAAGCGGTAAAAAACGTGCATCGAAGAAATTCAAAGAGACCGCGAAGTCAGAGTCCAATTTGAGCATGCCGAGATGTGTTCCAAATGTCCGAACCAGTTTCGTAACCTTAACCTAACCTAAACTCGAGCCTACCCCGAGCCCGGTGTGTGTTGAGTTTGTACCTTTATTATTTTTTTAGATTTTTGTTTTGAATCGTTTTATTTTTAGGATTTATTTTAGAGTTATTTAGAATTTTTAAGGATTTTTTTTCTATTTTTTTTATTTATGTATTTTGATTTTGATTTTTATTAGTTTTAATTTGTAATCTTTATTTAATTTTATTTTTATTAGGATTATTTTTTAGGAATTTATTTTCTAGGTTTATTAGACTTTAATTTCTTTTATTTTAGTTTTATTAAGATTATATTTTTTTTAATTTTAATAGAGTTTTATTTTATTTCTTTTTATTTTCATATTTTTTTTATTAGCTTGAGATGTTAGATTTTAGTTTTATTAGATTTAAAATTTTTATTTTATTTTTTTTAGTTTTAATTTTAATTTTTTAGTGTCATATTTTTAGGGGTGCAAATTAAACACACACAAACCCTTTTACACCCATAACCTCCAAAACTTAAACACACACACCAAACTACCCTCACCCTCACCCCTATTTCCTACACCCTCACCACACTCTAACCCCCCTCTCTCCTTCTTCTCCCATCAACCAAGCGATTCTCTCTCCTCCCCCATTAACAAAACCCAAAACCTCCATAACCCACACCTCCAATCTTACAACCCCTAAACCTTATTCCCCCTTCGCCGGCAATAGACCAGCCCCGAACACAGAGCCGGCGCCGGAACTGACCCAACCGCGCCCCTGCCCAACCTTCAACCCGATCCAGCCCCCTCTCTCTCCTCTCGACATAAACCGCGACCCAACAGTCATGGCCGACCCATCAAGCCAGCCTAAACTCGTGTCGGCCAGCCTTTAGGGGTGGCCGTGGGCCGGGCCTGGGCAGGCCCGGTCGGGCTCGGGCCGGGCTTGAAAAATTAAGTGCTATCCCAAGCCCGCTCGGGTCCAGATCGGGCCTTATTATGTAATCCCAAGTCCGCCCAGATTTGAAAGCTCTTTACCCAGGCCCGCCCGATCGGGCCTTATTATGTCAATTAAAAGATTTAAAAAAAAATTAAAATACCTATTTTTTTTTAAAGACCAATTTTTTTAATTAAAAATCTGTTTTAAACTCCATATATTTCAAAGTCCATATATAAAGTTTCCAACTCTACATGAAAAGACTTGGTATACGTTTTTATATTTATAAAAGTTCCCCCTATATATATATGTATATATATATATATATATATATATTAATATTATATATATACTTTTCAAGCCTCGGGCCGGGCCGGGCCTCATCGGGCTTAAGAACTCATGCCCAAGCCCGCCCGAAAAAAAATCGGGCTTATAAAATTTTGCCAAGCCCGCTTTGCGGGCCTATTCACCTTACCCAAGCCCTATTTTTTTATTGGGCGGGCTTGGCGGGCTTGGCGGGCCTCGGGCCTATGGCCACCCCTACCAGCCTTCAACCCGATCCGGCCCAGACTCGTGAACCCGTTTCCCACAATACGAGGTCCAACCCGAGCCCGGATCCGCACCAGTCCAAACCCATTTCCCAATCACAATCCGACCTGCACAATCCCATCTCTCCCAGAAAAATCGGACCAAACCCAAGCCAAATCATTTCCCTACAAAAAGTCTCTTTGACTTGATAATTGAGATCCCACCAAATCCTCTTCTAGAAAACAACTTCGTGGGTTCTTCAAATGAGCAAGAGCTTCTCATAAAAAAGGACTCACACTCTCTCAGCAAAAGGGGAATAGATATACAGATACCCAGAACTAGGGGTGTGCAAAAAAATCGACCAAACCGACAAAACCGAGCCGAACCGAAAATTTTCGGGCTGGGTTTTTTTGAGGGTCGGTTCGGTTCGGTTTAATCAGGTATAAAACCGACAGGGTCGGTTCGGTTTTCGATTTTGGCATAAAAAAACCGATTTTGAACCGAACCGAATTAATTTTTATACTTTTTAATTTTATATTTTATATTATATTTATATTAGTGTTGACATATTATATTATATTATATTTTTAAATTTTATATTTATATTAGGTATTAAAAAAATATATTTTTTATTAAAATAAAGGAAAAAACCGAACCGGCCCTGTAAAAAACCGACGGGCAAACCGAACTGGCCCTGTCAAAAACCGACCCGATTCGGTTCGGTTCGGTTTTTCAGCATTTTCGGTTCGGTTCGGTTCTCTTCCTCCAAAAACCGACATGGTCGGTTCGGTCCAAAAAACCCGGTCAAAACCGAACCGACCGACCCATGAACACCCCTACCCAGAACAGAAAGTGACGAGAGACAGAAAAATAAAAAAAAGGAGGAGACTGTAGAGGGTACAAAAAAGTTAGAAAAAAATTCTCCAAACATTAGTTTAGGTTTAGAAAAAATTTTAGGTTTAGTTTTTATTTTTAGTTTTTTAATACAGTCCAGTTTTTGTGAAGAGTTTGGGGCGCGTGTTCATGCCACAATTAAGTCAAAGGAATTATTCGTATCATATTTCTTTCTCTTCTATTTAATTTCTTACTGATTAATTGTGATTGTGTTGAAAATTTAATCATGTCTGGATAAACTCTCCATTCAAGGGGTGGGATGAAACACGTATGTTAATTTAATTAATTGAACAATTGTTCAATTGATGTGTTCTAGGCAAATTAAATTGGAAAAAAATCACACATTAATTTATTTAACGAAAGTTAATAAATTAATGTTAAAAATTGATATTTGATTTTTTGATTTAACTTAGAGATAAGTTTCATTCTTGAATTCAAATATTAATCTTGTGTGTTCAATTCAAAGATCCGTACAATTTTTTTATGAATTGATCCTAGCGGGTAATTTGTAAAAAGGGGTATGAATCTAAATTTTATATTTGTAGTGACACTTTATGATTTAATTGCTAAAAAAAATGATTTTGAATTTAGGATTGTAACGAGAGTTAAATTCTAAATTTCAATATTATTTCGAACGTATCAAATGAATAATTGGGAAATTAAATTAAATTAATTACGTTGAGTAATCCCATCTCTTGTTTCTTCTCATAAATTCCAAACTAGATTACTTTTCAAAATTTCGTAGTTACTTTAGTTGCGTAAAATTTCATTTCCTCCATTAAAATTTGTTAAAAAAAAAGATTTTTAATAAAAATTGAAATTGCAAATTTTCACAAGAACGATTTCGACGCTTGAAATTGGATTGATACCCGAATTTACCACGATACTGAATTTTTAATAAGTTTTATAGGTGATTCCAGGAATTTTGATACTCGAAGTTTTGTCCGCAACGACATTCCAAATCCATATATGAAGGAATACAAATTAAGAGCTATCAACGAGTGTAGGCGACGAGATACCAAGTATACAATATATAAAATTATGGTATTTATGAACCCTAGTCCTTAATATATCATTTCTGTTGGGTTGGTGTTGATGTAAAAATCTAGATTACTCTAATTATTTAATCACAGATAAATAAATAAGACAAAAGATTTTAAAGTGGTTCAGCCTTATATGAATGGCCTACGTCCACTGTTATGTTATTGCTGAGTGTTTGGGAATTCTCGATTACAAGTGCTATCAAGAAATTCCGGTCCCTTTGAATGAGGGTGATACAAGGTATTTATAGCCCTTAATCTGTACATGAAAGGGCGTTACAATAAATGATACACATATGAAAGGGTAATTCATTTAATGTTCTTCAAACGTGCGTGTCAAGATGATAAGCATTCAATGAATAGTTGAACTATTGATTATCTGGCAATTAATGTTGTGGTCGAGATGCAGCTCGAACCGCCTTAGTTGCTCGTCGTCCAAGAGTTCCTCAGAGCATTGGAGTTCCTCGGAAGACTGACGTTCCTCGGAGTATACTTGTTGCTCGGAGTGAGTATGTTGGTCGGGAAAACAATCTTCCTCGTTGCTATTGTGCCACGTAGATTGACACGTGTTTTTTATTATTCGTCCACATCAGCATACTAATTTTGGTATCAACAGAAGCCCCCAATGTTTCATATTTCGAACTTTGAGGAGTATGGAACATTCTTTCTCGGTATATGGCTATATTAAATGACCTTCCTGGGTTTTAGGAGCCTTTTCTTCATATTTGAATTTCCTTCCAAATTCGCAGAATTCGCCTTTTTGCATTTTTATAGGCGCTTCGATCTTCGTGCCCTTTTTGTCCTTTTACCCGCCGGTAGCGTAATAGTTTCCTTTTTGTAATCATTTCTTTCGCCGTTTCCCAAGGCAAAGTATTTAAGCTTCAGAGGCAATCCCATCATCTTCTACCTTTTCAATTTCTTCTTTCGAGTTTTCTATAGCTTTACTCTCTCCTGTGCGTCCATCATTTTCTTCGTTTGTTTGTCAACAGATCTCCTTTTTCCCTGTAAGCTCTTCTTCCTTCTTCTTTTATTCATCATGGTTTACATTATTGAGTCTCTTGAGAAATTCCGTTCTGATTTCTCTATTCCATCTTGGGTAATTTTGAAGGTTCTTTCTGAGCCTTCAAGTTACTTTGATTTGGCTGAGGGACATTGGTTCCCTAGCCTCTTTATTGCTAAATGTTGATTTTCTTTTCCACCAAACCCTTTATGCTTAGAGTTCTGTCAGTATTTCGACGTTGTCCCTGCAAAAATAGCCCCCAACACCTGGAGAATAGTTAATGGGGTGTATAGGTTAAATCAAACTCATGGAACTAGTATAGGAATTCCTGAGATTATGTACTGTTATAGATGAGCTGTTTTAGACAATGTTTATTATTTAAAAACTAGATTTTTGAATAGGGCTCTAGTAGTCAACCTCCCCGATGCCAACAGGGATTATTTTGAACATGGAGTAGTTGTAAAAAATTGGCAACATGCCCCTCTGGTTGGAGACGAAGTATATGAGGGTCCCAAATGCCCTCCATATGGCAATGGGATAGGTTATTTTCATCTTATTTTGTTTTTTGAAATTATGATTTCATTGTGTTTGACAAAATATATGATTGATATTTCACTATATCTTTATTTGCAGTTGACAACAAGAGAAAAACTCCAAAAGAAACAGAAGTTAATATCAAGCATTTAAAGCATATCTGGAGTTTGCATCAGAAGGTTGCAGACGAGCACATTAGGTCTGCTTCATACTTGCTGCAATACAGGAGCTACACATCCTCTTACACTGCTCGTCCTGTGGCTAGCATTAGCGAACCATTGCCAGCTTCTGAAGATTCTTCACCAGACTCTCACATTCCTCTGAGTCAGAAGATGGGCAAGAGAAGAGTTCCTGCTCTCTTTGAAGAGACCTCCTCTACTGGAGATGGAAAGAGAAGCAAAGCCGATGTCCCAAAGGGGACAAAGAAAGTTGATGCTGCCCCTTCTGCTGCTCCTCAGAAGGTCGTCGAGAAGCCCCCTGTGGCTCCTGTACAGAAGAATGCGCCAGTGGAAGTAATCACTATTTCTCCAACCAAAAAATCTTCTTTGGTTAAGGTTGTTGAGAAGACACCGAGGAGGTTGAAGAAGTCTTCCTCGGTTAGTTTTTCTGAAGTCATTCCCCAGCTCTAAACTAGTGGAGCTGGTGTTCCAACCATTATTCCCCCGAGCTCTGCAATGAGCTCGGTAAAGACTTGGATAATTCCTGAAGTCCAAGGCATCGAGGAAAACATGCCTAGGGATATGCTGACATCCCTAGCTACTCGTCACATCACTTCAGTAAGTTTCTTCTTATCTTGAATTCTTATTTCCTTCTATCAATATATGTATCTCAGCACTAACTCATCACTACCCTCTTTTTCAGCTGGTGAGTTGTTTCAACACCATTGTGAAGAAAGATGAAGCACTCAAGGCTTCAAGCTCCTCGTCTGGAGTAGAGGATGCATTCCAGGGTTTGGCCTAATCTATGAAGGAATCCCGTCAGAAGTACGACGAGGATAAAGGTGAATGGGAGAAGAAACTGGCTGCATCTGAAGCAGAGAAGGTGCAGTTGGGAAATAAAGTGAAGGACTTGGAGAGGGAAAATAAGAAATACTCCGAGAAGCTCACCACTTTTTGGGAGCTTGAAAATAAGATGAAATCAGCTGAGGAAGAGCTGACCCTTCTGCGCGAAGCAAATCGTCAGAAGGAGGAGTTGGAGGCCAAACTGAAAGCCTCCGAGGACCTTCTATCCGAGAAGCTCTCCTCGGAGAAAACGAAAAGAAAGAAGGCAATAAAGAAGTCTTTCAACACAGGTTGGGACAAAGGGTGGAACAAGGGAGTAGCTGCTATGATGACTCAAGTGCAATATGGAAGTTTGAAGTACTTCCGAGATGGCTGGGTTGCAGCTTTGTAAGAATTGAAAGTAAGCGAGGACTCCGAGCTATTTCAACAGCATCTCCTTGGTCCTCCTCCAGCCATCTAGGATGAAGAAGAGGACGAAGCTGCCTCAGAAGAATTTTCATTGGTTGTGGGTGATATCATCCTTACCCAGCCTGCTGACGAGGAGCTTTCATCTCTGCTAGCTTCTTCAGAACAAGTTCCAGCTCCCGCCGACCAACTCCTTATTTCCACTGAGCAACCAATCTCCTCGTCCCAACCTCCCGAGAAAGTCTTGGGAGACAAGGAAAAGGTGTGAAGTTGTTCGGTATTCTCTTTCTGTTTTTCTTTTACTTGTACTTTGTATCTCAGATCTTTGTAACTTTGCCTTATGATCTAATAAAATTTGAGTTCTTTTCTTCCATATGATTGTCTCTTCTTTATCTGCACTCTGTCTTGATCTTCTTTTTCTTTCTCTGTTAGTTTCTGGCCAGGATGGATCTTTTGTCTGTTAATGACACAAAGTTGATGCAGCAATGCCATGAGTATTATAAAGGTGGTCACACAGACCTCAGTGCATCAGAAGTTGCCGACATCCTTGGCCATGGTGCTTCAGAGCAGGCAGTAGAATCTTATCAATATCTGAAGGGCTTACTTGATCGAGCAGTGGCCAATAACGTGGCTTACTATGATATGATCGAGGAGCTCCAATATACTCTAGAAGATCTTCAGACTCAGTACAAGGAGTCAAATGCCTTGTTACATGAGGGGTATGAAAAGAAATATCAACAGCTTTCTGCCGAGAAGGGCTATGACAAACTCATTGCTGGGTATGATGTCAGGGAAAGGACCCTAAAGGGAGAAGTTGAAGCCTGTAGACAAATTGCTGAACTGCTGGAGCAAGAAAATAATAATTTGTAGAAAGAACTAGCACAATACAAGTCTGCAGCCTCTTCTTCAACAGCGGTGATCCCAGTGACCGATGAGGGATTTTCTTTCTTAGAATTTGAGAATGCCAAATCAAGGCAAGAGTTGGATGTCCTGCGAAGATCTGGTACTTCTACTTCTACTCGGGGACGAGGAAGAGGTTCTCGTGGGCGAGGAAGAGTTACTCAGGATGTTGTCGAGGAACGAAGTACTCCAGATGCTCGGGGTCGATCAAGAACTCCTCGTAGTATTGAAGAAGCTCATACTCTATCAACATTGGAAACCCAAGCGTACCAACTGAATGCCAAAGATCGGGATTTGTCTGAAATGTCCAAGAAAATCCTAACTTTGGAGGATCAACTTACTGCGACGAAGTCTGCTTTAGAGAATAAGGACATTTTTGCAAAAAGCCTTCACGAGCAGTTGGAGAGACTGACCTTCCAATTCCATAAGCAGCCCAGGGAATTTTGGATGGCTGGGTACAATGAGGCATTATTCCATTTAGATGCTTGTATCCAGAATGCCACTAATGAGGGCTATAAACAAGGCTGGTTGAATGCCTTATGCGCGTTGAAGCTTGAACAGGGGCATTACTTGTGGGACTATTATGACCCCGGGGTGCTCGATTTGCCTGTGACACCGTTTAATTTGGACAAGGAATGGATCCCAGCTCGTGCCATTCCTCGGAGCTTAATTGCACAATACCTCGGTGATTACAATCTTCATTCTCAGATCGAGGTATCTCGTCCCCAGCATCTATTGGACACTCCTTCAGTAATGAATGTCAGAATGTTGAAGGACTTGAATTTTATCAATTCTCCTCTGACCTTAAACGATCCTCCTGCTGGCGAGGAACCTATTTCAAAAGCTGAAGGAAAGAAACCAATAGAATAGGGATTTCAATGTAATAGTTAGTATACATGTAATTTGTAATTCGTTTCGAATTTTAATGAAAGGATTTCATTTTCTGTTTGCAAATCTGTGTTGCTATTGTTTTGTACTTGTCTAACACTTTTATATTTGTGATTGCGTAATAATACTGTGTGATTCATCGACCAATCTAGTAATAAAAGGTTATAAGTATAAAAAATATTGCTCGATCACTTAATAATAAAGTAATGAGCATAAAAATGTTTAAAATTTTTCCAACCAACCAAGGTTGTTAAATTGTGCTCGTCGACCAATTATAATTAGTGAGAGTTTTTATCCCTGACTAACCATACTTGGTAATTTTTTTCATAAAATGTGTCCGACCAACCAAGGTCGATAATTTTATCCTCTTCGACCAACTACAGTTAGTGGATTTTTATCCCCGACCAACCATACTTAGTTCAGTTTGGAATACTTTGTATTTTCTGGAATAGTTTTACCTTCCGACCAACATAAGTTGGCATATTTTGTTTCTTAGCCAGCCGAAATTGGCATTTTTAAGAATGTTGTTCTTTCCCTTTTACCAACCGGAGTTGGTCATGGGTTTGAACTATCATGTCCACTAGTTATTTTACCAACCGGAGTTGATCACGCTAGTGTATGCCTCCTAACCAAAGGAGTATAGTTTGTTCTCGCTATTTTACCAACCGAAGTTGATCACGCTCGAACTATTAGTGTCCACTAGTTATTTTACCAACCGGAGTTGATCACGCTAGTGTATGCCTCCTAACCAAAGGAGTATAGTTTGTTCTCGCTATTTTACCAACCGAAGTTGATCACGCTCGAACTATCAGTGTGCACTAGTTATTTTACCAACCGGAGTTGATCACGCTAGTGTATGCCTCCTAACCAAAGGAGTATAGTTTGTTCTCGCCCTTTTACCAATCGGAGTTGGTCGTGGGTCTGAACTATCATCTTCTTTTTGCTGTCGAGCAGCGTAGTGTTGTACACTAGTATTCCCCGAAAAACTTTCAATAAAAGGAGAGAAAATGGTGAAAACATCATCGTTTTATTCATATCGATAGAACTGCTTTACATTTTACATTACTGATAATACTTGCGTAGGTGTTCAGCATTCCATGCATTCTTGAATTCCTCTCCTTCTAGAGTTGCTATTCGGTAAGTTCCTGGTCGAACAACTTCTGTAACTCGGTAAGGTCCATGCCAATTTGCTTCCAATTTATTGTGCTTCTGAATGACCTTCTTTAGCACGTAATCTCCTTCTTTTAAATCGCATTTCTTCACCCTCTTGTTGTAGAACAGAGTTGTTCGTTGTTGATATGCAACATTCCTAATGGCTGCTTCTTCTCTAACCTCCTCGAGCATGTCCAAATCTAATCTTCACATCAAGTCACTGACTGGGGAATTGAAATTCAGCACTCTGTGTGTTGGGAGACCCAATTCAGCAGGTATTACTACCTCACTTCCAAACTCCAGCATATATGGTGATTCTCCAGTCGCTGCTCGGGGAGTTGTTCGGTAAGCCCACAATACTGATTGTAGCTCATTAATCCAATTAGCTTTAGCCTCACTTAACCTCTTCTTCAAACCATTTAATAATGTTCTGTTCGTCACTTCAGTCTGTCCATTGCTTTGGGGATGGCCTGGTGCTGAATGAACCTTCAAAATGTTTGACTGATGACAATAGGCGACAAACTCCTCGTTATCAAACTGTGTTCCATGGTCTGTGATGAAGGCATGAGGGAGACCATATCGGCAGATGACATTCTTCCAGAAGAATTGGTATACCTTCTCGTATGTCATATCAATCATAGGCTCAGCTTCTACCCACTTAGTAAAATAATCCACTGCGACGACGAGGTACTTGAATCTTCCTCGGGTCGTTGGCAGTGGTCCAACCAGATCAATTCCCCATATGGAAAATGGCTAAGGGGAAGTTATGGGTGTCAACAATGCTTGTGGAGTACGTCGGATGGAAGAAAAACGTTGGCATTTATCACATTTCTTAGCATAGGCTATACAATCATCCCTCATCGTTGGCCAGTAGTATCCTTGCGTCATCACCCTTTGCAAAAGTGTTCGACCTGCTACATGGGCTCCATAGGACCCTTCATGGATCTCTTCAATCAATTCTTTCACCTCGGAGGGATGTACACATCTTTGGAAACCTGCCATAATTCCTCGTCTATATAAAACACCATTAGTTAGTACATACCGAGCAGCTTTAAACTTCAATTTCTTTGCAGCGATCTTATCCTCCGGTAATTCTCCTTCCTCGACATATGCCCTGATGGGATCCATCCAAGATGGTCCTAAATCAAGGGAAATAACATTCATCATTGACACGACTCAGAATGTGTCTCTAAAGTGTGTACTCTCTAGGCTCAAGTGCAAGCCTGTCGTTCAAGTAATAATCCGACAAGTCGGGTATCGATCCTCAGGGAAAAAGGACAATAAGAGTTGTGACGACGGAATAAGACTGAGGAATCCTAACGTTGACTCTAAAAAGAAAAGAAAAGATTGATTTGGATTTTGGGAATGATTAATCTAAATGCAATTATGTAATTATGAAAATGTGCAATTACACTAAATTACCTAAAAATGTGAATGAAAGTTTGATTTGAACTTTTAAATGAGATGATGAAGAAAATAGGACGGGAATACAATCCCCCAACCCTAGTGTACTGCAGTTATAATATTAATCGTAAATTTATCTAATTAATTCAAACCCGGAATTTAGTACTCCCAAGCATTACGTATACGAGGTTCAAGCCCGCGTCATACTTAATCAAAGGATGAGTAAATCAGTATCACGATAGTGACACTCGAATTATATTCTCAATCATCCCGGTTACCTAGGGGCAAACGAGATATTTAGATCTACAATTGTTGTGTCCCTACGCAATACGGTAACAATTAATTACTAAATTCAGAGGATTAACTTTATACGTGCAATGACCACATCAGGTTGGGTTCATGTATCCCGGCCTTAGAAAATCTAGCCTAACATGATGAAAGTGATGAAAACAGTGTTTAACATGCAAGTGTTCATGATTAATCTAAGGACAATTGATGGAATACTGTAGAATAGAATCACAAAGAAGAAACAACTTACTAAAATTACCCAAGGAACAATCGCAACAATAAATAAAATTGGTGATCACACAAACTTTGAATAAACCTTCAATCCTTGAATAAAACTGGAAATTGTATCTACAACTAGGGTTTATGGAAGAATAAGAGAGATTAAACTAATCCCCTCCGTTCTTACCTACTTTACAATGAAAATAATTCGGGTTTTTATACCCTACATGAAATTCCAAGAAGTTGAGTATAAGTCGGAGTCTTTAGAGGAGAATCAGAAAACAAAATCTCGATGGGCGGACCGGTCCGACCCTTAGGCGGATCGGTTCTTTTATTTTCCAGGCGGACCGGTCCGGGGGCGGATCGGTTCTTTTAATTTTTGCCTTCTTCGGTTTGCCTTCGATTCGCAGTGCTCTGGCATTGTGTACATCGGTCCGGTCCGGGTCTTAGGCGGACCGGTCCGCTGATTTGACTTTTCCTTCAAACTTTGACTGCCCATATCTTTTGCTCCGGGTATCCGATTGAGGTGCCGTTTCTTCCTAGGTGCTTGTGAGGATGATACCTTCAACTTCTCTTTAGGTACCTCATCTGGATTTTGGGTAGGAATGACTCTTTTGCCCTTTTGACTTTTCTTGTTGACTTTCTCTATTCTTCCGGTTTCCTTCTTCCATTTCTTGACATTAGATACCTGTAAAATCATAACGAAATACCAAAAACTCGATGTACTTGTTAGGATAGTTCAATAGCAAGATTATGAGATAAAGTCAATCCAATTACGTTGTTCGAGGTGATTAAAGTACCGAAATTAAGGGATAAATTAGGAAGAATTTATGCCTAATCAAACCCCCCTAACTTAGAACTTTGCGCGTCCCGAGCAATGTAAAAGGATTCTAGCAAGGCTCAACTCTTGAAAAACATTTTATTGGGATAAAATACCTCTTTCGCGGGCACGCGATTGCATTTAGCGTATGCAACAAGCCTTTAAACCCCTAGGTTACCCTAGTGGGACGAGTTGTGTCTCGTGAGGGTTTGCAGAGAATATACCCACAAAATTCGACTCAAAGAACTTCAAAATAACCAAAAATTGTATAATTCAAACTTTTCCAGAAAATAGTCATCATTAAGTCATGTTTACAAGTCTCAAACTGTAGTGCGTGTGTGCGAAGCCAGAAATATAACCGCCGATTTCCACCGATTAATCATTACGTTACTTATCCGAAAATTCGTTTTGATTTCAAATTCGCACGGGAAGCTCTCTCAAACGAACCACTCGGAATATGGCTTTTCTCTCGGTATGCGTGATATAAAGAGTAAATATAATGGACGTAAAATGATGCATACATTTAGAAAGACGGAAATTTCATGGTGAAAGGATCTCATCAACGGATTACGGTTTTAAAAACGGGAATATTGCTTCTTATTCGCGCACTTAATCTCCTTTATTATCTTTTGATGTATTAGCTCTCTACGTGGTAACCAATTCTACACTTTAGACTCGGTTAGGACTTTTTTCTGGGTTTAAGGTGTATTGGGTAAAATGAAAATGGTAGGGAAGGTTGGAATTGGAAAAGTTATTTATGATGTCCGTTGGTGCTTTTTCTGGGCTATTGCTCATTTGTTTTTCTTCTTTTTCTCTATTTTTTCTGTTTTTTCACTATTTTTGTTGAGCACATTTATTTATTTATTTTTTTCTTGCCCCTTTTTATACACTCTTCGGACTCCAATTCTGGGATTTTTCCATTTTCACAATTTCGAGCCATTTTTGGGTTTTTCAGGTTGTCAAACGACAGGAAAAATTTATTCGACTCAATTTGGGTTGCAAAAGGGGTGATTTTTCGCTTCTTTTTCTGGCCAATATTTTTGGGGTGACAAACGAGGGCCTACTTCATTGTCCAAAATGCCAATTGCGTTACCATATGCGTTTCGAGGTGAATTTAAGTTTAGAGACTAATTTGGCACGTTTTTCAAGGCAATATTGCACGCATTTTTCAAAACCGATCAAATGAAAGAATTGAGATCCTTGACAACTTATTAAGCGCTAAAAAGAACTTTGAGTTAACAATTAACTCGGATTGATTTAAAAACTCGCAAAAAGTGATAGGCTCGAATCTCACCGGGTTTGTTAATCTCCACATTTATTCGTTAAGTCGTCAATTTTCGCTCAATTTCCATATTTGGTCAATTTCGGCTTTGTGTATGTTAGATGTTTACAATTTGAGACTCCAATTTGACTTTTAATGATATTTTTGAAAAATTTGAATTCCAATTTTTATTTATTTTGAACAAAAATATTTTTGGATTTTTCAAAATTTTATGATTTTTTTGGAAATTTTTGGGCATTTTTGAAAATTTGTGAAGTTTTAGAAATATGCACTTGTGACCCCCCCCTAACTTAGACTTTTGCATTGTCCTCAAGCAAAAAGGACTAAAATCTAAATAAGGCAAAATAATAAGTGCAATAATTAAAACAAACAAATATAGAAAAATGCAACTTTTTATATTATAAGACTGTGGTACAAACAGGAATGCAGCATATGTAGGATATGAGAAGGAATACATCAAAACAGTCCATAATCAACAAAACATCACGGGGGAGGTAAATGGGATGAGCTGGGCGCGTCGGGGCCATAGGGGTCATGAAAATGTGATGGTAGTGGCTCATTAGGGTCCCCTAGGCGGCGGTAGATATCCGCTTGCCTTCGAGCCGCCCGATTCTGATCTCGTTGGTAGTCGATCACAAAGTTCTCGAATCGGTTCTCAAAGGTCTCGAATCGGTTCTTAAGGGTGGACAACCGGGTCGAGATATCGGTACCCGCCCACTCAAAGTCCGGGTCGTCCTCCTCGTCCGCCGACTTGTCGTCGGCACCGACGTCACCCATCTCAACGTCCGCTTTGGCGGCCTCCTCCCCCGCGCTCTCTTCCGAGGCAGCCTCTTCCTCGCTATCATGACCCCGTCGTGCCCGGATTATGGCTAGCTGTTTGGCACTCTTAGTGCGAGTGCCCTGTCCAAAGGGACCGGGAATCCGGGTGCGGTCAGCAGGGGACTCAATGCCGGCGTCTTGGAGGATAGACGTGATCAAACGGGCATAGGGCAGAGGGGCGGTACCCTTCTCATCCAAAGAAGCGGCGATGATGTCGGCATACAATGTGCGGGCCAAATGGATGGAGGTTTGGGGATCGAAGAGATGGTAGGTCAAGGTGTCTTGCCGAGGCCTCATAGCGGAATCGTTGGACGTTTGAAGAATGTTGGTGCATACGATTTGGAAAGTGAGGCGCGCCTTTTCATTGAGTTGTCCAACAGCGACGGTTTGACCCGTCCAAGCCACGTTTGGAGCAATGCGCTCCATGATGACGTCCTTAGCGATCGGAGGAACGTTCCGTGGATATGTGAAGTCTTGGGGGTCCGGAACACCAAAGGTGGCCAATTTGGCCGTGAGGATGGCTAAGGAAAAAGGAACGACCATCCCATCGACGTACGCTTGGGCCTCATATTGGTCCGTCCTTACGAGTGTGCCATAGAATAACCGGACCTCGGAAGCCCACACGGCGTCATGGGGTTCGTTGAGGAAACGACACCACCCCCGGGCCATGAATAGGGCCGTGACAGAATTGGGCAGCGCGTTCTATTGAACCGCGCGCTCCATATGGAGTTTTCGGCTTGTCCCGAAGGAGTTGGTGCACCATCGCTCCTCTTGGCGGGAGCGGAACTCGTTGCTCCCGGAGTGTAAGATGTCGGTGGATGCGTATTTGGTGGGAGCAGCACGGGGGGCCATGGAGACAGAGAGGATAGAACTCACAAAAATCTGGAGAGGGAGAGGAGAGAAATTTTGTTTGAGGTGTGAAGAGAAGAGGAGGGGTAGGGTTGAATTTATAGTGGAGGGAAAGGATTTGGAGGGAAAGGTATTTGGAGGGAAAGGGTGTATGGGGATGTGGGAAACCGAATGGGAGGGAAGGATGGTAATTGGGGGGAAGGGGGGGTGAATGGGAGGAAGGGATTCAACGAATCTGCAGAAGGCGGACCGGTCCGGTCCAGGGGCGGACCGGTCCGGGTCTTTAATTTCCAGAAAATTCGACAGGCGGACCGGTCCGGCTTAAAATTAAAGGAACCGGTCCGATGGCGGACCAGTCCGGCCTTAAATTAAAGGAACCGGTCCGGCTTGGGGATTTTAGGCTGGAATTTCCCCGAAACTGAATTTCAACCTCTCTTCCTCGAAATATTGCACTTTTAAAACGCGCTCCTCACCAAATATAGACTAAGGACCTCTCAATATCACCGGTCACCCGAGTTGACCCAATTCCCGCACATGCACATGCTAAACCCGAATGTACTAAAATCCTAACGACACTCACTAATGCACACGACACACACGACTCTCACCCCATACGCGTCGGGGGTGCGACGACCTAACTGAAACCGTTCACTCTACCACATAAACAGGGTTCGACAACCAGACGGTGTCGACTTCCTCACCGCACGCCTCCAGATATGGCTTTAGGCGTTGTCCATTCACTTTGAATGTATTTCCCCCTTTTAAATCTTCTACTTCGACAGCTCCGTGGGGGAAAACATTCTTGACAACAAACGGGCCAGACCATCGCGACCGCAACTTGCCCGGAAAGAGATGAAGCCGAGAGTTATAGAGAAGAACTTTTTGCCCGGGAAGAAACTCTTTGCGTCGAATGATGCTATCGTGAGCGAGTTTCATCCTTTATTTGGCAATTTTGGCATTCTCATACGCATCATTGCGTATCTCCTCTAACTCATTTATTTGAAGCTTGCGAGCTTCACCGGCTTTATCCATGGCATAATTGAGCTCCTTAATTGCCCAATACGCTTTGTGTTCTAACTCCACGGGGAGATGGCAAGGTTTGTCATACACGAAGCGGAAAGGGGACATGCCAAGCTGATTTTTGTATGCGGTGCGATAGGCCCATAGCGAATCGTTCAGTCTAATTGACCAATCTTTCCGGTTAGGATTGACGGTCTTCTCAAGAATGTTCTTGATCTCACGATTCGCTAGTTCGGCCTGCCCATTTGTTTGTGGGTAATATGTCGTTCCAACCTTGTGAACGACGCCATACTTTCTCATAAGCTTCCCGAATGGCCAATTGCAAAAGTGCTTGCCATTATCACTAATTATCGCTTTCGGAGCACCGAAGCGGGAAAGTATGTGTTCCTGTAGGAACTTTATCACCACCTTGTGGTCATTTGTTTTGGTAGCTATCGCTTCTACCCATTTAGAAACATAATCTACCGCAACAAGGATGTATAGGAAACCAAAGGAAGGGGGAAAGGGACCCATGAAGTCAATACCCCAACAGTCGAAGATCTCAATGATGAGTATGGGGGTAAGAGGCATCATGTCTCGTCAAGTAATGGCTCCCATCCGTTGGCACCTATTGTAAGATTTGCAAGCATTGTTCACATCCCGGAATAATGTGGGCCAATATAGACCGCATTGCAGAATTTTAGCGACCGTCTTTTTCGTGGAAAAGTGGCCTCCACGCGCTTCCGAATGACAAAACTGGATGAATTTCGGGATCTCGTCATCCGGTACGCATCGTCGGATGATTTGGTCGGCGCAATATTTAAACAAGAATGGATCATCATAGAAGAATATGCGCGACCAAGTAAGAAACCTCTTCTTATCTTGCGGTGTCCAGTCGGGAGGGACGGCTCCCGTGACAAGGTAGTTTACTATATCCGCAAACCAAGGTAAAGAAGAGGTAGCAAAAAGTTGCTCATCCGAAAAGTATTCGTCTATGGGAATGGGATCACTAGGTACGTCGGACGAAAGCCGAGACAAATGGTCGGCAACGACGTTTTCTACTCCTTTCTTATCCTGGATAGAGAGATTGAACTCTTGTAGGAGTAGGATCCACCTTATGAGGTGCGGCTTGTCTTTCTTCGCAAGTAGATACTTTAAAGCCGCATGGTCGGTGAAGACAATTATAGGAGAACCAATGAGATACGATCTGAACTTGTCAAGGGCAAAGACTACTGCTAGCAACTCCTTCTCCGTGGTAGAGTAGTTGAGTTGAGGTCCGGTAAGGGTCTGCTAGCGTAGTAGATGACATGAGCTTGTTTATCTTGACGTTGGCCCAAAACTGCCCCAATCGCGTAATCGCTTGCATCACACATAAGTTCGAATGGTAGGGACCAATCCGGAACTTGCATGATGGGAGCGGAAACGAGCATGTTCTTTAATTTGTCAAAGGAGCTTTGGCATACCTCGATCCACTCAAACGGGTTGTCCTTCATGAGAAGGTTGCTTAAGGGTCTAGCGATAGCACTAAAATCCTTAATGAACCTTCGATAAAACCCGGCGTGACCCAAGAATGAGCGCACGTCTTTAAGCGATCTCGGTGGGGGAAGGTCAGCTATGACATCTATCTTAGCCCTATCAACCTCTATGCCTTTAGATGATACTATGTGGCCGAGAACTATTCCTTCAGTGACCATGAAATGACATTTCTCCCAATTCAGCACTAAGTTCTTCTCCACACACCGAGCAAGTACTTGTTCCAATTTTTCTAGACAAAGATCGAAAGAGGTGCCAAAAACGCTGAAATCGTCCATGAAAACCTCAAGTCCTCTTTCGACCATGTCACTAAATAAGCTCAACATGCACCTTTGAAAGGTCGTGGGTGCATTACACAAGCCGAATGGCATACGTTTGTAGGCAAACGTACCAAAAGGACAAGTGAAAGTCGTCTTCTCTTGGTCAAGAACATCTACCTCAATCTGGTTATATCCGGAATAACCATCAAGGAAGCAATAATAAGGGTGGCCCGCAACTCTCTCAAGCATTTGATCAATGAATGGCAAGGGGAAATGATCTTTTCTTATTCCCGCATTGAGTTTCCGGTAATCAATGCAAACACGCCAACCGTTGGTGGTGCGTTGGGGAACAAGCTCTCCCTTAGCATTCTCAATCACAGTCATACCCGACTTCTTCGGGACGACTTGAATAGGGCTCACCCATTTGCTATCCGAGATTGGGTAGATAATCCCGGCATCCAATAGTTTAATGATCTCGGTTCTCACAACTTCTTTCATGTTGGGGTTCAGTCTTCTTTGCATTTCTCTAGAGGGCTTGACATCCTCTTCGAGGTGAATCTTGTGGGTGCAAATCAGAGGACTTATCCCCTTCAAATCAGCTATACACCAACCAAAAGCACTTAGGTGCTTCCTCAAAATTTTTAACAACTTACCCTCCTGCTCGTCATCTAGGCTAGAGGAGATAACAACAGTAAATGTCTCATCCTCTCCTAAGTATGCATATTTGATATGGGAGGGGAGTTTCTTTAATTCAAGAGTTGGAAACTTTTCGTCGGAGGGAACAACGCGTGTATCCCGTGGTGGTAACTCCTCGAATTTAGAAACCCAATTCACATCTCTCGCGTCCTCGTCCGACGCTCTCTCATCGAGTAACTCTCTTAACTCCCCAATCTCTCTCTCGTACTCAGTATACGTCCCCTCACTCTCATTGCTCGAAACCAGACAGGATCCTAAGGCATCGCCATAACAATTCTCCTCAATGTACTCCTCTATTATCTCATCTATGAGACTCACCGCGTGAATATCATCTTCCTCTCCCGTATGTTGGGCTATGTTGAAGATGTTGGTCTCTAATGTCATATTCCCAAAAGCGAGCTGCATTCGCCCATTCCTTGTGTTAATAATAGCGTTAGCTGTCGCTAAAAATGGGCGCCCGAGAATGATGGGAACATGATTGGTCGAGATTAATGAAGGCTCCGTGTCCCAAATGACAAAGTCTACCGGGAAGTAGAAAGTGTCAACTTGAACGATCACGTCCTCTACTACACCTTGTGGGACCTTCACAGTTCGATCCGCTAATTGGAGAGTGATTATTGTGGGCTTGAGGTCGCCCAAATCAAGTTGCCGATAGATGGAGTAAGGGAGGATATTGACACTTGCTCCCAAGTCAAGTAAGGCTTTTTCAATTTTGTTCTCTCCAATGATGCAGGAAATGGTGGGTGCACCGGGATCTTTGAATTTAGGAGGGAGCTCATTGAGTAAGATGGAGCTCACGTTCTGTGCTAGGAAGACATTCTTCTTTACTTTCATCTTCCTTTTTACCGTCAACAAATCTTTGATGACTTTTGCATAAGCTGGAATTTGTTTGATGGCATCGAGGAATGGTAAATTCAGCTTTACCTGCTTTAGTATTTCTAGCACGTCATCACGTGGGTTTCCTTTCTGGGAAGGAATCAACCTTTGAGGAAACGGTGCCGCGGAGGGTGGTTTCACTACTACCTCGGGCTCACTAGTGTCATCTTTATCACTCTCATTCGAGGGGACATCTTCGGCCTCTTTCGTGCCGGGCGAAATCACCTTGTCTTTGGTTGTGTCGTGTGGGGGAGGTGATAAATCAACGACTCTCCCACTACGAAGAGTGGTCACAGCTTGACATTGCTCCTGATGATCAGTAGAAGTGGAGCTAACACTAGTTTCACCTTGGGGAGGTCTTTGGCCCTGGGCAGGAAACTTGCCCTTCTCTTGAACGCTCAACGAGGATTGAATTTTGGACAGGTTCGCATTTATGTCGCCAATTAGACGATCATATTTGGCATTGTTTGCAGTCTGGCTAGTGATGAATTGATTCATCGTATCCTCGAGAGTTCTCCGCTGTGGCGGGATATAATTTCAGTGAGGTGGTGGTGCTTGCACATGTCCTTGCATGTGTGGAGCTTGTTGAAATTGTTGTGGAGGAGGAGGGGCAACATGCGAAGGAGGGTTCATTGCGGCATGTTGTTGCCCGTAGCTAAATCCGGGATGATTTTTCCACGAAGGGTTGTATGAATTCCCGTGCAGGGCACCGAAATTACCCTTAAAGCCTCCTATACCACTAACTTGCTCCTGCAACATTACTTTGCAGGCGGGTATCGTCGGGCATTCCTCAGTTGAATGTCCCGCCTCACAAATTGCACACACCTTTTCGACGGGATTCTTGATAGATCCAACTACCTCGCACAAATCTCGAAATCCTTTCTCAAGGGTGTCCAACCGACAGTCCGACATAGAGGTCTTATCTACATGGTATAGGCCGGACGCCGATGGAGTGGTGGTCGCTTGACGATTTCGATTCTGAGCATTAGGATCAGAAATATCCCATGATTGGGTAGTATCGGCGACATACCTCAGGTGAAGCTCAGCATCGTGGCAATCTAGCTCGATAAACGGACCACTACCCATGGTTTCAATGAGTTGCTTAGAGTTAAGGTTCAACCCATTATAGAGGAAGGAAATGATTTGAGCTGTATCAAATCCATGATGGGGGCACGAAGCAGTTAACTCATTGAAACGCTCATAACATCGATGGAATGGCTCATTATCCAATTGCCTGAACGATTGAATCTGAGCCTTTATGGAGATTGTTCGATGTGGTGGAAAGAACTTCTTGAGAAATCTGGATTGTAACTCGTTCCAAGATGGAATCGAGCTCGGAGGTAAAGACCATAGCCAGGTCTTAACTTTATCTTTTAACGAGAATGGGAAGAGTTTGAGGCGAATCACCTCTTGTGTGCAAGTTTGATCGTTGAGAGTATCACACACGTCCTCAAATTCCCTTATATGCAAGTATGCCTTTTCAGAATCCATACCGTGATAGTGTGGTAGCATCTGGATCATCCCATTTTTGAATCGGAACTGCCCGGCATTATACGGGAGTATAATGCATCCCGGAGTGACAGTGCGCTCGGGATATAAGAATTCTCTCAACGGGCGATACGGAGGCTCTTCCTCACCGGTAGATTCATTACTATGTTGCGACATCTCTCTCTCACTTGACGACTCTGCGCTCTCACTGGGTGTGCACGACGTGTGTCCTACGAAGGAGAAGGGAGTGTTGCTAGAGATTGAGTGTGACGGTGTGGGAGGTGGGATCCAGAACTGTGGGGCTTGTGGAGTATGGGGACTATCAGGATTATACTCAACAAGTGGATTTTCATGAATGCTGGTTGGAGTATTATGGGGTGTGGGAGTGGTTTCAAAATTTTGCATTAAGTTTGTGAGAGGTGGTGGTGAATCTTTTTGTGCTTTTTATATTTTTTTATGTTTTTGGATTTTTGAATTTTTGGTCAAAGCTTTGGATTGACTCGATCTAATCCTAAGTCTACCTAATTCCCCGGCAACGGCGCCAAAAACTTGACACGACTCAGAATGTGTCTCTAAAGTGTGTACTCTCTAGGCTCAAGTACAAGCCTGTCGTTCAAGTAATAATCCGACAAGTCAGGTATCGATCCTCAGGGAAAAAGGACAACAAGAGTTGTGATGACGGAATAAGACTGAGGAATCCTAACGTTGACTCTAAAAAGAAAAGAAAAGATTGATTTGGATTTTGGTAATGATTAATCTAAATGCAATTATGTAATTATGAAAATGTGCAATTACACTAAATTACCTAAAAATGTGAATGAAAGTTTGATTTAAACTTTTAAATGAGATGATGAAGAAAATAGGACGGGAATACAATCCCCCAACCCTAGTGTACTGCAGTTATAATATTAATCGTAAATTTATCTAATTAATTCAAACCCGGAATTTAGTACTCCCAAGCATTACGTATACGAGGTTCAAGCCCGCGTCATACTTAATCAAAGGATGAGTAAATCAGTATCACGATAGTGACACTCGAATTATATTCTCAATCATCCCGGTTACCCAGGGGCAAACGAGATATTTAGATCTACAATTGTTGTGTCCCTACGCAATACGGTCACAATTAATTACTAAATTCAGAGGATTAACTTTATACGTGCAATGACCACATCAGGTTGGGTTCATGTATCCCGGCCTTAGAAAATCTAGCCTAACATGATGAAAGTGATGAAAACACTGTTTAACATGCAAGTGTTCATGATTAATCTAAGGACAATTGATGGAATACTGTAGAATAGAATCACAAAGAAGAAACAACTTACTAAAATTACCCAAGGAACAATCGCAGCAATAAATAAAATTGGTGATCACACAAACTTTGAATAAACCTTCAATCCTTGAATAAAACTGGAAATTGTATCTACAACTAGGGTTTATGGAAGAATAAGAGAGATTAAACTAATCCCCTCCGTTCTTACCTACTTTACAATGAAAATAATTTGGGTTTTTATACCCTACATGAAATTCCAAGAAGTTGAGTATAAGTCGGAGTCTTTAGAGGAGAATCAGAAAACAAAATCTCGATGGGCGGACCGGTCCGACCCTTAGGCGGATCGGTTCTTTTATTTTACAGGCGGACCGGTCCGGGGGTGGATCGGTTCTTTTAATTTTTGCCTTCTTCGGTTTGCCTTCGGTTTGCAGTGCTCTGGCATTGTGTACATCGGTCCGGTCCGGGTCTTAGGCGGACCGGTCCACTGATTTGACTTTTCCTTCAAACTTTGACTGCCCATATCTTTTGCTCCGGGTATCCGATTGAGGTGCCGTTTCTTCCTAGGTGCTTGTGAGGATGATACCTTCAACTTCTCTTTAGGTACCTCATCCGGATTTTGGGTAGGAATGACTCTTTTGCCCTTTTGACTTTTCTTGTTGACTTTCTCTATTCTTCCGGTTTCCTTCTTCCATTTCTTGACATTAGATACCTGTAAAATCATAACGAAATACCAGAAACTCGGTGTACTTGTTAGGATAGTTTAATAGCAAGATTATGAGATAAAGTCAATCCAATTACGTTGTTCGAGGTGATTAAAGTACCGAAATTAAGGGATAAATTAGGAAGAATTTATGCCTAATCAATCATCAGGCCTTCATCTATGCTTCGACTTTCTAACACCTCAATTGGTATCGTTCTTTGCAACTCGGTACGAGTAGATGATGCTAGTCGGGCCAGTGCATCTGCTTGTGCATTCTCCATTCTTGGTATTCTGATCAACTGAATGGCATAAAATTCTGCCAACAACTCCATCGCCTTTGCATGATACTTGACCATTAATTCTCCTTTAACTGCATACGTTCCCATCATCTGATTCACAATTAATTGAGAATCACTGAATACCATCACTTGTTGCGTTTCCATAATCTTTGCTAAATTAAGACCTGCTATCAAGGCTTCATACTCAGCCTCATTATTGGAAGCTTTGAATTGGAATCGTAAGGCATATTCCATGTCAATCTCGTCTGGGGTGTTCAAAACAATCCCTGCTCCACACCCTGTTGTGCAAGATGACCCATCTACATATAATCTCCATGTAGGTAACTCGTCTTCAAATTTCTTATCTGACAGAGTTCCTCGGTGAAATATCTGCTGTTTTGTTTCATCCTCCCCTGGTATTTTTCGCTCCATGTCGACCATCTCTTCTCGCCCTTTTACCAACTGGAGTTGGTCTGGGTTTGAATTTGATGATCTTTCTACATCCACAAACCCTTTTACCAACCGGAGTTGGTCTGGACTTATGTCTGTTGATCCTGTAACATCCACAGGTTGGTCAACGAACAATTTTTGTTCCTCGAGGGTATCAGGATATGTAAACTCTGCTATAAAGTCTGCTACAGCTTGCCCTTTTAAGGATGATCTAGGTTCATACACAATATCATATTCACCGAGCTCTATTGCCCAGTACATCAGTCTCCCTGACTTTTCTGGCTTATGAAGGGCTTGTCTTAAGGGCATGTCGGTATACACGATGATGGTATGGGCCTGGAAATATGGCCTCATTCTTCTACTTGCCTCAATTAATGCCAATGCCAATTTTTCTAACTTTGGGTACCTGATCTCTGCACCTCGGAAAGCCTTACTTGTGTAATAAATTGGCTTCTGGACTCCATTCTCCAATCTGATTAATGCCGAGCTGACCGCATTTTCTGATACTGCCAGGTATAAGTACAACTTTTCTCCCATCACTGGTCTGGACATCAATGGAGGTGTTCCCAGATATTTCTTCAAGTCTTGAAAGGCTTTTTCACATTCATCATTCCACTCGAAAGTTTTTCGGAGTGTTTTGAAGAATGGAAGACACCTATCAGTTGCTCGAGATACAAATCTATTGAGCGCTGGAACTCGTCCTGTAAGACTCTGCACCTCCTTCTTCGTCGTTGGAGATCGCAACTCTAAAAGAGCTTTGATCTTTGTTGGATTTGCCTCAATGCCTCGCTGGTTGACGATGTACCCGAGGAACATTCCTTCTCATACTCCAAAGGTGCACTTCGTCGGGTTGAGCTTCATCTGGTATTTATCCAGTTGATCAAAGGATTGACCTAAGTCAACTAGATGATTCGCAAATTTCTTGCTCTTTGTCAGCATATCGTCGACATAGACTTCCATATTGCAACTGATTTGTTCGGCAAAAACCTTGTTCATCAGTCGCTGGTATGTCGCTCCTGCATTTTTCAAACCAAAAGGCATAACATTATAACAATAAGTTCCCCTAGGGGTAATGAAAGAAGTGCTTTCCCTGTCTTCAGGTTTCATTTTGATCTGGTTGTATCCAGAGTAAGCATCCATGAAGCTGAGTAACTCGTGTCCCGAGGTAGCATCCACTAGTTGATCAATTCTGGGCAGTGGAAAATGATCCTTTGGGCATGCCTTGTTGAGATCAGTGAAATCAACACACATTCTCCATTTATTATTTTTCTTCTTCACCATCACCACATTTGCCAACCAGTCTGGATACTTCACATCTTCAATGAATTGGGCTTTCTGGAGCTTCTCGACCTCCTCTTGTATGGCTTGATTCTTCTCGGGACTAAATACTCTTCTTCTTTGTTTTACAGGTTTGATCTCCTTATTCACATTGAGCTCGTGACATAAGAAGTTTGGATCTATTCCTGGCATGTCTTCATGACTCCACGCAAAAGTTTTCTTCCTGTTTCTCAAGAAAGCTATCAACTCCTGTTTTATTGAAGCATCTAACGACGAACCTATTTGGGTTACTCGTTCAGGATGCTCGTCGTCCAGAATAATATTTTCTGTAGATTCTACCACCTGTCCTTTCACAAGTTGGGATTCATCTCTAGGATCGAGTGTTTCAATTTCTGTACCTTTATCCACCTGAAAGGTAGTAGTATTTTTCCTTGATTCTTCAATCTCCTCCTGCTCGGCAGACGAATAATAGCATTCCCGAGCTACTTTCTAATCACCTTTCACAACTCCTACTCCGAAATTTCTAGGGAATTTTAAGCACTGATGTACTGTAGATGGGACTGCTTCGAACTTCTTCAAACCAACTCTTCCCATGATGATGTTGTAAGCTGATTGCACATTCTTATCCATCACAAAGAAGCGTATTCTTTCTGTTCGACAAGCAGGCCAAGTTCCAATGAATATATCCAACTTGATCGTCCCAAGTGGAAAAACTTTCTCGCCAGCGAAACCCAGAAGAGGTCTGTGATAAGGCTCCAATTGAGATAATTTCAAATTTAAACTGTCAAAGCATGAATAGTACATGATGTCTTCCGAACTGCCATTGTCTACCAGCACCCTTGAAATCACTACTTCTTTCATCCTCATTTTGATCACCAAAGGGTCGTCGTGAGGGTAAAGAACACCTTCCAGGTCATTTTTTGAAAAGCCAATAACCAGCTTCTCTTTGTTTACCTTCCTCGGACGATCCTCCTCGGCCAAATTTATTCGTTGAATGTACGAGAAATCTTGTGCCTCTCTGAGGTAAGCTTTTCTTTCTGCAGTAAGATCTCCTCCTCCTGCATCTCCTCCTGTAATAACATTACAATCAAATGAACCAAAACGTATGGAAAATACCTCTCGTTCTGGCTGCCTCGATTTCTTGGGAAGATCGGGGTCATCCTCGGTATCATCTTCATGATCCCTTTTCTTTTTCTCCTCTGCTCGACGAGGAGATCTAGACCTTTCTCTAGTTCGGTCATTATTTCTTCTTTCGCCTCCCCGATCAACATACTTTGCTAGCTTTCCTCTTCGGATGAGTGTTTCAATCTCGTTCTGAAGAGCTATGCAATTTTTAGTCATATGGCCATGATCTTTGTGGAACTCGCAATATTTATCCCTGTTCCTCGCCTCAGGATCTGACCTCAATTTCTTCGGCCACTTTACCTCCTCGCTATTCTTGATTTCTTCCAAGACATGATTAATACCCATTTTCAAGGGAGTATAATTATCGAATTTCTTCAGGACTTCCCATGATGACTTATTATTTCTGGAACGCTTGTCACCGCCATTGCCCTTATGTTCTTTATTTTTAGATTTGTCGACGTCCACCTTGGTGTCTTTATCCGTATTCTTCTTTGCAGCCATAGCTTCCTCGGCATTCATGATTTTTGCCGCTTTTGCCATCAACTCTGACATAGTTTTAGGTGGATTTTTCGCCAAGGTGTAATACAACTTATTAGGCAACAACCCACTCATCAAGGCGGTGATTGCTGTCTTCTCCTCGTAATCTATGACTTCCTGCTTCTCGTTATTGAAACGAGTTATGTAATCTCTAGTATTCTCACCAGATTTTTGTCTAACACTTAACAAGTGTGCTACTCGTTTTACTGGCTTTGCTCCAAAATAGAAATTATCGATAAACAACTCGGCCAACTGAAAGAAAGTTGAAATCTTACCCCGAGGAAGATTGTTGTACCATATCTGGGCAGCTCCAGTAAGAGTTCCTGAGAACGCTTTGCATCTCATCTCGTCGGGGACAGCATAGATATCGGCGACAGCTTAATATTGTTCTATATGAAGAACATGATCTGTCTTTTCATCATATTTGGGGGTCACTACTGGTGCTTTAAACTTTGACGGTGTAGGAAAATTAACAATGGCCTGGACAAAAGGTATCCCTTGAACAAAAGTTTGTTGTAAGGGATTCTTCGCCTTAGCCATTTCTCCCAATCTATCCTCCAACCGTTGAAGGGATCCTTTCCACGCTTCATTTCCTTCCTCGGGCCTATTAGTTTGAGCAATAGATCGTTCTGAAGTAGCCTCCTGAGATTTATCTTGACGAGCAACTGGTCGTGATTGTGCTGATCCTTCTCTTAGATCTGATGGTTGTCGAAAACTCCTCGACATGGTCTTAGGTGGACTCCTATTCCTCCTAGGGCCTAATCGACTGAAAGGAGACACCCTACTCAGTCTTTCTAAGGCACTGGGTCTTTCTGGAGAGAGAGTGATATGTTGATCAGTATCTGTAGCCTTTATTGACGAAGTTCGCCCAGGTTGATAAGAGAAATCATCAGACTCCTCATTACGATATGACTCAGTAAGCCTGGATCGTGAAGAAAGTAAATAAGTTTGCCTCTGACCATTTCGCTGTCCTGAACGTGCAGGTGCACCGCCATGAAGGGTTTGTATGAGTTGCCTCATTGTTTCTTGCATAGCGGTTTGTCCTTGAGCCAGATTCGTCATAATCCCGACCAGATCTGGAGGTGCAGAGGGATTGGGAGGATTTCCAATATTTCCAGCGTTTCG
Organism: Sambucus nigra; assembly: GCA_949130495.1. Taxonomy (NCBI): domain Eukaryota; kingdom Viridiplantae; phylum Streptophyta; class Magnoliopsida; order Dipsacales; family Adoxaceae; genus Sambucus; species Sambucus nigra. The sequence continues at coordinate 286,606,064 of OX422215.1, read as the reverse complement.
ATTGCTAGATTCTGGATTATCCGCCATTGATGATGAATGATTTGTGGTGAAAAATGATAATAACAATCGTTCCCACAGACGGCGCCAATCTGTTGATGTAAAAAACTAGATTATTCTAATTATTTAATCACAGATAAATAAATAAGACAAAAGATTTTAAAGTGGTTCAGCCTTATATGAATGGCCTACGTCCACTGTCATGTTATTGCTGAGTGTTTGGGAATTCTCGATTACAAGTGCTATCAAGAAATTCCGGTCCCTTTGAATGAGGGTGATACAAGGTATTTATAGCCCTTAAGCTGTACATGAAAGGGTGTTACAATAAATGATACACATATGAAAGGGTAATTCATTTAATGTTCTTCAAACGTGCGTGTCAAGATGATAAGCATTCAATGAATAGTTGAACTGTTGATTATCTGGCAATTAATGCAGTGGTCGAGATGCAGCTCGAACCGCCTTAGTTGCTCGTCGTCCAAGAGTTCCTCAGAGCATTGGAGTTCCTCGGAAGACTGGCGTTCCTCGGAGTATACTTGTTGCTCAGAGTGAGTATGTTGGTCGGGGAAACAATCTTCCTCGTTGCTATTGTGCCACGTAGATTGACACGTGTCTTTTTATTATTCGTCCACATCAGCATACTAATTTTGATATCAACAGTTGGGTTGATATATTGATATATTAAAAATAATGTCTAATCAAGGGCCAACATTTGAGAAGTATTTCATATGAAAACACATATTCAATATTCCTCTAGGGGGATGAGCTTTATTCGTTTGAAGAAGCGGTGGGAATAGTCGAATTTTAGACTTTGTCTTGTGCAAAGTTTCAGATTGCATTTGATTAGCATTGTTATAACATATGATTATGTCAAATCAATTAACAAAGGTGTTGGATTGAAAAATAGATTTTAAATATAAACGTTGTTAAGTGCATACCTAGTCTGCTAAAAAGGGATCGAGCTAAAAGTGTAAAAAATATAGACAGTTTATCACAATATATATATGGGGTGTTTAACCCAAAATTTTGGCAGAGTCTCCTTATCTTTGTAGCGTGAACTACATCTTTCCCAAGGTAATGTACCCACTTGAGGTCTCTGAGGTGGGAAAATCTCCATTTAGTCAGGCACGACTTTGTTTAGAAATGTCGACTTTCACAAAATGCGTGAAAAGGGTTGAATCTATCTTTCTTTCGGAGGGTCCTCTTCGAAAGTACGAATCTCGTTCGAGGTTGAAGTGACTCTGTGGAAGTACGTTACTTACTTAAGGGGAAAATGGATTTTCTGGAGTAGGAACTTATTTGAGATTTTTCAGAATGAGGTCGAGTATCTTAGACGCTCAGTGGAGAAGAAAGTAAAAAAACTGAATTGAAGTCTGGTTTGGGTGCAATTTTTGAATAATGACTTTGAAAGACTAAGGGCATGACATCCTGTGTATCATAATCTCTACTAAAACCTTAGGTTTTGAATCAACAACTATACAATATTGAAGTAATTCCCTACATTATGACAATCCCCCCTAGCATAGCATTTGATTAAGATGATATATTTTATCTTTCTCCCGAAACTAAACAAAGCCTCTTAAAAACTATACCTTATCATTTCTCAAAACTCCTCCCACTCCACTTAGTCCTAGATTAGGTTTAGAGGATCACATACCATCTTTTAACTTCCTTCCTTTTAAGTCTTTTATTTGGTACCTTCCCACCTCTTTCTTTTATAGGATGCAATTCCATTAATTCATTAATCTTAACAACAACTCTATCAATGTAAATTTTAGTTCCTTCAAACTTAATCTTATTTATAGCAATCCACATATCACAACAAATGAAAGTAAGGATGATAATTCTAGATGAATCTTTAATTTGGATGCTCCACTAAATAATCAATCTACCTCTGATTGAGGTCTTTAGGATTTAGGCTACATGAATTTTTTAAAGTAATTCCACACCTTTAAAGCCATCTTAGTTTCCCAGAATAAATTATTTAATGATTCTTCTTAAATTGTATTGCATCAATAACATTTAAAAGGCCCTCTAATCCCCAATTTTCGAATAGCAATATCTAATGACAACTTTTCCTCAATAAAAAAGAAGAATAGAGATTATAATTGATATAGTCTTATACCAAAATAACCGATTGAGTTTGTAATAAGAATTTATTGAGTTTGTAATAAGAATTGAGTTCACATTTATTCCTCCTAAATAAAATTGAGGCTTCGTGAGGGATTTTCAATAATCCATTAACTGATTTGTAAATTTTATTTTAAGACAATGAAGCATTATTGGTTTGGATATCTTAATGAACATATTGTGGCTCAAACTATCTACATTTTATGTGTTTTTAAACTAATTTGAAGCAACTATGGCTCAAACTATCTGAACTAATGTGAAGTAGTTGTGGCTCAAAGAGGTTATAGTTCAAACAGATTGTGGCTCAAACTATTTGAACCATATTTTAAAAATTTATACTTAGAAAATTCATATATATTAAACTATATTGAAACAGTCGTGGCTCAAACATATTAGGGCTCCAACTATTTGAACCCTATTTATAAAATATGACAAAGAACTCATACTCACATGATTCATATATATTAAATTAGATTTGTATATCATCTGCTTCAGAACCAACATTGCTGAACCACATTCTAGAAGCATACTTTATACCTGATACTTGATAAAAATAATAAGTTGGATTAAAATAAGTATAAGCATACGTTGATAAGCATACTCTATAAGCATAAGCATACGTTCGACAAAAATAAGCATACTTGGTAAATATAAAATGTTAAGAATAATACATAATTGATAAGCATGCTTTATACATGTTGTCTTCTTTAAGGCTCAACAACGCCTTCTGTCTAACATTGGTAACACAAATCGAAGTACATCATTGTCTTGTTTAACTACACGCCAAACTTATTGCACATTAGTTCATTGAATGCTTATACAACACAAGTAAGAACACAAATAAATGGAATAATATGAAGAGATGGATATATAAGATAATATGAAAGAAAATATTAAAAAATAATTCAAACATCCTTTCAACCTATGTCATAGATCAAATTCTTAAAAATCGAATCCCTCATTTTAAATAGAATTAAATTTGAAATAAAATTTAAACAGACAGATTTAGAAACGGATGATAAACAATCAACCGAAAGAGATAAGTGTCAATAAAATCTTTATAGGACAACATACAATACATACACACGCGCGCGCACGCGTTGTGTAATCACCAAGCACACTATACAAAGTAAAAGGAAGAGGAAAATTAGTTATAACATAAAACATAATAACAAAGTAAAAATATGTTCATTAGGAGATTTATTTTCTAAGAACAAAAAAGGAGCCAAACTACAATTAAAATGAAGATTTATTCTATTACAAACCAATAAAATTGTAAACCAATGTAAAACCAACTATGTTGTTTGAGAACAAAACACCCAAAATATGAAAACAATTCAGGCATCCAAATAGGAAACCGAATAGAACTAAAGAGAAATTGAAGAATAATTGAATATTAATAACAAACCAATAATAATAAAGAAGTGTACTTTAGACATACCTCAAGCACATTTTAAGAAACTTAAAAAGATTGTCCATATACTTTCAACACACAAAGAGTAAATATACATACAACGCAAAAAATGAATTTAATCTAAGACGATGATTCTAACTAAGAACTTGATTTAGATCTCAAGACAACACTTGTGTGATAATATCGACTTCAACGAATATCAACTTGAATACATTTAGGCAATTGATACATCATTTTTCAAAAAGAAAAATTATTAAAGAACAATATTCAGTAAGTCTTTAGGCAACTGCAATAGTCGTTCAAAGAATTTATAATGCAGTAGCTAGATTGTGGAGGCTTTAAATAAACTGATATAACATGTAACTATAAATACGTAGCAGATAACTATAACATCTGAACTGAAGCTTCTATATACAATTAAAAATAAATAGTTTACTTGTGTTGACATATATCCCGACTGAAGCTAATATTTATGTATTATTATGCCTTGTTTAGTTGGGTTCTTAGTTGGAATAAAAATCTAGTGTTTTTTCATGCGTGGATAGTGACAAGGGAAAGTAAAGGCTTGTTCAATTTCAATTTCAAATGTGATAGTTAGAATTTGTTAAATTTTGGATGAATATAAAATCCTCCCATGTCCCCGTAAAGTTATCTGATTCTTTTTGGGGAACTTTCTCATGTCGTTTAACCTCTAATTAAATGAATAAATTTAATACTTTTCTGGGATAGTTCTCGATGGAATTAGATATCACTCGACTTACTTAGTGTGAACCAACAGGTTCAAGTATAGCTTCTGTCTACAAAAACATCGATCTGTGGAAAGAAGAGTAATCATATGGTTAATGAGACATAAATACTATTCACACTAGTATGGTGCAATTGGATTACTACTGGGCTACCTAGGGATACAACTACATGTGACATAATTTGACCTGAAAAAAATGATGAGGGGCCCAAATAATTGATTAGAAGGCCACAAAAACTTATTATCAAAGCAATTATTTGCTTGCCATTTCCATTTCACAAACTTGTTCTTAAAATTGGAGATGAAAGAGAATATTACATGTGTCTCAAAGATAATGCAATTTGTTTAAGGGCATTCACGCCTACAACACTAACCGTGCAAAATCAACACACGAAAACCAACCCACATGTAGCTAAATATGAGGTATAGGAAGAGAAAATTAATATTCTATATAAAACACTTACTTCCATCGGTATTATTGCCACCAAAACACCCATATCATTATAACCAAAATAACAATGAAAGTGCAATGGCCTTTGACTCAAATTTAAGGGAAATAGTAGCATACATTCACATTATCCAGTGATTACAAAGATGAAATTGTTAATTATATATGAGCGATGAATTACTTACTGAAGTGAGCGTTATGAAGCAAGTTTATCGGTTTTATACCATTATTTGATAAACCTTTATTTACATGATCAATAACAAATATTTTATTTTAAAATAAAGTTACTACCAGTCAAATGCACCCATAAAAATGGCATAGCCTTCCGGACATTTGATAAAACACCTTCTCTACACTTTGTATACAACATAAACATCAAAAGTCATTCTCTAATTATAAAGAGCTCCAATATATATTACTATAACAACAACAACATTTTGGAAGGCTTAAAAATAGTGTAAAACACATGCTCATGGATAAGTAATAAAAAACAAAAATAAGAATAATTAAATATCCATAGTATCTCCCCATTGAAAAGTAAAAAACAAAAAAAATTAGGTAACAAATTATTTGTAGAAGCAAAAATATATCTTTGATGTTCAAGAGAAATGGTAGGATTTTTATCAACCAAAAGTCTTAAAACCAAATGTATTAACAAATTAACACACATACATAATTAACAAAAATGAAGAAAAACCCTCTTTAAACTAATACAATTGCATAAAGTTACTTTTTTTTTCAAAATATCTCACTCGGAGGAAATAATCAAAGTTCAAATAGTATATAAAATCAAAGCCACAAATTAATTTTAAGACTAATTATTTTCTATGCTTTTGACCAAAAAACCCTAAATGTTATGAGAGAGAGAGAGAGAGAGAGAGAGAGAGAGAGAGAGAGATAATCGCACAGAGCAGAGAGATGAGGATACAAGAGGTGTGAGTATACCTTGCCAAACCTGAAACCTACAACATATAATACAAACACCATATCAGATAACTAAAATTCAAATGAACACTCTAAATAGCAAATAAGACAAGGGAAGATTTAATTAAGGATAAACTTTTTTCCCGTGATCAAAGCAAACTAACCATTAATTGAAACACGATGGCCCGTGTCACTAATTTGACCCTTCAGTTTCTTATGAACAATATTTAACATTCTCATCATCATGAAATAAAATATATAAATCATGCAAACTTTAGAAAACACGGAATCCATTCCATAGCTTTAGATTGAATAGATTAAAAGTTACAGAAACTTCACAAATCACTATTCCGGTGATAAATAGTTATCCAAAACCAACCTAACAAACCCTGAACAAAATTAATAGAGGAGAGAGTAGAGAGAACATAGATCTTAGATTTATCTCTTGCTTAATTTTGCGAGAGCAAGAGTTGAAATCAAGAGCGAGAACTTTCGAGCATAAATGAACTCGAAAACGAAGAGAGAGAGAGAAATACGGGTATGTAAGGGGAAGTGTGTACTTTCTATCAGAGAAAAAGAAATTACTCATTTAACCCTGATTTGGAATTAAAATAAGAGTGAAAAAATAATTAGTGTGAGGCAAAAGAGACGGGAAACTAAAAAATAAATGGTTAAAAGTGTAAAATGTAACAAACCAATCTTAACCATCCATTTCTAGATTTAGTGGCACAATCCTCACCCCTAATTGTCTTATCATCTTATGAAATAATGTTTACACTTTTACTCCTTATTATATAGATTATCATACATATGTAATGAAACATCAACCTCATAAATACCTAAGCTATCACAAGTATATTTCTATACCCCCACGCCCCTTTCTCATTCTTCTAAAACATTCCTACCGCCCCTAGCATTACCAGTTGTGTTTAATAATCATCTCATGATTTATGAAACATCAATATAACTAATAAAATACACCTCCTAACTTGTATATAAAAAAATCTGAATACATATCTAATAGAATACCTGTAACAATTATCTAAATCCTCATAAATATTCACACTAATTACTATAAATCGAAATAAAATGCACTCCATTATTCGCTGATACAAAATATTATTTATCAAAATAAGATCCTCACCCAATGTTAAATAACTTTTTGTTCAACAATTATTCTTTAAATAAAACCTTAATTTTATTTTATGACTTTATAAAAACTTGTTCATTAATTAGTACACACCAATTAATATTCTAAAAAATAATTCTCCATGCAAAAGTTTACGTAAAATCTCATCATCCTCTGCAGTTAAGGCCATGCAAAATCACGTGAAAGTCGTGTAATGCCATTAAAGATACGCATAATGCCCATAACACACGTGCAAGTCCATGAAAATAAATATCCGTAAAAACCTTACATAAGAATATTTGAATATGTCACGTAATAATATATTCAAGAGTCGGTGTATTATAATTTCGGTGGATCATAGTGGGAAGGCTTTAATAGGTCATCTCTACATAAAAGAAAATGGAAAATATGAAGTAATAAAAATGGCAGTAACCATTTGGTATCCAACTTTAAAAGTTTAGGAAGGAACGATTGAGATTAATTGTTTTTAGCAACAACGGTGCGCTATTTTACTGATTAAGCCACCATCCACATGTGACAATTTGAAGTGATTAACATATCGTATGCACAACTCGACACTTAATGGGTGCAAACACTTATACTTACTAGGCACCGATTTTTTAAAAAGGTTATGTGAAGATTTGATTACCCCATCAGCTTAGTATTTGTTTTTACTATATAAGAAAACTCAAAATAATGGGAGGTAGTTGGTGAGAGGCATATTCACCCCTTAGTTGAATAAAACCAGTTAGGGCCAAAGGACCGTAAAATTACGAATTACCCCATGAGATAAAGTTACCTAGTGATTCACAACACCCGTTGACTTAGTCATCACGGGGCTAAAAAATCCATGAACACTAATAATCCAGTGGGTGGCCACTTTTCTTGATTATTTAAAATTCCACACGAGCCTCAACTAACTCTAGAACACAGTGTTGATATCTCAAATCCACACGACCCATTAACACCCAAAAAGGTCTAGAGGCTCGTATATCATATAAGTACGAATAAGTCCGTGTTTCAATCGGATCAGATCGAAAATGCCTCTTCGAAAAAAATATGCTTTTTTCGAAAATAAAATAATTATTCATATTTTCAATCCATTTTTTTGAAAAATTAAAAAAAATCCGAATTCGGAAAAATCAGAAGTTCACAAAATATATTTTAAAATCCAGAAATTTCAAAATTTTCAAAATTTCAAAAAAATAAATTTAGGATTTTTGATTACTCGAAATTATCATTTTAAAGATACAAAAAAAAGAAGTTTAACCCAATATGTAAATGTATGAGGATTTGACTCATTTTTTTTATTTGTGAAGGGGTTAGGAGGAGAATCTCTTTTTATAGGGCACTACTTTGGAACACTCATCCTCTCTCGATCAGGAACGTAGCCAAGATTTTTCGATAGTGGGAGCTAATTTAATGGTAATTTGTTCAGGGGAGGGAGGCCCCAAGCTGATTTTTTAGGTTATTTTTTAGTATTTACGAAACAATTACTAAAATATTTATTTAATCTATTGGAAAGAGAAAAAAACTTAACAAAAAAAAATTATAGTCATTACTATTCCCCGAAAAAAAGTAATAACACAACATAACATCAATATCCCCTAAAATTGATAGTATAACATGAGGAAATTATTAACATCAATAAACTCCAATTTTAACTATAAACATTAATTCTAGTACCTCTAAAATTAGAAACCCTAACTAAATTCAAATTTATAAACTCTAGATAAATGTATAATTAAAATCTCAATAGCTAAACAAACAAATACAACCGATCAAATAAATTTAACATATACAAAAACAACCAAACAAAATAAAAAATAAGAGAGAGTCTAAAAAAGAAAAATAAATTTGTGTTTTTAGTTTTACCTGTTGTTGTGAAGGAGAAGCTGTTGGACTCATGGAGAAGAGTTGGCACCGGAGGTGACTCGTGGAGGAGTTGAGAAAAGTTAGAGTAGTGGGGTGGTTTGGGTTTAAAAAAGTTCCGCTCTGTTTTTCGCTATTTTGTTTTGTTGTTAAGAGATTAAATTTTAAAGATTGGGTTGGTTTGATCTATTTATAAAAACATCCCAAAAACTTTTTTAATATAACTTTTACCCCAAATATTTGTACATACCTACTTTTCTATTTTTTTAAATCCATAGGGGCACAAACCCCCCCTCATCCCTAAGTAGCTTAGTCCCTGCTCTCAACCAGTGTGGGACATGCGAAAGTTAAAAAACGAAAAAATAAAAAAATAATTTGGAAAAAATTGGAAAAAATTTGGAAAATCGGATCAGCATAGTTACGAAAAAAATGGAAAATCGTAAGTTCATAATTATTTTAGATATTTGATCCGATTTTTTTGAGAAAAATAGGAAATCGAAAAATTGAAAATCGATAAACTAAAATTTCATTCCAAATTCGAAATAAATCGGATCAAAAATTGAAAAAATAGAAAGTTCGAAAAAAAAACACAAACCTAAGTACAAATATCCCCACGTGAAAGAGGACCCTAGATATTTGCAATAACTTTTGACTCAATTATTGGGGGTGCCAAGAAATATGGAGTTATTAATCGCCACATAGTTACCATACTCATCACAACTTTTAAATACTACACAACCCTGAATTAAGTCCATAAGGAAATGTTTATTATCTTCGATACACATGAACCATGAGTCATACCCTAACAATGCATTAACCACTTCAATCCATGTAGTTAGTATTCGAACCAAATAGGGCTCATGTAAAACCACTACATAAAACATGTGATAAATATATATATATATATATATATATATATATATATATATATATATAGAGAGAGAGAGAGAGGCAGGCTCCTGTGCACACTAAGTTTGCACATTACCTTTTTAAAGTAGTAAAAAAAATATTTTTGAGTTGATTTTTTTTGTGTGATATTTAAACATTTCAAGGAACCTATATAAAAAAAATCAGCTCAAAAAAACTTTTTTTGCTAGTTTTAAAAAATTGGTCAAACTTTCTATGCTTTTAAGCCCTTTAAAAACTGCGAAAGTTTGACCGATTTTTAAAAAATAGAAAAAATAGTTTTTTTGAGCTAATTTTTTTTATGTGAGTCCGTTGAAATGTTAAAATATCACATAAAAAAATTTGTATGCGCCAGCACTCAAAAATATTTTTTTTACTACTTTAAAAACTTAATGTGCAAACTTAGTGTGCACAGGAGCCTGCCTCTCTCTCTCTCTCTCTATATATATATATATATATATGGTCCGATAACATGTGTCCTAAGGGCAGACATTAAGATCCCATAAATAGTAGGGATAGAGTTTCGACATACATTTAATAAGGAACATATACTCATGTGGAGCTCTAATGCTTACTATTTTGAGGCTCAAAACACGTGTCCTTAGGGTACAAGTTATCATTTTCCACACACACACACACACACACACACACACACACATATATATATATATATATATATATATATTATACTTTCAATGGTGAGAGATATAAGAAGTGTTGAACTTTTCCTTGACCTAATATACACCATCACATTTTTCATCATAAATGTAGGTATATCACGTCCGAAACATTAGTGTAGCGTTCTACGTGTTTCTTGTTTATCTTATTTATAAGTTTTGGGTTTTAACTTCCATGTAAAGTGTATATATGGTTGAATATTTGGATTGTTATTCTATATCTTTTCAAATATAAATCGACGTTAGCTAATACCTATTTTTTCTTCTCATCGGCTCAATCATCAAATCCATTTCTTAAAACTAATATGTATAATGTAGTAATTTAAAAAATATGTTACTATAAATAAAATAATTAAAATATTAATATGAATATGAATGTGAATATGAAGTACACAGTATTTTATTAGATTACCGCTATGTCCATGAGTTATTTATTAAGGATTTATTACAACACGATATATGTGCCATATAATGTCCGTGTTCAATTTCCATCTTCATGATTAATAATTCCAAAGTATGTTGTTATTGGCTGAGTCGAACATATGATTCAATAAAATTATTTTGAAATTTAGGTTGGAAATTAATTTTCATGTTCTTAATAAATGAAGTTTGACCTTTCTTATACAAATATCATTTTAAATCAAAAATGAATTTTAAAAGGTTCCATTGGGAAAGTTTCCTCCTTTAAAGCATGATTTTTCATAAAGGGGTATAATTATCAACACTCATATTTAAAAATTTACATTTTAACATCATTTTCAATGACACTTACTGATATGCCCAAAGTGTACCCTCATACTCTGAGCAGCAACATCGGCCAACCTCACATCCGAGTCATCAGGAAGATCACAATAGCCATCAGAGAGGTCGTCCTTCACAAGGTTGGCTCCACATTGATCAACCTCGGCTCATCAGTAGTCGAGTTCAGCAACAACCTTATGGTCTCAACTATGGCCTCTGTCATACTCTGCTTCAGTCAACACCACAACTATGACTAATACCTAACCTCGGCTAGTCAATTAGGTCAGGGTCATACTTATGATTGGAAGACTAACACAACTATTGGACTCACCAACATCATACTCGACTGAGGCGAGGTTACAGTCGATGATGTCACAGGTCCGAGCATATGCAAGCACACGGAAGACTTGGAACACGTGGACAAAATCGTTATAACCAAATCATTCCCCTCGTGTGAGGGAATATTCAGTCATCATTATCTACATGTGGCACAACTAGGTGTCCACATGATATTGGTCTGATTAACACACATGCTCATGGCATGCTTAGGGGGTGCACTACACGCCCCAAGCACTATATATATATGTCTTCCCCTACCTTGTAAAAGGATCGATACTGTAAACCCTTGCGGGAGCTCTGTTAAACTACAAAGTAGAGAGATAAAGTGAGTGTATTGTATCGTAAGGCCATTAGATCCCTTATTTTATAGTGAAGACCACTCACCTGCACAGTGGACGTAAGCCTAGATAGGCTGAACCACTTAAATTGTTGTCTCAACTCCTTTTCTCCTCATTTCTTTTACATTTATATTATTTATGTGTTGCTGCTGTTACGTCTATTTGAGCTCAACTACACCTTGATCTGGTGGTGCTATTTATAGCATCATCAGTTTGGCACCGTCTGTGGGAACGAGAGGATATATCTCTTCCTTCTTGAAGCTTGGCCTCACCGGAGACTCTAGTGGTGAACCAATCCTCCCCCTTACGTGGAGTTATTTCACCACTGAAAGAGATCCATTAAGGTTTTCAAGATCACCAGTCTCTTAATCACAACTCAAAGATATGGAAACAGAGTTACCACCACCTAGTGGTGGGGGTCTAAGTTCCAGCCATGCACCATCGCAGTCTGAGATGGCTAAAGTGGCTGCAGCCTTGAAGTCCTTGGTGGCTAGTCAACAAGCTATGAAGGAGAAATTTTCCCAATTCAGCCAAAACATGATGATGAGGCCACCAAGAATCTCACCGGAGATGATCACTTCGGCATCCGCACAGGAATAACACCAGGAGCCCAGGGGACCACCCCAAGCACCATGCAAAGACCTGCCTCCTCCCCAACGGTGGAGGGACGTTGCTGACCCTAGGTGTCTATGCCTGGGGAGGAAAGGACACCCTTGCTTTTAGGACCAGTACAACAACGTGGAGGTTGATGATGCTCTAGTGGAATGCTGGGAGCCATACGAGATTTATAACAATACAGTACGACTTATTCATCACAACCAAGGTCAATGTGAGAGACGAGATTATGATGTTCGCCCAAGAGGCTCAGCATTTGATCGATTGAGTAGAGGCTCGACCCAGTGAATGACCTGAGGGATAGGTTATCAAGGTCAAGGAGTCTTGCTGGCTCCAGAAGAGAAGGGGGAGATTGTCGGCTCCATCATGGACGACCCCCGCATGGTCAAGACGGAGACTAAGGGGAGGTCAACAGTCGACGTCGCGCTGTAGCAGGGGAACCCCTAGTTGAACCCTTGGAGGTGGCAGGGGACAACCTCGGCTAGACTGACGTTGCTAAGCCATGGAATGACTCGATTGAAAGGTGTGACACCCCGCCTAATTAAATACCGGGTGATCAGTCATTTATTAAATTAAAATCAAGGTAAACGGTTGGTTCCTTCTTAACATCACTGTCGCAAAATAATTATTTCCAACTTAAACACCCTAAATAATTTAGTTAAGTGTCAAAATAATTTAAATCTTCATTTATTTAATTCCGTTGTAAAAATATTTTTAAACATAAACAAATATATGAATGATACAAACGATAAAGATACTAATCATCTAACGGAACATGCCAACTATAATATCAAATCCAAACAATTAACCATAACCACAGATAATGTGAGAGATAAAATAATCTCAAATGAAAACAGAGTACTGAAATGCTAAAATTATGAAATCCCTATCAAGTCTAAACAATGGGCGACAAATGCCCTAACTAAAAGAGCTAAACAGAAGTCTGAGGAACCAAAGGAGGAAGCGTCTACTGCAATGACCTGCAACTCCCACACAAGCTGCAACACGCCCAGTCAATTGATTCTACACCTGACACCCCTGTGGCTGAGCACCTGTAATATATATATATATATATATATATATATATATATATATATATATATATACAAGAGAGAGAAAATGACAGAAACGGGTCAGAGCCCGAGTGTAAAACATTTTTAAAAATAGTTTAGCAAGTATTTAAAATGCTTACCGGCTAATATAAACACCATGTTAGTAAGCGATACTCTCTTGAGAATTCTCACCTCTCATCCAATGTGAACGATTACCATACTACTAAATGCCTCATAAGTCTATCTAACTTATCTCCCAATGATTTTGTTTCGATAAGTAACAAGGCTATGATATTTAGTTTAGAGATCAATCTCTTCATGATTACTTACGCTACTTAATATTTCTCAGTACCGTTATAAAGTTCCCGAATACTTACTATAAAATTTGGAGCATTTATTCAATACTTAACCACTTATACACACAGTAGAAGATTTCCATATATACGTATATATATTAATCACTCATATAATATATATACTATCGGCACCCCATATAAAATCTATGGTGCTGGCGTACTCTGCTATTAAGTCCCCGTATCTCTCGTACTAAGGGAAATACTAGTTCGAAATCACTCTCGAACTGTATTAACACAATACACACAAAATGGAGGCGAAACACAGTTCCAAGTCACTAAGAGGTAAGCACATACCCCTCACGTCTCTTAGGACCGCCTGACTATCATTCTCAGATAGACTGTACCAAGGAATCCTATATTCTAGGGTACAAGTCAATATCCCCCATAAAGGTCCCATCGAGATAAGACTGTCCTGGCGCAGCAACCTCCGTGATAGCAAGTAGTGCGGGTATGATTATACACAAATATAATATAGATATATACTCATGCACTCAGTTGTATATATAAATATTCTCATTTCCCAATTTAGTTCGCCCACGAACCATAATAATATTTTAACCGTACGTAATACAATTTTACCCAATCCTTACGCATAAAGAACTCATCTCATTTTATTCTCAATTTTAATCATTTCGCAATTACTTCTTGTCCCTCGAAGTATTCTCTCTTACTAAAGATAATTTCAGTAGGTACACCCTCTCTAAAATTCTAGTCTAAGTCTTTCACGAATCTCTCAATTCTTTAATGTACGCATGATTTCCAATATGTGACGAAACCCCCCGTTAACCCACAATTTCATCCCATATAAAATTTCACACAACAGAGTCTACTTAGACCCTACTAGCCCTCTACATGACTCATTATACTCTTTAAATGATATTCAAGGGTTCCTACGTATTTTATCCTGATTAAACAAAAAGGGGAAAACATGCAGTTTTTCAGGAGGGGTCGATCGACCGAGGAAAGGGGTCGATCGGTCAATTAGTCGATCGATAGACATTCTTGGGTCGATCTATTGATCAAGCAGTTCTTGTCCATAAACTGTTAATCCGACCTACGGGTTTCATCCAAGAAATTTCTCTAAAACACCATTAATGATTCCCAAACTCCCAAACAAGTTTACTACTGATTACACTTACCTATATACATGATTTCCTACGTGAAGCATGTACAAATTCATTAACGATATCGAATTGAAAGGCAAATTCATTATAATTATCAAGAACCCTGGTTTCATTATAATTTCCAATCTTCTAATTCTTTTTCTAGATTTCTCACTTCTATACCTTTACAATTTCATGAGTAATCCTTTACATATGTTGAGATTTCCAGAATATACTTATTTCCTCTGAAGCATGTGATTTAAATTCCCTAAATCATCAAATTCTTCCATAAAACATATATTTATCAATCCTATTATAACATGGGAGAAATATTAACTAGAAAAGTAGCAAGATATATATTTGACTCAGATATGAAGGTCTGATTCTCAGGTTTTGATGGGTATGGTTGCGTCCCTCATTTCTCGATCTACGCATTGGTGGTGAAAGATGGCAACAGTGGTGTAAGTAGGGTGGTTCTCCCCTTTAGAGTCTTCTCCCTTATCCATTCCTTAGCCTCTCTGCAAATCTACCAATTCTAATCCTCAAAGACTCCAACTCCCAGCAGATATATCCCTTTAATTTTCGCCCATAATTAAGCCTTAAAAAGAGAAATTACTAAAATGCCCTCCCGGGTTACCGGTTAGACCTAAAAACATCCCGAGACCCTAACTGAATCTTCGGGTACACTTTTTTGACTATCTCGACCCTTACGGGCATGTTGGCGCACTCAAAATGACCATACGTGCGACCTATAATTTATTCACTTTTATAATAATAATAATTTAGTCCCGACACGACACAGGCGCGTCCCGACTTAATTTCCATAATTGTCATATTATTCACTCATGAAATTTTAATAAATTCAATTCTATATATCACTTTACTCATTAAGTAATATTCAATGAGTTACCAATAATTACTAACTCTCGTCACGCTAGTAAATATTTAAAATAAAATTTTGGATTAATATTAAATTAATAACTCAATTAAATTTAATAAATCCCTAATTTTAAAAGCCATAAAAATACGAGGTATTACAAAAGGCTTGAAGATAAGATTGGGGATATACTAAAAAGACGAGACCTTTTACATAAGGTGGTACTCAAAGGGCTCACCCTTCATGGCAAAGATCGTCAACTTTCCAACCCCGGTCAAGTTCAAGCCTCCTATAGTGTCTTCCAAGTACGATGGAAGCACCAACCATGTCCATCATATTGAAATGTACTAGTCAACAGCAGATATATACTCCATCTCCGATGAAATGAGATGCTGAGCTTTCTCAAGCAGTTTAACTGGGGCTGCACATGTATGGTTTATATCCTTTCCAAAGAATTCAATAGGGAACTTTAAAATGTTGGCCGAGCGATTTATCCATAACTTTTGTTTTGGGGTGAGACCTTAGAAAAAGATGTCCCATCTGCTTCATGTCAAGCAAGGGAAAAATGAGAGTCTAAGAGACTACATCGCAAGGTTCAACAAGGAAAAGTAAGAAGTGGAGGACTATGAAGAAAGCATAGCTGTGACAGCCCTCACCGGAGGTTTCCAAAAGGGAAAGCTGTTATGAAAGCTTACTGAAGACCCTCCCAAGTCAATGGCCGAGTTGCTGGCAATAGTTGGGAAGGTCATGAATGCTGAGGAAGCAATGGTTGTCAAGTATGAGGATGAGAAAAGAAATAATAATGGAAGCAAGTTTCAGAAAAAAAGAACAAAAATGGGAAGAAAATATCGGCTGATGATAAGTTTACAGATTACACTCCGTTGACTGTAAGCTGCGAACACATCCTTAATGTGATAAAGGGCGATCGGTCTTTAAGGTGGCGAGAGAAGCTAAAGGATATTCCTCATAAGAGGAACAAAAATTTATGGTGTGAATTCCATCAGTACCATGACCATGTGACTGCCAGGTGTTTCGCCTTGAAGGAAGAGATTGAGAAGATGTTGAAGTCTGGGAAGCTAAGGAAGAATGTCGATACTAGAGCCTCAAAGGGAGGCCGAGACGACCCTAAAAAGAAAAGGAATTATAAGTGCCAAGAAGATGCCCCAATCGGGCATGATGATCCCTCAAACGAGGACGGTGATGAACCTGACCTCCCACTAAAGGACGACGATGCCCAGTAAAAAGAGTGAACATGATCTTTTTTGGTGTAGGCACGATCTGTAGGGGATTGGCGGGAGGAATCTCTGAGATAGCCGACAGAAAAGCTCATGTCGCAGATGCAAATGAATTTACAAAGGCCGAGGTTATGTATTCGACTTCAATTAGTGTGAAGTCTGAGAAGAGGAAGAAGGTGGACATGGACACCCTAATAGTTGACTTCTCAAGACTAGATTTTAAGGGTATCCTAGCTCCACATGAAGACCCTCTCGTCATCACAACCAAAGTGTATGGATGTGAGGTTCCGAGGATCTTAGTTGATGAGGGAAGATCAGCAGATGTCATGTTCTGGCCTTATTTTAAGGCGTTAGGACTTAGCTGGGCAAGATTCATCCCCTACCACCATCCGCTGATCGGCTTCAATGGAGCGAAAGTTCACCCATTGGGGATGTATGAGATGGATATAAGAATGGGGGATGAGCAGCCAAAATGGG
The DNA here is from genome assembly GCA_949130495.1 of Sambucus nigra. Lineage (NCBI taxonomy): Eukaryota > Viridiplantae > Streptophyta > Magnoliopsida > Dipsacales > Adoxaceae > Sambucus > Sambucus nigra. Next base: position 286,588,689 of record OX422215.1, on the reverse strand, counting down.
TAACTAGAAAAATTAACTTTTTTTTATTATGGATGAGAACGTCTTCTCAGCTTACAACCTCATACTTGGGCGAGTTGCTCTCAAAGAGTTTGAGGCCATGTCTTCAATAGTCCATCAGATGATAAAATTCTTGACTCCTTATGGCGTATGAGAAGTTCAGGGTGAGCAAACATTGGCACGAGAATGCTATTTCAACTCTGCTAAGGAAAGAGAGGTACACAAAAGATGTACCACTACTTACAACATTAACACTCTTGATCCGAGAAATGAGACAAAGCTCAAAAAGGAAGAGGCCACGGAAGAGGTAGAGTTTATCGTCCTCAATGAGGACGAGCTGAAAAAAACTATCCTAGTTGGTGAAGCCCTAAATTTTGAGATCAAAGAAGAGTTGGTCAAGTTGCTGAAGAAGAGACAAATCATCTTTTCCTGGAGTCATGCAGACATGCCAAGTATTGACCCTAAGATCATGTGTCACAAGCTTAATGTAGTGAAAGATGTCAAGCCAGTTAAGCAGCGGAGGAGGACCCACTCCCGTGAAAAGTATGACTTAATCAAAGATGACGTTAAGAAACTCGAAGAAGCTGAGTTCATTAGAGAGGTTATTTATCCAGAGTGGCTGTCCAACGCTGTCATAGTGTCAAAAGCCAACGAGAAGTGGAAAATGTGTGTGGATTTTACTGACCTGAACAAATCTTGACCCAAAGATAGATTTTTTCTGCCCCGTATAGATCAGATGGTGGACGCCACAGTAGGTCATGGGCTAATGAGCTTTATGGATGCATATTCTGGCGACAACCAAATCTTTATGGCCCCAGCTGACTCAGAGAAGACAACCTTCATTACAGATAAAGGGACCTTTTACTATAAGGTCATACCCTTCGGCCTAAAGAATGTAGGGGGTACATATCAACATCTGGTGAATAGGATATTTGTGGATCAAATTGGAAAGTCCATGGAGGTTTATGTGGACGACATGTTGACGAAGAGTCTGAAGGTCGCCACTCATATTGTCGACCTTGAAAAAACCTTTGATACCAGGGACAAATACATGATGAAGATCAACCCTACCAAATGGGTCTTTGGGGTCAGAGCTAGAAAGTTTTTGGGCTTTATTGTCAACCAAAGGTGGATATAGGCTAATTCAGAGAAGATAAAGTCCTTATTGGAAATGAAGACACCCAAGACTATCAAAGAGGTTCAGAGACTTACTGGACGAGTGGCTGCCCTTAACAGGTTTATCTCTAGGGCCACATATAAATGTCTTCCATTTTTTAAAATCCTCAGGAAAGCCTTTAAATGGAATGAGGAATGTGATAAATCTTTTAAATAACTAAAGACCTACCTCCTCTCTCCCTTACTCCTATCTCGGCCTGTCCTAGGAGAAAATTTATTTGTGTACTTAGCCGTATCGGAGTCGGCCATTAGAGCCACTATCGTGAGGGAAGATAATGGGGTACATAAGCCAGTATATTTCAACAGCAAATCGCTCAAAGGGTCTGAGCATAGGTATCCTAGGATGGAGAAGTTGGATTATCCTTTGATTCATGCTTCTAGAAAGATGAAATCGTACTTCCAAGCTCACACCATGGTCATCCTTACCGACTCACCGCTCAGACAGGTCATCCATAAACCTGAGAAGTCAGGAAGATTAATGTCTTGGGCAATTGAGATAGGAGAGTTTGATATTGTCTACCAGCCGAGAGTGGCAATAAAAGGTCAGTTATTAGCAGAATTTGTAGCTGAGTTTACTTGGGACGAGGCCGAGGTCGAAAATGGTAAATTTGAGATTATAGATAGATAGCCTGAATAAAGTATCGGCCCTTCCATGGACGAGGATGAGGCTAGCACAGTTAGAGAAAAAACACCTGAGAATAAAGAAGATATCTCTTCAAAGAAGGGTCTCTCACAGAGGGAAAATTCTCTGAGAACATCGTTGTATGGAACCTCTTCGTTGATGGGTCGTCCTATGAAAATGTGAGTGGTGCTGGATTAATAGTGTCAGCGCAAGACGGTACATACATCGAGTATGCTCTGAGGTTTAACTTCAAGGCTTCCAACAATGAGTCTGAATATGAAGCACTGGTAGCAGGTCTCTCCTTCGCTCGAGCTCTTGGTGTCGACCACCTCCTAGTCCATGGTGATTCCAGATTGGTTATAAATCAGATCTTGGGGGCATATGAGGCCAAGGACGGGAGAATGGCCAAATATCTGCAGAGAGTAAGGTTAATGATAAAAAATTTCAAATAAGTGAAGCTGAAGAGGATACCTAGGCTGGACAATGTCCGAGCCGATGCATTTTTGAGGTTAGCCTCAGCTACAAGATTTTACATTAGACGACCAGTGCTAATCGAGCTACTGCTTCGGTCGCCCCTAGAAGAAGATGATAGTTCAGCTGGATCTTATCTGAATCTGAATAGACGAGCTTCATGGATTGATCCCCTATTCAGATACATCAAAGAGGGGGAGCTACCTCCATCAAAAGCCGAGAGAAGGAAGCTGAGAAACAAAGTTGCCAAGTTCTCTATCATAGGGGACACTCTATATAAGAAATCATTTTTACTCCCATTGCTCAGCTGTGTCCATCCATATGAGGTGCAATATATTCTTCAAGACGCGCCTGAGGGTTACTGATCTAGCCATATTGGAGGAAGGTCATTGGCCAAAAGGATCATAATTCATGGGTACTGGTGATCAACCCTGGCTAAATATGCAGCAGCATATGTGAAGAAATGTGATAAATGTAAAAGGTTTGCTACTATCCCCCACCAACCTCACCAACCTATGACCTCTATTACATCTCCCTGACCATTTGTAGTTTAGGGAATCGATCCGGTATGACCCTTGCCTAGAGCAGTGAATAACTATCGGTACTTGATTGTAGCGATAGATTACTTTTCCAAGTGGGTAGAGGCCGAGCCGATGATCACTATTATAAAGCAGAAGACCTTCCAGTTCATATGGAAAAACATCATTTGCAGGTATGGTCTCCAAAATACCTTAATTTCACATAATGGGACTCAGTTTAAAAATGTCTATTTGGAGAAATATTGTGAAAGAGTTGGGATCAAACAATTCTTCTCTACTCCTGTCCGACCCCAAAAAAATGGGCAAACCGAGGTGACAAATCGGATGATCCTTGATGGGATTAAAAAGAAGCTATAAGATGTGAAGGGAAGATGGATTGAAGAAGTATACGTTATATTATGGGCCTACAAGACGGCAGTCAAGAATACTACAGGGGAGACCCCATTCATGTTGGCCGACGGCTCAAAGGTTGCCATCCCTACTGACATTGGCCTTTCTACTCATAGAGTTTAGATGTATGACCCTCGGGGAAATACAATAGAGAGAAGACTTGATCTTGATTTGATTGAAGTAAGAAGAGAAGATACCAAGGTGAGACAAGCAGCCTACCATCAGAGGACTACCAAATTTTATAATCAAAGGGTAAAAGAGAGGCCGATAGTTATGGGAGATCTAGTTTTGAAGAAGACATGGCAAAAGCCCAACAAGCTCCATCCAAATTGGCATGGCCCCTATAGGGTAACTAATGAAATCGTCCCAGGCACATACCGATTGGAGAATCTAGAAGGAGAACCCTTCTCAAACCCTTAGAATGCCGACCATTTGAAGAAATATTACTTATGATGTTGTAGTTGTCTTATTTTCTTGTAATTCAGGCATCAAATTATGAAGAAGTAAATATCAATGAGAAGTAAGCATCAGTGTTCTATTAACATCTTTGTACTAGTGTATGTATCTTAACATCATTAATTTGGTGAAATTATGAGGATCAACATCATTAATTTGGTGACCTCAGACCTTAACATCATAAATATGATGAAATTATGAGGACAAACATCATTAATTTGGTGAACTCGAACCTTTAACATCAGTAATTTGGTGAAGATTTGGTGACCTCAGACCTTTAACATCATTAATTTGGTGAAATTATGAGGATAAACATCATTAATTTGGTGACCTCAGACCTTTAACATCATAAATATGATGAAATTATGAGGACAAACATCATTAATTTAGTGATCTTAGACCTTTAACATTAGTAATTTGGTGAAGTTATAAGGATAAACATCATTAATTTGGTGACCTCAGACCTTTAACATCATTAATTTGGTGACCTCAGACCTTTAACATCATTAATTTGGTGAAATTATGAGAACAAACATCATTAATTTGGCGACCTCAGACCTTTAACATCAGTAATTTGGTGAAGTTATGAGGATAAACATCATTAATTTGGTCACCTCAGAGCTTTAATATCATTAATTTGGTGAAATTATGAGGATAAACATCATTAATTTGGTGACCTCAGACCTTTAACATCATAAATATGATGAAATTATAAGGACAAACATCATTAATTTGGTGACCTCAGGCCTTTAACATTAGTAATTTGGTGAAGTTATGAGGATAAACATCTTTAATTTGGTGACCTCAGACCTTTAACATCATTAATTTGGTGAAATTACGAGGACAAACATCATTAATTTGGTGAAGTTATGAGGATAAACATCATTAATTTGATGACCTTGGACGTTTAACATTATAACTATGATGAAATTATGAGGACAAACATCATTAATTTGGTGACCTCATACCTTTAACATCAGTAATTTGGAGAAGTTATGAGGATAAACATCATTAATTTGGTGACCTCAGACCTTTAACATCATTAATTTGGTGAAATTATGAGGATAAACATCATTAATTTGGTGACCTCAGACCTTTAAAATCATAAATTTGGTGAAAGTATGAGGATGAACATCATTAATTTGGTGACTTTAGACCTTTAACATCATTAATTTGATGAAATTATAAGGATAAATATCATTAATTTGACGACCTCAGACTTTTAACATCATTAATTTGGTGAAAGTATGAGGATAAACATCATTAATTTGGTGACCTAAGACCTTTAACAACATTAATTTGGTGAAATTATGAGGATAAACACCATTAATTTGGTGACCTCAGACCTTTAACACCGTTAATTTGGTGAAAGTATAAGGATGAACAACATTAGTTTGATGACCTCAGACCCTAATTGCGATCTCATTAATATGGGTTGTTGTTGTTATTGTTTACCTCTATTATTATAGAGCAACAAAACATCGGGATAAAAGAGCAATAGAAACAATGACATGGAATCTCATTACGTTCATAATAAGAAGATGTTGCAAAGTTTACATTAAGCTCAACCAAAAAAAGCTTACAACCATGAGTTCACAAAAAGAAGGATTATAAAAAGCTTCACAATTAAGGATGAGCAGGAGAGGCCCTCAGAGCTCGGTTTGTCCCTCGACTTGAGCCGACCCATCAGAAACTGATTTGTTTATCGAGGCCAAGGTTTATGACCTCAACCTCGTCTTCATATTGAGAAGCATCTTCAGTCTCCGTGGCCTCCAAGGGACTAGTCTCGGCTGGACCACCTTCTTCCACTTCCTTTAAAGCCTGAGCAAATCGAGGGTCGGCAAAGCCGAGACCAATAAAGTCCTCAGCAGTCCAGCTCCCAGACTCACCCTGCTTCAGAGCCACCCATCGACTGGTCACTCTTATGCCTCTCTCCAGATAATCAAAACCAAAGCCTGTAAATTCGTCAGAGACTTTTTAGTCTTTAATGATCTTCTCTGAAGCATCGTCCAGCTCAGCTTTAAAAGCAACATCAAACTTTGATTGAAGACTCTCATCCTTTGCTTTCAGAGCCTTTGTGTGATCCTCTTTCAGCTGAGTTATCTGATTGTCTCTCTCCTTTATGCCCCATTTCAACTTCAACACATTACCCCTGAGATCTGCCTCTGTCTTCTCAACGTCTTTACCCCTTTGAATTATGGGCAACCTCTTCAAGGTCCAGTTAGCTAGACGATAAAGAGACGCCACGCTCTCCAGGAGAAGTACAGACATATAAGTAATGATGCCTTGTGGAGAGCAAAGATAACACTTAAAAGAGAAATTTTGATACCTGAATTGCCTTGTGAAGGACAAACTCGTCCAACAAAGGGACGTCTAAGGCCTAGAGAAAATGTTTATCTTCCTCGATCATAATACTGTCGATAACATCAACAACTTAAAGGCTATGGCCGATCATACTGTCACTTGAAGGTTATGGCCAATCACATTGTCACCTATCTTAGCTGCGACGAGCAACCAAAGACTCATCAGTGGAAATTAGGATGGCACGGTCAAAAGCTGGAACCTTGCTTGGTCGGGTATGAGCAGGATCAGTAGGAGCTTTTCTTTGCTTGGTAGCATCGGCCTTTGAGGTGCCGACACTCTTTTTTATTTGGGCAGGAGGGGTGCATTCTTACCACTACGTCTTTTCATAAGCTTTATAAGGCTAGGGTCCGATATCTCCCAAAAGTCATCAAAAATGCCTTCTAGTCGCTTTGCAAAAAGAAAAGTCTCAGAGTTAGCGAGTCAGACAAATGAAAAGTATGAGACGTAACTTGGTAAGGAAAATTATTGAAACTTACGAAGCTCGGCTAAAGGACCACCCCCTAAACCTGTCTGAGAAAGGTAGTAGGGGGTCATCAGATGTTCATATCTGACGAGAAGACCCTTCTCGCCTTGATTGCGAAGGTCATTAATGTCCTTATAGTTACCCTGGATTAAACCAGGGTCAGATTTTGCCGAAATAGAGACTTTGCTCCATCTCAGAGGTGTCCGTGGATCAGATGTCCCACAAGCCTCATTTGGGCCGAACTCCCAAGCTCCCGATATAAAGAAATACTGAGGTTTCTAGTTATGATTGGAAGTTTGGGTAACTAGAAGCATTTTCTTCTCAAATTTCCTGGCTACGAAGTGGTAGTAGATTGGATGATTCTTGGTAGACGAGGGAGTATAACACCCAATAAAATTGGAAGGTCGGTGTGGTAAACGGCCTTCCAGAGCACGATAGTCCCAATCATGACCCTCCAGGCATTTAGGGATAGTTGGGAAGGGCAAGGTTTATATAAGAGAGTATGACTATGATAGTTAGGTGAATGGGAAGATGAAAACCTAACTTAAACATCTGCTCATAAAATGCAGATTTCACCATCTCGGCCATCAAAGTCCCTCTCTTCCTTAAGAGGTTTCCTCAGGGGGATTGAGGAATCAATAGAATAAAGGTGTATGAAGTCTAGAAGGTTGTACTCATTTATAGTACTCTCGTACCCTGCAGCTACTGAGGTGTCGAGTTCACTTCCTTCATCATCGTCATCCTCAGCAGCCTCGGCCTGGGCACCAGTGGGGACACCACTAGGAAACCTCTTTGCAAACTCAATGCCAGTGGTAGCTGATAGAGGAATGGCATCAATGGGAGGAGGAATCGGGACGTTAGGCTCTAAAATCTCTATGGAGGGAGATCTACGTGAAGGCCCAGCATCTTGGTGAGACGAGGCACGGTCTGAAACCTCTTCATCCTCAAAAACTCCACTTTTCCTTAGGGAGTAATCCATAGCCTCTTGAAAAGAGTCTACGCTCTCAGCAGCTTCAGATGTTGACATTAGGTCGTCTCCGACATTGGGTCAGAGACCTCAAAAGGCTCAGGGTGTCTGACAGCTAATGGTGGAGGGAAAATTGGTCGTAGGGAAAAAGCCTCGGCCTCATGAGCCTCAGCTTGGGCTAACTCTATCTTTCTAATTTTTTTCTGAACAATGCTCACGCATAGTTGGAAACTCCTTAGCAAGTTTATAAAAAGGTCGTAGCATCCGTTATACGACACTACACTTTGATGGTTTTATCTAAGAAGACAAACATGTTAATTACTTCTAACACCTAGGCAAAAGATCAAATCTTGGAATTTGGATGGTTTTCACCAAGAATACCAAGAACAATTAAGATGCATCCCACCAGAGAACATGACCGAAGGGCCACCGAAAAATCCTAAAAGTGAGAACTTCTACCTGAAACAACCTTGGAGCAGCCTGGTATGGCTCCAAAGTCACCTAACCACTGCAACCCTAACCTTATGACCACCCAATAGTGGCAGAGAACCTCACCGGAAAAGAAAAAGCTCACCGAAAAATTAAAATAATAAATTAATGCCCAGAAATAAAAAAGGAAGGGTTGCAAAACAATACTTGACTGAATTTTAAATGAGGGGAGAAGGAGTTAAGTTCTAAAGGACCTGAAACGATGAAGAATAATGGAGTTTTTAGGATGCAGTTGCAGAAAAAGCTCTAAGCGGGAAACAAAGGAAGAAGAAAGAGAAAAACAAAGGGAAAATGGTATTTAAACCGTTGCAATGATGAGGCGCGAGTACCAAGGCGCTCATAATTGCACCTAGAAACCCTAAAAGGCGTCGTCACTTCATTAGGTGCAATGGGACAGATGCAGGCCAATCCAAAGGGAGACGTGTGTCCCAGTGACTACTCCATATCCCAAGATGCAGAAACGTCCCCTTATCGGCCTAACTTATATACCCCTCAACCATCTACTCACATAGAGGACTAAGGGCTAGGAGTGATTGATATGCCCAGAGTGTACTCTCATATTCTGAGCAGCAACATCAGCCAACCTCACATACGAGTCATCAGGAAGATCACAATAACCATCAGAGAGGTCGTCCTTCACGAGGTCGGCTCCATATTGATCAGCCTCGGCTCATCAGCAGCCGAGTTCAACAACAGCCTTATGGGTTCAATTATGGCCTCTATCATACTCTGCTTCAACCGACACCACAACTATGCCTAATACCTAACCTCGGCTAGTTAATTAGGCCGAGGTCATACTTATGATTGGCGGACTAACACAACTATCGGACTCACCAACATCGTACTCGACTGAGCCGAGGTTACAGTCGATGATGTCACAGGTCCGAGCATACGCAAGCACATGGAAGACTTGGAACACGTGGACAAAATTGTTATAACCAAATCATTCCCCTCACGTGAGGGAATATTCGATCATCATTATCCACATGTGGCACATCTAAGTGTCCACATAAGATTGGTCTGATCAACACACACATGCTCATGGCATGCTTAGGGGGTGCACTACACCCCTAAGCACTATATATACATGTCTTTCTCTACCTTGTAAAAGGATCGATACTGTAAACCCTAGCGGGAGCTCTGTTAAACTACACAGTAGAGAGAGAAAATGAGTGTATTATATCACAAGGCCATTAGAGCCCTTCTTTTGTAGTGAAGATCACTCACCTGCACAGTGGACGTAGGCCTAGATACGCTGAACCACTTAAATTGTTGTCTCAACTCCTCTTCTCCTCATCTCTTTCTACATTTATATTGTTTATGTGTTGCCATTGCTACGTCTATTTGATCTCAACTACACCTTGATCTGGTGGTGCTATTTATAGCATCATCACTTACAATATATTTTGTGATACCTTTGCATGGGCGATCCTGAGAAAGTTCAAGTTGAGGGATTGTACATAGCTTGCTAACCTCTTAATTATACATATATTTAGGGTCCTGATTTTTGTGTTAATACGTATAAATGAGCTTATTTATAATTTGTTACAAGGCCTTATCAAATTTTATTAATTTTTATGCCCGCCTACACTTTGTAGTACATGAGTATAAAAGTAGAGTGCTAAGAGCAACTCTAGACGATTATAAATATAAGGTGTTATACTAAAGGCATATACTTTGATCTTTGAAACAAATAACAACTCTAAATTGCAAGAATATTTAATGATTACAAAATTTATGGGATAAGAATAAATGAAAATATGATAAATGTGACTTTTAAATGTAAATGGTCTCTTAGATGGTTGTCTCATTTATCTAACTAATGAAAATTTATATGCTATAATAAGAAATTTAATAATAATTAATATGATAATATAATAACACTTCAAATTGTTAAATTACATTTCTCTTTTTAACAAGGTCTCTTAAACAACTTTATTGTCTTTAGAAAAACCAACATATTCCTAATGATGAATTATAATTTAAATTTGAATTGGAATCATACCGTATTATTTAAAAAGAATGATTAGAGATGGAAAACGAACGGATGCGGAACATATACCATGCTTTCATATCTGTATTCGCAATCTGAATGCACTATTTGTATCCGTGTTCGTATTCGCTTGGATAATAAAAAAAATATGGATATCATGGTATCCGCTCCGCATCCCTTCGAAGAGTAAAAAACAACTATTATTATATGTATTATCTCAATTTTCTTGAATTTAGGTATTGCTTTACCAGGTGGGTATGGGTTTTGCTTTGTTGTTTAATGTTTTCTTTTATTTATTATTTCTACTTTTTGTTGTTGTAAACCATATAAAGAATTTTTTTTTCTATTCTTTATTTTAGTAACTTTAAGCTTTCTATCTCTTTTAATTTAAAAAAAATATTTTTCTCCACTTTTTTGTTAAATTAGTGGTTAACATTTTATATTATATATTTATATTTTACATATAATAATAAATATTATATATAATAACTATATATAATAACTATATATAGTTAATATTAATAATAAATTAATATTTAATATAATACGGATACGAATATTCCGAAAAACGAATATTCACATATGAATACTCCGTCTTCAATACGAATTATGCGTGTTGAATATTCAAATATTCATTTTTCTGAATATTTTAACGTACTGTGCATATCTATATTCATTTTTTAAAATAATTATCCGTAAAATTCGGATTCAACTATTGGACGAATTCAAAATTCGGATTTTCAAATAAGTGTAGACACTCCCAAGAATGATAAATATGAATAGCCCCTAAAGTTGATAATGACAACATAAGCCAGGTTGACACCCCACTCATGAATTATATAAAGGATGGAGCGAATTGTACGAGCCTCCTTCGTTAGCAACATGCTGACAAGGGATAGTGAACCATTATTAACCAACCAAGAAACTCACTCTAAAAGTACAAACAAAGCTATTAAAGTTGAATACCGGAGATAGTGAAATTTTAGGTGTTCATTGCCATATGCTGAAGCTGATGTTTGATGGACGCCTGGACCCACCAGCTGAATGGGTGGTGGGTTTTCGTTTTGCTTTTGCTGAGGTATGTACACCAAGGGTGTTGGTTGAGAATGGAGGATGATTATTGATTGTCCTTTAGGTTGTAACAGCTGCACCACAAAAAACAAACAAAATTGCAAGGCATATCCTATAAGATAATCCCATTATCAAAAGGTTTATACGTACTGATGAGAGCACATGACACCTCACACTCCAACTGTTCTACTACTTTTTGGGTGTTTTTGACTTGTGCCCCTGACATCATCTATTTATAGGTTGAGCCCATTTTATATTCTTTTCTTATTCTTCTTGGCCCAACTTTATATCATTATTTTTGTTTTACCACACACTGTGTCAATTATTTATTGGGAAAAAAAATCCGTTTTGACAACTACAAACTCAGGGAAGAATTTTTTTGAGACATAATTATATTTACATAAGTCTAATTAAATTTAGGAGGTCATTATAAATTAATCTTATATTAGGTCAAACCTTATTTAGTTATGTTGACTATTGAACTATTAAATAAGTCGTACTATCTCAAATTAATAAAATGGCCAATTAATGTTTAGTCCCCGATATAAATACATATTTTTTTTAAAATACATATTTTTAATTTAACCCATTTACTCCATCAAACACCCATTTCCTTAATACTCTCTTATTTTTTAAATGTTCGCGCTAGCTGCACCCCTTTGACAAAGGTCGTCGGAGCTCCGACAATGGGGTGAGGGTGGGGGGTAATTCGGTTTGCGTGTGTTATTGTTTTCGGTGTTTTTATGTGCTGAGGGACTTTTTAAAACAAAATAAAAAAGATTGGACTAAACATTTATTAAAAAATATCGAGGGACTTTTCGTTGAATAACCCATTAAAAAATACATATGACAAAAATAATCCAACATTTTAAATATAACTAAAATCTATAAATAACTAGCGAGGTTGCAACCACCACCACGACATATCGCCGCTGTCACGACCACCATTTGCCGCAACCATGCCAGCACTTGCTATCGTCGCCACCACTTGCCTTGCCACCACCATCTGTTCCACCACCACTATCATCACCCCCGCCTACTCCGCCACGATCACCATTGCGGTACCACAACTATCATTGTTAGTACTGTAGCCATAACCTGGTCACCACTGTTGCCACTATCTCTACCACAATTAATATTTACTAAAAGTTTAAAAGAAGAAGAAGAAGACTTAATGTGAATATTTGTTATTACAAATAAAAAATGAATACAAAAGAAAGAAAAAGTGAGACAAACTTGTATTAAATATTTACATAAATTAAATATTTACACTTACGACAAACCTTTTAATAAGAAGAACAAAGAGAAGGAGAATAATCAACTCACACTAATATTTATTGTGGGTGTAACTGTTTATTATCGCAACATAATCCATTCACACTATAAGTGTCAATATATACTACCACAACAAAAGTTCACTCACAATATATATTTACTTTAGTATAAATATTTTGCTATCACAAAATATTATCATTGGCATCATGCTTGTTAATTTGATAATTTTGCTCCTCGTTGTTCTTCTTTTTCTCCATGTTCTTCTTCTTCTTAGTAAATATCTACATTAGAGTGTATATATTCACTTTCTTTGAGTGGAGCAAATATTTACACTCCATAGTAAATATTTAATTAGCATGCTTTTATATCTACAACATAATAGTAAACACAACAAAACACACATATACACACACTCACCCGTCTCTCTCTCTCTCTCTCCCCCCCCAGAATACACACATATATATACATCGAACACACATATACACACCGAACACTCACAATAAATATTTATTGTGAGTGTAAGTGTTTGGTAACGTAAGAAAAAACAAGTGAAAGTAAATATTTTATTATCTATCACAATAAATTAACACTAACTACATACTTGGAAATGTTTTTATTCTCCACTCTTTTCTCAATCTTCTTATCTTCGTAGTCAATATCTACTTAGAATGTAAATATTCTGTAAGGACAAATTTTTTAATCGAGTCAATTTATATGTTTTGTCTTAATTTAGTTTGGGAAAAATCTTTTGAGTCATAAGTTAGGTATTGAGTGTTTATCCTTCAAAGCCTATGACGTGTCTTTGATTGAAGATTATAGCGACAAAGTTAGAACTTTTAGATCATCATGTTATGTTTCGTGTCACGTTTTGTCTTCAACATCCATGGAATCTTAAAAGGTATTGATGAATTTTAGTTTGATTCTTGTATATCAATTGGGTCTTGTTTTAAATTTTATTTGGGGCTATTTTTCATAAAATGGACTTTAAAAGAAAAATATATATATTTATTTTAAAGTCATTCAAATGAGATTATTATGTTCGTTCGAACGAGTTGGTGAATGTCGTTCAAACGATCTTCCTCTATTTTCAATGGATTCTTGTTCGAAGCTCGTTCGAGGTCTATTCTAATGAGATATGTTAGTTCGTTCGAACGATATTATTTTGTGTTCGAACGATATTAGTGACTTCATTCAAATGAACCTACTATTTTCATTCGAAAGGGACTCCTCCGCCTCAAAATTTGTATTTCCTATTAATAGGTGTGTTGAGAACTTTTTTACTTGAGAATTTTGGCAAAAATTATTTTCCTATTGTAAGAGGGTAGTTTAGATAAGATGGAGGCGTATCCCCTTTTAAGTATGGTTATGGCAAGGTTAATTAGAGAAACACTAGTGATTTAGCCGCAAGACACAAAGAGCAGTTTGGAAGGTATGGAACCCATCTTATACTCACAAATCTCGTGTATAACCCTCAATATAATAAAGAACTTTAGAAATAACTTAGCTAGAGGGAGAGAGAAGCAAGCACCCTAGATACACCTTGGTAGGCAGACAAAACATACAAAAAAACACTCTCAAGAGTCTCTGTTTGCGTATTAAAAGCTTCGTAATAAATGACAATGGTGAGTGGATAAGCCCTCTAATTTGCAATAGTTCTCTCTCTGATGTATCTCTAGCAATAACTTTTTTGAACTCTCAAAAGATCATTTTCTTCTCTCCCCTCTTTCTCAAAGGTGGTTGGGGTCCTTAAATAGCCCCCCACACCACCCCCGAGGCAACTCAGTCATTAAAGACTATGAAAGACATCCCTCATACTTTATGTCACAACATTAAATGCCTGATGCACTAGTTGTTTCCTATGTCATAAACATTAAATGCCAAGACATGCCTTTTGCCTAACCACTGTATGTCAGGGGGTTATTGTCGCAGAGGTGGCTCACCTACTATCTGACAGCCCCAAATACCACGGTGGTTTACTCAAGTGCATGTCTGACATTGTTTAGAAGGCTAGTGACATCACCCACAGTAGATGTGATATTTAAGTAGAGGGTTGTTTGGTTCATAACTCAATGCCCGATGGAACTCCAAGCTGCTCCGCTTGAGGTTCCTCGGTCAGGGTCCTTCGGTGTTTTACCAGGTGTATCTAAGATGGTCAGGACAAGCCCCAACGGTGCCCCACTTCTCAATCCTCCAAACCAAATCCCTCTAAAGTTCTCACGGTGAGGTTTGTTCGATAGAGCATGAAAACTCTCCCAGGCCCTGCTAAGCCTGGTCTCTCGCGAGTACCGTTCGACCTCACGCCCATTCATTATTCTCGTTACAACATTACAGTCATTATAACTCGCAGTAAATATAAACAAAGCTATAATATGGCAAAGTAACAATAAGCTAAAGTACGAGTTGCCACGCTGAGCTGCCTCACCAAGATGCCACGCTTGAGTTGCCACGCTGAGCTGCCTCGCCAAGATGCCACGCTTGAGTTGCCACGCTGAGCTGCCTCACCAAGATGCCACACTTGAGTTGCCACGCTGAGCTACCTCGCCAAGATGCCACGCTTGAGTTGCCACGCTGAGCTGCCTCACCAAGATGCCACGCTTGAGTTGCCACGCTGAGCTGCCTCACCAAGATGCCACGCTTGAGTTGCCACGCTGAGCTGCCACGCTGAGCTGCCACGCTGAGCTGCCTCACCAAGATGCCACGCTTGAGTTGCCATCCTCAGAACACTGTTGCTAATTAGTGGATTATCCCTAATCCCAGGATTACCTTCAGGCCCCCTCTACATTTGCCCCTTCGTGGAGGGATTTGTTGTGGGAACAAGAAGTGCCTCCACGAAAACTTTTTAATCCGATGAACCTTCTCTGTCTGGCCTGCAGCTTTTTCTAATGCGGAGCCTCAACCGTTCCAGCTTGAATATCTGAAATTCTCCCGAAGGACCTGCTAATATTCTCACAGTAATGTTCGAAAAAAGCGAAAAAATTCTCCCCGATGTAACTGAGTCATAACTAAACAACGTTTGAGCTTCTGTCGAGGGGACATCGTGCCTTTTTTGAACCGTTGGGACACCTTCTTCGTTGGGGGGTTTATTGGATATGTCAGAGAAAATCTTGGCGCCCAAAACTGAATCTTGCTTAGGAAGGTAACGGTGGCTGTTCCCTAGGTGTCACTTCATTAATTGATGGCAGTTTCCCAGGTGTCACGTCATTGAATGACGTAGCGTTGTCTTTTCCATGTCAGAACACTTCCCGAAGTGCCACATGTACATTTGAAATGATTGCAGGCGGCCACACACGTGCAATGGTGGGAAACTTAAACGACGAACTTTTAAAAATTAAACGACCAAATCACTTAAAGCCATTATTTTTCTTTCTTTCCCACTACTTGTCTCAAATTTCCTTCATTTTTTAGAGAGAGAGAGAAAAAAGCTTCCATTGTTGATCGTCTGAAACCTTCTGTTCGACCTTGTGCCGTCCTGTTCTTGCTCGCATCATCTTCGCCACCTCCTGTGGTTGTTCTTCCGCCATTGTCGTGCTCAGGCTTTTCTGACTCAAGGTTGTTTTTTTGTTTGCGCTAACACTCTGTCATGGCTTCTCAAAGTTATCCCACCATCTCTTCAACCAGTGCGCCGCCTGCTACTGCTGTTGCCACCACTACTGGTGCCTCTGCCTTGGATGCTGTCCGTCGTGATCAGTTAAGGTTTTATCGTCGCTCTCCCATTTTTGGCGAAGATGATTGCTTTGCTGCTGCTTGCAAGACTGTCAACTTTGAATGCAAGTTTGAGTCCTTAGTGCTGGGTGACGAGGACGAAGAACCCTCGAAGTGGGGCTTTCTTCCTCCAGAGGGGACTCTCCGGTTTCGTCTAGAGCGAGGGGACTTCCAATGGTCCCAAATTGACTTCGAAGCACCAGGTGGTTCTCCTGCCCATTTTGCTGCTTGGAACTCTCACATGGTGAGTTCCTATGGTGATATTTTGAGTAAGATTGACCTTCAACGGGCCAAATGGTTTGGTGAGTTTACTCTCTCCAAAATAATGTTGCTCTCCCCATTCTTGTTTCTCGTTGGAACGTGACGACTCACACATTTATTGCTGCGTGGGGCGAGTTCACGATAACCCTAGAAGATGTCTGCGAGCTTCTGGGGCTCGAAGCAATAGGTCATGAGCCTTATACCGATGAGCCTCTTGACGCCGAAGAGACTGCTGACCGTTTGGCGTTGGACCGAATATGCCGAAGTTGCATCGGTTCTTCAAACAAAGCTACCTTCACTCCGCTGATTAATTATTTCTTCAAGGGTTCTAGTGAAGGTAGTTCTTCAATTTCAACGGATGCCCCTGGCCAAGGTACTTCGTTAGAGCTCCCTGCTTACATCCTTGTGATTCTGTCCCGTTTTCTTTTGACGGGAAAACCAAACGATCAGCCCCGAAGGGACCTTATCAACATATCCCTTCGTTTGGCCCGGGGCATCAAACTTCCTTTGGCTGCAATTGCCCTAGGGTCCCTGTACACCTGGCTTGACAGAACGTTGTTCGATATGGAACGATCCCTTGGCCGTTATAACCTGGCCAATTTTGCTAACAGCATCCTTCTAACCAGCTTTCTTTACGTGCGCTTTCCTGTTGTGGCGGCCAAGGCCAACCGTCCTCCTTCTGGGGAAACCATTTTTCCCCCCCGCTCTTATATTTATCACAAGAGGCAGAGCCGAAAAGAGCTGATCGCCTCAATTGATCGTTTTGAGGACTTTGTTATGAGGCCTTACGGAGAGGACGCCTTTGTTCACACTTGTGATTTCTTTCAGGACGAATCCAGGGTGGTACAGGTGGGGGTAGACATTGAAGATCCTCAGTTAGCCGTGGTACTTCTCCTTTCTCCGGGGTATCTGCCTTCCTACACCGAGTGGGGATATTCCAGCGAACATTACAACCCCAATCGGTGTAGTCGTCAATTTGGGTTTGATCAGGGGGCTCCTAGCTCAGTTTTCCAATCCTCAAACCCGAAGGTTAGCTTTAGTGAGGCATGTTCCTTATTTTCCTCCACTGCTGCGTGGGGGATAAGTGAATCAATGGCTGGGAGAGTCACCATTCCCTCCAACAAGAGGCAAGGGAATGTGACCAGTCTATTTGCCACGAAGTTCTGGCCGAGACAACTGGCTAATATTGCTGAATTCATAGATGGCGAGCCGGTGTACCCTCCAGTTCTTTCATTTGCTGCGATGGAGCTGGGACTCAAAGGCAACTCCATTCTGGGGATTGAGTTCCCTCTAAGCAAAACCCCTAAGGGGCCTTCCGAAGAGCTACCTCCGTTATGCCCCATGACTCCCACTGCCATATCCAAAGCGAAAGGTGCTGGGGTATCCAGGAAGACTGCTCCTTCGACTGGAGCTACTGGTGATGAAGGGTCTTCGCAGCCGTCGACCAAGAAGGCCAAGAGTGGGGTGGCTTCCACGAAAAAGGCAAAGTCCAAATCCCAGATTCCTGTGGCAGCCCTACCCATAGCCTCCGTTCCTCCTCCCATATCTCCTGAAAGGGCCGAGAGGTTAAGGAGGGAGGCGCAGGCTGAGGTAGATCGGGTGAATGCAGAGTTTCAACGGCGCGCTGTCGTCGTTCCTCCCTCGGTTGTCTTCCCCACGATCGTCGTCGATCCCACTGAGCCAGCTGCAAAGAGGAGAAAAGGTTCGAAGGTTCCTCAAGCCACTGGTAGTGCCATGACAAGGCTGAGGAGGAAGACTTTAGGCACCAAGTCCCAGCGGAAGCAAGTTTCCTCGGTGCAAGCTTCTCATTCTTCTTCCCGATCTGAGGTATGTACACTTATCTTGTTCTCTTTTCTTTTTTGGTTAGAGCAAGCCGGATTTACTTATATATATTGTTCTTAACTACTTTGGTGCAGGGACTTAAAGAAACGGGGCCTCGTTATCCTAGCCCCCCAAGTCCCCCCATTAGCCGTTTCGTGGGCGGTCGCTGTGGGGCCATCTCATCCGATACGACCCCACCCCGTTCGCCAATGACCGGGCTTACTTACGCCCGTCGTTCAATCTCAAGACGGGCGGGGGAGGCAGTTGGGGAGGGCGAGGTTATAGAGCCCGTGGGTGTCTCTTCGCCACCAGAGACAACACAATCTGAGATGCCTACTCCAGTCTCCTCTGGCTCACTGGCTTCCTCTGAGGCTGTTCTCCCCCTCGTTCTGGTTGCTGCAGGTGATCCTGAGGTAATTATTTCATAATTAAATTTGTCTGATCCGGCATTCCTTCTCTTTCACCCCGTTCTATGTGCTGAATTTAGGATGTTGGTTGCCCTAGGTCGAAGTATCCTCGCTGCTAGCAAACATTCTCCGTCCAACGGTGCTGGCGAGACCTCTTTCCACGGTGCCCCTTTTCAACGTTCTGACTGAGGTAAGTTATTCTTGGATACATTTCGCCCTTTTTTTCTGTATTTGTTCCTCTTTACTAACATTGGCTTTTATATTGCAGCTTTCTCCTGATCTTTCACCACCCTCATCTATTCCCGATGAACCCCTTGCTCTTGCTTTGGTACCTTACGTGGGCGAGGGAACTATGCCGATGGTTGAGGTTTCTGGGGCCAGAGACCCCGTTGAGGCCGATGAGGTAACAAGTCCCCTCCCAACGATTCCTGCCACTTTAACCTCCGTGATAGCTCCCACTCCTGCCCCTGTTATGATTCAGGTACTTTCTTAATTCTCTGCTTAAACTCCTTCTTATAATAGTGACTTAACAACGAAAACGTTTGTTAAGATTTTTATATAATCTCCACCTTATAACGGTGACTTAACAATGAAAACACTTGTTAAGATTTTTATATAATCTCCACCTTATAACGGTGACTTAACAACGAAAACACTTGTTAAGATTTTTTATACAATCTCCACCTTATAACGGTGACTTAACAACGAAAACGCTTGTTAAGATTTTTATATAATCTCCACCTTATAACGGTGACTTAACAACGAAAATGCTTGTTAAGATTTTTTTTATATAATCTCCACCTTATAACGGTGACTTAACAACGAAAACACTTGTTAAGATTTTTTATATAATCTCCACCTTATAACGGTGACTTAACAACGAAAACACTTGTTAAGATTTTTATACAATCTCCACCTTATAACGGTGACTTAACAACGAAAACGCTTGTTAAGATTTTTATATAATCTCCACCTTATAACGGTGACTTAACAACGAAAACGCTTGTTAAGATTTTTTATATCCTTATTTGGGCTTTTCTTTTCAGGTTGCTCGGGAAGATTCGCCCCCAGTCCTCTCACCTGTAGGCTCGCCCTTTCGAGAACCTGACGCTTCGGAAAATTCAATTCATGATGATCAAGGTTCTACGACTGGTGCTGCAGTCGAGAGCGAATCTGGGTGTGAGGTCCCTCTTCCCGACCTAGCTCCTCACTCGTTCTGCCTCATGGTGCTTCGGCAATCTCCTCAAATGCCCGTCAACCATCGGCTGGTGATTGAACAATTGGTGGATCACCATCCTGAGACCTTCACACCGGATTGCCTGCGCTCAAATATTCATGTGATGAGTCACAGGCTGCAAGGCATGGCGATCGTTGTTGCTGAAATTGCTAGTACCCCCACTGCCAGTGTTACCAGATCCCTTCTCAACCAATTTCTAGGTTTTCTGAAGGAGTTGGGGCGTGATGGTTTCCGTTTTGACTGGCTTATAACGCATCTGAAGACTTTGAAGCACCAGCAACTGATCGGCCAGAGGGAAGTGCTGATAAAGCACCAGGAGGACCAACGGGCTGAGGAGGTTAAGTTAGCTGAGCTGGCACCTCTTTTGGAATCGGCGGATGAAGAAGTAACGAATGCCGAAGAAGCTCTGCGTTTGGCCAAGCTAAAACGAGAAAGGCTCCTTATTGAACGCGCCCAGGTGCAAACCAGGCTAGAGGTTGCTGTCAACGCTCAAAATTCTTTTGCATCAGCTTCTTCGGGCCTTCCCGGGGATTTTTTCTCTTCCCCGGATCTGTGGTTTCTCTTAGGGTAGTAAAACTCCTGTACATATTTTCTTTCTTTCATTCATGTAATTCTTGGGCAATAGTTCCCCATTTTGCTTGTAATGCTCTTTTCTTTAATGAATGAAAGAATGTACATTTTTCAATTTATCTCTGAGTTATGCCTGCTTTCATATATCAATGTCTATACTTCACATCATCAGTAAAACTTGTATATTCATAATAAAAAAAGGACCCAATACATCGATGGTACAACCTAACTGTCTACACATGATATACTTTCAGCCATTTATTGTTAATTTTGAATGGCCTATCTTCCTCCAACTTAGAAATTAGGCAATAACCTGAATCATGAGCTTCGTTCACGATGAAAGGTCCCTCCCAATTGGCTGCGAACTTTGGCAGAGGAAGTCCCTTAATGTGTTTCACTGCTGCCTTCAAAACGAGATCTCCCTCCATGAACCTCCTTGGTCTTACCATGTTGTCATATGCCCTAGAGAGCTGCTTTGTATACATTTGAAAATGTTGCATCGCGTTGTCTCTGTGTTCATCCAATGCCTCCAACTGCACATGCCTGCTCTGAGGGAGCATGCTACTTCGCAAGGCGTATCGAGCCGAGGGAACTTCCAACTCTACTGGAAGAATTGCCTCAGCCCCATAGACAAGGGAGAACGGAGTGTACCCTGTGGGCTTCCTCTTCGTCGTTCGATAGGCCCACAACACTATTGGTATCTTGTCATCCCACGATCCTGGAAAGTCCTCCATCATTTTAGCCAAGATATTAACCAGAGTTTTGTTAGTTGCTTCAGCCTGACCATTCCCCTTCGGGTATGCCACCGTTGAAGTGTGATGAACAATGGAGTACTTGTCCGTGAGCATCGTTACTTCTGAGTTGACGAAGGGAGTCCCATTATCTGAGAGAATAACCTTTGGGATCCCAAAACGGCAAATGATATACTCTCTGATGAAGCTACTCACTACCCCAGCCGTTGCCCTTCTAAGTGGTATTGCTTCAGCCCATTTTGTAAAGCACTCCGTTGCTACCAGTATCCATATCTTACCCCTCGACGAAGGATGTATTGCCCCCACGAGGTCGAACGCCCAAGTGTGGAAAGGATAAGGTGTTGCCAGAGAGTGTAAGTCCACCGATGGGGCATGGATCATATTTCCATGAAGCTGGCAAGCCATGCATTTTCGGGCAAATTCGGCGGAGTCTTTTTCCATCGTTGGCCAATAATACCCCAACGTCATCAGCTAATCATATAACTTGGCCCCTCCCATATGAGCTGGGTCATGGGCTTGTTTGAGGACCTCAGTTGCTTCTTCTTTTGTAATGCAACGCAATGGCCTGTTGAAGTACCCCCTTCGATAAAGCTGCCCCTCTTGGATATAGAACCTCGGGGCCCTTCGCCTTAGTCCCATCGTATCCATCTTCTCTGTTGGGACAATTCCATCCTGAATAAAGTCGATATAGGGCTGCCTCCAGTCTGTTTGGGCTTCAATGAAATGGCACTCAGCTGCTTCGAAAAATAGCTGACACTTATCACAATTCCGCTGTAGTTCTGCCGCATCCTGTTTCATTTTAGGCCAAAAATATCCCCCTCTTTGAATTCTCCTATAAAGAGGTATCTCAGTTGTTTCGCAGTGCTCCTCATGTGTTTTCTTCAACCTCCGCTCTGCCTCCTCTGGCCCAACGCATCTTGATAACCATCCCCCTGCATTTCTGTAGTAAAGATTTCCCTGGTTTGTAAAGTATTGGGCTAACTCTCTTAGTCCCATAGCTCCTTCGCCAGACTCCAGTTGCTTCCTGATCTCTCCTCTCCAATCCGCGTCTCCCTCCATCGGTAGTATTGACTGCACCACCGAAGGAGCTGTTCTTCGTTGGATCGTAACAATAGTCATATCGCTCCTCATGACCATCTTTTGAGCAATAGTGGCATAAGCGTCTGGATGACGGTTCATCGTTCTGGGATGTCTTCTAATTGTGGTCCGATGGAACTGGCTGAGGAGCCTTTGAATGATCGTCCTGTACGACGCCAAACTCATGTGCTTCAACGCATATTCTCCGTTAACTTGCTGAATTACTAAATTCGAGTCACCCTTGATGCAGAGTGAACGAATTCCCCTTCGAAGAGCCTCCAGCAACCCTAGTACCAACGCTTCGTATTCTGCTTCGTTATTGGAGCAAGGGAAATCCAGTTTGTAGGAAAGACAAATCTCCTCCGTTCCTTTTGAAAGGATGACCCCTGCCCCTCCTTTTTTCTCTGCCGAAGACCCATCGAATTGCATCGTCCATTCCTCATCGGTTGCACCGAGATAGTTGGCCTGTAAGTCATCTCCCGGAATGTCTTCTTTAGGTGGTTCAAACGTTCCTGATGGAAAGATTGCCAACAGATCAGCATACGCCTGGCTCTTGATAGCACGAGGAACCACACACTTTAAATCATATTCGGAGAGAATAAGGAACCACCTAGCTGCCCTGCCAATCAAGATAGTTCTAGCCAACAAATACTTAATAGGATCACATCTAGTTACAATATGAATTGTAAAAGACAGCATATAATGTCTAAGTTTTTGTGCTACAAAGACTAAGGCCAAACAATGCCTTTCTAGGCTGCTATATCTAATCTCCGGCCCATGTATGATCCTACTGAGGTAATATACTGGCCGTTCTTGCCCGTCGATCTCCTGTGCCAGCAAAGCTCCAACGGACCTTGTAGTGGAGGTGAGGTATAGCTGCAACGGTGCTCCTGCCTGTGGAGGAACCATGATTTGCGGTGAAACGAGCAGTTTCTTCAACTCATCGAGGGACTCCTGGTGATCCTTTTCCCACCTGAACTTTGTGTTCTTTCGCAGCAGTTGCATCAACGGGTGTGTTACCTCGGCCAATCCTGGTACAAATCTACTGAGGTAGGAGACCTTTCCGAGGAAGCTTTTTAGCTCCTTCGCCGTTCTTGGGCACGGCATTTCTAAGATCGCGCGTTGTTTATCCTGGTCCATCTGCACCCCTTGTCGATCAACTACAAAGCCTAGAAACTTCCCGCGTGTTACTCCGAAGACGCACTTCAATGGGTTCATCTTTAATTTATACTTCCTACATCGAGTAAACACCCTCCTTAAGTCGTTTAGGTGGGACTCCTCCTTCTTCGATTTGATGACCAAATTGTCCACATAGAATTCTACAAATTTGTGGAAGAAATCGTGAAAAATGGCCATCATTGTTCTTTGATAAGTAGCTCCCGCGTTCTTTAGTCCAAACGGCATTACTTTGTACATGAAAGTGCCCAACGGGGTTCTGAACGCCGTTTTCTCTGCGTCCGCGGGGTCCATCTTGATTTGGTTGTACCCTACGTACCCATCCATGAAGCTATACATCTCATGCCCAGCCGTGGCATCTATCAGGCTATCAATGGAGGGTAGAGGGAACTCATCTTTAGGGCAAGCCCTGTTCAGATCTCTAAAATCCACACAGATCCTTATTTGGCTCTTGTCCTTCTTCCCTACTGGCACAAAGCTAGATAGCCACAGGGGATGCTGTATTGGTTTGATGAATCCTGCTGCCAATAAACGCTGAACCTCTTCCTTGATCTTCAAGTCCAACTCAGGTTTATAAGTTCTTGTTGCCTGTTTTACCGGGATGGCTGAAGGTGTCACGTTTAGCTTGTGGCAGCTTACTTCCTCATCTAGCCCTTCCATTTCGGTATACTTCCACGCAAAGACATCTATGAACTCCCGGATTAGCCCAACCAGGGCTTCTCGCTTCGCCTTACCGAGATCCTTCGCGATGAAGATGGGCCTTGGTTCTTTCCCTTCTCCTGCCAGGTTCAACTGCTCCAACTCTTGTGCCTGGGGCTTCGGTTGATTTGCCATGTAGTCTGGTTCTTCAGCGACCTCCTCCACGAACTCCTGTATGTTGGAGTTGTCTATCACCATACACTGTCCCTGTTGATCTATCAAGAAACACTCATATAACGGGTCAGCCCCCTCCTCGGTCTCTTCGGCCGCCCGTTCACATCGTTATAAACGGTATACTACCTTCCCCTCCTCAGTGACCACCTTCTTGCATTGCCTGTTGGTAGCTGTTGCCAAGGCCTTCCTCTTCCTTTCTCTCGAAGCCTCAGCGATCCTTCCCCCCGAAAAGCGACTCAGCACGCTTTGCCGTTGGACCTCATGCTCCATAGGGTCCACTCTAAGCCTTGCTTTGTTTTTGAGCTGCCTTGTGGTATTTTGAGGTCGAGGGATCACCTGACAGGTTTCTTCGGTCCCTACCCCTTCGTTACTCGTGGCTTCTTTACTTTGCTCGTTCAGAGGCCCCATTCTATCTTTGATCGAGGGAACCCATGCCCCCTCCATTCTTCTCGTTAGGATTCGAGCGTCCTCTTCCAACTCCGTATAAAAGGCCGCATCTACAAATTGAGCTTCCTCGATAGCAAAAGGCCTTTTTGTAGCCCTAATGGTCACTTCTGTTCCTTTGACATTCGCCTTGGCGCATTGATGATATGTTGAAGGAACTAACCCTTGATTGTGCATCCATACTCTTCCTATTAGTAAATGATAGGAAGTTGCACTTTCTATTACATGGAACTTGATGTGGGAACTCAGATTTCCCATTACAATTCCCACATTCACATACCCAATGGATTTGGAAGATTGGTTATCATATCCTGAGATCACTAGAGGCATGGGGACCAACCTTTCTTCTGGGATATTAGCCGCGTGGAAGGAGTTGATCGGCATAATGTTGATAGACGCACCCCCATCCATAAGCGTCCTCGCAAAACTAACCCCGTTGACACTGGCCGTCACATACAAGGGCCTGTTATGAGGGAACCTTACAGCTCTATCTGCATCGCTGAAGGTCACCTCTGATAGGAAATTTTTCACCAGCCTCGCCATGGGTCCTCGCCATTTCAGCGAGGGAACCGCGTCCTTCCTCGCAATGTCTAGAATCGCCTGAGTTATTTCCAGTCTGCTCTCCTTTGGTATCCCCACTTGATCGAAGAACCAAGCGAATTTTGGGGATTTTGAAACTGCGCTGTATTCAACGACTGCCTCCATTTCCTCGCCTTCAACGCTGTATACGTCTTCCGCGTCTTTAGCGCTTGCTTCATCGTAGGCTAAAATTACGTTAGCCATTCCTGTGGTGCAATATTCCAGAGTTTCTTCGAATTCTCTTTGCCTCATTGTTGACCTTCCTTCCCCTCTTTCCGCCTCACCGTCGTAGGCCATCACCAAGTTGGCCCCATGCGCTGGAAGTGGGTTGTTGTTAACGTTCTGTGGGGGGATCTGCAGCGTCCCTGCCTTCATGTACTTGTCAATGATTCTTCTCAGTGTGAAACAGCTCTCTGTCGGGTGCTGGATCTTTCGATGAACCTGACAATACCTAGGATCTGCTTTTGTTGCGTCATCAGGTTCTTCTGAAGGAACGCCTTTTGGTAGGTAGACCGTTCCACCCTGGACCATGGCATTGTAACAACTCACCGCCTCTTCTATCGTGCATGGTAACGGTGGTGGGTCTTCCCTATCCCTTCCGAACTTCCTTTTGTTGTCCTTCTTCGCCGCCTTACCCCCATCTGTTCCTTCGGTGTATCCCACTCGTGGGGGTTGAGGCCTTCCTCCCCCAGGTTGTATCGGTTGCCTGAATATCATAGGCACCGCCACCGGGTTTGGTCGGACGACCAATGAGATGTTCCTTGCAGATTTTAGGAACGCCGAAAAAGTTCCCTCGCGCGTCTCATTGATAAGATGACAGATGTACTCCGGGAGTAGTCCTTCGGCACAGATTTGTAATAGTTTGGACTCCTTGGCCTCTTCTCTCACATCCAGAGACCTTTCCCTGAATCTACGAACGTATGCCACCACGTCTTCTCCTGGTCGTTGCTTCTCTCTCCCTAGTTGGGTCAGATTGAATTCATCCTCTGCTATAAAGAACTTTTGGACAAACAGCACGTGCATCTCTTCCCACGTGGAAACACTTTTAGGGGCCAAATGAGAATACCACGTGTATGCTTTATCGGTTAGGGATTTGGAAAACTCCCTCAACCTGAGCTTCTTATTGTTGCAATGCGCCCCCAGGTGCTCAACAAAACGTTTAATGTGCTCTTTCGGATTCCCACCCTTCCCTGTGTATTTTTCAAAGACGGGGGGAATATAATCCCTCGGGTAAGGCTCATCGTTGTATTCCTGAGGATAAGGTGTCCTAAAGTCGTCATAGACTGAAGCTACCTCGCCTATAGACTGTGAGGAAGCCTGCACAAATTTTAACATCTCTTTTTGTATTTCTCTCCTCATTTCCTCCATGGGCGATGGGGCAACGACCAATGGGGGTGTTGGCTGAATGACCGTTATAGTTGGAGCCATCGTTACAGCTGGCGCCGTTGATACTCCGGAGATTCCCACCGCCGGATTCACGACGGAGGGTATGCTTGCCGGGGCTGCTCCCGTTGTACCTGCGCCTGGTGGAATCGTTGGAGCTGCCCCTGGTGTTACGAAGGAATTGGCTTCGAGTCCTCCCAGCACCGTTGAAGCTGCAGGAGTTTGCAAGAACTCATAGAACTTACTCATAAGGAGGGTCATTTGGGCAGATCCTAGCCCAGCGCTCGTGGAAGCCTGCGTCACTCCCGGAACGCCTGTTGTTGCCTGAACTGGGGGCACTTCTATTCGAGGAGCTCCGCCCCTTAAAGCCTCCAATTCTACCGCTGCTTGCTCTTCACTGTGTTGGATATCATCAAAGTTGAGCCTTCGATTAACGTTATCTTGCGCCATACTTCTTCCTTAGAAGAATGCCTCCCCAGCAGAGTCGCCAAATGTAAGAGGGTAGTTTAGATAAGATGGAGGCGTAACCCCTTTTAAGTATGGTTATGGCAAGGTTAATTAGAGAAACACTAGTGATTTAGCCGCAAGACACAAAGAGCAGTTTGGAAGGTATGGAACCCATCTTATACTCACAAATCTCGTGTATAACCCTCAATATAATAAAGAACTTTAGAAATAACTTAGCTAGAGGGAGAGAGAAGCAAGCACCCTAGATACACCTTGGTAGGCAGACAAAACATACAAAAAAACACTCTCAAGAGTCTCTGTTTGCGTATTAAAAGCTTCGTAATAAATGACAATGGTGAGTGGATAAGCCCTCTAATTTGCAATAGTTCTCTCTCTGATGTATCTCTAGCAATAACTTTTTTGAACTCTCAAAAGATCATTTTCTTCTCTCCCCTCTTTCTCAAAGGTGGTTGGGGTCCTTAAATAGCCCCCCACACCACCCCCGAGGCAACTCAGTCATTAAAGACTATGAAAGACATCCCTCATACTTTATGTCACAACATTAAATGCCTGATGCACTAGTTGTTTCCTATGTCATAAACATTAAATGCCAAGACATGCCTTTTGCCTAACCACTGTATGTCAGGGGGTTATTGTCGCAGAGGTGGCTCACCTACTATCTGACAGCCCCAAATACCACGGTGGTTTACTCAAGTGCATGTCTGACATTGTTTAGAAGGCTAGTGACATCACCCACAGTAGATGTGATATTTAAGTAGAGGGTTGTTTGGTTCATAACTCAATGCCCGATGGAACTCCAAGCTGCTCCGCTTGAGGTTCCTCGGTCAGGGTCCTTCGGTGTTTTACCAGGTGTATCTAAGATGGTCAGGACAAGCCCCAACGGTGCCCCACTTCTCAATCCTCCAAACCAAATCCCTCTAAAGTTCCCACGGTGAGGTTTGTTCGATAGAGCATGAAAACTCTCCCAGGCCCTGCCAAGCCTGGTCTCTCGCGAGTACCGTTCGACCTCACGCCCATTCATTATTCTCGTTACAACATTACAGTCATTATAACTCGCAGTAAATATAAACAAAGCTATAATATGGCAAAGTAACAATAAGCTAAAGTACGAGTTGCCACGCTGAGCTGCCTCACCAAGATGCCACGCTTGAGTTGCCACGCTGAGCTGCCTCACCAAGATGCCACGCTTGAGTTTCCACGCTGAGCTGCCTCGCCAAGATGCCACGCTTGAGTTGCCACGCTGAGCTGCCTCACCAAGATGCCACACTTGAGTTGCCACGCTGAGCTACCTCGCCAAGATGCCACGCTTGAGTTGCCACGCTGAGCTGCCTCACCAAGATGCCACGCTTGAGTTGCCACGCTGAGCTGCCTCACCAAGATGCCACGCTTGAGTTGCCACGCTGAGCTGCCACGCTGAGCTGCCACGCTGAGCTGCCTCACCAAGATGCCACGCTTGAGTTGCCACGCTGAGCTGCCACGCTGAGCTGCCACGCTGAGCTGCCACGCTTGAGTTGCCATCCTCAGAACACTGTTGCTAATTAGTGGATTATCCCTAATCCCAGGATTACCTTCAGGCCCCCTCTACACCTATCTATAACCAAAAGCCTCCAAATCCTATTTTTCACCCAACTAGTTTGAGATCCAAGATTCAATCCTTATATTCTTTGAGATCTCCGTTTGTATACACCAAGTTTGTTTACTCACGAACATATCGCTAAGTATTGCTCGTATGGTGGACTCCGTACTGGGTGTGGTTTATACGCGATGAACTCCATGTTTGTGATAGTTTATTGAGCCTGAATCGGTGGATACCGAGGCTTGTGTAGAGTCATGCATTATAACTATGCGCATGTGAACTCTTACGTATCGTTGTGAAGAAGATCGAGGGAATAAAGACACGTCAAGGCTTGATGAAGTCGAGTCGATTGTGTACGTCTATTGTTGCGTACTTTTGTAATTCCCGACATAGTGAATTACGCCGGCTAAACCGTCCGAAATTTATACCATTTGGGTTTCCTTGCACATCGTCATTGTGCGATTAATTTATTTTATCTTTGTATACTCACCTATATGAACGCTTTAGGTTAAGATAAAATTGATTAATCATTTAACGTAGCAATCAATTTAACTGGTTCCTAGTTTAATTTCAAATTAAATTTTTTTAAAGATAACTGTGTGTGTGTTTTGGACCTTACCCATATCAATACATTCTCAAGTGATATTAGAGCGAGTATACTAAGTTATCTCGTTGATCCGTTGTTTCTTGCTATTTTTGGATTGTTTATTATTCTCTATCTCTCTTAATTGGTTATTTCTATTGACGGGTCATCATATTGATAGGTTATCTGAAGTGTTTGATGGTGATGACGATTTTGATATTCGAGATGAGTTTAATGAGCTTCATTGATGTGTTGAAAAGATAACTCATTTGAATTTGAAGTTTGCAAAAAGAGTTAAATCTTTTGAAATATTTTTTTTTTTAAAGATGAAATTAAATTTTTTCAAAATTTTAAAACTCAAAGAGATATCATTCGTGATAAGCTTAAGGACATGAAATATGATTTCAAAATTTATAAGTGTCTAATAAAGAGAGTGATGATAGAGTCCTTGTTTTAGAGAGTTAATTAGAGGACACTAAGAAGTTTGAGACTGAGGCAGATGAACATGTCGTAGAAGATAATAATAAATTATTTGGGGATTTAAGGGAAAGTGAAAAGAATCTTAGAAATAAGTTCTCTTACATTGAGGGGGAGCGAGATAACCTTCTAGGTATAATTAAAAATTTGAAGGAGTCCCTAAAGTTTAAAGAGTCCAAATCTTTTCTTGAGTCTAATATTTTAAAGTCAAGAGATGAATTAAAAGATTCAAGTTGCTTTGGTATTGGCTAGGATAATCTGAATGCTTCCGCGCCTAAATCCAAGACCTTCTGTTTAAAAGCGTAAACCGTTTCCCCATACATTAGAAAAGGTCAACCCAAAGGCCGTCTTCCTCGTGTTTACACATATTCACATTTTGGTAGGAAAAGTCACCTTAGGATGTTTTGTTGTGATCTTAGAAAAGGTCCTATACAGTCTAGATGTATTGTCAACATGGATCCCAAAATCTAAGATAGTTGTGCTACACCTTTGTGGGTTATAATATCAAATTTGGAGGCTTTAAACATTAAACTTATTGATTCTCGAATGTTTACACATGATACTTATCATGATAAATCTAATGGTTGATTATGTTTTCATGTTTGTATACACTAGATTTTATTCTTCCTGATATATGTGATTGCTAGTTGTATGATGTATATCTTTTATATTTTAATTTTTCTATTTTATATCTAATTGTGAAAAATACAAAAAAAAAATTATTTGTCTTTTGAGTTTAGTTTTCAAGTTTTTCTTAAATGTTTAAAAACTGAAAAAGATTTTTTTATTTATATATAGTTTAGTTTTATACATTTTGTGTGGCATATCAGTGTGTTTGAATCCTATTCCTTTCATGTATCCATGTGACTAGAACATTTGATTATGATTTTTAATGCTTGGAATGTTCTTAATAATTCTTTCATGGAATAATTTGAAATTAATCTGCTTTGATAGATTCACTTTATATATGCCTCTGCAAACACTTTGCACGAGATATTTTGGATTTTACTGCCAATATTGCATGAGTTAAGTGAGGTGTTCTCCTATCAATCTTGTCATATACATAATATTTTTGACTATGTGAGATTTGTTCTTGTAAGAACCATTGTGTGAGTTTGATATTATTTGATAAAAAAATATAATGTATAATGAGAAAGGATTACTGAAGGAGAAATCTCCTTTGTGTGAAAGGCCACTGTTGGCAAGAGCCTGAAAGAAAAGAGAGGCAAAGAAAAGAAAATATTTCCAGGGACAAATTTATTTATTGATGCTTCAAAATTTAGTATCTTAAAGAGAAAAAGAGAGAAATATATATATATATATATATATATATATATATATATATATATATATATATATATTAGGGTGGCAAGTTAAAGATCAATGGGTTTGCACAATGAATCATAGTTGAGCTTAATTGTTTAACACTAATGATCTGAGAATCATCAAGATTTCCAAGCTAGTATGCATTGTGTATGTTTTTCCATATATGAATTCTTTATTTGTCATTGTGAGGTTAAACTGAAGTTGATAAGTTTTTGCGGTAAAATAGAACTCCTTGGACATGTTTTGCATAATTGGGTTAAATTTCTCTTGTTGCTAGTTCACACCTCCTTCACTCTGTACCACCTTTGTTTAGACACACCTATATTATGCTAGTGTGAAAAACTTATGTGTTTTGTGTATTGTTTGTGTTGTTTATACATATATATACTTTTGTTCTTAATTGGTATACGGGTGCTATATATGTGGTATGTTTGTTTTTGAGCCTTTGCGTTTGCATTTAACTCATTTGTCATACACTTTTTATTCATATTGGCATGTTTATGATCACACATGTATCTTTTGTTACTTGTTACTATTCATATCTCAATTATGCATCAAAATTAATATCTCGTGTTCATTGTTTGAATCATGTGTCCTTGTGTTACCGAGTTATTTGTCGTAGCATGTTTCAATTCACATTATCATATGATATTACTTGCTTTGCTTTATGTTTACATGTTTTAAATTTAGGTGGAGAAGTTGCTTATATTATTCTTTTTATTCTTTGTGTATTCCTAAAGATCAATGGGTTTGCACAATGAGTCATAGTTGAGCTAATTGTTTGACACTATTGATTTGAGAATCATCAAGATTTTTAGGCTAGTATGCAGTTTGTATGTTTTTCCATATATGAATTCTTTATTTGTCATTGTGAGGCTAAACCGAAGTTGATAAGTTTTTGAGGTCAAATAGAACTCCCTGGACATGTTTTGCATAATTGGGTCAAATTTCTCTTGTTGCTAGTTCACACCTCATTCACTCCGTACCACCGTTGTGTAGACACACCTATACTATGTTAGTATGAAAAACTTATGTGTTTTGTGTATTATTTGTGTTGTTTATACCTATATATACTTTTGTGCTTAATTGGTATACGGTTGCTATATATGTGGTATGTTTGTTTTTGAGCCTTTGCATTGGCATTTAATTCATTTGTCATACAATTTTGATTCATATTGGCATATTTATGATCACACGTGTATCTTTTGTTACTTGTTACTATTCATATCTCAATTATGCATCAAAATTAATATCTTGTGTTCATTGTTTGAATTATGTGTCCTTGTGTTACCGAGTTATTTGTCGTAGCATGTTTCAATCCACATTATCACATGATATTACTTGCTTTGATTTATGTTACATGTTTTAAGTTTAGGTGGAGACGTTGCTTATATTATTCTTTTTATTCTTTGTGTATTCCTAAACAAAAAAGGGGAGAAATGGTATCTAACTCTTTAACTCGGGGGGATATTTTACCTTAGAGGGAAACGTCCTATCTAGGGTGGAGATTAATTAGACAAAGGGGAAGGATTTTTCAATTGTGGTTTATATTGTTATATATTCAAATTGCATTTGAAAGGTGTGTTTAAGTGTGAAAGTTTGTAATGATGAGGAAAAGTTTACACCAGAGCAAAGCTACTCAAAGTATGTATTTGCGAAGTCTGTAATTTTTCCTTTTGGGGTTGGGATTGAGTCTTTAGATGAGCTTGATAGCCCATAGGTTTTTATTTTCAGGTTTTGTCCTGAAATAGCCAAATGGGGAGATTTGCAAGGACAAATTTTCGAATCGATTTAATTTGTTTCCTTAGCCTTAATTCCATTTGAACAAAAATTTTGAGTCATAGGTTAGGTATTGAGTGTTTATCCTTCAAAGTCTGTGACGTATGTTTGATTTAAGACCATAGTAGTAAAGTTAGAACGTCTACATCATCGTGCCATATTTCGAGCCACGTTTCGTCTTCAACATCCATGGAATCTCAAAAGGTATTGAGGAATTTTAGTTTGATAAATATCAATTGGGTGTTGTTTTAAATCTTGTTTGAGGGATAAATTTTAAAAGAAAAAATATTTTTTATTTTTAAAGTCGTTCGAACGAGATTGTTATGTTCATTCGAACAAGTTTGTGAATATCGTTCAAATAAATTTAAAACAAAGTTCAGACAACCTTCCTCTATTTGTCAGTGAATTCTCGTTCAAAGCTCGTTCAAAGTCTGTTCAAACAAGATATGCTAGTTTGTTCGAACGAGATTGTTTTGCATTCGAACGAGATCAGTGACTCCGTTCGAATGAACCTACTATTTTTGTTCAACCGAAATTTCTCCTCCTTGAAATTTATGTTTTCTATAAGTAGGCATGCTTGGAAATTTTTAACTTGACAATTTTGGCAAAAATTACTTTCCTATCTATAACTAAAAGCCACCAAACTCTAGTTTTCATTCAACTAGTTTGAGATACAAGATTCAATCCTTATATTCTTTGAGATCTCCATTTATGTGCATCAAGTTTGTTTACTCATCACGTTGCCGAGTATTGTTCTTATAATAATATTCGAGCTTGGTGTGGTCTAAACGCGATGGACTCCTGTTTGTAACGGCTTGCTCAACCTGGATTTATGAATACCGAGGTGGTATTGACTCTCGCATCGTGAAAGTTATAGGTGGACACCTACGTGTCACTGTGCAGAAGGTCGATGGAATGCAGACGTGTCATGTGACACCCCGTATAATTTTAATAATTAGGTTAATCAAGTATATTTATTAAAATTACACATGTCTAAATTATTAAATATCATCCTTAGCATGTAAGGAGAACTAATCGATACAGATAAATCAAGGCGAAGAACGATATGAGAAATCCTCAAATACTGATATATAATGAATAAAATTTAATTACATCATCAAGTAAAAATTAAACATACATATTATTTTAAATCCAATTTAACTTTTACAACTGAGTACACATACAAAAAATAATGTAAACCTTGCATCTCTCAAAATAAATGAAGCAAATCTAAAAGTAGGTAAAGACCCTACATCTTCAAAGCTCGAGAATGGAATGGAAGATAGTTTGCTCGAGTAAAAAACTAGGTCGAGTACACAGGAGCACCACCAACAACACAATGAGTGGGGCCCACTGCAATAAGATAATAGGTCCGCACTCGAGTAGTAAAACTATCAATCATGAGTATTAATAAAAAAATTATACAATTATTATATTAACTATTATTCATATAAATCTAGTGTTACCTATACCGGTTCACCCTTATACTTGTGTATATCAGGTATGCCAAACCCATGTCTCGGAATCGAGCCATGTAAGATTATCAACTAATTCCTATTAGGCCCATAATGTGTAGCCTAAAAGTATCCAACGATTTCTTAAATCTTTATTCATTACATTCCCCTATTATGCAAAGGTCGATAACACATATACAACCCACATTGTCTATTTACGTCAAAACCATTTGGAGTATTTCTATATTCAATTTCTGTATTTTAAATCCCAACATTTTCCATATAAGTAGAATTCATTGAATAAAGGTTCACTTCTATAATTGGCATATAAGTTCTTAAATTTAATTAACTTATAAACTCCACTGGATCCGTGTGCATGGTATGAAACCTTAGCCGTGCGCACGATAAAAACACTATCGTTCTCATATCCCATTCGCAAGGTCAAAACTACATCCATTTGCACGGTGTACCTAAACAAAAGTTTCCCAGAAACATCACTGTATAGCCCCTCTCCCAAGTTCAGAATTCAAATCACCATTTTCTTCTTAAAACGAAATTATATGCCTCAATACCCTCAATTACGGTCTTGCAGTGTTTTTAAGTCAATCCAGACTTACTAATTTCACTTTCTTATATATATACGTGGGAGATTCACTACACCAAAACGAGCCTTTAGTAAGGGTATTTTGTCGTTACTAAAAATATTAGTAACGAAATTTTTCCGTTAGAAAAAAGGCGTGGGGCACAAAATTAGTAATAGAATTTTACCGTTACTAATAGTAATGGTAAAATTCTATTACTAATTTTGAATTTACCAACAGTATTTTACCGTTACTAATTCTGATTTAATAATGGACTATTGTGTTATTATTTTAACCTTATTACACTCTTTTAATAACACTTTTGTCTAGGGCTGTGTTTCGGCCGGATCAGATCGGAAAATGACCTTTCGGAAAAAATTCCAATTTTTTCGAAAATAAAATATTCGTTCCAATTTCCTATCCAATTTTTCCGAAAAATCAAAAAAATTCCCGAATTCGAAAAAATTGGAAAAATTCGGAAATTCAAAACATATACTAAAAATTCAGAAATTTTGGAAATTCCAAAATTTCAAAAAAATTAATATATGATTTTTGATTACTCGAAATTCTCATTTTAAAGAAATCGAAAAAAAGATTTAACCCAACATGTAAATATGTAAGGATTTAACCATTTTTTCATTTATGTAGAGGATAGAAAGATATTCTCCTTTTATACAGGAATTTTTTGGGCCTCTCTTCCTCTCCTAGCCGATGTGAGAGACACGAGAATGTTTAAAAAAATTAGAAATCGGAAAATATTTCGGAAAAAATCGAAAATAATTCGGAAAAATCGGATCGGCATAGTTTTGGAAAAATCGAAAATTCGGAAATTCAGAATTATTTCCAATTTTCGATCCGATTTTTTTCGAAAAAATCAAAAATCGAAAAATCGAATATCGAAAACCTTATATACGTTTCAAAATTGGAAAATATCGGATCGGATATCGAAAAAATCGGAATGTTTGGAAAAAAAACACAGCCCTACTTTTGTCTGATTTTGTATCGTTAAAGGTCCGTTAGTAATATCAATACACATTTAAAAAAATATTTTTTTCAAGATGTCCTGAATTTAAACAAATTCAATTATTCTTACCGCACTATTCAAATCCTAAGAACATATGTAAAAATATTCCACATAAACTAGGGCATTATATTCAACATTTACATTATATATAAGCTTCCACCCTTTATTTACAAAAGAAACTTAAACCAAACAAATTAAACATCTTAATAAAATCACTCGAAAGTTAAATTATTTCCATAAATGCATCCAATATAACATCCTAATACAATCATCCCAAAATGAGATGTTTTTATATTATAACCAAGAAAATGAGATATAAAAAAGTAGTCCACTATTATTGACTTTCAACTTCCATTCTATTATCATCGTCATCAACGTCGCAACTCGCGATGCTGGAAACCTAATGAGGATTCAAAAATAACATTCTGCCAAACAAAATAAAATTATCATATTATCTTTGATATCAACATTTAGTCATACAAAATTAATTTAGTACAAAAAATCATCTACCAGCAAAATTAATTGCACAAATGCTGTAAAAAAAATTGCGCAACACTCTGTCAAAAAAGCGTGAAGTAAGACCCTAAAAAATTGTTAATTCTCAACATAGTCGTGGTCCTGATGATGAGTTTTATGTAGATAACCAATGCTTTACTACGTGCAAATTGCTAATTCATTATTTAAAGACAAACAAGGAAGCATACATCCACAATTAAAAGTTGTCCAACTATGTAGATACCCAATGCTTACTATGTGCAAATATCACATTACTCTTAAGACCAATTAGCAATTGTTGAACTAACAACTAATTCATACAAATAAGTTCGTATGACTCAATCTTTACTATAAGCCAACATAACTAAAGATCACCTGGTGAAATACTACATTTTCCATTACCAATATAAACAGTTCAAGACGCACACAAATAAAGATTCAAAAGTGGGGTGTGGTAGAGCGGAAGGGGCTCTTCCACCCTTAACCAAGTGTCGGGGGTTCGATCCCCGCCTTGGGCATGGAGCAGCCTTAAATCCCTGGGCCAGCTGTTCCACCCATCGAGGTGCCTACAAATCAGCAAAGGGATTAGTCACTAAGTCGTTAGTGGATAACCTGGTTTACCAAAAAAAAAGTAGAAAAATATGACTTGTAAATGACAAAAGGATTTAACATAAAATGAATTCATACCAAAATACAAAATACATATTTGAAAGAAACTGATTACTGATGTCAATTAATCCTGCCTTTTAAATTCACTATTACTAATGTCAATTAATCAAATTTGGGTGATATACATATACATTTATACACACCAGCAGATAAGAACTCGGAAGAATTGAGAACATAATTAAGGAAAAAAGGAATTGGTACCTGTGAACAATGTCGAAGTTAGGGAAGTGAAAGTTTATTTTACGTTGAGAAGCTTCCTCACAAAAGTAAGGGTTAAATTCTTGTCATTACACATCTTCCTCATTATCTCTCACTGAATGGATAGTTGTCGAAATGATCCCGTAATAAGCGTGGCCAAAAAGATCCTATTGTTAGAGCTTTCAAATTTTAGAGACAAACATTTAGGTGTTTTAGAGATAGGGAACCATCACCAAAAAAATTTATCCAACGTTGACAGTAGACCTTAATTAGGGAATATTGGCCTCACTAACTGACCTTGATCACTGAAATGATGGTGAAATCAGGGGCAAACTCAGACACTATTGGGAGTACAACATGCTGAAATGTAAAAATATAGTCATTTTCACCAACTTAGAAACTATTGTCGTGGCAGAATCCCATGGCTTATTTTACACCAGCCTGATGACCAGGAGGTCGGACCAGAGCAAAACCATTTTTTTTCTAAATCTAGAGAAAATTGTTGAAGCAAGATCAGTGGATAAACCTGCTGCATGCCTAGCAGCACATGCCGAATGCTCATTTGTTGGAAAATTGGAATATAAATGGGTATTTAAAGCTGTCCAGATTTTTCTGGACAGATTTTTGAGCAACTTTGAGCTCAAATTTAGGTGGGACCCACACTACGGAAATTGTGGGACCATATACGAACGCGTTCACCTCCGCAAGGAGATTAACGTAGTATATTCATATGTCCAATTTCAATAAGTTATGAATGATAATTATGTCCCCAAAGTGACTCACAAAGCAATGAAAGTTAATGAATTGGGTGTGTTTTAACTCTTGTCCCACATTGGAAGAGTAGTGGAATTTTGATGAGTTAATAACACCCCAAGTATGGACTAAGGCTTGGATGCCTTGGGGGTATCCCAACTCTTTGAAGGGGAGATGACCTAAGCTATGCTCGGGTTGACTTTCGGTCAAAAGTCCACACGCGCGCGCGCGTCCGTCCGTCCGGCCGGCTCGGTTCGGTTCGGGCTTGGGCTTGGGCTTGGGCTTATAAAAATTCTTAAATTTTTGGGCCGAATCTAATTAATTTTCTGGGCTTTAATTAATTAATTACGGAATTAATTAATCTTTAATTAACTGATAATCAGTTAATTTCAAGAGTCAGCAGTTAACCAAATTAACTGCTTTGACAGTTAATTTCGGTTTTGACTGTTCCCAACAGTCAAGACATTTACTATAAATAAAATGTTACCCCCTCAGTTTTAACTACTGAAAAATTCCGAAATTGCTACTGCATTATTTCCTCTGCCCAGAAAATTATTTTCTTCATTTCTGCATTGCATGTTCTTGGTTCTGTTGAGTACAAACACAGAAATTGTGTTCGCTGGGATTATTCATTGCCGTGCTGCTTGATTAAATCCGAAAATCCGTTCTATCTTGGGAGGCAATTATTCATTAAACTCAAGCACGTTGGAGGAATAATTTTGTCTTAAGGAGACTGTTGAACAGGGCTCGAATTTCTTTCTAATTATTATTATTATTTCTGCAAATTCTAGTAAGTATTTCATTTCTATTATTCTGTTTCTATTCTGTCATTATTTTAATTGTTCATAATTCTGTACAATTGTTATTTATAAATAGTAGAAATAACAATCTTAAGACAAAATTAATTAGTTCTACTGTTTTTTGTGTACAGAATTTTTTTTTATTACAGAAATTTATTTGTTTGAAATAAAATCTGTTTTGACAGAAAAATGAATTAATTTACTGCTTTATTGTAGAAATTAGTAAAACAGTTTTAATATAGAAATTAGTTTCTATACTGTTTTTATATTCTGTTTTAGAAAATAAAATTTTATTTGTGTACTCTTGTTAAAATCTGTTTATCTAAATTTTTTTTTTATCTTAAATTATAATTCTGTTTTGTACGGAATTCTTTTTATTATTAAAAATTAGTGTGACACAGATTTTATAATTTAATTCTGTTTTGTACGGAATTCTGTTTATATTTCACTTTTATTCTGAATTATTATTTGAATTCTTTTGGAATTCATTTATTGTGAATCATATTTGGAGGAAATTGTTGCACAGAATTTTGTATTCTGTTTTGATTAATTCATTATATATGAATTTTATCATTGATAAAAATTCTGTTTTTGTAACAGAAATGGAATCGCAAAGTACGAACACTACTCCTACGAAACTGATTGTCACCAACACAAGTGTGACTGCACCCGTATCTATGCCACACGGGGAGAAACCTGAAAAGTTCATTGGGGCTGACTTCAAACGTTGGCAAGGACAAATGTACTTCTATCTCACTACCTGCCAACTGGGCAGGTTTGTATATGAAGATTGCCCCTCTATTCAAGAGGGAGATGATGCTGAAAAGGTTGCTGCTGTCGATGCTTGGAAGCACTCGGACTATCTATGCCGAAATTATATTTTGGCCTACTTGGACAAGACTTTGTACCATGTCTATTGCACTATCAAAACTTCCAAGGAATTATGGAATTCTTTGGAAAAGAAGTATAAAACTGAAGATGCTGGGATGAAGAAATTTATCGTTGGGCGTTTTCTGGACTTCAAAATGGTTGATTCTAAATCTGTGATCTCGCAAGTGCAAGAATTCCAAGTGATCCTCCACGACATTCATGCTGAAGGAATGTCAATCAGTGAAACTTTCCAAGTTGCTGCAATTGTTGAAAAGTTGCCACCTTCTTGGACTTTGTTCAAAAACTATCTCAAGCACAAGCGTAAGGAGATGAATGTGGAGGAGTTGGTGGTCCGGCTAAGAATCGAAGAAGACAACCGTGAATCTCAAAAGAAAAGTGGGAAGAATCCGATGGAAACAAAGGTCCATGTCGTTGAAGGTCCTAAAAAGAACAAACGAAAATATGATGGGGAAGGCACTTCTAAACATAACAAGAAAAAGTTCAAAGGCAAATGCTACAATTGTGGTAAACCGGGACACCGCTCAAGTGAGTGTCGTAAGCCTAAGAAGCAAAATAAAAATAACTCTCAAGCAAATGTGACTGAGGGTGACCATATCACCAATGATTTGGCGGATATGAATCTTTCTGCCGTTGTCTCTGAATGTAACTTGGTTGGAAATACCAAGGAATGGTGGGTGGACACTGGAGCCACACGACACATTTGTGCAAACAAATGGATGTTCTCCACCTATAAGCCTTTGGAAAATGAGGAGAACCTTTTTATGGGAAATTCTTCCACTTCTAAGGTGGTGGGACAAGGAAAGATTGCTTTGAAAATGACTTCTGGAAAGGAACTTACTCTCAACAATGTTCTTCACGTGCCTGATATCCGAAAGAATCTGATTTCGGGATCTCTCCTTACTAAGAATGGTTTCAAGCTTGTGTTTGTGTCGGATCGCTTTGTGTTGTCTAAAAATGACATGTATGTAGGAAAGGGCTACCTAAATGAGGGGCTCTTTAAATTGAATGTTCTTACTGTAACCCCTAAAACATCTGTTTCTATGAATGAAGTTGCTAGTTCTTCTTATTTGATTGAGTCATCTAATATTTGGCATGCTAGATTGGGACATGTTAATTTTGATACATTGCGTAGATTAATTAACTTGGATTTTTTGCCAAAATTCAATATAGATAAAAATCATAAATGTGAAATTTGTGTGGAATCTAAATTAGCTAGATTACCTTTCCATTCTATTAAAAGGATAACTGAACCTTTAGATTTAATTCACACCGATATTTGTGATTTAAAATTTGTTCAAACTAGAGGTGGGAAAAAGTATTTTATTACTTTTATTGACGATTGCACAAAATATTGCTATGTATATTTGTTACATAGTAAAGATGAGGCTATTAATGCATTTAAACAATATAAAAATGAAGTTGAGAATCAATTAAGCAAAACGATAAAGGCTATTAGAAGTGATAGAGGAGGTGAATATGAATATCCATTTGAGGAATTTTGTTCTAAAAATGGGATTATTCATCAAACAACCGCTCCTTATTCTCCTCAATCGAATGGTGTTGCTGAACGCAAAAACCGTACTTTGAAAGAAATGATGAACTCAATGTTATTAAGTTCAGGAGCTCCACAAAATTTGTGGGGGGAAGCCTTACTTTCTGCTAATTACATTCTCAATAAAGTACCTCACAAAAAGACTCATAAGACACCTTATGAATTATGGAAAGGTCGAAAACCTTCCTATAAATATTTACGAGTGTGGGGGTGCTTAGCCAAAGTGATGGTTCCTAAACCTAAAAAGGTAAGAATAGGGCCAAAAATCGTGGATTGTGTATTCATCGGTTATGCTACTAATAGCAGTGCATATCGATTTCTAGTTTGTAAATCTGAGATTTCGGACATTCATGTAAATACGGTTATTGAATCGAGGGATGCTTCATTTTTTGAAAATGAATTCCCGTATAGCATGACCCGAGAATCTGGTCCTCCTAAAAGGACATATCAAGCTACTACAAGTGGTACTCATCAACCTATTGAATCAATAGAGGATGAACCAAGACGTAGTAAAAGAGCAAAAACCTCGACTTCTTTTGGTCCGGATTTTCTAACATATTTGTTAGAAAATGAACCTCAATCGTATAAAGAAGCTATATCCTTACCCGATGCTTCCAATTGGAAAGAAGCAATTAATAGTGAAATTGAATCCATATTACAAAATCATACATGGGAACTAGTGGATCTTCCACCAGGTTCAAAACCGTTAGGTTATAAATGGATCTTCAAAAAGAAATTGAAGGCCGATGGATCAATTGATAAATATAAAGCTAGACTTGTAGCTAAAGGCTATAGGCAAAAGGAAGGGTTGGATTACTTCGACACATATTCACCGGTAACAAGAATAACGTCCATTCGGATGTTAATAGCAATAGCTGCTATTAATGGACTTGAAATACATCAAATGGATGTAAAAACTGCATTCTTAAACGGTGAACTAGACGAGGAAATTTATATGGAGCAACCTGAAGGGTTCAAAGCTCCCGGACAAGAAGGAAAAGTATGTAAGCTTGTTAAATCACTATATGGATTAAAACAAGCACCTAAACAATGGCATGAAAAATTTGATAATGCAATGTTATCAAATGGTTTCAAAATTAATGAATGCGATAAATGTGTTTACTTTAAATACATTCATAATGGATATGTCATTGTATGCCTCTATGTTGATGATATGCTTATCATGGGTAGTAACTTGGAAATTGTCAAAACTACAAAACAAATGTTGAGTAGTAGATTTGACATGAAAGATATGGGAATCGCCGATGTTATATTAGGAATTAAAATTTCTAGAACATCGGATGGACTTATATTATCTCAATCTCATTACATTGAGAAAGTTCTTGAAAAATTCAAGAAGTATGATATTAGTCCTACCAAGACACCTGTAGATGTAAATTTACATCTAGCAAGAAATAATGGTGAAAGCATATCTCAACTAGAATATTCTCGTATTATCGGCAGTTTAATGTATATCATGAACTGTACGCGACCGGACATAGCATACTCAATAAGTAAGCTAAGTCGATTTACGAGTAATCCAGGAAGAGATCACTGGAAAGCAATATTGAGAGTTTTGGGTTATTTAAAATATACTCAAAACTATGGATTGCATTACTCAAAATATCCAGCTGTTCTTGAAGGACATTGCGATGAAAATTGGATATCTGATACAAAAGACTCTAAGTCTACGAGTGGGTATGTGTTTACCCTCGGAGGTGCAGCCGTATCTTGGAAATCCTCAAAACAAACGTGCATTGCTAGATCAACAATGGAATCTGAATTCATTGCACTAGACAAAGCTGGAGAAGAAGCTGAATGGCTTCGAAATTTCTTAGAGGATGTTCCAAATTGGTCTAAACCTGTGCCCGCAATATGTATACATTGCGATAGCCAATCAGCGATTGGAAGAGCACAAAATCACATGTATAACGGAAAGTCACGACATATTCGTCGTAGACACAATACCGTTAGACAACTTCTCTCAAACGGAATTATCACAATTGACTATGTAAAGTCAAAAGATAATATATCGGATCCACTAACGAAAGGTTTAAACCGAGAGCAAGTTGAAAGATCATCGAGAGGAATGGGTCTAAAGCCTATAAATAAATAAGAATCAATATAGTGGCAACCCAACCTAGCTGACTGGAGATCCCAAGATCTAGGTTCAATGGGCAAACCGAACTACGTTGTATTCAGTAAGCACTGGAGGATATTTAATCCTATCCATTCCAAAGATGAGACAGTGCAT
Organism: Sambucus nigra; assembly: GCA_949130495.1. Taxonomy (NCBI): domain Eukaryota; kingdom Viridiplantae; phylum Streptophyta; class Magnoliopsida; order Dipsacales; family Adoxaceae; genus Sambucus; species Sambucus nigra. The sequence continues at coordinate 286,545,254 of OX422215.1, read as the reverse complement.
ATCTGCCGCGAAATTAGGATAAGTTATGCTTTTAATGACATCTATATCTTAGTACGTCTAAGTGGGGTATTGCAGAATACTCTTTATGGAAGTCACCTACGTAAGTAAGAAGGGGGCCACTTCTATGAGAATAATGAAAGGCATATTCTCTAAAATACTTACGGAACCAAGTGGTGTTCACGGCCAAAATGAACACAAACGTGAGAACCAACTGTGTTGAAGAATTGTTGTGTGAATACTGTTGTCTAGGTTTACAAAAACGGTTGACGGTTCAAGGACGTGAAGTCTACTGATTAACCAAGTAAATCCGATAGTATATCACTAAGGAAAGTTCAAGGCTACTTCTCCCGATGCAATAAGTCTTCAGTTTTACTCAACCTGTGTCTGCATCTGCATCAGCATCTGTTTTGTTTTATTTATAGCGATATATCATTCATGTGGGGGATTGTTGGAAAATTGGAATATAAATGGGTATTTAAAGCTGTCCAGATTTTTCTGGACAGATTTTTGAGCAACTTTGAGCTCAAATTTAGGTGGGACCCACACTACGGAAATTGTGGAACCATATACGAACGCGTTCACCTCCGCAAGGAGATTAACGTAGTATATTCATATGTCCAATTTCAATAAGTTATGAATGATAATTATGTCCCCAAAGTGACTCACAAAGCAATGAAAGTTAATGAATTGTGTGTGTTTTAACTCTTGTCCCACATTGGAAGAGTAGTGGAATTTTGATGAGTTAATAACACCCCAAGTATGGACTAAGGCTTGGATGCCTTGGGGGTATCCCAACTCTTTGAAGGGGAGATGACCTAAGCTATGCTCGGGTTGACTTTCGGTCAAAAGTCCACACGCGCGCGCGCGTCCGTCCGTCCGGCCGGCTCGGTTCGGTTCGGGCTCGGGCTTGGGCTTGGGCTTATAAAAATTCTTAAATTTTTGGGCCGAATCTAATTAATTTTCTGGGCTTTAATTAATTAATTACGGAATTAATTAATCTTTAATTAACTGATAATCAGTTAATTTCAAGAGTCAGCAGTTAACCAAATTAACTGCTTTGACAGTTAATTTCGGTTTTGACTGTTCCCAACAGTCAAGACATTTACTATAAATAAAATGTTACCCCCTCAGTTTTAACTACTGAAAAATTCCGAAATTGCTACTGCATTATTTCCTCTGCCCAGAAAATTATTTTCTTCATTTCTGCATTGCATGTTCTTGGTTCTGTTGAGTACAAACACAGAAATTGTGTTCGCTGGGATTATTCATTGCCGTGCTGCTTGATTAAATCCGAAAATCCGTTCTATCTTGGGAGGCAATTATTCATTAAACTCAAGCACGTTGGAGGAATAATTTTGTCTTAAGGAGACTGTTGAACAGGGCTCGGATTTCTTTCTAATTATTATTATTATTTCTGCAAATTCTAGTAAGTATTTCATTTCTATTATTCTGTTTCTATTCTGTCATTATTTTAATTGTTCATAATTCTGTACAATTGTTATTTATAAATAGTAGAAATAACATCATTTGCATATATATCCGGAGTGAAATAACTAGCAAAAAAAGTGCTTATGAGTTCAAAGGCTTCAATATTCTCCAAAGATTGGACCACCTGAAAATTTCCACCCAAGTAGGATCCATTAATAATTTCAGGATGTCACCGAGCTCAGAATTTCTATACATCTACCCTATTTCATCAACCACACTCCTGATCTTGTAAAATTCGATATGATTAGCTTCCCTAAACTCAAGTAGCTTCACAAGATGCAAAATTAAAAATAATTTAGTCTCAACTATATCAAGTATGAAAGGGGATAAAATATATGCTGTGAGAAAAAGGAACAAAATAAGACGTCTTCAACCAAATATTTAAGTCTATGAGTTCCTCAATTAAATATGAGATTATTTTCACCATAATCGCTAAATAAATTATTCAGTAACAAAGGTAGTGATGATGGAAAATGCAACTGTTGCCATATGGGCTCCACATTCTTTGTCTTTTAATTCTTCAAATTTATGCGTGTGGAAACCAGGAATTTGGCTTTGCTTATTTATCATATTTGGCAGATTATTGACTAAACGCTAACAATCAATCACTCAATAATCGTTTATATTACAGGACTCCACCCATCCAAATCGACGGAGTTAGGCCTGAGTTTTAGGCAGTTCAATACTCATTTATATATTTTGGGGCGAGAATTTTGACAGGAAAAATGTAAATTTATGTATATGACCATAATTTAAAACAAAGGTCATTATAACTTTCATATGAAGTACGTGAAATTTAAAACAACGAATTGGAGCAATATAGGATCCCAAATCAATTTCTCAATGACACTCACCAATCAACGGCCTTTAAGAAATTCTTATAGAGCTTTTGAGGATTATCAACCAAGAGTACCAAAGCAACTTTGTTCCCCATTCACGAATGTTTCCGCTAAACATGATTTGGCTATTTTTGTTTGAAAGTACAAATTCATTACTTGTTCTTATAGAAAACACCAAAAAGTGGACTTTAAAATACTATACTAAATTCCTTAAATGATTAGTGATTTGTTTAATAAACATAATTAAGACTTCACATTGATGAATTAACGAATATATCAATGAGTTTTGTTTACATTAAAGTATTGAATGACATTGGATAACCATTGAAGAGCAGATAGTCTTTTTATTAATAAAAAATCATTAAATCAAGTTTTTGCATCCATACCCATTCATATTTATACTTCATTGTGTATATGAATCCATGAAAAGAAGGATTCAAAGAAGGATATTTTGGTTTCAAGTCAAGAACTGAAGTGTTGTTCTCAGATCCTTGGTATAGAATTTGATCCCTTTGATTATGAAGGTTGTTCTCAGCCTCTCCATTTGTTAAATGGTCCATTTGTAGAGATTATAAATTCTCCAACAGAATCATCCCAGGTTAAGGAAGAGCTGGGACCTTCTATTTCTCTTAATTTTTTATTTCCAAATCCAGTTGCCACATGATTATCCTCATAATGTATGCCAATTATGCTAACCTGAACTTTTTACAACCTTCACGAGAAAATGAGTTCCATTTCAAAATGGTGATCTAATCATTAAGCTTTAGCATATGATTGAACAAATATACCGTTCTAGTAACTTGATCTAGTATCTTCATTGAGATACAACTTAAGAGCATTGCTAAATCTCACCAAGAGTCGTAAAAACCTTCAAAAGGTCATAGGTTGTGAGCTTTAGCAACATTTTTGGGGGTGTATCTAATTTCTCTTTCATGGGAAAGGAACACTAATGTTAGAAAAAAAGTGGGACTAAAAGTGAATGAGATCCCAAAAATAAATTCCACAAGAGTAGAAAGCACATAGAAGGAACACGAACCTGCTATTTGGTAAAGTTTTCAATGCATTGGTCACAACCCCCCTGTGTAATCCTACTAAACCATCACAACCTACAATACCTGAACTAATCAGTGAGTCAAGTAAAAACTAGTTAGTTTCACAAGTAGATAGATACGAGTAACGATTTTGGAACAAGAAAAGTAATTTTGCATAGATACGAGTAAAAGACAGCATACAAGAAAAGTTCAAAAAGGCGGACGAAAATAGTTATTTTGCAATGATACTAGCGTAACTAGTAGATATCAATAAATGGAGTGCACATCAATATTAAAAGCAAGAAATTTAAGGGAAAATGGTTATAAGGAAATCATAACAGGTAGAAAAAATCTAAAACCCACCTTGTTTTCTCCCCAAACATACTTGTGTCTAGTACACGTTTTCACGTCGTATTAGCAAGAGTTCTGCGCAATAGAATCTACCAGAAATTCTAGTAACCCACATCTTTGGCACTGGGGTGTATCCTAGTATCTATACATGCAAGAGAAAAAAAAACATCCATTTGAGGATTTCTTTTATTTTGCAACACAAAAGTCCATGTGTCAACTCTCACTTTACAAAAGTCCAATTGATTTGTGTCTCTACATATGACAACTACTATTACAAGAGAATAAGAACTTGACAAAATAAGAACTGATCATCTCTTCCACGCTCAAGGTGTACTATATGACCTACATACTACTCTAGTTTCAGGTATAGATGTCTTGTTTTTAGCTTGTTCTGAAAATACTCTTCAAACTTGTTGGCACCACATCGCTACACAACTCATCCTAAGGCAGATATCCAAGCAAAGAGGCTCAATAAGTTCTTGGAAAATTACCATAGATGCATGACAGGGGATAGGCAAAATCACAAAACTCCATTCTTCCTCCTTCACTTACGAATTGTATGGAACATAAATACCACTCAAATTATAAAGAAGCTGATCAGTCATGCTCCTATAGACAAATCATAAATGATCTCTTCGTATCCTGTGCTTATATAAGCAACCTTAGACTTGTAATAAATTAACACAGTACACATGTCATTATCACAATTTTGTATTAATTTAGATCATTAAAAACAGAGATGAAGAGACCATACTTGCCATTTATGCTCTGAATATGATGGATATGGATTGGATAAGTATGAAGCTATTATATTTAAAATTTTAACCTATTATATTGTTAATCTAAAAATGCTCATTTTCATTTCACTCTCTACATGCTACGCTATTACTTTCAAACTAATTGCAATATAACTCTTTGGGGAATTTTAGCAAACACAGTCCACATGATTTGTCAAATTCTTTTAGATAGTTTATAAGATGAGTGGAGGAATACAAAAAACAAAATCGTTCTTATCGTTTTCTTCATTATCGTTAAGAAATCAAAATGAAATAATTACAAGTAATAGCCAATGAAGAAACATTGGGAGGTAGAAAATGCCCTCAACCCGACAAATATCACCACTACAGCCTCAGTCAACTACCAAATATCCTCACACATTCACTCCCACAAATTGGACCCAACCCGTAAGTCGTAAATTGCAGAACCACCATAATAACAAAACAAACCCCTACACCACCACTAACGAGTGAATGATATTATATCATATAAATGCCCATATTTCAAGCTATAAGTAGCAAACAAACACCAATATTTTAATACAGTAGCTCAAAAATTACTATCCCTTGTAGCATAACCAGGAACTTATAAAAAAATACAAAATAAGCAACAAAAATGAAGCTTGCATTATCATAATTTTACCCAACCACTTCAAGAGTGTGCTGAAGAATGCCTTACCTAAAAAAATCGTTATTACCGCAACCTAGACATAAATTGTCATAATATAAGGACATATACCAAATAGTCCATCGGATATTTTTTAATACCCATTTAATCCAAACTTTTTTATTTTATCTCAAAAAGTCATTTGCCACATATTTTGGAGAGGGAGTGCCGCTGACGCGGACCTCATATTGAGTGCTTGAGGGACTAAATGGGTTAAACTAAAAATATGTGTCCTTTTTAAAAAATATATATTTATAGTAGGAACTATTTAATAATTGACCCTTTTTATAATTGTTAAAATAATTTCTTTGTTTTTGAATTTTTTTATTTGTAAATTAAAATTGCTGACAGTTATAGGAAATTAGTAACGAAAAAATATGGCAAGAAATAGTAACGGTAAAGTACTATTAGTAACCTAAAAAATGGTTTGTTACTAAAAGTTTGTTTTGGTGCAGTGATTTTAATATATAATTTCATAAGTACTACACTACAATACAAAAAGAAATATGCGGTCACATATAAAGGCATAGTGCACCACATGATTTTATTTAAATAGGAACATCTAAAAGGAATATACAATTATCTACCAATTTTCATTAAACTTGTTTAAGCTAAACATAAAATTTGAAGAATTGGTAAACTAATTTAAACTACAAAGGAAATTTCAAGAATTGGGTTGATTCATTTATGCATAAAAATCACTATTTTTCCTTATATCAACTAATTTTAATTATTTCTTCACCATTTTTATGATTTATAAAAACTTATTTAGGCAGAAATCATTATTTACATCATGAGAGTAGAGAGTAGAATTATCATGCCTTGAATGATGAATAAATTTTTTGAAAAGAAAGATAAGAAAAACCCCTTTGAATTTTCTTTGCAATTGCTCTTTAAAATCCCCAATATGTGTCGAGAAGATCTCAATGATGTAGAAATGAATCCTCTTGAGAAATAGTTGAGTTATTCTTCCAAGATGTCCCCAAAAGTGTCTTGTATTTGTAATTGGGTAGATGATTTCTCAAAACCTAGTTTAGTCCAAGTTTAGAATTGTAGGAATTTTTGTTAGAATAAAAGTAGGTATTTTGTGTGATGTTTGGAAGTTGAATTGTGGGTTTAGGAGGTATTAGGGTTTCATTTAGTTTTTTATATTAGTTCTCCTTAAACATAGCTTTCTCTCCTAGTATGCTCTAATAACCTTATAAATCTCATCCATCCAACTAATTACTATACTAATCCTCTCTAAACCTTCTCTCCAAGTATGATCTAATTACCTTATTAACCTCATCCATTCAAATAATTGCATAACTTAGTTTCCAAATAATAATTTAAAATCCTTATTTAAATTAAATTATAATTTAACATTTAAGATTTTATTATTTTCTCAAATAAAAACTCAAATTCTAATTAAATCCAAATAAATTTCAAAGTTTCTTATAAAAATTTATTTTCCACTAATAAAAAATACTGTTTTCACTTAAAAATAATTAGTTAAGTTTCTCCCTATTTTTTCGAAATCCAATTTAAATCTCCTTAAATCTGATATAACTAATTATGTTAAGGGACTTTGTAAATTTAGAACCTATTGTAATATGCATTTTGGAAATAGGACAACAAACATTTTATTTATGGTTTTAGTCCCTATTTTTGAATAAAGTCACTGGCGCGGACCCATATTCATAAAACGTCGACCAATCACAGCATGCCACGTGTCCCTTTATTTTGAAAATAGGGACTAAAAATAGAAATAAAATGTTTGCTGTCCTATATCCATAATCAACATTATTTTAAGTCCTAAAATTACATAATATATTATGTTAATTCATTAAATTCTTTTAAAATTATAGGGTATTACAATCTCCCCCTTAATAAAAATAATTTCGTCCTCGAAATTCATAATAAACTTCTTGCTTGAGTTAGTCAAAAATCATATTAGCTCATAAGTTAGAAACTATCTCCTCAAATAAAATGAGTCAAACTAATCTCCTCATATAAGAATGAGCCAAAATAATCTCCTTATATAAGAATGAGTCAAAATAATCTCCTCATATGAGAATGGGTCAAAATAATCTTCTCATATTATAATGAGTCAAAATAATCTCATCATATTATAATGAGTCAAAATAATCTCGTCATATTAGAATGAGTCAACTAGCACCTTATATAAATTGAGTCAACGTAATCACCTTTCCATTCACAATAATAGAAATTATAACCAATATCACTATCCAAACTACCCTGTAAACTAAGGTAAGATAAACCATCATTATTTATGAATAATCTAGGTCATGCATATATAATTTTTTATGTAGACAATAGACACTAGATCCATCGCCAAACCATCAATAATCATTAAAGTAGTCATCCGGTATAGTCCCCACACATAATATTTTTTACATAGCCAGTCGACACATACCCCGCACTAACAAAGATGCAAAGTTTTTAAAATACATGTATTTAAATATCCTAAACTTTCAGCTCCCTACACATAAGAACTCACCCAATACGCTAGTTGTCTAGAATAGTATTATTGAGACAAGAACTAGTCCAGTCCTCAAACACACCTTTTTAAAAAAAAAAAATCCTGTTTTACTCGTTATGTTTATATAATTATCCTTAATGTAATATATACATATCCTGATTATATCTCCTATCGGATACTTATAAAATCTCAAGCATAGCAACTTCCAAGGGTAAATATCATAAATAAACATCGTTCACTAACTATTTCCAACATTCTAACCTAGACCTACTCTCATTATTACCTAGTGAGTGATATTAACGTAATCCACCTATCATCACGACATCCTTGATGTCAATACATAAGGTTCCAATCCTGATATTACCTTTGAATAATTTAAACTTCAGTGATGATAAAATCTAAGAAAAACCCTTAACCGAGTGTGTGACTATTCATCCAATCATACTTTACGCACTTACAATAATCCCTAATCCCCCAACATTCACCCGCATCAAATACCCTATAATATCACTATCGATAATTACCGCTAACATCCTTCAACACAGTAACTCCATAAACCAAAGTACAATATCCGTTCTAATAATATTGGCCAAGAATTTAAAATTTTCAACATAATCCTCCAAATAATACCAATTACTCAACAATCACCTCCCGATTTTACTAACATAAGTATGGAATCAAACTTTTATATGATAATTTATAATCTTGATGAATGTATTCTTTTTATTTATCAAACTTATGCTTTCTAATCATACATATACAAGATACATTTATCCAAGATTCTGAGTAAGATTTCATAATCCATTTTCTAATCCGCATTCAAGTGGGATTCATATGAATTCCCTAATAATAAAAATATATCGAGAGACACTTAGCATTTCTTAATGCAAACTGCAATTTTCCAATTCACCAACAAGTTTCAACCTTCTAAACAAAAAAAAATTATATTTTATACCCCTCACACGCATTTGTTTACTAAGGGTATATTCATTTCATTATTTGATTGATATTCGGATCATATCCCCAAAATGCCATTTTTCATATAACAACTTGTTAATTTAGTCAATAAGTCTCAACATAACTATACAATTATACCATAAACAAATAAGTTCTTGATTCAGTCATGTATCGAAATAAGGTTCGAGAAAATATATTTAAAAATGGGATTCATATGAATTGTCCATAACTAACAGTGTCCTAACATCATTATAAGTAATTTGTGTTAAAATTTTACGGGACTAGTCATAATCATATTTCACATTTAATTTTTCAAAAGAAAGATAAGGCAATTGTTTTAAATTATTGCCCCATTAACATACTACTCATCTTGTCATTACCATTTCTAAACAATCTACTATGTATACCCATTTCGTAGGCATTATTACTTTCCGGGGATATCAAGTTTAAACAAATACTACCACGGGGATCATTAGCTTCATCTTTCCCTAATTAGATCTTTAATTTCTTTTAGATCAATTCATATAAGGATTTAAATAATATCTATACTAGCGTAAGGTATATTTACCTTGAATTTATTCCTCAAGTGAATTTAGCTTGATTCTAATAAATTTTCCAACCAAAAAAGTGCTTGAAGTCCACAAACTACTTAGAATCATTTATATGCCCATAAATAAATTTGAATTAACATTAAAATCTTTTTAAACCTATGTTATGTTTGTACCATATTCTTCAGTTCTTCACTCACTTTACTATTTTTTACCCTTCAAATCCCATCGTAAACACTCTAATAACAAAGCACGATTCTTGTAGTGATTATATATCGACTTATGCATAGAATACCTCAAAAGTCATTCACATTTACCCATAATAATAGGCCACAACTTGATTGCCCATACACTCAAAACAAAATCTAGCAGTTACAATATGTGTAACCGTAAGTAATAGCACCCATTTATAAAATATAACGATGAACTTAAGAACGAAATCTATGAATCGAACTAGTCACGTCTAAGTTCTAAGGGAAATGATCTCATTTCATCTACAAGCATACTACATCCTCCGGTACCTCTTTAAGCATAAATGTCTTCTCATAATGAGTCTAATTTCTAGTAGATCTCTTAGTAAGGTCTCCTTTCCTTACACATGCATAATAAGAACCTTTAAAATGTATTCATTTCCTAACTAGCACTCGCTCTCCCGATTGGTATCCTTGACCATGAACTTGAGTAAATTGTGGATCTCTATCGCACTGCGTCTGATCATATTGTACTCAGGACCTTTTGTCATAATATTCCTCATGAGGGTCCTTCTGATCCTCTAGTTCAATCCTATCATCACCTATTCACATATATATTATTTATATCTAGACCATTAATTTATCCCCTCTTGGCTGAACTCTTTCGAGAATTTACCCGATCCTGCCAAAGCATCAAAAAAATATTCACTGCTTGGGTATAAGTGATAAAATTTAGGGTTCCTAATATAAAATTCTTAATCGTCTAATTCAAACTTCAAATGACACAACCTTTCTTCTTTTCCTCAGTGCCCACTTATTATGGGATAATTATAGATAGATTTGTGAACTCTTTTTCATATTTGGTCATGTTAAGTGAACCTTATTTAAAGTGATTAACTCCCCCTTTTAAAATCTAATAGCATGCGAGAAATATTTTTCATTAAACCTTGACATTAATTCTTTATAAGTCAATCAGTCCCTTGCCCCTGTTATGGTAATACCCTCTCGCCATTGTAAAGCATTGTCAGTTAGCTTAAAGGTAGCGAAACTTTATTTGGGAACCTCCATACGTTCCACCATCCCAAGGCATTTCTGTAAGTCTCGCCTTCATTGATGAGCTACCATTGTGTCAAATCCCCTTGATTCTTAATCTAATCTGGGAACTTCTTATTATTTTACTAACCGAGTTTTAGCTCTTTTGATTCTTATCTCAACTCCGTCCTTTTTGGACTCACAAATGATTGCTGGGAAATCTTCACTCTCGCAATAAATTAACCTTGTCTGGTCTGTTCTACCAAACCCCTCATTGCATTACCCATCAGGACTTTCCTAGATTCTCTCATATTAGTGTTCACAATCTGAAAAGATAGGAATAAAACGTGTCTCAGAATAAAAGTCTAAATAGAGTATAAATCAACAAAGTGTATCAAAGAACGGTACGCAAAAAACTATCGTAAAACTATAACCCTCGAGACCTAGTACCATGCTCTAATACCAATTATGACACCGTGTATATTTTTAATAATTAGGTTGATTAAGTCTATTTATTAAAATAACACATGTTGTCAAAATAATTAAATAGCATTCTTAACATATAACGATAACTAAATGAATGCAGATATATCAAGGTAAAGAACGATGAGAACTCCTGAAATACTTATATATAATGTATAATATTTAATTACATCATCAAGTAAAACTGACACATTTATATTCTCTCAAATTAAATTTAACTTTACAACTGAGTACATATACGAAGAATAATGTAGACATCGCATCTCTCAAAATAAATGAAGCAAATCTAAAAGTAAGTACAACTCCCACATCTTTAAATCTCGGTGATGAATGGAACAAAAGACAATGTGCTCGAGTAAGAAACTAGGTGGGGTACATTGGAGCACCTGCAACAACGTGATGGGTCAGGCCCACCGTAACAAGATAATAGCTACGCACTCGAGTAGTAAAACTATCAACTATGAGTATAAATAATAAACTATACAGTTATAAGATTAACTATTATTCATATAAATCTAGCATTACATATACCGATTCACCTTTCTAATTGTCTACATCGGGTATACCAAACCCATATCTCGGAGTCGAGCCACACAACATTATCTACTAATTCCTAATAGGCCCATAGTGTGTAGAGTAAAAGTATCCAACTATTTCTTAAATCCATTACTCATTACATTCCCCCCTTATGCATAAGGTCAATAACATATATACTACCCACAATGTCTATATACATCAAAACCATTTGGAGTATCACTATATTCAATTTATATATTTTAAACCCTAAGAGGAGTATTACTACATCATTTACATAATTTATAAAAACTTATTTAGGTAGAAGTCATTATTTACATCATAAGAGGAGAGAGTATAATTATATTTCCATGAATATTGAATAAAATTCTTAAAAATAAAGATAAGAGAATCTCTTCGAATTTCCTTTGCAATTGCTCTTCAAAATCCCTAACTTGTGTCGAGAAGCTCCCAATTATAACACCCTGTGTTTTTAAAACATAAAATCTGTTAGGAATTTAAAATTTTGGGTAAAGTAATTTTTTTGGAAATTAACTATTTTCACATTTTAAAATGTTGATCTTGATTGATATAAAAATGATTTTTTATCGAAATTGAAATCGAATTTAAATTAAGTGAGTTTTTCACTTTATAGAAACGTGGGGAAATTTCAGGTGTCAGGGCATCCGAACAGGTTCACGGGGATGGATGGATGATTCTGGGTATGGAACTAGATAGTGTGGGTTTTTATGGATGGATGATTCTAGGGTGAGGCTGATTTGTACGTCATTTGCGTTGGATCGTGAGCCAAGGTGCGAGGCTAAGTAGTAGCTAGTGATAGATATTCTTCATAAATGTTAGTTTAGGATACGCTTGCGTTTTGGAGACCTCTAGGTATGGTACTAGGGGTTGGTTGAGGAATTTACTCTCGATAAATGGGTGGGGCTAATAAAAAAATAAGGAAAGTTTGAGATAATTGATAAATAATGCCTAAAATAATAAACGGGTATTAAAATTGGATTTTCATTGCGAGTATATGCAGGGCTAACATAATACAAATCGGTTGGCTATAGCGACGTGGGTGTGTGTTGGCGCCATGAGTATGTGCGGGGCTGACAGAATACTGGTCGACCGGCTATAGTGACCTGTTGTGCGTGAAACCTCACGAGTATGTGCAGAGCTGATAGAAATCGGGTTGACTGACTATAGTGAGGGAAATGGGGGTGATGCATGGAACTTTAAGCGCGCTAAGATTGTGTACTGAACAGATAAGGGGTTGACTGGCCATAGTGGTGTCGAACGAATAAGAATTATTGGATAATTAAATTAAGTAAGGATAGGAGCTAATATTTAAATAATAGTTGTGATGAAATAATTAGACTTGCATTTTGGGGTGGAATAGTTATATGGGTAAATAGTGGCAAGTTATTTTACTCACATGTTAAATATATATCCTTTACTTTAAAATACTCTATTGTGATGTTTATCATGTATAATTCTATTGTCTGGGTTTACAGACCCTAATTGGGAGAAGTAGCTAGTATTCATATGGTGGGCTCTGACCCATTGCATTGACTAACATTTCAAGTATAGTGCTTGAGTAACTGCACATGAGTGATTGGAGATATTTTTGGGAGTGCAACATGAGATTTATGCTTACTTGCTTTAGTAGTTTAGGTTTAATTTCCATTCTAACATTTCTATTACGAGACTTTTATTTATGGATTTAGTGGTCCAATCGGTTCCACAGTCGTTTATGATTTCAGTTAAGTTATTTGTAGTTGGATTATATCATTTGGTATTTACATTTATTTGGAGTTGGATTTATTTCAGAGATATCATGGTGAAGGATTTTAATATTTCACATAGGGTTATATTTGTTGGATAAGTTTGATTATTATCTTATGGAAAATTTTAAATGTCTCATATTTCTATCATATACTGAGAATGGTTACTTCTTTAGTGATGCCCGACATTGATTGGCAGTGGCTAGATACCTTGCTTGACAGAACACGCGACAGAGGTGGGTGACTTTAGAGGCATAACAACAGGGCACACCCGCATCAGTTTGGGATAGAGTGAGAGCCAGTTTTCATAAGGGTAATCCTCCCGCCTTTGCAGGGGCATTTAACCCAATGGTTGCTCACTAATAGAGGAGAGATATAGAGAGGAACTTTAGGATGGTAGATTTACTGATGTGTAGAAGCAGAGGTTGGATACGTTCAAGATGACTAGGGATGCGTTGCAGTGGTGGGAGAGTGTCACCACATTTGAGGATATGGGTCGCCTGAACTATGAAGACTTTCTGGTGAAGTTTAACGACAGTATTTTCTATATTCCATTACGAGAGAAAAAAAGAGGGAGGTTATGGCCTTAGAACAGGGTTCGAAATCAGTTGTTGAGAATGAGCAGGAGTTCACCAATCTCTCGATGTTTTTACTAAAGTAGGTGAATACGAAGAAGATGGAATGTTTCATCAAAGGTATATCATGGTAATATTGTTAGGAATCCGACGTACACTAGTTACACTCAGGTGGTGGACATCGAATTGTTGTTGTTACAAGAAAAGGTGAACTACCAAAAGATGTTGGGAAAGAGACAGGAGCCAAATGGTCAAGGAGGGGAGAACAAGGGTCGCAATGACCAATAGTGGAAGAGACAGAGAATAGGATAAGAGCATCAGGCCTTTCAGCAAGGCAATGGATCCCCACAGGGCCGTTAGGGGTAGGGGTTGGGGCAGGGGCAGGGCAACAGGGTGAGCACGGGCCAACTAGACAGTATGGGCATTTTAGAAATGCATGTTTTAGTTATGGGGAAGTAGGGCACCGAGCTTCTAGTTGTTCGAAGGCGCAGGGCCAGTAGGGTCAAGGCGCGTGATAATACGCAAATATTACGTATTTTATCCCTCGAACCGACGCATTTTAACCCCCTCGAGTATCTTATTCCCTATATTTATGCTCGTTAACCATACAACCTTGGATTTCTACGTTAACATGTTTTGCAGGGGTTAATTGAGCTTTTATAGGTATTTGGATGCTAAATATGAAGTTCGGACGCATTCCGCTCGCTTTCCGTACGCGATTGCACGTTCAAGGGCATTTTAGTCTTTTCACAGCTCCTCCTCGCAAGCTTCGCATGTCCGTAAACGATGCATGATTCTGATTCAGAACGAAGAAGTTACGGCGATTTTAGCGCAATGGAAGAATAATGAAACCAAAAGAGGGGAGAAGAGAAGAAAAAGGAATGCAAGGGGCTCATACTTGCTTGATCGATCGATCGATCCCCCTTTATTTCTAATATCATGGGAGACAGTGGGCATCATTTTCAACCATTGATCGATCGATCGATCCCCTATTTTTTCTAGATATTTTTCTTTTCTTTTCTTTCTTCTTTTATTTTATTACACTTACTATAAATAGTAATTTTGTGTAAATATCAGAAAATGAAGTTATATAATTCATTTTAGATAGTTTAGGTTAGGGTTTTGGAGGTTAGAGAGCTCATTTCTTCATTTCTTCTTGGATTGACACCCATTTGGGCTTGTAATTTGTGCTTCCATCTTCCATCTTCCATCTCCATTAATATAGTGTGTATTTCTTTATTTCTTGCTTTCTAGTTAATTTACATGATTTGATAATTTTCTTTACATGCTTTCTTTATGTGATTTCTAGTGTAAATTTATTGCGTTTATTTACCGCGTTTATATCATGCTTTCTAGCTAATTTAAATTAGGTTGTGTTTGAATTGAACTCACTCGGGTTGACGCGTTGCTTTACTTTGGTGATGGTGTTTACGGGTCTATTTTGGGTGCGTTGTCCTAGTTATTGCGCCTAGGAGATTTGACGGGGCATATCATGTATGTCCCGTGCTTAAGACTTTGCGAGCGTAATTTTCGGGGTATTTGTTGACGGAAAAATCTTATTAGGCTTTTATGCGGATTTAGAGGCGTGACAACCCTTGATTCAATTAACTGTCGAAACGAGACGCATTTATAATAACTCGTCGACCCATGTGACCATTTTATACTAATTAACTCGGGTGAGAAATATTCGACGCAACCTATAGTTTTACTCGCTTTATTAATCTAGTTTCAATACACGTGCCTAGATTAATCTTTCCCTTTTATGCATCTTTTCCTTTTTAGTTTGTAATTCATATTTTTCCTTTTATTTCGGAGTACTAAATCGTATAAATTCTAGCAACTCGTCTCTATGGATTTTTGATACCCGACTTACCGCTGTGCTTGCCTCGTAAGTGTAGTCGTAACTTAGGTTTGTTTGTATTATCGCGATGAAACAAAAACAACGACCGACGTCTGACATGCGCTGCACTTTTCACGCGTGATTAAAATTTGCACCATTTCCGAGGATCAGTTTGTTTTAGACTTTATTTGATTTAGTATTTCATAGTATTTTCTTTCTATTTGTATTATTTGCTAATATTTTTGCAGGATTTCCACATTTGAGCACTTAGAGACGCTTGAATTTTTCTCCCACGCACCTACTTTGTGGAATTCGCCACTTCGAACCATTTTTGGGGTAAGCATGTCTTATTCCAATTTTTTCGGTAATCATTGTTATAATTCTCAAAATTCCCACAAACTTATGACTTTCGGTGAATACTTAAAATCCCAAAGTATTACAAATTCAAATATGACTCTGGGCGAGTATAACGAAAGTCAAAATTTGGGTTATTGGAATTTTGATGATGATGATAATGATTTTGGGCATTTACCTTCTTATAATAGGAATTTTGAAATGAATTGCAATAGTTTTCAAAATTCCTATAATAATGAGTTTTCGTTTAAGTCCGATGATAATTTTTAAAGTTTCCATTTTCAAGCATCTGCACCTCGACCTATGACATACGGTGAGGGTTTACGTATGCTTGAGAATGAGAAAATTGAAAATCATTATCGGGAAGAAAATCATTGTTGGGAGCAAGACTTGGATTTATTATTCGAATCCGATGACGATTTTGCTTCCGAGAGTTTCGAAGTCGAGGAATATTTTGAACCAAATGAGGACTTTCTGCCTACTTTGGAACAAACCATTCTTGACTTTTCCCATTGCATAATAGATATTGAAAGTGAGGATAAAAATGACGTAATATTTATTTGCAATGAAATGATTTATTTTTTGTCCCCCAAAGAAGAACATTTCATTGAAAATGATATTATTTCCTTAGAAACTCAATCTTCATGCAATGATGATTCATATCATAAGTTTGAATTTCTTTCATTCCCATTTTCATTCTCTGTTATCACACCTTCACAAGTACCCGATGATTCGGTTTCAAACCTTAATGATTTAAACCTTTTCGCCGCTAAGGAGTACTTGCTCGAGTAGCCTTTCATGATCGCATCTTTTCCTTCATGTGCACCACCTCCCATTCCGCTTGCTAAATCCTTGGGAGGATATTTGGGTTTTCTCGGTCCCCACATGTTTTTGTCACCCGTTCAATCCAAATCCCACATCGTCCCTCCAAAACTTTTAATTGGCGATGATTCCTTTCTTTCGCCTTACACATGCCTTCCGTTGTTCAAACGGAATCCATATTTTTCGGAAGGCGTGCTTGTATGTGTGGGTACACCGGTTATCCTCTAAAGTCAAATCGTTTTTGTGGTGGACCCTCAGCTATTTAGACTTCCAGTGTACAATTAGTGTGAAGCCTAAATAGTAGGTTGTATATAGTTAGCCTTTTATTATTTCTTTCTTTATTTTTTCTTTCATTTTTAATTTAGTCTAGTGTAATTAGTTAACTTTTTGTTATTTGTTTTCGCTATGCTGAGTACTAACTTGTTTTGTAGACGCTTTGGACTTGCTCTTATGGGGATCGCTCTAATTTTGGGTAATATCGTTCGTTTCCTCCCTTTGACTTGGTTCTTAATTTACATTGAGGACAACGTCAAGTTTTAAGTTAGGGGGTGTGGGATATTCTATCCATTTCTTTGTTTAGTCCATGTTTTTCTCACATGTTAGTTACTTAATATTCTTTTCTTAGAAAAATTCAAAATTTTCAACAAGATTTTCTTTCTTTTTTCTCCTTTTTTTGGGAATTTTGCCTTTCTTTCCGATGATAAATTTCAATAATTGCCCGATCCAATAGACAACCCAATGATGTATGTTCTCGATTTTAGAAGTTATTAGACTTTAGTATCGATTATTGATATTATTAATAACTTCATGAATTAAACTTTAATCCCATGAGCACATGCACTATTATTGTTCTATCGATTTGGTTTAAGATTTTTATAACTTGGTAATCTTTTGTTGCATTGTATATACTTACACCAAGTAAGCTTTGTACCTTTCATCGTTTGTGAGTGTATACACTATTCTTTCCTCTTTGAAAACATTGCATTCGTTGGTAATCTCACTATTCTTTCATTGATCGTTCATTAAATAAGTTCATATACTTGAAATGTATTACTTGAGCATGATTTTCATATATTATTTTGACTCGAGAACAGCGTAAACATTCTGAAATGATCATAAGCAATCTTTGTTATATCATCCATATTATCCTTGACCTCACCTTATATGTTTTCCCTCGTTAACCCCTTTGAGCATAAATATTAGCCTTTCATTGCATAACCCAAAATCTCGACCAACTCTAAATTGGAGTTTTAGACCATGCATACACCTTCCATACCTTTGTTTGGAATGTTACTTGGGATTGAATGTGTTGTTGTGTTGCGGTTGCAATTTTGGCATATGAGAGTGAGAAAAGTAAAGAAAAGAAAGAAGTGAAAAATATATGATAAAGAGAAAGCAAAAAAGCAAAAGAAAACAAAAGAAAAAGTGAGAAAAAGAAGAAAATAAAGAAAGAGAAAGTTGTAAATGTTGTGTATATAGTTCAATAAACTTTGATTACTCTCCCCAATGATATATTCAATGCTTTTTGGAACTTGTTTTCCAATTTTGATATTGCCCGCATCGTCCCATTATCCCGAATTTTCAATTCTGAATGCTTTGAATCTGTACATACATATCCTTCATTTCATACCCTAGCCTAACCTACATTACAACCCTATTAAAGTCCTATATGATCTTAGGTTGATGTAATTTAAAAGTTGAAATAGTTTTGATAATCAGTGAAAATGCATTTCGCCTCCTTTAATGAGCGGTATCTTTCATTGATATTACAGTTTTTCAGTTTATATATAGCGTTCTTTATTTATGACATGTGTGCGACCAAGTTTCTATTTACATTTACTCTTTATGCCCATATGTTCCGTGTGTTAACTCCCTGTTTCGAGTGAATTCGCTTGATGAGTGTAATGCCCGTGAGGATTGAATATATGCTTGCGTTAATTTAGTATCCGATTTATTTAAGTTTTTGCCAAATCACACTTTGCATGTGCTCGCTCTCTCCCACATGTTAAGGTTTCATTTTTATGAGGCGCATTCTATAATATTAATGATTCGGACTTTTGTTTGAATTCGTTCAATATGCTAATAATGCGTATGAAATCTTTTTCGCTTTTGTTGGGCTTGTCGCATGTTGGGTTGGGATTATTTTGAGGAAACCATGTGATGTTTGTGGGTATCATCCCTAAAAACCTTCACGAGATGACACTCGTCAACTAGGGTGACCTAGGAGTTTAACGGCTTATTGCATACGCTAATGCAATCGAATCACCCGGGAAAGTGGCCTTATGCTTTTATACCATATTTTTGTACTACCTCCTGCTTTTGGTTTGCTTGTAGTTATTGTTGCATCCTATTTCATTGCTAGGGACTAGCAATGTGTAAGTTAGGTGGTGTGATAATACGCAAATATTGCATATTTCATCCCTCGAACCGACGCATTTTAGCCCCCTCGGGTATCTTATTCCCTATATTTATGCTCATTAACCAGACAACCTTGGATTTCTACGTTAACATGTTTTGGAGGGGTTAATTGAGATTTTATAGGTATTTGGATGCTAAGTATGAAGTTCGGACGCATTTCGCTCAATTTTCGTACGCAATCGCACGTTCAAGGGCATTTTAGTCTTTTCACAGCTTGGTCACCTGGCCCAACATCACGGAAGTTGTAGCCCTCCTTGCAAGCTTCGCGTGGCAGCGAACGGTGCGCGATTCCGATTCAGAACGAAGAAGTTACGGCGATTTTAGCGAAAGGGAAAAACGATGAAACCAAAAGAGGGGAGAAGAGAAGAAAAAGGAATGCATGGGGCTCATACCTGCTTAATCGTTCGATCAATCGATCAAAACCATCGATCAATTGATCCCCCTTTATTTCTGAAATCGTGGGAGACAGTGGACATCATTTTCAACCATCGATCGATCCCCTGTTTTTTATAGATATTTTGATTTTCTTTTCTTTCTTCCTTTCTTTTATTCCACTTATTATAAATAGAAATTTTGTGTAAATATCATAAAATGAAGTTATATAATTCGTTTTAGATAGTTTAAGTTAGGGTTTTGGAGGTTTGAGAGCTAATTTCTTCATTTCTTCTTGGATTGACACCCATTTGGGCTTGTAATTTGTGCTTCCATCTTCCATCTCCATTAATATAGTGTGTATTCATTTATTTCTCTCTTTCTAGTTAATTTACATGCTTTGATAATTAGGTTTACATGCTTTCTTTTCGTGCTTTCTAGTGTATATTTATTGCGTTTATTTACCGCATTTTTTATCATGTTTTCTAGCTAATTTAAATTAGGTTGTGTTTGAATTGAACTCACTCGGGTTGACGCGTTCCTTTGCTTTGGTGATGGTGTTTACGGGTCTATTTCGGGTGCCTTGTCCTAGTTATTGCGCCTAGGATATTTGACGGGGCATATCATGTATGTGTAATACCCCGTACTTTTATGCTATATTTAATTTGGGGATTTATTAAATTTAATGTGATGATTTATTTAATAAAAATCCGGAAATTAATTATGTTATAATTATTAACGTGACTAGAGTTAGTAATTATGGGAAACTTGTTGAATATTACTAATGAGCATAGTAATATATTATATTGGTTATATTGAATGTCATAGGTGAATTAAATGACTATTTCTGAAATTTAAGTCGGGACGTGCCCGTGTCACGTCGGGACTAATTATGTTAATTAAAAAGGGAATATTTTATAAGTTGTCCGTATGGTCATTTTGAGTGCGCCAACGCGTCCGGAAGGGTCGATATAGTCAGAAAAGTGTACCCGGGGGTTTAGTTTGGATCTCGGGATGTTTTTAGGCTTAATTAATGATCCGGGAGGGCATTTTGGTCATTTTACAAAATAGGGTAATTAAACCCACGAATTTCAGCCATCCTTAGCAGCCATTTAAGTCATCCTTTTAGGGTTAGAACATTCAGAACCCTAGAACGGCCATTGGAGAAGAGAGCTCTCAAGGTGATTCAAGGCCCAAAACACCACCGATTTCACCGCCGTCACCACCAACGCGTAGATCGCGAGGAGGAGAACGCAACCACACCAATATTAGCAGGAAAGTAGACCTCTGAAATCCCAGGCAAGTGTTTAACTTGCGTATTTTCATTGGTGCAACAATCATATTAGTGTAGGAATGATTAGGAGTATAATCAATGGAAGAAAACCCCAATTTTGATAGGGATTTGCATGTAGAAATCGTTATAACCATATTCTAGAAATAATATGTGAAGTAGATGATTAACCCACGAATTTGTGATGTTTTGTTAGAAGGAAATTCTGGAGAAAACTGATTAGAACAAAAGTTAAGAAAACTTTAGGGTTCTTGATTATTAGATGAGATTTTAGGTTGTTCAACCATGTTTAATGATGTATACACGCATGCTGAACGTTAAAGATATCTGGAATTATGTTAGTATGTTAACAGTAAACTTTTTGGGCCGATTAGTGTTGGAAAATATGAGTTTTGATGAAGAACTTTAGTCAATCCCGTCACTGCAATTTCTGCAGAATTTTTGCCCAGACCTGCTTGATCGATCGATCGAGCATAGAGCTTCGATCGATCGAAGGTTCGATCGATTGAGCCGCAAGCTTCGATCGATCGACCCCTTCTGGCAGACTCCTATTCCTCTTGTTTATTTACTTAAATTAATTTATCGTGTAATAGCCTTTGGGCATTCTAAATAAAAGGATTTGGGAGATATTGAGGACCAGTAGGGTATAGGGATAAATGTTAGAACCTTTAATCTTCAACAAGTATGGTAATTATGGGATATTTACTTTAGGTTGATAGATTTATAACTTAAGGGTGAGGTACGTAAGAGAGTTACGTTGGAATCAAATAAAGTCCCTTACTGAATTTCAGATTTGTGAGGATATAAACCATGAGTATTAGGTAATGAGTGAGAAAACCCTTCGAATTAAGGTTAGAGACGAAACCTTATACGTAATCATAATAATGGGAAATTAAGGGTAAATGTTGTGCCTATGAGTTACGAGAGGAACCTATATTAATATGATGAAATGAGTATATTTATATGATTGTGTGTACATATATTATATACATGTGAAAAACGTACCCGCGCTACTTGCTATCCCTGAGGTTACCGCGCTGAGATGATCTTATCCTGTGTTGCTTTATAGGGGATATTAATTCGTACCCTAGAAGATAGAGATCCTAGGTACGGGCTATCAGATTGATAGTCGGATGGTCCTAAGAGACGTGTGGGTATGTACTGACCTCTTGGACTTGGAATCTATGCTTCGCCTCAACGTTGTTTTTTTATATGTTAATACAGTTCGAGAGTGATTCCGAACTTGTATTTCCCTTTGTGTGAGCGATACGGGGATTGGATAGCAGAGTATGCCCGCACCATAGTTTAGTTGGGGTGCTGTTATATATATATATATTATACGAGTAGTTAATATATATATGAGGTTATAAACTTTAAACTGCCTACTGTGATTTGATAAGTAGAACATGGTTGTTGACTCAAATTATTAAATACTTGTTTTGTGAAAGTATGAGAAGACACTGGGAAACTTTATAATTTAATGAAGCTAAAACGAGAGGAGTGCTACATATTGAAAGTAACCTTTTTAAAACATTGTCATCGTTCGGTTTTGAAAACTTAGGAGTAAGTTAAGATAAACTAAATTATTTGGGAAGGTTAGTACGATAGGCGTGCACATTAGAAGAGAGGTGAGAATTTCTCAAGAGAGTGTCGAACTAATATGATTTGCATTGGCCTGTATCAATTTAAATACTTGCTTAACGTATTTTAAAATCAAACACACTTTCGGGCCCTGACCTGTTTCTTTTTCTCTCTCTCTCTCTTGTGTATATATATGTATATTTTCAGGTGCCCAGCCACAGGGGCGTCTTGCTTAGGATCCTTTGAGAAGAACGAGCTGCAGCTTAGGTGGGAGTTGCAGGTCACTTGAGTAGACGGCTTCTGTTATTGACTCCACTCCTGCTACTCTCATTTAATGGGCACGTGTCGCCCTTTTCATCATTTCATTTATTGTTGGGATTTTTATATTTCAGTTGTTCCAGTATTGTTTTAAGGGATTTATTCAGGATGGTTTATGATGTTTAGTTTTATTATGTTGACATTCGATTTATGAATGTATGGTTTTATTGTAGTTCTTCGTGGTGTGATTCCATATTGTAGAAACGTGTTTTGTATAAATAAATGTTTTCTTTAATTAAAATTTGGAAGTTTGTATGAAAAATGTTTTGACACTTAGCTTAATTATTTAGGGTGTTAAATTGGAAAATTTTTATCGACAGTGATGCTGAGAATGAACCAACTGTTTACCTTGATTTAATTTAATAAAGGAGTGATCGCTCGGTATTTAATTAGGCGGGGTGTCACAGGTGGTATCAGAGCATCAGGTTATAGTGTCCATAGGATCTGTACGGGTTATTTCGCTTTCAGCTTAACGTTTTTGCTGTAGAGTCCTATTTTTAGGATTTGTTTTATTCCTGCTTTTACGTTTAAGTCTTCAGTTAATTGAGATTCTATGATAACTGTAGACTGATAAATTTTGTTCACGTTTCAGATGCCTCCGAAACGTGCTCCGAAAGATAGGCGTGCCCAGGCTGAGCAACCAGCAGCTCCGGCACCAGGCACAATGAATGCTAATGAAGTGGCCGCCATAGTTGCTCAGGCGGTGAATGCCGCGATAGCGGTGATTCAGCAGGCTCCACCCCAGGTCCAGGCAGTGGCGCTAGTACCAGCACAACTTCCATCTGCATGGGAGAGGGTTTGGGATGCTTTTCAGAAAGCACATCCCCCTGAGTTCTCCGGTAGCTCCGACATTGTCACGGTTAGCCAATGGAAGAAAGACATCCAGCGGCATCTTTGCATGAATGAGTGCACCGAAGTACAAAAGCAGTTATTGGCTTCTTTTAAGTTGGTGGGAGCCGCATTGTAGTGGTGGGAGTCCACTACTACTTTGGAGGAGAGGGACACGATCCCTATTCAGATGTTCTGGGAGCGATTTGACCGCAAGTACTTTCCACCTGCAGTGCAGACGGAGATGAGGCGGAAACTACTAAATCTGAAGCAAGATAATCTTACTGTAGCAGAGTATGAGGAGGAGTTCACGAGACTTCTCACCATTGTGCCGGATGAGGCACCCACTGAGGGCAAGAAGATTTTGCTGTTCGTCGACGGGTTAGCTTGGAGGATCCGTCAGCACTTTATTGGAAATCTATCCCTGAGTACTTTCACTGATGTACTATATGCAGCGTTACTACATTTCCAGGATCACCGCTTCCATCTTCATGGAAGCAAGAGAGCAGGAGAGTCCAGCCAGCAGGGCAGGACCGAGGGTAATAGTGCCGGTGGGGCACCAACTCATGGACAGACTCGTCAGCACGAGCAGAGTTCCCATCAGGGGGACCCTGCTAAGCGATTCCGTTCAGGTGATTCTAAGCAGGGATTCGGGGGATTCAGGCAGGGCCATCAGGGTCAGCCTAATCAGTAGGGCCAGCAGGGTCAACACCGACCGCAGGGACAGCAGCAGGGCCAGTAAGGCCAACAGCGTGCACATCAGGGCCAATGGCGTGGAGGTAACGGCCAGCAGGGCCGTGGTCAGCAGGGACAGTGGGGAGGTAATTTCAGAGGCCGGTGTTTTGTGTGCGGCAAGCACGGCCATAAGCATCAGGATTGCCCAGAGGGCGATAGGGCCCCACAGCAGCAGGGAGCCCGTAATGAGCCGCAGAGACCACTCTTCCCACCTGGCCTTCCAGCTCCAGCCCAGGTGCCAGCCCTACCAGCCATTCCAGCAGCTCCAGTGCAGTAGGGGAAATTGCAGTATGGACGTGTCTATAACGTCCACCAGGCAGCAGCTCCCACAGGCACCACCCGCGATTGAGGGTATGTTTCCTATCCATGGTACTATGGGTAAAGTTTTGTTTGATACGGGGGCAACGCATTGTTTTATAGCTACGCACTTTGCGAAGTCCTTAGGGTTGTTAGCCACAGCAGAGAGAACCGTGACATGTGTCGACTCACCACTGGGGAGTGGGTCACTTATATTCTTTATATGCCGGGGAGTAGGGGTAGAGATTGGTAGCTTGGTATTGCCTGCAGACATGCTAGTCTTAGACATGCACGAGCATGATGTGATTATTGGTATGGATTGGCTCGCATCTTATAGATCCATGATTGATTGCTTCGGTGGGAGCATTATTTTTGCCATTCCGGGGCAAGAGATGTTTGTAGTGGCGATGCCTCGCCCAAAGGGAGGTTCGACTTCTCATTTATATTACATTGAGGAGGATACCTCTAAGGAGGTTGTGATTCCTTTGGATTCGATCCCAGTTGTTAGGGAGTATTCCGATGTGTTTCAGGAGATACCAGGCCTACCGCCCAGTCGTGAAATAGACTTCGTTATAGATCTATTGCCGGATACGAGACCTATAGCACGCGCACCGTACCGTATGGCTCTGGCAGAGATGCGAGAGCTACGAGATCAGATTGAGCAGCTATTAGGTCAGGGATTCATTCGTAGGAGTACCTCACCTTGGGGCACTCCAATCTTATTTGTAAAGAAGAGAGATGGTTCACTGAGATTGTGCGTGGACTACCGGGAGTTGAACAAGGTCACGATACAGAATAAGTATCCGTTGCCTCGAATCGATGATCAGTTCGACCAGTTGAGGGGAGAAATTTTCTTTTCGAAGATAGATCTTAGGTCGGGGTACCATCAGTTACGAATTAGAGAGCATGATGTTTCAAAGACTGCCTTCTTGTCGAGGTATGGGTCCTATGAATTCAGAGTGATGCCGTTCGGACTCACAAATGCCCCAGCGTTTTTCATGGACTTGATGAACCGAGTATTCAAAGAGTTCTTGGATCAGTTCGTCATCGTCTTCATAGATGATATTTTGATATATTCACACTCCGAGGAGGAGCATGCCGAACACTTGAGGCAGGTTCTTCAGACTCTACGAGAGCATCAGTTGTATGCTAAGTACGAGAAGTGTGGATTCTGGTTGCGAGAGGTAAAATTCTTGGGCCATGTTGTTTCTGAGCAAAGGATAGCAGTTGACCCGAGCAAAGTGTCAGCGGTGAGGGAGTGGGGACAGCCCACGACACCGACGGAGGTACGTAGTTTCTTGGGGTTAGCCGGATACTACAGGAGATTTATTCGGGGATTCTCCAAGATAGCACGTCCGTTGAAGAATTTGACTCGCAAAGGGGTACCGTATGTTTGGGATGATGCTTGTCAATTAGCTTTCGACGAGCTAAAAGACAAGCTTACTTCGGCACCAGTCCTTGCTTTACCGAAGCCGGGTGTAGAGTACCTGGTTTACACAGATGCATCCTTACGAGGACTTGGGGGAGTACTTCAGCAGGAGGAGAAGGCTATAGCTTTTGCTTCCCGCAAGCTTAAGCCGCATGAGAAGAATTACCCCACCCACGACCTGGAGTTAGCTGCGGTCGTCTTTGCATTGAGAATTTGGAGGCACTATTTATTGGGCGAGAAATTCCGTTTGTTCACAGACCATAAGTCACCGCAGTACCTGTTCACTCAGCGAGAGATGAATATGCGTCAGCGCAGATGGTTAGAGTTTGTGAAAGATTACCAGTTCGACATACAGTACCATCCGGGGAAGGCCAACGTAGTTGCTGATGAGTTGAGACATAGACCGGTAGACGATATAGCCAACGTTTGGAAAGCGAAGTGGAAGGAGTTGGGTCACCAAGATGTAGTAGCCCGTTCGTTCATATCCGTCATGTCAGTCACACCCGAAATTGTTACGAGGGTGATACAGGCACATACCACAGACCCGTTTTGTCAGGAGCAGATCGTACGACTTCTAGCCGAGGGTGCTGAGTCCTATTCTGTTAGTTCGGATGGTGGGTTACGGTTTAATGGGAGATTGGTGGTTCCAGAAGGAGCGGAGCTACGTCATGAAGTGATGACTCATTCTCATGGGTCCCTATTTGCAGTACATCCGGGAGGCGATAAGATGTACCAGGACATGAGACGACAGTACTGGTGGAGTGGGATGAAGAGGGACATCGCTGAATTTGTGTCCAAGTGTTCTACTTTCCAGCTGGTGAAGGTGGACCATCAGAAACCGTCGGGATTACTTCAGCCGTTGGAAATACCCGTGTGGAAGTGGGAAAGTATTTCCATGGATTTCATTACAGGGTTGCCTACATCACAGCGGGGCCACGAGTCTATTTGGGTGATTGTAGACCGTCTGACCAAGGTGGATCATTTTCTGCCAGTAAGGACAGATTATACCACGAGTCAGTATGCCCAGTTATTCGTCGCTGAAATTGTCAGATTACACGGGATGCCCCCGAATATTGTGTCAGATAGAGACAAGATTTTTGTGTCACGTTTCTGGGAAAGCTTTCAGGAGGCTATGGGTACAGAGTTGAGACTGAGTTCAGCCTACCACCCATAGACAGATGGACAGACAGAGCGTACTAATCAGATGTTGGAAGATATGCTACGCATGTGTGTTCTCGATTTCGGAGGAGGTTGGGAACCACACCTTCCACTGGTAGAGTTTGCTTATAATAACTCCTATCAGTTTACGATTGGCATGGCTCCATTTGAGGCTTTGTACGGCAGGCCTTGTCGTTCTCCAACCTGTTGGCTCGAGGTAGGGGACAACAAGTTATTAGGACCAGAAGTGATCCAGGAGACCTCCGCGAGGATTGAGATAATCAGGAGTCGTATTCGGGTAGCCCAAGACAGGCAGAAGAGCTACGCCGATGCAAAACGGTTCTTCCGTGAGTTTAATGTGGGGGATCAAGTGTTGTTGCGTGTAACTCCTATGAAAGGAGTGATGAGGTTCGGGAAGAAGGGGAAGTTGGCTCCGAGGTACGTAGGACCATTTCCCATCATCGAGAGAATTGGGCCAGTAGCATATAGGTTGGGATTGCCAGAACATTTACATCGCATCCACGATGTATTCCACATCTCGTCGTTGAGACGATATCTTCGGGATGATATGGCCCACACTCACATTGCGATAGACGAGATAGACTTACAGTCTGATAGCTCTTACGAGGAGAGACCAGTGGCTATTCTAGACAATAGTGAGAGGATATTGAGGTCGAAAGTAGTTCCACTTGTGCGAGTCCAGTGGGAGCATCATAATGTGGAGGAATCCACTTGGGAGCGTGAGGCAGATATGCGCGAGAGATATCCAGAGTTGTTTTTACCAGGTATGCCTTATTTTCCGAATTTCGGGACGAAATTCCGTTATTAGGGGGGAAGTATGTAATACCCCGTACTTTTATGCTATATTTAATTTGGGGATTTACTAAATTTAATGTGATGATTTATTTAATAAAAATCCAGAAATTAATTATGTTATAATTATTAACGTGACTAGAGTTAGTAATTATGGGAAACTTGTTGAATATTACTAATGAGCATAGTAATATATTATATTAGTTATATTGAATGTCATAGGTGAATTAAATGACTATTTCGGAAATTTAAGTCGGGACGTGCCCGTGTCACGTCGGGACTAATTATGTTAATTAAAAAGGGAATATTTTATAAGTTGTCCATATAGTCGTTTTGAGTTTGCCAACGCGTCCGGAAGGGTCGAGATAGTCAGAAAAGTGTACCCGGGGGTTTAGTTTGGATCTCGGGATGTTTTTAGGCTTAATTAGTGACCCGGGAGGGCATTTTGGTCATTTTACAAAATAGGGTAATTAAACCCACGAATTTCAGCCATCCTTAGCAGCCATTTAAGTCATCCTTTTAGGGTTAGAACATTCAGAACCCTAGAACGGCCATTGGAGAAGAGAGCTCTCAAGGTGATTCAAGGCCCAAAACACCACCGATTTCACCGCCGTCACCACCAACGCGTAGATCGCGAGGAGGAGAACGCAACCACACCAATATTAGCAGGAAAGTAGACCTCTGAAATCCCAGGCAAGTGTTTAACTTGCGTATTTTCATTGGTGCAACAATCATATTAGTGTAGGAATGATTAGGAGTATAATCAATGGAAGAAAACCCCAATTTTGATAGGGATTTGCATGTAGAAATCGTTATAACCATATTCTAGAAATAATATGTGAAGTAGATGATTAACCCACGAATTTGTGATGTTTTGTTAGAAGGAAATTCTGGAGAAAACTGATTAGAACAAAAGTTAAGAAAACTTTAGGGTTCTTGATTATTAGATGAGATTTTAGGTTGTTCAACCATGTTTAATGATGTATACACGCATGCTGAACGTTAAAGATATCTGGAATTATGTTAGTATGTTAACAGTAAACTTTTTGGGCCGATTAGTGTTGGAAAATATGAGTTTTGATGAAGAACTTTAGTCAATCCCGTCACTGCAATTTCTGCAGAATTTTTGCCCAGACCTGCTTGATCGATCGATCGAGCATAGAGCTTCGATCGATCGAAGGTTCGATCGATTGAGCCGCAAGCTTCGATCGATCGACCCCTTCTGGCAGACTCCTATTCCTCTTGTTTATTTACTTAAATTAATTTATCGTGTAATAGCCTTTGGGCATTCTAAATAAAAGGATTTGGGAGATATTGAGGACCAGTAGGGTATAGGGATAAATGTTAGAACCTTTAATCTTCAACAAGTATGGTAATTATGGGATATTTACTTTAGGTTGATAGATTTATAACTTAAGGGTGAGGTACGTAAGAGAGTTACGTTGGAATCAAATAAAGTCCCTTACTGAATTTCAGATTTGTGAGGATATAAACCATGAGTATTAGGTAATGAGTGAGAAAACCCTTCGAATTAAGGTTAGAGACGAAACCTTATACGTAATCATAATAATGGGAAATTAAGGGTAAATGTTGTGCCTATGAGTTACGAGAGGAACCTATATTAATATGATGAAATGAGTATATTTATATGATTGTGTGTACATATATTATATACATGTGAAAAACGTACCCGCGCTACTTGCTATCCCTGAGGTTACCGCGCTGAGATGATCTTATCCTGTGTTGCTTTATAGGGGATATTAATTCGTACCCTAGAAGATAGAGATCCTAGGTACGGGCTATCAGATTGATAGTCGGATGGTCCTAAGAGACGTGTGGGTATGTACTGACCTCTTGGACTTGGAATCTATGCTTCGCCTCAACGTTGTTTTTTTATATGTTAATACAGTTCGAGAGTGATTCCGAACTTGTATTTCCCTTTGTGTGAGCGATACGGGGATTGGATAGCAGAGTATGCCCGCACCATAGTTTAGTTGGGGTGCTGTTATATATATATATATTATACGAGTAGTTAATATATATATGAGGTTATAAACTTTAAACTGCCTACTGTGATTTGATAAGTAGAACATGGTTGTTGACTCAAATTATTAAATACTTGTTTTGTGAAAGTATGAGAAGACACTGGGAAACTTTATAATTTAATGAAGCTAAAACGAGAGGAGTGCTACATATTGAAAGTAACCTTTTTAAAACATTGTCATCGTTCGGTTTTGAAAACTTAGGAGTAAGTTAAGATAAACTAAATTATTTGGGAAGGTTAGTACGATAGGCGTGCACATTAGAAGAGAGGTGAGAATTTCTCAAGAGAGTGTCGAACTAATATGATTTGCATTGGCCTGTATCAATTTAAATACTTGCTTAACGTATTTTAAAATCAAACACACTTTCGGGCCCTGACCTGTTTCTTTTTCTCTCTCTCTCTCTTGTGTATATATATGTATATTTTCAGGTGCCCAGCCACAGGGGCGTCTTGCTTAGGATCCTTTGAGAAGAACGAGCTGCAGCTTAGGTGGGAGTTGCAGGTCACTTGAGTAGACGGCTTCTGTTATTGACTCCACTCCTGCTACTCTCATTTAATGGGCACGTGTCGCCCTTTTCATCATTTCATTTATTGTTGGGATTTTTATATTTCAGTTGTTCCAGTATTGTTTTAAGGGATTTATTCAGGATGGTTTATGATGTTTAGTTTTATTATGTTGACATTCGATTTATGAATGTATGGTTTTATTGTAGTTCTTCGTGGTGTGATTCCATATTGTAGAAACGTGTTTTGTATAAATAAATGTTTTCTTTAATTAAAATTTGGAAGTTTGTATGAAAAATGTTTTGACACTTAGCTTAATTATTTAGGGTGTTAAATTGGAAAATTTTTATCGACAGTGATGCTGAGAATGAACCAACTGTTTACCTTGATTTAATTTAATAAAGGAGTGATCGCCCGGTATTTAATTAGGCGGGGTGTCACAGTATGTCCCGTGCTTACGACCTTGCGTGCGTAATTTTCGGGGTATTTGTTAACGCCAAAATCTTATTAGGCTTTTATGCGGATTTAGGGGCGTGACAACCCTTGATTCAATTAACTGTCGAAATGAGACGCATTTGTAATAACTCGTCGACCCATGTGACCATTTTATACTAATTAACTCGGGTGAGGGATATTCTACGCAACCTATAGTTTTACTCGCTTTGTTAATCTAGTTTCAATACACGCGCCTAGATTAATCTTTCCCTTTTATGCATCTTTTCCTTTTTAGTTTGTAATTCACCCTTTTCCCTTTTATATCTGAGTACTAAATCGTATAAATTCTAACAACTCGTCTCTGTGGATTTTTGATACCCGACTTACCGCTGTGCTTGCCTCGCAAGTGTAGTCGTAATTTATGTTTGTTTGTATTATCGCAGTGAAACGAAAATAACGACTGTGTCCTTACACGAACACACCTTACACGCGTTGATCAACGCGCATTGCCAGAAAGTCCAGGAGTGCAGAGCCAAGGGGCCCCAGCACTGACAACACTAGGTGTGCAGGGAGCACCAGCAGTACCAATAAAGGGTAGGTGTTATTTACTTATGACTCGGGAACCTCAGGCAGGACATGCTCAGTAGGAGCCATGGCGTGGCAAGTGGGATAACTTGGTACATAATTATTTTCCTAGATATGCATAGTTAAGATATATATATATATATATATATAGTGGGATAGCATGGTATTTTGGAGATTTATGCTTACTGGCTTTAGTAGTTTAGGTTTTCTTTCCATTCCATCGTTTCTATTATGAGACTTTTAGTTATGGATTTAATGGGCCAATCGGCTCCACAATTATTTATGGTTTCAGTCAGTTATTTATAGTTGGATTATATCATTTGGGTTTTATATTTATTTGGAGTTGGATTTATTTTAGAGATAGCATGGTGATGGATTTTAATATTGCATAAACGATTATATTTGTTGGATAAATTTGATTATTATCTTGTGAAATTTTTAAATGTCTCATATTTCTATCACAAGCTTAGAATGGTAACTTATTTAGTGAGGCCCATCGTAGTGTAGCGACGGGGGTTGACCTCCTGACTTGCCCGAATGTGCGGGGTGTCACAACAATGATGTAGAAAAAAATCATCTGAGAAATTGTTAACTTATTCTTCCAAGATGTCCCCAAAAGTGTCTTGTATTTGTAATTAATAATATGATTTTTCAAATCCAAGTTTAGCCCAAGTTTAGAATTGTAGTATTTTTAGTTAGAATAACATTAGGTATTTTGTGTGAAGTTTGAAAGTTGGATTGTGGGTTTACAAGGCATTTGGTTTTATTTAGGTTTTTATATTTATTGATACAAAAAATTACCCACTTATGTGGACCAACCAGAGACGGACACGTGTCATACTACATGGCAAGAATCCTAGTCATCAAGTAAGAGCATCACTGACCAAGACCTCAGAGGCTGACCAACATGCATAATGCCGACCAACTCCAAGAAGGTAGACCAACAATGCGAATGCCGACCAACTTGATCAGTAAAATGCTAACAACCAAGAGCATTATGAATGTTATGTACTGATGTAAATGCCTAATTTATAAAGGCATTCCATCCATTAATATTCCATCTCTCTATATCCTTACTTGGCTATAAATACATTGTAATCCCTTTATCAAGGGCACGTTCAAGTCATTCAAGACACGAAAGGCAAGACAGAATACAAGGCAATAAGAAACACAGTGGACGAAGGCTTTCCCTTATAGCCGAACCACTTTAAAAACCTTTTGTCTCACTCTTTTATTTACATATATTTGTCTGTGATTAAGAAATTAGACCTAGTCTAGTTTTTTACATCAACAGATTGGTGCCATATGTGGGAACGTATTTCTAAACATTTTCACTCTCATTCACTTACGATAACTCAAAGATATCTTACATCCTCGAGTTCAGTGCCAGTAATGATGGAAATCTGCCTATTTCATCTAGGGATGGCAACGGGTCGGTTCGGGGTCGGGTTTTAACTCTCCATCCCCGTCCCCGTTAGAAAAATCATTCCCCGTCCCCGCCCCGTTCCCCGTTATAACGGATTCGGGGATCCCCGTCCCCGTTTAAAACAGGTATCGGGTTCCCCACGGGGAACCCGTTTTGATTTTTTTTAATACCTTTTATTAAAAAATATATTACAATTTTTTAATACCTTTTATTAAAATATTATAATTTTTTTTTGATAATTTAATACCTTTTACTAAATTATCTGTTAAATCTCGAAAAAAATAGACAATCTTAAACAGATCTGAACATCAAATACTATTTAAACAATCAAATACTAATCACATCTAAACAATCAGTAATCAGTAAGCAACACTATTTAAATACTAATCAAATACTAGCTAAAAATGTACAACAATGAAGACTAACAATCAATTTACCATTTGAACCATTTAAACAATCAGTAATCAGATCTGAACATCTGTAACTTGATAAAAACAATCCAATGCAAACACAGACCTATATTTGTTTCAAAAGTTAGAAGGTTTTACTTTCGGTTACTTTTAAGGTTTTACTTCTTTGCTACTTTCGGTTGCTGTGGAGATGGAGTCATACGAGATGTAGTGGGACTGTAAACTCATGGGGAATCTGTAAACTCAGACAACATGTGGGTGGGTCGGTGGGTGCAACAGAAGGCAGTGGTAGGCGATGGGTGCAACAATCAGTAATCAACTGGTGCCTAAAAACTGTGAGCGTGGTGGGCGGCCCTTGTCTGCCTCTACCACCTCTACAAAGGTCATACCCAAAAACTGTGAGCGTGGTAGCTAGGTAGGGAGATGGGAGCTGCGATGGGAGCGTGGTAGGGAGATGGGATGGGCTGCGTGGTAGGGAGATGGCTACCTCGATGAGGGAGAGTTTTCTTTTTGAGATGATGAGTAGGGATGGAGGCGGACGAAAATAAAAGAAGGCTATAGGGTTAGGTCCTCTTATAATATATATACACATATATAATATAAATATATATTTTTTATTATATATTAATAATTCGAGTATCCCCGTGGAGACCCGAGGGTATACCCGAAACCGACCCAAAATTTTTCGGGGATTTTTTTTACTCCCCGAACCCAACCCGATCCTCGAATTTTCGGATATTTTTCGGGGATTTTTTTTTGGGTATCCACGGGTTTTCAGATTTTTGGGAAAAATTACCATCCCTAATTTCATCTGCTCCTCCAATAAATAATGATCTGACCAGAATCTTGGCTATTCTTGCTAGAGGACAGAAGGCCATGCAAGATACGATCAGAAAATTAGCCCAAACACTGCAAGCCTGATCTCCTGCCTTGTCTATTCACAGAAATATGCCACCGCCACCTCCAAGAACCAGCATGCATAGCCACTTCAGGACTTTCAGAGATACATCCTATCGTCCGGAGCAAGTTCTTCCCTCAGGAATTCAGATCCATATGATGAAAAGTCTTTGTCTCCTGAAAGGCTAAGGGCCTTCGAAAGGCTGAGCCGATTATCGCCCTTTAATCGTTTGGAACCTAAAGGGATTAAAAATATTCTCGTGGCATTTTTTAGGCATACTCAACGACCATCCGACTAACATGAGGCCTCAGCCCAATTTAGATCATCTGCTCGATGATCTATCCATGCCGAGCAGACCTCTCAAGAGGAGAGCTCAGCACAGACAATTGGTCAAAATAATCGAGCTTCATCGCGTAAATCTGATTCGGGTAATCATGCATGGAAAGGCTCAATCCAGAGGTTGGGAAAAATGGTGAAGGCGAAGAACCCTTTACAACGAAGATTTGTGAAAGGGTCTCCTAGTGTTCAAGCTATTGTGGATTTTCCTACTCCTTTAAAGTTCAAAGCTCCTGTTGTTACTCCCAAGTATGGTGGGAAAACTGACCCTATTCTTAACATAGAACAGTACTAAGCGATAGTAGACATGTACGATGTCATCGACGAGATGATATGTAGGGCATTCTCAGGT
Organism: Sambucus nigra; assembly: GCA_949130495.1. Taxonomy (NCBI): domain Eukaryota; kingdom Viridiplantae; phylum Streptophyta; class Magnoliopsida; order Dipsacales; family Adoxaceae; genus Sambucus; species Sambucus nigra. The sequence goes on along the minus strand of OX422215.1, from coordinate 286,510,288 downwards.
ACCATTGAGGGTCCTGGCCAAATATGGTACAATATCCTACCTCGAGGGAAAATTACTGATTTTAACCAACTTATCGAGTTATATATTGGTAATTTCTTCTTCGGGGCCAAGCTAATTAAAAGAGTAGCTCACCTGCTAAGCATGAGACAACGAGTAGGAGAAAGCACTAGGGACTACATCACTCACTTCAACAACGAGAAGTTAAAGGTGATTGATTATGAGGAAAAGATAACCATCAAAGCTTTTATGAGTGGATTACTTCTCGAGAAGCTTCATTACATTCTTGCCAAAGGTCCTCCCAAGACTATGACTGAATTAATGGCCAAAGGAGGCAAGATAATGAATGCCAAATAAGCAATGTTAGTGAAACAGAGCTTGTTCATAAAGCCTGGGGTTAAAACTAAAAATAAGGAGCAAAAGGAGAAGAAGGAATCGAAGAAAAGTAAGGATGACTGGGTTAGGAAGTATAATAATTACACTCCGTTAAATATGGGCATTCACCATGTTTTGGAGGAAATCAATCATAGCAAGGAGATACGATGGCCTGAGAAGTTAAGAGCACCTGCTGGGAAGAGGGACATGTTCAAGTACTGTGAATTTCATAAAGACCATGGACATACAATGGATCATTGTATTTCTCTATAGAACGAGATAAAAACCTTAATCCGCTGAGGAAAACTAGACAAGTTTGTTAATCGGCAGGACGAAAGAGGATCTCGGCAAATGTCAAAATCTCCATCCAAGCCTAAAGATGAGAAAAAAATAATTCATGAAGATGATCAGGAAGATGATCCCGATTTACCCAAGAAACCCATGCAACCAGAACGTGAGGTATTTATGCTTAGTTTGAGTTCCTTTGACTATTAGATGATTACACGTGGAGACGTTAAAGGAGGAGATCATACTGCTAAAAGAAAAGCTTACTTTAATGAGGCTCAAGCTTGTTCTTATTTTTAGAGGATCAATATAGAAGAGGAAGATTGGGTGAGGAAGGTCAACAAAGACAAGTTGGTGATTGGTTTTTCCAAGAACAACGTCTCTGGAGTCCTTTATCCCCATGACGATCCCCTAGTAGTCAAGTTCATAATTTAAGATGCAATGATCTCTAGGGTACTGATTGATGACGGGAGATCGGGATACATCATGTTCTACTCCTATTTTTAAAAATTGGACTTAAAGCTTAGCCAATTGGATCCTTATCGCAGGCCCATGATCGTCTTCTCTGGTGAAAAAGTATATCCCTTGGGCATAACCAAGCTAAAAGTTTGCTCGGCACCTGGCCGATAAGTCGGAGAGAGAAAGTACGTTTCTTTATGATGAACAAGAATGTTCAATCCGCCTACAATGTGATCATGGGTAGGGTTGGATTGAATAAGTTTGAAGTTATTCCTTCCATAGTCCATCAATGCTTGAAGTTCCTGACCAACTTTGGAGTAGGTGTTGTAAAGGGTGATTAGAAGGTATCCAAAGAATGTTATTACTCCTTTGTCGAGCAAGAAGATCTTGAAGAAATGAAGAAGAAGACGACTACTTATCAAGTGGATACAAAAGAAGCTCCAAAAAGCTTCTTTCATTGAAGTATCCAGAATGGTTGACCAATGTTGTTATGGTTAAAAATAAAAATGACAAGTGGAGAATGTGCGTGGAATACACAAATCTGAATAAATCACTTTCCTTTGCCCAGGATTGACCAGCTGGTGGATGCTACATCGGTGCATGAACTGTTAAGATTTATAGATGCCTACTCTGGTTATAACCAGATAAAAATGAAACCTATAGATAGGGAAAGTACAATTTTCATTACTCCTCGAGGAATTTATTGTTATAATTTAATGCATTTTGGTCTTAAAAATACAGGGGTAACATATCATAGGCTGGTGAAAAAAATCTTTGAAGATCACATAGGCAAAAATATGAAGGTTTACGTGGATGATATGCTAACAAAGAGCAAGAAAGCCTTTAATCATATTGGCGACCTTAGACAGACTTTTTACCGTTGGAGAAACATCAAAAGTAGTCTAGAAGCCAGTCTACTACACTAGTAAGGCCTTTTACAGAGCTGTAATCAGATATACATGCTTGAAGAAATGAGCCTTGGAAGATATTGAGTCATCCAGACATATGAAACCTTATTTACAAGCACATACCATAGTGGTGTATACTGACATGCCACTTCGGCAAAGCCCTCCACAAACCTGAGAAGTCGACGAGACTAATGCACTGTGCAGTAGAGCTGGAAGAATACGACATTTTATATGAGCCGAGGTCCTCATTGAAGGGCCAAGCTATAACTGATTTTATTGCAGAGTTTACTAATCTAGAGGTTCCCTACTAACCAGCCGAGCAGACCCCAATAGGGGAGAGCTCAGCCAAAATCATTAAAGATATGAGGAGGCAAGCAAGAAGGTATTCCATTATGGGACGTTGACAAACCAAGACTTTGACAGCAACACCCCATTATGGAATTTATACGTGGATGGATATTCATGTGCTAAATATAGTGGAAGATGTATCATATTTAACACCCCTTGGTGGACATGACCTATAAGAAGGTTTACCCGTTTATCTAGAAGAACATCATTTGAAAATTTGGTTTACCATATGCTTTCATCACTGACCATGGCACACAGTTCGAGAATGAAGAGTTTGAATGTAACACCCCGCGCAATCTGAACAACAGGGTTACTAGCCACTGCCGTTGAACTACGTCGGGTGCTACTAAATAAATACCATTCTCATCATGTGACAAATATGAGGCAATAAAATTCAATCCACAAGATAAATTATAATCAATCCCAAATGATAATGACTAAAAAATGCGATAAAAGAAATCCACCACATGCTAAAAATACAAATGAATCCAATCTCCAATAATAAAATTAATTAAAATCTGAATAATAAACCAACTGTAAATACTCCAACTGAAATCCTCAAACAACTTTGGAACCGAATGGCCCAATACCCCAAATGAAGTCTCATAATGAAATACGACGGAAAGGAAAGTCTAAACTAAATAAACCAGTAAAGTAAATAAACTTCAGCTGCACCTCCAAACAATAATCTCCTCCAAAACTTATCCTGAAAAGATTAGTCAACGTAAGAGGTCAAAGCCCCAAGCATGAATACAAACTACTCCCCTCAAATAGGATCCTTGAATCCAGACAGTAGCATTATACGAGATAAATATTATAATAGAATATTTTAATTAAATGAAATATAATTAAACGCGATAGCACAAATCACTAACTATCCTCAGTAATTGTTATTCACAATGCACACCAATATGATTTTAAATAACTAAGCCCCATGTTGTTAATTTAATTAAATTAACTTAATTTATCATTCTTCTCAGTTTTACTATAACGGTCCTCCCGCCCCGGGTGGTATTTCTACCAAAGTTTTACATTCCCCTTGTCAATGGCCTAGCTGGTACGTTTAAACTGTCGATCCCGCCCTATGATAAGGTTCCACACACGACACGACATAAAACACTAGTTGACCCATTTAAACTGTCGGTCCTTGCACATTATGTCGCCCAAATTTTAATACCCATTTTTATCTTAGGCATTAATTCTCATTGGTTTACTTAATCTATTTACCCCACCCTTATTATCGATGTGAGATCCTCAGAATACCCCCTAATCCCATACCTAAGGGTCCCCAAAGTACACATAAGTCCTATCCTACATATATGATGAAATACCAACATCTATCACGTCCTAGTCTCATGCTTAGTCTAGCGTAATGACGGTAAAGAATAAAAATCTACCCCACCCCGGAATGTAAAATTCACACGAATCTACACTAACTAGTCCCAATACCTAGCAAGCATAAATCATAAACAAGGCCTGCCTACTAGTTCCATACCTAGTAAGCATCCTATAATAGAGGTGAGAAACATACTACCCAAAGGCCCCTCGTCCCCGCGATGGCAAAAGTGACTAAAATGAACCACACAATACACAATTCATAAGCATAACCTAGCAATTTAATCAACAAGGTCCCAATTAAATTTAATTCAATTAATAACATCGTCGTCGTTTTCAACACCATTATTTTCATTTAATAATGTTAAATTAATTAACATGCAATAATATTCCATACGTCATAATCGTTCTCTTTTATAAGTCATCTAATTTTTATAAGTGTGAACGCGTCCCATTAATCATTTAAAATCTCCACAAAATTCTACATGCGAACCTACACCCAAAATTATCAAAACCCCAAAATATAACCTACACACCCAAGGGTTTCAAGGTTTAATTTATATTTAAAAGTTTCAAAAAAACAGTCCCATAATTAAGTGTCCACTTTCTCTTATTAAGTTACTAATTGATTTTCAGAAAAACATGTAATTAAGTATTTAGGCAACACTTAAAACGAATAATACTAAAGGAAAGGAGTAGAGTATTCATGACTGTGATTAAGATGAAGAAATTTTGATTAGACGGTGGGGTTTTTCTCAAAAAATTAGCAAAGAGTTGTTCTTGGATAAACTTGATTAAACACCAATTAAGCCTTCAAAACTTGCGACAAAACTTTGATTATGTTGGAGGTTGATGATTATGGTTGAGAGGAAAATATTTTGGAAGAGCTCAACTCAAGAAAGCCTTTTTCCAATTATTTGGCATCGACTACATGAATCCTATTTTTCCATTCCATTATGTCCAGTGCAATATCTTCGGTTGTGTCACATGATATTATGTCCTTTTTTATAATATCCCACCAAGTCAATTTAGGCCTACCTCTACCCCTTGTGTTACCACCAATACTAACTAAATCACTCTTCCTTACAGGAGTTAGGGGTGTTCAGAAAACCGAATGGACCGACGGATCGTCCCGGGCCGAACCGGACCGTCATAATTTTTCCGTTTTTTTTAATCGTTCCGGTCCTGGGTTTTTTTTTACAGACCGGTCTAATCGGTCCGGTCCTCCGTCTCCCTTAATAAATCCCGGTCTGGACCGAACCGGACCGGTTACTCTAATATATATGCATGTAATTATATTTATACATATATAGTATATTATATGCATTTAGAGTTAAGTTATTAAAGGTACGATGGTCCAAAAAAAAGAAAGGAAGTAAGTAAAGAAAAACCCTAATCAAACTACACGCACACTTCTCTTCTCTCTTTGGCAAAGACAAGAAGAGTTTGATTTGCTCTCCAGCCTTATAGATCTGCGGCAGTTCCCACACCACACCGACATATCTCCTCTCCCCTCTCCCCTGTGCCGACACCTCCCCTCTCCCCTGTGCCGCGACGCGACTCCGTTTTCCCCTGCTACGCCATTTTCCCTTTGCCACGAAGCCGTTTCCCCTTCCCCAGCCGCGACGCCACTGCGCAGACAGATCTATCTCCGTCCGTCGCTGCTACTGGTACCTTCCAATCCATTTTTGGCTCAAATATGGATTCACCCTTATGTTCCTTATATAAAAAAAACTATTCCTTATATTCTTCATGCTTGGCTCAAATTTACGCTTATGTTGGTATATAAAAAAGCTATTTTGTTTTGATTATAAAAAAATGTTTGTTATAAAAATCTGTAATTGTTTGTTTGCTATAAAAAAAACTGTTTTTATAAACTGTTTGTTACAAAAAAAACTGTTTTGTTTTGATTCTTTGAAAGTTTTAGAGGCTGATATACAACATGCCAATATGGGTTTTGCTTATTTGACTGTATGATGTGTTTCTATTAGTATTTTTGTTTTGATTATAAAAAAAAATGTTTGTTATAAAAATCTGTAATTGTTTGTTTGCTATAAAAAAAACTGTTTTTAAAAACTGTTTGTTACAAAAAAAACTGTTTTTAAAAATTGTTTTGTTTTGATTCTTTGAAAGTTTTAGAGGCTGATATACAACATGCCAATATGGGTTTTTCTTATTTGAATGTATTTTGTTTTGATTATAAAAAAAATGTTTGTTATAAAAATCTATAATTGTTTGTTTGCTATAAAAAAAAACTGTTTTTAAAAACTGTTTGTTACAAAAAAAAACTGTTTTTAAAAACTGTTTTGTTTTGATTCTTTGAAAGTTTTAGAGGCTGATATACAACATGCCAATATGGGTTTTGCTTATTTGACTGTATGCTGTGTTTCTGTTAGTATTTTTGTTTTGATTATAAAAAGAAATGTTTGTTATAAAAATCTGTAATTGTTTGTTTGCTATAAAAAAACTGTTTTTAAAAACTGTTTGCTACAAAAAAAAACTGTTTTTAACAACTGTTTTATTTTGATTCTTTGAAAGTTTTAGAGGCTGATATACAACATGCCAATATGGGTTTTGCTTATTTGACTGTATTTTGTTTTGATTATAAAAAAAATATTTGTTATAAAAATCTGTAATTGTTTGTTTGCTATAAAAAAAACTGTTTTTAAAAACTGTTTGTTACAAAAAAAACTGTTTTAAAAACTGTTTTGTTTTTATTCTTTGAAAGTTTTAGAGGCTTATATACAATATGCCAATATGGGTTTTGCTTATTTGACTGGTATATTTTTTAGTGTTCCTTGCTTAAATTCATATGATAATTCATATGGTGTAACTAGTTTAAATTTATATGGTATATTTTGTAGATAATGGCCGCCCAAATGGATGAAAATGAAGGTGGGCTTCCCTCTACCCAAGCTGTAATGCAAGGTACAAATGTCCCTCCTAAACCCCCTATAAATCCAGAAGTTAAATGTTCGAAACGAAAATTGAATGCTTGGGAGCATTTTACCGAAATTCAAGGTTGTGATCCAAACAAACGTAGGGCAAAATGTAATTATTGTCCCTCAACATATGCTTGTGATCCAAATAAAAATGGAACTAAAAATATGTTGGCCCACATCAACAAGTGTAAGAAATTTTCGGGAAGGTGTGATGAGAAACAAAAAAATTTGTCATTTAAAAAAGAAGATGGGGCGTGTCCTAGTCTTGTAGCAATTGGTTTTAGTTTAGAAGCTTGTCGTGATGCTCTTGCTAAGATGTTAATTATTGATGAATTGCCTTTTCGGTTTGTTGAGGGCGAAGGATTTTGACAATTTATGAGAATAGTTCAACCGAAATTTACAAAAATCTCAAGTCGTATTACGGTTGCAAGAGATTGCTTAACAATATATTTGAATGAGAAAATAATGTTACAAAGTGATTTGAAGGGCAAAAGAATATGCATCACAACGGACACATGGACTTCTATTCAAAATATCAATTACATATGCCTCACGGCTCATTATATTGATGATGAATGGAAGTTACAAAAAAAGATTTTAAACTTTTGTCAAGTCCGAAGTCATAAGGGGGAGATGCTAGGGAAGGTTATTGAATCATTGTTAGTGGAATGGGGGATTGATACCATTTTCACCGTAACCGTTGACAATGCTAGTTCTAATAATGGTACCATTAAATATTTACAAAGGAAAACCAAATCTTGGAAAGGTACTATTTTAGAACATGAGTATTTGCATATGCGATGTTGTGCTCATATCTTAAACCTAATTGTGGGTGATGGGTTAAAAGAAATGGATGAGTCGGTTGTTAAAGTGCGCAACGCAGTGAGGTATGTGAGGTCCTCCCCTTCTAGGTTGTTAATGTTCAAAATGTGAGTAGAGAAAGAGAAAATTGAGAGTAAGGGTATGTTGTGTTTGGATGTTCAAACAAGGTGGAACTCCACCTATTTAATGCTAGATGTAGCCGAAAAATTTGAGAAAGCTTTTGAAAGGTTAGGGGAGGAGGACAAAAATTATGCTTCTTACTTTAATGGAGAATTTGAAATCCAAGAGGATGATGAAGTGAGGGGGAGGGTTAGGGGCGGGAGGACTATCTTAGGGCCTCCTTTGAGTGTTGCTTGGGAGAAAGTGAGGGCACTTGTGAAATTTTAAAGATATTTTACAATGCAACATTGAGATTTTCGGGTTCATTATTTGTTACTTCAAAATTTGTTTTTCAATGAGCTTGTTATAATACAAAACAATTTGAACCAATTGAAAAGAAGTGGGGATTATCACATATCTTCGATGGCGGATAACATGGTTAAGAAAATGGACAAATATTGGAATATTGAAAAGATAAACTTGTTGTTACTTGTTGCGGTCATCCTTGACCCTAGATATAAATTGGGATATGTGTCATATTGGTTTGATAGCATGTATGAAAGTAGTGTGGCAAAAGAGATGACACGGAGAGCAAAAAATGTACTTGTGCGTTTGTATGAGTGGTATGGTGATAATAATGTGCAAAATGGTTCATCACAAAATGCATCACCATGTGACGTCGTTAAATTAGTAGTTGATGGTGGAGATAATGATGTTGATGGGCATGCTTTTTTAGCTACCCAATTTAAAAAACATTTAGAGTCGGGAGATAGTTTAGGGCGTAGTAAGTCGGAGGTTGAGAAGTACTTGATTGAGACTAATGACGATGCAACCAAAAAAAGCTTTAATGTATTAATGTGGTGGAAGAGTAATTCATTTAGGTACCAAGTTCTTTCTCGTGTGGCAAGGGATGTATTGACAATTCCGGTGTCAACCGTGGCCTCCGAGTCGGCATTTAGCACGGGGGGTCGTATCCTTGACCCATTTCGTAGTTCACTTTCCCCCAATACGGTGGAAGCGCTTGTTTGTACCCAAAATTGGCTCAAGTCTTCATCAAAATCAATTAGCCTTAGAGATGCCATGGATGAGGTGGAACAACTTGAGCAATTGGATGGAGGTAACTAACATATATCATAATTTTAAATTATTAAGTTATTAGGTGTAATTTAGTTTTTAAATCATTATCATATTATTTTTACAGATTTGTTGGGAACATCAACAATTGTGGATTGGCAATGACTTCGTTCGTATTATTGAGGTAAAGTGAATAATTTTTTTTTTTTTTATATTCTTGGTTGCATTTTATTTGGACTATTTTTCTATCTATTCTAAAATTATTTATGATCATTTTCAGGTTTATAGAGGAGATTATTTTGGGCAGCATTATGGATGGTTCCATTATTTTGGATGTTGCGGTTACTTCGGCTAATATTTATTAATTTAGACATTTTATTAGCGCATTATTAATTTGTATTATTATGGACAACCTTGCGGTTAAATTTGGACAACTTTATTTTGTGTTATTTGGACAGTTTATATGTCCAAATTTTGACAGTTTATGACAGCTTGATGTGATTGTATTATTTGGGCATCTTTGGACAGTTTTTATTTATGCTAAAATTTGAACATTATGTTATTATTTTGGATAAGTTTGGACAGATTTTAAGGTAAAAATTGGGCAGTTTTTATAGTAAGATATGAGCAGTTTTTATAGTAAAATTTGAGTAGTTTTTGGATAAATTTTGGGCAGTTTTTATGATAAAATTTGGGCAGTTTTTTGGATAAATTTGGGCAATTTTATGATATTTGAGCAGTTTTTTATAATAAAATTTGGGCTGTTTTTATTTTTAAAAAGATTATTTCAATAAGATTAGGACCGACGAGTTTGACCGGACCAACCATATAAAAAACCGAATCGACTAAGCCCGAAAAATCGATTTAAGCGGTCCGGTCTTGGTCCTTTTATTTTTAGGACCGGTATAATCGGTCCGGTCCTTAAATTCATTAAAAATCGGATCGGACCGGACCGCGAACACCCCTAACAAGAGCTACCATTGGTCTACGCTTGACATGTCCAAACCATCCAAGTCGATTTTCTCTCAATTTATCTTCTATAGGAGATACTTTTACCATTTCATGAATTTGTTCATTTTTAATTTTATCCTTTCGAGTTTTACCACAAATCCATCTTAGCATTCGCATCTCCGCCACACTCATTTTCTGCACACTTTAATTCTTAGTTGCCCAACACTCTGTCCTATATTACATAGCGGGTCTAATGGGTGTCCTATAAAATTTCCTTTTAACTTCAAAGGTATACGCCTATCACACAAAATGCCGGTATCAATTCTCCACTTAACCAAGCCTGCTCTAAGCCTATGAGTAACATCATCACTAATATTTCCATCTTTTTAAATAATTGATCCTAAATAACGAAAATGATCATTTCTACGTATATCTTGACCCTCCAATTTCACCACATCTCTATTTGTCCTCTTATTACTACTAAAATTTTACTCCACATATTCTATTTTAGCTTTGCTTATTTTAAATCCTCTTGTTTCTAAAGTTTCTCTCCACAATTTCAACCTAGCATTAATCCCCGTCTTAGTCTCATGCGCTAAAATAATATCATCTGCAAATAACATACACCATGGCACCTCATCTTGTATTTGTCCAGTCAACTCATCCGTAACAAGAGCAAAGATATAAGGACTTATTGTTGAACCTTGGTGTAGACCTATCGTAATTAAAAATTCACTACTTTCTTCGGCTGATATTCTTACTGTAGTCATCGCACCATCATACATATCCTTGACCACATTAATATATCTGTGAGTCACTCCTCTTTTATGTAGAACCCACCATATTATATCTTTGGGTATCCTATCATACGCCTTCTCCAAATCTATAAAAATCATATGAAGACCCTTCCTTTTCGCCCTATACCTCTCCATTAATCTCTTCAATAAAAAGATCGCTTCCACTGTTGACCTCCCAGGCATAAACCCAAATTGATTCTCAGATATTATTGTCTTCAATCTCAGTCTATATTCAATCACTCTCTCCCAAAGTTTCATTATATGACTCATTAACTTAATACCACGATAATTTGAACAACTTCGTATGTCCCCTTTATTTTTATAAATAGGTACTAAAACACTTTTTCTCCATTTATTGGGCATCCTATTAGTCATTAAAACTCTATTAAATAATTTTGTAAGCCATGATACTCCATCCTCCCCTAAGCACTTCCAAACCTCAATAGGGATACCATTTGGTCCTAAAGGCGTCCTTGTTTTTATCTTTTTAGAGCAATCCTGACCTCTGTTGTCCTAATTCTGCGGGAAAAAATATTTTATCGAGTCTCCCTAAGTCCCTTTATATCTAATCTACTCCCAATATCTACATTTAATAACCTCTCAAAGTACTTTTTCCATCTTTCCATAATTTCATCATCTTTGACTAGAACTCTCGAATCATCACTTTTGATACACTTAGCGTTATTAAAATCTTTTGTTTTCCTGTCCATAAGTTTAGCAAGCTTATAAATGCTTTTTTCCTCGTGTTTCTAATTTTATATAAAGATCACCACACGCTTTTAACTTAGCATCTCTTTCCTCTTTCTTAACTACCTTTTTAGCCCATTTATATTTCTCAAAATTTTCTTCATTTTTATTTGTCTGCCATGTTTTAAAGCACTCCCATTTAACTTTTACTATATTTTGTACCTCTTCATTCCACCACCAAGTTTCTTTAGACTGTGGCCCCTTGCCTTTTGATTCTCTAAGAATTTCTTTTGATATTGTCCTAATGCATATGGCCATTTTATTCCACATTATGTTAGTCGCTTCTCCAGTATTCCATGTTGCTTCATTTAAAACTTTATCTTTAAATAGTTTTAATTTCTCTCCTTTTAAGTTCCACTACCTAGTTCGTGGGTTAATCTTCACTTTTCGCACTCGTGATTGATTTTTAATATTTATATCCAACACCATTATAAGTTATTAAGAGTTCAAGCCTCTTTTTAAAACATGTATTTACTAGTACAAAATCATAAGCCAGTGCAATATATAAGATAGACTCTCCCCCGTCGTTCGTATCTCCAAAACCATATCCTCCATGCACGATCTCATATCCTAAACGATCTTCTCCTACATGACCATTAAAATCCCCCTATACAGATTTTCTCACCTACGGGTATTTCTTGAATTAGTTTATCCATTTGTTCCCAAAATTGTACTTTAGTGTGCTCATCTAATCCTACCTGGGGTGCATAAGCACTAACAATATTAATTATGTTTTCACCTAATACCAATTTTACAAGTATAAGTCTATCACCTTTCCTAATAACGGTTACGATATCTTCCTTAAAGTTCTGATCTACTATTATTCCAACTTCGTTCTTATAGACACCACATTATAATACCCCCTTAAACTCTCCTTAAGTCCCTAGCACCTCCCTTCACCATTTCAAACCCAAGTCATACCCCGGGTACTGACCTAAAGGCCATCGGGCACTCCCAGGCTCCATTTGACCAAAAGTCAAACTATTTAGCTCGAATGAGACTGAATGAATATTCGAAGGGCACTGAATCCCCTTTCCAATGGTCTATCTCGTGCATAATTCTGACTTACGATGCGGACGAACGACCTGTTTTCCCCCGAAACTCGATCAAGAGGTCACCGGACGATCCCAGGCTCCATTTGACCAAAGTCAACTCTTTATCTTGAAAGAGACTGAATGAATCTTCAAAGGGAACTGAATCCCCTTTCCAACGGTCCATCCCGTGCACGATTGTGACTTACAGTACGGATGAACGATCCGTTTTACTTCGAAAGGTCACCAAACGCTTCTAGGCCCCGGTTGACCAAAGTCAACTCCCTAAACCAGGTCAAACTCTTTGGAATGTCGAATTACATATCCTAACCTTTCTAACGGTCCACCCCGTGCGCAATTCTTACTTACCATGCGGACGAACGACCCGTTTTCGTCCGACAATTCCCCATCCAAAGGACCGATGAACACTTTCGAGCCACATTTGACCCAAAGTCAACTCCCAAACCCGGGAGCAGTCCAAAGGACTTTCGAAGGTCTCTGAAATACCTTTCCAACGGTTCACCCCATGCACTATTCGAATCAACGACTCGCGCTCTACTACCAATTTTTTGAAGGAACTTGAAAGACACTGCCAAACGATAGGTTCCATACCCTGCCTATCGAGAGTGTGCCTAAACACACCTGCCGAATGGCAGGGCCAGGCCTATGCCGATAGGCAATGTCTTAATCCTATAAAAAGGAGGGCCTAACCTCATTCCAAAAAGGAGAAAAATCAGAGATCCATTACTCTTAGCAAGTTCAGAAAACCCCTCTCGAAGTTAGCGTGATTTCCCCATCCAAATCCCTTTCCAACCTTCATCTTTCATCACCTTGTTCATCAAACTTGGTGAATTAAGTACCCTCCATCATCACCCAAGTGAAAGGGATGCTCTCCAACATCCAAGATCAAGCTCAAGATCTCGATGAAGGTCCAACTCTTTCAACTCTCTCTTTAAATTCCCCTAAATTCGCATTAACTTGTTTTTTATTACTTAGAACTTTTATTCTCTTATATCACATATCCTAATATACTTTTTATTTAGTATTATTGCGCATCTCTTATTTTCATATAAATAAAACCCAAAAAATAAGAAAAAGAGGATTTGCTCATAAATTCCAAACGAGAATTCTCACACTTTTCTCACAACTAAAACACTTTCTTACACACACACACACAAATAAGAGAAGTCCCCAGTTGGATTCATGGGATATATCCCACCCCTTATTTTGCATATGAACTACGTGTACTTTGATGCCTCTATAGGCTACGTAGGCGTCCCGGGGTAAAACCTGAGACTCGAGTCCTTTTTCTACTTTTTCCACGTTCTTTAAACTTAACTCTCTTAGATTCTATATACTTACATATACACATATTTGTTCTTAGTGGCATATTATTCCACATGCGTTATCATTCCCTTATAATGATCGACGCTAGGATAATCGCATAAATCCTATTTTATAATATTATTTTTTAGGAACATTCCTATGGATGACTCGCTTTATCTCTTCCATGATACAAGTCGATGATTCCTATATCTTCTACGTATATACATGCACACACATCACGGGGAAATAAAGAAAAATAGAAACAACCCATGAGAGACCGTAAGGGCGTAATGGGTGCCTAACACCTTCCCATTTCGTAACTTAGCATCCAGACCCTTTTCGAATCATTTTGGTTTCATACGTATCAGTATGTCTTTGGATGCTATCCTTCGGGACGACTCCCTTTTCTTTTATCTGTTTTGAGTAAAATAGACTAGCGACTCCATCTCTCTACATTTTTCACCTCATCAACGACGCCGGCCGAAGCGCTCTTGAGAGGGACGCGCGGGACCAAGGGTCCTCTCCCGTCACAAGGATCGGGGATGCCCACAGTTCTTATTTCTATATTTTACTGTATAATATATTTTAAATACTATATTTTCTATTTCTCTAGATTTCTCACCGACCCATTTAGTTTCTTATAAATAAGATATGTTAACTTTTCTTCTTATCATTGATATCTACTAACTCCATCCATTTTTCTGTCATAGTCCCTATGTTCTAAGTCGCTAACCTAAGTCTAGTATCCTGGAATAGATTCTTTACCCGCACACGTCCAGCTTGTTGCAGGAACCCTTGCATATTTATCGTCGCATTCGGGCATCGATGCGATGCCCCTTGCCTATTTTTTGAGAGACCCGGTGGCAGGCGCAACACATCGCTTAAGGGGAATGCCCTAGCACTAGCATGCATATTCATAGAATTCATGTTCATAAGGATCTGATAAAGTTTTACGCTGGCTGTCAGCTACCTAACGCAACCCTCCTCCTTTATCCGGGCTTGGGACTGATGGTGTCAAAAAAATAAGAAGTTAAGCACGACACATGCAGAGTTTTGGAAGATCTCTCTGGTGAAAAACTTGTGAACAAGTGATTATGAGAAGTCCCCCCACGAATTAGAATCATTAAATAGTTATTAGGAATCCTAAACCTATTAAAACTCTAATTAAACCACCGACTCAAACTGGGCCTGTCGACCCGACCAAATCAATTCGGTCAAGGGAGAATCGATTCACCCCTGACGAATCTGCCCAATTCCACTAGTATTAATATATAAGGAAAAATTATAAAAAATTCACTTAAAACTCCATTTTAATTCCGCTTGAAATTCTACTATTCTAATATTAAAACCAACATATTTAATTAACAAAAAATTTAAATCCAAACTTTTATTTTTCTCGAATATTCCTTTAATAAAAATACGGAGTGTTACATTGAAGCGTATTGTACCCATTCCAAGATCCAAAAGCTTCATTATGCTCCAGGTCATCGTCAAAGCAATGGGCAGACAGAGGTGACAAATAGAACTTTGATTATGGGTTGAAGAAAAGATTTGATGATTCCAAGGGCAACTGGATCAATGAATTACACTTAATTCTATGGGCATGCCGAATAACTCCAAGAGTTGCTAAAGGAGAAATTCCATACATGTTGGAATTTGGGATATAAGCAATGGTACCAGTCGAGCTCGGCCTACTAACTCATAGAGTGTTGAATTTTAACTCCCTTGTTAGTGATTTAATGTGAAGGCTAGACTTTGATGTGTTGGAAGAGGTACGTGAAGATGCTACTTCGAGGAATGCTACCAGTCAACAAAGGACTGCACATTTTTACAACAAAAGAGTGAAGTCGACCAACTTGAAAGAGGGGGATTATGTCCTTAAAAAGGTGATTCAGAAGAAAAACAAGCTTGAAGCAAATTGGCATGGACCTTATCGTATCTCGGTAGTCATCCAACCAGGAACATATAGGGTTGAAACTCTGGAGGGGGAAGAATTTAAAATATCCTTGGAATGCCGAGCAACTCATAAAGTACTACCAGTTATCTAACAAGCAAAATCTTTTGTAATCCTTTATTTCAATATTAATAAAGAGTTGGTTTCTTCCATTTTATCGATTTTTTGTTGGAGTATGGTGTGGATCCCCACAAAATAAGATTTTAATCTTGTGTACTTGGTCGACAATTTAAAATTTGGTCGGTAAAGGAAATACTTGGTTGACGGAGGCAATACTTGATCGGCAAAACAAATTAAACCCAAGTCAAAACAGGATTTTAGTCCTCAGTACTTGGTAAAAAAAATTAGGGATAAAACTCTGTATGAAAATCAACAAGTTTTATCCAAACTGAGCAAAATAGAGGAAGAACATTATGAAAATTCCTAAACAGGAATATAAACACATATTCCCCATACGCTTGGTCACCATTGGTAATTAATGTTAAACCTAAAAATTTTGGCTGCATTAGTAGAACCTATGGCAATACCACTGGTAACTAGTCCTAAACTTGGATCTAAATCTAGGTGCATTAGTAGAACCTATGGCAGCATCAATGGCAATTGGTGATAAACTTAGAAATCTAATTGCTTCAGTAGAACCTATGAAAACATCATTGATAACTGGAACTAAATCTAGGCAAATGTCTAAGTGTATCAGTAGAACTAATGGCACAACAAGTTCATCCAGACATTCAGAATTTAACAAGATAAATTAATAAAGAAAATAACGCATTTAAGTTATATAAATGATGATTACATGTAAATGTTGTTTTACAAATGAAATACATGACAACTACTCTATTGGATATTTTCCTTCAGACTTGGAGGAAATCGATGCTTTTTCCATGCCTGCAGGAGGATCATCCAGGGTATAAGGAGAGTCGATGAAATTAAAATCTTGATGCATTCTCCTATTACTGCTGCTCGTCTTGTCCAACAAATATGAAGGACAAACTACCTCTAACTCACCATCTAGCCCATAAACCCTAAGTATTAATATATCAAGAACTGGGGAATGGTTTCTACAGGGATCCAACTGACGTTAAGATTGAAGGGACATTTTTCACGGTCTAAGAACACAGGATCAGCCCAACTAAAGTATCGTATCCCCTTTTTGCATCAGCACCGCTACCGACTCCGCTGGGGAATACGATATGACTAACACAACAAGCTAAAGTATGAGTTGCTACGCCAAGCTGCCACACTGGGTTGCCTCGGTTTCTTAATCCCAAACACTGTTGCTAATGGGGGAATTATCCCTAATCTCAGGATTACCTTCAAGACCCCTCTACAGAATCATTGGAAGAATGTTGTTCCATCTTGGCCATAAATTAGAAAAACGGAGTAACAACCGATCAACAAAAGAATAAAATATAACAACAATTAAGAAACAATATAAAGAAAAAGTTCTTTTATTGATATATAAAGTGAAGTTACGAGTATAGTATAGAAAAAACAAAAGAAAGACAAAAAGGCCAAATGCCGAGAAAGTCTACACATTCTCTCTATCAGTTTCAACGCTTCCACCTTGGTCGGCAGAAGGGGCAATTGGATTATCTTTCTCGGTAGAGGGTATGGTTGACTCAACAACGTTATTAAATTGGTCAGTTGAAGAATCAACCACTAGAGAAGACTCCTAGAACCAACATCGTCTTTAACTTTATCGTCCATGTTGGGAGAAGATCCATGCTCATATCTTTGGAAGAGTTCAGAGTCTTCTTCTATGCCGACCTCCTTCAGTGTAACAGATCAACCATCCTTGAAATATTTTCTCTTTGCATACTAAATTTGAGCAGAGGCAGCAGAAATGACTTTGTACCAACCTTTGTTGAAGGATGCTTCCCAAATTTTATTCCTATTGGCCTTTTCAGAGGAGTGATGTTTTCCTAGATTGAAGGATAATCGTATCATCTTTTTGTCGAGCTTCTTCACAATCTTAGTCTTCTCCTCCCAAGTTTTCTTCTCTGTCTCTAAGGCTTGTTGAGACTCAAGCAAAAACTGTTTAAGACCATCAAAGGCCTCTTCCACATCATCTGAAGAAGAACGAAGAGCGTCTTCCTTCACCAACAGCTGGTTGAAATCAACCAGGAAATGCAAAGAAGAAAAACAAAGTTAGCACATGAAGTAGAAGATAATGGAAAGAGAAAGCATAAAGAAAGTGGTATCACCAGAGCAAGGCTTTGAGTTGCCATCTCAGATATCTTTAGTCGGGGCATAGAAGTAGCAGCACACCTATGGTTTGGAAGAGTACCAGACTTAATTAATTTCCAGGTCCTATGGACAATGAAGGGCCAACACCGGATGGAATAATACTAATCGTGTTTTGTTGGTCGGTATTAACAGCTTCTTCAACTTGCTTGGAATTATTACCTCTTCTCAAATATTTAAAAGAGAATCCTCTCCCTTGTTGGCTGGGGGCTTCTTCCCAGCATCATCCTTCTTTGTGGCCCCATCATCTACAGACTTGTGGGTGCCAGCAGTAGCAGCATCCCCAAGAACATTAGGGGATTTCCTTTTTCCCATGGTCACTGAGAGAGGAATGTCTGAGTCGAAGAAAGAGGATGGGTCAATCATAGGTTCACCATGACCAGATGTGGAGGAGGTGAAAATTGGGTCTTTGTCCAAGTCAATCATAACAGATGGTACAACAACTGAAGGTCAGGATACAAAGGAAATGAGAGAGCTCTTATAATTCAGTAAGTAGGAGTCCGACCTGATATGCTCCTCAACTATTCTTTGATGGATACCCCAGAGAAACTTGAGCTCGTCAAGTTTAATGTCACCCTCATTGGAATACTTTCTCTTCCTCTCAACTGCAATCAAACAAATAACAAATATTAGATAGCATATTAGCAGGTAATTCATCAGCGTGAATATATAAAATATATTACAACCTATGCCATGACCCTCTTAAGGGCTTCTTGGTCGATTGTATACTTCTTCCCTTTTTCAGGTACATATTGCCAATTTTTAGCAATAACCCCATGATCGAAGTAGTCCCTATTGGAATCAGACAAATTGATGACTAGAGCTCTATTAATAGGCCTAGTTTTCAAATAGTATGTATTATCACCGGTGACCCATTTGTAACAGAACGTAATCTCAGGGATACCGATATGGGTCCCATAAATTTGATTAAGCCTATGGACACTATTAACTATTCTCCAGGTGTTGGGGGCTGCTCTAGTAGGTACAATATCAAAGTATTGACAAAACTCTAAGTAAAAATGAGTTGGGGGAAAAGTGAAGCCATATTCAGCTATGAATGAAGAAGGAACCCAATGACCTTCAAATAAAGAGAAAACATCTACAAGGGGACTAGGGAACTCTAAGCCTACCCAGTCTGGTATATTCCATTCCTTTATAAACTCATCTAGAGAGACAACAACGTAAACCCTTATTCAATATGAAGAAAAGAAGAAAAGGAAAGGATTCTTACAGAAGATTAAGGATTCAGAAAGAACTAAAAGGAAGGAAGAACGATAGCATGAAATCTCAAGGGTAGCAACAAAACTTAGAAGGTTTGGAGTAGAGAGACGATCGAAAAATTCACCGCCTTTTATAGATTGCCTAAAAAACTGGCGACTGTAGCGATTGAAGTAAACCGACGATTGAAATTATGGAGGTGATGCAAAAAAGACGTATTTACCCTGATGCGGTTCGCTGTAATTCATGATATTTACAAAAATACCATTGGCAACATACACCACTAGCAATACTAGTAAAATTTTACAATTGTGGGAAATTGGCAATCGACCAAGTATCATAATGTAGCCCGAGCTACGACTAGGACTAAATGCTCCATACTTTCAAGCAAGCATCAAGCATGGAACATTGGGGGCTTCTGTTGATACAAAAAATTACTCACTGACGTGGACCAACCATAGATGGACACGTGTCATCCTACATGGAAAGAATCCTAGTCATTAAATCATAGCATCGTCGACCAAGACCTGGGAGGCCGACCAACATGCAAAATGCCGACCAACTCCAAGAAGGCCGACTAATAGTGGGAATGCTGACCAACTTGATTAGCAAAACGCCAACAACCAAGAGCACTATGGACGTTATGTACTGATGTAAGTGCCTAATTTATAAAGGCATTCCATCCATTAATATTCCATCTCTCTATCTCCTTACTTGGCTATAAATACATTGTAATCCCTTCATCAAGGGCACATTCAAGTCATTCAAGACACGAAAGGAAAGATATAATACAATGCAATAAGAAACATAGTGGACGTAGGCTTTCCTTTATAGCCGCACCACTTTAAAAACCTTTTGTCTCACTATTTTATTTATACATATTTATCTGTGATTAAGAAATTAGACCTAGTCTAGTTTTTTACATCAATAATATTACTTCTCCTTAAACCTAGATTTCTCTCCAAGTATGCTTTAATTACCTTATTAACCTCATCCATCCAATAATCACTATATTAATCCTATCTAAACCTCGCTTTCTTTTCAAGGATGATGTAATTACCTTATTATCCTCATCCATCCATCAAACTAATTACTTAGCTTATTTTCCAAATAATAAATTAAATTCCTTATTTAAAATAAATCATAAGTAAACATTTTAAATTTTATTCTTTTCTCAAATAAAAACTCAAATTCTAATTAACTCCAAATAAATTTGAAAGTTTCTTATAATATTTTATTTTCCACTTATAAAAAATTTGATTTTCACTTAAAATAATTATTTAAGTTTCTCCCCAAAATTTTTGAAAATCCAATTTAAATCCTAAAAAATATGATTAAACTAATTATTTTAATTAATAAAATTCTTTTCAATATACGGTGTATTACATGTCAACGCTTGAAGGAGTTGAGTCGGTTGTGTAAGTCTTCTGTCGTGTTCTTTTGTAGTTCCTAACATAGTGAATTGCGTTGGCTGAGCCGTCCAATGTTATTTCGATTTGGATTTCGTGTATTGAGTGTTGTCTGATTGATTTATTTTATCTTGATATACTCACCTAGATTCATGCTTTAGGTTAAGATAAAATTGGTTAATCATTTAGCACAACAATCAGTTTAATTGATGTTAAGTTTAATTTAAATTTAAATTTTTTAAAAAATAGTTGTGTGTGTGTTTTGGACCTTATCTATATAAACACACTTTCACTCTTTGATTTCAAAGTTAAATATTCAAACTCTAATTAAACATTTACTTAAAGTGTGTATCAATTACAAGACACAAAAAATCATAAGTAGCCATAAAAACACTCGTAATTCTCTCTGTTTCTTTCTATCTCTTCAATGAAAACACACACACACACACACAAAAAAAAAACATCCGCAATCGTGGGCGCACGCACACCTACATGCACACCCACACACTCATACATGTATTTAAACATATACACACACTCGCCTATATACACAAACACATATATATATGCATATACATACACTCGCACATAAAGATACACACACTCAAACACACACACACGCACACACATATATACACATAACCGCACACATATATGCATAATCTCACTCATATACACACACACACACACACACACACACACACACACATACAACAAATTGGAGATCAAAATTAAGATCGGAGAGGAAAAAAGAAATCGAGCAAGCCGGAGGTGGAGAAATAAAGTGTGACGATTTGTTATTGCAAATGGGTTAGATGTGAGAGTTAGATATTATAATGGTTATTTTAGATATTTTAGTTTAATATATCTTAAGAATATGATAAATAAAAGTCAACATGATTTAAGTTATTGTTGACTAAACAACTACAACTAAAATACAGTAATCCCTTAAACTTAAAAATGTTCTAATTAAATATTTACTTATTTTTAGCCAATAATAAAAAATAAACCCAATCAATAATAAAATTAACAAAAAAAGAAAAATCCCAACCTAAAAAAAACCAATAACCAAATGAGTGGGACCCTTCCACTACTCTCATCTACCTAGCAAACCATGCATTATTCTCTCCCACACCCTCTTTCTTTCTTTGTGTGTGAAACTATAAAAGAGAATGGAACTGTTCAATTTTTTTTTGACATAAGAATTTTTTTTGCATTAATCATTATTATCCGAGTACAACACAACTTGAAAATTTGGACATGTATTTGAGAGCTAATCTAAGGTGAGAGAATTAGCCATTTTCTCTTTCAACACCCAATGGGCCACCAATTGGTATATTTAGGAATCCAAGCAACAAACATACAACAAGTTTTAGATAAATCTCTAATGTCACTAATGTTGCCCAGATTATTCTCAGGAGGGGGGGGGGGGGGGGGGGTGAATTGAGTTTAGCAAACTTTTTGGGTCAAAATAATATTTCAGAAAATATATAATTTAATACACTTAATTCAAATTTCTGATGAATAAACGTCTAATGATTCAAACCAAGAATATCAAATAAATGCAACCAAATAATTTAAACAAGTTAAAATGCAGATTTTAACACCCAATTAATTTTCGCTTTTAATAAAAATTAATATTCTGAAATAAATTTATTAATTCAAAAATAATTATTTTAACCTTAAAATAAATTTACCAGTTTTTGAAATTAATATATTTGCAAGATAGTGTGCTGAAAATATTATCTCAAGCAAGCATATGAAAATAATTAAATAAAAGTGCGAAAAATAAAATGACACTGAGATTTAACCTGGTTCGGGCAAAACCAGGCCTACGTCCCGTTCCTAGAGCTTCCGACTCCCTTGCGTTTCACTATTCCTGATCCACTTGACGGTAGGATCAAACCACTAGTACAACCGTTTCTAAGATGAAATTGAGATTCAAACACCGTAGTCCAATTTGCGGATAGGAACCAATCACTGGTACAACAACCGTAGCTAAAACTGAGCTACTGAATAAAACCCAAGCTTATAATAAAGCCTTAAAGAAATCTAATTTTTATAGTACAATGTAGAATACTGAAACTCCTTAAAATAAAATTTTCAATTTGAGTTTCTTCTTCTTTAATGAGACTTCAATAAATGATGGTAGTGTAGGCTCAAGTCTTCTTCAATGGTTGAGCAAAATGTAAAATTAATTGCTCTCTTTTCTAGTAGCCGAGTAGTAAATTTAAATGCTTTCAATAAATTCTGTAGCTCTTGCTCATATTCTCTTCTTATGTTATGTATTCAATGCATATCTTGAATATTTAAATATGTTTTCAAAAACTAGTTGTTAGACACAACCATTGTGAGCATTAAATGCTCCTGATTTTACTGAGAGAAATTATCTTCAAATATGATCTGCAAATCTTCATTTTGCTTCTCAATAAAAATGGCCATTTGAGATATGAAAATAGCATCCTCAAATTATGACTGAAAGCATAGGACTAAAAATTTCTTTTGTAGATAACCCGAAATAGCTCCTATAAATGTTAGTTCAAGAGTAGAGAGAAATACAATACTCTGATGTATAATGAAGTGAAAGCCATTTTCATGTTTTTATGATATCAAATATAATGAAAGTTACTGATAAAAATACATGATGCGTTTTTATTGATTAAATATATACTGATATAAAATAGTTATAGATAGGAATTATAAAAATCTTATAAAAAATATTGTGATCAGTTTAAAGATCTGTGTTTCTCAATGCAATCATTCGACGGATGGGACAATTCTGTCTAAGGCCGTATACACACACACACACACACACACACACACACACACTGTGTAACAGAAAATTTCAAAGGCATGGATCAAGATAAAATATACAAATAATATAGTATTTCAAAGCTGACAAAGTCTTTTACAGGATTGATGACAACTCAAAATCTTTCGGAATGTTACTTACTTTAGAACTGATGGAAATATAAGATAAAAGTAGTTGACCAAAGAAGCTATATAGGTTTATCTTTCCAAGCATATAGGCGTGTAAGAGGTATAACACAATATATAAACAAATTCAAACTAGTAACTGGGATAAATCAAATCCTTTATTGGGTACAAACATGTGACACTCCGCCTAATAAAATACCGAGTGATCAGTTCTATATCAAATTAAATGGGAATCTCACCTGGTTCATTCTTATCATCACTGTTGAAAATCTTTCTAAAACTTACTAACCACCTTGTATTAAAAAAGACATGGTGTCAAATTTTATCTTTTTATTAAACATCTTTAATAACATACGGAAGAATATATAATTAACCATTCACACAATCACTGAGTCAAACAATACTGATAATGAATAAATATAGTCTTTGCCGAGAAAACCACCGGCTACAACCAAATACCAAAAATATAAACCACAAGAACAATAAAATGAGTACATAAACTGACTGGAACAAATGAAATAGCTAGGTCGACATGCCCAAATGAAATACTGACTGCATCCTACTTTAGGAATGAAATGGCTGAAGTGGCTAAATCAAAATCCTGCAACATCCACATATGCCGCAACTGCGTAAACCTGGAATAGAATAGTTCCGGCGTCCCCGTGGTTGGACACCTTTGAAAATATTTTATAGCAAGGGTTAGAACCCAAAATATTTTGAAAATATTTAGCAAGTGAATTAAATTGCAGTAAATTAAAATGCATGAATGGTTTTCATATTTAAGCTAGTGTCACACTCCCTTGAGGATAGACTCACCCCTCAACTATTATGCACGCCAAACGCTTTGCCATATAACCCACCTGGTCACATACACTGTAACTAGTTCTCGATAATATCCTTTCTGTCACACTACTCTAGCCTGAGTATGTCTAATATACGATTTATAAGTTATTTATGACATTAACTTAATTAATCACATCTCAATTGGAACCTTATAAAATTCTCATAGTTTATATATCATCAATAAAATTCAACACATGTATTTTACCCGTGCATATTTATTCGTTCCATATATATGTATCAACTATTTACAACATTCACACCCATGTAGTAAATATATATAACCATCCTTTCGAGTAGGCACTCACCGAATATTCTCTTAAATTCTATCATCTTGAGGTATACTCATCCAATCGGACTCCGACATAGTTAGCTCCCCGAATCAGTAAAATAACATAAGCGCATTGGAGGCGTCCATAGTTTCCCCCGAAATGAGACCGAATCAAACCCAAAGAGTCTCATTCTTGACTTCGAATGCTATGACTCGGGGACTATACTCACCCCGCTCCTCAAGCCAGGGGATTCATCCACATCGCGCAACCTCCCATGATAGCACTAGAGGCGTATGCTTTCCTATAAATATTATTCACACAAATATTTATAAATCACACAAATTTATATATATATATATATATATATATATATATATATAATTTAATCCAGGATACACATGCACAATTACCCTAACACTAGCCTAACAGTCCCAAGTCTATACACCGACTTGAGATTTAAATAATTTTCACACTTATTTATTGATTACTCAAGTTGTGTCACCCAACTAAATTATCCGAACTCACTCCTACGGTCCGAAATCTCATCTTGTATAACTTATTCCTCAAATCGTACGTATTAAGGTTAACACCCTTTTATTTTGAATATTCCATAATTTATTATATAACCCTATAATAAATTAACTCGACCAAATCTGTGCCTAAGCCCCCGTAGCACTAGCCCCCAAAATTATACCCGAGTCAATATCTTGACTCAAACTTTATTTAACTACACATTAATTAATTTATTATCTTGGTATCGCTCAACCAATAATCTCGAACTCACTGACTAGGCCCGAAAATACAATATTTAGAATTTACTATTCAAATTCTCCTTAATAAATTTTGCACACTTATTAATCTAAGATTTCCAATTTACTCAATTTCTACCTTAATTCCCTTATGGATTATTTTCTCAGTTATCCCAATACTTGTCTCACTTTATGTAAATCTAATCTCCACTTTAGTCCTAATGTTCTTATTATAGAACAAAAATCACAATCAATCAATCTAGGCAACCTCCAACAGAATAACAAAACTAAAAATAACATTTTTTAAAATTTACCCCACGAATCTGTCCAGATTTTTAAAAAGTCGTTTTGAGGCATTTTGTAGCCGTTTTTGGAGAAAACGTATCAGAGAACAAAACGTAGAAAATGGGATTTTCTACGAGGCTACATGGATATAATCTCCATTTTAGGAACCAAAACGTCGAAAAACGGTTTCTAAAATGACGGTTTAATTTACCTAATTTCATAGACTTCTTCAAGTTCAAGAAGTTATCTTACAATTCAACCCTACCCATCAAAACCCAATTATCACACCCAATATGATATGAGTATAAATCTACAATTAATTTAAAAGCAAATTTGACCACTTGCCTTAGGGTTCGTAGGGTCTGAATTCTTTGATGTAGATGAGGATGATATGAAGAACCCACACACTTGTTCTTGATTTTGGCTCCCATGGCTTCTCCCACTTGCACCCAGTTTCTCTCTCTCTATAGGGGTTTTCTAAAATGTGTTATGAGTGCCACACCCTTTCACTTTTAGGGTTTAATAACTCAATCCCATTTTTAGGCTTGTGGACTTTATAAAAAGGGCCAAAACACTCTTATGTGGGCTTAAATATGCCTAAAAATACACCGAGACCCATTTACTACCCATGGGTACTCTTTTCCAACTATTTCGATCCATCCGCACTCAACCGTGCACTCAGAATTTCCATCCGAATTAATTTATAACATTCTCCATTTTTTGACCAAAAAATGCAACACAAAAATAATCCGAACAATTAAATCTCAATTTTCCAATTTAAATAAATCCTCCAAATTTAAATAAATCCTCCAATTAGATTTTCCCAAATCATGAATTTAATTCCTCCTAATAAAATAAATTCATTTTCTCCCAAATATAATTAAATTAAAGATCCTTTTGTGACACCCCGCCTAATAAAATACCAGGTGATCAGTCCTATATCAAATTAAACATGAATCTCATCTGGTTCATTCTTAGCATCACTGTCGTTCATTTATTAATTACTAACTACCTAGTGTTTCATTAAGCTGATGCTAAATTTTATCTTGATTAATCCAATTAAACAATATAATATAAAACCACAACCCAATACGAGAGTCCAACTAAAACATGCCACAAAGTAAAAATAATAGTCTGTCGAATAACGTCGACTACAAGCTGATGATGCTAAGATTTAGCACCACCGGATAAGTGATAATGAGCTCAAACAGTAGTAACCATGGCAGCCATAGAGATGTATAAGTGTATAAGTATGTAGAAGGGGATGAGTATAAGAGGAAATAAGACAATTATGTATAGTGGTTCAGCCAATTTGGCCTACATCCACTGTGAGTGTGTGATCCACTAAATATGGGCACTAATGGCCTTGGATACAATGCACATAAGCTCACTTTCTCTCTATACTGTGTGTACAAGAAGAGTTTTAGCTAGGGTTACAATAAATTGATCGATCTCCTGTGGGGTTGTAGGTGACAAGTATATATAGGTCTTGGGGGGTGTAGTGTACCCCCCAAGTATGCATGGTGCATGTGAATGATGATCTAGCCAATCCACTGTTGACACCTGTAAATGCCAAATGATGACATAATATTCCCTCACGTGAGGGTGTGATTTTGTTATAACGGTCTCCCATGTGCCATGTGAGCCTCACGCGCATTGTTCAACGCGTCTCCCAAACCACGCGCGGTGATGACGTCACCCTCGACCTATGAGACGAGGCCGAGGGCAAAGTTCCTTTCGGTAGTGAGTCTGGCCTCGTACTGTCGTACCCTCGGAGGGTTGTCCGGAGCCTGATGAAGAGTCGTCCCCCTGAGGGGTCGTCCGAATGGAGCCTACTGAAGGGTCGGCCCCTTGAGGGGTCGTCCGGAGCCTGCTGAAGGGTCGGCCTTCTGAGGGGTCGTCCGGAGCCTGCTGAAGGGTCGGCCCCCTGACGGGTCGTCCGGAGCCTGCTGAAGGGTCGGCCCTCTGAGGGGTCATCCGGAGTCTGCTGAAGGGTCGGACGGAGCCTGCTGAAGGGTCGTCCCCCTGAGGGGTCGGCCGAAGCATGATGAAGTGCAGGGGGCCCTCGGCATGGCCGAGGGTATATACGGGTATATCAATCACCCCCCAGCCCTTAGGCATAGATGATGCTGAGATGTCTGAGGGATAATGTTGCTTTTGAGACTAAGTGTATGGTCTGTTTGATGAGTGACACCTGTCAAACTGATTTGACAGCTGTCAAATTTTTATCCAATGTCGTTCCAGTTTTCGAGGCATGGCGGCTGCATGCGACCTAGGACTTTGTGCCCTAATAATGCCCTCCTCATGGGCTGTGCCCTGCCTGGGTTAATGGGCCCACTCATCACTAAGGTATTTAAGATATTTTTGAACTCTCTCTCTCTTCTTCTTCTTCTTCGCGCCTGAACTCTCTTTCTAGCTTCCAGCCTTCTTGCCATTTCTGCAGTCTTCGATCCTTCAAGCTTAACAACTTTTCCCTTTCTCTTCAGGTAATCCTTCACTCCCAGCGTCCTCTTTACTTTCATTACTTTTTTTGCTTTTTGGTTTTAGACCTGTGGGGCTTGATTTGGGTCGTTTTACAACTTTTTCGGCGACTGGTTTATGAGTGTTCTTGAGTGAAACCCATCGATTCCCTTTGTTTTAATCCAAAATTCTAATCTGGTCAATTGCAAACTTATTTGTAGTTAAGTTCCCCAAATTCCTCCAAGTGTAGGGTCTCCTCCTTGATGCTTAGGAGGCTTTATAGCTTGGCTGAGGAGTTCCCTTCCTTGAGAGAGATATTATTTGTTGAGATAAGACGAATAGAGGAAGAGGAGACGAGGGGCCGACCCTAATTGGGTACGACCCATCTTTCCTATTCCTCTAGCCACAATAAAACCATTTGAGCCATCTGAGTCTTGTGGGTCGTCCCATCGTCCAGCCGAGTGTTATTCAAGTGAGATGGATGAGAGAGACTCCTCGCTAACTGGCGCTGGACCTTCTAGTAGAATGGAGACATCTGATCTAAGCCCAGGCCGAGAGGCCGAGGGTATAGTTGCTTCCGAGGCTGTCCCTGTGACAACCCTATCTCCTCATGCCTTCCAGATGGTCTTTCCCCATGGTCGTCTGGTAGATGACGAGGCCGAGGGAGAGGGGACTGAGGGCGATGATTCAGATGACCAGGTTGATACCTCCCATGCCTCATCCTATATCTCCTCCATTAGGGATCGCGACCTCTTATTGTGGAGACATGCCTATGAAGTGCCCCTCGGCATAACCATGAGGGTCCCCTCTGAGTCTGAGAGGGTTTTTGAGGGTGAAGAGGGCGAGGTTGCAGTGTATGAACAAATGTTCAAGGTTAGCGTCATGTTCCCTCTGCATCCTGCTATCGTAGATATCCTATCAGCCCTCGGTATTGCCCTCTCTCAGCTTCTTCCCAACTCCTGGAGGACGATATTAGGTTACATCTCCCTGTGGAAGAATGCTTTCACAGATGAGCCCTCGGCTGACATATTCCTGGCCTGCTACAATACCACCTCTTCGTCCAAACAGCCTGGGTACTATCATCTAGGGGCGAGGAGGTCTGAGAAAAAACTTCTCCACGTGGCACAAACCTCCAACCACGATTGGAAGAAGAGATTCTTCTTTGTCTCTAGGGAGTGGGAATTCCCCGCCGAGGCATCTCCTGTAGCCGATGGTCTGAGGGTCCCCCGAAGATGGTCTAACATGTCAATGAAGGCCAGGTCAGACCCCAGACTTAGCCTGGAAGAGAAAGATATTGTTGAATATCTGAGAGGATGAGGGAGAGGGGGTGAACTTCCAAAGTTTGAATATCTGATGACCCCTCGGTATCTCAAGGAAGATGGTCTGAAGGTCGGCCCCCTTACAGAACTATGTGAGTTGTACTTTTCTTTACTTTTTTCAAGTGTTTCCTTTTTATCTCTACATTTTTCTCATGTGTCGTACCCTTTTCAGGTCGTCCTGCTGGTGTATTAGACTACCTCTGGGAAATGACTGCTCCCAGTTTACTATCAGGCTTGGCAAAGAAGAAGGGTAAGGAGCCTCAGCAGGCTCCGAGGAAGACGAAGGCCGTGGGGCCGATGACTGTTGAGCCGACAACCGATCGCCAGAAAAGAAAAGAGCCTGATATTCCTGTTGACCCTCGACCGGATTCTCGGACGAGGGGCAGGGTCGAAGCATCTAATGGGACTGCTTCTTCATCCATCATGGGGGCCTTTTGGTCCCAGAACTTAGCACATCTGAGGGCCGAGCCATTATCGCTCATTGCAAATTTGAGGGCAGCCAAGGCATCAATGTTTTCTGCTCCCTCGGCTGCTGATTACAATTTCCTATCAAATATGCCTCCAGCCAAAGTGTATGACTATGGTCTGCACGCTCTAGCCCAGGTATCGGTCTTGATTCATTTCTTTAATTGCATTCTTTCACCAACTGTTTCCTCAGCCTCTTGACATCTGTTTATTTTTCTGTGCAGTCTGCATGCGCCTTTACTTCGGCAACTAAATGGATGGCTGAGAATCAGGAGAAATTCCATGAGGCCGAGAGGGCCATCCATCATGAGGCCGACCTACAGGCTGACTTAGATACTGTAAAGGCTGAGCTAGAGAGTGCCAGAACCGAATATGCACGAATTATAGACGAGCTGATGAGGCAGCATGATGAGGATCTGAAGGCCAGAGACTTGCTTCTGAAGGAGAAGGATGAAGCCATGACCCATCGGGAGGCCTAGTTTAAGATTGAGCTGTCTGAGGCTGTGAAGAAAGCCGAGGCCGATTCTATGGAAGCCTATAAAGTCTCAGATGAGTTCCAAGGTTTCGGCCTTGAGTACTTGGAGAGATGGATAAGGACAGCTTGTTGGTGGGTCGTCCTCAAGTTCGGCGACGTCGTCTCTTCCGTTCGTCCCTCTCTGGAGGCCGTTCAACTAGAAGACCCCTGATTGCCGAGGCTCTAACCCAAGTGGAATCCCAAGTTCAAGTCGAGGGGGTCAGCACATCTGAAGATCATCCAGTTGTGGTCATTGAGGAGACCCCTCTTGTAGATGTTGAGGCCCTTCCCTCTGATGCTGTTCCATAGGGTGGCTGTCTGTAGCCCATACCCTCTTGATGTAATCAATATTTTTGTACTCTACTTGTAGAACACTTTGTAATATTTCATTTATATTATCATTTCTCTTGATGTCTTCCATATTTTCCTTTTGTATGATTTGCGTTGTGAATCTTTATGTTAATCACTAACCCTTCCCTCGTCTTTCTTGAGGGTGAACGAGGGGTCGTTCCCTGCGTTGGCCCTCATCATAGCCGATGGTTTTTAACCAATTTTAATTGATACTCAAGTCTTCCCTCGTCTTTCTTGAGGACAATGGTGGGGTCATACCCGCCATTGGCCCTCATTATAGGCCGAGGGTTCCACTTACCAAATTAATGGTTTTTAATAAAAGTATTCCCTCGTCTTTCTTGAGGACAGTGGTGGGGTCGTCCCCTCCACTGGCCCTCATTATAGCCTAGGGTTAATCACCAACTTAATGGTTTTAAACAAAGTATTCCCTCATCTTTCTTGAGGACAGTGGTGGGGTCATCCCCTCCACTGGCCCTCATTATAGCCGAGGGTTAATCACCAACTTAATGGTTTTAAACAAAGTATTCCCTCATCTTTCTTGAGGACAGTGGTGGGGTCGTCCCCTCCACTAGCCCTCATTATAGCCGAGGGTTAATCACCAACTTAATGGTTTTAAACAAAGTATTCCCTCGTCTTTCTTGAGGACAGTGGTGGGGTCGTCCCCTCCACTGGCCCTCATTATAGCCGAGGGTTAATCACCAACTTAATGGTTTTAAACAAAGTATTCCCTCGTCTTTCTTGAGGACAGTGGTGGGTTCGTCCCCTCCACTGGCCCTCATTATAGCCGAGGGTTCCACTTACCAAATTAATGGTTTTTAATAAAAGTCTTGCCTCGTCTTTCTTGAAGGCAATGGTGGGGTCGTCCCCACCATTGACCCTCATTATAGCCGAGGGTTCCAATTACCAAATTAATGGTTTTTAAAGTCTTCCCTCGTCTTTCTTGAGGACAATGGTATGGTCTTCCCCTCCATTGACCCTCATTATAGCCGAGGGTCGTTCTCCAAAGATGATCCCATGCATACTAGAACTGATAAACTCAAGATGAGAGGAAACACTGAAATTTCTCATTAATTTATCAAGTGTTCTATCGAAGCAACACCTGTTACAACTGTCGTTCGATAGGACTTTACAAAACTACTGATAGTATTTCTTCAGATGATCTGCATTCCAGGGGTTGGAAAAGGATTCCCCTTATAGATTTTCTAGTCTATAGGTCCCAGGGACGACTTCATCGATGACCCTATATGGGCCATGATAATTAGGATGGATCTTGTTGGGATTTTGCCAAGTCTTCTTGAGGACCAAGTCCCCTACTGCGATTGGCCTCTGTTTCACCCTCTGATTGTAAAACCTTGCGGTCCTCTGCTGGTAGGCGGCCTGCCTTATCTCAGCGTCCTCCCTCCTTTCCTCAATTAGGTCTAAGTCGATTCTCCTCTCTTCTGTATTTCTCTGGGGGTCATACATTTGGACCCTATGAGTAGGAAACTCAATTTCGGTGGGGATGACGGCTTCTGATCCATAAGCTAGCATGAATGGGGTCTCTCCGGTAGAGGTCCTCACTGTCGTCCTGTATACCCATAGCACGACATATAACTCATCGACCCATCTTCCTTTTGCCTCCTCAAGCCTCTTCTTAATTCCATCTAGGATTGTCCTATTTGCCCATTGGCCTGAGGTCGGCCTGGGGTGGAGAAAAATTGTTTTATACTCACCCTTTCACAGTACCTCTGTAGAGCGGTATTATTGAACTTAGTCCCGTTATCCGAGATGAGGGTGTTGGGGAGACCATATCTGCATATAACATTTTTCCAAATGAACCGGAAGGTCTTCTGCTCTGTTATCGTGACCATCGATTAGGCCTCCACCCATTTTGAGAAATAGTCAATAGCTACGATGAGGAACCGATAGTTATTGACTGCTCTTGGTAAGGGTCCTACGAGGTCGATCCCCCACACTGTAAATGGCCATGGGGATGTAATGGAGGTAAGAGGCTGATGGGGTTGGTGAGGGATGGTGGCAAATCTCTGGTATTTATCGCACTTTTTTACATATGCCGCGGCGTCTTTCCCCAAGGTCGGCCACCAGTACCCCTGGGTGATCACCCTCTTCGCTAAGGATCTGCCCCCGATGTGGATTGAGCACGATCCTTCGTGCACATCTTGCAAAAGGGATGGGACCTCAGATGGGTGCACACACCTAAGTAAGGGAAGTAAAAATCCCTTTTTATACAAGGTGTCCCCAATGACAACAAACTTTGCAGCCCTGTATCTCAACTTCTTCCTTTCTTGCCTTGCTTCTGGTATCTCCCCCTCCTTAATGTATATGATCAGGGGGTCCATCCACGAAGATTCCTACGAAACATTTAGGCAATTGCTAAGTGTTCCCTCAGCGTCTTCAATAGTTGGTCGAAGAAAAATTTCCACTGGGACCGTCCTCCTGATGTCTGTTCTAGTTTCCGAGGCCAACCTAGCAAGGGCATCAGCTCGGCCATTGTCGAGCCTAGGTATCCTCTTCAATTTCACTTCCCTGAAGCCCTTCAGTAACGACCTCACCTTCTCAAGGTACCTAGCCATCCTCTCGTCCTTGGCCTCGTAGGCTCCTAGTATCTGATTCACTACTAGCCTTGAATCACTATGAACCAAAATCTGGCCGACACTAAGAGATATGGCCAAGGAGAGGCCTGCTATCAAGGCCTCATATTCGGCCTCGTTGTTGAAGGCCTTAAAGTTGAACCTCTGGGCGTACTCAATGTGTGTGCCGTCGGGTGCTGATACTATTAATCCAGCTCCACTCCCACTTTCGCAAGAGGACCCGTCGACAAAGAGACTCCACACGGTGTGTTCTTCTGAGAAACTTCCCTCGATGAGTGACCCCTGTCTAAAGAGATATCTTCCCTCTTCATTTTCAACCACTTTCCTTCTAGCGGTGCTCGTCTCAGCCTTATCTGTAGGCGTGTCGGTGAGCTCACCCTGTCGGGTATCTATCTTCCCGAGGCTCTCACCCTCGGCCTCATCATCTTCCCTAGTAAACTTAGCCATGAAGTCTACCAATGCTTTCCCCTTAATGGCCGTCCTAGGCTGATACACTATGTCAAACTCCCCCAGTTCTATAGCCCAGACCATTAACCTCCCTGATTTTTCAGGCTTGTCCAAAACTTGCCTAAGGGGTGAGTCAGTGAGGATGACCATCATATGGGACTGGAAGTATGGCTTCATCTTTCTTGATGCATGGATCAAGGCGTAGGCCAGCTTCTCCATCCTTGGATATCTTTGCTCTGCCCCCTGGAGTGCCTTGCTGTTAAAATACATAGGCTTCTGTATTCCGTCTTCGTCTCTCACAATGGCTGTACTGATGGCTGACTCTGAGACAATGAGGTACGCATAAAGTTGTTCACCCTGCACGGGTCGTGACAACAGCAAAGGAGACCCCAGGTATGATTTTAAATCCCTGAAGGCCTCATCGCATTCTTCACTCCATTCGAAGGCTTTTCTGAGAATTTTAAAGAATGGTAGGCACCTGTCTGTGGCCCTAGATATGAACCTGTTCAAGGCAGCAACTCTCCCTGTGAGCCTCTAAAAGTTTTTAACGAACTTGGGGGTCTTCATCTCAACAAGGGCCTTTATCTTTTCAGGATTGGCCTCGATGCCTCTTTGGTTGACAATGAACCCCAAGAACTTCCCTGCTCCGACCCCGAAGACACACTTGGCCGGATTAAGCTTCATCTGGTATTTGTCCATCGTATTAAAGGTCCTCTCCAGGTCTGCCACATGATCCTCTGCCTTCAAACTCTTAGTCAGCATGTCATCTACATATACCTCCATAGACTTCCTAATTTGGTCTTCGAACATTTTATTTACGAGGCGCTGGTACGTTGCCCCCGCATTTTTTAGGTCAAAGGGCATGACCCTATAACAGTATGTCCCCTTGTCAGTGATGAAGGCTGTCTTCTCCGAGTCTTCAGGGTTCATGAAGATCTGGTTATACCCTGAATAGGCATCCATGAAGCTCATGAGCTCATGGCCTGCGGTAGCGTCTACCATCTTGTCAATGCGGGGGAGAGGGACGCTATCTTTGGGACAGTGCTTGTTGAGGTCGGTGAAGTCCACACACATTCTCCACTTCCCGTTGGCCTTTGGGACAATGACTGCATTGGACAGCCATTCAGGGTAGATGACCTCTCTGATAAACTCAGCGTCTTCTAATTTCTTAACCTCATCCCTAATGACCTCATACTTTTATCTAGAGTAAATTCTCCTCTTCTGCTTTACCGGCCTCACTCCTTCTACCACATTGAGCTTATGGCACATGATTTCAGGGTCGATCCCGGGCATATCTACATGAATCCACGCGAAGACGCTTCGTCTTCTCCTCAACAATTTAATGAGGTCTTCCTTGATGTTGGGCTTCAGAGACTTGCCGATATGGACGGTTTTTTCTGGGTCATCCTCATCGAGGATGATGGATTCTACCTCTTTCGTAGCCTCTCCTTTCTTTAGCTTCGTCTCATCCCTGGGGTCTAGGGTATCAATATTGTAAGTGGTTATAGCCCTCTTGTGTGCCGCTCTTTCTTCAGTGGAGTTGTAGTAACATTCTCGTGCTGTCATCTTGTCTCCCTGAACTTCCCCCACCCCGTAAGGGGTAGGAAATTTAATCATCTGATGGACCGTAGATGTCACAGCTTCAAACCCTTTGAGGGCCACACGCCCCAGTATGATGTTGTAGGCCGAAAACACATGTTCATCCATCACAAAGAAACTGACCTTCTTAGTAAGCCATCTCGGCCACTCGTCCCCCATCCTGACATCAGCCTCATACACTCCAAGGGGATGAACCTTTTCCCCGCTGAACCCAATCAATGGATGATGGTATGGGACGAGTCTAGCACGGCTGAGACCTAAGGCTTTGAAGCACGACCAAAACATTACATCTGCAGAACTGCCCCCGTCGACCAATATCCTCGGCACCTCACACCCATGCACCCTAGTTGTGATGACGAGTGGGTCGTCGTGTGGGGCTAGGAGTCCTTTAAAGTCCATTCTCGAGAACCCCACTATCAGGGTGTCCATATCAACCTTCTTCCTCTTTTCTGACTTGGCCTCCAGGTAGGTTGAGTGTACCATCTTCGTCACTGCCTTGGCCTCAGCCACATGGGCCTTCCTGTCACCGACCTCAGACCCTCCTCCTGCTATACCCCCGGAGATCATTCCCATTCCGAGCGAGATCATATTAAGCCTCTTGACAGGACCTTGGTCGTCTCTCGGCGGGAGGTCAGGGTCGTCCTCATCATCAGAAGGGTAGTCCCCTCTTTTTTAAGGACCTTCTCTGCATGCATCGCCCCGCTTCTTTCTGGGGTCGTCCCCTCGGCCCCTCTTGAAGGCACCTTTGTCGATGTACTTTCTAAGCTTCCCTTCTTTCAGCATCTTCTCAATCTCATCTTTCAGAGCAAATCATTTGTCTGTTACGTGGCCATGATCTTGGTGAAATTCACACCACAGGTTCTTATTCCTCTTGTTGGGGGCTGCCCTCAACTTCTCAGTCCACTTCAGGCACCGGTCACTCTTTATCTCATTGAGAATCTGTTCACAGCTGACCGTCAGAGGGGTGTAACCAGCGAACTTGTCGTCCGTAGACCTCTTCTTCCCCTATTTGTTCTTCTTAGGGTACTTACCCCCACTAGCGCCTCCTTTTTCGTCTTCACATTTTGCGGCCATCGCCTCATCGGCGTTCATCACCTTTCTTGCTGTCGACATCAATTCAGCCATCGTCCTCGGAGGGTCTTCAGCAAGCTTCCATAACAACTTCTCCTTTTGGAGTCCTCCAATCAGGGCTGTCATAACTATACTCTCCTCATAGTCTTCCACCTCTAGCTTCTCTTTATTGAATCTGGCTATGTAGTCCCTCAGACTTTCATTCTTCCCCTGCTTAACATAGATAAGGTGGGTGGTCTTCTTCTGTGGCCTCACCCCAAAGCAAAAGTTGTGGATGAACAGGTCTGCCAACTGCTTAAAGTTTTCAATGGAATTTTTTGGAAGAGACGTGTACCAGACATGTGCAGCCCCTGTCAGGGTACAAGAAAAGGCATGACACCTCATCTCATCTGAGATAGAGTATATGTCTGCTGCTAATTGATACATCTCAACATGGTGGACAGGGTTGGTGCTCCCGTCGTATCTTGGGGTGACCACAGGTGGCTTGAACCTTGATGGCATGGGGAAGTTGACTATCTTCGCCACAAAGGGTGAGCTTATGGTGTATCCCTTCTGAAGAGGGTCCCGTCTCTTCAGTATATCACCGATCTTATCCTTTAGTCGCTGGATCGAGTCATTCCAGGGCCTCGCATGGTCGGCTTGGCCGATGTTATCCCCTGTCGCCTCTTTAAGGTGGAAGGAGGGTTCTGCTGCGACAGGCCTGTGTCGGCTTTTTACTTCCCTTTGACCGTCATCCCGTACTTGGGGTCGGCCATCTGCTGCCTCCCTCCTGGACCTCGCAGCACTCATTGACCTGGAAAATTTGTCCCGTAGGTCATTTACTGCGCCCAGCCTCTCAAAGGCCGACCCCCTGCTCAAGCGATCAAAAGCAGAGCCTCTCGGGCGATCATCAAGATTTGGTCTCTCGCACTTTCCTCTCATATCCTGGAGAGGTCGTACAGTATTGTTGGAGACCTCATATGGTTACCAGCATTCTATAGGGGCCTCCTCTCCCTCCAGATCGTCATACCTGTCCTCAGGGCAAGGGTTTCCTTGCCTCCCCAGGCGTAGACGCCGGGGGTCAGCAACATCCCTACGTCGCTGAGGGGGTGCCAAGTCTTTGCGTGGTGCCTGGGGTGGTCCCCTGGCCTCATGCTATCCTGGAGCTGCTGCCGGAGTAATCATCTCAGGTGAAACCCCTGGTGGTCTTAGCATGTTTTGGCTTAGAGCTGTGAACTGCTCCTCCATCATCCGCTGGCTTGCTGCCAGAGACTTTAAGGCTGCCGCCACATCAGCCATCTCAGACTGAGGTGGCGGCTGACTGGAACTGGGTCTTCCCCCATCATCCAGCGGGGGAAGCGGTGGCGGTGGAATTTCAGGTGACATGTGTTTGAGATATGAAAAGCTGAACTGAAGAAAAGACTGGTGAGCTTAATAACCTTAGTGGGTCTCTTTCAATGGCGAAACATCTCCTCTTAGGGGGAGAGCTGGCTCACCACCAGAGTGCCCAGTGAGGTCAAGCTGTACAAAGGAAGAGATGTCTTCTCGTTCCCACAGACGGCGCCAAACTGATGATGATAAGATTTAGCACCACCGGATAAGTGATAATGAGCTCAAACAGTAGTAACCATGGCAGCCATAGAGATGTATAAGTGTATAAGTATGTAGAAGGGGATGAGTATAAGAGGAAATAAGACAATGATGTATAGTGGTTCAGCTAATTTGGCCTACATCCACTGTGAGTGTGTGATCCACTAAGTATGGGCACTAATGGCCTTGGATACAATGCACATAAGCTCACTTTCTCTCTCTACTGTGTGTACAAGCAGAGTTTTAGCTAGGGTTACAATAAATTAATCGATCACCTGTGGGGTTGTAGGTGACAAGTATATATAGGTCTTGGGGGTGTAGTGTACCCCCCAAGTATGCATGGTGCATGTGAATGATGATCTAGCCAATCCCCTGTTGACACCTGTAGATGCCAAATGATGACATAATATTCCCTCACGTGAGGGTGTGATTTTGTTATAACGGTCTCCCATGTGCCATGTGAGCCTCACGCGCACTGTTCAACGCGTCTCCCAAACCACACGCGGTGATGACATCACCCTCGGCCTATGAGACGAGGTCGAGGGAAAAGTTCCTTTCGGTAGTGAGTCTGGCCTAATTCTGGCCTCGTACTGTCGTACCCTCGGAGGGTCGTCCGGGCCTTGATGAAGGGTCGGCCCCCTGAGGGGTCGTCCGGAGCCTGCTGAAGGGTCGGCCCCCTGAGGGGTATGCCGGAGCATGATGAAGTGCAGGGTACCCTCGGCATGACCGAGGGTATATACGGGTATATCACAAGCCATCCACTAATGTGAATATAAAATTATCTCAATACATGCCAAAATCGAATATAAATGTACAAGTCCGAAAGTACAACTGAAGATACCTATCTAAGATAAAATGAGATCAACGACTACATCCAAGAAACCAAAGCACTCCACATAGCTGCAGTCACGTACCCTGTAGGAAGGAGTCAAGCCTGGCGCCCTTACGGGAGGACACCTAAAAGGTTTTTGAAAAGATTTTATAGCAAGGGTTAGAACCCAAAATATTTAAAAAAAATTAGCAAGTGAATTTAAATTCAAGAAGTAAATATGCAAATGCTATTCATATTTAAATTAGTGTCGCGCACTCCCTTGAGTTGACCTCACCCTTCACCTAATGTGCATGCCTAACGGATTTAACCTAATGTTCCTAGCCACTTCTCTCGTAACTATCCTTTTCCAAATACTATACTAATTACCCCACTAGTATACCCCAAGTGACTATAATGTTTTACTTATTAAGTTATTACTTGCATTAACTTATATTGATCATAGATCTTTCACTTTAGTGCATATAACAATCCCACAAGTTATAATCTCTATACATTTCATGCCATGCATGTATATAAATTCCCGTATATAATTCTGCACTATATATTTGTATCATATATGAACATTCACACATATGTTGGATATACAATGCTATCACCGAACGCATAGGAGGCGACCATAGTTCCCGTCGAAAGTGTCCGATCCATACCAACGATCCACCTTAAGTCATAGATGCTATGGCCTGGGGATTATACTCGCCCTGCACCTCAAGTCGGGGATTCACCCTCATCGCACAACCTCCTATGATATCATTTATATTGGTATGGCTTTACTATATATATAATTCACACACACACACACACACACACACACACACACACACACACACACACACATATATATATATATATATATATATATATATATATATATATATATATATATACAACACACCGACATATATAGAAATCCAGGCTATTGAAGTATCATGCCCATACCCAAGCCTAAAATATTTAAGTCTAAGCCTCGGCTTCCTTATGATTATTATTTACACATTAATTTCCCTTATCTTAATGTAACCCCTTTTTAAGTATAACCTGACTCCCTATCTCTCGGCCTGAAATTTGGTGATTCTAGTCCACCCTTTAATCTACTACAATCAAGTTTAATCACTCTAAATAACAAGGTTATAATATACTAAATCATGAACTTCCATCTCCGATATCATGAAATTTAGTCAAATAATACCAAGGTTAAGAAAATTCAAATTCCCTATTTCAATATTAAATTTCACAAGTTCAGTTAGGGCAGAAACTATAAACTTCTACTATAACAGGTCTGAATCGAGGGATTTTAGAAATCTGACAATCATCAGATCTCGTTCGAATGAAGAGCCTTGTCCTTCGAACGACAGTGGTAATTCCTCCTCTCTCTTGCTTCTGCATAAACCCAGTCCGCCATTGATGAATTTAAAATCCCTGTTTTGAACAGGTTTATGCATAAACGTTTTTCCCAATTCATCCTAAGCCCCTTTCTCCATTACAACAATCCAAGACCTAATAGTCTCATCAATTTTCAAATTCTTAATCATCAAATGCATCATTTATCAAATGATCTACATATTTATAATCCTTATAAGGAGAAACCACCAATTTATGCAAGAACTAACCCTAGCATTCAATTTGATTACACCTCTTTTGATATGAATAACATGTTGCAATTTAATACTCAAAATTTAAACCACTTGCCTTAACCAAGATGATCTAGGTCTTTGAAAGATGAAGGTGAATTGCAATTGGCTCTTCAAGATCCCTAAATTCACTTTTCGTTTGACTCTTCCTTTCTTCTCTATCTATAGTCTTCTATTATGACTTAATGATGCCTAACCCCTTAAACATCTTAGGGTAAAAACACTATTCATGTTTTGGGCCTTAATTAAAATGGCTCAAACTCTCTTTATTAAGTTCACACATGTGTAATTGGACCCCAATACCCAATATATGTATGTACCCACTTCTTTTGGACTAATTCGACCCTATCAGACTCAACCGCGCACTAAAATTGCCACATGGATTATATTTTTAAAATAAATCCTCACTCGTTAACTTATTTTAAATAACCACTTTTAAATATTCCCATGAATTACTTCTCATTAATTAAGGATTACTAATTACCGAATTAAATGAATTAAAATAATGACCCAGAAATTGCGAGGTGTTACATCCTTGAATTTATGGGGTGTCACAAAAATTAAAATATGTCAATTAAAAAAATGCCCAGCTCAAGAATGAATACATGAGGTGACCATGGGTTTCAAAGGAAGTAAAATAATAGGAACACCAAAACAGATATAATATTTTTTGTATATATATAATATAAATGAAAAAACGTTATAAAATAAAAACACTGTTCGAGACAGTTTTTATTAAAAACAACGAAAAAAAAAACGTTTGGGGCGTTAATATATATATAATAATGTATGTATATTTTATGCGTGGGGCCTACAACAGAAAAACAGTAGAGAAATGTTGTATACAATCCTTTTTGAAAGCTTATAAGTCATACCATGACATAAGAAGTTCACAATTACATGCAAGGTACTATACAAAGGTAAAAACAATGTTGTTCATATCTCATAAATATATATGTACTAATATAGATTGTGTAATAGTAAAAAGATAGTTTCAAGTTCTTATTTGTCAAAAGAAATGACATGGCCAGACAAAAAATAAAAGGCTATCTCCAAAAGTAAATGTCAATTCATTGTTTTGGATGAATCACATATAATAATATATAAAAGGACTTGTTAAAAGTTGAAGTAGTAGCAAGATATCTTTTGGCATTGTGTTCCACCTTTCATTTCAACTGTTTGGATGCATACATATTACATATAATAACATATCAACAATAAAAGTATATGAAAAAATGAGAGTGCGCCAACAATGAATGTCAAACTTATTTAATTAAATTCCAAATTTCAATCCTAACAAGTCTTAATACTCACAAACAAACGTGATTGAATAAAGAATTAATCTAAGCATGCAAGACAGTCAACGTTGAGGAAAAATCCCCCACATGGGCAAAACCATCTTATTTTCACTATAATTTTGTAAAGAACGATTTACCCGGATTACAAGAAAAATACAAGTAGTGACATATGAAATACCCTCAGGCATCGGTTTCGATATCGCCGGCTAGAATTCATGCAAGAGCTCCAGAAGGTCAGCAATGGAAAAGCTTCGTCTTCCCCAAAAATATACTCCAGATGAGTAGTATAATCTTCCTTGGGGTTTAAAGGATTCACATAAAGGATTGGGAAATATTTGTGAATAAAAAAGGTATTGAAACCTTAAAATATGAAGTCTAGAAACAAGGTCTATTTTATAGAAACAGAGATATTAGACTTAGAAAAACGCGTAGCACGAACACTGTTCAAATAGGACATTGAGGTGGTGCATCGTTCGAACGAAACACGGTGTCATTCGAGTGAGATGGCATCTCGTTCGAACGAGATACGACGTCATTCGAATAACATCAGTGAAGTGTCACAAAAAAACTTATTTAAAACGATTCTGTGTGTTTATCCTCTTCGAGACTTCAAAAATATATATAAAACAATATTCCCAATTATTTATGCAAATAATTTAAACACTCCAATTAAATTATTTTTTACCATATGTACGTGGAGTAGTGGGAACTATTGAAG
Organism: Sambucus nigra; assembly: GCA_949130495.1. Classification (NCBI taxonomy): domain Eukaryota; kingdom Viridiplantae; phylum Streptophyta; class Magnoliopsida; order Dipsacales; family Adoxaceae; genus Sambucus; species Sambucus nigra. The sequence goes on along the minus strand of OX422215.1, from coordinate 286,468,019 downwards.
TGTATGTTGTTTGACACATGATGCACGTACGGAGATGATGGATGCATAAATTCGGATCGAGGCCGTCGAGGATGATCGTTGAGACGTGCCGAATGTAGCGGTATCAGACATACTTAATTGTGATCTAGGATACTTGTAAAAATCCTAGATTCTACCCCAGACATTTATAAATCATGCCCTTACAAATCCCCCCTACGTCTATGCTGCTACATAAATAAAAATATCCGAATTATGCTGCCCACAATAAACAAACTGACATACAATCTAATATCCCCATTAAACCCGAAAACTGAAAATACTAAAGCGTGTCTTCACAAATTCGATCATCTTTAAATCTTCAACTCTTCAAACTTTCTTTGTCATCATGAGGCTGTGAAAATAATGATTCTCCATTTTAATACCTACATATATGAGACAAAAAATAAGTACCCGTGACGCGCAACAGTTTGAAATATAATGATGAGCAGAAATTATGAGCAAGCAAATCATTATATAAACAAACATGCAATTCTCTCCCATAATTCGTTCTCACCCTTTTTATGTTGTCCCAAATAGACAGAAATGAATAACATACGTAATAGAAATAGAGAATGTCACATGGAAATAAACTGTCTCTTTTTGAATTTTTGAATTTTTTTTAAAGCAAGCAAAATTTCACCATGAAAGAACACCAAAACAACCAAGTCCATGATTGCGGTAATGAATGGATGTGAGTATATTTAACAGGAAAATCAATACATACTACCATAACATATGTGCATGATGAATATTGGATATTTCTAATGAATAAACTCAACATCTTCCTTTGGTGTAAAAATTATGGAATTAAAAGAAATTGACTCAATCAAATCAGCAAATCAAAGCTCAAAGTGATTTCCACACCAATAACGTCCAAAATGATTTCATGCTTTTTCAAGACTTTTAAGGACGTGCAAAGCCGTTTTAATTCTCCAACCAAACTCCCTCATATATATTTTCTTTTTGAGGTGATCTAAATTCTCAAACATTGGAGAATTGGTGAATAAACCTAATGGCCCATTATTGGCATATATTTCTTTTTATTGTCATTCAATATTTTCGGGCTCTTTTAAACCTCTTTGGACCTCGGATAATTAAAATTCCTCAATTTTTTAGGTCCAATTTAAACGGTGGCTTAATCGCAAAGGATAAAAGTGTTCCTTTCGTAGCCCTTCACCGTTTATAAAAATGACACAAACTCACGACAAACGGTTTAAAACATGCACACCTTTTATTATCTTGTTTTATCGCATTTGATTCGTTGTATAGATAGAATTGAGATGGAAACACTCAAGTCAATACATGATAGACAAGTACATGTAACAACCCACCCTTTTGGAGACGATTAAATTCTATAATTAAATATAAACTGGCAATTTGGGAAATTTCCTAAAATAGTAATTTTTGGGATTTTCGACGATTAAATAATTTTTGAAGGATGTTGTGATTAGTTTTGGGACTATATAGGTCGAAATATTTTAATTATATGCCACCGTTGAGTAAAGAGACACGAGGTAAGATTTTTAATTGGAAAACCCGCATTTATTTATTTTGGGTTGGAATAGTGATTTGCGATCAAGTACCTCGAATGGGAATTTTGACTGCACCGTGAGTCTTGGAATGTCTGAGATAGTCGGAAAAGAGTGTCCGATTGTCGAAAATGAGTTTCGGATAATTTTAGAGGTAAAAGTAACTCGTAATTGGGTAAACGAGTCATTTTTGGGTTTTAAAGGGTATAACCCTTTTTCTTTATTTATAAATAGAGGGAGAGGGAGAAAAAGAGAAAGGAAAGAAAGAAAAGAGAGAGAAGAGAGAGAGGAAGGAGAAAGAGGAGGAGAAAATGGAGATTCGGGCCAAACTCCGCCGGATTCGACTCGAGGTCATCGGATTTTATCCACGAGGCAAGTGTTTACTTGCTTTATTTATCTTTTTTCATAAATATCTCATACCGTAGTTTGGTATAAACAAACCCTAAAGGTTTTGGGGTGAGTTATCGTGGATAAAATGGGTTTTTGGGAGATAAAACAATTAAATCCCAAATAATATTTCAATTTATGGAACTTAGGTTTTAACCTAAATTAATTGGTGGTTTTGGGTTCTAGGATGTTTAGAACCCTTAATATATGTGTATTTGTAGTTGGTTGAGGTTGTAGGATGTTGGGTGAGGCGACAAAATCTTGGGAGAAGCTTTAATGGCCGAAATCGTCTCGGATAAGACGATGAATAGTAACCCGTGACTTTAGGGGCCATTTTGGCCAGGAAAAAAATTGATTTAGCTGTCAGCCAAAATACAAAAGTTGTAGATCTTTTCGATACGGTCACGTGGACGCCAACCGTGTATTTTTATGATTTTTATACGATTTGATATGATTTTTACAAGATGGCAGCTCCGGGTTGAAATCATCAACTCGGAAATCAAATAAGGAATTAGAAAATAAAGGCTAGGATTAGTCGTGTAGATGTTTTGGATGATTTTTGGGGTATTTTAGAAACCCCGATAATGAATTTGGGTCGTTGGATAAGGGAATTGAGGAAATTTAATTTTGGGAGACCTGGTGTGACTGGTCGACCGCGCCCTTAAGGCCGGTCGACCGCGTCAAGGAGAAAGGGCCTACTGCTTTGTTTCGTAGGCTTATTTGCAACCCGCGGTCGACCGGGGCTCTAGGATCGGTCGACCGGTGCCTTGTTTTCTACCCAAGATTTTGGAGATTGTTATTACTTCTTCTCTTTGAGTTTAAAGCGGGCTTTCTAAATTTGAGTATCAAAGAGGATTATGATCTAAAGAGATAATATAATCATATTGATCTTGGTCGGGTGAATCCTATTAGTGGATTAGAATAGATTTGGGGAGTATAGTTATATATTCGCTAAATGAGAAATGGTATCATTGGAGATATCCAAATGAATCCGTAGATGGGATTTAAGTATGTATTACTTATTAAAGTAAGAAAATACTTTGGGTTTAGTATCATGCATATATGAATGCATGATTATGATTCTTTGAGAGAATCTTTGGGATTATTGGTCATCGATAGATGGTTTGGAAAATATGACTATTTTAATATATTCAGGGAGGAATATATGGTATATATATATATACTACGTGATTAAGTATATATGATATGATGTAAATGATTTTGAAAATATAAAAATGAATATTTTCAAAATGGAAAGATAAATGATTTTCATAATTGATAAATTATGGATTACACACCTCCCTAAATCGCTATCATAAGGGAAGTTGCGTGCGTTATGGTGATGCCCCCTGGCTAATGAATGCAGGGTGGCTATAGTCTTATAGGCCATATGGGCGATTATTGTTTACGGCACTGGTTAGGGGATTCTGGGTGTGGTCTTGACTTTACCGCAGGCAATATGGCCGCTTCCCGACGTTGGTAGGTTCCCAGGTTGTCTTGTATAGATAGGCCTTGGAAGATGATAGACATTTAGGGGCGCGTCCAGTGGAGAAACCCGGAGGGGTGGTCTTAGATTTATTAAAGCAATTTATGATAATAAATTGGCTTTAATTTACATTTCCTGAGTATAAAAAGGGAAATGGGATAAAGGTTTGGCTTCGATAACACTCTCGGATGGAAGAAGGGATGTGGAAGCATATGATATGATCAAAGCATTTTCATGATAATGGAAATGGCTTTGGGTACATTTCCCGAGTGTAAAAAAGGAAATGGGATGATATAAAACGAAAAAGTATTTTTATGATAATAAAATTGGATTTTAAAAGTGTATGATTTGTTAAAGCAATTCATGATAACGAATTGGCTTTTATATTTACATTTCCTGAGTATAAAAAGGGAAATGGGAAGTTTTGAGAAAAATGAAGTATTGATAAATACTTGATATATGAACCCTCAGTCCGGGAGATAGATCCGGATGGTTATGGTAAAATATGTATATGTATATATGGATGAATCGAGTACCAAGGGTCTAATGGATCCCGATGACCGACCTTGCCGCATAGTAGTGTATCTGGGGGGTTCCTTGTTTGGATTTCGCTTTGCGAGACACCCCACACACGAATATGGCAACGTGTTGAGACTGGGGAGAAGTTTAATCCTTAGTGCTCTTATATTATAAATTCTTATGGTATATATATATTTATATATAACTTTATGTACTGAGAGACTAGCGGATCTCGACGATCGACCGTGCCGCGTAGTAGTGTATCAGGGGGGGTTCTTTGTTTGGATTTCGCTTTGCGAGACACCCCACTCACGAACATGGCATAGCGTTGAGACTGGGGTGAAGTTTAGCCCTTAGTACATTACTTGGACTATCTAGGGTTGACAGTGGGTTGGTGATAGACTAGTTTAATAGGATAGCTCAACTAGGATGTTTAGAGGGATGCGCTAGGAGTGCACTGTTAGTGGATAGGTGAGGGGTATCTCACGGGAGTGAGATACCAAATTTAAATATTAGATAAAACCTTTTTCTAAAAATAAGGCATTTATGCACTTGCTAAATATTTTCAAAACTCGGACTCTGACCCGTTTATCTACTTTTCCTTTCTTCCTATATTATATATATATATAGGATGGCACTTATTTCCTGGATGGCACTTCTTTCGAGTCAGACGTCAGCTGCAGCAGCTGTGGATGCGTGCAGGTTTTTGATAGCCGCTTCCATTCTTGAAATCTAGATAGGAGGTATTGTATAAACATTCGAGCCAACGGCTCAATTGCATTTAGTTATTCTTTCCGTACAACATTCGATATGGTTGTATATTTTAACCGAGTGTTCGGTTATTTTATTTCATTTCAGTTTTATTTAAGCATTAACTTGTGGATGTTTTATTTATTGTTGTTAAAACGTAGTAGTAAAGTTAAAATTTTGACACTGGCCTAGTAGGTTATTAGTAATAAAATGGATTTTCGACAGTGATGCTAAAAATGATCCATATGAGAATCCTGTTTTAATTTAATATTGGAATGATCGCCCAGTATCTTATTAGGCGGAGTGTTACAGTACAATACTCAAATAATACCATGCATGTGCGGAATAAAGGAGATAAAGAGCCAAACATGTAGAAGATATCACGAATTATATCTCAAAGACTCCAATCAATGTAAAGCACATGGATGAAATGATGTAGCATATCAAATCACTATCACACAGTCACGTGAAAGATGGAATGAAATTGTGACTATGGTTATCTTAAATGTTCATCCATAAACGATTTAAATAAAATACAAAACTATTTTTGTGTTTTTCTTTTAATTTTTTTTATCAAAATAAAATATTTTTGCCTTTTTATTACTTAAAAAGAATAAAAAATCAAACAAATAAATATACAAAAGATACAATCTAGAGATAGGAATAAAATGATATGATCAAAGAAAAGTGTATCCTACTCTAGACCTGGTGACCACCCCCCAGTCAATTATGCAAATTCATAAAGACTTCCTAAGACTCTCAAATCTAAGGGTATCTAAAGGCTTCGTGAAGATATCGGCTAACTGGAGGTCGATAGATACAAAACTCAAGGATACAGCCTTTTCCTCTACAAGCTCATGGATAAAGTGCTCGCGTATCCTAATGTGTTTTGTGCGCGAATGATGGACTGGATTACGGGATATGTGTATCGCGCTCGTGTTATCACAGGAAATAGTCACGGTGTCATGTGATATCCCATAATCCTCCAACATCTGCTTCATCCACAGAAGTTGCGTGCAACAACTCCCGACGGCTATGTACTCATCCTCCACAGTGGACAAAAAGATGGAGTTTTGCTTCTTTCTCAACCAAGAGATAAGAGTAGAACCAATGAAGAAACACCCACCAAATGTGATCCTACATCCATCTGCATCCCCAGCCCAATCGGCATCCGAATAGGTAGATAAATGGTCACTAGTATCAAAGGAATACCGAATGCCAAGTGAGAGAGTCCCACTCACGTATTTGATAATATGTTTAAGAGCGAGTAAGCGAGACTCTTTCGGGGACGCCCGATATCGCGCACAAACTCCAATAGTAAAGGCTATATCGGGACGATTGGCAGTCAAGTAGAGAAGACTACCTATTTTATTCCGATACAAGGTTTTCTCTATGTTCTTGCCTGAAGTGTCCTTGCTAATCTTAGTTTAGGTACTCATTGGTGTACTTGCATGCTTAGCAGAGTCTAGATTCACAAGGTATCTAGAATACTTGGATTGGGATATGAACATCCCATCCTCTAGCTGACGAACCTGGAGACCAAGGAAGAAAGTAAGCTCACCATCCATGCTCATCTTAAACTCACTCTTTATCTCCTCCTCAAAGTGCTGAGCATAGTAGGAGCACGTGGATCCAAAGGCTATGTCATCCACATAGACCTGGGCAACCAAAATAGCACCGTCATCTCTCCTGATGAACAACATCATATCAAATCCCCCTCTCTTTAAGCCACGGGCTAAAAGATAGGAAGTAAGCCTTTCGTTGTATTACCCCGTACTTTTGACTATATTTATTTTTGGGATTAATTAATTAAATGCGTAGTAATTGGAAATTAATCCGGGTTATAAATACTAATGTGATGTGAATTGGTATTTGATTAAGTGCATATATGATTATATATGTACTTGGTACTATAAAATTTGTCGTGGGATTTATATACGGCATTTTAGAAATTTTGTTGAGACGCGTGGGATCGCTGCGTCACGGTATAATATTTTGATATTAAAAGTGAATTTAAAATCTATAATCTGTATGGTCGTTTTGAGTACTCCATCGCGTCCGGAAGGGTCGAGATAGTCAGAAAACACTAGCCGGGGGTATAGTTTGGGTCCCGGGGTATTTTTAGGCCATACCGGCATCTTAAAGGGTATTTTGGTAATTTCACGTTTTGAGGAATTAAAAGTGACGAAAATTTGGTTAATTAAATCTGATGTGGATAAGACCCACTAAGCCCATAACCAAACCTTATTAACCTAGAAAGCTACGTAGGTTATCATTTAGTCTTCCAACTCTCCCAAAGGAAACCCTAGCCACCATAGCCACCTTTGGAAGAAGAAAGCTTAGAGAGGAAGGGAAAGAGGAGGAATTCTGCAGAAAATCTGCAGAAAGAGATTACAAATCCAACACCAAATCCAGAGACAATCAAGGCAAGTGATTTATTCCATTTAAATTTCGGAGAATGCTTCTTCCATGTTAGATTATTCAAAAACTTTATGTGTTCTTGGAAGATAATGAAAAACCCATAAGATTGGAGTTATTAGTTTAATTTTTGGGATATAGGTTGCATGTAGAATGTTACTGGAAGATCATATTAAGAGAATTACTGACTTTTGTGATACCAAAAACGGATTTAAGATGAGGTTTATGAATGTTCTTGAGATAAATTAGAAAACTAGGTTTTTGATAAAGATTGATCCATATGTAGCCTTTAGTTGTTGAAATATTGATTTATGGACGTTAGTAATATTGTAGGATGGTTATATGACATTACTATAACGTTATATTAGAGAATCATTCTTTAAAAATAAGTTTTGGGATGTTTTCAAATCTGCAAATCGAAGCAGTCCGTAACCATAACTGTGTAATCGATCGATCGACATTCATCAGTCGATCGATCGACAAAATCGATCGATCGAAGGTCAAGGTCGATCGATCGACCTTCCCAGAATAAATGAAGTTTTCCCTTAATTGAATTTTAGTGGTGTTAACCCTTGGAGAATATTATTAGAGACTTTATGAATACCCTTAACTTTAAGGAAGACCAGTAGGCATGATTATGAGATTGGACTTTATTTGGAATGTAATTTGAGGAATTTTTCTAAATAAATGAAATTTGTCATGTGAGATAATATTTGGGTTAATAGTACAATTTGATTAAGTTGATGAAATAAGGTTTGGGGCAGAAGCAAAGACCTTAGGTATAAAGATGTCATATGTGAGAATTATGGGAGACTTAATAGTCTACTTGAGATAGGTTTTAAGTTTAAGGAATTACGACGTGAGACGTGTCGACCATTTAAATTATATATTATCGGGATACTTGAAATATATGGATTTGGAATAATGGTATAATGATGTAGAGTATGACTTTATTAATATTGAGATATCTAAGATGTGTGAATGCTTAGCATAAAAATCTTATGTGTATGACATACCTACCATACTTGCTATCACGGGAGGTTTACGTTCGCTTAGGGCCTTCTTATCCTTGTGTTGCCCGGATTTAGATTGGTTACCTTGATGAACATAGGTCATAGAAAGACTTATTGTGATATTAATAAGTCCGCTGACCATGGGAGCGTAGGTATGTGCGTGACCCATGTGATGGTGACTGTGTTCGCCTCCATTATTTGTGATGTTGTTATCGGTAAACTATTCCTGAGAGATTCGGAATATGTGATCCTTATGTACGTGATGTACCGGGATGGATAGCAGAGTATGTGTGCACTACAGCTTAGATTGCGGGGTGCTTGTATTGTATATTTATGATGTGAATAATATACATTATATTAATGGGAATCCTCATGTTAATGTTGTAAAAATATTACGGTATTGTTTCGAGTTTTATAATGAGTTAACTGATAGTTATATCAATGGCATATTTTGTAACTGAGTTTACGTTAAACCTCTATTTAATTACGAGCGTTGTTATGTTAAATAGAACCGGGTAATAAGGGTAGGAACTATTACAGTCTAGCTAGTTATGATGTCACTTAGCTAGTGGTTATATTATTGTAGATGGGTACTTGCGTTAGGAGTGCACAGTTAGACGAGAGGTGAGAATATCATGTGAGTGCACGTCCTAACATGTATTTTGCATTTAATGTTTTAAATGTTTTTAAAGCACTTGCAAGTTTTTAAAATATAACTCCACATTCGGGCTCTGACCCGTTTGCTTTTCAAATCTCTTTTTCTTTGTAAAACCATTTTAGGTGCCCAGCCACAAGGACACCAAGCATAGGTACTCATTCAGGTGACGAGCTGTAGCTGCTTGTGGAATCTACAGGGATTTGCATGTAGACGCTTCTATCTCTTTGGATTCCAGGGTCACCATCTATCAGTTGTAGGGCATGTTGCCCATTTCTATTTAGAGCATCTTTTACATTTCAGATTTCAGACTTTAGCATGTTTTATTTTGTTTCAGTTTATTTATTTCAGTTATGGGATTGTAGTGAGGAGTTTTCCTCCAGACTTTATTTACTGCTATGTGATGGTTATTCGTTTTACTTCATTATGGTGAATGGTGTTATAGTATTCCTTTTTACACTTATTGCATGTTAATCAGAATTAAATTAAAATTTGGCAACTTGATTTTTAAATACTAGGTGGTTAGTAATAATAAAATGTTTTCGACAGTGATGCTATTAACTGAGCCAACTTGGCATTTTGAATTAATTTTATAAAGGAGTAGCTACCCGGTATTTAATTAGTCGGGGTGTCACATTCGTACCAAGCACGGGGTGCTTCCTTCAAACCATACAAGGCTTTCCTCAGATAGTAGATGTGATCAGGGTGCTTAGGGTATTCAAACACTTTTGGTTATTCCACGTAAACCTACTCCTGTAGAATGCCATTTAGAAAGGCACTCTTGACATCCATCTGATATAACATGAAGCACATATGACATGCGATGGCAAGTAGCAAGCGAACGGACTCAAGACTCATAGTAAGAGCGAATGACACGTCAAAGTCTACACCCTCAATCTGTGTGTAGCCTTGAGAGACCAACTGATTAGGCATAAATTCTTCCTAATTTATCCCTTGCTTTAGTTACTTTTAGCACCTCGAACAACATAATTGAGTTGAATTTATCTCATAACTATGCTACTGACTGATCCTAATGAGTACACCGAGTTTCTGGTATTTTGTAGTGATTGTGCCGGTATTTGATGTCAAGAAACGAAAGAAGGAAATCGGTAGAATCAAGAAAGAAAGAAGGAAAGGTCTCAAGGGAAAAAACGTAATTTCTACACGGAATTCGGATGAGGTACCTAAAGAGAAGTTGAAGACATCTCATTCACAAGCACAAAGGAAGAAATGGCACCTCAATTGGAATACCAAAACAAAAGTTATGAGCAGTCAAAGTGGAACAAAAAAGTTAAATAGCCGGACCGATCCGCCCCTACCCGGACCGATCTGCCTTGCCAAACTCCAGAAGACCCCGGATCGCATGCAAGCCGAAGGAGGCAGAAATAAAAAGAACCTATCCGCCTTGGGGGCAGATCAGTCCGCCTAAGACCCGGACCGGTCCGGTCTTCGAGATTTGAAAATATTTTCTCTTCCTAAAAAGACTCCTAGTGCAGTTGACTTCCGATATTATTGTAGGGTATAAAAGACCCGATTTATTATTGTTATGGACACGGAGAATTAGTAGGTTTTTCTTCTTCTTTTCCAGAAACCCTAGCTTAGTTAATATTTTTAGATTTACTTCAAGGATTGAAGAATTTATTCATTGATTTCTGTGAGTATATGTTTCTTTCATTGTTTCACTTATTTCTTAGATAATATTAGTGAGTAATTTTTAATTCTAATTCTTTTCTGCATCTAATCATTACTTTCCTTAGACTAATTATGAGTTCCTGCACATTAATCCTTGTTTCTATTATTTTCAACATGTTAGGCTAGATTTCCCAAGGCCGGGATGTATGAACCCATCCTGATGTGTTAGTGCGTGTGTATAAAATTAAACCACTAAATTTAATGATTGACCTTGATCGTATTGCGTAGTTGCACAACGATTGTAGATCTTTATATCTCGTTTGCCTCTGGGTACTCGTGATGATTTAGAGTGCAATTCGAATGCTACTATCGCGATACTGATTTACTCATCCTCAGATTAAGTATGATGCGGGCTTGAACCTCGTATACGTAATGCTTGGGAGTACTAAATTCCGGGTCAAATCAATCAGATAAATTTAAGATTAGTATTATATCTGCACTACACTAGGGTTAGGGGATTGTATTCCTGTCCTATTTTTCTCATCATTTAAATAAAAAGTTTCGGACTATTTTTCAATCATATTTTAGGTAGTTTAGTGTAATTTCATCTTTTTATAATTTCATATTTGCATTTAGTTATAATCATTCCCAAAATCAAATCATTTTTCCTTTATTTTTAGAGTCAAAGTTAGGATTCCTCCGTCTTTTTCCGTCGTCACAATTTCGTTGTCCTTTTTCCCTGAGGATCGATACCCGACTTGTCGGATTATTACTTGAGCGACAGGCTTGCACTTGAGCCTAGAGTGAACGCATTTCTGAGACACATTTTCAGTCGCGTCACCAACTTAGCCTTATTTCGAATAATGGTACCAGTCTTATCCACCTTATTTTTGAAGACCCACTTGGTACTAATCACGTTTGTGTCACTAGGTCGGGGGACTAGTTTCCAGACATCATTCTTTCTGAATTGAAGCAACTCATACTGCATAGCACATATCCAATGTTCATCTTTGAGTGCTTCCTTATAGTTCTTGGGCTCGGCTTTGGACGTGTAGTAGACATGGCTAACAACGTTCTCTAGCTGAGCACGAGTCTTGACCCCAAGGGTGGGATATCCTAATATAGTAAAAGGATCATGACTCTTGTGAGCCCAAGCAAGAGTGTCCCCTAAGTCAGGAATGGGATCCACTCTGGGTGTGGGAGGCATAACGGGATCATCAGTAAGTGCATCACCCTCACCCAAAAGGTTAGAATCAATAAACGCCGGTGGCTCGTCATCTTGCACAGTGATGCTTATTGACTCCATAACCTTATAGCTATTCAGGCTATACACCCGATAAGCTCTACTAGATGATGAATAACCTAAAAATATCCCCTCATCGCTCCTAGAGTCGAACTTTTCTAATTGCTCTCTATCCCGTAGGATGTAGCATTTGCTCCCAAAGACATGGAAATATGAAGGGTTGGGATTCTTTCCAGTCCACAATTCATAGGGCGTCGTAAGAGTGTGTGGATGAAGATATACCCTATTCACCGTGTGGCATGCGGTAGACATCGCCTCTGCCCAAAATCTTCTTGCAACATGATGACCCCAAAGCATAGATCTATCCATCTCCTGAATCGTTAGATTCTTCCTCTCAACAATCCCATTTTGATGAGGAGTCCTAACGACCAAAAATTCGTGTTTGATCCCGAGGCTATCACAAAAAAGATCTACTTTTTCTTCTTTAAACCAAGTGCTGTTGTCACTAGATATCCTGTTGATAGTGACACCGTGTTTATTTTTTAGGATACGAAACTTGGTCGTAAGAAAGTCCACATCATCGGATTTATCTCGTAGAAAACCTACAATAGAGTAGCGTGAGAAATCATCTACCATCACGAGTATGTATCTCTTACCACCTAAACTCTCAGTACGAGTAGGACCCATAAGATCCATATGTATTAACTCAAGAATAAGAGAGGTGGTAATGGAATTCAACTTTCGACAGGGGCTACGGATTTTGCTTTCCCAATTGGCAGGGTCCATAAACTGCGAAAGTTGGCTTTCCAAGCGATGGTAAGCCACGTACTAGATCCTTTTTGGATAATTATTGCAAATCTCTAAAGTTCACATGACCTAGACGTTGGTGCCACAAATCCATAGAAGTGATCGTGGTGCTATTATAGACAAATGAGGACTCAGGCATGATCCCATAATAATTGTCTTTAGTCCTCACCCTATGTAATAAAAGTTTATCGGTTTGATCATAGACGTGGCATTTATTCCGATCAACAGCGTCACACAGCTGGCTAATGCTGAGTAAATTTTCCTTCAATCCTTTGACGTACAATACATTCTCTAGCTTAGGAAATTATGGTAAATCTACTCTGCCTCGTCTAACTATGCTAGACTTGCTCTCGTCTCCAAAAGTGACTTTACCTTCCTTATGATCCTCAAGGAAGGTAAACAAAGATACGTCACCAATCATGTGCCTGAATCACCCACTATCGAAGGACTACTGTAGGGAATTATGTGCTTTAAGAGCAACATGAGCAACAAGGGCTTTTTCATTGTGTTTAGGCACCCAAGTAGTGGTAACCTTATGTTTTCCCTTGTCATTATTGACTCTAGTTGAGATTTTATAAGGGTCCACTGACGACATAGAAATCTGTTGGAAATCTTCTACTAGACTATGAGATGTGGCGACTAGAAACTCAACTCTCTCTCCAAGACTCTCAAAATCAGTAGTGGCATGTGGCGGAGAAAAAGTACGTCGTATCCGACCCAAACTATAGCAAAACTCACGAAGGTGGCCCTTTCTTTTGCAATACGTACATAAATAAGTAGACTTAGGCCGACTTCGATTTGCTTTTCTTGTTCGAACTCTCTTTTGGTTTCTATGTGGGTGGCCATAAGTATTTGTAATAAACTCGAGAACCGGTTCTAATTTCGTATGTGATGTGGAAGATCCATCAAAACCTATTACCGACCTCTCACCTAAACCCAAAGCAAGGGTGAGGAGCATCTTTCCCATCTTACCAGATCGGTCCTCAATTCTTACCTTGACTTCCTAGGCTCTCTCAAGGTCCTGAGTGAGTTGGGATACAAGGGCTTCCAGTTTCTTTCGAGTGTCCAGGGAGGAATAGATCTCACTCGTCAAATCATCCACTTGCTTAGCCAAGCCCCCTTTTTCTTTCACAAACACATTTTCTCTCTCTCCAAAAACTCTCTCTCTCAATATAGGCGGTCTCTCTATCTCTCCCATTTCTCCTAATTCCTTCTCTAGAGCTGTAATCCTAAGAGTTAACGCTTTGTTACACTTTTTGGTTTTGAAAGTATCAACATATAAATCAACGTATGCGCATCAAAGATCACTCTCTCTCTCACTAGCATCTTCCTCCTTCTCACTCACACTGCTATCACTGTCGATTTGTCCTTGTAAACTTGCATCCTTATCGTCGTGAGGAGCACTGTCTATATCCATATGACTATCCATGAATGCGGTGAAGTTACATTCATGCGATGAATCATCTCCAAAGTCCACCGACTCAACCTCGCTATCGTCACTAAGGGTAGTGTTTAACGCTGATTTAGATTGTTCTTGACGGTTCAACCTATTTGCACACTCAAACCCCCTATGACCTCTACCGCCGCACTCAAAACATCTCTCACTATCTTTCTTAGAGGTGTCCTTTTTATATTTCTCAAATTTCTTTTCAGATTTATTTTTCTAAAAAATCTTTTTAAAATTTCCATTTTTCTTTAATTTGAGAAATTTCTGATTTTTTTTGCAAAAATGACCAAATTATCTAAGTTAAAATCAGAATCAGAATCATACCTCTCTTCCTCTCTTTTCTTAGACGACTCACCTCTCTTTGACCCCTCTCTCATTCTGGCTTGGGCTTTAAGAGCTACCCCTTTATATTTTGATTTTATCATTTTAGGGAACATGTTAATTTCATAGGCTTGTAGGTCTCCAACTAACTCCTCTAATTTCAGCGTATTCAGATTACCTAATGAATTTAACACAGTGACTTTGGGGATAAATCTCTTAGGCAGTGATCTCAAAATTTTCTTAACTACCCTAGTATCAGGAATGTGATCTCTTAAATTAAAACAAGTGTTCACGATATCAGATAAGCGTGCATAAAATTCATCAAAACACTCATTTTCATGCATGAAGATAGTTTCAAACTGAGTAGTTAAGTTTTGCAATTTAGATTCTTTTACTGCATGTGTGCCTTCATGGGTAAGTTGTGGAACATCCCATGCTTCTTTAGCCTTGGTACACATCATGATACGTCGGAACTCGATAGGTGTGACAACTCCATAAATGGCACTAAGCCCACGTGAGTTAAATGTGCTCCATTTAAATTCATCCTCAGTCTATGTAGTCACAGATTTTAAGGTAGTTACATTTTCTACAGTGATAGTGGGTGGCGTCTACCCTCTTTCACACATAACCCAGACACGTTCAGCAATAGCCTTTAGGTGAGATTTCATGCGTACTTTTCAATAGGCATAATTTGACCTATCAAAAGTTGGAACTTTATTATATGATTTATCCATTGAAATTGCGCTTTTTCAAAGAATCAATTTTCAGAACAAAATCGATATCAAGAAAAAAACTTGTGGAAAAATTACACGGTAAGTTTGTGTAAATGGCTCTGATACCAATTTGAGAGTGCACCAACAATCAATGTCAAACTTATTTAATTAAATTCCAAATTTTAATCTCAACAAGTCTTAATACTTGCAAACAAACGTGATTGAATAAATAATTAATCTAAGCATTGCAAGACAATCAACGTTGAGGAAAAATCCCCCACAGGGGCAAAACCATCTTATTTTCACTATAATTTTGTAAAGAACGATTTACCCGAATTACAAGGAAAATACAAGTAGTGACATACGAAATACCCTCAGGCGTCGGTTTCGATGTCGTCGGCTAGAGTTCACGCAAGAGCTCCAGAAGGTCAGCAATGGAAAAGCTTCGTCTTCCCCAAAAATATACTCCAGATGAGTAGTATAATCTTCCTTGGGGTTTAAAGGATTCACATAAAGGATTGGAAAATATTTGTGAATCAAAAAGGTATTGAAACCTTAAAATATGAAGTCTGGAAACGGGGTCTATTTTGCAGAAACGGAGGTATGCAGACTTAGAAAAACGTGTAGCACGAACAGTGTTTAAATAGGACATTGAGGCGATGCGTCATTCAAACGAAACACGGTGTCATTCGAGCGAGATGACATCTCGTTCGAACGAGATACGATGTCGTTCGAACGACATCAGTGATGTGTCACAGAAAAACTCCTTGAAAACGATTCTGCGTGTTTATCCTCGTCCAGACTTCGAAAATTATTTAAAACAATATTCCCAATTATTTATGTAAATAATTTAAACACTCCAATTAAATTATTTTTTACCATATGTACGTGGAGTAGTGGGAATTGTTGAAGTGTACGTTGCTTGACACATGATGCACGTACGAAGATGATGGATGCACAAATTCGGATCAAGACCGTCGATGATGATCGTTGAGACGTGCCAAATGTAGTGGTATCAGACATACTTAATTAGTGATCTAGGATGCTTGGAAAAATCCTAGATTCTACCCCGGACATTTATAAATCACGTCCTTACAAAAAAATATAAATAGAATATATAGATAGTTAAAAAAATCATTTTAAATATATTATGTAAGGTAATATATGTGGGTATGACTTGTATATAAAGTTTTACTAAATGTTAGTAGTTGTCAAAACAGAAAGAGGTGAAAATAAAAACAAAGGTACAGTATGATCAGTTAACAATATATAATAACATATATTAATATGTTATATATATTTGTAACATATATATTAACTATATATAGTATAAAATATAAAATAATAGTTATATAAATAATGAACCATTATATTACATATATATTATAAGTAGTATATACAAATATCTTATACGATAATATTTATATAAAAGTATAAAAACAAAATATATATTGTAAATTAAGAAATATTTATATAATCACTTAATAAAAGTATGTTTGGAATCATCAAAATCAATATATTATATTAAACCAAAATGTACATTAATTATAATTAAACTAATTAAATATTAATTAAAGGGTTAAATTCATTTTCTTTTAACAACTAATATAAGCATCTAACTCCTAAGGAGGGTCTAAATCTGAAAAATACAGATCAATTACAATTCTGATGCCACTCTCCATCAAATCAGAAGTGTTCAATTGATGGGTGAATGTTCAATAAAATGGGGTGGTTTATTTTGGAAAAATGATTGGATGTTTCAGAGTGAGATTTGGAATTTGTGAGCCGGATTTTGATAGTTAAAATAAAAAACTACCATCGTAGCATAAACTTGTTAGTTATGGTGATATTTAAATGAATAATCAAAAGATGATGTCATAACTTTTAATTATTCATTTCTAATTAAATTATTGGAAATACCCCATATTTTATAATCAATAAAAGATGTAGCATGGTTGAAATCTAAATCAATTGCCCAGTCTCATTATAAATACAAATCATGATACAACGGTTTGTTTGGTTAGGTTCTTTATTTATGTAAAATGCAGAAATTTGTTGAGATTTATCATACTTGGAAGGGCAAGAAGTTAATATAATATAAACTTCGTAAAATAGTGGTGGTAATATCATAGGTAGACATTATTTAACATGATAAGGATTGTTAAAGGAGCACGACTAGAGCGACATGCTATTTGGACTTAATTCTCAAACTGAATGATGTGGCATTGTCACATCATTAATATCACACATTTTTTTTTTGCCTTGTTATCTACAAATTTATGTTTTTTTTTTCAAAATATAATTTTCAAGTAAAAAAAAAAAAGCAGTTCAATAAAAAAAATATATCACAAAAAAAAAGACATTTAGTCCAAATTTTTTTATTTTGTTCCAAAAAATTGATTACCACATAAAAACTTAACTAAAAAATTGTGCACCTAGCGGGACCTTTAAATAATTTTAAGAAATAAAAAAATTGTTTTAAATGTTATAAAATTAAAAAAAAAATAAGTGGTGCCGCTGGCGCGGACCTTTAAAAATAAAAGAATAATGAAAAAATGAGTGTTTGAGGGATTAAATGAGTTAAAAATAATTTTAAAATAAAGGAAATTACTATTAGCATAGTTTTTTTTAATGCGGACCTTTAAACAATTTTAAGAAATACAAAACTTATTTTAAATGTTGTAAAATTAAAAAAAATCAGGGGTGCCGCTGGCGCGAACCTTTAAAAATAAGATAATATTGAGTAAATGGGTGTTTGAGGAACTAAACGAGTTCAAAATAATTAAAAAAATAACAAAATTATTTTTTTGCATACTGCTGGCGCGGACCATTTGTTTTAAATAGTAAAAAAATATTTGACTATTTAAAAAAAAATGGGTTGCACCACTGGTATGTATAGGTGGTCTGACCACCTATACATACCGTTGGCGCGAATCATTTTTTCTAATATGTTGATCCGCATCAGCAGTATAAAGATTGTTTTTAAAATAGTAAAAAATGGTCCACACCAAAATACGATTCCATGTCACGTCGCGTTTTTTTAAATCTTGATCGTGTTGCTTAAAAAATAAAAGATTCATAATCGCATTGAGTATTTTTTAATTGATTTGTGATAAGTAAAAAAATACGATTTTGTGTCTTATCTTTTTGTATTTTAACACAATTTTTTTTTGTGATTAAATTTTTGTGTTTAACTTGAAAATTATTTTTTTGAAAAAAAATATATTAATAGAATGACAAAGCAAAAAAGTGGGTACCCACTTAAAACTCAAAGTTAAAGGTGTGGCACTGCCACATCATTAAGTTTGAGTTTTAAGTAGGAATGCCAGGTCGCTCTATCATTTTTGTTGTTAAAGACTTGAAATTGTGTGGTTTATCAAAAGATATATTGCTAAAGATATTGGAATAGGAATATAGGATTTATGTAATCAATCCTAAGTAAATGGAAAAAAACCTTTTTTGAGTTAGGTTGAATAGATAAATATATATTATAAAGGGTCACTCAATGCAAAATCCTTCATATTTTTTTTTATTTAATGTTTAGTCCAATTTTTTTTATTTTATTCCAAAAAGTATTTCACCATATAAAAACATCGATAAACACTTTTCTTTCTCTTATCCTGAAATCTCAGAAAAAATTTGCCAAAAACAAGATAAAAATTTTTGGAACATAAAAAAATAAGGTGGATTGTGTAAAAAATGCACTTAACTCCTAGTAACTAAACATTAATAGTCCCTATTATTATAAATTTGATAATATAAAAATAATAGAACCCTTATATAGACATAGTTTTAGAAAAGCCACATTAGAAATTCATTATTTGTGAAATTTTGAATTCCGTTCTAATTCTATTTCCATTAAATTTTAATCCTAATATTAAAAAATGTAAATATTATTAGTGCTTCATTTTGATATTTTAACATAAAAAGTTTTCATGACGCTTTTATAAAAAATTTAAGGGTCAGTTAGAAGACTTTTACCTGTTAATAGAGTACCATAATTGAATGTCAATAGCTACATATATTAAAAAGTTAAAATAATTCGTTGAAAGAAGAAAAAATTTCAAAACTCTAAATTATATAAATTTGACTTTTAGACTAAGCCATGTGGATGGGATTTAATGAAAGAGCATCGTTGAATTCTTTTATAATATTTCATGTTAACTTCCTTGAAACACCGTTTGCGTTATGAAGTCTTCTTTCAAGATAGTTTTGTTTGTTTAGACATCATCACTACGAATTGTACTTTAAGTATACAACTAGTTTTTAATTTCGCGCGATACGCGGGTGCTTTGCATTTATGGTTAAAAAATATAATGCGAATATACTTACAAAAATATAGAAAAAATCTAAAACGTTAAAAAGACCTATTTTATATTTTTATGATATATGTCGTTAATGCAGAAAAATTATAAAAGGATAACGAATATATGTATTTAATTTATAGAATATATGATGCCAACTAAATACTTGCATGTAAAATTGAAATGCAGAAAGGAAAACATTTAATGCTGAAGTAAGTAAAATTAAAAAAACAAAAAGAATAGAACACACACACACACACACACACACAATATATATATATATATATATATATATATATTAAAAAACTGTTTTATAAGTAAAAATTATTTTTTTAAACAATACAATTTTTACAAAAATATAAATATATTATCATTTTTTTTAATAACACTACGGTGTTAAAATTTTTTATAATTTTTTTTGCAAAACTTGATTTTATAAAGATAAGTATAAATATTTTATTATAAAAAATGTATTTTTATAAAGTAATTTTCTAAAAATATAGTTTTTAACTTCATTTCTTCATACAAATTGTGCTTTAAAAGACTGTTTTATAAATATAAATATAAATTTAATTTTTTTTATAATCTAATGTTATTGTTCAGAATTTATAAACTGTATTAGTAAAATTTACATTTTTTATTTAAAAAATATTTTTTAGTTATATAAAAAAACTATTTGTTATATAAATATTAGTATTTACTAATTAAAGAAAAAGATATTTCACATAAAATACTTTCATATGTATAAAAAAAGTTTATATTATATGAAACATTATTTCTTCAATGAATAAATTCTAATATTTATATAATAAAGAGTTTTTTTTTATGTATAACTCAAAAAATATGTTTTTTATAAAAAAAAATGGATACTTTTGTAAAACAGTCTATAAAATTTTCATGTTAACATTACTTTATAAGAAAAAAATTTCCTTTAAGGAATATAGTATTTAAATTTTAAGAACATTCTCTTAAAACACAATATATGTAAAGACACGAAATTAAAAACTCCACTTTTTAGAAATTTACTTTATAAAAAATGATTTTTAATAGAAAAAAAGAGTTAAAACTATAAGGTTGGACTTTAATCTTAAAATCATTCTAACCCCTATTTTTAAATCATTGAATCTAAGTTAGAATATCTAACGATCGAAATGTCAATATATATATATATATATATATGAAGAGAGGGAGATAAATTATTGGGTGCATATAATCTTCATGACTTTGAGGATCATCTCCGTACTATTTCTTGGAGATCTTAGTTGTTAAAGAGATAAGAGTGAACTTGGCACAGAGATAATAAGAGGATAAGAGAGAAAAAATAATTCAGTGAAAGATAGATAATAGGGGAATAAGAGACAAAAAAATTATTAGGGAGAAAGAAGAAATAAACTTACATTAGAGAGAACCATCTTTTACACGTTGGTTAAGATATATATGTGGCGATACACGTTGATTAAGATATATATGGGGAGAGAGGAGAATGAGAACCTCATGTATGTATTTAATAATGACCATTGGAAGGATTGAGAAATGAAGAGATGTATTTAATAATGGCCATTGTAAGGATTGAGAAATGAAGAGATTTGGGGATTTTAAGAGAAGATATTATAAATGAGGAAAAATTAATTATTGCCATGTGTCTAATACCTATGCAAAGACTAAGATGTGCAATTAATGGCGTTGCCACGTGTCAATTCTCTATAAAGAGATATCAAAATTATAGTGAAGTGATATGCCACGTGGATAGGCTAATTGCAAAGCATAATAAATGCCTTGTTTTGCATTTTATAGTATTAAGAGATACTTAAAAATGATTGTCCTTTGTATTTTAATATATAGTTCTATTGGGATGGGAAAAAGAAATGAGACATCTTTAGCACAACTCATGCATTTTAAGTAAAACTGATGAAATATAGTGTTTTTTTTCAAAAAAATATTTGTAAGGACACTTTTGTAACTTCCATAAATCAGTAAGGGAATTTCTAATATTTAACATGAAACAAGTGACAAATTAATGAACTTAGTTAAAAATTAGGATAAAATAAAAATAATTTTTTAAGGGTCAAAATCTTAAACAAACAAAACTATTTGAGTAATAAAATACAAAAATATATTTGAAATTTAATAGTGAAGTCATTTTGAAATAAAATAACATTTTAATTTAACTTTTTAATTCATAGTCCATCAAAAATGATTTATTTCGGGCAGGGCTACAAATTTATACTTTTCCCACCTTTTTTATAATGAAAG
The DNA here is from genome assembly GCA_949130495.1 of Sambucus nigra. NCBI lineage: Eukaryota > Viridiplantae > Streptophyta > Magnoliopsida > Dipsacales > Adoxaceae > Sambucus > Sambucus nigra. Next base: position 286,446,524 of record OX422215.1, on the reverse strand, counting down.
AAAAACTAAATTTATAAATTAAAAATTCTTGATTAGCTAAAACTTTATATTCCATGTGAATGCAAAAAATCCTCTCTTTTTAATAAACTTAAATCCTCTTAAATATGTAGAATCGCAATGAGTAACTTTAAAAGTAAAAAAAAAAATGAGAATTATTTAGTGAAAATTAAGTGTTTTTCTCTAAAACTTAAATACCTCCATAATAGCCTATTTTGACTTTAGTACCTTTTACAAATTGAGTTTAGGCTTTCTACTATTAGATTGAAAATTAACAACTTAAATTTATAGAGTGAGTAGGAAGATCGTAAACGTAAATGACACTGATTATAAATGGTTATGGTCTAGATTTGACTTATGTCCACATGGCAAAGGAGGTGGTGGTGGGGTGGGGTGGGGGGTTATTGAGTGAGTAGGAAGATCATAAATTTAAATGACACTAATTATAAATGTTTATGATCTAGATTTGACTTATGTCCACAGGGCAAGGGGGGGGGGGGGGGGGGGGAGGGGAGTGGGCGTTTATTAACTTTATTGAGAAATATTACAAGACAATCACTATCAAAAGTTTCTTATGACCCCTACTTGATATATATATTAGTTATACATTCATTCTACACTTCTCTAACCAATAACTATTGGAGTAGTGCTTCACGAACGTGGTCAGCCACGTCTCGACTAGAGAGGTAGTGTAGGCGACCCCATTCTCTTGGTAGTGGAGGAGTGGTTCTTGTTGACTAACTAGTCTTGAAGGACATGTGTAGTAGGTTTTGCATTGTTATAGCGCCGATTTTGCACTTCTCGGATATGTAGGAGATGGAGTAAAACCCTACGTTCTCTTAGCTAAACTATGATCTGCTGACTAGTCGGGTGTTGTGAATAATTCTGAGCGGTCATCGACTCCTATTGTCCGTTTTGTTGTTCAGTTATGGCCAATCCATCCGCATTGGCTTATGTCGTTTAACATTTGATTGATGAAGAATGAAAATCCCCTTTAATATTTTCCCCTTAATTCGTTTAGATCTAATGATGAGATCCAAAGGGATTCATTAAGTTAGGGGAATCTAGATCATCTTAATATGTTGACGAAGTTTGAGTTTCACATCTAGTCATTACTTGTAATCGACTGACTGATTCAGTAGGTTACACGTGGTAGTTCTTACTGCTAATACTCATGATATTTTGTTCACTCGCGATCTTGAATGTAGGACTTGCAATTGACTTTCTCACTTGAATTTGATGTAATATCCCGTATTTTTATGGCTTTTAAAATTGGGGTTTTATTAATTTTAATTTGAGATATTATTTTAATATTAACCCAAAAATTATTTTTAATATTTACTAGCATGATGTGAGTTAGTAATTATTGAAAATTTGTTGAATATTACGGGATGAGTAAATTAATATATGAGATTGATTTTATTAAAATTGTCACGAGTGAATAAAATGAAAATTATGGAAATTTAATTCGGGACGCGCCTGTTTCGTGTTAGGACTACATTATTATTATTAAATTGAATAAATTATAAATCATCCATATGGTCGTTTTGAGTGCGCCAAAGTGTCCGAAAGGGTCGAGTTAGTCAGAAAAATGTACCCGGGGGTTTAGTTTGGGTCTCGGAGCGTTTTTAGGCCTAATTGTCATCCCGGGAGGGTATGCCATTTTGTATTTTTGGGTAATTAAATCCCCGATTTTTCTTAGTATATATTAGCCATTTGGAGTTGTCTCTTAGGTTTAACAAACACAAAACCTAAGCCCAGCCATTAGAGAAGAAGGTGAAGAGTTTCCAATCAATCTAAGGCCTAGAACTCACCCGATTGCATCGCCACCACCACCAAAACGTAGATCGCACGACGAGGAATGCAACCACATATTTTTCATTAACAAATAAGATCCTTGAATCCCAAGCAAGTATCTATCTTGCTGATTTCCAAGTTAATATACCTTCCATGTTAGTCTAGGAATGAAAATCATATGTTTTAATCGAAGAATTATATATTTTGGAAGAGAATTTACGTGTTGTAGGGAGAATCCATATAGTCTGAAATCGTGATCATATGTAGAGGATTACCCACAAATTTATTATGATATTTGGGAAGAAAATCTGGATTAAAATAGAGGGTTGTGATTATTCATGCAAAATTTAGTTTTATAAACAAATCTGAGATTAAACCCCTTTTTGATTGATTCGTTGAGGATTTATTGATGTTGTTACGTTAGAACTTGTTTATATATGTTACTTATACATTTGGATTATTTTGATGGGAATTTGGGATGAAATTATAGAGGTTTGTAGGGGGTTTGAATGTTTGAACCCGTAGGTTGAAAATTGCAACAAACTGGGAAAGAACTGCTTGATCGATCGATCGACCAAGAGCATCGATCGATCGACCCCATTCCCCGTTCGATCGATCCCTCCTGAAAAAATGCATATTTTTCTCCTTTTTATTTAATCTGGTTAAGATACGTAGGAACCCTTGATTATTATTTTTGGAGTATAATGAATTATGAAGAGGACCAGCAAGGTCTAGATAGACTCCATTGAGTGAAATTAAATTGAGATGAAATTGTAGGTTAACGAGGAGTTATTCATACTTCGGAAATTGTGGGTACGTTTACTAAAAGATTGAGACTCGTTAAAAATTTAGACTAGAAGGTAAGTGAGGGTATACCTAATGATATTTATACTTAGTGAGAGAGAATACTTTGAGAGATAAGAAGTAAGTATGAAGTAAATAATAAATGAGAATAAAAGAGATGAATCCATTATGAGAGATAATTGAGTAAAATTTGTGTTGAGAACGGATAATAACAATTATGGGTCGTGAGCGAACTTAATTTGGAAAATATGAATATTTATATGTAAGATTGTGTGATTGTGCATATATTATGTGTCTGTGTATGACATACCTAGCTTACTTTCTATCGACGAGAGGTTTGCGCGTGAGGGCAGTCATATCCTGATGAATCCATAAGATTTTTGACTTCTCGCTCGAGAACATAGGACTAGTGAGAACAATGGTATAGAACGGTTATTTGGGTGCGTAGGTATGTGCGTAGCCCAAAGTCTTAGGACTATGTTCACCTCCATTATTTGTGATTTGATATTTGTGGTTCGAGGAATCTTTACCGAACCTATTGTCCCCTATACAATGACGTGATGTATTGGGACAACATAGCAGAGTAATGCATCACTGCAACTGTGTCTCAGGGTGTAGTATAGTGTGTGTATATATATATATATATATATATATATATATATATATATATATATATATATATATATATATATATATATATATATATAATATAGTGAATGTATATATATACATGTGATGATATCTACTATGTGGCTAAAGTAGAAATGTAAGATAGTTATGTATGAAAGCACTTAATTGAATTGAATTGATAAGGGACTTATCCATGTTGAATATAAATAGATTTATATGTTTATAACATCTTTATATGTATTATAAGGTTAATACGTGGGAATAACTTGGGCAATAAGGAATGGATACATGTGGTTAATCTAGTTAGTGTGGAACTATAACTAGGATGGCTTAGAGGTACGTTAGGTGTGCACACTAGATGAGAGGTGAGGATTCTCAAGAGAGTGTCGCATACTAACATGGTTGTGATATTAGCCGGTAAGCATTTTAAATACTTGCTAAACTATTTTTAAAACTGTTTTACAATCGGGATCTGACCCGTTTTCTGTCATTTCTTTCTTTCTTGTATATATACGTATGTATTACAGGTGCCCAGCCACAGGGGCGTCATGCTTAGGTTATTTCGATTGGACGTGGTGCACCTTAGGTGGGAGTTGCAGGACCTTGCTTTAGACGACTTCGTCATTGAATCAATTCCTACTTTAGATCTTCATAGTTAGGGCATGTGTCGCTTGATTTCCTATTCCAATTGGATTTGTCAGAGACTTATGATATTTCCAGCATTCAGTACTCCTCAGGAGTTAAATCTTGTTAGGATGATTTGATTTATAGTTCATAACTTGGTTTGTTTTATCTAGATGGTTAAAATGGTAGTGTAGTAATTGCTATCCTTTTATTTATGTGACTCTTAAACTGTTATTATTAAAAAGGTTTTTATATTGGTATTTAATAAAGGAAAAAAATGAGGTTTTAAATGGTTTTGACACTTAGCTTAATTATTTAGGGTGTTCAAATTGGAAATATTATTTTGTGACAGTGATGATGAGAATGAACCAACCGTTTACCTGGTTTTTAATTTAATAAAGGACTGATCACTCGATATTTAATTAGACGGGGTGTTACATTTGAAAAGACCATTTTAACTTTAGAACACCCATTTTATAGTTTTCCATTTCCCGAATCACTTGTAGAGATAGAGAGAGAATGTGACACCTTGTAAAATTTATAACTACATTGATCCACTCTAAATATAAATAATACAAGAGTCAAGACAATTTGTATCATTCTAAAAATTACTGGAAACTAAACAAACGATAAATGTTGACAATAATAAATTAAATTAATGCAAATTGCATCTCTGATACCAATCTCAAAACCATATAAAATAAAACTCCACACTAGAATAATTAACTGTCTCACTGTACTAATAACCAACTATGAATGTAAAAATGACTCCAACATAGTAAATCCCAAACACAATAATCTAACTCAATGACTATATAATTGGAAATGCAATTACTGGAAGGAAATTCGATATATGAAGATGAGCACACATGCTCCATAACTACGTCCTAAGACTAGAAGTTGTAACTGAGAATGGCGCAAGAACGGTCAGGGTTGTGGCTGTTGCTGCTGACTAAGACCTGCAAATAGTTCCCCAAACAGGCTTTAACCTGACAAGTTTATAGTAAGTAAGAATACAACTAAATTTGGGCCACAATAATAATAATATTAAAGACTACTACTACTACTACTACTACTACTACTACTACTACTACTACTACTACTACTACTACTACTACTACTAATAATAATAATAATAATAATAATAATAATAATAATAATAATAATAATAATAATAATAATAATAATAATAATAATAATAATAATAATGTAACTTCCTCTCATAGTTTAGTTGTTTTTAAGTTAACATAAACCCAACAACCTAAATATATCTTGCTAGTATAATCCAAAGCCCAAGTGAACCCAATGATACATAATTATATATGTTCTCAATTGTTTATAATTATAAGAATCCAAAAACTAGTAACTATTATATACATCTATTGTATAATCTTAGTAAAGGAAATAGAAGCACATAAGTTCAACATCCAAGTATGTATGCCCCACTAACATACAAACAAATGGGATATGCACAAGGCCATAAATAAAAGCATGAAGGCCTATCCCTATTGCCTTTGGCGATCACTCGTACCGTATAGACTCCATAAGTATAGTTATAGGTCGTCCCATCCCTAAGTATAGGTATAGGTCTTCCCATACCTATAAACTCAAAGAAAAAATAAAGAAAAAATTACTATGTCTTCCCACCCCCATTTTCCCCACTTAGGATACCGGTACCTCAACAATCTGATCGAGGTAAAAAATACTAAGGATAGTCCTTCTCAATCACTGGGGTACTAACGCGGTCAACATCATATGCGTGCGATCAAAATACATCCTAGTACGTTCCCTAATGAGAACATAGACACCGTCGGTATGCTTGCACCTAAAGTAAATACACAACAATCAATCCTACTCACGGATGACAAAAATGATGTCTTAAATCTAAGTTTAATTAGCTTTAATGAACTAAGTATTAATATCCAAAATGTCGCAAAGTCTTTCAAACGAAACACCTAACTCGTTCTAACTAAACACCCAAAGTCGCTAGAACTATATCCACATGTCGTTCGAACCAAAAGTCAATCTCTTTCGAACGAGAAAGACTTATGATTTGAACTAGACCCTCTTTCTCGTTCGAAGGAAATTCCATTATTGTTCTAACGAGATCCACGCAGATGCCTTCTTCCCCAAAGTGAAGAAATGACCATTTTCAACTCAAATACTAAGTTTAAAGCCTCTAAACAATATAATACCCATTCTCCTTCAAGATAACATGTTTAACACTGTTAATAACCTACAACAACAAGTTTTAGGCGATTATAACTACCATCAATGATTTAATTACATATTATAAGTTTTGAAGCCTAAGTTCATAGTTTAATCAAATTTATGAAATTCGTACTCATATTCGATTCAATAATCAATTAAGATGAGAGATTTTACAAGTTATCATTACTATGATTCATATATAAAGTTATTACAATAAGATTACATGATTATGTGATTAAATTAAGGAATTCACCATCGAACTACCCTAGTTCATCAATATGTGGTAAATAATTAACCAAGTACTTAATCTAATTATGGAAATTAGGTTTTGATATGATTAAAATCAGATTATACGAATTTAGTTGAAATTCCAATGAACTACTACAACCATAACACAAACTTAATTAAATTCTTAATCAAAGTAAACTTGCCTATGATCGATTGTATGAATCGAGTCCCAAATCCTCGAGTTCTTCAACATTTGTTTCTGTCTTAACCTCCTTATCTACTAGGGTATGTCTCTAATGTGTTTGGAGTGTTTTTAGGCTTTTTAAATTAAGTAATAAAAAGGCTCTAATCCTAAACCCAAAAATAACCTTAACCTAATGAGCCTAAAACATGCTCCAAGTGGCCTAAAACTTGGATCAAACCAGATACTAACCCAACGGACTTAAATTCCACTATTTTAAGTGAAAAATAGACTTTCTAAGCGTCCCAAAAGTCAACCCAAAATATGAAATATTTTAATAACTTGATTTTCTACATATGTTAATTCATTTGCCGATATGAGGAAATTAAGTATAAATTTAATTATTAATTAGTTAAGTGTGGCTCGGCATTATAAGAAACTACTTCACGATCGGCAGGACCTGATACAGAGGGAATAATTCAAACAAGGAAACCCTCGACACCTAGTCCCTGACCATTCCATAGTCGCCCATACTACTAAGTCACTTGAAGTATTTAATTAGTGTATTACTCTATATTAAGTCAATTTCCAAAGAATTCGAATTCACGTAACATAAATAGGAATTACATAACAATATATAAAAATATACAAAGTGACATCTCACATGTCACAATAGAGAAATATATAATTAAATACGAAATTTAAAGAAATTCACAGAAATTATGGGGCATTACATAGAATCACCTTGTGCCATTTGTAGTGAGAGTGAGAGATAGGGACTTTGGTGCAAGGCCCATTCATCATTCTTTTCGCCAGTTCATGTAACTTTCCCTGTTTATCTACCTATGTGATTCATTTGAAATTTGTGGTGTGATATTAATCACTTTGACATGCCTTTTCCTTTCCCTTCACTATATATTTTCATTTCAATATCTGGATTTGTAAGAGTATAGTATACTCACGTGCCTTTAGTTTGACAGGTTTTTCATGATTTTGTGAACCAAAATCACACTTTGGGTAATTGGTTTTCACTAATTCAGAAATCTCTATAAAAAGTTCAAGATAGTTCTTCATCAACATGTCACATTGATCACATGTAGGATAAAGGTGTAAAGACTTAATTATCAAGTACTCATCATGATCTGAAAAATTAAACATTATTAAAAACATTTACAAAACCTTGTGTGTATGCATGTGGAGATTCATCATCATCATCATCATCATCATCATCATCATCATACGCCATAACATGTTTTAAAGTTTGAAATGTATTGGTAACGACGTAGGATTATGTTTAAATGGTTCGAACTGTAGCTACAACGAAGAGAAAGTTTGTTGGATGCAATATTGATACTCAAATTGACAAAATATTTGATTGGATCCACAACATGGTGTGACACCTTGTAAAATCCATAAATATATTGATCATTTCTAATATAAAAATCGTGGGTGTAAAATAATTAATAACATTCTAAGCATAACGAGATAAATAAAACTCTGTAAGTAAAACAATGTTAAATAATGAAGTGCTGAATAGTTAAAAACATCTCTAATACCATCCAAAAATAGTTGAATATGATTCGATTACTAGGATGTAATAAATATAAATGGTACACAATCCAACTCTTAATAGTTTCACCAATATAAATAAATGTATCTCGTACAATTCGTCACTCGAGAAAATTGAATAAATACAATTATCTGATAAAATGAAATATAGAAGAATACGGGAATGTAAATGAGCGACACGCTTGACACATACATCCTGGATCAATAAAACTAATGCTGGAAAAACTCCTTCAACGAAAAGCTCAAGTCTACGACGGCGATTGGGCCCTAAGACCTATAAAAATAGTTCCACATAGAGGATTGAACCTCGCAAGTCTAAAATATTTAAGTTGATTTTAAGTCATCCCAACCCAAAGAATCTAAATAAGATGTGATACTAATCCCAATATTGAAAGGTATTCACATTCTCTAAGTTCATATATAATTAAATATTCTTTACTTTATTATTATTAAGTACATTTTTTGATCAAGTAGCTCTTACTTTAACAATATTCACTTACTTACAAAATATTCTCTTAGATTAATATTCCTAGGTCATGTTTCCAGATATACATCTCTAGTGTGTCAGCCTTTAATATTCTCGAGTCATTGTTAAGTATATACGTCTCTAATATCATTTATTTCAGCATCCTCGAGTCATAATATTATGTGAATACATCTCTAGTTTAACCATATATAGTACAATCATCTCAAAGTACAAACTAATGGAAAATCACATAATTCAGAATTCCCGTGAGTTTGCTCAACTCACATAAAATCATACAAGGCTACAAACAACCCAAAATATAAAGTGAGAGGGCCCACATCTATACCTTTGTGGATCATTCATGCCACCAATAGTTATAGGTATAGAGCATCCCAATCTTATAGACTCAAAGAAATAATAGCAAGGGAAATAACTACGCATCATACCAAATGCAAGGCCCCATACCCAAGGCTATATGAGAGGATCCGACCCCATTGTCCTAACTCAAGAGACGGGTACCTCCACACGTAGGATCGAGATAAATAGAACCTAGGTAGAGACCATCTTTATAACTAGGAATACCAAGCCAGTCAACTCCATACATTCCCTATTAAATCCCTACTAGTAGGTTACCCACGAGTATACACCCCTATGTATGATTGCACATAAAGAAATACATTAGCAAAAAAACCCTAGTCTAGGTTCAAACATATACTTATTTATTATAATGTTATTACTCGTATTTAATATCAACCATTTATATAAACTGTTGCCCAGATTCTAAATTTTATTAAACTAGGTAACATTTTGCAACATGCTATTTATAAACTTATTTAAAAAATACAACAAACGTTCTTGATTGCTTATAAATTCAATCTCGTAATTTTATGTTTTACGCAATCACTAAATGTTACCTGACCCTATATACTTTCGTCCAATCCCCAAGCTTCCTAAATGTAGATACTAATCCCCATACCTACAAGTTTTACACAAATTTTTATTCATATAAAATATCCCCAAATGAACAAAGCTTTGAATCCCATGTAAAACCCTTAAACCAACCCACAATGGGCAGTGACCCAAGGCTGGATCGATTTGTCCTAGGATGGATCGATCTGATGGGCCTAGTGGGGGTGTCCTCCTCTTTTTCGTCTTCCACTGCGTCCATAGCTAAGAACCTCAAACTCCATACAACCTATAATACTCAAAACTATCCCTTTTCCTCCATAACAAATCATTAAAGAAGTTCTAGCAACATGTTTCTATAAGGTTTAGAGGATTAATAACAAATTTAAGGATCTACTTACATAATTTATAAAAGTAACATTAAGTTTATGTTCTACACTATAATGATTCAATTAACCTACGAAGTCTAATCAATTAGCATATTAGCATTAGGGAATTTACTGATTATAACTTATGTGATTCATATCTAATGATTTTAAACTCAGATTACATCAATTTGTTGATTAAGTTGTTGATTCATTAACAAAGATTCAAGAGTTATTCCATTGATAAACTAGGGTTCATAATAAGATTAACCTTATTATGAAACTACGTTTGATTATTAATACAAATCAGATTACAAGATTATACTATAGATTCCAACATATTAATATTATTCCAACACGAAGCTAATTATATTCTTATACAAATTAAACTTTCCTTAGGAAGTAATCTCCAGTTTCCCCCATTCTCCAAAGCTAGGTTTCTCCATTCTAAAATCTCCAAGGCTTGGCTTCTTTTTCTTCTCTCTCAACATCTAGGGTTCTCTTAATATGTTGTAAGTGTTCTAGGTTATGTTAATTAGATTAATTAAATAATCAAACCCAAAATTAGGCTTAGCCCCCAAAATAAGCTCAATTAAAAAGGCTAAAAAAAGTCCTAAATGGCCTATAACTTGGCCAAACCCATATACCAACTCAATGGGCCAATATTCCACTACTATTTGCTCAAACTGGACTTTCTAAATGTCCCTATAACCAACTAAAAAATTAACATATTCTACAAGTCAATTATCTTTCTAAATTAATTAATTAGCTATTATACATAGTTTAAGTTTAAATCTCAATTATTAATTAATTACATTTTGACTCAGTATTATAAGAACCTAATTCATGATCGATGGAATCCGATGCTGAGGGAATAGTCTAAACAAAGAAACCCCGATACCTATGCCTTGACCATTCTATAGCAGTTCGTAATACCACGTCACTAAATTTTTCAACTTAATGAATTATTATGTGTATTAGCCCAATTGATACGTAATTCAACACGTATACCATCTCAAAGTCACATATCAATCTACTAAATGACATATTGAAAGTCCAACATCTAAAATCAGAAAATTAAATAATGCATGTCGTATGAAATTACAAATCATTAAAAATAAATTCCATAAAAATACAGAGTATTACATTCCTCCCCCTTTAAACGAGGAATTATGTCCTTGAAATTCGATTAGTGGCTATACCTAACTTGAAGAATTAAAAATATCTCCCTTGTATGAAGTTCTCACAATACTAAATAGACTCTAGTCTCTCTCTGACCTAGGATGCGTTAAGGTCTCTTATCATAACTCGTATTCGAATGTAACTCAATTATATTGAGATCTAAATGCTAATAAGTCAACTCATCCCTCAAGAAATTGCTCAGCATGGACACACGAAAGACGTCATGCACACACTAAAGGTGATCGAGTAAGGTCGAGCGACACTTCCGCCAACCTATCCAAGATTATAAAAGAAACTATGTATCGGGGCATCAACTTCCCCTTGGATATGAAGCTCATAATTACCTTTTATCAAGGATACCTTTAGAAGCACGTAGTTTCATACTTGGGACTTCAATCTATGACTCCTCCTATATCCATGGCTCTTTTTCCTATTCTAGGCAGTTCTCATATGCTCTCTAACATCTTGTTAGGATTCACAAAGCTCCCTACCTCCGACGTAACATGTCTTCCAAACTTTATTTCGTGTACCCATAATCCATACTTGGGTAAAATAACATACTTATTGTGTTCCAAAAGTGTCTACGAATTGTCCTTATATGTACTTCATGACAATCCTCTGATCATGTGTAGGCCAAGATGCTGTCAATAAACACAATAATGAACTGGTCCATGTGTAGTATGAATACTCTGTACATCAAGTTCATGAACACAACTGGAGAATTGGTCAACCCAAAGGGCATGACATGGAATTATTATGATCTATATCGTATTAGGAAAATGTCTTTGGGATATCATCTTCCCTAGTCCATAACTGGTGATAACTCGAGTGCATGTCAATCTTAAAAAAGGAAGATGTTCCCCTCAACTGCTCAAACAGGTTGTCAAGAAGTAGCAATGAACACTTATTTAGTATCATGACCTTGTTCAAATACTAATGGTCCACACAAAATGAAATGAGGAGTCCATCTTTTAACAAAAAGATATTAAAGTTTTCTACGGTGATGTACTCCTTCGAATAAAACCAAACTCAAAATTTGCAATGCCTACTCCCATAACTCCTTCAACTCTAATGAACAAACGAATAATGTGCACTCGCTACGAGCATGATGCTATTATTAAATCTAGGATAAAAATAATCTCACGCATAGGCGATAGCCCTGATTTCACATCAAATACATCCTAAAAATCCTGAACTATTGGTAATATCTATAAAGAAACCATAACCTTCTCTGGTATGCTCGCATTTATAAAATATAAGTGTGTGCTAAACCCTGCCTCGAGCCTAGGATTTTTATAAAAAACATCTCCCTCCTAGGAATGTAAAACTTAATATCCTCCCCACTGCATTCGATCTAAGTGTAATACATAACTAACCAATCATGGCCCCATAGTAAAATCTTATGACCTCATGTCAAAAGTTAGAAAATTGGATAAAAAATCAAGATGACTAATCACAACTACTATGTCTCTATAAACATGACATACAAAAGCACCATTATTTATTAGGGTATATACATATATAGAAAATTTGGTGACAAAAATCTATAGGTCCTAATATTAGCGCAAAATTACTACTATCAAAAGAATGAGAACCCCTCGATGTCAAGTAAGACTCGTGCAAATGGTCCAAAAGCATAAACGTAACAATTTTTTGGTGTCATCTCTATGAGTCTTGGTTCCCCCTTAAAGAATCAATTATATATGTGGTCCCGCTTGCCACATCTGTAATAATTTCCTCTAAAGGAGCCACCGAAATGATGAACTTACTAGCAGCCTTATTGACCCTATCTCTACGGTCGGTCTTGTTAATTTTGTCCTTATCGACCGTGGTCCTACTGGACCTTGCACTATTGGCCTGATGATCTTAATATCCCTGACCCCGATAACCCTGAAGTCTCTGATAGTTTGATCCTTGGAACCCATAGGGGTTGATCCCCTTTTGTCGGTCCTCTTTGCTGGTGTGAGCCTCCCCAGGATTGAGACAACTCTCAACTATCTCTAGTCCTTTGGGCCTAGTTCAAACCCAATCTTCTCTTTCTTGGGAACTTTATCCTACTAATAGTTGTGATGATCCTGGTAGTGTAGGAGGGAAACTTCCAACACTCGAGTGCAAGTAGTGACAGATGGGTTACCCAATAACACATGTCGAATCCTTCTCATAAGGTTTCTGAAATTTCTATATGTCTTCTTCACTTCTGTATCAATCTCTTTTAGTGCAAAAAAATAAAGACAATTAAACTTTACCCTCATACTGGGCTACCGTGCAGTTGCCTTGATGGGGTTTTAAAAACTCGCTCCTTAAGATTGTACAAAGGTCAAGTGGAAAGCATTTCATGTAAAAACATTAACAAAGTTCATACTAAGTATGTTACGCCCAATAGGTCCTAACTCCAAACCTAATTAAACACCATGCGTGGTCCAAATAAGGAACCCTTATGATAAACTTCGGTCTCATCGAATCGTTCGTTAGGATTAATGGCATGAGACTTTCTAAGCGATTATCGTGATTAAGAGTAAAAATCGTAAATAATATAGGTATAAAGTAGTTAAAGAATGCAACATAAAAAATGGTGGACGATCTCAAGAGCCCAAGACACTAAAACCTGAAATGCTCTGATACCAACTGTGACACCCCGTAAAATCCATAAATAGATTAAACTATTCTAATATAAAAATCTGGAGAGTCAAATAATTAATAACATTCTAAGCATAACAAGATAAATAGAATGATCTAAGTAAAATAATGCTAAATAATAAAGTGATAAATAATTAAAAACATCTCTAATACCATCCAACAATAATAGAATATGATTCCTTCAGTGGGATGTAATAAATTTCAATGGTACAATATCCCACTCTTGATACTTTCACTAAGATAAATAAATTTATATCGTAGAATCCGTGACTTGAGAAATATGAATAAATACAACTATAAAAAAATTAAAATATGGAAAAATATAATATATAAATGAGATACATGCTCGACACATGCATCTTAGGAAATGATCAATAGAATTAATGCTTGAGAAACCCCTCCCATAAAAATCTCAACTCTGCGATGACGACTGTATCCTAAGACCTATAAAAGAAATTCCACATAGAGGATTAACCTAGCAAGTATACAATGCATAAAAAATATAACTACTGTAATGCCCCGACCCAAATTTAAAGGTCACCCATGGGTTAACCCGATCTGGTCCAACTGCGTTAAGTGTGGAGGAATGAGAAGCTACCTATAATATATTTCTAGACCATTTTAATTAGTTATATATACCGAGTAAGCATGCAATTTCATTTTTCAGGCATTTAAAAAAATAATAACAAGAGTAGAACCGATTAGGCCATACCCTAGGGTTCGTATAATCAGATTTACTAGCGTAAATAGTAAGAAACACTTACCTGCAAAATGCTCTCAAAAGATAGAATATCAACTAACCTGCCGTAACAAAAGTAATGGGGTGGGCCAATACCTAGTGGGGTTTCGAATAATAATGAAACAAAGAAATGAACGACATAAGTAGAGAATGCAATATCATATAGTAACTCGAATGTACATGCAATAACTACACACTGTATACATTAATCATGTTTTATACAAAAATATTTTCTTTAATTTGGGTTAAAAGCTATTAACCTTTACAATATGTGCTTTGCCATTTCATTTAAAAACGCTACTTTAATCCATTAATTTACACGATTAATATGTGGGATAGCATATTTCTTTGTTACTCCTTTGTTGTTTATCCAGTTTCTATTGAAATCATCAGTTTCATCTTTAAACCGCTACTTGCATGAAATTTTCTAAAACTAACATTTTCACACACGCATCCAATGTATAAAAGATTTATTTACAGTTATATATCAACCCAGGCTTATAATTGCTTTACATTATTCAAATGTCCTAATCATAGTCCTTTATTGCTTTATTTCCTTTTCCCTTTAACTTTTGTAACACATTACAGTGTTAACTTGTTACATTCTTTAGTCCATTATACCATGGGTTTACTAATGATCTAAATTGCACAATTACCAAGAATTCCATTCCATGCCATTTAAACCCAGATTATCATGTTCGTATACTGTTTTTAACTATTTATCTTTCCCGACCAATCCCATATCTTTCCATTTATTCCTTTTTACATCTTGGAGTTAATCGTATCCCAGTTATGTTTACGGGCTTTCGTTGCCTACCATAAATGTGATAGTTGTTGCTTCCTGGATATTGTTTTGGGGTCTAAACCAAATCCACTCCTTGGACTCTTGGCCCTTCTTAAATCTTTCCAGTACTCTTTTGTGAAAAATCCTTCACTTTTTATTAGTTTCATTTCCTTGCGGCCCGACCTCCATTTTTACCCAATACCCGGCTTACCCCCATTCTTTTACTTACATATTTGCATCTTTTAGTTTATTTTTCTCATTACGATAATATCCGGCCCAAAGGACATTTATTCTAAGGTAATTACCACCTTTTTATTTGCATTATCACAATATTACTCAGTTTGAATACATTCATTCATTTGAGTCCTTTTTATTTACTAATGTTGCACACTTTGTTTATCCCTTTTATCTTTTAGGTCCTTATTTTTCGAGTTTTACCTACTCGACGCCATTATATTTTTTAAGAATTTATTTTTATCATGTTATACGAAGCCTATTAATTATCAAGGACCTTAATTAAAATCATGATATTTTATGCAAAGAGTGTGACATGTAGTACCAATTCATAAACTTTATAATTTCTGGGGTAAAATGTATTTTTTGCCATTTTTAGGTGTTATTTTGCAATTAAATAACATTAGGTATTATTTTGTAATTACTACAAGATTCAATCAATGTTTCAAGTTTGACACTTTACAATATCTTTTTATGCTTAATTACACATATTCATGGTGTTTAAACCGACACCTATTTACATGTATCACATGTACACAAATATGCCATTTTGGGTTTCGACATAAAGTTCTTTGAAATATTAGCATTTGTTTTCGATAAATTATCATTTAATATCATGAATATTCTGCCCCAAAATCGGTTTAAACTAGTTAAATCATTTTCTCACATGAAATGGCGATTTGTCATATAAATAACATGTATATAAAACTTACATACATAAATAGATAGCATGTTCAATAACAAACACACACACACACACACACACACACACACACACACACTATATATATATATATATATATATATATATATATATATATATATATATATAAAATTCACAAATATGCATCATTATCCATTCAGAAAAAATACTTGAAAATAAATTCCATTTCAATTGAAGAAATCCTCCAAGAAAATACTCCAAAGAACTGCTCCAAAAATATACTCTCACAAAACCTCAAAAATACACCCAACACAAATACAAAATATTATAAGTGAACCATAAAAAGTATAGGTTAACAGTCACTAAAAATAGTATGCTGAATTTGTGGGAATAATGGTGTCAAACCTTTTGAAATTGGTGGGTTTTGGACTAAAATTGTTTATTTAATCCTCTTTGTTATCAAGTTTTTTGGTGTAGGAAGTGTGTCTTAATACTTTCAAGACAATTAGGACTTGATATTTTAATAAGATGCTGGCTGAACTAGTGTTTAAAAATAAGGATGTAGGGATAAGCTGAAATCTCCTGATTGAATTAGATTTTGATAGCACGAAAAAGGGATCAGCAAGTTCCCACATAAGAAAAATTGTTATACCCTCTATTTTTATAGTAATTAATTAATTGCTAAGTTGATTATATTTTCATATGACATGTGGTATATCGCTCATTATATTTGTTGAATATTGGTATATGGCTCTTATATATAATCGTATTTGTGTTTCGTGGAGTAACACTATAATACACGATAATGCATTAACTAAATATTAGAAGTGACTTAGTACTATGGGCGACTATGGAATAGTCAGGGACTCGATGTCGAGAGTTTCCTTGTTTGGATTATCCTCTCGGTATCGGGTTCCATCAACCGAGGCACACGAAATTCATTAATAATTAGATTTTAAGTAATTCGAGTTGTACCGATTTATAACTTAAGTTAATGATATAATTAGTTTAATAAAAATTTTCATATATCGTACTGACTATTGGGATATTTAATATGTCCATTTCGACTCAATATATTAGGATTTAAATGTAACAACCCGTATGTTTGGGGATAATTAAATTTCATAATTGGCTATAAATTAAATATTTGGGGAATTTCTCGGAATAGTAATTTTTGGGATTTTCCAGGATTAGATGATTGTCGATGGGTGATATATTTACTTTTGGGATTAAGTAAATATAAGTGGAGTATTTAATTATATGTCGCAGTTGAGTAAAGCGACGAAAGGTAAGATTTTAATTGGAAACCCCACATTGAGATGTATTAGGTGGAATTAGTGGGTTGCGGTCAAGTGATCCGGATGGAGATTTCGAGTGCGCGATGAGTCTTGAAATGACCGAGATAGTCGAAAAAGAGTGTTCGATGGTCGAAATTGAGTTCCGGGAATTTTAGAGTTAAAAGGAACTCGTAATTGAGTAAACGAGTCATTTTTGGTTTAAAGGGATAAACCCTTATTTCTCCCTATATAAGGAGGGAGAGGGAAAGAAAAGAGAGAAGAGAGAGAGGAAGGAAGAAAAAGGAGAGGAAAGGGAGATTCCGGCCAACCTCCGTGGGATTCGACTCGGGATCGTCGGATTTTATCCTTGAGGAAACTGTTTACTTGCTTTATTTACTTTTGAGCATAAATTCTCATATCATAATTGGTAATAACAAACCCTAAAGATTTTGGGTTGGGTTTTCGGGGATTAAACGGGTTTTCGGGAGTTAAAACGAATAAACCCAATAATTTTTTAATTCGAAAAACTTAGGATTTAATCGAAATTAGTTGTTAATTTCGGGTTCTAGGACGTTTAGAACCCGTGTTATATGTGTATTTGTTGTTGGTTGAGGTTGTAGGATGTCGGGAGAGGATACAAAAGCTTGGGGGAAGCTTTAATGGCCGAAACAGCTTCTCGGAGATGAAGATATCCATCATGATCGATCGATCGAGGGTAGGTGATCGATCGATCGATCGACCGTCGATCGATCGAGGGCCATGGGTCGATCGATCGACCCTTCAGGAATTTTGATAATTTTTTTGAGGGTTAATTGGATGAGATGAATTCCAATTCTAATTGATTCTAGATTATTTATGTGAGGAAATAAGTAATCTTTTAGGAGTAAATTGTTCTCCAATTGAGGGATTTATGTGGCCGGGGGGAGCTAAGTGAGGGTTTTAAGTGTATATTTTCGAGGAAAATAGATACGTTGAGGAATTAGAATGATAGGGTTCCTAAAATAGGGTGGGGACCTCTAATTGATTATATGGACAAGATGTAGTCCTTGGGTTGTGGAAATGAAATCCACAACCTATTTAATTAAAGGGTGTCAGAGAAAGAATATTCCTTGGGTTAGGTCAGTGGGGATTTAGGCCTATATAATTATGTGTGGGGAAAACATAATTAGATTGATATTGGTTGAGTAAATCCCACGAAATTATTAGGATGGAATTGGGAAAATATTTATTCACTTAGAGTGAATTGGTATAGTTGGAGATATCCAACAAATCCTTAGGTGGGAATAAGGTATTTATTATTTATCAAAGTGAGAGAATACTTTGGGTATAGTATCGTGAGTATGCGAATGCATGAATATAATTCCTTGAGAGAATCTTTGGGATTATTGGTCATCGTTATGTGTGTTTGGAAATTATGGCCATTTATATATATTTGAGGAGAAATATATAATATGTATACTAGGTGATTAAAGTATATATGGAATATGATACGGATATGTAGATATATATATATATATATATATATATATATATATATATGTGTGTGTGTGTGTGTGTGTGTGTGAAGGTATATATATATATATATGTGAAGCATACACCCTCGAATGATATCATTTGGAAGTTTCGCGATGTGGGTGAGCACCCTGGCTCGAGGAGTAGAGTGTGGATATTCCCCAGGTCATAGTCGTCCATTGTGTTATTATGTGATTTACATATTTTTGGGATGAGACGTGGTGGGTATGTTTCGTCTCATTGCCGGTTAGGAACTATGACCGCTTCCCAAGCGTTGTGATATTTTTGACCACGAAGTAGGTTTGGTTTAGTCCTACCGGTGGTCCCCAGTATGCTACGTGAGTCGAGCACTGGAAGATGATAGCATTGAGAGACCGCATCCTCGAGTGATAACTCAGTGGGATGGTTATTATACTGGTATATAGTATATTACTTGTGCATGAGAACAAGGTAATATATATCTCTATGAGAGAAAAGAGATAATAATGAAAAATGATAAATTCTCAGTCCAGGAGATATATCCGGATTTGCAAAATAAAAATGAATATAGAGTAAACCTCAGTCCGAGAGATATTATCCGGATGCATATTGTAAAATGTATATGATAATGAAAATATATGTATATTATTATCTAAGTATATTTATATATTCTTTTTGTACTAAGGGCCTAATGGATCTCTACCATTGACCCTGCCAAGTAGTAGTGTATCGAGGGGGTTCCTTGTTTGGATTTCTCTTCGCGAGACACCCCACGCATGAACTTAGCGCAGTGTTGAGAATGGAGAGAAGTTTAGCCCTTAGTACTCGGTTATTGGGGTTTCTGGAAGATGGGTGAATTAGATTAGTTAGGCGGGGTAGCTTAATTGGGATGTTTTAGACGAGTGCATTAGGAGTGCACTGTTAGAAGAGAGGTGAGGGATATCTCATGGGAGTGCGATAACAATTTAAATATGAGATAAAACATATTTTTAAAAATAAAGCATTTATGCACTTGCAAAATATTTTCACAACTCGGGCTCTGACCCGTTTTTATATTTTCCTCTCTTTCTATATATTATATACATATATAGGTGTCCAGACACAGGGACGCCCAGATGATGATCTTTTCGAGTCAGACGTCTGCTGCAGCAGCTGTGGATGTATGCAGATCCTCGATAGACGCTTCTATCATTGTAATCTAGTTAGGATGTATTGTATATACATTCGGGTTGATAACCCAACTGCATTTATTTATTCTTTTCTCATTTTTTTATGCGGATTCGATTTGGTTGTATCATATTTGAACCGAGTGTTCGGTTATTTTATCTCTTTCCAGTTTCATTTATATATACTGTGTGGATGTCTGAATGGTGTAGCTGTTTAAAAGATTAGTTAAGTAAATTTTTGACGCCAGCCTAATACGTTATTTATAATTAAATTGGTTTTCGACAGTGATGCTGAGAATGATACATATGCGACTCATGTTTTAATTTAAAATAGGAGTGATCGCCCGATATTTTATTAGGCGGGTTGTCACAGATGGTATCAGAGCATCAAGTTCTAGTGTCCTTAGGAATCTTTGCGGACGTACTACGCTTTCAACGTTGCCCTCGATTTGATATAGATCCTTATGATTAGGATTGTTGATTTCTTTTGTGAGATTTCATTCTCCTGCTATGACATAGGATTATAGTAAATCTTTTGTGTGCTCGCCTGAGGTTCGTATGCTGATCGAGGAAGGGCGACCAAGGAAGGACGTGATGAGGGCAGTAGGAGGTGGGGATTAATTGGAGCTGTAAGTGAAGTAGGGGATGAGGACTGTAGTAGAGGTCACTTCCTTTATGGTGATTACAAGGGATTTTTATAACGACTACTAAAGTATAGTAGTCATGAGTATCCAAGTACCACCACGGTAGAAAGTGTTGCTAGAGTTGAACTACCCTGTGACGACAAGGGTTCGAAAGGGGTCTTTGATAAGGACCAGACGTTGAAGTTAGGTTGTGCAAAGTAAGTGTAGCTCTATCCAATGGAAGTAGAAGGCTTGGGATCTTGGGCTTAAAACCGGGTATGGAAATACCAAGACGTGAAAAGTTGAGGAAAAATTTCCACTTGTTGGAGCAATGTTGAAATGGTGAAAATAATGGTCACCACATATGGGGGAGCAAAATGTTTTGCCCATAGAGGGATCTTACGGATGGATATACTCGTTAGTTCCTTTGGTCTGTTAGAAATGGTGGTAATGCCAATTTAAATTATTCACATAAGGATCGGCCAGAGGCCGACAGTGGATAAAGAGTGATATGGATAAGTGAACCTTGTACCGAGGTTAGGTAGGTACAATGAAGAAAGAGTCCTTTCAAGGAATGATAGGCTCACTAGAAAAGTGTTTCTAACACTTGTGGATAATGTGGGTGTGTTTATGGACCCCACTGGTGGACATCCACCTAGGGAAATTTATTAAAACAGGGCTGTCGAGGCAGGTAATGGAGTTACCTTTTAACCAAGAAGTTAAGGGGGTAAAGAAAGTGATCGTCAGGATCGCGGCTATGGAGTCCAAGATACTGATAACCTTAAAAGGGTCAGGGTGACCCAAGATGGGGAATACAGTAACGTGGAGTGTGGAGCCACACTGTTAATCCTTTTCTCGGTAGGAGTTAAAGGACAAGAATAGGGTGCCTAGATGGGGCATTAATTAAAGAAATTTTTGGTTCAGTTAGGGCAAGTGTATCAGGTCCAAGAACCATTTGGAATAGATAAAGGCGAAGTTGTTGTTATGAGTTTAACCTCAGAAGGAAGAGGTATAGTTGGCGTGGCTAGATAAAGACGCGGTGTTCATTAGCCCTAGACTCGTGTGTGTAATTTGAGTTTTGTGGCGGTTTCGATAACATTATATACTGTAGGCCTATGTGTTTTTTGCGGTAGTGGAGTTTTAGTTCCCTTCATTCGCTATAAAGGTGGGTGTTGATATTTTGAATATATATTTGGCTTGTACTACTCGTTTTATATGTGTTATACGAGTATGATAGTATTGTGAGTATATTATGTTTTTTTCGTTGTTCGAAGCGATAGAAAGCTAATGATGGCAAGACTATCGTGTTCGCGGTTCCAGGGTGGAACAAGTTGTAGTTGCGATATCTCACTTGGATACAAGCTGAGTTCGCTTTTATTATGTGCATATATGGAACTTCGGTAAGCAGAGGTTTCATTATTTGATTTGAGTGTGTGACAACCTTATAGATGTGATTTAAGGTATGTAGGGCTAATTGTTGAGCTGTGAGTTTAAGCTCATTATTATTTACGCAAGGACTAAGTGTGGTGCAAGCACTTAGTGGTATGGATCCTGGATAGAGATGGGAGTTAAGACAACATTTTGTTGAAAGAGGGGATAGGGTTATCCCGATTGAATATTTAGAGTTAACGAACCTCCACGACCGACAGAGTTAAGTAGTAGTGTATTGGAGGGGTTCCTTGTTTGGATTTCGCTTTGCGAGACACTCCCCACATGAACCTTAAGGATGTTGGGAGTGGAGAGATGTTATGGGATGCAAGGATGTTGGTTTTGTGGAAAAGTCATATAGTGTGAATGAAACATTATAGACTGAGAGTCAGGTGATGACGATATGCTTAGAGATGGAAGTGCTATGGAAAAGCACCAAAATGTTTCTCTCACCGCAAGTAAAGGTGAGGCAAGGTAAAGGAAATTGATTTAAGTCTTGTAATTAAGCCTTGATGAGAAGGCAAATTCGAAGATAGTATGTTTCAGGTCTAA
The DNA here is from genome assembly GCA_949130495.1 of Sambucus nigra. Classification (NCBI taxonomy): domain Eukaryota; kingdom Viridiplantae; phylum Streptophyta; class Magnoliopsida; order Dipsacales; family Adoxaceae; genus Sambucus; species Sambucus nigra. Next base: position 286,423,969 of record OX422215.1, on the reverse strand, counting down.
TGTTCGAAACAAGTTTGGCCAAGGTGAAGATTGGAGTGGTAGATGTATGTGGTTAGGTTAGTGAGACAAGATTTAGGATGTTCCGCTAGTGTGCCTTAGGCCGTTATATCTCGGTGACCGATGACGCGAGGGAGTAGTGTAACAGAAGGGTTCCTTATCTGGATTTCGCTTTGCGAGACGTCCCACGCATGAAACCGAGAAAATGTCGGAAGCTGCGAGAGGCCTTGGGCACTAGGGACATACTTAGGATTATACTCATTTCACATAGGTAGGGCAACGCATAGACCGTAACATTATTTAGGATGTAAGTTCAAAAGAGATGGTAGCGCCGATATAGGAAGATGTTGGGAAGTAAACCACAAGAAGATTTTTTTGATTAACCCTAACGATAATTGAATTTCGCGGGTCGGGAGGATCCATGTGTGAGTATTACACCGAGGAAAGGAGACCTTTATTTAGAGAGAGTGTTAAGTGTCGAACGTTTACAATGGTTGGGCTGATAGGCACGAGATAAAAGGTGTTTAGGAACATTGGTAAATTGGTTTTGCCTACCGCCTGAAATAGAAGGGGAGTAGTGTATAAAGTTGAAGATTATGCCGTAAGGCAGTTATAAATAAGATTAAAGCTGATAGAATGGAATGTCGTGAGAGGTACGCGATTTTTTTAATTGTATAAGGAGCAATAAGAGTAACGTGTCGCTGTTGTGGTGCATTAGCTTGTAAAAATTTAGATGAGCCTGGGGTGAAGCTATTATGGTTGAGTACACCTTGATATAGGTGGAATATGGTAAGGGACCATCGTGTTAGCACCTTTTGATTTTGGGTGTACTAGGACGTTGTGAAATTAGTGATCCTAGGATGGTGGTGGAGGTTATATCCGAATTTCAAGGGCGAAATTCTATTGTAAGAAGGGAAGTATGTAACAACCCGTACGTTTGGAAATAATTAATTTCCATAATTGGGTATAAATTTGAAATTTGGGTAATTTTCCGGAATAGTAATTTTTGGGATTTTCCAGGATTAGATGATTGTTGATGGGTGATATATTTACTTTTGGGATTAAGTAAATATAAGTGGAGTATTTAATTATATGTCGCAGTTGAGTAAAATGACTAAAGGTAAGATTTTAATTGGAAAACCCGCATTGAGATGTATTGGGTGGAATTAGTGGGTTGCGATCAAGTGCCCCGGATGGATATTTTGAGTGCGCGGTGAGTCTCGAAATGGCCGAGATAGTCAAAAAAGAGTGTCCGATGGTCGAAATTGAGTTTCGAGAATTTTAGAGTTAAAAGGAACTCGTAATTGAGTAAACGAGTCATTTTTTGGTTTCGAGGGATAAACCCTTAATTATCCCTATATAAGGAGGGAGAGGGAAAGAAAAAGGAAGGACAAGAGAGAAGAGAGAGAGGAAGGAAGAAAAAGGAGATGAAAGGGATATTCCGACCAACCTCCACGGGATTCGACTCGGAATCGTCGAATTTTATCTTCGAGGCAAGTGTTTACTTGCTTTATTTACTTTTGAGCATAAATTTTCATATCATAATTGGTAATAACAAGCCTTAAAGATTTTGCGTTGGGTTTTCGTGGATTAAACGGGTTTTCGGGAGTTAAAACGAATAAACCCCAATAATTTTCTAATTAGAGAAACTTAGGATTTAATCGAAATTAGTTGTTGATTTCGGGTTCTAGGATGTTTAGAACCCGTGTTATATGTGTATTTGTTATTGGTTGAGGTTGTAGGATGTCGGGAGAGGAGATAAAAGCTTGGGGGAAGCTTTAATGGCCGAAACAGCTTCTCGGAGAAGAAGTTGTCCGTCATGATCGATCGATCGATGGTAGGGGATCGATCGATCGACCGTCGATCGATCGAGGGCCATGGGTCAATCGATCGACCCTTCAGGAATTTTAACAATTTTTTTGAGGGTTAATTGGATGAGATGAATTCCAATTCTAATTGATTCTAGATTATTTATGTGAGGAAATAAGTAATCTTTTAGGAGTAAATAGTCCTCCATTTGAGGGATTTATGGGGGCGGAGGGGGGGGGGGGGGGGGGCTAAGTGGGGGTTTTAAGTGTGTAACCCTACAATTATATGTGACACCCCGCCTAATTAAATACCGGACGATCACTCCTTTATTAAATTAAAATCAAGGTGAACAGTTGGTTCATTCTTAGCATCACTTTCGTAAAATAAGTTTTCCAATTTAAACACCCTATTTAATTAAGCTAAGTGTCAAAACTATTTTTAAGCATTACTTTTCAAGTTTTATTTTAAAAACAAAGATTTAATTATTTACAACAATTCAATATTAAAGAATCACACAACAATAATCCTGGAACATATAATCCAAATAATTTAAACATTCACCAACTAAATCCCAACATTGAAAACTTAAAGTAAAACATCCAAATAGTAATAAATCCCAAAGTGACAATAATAGAATTAACTGAATCACAATGTCCAAATAAACAACTGAATAATGGAAAGGGCGACACATGCCCCACTAAATGATTATGCTAGGAGTGGAGTCAAATGAATGAAGTCGTCTAAGCAAGAGGCCTGCAACTCCCACCTAACCTGCAGTGCGGTCCTTCCAAAGGATCCTATGTAAGACGCCCCTGTGGCTGGGCACCTGTAATATATACATATATATACAAGAGAGGAAGAGAAATAGAAACGGGTCAAAGCCCGATAGTTTAGAAGATTTAAAATTTGTTTAGCAAGTATTTAAAATGTTTACAGGCCAATGCAACAACATATTAGTGCGGCACTCTCTTGAGAAATTCTCACCTCTCTTCTAATGTGCACGCCTATCGTACTAACCTTCCCAACGGATTATCTTATCTTATCTTAGGTTATTCGTAAGATTTAAACTAAACAATTCAACTGTTTACGAAGTAAATTTCATTTGGTAACAAAGCTCTCATTTTTAACCTTCTTTATTAATAAAGTTTCCCAGTTCCATATTATACTTTTCAAAACAAGTATTTCCAATTTGGGTCATTATACATGTCTTACTTACCATAACACAGTAGGCAGTTTCCAAATTTAAGAACTTTATATATATATATATATATATTAAATACTCGAATAATATATATATTCTATCAGCACCCCACATAAAAATTATGGTGCATGCATACTCTGCTATCCAATCCCCGTATCTCTCGTACTAAGGGAAATACAAGTTCGGAATCACTCTCGAACTGTATTAACACATACACAAACAATATTGAGGCGAAGCATAGATTCCAAGTCTCTAAGAGGATAGCACATGACCCCACGTCTCTTAGGACCGTCTGAACTATCGATTCGATAGCCTGTACCAAGGATATCTATCTTATAGGGTACAAGTCAATATCCCCCATAAAGGTCCCATCGAGATAAGACTGTCCCAACGCGGTAACATCAGGGATAGCAAGTAGCGCGGGCACGATTTTCACACATAGATAGTATATGCATAAACACAGTCATATAACTATACTAATATTATCGTATCAATTAAGGTGCATCTCAATTCCCATAATTACGGCATTTGTCCTCATATCTCATTATTTAGTTCTCAGGTATAACCGTTCATTTCTTACTTTGATTTGAGGGATCATTTCAACTTATTACGTAACACTCATCGACTTTATCCTCCCAAATGTAGAATTCAGTAGGTACTCATCTAATTTTTAACGTAACCATCTTACGCGTCTCTCCCCTTAATACATAATTTCATCGTCCCTTATATGTAAATATCACCAAAATACAACTTTTGTCTTACATTAATGGTCCCAAAATTATTCCCATGTCCTACTGGTCTTCTTTATCTCCCAAAACATTTTAATAAGGGTGTCCAAGAATCATTTCTCATTAAATTGAATTCAACTAATTTAAAAAGGGGAAATATGAGCCTTCCAGAAGGGGACGATCGATCGAGGTCTTGGGCTCGATCGATCGAACCTTCGATCGATCGAAGCTCTTGGCTCGATCGATCGATCAAGCAGGTTTGGCGAATTCTGCAGTTACCAGTTACGGGTTTTCTCACATAACTCCATCCAAATCCAAAATTTTCATTCCCAATCGTCCAGAAATTGGTACTACTAATAGTATAAATCCATTCCATACATCTTTTACGTAAAGCATGCAAATTTCCATTAATAATCATGGATTAACAGGCTAAAATTCATGTAAATATCAAGAACCCTAGAATTCTTTTTAACATGGTTCTAATCAGTCCTTTCCATAATTTTCTTCTTCTAAAACATCAAAATTTCGTGGTTTAATCCTCTAAATGTTAAGGGGTTTCTAAATTAACAATCAAATCATTACTACATGCGATTTCCTATCTCAAATTTGGTTTTTTCTGCCATAAAACTCATCCTAATCATCCCGAGACTAACATGAGTGATGCATTAACGAAAATAAGCAAGATAAACACTTCCTGGGATTTTCAATGTTCTGGTTTGATGATGAATTTGGTGTGGTTGCGTTCCCCGTCGCGCGATCTACGCATTGGTGGTGGCGGCGGTGCAACCGGGTGAATCGTTGGCCTTGGATTGCTTGGAAAAGCCTCTCCTTCCATCTCCTATGGCCGTCACTTGTCTTTGGTTATTTTAAACCTAGAAGACAACCTTAGACATCTGATATATCCCTTGAATTTTCGTGGGTTTAATTACCCAAAAATATAAAATGTCCAAAATGCCCTCCCAGGGTACTAATTAGGCCTAAAAACTCCCCGAGACCCAAATTAAACCCCCAGGTACACTTTTCTGACTATCTCGAACCTTCCGGACATTTTGGCGCACTCAAAACGACCATATGAGTGACTTATAATATATTCACTTTTACTCATCAATATTTAGTCCCGACGCCACTCGAGCGCGTCCCGACTCAAATTTTCAAAATTGTCATTTTATTCACTCGTGACATTTAATATAACCAATATTATATATTACTTTGCTCATTAGTAATATTTAACAAATTTTCCATAATTACTAACTCTCATCATGTTAATAATCATAACATAATTAATTTCCGGATTTATATTAAATAATTAATTCACATTAAATTTAATAAATCCCCAAATTAATATAGCATAAAAATTCAGGGTATTACATACTTCCCCCCTAATAACGGAATTTTGTCCCAAAATTTGAAAAATAAGGCGTACCTGGTAAGAATAAATCTGGGTATCTCTCGTGCATATCCGCCTCGCGCTCCCAAGTGGATTCCTCCACATTATGATGCTCCCACTGGACCCATGTAAGTGGAACTACCTTCGACCTCAATCTCCTCTCGCTATCGTCCAGGATAGCCACCGGTCTCTCCTCGTAAGAGCTGTCAGGCTGTAAGTCTATCTCATCTTTCGCAATGTGAGTGTGGGCCATATCATCCCGAAGATATCGTCTCAATGACGAGATGTGGAATACATCGTGAATGCGATGTAAATGCTCTGGCAGTCCCAATCTGTATGCTACCAGCCCAATTCTCTCGATAATGGGAAATGGTCCCACATACCTCGGGGCCAATTTCCCTTTCTTCCCGAACCTCATCACTCCTTTCATAGGAGATACACGTAGTAACACTTGGTCACCCACATTAAACTCCCAGAAGAACCGTTTCGCATCGACGTAGATTTTGTGCCCGTCCTGGGCTACTCGAATGCGACTCCTGATCATCTCAATCCTCAAGGAGGTTTCTTAAATCACCTCTGCACCTAGCAACTTGTTATCCCCCACCTCGAGCCAACAAGTTGGGAAACGACAAGGTCTGCCATACAAAGCCTTAAATGGAGCCATGCCAATTGTGAACTGATAAGAGTTATTATAAGAAAACTCTACCAGTGGAAGATGTGGCTCCCAACCTCCTCCAAAATCAAGAACACACATGCGTAGCATATCCTCCAACATCTGATTAGTACGCTCTGTCTATCCATCTGTCTGTTGGTGATAAGATGAACTCAACCTCAACTCAATACCCATAGCCTCCTAAAAGCTTTCCCAAAAATGCGATACAAAAATATTGTCTCTATCTGACACAATATTCAGGGGCACCCCATGTAATCTGACAATCTCAGCAATGAACAACTGAGCATACTGACCCGTGGTATAGTCTGTCCGAACCGGTAGAAAATGAGCCACCTTGGTCAAACGGTATACAATTACCCAGATAAAGTCGTGGCCCCGCTGTGATGTAGGTAACCCTGTAATAAAATCCATGGAAATACTCTCCCACTTCCATGCGGGTACTTCCAATGGCTGAAGCAACCCTGACGATTTTTGATGGGTCACCTTTACCAGCTGGCAGGTAGAACACTTGGACACGAACTCAGCAATGTCCTTCTTCATACCACTCCACCAGTATTGATGCCTCATATCCTGATACATCTTATCTCCTCCAGGATGTACCGTAAATCGAACCCGTGAGACTGGGTCATCACTGCATGACGTAATTATTATCCTTTTGGAACCACCAATCTCCCATTAAACCTCAAACCCCCATCAAAACTAACAAAATAGGACTCAGCACCCTCATCTAAGAGTCGTACACTCTGCTCCTGGCAAAACGGGTCTGCGGCCTATGCCTGTATCACCCTCGTAACAATCTTGGGTGTCACTGTCATAACAGATATGAAGGAACGGGCTACTGCGTCCTGGTGACCTAACTCCTTCCACTTTGCTTTTCAGACGTCCGCTACCTCGTCTATCGGTCTACGGCTCAACGCATAAGAAACTACGCTGGCCTTCCCCGGATGGTACTGTATATCGAACTGATAGTCCTTCACAAACTCTAACCATCTGCGCTGACGCATATTCAGCTCTCGCTGAGTTAACAGGTACTGCAGTGACTTGTGGTCTGTGAACAAACGGAATTTCTCCCCTAATAAATAGTGCCTCCATATCCTCAATGCAAAAATGACCGCTGCTAACTCCAGGTCATGGGTGGGGTAATTCTACTCATGCGGCTTAAGATTACGGGAGGCAAAAGATATAGCCTTCTCCTCCTGCTGAAGTACTCCCCCAAGTCCTCTTAAAGAGGCAACGGTGTAAACCAGGTACTCCACACCCGGCTTCGGTAATGCAAGGACTGGTGCTGAAGTAAGCTTGTCTTTCAGCTCGTCGAAAGCCAATTGGCAAGCATCATCCCAAATATATGGAACCCCTTTGTGAGTCATATTCGTCAATGGACCCGCTATTTTGGAGAATCCCCGAATGAATCTCCTGTAGTATCCGGACAACCCCAAGAAACTATGCTATGCACTTTCGTCGGTGTCGTGGGCTATCCCCACCCCCTCACCACTGATACTTTACTCAGGTCAACTGCTATCCCCTGTTAAAAAACAACATGCCCTAAGAACTGTACTTCTCGCAACCAGAATCCGCACTTCTCGTACTTAGCATACAACTGATGCTCTCGTAGATTCAGAAGAACCTATCTCAAGTGCTCGGCATGCTCCTCCTCGGAGTGTGAATATATCAAAATGTCATCTATGAAGATAATGACAAACTGATCCAAGAACTCTTTGAACACTCGGTTCATTAAGTCCATGAACACGACTGGAGCCTTTGTGAGGCCTAATGGCATCACTCTGAACTCCTAAGACCCATATCGCGTCAAGAAGGCAGTCTTTGAAACATCCTGCTCCCTAATACGTAGCTGATGGTACCCCGACCTCAGATCTATCTTCAAAAAGAAAGTTTCTCCCCTCAGCTGGTCGAACAGATCATCGATTCGAGTCAACAGATACTTGTTCCGTATCGTGACCTTGGTCAATTCCCGGTAGTCCACACATAACCTCAGCGAGCCATCTCTCTTCTTCACAAACAAGACTGGAGCGCCCCAAGGTGAGGTACTCCTGTGAATGAAGCCCTGACCTAACAGCTGCTCTATCTGATCTCTTAACTCTCGCATCGCTGCCGGAGCCATACGGTATGGAGCGCGTGCTATCGGTCTAGTATTCGGTAATAAATCTATGACAAAGTCTATCTCTCGACTGGGGGGGTAGGCCTGGTATCTCCTGAAAGACATCGGAATACTCACGAACAACTGGGGCCGAGTCTAAGGGAATCACAACCTCCTTAGAGGTATCCTCCTCTATGTAATACAAATGAGCGGTCAAGCCTCCCTCTGGATGAGGCATCGCCACTATAAACATCTCTTGCCCCGGAATGGCAAAGATAATACTCCCACCGAAACAATCAATCATGGCTCTGTAAGCTGCGAGCCAATCCAAGACTAACATATCTGCAGGTAATACCAAGCTACCAATCTCTACCCCCACTCCCTGGCATATAAAGAAAATAAGCGACCCATTCCCCAGTGGTGAGTCTACACACGTTACAGTGCTCTCTGCTATGGCTAACAACCCTAAGGCCTTCGCAAAATGCGTATCTATAAAACAATGCGTCGCCCCAGTATCAAACAAAACTCGACCCATAGTACCATGGATTGGAAAAATAACCTCAATCGCGGGTGGTACCTGTGGAGCTGCTGCCTGGTGGACGTTATATACACATCCATACTATAACTGCCCCTGTTGCACTGGAGCTGCTGGTAGGGCTGGTACTTGAGCTGGGGCTGGGAGGGCAGCTGGAAAAATTGGCCTCTGTGGCTCATTGCGAGCACCCTGCTGTTGTGGGGCCCTCTCTCCCTCTGGACAATCCTTGCGCCTATAGCTATGCTTACCGCACCTAAAACATCGGCCTTTGAAATTACCTCCCCTCTAACCCTGCTGACCACGGCCCTGCTGGCCGTTACCACCCCGCCACTGACCCTGGTGAAAACGCTGTTGGCCCTGCTGCTGACCCTGTTGCTGTCGGTGTTGGCCCTGCTGGCCCTGCCTATAACCCCCAAATCCCTGTATGGAATCACCTGAACGAAATCGCTTAGCAGGGTCCCCCTGATGGGAACTCTGCTCGTGCTGACGAGTCTGTCCTTGAGATGTCGGCGCTCCACTAGCACTACTACCCCCGGTCCTTCCCTGCTGGCTGGACTCTCCTGCTCTCTTGCTTCCCTACAGATGGAAGCGATGATCCAGGCAATGTAGTAACGCAACATTGAGTACATCAGTGAAAGTACTCAGAGACAGATTTCCTATAAGGTGCTAACGGATCCTTCAAGATAACCCGTCTAGAAACAACATTATCTTCTCACCCTCAGTGGGTGCCTCATCTGGCACTATGGTGAGAAGTCTCGTGAACTACTCCTCATACTCAGCAACGGAAGAATTCTCCTGTTTCAATTTTAGTAGTTTTCGATTCATCTCAGTCTGCACGGCGGGTGGAAAGTACTTGCGGTCAAACCTCTCCCAAAATGACTGAATCGGGATCGTGCCCCTCTCCTCCAAGGTGGTGGTGGACTCCCACCACTGAAAAGCGTCCCCCACCAGCTTAAAGGAAGACAAAAACTGTTTCTGCACGTTTGCGCACTCATACATACACAGATGCCGCTGGATATCTTTCTTCCATTGACTGACGATGATGATATCTGAACTACCAGGGAACTTAGGGGGATGCGCCTTCTGAAAGGCATCCCTAACCTGCTCCTATGCAGATGGAAGCTGTGTAGGTAATGGTGCCACTGCCTTAATCTGGGGTGGATCCTGCTGAACCAACGCTAGTGAGACATTCATCGCCTGAGCAACAATAGCGTCTACCTCATTAGCATTCATAGTACCCTGTGCCAGAGCTACTGGCTGCTCGGCTTGGGCACGCCTATCCTTTGGTGCACGTCTCGGAGGCATCTGAAACGTGAAGAAATTCATTAGTCTACAGTTATTATCAAATCTCAAATAGCTGAAGACGTAAACGTAAAATCAAGAATACAACAATCCTAAAATAGGGCTCTATAGCAAAAATGTTAAGATGAAAGCGAAATAAGCCGTACAAATCCTAAGGACACTAGAACCTGATGCTCTGATACCACTTGTGATACCCCGCCTAATTAAATACCGGACGATCACTCCTTTATTAAATTAAAATTAAGGTGAACAGTTGGTTCATTATTAGCATCACTGTCGTAAAATAACTTTTTTAATTTAAACACCCTAATTAATTAAGCTAAGTGTCAAAACCATTTTTAAGCATTACTTTCCAAGTTTTATTTTGAATTTTTTTTTTTAATTATTTACAACAATTCAATATTAAAGAATCACACCACAATAACCCTGGAACATATAATCCAAATGATTTAAACATTCACCAACTAAATCCCAACATTAAAAACTTAAAGTAAAACATCCAAACAGTAATAAATCCCATAGTGACAATACTAGAATTAACTGAATCACAATGTCCAAATAAACAATTGAATAATGGAAAGGGCGACACATGCCGCACTAAATGATTATGCTAGGAGTGGAGTCAAATGAATGAAGTCATCTAAGCAAGAGGCCGGCAACTCCCACCTAAGCTGCAACGCGGTCCTTCCAAAGGATCCTATGTAAGACGCCCCTGTGGCTGGACACCTGTAATATATACATATATATACAAAAGAGAAAGTGAAATAGAAACGGGTCAGAGCCCGATAGTGTAGAAGATTTAAAATTTGTTTAGCAAGTATTTAAAATATTTACAGGCCAATGCAACAACATATTAGTGCGGCACTCTCTTGAGAAATTCTCACCTCTAACCTTCCCAACGGATTATCTTATCTCACCTTAGGTTATTCGTAAGATTTAAACTAAACAATTCAACTGTTTACGAAGTAAATTTCATTTGGTAATAAAGCTCTCATTTTTAACCTTCTTTATTAATAAAGTTTCCCACTGCCATATTATACTTTTCAAAACAAGTATTTCTAATTTGGGTCATTATACATGTCTTACTTACCATAACACAGTAGGCAGTTTCCAAATTTAAGAACTTGTATAATATATATATATATATATATATATATATATATATATATATTAAATACTCGTATAATATATATATTCTATCAGCACCCCACATAAAAATTATGGTGCGTGCATACTCTGCTATCCAATCCCCGTGTCTCTCGTACTAAGGGAAATACAAGTTCAGAATCACTCTCGAACTGTATTAACACATACACAAACAATATTGAGGCGAAGCATAGATTCCAAGTCTCTAAGAGGATAGCACATGACCCCACGTCTCTTAGGACCGTCTGAACTATCGATTCGATAGCCTGTACCAAGGATATCTATCTTATAGGGTACAAGTCAATATCCCGCATAAAGGTCCCATCGAGATAAGACTGTCCCAGCGCGGTAACCTCAGGGATAGCAAGTAGCGTGGGCACGATTTTCACACATAGATAGTATATGCATAAACACAGTCATATAACTATACTAATATTATCATATCAATTTAGGTGCATCTCAATTCCCATAATTACGACATTTGTCCTCATATCTCATTATTTAGTTCTCAGGTATAACCGTTCATTTGTTACTTTGATTTGAGGGATCATTTCAACTTATTACGTAACACTCATAGACTTTATCCTCCCAAATGTAGAATTTAGTAGGTACTCATCTAATTTTCAACGTAACCATCTTACGCGTATCTCCCCTTAATACATAATTTCATCGTCCCTTATATGTAAATATCCCAAAAATACAACTTTTGTCTTACATTAAAGGTCCCAAAATTATTCCCATGTCTTACTGGTCTTCTTTATCTCCCAAAACATTTTAATAAGGGTGTCTAAGAATTATTTCTCATTAAATTGAATTCAACTAATTTAAAAAGGGGAAATATGAGCCTGCCGTAAGGGGTCGATCGATCGAGGTTTGGGGCTCGATCGATCGAACCTTCGATCGATCGAAGCTCTTGGCTCGATCGATCGATCAAGCAGGTATGGCGAATTCTGCAGTAACCAGTTACGTGTTTTCTCACATAACTCCATCCAAATCCAAACTTTTCATTCCCAATCGTCCAGAGATTGGTACTACTAATAGTATAAATCCATTCCATACATCTTTTACGTAAAGCATGCAAATTTCCATTAATAATCATGGATTAACAGGCCAAAATTCATGTAAATCTTAAGAGCCCTAGAATTCTTTTTAACATGGTTCTAATCAGTCATTTCTAGAATTTTCTTCTTCTAAAACATCAAAATTTCATGGTTTAATCCTCTACATGTTAAGGGGTTTCCAAATTAACAATCAAATCATTACTACATGCGATTTCCTATCTCAAATTTGGGGTTTTCTTCCATAAAACTCATCCTAATCATCCCTAGACTAACATGAGTGATGCATTAATGAAAATAAGCAAGATAAAAACTTGCCTGGGATTTTCGACATTCTGGTTTGATGACCAATTTGGTGTGGTTGCGTTCCCCATCGCGCGATCTACGCGTTGGTGGTGGTGGCGGTGCAACCGCGTGAATCGTTGGCCTTGGATTGCTTGGAAAAGCCTCTCCTTCCCTCTCCTATGGCCGTCACTTGTCTTTAGCTGTTTTAACCCTAGAAGACAACCTTAGACATCTGATATATCCCTTGAGTTTTCGTGGGTTTAATTACCCAAAAATGTAAAATGTCCAAAATGCCCTCACGGGGTACTAATTAGGCCTAAAAACGTCCCGAGACCCAAATTAAACCCCCAGGTACACTTTTCTGACTATCTCGACCCTTCCGGACAATTTGGCGCACTCAAAACGACCATACGAGCGACTTATAATATATTCACTTTTACTCATCGATATTTAGTCCCGACGCGACACGGGCGCGTCCCGAATCAAATTTCCAAAATAGTCATTTTATTCACTCCTGACATTTAATATAACCAATATTATATATTACTTTGCTCATTAGTAATATTTAAAAAATTTCCCATAATTACTTTGCAACTATAATTCTGTTTTCTGTGTTTAAATACAATTCTGGTAAAAATTTGTGTTTGGTAACCTATTTTTAAATACTGAATTATAATATTTCTGTGTTATAATCAAGTTTTTCAGAAAACAGCAAAAGGGTGTTTTATAACTTCTGTCTTTTATTTTTCAAATCAGAATTATACATTCTTAATATTTTAATGCATTTATACCTTAATATATAATATACATACATAATACATTAATATATGTGCAAGTCTTATAAATAAAAAAATATATATGTACACGTACACAAAATTACGTATAGTTATATTATTAAATTATATAATATACTAAAATCCATATGTTAAATAATAATATGAATAGATACATGCTACTTATATATAGTTTTATACATGTATTATTAATGTATTGAATAATATAAAATATACATATACTACATATGTATTAAAAAATATTATCAATTCATGTATGTATATAATTTTATTGTGAAGTATACATGCAATATCATTATACATACATATATATATATATATATATATGTGTGTGTGTGTGTGTGTGTGTGTGTGTGTGTATAGTTAAACTCTCTAACATACCTCATTAAATATACATAAAAATACATGATATTAAATGTATATGTATATAATTTATGATGTATGTATGTATGTATGTATATATGTATACATTCATGTATCATGTATCTATGAAATTTTAATGTATGTGTTTATATATATACACATATATGTATAATATAAATATACATGTTTGTCAAATTTTTAAAAAACTGTATTTAAAAACAAGTTTACCAAACGCACACCAATAATTATAAACACAAAAAATTGAATTTTAAAACTTTATTTAAAGACAGCGTTTAAATCGAGTTTTCAGAACAGTGAACCAAACAGGCCCTAACTCTCATCACGTTAATAATTATAACATAATTAATTTTCGAATTTATATTAAATAATTAATTCACATTAAATTTAATAAATCCCCAAATTAATATAGCATAAAAATACGGGGTATTACATTATATTTTCGAGGAAAATAAATACGTTGAGGAATTATAATGATAGGGTTCCTAAAATAGGGTGGGGACCTCTAATTGATTATATGGAGAGGATGCAGTCCTTGGTTTCGTGGAAATGAAATCCACAACCTAGTTAATTTAAGGGTGTCCGAGAAAGAATATTCCTTGGGTTAGGTCAGTGGGAATTTAGGTCTATATAATTATGTGCGGAGAAAACATAATTAGATTGATATTAGTTGAGTAAATCCTATGAAATTATTAGGATGGAATTGGGAAAATATTTATTCACTTAGAGTGAATTGGTATAGTCGGAGATATCCAACAAATCCTTAGGTGGGAATAAGGTATTTATTATTTATCAAAGTGAGAGAATACTTTGCGTATAGTATCGTGAGTATGTGAATGCATGAATATGATTCTTTGAGAGAATCTTTGGGATTATTGGTCATCGTTATGTGTGTGTGGAAATTATGGCCATTTATATATATATGAGGAGCAATATATAGTATATATACTTTGTGATTAAAGTATACATGGAATATGATACGGATATGTATATATATATATATATATATATGTGTGTGTGTGTGTGTGTGTGTGTGTGAAGCATACCCCCTCAAATGCTATCATTTGGAAGTTGCGCGATGTGGGTGAGCACCCTGGCTCGAGGAGCAGAGTGTGGATATTCCACAGGTCATAGTCGTCCATTGTGTTATTATGTGATTTACATATCTTTGGGATGAGACGTGGTGGGTATGTTTTGCCTAATTTCCGGTTAGGAACTATGACCGCTTCCCAGGCGTCGTGATATTTTTGACCACGAAGTAGGTGTGGTTTAGTCATACCGGTGGTCCCCAGTATGCTACGTGAGTCGAGCACTGGAAGATGATAGCATTGAGAGACCGCATCCTCGAGTGATAACTCGATGGGATGGTTATTATACTGGTATATAGTATATTACTTGTGCATGAGAACAAGGTAATATATATCTCTATGAGAGAAAAGAGATAATAATGAAAAATGATAAATTCTCAGTCCAGGAGATATATCCGGATGTGCAAAATAAAAATGAATATAGAGTAAACCTCAGTTCGAGAGATATTATCCAGATGCATATTGTAAAATGTATATGAGAATGAAAATATATGTATATTATTATTAAAGTATATTTATATATTCGTTTTGTACTAAGGGCCTAATGGATCTCTACCATTGACCCTGCCAAGTAGCAGTGTATCGGGGAGTTCCTTGTTTGGATTTCTCTTCGCGAGACACCCCACACACGAACTTAGCGCAGTGTTGAGAATGGAGAGAAGTTTAGCCCTTAGTATTAGGTTGATGGGGTTTCTGGCAGACAGGTGAATTATATTAGTTAGGAGGGGTAGCTTAACTAGGATTTTTAGACGAGTGCGTTAGGCATGCACTGTTAGAAGAGAGGTGAGGGATATCTCATGGGAGTGCGATACCAATTTAAATATGAGATAAAACATATTTTTAAAAATAAAGCATTTATGCACTTGCAAAATATTTTCACAACTCGGGCTTTGACCCGTTTCTATATTTTACTCTCTTGCTATATATTATATACATATATAGGTGTCCAGACCCATGAACGCCTGGATGATGATCCTTTCGAGTCAGACGTCTGCTGCAGCAGCTGTGGATGCGTGCAGGTCTTTGATAGATGCTTCTATCCTTGTAATCTAGTTAGGAGGTATTGTATATACATTCGGGTTGATAAGCCAATTGCATTTATTTATTCTTTTCCTACCTTTTTGTGCAGATTCGATTTGGTAGTATCATATTTGAATCGAGTGTTCGGTTATTATAAGGGCATTTTTTTCCATTATCAATTTGTATGTCGCACGCCGTTACACCGTTGAAGAAATTCAAGATCGCATCTACATCAACGGATCCGAATATCAAAGCGTCTTCAACATCATAACCTCTGCGAGAATGAACTTGGTAAATTTTTTTTTAAGTCCCTTAAAGTTTCATACTTAGTATTGGGAAATTTTTATGAAATATTTTTTATAAAAATAAGAAGTAAGTTTAGCAAAATGAGGCTTTTAAAAGTATTTTAATTTTTCTGGATTACCGGACCTGTCTGCCCATATTTTAAACGAACCGATCCTCCTCCGAACCGGTTCGCCTCTATACCGGACCGATCCGTTTTACCAATCCAGTGTACCCCGGATCGATAGCAAATCGAAGAAGCTCCTTTCAAAAAGGAACCAGTCCGACCCCGGACCGATCCGCAATCATACCGGACCGGTCCGCCGGGGATAAAATCGAACAGTTCCATGACTGTTTTTACCACCGAATCATATTTCTTATATATATGTACCTATTTCGGTGATGAATTTTTGAAGTCTTTGAAAAAACATTTTTAAGAGTTCAAAGACAACAAGACGTCGATTTTTGACGTGCCAAACATCTTTTTGATTCACACACAAAAACCCCAATTACTTTTGTGAATCTTTTGGAACCCTAGAACACAAGCTTTGCTATTGTTCAACCTTTGTGGGGAGAACTTTGTAACCGAGGGCTGTGTGTCATTGCTGAGGGAGTCTCTACAAAGTGTTATGGTTGCGTGTCATTGAGGAGAGCTGCGGTTCTTTATTTGTTGTTTGGGCTGCAAGTCCTTAGAGGGTGCTGCGTGTATTCTCTTGCTGAGTTCAAGACTGCGTGTCTTTGTGGGTTGGCCGCGCGTTGATCCATTGCAAATTTCTCTATGTTATTGCAAGTTGCGATTTATATATTCATAGTGAAATAAAGGTTTTACCCGAAAGGTTTTTTTTCCTGAAATCTGTGTCTCAGCATATTTTTGTGTCACATGATTTATTTATTTATGGGTTGATACATGCACCTTAGATGCATGTTTAGGGAATCTAATTAAGTAAGGGGTTTGGAAACTTGCGAATTTAATTTAATCAATTATCACATAGTAGCACTTTTCAAATTGGTATCAGAGTAGGTTACACTAATTTATCGCGTATTCCCATTTTTCGCAAAATCGTGTGATATTGATTTTTTTTGAAAAATTAGTTTTGTGAAAAATCGCATTTTTTTTCTTCCTATGGAGCACTTATATAATTAGAAGCCAATTTTTGATGGGTCTAATTATGCCTACTGGAAAGCTCGTATGAAATCGATTTTAAAATCTATTGATGACGTGTTTGGTTGCTTTGCGGAAATGATTGGACTCCTCCCACGGTCACTGTTAATAACATCACCACTTTAAAACCCGTGTCAGCCTGGACTGAAGATGATTACAAATTATCCAATTTTAATTCCCGTGGTCTGAGTGCTATTTCTGGAGCTGTCTCTCCTGATGAGTTTCACTGAATTATGACGTGCACCATGTCTAAAGAGGGTTGGGATGTTTTAAAACTGACACATGAGGGTACGAACGCGGTTAAAGAATTAAAATTACAAAATTTGGCCACCCAATTTGAGACTATTACCATGTCTGAGTCTGAATGCTTTGATGATTTTTATGCTCGTTTGTCAGACATTGTTAACACATGTTTTAATTTGGGTGAGGTGATTGATAACACGTGTGTCATTAAAAAGATTTTAAGATCTCTCCCAACAAGATTTATTCCTAAAGTCACTGTTTTGAACTCTTTGGGAAATTTGAAATCACTTAAGTTGGAAGAACTTGTAGGAGATCTTCAAACCTATGAGATTGACAAGTTTCCTAAAATCATTAAGGCTAAGGATAATGGCATTGCTTTAAAGACTTATTTTAAGAAAAAGAAAGAAAAAGTTTGTGAGTCCGATTCTGAGGGAGATTTTGATTTTAATGATATGGCCTTGTTTGCGAAAAATTTTAAAATTTCTCTCAAAATGAACAAAAATAATTATTCCAATAAAAAGAATTTTTTTGAGAAAAATAAAAAGAAAGGAAAGGCCAAAGAAAGTGGTGAGAGGGAAAAAGAGAATGACTCAGATGAGGAGTGTGAGGAAGATTTTGAGAACGTCACTTGTTTTGAATGTGGGGGTAAGGGACATAAGTCGTTTGAGTGTCCTACGTGGCTTAGAAAGAAAGGAAAGAAAGTAGCTATGCCCGCCACACTTAGTGAAAGGGGTGGTCGTGGGCCGGGCCTGGGCAGGCCCGATCGGGCTCGGGCTGGGCTTATAAAATTAACTGATATCCCAAGCCCGCTCGGGCCCAGATCGGGCCTTATTATGTAATTCCAAGCCCGCCCAAATTTGAAAGCTCTTTACCCAGGCCCGCCCGATCGGGCCTTATTATGTTAATTAAAAGATTTTTGTAAAAATTAAAATACCTATTTTTTTATTTAAAGACCTATTTTTTTAATTAAAAATCTGTTTTAAACTCCATATATTACAAAGTCCATATATAAAGTTTCCCACTCTACATGAAAATACTTGGTATACGTTTTTATATTTATAAAAGTTCCCCTCCATATATATATATATATATATTATTCGGGCCTCGGGTCGGGTCGGGCCTCATCGGGCTTAAGAACTCATGCCCAAACCCGCCCAAAAAAAAATCGGGCCTATAAAAATTTTGCCAAGCCCGCTTTGCGGGCCTATTCAGCTTACCCAAGCCCTATTTTTTTTATTGGGCGGGCTGGGCGGGCTTGACGGGCCTCGGGTGAAGGTGATGAGACTAGTGGTTAGAAGTTTGTAGCCTTTTCTAGTCGTGTGAGCACACCCACCTTGTCCCACAATAGTGCACACGAATGCGATAATGATGATTTTAGCACTTCAAGTGAGGGAAAATGTGAGAGTGAAAGTGGAGATGAAAGTGAGCTCCAAAAAGCTTTTAGAAATTTGTACACCGAGACCTTGAAAAAAAATAAGTATAATAGGGATTTAGGTCGTCGGGTTTTAGATTTGGAGAAAGAGAAGGAGGTTTTTAGAAAGGAGAAGTTTGATTTGACCGACACGTTGTCTAGTCTGACGACACGTGTATCCCATCTCGAGAGTGATCTCGAACGTGCCAGGGAGGTCAAAGTCAATTTTGTGAACGCACCTAAGAAGGTTGAAAAGGTGGTTCATAAGGGTAAAAGTGAGAAGTTAGGAATAAGTCATGACGGTGCTTCTACTTCCCAATTAGCACCCGAGCCGGTTTCCACTTTAGTGTTTGATTCACGTAACTCTCACCCTAACCCACCTAGGCATCCCATTCCTATTAGGAGAGTGCGTCCTAGAGTTTTTGAGAGAGGTGTTCCAAGGCCTATTTATGTTTGCTCACATTTCAAGAGGAGAGTACACCTTAGGGAATTTTGCTTTAAGTTGGGGTATGTGTCACGTTTTGCTTCTACTCGTGTTTCTGGCACACATGCACCCGCACATGATACTTTACACGCTCCCGGAGACTACATGAGAGAGTTTGCACATTTAGGTGAGCAAGTTAAATTTTTTGTCAAATCTTCACAAGAATTGATGGAGGTTTTTCATAAGTTGTCACCACCTTTGGAAAACCCCTCTGCACCTAATGATTGAGGTTTGACTTGTTTACTAGCATAGGGTGATTTTCATGATGACATTGTTTGCCTATTGCTAGTATGTATCATTTTTGTATGTTTTATTTTTTTAAGAAAATTTTGAAAAATACAAAAAGATTTTATTTTGATAAAATTTTGAGAAAATCCAAAAAGATTTTTGTATTTTGTTAGCACCGTTTATGGATGGACACTTAGGATGACCGAGTCACAACATCATTCCATTACTTTCATGTGACTATTTGATAGTGTTTTGAGACAATAGGTCAATTCATCCATGTGCTTTATAATGTTTGGAGTCATTATGATGTAATTAAGTGTTACTTCCTACATGTTTGACTCATGTTTCCTTTATTGCACACATGCACGGATTTGTTTGATTATTGTGCTTGTCTTATAACATGTTGGTTGGGTGTTTTCACTTCATTCTGTCCTTAAAACGAACCAAGCACGATAAATTTTGATAAGAAAATTGTGCATATAAAAATCGTTTTGTGAGTTTGTGTGTTTTGTTTGAAAACGGGGAAGGGGTGTGAAAGGTTCATTTTGCCTTTGCGAATACTAATCCACCGTTAAATTGGACCTAAAAAAAGGAGGAATT
Organism: Sambucus nigra; assembly: GCA_949130495.1. NCBI lineage: Eukaryota > Viridiplantae > Streptophyta > Magnoliopsida > Dipsacales > Adoxaceae > Sambucus > Sambucus nigra. Next base: position 286,404,060 of record OX422215.1, on the reverse strand, counting down.
TTATTATCCGAGGTCCAAAGAGGTTAAAAGAGCCCGAAAAAATTGAAAGACAATAAAAAGAAATTCATGCCAATTATAGGCCATTTAGGTTTTTGCACCAATTCTCCAAAGTTTGAGAATGTAGTTTATTCACCTCTAAAAGAAAATATATATGAGGGAGTTTGGTTGGAGAATTTAAAACGGGTTTGCACGTCCTTGAAATGCTTGAAAATGTGCTAATTAGTTTTGGACATTATTGGGGTGGAAATCATTTCGACTTTGATTTGTTGATTTGCGTAAGTCGATGTCATCTAAATTCAACAATCTTTTCACCTAAGGATACTTTTGATGTTCATTCGTTAGGGGTACACATATGCATCGTGCACATATGATTGATTGAGTCGATTTACTTATCGAATGTGTTCATACCCTTTCATTCCATTTCCATGACTTGGTTGTTTGAGTCTAAATCCATGGTGTGATTTTTGTAGCATATTTTTTTCAAATGTATCTTATCTTTGTATGAAAAGTTGAAAAATAAAAAATAGTTTGTGCATTTGTTTTTGAGCATCTCCTTGCAAGAGCACGTTTACCATATTGTTTGATGCCCTATTTTGTGTACCGTGTCACCCCGATTTTGATTATTTGATTCATTCTTCTCATTTGTCTATTTGGGGACATCATAAAAAGGGGGAGAAAGAATTATCATTTTATGGGGGAGTTTGAATTTTGGGGGAGTTTTTGAGATTTAACTTATGTTTTTATCATAAATTGGTATATATATTTATCTCATTTCAAACTCTATATGTCACGTGGTATTTGCTTTGTCTCATGTGTGTAAGGTATGAAGATTGAAGATCAATATGTTGCACACCCTGATGAGAAAAGCTTTGAGCTTTGATGATTGTTGAAGCTTGAAGAACAAACGATGAAGATTTAAACATTTGTATCTTTCCATCTTTAGGGTTCATGGGAGGGTAGATTTGTATAGGTCATAAGTTGATAATTCAAATATTTTTTTATGTATGCACCGGCATAGACATAGAGGGAGATTTGTAAGGACATTTTTGTCCATTATCAATTTGTATGTCGTACGCCGTTATACCGTTGAAGAAATTCAAGATCGCATCTACATCAACGGATCCGATTATCAAAGCGTCTTTAACATCATAACCTCTACGAGAATGAACTTGATAAAGTTTTGTTTTTAAGTCCCTTAAAGTTTCATACTTAGTATTGGGAAATTTTTATGAAATGTTTTTTTATAAAAATAAGAAGTAAGTTTTTTCAAGCAAAATGAGGCCTTTAAAAGTATTTTAATTTTTTTGGATTATCGGACCGGTCCGCCCATATTTTAAATGAACTGATCCACTTCCGGACCAGTCCGCCTCTATTCCGGACCGATCCACTTTGCCAATCCAGTATACCTCGGACCAATAGCAAACAGAAGAAGCTCCTTTCAAAAAGGAACCTATCCAACCTCGGACCGATCCGCATCCATACCGGACCGATCCGCCTAGGATAAAATTGAACAGTTCCATGAGTGTTTTTACCACCGACTCATATTTCTTATATATATACCTATTTCAGTGATGAATTTTCGAAGTTTTTGAAAAAACGTTTCTAAGAGTTCAAACACAACAAGACTTTGATTTTTGATGTGCCAAACATCTTTTTGATTCACACACAAAAATCCCAATTACTTTTGTGAATCTTTTGGAACCCTAGAACACAAGCTTTGCTATTGTTCAACCTTTGTGGGGAGATCTTTGCAACCGAGGGCTGCGTGTCATTGGTTAGGGAGTCTCAACAAAGTGTTATGACTGCGTGTAATTGAGGAGAGTTGCGGTTCTTTCTTTGTTGTTTGGGCTGCAAGTCCTTGGAGGGTGCTGCGTGTATTCTCTTGTTGAGTTCAAGACTGCGTGTCTTTGTGGGTTGGCTGCGTATTGATCCATTGCAAATTTCTCTATGTAATTGCAAGTTTCGATTTATATATTCATAGTGAAATAAAGGTTTAACCCGAAAGGTTTTTTTTCCTGAAATATGTGTCTCAGCATACTTTTGTGTCACATGATTTATTTATTTATTTATGGGTTGACACACGCACATTAGATGCATGTTTAGGGACTCTAATTAAATAAGGGGTACTTGGACACTTGCAAATTTAATTTAATCAATTATCACACAGTAGCACTTTTCAGTTATTTTATCTCTTTCCAGTTTCATTTATATATACTCTGTGGATGTCTTAATGGTGTAGCTGTTTAAAAAGATTAGTTAAGTAAAATTTTGACGCCAACCTAATAGGTTATTAGTAATTAAATTGGTTTTCGACAGTGATGCTGATAATGATCCATATACGACTCCTGTTTTAAATTAATATAGGAGTGATCGCCCGATATTTTATTAGGCAGGTTGTCACATTAAACTCATTGGATTTATATATAACTTGAGTGGAGTTTTGGACCATTTAGAAGATCATTTGGGTTAATTAGTTTGGGGGTTAAGTTGGGCCAAGGCCTAATTTCGTGGGAAGTAGGTTTATAAGGTTATAAGAATAAGCGTAAAACACATTTGAAACATGGGAGAAACCCTAGAAGGCTAAGGAGGGAAGAGGTGCCAAAAGGAGAAGACAATTTGGGGATTTTGGGTATTGATTCACCAATCGATCCACGAGATAAGTTTATTTTGAATTTGATTTTAATAATTTTTGTACTAGAATATTTCTATTCATTACATTTTAAACCTAATATAATATTTTTTTTTGATATAAAATTAATCAATTTAATTAGATTAATAGCCATGTTAATGACATATTATGAAATTTGGTGAATTCCTTATGATATTGTGTTAAAATTGATCTAAAATTGTTAGGATTTGATTATATACTGATATTATATCAAAATTCCCACATTAATGAGAAAATCTATTGAAATTCTAAGCTAATTGAAGAAGTTTCCTAAAACTGGGGTTTTTAGTTAAATATGAAATTTACCCTTTTAATCATGTTTGAATTGTGTATAATTTTTAGAAATAAGTTTTAATTGATGCCGAAGAATTATATATGAAGGAAGTTAGGTTTAGATCTGATTTGGGAACTTGGAGTAGCTCTAATGGAGGCTTTTGAGGCTGATTCCAGTAAGGAAGAAAAAGGGCACACCTACTGCACACGAGCGATCGACTGACCTCCCCTGTTTGGCTTAAGAATGGGATAAAGGGTTGTTTATGTTAGATTTTGTGCCACAGGGACAAGTTAGATGGGCCTATAGATTCCTCATACTATTAGAATCAAATGTATATTACTATTTTGAAGCTTTTGAATTTGGTGGTTGGTTAGTTGGATATTCAGACCTTATTCGGATTATAAGGGTTGATTTGAATAAGAGGGTTGATTTTCAAATACAAGAGTATAATGAATTACTAATTGGATTTTGGGAGGTTTAAAAAATTAAGGTAGATGACTTAGTTTGATAGGGTCAGTTTGAGATATTAGTAGTTCTTTTATCTAATGGGAAGGTTATGATTAAGTTGAAAACCCCTGTGTGGGGTAGTTATTATATTAGATTTTCTAGTGTAATTTGGGTGTGAGACTATACCTAGACTTGGGAACATTGGGAATTAAGGCTAATGTTGTAAAGGATCGATTAAGGTAGCATGTATATCAACTTATACGATAATGATATTATGTGCGACCCAATAGTGTTGGGTTTATTTGTATATTATTTGATTTACGCCGTTAGCAAGGGTTATATTTACTTATGTGTTTTATCTGCAATACTTACCCGATTTTAGTCCTCGTGGTATTACGTTCTAAAATGGATATCCTTATGGGGAATGTATGACATTGATTGGTACTTCGATGATGAGATGGGTTTTACCATGGTCATTTTATCCCGAACACTACATATTGATGTACCCGTGTTACCCCGTGGTGAAAAAACGGGGTAACTCTTTCATATAGCTTGGGTATGGGGCCATATGATTGGTGTGAAGGCATAATAATTATTCTTTGTTGATGTTTTGGGGTTATAGGGGTGGGACAACTTATAAATCTACCTAGTATGACACGAGAGATCTCCGAAGGAATTAGAGTAGGATTTCATTATGTGCGGGATTGATTGTAGATGATTAATTATGAACATGATTGGGACCGTACTTTTATGTGGATGTTAGACATAGAGATTATCTTTCTCCTACTATATGGGATTATACATTGCGGTACTATAGGCAGTTGTATTGGTTTAAGTGTTATACTAGAAATGTATATGACTTAAAATAGGAATGTATACCTATATACTTACAAAATGGGAATTATGTATTACATACCCTAGGGACTTATATATTTCATTAGTGTCGTGAGATAACACTAGACGGATAGACTTGAGATAAGTTATTATAAACAATTAGTGATACTTTAGTCTGTTAGCGAGATGTACCTTAGGTATGAGATTACTGTACACTAAATTTATTCTTAATGTAACCTAACAACGAGATAAGAGAGAATAAAGAAGGGATTTTTTTACTTAACCTCACTTTATAATGATGTATTTAACTTAACCCCCACTTCGTAATGTCTTTGACAAGACCCCAATTTTTTAACACCGTCACACATTTGCTTAAAAAATCTTATTTACTAATTAGACTTAAACTTATTTATTTGACATAAATATCCCTTTAATTCTTCATTTTCCCCAAATTAAATACTAAACATTTTAACAAACCCTAAATTTACATATTAAATCCGCACCCCCGCTTATCTTCTTTTAATTCGATCTATCGATAAAACTTGGTCCCCCACATTAAACTCCCCTTGGATACGAATCTAACAACTGTAATACCCCGTACTTTTAAAGGTATTTAAATTACACTGTAGACGTGATTTGGTAATTTGAGGAATTTCTATGAATAGTAATTCTGGAATTTATAAGTGAAATTAAATAAATTTAATATTATAAAATGAATAGTAAATATTAGTTTTCGAGTGTCGGATAAATATTTACATGGATTATCTTTTCTTACGAGACTAAGTATATGAGTAGATTATTTTATTACATATCGCAGTTGGGTAAAGCGACAAAGGGAAATATTTTAATTGGAAAACACACGTATTGAACGTATTGGGTTTAATTAGTGAATTTTAGTTAAGTAAATCGGATGAAGATTTTGACTGCGCCGTTGGGTTCGTAATGGCTGAGATAGTCAAAATAGAGTATCTGGGGGTAGTGTTTAGGTTCCGGAGATTTTTGGACTAGTAGGGACTCAAGTAATTGAGTACACGAGTCATTTTATAATTGGGTATACACCCAATTTCGGGTTTAAGAAGAGGCAACCCTCATTCCTTTCCCAAAATCTTCCAAAAGAGAGAGAAAGAGAAGAGCGAAGGAAGAGAAGAAAGAAGAAGAAGAGAGTAAGGAAGAAAAGGAATTTTCGGGCCAAACTTCGCGGGATTCGACTCGGGATCGTCGAATTTAATCCACGAGGCAAGTGTTTAAGTTGCTTTACGATCGAGTGTGTTAATTTCTCATATTGTAGTTGGTATAAAACTAAAGATTTTTGGATTGTAATTTCGTGGATCAAATGGGTCTTTGGAAGATTAAAACGAATATAACTCGATTAATGCCCAATTTGAGAAACTTTGAATTTATTAAAATTAATTGTTGAAAATCAGATCTAGGATGATTAGAACTCTTATGATGTATATATATGTTGTTGATTGCGGTTGAAGGATAATATAAGAAGAGATAAAAGCTTGGGTTAAGGCTTAATGGCTGAACAACTTCTCGGAGAAGAAGCTGCCCAGAACGATCGATCGATCGATGGCCAGACATCGATCAATCGATGCTTCAGAATTTCTGGCAGTTTCGATTGGTTATGTATATATGGATTAAATTATAGGTTTAATTATTCCTAGCTTTTTCATTTGAGGAAATAATTATACAACTAAGGGGAACTTATTCCTAACCATTTAAGGAAGATAATAGGGGTTAAGAAAGTGCAAAAATGGTGTGGTACATAATGTGTATTTTTGAAGAAAATAAATTATAGAGTGAGACATTTGGGGTTCCTAAAAATAGTGTGGGGACATATAAATAATTATTCAAGTGAGATGTGTATTTTAGGCTAGTTGAAAGTAAAATCCAAGACTTACCCAAATAGGTGTGTTCGTGAGGAGTAATACTTAAAGAGGTATTTAGATGGGCAATTTTATATAATTAATTGGGCGCATAGAAAAGGTATTTATATACCGACCTTGGTTAAGTAAAAAAAAATCCTACGAGGAGACTAAGATGAAATTTAGGATACGTACTACAAAGAATTGAGCAATTACCCTATGCGTCTATGGATGACGATTATAAGTGAGGAGATACCTAAGGAATTAAGAGACGTATTGCGTATGCTAATTAATTATTATGAATTGGTACATTCGGGAATTATTTGTACAAATATTTATGAAGTGATTAGGAAGTGATTTGAGTATTAAAGAAGTGAGTACGTACTGGGGTAGTATTTTAAGTGTATGAATATTTATATTATTATGAAAGGGAAACACTTGAGGTTATTGGCGATTGCTATAGAGTTTGGAATTTATAGCCATAATATATTGGGAAGTGATTTAGATTGTATAGAAGATGTCGTTAAATTATATATATATATATATATATAACTCGAATAAATATATAACGATGTTATTGGTATTATCATCGTGCAGTGAGAAAAGCTAGGAAATCATATATGGAGATTGGTTATAATCGATAATTGCGTAGGATATTCGAGAGATAAATATACTGCGTACGGAATTTATCATATGGGCTATGCGTCTGCCCTAATATTATTACAAATACGGGTTAAATAAATACTTACGGAAAATTATGTATAGGTGAGATAAATACCTATCATTATCATATGGTTGTGCAAATGCCTCATTGAGGTCATATTTATATAACTGGAAATGTGTACCTATATTATTGTTTATTATTTGTATGACATACCTACCATACATGCTATCACGGGAGGTCGGATTTCGAAAGAGGAAAATCTTATATTGTGTTGCCTTTGGTGGGAATTAGAATTGGTACCTCAAGGACATAGGGCTGAGAATGGATTATTTTGAGTTAATAAGTTCCAGCAGACCATGGGAGTGTAGGTATGTGCATGACCCGTGGGTATGATCACTATGTTCGCCTCCAATATGTGTGATTTGTATTGATACGGTTTCTGAGTGATTCGAAACACGTGATCCTTATGTACGTGATGTATAGGGATTAGATAGCAGAGTATGTGTGCACTACGACTTGACCTAGGGGTGCCAGATATGAATATATGTACTGAGAATAAAATATATGTATACTTGTGTTACTTAGTAAATAAAAATGACTAAGCTACTTATATTATAGTTCAGTGGATTGATTAATATACCTGTTGCGTATAGTATATTGTTTCTTTATGAAATGAGATATCATATAATGTAACCTTGTATAACGTGAAAAGAATGAATAAAGTGATATACTCCTTCCGATAAATTTATATCCAGATGTTTATGAATTATGAATCATAGGTTATAATGAGAACTAAATATATATATATGCGGGATAGTATAAGATGTTGTATGTACTGAGGGCCTAATGGATCCCGACGGTCAACATTGTCACGTAGTAGTGTATCGGGGGGGGGGGGGGGTTCCTTGTTTGGATTTTGCTTCGCGAGACACCCGCGCACGAACGTAATATAATGTTGGGAATGGGGTGAAGTTTAGTCCTTCGTACTCAGATTTATGAGGATTATTAGAAGATAGTAAATACATTTGTTATGAAGGTTAGCTTAACTAGGTTGTTTAAAAGATATGCGATAGTTGTGCACTATTAGAAGAGGGGTGAGGTGTGTCTCATGAGAGTGCGATACCAGTTTAAATATGAGAAACCTCGTATCTTAAAATATGGATTTTAAGCACTTGCTAAAATATTTTCAAAACTCGGGCTCTGACCCGTTTCTCTATTTCCCCTCTCTTGCTATATATATATATAGGTGTCCAGACACAGGGACACCTGGATGATGATTCCTTCGAGTCAGACGTTTGCTGCAGCAGCTGTGAATGCAGGCAGGTTTATTATAGATGCTTCTATCATTGAGATCTAGATAGCAGGTATTGTAGACATATTCGGGCTGATGGCCCAACTGTACTAATTTATTTTTCTATCGCCTTTTTGTGCGGCATTCGATTTGGTTGTATTATTTTGTACCGAGTATTCGGTTACTTCATTTCATTTCAGTTATTACATACAACTGTTGTAATTATTTTATTTGAATGGTTTGGTTAAAAATATTAGTTATTTAAAATTTGACGCCAGCCTAATAGGATATTAGTAATTAAATTGGTTTCCGACAGTGATGCTATGAATGAACCATATGAGACTCCTGTTTTAATTTCATATAGGAGTGATCGCCCGGTAATTTATTAGGCGGGTTGTCACAGGTGGTATCAGAGCATCAGGTTCTAGTGTCCTTTAGGAATCTGTGCGGACGTACTACGCTTTCAGCGTTGCTTTTGATTTGACATAGAGCCTTATGATTAGGATTGTTGATATACTCTTGTGAGATTTCATTCTCCTGCTATTATGTAAAATTATCGTAAATCTTTTGCGTCCTCCTTCGGGATTCATGTGCTGATCGACGAAGGGCGACCATGGAAGTCCATGGAGAGGGCAACAGGAGGCGGGAATTAGTTAAAGCTATAAGTTGATATTGGAAATGAGGACCGCGGTAAAGGTCACTTTCCTTGTGGCATTGTTATGAATTGCTGCAACGACTACTAAAATATAGTAGTTAAAATTATCAAAAATCGTTGTAGTAGAGAATGGTGCTAAACTTGAATTACCTAGTGAAGTTAAATCAGGAAGAAGTTTAAGAGGTCTTTGATGAGGACTGTACGTTGAAGTTGAGTTAGACATAAGTAGGGTAGTTTCATCCAAAGGAAGTAGAATGCTCAGAAGCTCTTGCTTAGCATTGGGTATGGAAATACCCATATGTGAAAAATTGAGGAAAAGTTTTTCACTCGTGAGAGCAATGTTGAAATGGTGGGGACGATGGTCACCATATTTGGGGGAGCATGACGTTTTGCTCATAAATCAATCTTACAGATGGTTTTAAACTGCAAACTCCTTTGATTTAGAAACAATAAATATAATGAAGTTTCTAGGTTATTCACATAAGAATCAGTCAGAGACCGACGGTGAATAAAGAGTGACATGGTTAAGTGAACTTAGTACCGAAGTAAGAGAGGTACAATGGAGACCGAGGGTTCTTTTGTGGAATGATAAACTCACAAGTGATTGGATTTCTGTAGAGTGAGTTACAACTATTTTAGGGAAAGGTCTGTAGTCTGCCATAAATTAAACTTGTGAGAATTGGTGAATTTTAGGATTCTTATAAGAAAAAGGACCCTAGGGATTCGAATAAGAATATCGGATGTAAGTGGGATACGAGTTAGTTGTAATAAGCTTAAAATTCATTTATATTATGGGAATTTAATCAAAAATTTCTAATCGGGAAATAAGGGCTAACGTTACGAGAGATATGCATGATTAGCCGGATTATATATATATATATATATATATATATATATATATATATATATATATATATATATATATATATATATATATATATATATATATATATATATATACGGACATATTGAGACGTATATATGTGATATGTTTATAAATGTATATGTGTGTGATTGGTATATTTCTATGATTTAATTTTTACCGAGTCGGTGTGATAGTCTGACCACTGGTACCCATGATGATGTGTAATTAATTCCCCGGAGGATGATAGCATTGAAAGACTGCATCCATTGAGTTATAGCTCTGAGGGATGGTTATTATACTTATATAGTGTATAATATATAAGTATGGATATGCGTGATGTGTATAATATATTGTATATATAATTACGAGAGGTGTGAAACATATACCTACGGATATAATAAATAATGGAATGTAAGATAAATTCTATATTAGCTCGCCTTTAGTATATGATTAGGTGGAAACCCGATAAGTAGATGTTTCCATGCCATAATTTTGTGCATGAGGACCTTATAGGTATGATTTAAGGTAGGCATCATTTAATGTTGAGCTGTGAGTTTAAGCTCATTATTGTTTGCGCTAAGGATTTAGTGTTAATGCAAGCACTTATCGTATGGCTCCTTGACAGAATTAGGAGTAGGTAAGATGGGGTTATCCCAGTGGCATATTTTAACTAGAGGACCTCCACGACTGACAAAGTTAAGTAGCAGTGTATAGGAGGGGTTCCTTGTTTGGATTTCGCTTGAGAGACGCTCCACGCACAAACCTTAACGACGTCGGGAATGGAGAGATGTTATAAAATGCAAGGATGTTGATTTTGATGATAAGTCACCTAGTGTAGAGAAAACACTATAGAGTAAGAGCCATTTGATGACTGTATAATTATATCGAGATATAAGTGCTACAGAGAAGCACTGAAATTGTTCTCTCATCACAAGAATGTGGGCGAGGTAAGATAAAGGAAATTGATTGGAAACATATAGCCAGACTTTGAATAAAAGGCAAATTCAAAGGAAATACATTTTGGGTATGATGTTCATAATGCTTTTGCAGAGAGTAAGCGCACTGATTTGTTGGACTTTCCATTTGGTCAAGATGGAAGAATATAGTGGTAAAAATACATTAGTAGGTTAACGAATAAGATTTAAAATGTTCCGTTGATGCCCCTTAGACCATTATATCTCGATGATCGATGAAGCGAGGGAGTAGTGTATCGAAAAGGTTCCTTGTTTAGATTTTGCTTTGCGAGACGTCCCACGCATGAAATCGAGCAAATGTCGAAAGTCGAGAGAGGTCTTGGGCAGTAGGGATATAGTTAGGATAGTACTCATATTAAGTGTCTTGGAAACACCTTGATCTTAGGACTACCACGAAGTAAGGACAATAACACTAGTGATGCCGATATAGGAAGACTATTGTGAGTTAACCGCAAGAAGATCGATAGGATATCCTTAAGAAGGATTGAATTTCCAGGTATCGGGAGAATTAAATTTTGAAATTATTCGAGTTAAGGGTACCCAGGTGTTAGTACCAGGCCGAGGAAATGAGGCCCATTATTTAGAAAGAGTGTTGCATATTATAGACATTTACAATGGTCGTGCAGATAGGCACAGATTAAAAGGGTGTATGGGAACCTTAGTAAGTTGATTTTATATACCGCCCGAAATAGAAGGGACATAATGTATAAGGCTAGATATTATACTGCAAATCAGTTATAAATGGATTTGAGATGGATTGGGGGAACGTCGTAGGCAGTACGCAATGATTTAATTACATTCATACAATAGGAGTTGGCACACTTAAGATAAGTGAAACGACTGACGGGAATAGCCGAGCGCCAGTGAAGTTTCTTTTTGAGGAAAATTAGATGTCCTGATGAAAATAAGTGAATAGTTAGAGTAAAGGAATTCCGATAAGACCAATAAGTTAGAGCGGTGGTTATAGGCTCGTTTTCTCTATATGAACTTAAAGAAGCACTAGATGTGATATGATGTTAGAGTCAACTTTATGACCGAGGTAGCGTTATAACGTATAGAGATTTAGTTAAACTTGTGATTAGGCTAGTGTGTTAGAGCATAAGCCTTGAAATAAGTGGACTATGGTGGGAGACCATTGTGTTAGGCTATATTTAAATTTGGTTTAGCTAGTACATAGTGTATATACCGATCCCAGAGTAGTAGTATAGGCTATATCTCAATTTCGAGGACGAAATTCTGTTGTAAGGGGGGAAGTATGTAATACCCCGTACTTTTAAAGGTATTTAAATTACACTGTAGGCGTGATTTGGTAATTTGAGGAATTTTTATGAATAGTAATTCTGGAATTTATAAGTGAAATTAAATAAATTTAATATTATAAAGTGAATAGTAAATATTAGTTTTCGAGTGTCAGATAAATATTTACTTGGATTATATTTCTTACGAGACTAATTATATGAGTAGATTATTTTATTACATGTCGCAGTTGGGTAAAACGACAAAGGGAAATATTTTAATTGGAAAACACGCGTATTGAACGTGTTGGATTTAATTAGTGAATTTAGTTAAGTAACTCGAATGGATATTTCGACTACGCCGTTGGGTTTGGAATGGCCAAGATAGTCAAAATAGAGTATCCGGGGGTAATGTTTAGGTTCCTGGGATTTTTAGACTAGTAGGGACTCGTAATTGAGTACACGAGTCATTTTACAATTGGGTACACACCCAATTTTGGGTTTAAGAAGAGGCAACCCTCACTGCTTTCCCAAAATCTACCCTAAGATAGAGAAAGAGAAGAGATAAGGAAGAGAATGAAGAAGAAGAAGATATGAAGGAAGAAAAGGAATTTCCCGGCCAAACTTCGCGGGATTCGACTCGGGATCGTCATATTTAATCCCCGAGGGAAGTGTTTAACTTGCTTTACGATTGAGTGTGTTAATTTATCATATTGTAGTTGGTATAAAACTAAAGATTTTTTGGTTGGAATTTCGGGGATCAAACGGGTTTTCGAAAGATTAAAACAGATATAACTCGATTAATACCCAATTTGAGAAACTTTGAATTTATTGAAATTAATTGTTGAAAATCGGATCTAGGATGATTAGAAATCTTTTGATGTATATATATGTTGTTGATTGAGGTTGAAGGATGATAGAAGAAGAGATAAAATCTTGGGTTAAGGTTTAATGGCTGAACAGCTTGTCGGAGAATAAGCTGCCCAGAACGATTGATGTCCAGGCATCGATCGATCGATGCTTCCGAGTTTCTGGCAGTTTCGGTTTGTTAGGTATATATGGATTAAATTCTAGGTTTAATTATTCCTAGCTTGTTTATTTTAGGAAATAATTATACAACTAAGGGGAACTTATTCCTAACCATTTAAGGAAGATAATAGGGGTTAGGAAAGTGTAAAAATGGTGTGGCACATAATGTGTATTTTTGACGAAAATAAGTTATAGAGTGAGACATTTGGGGTTCCTAAAAATCGTGTGGGGACTTATAAATAATTATTCAAGTGAGATGTGTATTTTAGGCTAGTTGCAAGTAAAATCCAAGACTTACCCAAATAGGTGTGTTCGTGAGGAGTAATACTTAAAGAGGTATTTAGATTGGCAATTTTATATAATTAATTGTGCGCATAGAAAAGGTATTTATATACCGACCTTGGTTAAGTAAAAAAAAAATCCTACGAGGAGACTAGGATGAGATTTAGGATACGTACTACAAAGAATTGAGAAATTACCCTACGCGTCTATGGACGACAATTATAAGTGAGGAAATACCTAAGGAATTAAGAGACGTAGTGCGTATGCTAATTAATTATTATGAATTGGTACATTCGGAAATTATTTGTACAAATCTTTATGAAGTGATTAGGAAGTGATTTGAGTATTAAAGAAGAGAGTACGTATTGGGGTAGTATTTTAAGTGTATGAATATTTATATTATTAAGAAAGGGAAACATTTGAGGTTATTGGCCATTGCTATAGAGTTTGGAATTTATAGCCATAATATACTGGGAAGTGATTTAGATTGTATATATATATATATGTTATTGGTATTATAATCGTGCGGTGAGAAAAACTAGGAAATCATATATGGAGATTGGTTATAATTGATAATTGTGTAGGATATTCGAGAGATAAATATACTGCGTATGGAATTTATCATATGGGCTATGCGTCTGCCCTAATATTATTACATATACGGGTTTAATAAATACCTATGGAAAATTATGTATAGGTGAGATAAATACCTATCGTTATCATATGGTTGTGTAAATGCCTCATTGAGGTCATATTTATATATGTTGAAATGTGTAGCTTTATTATGGTTTATTATGTGTATGACATACCTACCATACTTGCTATCACGGGAGGTCGGCTTTCGAAAGAGGACAATCTTATCTTGTGTTGCCTTCGGGGGGATTTAGAATTGGTACCTCAAGGACATAGGGCTGAGAATGGCTTATTTTAAGTTAATAAGTTCCAGCAGACCATGGGAGCGTAGGTATGTGCGTGACCCGTGGGTATGAGCACTATGTTCGCCTTCAATATGTGTGATTTGTATGATACGGTTCCTGAGTGATTCAGAACACGTGATCCTTATGTAGATGATGTACCGGGATTATATAGAAGAGTATGTGTGCACTACAGCTTAGCCTAGGAGTGTCAGATATGAATATATGTACTGAGAATAAAATATATGTATACTTGTGTTGCTTAGTAAATAAAAATGACTAAGCTACTTATATTATAGTTCAGTGGATTGATTAATATACCTGTTGCGTATAGTATATTGTTTCTATATGAAATGAGATATCATATAATGTAACCTTGTATAACGTGAAAAGAATGAATAAAGTGATATATTCCTTCCGGTAAATTTATATCCAGATGTTTATGAATTATGAATAATATGTTATAACAAGAACTAAATATATATATGCGAGATAGTATAAGATGTTGTATGTACTGAGGGCCTTATGGATCACGACGATCAACATTGTCACGTAGTAGTGTATCGAGGGGGAGGGTTCCTTGTTTGGATTTTGCTTCGCGAGACACCCCAGGCATGAACGTAATATAATGTTGGGAATGGGGAGATGTTTAGTCCTTCGTACTCAGATTTATAAGGATTATTAGAAGACAGTAAATACATTTATTAGGCAGGGTAACTTAACTAGGTTGTTTAAAAGATATGCGATAGTTGTGCACTATTAGAAGAGGGGTGAGGTGTATCTTATGAGAGTGCAATACCAGTTTAAATATGAGAAACATCATCTTAAAATATGGATTTTATGCACTTGCTAAAATGTTTTCAAAACTCGGGCTCTAACCCATTTCTCTATTTTCCCCTCTCTTGCTATATATATACATATATATCTAGACACAGGGACGTCTGGATGATGATTCGTTCGAGTCAGACGTTTGTTGGAGTAGCTGTGGATGCAGGCAGGTTTATTGTAGATGCTTATATCATTGAGATATAGATAGGAGATGTTGTAGACATATTCGGGCTAATGGCCCAACTGTACTCATTTATTCTTCGACCGCCTTTTTATGAGGCATTCAATTTGGTTGTATTATTTTGTATATAGTATTCGGTTACGTCATTTCATTTCAGTTATTACATACAACTGTTGTAATTGTTTTATTTGAATGGTTTGGTTAAAAAGATTAGTTATTTAAAATTTGACGCCAGCCTAATAGGATATTAATAATTAAATTGGTTTTCGATAGTGATGCTAAGAATGAACCATATGAGACTCCTATTTTAATTTGATATAGGAGTGATCGCCCGGTATTTTATTAGGCGGGTACAAAAACTCCCTTCATCGGGGAGGCCTTCAGTAACACCTGATCTTACACTCTAAACACTAATTTACACTTCTTCTTATCTGCATAACTGTTATGCCAGTCCTATGCTATCTTCATCTGTGCTTGGATGAATGCAACCTTCTTTGAGGTATTTCGAATAATATATAGCCCAAATAATATGTTCTCCCCTATCTCCCACCAACTACTCAACAAACGACACGATCATCCATGCAATGCCTCATAAGGCTCCATAACTATAGTCTACTGATGCCTATTATTTTAGCCGAATTCTACAAGAGGTAAGTGTTAATCCTAGTTCCCTTCAAATACAACACACGTGCCTAGAGAACGTCTTTTAAAATCGGGTTAATCCATTTAGTCTAACTGTCCCTTTAAGGTTGAAATTCCTTACTCATATTCGATCGGACCCATAACGCCTATTATAACCCCACTCAAAATCAGAAGATGAATGTGATGTACCCATCTGACACAATATCTAGTGGCATCCCATGAAGTCGTATAAATGTTTAACACCAACAGTATGGCATATTGCTCTGTAGTGTAATTTACTGCACTGGAAGAAAATGCGCCACCTTATCAAGTCTATAGAAGATGACCCAAATGGAATCATGGCTCCTCTGAGACCTTGGTAATCCCATAATAAAATCCATAAAGATGCTCTCCTACTTCTACTCGGGAATTTCTAATAGCTTCAAGTCCCTTGCTGGTCGCAAATGTTCCACTTAAACACAAACTCCACCATATCTCTCTTCATTATAGTCAACGAGTACAATCTCCTCATATCTTCATACATCTTGTCCCTTTTGGGGTGCACTGTGCGCCTTGACTAAAACTTCCATCCACAACTTGAAATCCTCTGGCATTACCAAATGTCCCTAATATCTCAATCCTTCCTTAGAGCCAATGGAGAAAAAAGGGAACTACCCTAGCTAACTATCCTCACTCCTTCTCCTGATAGATGGAGTTTAATCCCGGTGCATGAATCACCTGTGATACGATAGCAGGTGTAACAGTCACTATTGCTAAGAAGTCATCCTCTCTCTATCTATACACACACACACACACACACACACACACACACACACACACACACACACACACAGGTGATTCATGCACCGGGATTAAACTCCTTCTATCAGGGATTCCACCTCTCTTCCCAAAAGTTGAGTAAATTATATTTGGGTTCGGCCTATGAAGTTTCCAATGTAGTCGTCGGTCTACGACTCAAAGTATCCACGACCACATTCACGTTCCTTAGAGGTTATGGATAAAAAACGGTATTCCTTCACAAACTTTAGATATCTCCATTGTCTCATATTTAGATCCCTCAGAGTGAATAAATATTAGAAACTCTTATGATTAGAAAATAGTGTTAACTTCTGCCTCAACAGGTAATGTCTCTAGATACGAAGAGAAAAAAACTAGAGCCTCCATCTCCAATCATTAGTGGGGTAATTTTTCTTGTTAGACTTAAGCTTATGTGAAACATAAGCAATATGTCTCTCCTTCTGAATCAATACACATCTTATACCTTAGAGTGTTACATATGTGTAAACAAAATACTCCATGCCTCCCCATGGTAAATAAAGAACAACTATGAAGATGAGTCTTTCAAATGGCTCCTAAACGCTATCTGACAGTTGGTACTCCATACAAATGGTACCCCATTTTGGGTGAGGTGATTCAGTGGACCGATAACATTTAAGAACGCTTAAATGAACCTCCTATAGTACCCTGTCAAACCTAAGTAACTCCTAACCTCCGTAGGCTTTGTGGGTTGGACCCCATCTAAAATTGCAGATACTTTACTAGAATCCACTAAAATCCCAATCTCAGATACGATGCTCCCAAAAAACTACACCTCTGGGAACTAAAATCAACACATAGAGAACTTAGCATCCAACATGTTTTCCTAAAGCATATGAAAAACCATCCTGAAATGTTGTGCATATTCATCCTTTGAACATGAATATATCAGGAGTTCATCACTGAAAATGATGACGAACTAATCCAAGTATGGACAAACCACTTGATTCATCTGGTTCATGCAAATGGCTCGCGTGTTGGTTAGCCCAATCGGCATGACTTGGAACTCATATGATTTGTAGCGAGTCAAGAAATCTATCTTAAATGTCCTTCTACCGAATACGAAACTTATGATATCCTGAGAATAAATTAATATTGGAAAAGGAGTGTCCCTTACCCCCACAAGTAAAAACAAACACTGCAAAATGGGAAACTAACTGGCCCTAGCCCCAAGGTCTGTCTCATAGCCTCTGCCCCATGCCTTGCTGGCCCTACCCTCTCTGGCCTTGCTATTATTTTTCATCCCTAGCCACCCTGGTTTTGCTGATTGTTTCCTACTCTATACCTCTTCAGGAGCTTCTACCCCTAAATTAAACCCCTTTGATAGTGTGAGTTTCCTTTCCCTCGGGCCTACTCACCAATCTTAACCGCCTTCATCCCCAGACCTTTTACCAATTTCTCCCTATTCGTATCTTTCTCTGTTTAAAAATATATATGACCTTGACAATGTAGAAGCACGCCATCCATAACCCGCATGTATGTTATGAACGTTGCATTACCCATCAACACTTGATTGAACCCCCATGTCAGACCTTTAATAAACCTGTTCATATTTCTTACCTCAAACTTTATCACGTCTTGAGAAAAGTGGACAAGATGGGTAAACCCTTGCTCGTACTCTATAATGGTACGATCATCCAGCTTGAGCCTGTCAATCTGGCCCCTAAATTAGATTTTTTTATGGGAGGAAAATACTTCCACTTAAATTTCTCCCACAATTCTGATATAGTCAATTATTCTCTATCCTACTCGGTGGTATCAACTACCACCAGTGTAAAGAGTCCCCCATAAGCCTGAAGCTGGAAGCATCTGTCGCAGAACAACTGTGCACTCCATTAGACGTAAGTGCCTCTCAGTATCGAACCTCCAATATAGAGTGAAAACTGGATCAGTAGATCCCGCAAACTCTGACGGGTCTCCTCTTTTAAAGGCACTATTGGCACACTCTTAGGTTAAAATGGTAGTAGGGGAAAGTGCAGGTGCGACCATAGGTGGTGGGGGTGCTTGCTTCGAGCATATTGTTATCATCATTACTCTGACGGTTTGGGCGATAATGGTAGCTATTTCAGCCAGTGCTATGGTTGGCACCTGCCATCGTTGTGGTGGTTGTGGCTGGTGCAGAGGTTCCAACGCATCTGACTTGACACTTGCGGTGAGTTTTTACCGTGCTTCTCCGCATCGTGTGTTCACCATCAGAAAGATAGTGAATAAAAGGGTATCAGTACACGTAAGAAAATAGAGTATAATAATATAAATGACAAGATATAAAGTATTAAAGAGTGATACGTGAAAAATTAGTGGACGCACTTAAGATCCCTAGGACACTAGAACCTGGATTGCTCTGATACCAACTATGACACCTTATAAAATCTAAACTAGATTGATCAGTATAAAATAAATCATTACAAGAGTCTAAAAAATTGAATACCATTCGAACCATGGAAAAAATAAAAGTAAATGCATAAATATAATAATTGAACACAAGCATACGTGTAATTAACAACAATCTAATACCATAACCACAATAGTTTTATAATCCAACACTAAAAGTACTCATGTCTCAACATAAATCTAACTCTCCAAATAAAATAACCAATATAAAATCGGGCACTACTGAATGTAAATAACAATAAAGAATGAGCACGCATGCTCGACACTTACAAGATAGATGAGCAACAACTAAAAAAGAGAACAAGTGGATAAAACAGGGTTGAGGTGATAACGACAACATATGTCTTGAAAAATATAATCAATAAAAATGTAAAGAACAAGTCTAAGAAGAACACAAATTTGTCTGAATTTGGGCTACAATAAATATCTATGCATCTTCCTCCCATATTTGAGTTGTTTTTAAGTTATCCCAACTCAAACAACCCTAGATAACATATGCGTCTAATACCAATCCATGTGAACCCCATATTTAATTGTCATTCTTCTCAACTGAATATAATTAAAGGTTATAATATATTTATACTAGTGTACTCATATCAAATGTACTGTAAAGTAAGAATATGACCATCTCGAGTCTAATATTCACGCAAGTACGGTGCTCAACATTTACAATATAAATGGATGACTCTCGTGTCTACACATAAAATATACGTAGTCTTATCATTATCGCCTTTGGGGATCACTCGTGCATACTAGGTATAGTTATAGGCCGTTCAGAACCTATAACCTCAAAATCCACCTGAAGGCGATAATCACCATGCATTTCCATTATAACACATGGCTTCTATACCCAAGGCTATGCATTAGATCTCCCTCATATATCTACGACACAAAATATAGGTACGTCATCCGTATGATCGGGGTAAAGTATGATAGTAAAGTTCATATCTATGACCGGGGTACCCGTGTTATCAATGTCATATGCACCCCATTAAAATTTCTATTAGTACGTCCTCCACGAGCACTCACACATTGTATAGTTATACATACGATCACATAATAGTAATTCCTAAATTCACTTTCTTAAATTAATTAATCTCTTTTGATTAAGAAATAAGTTTATAAACTAATCCAACTCGTTCAAACGACCTGCCTATTCTTATTGAAATGAGATCCATACTGTCGTTCGAATGATATACTAAACTCATTCGAATGAAAGACAACGCCTTATTCTAAAGAGTTACAAACTCATTCGAACCACCCATCATATCTCTTTCTAACGAGCTTCTAATCCCATTCGAAAGAGATGAGCACAATCATCTTCCTTAAGTGTTCAAAATTTACAATTAACAATAAAAATGCCTAATTTGAAGCCTTTACACAACAGTAATACCATTGTCCTTCAGACATATGTTACCTACTACCTAATTAACCTATATATATATGAGTTGTACATCAATCTGACATGTATTTGGGAATTGATTATTAGATTTAAATTTATTAACCCTAGTTCTACAATATATCCAACTAAGATCAAATTTGATTCAATTCGTAGATTAAACAAAGGGATCTTCAATTATTTATGAGTATGAATCTATATCTAACCAATTCTGTTGATAACCTACTTTAATTCAAGATATTTAATACTAAGTTTCTCAACATTTTAACAAATGATTAAGGATTAAATTCTAGATTTGTTTAATTATAAAATTATGGTCTATTAATAAAAAAATTGGATTCTTAAACATGAAATTAACAAATTCAAATGTTCCATTACTATTATAACACAAAATATAAATTAAATCTTTAATCCAGGTATACCTTAGAGTTTTATGATGAATTCAAGCCAAAGTCCTCCAAATTATCTTGTCCACTTAAATGCTTCCTCTCTCTAGCCTTAGGGTTCCCGTCACTAGCCTTTAGGATTAATTAGATTAAGTCTAATGAGACCTCAACTAAATTAACCACGAAAGTAGACATAGGCACTATATGGGCCCCAACCCAACGAATCAAAATACTAATCCAATGGTCCTAAAACATTATCCAAGCCACATAACAACCCATCTGACTTAAAAGTTTAAACCCTTTATTTTAAGTCACAAATGGTCATTCTAAATGTCCCCAAACGCCAACCAGACTTATGAGACAAACCAACCATTCTTTTACTCGATACGAATCTAAAGTCAATTATTTAATTCTTTATTAATTTAACGCGATACAACATTATATGAAACTACTTCACGATTGTTAGAAGACGACACCAATAGGATAATCCAATCAAGGAATCCCTCAATGCTAAGTCCCTGACCATTCCATAATCTCCCATAAAAAGACAATCACTTTCAATTATTTAGTTAGTGAATTACCATGTATTAATTCAAATTTCAATTTCGAATTATATAAACATATAACACATGAAGAATATAAATAAATAGTGAGATAACATGTCTTTGAAGGCATGTCAATGGAAGCAATAATATAATAATTTCACAATTTTAAATAATGCACATAAAAATACAGGGTATTACATGTCTAGAAATTTCTTTATTAGCTCCATGGATATTATTGGTGCTGGTGTGGTTAAAGTAGTGGTGGGATTATTTCTTAGTATGAATTTTCCTAAATTCATGAGCTCTACAGCTATTTTTCTAATCCTAAAGGTTGAAAATCATTCTATATTTTTAGAATTAAGACCAATAAGCCAATGCAACTTTTCAAACAAGATCATCTCTAAAGTGTTATCCTCTAGATTGGCAAAGATTCTTCCTAAATTAATTTCTCCTAATCAAAGTGGGCTTGTTAAGGGTAGGGGGATTGTGGTTAATATGTTGTTGGATCAATATATGTTCACTTAGATCAATTCTAAAAATGAACTAGGTAATTTTTATTTGAAGCTTTATATGGTAAAGTCTATGATAATGTGACTTGGATTTTCCTTGTTAAGGTTTTGAGAGCTTTTGGTTTTAATGAAAAATGGATCGATATGATATTGAGAATGATCTCAAATATTTGTTTTCTATTATTGTAAATGGAGAATTAAATGGTTTTTCCAAATTTTTAAGAGGTCTAAGGTAGGAAAATCCTCTCTCCCCAAGACAGTTCATCTAATTGTTGATGTGTTATCCATAAATCTAAATGTCCTTATTGACGCACATTCTCTCAAACATTTCAAAGTTCCTTTTGGGTGCCCAATCATTTCCCATTTGTCCCATGCAAATTATATTACGATTTTATCCTCTATTAATCTGGGATCATTAAAGAAGCTTCACAAGATCATTGTTAAATATGAAGATAACTCTGGTAAGAAAATCAATCACGATAAAAGTTCTTTATCTGCTCTAAACTAATGGTGCCTAGAAGTATTAATAAGAAGTAAAATTTCTGAAAGTCCCAATTAAAAATACTCCACTCACATACTTGACTTGTCCTATATTTTCTGGCAGGAAAAAGTGTAATCTTTTTGAATATTTAATCTAAAATACTAGGAAACAATTCTTTGGTTGGAAAGGAAAATTTCTATACATGGGAGATAAAATTAATTTTATAAGGCATGTGTTACAGTATCTTACTTTATAATCTTTAGCAGCCATTGACACCCCCCCCCCCCCAAACAAAAAAATGATATCTTGAATTGAGAAGATCATGGCTGATTTCTTCTAGCGTAATTTTGAAAGCCATATTAAACACCATTAACCTAAGTGGTTGGACATTTGTGATCCATTTAAAGAGGTTGGTTTCATTGTTAGAGACAAAGAATATTGGGAGTCTGGTTTCAGTTTGAAACTGTGGTGGAACTTTAGAGAACAAAAGTCTTTATGGTCCAAATTTATACGTAAGAAATACAGTATAAAGTAACATGCCTATCAAATATCTTCTAAGATGGGATCCAGCACATGGAAAAGAATGTTAAGATGCAGAGATGAGGATGAAGTCAATTTGAAAGGGTTGTTAGCAATGTGGAAATATCATTTTGCCAAGACAATTGGTTAGGTGAAGGATCACTGGCATGATAGGGTGTAATTTCTAATGCCCAAGTCAATAGTATGTTTGATGATAGTGGTAATTGAGATTTGTCTGATTTTATAGTGATGTTTCCTCGAAAAATTTCTTATGAGTGTTCATCAATAAAGACCACGGGAGTACAGAATGAAGACATATGGATCTGGTCTGCCAAATATTCAAGTATTTCTCTATCAAATCTGCTTGAAACATTAGGAGAAAACATCATGATAAAATGTGGTCCAATTATTGCATTTGGCATCCTTTTATCCCTACAAAAATATTTATATTTCTTGAGAGACTTTTGAGAGATCTTCTACTAGTAGATTATGTAATTAGAAAATTGGGGTGCGGGGTCCTTTCTATATGTTGCTGCCATCACATTCATAAGGAGGAAAATTTGAATCCCTTATTTGCTGAAAGTGAATTAGCTGCTGAGGTGTGGAGACATTTTAATGAAGTGTATGATGTGCAAAGTCATAATACTTCAATTATAGGGAGATTCATACTTTGGTTATCGTGTCCGTGAGTTCTATGGTTATAATTGTAAGCAAGGAGTAAAAGTAAGTACAAAAAATAAATTAAGGCAACGAAATTTAAATGATTTTTACTATGGGGATGCCTAGAATCCTATTACATATACGAGTCTAAAATAAATAAAAATATATTATTATTCCTCCATGCCATACATAATAGAAAACTTGCATAAAATCGACAATCACAAGAGATGACAAGTCGTCGTGTAAATATTCTAGCGGGGGCTACCATCCTTTCTCCTATCACCCATATGTATGTAAATGAAAATAAATTCTGGGGTAATATAGAATAAAAGTTCAAATGTGCGGGTGGTACCTCATATTTCTCGAGTTCATCATCCATTTGGAAGGAAAATAATTAAGCAAACATGCCAAGTAGATAGTTTTATTTCTATGCAAGTACGAGAGAAAATGTTATATTAGAGAGTAACTAGATTTAATATTGATATCATCAAAATCTGGAAGCGAGCGGAAATATCATAGAGCTATTAGGGGTATACTGAATTATAATGATATGTAAAACAATAATATGGTGATTATAAATGGATATGTTGTGTATCGAGGTATAAATAAGGGTTCAGATTATAACACGATAACCCATAAATGATCGGTTATAGGGCTCTAATAGCATAGACAAGTTGTTACAATATCACCCAAGCATATAATACATTTGGACAAGCAATCCCAAATAATTAGCGAATAATAAAATGACTTGGCACTCTTATCTAGAGTGACACTCATACGTATGTAACAAATAAAGACTAGGCACTCAACATCCGAGTCGTATAACCCAATTAGAACTACCGTGGTATACCGAGGTCTAACTCTTGAATAGTAAGGTATGCTACTAGGGGTTTAGCCGATAAACGTGTAAATTGCACGGTAAATGCAATCAATTGTAATAAGTTACCGGTCTATGCCACAATTAAGGATAAAAAGAATTTCAGTGGCTTTTACTGAAATCATAGGCTGTAGAAGTTTATCGGGTTTAGGGATAACTGAAATATCGAGAGACTCAATATATGGGATAAATATGAACTATAAAATAGTTTGTAATTGAAACCTGAGTTCAAAGTTATCACAGAGTGATATGAAAATCAATTATTTTATCACCTACTTTGAAATTACGGATTCTGGGTTCGTGCGTCTAATTTATCGGGATTTACTGGATAATCTGAAATCATAGAAAGTATAAGTAGGTAGTATAGGCCTAAAATAATGCTTATGTAATGCAGTAGGATGCTAAACTGTGATAAGTTTCATTGTAAAAGTAATTAAGAGGGTATAATATAAAAATTCAAAAAATTTAAAAACAAATATTTTTCTTAGTTTTTATTTGGATTTGGGTTTAGTGGAAAGAGACAAAATGGCTTTATTTGCACTAAAGAATTTGTGGAAAAAGTTTGGGAGTGTTTTGAAATACTTGAAAAATTGGTCAGGGGGTTATGTGTAAAGTGAAAATTTGAATTTAATCTTTAAAATTGGTTTTCTCGGGAAAATGATTTCCGGGGATCCAAATAAGGTGATTTAATATAACATTTTGTTCAGAATTTAAAAATAAATTTTTTGGAAAAAAATCAGAATTTTCTGACCATAGGTCAAACATTATACACGCTTGGTTTGACCCTCACTCGTGCGTGTATAATCCATGTCATCTTCAACCTTCGACAGTTTGACTTTAGGGTTTTAAAACTTGGACCTTATAGTTGAGACATTTTAGAAATCCATTTAAGTTGGTTCCTGAATGAAAATTGTTTAGTTTTTGATGAGGAATCGAACCATACTGGTTTCAAAGATTTTGGTGGGCTAGTTTGAGCTATTGATGTCATTTAAAAGTGGTAAAATTTTGAACTGAACATAAGTGAATGAATGTTATGATTATTATTTCGGCATAATAATGGTTCTTTTCTACATTTAAAATGCAGTAAAATAAGCCTGGTTTGTGGGATTTTGGTCGAGTAAATCTCCCGAATTTGTATTATGAAAATTCCAGGCTTGGAAAACTCAAGCTTAGATTTGGGGTATCAAAACTTATTTTTGGTTCAATTAAGCATTGGATTTAGGTTCATGAGAACCTAAGCTCAACTTACCTCACTTTGGAACTGGTTCAAAGTCAAAAAAGCATAATCCACCATTTAAGCTCAAGCTTCGATGGAGTTTTCTAGTTTTTGAGCTATTTCATTGCTTTCACACGTTAATATTCATATGTAAATACATAATTCTTCTATATATAAGTGCAAAAACATAACTAAATTGAAGAAACAAACATTCATATATAAAATGACAGAAATGCATAAAATCTCAGAAATTTACTTTGTAATAACTCTCAGCTGAAGTGAATTTTAACTGAGGTGAATAGTACATTTTATATGGTTTGCGGGGAGGATTTCATTGGTGGGTTTGGAGTTGAATTTCAGCCTAATTTGCATAAGTTTCCCTATGGTACATGTCGACTTTAAATGGGTATCATGGGTACTCCACAGGGAACATGTCATGTTGGCAGTCCAGTTGGTCCCACATTGGCGGGGGAGAAAGTATAAATAAGTTTAGGTTTTGGATTGGGTCCTTGGATATTTTTTGTTTAGAGTTTATGGTCTTATGTAAAATTTCTCAAATGTAATGTATTGGTTCATAATATTCCTATAAAATATAAGTCATTTGGTCAAACTTTAAATAAAAGTTGGATTTTAATTGATATAGGGGAATGTAGGTTAACATGATTCTTTCTTTAGGGGTATTTTGGTAATTTGGAAAAAGTCTAGGCTTTCTTGGGAGTTATTGGATTTTAGAGGTACTAAAGGACTATTTAGGGTGTGTTGTTACATTGGTGATGAAATGTAGATTTCCAGAAGTATGATATCATTATTCGTGCCTTTGGGTTGCCAAGAATAAATGTAAATATAAAGCGGTTGAAATAAATATAACTCTTGTAGTATTACAAACATATGAGATCATTTAGTTATATACATACAAGTTTAAGAATTTAAGGAAGGTCTGCCATGCTCTTACAATCATAATGGTTAAATGGATTCCTTCTATCTCCATGGTTATTAAACTAAATGTGGATGGATGTTTAAAGATGATTCCAGGTAGTATTGGTGGATGTGGTATTTTAAGAGATTCTAAAGGGCAATATTTGAAAGGTTTTGCAATTTTTTGGGTATCAATTCCAATATCAAAGTTGAGGCTAATGCTATTCTCAAAGGAATTCAAGTTTGTCTGGAGATCTTATAATATGGGATGGCTATTGAGTCTGATTCTCAAATAGTGGTAAAAGTATTACGAAATATTTTTCATTAGAGTCATAGTTTACCAAATTATACATCTCATTCAACGTTTTTGAGTTTCCCTTTCTCATATTTTTAGGGAGGGAATCAAAATAGAAGACTTTTTTGCCAGTTTTGGTTGTGAGCATAAGAACAAACTAGTTTATGATGATATAATGGCTTTCCCAAAGGAGTTACAAGGTTTGGTTAGAGTAGATCAAATGGGGTCCTAATATTAGATTCAAGTATATATAGCCTTGTTTTATTTTCATTCTTTTGTAATTAGTGATTTAGTTTAGATGGCTGCATTATAAAGTCATCCCCTAACTTGTAAGCCACAAGGATGGGGCTATTACTTCCTATTGTGATCTACTAAAATTGGGGGATACTTTCCCTCTTCCCCCAAAAAAAGTTTGGAAAAATGAAAAATATTTATGTCATTAGATTTTTTTTTCATGAAAATACAAAAACAGTTTTTTTTTTATATAGATAGTGTTTCAGGATGATTGAAAATTTCAAAAACACATCATGCTATCTTATACCCTAATTGTTTAATAAAAACTTACGATGGTAGAATGACTTTACTTATGTTTTTCTTAGACTTTTTAGGAGTTCAACCAGAACAACTCATGCTGTATAGGTATTAGTACTTACTATATCACACACATTTACACGAGTTGAACTAGGATATATCCTCAATTTTGATCTGAAAAGTTTACAGCTTGTCTATACTCTCAATCGGGTCACATATTTTTTTTTCTTGATTTTTGAAATTGTGCAAGTAAGAACTATTGCATGTGAGGGTAAATGTTAAAAAAATAATGACAGAAGCAATACGCAGTGTTTCCCAAAGTGAGGCAAAAGCTCCATTGGCAGGAAACTTATTTCTATATGCTAATGAGAGAAAAATAAAAATAATTATCTATGAAAAAGGAATACTATCAATAAAAAGTAAAGAAAAATATAAAAAACTAATTGTTTTATGGAGATATAAGTTGAAGACCAATGGGTGTGCATATATTTGGTCTAGCACAATTTTTTGTTGACCTTATTGAGTTGTTTAATTTTCGCATGTTAACTTTAGGTCTTAATTGTCATTAACCTTTTATGAACTTTACCTTTTTACCATTACGATTGAGTTTTCAGTGTGTTCAAATATGAGCCGAATCTTGGGTTCTTGTCAAACACGGGGGGGGGGGGGGGGGGGGGATAATTTTTTTTTTTCGAGTTTTGACATCATTCTGATTCCAGTTAGATAACTTGTGTGGGGTTACCAATTTTTACTAGTTATTTCACATTAGTTAACCACTTGTATGAGTTTGCCTAGATGGTTTGTCTTTGGTCCCGCGATTCATTGATCTAGAGGTTTGCATATGCACCAAGTATAAAATGCGATTGGCTCTGTTGTACCAATCGATCCATGTTTTCGTCATTTTATTTATTTTTATTTATATATTAGAAACTTAATCTTTTGTGCTTTAATGGATATATAGTTATATTCGATGCTATATCATAACTATCATATATAATATTTTATTATTCATATTTCCATTCATAGATTTCCTAAATGCTATTCTAGCACCTTTGAGTCTTCATGATCACATCGTGAGTGTTTCTAGGTTTAGTTGAGTTTGGGGATTATTTTTTGTTTCTCAATTATTATATTTCCTTAGTTTTTATGCTTAATTGAGATATGTTGTATTTTTTCTTTTCCCTTTGTCTATTAGTGACAGAAAGAGGGATGCATTTTTTTAATATGTAATATATTTTGTAATAGGCTGATCTACAGTTTGGTTGGCTACTGCCCATGACAAAACATTGAGTCTTGGAAAATTCAGGTAAAAATTATTGATTACATTGATGGGCGATTAATGGAGATAATATTTTTCATTAGAATCTATGAACATTGAAACAAGAAGATCTTTCATTGCTTCTCTACATCAAAGATTTCGCATGATACTTGAAGAATGAGGATATATCCTTTAGTAATTGTAAGGACAAATTTTCGATAAAGTCAATTTGTATGCATTTTGGTTTATTCATTGTCTGGAAAAAAATGTTTGAGTAATAGGTTAGGACTTGAGTTTGTTGACCTTTCAAACCTATGATGTGTTTGTTTGAAGACGTAACGACGAAGTTTCAGAGATTGCATTTATCGTACCGTGTTTCATGCCATGTTTCATCCTCATTTTTTGAGGATATCTTAGGTATGAATGCATATTCATTTTGACCCTTGGAACTCAATACTGGGTGTTTGTTTTTATAAAAATGTTTGAGGGTTATTTTTAAAAGATTTTAAAAGAAAAATATTTTTTGGCTTTTAGCCGTTTGAATAAGTCTGTACTACTGTTCGAATGAGATGTGAATGTCATTAAAATGACCATCACACGTGAAATTTCTATTTCTCAGAAATATATCATTTGAAGCTCGTTTGAA
This sequence comes from Sambucus nigra, assembly GCA_949130495.1. Classification (NCBI taxonomy): domain Eukaryota; kingdom Viridiplantae; phylum Streptophyta; class Magnoliopsida; order Dipsacales; family Adoxaceae; genus Sambucus; species Sambucus nigra. The sequence goes on along the minus strand of OX422215.1, from coordinate 286,374,965 downwards.
GTGGGTTCGAACGAGATTGTCATGCTCATTAGAATGAGTTCCTGTTTCGTTCAAACGATATTGCGTTTCATTCGAACGTGTTATATTGGTTCATGAACTCTCAAATTTTTGGCGCCTTGAAAAACGTGGTTTCTGTATAAAGGGGTCCTGTAATGAGTTTTTAAAAAGATTTTTGGTGAAAATCGTTTTCCCATACATATCCAAAAGCTCCCAAGCCTTAGTTTCACCCAAACTCTTTGAGATCCAAGTTTCAATCTATATATTCTTTGAGATCTCGTTTGGCATAATGGTTTTACTCATCATCGTCATCCTTTTTAGTACGTTTTATATGATGGATTTTGTGTTTGCTTTTTACACATGGTGGACTCCATGTTTATAGTGTTGCGGTGAAAAAATAGTGCACCCGTGTTTCATATCCATAGATGTTTAGAGAGATTAATCATTATAGACCATGTGTGGACTCACACGTTGTGGCGGTTGCATGGGTGGACTCCCGTGTGTCACTGTGTAGAGGTTGAGGAATGAATAATGCCAAGGTTTACAAGGGCGTCGAGTTTGTGATGTGAGTCTACTGTCAAGTCCTTGTAATTACATACATAGTGAATTTGTGTGGCTGGGCCATCCGAGGTTTTTCTTGTTACAGGTTTTCCTCGTACATCGTCATGTTGTATTTTTTTACTTTGTTTTATTCTTGTTGACGCCTAAATGCATATTTTGGGACAAGATAAAAATTGGTAAATCATTTATCACAACAATTATTTAAGATTGGTTCTTAATTTTACTTTAGGTTTATTCTGTTTAAGTTTAATATTTAACTTGGAAAAAAATTAAAAATTGACTTTTGTTTTAACCACTTCATATATCCCCTTGCTTTCCCAGCGTGTTTTTTGTTGAATCAACTCAAGTCTTTAATACAAACATACACATTTTCATTTAATTTTGAAAATGTTTTCTGTGATTAGATCGAGTGATATATTTTTATAAACCTTGTTATATTTAAAACAAAAATGACAAAGCCTTGTTTTGCATGTTTTAGGTATATCTTATATATTTCCTACATGCGTGCACACGAATGGGTTTGTTTCTGTGCACACGACAACACGTTTTAAGCATGATATGCATTCTGCCTAAAATTGTGCGCACGGACCAAAAATGTCATCGTGCGGATGAATGCCACACTTTTGGCATGATACCACTTATTATCCAAAAGCATATGGATGAAGCCTTTTTTAAGTGTGCACACGACGTTGTTAGATTTGAAATGTTTTCTATAAAAGGGAATTTTCCTTTCCATTTTTAAAAAGATTTTTTTCCTGAGTACTTATCACACTTAGAGAGAGCATTTTCGAGGTAAATGATAAGAGAAATACTCTTCAAATTTCAAGTTCACATGGTCTTTCCATCATTAGGAGAAAACTTTGAATCCATAGTTGGTTATTTTTTGTGAGATTTTAGAGAGTTTTGATTTGAAAATCCATTAATTCTAAATTCATTCTACCAATTCTTATATGAATTTGAAGATCTAAACCCCAGTGATTTGTAGTGAGATCGAAGGATGGATAATACTACTTGCATGTTCGCTTGATGGAGATTTGTGTAGATCACTCATTCAAATGGGGAAGTGGTTCAACGTCCATAGGTAAATTCTTGTTAGGATAACAGGAGAAATGTACCTTCTTGAGTTTGTTTAAAAATTATTTTCAAATTGAATGAGAAACTTGAATGCACCAAGTTTTTTTTACCCTCAGATGGGGTTATTCCTTATAGACATTGTCTTGTACATTTTTTATGATTGTTTGTTGATTATAAACACAATTTCTCTCACACATGAATCTATATCTAAGACGAATCCGAAATTATCCACTATTAAATTGAACTTAGGTCTGTATCTAGTTAATTCACAAAATTGACTTAGATTTTCTTCGAAAGTGTTAATTGACTAATTAAACTTAAAATTAACTTTGTTTTGTTATTTGTTTAATTAAAAACTTGATCAATTACGTTGATATTGTAAATATCTCACCAAGATTTATGTTTCCTAGGTTTGAACTAAAATTGGTGAAATGATATTTGAAATTGGTAATTTCTCACAAAAACCTATTCTCCATACTCGAGGTTTATTTAAGGTGAACACTTGAACTAAAATAAACTCCGCCACTTTTAGAAAGGGGAGAGTCAGTTTTTTTAGGCGAAAGGTTTTTAGTTTAGGGGGAGAAGTTTTTTAATAATAAGATTTAGGGGAGTAAAAGTAAATTTTGTATGTGCATGCTTTTGCATTTTTACATACTCATCTCGATTATTTATTATCTATCATGTATCTTTTGTAGTTTTCGTCTGTGCTATATGTTTGCTAGTGACAACCTATCATGCATATCGAGTTAGCGAATGGGTTGAAAATAATGTATATGATAATATTTTTAATTCCATTTTTCCTTTGGATCATTTTTAATTTTATTATGTCTATTCATTTTTAGTTTTATCACTTATGTTGAGTAAGAACAAGTTTAGCACGGAATTTAAAAAGGGGTAGATTTGTAATAGTAACGTTCTCTTATTATCATCATTTCGGTTGACAAAACGTGTGTTTCGTGTGTCGTAATAGATTTAAGATCTTGCATATGACTGGACTCTATGTCGATGACAAAGCGACATCAAAACAATATAAAAACATCCATAGAACCAAAGTACACGCCACACAACAAGTAGTATAAGTTGGAAAATATAATTTTTGAAATATAAATTATGGGGTCTAGAATTGTACAGGCACATGATCGGCACAAGCACTCTGTCCGTGTGACCTATAATTGATGAAAAATCCAAGTATGAGAAGACTCCTACAAGTCAATCACTTGTAACAATTGATTATGATAAGGGATAACTCCAAACTCTTAGGGGTAACTATTGATGGATCTTAGGAATCTCCTAAGCTGACTTATGAATGTAAACCTACCCCATATAAGGGGACATGTAATATTATAACATCGAGCAGTACGAAAACTCTGTCGATTAGTTCTCTATAATAATAAAGAACAAATCATAGCACCCCAAGGACATAGGCACGTTACCAAACCACGCATATCTTGTAATGTGTGTGTGCTATCATTATTTTCTATTGCATTCATTCTTATTTGACTCGTGTGCATTGAATATCATCACGTGTCAAAAATTACCACCTATAATTGTCACCATCCATGGGACTGATTCGAGTTCTTTGCAACTAGCATATTTTTAAAATGTGTTATGCAACTAATTAGGATCACCAAAATCTCGATGAATATAATGGTCATCATCAACACGATAATGGGGACTAGAAGGGATATCCCTTAGAATATGACAACCACGATGAACTGGAAGGTCGTCAGTCATATCCTCTATATTAGAGGGTCAGATATGAGATTGGTAATTATTAACCAAACTCTAATACACAGTATTATCCTTAGGAAGAGAAAAAGTTTGAAAGTGATGAGATTGTGCAATCTAACCAGATCATGAAGATCATTGATAATAATGGAAATCACCTTCGAGATGAAATTACTACCAATGGGAAACAACAGGAGAAGAATGCTGCGCTCCAACGATGCCTGGAGAAATTAGAAGGGAAGCCAAGAGGGAGATGCGCACGTGTGGGCACAGATAACGAACTACTATTCCTTAGGCGAGAAGGGATCGTAGTAGAGTAAGGAGCACTTTGTGACAGATAAAAATCACCATCTCGTAAAAAGTATGATGGAAGGAGACCACACTCTGATGAGCAACTAGTAGATAGAGAGCTACGCGATCTCATCAGGAGTTTGGTGGATAGACACCCAACCCATTAAGGGGATCGTATGACCAAGGATCTTACGAGAAGATCCATAATCAGTCAGATGAAGTCTCCCTTCCGTCGGCCTATATAGGAGTTTGATCTTCCTGAGAAATTTTCTGCCCAATAATTCAAGATCTATGATCGGAAAACATACCCCACTGATCATATAAGGTAGTATCGCCAGACAATGATGATATGGAACACCACATAGGCTTAATGTGCCGAATATTCCCCTTAGATATTATAGACATTTCCCATAAGTGCTTCGAGAAGTTTGCACACTGATCAATCACCTCATTCAAAGAGCTGGTCGAGGCCTTCATGACTAGGTTTATCATTATCAGTACCCATCCTAAATGGATGGATTCACTTCTCACAATGAAGAAGCCTTAGGAAAGATATAAAATGTCGACATGACTTATCTCATATAAAATAACATCATAACGCGATTTGTCATCCCTCGGATTATCATCACAGACGATGTGACTCAATTTGATAGCAACCTATTTCAAAGTTTATGCAATGAGCATTATATTAGGCATTATTATATCTCAGTTGCCTATTGACAGAGTAACGGGTAAGCAGAAGCTTCCAAGAAGACAATTATTGATGCAATAAATAAGAGATTGGATAGGGTTGCTATAAAAAACACACTAGAACTCTATAGGGGCCTTTAATATATCTTCTTGAGTATTCAAACCCTTTGGTGCATGCATAGCAATAGACTGATTTTCTTCATTTATGCCCTTTGAGTGTAATACCTTATTCTCATTTTGAAATGCATAACTAAAAGATTGGTCGGCCATGGGATCTTTACTTTTCATCTTAGATAAATATACCATGACAAGTTTTGAAGAAGGATCAACTTGACAACCATTTGTTGTGTCCTCCACCTTCACCCAATCACAATAGAATATGACTTCTTTGAAATATAAGTAATCTAGTTCCAGGATTTGTTGGACAATCCCATAACAGGTCATCACCGTATCCTTTGGATTTTTATCTTTGCTAGCCACACAGGAATCCAAGGAAGAAATTGAAAGTTTGCTATTTTGTGTTAATAGGTTTTCCTCCCATGGGTATAAGATGAAATCAAAACTGTTGACGTGAATTTTTTTAAACTCATTTACATGGAAATTGGGACTTTTGGCTAGGTGAGAAAGCCTAGAAGAGACATTACATCTTTTTAAAAGTTTCATTTATTAATGGATTTGTATTAAGGCATGTTTTATAGTACATACATAAATAACCGCAATAAAAGATGTGGAAATTACCTATTTCGATGCCCATTCCCTAAAGTCATTCATCATTTAACTTTTATTCTGATTTTGGGTAATTTTGCTCTCGTACTTCCAAATGTGTTCATGAAATTGTAAGGTTTAGATGGTAATATAAAGAATACAGGTAATCAAACAAAAATAAGTATATATATAACTACTTGCTCTTTTTAATCTTTAACTTCATCTTGCTATTCAAAGACATAATGAGCTGCTTGCTTATATTATAGATTGGTGAGTCTTACCTATTTAGGGTTCTCGAAAGGCAATTCATTCTCAAACTCGTCAGGTTCCTTAATCGTTCCTTATCTATGAAGATTGAACCTCTTAAGCCCTTGTTTTCACATATGTTCTTAGGCGTACACCGATGATTCTGCTGCTATGCATTCTTTCACAAATGACCCTCTAATATACCTTGTATTCTTAATGTAATCTTTGTCGATTTCATCAAGCGCTCGAAAGTATACATCCAGAAATACCTGATGGGTCCACAAAATAAATCCTCATCGCATAGATGCACAAAAAGGTGAATGATGATGTCAAAGAATAACAGAGGAAAATATTTCTCTAAGACAAAAGTTACCTCAGCTAAAGTGGCTTTCGCAGCCTTAATGTGCTTCTTATTTACCACTTTCACACACAGTAAGGTGAAGCATACACCTATATGCATAATTGACCTATAGATATCTTTTTGATCAAAAAAGAAATGCCTAAACAACATAGGGTTAATTGAATGATGACATGCCAGTTATGAGACTTACACTATTTCAGGTAATTTGTTTGGTAGTTTATAACCCTGTACAAATTACCAGAACAACCAGTCAGAGTCTTTAAGTTGAATAACGTGTCTAGGAGAATATTTTTATCACTAGTAGTAAAATTGATAGAACCCGCGGGATTTGAATTTCTTCCTATTATAGGATCAGTTGTTAACCATAATTTTTTTATTTTTATCTAATTTATATCACGGTGCTCCCTTTCTACATCTTTCGAATGAGTGCATCCAGACGTGTACCTATCAGATGTTTCAAAAAATTCTTCTCTATGTGCATGACATCAATTTCATGCCTTACACGGTGCTTTTTTTCCAATACAACAAGTCAAATAAGATTGACCATCTAGACTATGGATTCATTTTATTAGGATCTTTGAGATCCTACTTAGCTTTACGCTTCTGGCCTGCAAATGGAGGGTCTTTGCCTATAAACTTATTCCTTAAAGTCATAGCGTTATCCTTATCCTCAATTTGATAATGAGAAGGATGAGTTATGTGAAAGCTGGAACCCCCGGATGGTGATTTTCTCAATTAAAATCAAAGTTAATTTCCTTTGGTATATAATTCAATGAGTGATGCGGAAGCGTTGACTGATGGTTCAAAAAAAAAATACAATTCATATATTCACTTAGACTGATTCATTAATCCAAGTTCTAGAATTTGCCTAAGTCATAATTATCAATTATCCAAAGTTAGGCGAAACCAATTTTAGCAAATGACTTGAATAAACCAAATTTACCGAATATTTAATTTAGTCCCAATTTGAATGAATATGATCAATTAAACCGAATTTTATCTTGAATTATTCTAAGCATGCGTTCTACATTATTAAGCAAGATAAAATAAACAATATCACACTACGCCGCGATGTACAAGGAAAAACCCAAGACGGGAAACAACCTCGGACGGCCCTAGCCACAAGTCCACTAGATACGGAATTACAGTTACAAGACAGATAGACTTACAACGACTGACTCGATCCCTCTCAAGCCTCGATGCTTCTTCTCGTAGTCACCTCTTCCTAGCGAACAACCTCGAAACTCCACCGCGGTCTCGGAATCCACCGATGGGACTTTATATGGTCACTGTCACCCTAGCATGGAGCCTTTCTCCGTGTGGGTAGAATCACACAAAAAGTCTTCTTCTTTGATGGATGTAGAAGCAAACCAAAACTTCTCTTCTTGAATTCGGTAGAGAGAAACCGGTGCCAAAACTCCACGCAATTGATAAGTATATAGAACTTGGAATAAACTCAATTGGGTGTAAACACTAGAGTGATGAAAATATTTCTCTAAGCGTCTCACTCAAAACATGAACATTTTCCTAAAACAAATTTGCTCTCAAACTCTCTCTAAGAGATGGAAATGGTATGGAAAAGTTAATTTGGAAAATATCATTCCCGCACATTATTAAGTCTGAAAAAGTTGGTTAAAAACCAAGTGGGGAAGTGGGTGAAAAACTGCCAAAAACTGCTCAAAACTGTTCCCGCCTGGCATTCTCGTTCGAACGACATTGACACTCGTTCGAACGAGACTCCTAACGAGCGACCAGTCTGGGCTCGTTAGAAACTCGTTAGATACCTCGTTAGAACGAACAAACTCATTCGAACGACATATCGAACGACTCACCAGTTTAGGTTCGTTGGCAAACTCGTTCGAACGAAACCTCGTTAGAACGAAAAACTCGTTCGAACGATATATCGAACGATTGACCAGTTTAGGTTCGTTGGCAGTCTCGTTCGAACGAAACCTCGTTAGAACGAAAAAACTCGTTCGAACGAGATTTCGAACGACTTCCAGAAATTTTTCTAAAATTCTATTTTGGCCCTGGAACTTTATATACGTTAAATTAAAGTTCCAATTAAATTATTCTGAAAGTAAAACATGGTTTTTTATTAAACCTAACACCCAAATAAATTTTGTTCCAAGCTCCTCTATAAATATAATTACATTCATACCTTGGGAGCATGGAACTTTAGTTGATGACGTAGAAACGAGGCACGCAAACCGGAATTTTGATGAAGCTTTAAATTCTTTGCCGCTACGTCTTCAACACATACTTCATAGGCTTGAGAGTATTACAATAAAACACTAACCTATGAATAAATGTTTTTGTCCGGAATTGAGCCAACATAATACATGGACTCAATTGGAAATTTGTGTCCTTACAAATCTCCCCCTTTGGCTATTCCGGGACAAAAACCAAAAAAAAAATCCTAAAGGGCCGTCAAGCTCACTAGACTCAAAACATAACCCTCCCAATCTTGACTCAAACCAAGGACTAACCACTTTGCCTTTTAAAGTTGCCGCTTTAGTAGAATACCTGCACACTTAAGCAAACTCATCAAATACATAGGTAATATCAAATTATATTAATCGCAATTAATTAATTACTCCCCCTAAAATAATTCTCCCCTTTATCAAACAATGACATTTACTTAGAAAGACGTCTCCCCATAAGATAAATCTCCCCCAAACTAAGATGCGATAATAATCGGATTAGATACCATTTCTCCCCCTATCATCATTCTCCCCCTTTTTGTTCAGGAATAGACAAAGGTTAAAGAATCAAAACATAAAAGCATGTTGAAGCTTAAAATTACATAGGCAACAAACGCAAGACTAATCCAAGATAGATACCAATAAAGAAGTATAAGAATGGATGGACTAGAATGCAAGGCAAAGACAAACAAATATCATATATACATATACTAGAAATATACTAATAGAGTACTTGCATATATATATATATATATATAGATATAAACACACACAAGACAAAAAATATAATAAATTTGCACACTCGTATGGCAAAAATGTGTCATATGGAAACGGAAGTGTTGGGGTGTGAACTAGTAACAAATAAATTTGGACCCAATCACTTAATAAACGTTCACTGAGTTCTCATTTGATTGCAAACTTCATCACATTTAAATATAACCTCATGTGACAATATAGGGTGAGCTCAATGAACAAACATACACAATGCATACAAGCCTAGCATATTGATGATTCTACAAGCCAATAGAGTCATGACATGAAATACGGAACTAGGATAAACAGACATTGTGCAAACCGTTGATATACCATCCAAGCTCCCTCAATTTTCATTTATATTAATGTTGAATGAATATATCAATCAAACATAGGCCTTGGCAATTATTTTTCTTTTTGATGCCATATTTTTCTGTTTTTAGGCCTTGGACCACGTATTTCTTTTAGGTCCATTAGAAAAATGGTGGCTTACTATTCGCAAAGGATCAATTAGTCCTTTCAGAGCCCTTCCCCGTGCATATTTATATTTATCATGTTTTCATTCTCACACAAATCTCACATGCAACGGATTTTGACATGCACTAGTCCTCCTAAGTCACAAATATGTAGATGACAAGATTGGTAGGAGAACACCTCACATAGCTCAAATATACATATGAAGTTAAAATTTCAAAAGAGCTCGTGCATGTGTGAATAGAGGCATATGAAAATAGAATCCATTTAATCAATGCAAAATTCAACTACTCCAAAAAAATGGTAAAGAACATTTTAAGGATTGATAATCTAAACCAAAAGTTCTAGCCACTTGGGAGCGTTAAAGGAGGGATTCAAACACAAGAATATGCCACATAAAATGTGTCAAACCAAAATACACACAAAATAAAAATCTTTTTGAGTTTTTGACATTTTTAACCAAAAATAAATATATATACTCAAAAGGATAATAAAAAATCATTTGAATCTTTCATTAAGCTCAAATTATCAAGAGATAAAGACCAAATGATAAACAAAAGTCTTTATGTATTTTTCATTTAAAGCAAACAAAATGACAGAAATATAATACAAAAGATAAACAAGTAATAATTTCTAGCATGGGATATGAACTAAGGCAATGACTAGAAAATGACTAAAACAAGCATACATTTAGCATGTGAATATAACATAAAGTACAAACGCTAAAGTATGCAAACACTAACACATTCATCCTTTAGATTTAGCAGGGGAGGAAGCATGTGAAAGTAAATGAGAATCAACAACCCTATTTTGTGAGGCAACCAAGTCGGATTTCCTAACCCAAATTAATGAGGAATGACTATCTTGGGGTGTAGGAATGTTAACTACCGTGGTTACTTTACTATGGGGTTTTCTAGGAATTCGTTTAAGATCTAAACAAAATTTCCTAAGATGACCTTGTCGACCACAATGTGTACAAGTGAGAACATGTCGAAAAGATTTACTTAAGGAGTGATCTTTAAAAGTATTCCTAGTTGATTCTCCTAAAACATTGGTTTGGGCATTATGAGTAAATTCATTACAAGGATTGAAGCCTAAACCACAAGTGTCATTTTTAATTTGGACCGTTCCTAACATTTTATCTAGTTTTTCTGAACGACATTCCAAATCAAATTTGACATTACTAGAATCTTTTAATTTATTTTCCAATTCTGCAATGTTAGATTCTAGTAAAACATTTCTCTCTTCAAAAGCAAGAAGCTCCTTTTTCAAGGATTCCATTAAACCCCTAAGGCTATCTCTTTCGCCTTCTACATAATCAAGCTTCTCTTGAAGAGTCCTCACATGTGTCCTAAGGTCTTCTATTAAAACATTTTCATCAATGACCTTGACACTTTCTTTTAAACTAGCTTCTAACTTCAAATTAGCTCTTTTCAATTTAATAGATTCTTTATAAAGTTCTTGAAAAGCATTTTGAAGTTCACTCACATTAACCTCTTCTTCATTTTCACTCTCACTATCATCAAAAACAAGAGAATCATGTACAATGACCTTTGAAGTGGCATATTCTATCGTTTCATCAATCGATGAGTTGTCACAATCACTCACATGACTAGCCATAAAAGCCACAAAATTTTTCTTAGTGGGGGAATCGGGCTTTTCTTCCTTATCACTATCACTAAGGGTTGCATTATATGAAATGGGTCGCTTACCATCTTTCCTTAGTTTAGTGGGGCACTCATAAGCCCTATGGCCATAACCTTCACAACCAAACACTTATCAGACTCGTCCCTATCTAAATTGTCATTGCTAGGTTTAGGGATCTTCTCGGCTTTAGAAATCTTCTCGCTTTTATCATGTTTAGAAGTATCAAATTTCTTAAAATCATTTTTAAATTTATCTTTGTTAAATTTAAGAAATTTTCTAAATTTACGAGCAAACAAAGCCATGTCTTCCGAGTCACTTTCACTATCGCTCTCTACTACTTGTTTGACCTCTTTTCGGGCTTTTAAAGCAACACCCTTTTCAATTTTCTTTTCAGTTTTAGAGGGAAACATATCTAGTTCATAGGTTTGTAAATCACCTACAAGCTCTTCTAATTTTGTAGAGGCTAAAGTGGGTAAAGAATTTAAAACGATCACTTTAGGAATAAATCTATCGGATAGGAACCTTAAGATTTTCTTTACAACACGGTCGTCAGGTATTTTCTCTCCCAAGTTAAAAGTTGAATTAACAATATCAGAAAGTCTAGCATAAAATTTATCAAAAGTTTCTTTTTCATCCATTTTGATAGTTTCAAATTGAGTGGTGAGGTTTTGGAGTTTTGAAGCTTTAACTACACTAGTTCCTTCATGAGTTAATTGTAAAATATCCCAAGCTTCTTTAGCGGTTTCACACGTCATAATATGTCAGAATTCATCCGGTGCGACAGCGCTAAATAAGGCATTTAAACCTCGGGAATTAAAGTTAGCAAGTTTAAACTCATTTTCAGTCCATCTATCGGCGGGTTTGATAACACGTTCATTTTCAACTAAGTAAGTTGGTGGGGAGTACCCGGTAACAACAGACATCCAAACTCTCTCTTCGATAGATTTTAGTGCCGATCTCATTCGCGCTTTCCAATACGGGTAGTTTGAATCATCGAAAATAGGAAATTTTGAAAATGGGGAAAAATCCATTTTAGCCAAAAAATTATTTAAAAAGATCGTTAACGAAATAATTTATCGCTTTGGCTCTGATACCATTTTGTGAAAGCTGGAACCCCCGGATGGTGATTTTCTCAATTAAAATCAAAGTTAATTTCCTTTTGTATATAATTCAATGAATGATGCGGAAGCGTTGACTGATGGTTAAAAAAAAAATCCAATTCATATATTAGACTGATTCATTAATCCAAGTCCTAGAATTTGCCTAAGTCATAATTATCAATTATCCAAAGTTAGGCGAAACCAATTTTAGCAAATGACTTGAATAAACCAAATTTACCGAATATTTAATTTAGTCCCAATTTGAATGAATGTGATCAATTAAACCGAATTTTATCTTGAATTATTCTAAGCATGCGTTCTAAATTATTAAGCAAGATAAAATAAACAATATCACACTACGCCGCGATGTACGAGGAAAAACCCAAGACGGGAAACAACCTCGGACGACCCTAGACACAAGTCCACTAGATACGGAATTACATTTACAAGACAGATAGACTTACAACGACTGACTCGATCCCTCTTAAGCCTCGATGCTTCTTCTCGTAGTCACCTCTTCCTAACGGACAACCTTAGAACTCCACCGCGGTCTCGGAATCCACCGATGGGACTTTATATGGTCACCATCACCCTAGCATGGAGCCTTTCTCCGTGTGGGTAGAATCACACAAAAAGTCTTCTTCTTTGATGGATGTAGAAGCAAACCAAAACTTCTCTTCTTGAATTCAGTAGAGATAAACCGGTGCCAAAACTCCACGCAATTGATAAGTATATAGAACTTGGATTAAACTCAATTGGGTGTAAACACTAGAGTGATGAAAATATTTCTCTAAACATCTCACTCAAAACATGAACATTTTCCTAAAACAAATTTGCTCTCAAACTCTCTCTAAGAGATGGAAATGGTATGGAAAAGTTAATTTGGAAAATGTCATTCCCGCACATTATTAAGTCTGAAAAAGTTGGTTAAAAACCAAGTGGGTAAGTGGGTGAAAAACTGCAAAAAACTGCTCAAAACTGTTCCCGCCTGGCATTCTCGTTCGAACGACATTGACACTCGTTCGAACGAGACTTCCAACGAGCGACCAGTCTGGGCTCGTTAGAAACTCGTTAGATACCTCGTTAGAACGAACAAACTCGTTCGAACGAAATATCGAACGACTGATCAGTTTAGGTTCGTTGGCAAACTTGTTCGAACGAAACCTCGTTATAACGAAAAACTCGTTCGAACGATTGACCAGTTTAGGTTCGTTGGCAGTCTCGTTAGAACGAAACCTCGTTAGAACGAAAAAACTCGTTCGAACGAGATTTCGAACGACTTCCAGAAATTTTTCTAAAATTCTATTTTGGCCCTGGAACTTTATATACGTTAAATTAAAGTTCCAATTAAATTATTCTGAAAGTAAAACATGGTTTTTTATTAAACCTAACACCCAAATAAATTTTGTTCTAAGATCCTATATAAATATAATTACATTCATACCTTGGGAGAATGGAACTTTAGTTGATGACGTAGAAACGAGGCACGCAAACCGGCATTTTGATGAAGCTTTAAATTCTTTGCCGCTACGTCTTCAACACATACTTCATAGGCTTGAGAGTATTACAATAAAACACTAACCTATGAATAAATGTTTTTGTCCGGAATTGATCCAACATAATACATGGACTCAATTTGAAATTTGTGTCCTTAAAAGTTAGTTCCATTCTATGCTCGTGGAAATAGGTAAAAAGTTAGACTCTTCTGTCCTAAAAGGGTGACTATTGGGTGGAAATCTACTAAGACGAAGAAAACTCATCTTACCACTACGAGGTGATTCAGTTTCCTTCCCACAAATACGACATCCATAATAACCATGAACATTTTAATCGGACAAGGTCCCACTAGAAGGAAAATCATGGATCGCCCACGACAATATTACTTTATGTGTGAACTCTTCACCCTTATGAGCGTTAAACTTTCTCTTTCCTTCATCCCACAAGTCTTTAAGTTCTTCGATTAAGGGGGATAAGAAAATATCAATATCATCGTCGGGAACCTTTATCCTGGGGATCAATAATGATAATAATGTGAACTTTTTTCTCATGAACAGTGTTGGATGGAGACTTAAATGCGCCATGAGAGCTGGCCAATGACTTTTATTATTGCTTAAATTTCTGAAAGGTTTAAACTTGTTGGATGATAATGCAAGATGGACATTACGCGCTTCCTTTATAAATTCCAATCATCATGAATTTAAAAGCTGTCAAATGAGTGAATTAATTGGATGATGCAAGAAATTCCCAATCATCTCGGCTAGAGAGGCCATATCAAAGCCTTTGCTATCCATAGTACAGTGAAAAATATTTTTAACCATGGCCCGATGGGAAAATAATTCAATACATTCGATGGAACTTTTAAGAACTTGTAAAATTTTACAAATTTGTCTTTTCCACTCTCACAAATCATATGTCTTAAATCATTGCATAAATGACACTTATCCTTCAGTCCATGTTCATTCCCGTAGAATATGAAATAATACTTATATGCATAAATATATTTTTACTTCAAACTCTTCTTCATGCTCAAATAACTATCTGATAATGTGTTCTCTTTTGGGAGAATGTCTTTAACCCACTTAAGAATTTCTGTTATGCTATAACTATTGCCCGATAAAACAAATTGACTCTTCATATTATGCAAATCGATCATTGCATACAATACCGAGTGATATTCTTCATATTTTTTTATATAAACATATAGCCACATCGTCTTTCAATCATATGTATTCCTAATCTTCATGTTATTCAGTATTAACTTGTTCATTGACTTGGTCATAATATACATTATCCGTATTCATTGGTTGATGGTCGTGATTGTGGTGGAATCTATAAGCATCATCAATTAGGTCGGTAAAAGGAAGATATGCTGAAGAATCATTCACCACTTCTACCCGGTGAGGTTCTATTGGACGTTTGCGTACATGGTAATTCTTTCGAAACATATGGTACATTATTTTTCCCATGGAATGTCCATATCTTATAGTCTTGTGACATAGCCTACATTAGTAAATGTAATTCAATGTCTTTCAAATACCTAAATTTTTTGTTCATACAATGGTTTCATGGACAAAAAATCTTATCACTCTTAAGATTTTTATCTGCATATTTAACAAATTCACAAATGCCCTTTACATGATTATCGAAGCCTTTATTAAGATCTCATATAAAGTATTTGTATTGTTGGAAAACCATCACAAAGTCTTCAAAATTCAAGTCACCTATATAAATAGGTTGAAACGAAGGTTATATTGGATACAAGAACTCTTACTTTATAATTCAAGAAAATTCATTCAAGCAAATTAAAAAATTCATTCAACTTGATCATTCACTAAATATGAAATAAAACTAAACAAATTAAGATGTCATTAAACCCCAAAAAATAAAAAATAAAAATAAAAATAAAAATAACTTGATGTCAACAGATGTTATACATAATTAAAACATTACAAACTTGTTCCTAAATAAAACATTGTTCATCGCCTAATCCTAACCAAAAAATAAACTGGCCATGCAATATTACAATTTTGATAATATTTTAACAGAGGATTTTCACCGGAGTTAATATACACATGATCCTTTCCACAACCATCGTATATTTTATCAACTAATATCTGAGACTCATCCACCCGCAAAGGGTGACCGTGTGCAGGTGTTACGACATTCATGGAAATGAGTGTGCACGTGATAACTACCTTGCTATTTGACCAGTCCCTTAAATAATACTCCCCGTAATAGCCACCGTGCATGGACGACTATGATCCACAAAATGTTGTAGAAGTAGGCACTTAGGAGGGGAATATTGAAGGAGGAGGAACTTAGGAGAGGAACATTTTTTAAGCGTAGGATAAAGGAATGTTTGAGGAGGCATCAAAGAGGGTAAACCTTGTTATTGAGTGGATAGTTGAACCAACCTATTGATTTCATTTGTTAGTATT
Source organism: Sambucus nigra (assembly GCA_949130495.1). Classification (NCBI taxonomy): domain Eukaryota; kingdom Viridiplantae; phylum Streptophyta; class Magnoliopsida; order Dipsacales; family Adoxaceae; genus Sambucus; species Sambucus nigra. The sequence goes on along the minus strand of OX422215.1, from coordinate 286,359,196 downwards.
TCCATGTTACTAATAACATTTCCCATGTCCCTCTTAAGTTTTGACACCTCTCCTTTTGTCTTGGAATGTTCTTCAGCCTAACTCAATATGTGACTTTTCACCAAAGAGATTACTCCCCATTTTGTCCTTCCCAAATGCCTTGGATAGGGCATCTACTTCAATGTCATAGGGTCGCACTCAAACTGACTTCTTTTCATGCCTTTTATCATTTCCTATAGTATAATAATATATTCATGACTATGATTTTAACATTATTTTATTGTAACGTGTATATTTATGATAACTAAATTCAAAGTCACCAGGGTTAGAGCCAATTTGTCTGGGAATTTATTGGTCGATTTATCCTGTCGGGCATGCAAGTGTGAGTTGACCCGATTAGGGGTTTTAACTTCTTTCGGAGTCCCCTTGGACCTTTCCACCCATTAAACCTTCACACCATCATATGATTTTTCTCCAAGTTTATGGACATCAATTTTTGTTGCCTTATTATTTTTATTTATCGCCTTCTAGGTTAGTTTTTCCTCACGAGCCTCACTCTCTAAGAAGTTTCTCAATTGGTCGATGGTTATTTAAACATTTGGGTAACTATGTCTTTCAACCCCAAAATATTAAAACTCGTTTCCCCCTTCGGGGAAAAAAACTAAATTTTTTTTGATAGGTTTTTATATGTTCACTTACTCAGGAAAGAACCCTTGCTTCGAATCGGTAGGGAATGTAAATCTATTACAAAGTTATTTCCATATGTCATCCTTTATGGCTTGATCTACACTCTTCAAGATGTCTGAACCCCCAATGCCCACAATTATCTTTCCAAGAGACAAATAATGGGATTTAAAAATATGGACGTCTTCTTTTTTACTTGTAGGATTTCCAAAACTGGAGAACTCATTGGGATTATTATTATTTTCTTGGGATTCCACGGTAACAGAAGGTCGGGGTGTTGGATTATTAAGGATTTATTGAGTTTGATGACTCAAAGATGTAGTGGTATACTGAACCATTGGCCGAGTAGAGTATTGCTAACTCCTAGGTGATAAGAATTAAGGTTGGGGTATAATAGAAATTCGAGTTAGAGGTGCTACGTTATTTATTCGATTATCTCCATTCTCGTTCATCATTACCTACAATTTGAAAAATAAATCAGCGATGAATTTTCAACAATCATGTTAATGACAATATATATGTATATTCCTTTTCAGCAACTTTTAAAACATGCTTGACGTGTCTGATTTCCATCCAATAGGTATTAGTTTTTAAAGATTTATGAAATTTTGCATGCGACTAACTGCTCAGAAGCGTATCTATGATTGTCGTATAAAGGTCCATGACATGAACTCAGAATCCTTTATTGTTAAAATTATTTGCAAGATCACTTTAAATATGCATATATCGCGAGATGTCACAATCTAAGTGAATTCTCTCTTTATGGAGTTATATACACATTGGATGGATATTTTTTTCCCTTTTATAATAATTTCTCAAACGCCAGTGCCCTGTCGTGTTTATGAATGAAAACTGTATGCTCTATTTCCTCATCCCAGCATTATGGCATGCAAACAGAATATGATCGAACATGTATGCTTGCGAGAGATCTACTCCACGATTTTTAAGGTTTTTAAACTATTCAATTTCCCTATTCCCATGCTTGTAAATAAAATTTCCCTCTATATGGTGCACACTAATAAAGGATATTTTAGTTCGGTCCAATTGCAACCTCTTTTACTCTTGTTGAATGTAATTATTATCCTGTCTCATTTTTGCTAAGAAAATATATAAAAAGAGGGTGTGAATTTGAGTCATAGAGGTAATGGCTCTAATTAATCCTGAATTAATTATTTTTTCCCCCGATAAAACATACACAACAAGTCCAATTTAAGTTCATTTAAATTAAATTAATTCTAAATTTACTATGTGTCCACTAAATGTGTAAACTCTTCCACCAATTTGTGTCCACCCAAAAAAAAACACATACAGAAGGGGTAAACACGACCACTGCATGTTAACCAAACATAAATATGCATTAATATTCATCACCATGGTATCAAAAAATCCAATTTTAATTCATTTGAATTAAATTAATCCTAAGATTACCATGTGCCTGTGACAACCCGCCTAATTAAATACCGGGAGATCACTCCTATACCCAATTAAAACAGGAGTCACCTATGGTTTATTCTTAGCATCACTGTCGAAAACAAAATTAATTTCTAATAACCTATTAGGCTGACGCCAAATTTTATTTTACAAATCTTTTTAAACCAAAAAAATACAATTTAAAACATCCACACAGTGTATATATATGAAACTGAAATGAAATAAAATAATCGAACACTCGGTATAACCATCATACAAACATATCGAATAGCCGCACTAAAAGGCAGTGAAAGAATAAATAAATGCAGTTGGGTTATTAGCCCGAATGTTTATACAATACCTCCTATCTATATTACAAGAAAAAAAGCATCTACGGTAAACCTGCATGCATCCACATCTGTTGCAGTAGACGTCTGACTCGAAGGAATTTCCATCCAGGCGTCCATGTGTCTGGACACCTATAATATATATAGAGATATAGCAAAAGAGAGGAAAAGTAGATATACGGGTTAGAGCACGAGTTGTGAAAATATTTTGCAAGTGCATAAATGCTTTATTTTTAAAAATATGTTTTATCTCATATTTAAATTTGGTATCGCACTCATATGAGATACCCCTCTCCTCTCTTCTTGTCATGCACACCTATCACATCCTAACAAATACCATAGTCAAGCTACCCTGCCTAACTAGTCTGTTACCCATCTTCTAACAACCCTAGTCATCCCAAGTACTAAGGGTTAAACTTCTCCCCAGTCCCAACACTATGCCATGTTCGTGCGTGGGGTGTCTCACAGAGCAAAATCTAAATAAGGAACCCCCCCGATACACTACTACGTGGTAAGGTCGATCGTCGAGATCCATTAGACCCTCAGTACACAACGTAGATACATATATATATAGACACATTATTATATACATAGCCTTACTCAATTTTATATACATATCACATTTTGAATCCAGATATAATCTCCCGGAATGAGAATTAAATCTTTATTCCTTTTATCTCTTTACTCTAGTAGGGATATAACATATTGTTCTCATACACAAGTAATGTACTATACACAGAAGTACAATAACCATCCCAACGAGCTATAACTCGAGGATGCGGTCTTATAGTGCCTTATAGTGCCGATCCAAAATCCGAGTTTACTCACTATACCACGGTACCAAGCCAGACTCTCTCAATGGACATGGTAAACGAATACACAACGGTGGAGGCGATCATGTTCCCCCTGCAAGTGGAGTTACACACATCTCACTCGAACACGGAATGATAATGACCTGGGGACTATACTCTCCCTGCTCCTCAAGCCAGGGGATTCACCCACATCGTGCAACCTCCCTTGATCGCACAAAAGAAAATATATACTCAAGTTGTTCCAACCCCATACCAAAGGAAAGCCCGTGGAAACCAGCCTCTAAAATACACATATACCAATCACACACAGATACATATGTATTTGATATATATATATATACTATAGTCACATTCTATACATATATTCCATAAATATACATAAATGGCCATAATTGCCAATCTCACATAGCTATGATCCATAATCCCAAAAATTCTCACAAGCAATCATATTCAAGCATTCGCACACTCATGATACTATACCAAAAGTATTCCCTCACTATGATAAATAATAAATACCTTATTCCCATCAAAGGATTTATTGGATATCTCCAACTATACCAATTCACACTAAGTGAATAAATATATTCCCAATTCCACCCTAATAATCTCGTAGGATTTACTCAACCAATATCGATATAATTATGTTTTTCCAACACGCATAATTATATAGGCCTAAATGCCCAGTGAAATATACCAAGGAATATTCCTTCCCAAACACCCTTAAATTAAATAGGCTGTGGATTCCATTTCCACGAACCCAAGGACTACATCTTGTCCAAATAATCATTTAGAGTTTCCACACCCTATTTTAGGAACTCCAACCGTCTAATTTCTCTATTTATCTATTTTCCTCGAAAATATAGTTTTAGTGTCACCCACTTAACCATTCACTTAGTTCCCATAAATTGCCTCCATTGGATGACTATTTACTCCTAAAAGATTTCTTATTTCCTCACTTAAATAATCTAGAATCAATTAAAATTGGAATTCATCCCACCCAATTAACCCTAGGAAAAATTACCAAAATTTCTGAAGGGTCGGTCGATCGACCCTTGGCCGTCGATCGATCGAGGCTCGATCGATCGACCCTTGGCAGTCGATCGATCGATTATTCTGGACGGCTTCTTCTCCGGCCCCTGTTTTGGCCATTAACGAACCCCCAAGCTTTTTATTCATTATTCTACCCACATATAACAACAATCAACTATATATACACCAAGGAAATGAGTTCTAATCATCCTAGAACCCAAAATCAACCATTAATTTCTATAAATTTTTAAGTTTCTCGAATTAGAAATTATTCGAGGTTTACTCGTTTTAATTTCCAAAAATCCATTTAATCCACGAAAACCCAACCCAAATCTTTAGGGTTTGTTATTACCAAACTATGATATGAGATTTATACTCAAAAGTGAATAAAGCAGGTAAACACTTGCCTCGTGGATAAAATTTGATGATCCCAAGTCGAATCCCACGGAGTTTGGCTGGAGCTTCCCCTTTTCCTCCTCTTTTTGTCTCCTCCTCTCTCTCTTATCTCTTTTCTTTCTATTCTCTCCCCCTTTCCATCCTTATATAGGGAGAAAAAGGGTTTATGCCTTTTAAAACCCAAAAGTCACTCGCTTACTCAATTGCGAGTCCCTATTCGTTTAAAAATTCTCAAAGCCTAAACACTATCCCCGAATACTTTATTCTGACTATCTAGGCCATTCTGAGACTCACTGCGCAATCGAAATCTCCATTCGAGGTACTTGATTGCAACCCACTAATTTAACCTAATACATCTCAATGCGCATTTTCCAATTAAAATCTTACCTTTTGTCGCTTTACTCAACTGCTACATATCATTAAAATACTCCGACATATTTACTTAATCCCAAAAGTAAATATAACACCCATCGATAATCATCTAATCCTTGAAAATTACAAAAAATACTATTTCGAGAAATTCCTCAAATTTCCCATTTACACCCATTTATGGAATTTAATTATCCCCTAAAGTACGTGTTGTTACATACTTCTCCCCTTACAACATAATTTCTACCTTGAAATTCGGATATAACCTACACCACCATCCTAGGATCACTAATTCCACAACGTCCTAGTACCCCAAAAATTTCAAGGTTCTAACACGATGGACCCTTACCATATTCCACCTATCTCAAGGTGTACTTAAACGTACTAGCTTCACCATAAGCTAATCTAAATTTCTACATGCTAACGCACAACAATGACGCATTACTCCTATTGCTTCTCTAACTTCCAATAAGAGAAACGAGTCTATAACTACCGCTCTAACATCTCGAATGCCGATTCTCTCGCTAACACTCTAAGCTTCCTCTCGTCCATAGCAGAACAACTGATTTTCTTTAAAAAGGAAACTCTACTAAGACTTGACTATTTTCGATAGTCTCGTCGCTTATCTTAGGCGTGCTACATCTTATAACCCCCTTATACCATTGGAATATCGCGTATAACTTTAATTCCACAATGATTGCTTCACGGAACAATTTTCAACTTTATATACTAAGCCCTTTTCTATTTTAGGCAGTATATAAAACCAACATACTAAGGTGCCCATACACCTTTTACCTAGGCGCATCTGCAAATGCATTGTGAATGCCCGACACGTAACACTCTCTCTTAACAAAAGGGGACTTACTTCCTCGGTGTAATAACCAATCTTCTTGTGTTTAACTCAGAACTATCTCCTTATCGGCGCCCCTAATCCTACTGGCCCCTCTTTCATAAAATATTTTAAGATCGATGTGTTTTAAACACACGTAAAACTATTACTATCCTAAGTATATCCCTAGTGCTTAAGGCCTCTCTCAACTTCTGACATTTTCTCTGTTTCATACGTGGGACGTCTCGCAAAGAGAAATCCAAACAAGGAACCCTCCCATTCCACTACTTCCTCGCGTCGTCGGTCATTGACATGTAGCGGCCTAAGGCACACTGGCGGGACATCCTAAATCTGACCTTGTTAACCTACTAACACTCTTATACCACTATCGTTCTATCAATCGGGCACCTATTCGTTGCAAAAGCATTACGGACATCATACCCAAAATATACTTCCTCTCAAAATTTTCCTTCTACATAAGGCCTGGACATAAGTCTTAAATCAATTTCTTTCACCTTGCCTCACCCACATACTTGTAGTGAGGAAAACATTTTAGTGCTTTTCCATAGCACTTCCATCTCTCTAAATATACAATCGTCACATGGCTTTCAGTCCATACTATTTTCTCCACACTAGGTTACTTATCACCACAACCAACACCCTTGCATCCTATAACATCTCTCCACTCCCGACGTCGTTAAGGTTCATGCGCGGAGCGTCTCGCAAAGCGAAATCAAAAGAAGGAACCCCTCCAATACACTAGTACTTAACTTTGTCGATCGTGGAGGTCTGTTAACTTCAAATATGCAATCGGGATAGTCCTATCCCCTATTTCAACAAAATGTGGTTTGAACTCCTATCTCTATCCAGGAGCCACACCACCATGCGCTCGTACTACACTAAGTTCTTGCGCAAACAATAACAAGCTTAAACTCGTAGCTCAACAAATAAATCCTGCGTAGCTTAAATCACATCTATAAGGTCGCCACGCACTCGGATTATAATAATAAAACATTTACTCACCGAATTCTATCTTCCCGAAATAATAAAGGAAAACTCAACCTGTATCCAGGTGAGATATCGCGACCATAGCCTGTTCTATCCTGGAACCATGGACACGATAGTCTTGCCATTTTTAGCCTGCTATCGCTCCGATCATACCATAACATATTATATTCACAATATTACCATACTCGTATAACACATGTAAAATGAGTAGTACAAGCCAGATATATATTCAAAATATCAACACCCGCTTTTATAGCGAATGAAGGAAAATGAAACTCCGCTACTACAGAAAACACATAGGCCTACATTATATAATGTTACCGATACTACAAATAAACTCGAATCACACACGAGTCTGGAACTAATAAAATATTGTGACTCAATCTCGTCACACAGAATAAGCCTCCTTTAACTGAGGTAAAACTCATAACAACGTTCTTGCCAATTACCCTGGCTACTCCAAATGTTTCCTGGACATGGTAACTTTCCCTAACTGAACCAAAAATTACTTTAATCAACGCCCCATCTAGGAACCCTACTCTTGTCCTTTAACTCCTACCGGGAAAGGATTAACCTATGGCTCCACACTCCACGTCACCCTATCTCCATCTCTGGCCTTCCTGACCGTATTAAGGTTATCAGTATCATCTGACTCTATAGGCTCGCTCCTTACAATCATCTTTATAATTCCCCTTAACTTCTTTGTTAAATGGAAATTCCATTACCGACTTCAACGACCCTGTTCCAATGACTTTCCCCGAGTGGATGTCCACTAATGGGGTCCATGAACACACGCATTTTCCGTAAGTGTTAGCAACACTTCTCTAGTGAGCCTATCATTCCTCTGAAGGACTCTCCCTTCAATGTACCTTCTCTACTCGGCATAAAATTCACTTATCCCAATCACTTTTTATTTACTGCTGGCCTCTGGCCGATCCTTATGTAAATAATTCAAAATGGCATTACCTCCATTTCTAACAATCCAAAGGAACTAACGAGTATATCCATCCATAAGATTCCACTATGGGAAAAACATCCTGCTCCCCCCATATGTGGTGACCCTCATTTTCACCACTTCAACATTGCTCCTACGAGTGAAAATTTTTCCTCAATTTTTCACATCTGGGTATATCCATACCCTGCTCTTAGCTAAAGCTCCTGAGCCTTTTTCTTCCACTGAGTAGAGCTACAGAGACTTTGTATAACTGAAAGCTCAATGTATGGTTATTTTCGAAGACACTTTCGAACCTTTAGCTTCACCGGTTCATTTAACTTTAGCACCACTCTCTACTACAACGGTACTCGGATACTCATAACTACCATACTTTAGTAGTCGTTACAACAATTCTTAGCAGATGCCATAAGGAGAATGACCTCTACTACGGTCCTCATCCCCTACTCCACTTATAATTTCTACTAAGCCCCGCCTCCTGCTGCCCTCATCACGGTCTTTCTTGGTATCCTTTCCTCGATCAACACACGAACTTCAGACGAGCACACAAAAGATTACTATAACCTTATGTTATGGCAGGAGAACGAATTCTTACAAGAGGAATCGACCATCCTAATCATAAGGATCTATATCAAGTCGAGTGCAACGCGGAAAGCATAGTACGTCCGCACAGATTCCTAAGGACACTAAAACCTGATGCTCTGATACCAGCTGTGACAACCCGCCTAATTAAATACCGGGCGACCACTCCTATACCCAATTAAAACAGGAGTCACCTATGGTTCATTCTTAGAATCACTGTCAAAAACCAAATTAATTACTAATAACCTATTAGGCGGGCATCAAATTTTATTTTTCTAATCTTTGTAAACCAAAAAAATACAGTTTAAAACATCCACACAATGTATATATATGAAACTGAAATGAAGTAAAATAATCGAACACTCGATATAACCATCATACAAACATATCGAATAGCCGCACTAAAAGGCGGTGAAAGAATAAATAAATGCAGTTGGGTTATTAGCCCGAATGTTTACACAATACCTCCTATCTATATTACAAGAATAGAAGCATCTACGGCAAACCTGCATGCATCCACAGCTGTTGCGGCAGACGTCTGACTCGAAGGAATTGCCATCCGGACGTCCCTGTGTCTGGACACCTATAATATATATAGAGATATAAAAAAAGAGAGGAAAAGTAGATATACGGGTTAGAGCCCGAGTTGTGAAAATATTTTGCAAGTGCATAAATGCTTTATTTTTAAAAATATGTTTTATCTCATATTTAAATTTGGTATCGCACTCTCATGAGATACCCCTCTCCTCTCTTCTAGTCGTGCACACTTATCACATCCTAACAAATACCCTAGTCAGGCTACCCTGCCTAACTAGTCTGTTACCCATCTTCTAACAACCCCAGTTATCCCAAGTACCAAGGGCTAAACTTCTCCCCAGTCCCAACACTATGCCATGATAGTGCGTGGGGTGTCTCGCAGAGCGAAATGTAAATAAGGAAACCCCCGATACACTACTACATGGTAAGGTTGATCGTCGAGATCCGTTAGACCCTCAGTACACAACGTATATACATACATATATATAGACACAATATTATATACATAGCCTTACTCACTTTTATATACATATCACATTTTGAACCCAGATATAATCTCCCGGAATGAGAATTAAATCTTTATTCCTTTTATCTCTTTACTCTAGTAGCGATATAACGTCTTGTTCTCATACACAAGTAATGTACTATACACACAAGTACAATAACCATCCCAATGAGCTATAACTCAAGGATGCGGTCTCATAGTGCCGATCCAAAATCCGAGTTTACTCACTATACCACGGTACCAAGCCAGACTCTCTCAATGAACATGGTAAACAAATACACAACAGTGGAGGCGGTCATGTTCCCCCTACAAGTGGAGTTACACACATCTCACCCGAACGTGAAAAGATAATGACCTAGGACTATGCTACTCCTGCTCCTCAAGCCAGAGGATTCACCCACATCACGCAACCTCCCTGGATCGCACTAGAGAAAATATATACTCTGGCTGTTCCTACCCTATACCAAAGGAAAGCCCGTGGAAACCAGCCTCCAAAATACATATATACCAATCACACATAGATACATATGTATTTGTATTATATATATATATATATATATATATATATATATATATATATATATATACTGTAGTCACATTGTATACATATATTCCATAAATATACATAAATGGCCATAATTGCCAATCTCACATAGCTATGACCCATAATCCCAAAAATTCTCTCAAGAAATCATATTTATGCATTCGCACACTCATGATACTATACCTAAAGTATTCCCTCACTTTGATAAATAATAAATACCTTATTACCATATAAGGATTTATTGGATATCTCTAACTATACCAATTCACACTAAGTGAATAAATATATTCCCAATTCCACCATAATAATCTCGTAGGATTGACTCAACCAATATCGATATAATTATGTTTTTTCCACACGCATAATTATATAGGCCTAAATGCCCACTGAAATATCCCAAGGAATATTCCTTCCCGAACACCCTTAAATTAAATAGGTTTTGGATTCCATTTTCACGAACCCAAGGACTACATCTTGTCCAAATAATCATTTAGAGTTTCCCCACCCTATTTAGGAACCCCAACCGTCTAATTTCTCTATTTATCTATTTTCCTCAAAAATACAGTTTTAGTGTCACACACTTAAAACACTCACTCAGTTCCCATAAATTCCCTCCATTAGATGACTATTTACTCCTAAAAGATTTCTTATTTCCTCACTTAAATAATCTAGAATCAATTAAAATTGGAATTCATCCCATCCAATTAACCCTAGGAAAAATTGCCAAAATTTCTGAAGGGTCGATCGATCGACCCTTGGCAGTCGATCGATCGATCATGCCGGACATCTTCTTATCCGACCCCTGTTTCGGCCATTAACGAACCCCCAAGCTTTTTATTCATTATTCTACCCACATATAACAACACTCAACTATATATACACCAAGGAAATGAGTTCTAATCATCCTAGAACCCAAAATCAACCATTAATTTCTATAAATTTCTAAGTTTCTCGAATTAGAAATTATTCGAGGTTTACTCATTTTAATTTCCAAAAATCCATTTAATCCACGAAAACCCAACCCAAAATCTTTAGGGTTTGTTATTACCAAACTATGATATGAGATTTATGCTCAAAAGTAAATAAATCAAGTAAACACTTGCCTCGTGGATAAAATTCGACGATCCCAAGTCGAATCCCGCGGAGTTTGGCCAGAGTTTCCCCTTTTCCTCCTCTTTTCTCTCCTCCTCTCTCTATTATCTCTTTTATTTCTCTTCTTTCCTCCTTTCCCTCCTTGTATAGGGAGAAAAAGGGTTTATACCTTTTAAAATCCAAAAATGACTCGTTTACTCATTTGCGAGTCCCTATTCGTTTTAAAATTCTCGGAGCCTAAACACTATCCCTGGTCACTTTATTCTGACTATCTAGGTAATTTCGAGACTCACTGTGCAGTCGAAATCTTCATTCGAGGTACTTGACCACAACCCACTAATTTAACCCATTACATCTCAATGTGGGTTTTCCAATTAAAATCTTACCTTTTGTCGCTTTACTCAACTGCGATATATAATTAAAATACTCCGACATATTTACTTAATCCCAAAAGTAAATATAACACCCATTGAATATCATCTAATCCTTGAAAATTCCAAAAATTACTATTCCGAGAAATTACTCAAATTTCCCATTTACACCCATTTATGTAATTTAATTATCCCCCAAAGTACGGGTTGTTACAGTGCCCACCAAATTTGCAAGCCCTTCCACCAATTTGTGTTCACCCAAATAGAAACCACTAAAGGAAGAAGTGAACACGACCACAAGATATTAAACAAACAAATATATGCATTGATATTCATCCACATAGTAGAAATAAGTCCAATTTAAGTTTATTTTAGTTAAATTAATCCTAAAATTACCATGTGCCTATCAAATGTGCAACCCTTCTTCCAATTTGTGTTCACCCAAACAAAAACCACTTAATAAAGGGGTGAGAAAGGCCACAACATGTTAACAAAACATATATATTGCATTAATATTCATCCACGTTCATTTTAATTAAAGTAATCCTAAAATTACTATATTTCCATCAAATGTGTAAGTCGTTCTACTAATTTGTGTTCACCCCAACAAAAATCACTTGAGGAAGGGGTGAACATGACGACAACATGTTATATAACAACTTATAACTATATATATAAGACTATGGTATATAAAAGAAAAGACAACTAAAATTATCTGAAGAAAGAAAGCACCTAAAATCACCTAAGTTTCAATAATTGTTCTCTAATTCAAGGGCACAAGGAACGAGAAGAAAACGTATTAATATATTATTGAATCTAACATGTAACCAAATTACTCTATTTTAAACATCTAATTTATGTATATCATGTTACTCAAAACTTTCATTTAGGTAGAAAGTGTATTCATTATATATACATCTGTGTTACACGTGTGCGCATACATGTATATATATGTGCGCGTGTAAGTATTTGTGTATATATATGCATGAAATTATGTGTATATATGTGCAATTGTGTAAACGTAAGTGTGTGTGTATATATATATATATATATATATATAGATAGATAGTTACAATGGTGTTTTACTATTCATAAGATGGGAAGATACTTTGTGGTTAGGATTAAAGCCAACAAGGCTAGAAATGGAGGGTTGAGATTACTTTATACCTAACACTCTCCAAAACCTTAACCCATCTGCTTCCTTCTTCTCATTCGTCCGCATCCCTCTCTCTCCCTTTCTCTCCCACACTGTCGAACTCCCTCGAGCCTCCATTTGTACAATACACATTATTCCCTCTCACGAATCAGACTCCTCCTCTCCGCCACCTTCCCCTCATCCTCATTGCCACACCCCCACCTCTCTGCTACACCGCCTCCTCTCCTTTTCCCCCTCACCCTGACCCTTTAAACTCACCCACTGGATATTGGAGTTTTAATTTTGAGTGTAAGATTTTAACTTTTAGTTTCATACTTGGGGATGCATTTTATTCTTTACATCTAACATGCCTTTTTTTTGTTTCGTTTGCAGATCTAACTCTGGGGATGCATACCCGAGTAGTTCAGATCTAAATGTTTTAGGTTCTCATTTTCTCTAATTGTTTGTTGATATAGAAAGTGTGGAATTTTTTTTTTTTGAATTTAGTCTAACCTCTGTACTATTCTTGATTCATTTTTCCTTTCTAGATTAGAGCTCTTGGATGGTACTTGAAAGTTAGTATGCTTAAAAATACTTGATACTAACATATTGATCATGAAGTTTTTTAGATACATTGAGCATAAACTTTTCCATCCATCATGGTAAGCCTTTTTTCTAGTTTTTTGTGTAGTTTTTGCTAATTTTTGGGAGGGTATTTATGTTTTTTTTGTAGAATTTATTTTACTTACAGATTTCAAACTTTTGGCTTAAGTAAATGGTTATTTTGGGTATGATTTATGGGTTATTATGTTTTTTCTATATTGAGGTGCTTACGAATTTTGTTTCTCAATTTTATAGGTACTGCTCATTTATCCAATTTCTCACTCTCTCAAGGACATCTCATTACTATTTTGCATATCTATTTGGTATTAGTTTAGTAATATTTATTATTGTTGCAATTTTTCTTAAGGAGTAATTCCCATTAATTAAAACCCATTGTCATTTTATGAGTATTGCATTCGATTTTGTGTGTTGTAGTGTTTGTTGAGTGATATTTGTTTGTTAATTGGTTAGATATGACAGATTTTGTAGAACAGGTGGTGTTTAATATTTATAAAATCAGTGAAGTTGATTGTTTGGGGTCTATTTTTATTGAATAAGATCCTAAGAGTAACCAGACTTTTGGTGATTCTCGACATGATTACTGGGTTGTTTGGATGGTTTTGATTTGTTCAGATTCTTAGATCCAACATTTTTGGTGATTTTTGACTTTAAAGACATATGGATTTGAGACTTATTTGCAGAAAAGGAATTTGCCAAAATGCCAGGCATAATGCATTACCTTTTTATATGATTTCTTTGATTAAGATGGTTCTGCAATGCAAAATAATATTAGTGATTTTAAAAGTGACGAAGATGGTTTCCAAGGTGTTTGGTTTGCCACAAGTGTAATTTAAAAATTAATATCTTATTTTTCATGTTGGTTTGTTAGTATAGGGTTTGAGACATAGTGCTTTTGGATTTCGCTAACTTCGAGTGAATTTTGTGTATCTTTTTTTATATTTTTATATTTACTCTATTTGGATTGTTTTTCTCAAAATAAGGATTGAGAGTTATTTTTTCTTAAGCTTCAGGTTACGTGTATGTGGGTTATACTGTGACACCCCGCCTAATTAAATACTGGGCGATCTCTCCTTTATTAAATTAAATCAAGGTAAACAGTTGGTTCATTCTCAGCATCACTGTCGATAAAAATATATTTTCCAATTTAACACCCTAAGTAATTAAGCTAAGTGTCAAAAATCATTTTTTTTATACATACTAACCAAATTTTATTTAAAGAAAAACATTTATTTTATTAACAACATTCAAATAGTAAGAATCACACCATATTCAATTATGCAACATAAACCAATTAATATAATACATTCGTCAGTCGAATGCGAACATATGAAATCTAAAGTCATACCTCCAAACTGAATAAATCCCATAGTAACAATCTGGAAATAACTGAAATAAAAATGTCCCAATAACAAAGAAATAATGGAAAGGGCTACACATGCCCAACTAAAAGAAAGTACTAAGAGTGGATCCGAATGGACGAAGTCGTCTAATCAAGAGACCTGCAACTCCCACCTAAGCTGCAGCCCGTTCCTTCCAAGTGATCCTAAGCAAGACACCCCTGTGGTTGGGCACCTGTAATACATACATATATATACAAGATAGAGAGAGAGAAAAATGGGTCAGAGCCCGAAAGTGTGTTTGATTTAAAAAATACGTTTAGCAAGTATTTAAATTGGTACAGGCCAATGCAACAACATATTAGTGCGACACTCTCTTGAGAAATTCTCACCTCTCTTCTAATGTGCACTCCTATCGCACTAACCCCCCTAATTGTTTATCTCATTATATAACATGCTATCTTTCCCCAATGATTTAACTTATCTTAGGCATTTCGTAGGATTCAAAATTTATCGATACAATTGTTTGAAAAGAATATTTCAAGTAATAACCAAAGTTCTCATTTTAACTTTATTAGTCAATAAAGTTTTCCAGAGTCATATTATACTTTCTCAAAACAAGTATTTACAATCTGAGTCATCAACCATATCCTACATATCAATTCACAGTAGGTAGTTCCAAGTTTCAGAATTCCATATATATATTAACTACTCGTATAATATATATATATAATAACAGCACCCCAAATAAACTATGGTGCGGGAATACTCTACTATCTAGAACCCCATATCACTCATATTAAGGGAAATACAATCGAAATCACTCTCGAATTGTATTAACATAAATACACAAACAATATTGAGGCGAAGCATAGATTCCAAGTCTCTAAGAGGATGGCACATGCCTGCGTCTCTTAGGACCGTCTGAACTATCACGTCGATAGCCTGTACCAAGGATATCTATCTTCTAGGGTACAAGTCAATATCCCCCATAAAGGTCCCATCGAGATAAGACTTGTCCCAGCGCGGTAACCTGAGGGATAGCAAGTAGCGTGGGCATGATTTTCACATGTAAATAATATAAGTACACACAATCATATAAATATACCACTTTTATCATATTAATGTAGGTTCTTCTCGTCACCCATAATTACAACATGTATCCTTAATTTCACATTATTAGTATTTACGTATAAGGTTTCATCTCTAACCATAACTCGAAGGGTTTTCTCACTTAATACGTGACATTCGTTGACTCTATCCTTCCAAGTAGGAAATTCAGCAGGTATACCTCTATTTACTATCGTAGCTATTCGACGTAATCTCTCACTTGAAATACTTAGTTTCATCGTTCATTATATAATTATCCCAAAAACAAGATTCTCGTCTTATAATAAAGTTCCCAACACTCATTCATATATCCTACTGGTCTTTCCTATCTCTCAAAACATTTCATTAAGAATACCCAAGAATTATTTCACGATAAATTTAATTTAACTAATTAAACAAAGGAAATAAGAGTCTACCAGGAGGGGTCGATCAATCGAGGTCTGGGGCTCGATCGATCAAACCTTCGATCGATCGAAGCTCTAGGCTTGATCGATCGATCAAGCAGGCCTGCGAAAATTCTGCAGAAATGCAGTTACGGGTTTCATCACCAAAATTACACCAAATCCGTATTTTCAAGTTCCAATCATCCCAGAATTCTACTACTAACATTATAACAAGATACCAGATGATTATAACGTAAGGCATGTACATATTCATCATTTAAACATGGATTTTCAACCTAAAATTATATCCAATTATCAAGAACCCTAAGATTTTCTTAAACAGTTTTCTAACCAATATTTCTCCAGAATTTATTTCTTATGATCATCAAAATTTCGTGGTTTATTTCCTCTACATGGCAAGGGTTTCCAGAATCAATATATAAATCAATACTACATGGATTCTCCTATCATAAATTGGGTTTTCTTCCATAATTTTCATCACAAATCATTCCTAAACTAATACGAAGATTGCACCAACGAAAATAGCAAGTTAAACACTTGCCTGGGATTTTTTGGTATTCTGATTCACGGCTGATTTTGGTATGGCTGCGTTCCTCGTATCGCGATCTACGTGGTGGTGGTGGCGGCGGTGCAAACCGGTGACTTATTGGCCTTGAATTGCCTTGGAGCTCTCTCCTCTCTTCTCCAATGGCCGTCACTTATTTTATGAATATTCTAACCCTAAAAGACTAACCTAGTTGGCTGATATAGGTTGCTGAATTTCGTGGGTTTAATTACCCAAAAAGGTGAAATGACTAAATTGCCCTCCCGGGGTACCAATTAGGCCTAAAAACGCCCCGAGACCCAAACTAAACCCCCGAGTACACTTTTCTGACTATCTCGACCCTTCTGGACGCGTTGGCGCACTCAAAATGACCATACTAATAACTTATAAAATATTCACTTTTTATTTAACAAAATTAGTCCTGACGTGACACGGGCACGTCCCGACTTAAATTTCCGAAATAGTCATTTAATTCACTCATGACAACATTATAAAAATAAATCTCATATATTACTATACGCATCCAGTAATATGCAACAAATAACAAATTTCCAATAATTACTAACTCTCGTCACGCTAGTAAATATTCAAAGCAACATTCCGGATTAAAATTAAATTAATTTATCTCAATTAAATTTAATAAATCCCATAATTTTAAAAGCTATAAAAATACGGGGTATTACATATACTTTAATTTTACCTTTTTATTAGAGGTTTGTGTCCATGTTTTATACTTTTTTCTCAACACATGATTTAAGACTAGCTAATATGATGGTGCATATTCTATCAATTCAAGTTTTTATTTTTTTATGTAAGAGCAGGAAAGTGGTTGTATTTTTACCTTTAGTTATTTGTGATGTAGGCTACGGTGTGTGAATGAATGTTTAGATATATCTCTTTCCTTGCTATCCATGGATTTCTAAATAATAGGAATATCAAGTTTGGAAAATCAAGCGCTTATGTGATGTTTGTTAAAATTCCTTACACTATTGACGTTCACCACATTAGACTTTGAATGATAACCTGAAATTAATTTTATAGTATACATATCTAACCGACCATCGACTCGTATTATCACCGTATGTTGTGGTAAGATCTCCACCTTTTCCTTTTGTCAGTTTTTAGATTGGTTTCCAATATTCCCATTTTGAGTCTATTTTTTAAATCACCTACTCAGTACAACCTCGACTTCCCTGTTGATGTAGTTTAATATGGATTGGAAAGTTTATGATGGGAAACATCTTTCATGCATGGGTATTGAGCATATATTCCTACTAATCTGGATTATCATTATTTTAATGTTGACAAGTTCATTATTTTAACAAAACTTTGGATATTATGCTTCTATATTAACATGTTAAAGGGACTCATGTTGTATATTATGTATGTTAGTTTTTCATGAATATCTATTTCTTGAGGTATGTATTGGGAATGGAATAGAATTTTATGCAAATATCAGCACATGCATATTTTGTACATTTTCCATGAAATTTTGATTACTTTGTGGTGTCTAAACTATAGTGGTTATTCTTATTAAATATAAAGAAAGTCGTTTGAAATCCATAACCTTAGAAAATGAGTGAAAGTCATAAAAATTACATATTTTGAATTAACTTCCACAAATTCTCTAATATTCAGAAACTTTGAATGTGTTCATTTTGAAGTGATATGGATCTGATGTGATTTCCATTCGTGAATGTGATTTGCAATTTGTTATACCATATGTTATACAAACTCCATCACTATGCAATTTCAAGATACTTTTGGCACTCTATGGTGATTAAAAAATATCCTTCATATATTGTTTGCTTTACCGTGGATGGTTGTTTGTATCGATAAATTTGCATTTTCTTCGATTGTTGTCAACTTATATGCCTGAAAGTAAAAATAATCCAAGCTTCGATGGTTTTAATACGACTCCTTGAAATTTAGTTTTTATTTAAATAGCATGATTCATTTTATTGTTTAAGGAACAAATTTATGCATATGTTACTGGTTGCATATCTTTTTATTTTTGTTTGTGGGATGATTTTGACTTTTATAATGATTTTTCAGTTTTGATTATAAGTTTATGAATTAAGCATAATCTTCATGACTTGCATATGTTCCAGGTTGCATATCTTTCTGTTTTCTTTTGCAACTTCATGGTTTTTTTTTACAATAAATAGAATCTTTTCAAGAGTAATCTTCATTCATTTATTATTTTTGTTGACACAAGTACAAAATAACCAACTGTTTGCCATGAATGAGCGCGGATTGAAAAATATATTCTTACAGCTACAAGCATGGATAAAACCAATTTTTATTGGTAGTGGGACCTATCGTAGGGACTGAAAAATCATAAACATAAATCCATGAATGAGCATGCATGTAAGACCAATAAAACATATGGATAATATATCTTGGGTGTGTGAATCATGGTCGACAAATGGAGTGGTGGTAAAGGTAGAGGAGGAATTTTACACAACAAAAGGTCATTTATGGATTCTAATTATTAATTGCAAACATAATGGATGCTAATGTAATCTCCTAAAACATGGATATTAGTGTTACATGTTTCCGTGTATATATTGTAGGTATTGGAGGTTGGAAGTTTGATTGCTTGCTCAGGGTTCATTATAAGCGCTGAAGGTTAGGAGTCTAATTATTACCATATAGTGGGGAGTCTAAGGGTGTGTATTTTTTCAATATCCTATGTTTAATATTTTTATAAACTACTATTTTATTTTTGACTTACAATTACTACTAATACTGTATTAGTTATTATTATATTATGTTTAATATCTTATGTTTAATCTTTCGATTGCTTTTACAATAGCATTCTGGGTTACTATTATGATCCGTCAATAGGACTCTCTTGCTCTGCATCGTATAACAACGAGTCGAGAATGTATGATGAGGTATGGGGAAATCCATTCCATGTGAGATGATAAGGGTAATGTTATCTCGACACTACTAAATATGAGGGAATTTTCTATCAAGTGGAAAATTATGTTGTTATAAAGATATATGTTGGAGCCACACCTTACCCCACCCCCATTTTTTGATATTTTTTATTTGGTTTCCACCTTTTGGTCTATTTATGCAATTGGTGATGCAACATGATATGATTGCTGATTCATGTAGATGATGATGAGGATTCATTCCGTTCATAGGATGACGATATCGTGTTGCGTTACGTCGTTGAGTTTCCCGATTTTACTGTTACTGCTTCCTTGATAGTTTGGATTTTTGATTTTTTTTAGTTTTAGTTCAGATTTATGTGTGTTTGGTTCATATTTTAACATAAGTTGGGGTTTAAGGCCATTTTTGTTTATTGTATACAGTACAAGGGTCTTATTGCAAAATACGTATTATAATAAACTTCCCCTATGGAAATGGTTGGGCATGAATACATGATGCATCAATGTTATTACATGTTACACTATTTGTGTGTACTCTACTATTTTCCATTGATGGGCTAAGAAGTTACTGTTGTGTGTTTGTTGATTTAGCAACTATACATGTCAATTTTAAATTAGGATTAGAAGGCTTTGAAGTTTGGATTTTAGGAGTTTAAATTAGTAATTACACATTCATTATGTCTAGGTTTTATGTATTTTGAGTTTTTAATTTAATTTGACCATTGCATTCCTCATTTGGATTAGGTTTATATGCAGTTTGAGTTTTTCTTTGTTACTTTTTAAATAGTTAGCACTTGCCTTTGTAAGTAAAGTTGATAAGTTTTAGTATTAACTGTAAATATTTTAGTATCAGTTATTTAAAGTTTAAAATTTTGTTTGTACAAAATTACAAACAAGTGTACTACTATATTATTTAATTATGGACAAAAAAACTTAAAAGAATTGAACTCTATATAAATGAAGTTATTATTTACTCAGTGATAAAGTTCGTTCTAATCCAAGCGACGGATAATTTTTCACCATGCACTACATGTTCTTCTAAACACTGGTCAAATTATGATACATGGGAGATGATGGTTAGACCAACAGGTTTGGGCTGTTCAACAACTTTTCAGATTATGAATTCCATTAGGCAATCCATTACATTCTTCAAGGAACTGCTGTGATCTCACTCCTCCAGCCGGTACTCGAAACCTGGGATTTATTCGACTACTTAATTATCATCTTAGACGGACAAATTGTTGACATATTTTTTATTTCTTAAAAAGGTGGGTCATAATATAACCAAACAACTTTTTCCAATATTATTAATTTTTTTAAAAATATTTGTGTTATACAATAGTTAACTATTATTAAGAGATCCATGATGGATTATTAGTATTGTTGTTGGACTTTTTTACTTAAACACAGTGAATAGTTATATAAACACATGAAAATTTGCCCAAAAATTTAAAACTGTTTACAATTATATGCTGTAAAAAAACTTTTTGATTTAATAGGTTCTTACCATGATGTACCTATATAAGTATGTATGTATATAAACAAGATGTGTGTATGTATAAAAACTTTCAAAAATTTCCAAATTTTGTAAGCTAATAGGTTTGTACCATAGGCTATTTCAAAAATTATTTATTTGTTATGAACTAAATACGACGTATGGTCCTATTAACGTTGCACACTTTTGAAAATTAGCATCGTGCCTTCAGGCACGGGCATACCCTAGTGTGTGTGTGTGTGTGTATATATATGGGGGGGGGGGGAGGGGCGTGTATGTGTGCACCTGTGATTATATGAGGGACTTCATGTATGTATAGGAATTAATGTATTTATATATTCAATTTATTACGAATAATTTCCTTTTCAGTTTTAGTGTTGATTTGTGCGAGTGTAAGTGTGCACATATATATGTGCAATTGTTTTAAAGTGTGCGCACACACACACACACAGACACAGACACACACACACACACACACACACACACACACACACATATATATATATATATATATATATATATATATATATATATATATATATATATATATATTCATTGTATATATGTATATATTCATTGTATCACGAACCATTTCCTTTATAGTTTTAGTATTGATTTAGGCGAGTGTAAGTTTATGTATATGTATGTGTGATTATGTTAAAGTGTATATAGACACACACACATGCCCACACACACATATACATGTATATGTTGTACGTGTGCGCGTATGTGTGTGTATATACATACATACATACATATATATATATATATATATATATATATATTTACGTGTGTGTGTGTGTGTGTGTGTGCGTGCTTGTGTATATACATGTATGTGTTATACGTGAGTATAACAACATTATATTCAATTTCAATTTCATATTTACACAAAATAGTGGGTCCAATTAATCTAACATTATACCCAATTTCAGATTTATACCTAATTTCAATTTTAATTTCAAATATATACACAACATTATACCCAATTTCAAATTTATACCCAACATTATATCCAATTTCACACACACACACACACACATAAACAAACAAACAAACACATAAACCCTAAATTAATCTAACAAATTGACAAACACACACAAACACGGACTCTCTCTCTCTCTCTCACACACACACGCACACACTTAAACACACACACATAAAAGCACATAAATATATATACACACACTAACACGTACACACACCAACACACGTACACACACCAACACACATATATACTGAAATACACACACACACAAACACACACATATATAAATATATAATGGGAGAGAGTATTATCGAACATACAGAGAGATGATTGTCGGAGAGAGAGAACATCACCGGTATTTGTGTGCTGTGAGCAAGAGAGAGACAAACATATAGGCGTGAAATGAAATCACAGCCCTAGTGTAGACACCCCATCCTAGGACCCCCTTAGGATATCCTTAGGTCTCTAGAACCCCCTCGTTCACTACAAACCCTAGGTCATACTCCGAGTACTAATCTAGAGGCCACCGGGTACTCTCGAACCCCATTTGACTCAGGTCAACTTTCTTGTCTGAGAAAGAGCTTAATGAATCTTTGAAGGGATCTGAATCCCCCTTACAAAGGTCTGCCCCATGCGTGAATTATTCTTGCGATTCGGATGAATGGTTTATTTTACTATTAAAAACTCATCTGGAGGCCACCGGGCATTCTAGAGCCCCATTTCACCCCGATCTACTTTCTTGTGTGAGCATAAGCTCATTGAATCTTTGAATAGCTATAAATTCCCTTTCCAATGATATGCCCTGTGCGCAAATCGACCCTACAATTCAGACAAACGGTCTATTTTATCTCAAAAATTAATTTTGAGGCCAAAGGGCGCTCCAGGGCGCCGTTTGACTCTGATCAACTATCCAACTTGAGTGAAGTTCAATAAATTTTCAAAGGGATCTGAATTCTCTTTCCAACAGTCTGGCCCGTGTGTGAATTAGCCTTACGATACAGACAGACGACCCATTTTTCTCCAATTGGTCCTCTCTCTCAATCGAATGAATCTGAATGAAATCTTAAAGGGCTCTATATTCCCTTTCCAAAGGTCCATCTTAAGCACAAATCAATCTTACGGTTTGGACGAACGATCCTCTTTCCTCTGAAAAGTTTCTGTCTAATGACCAACGGGAACTTCTCGGCCCCGTTTGACATCAGTTAACTCCCGAACCTGGGAGTGTCTCAATGGACTCTTAAAGGCATCTGAATACCCTTTACAAAGGTCCACCCTATGTGTGATTCTGACTTATAGTTCACATTTTATGTCCATTTTTTCAAAAAATATGTCTTAGACTGTCGAATGGTACCCCTTGAACCCTGCCTATCAGCACTATGTCTGGGGTTATATATCGATTGGTAAGTCTAGGACCATGCCGATTGTCACCCCCCTTGGTCCTATAAATAGAGGCCATGGCCTCACTTTGAAAATCACCCCTGGACATCCCTTTCAGCAATTCATAAAGAAATCTCTCGATTTCAGAGTTGATCCTTTCCTAAAAAGCCTATTTCGCACATTCCTTCCATCCTTTTGATACTTCATTTAGTAAATTCATCCCATATCCTCATACCACCATCACCTTGTTGCGAGATTAGTTTATTTACACTCAACATCCACTTCAAGTCTTCATAAGGAGGTTCGATTCTCCATTATTTTCCCTAAATTCTCTTATTTTAGTATTAGTTGTTTTATCCATACTTAAACACTTTATTTCATTACATCACATATCTTAATATCAAAATTTTATTGGTAGTATTTGCACATAATTTATTTTCATAAAAAAAGCCCAAATAAGAAAAATAGGGTTTATCTATAAATTCCAAAAGAGGGATTCTCATTACACATTCTCACACTTAAAGCACGTCTATCTCCCCTGCTTGGATTTATTGGTTAAACCCCACCCTATGCTATCTTTGAACTACATGGACTATAATGCCCATTGGGATATGTATAAGTCTTGGGTAAATCATGAGATTCGAGTCCTCCTTTATGCTCATTTGTTGTATTTTTTTTATTATATCTATATTCTTAATGGATGTCATATTCTTGCATGCTTGTGTATTGTCTGACTTATACATTCGTTCTTCTATGATGACTTCTGATTCGGCAAACCCTTACATTATATTTTGAATTAGTATTTTGGGAACACTCTTAAGGATTAATTCACTTCATCCTTTTCTATGACGTGAGTCAAACGATTCCATTATCCATCTATGTTATGCACGTAATCACACACTTCACGAAGTCTAATAGGAGAAGATTAACACATGCCCATAATAGAGAAAAAAGCCGATATTGGTTACTAATAGCTTCCCATTCCATAAATTAGTTCCCAAACCTTTAAACTAATTGGTTTCGTAAGCATTCGTATTGTCCTTGATGTCGTTCTCCCGAGGAGGAAATATTTGTTTTGCTTGTTTTGTGAAAAATAGGTTAGCGAATATATCTCTAAATTCGAGTCCTCCCTTATTCGTGTTTATAATATTGTTTTCATATATATATATATATATATATATATATATATATATATATATATATATATATTCTTAATGAATTCCATATTCTTGCGTGCTTGTGTTTCGCTTGATACATGCATGTGTTCTTCCATAACGACTTGTGATTCGGAAAACACTCATATTACATCTTGAATTATTATTTTTGGGAACACTCCTAAGGATGAATTCACTCCGTCCTTATCCATGATGCGAGTTTAATGATGATAGACTGAAAGGGATGGATAGGTTCCTAAGACCTTCCTATTCCGTAACTTAGTCCTCGGACCTTTGAACTATTTTGTTTCGCAAGCATCAATATTGTCCTTGATGTCGAACTCTCGAGGTGAAAATATTTCATTTTTCTATTTTGTGCAAAATAGGATGACGAATCTATCTCTACAAATTATTCGACATTGACAATGATCGACCATCCCGATTGAGGTCACAATCTCACGTGCACGCCGAAGGGAACCCCCTAGAAAGAAAGAAAGGAAAAGGGTAAAGCCTCCTGAGATGTCCACATTGGTGACTCTGTTGGGGACGTTTTAAGAGGACTAAACTCTATTTCTACATTGGTGTTATTCTTTTCTACATGTGTGTGTATGCACCTACTTGTATGTTCCCTTTTCTCCTCTATCTAGTTTCTACGTATATATACCTCATATATATATATATATATATATATATATATATATATCACTCTTCACTCACTTATACAATCCACACACTCATATATACTCTCCATGCACACTTCATACACACACTTAACTTCACTTCTTCTTATATCTTCCACACACAACTTGGAATATCAATGCTTAGGCTTCACTAGCACACACCCACACTACTCACCCTTGTATATAACCATGCTCACTTATACATATAACAGACCACTTGTAGTTAATCCATGTACGGGCTCACTACCACTCACACTCACTTGTATATATTCAAACGTGACTCACTCACGCACTCACTAACTCACTCACTCACATATATCCATGTTTATTATAGTTTTCATGCTACTTTTTATGACACTTTTATATACTCCCTTATTAGTATAATACTCCCTATACTCATCAAGAAAATAAAAAAATATACTCTCTCCCTCCATAATATACTAATTAAGACTCCTGAAGTTTCGCACACTACATCATCATGAGTGTAGGTAGAGCCTAATGGTAGTCTTATGATTATAGATAACTCTACCTCCTAAATTGAGGAAGGTGGAAATCCTAGAGGAAGCTTACAAAAGGAATCTCAAAGGGAGATTATCTAGAGGAAGCTTACAAGAGGAACTTAGAGGGAACTTATCCAGAGGAAGCTCGGAGAAGAAGCTTTGAGGAAGCTCAAAGAAGAAGATCAGAGAGGAAGCTCAGATAAATCTTTCCAGAAGAAACTCAGATGAAGCTTACCAGAAGAATCTCAAAGGAAGCTTGTCAGAGAAGAAGCTGGCCAGAGAAAGCTCGCGAGAAGAAGCTTTCTAGAGTAAGCTCAGAGAGGAAGATCATAGGAATCTTACCAAAGGAAGCTTGGTAGAGGAAGCTTTCCAGAGGAAGCTTGCTAGAGGAAGATCAGAAAGGTATCTTACCATAGGAAGCTTAAAGGAAGCTTACCAGAGGAATCTCACTCAGAGAGGAAACTTATCGTTGACATTTTTTTATAATTATTCAAATCATGATTATATAGAGATGTATTATGACTTGTATGTTGTAATTATTTGTAATACGGGAGTGATGTCAAACAGTATTCGCCAGGGACCAAGTCTGGCAGTCCTTGGGAGAGATTTCATGCTCTATCGAATGACCTCACCAAGGGAACCTCAGAGGGAACTGGTTTGGAAGATTTAGAAGCAAGGTAACGTTAGAGCTTGACTTAACAATTCTAGATACACTTGGTAAAAAACCGAGGGACCACAACCTGAGAGAGCTAATCTAAAAAAACCATGAGTTCCATATCACTTTGAGCCCAATGACAAACAATTTTTTTCTAAATGTCACATATTCTTTAGGTTATGTCACAAATCACCTACCTGCTGTCCAATCTAAACTTGAGCAAACCATGGAAGTTTGAGGGGCTGTCAGAAGGTTTGGTGGATAACCATTGAAGTGTGACAGCTTCCTGACACAGTTCATAGACAAAAGGTGTCTGTATGCATTTAATCCCAGTGACATAAAGTAGAAGGTTTTTCACATTGATTGAAACTGAGACATATCAGGAGAGGTTGGTGGCTATTTAGAGAGCCCAATCATTTTAGAGAGAAGCGGTTCTCTTTGGAGAGAGGATATGGTTCTTTATCCTGAGTTCTTTCTAGAGAGAGAAAAGACATTGAGATCATGGGAGTTATTGCAAAACCAGGGTGCATTTAACCACCCACCATTGTTGGTTGTTGCCAAGATTTTAATACAATTTATTTTTGTGATATGTGTGTGGGAACATGGTGTTTGAGCTTCCCACCAAGGTGTATCTGAGAGTGTTTCTTTCTCTCTCCCTTTGAACAAGTTGTTTATGAGGTTAATTTAATGTTTATTTCAATTTGAGTTCTCTTATATTATGATTGTGTGTTTATTCTGTGATCAGTCGAGGATATGGGGTTAGTTGTTATCACCATACCTATAGGGGTATGTAAGGACATTTTTCACATGTCCGAAATGTTTCATTTATTTATGTCGTACGCCGCTACATTTGGCACGTCTCCTCACGATCTCACATGACGGCCTCTATCTGAATTCCGAGAATCAAGCATGCATTATCTCCACTAATATGTCCCACATCTGCCTCAATGACTTCACGTTCCAAGATTTTAGGGACTTAATGCAAGTGGTACGCAAGGGAAGTCAAAACAGTAAAAAAAAAAGGCACAATAGGAGAGTTCAAGGGAATTTTCGTAATTTCACATCCATAGTTCGGAGGTCTGGTCAACTAGAAAGTTGAATAGCTCGCCGCAACGAAGATACTGGAGAAAACGGCACCTCAATCCGAGCTACGGTGAAGGAGTTATGACCTTTTGAAGATAGAGAAAATTCCTTAAAGAATGCTATTTTTTTTTTACGCTAGATAGAATTTTAGAGTTTTAAGAACGTGGGACTCTTCATATTTTTTCCTATAAATACCAACTTCGGTGGAGTTGTTTTGCAAGACTTTAGAAGACGTTTTTGAGAGTCCAAATTACTCTAGTCTTCATATTTCTGAGTCCCAAGACTCATGGTTTGATTCACACATCCTTGCCAAACCTTTGTGAATCCTTTAGCAACCCAAGAACACAACTTTGGTTTGTTCAACCCTTGTGGAGGAGACCGTTCTTCTTCTTCATTGCAGCCCTACTGGAAAGGGATAATTCCAGTCGCGACTACAGAATCCGATACCCGAGGGTAATTCTTAGTCAACTTGTATTTTCATTGTAATCCGATTGTAAGCCGTTTTCTTACAAATTATAGTGAAAATAAATGGTTTTGTCCTTGAGGGGGATTTTTCCTTAATTCCATGTGTTTGAATGTTCTTGCGTAGATTATCTATTTATTCAATCACATACGGCTGCATGTTTAAGGTTTGTTTGTGTTAAAAGGGTTTTTTATATAATTTGATCATTTGAACGCGAGCACACACGTTTCTCAAATTGGTACCAGAGCAGGTTACGCTAATCTATCGCGTATTCCTTTTTCCGCAAAATTTTTCTAAGATATCAATTTTCTGAAAAAATTGATTTTTGAAAAAGTGCGTGTTCAAATGGAGAAATCATATTATAAAATGCCTATTTTTGACGGGACAAATTATGCTTATTGGAAATCCCGTATGTGGTCGGCTTTAAAAGCCATTGATGAATGTGTCTGGATTTTGGTTGAACGAGGGTGGACTCCTCCCACCGTGACTGTTGATAATGTGACCAACTTGAAACCTGACATTTCTTGGTCTGATGAAGAAATTAAATGGTCATCTTGTAATTCTAAGGGTCTAAGTGCTATTTCTGGGTCTATCACACCTGATGAGTTCAAACGCATAATGATGTGTACCACCTCAAAAGAGGCATGGGATGTTTTACAACTCACCCATGAAGGAACTAATGCTGTGAAAGAGTCTAAGTTGCAAAACTTGACAACTCAATTTGAAACAATCACCATGCATGATTCTGAATGCTTTGATGAATTTTATGCTAGACTTTCTGACATTGTGAATACTAGTTTTAATCTTGGTGAACATATTCCGAATGCTAGAGTTGTTAAAAAGATTCTTCGTTCTTTGCCTAAGCGTTTTATCCCTAAAGTCACTGTGCTAAATTCTATGGGTAATTTAAATACGCTAAAATTGGAAGAACTTGTAGGAGATTTGCAAACTTATGAAATTGATATGTTCCCTAAAAATGCTAAATCTAAAGATAAGGGAATTGCACTTAAAGCCCAAGAGAGAAGGAGTGAGGGGTCAGCTAGAAAGAGGGTAGAGTCATCTAGAAAGAGAGAGACTAACACGTCAGATTCTGAGTGCGATTTTGACTTAGATGATTTGGCTCTTTTCGCAAAAAAATTCAAGAGGATTCTCAAATTTAAGAAAAATGGCAATTTTAAAGATAAAAAGAAATTTGAGAAAAATAAGTTTGAAAAGAAAAATGAAAAAGTTTCCAAAAATCCTCCTCTGAAAGAAAGTGAAAGATGTTTTGAGTGTGATGGTAGGGGTCATAGAGCTTTTGAGTGTGTCAATCGTCTGAATAGAGAGAAAGGGAAAGCTGTCCTTAATGCTACCCTTAGTGACGACAGTGAGGTCGAGACGGTGGATTCTGGAGATGAGTCACCGCATGAGTGTAACTTCACCGCATTCATGGACAGCCAAGTGAGCACTCCTTGTTCTCCTCACGACGTTGAGGATGATGCTTCACAGGGACACCTCGATAGTGAGATCGATGTGAGTGAGGGGGAGGATGACACAAGTGAGAGCGAGAGTGATATACAACGCGCCTACGCTGAGTTATATTCTGAGTCTTTTAAAACTAAAAAGAGTAACAAAGCGTTAGTTCTTAAGATCACCCGCTTAGAGGAAGATTTAAAGAAAGCGAGAGAAAGAGAGTTCTCCACCTGCACCGCCCTGAGAGAGAGAGAATCTACATGTGTCGAGAATGAGAATTTGTTTAGAGAGAGAGAGAGAGTATTCTAGAGAAAGAGAGAGGGGACTTGATCAAGCAAGTGGCTAATCTTACGAGTCAGCTCCATTCCTCTGTGGAGACTCGAAAGAAACTTGAAGCCCTTGTTGCCCAGCTGACTCATAATCTTGAGAAAGCACGGGAAGTCAAGGTACAAATCGAGGACAGATCTGGAAAGATGCTCCTCGGCCCCGCTTTAGGTTTTGGTGATCGTCAAGGAATTGGATATGATGGTGCCTCCACGTCCCAAATTGCACCTGGACCAGTTCCTGAGTTTACTACAACTCCTTATGGTCACCGTAAAAAACCTCGAAGGAGAGTTCGACCAAGAAAAGCAAACCGAGGTCCGCCTTTGACAGTGATCTTTTGTACTTATTGCAAAAGAAAAGGCCACCATAGGGAAACTTGCTATAGCATGGGTCGGACACGACGTACTACTGCTCCACCACGTCATACTGATGAGTTTTCTAGTCTGAGAGAGCGAGTTGAGTTCTTAGCTTCCACGACTCAAAGTTTAATGGAAGAATTTTGACGGATCTCTTTGCCGTTAGTGAATGCTTCTCACATTTCAGCTAAAATCAACAACAACAAAGGCAAACAAAAGGTCATCTCGACTTGGGTACCTAAGAAAGATAAAAAGGCTTTTGTTGTTCATGTTGCTCTCAAAGCACATATTACCTCTCAATGGTATTTTGATAGTGGGTGCTCCAGACACATGACAGGTGATGCCTCATTTTTTACTACTCTTGAGGATTATCAAGATGGCAGAGTCACCTTTGGAGATGGGAGTAAGTCTAGCATTATAGGCCGATGTACTATCGAGTTACTTGGTTTTCCTAAGCTAGAAAATTTTTTGTACGTCAAAGGTTTGAAAGCAAACCTTCTCAGCATTAGCCAGCTGTGCGACACTAACTTAGCAGTAAAGTTTGATCAGGATGCGTGTAAAGTCTACAATCAAGCCGATAAACTTTTGATGCAAGGGGTGAGGACTGAGGATAATTGCTATGGGACTGAGCCCACATCCTCACTTGTCTGCAACAGCGCCACGATCACTCCTATGGATCTGTGGCACCAACGTCTAGGTCACGTGAACGTTAGAGATCTTAATCGTTTAGCTAAAAATGACCTAGTACGTGGCTTACCATCTCTTGGAAATTCAACTTCGACCGTTTGTGGACCCTGTTAGTTGGGAAAACAAATTCGTAGTCCTCATAGGAAGTTACATTCCATTACCACCTCTCGTGTTCTGGAGCTGATTCACATGGATCTTATGGGTCCCACTCGTACTGAGAGTCTAGGTGGTAAGAGGTACATCCTCGTGATGGTAGATGATTTCTCCAGGTACTCCATTGTAGGTTTTCTGAGAGAGAAATCCGATGCTGTAGAATTTTTAACGACCAAGTGCCGTGTCCTGCAAAATTAACACGGTGTCACTATTAATAGAATACGTAGTGACAACGACACTGAATTCAAGGAAGCAAAGGTGGATTTGTACTGTGATAGCCTTGGGATCAAACATGAGTTTTCTATTGTGAGAACTCCTCAGCAAAATGGGATTGTTGAGAGAAAGAATAGAACGATCCAAGAGATGGCTAGATCTATGCTTCTAGGTCGTAAAGTTTTTAGGAGATTTTGGGCAGAGGCAGTGTCTACTGCATGCCACACGGTGAATAGGGTCTATTTGCGTCCACACACACTACAGACACCTTATGAGTTGTGGACCGGCAAGAAGCCCAACCTGGCATATTTTCGTGTTTTTGGGAGTAAATGCTACATCCTACGGGATAGAGAGCAATTAGGAAAGTTTGACTCCCGGAGCGACGATGGAATATTTCTAGGATATTCATCGAATAGTAGAGCATACCGGGTATTTAACCTGAAGAGCTCTAGGGTTATGGAATCAATAAACGTTACCGTGCAATATGATGAACCTTTGACGGTTATTGATCCTAACCTTCAGTGAGAGGATGAGGATTGTTCTGACAGTGATTTACCTGTTCCTCTCTCACACTCTGTGGACCCTACTCCTGAGTTAGGGGACACACCTGCTTGGGTTCGCAAGAGTCATGAACCTTCTGCCATTATTGGTGATCCCACTCTAGGGGTCAAGACTCGTGCTCAGCTAGAGAACGTTGTTAGCCATCTTTGCTACACGTCCAAAGTCGAGCCCAAGAACCATAAAGAAGCACTCAAGGATGAACACTGGATATCTGCTATGCAGGATGAGTTGCTTCAGTTTAAAAAGAATAATGTCTGGGAATTAGTCCCTCGACCTAGTGAGACTAATGTGATAGGTACCCGGTGGATTTTCAAGAACAAAATGGATGAATATGGTACCATAATCAGAAATAAGGCTAGGTTGGTGGCTCAAGGCTACACACAGATAGAGGGTGTAGACTTTGGGGAGACATTTGCTCCTGTTGCGAGGCTTGAGTCCATCCGTCTTTTGCTCGCCATCGCATGTCATCTGCGCTTCAAGGTGTATCAGATGGATGTCAGGAGTGCCTTTCTGAATGGCATTCTACAAGAGGAGGTTTATGTGGAACAACCAAAAGGGTTTGAAGACCCTCAGCACCCTGAGCACGTCTACTATCTGAGGAAAGCCTTGTATGGTTTGAAGAAAGCACCCCGTGCTTGGTACGAGAATCTTACTTCCTATCTCTTAGCTCATGGCTTCAAGAGAGGGGGAGTAGATATGACGTTATTCGTCAGGAGAGATGACGGTGCTATTTTGGTTGCCCAGGTCTATGTGGATGACATAGTCTTTGGATCCACATGCTCCCAGCATGCTCATCACTTTGAGGAGGAGATGAAAAGTGATTTTGAAATGAGCATGGTTAGTGAGCTTACATTCTTCCTTGGTCTTCAGGTTCGTCAGCTAGAGGATGGGATGTTCATCTCCCAATCCAAGTATGCTAGAGACCTCGTGAAGAAATTTGGTTTAGACTCCGCTAAGCATGCCCGTACACCTATGAGTACCACTACCAAGCTTAGTAAGGACACTTCAGGCAAGGACGTTGAGAAAACCTTATATCGGAGTATGATAGGTAGTCTTCTCTACTTGACTGCCAGTCATCCCGACATCGCCTTTAGTGTTGGAGTCTGTGCGCGATATCAGGCATCCCCAAAAGAGTCACATTTGCTTGCTCTAAAATGTATTATTAAATACGTGAGTGGGACTCTCTCATACGTGATTTGGTATTCCTTTGATACCGATGACCGTCTGTCCGCCTATTCGGATTCCAATTGGGCTGGGGATGTAGATGGATGTAGGAGCACTTCTGGTTGGTGTTTCTACTTTGGTTCTGCTCTTGTCTCCTGGATGAGCAAGAAGCAAAATTCCATCTCTTTGTCCACTGCGGAGGCTGAGTACATAGCCGCCGGGAGTTGTTGCACACAACTCTTGTGGATGAAGAAAATGCTGGAGGATTATGGGATATCACAGGACACCATGACCATTTCCTGTGATAACACGAGCGCGATACACATATCCCGCAATCCAGTTCAGCATTCGCGCACAAAACACATCAGGATATGTGAGCACTTTATACGTCAGTTAGTTGAAGAGAAAGTCGTATCACTGAGTTTTGTTCCTACCGACCGTCAGTTAGCCGATATTTTCACGAAACCTTTAGATGCCCTTAGATTTGAGAGTCTTAGGAAATCTTTAGGGATTTGCACAGTTGACGGAGGGGTTGGTCTATGTCTAGAATAGGATGCTTCTTCATGTTCATATCATATGCTTCCTATTGCTAGTCTGTTTTATATGTACCATTACTTTGTTGTACAACTTTGTTTTATTCCTTTTGCTTTTCATATTTCTTTTGAAAAAAATACAAAAAGATTTTCCTTTAAGAAAAATTTTGAGAAAAGCACAAAAAGATTTTATTTCTTTTTTTTCCAAATTTTTGAAAAAATCCAAAAAGATTTTTGTATTTTGCTTCTTTTATGGATGAGCATGTAAGATAGCCAAGTCACAACTTCATTCCATTTATCCATGTGACTGTTTGATAGAGATTTGAGAGGCTACATCATTTCATCCATGTGCTTTACATTGATTGGAGTCTTTGAGATGTAATTAGTGATATCTTCCTACATGTTTGACTCCTATATCCTTTATTACACACATGCACGGTTATATTTGATTATTTCACTTGTCTATCTCATGTTGGCTTGCGTGTATTCATCTCAATCATGTCTATACAATGTACAATATGCGATAAAACTTGACAAGATTGGAATGCGTGTAAAAACCGTTTTGGTGAGACTGTGTGTTTTTGTATAACGGGGAGGGGCTGTGAAAGGTAATCATCTATCCTTTGCGCAAAAGCCACCGTTAAAAAGGACCTAAAAAATGGAGGAATTTTAATATCCGAGGTCCAAAGAGGTTAAAAGAGCCCGAAAAAATTTAAAGGCAATAAAAAGCAATTCATGTCAAATATGGGCCACTTAGGTTTCACCATCAATTCTCCAAAGTTTGAGAATTTAGAATGCCTCTATTCAATACAATATCTGAGGGAGTTTGGTTGGAGAATCTAAACGGGTTTGCACTTCCTTGAAAGTCCTGAAAAAGCATAAAATCATTTTGGACGTTATTGGTGTGAAAATCATTTTGAGCTTTAATTTGTTGATTTGATTGAGTCAATATCTTATATTGTCACTCTTTTACACCAAAGGAAGCATTTGAGTTTATTCGCTAGGAATATCCAATATTCATCGTGCACATATGTCATGTTTGTATGCATTGATTTTCCTATCGAATTTGATCACACCACTTCATTTACGCTATCATTGACTTGGTTGCTTTCTGTTTATTCATAGTGTGTTTTTATCCTAGTGACACCCCTCACTTGCTTATTTGATTTATTTCTCTAATTTGTCCATTTGGGGACATCATAAAAAGGTGGAGAAAGAATTATCATATTATGGAGGAGTTTGAATTCTGGGGGAGTTTTTTGAGATGTTGCTTATATTTTTATCATATATTGATATCCATGTTATCTCATTTAAAACTCGATATGTCACGTGGTATTTGCTTTGTCTCATGTGTGTAGGTATGAAGATTGCAGATCTATATGTTGCACACCCTGATGAGAAAAGTTTTGAGATTCCTGAAGAATTAAAGAACAAATGATGAAGACTATTAATTTGTACCTTTTCCAGTTTTGGGTTCATGGGAGGGTAGATTTGTATAGGCAATTTCATATTTGATAATTCAGATTTTTTATGTATGTACCGGCATAGACATAGGGGGAGATTTGTAAGGAAATTTTTCACATGTCCGAAATGTTTCATTTATTTATGTCGTACGCCGCTACATTTGGCACGTCTCCTCACGATCTCACATGACGGCCTCTATCCGAATTCCGGGAATCAAGCATGCATTATCTCCACTAATATGTTCACATCTGCCTCAATGACTTCACGTTCCAAGATTTTAGGGACTTAATGCAAGTGGTACGCAAGGGAAGTCAAAACCGTGAAAAAAAAGGCACAATAGGAGAGTTCAAGGGCATTTTCGTAATTTTACATCCATAGTTCGGAGGTCTGGTCAACTAGAAAGATGAAGATCTCGCCGCAACGAAGATACTGGAAAAAACGGAACCTCAATCCGAGCTACGGTTAAGGAGTTATGACCTTTTGAAGATAGAGAAAATTCCTTAAAGAATGCTGTTTTTTTTGTACGCTAGATAGAATTTTAGAGTTTTAAGAACGTGGGACTCTTCATATTTTTTCCTATAAATACCAACTTCGGGGGAGTTGTTTTGCAAGACTTTAGAAGACGTTTTTGAGAGTCCAAATTACTCTAGTCTTCATATTTTTGAGTCCCAAGACTCATGGTTTGATTCACACATCCTTGCCAAACCTTTGTGAATCCTTTAGCAACCCAAGAACACAACTTTGGTTTGTTCAACCCTTGTGGAGGAGACCGTTCTTCTTCTTCATTGCAGCCCTAATGGAAAGGGATAATTCCATCCGCGACTACAGAATCCGATACCCGAGGGTAATTCTTAGTCAACTTGTATTTTCATTGTAATCCGATTGTAAGCCGTTTTCTTACAAATTATAGTGAAAATAAATGGTTTTGCCCCTGAGGGGGATTTTTCCTTAATTGCATGTGTTTGAATGTTCTTGCGTAGATTATCTATTTATTCAATCACATACTGCTGCATGTTTAAGGTTTGTTTGTGTTAAAAGGGTTTTATATATAATTTGATCATTTGAACGCGAGCACACACGTTTCTCAGGTTTACACCTCCATCGATAATCTAAAGTACCCTCTTACATTTGGCGACTCCGTTGGGGAGGTATTCTTCTAAAATTATGGCCCTGGATAATGTTAATCGTGTTCTCGACTGTGATGACATCCAACGGATGGAGAAACAATGGGAGAGGGGAAACGTTGAGATTTCTCTGGGGCAGGTGTGGGTTCCCTTATGACTTGCGAAGAAATACATAAGGAACTTGATAAAAAAATCTTAACAAGGGTCTTTCATTGCTAAGTCACCGTTATTGGTGGAGTTTGACAAAAAAAAATCTTAACAAGTGGTTTTCATTGTTATGTCACCGTTATTGGTGGAGTTTAATGAAAAGTCTTAACAAGTGGTTTTCATTATTAAGTCACCGTTATTGGTGGAGTTTGACAAAATCTTAACAAGTGCTTTTCATTGTTAAGTCACCATTACTGGTGGAGTTTGACAAAAAAATCTTAACAACTTGTTTTCATTGTTAAGTCACCATTATTGGTGGAGTTTGACACAAAAAAATCCTAACAGTTGGTTTTTATTATTAAGTCACTGTTACTGGTGGAGTTTGACAAAAACTCTTAACAAGTGGTTTTCATTGTTAAGCCACCGTTATTGGTGGAGTTTGATAAAAATCTTAACAAGTGATTTTCATTGTAGCTTAAGATGTTTTGTGCAAATATTTCTTTGACAGGAAACAAATATCTCCATGAGGGGGGGAATGTAGGGGGAGCCTAAAGGTAGTCTTATGATTAGAGATAACTCCCCCTCCTATATTGAGGAATGTGGATAACCTTGAGGAAGCTTACGAGAGGAGTCTCAAAGGGATATTATCTAGAGGAAGCTTACGAGAGGAATCTTAGAGGGACCTTACCCAAAGGAAGCTCAGAGAAAAAGGTCAAAGAAGAAGCTCAGAGCGGAAGCTCAGAGAAAGCTTTCCAATGTAAACTCAGAGGAAGCTTACCTGAAACATCTCAAAGGAAGCTTGCCAGAGAAAAAGCTTTCTAGAGGAAGCTCGCCAGAGGAAGCTTGCGAGAGGAAGCTTTCCAGAGGAAAATCAGAGGGGAAGATCAGAGGAAGCTTACCAGGGGAAGCTCAGAGGATGCTTTCCATAGGAGGCTTTCCAGAGGAATCTCAGAAAGGAAGCTTACTAGAGGAAGCTCAGAGGAAGCTTACTAGAGGAAGCTCACTCAGATAGGAAAGTTAGGGTTTACATTTTTTTACTTATTCAAATCATGATTCTATAGAGATGTATTATAACTTGTATGTTGTAATGATTTGTAATATGGGAGTGAGGTCAAATGGTATCTGCGAGGGACCAAGTCTTGCAGGGCTTGGGAGAGATTTCATGATCTATCAGATGAACTCACTAAGGGAACCTCATAGGGAACTAGTTTAGAGGATTGAGAAGCAAGGTAACGTTAAGGCTTGACTTAATTATTCTAGATACACCTTGTAAAACACTGAGGGAACACAACTCGAGAGACCTAATCTAGAAGAACCACGAGTTCCATCTCACTTTGAGCCCAGTGACAAACAGTCCTTTTCCAAATGTCACATCTTCTTTAGGTGATGTAACATGGCACCTACCTGCTATACAATCCAAACTTGAGTAAATCATGGCAGTTTGAGGGTCTGTCAGAAGGTTTGGTGGATAACCATTAAAGTGTGACAACTTCCTGACACAGTTGATAGCCAAAAGGTGTCTATAGTCATTTAATTCCAGTGACATAAAGTAAAAGGTTCTTCACATTGAATGAGACTGAGAGCCCATCCTTTTTAGAGAGAAGCGGTTCTCTTTGGAGAGAGGATAGGGTTCTTTGTCCTGAGTTCTTTCCAGAGATAGAAAAGACACTGAGAGCATGGGAGTTATTGCAAAACTAGGGGCATTTAACCACCCAACATTGTTGGTTGTTCCCAATATTTTACTACAATTTATTTTTGTGATATGTGTGTGGGACCTTGGTGTTTGAGCTGCCTACCAAGCTGTATCTGAGAGTGCTTGTTTCAAAGAGTTGTTTATGAGGTTCATTTATTATTTATTTCAATCTGAGTTGTTATTATATTGTGATTTCGTGTTTATTCTGTGATCAGTCGAGGATATGGGGTTAGTTGTTATCACCATACTTATGGGGGTTACGCCTCCATCGATAATCTAAAGTACCCTGTTACATTTGGTGACTCCGCTAGAGAGGTATTCTTTTAAAATTATGGCCCTGGATAATGTTAAACGTGTTCTCGACTGTGATGACATCCAACGGAGGGAGAAACAATGGGAGAGAGGGAACGTTGAGGTTCCTCTGGGGTAGGTGTGGGATCCCTTGTGACTTGCGATGATATACATAAGGAGCTTGACAAAAAAATCTTAACAAGGGATTTTCATTGTCAAGTCACTGTTATTGGTGGAATCACCGTTATTGGTGGAGTTTGACAAAACAAATCTTAACAAGTGGTTTGCATTGTTAAGTCACCGTTATTGGTGGAGTTTAACGAAAAATCTTAACAAGTGGTTTTTATTGTTTAGTCACTGTTATTGGTGGAGTTTGACAAAATCTTAACAAGTGGTTTTCATTGTTAAGTCACCGTTACTGGTGGAGTTTGGCAAAAAAATCTTAACAAGTTGTTTTCATTATTAAGTCACCGTTACTGGTGGAGTTTGACAAAAAAATCTTAACAAGTGCTTTTCATTGTTAAGTCACTATTACTGGTGGAGTTTGACAAAAAATCTTAACAAGTGGTTCTCATTGTTAAGTCAACGTTATTGGTGGAGTCACCGTTACTGGTGGAGTTTGATGAAAAATCTTAAAAAGTGGTTTTCATTGTGGCTTGAGATGTTTCGTGAAGATATTCCTTGGACACGCAACAAATATCTCCACAAGGGAGAAAATGTAGGGGGAGCCTAAAGGTAGTCTTGTGATTATAGATAACTCCCCCTCCTAAATTAAGTAAGGTGGACAACCTAGAGGAAGCTTACGAGTGGAATCTCAATGGGAGATTATCTAGAGGAAGCTTATGAGAGGACTATTAGAGGGACCATATCCAGAGGAAGCTCAGAGAAGAAGCTCAAAAAAGAAGCTGAGAGAGGAAGCTCAGATAAATCTTTCTAGAAGAAACTCAGAGGAAGCTTACCATAAGAAGCTCAAAGGAAGCTTGTCAGATAAGAAGCTTGCTAGAGGAAGCTCGATATAGGAAGCTTACGGGAGTTAGCTTTCCCGAGGATGATAATAGAGGAAGATCAGAGTAAGCTTACCAGGGGAAGCTTGCCAGAGTAAGCTTTCCAAAGGAAGCTTTCCAGAGGAAGCTCAGAAAGGAAGCTTACGAGAGGAAGCTCAGAGGAAGCTTACCAGAGGAATCTCACTCAGAGAGGAAACTTTAGGTTGACAGTTTTTTATACTTATTCAAATCATGATTCTATAGAGACGTATTATAACTTGTATGTTGTAATGATTTGTAATATAGGAGTGATGCCAAACAGTATTCGTGAGGGACCAAGTCTGGTCAGGCTTGGGAGAGATTTTATGCTCTATCGAATGACCTCACCAAGGGAACCTCACAGGGAACTAGTTTAGAGGGTTGAGAAGCAAGGTAATGTTAAGGCTTGACTTAATCATTCTAGATACACATGGTAAAACACCAAGGGACCACAACCCGAGATAACTAATCCAGAAGAACCACGAGTTCTATCTCACTTTGAGCCCAGTGACAAACAGTCCTTTTCCAAATGTCACATCTTCTTTATGTGATGTCACATGCCACATACCTACTATCCAATCCAAACTTGAGTAAATTATGGCAGTTTCAAGGGCTGTTAGAAGGTTTGGTGGATAACTATTGAAGTATTATAGCTGCTTGACACAGTTAATAGCCAAAAGGTGTCTACATGAATTTAATCCTAGTGACATACGGTATAAGGTTTTTCACATTGATTGAGACTGGGACATCTCAGGAGAGGTTGGTGGCTCTGTAGAGATCCCACACATTTTAGAGAGACGCGATTCTCTTTGGACAGAGGATAGGGTTTTTTGTCCTGAGTTCTTTCCAGAGAGAGAAAAGACATTGAGAGCATGGGAGTTATTGCAAAACGAGGGGGCATTTTACCACCCAACATTGTTGGTTGTTGCCAAGATTTTACTACAATTTATTATTGTGATATGTGTGTGGGACCTTGGTGTTTGAGCTGCCTACCAAGGTGTATCTGAGAGTGCTTGTTTCTCTCTCCCTTTGAACAGTTTAGTTTTTAGGTTCATTTATTTTTTATTTCAATCTGAGTTGTTATTATTTTATGATTGTGTGTTTATTCCGTGATCAGTCGAGGATATGGGGTTAGTTGTTATCACCATACGTATAGGGGTTATGCCTCCATCGATAATCTAAAGTACCCTTTTACATTTGGCAACTCCACTGAGAGGTATTCTTCTAAAATTATGGCCCTGGATAATGTTAATCATGTTCTCGACTGTGATGACATCCAACGGAGGGAGAAACAACGGGAGAGGGGGAACGTTGAGATTCCTATGGGTCAGGTGTGGGCTCCCATGTGAGTTGCGATGAAATATGTAAGGATCTTGACAAAAAAATCTTAATAAGGGATTTTAATTGTTAAGTCACCGTTACTGGTGGGATCACCATTCTTGGTGAAGTTTGACAAAAAAAAAATCTTAACAAGTTGTTTTCATTGTTAAGTCACTGTTATTGGCGGAGTTTAATAAAAAAATCTTAACAAGTTCTTTTCATTATTAAGTCACCGTTATTGGTGGAGTATGACAAAATCTTAACAAGTGGTTTTTATTGTTAATTCATCGTTATTAGTGGAGTTTGATAAAAAAATCTTAATAAGTTATTTTCATTATTAAGCCACCGTTAATGGTGGAGTTTGACAAAACAATCTTAACAAGTTGTTTTCATTGTTAAGTCACCGTTATTGGTGGA
This sequence comes from Sambucus nigra, assembly GCA_949130495.1. Classification (NCBI taxonomy): domain Eukaryota; kingdom Viridiplantae; phylum Streptophyta; class Magnoliopsida; order Dipsacales; family Adoxaceae; genus Sambucus; species Sambucus nigra. The sequence goes on along the minus strand of OX422215.1, from coordinate 286,318,380 downwards.
GTTTGACAAAAAAGCTTAACAAGTGGTTTTCATTGTTAAGTCACCGTTATTGGTGCAGTCACTGTTACTAGTGGAGTTTGATGAGAAATCTTAACAAATGGTTTTTATTGTGGCTTGAGATGTTTCGTACATATATTTTTTGGGCACACAAGAAATATCTCCACGAGGGGGAAAATGTAGGGGGGCTTAAAGGTAGTCTTCTGATTAGAGATAAATCCCCATAATAAAAATTGAGGAAGGTGGACAACCCAAAGGAAGCTTATGAGAGGAATCTCAAAGGGATATTATCTAAAGGAAGCTTACGAGAGGAATCTTAGAGGGACCTTATCCAGAGGAAGCTCAGAGAAGAAGCTCAAAGAAGAAGTTCATAGAGGAAGCTCAGAGAAAGCTTTCCAGAAGAAACTCAGAGGAATCTTACCAGATAAAGTTCAAAGGAAGCTTGTTAGAGAAGAAGCTTTCTAGAGGAAGCTCGCAAGAGGAAGCTTGCAAGAGGAAGCTTTCCAGAGGACGATCAGAGAGGAAGATCAGAGGAAGCTTACCAGAGGAAGCTCAAAGGAAGTTTGCCAGAGGAATATTTCCAGAGGAAGCTTGCCAGAGGAAGCTTACCAGAGGAAGATTACCAAATGAAGTTTACAAGAGGAAACTCATAGGAAGCTTACAAGAGGAATTTAACTCAGATTGGAAACTTAGGGTTGACAGTTTTTTATACTTATTCAAATAATGATTCTATGGAGATGTATTATAACTTGTATGTTGTAATGATTTGTAATATGGGAGTGAGGTCAAACGGTATCTGCGAGGGACCAAGTCTGTTCGGGCTTAGGAGAGATTTCATGCTCTATCGGATGACCTCACCAAGGGAACCTCACAGGGAACTAGTTTAGAGGATATATAATCAAGGTAACGTTAAGGCTTGACTTAATCATTATAGATACACATGGTTAAATACCGAGGGACCACAACTCAAGAGAGATAATCTAGAAGAACCACGAGTTCCATCTCACTTTGAGCCCAGTGACAAATAGTCCTTTTCCAAATGTCACATCTTCTTTAGGTGATATCACATGCCACCTACCTACTGTCCAATCCAAACTTAAGTAAACCATGGAAGTTTCAAGGTCTGTCAGAAGGTTTAGTGGATAACCTTTGAAGTGTGACAGCTGCCTAACATAGTAGATAGCCAAAAGGTGTCTGCAGGCATTTAATCCTAGTGACAGAAAGTAGAAGGTTTTTCACATCGATTGAGACTGAGACATCTCAAGAGAGGTTGTTGGCTATTTAGAGAGCCCATCCATTTTAGAGAGAAGTGGTTCTCTTCGGAGAGAGGATATGGTTCTTTGTCCTGAGTTCTTTTCAGAGAGAGAAAAGACATTGAGAGCGTGGGAGTTATTGCAAAACCAGGGGGAATTTAACCACTCGACATTATTGGTTATTACCAAGATTTTACTACAATTTATTATTATGATATGTGTGTGGGACCTTGGTGTTTGAGCTGCCTACCAAGGTGTATCTGAGAGTGCTTATTCCTCTTTCCCTTTGAACGTGTTGTTTATGAGGTTTATTTATTATTTATTTCAATCTGAGTTGTTATTATATTGTGATTGTGTGTTTATTCTGTGATCAGTCGAGGATATGGGGTTAGTTGTTATCACCATACCTATAGGGGTTACGCCTCCATCTATAATCTAAAGTACCCTCTTACAAAGAGAATATTAACTAAAATTTTATTAGTACTGGGTGGTTAATTTTTGTTGGGTGCTGGTCCTGCGGGGTGTAGTTAGCCTAAATGATATGACTCTCACCTTCCATTGGACTCGTACCTTCAACATATATCGAACTGTTTAGCCCTCATTCTACCACTTGATCAAACTCATGACGGGAGGTATATATCAGTGAACTCATTCACGTATGTCAAGTATATCGAATTTTTTCTCACACGTACCATCCCCACGAGGTATATCGTGAGGCAATTCACGTACACTCACATATATCAAATGGCTTGTACACACATACCAATAAATGATTGCCTTTATAGGCAAGAGGTATATCGTGGAAGTCTTCTATAGAGGAAAACCCTTTCTTGTAACTAAACAAGTGCCTAAGCCTCACATAGGTGTCAAACCTAGGGCACTTATATTTAGTTTATGGGTTATCATGCAAAACTCTGTCGAAATTTTGGCTCGGCATACCGCCCAAATTTTTGCGTTATTTCTCCTTTTTTTTCAAAATAGGACCCTGTCCGTGGGCTTGAAAATGAGTCAAAACGTGTCTTACATATTTTTGAACCCTATTTTCCCAGGCTCAGGTCATGTACGACATTTTTTTCTGCAGTTAGGCAAACCTAATACAGGTGAAACCTAATAATACTAATATATTAATCATACAGAGATTCCTCTCCTTTTTCCCTCCCTTTCAAGAAAACCAAAAATACCTAAAAATAATTCTCCTCCTTCCAAAATACCAAAAATTTTCTCCCTCATTCTTTCAAAAATAAATTCGAGCCATTTTCCCTCTCAGGTCTATCACATACTTGATTTTGGCCTGGCTCCTTACAGTCTTCGATCTTACATTAAATTACCTCGAAGCTCTACCGCCTCTTCTGCTACTGCGTCTGAATTTGGGATCTACCTCCATGAGCTCTTCATGGATAACACTGACCAAACACCGAATGTGCTTCCTGATCTGGTCACCGTCTTATCCCAATTCATTGCCAAGATTGACAACCATCAAATCGAGGTCCCTGAAATAAAGCGACATCGGTCCCATATTATAGAACAACTCGAGGTTCTCTTTCATTGTTCTATGGGTCCACCCGCTCCTAAGCCTGTATGGATCCCAAAAAAGTATCAGCATATTCCACGTGCCCCCCTTACCATTGGGCCACCACAGGCTCAACTCCCGATTTCGAACCTTGCCCAACCCAAAGAGGAGGAACTAAATAAGGTCAAGGAAGACCTCAAATTATACTAAAATAAGTTCAACAAAGTCAAGATATCCGGTAAATATATGGATTATGCCCATATGTCTCCTTATCTCAAATCTAGACTACCAGAGAAGTTCAATATGATAGACAACGAGAAGTTAGGGTAATTATTTACCTTCAAAGCTATCACTGAGACACGATCCTTCTTGGTGCCTCCGGAGATATAATGGCCCAGATGTTTCAGCAGACCTTGAAAGAAAGTCCCCTCCGGTGGTTTTTGTCCCTGAAAGAATCGAGGATCTTTAGTTAGGAGGATGTCACTCGAGAATTCATGTCTCAGTACAAGTGCAATGAGGAGCTAGAGGATACGCGCCAATATCTAGAGATTATTAAGTAAAACCCTAGGTAGATAGTGAGTAGCTTCATAGGAAGGTGGAGATAGAAAGATGCTACCATGACCAATAGACCCTCTGAGGAGGAACAAGTCAGTATTGTGAAGAAGAACTTCTTGACTCATATCCGAGCATCCATGAGAGGATAATTTTATCCACACGTTCGAGCCCTTCAAGAGGTTGGTCTATAAATTGAGGATGGCATTACCAAAGTGAGATCTGAACCAAAGAAAGTAACTGAACAATTCCCTTCTCAAAAGTATGAAAATCCTGTCAGTCCTATAGTATCAACCATCAATAATATTTCATAAACTACTACCTCTTGGGCACCCAATAGTCACCCTAATCCTTCCAAAAAAGAATACACCAAGATCCAAGCTCCCCTGTCCAAAGTCTACCAGGCCATGTTAAGTCAAAACCTCATCAAACCCTTGGAGTCCCATCCCATACCAAATTCACTCCCTAAAAACTTCAAACTCGATGCCTGTTGTGATTTCCACTAATTCGCAGGTTATACCACCTGATGATGCTGAAATTAGCACCACCAGATAAGGTGTTTTCAAGCCCAATCTAAGAACAACAATGGCAACATAGTTATGTAAAAGGTAAGAGAATGAGATGAGGAGAAGAGGAGAGAGAACCAGGATATAAGTGGTTCAGCCTAAATTGGCCTACGTCCACTGTGTGTGTGTGTGTGAATAACCTCACTGCAACAAGGCACTAACGGCCATGGATACAATCTCTCAAGATTTCTCTCTCTACTGTGTATCTAGTCAGAGTTTCAGCTAGGGTTGAATATCTGGCCCTCTCCAGGTAGAGGATGACCTCTATATATATATATAATACTTAGGGGGTGTAGTGTACCCCCATGCATGTAATATGCACATGTGTGTTAGCCTCACCAATAGGGGAAGCCACCTGTCACTGTCACATGTAAGGAATGATGATGAAATATTCTCCCCACGTGTGGAGAATAATCTTGTTACAACTGGTTTGTGCCCATGTGTCCTTATACAAATGTCAACAGATGCTCGGCCGCCATAATGGTGCATGTCCTCGGCCTGGGAGAGGCCGAGCTGTAAAGGCTTGATATTCGTTCAATCCGAGATGTGCCATAGGGAGTCTCGGCTTGATCTCAGCCGAGATAGTAAGCTGGGGTCGGCCCCAGCTGAGGTTGGACTGATTCCATGTTGAAGATTACCAAGGCTTCTTGTCACCTTCGCCTACACTCGGCCGAGGTTGCCATACCCAGGTTTATGAGAATGCTGTTGATTCCTATGATGCGCGTAGTGTCCATTGGAAATGTAGGTAATAGTGTCGGCCTGGGCCGACCTTACTAAGACAGAGGGCTGATATCGTGGGCCCATGGCTTATCCAGGGTCGGTTAATATCTCGGCCATCACCTCGACCGAGGTTGGTGCCTCTAGGCCGAGGTCACACTTGGGGCATATCAATAACCCCCCAGCCCCTAGTCACATATGAGGGAAGGTGACTAGGGGATTAGTACGCTTTCGAGGCCTGTCTTCTTATGAACCAGTACTTGCTTGACACTTGTCCAATGTTGGAGCATGCTCACTTGGCAGGCGTGTGCTGTCAGCCGCCCTTTGGGGCTCCCAAGGAAATGATGGGCCTTGGGAAATGCGCCCATGTATTTAAGGGTTTCAAAACCCTTTTCCCTCCTTCTTCTTCACTTCTTCTCTTCTGTGCACGATTTGTTCTTGCCATTTCTCTCTCTAAATCTTCTCTAATCAACGCTCTAATGCCGAGGCCTTTGTTGGTTTTTTCGTGAGCTTTCTTCATTTGCCTTCATTGTTTCATTTCCAGGTATTCTCTCCCTTCCATTTCCTTTATTTTTCGCTTTTGGTTTGCACTTTTCGGCGAGCTTCATATTTTTCCGGCGATCTCCATAGTTTCAGGCGAACAGTATTCGCCTTAAACTTTTAACTTTGATCTTTAGATTTCTTTACTTTACAAGTCAATCCTGTTTGTAGTTTTAGGAGTTATTCCGAAGTTTAGGGTGGTCCTCTGATGCTTAGACCTTTATACCAGCTTCTTGAGGATTTCCCCTCTCTCAGAGAGAAGACCCTAGAAAAGATTACGCAAATAGAAAGGGACCAAGAAGAGGCTCGTAGGTTGCAAGAATTTCCCATTAGACCTATCTTTCCCCCACCTATCAAGGTGGTGTATCCTGATCCCCCTGAGTTCTTCTATCAGACAGAGGTCCCTGCCGACCCCATACCGATGTCTGAGTCTGAGTCTTCCACCTTAGACCCTATGTCTGTGGACTCTTTTCAGGAAGCCATGGATTTCACACCTCGGCCTGGTCAGGCCCCTGATCAGGCCGAGGTCTCCGTCCGAGCTTCATATCATTTTGTCTCAAGCACCTCAGCCTCTTCTTCAGAGGTTGAAATTATTGAGCCGAGTGTGGCTGTGCCACCCATTCTTGATGCCATCCCCGTGTCGGCCGTCACAGGGGCAGATTTCGCTCAGAGATTCGCTAGTAACCCATCTACATCTACTCCGACCGACGTTGAGCTTGATGATGATGAAGATGCTGAAAGCGATGTCGACATCTCTAAGGCGGCCGAGTTCGAGAGCACGGTAACTGAGGTGGATCTTCTCTGCTTCAGATATTCGTACTCCATTGGTTCTTCCATAAAATTAAGGAGATCTCTGAGGGAAGAGAGGGCCTATCATGGACGGGATGGAGAAATCTGCCTGTACGAGCAGATGTTTAAGTTAGGGTTTTGCCTACCCATTCATCCCATCATCAAATCCATACTCTCCTATATCAATTTGGCTCCCTCACAGCTGTCCCCCAATGCCTGGAGAGTCATCATAGGGGCCATTATCTTATGGAGGGCAGTCCACCACTCTGACTTCCCAGTTCAGGTCTTCATTGGTTGTTATGTCCCAACCTCGGCCAAAAACCATCCGAGCTACTATCATTTTGTGGCTCGGAGGCCTGAGAAGAAAATGCTCCAGGTGACTCAGACCTCAAACCATAATTGGAATCCCCACTATTTTTTCGCCTCTGAACCATGGGAATTTGGCCCATGCGTTCCCTCTTCCACACTTGAGCCGGGGATACCCCTAAGATGGGGTAAGGTCACCATGTCTGCTAGGGCTGACCCTGGTCTAAGCCTTCAGAATATCCAGAAGGTGAAAGCCCTGCAAGACCAAGGGGCACATGGTCTTTTTGTTAAGTTCGAACATTTGCTGACCCCCCATTATCTCTCGGGAATGGGCCTAGGTGGAAGTTCCCTTGTTGACTTTGGTAAGGATTTTTCTTTTAAGTTTAACCTCTAAAATCATTCATATCTGATCTCTAACCCATATCTTTTAACTTTTGCAGAGAGACCACAAGGCATTTCAGACGAACTGTGGGAGATGGCTGCACCGAGCTTAGCGAGACTTGCTAAAAAAGCCGGTTTGAACGCTCCTCCCCCAGCTCCCTCTACATCCAAATATCAAGCCTCAAAGAAAAGGGCCCCAGAAGCCCATGCCTCTGAGGATCAGAGGCCGACCTTAAGACAGAAGAAGGCCTCTGATGCTGCAATTCCAATCTCCTCGGTCGACGCCCTGTCGGCCCGCTTGGACCAGCTGAAGTTATCTGACAGCATTTTCGGCCATCGGTTCTGCAATAACCAAGGCTGACAAGCGCTTTTTCAGGTCTCTGGATACATAATTACTGGTTGAGTTCGGCCTTCACAGAGCCGTTCAGGTACGTCTTGATCTCTCGTCAAAATTTTATAAGTGCAACATCTGACTTTTCTCCAGCTTAACCTATTCCTTAAATGTGCAAGGAGTGGATGCTATGCACCACCTATCGAACTGGACTCTGAGGAAATTTCCCCTCATCCAGAAGGGGAAAGAGACCGAGAAGGTTCAGAGCGCCCTAAATGCTGAGGTCGATCGTCTGAAATCAGAGCTGCAGAACTCTGAAAGTAAGGTTAAGGGGTTGGAGAAAGACATTTCTCTGCTCGTCAAAGATCATGCCAAAGCCCTGAAGGCCAAAGATGACGTTCTGTAGAAGAAGGTCAGCTCGGCTGTCAAGGCAGCCCTTGAAGATGCCTCGGCCCAAATAATTTCTGACTACAAAGCCTCAGACGATTTCATGGGTTTTGGTTTTGAATATCTCGAAAGAGGTATCAAGGCTACTACCAAATGGGCTGAAGTCCGGGAGAAGGAGGTCGGTAATTTAAAGGCCTCTGACTTTGTAGGTCTCGTCTTTGCTGACCCCCAGTTTGCACAGGCTCTTCAACAGGTGGAGGATGAGGCTGCTGCTCCTGCTGAGACTGCAACTCTGGGAGGGACAGAGGTTCGAGGGACAGACCATACTGATGATGTGGCCGAGGTGATTAATGCTGATCAAGCCATCCCGACTGAGACTGTTAATGTTCCCCCCAAACCTTTAGGATTTGTAACTTGTAACTTGTAACACCATAACTTTTTTGTAATTGCTGAATATTTGTTATTTCTTCATATATCAACCTCTGAGGAGGGCTGTCTTCACTTAATTTTGCTGAATGTCATGTGATCTCTTCTATTATTTTGTTGCGATATCTTGTTTATACTCGATCAATAATCCTGACCTCAAACCTCTTCACCACTGAATTGCTATTAGGGTTTGATGTCATCACCTAAGATGTTATTCCCATAACTACACCAAATTAATGATGTTAAAGGTCCGAGGTCATCTACTAAGGTGTCTGAGCTCAGACCTCTTCACCACCGAGTGATGTTATGAAGGTCTGAGGTCATCACCTAAGATGTTATCCTCATAATTAATCTCACCAAATTAATGATGTTAAGGGTCTGAGGTCATCTACTAAGGTGTTTGAGCTCAGACCTCTTCACCACCGAGTGATGTTATGAAGGTCTGAGGTCATCACCTAAGATGTTATCCTCATAATTAATCTCACCAAATTAATGATGTTAAGGGTCTCAGGTCATCCCATTATGGTGTCTGACCTAAGACCTCGTCACCACTGAGTGATGTTATAAGGGTCTGAGGTCATCACCTAATATGTTATTCCCATAACTACACCAAATTAATGATGTTAAGGGTCCGAGGTCATCTACTAAGGTGTCTGATCTCAGACCTCTTCACCACCGAGTGATGTTATGAAGGTCTGAGGTCTTCACCTAAGATGTTATCCTCATAATTAATCTGACCAAATTAATGATGTTAAGGGTCTAAGGTCATCTACTAAGGTGTCTGAGCTCAGACCTCTTCACCACCGAGTGATGTTATGAAGGTCTGAGGTCATCACCTAAGATGTTATCCTCATAATTAATCTCACCAAATTAATGATGTTAAGGGTCTGAGGTCATCCCATTATGGTGTCTGACCTAAGACCTCGTCACCATTGAGTGATGTTATAAGGGTGTGAGGTCATCAACTAAGATGTTATCCTCATAATTAATCTCACCAAATTAATGATGTTAAGAGTCTGAGGTCATTTAACTAAGATGTCTGAGCTCAGACTTCTTCACCACCGAATGATGTTACGAAGGTCTGAGGTCATCACCTAAGATGTTATCCTCATAATTAATCTCACCAAATTAATGATGTTAAGAGTTTGAGGTCATCTAACTAAGGTGTCTGAGCTCAGACTTCGTCACCACCGAGTGATGTTATGAAGGTCTGAGGTCATCACCTAAGATGTTATCCTCATAATTAATCTCACCAATTTAATGATGTTAAGAGTTTGAGGTCATCTAACTAAGATGTCTGAGCTCAGACTTCTTCACCACCGAGTGATGTTACGAAGGTCTGAGGTCATCACTTAAGATGTTATCCTCATAATTTCTGATGTAAAAATGGAATAGGAGCTGTCATAGGAACTAATCTTTTTATTAATAACCTCTTCTAAATAAGATGGTACATTTACATAAAATTCTACGCAACATCATATGTAATATCTCTTTAGGTGGTCAGCATTCCATGGGTTAGTGAAAGGTTCTCCTTCTAGGTTTTCTATCCTGTAAGTTCCAGGCAAAACCTCTTCTGTTACTTTGTAGGGGCCATGCCAGTTTGGGTGTAGCTTATTTACCTTTTGTAGGGTCTTCTTTAGCACTAGGTCTCCCACTGTAATGGGTCTTGACTTCACCCTTTGGTTGTAGAATTTCGCTGCCCAGGCTGCTTTTTTGACCTCTGCGTCTTCTCTTTTTTCTTCGATAAGATCCAGGTCTAGCCTCCTCTCTTACCCATTGCTGTCTGGGTCGTAGGTCTGAATCCGATGAGTTGGTAGTCCTACTTCCATTGGTATGACGGCCTTTGAGCCATGTGGCGGATTGAATGTGGTTTCTCCTGTTGGTGTCCTTGCTGTGGTTCTGTAGGCCCATAACACAACGTAGACCTCTTCTGTCCATCTCCCCTTCGCATCTTCTAACCTCTTCTTGATTCTGTCCAAGATGGTTCTGTTTGTGACCTCGGTCTGTCCATTTGCCTGAGGTCGACCAGGGGATGAGAAGAACTGTTTAATCCCCACTCTTAGGCAATACTTTTCTAAGGAGGAGTTCTTTAACTGGGTCCCATTATCCAAGATGAGAGTGTTTGGGAGGCCATATCTGCATATGATGTTCCTCCAAATGAACTGGAAGGTCTTCTGCTCCGTAATTGTTATCATCGGTTCTGCCTCCACCCACTTTGAAAAGTAGTCAATGGCAACTATCAAGAATCTATAGTTGTTGACAGCTCTTGGCAAAGGTCCTACCAAGTCAATTCCCCATATCGCAAATGGCCATGGAGAAGAGATTGACGTCATAGGCTGATGGGATTGATGAGGGATAGTGGCAAACCTTTGACATTTATCGCACCTCTTCATATAGTCTACAGCGTCCTTAGACAAGGTAGGCCACCAGTATCCCTGAGTGATGATCCTCTTGGCTAAGGGCCTTCCCCCTATGTGGCTAGAGCAAGAACCCTCATGAACCTCTTGTAAAACCCGGGGTACTTCCATGGGATGCACACATCTGAGGAGAGGCAATAGAAACCCCTTTTTGTAAAAGAAGTCTCCTATCATTGAGAACTTGGCAGCCCTGTATCTCAACTTTCTCCTTTCCATCTTGGACTCAGGCAGCTCTCCCTCTCTTAGGTATCTGACGAGCAGGTCGATCCATGAGTATCCTAGGTTCACATTGTGACATGGGCTACATACCTCGTCCTCCTCGATGGTTGCCTTTCCTAAGACCTCGATTGGAATGGTCCTTCCCATATCTATCTTCACTGCTGAGGCCAGCCTTGCCAATGCATCAGCGTGATTGTTGCTCAGTCGAGGCACTCTCTTCAATTTTGCTTATTCAAAATATTCTAACAACCTTCTTACCTTCTTTAAGTACTTGGCCATCCTTTCGTATTTGGCCTCGTATATCCCCAATACTTGATTGACAACCAACATTGAGTCACTATGGAGTAGGAGTCACTTTACTCGAAGAGTTGTTGCCAATAAGAGACCTGCTATCATGGCCTCATACTCGGACTCGTTATTTGAGGCCTGGAAGTTAAATCTCAAGGCGTATTCAATGCTGGTGCCATCTGGAGCCGAGAATATTAGTCCCTCTCCGCTTCCACTGTCACAGGAAGAGCCATCAACGAAGAGGCTCCAGACGTCTGTACCTGATGAGAAGACCCCTTCTCTCATAACCCCCTTCTTGAAGAGGTATCGATCCTCTTGGTTCCCTTCTATTCCGCTCCGGTTTTTGCCTGAGATGACCTCTTACCAATCTCAGAAGACATTTGGTGCTGTCTCTTCTGAATCTCATAAGACACTACGGGTCGTCTCTTCGCTGTCATATAAGCCTTTCTCTGTCTCGGCCTCTTCCAAACTTCTACCGGCCTCTTCCCAGGTGAATTCTGACACAAAGTCTGCGAGGGCCTGCCCCTTGATGTATGTCCTAGGCTGGTAGGTAAGATCATATTCTCCTAGTTCGATGGCCCAGGTCATCAATCTTCCGGACTTCTCAGGTTTGTGCAGAACCTGCCTTAGTGGGGAGTTAGTGAGGACTACCATGGAGTGAGCTTGGAAGTAAGGCTTCATTTTCCTTGAGGCATGTATTGGGGCATAAGGCAACTTCTCCATTCGGGGATAATTTTGTTCAGACCCTTGAAGGGCCTTACTGTTGAAGTACATAGGCCTCTGGACCCCATCCTCTTCCCGTATGATGGCCGCGCTGGTGGCTGATTCAGAGACTGCCAGATACACAAACAAACTTTCCCCCGTGATGGGTCGAGACAGCAACAAGGGAGACCCTAAGTAGGACTTGAGTAGGTTGAAGGTTTTTTCACACTTTTCGTCCCATTGGAAGGACTTTTTTAGAACTTTAAAGAATGGAAGACACTTGTCCGTTGCCCTAGAAACAAACCTGTTAAGGGCAGCCACTCTTCCCGTGAGTCTCTGGACATCCTTGATACTCCTAGGATTCTTCATGTCAAGTAATGCCTTGATTTTCTCAGGGTTCGCTTCAATCCCTCTCTGATTAATAATGAATCCCAGGAACTTCCCAGCTTCTACTCCGAAGACACACTTTGCTGGGTTGAGTTTCATTCTGTACGAGTCCATGACATCGAAGGTCTTCTCAAGGTCCGCTACGTGAGTACATGCTTTCAGGCTCTTCGTTAGCATATCGTCTACATATACCTCCATGGTCTTACCTATTTTCTCTTCGAACATCTTATTGACAAGACATTGATACGTTGCCCCGCATTTTTCAGACCGAAGGGCATCACCTTGTAGCATTACGTCCCTTTGTCAGTAATGAAGGTTATCTTCTCAGAGTCTTCAGCATCCATGAAGATTTGGTTATAGCCTGAATAAGCATCCATGAAGCTCATGAGCTCATGCCCTGCCGTTGCGTCCACCATCTGGTCTATCCTAGGTAAGGGATAGCTGTCTTTCGGGCAAGACCTATTCAGGTCAGTGAAATCTACACACATTCGCCACTTCCCATTGGCCTTAGGCACGATGACTGCATTTTAGAGCCACTCCTAATAGGTAACCTCTCTTATGAACTCGACCTCTTCCAACTTTTTTACCTCTTCCCGGATGACGTCGTACTTCTCCCTGGAGTAGACTCTTCATCTCTGATTGATTGGCTTGGCATCTCTGTCCACGTTGAGCTTGTGGCTCATGACCTCAGGGTCGATGCCAGGCATGTCTGCGTGACTCCATGCGAAGACACTCTGTCTCCTCCTGAGGAAGTTTATCATCTCTTCCTTGATTCCTGGCTCTAGGGACTTACCAACCTGGACGGTTTTTTCCGGCTCTTCCTCATTGAGGACAATGGATTCTACCTCTTCCGCAGCCTCACCCTTCTTCAATTTTGTTTCGTTTCTTGGGTCATGAGTGTCAATGCTGTAAGTGGTGGTTGCTCTCTTATGGGCTTCTCTCTCTTAGTCCGAGTTGAAGTAACACTCTCGCGCCATGGTCTGGTCCCCTTGCACTTCCCCTACTCCATAAGGATTCGGGAATTTTAGCATCTGATGGACCGTCGACAGCACAACTTCAAACTCTTTAAGGACCACCCTTCCTATGATGAGGTTGCAGGCCGAGAAGACATTTTCGTCCATAACAAAAAAGTTTATCTTCTTGGTCAGCCTCCTAGGCCACTCATCCCCCATCCGTACATTCATCTCATACATGCCCAATGGGTGGACCTTTTCGCCACTGAAGCCTATCAATGGGTGATGATAGGGCACCAGCCTTGCCCTGCTAAGACCCAGGCTCTTGAAGCAAGGCCAAAACATCATGTCTGTTGAGCTTCCCCCGTCTATGAGGATCCTCCGTGCCTCGCACCCATGCACCCTTGTTGTTATGACCAAAGGGTCATCATGGGGGGCTAAGATACCCTTGAAGTCGAGTCTGGAGAACCCCACTACGAGGATGTCCATTTCTACCTTCTTACTCTTCTGCACTGCATCAGAAGACGTTAGATTCATAACTTCGAGCTTGGCCAATGACCTGGCCTCTACTATATGAGCCTTCCTGTCGGCTACCTCAGAGCCACCTCCTGCAAATCCCCCACATATGGTGCTAACACCAAAGGAGATCATACCGACCCTCTTCACCAGGGTGTTGTCATCCTTTGGCCGAAGATCCAGGTCGTCTTCATCATCTCCTTCTGAATCATCGTCCCTTCTATCCGGGACATTACCACGACATCTGTCATTTCTTCTTTTCTTAGGGTCATCTCTTCCACCCTTTGGAGCCTTACCATCCACATACTTCCTCAGCTTTCCAGATTTCAGCATCTTCTCAATCTCATCCTTTAAAGCGAAGCATCTATCTGTGACATGGCCATGATCCTGAGGGAACTCGCACCATAGGTTTTTATTCCTCTTATGTGGAGAGGCCTTCAGTTTCTCTGGTCACCTCAGAGTCCGGTCAGTCTTAATCTCATTGAGGATGTGCTCACAGCTCACAGTCAGAGGAGTGTAATGAGCGAACTTGTCATCTCCTGACCTCTTCTTCCCCTCTTTCTTACCTTGGGACTTTCCCGTGCCACCGCGGTTCTCCTCCTCACACTTGGCGGCAATTGCGTCTTCCGTATTCATCATTTTCCCTGCGGTTTCCAGCAGCTCCTCCATAGACCTAGGGGGTCTTCCGCCAGTTTCCACAATAGCTTCCCCTTCTGGAGGCCTCCTATAAGGGCGGTCATGGCTATGCTCTCTTCATAATCTTCCACCTCCAATTTCTCTTTGTTGAATCTTGCTATGTAGTCTCTTAGGCTCTCACCCTTGGCCTGTTTGACATACAGCAGGTTGGTAGTCTTCTTTTGAGGTCTTACCCCAAAGCAGAAGTTGTGGATGAACTGCTCAGCCAAGCCTTTGAAGTTCTCAATTGAGTTCTTTGGAAGGGAGGTGAACCAACTGTGCGTTGCCCCTATCAAGGTCCCTGAGAAGGCCATACACTTCATCTTATCGGGTATCGAGTAAATGTCTGCTGCCGACTGGTTCATCTCGATATAGTGTACAGGGTTAGTACTTCCATTATACTCGGGAGTCATTATAGGAGGCTTGAACTTGGCTGATGTTGGGAACCCCACTATCCTAGCCACAAATGGGGAGACCTCTGAGTAACCCCTTTGTAATGGGTCCCTCCTTTTAATGAGATCTCCTATCTTCTCCTCAAGGCGTTGGATAGAATCATTCCAGGATCTTCTGTCATCAACTTGGCCGAGGTTATCCTCTGCCACCTCCCTGCGATGGACAGAGGGTTCCCCAACCGCGACACGTTGGTTGTTGATCTCTTCCTATTCCCTGCCTCTTCTTTCACAGGGTCGGCCTTGGTCTGGCCGACCCTGCCTATTCCCTCTTTGAGAGCCTGCTGTGCTCCTTGACCTTGACAACCCCTGTCTTAGGTCATTCATTGGGCCCAGTCTCTCAAAGGCCGACCCTCTGCTCAACCTATCAAAGGCCGACCCTCTTTGTTGGGCCTCTTCACCTCTTCGGGTGACACATCCTTGACTCTGCCTAAGAGGTCGTATAGTGTTATTTGACACCTCATACGGCTCCCAGCAGTCTTCTGGGGATTCTTCAGCTTCTAGGTCATCATACCTGTCCTCTAGGAAAGGGTTTCCCTGCCTCCCTAGGCGCAAGCGCCTAGGGTCAGCAACGTCCCTTCTCCCCTGGGGTGCAGTCTGGTCCTTCATTAGCGCCTGGGGTGGTCCCCTGGCATCAGGATGAGGCTGAACTGCGGCCGGAGTGATCATGTCCGGTGAGACTCCAGGTGGCATCATAATAGTTTGACTGAGCTGAGCAAATTGCTCCTTCATGGCTTGTTGTGTTGCAGCTAAATATTTCAAGGCCGCTGCTACCTCCGCCATTTCAGACTGGGGGGGCGCCTGACTGGAGCTAGGCCCTCCACCCCCGGGCGGCGGAAGAGGCGGTGGTAAGTCTGGTGCCATATGTTAACACTATAGAGCTTGAGTAGCAAATGAGCTTAGCACCTCACAGGACCTCTTTCAATGGTGAAACAGCTCCACGCTAGGGGGAGGCCTGGTTCACCACCAGAGTCTCTGGGGAGGTTAAGTAGAAAAAGAGGAAAATATAGTTTCTCATTCCCACAGATGGCGCCAAAATAATGATGCTGAAATTAGCACCACCAGATAAGGTGTTTTCAAGCCCAATCTAAGAACAACAATGGCAGCATAGTTATGTAAAAGGTAAGAGAATAAGATGAGGAGAAGAGGAGAGATAGCCAGGATATAAGTGGTTCAACCTAAATTGGCCTACGTCCACTGTGTGTGTGTGTGTGTGTGAATAACCTCACTGCAACAAGGTACTAACGGCCATGGATACAATCTCTCAAGCTTTCTCTCTCTACTGTGTATGTAGTCAGAGTTTCAGCTAGGGTTGAATATCTGGCCCTCTCCAGGTAGAGGATGACCTATATATATATATAGGACTTAGGGGGTGTAGTGTACCCCCATGCATGTAATATGCACATGTGTGTTAGCCTCACCAATAGGGGGAAACCACCTGTCACTATCACATGTAAGGAATGATGATGAAATATTCTCCCCACGTGTGGAGAATAATCTTGTTACAACTGATTTGTGCCCATGTGTCCTTATCCAAATGTCAACAGATGCTCTGCCGCCATAATGGTGCGTGTCCTCGGCCTGGGAGAGGCCGAGTTGTAAAGGCTTGATATTCATTCAATCCAAGATGTGCCATAGGGAGTCTCGGCCTGATCTCAGCTGAGACAGTATGCTGGGGTCGGCCCCAGCCGAGGTTGGAATGATTCCATGTTGAAGATTACCAAGGCTTCTTGTCACCTCGGCCTACACTCGACCGAGGTTACCATACCCAGGTATATGAGAATGCTGTTGATGCCTGTGATGCGCGTAGTGTCCATTTGAAATGTAGGTGATAGTGTCGGCCTGGGCTGACCTTACTAAGGCCGAGGGCTGATATCGTGGGCCCATGACTTATCCAGGGTCGGTCAATATCTCGGCCATCACCTCGGCCGAGGTCACACTTGGGGCATATCACCACTGACCAATGCTTCCACATTATAAATGTGATCCAAGGCCTAATTGACTAGGGTGTTATTTCCCCACCAGATAATCCTAAACCCAATACCACTCATAATCCACTTCCAGCACATAAAAATGCCCTTTTCTAGAGAGTAAACCAGAATTGGACCCATCTAATCAAATTGCACCCAACAAAATGACCGTCATCCCTGCGGTCTCACCCAAAGAGCTCAAGATTTGCCCATCCTTTCTCATGCACCCTACCTTCTTCATTAATCAAGCATTGTCACTCCTTACAAGGTATTGCATTACCATTTCACCTGATCGAGGGGTGGGGGGCATTGAGTCACCAACAACCTACTCTTAGAATTTGGGCTGAAATTTCCCACCGAAACGGTCGTCGATTATCAGATGTTTAACGACTTGTTTATGGAAGCCCAGAAGTAAGTTCGGGAATCATATGAATGGGAAGTACCTATTAAAGAAGTCATTCGATATGATGTGTTACAGATCATGGTCAATATGTTTTGAAAGACAAGTTAAATCTGAAGCATCTCTAAGTTGCTCACCGCTATGAACCTTTAGGTTATATGATGAATTCGTAGAGGTTGTTGAATGTCTTAATTACTCTTAGAAAGAGGGCATAGTCACCACCGGATGTGGGGATGATTTTGATAGCTCTAATGATAAACCAAGTCAGGAAGAAGTTAGTCCAATATCCATCTTGTGTGAAATGATATCCATTGAGTATTTGTGCGACCATGTTGACAAGAAGATAAAATCAGGGACATAAATTTTCTTTCAAGATAGTAACTATAGGGTCCAAGACCACAAACATGAAGTGCATCCTCTCACCTAGAAATCCATGACAACTACCGAGAACTCTGAGGAAGGTGATTTTTAAGACTCATTATCCTTCGGACACTGGGGCTGAGTCTATGCAAGATCTACGCAGATGCCGCGTCGTTGGACCCATCCGCTTAAATCAAAGCTGCTAACAAGCCTCTCCTTAACTGGAATGCCATACCTGGCCAAACTTCTTAGATTCAACCTAATCCTATTATTTACCCTGTCTAAGTCTCTTCACCTATTATTGGTTTTACTTTTCCATATATCAATGTAACTGAGACCTCTTTTAATGAGGTTCTCAATGCTTTTGTTCTCGAAAATAAAATAAACGAGGATTTTGAGTATCTTGCTATACCTTATATTAATTGTCTTGATTTTAATCAAACATTTGATGATGATGATGATTATTTTGCAAATGAATAATTCTCAACTGATCTTAATAAGGAGAATAACAAACAACATAACTGCGTTTAAATTGCTGATGATGGGACTGTTGTTATTAATGTCGATTATAATAGCTATTAGCGTGAGATTAAGATAGGGTCCACCCTTATAGAGCATGAGCGTGCACAATTTGAAGAATTACTAAAATAATTATTGGATGTCTTGACATCTTACTATGATGAAATGCTCGGTAATGACCTAAAAATATCTTAGCATGAGATTCTGACATTTCCAAAATGCAAATTGGTCAAACAAATGCTAAGGAAACTCCATATTGAATGGTCTTTAAAAGTCAAAGATGAAATGGTCAAATAGTTGAATGTGGGTTTCATTCGAATAGTCGAATACCGAACATGGCTTGCCAATATCATCCCCGTGCTGAAGTCAGGAGGAAAAGTCCGCATGTGCATCGACTAACGGGATTTGAATTAAGCATCCCCATATGATTACCCATTACCCATCATCGACATGATCATGGATAACATAGCTAGCCATGCCCTCAAGTCATTTATTAGCGGATTAATCGGATATAACCAGATCAAAATGCACCCTAACCATCAGGAGAAAACCTCCTTCATCACCCCATGGGGAACCTTTTGTTATACTGTCATTCCATTCAGACTCAAGAACACCGGTGCTACCTACCAAAGGGCTTCCATAACCATTCTGTACGACTTTATTCATAAGGAGGTCGAAGTCTATGGGGATGACATGATCATTAAATCAAAGACTCGGGAAGCCTATATCCCCGCCCCTCAAAAGTTCTTTGAGCGACTGCGATAATACCAGATACGACTAAATCTATTGAAATGTGCTTTCAGCATTATGAAAGATAAACTCTTGGGATTCATGATCAATGAGAAGGTAATTAAAGCCGACTCTGCCAAGATGAAATCCATACTTGAGTTTCCACCACCACAGACGGAGAAGGAAATTTGAGGGTAAACTACAGTACATCAGTCGATTCATCAGCCAACTAACTTCTATCCACAAACCTATTTTCAAACTCCTCTGAGAAGACTCAAATAAAGTCTGGAGTGAGGCCTGCCAAGAAGCCTTTGACCAAATCAAGTGATACCTCACTCGATCTTTGGTGCCCATGCCTCCGTAGACAGGTCTCCCCCTCCTTTTGTACTTAATCGTAATAAATAACGCTGTAGGGGATTTGCTATCTCAATATATTGAAGAATCTCGCAAGGAAAGAGACATTTATTATGCTAGTAAAAAACTGACTGGGTACAAAGTTAACTACACTGCTTTGGAGAAAGCGCGTGTTACCCTAGTTTGGGTCTTGCAGAAGTTACGGCTCTACATGACTGCCTTTCTCATCAGACTAGTATTCCGAATGGATCCCATCCAATACCTGCTAGAAAAACCCGCTATGTCCAGTCGAATGGACTATTGATTGATGTTATTAGTCGGATTCGATATTGTGTACATCACACAAAAGATAATGAAAGGGAGAGCCATTTCTGCCTACCTTACTGATTACCCTATGGAAGGAACTGATGTTTAGATCTATGAATTCCCAGAAGAATATATTTTCTACACCTCTCAAGAAGACCTTAGATGGTAATTATTCTTTGATGTGGTGGCTAATAAGAATGGATACGAAATTGGGATACTCTCGATCGCCCCTAATGACTCTCACACCCCTATTTCCATCAAAATAGACTTCCTTCGCACCAATAATATAACTGAGTATGAGGAATGTACTGTAGGCCTCAAAATTTCCCTCAAGATAGGTATCAATCACCTAGATGTTTACGGAGACTCTTACCTCATCGTCGGCCATGTCCTCAGGAAATGAAAAGTTAAAGACGAGAAGCTACTACCCTTCCATGCCCCCCTAGAAGTGAGGGCCTCCTAGTTTAAAGATGTAACCTTCCACTACCTACCTCATATAAAGAACAACCTAGCTAATTCCCTTGTTACCCTAGCCTCCATGGTCGACATGCCTGAGGGAATAACAATGGCTCATCTCCCGATTCATAAATAAGCCATGCCCACTCACTACTACTACATCGAGCTCATCACTAAGAAAGATTTTGATATGGACGGGTTAGATTACTATGATATTTGGCACGTCCTTAAACATCGTAGGTATCCCCAAGACGCAGATAGGAAAGTCCATGCGAACCTTTGCAAATTGGTTGCCCATTATATCATATGCGACAAAGCACTTTTTAAAAGAAACTTCAATTGAACCCATTTTCACAAATAGCAGGGGCTGATGTTAAAGAAATGATGCTAAAGATCCACAATGGGGAATGCAAGCCCCATATGAACGATCATATTCTTACTAAGAAGATCATCCATCAAATTTGATTCAAGATTTTATTGCCTACGTTCGAAGATGCCTCAAATGTCAGCAGTTTGTCAATCTCCAACACTTGCCTCCTCGAGAACTATACAACATGGCCTCTCCTTGACCTTTATGCACCTGGGGAATTGACATCATAGGGAAGGTTACTCTTAAAGCTTCAAACTGTCACGAATTTATCCTGATCACCATTGATTACTTTTTCAAATGGGTTGATGTCGCGTCATACGCAGTGCTAAATACCAAGAAAGTGGCCAAGTTTGTCAGAAAGATCATCATCAGCCAATACGGAATTCCCAAGGAGTCGGTACCATATAATGGACTCCACTTCAAAGTTGATGTCACAAAACTAGTTGATAAGTACATGATTCAAAGACACAAATCTTCTCCCTACTAACCTCAAACCAATGGTGTTGTCAAAGCTTCCAATAAAATCCTCAAAACTATAATCAACAAGATAAATAAAAGTTGCAGATATTGGTCCAATCGGATCCCTTACGACCATTGGAACTACCGTACTTCAATCAGAACACTTAGTGGGGATACCCCTTATTCTTTAGTTTATGTCATGGAAGTAGTCCTACCCATTGAGCTAGAAATACCTTCCCTATGCATCATGCTTGAAAGAAAAGTTAGCGAAGAAGACTAGCATTAGAGCCGCTTTGATGAGGTATCACTCTTGGATAAAAAGAGGCTTAAGGATCTATACCATATACAGGGGTATCATGTCCAGATAGTGCGATCATTCAACTGAAAGGTCAAGGACCGCGATGTCCAGGAATGAGACCTTTCCCTCAAGGAGATCATAGTACCCGTTTGGGACCCCAGAGAGAAATTCAAACCGAATTAGAGTGCCCCTAAATTGTAAAAAAAATTCTTTCAAGCAGCACCTCTATGCTCATAGACCTTGACGGAGAAGGGATGACATGTTCAGTCAACTTTGATCGCCTTCAGAAATTTTACACCTAGTTCAAAATCTCGACACGCTACGACTCTTCTCATCCCCCTTCTATTAATAAAAACAAATTCATTCCCCTACCCATAACTACGTGGGACATGGTCCTTTCAAAAACATTCCTTTTTAAAATGAGACTCATAAATTTTTTCAAAACTCTCATAGGTACGTAGGCCACCCATGCACCATACATGGGCCTGGTCTCCTTATTTTTCAAAAAATGATATTCTTTTTTCTAACCTTCCAGAACAGCGGTCCATATTATCATTCACATAAACAAAAGGATTATGTATGCCTTAGAGATTGATATAGATAATTCAAATGCAAAACTCATTTAGAGACACAACAAAATATGATCAGAATAATTTTTATTTCTCATAAAGGAATACATCACCATTACATGAAGTACTAGTGAAGGGAGTTGAACAAACCCACCCTTTCCACTAAAAATGTCATCTTAAACAAGCCCAATCATTACGAGCTTCATAAAACTTATCCCTAACCCCATAGAAACCCCAAAATCATTCGAAACACAAATTATCCTAGCTTCACAAAATGTTATCCTTGCTTCATAAACATTGTCCTCAACTACCAGATAGCCCCTCTTTATCATCATAAATAACCCTCTAGGTCCCCTAGTCTCCCACTCCTGGTTAACACTCCGTATGCACTCTATGGAGCGATACACCCTGACAAGCTTGGACTAAACCACAATACCTTCCTCCATGGTGTCGAAAGAGACAAGCCACCATTTTTCAGTATCTTCCTCCATAATCTTATCCACTAACTAGTTCCACAACCACTTCAAGTAGTCCATAGAAACATGCCAAGCCCCTTCTATAAATTGTGGCAAAGTGGTAGACAGCGGGAAGTGCTTCCATAAGAAGCCTAGTATCATCCATAATGATTCAGTCAGGTCCTCCACTGGGAAGAAGTTTGTTATGCGAGGAGTCACAATTTGTTCCCATACGACTTGGCACAAAAGTAGCCAAAGGAAATAAAAAGAAGTCTGGAAAAGGCCAACCAACTACATATACCGGTACTCTTCTAGATCCAAAACAGGCTGCAAGTCTCCCCACCATGGCACCGACCAACGAAGACACCGAGTTCCATATTCCATAAACCAGTTGTCCCAGTCCTTTGTCTATGGGCCAAAACTGAATAAAGGATAGACAAGGAAATTAGGCACACCCACCAAGGGATACTTAGGAGGGGTCGCCAGATGAAACCTCTCTACAAGTCACATGAACAAAATTATGGGGCTCCCTCTAGAAAAATTAGAACGACCCTCTTTCCAAGCATTAAGACCGTCCAGGGTGTCCGGCAACACCACCAACGCAGGATTAGGGCGGTAAGACATCCATGTCACTATCGCAACCACTAGAGGATCAACTATTTATTCCCCTATCACCGATAAAACCGTCGCAGTAAGGCCCAAAGTAACGACTCTGAGAATGCCAACTTCATTAAAGACCCTCAGGCACACTGAATACATAACCATCCGAAGAGAATTATCATCCATTAACCAACGGACGAGCCACCGAAGGAGAAATATGGAGAAACTTCTCATAAAAAGCCTGGGGAGAACAAGAAAAATCGGGCATAGCCACCACAAAACTAGGGCTAACCTCCAATATTACTAAGATTTTCTCGTAGGTAGGACATACCTCGTCTGGGAAAAAATGGAAGACATGGTCCTCGGGGTACTAGAATTGTACTGCCACTGCTAGCAAGTTCCAGTCTATGGCTCGATTATGTAACAAAGAAACCTGACGCAAGCTGAAAGTGTCAAAATTAACATTGTAAAGGCACATGGCCTCGAAACCTTCAAGATAAGAGGTGAATTCTTCATATATTGGAAGAGCCATTTGGGGAATAGAAATTGAGAAGCAATAAAAGAAATATGTGTTCTGGTGCAGAAAATACACCCCACACCCCTCATTTTATACCCATAATCCTTGGCAAAAAAATATAATTTCCGAAAAATCGTTTAACTCTCTTCCCTACCAAGTGAAGAAAAGTGCAATCAAAGCCTAGGAGTGATTTAACTGGACTCCTATGCCGATAGGCAGGTCAAGGGGTATGGTAATTGACGACCCTTCTTTTAGGAACAAAATACATTTTTCTCCTTTTGCCCAAAAATCAATTTCCAAAAATACGTTTCTCAAAATAAATTCCTCTAAAGGGAAATTCTATTTCAACCAAGCCTTCAAGGCTTTACTCTACTAAAAAATTCAAAAAACATAATTTTGTAACTTTTTCTCAAAACGGATCCTCAGCAGCAAATTAAAGTGCATGTATAGTAATCCACTAAATCAAAAGAATAAAACAAAAAGATGCATCTCTTTTTGCCTTTTTGTGTCTCTTTTCAGGTACAAAGCCACTAAATCAAGCATACAACATGGTCAATGCCAAGCTCCACCAGTCACAACTACAGATCTACAAGAAAATCTCAAAAGGAAAGAATAAAAAATAGATGCCACCTCATCCACCGCACCACGTGATGCACCGGCAACCTCTTTATCTACACCTGCATGCCCATAATCCATGCAGCCCCGAACAAAAACTCCAAGGATAGAAGGTCACCTACATCCCTAACAAAGATTCAATAATCCACCCAAAAGAAAAGTTCTTATCCCCCACCTCATACTGACTAGCAGCCACCTTTTGCTCTTCCCAAAGAAGTCCAAGAGTCCGTGCCATTGTCAATTGGCACCCCTCAAGCCTTCCTATAGCTAATCCCTTAATATTTTGTACAAGAAATGTTAGACAAATACAGAAATTGCCCAAACAATTCTTGAAAAATATGGAACATTATTTTCTCTCAAGAAAATCATTTTTGGGGCACTAAGCCCCTTACAAACTCTCAAAATCCCCAACAATATTAATCTTACACTCTTATCCTTAGCATACTCCACAGTAGAACCAATGATGCGCCCGCATTCAAGTCCACTACAGTTCCCCAACTAGAACCGCAAACTAAATATCCCCAGTGGAATTTCGAGACAACATAATTTCCAGCGGAACCACAAGTGCACCTGCACCCCTAAAATAGTTTATATTTCCCAGGATAGCTATTCCCCATGTTACAATTTAAGGTCCTCAAAATTGACCTCGACCCTCAAAATTTATCACATAGAACTTTAGGTCCTCTGAATTGACCTTGACCCTAAAAATTGGTCACCCCAACTATAGGTCCTCAGAATTAACCTCAACCCTTAGAATGGTTGCCTAAACTTTAGGTCCTCAGAATTGACCTTGGCCTTCAAAATTTGTCATCACAACTTTAGGTCCTAAAAATTGACCTCGACCCTCAGAATTGGCCTCGACCCTAAGAATTGGTCTCCCTAACTTTAGGTCCTTAGAATTTTTTAACACAACTTTAGGTCCTCAGAATTGATCTTGGCCCCAAGAATTAGTTCTCATAACTCAATGTCCTCAGAATTGACCTCGAACCTCAGAATTGACCGTCACAACTTAAGGTCCTCAGAATTGACCTCAACCCTCAGAATTGGTCATCACAACTTTAGGTCCTCAGAATTGACCTTGGCTCTTAGAATCTACAGTCTCCATCATAATTTTAGAATTAACCCCAACCCATTGAATCATTCATCGTCGTCTCCTTAGGTCCATAGAATTGGCATCGACCCTTTGAATCGATCATCCTCATATCCTTAGGTCCTTATAACTGACCTCGCCCCTCTAAATCGATGAACCTCATCCTCTAGGTTCAAAGAATTTACCTAAAATCCTCTTCCCTAATGTCGATGTGGTGTCTATCATTCGTTGGACTTCATTTATTCCAAGCTCACCTGTCGAGGGGATCTCTATATACACCCTATCCTCGGACCCCCTAAGAACCTCCTTAGGTCCCTAACATTCATTCTTTCAACGTAAACCCTTGTTCATACTCTAAGTGCTAATCTAAAGGCCACTGGGCGCTCTTGAGCTCCGTTTAACTCCGGTCAACTTTCTTGTTTGATCGAAAGTTCAATGAATATTCTAAGGGATCTAAATTACCTTTCCAACAGTCTACCTCATGCATAAATCTGCCTTATGATCCGAACTAACAATCCTTTTTACCCTAAAAACTGATCTAAAGTCTAGTGTGTGACACCCCGACTAATTAAATACCGGGTAGCTACTCCTTTATTAAATTAAATCAAAATGCCAAGTTGGCTCAGTTAATAGCATCACTGTCGAAAACATTTTATTATTACTAACCACCTAGTATTTAAAAAGTAAGTTGTTAAATTTTAATTAAAGTCTGATTAACATGCAGTAAAAGATTTAAAGCAAGAATAATATCACCATTCACCGTAACGAAATAATAGAATAACCATCACATGATATAAATAAATCCGGAGGAAAAACTCCTCACAACAAATCCCACAGCTGAAATAAGTAACGAAATACTGAATACTGAATTAATACATGCCAAAGTCTGAAAAACTGAAATGGAAATGTCTCTAATAGAATTTGGGCAACATGCCCTACAACTGAGGAATACTCAGGATAGAATCCAAATGATAGAAGCGTCTAAAAGCAAATCCCTGTAACTTCCACAAACAGCTACAACTCGTCATCGGAATGAGAATCCTATGCGTGGTGTCCTTGTGGCTGGGCACCTAAAAATGGTTTTACAAGAAAATAGATTGGAAAGCAAACGGGTCAGAGCCCGATTGTGGAGATATTTTAAAAACCTACAAGTGCTTTAAAAACATTTAAAACATTAAATGCAAAGTACATGTTAGGACGTGCACTCACATGAAATTCTCACCTCTCGACTAAATGTGCACTCCTAACGTAAGTACCCATCTAAAATGACACTAATCCCTAGCTAAGTGACATCATACCTAGCTAGACTGTCATAGGTTATACTCTTATTACTCGGTTCCCATTGACATCCTAACGTTACCAAAGAATAGGGGCTTTACTTAAACTCAGATTCTCAATATGTAATAAATTTCACAATTGGTTAGCCCGTTATGTTTTCTCAAAACAATACCATAGTTTTATTCACAATATTAACATGAAGTTCCCATCAATTAAGTGTATATTATTCACATCATAAATATACAATACAAGCACCCCGAGACTAGCTGCGGTGCACACATACTCTGCTATCCATCCCGGTACATCACGTACTTAAGGATTACATATTCCGAATCTCTCAGGAACAGTTCACAGATAACAACATCACAAATAATGGTGGCGAACACAGTCACATCACATGGGTCACGCATATACCTGCGCTCCCACGATCAGCAGACTTATTAACATCCCAATAAGTCCTTCTCTGACCTATGTTCATCGAGGTAACCAGTCTAAATCCGGGCAACACAAGAATTAGAGGGCCCTAAGCAAACGCAAACCTCTCGTGATAGCAAGTATGGTAGGTATGTCATACATATATACTAAGTATGCACACGTCTTAGTAATCACCATAATATATTGGTACATATCTCTTCTCGTACTGACATATAATACTACACCATTTATATGTTCCCGATTAATATAATTAATTAGACCGTCGATAGCTCACATCGTAATAGACACTCACGTCCAACTTCACATTTTCCCTTAGGTTCAAACTACACTTCTAGGTTTGACTCCTCATAATATCCCAAACACCCCAAATATATCAATCACTCATCAAGGAAAGGCTATCTCTACCTATACACAAGGTTACTGGGCACTCGGGATCAAAACAGGCTAAAAAGCCTAAACTGCCAACTCGTTCGAAGTCTCGTTTGAACGAGGCTGTTCGAACGAGACTTCGTTCGAACGAACTGAGTCTTCTAACGAGATCTCGTTCGAATGAAGTGGGCTTTCTTATGAGATATCGTTCGAACGATCTTATCGAATTGACTTCATCCTCGTTAGAAGTCAATGGTCAACTCGTTAGAAGCTCGTTCGAACGAGCTCGTTCGAACGACCTGGGTAGGTCTTCTAACGAGTGGCCAGATTCAAGCCCAAAATTTTCTACTCGTTTTTCACCAATTTCTACTCCTCAATTCTCCTCTAAAATTCGTCCCAACAACGTTTTAAGGTCTCTAATCAATCCTAAACATATCAAGGTCACATACTAACGTGTTTTAAGGAAATAATTCATCCTAAACATCACCAAATCACAAGTCCCATCACTTTTCCCCAATTTTTCAAGAACATAAACCCTAAGATTATAAATCATCAATTTCCAGAAATAAATCCATTTTTATAACACATAAACTTATGATTCTCTTAATTCGATCTTCCAATAACATTTCTACATGCAAACCTATCTCCAAAATTTATTAACAACTCCAGTTTCATGGGTTTTCAATTATCTCCTAATTAATTATGATTATTGAATAGTCTAAGCATGGAAGAAGCATTTACTGCATAAAAACGTATATTAAACCACTTGCCTTGATTCAATCTCAGATTTTGATGACGATTTGATGAAGCTCTCTCTCTCCAATCTTTTCTCCTCTATCTCTCTCTTTCCAAGCTTTCTTCTCCAATAGCTATGGTGGCTAGGGTTTGTTTTGGGAAAGTATTAGAAACCTAAATTCTAATAACCTACGTAGCCTATTGGGTTAACATGGGTTGGTTAGTGGTTTAGTGGGTCAAATCCACATTAGATATAATTTACTAATTTTCGTCACTTTTAATTCCCAAAAATACAAAATTACCAAAATACCCTTTATGTTGCCGGTATGGCCTAAAAATACTCCGGGACCCAAACTAAACCCCCGGCTAGTGTTTTCTGACTATCTCGACCCTTCCGGACGCGTTGGCGCACTCAAAATGACCATACGGTTAATATAATTTAAATTCACTTTTATGATTAAAATAATTATATTCTGACGCGACTGTCTCACGTGTCCCAATAAAATGTCCAAATTGCCGTATATAAATCTCACGACAAATTTCATAATTCAATATTCATATGTCATCATATATACTCAATATAGTCAAATACCAACTCACATCTCGCAAGTATTTTATCCGGATTAATTCCCAATTAATTCTCATTTAATTAATTAATCCCAAAAATAAATATCGCCAAAAATACGAGGTATTACATAGTGAGCCCCGTTGAATGCTAGTCAACTCTCAAGATTGAGATAATCTCAATGAATCTTCAAAGGGATCTAAATCCCCTTTTCTACGGTCTGCCCCTCGCGTGAATCATTCTTATGGTACGGATGAATAGCATGTTTTACTCTGAAGGGTCACGAGATGCTTTCTGTCCCCGTTAGATCTCACCCAACTCTCCAAACTAAATGAATCTGTATGAAATCTCTAAGCTCATTTAAAACCCTTTCCAACGGTTCATCCCGTGCATAAATCGGCCTTACGTTTGGATGAACAATTCATTTTCCTTCGAGAACTTCATGTCCAACGACCAACGGGCACTTTCGAGACCTGTTTGACCTCATTAAACTCCCCGACCCGGGAGTGTCTCAATGGATTTTTAAAGGACTATGAATACCCTTTCCAATGGTCTACCCCGTGCGTAATTTTGATTTATGATTTGTATTTTACGATTATTTTTTAAAAAACCTCTCCCAGACTGTCGAATAGCACCCTCATGACCCTGTCTATCGACTGCGTGTCTGGGGTTCTATGTTGATAGGCAGGTCCAAGACCATGCCAATCGATATCTCCATTTGCTTTATAAATAGCGTCCATAACCTCACCTTAAAAGGCACCCCCTGAACATCCCTCTCCGCAATTCAAAGAATATTCTCTCGAATTGAGAGTTGTTCCCTTTCTAAAAAGCCCATATCCCACATTCCCTTCCATAATTTTCTTATTTCCTTTAGTAAATTTCCCCCAGCTCTACATACCACCCTCACCCCATTGCAAGATCTGTAAATGTACACTTAATTTCAATATCAAGCATTCATAAGGAGGTCTAATTCTCCATCATTTTCTCTAAATTCTCTTATTTTATTAATAGTTGGCTTATTTTTAATTTTGCACTTTATTTCATTACATCACACGAATTAATCTCAAACCTATATTAGTAGTAATTGCACATACTCTATTTTCATAAAAAGTCCTATAAATTCCAAAAGCGGGATTCTTATCTCACTTCCTCACCTTTAAAACACATTTCTCTCTACAAGCACACATAACTACGTGGACTTTGATGCACCTTGGTCTACGCAATCATCTTTTATAAATATCCAATATTCGAGTCCTCCCTTATGGCCGTTTACAATATATATATTCTTAATGAATGTCATATTCTTGCATGCTTGTGTTTCGTCCAATATATACATTTGTTCTTTCATAACGACTTGTGATTCGGAAAATGCTCTCCTAAGGATGAATTATCTCCGTCCTTGTCCATGAAGCGAGTTAAATGGTTCCATTCTTCATTTATATTATGCACATAATCACACACTTCACGGAGTCTAGAAGGATAAGATTAACACGTGCCTATGAAAGACCGAAAGGGCGGTATGGATGCCTAACACCTTTACATTCCATAACTTAGTCCCTAGACCTTTGAACTATATTTTTTACAAGCACCAGTATCGTCTTTGATGCCGTTATCTCGGGGAGACAACATTTCTTTTGCCTATTTTATGAAAAATTTACTGGCGACTCTATCTTTATCCATTATCCCACATTGACGATGACCGAGCGCCTTGATAAAGGTCGCAATCCCGCACGCATGATGAAAGGAACCCCCTTAAAAGAAAAAAAAGAAAAGGGGGAAGCCCCCGGGAATGGACACACATATCATCCATCGGAGAATCCTTATTTTACTAACATGGATATTTTGCTCATGTTTTATATTTAAATCCCAACACTCCGCTTCATAGAGGGTTGCTAGTCTAACAACCATTTTATAAAAAAATTATTTTTGTTTATTAGTTATCGCTTTATCACATAACACCCAACTTTCTTATCTCCATTTCATTCATCCAGTTGCTATTCTACTCATAACATCCTCATCAATATCTCCATTAATCCATATCACTGAACTGAAATAACAAAAAAATATTAATTTGGTTTATCATTTTTTCTTCAATCTTTAACATTATGCTATCAGATGACTCATTAATTATTTACATTCCATATATTTGGTTTTATGTCTGCTGATTTTCAGTCGCTTAGACTCTAAAGCATTTCTCCAAGTATTTACTCTTATCGTTAAGGCCTCATTTGAAGTGTATACTAAAATTATATCATTCGCAAACAACATACACCATGGAATATCTACTTGTAAGTGTAACAACCCGCGTAATTTTGGGCTATTTTAATTATTTTTTCTGGAAAATGGAGGAAAATAAAGTTTTTGATAAAATTATTTTTATTGCTCAAATATGTTGGTTATTATTTTTAAAGGCGATAATTTCAAACGGTTTCGAAAACGGAGTTAAAACGGATTTTAAAATGATTTTAAAATGTTTTTAACTCTTGGAGTTGTTTTGACTTCCAACTCTTCGTTTCTTTGCCTTATTCAAAGCAGTCTTTTGGATTCCAACTCTTGATTTCTTTGCATTATAAAAGGAAGTCGTGGGCAACACTTTTAACATACTTTTGACACAAATTTTGGTAGCAAATATATTTTATACTCCTCTTCTTTTTATATACACATTGACCCTTAAGATTTGTGAGTTCCAACCTTAGATTATAGGTGTTATTGGGGCTATTTTGTTGGAGGTTCTTGGAGGAGCTTTTGTAGATCTTCTGAGTTGATCTTGAGGATGTGATCGTTGGTTTCTTATCATGGTTTTGAGGTATGGGGTTTTACACAATATGCTCCTTAAATCTCGCGAGTGTCATTCTATTTGAATTCTTATTTAATTGAACTCATATTTGAATTGATAAATTCATTGAAATCTGGGAAATAATTGTTGAAATTATTTTGATTCATGTGGTATCATTATATTGTTGATGAGCACGTTGTCATGAGATTTTAATATGGCACGGATGTTGGGCACCCGACAAATTCCTGTTTCCCGGGCTATGGCTTGATAAAGCATATACGGATGTGGTGAGTCTTGGTGACCCGATTAAAGTGTTGTTGAGAAATTATTGATAAAATTCTATTGAGATTTGCATTTTGATTTGAATATTCGTACTCGTGTTGTTACGTTTTATTCAATGTTAATTCATATTTGTTGAGCATAATTCCTATTGTATTGTGTACTTCCCCATATTTTCTTTTAGTGGCAGGTTGGCGCGGATTTTGGGGCGCTATGGAGATTGATTTTAGTGAGGATTGTTTGGGAAAGATTTGTATTATTTTGATGTATAGAGCAGATTTGTATTTTTATTCGAGTTAGATAGTTGTAATATTTATTCGAGAGACTTGTTGTATTTGAAGAGATTGAGATTTGTAGTTTCTCTTTTGTTGTTGTGGGACTTAGATGCTCTATACCTTGTGTATTGTGGATTTAGATTTATTTTATCGTATTAGCGCTCCGTTCGCTCTCCCCGGGCGGGCGGGGTGTTACAAATGGTATCAGAGCTTAGGTATACGGTAACCCTCAGGGCTTGGGTTTTGGGTTCATTGCGTGGTTAGCAATTTTTGGAGATAGCAAATTTTAGGTGATATTCGTGATAGGTTTCGAGATTAGAGGTGAGGAATTTATTTTTGGAGATTGTTAGCCTGATTTTTTGAGAGTTAGGCATTCGGCGAATTTCGAGGGCGAAATTCCATTATTAGTGGGGAAGTGTAACAACCCGCGTAATTTTGGGCTATTTTAATTATTTTTTCTGGAAAATGGAGGAAAATAAAGTTTTTGATAAAATTATTTTTATTGCTCAAATATGTTGGTTATTAATTTTAAAGGCGAGAATTTCAAACGGTTTTGAAAACGGAGTTAAAACGGATTTTAAAATGATTTTTAAATGTTTTTAACTCTTGGAGTTGTTTTGACTTCCAACTCTTCATTTTTTTGCCTTATTAAAAGCATTCTTTTGGATTCCAGCTCTTGATTTCTTTGCATTATAAAAGGAAGTCGTGGGCAACACTTTTAACATACTTTTGGCACAAATTTTGGTAGCAAATATATTTTATACTCCTCTTCTTTTTATATACACATTGGCCCCTGAGATTTGTGAGCTCCAACCTTAGATTAGAGGTGTTATTGGGGATATTTTGTTGGAGGTTCTTGGAGGAGCTTTTGTAGATCTTCTGAGTTGATCTTGAGGATGTGATCGTTGGTTTCTTATCATGGTTTTGAGGTATGGGGTTTTACACAATATGCTCCTTAAATCTCGTGAGTGTCATTCTCTTTGAATTCTTATTTGATTGAACTCATATTTGAATTGATAAATTCATTGAAATCTAGAAAATAATTGTTGAAATTATTTTGATTCATGTGGTATCATTATATTGTTGATGAGCACGTTGTCATGAGATTTTAATATGGCACGGATGTTGGGCACCCGCCAAAATTCCTGTTTCCCGGGCTATGGCTTGATAAAGCATATACGGATGTGGTGAGGCCTGGTGACCCGGTTAAAGTGTTGTTGAGAAATTTATTGATAAAATTCTATTGAGATTTGCCTTTTGATTTGAATATTCGTACTCGTGTTGTTACATTTTATTCAATGCTAATTCATATTTGTTGAGCATAATTCCTGTCGTATTGTATACTTCCCCATATTTTCTTTTAGTGGCAGGTTAGCGCAGATTTTGGGGCACTATGGAGATTGATTTTAGTGAGGATTGTTTAGGAAAGATTTGTATTATTTTGATGTATAGAGCTTTGGAGATTTGTATTTTTATTCGAGTTAGATAGTTGTAATATTTATTCTTGAGACTTGTTGTATTTGAAGATATTGAGATTTGTAGTTTATCTTTTGTTGTTGTGGGACTTAGATGCTCTATACCTTGTGTATTGTGGATTTAGATTTATTTTATCGTATTAACACGCCGTTCGCTCTCCCCGGGCGGGCGGGGTGTTACAGTAAGTCCTTAGTAATCTCATCTAACGCTACGTCAAATAAGTAAGGACTTAAAACCGCTCCTTATTGTAGGCCCACTTTAATCGTAAAATCATTAGTTTATCTGCAAATAGTTCTTACCCTAGTGTTTGTGTTATCATATATATATTCAATAACTTTAATATAACTAATAGCGATTCTTTTCCTCCTTAAATCCCACCATATTATATCCATGGGTACTATTTCATATGCCTTCTCTAAGTCTATGAAGACCATGTGTAAATTTTTATTCTTATTTCTACATTTTTTCATTAGTCGTCTTAATAAGTGAATATCTTCTGTGGTGGATCACCCTGGCATATTTTCAATCCAAAATAGTTGGTTAATTTCTTAACCTTTGTTTTATAACCTTTTTCCGTAATTTCATAGTGTGATTCATCAATTTGATTCCTTTTATAATTACCGCAATTTTGTATATCCCCTTTATTTTTATACAAAGGTATTATTGTACTTTTCCTCTAGTCATTAGGCATACTCCCTTCTTTAAATTTTTTATTAAATAAGCATGTTAACCATTCTACTCCAAAACTTTTAAGGGTTCTTAACACCTCTAGAAGTATTCTATTCGGGCCAACCACTTTATTCCTCCCCATTTTTAAAATTAATATATCTACTTCCTTTTCTGTAATCGAACACACCATCCTTATATTTGGTTCTATGTTCTCAACATCTTTTTTAAGATATTCTTCATTACATAATTCTTGAAAATACTCTTCCCATCTATATAAAATTTCTTTATCATTAATTAATATATTTTGGTTTATGCCTTTTATACACTTTTGGTTTACGCCTTTTATATATCTCCTTCTCACCTTCCTTGGTACCTAATTTATTATACATATTATCCAGTGCGTTTTGTTGCGCATTTCTAACAATATTTTTTTCCTCACTTTTAAATTTCTTGTACTTTTCTAAGTCTTCTTGGTTTTTACTCTTTTGCCATTCTTTTAAACTTATTTTTTTTCTTTATTTTTTGAACTTCCTCAATCCACCACTAAGTACCTTTTTTAATGAATAATTTCCCTTTAGTCTAACCTAAAATTAGCTTAGCTATTTTCTTAATATCAGTTTTTGTTCTTGATCAAATATTGTTAACATTATCATCCCAATTCCACTTCATATTTAATAAGAACTTCTGCCTAAATTTTGTCTTTTTACATCATATCAAATCCTTCCATTTTATATTATGATAACCTATTTTCTTTTTTCGGTACTTAAATCCTTTAATGGCTAAATCTATTACTAGTAGGCAATGTTGATTTGTTAAGCTTTCACCTTGTATAACCTTATAGTCTTTTCAAGCCTTCAAGTCTCTTCTTCTAAGTAAGCAATAATTTATTTGAGTTTTATTCTCACCGCTTTTAAATGTTATTAAATGTTCTTCCCTTTTTTTTAAATATGTGTTTTCTATCGCTAAATCGTAGGCCTTAGCAAATATAAAATAGTTTTCACTCTTACATTTCTCTCACCAAAATATAACCCCCGTGTATACCTAGATAATTGCCCCGTTCCACTCATACATATCCATTCAAGTCACCTCCTAAAATTATGTTTTCATGCGTAGGAGTTTGTTATAATATTTCATCTAATAATCCCCAAAATAATTCTTTTACATTTTCATCAAAAGCTCCTTGGGACGCGTAAGAACTTATAACATTCAATATTATTTTATCTAATACAATCTTAATGTTCATTAATCTATCTCCCCATGTTTTAATATCCACCATTTTATCTTTCATATAGTGATCAACGAAGATACTTACCCCATTTCTACGATTATCCCTTCCTCCCAAATAAAATAATTTATAACCTTCTCCCATCTCTTTGGCCTTTTATCCATTTTATTTAGTTTCTTGTAAACATGCTATATTGATTTTTCTCCCTTTCAAGGTATCCATAAGTTCATTACACTTTCCAGTCAGTGTTCCTAGATTCCACGTACAAAATCCAATTTTATGTATGTTATTATTATCTGAGTTTCTTTTTTTAACTAGAGAATCCATGATCAAAATTTGACATAAATTTAAAGTCGACTGTCAACCAGATACTAACCATCTCGTTTTACATTCGGGCTTAGGTAGCGGTAATTTCTGAATTTTTTTCATGTGTTTAATTGCATATTTGGCATATTTATTAATTAAATTTAATTATAAATGTTTAATAATGCCATAAATTTTGGAAAAGTCTTAATATATTTTAATTTTACAAAAATATTTTTTTATATTTTAATCTGAATTAAAATTAATTTTCGTATTTTATAAATTATTTTTAAACATTTTTTAATGTGTATGTACATTTAAACAAACACACTAGAACACAATTGTGTTTGCTTGCAGACACATGTTTGAAGAGTTTTTCAGCCCTTGATTAATATTTTATCCAATGGTGATATGTATTGATCCATATCTTTAATCCACGTACCATGTTGACTAGCCAATGGAATTACTTTGACTGGACCATTTGGTTATGTTAGTTTACGGGTTACTTTGACTGGACTATTTGGTCTCTTTATTGTTTAACCGTTAGAATTTTTGGATTAAGCCAAATGTGGGCCGCTGATTTCTACTTTGGATCATTTCAAAAAGAAATTTGGTATAATATTATGAGGCGTTCGACCAATTTACGCGCACCTCGACTAATCTTCATTCGCAGTTTTTGACTTTCGTTGATCTATTTTGACAATGCCAAAGATCGAACTTAAAAACAAATTAATTTGATTCTTACTATTCCAGTAATAATCTTATATCACTATACAAAGTAAGAGACTTGATTGAAGCATTTCACATGCTTTGGATGTTGATGATTACAACTGTCATTAAGTATCTTTTATAACCGTAAGTTTATTAGCTATCAATAAGTTTTAATTTGATTGCTACATTCTTTTAATCCGTCCGTTGGTCTATATGAGCCACAATAATTGATTGGTTATGATTTATTTTTAACCGTTTATTTCTTTTGGTGACCGGTTAAGGCCATAGGCCGGTTCTCTAGACTTTTATGAGTTGTTCCCTAGGCTAATGATAGTTGTACCTACATGACGAGAGTATCATAGCTTTAGGTTTCGTTATC
This sequence comes from Sambucus nigra, assembly GCA_949130495.1. Taxonomy (NCBI): domain Eukaryota; kingdom Viridiplantae; phylum Streptophyta; class Magnoliopsida; order Dipsacales; family Adoxaceae; genus Sambucus; species Sambucus nigra. Next base: position 286,282,477 of record OX422215.1, on the reverse strand, counting down.
TATGATCGGATAAATAATATTTATCCTCTTGTTTCATTTTACTTTAGACCGAAAGATCAATTAGTGTATAGTCTCTATCAGAAATGCATATATAATAAAAACATATTTCTTTTTAATTTAACTTATTTATTTATTCATTCAAATATTTATTTATTTAATATTATTTTATTTTAAAAGTTCGTTTTAGTAGTATTCCCTTTCCACCTACCCTCCCACCTTCCACCCCACCTCCCCACTGTCGGATCTTTGACAGTATCGTTGGATCTTCGGTGGTGGTCATCGAAGCTGTGGTGATGGCTGTCGGAGCTCCAATAGTGGGGTGAGGGGAGGAGATGGAGGGAGGTGGGTAAATGAGTTTGTGTGTGCTCTTATTTTGAGTATTTTTGTGTGGTGAAGGACGTATTGGAACAAAATAAAAGTTTGAACTAATCATGTATTAATATTTGTTTAACGGAGTAAATGAGTTAAAACCCTTTTTACCGGTTATATTAAGTTGAAACTGGGTATTATAGGTGGGTTCCTAAAGCTTCAGGATCACACACATCTATTTATACACACATCTTAGAATAAATATGGATCGTTATGTTTCAAGTTTTATCTGTTACAATAACGTATTTGGTATGCATCAGTTAAAAAATAGAACTATCTGTTGTTTTATAATTTTTCATTTCGGTTTGTTTTAAAAATTTGTTCTTTTATTATAACCAGAAGTATACCTATTATATTACATGACTTATCTAGTAAGCACGAATGTCATTCCTTGGATTTAATATTTTCATCTCAACCCTCTATTCTTTAGGGTTTCTACATTCTTCTATCCTTAGTATATAAATCCCATTATACTCACTTTTTAGGGCTCAACCACGTAGCCAACACCCATATTCTTAGAGAACAAAATTTCAGAGAGGGTGAAAATAGAGAGAGATAAATTTCAATTTATCGAGAGGGAAAAATATGACGAGTTGGATGACGGAGAAATGAGGAAGAAGGGGAGTTTGATTGAAAGAGTTTCATCATCCAACCTCTAAGTACTCCTAAGAGGTATTCTCCACATCTTAACCTAATAACTAATTTAAAAATATCTAGTTTATTCTATAAACTACGATATTGGAACACGGTTCTACATTTTTCTCTCAAACACATTAGTGTTAGGGTTTTTCTTGAAGAAAGTTTTTAACACTTGAAAATCTGTTTTAAATCATTTTTAATGAAAATTATTTTAAAACCTTATATTCTTTTGGATCTTAGTGTTATATGTTTTATCTTATTTAGATCCAATCTCTTTAGTCTAATAAAAACATGTTTGATAATTTTTATTTTATGGATTAGTGTATATAGTGTTGAAACGATTTTAAATCTTTTGAAATCTTTCAAAGAGAATAATGTTTTTTTTAGATCTCATATTTTGGATCAGATATGATTTTGTGGGTTCTAGATCTAAAAACTATTGATAAATTTTTTTACAAGCATTTGATTCAACATCTTGTAACATATTCTGCATTTAGAAGAATATTCTATTTTGTTTAGGACTTGTATGTACCTAGGTGTGTGTGAGTATTGCCCATGTGCATAAAATATAAGACATTACACATACACAACACATTTTCGCACAAAAAATCACAAAAAAATTATTTGGTTGACATTGGGGGAATATTGTCTTCAGTCGACTTGAAGTTTAAGGTTTACTGTTTTACATCGGTAGATAAAAAAGAGTGCCTAGAGTCGGATCTCAATTTAGGTATATGTTTCTTTTCATTATGATCCTATGTGTAACCTAAAACTCATTTGTTAAGTGATTAGTTATCATTGTGGCTTAGATGTCACCATGGAGGTTTCCCCGGTGGTTGGGGTTTTATCACGTAAAATCTTGGTAGTGTATTTTATTCATATCTCGCTTAAATATCTCATACTAGATCACGGGTTATAACTTGACTATAAGTTTTTAAACTCAGCTCAACTTAATAAAGCCTTTTCCCAATTATTTAGGGTCGGTTGCATGAATTCTATTTTTTCATTCCATTCGGTCTAGCTCAATATCTTCGGTTAAACCACGTGATATCATATCTTTTTTATAATATCCCACCAAGTCAATTTAGGCCTACCCTTACCCCTTGTGTTACGATCAATACTAACTAAATCACTATTCCTTACGGGAGCGTCCATTGGTCTACGCATGACGTGTCCAAACCATATAATCAACGTCGATTTTCTCTAAATTTATCTTTTATAGGAGTTGATTTTACCACTTCATGAATTTGTTTGTTTCTAATTTTATTTTTTCAAGTTTTAACACAAATCCATCTTAGCATTCGCATCTCCACCATACTCATATTCTACACATTTTTTTATGGTTGCCCAACACTTTGTTCCATATAATATGGAAGGTGTAAAGGTCGTCTTTTAAAAAATTTCTTTTGACTTTAAAGGTATACGCTTATCACACAATACGCCGGTAACACTTATCCACTTGATCTATCCTGCACTAATCCTATGAGTAGCATCATCACTAATATCTCCATCTTTTTGGATAATTGAGCCTAAATAACGAAAATGATCATTTGTAGGTCGCTCTTGACCATTCAATTTCACCAAATCTCTATTTGTACTCATATTACTACTAAACTTTCACTCCACATATTCCATTTTAGTCCTGTTTATTTGAAATCCTTTTGTTTCTAGAATTTTTCTCCACAATTCCAACCTAGCATTAATTTGCGTCTTAGTCTCATCAACTAAAATAATATCATCTGTAAATAGCATACACCATGGCACCTCATTTTGTATTTATCCAGTTAACTCATCCATAACAAGAGCAAAAAGATAAGGACTTAATGCTGAACCTTCATGTAGACCTACAACAATTGAAAATTCTCTACTTTCTCCAATTGATGTTGTTACTATAGTCATGGACCCATCATACATATACTTTATTACATCAATATATCTATGAGTCACTCCTTTTTTATGTAGAACCCATTATATTATAGGTATGGATATCCTATCATACGCCTTCTCGAAATCTATAAAAATCATACGAAGATCCTTCCTTTTTTCCCTATACCTCTCCATTAATCTCCTCAATAAATAAATTGCATCCATTGCTGACCTTCCATGCAAAAAACCAAATTGATTCTCAGATAATTTTGTTTTCAATCTCAATCTATATTCAATTACTCTCTCCCAAAATTTCATTGTATGACTCATTACTTTAATAACACTATAATTTAAACAAATTTGTATGTCCCATTAATTTTTATAAATAGGTACTAAAACACTCTTTCTCCATTCACTGGGCATCCTATTAGTCATTAAAATTCTATTAAATAATTTTGTAAGCCAAGATACTCCTTCCTCCCCTAAGCAGTTCCATACCTCAATAGGGATACCATCTGGTCCTAAAGCCATCCTTGTTTCCAACTTATGTAGAGCGATCCTAACCTATGTTGTCCTAATTTTACAAAAAAATATATTTTCTCGAGTCTACCTAATGTGACAACCCGCTCAAAATAATAACGGGTGGCCAACCCTATACTACGTTAAATCAGGTATCTCAGGTGGCACAGTCTCAACATCAACAGACAATACTAATAATATAAGGCTAACTACCCGAAATCATTAAAAGCGAATTGCCAAAAATTTAAAACTTTTATTAAACAACAACAACAAAACCAATAGTGCACATAACCAACAATATACATCTAACTATGATGAGTGAAATGTGCAAACTCCAAAATATACAAGTGTGCAATACAAAGAACAAATAAAATACCCGAATAGGGTGTCGGGTAACAGACAATACAATAATCTGAGAATGAAATATGAAAGTGTTAATCTACAACACTTGAATACTAACTCAATATGCAACTGAATCCTAATCTAAATATACAAGGATAGGAATCTACTAAAGCAAAGTTCCGCAATAGTCCGCTACTGCCACATCTCCACGAATACCAGATGGATGAACATCAATGGTGTCCTTGCGGAGGAACACCTAAAGTAATACAATATATACATGGAGGAAGAAAAAATAAACGGGTCAAAGCCCGAGTTTAAAAAACATTTTATAACAAGTGTATTAAAATGCATAATAATTATAAATGCATTATTACATGTTTAAGGTGGAATCGAACTCTCCATAATAATTCAACTCACCTCTCATCTAAGGCGCGCACTAAGCGTATGCACATGATCTCCAAATGGATGTCCGATTCTATTTAGGTAAGAGGATTCTAACTTAAACCCAAATGAAGTATTTAAGTGAAACCCTCTAACCTATCTCCCAATCTACTTTTATCTATATTCTTTAAATTGTATACTTTAACATTAGTATTATAGTTATCTTTCTAATGTTCATTTGTTGAACATATAAAGTTGCATCATCATGCTCATCATCACAACAACATAATACATCAACATTCTCAATTACTAGAATTTCATATATTCTAGCGATGCCCTTAATTGGCATGTAAACAATCTATATATAATTATATATGAGTTATTAGAATCAAGGGTTAAGGACTAAACTCCTCTCGATTCTCAACACGGCACTGCGTTTCGTGCGTGGGACGTCTCGCCAAAGCGAAATCCAAACAAGGAATCCCCTCGTTACACTACTCCTGACCGTATCGATCCCCGAGGCTCATTATGCCCTCAATGCATGATGCATGTAAACCAAATTATTATCCAATTTTAATTTATTAATATTCCCAATTCTCAACAGTACACGGCATTTCATGCGCGGGACGTCTCGCCGAGGTGAAATCCAAACAAGGAACCCCCCCGTTACACTACTCCTGGCACTGTTGATTGTCGGGATAGGTGATATATATATAAGTATGAGCATTAAGGACTAACTTACCCCCAAGTTCCAACATTACACTGCGGTTCGTGCGTGGTACGTCTCATCGAGGCAAAATCCAAACAAGGAACCCCCCCGATACACTAATCCTGGAAATATAGGTCGTTGAGGTCCATTATGCCCTTGATACCCAAGTACAAGCACAAGCAATAATAACCATCCAACCGAGTTATAACTCGAAGGACGCAGGATCACATGTTATCATCTTCCAATAGCCCATATACGTAGCAAACATGGGCCACCTGGTGGGGTTCAACGACACCCACCTCGTGATCAACTCACGCACACAACGTCCGGGAAGCGGTCATAGCTCCTAACCGGCAAGTGAGAGCGACACATACCCATGACCTCTCTCCCTCAAAATAAATAAATGTATATAACTATTTTGCTGACCACCATGGATGACTATGACCTGGGGAATATCTACACCCTATTCCTTGAGCCAGGATGCTCACCCACTACGCACGAAACTTCCTAATGATAGCAAGGAGGGGGTATGCTTAACATGTATATACACCACCATATAAGGTATACATACATCCCACAAAATAAAGATATACCATTATATAAGGTATACCTGCAACATCATTTTCATATTTATAATGCGCTCGTCGGTGCAATTCAATTAATATCATTGTTTAGTATATCACTCTCTTTTGATACACTAACCGTCAATTCTCACACAATAACCCCACTTAGTATACATTATACTATTTCTCGCTTGAAGCTCACATGTCGCTTCTAGTTGTGAATTGTCTCTCAATTCTATTTAAGTTAAGGATACTCTTTATCCTAATGCCCCTCAATTAGCATTTCTCATTGTGTGAGACATCTCCCAAATCAAACATTAATAAGGATATTTCTATATCCGTATGCACATCAAATAGCATTTGTGATTCTTCATCCGTTATAGGGTTCAATTCATTTTAAGAACCTTTTTAAAGTTATCCCATTTGGGATTGGATTCTAAAATCCATTGTCTCTAAATTTGTCTCATTCTTTCATACCATTAAAATTATCATCCCCAAGTCGAATCTCTAATCAAGGTGGGCTTCCCCTCTTAGAGTATACCAAATTATCTAATCGGTATTCCTCAAATTTAGTCAATATGACTCCAATAATTTCTTATAAGGGAAACTCCCTAAAAGTCTCCAAAACATACTCCAAATAACTCATATAGAGGTTCCCAATCGATAACCTTAGATGAAACATGATGAAATTCTTCCTAGAAAAATATCTCCAAAATTCCCCTGTTTCCGAATCAATTCGTCCCCTCCGAATCGATTCGGCCCTAAAAAGCGAATCGATTCGGCCCATCCGAATCGATTTGGTCCAATGGACCTGAGAGTCTGCTACAGACCGAATCGATTCGCAAGGGGTGAATTGATTCGGCCCTAAAGACCTGTGGATTCTGCAACAGACCGAATCGATTCGGAAGGGGCGAATCGATTCGGCAAGTGCCGCAAGCTACGAAATGGCAATTTTCTTCTTAACCCAAAATACCTAAAAATCATTTTAATCATCTCCCAACCATTTTCATCCAACACAATCACATATATAACATTAATATTCATTCTAGAATACATATAAACTAATTTCTAACCTTAAATCCATTTTATACACTACAAATCTAAGGTTTTTCCCCAAAAGTTAGGTTTTTACAATTTAAACCTAAAATCCAAAATTCAATCCACAAATCATGCAATAATTGGTACACAACAATTATTTAGCAAGTTTAATCACTTACCTCGGGTTCGTAGGGTCTGAATCCGCCTTGAGATCGCGTATTGGCTGGACAAATCCTCTTTTTCTCTCTTTTCTCCTTCATTTTCTTCTTTTTCTCTCTTTCTTTCTTTCTATTTCTCTTTTTTTCTTTGGAGAAATATCTCCCGTAGGCTTAATAAGCCTAATCTCCCAAGATACACATCTTTAAATGATAATACACACTTTAAATGACTCGGTAACTTTAATTCGAGTCAAACGGTCCTAATTTATTTCAGAACCTAAATAGACCCCAAGTAAAGACATTTCGACTTTCTCGACCCTTCCGGACACTATGGTACCCTCAGAATCGACATTCAACACTCTTTCTAACAACTTCAAATTTTGACCTCAATTGCCGATTTAATTATTTCTCCAATAAAATATTATTTATTTCTCCCAAAATAAATAAATCGTTGTCTCCGAGACCTCGGGTTGTTACACCTAAGTTACTCTATATCCAATGTACATTTAATAACCTCTCAAAGAAGTTTTTCTATCCTTCCATAATCTCATCATCTTTGACTAGGACTCTTAAATCACCACTTTTAATACACTTAGTGCTATTAAAATATTTTATTTTCCTGTCCTTAAGTTTAGCAAGCTCGTAGATACTTTTTCTCAGTTCTCGTGTTTCTAATTTTGTATAAAGATGATTGTACACTTTTAACTTAATGTCTCTGACCACTTTCTTAACTTCATTTTTAGCCCATTTATATTTCTCAAAATTTTCTTCATTTAAATTTGTTTTCTATATATGAAAGCACTCCCTTTTGATTTTTACTACATTTTGTACTTATTCATTCCACCACCAAGTTTCTTTAGATTGTGGCCCCTTGCCTTTTGATTCTCCAAGAATTTCTTCTGATATTCTCTTAATGCATGTGTCCATCTTATTCCACATCTTGTTAGTCTCTTCTTCACTATTCCGTGATGCTTCATTTAATACTTTATCTTTAAATAGTTCTAAATTTTCTCCTTTTAAGTTCCACTACTTAGTTCGTGGGTTAATATTCGCTTTTTGTACTCATGATTGATTTTTAATATTTATATCCAACACCATTATCCTATATTGTGAGGTTAAGCTCCTTCCCAGGATAACCTTACATTCTTTACACGTTAATCGGTCTCCTTTCCTAGTAATGAAATAATCTATTTTTCTCTTTTGTGTTTCACTATTATAAGTTCTTAAGTGTTCAGGCCTCTTTTTAAAACATGTGTTTACTAGTACAAAGTCACAAGCCATCGCAAAATCTAAGATAGACTCTCCACCATCCTTACTATCTCCAAAATCATATCCTCCATGCATTATCTCATATCCCACATGATCTTCTCAATCAACCTCAATTATCATAGAGCGACACCAATCCCATGCCCATATATGTGCTTATATCAAGAGTGTACTATTTCTTACACCCCACTGAATAACATCTATAGAAGTAACTAAGATATTGTAACTCATGCCCTCATCAATACAATGGTACTACTAGATCATATAAACGAGTTTTAAGTCGAACATATAGTAATATCCCCAAAAATCACTAGTATAATTTTGTCATCCCATTGAACCCATATCTTGGGATCTTCAATCATATGGGTCGGGTTTTCATTATAGGTGATTTAGATATTAATAGGCTATATACCCATTCCCTTTGATGTTTTATAAACTAACTCTCTAGCTAGACCTTTAGTCAGTGGATCTACCATACTCTCCTTTGACTTAACATGATCAATTGCCATTACTCCATCTTTCAACAACTGCCTCACAGTATTATATCTTCTCCTGATATGTTTATAATTTTCATTGTAGGAGTTCATGTGTGCTCTTTCAATTGTGTCGTGACCGTCATAGTGAATAGACAAGGTCGGAACTGTTTAGGCCATAATGGAACATCCAACATGAAATTTCTTAACCATTTAACCTTTTCACTTGTTTGATCCAATGCTGTGAATTCTGATTCCATAATGAATCTATCTATGTAAGTTTGTTTTATATATTTCCAGGATACTGCACTACCTTCCAAGGAAAAACCATATCCACTCGTAAACTTGTATTCATTACTACTAGAAGTCTAATTAGCATAAAAAACCTTCAATCACAGTAGGATAGCTAACATAATGAATCCCATAATTTATTTTGAATTTTAGATACATTAAAACTCTAATGAAAACATATTAATGTACATTATTAGGATTACAAGTATATCTACTAAGTTTACCAAAAACATATGTAATATCATGTCTAATGCAGTTCATAAGATACATTTGACTACTAATAAATCTAGAATATTCTAATGATTATATGCCAGGACCAAAATGTTTTCTCAAATGACAACTAGGGTCACAAGGTGTCTTAGTAAGAATATAATTGAATTGTTCATTTTTAAAGAACTTTCTCTACGTACTGAGATTGGGTTAAAACAATTCCTTAAGAATTTTTATTGATTTTAATTCCAATTATAACATCAGTGACACACAAATCTTTCACATAAAATTTCTTATTAAGGAAACTTTTAGTTTTACTAACTGCATTCATATCAGTACCAAAGATAAGCATATCATCCACATATAAATAAAAAATCATACTAGACTGATCATTAAATTTACTGCAAATACATTTATCCGCTTCATTAATGTTAAAACCAATGGAGAGCATTACTTGATCAAATTTCTCATGCCACTATTTAGGAGCTTATTTTAGTCCATAAATTATTTTTTTTTATGTTTACGAACATGTAGGTGGTAATTTCCTATAAGTAGTGATATTCAATGCACACAGGCCAAACAAGAATAACAATAGCAGAAAATAGTAAGATCATACACACAACACAAGATTTACGTGGTTTGTCAACTTGCCAACGTCCATGGGGTGCCAGGTGGGTTCTCTGTTACTCCAGAACTCAGGTTGACAATGTTTAGTACTGAACGACGTTATAATAATGCATGCCCCATTCATGTGGAGCAATTTTACATTTATAAGGCATCTTAGGAGTGTTCAAAGCCCCACTAACATCTATCCCTAAAAGTTTGAGCTTATCCTTGATCATGATTAGCCATTACAAATGATAGTATTAAACAATTATTCTTTGACCAGGGGTCCTTTTTGATGTTATGCGCACGTGGTTGGGGCACACATGGCCAATCATGTGCCAATCTAATTCTTGGTCCCAAAATTACCCCCAAAGTCCAGGGGATTATTGAGGTTGCTTGTATTTTTTCCTAGGTCGACTACTGATGCTTGATAAGTCATGTTGATTTACAAGGATGGAAGGTTTCCTCCTATGGACGAAGGTTGAGAACCGTCTAGAATATCTGTACATTGGTTGAAGGTAAATTTAGTAAATGCCTCAAGAGCTAAACAACCTTCAATGTTGAGTGCCTAGGGGCATACTAGTAATTCTGGTCTTTTGTTAGCCTTGGAAGGATGCAACAGTCATCACATGTTGTTTCTGATTTCATGTGTGTAATAATCATTTGTGGAACTATGAAGTAATTTCTCATAACAAAATAATCGTTCCCTCTCTTTACCTTTTATTTCCAAACTAATACGTCTAAGAATGGCCTTTTACTCCCTCCACTTTGCCGCATACACTCTAACTTCATATATTTTCATTTTTATATATTTTTGAATTTCTTTCCTTTTATTCTTTCTTTGAGTTGCTAACGTTCTTCAACAATGGTATACATTATCAACAATGATGTCATAGACAAGTTCAAACCTTACTATCTCCTATAGTGGGTCAAGGTATAACTAGTTGAGGTCCCATGTAATCTCTGTAAACTTGATGAAGGCCATTAGTTGCCCTCAATTTTCATATCTTTCCCCCGAATCAGTTTTTCCTCAAATTTTATCAATACTTCGATGTGGTTTCGGCCCATGTCTCTCCATGAAAGATCGTTAATAGGGTTTATTGTATTAACAAGTTATAAGAGAGAAATTTGGGTATTAACTACATCACGTACTATTACCAATGGGTTTCGAACCATGAAAATATTTACTATTTGAAGACGAGGGCAGCCAATCGGGCTCTGGTGGTGAACTTGCCTGATTTCAACAAAGACTATTAGGATCACACTGTTATTACGAAGAATCGTCAACACACACTTATTCCTAAAAGAGAAAAATATGAAGGGCCAAAGTGCCATTAGGAGGGATAAAGATTAGGTCAAGTTACAATCACGTCCTTGCACTGTATTTTCTTTTTCATTCGATTGATTGTGATTTATCCCCTTTTATTGCTTAACATCTAAAAGCAAAAAGAAACCTACTCACGACTAGGACGTTAACTTATCTGGTTTTCAGAAAGTATGGCCGATACAATAAAGTATTGGAAATATTGATCATACCAAGTTGGTTGCCTTTATCCTCGGCTACAAGAGTTCAACTACCTCCTTTGTTACGAGTCCAGGTGAATATATTATTATTATTCCCGGTGACTTGGAAGATTCGGAGTCTTATACCTCCAAGGGTTCAAATGATGAGGGAAATCTTCCTAATTTGAGTCTCTAGACGTTTCATCCGTTCCATCCATCGAACTTTCTCTTGGTGCAATGGCCCCAAGAGAAAGGTAATGAACTGGATTGCTTCTAGCCTGAGCCTAATGTCTCCTCGTACTCTCCCAATCAACAAGAGTGAAAAGCATGCTCAACCAATGAGAATAAATGATGAAGTTGGGGGTACAACCAACCCTTTGGCTACTAGGGACTCCCATACCAAGAATACGCATCCCTCCTCTAAGAAGATGAAGAAAGAAAAAGGTTATCCTCCACCACTTGATGTTGTGGGGAAATAAGCTACTGATAAGGGAAAGGATTTTCCCATTCTATTGTTGCTCGCCTTGACCTAAAATTTGAGCTGATTGGGTCATTATTCCTTTGTAATAATAGAGCAACTGTTGCTACCTTAACTCGTACTCGATTGGTGGAACATTGCAACCATAAACTTGCTATATATTATTTCTGGCATTACTCATTTAGTTTCAAACTAACGACATTTTCTTCTTTTTGTGTCTTGCATTTCCTACTTTTCTACGGCCAGATTTTGGAGAGAGACATTACGTTAAAAAGTCCTCCCATGATGTGGAGGTATCTTTGTGCAAGGCAACCCAGGCCTTAAATAGTGGTTGATCAGCTGGTCAGGTTGTGATCACTGAGAAAGAGAAACTTGACCATAAGGTCAAGGAGTTAGAGGTCTCTAATTCCAATTTTAATAAGAAAATAAATGATTCCATGACCCTAGCCACTACTTCCAAAAAGGCCAAGTAAGGTGCCGAGAAGGATAAAGTTGAGGATGAAATTGTCAAGGCCAAGGATGAGGAGGTAATGGCCAAAGCTGAGAAGGCCACAACGGGGGTTTCACATGCCAAGTCTGATTCTTATACTCAGGGATGGGATAAGGATTTTTCTAAGTCCCATGAGAAGATTTTGGACCTTAGGAAGGCATTCTTTAAAAGTGGTTGGGATGAGGCTCTCGTAAAAGCTGGCAATGCTGAAGACTCCTAAGTTTTCAAGGAGTAAAATACAAGTCCACATCCTCTAATTGATGATGAAAATGATGATGATAGTGAGGAAGGGTTACTCAAGGATCAGCCTACAGGTATTAAGGTTTCCCCGACACTGATTCCTAAGCAGAGGGAGGAGAAGGAGAATGGCCTTTCAAAATAAAATAAGCTTGTAGCGCTGGTTAGAAAGAGTCACAATGAATGAAACCCCCGACTTTTTCTACACAAGGTAGTTTTCTTTAGGAAACCTGGTTGGGGATATACCTCCATTCATGATATTGAGCGAGATTCGAAATTGGATCTATTGGGGTCAGGGGCCTTCTTCTCCCTTTAGTCGAGAAACATATGTATATATATATATATATATATATATATATATATATATATATATATATAATAAAGTATAAAACTTATGTATGTCACAAGTTAAATGTATGATGTCATCAATATAATTTTATCCTACAATATCTATTTTGTCCTTAAAAATTTTGAATTCCCCCTCTTTTTAATACTCTAATATTTTTCCCCCTTTCTTCAAAATTCAAAATCAAAGTTAAAATAGTAGTTTCCCCATTTTCTCCCTTTAACACATTTGGTGCTTCCAGTTTGCAACAACGATCTTAAACCCATACCCTCATATCCCATTTCCCCATGTCTGAACCAATACCTCGAGACTCTCATTGCTCACATGTTCCTTCTTCCACAACCATTCCCTCATCATATATCTCAAACCAAACTCATTTAGGAATACCTTTCTAACCCTCTCTCATTACCCATTTCTTTTATTTTACAAAAATAGTTCTCTTGCAATAATGTTAAACTCTGATTTGAAGATAGAAAAAAAGATGACAGGTTTATTTATATTTGATTTATGTTTTCTATATCATTAGTGAAACCCATTACCTCTCTGTGTTTGTATGTAGATCCATGGACGATTTATGGTTTTGTTCCTCTCTCTCTCTCTCTCTCTCTCTCTCTCTCTCTCTATATATATATATATATATATATATATATATATATATATATATATATATATATATATGTAGATCCATGGACGATTTATGGTTTGTAAAAGTTGCAGGTGTGGGTGTACATACGGTTCCGCCTCCGATTTTAGCCAAAACAGGGCCTTCCGCCTCCGATTTTAGACAAAATAGGGTCAACCTTTCCCAAGGTAAATCAATTGTTTTGTGATTCTCTCTTATTTATAAACACTTTCACGTAAAATCCCCATCCCTCTTTTTCTCTCCCTCATTTCTCACATGTGATTGAAATCTATTTTTTTGTTACCAAGGGAATCTCTTTCTCTGTATGTATGTAAGTCGTTTTTGTTATCAATTGTGGTTTTAATTTTTTTTTTGTTGTTCTTTTTGGCGATTGAAATCTGAGGTTAGAGGATTGTTACTCTACTCTCTGGGTTCCCAAGGAAATTAAGGCGGTTTATCGAAGGTTAGATCGCCAGGCACTAAACCCATTTCTGATTTTTTCATTTATTGCTTCTCACTAAACTTGCCATTGTTTTGTTATGTTTCTTTTATCTAAATCTTAAATGGGTAATTTAGCATTTCTTCTTTCTAGGTTAGTTCCAAGTTAAACATTATATCCCTTTTTTACAGCTTATATTTGGCCGGAAGAACAAGGTAACAGTTGTGTGTGTTTCTTGGCCTGAATTTGGTGGTCCGGTGAGCTCCCTATTTAACTGTCTACTGCTCAAGGATGTGTTACCTGTCTTGGAGCATAGTGTTCATAACAACATCAAGGATGAGTTTTTGAGGTTTGGTCGTAACAAGGATGCTTATTTTGATTCTGATTTGTGTACGTGATAGAGAGTTGTAAGACACTACTTCTGTTTTTCCATATGTAGAGACAATCTTATATTAATAGCTGCTGTTGACGATACTTTTTATTCTGTTGAATGTCTTTTTGAGAACATTATTATTATGTTCAGTGTTGAAGCGGAGTTTTTCATTATTACTTGATAAAAATGATTTGAGAACTCATCTGCAATAAAAAAAAAGATTTAATGCGATAACAAAAAAAACTTCACAGTTATGATAAAAGATTGTCAAGAATTTTCTCGATCGAGTTTTTTTAAGTATTTTCAGTTTGATAGTGAGCCAGATGAAGCAGACGAGCGATGAGCGAAGACTCTGTGGAGATTCTCATAGACTTTTGAGGTAGGTATTCCTTCAATTAATATAATTCAGTGGATGTTTTATAATTTTTAGAACTTTTTCAGCGAATGTTTTATAAATGTTTTCTTTCTTTTCAGGTTGACAGTCGCTTGGTTTGGTGGGAGAGCGAATAATTGGAGAGAAAGAGGAAACATGTTATATCCAGTAGCATTTTCTTAATCGTATTTCCTCCAATCATTCATTATCAATTAAGATGTGTACATGTTTTTACTCATACCATTCCCCAATTTTTAATGAAGCAGAGTGTTCCTTAAAATCTATGTGTGCATCAACTGTATGGTAACAAGTGTCATTCTATGTTTGATTCTAACCTAAAGAACACTTTTTATGTTATTTTGTGTGCATAAATTTTATGTTATTTTGTGTGCATAATTTGTTTGTTATTTTGTGTACATAAATTGCATCTTCATTGTTATACCATAGAAATTATTGTGTTAAAATCTCTCTTATCTTGCTGCTCTAGGGAATATCATACTAATTTTTTTATAGTTATATCTTCACAGTTGCATATGCTTTGAAAGTGTGAAAGGGGTTATAGGTGGGTCGGGGTTACTTTTATTACCCATGTGCAAACATTTGCAGTTTAAAGGGGAAACCATAAGAAAAGAGCAGCAGCTACTATACGGGGTTAATCTCATCTGAAACATTTTCAATTCCAATAAAGAAGCTTTAGCCAAATTATTTAATGGTTAATACAAATTCCAACTTCTTTCTCTTAATTTTTTTCCTTTTTTTTTGTAGTTTCTTTGGATTGCTTTGATTGTTTATTTGCTACTGTATTAACTATGAAAGAACAAGTATTATGCTAACAAAGGCATCCCTATCTAATTCAGTTGTCTCGATGTTTTGATACATTAGCGAGATTTGGTTTAGACAAGCTTTTCAAGTGTATGATGCCATATGGGCAGCGAAAAAGGCTGTAGGGAAGGCTGAATTGGAACACAAAGATGTTATTTCACTTATGGAGGAACTTAAGCTCAAGCCTCAACTCCTAATTTTTAAGCAAGGATTTGGGCTTCTGGGACGTGGGGACCTCTTCAACTACATTGGTGCTACATACATAGTTGTTCCTCTTATAAAAATAAAGTGTAATTGCGAACTTTGGTGTCATGTGTAGAACCGTAAATGATGTTTGAGATATATTGCGTAAGTTACATTTGTTGTAGATGTAATGTAAAATTTATTCACTTATTTTTGAGATACGCTTCCTACCCATCCCTTTATCTTTGTCAATTTTGCTATTACGCACTTTAGAAATTTTAGTTGCAGCATTAGGCACGGGGATACTTTAATTTACCCGATTATATACTTTGAAAATTTACCCGATTTTATACTTTGAAAATTTACCATTCTAACAAATAAAATATTTATTATATATATTATTATACACGATTTTATGCTTTCCAAAATTATCAACGTGCCTTCAGGCACGGGCATACTCTAGTGTATATATATATACACACACACACAAACACACAGAGAGAGAGATAAAACTTTCATACATATATAATACATGAAGGCATACATACATACATACATACATACATACATACATACATACATACATACATACATACATACATACATACATACATACATACATACATACATACATACATACATACATACATACATACATACATCATAAATATATAAATAAGTCATGTGTTTTTAAGTTTATTAATGAGGTACATATATAATACATGAAGGTATACATACATACACATATACATACATACATACATACATACATACATACATACATACATACATCATAAATGTATAAATAAGTCATGTGTTTTTAAGTATATTAATGAGGTATGTTGGGGAGTATGTATGTGTATGTAAATATATAAATGTATAAATACATACATACATTCATATATATATATATATATATATATATATATATATATATATATATATATATAGAGAGAGAGAGAGAGAGAGACAGAGAGAGAGAGAGAGAGAACATATGTGTTAAACAATATTATCAATTCATGTATGTTATTGTGAATTGTACACGCAATATCATAACATACATGAATTGATAATATTATTTAACACATATGTTCTCTCTCTCTCTCTCTCTCTCTCTCTATATATATATATATCTATTATTCATAAGAATTACACACATAGTAATGTATTATGTATGTATATTATATATTAAGGTATAAATGGATAAAATATTAAGAATAAACAACTTTGAGTTGAAAAATATAAAATAGAATTTAAAAAACATTTGTTTGCTGTTTTCTGAAAAACTTGATTATAACACCGAAATATTATAATTCAGTATTTAAAAACATGTGTGACAAATGAAAATATTTATCAGAATTGTATTTAAACACGAAAAACAAAATTATAGTTGTAAACCAAACAGGCCCTTTGTTTGTATAACCATTAATGGATTATCTTGGGACATGTTTAGTAGAGATATCATGCTCCTTTTATCTTTTTGTGATGATTTTCAGCTATTACGTTTAGTAAAGGCACATTAACAACATTTATCATTAGCTTTATAGACCGTCCACAACAAGCGGGATTGTCACCAACTACGGTGCAAGGGGGTGGGGCATCCTACACAAAATTTGAAAAAAAATATTTTTTCTTGGAATCGAGTTGTACTTGTCCCCCTCTTTATCCAAACCACTCATCACCTAAAAAAATATTTATTCAAAAATTTATGATGTCTAAAATTTCTTGCCAAGTCATGCCCCCCATTGCATAAAAGGAACTCCTATTTTTCGAGACGCATGAAACCTCGTGGGAGTCAACCGTTAATCCCACAAAACTAGAATACATTCTTACCTTTATGAAAATCTGAAATTCTTCAAGAAAACTTCGAAACATTTGTTCACAAATTATCTTTAACAAGATAAACACTATTTTCAAAATATTTTATTCCATAAAATGTTTAACACCAAGTTTTCTTAAAATACATCTTAACACTCTTGAAATCCATTTTTTAATCCATTTATGCAAAACAATAAGAAATACCACCATATATGCATCCTACTCTTACATACTCAATTACAAGAACAATAATATGTAAAAATAGAGTTTTAAGCTAAGAGTAGAGTTTTCCCACCTTAAGGATTCCCTATACATGGTAGGATGATGAAGAAGGTGATGGAAAGCCCCACCTCCTGAGGTGGCCTCAAGGATGTTGCCTAGCTCCAAAATAATGCTCCATGAAACCTCCAAGAAACCCCCCCCCCCCTTCAAACTTCATTAATTTTGACTTTTTTTCCTTTTAAACCCCAACAATATCTCTGAAATATCCATATTTCTTAATATAACCCACTTCCACCCTAAATAAAGTTTATAAAGGAAGAATAAAGTTTTGGTAATAGTGTATTATGGTGGTGGAAAGGTGCAACAATGGTTGGAGAGGATTTGGGGTAGATGAAACATTCTTGAATTTAGAGAGAGAGAGAGAGAGAGAGAGAGAGAGAAGAGAGAGAGAGAGAGAGAGAGAGAGAGAGAGAGAGAGAGAGAAAGAGAGGTGTAAATGTTGATAAGAAATGGTTGGGAAGAACCAACCATCTCTCTCTCCCATATAACCCCAAACAAACCCATAAAATGGTTTTAAAGACCGAGGGAAACACCCTTAACCAATTTTGGGCAATCCAGTGGCTTCAGAGATTGACACATCATAAAATCAAGGGCCCAAAACTCGACAGCACACAAGAACAATCGAAATATTAAATTTCAGGTGCGGTCGTTAGAACGAGATCACGTATCGTTAGAATGAGATTTGAATATCATTGGAACAACACACTAACGAGGGGTAAAAATCATATACATAGGTGGTTTGTTAGAACTTCGTTATAAGATCATTCAAATGAGAAGGGGTTTTCTTCTGTACCAAAAAGGATTTTGTTCAAATGAGATCTTCATCTCGTTCGAATGACCCGCAACTTTGATAGAATGATGAAAATATTTCCAAATTCTAATATGTCCCAATCAATTCCCAATAAATTCCACAAGGTCCAAAAGAATATTCAACTATCAACAACAATGTATACATTATCGATCTGAATCCCAAGGGTTCTACATAATTACAAATTTACACGGGAAAAGGAATAAAATCTTGAGTACGGGTGTCACATTCTCCCCTCTTTAGAAGATCTTGTCCCCGAAATCATTGATCTACTAATTCCTCAAGTTCCTTGGATTTACCTTCTCTTATCATAAGTCTTGGGAGTCCTTCAAGGTTAAATCATCAAAATAATCAATATCTAAGGTGCCACCATATGCTCTTTCCCAAGATGGCTATTACCAGAGAGCTAGACATGCAATATGTTCTAACGCTCACCATTAGAGTAGCCATCAAAGTCATATAACCATCCTCAAGGTTCCACTAACTCAATGATCACGCTCAACCAAGTCCTAAGACTACTTTGCGAGTGCCACCGCCTACCGACGCCTTTATCAGCGACACTCTCTAGTGATAAATTCTCATCCAAGAGAAAACGAGACACAACTAATGCCCAATCTATCATTATAAATCATTTTAATTCTTAGGACAATATATCTCGAGTCTCCTCAAATTCTCGAGTCTTCCTGACCACTCAAATTCACTTAAAATTAATACTAACCTAGTATAGCTAGTCACTCACTCCGAGGATCGACACACCGACGAAGTCACAAATCATGCGTCCGACTAACATCTTTCGTAAGATCCCTTTATAGACCCAGGATCACTCTAGGCATCTAACTATGGAGAACTCACCCGAGTATTACACCAACCCATTAACTTTGGTAAAACAAATTTGCGTGCTATGTTTCCTTGGGTTCTAACACTTTACGGTATATTCTAATTATAATTATTCTCTTCACATCTAGATCCATTAATCGCCATATCGGACAATCCATAAGATCACTAATCCAAAGGAAAATGGATAGTACGAGCAAATCGTGCGGTAGAACATGCATCCGCACATACACATAACTTGTGAAAATAAAGGGATATTTCAAACAAGAGCGTACCCATTTGTCGAACTGCAATGACCACACCAAGTCCATCCGCACTCATACTGAGCCAAGTTGCTCTATGACCAAACCATCACCATGGAATAATTCTAAACCAATGAAATTAAAAGGACACCATCCTCAACCATCATAACCGAAGGAACATAGTCACCCACTATCGAAACTGAAATAATACAATGAATCATAATGAACAAATAACTATTCCAAAGGAATCCCATAGTATGAAATGGTGAAGGTTTACGAAAGGCAAATCTATGACGTATGCTCGAAGTCTATGATTCCTCCCAGGCACCTTCATCAGATCCTAGTATATCCATACACCCTATCTTGAGTCACTAATCGTGATAAAACAGATCATGAATAATTCATTTCCTCAAGACGAAAGTAACATATGAACCTATTTTCTTTTAGGAAGTCAAATGCTGGACTTACCTCCTTAAAGATAAGGCTTCCTCCTTTCATCCGTGATGAACACAAGCCAACACAGTTAACGAATGCCAACGCCTTAGTCAACACTAACATTTCCCATCCCTTAAGTCAACGTGACGTCGTGAACAACCTAACACACCTGGTTTACTGTCTACTTCATCATATCATGATCATAACCCAAACATTTCTTAGGCAGTTCCCACCTAGGAAAAACCTTCACCTTATTATAACCTCTAGTGATATAAGGTCATCGCTGCGCCTATCTCTAGATGCTATTTAAACTGAACTTACATGATTGCTACACCGATCGCCATTGGCACTATAATGGTAGCAAGTACTACACAGGTTTGTGCCTTCTAAACCATACTAATATGACATTATATTCCAAGAACTATTCATTTTCCTTCACTGGCTATTCTAACTCCCATTATAGACAGAAGTCGGTACCCTAATCATGCTTCTATATCCCATTTGGGGTGATATATTTCAAGTCCTTACCATGTAATCATCAATCTAAGAACCCATTCCATCTCTTAGTACCCATCTTAATCAAGTACAATACTTCTCACACTATCCATCTTATGATGATAGGCATTACATAAAATCATGACCCTAAGCTTCACTTACACTTAGAAGGTTACCTCACCTTCATGTGAGAGTGTGCTTGCGATCTTAATGGATAATTTCAATAATTAAGTGTCCAAACCACAACAGTCCAACTTTTATCTATATTACACTAAACAATCAACTAGGTGATAAAGCAGATAATATATGCATGCAAACATAAACAAGGAAAATGAGGAAAAAACCCTTTTAGGTAAAACCTTTTATCATCACTATAGAATGTTTTACAAGATGCAAATTACAAGACTTATATAGAATACAACTCAGTCTAGAGTCATCCACGGGTGGCGGTACACCCTCGGTATCCACCGATCAACCTTGGTTTTCCTTTCAGTAGTGATCCCCTAGAGAACCACAACGGGTCAGTAGTGAAGAGAATCGCTCCACAAGAATAACTCAAATATAGAAATTTAGGGTTTTAAACGGATTCACATAATCTTTCTAGAAACTTTCATAACTCTTTATCATAATGTTTGATGTCCTTTCTAGAAACTTGCATAATCTTATTCTGCATCCCTCTTATGTAGGCTACAAGATGCCTATAGGTAGTCCCAGATTTAATCACCTAGCATTCATTGATGATCTGATCATTTTTAGCTCAGGTATGAGAAAGGAATTGAAGAATTTAATGGAGGTTTTGAGGGATTATGAGAGGGATTTAGGACAGCTGATCAGTACATCCAAAAGTTTCCTTATTCTCTCAACCAAACCGGGATCTATATCATTCCTAAGGCAGTCTAGTGGTATGTGCATAAAAAATGGTCCTATAACCTACCTTGGATGCCCTTTATTCAGTGGGAGAAGGAGAATTATTTACTTTGAAGGAATGGCTAAAAAAATTAGGCATAAGCTTACTGGATGGAAAGTTAAATGTTTATCTACAGGTGGTAAGTTGGTCCTTATTAAGTCTGTGCTAATGTCTATGAATCTTTATCTTATGGCTGCAATGTCTCCTCCTAAAATAGTTATTAATAGACTGCACAGTCTTATGGCTAACTTTTTTTGGAGCTCTAGCAATGGAGATCAAAGACATCACTGGTGTAAAT
Source organism: Sambucus nigra (assembly GCA_949130495.1). Taxonomy (NCBI): domain Eukaryota; kingdom Viridiplantae; phylum Streptophyta; class Magnoliopsida; order Dipsacales; family Adoxaceae; genus Sambucus; species Sambucus nigra. The sequence continues at coordinate 286,261,062 of OX422215.1, read as the reverse complement.
GGGGAAATATCACTAGACCTATTAATGAAGGAGGATTGGGGATCAGAAATCTTTATGATATAGGCAAATCTTTAAGTATGAATATGTGGTGGAGTTTAAGGAGTAAAAGATCTTTATGTTCTCAATTTATGCAGGCTGCGTATTACAAAAATGATCATCCGACAACTGCTCCTCCAAAAGTAGGAGCTCATACATGGAATATAATATGTTTGATTAGAGAGGATGCTGAAGAACATATGCAGTGGCAAATTGGAAGAGGGGAAATCAGTATTTTTAAGGATAACTGGGGTATAGAAGAAGTAAATAATATGGAGGTGTTGGAGGATCAAACTATAAAAAAATTCTAGAATTTGGATCAGAAATAGGACAAAGATAAGCTAGAAAAGTACTTCCCTTTTGAGACATATGCAAAGATATTAAAATATCATGAGATTTGGGAGGATCATCCTTATAAGTTGATTTAGAAATTAAGCAATAGTGGTTCTTTTACTATATCTTCTTCATGGGAGATATATAGAACAAGGAAATTAATTCAGATCAGTGGAAAATTCATATGGCACCCATATATCCCAATCAAGATTTCAGTTTTGATGTGGAAACTCTTAAACAATTTGCTTCCTACATATGACAAGGTTAAATCTATAGGGATAAGAGGACCTTCCAAATGTCAGTGTTGTACTTACCCTCAAGAGGAAACCATTGGCCATATATTTGAGGAATGGGAGGTTGCTTCTAAAGTTTGGGATAAACTTACTCAAGAGCATGGTATTAGGAGGGGAAATGGAGGAATTCAAAGCCAATTGTTTTAAGGGTGGCTTCATGGCCACAATACTGGCTCTGCCATCAATAAAGTGATTCCATCTATTATGTGTTTGTGCCTATGGATTTACAGAAACAAATGCAAATATGATGAAGTTTTGTCTAATGTTTGTTCAATGTTGTATCAGGTATACCAAATGAAGATTCTTCTCATTCCAAATCTTTCCCAACATATTCCATCTAAAAGGCTGTAGGTTAGATGGTTATTTCCTCGCAATGGTGCTTTGGAGCTTAACACAGATGGTAGTGCTTTGGGATCAAATGGTAAGGGTGGAGGAGGTGGGATTTTTCGAAATCAGGAAGGAGAACTGCTATGGGCATTTTCCATATCTCTAAAGGATGTAACAAATATGGAGGCAGAGGTTATAGCTTTAAAATGTGTCTTGGAATACTACATTGATCTTAAGGACTATGAGCTTCATATTGAATTCGATTCAAAAGTATTGGTAGATATTATAAAAGGAAACTCATCAATCTCTTGGAAAATTAACTGGACAATGTGTGTAATTTTTCAAATGCTGCAGAAGATAAATTTCTCCATCACTCACATATATAGAGAAGCAAATAAAGTGGCAGACTATCTTGCTAATTTGGGGAGTAAAGAAGACAAAAACTTGTTTGCTCACTCTCATCAAGCGTTTCCTAAGCAATTAAAAGGGCTTTTGACCACAGACAGATGGAGCCTTCCAAATTTTATAAATGTTTAAGTGTTCATGGTGTCAAATTCTTACTATTAGTGGTTTTAAGTTAAGATTAATTTCATCATCTATCTCTATATCTCATGTAAGGGTTCTCAAATATAAAGAACCTCATTTATATGTTTTGGTTTTAAAGGATTATAGTGACTTCGTTTGAACAAAAACCTAATATCAATTGAAGCTTCAAGCATGATAAAACAGTAAGCCCTCGTTACATGTTCAATTGATGAAACGATCTAACGACCTACATCGAACGAGGTTGCAACTTCGTTACAAGGATATGTGTATCTCGTTAGAATGACTTGCATATTTTCTCACAATTTTAAAAGCCATAAGAATGTTTTAGAAAAATGCATTGATTTTAATAAAAAGAACTCCCAAATATAAATGCGAATAAATTTAAACCCTAACTTATTTATACATTTGTTTTGTGAAGATCTTCTTGAATTTGGATATGATGGAAATCGGTAATTTTTTACGGCTTGACATAATCGATAGCGGGATATGCCAAAAACTAAATTAAGCCTAAGCTATGATCAAGTGATTGAAATCATGCTCTTACATCTTACATAAATGTAGATGGCCTCACCAAGGACTACATGATTCGACTCTTTAGAGTTGGACCAACAACTTGAGATCATTACTAGACCCTCAATATAATCGCCACTAGAACACTAGTGTTTCATAGTACCTAACTTAACCAGACAGAGTTTTATGCGATGGTAAGATGAAAGGGTATCATTAATAATCCTTCTGTGTATGAGAATTTTTATCATCATGGTTGGAGTTAATATATGTTAAAATCATGAGTGATGATGCGGTAAGGGTTGCAACTTTGGGTTGATAGAACTACCTTTGAAAAATCAAAAATAGTTCCCCACCTTTTGTAACGAATGAGAGAAAACCGCCAAAAGATTTTTTTTTATTAAAAACGATGTCTTAATTTTTTTATCTAAAAATTTAGTAACATCAAGGATATGAGACTTAAAAGGTTATAATCAAAATTGCAATTTGAGGGGAAAAATGATAGTTGGAATTTTTATTTATTTTTAAGAAAAAATGAGGCTTTCTCTTTATTGCATAAAGTCTAGAAATTTCAAAAATGATTTCAAGCAACGATCTTCTTTATTCAATTTTACGGGTTAATGTTCACGTTATTCACTTTTTATCACATGTTATGTCTTTGTAATCACTCTATATTTTATGGCTTTAATCTGACCTTGGGAGATTGAATGTCGAAACCATTCTTGTTGTAGAGTATTTTTCATAACCAAGAACCACTGTATGATCCTCTTAATCTTGTTTGATCATTCAAAATGGTGTTTAAGGATTAAAATGTGTGTATATTATAACTAAGAATCCATTTGTGAATTCCATTTTTGAATGTGAGTTGAATTTACACAATTTTTTTTACTATAAGCTGGTGAAACCTATGTTATAGGAGCTTCCCTGAAGAGAAAGATGGTGCAACCAGCAAGAACAATTTTCATTGTGGCAGCAGTGCCTGGGACTATTTTAAACTCCCAAATAGGGAAATTTTTTATAACTTTTCCCATTTCTTCTCTCAAAATATCTTTCACTCTTTCGTAAACCTCTTGCCTTCCTCTCATATTAGATTTTAGATGTATTTTGGGTTTTTTTCCCCTTAGTCAAGTGGATTAATCTTCATCTTGGTAAGTTTAGTTCCATAGATTTTTCGATTTACTCCTTTTTTATAGCTAGGGTTGAGTGATAGTTATTTTGTTACATGTTTTTGGAATTTTCTATATGATTAATGAGTTACTACTTATCTTGAGTTTTAATTACATTCTTGAGAAAATATTTGGTTTTTATAGATTTACTTTACATTTTTTGGGATTTCTACTCATATTTCATATGATTCTTGCTTTTCATTATAATATCTCATAGGATTTCTATGCTTCCATCTTGGTATTTGATTTCAGGCTATATTATAGCTCTTAAATCACACTCACATGCCTCGACTTCATCCAGTCGCTCCATATTAAATGAACTCTTCACCACACGTTTTGTGCATTGGGAGAGGTCAACGAACTTGGAATCTTTTTTCAACACATATTTGTATGAGCTCTTGGATAAAAGAGATTGGATTGGTATTTTCTCTAAAACCGAATTATTTTACCTTAACTTGGTGAGAGAATTTTATTTGACTCTTGTATATGGTGAGGATGACTTAGATGATGGATTTCTTTCTGCCAAAGTAAGGTGAATCCCAATGAATCTTTCTTCAAAGTGGATAAGCAACCACATCTAAGTCTTGAATAGAATAACTTACCCAATATCCTTACAAGTCGATTACGAGTGAACCTTGCAATTGGAATGTGATCACTCTTTTGAGCGATAACCATTTTCAGTTTGGAATGGAAGGGAATTTTCCCATGCACTTCTTTTAAAATACTTTTACATATTAAACATGGTTTTGTGCTCCTGTATTTTTCTCATAGACCACCATCACAACGTAACTTCAAAATGTTTACGATTGTTGCACGCCATTTGTTCGGGTGTTGGTATGTGTTTGTGTGATCTGATCTTGGACTGGATCTTTGATCACACTAAGGACAATATGGAAGATCACGCCATTCCCTACAGTCATTTGATCGTTCTTTTTATTTTGGATAATGGAGTTTATACACTTCCAAATGAAGTTTGGGAAATACCAAAATATGCATTGACTATTCACTCATATTATAAGTCAATTGCTCATCTTAGCACATATAATGACACGCTTGGTCGATAGTATGTTATCATGCACTACCTCCTCATGCCACTCCTACGTCACAAGCTGTGACACCCCGACTAATTAAATACCGGGTAGCTACTCCTTTATTAAATTAATTCAAAATGCCAAGTTGGCTCAGTTGATAGCATCACTGTCGAAAACATTTTATTATTACTAACCACCTAGTATTTAAAAAGTAAGTTGCCAAATTTTAATTTAAGTCTGATTAACATGCAACAAGTATAATGAAGAAATAAATAACACCATTCACCATACCGAAGTAAAACGAATAACCATCACAATAGAGTAAATAAAGGCTGGAGGAAAACTCCTCACTACAATCCCACAACGGATAAGTAAAACGAATAATGAAACCATACATGCTAAAGTCTGAAAACTGAAATGTAAAAGATGTCTCTAAATAGAAATGGGCAACATGCCCTACAACTGATAGATAGTAACTCTGGAACCCAAAAGATAGAAGCGTCTACAAGCAAAGTCCCTGTAGCTTCCACAAACAGCTACAGCTCGTCACCTGAATGAGTATACTATGCTTGGTGTCCTTATGGTTGGGCACCTAAAATGGTTTTACAAGAAAAAGATTTGAAAAGCAAACGGGTCAGAGCCCGAATGTGGAGTTATATTTTAAAAACCTGCAAGTGCTTTAAAAACATTTAAAACATTAAATGCAAAGTACATGTTAGGACGTACACTCACATGATATTCTCACCTCTCGTCTAACTGTGCACTCTTAACGTAAGTACCCATCTACAACGATATAAACCACTAGCTAAGTGACATCATAACGAGCTAGACTGTAATAGTTTCTACCCTTATTACCCGGTTCTATTAACATACAACGCTCGTAATTAGATAGGGATTTAATGTAAACTCGGATGCTCAATATGCAATAATTATCACTGTCAGTTAACTCGTTATATTATTCTCGGAACAATACCGTAATTATATTCACAACATTAACATGAAGATTCCCGTTAATTAAGTGTATATTATTCACATCATAATTATACAATACAAGCACCCCGAGAACTAAGCTGCGGTGCACACATACTCTGCTATCCATCCCGGTACATCACGTACATAAGGATCATATATTCCGAATCTCTCAGGAATAGTTCAGATAACACAAATCACAAATAGTGGAGGCGAACACAGTCACATCACATGGGTCACGCACATACCTACGCTCCCACGATCAGCGGACTTATTAACATCCCAATAAGTCTTTCTCTGACCTATGTTCATCGAGGTACCAGTCTATATCCCCCCCGTAGGCACACAAGGATTAGAGGGTCCTAAGCGAACGCAACCTCCCGTGATAGCAAGTATGGTAGGTATGTCATACACATAGTCATATACCAATACTAAGTAAAAACACGTCTTAGTAATACCGTAGTTTAATCGTAGTACATATCGCATTCTCGTACTAACTTATAATTGTCACAATTCATACTATTCCGGTTTGTAATTATACGCGCCATAATTCATCCTCACATCATAGTAGGCACTCACGTCTCAACCCAAATGGTTCATTGAATATAACTCTCGTATATAATTTACTACTCTCAATAACCCAAAAGTCCTAAATCTATCCTCACATCATCAAAGGTAGGTCATCTATATCCTCGAACAAGTTTACGGGACTCCAAAAATCAAAACAGTCCAAAAAGGACCAAACTGTGAACTCGTTAGAAGTCTCGTTCGAACGATATTCCTCTGCCAACTCGTTAGAAGTCTCGTTCGAACGAGGCTGTTCGAACGAGGTTCCAGTTCGTTCGAACGAAATGTACCTTCTAACGATATCTCGTTTGAAAGAGATATCGAACGAAATCCATTCTCGTTAGCAGCGACTGGTCAACTCGTTAGAAGCTCGTTCGAACGAGTTCGTTCGAACGACCTGGGTAGGGGCTTCTAACGAGATGCCAGATTCGTCCCAGATTTTTCCCTTTCTCATTTTTAACCATTTTAACACCTCTAATCTCCTCCAAAGTTCATCCCAACAACGTTTTATGGTCTCTAATTGATCCTAAACATATTCAAGTCAACTCCTAACATGTTTTCAAGGATTAAATCTCTTTAACATCAATCAAAATATGAATTTCTACACTTTTCCCCAATTATATCAAGAACATTAACCCTAACAGTTTGAATCATGAATTAACCCAACAAAATCCATTTTAATTTCTTTCCAATCACGTATATCATCAGTAAGATCATCTACCTATCATTCTACATGCAATCCTTCTCAAATTTCTCAAGTTCTATGATCTAAACTACATGGGTTTTCATTATTTTTCAAGGACAATAGATATTCTCTAATTTCTAACATGGAAAAGACATTATCTGAAATTAAATGGAATAAAATCACTTGCCTTGGTTCGATTTCTGACTTTGGTGTAGGTTTGATGATGTTTTTCTGCAGAATTTCCTCTTTCCAAGCTCCTTCTCCAATGGTGGCTTAAGGTGGCTAGGGTTTGTTTTGGGGAAAGTTGTAAACCTAAAGATAACCTCCGTAACTTAATAGTTTAATATGGGATGGTTAGTGGGCTTAGTGGGTTTAATCCACATCAGATTTACATCTCTAATTTTCGTCACTTTTAATTCCTCAAAATGTAAAATTACCAAAATACCCTTTAAGTTGCCGGTATGGTCTAAAAATACCCCGGGACCCAAACTATACCCCCGGCTAGTGTTTTCTGACTATCTCGACCCTTCCGGACGCGTTAGCACACTCAAAATGACCATCAGGTTTATAGATTTTAAATTCACTTTTTATCATCAAAATATTATACCGTGACGCGGCGGTCCCACGCGTCTCAATAAAATTTCCAAATTGCCGTATATAGATCTCACGACAAATTTTATAATACCAAGTTCGTATATAATCATATATGCACATAATCAAATACCAACTCGCATCACATTAGTATTTATAACCCGAATTAATTTCCAATTAATACGCATTTAATTAATTAATCCCAAAAATAAATATAGCCAAAAGTACGGGGTATTACACAAGCATCTAATTCATGACCTCTATCTGAAAGTGAGTTGGACTCCACTATCTCTCGGATATATACTGTAACGACGTATTTTATAAGTCTTGTTTACATTTGTGTATATCGTATATCGCTACAACCATAAAAAAAAAATTTTAAGTTCAATCATGCATCGAGACAGATCCAAATATCAATGTTCTTCAACATTCAAGCCTTCTGCGAGATTAATTTTGGTAAGGTTGTGTGTAAATACCTTAACAGTTCACTTAGAGTGTTGGGATAATTTTTCTAAAATGTTTTCTATGTGTTGAAGTAGAGTTTTTTTTCAAAGAATTTTTTCTAAGTGTCGAGGATGAGTTTTTTACGAAATAATTTATTTTTATTTTTTAGTGTTGTTCGAGCCACAACAGTATGTCGTTCAAGCGACACGTGTCCTCGTTCAAGCGATGGGATGATTTCCTTTGAGCGATCTTCCAACATTAGTTTTTTTATATAAACGTGTTAAACCACTGTGTTTTCGGTAAGAAGAACTGACATTTTCCATTATGCACGAACTGCAAACCAGCAGAATACTTTGTCTTCTTCTTTTAAGGATTTAATCTTCTTCGTTTTCAATTCATAAAACATCCCAATCTTTATGTAAATTTTTTTAAAGCCCAAGATACAACTTTGCTGAAGTTATTTCTCTGTGGAGTGTTATGTCTACGGCTGACTACGACTGCGTGTTGATAGTGAGTGCTCGTGAGTGTTCATGGATGAATTGGAATGCATGTTCTTGTGGATTACTGCGGTTTTTCCATTACTGAATCTAGATTGTGTGTCTATGTGATTGTTCTACGGCGTAATCATTATGGATTTCATTGTGTATGTAAGTTGCGATTTATTTTACATAGTGAAATAAAAGGTTTTACCCGAAAGGGATTTTTTCCTAAAATCTTTGAGTTAGAATTTTTTTTCGTGATGGTTTGACACATAGGGGCTGAATTAATTTTGTTTGAAAATTGTCACCGATTAAATAAGGTTAACCTGTAAAGTTGTGAATTCAGTTTAATCAGTATCACACCGTGCATTTATAAATTGGTATCAGAGCTTATTTAAGAGATCACCACTTTGTCAAATCGGTATCAGAGTGTGTTTCTCTAATTTATCGAGTGATCCTTGTTTTCTACAAAATTGTGTGATATTGATTCTTTTGTTTAAATCTATTTTGTGAAAAATCGCAATTCTTCCAATAGAGCACTTATATAATCGGATGCCTATTTTTTAAGGGGTCTAATTATGCCCACTGGAAAGCACGTATGAAATCACAGTTAAAGGCCATTGATGATCACGTTTGGGTTGTTTGTGAAAGAGGCTGGACTCCTCCCACTGTCACCGAAAATAGTATCACTTCTTTAAAACCCTTGATACACTGGACTGAGGACGAATTTTAGTTGAGCACTTTTAATTCACGTGGGTTGAGTGCAATTTTTGGTGTCATCACTCCTTAGGAGTTCTGATGTATTATAATGTGCACCACGTCAAAAGAAGAGTGGGACATTTTAAAACTTACCCACAATGGCACAAATGCGGTCAAATAGTTTAAAATTCAAATTTTAACTACTCAATTTGAAATAATTATCATGCTTGAGACTGATTATTTTGATGAGTTTTATGCATGTTTGTCTGATATTGTCAACTCTAGTTTGGTGAGCACATTCCTGATGCACGAGTGGTTAAAAAGATTTTAATATCGTTGCCTAAACGTTTTATCCTTAAAGTGACTATTTTAAATTCCTTAGGTAATTTGAGCAATTTAAAATTGGAAGAGCTGGTAGGAGATCTCCAGACGTATGAGATTGGCATGTTCACTAACACTATCAAACCTAAGGATAGAGGGATAACACTTAGAGCCCAGTGTAGGAAGGGAAAGGAAGTGTCCAAGAGTGAGAAGAAAAAGAAACTGAGAGTTTGTGATTTTGAGTCTGAGGACGAGTCTGATTTTAATATGGTTATGCTTGCGATTTTTTTAAAAAGTTTCTCAAGTTTTCAAATGAAAATTATTCCAATAAAAAGTTTTTTGAGAAAAATAAAAGGACAGATGAGGCCAAAGAGAGCGGTGAGAAAGAGGTTGAGAAAGAGAAAGTGGAAGAAGAGAAGTGTTTTGAGTATGAGGGTTGGGGGCATAAGGCGTTTGAATGTCTTGCTAGGCTAAAGAGAAAGGGTAAGAAAATTATCATGCCATCCACTCTTAGCGATAGTGAGGAAGAGGTGAAGGATTTTAGGGATGAGTCATCACATGGGAAGTTTGTCGCATTTTAGCCAGTCACTTGAGCACACCTAGTTTCCCCCATGACGATGAGGATACTTATGCATGTAAGACCCCCGATGAAGATGATAGTTTGAGTGTTTTGAGTGAGGGAGAAAGTGAGTGTGGAAGCGAAGGTGAAAGAGAGCTCCACATTGCGTTTAGAGATTTGTATGCCGAGACCTTAAATACTAAGAAATTGAATAAGGAGTTAGGTCTTAGGTTAAGAGATTTTGAGATAGAGTTAGAGGTTTTGATGGTGTGTGAGGCGAAATCAATTCAACTCGAGAAGGTGAAGGTTTCTTTGAGTGAACAATTAATTTCTTTTGATCAGGAAAAGAGTGATTTAACCAATATGGTGTCTAGTCTGATGACACGTGTATCCCAACTCGAGAGTGATCTTGAACAAGCTCGGGAGGTCAAAATCCCTTTAAATAACGCATCTAAGAGGGTTGGAAAGATGGTTCTCAGTCCTATTTTGGGTAATGTTGAGAAACTAGGAATTGGACATGCCGGTGCGTCCACTTCCCATGTTGCACCCGAGCCGATTCTCGAGTTAGAAATAGATCCATATGGCTCTCAATACAACCCACCTAGGCATCCTGGCCCGATAGGAGAGTGCGTAGGAGAAATTTTGAGAAAGGTGTACCTAGGCCTGTTTATGTTTGTACCCATTACAAAAAGATAGGACGCCTTTGGGAATTTTGTTTTGAGTTGGGTAATGTGTTACATTTTGCCAGTAAACATGTTCACCACATGCACTAACACATGATTCTACGGATGACTACGTGAGAGAGTTTGCACATATTAGAAGCGGGTTAAATTTTTGGCCAAAACTTCACATGACTTGATGGATGTTTTTCATAGGATGACATCACATTTGAAAAACTCCACCGCACCTAACGGTTGAGGTTTAGACTTGTTTGCAAGCATAGGATGATTTTCATGATGATATTTTATGCCTATTGCTACTATGTACCCTTTTTGTATTTATATTTTCCATTGTTGATATGTTTTTCAAAAAATCAAAAATATTTTGGTTTTTGAAAATTTTTGGAAAAATACAAAAATATTTTCATTTTTTTAGAAAAAAATTGGAAAAGCCAAAAAGATTTATTTTGATCAATTTTTTTAAAAAGACAAAAAGAGTTTTGTATTTTGTTTACAGCATTTATGAATGAACATTTAGGATGATCGAGCCACAATTACATTAAATATCTTTGTGACTGTTTGATAGTGTTCTGATATGCGTTGTCATTTTATTTTTGTGCTTTATAATGTTGGGAGTCATTGGGATGTGATTTGTTATTACTACCTACATGTTTGACTCATTAGTTCCTTTAATTCACACTTGTACGAATTTGTTTTATTATTGTTCTTGTCTTCATCGATGTGTTTTTATCTCAATTATGTCTTTAAAACGAACCAAATGTGATAAAACTAGACAATGAAAGTAGTGCAAGTAAAAACCATCGATGTGAGTTTATGTGATTTATTTGAAAAAATGGGGAAGGGCTACGAAAGGTAATGATTTATCCATTGCGATTAAGCCACCGTATAAATCAGGCCTAGAAAAAGTGTGGCATAATAAATATTTGCCAAGGTCCAAAGAGGTTGAAAAGAGCCCAAATTTTTTTAAAGGAAATAAAAAGAAAAATATAGAATAAAGTAGGCCAATAAGATTTAGTTTAATCACCTTAAAAGAAAAAATAAAAAGCATTATTATTTATGAGGGAGTTTGGATGGAATATAAAATGGGTTTGCATGTCCTTGAAAAGTCATGAAAAAGCATTACATTGTTTTAGACGTTATTGGTGTGAAAATCATGTTTGACTTTGATTTGTCGATTAGATTAAGACGATGTCATCTAAATTCACATTTTCGACACCTACTGATGATTTTGAGATTCATTCTTTAGGATTACACATATTCATCGTGCACAAATGTTACGCATGATTGCATTTATTTACCTATTGAATCATTCACACCCATTCATTATGTTTCCATGATTTGGTTGTCTTAGTGTAAATTCATGATGTGTGATTTTTGTAAAATTATTTTTGCATTTTCGTATGAAAAATTAAAAAATCAAAAATAGTTTGTGGAAGCTTTTGAGTTACTCCTTTGCATGAGAGTAGTTTGATCCATGTTTGCTATGCATATTTGTCATGATACTCCATGTTTATTTTCTTAGTCGGTTCCTTGTCTATTTCGAACAAAAAAAAGGGGGGAGAATGAATTATGGGAAAGTTTTTACATTATGGGGGAGATTTGAGATTCGATATTTATTTTGATTTCTATTTACCTCATTTCAAACTCGATACGTCACGAAGGTATTTACTTTGTCTCATGTGTATAGGTACAAATATTGAAGATCATATATTTCACACCCTGACGAGAAAAGCTTAAATATTTGAAGATTTGATGTTGAAGATTTTTAAAGAAAGTTTCAGACTTGCAATTTTGATATCTTTTAAGTTTTGGGTTCATGGGAGGGTATTATATTTGTATAGGCATTTTGATTTGATAATTAAGATGTTTTTATTTTGTACCGGCATGGACATAGGGGGATATTTGTAATGACATATTTTATATGTCCTGTGTACATTTGTGTGTCTCGTATACTGCTACAACCGTCAAAGACATTTTCAAGTTCAATCATGAAAATATCAACGTTCTTCAACATTCAAGCCTTTGCGAGATTAATTTTGCTAAGGTTGTGTGTAAATACATTAACGGTTCACTTAGAGTGTTGGGGTAATTTTTCTAAAATATTTTCTAAGTGTTGAAGCGGATTTTTTCGTTAAAGAATTTTTTCCAAGTGTTGAGCCGGAGTTTTTGACGAAATAATTTTTTTTATTGTTGTTCGAACGACAGCAGTATGTCATTCGAGCGACATTGCTTTGTCGCGCGAAGCTCGTTCGAGCGACATGTATCCTCATTTGAGTGACATGATGATTTTGTTCGAGGGATATGCCGACTTAAGTTTTTTATATAAAGCGTGTTAAACCACTCCATTTTCGTTAAAAAGACCTGACATTTTTCATTCTGCACAAACTGCAAACCAGGAAAATATTTTGTATTCTTTGTTTAAAGATTTAATCCTCTTTGTTTTCAATTAACAAAACATACCAATCTTTATATGAATTGTTTTGGTGCCCAAGATACAACTTTGGTGAAGTTGTTTCTTTATGGAGTGTTATCTCTACGGCTGACTACGACTCTGTGTCGATCGGGAGTACTCGTGGGTGTTCCCGACTGAATTGGACTGCATGTTTTTGTGGACTTCTACGACTGTTCCATTGCTGACTCTAAGTTCCGTGTCTATGTGATTGATCTGAGGAGTAATCATTGTGGATTTCATTGTGTATGTAAGTTGCAATTTATTTTACATAATGAAATAAAAGTTTTACCTGAAATGTTTTTTTCCTAAAATCTGCGAATTAGCAACTTTATTTGTGATGGTTTGACACACACACACACACACACAATTGTATGTTTAGGGGCTGAATTAATTTGGTTTGAAAATTGACACCGATTAAATAAGTTAAGCTTGGAAATTTACGAATTTGGTTTAATCAGTATCACACTGCGCATTTACAAATTGGTATCAGAGCTTATTTAAGCAATCACCACTTTCTCATATTCTCAACCAGGTTCTAGTTTTCTTCATCAATTGGTTTGATGAATCCTTTATTCTACAATGACACTCAACAATAGTTTGAAATGCATGAATAAAATTTTGGGGATTCCTTGTAAAATTCAAATAACGAGATTATTGATTTGTTTATCTTTGGGATGAAAAATAAGTGATGTAATTTGTTTTGGGTTTGGTCTGGAGTTATTTGGATTTTGGCTAGTATTGATCATATTATTTATAAATCCTTATAAACTCTAAAACTTATTAAAATGATTATCATATTTTAGAATTTCATATATCTTTGTGTGATATTTTATCTTCCCACATGTAGTTTAACTTGTTGATCTTAGGCCTTTATTCTCGTGATTATATCTTGCCTAGAATAACATGTTGATTTTTCACTCACTATATTGTTATTTTCTTATTTTTTTGTTGATTAACATGTTTTAATTTCTTGAAATGCTATGATAACTTTATCCCATTGTGTTCTTAGTTATTTCATTTGTCTCTTTTTGTAACAAAAATGGGGAGAAATTTGTGGATATGGGGAGTATAGTTATCTTGGCATATTAAGTTGCATAAAGTTATTTTTTTCTATATCATGTTTATGAATAGGAGTTGTATAATTGATGGGGAGTAATTTTTTATAGATATGATGTTTGTGTTTGTAATGTTATATTCACATGATTAATATTTAGCATATTTCCTTGTCGTATTTCTTCACATTGGTACCTTAATGAGTTTGCTAGTGTGTGACATGAAATTTTGAACAGGATCTCATTGAAGATGGATTGTGTCCCATGTAGTTATTAGTTGTTTGGGACAAATGTAATTTTCCATTTTTGTATTTGACCTTGTCTAGGAGAGCCATGAAATGTTTTCTCTCGAAATTCAAAAAATGGAGAGATTGTAAGAGTATAGTATACTCTATGTGATCCATATAATAGATTTTCTGAATTCCTTGACCAAAACATACATGAGTCTTCATCCAAGGTCACCGAAAAGATTCATTAATGAACCAAATTCATGCAATGCCAAACCTCAAACATACCACCCAGTAAAAGGGATAAGACTTAGTGGACTTAGACTCACCTTGGCTAATATACTTTATAAAATAAATAAAAAAATCTTTTTAATTAACCTTGGTTTTGTATTTTTTTCAAGTAGACGTGGAAACAAACTTTTAATATAGAAAAATCTATTTCATAAGGAATTTCATTTTTTATGTATTTCAAGTATGCATGTTTATGCGAGAAATACACGTACTTAGAGTTTGCCTCAAAATGTATATTTAAAAAATCTTCTAAAGGCAAACTAGACACAATCTAGTCACATGCGCGACTTGCTTGGCCACAGCGACGATAAATTTTCGTTAGCACGTTTGTTCACATTTGGACATCTCTAAACAAAGGTGCGACTGTGTGATGGTTTCCTCGCTGCAGCGATACTATCTCACTGGACATTTGTTCCCCCATGGAAAAAGCCTAAATAAGTGTGCAACCTGAATCCGTTCAAGTTCGTCGTAACCTTGTAAAAAACATGTCTGATGTTGATACCAAATTTAGTCTGCTGACATGGCTCAATCGAGTGAAGACACGTGGCAATCTACGTGGCAACAACAAGCACTTCCGAGGAACTCAGATGCTCCGAGGAACCATACTACAATGAGGAACATTGCTTCCCCGAGGAACTTTTGAGTACCGAGGAACTTTTGATTACCGAGGACTATTGACGGTCCGAGCAGCTTAGACGGTCCGAGCTGCATCTCGAACAAAGCATTAATAGCAGGAAAATCAACAGTCTGACTATTCATTAAATGCTTATCATTCAGATGTATACGCTTAAGGGGCATTTAATATATTACCCTTTCACATGTACAACATTGAATGTATTACCCTTTCATATTACAGCCTCAGGGCTATAAATACATTGTATCATCCTCATTGTAAGGGGACCGGAATTTCTTGATATAACTTGTAATTGAGAATTCCCAAACAATCAGCAATAACATAACAATGGACATAGGCCATTCTTATAAGGCTGAACCACTTTAAAAATTCTTTGTCTCATTATTTATCTGTGATTGAATAATTAGATATGATCTAATTTTTTACATCAATAGATTGGCGCCGTCTGTGGGAAACGACTGGTAATATCATTTTTCATAAAAAACAATCCATCACAAATGGCTGATATTCCAGAATCTAGCAATCGAAACGCTGGAAACCCTCCAAATCCATTTGCTTCGCCAAATATTCCAGATCTGGCTGGAATAATGACAAATCTGGCTCAGGGCCAGACCGTCATGCAAGAAACTATGCGACAACTCATACAAACTCTCTATGGTGGTGCACCAACTCATTCAGGACCACAAAGTATTCAAAGAAATACCCGTGCATCTTCTTCGCGTACTAGGCATACCATTTCATATCACAATGAGGTGTCTGAAGATTTTTCTTATCAACCTGGACGAACTTCGTTAGTGCAAGCCACAGATACTGAAAAACGTATTACTCTCTCTCCAGAAAGGACTAGTGCGCTAGAGAGGTTGAGCAGGGTATCACCTTTCAATCGATTAGGACCTAGAAGGAGTATAAGTCCTCCTAAAGTCGCATCAAGAAGTTTTCGACGACCATCAGATTTAAGGGAAGGATCTTCCCAGTCACGACCGACTGCTCATCAAGATAGATCCCAGGAAGCCATTTCAACGCGATCAGTTGCTCAAACTAACAGGCCCGAGGAAGGAAATGATGCGTGGAAAGGCTCTATTCAGAGGCTGGAGGATAGATTAGGGGAAATGGCTAAAGCCAAGAACCCTCTACAATGAACTTTTGTTCGAGGAACACCTTTTGTCTAGGCCATTGTAGATTTTCCAACACCATCAAAGTTTGAACAATACCAAGCTGCAGCCGACATCTATGCTGTTCCAGATGAGATGAGATACAGAGCATTCTCGGGAACTCTTATCGGATCTGCTCAAATGTGGTATAATAATCTTCCTCGGGGTAAGATCTCAACTTTTATTCAACTGGCCGAGTTATTCATTGGGAATTTCTGTTTTGGGGCAAAGCCAGTTAAACGAGTAGCGCATTTGTTAAGTGTTAGACAAAAGGCTGGTGAGAGTACCAGAGATTATATAACTCGATTTAATAACGAGAAACTCGAAGTAATTGATTATGAGGAGAAGACAACGATTACCGCCTTGATTAGTGGACTATTGCCCAATAAGTTGTACTACACTTTGGCCAAAGATCCACCTAGAACCATGTCAAATCTGATGGGAAAAGTGGCCAAGATTACGAATGCCGAGGAGGCTATGGCTGCGAAGAAGAATATGGATGCCAAAGAAACCAAGGTGGAAGGTGATAAAGCAAAAAAGAAAGAGCATAAGAACAATAGTGATGACAAACATTCAAGAACTAGATCGGTATGGGACGCAATGAAGAAATTCGATAATTATACTCCTTTGAAGAAGGATATCAACCATGTTCTAGAAAAAATTAAGAACAACGAGTAATTAAACTGGCCAGAGAAAATGAAGGCAGACCCTTATCGTAGGAATAAAGCAAAGTATTGCGAGTTTCATAAAGATCATGGCCATATGACCAAAAATTGCATAGTTCTTCAGAATGAGATTGAAACACTTATCAGACGAGGAAAGTTGGCAAAGTACGTTGATCGTGGAAGCGAAAGAAGGAAGAGAGAGGTATAGATCTCCTCGTCGAGCAGAGGAGAACAAGAAAATAAGCCATGAAGTTGATCTAGAAGATGACCCCAATCTTCCCAAGAGACCAAGGCAACCGGAACGAGAGGTATTTTCAATACGCTTTGGGTTATTTGATTGTAATGTTATTACAGGTGGAGATGCAGGAGGAGGAGACCTTACTGCAGAGAGAAAAGCTTACCTCTGTGAGGCTCAAGATTGCTCGTACATTCAGCGAATATATCTAGCTGAGGAGGATCGCCCGAGAAAGGTGAACAAAGAGAAATTGGTCATCGGTTTCTCAAAGAACGACCTCGCAGGAGTTTTGTATCCTCATGATGACCCATTGGTGATCAAAATGAGGATAAAAGAGGTAATGATCTCAAGAGTACTGGTAGACAATGGTAGCTCGGTAGAAATCATGTTCTACTCATGCTTTGACAGTTTAAATCTAAAGCTATCTCAACTGGAGCCTTATCATAGACCCCTCCTCGGTTTTGCTGGCGAGAAAGTATTTCCACTTGGGATGATCAAGTTGGATATATTCATTGGTATGTGGCCTGCTTATTGGACAGAAAGAATACGCTTCTTTGTAATGGATAAGAATGTTCAATCATCATACAATATCATCATAGGAAGAGTAGGATTGAAGAAATTCGAGGTTGTACCATCTACAGTGCATCAGTGCCTAAAGTTTCCAACAAATTTTGGAGTAGGAATTGTGAAGGGTGACCAGAAAGTAGCTCGGGAATGCTATTATTCATCCGCCGAGCAAGAGGAACTGGAGGAATCAAGGAAAAAGACTACTACTTATCAAGTGGATGAAGGGGTAGAAATTGAAACATTGGATCCTAGAAATGAGTCGCAACTCGTGAAGGGTCAAGTGGTGGAAGCTACTGAAAACATCATCCTGGACGACGAACACCCTGAACGAACTACTCAAGTAGGTTCATCGTTGGAAGCCTCATTAAAATAGGAATTGATAACTTTCCTTAGAAGCAGAAAGCAAACGTTTGCATGGAGTCATGAGGATATGACCGGGATAGACCCAAATTTCTTATGTCACGAACTCAATGTGAATAAGGAGATCAAGCCTGTGAAGCAGAGAAGAAGAGTGTTTAACCCCGAGAAGAATCAAGCTATACAAGAGGAAGTCGAGAAGCTCTAGAAAGCTTTCTTCATTGAAGATGTTAAATATCCAGACTGTTTAGCAAATGTGGTGATGGTGAAAAAGAAGAATAACAAATGGAGGATGTGTGTAGACTTCACCGACCTCAATAAAGCATGTCCAAAGGATCACTTTCCGCTGCCCCGAATTGATCAACTAGTGGATGATACCTTGGGACACGAGCTGCTGAGCTTCATGGATGCTTATTCTGGCTACAATCAGATTAAAATGAAACCTGAAGACAGGGAGAGTACTTCTTTCATTACCCCTAGGGGAACTTATTGTTATAATGTTATGCCTTTTGGTTTGAAAAATGCAGGTGTGACATATCATAGGCTAATGAACAAATTCTTTGCTGAACAAATCAGTTGCAATATGGAAGTCTATGTTGACGATATGCTGACAAAGAGCAAGAAAGCTACCGATCATCTAGTTGACTTAAGTCAGACTTTTGATCAACTAGATAAATATCAAATGAAGCTGAACCCGATGAAGTGCATATTTGGAGTACGAGAAGGCATGTTTCTCGGATACATTGTCAACCAACGAGGCATTGAGGCAAATCCTGAAAAGATCAAAGCTCTATTAGGGCTGCGATCTCCAACGATAAAGAAAGAGGTGCAAAGTCTTACAGGACGAGTAGCAGCACTCAACAGATTTGTATCGCGAGCAACTGATCGATGTCTCCTATTCTTCAAGACACTCCGAAAGACTTTTGAGTGGAATGATGAATGTGAGAAGGATTTTCAAGACTTGAAGAAATACTTGGGAGCACCTCCATTGTTATCCAGGCCAGTGATGGGAGAAAAATTATATTTGTATCTGGCAGTGTCCGAGAATGCAGTCAGTTCGGCATTGATAAGAGTGGATAATGGAGTACAAAAACCAATCTACTATACGAGTAAGGCCTTCCGAGGAGCAGAGATCAGATATCCAAGGCTGGAAAATTTAGCACTGGCGCTAATTGAGGCGAGTAGGAGAATGAGGCCATACTTCCAGGCTCATACTATAGTCGTATATACTGATATGCCATTGAGGCAAGCCCTTCATAAACCAGAAAAATCAGGGAGATTGATGTATTAGTCAATAAAGCTCGGTGAATATGATATAGTCTATGAACCCAGATCATCACTTAAAGGGCAAGCTGTAGCGAATTTTATAGCAGAATTCACCTATCTTGATACTCCCAAGGAGCAAAATCTGCTCGCTGATCAACCTGTGGATGTTACAGGATCATCAGACACAAGCTCAGACCAACTTAGGTTGGTAAAAGGGCAAATGGATGTTACAGGATCATCAAATTCGAGCTCAGACCAACTCCAGTTGGTAAAAGGGAAAGAAAATATGATCGACGAAGAGCAAGAAATATCAGGGGAGGATGAAAGGAAGCAACATATATTTCACCGAGGAACTCTTTCAGATCAGAAGTTTGAAGACGAGTTACCTATATGGAGGTTATATGTAGATGGCTCATCTTGCACAACATGTAGTGGGGCAGGGATAGTTTTGAGCACTCCGGACGAGGTCGACATGGAATACGCCCTACGTTTCCAATTCAAAGCTTCCAATAATGAGGCTGAGTATGAGGCCATGATGGCAGGTGTTGATACCAAAATTAATATGCTGATGTGAACGAATAAGATGAAGACACGTGTCAATCTACGTGGCACAATAGCAGCGAGGAAGATTATTTCCCGACCAACCATGCTTCTTTCCGAGCAACGAGAATACACCGAGGAACTCTATCACACCGAGGATCTCTATCGCATCGAGGAACTCTAGCGCACCAAGGTACTCTAATGTTCCGAGGAACTCCTGATCAGCGAACAGCTATGGCGGTCCGAGCTGCATCTCGGTCGTATCATTAATTGCCAGATAATCAACAGCTCAGATATTCATTGAATGCTTATATTCTTGGCACACACTCTGCATTAAATATATTACCCTTTCATATGTATGTCATTTAATGTATCGAACCTTTCATGTACAGCCTCAAGGCTATAAATACCTTGTATCATCCTCATTCAAGGGGGACCGGAATTTCTTGAGAGAACTTGTAATCAAGAATTCCACAAACACTCAGCAATAACATAACAGTGGACGTAGGCTTTATTCCTAGCCGAACCACTTTAAAAATCTTTGTCTTGTTTATTTATCTGTGATTAAATAATTAGAGCAATCTAGTTTTTTACATCAACAGATTGGCGCCGTCTATGGGAAACGACTGTTATTATCATTTTTCATAAAAATCATTTATCACCAATGGCAGATAATCCAGAATCCAGTAATCGAAATGTTGGAAATACTGGAAATCTTCCAAATCCATCTGCATCCCCAGATCTGGCTGGAATTATGACGAATCTGGCTCAAGGACAAACCGCCATGCAAGAATCTATGAGGCAACTCATTCAAACTCTTCAGGGCGGTGCACCTACCTATTCAGGGCAAAGGAGTGATCATAGGCAATCGCAATCTAGACGTACCGGGTCATATCGCAATGAAGAGTCTAATGATTCTTCTTATCAACCTGGGCGAACTTCATCGATACGGGCTACGGATACAGATCAACGTATCACTCTTTCTCCGGAAAGAACTAGTGCTTTGGAAAGATTAAGCAGAGTGTCTCCTTTCAGTCGATTAGGACCAAGGAGGAACATGAGTCCACCTAGGGCTCCATCAAGAAGTTTTTGACCACCACCAGGTTTGAGAGAAGGATCTGCACAATCGCGACCAACTACTCGTCGAGATAAATCTCAGGAAGCTACGTCAGAGCAGTCAGTTGCTCGGACTAAGCGGCCCGAGGAAGGGAATGAAGCATGGAAAGGTTCCATTCAACGGTTGGAAGATAGATTGGGAGAAATGGCTAAGGCAAGGAACCCCTTACAGAGAACTTTTGTTCAAGGAACACCTTTTGTGCAAGCCATTGTGGATTTCCCTACACCGTCAAAATTCAAAGCACCCGTAGTGACCCCCAAGTACGATGGAAAGACAGATCCCGTACTTCATATAGAACAATACCAAGCTGCTGCAGATATCTACGCTGTCCCTGACGAGATGAGGTGTAGAGCATTCTCAGGAACTCTTACCGGATCTGCACAGATATGGTACAATAATCTTCCTCGGGGTAAGATTTCAACCTTTGTTCAGTTAGCCGAATTGTTTATTGGCAATTTTTGTTTTGGAGCAAAGCCGGTAAAGCGAGTAGCACACTTGCTAAGTGTTAGACAAAAATCAGGTGAAAGTACTAGGGATTACATAACTCGTTTCAATAACGAGAAGTTGGAAGTCATAGATTATGAAGAAAAGACAGCAATCACTGCTCTGATGAGTGGTTTGCTGCCTAACAAGTTGTACTACACTTTGGCTAAAGATCCACCTAAAAATATGTCGGAGTTGATGGCAAAGGCGGCCAAAATCATAAATGCCGAGGAGGCTATGGCTGCAAAGAAGAATATGGACAAAGAAGTTAAAGTTGAGGTCGACAATTCTAAGAAGAAAGATCAGAAAGGTAATGGTGGTGACAAACATTCCAGGAATAACAGGATGAAGTTGGAAGTCCTAAAGAAGTATGATAATTATACTCCATTGAAAATGAGTATTAATCATGTTTTGGAAGAAATCAGGAATAACGAGGAAATCAAGTGGCCAGAGAAACTGAAGACAAATCCCGACCTGAGGAATAAAGACAAATATTGCGAGTTTCACAAAGATCATGGCCATATGACCAAAAATTGTATAGCCCTTCAGAACGAGATTGAAACACTCATCCGAAGAGGAAAATTATCAAAGTATGTAGATCGCAGAGGTGAAAGGAAGAATGATGATAGAACTAGAGAGAGATCTAGATCTCCTCGTCGTGCAGAGGATAAAAAGAAGAGGGACCATGAAGAGGATCCAGATGATGACCCCGATCTTCCCAAGAAACCAAGGAAACCTGAACGAGAGGTATTTTCCATACGTTTTGGATCCCTTGATTGTAATGTTATTACAGGAGGAGATGCAGGAGGAGGAGACCTTACTGCAGAAAGAAAAGCTTACCTCGGAGAGGCTCAATCTTGTTCATACATTCAACGAATAAACTTGGCCGAGGATGATCGTCCGAGGAAGGTAAACAAAGAGAAGCTAGTGATTGGTTTTTCAAAAAACGACCTGGCAGGTGTTCTTTACCCTCATGATGATCCTTTGGTGATCAAAATGAGGATGAAAGATGTGATCATTTCAAGGGTATTAGTAGACAATGGTAGTTCGGCAGACATCATGTACTATTCATGCTTTGATAGTTTGAATTTAAAATTATCTCAATTGGAACCTTATCACAGATCCCTTCTGGGTTTTGCTGGCAAGAAAGTTTTTCCACTTGGGACGATCAAGTTGGATATACTCATTGGAACTTGGCCTGCTTGTCGAACAGAAAGAATACGCTTCTTTGTGATGGATAAGAATGTGCAGTCCGCCTACAACATCATCATGGGAAGAGTTGGATTGAAGAAGTTCGAAGCAGTTCCATCTACAGTACATCAATGTTTGAAATTCCCAACGAGTTTTGGAGTAGGAATTATGAAAGTTGATCAAAAAGTAGCTTGGGAATGCTATTATTCGTCTGCCGAGCAAGAATAACTTTAAGAATCAATGAAAAAGACTACTACTTATCAAGTAGAGGAGAGCACAGAAATTGAAACTCTTGACCCTAAGGATGAATCTCAACTCGTAAAAGTGCAGGTTGTGGAATCTACAGAAATTGTTATCCTGGACGACGAGCATCCTGAACGAGTAACTCAGATAGGATCGTCGTTGGATGTTTCAATAAAACAAGATTTGATAACTTTCTTGAGAAATAGGAAGAATACTTTTGCTTGGAGTCATGAAGACATGCCAGGTATAGATCCAAACTTTTTATGTCATGAGCTCAACGTGAATAAGGAAATCAAGTCTGTGAAGCAAAGAAGAAGAGTGTTTAGCCCCGAGAAGAACCAGGCCATACAAGAGGAGGTCGAGAAACTCCAGAAAGCCCACTTCATTGAAGATGTGAAATATCCAGATTGGTTGGCAAATGTGGTGATGGTAAAGAAGAAGAACAACAAATGGAGAATGTGTGTTGATTTTACTGATCTCAACAAGGCATGTCCAAAAGATCACTTTCCATTGCCCAGAATTGATCAACTAGTGGATGCTACCTCGGGACACGAGCTACTCAGCTTCATGGATGCTTATTCTGGCTACAACCAGATCAAAATGAAACCTGAAGACAGGGAAAGTACTTCTTTTATTACCCCAAGGGGAACTTATTGTTATAATGTTATGCCTTTTGGTTTAAAAAATGCAGGTGCAACCTATCAGCGGTTGATGAACAAGGTTTTTACCGAACAAATCAGCCGCAATATGGAGGTCTATGTCGACGACATGCTCACCAAAAGCAAGAGAGCTGCAGATCATTTGGTTGACTTGAGTCAAACTTTTGATCAACTGGATAAATACCAGATGAAGCTCAACCCGACGAAGTGTACCTTTGGAGTACGAGAAGGAATGTTCCTCGGATACATCGTCAACCAGCGAGGTATTGAGGCAAATCCAGAAAAGATCAAGGCTCTTTTAGGGCTGCGATCTCCGACGACGAAGAAAGAAGTGCAGAGTCTTACCGGACGGGTTGCAGCACTCAACAGATTTGTATCTCGAGCAACTGATAAATGCCTCCCATTCTTCAAAACACTGCGAAAAAGCTTTGAGTGGACTGATGAATGTGAGAAAGCCTTTCAAGATTTGAAGAAGTATTTGGGAGCCCCACCATTTTTGTCTAGGCCAATAACTGGAGAAACGCTGTACTTGTATTTGGCAGTATCAGAAAATGCAGTTAGCTCGGCATTAATCAGATTGGAGAATGGAGTCCAGAAGCCAATTTATTACACAAGCAAGGCCTTCCGAGGTGCGGAAATCAGATACCCAAAGCTGGAAAAATTGGCACTGGCACTAATTGAAGCAAGTAGAAGAATGAGGCCATACTTCCAGGCCCATACCATCATTGTTTATACCGACATGCCGTTAAGACAAGCCCTTCACAAGCCAGAAAAATCAGGAAGATTGATGTACTGGGCAATAGAGCTCGGTGAATATGATATTGTGTATGAACCCAGATCATCGTTGAAGGGGCAAGCCGTGGCAGATTTTATAGCAGAGTTCACATACCCTGATACCCCCGAGGAGCAAAAGGTGCTTGCTGACTTACCTGTGGACGACACAGGATCAACAGACACAGATCCAGACCAACCAAGGTTGGTAAAAAGACTTGTGGATGTAGAAAAATCATCATATTCAAACCCCGACCAACTCCGGTTGGTAGAAGGGCGCGAACAAATGATCAACGAGGAACGAAAGATACCCGGGGATGATGAAAGAAAGCAGATGATATTTCACCGAGGAACTCTAACAGATAAGAAATTTGAAGACGAGTTACATACATGGAGATTATATGTAGATGGATCATCTTGCACGGCTGGTTGTGGAGCAGGGATTGTTTTAAACTCTCCAGACGATATTGACATGGAGTATGCCTTGAGATTCCAATTCAAAGCTTCCAATAATGAGGCTGAATATGAGGCTATGATAGCAGGTTTTCATTTGGCGAAAGTTATGGAGGTACGACAAGTAATTGTTTTCAGTGATTCTCAATTAATTGTGAATCAGATGATGGGAATATATGCAGTGAAGGGGGAGTTAATGGTGAAGTACCATGCAAAAGTGATGGAGTTATTAACAGAATTTGATGCTATTCAATTGGTAAGGATACCGAGAATGGAGAATGCTAGAGCAGACGCATTGGCCCGACTAGCGTCAGCTACGCGCACCGAGCTGCGAAGAACAATACCAATTGAAGTGTTAGAAAGTCGGAGCATAGAAGAAGATCTGACGGTGAAGATTATTACCCTTGATTTAGGACCATCTTGGATGGATCCTATCAGAGCATACATTGAAGAAGGAGAAGTGCCGGAGGACAAACTAGCTGCCAAGAAATTGAAATATAAAGTTGCTCGGTATGTGTTAACTAATGGTGTTTTGTATAGACGAGGAATTATGGCAGGTTTGCAGAGATGTGTGCATCCATCAGAAGTCAAAGAATTGATTGAAGAAATTCATGAAGGATCTTGTGGAGCTCATGTAGCAGGTCGGACACTTTTGCAAAGGGTAATGACACAGGGATACTATTGGCCGACGATGAGGGCTGATTGTATAGCCTATGCTAAGAAGTGTGAAAAATGCCAACGTTTTTCCTCCATCCGAAGAACTCCACAGGCATTGTTGACACCCATAACATCACCTTGGCCATTTTCCATGTGGGGAATTGATCTGGTTGGACCATTGCCGACGACCCGAGGAAGGTTCAAGTATCTCGTCGTGGCAGTAGACTATTTTACTAAGTGGGTGGAAGCTGAACCACTAATTGATATGACGTACGAGAAGGTGTATCAGTTCATATGGAAGAATATCATTTGTCGATATGGTCTCCCCCATGCTTTCATCACAGACCATGGAACACAATTTGATAATGAAGAATTTGCTGCCTATTGTCATCAGTCAAACGTCTTGAAGTTTCATTCAGCACCAGGCCATCCTCAAAGCAATGGACAGACTGAAGTGACGAACATAACATTACTAAATGGATTGAAGAAGAGGTTAAGTGAGGCTAAAGCAAATTGGATTAATGAGCTACAATCAGTTTTGTGGGCTTACCGAACAACTCCCCGAGCAGCAACAGGAGAATCACCATATATGCTAGCATTTGGAAGTGAGGCTGTGATACCTGCCGAGTTGGGCCTACCAACACACAGGGTGTTAAATTTCAATTCTCCGATCAGTGATCTGATGAGAAGGATGGATTTGGATATGCTCGAGGAAGTCAGAGAAGAGGCAGCCATTAGGAATGCTGCTTATCAACAACGAACAGCTCTGTTTTACAACAAAAGGATAAAGAAATGTGATCTAAAAGAGGGGGATTATGTGCTAAAGAAGGTCATTCAGAAGCAGAATAAACTGGAAGCAAACTGGCATGGACCTTACCGAGTTACAGAGGTTGTTCGACCAGGAACTTACAGAATAGCAACTCTAGAAGGAGAGGAATTTAAGAACGCATGGAATGCTGAACACCTGCGCAAGTATTATCAATGATGTCAAATGTAAAGCATTTCTTTCATTATGAATAAAACGAGGATGTTTCGCCATTTTCTTTCTGGTTGAAATTTTTTTGGGGAATACTAGTGTAATACACTACACAACAAAAGTGCTCTAAGGAGCCAACCTCCTTTGGTTAGGAGGACAGCTCTACGGAGCAAAAGTGCTATAAGTAGCCAACCACAGCTCTACGGAGCAAAAGTGCTATAAGTAGCCAACCTCAGCTCTACGGAGCAAAAGTGCTATAAGTAGCCAACCTCCTTTGGTTAGGAGGACAGCTCTACGGAGCAAAACTGCTATAAGTAGCCAGCCTCCTTTGGTTAGGAGGACATGCTCTAAGGAGCAAAAGTGCTATAAGTAGCCAACCTCCTTTGGTTAGGAGGACGTGCTCTAAGGAGCCAAAAAATGCTCTAAGGAGCCAAAAGCTTTAAGGAGCCAGAAACTGTACAGCAGCATGATCGACTACGGTTGGTAAGATAAAAATATACTCTCATATTACAACTTATGTTGGTCGGGAGATAATATTATTACAATGAGTTCTTTGAAGAACAAAATGTTCAAAAAATACACCAAGTATAGTTGGTCGGGGATAAAAACCCAATAACTGTAGTTGGTCGGCGAGGACAAATTATTGATCTTAGTTGGTCGGACGCAATTTTATAATTAAACCAAGTATAGCTGGTCGAGGATAAAAAACCCATCAGCTGTAATTGGTCGACAAACATTATTCACCCACCTTGGTTGGTTGGAAACAATTTGAACATTTTTACTCATTACTTTATTAAGTGATCGAGAAACATTACTAATACTTGTAACCTTTTATTAAGTTGCTTATTGAACAATAATATTGTTATCTTTTTAACAGATACATAGATACATATGTACAAATATAAAGGTGTTTGATAAACACAAGACTAACAAAATTGGCAAACAGAAAATGAAAATCTTTTCATTAATCTAGAATAAATTACAAGTTACAAGAATGTACTAAATTGTTACATGGATATTACTATTCTATTGGTTTTTTGCCCTGTGCTTTAGAAACAGGTTCCTCGCCAGCAGGAGGGTCTTCTAGGCAAAGGGGAGAATTGATGAAATTAACATCTCTGAGCATTCTGACGTTCATAACAGAAGGTGTATCCAAAAGATGCTCAGGACGAGATAATTCAACTTGGGAGTGAAGGCTATAATCACCAAGGTATTTTGAAATTAGGCTGCGAGGAATGGAACGAGCTGGGATCCATGCCATATCCAATTTGAAAGGTGGTACAGGCAGGTCTAACAATGATGGAGCATGATAGTCCCATAAAAAATGCCCTTGCTCCAACTTTAACACACCCAATGCATTTAACCATCCTTGCTTGTAACCTTCATTGTTAGCATGTTCAATGCGAGCATCCAGGTGAACAAGGGCTTCATTGTATCCTGCCATCCAGAATTCCCTTGGCTGTTTATGGAATTGGAAGGTTAATCTATCCAATTGTTCATGAAGGCTTTTGGCAAAAAGATCCTTGTTATGCAAGGCAGATTTCGTCGATGCCAGCTGATCTTCCAGAGACAGATTTTTATTGGACATTTCAGTCAGAGCACGGTCTTTTACTTTCAACTGGAATTCTTGAGTTTCCAGAGTAGACTGAGTGCAAGCCTCTTCAACATTTTGGCTGAGGATTCTTCCTCGCCCCCGAGAACCTCTTCCTCGTCCCCGAGCAGTTCCAGAAATGGCAGATCTTCTTAAGTCCTCCAGCTCTTGCCTTAGTTTGGCATTTTCGACCTCTAAGAACGAGAAGCCTTCATCAGTAACTGGTATTAATGCAGTAGAAGATGAAGCAGCAGATTCATATTGAGCCAATTTTTTCTGCAAATTATTGTTTTCTTGTTCCAGGATTTCGGCAATTTGTCTGCAGGCTTCAACTTCACCTTTTAGGGTCCTTTCCCTAATATCATATGCAGCGATGATCTTCTTATGGCCTGTTTCAGAAGAAAGTTGTTGGTATCTATTTTCATAATCTTTGTGTAACAAAGCCATTGATTCATTGTGCTGACCTTGGAGATCCTCTAAGGAACAATGCAGTTCTTCAATCAGCTCATAATAAGCGACATTGTTGGCCACAGCTCGGTCGAGTAAATCTTTCAAGTACCGATAAGCCTCAATAGCCTGCTCTGAAGCATCATGACCAAGGATATCAGCAATTTCTGATGTACTAAGGTCTGTATGACCGGCCTTATAGTATTGATGACATTGCTGCATCAGCTCGGTATCATGTGCAGAGATCAATTCCATTCTAGCAACAAACTAAGGACGAGAAAAAGACAACAATCAACAAAAACAAATTATCAACAACAGAGATGAGCAAAGATATGTTTTATTAGATCATCAAAAAGTTACATCGTTCGATTACAAGGAAATACAGAAATGATACCGAACAACTTCACACCTTTTCCTTGTCTCCCAAGACTTTCTCGGGAGGCTGGGACGAGGAGCTCGGTTGCTCGGAGGTAACAACAGCTTGATCGGTAGGAATCTTCTCGGGAGGAGGAAGCATGGAAGAGACATCCTCGGTGGCAGAGGGTTGAGAGGCAGAAACTTGATCGCCCATATCCATAGAAGACTCATCTGAGGCAGGCTCATCTTCTTCTTCTTCCACAATTGGTGGAGGAGGACCAGGGAGATGCCGTTGGAATAGTTCAGAATCGTTTTGGACCTTTAGCTCTTGCAGAGCAGCCACCCAGCCATCATGGAAGTATTTCAACTCCCCATATTGGACTTGGGATGTCATTCCAGCTATCCCTCTCTCCCATCCTTTCTCCCAACCAACGCTGAAATGCTTCTTGATTGCAACTTTTCTCCTCGACTTCTCCGAGGAGAGCTTCACCTCCAATTCCTCTTTCTTAACCTTGATATCTCGCAGAGTAGATAATTCTTCTTCTGCCTTTTTCAACTTATCATCAGAATCCTGATGTTTAACCTCCAAAACTTTAACTTTCTCCTCCAAGTTCTTGGAGGTTTCGGCCATCTTCATCTTATCAGCCTCAGCCACAACCAATTTTTTCTCCCAAACAGTTTTCTCCTCGATGTACTGTTGGTGAGATTCCTTCACAGATTGGGTTAAACCCAACAGAGCATCGTCAACATCGGACGAGGAAGTGGAAGCTTTAATAACTTGATCTTTCTTCACGATGGTATTGAAGCAGTTCACCAGCTGAAAGATAAGAAAAACAATAAAGTCAACACAAATACAAGAATTCAAGAAAAAGAAAGAAAGACCAAAGGAGTGAGAAATTTACTGAAGAAAGATGACGAGCAGCTAGGGATGTCAGTGTATCCCTAGGAATTTTTTCATCAACCCCGAGAACCTCGGGTATAACTGAGCTCATTGAAGAACTCGGAAGAATGATGTTTGAAACACTACTACCACCAGCGGGTAGGGAAGATGCAGTTCCAGCAAGATTAACTGAGGATGATTTCCTCAATCTCTTCAAAGGACGGTCGGCAGCATCGACCAAGGAAGAAGTCTTGGTCGGAGAGATTGTAATTGCATCAGCAGGAGCATTTTTCTTGCTCGGGGCCACTGGGGGCTTCTCGGCAACTTTGGAGGACCCAGTATCTACTTTTGTAGTCCCTTCTGGGACATAAATTTTGCCTTTCTGGGCTCCAACAGCAGAAGAAATTTCACCAAATAGAGCAGGAGGAGCTCTTTTCTTGCCCATTCTCTGAGATAGGGGGATATGAGAATCTGAAGCTGAACTTTCTGGTGTTGAAGCTGGTTCAACAGGGCGAGCAGTATAAGAGCTTGTGTAACTCTTATACTGTAGTAAATATGAAGCAGATCTAATATGCTCGTCAGCAATGGTCTTATGCAAATTCCAGATAAGTTTCAAATGCTTGATATTCACTTCTGACTCTTTTGGAGTTTTTCTTTTGCTATCAACTGCAAATAAATACATAATGGAATATCAGTCATACATTTTGTCAAACATGATGAAAGCATAATTTCATAAGTAAAATAAAATGAAAAATAAACCTATCCCATTGCCGTATGGGGGGCATCTGGGACCGTTGTATACTTCATTCCCAGATAAAGGCGCATGTTGCCAATTTTTTATGACCAACCCATGCTCAAAATAATCCCTATTTGAGTCAGGGAGATTAACTACAAGAGCCCTATTCAAATACCTAGTTTTTAAATAATAAATATTATCTAGAACAGCCCATTTATAACAAAACATAATTTCAGGGATCCCAATACGAGTCCCATGAGTTAGATTTAATTTATGCACCCCGTTAATTATTCTCCACGAATTGGGGGCTATTTTTGCAGGAACAAGATCAAAATATTGACAAAACTCAAGACATAATGGGTTTGGTGGAAAGGAAAAACCGCATTCAGCAACAAAAAGACTGGGGAACCAATGTCCCTCAGCCAATCGAAAGTAATCTAAAGGCTCAGAAAGAACCTCTAGAGTTACCCACGAAGGAATGGAAAAATCAGAACGGAATTTCTCAATAGACTCCACAATATAAACCATATTGAATAAAAGAGATACAGAAGAAAGAAAGAAGATCTTACAGAAAGAAAGGAGATGTGTTGACAACGAACGGAAATAAGGATGAACGCACAAGAGAAGAAGAGAATAGAAAGCTTGAATGCAGAGAATGAAAAACGTAGACGACGGTATGGTTACCAAAGAAGTTTAAATACTTTGCATTGGGAAGCGGCGAAAGAAATGATTACCAAAAAGAAACTACTAAACTTCCGGCGGCTAAGAGGACAAAATTTGCACGAAGATCGAAGCGCTTATAAAAAGGGCAGAAACTGCGAAATAAGAAGGAAATTTGAATACAATGTTCCTGAAACCCGGGAAGGACATTTAATATTGCCATATACCGAGAAAGAATGTTCCATACTCCTCAAAATTCAAAATATGAAACATTGGGGGCTTCTATTGATACCAAAATTAATATGCTGATGTGAACGAATAAGATGAAGACACGTGTCAATCTACGTGGCACAATAGCAGCGAGGAAGATTATTTCCCGACCAACCATGCTTCTTTCCGAGCAACGAGAATACACCGAGGAACTCTATCACACCGAGGATCTCTATCGCATCGAGGAACTCTAGCGCACCAAGGTACTCTAATGTTCCGAGGAACTCCTGATCAGCGAACAGCTATGGCGGTCCGAGCTGCATCTCGGTCGTATCATTAATTGCCAGATAATCAACAGCTCAGATATTCATTGAATGCTTATATTCTTGGCACGCACTCTGCATTAAATATATTACCCTTTCATATGTATGTCATTTAATGTATCGAACCTTTCATGTACAGCCTCAAGGCTATAAATACCTTGTATCATCCTCATTCAAGGGGGACCGGAATTTCTTGAGAGAACTTGTAATCAAGAATTCCATAAACACTCAGCAATAACATAACAGTGGACGTAGGCTTTATTCCTAGCCGAACCACTTTAAAAATCTTTGTCTTGTTTATTTATCTGTGATTAAATAATTAGAGCAATCTAGTTTTTTACATCAACAGCAGGTCTTAACTTGGCAAAAATTATGGAGGCGCAGCAGGTTATTGTCTTCAGTGATTCTCAATTAATCGTAAATCAAATGTTGGGAATATATGCAGCCAAAGGAGAATTAATGATCGAGTACCATGCAAAGGTGATGGAGTTAGTATCAGAATTTGCTGCTATTCAGCTGGTCAGAATACCAAGAATGGATAATGCAAGAGCAGATGCCCTAGCTCGATTAGCATCAGCTACTCGTACCGAGCTACGAAGAACAATCCCAATTGAAGTTTTAGCTGGTTGGAGTATAGATGAAGATTTGACGATGAGCTTTATCACCCGTGATTTAGGACCATCTTGGATGGATCCCATCAGGGCATATATTGAGGAGGGAGAATTACTAATTGACAAGCTCGCAACCAAGAAATTGAAGTTTAAAGTTGCTCGGTATGTATTAACTAATGGTATTCTATATAGACGAGGAATTATGGCAGGTTTGCAAAGATGTGTACATCCCTCCGAGGTGAAAGAATTGATTGAAGAGATCCATGAAGGGTCATGTGGAGCCCATGTAGCAGGTTGGATGCTTTTTCAAAGGATGATGACGCAGGGATACAACTGGACGACGATAAGGGCTGATTGTGTAGCCTATGCCAAGAAATGTGACAAGTTCCAGCGCTTTTCCTCCATCCGAAGAACTCCACAAGCATTATTGACACCCATCACTTCCCCTTGGCCATTTTCCATGTGGGGAATAGATTTGGTCTGACCACTGTCGACGACCAGGGGAAGGTTCAAATACCTCGTCATCGCAGTGGATTATTTTACTAAGTGGGTAGAAGCTGAGCCTCTCATTGATATCAAGTACGAGAAGGTGTACCAATTTATTTGCAAGAACATCATTTGTCGATATGGTCTTCCTCATTCTTTCATCACAGACCATGGAACACAATTTGACAACGAGGAGTTCGCTGCCTATTGTCATCAGTCAAATATTTTGAAAATCCACTTAGCGCTAGGCCATCCTCAAAGAAATGGACAAACTGAAGTAACAAACAGAACGCTGTTGAATGGCTTGAAGAAAAGACTAAGTGACGCAAAAGCAAACTGGATTAATGAGTTACAGTCAGTACTGTGGGCTTATTGAACTACTCCCCGAGTAGCAACTGGAGAATCACCATATATGCTGGCGTTTGGAAGTGAAGCTGTTATACCTGCTGAGTTGGGCCTCCCAACACACAGGGTACTGAATTTCGATTCCCCTGTGAGCGACTTAATGAGAAGATTGGATTTAGACATGCTCGAGGAAGTTAGAGAAGAAGCAGCCATCAGGAATGATGCATACCAACAACGAACAACTTTATTTTACAATAAGAGGGTGAAGAAGTACGACCTGAAAGAAGGAGACTATGTGCTAAAAAAAAGTGATTGAAAAGCACAACAAACTAGAGGCAAACTGGCATGGACCATACCGAGTTACAGAAGTTGTTCGACCAGGAACTTACCGAATAGCAACTTTAGAGGGGGAAGAGTTTAAAAATGCATGGAACGCAGAGCACCTGTGCAAGTATGGTCAGTGATGGATATTCTCTCCTTTTATTGAAAGTTTTTCGGGGAATACTAGTGTAGTGCTACACACTACTCGGCGAAACTCGGCAAAATTCGGGCTACTCAAATTTTTTCTCGAAAACGCGCTAAGGTTGGTCGAGAAACAAATGTATTCCTCCGGGAAGTAAAACTTGTATTCCTCTGGGAAGTAAAACTTATATTCCTTCGGGAAGTAAAACTTGTATTCCTCCGGGAAGTAAAAATTGTATTCCTCCGGGAAGTAAAACTTGTATTCCTTCGAGAAGTAAAGCTACCTGTATTCCTCCGGGAAGTAAAACTTGTATTCCTCCGGGAAGTAAAGCTACCTGTATTCCTCTGGGAAGTAAGTCTACCTGTATTCCTCCGGGAAGTAAAGCTACTTGTATTCCTCTGGGAAGTAAAGCTACTTGTGTTCCTCGGGAAGTAAAAATATTCCTAAAAATGCCAACTTATGTTGGTTGGGAAGTAAATATATTCTTGAAAATGCCAACTAAAGTTGGTCGGGAGGTAAAATTATCCCAAAAAGGGCCAAAGCTCCTCGTAGAGGAAAAATCCACTAACTATGGCTGGTCGGGGATAAAAACCCACTAACTGTAGTTGATCGAGAAGGAAATTTACCGACCTTGGTTGGTCGGAAACATTTTATGAATACGAGAAAATGATCAAGCAAAATTATTGATACTCGTGACTTTTTAAAATTATTAGTAAGTTGGTCGAGAAACAACTTAGTAAGTTGGTTGACGAATAACTTAGTAATTTTTTATAATGACTACCACAAATTCAAGCTAGTCGACAATAAGTTGATCGACAAACAACACAATATTGTTATCTTTTTAATAGACATACATGCACAAATGTAAAGTATTTTACAAGACAATAGCAACTAAGATTTCGAACAAAAATAAAAGTCTTTCATTAAATCCAAAAACGGATTACATTGATAATGAAATGTATACAAATTTATTACATCAATATTCCTATTCTATTGGTTTCTTCCCCTCTGCTTTTGAAACAGGTTCCTCGCCAGCAGGAGGATCATTTAAAGCAAGAGGAGAATTTATGAAGTTAAGATCTTTTACATCATGATATTCATCACGGATGGTCGATCTAGGAGGTGCTCAGGATGATATATCTCGACATTAGAATGGAGATTATAGTCGTCGAGATACTTGGAAATTAAGCACTGAGGGATGGCCCGAGCAGGGATCCAACTCATGTCGAGCTTGAATGGTGGCACTGGAAGGTCGAGTAGCCCAGGATTATGGTAATCCCACAGGTAATGACCCTGTTCCAATTGCAGCACACCTAAGGCATTCAACCAGTCTTGTTTGTAGCCCTCATTATTGGCATTCTGGATACGATCGTCCAAATGGTAGAGAGCCTCGTTGTACCTAGCCATCCAGAACTCCCTGGGCTGTTTGTCAAATTGATAGTTCAATCTTTCTAGCTGTTCATGGAGATTTTTGATGAAGAGTTCTTTATTCTCCAAGACAGAGTTTTGCGTAGAATGATTCTCTTCCAGGTCCCTGATCTTCTTTGACATTTCAACCAACGCCTGGTTCTTCGCCATTAATTGGAAGGCCTGGTTCTTTAAGGAAGATTGAGTCCTCTGTTCCTCGACAGGAATTTGAGAAGCTCTTGCTCATCCTCGAGGAGCTCTTGCTCATCCACGAGAAGATGTAGTGGGGCCAGCTCTCTTTAAGGTCTCCAATTCGTCCCTTAAGTTGGCATTCTCGACCTCCAAGAATGAGAATCCCTCATCAGTCACTGGGATCAAGGCTTTTGAAGTGGAAGCTACATACTTCAACTGCGACAACTCTCTTTGCAGGTTGTTATTCTCTTGCTCTAATAATTCAGCTATTTGTCTACACTCTTCGACCTCAGCCCTCAGAGTTCTCTCCCGCGCGTCGTAAGCATCAAAACACTTCTCGTATCCCTTGTCGGCAACGATTTGCTGGTACTTCTTCTCGTACCCCTAGTGCAAGGGGCAGTGGATTCCTTATATTGGTGCTGAGGTCTTCAAGAGTGCCTTGAAGATCCTCGATCATGTCATAATAAGCTACATTGTTGGCCACTACACGATCAAGAATACATTTCTAGTATTGGTAGGCTTCAATTGCTTGTTCCAAAGCATCTTGGCCGAGGATATCGACGATTTGTGCTGCACTCAGATCTGTGTGACCAACCTTAAAGTATTCATTGCATTGCCTCAACAGCTTTGTATCGTGAGCAGATAATAATTCCATCCTGGCCAGAAACTAGTAGAGGAAGAAAAAGCAGTAATTAATAATCAAAACAGAGCATTAAGAAGAGACAACAGTATGCAAAAACAAAAGTTCAAATTTTTATTAGATCACAAAGTTCAGTGTTACATAGTTTAGGATTACATTTTTCAAAGAAAAAATAAAATAGATAGAAGTCCAAACAACTCTACACCTTTTCCTTGTCTCCCAAAACTTTCTCGGGAGGCTAGGAAGAGGAAGTAGGTTGCTCGGATGGAGCAGATAGTAGCTGGGGAAGTGCTGGAGGTTCCTTAGAGGAAGTAGCGATCTCCTCGTTTGTATGCTGGATGGCTGAGGGATGAAAAACTTGATCTCCCATCACCATGGAAGACTCTTCGGAGGCAGCTTTGTCCTCTTCTTCGTCTTCAGGAGTTTGAGGGGGACCAGGGATGTGTCGCTGAAAGAGTTAGGAATTTTCATCCACCTTCATCTCCTGTAGAGGAGCGATCCACCCATCTCTAAAGTATTTAAGGCTGCCATATTCTACTTGAGACATCATGGCAGCCAAACCTTTGTTCCACCCCTTGTCCCAGCCGGCGCTGAAAGACTTCTTCACAGCCATTTTCCTCTTTAACTTCTCCGAGGAAAGCTTCTCGGACAGAAGACTTTTAGCAGTCTTCAGTTTATTTTCAGCTTCTCCCTTCTGGCGACTTACTTCGCGAAGTTGGATTAATTCTTCCTCAGCAACCTTGAATTTATTCTCAAGCTCTCCAGCATCTTTGAGATTCTTGTTGAGCTCTTTATTTTTCTCTTCCAAGTCCTTTAATTTTTTCTCCAACCCCTTGGAGACTTCAATAACTCGAGACTTCTCCTTCTCGGTGGAGGCAAGCTTCTTCTCCCAAGTTGCCTTATCATCAGCATATTTCTGGCGAGACTCTTTCAGAGACTGCCCCAAACCTATCAAAGCTTCCTCTACACTAGACGAGGAGCTTGAAGCTTTAATAGCTTCATCCTTCTTCAAGATTGTGTTAAAGCAGCTCACCAACTAAGAAAAGAAAATAAAATCAAGTCAGAGACAGATATAACAAGGGAAAGATGAAAAGTTCAAAATAAAAGGACTTACAGAAGCAATGTGGTGAGATGCCAAAGAGGTAACCATGTCCCGAGAAAGGTTTTCTTCGATACCTTAGATCTCGGGAATGATCCAAGTCTTCATCGAGCTCATGGAAGAGCTCGGGGGAACAAAAGTGGGAACTCCACTAGTCGGGGGCTGAGAGGCGGTGTCAGCAAAATTGACCGAGAAGCTTTTCTTCAGCTTCCTCGGGGGAACAGGAATAGTCTCGACCAAGGAAGAACTCTTGGTCGGTGATATTATAATCACTTCTCCTGGTGCAGCAGACTTGCTCGGGACCACTGGGAGCTTCTCGGAAACCTTCACAGGAGCAGCCGAGGAAGGTGCATCAATTTTCTTCATCCCCTCTCCTGGGACGTCAATCTTACTTCTTTTTGCCTCTCCAGCACCAGAGGCAGGTTTCTCGAACAAGGTGGGAGGTCTTTTCTTCTTCATACTTTCACTTAAAGTAACGTGAGACTCATGCGAAGAACTGGTAGAAGCTGGTACTAGCTCTGTGTCGCTTATCACCGGACTAGCAGTGAAACAAGTTATGTAACTCTTGTACTGAAGCAGATATGAAGCTGACTTAATGTGCTCGTCAGCAACAGTTTGATGCAAACTCCGGATAGGTTTCAAGTGCCTTATGTTAACGTCTGCTTCTTTTGGACACTTTCTTTTGTTATCAACTGCAAATAAATCAAAATTAAAATATCAGTGGCACATTTTGCCAAACACAGAAGAAGCATGATTTCAAAATAAGTAAAATGAAATAAAAATAACCTATCCCATTTTCATAGGTAGGGTATCTGGGACCCTGAGAAACTTCATCTCCAGATAAAGGAGCATGTTGCCAATTTTTTATAACGACCCCGTGCTCAAAATAGTCCCTATTGACATCTGGGAGATTGACTACTAAAGCTCTATTTAGAAACCTAGTCTTTAAATAAAAAGTATTATCGCCCACCGCCCATCTATAGCAAAACATGATTTCAGGAATTCCTATACGGGTTCCATGTATTTGATTTAATCTATAAACACCATTAACTATCCTCCATGTATTGGGGGCTATTCTTGCAGGAACAACGTCAAAATATTGACAAAATTCCAGACATAAAGGGTTGGGAGGAAAAGAAAATCCACACTCAGCAACAAAGAGACTGGGGAACCAATGTCCCTCAGCCAAACGGAAAGAGTCTGAAGGCTCAGAAAGCTCTTCGAAAATAACCCAAGAGGGAATAGAGAAATCAGAGCGAAATTTATCAATCGATTATACAGGATAAACCATGATGAAAGAAGGAAATGAAGAAGAAGTAAGAAGATCTTATAGAAAAAGAGTGGATCTGTTGACAACGAACAATGGAAAGGATGAACGCACAAGAGAGTAAGACAATGGAAAATTCGAAGATACAAATTTGAAAAAGTAGAAGACGATGGGATTGTCTGTGACGCTTAAATACTCTGCCTTGGGAAAAGAAAAAAGTAATGATTGCAAAAAGAAACGATTACGCTACCGGCGGCTAGAAGGATAAAAAGTACATGGAGATCGAGGCGGTTATAAAAATTCAAAAAAGCCTGATTCTACGAATTTGGAAGGAAAAATAAATACAAAGGAAACACTCCTAAAAATCAGGAGGATCATTTAAAGCTACCATATTCCGAGAAAGAATGTTCCACACTCCTCAAATTTCGAACTATGAAAGATTGGGGGCTTCTGTTGATACCAAATTTAGTCTGCTGACATGGCTCAATCGAGTGAAGACATGTGGCAATCTACGTGGCAACAACAAGAACTTTCGAGGAACTCAGACGCTCCGAGGAACCATACTACAACGAGGGACACTGCTTCCCTGAGGAACTTTTGAGTACCGAGGAACTTTTGATTACCGAGGACTATAGGCGGTCCGAGTAGCTTAGACGGTCCGAGCTGCATCTCGAACAAAGCATTAATAGCAGGAAAATCAACAGTCTGACTGTTCATTAAATGCTTATCATTCAGATGTATACGCTTAAGGGGAATTTAATATATTACCCTTTCACATGTACATCATTGAATGTATTACCCTTTCACATTACAGCCTCAGGGCTATAAATACATTTTATCATCCTCATTGTAAGGGGACCGAAATTTCTTGATATAACTTGTAATCGAGAATTCCCAAACAATCAGCAATAACATAACAGTGGACGTAGGCCATTCTTATAAGGCTGAACCACTTTAAAAATTCTTTGTCTCATTTATTTATCTGTGATTGAATAATTAGATATGATCTAATTTTTTACATCAACATCTGACTTGCATCGAAAGTCACTTTTGCACAAGATCTTTCTTTAAAGTCTTCTTGGTTAGTGTGTCAAGCATAACTTTTTTCGTGAGTTACACCCTGATGTGACTATTTCACACCTTAAGAGGATGAAACCTAGAATTTAGACCTTTAAATATTTTCAAAATCAAAAGACTATAAGTTAAAGTGTTGTCTTGTCTTTCAAACCAAGAGTGAGATCCTTGAAGAAATATTTTTGCTGAACAAAACATTTGATATATCTGATAGCGTATTTTTTGACTGATTTTCTTTGAGTTCTTACAAGCCATTGTTTCTAATAGAGGTATATTTACTCATCTTGCATTCAAATCCAATATTTATTGGAGAGTAAATATTTTCTCTTCCTTGGCTTGGAAAAACTAGTTTTTTTATATTTACAGCACCGTGCCCTTTGCAAACATTCCAACACACATATCTATGGAATTCATTAAAAATCCTAGGTGTAAAATTTTAGATGCTTGAAGGTTCCTTCCAGGAAAAAAGTTGTTCTTCAAAATTTAAAATGAGAAAGTTGCTTCTATTTTGATGAATATTTATATGGTTAGACATTGGTTACAAACAGAAATCAATCTCGATTGTGAATTGTACTCCAACTGGTGGCACTCTCTGCGAAGAATATGGTGGGAAAGAGTATCTAGACATTTGTAGCATTATGATTTCTTTTAGCTGTAAAACTCAACCATAGTGCATTTTTCATTCTTATCCGCCCAAGGTATTTTTTCGCATCTTTTAGAATCATTGTCTTAATTAAGAAGATTAAATTTGAGAGATTATAAAATTCATTAAATATTTTGTCACATGGACTTTTGGATTGTTAAAACCCTTTATAATAATAAATTAATAGACTTTTTTCTTGGATTAGGTGAATTAATTTTATTTGAGTAACTACCGTTGAGAGGCAATGTGACAACCCTTCTTTTTATATCTAATTTGGTTAGATATGTCCAATTAAATTAAAGCGGAGTGTCAATATGTTGGCATTAGAAACATAATTTAAATAAATGCAGTAAAGTAAGCATGTACACTCCCATACGTATAACCAAATCACATCATAACAACTATAGGATCCACAAGAAATATTAGTACCGAGTATAAAATGCCCAAACATACGGGCCCAAAAAAGTAAACTAGGTAAAATGTGTAATGTAAACCTCTCAACACTATCAAATCCCTAACAATGGGAAATCTATGAATCCAAACTCTAAGGAAGAGTGAAAAAAATAGGATAAGGACCAGTGTCCACCACTATAGGATCCTAAGAATAGATACGAGGTCATCCAACTCCACGGTCTACTGTCCAACGGGGAGAGGACCTGTATAATACATATACATGGGAGAGGGGAGAGGAGACATAGAAACGGGTGTCAACGGCAAGAAAATCTATACGGTTATACGATGTACGTATGATGAATGCATACTCAACACAACTTGTCTTCAGTAATTAATTCGTTCAATTACCCAACCGATGTTCCTATGTCGTGATTACCCAACCCAAACTCGAGTAACGTGTAGTCTCATATCTTATCATGATTAATCATTCTTAATCTCATTTCAGTATTTAACGTATCCAAATATTTCCTTTAATTATAATATCAAATTCTTCGATTCGGGATATTACTTTAAGACACAAGCATAATATCTCACATGATAAGTCATATCGGGTCACTATCATTACCCGGGGGAACAGTCGTAATACTAGGACTACACACGAATATTCCCCAATTTTACGTGGCAAGGGAAATCATACTAAGTCCTAAATCACATGGCGTTCTAAGGTCTTTCTATCCGACCCGCATTACAACCATGTGTCCAGGTCCAATTGTTTATCTCCGACACATCACTCGAGTGGAACCTAACCGGATCAATCACAAAAAAATATCATTCAACATGTGCCTACGTCCATCGGAGGTCTAGTCTAGTGTATACTCGACAATATACATGTAAAACAATTTCACGCTTATGTATATATACAATCGTGTCAAGTCTCTTACTCGAGTTATACAATAGTCATTATTTACAATATAACATAATTTACAACATTAATTTACTAATTCAACATCAAATCATTTCAAGGTTATATATCGCTAATAACCATAAGTATGTGATCAAGTTAGGATATTAGGCACAACACCATAATTATCTTACTAACAACATGAAAAACATTAGCACTCTTATTTCAATAACTTTCTGCCCAAAATTATAAACGCCGATTTGTGGCTTTTCCGATTTGTTCTTGGAAAAACTTAAAACTACAAAGTTGTTAGGAACGTGATTTTCTACAAGGACAAGTGAGCACACTACCATATCCTGCATAAAACAGACCCGAAACTAACATATAATATTCGCTCCCATTTTCGACAACTTTCTGCCTAGAATTGTAAAATGCCGATTTGAGGCTTTTTCGATCCGTTTTTGGGAAAACTTAAAACTACAAAGTTGTTCACAACGTGATTTTCTAGAAGGACCCTCCAACACGCTACCATAGCCTACTTAAAACAGACCCGAAACTATCATATAATATTCGCCCATATTTTAATTTTGAATTTGTATGAGTTCATTTTGTTTCTAGTTTGATGCATCCTAAATCATTTACATATTAATCACATCTCATTAATTTTAAGATTTAAGGATTCAACTCGTGTTCATAAACTTTTTCATCAAACATTCAAGCTTTAACAATCTAGATTAACTTGCCTTTGGTTTGTGTAGGGAGGTGTTGATGAAGAAGATGGCAACCTCCTTCTTCTTCTTCTTCTTCTTCTTCTTCTTCTTCTTCTTCTCTTATACACACAAAAGAGAAGACTAAGACCTAACCCTTTCTATTTATAATTTAAGGGTAATTTTTGGATTTAATTAAAACGTAGGGTGTAAAATGACCATAATACCCTTTTCCAAGTCACTAAGGGTCTAAAAACTCCCAGATTACAAATATAACTCCTGGGTCTTAATTTCAACTATTTCGACACATTTGGAAACATTGGAGCACTCGAAATGGCCATCCGAGTCACTTATCTAAAATATACTTTTCGCATCCAACTCTTAAGTCCCATGCTCAAAATTCGTAAAGTAGTCGCTATCACTCACTAACGACATAACTTAAAATCATATGTTCATATTTACTCTTCACGCTAGTAAACATATATATAGATAAACATTATCACTCTAATTAATACTTATTATAAGTCAATTTATTTTCCCCATTAAATTATTTTATTTCTCACATATAGGTAATTAATTATGCATTAATTTAATTTCTCTATTAAATCATTTTGATTACATGCACACACAAGAAATTAATAATGCATTAAAACTACGGGGTATTACATTCTCCCCCTATACGAATAGGATTTCATCCTCGAAATCCAAAATAAAAAAATCAATTTCAATTCAAGTCAAGAAAGGTAGTTTAATACGTACCTTCTGGGAAGTGATTTGGGTGACTAATTCGCAAGTCATCGTCTCTCTCCCAAGTGGCCTCAGACTCATCATCATGAATCCACAAAACACGAACAAGAGGAATAACTTTTGACCTCAACTGCTACTCACGATGATCTAGAGCGTCAATATTTGATAGGTTTGTCCCAGGAGGTGACTTGAGAAACCGTCTCTCCGGATCTTGAAGTGTCACTAGTTCTAGGAGGAACGATAACTATGAAGACCATAGACCTTCACGAGGCTTAGAGGGGGAACAACATGAGGTCAATAGATGACAAAGAACGGTTGGCAGGGACCCTTCATTTTGCTCGACCGGCTGGGGATAATGTTGTTCCTGACGTTGGAGAGATTGCAGTTGCAGCCGATAGGCCTTGTAATGTTTCCATACAATGGTTGGAGGAAAAGATCTAGGATATACTGAAGAGCTGAGAACCCTTGCAAAGGGGCTACACTGAAGGCTCTATCACACCCGCTAAATTCTGGAGTCGGCCGCCACAAAAACTAAGTCGGGCGCGAGTAAATAAAATGCGATTCTTAGCATGAGAAAGATATGAGACATAAATAAAACAATCCATAAGATTAATAATTGAATCAATCTCAAAATATAATAACCAATTGTGCGATAAGATAGCCATCACATGTTAAAACTCCAAATAATAATCCAATCTCCAATAATGTAAAGCTGAATAATCTCCAAATGACTCCATAAAGAAATATATGAATAAAACCCATAAAAACTTTGGAACCAAATGGCCTCATCAAAACCATAAATTGTGTCTTAATGTAAATACGAAGAAAAGAAAACTAAAATAAACTAATACGCATAAAGTAAATACTCCAATTGCACCTCCAAGAAAGTCTCCAAATAATCCTATGCATCTTCTCCAGATTTATTCTTGAAAACGTTAGTCAATGCACGAGGTACACACTACCCCTCTCAAATAGGGTCTGTGAACCCATACAGTAGCATTATACATGATAAATATCACAATAGATTATTTTAATTAAACGGAATATAATTAAACACGATAGCTAAAGTAACTAACTACCCTCATTAATTGTTATTCACAATGCACACCAATATGATTTGAAATAATTAAGCCCCAAGTTGTTAATGTTATTAACTTAACCCAATTTATTATTCTCCTCAAATTTATTATTAGTATAATTATAGCGGTCCTCCCGCCACAGGTGGTCTCCCACCTAAGTTTTACATTTCCCCTTGTCAATAGCCAGCTGATCCGTTTAAACTGTTGACCCCGCAATATGACAAGGTTCCACACACGACATGACATAAACACAAGCTGACCCATTTAAACTATTAGTCCCCACACATTATGTCGCCACCAATTTTAATACCCGTTATTATCTTAGGCATTAATTCTCATTTTCTCAAATTATCAATTATCAAATTACCCCCACCCTTTTTCGATATGAGATCCTCAAAATACCCCTTAGTTCCATACCTAAGGGTCCCCAAAGTACACATACATCTTATCCTACATATAGG
The DNA here is from genome assembly GCA_949130495.1 of Sambucus nigra. Classification (NCBI taxonomy): domain Eukaryota; kingdom Viridiplantae; phylum Streptophyta; class Magnoliopsida; order Dipsacales; family Adoxaceae; genus Sambucus; species Sambucus nigra. The sequence goes on along the minus strand of OX422215.1, from coordinate 286,217,123 downwards.
ATGGATTACTAACATATGTCACGTCCTAGTCTCAGGCCTAGGCTAGCGTAATAACGGTAAAACATAAAAATCCGCCCCACCCTGGAATATAAAACCCGACCAATCTACACTAACTAGTCCCATACCTAACAAGCATAAATTATAATCAAGGCCTACCCACTAGTCCCATACCTAGTAAGCATCCTATAATAGAGGTGAGTAATATACTACCCACAAGCCCCTCATCCCCGTAATGGAAAAAGTGACTGAAACAAATCACACAAAACACAATTCAATATGCACAACATAGTAATTTAATCACAAGGGTACCAATTTACTTTACATAAATTACTAACAACATCGTTGATTTCAATACAATTAATTTCACTTAATAATGTTAAATTAATTAACATGCAATAATATTCAATATGACATAACCGTTCTCTTTTATAAATCTTCTAATTTTTTTATAAGTGTGTACAAGTCCCAAATAATATATAAATAAGCCCATAAAAGTCTACATGAGAACCTACACCTAAAACCATAAAAACTCAATAATCTAAACTACGCACTCAAGGGTTTCAAATATTAATTCATATTTAAAAGTTCCATAAAAACAGTCCCAAAATTAGTGTCCATTTTCTCTAATTAAGTTACTAATTGATTTTAACAAAACAAATGATTAAGGGTTTAGACGACACTTAAGACGCGTAATACTAAAAAAGGGAATAGAGTATTCATGCGTGTGATTTAGATGAATAAGATCTAAGTTGACAGTTGGATTCCTCTCAAAAAATTAGCAAAGAGTCGTTCTTGAACAATCTTGAGAAAACACCAATTAAGCCTTCAAATATTGAGTCAAACACTTTATTAAGTTTGGGGCTAAAGTTTGTAGATGAAAGGGAATAATTTTAGAGAGGTATTCTAGTTGAAAATTTAATGAAAAAGTTATTTAAAAAGCCAAGTCACGAATTTGTTGTGATATATAAAGGATTAAGAGTTTGATTAAGAAAAGAGTTCTAATTAGATACAAACACTAAAAAAATATTACGGACGATTAGGCCGTTGGAATAAGCTGAAATTTAGGGGAGTAGTAGCTTAAGATGAGAAAAAGCTGCACAAAAAATTTCAGCTCGATCGGACGGTTGAATATTTTTATATATTTTTTCTAGAGAGTTTTATGATTTGAGGACTCTTAGAGAGTTTTATGTTTTGAGGACTCTTCTAAACGGCCCAAGACTTATATATAATCATATTAGGAGTCTTATAATCTAGCTTTATAAATTCTAAATATAAAAATCATCATATTTAATTATTAAAAATAATTAAATCCAAAATTTTATTTTTCTCTAATTTTAGAATTAATTAAATAATTAATTAATAAAAACACGGGGTGTTACATGCTCCCCTTTTTTCGCAAAGATAGTAAGATATCCAGCCCCGACTAGGTTCAAGCTGCCATTAGTTACACCGAATACAACGGGAGCAATAACCCTGTCCACCATGTTGAGATGTATCAGTCTGTAGCCAATATCTACTTGGTCTTGGACGAGATGAGCTGATGGGCTTTCTCTAGCACACTTATAGGTGCTGCTCATGTGTGGTTCACCTCTCTCCCTAAAAACTCTATTGAAAATTACAAGTAGTTGGCAGAAAGGTTCATACGTAATTTTAGCTTCGAAGTGAAGCCCATAAAGAAGACGACACTCCTATTGTATGTTAAGTAAGGAAAGAACGAAACCTTGATGGAGTACATAGCCCGCTTTAACAAGGAGAAATTAGAGGTTGAAGACTATGAAGAGAGTATTGCTATGACCATTCTGATGGGAGGACGGCAAAAAGGGAAGCTCCTCTAGAATCTAGCCGAGGATCCTCCCAACACTATGGCTGAACTCCTGGCTACAACCTTGAAGATCATGAATGCGGAGGAGGCAATGGCTGCTAAGGGAGACTATGAAAAGGGAACAAGTAGTGGAAGTAAGTTTCAGAAGTTAAAGGGTAAAGACGACAAGAAGAGATCGACGGCCGACAAGTTCACCGACTACACCCCACTAATGATCAACTCAGATCAAATCCTGGATGAGATAAAGAATGACTGATCTCTTAGGTGGATGAGAAGTTAAAAGTCCCTCCTCACAAGAGGGACAAACGTAAACAGTGTGAATTCCACCAAGACCATGGCCATACCACTGATAGATGCTTCACACTGAAAGGTGAAATAGAAAAGATGCTGAAGTAGGGGGAAACTGAAAAAGTACGTAGATAGGAGGGGTGGTCGAGAAGACACCCGGAAGAAAAGATATGACATGTGTAAACTTAATGATCTAGTGAATGAGGATGAAGATCCTAAATGTCGACTAAATATGATCTCTCTAGGGGTGAAAATGATCTGGGTGGAGAACTTACAGGTGGTGGAAAAGAAATTGTTGATAGAAAAGCTAATGTGGCAGAAGCCAAGCTCTCCTTCCAATGCCTAAAGAGGTGAACTCGACAGTTATTGTGCTGGAGAGGGGTAAGAGAACAAAAGTCGATATGAATACCCTAATTGTTGGTTTTTTGAGGTTGGATTTCAAGGGGATCCTAGCCCCACATGATGACCATTTGGTGATCACCACCTTAATATATGTGTATGAAGTCCTTAGGATATTAGTCGATGGTGGAAGCTCGGCCGATGTGATGCTCTGGGATTGTCACAGGGGCTTAGGATTGAGAAAGAAGATACTTATCCCATATCACCAACCTCTAATTGAGATTAGTGGAGAGAAGGTACAGTCCCTTTGAATTTATAGAATGGATATCAGAATGGGGAAGAGTTGGCCGAAGTGTCTCACAAGGAACATCAGTTTCTTTGTCATGGACGAGAACGTCTACTCGACCTACAACATAATCATAGGACGAGTAGACCTCAAAGAGTTTGAGGACGTGCCCTCAACAGTTCACCAAATGATAAAATTCCCAACTCCTTATAAAGTAGGGGAAGTTCAGGCTGACCAGGTTGATGCACGCGAATGCTACATCAATTCGGTCGATGATAGAGAGGTGCATAAGAGGTCCACCACAACTTACAACATCAACATTCTTAACCCTGGAAATGAGACAAAGCTGAAAAAGGGTGAAACTTTTGAGGAGGTAGAATCCATGGTCCTCAATGAGGACTAGCCAAAAAAAATGTCCAAATCGGAAAAGCCCTTAAGATAGAGATTAAAGAAGAGTTTATTAAACTGCTCAGAGAGAGACAAAGCATTTTTTCTTAGAGCCGCGAAGATATGCCGATAATTGATTTGGAGGTCCTCTACTATAAGCTCAATGTGTCCGAGGGGGCAAAGCCATTCAGGCAAAAGCAAAGATTCTACTCCAGGGAGAAGTATGATGTTATCAAAGGTAAGGTGAAGAAGTTGGAAAAATTCGACTTCATTAGAGAAGTTATCTACCCATAATGATTAACCAATGATGTAATTGTTCTGATTTCTAATGTCAAATGGATAATATGTGTTGATTTCACAGACTTGAACCAGGCATGCCCCAAAGACACTTTCCCTTCGTCAAGAATAATATAAATGGTTGAAGCCATGATCGGGCACGAACTGATGAGTTTTATGGATGCCTTCTTAGGTTATAATCAAATATATATGGACCCGATCGATGCCAAGAAGAACTCGTTCATTAAGGAAAAAGTTACGTATTGCTACAAGGTAATGCCATTCGACCTCAAGGACACCGGAGCTACATATAAGAGGCTGGTGAATAAAATGTCTGAGAGTCAGATAGACAAGACCATCGAAGTATATGTGGACGACATGCTCACCAAAATTATCGAGGCCAAGATGCATGTGTGAGACCTAGAGCACACTTTCAACATAATGGATAAATATCAGATGAAACTGAATCCCTCAAAGTGTGTCTTCGGTGTGAGGAGGTAATTTTTTGGGTTTTATTGTCAATCAATGGGGGATAAAAGCTAACCCAAAAAAAAATCAAAGATTTAATGGAGATGAAGATTCCTAAGACTATAAAAGAAGTTTAGAGGTTAACCAAACGAGTTGCAGCACTTAATAGGTTCGTATTTAGGGCAACAGACAAGTTGCTTCCCTTCTTTATGGTGATGAGGAAAGCCTTTAAATGGAACGAGGAGTGTGAGAAGGCCTTTCAGGAGTTAAAGGTCTACCTAGGCTTCCCACTCTTATTGTCGAGACCTGTTCAAGGAGAAAAAATATATTTGTACCTGGTCGTGTCTGAGTCGGCCATCAGCGCAACAATTATGAGAGACGACGAGGATGTCCAAAAGCAAGTCTATTTCCATAGCAAATCTCTTCAAGAGGCAGAGCAGAGATATCCAGAAATGGATAAATTCGCTTAAGCTCTCATTCATGTATCCCGGAAGATGAAGACCTACTTCCAAGAACATACCATGGTTGTCTTAACAGACTCCCCTCTTAGATTGGTCATCCTTAAACCTGAAAAATTGGGTAGGCTGAAGGTCTGGTCCATAGAGTTTGGAGAATTTGACATTTTCTACCAGCCGAGAACACCTATCAAGGGACAATAGGCTTGTAAATAGATCGAATTCGGACCGAATCAGGTAAGTCCAAATCTATATCCATTTATGTTAAACGGATTAGGATCCGATCCAATTATCCATCGGATTATCTGCTAGGTTTCAATATCCATATTCGTTTTTTGTTAAACTATCTGACAGATTACCTTTTTATTAATTTTTATAATAATTTTTATTATAAATATATAAATAATGACATGTCAAAACATATACTTTTGACCACTTGATTTGCAACATTATAATCTTCAACTCTTAATAGTCGTGTGTGTGTCTTTTTCCTTTTATATGAGGGAGATTTATTTTATACAATATTATAACTATCATAATATATATTTAAAATATTATTAAATACAATATATATATATATATATATATATATATATATATATATATATATATATATATTAATCAGATCGGAGTATATGAATCCAAATCTGCTCCATTTAATAAACGGGTAATTGGATTATAAGCATGATCCATATCCATTTAAATTGATCGGATTCGAATTCAGATTCGGATAAAATCTAATCCATTGACACGCCTAAGGGGGAGGCCCTAACTAATTTTGTAGCCGAGTTCACATGGGACGGGGATGATGCAGAAGAGATTATGAATCTAGCCTATAAGCAAGAAAGAAGAACATGCCTCCCATTGGCTAAGGTCGAGACAAGTACGGCCAAGAAGAAATATTTTTATTAAAAAATGGAGAGTTAGAAAAGGGCAACTTTGCCGAAGAAGGTACTATGTCGAGTTTATTTATTGATCGTTTCTCCTCTGAGGCAGGGAGTGGAGCTGGCCTGATAGTGTCGGCTCCATATGGGACTGATATAGAATAAGTTTTGAGATTCGAGTTCATGGCATCCAACAATGAGTCGGTGTACATGGCCCTTTTTTTTGGTCTCTCCCTCGCCAAAGCACTGAATGTAAGTCAGTTATTAGTTCACATTGATTCCAGACTAGTTGTGAAGAAAACCCTAGGAGCGTACGAGGCTAAGGATGAAAGGATGGATAAGTACATATCCAGAGTAAAAGCAATGCTGAAGAACTTTAATTAGATAAAGATCAAAATTATACCTCAGCGAGTCGATGCCTTGGCTAGATTAGCATCATCAATCAAAACCAAAATAAGAAGGTCAGTGCCTGTAGAGATTTTAAATCGTCCAACCATTGAAGAAGAAGACACTGCGGTTGAGCTTTACTTAAGCCTTGAGATTATAGAATCTTGGATGGATCCTCTCATCCAATATATAAAAGTTGGGTAACTATCAGACTCTAAATTGGAAAGAAAGAAGCTCAAATACAAAGTCGCTAAATTCTCAGTCATTGGGAATGTCCTGTACAAGAAATGATTTCTTCTCCCCCTTCTCTGAAGTGTCCATTCTACAGAGGTGGAGTACATTTTGAGAGATATACATGAAGGTTATTTTTCCAGCTATATGGGGGGAGATATTGGGCAAAAAGGTGGTCACCCAGGGGTATTGGTGGCCGACCTTGGCTAGGGATGCGACCAGTTATGACAAGAGATATGACAAGTATTAGACATTTTCTAGCATCCCTTATGAACCCCATCAGCCCCCATCTTCTATCACCTCTCCGTGGTCATTTTCTATTTAGGGAATTGATTTGGTGGGGCCATTACCTAGGGCAACTAACAACTATAAATACCTCATAGTGGTGATCGACTACTTCTCAAAATGGTTTGAGGCAGAGGCCATGATCACAATCACTGAGACGAAGACCTTCATGTTTATTTTGAGGAACATCATTTACAGATACGATCTACCTCATACCCTCATCTCATACAATGGAAAGAAACTAAAAAATGATTCATTGGAAGCCTACTGTAAAAGGGTTCGCATCAAGAAGTTTTTCTCAACCCCAGGCCGACCTCATGCAAATGGTCAAACAGAGGTAAACAATCGAACCATATTGGATGGGATAAAGAAGGAGTTAGAAGACTCCAAAGGTCTCTGGATAAATGACGTGCCTGTTGTCCTATGGGAGTACATGACGATAGAGAGAACTCTAGTAGGAGAAACTCCTTTCATGCTTGCCTATGGCTCAGAGGCAGTAATCCCTATAGAAATTGGTTTGCCAATCCATAGGGTTCAGACCTACGATCCAAAAGCAAATGATGAAGAGAGAAGGTTGGATATAGACCTCATTGATGAGAGAAGGGAAGACGCAGAAATTAGGTAAGAAGCCTATCAAATAAAAACTACTAGGTTTTACAACAAAAGGGTGAAGGCCAGGCCACTAGCAATAGGAGACATAGTTTTGAAAAAGGCTTGGCAGAAGCCAAATAAACTCCATCCTAATTATGATGGTCTTTATAGGGTAACATAAGATGTGGTTCCTGGCACATATCAGCTTTAGAATTTAAAGGGAGAGACATTTTCGAATCCTTGGAATGCCGATCATCTAAAGAAGTATTATCAGTATGACTTTGTATGAGTTTCTTCCATTATTGTATCATTGTACGAAGAAAAAAGTTATGAATGAAAATTTTCAAGTGTTCTCTCTTATTCTTGCTTGTATGATTAGTTTGGATTGTATGTTTCAATTCATCCTAAGCTATAGAACATCACTAATGTGGGGAAGTAGCTTTACCTTGCTCTCGGTGACATGACAGTCCGAATGGGGATAACATCGTCTATGGACTCTCAATAACACCGAGAGGGTGAAATAATAGTAACATCATTAATTTAGTCAAAAACTCTCTCGGACGAGACGATAGTGTTGTACAAGATTGATCTTGTCCATACACTCTGAAAATGACTAGAGGGGACTTGTGATATAACACATAATTTGGTGAATTCAAATTCAAAAAACATTCTATTATGGTTCATCTTAACATCATTAGTTTGGTTAAAAATTCTCTCGATCGAGACAACAGTGTTGGACGAGATAACCCTCATCCATACACTCTCAAAATGACGAGAGGGAACTTGTGATATAACACCATGATTTGGTGGATTCAAATTATAAAATCATTCTATTATGGTTCATCTTAACATCATTAATTTGGTAAAAAAAACTCTCTCGACTGAGATGACAATGTTGAACGAGATCACTCTCATCCATAAACTCTCAAAACGACGAGAGGGGACTTGTGATATAACACCATAATTTGGTGAATTAAAATTAAAAAATAATTCTATTATGGTTCACTTTAACATCATTAATTTGGTGAAAAAATCTGTCGGCTGAGACGATAGTGTTAGAGGAGATAGCTCTTGTCCATACACTCTTAAAATGATGAGACGGGACTTGTGAGATAACACCATAATTTGGTGAATTCAAATTCAAAAATCACTCATTTGGTTATATTTATCTTGTCTAAGGTCGAGACGGTGTGCGAGAAGAAAAATTAATAGCTGGTAATTTCAAGTAATAAGCCAATCAATTATGGTTACTTATTAAAAATCACTAGAATTTTCTAGACATGATGCAAATCAAAAATAGGAATTATGCAATAACAAGAAGAGACGACAGAAGTAAGTAACACAATCAATATCATTCATCATTTAACATAATTTGAATGTGTAATGAAAGTGTTTAGACAAAAGTTTTATAAATTTATCTAAAAGATACAAAAATACAAAACCAAATATAACAACTTTTTATAAGTATTACATCAGAAAGAGGCTAATAAGGCCATATACGACCTCCCAGAATAAGTGTCAATCATGGGTCTCATAAATAGGAGCCTCAGAGGTAGAAACACAAAAATTTTATGGAGGTATCTTGGTGTCGGCCCTATCACCGTCGACACCACCTTCGACCACATCTTTAACATTCTCGATCAACTCCGTAGGATTGGCATCATAAATCTCTGTTGGATTCTCCACCTCAGCTCGGGTAGTCCCGAGAAAGGGGTCATTGAAGTCAAGACCTTCAAAGTCCTGAGGATCTAGAGTCCCTGAGGTAGCATGACTTAGTGAGGACCATTAGCCAATAATTTTTATACCTCTTTTAAGGTAATCAAATGCATAGCCCCCGAACTCGTCAGACTCTTTGAACTCGGCCATGACTTGTACCCTTGCCTCGTCCAAAGATGACTTGACATCATCATTAATATCTGCCTTCTTATTGTTAGCAGATCCTTCAGAGTCTTCTCATGATCAGCTTTTAATTTTTCCATCGCTCGACTATTATCCTGCGCAACTGACGTTTCTCTCTCAATCTCTTCCCTCAGCCCCTGCTCCATTTTCTCATCATCTCTTCCCTTCTGGATTAAGGGAATATTTTTCGCAACCCATTCTCCCAGGCGGTAAACAGAAAGCATATACTGTAAAAAAAATTAAGAACGGAGTTAGTACTAGACAACACTTGCAAAAAATTAAAAACTGTTGAGGTTTGAGAATATAATTGGACGGCCCTGTGAAGGCCAAATTCAGTAAGAAAAAAGAGTTCATGGATCATAAGAAGTTCTTGTCGGCATCAGATATCAGGGAGGTGACAGAGTCAATATATTTCTTGGCTCTCCCGATCAAGCTCTCATTGTTAAGTTTTAACTGGGCTAAAAGATAACAAAGGAGTCATCGATTGATATGTGGATTGACTTTTCTGTCCCTTTGTCATTATAACCCTATTTTTATTGATGGTGGGTGACAGTGTCGTCCACCCGTTCCTTCCTCTTCCTGGTCTTATCGGCTCGGTTGGGTCCGCCCACAATCAACTTCTTTTATTGGCCACTAGTGGTTGCTGGTTTCCTTCCAAAATTGTTTACCATGTTTGCAAGGTTGGGAGCCACCATCTTCTATAGAGCTTCAGGGACACTGGTTGGACGACCTGCAAAAATTCAAAGTTAAGCATCAGAAATGTCAAATCTGACATTATAATTAAAGATGAGGTTACAATCAAAAATGAAAAAAAAACTTACAGATTTTAGTAAGAGGACCAATATTCAGTCCCATCTCAGCCAAGATGTCAAGGGTCATATAGTTCATATATTTAACATACCATCCCCCTAACCTTGGAATCTAATCATCTTGATTTTCTCTTAGTTTACCAGACCCAAGATGGGCTCAAGATTTGCATCCATGGACACCTTACACCATTTATGGGGGACCCCCATCTCGGAGGAAGTACATGTGTGATTTGTTGGAAACTACCACTCTCCACATACGAAGAAATATTTGGGATTCCAATCATGATTGGATGTCTAGTTAACAAATATCACCTCCATGGTCGGCTTCCTAGCTACAAAGTGGTAGTAGCCAGGCTGAGCCATCATACAGGAACCGTTGTAGCATACCTTAAACACGCTAATTGGAAACTCGGTTCCACGGCAAAATTTCCAGATCAAGATAAAAATGAGAAGGGTTCCCCAAGCATTCGAAAAATTTGGCCATGGGTTAAGTCTAGATTAGTAAGGATGGTACGCACAACGGGTTTTATAGGAAGATGAAATCATAGTTAGAACATCTGCTTGTATACTACAACCTCGCCAGGTCGATCGCTAGAAGATCTCTCGGACTCATCGAGAGCTTTCATTGTGATATCAGAGTTAACTTTGTATAGATGCCACCAGTACAGTAGGTCTACATCACTAATGTAACTCTAACCCATTTTAGCATAACGGGTATCCAATGGTTTCTCAGCCTCGTCTCCTAAATTGACAACATCGACGACTAGTACTCCAGTTGGGAATCCATTCTGAAATTCCCCCTCAGTCATGGTCGAGATGGGGACAACTATTTGAATGGGGGGATGTGCAATGGTGACTCTCGGCTCTTCATGAACTAATTCATTAGCAGGCAGGTCTGCCTTATCAAATTGAGAGCCCGCATTGTTATCCCTACGAGGGTCAATGGAGAGTACCTCTACCTCATCGGAGTTTGTTTCTCTCGTCTCGACAGTACGGGAGGTAGGAACTCCCATGGAATGGGAAACAGAGTCAACTTCGCCTGAAGCCCAAGCCCATACCCTAAAACATGAAGGACTATAACCATCAGAAGATGAGACATCGATAGCGTCATCACTCGCAGATGAGTCTACACTCATTGTATCCTCACAATTGACAATTATTGGGGAATGACTTATGGAAGGAGCCTCTCATCTCACAACTACAATAGGATAAGATGGGGAAGGATTGTCTCATCTCTTAGCTATAGGAGGTCATATAACAGCAAGAAGAATTGGGTAGATGTGGCGCAAAGGATATGCCTTGGTCTGACGTCTATCCTCGGCTTCGGTCTCTTACTCACAGATTTCACTAAAGATCCTCTCCCTCGGGTTTGGGAATTAATCAGTAAGATCGTACAGTTTCCTTAACATTCAAAGGACAAACCTAAACTTAGAGAAAAAAGGATAAAAAACTTATAAACAACTTTCAAGTTTGACTGGGTAGGCTAAACAATAAAAGTTGGAAACTGAATGGTTTTCACCAAGAACGGTTCAAGAATACAATCATACCCCACCGGAGAAGAAGACCAAAGTTTGACTAGAAACTTCAGAGGGGGGATAACAGACCAAATAATCACTGGGTGGAAATCGAATATCAAATCCTAAAACCACCACACTCAGCTCTCAACTAGCCTTAAAATCGGCCAAGAAAGTCGTCGAAAAAAGTTAACAGTCATCGAAAAATCCAAAATTTTGAAATGATGTTAAATCAATGGAAAATATAACAAAGAAGAGAAAGATGGAATACCTGGAAGAGATTCTCACTCAAAATCACAAGGAAGAACTCTAATATTGCCAAAAAAAATGCTCGAATAAGTAGAGAGAGAAGGAACATCTAAAAATGGTTCAAATTCTAGAGAGAGAGGATTTGTTCGTGAACAAAGAAAGAGGAATAAAAAGGGTTTTTAGTTTTTAAAACTGATTAAAATCATTTGGCACAAATTTCAAAACAAACCATCAATTGGGCATTAATCCCTAAGTACTCTAGCCGCCACCTACGCTTGGGAAATGCGGTACCTAATAGGAACTAAGGCATGTGTAACCTTAAGTCTTCCAAATCACAAATTAAGTGCCAGTTGTCACACCCTCACACCCCTCAATAAATTGACATATGACAGGTCAGATATCTTAAGTTGCAATCCGACATTTTTATCCCTCAGTCTCCTATCTACACAGAAGACTAAGGGTTAGGGGTTGATTGAAATACCAATGTATGACCTCATCCCCTCTCAAGATCGACTCAGTCCAACCTTACGAAATTCACTCACTCAAGGAATCTAGTAACAACCGTCTCAATATCGTCCTTCAACCAGGATGAGACCACATTCCATCAATAATGGACCTAATGTCTCATCCCGTCTACCCTCAAGATAGTCGAGACTTCATCAAACTGGTCATACGCTTGTTTCGGTCTAACACAAGTCAGCTGAGACTCTACTCAAAAATTACTAACGTGATCAAATAGTATCTCGATGGTCTCTCACTCATCCGAGTTGACACCTCCATCATAGTAGGGAACATTTGACACCTGGCAAGGCACGTACAATGGAGAACGCGTGGGCTGCGAGTCTCGCGTGGACAAAACCGTTGCAACAACATCTTCCTCACGTGTGAAGAATATTTCTTAATCATGATTTACATGCATAGATGACAGGTGGCTACATTGCATTGGCTACTCCATATTGTACATGCCTATTGTATGCTTGGGATATGGATGGATACACCCCAGCCATATAAATATTCACCTTCTCCTACCTTGGGGAGAACCTCTAATTCGAAATCCTACTGAAACTCTATGAAATGGAAAAATGGAGAGAAAAAGATGAGTGATCTGTATCCCAATGCCATTATAGCCTTTTCTTAGTGGAATTCACTCACACGCACACTAGAGTAGGCCTAGGTGGGCTGAAACATTTATATACTGTCCTATCTCCTCCTTGCCTCATCTCCTTATATATTTGCATACCTATTTATACTCCATTTATATACTGGACTGAGCTCATATATTCACATTGATTTGGTGATACCAATTCTGGTGTCATCAATCAGCAATGCAAAATTTCTTTATACTCCTCTAACTGATGGCACCACCTTGTGGGTAAACACATATCCCGTGGTAAACTCTTTAGAATCTCTATTAGATTGAAAATATGAGTCAATGTACCCATTAGGTACTAAACTCTCTTACTGGAAAACTAACATATAATCTCATGTCCCTTTCAGGTACTTGAGTATGCACTTTCTCATGGTCGAGTGTTCTTGCCCAAAGTTAGACTGATATATACTAACCATGCCAACAACAAAGAAGATATCATGTTTAGTTCATAACATGACATATATAAGGCTCCTAAATGTCGAAATATAAGGGATTGTTTTCATCTTCTCTACCTTATCAGGTGTCTTAGGACACTGATCCTTGGATTGAGATATTTCATGTTTGAAAGGGAGGAACCCTTTCTTGGAATCTGGTATGCTAAACATGAAAACAATGGGATCGATATAAGTTGCTTTTCATAATCCCGACATCCTACTCTTACTATCTCACATAAGATTGATCTTAAGGATGTGTCATATCGAATTGGATGGAAAACCACATTCTAATCGAAGACAACACACCAACATCATTTTTAATAAGATAAATGTTATCCACATATAGTACTAAAAACATCACTACATTTTTGTTGCACTTCTTGTACACACAAGACTCATCTGGACATTGATCAAAACCAAAAGATTTAATTACCTAATCAAAATAATTTTTCCAAGATCTATATGATCGCTTAAGTTCATTAATGGACTTTTTAAGCTTTGAAATTTATGATCTTGGCCTTGAGCTATAAAATCATCTGGCTACACCATATAGATACACCTATCAATATTACCATTATGAAATTTAATCTTGACGTCCATTTTCCAAATTTCATAATCAAAATGAACCTTAATGGGTAAGAGAATCCAAATGGACTTCATCATAGCTACCAATGAGAAGGTTTTCTAATAGTCGATGCCCTCTTTCTAAGTAAATCATTTTTGCAATAATTTATGCCTTAAAGGACTCAACTTTCCCATCCACCTCTTTATTCCTCTTATAAACCCACTTGCATCATTTGGATATTATCCATTTGGGTGGATTGACAAGATTTCAGACCTAATTGGAATACATAGCTTCCATCTCACAATTCGTATCTTTAAGCCAAAGATTGGCATCTTTGTTTAGGATAGCCTCGTTATAGTCACATGGATTCATTTTGAGTTCTTTAGGGATCTTGTCCTATGACTCTCACAAGAACATAATTTTTTTAGATTTCCATACAATCCTCTAACAATGATGAGGTAGTCCCTGTGCTGGTGCATTAGTGTCAACATGTTGTGTTATTTCAACATGTATTGGTGGTGTTGAAGAATCTTATTAGTTCCCTCTCAACTCTTCAAGAACAAATTTACTTCTAGGTTTATGATTAATTATATAATCCTATTCCAAGAATCGGGCATTGGTGCTAAAATGACCTTCTAATCCTTAGAATCATAGAATAAGTAACCCTTAGTTTCCTTAGGATATCCTACAAATAAACACACTTCTGATCTTGATTCTAACTTACTGGGATCTTTCTTCTACGTGTGTTTGGACAACCCTAGATGCGATATGCTTCATGTCAGGCTTGTGCAATATCCATAATTTCTTAGGTGTCTTAAAGACCACTTTTGAAGGTACCAAGTTTAGTAAATAAATTGTCTTTTCTAAAGTATGTCCTCAAAAGGAATCTGGGAAATCTGTATAACTTATCATGGATCTAATCATATCCAAAAGAGTCTTATTCCTCCTTTCTTATACACTATTTTTCTAAGGCATGATGATTCTAGGAAATCAGCCTTTAAATTTGTATATGTAACTCAAGATCAAACCCAACACAATAATGGAGATATGCAAACAGATATGAAAATAAGAGAAGGATGTGAGGGGAAGAGGAAGAACAATGGAATCTAAGTGGTTCATCTTTTTTGCCTATTCAACTTTATAGGGATGTGAGGTTTTTACTATGAAAATGAGGCTCTAATGGCCTTGGTTGTACAACAACATGCTCCCTCTCTATTAAAAACTGGACAGAGTTTGTCTAGGGTTTATAATTTTTGGATCCCCTCCACTAGGGAAGAATATGGGTATATATAGTGCTTGGGGTTCTCATGGAATCCCCAAGCATTTAGGAAGCATGTTCATTATAAAGCCTCTAATAGGGTATGACACTTTTCTCTAGCACAAGTATGTAATGATGATGCAATATTCCCTTATGTGCTCCTGTGATCTTGTTATAACTACCTGCCCATGTGGATTGGTCATGATGGAAACCTATGTTACACATGAGACGCATGTCGCCCTGGGAGGTCTTGACCTGGCCAAGACTGATATGTCTGATGTCTGGTTGAGAAGCAAATGGGCGGGACTTAAAGTGTGGTCTCAGATATTTGGGTAGTGCTAGGCTGAGACAAGACTGCTTAGGGGCAAATGATCCAACGGTTCAACCTCGACATATATGACCTCTATTAGGTTGTGATTGGTGAACTTATGATAATATAGCTTGTAGTTTTTGGCCCGTTAGATTGGTATGATCTGAGACTGTTGACGAAAGTTTGCTGTAGAGGACCCCCTACTATATCTTTTTAAGAGTGATAAGGGTCATCTTGGATGAGCTGAGGCTATCTGAAAGACAAGGCTACACTTGGGTATTTCAATCATCCCTATCCATTGGTCTTTAGTGTGAGTTGAAGGCTGAGGGGTAAAAGTGTCTGAGGTTAGACGCTGACGTGACGTCCTTTATTAAGGGTTGATTTGTTCTTTCACTGTCAGCTCTGGAAGGTTATATAAGAGCCCTTTAGTGGACACTTGACAATCATCTTGTGTATTAGCATGTGTCCTAAGAGTGACGGCTCCAAACCTGTTATAGGAAGTTTTTCCCTAATGATGACATCATGGGAGAATTTGTGCAATCATTAAACCTATTTAAATGGTTTGAAAATCCTATTTTCTCTTTCTTCTTCACCCTTATTCTCTGGATCAAACTCTCTCTCTCTCTAGAAATTCCAACCTCGGTCTTTCTCTCCTCTGTTCAGGCATTTTCTAACCACTTCCAAGGCTTCTCTTAGTTCCTCCGGCGTCATTCTCCACTAAAGTAACCTTCCTTCTTTTTCCTTAATATTTTAAGGTTTTTATCCATTTTTACCTACTATAGCTTTTTTAAGTGAGTTCCAAGATTTTTTGGCAGCCCTAGGTGGAGGTTTTAGGGGTTATTTTAGGAGGTTCATTGGTGGTTTAAAGATTAGGTTTGTGGTTTAGGGTTTTCTATACTTTTCTCTACCTTTCTTACCCTCTAATTTAGTCATCTAAGTTTCTTCAGTCGTCTTCTATGGTGAGCTCCAACTCTGTGTTCTTAAGTGTTCTTGGTATTCTTTAGCGAAAACGATTCATATTCCACCATTTGATCTTTAGGAGAGCTTAGGTCAAATCACTTGGATGCTTAAGACCTTATATAAACCATTGACCAACTTCCCCATCTTGAGGGCCATATTCTTAGGGAAATACAAAAGTGTGAGGCAGAGGTCGTGACCAAGATAAGAGTCATATTCGACCTCATACGCCCCATTTTTCTTGCTCCCTTGGTTGTCATCCATCCTCCGATCATTGATATCAATGAGATTTCCATGAGTGGAAGATCATCCTTATCTTCAGAGGACTGTAGTCCTTCTTCTTCTAGGGTACCCAAGGAGGCTGACTCCAATAAGCAGGCCATGAGAGTCTCTCCATCTTGTATAGCTAATTCAGGGGCCGCCGTGTTAGGTGACCACAACCAGGCTACTGAGGCTTCGGTCCCTGAGGGAATATAAGTTATTGTTTCCCAACCCCATTTACAAATGGTAATTCCTACCTTGTCCATGACCGAGGGGGATTTTTGAAGTTTATTTCCCAGTGGAGTACCGGTCGTAGAGATCATTGACTCTGAAGATGAGGCTGAGGAAACACAAGATACATCTTATGATCAAAAGTTTAAGAGCACTATCAGAGATGTTGTCCTTTTATACTGAAGGCATTCATATGATATTGCTCCCAATATCAACATCAGGGTCCCTGAGGAGGCTGAGAGGGCATTTGATGATCGACCAGGCTAGATTGATGTCTATGAATAGATGTTCAAGGTCGACTTTTGCCTTCTCGTCCATCTTACTGTCCAGACGATACTTAATAGTCTAGGTCTGACCACAATCCATATTTCTCCTAATGTGTGGAGAATTTTTTTCGGCTTTATATCTCTATAGAAGTTCTGTTTCAGTTGCGAGCTTCTAGTTAGTGCGTACAAGGCCTATTATACTGTCTCTTTCACCAAGTCCTAACCTGCTTATTACCACCTTATATCCAGGAAGTCCACCAAGAAGGTCATTCATGTCAACCAAACATCCAACCATCATTTTTGTGTGGTGAAAGACTTATTGGAACAAAATAAAAAGTTTCGACTAATCATGTATTAATATTTGTTTAACAGAGTAAATGAGTTAAAACCCTTTTTTACCGGTTATATTAAGTTGAAACCGGGTATTATAGGTGGGTTCCCAAATCTTCAGGATTGCACACAGCTATTTATCCACACATCTTAGAATGAATATGGACCATTATATTTCAAGTTTTATCAGTTACAATAATGGATTTGGTATGCACGAGTTAAAAATCAGGACTAGCTGTTGTTTTATAATTAGTCATTTCGGTTTGTTTTAACAATTTTTTATTTTATTATAACCACAAGTATACCTATTATATTACATGACTTATTTAGTAAGCAGGAATGTCATCCCTTAGATTTAATATGTTCATTTCAACCCTCTATTCTTTAGGGTTTCTACATTCTTCTATCCTTAGTATATAAATCCCATTATACTCACTTATTAGGGCTCAACCACATAGACAACACCCATATTCTTAGAGAACAAAAATTTAGAGAGGGTGTAAATAGAGAAAGATAAATTTCAATTTATAGAGAGGGAAAAATATGACGAGTTGGATGACGGAGAAAGGAAGAAGAAGGGGAGTTTGATTGAAAGAGTTTCATCATTCAACCTCTTAGTACTCCTAAGAGATATTTTGCACGTCTTAACCTAATAAATAATTTAAAAATATCAAGTTTATTTTATAAAATATGATATTGGTACACGGTTCTACATTTTTCTCTCAAACACATTAGTGTTAGGGATTTTCTTGAATAAAGTTTTTCAAACTTGAAAATATGTTTTAAATCATTTTTAATGAAAATTATTTTAAAATCTTATATTCTTTTGGATCTTACTGTTATATGTTTTCTCTTGTTTAGATCCAATCTCTCTAGTCTAATAAAAACATATTTGATAATTTTTAGTTTATGGATTATTGTATATAGTGTTGAAACGATTTTAAATCTTTTGAAATATTTCAAAGAGAATAATGTTTTTTTTTTATCTTGTATTTTGGATCAGATTTGATTTTTTGGGTTCTAGATCTAAAAATTATTGATAAATTTTTTACACGAGTTTGATTCAACATCTTGTAACATATTCTGCATTTATAAGAATATTGTATTTTGTTTAGGATTTGTATGTTCCTAAGTGTGTGTGAGTATTATCCATGTGCATATAATTGTAGACATTACACATACACAACACATTTTCACACACAAAATCACAAACAATTTGTTTGGTTGGCATTGGGGGAATATTGTCTTTAGTCGACTTGAAGTTTAAGGTTTATTGTTTTACATCAGTAGATAAAAAAAAGTGCCTAGAGTTAGATCTCAATTTAGGTATATGTTTTTTTCATTTTGATCGTATATGTAACCTAAAACTCGTTTGTTAAGTGATTATTTTTCATTGTGGCTTAAATGTCAGCATGGAGGTTTCCCCGGTGGTTGGGGTTTTATCACGCAAAAGCTTGGTAGTGTATTTTATTTATATCTCTCTAAATATCTCATACTAGATCACGAGTTATAACTTGACTATAAGTTTTTAAACTCAACTCAACAAAGCCTTTTCCCAATTATTTAGGGTCAGTTGCATGAATTCTATTTTTCCATTACATTATGTCTAGCGCAATATCTTCGGTTAAACCACGTGATATCATGTCTTTTTTATAATATCCCACCAAGTCAACTTAGGCCTACCTTTACCCCTTATGTTACCATCAATACTAACTAAATCACTCTTTCTTACGGGAGCGTTCATTGGTCTACGCATGATGTGTCCAAACCATCTAATCAACATCAATTTTCTCTCAATTTATCTTTTATAGGAGCTGCTTTTACCACTTCATGAATTTGTTTGTTTCTAATTTTATCCTTTCGAGTTTTACCACAAATCCATCTTTGCATTTTCATCTCCACCATACTGATATTCTGCACATTTTTTTTACAGTTTCCCAACACTCTGTTCCATATAATATGTCGGGTCTAAAGGTCATCTTTTAAAAAAATTGTTTTAACTTTAAAGGTGTACGCATATAACACAATACGTTGGTAACACTTCTCCACTTGATCCATCCTTCTCTAATCCTATTAGTAACATCATCACAAATATGTCCATCTTTTTGGATAATCAAACGTAAATAATGAAAATGATCATTTGTAGGTAGCTCTTGACCATTCAATTTCACTAAATCTCTATTTGTCCTCATATTACTACTAAAATTTCACTCCACATATTTCGTTTTAGTCCTGTTTATTTTAAATCCTTTTGTTTCTAGAGTTTTTCTCCACAATTCCAACCTAGCATTAATTCCCGTCTTAGTCTCATCAACTAAAATAATACAATCTGTAAATAGCATACACCATGGAACCTCGTCTTGTATTTATCCAGTTAACTCATCCATTACAAGAGCAAAAAGATAAGAACTTAATGTTGAACCTTGTTGAGACCTACAGTAATTGAAAATTCACTACTATATCCAATTAATGTTGTTACTATAGTCATGGCCCCATCATACATATACTTTATCACATTAATATATATATGAAGGACTCATTTTTTATGTAGAACCCACCATATTATATTTATGGGTATTCTATCATAAGCCTTCTCCAAATCTATAAAAATCATATGAGGATCCTTCTTTTTTCCCTATACCTCTCCATTAATCTCCTCAATAAATAAATTGTTTCAATTGCCGACCTTCCATGGATAAAACCAAATTGATTCTCAGATACTGTTGTTTTCAATCTCAATCTATATTCAATTACTCTCTCCCAAAATTTCATCGTATGACTCATTAGTTTAATACCACAATAATTTAAACAACTTTGTATGTCTCATTTATTTTTATAAATAGGTACTAAAACACTCTTTCTCCATTCATCAGGCATCCTATTAGTCATTAAAATTCTATTAAATAATTTTGTAAGCCAAGATACTCTTTCCTCCCCTAAGCAGTTCCAAAACTCAATAGGGATACCATCTGGTCCTACAGCCTTCCCTGTTTCCATCTTTTTTAGAGAGATCCTAACCTCTATTCTCCTAATTTTTTCAAAAATTATATTTTCTCGAGTTTCCCTAAGTTCCTCTATATCCAATCTACTCCCATTATCTACATTTAATAACCTCTCAAAGTAGTTTTTCCATATTTCCATAATCTCATCATCTTTGACTAGGACTCTCAAATCATCACTTTTAATACACTTAATGCTATTAAAATATTTTGTTTTCCTGTCCCTAAGTTTAGCAAGCTTATAAATACTTTTTCTCCCTTCTTATGTTTCTAATTTTGTATAAAGATCATCGTACGCTTTTAATTTAACGTCTCCTACCACTTTCTTAACTTCATTTTTAACCCATTTATATTTCTCAAAATTTTCTTCATTTAAATTTGTTTTCTATATTTGAAAGCACTCCCTTTTTATTTTTACTACATTTTGTACGTATTCATGCCACCACCAAGTTTCTTTAGATTGTGGCCCCTTGCCTTTTGATTCTCCAAGATTTTTTTTTTAATATTCTCTTAATGCATATGGACATCTTATTCCACATCTTGTTAGTATTTTCTTCAGTATTCCGTGATGCTTCATTTAATACTTTATCTTTAAATAGTTCTAAATTCTATCCTTTTAAGTTCCACCACCTAGTTCATGGGTTAATATTCTCTTTTTGTACTCTCTCCCAGGATAACCTTACATTTTTTACACGTTAATCGGTCTCCTTTCCTAGTAATGAAACAATCAATTTGGCTCTTATGTGTTTCACTATTATAAGTTCTTAAGTGTTCAGGCCTCTTTTTAAAACACGTGTTTACTAGTACAAAATCATAAGTCATCGTAGAATCTAAGATAGACTCTCCATCATCGTTCCTATCTCCAAAATCATATCCTCCATGCACTACCTCATATCCCACATGATCTTCTCAATCAACCTCAATTCTCATAGAGCGACACCAATCCCATGCCCATATAGGTGCTTCCATAAAGAGTTTACTATTTTTTACACCCCATTGAATAACATCTATAGAAAGAACTAAGAGATTGTGACTTATGCCCTCATCGATACAATGGTACTAATATATCATAAGAAGGGGGTTTAAGTGGAACATATAATAATATCCCCACAAATCACTAGTATAATTTTGTAATCCCATTGCACCCATATCTTGGGATCTTCAGTCATATGGGTCGGGTTTTCATTATAGGTGATTTAGATATTAATAGTCTTTATACCCATTCCACTTGATGTTTTATAAACTAACTCTTTAGATAGACCTTTAGTCAGTGGATCTGCCAGACTCTTATCTGACTTGACATGATCGATTGCCATTACTCCATCTTTCAACAACTGCCTCATAGTATTATATCTTCTCCTGATATTGTAAGGACATTTTTATCATGTCCGATATCTTACATTTATGTATGTCGTACGCCGATACATTTGGCACGTCTCTACACGATCTCACATGACGGCCTCAATTTGAATTCTGAGAATCAAGCATTCAACATCTTCATCATGTGTCCCACATCTTCCTCAACGACTTCATATTCCACAATTTTAGGCTCGTTATGCAAGTGGTACTCAAGAGAAGTGAAAACAGTGAATGAAAACACGATATGGAAGTTCAAGGGAATTTTGGTAATTTTACAGCCACTGTTGGGAGGTTCGGTCAACTGGAAAGTTTAAGATCTTGATGTAATGAAGATTCTAGAAGAAACGGAACCTCGATCCGAGCTACGGTGAAGAAGTTATGGACCTTTGAAAATGGAGAAAATTTTGAGAAAAAGACTTGGAAAAATGCAGAGTCCTTTAAGCCCCAAACCAGCGACCTTTTGTAAACCGAAGGCCAAACCGGTTTGGGGGCGAACCGGCTCGCGGTACACACAAACCGGTTCGAGGTACCTAACGCTGGCAAGTGTTTTAAAATCTTGAAACTCTTTTTGGTTTCCTTATAAAAGCCAACTTCGGGGGAGTTATTTCATAAGACTTTGAGAGACGATTTTAAGAGTTCTAATTACTCTAGTCTTCATATTGTTGAGTCCCAAGACTCATGTTTTGATTCACACATCCTTGCCAAACCTTTATGAATCTTTTGGAACCCAAGAACACTTTATTTTTTTTCATCTTTCGTGGAGTGAATCTCTACAACATATGGCTATGTGTCATTGATGATCTTACTGCGTAAAGATTCTTTGGTGAAGATTGGGCTGCGAGTCCTTGGAGGGTGTTGCGTGTATTCTCTTGCTGAGTTCAAGACTGCGAGTCTTTGTGGGTTTGTTGTGTGTTGATACATGGCAGATTTCTCTATGTAATTGTAAGTTGTGATTTATATATTCATAGTGAAATAAAGGTTTTACCCGAAAGGGTTTTTTTCCTGAAATCTGCGTCTCAGCATATTTTTGTGTCACATGCTTTATTTATTTATGGGTTGACACACGCACACATGTATTTGCATGTTTAGGGGATGAATTAAATCAAGGTTGGTTGGAAACTTGCGAATTAATTTAAATCGATATCACCCACCGCATTTACACGGTTTTTCAGATATGTTTACACTTTTCATTATAGGAGTTAATGTGTGCTCTTTAAATTGTGGCTTGACCGTCATAATGAATAGATAAGGTCGAAACTGGTTTAGGCCATAATGTAACATCCAACATGAAATTTCTTAGCCATTTAACCTTTTCACTTGCTTTATCCAATGCTATGAATTCTGATTCCATAATTAATCTCTCTATGTAAGTTTGTTTTATAGATTTGCAGGATACTGCACTACCTTCCAAGGCAAAACCATATCCACTCGTAGACTTGCATTCATTACTACTAGAAGTCTAATGAGCATAAAAAACCTTCAATCACAGTAGGATAGCTAACATAATGAATACCATAATTTATTGTGAATTTTAGATAACTTAAAACTCTAATGAAAACATAATAATTTACATTATTACGATTACAAGTATGTCTACTAACTTTACCAACAACATATGTAATATCATGTTTAATGCAGTTCATAAGATACATTTGACTACCAATAAATCCAAAATATTCTAATGATTATATGCCAGGGCCAAAATGTTTTCTCAAGTAACAAGTAGGGTTATAAGGCGTTTTAGTAGGAATATAATTGAATTGCTCATTTTTAAAGAACTTTCTCTATGTAATGAGATTGGGTTAAAACAATTCCTTCAGAATTTTTAATGATTTTAATTCCAATTATAACATCAGTGACACACAAATATTTAACATAAAATTTCTTATTAAGGAAACTTTTAGTTTTACTAACTGCATTCATATCAGTACCAAAGATAAGCATATCATCCACTTATAAATCAATAATCATACTAGACTGATCATTAAATTTGCTGCAAATACATTTATCCGCTTCATTAATGTTAAAACCATTGGAGAGCATTACTTGATTAAATTTTTCATGCCACTATTTAGGAGGTTATTTTAGTCCATAAATGATTTTGTTTATGTTTACGAACATGTAGGTGGTAATTTCCTATAAGTAGTGATATTCAATGCAAACAGGCCAAAAATGCATAACAATAGCAGAAAAGAGTAAGATCATACACACAACACAAGATTTACGTGGTTTGGCAACGTGCCAATGTCCATGGGGTGCAAGGTGGGTTCTCTGTTACTCCATAACTCAGGTTGACAATGTTTAGTACTGAACGACGTTATAATAATGCATGTCCCGTTCATGTGGAGCAATTTTACATTTATAAGGCATCTTAGGAGTGTTCAAAGCCCCACTAACATTTATCCGTAAAAGTTTGAACTTATCCTTGATCATGATATGCCATTACAAATGATAGTATTAAATAATTCTTCTTTGGCTAGGGGACTTTATTGATCGTACGTGCGCGTGATTGGGGCACACATGGCCAATCATATGCCAATGTAATTATTGGGCCCACAATTACCCCCAAAGTCCAGGGGATTATTGAGGTTTCTTAGCTTTTTGCCTAGGTCAACTACTGATGCTTGATACTTCATATTGATTTACAAGGATGGCAGGTTTCCTCCTATGGACGAAGGTTGAGAACTGTCTAGAACTTCTGCACCTTGGTCGAAGGTAAACTTAGTGAATGCCTCAAGAGCTAAAAAGCCTCCAATATTGAGTGCGTAGGGTCATACTAGTAATTCTGGTGTCTTTAGTTATCCTTTGAAGGATGCAACAGTCATTTCGATAGCCATCACATGTTGTTTCTGATTTCATGTGTGTAATAATCATTTTGTGAAACTACGAAGTCATTTCTGATAAAAAAATAATCATTCCCTCTCTTTACCTTTTATTTCAAAACTAATACGTCTAAAAATGACCTTTTACTCCCTCCACTTTGCTGTATACACTCTAACTTCATATATTTTCATTTTTATGTATTTTTGAATTTCTTTCCTTTAGTTCTTTCTTCGAGTTGCTAACGTTCTTCAACAATGGTATACATTATCAACAATGATTCCATATACAAGTTCAAACCTTACTATATCCTATAGTTGGTCAAGGTATAACTAGTTGAGGGCCCATGTGATATCTGTAAACTTGATGAAGGCCATTGGTTGCCCTCGATTTTCATATCTTTCCCCTGAATCATCTTTTCCTCAAATTATATCAATACTTCGATGTGGTTTCAACCCATGTCTCTCCATGGAAGATCATTAATGGAGTTTGTCGTATTAAAAAGTTATATGAGAGAAATTTGGGTATTAACTACATCACGTACTATTACCATTGGGCTTCAAACCATGAAAATATTTATTATTTGAAGACGAGGGAAGCCAATCAGGCTTTGGTGGTGAACTTGCCTGATTTCAATAAAGACTACTGAGAGTGCAGCTGCAGCGAAAATATTGCGACTTCTCAAATAAAAACCAATTTTAATTAAACCCAAATTTTAGTTAAACCCTAAGACATGCATCTAGATGATTTATCAAATAAAATATAGCATGCAGGATAAAACAAATAAATTTCAGGAAAAATCCCCCAAAGGGGCAAAACCTTTTATTTTCACTATAATTTGTAAGAAAACGGCTTACAATCGGATTACAATAAAAATACAGTGCTTAAGAATTACCCTCAGGTATCGGATTCTGTAGTCGGTGGCTGGAAATATCCCTTTCCAGGAGGGCTGCAATGAAGAAGAGAAACGGCTTCTCCACAAGTTTGTCGACTGGAATTTTCCCTTTCTAGGAGGGCAGCAATGAAGAAGAGAACGGCTTCTCCACAAGGGTTGAACAAACCAAAGTTGTGTTCTTGGGTTACCAAAAAGGTTCAAAAAGGTTTGGAAATTGTGTGAATCAAAACATGAGTCTTGGGACTCAAAAAATATGAAGACTGGAGTAATTTGGACTCTCAAAAACGTCTTCTAAAGTCTTGCCAAACTGCTCCCCCGAAGGTGGTTTAAATAGCAAAACATATGAAGAGTTTTGCAAAATAAAAACACTGAAATTCTATCCAGCGTACAGGTACCCCGAACCGGTTCTGGGGTACCCCGAACCGGTTCCCCATGCGGTTTGGGGTACCATTCTGGTATGGGGTAAAAAAAACAGCATTCTTCAAGGAATTTTCTCCAACTTCAAAAGGTCATAACTCCTTCACCGTAGCTCGGACTGAGGTGCCGTTTCTTCTAGTATCTTCGTTGCGGCGAGCTCTTCAACTTTCCGATTGACCAGACCTCTGGACTATGGCTGTAAAATTACGAAAATGCCCTTGAAGTCTCCTATCGTGCCTTTTTCACTATTTTGACTTCTCTTGCGTACCACTTGCATTAAGTCCCTAAAATCTTGGAACGTGAAGTCGTTGAGGCAGATGTAGGACACATTAATGGAGATGTTGAATGCTTGATTCCTGGAATTCGAATAGAGGCCGTCATGTGAGATCGTGAGGTGACGTGCCAAATGTAGCGGCGTACGACATACATAAATGTAACATGTTCGACATGAGAAAAATGTCCTTACAAATCTCCCCTATGTCTATGCCGGTACATTCAAAAAAAATCCGAATTATCAAATACGAAATTGCCTATACAAATCTACCCTCCCATGAACCCAAAACTAGAAAAGGTACAAATGAATAGTCTTCATCGTTTGTTCTTCAAATCTTCAGGAATCTCAAATCTTTTCTCATCAGGGTGTGCAATTCAGTGATCATCAATGTAGTACCTACACACATGAGAAAAAGGAAATACCAAGTGACGTATCGAGTTTGAAATGAGATAAACATGGATACCAATTTATGATGAACGCATAAGTCAAATCTCAAAAACTCCCCCAGAATAAGATAATTCTTTCTCCCCCTTTTTAGGATGTCCCCAAATAGACAAAAAAGAAGAATGAATCAAACAAGCAAAATTGGGGTGTCACGGTATACAAGTCAAGGCATCAATCAATATGGTAAACGTACTCTAGCAAGGAGATGCTCAAACAAACATTCTCAAACTATTTTTGAATTTTTCAAATTTTTCATACAAAAATAAGATACCAATATGAACAAATATGAAACAAAAATCACACCATGGATTTAGACTCAAATAACCAAGTCATGGAAATGGAATGAATGGGTGTGAACACATTCGATAGGTAAATCAACTCAATCAATCATATGTGCACGATGCATATGTGTACTCCTAATGAATTAACATCAAAGGTATCCTTAAGTGTAAACGTTTGTTGAATTTAGATGACATCGTTTTATGCAAATCAACAAATCAAAGTCAAATAATTTTCACACCAATAACGTCCAAAACTATATAGCGCATTTTCAAAAATTTCAAGGACGTGCAAATCCGTTTTAATTCTCCAACCAAACTCCCTTATATATATATTCTTTTAGAGGTAATCTAAATTCTCAAACATTGGAGAATTGGTGCAAAAACCTAAATGGCCCCTTTTTGGCATGAATATCTTTTTATTGCCTTTCAATTTTTTTGGGCTCTTTTAACCTCTTTGGACCTCGGATAATAAAATTCCTCAATTTTTTAGGTCCTTTTTAACGGTGGCTTTTGCGTAAAGGATAGATAATTACCTTTCACAGCCCCTCCCCGTTATTCAAACAAGGCACACAAACTCACAACACGGTTTTTGTATGCACAATTTCCTTATAAAAATTTATCGCGCTTGGTTCGTTTTAAGGACAGGATTGAAGTGAAAACACCCAACCAACATGTGATAAGACAAGCACAATAATCAAACAAAATTCATGCATGTGTGCAATAAAGGAAGCATGAGTCAAACATGTAGGAAGTAACACTTAATTACATCTTAATGACTCCAAACATTATAAAGCACAAGGATGAATTGACCTATTGTCTCAAAACACTATCAAACAGTCACATGAAAAAAATGGAATGATGTTGTGACTTGGTCATCCAAAGTGTTCTTCCATAAACGGTGCAAAAAAACAAAAATCTTTTTGGATTTTTTCAAAATTTTATCAAAATAAAATCTTTTTGTATTTTTCAAAAAAATTCAAAAACAAGAATTTATGCAAAAAGTACAAGTCATCACACTAGTAAAAATATATCATGAAACCACAACTAGTGTATGACAAACATGCAACCACAATCAACCAAAAGATTTCACATGGGGTGAATCACGTGCAAGCAAACGGGAATCGTGGACAAATAAACCATAAGCCTCTAAATCAGATTTTCTAACCCAAATTGATGTGTAACAAAGTGTGGGGGTTTTGGGAATCGAATTTATTTTTTCATTAACCTTCCTAGGTCCATTTAAAAGCTTGTAACAAAATCGCCTAAGATGACCTTGCCTACCGCAATGTGTGCAAGTGTAAATCGGGCGGTGTGTGTTACCTAAAGGTGGCCCTCTCCTCAAATTTATTGGTTGCTCTTTCCCAATTTGCCTAGGTGGGTCTCTCCTAATGATCCTAGAAGGTTCTCTCACAATGTTCTTAAGGGGTGCTTTCCTAACAACTTTAGGTGCCTCTTTCTTAACAAACCTAGGAGGCTCTCTCACACGTGTGGGAATAGGTGCAACATATTTTTCAAGACCAATCCCACCCCTATCCATTTTGATCTCGACTGTGCCTAAAATCTTATCAAGTTTTTCAGACCTAGACTCCAAATCAAATTTCACTTTACTTGAATCTTTCAATTTCACCTCAAGTTCACCTATCCTAGATTCAAGTACTCGTTTAGAATCCTCAAACTCTAAAAACTCCTTTTACATTGTCTCCATCAACCCTCTAAGACTATCTCTCTCACCCTCGACGTACTCAAGCTTCTCTTTCAAAATTTTCACATGAGCCCTAAGTTCTTTAACTAAAAAATCATTCTTTTTTATGGCACACTCTTTCAACTGAGCTTTCAATTTCAAATTTTCTTTCTTTGTTTTCAAAGTTTCAGCATAAAGTTCATTGAAAGAAGTTTGCAAGTCATGCTCATCTACACTTTCCTCCTCACTTTCATCCACACTCCCATCACCTTCACTATCATCACTAATCACATGGATGGGAAACTCTCGCCTAGAAGCATAAAACACTTCTTCTTCCGAATCACAATCACTAAGGGTAGAAACATGAGAAATCGGTTTATTCAATTTCTTCTTTAAATTTGTGGTACACTCATGTAATGTGTGACCAACACCCTCACAACAAGGACACTTCTCAGATTCGTTTTCAACAGAAGATTTAAAGCAAGAGTTCGTGTGAATTTTCCAATTAATTTTTTCAAAAATTTGACATCGAAGATCATCAAAACCATCAAAAGCCATTTTTGTGCAAAATCAGAATCAAATCACAATAACTTAGTGCAACAGGCTCTGATACCAATTTGACGACGTGAGAGGTAAAATTGTATTAAAAAAAATCCTTTAAAAATCAGGATCACACAATAAATTAGCGTAACCCGCTCTGATACCAATTTTAGAGTGCAGCTGCAGCGGAAATATTGCGACTTCTCAAATAAAAACCAATTTTAATTAAACCCAAATTTTAGTTAAACCCTAAGACATGCATCTAGATGATTTATCAAATAAAATATAGCATGCAGGATAAAACAAATAAATTTCAGGAAAAATCCCCCAAAGGGGCAAAACCTTTTATTTTCACTATAATTTGTAAGAAAACGGCTTACAATCGGATTACAATGAAAATACAGTGACTAAGAATTACCCTCAGGTATCGAATTCTGTAGTCGGCGGCTGGAAATATCCCTTTCCAGGAGAGCTGCAATGAAGAAGAGAAATGGCTTCTCCACAAGTTTGTCGGTTGGAATTTTCCCTTTCCAGGAGGGCAGCAATGAAGAAGAGAACGGCTTCTCCACAAGGGTTGAACAAACCAAAGTTGTGTTCTTGGGTTACCAAAAAGATTCACAAAGGTTTGGAAATTGTGTGAATCAAAACATGAGTTTTGGGACTCAAAAAATATGAAGACTGGAGTAATTTGGACTCTCAAAAACGTCTTCTAAAGTCTTGCCAAACTGCTCCCCCGAAGGTGGTTTAAATAGCAAAACGTATGAAGAGTTTTTCAAAATAAAAACACTGAAATTCTATCCAGCGTACAGGTACCCCGAACCGGTTCGCCCCCCCGAACCGGTTCCCCATGCGGTTTGGGGTACCATTCTGGTATGGGGTAAAAAAAACAACATTCTTCAACGAATTTTCTCCAACTTCAAAAGGTCATAACTCCTTCACTGTAGCTCGGACTGAGGTGCCGTTTCTTCTAGTATCTTCGTTGCGGCGAGCTCTTCAACTTTCCGATTGACCAGACCTCTGGACTATGGCTGTAAAATTACGAAAATGCCCTTGAAGTCTCCTATCGTGCCTTTTTTCACTGTTTTGACTTCTCTTGCGTACCACTTGCATTAAGTCCCTAAAATCTTGGAACGTGAAGTCATTGAGGCAGATGTAGGACACATTTATGGAGATGTTGAATGCTTGATTCCCATAATTCGGATAGAGGCCGTCATGTGAGATCGTGAGGTGACGTGCCAAATGTAGCGGCGTACGACATACATAAATGTAACATGTTGGACATGAGAAAAATGTCCTTACAACTACTGGGATCACACTATTATTAAGAATAATCGGAAACACACCCTTATTCCTAAAAGAAAAAAATATGAAGGTCCAAAGTGTCATTAGGATGGATAAAGATTAGGTCAAGTTACAATTATGTCCTTTCACTCTATTTTCTTTTTCATTCAATTGATTGTGATTTCTCCCCCTTTATTTCTTAACAGCTAAAAGCAAAAAGAAACCTACTCATGACCAGGACGTTAACTTTTCTGGTTTTCAAAAAGTCTGGTCAATACAATAAAGTATTGGAAATATTGATCATCACAGGTGGGTTGCCTTTCTCTTCGGTTATAAGAGTTCAACTACCTCCTTTGCTATGAGTCCAATCGAATAGATTATGATTATTCAAGTTGACTTGGAAGATCCGGAGTCTTATACCTCTAAGGGTTCAAATGATGAGGGAAAATCTTCCTACTTGGAGTCTCTAGACGTTTCATCTGTTCCATCCATCGAACTTTCTCTTGGTGCAATGGCCTTAAGAGAAAGGTAATGAACTGGATTGCTTCTACCCTGAGCCCAAAGTCTCCTCCTACTCTCCCAACAAATAATAGTGAAAATAGTGCTCAACCAATGAGAAGAAATGATGAATTTGGGGGGTACAACCAACCCTTTGGATACTGGGGACTCCCATACCAAGGATACGCATCCCTCCTCTAAGAAGATGAAGAAAGAAAAAGGTTATCCTCCGCCACTCAATGTTGTGGGGAAATAAGATGCTAATAGGGGCAAGGATTTTTCCATTCTACTGTTGCTTGCCTCGACCTAAAACTTGAGATGATTGGGTCGGTATTCCTTTGTAATGATAGAGAAGGTGTTTCTACCCTAACTCGTACTCTCTTAGTGGAGCATTCCATCCATAAACTTGCTATATATTTCTTCTGGCACTACTCATTTAATTTCAAGCTAAAGATAGTTTCTTTTTTTTGTCTTGTAGTTCCTAATTTTCTACGGCCAGATTTTGGAGAGAGAAATTACATTAAAGAAGTCCTCCCATGATGTGGAGGTATCTTTGTGCAAGGAAACCCGGGCCTTAAATGGCGCTCGATCATTAGGTCAGGTTGCGATCACTGAGAAAGAGAAACTTGACCATAAGGTCAAGGAGTTAGAGGTCTCTAATGCCAATGTTAATAAGAAAATAAATGATTCCATGACCCCAGTCACTACTGCCAAGAAGGCCAAGGAAGGTGCCAAAAAGGCTAAAGCCGAAGATGAAACTTCCAAGGCCAAGGTTGAGGAGGCAAATTCCAAAGCTAATAAGGCCACAACGGGGGTTACATATACCAATTCTGATGCTTATACTTGGGGATGGGACAAGGATTTTTCTAAGTCCCATGAGAAGATTTTGGACCTCAAGAAGGCATTTTTTAAAAGTGGTTGGGATGAGGCACTCATAAAAGCTAGCAATGCTGAAGACTCCTAAGTTTTCAAGGAGTCAAATACAAGTCTCCATCATCTAATTGATGATACACATGATGATGATAAGGAGGAAGGGTTGCTCAAGGAGCAGCCTGCTGGTCTTAAGGTTTCCAGTACTGGTGTTGAAGTGGGCAATGTTGGCTACGGATAAGAGAAGGAGGTTGACACCTATAAAGATTCTTAGAAAGAGAAAGAAAGCCACAGGGCTACCAAGGTTCTCAAACATGTTGGTGATTATCAAGACGATGATAAGGATAAAGATGGATCTAGCCAATTGGAAGGCATTACCACCATTCAAACTGTTGAGAAGGCAAAGGTGGGAGTGAATGAACCTTAGAGTTAGGAAATTTATATTTATTTCCTCTTCATTTGTGATGTAAAGGTTTCCTTATTAACTCTCTTTAATGTAATTCAAAGTTTGATTGAAGTTTATTTGTTAATTCTCCTTGTATTATTGTATGATTTTTCTTTTTTGACGAGATTTAATGACGACCACTTATCCTTGCACTTTTTAATTTCATGCAAGACTTGTTATACTAGCCACTCCCATAAAGATTATGAAGAAAGGTATGAGAGACTATTTGTTGTCAGATGTGATGATATTAGTGATCTCGAACAAATACTGGGTTATGATGCATCTTTACAAGAAAGAGAGGCATACTCGGATCTATGTAGAATTTTCCATCAAGCCGTGGGGAATAATTATGTTTGCCATGACATGATTCTTTCTACCCAATCCAATCATGATGAAAATTTAGCTTATATTTGGGCTAAATCTTACAAGGATATGTTCAAGTTGGATAAAGATGGAGGATTTAACTAGAAGTTGGCCAAATTCAGAATGTGCACGCCAAAATGATTTCATTTTAAAACTCGTGCTCCATAGTGAAAGGGAGGTTGTTACCCTTCTTGATAAGGAGAATTATGATTTGAGAGCTGATCTTAGGAGAGAAAAAAATTCTCTACCAAATAAGTAAGCTAGAGAGGTAGCTTCCTTTCTTAAACAAGAGAATGGCCAACTAAGAGAAGAGATGGAGAAGGCCCAAAAGTCCTTGCATGATAAGGATGTGACCATCAAAAGTTTATCTTACTCTCAAGAATAGGATAAGGGTCAGCCCCCCAAAGGAGATGGAGAACACCAAAAAGTCCTTGAATAATAATGAGGTAATCATCAAAAGCTTATTTGAGAATCTTAATCCCCTCAGGTTTTAATTCCATAAGCAACTTCTCCAAGTGTCGAATTATGGTTATGATGAGGCTCTTCTAAGTGTTGATGCTGCTTTAAGTGATGCTCAGAATATTGCCTACTAAAATTTATGGCTCAATGCCTTAGTAGTTACAAAGGTGCCCAAGGATTTCGAATTATGGTATTGGTACGATCCCGATTTCCCTGATTATCAGAAGCCACCTTATAAACTTGATGCTTCATGGATCCCAATAGATTCCATTCCAATCAGTTTGATAAGGAAGTACCTGGGTAACTATAAGCATCATAGTGGTTATGAGCTCCACCGACCTTCAACTCTTGGAGGGCCATAAAGAATTATAAACTTGTCTAAGACCGTTAGAACTTTGGCACTATACATTTCGCCTATTGTGGTGGACCTTTGAAGTTTGAATTAGCCCGATCACGTGAATGATCTAGCTATAATTACTTCATTATTGTAAATTATTTGATTATTTTAATTTTTTTACAATAACATTAAGTATTAATAGAAATTTTAACATTTTTATTTCCCTCACATTATATGGTCCATGGTCTTACATTTTTGGTGATGTCATCATATTAAACCTTAGGCCTAGAGATAACAAAGAAAAAATGCACCTTTTGTGTGGTCCTCTCCCAGATAGGACTTTTTGTACTTGGTCGATTTTAGGTGCCTAGGTTTTCCCCGCAGACCTTTCATCGGTTGTGAGCCATTGTATATTCTTTATTAATATTCAAAACCATTTGGCTCTGGTTGGTCGGTGAATGACCAACCAATCGATTTGTGAGAATACATTTAAAAGAAGTGTCCTTGCTCGGGGAACATATAGTGTTACTGGTCAACCAACCGTTAGGTCTTGAAGAATACATTTAAAAGAAGATAAACATCTAGTGATAAATAGTTTGACCCATTTGACTAATAGATTGTTTAATTAAATATTCATTGCTTGCCACTTGGAACAATGAACATTAAAAACATAAGTTTCTAAAATAGAAATCTAAACTAATGCTTGACAAATAAAAATTTCCTAGAAAGTAATTCAAAAATTAGATGAATTAAGGCTGAAAGTAAAGTTTTTTGAGGTTGGTTGTGCTCTATGCTCGTGAACCTTTTCACCTTCCATTGTTTATAAGTGTTAGGCTCCATGAAAGTCATCTCTGATAATATTGAACATGCCTTCCCAGCTAGGCATGAGATTTACATAAGAGGACTTCCTTACATTACCCATAATCTTTCTTTAGACATAGTCCCCACCTTGAAGCTCATCACTTTAACTCCCTTGTTATATTATTTGGCCAAATGTTGTTGATAGGAATCAATATTTAGAAGGTATAATTCTCTTCTTTTATTCATTAGGTCGAGCTCGACTCTGATTGCTTGACTGTTGAGATCTTGGTCGATCGGGGAGGACTTCATAATATATATGCCAATTTCCAGTGGGATGATGACTTTCATTCCATATGCCAAAGAAAAGGGTGTTTAGCCTGTTGACCTCCTGGGCGAAGTTCAATATTACCAAAGGATGTTGGGAAGATGGTTGACCTATACACCCTTCGATTTTTTTAACATTTTCCTTATTTCGTCGATAACCGTCTTGAAGCTTATTCTTGCCTATTGCTCCGGGGGCAGGTCACCAAGCTATAAAAGTTCCTAATCTTGTGCTCTTCACAAAAACTTTGAAAGATATTTCTGTCAAACTAAGTCTCGTTGCCTATTTTGATAATTTGAGGAATGACAAAGCATGTTATGATGTTCCTCCAGATGAATCTAATCATGTCAATATCTCAAACATTTTCCAGTGGTTCTTCTTCCACCCATCTGGAGAAATAGTTTATGCCGACCAAAAAGAACTTCCTATTTCCATACGTAAGGGGTAGTGGATAATAATGTCTCCATTTTGAAAATGTCCGAGGGATTGTAAAGTATTTGAGGTTGTTGATGGGGTGATGCATTAGAGGTGAGAAGAGTTGGAAATTTTTGCACTTTTAGACGTAAGTGACTGCATCTCGCTGTATATACCCCATGTATGGCTTCCATATATCCCCTCATCCATCTTGTAGAGGTTTTGGTTAATGTCATAT
Organism: Sambucus nigra; assembly: GCA_949130495.1. Classification (NCBI taxonomy): domain Eukaryota; kingdom Viridiplantae; phylum Streptophyta; class Magnoliopsida; order Dipsacales; family Adoxaceae; genus Sambucus; species Sambucus nigra. Next base: position 286,182,453 of record OX422215.1, on the reverse strand, counting down.
GCTTGAAGACATTGAAAGTATGGTCCCGAGAAAGAGCTTTGATAGAGCTTCACATCTGGTGGAAAATGGAACCTAGAAGACTTTACCCAGATCTTATGTGCTTCTTTCTTATCATCAGGAAAAACTTCCTCTTTTAGGTAACGGACTCTCGGATCCATTTAATATGGGTCCCTACCAATGTCCATAACCTTCTCGATAACCTTACCTTTGTTGATGTTAGGTTAATCAAGGTATTCCACTTGGATTGTTTGCTTGAAATCACCCTTCACAACTGAAGCAAGTGTATCTAGGGCATCTTCATGACTATTGTTCCTTCTTAAGAACTTCTATAATTATACATGCTTGAACTGGGTGACCAAGTATTAGTCTTCTTCAAGGTATAAAGCCATGCGTTCGTCCCTGGCATTGTAATTTCTTGATACTTGATTCGTATCAGCATTGACTCAAAAAATACGTCAAGGTGATGGGATCCTAAGGAGCGTGCTTTCCTTAAACCGCTAATTAATGATTTATAATCATCTTCATTGTTGGAGCCTTTAAATACCAAGCGTATTTCCTTACCAAGAATAGTTTTCTCCGATGATAGTAACACTATCCCACTTCCCCTCGGAATTGAAGTCTATTTTGATTAAAAAAGGGTCCATATCTCCCCTTATTCAACTGATTATTGAATATTCTCTTCACTTTAGGTGTTAACGTCCACTGGTGCCTGGTCTTTGAGGAATTCAATAATAAATTCAGCTAGGATCTTCCCTTTCATTGATGCCTTAGGATAAAATTAAGATCAAACCACATAACTCCACTGACCACTTGGACAGCCGTCCAGACATGTTGGCCTTCTAAAGAATTTCTTTCAGATGGAAAGTGGTCGGGACTCTATGATATATGTCTCAAACAAATGTGTTAACTACCACGAGGCTATCATCTGTGAGGATGCAAGACTATCCAAGTGGAGGTACCTTGTCTCAACGTCGAGCAAGGTTTTACTCACATAATAGATGATATATTAACTCTGGTTCTTTTTGGAAACCGCGGTCGATCTAAAAACACGATTGGGCACTTCTAGATACAAGTATAAGGGTCTTTCCCCATTAAGGATTGATAGTGGTGGATGTCGGCTAAAGTACTTCTTCACTTTTTTGAGTGTCTGGGTACATTATTTATTCCACATATTCTTCCTGTTTTTAATCAAGATTTGAAAGAAAGGGAGGCACCTATCTGAAGATCGGGATAAGAACCTATTGGGAGAGGTGAGTATACCATTCAACTTATGTACCTTATGCACGGTGATTGGAGGTTGCACACTTCTTATTTCTTCGAGTTGATTGGGGTTTGCATCAATTCCCTTTGACTGACCAAACACCCGAGGAGCTTTCCTAACTATAACCAAAGGTGTAGATGGTTGTATTCAACCTCATTCAGTAGTAGCGAAGGACTTTAAAAGTCTTTTCTAGGTCGGTAAGGTGATACCCCTTCTTCCTACTCTTTGCAAACATATCATTTATATCTATCTCCATCGTCTGTCCCAAATTTTCTTGAACATTTTTATCACAACTCTATGATATGTTTCCATATCATTTTTTAATCTGAATGACATCACTTTGTAGCATTACAATCCTAATGTGGTGATGAAAGAGGTATTCTCTTAGTATGGGCTGAATAATGGGATTTGGGGTATCCGAAGTAGGCGTCGAGGAAGCTCATATGTTATTGGTTGGCGGTTGCATCAACCCATGGGTCTATGTTGGTCAAAGAAAAACTATCCTTGGGGAAAGCCCTATTTAGGTGAATGAAGTCCAAGCAGACTCTCCATTTTTCATTGCTCTTTTTGACTGCCACATAATTTGATAGCTAGTTGGGGAATTAAACTTTCTTGATGGAACGTACCTCCATAAGTTTCCCCATTTCTTCCTCTACTTCCCTTGCCTTTTTTTAGGGTAGTTCTTTGCACCTTTTAAGTCACAGGTATATGTGACGGGTCCACATGGAGCTTATGACACATAACTTTCGGGTTAATTCATGGCATGTGATAACGTTTCCAGGAAAAAAACATCATAATTATTTTGAGGAAAGCGACCAGTTCCTCCTTTTAATCTTTAGTAAGAGTGTTGTTGATAAAGAACTTCTTCTCAGGTTGATTACTGTCAAAGACCAACTCCTGGAGGGGTCCATGATTTGTAAGGGAAATTGATACTTTGAGGGCACAAATCCCTCTGTTGGTTCCATAACCTTTTATTTATTCTTCTCATGTGTTGCTCAGATGGCGCTTATAAAGAACTGTCGAGCCAAGGCCAGGTTTTCTATGATCTCCAATATCCTCTTCTCGGTGATGCACTTCAAATTTTTAATGTAGGTGGACGACACTACTCTCATGGCATGAAGCCCCTACCTAGTATCGCATATATTATTTTTTGTGGTTTAGAGTAGTGTAGTCCCATTTTTAGCTCAGTTTTGTAATTTGTAATATTATTTTAGTCTCTACAAATTATCTTATCAATCATTTCAGTTGTTTTATTAATTAGTTTACCGCTTCGTAATTAATTTAAATACTTTCTATAATTAGTTTAAACTCTTTTAAAAATTAATTAATTGTTTTCATAATTAGTTTACTCACGTTAAAAATGTTTTTTTCTTTAAAAATTATTTCTTCCCATAAATTATTTTATTTAATTAATTAAAAATTATTCTTAGTTAATTAAATTGGGTTGATATTAATGAACTCACTTTGGGTATATGGTTTCTTTACTATGGTATGATGAAAGACGACAGTTTTGATCGCTTAATTGTTCCTGTTTTTACACCTAGGAACCTTAATGGGGTACATCACGTATGAATCATATTTTCTACTTTCTATGTGTAATTTTGAAAATATGGTTGACGCCAAACTCGTCTTCAGACTTTTATAGAAATTTGAGGAGTGACACTTTGAATTTAAATAATTTTTTAATCGAGTATTAATCCTATTTTAAGCATGTCTAACTATGTAACCATTTATGATATGTATTCCAAGATGAGGGATTTAATTCTAAGCCTATAGTTTTTATATTTAAAAATTAATTTAGTCTCAATACTCCCTTAGATTAATTGTATTATAAAAATTTTAAAAATCAAAAATCATCTTTTACATTTTTTGAGGTAATAAATCAATTAAAATTCAAGAAACATTCTCTATGAATTCGATACCCGAACTCCCCGCTATACATATAAAACATGTGTAATTAAAGTTTATGTTTTTTATATTAAGGTGCAGAATCGACGACAACGACAACTGTATTTACACGACGCTTAGTTTTTTGTTTATCAAAATGTCGCCGTTATCGGGGAACATTTTATTTTAGAATTTAATTTATTTATTGCTTTGTATATATTTTTGTGTATATATTTTTTTGTTTTAAACTTTTTATTTTATAGATTTGAACATTTGAGAACCAAGAAACACCGATTTCATGACCGAGTACAACTTTGTGGATTTTTCATCTACAAATCACTTTGGGTAGTCATATCTTATTCTAGTATTCTCGATGATTTTAATGGTATTATGGGTTCGAAATTTTGTCATAACAATAATTTTCATATTCCCCCCCCCCCCCCCCCCCCCCCAAACCTATGACTTTTGGTAATACTTGACAATTGAGAAAAATGAAATTAGCAAAATGAATTTAGACTAGTATTTACATAGTCAAATAAATCATTTGTGGGCATGCAAAAATTAATCTAATGAAAAAACGCCTCAAAACGATTACAATAACAATGTTGAAAAATATTGTGATAATAGTTCTTCGAACTATTATGACAATATTTCTCAAAATTTTATACTAATAATTCCGAAAAGAGTTTCGATGATAGTTCTTAAATTTTTCTTTTTGGTGAAGTTGCTCTACTGTCGAATTCATCTGGTGCGTATTTCTAAAGTCAAAAAAAATAAAAATTCCGATTACAATTATCGTGAGAAAAATTATTATTAGGAAAAAAATTAGATGTTTTATTTGAATCCAATAATAATTTCCTCTTAATGCTATAGAAGATGAAGAATGTTTTGAACCAAATGAGGAATCTCAGAACTTTAAAAGAATTCTCCATTAGAACAAACCACTATTCTTGTCACCTAATTCATAAAGGAAACTGAAAGTATAAAGGATATGGAAATAGAGTCACTTTTCAATAAAAAGAGTTATTTCATGAACAATAAAAGTATGGATACTTCTAAAGATCGAATTTATGGTGAATCCATCTTCTTTGAAATTCAACCCAAACTTAATAATAAAGAATCAATTGAATTTTAATTTCTTTCCTCGCCATTTTCATTCACCATTATCTAACAATTATAAGTACCTCAAGAATCGGATGAAAGACATAAGGACTTCTACTCGAGTCCTGTCAGAGAATCCTTTTTCGAAATGATTTTCATGATGGGACTTTTACTTGACCATGCCTTACCCCCATCCCATTTGAAAAATATTTAATAGAAAATTTTATTAAAATTTGATTTAAGCACTATTTTTAAATATAGTTTTAAAATTCCGTTTTTTGTGTTTATAAATATTTGTCGCATTTGTTAAACTTGTTTTCAAGTATAGTTTTCTGAAAGTTTGACAAATCGACAAACAAGTATATAAATATATATATATATATACACACACACACACACACGTAAAACCTTCATATATATATATATATATATATATATATATATATATATATATATATATATATATATATATATATATATATATATATATATATATATATATATATATATATAATACATGAAGGTATACATACATACATACATCATAAATGTATAAATATATCATGTGTTTTTAAGTATATTAATGAGGAATGTTGGGGAGTATGTATGTGTATGGAAATTTATAAATGTATAAATACATACATACATTCATATATATATATATATATATAACATATGTGTTAAACAATATTATCAATTGATAATATTGTGTTTATGTTTGAGTGTGTGTGTGTGTGTGTTTTATGATATTGCATGTAAAATTCACAATAGGATTGTATACATACATGAATTGATAATATTGTTTAACACATATGCTCTCTCTCTCTCTCTCTCTCTCTATATATATATATATATATATACTAGCGAAATGCCCGTGCCTGAAGGCACACGAAAATTTCTAAAGTTGGTAATCGCGAAATGGAAAAAAAATTCAAAGTATGTAATTGCAAAATGGAAAAAATATTTCTCCCCAATAAAACAAATTGTAATTTTTTAAAAAAAGTGGCCATAATCTCCTTTGTTTATAAAACTATCCACCCTGCTCAACGAATAATAAATTATCCAACTGATTAGGCATAAATTCTTTCAAATTTATCCCTTTAATTTAGTTACTTTTAGCACTTCAAAGAACGTAATCGATTTGATTTTATCTCATAATCTTGCTATTGACTTATTCTGAAGAGTATTTCGAGTTTCTGGTATTTCGTACTAATTTTATAGGTATTTGATGTCAATAAATAAAGAAAGAAACCTGAAGAATTGAGAAAGAAAAGAAGGAAAGTCAAAAGGGAAAAGTTATAATTTTTACCAAGAATTCGGATGAGGCATCTAAAGAAAAGTTAAAGTTATCAAGATTAAAAGAACATAGGAAGAAACGGCACCTTAATCGGAGTTCCGATGTGAAAGTTATGAGCAGTCAAAGATAGAAAAAAAAGTCAAAGAAAATCGGACCGATGCCGACCGGACCGATCGGAAATGCAAACTTCAAGTGAACCCCGGACTGAATATGGATCAAAGATGAGAAAAATTAAACGAACCGATCCGTACCAGGTCGATACGGCCAAAAATTAAAAGAACCGATCTGGATCCCATCCGAACCGAACCGAAGGAGGACCGGACCGGTCCGACTGTCACAATTTTATTTTTTTACTCTTCCTCCAATGGAGAGTCTTGGTTAAGCTAAAACTCTTGGAGTCTCGTAGGGTATTTAAACCCAATTTATTATCATTCTAAAGGATGGAAAAATCATCTAATTTTTTCCTTTTCAGTTAACAACCCTAGTTTGAAGATTTCCTGCAATTTTAATTCCAAGATTGAAGTTTGTTCAGATTTCTGTGATTACAAGTAATTTTAGTTGATGCTTTTAGTGCTTTGGTAAGTTAGTTAATTACTTTCTTCTAGTTAATCTTTCTTCTACATCATTCTTCAATTCTCCTTTAGTTTAACCATGATTTCCTGTAGTTCAACAATCGTTTTCATTACTTTCATCATGGTAGGTTAGGTTTTTAAAGGTTGGGATACATGAACTCAACCTGATGTAGTAGTTGCATGTGTATAAAATTAATCCTCTAGATTTAATGGTTTGTTATGACCGTATTGCGTAGAAATACGAAAATTGTACATCTTTGGATCTCGTTTACTTCAGGGTAATCGGGATACTTCATAATGCAATTCGAGTGTCACTATCGCAATACCGATTTACTCATCCTCTGATTAAGTATGGTGCGGGCTTAAACCTCATATACGTAATGCTTGGGAGTACTAAATTCTGGGTCTAATTAATCACTTAAATTTATGATTAGTTTTATATCTGCAATACACCAGGGTTGAGGGATTGTATTCCCATCCTGTTTTCTTCATCATATAGTTGAATTTTCAAATCATTCATCATTAGAATTTTAGGTAATTTATAGTAGTTGCATTCCATTCATAATTTAGTTCATTAGTTAAACATTTTCAAAATTGCATATAGTTGTAGCTATTTCACCATCCAATCACCTTTTCCTTTTCCTTTAGATTCAGAGTTAGTTTTCCTTCATTTGTCCAACGTCGTTACAACTCTGTTGTCCTATTTCCTTCTGGATACGATCCCGACTAACCGGGTTTATTACTAACGAAATAGGCTTGCACTTGAGCCTAGAGAGAACACACACTAGAGATACTTTCTGAGTCGCGTCAAGTTTTTGGCGCTGTTTCCGGGGAATTAGGTAGACTTAGGATTATATTAAGTTAATCTCAAACTTTAACCAAAAATTTCCAAAAATAAATCCAAAAACATATAAAAAATTGAAAAAAGCACAAAAAGATTCATCATCATCTCTCATAAGCCCGTTAATGAAAAATTTTGAACTCACTCCAACTCCCCATAATACTCCAATCCGAATTGACAAAAACTCGATAGGTGAGTACAACACTGATAGCCCTCACACTCATAACGCTCCACAATTTTGGGTTCCACCTCCCACATCATCACACTCAATCTCAAATAACACTCCGTTTTCCCTCTTAGGACACACTTCAAAGCACGCCGCGAGCATACCAAGTGAGGAAACCAAGTCGTTAAGAGAGAGACATGTCACAAAACGGTAGCGCAACCACCGATGAGGAAGAGGCTCCGTATCGCCCTTTGAGAGAAATCTTATATCCCGAGCGCACTATCACTACGGGATGCATTATACTCCCGTATAATGTAGGGCAATTTCGTTTTAAAAATGGGATGATCCAGATGCTACCCCACTGCCATGGTATGGATTCTGAAATGCCATATCTCCACATCAGGGAATTTTAGGATGTGTGTGAAACTCTTAATGATCAAACTTGCACACAAAAGGTGATACACCTCAATCTCTTCCCATTCTCGCTAAAAGATAAGGCTACGACCTGTCTATGGTATTTACCTCCAAGCTCGATTGCATCCTGGAATGAGTTGCAATCTAAATTTCTCAAGAAATTCTTTCCCACACATCGAAGGATCTCCATCAAGGCTCAAATTCAAGCTTTTCGACAATTAGAAAATGAGCCATTTCATCGATGTTACAAGCGTTTCAATGAGTTAATTACTTCGTGCCCCCATCATGGATTTGATACACCGAAAACCATTTCCTTCCTCTATAATGAGATAAACCTTAATTCCAAGCAACTCGTTGAAACCATGGGTAGTGGTCCATTTGTTGACTTAGACGCCCATGATGTTGAGCTGCACCTGAGGTATGTCGCTGACACTAACCAATCCTAGAATATATATGTCCCTAATGCTTAAAATCGAAATTGGCAAGTGACCACCACTCCATTGGCATCCGATTTATTTCACGTAGAAAATAAATCTATGACGGACAGTCGATTAGATGTACTTGAGAAAGGTATGCGAGATCTACGTGAGGTATGTGGAAGAGGACCAATTAGATCCATCCCAAACCCCATCGAAAAGGTGTGTGCGATTTGTGAGGTGGGACATTCAACTGAGGAATGCCCGACTATACCCGCCTACAAAGTAATGCTTCAAGAGCAAGTCAGTGGTATAGGAGGATTCAAGGGTGATTTCGGTGCACCCCACGGGAATTCTTACAACCCTTCATGGAAAAATCATCCTGATTTTAGCTACGGGCATCAACATGCTGCAATGAATCATAATTCACATGTTGCCCATCCTCCACCATCGCACTTCCAAAAAGCACCACACATGCAAGGACATGTGCAAGCACCACCACCTCCAGGGCCATATATCACTCAACCGTGGAGAAATATCGAGGATACGATAAACCTATTTATCAATAACTATAATGCAGCCAATGCTAGATATGATCGCCTGATCAGCGACATGAATGCGACTATTTCAAAAATGCAATCCTCGTTAAGTATCCAAGAGAAGGACAAGTTTCCTACCCAGGGTCAAAGACCTCCCCAAGGTCAAACTAGTGTTAGCTCCACACCCCATGACCATCCGGAGCAATGTAGCTCAATTACCACTCTACGTAGTGGGAGAGTAGTTGACTTGTCACCTCGCTTACAAGACGTACCTAAAAATAAGGAGGTTTCGCCCGACACGAAAGAGGTCGAAGATACCTCTTCGATTGAGAGTGATGAAAAATAAAACACTAGCGGACCCAAGGTCATGGTGAAACCCCCTACCGCTGCCCCATACCCTCAACGGTTGGTCCCGCACTCCAAAGAGAATTATTGGGACGATGTGTTGGATGTCCTTAAGCAGGTAAAGATTAATTTACCTTTTCTCAAGACCATACAGAAAAGTCCCGCATACGCTAAGTTCATTAAGGACTTACTCACGGTGAAACGCAAGCTAAAGGTAAATAAGAATGTCTTTTTGGACCAGAATGTCAGTTCAGTTTTATCCAGTGACCTTTCGTTAAAGTATAAATATCTGGGTGCACCCACCATTTCATGCATCATGGGGAAGAATCGAATCGAAAGGGAAATAAAAAATTTAGGATCAAGTGTTACATTCTACCCTATTCCATCTATAAGAAACTCGATTTGGGGGCCCTCAAGACCACAAATATGACTCTCCAGCTCGCGGATCACTCTGTTAAGATGCCTCGGGGAATCGTTGAGGATGTGATTGTCCAAATAGACACTTTCTACTTCCCTGTGGACTTTGTCATTTGGGACGAGGAGCCCTCCATTCTCCCGAGCAATCATGTTCCCATTATCCTTGGTCCCCCATTCTTAGCTACAGCTAATGCACTCATCAATACTCGACATGGGCGGATGCAATTAACATTTGAGAACATGACTCTTGATACAAATATTTTTAATAATATCAAGAACGAGGGTGACGAAAGAGAACTGCGAGAGACGGATCTTTTAGGAGCAGCACACGAGCATGGGAGGACCCACGCGCGAGAGCCGATAGGGGTATGCCTTGTTACATCAAGTGAGAGCGACAATTTAGAGGGCATAGGGAGAGGTCCGTATGAGTGCTTAGAGGAGAGCAAATGGCTAGACACGATAGATACTTTTCTCCTCAACTACTACCCACCCACACCACCTAATAATTTTAAGATGGAGCAAGGAAGAAAGGAAGTGGAAACAAATAAAGAGAGAGAGATAGGGGAGTTGATCCTCATGGAAGTTGAGAGAGAATTCTTGCAGGTGAATGAGAGCCTTCACAACAAAACCCAACCTCTATGGGACTCAGGGAGTCATTTAGAAGAGAGAGAGTGGAAAGATAAAATTGATGAGTCTCTTCCCAATGACCACCCACCCAGGCAACTTGAATCCTCGGAGGTAATTGAAGATAAGACTCAAGTCTCGTCTGACTTAGAACCCGACCCACATAGCGCGCATCACAAGGTTTCTTCTCCGATTAATCACGATGAGTCTCCCAGTATTTCCTTTATTTATGGGCAAGGGCCCAACTTATTCCGGTTATTGGTATATGACAGGAAGACGGGAGAGACAACGAAAGCATCGAACCCCATGAGTGGGGTCGGGTGAGTCTATGGAGAGATGAGAGGTCGTCGCACCCCCGACACGTATGGGGTGATTTGATTTTTTTGTAGTTTTGAGTCATGTATGAGTGTCAGATAGTGTCATGCTGCATTTATGTTCTAATGTGTTTGTTTTATTTTTCCGCACTTTTAATTCGCTTTGAGTTAGATTTTAGTTCTTTTTGATTGAGAACAATGCAAAAGTCTAAGTTAGGGGGTGGCAAGTGATCATTTCTAAAACTTCACAAATTTTCAAAAATGCCCAGAAATTTAAAAAAAAAAATCATAAAATTTTGAAAAACCCCAAAAATATTTTTTGTTCAAAATAAATAAAAATTGGAATTCAAATTTTTCAAAAATATCATTGAAAGTCGGTGTAAAGTCTCAAGTTGTAAAATTCAAAATACACAAAGACGAAATTGACCAAAGATGGAAATTGAGCGAAAATTGACGACTTAACGAATAAGTGTGGAGATTAACAAACCCGGTGAGATTCGAGCCTTTCATCTTTGTGAAAATTATAAATCAATCTGAGTTAATTGTTAACTCAAAGTCCTTTCAGCGCCTAAAAAGTTGTCGAGGATCTCAATCCTTTCATTTTGATCGGTTATGGAAAATGTGTGTGATATTGCCTTAAAAAGCGTGCTACAAATCTCTAAATTAAATTCATCTCGAAACGCATATGGTAAATTAATAAGTAATTCGGACAATGAAGTAGGCCATCGTTTGTTACCCAAAAATATTATCCATAAAAAGATGTGAAAAATTATCCCTTTGAGAACCCAATTGAGCCGAATAAAATTTATCCTTTTCGTTTAGTAACCCGAAAAATCTAAGTAGCCCGAAATTGCGAAAATGGAGTATTCATTGAAGTCCGGAAAGTGCATAAAAATGGGCATGAAAAAAAATAGATATGCTCAAAAAAAATAGCAAGAAAAGAAAAGAAGTGAAAAATAAAAACAAAAATAGAGAAAAAGAAGAGAAAATGAGCAAAAGCCCGAAAAAGCACTAAGGGACATCATAAGCAAAATTTTCCAATTCCGAATTTCCCAACCATTTCCACATTACCTAATATACCAAAAGCCCGAAAAAGTCCTAACCGAGTCGGGGTTGATAAATTAATTATCGCGTGGAGAGATAAGACACCAAAAGATAATAAAAGAGATTAAATGCGTGAAAAAGAGGCGATGTTCCCATTTCCCAATGACCGTATTCCGATGATGAGATCTATTCACCATAAATATCCGTCTTTCTACTTGTCTGCGTGAACTTGGTTCTAATATATTTATAGTTTTTATTGCGCACACCGAGAGAATAGCCACATTCCGTGTGATTCATTTGAGAGAGCATTCTCTGAGATTTTGAAATCAAAATGAATTTTCGGATAAGTAACGTAATGGTCAATCTGTGGAAATTCGCAGTTAAATTTTTGACTTCACACACACGCACTATGATTTGAGACTCTTGAACATGACTTGATGATGATTATTTTCTAGGAAAGTTTGGATTGTTCAATTTTTATGTATTTTGAATTTTCTTTGAGTCGAATTTTGTGGGTATATTCATGGCAAACCCTCACGAGACACAACTCGTCCTACTAGGGTGACCTAGGGGTTTAAAGGCTTGTTGCATACGCTAAATGCAATCGCTTACCCGCGATAAAGGTATGCTATCCCAATAAAATGATTTTCAAGAGTTGAGCCTTGCTAGGATTCGTTTACATTGCTCGAGATGCGCAAAGTTCTAAGTTAGGGAGATTTGATTGGGCATAAATTCTTGCAAATTTATCCCTTTAATTTAGTTACTTTTAGCATTTTGAACAACGTAATCGATTTGATTTTATCTCATAATCTTGATATTGACTTATTCTAATGAGTATCCCGAGTTTCGGGTATTTCGTACTAATTTTATAGGTATTTGATGTCAATAAAGAAAGAAAGAAACTGGAAGAATTGAGAAAGAAAATAAGGAAAGTCAAAAGGGCAAAGTTGTAATTTTTACCTAGAATTCGGATGAGGCATCTAAAGAAAAGTTGAAGATATCATGTTTACAAGAACATAGGAAGAAACGGAACCTCAATCGGAGTTTCGGAGTGAAAGTTATGAGCAGTCAAAGATAGAAGAAAAAGTCAAAGAAAATCGGACCGATCCGGATCGGACCGATCCGGATCGGACCGATCCGAAATGCAAAGTTCCGATGAACCCCGGATCAAAGACGGATCGAAGCTGAGAGAAATTAAAAGAACCAATCCGTACCGGACCGATTCGACTAGAAATTAAAAGAATCGATCCGGATCCCAGCCGAACCGAACCGAAGGAGGACCGGATCTATCCTACTGTCCCAATTTTGTTTTTTTACTCTTCCTCCAATGGAGAGTCCTGGTTCAGCTAAAACTCTTGGAGTATTATAGGGTATATAAACCCGATTTATTATCATTCTAAAGGACGGAAAACTCATCTAATTTTTTCCTTTTCAGTTAAAAATCCTAGTTTGAAGATTTACTGCAATTTTAATTCCAAGATTGAAGTTTGTTCAGATTTCTGTGATTACAAATAATTTTAGTTGATGCTTTTAGTGCTTTGGTAATTTAGTTGATTACTTTCTTATATTTAATCTTTCTTCTACATCATTCTTCAATTCTCCTTTAGTTTAACCATGATTTCCTGCAGTTCAACAATCGTTTTCATTACTTTCATCATGGTAGGTTAGGCTTTTAAAGGTTGGGATACATGAACTCAACATGATTTGGTAGTTGCATGTGTATAAAATTAATCCTTTAAATTTAATGGTTTATTATGACCATATTGCATAGAAATACAACAATTGTAGATCTTTGTATCTCGTTTTCTTCAGGGTAACCGGGATACTTCATAATGCAATTTGAGTGTCACTATCGCAATACCAATTTACTCGTCCTCTGATTAAGTATGGTGCGGGCTTGAATCTCATATACGTAATGCATGGAATTACTAAATTCTGGGTCTAATTAATCACTTAAATTTACGATTAGTTTTATATCTGCAATACACTAGGGTTGAGGGATTGTATTCCCGTCTTGTTTTCTTCATCATATAATTCAATTTTCAAATCATTCATCAATAGTATTTTAGGTAATTTAGAGTAGTTGCATTCCATTCATACTTTAGTTCATTAGTTAAACATTTTCAAAATTGCATATAGTTGTAGCTATTTCACCATCCAATCACCTTTTCCTTTTCCTGGAGAGTCAGAGTTAGGATTCCTTCGTCTATCTAACATCATTACAACTCTGTTGTCCTATTTTCGTGTGAATACGATCCCAACTTACTAGGTTTATTACTAACGTGACAGGCTTGCACTTGAGCCTAGAGAGAATGCACACTAGAGACACTTTCTGAGTCGCATCACCAACAACATTCAAATAGTTTAAATTCATCAAACAAATTCACATATAACATGAAATACAAAATATTCATCCACTGAATTCACATCGGCCTCAAATAAACAAAGTGTCCATTTAAAAAAAATCGACCTGGTCTCCTTTGTTTATTGAACTATCCACCCTCTTAAGGGATAACAACCAATCCAACAATATTTAATGATCTCAAAAGTAAAATCTAATAAATATTTTAACGAAACAAACTTCGTAAAAACAATCACATATATATGGATGAACTGATGTCGTCCTGCATGTTCCACTATAATAATTGTATGTAGTTTTCAAATTGTGACTTGATACAAAACAAAAAATACAGTTAGTCAATTAAAATAGCTATCAAATATTATATAAGAATAGGGTAAATTAATTCCAACTCCAACAAAATCCTGTAAGACTCCATATTATTATTTTTACTTAACACAAACACATCTTTATTAAAACTCAACCCAAAATCTTTTTTTTTTTTACATATAGTAAGTTTTGTCATAAACTTCTCTGTCTTCACAAGCCAACTGATTACTCCCGCTTAAAAGAGAACTTATTCTCCCAAGTATGTCTCTATACATACATTAAGACCATCACGGTGATCTCTATACACACCTGATAATTACAAAGAACCAATGAGAATGAAGTTGGACATTTTTATTTATATTTACAAAAACAAAAGAAAACACAAATCCCATGTATTAGGGGGCACTAATACATGGTCGTCATCATTTTTTAGGATTAGATTACATAGGTATTGCAACTGAACAAATAAAGCTCGCGTTTTAAATCAAAAGTGATATGTAGGGCATATTATTCATATCTGACATATGCATATATGTAGATGCATATATGCATATTGTCTAAATTCATCCAAATTGTCTAAATTCATCAAGCAAATTCACATATAAAATGAAATATACAATATTCATCAATCAAAATCACTATGTCTCAAAAAAATAAAGTGTCAATTTTTAAAAAAAATTGGGCATAGCCTCCCTTGTTTATTGGACTATCCACCATGTTTAAGGGGAAACAACAAATCCAACAATATAAAAACATCCACAAAGTCTCACATATTGATGTAATTCAAATAATAGGAATGGAAAAAATTGGATACAAAAATGGGATTCAATAAACATCATAAAAGGTAATAGTAATTATCCATTCCAATATGGAAAAGATTTGGGAACAAACATTAATAACTGGCCCAATTATTATTTATAAAAAAAAAAATTACCTGAATACGCGTTATTTATGCAAAATAATTGCTTAAATGAATCAAGCTTCCACCTGAGATGCATCAAAAAGAAAAAAATAGTAAGCCAATAACTAAAATACACGCCAAATAAATTAAATTAGAACACAAAAAAAAAAATCAAACTTAGATGACATTACCAAAAACACACCCAATGGTTACCTGCAACATAAAAACATCCACAAAGTCTCACATATTGATGTAATTCGAATAATAGGAATGGAAAAAATTGTATACAAAAATGGGATTCAATAAACATCATACAAAGTAATAGTAATTATAAATTCCAATATGGAAAAGATTTAGGAACAAACAATTAATAACTGCCCCAAACATTATTTATAAAAAAAACTGTACCTAAATACGCGTTATTTATGCAAAATAATTGCTTAAATGAATCAAGCCTCCCCCTGAGATTCATCAAAAAGAAAAAAAATAGTAAGCCAATAACTAAAATAAACGCCAAATAAATTAAATTAGAACACAAAAAAATAAACTTAGATGACATTACCAAAAACACACCCAATGGTTACCTGCAACATAAAAACATCCACAAAGTCTCACATATTGGTGTAATTCAAATAATAGGAATGGAAAAAAATGGATACAAAAATGGGATTCAATAAACATCATAAAAAGTAATAGTAATTATCTATTCAAATATGGAGAAGATTTGGGAACAAACAATTAATAACTGCCCCAAACATTATTTATAAAAAAAATTGTACCTGAAACATCCACAAAGTCCTACATATTGATGTAATTCAAATAATATGAATGGAAAAAATTGGATACAAAAATGGGATTCCATAAACATCACAAAAAGTAATTGGAATTATCCATTCCAATATGGAAAAGATTTGGAAACAAACAATTAATAACTCACCCAAATTTTTTTTTTTTAAATTGTACCTGTATACGTGTTATTTATGCAAAATAATTGCTTAAATGAATCAAGCTTCCACCTGAGATGCATCAAAAAGAATTTTTTTTGGCATATTGATGTAATTCAAATAATAGGAATGGAAAAAATTGGATACAAAAATGGGATTCAGTAAACATCATAAAAAGTAATAGTAATTATCCATTCCAATATGGAAAAGATTTGGGAACAAACAATTAATAACTGCCCCAAACATTATTTATAAAAAAATTGTACCTGAATACGTGTTATTTATGCAAAATAATTGCATAAATGAATCACGCTTCCACGAGAGATGCATCAAAAAGAAAAAAAATTGGCATATTGATGTAATTCAAATAAAAGGAATGGAAAAAATTGAATACAAAAATGGGATTCAATAAACATCTAAAAATTAATAGTAATTATCCATTCCAATATGCAAAAGATTTGGGAAAAAACAATTAATATCTGCCCCAAACATTATTTATAGAAAACAAAATTGTACATGAATACGTGATATTTATGCAAAATAACTGCTTAAATGAATCCAGCTTCCACTTGAGATGCATCAAAAATAAAAAAAAATAGTAAGCCAATAACTAAATTACACGCCAAATAAATTAAATTAGAACACAAAAAAATCAAACTTATATGACATTACCAAAAACACACCCAATGGTTACCGGCAACATAAAAACATCCACAAAGTCTCATATATTAATGTAATTAAAATAATAGGAATGGAAAAAATTGGATACAAAAATGGGATTCAATAAACATCATAAAAACTAATAGTAATTATCCATTCCAATATGGAGAAGATTTGGGAAAAAACAATTAAAAACTGGCCCAAATATTAATTATAAAAAAATTGTACCTGAAACATCCACAAAGTCTCACATATTGATGTAATTGAAATAATAGGAATGGAAAAATTTGGATACAAAGATGGGATTCAATAAACATCATAAAAAGTAATAGTAATTATCCACTCCAATATGGAAAATATTTGGGAACAAACAATTAATAACTGCCCCAAACGTTATTTATAAAAAAAAAATTGTACCTGAATACATGTTATTTATGCAAAATAATTGCTTAAATGAATCCAGCTTCCACCCGAGATGCATCAAAAAGAAAAAAAAAATATTAAGCCAATAACTAAAATACACGCGAAATAAATTAAATTAGAACACAAAAAAATCAAACCTAGATGACATTACCAAAAACACTCCCAATGGTTACCTACAACATAAAAACATCCACAAAGTCTCACATATTGATGTAATTCAAATAATAGGAATGGAAAAAATTGGATAGAAAAATGGGATTCAATAAACATCATAAAAATTAATAGTAATTATCCATTCCAATATGGAAAATATTTGGGATAATACAATTAATAACTGTCCCAAACATTGTTTATAAAAAAAATTGTTCGTGCGTGGGGTGTCTCGCAATTAATAACTCTCATCGGGGAACATTTTATTTTTAATTTATTTATTGCTTTGTACATATTATTGTGTATATATTTTTTTGTTTTAAACTTTTTATTTTATAGACTTGAACATTTGAGAACCAAGAAACACCGATTTCATGACCGAGTACAACTTTGTGGAATTTTCATCTACAAATCACTTCGGGTAATCATATCTTATTCTAGTATTCTCGATGATTTTAATGGTATTATGGGTTCGAAATTTTTTCATAACAATAATTTTCATATTCCCCGCAAACCTATGACTTTTGGTAATACTTGAAAATTGAGAAAAATGAAATTAGCAAAATGAATTTAGACTAGTATTTACATAGTCAAATAAATGGTTTGTGGGCATGCAAAAATTAATCTAATGTAAAAACGCCTCAAAATTATTACAATAACAATGTTGAAAAATATTGTGATAATAGTTCTTCGAACTATTATGACAATATTTCTCAAAATTTTATACTAATAATTCCGAAAAGAGTTTCGATGATAGTTCTTAAATTTTTCTTTTTGTTGAAGTTGCTCTACCGTCGAATTCATCTGGTGCGTATTTCTAAAGCCAAAAAAAATAAAAATTTCGATAACGATTATCGTGAGAAAAATAATTATTAGGAAACAAATTAGATGTTTTATTTGAATCCAATAATAATTTCCTCTTAATGCTATAAAAGATGAAGAATGTTTTGAACCAAATGAGGAATCTCAGGACTTTAAAAGGAATTCTACATTAGAACAAACCACTATTCTTCTCAACTAATTCATAAAGGAGACTGGAAATATAAAAGGATATGTAAATAGAGTCACTTTTCAATAAAAAGAGTTATTTCATGAACAATAAAAGTATGGATACTTCTGAAGATCGAATTTATGGTGAATCCATCTTCTTTGAAATTCAACCCAAACCTAATAATAAAGAATCAATTGAATTTTAATTTCTTTCCTCACCATTTTCATTCACCATTATCGAACAATTATAAGTACCTCAAGAATCGGATGAAAGACATGAGGACTTCTACTTGAGTCATGTCAGAGAATTCTTTTTCCAATTGATTTTCATGATGGGACTTTTCCTTGACCATGCCTTACCCCCCATTCCATTTGAAAAATATTTAATAGAAAATTTTATGAAAATTCGATTTAAACTCTATTTTTAAATACAGTTTTAAAATTCCGTTTTTTGTGTTTATAAATATTTGTTCGCATTTGGTAAACTTGTTTTCAAGTATAGTTTTCTGAAAGTTTGACAAATCGATAAACATGTATATATATATACACACACACACACACACATAAAAATTTCATACATATATAATACATGAAGGTATACATACATACATACATCATAAATGTATAAATATATCATGTGTTTTTAAGTATATTAATGAGGTATGTTGGGGAGTATGTATGTGTATGTAAATATATAAATGTATAAATACATACATACATTCATATGTATATATATATATATATATATATATATATATATATATATATATATATATATATAACATATGTGTTAAACAATATTATCAACTGATAATATTGTTTATGTGTGTGTGTGTGCGTGATAATATTGTTTATGTGTGTGTGTGTTTTATGATATTGCAAGTACAATTCATAATAAGATTGTATACATACATGAATTGATAATGTTGTTTAACACATATGTTCTCTCTCTCTCTCTCTCTCTCTATATATATATATATATATATATATATATATATATGAGAGGGGGGTGTTTCACTGTTCTAAAAAATCAACGGTTGAGAGTTAATTTTTTGGGGCGATCTAAGGGTGTGGGATTGGGCCACGTAAGATTGTAAAAATCGTGACATGGAAAGTTGGACAAAACACGGTTGAACCCACAAACCAAAACCTACTATCCCCCATCCCCCTCTCATTCAGCTTCTCCAATTTCTCTACCCCTCCAAAATCCGAAATCCCTCATCCCTCTCACACTCCCTCTACGGGCTACCTCCCTCAACGCTTCCTTCAACACTCCAGTTCCAACGACTCAACCACAGTTCCTCACCGGATTCGGACACGGTTTCTTCACCGGATCTTCATCGATCACGGATCTTCACCACAGATCCGGCCACGGTTCTACATCGACTCTTCAGCGGCCACAGATCTTCACCCTGGATCCGTCCATGGTTCTACACTGGCTCTTCAGCAGCCACGGATCTTCACCTAATCAACCAACGAATCACTGGATTCAACCACGGTTTTTCATCGGATTTCACTAGATTTCATCAGGTTTCACCCGATCTTCCCTGGTATTCCAGGTATTTTACTAATCATTTGATTTTTGTTGGTTTTGTTTGATCTGTAGAGATTATGAGATTTCCAACCACTTTTTTCACCGGATTTCATCGGATTTCACCCGATCTTCACTGGTATTCCAAGTATTTTACTAATCATTTGATTTTTGTTGGTTTTATTTGATATGTAGAGATTATGATATTTTTGTTTTCCTTTTTAATATCATTTTTGTTTTCATTTTCATTTTTGCGGTCTGCATAATTTCTTTTGCGGTTGCAACCATAAAAGATTTTTGTTGGGTGTTGTCACATTTCTGTTTTTGAAAATTTCCCCCTTTTTTGACTGATTTGTTGGTTTTGTTTGAAGATAGTTTTTTTTACATATCTTAATGAAGTTATCCACGTTTCAATGTCTGGGTTTTAGCATTTATTAGTGTAGATCTATTTCCACATACCTAATATTTTTGATGGATTGGCTAAAGTGCTAATTTATATTGAAGATCTGTTTCCACATACCTAATAATTTTTATGGGTTTTAGCATTTATTAGTGTAGATCTGTTTCCACATACCTAAGATTTTGTTTGGAAAAAATTTAATCTAATAAAGTATCAATTATTGGACATGTATTTCAAAATCACTTATAATATTGTCATTTTGTTTGAATGATTTAAATTGGTTCTGCGGTGAAATAAAACACTCAGTCCTGAATCCAGGGAGAAGAAAGATAAGGTTTGAATGACTTGAATTTAAAATATGTAGGGTATAAAATTATATTTTTGGTACATTATGGAGATCTAACCACGTTTAGGCTTCATTTTGCAGGTGTTTTTGCTTCCTATATGGGTTTGTCCAATTTCTTTCTGTTTTGATAGTTAAAGGTTTTATAGTTATATCTAGGAACATTTAGTAAAAGAAATTCAAAAAATTATGTTAAGACAACTTATGTTCCGTAGGCAATTCAGTTTCTTTCTGAATTCCGTAGGCAATTCATGTGTACATGCCAATTTTAAGGATCCATTTTTGTCTATGTTTCCATTTAACAATGGATTCTAAATAGATCCCTCCCCCCCCCCCCCCCCCTCCCCCCCCCAATCACGCACACATCACACACATTGAGTGTGATAAGAGTGTATAGTCTGGATCTAATGGATGTGTGTATATTGCGTGTATATTCAACTCTCTACGGATATTCAGTCATTCTTTTTTTTACTTAATAACTGATATGTCGTTTCCCATCCATGATAGGATCAACCAAAGATTTGGTGTGTGAAGAGCAGTCATTTACTTGGTTTCCCCTAACATGAATCTAAAACTCACCAGACTTGATCAGGTATACATTCTCCCTCTATATTTTTAATCCCAAATCTTTAGGTATTTTGTGTTTATTTTTTTAGCCACACATAGTTTTGAGATTTTTTATATTTCTTTAACAATCTGTTTGGTTAAAAAAAAAAATTTGCCTCACTGCTTTGGCTATGTTGGCTGACTTCATGGGCACAACTGGCTCATCGACTGTAATTCTGACTGTAATTCTGCTTCTAGTGACGATCATATACCACCAGTACTTTGAGATATTTGAGAAGGAGAAATCCAAGAAGGGATCAAGTGTCCCCAACATTTCAGCATGGGCTCTATAATCTTGCTACAACATTTCAGTATGACCTAAGGTACACATCCTGAACAGTTGGGATCTTTTAAAATCTAATTTCATCATTTGTATATTCTAAAGTTATTTAATTTCGCAAGAAAATGAGTTTTTTCATGTTTTCTCAATTCTCTCTTTTTCTGTCTATGCTTTGCTTGAAGAAAAGGTGATAAATGTGGAAGGATGGTTTTAATGGGCGGTAACTAACAACTACTTGGGCAACATTATTTAGGTATTTTCTAATTTCTATACCTTGCTAAAGTATTGGGGAATAAAAGTATAGTCGACCATTGACATAAAAGTATTGGGGCATAAAAGTATAGTTGACGAAACATAGTTAAGAAAAAATTATATGAGTATCAAAACTCAAAAGTTCAATGTTCATGTCTACTAGCAATATGCGCAATCATTAGTTGAAAATGTCTGGCAATAGTTAGCAACATGCCTAATTATTAGTTGAAAATGTCTGGCAATATGCCTCATAGTTGGGCATATTTCAACTAATAATTAGGCATATTAGTTGTTCATGAAGTGTGTTTAGTTATTCATAATCATCTGATGATTTAAATTTCATTGTTCATGAAATTTTATTGGCTTTGAATTTCAGCAGGTACGCAGTAGCAGCAGGTGGGCATTGGCGGGGGGGGGGGGGGGGGGGGATGAGTGGTGAACACACCAGCAGGTAAGGGTGATGTCAAGGGTTGAGTGGTGGCGGGTTGGGGATGCAACAGTAGGTTAGTGGGGTGGGGGGCAGACAGTGGCTGGTTGGGGGGTGGAGAGGGGGGGGGCTGAGTGGTGACAAGTTGGGGTGGCAAGGGGAGATGGGTGGGGGTTGAGTGGTGATTGCACCTGCAGGTAGGGGTGATGTCAGGGGCTGAGTGGTGGAGGGTTGGGGTGCCAGGTGGGTCAAAAATGGGGGGGGGGGGGGGGGGGGTAGCAGCAGGTTAGTGGGATGGGGTGAAGGGGAGGCAAGAGCGGGTGGCGTGGGGGCTGAGATGACTTCATAGAAGCAGTCCGCCCTCACTCTCCCTCTCCCCTGCCCAAAGTTCTCTCCCTCTCATCTACTCTCCCCTTCCCCTCTCTCGGATCTCCCTCCCTCTCCTCTCCCTCCCCCACCTTCCCTCTCTACTTTGGGCAGGACAACCAGTGCTCCGGTCTCCTCTCACTGGTAATTCTTTTTTTTAGTTTGTTATCTTATTTTATGGATATTATCATATTGATTTTGTAATTATATGAATTCATTCTTTTTCCCCATTTTCATCCTAATTGTTAATTTGTATTCTATTTATATTCTATATGCCATAAGATTTTAATGTATGGTAATTTGCTTCGTTCATACGATGTATAGGGCAATCATGAATGGTGGAAAAAATCAATGGAATTTGTTGCCAAATTTTGATTAGAATACCTATGCTATTTTGATAAGAATACCTGTGTTATTTCATATTTAGTTATTCTTTACTCCCAGTTTTTTTTTTCATTTTCATCCAAGGCTGAAAACGAGTGCACTATTGTGTTTAGTTGAAGCCATGTTGAGTTTTTAGTACTTTAGCAGTTTTGAGTGTGTGTGGGTATTATATAACACTTTAATGGAATATGACATTCTATCCTTTATTCAGGCATCTGAATTTAATGTCCAAGTGCCGCCATGGATTTCTATTAAGGTAAATTTGCCCACAATCCACAAAAAATGACCCATTTCGTATTCTTTTGTTTAATTTAGGGGATTACTCAGACTTTGTACAAGTAAATGCCATTGTACTAACTCTATTTTAGGGGACTTCTTTATTTTTTGTAATTAATGTTTATTAGTTTGTTACCATTCATGGGTAATATTTATTGTTGTAATTGGTGGTTCATCTACAGTTTAAATTTGAATTGGGGTCTTAGTAATCATGAAAATCTATTACAGGTGATATATATGTGTTGTGAAGAAACCTAATGAGGCAAAGCTTATGGAGAAGTTGACAGGTGATATACAAGCCTATGTAAAGATAAATAAAACTGTCCAACTTCATTCTCATTGGTTCTTTGTAATTATCAGGTGCATGTAGAGATCACCGTGATGGTCTTAAGGTATGTATAGAGACATACTTGGGAGAATAAGTGTCACAGAGAAGTTTAGGACAAAGCATACGGTATGTAAAAAAATAAGATTTTGGATTTGTTTACGACAAAACTTGCGATTTTTTTTTTCTATATTGTTGGATTTGTTATCCCTTGAGAAGGGTGGATAGTCCAATAAACAAATGAGACTATGCCCAATTTTTTTAAAATTGTGACACTTTGTTTATATAATATTTCACTAGCTCTTTCAATTTACTAACTATATTTTTTATATCAGGTCGCATTTGGAAAAGAATGGACAATAATTATAGTGGAACATTGAAGCTTTTGTTGGGCGAATTTGTTTTTTTCTATATTATTGGATTTGCCGTTATCCCTTGAGAAGGGTGGATAGTACAATAAACAAAGAAGATTCTGTCCAATTTTTTTAAAATTTTGACACTTTGTTTTTTTGAGACACAATGACAATTCATTTGATGAATATTTTGTATATTTCATATCATATGTGTATTTGTTTGATAAATTTTGACTATTTGAATGTTGTTGGAATATTTGTTGTTTGTTAAGCATGGTGAATAATTTATAAACAAAAGAGATTATGGCCAATTTTTATAAATTACTTTTTTTTGGTTAAAAATAATATTTTTGTCGTTTTGCAATTACGTACTTTGAAAATTTTCGTCGTTTTCTAATTACGTTCTTACGAAATTTTTGTCGGGCCTTCAGGCACGGGCATTCCTCTAGTGTGTGTATATATATATATATATATATATATATATATATAGAGAGAGAGAGAGAGAGAGAGAGATGAGAGGGGGGTGTTTTACTGTTCCAAAAAATCAACAGTTGAGAGTTAACTTTTTGGAACGATCTAATGGTTTGGGATTGTGCCACGTAGGATTATACCTATTGTGACGTGGCAAATGGGAGAAAAGCTCCTTACCCCCCCCCCAACCAATTCCCGTCTCCCTCATTTCACATCCCCAACACATTTCCTCTCTCTCTCTCTCTCTCTCTCTGTCTCTCTCTCTCTTCGACACATCCCCTAACCCTAGACCCTGTCGCCAGCCTCTGTCGGCGCCCTCTACTGCCGGCCTCCACCTCCAACCCTTCCTCCTTCAGGTAGTCTCTCTCATCATCTAACTCGCGCACATACGCACATAGTCACACTCACACAAACCCTAGGCACACAAGCACTATGCCTCACTCCGCCTGTCCGCCTCCCCGCTCCCTCACGCACACAGGTACACACGCAAGGGACTCCGCCTTTCCCCCTCCCCGCACCCTCTGCCTCACTCAGCCCCCTCTTCCTCACTCCGCCTCCCCGCCCCATTTGCCTCACACGCACACACTCAATAACGCATAGATCTATTTTTGGGGGGGGGGGGGAGATCTAACATCTTTCTTTACAGATCTAATGCAATTTTTTGTTTGAATGTAATGTTTTTTTTTCAGATTTAATGATTTTGGAGAATACTAAATCAATTTTTTGTTTGAATCTAATGTTTTTTTGCAGATATAATGTCAATGATTTTTTTTTGGATAATACTAAAGATTTGTTGTTTGAATCTAATGTTTTTTTCCAGATTTAATGATTTTGGAGAATTTTAAATCAAGTTGTTGTTCGAATATAATGTTTTTTTGCAGATACAATGTCAATGATTTTTTTTTTTGGAGAATACTAAAGATCTAATGATTTTTTTTGGCAGATTTAATGTTTTTGGGTAATACGAAATCAAGACCTGAATAACTGATTATACTTTCAAAATCTTAAGAAGGTAGACTCTTTTCATTTTTATTGTGGGTCGATTTATAGATTTTAGGTTTGAGGGGTGTAAAGTATTGGGGCATATTCTGAAATTTGTAAAAAGAGACTATTGACATAAAAGAAAAGGGGAATAAAAGTATAGTTGACGAAACATAGTTAAGAAAAAAATATATTACTATCAAAATTACTATTAAAATTTCATTATTTTGTAGTTGGTAGTCGTGTTTAATTAAAATAGTAGGCTTTCAAGTACCAGCGCCTTCAATTAGTCTGAATGCTCCCAATCCCCTAGGCTTTCAAGTACCAGCGCCTTCAATTCCAGTAATACCTCTACGAACTCTATTGGGGAATCATCGACTTTATCACTGAATTCTTGAAAGTTATAATGTGAAAGTTCTTTCAATACTTTCAATGTAAATTCTACATTGAAAGTTATATGTTAAAGTTATTTCAATGATTTCAATTAATCTTCTTTTTCTTTTCACGAATTTCCTATAATTTCTTACCTGTATGCAGATTTGGATACTACCAGTCCTTGGGATTATGTTTTTTATATGGTTAGTTTACATTCAAAAAGCTCATATAAATTTTATTTTTTTGCAATTTGATTAAGCATATTAGCCCTGGGTTTGAAGTATGTTATGGTAATTCAACCTTATATATATATATATATATCCATAATTAATACTTCTGCATTTTCATTTTAGGTTGTTTTCCCTTTGGTATATCTGCAGTAATATTTGTCTCGGTGTACACTTCGATTGCCACGCTCAACCTCCTTCATCAATTCCACATTTGTCTCGGCCTTTTTTGAGTACTAAGGTATGGCCTTTTTTAGTGTTTATATTCTTATGGGTTACTATTATTTGAACTAATACTACATGTTGTAATTATTGTAGAGATATCTACTGTTATTATAAACACCTCTACTGTTGTAATTCTTGTGGAACATTGAAGCTTTTGTTAGGTGAATTTGTTTTTTTTTCTATATTGTTGGATTTGTCGTTATCCCTTGAGAAGGGTGGATAGTCCAATAAACAAAGGAGACTCTGCCCAATTTTTTTAAAACTTTGACACTTTGTTTTTTTAAAACAAAGAAATGTTCTCGCTAAATAGTATTTATTTTCTTTTCTTTTCATTTTGTCATATTTTTTATGATAGAGATCGAGTCTTACTTCCCTAAGATTGTCAACTCAGTAAAAAAATAATAAGTATATATAACGGGCCTAAATTTATTAAAATAGGTATTTGAGGCCTAAAGTTCTAACGGTTACTAAAGTAGACATGGCATTAAGTAAAAATAGTCCAGAAATTTGTTATAAAAAACTAATTATGCTCACAAAGAAACTATTTGGAAATGTATATTGCAAAAAATGTTAACCCCTGTGTTTTTAGTACTATAAAACAGTTGATCACATAGTAACATGGTAGTTCATTACATAGTAACAGGGTGATGGGTTGGCTACCACATGAACATGCCACTCATAATGATCCCATACTCATTTGCTCATAATTTCCCCTCTTACATGTTTCTTCAAAAGGTTTGCACTGTCAATACTTAATTGTCATGTATTCTTATATGTTATTCTGGTTTGTTTTTTGGTTTTTAGCAGGATCGTTGATAATTGAAGTCACAGCTATCAAGATCTTGAGGTATAAATTAATAAAATGTTTTGATTTATTCATGTTATTTGGTTGGTTGTCAAGAAAATATGCTGTTTTGATTATCATGTATTCTTATATGTTATTCTGTACAGGTGTTTTCTTAGTATATTACAGGTGTTTTTTTTACATTTATTTTTCTCTTACGTGTTTTTTTTAATCTTTTTTATATAGGGTGTTTTATGACTCAATCATTTCTGTACAATGTGTTTCATATTGTTGATTCACTCATTGTTATACAAGATGTACCAAGTATCGGGACAACTATACATGTTCTCACAACTCTACCATGAACTCGGGACAGCTATAGATGTTCTCATAGATCTATCAGGACAGATCTATCGGGACAGTTGTACATCTTCTCACAACGCTACCACAAATTTGAATCTAATTCTGAAGATATGCAAGGGATATTATTTCCCCGAATTCTAATTTAATTGTTATTTTCTGCTTATAATTTGTATTCAGATTCATTCAAATTACTTTTGGCACTTTAGTTCTTACTTCCACTCTTAATTTTTCAAGTGTTGTGATTACACTACTCTCATTTGGATGTCATAAACCTGATACGTATGGTGCCTCAGTTTAACATAGAAGTTGATCATGTTTATTTTGTAAGTTTTGTTAATTACTCTCTTTTGAGAAAATATTTTATCGTTATATTCTCCTGCATTAATTGTAACTTACATTTAATGCATAGAAGTTGATCATGTTGCAGCCTTGAAAAGCATGGTTTGAGGGAGACGAGGAAGATGAGAAGAGCGGGTGAGGTTTACGAATTGAAAGCAAGCGGATCGAGGTTTACATATTGCCTTGGTTTTCATTTATTTTTCATTTTTACATTTTGTATTCGTGATATGATGTTATCAAATTGTTTTTGATCCATTTCACAATATATATATATATATTTAAGGTTTCATATAGATGATTTCAGTGTTGCTTGAGAACATTGAAATTCAGTGACTAAAGTATGTTTAATTAAACATACATGAGTTTCAAGATGACACACACGCAGATCACACTCACACACAAATGTGTTTTTTGAATTAGGTTTGTAAGTTGGGTGCTTATTTTTAATTCTCTTAGTAATTCGGATTGATGTGTATCTCCCCCCACCCCACCCCACATCCTATATAGCTAATGTACAATGTTTTTGGGGACAAACTAATTTTTTTTCTTTTCATTTCAGGTTTTAATCCAAGACCAATCAAACATGGACTTAATTTTTATGCTACAGGACTTCTATGGGGCTGCTACGAGACTATTATTGGGCTGCTACGAGACTTCCATGGAGCTGCTACGGGGCTAATATAGGGCTGCTATGGTAATAGCTACTACAGGGATGTTATGGAGCTGCCACGGAGCTGCTATGGGACTTCCATTGATATATATTTGTTTTTTTAAGATGTTTTTTTTTATTGAAGCTTTTGTTAGGAGAGTTTTTTTTTTTATATTATTGGATTTCTCGTTATCCCTTGAGAAGGGTGGATAGTCCAATAAATAAAGTAGACTCTGTCCAATTTTTTTAAAACTTTGACACTTTTGTTTTTTTGAGACACAATGAGAATTTATTTGATGAATATTGTATATTTCATATTATATGTGAATTTCTTTGATGAATTTAGATTATTTGAATGTTGTTGGACTATTTTTTGTTTGTTAAGGAGGGTGAATAGTTTATAAACAAAGGGGATTATGTCCAATTGTTATAAATTACTCTTTTTTTGTCATTTTGCAATTACGTACTTCGAAAAATTTCACCATTTTGTAATTACGTGCTTTCGAAATTTTCGCCGTGCCTTCAGGCACGGGCATTCCGCTAGTCTATATTATATGAGAGGGGGGTGTTTTACTGTTCCAAAAAATAAAGGTTGAGAGTTAATTTTTTGGAACGATCTAATGGTTTGGGATTGTGCCACGTAGGATTATACCTATTGTGACGTGGCAAATGGGAGAAAAGCTCTTTACCCCCCAACCAATTCCCGTCTCCCTCATTTCACATCCCCAACACATTTCCTCTCTCTCTCTTTCTCTTCGACACATCCCCTAACCCTAGACCCTGCCGCCAGGCTCTACCGTCGCCCTCTACTACCGGCCTCCACCTCCACCTCTAACCCTACCTCCTTCAGGTAGTCTCTCTCATCATCTAACTCGTGCACACAAGCACACAGTCACACTCACACAAATCCTAGGCACACAGGCACTATGCCTCACTCCGTCGGTCCCCCTCCCCGCTCCCTCATGCACACAGGTACACACGCAAGGCACTCCACCTTTCCCCCTCCCCGCACACTCTGCCTCACTCCTCCCCCTCTTCCTCACTCTGCCTCCCCGCCCCATTTGCCTCACACGCACACACTCAATAATTCACAGATCTAATTTTTTTTTGGGAGATTTAACATCTTTCTTTACAGATCTAATGCAATTTGTTGTTTGAATCTAATGTTTTTTTTCCAGATTTAATGATTTTGGAGAATACTAAATCAATTTGTTGTTTCAATCTAATGTTTTTTTGCAGATATAATGTCAATGATTTTTTTTTTTTTGGAGAATACTAAAGATTTGTTGTTTGAATCAAATGTTTTTTTCCAGATTTAATGATTTTGGAGAATACTAAATCAATTTTTGTTTGAATCTAATGTTTTTTTGCAGATATAATGTCAAAGATTTTTTTTGCCAGATTTAATGTTTTTGGGTAATATGAAATCAAGACCTGAATAACTGATTATACTTTCAAAACCTAAAGAAGGTACACTCTTTTCATTTTTATTATGGGTCGATTTATAGATTTTAGGTTTGAGGGGTGTAAATTACTAGGGCATATTCTCAAATTTGTAAAAAGAGACTATTGACATAAAAGAAAAGGGGGATAAAAGTATACTTGACGAAACATAGTTAAGAAAAAATTATATTACTATCAAAATTACTATTGAAATTTCATTATTTTTGTAGTTGGTATTCGTGTTTAATTAAAATAGTAGGCTTTCAAGTACTAGCGCCTTCAATTAGTCCGAATGCTCCCAATCCCCTAGGCTTTCAAGTACCATCGCCTTCAATTCCAGTAATACCTCTAGGAAATCTGTTAGGGAATCGTCGACTTTATCACTCGATTCGTGAAAGTTATAATGTGAAAGTTCTTTCAATGCTTTCAATGTAAATTCTACATTGAAAGTTATATGTAAAGTTCTTTCAATGCTTTCAATTAATCTTCTTTTTCCTTTCACGAATTTCTTATAATTTCTTACTTGTATGCAGATTTGGATACTAGCAGCCCTTGGGATTGTGTTTTTTATATGGTTAGTTTACATTCAAAAAGCTTATATAAATTTCATTTTTTTGCAATTTGATTAAGCATATTAGCCATGGGTTTGAATTATGTTATGGTAATTCAACCTTACATATATATCCACATTTAATACTTCTGCATTTTCATTTTAGGTTGTTTTCCCTTTGGTATATTTGCAGTAATATTTGTCTCGGTTTACACTTCGATTTCCACGCTCAACTTGCTTCATCAATTCCACATTTGTATCGGCCTTTTTTGAATACTAAGGTATGGCCTTTTTTAGTGTTTATATTCCTATGGGTTACTATTATTTGAAACTATAATACATGTTGTAATTATTGTGTAATTATTGTAGAGGTATCTACTGTTATAATAAACACCTCTACTGTTGTAATTATTGTGGAACATTGAAGCTTTTGTTAGGCGAATTTGTTTTTTTCTATATTGTTGGATTTGCCGTTATCCCTTGAGAAGGGTGGATAGTCCAATAAACAAAGGATACTCTGCCCAATTTATTTAAAACTTTGACACTTTGTTTTTTTAAAACAAAGAAATGTTCTCGCTAAATAGTATTTGTTTTCTTTTCTTTTCATTTTGTCATATTTTTTATGATAGAGATCAAGTCTTATTTCCCTAAGATTGTCAACTCAGTATAAAAAATAATAAGTATATATAACGTGCCTAAACTTAGTAAAATAGGTAGTTGAGGCCTAAAGTTCTAACGGTTACTAAAGTAGACATGGCATTAAGTAAACATAGTCCAGAATTTTTTTATAAAAAACTAATTATGCTCACAAAGAAACTATTTGGAAATGTATATTGCAAAAAATGTTAACCCCTGTGTTTTTAGTACTGTTAAACAGTTGATCACAAAGTAACATGGTAGTTCATTACATAGTAACACGATGATGGGTTGGCTACCACATGAACATGCCACTCATAATGATCCCATACTTATTTGCTCATAATTTCCCCTCTTACAGGTTTCTTCAAAAGGTTTGCACTGTCAATACTTAATTATCATGTATTATTATATGTTATTTTGGTTTTTTTTGGTTTTTAGCAGGAGCGTTGATAATTGAAGTCACGGCTATCGATATCTTGAGGTATAAATTAATAAAATGTTTTGATTTGTTCTTGTTATTTGGTTGGTTGTCAGGAAAATATGTTGTTTTGATTATCATGTATTCTTATATGTTATTCTGTACAGGTGTTTTTTTGGTGTATTACAGGTGTTTTTTTTACATCTATTTTTCTCTTACGTGTTTTTTTTTTAATATTTTTTATACAGGGTGTTTTGTGTCAGGGTGTTTTATGACTCACTCATTTCTGTACAATGTGTTTCATATTGTTGATTCACTCATTATTATACAAGATGTACCAAGTATCGGGACAACTATACATGTTCTCACAACTCTACCACGAACTCGGGACAGCTATAGATGTTCTCACAGATCTATCAGGACAGATCTATCGGGAAAGTTGTACATCTTCTCACAATGCTACCACAAATTCGAATCTAATTCTGAAGATATGCAAGGGATATTGTTTCCCCGAATTCTGATTTAATTGTTATTTTCAGCTTTTAATTTGTATTCATATTCATTCAAATTACTTTTGGCACTTTAGTTCTTATTTCCACTCTTAGTTTTTCAAGTGTTGTAATTACACTACTCTCATCTGGATGTCATAAACCTGATACGTATGGTGCCTCAGTTTAACATAGAAGTTGATCATGTTTCTTTTGTAAGTTTTGTTAATTACTCTCTTTTGAGAAAATATTTTATCGTTATATTCTCCTGCATTAATTGTAACTTACATTTAATGCATAGAAGTTGATCATGTTGCAGCCTTGAAAAGCATGGTTCGAGGGAGACGAGGAAGATGAGAAGAGCGGGTGAGGTTTACGAATTGAAGGCAAGCGGATCGAGGTTTACATATTGCCTTGGTTTTCATTTATTTTTCATTTTTACATTTTGTATTCGTGATATGATGTTATCAAATTGTTTTTGATCCATTTCACAATATATATATATATATATATATTTAAGGTTTCATATAGATGATTTCGGGGTTGCTTGAGAACATTGAAATTCAGTGACTAAAGTATGTTTAATTAAACATACATGAGTTTCAAAATGACACACACACAGATCACACTCACACACAAATGTGTTTTTTGAATTAGGTTTTTAAGTTGGGTGCTTATTTTTAATTTTCTTAGTAATTCGGATTGATGTGTATCTCCCCCCCCCCCCCCCCCCCACCCCACCCCCACATCCTATATAGATAACATACAATGTTTTGGGGAACAAACTAAATTTTTTCTTTTCATTTCAGGTTTTAATCCAAGACCCAATCAAACATGGACTTAATTTTTATGCTACGGGACTTCTATGGGGCTGCTACGAGACTTTTATTGGGCTGCTACGGGACTTCTATTGGGTTGCTATGGGACTTCTATGGAGCTGATATGGGGCTAATACAGGGCTGCTATGGTAATAGCTACTACAGGGATGATATGGGGCTGCCACGGAGCTGCTATGGGACTTCCATTGATATATATTTATTTTTTTAAGATGTTTGTTTTATTGAAGCTTTTGTTAGACGAGTTTTTTTTTATATTATTGGATGTGTCGTTATCCCTTGAGAAGGGTTGATAGTCCAATAAATAAAGGAGACTCTGCCCAATTATTTTACAACTTTGACACTTTTGTTTTTTTTAGACACAATGAGAATTTATTTGATGAATATTGTATATTTCATATTATATTTGAATTTGTTTGATGAATTTAGATTATTTGAATGTTGTTGGACTATATTTTGTTTGTTAAGGAGGGTGAATAGTTTATAAACAAAGGAGATTATGGCTAATTGTTATAAATTACTCTTTTTTTGTCGTTTTCTAATTACGTACTTCGAAAATTTTCACCGTTTTGTAATTACGTGCTTTTAAAATTTTCGTCGTACCTTCAGGCACGGGCATTCCACTAGTGTATATATATATATATATATATACCCTAGCGAAATGCCCGTGCCTAAAGGCAGGGAGAAAATTTCTAAACTAACTAATCGTGAAACGACGAAACTTTCTAAAGTATGTAATTGCAAAACGGAAAAAATATTGCTCCCCAATAAAACAAAGTGTAGTTTTTTAAAAAATTGGCCATAATCTCCTTTTTTTTATAAGACTATCCAGCGTGCTCAATGAATAATAAATTATCCAACAACATTCAAATAGTCTAAATTCATCAAACAAATTCACATATAACATGAAATAAAAATGTTCATCCACTGAATTCACATCGTACCTCAAATAAACAAAGTCTCCATTTAAAAAAAATCGACATTGTCTTCTTTGTTTATTGAAGTATCCATCCACCCTCTTAAAGGAAAACAACTAATCAAACAATATTTTATGATCTCAAAAGTAAAATATAATAAATATTTTAACGAAACAAACTTCGTAAAAACAATCACATATATATATGAACTGAAGTCGTCGCGCCTGTTCCACTATAATAATTATCTGTAGTTTTCAAAATGTGACCTGATACAAAATAAAAAATACAGCTAGTCAACTAAACACATCTTTATTAAAATTCAACCCCAAATCTTATGTTTTTATCTAACATGAACAAATGAACTGAAAAAAGCCGGCACAACACATCATCTTTTTAACCAAACACGAACATAACTCAATTAAAAGATTTATAAAAATAATTGATTTTAATGTTTTTTTAATAGTTTTATATAACATTTTTTTTGAATTAACTGTTAATATATATTAAATGTTTTTTGATTTTTTATAAAATAACAATTGTTGGGCTGTATAACTGTTTTTTTTATAAAATAACAGTTTTTTATATTAACAGTTATTAGTGATTTTTTATATTAACATTTATAATTATTTTTTATAAAATAACAGTTTTTTATAAAATAACAGTTAAATTATTTACTATTTTTTAAATTATTTATTATTTTTACAGTTTTTTTATTTTTTTATAAAATAATAGTTTTTTGGTTGTATAACTATTTTTTTTATAAAATAACAGTTTTTTATATATTAATAGTTTTCAGTGATTTTTTATATTAACATTTATAATTATTATTTATTTATGAATTAGCTGTTTTTTGTAAAATACTAGCTAAATTATTTACCTTTTAAAAAAAATATTTATTATTTTTTAAATAACAGTTTTTTAACAATTTACAGTTTTTTTAATTATTCTGCAATTTTTTATTTAAAATTTTTTAAAATAACATTTTTTATATTAACATTTATAATAGTTTTTTTTAATAAAATAACCATTTTTTATTTAAAGTTAAATTATTTACAGTTTTTTAAAATAACAGTTATATAACATTTAAATTATTTACTAATATAAAATAAGGATTTGGGAGGTAGATGGCACAAATTTTGCGAGAAAAAATTAGTGCTGCAATTTTGAACACTAAAAGAAGTTTTAAATAGGCGTTGGGACTATATATAAAAAGTGGGGGTGATCATGCAAAATGGCTATAAGGTCTTTGGGAGTGAATTTTAAATTTTATACTAGAGATGTAGTATACGGAATTGAACACGGACTCAACTGCACAACGTTCGCCCACATTCTACATTAATATAAAATGCATAAAGTTAAGCGTATGAAAAGTCATACTTATCGAGAAACAAAAAATATCATGAGATTCTCAATTACCATGAACATAAGTTGGGACTGCCCCTGTATTTCAAAGGTTCAACCTCTGTTTTTCACACTTTCGAAACTAAAAAAAAAAACTAGCCAGATTTGGTCAGATATTCAATTAATTCGAGATGTGAAATATGCCAAACATGAAGATATTAATTTAGGCGTTAACAATTTTGTAGGAGAACACGACAATTGCACTAGAGACTAAGAACTTACCAACCAAAACATGGCCTCTTCAAGGTCACTATTCAGGGATAATTCCTTGTCTAATTTGGAGAGAAAATAGAAACACAAATCAGAATGAGGAAAAAAATAAAATAGTACAGAGAAATAATTAACTCAACGATGATCATTACTTATGCTAAGTGATGGAACAACAACTTTTTTAAATAAAGCTAACAATTGTTTCTAAATGGTTCATTAATTACTCCAAATACTTAACTCAACGACAAAAGAATGAGCATACAGAAAATGGGTAAACAAAACCTAAAGTAATACATGAGCTTTATTGTTTATGCTAAGGAAATTTTTGAAGTGGCAAAATTAATATATAACATATAGAAAATTATATACTACAAAGAGAAAAAATATATATTTGTGCAATCAAATAATTAGGGATGAATTGGATCTGCAAAGGAAAAAAAATACAATGCATTCAGATCAGCAAAAAAATACTTGAGATCCAATCTAAACCCAAAAAACAACAATTAATTTCAACAAAAACATATAATCAAAAGTTTATAAATCATATAAAACCCAAATTATAAACCTATACATAATATAATCTGAAATCTGAAACCAAAATTTCCAACCCTCAAATCAAATCCCATCTAAACCCAAAAAGTAGTACCTATAAAATAATCCCAAATTAGTACCAAAAAAGCAAATACACTATTTACATATGTAGAGAGTGATTTGGACTTCAACCTACACAAAAAAAAATCCAAAATATCTTAAAACAAAGTACCTTCACACCAGGCCCTCGCCGCCTGCGATTAAGAAGCACCACCCCCATAAAAACCCTCCCAAATCTACAGATCTGAAAATCTTACGTGATGCCGTCAATGTCCACTAATCGCCTAACAAACAACCCAAAATACTCATAAAACCCTGATATGAAGTCACCACCTCCTCACCGGCATCAGTCGACCAACCGATGGACAGTGAGGCTCGACAATTGTAATCGACTATTGGATCTCCAATCCACTGTTGGAGCAAGGGAGAGATCGACGACTGATAGATAGTGATGGGGAGAGATAGGGTATAATCTCTAGCATTGTGTTCTGATTGAGTTCAAATATTCAACTTTACAATTCTGGTGGATGAGAAATGAGAGAGATAAAGATAGTACAATTATTAAAGTGGTTCTTTCATAATTAGAGGGTTTTACGAAAATACCCAAATATTTGAATTAAAGTGAAAGTTTGATAAGGAAAAAAATAGGGGGAAGTCAAAAAATAAAAGGGTAAGTTTGTAAAAGTGAAAGAGGTAAAAATATTCAACTTTATAATTCTGCCATGTCACAATGTTTGAGTGGTGACATGGCACAATCGCACACCCTTAGATTATCTCAAAAAATTCGATCCCGATTGTTGATATTTTGGAACAGTAAAATACCCTCCTCTCATATATATATATACTAGCGGAATGCCCGTACCTGAAGGAACGGCGAAAATTTTGTAAGCACGTAATTAAAAAATGACAAAAAATTTCAAAGTACGTAATTGCAAAACGGCAAATATATCGTCTTTAACAAAAAAAAGTAATTTATAATAATTGGCCATAATCGCTTTTGTTTATAAATTATTCACCATGCTTAACAAACAACAAATAGTCCAACAACATTCAAATAGTCAAAATTTATCAAACAAATTCACATATAATATGAAATATACAAAATATTCATCAAATGAATTGTCATTGTGTCTAAAAAAACAAAGTGTTAAAGTTTTAAAAAAATTGGACATAATCTTCTTTGTTTATTGTACTATCCACCTTTCTCAAGGGATAACGACAAATCCAACAATATAGAAAAAAATAAATTCTCCCAACAAAAGCTTCAATGTTCCACTATAATTATTGTCCGTTCTTTTCCAAATGCGACCTGATACAAAAAATATAGTTAGTAAATTGAAAGAGCTAGTCAACTATTATATAAACAAAGTGTCACGATTTTAAAAAAATTGTTCAAAGTCTCCTTTGTTTATTGGACTATCCACCCTTCTTAAGGGATAACAAATCCAACAATATAGAAAAAAAATCGCAAGTTTTGTCGTAAACAAATTCAAAATCTTATTTTTTTACATACCGTAAGCTTTGTCGTAAACTTCTCTGTGACAC
Source organism: Sambucus nigra (assembly GCA_949130495.1). Lineage (NCBI taxonomy): Eukaryota > Viridiplantae > Streptophyta > Magnoliopsida > Dipsacales > Adoxaceae > Sambucus > Sambucus nigra. Next base: position 286,145,484 of record OX422215.1, on the reverse strand, counting down.
TTATTCTCCCAAGTATGTCTCTATACATACCTTAAGACCATCACAGTGATCTCTGTACGCACCTGATAACTACAAAGAACCAATGAGAATGAAGTTGGACATTTTTATTTATCTTTACATAGGCTTGTATATCACCTGTCAACTTCTCCATAGGCTTTGCCTCATTAGGTTTCTTCACAACACATATATATATATATATATAAATATATCACCTGTAAAAGATTTTCATGATTACTAAGACCCCAATTCAAATTTAAACTTGTAGATGAACCACCAATTACAACAATAAATATTACCCATGAATGGTAACAAAAACATTAATTACAAAAAATAAAGAAGTACCCTAAAATAGAGTTAGTATAATGGCATTTACTTGTACAAAGTCTGAGTAATCCCCTAAATTAAACAAAAGAATATGCAATGGGTCATTTTTTGTGGATTGTGGGGAAATTTACCTTAATAGAAATCCATGGCACCAATTGGACAGTAAATTCAGATGCCTGAATAAAGGATAGAATGTCATATTCCATTAAAGTGTTATATAATAACCACACACACTCAAAATTGCTAAAGTACTAAAAACTCTACATGGCGTCAACTAAACACAATAGTTCACTCGTTTTCAGCCTTCGATGAAAATGAAAAAAACTGCGATTAAAGAATAACTAAATATAAAATAGCACATGTATTCTTATCAAAATAGCATAGGTATTCTAATCAAAATTTGGAAACAAATTCCATTGATTTTTGCCACCATTCATGATTGCCCTATACATCGTATGAACGAAGCAGATTACCATACATTAAAATCTTATGGCATATAGAATATAAATAGAATACAAATTAACAATTAGGATGAAAATGGGGAAAAAGAATGAATTCATATAATTACAAAATCAATATGATAATATACATAAAATAAGATAGCAAACTAAAAAAAAAATTACCAGTGAGAGGAGTGTAACACCCCGTATTTTTGTGCATTTAATATTTAATTAATTCGGGGATTTTAAATTACTTGTGTGTTGTAATTTTAATTGAATTAATTATGACAATATATTTATTTAAATATTAATCGGGGAGTGAATGGTTAATGTTTAGGAAAGTTTATTTACTAAGTGAATAGTAATAATTTAATTACGTCATTTCGGGTATTAATGACGGGGTATGCACTTATCCCAGCCGGGAGTCGGTATAGACTTAATGGGGTGTGAGATAAGGATTTTTAATTCTGACTGCGCGGTTGAGTCCGGATGGGTCGAGATAGTCAGAAAAGAGTACCCGGGGGTAGTAATTGGGTCTCGGGGTATTTTTGGGCATAGTCGGGCCCACACGGGGTGAGTTGGGCCACTTTAATTAAGCCCATTAGGTGAAAATGGGATTAAGGGTTTTTAACCTAATGGGGAGATTAGAAAATCAGCAGCCATCAAATTCTAAGCCTAGGGCTTGAGAAGGAAATTGGGGGAAAACAAATCAAGAGCAATTGGAGCTTTTTGGAGCCAAATTGAGGGTCAACAACAACGGATAAGACACTACAAACACTTTGAGGCAAGTGGCTAACTGTTTTGATTCTTAAAGCATGATAATCAATTCATATCATAGTGATGTGTGTATGAAAATTCGTTTTTGGGTGTAAATGGGTACAAAATGGGGTTTTTGTTTTTGAAACACTTGAATGAGATTCAAAGTAAGATTTAGATGGGTGATTGATATCTGAATATGTATATATGATTTGAACGAAAATTTCAGAACATAAAAGAGTGGAAATCGAATCTGGAATTTGGGATTTAAAACAGATAATTGAATTTTATGGAGAAAGACCCATTTCGAAAATTTGTGAGATAATTAGAGAAGTTGATTATCTTAATGATTTCTATGATGAATAGGATGTGGATTAACCATGTGTAGATGATGGGATGATGTAAACAGAGGTTTAAATTATGGTTTAAAAATCTTAAAATTCGTTAATGGTGGAAAACAGGGAGAAGAGGAGCTGTAACGAAGGGGTCGATCGATCGATCGGGGGCATCGATCGATCGACGATGGAAAATTCTGGGCAGTTCGGCCTTGGGTGAAGTATAAGGGGAAAGTAATTAAATTTAACTCCCAAGCATTTATTTAGTGATAAATAAATATGAAACAATTATTCCTAGCAATTATGGGGGAAAGTAATTGGGACTAGGATGAATTTATGTGGGGCATTTAACGGATGAATTTGAGAGATTTTATTCCAAAATAGTGAGGTACGGATCAAGTGAGTGAATCCGGGTATATTGGTAAAGTAACCCATGGTAGTGAATTAAGTTTGGAGATAAACTAAGTAATTTAGAGTCGGGGTATAGACTCGGGAAATATTTAATTTCGGGCCAAGTGAATCGAGTCCGGGTATGTTATTAATTATAAGCAAATATAATTGAGAAAAATTCTAGAAATAAAAGGTGTGACACATTGTAGGCAAAAATGTGGGTATTATATTATGAGATGTAAATTGGACCAAGTGAGTAAGTCCGGGTATATTGGTTAAGTGATATCAAGGTGTTAAATTAATTATAGAGAGGAAGTAATTAGTTTGGAGTCGGAACATTGACTCGAAAATGTGGAGGTAAGGGCCGGGTGAGAGAGTCTGGGGATAATGGTTGGGTGACACCAAGTTATTAAATTAATATGGGTATTAATTAATTTAATTAGAGTCGGTTGGTAGACTCGGGTAGGATTAAATTAATATGGGTGTTAATTAATTTAATTAGAGTCGGTTTGTAGACTCGGGTAGAATTAAATTAATATGTGTGTTAATTAATTTAAGGAGAGTCGGACCATAGACTCGGGGAAAGTATTATATTAATTAAGGTGGGAATTAATTATATTAGAGTCGGACCATAGACTCGGGAAGAGGAAAAGTTATTAAGTGAGAAAATTAATTACATTGAGTCGGGCCACAGACTCGGGAAATTACGGGATTTTGAGTACACGATAAAGCCGGGTTTATATTATATATATATACGGTGTCGTGATAGTATATATATATATATATATATATATATATATATATATATATATATATATATATATATATATATATATATATATATATATATGTGTGTGTGTGTGTATTTATTTTGTGTGATACTAAATATCAGTGATTAGATATTTATTAAATTTATATACTCTAATGTTATCAAGGGAGGTTGTGCGATGTGGGTGAATCCCCTAGCTTGAGGAGTAGGGCGAGTATATCCCCAGGTCATAGGGTCTGGTATATATGGGTGAGGGATTTATCTCACTTTTAGGGAAGGAATATGACCGTCTCCATTTCGTTTATATTTTGGTCCAAGTTGGTGAGCGATTCTAACTTGGGGAAAACTAGGTTTTGGGAGCACACCTAGTGAGATAGCATTCTAGAGGGAATCATCCGGTGAGGGTATACTCGGAAGGATGGATACGCGTATGATATATGTGTGGATGTTAGTAAAGGTACGTATAATATGGTATTAAATATTATATGTAGGTGATAATACAGTGCGTGATGTATTTACCTTATATAACTCGGGTTACAGTTATATGTTGTTAATTAATGAGAAATTAATTAAGTTAATCATTTGTGGGAATAATACAGTGTTTGACGTATGTACTTTATATAACTTGTGTCACGGTTATATGTTATTATTTAAGAGGAATTAATTAAGTTAATGGTGAAATAACTAAAAACTCAAGAATCATTATACTCGGGTTAGAGTAGTATGGCAAGGGAAGGTTATACCAGGACTAGTTGGATGGGTTAGTACAACTAGGTGGGGTTAAGGTAACCGGTAGGTGTGCACAATAGTGGAGGGGTGAGAATGTCCACAAGGGAGTGCGACACTAACTTAAATATGAAGCGCATTCATGCATTTTAAATTACTGCAGTTAATTCACTTGCTAAATATTTTCAAAATGTTTTGGGTTCTAACCCTTGCTATAAAACTATTTTCAAAACCTTTTAGGTGTCCAGCCACAGGGACGCCAGGATTGATATTCTATTCTAGGGACACGGAGCTGCGGCATATGTGGATGCTAGCAGGAGTTTGGATTAGACGCATCATTCATTCATTCCTAGAGTAGGAAAATCTTGTATCAGTTTCAGTTTTATTTGGGGCTTGTAGCCCAGACTTCTCGGTACAGTTTTCAGGTGTAATTTATTCAGGTGTTGAATAATTGTATTTGGATTGTTTATTTGGTGGCCGGTGATTTATTCGGCAAGTTGTGTAATTACTATTCTGTTTACTTTCATTCAGTTGTGTGAATGGTTTATATTTTAATTCCGCATGTACTGTTTTGTTTATTTAAAAAGTTAAAATTGGCACCAGTTTTTGGAATACTAGGTGGTTAGTAAGTTTTAAAAAGTTTTCGACAGTGATGCTAAGGATGATCCAACTGGGATTCCTGTTTTAATTTGATATAGGACTGATCACCCGGTATTTTATTAGGCGGGGTGTCACAGATGGTATCAGAGCATCAGGTTCTAATGTCCTTAGGATCTGTGCGGCTTTTCACGTTTCATCTTAACAATCTTTGATATAGAGCCCTATCATAGGATTGTTGTATTCTCATACGTATACGCATATACGTTCTTCTGCGAAATTTATATTTGAGAGTGAACTCATACCAATTCGGTTCTCATTCCAGATGTCGCCCAGGAGAGAGAAGCTAGGGCAACAGGGGGAGATGAGGCGAGGGAGGCTCGTCAGGAGCAAGAGCTACCACAGCAACGGCCATAGATGATTGGGGCAGCATAGGTCACTGAAATAGTGGCGCAGGCAGTTGGAGCAACGGTGGTCACAACGGCAAGGTACTTGACACGGGATCAGCCACAAGTGTTAGTGGCGTCGGACATTCAGACTCACGCGGAGTCGTCAGGGTGGAAGCAAGAAAGAGAGGATATTTTAGTGGGAACCCATCAGAATTGTGGGGGGTTCAGGTGTAGTACTAGCGTGTCAAGGAAGAGAGGTATCCAGCGTCACCTACGCATGGGAGATTGCGATGGGGTGCGGAAGTAAAGGCTAACCACTTTTAGTTAGTGGGAGTGGTGCTACAGTGGTGGGAGTCAATCACCACAGTTGAGGAAAGGGACACACTAGCTACTGCCGAGTTTTGGGAGCGGTTCGACTACAAGTATTTTTCCTTCAGCGATTGAGACCGAAAGGAGGAGAAAATTTTGTGAGGTGACTCAAAGGGAGTCCGTTTAGTGGCCGATTATGAGGAAGATTTCACTCATTGGCAAAAATTTTTACCGGATGATGGTAAGCTAGGAAAAGAGAAAGAAAGCAAAGTTTATGGATGGGTTAGTCTGGAGAATCAGACAACATTTAATTGAAAATTCCGCATTAGTAGATTATACTGATGTCATTAACGCAACACTCCGGCACTGTCGGGAATATCGCTTCCACGCGAAAGAAAGCGGGAGGGGAGTGGGGATTAGCCAATCGGATGAGGCAGAAAGGAACAATACCAGTGGGGTATCCCAGCAGCAGACTGGGGGAGATCAAGGGCAGGATTTACGACAGGGGAATTATGCCACACGATCTAGAACTAGAGGCTACCGACGGGATGGCCAGGAATTTCAACAAGGTTGGCATGGAAGGGATCAGTGGCAGGGTGAACATATTAGAAAATGTTTTGTTTGGGGAAAAGAGATGACACATGAAGAGATATTGCCTTAAGCAAGGCGGGAGTCAACTACAGGACGAGGTCCTGGATGTACAGCCACTAAAGCAAGACACGGGTGCATTTGGGCAGGGAGAAACTCCTCCGGAACCCGAGAACCAGCCGTTGCAGCTGGAGAATAGAAGTAATTATTTTACCCTAGGGGCATGGGGTATATTGTTGAGTGACAAAGAGGATGTCACAGTATAAGACTTATTTTTTTCACTAGAGTTCGTAGGCGAGTCGAACTTAGTGGGTGCGTTGGCGGTAGCAGCAATAGCTTGTGGGTAAACTTTCCGTAGGGTAACGGAGTTCCTTAGTGTTCTTCATGGGAGAGTGTAGGCGTACACTGAGTGATTTGTTGGATTATGCGAGGAATGACTACTTTCGTGAATTATGGGAGTAGGGTTGATTATACTCTTTAAACATCGGCTGGATAGCGATGGAATATAATTATTATGAATAGTGGAGTTAAATTTTGGTGTTCACGACACCAGGGTAGGGTTGGTACTAGGTATCACCGGAGAGGGCGTATAGCCTATATATATGTGGATGTATATATGTTGTATTACGTGGTGTTATAGCACATAGTGAGGTTTTGTGTTCTCACATTTTATCCCGATAAGTGGGGATGTTTAATGAAGTGAATCAGGGTGGTTGATTTGATTTTCGAGCAAAGAGGGATAGCTCAGGGCTTATTTTGCGCGAGGACTAGTGGTAGTATGGGCGCGGTAACATGTTGTCTTTGGTAGCATAAGGGTCAGCGTATATTCTTTTGTGTTGAGAGATAAGTATTTATGGGGAGATAGTTGGACGTGGCATGGGTTGAGTACCCGACCAGTAATTATATATGTATATATATATATGTAATATGACTACAGGTTCGAAGTTATATTACGGGTTACGACTAGCATAGTCGGGTAACTTTCGTGCGATTGAGTGCGGGGATAGGGTGTATGGGCACCCGGGGTGATTAAGGCAAAATTTTGTGCGGTTAAGCACGGGTATAGGGTGTATGGGCGCCCTGGTAAAGTTAAATGCATACTTGTGTAATGTATGATTAGAAGCGGATGGGATAGATATAGCGGGCTTGGAGGCACTTGACTAGTGAGTAGTATGTGAATACTGTAACACTAGGTTAATCTTAATTTCAAGGACGAAATTCTTTTGTAAGGAGGGAAGTATGTAACACTCCGTATTTTTGTGCATTTAATATTTAATTAATTCGGGGATTTTAAATTACTTGTGTGTTGTAATTTTAATTGAATTAATTATGGCAATATATTTATTTAAATATTAATCGGGGAGTGAATGGTTAATGTTTAGGAAAATTTATTTACTAAGTGAATAGTAATAATTTAATTACGTCATTTCGGGTATTAATGACGGGGTATGCACTTATCCCAGCCGGGAGTCGGTATAGACTTAATGGGGTGTGAGATAAGGATTTTTTATAAATTAATTCGGATGTCAATTCTGACTGCGCGGTTGAGTCCGGATGGGTCGAGATAGTCAGAAAAGAGTACCCGGGGGTAGTAATTGGGTCTCGGGGTATTTTTGGGCATAGTCGGGGCCACACGGGGTGAGTTGGGCCACTTTAATTAAGCCCATTAGGTGAAAATGGGATTAAGGGTTTTTAACCTAATGGGGAGATTAGAAAATCAGCAACCATCAAATTCTAAGCCTAGGGCTTGAGAAGGAAATTGGGGGAAAACAAATCAAGAGCAATTGGAGCTTTTTGGAGCCAAATTGAGGGTCAACAACAACGGATCAGACACTACAAACACTTTGAGGCAAGTGGCTAACTGTTTTGATTCTTAAAGCATGATAATCAATTCATATCATAGTGATGTGTGTATGAAAATTCGTTTTTGGGTGTAAATGGGTACAAAATGGGGTTTTTGTTTTTGAAACACTTGAATGAGATTCAAAGTAAGATTTAGATGGGTGATTGATATCTGAATATGTATATATGATTTGAACGAAAATTTCAGAACATAAAAGATTGGAAATCGAATCTGGAATTTGGGATTTAAAACAGATAATTGAATTTTATGGAGAAAGACCCATTTCGAAAATTTGTGAGATAATTAGAGAAGTTGATTATCTTAATGATTTCTATGATGAATAGGATGTGGATTAACCATGTGTAGATGATGGGATGATGCAAACAGAGGTTTAAATTATGGTTTAAAAGGCTTTAAATTCGTTAATGGTGGAAAATAGGGAGAAGAGGAGCTGTAACGAAGGGGTCGATCGATCGATCGGGGGCATCGATCGATCGACGATGGAAAATTCTGGGCAGTTCGGCCTTGGGTGAAGTATAAGGGGAAAGTAATTAAATTTAACTCCCAAGAATTTATTTAGTGATAAATAAATATGAAACAATTATTCCTAGCAATTATGGGGGAAAGTAATTGGGACTAGGATGAATTTATGTGGGCATTTAACGGATGAATTTGAGAGATTTTATTCCAAAATAGTGAGGTACGGATCAAGTGAGTGAATCCGGGTATATTGGTAAAGTAACCCATGGTAGTGAATTAAGTTTGGAGATAAACTAAGTAATTTAGAGTCGGGGTATAGACTCGGGAAATATTTAATTTCGGGCCAAGTGAATCGAGTTCGGGTATGTTATTAATTATAAGCAAATATAATTGGGAAAAATTCTAGAAATAAAAGGTGTGACACATTGTAGGCAAAAATGTGGGTATTATATTATGAGATGTAAATTGGACCAAGTGAGTAAGTCCGGGTATATTGGTTAAGTGATATCAAGGTGTTAAATTAATTATAGAGAGGAAGTAATTAGTTTGGAGTCGGAACATTGACTCGGAAATGTGGAGGTAAGGTCCGGGTGAGAGAGTCCGGGGATAATGGTTGGGTGACACCAAGTTATTAAATTAATATGGGTATTAATTAATTTAATTAGAGTCGGTTGGTAGACTCGGGTAGGATTAAATTAATATGGGTGTTAATTAATTTAATTAGAGTCGGTTTGTAGACTCGGGTAGAATTAAATTAATATCTGTGTTAATTAATTTAAGGAGAGTCGGACCATAGACTCGGGGAAAGTATTATATTAATTAAGGTGTGAATTAATTATATTAGAGTCAGACCATAGACTCGGGAAGAGGAAAAGTTATTAAGTGAGAAAATTAATTACATTGAGTCGGGCCACAGACTCGGGAAATTACAGGCAGTGTACGGGATTTTGAGTACACGGTAAAGCCGGGTTTATATTATATATATATACGGTGTCGTGATAGTATATATATATATATATATATATATATATATATATATATATGTGTGTGTGTGTGTGTGTGTGTGTGTGTGTGTGTGTGTGTGTGTGTGTATTTATTTTGCGTGATACTAAATATCAGTGATTAGATATTTATTAAATTTATATACTCTAATGCTATCAAGGGAGGTTGTGCGATGTGGGTGAATCCCCTAGCTTGAGGAGTAGGGCGAGTATATCCCCAGGTCATAGCGTCTGGTATATATGGGTGAGGGATTTATCTCACTTTCAGGGAAGGAATATGACCGTCTCCATTTCGTTTATATTTTGGTCCAAGTTGGTGAGCGATTCTAACTTGGGGAAAACTAGGTTTTGGGAGCACACCTAGTGAGATAGCATTCTAGAGGGAATCATCCGGTGAGGGTATACTCGGAAGGATGGATACGCGTATGATATATGTGTGGATGTTAGTAAAGGTACGTATAATATGGTATTAAATATTATATGTAGGTGATAATACAGTGCGTGATGTATTTACCTTATATAACTCGGGTTACAGTTATATGTTGTTAATTAATGAGAAATTAATTAAGTTAATCACTTGTGGGAATAATACAGTGTTTGACGTATGTACTTTATATAACTTGTGTCACGGTTATATGTTATTATTTAAGAAAATTAATTAAGTTAATGGTGAAATAACTTAAAATTCAAGAATCATTATACTCGGGTTAGAGTAGTATGGCAAGGGAAGGTTATACCAGGACTAGTTGGACGGGGTAGTACAACTAGGTGGGGTTAAGGTAACCGGTAGGTGTGCACAATAGTGGAGGGGTGAGAATGTCCACAAGGGAGTGCGACACTAACTTAAATATGAAGCACATTCATGCATTTTAAATTACTGCAGTTAATTCACTTTCTAAATATTTTCAAAATGTTTTGGGTTCTAACCCTTGCTATAAAACTATTTTCAAACCCTTTTAGGTGTCCAGCCACAGGGACTCGAGGATTGATATTCTATTCCAGGGACACGGAGCTGCGACATATGTGGATGCTAGCAGGAGTTTGGATTAGACGCATCATTCATTCATTCCTAGAGTAGGAAAATCTTGTATCAGTTTCAGTTTTATTTAGGGCTTGTAGCCCAGACTTCTCGGTACAGTTTTCAGGTGTAATTTATTCAGGTGTTGAATAATTGTATTTGGATTATTTATTTGGTGGCCGGTGATTTATTCGGCAAGTTGTGTAATTACTATTCTGTTTACTTTCATTCAGTTGTGTGAATGGTTTATATTTAAATTCCGCATGTACTGTTTTGTTTATTTAAAAAGTTAAAATTGGCACCAGTTTTTGGAATACTAGGTGGTTAGTAAGTTTTAAAAAGTTTTCGACAGTGATGCTAAGGATGATCCAACTGGGATTCCTGTTTTAATTTGATATAGGACTGATCACCCGGTATTTTATTAGGCAGGGTGTCACAAGGAGACCCGAGCAGTGATTGTCCTGTTCAAAGTAGAGAGGGAAGGTGGGGGTGGGAGAGGAGAGGGATGGAGATCCGAGAGAGGGGAAGGGGAGAGGAGAGGATAGGGAGAGAACTTTGGGCCGGGGAGAGGGAGAGTGAGGGCGTACTGCTGCTATAAAGTCATCTCAGCACCCCATTCCAACCCCACCCCCACCCCACCCCACCCGCTCTTGCCTCCCCCTTCACCCCACCCCACGAACCTGCTGCTAACCCCCCCCCCCCTCATTTCTGACCCACCTGGAACCCCAACCCGCCACCACTTAGCCCCTAACATCACCCCCTACCTGCTGGTGCGATCACCACTCAACCCCCGCCCATCACCCCTTGCCGCCCCAACTTGTCACCACTCAGCCCCCCCTCTCCACCCCCCCCCCTCCAACCAGCTGCTGCCTCCCCCCCCCCCCCCCCCCCACCCCACCCCACTAACCTGCTGCTTCCCCACAACCCGCCACCACTCAACCCTTGACATCACCCCTACCTGTTGGTGCGATCACCACTCAGCCCCCCCCCCCCCCCAATGGCCACCTGCTGCTACTGCGTACCTGCTGAAATTCAAAGCCAATAAAATGTCATGAACAACAAAATTTAAATCAGCAGATGATTATGAATAACTAAACACACTTCATGAACAACTAATATGCCTAAATATTAGTTGAAATATTCCCAACTATGAGGCATATTGCCAGACATTTTCAACTAATAATTAGGCATATTGCTAACTATTGCCATACATTTTCAACTAATGATTTCGCATATTGCTAGTAGACATGAACATCGAACATTTGAGTTTTGATACTAGTATAATTTTTTCTTAACTATGTTTCGACAACTATACTTTTATGCTCCAATACTTTTATGTCAATAGTCAACTATACTTTTATTCCCCAATATTTTGGCAAAGTATAGAAATTAGAAAATACCTAAATAATGTTACCCAAGTAGTTGTTAGTTACCGCCCATTAAAACCAATCTTCCACATTCATCTCATTTTCTTCAAGCAAAGCATAGACATAAAAAGAGAGAATTAAGAAAACATGAAAAAACTCATTTTCTTCCGAAATTAAATAACTTTAGAATACACAATCGATGAAATTGGATTTTAAAAGAACCCAAATGTTCACGATGTGTACCTTAGGTCATACTGAAATGTTGTAGCAAGATTATAGAGCCCATAATGAAATGTTGGGGACACTTGATCCCTTCTTGTCTTTCTCCTTCTCAAACATCGCAAAGTACTGGTGGTAGATGATCATCACTGGAAGCAGAATTACAGTCAATGAGCCAGTTGTGCCCATGAAGTCAGCCAACACAGTCAAAGCAGCGAGGCCAAAAACTTGTTTAACCAAACAGATTGTTAAACAAATATAAAAAAATCTCAAAACTATTTGTGGCTAAAAAAATAAACACAAAATACCTAAAGATTTGGGATTAAAAATTTAGAGGGAGAATATATACCTCATCAAGTCTGGTGAGTTTTAGATTCATGTCCATGGAAACCAATTAAATGAATGCTCTTCACACACCAAATCTTTGGTTGATCCTATCATGGATGGGAAACGACATATCAGTTATCAAGTAAAAAAAAAGAACGATTGAATATCCATAGAGAGTTGAATATACACGCAATATACACACATCCATTCAATCCAGACTATGCACTCTTATCACACTCAATGTGTGCGATGTGTACGTGAGTGGGGGAGGAGGTGGAGGGGGGAGGGAGCTATCAAGAATCCATTGTTAAATGGAAACATAGACAAAAATGGATCCTTAAAATTGGCATGTACAGATGAATTGCCTACGGAATTGAGAAAGAAACTGAATTGACTACGGAACATAAGTTGTCTTAACATAATTTTTTGAATTGCTTTTACTAAATGTTCCTAGATAGAACTATAAAACCTTTAACTATCAAAACAGAAAGAAATTGGACAAAGCCATTTGGAAGCAAAAACACTGCAAAATGAAGCCTAAACATGGTTAGATTTCCAAAATGTACCAAAAATATAATTTTATACCCTACAAATTTTAAATTCAAATCATTCAAACCTTATCTTTCTTCTCCCTGGATTCCGGACTGAGTGTTTTCTTTCACTGCAGAACCAATTTAAATAATTCAAACAAAGTGACAATATTATAAGTGATTTTGAAATACATGTCCAATAATTGATACTTTATTAGATTAAATTTTTTCCAAACAAAATTTTAGGTATGTGGAAACAGATCTACACTAATAAATGCTAAAACCCATCAAAAAATTAGGTATGTGGAAACAGATCTTCAATATAAATTACCACTTTAGCCAATCCATAAAAAATATTAGGTATGTGGAAACAGAACTACACTAATAAATGCTAAAACCCAGACATTGAAACATGGATAACTTCATTAAGATATGTAAAAAAATATCTTCAAACAAAACCAACAAATCAGTCAAAAAGGGGGAAATTTTCAAAAATAGAAATGTGACAACATCCAACAAAAATCTTTTACGGTTGCAACCGCAAAAGAAATTATTCATACCGCAAAAATGAAAACGAAAACAAAAATGATATTAAAAAGGAAAACAAAAATCTCATAATCTCTACATATCAAACAAAACCAACAAAAATCAAATGATTAGTAAAATACTTGGAATACCAGTGAAGATCGAGTGAAATCCGATGAAATCCGGTGAAAAAATGAGACTGGAAATCTCATAATCTCTACAGATCAAACAAAACCAACAAAAATCAAATGATTAGTAAAATACCTGGAATGCCAGGGAAGATCGGGTGAAACCCGATGAAATCCAGTGAAATCTGATGAAAAATTGTGATCGGATCCGGTGATTCGCTGGTTGATCGAGTGGGTTGATTCGTTGGTTGATCGGGTGAAGATCCGTGGCCGCTGAAGAGCCAGTGTAGAACCGTGGCCGGATCCGGGGTGAAGATCCGTGACTGGTGAAGATCCGGTGAAGAAACCGTGGCCGGATCTGGTGAGGAACTGTGGTTGAGTCGTTGGAACTGGAGTGTGGAAGGAAGAAGAGAGGGAGGCATCCTGTAAAGGGAGTGTGAGAGGGATGAGTGATTTCGGATTTTAGAGGGGTAGAGAAATGGGAGAAGGTGAATGAGAGGGAGACATGGGATAGTAGTGTTTGGTTTGTGGGTTCAATCGTGTTTTGTCCAACTTTCCATGCCACAATTTTTACAATCTTACGTGGCACAATCCCACACCCTTAGATCGTCCCAAAAAAATCACTCTCAACCGTTGATTTTTTAGAACAGTAAAACACCCTCTCTCATATATATATATATATATATATATATATATATATATATATATATATATATCATAATAATTACACAAATAGTAATGTATTATGTATTTACATTATATATAAAGGCATAAATGGATAAAATATTAAGAATGAATAACTTTGAGTTGAAAAAAATAACAAAATTAAAAAGACATCACTTTGCTGTTTTCTGAAAAACTTGATTATAACACCAAAATATTATAATTCAGTATTTAAAAACAGGTGTGACAAATGCAAATATTTATCAGAATTGTATTATACACAAAAACCAGAATTATAGTTGTAAACCAAACAAGCCCTTAGTTTGTATAACCATTAATGGATTATCTTGGGACAAGTTTAGTACAGAGAGCATGCTCCTTTTATCTTTTTGTGATGATTTTCAACTATTTAGTTTGGTAAAGGCACAATAACAATGTTTATCATTAGCTTTATACACCGACCACAACAAGCGCGGTTGTCACCAACTATGGTGTAAGTGGGTTGGGCACCCTACACAGAAATTTGAAAAAAAATAATAATTTTCTTGGAATCGAGTTGTACTTGTCCCAATCTTTATCCAAACCACCCATCACCCAAAAAAATATTTATTCAAAAATTTGTGATGGCTCAAATTTTCTTTCCAAGGCATGCTCCCCGTTGCATAAAAGGAACTCCTATTTTTCGAGACGCATGAAACCTCGTGGGAGTCAACCGTTAATCCCACAAAACTAGAATAAATTCTTATCTTTATGAAAATACAAAATTCTTCAAGAAAAATTCAAAACATTTGTTCACAAATTATCTTTAACAAGATAAACATTATTTTTAAAATATTTTATTCCATAAAATGTTTAACAACAAGTTTTCTTAAAATACAACTCAACACTCTTGAAATCCCTTTTTAATCCATTTATGTAAAACCATAACAAATACCACCATATATGCATCCTACTCTTACATACTCAATTACAAGAACAATACTATGAAAAAATAGAGTTTTAAGCTAAGAGTAGAGTTTTCCCACCTTAAGGATGCCCTAAAACATGGTTGAATGATGAAGAAGGGTGATGACAACCCCCACCTCCTGAGGTGGCCTCAATGAGGTTGCCTAGCTCCATAAGAATGCTCCATGAAACCTCCAAGAAAAAAAAACCTTCAAACTTCATTAATTTTGACTTTTTTTCCTTTAAAACCCCCAATAATATCTCCAAAAATCTCCATATTTCTTAATACAACCCACTTCCACCCTAAATAAAGCTTATAAAGGAAGAATAAAGTTTGGGAATAGTGTATTATGGTGGTGGCAAGGTGTAACAATGGTTGGAGAGGCTTTAGGGTAGATGAAACATTCTCGAATTTAGAGAGTGAGAGAGAGAGAGAGAGAGAGGTAAATGTTGATAAGAAATATTGGGAAGAACCCACCATATCTCTCTCCCATATAACCCCAAACAAACCCATAAAATGGTTTTAAAGACCAAGGGAAACCCCTTAACCCATTTTGGGCAATCTGGTGGCTTGAGAGATTGACATATCATCAAATGAAGGGCCCAAAACTCGACAGAATAAAAGAATAATCGAAATATTAAATTTCAGGTGCGATCGTTCGAACGAGATCACATCTCATTAGAATGAGATCCGAATCTCATTGTAATGACATACTAACGAGGGGTAAAAATCTTATACAGAGGTGGTTTGTTAGAACTTCGTTATAAGATCGTTCAAATGAGAAGGGGTTTTCTTCTGTACCAAAAAGGATTTTGTTCAAATGAGATCTTTATCTCGTTCGAATGACCCGCAACTTTGATAGAATGATGGAAATATTTCCAAATTCTAATATGTCCCAATCAATTCCCAATAAATTCCACAAGGTCCAAAAGAATATTCAACTATCAACAACAATGTATACATTATCGATCTGAATCCCAAGGGTTCTACATAATTAAAAATTTACACGGGAAAAGGAATAAAATCTTGAGTACGGGTGTCACATTCTCCCCTCTTTAGAAGATCTTGTCCCCGAAATCATCGATCTACTAATTCCTCAAGTTCCTTGGATTTACCTTCTCTTATCCTAAGTCTTAGGAGTCCTTCAAGGTTAAATCATCAAAATAATCAATATCTAAGGTGCCACCATATGCTCTTTCCCAAGATGGCTATTACCAGAGAGCTAGACATGCAATATGTTCTAACGCTCTCCATCAGAGTAGCCATCAAAGTCATATAACCGTCCTCAAGTTTCCACTAACTCAATGATCACGCTCAACCAAGTCCTAAGACTACTTTGCTAGTGCCACCGCCTACCGACGCCTTTATCAGCGACACTCTCTAGTGATAAATTCTCATTCAGGAGCAAACGAGACACAACTAATGCCCAATCTGTCATTATAAATCGTTTTAATTCTTAAGACAACATATCCCGAGTCTCCTCAAATTGTCGAGTTTTCTTGACCACTTAAATTCACTTAAAATTAATACTAACCTTGTATAGCTAGTCACTCACTCCTAGAAGCGGCACACCGACCAAATCACAAATCGTGCGTTTGACTAACACCTTTCACAAGATCCCTTTTTGGACCCAGGATCACTCTAGGCATCTAACTATGGAGCACTCGCCCGAGTATTACACCAATCCACTAATTATGGTAAAATAAATTTGCGTGCTATGTTTCCTTTAAGTTCTAACACTTTAGGACGTCTTCTAATCATAATTATTCTCTTCACGGATAGAGCCACTAATCGCCATACCGGATAATCTATAAGATCGCTAATGCTAAGGAAAATGGAAAATACGAGCACACCGTACGGCAGAACATGCATCCGAACATACACAAAACTTGTGCAAATAAAGGGATATTTCAAACAAGAGCGCACCCAGTTGTCGACCTACAATCACCACACCAAGTTCATTCGCACTCATACTGAGACAAGACATGCTATGACCAAACCATCACCATGGAATAATTCCACACCATCAGAACTAAAAGAACACTATCCTCAACCATCAGAACCGAAAGAACATAGTCATCGACTACTGAAACTAAAAGAATACAATGAATCAAAATGAAAAAATAACTATTCCAAAGGGATCCTATAGTATGAAATGGTGATGGTTTACAAAAGGAAAACCTATTACATATGCTCGAAGTCTATGATTCCTCCGAGGAACCTTCATTAGATCCTAGTATAGCCATACACCCTAACTTGAGTCACTAATCGTGACAAAACAGATCACGAATAATTCATATCCTCAAGACGAAAGTAACATATGAACCTATTGTCTTTTGGGAAGTCAAATGCTGCACTTACCTCCTTACAAAATAAGGCTTCCTCCTTTCATCCGTGATGAACATGATCCACCATAGTTGACGAATGTCAGCGCCTTAGTCGACACCAACCTTTCCCATCCCTTAAGTAGACGTGACATCGTGTACAACCTAACCCACCTGGTTTACTATCTACTTCATCATATCATGATCATAACCCAAAAATTTCTTAGGCAGTACCCACCCAGGCAAAACCTTCACCTTATTTTAACCTCTAATGATATAAGGTCGTCGTTGCGCCTATCTGCAGATGCTATTTAAACTGAACTTACATGACGGCGACACCGGTCGCCATTGGCACTATAAGGGTAGCAAGTACTACACAGGTTTGTGCCTTCTAAACCATACCAATTCGGCATTATATTCCAAGAACTAATCCTTTTCCATCACGGACTATTCTAACTCCCATTATCGACAGACGTCGGTATCCTAATCATGCTTCCATATCCCATTTGGGGTGATATATTTCAAGTCCCTACCGTGTAATAATAAATCTAAGACCCCATTTCATCTCTTAGTACCCATCATAATCAAGTACAACACTTCTCACATTATCCATCTTATGATGATAAGCATTACATCAAATCATGACACTAAGCTTCACTTACCCTTATAAGGTTACCTCCCCTTCTTGTGAGCATGTGCTTGCGATCTTAATGGATAATTTCTATAATTAAGTGTCCAGAACACAACAGTTCAACTTTTATCTATATTACCCTAAACAATCAAATAGGTGATAAAGCAAATAATATATGCATGCAAACATAAATAAGGAAAATCAGGAAAAACCCCTTTTAGGTAAAACCTTTTATCAGCACTATAGAATGTTTTACAAGATGAAAATTGCAAGACTTATATAGAATACAACTTAGTCTAGAGTCGTCCACAGGTGGCGGTCCACCCTCAGTATCCACCGATCAACCTTAGTTTTCCTTTCAGCAATGATCCCCTCAAGAACCACAAGGGGTCAACACTGAAGAGAATTGCCCCACAAGAATAACTCAAATATAGAAATTTAGGGTCTTAAACTGATTCACATAAATATATTGGGAGTGATAAAGGTGAATCAAAATCGGTTTTTCACCTAAAAGGATGAGTACTTTTACAACATATTTGTAGAATTTGAAATCACAAAAATCCCTTCAATTTTTGTACGAAACAGGTATTTATAAGGCGGCTCAAATTTTGAGGCGATTAAGGTTGTTCGAACAAAATCTTGACTTCGTTTGAATGAGAATAGACTCTCATTTGAACGACACTGAGGTCGTTTGAACAAAAACCTAATCTTATTTGAATGAGCTTCAAGCATGATAAAACAATATGCCCTCATTAAATGTTCAATTGATGAAACCATTTAATGACCTACATCGAACGAGGTTGCAACTTCGTTAGAAGGATATGTGCATCTCGTTAGAACGACTTGCACATTTTCTCACAATTTTAAAAGCCATAAAAATGTTTTAGAAAAATGCCTCGATTTTAATAAAAAGAAATCCCAAATATAAATGCGAATAAATTTAAACCCTAAATTATTTATACCTTTGTTTTGTGAAGATCTTCTTGAATTTGGAGATGATGGAAATTGGTTCTTTTTGACGGCTCGACATAATCGATAGCGGGATATGCCAAAAACTAAATGAAGCCTAAGTTATGATCAAGTGATTGAAATCATGCTCTTACATCTTACATAAATTTAGATGACCTTACCAAAGACTACACGATTCGACTCTTCAGAGTTGGACCAATAACTTGAGATCATTACTAGACCCTCAATATAATCTCCACTAGAGCACTAGTGTTTCATTGTACCTAACTTAACCGACCAGAGTTTTATGCGATGTTAAGATGAAAGGGTGTCATTATTAATCCTTCTGTGTATGATAATTTTTATCATCATGGTTGGAGTTAAAATATATATATGTTAAAATCATGAGTGATGATGTGGTAAGGTTTGCAACTTTGGGTTGATAGAACCACCTTTGAAAAATCGAAAATAGTTCCCCGCCTTTTGTAACGAATGAGAGAAAGCCGCAAAAAGATTTTTTTTTATTAAAAACGATGTCTTAATTTTTTTATCTAAAAATTTAGTAACATCAAGGATATGAGACTTAAAAGGTTCTGATAAAAAATTGCAATTTTAGGGAAAAAATGATAGTTGGAATTTTTATTTATTTTTAAGAAAAAATGAGGCTCTCTCTTTATTGCATAAACTCTAGAAATTTCAAAAATGATTTCAAGCATTGATCTTCTTTATTCAATTTTACAGGTTTATGTTCATGTTATTCACTTTGTATCACAGGTTATGTCTTTGGAATCACTATATATTTTATGGATTTAATATGACCTTAGGAGATTGAGTGTCGAAACCATTCTTGTTGTAGAGTATTTATAACCAAGAACCATTATATGATCCTCTTAATCTTGTTTGATCATTCAAAATGGTGTTTAAGGATTAAAATGTACCTATATTATAACTAAGAATCCATTTGTTAATTCCCTTTTTGAGTAGGGGTTGAATTTATACAGTTTTGTTTACTATAAGTTTGTGCAACCTATGTTATAGGATCTTCCCTGTAGCGAAAGATAGCGCAACTAGTAAGAATTGTTTTCGTTGTGGCAGAAGTGCCCGGGATGATTTTAAACGCCCAAATAGGGACTATTTTATAACTTTTCCCATTTCTTCTCTCAAAATATCTTTTACTCTTTCATAAACCTCTTGCCTTCCTCTCATATTAGATTTTAGAAGTCTTCTGGTTTGTTTTCTCCTTAGTCAAGTGGATTAATCTTCATCTTGGTAAGTTTAGTTCCATAGATTTTCTGATTTACTCCTTTTTTATAGTTAGGGTTGAGTGATTATTATTTTGGTAGATGTTTTTGTAATCTTCTATATGATTAATGAGTTACTACATATATTGAGTTTTGATTACATTCTTGAGCAAATTTTTGGTTTTTATAGATTTACTTTACATTTTTTAGGATTACTAATCATATTTCATATGATTCTTGGTTTTCATTATAATCTCTCATAGGATTTCTATGCTTCCATCTTGGTATGTGATTTCAGGCTATATTATAGCTCCTAAATCACACTCACATGCCTCAACTTCTTTCAGTCACTCCATATTTAATGAACTCTTCACAACACGTTTTGTGCATTGGGAGAGGGCAACAAACTTGGAATCTTTTTTCAACACACATTTGTACGAGTTTGTGGATAAAAGAGATTGGATTGGTATTTGCTCTCAAATCGAATTATTTTACCTTAACTTGATGAGAGAATTTTATTTGACTCTTATAAATGGTGAGAATGACTTAGATGATGGGTTTCTTTCTGCCAAAGTAAGGTGAATCCCAATAAATCTTTCTTCAATGTGGATAGGAAACTACTTCTAAGTCTTGAATAAAATAACTTACCTAATATCCTTACAAGTCGATTACGAGTGAACCTTGCAATTAGAATGTGATCACTCTTTTGAGCGATAACCATTTTCAGTTTGGAATGGAAGGACCTTTTCCCATGCACTTCTTTCAAAGTACTTTAACATATTAAACATGGTTATGTGCTCCTGTATTTTTCTCATATACCACCATCACAATGTAACTTCAAAACGTTTACGATTGTTGCACGCCATTTGTTCGGGTGTTGGTATGTGTTTGTGTGATCTGATCTTGGACTGGATCTTTGATCACACTAAGGACAATATGGAAGATTATGCCATTCCCTACGGTCATTTGATCATTCATTTTATTCTGGATAATGGAGTTTATACACTTCCAAATGAAGTTTAGAAAATACAAAAATATGCATCGACTATTCACTCATATTATAAGTCAATTGCTCATCTTAGCACATGTAATGACATGCTTGGTCCATAGCATGTTATCATGCACCACCTCCTCATCCCACTCATATGTCACAAGTATCTAATTCATGCCCTCTATCTGAAAGTGAGTTGGACTCCAATGTCTCTCGGATATATGCTGTAAGGACATATTTTATAAGTCATGTTTACATTTGTGTATATCGTATATCTCTACAACCGTCTAAGACTTTATTAAGTTCAATCATGCATCAAGACATATCCAGATATCAACATTCTTCAACATTCAAGCCTTCTGCGAGATTAATTTTGGTAAGGTTATGTGTAAATACCTTAAAAAATTAGGTAGAGTGTTGGGATAATTTTTTTAAAATATTTTTAAAGTGTTGAAGCGGAGTTTTTCTTCAAAGAATTGTTTCTAAGTGTCGAGGATGACTTTTTGATGAAATAATTTATTTTTTATTTTGTATTGTCGTTCGAGCGACAGCAGTATGTCGTTCAAGCGACATGTGTCCTCCTTCAAGCGACGAGATGATTTCGTTCAAGCGATCTTCCAACATAAGTTTTGTTTTTATATAAAGCGTGTTAAACCACTGTGTTTTTGTTAAGAAGAACTGACGTTTTCCATTATGCACAAACTCAAAATCAACATAATACTTTGTCTTCTTCGTTTAAGGATTTAATCCTCTTTGTTTTCAATTCATAAAAGATCCCAATCTTTATGTGAATTGTTTTGGAGCCCAAGATATACCTTTGGTGAAGTTATTTCTTCGTGGAGTGTTATGTCTACAGCTGACTACGAGTGCGTGTTGATCGTGAGTGCTCGTGGGTGTTCATGGCTAAATTGGACTGCATGTTTTTGTGAACTGTTATGGTTGTTCCAATACTGAATCTAGGTTGTGTGTCTATGTGATTGTTCTGAGGAGTAATCATTGTGGATTTCATTGTGTATGTAAGTTGCGATTTATTTTACATAGTGAAATAAAAGGTTTTACCTGAAAGGGATTTTTTCCTGAAATCTTTGAGTTAGAATTTTTTTGTGATGTTTTGACACACACACACACACACACACACACACTTAATTACATGTTTAGGGGTGATAAGCACTCAAAACTGTCTATTTTATACGCAGAATATGTGCATTTTAGTCACTCGTTTTAAATAAAAATGGTCTTATGTTCGTATTTTATCATTTTGCAGGTCAACGCGCAGTTGCGATACAAATAATGCTAAATCAATATAATTACGACACAATAGCGGTCAAAAGCGTTCATCGAAGAAATTAATGCGACCGTGAGGTCTGAAGTCCATATTGGAGCTAATACCCTGTCTCGTAACCTTACCCGAGCCCAGACCATCACCCGAATTTGTGTGTGTTTAGTTTATCCCTTTTTAATTTTTTTAGATTTTTAGTTTGAGTCGTTTTTATTTTTAAGATTTATTTTAGATTTATTTAGAATTTTTTAGGATTTATTTTCTATTTCTTTTTACTTAGTGTAGCTTTATTTTGATTTTGATTTTTAATTATAGTCTTTAATTTTAGTTTTGCTAGATTTTACATTTTTTAGGATTTTAGGTTTTATTTTTACTTCTTTTGTAGTTTATATTTTTTATTTTTTTATTTGAGTTTTATTTTTTAGATTTTATTTATTTTTAGAGGATTCATTTTATTTATTTATTTATTTATTTATTTTAGTGCGTCGAGTATTTGTTCTTATTTATTTTTGTTTGTTTTTAGTTTTTAGTTAGTTTTATTTTTGTGTCTTGTTTTATTTTATTTGATTGAGTCATGTATATATTTTTAGGATTTTTATTTTTTGTAGCGCATCGTGTATTAGTTTTTATATTTTCTTTTATTTTCTTATTTTTTAGTTAGTTTATTATTATTTCATTTTTTTTATTTTTATTTTTTATTTTATTAGTTTTTTTTTATTTTTACAGTTTTTATTTTAGTTGTGTTTATTTTTTTCCAGAGTTTGTATTGTATGTCGTGTCATTTTTATTTTAGTTGATTTTTTTTTAGTTTAGTTAAAATTTTATTTTGTTTTATTTTATTTTTTAGGGTCCAAACAAAAACACACACACATAACTAATATATCCTACACCCATACACTCATATCCACACTAAGAGCAACCCTTATGGGTACCGCAAACCGGTATATTTGGACTTTTTAGGGTTGCTGTGCGCAGGGTAAAATTGCAAATTTAGACTCTCCCAGGCTAAAAAATAACAAATTTAGAATTACCTTAGTTGGTTTTTTGTGGGACCCACTGCCTTAGTTGGATTTTTAATGACCAAAACAACGTCGTTTTGGCATAAACCGGCGTCGTTTTGGCTTATTTCTGTTTTTTTTTTTTTTTTTTACCCTTTTCAAATCACTGCCCGTAGCAGTTTTCTTTCTTTCTGCACTGCAAATTTAGACTACTCATTTCCAAATTTGAGGTACCCATAAGGGTTGCTCTAATACAATCCTCACACACCCCTTACATACCATACACCTCAACACACCCAATTATCACCCCTTCATCTTCCTCATCCAAACACCCACTTTCTCTCTCATCTCTCCTACCCTCCGTTAACAAAAAGCCCAACACCTACCCCCACAATCCAAAACCCATCTTGCAACCATACCCCAACCACCCAGCCTTACCTCCGGATTTGCCCAAGACCTGTCCGCCCATACCCGCCTCCAAACCCGCGAGCAAAACCTCACCCACCACCTACCAACGCCGGCGAAATCCCCCAAAATCGAAATCACACAACCCGATTACAACCCAGCGTCATTTCCGGCGCGACCCACCTGCCGAACACCCCACTCCGGCGACATAATCACAGACCCTCCGGCCAACTGCGACCCAACTCAACCCGAACCACCCGTCTCCGGCCAGCTCCTCAAACCGCCATCCCACCTGAACCAAACCCGTTGTGAGCTAGCTCCAAACCCATTCCAAAAATATCCAAGACCTTCCAAGCTTGTTGCAAACCCAAAACCCATTTCAAGCCACGATCTCACCTGTTACAAAGCCATTTAAACCAATTTAAACCCATTTTCCCAAACTACCCCCATTCTAAACTTTTGACCCGTTTTCCTTTTAAAAATCAAACCCACGATTTTTGCCAGCTCAAATCTACCAAGCCAAATAAACCAAACAAAAACAGATAACCCCACATGTTTTTAACCCTTAGCTTTATCACCAAAAGCCAAAAAAAACATTCCTCCAAAAAAATCTGCAAAAAGCTCCACTCGTACACTCTTTCTCTCACTTTAAAAGAGGGGGATATCTGGGCACACAAAGGGGGAGAACAGAAGGGGGTAGACAGTAGACAGAGTTTAGTTTTTAGAGCTCCATTTTTGGAGCTCATTTTTAGTTGTAGATTGTATATAAATTTTATTTTTCTTCTTTTATAATTTTTTTTTAGTGACATGAGTGAGGCTGAATACTTTGTGAAATACAAATCTTGAGTTGGTATTAAATTTCAGTGTTGTAATGCTCAGATTTGTGGATGCACTTAATTGTTTATGTTTGGAAAATTTTTATTGAGTTCAAGGAGACTTGGTTCGACTATTTTGTCATTCAATTTTAATTTTTTGTATGTCTCTTGTTGTGTCATTATTACATTTTATATGTAATAATACCAAAATGAGAGGATAAATATCCCATTCAAGGGGTGAGATGGAACCCTTAACTTAATTATTTTTTTTTGTTGTTTATTTATTATGCCCCTTTGAATATTAATATTAAAATTTTACAATTTATATTTACGCCTCGAGAGAGGGTGAATTATTTTTGAGAGAAAATCGAAAATTCAGATTATAATATTTATTTATTAATTAAACTAGAGATAGACAATTTTCAAATTGTATTATAGTTTGAATTTCTCTACTCTAAAAATGTAATTTTTAATGATTTAAAATACTTTTAGTGAATTTTCCCTAGCGGGTGATTTATTAGAAAATGTTTAAATCTAATTTTTGTGAGTATGTGAAATTTAAATATTAATCTTTTAAAAGGATTATATGTAAATTTACATTTACAACGAGAGTTGATTTGTGAATTTATATATTTTTTTGGGGTATTTCAAATAGACAAACTAATTAATGAAAATAAATGGGTGAAGTGGTGAACTTTAATCCCTTGAATTATCTCATAATTATTTTCTCCTTCCATTTAGCTCACTTTATCATTTTCTTTATTTATTAGTGTAGTTTTAATTTTAGTTCATAATTAGTTGTATAAATATCCCTTCATAATAATTTTAAAAAACATACTTGTCTTCATTTTTCTCTTGTTCACATTAGAAAGTGCGGATTGACTCCTTACTTACCTCTACACTTTAGATTGTTGTATTTTGTAGGTAATTGAGGTTTTGATTGACTTGGCTTCCAATAACAACAAATATACACAAAAGGCCTAATATCAAGGGGCTGAATTAATTTTGTTTGAAAATTGACACCGATTAAATAAGGTTAACTTGGAAATTTGCGAATTCAGTTTAATCAGTATCACACCGCGCATTTATAAATTGGTATCAGAGCTTATTTAAGCGATCACCAATTTGTCAAATTGGTATCAGAGTGTGTTTCTCTAATTTATCAAGTGATCCTTATTTTCTACAAAATTGTGTGATATTGATTTTTTTTGTTTAAATCTGTTTTGTGAAAAATCGTAATTTTTTCAATGGAGCACTTATATAATCGGATGCCCATTTTTGAAGGGGTCTAATTATGTCCACTGGAAAGCACGTATGAAATCACAGTTAAAGGCCATTGATGAGCACGTTTGGGTTGTTTGTGAAAAAGGCTGGACTCCTCCCACTGTCATCGAAAATAGTATCACTTCTTTAAAACCTGTGATAGACTGCACTGAGGACGAATTTAAATGGAGCACTTTTAATTCACGTGGGTTGAGTGAAATTTTTGGTGCCGTCACTCCTGAGGAGTTTCGATGTATTATGACGTTCACCACATCAAAAGAAGCCTGGGGCATTTTACAACTTAACCCACAATGGCACAAATGTGGTCAAATAGTCTAAAATTCAAAATTTAACTACTCAATTTGAAACAATTACCATGCTTGAGACTGAGTATTTTGATGAGTTTTATGCATGTTTATCTGATATTGTCAACACTAGTTTGGTGAGCACATTCCTGATGCACGAGTGGTTACAAATATTTTAAGATCACTGCCTAAACGTTTTATCCATAAAGTGACTATTTTAAATTCCATGGGTAATTTGAGCAATTTAAAATAGGAAGACCTGGTAGGAGACCTCCAGACATATGAGATTGACATGTTCACTAACACTGTCAAACCTATGGATAGAGGGATAACACTTAGAGCCCAGTGTAGGAAGGGAAACGAAGTGTCCAAGAGTGAGAAGAAAAAGAAACTGAGAGTTTGTGAGTTCGAGTCTGACGACGAGTCTGATTTTGATATGGCCATGCTTGCGATTTTTTTAAAAAAGTTTCTCAAGTTTTCCAAAGAAAATTCTCCCAATAAAAAGTTTTTTGAGAAAAATAAATGGAAAGATGAGACCAAACAGGGCGGTGATAAAGAGGGTGAGAAAGAGAAAGTGGAAGAAGAGAAGTGTTTGGAGTGTGAGGGTAGGGGGCATAAGGCGTTTGAATGTACCGCTAGGCTAAACAGAAAGGGTAAGAAAATTTTCATGCCAGCCACTCTTAGCGATAGTGAGGAAGAGGTGAAGTATTCTAAGGATAAGTCGTCACATGGGAAGTTTGTCACATTTTAACCAGTCATGTGAGCACACCTAGTTTTCCCCATGACGGTGAGGATACTTGTGCATGTGAGACCCCCGAGGAAGATGATAGTTTGAGTGTTTTGAGTGAGGGAGAAAGTGAGAGTGGAAGCGAAGGTGAAAGTGATCTCCAAATTGCGTTTAGAGATTTGTACGCCGAGACCTTAAAGACTAAGAAATTGAATAAGGGGTTAGGTCTTAGGGTAAGAGATTTGGAGATAGAGTTAGAGGTTTAGAGGGTGTTTGAGGCGAAATCAATTCAACTCGAGATGTGAAGGTTTCTTTGAGTGAACAATTATTGCGTTTGATCGGGAAAAGAGTGATTTAACTAACATGGTGTTTAGTCTAACGACACGTGTATCCCAACTCGAGAGTGATCTTGAACATGCCCGGGAGGTCAAAGTCCCTTTAGAGAACGCATCTAAGAAGGTTGGAAAGATGGTTCTCAGTCCCATTTTAGGTAATGTTGAGAGACTAGGAATTGGTCATGACGGTGCGTTCACTTCACATGCTGCACCCGAGCCAGTTCTCGAGTTAACGATAGATCCATACGGCTTTCAGTGCAACCCACCTAGGCATACCTAGCCCGATAGGAGAGTAAATATGAGACATTTTGAGAAAGGTTTACCTAGGCCTGTTTATGTTTGCACCAATGCAAAAAGAGAGAACACCTTAGGGAGTTTTGTTTTAAGTTGGGTAATGTGTCACGTTTTGCTACTACACATGTTCACACACATGCACTAACACATGATGCTCCGGATGACTACGTGAGAGAGTTTGCACATATTAGGGAGCGAGTTAAATTTTTGTCCAAAACTTCACCTAACTTGATGGATGTTTTTCATAGGATGACACCACCTTTGAAAAACTCCACCACACCTAACGGTTGAGGCTTAGACTTATTTGCAAGCATAGGATGATTTTCATGATGATATTTTATGTCTATTGCTAGTATGTACCATTTTTGTATTTATATTTTTCATTTTTGATATTTTTTTCAAAAAATCAAAAAGATTTTTGTTTTTGAAACTTTTTGGAAAAATACAAAAATATTTTCATTTTTTTGAGCAAAAATTTGGAAAAGCCAAAAAGATTGTATTTTGATAAAATTTTTGTAAAAAACAAAAAGAGTTTTGTATTTTCTTTACACCATTTATGAATGAACATTTAGGATGATCGAGTCACAATTACATTCAATATCCTTGTGACTGTTTGATAGTGTTTTGATATGCGTCATCATTTTATTTTTGTGCTTTACAATGTTTGGAGTCATTGAGATGTGATTTGTTGTTACTATCTACATGTTTGACTCATGAGTTCCTTTAATGCACACTTGAACGAATTTGTTTGATTATTGTTCTTGTCTTGGTCGATGTGTTTTTATCTCAATTCTATCTTTAAAACGAACCAAATGTGATAAAATTAGACAATGAAAGTAGTGCATGTAAAAACCATCTATGTGAGTTTTTGTGATTTATTTGAAAAAAGGGGGAAGGGCTACGAAAGGTACTCATTTATCCATTGCGATTAAGCCAACGTATAAATTAGACCTAGAAAAGTGTGGCACAATAAATATTTTCCAAGGTCCAAAGAGGTTGAAAAGAACTTGAATTTTTTTTAAAGGCAATAAAAAGAAAAATATGGAATAAAGTAGGCCAATAAGATTTAGGTTCATCACCTCAAAAGAAAAAATAAAAGCATTATTATTTATGAGGGAGTTTGGATGGAATGTAAAACGGGTTTGCACGTCCTTGAAAAGTCATGAAAAAGCATTACATAGTTTTAGACGTTATTGGTGTGAAAATCATGTTTGACTTTGATTTGTCGATTAGATTAAGACGATTTCATCTAAATTCACATTTTCGACACCTAAGGACAATTTTGAGATTCATTATTTAGGAGTACACATATTCATCGTGCACATATGTTATGCATGATGGCATTGATTTACCTATTGAATCATTCACACCCATTCATTCTGTTTCCATGATTTGGTTATCTTAATGTAAATTCATGGTGTGTGATTTTTGTAAAATTAATTTTGCATTTTCATATGAAAAATTCAAAAATAAAAAATAGTTTATGGAAGCTTTTGAGTTACTCATTTTCATGAGCGTAGTTTGATCCATGTTTGCTATGCATATTTGTCATGATACTCTATGTTTGTTTTTTTAGTCAATTCCTTGTCTATTTCGGACAAATAAAAAGGGAGAGAACGAATTATGGGAAAGTTTTTACATTATGGGGGAGATTTGAGATTCGATATTTTCTTTGATTTATGTTTATCTCATTTCAAACTCGATACTTCACGAAGGTATTTACTTTGTCTCATGTGTATAGGTACAAATATTGAAGATCATATATTTCACACCCTGATGAGAAAAACTTAAATATTTGACGATTTGATGTTGAAGATTTTTGAAGAAAGTTTCAGACTTGCAATTTTTATATCTTTTTAGTTTTAGGTTCATGGGAGGGTATTAGATTTGTATAGGCATTTTGATTTGATAATTCAGATGTTTTTATTTTGTACCGGTATAGACATAGGGGGATATTTGTAATGACATATTCTATAAGTCCTGTGTACATTTGTGTATATCGTATACCGCTACAACCGTCAAAGAATTTTCAAGTTCAATCATGAGTCAATATGGATCCGAATATCAACGTTCTTCAACATTTAAGCCTTTGCGAGATTAATTTTGGTAAAGTTGTGTGTAAATACCTTGACGGTTCACTTAGAGTGTTGGGATAATTTTTCTAAAATATTTTCTAAATGTTGAAGCGGAGTTTTTCTTCAAAGAATTTTTTCTAAGTGTCGAGGCCGAGTTTTTGACGAAATAATTTTTTTTATTTTTTACTGTTGTTCGAACGACAACAGTATGTCGTTCAAGCGACATTGCTTTGCCGCGCGAAGCTCGTTCGAGCGACACGTGTCCTCGTTTGAGTGACAGGATGATTTCGTTCGAGCGATCTGCCGACTTAAGGTTTTTTTATATAAAGCGTGTTAAACCATTCCATTTTCATTAAGAAGACCTGACATTTTTCATTCTGCAAACCAGCAAAATACTTTGTCTTCGTCATTTAAGGATTTAATCCTTTTTGTTTTCAATTCACAAAACATACCAATATTTATGTGAATTGTTTTGGAGCCCAATATACAACTTTGGTGAATTTATTTCCTTGTGGAGTGTTATCTCTATAGCTGACTATGACTGCGTGTCGATCGGGAGTACTCGTGGGTGTTCCTGACTGAATTGGACTGGTTGCGTGTCTATGTGATTGTTCTGAGGAGTAATCATTGTGGATGTCATTGTGTATGTAAGTTGCGATTTATTTTACATAATGAAATAAAAGGTTTTACTCGAAAGGTTTTTTTCCTGAAATCCGTGAGTTAGCAATTTTATTTGTTATGGTTTGGTGCACACACACTCACACACACACACACACAAATGCATGTTTAGGGGTGAATTAATTTGGTTTGAAAATTGACACCGATTAAATAAGGTTAACTTAGAAATTTACGAATTTGGTTTATTCAGTATCACACTGCGCATTTACAAATTGGTATCAGAGCTTACTAAAGCAATCACCACTTTCTGATATTCTCAACCAGGTTCTAGTTTTCTTCCATCAATTGGTTTGATGAATTCTTCATTCTACAATGACACTCAACAATAGTTTGAAATGCATGAACAAAATTTTAGGGATTCCTTGTAAAATTCAAATAATGAAATTATTTATTTATTTATCTTTGGGATGAAAAAGAAGTGATGTAATTTGTTTTGGATTTGGTCTAGAGTTATTTGGATTTTGACTAGTATTGATCATATTATTTATAAATCCTTATAAACTCTAAAACTTATTAAAATGATTATCATATTTTAGCATTTCATATATGTTTGTGTGATATTTTATCTTCCCACATGTAGTTTAACTTGTTGATCTTAACTCTCATGATTATATCTTGCTTAGACTAACATGTTGATTTTTCACTCACTATATTGTTATTTTCTTATTTTTTGTTTGATTAACATGTTTTAATTTCTTGAAATGCTTTGAGAACTTAATCCCATTGTGTGCTTAGTTATTTCATTGGTCACTTCTTGTAACAAAAAGGGGGAGAAATTTGTAGATATGGGTAGTATAGTTATCTTGGCATATGAAGTTGCATAGAGTTATTTTTTGCTATACCATGTTTATGAATAGGAATTGTATAATTGATGGGGAGTTATTTTTTATAGATATGGTGTTCACATTTATAATGTCATATTCACATGATTAATATTTAGCATATTTCCTTGTCATATTTCTTCACATTGGTACCTTAATGAGTTTGCTAGTGTGTGACATGAAATTTTGAACAAGAGCTCATTGAAGATGGATTGTGTCCCATGTGGTTATTAGTTGCTTGGAACAAATGTAATTTTCCCTTTTTGTATTTGACCTTGTCTAGGCGAGTCGTGAAATGTTTTCTCTTGAAATTCGACAAATGGAGAGATTGTAAGAGTATAGTATACTCGATGTGATCCATATAATAGATTTTCTGAATTCCTTGACCAAAATAGACATGAGTCTTCATCCAAGGTCACCGAAAAGCTTCATCAATGAACCAAATTCACGCAATGCTGAACCTCAAGCATACCACTTAGTAAAAGGGATAAGACTTAGTGGACTTAGAATCACCTTGGTTAATATACTTTATAAAATAAATAAAAAAATATTTTTAATTAACCGTGGTTTTGTATTTTTTTCAAGTACACATGGAAATAAACTTTTAATATAGAAAAATGTATTTCATAAGGAATTTCATTTTTTTATGTATTTCAAGTATGCATGTTTAAGCGAGAAATAAACGTACCTAAAGTTTGCCTCAAAATGTATATTTAAAAAATATTCTAAAGGAAAACTAGACACATGTCACATGCGTGACTTGCTTCGCCGCAGAGACGATAAATTTTTGCTAGCACGTTTGTTCACATTTTGACGTCTCTAAACAAACGTGCAGCTGTGTGATGGTCTCCTCGCTGTAGCGATACTATCTCACTGGGCAATTATGTCCCCATGGTAAAAGCCAAAATAAGTGTGCAACCTGAATCGGCTCAAGTTCGCCGCAGTTATTCATTGGCCTGTTGGAGCAACCTTGCAGAAAACATGTCTGACTTTCATCGAAAGTCAATTTTGCACAAGATATTTCTCTAAGGTCTTCTTGGTTAGTGTGTCAAGGATAACTTTTTACGTGAGTTACACCCTGATGTGACTATTTCACACCTTAAGAGGATGAAACCTAGAATTTAGACCTTTAAATATTTTCAAAATCAAAAGACTATAAGTTAAGGTGTTGTCTTATCTTTCAAACCAAAGGTGAGATCCTTGAAAAAATATTTTTGCTGAACAAAACATTTGATATATCTGACAGCGTATTTTTCACTCATTTTATTTGAGTTCTTACAAGTCATTGTTTCTAATAGAGGTATATTTACTCATCTTGAATTCAAATCCAATCTTCATTGGTGAGTAAATATTTTCTCTTCCTTGGCTTGGAAAAACTAGTTTTTTTTTTTTTTATATTTAGAGCACCATACCCTTTGCAAACATCCCAACACACATATATATGGGATTCCTTAAAAATCCTAGGTGTAAAATTTTAGTTGCTTGAAGGTTCCTTCTAGGAACAAAGTTGTTCTTCAAAATTTAAAATAAGAAAGTTGCTTCTATTTTGATGAATATTTATATGGTTATACATTGGTTATAGACCGAAACCGATCTCGATTGTGAATCGTACTCCAGCTGATGGCGCTCTCTACGGAGAATATGGTGGGAAAGAGTATCTAGTCAGTTTTAGCATCATGATTTATTTTAGCTGTAAAACTCAACCATAGTGCATTTGCCATTCTTATCAGCCTGAGGTTTTTTTTCGCATCTTTTAGAATCATTGTCTTAATTAAGAAGATTAAATTTGAGAGATTATAAAATTTATTAAATATTTTGTCACGTGGACTTTTGGATTGTTAAAAACCTTTATAATAATAGATTAATAGACTTTTTTCTTGAATTAGGTGAATTAATTTTATTTGAGTAGCTACCGTTGAGAGGCACAATCTCAACTGTTATTAAAGCAGGTCTCCTATTTTTAGGTGTAAAAATTTAGATATAGATATTTTTATGTGCAATGGATGGAAGTTCAACCCTACAATATCCTCCATTTGATGGTAGAAATTTATCCTATTGGAAAGACTGTATGATAGCATATTTAATGTTGAGAGACAATCGCATTTGGAATCGTGTGGTTGTTGTAAAATATGACGGTGTGTGATAATTGATTAAAATAGCAATTTTTTAATTTGGCACATTTATTTAATTAGAGTCTATTTTTAAACCAAATTAATTCAGCCCCTAAACATGCAACTAAGTATCAAACCAAATAAGATATAGCATGCGGCATAAAATTTCAGAAAAAATCCCATAAGGGCAAAACCTTTTATTTCTAGAACTCTGACAAGTTTATAAGACCATTGACTTACATACCATCTTGCTTTCTCCCATAAGAGTAACGCACGGTATCTTCGTCAAACCAACAAAACAACGACTAGAAATCAACAATGGTTCGCACGCATCTATACCACAAGGACACACAATCCTAGACACGCAGTCTTCACGGTGTAGGTTATTCTCCCCACAAGAGTAACTTTATAGAGACTCCCTCCGCAATAGCACGTAGATTTTCGGTTGTAGAGCTCTCCCCACAAGGAATGAACAAAAGAAAAGTGTGTTCTTTAACACCAAAACAATTCACCAAAGCATATGGGAATTTTATGAATTGAAAACAAAAGGGATTAAAATTCTAAAAGAAGAAGTCAAAAGAATTCTGCAGATTCACATTTTTTTGTCTTTCAAAACACTGGGACTTCTTAATGAAAACGAAACCATTTAATGAGTATTTATAGAAAATCGTGCCGCCTCGATCGTTAGAACGAAAAGGGATCTTGCTCGAATGAAGTACACGTGTCGTTTGAATGACATCGCGCGACATATCCATGTCGCTCGAACGAGATGGTGATCTCGCTTGAAATACCTGGGCGTCAAAATCGAGGAACGCTACAGGACTTAGAAAATATACTCATTCTCAAATTTTGACAAAACATCCGCTCCAACACTTAGAAAATATTTTGTAAAAAATATCCCAAAGCTCTTAGTGCAAAGTTAAGGTATTTAAAACACAACCTTACCAAAGTAAACTTTGCGGAGGCTTTTTGATGAAGAACCTTGATATATTCAGATCCGTATTGATGTAGATTGCTTTTGAACTTCTTCGACGGTTGTAATGGTATACGGCATAATTAATTGTGACGAACATTTATAAAAATATGTCCTTACAAATATCCCCCCATGTCTATGCCGAAACGTACATAAAAACAGCCAAATTATCAAATACCAAAATGCCTATGCAAATCTACCCTCCCATAAATCTCAAAACTGAAAAGGTACAAATTTACAAGATCTCAAACTTTTCTTCAAAAATATTCATCACATATCAAAACCTTTCTCATCAGGGTGTGCGACATAATGATCTTCAATCGTTGTACCTACACACATGAGATAAAGCAAAAAACATTGTGACGTATCGAGTTTGAAATGATATAAGAATAAATCATTAATAAATCGAATCTCCCCCATACTCCAAAAACTCTCCCATAACATGATAATTCTTTCTCCCCCATTTTATGATGTCCCAAATAGACAGATTAGAAGAAACAATCAAAAAATGGAGTTTCACGACAAAAAGACATGAATTTGTAAAATATGACGCAGAAATCACACCACGGATTTTAAACTCAAACAACCAAGTCATGGAAATGGAATGAATGGGTGTGAACACATTCGATAGGTAAATCAACTCAATTAATCATATGTGCACGATGCATACGTGTACCCCTAACGAATGAACATCAAAAGTATCCTTAGGTCTAAAAATTGTTGAATTTAGATGACATCGTCTTATGCAAATCAACAAATCAAAGTCAAAGTTATTTTCACACCAATAACGTCCAAAACTATGTAGCGCTTTTCAAGACTTTCAAGGATGTGCAAACCCGTTTTAATTCTCCGTCCAAACTCCCTCATATATATTTTCTTTTAGAGGTGATCTAAATTATCAAACATTGGAGAATTGGTGAATAAACCTAATGGCCCCCTTTTTGGCATGAATTTCTTTTTATTGCCTTTAAATTTTTTCGGGCTCTTTTAAACCTCTTTGGACCTCGAATAATAAAATTTCTCAATTTTTTAGGTCCGATATCACGGTGGCTTAATATTCGCAAAGGCCAAATGAACCTTTCGCAACCCTTACCCGTTTTCAAATAAAGCACACAAACTCACAAACGGTTCTTACATGCAAAACTTTCTTATCAAGTTTTATCGCGCTTGGTTCATTTTATAGACGGGATTGAAGTGAAAACACCCAACCAACATGTGATAAGACAAGCACAATAATCAAACAAATTCGTGCACATGTGCAATAAAGGAAATCATGAGTCAAACATGTAGAAAGTAACACTTAATTACATCTCACACATTATAAATCACAAAGATGACATGATATATTGTCTCAAAACACTATCAAATAGTCACAAGAAAAATGGAATGATGTTGTGAATCGGCCATCCTAAGTTTCTATCCATAAAAGGTGTAAAACAAATTACAAACTCTTTTTGTATTTTCTCACAAATTTTATCAAAATAAAATCTTTTTGTGTTTTCAAAAACTTTTCATAAAAATAGAAAAACATACAAACATGATACAAACTAGCAATAGGAAAAATGATGTCATCATGAAAAACCTCCTATGCTAGTAAACAAGTCAAACCTCAATCGTTAGGTGCGGAGGGGTTTTCCAAAGGTGGTGCTAACTTATGAAAAACCTCCATCAAATTTTGTGAAGTTTTGATTAAAAACTTAACTTGCTCACCTAAATGTGCAAACTCTCTCATGTAGTCTCCAGGAGCATGTAAAGTATCATGTGTTGGTGCATGTGTGGCAGAAACATGTGTAGAATCAAAATGTGACACGTAACTCAACTTAAAACAAAATTCCCGAAGGTGTCCTCTCCTTTTTCAATAAAATAAACATATATAAGCCTAGGAACACCTCTCTCAAAAACTCTAGGACGCACTATCCTAATAGGAATGGGATGCCTAGGTGGGTTAGGGTGAGACTCATGTGAATCTAACACTAAATTGGGGACCAACTCGGGTACTACTTGGGAAGTAGAAGCACCTTCATGACCCCTAAACTCTCACCACTACCCAAAATAGGATTGAGAAACATCTTTCCAGTCTTCTTAGATGCATTCTTTATTCGGATTTTGACCTCCCGAGCACATTCGAGATCACTTTCGAGTTGGGTACACGTGTCGTCAGACCAGACACCGTGTTGATCAAATCACACTTTTGCCTTTTTAAAACTTCCTTCTCTCTCTCCAAATCTAAAACCTGACGACCTAAATCTCTATTATACTTCTTTGTTTTCAAGGTCTCGGCATAAAAATATCTAAAAGCAATTTGGAGCTCACTTTCATCTCCACTTTCACACTCACCTTCATCCTCACTCAAAACACTCAAATCCTCCTCCTCGGGGGGGTCTCACGAGAACTAGTCCCCTCACCTCCATCCAAACTAGGTGTGCTAACCCGACTAGCTAAAAACCCGACACACATACCGTGCTCTTTTTCATCACCTGAATCAAAAACCTCTATGTCGCTATCACTAAGTGTGGCAGGCATGGCCACTTTCTGTTCCTCTCTCCTAAGTCTAGTGGCACACTCATACGCCTTATGCCCCTTACCCCCACACTCAAAACACGTCAAACTTTCTAAATTTTCCTCACTCTCCTTTTCTTTTTTCTCTCTCCTTCTCTTCCTCACTGCTTTCTTTGGCCTTTTTATTTTTCTTAAAAATATCTTATTGGAAGAATTATTTTTGTTCATGTTGAGAAAATTTTTAAAAATTTTCGCAAACAAGGCCATATCTTTAAAATCAAAATCTTCCCCAGAATCAGACTCATAAACTTTTTCTTTCTTTTTCTTAAAATGAGTCTTTAAAGCAACGCCATTATCCTTAGCCTTAATGGTTTGGGGAAACATGTAAATCTCATAGGTTTGAAGATCTTCTACAAGTTCTTCCAACTTAAGTGATTTCAAATTTCCCAAAGAGTTCAAAACAGTGACTTTATGAATAAAGCGTTTTGGAAGAGATCTCAAAATCTTTTTAACGACACGGGTGTTATCAATCACCGCACCTAAATTAAAACATGTGTTAACAATGTCTGACAAACGAGCATAAAAGTCATCAAAGCATTCAGATTCAGACATGGTGATAGTCTCAAATTGTTGGCCAAATTTTGTAATTTTGATTCTTTAACCGCGTTCGTACCCTCATGTGTTAATTTCAAAACATCCCAAGCCTCTTTAGACGTGGTACACATCATAATTCGACAAAACTTCCGAAATAGCACTCAGTCCACAGGAATTAAAATTCGACATTTTAAAATCGAACTCAGTCCAAACTGACACAGGTTTTAAAGACATGATATTTTCAACGGTGACAGTGGGAGGATTCCATCCATTTTCACAAAGCAACCTAACACGCTCGTCAATGGCTTTTAAACTAGATTTCATGCAATCTTTCCAATAGGCATATTTTTTCCCATAAAAATGGGCACCTTATTAAATGAACGTTCCATTGGAAAAATTGCGATTTTTCACAAAATTGATTTAAAAAAAAATCAATATCATACAATTTTGCGAAAAATAGAAATACGCAATAAATTAGCGCAACCTGCTCTGATATCATTTTTTAAAATATGACGGTATGTGATAATTGATTAAAATCGCAAATTTCTAATTTGGCACACTTATTTAATCAGAGTCTATTTTTAAACCAAATTAATTCAGCCCCTAAACATGCAACTACGTATCAAACCAAATAAATTATAGCATGTGACACAAAATTTCAGGAAAAATCCCTGAAGGGCAAAACCTTTTATTTCTAGAACTCTGAAAAGTTTACAAGACCATTGACTTACATACCATCTTGCTTTTGCCCACAAGAGTAGCGCACGGTATCTTCGTCAGACCTCCAAAGCAACGACTAGAAATCAATAATGGTTCGTACGCAGCTATACCACAAGGACACACAATCCTAGACACACAGTCTTCACGGTGTAGGTTATCCTCCCCACAAGAGTAACTTTATAGAGACTCCCTCCACAATAGCACATACTTTTCGATTGTAGATCTCTCCCCACAAGGAATGAACAAAAGCAAAGTGTGTTATTGAATACCAAAACAATTCAACAAAGAATATAGGATTTTTGTTAATTGAAAAAAAAGGGATTAAAACCCTAAAAGAAGAAGTCAAAAGAATTCTGCAGATTCGCAGTTTTCTGTCTTTCAAAACGCTGGGACTTCTTAATGAAAATGAAACCATTTAATGAATATTTATAGAAAATCGTGTCGCATCGATCATCAGAACAAAAAGGGATCTCGCTCGAACGAAGTACACGTATTGTTTGAACGACATCGCGCGAGATATCCATGCCACTCGAACGAGATGGTGATCTCGCTTGAACGACCTGGGCATCAAAATCGAGGAACGCTACATGACTTAGAAAATATACTCATTCTCAAATTTTGACGAAAAAGTCCGCTCCAACACTTAGAAAATATTTTATAAAAAATATCCCAAAGCTCTAAGTGCAAAGTTAAGGTATTTAAAACATAACCTTACCAAAGTAAACTTTACGGAGGCTTTTTGATGAAGCACCTTGATATATTCAGATCCGTCTTGATGTAGATTTCTCTTGAACTTCTTCGACGGTATACGACATAATTAATTGTGATGGAAATTTATAAAAATATGTTCTTGCACTCGTGTGATGAACTTGTCCAAAAATCGTTATTTTCCTCACATGCCAATAGAAGAAATATCGAGAAAAAGTGACATTCAACAAATGTGAAGATCATGTTTTTTCTCCGTTCTCCATTGAAATTTACTTGAAAAAATAAAAACCCAATCAAATAAGAAAACTAAAATTTCATATAAACTTAATTTTGTAAAATAATTAAACGTATTTTTCTAGGCCTTAAAAGCTTATGGACATTCCCTCTTTCTAAGGACAAACCATTGATTTGATTTTCAATTATTTCCTAGATTTGTTCCATTATTTAATAAAATATTAAGAAATCATGAAAAGAGAGGATGGACGGAATTCCATTGAAAAGGTAAAGAATTGATTTAATCATATCAAGGAGTTTTAAATTTGTGAAGAGTCCAATGTCTTGATTTGATTGAAAATTATACATCCTGAAAAAGACTTAGACTCTAACAATCAAGATATTCCTAGGTAAGATAATTTTTGTTAAATGTTAATCTTAAAATGAAATTAAGAATATTGAACAATTCCCAACATATTTAAAAAACAATGAAAATATGTTGATGATCATTTGATTGAGAACAAAGTTGTATCTCCCAAGTGTGTGAACACAAATTAACCATTCAATATAGTTAGACCTAAAATGATAGTGTTCTCTCTTATTGTCACAAGAAAGGCCACCTTAAAGATTTTTGTTTTAAGGTGAAGTATATTCAAAATTTGGAAGATTTTTCATTCAATAAATATCACATGCCGAGGTCAAGTAAATTTAAATGTGATAATTTACCATAATTTTAATATTTACTCAATCCTACCTTGACTTTAAATAATGTTAGGAATAAAATGTGTTTATTGAGGAACAAATCGAAGAAGCAAGGAAATCATTTGATGTATGTTCTAACCATGAAGGGAAAAGATATTCAAAAATACGTCTTAAGTTCAACCTAAACCGTAAAGGCCATATGTTAGTCAAACGTGGCTTCATAAAAATATTTTTATTAAAATATTAAAATAGACCATGTGGGATTCCAAGTTGACTCTTTTGATCTCTACCATTTACAATGCTACTTCAATCCTCATAGGACTCTTAGAATGCTTATCTCACTCCTCGATTCTTCTTCATATTCTATTTGACTTTGATTCACATAACCCTTGTTTGTTTTGTCTTAGTACTTTTTTAATTATGTTCTTTTAGTCTATTTGGTTCAAATTCTAAATTAATATATTAACACTTACTTAGAATGTTGTACCTTGGTTGTGATTATGTATGTATACTCTCATTAAGAATTTAATAATCTGATAATCTTTGAATTTCTACGTATGATTTTTATAAATTACGTGTCATAATTGGATGCATTTTACAATGCACAAAAATTTGAGCATTTTGTAATTGGAAGATTAAATTAAGCGATTTATCTTATGCTTAATAGGTTTTTGAATTATACTTGCTTTGGAAAAAGGTGTTATTTTTCCTTGGTGCATGTGAGATTTTTCTCAGTGTTGGATTTGAAAACTTTATATTTTGAAACAAACTCATGATTACAGAAGTGTTTAGGACTACAACATTGGGATGTGTGATTCTATCATTTATCTTGAAAGATATATATCACATTTTTGTTTAGAAGAAAAAAAGCCACTAGCCAAATAATTTTTGAAAAATTGTGTCATAAAGATTTTCATTTATCTAAAATTAGGTGAAACTAACGATATGAGGAAAAATATATAAGTAAAAAATATCTTTATGAGGTAACAAAGTGTTCGTTAAATGTTTAATATGTTTAAGGAAAATGAATTTTTTTATGATAAACATCGAAGTTGATTTTCCAAAAGTGTTTTTTCATTGAAAAAATGTATTTTATTTCGTCTTTTAAGGCTCAACATATTCACTATTGTTCCATCACACGATTTATATCATATTTATTCTATTCTATTTGCCTTTAAAAAAAATTCAGCCTTTGAGTGCTTGTTCATTATTTCTTTGGAGTTGTTAATACTACGATAAACCTTGATTATTTATTAAATGAGTATATTTTATTAATTAATTAATTTATTATGGAAATTGTTGACTTATTACATATAATTGCATTATATACACCTAATTGTTTATTTGTTTGGAAAAATGGGAAATTATTAGTGATCTCTCTACCAATGAAGAAGAGGTTTTCTATAGCGAACAAATTGTTCAAAACTATCTAAAACAATTTCACTTAAGTGAACCAAGTATTTTAATGAACCATGGTCTATTAGTAAAATCATTATTCTTCATCCCTTTCTCTTTCAAGCTCATGAATCTTAGTTTCCTTTACTAAGGTGATTTCTTTGAGTCGTTTTCAAACCATACTCTACCTATTTTGATTCACTAATTTATTTATAAATTATTTTAGTCTCTTTTGATTAAATCTGATTAGTTATTACTGTGTGAATGATCTTTGTTTAGCGTTTACAACTATTTATAGCTATTAATTTTTTACGGATTAATTTTTTTTTACTTATATTGATATTGGAATCCATTAGGATAGTTTTCAGGATTTTAGTGGAACTATTGATTGTTATACCCATTTACATGTAAGCTATTCTAGTTTAGTATGAGTGTTTTGAGTTAAGGATGGTTTAGGTTCATTTCATCTTAGCTATAGACTCCATACTCATATTGTATATAAGGTTCCACCTTTCAATGGTTTATTTTGGATTAACCTTAAATAGTTTCATTTATTTTTGGGTGCCTCGTGTGCTTTTTAAGCTTCGTAGGTGCTCCATCAACAAAGCATAAAAATAGGTATCGAACTACCTCGTCACTAATTCCACTATAACATTTTGGAATAATGATTCAATAACTCTTTAAGATATCTAAAAGTAAACTTTTAAAGTTCCATTTATTGGTACACTCTCATTCACGATAATTAACGCGTATACCTTATGTTTTGAGACTGTGGGGTGTTAAAGACTGGCATATAAGGTAGAGATTAAGATAATGTATTATTGGAGCGGCAATCCCACAGTCAGTTGATTAAGCGTATAAATATAACTACAAAAAAACTACACATACGTGAAACCCTACAAGGTGGAATTATGGTTTACCTTCGATATCTCTTTGGTCTAATCCCATATCTGCACTAACAGTATGTGATTATGATTGATGTAGAATGTAGGCTTGATGCACCTCACAATCTTCTACCATATTCCAGATAAGAACAATCATGAGCGTAGTGTGGGATCTTTTTTCTTGACCACAATTTTGTAACACCCTGTGCATTTTGGCAACCGAGGATGCCAGCTGCCGCCGTACGCCGGGCGTCACTAAATAAGTAATCATTCTCAGCATGTCACAGAAATATGAGATATTAATTATTTTTCAAAAGATATAATTATATTTATCCAAACAATACAACCATTTATGCAATTCAAATGCATCACCATGCTATCTCCAAAAATAAATCCAATTCCAAATAAATATAAAACCCAAATGAAACAATCCAACTATAAATATTTGACTGAAACCATAAACAACTGGGGAACTGATTGGCCCACCAAATTCATAAATAAAAGTCTCATAATAAAAGCGACAGAATGGAAAGTAAAACTAAACTATTAAAGCAAGTAAAATCAATCTTCAGCTGCACTCCTAAAAATATCTCCAATCACTTATGTGCAACTACTCTATAACTATACCTGAAATGTTAGTCAACGCAATGGGTTAGAGCTCGCCACATGAATACTAGCTACTCCTCCCAATTAGGGTCTGTAAACTCACACAATAGCATTATACATGATAAACATCATAATATAATATTTTAAATTAAATGAGATATATTAACATGCGAGTAAAAATAAACTACTACCACCTATCCACATAACTAAGCAACCCTAATTATTTAAGTCCAATTATTTCATTACAACCTTAATTTAAACATTGGATCTTATCCTTAGTTAATTTAATTATCCAATTATTTTTATTCGTGAGACACCACTATGGCCAGTCATCCTCTTATCGGTTCTGCACACACTCTTGGCGTGATTAAGGTTCTACACATCACACCTATTTTCCTCACTATAGTCATTTCTGTAAGCTCTACATATATTAGTGAGGTTACATGCACGGCATGTCACTATAGCCAGTCGACCCGATATCTGTCAGCCCTGCATATACATGTAACGCCAACACCCCCCCACGCCGCTATATCCAGTAACCCTAATTGTCATTAGTTCTGCACATACTCGCGATCCAAATTCATTATAATACCCGTTTATTATCTGTGACGCCCCACCTAACAAAATACCAGGTGATTAGTCCTATATCAAATTAAACAGGAATCTCATTTGGTTCATTCTTAGCATCACTGTCGAAACTTTTTAAAACTTTACTAACCACATAGTATTCAAAAAGTTGGTGTCAAATCCTATCTTGTAATTAAACCAACATACATGCAAAAATATAAACTAAGCCATTCACACCAATATGAAACTGAAACAAATTGAATACGTAACAAAAGACTTGTCGAATAAACCCTCGGCTGAAATGCCAATCCAATTAAATATCCAGTAGTGAATAAAATAATCTAGAAACTAAATATGAAAGTAACTAGGCAACAAGCTCTACATAAACTGTAACTGAGAATAAATTCCTACACTAGGAATAAAGGAGTG
The DNA here is from genome assembly GCA_949130495.1 of Sambucus nigra. Lineage (NCBI taxonomy): Eukaryota > Viridiplantae > Streptophyta > Magnoliopsida > Dipsacales > Adoxaceae > Sambucus > Sambucus nigra. The sequence goes on along the minus strand of OX422215.1, from coordinate 286,102,283 downwards.
AAGCGTCTAATACAAACTCTTGCTTGCATCCACATGTGCCGCAGCTGCGTGTCCCTGGAATAGATACCAAGTCTAGCGTCCCTGTGGCTGGACACTTAAGAGGTTTTGAAATATTTTTATAGCAAGAGTTGGTATTCAAAACGTTTTGAAAATATTATGCAAGTAATTTATCGCAATTTAAAATCGGTTATTGAATACACATGTATGCTTGCGAGCACTCTCTTGAGCATCCTCACCTCGCATCTATAGTGCAAGCCTAACATTCTATACTTAGCCCACCTAGCTTTACTACCCAAGATAACTAGACTTAATTAGTTAACTGAACTTATCTACAATTATAATTTCCCCGTACCGCCCATACAGTACATTCCTTTTTTTAACATTTCTCATATGTTAATTAATTCTCATGTAACATTTGGCATACGTTATTTTTCATATTTATAATTAAGTCTCACTACTTAATTTATAAAACAATTCTCGACTATTATCTCTCAATCTTCATAATTAAGTCTCACCACTTAATTTACTTTAGATATTCCCGATCTATATTTAGTTTGTTAATTAAGTCTCTCTACTTAATTCACCTTATTAGATATCCACTATCTAATACCTACTATTTCACAAAAGTAGGGTTAATTAAATTTATAGTCTACTCTCTCACATAAGTAGCTTATCCATACGGTACATATATAATTCACATACAATATATACATACTAACAATGCATGCTTCACTGAAATATCCCCGTGTCACACATTAAGGGTTATTAGTTTGAAATGTCCCATCGAACATGGTTCGGAATGTCTCATCGAACATGGTTCAAAATGTCTCATCGAACATGGTTTGAAATGTCTCCTCGAACATGGCTCGGAATGTCTCATCGAGCATAGTTCAGAATGTCTCATTGATCATGGTTCGAAATGTCTCATCGAACCTGGCTCGGAATGTTCCATCGAGATAGTCAATCATATCTCATGCAAGTACAGTATATGTATTCACTCCACCTATTAGCAACACAGTAGGTATACACACAACCTACTATCATATTGTCGTACACAGTATATATCTCTCTCATACTCACCGTACTTATATGTTATGATTTATTGCACTCTCATAATTTATTGAGCATTCACGCAGCCCCAAGGGTCCAAGTTACCCTTTTTGTAAATTTTAGTACTTAAGTCTAACTTACCCTACTGGTCTACTTATTAATTCATTCGAAATCTCTATAATTTGTTATCATTCTCTCCTAGAAATTTATGATACAATCCATCCCAATTCACCCTCGTATTAATTCCCTCCAAAAGACTAAATTACCAAGCTTATGCAGGCCTATTGTAATATAAATAATCCCCTCATGATATCCTAACAAGGTCCCAAAAGTTTTCCACAATAAACATTTATAGGAAATAGGCCGAAAGAGGATTTATAAGTATTCTGGAGACGAAACCAGTTCACCTCTTGAACCGAAACGGTTTGCCAGTCTGTAACTCGTCTTTTCCATTACGCTGGTGCGCTTTCCCACCATTAACACACCTATAACCCCCATGATACTTCACCAAACTTCATACCAATTCTTCCTAACGATTTCTACATGCATTAGGACTATTTATAACGTGATTTTATCATCAAATTCTTATCAAAATTGAATTAAAGCATTTAATCATCAAGAACCATATGTTTTAATATCCTCCATTAAAATTCCTCTAAAACCCAGATAAAATTCATAATTATCAACATATAATCTCAAATATATTGTCCTCTATAGATATTCAATTTATCTATATGAAATTCTTACCCAAACATGTATTATAATCATTCTTTTCTTCTCAAAGTGATAATTTCATCAATCAATGAGTAAACCCTCATAGCATGGGCATTATAACTTTAAAGAAATTACAATAACCACTTGCCTTTTGGTTTGTAGTGTCTGATCTCCGTTGGTTAGATGAAGGTTTGACAAAGAACCCACGAATCCTCCTTAGTTTGGCTTTTCATTGCTTCCTAATTTCTCCCCAATGGCTCCCTCTCTTCTTTTCTCAAGTTTCTAGATTTAGAATTGTATTTTCTACTATTCAACACATTTATACTTAGGTTAATTATTCCTAATCCCGTTTTTAGGCTTATGAGCCAAGCCCAAATGACCTAAACATCCCCGTGTGGGCCCAGTTATGCCTAAAAATGTCTCGAGACTCGATTACTACCCCGGGTACTCTTTTCCTACTATCTCAACCTATTCAGAGTCAACCGTGTACTCATAATTGTCATTCGAAATACTTTATAACATCCTCTAATTTTCGACCTAAAAAATGAGACACAACAATAATACGAATAATTAAATCTAACTTCGTGAGATTTAAATAATCCAACCATTTCAAATAAATTCTCCAAATTATAAATTTAAAATTCTCCAATTTAAATAAGTTTTATTTATCCCAAAGATAATTAAATTATAAGTCCTCAAAATTACGGGGTGTTACATTATCTTAGGCATTAATTATCAATTATCTCAAGTTCTCACTATTTTCTATTAGCCCCACCCTTTTATTGAGCATAATATCCTCAAACTACTCCTAGTCCCATACTTAGAGGTCTCCAAAATGAAAATGTATCCTAGCCTATTATTTAGGAAGAATACTTGCCAATAGCTACTACATAGTCTTGCGCCTCAGCTAACAAACCAACGAAACACCATACAATTTAGCCCCAACCCGGATTCATCCATCTGTAAGAACCCACACTATCTAGTCCGTTACCTAGAATGTGTTACCAACAACTAAGGCCTACCTACTAGTTCCATACTTAGCAAGAAACCTAAACTAAGGCGAGAGCAATAACTACCCCATCAATCCCGTTGTCTTCGCGATGTTAATTATTAATAACACCAACGAATCACATATGACATATTTTTAAACAATCATAATAATTCTTTCAATAAATTACAAAATTACTACTTATCCAAATTATTCCCATTAAATTATAACATTAATTAAAACAATTTATTTTCTCATCAAGTTGTAGAATTTCTATTCACATGCATATTTTTAGAAACATACAACAATAAATCTCTACTCTACAAGATGCGCATAATTAACGTGGTTTTACATATCGAAATCAATTTATAACATCCCTACTATTTATTCTACATGTGAACATCATAAATTCTAACAGAATTCCAACCTCTAATCTAAGAATGCAAGGGTTTTGAGTCTTAATTCGTATTAAATATTTGAATTAAATAAATACCAAACTTTAGTTTCAATTTTCTTAATTAGTCCTTCGAATTGATTTTAAGAAAATAATAATTATTAGTGTTTAGGCAACATTTAAAACCCATAATACCAAAGGAGAACAATAGAAGTATTCACTATTATAATAGAGTCCTTTAAAAAATCTGATTGCACGGTTAAATTCCTCTCACAAAAATAGTAAAGACATGTTCTTGAGAAAACTTTGTTTAGATCTTGAAAACTTGGGTTAAAAGTTATTTTTAACGGGGTTTAGTTTTTTTTAGATGAGAGGAGATAATACTTTAGGAGGATAGTATTTTATGAGAAGGTTTAAAAGTGTTTTAAAAAGCCTAAACCCGTCCATTATATAAAAGATTTAAAGAAAGGGTCATAATCAAACACAAACACTCAAAACTACATTTCAGATGATCGGACCATCGGAATTCACTAAATTGTTTATATGGTGTAGCTGAAGACGAGATGAAGCTGCTTAAAAAATAGCTCGATCGGATGTGGTTAAGGTCATTTGCATTACGTTTTAGAGTTCTGACCATAAGATTTCCTTGAATATTGGATATGTTCTAGCTTAAGGCAAGACAAAGTCGTGTTAGAAAAAGTAACTCGACCGGATATCATTAAGATTGTCTATATCATGTTTTAGAGATCGGACAATTTAATTTCCTATTCTCCTTAGGTAAGATCCCTCCCTCGATTTTTAAATAAAAAGTTATCATTTTCAAATTTTAATCCCGATTTAAATTCCACTTAAAACCTTATTGTGAAATATAAAAACCAACATTTTTACATACCAAAATTAAATAGATTCCAAAAATTATTTTCCAAAATTTTTAATTCAATAAAGATTTTTACGGCTAAAAAATCATGGGGTGTTATATACTCCCCCACTAATACATGAATTTCGTCCTCGAAATTCGACGAAGCGTAAACGTCAAACGTAAAATCGTGAAAATAAAATAAGGCTTGCACATGGCTACTCATAGAATGCAATGATTGGGCACCCATACACCCAATCCCACACGCACCTACCCCACGAAAAAAATACCATATATATCCTAACTATATATATAAACATAACTATTAAAATAACAGAGTATCACAACCCCCCACGAATCACCACTCGATTCTATCTCCAAAAGTTGTGACACCCCGCTTAATTAAATACCGGGCGATCACTCCTTTATTAAATTAAATCAAATCAAGGTGAACAGTTGGTTCATTCTTAGCATCACTGTCGCAAAATAAATTTTCCAATTTAACACCCTAAAATAATTAAGCTAAGTGTCAAAACCATATTTAAACATTACTTTCCAAATTTTATTTAAAGAAAAATTGTTTATTTATTTATTAACAACATCTCAATAAATAAGAATCACACCACAATAAACCTGGAACATAATCCAATTAATTTAAAGCATTCGTCAATCGAATGTCAACATGCGAAATCTAAAGTAACACATCCAATGAATAAATCCCATAGTAACAGTACTGGAATTAACTGAAATACAAATGTCCAATAACAAAGAAATAATGGAAAGGGCTACACATGCCCATCTAAATGAAAATACTAAGAGTGGGTCTGAATGAACGAAGTCGTCTAATTAAGAGACCTGCAACTCCCACTTAAGCTGCAGCGCGTTCCTTCCAAGAGATCTTAAGCAAGACGCCCCTGTGGCTGGGCACCTGTAATACATACATATGTATACAAGAGAGAGAGAGAGAGAGAGAGAGAGAGAGAGAGAGAAACGGGTCAGAGCCCGAAAGTGTGTTTAATTTAAAATACGTTTAGCAAGTATTTAAATTGATACAGGCCAATGCAACAACATATTAGTGCGACACTCTCTTGAGATATTCTCACCTCTCTTCTAATGTGCACACCTATCGCACTAACCTTCCCAACGGTTTGTCTTATCATTTATCGCATTAATCTTCCCAATGATTTAACTTATCTTAGCTTACTCGTAAGATTCAAAATTTAACGATTCAACTGTTTGAAAAGACTATTTCAATTAGTAATCAAAGTTCTCATTTTGACTTTATTAATCAATAAAGTTTTCCAATTTCATATTATACTTTCTCAAAACAAGTATTTACAATTTGAGTCATCAACCATGTCCTACATATCAAATCACAGTAGGCAGTTCCAGATTTCATAATTTCATATATATATATTAACTACTCGAAAATATATATATCAACACAGCACCCCACATAATAACTATGGTGCGGGCATACTCTACTATCCAAACCCCATATCACTCACATTAAGGGGAATAAAAATTCGGAATCACTCTTTAATTGTATTAACACATACTCAAACAATATTGAGACGAAGTATAGATTCCAAGTCCCTTAGGACCGTCTGAACTATCACTGCGACAGCCTGTACCAAGGATATCTATACACAAACAAAATGAGGCGAAGCATAGATTCCAACTCACTAAGAGGAAAGCACATACCCGCATCTCTTAGGACCGTCTGAACTATCATTCCGATAGCCTGTACCAAGGATATCTATCTTCTAGGGTACAAGTCAATATCCCCCATAAAGGTCCCATCGAGATAAGACTGTCCCAGCGCGGAAACCTCAGGGATAGCAAGTAGCGTGGGCATGATTTTCTACATAGATAGTATATGCATACACAATCATATAACTATACTAATATTACCATATCAAAAATGGGTAAATTCTCCATTCCCATAATTACGTCATTCGCATTTATTTCACATTATATAGCTATCACGTATAGCCATTCACATCTTACTTTAATTTGAGGAACTTTTCTACTTAATATATAACGCTTCATGGATTCTATCCTCCCAATTATAAAATTCAGTAGGTATACACATTTGTCCCAAAGTAACTCTTTTACGTGTCTCTCTCTTTAAATCATAAATTTACCGACCCTTATGTAACTCCCAAAATACAATCTTTACCCGACATCAAGGGTCCAAAAATCTATTCACATGTCCTCCTGGTCTTCCCTATCTCCCAAAACCTTTCATTAAGGATTCCCAAGAATTATCTCACAGTAAATTGAATTTAACTCATTTAAAAAAAGAAATAGGAGTCTGCTAGGAGGGGTCGATCGATCGAGGTTTGGGGCTCGATCGATCGAACCTTCGATCGATCGAAGCTCTGGGCTCGATCGATCGATCAAACAGGTCTGCGAAAACTGGAGAATTGCAGTTACGGGTTTCCTCTACTAACAACAACAAATTCCATCTTTTCTAATCCCAATCGTCCCAGAATTGATACTACTAACCCTATATCATCATAATAGGTATTTTCAACGTAAAGCATGTGGATTTCTGTCATTTAATCATGGATTAACAGCCCCAATTTCATACAAAATCTCAAGAACCCTAAAATTATCTTAAACATGGTTCTAACAATTATTTCCAGAATTCTCTTCTTATACACATCATAATTTCGTGGTTTAAATTCCTCTACATGGCAAGGGTTTCCAGAATTATCAATTAGACCAATACTACATGGATTTTCCTATCCTAAATCGGGTTTTCTTCCATTAAAACTCATCTTAATTACTCCTAAACTAATATGAAAGATGAATCAACGAAATAAGCAAGATAAACACTTGCCTGGGATTTTCAGAGGTCTGGTTTGGTGCCGAATTCGGTATGGTTGCATTCCCCGTCTCGCGATCTACGCGTTGGTGGTGGCGGCGGTGCAAACCGTTGAGTTTTGGGCCTTGAATTTGCCTTGAGAGCTCTCTCCTTCCTCTCCTATGGCCGTCACTTGTGTTTAGAGTTTCTAACCCTAGAAGGTAACCTAGGTATCTGATATAACTCTTCTAATTTTCGTGGGTTTAATTACCCAAAAATGTAAAATGACCAAAATGCCCTCCCGGGGTACTAATTAGGCCTAAAAATGCCCCGAGACCCAAACTAAACCCCCGGGTACACTTTTCTGACTATCTCGACCCTTTCGGACACGTTGGCGCACTCAAAATGACCATATGAATAACTTATAAAATATTCACTTTTATTTATCAATAATTAGTCCCGACGCGACACGGGCGCGTCCCGACTCAAATTTCCAAAATTGACATTTTATTCACTCGTGACATTCAATATAATCAACATCATATATTACTTTGCTCAATAGTAATATTCAACAAATTTCCCATAATTACTAACTCTCGTCACGTTAATAATTATAACATAATTAATTTCTGGATTTTTATTAAATAATTAACTCACATTAAATTTAATAAATCCCCAAATTAATATAGCATAAAAATATGGGGTATTAAATACTTCCCCCCTAATAACGGAATTTCGTCCCAAAATTCGGAAAATAAGGCATACCTGGTAAGAACAAATCTGGACATCTCTCGTCAGTACGCAAACTATCTACATAGTACGACGCTCAATCATTATAGCTTTTTCCTCACAACAACATTGTTTTACATTCTCATTGGAGACACTTCCCATTGTGCTCCCAACTGACAACATTTGAATAAGTTACGTCTATACGTTATAAATTCCATTATCTCACTATCATTAGGAGGCCGCACCTCACTACATGACAACTACTCGGATTTATTCATACACAAAATTCTCATTCTGAGAAGATCATACGAACATTTGACCACTCCTGACTGCCTAAAACAGTCGTGGGATTTCACCATAGATATCGGTTATTTTCTCGATCGATCAAAAATTTTGATTATCTACTCTCCTCTAAACATACGTAAGGAGAATAGTCGAGGTTCTTCCATAGCAAAACCTTAATAAGTACCTCATACGCGACAAACAGGTACGAGTGTTTCTACAGAGCATGCTTGAAATCATCGTACCAAGATTCCACAATTTCTTTCACGAGGCTCCACTAATCTTTAATCACCATGCGCTTATTCCCTGGCTAAGGGTGATACATCCTACTCGAAACGAAATCTTATCTTCGCTGGTTCCTGAAATCTTATATCAAAGGTGGGATTCACCAATCTCATCCTGATTTAGAAATTTATACTGCGCTGGACCATGCACTGGCGCGATCCTTCCTTTCAAAGGAAGTCTGGGGCATACTAGTTAATATTGTAAGCCAGCCCAAAGGAATATAAATCACTTCCTTCTCGACGACTTAATTCACATGTTCGGGATAAACCCTTGATCTTGTTTTGAGGATGTCAACCCATCCAAGAACTTTACCGACTTTACCAACCTCTTCCAATTTTAGGAATTTTCGATAAACACAAAATTCTTTGGTTGATTCTTCTCTTTCAACCAAACCTTACCTATGGGCAGTGCATGTAGAGACTACTCACTACGTCTCACTAAACATCTATGCTTCCTTTGAAATGTCTCACATTAAGTGACACATAATACTCCCCTTCCTTCCTTTGAGTATGCCGACAGTTCCGACCCGTGCTCTTCTCTCCACGAAGCGCACTTCTAGATCTCTTATACTATACTAACATCATTACTCTTTGTAGGTGCAAGTCGCTCTCACACTTGACTAATAACAACTCCGCTCCGGGTATGCTTCATAACAATTAAATTCTACTCTATTCAAGGAATACCAATTCTTGAATGGCTTCTCACAGCCTTCCAATCAAGTTAGGGCGTGCAATTTTAATTACACACCTATGTATGGATTATCGCCCCTCATGTGACGTTTAATCCACTCTATCACTTCCACTTCGTCAATACTATATCCACAAACATATATTTCACACGTCTGTTACCACGTCCCTTCAACTCAGACTATTTTAACTGTAGTTAACCAAGATGCCCACATTCTTGCAACACTCCGACCGCCCTGGGAGAGCGAACGACGTGCTACTCATATGTAGGACTAACTAAATTCAACGGAATAGAAGGAATAGGGCATTCAAATTCCATGACAATAAAAGAGGAATAATAATTCTCCACCTTCCTCAGATAAGTACAACAATTTTCCCAAATAGGTACAACAACCAAAATAAATCACTAACGCTCTATTCATCAAAATGATTACAGGTTATCTCTTTTGTATAATATAAAGTTCTTTCCAGATAATCCATGCTAAAAATCATTCCAACTCTTTATCATCGTTCCACCCCTCAACTCGTGGGGATAACTTTCAATGCTTTCCTACCACAAAAATCCGGCTCCAATGACCTTAAAACAAAATTCAACTTCCAACTTACATACATAATTACTTGATCCCATTTCGACCAGGGTACCGAACTCATGGAATAGTGACCAAACTTCTCCCTATTTCCAACCTTACGCTAAGTTTCATGCGTGGGATGTCTCGCAAAGCGAAATCCAAATAAGGACCCCCCGATACACTACTACCTAGCATTGTCGGTTATCGAAATCCGTTAGGTCCTCCGTCCATAGTATATACCCCTGTATTCCGTCCCTTGACAGAAAAGTTACAATTTCTCCCGTAATTATGCTTAACAAAGAACGTTTCACCAATTTCACTATCGTCCCGTATTGGTTGATGGTAATAGCATTTTACAAACCTCGGATACATACGATCGGAATTATCGAAATTCCCTTCCCTAATAATAGGGGTATAACTATTAACTCCCACATCTCTAAAGGATATATATAACAATGCACTCTTCCTATCACTAAGTCCGGAGTGCCAAACATAATACTGTGTCAAATCTTTTCGCTCAACGGTAAGTCCCGATACATACCGAATCATACTGACGAAGTCTATACATACATTGGCATCGAATATCTCGAGCCCACTACATCCTCCGAAGTCTCTTGGATGGAGAATATAAGTGCAAGTCCAACCTTCTTATAGGTAAAGTCTCGCCAAAGCAAACATAAAACATGTTGCACCAATGCAACTACTCCGATAGCCTTGCAATAAATGCCCACTATCATACTACCCATTTTTATAACGTTTTAACAAAGATAATATCATACTCGTGTATCGCATCACTACAACGAGTAACCTTAATAAAGTATGAAACACTTGTTAATATACTCATTCATCCTCCGCGGATAGTACTAAAGAAAAAATCCCGCTACACTAGGGTAAAATATTCACATAATAGTAACATTCACAATTATATGCATTAAGCTCGTCTCACATGCTAATTTAGCGATGAACAAAATATGGTGACTCGCTTGTGTCATATAAACACGTCGCATCCTCTAAGGATACAACTTATACTTCCATCCTGGCAATCGTCTTGACTGCACAAATGGTTTTCTGACGTAACACGTCTGCCCAAACCAAAACAAAATTATTTTTAATCGGCGTCCTTTACTAGGCACCGTATTCTTGTCCCTTTTTCTCACTTTGGAACATATTATCGCAAGCAATTTCACTCCGCCCCAAAATACCTCAATACATAATCCACTTATCACCTGTCCTACTAACCAGGTTAGGATTGTCCTTCTCTCGGACTTAATAGACTCGATTCTGGTTAGCCATCCTGGTTGTTCCCTTAGTTTTTTAGGCCATAAAGATCATGTTACTATCTATAATAGTACTTACTGAATTTACCATCACTTGGTAAGAATTTAACTATCTGAAGCATTTAAATGGTTTTCCTGATGTGTATCCACATCCTTTTGTGGTGCTATACCACCACCGTTGTATTCAGTCTTATTCTCGACTAAATTCTTCGATTCCTTTAACTTCCCCCACAAAGAAGCGTTATCATCTATATTGACAAAATATGAAATTGTCAACCTCTGTATCGGTCGTCCATCAGAATTACCTCATTGAGTGTTATCAACTATTACTACGTGTCGATCTCCCACTCGGAGTTGTTTCCCCCACTTGTATCTACATCTTCCGATACAAAATTCGCTAACGGTTAAGATTCATATTCACGAATGGACCCCTGACATGCCCTCTCTTGATGAGTTCAGAACCACATTTGCTTCTAATCCTAAACAGTTAAGGAAGGAACATACGGTCAACACTGCACCTAAGGTTCTCCTATAGGCATAACATTCCATTTCTAAAATTGGTGGTTGACTCCAACCATTATAACTTCGTCCCGAAAGCCAAGAAAATTTTCTCTAAATTTTCACTTTCAGTTTGCCACACTCCGTCCTATCTTTACGCCTTTAGATACTTTACCTCCTTTGGTAAACACATACAATTTTTCACGTTTCTAAAATTTTCCACTGACAGTCTCTACACGTTTTTGTAATGCATTGGGTAAGTTTACCCTCTCACCTCATTTGACTATAACAGCATTTGAAAATCATTGCTGCACCTTAGTCGCCTTTCTAGTCGTGGCTTCTCGTGCCATAATGGAGGTGACCTCGACTACGGTCATCTTCCTCGGATATATTTTATAATCTCAACTGAGCCCTGCCTCCTGATGTACGCTTAACGGTCCTCTTCTGACATCCGTCATCGCTCGGTATACGCACACATCCGAACGAAATTAGAATATTCTAATGTATACACATTATAGTAGGAGAACGAAATCTCGTTATAGGAATCGACAATCCTAAACATAGGGCTCTATAACAAACAAAGCAACGCTGAAAGCATAATACGCCGTACAGATCCTAAGGACACTAGAACCTGATGCTCTGATACCACCTGTGACACACCGCCTAATTAAATACCGGGCGATCACTCCTTTATTAAATTAAATCAAGGTGAACAGTTGGTTCATTCTTAGCATCACTGTCGTAAAATAAATTTTCCAATTTAACACCCTAAAATAATTAAGCTAAGTGTCAAAACCATATTTAAACATTAGTTTCCAAATTTTATTTAAAGAAAAATCGTTTATTTATTTATCAACAACATCTCAATAAATAAGAATCACACCCCAATAAACCTGGAACATAATCCAATTAATTTAAAGCATTCATCAATCGAATGTCAACATGCGAAATCTAAAGTAACACATCCACTGAATAAATCCCATAGTAACAGTACTGGAATTAACTGAAATACAAATGTCCAATAACAAAGAAATAATGGAAAGGGCTACACATGCCCATCTAAATGAAAATACTAAGAGTGGGTCTGAATGAATGAAGTCGTCTAATCAAGAGACCTGCAACTCCCACTTAAGCTGTAGCGCGTTCCTTCCAAGAGATCCTAAGCAAGACGCCCTTGTGGCTGGGCACCTGTAATACATACATATATATACAAGAGAGAGAGAGAGGGAGAGAGAGAGAGAGAGAGAGAGAGAGAGAAACGGGTCAGAGCCCGAAAGTGTGTTTAATTTAAAATACGTTTAGCAAGTATTTAAATTGATACAGGCCACTGCAACAACATATTAGTGCGACACTCTCTTGAGAAATTCTCACCTCTCTTCTAATGTGCACACCTATCGCACTAACCTTCCCAATGGTTTGTCTTATCATTTATCGCACTAATCTTCCCAATGATTTAACTTATCTTAGCTTACTCGTAAGATTCAAAATTTAACGATTCAACTGTTTGAAAAGACTATCTCAATTAGTAATCAAAGTTCTCATTTTGACTTTATTAATCAATAAAGTTTTCCAATTTCATATTATACTTTCTCAAAACAAGTATTTACAATTTGAGTCATCAACCATCTCCTACATATCAAATCATAGTAGGCAGTTCCAGATTTCATAATTTCATATATATATATTAACTACTCGAAAATATATATATCAACACAGCACCACACATAATAACTATGGTGCGGGCATACTCTATTATCCAAACCCCATATCACTCACATTAAGGGGAATACAAATTCGGAATCACTCTCGAATTATATTAACACATACTCAAATAATATTGAGACGAATTATAGATTCCAAGTCCCTTAGGACCGTCTGAACTATCACTGCGACAGCCTGTAACAAGGATATCTATACACAAACAAAATAAGGCAAATCATAAATTCCAAGTCACTAAGAGGAAAGCACATACCCGCATCTCTTAGGACCGTCTGAAATATCATTCCGATAGCCTGTACCAAGGATATCTATCTTCTAGGGTACAAGTCAATATCCCCCATAAAGGTCCCATCGAGATAAGACTGTCCCAGCGCGGAAACCTTAGGGATAGCAAGTAGCGTGGGCATGATTTTCCACATAGATAGTATATGCATACACAATCATATAACTATACTAATATTACCATATCAAAAATGGGTAAATTCTCAATTCCCATAATTACGTCATTCGCATTTATTTCACATTATATAGCTATCACGTATAGCCATTCACATCTTACTTTCCACTTAATATATAACGCTTCATGGATTCTATCCTCCCCATTATAAAATTCAGTAGGTATACACATTTTTCCCAAAGTAACTCTCTTACGTGTCTCTCTCTTTATCTCATAAATTTACCGACCCTTATGTAACTCCCAAAATACAATCTTTGCCCGACATCAAGGATCCAAAAATCTATTCACATGTCCTACTGGTCTTCCCTATCTCCCAAAACCTTTCATTAAGGATTCCCAAGAATTATCTCACAGTAAATTGAATTTAACTCATTTAAAAAAAGAAATAGGAGTATGCCAGGAGGGGTCGATCGATCGAGGTTTGGGGCTCGATCGATCGAACCTTCGATCGATCGAAGCTCTGGGCTCGATCGATCGATCAAACAGGTCTGCGAAAACTGGAGAATTGCAGTTACGGGTTTCCTCTACTAACATCAACAAATTCCATCTTTTCTAATCCCAATCATCCCATAATTGATACTACTAACCCTATATCATCATAATAGGTATTTTCAACATAAAGCATGTGGATTTCTGTCATTTAATCATGGATTAACAGCCCCAATTTCATACAAAATCTCAAGAACCCTAAAATTATCTTAAACATGGTTCTAACAATTATTTCCAGAATTCTCTTCTTATACACATCATAATTTCGTGGTTTAAATTCCTCTACATGGCAAGGGTTTCCAGAATTATCAATTAGACCAATACTACATGGATTTTCCTATCCTAAATCGGGTTTTCTTCCATTAAAACTCATCTTAATTACTCCTAAACTAATATGAAAGATGAATCAACGAAATAAGCAAGATAAACACTTGCCTGGGATTTTCAGAGGTCTGGTTTGGTGCCGAATTCGGTATGGTTGCATTCCCCGTCTCCCGATCTACGCGTTGGTGGTGGCGGCGGTGCAAACCGTTGAGTTTTGGGCCTTGAATTTGCCTTGAGAGCTCTCTCCTTCCTCTCCTATGTCCGTAACTTGTGTTTTGAGTTTCTAACCCTAGAAGGTAACCTAGGTATCTGATATAACTCTTCTAATTTTCGTTGGTTTAATTACCCAAAAATGTAAAATGACCAAAATGCCCTCCCGGGGTACTAATTAGGCCTAACAACGCCCTGAGACCCAAACGAAACCCCCGGGTATACTTTTCTGACTATCTCGACCCTTCCGGACGCGTTGGCGCACTCAAAACGACCATATGAACAACGTATAAAATATTCACTTTTATTTATCAATAATTAGTCCCGACGCGACACGGGCGCATCCTGACTCAAATTTCCAAAATTGACATTTTATTCACTCGTGACATTCAATATAATCAACATCATATATTACTTTGCTCAATAGTAATATTCAACAAATTTCCCATAATTACTAACTCTCGTCACGTTAGTAATTATAACATAATTAATTTCCGGATTTTTATTAAATAATTAACTCACATTAAATTTAATAACTCCCCAAATTAATATAGCATAAAAATACGGGGTATTACAAAAGTCATCGTAACGCTAAGGTCCTCAAATCAAATCACTTCACCACATCAATACTAGAAATACCTAAAATATGTACTACTGATATTAAAAATAAATCTCGTCTCCAAAATTAACGCTAAATATACTCACATCAAGATTACCACTTCTAACCTCAGTGCCTACAATGGCCTAACACAAAACACCCTATCTCCAAGAAACACGAATAACACATATGCTAGACCAAATATCTTAGATATTACGAATTAATAAAAGGAATCAAAGATAGATTACACATAAGCTATAATGGACTCAAAACCTATGAGATCTAAGATCATACTCTGATACCATCTGTAACACCCCGCGCATTCTGGCGTCAGCCACCGCCAAACAACGTCGGGTATCACTAAATAAAATATCATTCCCCACATGTGATAGAAATATAAGACATTAAATTTTTTCCACAAGATATAATCAAATTTATCCATTAAATACAACCATTCATGCAATTAAAATCCATTACCATTCTATCTCCAAAAATAAATCCAATTCTAAATAAATATAAAACCCAAATTAAACGAACCAATAATAAATATCTGATTAAAACTATAAATATCTATAGAACCGATTGACCCGCCAAATCCATAAATAAAAGTCTCATAATAAAAGCGACGGAATGGAAAGTAAATCTAAACTACTAATGCAAGTGAAACTAATCTCCAACTGCACTCAGAAAATATCTCCAATCACTCCTATGTAGATACTCTATCATTATGACTGACATATTAGTCAACGCAATGGGTCAGATATCATCGCATGAATACTAACTACTCCTCCCAATTAGGGTCCGTAAACCCACACAATAGCATTATACATGATAAACATCACCATAAATGATTTTAAATTAAACGAGATACATTAACATGCGAGTAAAAATAAACTAATACCATCTACTAACATAACTAAGCCATACCAATTGTTTAAGTCCAATTATTTCATTACAGCCTTAATTTAAACATTAGCTCTTATACTTACTTAATTTAATTATCCAATTATTTCTATTTGTGCAATACCACTATGGCCAGTCATCCCCTTATCGGTTGTGCACACACTCTTGTCATGCTTAAAGTTCTACACATTACACTCATTCCCCTCACTATAGCCAACCAACCCAAAATCTATCGTCTCTACCCAAACTAGTGAGGTTCCATGCACGAACCGTCCTTATAGCCAGTCGACTCGATATCTGTCAGCCCTGCACATACTCGTGATGCCAACACACACCCACGTTGCTATAGCTAGTCAACCCAATTATCGTTAGTTCTGCACATACTCACGACGCAAATTCATTTTAACACTCGTTTATTATATGAGGCATTAATTACAAATTGTCTCAAGTTCTCATTATCTTCTATTAGTCCCACCCTTATATCGAGAAGAATATCCTCAAACTACTCTTAGTCTCATATCTAGAGGTCTCCAAAATGCAAATGTATCCTAGCCTATTATTTAGGATGAATACTTAGCAATAGCTACTAACTAGTCTCGTTCTTAAGCTAACGAACCAACAAAACACCATAAAATTCAGCCCCAACCCGGAATCATCCATCCGTAAAAACCACACTATATGGTCATATACCTAAAATTTGTTACCAACAACTAAGGCCTACCTACTAGTCTCATACCTAGTAAGCAACCTAAAAGTGAGAGGACTAACAACACCAACAATCCCGTCGTCCCCGCGATGTCAATTATTAATAACACTACCGAATCACATATGGCATATTTTCAACCTATCACAACAAATTTTTCAATAAATTGCAAAATTAAAAAATTAATACATATCCCAATTATGTTCATTAAATTATAAAATTAATTAAAACAATTCATTTTCTAATCAATTTATAGAATTTCTATTCACAGGCATATTTTTGGGAACATATTACAATAAATCTCTACTCTACAAGATGCTCATAATTAACATGGTTTTACATGTCTAACTCACTTTATAACATCCCTACGATTTATTCTACATGCGAACGTCATAAATTCTAATGGCTTACTTGAAGAAAAAAGAGTCTTAAGTGCATATATACTGGCTACGATCGGGAACCTAAGGAGAGATAAGGGCGTGGCAACTAATAGGGCTAAGAAAACCAAATCCAAATCAAATTATAATCATAATCCAACAATTATAATTAACACCACTACATAATTATAATTGGAACTAAGCTCCTTAACTCAAAATTATATTTTGAGCTCCTCATAATTACTTACTTATTTCTCCTCATGTTAAGGTTACAGATACCCATTAATAAAATAATTTACTCATAATTTATTTTACTAACTTCTTTAAGTCCTTGAGCGGTCCAACTCAACTTATTTGTAGTTTTGGATTAACATAATCCACCTACAGGGTTTGACACATACAAAACTTATAGGAATCTCAAGGAGGTATTACAAGTCTCTATACCGATATGTGGATTCCATCTATAAAAGATTTTCACCATATTTTATTCACCATTACCTAATCTATCAAGATTAATGATCCAATAATGAATCTCACTTAATAGGTAAAATAAATAAATAACTAGTGCATGTGTCCATGAATGATATTATTATTAAGAGAATTAAGTAAACCAAATAATCATGAGGTGTACATTATCTTATAAAAGAAGTATAAGGACAATTACCACAAGGCGGTCCCATTTAATAAACAGGCAATATACTAGAACAATAAGTTAGCACTATAACTTTTTTGTAACTAAGATAGACCTAATAAAATATTGTTCTACATCCTAATAATAGCGTATCCACTTCCATATAAGACTGTGAACGATAAAACATATATGCCATAAGAACTGATGATGCGATCCTATGTGTATAAGTCGTACTCTACACACCATATCACCTACTAAGAAAAATAAAAGACACTAGCGATTTATAAAATAATGCAAATATTATGTCCATTCATGATTTTCCTCAAAATAGGAAAAACAAATTTTATTTTAACAATTAATCCATAATTAAAACTATTACATAAAGCATGCTATTAGTATACCTCTCTAACACTCTCCCACTTAGACTCAAAGCCTCACTGCAATGTATCTCACTCCCATTCCATCTACAAGACTATTAGAAGTCTAGGTTGGTAAGCTATTTGTGAAAGGGTATGCTAGGTTGTTATATATTGCAATTCTTCTAACTGTGACATCACCCCGTTGAACAAATTCTTTAATGAGATAATACTTATGCTCGATGTGTTTACCTCTCTTATGTCTCTTAGGTTCCTTTGAGTTAGCAACTGCACCTCTATTGTCACAATAAAGTATAGTAGCCAATTGATCTAAAGGTACCACTCCTAGATCTATTAGGAAGTTTCTAAGCCATTTTATTTACTTGGTTGCCTCGGAGGATGCCACATAGTCGACTTCCATAGTGGAATCAATGATATACCAATGTATGACCTCATTTCCTCTCAAGCTTGGGTCGACTCAAGCCAAACTTATGGAATGCAGTCACTCAAGGACTCTGGTAACAACCGTCTGAGACTCATCCTTCAACCAGGCCGAGAGCACATGCCATCAACAATGGGCCTAATGTCTCATCTCGTCTACCCTCAGGAAAGTCAAGACTTCATTAGATTGGTCATACGCTTGTCTCGACCTGACGCAAGTCAATCGAGACTCTACTCGATAGTTACCAACGTGATCAAATAATATCTCGATGGTCTATTACTTGTCTAGGACAAAACTTCCATCACAACTGGGAACATTTTACACCTAGCAAGGCACGTGGAATAGAGCACGCATAGGAGAGTGCGCGTGGTCTACGAGCCCCATGTGGACAAAACCGTTGCAATAACATCTTCCTCACATGTGAAGAATATCTCTCAATCATGATTTACAAGCACAGATGAAAAGTGGCTACTTTGCATTGGCCACTCCATATTGTACATGCCTATTGCATACCTGGGGTACACATGGCACCACCCCATCCGTATAAATATTCACCTTCTCCTACCTTGGGGAGAACCTCTAATTCAAAACCCTACTGAAACTTTGCTAAAATGGAAGCATAGAGAGATAAAGTTGAGTAATATGTATCCTAAGGCCATTAGAGCCCTTTTTTAGTTGAATTCACTCACACACATAGTGGAGTAGGCCTATATACGTTGAATCACTTATATACTATCTTATCTCCTCATTGCCTCACATCGTTATATATTTTCATACCTGTTTATACTCCATGGCATACTAAATTGAGCTCATATATTCATATTAATTTGTAGATACCATTTCTGGTGTCATCAATCTCGTGTCGCCTGTGGTAATGAGATTATCATCTTCTTACTTTCATTTATAGATACCTCATATCGAATTCTCTAGTGGTGGATCAACCTCACACTTGTTGATCTTGAACCACCATTGAAATATCTCTGGTTTGAGTTTCAAGCTTCCTTATAGTTCATCCAGCCCACTTACAATACACCTCTTGATCTTTTCGGTCACCGAAACTCAATGGCATCAGATCTACCAACAAGTGAAGGTCCTAGTTGCAATCAAGAACCACTACAATCTGAGATGACGGACATTGATGTTGCACTGTACTCATTGGCATCCAGTCATGACAAGATGTAGGAGAACTTAGTTGCCTTCAGTCAGAATTTATAACCATACTCACTGGCACCACGACGAAGATGATAACTTCGGCCGATAGGGAAGGCGCACCTCAGGTGATAGGGGGACCAGCCCCGGCCCCATTGAAGGATGCACCACTGCAGCAGAGACGTAGAGACGTGGCCGACCCAAGGCATTTACTCCTGTGAAGGCAAGGTCAAGAATGTAAGGATGACCATTGTGATGAAGAGTACGATATCGAATGCTGGAAGTCGTATAGGATTTCTATAAATACTGTAAGCTTGTGTTATCATAGCAGGGAAAACATTCAATGGTCGAGCCAATATTATCAACCAAGGGCATTAGCCTTGGATAGGCTAAGTAGAGGGTCAACCTTTGATAGGTTGGTCCCAGTAGGTGACTTGAGAAATCGTCTCTCCAGATCTTGAAGTATCACTGGTTCTAAGAGGAACGATAAATGTGACAACCATAGACCTTCAAGAGGCTGAGAGGGGGAACAATGTGTGGTGAACAGTTGACAAAGAAGGGTTGGTAGGGAGCCCTCAGTTCGCTCGACCGAGAGAGGGGGGGCTGGGGACAATGTTATTCCTGACATTGGAGAGATTGCAGTTGCGACCGATAGGCATTGGAATGTTTCCATACAACGATTGGAAGATAAGATCGGGGATATACTGAAGAGTTGAGAACCCTTGTAAAAGGGCTACACTAAAGGCTCTGTCACACCCCGCTAAATTGTGGCGTCGGCCGCAACCAAAACTAAGTCGGGCGCGAGTAAATAAAATACGATTCTTAGCATGAGACATAAATAAAACAATCCATAAGATTAATAATTGAATCAATATCAAAAGATAACAACCAATTGTGCGATAATATAGCCATCACACGTTAAAACTCCAAATAATAATCCAATCTCTAATAATGTAAAACTGAATAATCTCCAGCTGACTCCATAAAGAAATATATGAATAAAACCCATAACAACTTTAGAACCAAATGTCCTAATCAAAACTATAAACTGTGTCTCAATGTATATACGAAGGAAAGAAAATTAAAATAAACTAATACGCATAAAGTAAATAACTCCATCTGCACCTCCAAGAAAGTCTCCAAATAATCCTATGCAGCTTCTCCAGATTTATTCCTGAAAACATTAGTCAACGTATGAGGTCAGATCCCCGAGCATGAATACACACTACTCCCCTCAAATAGTGTATGTGAACCCAAACAATAGCATTATACATGATAAATATCACAATAGAATATTTTGATTAAACGAAATATAATTAAACGTGATAGATAAAGTCACTAACTACCCTCATTAATTGTTATTCACAATGCACACCAATATGATTTTAAATAATTAAGCCCCAAGTTGTTAATGTAATTAACATAACCCAATTTATTATTCTCCTCAAATTTATTATTAGTATAATTATAGCGGTCCTGCCTCCAGAGGTGGTCTCCCACCTAAGTTTTACACTTCCCCTTGTCAATAGCCAGCTGATCCGTTTACACTGTCGACCCCGCAATATGACAAGGTTATACACACGACACGACATAAACGGAAGATGACTCGTTTAAACTATTGGTCCCCACATTATTTCGCCACCAATTTTAATACCCGTTATTATATTAGGCATTAATTCTCATTTTCTCAAATTGTCAATTATCAAATTATCCCACCTTTTTTCGATATGAGATCCTCAAAATACCCCTTAGTCCCATACCTAAGGGTCCCCAAATTACACATACATCCTATCCTACATATAGGATGAATTACTAACATATATAACGTCCTATTCTCATGCCTAGGCTAGCGTAATAACGGTAAAGCATAAAAATATGCCCCACCCCGGAATATAAAACCCGACCAATCTACACTAAGTAATCCCATACCTAACAAGCATAAATTATAACCAAGGCCTACCCACTAGTCCCATACCTAGTAAGCATCCTATAATATAGGTGAGCAATATACTACCCACAAGCCCCTTATCCCCGTGATGGAAAAAGTGACTGAAACAGATCACAATTCAATATGAACAACATAGTAATTTAATCACAAGGGTCCCAATTTACTTTAAATAAATTACTAACACCTTCGTTGATTTCAATACAACTAATTCCATTCAATAATGTTAAATTAATTAACATGCAATAATCTTCAATATGACATAATCGTTCTCTTTTATAAATCATATTATTTTTTTATAAGTGTGTACGAGTCCCAAATAACATATAAATAATCCCATAAAATTCTACATGAGAACCTACACCAAAAACCATAAAAACCCAATAATCTAAACTACGCACCCAAGGGTTTCAAAGATTAATTCATATTTAAAAGTTTCATAAAAACAGTCTCAAAATTAGTTTCCATTATCTCTAATTAAGTTACTAATTGATTTTAACAAAACACTTGATTAAGGGTTTAGACGACACTTAAGACGCATAATACTAAAAGAAAGGAATAGAGTATTCATGCATGTGATTTAGATGAAGAAGATCTAAGTTAACAGTTGGATTCCTCTTGAAAAATTAAGAAAGAGTCGTTCTTGAACAGTCTTGAGAAAACACCAGTTAAGCCTTCAAATATTGAGTCAAACACTTGATTAAGTTTGGGGCTAAAGTTTATAGATGAAAAGGAAAATTTTTCAAGAGGTCTTCTAGTTGAAAAGTTGATGAAAAAGTGATTTGAAAAACCAAGTTACGAATTTGTTGTGATATATAAAGGATTAAAAGTTTGATTAAGAAAAGAGTTTTAATCAGATACAAACACTAAAAAAATATTACGGACAATAGGGCCATTGGAATTAGCTAAAATTTGGGGGGGTAGTAGCTAAAGATGAGAGAAAGCTGCACAAAAAATTTCAGCTCAATCGAGCGGCTAAATATTTTTATATATTTTTTCTAGAGAGTTTTATGATTTGAGGACTCTTAGAGAGTTTTATGTTTTGAGGAATCTTCTAAACGGCCCAAGACTTATATATAATCATATTAGGATTCTTGTAATCTAGCTTTCCGAATTATATATATAAAAACCAACATATTTAATTATTAAAAATAATTAAATCCAAAATTTTATTTTTCTCTAATTTTAGAATTAATTAAATAATTAATTAATAAAAACACGGGGTGTTACAGGCTCCCCTTTTGTCACAATGATAGTAAGTTATCCAACCCCGACTAGGTTCAAGCCGCCAGTTTTCACACCGAAATACAACGAGAGCAATAACCCTGTCCACTATGTTGAGATGTATCAGTCTGCAACCAATATCTACTCGGTCTTGGACGAGATGAGCTGATGGGCTTTCTCTAACACACTTACAGGTGATGCTCATGTGTGGTTCACCTCTCTCCCTAAAAACTCTATTGAAAATTTCAAGTAGTTGTCAGAAAGGTTCATACATAATTTTTTCTTCAGAGTGAAGCCCAGAAAGAAGACGACACTCTTACTGTATGTTAAGTAAGGAAAGAACGAAACCTTGAGGGAGTACATAGCCCACTTCAACAAGGAGAAATTAGAGTTTGAAGACTGTGAAGAGAGTATTTCTATGATCGCTCTGATGGGAGGATTGCAAAAAGGGAAGTTCCTTTGGAAGCTAGCCGAGGATCCTCCCAAAACTATGGCTGAACTCCTAACTACAACCATGAAGATCATGCATGCGGAGGAGGCAATGGATACTAAGGGAGACGATGAAAAGGGATAAAGTAGTGTAAGTAAGTTCCAGAAGTCAAAGGGAAAAGATGATAAGAAGAGGTCGGCGGCTGACAAGTTCATAGACTACACCCCACTAACGACCATCTCAGATCATATCTTGGATGAGATAAAGAATGACTGATCTCTTAGGTGGCCGAGAAGTTAAAATCTCCTCCTCACAAAAGGGCAAATGTAAATAGTGTGAATTCCACCAAGACCATGGCCATACCACTGATAAATGCTTCACACTAAAAGGTGAAATAGAAAATATGCTGAAGCAGGGGGACATTGAAAAAGTACATAGATATGAGGGGTGGCCGAGATGACACCCTGAAGAAAAGAGATGATAGGTGTACACCTAATGGTCTAGTGAATGAGGATGATGATGCATCAGACGATGATGAAGTGGCCGCCCTGACCTCCCACCGAAGATAACTGATCTTAAAGGTCAGTTAAATATGATCTCTCTAGGGGTGAAAATGATCTGTGGAGAACTTACAGGTGGCGGAAAAGAAACTGCTGATAGAAAAGCTCATGTGGTAGAAGCCAAATTTCTCATTCCAATGCCTAAAGAGGTGAACTCGACAGCTGTTGAGCTGGAGAAGGGTAAGAGAACAAAAGTTTATATGAATACCCTGATTATTGGTTTTTGAGGTTGGATTTCAAGGGGATCCTAGCCCCATATGATGACCCTTTGGTGATCACCACCTTAATATATGTGTATGAAGTCCTTAGGATATTAGTTGATGGTGGAAGCTCGATCGATGTGATGTTTTGGGATTGTGACAGGGGCTTAGGATTGAGAAAGAAGAGACTTATCCCGTATCACCAACCTCTGATTGAGATTTAGTGGAGAGAAGGTACAGTCCCTTGGAATTTATGAAATGGATGTTAGAATGGGGAACAGTTGGCTGAAGTGTCTCACAAGGAAGATCAGTTTCTTTATCATGGATGAGAACATCTACTCGGACTACAACATAATCATAGGACGAGTACCCCTCAAAGAGTTTGAGTTAATGCACTCAACAGTTCAACAAATGATAAAATTCCCAACTCCTTATGAAGTATGGAAAGTTCAGGGTGAACTAGTTGAGGCACGCGAATGCTACATCAATTCGGTCGAGGAGAAAGAGGCGCATAAGAAGGCCACCACAACTTACAACATCGACATTCTTAACCCTGGAAAAAAGACAAAGCTGAAAAAGGGTTGAGGAGGTAAAATCCGTCGTCCTAAATGAGGATGAACCGAAAAAAACGTCCAAATCGACAAAGCCCTTAAGAGAGAGATTAAAGAAGAGTTGATTAAACTACTCAGAGAGAGACACATAATTTTTTCTTGGATCCACGAAGATATGCCGATAATTGATTTGGAGGTCCTCTCCTATAAGCTCAATGTGCCTGAGGGGTCAAAGCCGGTCAGGCAAAGGCAAAGATTCTACTCCATAGAGAAGTATGATGTTATCAAAGATGAGGTAAAGAAGTTGGAAAAATTCGACTTCATTAGAGAAGTTATCTACCCATAATGGTTAGACAATGATGTAATTGTTTTGACGACTAATGACAAATGGAGAATGTGTGTTGATTTCACAGACTTAAACCAGGCATGCCCCAAAGACAGTTTCCCTCTGTCAAGAATAGACCAAATGGTTGATGACATGACCAGGCACGAACTGATGAGTTTTATGTATGCCTACTCAGGTTATAATCAAATATCCATGGACCCGATCGATGCCGAGAATACCTCATTCGTCAAGGAAAAAGTTAAGTATTGCTACATGGTAATGTCATTCGGCCTCAAGGACACCGGAGCCACATATAAGAGGCTGGTGAATAAAATGTTCGAGGGTCAGATAGTTAAGACCATGGAAGTATATGTGGACGACATGCTCACCAAAAGTCTCGAGGCCAAGATGTATGTGGCCGTCCTAGAGCACACTTTCAACATGATGGATAAATATCGGATGAAACTGAATCCCTCAAAGTGTGTCTTTAGTGTGGGGAGGTAATTTTTTGGGTTTTATTGTCAATCAATGGGGGATAAAAGTTAACCCAGAAAAAAATCAAAGCTTTAATGGAAATGAAGATTCCTAATACAATAAAATAAGTTTAGAGGTTAACCGAACGAGTTGCAGCACTTAATAGGTTCGTATCCAGGGTAACAGAGAAGTTTCTGCCCTTCTTCAAGGTGCTTAGGAAAGCCTTTAAATGGAACGAGGAGTGTGAGAAGGCCTTTCAGGAGTTAAAGGTCTACCTAGGCTTCTCACTCTTGTTGTGAAGACCTGTTTAAGGAGAAAAATTATATTTTTACCTCGTTGTGTCTGAGTCGGCCATCAGCGCAACAATTTTAAGAGACGATGAGGATGTCAAAAATCAAGTCTATTTCAATAGCAAGGCTCTTCAAGAGGCCGAGCAGAGATATCCAAAAATGGAGAAATTGTCTTATGATCTCATTAATGCATCTAGGAAGATGAATCCCTACTTCCAAGAACATACCATGGTTGTCTTAACAGACTCCCCTCTTAGGTAGGTCATCCATAAACCTGAGAAATTGGGTAGGCTGAAGGTCTGGTCCATAGAGTTTGAAAAATTCGACATTTTCTACCAGCCAAGAGCAACTATCAAGGGGCAGTAGGCTTATAAATGGATCGGATTCGGACCGGATCAGGCAAGTCCAAATCCATATCCGTTTAAGTTAAACGGATTCAGATCTGATCCAATTATCAATCGGATTATCTATTAGGGTTTCAAATCCATATTCGTTTATGTTAAACTATCTGACAAATTATTTTTTATTAATTTTTATAATAATGTTCATTAAAAATAAATAAATAATGATATGTCAAAACTTATACTTTTAACCACTTGATTTGCAACATTTTAATTTTCAACTCTTAATAGTCGTATGTGTGTGTGTCTTTTTCCTTTTATAAGAGGGATATTTATTTTATATAATATTATAACTATCATAATATATATTTAAAATATTATTAAATACAATATATATTAATTAAATATATATATATATATATATATATATATATATATATATATATATATATATATATATATATATATTAAAAATATTAATCATATCGCAGTATATGAATCCAAATCTTCTCCATTTAATAAACGAGTAACTGAATTTTAGGCATGATCCATATTCGTTTAAATTGATCAGATTCAGATTTAGATTCGAATAAAATCCGATCCATTGGCAGGCCTAAGGGGAAGGCCCTAGATAATTTTGTAGCCGAGTTCACATGGGACGGGGCTAATGAAGAAGAGATTGTGAATCTAGCCTATGAGCAAGAAAGAAGAACATGCCTACCCTTGGATGAGGCCGAGACGAGTATGGCTAGGAGTGTAGTGTCTAAAAATGAAGAAGAAAGACTTTTATTAAAAAATGGAGCGTTAGAAAAGGGAAACTTTGCCGAAGAAGTTACTATGTGGAGTATATTTGTTGATGGTTCCTCCTATGAGGAAGGGAGTAGAGCTGGCCTCATAATGTCGGCTCCATATGGGACTGATATAGAATAAGTTTTGAGATTCGAGTTCAATGCATCCAATAACGAGTCAGAGTATGAGGCCCTTCTTTCTGGTCTCTCCCTCGCCAAAGCACTGAATGTAAGTCAGTTATTAGTTAAAAGTGATTCCAGACTGGTTGTGAAGAAAATCCTAGGAGCATACAAGGCGAAGGATGAAAGGATGGCTAAGTATATATCCAGAGTAAAAGCAATGCTAAAGCACTTCGATTAGATAAAGATCAAAAGTATACCTCAACGAGCCGATGCCTTGGCTAGATTATCCTCATCAATCAAAACCGAAATAAAAAGGTCGGTGCCTGTAGAGATTTTAAATCGTCCCACCATTAAAGAAGAAGACACTATGGTTGAGTTTTTCTTAAGCCTTGAGATTGGAGAATCCTGGATGGATCCTCTCATCCGATATATAAAAGGTGGGTAACTATTAGACTCCAAATTGGAAAGAAAGAAGCTCAAATACAAAGTTGCTAAATTTTCAGTCATTAGGAATGTCCTGTACAAGAAATGATTTCTTCTCCCCCTGCTCCGATGTGTACATTCGACAGAGGTGGATTACATTTTGAGAGATATATATAAAGGTTATTTTTCAAACTATATAGGGGGAGATATTGGTCAAAAAGGGTGGTCACCCAGGGGTATTGGTGGCCGACATTGGCTAGGGATGCGGTCAATTATATAAAGAGATGTGACAAGTATTAGACATTTTCTAGCATCCCTTATCAGCCAAATCAGCCTCTATCTTCTATCACCTCTCTGTGGTCATTTTTTTCTTAGGGAATTGATTTGGTGGGGCCATTATCTAGGGAAACTAGCAACTACAGATACCTCATAGTGGCGATCGACTACTTCTCAAAATGGTTTGAGGCAGAGGCCATGATCACAATCACTGAGATGAACACCTTTATGTTTATTTGGAGGAACATCATTTGAAGATACGATCTACCTCATACCCTTATCTCATACAATGGAAAGCAGTAAAAAAATGATTCAGTAGAAGCCTATTATAAAAGGGTTGGCATTAAGAAGTTTTTCTCAGCCCCAGGCCGACCTCAGGCAAATGGTCTAACAGAGGTAACCAATCGAACCATATTGGATGGGAAAAAGAAGGAGTTAGAAGACGCCAAAGGTCCCTGGATTGATGAAGTGCACGTTATCCTGTGGGTGTACAGGACGATAGAAAGAACTTCGATAGGATAAACTCCTTTCATGCTCGCTTACGGCTCAGAGGAAGTAATCCCTACAGAAATTGGTTTGCCAAGCCATAAGGTTCAGACCTACAATCCAAAAGCAAATGATGAAGAGAGGAGGTTGGATCTAGATCTCATTGACGAGAGAAGAGAAGATGCAGAAATTAGGTAAGCAGCCTATCAACAAAAAGCTACTAGGTTTTAAAACAAAAGGGTGAAGGCCAGGACACTAGAAATAGGAGACATAGTTTTAAAGAAGGCTTAGTAGAAGCCAAATAAACTCCATCCTAATTGGAATGGTCTTTACAGGGTAACATAAGAAGTGGTTCCTGACACATATCATCTCGAGAATTTAAAGGGAGAGACATTCTCGAATCTTTAGAATGCCGATCATTTAAAGAAGTATTATAAGTATGACTTTGTATGAGTTTCTTCCATTATTGTATCATTTTGCTAAGAGAAAAGTTAATGAATGAAAAATTGCAATTGTTCTCTCCTATTCTTGATTGTATGATTAGTTAGGATTGTATGTTTCAATTCATCCCAAGCTATGGAACATCACTAATGTGGTGAAGTAGCTTTACCTTGCTCTTGGTGACATGATAGTTTGGATGGGGATAACGTCATCTATGGACTCTCAATAACACCGAGAGGGTGAAATAATAGTAACATCATTAATTTGGGGAAAAACTCTCTCCGAAGAGACGATAGTGTTGGACAAGATAAATCTCGTCCATACACTCTGAAAATGACGAGAGGGGACTTGTGATATAACACATAATTTGGTGAATTCAATTTCAAAAATCATTCTATTATGGTTCATCTTAAGATCATTAGTTTGGTGAAAAAGTCTCTTAGCCGAGATAACAGTGCTGGACGAGATAACCCTTATCCATACACTCTTAAAACGACGAGAGGGAACTTGTGATATAACACCATTATTTGGTGGATTCAAATTATAAAATAATTCTATTATGGTTCATCTTAACATCATTAATTTGGTAAAAAAACTCTCTCGACTGAGATGACAGTGTTGAATGAGATAGCTCTCGTCCATAAACTCTCAAAATGACGAGAGGGGACTTGTGATATAACACAATAATTTGGTGAATTGAAATTCAAAAATAATTCTATTATGGTTCATTTTAACATCAATAATTTGGTGAAAAACTCTGTCGGCCGAGATGATAGTGTTAGAGGAGATAACTCTCGTCCATACACTCTTAAAATGATGAGACAAGAATTGTGACATAACATCATAATTTGGTGAATTCAAATTCAATTATGGTTACTTGTTAAACATCAGTAGAATTTTCTAGACATGATGCAAAGCTAAAATAGGAAGTATGCAATAGCAAGAAGAGACGACAAAAGTAAGTAACACAAGAAATATCATTCATCATTTAAAATAATTTGAAGGTGTAATGAAAGTGTTTAGACAAAAGTGTTATAAAACCATCTCAAAGATACAAAAATAAAAAACCAAATATAACAATTGTTTATAAGTATTACATCAGAAAGGGGCTAATAAGGCCACACACGACTGCCCAGAATAAGAGTCAATCATGGGTCTCTTAAATAGGAGCCTTAGAGGTAGAAACACTAACATTTTATGGAGGGATATTGCTGTCGGCCCCGTCACCGTCGACACCACCTTCGACCACATCTTTAACATTCTCGATCAACTCCGTAGGATTGTCATTATAAGTCTCTATTGGATTCTCCACCTTAGCCTGATCAGTCCCGAGCAGGAGGTCGTTGAAGTACATACCTTCAAAGTCCTGAGGAGCCAGAGTCCCTGAGGTAGCATGACTTAGTGCGGACCATTGGCCGACGATTTTTATACCTCTTTCAAGGTAATCAAATGAGTCCCCCGAACTCATCAGACTCTTTGAACTCGACCACGACTCGTGACCTTGCCTCGTCCAAAGATGCCTTGACATCAACATCAATCTCTGTCTTCTTCTTATTGGCCAGTTCCTGCAGGGTCTTCTCATGATTAGCTTAAAATTTTTCCATCGCCTGACTCTTCTCCTACACAACCAATGTTTCTCTCTGAATCTCTTCCCTCAGCCCCTGCTCCATTTTCTCAGCATCTCTTACCTTCTAGATTAAAGGAAGATTTTTCTCAACCCAATCTCCCAGGCAGTAAAAGGAAAGCATAGAATGTAAAAAATGAAGAACAGAGTTAGTACTAGACAACACTTACAAAAAATTAAAAACTGTTGAAGTTTGAGAATATAATTGAATGGCCCTGTGAAGGACAAAGTCAGTAAGAAAAAAGAGTTCATGGAGCACAAGAAGTTCTTGTTGGCATTAGATATCAGGGAGGCGACAACGTCAATATATTTCTTGGTGCTCCCGATCAAGCTCTCGTCGTTAAGTTTTAACAGGGCTAGACGAGCAGCAAGGGGGTCGTCGATTGAGATGTGGATTGCCTTTTCTATCCCTTTGTCATTATGACCCTATTTTTGTTGGCGGTGGGTGACGATGTCCTCCACCCATTTCTTCCTCTTCCTGGTCTTCTCGGCTCGGTTGGGGTCGCCCACAATTGACTTCTTTTGCTGGCCACTGGTGGTTTCTAGTTTCCTTCCAAACTTGTTTACCATGTTTGTAAGGTTAGGAGAGACCATCTTCTAGAGAGCTTCAGGGACACCAGTTGGACGACCTATAAAAATTTGAAGTTAAGCATCCGAGATCTCAAAGCCGACACTACAATTAAAGATGAGGTTACAATAAAAAATGAAAAATAAACTTACAGATTTTAGTAAGAGGACCAATATCTAGTCCCATCTCAACCAAGTTGTTAGGGGTCATATGGTCCTTATATCTAACAATACCATCCCCCTCACCTTGGACTCTAATAATCTTGATCTTCTCTTAGTTGTCCAGACCCAAGCCGGGCTCAAGCTTTGCAGCCACGAACATCTTACACCATTTCTAGGGACCCTCAGCTCGAGGGAAGAACATGCGTGATTGGTTGGAAACTCCCATGTGCCAGATACAAAGAAATATCTAGTCTTCCTATCATGGTCGACTTCCTAGCTACAAAGTGGTAGTAGCCAGGCTGAGCCCTCATACAGGAAATGTTGTAGCATGCCTTAAACATGCTAACTGGAAGCTCGGTTCCATGGAAAAATTTCTAGAGCAAGATAAAACCGAGAAGGATTCCCCAAGCATTCGTAAAAAATTGTCCAGGGCCTAAGTCTAGATTAGTAAGGATAGTACGCACAATGGTATTTCTAGAGCAAGATGAAAGCCTATCTTGAACATTTGCTCGTATATTACCACCTCGCCAGGTTGGTCGCTAGAAGATCTCTCGGACTCATTGGGATCTTTCATCGTGATATTAGAGTTAACGTTGTATAGATGCCACCAGTACAAGAGGTCTACATCACTAATGTAACTCTAAAACATTTGAGTATAATGAGTATCCAATGGTTCCTCAGCCTCATCTCCTGAGTTGATGACATTGGCGGTTGGTACTCCACTTGGAAATCTATTCTGAAATTCCCCCTTAGTCATGGCCAAGATAAGGACAACCATTTGAATGGGGGGATGCGCAATGGTGAATCTCGGATCTTCACGGATTGATTCATTGGCAGACAGTACTGCCTCATCATATTGAGAGCCCATACTGTTGGCCCTACGAGGGTCGTTGTAGAGTACCTCTACCTCATCGGAGTTTTTTTATCCCGTCTCGGTAGTACGAGAGGTAGGAACTCTCATGGAATGGGAAAAAGAGTCAACTTCCCCTGAAGCCCAAGCCCACACCCTATAAGTTGAAGGACTATAACCATCAAAAGATGAGACGTTGATAGCGTCATCACTCGCAGACGATTCTACACTCATTGTATCATCACAAATGACAATCGTTGGGGGATAACTTATGAAAGGAGCGTCTCATCTCACAACTGCAGGAGGATGAAATGGGGAAGTATTGTCTTATCTCTTAGCTATAGGAGGTCAGATAATAGCAAGAGGAATTGGGTAGATATGGCACAAAGGATATGCCTTAGCCTGGCGTCTATCCTCGGCTTCGAACTCGTACTCACAGATTTCACTAAAGATCCTCTCCCTCAGGTTTGGGAATTAATCAGTAAGCTCGTACAGTTTCCATAACATTCAAAGGATAAGCCTAAACTTATAGTAAAAAATAATAAAAAACTTACAAATAACTTTCAAGTTTGACTGGGTAGACTAAACAATAAAAGTTGGAAGCTGATTGGTTTTCACCGAGAACGGTTCAAGAATAGAATCAAACCCCATCAGAGAAGAAGACCGAAGTTTGACCAGAAACTTCAGAGGGGGAATAACTAATCAAAAAGTCACTGGGTGGAAATTAAATATAAAACCCTAAAACCACCACACTCAGCTCTCAACTAGCCTTAAAATCGACCAAGAAAGTCATCGAAAAAATTTAACAGTCGCTGAAAAATCCAAAATTCTCGAAATGATGTTAAATCATTGGAAAATCTAACAAAGAAGAGAAATATGGAATACCTGAAAGAGATTCTTACTCAAAATCACAAGGAAGAACTCTAAGATTGCCAAAAAATGCTCGAATAAGTAGAGCGAGAAGAAAGATCTGAAAATGGTTCAAATTCTAGAGAGAGGAATTGTGCACGAACAAAGAAAGAGGAATAAAAATGGTTTTTATTTTTTAAAACTGATTAAAATTATTTGGTACAAATTCTAAAAGAAGCCATCATTTGGGTGCTAAGCCCTAAGCACTCTAGCCGTCACCTACGCTTGGGAAATATGCTTCCTAATAGGAACTAAGGCATGTGTAACCTTAAGTCTGACAAACCACAAATTAAGTGCCAATTGTCACATCCTCACACCCCTTAATAAATTAACATCTGACAGGTCAGATATCATAAGTTGCAATCTGACATTTTTACCCCTCAGTGTCCTATCTACATAGAAGACTAGGGGCTAGGGGTTGATTGATATACCATTGTATGACCTCATCCCCTCTCAAGATTAACTCATTCTAACCTTACAAAATGCACTAACTCAAGGAATCTAGTAATAACCGTCACAATCTCGTCCTTCAACCAGACCGAGACCACATGCCATCAATAATGGGCCTAATGTCTCGTCCCGTCTACCCTCAGAAAAGTCAAGACTTCATCAAACTGGTCATATGCTCATTTTGGCCTAGCACAAGTCAGCTGAGACTTTACTCGACAATTACCGACGTGATCAAACAGTATCTTGGTGGTCTCTTACTCATCCAAGCTGACACCTCCATCGAAGTAGGGAACATTTGACATCTGGTAAGGTGCATGCAATGGAGCATGCATGGGATGCGAGCCTCACGTGAACAAAACTGTTGCAACAACATCTTCCTAACGTGTGAAGAATATTTCTCAATCATGATTTACATGCACAGATGACAGGTGGCTACATTGCATTGTCCACTCCATATTGTACATGTGTATTGTATGCATGGGATATGGACGGAACCACCCCAGCCATATAAATATTCACCTTCTCCTACCTTGGGGAGAACCTCTAATTTGAAACCCTACCGAAACTATGCTAAAATGGAAAAATGGAGAGAAAAAGATGAGTGATCTGTATCCCAAGGCCATTATAGCCATTTCTTAGTGGAATTCACTCTCACACACACTAGAGTAGGCCTAGATGGGTTGAAACACTTATATACTGTCTTATATCCTCCTTGCCTCATCTCCTTATATATTTGCATACTTATTTATACTCCATTGATATATTGGATTGAGATCATATATTCACGTTGATTTGGTGATACCAATTCTGGTGTCATGAATCAACAATGTAAAATTTATTTATACTCCTCTAACTAATGGCACCATGTTGTGGGTAAACATATATACTGAGGTAAACTCTTTGGAATCTCTATTAGATTGAAAATCTGAGTCAATGTACCCAATAGTTACTAAACTCTCTTACTGGAAAACTAACATATAATCTCATGTCCCTAAGGTACTTGAGTATTTACGTTCTCATGGTCTAGTGTTCTTTCCGAAAGTTAGACCGATATATACTAACCATGCCAACAACAAAGAAGATATTAGGTCTAGTGCATAACATGGCATATATAAGGCTCCCAACTATCGAAGTATAAGGGATTCTTTTCATCTTCTCTACCTCATTAGGTGTCTTAAGACACTGATCATTGGATTGAGATATTTCATGTTTGAAAGGGAGGAACCCTTTCTTGGAATCTGGCATGCTAAACCTAAAAATAATGGGATTGATATAAGTCACATTTGATAATCCCGACATCCTATTCTTCCTATCTCACATAAGATTGATCTTAAGGATGTGTCATATCGAATTGGATGGAAAACCACATTCTAATCGAAGACAACACTCCAACATCATTTTTAATAAGAATAATGTTATCCACATATAATACTAAAAACATCACTACTTTTTTGTTGCACTTCTTGTACACACAAGACTCATCTAGACATTGATCAAAACCAAAAGATTTAATTACCTGATCAAACTAAATTTTCCAAGATCTATATGATTGCTTAAGTCCATAAATGGACTTTTTAATCTTCCAAATTTATGATCTTGGCCTTGAGCTATAAAACCACCTGGCTACACCATATAGATACACCCATTAATATTATCATTATGAAATTCAATATTCACGTCCATTTTCCAAAGTTCATAATCAAAATGAGCCTTAATGGGTAGGTGAATCCGGATGGACTTCATCACAGCTACCGATGAGAAGTTTTCCTAATAGTCGATGCCCTCTTTCTGAGTAAATCCTTTTGCAACAATTTATGCCTTAAAGGACTCAACTTTCCCATCCACCCCTTTATTCCTCTTATAAACTCACTTGCATCATTTGGATATTATCCATTTGCATGGATTTACAAAATTTCAGACATAATTGGAATACATAGATTCCATCTCACAATTCATATCTTTAAACCAAAGACTAGCATCTTTGTTTAGGATAGCCTCGTTATAGTCACAAGGATTAATTTTGAGTTCATTAGGGACCTTGTAATATGACTCTCCCAAGAACATAAATTTTTTAGATTGACATACAATCCTTTAACAACGATGATCTAGTCCATGTGATGGTGCATTAGTGTCAACACGTTGTGTTATTTCATCCTGTATTGGTGGTGTTGAAGAATCTTATTGGTTCCCTCTCAACTCTTCAAGAATAAATTTACTTCTAGGTTTATGATATATTATATAATCCTATTCCAAGAATTGAGCATTGGTGCTAAAAATGACCTTCTAACCCTTAGGATCATAGAATAAATAACTCTTAATTTCCTTAGGATATCCTACAAAGAAACACACTTCTGATCTTGATTCTAACTTACTGGTATCTTTCTCATGCGTGTGTCTGGACTAACCGAGATGCGATATGCTTCATGTCGACCTTGTACCCTATCCATAATTTCTTAGGTGTCCTAGAGACCACCTTTGAAGGTACCAAGTTTAGTAAATAAGTTATCTTTTTAAAGCATGTCCTGAAAAGGAATCTTGGAAATATGTATAACTCATCATGGATCTAATCATATCCAAAAGAGTCTTATTCCTCCTTTATTGTAAACTATTTTTCTAAGGCATGATGATTCTAGGAAATCACCCTTTAAATTTGTATGTGCAACTCAAGCTCAAACACAACACAATAATGGAGATATGCAAACAGATATGAAAATAAGAGAAGGAGGTGAGGAGAAGAGGAGGAACACTGGAATCTAAGTGGTTCATCTTTTCTGCCTACTCTACTTTATAGGGATGTGAGGTTTTTACTATGAAAATGAGGCTCTAATGGCCTTGGTTGTACGACAACAAGCTCCCTCTCTACTGAAAATTGGATAGAGTTTGGCTAGGGTTTATAATTTTTGGATCCCCTCCACTAGGGAAGAATATAGGTATATATAGTGCTTGTGGTGCGCATTGCACCCCCAACCATGTAGGAAGCATGTGCATTATAAAGCTTCCAATAGGGTATGGACACTTGCCCATGACACAACTATGTAATGATGATGTACTATTCCCTTACGTGCTCCTATGATCTTGTTATAACTACCTGCCCATGTGGATTGGTCATAATGGAAACCTATGTCACATGTGAGATGTATGTCACTCTGGGAGGTCTCGATCTGTCCAATATTGATATGTATGATGTCTGGTTGAGCAGCAAACGGGCGGGACTGAAGTGTGGCCTCGACTATTTGGGTGGTGCTAGGCAGAGACAAGACTGCTTAGGGACTAATGATCCAACGGTTCAACCTTGACATATATGACCTCTATTAGGTTATGACTGATGAACTTATGATAATATAGCGGGTAGGTTTTGTCCCATCAGATTGGTATGAGGCTTAGATTATTGACGAAGGGTCATTGTAGAGGACCCCCTACTATATGTTTTGAGGAGTGACAAGGGTCAGTTGGATGAGTTGAGTCTAGCTTAGAGACAAGGATACACATGGGTATATCAATCACCCCAGACCTTAGTATTCAGTGTGAGTTGAAGGCTGAGGGGTAAAAGTGTCTGAGGTTAGATGCTGACGTGATGTCCTTTATTGAGGGTTGAGTTGTCCTTTCACTGTCAGCTTTGAAAGGTTAGATAAGAGCCCTTGAGTGGAAACTTGACAGTTATCCTATGGATTAGCATATGGCCTAAGAGTGATGGCTGCAGGACCATTGTAGGAAGTTTTTCCCTAATGATGACTTCATGGGAGAATATGTGCAATCATTAAACCTATTTAAATGTTTGAAAATCCTATTTTCTCTTTCTTTTTCACCCTTATTCTCTGGCTCAAACTCTCTCTAGAAAATCCGACCTCCTTCTCTCTCTCCTCTGTTCAAGCATTTTCCAACCACTTTCAAGGCTTCTCTTAGTTCCTCCGGCGTCATTCTCCACTCAAGTAACCTTCCTTATTTTTCCTTAATATTTTAAGGTTTTTATCCATTTTTACCTACTATAACTTTTTTCGGTGAGTTCCAAGCTTTTTTGGAAGCCCTAGGTGGAGGTTTTAGGGGTTATTTTAGGAGGTTCATTGGTGGTTTTAAGATTATGTTAGTGGTTTAGGGTTTTCTAGGCTTTTCTCTGCCTTCCTTTCCCTCTGTTTGAGTCATCGAACTTTCTCCAGTTATCTTCTATGGGGAGCGCCAACTCTGTGTTCTTGAGTGTTCTTGGTTATTTTTAGCAAAAACGATTCATATTCTACTGTTTAATCTTTAGGACAACTTAGGTTAAATCACTTGGATGCTTAAGACCTTATACGAACCATTGACCAAATTCCCCATCTTGAGGGTCATATTCTTAGGGAAATACGAAAGTTTGAGGCAGAGGCCAAGATAAGAGTCAGATTCGACCTTCTACGCCCCATTTTTCTTATTCCCTTGGTTGTCGTCCATCCTCCGCTCATTTAAATAAATGATATTTTCCTGAGCGGAAGCTCATCCTCATCTTCATAGGACTATAGTCCCTATGCTTCCAGGGTACCTAAGGAGGCTGACTCCAATAAGGAGGCTATGAGAGTCTCTCCATCTTGTATAGCTAATTTAGGGGTTGTCGTGTTAGGTGACCATGACCAGGATACTGAGGCTTTGGTCCCTGAGGGGCTAAGAGTTATTATTGCCCAAACCCATTTACAAATGGTAATTCCTATATTTTCCATGACCGAGGGGGAGTTTTGGAGTTTATTTCCAAGTGGAGTACCGATTGTAGAGATCATTGACTCTGAAGATAAGGCTGAGGAAACACAAGATACATCTTATGATCAAAAGTTTAAGAGCACAGTCAGAGACGTTGGCCTTTTATACTGGAGGCATTCATATGAGATTGCTTTCGATATTAACACCAGGGTCCCTGAGGAGGCTGAGAGGGCATTTGATGATCGGTCAAGCTAGATTGCTGTCTATGAATAGATGTTCGAGGTCGACTTTTTCCTTCTCGTTCATATTATTGTCCAGACTATACTTGATAGTCCAGGTCTGGCCACAATCCAGCTTTCTCCTAATGTGTGGAGAATTTTTCTCAGCTTTATATCTCTATAGAAGTTCTGTTTCAACTGCGAACTTCCAGTTAGTGTGTACAAGGACTATTATACTGTCTCTTTCACCAAGGCCCAACATGGCTATTACCACCTCGTAGCCAGGAAGTCCACCAAGAAGGTTGTCCATGTCAACCAAACATCAAACCATCATTTGAAGCCTCAATATTTTTTTGTGTCTGGTGCATGGGAGTTCCATTCTAATGTTGCTTTCTCTGACTCAGAGCCGAGGGTCCCACAAAAATGGGTGATCGCATAAATATATGCCAAACTTAACCCCTGCCTGAGTGTAAATAACTGGGATAGGTTCGAACAAATACGAGTACAAGGGGAAGATGGTGGGATCATGTAATTCGAGAAGCTCATGACCCCTAAAGTCTACGACGAGATGGTATTGGGTGTTGACTCCCTCACTGAAATGCATAAGTCTCTCCTCTAAATTTTAGTGTCGCCTTTAATTGATCTTTACTGCTGGACTTGCAAATATTTGATGTTGAACTGTGATGTCATCTTTAATTGATTTTTACTGATATTAATCTCTTCTATCTTTTTGTACATCAGACAGACAACACATCAGAAGCTATCTGGAAGATGGTTGCCCCCAACATCTCTTCCATGTTTAATAAGTTGGAGAAGAAGTTATATCCTCCAATCCCAACCAAGAAAACCACTATTAGTGACCCCGATAATGCCGAGGCTTCTAAAAAGAGGAAACAGGTGGTGGATGATACTCCAGTCCATCGTCCTCAAAAGAAGATAAGAAAGAACA
Source organism: Sambucus nigra (assembly GCA_949130495.1). NCBI lineage: Eukaryota > Viridiplantae > Streptophyta > Magnoliopsida > Dipsacales > Adoxaceae > Sambucus > Sambucus nigra. The sequence continues at coordinate 286,063,517 of OX422215.1, read as the reverse complement.
TCTCTTCCAAGGGAGGATTAGATAAGGCTTTCCCCATATCATCTGATGCTACTCTGGCAGCTCGTCTCGAATATCTAATTCTTAGCAACGAGACTTTAGTTGGTGATGCCAAGTGATCAATGGATGCTTCTACAGAAATGATTCCTTAGGTTTATAGGCACTTCCTTGAGGCGATGGATTCTCCTCGTCTCATCTAGCCTGGCCTCCATAAGTCCACTCAGGTAATTCTCTAAAACTTATGAAACTTTTAGTCACTATTTTTGTTGAAGTGTTGTCTCGTACTAACCCTCTTCCTTTGTTATTTTTGCATTCCCTGCTCACCTTCACACTCCATGGTGAGTGGGTTAAGAAGAATCTTCCCTTTATCTGAAAAAGGAAGGATGCTATGAAGATAGAGAAGAGTCTGAGGGCCGACATGGCTTGTAAGGATGTGGACCACCAAAAGGTCATGGTCGCAGTCCAACAGAAGCACACCGTTGAGGTGAACAAGATGAGGAAGGATCACAATGATACCCTCAAGGTATTGGTTGATAAGAGACATGATGACATAGATGTTTCTATAAAGGAGGTTTTGGATAAGGCGAAGAAGTAAGTAGTGGCCGATTTCAAGGCCTCCGACGAGTTTATGGGGCATGCCTTTCAATACCTCGAAAGGAGGGTAAAGATGGCCTACTGTTGCTCCATACTTAAACTCCCTGGGGTTTGGAAACTAGTAACTCAAGACTTTAAGGCCTTATATGTCTCAGATCCTTTGATCGACATTGCTTTAGAGGAGGTGGAATCTATTGTGGTTGCCCCTACAGAGACGACTGAGCAAGCTGGGTTGAGACTACTGAGTAGGCGGGTGGGGATACGACTGAGGGTTATGCTAATGATCATGGAGCCGACCTTTAACATGTTGTGGAAATGGTCTTCAACACCCAGGACGAAGGTCTTCCAAAGAAGACAAATTGATCTTCTTTTCTGTTGTAATTATTGGGCGACCGTCGGTGGCCTAATTGCCCCTTCCACTTATACAAATTTTTGTTTATTGAACAACTTTTTGATAATATTCTATGACGTGTATCATCGTCCCCAAATCATGTATGTGTTATTTTTGTAATGTGATGAACCGCCTTTCTTGAATGAAAATTCTCATCTTTGTCAGCTTTGATGTATCATTATTTTCTTCTCAACTCATAGCTTCTTTATATAATGCATCCACTTTCGTCTCGGCTTGATAAGGATAACTAATAAATTATCTTTGTATAACCTTAAATGAATTTTCATTACCTCATCCAAGCTGTGAGAGATAACCAAATTAAAGAGATCACCAAACTAATGATGTTAATCTCAAGTCCCCTCTTATGTAACCCGAGAGAGATATAACCAAATTAATGATGTTGAGTCAGATACCACCAAATTAATGATGTTAATACCAAGTCCCCTATCATCCAAGATGAGAGAGATATAACCAAATTATTGATCTTGAATTAGAGACCACTAAATTAATGATGTTAATCTCAAGTCCCCTATCGGCCAAGAGGAGAGAGATACAACCAAATTAATGATTTTGAATGAGAGACCACAAAATTAATGAAGTTCGCAAGTCCCCTCTCGTCGTTTTTAGAAGTGTATGGAAGAGTTTATCCTCTTCATTCACTCTCGTCTTCTCTAATGGAGAGACTATATTTAAGGCGCCAATAAATGATGTTTGAAGCAACCATAATAAAATGATTTTAAATAGAATTTTCATGCCTTTTCACCACCTTAGTGATGTTGTCACACCATTCCCCCTTCTCGGTGTTATTGAGAGTTCATGAATGAGACGAATCTCGTATGGTCTCTCATATCACCCTGAGTCAGTCACGATGAATTCACTAAATAAATGATGTTATTTAGAATAGGACAGTTCAAACCATGGATTGGGTAATTGGATAGAAAAATATAAGGAAACACTTGCACTTTTTTTCATTCATTACTTTGAGGTATTCATAATACAAAGAGGATGAAATACGTATAGGATGAATATAAACTATATACAAGTCTATTAATAATACTTCTTCAAATGATCTGCATTCCATGGGTTAGAGAATGTTTCTCCCTCTAAGTTCTCTAGCCGATAGGTTCTAAAGACGATCTCCTCAATGACCATATATGGGCCATGCCAACCTTCTTTAAAACTAAGTCCCCTATAGCTATCGGCCTTTCCTTAACTCTCTTATTATAGAACTTAGTTTTACTTTGCTAATATGCCGATTATCTAACCTCAACATCATCCCTTTTCTCCCTAATCAAATCCAGGTCCAACCTTCTTTCTTCATCATTGGTATCCGATTGTAAGTCTTGACCATGTGACTGGATAAGAGGAGTTCGGTTGGGATTCTGTCCTATGAACCATAAGCTAACATGAAGGGTGTCTCCCCTGTATGTGTTCTTTTTATCATCCCGTAAGCCTAGATGAATCCATGCGACTCATTTATCCAAAATCCCTTAGCATCTTCTAACTTTTTCTTAATCCCATCTTCAATTGTCCTATAAGTTAACTTGATTTAGCCATTGACTTAGGGTCATCCCGACGCTGAGTAAAACTGCTTAATGTCAACCCTTTCAAAATTGGCCTCCAGGGACTTGTTCTTGAAATTCTTTCCATTTTCTGAGATCAAAGTGTGGGGTAGAACATATTTGTAGATGACATACCTCCAAATAAACTTAAGGTCTTCATGTCGATAACGGAAACCATGGCCTCAGCCTCAACCCACTTTGAAAAGTAGTAAATTTACATAATCAGGTAGTTGTAATTACATGCAACCTTAGGTAAAGGGCCTACTAGGTCGATTACCCACACTAAAAATGGCCAGGGGGCTATTATGAATGTCAAAGGATGATGAGACTGATGGGACATGCAAGCATACCTCTGGAATTTGTCAAATTTCTTAACTTGGTCAGCTACATCCTCAATAAGGGTCGGCCACCAGTAGCCTTGCATCACAATTCAATTTTCCAGAGATTGTCCCCCAATGTGGCTTAATCATAACCCCTTATGCACGTCTCGCAGGATATAGTCCACCTCAGTGGGGTGGATGCATCGCAACAAAGAGACTAATAATCCCTTTTTGTATAGGACATAACCTATAATGGTGAACTTCGCTGCTCTATATCTCAACTTTTCCTATCGACTTTTGTTTTTGGGAGCTCTCTGTCTCTAATATATTTGATGAGAGGGTCCGTCCATGATACTCTGAGGTTCAAATTCAAGCCAAATTCAAGCCTACTATCATCCTCATCAATTCTTGGCTTGTAGAGGATCTCAACTGGGATAGTCCTCGTGATTTCTATTATGGAAAAAGAAGCCAATCTTACTAATGCATCGAATTGGTCATTCTCCAGTCGAGGGACTCTCTTTACCTTCACTTCTTTGAAGCCACTCAAAACCTTCTGCACACTTTCCAAGTACTTGGCCATTGTCTCATCTTTTCCTTCATAGATCCCTAGAATTTGATTAACCACTAGTTGAGAGTCACTATGTACTATCAAATGGTTGAAATTTAACACTTTAGATAAGGATAGGCCAACCAACAAAGCTTCATACTCAAATTCTTTATTTGAGGCCTTAAAACCGAACCTAAGTGCATATTCAATACCAGTCCCATCTGGAGCTGACAATATGAGACTTGCTCCATTGTCCCTTTCATAAGAGGATCCATCCACGAATAAACTCCAGACTCGACTGTCTTCTAAGAAGGGACCTTTATCGGCCATTCCATTTCCAAACAAAACATCTTTCTAAATAGGGCTGGCCTTGGGACCATCAACTATGGCCGATCCCATATCATCTTCTCTGACAACAATGCAACTTTATCTTCATTAACATCGGCCTCGGCCTAGGTAAACTCAACTACAGCTAATGACTACCCCTTGATTATAGACCTTGGCTAATAAATAATGTCAAAATCCACTAACTCGATTGACCAAGCCATCATCATACCCGATTTATCAGGTTTATGGATTACTTATCTCAAAGGAGTATCGATGAGATCACCATAGTATGAGATTCTCAGTAGGGTTTCATTTTTCGGGAGGCATGGATCAAAGCATATGTTAACTTCTCTATCCTTGGATATTTAAATTCGTCCCCTTGCAGAGCCTTGCTGTTGAAGTACACAGGTTTCTAAAACTCTCAATCATCTCAAACAATTGCCGCACTTATGGTCGATTCTGACACTGATAAATATAGGAACAACTTTTCCCCCTGGATGGGCCGAGATAGGAGCATTGGTGAACCCAAATAAGCTTTATGTTCTTGAAAATCTTTATCGCACTCTTTATCCTACTCAAATGCTTTTCTCAAGATTTTGAACAAGGGAAAACACTTATTTGTGGCCCTGAAAATGAATCTGTTATGAGCTGCAACTCTTCCTGTCAGCCTTTGCACATCTTTTACTTTCTTTAGCATCTTCATCTCTATCAATGCCTTGAATTTTTTTGGGTTTGCCTCAATCCCTCTTTGATTGACTATGAAGCCGAGGAATTGTCCCGTACCCACGTCCAATACACACTTAGTTGGATTTAACTTCATCTTGTATCGATCAATTGCATCGAACGTCCTATTGAGGTTGACTGCATGGTCCTAGGCCTTAAGGTTCTTCGTCAGCATGTCATCTACATAGACCTCTATAGTCTTACCAATCTGATCATCTAACATTTTATTGCCCAACCTTTGATAGGTTGCCCCTGGATTCTTAAGGATGAAATGCATGACCTTGTAGCATTAGGTTCTTTTTTCAGTGATGAAAAAAGTATTTTCTATGTCGACTTTGTCCATAAAGATATGGTTGTATCCTGAGTATGCATCCATAAGCTCATTAACTCATGCCCAACTGTGAATCAACCATCTGATCTATACAAGGAAAAAGAAAGTTGTCTTTAGGAAAATCTTTGTTTAGATCAGTGAAATCAACGCACATTCTCCCCTTTACATTGGCCTTTGGGATTATTATGACATTGGACAACCACTCTAGGTGTTGTACCTCCCTGATGAATTCTTCCGACAGGAGTTTCTTGACTTTTTCTTGGATGACCCCATACTTATCTCTTGCATAGTTCCTTCTTCTTTATTTCACAGGCTTTACCTTCTCATAAATATTCAACTTGTGGCAGATGACCTTTGGATATATTTCTGGCATGTCTTTATGTCTCTACAGGAAGACGCTTTACCTCTTCCTTAACAGCTTTATCAATTTTTCCTTCACCTCCTTTTTCAATAATGAGTCGATTTGGACAATTTTTTCCAGCCCGTCCTCATTAAGGATGATGGATTCTACATCCTATACAACCTCACCCTTTTTTAGTTGCCTCTCATCCCTGGGGTTAAGAGTATCAATTTTGTAGGAGGTTGTGAGTTTTTTGTGGGTCTCTTTCTATTTGGTAGAGATAAAGTAACACTCACTTGCCTCTACATGGCCACCTTTGACTACCCCTACTCCATAAGGAGGATGAAATTTTACTATTTGGTGAACGATGGAGGGAATATCTTTAAACTTTTTGAGGGACACTCGGTCGAGGATGATGTTACAGGCTAAGAAGACATTTTCATCCATCACGAAGAAGCTAAATTTCTTTGTTAGGAACCTCAACTAGGTTCCCATGAAAACATACATTCCGAACATCCTAAGAAGGTGTAATTTTTCTCCACTGAACATTATCAAGGGTTGATTATAAGGAACCAACCTCTTCTTACTGAGCTTCAATGCTTTGAAGCATTCCCAAGACATGATGTCAGTTGAGCTTCCGCCATCCACCATAATTTTAGAAACATCATACCCATGGACCCTGATGCTGATGAAAAAATGGTCATCATGGGGGTTAAGAAGCCCTTGAAATCAAACTGTGAGAATCCCAAAATCAAAGTGTCGATATCTACCTTCTTTATTTTCCTCGGTTTCAGCTCTGAAGCAGACGAGTTTACTTCCATTTATTTGGGTGCTAACTTGGCTTTTATGACGTGCACCTTATGATCGGCCGATTTTGTCCCACCGTCATCCATTCCACCACTGATTATTTCATATCGAATGAGATCATACACATATATCCCTTAGGTTCAGGGATCTTTGGTGTGAGTTCTGGGTCATCCTTATTGCTATCAGACTGATCATCCTTCTTTTCAGTCTGAGGCTATCGTCTCGGCCTCTTATATCTTAAATTTCCATGTTTCTCTCAAGTATCATCCTTAGAACCACTTCGATCAACATACTTTCGAAGCTTCCCTTATTTTAACATCTTTTCAGTCTTATCTTTTAGAGAAAAACACTTGTCAATGGTGTGGTCGTGGTTTTGGTGGAAATCCCACCACATACATTTGTCCCTCTTGTGAGGAGGAGACTTAAGCTTTTCAGGCCATCTCAGAGCTCTGTCATCTTTAATCTCATTCAAGATCAAGTTAGGACTTACTGTTAGTGGAGTGTAGTTGGAAAACTTGTCATCTGTCGACCTCTTCTCACCATCTTTGACCTTTGATTTTGATATTTACTCCCACTGGCTTCCTTCCCATCCTATCCTTTAACCTCCATGGCCTCCTCCGTGATCATGATTCTCCCAGTCATAGCAAGAAATTCTTCCATGGACTTAGGAGTTGGCCA